>OV702287.1:370805492-375805492 GCA_916181665.1 Avena sativa
TCCACAACCCCTGAATCGAGTTACATATATTAGCAACCAATCCCGTATCAAATACCCAGGTGCTACTGCGAGTACTAGTCAAGTACACATCAATAACATGTATATCACATATACCTTTGTTTGCCTTGCCGACCTTCTTGTCCGCCAAATATTGGGGCAGTTGCGCTTCCAATGGCCAGTCCCCTTGCAATAGTAGCACTCGGTATCAGACTTAGGGCCAGCTCAGGATTTCTTTTCAGGTGCGGCAACAGATTTGTCGCCCTTCTTTCCCTTCTGCTTGCCTTTCTTGTCCTTCTTGAAACCGGTGATTTTATTGATCATCAACACTTGATGTTCTTTCCTAATCTCCACTTCTGCAGTCTTAAGCATTGACAGAAGCTCGGGAAGAGACATCTTCATGCCCTGCATGTTATAGTTCATCACGAAGCTCTTGTAGCTAGGTGGTAGAGATTGGAGAACATGATGTATGCCTAAGTCAATGGGAATCGTTATTCCCAAGGACTCAAGCTTATCCGCGTACCCAGACATTTTGAGTACGTGCTCACTAACGGAGCTATTCTCCTCCATCATGCAGCTAAAGAACTTTTCAGAAGCATTATAACTCTCTAGGGAAGCATGGGTATCGAAAATCATTTTCAATTCTCCCATGGTATCAAAGGCATTGCCATTTTCGAAACGCTTTCGAAGTTCTGGCTCTAGCCCATACAGTATGCTGCAATGAACTAAGTTATGGTCCTCCTGACGAGTTATATAGACATTAATTTCCTCGTCAGGGGCATCGGGAGCTGGTGGGGGGCCTAGCGGCGCCTCTAGCACATATTGCTTTTGTGCAGCAGTGAGGAGAATCCTCAAATTCATAGCCCAGTTGGTGAAGTTTCTACCATTCACAGCAAGTTTCTCTTTCTCCATGAACACATTGAAATTAAAAGCAGGTGGTGCCATCTACAACAGAATTTGTAAAGTTTATTTAGACTAAGTGTAACATCCCAATTTCAGTAACCCTGATTAGTTGTCCAGAATGCAAAAATCAAGGGGAACAAAAACTTTTTCTTGTACTTAGTGCAGTGTTTGCTTGTTGTTTGTTTGTACAGATGCATGAGAGTGTATCTTATGATACTCCTTACCTCACCCTCAGTTGACAAAATCTATTTACCAAAACTATCCTGGATCAACTTATGTATTCTCAAATGTTCTGGCATTTCAAAACATGAGCCAAGATGCTTATGCAACTAAAACTATTTTAGTAGTTTCTATTGGCAAAACTATGGAGAGATATATAATATAACCTCCTTATGTTTTCAAGACAGACCCTCAACTAACCTTATCCCTAGCTTTCCCAAAACCTCTTTTCAAAGCATTTGAATTCTACTCTTGGTAGAGATGCCAAGTATTCTCATCTTACTCAAAACCCTAACTCCTTCAAAATGACCCCAACCTTATCTCAAGCTAAGCTTGATGGTAACCCCAGTAGTGGATTCCCTTTGTTGATAAGATGAGTTGCCTTGATCTGTTGTCTAATGAGTTGCCTTGTTCTGCTGTTTGACTTGTTTGCTTAGGAAGTAGTATGGGCCACTCTAGGAGCTCATCACTAGGATCAAGATCCCCACACCCTAAGCAAGTTTGCAAGGCAAGATCAAATCTCTAGATACTAGGGATCATATGAAACCCTTAACCAGATCCATTCTGAAGTTTCCATTCTAGAACCTTCCAAGTCCATGAAGATCAATATCAAGCATGGATCCCTTCTACTCAATCTACTCTTCAATATCATCCACTTGTTGATGCTCTGATACCTTGCAACCCCTCCAAGAACATTCCCTCTCATACTCTAGTCAAAATCCTCAAAACTGCCAAAATTGACCAAATCTAGAAACTGTTCCAACATCACCTTTTGGAATGCCTCCTTTTCTCAACCCTTGTGCATTTTTGGAAATGCACTTGAACCATCTTGTTAGCCATCCTAAGGACTACCAAGTCCCACATTTTACCTTGGTTAGATCATCCTCCAACCCACTTGTTCTTGATGGTTTTGCAGGCAAGAAACTAACATTTCCTGTAAATCTAGTCATCATACCTACTTTGGTAGAAGCTCACATCATCATCCAACCTCCTATGGACCAACTCTCCGCATGGTTATGTTCTACTCATCTAGTTCTACCAAGATCTACCTCACTTGTTCCAAGTGAATCTCTGTGCTGCTTAAACCCAGTTGGTTTATAAGGCATCATGACTCTTATGGTATGGCAGCCTTATTTCCAACAAAGTTTGCCACCATTCCTAGATCACCTCAACTACAATTAATCCAAACTCTTCTTGCCATGATCATCTATATGACCTGTTCTACCTATATCCTGTTCTTTCACCTAGATCCTCAATATCCTGTTCTTTCACCTAATTCAAGTTGGATTTCCATTTCCCTAGGTTTAAAATGCTTGCTACACCTTCGATAAACCCTCTACCTTGATCATCAAGATTTATTAAATATCATCCATAACTATTATGGCTCCAAATATATTTAATCCCTTTATTTGACCAAAATCTCAAAACCCCTTTCCAAATGGAAAGTTTGGTTTTTGTAGCACTTCTCCAAATTTTTGGCTCATGTGAGTTCCATATATCATACCCTATCCTCCCATCTCAAAAATAATATTTTTGAGAAGCTTTATTAAGTATGTTTGCCTATTTTCTTAAATGGCAGAAATGGAATAATAATTGTCTTAAATACTTCTAAGCCACCATAAATCTTTGGAAAATTCCCCTAAGTGTGTACTCACATTTGGGACCCTCTCAAACCAGAAACCACCCTTGTCCAATGTAAAAATATCAAATAATCTTCTAGAAACCACTTCTGTCCATTTTGGATAAATGGATTTATAAGGGCTAAAACCCCATATAAAAATCTCAATTAAATCCTAGAAGCCTACCTTGACATCATCTATTTACCAGTACCATTTCCTCATCTTGCCCAATGCAAGTTTCTAGACTTTCTTCATAACCACCAATGTGATCAAATTTGCTAAGTAAACAACACCACTACTCAAACCACTTACAAATCTCATCAAAACTTGCTCAATGCTTCCCCTCAACACCAGGACACACCCAGGTCGACACCACTGTAACACTACCCCTTCCCTTGCCCATTTTACCCTTGTACTAATAGAAAGAGAGAGAGACAACCCCAAATCTTACAAGGATCTACCTCAATTAATTACCACAGCAGCCCAACCCCTCCCTGTCGACCCAAAACCCCCTCTTACCCCCTCCCACCATCCCCTGGACCAATCCCTGGCCAGCATTCCCTCTCCCCCATGTCCAATTTGGTCATTTACTCCATCTAAATCTCCTCCTTGGTATAACGGCCAGAGGCCACCCCAGCATGCCCCCTGCCCCTCATTTGCTCCCTCCCACCTCCACTACTCTCCCCAGGATCCACTTCCTCTCCTCTGCTCTGTGTTGTCCAGGAGAAGAAGAAGGAGAAGCTTCGGCCTCCAACAAAAATCGAGCAAGACTCTCTCCCTATTGCTCCCCTCTTCTGCATGTCACCTAGTCGAGCTCCCCTACCTCCCCTGCATCTAACCATGCTCTTCTTCTCACCCAGGACCGCCTCATCGAGCCGCACTGGTGAGCTCCGACAAGCTCTCCTCGGCCTTCATCGCGTGGGCCAGATCCACTCGAGGAACCCCCTCCTTCCGCCCAACACCAAGGTCGTCGTCGTCGACCGCGTCGCCCTACCGCCTCCATGTCCTCTCCCAAGCCCTCAGGTGAGCTCCCTGCCCCACGTCGTCCTCTGCTAGGGTTATCTCTCGTCGCCGGCGAGCCCAGGTGGACGACAGCCACGAGCCGTCGATCCCCATCTAATCGAATGGCCAGATCTGCGCGATACCGCTTCGGCCGCCCCCTCTCGCTGACCGCCGAGCCCCGCCTGGTAGGTTCAAGCCGTGGCTCCCGCACGTTGCCCCGTGCACCGCTGGGCCGAATCCCCTCTACGCGGCTCAGTAGCCTCAGATTCCAGCCCGCAAACCCTTTCTTTTATTCATTTCTGTCCAGATCCAGAAATTGATCCCCAGTTTAAATCATTTAAAAAATGGAAACCAACTCCACTTGACCAGAGATTATTTTTATCATGTTCCCAGATGTTTTGTGCAACATGCAGAAGTGGTCCCTTGCCTAAAATAATTCTTATTATTTATTGGCAATTAATCCACTAAAATGTATCTGGTACACTAAATAAATTCCTCTATGAGCTACCCTTACTCATTTGAGATGGAACAAAGCTCTACTAAAAGTTATTTGAAATACCTATCATCTAGCATAGGCTTTATGCCAAGGGGAATAGAAGTGTGTCTTTAATAAAAATAACAAAATCAACATTTATCTTCCTTGGATAAATTCTCTAGGACAAACTAGATGTGGTATTGACTTGATTCCACCTCCCAGTACCTCATAATATCAGTACCCAATAAACCCCAGCAGCTTAGATTTTATTGAGCTCTGGTTGATTTTTAGTGATTTAAATACTTCTGTACAGGGTTTTCTCACTAAATAAATCACTCCAGGAGTTTGACAACTCCAAAATGGGTGAATCCAATTCCTACAGAAATTTATTCTAAGTGCCTACCACCTGCCCTTTGAATGAACTCAATATCTTCTGTATAAATAATCTGGTGAAAAAGAGAAAAACCTTATAGAACTTCCTTTAGGAATTTACTGAGGGCATTCTGTTAATTATTTAGACTTGATTCCTACTCTGTGTGGTTCAGTACATCAAACACTACCTAACCACCCAAGGAAATAATTTTTGGGCCTCCAGATAGATTCAAGTGAATTATTTTCTCAAACTAGAATTATTACCACTATAAAAAGCATATTTAAATCTAAGTATTCGATAATCAAGTGAAACCACTTGTGTTGGTTTTGTTTTGTCAAGACCTATCTGAAAATATCACTGTTGCACATTGGAACCCTACATGACCTCAGAACCCCACTTCAAGTTCATGACATTTATCCTAGACATCTAGCTTCCAAGAGAAAAACACCCCAATGGCAATCTAGTCATTTCCACTCCTAGTATCCCACTCCTCCAAAACCTACTGAGTTAAGTAGGATTCCTTTTGTTTGTTTATTGTATGGTTTGATGCATGTATGCCTTGTATTGATTGTGGTATTGTCTGCTTGCATGTGTACTCGATGACGACGATAGTGTGAGTGTTTGGCGACAAAGATGAAAGGACTTCTTATTATATTTATTGGGTATTCTTGGTTATCTAAAGAAGTCCAGGGACTTATTGCTAATCATAGGAAAGCCACCATTCCTGAACTCTGATATATGTCCTACTCTCTTTTACCTGTTTTGTATCCTCTTTATAAAATGCATTATCTATGTGCATGTCTTGTTTTACAAATACTGCGCTTATAACTTGGCTCCTCCAAGTTTTGACTTAGTGTCCCTCATGGCACCACCTTGTTGTACCTATCATTTTATCCCTTTAGATTTATATTATGATGGTTAGCCTCCTACCTCTTTGAAAACTCCGGCTCTGAGAAAAAGAGTTGTTTTAGGATTTACCCTACTACAAATGTTCCAAAACTGCTTTGTAAACCCTTGGGAACAGGCATCATTCCAAGTGGATGTTAACCGAAAGAAAGGGCTCATGATGAGGAATGAGATTGTGAAGGGATGTTCTACGCCTTTACCGGAACAATTGTTATCAGTGCAACCACATTACCCCAGGTGCTGGGGCTTAACTCGTAGTTTGTCTGCATTAGCCGAGGCAGCTTGTACCATGCTTATAGGGAGAGATCCCTTGAATTCCGGGCAGGCGCCACCAGATCCCGAATCTGAAGCCTGTTGCTTGCTTCGGCAAGAGTGAGCCTGTTCTGGCAGGAGTGCTGGTGCAACAATTGGGTCTCCCGCGGACGGTATGAATTAGGTAGTACGGAAGGAAGTGGAGTCACCAGATTAAGGTATACGCCAAGTTGCGGCTTGGGTATGTGCGTGTACGGAAGGCAGGACTATGGCTGGGAGCCACATACTCGTTACCGGGGAGAACAAACCCAAAAGGAAAAGCAGCCTTTGCTAGGGTCGACAAGCGAAAGGTTAGGTTCGATTATCCGGACCCCCATCTATAGTGGTAGTGGGCCGTGGTTGTATCCCGGCGGATGTATTGATTCTTGTGGGGAAAGTGCGCAAGTTCTGCAGAGTATAATCTATTCGAATAGCCGTGTCCATGGTCAAGGACGGTTGTAAACGTGTTGGCTAGGATTACCCAAACGGTGTTTGTTTGGAAAGAAAGGATGAAAGGATGAAGGTTCCGAGGGAACCTGAGTCCAAAGTCCTGTTTGGACCAGAGGAGGTCAAATATGTTTACAAAAGGGTTTTCTTCTCCAAAACTGTTTTCAAAACTCTTTTTCAACAAAGATATGGAGATGTCTTGATTTATAAAACAGAGGCATGTTTTCAAAACTCTTTTTCAACAAAGATATGGAGATGCCATAACTACAAGAGGTAGTCTAGGCTTTTCAAAAACAACCCCAGATAGAGCTATCTCGCCACAGCCAGACTTGCATTTCCTTATTTCCTTTATCCTGGTGGTTTGCGAGTACATTCAAAAGTACTCATGGCTTTTTCCCTGGATTTTACTTGGCCAGACTTTCAGAGATTCGACTTCGGAAGATTTAGGTGACGTCCAGCGAGCTAGGATGTCTTCCCAGTCAGTTGCCTGTAGTTTGAGGCACGATAGGGCTCTCCGCATGATGATATTCCACTGCTAAGGATGATGTAGCCATGATGGCACTTATGTAAGTCTTGTATTTTCGTTATGTTTCGGATGTTGTAATGATACTGGTCGGTTATGTTCCACATCTCACTGATCATGGGAACGTGGATATATGCATAACAGGGATTTCTTGGATGGTCAATCTAGGGAGCCCACAGACTTGGTATCAGAGCCATCCTGACTATAGGAGACCTTAGCTAGCATGGACGTTAGACAGGAAATGACAAACTTATTTTCTAAAAGACAAAGGGAAGAGATGATTATTTGCAAAAGTGCTTATGTCTTTTCCCCCTCTTTTTTGAAAATGCCCGCATTAATATGATTTTCTAATCTTAAAATCTTGCACCCTTGTCACTAACCTGAACCTGACCCTAAACACTTCTGTAGATGGAACCTATTGATGAAGGGTGGCTGAAGGTTGGATTTCCCCGACTACTCTGGGACTCTCTGCAACTCTACGGCTACCAGCAGAAACCTATCTACACCCTCCAGAAGGGGCTGGAATCAGAAGATTATGTGGGACAGATTATCATACTAGCCAAGCTGGGAACCAATGGAAGCCCTATCTATTCCACAGGACCGCGGATGCCCAGTCCCGTACTTGCCATTGATTTGGTAGCCAGAGAAGCTTTGATCCGCATCCGTAGCTCCCTCCCAGAGATGAGACAACCCACAACCTTCTACCTCCCCATGAAGGGAAATGTCGACTGCACCAAAGGATCTCAAGACCCCAGCCAGGCGTACCCTGCTCTCTCCTTTCAGACCCGCTTTAGCTACTCTAGCAATGAGGTGTTAACAGCAGTCATTGATGAATACCGCCACTCCCAGATGGAACTCCGCCGCCTGCAAGACGTTCTCGCCCGTAAGGAAGCTGTGGAAACCCTGCAAAGGAATCAAGCACGAACCACCGCAATTGAAGGAACCTCGAGGGAAGCCGCCCCCAGGAAAAGCAGGAAGTGCACCACCGCAAGTCAATATCTCCGCAGGTTCAAGCCCATCAAGGAGGCACAAGAAACCTCCAATGATCTGCCAGAAGCCAACCACGACTCCACTGATGCACCCTCTGAGTAATCACCCGCATTGCGGTACTCGCCCATCTAGAAACAGGGTAGAATCGTGTATCGTCCCTGAACACGTTTTGTAGTGCTTAAGTACTATTGGCACCCTCGGGTGCAGAATTGGTTGGTATGTAATAACTTCCTTGGATCGCTATGCTTGTTGGATTGTTTTCCTTCTTGCGTGTTTTACCCAAGACGTTGCATCAGACCCAACCCGGAACGCGTACCACCAACAGGAACTCCCCCAATATGGCCATGAAGACTGGAAGCTCAAAGAAGGCATGTAGCCGTTGCGGAGACGAAAGACACCAAGCTAGAAGATGCTCTGGCCACTACCCAAACTGCGGAGAACCCCATTCATCCAAAGTTTGCCCAACTCGGTCTGTCACCTGCTTCCTCTGTGAAGGCCAAGACCATGTCCCTATCAACTGCCCGATATATCCCCTCATTGGCAAGGCGTGTCAACCTCCCGATGTCAGCATAGGAAAGTCGTCAACTCAGTTGTGCCAAAAGAAAAGCCGCTGTTTCACGTGTGGTCTACCCGGTCACTTCAGCCAAGAATGCCCCCAGAGAAAACCCGTCAAGACCTCCGTGAAAGAGAAGCCCAAAGGCACCCAAGGTCCCCTCTTTCAAAAAAGACAGTCACCCTACCGCTCGTAGCCCTGCAACTCAAGACTAAAGATTTCCCGTGCATCTACAGACGACAGCTACCCGTGGAAGTAAGGATAGGGAGAAGTTCTTTAACTCACTCTAGGACTCCCCGAACGTCAGCAAGTGCAACTTGTAATAATCTAGTCCATAACCCCCTAGAACAACGTCTATGATGCTACCCTCTCTTAAGTCGGGGTCCGCTACCTTAAGAACTATCTTTTGTCACCCTCATAAGTAAGTCCCCGACTGGTAACTCTCCGATCCACCCCAGTCTAATCCTAAGGGGGAAAGACTGCGTCTTTCCTGCAAAATGGAATGACCTTCTGCCAAAAGCAAATCCAGCAGCTGGACCCATGGACCTATACAAAAATGAAATAACCCCTTAGGACAGGCGCCATAACTCCTAACTGCAGGAAGATCCCTCCTCACAATCCTGGTTGAAGCCGCTCCGCACTCGTGTTCCAAGACGATTGAAGTTCAACCTCATTGACCAAGTGATCCTGATCAAAGGCAAAGTCGGCATGTTAGTACGCAAGAAACACCTAGCACTAACTCCAGGACGACTCCCCTAATCTTATTCTCCTGAATCTCGGGACGAGATTCTTTTAAGGGGGAAAGGTCTGTAACATCCCAATTTCAGTAACCCTAATTAGTTGTCCAGAATGCAAAAATCAAGGGGAACAAAAACATTTTCTTATACTTAGTGCAGTGTTTGCTTGTTGTTTGTTTGTACAGATGCATGAGAGTGTATCTTATGATACTCCTTACCTCACCCTTAGTTGACAAAATCTATTTACCAAAACTATCCTGGATCAACTTACGTATTCTCAAATGTTTTGGCATTTCAAAACATGAGCCAACATGCTTATGCAACTAAAACTATTTTAGTAGTTTCTATTGGCAAAACTATGGAGAGATATATAATATAACCTTCTTATGTTTTCAAGACAGACCCTCAACTAACCTTATCCCTAGCTTTCCCAAAACCTCTTTTCAAAGCTTTTGAATTCTACTCTTGGTAGAGATTCCAAGGACTCTCATCTTACTCAAAACCCTAACCCCTTCAAAATGCCCCCAACCTTATCGCAAGCTAAGCTTGATGGTAACCCTAGTAGTGGATTCCCTTAGTTGATAAGATGAGTTGCCTTGATCTGCTGTCTGATGAGTTGCCTTGATCTACTGTCTGATGAGTTGCCTTGTTCTGCTGTTTGACTTGTTTGTTTAGGAAGTAGTATGAGCCACTCTAGGAGCTCATCACTAGGATCAAGATCCCCACACCCTAAGAAAGTTTGCAAGGCAAGATCAAATCTCTAGATACTAGGGATCATCTAAAACCCTTAACCAGATCCATTCTGAAGTTTCCATTCTAGAAGCTTCCAAGTCCATGAAGTTCAATATCAAGCATGGATCCCTTCTACTCAATCTACTCTTAAATATCATCCACTTGTTGACGCTCTGATACCTTGCAACCCCTCCAAGAACATTCCCTCTCATACTCTAGTCAAAATCCTCAAAACTACCAAAATTGACTAAGTCTGGAAACTGTTCCAACATCACCTTTTTGAATGCCTCCTTTTCTCAACCCTCGTGCATTTTTGGAAATGCACTTGAACCATCTTGTTAGCCATCCTAAGGACTACCAAGTCCCACATTTTACCTTGGTTAGATCATCCTCCAACCCACTTGTTCTTGATGGTTTTGCAGGCAAGAAACTAACATTTCCTGTAAATCTAGTCATCATACCTACTTTGGTAGAAGCTCACATCATCATCCAACCTCCTATGGACCAACTCTCTCCATGGTTATGTTCTACTCATCTAGTTCTGCCAAGATCTACCTCACTTGTTCCAAGTGAATCTCTGTGCTGCTTAAACCCAGTTGGTTTATAAGGCATCATGACTCTTATGGTATGGCAGCCTTATTTCCAACAAAGTTTGCCACCATTCCTAGATCACCTCAACTACAATTAATCCAAACTCTTCTTGCCATGATCATCTATATGAGCTGTTCTACCTATCCATCTACCCCTTGCATCAAGGTGAACTCTGATCTCCAAGATACAACCATGTTTTGGTGGTATAAAAATAACATCACCCTAGATCCTCAATATCCTGTTCTTTCACCTAATTCAAGTTGGATTTCCATTTCCGTAGGTTGCAAATGCTTGCTACACCTTGTATACACCTTCTACCTTGATCATCAAGATTTATCATATATCATCCATAATTATTATGGCTCCAAATATATTTAATCCCTTTATTTGACCAAAATCTCAAAACCCCTTTCCAAATGGAAAGTTTGGTTTTTGTCAAAGCACTTCTCCAACTTTTGGCTCAAGTGAGTTCCATATATCATACCCTATCCTCCCATCTCAAAAATAAATATTTTTTAGAAGCTTTATTAAGTATGTTTACCTATTTTCTTAAATGGCAGAAATGGAATAATAATTGTCTTAAATACTTCTAAGCCACCATAAATCTTGGGAAAATTCCCTTAAGTGTGTACTCCCATTTGGGACCCTCTAAAACCAGAAACCACCCTTGTACAATGTAAAAATATCAAATGATCTTCTAGAAACCACTTCTGTCCATTTTGGATAAATGGATTTATAAGGGCTAAAACCCCATATAAAAATCTCAATTAAATCCTAGAAGCCTACCTTGATCTCATCTATCTACCAATACCATTTCCTCATCTTGCCCAATGCAAGTTTCTAGACTTTCTTCATAACCACCAATGTGATCAATTTTGCCAAGTAAACAACACCACTACTCAAACCACTTACAAATCTCATCAAAACTTTCTCAATGCTTCCCCTCAACACCAGGACACACCGTAGGTCAACACCACTGTAACTCCACCCCTGCCCTTGCCCATTTTACCCTTGTACTAATAGAAAGAGAGAGAGAGATACAACCCCAAATCTTACAAGGATCTACCTCAATTAATTACCATAGCAGCCCAACCCCTCCCTGTCGACCCAAAACCCCCTCTTACTCCTGCCCACCATCCCCTGGACCAATCCCTGGCCAGCATTCCCTCTCCCCCATGTCCAAATTGGTCATTTACTCCATCTAACTCTCCTCCTTGGTATAAAGGCCAGAGGCCACCCCAGCACGCCCCTGCCCCTCATTTGCTCCCTCCCACCTCCACTCACTCTCCCCAGGCTCCACTTCCTCTCCTCTGCTATGTGTTGTCCAGGAGAAGAAGAAGGAGAAGCTTCGGCCTCCAAAAAAAATCGAGCAATACTCTCTCCCCATTGCTCCCCCTCTTCTGCATGTCACCTAGTCGAGCTCCCCTACCTCCCCTGCATCTAACAGTGCTCTTCTTCTCACCCAGGACCGCCTCATCAAGCCGCACCGGTGAGCTCCGACGAGCTCTCCTCGGTCTTCATCGCGCGGGCTAGATCCACTCGAGGAACCCCCACCTTTCGCCCAACACCGAGGTCGCCGTCGTCGACCGCATCACCATGTCGCCTCCACGTCCTCTCCCGAGCCCTCAGGTGAGCTCCCCGCCCCGTGTCGTCCTCTTCTAGGGTAGCTCTCGTCGCCGGCGAGCCTAGGTGGACGACAGCCACGAGCCGTCGATCCCCATCTAATCAAACGACCAGATCTGCGTGATACTGCTTCGGCCACCCCCTCTTGCTGACCGCCGGGCCCCACCTGGTAGGTTCAAGCCGTAGCTCCCGTGCGTCGCCCTGTGCACCGCTAGGCCGAATCCCCTCTGCGCGGCCCGGTAGCCCCAGATTCCAGCCTGCAAACACTTTCTTTTTTTCATTTTTGTCCAGATCCAGAAATTGATCCCTAGTTTAAATCATTTTAAAAATGGAAACCAACTCCACTTGACCAGAGATAATTTTTATCATGTTTCCAGATGTTTTGTGCAACATGCATAAGTGGTCCGTTGCCTAAAATAATTCTTATTATTTATTGGCAATTAATCCACTAAAATGTATATGGTACACTAAATAATTTCCTCTGTGAGCTAGCCTTACTCATTTGAGATGGAACAAAGCTCTACTGAAAGATATTTGAAATACATATCATCTAGCATAGGCCTTATGCCAACGTGAACAGAAGTGTGTCTTTAACAAAAATAACAAAATCATTCGTTATCTGCCTTGGATAAATTCTCTAGGCCAAACCAGATGTGGTATTGACCTGATTCCACCTCCTAGTACCTCATAATAAGAGTACCTAATAGAACCCAGCAGCTCAGATTTTATTGAGCTCTGGTTGATTTTTAGTAATTTAAATACTTTTGTACAGGGTTTTCTCACTAAATAAATCAGTCCAGGAGTTTGACAACTCCAAAATGGGTGAATCCAATTCCTACAGAAAGGTATTCTAAGTGCCTGCCACCTGCACTTGTAATCAACTCAATAGCTTCTGTATAAATAATCTGGTGAAAAAGAGAAAAACCTTACAGAACTGCCTTTAGGAATTTCCTGAGGGCATTCTGGCAATTATTTAGACTTGATTCCTACTCTATGTAGTTCAGTACATCAAACACTACCTAACCATCCAAGGAAATAATTTTTGGGCCTCCAGATATATTCAGGTGAATTATTTTCTCAAACTAGAATTATTACCACTATAAAAAACATATTTAAATCTAAGTATTTGATAATCAAGTGAAACCACTTATGTTGGTTTTGTTTTCTCAAGACCTATCTGAAGATATCACTGTTTCACATTGGTACCCTACATGACCTCAGAACCCCACTTCAAGTTCATGACATTTATCCTACACATCTAGCTTCCAAGAGAAAAACACCCCAATGGCAATCTAGTAATTTCCACTCCTAGTATCCCACTCCTCCAAAACCTACTGAGTTAAGTAGGATTCCTTATGTTTGTTTGATGTATGGTTTGATGCATGTATGCCTTGTATTGATTGTGGTATTGTCTGCTTGCATGTGTACTCGATGACGACGATAGTGTGAGTGTTTGGCGACAAAGATGAAAGGACTTCTTATTATATTTATTGGGTATTCTTGGTTATCTAAAGAAGTCCATGGACTTGTTGCTGATCACAGGCAAGCCACCATTCTTGATCTCTGATATATGTCCTACTCTCTTTTACCTGTTTTGTATCCTGTTTATAAATTGCATTATCTACGTGCATGTCTTGTTTTACAAATACTGCGCTTATAATTTGGATCCTCCAAGTTATGACTTAGTGTCCCTCGTGGCACCACCTTGTTGTACCTATCATTTTATCCCTTTAGACCGAGAGTATGATGGTTAGCCTCCTACCTCTTTGAAAACTCCGGCTCTAAGAAAAAGACATGTTTCGTGATTTACCCTACTACAAATGTTCCAAAACTGCTTTGTAAAACCCTTGGGAACAGGCATCGTTCCAAGTGGATGTTTTAACGAAAGAAAGGGGTGATGATGAGGAATGAGATTGTGAAGGGATGTTCTACGCCTTTACCTGAAGAATTTTTATCAATGCAACCACATTACCCCAGGTGTTGGGGCTTAACTCGTAGTTTGTCTGCATTATCCGAGGCAGCTTGTACCATGCTTATAGGGAGAGATCCCTTGAATTCCGGGTAGGCGCCACCAGATCCCGGATCTGAAGCCTGTTGCTTGCTTCGGCAAGAGTGAGCCTGTTCTGGCAGGAGTGCCGGTGCAACAATTGGTTCTCCCGCCGATGGTATGACTTAGGTAGTACGGAAGGAAGTGGAGTCACCAGATTAAGGTATACGCCAAGTTACGGCTTGGGTATGCGCATGTATGGAAGGCAGGACTATTGCTGGGAGCCACATACTCGTTACCGGGGAGAACAAACCCAAAAGGAAAAGCAGCCTTTGCTAGGGTCGACAAGCGAAAGGTTAGGTTCGATTATCCGGACCCCATCTACAGTGGTAGTGGGCCGTGGTTGTATCCCGACGGATGTATTGATTCTTGTGGGGAAAGTGCGCAAGCTCTACAGAGTATAATCTATTCGAATAGCTGTGTCCATGGTCAAGGACGGTTGTAAACGTGTTGGCTAGGAGTACCCAAACGGTGTTTGTTTGGAAAGGAAGGATGAAAGGATGAAGGTTCCGAGGGAACCTGAGTCCAAAGTCCTGTTTGGACCAGAGGAGGTCAAAGATGTTTACAAAAAGGGTTTTCTTCTCCAAAACTGTTTTCAAAACTCTTTTTCAACAAAGATATGGAGATGTCTTTATTTATAAAACAGAGGCATGTTTTCAAAACTCTTTTTCAACAAAGATATGGAGATGCCATAACTACAAGAGGTAGTCTAGGCTTTTCAAAAACAACCCCAGATAGAACTATCTCGCCACAGCCAGACTTGCATTTCCTAATTTCCTTTATCTTGGTGGTTTGCGAGTACATTCAAAAGTACTCACGGCTTTGTCCCTGGCTATTTACTTGGCCAGACTTTCAGAGATTTGACTTCAGAAGATTCAGGTGATGTCCAGCGAGCTAGGCTATCTTCCCATTCAGTTTCCTGTAGGTTGAGGCACGATTGGGCTCTGTGCATGATGATATTCCGCTGCTAAGGATGATGTAGCCATGATGGCATTTATGTAAGTCCTGTATTTTTGTTATGTTTCGGATGTTGTAATGACAGCTCACTGATCATGGGAACATGGATATATGCAAAAGAGGTATTTCTCGGATGGTTAATCCGGGGAGCCCACACTAAGTTTATGATAGATTGAGTTCAACTAATCCAAATTACTAATGAACTCCCACTCAAAAACAACATCCCTCGTGTCTTTTTGGTGATTACATGAACCAAATCCACTACACCAAGTCCGATCATCACGTGAGTTGGTGTAGCTTCAAAGGCGAGCATCTATATGGGCATCATATCAACTATATGGCTCATGCTTAACCTTTTGGTCCGTGTTCCGAGGCCATGTCTGTACATGCTAGGCTCGCCAAGTAAGAACCTTAGTATTCGCGTGTGTAAAACTGTCTTACACCCGTTGTTTGAAAGCGTAGAGTCGAGTACACCCGATCATCACGTGATGTCTTGAAACACGATCCATAGAACGGTGCATACTTAAGGAAGAACACATTTTATCTTGATATCTAAATGAGGGATCATCTTACAATGCTACCAAAAGCGCCAAACTAGCAGTATAAGATGCTAACATCTAATGTGTAAAGTGAGACGATATGGTCCATGCATTTGATCTCTATCATTTGCATCGTGGTATGATCTCTATCATTCCTTTGTGTGTAAGGCCAAGGTCTATGGAACTTACAAGTTGAGTGTGTTGTAAGAGTATTTATCATACATCTACTTACAACAATACTATATCAAGACACTAGCCCAACAACGATCTAAACTAGACGCCTCTAATTTATCAATTTTACGTGGCTTAGGGCTTTCGGAGATATAACCGGTCTTACCTACGAACATGAACCACGACGAGGATAACCAAGTTATTAGCAACTCGTTGTAAATCACATATTGACTATAGTAGGAGAGACAGACACCCGCTAGCCACTTATGCAAAACTAGTTGCATGTCAGTCGTGGAACTGGTCTCATGTACGATGACATGTAAGGTTGGTCCAGGCCGCTTCATCCCACTATGCCATCAATATCCAAAATACAGAGAAGATGCAATAACATGATCATCATCGCCCACATATAAACATATGTGTACTACCCATGCAAAGCACCTACCCATAGATCAGGCTCGGATACCACTTTTGGGTTCGCAACATAGAAAACAAAACTTTTCCTATGATGAGAACTATACGCGAAGATCTATCTACTAGATACAGAGCAACGGGTGGATATACATCCATGGAGGACTTACCCTCAAAGACAACAGAGTTTTGTTAATGAGTTGGAACTCATAGATGATGTAGTCGTACGCTTGCTGATCTCAAAATCGTGTGGAAGTCCGAGCGCCGCAAATCAGCAGAGCATCCGTCCTCGCACACACGTTCAAGATACCGGACAACCTCCACCTCCTCTCTCCAGCGAATCAGCGGAAGTAGCAACTCCTTCTAGACGCAAGGCCACTGGGAACATGTATCTCGCTAATCCGAGACCATGGGGGAATATCTAGAGGGGGAGAGAGATCCTTCACGAGGAGGTGTTCTTTGTGAGGGAGGAGAGGGGGCCTTTTATAGGATAGGGGCTCCTCCCCTCCCATGGCCAGCGGCCAAGGGGGGTGCCCCCACCTCTTCCTCATTCATGTGGTGGAAGCTCCACTCACATCAATTTTGACTCCTCCCAAAATTCCACTCACATGCATTAAGTTTCCACCAAATTTAATGCAACTCTCAATTAATAAAACTCTTTTATTTCTTTTATTCAGAATTTTGTTAATTACATTAATTAACAAACATTCACATAAAACCCCTTGCAACATTTCAATATCACATGTAGAACCACTTTCTAACATTTCACCCGAAACAATTCCGGTTTCCATCGAAACAATTCCTGTTTCTATAGAAACAATTCTTGTGCTTTGCAATCCTTTTGTCTGAAACATATGTGCTCGAAAATGGTGTCTGACAACCCTTAAGTGTGTCACCCTGCGGTTCGCGAATAATGCAGACATGATTGAGACTCCTCTCAGATCAATAATCAGAAGCGGGACCTAGAGATCCATACTGACTCCTGCACATTCAACGATGACTTCTATGATCGTGAGAACCTTTAACGCTGGTAACTTAATCACTTTGTCTCATGACATAATACATGTCCAAGATTCGATCATCGGTATCCAAATACCTAGTTTGATCTTGTTACCAACATGCACTCTTTTCTTGTTCCCGTGATATAACATTCTAGTGATCACATCACTTGCTTGCAAGCTATCTTAATGTGATATCACCGAGAGGGCCCATAGTATATCTATCTATCATCGGGATTGACAAATTCCACTCTTGATCCCTGAGCCTCAACATAACACCTTCGTAGCACTGAACCCACCTTTATAGTCACCATGTTACGGTGTGACGTTTGATGTTATCAAGATACTCTTCTGGTGTTAGCAATTAACATGATCTCGTGGTCTAAGGACTAAGACTACTTCGTATGGTGTTATAGCAATATAAACATAATGACTTTGATCGTAATGCTATACTTCGGATGAATGTTCATCACATCATTTCACAAATGTTGTGACCTCGTTATTAACAACATCCAATGTCCATGATCAGGAAACTTTGATCATCTTGTTAATCAACGAGCTAGTCTATAAGAGAGGCATAACTAGGAACCCTTTTTGTTTATTAAACACACATGTATTGACGTTTCCTATCAATACAATTATAGCATGCAAAATAAACATCTATCATATACAAGGAATACATAATAGTAACTTTATTATTGCCTCTCAGGGCTTATTTCCTTCACCCGCGCCCTCTACACACCGCCGGAGTACATCAACCCCGACCCCTAGATGAACGGGGTAGCATCGGCGACAAAGATCAGTAGTTAGGGCTAGTTTAAATTTTGTATTTTATATTTGGAATATAAATTACATATAAATATATATATGAACTTTGCCTGTTTTAGTGTATTATTTTCTCTGTTTGAATTAAAAAAACATCAGCATCTTGGTGACCAAGCGTGGACAGATGGGTCGCACTGCTGGGCGCGGTTGGCCGGACCACGACCCAAATCCCCCTACGGCCCGACCCAAATAGACAGAAATGGTCGTTTTCGGTCGCTCGTTTGGGTCGGCCCAGTGGAGATGCCCTGAGCGCCTGGACCCTGAATCTGTGCTGCCAGACCAAACACTAGTCACCCACCTCATGCATCGTATTTTGCATAGTAAAGAGTTCCTTTCGAAGGGCCTTAGGGCATCTCTACCGGCATAACCCAAACAGTCTGAATGCGTTCGACCTGTCCACATGGACTGACAGACAGTTGTGCACCGGCCCAGCAGGGCGACCCATCCGGACCGACCCATCCATGCACCAAATTTGGGCCACGGTTGCATGAGCTTGGACATCGCGCTTGTCCTCCCGCGTCCTCCCCTAGTCCACCTGGGCCCTCTCGCTAGTGGCACAAGAGGCACTCTCCTTCCCCAAACCCTCGCCCTCCATATCCATTGCCACCGCCACTACCCGCTGTCGTCGTTGCCCCTGCAATATCAAGCATCACCGCAGGCCACGCGTGTTGCCAAAGTTGAGCGTGTCCATCCCATCGCCCGGCCACTACCCATGGACTGGACGCACGACATCCTATGAGGTGCGTCATGAACAACCTTCTCGGTCTTTTGATGACCATGCTTGAGGTGCGTTCACTGGTCATTTCTAGGTTATATGTTCCTTGTGGGAGTTGGCATGGCCATTGACGGACATATACTTTAACAGATGGGTAGCAGTCAAAGGGCAATCAAGTTCTTCTACAAGAATTTTGTCGAGTCATCATACGAAGAGAAGTCCGACGGTGAGACCGAAGTTCTGCTGGCCACTGCACAGATGGTGCACGACCAGTACCTCCTGCCGCCATGTAGAGGTGGACCGGTGAAGTAGCACGAATCCAACCATGAACGCGACCGAGAATCTGGCCACCTGTGCCTTTACAAAGACTACTTCCACCCAACTGATCCGGTTTTCAAAGAGAAGGCATTTTGTTGCCTCTATTGGATATGCAGAAACCTGTTCTTCGACATTCTCAATGGGGTGGGGGAGTACGATGACTACTTTGAGGCCAAGTACAATTCTACCCGGTAAGATTGGCTTCTCCTCTTACCAAAAATGTTCCGCTACCATTTGACAGCTTGCATATGGAGTGCCTAGTGATCTCCTTGATGACTACATGTGCACGAGCGAGTCCACATGCCATAAGGCCATGTACCTATTTTGTATCACAATTATTGTGGTGTTTGGTAAAGTTTACCTGAGAGAGCCAAACATCGAAGATGCTACCCGCCTTTTGTCCATCAACGAGAGTATGGTATTTCCTAGGATGTTTGGCAGCATCGACTGCATGCATTGGCAGTGGAAGAACTATCCCTTTGGTTGGCAAGGGTGGTTCAATGGGCACGCAGAGGGGTGCACCGTCATACTAGAGGTTGTTGCATCACAGGATCTCTAGATTTGGCACTCCTTTTTTTGGCATGTGATGGCTCAAAATATATTCGAGCTCGTTGGGGAACCACAAGAGGAAGGTATGATGAGCACAATAGCAAGTTTTCCCTCAGTTATGAAACCAAGGTTATCGAACCAGTAGGAGCAAGGAAACACCTCCAAGGTGTTGTTTCCAACTTGGAATCCTGCACAACACAACCATAGAACTTTGCCCCAACTTACAGTGAGGTTGTCAATCTCACCGGTTTTGCTAAAAACAAAGGATTAAACGTATTGTGTGGACGATAGTAATAGCTGGCAGAAAGTAAACAGAAAACAGTAAATACCTTTGTAGATTGATGGTAAAAGAATGGACCGGGGTCCATAGTTCACTAGTGGTGATTCTCCTTAAGATCGATGACATGTTGGGTGAACAAATTATAGCGGGGCAATTGACAGACACCGAGAAAGCATACATGCATATACTAATCATCTTGACTCCTATGAGATTTGATTGGGCATTAAAACATTATACATAGATCGTAATCCAACTTCATCTATGACTAATAATCCACCTTCAGGTTATCATCCGAACCCCCTCTAGTATTAAGTTGCCAGCAACAGATAATTGCATTAAGCAAAGTGTGTAAAGTAAAAAATACGATTGTTCTATGAACAAAGGATTGCTGTTTTCTCCCTAGTAGCAACAGCACATATAGTACCTTAGAGATTTCTGTCACTTCCCCAAATTACTAGAGGCATGAACCCACTATCGAGCATAAATACTCCCTCTTGGAGTTGCTAGCATCTACTTGGCCAAGATAGCTACTAACAACGGAGAGCATGCAAGATCACAAATAACAAAGACATGATAGAATCAATAATCAATCTAAAATAGCATCTCAATATCCATCGGATCCCCGCAAACACAACATGTAGGATTACAAATAGATGATCTTGATCATGAACGGAGCTCACAAGATCTAGACACGGTAGCACAAAGGAGGAGAACCAACCATCTAGCTACTACATGGACCCATAGTCCAGGGATGAACTACTCAGGCATCACACCGGAGGCAGACATGGTGATGAAGAAGGCTTCCAGGGTGATCTCTCCCCTCCGGCAGGGTGCCGGGAAGAGCTTCAGATCCTTCCCGATCTAGGGATGGAGATGACGACGGCTATAGACTCTTTCGTGAAATTTCGATCGGGTGCTTAGGGTTTCTATATTGGAGGCTTCTTATAGGCGAAATGGGAGCTCGAGGGGGTGCCCAAGGCAGTTGCACCTGCCCAGGCGCGGGCCAGGCCAGGCCGCGCGGCCAGGGGGTGTGGCCTCCTCGAGGCCCTTCTCCGTCTCGTATTCTGGCTCCATGTTCCCGTCAGTGAAATATTGACTTTGGCTTTTGTCCTGTCCAATTCCGAGAATATTCATTTTCTAGATTTTCTGGAACCAAAAATAGCAGAAAACAGGCAACTGGCACTGTGGCATCTTGTTAATAAGTTAGTTCCAGAAATTGTGTAAAAATACTCCAAAGTGTAGACAGAACATAAGATAGTAGATATAAAACAAGCATGGAACATCAAAAATTATAGATACGTTTGCAACGTATCAACATCCCCAAGCTTAACTCCTGCTCATCCTCGAGTAGGTAAGTGATAAAAAGAAAAGAATAATTTTTTAGGTGACATGCACCATCACAATCTTGATCAAGGCATTTATAAAACATTGATAGCTGGGATCATAATACTTTAGCATAGCATGAAAGATATAGTTCTAAAAATAAGGCATAGCAACAATGTCATAACATGAAAAGGTACAAGCAAACGATTCATGAATAACAATGCTTTGAAAGATGTTTGTTTGTTTCACATAAAGAAAACATAATGAGAATGGTATTTAGCTTGTCCCTCATAGTGTAGCAAAACATAAATGCATAGGACACCTTCAAAGTTCATAAGGGTGACTAGATACAAATAGTTTAAGAACAAGCAATATCAAAGTTATGCATCAATCAACAAGTCTTGGGACAATGCACATTAAACTAAGAATGACCACTATGCTCTCTTAATAGGTGCATAAAGATAGAAGATGGAGACTCAACATAAAAGTAAAAGAAAGGCCTTCATAGAAGGAAGCAGGGATTCAAGTCTCATAAAGAGCTTCCAAAAATTATGGTACTTATTAGCTTTCAGCTCTCATTGCCCCTATCATAAGCATATTGAAGTGATTAAGGTTAAAGTGAACAAACTATGGAGTGTATGCTTGACAAAGTATAAGTTGGCAATCTCATGTCCCTTAAATACGAGGGTCGCTCCTCGTGCTACTCAAGTTTAGTTACCGGTAAGTTCTTGTCATAGTAAGTACATGTGTATCATAGAGAACCACCAACGGGGTACCCCTTGCCCGATGATACGGAAGAATCCCCATATCAAAATGACAAGGCAAGTAGACAATAAGCATCTCAGCATCTTCTTATTTACCATGGGAAAATGGTACATTTTTCTCTCTTTTCTCATCTCTTTTTTTCCTTTTTCCCAATCTCTATCTCTTTTTTTATAAGTAGAATGCTTCATAGATTGCTCATTATGGTTACACTGCAGGTTTCCACCATGATTAGGCATGGATTAGACCAGCCGCCTAGGCGTTTCTCTAACACACATACATAACTCCATGGACTTACAATCTCCCCTTTCATTTCACACCGACGACATCCATAAACAAAAGAGCATGATATCAACTGGGTACAATGTACAAGCGCAATGTTGAAAGCGTTCCCCATGATAGCATGGTTCTGCTAATCCCCAACGTATAAGTGCAAGCATATACAACATAGATGACTGATACATTGCAAATGTATCTATAATTTTTGATGTTCCATGCTTGGTTTTATCCACTTTCTTGTGTTCTGTTCCAACTTTGGAGTACTTTTCATATGATTTTTTGGACTAACCTATTAACAAGAGCCACAGTGCCAGCTGCCTGTTTTCTACTGTTTTTGGTTCTAGGAAAGTCAGAAAATGAATATTCTCGTAATTGGACGGGACAAAAGCCAAAGTGCCTATTTTTCCGGAAGGGATCAAGTGCCAGAATACGAGACGGAGAAGGGTCAAGGGCCGGCCACACCACCTAGCCGCGTGGCCAGGCTGGGCCCGTGCCAGGGGTGGTGTGGCTCCCGACACCCCCTCGGCATCTCCTTCCACCTATATATTGCCCTCGGGACGAAAACCCTTAGTGCCCGATCAAAAATCCACGAAAGAGTCTGTAGCCGCCGTCATCTCCATCCCTAGATCGGGAGGGATCTGAAGCTCTTCCTGGCACCCTGCCGGAGAGGGGAATTCACCCTGGAGGCCTTCTTCATCACCATGCAAGCCTCCGGTGTGATGCGTGAGTAGTTCATCCTTGGACTACGGATCCATGTAGTAGCTAGATGGCTGGTTCTCCTCCTTTGTGCTTTCATGTTTAGATCTTGTGAGCTCCGTTCATGATCAAGATCATCTATTTGTAATTCTTCATGTTGTGTTTGCGGGGAGCCGATGGATATTGAGATGCTATTTCAAATTGATTATTGATTCTATCATGTCTTTGTTATTTGTGATCTTCCATGCTTTCCGTTGTTAGTAGCTATCTTGGCCAAGTAGATGCTAGCAACTCCAAGAGTTAGTATTTATGCTCGATAGTGGGTTCATGCCTCTGGTAATCTGGGGGAGTGATAGAAATCTCTAAGGTACTAGATGTGCTGTTGCTACTAGGGAGAAAACAACAATCCTTTGTTCATAGAACAATCGTATTGTTTACTTTACATGCAGTTCGTAAAGCAATAATCTGTTGCTTGCAACTTAATACTGGAGGGGGTTCGGATGATAACCTGAAGGTGGATTATAAGTCATAGATGCAGTTGGATGGCGGTCTATGTATAATGTTGTAATGCCCAATCAAGTCTCAAAGGAGTCAAGATGATTAGTATATGCATGTATTGCTTTCTCGGTGTTTGTCAATTGCCCCGCTGTAATTTGTTCACCCAACATGTTATCTATCTAAGGAGAGCCACCTCTAGTGAACTATGGATCCCGGTCCTTTTGCTTTACATACAATATATAAACTGTTTACTGCTTTGTGTTTACTTTCTTCAAACTTTTACTTCTTTCCATTCGATACGTTTAATCCTTTGTTTTCCTCAAAACACGGTGAGAATTACAACCTCATCGCAAGTTGGGGACAAAGTTCTATGGTTGTGTTGTGCAGGTCTCCACGTTGCTACTAGCACCGGTAGTGCGCCCTGCCAAAGCTTAGCTAGTAACACCTTTGGGGTGTTTCCTTGCTCCTACTGGTTCGATTAAACCTTGGTTTCATAACTGAGGGAAACTTGCTGATGTGCTCATCATACCTTCCTCTTGGGGTTCCCAACGAGCTCTACATCAACCACGCACCAGCACTTTTCTGGGCGCCGTGCATTGAGCCATCAATGACACAATGGTTCAAGTTTTTTCGGGGCAAGAAAAGTAAAGTGTGCCATCAAGTTCGTGAGAGATTTAATCACTAATTTTCACATAACAAGTTTAATTCGAAAGGTAGATAAAACATGAATATACTTGGAATAGCAAATGCTAATAGGTAGGTATGGTGGACTCTTTGGAATAACTTAGTTTTATTTGGAGTTGGATGCATGAGTGGAACTCATACTTGGTATGGAGGCTAGCAAAAGACTGGGAGCGACCAACTAAGATACCAATAATGGCCATAATCATGCAAAGCGACAAAACATCATTAATTAAAGCATAAAGCGATATTGCAAGTCAAAAACTAAATGATCATAGAGGCTATGGTGACTTGGGATAGTCTTAACATGGTGTGAGCATGTGCCAAGTCAACCCAAATAAAGCATCAAAGGACAATACCACAATACTATGCTTTAATATGCTAAAACAACGCATGATTCTTTCAAGGCACATTAAGCAATCTCAATTGTTTATAACATGTCATGCCCAATCTCAGTTGGATGGCGGTCTATGTATTATGTTGTAATGCCCAATCAAGTCTCAAAGGAGTCAAGATGATTAGTATATGCATGTATTGCTTTCTCGGTGTTTGTCAATTGCCTAGCTATAATTTGTTCACCCAGCATGTTATCTATCTTAAGGAGAGCCACCTCTAGTGAACTATGGATCCCGGTCCTTGTCTTTTACATTCAATCTATAAACTGTTTACTGTTTTGTGTTTACTTTCTGCAAACTATTACTTCTTTCCATTCGATACGTTTAATCCTTTGTTTTCCGCAAAATAGGGTAAGATTGACAACCTCATCGCAAGTTGGGGACAAAGTTCTATGGTTGTGTTGTGCAGGTCTCCACGTTGCTACTAGCACCGGCAGTGCGCCTTGCCAAAGCTTAGATAGTAACACCTTTGGGGTGTTTCCTTGCTCCTACTGGTTCGATTAAACCTTGGTTTCATAACTGAGGGAAGCTTGCTGCTGTGCTCATCATACCTTCCTCTTGGGGTTTCCAACGAGCTCTACATCAACCACGCACCAGCACTTTTCTAGGCGCCGTGCATTGAGCCATCAAGCATTTTTCTGGTGCCTTTGCCGGGGAGTCAAGGACATCTTCACAAGGGGACTCCCTCATAACCAATATCTTTACTTTGTTGTTTTTGTTTTGCTTAGTTTTCTTTTTGCTTTGTTTGCTTGTTTTGTTCTTCAAAAACACACAAAAAAATTAGTTCTACTAGTTTGCTTTCTTATTTCAAAAACACAAAAAAATTAGTTCTTATGTTGAGTTGCCACTATGTCTAGCCTTGATCCAATCAAAGTGTCACCCGAGGAAATGATTTTCACTTTTAAACAAGGAATTGAGGAAAGTTTTAAAGAAGCTTGGTCTAGAATCTCCGATCTACATGAAAAAACTGAGCCTAAAATGACTCAAAGCTTGTTCCTTAGTAGTTTTTACCTTGGGATTGCTCTTTGCTATAGATATGCTTTAGATGATGTTGTGGGAGGATATTTCCTCCAATGTAATGAGGATGATGCTATTAATGCTATAAAGAAATTGATCCTCACTTACAACATGCCTAGCCAAACTGATATTTCTTTTGCAAAAATATTTGCTAGGTTGAACACTCTTGAGACTAGCACTACAAGCTTAAAAGATTGCTATAATACACTTAGGGAGCATCACAATTATGTTCCAATAAATTATGAACCATCAAAGTGGCTCCCTACAGTAAAGATTGAGATAAACACTGAAACTTTTCAAGCCCGCTGCGATATCATGTCTGAATTTTGTCTTATGCCCAAAGATATTTATGAATCTTTGAATCTTTGGGGGCTTACGGAAGGAGGAAGAGAAATATCTATTGCTAATAATGCTACCATATTACCTATTGGAATAGCTGAAGGAGTGTTTACAAAGATCCTTGGGAAAATGATTTCTACTAATTATCTTGTTATTGAATGTGCAGGAAAAGGACAAATTACACTTGGAAGGTCCCTATTAGAACTCCTTGGAGAAACAATAGATGTGGGAAAGGGGACCATGCACCTTTCTTCTCCACCAAACAATCACATTTTCCCAAAGGTTAAGAATAAAAATAAGAGAGGTAAGGGCAAGAAAGTTGGTTTTAATGCTTCTTCATTTGAGAACACTTGATTTTTTCTTTGCATCTTATGCCTAACTTAAAGGCGTTAAAGAAAAGTACTTATTGGGAGATAACCCAAAAGTTTTAGATGAGTCTTGGAAGTTATTACCTCTATAATAACCTCTCCTTATCCTTTTTATTTTCTTTTTGTGCCAAGAGTAACCTCTAATGAGAGAGAAGTAATGATTGGGAAAGTTGCTGTCTCGGAACAGATTTTTGTGCTTCACCGTAAACATTCGTGAGAGAGCTATGTATGTCGGATTGAGCTTTAATTTTTTGTGCTTCTGCCCCAGGTTGTTATCTAACTTTAGTTAGTTCAACACTTTTTTATTTGAGCAACAGAAGGTCTTCAAAAAAATTCGTCTTTACCTACTGGTCTGTTTTGACAGATTTCTGCCATTTCCTGCATTTGCTTCTTGTGGTTTCTTTTTGAGTTCTTTTGGGGAATTGAGCTTTTTGAGGGAAGTGCTACAGTATCTAGTGTTCTAATGGAAGTTTATTTGGTGTTAGAACTTAACCTTGAGACTTATTTATCTTGAGTGCACAAATGTTGCTAATGAGATTGTGTGAAGTTTTGTATGAAGGAAAAAATTCAGATGTATGGAAGGAATGAGTAATGAGATGAAGGATGGACTAAAGCTCAAGCTTGGGGATGCCACGCGTGTCACCCAAGAAATATCCAAAAAGTACAAGCGTCAAAGCTTGGGGATGCCCAAGGCATCCCCTTCTTCATCAATAAAAATTCCAGGTTTCTTCCAAACGCTTCATTTTTATTGTTTCATGCACAGTTGTGTTTTTCTTGGAGCGTCTTATTTTTTGTTTTTGTTTTGGTTTTTAGTTTGCTTTTGTTTGCTTAGTTTTCTGAATAAATTGGTTGGACCCCCTCTTTCATACATTGGTTTGCAAATAGTTTGGTTTGGTTTGGAAAAGAGTAGGAAAGTTCATGCTTATGTGGTAAAAAGAGCTCGTTTTTGAATGTGGCCTATGCTTTGTCATGCCATGCTTGATATTGTTTTGGCTTTATGCTTATTATTATTTGCTGTAGCATGACTTGTTATAAACAATTGAGATTTCTTAATGTGCCTTGGATGAATCATGCGTTGTTTTAGCATATTAAAGCATAGTATAGAGGTATTCTCCTTTGATGCTTTATTTGGGTTGACTTGGCACATGCTCACACCATGTTATGACTATCCAAAGTCACCATAGCCTTTATGATCCTTTAGTTTTCAACTTGTAATATCACTTTATGCTTTGATCAATGATGTTTTGTCGCTCTGCATGATTATGGATATTATTGCTCTCTTAGTTTGTCGCTCCCAGTCTTTTGCTAGCCTCCACAACAAAGTATGAGTTCCACTCATGCATCCAACTCCCTAAACCAAGTTATTCCAAAGAGTCCACCATACCTACCTACTAGATTATGCTATTCCAAGTATATTCATGCTTTTGTTTACCTTCCACTTGTTATGAGAAAACTAGTGATTAAAGCTCTCATGAACTTGATGGCACACTTTACTTTATTGCCTCTAATAAACTTGAACCATTGGGTCCTTCTTTATTGCGTATATGCTTGCGCTTTATAAGTTGAAATTAGTAGAACCATGTTTCATGGGGAACGCTTTCAACATTGCACTTGTACTTTGTACCCCGTTGATATCATGTTCTTTTGCTTACGGATCCCGGCGGTGTGAAATAAAAGTGGAACTTGTAAGATCATGGAGTTTGTATGTGTGTTAGAGAAACGCCTGGGCCGCTAGCCTAAGACATGCCTAATCATGGTGGAAACTTGCAGCATCACCATAATGAGCACTCTATGAAGCATCCTCAATAAAAACCTATGCAAGTAGCAAATAAAAAGATCGCTGAGATGCTCATTGTTTGCTTGCCTTGTCATTTTGATTATGGGAAAGCTCCCGTATCATGTGCAAGGGGTACCCCGTTGGCGGTTCTTAATGATACACATATACTTACGATGACAAGATCTTATTCGTGACTGAAGTTGAGTAGCATGAGGATTGGTCTTCGTAAGTAAGGGGCATGAGATTTCGGTTTATAACTTGTCAAGCATATCCTCTTAGTTGTGTCACTTTAACCTTAACCACTTCAAGATGCTTATGATAGGGGCAATGAGAGCTGAAAACTACAAGTACCATAATTTTTGGAAGCTCTTTATGAGACTTGAATCCCTACTTCCTTTTACAAAAGGCCTTTCTTCTACCATTATATTGAGTCTCCACCTTCTATCTTTATGCACCTACTTTGAGAGCATAGTGGCCATTCTTAGTTCTATGTGCATTGTCCCAAGACTAGTTGATTGATGCATAACTTGATATTGCTTGTTTTAAACTATTGTATCTAGTCACTCTTATGAACTTTGAAGGTATCCTATGCATGTATATTTGCTACTCTATTGAGGGACAAGTTGAATACTATTATGCTACGTTTTATTTATGTGAAGCAAACAAACGTCTTACAAAGCATTGTTATTCATGAATATTTTGTTTCTGCCTTTTCATGTTGCATCATAGTTTCTTCGCTTATTGCTAGAACTTTGTCTTTCATGTTATGATTGAAGTACTAATGTCACCTCAAAAATTATTCTTTCTTTTTATCACTTACCTACTCGAGGACGAGTAGGAGTTAAGCTTGGGGATGTTGATACATTGCAAATGTATCTATAATTTTTGATGTTCCATGCTTGGTTTTATCCACCTTCTTGTGTTTTGTTCCAACTTTGGAGTACTTTTCACATGATTTCTTGGACTAACCTATTAACAAGAGCCACAGTGCCAGCTGCCTGTTTTCTGCTGTTTTTGGTTTCGGGAAAGTCAGAAAATGAATATTCTCGGAATTGGACGGGACAAAAGCCAAAGTGCCTATTTTTCCGGAAGGGATCAAGTGCCAGAATACGAGACAGATGGGTCGCCGCTAGGTGCGGCTGGCCGGACAGGCCAGACCATAGCCCCAAATTGTCTGTGGCCCGACCCAAACATATAGCATCGGACTGTTTGGGTCACCCGTTTGGGTCGTGCCAGATGTCCTTAGCCCGAACTTCATAAATGAAGAAAATAAAGTTTTTTACAAGAGCGCCACTACATGGCAAGTGACGGCCAAGGTGGCCAAGCAAAAGAAAACACTTTGCAGATCTGAACACAACTTTAGGTGAACCTCTAAGAGAAGGCCTGGGTGCACTAGAGGCGACCGTCCAAAGCAACCAGGAGCCTAAAACGCAATAATACAGCCGGCATCCTTTTAGAAGTGAATGTCTTCAATGATTAGCTCAAAGACACAGTCAGTCGTGCTACACTCCTGCTGGAAGATGCATGAATTCTGCTCCTTCCAGATCCTCCAACGGACCAGAATTGCCACGGTCTTGAAGTCGCGATGCATGTTCTTCGGCACCCTCTTCTGGCTATAATCCACCATTCGTCGGTGCTACCAAACGTATCGTCAGTAATTGGAAAGTTGGCCCTAGACCAGGTCCAAACACGCTCCCAGACTTGCTTTCTGAAATGGCTAGGGGCGGAGCCAAGAATTGGACATAGGGGGGCGAGCTGAAAATTTAATAAAATTCTAAATGTTTGTCACATATCTATTCGAGCAAATTTCTAACGGTGAGACATGCCCATGTCTATATTTGGAAGATAATTGAGCAAAATGCCAGTTTCTACATGGTATATCAAATATTCTGAATGCCAATATGAACTTGTTTTGCACAATCATTATAACAATATTTTCTTAGTAAATAAAATTGTTAAAGGATATCATATTTTTATTCAAAAATATGCACTCGTCCTTCACAATTATGTACAATCTAATGTTAATATTAGGTTAGTGAAATATTTGTTTGTAAATTTAACATAGATGATATATTTAATCAAGAATAGAAGGGTAGCAATTGGCAACAATGTGCATTATTTTTCTTGGGTCAATCAACCATAAGGGTCCAGACGGTTGGTAACATTTCTTAAGAGATAATGTGTACTACAGTAGTAATTAATCTATTCAAATGTACTAACTACTAACTAGAGTACTGGATTCGTATGGAAGATTGCATGCTACTAGCTGTAGTAGTGCAGATCGGTTTACCTTTTAGAACATAGTGTTTGATAAGGACACAGTAGCATTGCTCCTCGTTGAATCAACAGAGCAGCGTCCTATCCTAAAATTCTCATCAGCTGTGTTGGTCTGTTGTCGGTAGCTGGCGAGCGCGAGCAACGAGCCATCGAGCAGCGGAAGTCCTATTGGCGGGCCAGCAAGATCCATCGATCTACTAGATTTTGGAGTGCGCCTTGGCGCACGACCCTGTGGAATTCGCACCAATTTATATTTGGTATAAGGGCGATAAAAATCGAACAACCAATTTCTTTATGTTTTATATTTCATGAAAAACAACCGAATCAATAGCTACAATTGATTGGATATATAGAATTATAAAATTCAAGCTAGGAATCTGAATTATTGTTAGACTGTTTGAAATTTCGCAATCAATCTAATCGGAGTTGAATCGGAAAGCTGAATCATAATTACCGGTAGATCAAAATATTATTTGGAAAAGGGGTAAAACTGTAATGGGCAGAGATAGCAACTGGGACTGAATAATGAACGAAGCATGGAGGCGTCATGATCTTTCATCCCACACAGTGAGAGCAGCTCCACGATTTTCTCCAGGCATATGTACAGGATAGCCCGATCGTGTGTAATCTGGTGGAAGAGCTGGTGCACGAGCGTATAGATGTAAGCAAACAGAAGGAAACTTAGAAAGAATTTTGCAGGGAATCTTCATGTACTGATCCATGGTAACAGCCGAGGAGCGCAACCGATATGCCTCTATGGTCATCTAAGTCATTATAATATTTGGTTCAAGCACATCGAAAAGCAAACGATCGATGTGAGCAGCCACATGAAAGCTTTTCAATTTCGGCTCTTCTTGCATACAAAATTCCCAATCTTGAGTATTGAAAAACACGCAGACACTTTACTACTCCGTCCGACCCATATTAATTGACTCAAATTTGTTTAGATTCGGATGTATCTTGAGTTAACTAATATGGGTCGGAGAAAGTATCGTTTTTCCAACAAAAAATTATATCACAGTGCCTGACTTAGATTGGACCTAGCACACGGTGACCTGGTGCTTTTCACATGAAAAACATGTGCACGTGAAAGAAATTGAAGATGCTAATTTGGCTGTAGTTATTCATGATCGTTATGGCAAAGAATAGAAATATTGGTAATTCTTTTTCTATCGGATGGACAAATGTAGGTGATAGTCGTCTATGTGGGAAAATTAATTACACCGGACAAGCAAAAGAGAAAAAATGAATAATAACATCTGGTAGTGAAACACGATCTTGTGAATATCTCAACTGAGAACAAAATTAAATTTAAGCCAAGATAACCTATATGACAGCAAGCAAAAGTATCGTGCTGCCGAACAAACATTTTTTACATGTCAATGTAAAAATAGGAACAGAGAACATTGCTTGTTATTTTTAAAATACTAGAGATATGTCAGCAACCCGTATGGGAGAAGTAATAAACTCATGACCCATTTCACGTATTTCCATGTACTGAATGATGCAAGACACCAACAACTGAATAGAAAATTAATCTGAGGTTCTATAACTTGGTTGTTAGTGAATATCCAGTCCCAGATTTCAATTTCAGCAACAAAATCTAGCTAGCATTCGAGGCAATTAGGCGTCTCGGATAAGAAATCCTTAGTATCTGAGGCGCTCAGCTTCAGCACTCTGAAACACAACATCGCATTTCAGCTGCAGCACAATGAAATATTCAACCGAGGACTATTGATATATTGATATATTTCCAGGAAGAAAGGAAAGTCACTACAAGTGCTCCTTAGCTTAGTATCAACTCATCCCACTAGGATTCTAGGAAGAACATTCAAATGATTTGATAGCCACACACAATGCAGGTCCTTGCTAACCGGTGGGCATGGCTAGCAAACGCGCGCGCTCGCGTTTGGGAACCAGCGCGCGGCCTCGCGCGGTCACTCCTTGGACACCACGTGGAAGAAGCACACAGTGTGCTTTCAAAAACCCGGTCGGGCGTGCGAGTACGCACGCGGGATTCTCCATGATCGAGCTAGCTTCCTGGATCGCTTGGCCGTATTGCACTATATCGCACCCAAAATAAAAGAGAGAAAAAAGGACAGGGCGTTCAGAAAAAAAGAACCACCGTGCACTATTTTTTCTCTTTTTCGGTGCAACATAGTACAACAAGGCAGTGCACGGACGGTGCACTGCCAAGACACCATGCAGTGCACTGCGACCTAAGGTAGTACAACAAGACAGTGCGCGGGTGGTGCACTGCTAGAACACCGCGTGGTGCACTGCGTCTGAAGCAGTCCAACACATTACAACACGGTGCACTGCCAACACCGTGCAGTCACTGAGACCGAAGGCAGGGCAACGCAGTACAACAAGGCAATGCGCGGGAGGTGCACTGCTAGAACACCACGCAGTGCACTGCGCCCGAAGGCAGTGCAACGCAGTTCAACAAGGTAGTGGGCGAGTGGTGCACTGCTAGAACACCACACAGTGCACTGCGTCTGAAGGCAGTGCAACGCAGTACAACAAGGCAGTGCACATCCAAGACACCGTGTAGTGCACTACGACCGAAGACAGTGCAACGCGGTACAACAAGGCAGTGCGCGGGTGGTGCACTCCCAGAACGCCGAACAGTGCACTGCGACTAAAGGCAGTGCAGTACAATAAGGCAGTGCACGGGCGGTGCACTGTCAAGACACCGCGTAGTGCACTGCGATAGAAAGTAGTGCAACACAGTACAACAAGGCAGTGCGAAAAAAAAGTTTATCAAAATCTATCAACATAGGATTTAGTTTTATAGATCTTGACGCGACGAGTGCAGCGGTGAAAACGGATTGTGATTTTAACACTCAATCTCAAAGATATTTAGTTTATAAATTTGAATCCAGAGGAGAAAAGGAAACAGGATAACTGTGGCCTTTTCATGTGACTCTCCGCGGGAACTACAGAAAAAAAAAGAAAACCATCACTCCTAGCTCGCCACGTGTCGTGCAAGGTGAAGGAGTTATGCCCTAGAGGCAAATAATAAAGTGTATTATTTGATATATCTTTTATATGTTCATAATACGTTTCATACTGTGCTATAACTGTGTTAATACGAAACGTTAATACACGTGTGGTATGTAAACAAACCGTGTCTCTAGTCACCTCTAGCGAACTAGTTCATTGGTCATGAGGATGGTCTGGGTTTCAAGATCATGGGCATTTATGCAAACTGACAATGAGATCATGTTATTAGTTAAATAACATGATAAAAAAAACATCCGACCGTTATATCTTAATGAGATCTAGTTACAAAGTTCAACATTGATGATAAAACACAGAGAACCTCGCAACCTGATCCTTTCACTGTGAGGTAATGCAAATCACCATTCCGGAAAAAGCTTAGATGGTTATCAAGAATCATCTCGTAACAGGGTGATCAAAAAGGTGTCACTCAGGTTTTCCAAAGGGATGCGTAGAGGAGTACATATCAAGACCAGGATTTGTCTAGTCCATGTAACGGACAGATACATGTGGCCATCTCGGTGAAGTTGCATTAATGAAGCTTGTAAGCATGTGATTGGGTCACAGAATGCAACAACATGAGAACGAGAAAACAAGTTCATCGCTAACGAGATCGAACTATGGTATGGAGATACCGAAGATCAAGTCTCGGATGAAATAGGTATCGAATGACAAAGGGAACGGGAAACGACTATCTCACGGTTCGAGCGATTATATTCATGAAACGCACAAGAGTCACATGGCCCATCTAGGTCCCTCTGTTGATCATTGATGTGAGAGTAGTCTCAATCATGTCTGGAGTGTTTCCGAACCGAAGGATGTCATTCTTAAGGGTAGGGACGCTTAGGATAGATGAGGTATCGTAGGAGAAATAGAGAAAGAGAAACTAGAATAGTTCCGGGTAACATCCGATGGAGATCGGAAGGGGTCCTGAAGGTGTTCCGGAGTAAAGGAATAATATAATATGTGTATTTGAAAATTAATTGGAGAATTAATATTAAATATATATTTTATTTTATTTTTAAAGGCTCATTAATGCAAATGGGCCTCACCCGAAGGGAGGCCCAATAGGGCAAGGCGCCTAGGGAGTGGGGGCCAGCCGGCCTAGGCTTTGTGGGCCTCCCTAGTGGGGCCCACCTAGGGCCGGCGGCTGCCCCTAGGTGGCCGACGGGTGTGGGGTTTTGTCCCACACCGCCTAGCCCCTGGGTGGTGCGCCCCCCTCCCACTATATATAGGGGTCTCCCCTCCCCCTTTGGAATCATCTCATTCCCTCTCATTCTCTCTCTCTCTCATCCATTGAGGACTTCTCCGTAATATTAGGACATCGTAGGTGAGTTCTCCACCTTCACACTACCGTGGTGTGATCTGCGATCCGGCATCTACTTCTTCTGTTGTTCGGCTGGATCGGAGTCCGGTTGACGTCTCCTACACCGGACGTGTGACGAACTTTGGAGGCACCACACTTGGGGTGTTGCTCATCTTCATCAATATACGCCTTCCTGCGTAAGGCGTGCCTCGGTCTTCAAAGGTATGAATATTGAATCCCTTCTCTGTTACTTATGTCTACATAGTATAGATCCCGGTATTAGTGTTCGAGTAGATAGAAATTTTTTGTTTTCTGCTACGAAACCCAACAGTGGTATCAGAACGGGTCTATGGGTAGACATGTCGTACGGATATAACACATAGCAATATTTGGGCATTGATTCTCTAGTTGCTACCCTCTTTAATGTTATTGTTCATATCGCGGCATTGTTTGATGAAGCGCCCCCCAACCGACCTCACGTAGTGATTCACGAGACTGGTCCACAAATCAAAGTGGCTTAGGGGGGTGTCTGTCTCTCTGAAGTAGTTGATATGGCATTGACACTGGAGGGCCCTAAAAGGGGAAGAAGAACGGCAATCATTGAATCTATGTTGTGGCTCGACATTCGTAGGTGGAAAGGGGTTCTATTGCGAAAGCCCTAAAGCCGCGTAAAACATGCAATAGATAATATAGAAGCATCTATCTTTATTATTGCATAGGGGCAAGTATTATAACATGGCAATGACAAGTTTATGAAACTCTCATTGAAGCTATTGATGATGATCATAAGGCTATAACCATGTCATAAACTTTTGAAGTATTACTTGTTATGTTGGTATACTTATTAGACGGTAGCATGATAAAATAATCCCTCACGGTATTCCAGTTATAGTATTCCCCTTGTGTGTGCACCACCAAGAAAGTTCTTCGGTAGGAGGCCAGCCATGATGATCGAGGGTCGGACATATCTACGTTCGCATACGGTGGGTGCAAGCCATGTTGCACTGCGAATACACATGAGTTAGAACTGGCGAGCCAAGCATGTACAGACATGGCCACGGAATACAGGAGACCGAAAGGTCGAGCATGAATCACATAGTTGATGTGATCGACATTAGGGAATGACCACCCTTGATACTGCACTGATGGTCGTGATGATCAGGGGAGGTGCAGGGGATAGGGATCATGTGATCACTAAACGAGTAGATGGATGTTCGCTTAAGTGGGAGTTCTTTTGGTTAAAACTTGAACTCATTATTATGAACATAGTCTAAACACTTTGCAAAATCCTTTGTAGATGTCTCGCCCACCCACCTTCAACCTGAGCACTTTCCTCGAGAAGGACAAGCTGAAAACTGATGGAACCAACTTCACCGCATGGTTCCGCAATCTTAGGATCCTCCTAGTCCCCTACAAGTTGACTTATGTCATCGAGGCTGAGCTTCTGGCTAAGCCTACAGATTCCGTCTCCCAAGACGAAAAGAATGTCTAGCATTCCAAGGCGGACGATTTCTCCCTCATTAGAGTAGAATGCTCTATGCCATGGAGCCGGAGCTTCAAAAGCGTTTTGAGAAGATGAATGCCTTTGAGATCATTGAGGATCTCAAGGCCATCTTTGCTCCACAGGCTCGGGCAGAGAGGTATGATGCTTCTGAGCTCTTCTTCTCTGCTAAAATGGAAGAGCACAGCAGTATTAGTGAGCACGTCGTCAAAATGTCTGGCTATGTTAAGCGCTTAAACGCCCTGGATTGCAAAATCCTGGAGGAGCTCGCGATTGATAGGGTGCTGCACTCGCTGCCCCCTAGCTATAAGAGCTTTGTGATGAACTACAACATGCAAGAGATGACTAAGACCCTTGCTGAGGTGTTCGCCATGCTCAAAACTGCTGAGGTTGAAATCAAGAAGGAGCACACGGTGTTGATGGTTAACAAGACCATCAACTTTAAGAAACCAGGGCCAAAAGGGAAAGGCAAGGGCAACAAGTCTAAGAGGGATGACAGGTTTGTTCCCAGCACCTCAAAGACTGCCAAGCCTAGCCCTAAGCCCGGCACTCCGTGCTTCTACTACAAAGGGGATGGGCACTGGAAACGCAACTGCCCCAAGTACCTTGAAGACAAGCGGGCCGGCAAAATAGCCATCCAGGACAAAGGTATATATGATATACATGTTATTGATGTATTCCTTACAAGCGCCAGGAGTAACACCTGGGTATTTGATACCGGATCTGTTGCTCACATTTGTAACTCTCAGCAGGATCTGCAGAGTAGGAGGCGCCTAAGGAAGGACGAGGTGACGATGCGCGTCGGCAATGGCTCGAGAGTCGAACTGATGGCCGTCAGCACCCTGCATCTTCGTCTGCCGTCAGGATTATTATTGGTTTTGAATAAATGCTACTATGTACTTGCATTGAGTATGAATATTGTGAGTGGGTCTTATTTGTTGCAAGACCGTTATTCGTTCAAATCAGGAACAAATGGTTGTTCAATTTATATGAATGATGTTTTCTATGTTCATGCTTGTAACATCCCAAAACTTCAATCCAAGAGTATCAAAGATCAAATCATCCAAATTTAGGATTAACAAAAAACTTTTCCATATTTAAAATGAAAGCATTCATATATGTGTGCATTTAAAATAGGAGTTGTTTGGAATTGCCATGATTGTGTGATCCTTTGCTTCTAAAATGTTTCTTAGGTGATTTAAACATCATCTACATCCTTCCCAAACTTTTCCTAAAAGAAATCATATCAAAAAGAATTAAAATAAAGGAATGGTCATTTTGACAAATTTAACTCTCATGCCTACTTTGGCTATTCCTAGTACTCAATTCTTAACAGAAACAATTGTTGATCTTTACACCCCTTGCTAGTACACATAATGAGGTACCAAGGCCCACCTTTTGATCTTCTAAAAACATTCTGGAAACTATTTTAAATGGCAGTTCAAATTTGAATCTAATGCATATGCATAGATCACCCCTATTTCAAAAACCATGTATTTGAGCTCCATTTTCAAAACCCTTGCAACCAGAGACTACCTAGCACTAGTGGAGATCACCCAAAAATTTTGAACTCAAAATTCAAAACTTTTTCTCTTGCGGCCATTTCATCAAACACTTGGCAGGCAGAATCATACCTCTAATCCTAGCTCATTGTTTGGAACAGGGTTTTGCCCCCATTTGATCTCCATTTAATCTCTCTGTCCCCCTTTGATCAAACCATGCCAATTGCAGCCCATCCCCTACACCCTAGTGGCAATGCCATGCCATGCCGAGCACCACCCTTGCCGGCCAACCTTGCAACCGCCACAGCAGACCACTCCCCCTTCCCTCGCCATGTCTAGGAGGTAGCCAACGCCGCACCGCCCCTCTCTGTCCCTTGCCCGAGCCAAGAGCAGCCGTGGACCACCAAGGAGAAACCGCGCCCAGTGCCACCGGACCATGCCCACGCCCACCTTGCAACCGCCACCACTCGACACCAGCCCACGCCCACCTCTCCACCTCGACCTAGAGAACACCCCAGACACCTCCGTTCGCCGCCCAAAGCCCCACAGCCACCGCTCGCCATGGACACAGCCGCTTCGGCCGCGCAGAGCGCCACCTCACCCCGACCGCATGCCACCGCCCCTACGGCCGCATTGAAGTGCTAGAGCACCGCCAGGGGACCGCCCATCGATCGCCATCCCCAGCCATGCCGCTAGCTTGCCGTAGCCATGTCGCCACCGTTGACCTCCCATCCCGCTCGGTCTCACCGTCGAACCTATAAAAGGAGCACTCCCCAGCACCAAAGACTCACACCATTCCATTCCCCTCACCTCTCTGAACCTCAACCACACCTCGCCGGAGCAAGTGGAGCAGCAGCTCGCCGGAATTGGAGTCGGAGCCGCCGCCTCTAGAGAAGAAGGGTTCCGTTGATTCCGGCCACCCCAAGCTCCGCCGCGACCACGCCTCGCCTCGCCGTCGTCTTCCACTTCGTTCGCCCGCATCGCCGACCCCGCTGGAGCCCTGGTATGCCCCCAGTAGACGCCCACCGAGCCGCTAGGGTTAGAGCTCGCCGGCGACCCGTCCGTCGTCGACGACGACCCTCAGCCGTAGATCTAGCCTCTAATCGCATGGCCCACAGCGCGCGTACCGCTTCACGTTTTAAGTGCCGCTGACCAGTGGGACCCCCTGTCAGCTGAGCCCTGTGCCGCGCAGCGCCACTGGGCCGGCCCATTTCCTTTCCCGCGCAAGCCCGTAGATTCAAATCTAGGTTTTTCTTTTTAGTTAGAATATAGTTTCTGTCCAGTGTTTCAAAATTCAATTCTGGGAGTTTGACAAATCCAAATTACATGAAACTAATTTGGTCTGGAAGGTATTGAAATGCTCTATCCAAGCCCATTGGATTTAATTCATTTAGAGTTATAGATTTCTCCTAATAAAAATAAGAAGACAGAAGCTTTTGCAACTTGAAACATTTTTATAAAATCAACCAAGTTAGCTTTTGAGTTGATTCCAACTCTCAAAAATCACATTTCATCATATCTATCCAAATATGTAAAAATATTAAGGTTTACAGGCAGTGACTTTGGACTAGTACCAAAATAATGCTATATAGGCATTTCTAGTCACTTTAAATCATTAAATAATAAACTTAAACCAAAGTAATATTGATCCAACCTTTAAATCTCATTCCCACATGTTAGAATATGTGGTGAGGACATGTGTCCACATGATCCCATATTTTAGTGGTGAATATTAAATTGTAGTTAATTTTTCAATGAGTAGAAATTACTTTTCCAAAATAAAAAGGTGGAAACTATTGAATTAAACTTGTGATGCTTGTGATGATAATAGATCATCAATTGTGTGGTTTATAATACTACTTAGCCTAGTTAAGTATTGCTTGGTGATTGTGCACTCCCTATGTATTTCTAGACGATAGTACCGACCAAGCCTTCGAGGAGGAGGAGTTCTACCAAGAAGAAGAAGAAGAAGAAGACAACTTCAACCACTGCACCAACCAAGGCAAGCTATTAGTGGCAAGCTAACCCTTGCAAACATGCTTTAGTAAGCTATTGTAGCAAGCTAGAATAAAACTAGATAGTTTAGTAAAGATGCCTTAAGCATACTTTGCTCACACCCCCTTAGTTTACACAAAGTTCTTTAATTAAATTTTGAAGGTAGCATAAAGAGTATAAAACTTGACCTAATTAGAAACCCTTAGATGTCATTCTATGGCATGAGATTGATCCCACCTTTCCACCTTAGTGAACACTCTTAACCTAGTGTTTTAGAATAGATCAAAACTTGAGTCACTTTAGATGGGAACACTTGGTGAAAATGAGTTATGAAAACCTTGGAATGATGAGTCATTCTATTGAGATGTTTTGACATGTGTTGAGAAACACAATGGGTTGATGATGATGAAAAAGATAAGGCATGAGCCTTAACCCTTTTATAAAACTAATGGTTGGATTCGAATGCGATACCATTCCAAATTTACCGTACAACCACATTACCTGAATTGGGTAAGGCTTAGCTGGAAATTTATATGCATTAGTATTAGTTCCCTCACGGAAGAGGTTTGAGCTGAGGCTACCTCTCAATGTTGTCCACCTATGCAGTGCCCAAGATGACTGATGGTCATGGTTGGGAGGCCATGCTCATAGGAGAGGTGCTTGTACTAGGGTGTGTAAAGGGAAGGTTATGTTTGATTATCTGCATACCAAGTATGATGATTCAGGGTTATCCCTGACAGATGTATCGAATCTTATGGTGAAAGTGTACCACCTCTGCAGAGTGTCAAACTATTCGAATAGCCGCATCCGCGGTTATGGACAGTTGGAATGGCCATACTGTTTCGTTGTCAGATGTTTTTCTAAATAACTTGAAATGAATGATGAACCTTGACTTGACCCCAACAGGGTTGTGTAGATGAAAATAGCTTCCCAACTGAAGTGATTCTAGAACTTTACTTTATCTTTTCTTGCTTCAGAACTTAGCTTAGGTTTCAAACTTAACTTGATAGTTATTCTTTCAATTCAGTATTTTAACTTAGAATCATAACCCTTGCTAGTAGTAGTTTGCGTGTACTTAAAGAGTACTCATGGCTTTTGTCCCTGGCTATTATCATGGCCAGACTATGAAGGAGATTATCAAGATGATAGTCAGCAGGACGGCTATGATAACTAGGACTATGTGCCTTCGTCAGCAATGCCTATCCCCCTGAAGATGGACCCCACCGCTACGCTATCGTTTATTTCCGTTGCTTGTTGTATTAAAGACTGGATCATGAGATCCTTATTTGTGTAAAACCTTATGTATGGTTTGTAATGGATGATGTACTGTGATATCCAATCCGTTATGTCTCGCAAAAATGGTAATCCTGGGATTGCGAGGTATGGCATAACGGGCATCTGGGATTAAAAATCCCGGTGTTGACAAGTTGGTATCAGAGTCATCCTGACCATAGGAGACCCTAGTTAGAATGGACGTCCAAACCAAAAACTTAGCTTCAAAACCAAAGTGAGTATTTATGAAAAACTATTTCCCCTCTTACCCTTGTGAACTCATTCTTTCTCAAAAATACATGTTCCTCAAAATTCTTACATTAATACTTAAAATTTGACACACTTGATCACTTCACTAATTTCCTCCTCCTAAATTCTTGTAGATGGAGACTCAGTTTATCAAGTTTTACCAGTTGGGAAACAGAGGTCAGCTGATCTTCGAGAGGGATCTGGATTCACTGTCAGAATTTCTAGGACGCCCACATCCGGAGTTTCTTGGAGCTCAACTTCCAGGACCCCCAGGAGGAGACCTACAATGGCTAGTCACCGCAGATCTTCGAGGAAGCATTGAAGCACCAACTTCCGAGAGAATTCAGTTCTCTGTGAGAAAGAACAACTGGCTAGATGGATTAGCCAGGGCAATGCATGAAGCTCTCGCACGTCTATGTGCCCTCAGCGTCAACAAGATTCAAGGAACCCGTTTTGCCCACTATGCAAGACGTGACTTCATGGGAATGCCGATGGAGATGCCAAGTCACCCAGAATTGAGGCGCCAAGTGGAGAACCTCGATTTCTTGCTTCATGACCGACAGCAGGAACTGGACAATGCCAGAGAGTTAGCCAACCAGAACCGTGCAATTGCCGACCAAAAGGCCCAGACTTTCACACTGCTCGTCCAAGATCGCCAGTCTCTTTGTCGCCAGCATACAAAGAAGGATCGCACCATCGCCCGTCTTCGCAAGAAGGTGGCCGACCTCGAGAAGACCGTCAAGGAGCAGGAAGCTCAGCTTGCCGCCAAGGAAGAAGATGATGAAGGAGAAGACATCCAGGAAGATATGGATTCGTACCTCAGCAATGATGACGATTTTCTAGCAGAGGATGTTGTGGACTTCTACACTGATGATGAAGACTCCGACTTCATCGACGATGAGTAGATGCACTAGAGCACTATCGTAGCATGAGATGTATCATCTCATTGTATCGTAGTTTGCAGAATGGTTCTTAAAACCATCTGTTTTCCCTTTGATTGTTGTGGTGGTGTGTGTTGTATCGTGTGCTTGCTTGCATGAATGAGAATGAAGTTAGTTGAAAAACCAGAGTCTAACTCAAAGTTGTAGCTTTGAAAACCCAAAACCATGAACCTTATAATTTCCCTCTTACCCCTATATCTATCTCAATCTTCAGATGACTCGTGGAAACCAAGGAGGGAGCAGCTCATCGCAGGACACAATGCTGCAGATCTTGCAGAATCTCATCGCGGACCGTGAAGCAAGCAGGGCCGAGCGTCAAGCCAACTTGGCGACATTGCAACAGATCGCCCAAATGGCTCTCAACAACCAAGGACATGGAAATCAGGATCACCATGGATCTAAACTCAAAAAATTTCAGAACACCAATCCCCCAATCTTCAACCAATCTGAAAACCCATTAGATGCGGATGACTGGTTACAGACCACGGAAAACAACCTAGAAGTTGCAGGAGTTGATGAGAATGAGAAAGTTCTCTTTGCCACCCACTATCTGGCAGGAGATGCAAGAGCTTGGTGGAATAGCGTCCGCAACATGAACCATGGCCAGGTGATGACCTGGGAAGCATTCAAGGTCAAGTTTAGCCGCACCCACGTGCCGCAAGGTCTTGTCAATAGGATGAGAGATGAATTCCGTGAACTGAAGCAAGGAAGATTGACTGTACTAGAGTACCGTGACAAATTCTTGTCACTTGCCAGATATGCACCGGATGAAATCAACACGGAGGCCAAGAATAAGGAGAGATTCTTAAACGGACTACATGATGAGATGCAGACTGTCCTCATCAACATCCGTTTCCAGGATCTTGAAGAGCTAGTCGACTCTGCCATTCAGATGGAAGGGAAGATTAACTAGGCAAACGACAACCGCAAGCGTCGTATGATGCAGCAGTCTGGATCCAGTAGTCACCAAAAGTATCATCCTAACCCCTCACCAGGATATGCACCAAGGAACAACCGACCCCCCAATTCTCGCCCAAGCTACCCCAACCGAAGCGGAGGAAATGTGAAGCCCGGAGGAAACAATCACAACTCCGGCAATGCCAACAACTTCAACCGTGCCCCTCCCAAGAGCAACAACAACAACACTGCCCCCAGAACTGGTAGCAATGCTGTACCTGTTTCAGTCAAGGACAAGTCCCAGATCACTTGTTTCGAGTGTGGAGTGAAGGGTCACTACTCCAATGAGTGTCCCAAGAAGACTGCCGCCAATGCCCCTGTGAATGCCCCAGCTCAGCAGCAGCGTCGTGTTCAACCAGGAAGGAGATTTGCCCCAGGGAACCCGCACAACCGCAACGGTCGTCTCTTCCACATGAACGCAGAAGAAGCCCAGGAAGCACCAGATGTAGTGCTGGGTATGTTTTCTGTCAACTCAGTTTTAGCAAGAGTATTGTTTGATTCTGGAGCATCGCATTCATTTGTCACCGAAGAATTTGTATGCACTAGTAAGATTCGCCCAACCAACCTGAAGCATGTCATGATAGTTCAAATCCCCGGTTCAACTACAAAGGCTAGAAAAATTTGCAAAGCTGTACCTATCAGAATACATGGGATAGATTTTTATGCCAACCTAATTGTACTTGGAACCAAAGGTTTGGAAGTAGTACTAGGTATGGACTGGATGTCAAGGCATAAAGGACTGATAGACTGTGCTAAGAAAGCCATCACCATGACCAGTAGTTCTGGAATAACAGTAGAACATATCTCTGAAACCTTACCCCGTCAATTCAAATGCAACAAAAGTGTAGCCCTGCCTACCATTGACCAAGTCAGAGTAGTCTGTGAATACCTTGACGTATTCCTAGATGAATTGCCAGGTATGCCCCCGGATAGGGATATAGAGTTCATTATCAAACTAATCCCCGGAACCGGACCTATAGCCCAGAGACCCTATACCATGAACCCCTCAGAGTTAGTAGAACTGAAGAAGCAGTTGGATGCCATGTTAGCAACAGGCTTGATTCAGCCAAGCGCATCGCCATGGAGATCACCAGTGCTATTCGTCGACAAGAAAGATGGAGGCAACCGTCTGTGTATAGACTACAGAAAGTTGAATGATGTCACCATCAAGAACAAGTACCCCTTGCCAAAGATAGAGGATCTATTTGATCAGTTGACTGGAGCTCAGGTATTCTCGAAGATTGATCTTAAGACTGGTTATCACCAACTTAAGATTCGTGCAACGGATATTCCGAAGACCGCCTTTACTACTCGCTATGGTTTATACGAGTATACGGTTATGTCTTTTGGATTAACCAATGCCCCTGCTTATTTCATGAACCTCATGAATAAGATCTTTATGAATTTCTTAGATAAGTTTGTAGTTGTGTTTATCGACGACATCCTTATCTACTCTAAGTCAGAAGAAGAGCATGAGAAACATCTGAGAATCATCCTAGAAACCCTGAGAGAGCATCAGTTATATGCCAAGTTCAGCAAGTGTGAGTTTGGCTGAAAGAAGTAGGATTCCTAGGACATATTGTGTCTACCGGAGGAGTCTCTGTTGATCCCAGCAAGATCAAAGATGTCGAAGAATGGGAATCCCCAACCAATCAAACCCAAGTTCGTTCATTTCTCGGATTAGCGGGATATTACCGCAAATTCGTAGAAGGATTCTCGAGCATAGCCCGACCAATGACCCAATTATTGAAGAAGGACAAGAAGTTTGAATGGACAGACAAGTGTGAAGCCAGATTCCAGGAGCTGAAGAAGAGATTGATATCAGCCCCAATTTTGATCATGCCAGACATCAAGAAGCCATTTGATGTATATTGTGATGCATCCAAGATTGGTCTAGGATGTGTATTGATGCAAGAAGGCAAAGTCATCGTGTATCTGTCTCGACAACTGAAGCAGCATGAGCAGAACTATCCGACCCATGATCTTGAGCTAGCAGCTGTGGTTCTAGCATTGAAGACATGGCGTCATTATTTGATGAGTAATCGCTGTGAGATTTACTCAGATCATAAGAGCTTGAATTATATCTTCACCTAGAAGGAGTTGAGTATGAGGCAAAGAAGATGGATAGATTTAATTAAGGATTATGACCTTGACATTCACTATCACCCCGGCAAAGCCAATGTGGTAGCAGATGCTCTTAGCAGATTGCCGTGTAGGCTTAACACCATGATCAAAGAGAAGCAACCAAGTTTGTATGAGGAGTTGGAGCAGTTCAGGACTGAGTTAGTTAGTAAAGGATTCCTTGCTAGCATTGAACTTCAACCCACGTTGATTAGCCAAATCAAGGAAGCCCAGAAGGGGAATGAAAGTATCGACGGAATCAAACGTCGTATTGGTACAGGCAAAGTACCTGGATTCACCGAAGACGAAGAAGGTGTATTGTGGTACAAGGGACGTATCTGTGCACCAGCAGATTCGGAGCTGAAGGAGGTTATCATGAAGGAAGCTCATGATACTCTTTATTCTATCCACCCCGGAGGAACAAAGATGTATCAGGATTTGAAAGAGCAATTCTGGTGGCACAAGATGAAGAGAGAGATCGGAAGCTACATCGCCAAATGTGACATTTGTGAAAGAGTCAAAGCGGAGCATCAGAGACCTGCAGGATTGTTGCAACCATTGCAGATTCCGGAATGGAAATGGGATTCTGTCGGAATGGATTTTATCACCGGTTTACCTACTTCTAGTAGGGGAAATGACTCAATCTAGGTCATAGTTGATAGACTATCTAAGGTAGCCCACTTCATACCAGTCAAGACAACCTATCAGAGTGCAAAACTAGCAGAGTTGTACATTGCTAGGATTGTTAGTCTGCATGGAACCCCCAAGACCATCGTATCAGATCGAGGAACCCAGTTTACTTCAAGATTTTGGCAGAAAGTTCAGGAAGGTTTAGGAACCAAGTTGAATTTTAATACCGCTTATCACCCGCAAACAGATGGACAGACTGAGAGAGTCAACCAGATCTTGGAGGATAGGCTTAGAGCTTGTGTGTTGGAATACGGATCAAAATTGGAAGACTGTCTGCCTTTCTCAGAATTCTCATATAACAACAGTTATCAAGCTAGTTTGCAGATGGCGCCATTTGAATTCCTATACGGAAGAAAGTGTCGTACCCCTTTGAATGGGTCACAAGTAGGAGAGAGTCAGATCTTTGGACCCGACATTCTCCGAGAAGCAGAAGAGAAAGTTCACAAAGTTCGGGAGCACCTCAAGACCGCCCAATCCAGACAGAAGAGCTATGCTGACAAGAGAAGGAGAGACCTGACTTTCAATGTCGGAGATTTCGTATATCTCAAGGTTTCACCATTGAAGGGAACTCAATGCTTTAGTCTGAAGGGAAAGTTAGCTCCCAGATATATCGGACCTTTCAAGATTCTGAACCGTCGAGGAGAAGTATCGTATCAACTGGAACTGCCTGAAGAGATGTCAGCCATCCACAATGTGTTCCATATCTCGTTACTTCGCAAATGCTTGGAAGTTCCTGAGAAGACAGAAGTTTTCAAGAATATCGATCACAGAGCAGTGGAAATCAACAATGACCTGACCTATCGGGAAGTGCCCATTCGTATCTTAGAAGAAGCCTACAGAACCACCAGGACCAGGAGTATCAAGTTTCTCAAGATTCAGTGGAGCAACCATACCGAGGAGGAAGCCACTTGGGAGCGCGAGGATTACATTAGGACAGAGTTCCCAGATCTCTTTAGTTCCTAGTTTTCTTGTAAATCTCAGGACGAGATTTTATTTAAGGGGGGAAGGTTTGTAACATCCCAAAACTTCAATCCAAGAGTATCAAAGATCAAATCATCCAAATTTAGGATTAACAAAAAACTTTTCCATATTTAAAATGAAAGCATTCATATATGTGTGCATTTAAAATAGGAGTTGTTTGGAATTGCCATGATTGTGTGATCCTTTACTTCTAAAATGTTTCTTAGGTGATTTAAACATCATCTACATCCTTCCCAAACTTTTCCTAAAAGAAATCATATCAAAAAGAATTAAAATAAAGGAATGGTCATTTTGACAAATTTAACTCGCATGCCTACTTTGGCTATTCCTAGTACTCAATTCTTAACAGAAACAATTGTTGATCTTTAGACCCCTTGCTAGTACACATAATGAGGTACCAAGGCCCACCTTTTGATCTTCTAAAAACATTCTGGAAACTATTTTAAATGGCAGTTCAAATTTGAATCTAATGCATATGCATAGATCACCCCTATTTCAAAAACCATGTATTTGAGCTCCATTTTCAAAACCCTTGCAACCAGAGACTACCTAGCACTAGTGGAGATCACCCAAAAATTTTGAAATCAAAATTCAAAACTTTTTCTCTTGCGGCCATTTCATCAAACACTTGGCAGGCAGAATCATACCTCTAATCCTAGCTCACTGTTTGGAACAGGGTTTTGCCCCCATTTGATCTCCATTTAATCTCTATGTCCCCCTTTGATCAAACCATGCCAATTGCAGCCCATCCCCTACACCCTAGTGGCAATGCCATGCCATGCCGAGCACCACCCTTGCCGGCCAACCTTGCAACCGCCGCAGCAGACCACTCCCCCTTCCCTCGCCATGTCTAGGAGGTAGCCAACGCCGCACCGCCCCTCTCTGTCCCTTGCCCGAGCCAAGAGCAGCCGTGGACCACCGAGGAGAAACCGCGCCCAGTGCCACCGGACCATGCCGACGCCGCCCGCAGAGCGCGCACTGCCCCCGCGTGCACAAGCCACCACTCGACACCAGCCCACGCCCACCGCTCCGCCTCGACCTAGAGAACACCCTAGACACCTCCGTTCGCCGCCCAAAGCCCCACAGCCACCGCTCGCCGTGGACACAGCCGCTTCGGCCGCGCAGAGCGCCACCTCACCCCGACCGCATGCCACCGCCCCTATGGCCGCATTGAAGTGCTAGAGCACCGCCAGGGGACCGCCCATCGATCGCCATCCCCAGCCATGCCGCTAGCTCGCCGTAGCCATGTCGCCACCGTCGACCGCCCATCCTGCTCGGTCTCACCGTCGAACCTATAAAAGGAGCACTCCCCAGCACCAAAGACTCACACCATTCCACTCTCCTCACCTCTCTGAACCTCAACCACACCTCGCCGGAGCAAGTGGAGCAGCAGCGCGCCGGAATTGGAGCTGGAGCCGCCGCCTCTGGAGAAGAAGGGTGCCGTTGATTCCGGCCACCCCAAGCTCCGCCGCGACCACGCCTCGCTTCGCCGTCGTCTTCCACTTCGTTCGCCCGCATCGCCGACCCCGCTGGAGCCCTGGTACGCCCCCAGTAGACCCCCACCGAGCCGCTAGGGTTCGAGCTCGCCGGCGACCCGTCCGTCGTCGACGACGACCCTCACCCGTAGATCTAGCCTCTAATCGCACGGCCCACAGCGCGCGTACCGCTTCGCGTTTTAAGTGCCACTGACCAGTGGGACCCCCCTGTCAGCTGAGCCCTGTGCCGCGCAGCGCCTTTGGGCCGGCCCATTTCCTTTCCCGCGCAAGCCCGTAGATTCAAATCTAGGTTTTTCTTTTTAGTTAGAATATAGTTTCTATCCAGTGTTTCAAAATTCAATTCTGGGAGTTTGACAAATCCAAATTACATGAAACTAATTTGGTCTAGAAGGTATTGAAATGCTCTATCCAAGCCCGTTGGATTTAATTCATTTAGAGTTATTGATTTCTCCTAATAAAAATAAGAAGACAGAAGCTTTTGCAACTTGAAACATTTTTATAAAATCAACCAAGTTAGCTTTTGAGTTGATTCCAACTCTCAAAAATCACATTTCATCATATCTATCCAAATATGTAAAAATATTAAGGTTTACAGGCAGTGACTTTGGACTAGTACCAAAATAGTGCTATATAGGCATTTCTAGTCACTTTAAATCATTAAATAATAAACTTAAACCAAAGAAATATTGATCCAACCTTTAAATCTCATTCCCACATGTTAGAATATGTGGTGAGGACATGTGTCCACATGATCCCATATTTTAGTGGTGAATATTAAATTGTAGTTAATTTTTTAATGAGTAGAAATTACTTTTCCAAAATAAAAAGGTGGAAACTATTGAACTAAACTTGTGATGCTTGTGATGATAATAGATAATCACTTGTGTGGTTTAGAATACTACTTAGCCTAGTTAAGTATTGCTTGGTGATTGTGCACTCCCTATGTATTTCTAGACGATAGTACCGACCAAGCCTTCGAGGAGGAGGAGTTCTACCAAGAAGAAGAAGAAGAAGAAGACAACTTCAACCACTGCACCAACCAAGGCAAGCTATTAGTGGCAAGCTAACCCTTGCAAACATGCTTTAGTAAGCTATTGTAGCAAGCTAGAATAAAACTAGATAGTTTAGTAAAGATGCCTTAAGCATACTTTGCTCACACCCCCTTAGTTTACACAAAGTTCTTTAATTAAATTTTGAAGGTAGCATAAAGAGTATAAAACTTGACCTAATTAGAAACCCTTAGATGTCATTCTATGGCATGAGATTGATCCCACCTTTCCACCTTAGTGAACACTCTTAACCTAGTGTTTTAGAATAGATCAAAACTTGAGTCACTTTAGATGGGAACACTTGGTGAAAATGAGTTATGAAAACCTTGGAATGATGAGTCATTCTATTGAGATGTTTTGACATGTGTTGAGAAACACAATGGGTTGATGATGATGAAAAAGATAAGGCATGAGCCTTAACCCTTTTATAAAACTGATGGTTGGATTCGGATGCGATACCATTCCAAATTTACCGTACAACCACATTACCTGAATTGGGTAAGGCTTAGCTGGAAATTTATATGCATTAGTATTAGTTCCCTCACGGGAGAGGTTTGAGCTGAGGCTACCTTTCAATGTTGTCCACCTATGCAGTGCCCAAGATTACTGATGGTCATGGTTGGGAGGCCATGCTCATAGGAGAGGTGCTTGTACTAGGGTGTGTAAAGGGAAGGTTATGTTTGATTATCTGCATACCAAGTATGATGATTCAGGGTTATCCCTGACAGATGTATCGAATCTTGTGGTGAAAGTGTACCACCTCTGCAGAGTGTCAAACTATTCGAATAGCCGCGTCCGCGGTTATGGACAGTTGGAATGGCCATACTGTTTCGTTGTCAGATGTTTTTCTAAATAACTTGAAATGAATGATGAACCTTGACTTGACCCCTACAGGGTTGTGTAGATGAAAATAGCTTCCCAACTGAAGTGATTCTAGAACTTTACTTTATCTTTTCTTGCTTCAGAACTCAGCTTAGGTTTCAAACTTAACTTGATAGTTATTCTTTCAATTCAGTATTTTAACTTAGAATCATAACCCTTGCTAGTAGTAGTTTGCGAGTACTTAAAGAGTACTCATGGCTTTTGTCCCTGGCTATTATCATGGCCAGACTATGAAGGAGATTATCAAGATGATGGTCAGCAGGACGGCTATGATAACTAGGACTATCTGCCTTCGTCAGCATTGCCTATGCCCCTGAAGATGGACCCCACCGCTACGCTATCGTTTATTTCCGCTGCTTGTTGTATTAAAGACTGGATCATGAGATCCTTATTTGTGGATGATGTACTGTGATATCCAATCCGTTATGTCTCGCAAAAATGGTAATCCTGGGATTGCGAGGTATGGCATAACGGGCATCTGGGATTAAAAATCCGGGTGTTGACAATGCTCCTGTTTGTGATGGTTTATTCTTACTTGGTCTTGATTGTGATACACACATCCATAGTGTTGATGCTAAACGTTGTAAGCACAGTGACGATAATTCCATGTTATTGTGGCATTGTCGTCTTGGTCACATTGGCGTAAAGCGCATGAAGAAGCTTCATTCAGAAGGTCTTCTTGGATCATTGGATTTCGAATCCCTTGATACATGTGAGCCATGCCTCATGGGCAAGCTGACTAGGACACCATTCTCCAGCATAGTGGAGAGAGCTGCAGACCTACTTGGGATCATACATACGGATGTATGTGGACCAATGAGTGTCTCAACATGAAATGGTTATCGTTACTTTGTTACCTTTACTGGCGACTTAAGAAGATATGGATATATCTACTTAATGAAGCACAAGTCTGAAACCTTTGAAAAGTTCAAGGAATTTCAAAAAGAGGTAGAGAATCAACTTAACAAGAAAATCAAGCACCTTCGATCGGATCAAGGAGGCGAGTATTTGAGTTATGAGTTTAACATGCACTTAAAGGACTGTGGGATTATCCCACAGCTTATGCCAGCCGGAACACCACAGTGTAATGGTGTGTCAGAACATCGTAACAGAACCCTATTGGATAGTGTACGGTCCATGATGTCTTTAACTGATTTGTTTGTGTCTTTTTGGATATACGCATTAGAAACCGCCGCTTTTATTTTAAACAGAGTACCATCCAAATCCGTGGAGACAACCCCATATGAGATATGGTATGGGCCAAAGCCGAAGTTGTCATTTCTGAAAGTTTGGGGTTGTGAGGCGTACGTTAAGAAACTGCAGCCTGACAAACTTGAACCCAAATCGGAAAAATGTATCTTTGTAGGATATCCAAGGGAAACCATTGAATACACCTTCTACAATCAAGCCAAAGGCAACACGCTTGTCGCAAGACTCTCGAGAAAGAGTTTCTTGCAAAAGGAGTGAGTGGGAGGAAAATTGAGTTAGATGAAATTGTTGACCCTTCTCTGCAAATTCCGAGTAGCGCAACGGAAGCTGTTCCGAAACCGCTCTCCAACATGGAGGAAGAGCCCATTGATGATGATCAAAACAATGACATCGAGACTCCTGAGGTTCGCAGGTCTACAAGGGTTCGTGCCACACCTGATTAGTACAGTAGCCTTGTAATGTCTGTCATCCTAGATGAACAGGAAGAACCTGCAAACTACAAAGAGGCTATGGATAGTGCTGACTCCGAGAAATGGCTAGAAGCCATGAAATCTGAAATAGGATCCATGCATGAAAACCAAGTTTGGACTTTGGTGGATCTTCTAGAAGGCCGCAAGACCGTGGAAAATAAATGGATCTTTAAGAAAAAGACAGATGCGAATGGTAATGTGACCGTTCACAAAGCTCGACTTGTCGCAAAGGAGTTTCGACAAATTCAAGGAGTTGACTACGACGAGACTTACTCTCACGTAGTGATGCTTAAGGCTGTCGGGATTTTGATAGCAATTGCTGCACATTTTGACTATGAAATTTGGCAGAGGGATATCAAGACCGCATTCCTCAATGGTCACATTGATGAAGAGTTGTATATGATGCAACCGGAAGGTTTTGTTAATCCTAAGGATGCTGGAAACGTTTGTAAGCTTCAATGGTCCATTTATGGATTGAAGCAAGCATCTCGGAGATGGAACCAACGTTTTGATCAAGTGATCAAGAGTTTTGGATTTGTCCAAAACCAACAAGAGTTCTATGTTTACAAGTAAGCGAGTGGGAGCTGATACGTCCAAAACGTATCTACTTTCTCAAACACTTTTGCTATTGTTTCTCCTCTAAACTTGTGTGATTTGGATGCACATAACACGGACTGACGCTGTTTTCAGCAGAATTGCCCTGGTGTCTACTTTTTGTGCAGAAAATCAACTATCAGGAAAAATCCCGGAAAATATGCCAAAAATCCTATTTCACCATAAGACTCCCGGAGCTAGAATACGAGACGGAGGGGGTTTGGGCCCAGGCCACACCACCTGGCCGCACGGGCAAGCCCAGGCCACGCCAGGGGGTGGTCTGGCCGCCCTAGACTGCCCCTCGGTCTCCCTCTTTGCCTATAAGTTGCCTTCTGACCTAAAAACTTAGGGGGGTTCAACGTTTTTCTAGAAGGAGTTCCGCTCTGCCGCCACCACCAGATTCTAGGAAACAGTACCAGAAACTCCATTCTGGCACCCTACCGGGACGGGGAATTGGAGGAGATCATCACCATCGCTTCTCCATCGACCATCCATGTTTTCCCCATCTATGAGTGAGTAATCCCCTGCTGTAGGCCATGGGGATGGTAGGGATTGGATGAGATCGTTCATGTAATGGTATCAGATTGTTAGGGCATGGTGCCTAGTATCTTTTATTAGTGCGTTATGACTTTGTGGCGACTTGTTATGCTTAATGCTTGTCACTAGAGCCCAAGTGCCATGATTTCAGATCTGAACATGCTATTGATTAATTATGATAGTATTGTTTATGGTCTTATATGCAAGTTGTATGCACATGTTGTTGTCCGGAACCAATGGCCCCGAAGTGACAGAAATCGGGATAACCGGAGGGAATGGCTTTGATGTGAGGATCACATGTGTTCATGGAGTGTTAATGCTTTGCTCCGGTGCTCTATTAAAAGGAGAACCTTAATTGCCAGTAGTTCCCTTGAGGCCCCGCTGCAAACGGGCTGGCAAGACAAAAGATGTTGTGCAAGGTCTCATTGCGAGCACGTATGACTATATATGGAACACATGCCTAGGATTATCTAGTACTTGGATGCTTTATCTTATTTATCTGCAATTGCCCTATGTTCTGATTGCTATGTGAATTGTCTTGTCCAATGAATGCCCGTCCATCCATCCCTATGCCTACCGCACTCGAATCCCACTGTTTACTGCTATTGCAACTACTGTCTTTACTTTACTACTACTGCTACTTTACTATTCCTACTACAAAACTGTTGCTACTGATAAACTGCTGTGAGCAAGATTGTTTCCACGTGTAGCTGAATTGACAACTCAGTTGTTAAGGCTTATAATAATTCTGTGGCTCCCCTTGTGTTGAATCAATAAATTGGGTTTCACTTCCCTCGAAAATACTGCGATACACCCCCTATACTTGTGGGTCATCAAGACTATTTTTTAGCGTTGTTGCCGGGGAGCATAGCTTTATTTATCAAGTTCACTTGGATTCTCTATTGTTCGCTGCTATCCATCCATCATGGGTAAGTCTCGTGATGGCAAGGTTCCTATTTTACCATCCACTACAAGAAGAGATACGTTTCTGAACACCTCTATTGCTCTTGATTCACCGTCTGTTATGAGTAAGCTCGTTACACCACCACATACACATGTTACACACACTGCTACTACTGCTGAATCTGAAACTTCTGATGCTTATGGCTTCTACTGTGCTAGATAAGAGTGGTTCATTAGGTCTTTTCCTAGATGCTACGATTGCTAGAACTAGCTGGAAATACTGAAACTCCTAATGAAGACACTACTACACCTGTTAGTTCACCTGAGTCTAGTGAGAGTTATGACATTGAAGATGGTTATGTTGAGATGGCCGATGAATTTATTAAAGAATGTAAAAACACCCATGATAGGAGCGCTGCTAAGAGTCTCCTTGAGAGGCATACTATTAGACCCAAATTGTCTCCTATTGCTAAGTTTGCTGCTTCCCCCATAAACATTATAGATAAAGATTATGATTTCTCTCTCGATCTATCTTACATAGCTATTGTTGGGAAAGAACCTTTTTGTGGGACTAAGAATGAAAGTGCGGTAGCACATATGAATGAACTTTCTACCATGAGTGGCTTGTTTTCTGATGATATTAAGATGTGTACTTACTTTGTTGCTAAGATTTTCCCCTTTTCACTGAAAGGAGAAGCTAAAACTTGGTTTAGTAATTTACCTCCTGGATCTATTGATAGCCTTGATTGCTTGATTAGTACTTTCCTGCAGAAATATTTTCCTCCTAGTGCTAGACATGCTATTTTGCAGGAACTTTTTGATTTTAAACAGGGAGAAAAAGAGGTATTACCTAAATCTTGGGCAAGGTTTTATGCTTTGATTCATGCACAAGCTGGAAGTCCATTACCTAAGAATGAGCACCTTGATATATTTTATAATGGACTAACCGAAGAATCTAGGACATACCTAGATAATTGTGCTGATTGTGTTTTCAGGAATAGGACTCCAAAGGAAGCTGAGGAATTAATGGCTAAAATAAGTAAGAACTATGAAGATTGGACTCCTCCTAAACAAGCTATACCTGAAGTAATTGTACCTGAACCTACTATTCCGGTGCCTATTCCAACATCAAAGAAGAGGGGAGTTATTGAATTAAATGATGAAGTGATGAAGGAAGCTCAGAAATGTCTTAAGGAGAAGGGAATTAAAGCTGCAGATGTCAAGAATTTACCTCCTATTGAAGAATTATGTAAGCATATTCCCTACTCATTCACTATCAAGGTACACTCTCTCCAACACTCTGATGAAGGTGATATCCCTTACTCTAAACCTCCTGATCAATGCTTAGAAGAATTCGATATCTTTATTGTTTAGCAAGATAATTTTAATAAAAGGGTGCAAAATCATCTAATGGAGAACACTAGAGCTATTGTTGAGTTGAAAGATATTGTGGAAAGAACATCTAATGATGTTAAAATGATTGTTAAACACTTTCAAATGGTTCAAACTCAAATAGATCAACTCGTTAAAGTGCAAAAAGACTTGCTAGTTAATGCTGCTAAAGAAAAACATGCTTATGAAATTAGAACTAGAAGTGGTGCTGCTACCCAGGATCCTCTATATCTTGAGGGGCATCCCAAAAGAATTGAGCAGGATTCTCAACAAGCTAAAAATAGTGGCTCTACTCGTAAGAAAAGGAAAAAGAAACATAAAACTGTTATAGAACCCTCTGAACCTACTATAGATCCTAATAGTATATCTATCTCTGATACTGAAACTGAAAGTGGTAATGAAGAAAATGAAGTTCCTAATGAAGAAAAAGTTGAAGAAGAACCTGAAAACCACACTAAGAATACTAAATACACTAAAGAAGATTTTATTGCTAAGAAACATGGTAGTGAAAGAGAACCTTGGGTCCAAAAATCTATGCATTTCCCTGATAAGAAACACAAGTCAAAGGAAGATGAACACTATAATAAGTTTTGTGAATGGATGAAACCTTTATTCCTGCAAATTCCTTTGACTGATGCTATTAAATTGCCTCCTTACTCAAAGTATATGAAGGATATTGTCTCGAATAAAAGGAAGATCCCTAATGAAGAAATTTCTACTTTGCTTGCTAATTATTCCTTTAATGGTAAGGTTCCTAAGAAACTTGGAGACCCAGGGATTCCAACTATCGCTTGCTCTATTAAGAAAAGTTATGTTAGAACTGCTTTATGTGATTTGGGAGCTGGAGTTAGTGTTATGCCTTTTTCTCTCTATAAGAGGCTTCAACTAGAAAAACTGATACAAACTGATATATCTTTACAAATGGCTGATAAATCTACCACTATTCCTGTTGGTATATGTGAGGATGTACCTGTTCAAGTGGCTCATAATTTCTTGATATTGACTGATTTTGTTGTGCTTGAAATGCCTGAAGATGATAATATGTCTATTATTCTTGGGAGACCTTTTCTTAATACTGCAGGAGCTGTTATCAATTGTAATCAAGGAAAGGTAACTTTCAATGTTAATGGCAAGGAACATACTGTCTATTTGCCCAAGAAGATTGAAAGGACTTATGGTTTGAATTCAATTGAACATGTTGAGGGCATTCAAGTTAGAGAAATATATTGTCCCATACCAAGAGAAAATTTTGAAACTATTATGATTGGGACTATTGCTATCAAGGTTGAGGTAACATAATAATTAGTGGAATACAAAGTTTTGTATCATATGGAATTGTTTTGGTAACAAGACCTGATCAACCTTGTTAACAAAAGGATTTCATTGAACAAAACAATGTTTTCACTATGATTATCTCCGTTTACTTCTATTGCCATCCATTTTAGTTTTTGTTTTCGTTTAGTTTTCTTTGTTGTTAGTTGCTTCCATGTTAGAGTGTCTTAGAACTTCTGTAGTTCTAGCTTTGTTTTGTCCTTGCATCATTTTCAAAAAAAATCTGTCTGTCAGAAAATCATTCTTCTATGCCTGAAAATGCTAAAAAATAAAGTGTCTCGAAAAATTCTAGAAAATTCATATTAAATTTTTACGTGAAAAAAGGGGCAGAGGAGTGCCTGGGAGGTACCAGGGGTCCCACCAGGCAGGCACACCACCTGGTGGCGCGGCCTGCCCTGGGTGGCGCCATGCCGTGGTGTGGGCCACCCCTGGCCCCTCACTAACTCTCTCACCTGCCACTTTCTTCTCTCTCCCGAGTAAGCTCCAGTTCATTGCTCAAAATTGTGTTCTTGCTGTGCTTGCTCTCGATTTTTTCGATCTTCTTGCTCAGCCCATCTTTCTTGATGAAATTTGGAGCATTTGTTCCCTGGTATGTGACTCCTCTCCTTGTCCAAGTAGATTTATGTTTGGTAGATTATATCTTGAGTATTTTGCTGCTATAGGTGACAGGTTATGAGGGCTAGTAAGCTTGTTTGATGATTAGAGATATAGTTTTGATGCATGTTTAGGCCTCGTACAAGTCCCTATGAGTAGAATCCTTCATTATATTTACTTTGCAATCACTTGTTTAATAGGTGTTTAAATTTCAGAATACCAAGCATGAACAACCATACCTTTGGAGAGATATTTGAGAGTGATGCACCTAGGAGGTCGAGGCCCTCAAGATCAGCCTCTCAGTTTAGGCCATCATACAACGAAGATCTCATTGCAACTTGTATTGGTAATGAAAGGGATGATGGGGATGCTCACCCATCCACTTTTCCTTGTTTTACTTTCTTACAAGCTGCAGGAATTCTTGATGATTTCTTGCTACTAATTGAGAGGGTTGGTTTGACCTCATATATGCAAGATGAGAGTGAGCAATACGCTATGCTCACTAAAACCTTTGTTGAGAGCTTCATGTTTACTAACACATCCTATCAGTCAACTGTCTCTTTCAAAATTTATAATCTGCCCTTTACCATGCCATTGGAGAGATTTTGCAGTATTGTAGGTGTAAGCATGACAGGTACCGTGAAGAAAATTCAAGGGCGACCCGCTGATTTGTTGGAGCTTTATCGAGGGGTGACCAATGATGATGACCTCGTGGCGCAACGCGGAAAGATAAGAAACATCCAACTCCCTGCTCTCAGATACTTTGCATATTATCTTGCTACTAGCATACTTGGTAGGGAGAACACAAGTAATATCTCCAACTATCATTTAGCCTTCCTTGCTGCTGAGCTTAACAATGATTCTCGGTACAACCTTGGCTCGCTTATTGCTCGCTGCCTAGCTGCTAGGGGGCCTATCTATGGGGGTATCATTGCCTTGCGTATGGTCAATGCATTAGGACTTTTAGTGGACCCGAATGATACTATACTGGCACCACAGAGGCTTGACCTTGTTGCTATGAAAACTCATCACATTGTCACTGCTACTTCTGATTTGAACAATCTAGTATATAGGATGCTTTTCATTGACGGGGATGAAAGGGAGATCCCTTTGCCACAACCTTCTTTGTATAGTGTTCATAGGAGACCGTGGTCGTGCTCCAAGGAGGAGGTGGACGAGCAGCTTCGCTTGCTGGGGTTCCACGAGCAGCATCAGCAGGATGTTCCCTCCTACGATTACTCCGCACGATACGGAGGGACATACTCGAGCTCGCACCAGGACGAGGGTACCTCCTCGTCGTACCATGGTGACACTTCATCCTGGCCGGCTTGGGATTGATACCCACTTAGGCCAAAAGCCTAAGCTTGGGGGGAGGTACGCCGACACCGCACTCATCTCCTTATCATGTTGCGTTGGTACTTCGTATATTAATGTTTTATTCTCTCTTTAGTTTTCGTTCTTTCTTTGCTTTTGTTTTCTAAAACACAAAAAGACCAAAAATATTTCTGTTGTTTCTCTTTGGTTTGCTTCTTCTTCTTTTCGCCTTGGTTTGCTTTTCTCTTTTTGTTTTATTTGAACTATTTGAAAACCCCAAAAAGATTTTGCTTTGCTTGTTTTTCCTTTTTTTTTGGTTCTTGTTTTAAAAATCGAAAACAACAAAAATATTTGCCGTTCTTCTTTGGCTTTGTGAGTTTGTTGCAGGGTTCATCAGTCCTTAGTGGATATTGGTTTCATATTATTATTCAAGCCACACAAGTGAAGAGCAATAATGAGGATTAATGACAACTTGAGGCATGGTAAGAGGCTGGTAACAAACTCTATTTGTTTTCATTTTTGTACATATACTTATCACTGTGGGCGTGCTTAGTCTATTTGTGTAAGGTGTATGTTATCTTTGGATGAGTAGTTCTTTCTTTCATATGATTAGTTCCATCTTGCTAATATTTTGTAGCATGTCTTATGAATGTTTGCTTGCATTACTCTATTCATAATTTGGTATGACACTGTGGTATCCTCCTCTGAATGTTTCATTTGAATTGACTTGGCACATGCTCACGCATGCACATGACTGTAATAATCAGTTAAGCCTCGATGAATTATTTTGCCTTGAGGATCTTGAATCACTTTCATGCCATGATTAGTCATGTTTTGTTGCAAGCATGATTATGACAGCTTTTGGTCTCTCGTTTGTCGCTCCCTTACTATTTCTAGCCTTCACATTCACTGAGTATGTTTTACTCATGTTTCTAACTCCCCAAAACCAAATATTGCCAAAGTGTCCACCATACCTACCTATTAGCATCATTTGCTACTTCTGTGCATATTCAATATGCCTTGTTTTTCTTCCGAATAAAATGTTTGCTTGTTATGAGAAAGTTAGTTAGTAAAGCTCTCACGAACTTGATGGCACACTTTATTTTCTTGCATTTAATAAACCTGAACCATTGCATCCTTCTTTGTTGAGTATATGCTTGCGCTTTATAAGTTGAAGTTAGCAGAACCATGTATCATGGGGAACGTTTTCAACATTTTATTGGTACTTAGTACCTTGTTGATATCATGTTCTTTTGCTTATGGATCCCGGCGGTGTGAAACAAAAGTGGAACTTGTAAGATCATGGAGTTTGTATGTATGTTAAAGAAACGCCTGGGCCGCTAGCCTAAGCCATGCCTAATCATGGTGGAAACTTGCAGCATAACCATAATGAGCATTCTATGAAGCATCCTCAATAAAAATCTATGCACATAGTAAATAAAAAGATCGCTGAGATGCTCATTGTCTGCTTGCCTTGTTATTTTGATTATGGGATAGCTCATGTGTCATGTGCAAGGGGTACCCCGTTGGCGGTTCTCTATAATACGTATATACTTACAATGACAAGAGCTTGTGACGTAAGTTTAGTAGCATGAGGATCGGTCTTTGTAAGTAAGGGGCATGAGACTTCGATTTATAACTTGTCAAGCATATCCTCTTAGTTGTGTCACTTTAATCTTAACCATTTAAAGATGCTTATGATAGGGGCAATGAGAGATCAAAGCTAACAAGTACCATACTTTCAGCATTTGGAAGCCTTTCAAACTATTCAAAACCTTTTCTTTTGCTTGTTGAGTCTCCACATATTCTTTGAGCACTTTCTTGAGAGCATAGTTGTCATTCTTTGTGCTTGTCTCAAAACTTGATTATTTGTGTTATGACTTTGATGTTTGTATCTTTGATATCTTTACTTCTAGTCTTCACCTAAACTTCAGAGATGCCTTAAATCAAAGGCAGGCGAGATACCACTCTATCATACCTTTTTATGAGCATTGTAATGTTGCTTATGTTTATGCTTCATGCTAACTATTATTTTTGAGTTGGAATCTCTTCATAGCTTGCAATGCCTATTAAGTAAACTTAGTTGCATACTCCTTATTATGAATTGTCTAAGTAGTTGATCACATGCTGAGAATATTTACATCATATGAAGCAAATGTGTTCGTGAAAGTTCTTTTATCGCACTCAGTTTTCAACCGAATTACTTGAGGACAAGCAATAAGCTAAGCTTGGGGGGAGTTGATATGTCCAAAACGTATCTACTTTCCTGAACACTTTTGCTATTGTTTCTCCTCTAAACTTGTGTGATTTGGATGCAACTAACGCGGACAGACGCTGTTTTCGGCAGAATTGCCCTGGTGTCTACTTTTTGTGCAGAAAATAAACTATCAGGAAAAATCTTGGAAAATATGCCGAAAATCCTATTTCACCAGAAGACTCCTAGAGCCAGAATACGAAACGGAGGGGGGCTGGGCCCAGGCCACACCACCTGGCCGTGCGGGCAAGCCCAGGCCACGCCAGGGGGTGGTCTGGCCGCCCCAGACTGCCCCTCGGTCTCCCTCTTCGCCTATAAGTTGCCTTCTGACCTAAAAACTCAAAGGGGGGGTCGACGTTTTTCCAGAAGGAGTTCCACTCTGCCGCCACCACCATATTCCATGAAACAGTACCAGAAACTCCGTTCTGGCACCCTGGCGGGACGGGGAATTGGAGGAGATGATCGCCATCATCATCACCATTGCTTCTCCATCGACCATCCATGTTTCCCCCATCTATGAGTGAGTAATCCCCCGTTGTACGCCATTGGGGATGGTAGGGATTGGATGAGATCGTTCATGTAATGGCATCGGATTGTTAGGGCATGGTGCCTAGTATCTTTTATTAGTGCTTTATGACTTTGTTGCGACTTGTTATGCTTAATGCTTCTCACTAGGGCCCGAGTGCCATGATTTCAGATCTAAACATGTTATTGATTCATTATGATAGTATTGTTTATGGTCTTATCTGCAAGTTGTACACACACATTGTTGTCCGGAACCAATGGCCCCGAAGTGACAGAAATCGGGATAACCGGAGGGAATGGCTTTGATGTGAGGATCACATGTGTTCACAGAGTGTTAATGCTTTGCTCCGGTGCTCTATTAAAAGGAGCACCTTAATTGCCAGTAGTTCCCTTGAGGCCCTGCTGCAAACGGGCTGGCAGGACAAAAGATGTTGTGCAAGTTCTCATTGCGAGCATGTATGACTATATATGGAACACATGCCTAGGATTATCTAGTACTTGGATGCTTTATCTTATTTATCTGCAATTGCCCTATGTTCTGATTGCTATGTGAATTGTCTTGTCTATGCAACGCCCGTCCATCCATCCCTATGCCTAACGCACTCGAATCCCACTGTTTACCGCTATTGCAACTACTGTCTTTACTTTACTACTACTGCTACTTTACTATTCCTACTACAAAACTGTTGCTAATGATAAACTGATGTGAGCAAGATTATTTCCAGGTGCAGCTGAATTGACAACTCAGTTGTTAAGGCTTATAAATATTCTTTGGCTCCCCTTGTGTCGAATCAATAAATTGGTTTTCACTTCCCTCGAAAATACTGCGATACACCCCCTATACTTGTGGGTCATCAGGAGCTCAGTTGTTTTCTTAGTAGTATATGTGGATGACATATTACTCATGGGAAACGATGTGGATCTTATGAAAAGCGTGAAAGCATATTTGAGTAACCAATTTTCCATGAAGGATCTAGGTTAAGCTGCATACATATTAGGAATCAAGATCTATAGAAATAGATCAAGGCACCTAATAACATTGAGTCAGAGTACTTACATAGAAAAGATTTTGAAGAGGTTCAAAATGGAAAACACCAAAAGGGGTTTTACACCTATGATGAAGAATTGCAAAATGAGTATGACTCAATGTCTTACATCCTCTATGCTTCAGCCATAGGATCTATCATGTATGCAATGCTAAGTACACGACCTGATGTGACATTGGCTCTTAGTTTGACGAGCCGATATCAAAGTAATCCAGGATCGGATCACTGGACAGCTGTGAAGAATATCCTAATGTATCTAAGAAGAACAAAGGATATGTTCCTAATCTATGGAGGAAATGATGAAGCTCTAAACGTAACGGGTTACGTAGATGCGAGCTGGAATTCAGATCATGATGACTCGAAGTCTCAAACAGGATTTGTTTTCTTGGTGAATGGTAGGGCGGTAAGCTGGAAGAGCAAGAAGAAGCCGGTGGTGGCGCAATCTTCAATGGAGTCTAAATACATTGTTGCGGTTGATGCAGCAAATGAAGTTGTTTGGCTAAGGAATTTCGTCATCGAACTGGGAGTTTTTCCCAATGCACAAGACCCCATGACGATCTATTGTGATAACACGGGTGCTATTGCAAACACAAGGGAACCAAGAACTCATTCCATGGCCAAACACATCAAGCTTAGATTTTACGTCATCCGGCAGAATGTTGACGAAGGTGAAGTCAAGATTTGCAAAGTAGATACGGAACTGAATGTGGCAGATCCTTTGACTAAAGCTCTCCATCAGGAAAAGCACGAACAACACCGAGATTCCATTGGTGTTAGGTTCCTGCCTATTGTAAACTAGTTTTGTTTATACTCTAGTGCAAGTGGGAGACCGAAGGAGTTATGCCCTAGAGGCAAATAATAAAGTGTATTATTTGATATATCTCCTATATGTTCATAATACGTTTCATACTGTGCTATAACTGTGTTAATACGAAACGTTAATACACGTGTGGTATGTAAACAAACCGTGTATCTAGTTACCTCTAGCGAACTAGTTCATTGGTCATGAGGATGGTCTGGGTTTCAAGATCATGGGAATTTATGCCAACTGACAATGAGGTCATGTTATTAGTTGAATAGTTGAATAACATGATAGACAAACATCCGACCGTTATATCTTAATGAGATCTAGTTACAAAGTTCACCATTGATTATAAAACACAGAGAATCCCGCAACCCGATCCTTTGACTGTGAGGTAATGCAAATCACCATTCCGGAAGAAGCTTAGATGGTTATCAAGAATCATCTCGTAACAAGGTGATGAAAAAGGTGCCACTCAGGTTTTCCAAAGGGATGCGTAGAGGAGTACATATCAAGACCAGGATTTGTCTAGTCCATGTAACGGACAGATACATGTGGCCATCTCGGTGATGTTGCATTAATAAAGCTTGCAAGCATGTGACTGGGTCACGGAATGCAACAACATAAGAACGAGAAAACAAGTTCATCAGTAACGAGATTGAACTAAGGTATGGAGATACCAAAGATCAAGTCTCGGATGAATTAGGTATCGAATGACAAAGGGAACGGGAAACGACTATCTCACGATTCGAGCGATTATATTCGTGAAACGCACGGGAGTCACATGGCCATCCAGGTCCCTCTATTGATCATTGATGTGAGAGTAGTCTCAATCATGTCCAGAGTGTTTCCAAATCGAAGGATGTCACGCTTAAGGGTAGGGACGCTTAGGGTAGATGAGGTATCGTAGGAGAAATAGAGAAAGAGAAACTGGAATAGTTCCAGGTAACATCCGATGGAGATCGAAAGGGGTCCAGAAGGTGTTCCGGAGTAAAGGAATAATATAATATGTGTATTTGAATGTTAATTGGAGAATTAATATTAAATATATTTTTTATTTTATTTTTAAAGGCTCCTTAATGCAAATGGGCCTCACCCGAAGGGAGGCCCAGTAGGGCAAGGCGCCTAGGGAGTGGGGGCCAGCTGGCCTAGGCTTTGTGGGCTGCCCCAATGGGGCTCACCTAGGGCCGGCGGCTGCCCCTAGGTGGCCGGCGGGTGTGGGGTTTAGTCCCACACCGCCTGGCCCCTGGGTGGTGCCCCCCCCCCCCACACACACACACTATATATAGGGGTCTCCCCTCCCCTTTGGAATCATCCCATTCCCTCTTATTCTCTCTCTCTCATCCATTGAGGACTTCTCCGTAATATTGGGAAGGACCTCATGGGTGATTTCTCCACCTTCACTTCCGTCGTGTGATCTGCGATCGGGCATCTACTTTTTCCGCTGCTCGGCTGGATCGGAGTCCGGTTGACGTCTCCTACACCGGACGTATGACGAACTTCGAAGGCACCACACTTGGGGTGCTGCTCGTCTTCATCAATATACGCCTTCCTGCGTAAGGCGTGCCTTGGTCTTCAAAGGTATGAATATCGAATCTCTTCTCTGTTACTTATGTCTATATAGTATAGATCCTGGTATTAGTGTTCGAGTAGATAGAAATTTTTTATTTTCTGCTACGGAACCCAACACAAGGATGGATAGTGGAGACGTAGGGCACACGAATGACCTTCACGTGCCGGTAGCACGCCAGACCGCACGCGAGCTCCCGGAAGCGCGCCCTTTTTCTATCAAAACGGCTAACCGATGGTTCAATCACCACGCAGGATTTAATTGCTAGGAAACAAAAATGAAAGCTATCAAGGCGCCGACATGCCCCTCCCTCGGTTACCCTTGCTGCCTCGCCACACCGACCATCAGCAGTGGACCACAGCAAGGACAAAGGCCCTCTGTGACTTCCAATCCCTCCATCTCTCTCAATCTCCTCGTGAATCCAATCTATAGAGCGTAAACATTTGCTTGCTTAGATGCAATTTCACTTCCTTATGTATGGAAATTCCATAGAAGCGTATTAATTGCTGAACAAATAGACTAATGTACAGACTGCAGAGATAATGATAATGCAGCTGGTAATGAAAAGTTAGGTGCATTTTGCATGTTTAGACATGACTGTCGATCTATTATACTCTACCACGGATATTAATAAACAGTAAGAAATGACCTTTAAGAAACAACATCGCCGAAACCAAACCAGGAAGGTATGGACACGCATGCTGGAATTTGAAACTATGGCTCCTTATAAATCGTAATATATAAACAAACTAATTCAGAGTTCAAAAAAGGAAACAAAGATCAGTTAGCTAGCCTGGTATTATTTATATGAAGAAACAAGGCAGAGAAAAGGAGAAAATGACGCAGAACTACCACATTTAGGGCAGAGGTGTCACAAAACTACCAACATTTGGCGAGTTGACACATAAAGAGGGGTTTTGGGGCATGGTCGTGATAGAAAGCATTGATTCTGTGTTTTCCCGCTCCTAACTCGTGTTATGACAGCTCTGGCCCACATGTCAGGTCCACGTGGCAACGTGGTTGACGGACGAAGGGGACGGCCGTTAGGTTTGCGTTGTCTGAATCGATTGGTTCCTAGTCCACTCTAGTCCACTCCTCACGAGCTCAATACAGAAATGGCGACGGGAAGTGGCGGTGTACGGACGCGCCGCCGTCTTGGCGTCGACGGGAGCGAGGCTGACGATGAAGGGCACGGGGATCTTGACTGGGAATCAGGCCAGCAGGTGGCGCGCTTGTCGTCAGAGAAAGGCTGGACATCGGCTGGCAACTCCTCTTGCGCCGACTCGATGAGCCACTACCAGTCGACAGGCGGGTAAGTTTTGGTTTCTCTGTGAGATTATACTAGGTATTCGATTATAGGTAACCTTTTGACCCCGTAGATTTAGATACAAAGTTGAAATATTTGTTCTTTCGAATTTAGGGAAGAGACAGAGACCTGGGACCTTTATTTCCAGTTTGATGGAGCTAAATTTGTGCACAAAAGAATGTGCAGAGCAGACATAAGATACCTGAATTTGCTAGCTGTTATGGAGTTAGAGGGGTATGGATTGAGTGACTCTTTGTACTATGTTAAACATGAAGGAGAAGGGTTGAATGGGATAGATCTTATTGACAGCAATCTGAAGGTGGAATAAATGGTTAGGAAGTATGATTTAGCAAGGAAAGTGGTGTTGATAGTGATGAAGGACAAAAGAGCATAGGCAATTGTGCTATCCCCATTCAAGAGGAAAAGTGGAGTTCACATTGTTCTTGATCCAGAGGAGGAGGAGCCTATTCCTTATACTCAAAATAGTGTGTACTGTTAGAATGTAAACACACAATATGATGAGCACATTCCAGTCCAGTATCTGACTCAAGAGAGTGTGTAGTGTGACAACCAGCATAGTGAATTTCATAGGGCAGAAGAGGAGGCATCATCTGATGATGACTGGGCTTATCCATGCCAATATAATAGAGAAGAAGCTGAAGAAAGAAGAAGGAAAGAAGATGAGGAGCTGAGGAAGGAAATAGCTGAGATGAGGAGGAGGAATGATCCATTGACTCACTTTGAGGGTGAGACGGATGTAGAAGATATATTTGACATTGAAGAAGATCCAGTAGAGGTGGCACTAGAAATTCCTTTGAAGAAGAAAGTGAAAAGGCCAGGACCAACTACCAGATCACACTCACAGGTACATAAGGAAAAAATACCACAGTCGGTTCCTTCTGATGATGAAGGATAGCAAGGTTTTCTGAAGTCAGATGATGATGATGGCTATGAGCCAGCTCCATTCATACAGCCTAAAGGAAGGAAGAGTAGAGCTAAGAAAGCAAAAGAGAGAGTTTGGTATGATGATACTAGGGAGAATCCAGAGCAATAGTTCATTCACAGGCTTTGTTTCAGAGATGTGTACCAGTTCAGAGAAGCACTTGCCAGGCTGCACATAGTGCAGGTTAGGAACTACCATTTTCATAGGAACACTCCAAAGAGTATTATAGTTTGGTGCAAGGAGAAGGAAAAGTTTGGTTGTGAGTTTTACATGACTGCATCACAAATTGGTAATGAGGAAACCTTTTGCATCAAGAAAATGGTGTTGGAACACACATGTCCAACTGAGCCATCAAGCAGTAGGGTTAACTCTAAGTGGTTGAGCAAAGCATATGTGGATGATTTCAGATCAGACATCAATACTTGCATCACTACATTACAAGACAGAGCCAAGAAAGATTTTGGAGTTGAGGTGCCCAAGAGGATGGCCTATAGGGCTAGGACAAAGGCTAGAAACATAGTACTTGGAGATCACAAGAAGCAGTATTACAGGCTTAGGGATTACCTGCAGACTGTCATAGACATAAATCCAGGATCCAGGTGCATTGTCACAACTATCACTGGACCAACTGATGAACAAAAGGAGGCAATGAAGAAAGGACAGGTGGTAGAAATCAGCTGTACCCCAAGATTCCATGGCCTTTTTTTCTGTGTGAATGCTGCAAGAGAAGGATTTCTAGAAGGTTGTAGGCCATTCATTGGCTTGGATGGATGCTTCATCAAACTGACAACAGGATCTCAAATACTTGCAGCTACAGCTAGAGATGGGAACAATAACATCTATCCTCTAGCATGGGCAGTGGTGGCTAAATAAGATATAGAGAATTGGCAGTGGTTTCTAGAACAACTAAAGGAAGCACTTGGTGGAGAGAAAGGGAAATTTGGGTATTACACAATAATTTTAGACAGACAGAAAGGTTTAATCAAAGCTGTGACCACTGTTTTCCCAAATAGTCCATAGATATTCTGTCTAAGGCATATCTATGCCAATTTCCAAACTGCAGGCTTTAGAGGGGAGGATTTGAAGAAGTGTATGGATACTGCTGCTTATTCCTACACAAAAGATGGATTTGATAGAGGCATGGATGAGATGAAGAAGCAATGTGAGCTGGCTTGGGCTTGGTTATCAAAGATTCCACCACACACCTGGGCTAGGTGGGCTTTTGATACCAACTGCAAAACAGATTTGGTTAATAACAACTTGAGTGAATGCTTCAACAAGTACATCTTGGATGTTAGAAATAAACCTATTGCAACTATGTTGGTTGGCATATATGACAAAAGCATGGTCAGACATGACAATAAGAGGGAAGGAGCAAGAAAATCCAGCTGGGAAATAACTCCACACTATGCAGAGCAATTGGAGATGATGAAGAGATATTCAAGGAACTGCATCCCAAAGAGATCAGATTTGGGCTTGTGGCAAGTCAAAAGTGGACCAGCTACTCATAGTGTGAATATGGAGACTAGGAGTTGTTCTTGTAGAAAATGGCAACTGACAGGTTTGCCTTGCAATCATGCAGTGGCTGCTATCTACAAAGCCTCACAGCATCCTGAAGACTATGTTAGTGATTTCTTCAAAAGGACATTCTATCTGAAGAGCTACAATCCTATGTTCTATCCTATGCCAACACAACATGGGTGGACCAAAACAAATACTCCTGACATAATGCCTCCAGCTTTCAAAGACAACTTGAAAGGAAGAAGACAGGAGAAGAGAAGAAAAGGGAAATTTGAAGTTCCTAAACCTAAGGAGACATCTAGGATGGCTACAATTACTTGTAGTAACTGCAAGCTGCAAGGGCATAAATACACTAGCTGCTCTGCCCTTTGAGACCAGACCTGCAAATGAGGAAAAATAACCATAAAGTGAGCACTAAATTAATAGCCAAACTTGTATTTTTCATCACAGACTAACATTTTCCATTTTATATCTTGCAGGCAAATAGAGCAATGCCAGATGGAGCTAGGCCAAGTGCTTCTTCATCACAACCTACACCAACACCACCACAGGCATCTCCACAAGCTGCTGCAAGGGCACCTCCAGAAGCTGAGCCACCTAATAGGGGTATATGGACATACCTGATAGCTGGGGCAAATGCAAGTGCTGGGAGAGATCGAAATGTAGGTCCTCTAGATGGTAGAGAGACATGATGTTGGTCCTCTAGATGGTAGAGACCTGATGTTGGTTGTAGCACCCCGGGTAAAACCACTACTAGAAAATCGTTGTTTTTGTGCATCATCATGACATCATGCATATATTTTGCATAAAAACTATTTTCGTAAAAGCCTAAGTTGTTTTCTAATTAGCCCTCTCCTTTAATCTCAAACTAAAACCTCAGTCTGTTCAGATCTTTTATTTGTCTAAAAAGTATTTACAAAAATGTTTTAAAAATAAAATAAATAATAAAATGTTTTGTCCGGGGAGGCAGTCCGATCGGTCAGGCCAGAGGCCCAACCTGACCAGACTACCTACCACCCGGCCCATCTAAAGAAACCCTAATCTACCAAACCTACCCAAACCTTTTCCTACCCCACCCTATCCTACCCATCCCCATCCACATCACCCCGGTCAACCCCGTCTCGCCACCTCACCACTCCCTTCTCCCCATCCAATCCCAGCCCGCCACCTCAGCCGGCCGCCCTCCCCCTGGCCAGCCTGGCCCGATGCCCCACCTACCGCCACCAAACCCCCCCCCCCTAGCCTCCTCTCCCTTCCACCCCGGTCCCACCGACCCCGCCCGGCCCCACCACTCCCCACGCGCTGCCCCATCTCTCTCTCCCTCGCGTTGCGCCTCCCTCCCCAACGCCATCGCCTCCCTCTGCCCGTACCAGGCTCCGCCGCCGCCCGGGGCTCCTCCCTTCCCAAGCGCCGCCGCCTCCTGCGCCTCCCTCTCCTCGCCCTCGAGCCAGGTGTTCCCCGCCGTCGACGGCGCCCCGCATCGGGATTCCCCGCTCCTCCCCAGGTCCTGTATCGCCGCCGCCGGCTCGCCTCGACCGCCTCCGGCCAGCCACCGTCGCGCGGCGAGTCTGCAGCCCGCACCCGCGCCTTGCAGCATGCCGCGTCGGCCCCGCAGCCCCGTCCTCCTCCTCGGTCTGCCCGACCTCACCGGAGCCCCTCCCTGCGCGCGACCCTGCCTCTGTCGCCGGCCCGCGCCTCTCCCGGCCTCCTCCGCTCTCGATCTGCGCGTCGCCGCCGGCCTCGACCTCGCGCCTCCTCGCCGGCCGCCCGAGGGCGCCCCTCTTCCCTTCTCCCTCCTCGGCTCCGCCACCGAGCTCCGTGCTCCCCATCCCCGAGCGCCCCTGCCGCTCTGCCTCTGTCTGCCTCCGGCCGCCTCCACCGGTGCGAGCTCTGCCGCCTGGGCGCGACCACGCCGCCGGCCTCAACCATCCCTGGCCCGCGCGTCCTCCTCACCTTCCTGCAGCACCGACGCGGGCGCCCCTCCGCCCAGCCTCCTCCCGCATCAAGCCCGCACCCTAGGCGTCGCCTTCCTTCTGGCCAGCACGCCGTGGCCGCCGACGACCTTGCCTCCCCACCGAGACCGAGCCGCGTACTAGGCCTCTTCCTGTCACAGCCGTGTCCAACAGCTATTCGTGTTTTTGTTTGGAAGGAGACACCTCCCAGGAAATAATCCGAACCAGCGGCCGCTTTTTGTTCTGTTGATCTTTGGATGCTACATTGCGTGCTCCTCGCCCTCCGTTCTTGGACAAGTGCTGCCGTTGTTGGTGCGCCTCCACGATGACCACTTCGGCATTGGTGAAAGCATTATGGAGAAGTTACAGCGTCAATAGTGTGAAGATTTTGGTGTAACCTGAACAACCGATGGAGGCCTATCACAAGCTCTACCCCAACAAGGACGTCGAGCCCCAAGATCTCCTTCACGGAAATCAGAGCCTGATCCCGGATTCAGAGCCCGAACCCGAAGACCGCGGATGCGACAAGATCTTCGTCTCGGAACGCCAAGCCCTCCTACACGATCGACAAGTTCTCTGATCCGGGATCTGGACGCCAAGTTCTTCCTCTCGGATCCGAGGACACCGAGACCCCGGTGCGACAAGTACTCCTTCCCGGACGCCAAGTTCGCCGAGAACCCGGATGCCAAGGTCACCGACACGGAACGACAAGACCTCCTTCCCGCACCGATGCCGATGACGTCGCACGCCAAGTTCTTCTTCCCGAACGCCAAGACCGACCCGATACGAGGACCCGACAAGATCTTCGTGACGACAAGATCGGCACCGACCAGGGCGGATCCGATGTGCCCCCGACGCCAACCAAGTTCTTCTTCTCGGATGCGACAAGATCGACTTCCGTTGTCCGAGACCGATCTCGTCGAGCCGTTCTCCCGTCGAACCCTGAGACCGACCCCGAACCCCTCGGAGCCCAAGTTCGCCGAACCCTAATGTGATTCCCTATCCGAGACCCCATTATTTTTATAATATGACATTATCAACTGATGCATATTAAATGGTTCATGCATGCATACTTGTCTGTGGGTTGGGGGCATTATGCCAATTCATCTCATAATTAAATATGGAGTCTATATGCGGGATATCTTTGTCTTATTCCGGACTCCATTTAAATTGGCATAGTGAACCGAAGCCATGTTTTGTCTTGCTAATCCAACATTTAATTTGCGGGGTAGATAAATAACTTGAACCGTTTAATTAAATGTCGGGACCCCGGTTCTGCTTAATATTGCCTAATTGCATCGCACCTTTGCCATGTCATACATCATACATGCATCATGCCCGATTTTCTACCGTAGTATTAAATAGTGCATCCGGTGTTTCTGCTAGTGCTTTGCTTCTTCACGGATTAGGCCGATGAGTTGATGTGAGCTTCGCCCCGATCTTCGGATGAACCTTCGGCAATGTTTTCAGGCGAGCACCTCCCCCTTTCTACCTATCTTACTTTTATAGTATTTATTCCCTCCTGTTGATCTATTGCTATCTGTGTTGCGATGCTCTAGTTTTCGTGCCCGCGATATCCCTTGCAGCCTTATATTGCCTTGGACACATCCTATTACCTGTTGTTTGGTAGATAGTTGGACTTGCGCGTCGTAGTCGTTTGCTCAAGTGCTGTTACGTGTCGTCCAGTACCACCGCTGTTAGAAGGCTGCCTTATGCTTTATGTTGGAGATGATCATGGCTTTAATTACTGTTTAATAACTAAAATTGAAGTAGGTAAATGTAGAGGCACCGGTGGGTAATAGACAATATTTGGTTTTTAACCGCTCACTGGTGTCCCGTAGGACCCCGAGTTCTTGACACCTGTTCCGAGATCGAGCGCGCTAACCACAGGTGGGGTGTGTGGGCACCCCCATCGATTTAGTACCTGATTCCAAGTACTGTATTGGGGGCCACAAAGTAGTTTGGGGCTTTATTACTATTCTGTACTTATGCCATGCTTTACTGCTTAATTTAAAATTGTGCGAGGTACTGCACCTGTACTGTTTAGGATTGCGGAGTGTTTTCGTGGTATCGACAAGCCCAGTCACATTTTCGGGTTCCCAGTCGTTTACAGCCACTGACGCAAACCCTGAGTCCGTCTCGGAGACCGGCCGACTTCGTTGCGGGTAGCTTAGTGGGGTGGCCCCCCGTGCTTGCTTTGGGTCTGGGAAACGTCGTGTCCGAAACCCCGTCGACATACCGTTGGGTGTATGTTTTGTGATCTTGTACCTACCTGATCCGACAACAAGGGTGTAGGTGCGTGTGGATACTTTGGTGCGCCCCTGCAGGGTTAAATCTTTTCGAGAAGCCGTGTCCGCGGTTATGGACGACTTGGAGCACAGTTCTCGATCATAGACAACTATAACTAAAGCTTACTGTTATAATTTGACTTGTATCCGAGATGACTAGTAATCCGCTCCACTACAACGGAATGGCTAAATAAAAGTACCAACAACTGCTGGGTTTGGGATATCTCATGCTAATCATATCTGACTAGTAAGTGTCGCAACTACAATGGAATGGTTCACTAAAACTGCCCACTGCTTCTTATATCAGGATGACTCATGCTATCTATACCTGACTAGTAATTGCTGCAACGATAACTGAATAAATAAAACTGCCAACTGTGTGAGTTCCTCGGTTGACTTCCTCGTTTGGTCTCGAGGGGGAAATACCAGGATGGGTATGTTTGGTGGTAGCATCAGGTTGGTTCCGAATAGGTCTTTCTTATCCCTCTCTGATAGCCGACAGTTATATCGAGTCTCTATAGGTTGTTTAGTGCATGCTGCGCTGCCGCTTCAGTCCATCATACCTATGTAGGCGAGGACCGCCGAATTCTAGTCTCGCCGTGTACTGGCCTCAGTACTGACCGCTCTCTTTTTCCTTTGCCCTTTGTCGGCACCCCTTTGTTTAAGCAGGTTTGAGATCGACGTCGTTAGCAGGGTTACCCTTCCGGCTTGGCCTGGGCAGGGTTATGGACGCCATTGGTTATTCTTCAGGGCTCTTAGCTCAATTTGCATCTTGTCCGTACTCGGACGCTGTATCGTTTTCAAGGTGATTTGAATCTTTGTTCTGAATATCTGTATTCTTGACTCATGGACTCGTGGTTGTATATATATGTTCTGTGGGTTCCATCATGGACTAATGTGTAATGATATTACTTCGTTTTCCACCCGCACGCAAGTGCCTGGTGGGCACCTTTGAATCGTTTCTATGCGGGTTTGGCGGGAATCGCTAAAACTTGCATAGGGCCGATTCTGAGGGTGTTACAGAGTGGTATCAGAGCTCAGCAGTTGCGATACCCCACAAGTCCAGCCTGTAGGATAACCTAGCTAACGGCCGCAGTAGAGTGTCAAAACTATTTTGCAAAATCGGTTGGATAGATCTGATTAGGTCTGATTTTACTCCTTACCCTCTGCTGCTCTCCTCTCACCTCTGCGTGTTTTGAATCCGCTCTCTTCTCTCTCTCTTCGAGTCCAGGATTTCTCGTGGTTGGGTTCCATCGTACCTTCAGGGTTTCGCTTCCTCTTTTGGTAACGGTGTGTCTACATCTGGTCTTCATGCTATCCAAGGAATCCTTCGTCTGGTGGACTTCTCTTTGTTCCTTCTCGTGCCTTCCGGTGTTTCCGACGCGACGACATCATCTACGCCAGGTCCGATGCAGAGTCTGCATCACTCCTTTGTTTCTGAACCTCGATTGTTGAGATCTTCAGTCTGATTCCGAGAATGGTTGCACGCTTTTCTACTGATTGTGCAGAGTAATAGTTTGGGTGCGTGATGGATTGGCCCCCATGCCAACTACCCCTTCTATTCGCTTGTGTACATTGAAGTGGATGAGAATGTATCGGTTCTCTCTTTCTAACGAAGCTAGAGGTGGCTTTATTTGTGGATACCTCTACCTTTGCCTTGTTTCTCCGGAGTGTTGTCTCGACGAGCATGAGCAACAACCCTTGTTGGTGGTGTCGCCGTTTTCAAGACAGAGAAGAACCCTTGTTAGTGGTGACGCGAGGATCTACACGATGCGAGAAGATTCAGATCGCCGCCCTCTTCCCGGTACCATGAGGCGGATCTCGAGGGCGAGATCCATTGTTAGTGGTGTCGAATTGTAGCACCCCGGGTAAAACCACTACTAGAAAATCGCGTTGTTTTTGTGCATCATCATGACATCATGCATATATTTTGCATAAAAACTATTTTCGTAAAAGCCTAAGTTGTTTTCTAATTAGCCCTCTCCTTTAATCTCAAACTAAAACCTCGGTCTGTTCAGATCTTTTATTTGTCTAAAAAGTATTTACAAAAATGTTTTAAAAATAAAATAAATAATAAAATGTTTTGTCCGGGGAGGCAGTCCGATCGGTCAGGCCAGAGGCCCAACCTGACCAGACTACCTACCACTCGGCCCATCTAAAGAAACCCTAATCTACCAAACCTACCCAAACCTTTTCCTATCCCACCCTATCCTACCCATCCCCATCCACATCACCCCGGTCAACCCCGTCTCGCCACCTCACCACTCCCTTCTCCCCATCCAATCCCAGCCCGCCACCTCAGCCGGCCGCCCTCCCCCTGGCCAGCCTGGCCTGATGCCCCACCTGCCGCCACCAAAAACCCCCCCTAGCCTCCTCTCCCTTCCACCCCGGTCCCACCGACCCCGCCCGGCCCCACCACTCCCCACGCGCTGCCCCATCTCTCTCTCCCTCGCGTTGCGCCTCCCTCCCCAACGCCATCGCCTCCCTCTGCCCGTACCAGGCTCCGCCGCCGCCCGGGGCTCCTCCCTTCCCAAGCGCCGCCGCCTCCTGCGCCTCCCTCTCCTCGCCCTAGAGATAGGTGTTCCCCGCCATCGACGGCGCCCCACATCGGGATTCCCTGCTCCTCCCCAGGTCCTGTATCGCCGCCGCCGACTCGCCTCGACCGCCTCCGGCCAGCCACCGTCGCGCGGCGAGTCTGCAGCCCGCACCCGCGCCCTGCAGCAAGCCGCGTCGGCCCCGCAGCCCCGTCCTCCTCCTCGGTCTGCCCGACCTCACCGGAGCCCCTCCCTGCGCGCGACCCTGCCTCCGTCGCCGGCCCGCGCCTCTCCCGGCCTCCTCCGCTCTCGATCTGCGCGTCGCCGCCGGCCCTGACCTCGCGCCTCCTCGTCGGCCGCCCGAGGGCGCCCCTCTTCCCTTCCCCCTCCTCGGCTCTGCCACCGAGCTCCGCGCTCCCCATCCCCGAGCGCCCCTGTCGCTCTGCCTCTGTCTGCCTCCGGCCGCCTCCACCGGTGCGAGCTCCGCCGCCTGGGAGCGACCATGCCGCCGGCCTCAACCATCCCTGGCCCGCGCGTCCTCCTCACCTTCCTGCAGCACCGACGCGGGCGCCCCTCCGCCCAGCCTCCTCCCGCATCAAGCCCGCACCCTAGGGATCGCCTTCCTTCTGGCCCAGCACGCCGTGGCCGCCGACGACCTTGCCTCCCCACCGAGACCGAGCCGCGTACTAGGCCTCTTCCTGTCACAGCCGTGTCCAACAGCTATTCGTGTTTTTGTTTGGAAGGAGACACCTCCCAGGAAATAATCCGAACCAGCGGCCGCTTTTTGTTCTGTTGATGTTTGGATGCTACATTGCGTGCTCCTCACCCTCCGTTCTTGGACAAGTGCTGCCGTTGTTGGTGCGCCTCCACGATGACCACTTCGGCATTGGTGAAAGCATTATGGAGAAGTTACAGCGTCAATAGTGTGAAGATTTTGGTGTAACCTGAACAACCGACGGAGGCCTATCACAAGCTCTACCCCAACAAGGACGTCGAGCCCCAAGATCTCCTTCACGGAAATCAGATCCTGATCCCGGATTCGGAGCCCGAACCCGAAGACCGCGGATGCGACAAGATCTTCGTCTCGGAACGCCAAGCCCTCCTACACGATCGACAAGTTCTCCGATCCGGGATTTGGACGCCAAGTTCTTCCTCTCGGATCCGAGGACACCGAGACCCCGGTGCGACAAGTACTCCTTCCCGGACACCAAGTTCGCCGAGAACCCGGATGCCAAGGTCACCGACACGGAATGACAAGACCTCCTTCCCGCACCGATGCCGATGACGTAGCACGCCAAGTTCTTCTTCCCGAACGCCAAGACCGACCCGATACGAGGACCCGACAAGATCTTCGTGACGACAAGATCGGCACCGACCAGGGCGGATCCGATGTGCCCCCGACGCCAACCAAGTTCTTCTTCTCGGATGCGACAAGATCGACTTCCGTTGTCCGAGACCGATCTCGTCGAGCCGTTCTCCCGTCGAACCCTGAGACCGACCCCGAACCCCTCGGAGCCCAAGTTCGTCGAACCCTAATGTGATTCCCTATCTGAGACCCCATTATTTTTATAATATGACATTATCAACTGATGCATATTAAATGGTTCATGCATGCATACTTGTCTGTGGGTTGGGGGCATTATGCCAATTCATCTCATAATTAAATATGGAGTCTATATGCGGGATATCTTTGTCTTATTCCGGACTCCATTTAAATTGGCATAGCGAACCGAAGCCATGTTTTGTCTTGCTAATCCAACATTTAATTTGCGGGGTAGATAAATAACTTGAACCGTTTAATTAAATGTCGGGACCCCGGTTCCGCTTAATATTGCCTAATTGCATCGCACCTTTGCCATGTCATACATCATACATGCATCATGCCCGATTTTCTACCGTAGTATTAAATAGTGCATCCGGTGTTTCTGCTAGTGCTTTGCTTCTTCACGGATTAGGCCGATGAGTTGATGTGAGCTTCACCCCGATCTTCGGATGAACCTTCGGCAATGTTTTCAGGCGAGCACCTCCCCCTTTCTACCTATCTTACTTTTATAGTATTTATTCCCTCCTGTTGATCTATTGCTATCTGTGTTGCGATGCTCTAGTTTTCGTGCCCGCGATATCCCTTGCAGCCTTATATTGCCTTGGACACATCCTATTACCTGTTGTTTGGTAGATAGTTGGACTTGCGCGTCGTAGTCGCTTGCTCAAGTGCTGTTGCGTGTCGTCCAGTACCACCGCTGTTGGAAGGCTGCCTTATGCTTTATGTTGGAGATGATCATGGCTTTAATTACTGTTTAATAACTAAAATTGAAGTAGGTAAATGCAGAGGCACCGGTGGGTAATAGACAATATTTGGTTTTTAACCGCTCACTGGTGTCCCGTAGGACCCCGAGTTCTTGACACCTGTTCCGAGATCGAGCGCGCTAACCACAGGTGGGGTGTGTGGGCACCCCCATCGATTTAGTACCTGATTCCAAGTACTGTACTGGGGGCCACAAAGTAGTTTGGGGCTTTATTACTATTCTGTACTTATGCCATGCTTTACTGCTTAATTTAAAATTGTGCGAGGTACTGCACCTGTACTGTTTAGGATTGCGGAGTGTTTTCGCGGTATCGACAAGCCCAGTCACATTTTCGGGTTCCCAGTCGTTTACAGCCACTGACGCAAACCCTGAGTCCGTCTCGGAGACCGGCCGACTTCGTTGCGGGTAGCTTAGTGGGGTGGCCCCCCGTGCTTGCTTTGGGTCTGGGAAACGTCGTGTCCGAAACCCCGTCAACATACCGTTGGGTGTATGTTTTGTGATCTTGTACCTACCTGATCCGACAACAAGGGTGTAGGTGCGTGTGGATACTTTGGTGCACCCCTGCAGGGTTAAATCTTTTCGAGAAGCCGTGTCCGCGGTTATGGACGACTTGGAGCACAGTTCTCGATCATAGACAACTATAACTAAAGTTTACTGTTATAATTTGACTTGTATCCGAAATGACTAGTAATCCGCTCCACTACAACGGAATGGCTAAATAAAAGTACCAACAACTGCTGGGTTTGGGATATCTCATGCTAATCATATCTGACTAGTAAGTGTCGCAACTATAATGGAATGGTTCACTAAAACTGCCCACTGCTTCTTATATCAGGATGACTCATGCTATCTATACCTGACTAGTAATTGCTGCAACGATAACTGAATAAATAAAACTGCCAACTGTGTGAGTTCCTCGGTTGACTTCCTCGTTTGGTCTCGAGGGGGAAATACCAGGATGGGTATGTTTGGTGGTAGCATCAGGTTGGTTCCGAATAGGTCTTTCTTATCCCTCTCTGATAGCCGACAGTTATATCGAGTCTCTATAGGTTGTTTAGTACATGCTGCGCTGCCGCTTCAGTCCACCATACCTATGTAGGCAAGGACCGCCGAATTCTAGTCTCGCCGTGTACTGGCCTCAGTACTGACCGCTCTCTTTTTCCTTTGCCCTTTGTTGGCACCCCTTTGTTTAAGCAGGTTTGAGATCGACGTCGTTAGCAGGGTTACCCTTCCGGCTTGGCCTGGGCAGGGTTATGGACGCCATTGGTTATTCTTCAGGGCTCTTAGCCCAATTTGCATCTTGTCCGTACTCGGACGCTGTATCGTTTTCAAGGTGATTTGGATCTTTGTTCTGAATATCTGTATTCTTGACTCATGGAGTTGTGGTTGTATATATATGTTCTGTGGGTTCCATCGTGGACTAATGTGTAATGATATTACTTCGTTTTCCACCCGCACGCAAGTGCCTGGTGGGCACCTTTGAATCGTTTCTATGCGGGTTTGGCGGGAATCGCTAAAACTTGCATAGGGCCGATTCTGAGGGTGTTACATTGGTTCTCTAGAACAGAACTTCTATCATTTTGTGGTGTAAACTGTAGTTTGTGACCACTGTAAACTCTATCATTTTGTGGTGTAAACTCTAGTATGTTGCATGTTGGTATTGGATCTTCTTAACATACTACATTTGGCTAGTTGTTGAAATTTGGTACTGGATCTTCTTAACATACTACATGTGAATCTATGGCATAACATATGAAACTATGGCCTGACATATGAAACAATAATCAATTGTTTCAATATAACCAACAAAGAATTAACAATATACCAATATATCTCACAAATAAAATTCAAAATTCAAGTGCTTCTTCATCACAACCAATTATAGATCTCAGAATATTATCCATTACATCTCACAAATATTATCCATTACATCTCACAAATATCATCCATTACATCTCACAAACAGACTTCAGAATTAAACAATATATCCAAATATTAAAATTTAGTACTAGTTCTGGCTAACAAATAACAGGCAGTGCAACAGTACTTCATTACACAAATATTGCAACACTAGATGAAACAAATGATTCAGAGATAAACTTCATCACAGAAATCCTTGATCTTCCTGATCTTGGCTTTGGCTTTTTCCTTCTGGCTCAGCAGATCTGCAATCATGTGCTCAAGTTTTCTCTTCTCATCCTTAAGCTTCTCCTTGTCCTTCTCTGCCTTCAGCCTCATGCACCTGTGCATGTTACTACTTGATGCATCTAGCTTCTTCTTTTCCTCCAATTCATCATTTGCCTCTATCATAGCTTGCTCTTCTTTTGCCTTCAGAGCTAGTGTCACCTGCTTTTCTTCAACTACAACCTTAAGCTCATCTTGGGCCTTCTTCAGGTCAGTCTGGAGCTTCCTAATCTCACCCTCAAATTCAAACTTTGCTTCAACACGGTTTAGTGCATCTCTAACTCTACCATCTTTAGCTTCAGAATACATGTCCCATAGCTTTAACAGTGATTTACAAAGTGAGTCAGGCCACACATCATCAACCCAATGCACAAAGCCACAAGATTCACCATCCTGCATTTTTTTGACAGAGCACATTATACATCAACATTTACATTAATATATATATAGGTCACAAATTACACACACACCTCCCCTGGGCAGGACAAAAATCTCTTGTCAGTCCAACATCCCTCAAAGGCCACATTTTTTACAGCCACAGCATTGCATCTGCAACGGATAGGATTTGGTCCCTCCTTGGCTACTCCGCAGTAATCCGAGTCATACATGGTTGTTGGACCCTAACATTTCGATTTGCCATAGTCACTAAACGAAATCCGTGCACAGATTAAAAATCCCCAAATCTCTATGAACCCTAACCCTAGCTATCGGAGGGGAATGGAATACTTACCTCCGAGTCACCGCTCAGATCAGTGGAGGACTCCTCTCTATCGCCCCAGGAAACCATGGCGCTGGCGAGCGGCGACGAAAGATCGGCAGCGGCGGGCGGCGACGGGCGGTGACAAGCTAGAGCATGGGGAGAGCTCGTGAGAAAACCGTGGACTGGGAACCAGTCGATTGAATCGATTCAGACAACGCAAACCTAACGGCTGTCCCCTCCGCCCGTCAACCACGTTGCCACGTGGACCTGGACCTGACATGTGGGCCAGAGCTGTCATAACACGGGTTAGGAGCGGGCAAACACAGAATCAGTGCTTTCTGTCACGACCATGCCCCAAAAACCCTCTTTATGTGTCAACTCGCCCAATGTTGGTAGTTTTGTGACACCTCTGCCCCAAATGTGGTAGTTCTGCGTCATTTTCTCCAGAGAAAAGACTACAACACATTTTTATAGTATCTTAGTAGTTCCATTTAGAGGACTACAAGACCAGAGCCGTGAGGTTTTATAGTGACTTTGTAAGTGTTCTCGAAATAAGAGCAAGGCCTAGTGCAATTTCCATAAACTAAAAACTAGCAAGAGATTGCAAAAACATTAAACCTGAGCATGCTTCTCAATGAGGAATTGATTCAAACTGGATGCCCGATAAAACTAAAATATAAAGATGATGACAAGTAAACCTTCATTAGACACCCTTTGGTCATATCATCTTGTTATCGGGAAACGACATAAAACCAATCTGCAACAGCATATAGCATACTCGGAGTAAATCAATATCATCTTAGGCATCCAAATGTAAGAGCACACATATACCGACAATGCACATCTGAAATGTGTCGGGTGGCCAGCAGCCATGTCGTGGAGATGGTATTTTCGAGTTCAGTTGTTGCTCACTCTCTAATAAATTCATTTTCATTTTCTATTTTATTACAGGAGTTGTATGACCAAGAGAATGTCCTTTTTCAAATAAAAAGAGACAAAAAATTGAATGGGCTAACTAACTTTAGTCAGTATTCACCCCTTCTTTTCTTCAAAATATGTCATGAAAAACATCATATTGAAGTTCATGGTGATATAATTTAAACTTTCAAATCCTAAGTATAAATCACATACCAGAATAATCTGTATGGAAAAATCATCTACACATTTGGTTTAAACACAAACAACCTTTACTTGAGGCAGAAAACTATTGCCAATAGGTTTAGGAACACATTAACATCACTGAGATAAAAATGAAGCCCTGGTCCTTACTAACAAACATGTGTTACAGTGAAAGAGAAAGACACTCGATCCAGTATTCATCTATTGAAAAAATTAAGAGCATGATGACGATTACCTTGCAAATGGGATCATTTCACCTAAATCCCAAGTCTGAGCTGAATAGTTCTACCTATTGCTGATGCAACACATTGCAAATATTCTTATTATATGACCATCGTAGATGTTCCTTGGCCTCCATCATTTCTTTCTAGCTTGGACAATCTCGTTGTGATCAATAAACAAAATTAGGGCAGAAACATTTATGCTCAGCTTTTCACTTCAGTTGCCCTACTGAGCAAGCTGATTGACATTCTATTTGCACTGACAAATCAAAGTGACTAGTTCCTTGATCATAAACAACCGCATCATAGAATAATTTAATCTCAACTACTGACCTCTGCGCACACTGTGATCAACTTAGGAAGAGAAATGTAAATTCTCAGAGCTTTGTGGGAAGTTATATCATCAGCTAACTATGTAGTTGATGTATCGCTTCCACGTACCTGATACTTCACATTAGAGTAAATTATTATATTCCCTCGTAAACCAGTCGGGCATAGAACAATACAAGTTGACTGTGAGACATACCGTTCGGTACTTGGACTTGGCATAAGAAATAATAGTTTCTTCTCTATTGGAAATAGTTACGATCTGCCGAGCACACTGGGCCTCACCATTAAGGACTTTTTAGTATCAATAGATAATAAGCACATTAGATGGGGAATAACGAAAGGAAAGTGGCTAATAATAGATACATGATTAGCAGGAACCCATAAGCCATACCTTCTTCGAAGGCCCTCTTTCAGCTTTCAGACACCCTACATATTCAGGAAAGGTACAAGTGCCACCAAGAATTTCTGGCAATTCACATCACAAATTAAGAGAATAATTAGATTAGAGTACTCCTTAAAACAAATTTCAAAGTGTTCTAAGAAAAGTACATTGAACGTCACTTACCTAGCATAAATTACTTCAAGCAGTTTACTTTGACACTTATTCCTAAGTACCCGAAGAAACATAATAGTTAGTAAATGAAGTGACTTTGGCATGAAAATGGCAATGTGTTGTCCCAGAAAATACTTACATGTATCTTGAAAGTGGTTTTTGGTCAATGAAAGATTTCACAGTGTTCCATAACACTCAAAGCCCGTGCGAGCATTGACTATAAACATTTGGTATAAAGTCTGGAACATAGAACATAAAAGGGTGCCTATTTAACTCAATAGATCACAATAAAAGATACAAATGCAAAATATGCAAGAGTAGGGTCAACATCCAGATCTCAGGGTAGTTATCACTATTTTTCTGCAGTCGCGTAATTAATTCACGTGCAGTTTTGCTGAAGGCTCGTACTTAAAGCAAGCCTACTTGGGTTTCACGTGACATATTATTTTTCTGCAGTCGCGTACTTAAAGCAAGCCTTGTTGCCTGGCACAAAAAAGAAGTACATAAAACCTTGTGAGGATATTTACAGGTTCATGACACGTACAATAGTCTTGCGTGGATTGAAATATGTAGTTCATTATGGAAAAAATTCCATATATCACTGTTTTAGGAAAAACCATTAGCAAACCACTAAGGCAAATCAACTCAAGAAACATTCCATACAGCGATGGGAATAAAATTGTCTTTTATTTTACCCTTGATAGCAGGTGGCAAGTGGAAACTATTTAGTACATCCTTGTAAAGAATATTTCATATTGCATAAAAATTGTAGTTATGGGATCTCAAGATATAAACAGTTCTACACTGAATAAATGTTATATGAGACTAATTTCATGAGTTGCATGTGGTGCTTCAGAAACACGAGCCTTAAGCCTAAAATATAAATATTATCAGTTTTAGGATAGTGTGTTTGGTTGCTTAAAAGAACAGCGCAATTAAGCTGGAAAAGAATATGGGAAATCAAACACAAGAAAGGTAACAGCCGTGGACCAAGAATAGGTTTTAACTCAAAGATCATATGAACATATTCTATCCTGGACTTTGCTCATCACTGATTCCATACAGAACCTGACCGTAGCTGATTTGCATGATAACCTCAAATCCCTGGGTCAGTTTGATTGGGTAAAAGTGAGCATACAATCAAAGACATAAGTAGGAAACCAACATAATAAAGGAAAGACTGTCAGAGCAAGCACAACAAGAAAAACAACAGGCCCATATCCCTTTTGCAATTTTAAGCCAGCCAAAAGAAATACAAGCAACAGTTGTAGTGCAACCTATTGAACCAAGGAATAGATGAGAGAAAGGAAACTCACCCAGATGTCCAGAAGAATGAATCCAGACCCGTGACCACTTTTTTGGAAGTTTCTTATGAAACGGTGCCTTCTTAACTCATTGGGTCTAAAAAATATGGAACTCATGCAACATAAGTAAACAGTACATGCTTACATGAAAAGACTGATCTGCCAAAAGAGAACATGATCCGTTGTTAGAGTAGACTATAAAAAACACCATTGATTCAAAGTTTTTGTTTATTAGCTAAAAAACAATAGCATGTTCGAGACCCAGGCATCCAATGATTCTGGTAAATTTGTAGAGCACTGAACCATGGTGAACTTCACAACATTTAGTGTTACCACAAAAGAGAACAGCAGGGTTAATATCTGCACACCGGCATGTAAGCGTGTCAAATTCAGATGAATTTAATGTCAAATTTTCATTAGTGTGTGTGTGCTTTTTCTTGGAAGAAATTTTTAAATTGATTTCTCCCATGCACATACATCATCGAATCCTGCAGAGCCCACAAGTACAGACTAAGATGCAATTATAAGGAAACAAATTAAAGTATGTCTAGATAGGAAAACAAATGAATCCACTGACACCTTCTTTCATGCTATTGTTGGGTGCAGGCCATTCGACTAATTTATATAGTGAACATGAAAATAAAATAAAAGTAGCTGCTAAATCCTCTATTTATCAGGTATATCGGAAATGAAAACAACAGAAAGATACATGTCAAGAATAATAGAACTGACTTTGCTAGTTAACCGCTATGGAATCTAACCCTGAAATACCAAAGTAATCAACTGCAGAGGCATGAGGGAGTTCCATTCATGTCGTGTTGTCCTTAGTTTCATATTCCTGCAAATAATTATCAGATAATCAATATATGAAGGATTCTAGTTCAGGAATGAGAAAAATTAAGACCAACTACTTCCTCTGGAATTTTTATCCACGAGTAGTTTAACAATAATATTAGTAAGGGGCAATCTCAAAACTGATTCAGTTTGAAGAGGCTAAATCCAATCTGAAAACTTGCAAAACAAATGCAGGAAACTAAAATTTATGTACATCGTATCCATACCTAATCTACCCACCTCTCTGAAATACAAGGAAGATATGAAAATGATGAGGAAAGAGAAGAAGAAACCATACCCTGATGTGGCCTTGCATATCCATTTCCCAAACCAACCACAAATGACGATGCACTCCTTTTTTCATTCTTGGATGCCAAGAGAGGACATACCACACCTGCAAGATCCCAAGCCATGAAAGAAAACACGCAAATCAACATGTGTCTGTTGGTAGCAAAATTATATCACAACCGTACCTCCATTGCCATTAAAAATATATCCATATTAGGTCCCTAGTTCACTGAAATCAATCCAAATGCATTTAGTCTGGTCATGGTAAATGCATTGATACATATTTATAATTAATTAACTTATTTATGTGCCTCACTCTGCCAATCAAAAATACAGGGAAAGAACACATGTGCTAGGAGACGAACCTCAACTAAGAGGCTATTAAAACAATGGCGAATAAAGGGAAGGAACTCGGTGGAGCCGTGGAGCGAGGGATGGAACTTCACACGGTTGGGGATGACCCTAGTGATCTTCTTCTTTGCAGATTAAGCAACATCATGCTTGCCCACTCTTGACAATTGAGAAGAACATCCAACTGCAGCAAACAAAAATCCAAGAATCACAGTGAGAAAATATCATATAGGCCCTGGAACTGCCTGGCGCTCTGGCCGCCATTGATGACCTCTGTATAGCCGAGCAAGCAAGCAAGAAGATTGGCAGTACGCTTGTGCACATCAAGACAGCGCGGTGGCAGACGACGAAGAGGTCGAATCCAGGCGATAGCGAGGCGACTCCGTCTGGCGGCGCCGCGAGCGTCCCTGCCCTCCACAGCCCCTACATCCCTCCTGCGGGCGCGGAGGAGCGTGGCGGCACTGTTCCTGCCGCTGGCCAGCGTCGCCGGGCCGTCGGGCTCTGTCCCTGCCTGCCACCCGCGTCCCTGCCCTCCCCGACCCCTGGACCCCCTTGAGCAGGCATGGAGGAGCGCAATGACGTTGCTCCCTCCGCCGGCCAGCCTCGCCGGGCGCTGTCCCTGCTGGCCGCCAAGCATCCTGGTGCGTGTGTGCGGCGGTGCAGGGGAAAATCGATGGAGGCGGTGCTCTCCTCCCTTGCCAATGCGCCGTGGCCGTGGAGGTGCTCCCAGCACGACGGGAGCTCGACGGGGAAGGCAGTGGTGGCGGCAGCACGGGCCAGAGAGAGGAAGGAATTGTGGCAGTGCGATGATAGAAGGATTAGGCCTTCCTCATGTTCGAGGATGAAAGGGATTGGGGATGGGAGTGCACGCTGCTATCTTGTCCACCTCGCACAGCGCCGCGGCCGTTGTGGTCGTGCTCGGCGGTGAGGAAAAGAGGGGGCGGGGCGGTGGAGGAGAAGGCGGCGCGAAGGAAGGAAGGAGGAGAATAGGAGGAGGCGCGCGTGCGGGACGAGGAGGCTAGGGTTTTCACGGGGATGATTTTTTGGCCGGTCCGCTTTGCACTCCGCCTCACATCCTGTACCCACCCAGTGAAAAAATTAACTTAGACAGTGTAAAGCGGGCGTGTGAATAATCGAACCCACTGTAAGTGACTAACATAGTGTGCACCTAGCATTGATATGAAACACTGTTATGAGGGGGTAAAAATGTCTTACCGGTTAACACATGGTTGGGATTTGCTTTGAGGGCTTGATCCAATGGCCAAAATAGGCTGATCGCTGGTGTGCCGGCCAGGACTTGCGTCATTTATACTTTTAGATTCCTAACGCTTAGGACCGTCGAACAAAAGGGACAAAATGAATGGATGGAATCACGGCAAGGAAAACCTTCGGGTCTTCTGTCTACCACGATGGAGATATGGGTGCATGGGCTGTTATAGGCTTTGGTGTGCATAATAGATGGATTAGTGTTAAACTTGGGTTTAGATGCTAATAAGGATTATTATCTACGACTATAATACGATGCACTGGAAAACGGGTATGCTAGAAAAAGACCGACCTTTGGAAAGGTCTATTTCTGCGCGTGTGAGCGCTCCTGACACGTGTCGCTCTTCCAGTAAATCAGGTTCCTTTCTAGTTTAATTAGCGTGTACGTGTGTTTATTTTTTTCTTTTTCCTTTTTTTCTAGACGTTCTACGGCTCGGCTTTGCCTCGAATCAAGGCATCTACGACGCATCAAATTTTTATAAACATCTTGAAGGGGGTGCATTCGTCGTAGCGCACGTTTGTTGTTCCTTCGATTTATCGTAACGCGTTCTACGGCTCGGCTTCGCCTCGAATCAAAGCGTCTATGGCGTATCAAAATATAGAAGTACAAAGGTACTAAGAGGCAAAGTACGTGAAAATACAATTATGCTCACATGCAAAGTATAGCAAAACTATAACTATACTCAAAGTCAAAATACAAGAAAGTACAACTCCACTCAGAGCCTAAGTACGCAAAAGTAAAAATATACTAAAAGTTGAAGTACGTGGAACAACAACTGTAAGAGGCAAAGTACACGGAAGTACAAGTATATGCAGATCTAAAGTATGAAAAAGTATAATTATACTCATAGGCAAAGTACATCGGAAGTAAAACTGTACTCAAAGTCGAAATACATAAAAGTATAGTTGTACTCATTACGCAAAAGTACAAATGTACTAAAAGTCGAAGTGCACGGAACAACAACTGTACTAAGAGACAAAGTAAACGGAAGTACAAGTATATGCAGATCCAAAATACGCAAAAGTACAATTATACTCGCATACAACATATAACATAAGTACAACTGTACTCAAAGTCGAAATAGACGAAAGTACAACTCTACTCAGTCTAAAGTACACGAAAGTACAAATATGGTAAGAGTCGAAGTACGCAAAACAACAACCGTACTAAGAGCCAAAGTGTACATAAGTACAAGTGTACTCATAGCCAAAGTACAAGAAAGTAAAATTATACTCAGAGCGAAGTACATGAAAATACTACTGTGCTAAGAACCAACATATAGAAAAGTACAAGTGTACTCATTTTCAAAGTACGTGAAATTACAAAGAGTATAGTAACCCAAGTATAAAGTACATAAGAATCCGAAGTACAAAAAATACAGAACTGAAGTAATCTAAAGTACGAACACAACAGTTTTAAAAGTATGAAAAAAGTTTTTCAAAACCTATCAACATGGGATCTAGTTTTGAAACTCTCGAATGAGGAGCTCAAAAGTGAAAACGGTTCGTAATTTGGACAACCGGTTCTCAAAATATTTTGTTTTAAATCATCGATTTAAAAAATAAAAGGGAAAATATATACTCTCGTCCTCCCGTGTCTCCCTCTCTCTCTCATCATAATCCTATTTTTTTCTCTCGTTGCGATACTTATCAAGCATGCAGAGTCTCATTAGAAGTCCTGCGCAAAGGAGAAGACGTCACTTGGCGCGTTGACGACGCGCGGGATAGACCTTTGCGAAGGTCGGCCTTTTTTAGGATTTGCCCTAAAAACATTGTGGGAGGACGATATTAACAACTTGTGGGGCCCTATCTATTCAATCTCTCGAGTCCCAAAAAAACCCCTCTCCCTCGGACTCAATCTCTTCAACAATGACAGCGTATCGAACGGTCCCTACGTCTATTAGGATTTTTTGATAAAGGTGTCATTGATGGAATTACCAATGGGGTGGGTCTTGTCATTGACCACAATACACATTGGACATGAGGTATTATGTGGCCACCCTCTGCGACAACGCTTGTGCACTACTAACCACATGAAGAACCTGCATCTCATGAGGATCTTGGATTCTCAAATAGGTTCCACAAGCGAATTGCATGTTTACGATGAAAAAGAGCTTGTAGGCTAAGTTGACAGAGAACGCGTCTGTCTTGCGAGAGGCGCCAAACCACCTCATCTTGTTGGACGACAGTTAAGGTAGTGCCCTTCAGTAAATCCTAGAGCTACAAATATTGAGCGAGCGACCCCCCATTATATCTCTAACCCAGCGATTATTCTGAGTGCTGCCGCCACAGTGATGTTTGATTTCTTGACAAAGGAGTGCAGACTAGGGACCACATCTTGCACAAATTTTCCTCGAGGGAGCCATGCATCAGTCCAGAACAAAGCCCTCGTCCCATCACCAATGAGAATGAAAGCTGCAGCTATGAAGATAGCCATCACTTATAGGTCATCCTTGACCGGAATCAGCGCCTATGGATGCGGCTCCGAGGCCCGACGCAGCCAAGGCCAACGACAACGGAGCACAGTGCCGAAGAGCTTCAGATTGAGCATGCCGAGGCCACCGTTCTCTGTGGGTTGGCACACCCTGGACCAAAGGAGGAGGCGGTGTCCTCCATTCACCTCCTCCTCCCCCTTCCACACGAAGCCTCTGCAGCGACGGTTGATGATGTCTAGCACCCATTGGGGTAGCGGCAATACCGAGAGGAGATGGAGAGGGAGGGCCATGAGTACTGATCGGGTCAAGGTAAGGCGGCCACTAATTCTCAGAAATCTCGTTTCCATCCCTTCATCTTGTCCGAGTACTTGTCGATAAGAGGCCAAATATCGGCTTGGCGAAGGCGGGCAGTGGAGAGGGGCAAGCAAAGAGATCCTTTCTCTGATGGAGTCAGCTCGAGATAGGATTTGATCATTTTCTAGCTCTCCACTCCCGAACTGGGGTGCGGAATGGATGCAGTTCTTGGCTAAATTTTGTTAACATATACTCCCTCCGTTCAAAAACACAAGACATTTTAGTTTTAGTTTTGTGAAATGAATGTATCTAAATATTTTTTAGTGTACAGATACATTTGATTCATAAAGCTAAAACGTCTTACATTTCTGAACAGAGGGAGTAGACAGTACAAGCCATATAGTTCTTCGCTACAGGTTTTGCTTAGCATATTCTCCAGTCCAGTTTGTTCACCACACAAGTGTACTGTGAAACTGAGCTATCTAACACGAATACTTTCAGTTCCAACTATATTTCTCTCTGATACACTTATAATGCATGAAATTCTCGCTCGAGAGAATTAGAACACACATATTCAATTTTCAATTTACTTGACAGGCGTAGAATACTAATTGTCTAATTGGCAAATGACTTATGGAGACTTTTCTCACTTGAATCTGCCTAACTGAAAACTGAAACCATCATCTTCGCCACAAGGCAACAGTAGCAGGTTGACGATTGATGATCGCTCCAGTTACATCTGCCTTAGCTAAACGGAATATGACTGCAGCTAAACAAGAGACTGAAACCAATTCATACATGCCAAAATGAAGAGCTTTGCTCTCTACTAAGCAATACAGCTCTGACGAAATGAGCATGTGGCAGCAAGTAAAACGGGACCTCAATGCCGGGTAAGAGGTTCCAGGAGCAAGTTACTGACAAGAAGTACGGTTAATGAAGCTGTACTCTAGTTCTACTCTGATACAGACCCATCCTGTGCCGTGCTTCCAGATTGACCATCTGTGCTGTTGCTGCTGTCGCCTTCTGTGTTTCGAGATTGACCATCTGTGCTGTTGCTGCTATCACCTTCTGCGAACCTCTTGGGACTAGGTTCAGCATCGATCTGGTCGTCACTAGCTCGTTTGATGCCTCGGCCTGCAGCCTCAAGGTCCGTTCCGCTACTACCAGTAGTCCCGATTGCCTCTGCCGTTGACATAGTATCGCTTGATCCAGATAACTGTGAAGAAGAAGTCAAATATTCGCCAACATACTCCTCACCACTTGCCTCTGAGACTGGGGTTGATATTGCTTGCTCCAGGCCTTCAAGCTGAATACAAAATATTCAAAATGACATTGTTCCTAACAAGTTCTTTATAAAATATTACTGTACTAGTTTTATGAGGAAAAACAAAGCAGGCAGCAAGGACGTACGAAATCTAACTTATTTACCTTCTTCTCTAGTGCACTCAACAATACGTTACTAACAAACTTTATATCCCTGGCTAGAGAGGATTCTTCTAAGCCAACTTCAGTACCAGATGCATCATCACCTTCATCAGCTAGCAAAGCTTCATTGGCCCTCTTCAGGTTCTGTATACGCGACTTCCACAATGAAATAGCCTTTGCATCTCCACTCTTGGGGAACTCGAAGGTCAAACATATCTGTTTGTTTCTAGGACTGAATTAAGGAAATCGACAAAGGAGGAACAACCAAAATCTGCAACATGCAAGCGCTATCAAACTGAATTATGCTTTATGATCAGAGCCGATCCCTAGTCATACAGTACTATGCGTATTCCCATAAATGAAGATACCTGTGCAAGATGTCAGCCAGTTCAAATTAATTGAAAGCATAAATGGATGATACAATCAAAAGGGGACCTTCAGGGTTTAGCCACATAAATTTTCACGTCAACTAAGATGTACGCCTAAAACCCTGGAGATGCATGCCTACGAGGATGCAAACACTGTAGCACTTGGGTTGCAGTTTGCAAATATGATGACTACTCCCTCCGACCCAAATTAGTTGACTTGGTTTTGTCTAGATTCGAAGGTATCTAGCACTAAAACAAGTCTAAATACATTCGAATATAGACAAATCTAAGTCAACTAATTTGGGTCGGAGGGAGTACTATAAGGCAGACAATTGATACTGTTACTACCACAAGGAGGATACAGATTAATAATATGATGATAGTAAGGCTGAGCCAAATACTCCAAGATGGCCAAAGCTTTGAAGCAGGCAATGAATGAGTATTCTATGTCTTCTGCAAATAAAATGTGGGACCATAAGCATCGAGACCATTCACCAATTAAAAGCAGGCATAACTAAGATAACTGAGACTACCTCTCTGCATAGAGACTTTAGCAAGAGCAACAAAGACTTTAACTTTCTCTCTAGTGCTGCCAGGACTCTTCTCAAGTATTACCCTTGCAACATGCAACATCTTCCATGCCAGATCCAAATCTGAAAAACAAAAACAAAAAACATATAAAAAAGAATCAGAATCATCCATCCATTTGAGTTCTGCGCCAACCAATGGTTATATCAGCATTTAGCATGACAGGAACACATGAATATCCTCAGCAGGCATGAACAGATGAAGAGATCAGTAACATATAGAGAATATAATGTTTTTCTGTGCAATTGGACTGAATGTGGTAAAGGGACACACCCTTTAAATTTTCAAAATCAAATTGCCAGATTCGTACCTATCATCATTGAATATAAACTTGATGATGTAACCCGGGCTTGAGCTTTGCGCAGCAAAGCCCATCCATATCTGTAGTATGTGTCACTGCACTTTGGAGAAAGTTTACCATGATGTGCCACCCTGAGTGATAACAAAGGCGTAAGGCCACGAAAGGTAACATAATCCTAGATAGAACATGAAAATCAGAAGTAACTGCCACAATACTAAAGGAAGAAGGTGCTAACTATTTTCACTTTGATTATCTTTTATAAGTTGTAACAGCAGCCTAGGTCTTGTACAGATCATGAGGTGACTTTGTCAAGTAGCGTATAGATAAGTTGCACTGAGAGGAAATATTTACAGCCAGAGAAATATATGCACATTTCTCACGATAGAGTACCACCTACTCTCTGAAGCAAATATACCTTGGTTCGATATTCATAAGGAATTCAGTTCGCACAGCATAACATAAGAGGCAAGTACCAGCTCCCAAGTATTGTTACGTACCACATTGCCCTGATCAGCATAACATCCTAAACCCAACTAAATTCATCTCCCAAAATACATAAGTCAAAAATCACAAAGCAACTAATCAGGTACACGAATACCAATATAAACCCATAAGGGAATAAGAGAAATGAACTAATTGGAACTTTGTATCCAACAATCCATATGTATGCAAGCTACAGCTAGGCTTTGGGATAAGAGCAGCGGGTGGAAAGCAAGAACCCTAACCTGAGCTCGAGGGAGCGGCATAGGAAGTCTACAGAGCTGACGAACTTCCTGTCCTCAAATGCTTTGGACCCATTGATGAAAAGCTCCTGGGAAGCTTGCTCCTCCTGTTGTCCCCCCTCTTCCTCCCCATTGCCCACTTCCTCCCATCTGTCCCCCTCCTCATCTTGGGCGGCCTCGACATTCTCCGAGGAGGAGGCCATGGTTGCTGGCGGAGTTATGGCCCTAACTTGATCTGAAATGGAAACAATATATATGGGATTACGGTTTCTAATTTCACAATCCCATTCTTGAGAAAATAGACCATCATCCACGCTTCCACAGCGCTAACAATATTACTTACAGCCTTACTAAACGATTCACAAATTGCAACAGAGCAAATATATACAAACTTATACAGGTTTGATGAAGATGGAAACAACGCTAGCACCTGGAGTGTAGAAGCTCGTGTAGGGAATGGCATTGAAACCTACGATGGGATGTGTATTCATGACTCTGCCTGAATTAAAGTCAACTGTAAAGATGCCACTGTCAGTTCTCAGGTAGAAGACGCCAATTCCATCCGCAAAGCCAATCACGTTGGTCCTAGTGAGCGGCATCCCGAGCTCGATGTCTCTGTCTTGCGTCCATGCCACAGATCCGTCGGGGGCAGTATCCATCGACCACAGGCGAAGGCTAGATTCCTGCACAATTACGCATCCTAGCACGCCTTCCTCTGTTTTCATGATGAAAGAAGTAGGGGTTTCCGGCATGTTGATGCCTGGCCCGTGAATTATTGATAGTTCCAGCCTGATATAATCGAACCGCAGAATTATCGAGCCCAGTATGCAGTTGAAGTAGAGTACATTTCCCACAAGGGCTTTGGGCTGAAATCCACCGAGTTCGAGGTTGGGTTCATCAGGGATACAAGAGGCAACGGGGCTCCAGGCACGAGTCTCCGAAGAGAAGACGGAGGCGTTGGCGAACGAGTACTCGGTGCCCATGTAAACCACGAGGAAGGGGCCGCCATGGCAGTCGAGGTGGTTGCAGCCGTCGGCGGCGCAGAGCACCACCGCGTTGTCGTAGAGGATCTTGGCGGCGAACTCCGGAGCAGGAAACTCCCACTGGCGGCGGCCGACGGGGTCCCAGACGATGAGGCTCTCGGCAGGCTCACGCTCTTCGTTGATAGGAGTTCTCAAGAGGACGCGGCCGTGGCGGCAGTCGAGCACGAAGAGCTCACGGTGGTCGGGATGCATCGGGAGGAAGGGGGAGGTAGGGGACGAGGGTTCGAACCATACACGGACGGTGTCGTGGTTCTGGAAGAAGCCGAGCAAGGGTGGTATCCGGTGTAACTCGCGGTAGCGCCTGCCGAAGTTGGAGCTGGCCATGGTGAGGAGGCTGCGCCAGGCCTTGCAGACGACGGAGGCGCGGAAGAGGCACCCGGGGTCGTCCGGCGGGAGGCGTAAGAGGATCTCCTCTTCCTCAGCTCTGGCGTCATCCGTCGCCGGCGCAGGCGGCGGCGATGCCGACATGGTGGGCGGTGGGGTTTTGGCGGTGGAGAATGTCAAGGACGATGTGGGGAGGGGGCTGGGTACCAGTTGGTTGGAGATCGACCAGGTCGGTCGTGTTGGGCTGGCGGGTTGGGCCAGCTGGCGCGGGTCATGAGGAGCAGAAATAGAAAAAGGACATCTGCTGTGAAAAAAAGAGAGCAGGAGGAACATCCCTGGAAACTTCGAGATATACTATCAGGTCTAGACCAAGGTTTTTTTAAAGGGGAATAGGCCCGGAAGGCCTAGAAGCTGCTTAAAATATCAGGCGGATACAAATTACAAAGAGACCCAAGTTTAAACTATTCAAAGATAAAGCCTCGGGATAAGTAGAAAGGACCCTAGGACTAAAGAGTAAAAAACAATCGAGTCCTTGGTCCACTTCTCCCATGCAGTACCTCCAGAGCCAGCGCTGCGGGGGACACGACCACTTGAGGCCATAGTTTAAAAAACCAGACCGGTGACCGAACCTGTGAGGTTATCGGTTTATATTTTTACCCGTCGAACCACTGGTTCATCGGTCACTGTCTAGTTTTAAGATATAAAATTTATAATTTTATTTATAAATGTTACCATAAATAAATATTTTTTGAATGTAAAAATATTTTAGACTCGCAGTTTGGCAAATACTACACGTAACAACTTAATAGAGTATAGTCTTTTTTGCGAATCTTAATAGAGTATAGTCAGCTACCGAGCAAAAGCATTTCGAAGACGCTCTCAAGCTCACGATTTAGGTTCAGTTTTCAGTTTAACCATGTAGATGTGGTAAAAAGAGAACGTTTCTACTGTTTACATGGAAATCGATTATAGTTAAGTTGGTCAGCACCTCTCTTCGGTGTTCGACCACCGTGTTAGGTCCTGAGTTCGAACCTCACTCAAGCTTCCGGTTGAACCGCTGGTCCAGTCCGTTTTTAAACTATGCTTGGGGCGACACCAACTCTGAATCCGATGCCGGGGTCGAAGAAGATCCTCCATAAGAGCTGTTGCGCGCCGTCTTGCGCTGACCAAACTGCATGGAAGAAGAGAGTACTCGGCCATCGCCGAGCGTGGAGTGGCTTCTCCAGCCAGAAGTAGCATCGACATCGATGTCGTCGCTTGGGGACTCCACGAAACGCAGCTCCAGGGAGGCATGCACGAGCGCACCGCCCAAATTCCCTTGGATCTCCAGGGCGAGGAAGAGTTGGCTTCAAGACCGTTGTTGCACTGCCACCTTGACGACCTGGCAGAGGATGAAGTCGATCCAACCAATCCCGAAACTCCAACACGAACGCCCCTGCCACAGGAGGGCCAGACCAGCAGCACGAAGCAAAATGTACGACATCTCTCCTCCACTCCCCCTCGCCGTATTGGCAGGCCGGGAGCGGAATCACCATGCCACGTGATGCACGACGACGCCCTTCCCCCTCACCACCATGGCCGGACAGGAAAAGGCGTAGCGCACGACTCCGTAGCCACCAATTGCCCGTGACATAGATTTTATTGGAGGAAGCGGTGGCTTCTCCCTCCGTGCGCCACTCCGGCTAGAGGAGCAGCAGAGCGAAGCAGACAAACCCTGTAGCTCAAAAGATTCGGTCGCCGAGACCTCAAGCTCCCTTCCATCTATCGGGCATAGTGCCCAACGACATACATCCAACACATCTACAACCTACAGCTACTACGATGTCTCTCCTCCGCCACCTCCCGTTGGCTACTCTGGCGAGAGGGAATCGGGAGAGACCCAAGCTTATCCGCACGACTCTCAAAGCAAGGGGTAGGGAGGAGGGGCAAATGAGGTCCAGCGTGTCTGAATTCTGAGTGCGGTCTAGACCAAGGTGTCAAGTGGCTCCCAGGGTCAGGGGAACACTAGGAAGGAAAAGATTGGGAAACTCTAATGGAAGGTTTATCACTTCACCAGGTGCTCTAGAATAGAGCACAAAAACACATTTTTCAGATATGTGTGTCAAAACAAGATCAAACAGGATCAAAAAATAGACTGAAAATCAAACACAAAATTGCTAGCATGTTGGAAAAAAGCAATTGGGTCCTTATATTCTCTAGCTAGCACATTGGAAAAAATCAATTGGGTGCGATTGGCCGGCAGCGACGTAGAGCTCTGGCGCGTGGGGGCAGCGGAAGGCCAGGAGGATGCTAGGTTGGAGTGGGGCGCGGCTGGCCATGTTCTGGCGGGACTAGGCAGTGGAGTCCAAGTCGGGGCGGGGCATGGGAAGAGCGGGCAGGGCTAGTGGATGCTGAAAGATCGGTATAAGCGACTAGAGGGGGTGAATAAGCGCTACTCAATTTTAGCTTCTTTTCAAATTAAGGCTTAACACAAAGTAAGTTCTCTAGATGTGCAACTAAGTGAGAGAACTTATATGACAAGCAAGCAAGCAACAATAAGTAAAGAGTAAAGGATAGAAATAATCGAGAGTAGACATGGAGATGTTTTCCCGAAGTTCCTTCCTTTTAAAGGGAAGTACGTCTCTGTTAGAGGGGTGGGTGGTACTAAGACCACCATCGCCATAGAAGGCCTCACCCTATTCTCCCAAGCACCCGCCTCACGGCAAGCACCCGTTCCACTATGCGGTGACCTTGAAGGTGCAACCGAAACCTTTACAAACTTGTTGAGTATGAAGGGAATATGCCCGAGAGGCAATAATAAAGTTGTTATTATCTTATTCCATGTTTATGATAAAAGTTTATTTTACATGCTATAATTATATTAATTGGAAATGTTAATACATGTGTGTTTAATAAACAAATACAAGGTTCCTAGTAATGCCTCTCTATAAACTAACTCGTTGATTAACAGGATGATCAAGGTTTCCTGATCACGGACATTGGATGTTGTTAATAACAAGGTCACAACATTGGTGAATGATGTGATGAACATTCATCAGAAGTATAGCATTACGATCAAAGTCATTATGTTTATATTGTTATAGCATCATACAAAGTAATCTTTATCCTTAGACCATGAGATCATGTCAATTGCTAACACCAGAAGAATACTTTGATAACATCAAACGTCACATCGTAATAGGGTGACTATAAAGATGGGTTTGGGTATTCCGAAGGTGTTATATTGAGGCTCATGGATCAAGAGTGAAATTTGTTAATCCCGGTGGATAGATATACTCTGGGCCCTCTCGGTGATATCATATTAGTTAGCTTGAAAGCAAGTGATGAGATCACTAGAATGTTATATCACGGGAACGAGAAAAGAGTGCATGTCGGCAATGAGATCAAACTAGGTATGGAGATACCGATGATCGAATCTCGGACATGTAATATATCACGAGACAAAGGGATTTAGTTACTAGCGTTAAAGGTTCTCACGATCACAGAAGTCATCGTTGAATGTGTGGGAGTCAGTATGGATCTCCAGGTCCCGTTTCTGATTATTGATCTAAGAGGGGTCTCGGTCATGTCTGCATTATTCGCGAACCGTACGGTGACACACTTAAGGTTTGTCAAACACCATTTGGATCAAATATGTTCTAGACGAAAGAATTGCAAAGCGCTGAAATTATTTCAATGGACACCAGAATTGTTTCGGGCGAAATTGCTGAAATTGGTTCTGCATGTAATATTGAAATGTTGTAGGGGGTTTTATGTGAATTTTTGTTAATTAAAGTAATTAACAAAATTCTAAATAAAATTAATAAAAGAGTTTTATTAAATGAGAGAACATTAAATTTGGAGAAATTTAATGCATTTAAAGTGGAGACTTTAATAGAGAATGTGAAGAGGCGTATTTATGTGGAGGGGGTTACCACCACATGAATGAGGGAGGTGAAGGCGCACCCTCCATGGGCGCCGACCATGGAGAGGGGCTGCCCCCTCTCCTCCTATAAAAGTCCCCCTCTCCTCACTTTTCACTTACACCTCCTCATGAAGGATCTCTCTCCCCCTCTAGTATTATTCCCCCATGGTCTCGGATTGGCGAGATACATGTTCCTAATGGCATTTTGTCTGGAAGGAGTTGCTGCTTCTGCTGCATCGCTGGAGTGAGGAAGTGGAGATTGTTCGGTGGCCTGAACATGTGTGCGATCACTGATGCATCACGATGGCTCAATGCACGGCGCCAGAAAAATGCTTGGTGCATGGTTGATGTAGAGCTCGTTGGGAACCCCAAGAGGAAGGTATGATGAGCACAGCAACAAGTTTCCCTCAGTTATGAAACCAAGGTTTAATCGAACCAGTAGGAGCAAGGAAACACCCCAAAGGTGTTACTAGCTGAGCTTTGGCAGGGCGCACTACCGGTGCTAGTAGCAACGTGGAGACCTACACAACACAACCACAAAACTTTGTCCCCAACTTGCGATGAGGTTGTCAACCTCATCGTGTTTTGCGGGAAAAAAAAGGATTAAACGTATCGAATGGAAAGAAGTAAAAGTTTGCAGAAAGTAAACACAAAGTAGTAAAACATTTTATAGATTGTATGTAAAGAAAAGGACCGGGATCCATAGTTCACTAGAGGTGGCTCTCCTTAGATAGATAACATGCCGGATGAACAAATTACAGCGGGGCAATTGACAAACACCGAGAAAGCAATAAATGCATATACTAATCATCTTGACTCTTTGAGACTTGATTGGGCACTACAACATTATACATAGACCGCCATCCAACTGCATCTATGACTAATAATCCACCTTCAGGCTATCATCCGAACCCCCTCCAGTATTAAGTTGCAAGCAACAGATTATTGCTTTACAAACTGCGTGTAAAGTAAACAATATGATTGTTCTATGAACAAAGGATTGTTGTTTTCTCCCTAGTAGCAACAGCACATCTAGTACCTTAGAGATTTCTGTCACTTCCCTAGATTACCAGAGGCATGAACCCACTATCGAGCATAAATACTAACTCTTGGAGTTGCTAGCATCTACTCGGCCAAGATAGCTACTAACAACAGAAAGCATGCAAGATCACAAATAACAAAGACGTGATAGAATCAATAATCAATCTGAAATAGCATCTCAATATCCATCGGATCCCCGCAAACACAACATGCAGAATTACAAATAGATGATCTTGATCATGGACGAAGCTCACAAGATCTAGACATGAAAGCACAAAGGAGGAGAACCAGCCATCTAGCTACTACATGGATCCGTAGTCCAAGGATGAACTACTCACGCATCACACAGGAGGCTTGCATGGTGATGAAGAAGGCCTCTAGGGTGAATTCCCCTCTCCGACAGGGTGCCAGGAAGAGCTTCAGATCCCTCCTGATCTAGGGATGGAGATGACGGCGGCTATAGACTCTTTCGTGGATTTTTGATCGGGCACTTAGGATTTTCGTCCTAAGGGCAATATATAGGCGGAAGGAGAGGCCGAGGGGGTGCCGGGAGCGGCCACACCACCCCCTGGCGCGGGCCAGGCCTGGCCACGCGGCCAGGTGGTGTGGTGGACCCCTGGCCCCTCTCCGTCTCGTATTCTGGCACTTGATGACATCTGGAAAAATAGGCACTTTGGCTTTTGTCCCGTCCAATTCCGAGAATATTCATTTTCTGACTTTCCTGGAACCAAAAACAGCAGAAAACAGGCAGCTGGCACTGTGGCTCTTGTTAATAGGTTAGTCCAAGAAATCATAGCTGGGATCATAGTACTTCAATCATAACATGAAAGACAAAGTTCTAGCAATAAGCAAAGAAACTATAATGCAACATGAAAAGGCACAAACAAAAGATTCATGAATAACAATGCTTTGCAAGACATTTGTTTGTTTCACATAAAGAAAACATAGCATAATAGTATTCAGCTTGTCCCTCAGTAGAGTAGCAAATATAAATGCATAGGACACCTTCAAAGTTCATAAGAGTGACTAGATACAATAGTTTAAAACAAGCAATATCAAGTTATGCATCAATCAACTAGTCTTGGGACAATACACATAGAACTAAGAATGGCCACTATGCTCTCAAAGTAGGTGCATAAACATAGAAGGTGGAGACTCAATATAATGGTGGAAGAAAGGCCTTTGTAAAAGGAAGTAGGGATTCAAGTCTCATAAAGAGCTTCCAAAAATTATGGTACTTATAGCTTTCAGCTCTCATTGCCCCTATCATAAGCATCTTGAAGGTGATTATGGTTAAAGTGACACAACTAAGAGGATATGCTTGACAAGTTATAAACCAAAATCTCATGCCCCTTACTTACGAAGACCGATCCTCATGCTACTCAACTTCAGTCACGAGTAAGCTCTTGTCATTGTAAGTATATGTCTATCATTAAGAACCGCCAACGGGGTACCCCTTGCACATGATACGGGAGCTTTCCTATAATCAAAATGACAAGGCAAGCAGACAATGAGCATCTCAGCGATCTTTTTATTTGCTATTTGCATAGGTTTTTATTGAGGATGCTTCATAGAGTGCTCATTATGGTGATGCTGCAAGTTTCCACCATGATTAGGCATGGCTTAGGCTAGCGGCCCAGGCGTTTCTCTAACACACATACAAACTCCATGATCTTACAAGTTCCACTTTTATTTCACATTGCCGGGATCCGTAAGCAAAAGAACATGATATCAACGGGGTACAAAGTACAAGTGAAATGTTGAAAGCGTTCCCCATGAAACATGGTTCTGCTAATTTCAACTTATAAATCACAAGCATATATGCAACAAAGAAGGACCCAATGGTTCAAGTTTATTAGAGGCAAGTAAAGTAAAGTGTGTCATCAAGTTCGTGAGAGCATTAATCACTAGTTTTCTCATAACAAGTTTAATTTGGAAGATAAACAAAAGCATGAATATACTTGGAATAGCATAAGCTAGTAGGTAGGTATGGTGGACTCGTTGGAATAACTTGGTTTAGGGAGTTGGATGCATGAGTGGAACTCATACTTGGTTGTGGAGGCTAGCAAAAGACTGGGAGCGACAAACTTAGAGAGCAATAATGTCCATAATCATGCAGAGCAACAAAACATCATTGATCAAAGCATAAAGTGATACTACAAGTTGAAAACTAAAGGATCATAAAGGCTATGGTGACTTGAGATAGTCATAACATGGTGTGAGCATGCGCCAAGTCAACCCAAATAAACCATCAAAGGAGAACACCACTACACTATGCTTTAGTATGCTAAAACAACGCATGATTCATCCAAGGCACATTAAGCAATCTCAATTGTTTATAACAAGTCATGCTACAGCAAAGAATACTAAGCATAAAGCCAAAACAATATCAAGTCATGGCATGACAAAGCATAGGTCAGAGTAAAAAACAAGCTCTTTTTACCACATAAGTATGAACTTTTCTACTCTTTTCCAAACCAAACCAAACTATTTGCAAACCAATGTATGAAAGAGGGGGTCCAACCAATTTATTCAGCAAACTAAGCAAACCAAACAAACAAAAACCAAAACGAAAATGAAAAAGAAGACGCTCGAAGAACAACACAACTGTGCATGAAACAATAAAAATGAAGCGTTTGGAAGAAACCTGGAATTTTTATTGATGAAGAAGGGGATGCCTTGGGCATCCCCAAGCTTTGACGCTTGTACTTCTTGGATATTTATTGGGGTGACATGCATGGTATCCCCAAGCTTGAGCTTTAGTCCATCCTTCATCTCATTACTCATTCCTTCCATACACCTGAAATTTTTCCTTCATACAAAACTTCACACAATCTTTATTACAAACATTAGTGCACTTAAGATAAATAAGTCTTAAGGTTCAGTTATAACACCAAATAAACTTCCATTAGAACACTAGCTACTGTAGCACTTTCCTCAAAAAGCTCAAGTCCCCAAAAGAACTCAAAAAGGAACCCACAAGAAGCAAATGCAGAAAATGGCAGAAATCTGTCAAAACAGACCAGCAGGTAAAGACAAATTTTTTCGAAGACCTTCTGTTGCTCAAATCAAAAAGTGTTGAACTAACGAAAGTTAGATAACAACCTGGGGAATAAGCACAAACAATTACAGCTCAATCCGACATACAGAGCTCTCTCACGAAATTTTACGGTGAAGCACAAAAATCTGTTTCGGGACAACAACTTTTCCAATCATTACTTCTCTTTCATTAGAGGTTACTCTTGGCACAAAAAGCAAATAAAAAGGATAAGGAGAGGTTATTACAGAGGTAAAAACTTCTAAGACTCATCTAAAACTTTTTGGTTATCTCCCAATAAGTACTTTTCTTTAACGCCTTTAAGTTAGGCATAAGAAGCAAAGAAAGAATCAAGTGTTCTCAAATGAAGAAGCATTAAAACCAACTTTCTTGCCCTTACCTCTCTTATTTTTATTCTTAACCTTTGGGAAAATGTGATTTTTTGGTGGAGAAGAAAGGTGCATGGTCCCCTTTCCCACATCTATTATTGCTCCAAGGAGTTCTAATAGGGACCTTCCAAGTGTAATTTGTCCTTTTCCTGCACATTCAATAACAAGATAATCAATAGAAATCGTTTTCCCAAGGATCTTTGTAAACACTCCTTCAGCTATTCCAAGAGGTAAAATGGTAGTATTATTAGCAAGAGATATTTCTTTTCCTCCTTCAGTGAGCCCCAAGTATTCATAGATTTATAAATATCTTTGGGCATAAGACAAAATTCAGACATAATATCACAGCGAGCTTGAAAAGTTTCAGCGTTCATCTCAATCTTTACTGTAGGGAACCACTTTGATGGTTCAGAGTTTATTGGAACATAATTGTGATGCTCCCTAAGCGTATTGTAGCAACTTTCTAAGCTAGTAGTGCTAGTCTCAAGAGTGTTCAACCTAGCAAATATTTTTGCGAAAGAAATATCAGTTTGGCTAGGCACGTTGTAAGTGAGGATCAATTTCTTTATAGCATTAATAGCATCATCCTCATTACATTGGAGGAAATCTCCTCCCACAACAGCATCTAAAGCATATCTATAGCAAAGAGCAATCCCAAGGTAAAAACTGCTAAGGAACAAGGTTTGAGTCATTTTAGGCTTAGTTTTTTCATGTATATCAGAGATTCTAGACCAAGCTTCTTTAAAACTTTCCTCAATTCCTTGTTTAAAAGTGAAAATCATTTCCTCTGGTGACATAGTGACTGGAGCAAGGCTAGACATAATGAGATGGGAACTAATTTTTTTGTGTTTTTGAAATAAGAAAGCAAACTAGTAAAACTATTTTTTTTGTATTTTTGAATAACAAAACAAGCAAACAAAGCAAAAAGAAAACTAAGCAAAACAAAAACAACAAAGTAAAGAGATTGGTTACGAGGGACTCCCTTGTGAAGATGTCCTTGACTCCCCGGCAACGGCGCCAGAAAATTGCTTGATGGCTCAATGCACGGCGCCCAGAAAAATGCTTGGTGCATGGTTGATGTAGAGCTCGCTGGGAACCCCAAGAGGAAGGTAGGATGAGCACAGCAACAAGTTTCCCTCAGTTATGAAACCAAGGTTTAATCGAACCAGTAGGAGTAAGGAAACACCCCAAAGGTGTTACTAGCTGAGCTTTGGCAGGGCGCACTACCGGTGCTAGTAGCAACGTTGAGACCTGCACAACACAACCACATAACTTTGTCCCCAACTTGCGATGAGGTTGTCAATCTCACCGTGTTTTGCGGAAAACAAAGAATTAAACGTATCGAATGGAAAAAAGTAAAAGTTTGCAGAAAGTAAACACAAAGTAGTAAAACAGTTTATAGATTGTATGTAGAGAAAAGGACCGAGATCCATAGTTCACTAGAGGTGGCTCTCCTTAGATAGATAACATGCTGGGTGAACAAATTACAGCGGGGCAATTGACAAACACCGAGAAAGCAATACATGCATATACTAATCATCTTGACTCCTTTGAGACTTGATTGGGCATTGCAACATTATACATAGACCGCCATCCAACTTCATTTATGACTAATAATCCTCCTTCAGGTTATCATCCGACCCCCCTCCAGTATTAAGTTGCAAGCAACAGATTATTGCTTTACGAACTGCGTGTAAAGTAAACAATATGATTGTTCTATGAACAAAGGATTGTTGTTTTCTCCCTAGTAGCAACAGAACATCTAGTACCTTAGAGATTTCTGTCACTTCCCCAAATTACCAGAGGCATGAACCCACTATCGAGCATAAATACTAACTCTTGGAGTTGCTAGCATCTACTCGGCCAAGATAGCTACTAACAACGGAAAGCATGCAAGATCACAAATAACAAAGACATGATAGAATCAATAATCAATCTGAAATAGCATCTCAATATCCATTGGATCCCCGCAAACACAACATGCAGAATTACAAATAGATGATCTTGATCATGAACGGAGCTCACAAGATCTAGACATGAAAGCACAAAGGAGGAGAACCATCCATCTAGCTACTACATGGATCCGTAGTCCAAGGATGAACTACTCACGCATCACACCGGAGGCTTGCATGGTGATGAAGAAGGCCTCCAGGGTGAATTCCCCTCTCCGGCAGGGTGCCGGGAAGAGCTTCAGATCCCTCCTGATCTAGGGATGGAGATGACGGCGGCTATAGACTCTTTCATGGATTTTTGATCGGCCACTTAGGGTTTTCGTCCCGAGGGCAATATATAGGCGGAAGGAGAGGCCGAGGGGGTGCCGGGAGCGGCCACACCACCCCCTGGCGCAGGCCAGGCCTGGCCGCGTGGCCAGGTGGTGTGGTGTCCCCCTGGCCCCTCTCTGTCTCGTATTCTGGCACTTGATGACATCCGGAAAAATAGGCACTTTGGCTTTTGTCCCATCCAATTCCGAGAATATTCATTTTCTGACTTTCCTGGAATCGAAAACAGGCAGCTGGCACTGTGGCTCTTATTAATAGGTTAGTCCAAGAAATCATATGAAAAGTACTCCAAAGTTGGAACAAAACACAAGAAAGTGGATAAAACCAAGCATGGAACATCAAAAATTATAGATACATCTGCAATGTATCGCACCACTGCTTTCGGTGCTGGACTGGCTGGACTTGCTGGACTTCATCACGATCTTGAGATCGGCAAGCATTCGACTATGTCATCCATGAGTTCTATCTCGTTAACAAAGCTTTGTCGATCTACGAGGGTATGTTCTCTATGGATGTATATCCACCCGTTGCTTGTATCTAGTAGATAGATCTTGGCGTATAATAGTTCCCATCATAGGAATTTTTTTGTTTTCTATGCTGTGAACCCAATAGAGTAGACCTCCACCACACTTGGAGTCTCCCAACACGATCCCGAAGCTTTACAACCAATGCCCGAGCTCCGAGACCGACCTCTTCCATTTAGGGTTCAAAGAACCCTAGAGTAACAAGATCCACAAAGGAAAACAAGGGGGAATCAACTTTTCTTTGGTGAAACCCTAGATCTAGACCTCCTCCACCAAATCCCAAAGAATCAAGTAGATTGGAGGACTAGGGGAGGAGATCTAGGGAAATTATATCTCAAGAACAATGGAGGAGAGAGATAAAAGAGACAACCTTCTCGTTGGAGAAGAAGGGCCCTTTTATACCCCAAGAATGGAATCTGCCTGTTGCTGCCTGCTCCAAGCGGTACTACCGGTACCCTGAGCGGTAGTACCAGAAATAACCGGTACTACCTGACATGGGTATACCATGCAGGTACTCGAGTTTAGCATATACGGTCTAGATACGGCAGAATCCCACGGCGTTGCCAAGGCCCAATGAAGAATTCAGGTGACCCACGGACTCTCCGGTTGCTTGCAACACAAGAATAAGCTTAAGATAGAAAGTTCAAAGGGACGAACCCTAAACTGTAACCGACTCGACCTGCTACCCAAGACCTAGCCTATCTATATAAAGGCTAGGAGGGGGCGGCGAGGAGGAGAATCACAACCCTAGTTTTCACCACCATCGCCAGATTGCATCTGTGCACCCCTGTAATCTTCGATTCCTTCGATTACTCCAAGAGTAGACAAGCAGGAGTAGGGACCTCCACGAGGCCTGACCCTGGGTATATCTTGCATCCCTGTGTGCTGGTTTGCTAGCCGACTGATGCCTCCAACACTCCCTCCTTCTCCAAAACCCAAGTCCATAACAATGGGCACTAGCGAGTTAAACCCTCGTCAATTGGCGCCGTCTATGGGAATTGGGAGTGCTGATGTTGCGACTTCTTCGGCCCCATCAACCGTGATCTACAACTCTGCAAAAATGAAGATTTGCCAACTCTTTGGTGCTTTCGACTTCACCGTCCACATGCCGACCACTCACCCAGCTTTCGAGTCCGTGGGCGATGGGATCAGCCTGGCGATTGGGAGCTTCCGCTTCCAGCTCGGTCAACTGGGCACGCTTCGCATACCTGACCAGCCGATGACACCCGCGATTGCTCCTGCATTGTGGTCCTCGCCACCAATCGGCACCCTTAGCGAGCTTAACACCTCGGCAACAGCTGGGAGCACGGATAGCGATAGCAGTCGTGGATCCGATCTGGGTGACCTAGCCATAGAAGATGGAGCCTATGGCTCCGGATCTAAAAGTTGTGGGAGCAACAGCTTCCCCAATCACTTCATGTGCGCCGTCATCAATGCGAGCGATATCGGCGTCAATCGTGAAAACGCCGACACCAGATCTGGCACCGGACCGCCCAACGGCGGTACACCCAACGGTGGCCCCAAAAACGGCGCGCCCACCAATAAAGGGACAGGAGGAGAACCGTCGCTCACGGTGAATGAGAACACCGGAGAGCGCATGCTGATCAAGCTCAACGACAACGAGTGGGCCCGCTATCGAGAAGCTCTATGGGGCAATCCTCTACCCCCAACACCTCACAGGACATGCTGATGGGCTACCATTGGCTGCTAAAGGAAGAATTCAAGCGCCAATAGCAAGTAATCGTGCAACTCGAGGGACACAGAAAGGCGACGGACGAGTCGAGCCTTCGGCGAGCTGGGCTCTCCTCCCATGGAGGATCCTCTTCCAAGGGCAACGAGTACCTAGCCAACAAAAGGCGATCTCAACTGGCCCACCTCACCGAACAAGAATGCGTAGAAGCCGCGAAAGTCCTCAACTTCAGCTCCATGATGGTGGATACGCGGGGCAACATGCTCTCGAAGATGCCGCAGGCTGCAGTGATATCGGCCACCATGTACCTCCTCAACAACCAACCACCGGCTGGAGACCCGCGAGCTGCCATGCACCAATCTATGATCGCGGGCCTAGGGCTAATCGAGGCTGCCCTCGACAAAGAACCAACATCAGAGCCAAAGAAAATCAAGGCTCTGGACAAATACTACTACTCGTACTCCTCTAGTGACGAAAGTCATGATCTGGCACGACGACACCGCTAACGGCAGCATGACCATGATTACGACACGCGTGATGACATCACGCAGCGCAAGGTCGACAAGATGCGGGCAAGGCATGCTCGTTCGACTGACTCGGAAGAAGATGATACTAAACTCTGTGGCGCGAGATGCTTTAGTAGGGCCATCAGGCAGGAGCGAATGCCTAAGGGGTTCAAACTCCCGTCGGAGAACCCAAAATTTGACGGCCTGCAGGACCCAAAAATCTGGTTGGAGGACCACATCTCCTCCATCAGGCTGCACGGTGGGAGTCGAAGCACGACCATGCAATGCCTACAGCTGCAGCTGCAGGGCGTCGCTCGCGCATGGCTCAACAACCTCCCGCGCGGATCCATTCGCAATTAGGAAGAGCTGGTCTACAGTTTCGTGTGCAACTTCAAAGGCACTTACAAAAGGCCTGCATGAAGAATTGAGAAGCTGCCAGCAAAGGTCCGGCTAGTCGCTGCGCTCGTACATCCAGAGGTGGTCCATCATCAAGAACTCCGCTGAAAACATCTCAGAGGACCACGCAATCGACGCGTTCAACGGCGGCATTCGCCGTATAGAGCTCAGGGAGGAGCTGGGCCGCTCGAAGCCCAAAACGATCAACCATCTGATGGAAATCGCGAATCGGTGGGCGGACGGAGAAGATTCAGTGAAAAACCGCAACTACTCCGACGATGACGACGACCTTGGGCGCAGACGCGGCCGCCGAGGAAAACGACGAATGCACGTCTACAAAGACCGTGACAAAGTCAATATGGTCATAGCGGGCTACGCCGATAAACCGGACAACAACCGCAACCGCAGATATCACAGCAGTGGATACCGTGACAGCAGGAAAACCACACAGGTGTGGCAGCGTCGCACTCGCGAAGAGGCACCCACAACATCCATCCAGGACAAACTGTCTGGACCATGCAACGTGCACTTCTACATCGACAAGCACGACAGCAAGAAAAATCCAGCCACCTTCTCAAGGATTGCCGCGAGTTCCTCAAACTCCACGAGGGCCTGGCCCAGATGAATCACGACGCAATCAACAGGGGCTATGGAGCTGCTCTAGGCGTTGTGGCACATGGAGCTCCTCCACCACTGCCCGGACCACCACCACCCGTGGCCGCGCCAGTCCAGCATCATGGAGGCAAGCCATACCCGTGCGCCGTGGGCAACATGGGGATGATCCAAAAAGGGCGTCCCTCAAATCGAGTGAAGAAGGCCATCACTGGCCAAGTCAATTTGGCGATAAACTCTCCACCCTCACCTTCGACAAGTGGAAGCGAGTCCTGCATCACCTTCGACAAGAACGACCACCCGCGCCAAGTTCCTCGTCTAGGCCACTGTCCCTTCGTACTCAAGGCGCAGATCGGGGGCTTCGATATGAGTCACGTCTTCATGGACAGCAGGAGCGGCATCAACCTCATGTTCGCGAGTACCTTGCGTGCGATGAGGATCCCTCTGACTTGTCTGGAAGTTTTAGACACGATGTTCCACGACATCATCCCAGGGAAGGCCCTATATCCCCTGGGCAAAATCAACCTCGACGTCATCTTTGGCATGCCGCAAAACTTTCAGCGAGAGCGCATCGACTTTGAAGTCGTTGACTGGGCCTCACAATACCACTGCATCCTCAGACGTGTCGCATTCGCTAGGTTCATGGCAGTGCTGCACTACGCCTACTTGCAGATGAAAATGCTAGGTCCAAACGGCGTCATAACAATTAATGGAAGCTTCAAGAGGTCCGACAGCTGTGACAGGGAATTCAACAGAATCTCCCAGTCCTTCAGCATGCAAGAGGAACGCGCAAGATTGAAGGAGTCGACAGAGAATAGTCTGCCTCCCCTGAGCAGGCCAAGTTCACCTGACATGTCCTTCGACTCGTCGGTACACACGAAGAAAGTCCAGGTCCACCCAACGGACCCGACCAATACGACCGTCATCGCCAACAACTTGAGTCCCGCATAGGAACTCGCGCTCGTCGAATTCCTCCGTGAGCACTAGGAAATCTTCGCCTGGTGTCCAGCGGACATGCCAGGAGTTCCTAGGGAATTCGTCGAGCACTCACTCAACGTGAATCCAGACGCAAGGCCAGTCAAGCAGACAATACGGCGACTATCTGAACCAAGAGCAAAAGCAGTCGGTACGGAGATCAACAGACTCCTTGACGCAAACTTCATACGCAAGATCAAGGAAAGCACCTGGCTCGCTAACACAGTGCTTGTGCCTAAAAAAGATACATATATCCTGCGGATGTGTGTGGACTTCACCTCCTTGAATAAGCACTGCCCAAAGGATCACTTCCCGTTGCCACGGATCGATCAAATCATCGACTCCTCCATGGGATGCGAGCGCCTCTACTCCCTCGACGCTTACTCGGGCTACAATCAGATTCGAATGAAGGAGGAAGACCAGGAGAAAACAGCGTTTACAACGCCCTTTGGTGTGTTCTGCTACAACACGATGACTTTCGGGCTAAAAAACGCAGGAGCCACCTATCAGCGGTGCATGCAGGCTTGCCTCAAGAACCAACTTGGTCACAACATCCAAGTCTACGTTGACGGCATCGTCATCAAAACCAAAGAGGAAGCAACATTAATCGATGATCTCTGCGAGACCTTTGCTAACCTCGACCGCTACCGGATCAAGCTCAATCCAGACAAATGCGCCTTCATCGTACCATCGGGGCAACTACTCGGGTATCTCATCTCTGCGAGAGGGATCGAAGCAAATCCAAAGAAAATAAAGGCCATACTGGCCATGGAGAAGCCGAAGAACGTAAAAGGCGTCCAGCAGCTCGCCGGGCGAATCACGGCGCTCAGTCGATTCATCAGTCGAATGGGCAAAAAGGCGCTGCCCTTCTACCAACTTCTCCCCAAAGCCGACAAGTTCGAGTGGACAGACGAGGCGCAAGAAGCATTCGAAGACCTCAAATGTCTACTATCCACCTTGCTAGTACTGGTGACGCCTCGTGAAAAGGAACCACTACTGCTCTACATCTCCGCCACCAACCAGGTGGTCAACACGGTGCTCTTAGTGGAACGAGCCAAAGAAAATAAGGTCCATGGGGTCTAGCACCCAGTATACTACCTCAGTGAGGTGCTCACACTAACAAAGCAGCGGTACCCGCACTACCAGAAGCTGGCCTATGGCATCTTCATGACAGCCAGGCGACTGCGCCACTACTTCCAGGAGCACCCAATCGTGGTGGTAAACGATGCCCCACTCGAGCATATACTCAATAATCTTGGCCACCAGACGAGTCGCGCTCTGGGGAATCGAGCTGTCTCTACGAGACATCACATACGAGAAGCGCGACGTGATCAAGTCGCAAGTTCTCCCGGACTTTCTCGTGCACTGAATGGAGAACTAGCTCCTCGACAAGCCAGATATGTCCTATCTTCGAACAATGCAATTCGATGGGTCCAAGCAAAAGGACAGAGCTGGCGCAGGTGTCATACTAACATCTCCCCAAGGAGACAAGTTGAAACACATTTTGTGAATGCAGTTCACTGCCTCTAATAATGAAGCCGAGTACGAGGCCTTAATCCATGGGATGCGGATGGCGAAAGCCTGCGGCGCCAAGAGGCTCATCATCTACGATGACTCCAAGCTGGTGGTGAACCAAATGATGCACGAGTGCGACACTCTGAGCGACAACATGATCGCCTATCGCGACCTCTACGACACCCTTGAGGGAGACTTCGACGGCTGCGAGCTGCGGCATGTGGGTCGCGAAAGCAACGAAGAGGCAGATCTACTCGCCAACATTGGCTCCACCTGCGCCCCCATACCACCTAGGGTATTCCTCGAGCGCATCTGCGAGCGCTCCATCAAGCCCAAAGATCCAGAGAAGAAAGCAGGCATGTTAACGGACTCGGGGGCTACGCCACCCAACGAGCCAATGGCACTCGACGACATGGATCTTGATACAGGACTCGAAGGACCAATGGGTGTCATGATGATCGAGCCATCTTGGACACAACCCTACATCACATATCTACTCAGCAAGAGGCTGCCAGATGACCCGACTGATGCGCGACACATCACGTGTCGATCCAAGGCATTCGCTCTCATCAACGGCAAACTATACAAGCGCAGCATCACAGGAGTACTTCAACGGTGCGTCTCCAACGGGGATGGAAGGGTCGTCCTCCTTGACATACATGAAGGCACTTGCGGACACCATGCTGGCAGTCGCGCCCTCATCGCCTAAGCTCTACGAGCTGGATTCTACTGGCCCACGGCCATGCGCGACGCCAAGGACATCATCCAGCGCTACAATGCTTGCCAGCGATTCACGGACAAACCACTCGCACCTTGCGTGGAACTCAGGCCAATACCATTTGCTTGGCCCTTCGCACAATGGGGACTCGACATGGTCGGCAATCTCCCAAAGTCCTCATGAGGAGGTTACGTCTACCTCTTAGTCGCGGTCGACAAATTCATCAAGTGGATTTTGGCCATGCCGATGACGAATCAATCAGGGGCTAGCGCTGTCAAGTTCTTCGAGTCCATTGTGTATCGCTTTGGAGTGCCATATATCATCATCACGGACAATGGGACGAACTTCACCTCCAAGGAGTTCTAGGAGTTCTGTGAAAGCCTGGGAATCAACATAAGCTACGCCTCGGTGGCTCACCCGCAGACCAACGGTCAACTCGAAAAGGCCAACAACCTCGTTTGCAGTGGAATCAAGAAGCGACTCCTCCGGCCACTCGAACAAGCCACTAGATGCTGGCTAGACGAGCTGCAATCCGTACTTTGGAGCCTACGCACAAATCCAAACAGCGCCACGAGATACACTCCATTCTTCATGGTGCACGGTGCCGAAGCAGTGCTACCCGCAGAGGTACACTACAAAGCCCCACGGGTGGTTGCGTACAGCAAGAAGGAGTCAACTCTCGCACTCGAAGACTCTGTCGACCTCCTTGACGAGGCATGCGAGATAGCAGCAGAGAGATCAACGATTTACCAGCAGAGCCTCCGCAACTACCATAGCAGAAGGCTACGCCCTAGATCCTTCGTCGAAGGAGACCTGGTCCCGCGACTGAAGCAGCAAGGTCATCTCAAGATCGAGTCGCCTTGGGAAGGACCTTACGTGATTACAAAAGTAATCCCAGGTGGCGCCTATTGCCTTAAAGATTTTGCGAGCGGAGTAGCATACTCCAACCCCTGGAACGTCGCGCAGCTACGTCGTTTCTACCCCTAGTCGTTTTTACATTCAAATAAGGCTATTCAGCCAGGCTACTTAGCCACACATTGTACCTCGTACTATTCCGCGAATAAATAAAGCTATGTGCCCCAAAACTCTGTATTTCTTCTTATTTTCCTGCAATTTCATCACTCGGGGGCTACGCCACCCTTTACACTTTCGTTCTACGAACAAATCGCAGTATCCTGAGTAGCTGACATAATACCAATCGAACCCTTGATAAACACCAAGCCAGTTGCAACGCACCTGACAGGTTGGCAAGGTGCTGAGATTAAACACAAGTCATGCCAACGAAAAGGAACTGCAGAGTACAATACACGCGAAAAATACACAAGCTAGCAAGCTCTTCACATATCAATGGGTACTAAATACACCCAACACAATTATACGAACTTTACAACACTCATGCATCTATGTGCAGGATACAAACTATGCTATTGCTGCAGAAGATGAACATTCGTCTGCTCTTCAAAGAAGTCGACGATGTCCTCTGCCGGCCAATCAATCGCCTGGTAGTTTGGCACCATGTTCCATGTCATCCCTTCCGGCGGCGGCAGCAGCCCAGCAGCAACGGACGCTATGTCCACATCTGGCTGATGCAGTCGCACCAGCGATAGGGCAGCCTTCGCACCTGGGACCAGTTATTGACGCACGCACTCACGTACCGCGCTTATTCTTGAAACTTGGCCAGAAGAGCCAACCGGCTTGAAGGGACGGCATCCAACGGAAACATCGTCTGATAAATGTGCCTAAGACACGATTGCGCCTTCTTCAAGCATTGGAGCACTCGAGAAGAATGATCCTGCAGGGTCGCCAGCGCGACTGCACTGTCGTGGTCCACCCAAAAATACCCACTCGCCTGTAGCTACTCCTGGGTCAGGTTGTTCATTCGAATGGCCACCCAGTCCTTCTCATCCTGCGGATGGCGAGCGCTAACAACTAAACCAAGCAAGCAGAAAAGTATGAAGACAAGGCATCACTGCGACTGACTAAAAGAAAAGATGAGAAGGAAGAAAGCTAACATTTAAACTGCTCATTCAATTGGGCCACTTCCTCCAAGAGATACTTCTCACGGGCGGTGGCTGTCTCAGCTTTTGACGTCCACACATCCGCGTTACCGTGGACGATGGGAAACTCATGCTCCAACTGTTTAATGCGGTCGCGTAGTCGCGAAAGCAACGACAACTCCTCCACCTTTGAACGCGGTTGCGCTGTGGTGTCATTGGTGGGAGGAGAATCTGTAGGACCACTTGAAGGACCCTAGGTACAATCAAGCAAGAAGCAAATGAGACTCATCACACATTGATAAACAGAGGACTGCATTCAAATTCGATAGAATTTCAAGGAAACACCCCCACAAAAGCATGGTTCAGACAAAAGGCTAAGCTATAGCTATTACACATGGTGACTAAGGAGCATTCTGGTTCTTCGACTTTGACTTCGACTTCGGGGGCTTCATCGCATTTGTGGCAGTCTCCGACGCCACGGATTTGCCAGTGGTAGCCCTAGATGCCGCGGTCTTCGCCGCCTTCGCTCACCTCCGCTCCTTAGAGTATTCGGCAACAGTCTCGATAAGCTGAGGCCCGTATTTACGACAACTACTAGCGAAGGGAGCAAACACTACCTGTTGGCCTCCAGCGTTGATGTCTACGCATGTCTATTCTTGTAGACAATTGTTGGGCCTCCAAGTGCAGAGGTTTGTAGAACAACAGCAAGTTTTCCCTTAAGTGGATCACCAAAGGTTTATCGAACTCAGGGAGGAAGTGGTCAAAGGTATCCCCTCTCAAGCAATCCTGCAATCAAGATACAAGAAGACTCTTGTGTAACAGATCTAATTGCAAGCAAACATGTAACAGATCTAATTGCAAATGGTGTATCGATGCTTAGAAACAAGGCCTAGGGATCATACTTTCACTAGTGAACATTCTCATATAAATATCTTCTTTTTATGATACTACTCTTAACTACTCTCCGGTTGGACACTCTAATCGATGGTAGGGCTATAACAGCACACCTCAAAGTTCGCTTTCCACATCTAGATAACCCCACACTGTCACCTTGAGCACTAGATGGTTCCAACAAACACCACAATTTCATAAAGACATCCAACTCCAAATATAACTCATAACAAGTATTTGTAATCTCTAGACTAAATGCCACCATGGTGTGCACGCTTCACTTTCACACACATGGGGAGAGCAGAGATCTATTAAAGCACTTGAGTAGCAAGGTAGATCTACTTGATTACAAAGCTCATGATCACAATATGATCATGCATAGAGAGATGAACACATAGCTACCAGTAGAACCCTTAGGATCGAGAGAGAACTACTCCCTCCTCGTCATGGGAATCAGTAATGGTGATGGAGGTGGTGGTGGAGATCGATGGAGATGGCTCCGGGGGCACTTCCCCATCCCGGCAGGGTGCCGGAACAGAGACTTTCTGTCCCCCGAATCTCCCCTTCGGTGGTGATGATGTTGTGGAGCTTTTCATGGATTTCTGATTGACGATCTAGGGTTTTTGCCTCGGGGGAGATATATAGGCGAAAGAGGCAAGGTCGGTGGCCGGCCAGGGGGCCCACACCATGCCCTGGCGTGGCCAAGGGGAACCCGCACCCAGGGGTGGTGTGGCCACCCTGTGCCCCCTCTCCGTCTCGTATTCTGGCTCCGAGAGTCTCCGGGGAAAATAGGCATATTGGCTTTTGTCCCGTCCAACTCTGAGAATATTCATTTTCTGACTTTCTGGAACCAAAAACAGCAGAAAACAGGCAACTGGCACTGTGGCTCTTATTAATAGGTTAGTCCAAGAAATCATATGAAAAGTACTCCAAAGTGTGGACAAAACATAAGAAAGTAGATAAAACCAAGCATGGAACATCAAAAATTGTAGATACATTTGCAATGTATCAACATCCCCAAGCTTAACTCCTGCTCGTCCTCGAGTAGGTAAGTGATAAAAAGAAAGAATAATTTTTTAGGTGACATGCACCATCATAAACTTGATCAAAGTATTTGTAAAACATTCAATGCTGGGATCATAGTACTTCAATCAGAACATGAAAGACAAAGTTCTAGCAATAAGACGAAGAAACTATGTTGCTACATGAAAATGCACAAACAAAAGATTCATGAATAACAATGCTTTGCAAGACGTTTGTTTTTTCACATAAAGAAAACATAGCATAGTAGTATTTAGCTTGTCCCTCATAGAGTAGCAAATATAAATGCATAGGACACCTTCAAAGTTCATAAGAGTGACTAGATACAAATAGTTTAAAACAAGCAATATCAAAGCTATGCATCAATCAACAAGTCTTGGGACAATGCACATAGAACTAAGAATGGCCACTATGCTCTCAAAGTAGGTGCATAAAGATAGAAGGTGGAGACTCAACATATAGGTGGAAGAAAGGCCTTCATATAAGGAAGTAGGGATTCAAGTTTCATAAAGAGCTTCCAAAAATTATGGTACTTAATAGCTTTCAGCTCTCATTGCCCCTATCATAAGCATCTTGAAGTGATTAAGGTTAAAGTGAAAAAACTATGGAGTATATGCTTGATAAAGTATAAGATGGAAATCTCATGTCCCTTGAATATGAGGGCCGCTCCTCATGTTACTCAAGTTTAGTCACCGGTAAGTTCTTGTCATCGTAAGTACATGTGTATCATAGAGAACCGCCAACGGGGTACCCCTTGCCCGATGATACGGAAGAATCCCCATATCAAAATGACAAGGCAAGCAGACAACGAGCATCTCAGAAATCTTCTTATTTACCATGGGAATATGGTGCTTTTTTCTCTCTTTCCTCTTTTCATATATCTCTTTTTTTATCTTTTCTTTTTCTCTTTTTTTCTCAATAGCTGACTCTTTTTTTATAAGAAGAATGCTTCACAGACAACTCATTATGGTTACGCTGTAGGTTTCCACCATGACAGCATGGATTAGACCAGCGGCCCAGGCATTTCTCTAACACATATACATAACTCCATGGACTTACAAGCTCCCCTTTCATTTCACACCGACGACATCCATAGAAAAAAGAGCATGATATCAACTAGGTACAAAGTACCAGTGCAATGTTGAAAGCGTTCCCCATGACAACATGTTTCTGCTAATCCCCAACAAATAAGTGCAAGCATATACAACATAGATGACACAATGGTTCAAGTTTATTAAGGGCAAGAAAAGTAAAGTGTGTCATCAAGTTCATGAGAGCTTTAATCACTAGTTTTCTCATAACAAGTTTAATTTGGAAGGTAAACAAAAACATGAATATACTTGGAATAGCATATGCTAGTAGGTAGTCATGGTGGACTCTTTGGAATAACTTGGTTTAGGGAGTTGGATGCATGAGTGGAACTCATACTTGGTTACGGAGGCTAGCAAAAGACTGGGAGCGACAAACTAAGAGAGCAATAATGGCCATAATCATGCAGAGTGACAAAAGATCATTGATCAAAGCATAAAGTGATACTACAAGCTGAAAAATAAAGGGTAATCAAGGCTATGGTGACTTGGGATAGTCATAACATGGTTTGAGCATGCGCCAAGTCAACCCAAATAAAGCATCAAAGGAGAATACCACAATAGTATGCTTTAATATGCTAAAACAACGCATGATTCATCCAAGGCACATTAAGCAATCTAAATTGTTTATAACATGTCATGCTACAACAAAGAATACTAAGCCTAAAGCCAAAACAATATCAAGCATGGCATGACAAAGCATAGGCCATAGTAAAAAACAAGCTCTGTTTACGACTTAAGCATGAACTTTCCTACTCTTTTACAATCCAAACCAAACTATTTGAAAACCAATGTATGAAAGAAGGGGTACAACCAATTTATTCAAGCAAACTAAGAAAACCAAGCAAACGAAAAAAACGAAAACAAAAACAAAGACGCTTCAAGAACAACACAACTATGCATGAAACAATAAAAATAAAGTGTTTGGAAGAACCCTGAGATTTTTATTGATGAAGAAGGGGATGCCTTGGGCATACCCAAGCTTTGAAGTTTGTATTTCTTGGAGATTTCTTGGGGTCACACGCGTGGCATCCCCAAGCTTGATCTTTAGTCCATCCTTCATCTCATTACTCATTCCTTCCATACACCTGAAATGTTTCCTTTATACAAAACTTCACACAATCTTTATTAGCAACATTAGTGCACTCAAGATAATAAGTCTTTAGGTTCAGTTCTAACACCAATAAAACTTCCATTAAAACACTAGATACTGTAGCACTTCCCTCAAAAATCTCAATTCCTCAAAAGAACTCAAAAAGGAACCAACAAGAAGCAAATGCAGAAAATGGCAGAAATCTGTCAAAATAGACCAGCAGGTAAAGAGGATTTTTTTAGAAGACCGTCTGTTGCTCAAATCAAAAAGTGTTGAACTAACGAAAGTTAGATAACAACCTGGGGCATAAGCGGGCATGCATGTGACTAACCTACCATTCTCCACCGGAACCTATTTTGGTTTCAGTTCAGTCATCCATAAAATCTGAAAAGGCTGGCAAGCGGCTCGGGCAGTGGAACCCCGGGGTTGGGAATCACGCCTCAAAATGACGTACAACGATTTTTACACGAATTTTTACGGTGAAGCACAGAAATCTGTTTCAGGACAGCAAATTTCCCAATCATTACTTCTCTCTCATTAGAGGTTACTCTTGGCACAAAAAGCAAATAAAAATGATAAGGAGCGGTTATTAATGAGGTAATAACTTCCAAGACTCATCTAAAACTTTTGGGTTATCTCCCAATAAGTACTTTTCTTTAACGCCTTTAAGTTAGGCATGATAGTTTGAGAAGATGCTCACATAAAAATATGAATTGAAGTAAAAGAGAGCATCAAGAGGCAAATTCAAAGCACATTTTAATCTAAACCACTTCCTATGCATAGGAATCTTGTAAAGAAACAAGTCATGAAAGCACAAAGCAACAAGCATAGTAAATCAAAACAAGTGCAACTTCAATACTTTCAACATAAAGAAGGGAAACTTAATATTGTTGAGATACATAAAACCATGTTTACCTCTCTCATAATAACTTTCAGTAGCATCATGAATAAAATTAACAATATAACTATCAGAAGAAACATTCTTATCATGAGCCACATGCATAAAAGAATTAATACTCCCCACATAAACATAGTCATTCTTATTAATTGTAGTGGGAGCAAATTCAACAAAATAGCTATCATTATTATTCTCATCACCATAATCATCAAATATAGGAGGCATATTGTAATCATAATTAATTTTCTCCCCAATAGTAGGTGGACTAAAAATATCATATTCATCATTGCAATCATCATATATTGGAGGTATAGTATCATCATAAGTAATAGAATAGTTATCTTCCAAAGTGTGTTCATTTGTAAACATATCATCATTGGAAGGAACATGGATAACACTAATAGTACAACGATTATTAATATCATCATTTTCAGAATTGGTACCGAAGATATTTTCAATATCAAAAGTAGTGTGCTTTTCCCAATCATGATCACTACTATAGGTAACAGGCATAGGAACATCATCGAGTTCAGACTCATCAAAAACTATAATAGGAGCAACATGCTTAGGGGAAAATACCGTTTCCTCTCTCCTTTTACTCCCCCTTTTCTTCTTTTTCTTCTTCTCTTTAGGAGGGAGAGGCTTGAAAGGAAGCTTCTCCATATACCCTGGTTCATTGTTAGAGACAATAGAAGAAACTTTGGAGGAATCCTCCTTTTCATTAATAAGAACAAAACACATATTAGTCCTGTCATATCTTGGTAAAACCTCATATTGTATAATATTTTGTATGTAAGTATTTGTGTGGCAATTATTAACACAATAAATATGACAACCATGCATGACACTATTCATATCAAAAGCACCCTTATCTGCCAAAGAGGTTTTTCTTGATAACTCTTCACATCCCAAAAATAATGTAAGTTCATCATGCTGATTAGGAGTGATCATGTCATCACAATACAAACTTGCAGTATTCATTGGATTAGAAGGGCTATTATTATGGCCTAAGCATTGAAAATTGAAATGACCCACTTCAAAGCAAAGTTCACAAATAAAAGGATAAAGGGCACAAACGTTTTTACCAAGATCATTTAAAGCCCTATACCACATTCTAGTTTTTTCATTCCTGTGAGTGATACAATATTATTCTTCAATTTGATTATCCTCACAAGGTCTATGTATTCCACAAAAATTAACATGCTTATAAGAAGTAGTACTTTTAGAGGTTTGAGCATGTTTATTGCTATCATTAATAACAATTTCATTTTCCATGCAAGTGTCTTTATAAGGCTCATGATACATGTCCCATTTTTCTTTAGGGGCATTAATATGAGAAGCAAAGGTTCTATAACAATCAACAAGAATTTGAGGATCAAGACCATATTTAGCACTAAGCTCTTGAAAATCAGCAGTTTTAGCGAAAGACTTAATGCAATCATACTCATAGTTTATACCTGGTTTTTTACCTTTGTTGTTATCCCAATCTTCGGTATTGCTTTGAATTGTTTCAAGAAGATCCCACTTAGCTTTGACCTCCTTACTTGTGAAGGATCCCTCTAAACAAGTATCTAGATAGTCCTTGTAATGTCCTGAAAGCCTTGCATAGAAATTATTAATAACAATATTACTGGGGAGCTCATGAATGGGACATTTGAGCATTAGTGACTTCAGTCTCCCCCATGCTTGGGCAATACTTTCTCCATCATGTGGATGAAAATTATAAATGTAATTCCTATCTTTATGAATTTCATGAGGAGGATAAAATTTAGAGTAAAAGAGAGATTCAAGTTCCTTCCACTCCAAATGATGAGGATCATCTAGTAGCTCATACCACTCCCTTGCTTTTCCCTTAAGTGAAAGAGGGAATAGCTTCCTATTAACTTGGTTCATTGAAATACCTGCACACTTGAACAACTCGCATAATTTGTGTATAAAGAGTAAATGATCACCAGGATGGACAATTCCATCTCCCAAATAACAGTTGTTCATAACACGTTCAACAATTTTTATAGGTATTTTAAAGGAGATGCTTTCAGTATGTGGATTTAAAATATCACAAGTATCATTAGAATTACCACATATGGGAGATAAAGTATCATCAGCGCAAATTTTCTTCTTTAAAGCTGGGGAATTAAAAAGATCATTTTCATAAAAACTAACTTCCCCAAGCTTAGACGCTATGTCCACATCTGGCCGATGCAGTCACACCAGCGACAGGGAAGCCTTCGCACCTAGGACCAGTTGTTGACGCACGCACTCGCGCACCGTGCTTATATCTTGAAACTTGGCCAGAAGAGCCAACAGGCTTGAAGGGACATCATCCAGCGGAAACATCGTCTGATAAATGTGCCTAAGACACGATTGCGCCTTCTTCAAGCATTGGAGAACTCGAGAAGAATGATCCTGCAGGGTCGCCAGCGCGAAGCACTGTCGTGGTCCACCCAAAAATACCCACTCGCCTGTAGCTACTCCTAGGTCAGGATGTTCATTCGAATGGCCAACCGGTCCTTCTCATCCTGCGGATGGCGAGCGCTAACAACTACACCAAGCAAGCAGCAAAGTATGAAGACAAGGCATAGCCGCGACTAACTAAAAGAAAAGATGAGAAGGCAGAAAGCTAACATTTAAACTGCTCATTCAATTGCGCCACTTCCTCCAAGAGATACTTCTCGCGGGCGGTGGTCGTCTCAGCTTTCGACGTCCACACATCCGCGTTACCGCGGACGATGGGAAACTCAGGCTCCAACTGTTTAATGCGGTCACACAGTCGCGAAAGCAACGACAACTCCTCCACCTTCGAACGCGGTTGTGCTGTGGTGTCATTGGTGGGAGGAGAATCATGTGGACCACTTGAAGGACCCTAGGTACAATCAAGCAAGAAGCAAATGAGACTCATCACACATCGATAAACAGAGGACTGCATTCAAATTTGATAGAATGTCAAGGGAACACCCCCACAAAAGCATGGTTCAGACAAAAGGCTAAGCTACATCTATTACACATGGCGACTAAGGAGCATTCTGGTTCTTCGACTTTGACTTCGACTTCGGGGGCTTCATCGCATTTGTGGTAGTCTCCGACACCACGGATTTGCCGGTGGTAGCCCTAGATGCCGCGGTCTTCACCGCCTTCACTCACCACCGCTCCTCAGAGTATTTGGCGACAGTCTCGATAAGCAGAGGCTCGTATTTACCACAGCTACTAGCGAAGGGAGCAAACACTACCTGCTGGCCTCCGGCGTTGATGTATACGCACTTCTATTCTTGTAGACAATTGTTGGGCCTCCAAGTGCAGAGGTTTGTAGAACAACAACAAGTTTTCCCTTAAGTGGATCACCCAAGGTTTATCGAACTCAGGGAGGAAGTGGTCAAAGGTATCCCCTCTCAAGCAATCCTGCAATCAAGATACAAGAAGTCTCTTGTGTCCCCAACACACCCAATACACTTGTCAGGTGTATAGGTGCACTAGTTTGGCGAAGAGATAGTGAAATACAAGTGGTATGGATAATTATAAGTGGTAACGATGCCAGAAAATAGCTTGTTGGCGTGTGGTTGACGTGGGAAAAGACTAAAGGCAAACTGAAATAAAGATGGAAGCAAGCAAACATGTAACATATCTAATTGCAAACGGTGTATCGATGCTTAGAAACAAGGCCTAGGGATCATACTTTCACTAGTGAACATTCTCATATAAATATCTTCTCTTTATGATACTACTCTTAACTACTCTCTAGTTGGACACTCTAATCGATGGTAGGGCTATAACAGCACACCTCAAAGTTCGCTTTCCGCATCTAGATAACCCCACACTGTCACCTTGAGCACTAGATGGTTCCAACAAACACCACAATTTCATAAAGACATCCAACTCCAAATATAACTCATAACAAGTATTTGTAATCTCTAGCCTAAGTGCCACAATGGTGTGCACGTTGTCACTTTCACACACATGGGGAGAGCAGAGATCTATTAAAGCACTTGAGTAGCAAGGTAGATCTACTTGATTACAAAGCTCATGATCACAATATGATCATGCATAGAGAGAGATGAACACATAGCTATCGGTAGAACCCTTAGCCTCGAGAGAGAACTACTCCCTCCTCATCATGGGAATCAACAACGGTGATGGAGATGGTGGTGGAGATCGATGGAGATGGCTCCGGGGGAACTTCCCCATCCCGGCAGGGTGTCGGAACAGAGACTTTCTGTCCCCCGAATCTCCCCTTCGGTGGCGGCAGCACTGCGGAACTTTTCGTGGATTTCTGATTGACGATCTAGGGTTTTTACCTCGGGGGAGATATATAAGCGAAAGAGGCAAGGTCGGTGGCTGGCCAGGGGGCCCACACCATGCCTTGGCATGGCCAAGGGGAACCCGCGCCCAGGGGTGGTGTGGCCACCCTGTGCCCCCTCTCCGTCTCGTATTGTGGCTCCGGGAGTCTCCAGGAAAAATAGGCATATTGGCTTTGGTCCCGTCCAATTCCGAGAATATTCATTTTCTGACTTTCTGGAACCAAAAACAGCAGAAAACATGCAACTGGCACTATGGCTCTTGTTAATAGGTTAGTCCAAGAAATCATATGAAAAGTACTCCAAAGTGTGGACAAAACATAAGAAAGTAGATAAAACCAAGCATGGAACATAAAAAATTATAGATACATTTGCAATGTATCAGGCGTCGACAGGCATCGACTCGGAGATCGCGGCGGGATCCAACTCCACGCCATGGGCTTGCACCATCGCGAGTGCCAAGGTGGCGCCGACAGACCATTGGGAGTTCCTGAATTCTATGGGAATACCTCCAGTGAAGGATTCCACCAGGTCATCAAGATCGTCGATTTGCCCGGCCTTGGGAGTCAGCTCCTCGCAGAGGTGACTGAGCACACCTTTGGCCTTCCCCAATGTCTCCTGAAGGGAAACACTGTGGTCCTCGACTACAGCAACGGCGCCTGCCAAAGCATTCGTGCGACGCAGAGACTGGGCGTCAAAGCTCAGGTCAGCGGCATCTGCATACACAGGGTGTCAGCACAGCAACGTGACATCAAACAATGAGCAATGCAAATCAAACTAAAAATTACCTAAGAGAGCCTTGGCAGTCGAAAAAAGTTGTCCTTCGAACAACTTCTCTCTTTCAGCAGTGGAAGAGCGCAGCTCTTCCTCACGCTTCTGCGACTCTTTCAGAGCCGCGACTTCCTCATCGCGCCTTTTCTCCGCCACGGCAAGCCCCTTATCGAGGGACGTAACGCGACGAAGAAGTTCACTGTGTTCACCTACATAAAGCACAGGGCGTATCACCAATAAAGTTGATAAATTTCCACGAAGACAACGATAAAGCCAAAACTAACCTTCGACAACACGGTGGTGATTGTCCAGCAGAGCATGTTGTCGACCCATGACAAGGTCCTGCTCCGCAAGACAAGCAGCATCCTTAACAATGAGCTACACCAAGGGAAACAAAGACTCAGCGGCAACCCAAAATACAAATTTGACTACAAAATAGCAAAAAGACACTCACATGGTCCTCTAGTGACTCCGAAGATGACTGTCGCGCAGTCGTCCGGGCAACCATCTGGTGCTCCCTAGTGATACATTGCAAATGTATCTATAATTTTTGATGTTCCATGCTTGGTTTTATCCACTTTATTGTGTTTTGTCCACACTTTGGAGTACTTTTCATATGATTTCTTGGACTAACCTATTAACAAGAGCCACAATGCCAGCTGCCTATTTTCTGCTGTTTTTGGTTCCAGGAAAGTCAGAAAATGAATATTCTCGGAATTGGACGGGACAAAAGCCAAAGTGCCTATTTTTCCGGAAGTCATCAGATGCCAGAATACAAGATGGAGAAGTGCTGGGGGCTGGCCACACCACCTGGCCACACGGCCAGGCCTGGCCCGCGCCAGGGGTGGTCTGGCCGACCCCAGCACCCCCTCGGCCTCTCCTTCTGCCTATAAGATTCCCTCGAGACGAAAATCCAAGGTACCCGATCAAAAATCCACGAAAGAGTCTGTAGCCGCCGTCATCTCCATCCCTAGATCAGGAGGGATCTGAAGCTCTTCCCGGCACCCTGCCGGCGAGGGGAATTCACCCTGGAGGCCTTCTTCATCACTATGCAAGCCTCTGGTGTGATGCGTGAGTAGTTCATCCTTGGACTACGGATCCATGTAGTAGCTAGAAGGCTGGTTCTCCTCCTTTATGCTTTCATGTTTAGATCTTGTGAGCTCCGTTCATGATCAAGATCATCTATTTATAATTCTGCATGTTGTGTTTCTGGGAATCTGATGGATATTGAGATGCTATTTCAGATTGATTATTGATTCTATCATGTCTTTGTTATTTATGATCTTGCATGCTTTCCGTCGTTAGTAGCTATCTTGTCCAAGTAGATGCTAGCAACTCCAAGACTTAGTATTTATGCTCGATAGTGGGTCCATGCCTCTGGTAATCTGGGGAAGTGACAGAAATCTCTAAGGTACTAGATGTGTTGCTGCTACTAGGGAGAAAACAACAATCCTTTGTTCATAGAACAATCGTATTGTTTACTTTACACGCAGTTCGTAAAGCAATAATCTGTTGCTTGCAACTTAATACTGGAGGGGGTTCGGATGATAACCTGAAGGTGGATTATTAGTCATAGATGTAGTTGGATGGCGGTCTATGTATAATGTTGTAATACCCAATCAAGTTCCAAAGGAGTCAAGATGATTAGTACATGCATGTATTGCTTTCTCGATGTTTGTCAATTCCCCGCTGTAATTTGTTCACCCAACATGTTATCTATCTTAAAGAGATCCACCTCTAGTGAACTATGTATCTCGGTCCTTTTCTTTACATACAATCTATAAATTGTTTACTTCTTTGTGTTTACTTTCTGCAAACTTTCAATTCTTTCCATTCGATACGTTTAATCCTTTGTTTCAACACCTTTGGGGTAGTGCGCCCTGCCAAGGCTCAGCTAGCAGCACCTTTGGGGTGTTTCCTTGCTCCTACTGGTTCGATTAAACCTTGGTTTCATAACTGAGGGAAACTTGCTGCTGTGCTCATCATACCTTCCTCTTGGGGTTCCCAATGAGCTCTACATCAACACTAATCCATCAAGCATTTTTCTGGCGCCGTTGCCGGGGAACGAAGAAGAAGAAACTCCCACGTCAACACCGCACCAACATTTTTTTGGCGCCGTTGTCGGGAGTCAAGGACATCTTCACAAGGGGAGTCCCTCATAACCGATCTCTTTACTTTGTTATTTTTGTTTTGCTTTGTTTGCTTGTTTTGTTATCAAAAACACAAAAAAATTAGTTTTCCTAGTTTGCTTTCTTATTTGAAAACACACAAAAAATTAGTTCCTATCCTAAGTTGCCATTATGTCTAGCCTTGCTCCAATCACTATGTCACCCGAGGAAATGATTTTCACTTTTAAACAAGGAATTGAGGAAAGTTTTAAAGAAGCTTGGTCTAGAATATCTGATCTAAATGAAAAAACTAAGGCTAAAATGACTCAACGCCTATTCCTTAGCAGTTTTTACCTTGGAATTGCTCTTTGCTATAGATATGCTCTAGATGATGTTGTGGGAGGAGATTTCCTCCAATGTAATGAGGATGATGCTATTAATGCTATAAAGAAATTTATCCTCACTTACAACTTGCCTAGCCAAAGTAATATTTCTTTCGCAAGAATATTTGCTAGATTGAACACTCTTCAGAATAGGACTGCTAGCTTAAAAGATTGCTATAATACGCTTAGGGAGCATCACAATTATGTTCCCATAAATTCTGAACCATCAAAGTGGCTCCCTACAGTAAAGATTGAGATAAACACTGATACTTTTCAAGCTCGCTGTGATATCATGTCTGAATTTTGTCTTATGCCCAAAGATATTTATGAATCTTTGAATACTTGGGGGCTTACTGAAGGAGGAAAAGAGATATCTCTTGCTAATAATGCTACCATATTACCTATTGGAATAACTGAAGGAGTGTTTACAAAGATCCTTGGAAAAATGATTTCTACTGATTATCTTGTTATTGAATGTGCAGGAAAAGGACAAATTACACTTGGAAGGTCCCTATTAGAACTCCTTGGAGCAATAATAGATGTGGTAAAGGGGACCATGCACATTTCATATCCACCAAACAATCATATTTTCCACAAGGTTAAGAATAAAAGTAAGAGAGGTAAGGGTAAGAAATTTGGTTTTAATGTTTCTTCGAACACTTGATTCTTTTTCTTGCTTCTTATGCCTAACTTAAAGGCGTTAAAGAAAAGTACTTATTGGGAGATAACCCAAAAGTTTTATACCGCTCCTTATCCTTTTTATTTGCTTTTTGTGCCAAGAGTAACCTCTAATGAGAGAGAAGTAATGATTGGGAAAGTTGCTGTCCCGAAACAGATTTCTGTGCTTCACCGTAAAAATTCATGTAAAATATCTGAACGTCTTTTTGAGGGTTGAATTTTTGTGCTTCTGCCTCAAGTTCTTATCTAACTTTAATTAGTTCAACACTTTTTTATTTGAGCAACATAAGGTCTTCTAAAAAAATCGTCTTTACCTGCTGGTCTGTTTTGACAGATTTCTGCCATTTTCTGCATTTGCTTCTTGTTGGTTCCTTTTTTAGTTCTTTTGGGGAATTGAGCTTTTTTAGAGAAGTTCTACAGTAGCTAGTGTTGTAATGGAAGTTTATTTGGTGTTAGCACTGAACCTTAAGACTTATTTATCTTGAGTGCACTAATGTTGCTAATAAAGATTGTGTGAAGTTTTGTATGAAAGAAAAATTTCAGGTGTATGGAAGGAATGAGTAATGAGATAAAGGATGGACTAAAGCTCAAGCTTGGGGATGCCACGCGTGTCACCCCAATAAATATCCAAGAAGTACAAGCTTCAAAGCTTGGGGATGCCCAAGGCATCCCTTCTTCATCAATAAAAATCTCAGGTTTCTTCCAAACGATTCATTTTTATTGTTTCATGCACCGTTGTGTTGTTCTTGGAGCGTCTTCTTTTTTGTTTTTGTTTTGCTTTTTCGTTTGCTTTTTTTGCTTAGTTTTCTGAATAAAGTGGTTGTACCCCCTCTTTCATACATTGGTTTGCAAATAGTTTGGTTTGGTTTGGAAAAGAGTAGGAAAGTTCATGCTTATGTGGTAAAAAGAGCTCGTTTTTGACGGTGGCCTATGCTTTGTCATGCCATGCTTGATATTGTTTTGGCTTTATGCTTAGTATTCTTTGCTGTAGCATGACTTGTTATAAACAATTGAGATTGCTTAATGTGCCTTGGATGAATCATGCGTTGTTTTAGCATATTAAAGCATAGTATAGTGGTATTCTCCTTTGATGCTTTGTTTGGGTTGACTTGGCGCATGCTCACACCATGTTATGACTATCTAAAGTCACCATAAGCCTTTATGATCCTTTAGTTTTAAACTTGTAGTATCACTTTATGCTTTGATCAATGATGTTTTGTCGCTCTGCATGATTATGGCCATTATTGCTCTCTTAGTTTGTCGATCCCAGTCTTTTGCTAGCCTTCACAAGAAAGTATGAGTTCCACTCATGCATCCAACTCCCTAAACCAAGTTATTCCAAAGATTCCACCATACCTACCTACTAGCTTATGTTATTCCAAGTATATTCATGCTTTTTTTTACCTTCCAAATTAAACTTGTTATGATAAAACTACTGATTAAAGCTCTCACGAACTTGATGGCACACTTTACTTTTTTGCATCTAATAAACTTGAGCTATAGGGTCCTTCTTTGTTGCGTATATGCTTGCGCTTTATAAGTTGAAATTAGCATAACCATGTATCATGGGGAACGCTTTCAACATTGCACTTGTACTTTGTACCCCATTGATATCATGTTCTTTTGCTTATGGATCCCGGCGGTGTGAAATAAAAGTGGAACTTGTATGATCATGGAGTTTGTATGTGTGTTAGAGAAACGCCTGGGCCACTAGCCTAAGCCATGCCTAATCATGGTGGAAACTTTCAGCACTACCATAATGAGCACTCTATGAAGCATCCTCAATAAAAACCTATGCAAATAGCAAATAAAAAGATTGCTGAGATGCTCATTGTCTGCTTGCCTTGTTATTTTGATTATGGGATATCTCCTGTATCATGTGCAAGGGGTACCCCGTTGGCGGTTCTTTATGTACACATGTACTTACAATGACAAGAGCTTACTCGTGACTAAAGTTGAGTAGCATGAGGTTCGGTCTTCGTAAGTAAGGGGCATGTGATTTCGGTTTATAACTTGTCAAGCATATCCTCTTAGTTGTGTCACTTTAACCTTAATCACCTTCAAGATGCTTATGATAGGGGCAATGAGAGATGAAAGCTAATAACTACCATAATTTTTGGAAGCTCTTTATGAGACTTGAATCCCTACTTCCTTCTATGAAGGCCTTTCTTCCACCATTATATTGATTCTCCACCTTCTACCTTTATGCACCTACTTTGAGAGCATAGTGGCCATTCTTAGTTCTATGTGCATTGTCCCAAGACTAGTTGATTGATGCATAACTTGATATTGCTTGTTTTAAACTATTTGTATTTAGTCACTCTTATGAACTTTGAAGGTGTCATATGCATTTATATTTGCTACTCTATGAGGGACAAGTTGAATACTATTATGCTATGTTTTCTTTATGTGAAACAAACAAACGTCTTGCAAAGCATTGTTATTCATGAATCTTTTGTTTGTGCCTTTTCATGTTGCATCATAGTTTCTTTGTCTTATTGCTAGAACTTTGTCTTTCATGTTATGATTGAAGTACTATGATCCCAGCTTTGAATGTTTTACAAATACTTTGATCAAGTCTTTGATGGTGCATGTCACCTCAAAAATTATTCTTTCTTTTTATCACTTACCTACTCGAGGACGAGCAGGAGTTAAGCTTGGGAATGTTGATACATTGCAAATGTATCTATAATTTTTGATGTTCCATGTTTGGTTTTATCCACTTTCTTGTGTTTTGTCCACACTTTGGAGTACTTTTCATATGATTTCCTGGACTAACCTATTAACAAGAGCCATAGTGCCAGCTGCTAGTTTTCTGCTGTTTTTGGTTCCAAGAAAGTCAAAAAATGAATATTCTCGAAATTGGACGGGATAAAAGCCAAAGTGCCTATTTTTCTGGAAGTCATCAGATGCCAGAATATGAGACGGAGAAGGGCTGGGGGCCGGCCACACCACCTGGCCGCGCGGCCAGGCCTGGCCCGCGCCAGGGGGTGGTCTGGCCGACCCCAGCACCCCCTCGGCCTCTCCTTCTGCCTATAAGATGCCCTCGGGACGAAAACCCTAGGTACCCGATCAAAAAATCCATGAAAGAGTCTGTAGCCGCCGTCATCTCCATCCCTAGATCAGGAGGGATCTGAAGCTCTTCCCGGCACCCTGCCGGAGAGGGGAATTCACCCTAGAGGCCTTCTTCATCACCATGCAAGACTTTGGTGTGATGCGTGAGTAGTTCATCCTTAGACTACGGATCCATGTAGTAGCTAGAAGGCTGGTTCTCTTCCTTTATGCTTTCATGTTAAGATCTTGTGAGCTCCGTTCATGATCAAGATCATCTATTTATAATTCTGCATGTTGTGTTTGCGGGGATCTGATGGATTTTGAGATGCTATTTCAGATTGATTATTGATTCTATCATGTCTTTTTTGTTTGTGATCTTGCATGCTTTCCATCGTTAGTAGCTATCTTGGCCAAGTAGATGCTAGCAACTCCAAGACTTAGTATTTATGCTCGATAGTGGGTCCATGCCTCTGGTAATCTGGGGAAGTGACAGAAATCTCTAAGGTACTAGATATGCTGCTGCTACTAGGGAGAAAACAACAATCCTTTGTTCATAGAACAATTGTATTGTTTACTTTACACGCAGTTCGTAAAGCAATAATCTGTTGCTTGCAACTTAATACTGGAGGGGGTTCAGATGATAACCTGAAGGTGGATTATTAGTCATAGATGTAGTTGAATGGCGGTTTATGTATAATGTTGTAATGCCCAATCAATTTCCAAAGGAGTCAAGATGATTAGTATATGTATGTATTGCTTTCTCGATGTTTGTCAATTCCCCGCTGTAATTTGTTCACCCGGCATGTTATCTATCTTAAGGAGAGCCACCTCTAGTGAACTGTGTATCCCGGTCCTTTTCTTTACATACAATCTATAAATTTTTTACTTCTTTGTGTTTACTTTCTGCAAACTTTCACTTCTTTCCATTCGATATGTTTAATCCTTTGTTTTCAGCAAAACACGGTGAGATTGACAACCTCATCGCAAGTTGGGGACAAAGTTTTGTGGTTGTGTTGTGCAGGTCTCCACATTGCTACTAGCACCGATAATGCGCCCTGCCAAGGCTCAGCTAGCAACACCTTTGGGGTGTTTCCTTTCTCCTACTGGTTCGATTAAACCTTGGTTTCATAACTGAGGGAAACTTGCTGCTGTGCTCATCATACCTTCCTCTTGGGGTTCCCAACGAGCTCTACATCAACACTGAGCCATCAAGCATTTTTCTGGCGCTGTTGCCGGGGAACGAAGAAGAAGAAACTCCCACGTCAACACCGCACCACCCAGCATGTGGGGAACTCGAAAAATTGGCGCTGGAGTGGGCCGCCACTAGAGGAGAAGGAGACCGTTCGGCCACCTCCTTGGCCTTGGAGTCTACGACTCTAGACTCTTTCACAAATTGGACGTTGTTAAAAGACGACGATGCCGCTTGACTACAAAACATGCCCAACAACACTTCAGAAAAAGTAACCTCGAAGAAAGAAAGACGAACTCACGGACATTAAAAGCTTACCAGTTGAATTTGTCGAGATCAAAGGAGTCATCCGACGACTCCTTCGGCAGTCGCAGCTTCTTCCGAGCAGGAGGATCCATGGCGCACACAGGTACAACAGGAATTGGCTCCTCTACTGCAGCAGAAGGACCTTCTGATGTTGTCGGCAAAGAAGCATCAGAAGCCTCGCTGCGGGACTGCTTGCGAGTGTTGTGGCGGCTGGGCTTGGGTGCTCCCTCCTCTTCTTCAATTGGGACGGTCGATTCCGACTCGTCCTCTTCCTCTGCTTCGCGAGGAATAGTCCCTTCGGGCTGAGGAGGCAAACTGGCAGCCACACTCCAGTCCTGCAATCAGAAGATACATCATTATATATTAAGTACTTGGTGGCAATTGACAAAGAAAACTACTTCACAATACAATTCTACCTTAGGAGGAGGGTTAGAGGCGTCGAAAGGAGGCACGTCTGGCTCGCTTGGGAGATCCTCCTTGGCAATGTACTTGGTCACCAATCGCAACCTCTTGTCTACCTCACCCGCAGAAATGCCTTCCACAAATATGCGAGTGACATCGCTCGCACCAGCCCAGCGGTACATCGGGTGGACTCTAGCCTGCAGAGGCTGAATGCAGCGGCGCAACCACGTGCGAATAAGAGCGGCTCCACCCTCTTCTTTGCCTGTGCGTCCTTTGAGGTCGCAAACGTGCCGATACAGCACCTCCGTCTCCTTGGACTCGCCAGGCATCACGACGTACTTCCAGGAACGCCTCCTCTTACAAGCTGCCATGGGGTCGAAGGGCGCGAGTCTGTAGTGCTTTGCGTCGGCCTTCTGGTCACGGATGTAGAACCACTTGTCTCTCCACCCTTGGATAGACGTGGTGAGCTTGATGTCGAAGTAGACGGCGAAGGAGTCGACGTGGATTCTGTAGCCTCCTACGTTGTAGACTACCGAACCAGATGCCGACTGATGTTTGAGATTGAAAAGCCTCTTGAAGAGGCCAAAGTGTGGCTCGATTCCGAGCCAGCACTCACAAAGTGTGACGAAGCAAGAGATGTGGAGAATGGAATTTGGGGACAGCTGGTGCAGCTGGAGCCCATAGAAACAAAGAAGACCTCTGAAAAAAGGAAGCAGGGGAAGAGAGAGACATCGAATGATGAACGCAAGGAACATCACCCGAACACCTGGAGGAGGACGAGGGATTACCTCATTGCTAGGCACTCGCGAGTCATCTTCCACGGACGAAAGAGCTCCATCTTGACAAAGAAGGTGCAGCTCTGAGGACTTGATGATAGACGCACGCCAGGAGCCGTTCGTGACGTGGGTGCCACCCTTCTTCTTCATAGCGGCGGCAGCGCTGGTGCCCACAGCAGTGGTGCCGCCCTTCTTCTTGGCGGCAGCAATGGTGGCCGCAGATCCAGCAGCGGTGCCTCCCTTCTTCTTGCCCATTTTCGATGGCGATGCGAGCGGAGAAAGTAACTGGGGAAAACGTGGAGCTGGTGCAGTGCCACAAAGAGGAAGAGCGCAAGGAAGCAGAGAGAACAACAATGGCGAAGGAGGCACGAGCAAGAAGAGAGATGGGAAAATTACCACAGCTGCGCTACTACTTAACCTCCTCGCAGATGCCATCCAATGGCCAACAAAAACCCTACTGAAGCATGGCGTACATCACCATCGACACATGGCGAAGCTGAACCACGAACCGTCCCCCACTACTCCCATTACACGCGGAAATCGAGGAGACACAGTTAAACCAGAAGATTACGCATGCCCAGTCAAATCAAAGTCAGAAAGTGGGACCCACCGCTCGTCACATCCTGTCAAAGCCGCTCACGCGGGAAACTGAGGTCATCACATCGTCAACACTGACGTCATCGATTCCAGCAGAAGAAGATTTTGACTACTTTAGTTCTTGCTCGAGTCTTCAACTCAACCAAGCACTCGGGGGCTACTCCTAACAAGAGCCCTGGCCGCGCTCCCGAAAGAATTTTTTATGCAGATGTATAAGCATTCAAGACAAATCCATAACTCGAATCAACGATTCGATTGTGAACTACGGGTTACTCCCATAGGGAGCACTGGAAGCATATTCGACTGAAACAAGAAATCAAAGACGACCGCAGTCACAAAATGTTCTTTAGTCCCCACTTGAATCTATGACTCGAATAGGCACTCGGGGGCTAGTCCCATAGGGAGCGCTGGTCGCGTAGCCTATGATTATTTGTACATCGTACTGTGTGTCGATAACATCCACACTCAAATGCTATGGCGACTGCACCTCATATTTTCCCTACAAAGAGATTACTTCTCCTGGGCCACCCGAATCATCTCCGCGATGACAAAAATTCGGATCCCATGCTTACAGTGTGAAGATAAGACCTGAATAAGGCCTGACAACACATCTGTTGCGCACTACCAGAAATATATCCGTACCTACAAGTACGATGAACATGCCTTGACGGACGCGTCAAGTGCTCACACTTATACACTGGAATTCGACTCCTATAAGACCTCCACGGCCCGAGTCGAATTACGCTAGCACTTTTCTGAATTCAAGTCTAGGGACTCGAGTTTGAGTAGATTGCGTTGTTTTGCCCTAAGGCAGTTAACTGATACTGCTACATCGGATAAATCAGGCACGTATATCGACAATCCCTATGACACAAACAGAACACTTGAAAAGATACTCAGTCAGGCACTCGAAATACTTCATAAAGTCTCCAGTCGAATCTGCGATTCCACTGGACACTCGGGGGCTACTGACATGGGTATACCCTACAGGTACTCGAGTTTAGCATATACGGTCCAGATACGGCAGAACCCCATGGTGTTGTTTTGGGGATATACTTTCTAGGTATCCTCACTGTGCCTCACTGACCAGGGTGGCCCACTTCGGGTTAGAGCTTTGCTTCACAGGCGACCCAGTCAGGGAGAAGAGACGAAGTCCAGTATGGCTATGGGAAGGCCCAAAAGACTTACCGACATAGGCCCATAGTGTTACTTGTAGTTCACGATGTACTCTGTAACCGACTCTTAGTCGTAGCCAGATAGGTCTCTCCTGCAAACCCTAGGCCGGATATCTATATAAGCCGTCCTAGGGAGAGCCTTTAGGGCACCCTCACAATAGTCTACAATCTCAACTCACACAGGCGAAACCCTTGTAACCCATCTTCCGGCTCTGCCGTATTACTGGATTACTAGCAGGAGTAGGATCCGTCCAAAGCTGGCGGATTCGAACCTGGGTAAACTTCTGTGCTCACCATCCCGGAACACTGTACGTCTCACACCCCTCTCTTCCACATGCCCCGAGGACCCCCTCATGGCGTACTTGTCATCAATCCGACAACAGTTTGCGCCCACCATGGGGCAAGTGAGCTTTGGATCTACTTTCCGAGTGGAATCTGCAAGAATCAGAATCGGCAAAACTATCGCCATCGGTCGGATCCTCTACGCCAGTGACGTCCCTCTCATCGTTCTCGACGAGACCTGGATTCCGGCTAGGGAGGTCGTGACTGCCTACACCATTATGTCTTTCGGCAAGATCGATGTGTACATCGGATTCGTTGAACCTGCCCCACCCACCACAACGGTGATGATAGAGGCAGAAGAATTTTTTGGGTCCCGTTTGTCCGCGGAGACGGCAGAATCCCGGATCCCAGAAAACCCTAATCCCACCCATCCCGCACTTGTTGTGGAGATAGTGGAGAAATCCGAACTTGAAGCAGATCTTGCGGTTCAAGTCGAGTCTAGAGTGGATCTCCCTAGCGAGGCCGAATCCCAGATCGACCCACCCGCCGAGGTCGAAATCCAGGAGGAGCACAACAACAACCTTGGTTCTGGCTCTGCCAATACCAGAATGGACCAACCTTTCCTGAGGCATACGTTGAGGCGCATGATGCTGCAAGGCACAAACATGGATGAGGTTCTTGAAACCATCAGGATCTTCGAGGAAGCCCATGAGGAAAGCCGCAACTACCTCAGGACCCACACATCACACTTCGTCGGATATGTTGGATCTGGATCCGACTCTGCGATGCTGGAGACAATGAAGACTCGGTGCTGGAGGCGATCAGAACAAACACCAACTTACCCGCATCCTCGGATGACCCGATGACATCGGCGGATTTCCGAAAGTTCTGCGTGGAATTTGAAGAGGAGTGCAACTCCAAAGCTGCAGAAGAAGGAGAAGCCATGGATGAATGATCCAGAGAAAACTCTCCCAAGGCGTAGGATGACATGGATCTTGGAGATAATCCTGAGGTCCAGATGTCCAAAAGTACCGATCAGAGCTTGACTCCGGGAAACGGACCCAAAGCCGTCTTTGCTACCCGTGCTGCCAAGAAGGCAAAGAAGAAGAACAAGACCCCAACAAAAGAGATTCTAGCAGAGGAGGTGATTGCCGAGGAATACGAGGAAGACTCGGATGGAGCACTTATCCCAAACGAGCCCAAAGAAGAGTCGGTGGATGGAAACGTGGTCACCGCAGGTGCCCGTAAACTCATCGATGCTGCATTAACCACACCTATCCCTACTGCGGCAGAACTCACTATTGTGGAATTGGACGAAAGGGCCCAAGCCCTAGAAGCGCATCGCCAAGTACTAATGGATGAAGCCAAAAACATCGAGGAAGAGAAGAAGCGCATGGCTGCTGAGGAGAAGCTCATCTCTCTGCAACATCAGAAGAAATGGAAACGACACATACGTGATAATCAATTTCCAGAAGTACGCAAATTTCTCTTTGAGGGAGATCCAGGGATGCCTCGGCTCGATAGTAACGGAGATCTGGTGTATCCAACACTAGTGCAAAACACCACTACAGCCCGAGATATCCTGGAAAATAATCCAGGCCCGGAACAGGTTTGATTGGGCATTAAGACACTCACCAAGGGTCTGGAGCAGCAGAAGGTCGCGAAATCCGGGAGCGGAAAACTGGTCTCTCAATCAGACCAATGTCGCACGGATCCGACCTAGAACGACATTAGACCCCAACGGGTTCTAGAACAGCATCACCGTTCCGACCGTCGGGAAGACAATCACTCAAGAACCGGATCTTCAGGACAACACCACAGAACTGCACGTGACTGGCGCAACGTTGCTCCAGCCGCCGAGCAAGAGGTGATTGCTGCACTGTATCCGAGAAATCCTCCCCAGCGAGAGTCGAACGACCACAGGGAAGAAGACAAAGAGAGACGACAGGAGGAAGACTGACAAAGAATGCCACCTCCTAGATATACAAGCCGTCCGGCTGAGCCCCACCGTGTTGGGAGTGACGGACGAAGGAACGACGGACACCGCACCGAGTCAAGCCGGCAGGGGGCTCGTCCTAATGAAGATCCTCCCCAGAACCGGAATAATGACGCTCCGGATGGAGACCGGCGATCAGTGATGACCCACAAGTATAGGGGGTGTATCCCAGTATTTTCGATGGAAGTGAAACCCAATTTATTGATTCGACACAAGGGGAGCCAAAGAATATTTATAAGCCTTAACAACTGAGTTGTCAATTCAGCTGCACCTGGAAACAATCTTGCTCACAGCAATTTATCAGTAGCAACAGTTTTGTAGTAGGAATAGCAAAGTAACAGTAGTAGTAAAGCAAAGATAGTAGTAACAAAAGCAGTAAACAGTGGGATTCGAGTGCGGTAGGCATAGGGATGGATGGACGGATGTTGCATGGACAAGACAATTCACATAGCAATCAGAACATAGGGCAATTGCAGATAAATAAGATAAAGCACCCAAGTACTAGACAATCCTAGGCATGTGTTCCATATAGTCATACGTGCTCGCAATGAGAACTTGCACAACATCTTTTGTCCTGCCAGCCCGTTTGCAGCGGGCCTCTAGGGAACTACTGCCAATGAAGGTGCTCCTTTTAATAGAGCACCGGAGCAAAGCATTAACACTCCGTGAACACATGTGATCCTCACATCAAAGCCTTTCCCTTCCGGTTATCCCGATTTCTGTCACTTCGGGGCCATAGGTTCCGGACAACAACGTGTGTATACAACTTGCAGATAAGACCAAAAACAATACTATCATAATGAATCAATAACATGTTCAGATCTGAAATCATGGCACTCGGGCCCTAGTGACAAGCATTAAGCACAACAAGTCGCAACAAAGTCATAAAGCACTAATAAAAGATAGTAGGCACCATGCCCTAACAATCTGAAGCCATTACATGAACGATCTCATCCAATCCCTACCATCCCCATAGCCTACATCGGGGGATTACTCACTTATAGATGGGGGAAACATGGATGGTCGATGGAGAAGCGATGGTGAAGATCGATGGAGATGGCTCCGGGGGCACTTCCCCGTCCCGGCAGGGTGCCGGAACAGAGACTTTCTGTCCCCCGAATCTCCCCTTCGGTGGTGGCGGCGCAGCGGAACTTTTCGTGGAAAAACATCGAACCCCCCTAAGTTTTTAGGTCAGAAGGCTCCTTATAGGCGAAGAGAGAGGCCGAGGGGGTGCCTGGGGCCACCACACCATGCCATGGCGCGGCCAGGCCTAGCCCGCGCCTGGGGGGGAGGGTGGCCAGCCCTTGGCCCTCCTCCGTCTCGTATTCTGGCTCCTGGAGTCTTCTAGAAAAATAGGCACTTTGGCTTTTGTCCCGTCCAATTCCGAGAATATTCATTTTCTAACTTTCCTGAAACCAAAAACAGCAGAAAATAGGCAGCTGGCACTGTGGCTCTTGTTAATAGGTTAGTCCAAGAAATCATATGAAAAGTACTCCAAAGTGTGGACAAAACACAAGAAAGTGGATAAAACCAAGCATGGAGCATCAAAAATTATAGATACATTTGCAATGTATAAACATCCCCAAGCTTAACTCCTGCTCGTCCTCGAGTAGGTAAGTGATAAAAAGAAAGAATAATTTTTGAGGTGACATGCACCATCAAAGACTTAACCAAAGTATTTGTAAACATTCAAAGCTGGGATCATAGTACTTCAAACATAACATGAAAGACAAGTTCTAGCAATAAGACAAAGAAACTATGATGCAACATGAAAAGGCACAAACAAAAGATTCATAAATAACAATGCTTTGCAAGACGTTTGTTTGTTTCACATAAAGAAAACATAGCATAGCGGCATTCGGCTTGTCCCTCATAGAGTAGCAAACATCAATGCATAGGACACCTTCAAAGTTTACAAGAGTGACTAGATACAAATAGTTTAAAACAAGCAATATCAAGGTATGCATCAATCAACAAGTCTTGGGACAATGCACATAGAACTAAGAATGGCCACTATGCTCTGAATAAAGTGCTCAAAGAATATGTGGAGACTCAACAAGGAAATGAAAAGGTTTTGAATAATTTGAAAGGCTTCCAAATGCTGAAAGTATGGTACTCATTAGCTTTGAGCTCTCATTGCCCCTATCATAAGTATCTTTAATGTGGTTAAGGTGAAAGTGAGGTCCAATCTGAGTTATATGCTTGACAGACTATAAACTAAAAATCCCAAGTCCCTTGAGTATGAGGGCCGCTCCTCATGCTACTCAACTTTAGTTACCGGTAAGTTCTTATCATCGTAAGTATGTGCGTATCATTGAGAACCGCCAACGGGGTACCCCTTGCCCGATGATACGGAAGAGTCCCCATATCAAAATGACAAGGCAAGCAGACAATGAGTATCTCAGCAATCTTCTTATTTACCATGGGAAAATGGTGCTTTTTTCTCTCTTTCCTCTTTTCATAAATATCTTTTTTTCTTTTTCTCAATAGCTATCTCTCTTTTTTTATAAGAAGAATGCTTCATAGATATCATTATGGTTACGTTGCAGGTTTCCACCATGTCAGCATGGATTAGACCAGCGGCCCAGGCGTTTCTCTAACACACATACATAACTCCATGGACTTACAAGCTCCCCTTTTATTTCACAACGACGACATCCGCAAACAAAAGAGCAAGGTATCAACTAGGTATATATTTACAAGTGTTGAAAGCGTTCCCCGTGACAGCACGGTTCTGCTAATCCCCAGCCTATAATTTGCAAGCATATAACTTTTCATGGAGAGTTCACAATGGTTCAGGTTTATTAAGTGCAGGAAATAAAGTGTGCCATCAAGTTCGTGAGAGCTTTACTAACTAATTTCTCATAACAAGCAAACATTTTATTCGGAAGAAAACAAGGCATATTGAATATGCACGGAAGTAGCAAATGATGCTAATAGGTAGGTATGGTGGACACTTTGGCAATATTTGGTTTAAGGGAGTTGGAAATATGAGTAAAACACTCAGTGTAAGTGAAGGCTAGCAATAGTAAGGGAGCGACAAACGAGAGAGCAATAATGGCCATAATCATGCAGAGCGACAAAACATCATTGATCAAAGCATAAAGTGATACTACACGTTGAAAACTAAAGGATCATAAAGGCTTATGGTGACTTGGAATAGTCATAACATGGTGTGAGCATGTGCCAAGTCCACCCAAATAAAGCATCAAAGGGGAATACCACTATACTATGCTTTAATATGCTAAAACAACGCATGATTCATCCAAGGCACATTAAGCAATCTCAATTGTTTATAACAAGTCATGCTACAACAAAGAATACTAAGCATAAAGCCAAAACAATATCAAGCATGGCATGACAAAGTATAGGCCACAGTCAAAAACAAGCTCTCTTTACCACTTAAGCATGAGCTCTCCTACTCTTTTCCAAACCAAACCAAACTAAACTATTTGAACACCAATGCACGAAAGGGGATGTCCAACCAATTTATTCAGCAAACTAAGCAAACCACGCAAACTAAAAACAAAAACGAAAACGAAAAAGAAGATGCTCCAAGAACAACACAACTGTGCATGAAACAATAAAAATGAAGTGTTTGAAAGAAACCTGAGATTTTTATTGATGAAGAAGGGGATGCCTTGGGCATCCCCAAGCTTTGACGCTTGTACTTCTTGGATATTTCTTGGGGTGACATGCGTGGCATCCCCAAGCTTGAGATTTAGTCCATCCTTCATCTCATTACTCATTCCTTCCATACACCTGCAATTTTTCCTTCATACAAAACTTCACACAATCTTTATTAGCAACATTAGTGCACTCAACATAAATAAGTCTTAAGGTTCAGTTCTAACACCAAATAAACTTCAATTAGAACACTAGCTACTGTATCACTTCCCTCAAAAACCTCAATTCCCCAAAAGAACTCAAAAAGGAACCAACAAGAAGCAAATGCAAATAATGGCAGAAATCTGTCAAAACAGACCAGCAGGTATATACGAATTTTTTTGAAGACCGTCTGTTGCTCAAATCGAAAAGTGTTGAACTAACGAAAGTTAGATAACAACCTGGGGCAGAAGCACAAAAATTCACGCCTCAAAAAGACGTTCAGAGATTTTACACGAATTTTTACAGTGAAGCACAGAAATCTGTTTCGGGACAGCAACTTTCCCAATCATTACTTCTCTCCCACTAGAGGTTACTCTTGGCACAAAAAGAAAATAAAAATGATAAGGAGCAGTTATTACAGAGGTAATAACTTCCAAGACTCATCTAAAACTTTTGGGTTATCTCGCAATAAGTACTTTTCTTTAACGCCTTTAAGTTAGGTATAAGCAAAAACTGAAATGGATAAAATAGAAGTAAGCGGAGATAATCATGGTGAAAACATTGTTTTGTTCAATGGAATCGTTTTGTTAACAAGGTTGATCAATTCTTGCTACCAAAACAATTGCATATGAGACAAAACTTTGTATTCCACTAATGATTATGTTACCTCAACCTTGATAGCAATGGTCCAAATCATAATAGTTTCAAATTTTTCTCTTGGTATGGGACAATATATCTCTCCAACTTGAATGCCCTCAACATGTTCAATTGAATTCAAACCATAAGTCCTTTCAATCTTCTTTAGGAAATATATAGTATGTTCTTGTCATTGACATTAAAGGTCACCTTCCCTTGATTACAATTAATAATAGCTCCTGCAGTATTTAAGAAAAGGTCTCCCAAGAATAATAGACATATTATCATCTTCAGGCATAAAAGTTTGAGAGGATGCTCTCATAAGAAATAAGAGTTGAAGTAAAAGAGAGCACCAAGAAGCAAAATCAAAACACATTTAAGTCTAACCCACTTCCTAAGCATAGGAATCATGTAAGCAAATAACAAAGTGACAGGCATAGGAACATGAAACAAGAGTAACTTCAAAACTTTCAGCACATAGATAGGTGTTTCAATACCATGAAAACTTCTACAACCATATTTTCCTCTCTCATAATAATTTTCAGTAGCATCATGAATAAACTCAACAATATAACTATCACATAAAGCATGCTTTTCATGATCTACAAGCACTAGAGCTTTATCATAAACATTTTCAAAAGAATCCTCAGGAACATAACATTCATCCTCCTTTAGTAAGCATGGTGGACAATCAAATAATGTAAGGGATAAAGAGTTTCTCTTATTAGAAGGTAGGCATGGGTAGCTAATCCATTCTTCCTCCTTTTGTTCATCACTCTCCTCCTCTTTTTCATCTAATGAGATTTCAGGTTCATCAATTTCTTCTTCCATAGGATCCTGCAAGGCATTAGTCTCTCCCACTTGTGGAAAGCATCTATTAAAATATTCAAGAATATAGCCATTTTCATCCTTGTAATTATCAAAGCAAAATTTAAGTATACCATAAACCTCATACTTATAAGGGGAATCATCAATATTTTTAAGCAAACTAGCAAGTTCAAATGCACCCTTCCAAGCAATAAATTCCTCAATTTGTTCCACATCATAAAGGTCATAATTTCCCTTAACATAGGAAGATATGGTAACATTATCATTATACTCACATTGAAAATGGAGGTGTTTGTACCTCCTGCAGCAACAAGATTTATCAAGGCAATAAGTAACATTATAAGTAGAGCACACATTTCTAGCAATGGTATACAATCTATCAATTTGTTCCCATAAGTGTTTCCCTTTTTGTGACAAGCGGTGTTCCTTATAATAATATTTTTGATCTTCCGTGAACCCACCTTGCCAATAAGCTTCAGTTTCAAAGAAACCAACCATTGACAACAAGCATGATAAAGCAAGACAATAACAGACCAACGAAGATAACAACTAGAGTAGGAACTACTTTTTTTGTATTTTCAATAAAGAAACAAGCAAACAAGGAGAAAATAAACTTAGCTTGAACAATAGTGAATCCAAGTGAACTTGATAAATAAAGCTATGCTCTCCGGCAACGGTGCCAGAAAATAGTCTTGATGACCCACAAGTATAGGGGGTGTATCACAGTATTTTCGAGGGAAGTGAAACCCAATTTATTGATTCGACACAAGGGGAGCCAAAGAATATTTATAAGCCTTAACAACTGAGTTGTCAATTCAGCTGCACCTGGAAACAATCTTGCTCACAGCAGTTTATCAGTACCAATAGTTTTGTAGTAGGAATAACAAAGTAACAGCAGTAGTAAAGCAAAGACAGTAGTAACAAAAGCAGTAAACAGTGGGATTCGAGTGCGGTAGGCATAGGGATGGATGGACGGGTGTTGCATGGACAAGACAATTCACATAGCAATCAGAACTTAGGGCAATTGTAGATAAATAAGATGAAGCACCCAAGTACTAGACAATCCTAGGCATATGTTCCATATATAGTCATACGTGCTCGCAATGAGAACTTGCACAACATCTTTTGTCCTGCCAGCCCGTTTGCAGCGTGGCCTCTAGGGAACTACTGGCAATTAAGGTGCTCCTTTTAATAGAGCACCGGAGCAAAGCATTAACACTCCGTGAACACATGTGATCCTCACATCAAAGCCTTTCCCTTCCGGTTATCCCGATTTATGTCACTTCGGGGCCATAGGTTCCGGACAACAACGTGTGTATACAACTTGCAGATAAGACCTAAAACAATACTATCATAATGAATCAATGACATGTTCAGATCTGAAATCATGGCACTCGGGCCCTAGTGACAAGCATTAAGCACAACAAGTCACAACAAAGTCATAAGCATTAATAAAAGATAGTAGGCACCATGCCCTAACAATCTGAAGCCATTACATGAACGCTCTCATCGAATCCCTACCATCCCCATAGCCTACATCGGGGCATTACTCACTCATAGATGGGGGAAACATGGATGGTCGATGGAGAAGCGATGGTGAAGATCGATGGAGATGGCTCCGGGGGCACTTCCCCGTCCCGGTAGGGTGCCGGAACAGAGACTTTCTGTCCCCCGAATCTCCCCTTCGGTGGTGGCGGCGCAGCGGAACTTTTCATGGAAAAACGTCAAACCCCCCGAAGTTTTTAGGTCAGAAGGCTCCTTATAGGCGAAGAGAGAGGCCGAGGGGGTGCCTAGGGCCACCACACCATGCCCTAGCGCGGCCAGGCCCAGCCCACGCCTGGGGGGGTGTGGCCAGCCCTTGGACCTCCTTCGTCTCGTATTCTGGCTCCTGGAGTCTTCTGGAAAAATAGGCACTTTGGCTTTTGTCCCGTCCAATTCCGAGAATATTCATTTTCTGACTTTCCTGGAACCAATAACAGCAGAAAACAGGCAGCTGGCACTGTGGCTCTTGTTAATAGGTTAGTCCAAGAAATCATATGAAAAGTACTCCAAAGTGTAGACAAAACACAAGAAAGTGGATAAAACCAAGCATGGAGCATCAAAAATTATAGATACATTTGCAATGTATCAATCAGCTAGAAACAATCCAGCTGCCCCACCATCTCCACCAAGTAGCCATCACAATGGCTCTCAAGGAGGCCAAGGAGGGCGTCGTTGTGGAGGAGGTGGTGGCAGAAGCCGAAGTTCGGCTCCAAGGCACCACAGCCATAGCCGTCATTCAGGACGGCGATCTCTGTCCCCAAGTGACGCGAGACACCGGATTAACTCCAACATAGAGGCGCAGCGCTACAAAAACGATGATATATACATGGGCCCAAAATGCTTCGGACCTCGTATAAGAGCGACAAGATTCCTGGAAGGATTTGCTATCTCAAGACACATCCAGCCCTACGACGGTGTAGCTCGGCCAGATACTTGGCTCTAGGATTTTTTCCAAGCTTGCTGCATCGCCAAAGGTGGAAACAGCCCGGTCGTGACCTGGTATCTCCCACTTATGTTGCGGAAGATGGCATATTATGGCTCAATGAACTTCTAGAGAACACCATCCAAAACTGGTATGACATGCAAAGCGCGTTCTTTCGGAATTTCGAAGGCACATATCGGAGGCCCTATACGGTAGGAGACCTACAACGTTGCACCCAGAAAGCCAGAGAAACTTGCCGAGATTACCTTGGACGATGGATCAGCACTAAGAACTCCTGTGAAGGAGTAAATGACCAAACTGCGATTGAAGCTTTCATTGCAGGACTCCCAATTGGTTTACTACGTCATCGCTTGAAGTGTGACAAGGTCACTGATTTGGGAGAAATGATAGAAACAATGAGCAAGTATGCAGATGCTGACGACGATGCAGAGGGATTACTGAACGCCCTAGCTATGCCACAGTCGGCAAAACAACCAAAGCAGGAAGCTCAGAAGCACAAGAATACCTCGAAAGAAAAATCCAACACGGAAACGGCAGTGGTCATTGCTACTTTTGGGTCTGGAGGATGAGGACGACGCGGCGGCGGCCGTGGACGCAGTCGTGGGACATCAAGAGTCTAGGGTAGAGGAGACCAGCAACCTGGCAAAACCTACTCCTGGGTCGACATTCCCAATAACCCATGTGTGCATCACTTAGATGCCAATGGGGGCTCGTCTCACACAAACGCCGAGTGTTGTTTTAATGACGACATCAAGAAAGATGATACTGCTGGCTATAGAGCTAAGCGGAAGAAGGGAAAAATGAATCCCAAAAAAGATAAAGAGACCAAGGAAGATTCCGACATGGAGGAAGCTGATCCTTCAAATCCCAAGCTGGAAGGGAAGAAAAACTTCCCAACAAAGAAAGACACTTATGTCACCTTTCTCGGATCTCAACCAGCTAAGGTCAAGAAAGTAGTTCTACATGATCTCAACGCAATAGTTCCGGCTGTCCCCCAATTCCTGGACTGGTCGGAAGTGGCAATCACCTTTGACCGTGCTGATCATCCGCCTAAATTGCACAGGCGAGGAAAATACGCCTTAGTCGTCAATCCACTTAATGATTGCTATGGTTTCTCTAAGACTCTCATGGACGGCGGCAGCAACATTAACATCTTGTATATCGACACACTACGCCGAATGCGAATCTCAGAGACCCAGCTGAATTACAGCTTTGTGATCTTTCACGGAATTGTCCTAGGAAGACAAGCAAATTCCCTAGGAGAAATCACTTTGGATGTTACCTTTGGAACTCCAAAGAACTATCGGAGGAAGCACTTTCCTTCGAAGTGGCCCCGTTCAAGAGCGCGAGAATATCATTTTGCGGCCCGAAAGTTGGCTCACCTAGGCAACGCGGTACCCAAGTTGCTTACAATCAGCTGTGTTGCCCAAAGTTGGTGTGCCAAATACTCAGAGGGTCTTTTTCGGCACGAATTCAACTTTACGTTTCAATAAAAAACATTAGGCTAACGGCCGTCAAGTTGGGTCCCCCCTGTCAGCTTTCGCCGTTATGTCGTTGCCGTCGTCGCTGCCATGTAGGCTTGCAGCGTTGGCGCATGCATCCTTTACGCGTCTTCTTCTTCCTCCGGGGCGGCAATCTGTGGTTGCGGCCATGGCGCGGAGCTAGGACTTGGACGAACCTGCTCGGCCCAGCTCTCCTCCTCATCCTGAATCGGAGCTCGCCCTCACCATGGCCGCACCCACGGCACGGCGCGGGGACAGGAATTCATTCTCGGGTGAGATCTGTCACCATGCCGACCATGCTCGGTCCTGTTGGCCTCCTCCAGAATCCGAGCTCGCCGTAGCCGTGGTCGCACACGAACCAGCCATGGCGTCTTCCTCTCCGAACCCCAAAGCCGCATCCACCCAGTTCGGCACAACGCCAACAAGGTGAAAATGCATCAAGTTTTCTTATTGTGATTGTAGAAAAACATGTATGTACCGTGGCCGTAGCATACTCTAACAATGTACACATATGTTGTTTACTAGATTTTCATTTGAAATTAGTAGCTCCGTGACGACGAAACATAGAGAACCTAAATGGAATGACGATGACGACCATGTTCTGTGCTTTGCATTGCATCAACAAGTGCTCGCTCACGAAGCATGTTACCAAGAGAGTGGAGTTCATCATCCATTGCCAAAAAATATGTGAACAAATCAATGAGCGATTCAATGCAAATACGTGCAGAAAAGCTAGATCCATGTCATCAATCATCAATAGGTGGCACATTCTAGTGATGCGTTTAAATGCATACACCATGTATCATTTACTTGAAGTGGTTGTTATCCTGAGCAAAAATGCCTAGTATGCACATTATCTTTGTATGTTCTATGCTACAGTTCTGTTATTATGGATGTGGAAAGAAAAGCTGGGCTTTACTTAATATTATGCAGTTAGGCATAACTTAGTCTTACACAAATAAGCACAGCTTAGTCTTTACACAAATAAGCGTAACTAATGATAAAGATAAAGAAAAATGGTTCATCGGATCTGCCAGTATGAGCACTAGGTCCCTGGAGCTGGTGGTATCATCGGAACGAACCAGAATGCTGCATTTGGTCGTCTGTCATTCTCCATCAAATCGTACGACCCCAATGATGATCCAATTGTAGGCCCCCTCCCCCCGACGTGGATTCGGCTCCAGGTCGGATCAGGAGTGTCAACATGATAGGTGCCTGAGTGTGCAGCAAACACACAATCTGCTATAAACACTAGAAGTGCTGGCATCTCAGCAACAACACCAGCATGTTCTTCCTGGACTCCGGCAGCAACCTCATCAGGTATTTCATCAGCTTCACCAGCAGCAGCATTAGCAAGTATTTCGTCAGCTGCACCAGCAGCAGCATCACCAAGTATTTCGTCAGCTTCACCAGGAGCAGCAGCAGCTAGTTCTTCATCAGCTCCACAACCACCACCAGTAGCAGCAGCAACATCCGGAGCCAGGGCTGCCTGAGCAATTACAGGTTCAACAGCTTTAGGGGCTCCGACAAAGAAAGGGTAGTTGATCCCAAGAAACGCAGATTGTCCCTTTAGATTGTCGAGTCTGCTCCAGACTTGCTCTACTGGGTCTTTGGATGGGCATGCAGACCTCGAGAAAACGGGACACCGCAGCGATGGGTATGAAGAAAGTTGTGTCCCCATATGTTCTATTGTATCACCAATGTTGTTTAGTGCTGCCCTGATATGAATCCACATGAGTTCAATATCCTGTCTCGTGTCGCCTCCGAGAGGTGCCAGGAAATAGCGCCGTGTCCCAAGTTCAGCATCTGCTACTGCATCTTCGATGACCGGAGCTGGAATGATGCGCGGGGATGCGTGGGTACCTGCGTGTTACTTACAGTCAGTAAGCAGAATTTTGAACGGGATTTTACATACTATTATATGACCTGAAATGGCCCCTCTCGGTAGTTGGCGGCCCAACATTTCGAAACGCGGCAATTTCAGGCAACTTAGGTACCGCGGTGCACTCGCCCAGGAACTTTGGTACCGTAGCCCGGTAGCCCCCAAGAGCGCGTACCATGCTATATTCGGACGTCTAGCTTACTGGGCTTTTATGGCTCGTCCGTGTTACATTTACAATATGATGAAAATTCCAGGTCCCAAAGGCGTGATCACCATCAGGGGAGACCCGAAGAAGGTGTGAGAGTGCGAGGACAGAAATGCCGCCTTTGCTGAAGCCGTGTTGCACGCCCAAGAGTACCAGGAGATCAAGAAGACCATTGATCTGTCTGAGATGCCCGCGACAAAGAAGGAGGTGACAAAGCCGAATCCGGAGTTCATGGAATCGGAAGAGACGAAGAAGATGCCGTTGAAGGATGATGACCCCAAGGTGACCCAGATAGGCGTAGGCCTAGATAGCGCATAGGAAAGCGCGCTCATCAAGTTCCTCCAAGCAAATCAAGATATCTTCGCATGGCATCCATCTGACATGACCGGAGTACCTAGGGAACTTGCCGAGCACTCTCTAAATGTACACCCGAACGCTAAACCCGTCAAACAGTCCCTACGGAATTTTGGCGAGAAAAGCATAAGGCAATAACTACGGAACTAGCCCGGCTAGAGTTAGTTGGATTCATAGAAGAGGTCATCCACACTGAGTGGTCAGCCAATCCTGTAATGGTCCCTAAAAAGGACACCACTGATTTAAGGATGTGTTTTGATTATACTGCCTTGAACAAGGCTTGTCCCAAAGATCCGTTTGCTCTGCCTAGGATTAATCAAGTTATCGATTCTACGGCAGGCTCGGAACTCCTATGTTTTCTTGATGCATATTCCGGTTATCACCAAATTCGGATGAAGGAATCTGACAAAGTCAAAACTTCATCCATAACCCCTTTCGGAACCTTCTGTTTCGTTACGATGCCCTTTGGGCTCAAGAACGCAGGAGCTACGTACCAGCGCACTATGCAGCGTTGCCTCCACGACCAAATCGAACGCAATGTACATGCATATGTGGACGACATTGCAGTGATGTCCAAAAAGAAGGAAACGTTAATTTCCGACTTAGAGGAAACATTCGCCCATCTACGAAAATACAACATAATGCTTAACCCGAAGAAATGCTTCTTTGGAATACCAGCCAGAAAATTGTTAGGTTTTATCGTGTCTCAAAGAGGCATAGAGGTAATCCGGGACAAGATCAAGGCTATACTCAATATTTCCAGGCCAACTCACCTGAAGAACCTTCAAAGACTAACTGGTTGCATTGCCGCAGTCAGTCGGTTTGTAAGCTAGCTCGGTGAAAGAGCCGCACCACTATACAAGCTCCTGAAAAAGACTAAAAAGTTTGTTTGGACCGACGAAGCTGAAGCTGCACTACAAGACCTGAAAGAAGTACTCTCATCTACTCCCATCCTTGCAGCACCGGAACCACAGGAACCGATGTTGCTCTATCTCGCTGTGACAAACAGGGTCGTCAGTATCGTCATGGTAGTGGAGAGACCAGAGGAAAATCAGGAACACCTAGTGCAGCGTCTAACTTACTATCTCAGTGAGGTCTTAACTGAATCAAAGCAGCGGTATCTGCACTATCAAAAGTTGGCTTATGGTGTGTTCTTAGCATCCCGTAAGTTACGACATTATTTTTAGGAACATCCAATTACCATGGTGAGCACAGCTCCCATGAGAGACATAATCAACAATAGTGACGCCACAGGACGCGTCGCAAAATGGGGCATAGAGCTTTCAACTTTCGACATTCAGTACAAACCTCGTACAACAATCAAATCCCAAATCCTCACTGACTTTGTCGCTGATTGGACAGAAACAACGGAGAATATGACCCTACCAGAGTTGGATTACTGGACCTTACATTTTGACGGGTCTAAGGCGCTCGGGGGCTGGCGTGGTACTCAAGTCACCCCAAGGAGAAAAACTTTTCTATGTATTGCAGATCCACTTCACGGTAATGAATAACATTGCCGAGTATGAAGAACTACTCCATGGAATCCGGATTGCTAAGGATATCGACATCTGAAGTTTAATGTGTTATGGAGATTCGGATCTTGTTGCCCAACAAGTGTCGTATATCTGTAATGCAAATAAACACATGGCAGCATATAGAGCTGTCGTGGATGAACTATCTAAATCGTTTGAAGGGTTTGAAGTTCAACACATCCCTCGAACAGAAAATGAGGAAGCAGATGCACTATCTCGTATAGGCTCTACACGGAAAAAGGTTCCGGATGGCGCTTTTTTGGAGCACCTCAAAGTTCCCTCTATAAAGGGAGTAGATGAGGAATATCCGACCAAGTTCGAATCACCTTTAGTAGCAGTTCTGGTTGTGATTCACAGCTGGACTCAACCCTACCTTGATTACTTGGTAGACGGAAAATTACCCGAAGACGAAGTTCTGAGCCGGCAGATCGTCCGACGAGCAAAAGCCTACACTATAATTAGTGGTGAGCTCTATAAGCGGAGTGCGTCTGGGGTCTTTCAGCGCTGTGTATCTCCAGAAGAAGGAGTGGAAATCTTATGAGAAATCCACAAATGCGAGTGTGGTCACCATGCTATAGCCAAATCTCTAGTGGCAAAAGCTTTCCGACACATTTTTTTCTGGCTTACAGCCAAGGCAGATGCCAAACAGCTCATCAAGATGTGCAAAGGCTGCCAAAAATACGCCAAACAAGCTCACATTCCGGCTGATCAGCTGCGAACAATACCTATAACATGGCCTTTCGCGGTCTGGGGGCTTAACATGGTAGGACCGTTTAAACGGGCTCCAAGTGGATTTACCCATCTCTTAGTGATGGTGGATAAATTCACAAAATGGATTGAGGCTAAACCCGTCACTAGTTGTGATGAAGCAACAGCCAGAAGATTTGTCGAGGATGTCATAATCCGATACAGTTATCCGCATAGCATTATCACGGACAACGGGAGTAATTTCTCTATGGGAGAGCTTGCCGAATTCTACAACGAACAAAATATCCGGCTTGACATTGTGTCAGTCGTGCATCCACAAGCTAGTGGACAAGTCGAAAGAGCGAATGGTTTAATCCTACAAGGCCTAAAACCAAGACTCGAAGCACCACTACGACGTGTTGCGGGGGCTTGGGCAGAGGAATTACCATATGTAATATGGAGCTTGCAAACAACTCCGAACAGGTCAACCGGATACACACCTTTCTTCTTGGTCTATGGCGCAGAAGCAGTTCTTCCTAGTGATTTAATTCACACTTCTCCTCGAGTTGCCACGTATATTGAAGAGGATGCCGAAATTTCTCGACAAAATGATCTCGACTTAGTCAAAGAAGTTCGCCTCGTTGCTGAGATGAGATCAACAACCTATCAGCAGAAGTTACGCAAGTATCATAGCCAGAGAGTCAAAAACCGGTCTTTCAATAAGGGTGATCTGGTTCTCCGGCTTGTGCAGAAAAGAAAGCACAAACTTTCCCCAATATGGGAAGGGCCCTTTTTAGTTAGTCGAGTATTTCACAATGGTTCTCACTATCTAACTGATATGCGGCCAGTCAAAGAAAGACCTGCTACTAAGAAAAGAAAGAGAGCTGGAGGCAGCATAGACCCAGAAGAATTGGACAGATCATGGAATATTCCTCAGCTACGTCCTTTTTATTCTTAGTTTATCTTTCTTTGTAATCATATATGTGTACATGTTCAATGAGAAATAAAGTGTTGGTTGCCTCAAAAAAATATGAGAAGTTTTTGACCATCTTATTTCCGAATGATCATGTCACATTCGAGAATCCCAGAATACTTGAAAGTACTTTATGCTCATGTTTGTTCTGGGTTAGATTTCTGATTCTAAAAATTGCTACCTTTGGGTATAAATCTAAATTTTATAGTCTATACTTTGGTTATTTGTCTGATTGCCGGATGCGGGCATTTTTCGAGTAGTGAATTGTTGGTATTGGAAGCCGGCTTTGTTTTCGAGTTTAAACTGGTTTAGCAATTGAGCTCCGTTGCTCGGCAAAGTTTTCGTGCTAAAGGTTGGCCGGCTCACGAAAGGGACAAGGCGGAAAGCCAGATAAACGATAAGTATAGACAAAAAAGCATAAGTGCTTATGTAAAACATTTCAGGAATGAAAATTATAAAGCCAAAAGTGTTGAATAGATAAAATAAAACTTAGCACTAGCAAAAGTATCATATTACTGATTTACAACCCCAATTGTTTTCAGAATAATACATTGTCTGTTTTGATGCTCTACGATGCAGGGAAGAAGAATGAGCTGCCGGCTCACTAGAGACATCAGCCTCACCTCAATATCTTTCCAAGACGTTCAAAATCCGAGATGGTTTGCTCGTCGTCGGAAGCTTCACCAGTTTCTTCGGCGGGCGGAGGTGGCATCTCTACGCGAGTGAAGAAGGGGGTACCGTATCTGGTCAAGTCAGCTACGTGGCACCCATATCCGGCACAGGAGTCTATAATGGCTTTGATGTCCTGCTCCAAACCGTCTTCATCCACTTTACAGTACCCTCTGGTTACTTGCCAGATTTCCATGTTTCCATGGTGACTCATAACCATGGTGAGAGCGTTCTGCGCTGAGGTACGCGCGTAGGACATGTTCCAGTCCTGGATAAGCAGGGGCATCTCCTTGGCTTTTTCCCGCACTACAAAGCCGAACATGCTATGCATGTCAGGAACCTTGAGAACTTCGCCAATATCCTCAATGGATTGGCGGAACTCATGAAGCAAATCACCGACTTGTGTAAGCCGACTAGTGCGAGACTCGGTAGAGGCCGAGTCTAGTAAGTTCAGAGGACATGCGCATGTAATGCAAAAGGGTTAATAAAATGAATCCGGACTACAAAGATTCAGAAGATGCAGAAAATTCAAAAAGAGGGAAACGTACTGAAGATGACATCGTCGACTTTGGTCTTCTCCTCCTGAAGACTCTGGAGTTCAGCCTGGAGTGCCTCAGTAATATCCTTCTCTCTGAATAATTCATTGCTGATATCCGAGATTTTCTTATCTTGGAGCACAATCTTATGATCACGCTCCTCAGTGGCCATGGAGGAGGATTCGAGAACTTGAGCAATGCTCTTCTCATGATCCGCCTTAAGCTTATTCAGCTCTTGGCAGAGGTCCTTGTTTTCCACCTCTAGGGTTTTCAGATTCTCGGCCTCCTCAATCATAGCACAGGATTGCTTTACCAGTGCTGTAGTCAAAAGAACAACAGTTGAACAAAAAATTCGACTATGAAATAAAAGGCAAAGTTTGAGTACTGGAATGTTTACCTTCAGCCTCATCCCTGGATACTTTCAGTTGAGCATTTTCAAGCCGGAGAGCTCTGATTTCTCTCCGCTTGTTACAGATATTCTTCAATAATTCCTGGTTATATGAATTAACTTTCTGTAAGTCAGAATACCCAGAGTCAGAAGTCTACTAAATACTCGGGCGAATAATTTTTACTAATATCAGCATGAGCCTTGGGGGCTACACTAGTTCATTCTTTTGCATCCTAAGGAAGCATAAATCCAGATTTTCTATCCAACTTCATGCTTGGGGGCTAGAGGATATGATATGGAATAAAGTAAAAGTTGGAATTCTGACTTACATGTTGTTCATGAGTGAGTTTGCTCAAACTCATGTTCACTTCTGTGGTAACCTTCTCGGCGAGGTGAGCGGGATCACTGGTGGTGCTAGAAGCTCACCGGTTCTCAGCCTCTCGTCGTGAAGACAGACTTATTCAAGAAGTTAAGAGTACTTGATGTCCTTTGCTTCTTGTGTTTCTTCTTCGGCAGTGATAGTTCGACTTTCCAGATATTGCCAGGACAGCCGTTGGATCTCTTCTGCAGATTTCCGGGAAAGGCCAAGTTTGGCAATTCCCGGATTGCTGAGGAGATTGTCAGTGAAGAACTTTGCCGAGGGATCATTACCCTAGGAGGGTTCACCCTTATCAAAACCTGAGTCACCCATGGTGACGTCAGTCTGCGATCCGAGGATCACTGGCTATGCTGATTGAGCCGGATCTTCTGCGATGGTCGGAGATGAAGCAATCTCCCGCACTGCAGAAGGTTGAGGGGCAGGAGTCGGAGGTGTTGTGGCAGGAGAAGTCAAATTTAACTTTGACTAGCGCAGGGGCTTCGACAAAGCTCCCTTCCCCTTGCCCTTGGTGAGCTGTTTAGCTCTGAGAAGGTAATAGAACAAAGAACATTACATCTCGGAAAGAATTAAGACATATAGTACAAAGACCTTGTGAGGAAAGATTACCTGTTCACAACGGGCATCTCCTTTGTGTCGATAGCCACTATTGGAGCTTTACGCTCCCGAGGAATTATGTTCGGCAGTGGAACCAGTTCTCGGTCATCTTGAGAAATCTCAGGAGGATATCCCTCGACAGGAGCAAGCTCCGACTCGGGGAGGTCAGCAAGATGAAAAGAGACAACATATTTCAGTGTTGCAAAAACAATGAAAAGATGAACACATAAATCGATTTACTGCTGGAAACTTACCGGCACCATAGGATTTTCTGCCGTATGCATATCCAAAGACAGCTCCGGGATTTTCCTCTCAATCTGTCCCTTATCAGCCATTTGATTTTACATATGTAGTCTTTATCCGAGTAGGGCTTGGAGCAGATCTGGAGGGAATCTTTCTTCGATGCTGTGATGGAATGCATAAGACGGTCTCCATGATGTTGTAGAGGCTAGATCCGGTGTGCCACCCAGCAATGAACTAAGTCGAACCCTTTCAGGCCCTTGTGCTTCATCAAATATTCAATCCACCTCTTGGCAAGAATCGGATCGTCACTAAGAGCCGGCGCATCTATGTCCAAGGACTCTTGGGGCGTGGCGGCACCGTCGACAAAAGCCAGCAAAGCAGTAGCTTTGCTGGGAGCAGGAATATCCTTATGATAAAAGAAAGTGGACGGCCATTTCTTGACCGACTCACTGGCCCTAATCCGAGGATACACACGCTCTCTTCTAACAGAAAAACTAATAGTACCGGTAATGTATGGATTACCGGCAGTGATGGAATTTCTTCGGACATGGAAATAAAACTAGAAACGAGTAAGGCTCGGCCTAATGCCGAGATACCCCTCGCACAAAGAGGCATATGCACTCATCTCTAAGAGAGAGATCGGGGGAAGATGGTGGAGATGAACTCCATAATGATCGATAACCTCAGAAAAGAAGTCTGAGGGAGGGAAACTCAAACCTCTGTCGAGGTGGGTGCCGAAGTGTACTCGCTCGCCGTCACGGGGGTTGGGGACGGTTTCGCCGAAGCTGCTCCGCCAGTCGCCGGCGCGGAGGAGTCCTTTGTCCTCCACGACGCGGAGCTTGGCATCGTCAAGGACACACGAGATCTAGGCCCCACGGTTGCTCCCTTTCTCTGCCGCCGCTGCCATCGCCGCCTTGCCAAAAGATGATGCTGAAGCCATTCTTCACATATGCCGGTAACATAGGATGGGCGGCCCTAGAGGTTTCTTGGGAGCATAGGAGCTCTGTGTTCGTGGGAGACGTTGGGGAGAAGGAAACGACAGAAGTGCTAGTGAAGAAGATGGGGAAAAGAATCCTCACCAGTTATATCCCCCAGCCGCATTAAGATTCATGTAAACACAATAGTGAACGCGCCATGCGTCGTGGAAAGAACTAGGTAACCCCTGCGCGATGATTACGCTGCCTCGATCTCCACGCACACATTAAAATGGCGCCTCGGTTCTGTGAAAGGCGGACCCACCAACGGTTGTGCTGGCAGGAATGTCTGTCAGTGACGTGACTTGACCATGACTAGTGTCAGGTTACGTCAGAGACCAAGTTCCAGCTTAGTTTGAATTTCAATCCAGAAACCCAAATAATGTATACATAGGTCCGGCTCATTTGAGACTCGGATCCTACACTTTCTTTTTTGAAGTTTCAGGAACCCTTCAAGATTCTACAAGCCAAAGATCAAGCTAGATGATGATGAAATCCGACTCTGGATCTTAGAGGCTTCCGGGGGCTGCTGTTGGGGATATACTTTCTGGATATCCTCACTGTGCCTCACTGACCAGGGTGGCCCACTTCGGGTTAGAGATTTGCTTCACGGGCGGCCCAGTCAGGGAGAAGAGAAGGAGTCCATTCCGGCTATAGGATGGCCTAGAAGACTTACCGACATAGGCCCATAGTGTAACTTGTAGTTCACGATGTACTCTATAACTGACTCTTAGTCGTAGCCGGATAGGTCTCTCCTATAAACCCTAGGCCGGATATCTATATAAGCCGTCCTAGGGAGAGCCTTTAGGTCACCCTCACAATAGTCTACAATCTCAACTCGCACAGGGAAACCCTTGTAACCCATAGTCCGGCTCTGCCGTATTACCGGATTGCTAGCAAGAGTAGGATCCGTCCAAAGCCGGTGGATTTGAACCTGGGTAAACTTGTGTGCTCACCGTACCGGAACACCGTACGTCTCACACCCCTCTCTTCCACACGCCCTGAGGACCCCCTCATGGCGTACTTGTCATCAATCTGATGACACGTTGCCAAGGCCCAATGAAGAATTTGGGTGACCCACGGACTCTCCGATTGCTTGCAACACAAGAAGAAGCTTAAGATAGAAAGTTCAAAGGGATGAACCCTAAACTGTAACCGACTCGACCTGCTACCCAAGACCTAGCCTATCTATATAAAGGCTAGGAGGGGGCGGCGAGGAGGAGAATCACAACCCTAGTTTTCACCATCATCGCTAGATTGCATCTGCGCACCCCTGTAATCTTTGATTCCTTCAATAATTCCAAGAGCAGACAAGCAGGAGTAGGGACCTCTACGAGGCCTAAACCTGGGTAAATCTTGCATCCCTGTGTGCTTGTTTGCTAGCTGACTGATGCCTCCAGCGCTCCCTCCTTCTCCAAAACCCAAGTCCATAACAATGGGCATTGGCGAGTTAAACCCTCGTCACTACCGGTCTGGTACCGGACAGGGTCAAAAGGTGAAGGCATGCACTCAGTCACCCCTAGTAGAGCCAGCTAGAACAAGTGGTACCGCCGTTTGAAGCGGTAGTACCATAAGTACCAGCGGTACTACCGGATGGGGCGGTAGCACCGGATGGAGGTACCGGACTAGGCAGAAGTGGAGCATAAGCTCACAAAATAGTTTTGGCCTGGCCGGTATTGCTAACCGGTACTACCGGTGATGAGCGGTAGTACCAGATGTAACATCCGGTACCACCGGACCTCATAGACGATGCAACTGCAGCAACAAGAGCAAAAACACTTCCGATCTCCCCATCCAAACTTTCTGATGCGGACCCCCTCTTGATAGTACGATTTTTCACCCAAACTTTCTGATGCGGACCCCCTCTTGATAGTATGGTTTTTCCTACGACCCAAACTAATAGAACTAGGGAAAACTGATTCTTTCTATTAGCCCTTTTGAGAGAAACTAAATACCTTACAAACATGATTGTCCTGAAACACACTTAGCAAACAATTAGTCCGACACGTGTGTTATCATCAAACATCAAAACCACTTAGGGAAGGAAATGTACTTTCAGAGGCCAGCCATGTCCAGGCCGAGCGGGGGTGGAGGTCTAGGCTCGGTCGAGGCAGAGGATCTCCATGCCGGGTGGGGGCAGTGGAGGGTCGAGTGTGGGCGGCCGAGTAGGGGCGGTGGAGGCTTGGCACGGCGGAGGGACGGCGGCCGGGCGGGGCCGGTAGAGGCCTAGCATGGTGGAGGGTCGGGAGGGGCCGGCGGAGGCCTGACGCGGTGGAGGGCTAGGCGGCTAGGTGGGGGCGTCAGAGGCAGAGCATCCTAGCGCGGTCGTGGGCGGCGGAGCGCCGACGCTGGTGTCCAGAGGTCCAGGCACAAGCGGGAAGAGGATGTTTCCTTAGCCATTTTCTTCGTGCGCGTGAGGTGGATCGTAATAGAGTTTTCCAGCGCGTGCTAGCCGGTGCACCAAATATCCAACATGGGATACCACATGCGCTAAAGTTTTCCAGACGTGCTCTACTTTACAGCCTTTGTTGGAGCGATTTTTTTGTCCTCCGCACGCTAAATTGATCCTTTTTTAGCGCAGCGCCATTTTAGAGCATCCACTGGAGATGCTCTAAGACCTAGATGCCGCCAACACCTCCGCCTCCTCCATTAAATCGGTTCCTCTTCCTCCAGTCAGTCTCATCGGTGTCGGGAGGGGTGGGAAACCCGGTCTAGTGGTGAAGTTTTTAAAAAAATAGTACTTCCAAGTTCCAAAAGATAAGGATAGGTTTTTGGTAGAAATATTCTTCTTGGCGTCTACGTCAACAAAGATGACATCATCCGCAATAAGTGATCTTCGGCCCTTCGTTCGACGTTGAGATTTTTCCGACATCAATGGTGTTGTTGTAAGATTAAAGTTTTGTAGGTATGTTTTCTCATATCTTGACTTGCCATATCTGTTGGAAATATGCCCTATAGACAAATAGTAATAAGGACTATTATCATATTTCATAAAGTTTATGATTAAGTTTTGTATCATGCTATAACTGATTGAGTGGAAACATCAATACACGTGTGATATATAAACAACCAGGGGTTCCCAGTGAAACTCTAGTCACTAGTTCATTGGTCAATAGATGATCAAGTTTCCTGATCATGTGGCATTTATGCCAGTTAGAAATGGAGTCAACTCACTCTGAGAATGAGATGATGAACCAATACCCGACCTAAACATCATGGCCCGATCATGTCATGAACTTTTTACGATGATTAGAAATGGATCCTCGTAGACTATTCCTTAGACTATGGGGCTATATCAATCACTGTCTCCCGAGCGTGCTTAGATAGCATCAAGCGCCACTTGGTAATGAAGTGGTTATAAAGGTGTGTTCAGGTACTCGGAGGAAACTGTAGAGGCAATATATGTCAAGAGCAGGATTTGTCCATCCACGTGATGGAAAGATACTCAAGGGCCCACTCGGAGAAGTTATATCCAATAGCTGCACAACATGTCATTTGATCATAGGGATATCACTTATCAGAACGAGTCAAGTAGCATTGTTCGGTAACGAGATTGAACACGACGTGGTGATTTCATTGATTAGATCTCGGGCAATTCAAGTATCAAGAGACAAAGGGAATAAGACACGACCGTCCCGGTTCAAACGACGAAAGATCTTCGTGGAACGCACAGGGGCACATGGCCATCCAGGTCCCTCTGTTCATCATTGGTCTGGGAGTGTCCCGACCATGTTTGGAGTGTTCCCGAACCGTAGGGTATCATGCTTAAGGGTTTGATGATGCTTAGAGAGTGTTTACAGGATCCGAAGAATAGTAGAGAAAACCGGAAGGGTTTCGGTAAGTCCGGAGGATGTCCGGACTGGAGGTGGAAGGTGCTCCATAGCCACGGAGATTGAATAATATATGAATGAATGTTAAATATTGATTTAATCATTTATTAATAATTATTTAATAAAGGAGAAAATCAATTTAAAGGTCAAAAGGCTTAATGGGCCAATTCCGGAGGGAAGAGGGCCCATTAGGGAAAGGAAAGAGGGGAGAAGGGGAAAGGGGGTGGCCGGCTAGGCCAACCCCCCCCCCCCCCCCCCCCCCCCCGCCGCGCGGGGCCCACTAGGTCCGGATGGCGGCTGCCCCCTCTCCCTCTCCTTTAGTCCCACCCCGGGACTTTGAGGAAGGTAGTACCTCCCCTCCTCCTATATATAGTGGGGGTATTTGGCCAGATAAATACACAGAATATTCAATAAAGGTTTCCTCAATTTTGGGGAGACCTCCAATTGATATTCTCTCTCTCTCTCTCTCTCTCTCTCTCTCTCGTGACCGTGGTCCCAAGTTAGGATTGTGCGAACGAGAGACATCTTCACCGTGGAGCACTGTCGCGCTGCGGGATTCGGATCTAGGAGCTCTACTTCCACAACTGTTGTTGGATCGGGGAAGCGGGAATCATCATCAGGCACCGGACCAGTGTAACTCCCCGCGAGGTGCCACACTTGAGGCACTCAATTCGTTGGAGCCACAGGAGCGCAAGGACTTCATCAAGACCTTGAGGTCGGCTTCGGCTCGTCTACATCAACCATGCTCTCCTGAGCGTTGACAACGCTTTTCGGTCTTCAAGGGTAAGTTCATGAAAAGCCCCTCCCGTTACTGTATTACTAATAGATAGGTCCTGGCAACATTAGGAGTTCAGGGGCGTAGGGTAAAAATTATTGTTTTCATACGCGGAACCCCTACAGTGGTATCAGAGCTAGATCTATGCGTAGTAATGCTAGTACGGGTAGAACACACGAGATGTAGTGTGTGGGCGTTGATATTTTAGTTGTTACCCTCCCACGTGTACTTGTGTATACCGCAGTAATGCTTGATGAAGCGCCCCCCAACCGACTTTACGTGTTCATTCATGAGACTGGTCCACGCTTGACATAAGGCTTGTACCGTATAAAGTGGCTTAGTGGGGTGTCTGTCTCTCTCTCATTAGTTGGTATGCCATTTGCAACGGAGGGCCCCGAAAGGGGTGTAGTAGACACAACTACTTGATCAGCGTTGTGCTGAAAGTTCGTAGGTAAGAACGGTTCTTGTGCGAAAGCCCATTCAGCCACGTAAAACATGCGTCTAACTTTGTTTTGCAGGGGGTGTTTCTTTGTGATATGGTTGTGGCAAAGGTAAAGTGATTACCTTATGTTACATAGTAGTAGATAGTCATGGAGGTGACGGACTACCACGCCGGAAAGACACCGGTACCCTGGTGTCTACGGCACCGGAACTCTGGCGCCGGAATCCGGTGATGACGGATGGAGACCACAACATGAAGGACCATATCACATCGCATTTACATTCAATGTTATTGTTTGTATATCTTATAGTGTGCTAGTATTAGATACTCGACGGTAGCCTAATAAGATGATCTCTGTTAAATTGTGTTCCACCTTAGTGTGCACCACCAAGAAAGTTCTTTGGTATGAGGCGACCCGTGGTGAACGGGTGTCAAACATATCTACGTTCGCATACAGTGGGTGTAAGCCATGTTGCACAGTGACTACACTAAGGTTGAGTTGGTGAGCCTAGCATGTACATACATGGCCTCGGAACGCGGATGGTCGAAAGATCGAGCACGAGTCGCATGAATGATGTGACTGACGCGTAGGCATCCACCCTAGAACCCACATTGATGGCCGTGACGATCGGGGGAGATGTGGGGAAAAGGGGTCGTGTTATCACTAGGAACCCTTCAGAGGATAGGTGTTTCTGAGTGGAGTTATTATTAACTCCTTTAATTATAAACTTAGTCTAAATTCCTTTTGCAATTATAAATGTAGAGATGGCCCACCGTGAAGCTTACTTTGTCATTGAGTAATGGGTAATGGGTGAGAAACTTAGACTTGATGGGTCCAACTTCCCTAGTTGGCTTGTGCGCCTGAATGATCTCCTTACTAGGAATCATGTGGCAGACTACATATGCCGCACGATAGATTTGACTGAGCCAGACCACTATGAGACCGTGCAAGAGCTGGCAGACCGCTACTATCGTCAAGAGATGTCCACCTACATTCAGATAATAATGCGTTACGGGATTGTGGATGAGCTCCATCCGCTCATGGGTGATCTTAATCCATATTCGATGGTGGATCAGCTAAGAGCAGAGTTCATAAGCCATGTGGGCATGTGAAAGCACGAGCTGCTTGGAGAGTTCCTTTCCATACAGATGGAGGAGCACACATGTCTGAAGGGTCACTTGGAGCGCATGCTTGATGCACACATGAGACTAGTTCACTTCATGGACTACTTGATGGATGATCCGTTTGCGATAGGCGTGCTTCTTTGATCGTTGCCTCCTAGCTATGAAGGACATGTTCGGAGTAGCATCATGAGTGGTGATACAGAAACACTGGATTTCCAAGAGTTCATATTACGTTTCAGGAATGTAAAGGTTGAACCAATCACCGGTGAGGTCATCGATGACAAAGGTATATATTTGATATACAATTTTATAAATGTTATAATCTTGTAAACACATTTGCAGTGTTAAGTATATTTGATACTTGTTCTGTTTTACTGAAAACAGGTCCTTCTGCATGAGAGGTGCTTGCTGGAGAGGAGGTGACGTTGCGTGTTGATGGCGAGCATGATGATGATGGCCAACGACACTCTCCCTCAACATTTATCACTTAGTTTATGTTTAGGATGATTATTGTAATCGATAGATCGTGAACTTCTTTAGTGTGTCTCACACTTAGTGAGACGGTTATTCATATCAGTTTGTAACAAATAGTTGTTCCACTTTTATGAATGATCTCTATTCGCGTTCATATCTTGTTTGATTATATGTGAATTATCCTGGTTGTTTGAAACTAATTGATAATACATGAATATTTGTAAAATATTGAAATGCCTTTAAAATACCCAACTTAATGATACGTTCATTAATGAATGAAACCATTGTTCAAATTAAAAGTTATGTTGATTATATGTGAAAGACATTCGATTTCTTGTCACATATAAATCATGCCTAAGTTTAGCAAAATAACTTGAACATCATGTATTACTTGAATACAAAGTGTTTAATGAATTGTTAAAAGTAAATACATATTTGATGTATTGTGTTTTGACAGAATGGTAGTTATCATTATATGATTGTTTAAATGTGTAAAAAAGTTTACCAAAGGAAACATGAGGATGAAACTATTTGATATGATCAAAGTGTTTCATCAACAAAGGGTATAAATATAAAAGAGAATCTAATTACTATGATTTAATCAATATTAATGAAATTCAACTTTATAAGATTTGCATAAAAGAAATTGTGAAATGCAATGCGTTTGAAATGTCAAAATACAAAGCATCACAATGTGATATTAGATATCAAAATGGGTGAATAGATGGCGCCAAAATAAATTGTTGTAGTGTAGATGTAGAGACCATTAGTTAGAAATAGTTAGCACTCAATTAGAATATATATTGAACCATTTGAATTCGTGAAAGCGGTTCCATATCTGGTATGGATCGTTGTGATAGTTTTGGGATTATTCGATATAACCAAAACAATAGCGAATAAGTCCTTGTAGAGTATTCATTGGAAACTTTGAATACGAAATCCATAGCTGAAACCAAAAAAGAAGCAAAACTAGTATTGCTTGGTTTTGGTACATTTTCCGGAAAGTTCGCATTCAGTGATATTTCTCAATTATGAAGCAAATGGAAGATAGTGAAAAACACGATGAGGATTCAAAACCCTGCATCAGAGTGTTTAGAAGCGCAACGGAAAACGTTCCTGGACGAGTCTCTTCACAAAGGAAAGTATCAATGATAATGATCATTGTGTTTTCCCCACTGGTGTTTTAACTACATGAAGTAGGATTCAAAATGTAACCCATATCTTGTATGGAGACATTTGTGAATCATTTGTCATGATTCTTGGAATATGACATATCTACGAAGTACTAAGGAAATAATGGTTAGCTAAAGTTATGATAAATCCCAAAGCAAAATTCACTTGAGATTAGAAAGCAATTCGCTGCTGAATCTCACAAGTAAAAGGGGTTTCTTGGATTTTCCCAAATGACTGCAAAGCCATAGTGGAAAAGGGGGCGAATGACAAAAGCACAATTTGTCAAGTACTGGACGAATTCAAATGAATTTGATTAAAGTGTGCTGAATGTCTAGTGGATTTGAAACTAATAAAGTACTAGTATCTCATAGTAAATCTCCAAGTTTGATATTTGATCAAAGGATTTTGAAGTTGTTCAAAATAGTGAGTGGATATGCAATTTGCATGAAATTGAGTGGGAGCTATAAAAGTCTTCCTAAAACAATATGTGAATGACATATTTTTTAGTGGGAGCAATATAAGTCTCAAATTCAAATATGTAGGAACATAGTTTGAGTAAGAGTAGTGACTCATACCCAAATATGTTAGGAACATATTTTGAGTGGGAGCTTATAGGAGTGATTCTTAAGTGTGTTAAGAATAAAAGCGCAAGTACCGATAAATAATGATTTATAAGGTGTAGAAGTTGATAATAAGTGTATTATGATATTATGTAGTATTCCTTAAGGCATTCTGAAAAGGGTTTCAGAATAGAAGTTAATTAAGGAACGGGTCCTTAATAAAGTATTAAGTTTAACATCAATGGTTGAAAGAAAGAAAAGGATGATCATCATCCACTATATTGAGACATAGGTTCTATTTTAGAAAACCATGATGATAACTTAACATAATATATGATCCAATATGGAACGTTTAAAAGTGATTAAGTTTGAATCACGAAACGTTGAGCTAGGTTTGTCTATAGTGTCTAATAGAGAACTGCAGACATATTTTTCAAATCGATAAAGGATGACATATCTTAAAACATAAAGGGTTATGTTATAAGGGAATATGTTGGAAACTCCTGTAAATACCGATTAAAGTCAAGTAGGAAGCGAGGTGAACAAAAACATCGAAAGTTGCACAAGGTGCACTCATGTTTTGATGATTACATTTATAATAATAGATAAGGGTACCATCTAAAGTGTTGTATAATGTTATGGCGTGGCTAGTTCGCTTTTCACATAGAATGGAGTGTCCCAGCGCAAAGTGCCCATGAGAAAGCCCTCGAGGTTGATCTAAAGTCACTGTAGGCTCCTAGAATCAGGCCTCGTTCTGCTGTCATAGAGATGATGCATACACACAGATGTTATCATGTGATGATAAAGTATTAATGTCAATCAAGGTGACATTAGTAAGTTGCAAAGGATTTGGGACTGTAAAGTATAGACCCAAGACTGAACCTCTTCCATGAACAAGCATGTTCAGGGTACCGTATATATGGTGCCAATGATTAAGAACAAATGCAACTAGTTTATTTGTACTCTAGTGCAAGTGGAAGACTATTGGAAATATGCCCTAGAGATAAATAGTAATAAGGACTATTATCATATTTTATAAAGTTTATGATTAAGTTTTGTATCATGCTATAACTGTATTGAGTGGAAACATCAATACACATGTGATATATAAACAACCAGGGGTTCCTAGTGAAACTCTAGTCACTAGTTCATTGGTCAACAGATGATCAAGTTTCCTGATCATGTGGCATTTATGCCAGTTGGAAATGGAGTCAACTCACTCTAAGAATGAGATGATGAACCAATACCCAACCTAAACATCGTGACCCGATCATGTCACGAAGTTCAAGTTACGATGATTAGAAATGGATCCTCATAGACTATTCGTTAGACCGTGAGGCTATATCAATCACTGTCTCCCGAGAGTGCTTAGATAGCATCAAGCACCACTTGGTAATACAGTGGTTATAAATGTGTGTTCAGGTACTCGGAGGAAACCGTAGAGGAAATATATATCAAGAGTAGAATTTGTGCATCCACGTGAAGGAAAGATACTCAAGGGCCCACTCGGAGAAGTTATATCCAATAGCTGCGCAGCGTGTGATTTGATCACTTGTCGGAACGAGTCAAGTAGCATTGTTCGGTAACAAGATTGAACACGACATGGTGATGTCATTGATCGGATCTCGGGCAATGCAAGTATAGAGAGACAAAGGGAATAAGACACGACCGTCTCGGTTCTTCAAACAACAAAATATCTTCGTGGAACGCACAGGGGTCACATGGCCATCCAGGTCCCTCTGTCGATCACTAGATGACCAGGTGCGCCACCGGCGCCGAGGCCATTAAGGAGACATATATTTTAACCATATGGTTAGATGTGGAGTACAGATTAGGCCATTAAGGAGACATATATTTTAACCATATGGTTAGATGTGGAGTACAGATTATTTTATATGGCACAAAGATGACTAAATCACATTATTAGTATGTCGTACCATGTGCTATATATTAGAACACCGCAAGTAAAATAAGATCACATATCGCAGGCGGTACGTGTTATTGTGATAGCGGCCGCGGAGTTGTTCGTGAAGCTTGTTCAGGTGAAAGACCAATTACATCTAAGTACGCAAGTATAATTACATCTAAGTACTCAAGTATCTAAGCTTAATTTTTTTCCCCTAAACAAACTACATAAGTTGACCCGGTGAGCCTGTATTTTCGTTTTCTAAGGACTGCCTTCCTTGGTCAAATGTGGAAGCTCTTACGACCACTATCTGCTAGCTAGTTAATACGCTCTATGATGCCAACGGGCTTGGTTTCAGAGGCTTTGAGTTGATACATAGCATACTGGGGTTTTAATCTGGAAATGGTCAGATACAATAACATATGGACTTACAGCAGAAGAAATAGATGCAAAAAGTACAAAGGCCTGATTCTCGGTCCTTAATATATACCGCATCAACTTGCCGAAATCACATAATTAGTATTATATAGCAGCTATCTATATACCAGAAAGTAGGAAGCAAAAACAGAAATTCATATGTAGTAGATCGATAACATTCATACTGCTAGCGGATCGATAACATCCATACTGCCACATCCAAAAGTACATTTTATGGTACTAAGAGTACTTATTTCGAAGGTCTTAGGCAGCTACATAGCAATTGGGTTTTGCATATATTTATGATACGCAGTCGGAACTAAGGAGCTACTAAATACAAACATATACCACCATTCAGGCAGATAGGCGGCTCTAACAGTGCGGACAGTAAACGTTGGCCACCTTCGTGAAATAATGTTGAATCCGTGTTGAGTATTCTGAAATCCAAAGTAAGTAATTAACAAAAGCAAGGTAATGTTGGCACCCTGAGTATGACTGGTCTACTGGGTACTTGAAATTGTGGCAACACCTTATATGCTGAAGAGGTAGAATCAGTCTTGTGGGAACAGCAGCCTGCGGGTGGCATGTCGAGCTTGTGTATTTTCTTTCACATTGCGCAAACTGTTTCGGGAGGCAAGCGAGCATGGAATGATTATAGGATAGGGCAAGACTAATTTATCTCAGCGCGAGGATTGAATTAGTGTATCGTAATATTGTCTATTATTACCTGGCAGGCGTTGCCACAGTACAGATTTAGTTCTGAGGCCACTATAGAGGTAAAATACCTTGCCTGAGTACAGATTTAATTCTGAGGCCACTATAGAATCAAAATAGACCTGCTGCATCTAGAGAATTTAAGAAGTATCCTTCACAGGTTCCGAGAATACAAAGTTATGCAACTATTGCACATACTTTACAATCATATTTATATCTTGAACTATCTAAAAGCAAATAAAGCATCTCCTCTCATCTTGTGTAATAACATAGTAGCAGAAAGAACAAGTGCAGTCTAATACTCTATAGTTGTCAGCATACACAAGCACAAAAATGGTCTATATTTCAGTATCAGTTTGTATGCATGAGTATTATTGAAACAAGAAACTTGAAACAAAATTCTCACCTGATAGGTTATTATTCATGAGTAGATGGCTGACCCGATAACTGAGTAAGAATAGGACATAAAACACTGAAACTCACGTGAGATTATTCGAAGCTCTGAAGCTCACAAAGATCTAGCAGCCTAAACGGAGTAAAGTCATTGTAAAAATTGCTCGAGGACCCGATAACTAAGTAAAGTCATTGTAAAAATTCAGCTAATTAAGACCGAGCATAGACCAACAGATACCAAGACGGAGACACTAAACAAAACACAGAAGGAGGAAGGTACCAAATAGAAACTCTATGGTCCCTCATTGTCAATATTGCACAACGACAACTCAATACACTCCCATAGGACAAAGGGAGGTTATCTTAAGGGCTGTGCTACGAATCCAATGGAAGGAAACTCCAAAAAGTGAAAACCTAGATACCAAGAATATTGTCATTAACATTCAAATCACAAGTTTGAAGCAAGAATGAAGGCTATACCTGCAAAAGCGTAAACGGAGCAGTAGCACCAAAATAACCACGTGGTAAGCTCAACCAGCACCACACTGCACAGAAGCCATGCCAGATTGATCCTCTCCTTCCGTGATAAATAGATCCGAGAAATAGGCGACAAACACGGAACTAAACCTGCACAAGGGAAACTAAATAAAAGAGGAGAGGAAAGGGATGCAGCTGATAAGATCGGTCCATGAGCTCGTCATCCCCACGTCCGATAGGTCGAGGAAACCGGCATACCTCAAGCTGATGCTCATGGTCTCTGGACCCATGGATCAGAAGGGCACCAAAGAAAAGGTCGCCTCCGCAAACGTTGCTCGGGGCATGGGTAGAAGAGGTGTCCACTACTGCCGCCACGCCCTTCCTCTCAAGCTCTCCAAAAAGAATATACCAGTCTGACAAGTATAGAGCAGTGGATAAAATGTTAGTTTGTGCAGATAACTTAGATTTCCAGTTTTTGACTCAAAAAGGTTACATGCTATTGAACGCTTGGTAACTTAATTTTTCAATCTCAATTTTTTTTAAATAAAACTACCGATGATTCTTCATCCTTTAAAAATTAGAGTCTAGCATGCTTATCCACACACAGAAAATAGCATGCTATACGAAAACATAATTTCAAGTAGCATTATGGATACATAGAAGTGACCTGCTTATCACCTTTGTGTAGCAATCTCCAATGATATGGTGACCTGCAAAAAAAGTTGAAGAACACAGCAAACGTCAAGCCAAAGCCCAAACCAAGCCATAGGCGCAAGATCGTATGGAACAGAAAGGGTTTTTTGATAAAAAAGAAAGAAACGGGAAAATTACAAAATGGTAAACCATGGGACTATTTAGTATCAAAATAGAACTGATGTCCAGCCGTCCTACAATCTAAGGAGCTCTGTAATAAAGAGAGGAAAGAAATTATAGGAAAACATGTATGGACCCAAAAGTTACAAAAATAAGAAGTATCCATGCGTGAGACAGAGGTACGACTAAAAAGGAAATTTGAACACTCATCTACATTCTATATCTGTACGGAACTCGACTGGAAGAAAGACGGGAGACTGTACAGCTGAAGGCTAGCTGGTGAACTGGTCCAGAAGTAAATTTCAAAGATCTGGAGCACTGACCTGCGAGATTTGTGGGTATGTAGCTCATCGTTGCTCAGAAAACCTCAAAGAAAATATAGCGTGATGGAAATATCTACTCCTAGAAGCAACTGACTGACGTGCTTATATGATAAGAATTGTTAATAGTTACCACATCGATAAGTACACGAAATCTACCGTTAAATGATGCTCACCCCCAAATTCTATTGATACAGGATAACACATTATACCAGTCTAGTAGATGCATCGCCTGCTCATGTTAGCTAATTAGCATCACCGCGACATTCCCAAATGGAAAACTGCACAATAGGACAACAAGGAGCGAGCATATCACAAACGCTAATCATTCTTGCTTAGCACAGGTAAACAACAACAAAAAACTCTAGCAAGGCTACATCAGAGTCAAAGAGCAACATCTATTTTTGCAATTCCAGACGCAAAATACTGAAACTTTATAATGGCGGCATCATGTATTGACCTCAACCAAAATCACATGGGAAATAACCATGCCCATGGATCTGAACATTCAATGCTCATAATTTGCCAGAGATAACCTTGTCCAAACAACAGACACCCATAATCGAAGCTTGTAGCCATAAGTTCTAAATAGTATAATGAACTCCGGAAACATTGAAGCACTTGTAGCCATAAGTTCTAAACAGTATAATGAACTCCAGAAACATTGAAGCATGATCTGCGAGTTGACCCGTCCAAAAAATCAAAGAAAATGATCAGTTAATCGTGAAGCTGAAGCACACATTTTAATGCCACTTTGATTAGCATCAATACAAATTACAGGCAGGAAGAAAAGATATCACACTTTGATTAAAGCTCTAAAAAAACGTCTGTTAGTCAAACCTGCACACATCTGCCACCTCCATCGAGGAAGGCTTAATGGTAAATATGCCAGCATATGCTTCTACATAATAAGTAGGACAAATCAAAAACATCACTAATCATCCAATCGTTAGATTGCATATTTAAAAGGGTGAATAAATTAGAGGAATCCTAGAAGGGCAACGTCTGGAGCTAAGGACATTAAGGTCCAACAAACTCCTCCACCTCCCCAGATCCGGCAACACATTGGCTTATGCCTTCTCCTCTGCACACACACCTGACCTTCAATGGGATCTCTGACCTGTAGGACCAAAAAGAGAAAATAACTGAATTACCACAAGATCAGGCATGCTACATATCTGTGTCTCCATACCACCAGAGGCAAAGTGAATCGTGGGTTCCCATCATCAATTTGTGGAACACCACATGTACAAGAACAACCTTTGTTCACCATCCTCGTTGCTTTTGGCATTTTGTCAAACACCACGCAAGCACAATAATAATGGGGAGTGGGGTGAGAAGAAAGAGGAAAGAGAGCAAAGACCCAGCCTCCCATGGCTGCAGATCCTCTATAGGCCAGCGCCACCCCAGAGCCCTCTTCCACGCAGTGCCATCCCTTGCTGCTCGTTGACCTCTGTACCAGCGAGGCTCATCAAGCACCCTCCCCTGCTCCACCTCCAGAACTGCAGCCCAAGGTCTATCGATGATGGCGGCTCCACGACACACGTCGTATCCCTCGCCGCCCTTGCCACCGTGTGCTCCTCCTCCAGCTCAGCCAGTTGTGCTCCGCTGCTGGTTCTCCTCCTGCTGCGCCGCTCTCTCATCCTCATGGCCTCCACCCGCCTCCTCTTCACGGCTTCAATCCCGGCATTGTGCTGCCTCTAGGTAGCTGATTGGGAGGAGGAGGGGAGTAGGCGGGTTTGAGGGGAGGTGAGGCACCTTGGCCACCGTTGCCATCGACGACCCGACTCCTCTCGACCGCCTCCTGCGGTGCCGGAGCGGGGGTGGCCATGACTTGCGCCTCCGTGGCCTCCACCCGCTTCCCCTCATATGTCGTCGAAGCAGCGGGGGCATGGTCCTCACCTCCGGTCCTCCCGATGCGAGGCACGACGCGGCAGGAGTTGGGGAGGAGGAGAGAGGATGGAGGCAGATCGGGAAGGAGAGGAAGTGGCGATGGATCTAGGAGGAGGAGAGGAGACGTTCTATCAGGGAGGAGGAGAGGAGAGGAGGCAGCGGACACAGGATGTGGTCTGGGATATTTTGGCCGATGGGAAAACAAAGAAATGCGACGGGGACGAGCAGCCATCCCTGCCTCCTAGTGTCGGCCCCGCACGCTGTTGGGCCCGGATGTCATGGCTAATTCGGAGGAGCGGGAGGTGAGAAAAGATACTACCACATCCAACGGCTGCAGGTAGAAACAGGAGTGAAAACGTATTGTAGCGGGTAAATCGGACGGACGCAGTTCGCGCGCGCGCTTAGAGCCCTGAGGAGGCGGGTTGGCCAGGGGCGTTTATAGGAGTAATTGGTCCGGGAGTGTTCCGACCATGTCTGGAGTGTTTCCAAACCGTAGGGTATCACACTTAAGAGTTTGATGATGCTTAGAGAGTGTTTAAGGGTTTGTGATCTATTTTAATTACTATATTATGTGTGCTTGATTATCTGTGGGATGTCTGATACATTGCAAATGTATCTATAATTTTTGATGTTCCATGCTTGGTTTTATCCACTTTCTTATGTTTTGTTCCAACTTTGGAGTACTTTTCATATGATTTTTTGGACTAACCTATTAATAAGAGCCACAGTGCCAGCTGCCTATTTTCTGTTATTTTTGGTTCTAGGAAAATCACAAAATGAATATTCTCGGAATTGGATGGAACAAAAGCCAAAGTGCCTATTTTTTCGGAAGTCATCAGATGCCTGAATACGAGACGGAGAGGGGCTAGAGGCCGGCCACACCACCTGGTCGCGCGGCCAGGCTTGGCCCGCGCCAGGGGGTGGTGTGGTGGCCCCTAGCACCCCCCCGGCCTCCCCTTCCGACTATAAGATGCCCTCGGGACGTAAACCCTAAGTGCCCGATCAAAAATCCACGAAAGAGTCTGTAGCCGCCGTCATCTCCATCCCTAGATCGGGATGGATCTGAAGCTCTTCCCGGCACCCTGCTGGAGAGGGGAATTCACCCTGAAGGCCTTCTTCATCACCATGCAAGCCTCCGGTGTGATGCGTGAGTAGTTCATCCTTGGACTACGGATCCATGTAGTAGCTAGATGGCTGGTTCTCCTCCTTTGTGCTTTCATGTCTAGATCTTGTGAGCTCCGTTCATGATCAAGATCATCTATTTGTAATTCTACATGTTGTGTTTGCGGGGATCCGATGGATATTGAGATTCTATTTCAGATTGATTATTGATTCTATCATGTCTTTGTTATTTGTGATCTTGCATGCTTTCCGTTGTTAGTAGCTATCTTGGCCAAGTAGATGCTAGCAACTCCAAGAGTTAGTATTTATGCTCGATAGTGGGTTCATGCCTCTGGTAATCTGGGGAAGTGACATAAATCTCTAAGGTACTAGATGTGCTATTGCTACTGGGGAGAAAACAACAATCCTTTGTTCATAGAACAATCGTATTGTTTACTTTACATGCAATTCGTAAAGCAATCTGTTTCTTGCAACTTAATACTTGAGGGGGTTTGGATGATAACCTGAAGGTGGATTATTAGTCATAGATGCAGTTGGATGGCGGTCTATGTATAATGTTGTAATGCCCAATCAAGTCTCAAAGGAGTCAAGATGATTAGTATATGCATGTATTGCTTTCTCGATGTTTGTCAATTGCCCTGTTGTAATTTGTTCACCCAGCATGTTATCTATCTAAGGAGAGCCACCTCTAGTGAACTATGGATCCCGGTCCTTGTCTTTTACATTCAATCTACAATCTTTTACTGCTTTGTGTTTACTTTCTGCAAACTATTACTTCTTTCCATTCGATATGTTTAATCCTTTGTTTTCCACAAAACACGGTGAGATTGACAACCTCATCGCAAGTTAGGGACAAAGTTATGTGGTTGTGTTGTGCAGGTCTCCACGTTGCTACTAGCACCGGTAGTGCGCCCTGCCAAAGCTAACTAGTAACACCTTTGGGGTGTTTCCTTGGTCCTACTGGTTCGATTAAACCTTGGTTTCAGAACTGAGGGAAACTTGCTGTTGTGTTCATCATACCTTCCTCTTGGGGTTTCCAACGAGCTCTACATCAACACCACACCAGCACTTTTCTAGGCGCCGTGCATTGAACCATCAAGCATTTTTCTGGCGCCGTTGCCGGGGAGTCAAGAACATCTTCACAAGGAGAGTCCCTCATAACCAATCTCTTTACTTTGTTATTTTTGTTTTGCTTAGTTTTATTTTTGCTTTGTTTGCTTGTTTCTTTATTCAAAAACACAAAAAAATTAGTTTTACTAGTTTGATTTCTTATTTGAAAACCCAAAAAAAATGACTACTCTTGAAAACACTAAGTTGTGTGACTTCACTAGAACCAACAACAATGATTTTTTGAGCACACCTATTGCTCCACCTGTGCCTGAAGATACTTTCTTTGAGATAAAACCTTCTTTGCTCAATTATGTTATGAGAGAACAATTTTCTAGTATTGGTAATGAAGATGCTGCTTCCCATCTAAATAACTTTGTTGAACTTTGTGAGATGCAAAAGCATAGGGATATAGATGGTGATATTATTAAACTGAGATTGTTTCCTTTCTCTTTGTGAGGAAAAGCTAAAGAATGGTTGAATTCCTTAACTAGGAATAGTATTGATTCTTGGACTAAGTGCAAAGATGTTTTTATTAGAAAATACTATCCTCCTGCTAAGATTATATCTATGAGAAGTGAAATAATGAAGTTTAAACAACTTGATAATGAGCATGTTGCTCAAGCTTGGGAAAGAATGAAATCTTTGGTAGAGAATTGTCCCACTCATGGACTGACTGCTTGGATGATCATCCAAACTTTTTATGCAGGATTGAACTATTCTTCAAGGAACCTATTGGATTCTGCTGCTGGAGGTACCTTTATGACCATCACTTTGGGTGTTGCAACAAAACTTCTGGACAATATGATGGTTAATTTTTTGAATGGCATACTGAGAGAGCTCCACAAGGTAGGAAGGTAAATTTTGTTGAGGAAACTTCCTCCTTGAGTGATAAGATTGATATTATTATGTCTATGCTTGTTAATGGGAAAGGCCATATTGATCCAAATAATGTTCATGTAGCCTCTTTGGTTGCTCAAGAAGAGCAAGTTGATGTGAACTTCATAAGAAATAATAACTTTGGCAACAATGCTTATGGTAATAACAATTATAAGCCATATCCTCCCAACAATGGTAATGCTTATGGAAATTCTTACAACAATAATAGGAGTACACCCTCTGAACTTGAAGTTATGCTTAAAGACTTTATTAGTAAGCAAACTGCTTTCAATAAAACTATTGAGGAAAAACTCTCTAATGCTGAAAGAAATATAGCATATTTGGCTAAAGCTCAATCTTCTTTGAATAAAATGGCTGCTAAACCTGAAACTACTGATAATCCCTTTGCAGCTACTAATGCCATACAAGTAAGAATTGATGAAAATGTTAGACTATTAGCTGAATTACATGCTAAGTGGGAAAGATAAGATGAAATTGCTAGAAACATTAGTGTTTCTACTATTACCACCACTAGTGTTGAGGCTAGTAATAGTTCTACTACTTTAGATGATAAATTTGATTTCGATCTTGATGGTTGCAATATCTCTGAAGTTATTAAGTTCCTACAAAAGCTTGCTAAAAGTCCTAATGCTAGTGCTATGAACATGGCCTTTATAAAACATAATGCTATCATAAAGATTAAAGAAGGAAAGATGAAACATAAAGCTTCTATTCCTATAAAACAAGAAGATGGTTGGGAACCCATCATTAATATGAAAGTTAATGACTTTGATTTCAAAGCTTTATGTGATCTTGATAGTGGTGTTTCTATTATGCCTAGAAGGATTTATGATATGCTTGATTTGCCTCCACCTGAAGATTGTTATTTGAATGTCCCACTTGATGATAATGCTAAAAAGAAACTCATGGGGAGTCTTAAAAATGTTCTTATTATGGTTAACAATTCCTATGTCCCCGTTGATTTCTATGTTTTGGATGTTGAATACAATACTTTTTGTCCTATTACTTTGGGAAGACCTTTTCTTAGAACTGTTGGTGCCATCATTGATATGAAAGAAGGCACCATTAAATATCAACTCCCACTCAAGAAAGGTATACAACACTTACCTAAAAAGAGAGAAAAGATTTTTTTTGCTTCTCCTGTGAAAACAAAATTTGGTCTTAATGCTTCTTCATTTGAGAACACTTGACTCTTTCTTGCTTCTTATGCCTAACTTAAAGGCGTTAAAGAAAAGTACTTATTGGGAGATAACCCAAAGGTTTTATATGAGTCTTGGAAGTTATTACCTATGTAATAACCGCTCCTTATCCTTTTTATTTGCTTTTTGTGCCAAGAGTAACCTCTAATGAGAGAGAAGTAATGATTGGGAAAGTTGCTGTCCCGAAACAGATTTTTGTGCTTCACCATAAAAACTCGTGTAAAATCTCTGAATGTCTTTTTGAGGCGTGAATTTTTGTGCTTCTGCCCCAGGTTGTTATATAACTTTTGTCAGTTCAACACTTTTTGATTTGACCAACAGAAGGTCTTCCAAAAAATTCGTCTTTACCTGTTGGTCTGTTTTGACAGATTTCTGCCATTTTCTGTATTTGCTTCTTGTTGGTTCCTTTTTGAGTTCTTTTGGGGAATTGAGCTTTTTGAGGGAAGTGCTATAGTAGATAGTGTTCTAATGGAAGTTTATTTGGTGTTGTAACTGAACCTTAAGACTTATTTATCTTGAGTGCACTAATGTTGCTAATAAAGATTGTGTAAAGTTTTGTATGAAGGAAAATTTTCAGGTGTATGGAAGGAATGAGTAATGAGATGAAGGATGGACTAAAGCTCAAGCTTGGGGATGCCACGCGTGTCAACCCAAGAAATATCCAAGAAGTACAAGCGTTAAAGCTTGGGGATGCCCAAGGCATCCCCTTCTTCATCAATAAAAATCTCAGGTTTCTTCCAAACGCTTCATTTTTATTGTTTCATGCACAGTTGTGTTTTTCTTGGAGCGTCTTCTTTTTCGTTTTCGTTTTGGTTTTTCATTAGTTTTGTTTGCTTAGTTTCTGAATAAATTGGTTGGACCCCCTCTTTCATAAATTGGTTTGTAAATAGTTTGGTTTGGTCTGGAAAAGAGTAGGAAAGTTCATGCTTATGTGGTAAAAAGAGCTTGTTTTTGACTGTGGCCTATGTTGTCATGCCATGCTTGATATTGTTTTGGCTTTATTCTTAGTATTCTTTGCTGTATCATGACTTGTTATAAACAATTGAGATTTCTTAATGTGCCTTGGTTGAATCATGCGTTGTTTTAGCATATTAAAGCATAATATAGTGGTATTATCCTTTGATGCTTTATTTGGGTTGACTTGGCGCATGCTCACACCATGTTATGACTATCTAAAGTCACCATAGCCTTTATGATCCTTTAGTTTTCAATTTGTAGTATCACTTTATGCTTTGATCAATGATGTTTTGTCGCTCTGCATGATTATGGCCATTATTGCTCTCTTAGTTTGTCACTCCCAGTCTTTTGCTAGCCTCCACAACAAAGTATGAGTTCCACTCATGCATCCAACTCCCTAAACCAAGTTATTCCAAAGATTCCACCATACCTACCTACTAGATTAAGCTATTCCAAGTATATTCATGCTTTTGTTTACCTTCCAAATTAAACTTGTTATGAGAAAACTAGTGATTAAAGCTCTCACGAACTTGATGGCACACTTTACTTTTTTGCATCTAATAAACTTGAACCATTGGGTCCTTCTTTGTTGCGTATATGCTTGCGCTTTATAAGTTTAAATTAGCAGAACCATGTCTTATGGGGAACGCTTTCAACATTGCACTTGTACTTTGTACCCCGTTGATATCATGTTCTTTTGCTTACGGATCCCGACGGTGTGAAATAAAAGTGGAACTTGCAAGATCATGGAGTTTGTATGTGTGTTAGAGAAATGCCTGGGCCGCTAGCCTAAGCCATGCCTAATCATGGTGGAAACTTGCAGTATCACCATAATGAGCACTCTATGAAGCATCCTCAATAAAAACCTATACAAATAGCAAATAAAAAGATCGCTGAGATGCTCATTGTCTGCTTGCCTTGTCATTTTGATTATGGGAAAGCTCCCGTATCATGTGCAAGGGCTACCCCGTTGGTGGTTCTTAATGATACACATGTACTTACAATGACAAGAGCTTACTCGTGACTAGCATGAGGATCGGTCTTCGTAAGTAAGGGGCATGATATTTTGGTTTATAACTTGTCAAGCATATCCTCTTAGTTGTGTCACTTTAACCTTAATCACCTTAAAGATGCTTATGATAGGGGCAATGAGAGCTGAAAACTATAAGTACCATAATTTTTGGAAGCTCTTTATGAGACTTGAGTCCCTACTTCCTTTTATAAAAAGCCTTTCTTCCACCATTATATTGAGTCTCCACCTTCTATCTTTATGCACTTACTTTGAGAGCATAGTGGCCATTCTTAGTTCTATGTGCATTGTCCTAGGACTAGTTGATTGATGCATAACATGATATTGCTTGTTTTAAACTATTGTATCTAGTCAATCTTATGAACTTTGAAGGTGTCCTATGCATTTATATTTGCTACTATATTGAGGGACAAGCTAAATACTTTTATGCTATGTTTTCTTTATGTGAAACAAACAAATGTCTTGCAAAGCATTGTTATTCATGAATCTTTTGTTTGTGCCTTTTCATGTTGCATCATAGTTTCTTTGTCTTATTGCTAGAACTTTGCCTTTCATGTTATGATTGAAGTACTATGGTCCTTGCTTTGAATGTTTTACAAATACTTTGATCAAGTCTTTGATGGTGCATGTCACCTCAAAAATTATTCTTTCTTTTTATCACTTACCTACTTGAGGACGAGCAGGAGTTAAGCTTGGGGATGTTGATACATTGCAAATGTATCTATAATTTTTTATGTTCCATGCTTGGTTTTATCCACTTTCTTGTGTTTTGTTCCAACTTTGGAGTCCTTTTCATATGATTTCTTGGACTAACCTATTAACAAGAGGCATAGTGCCAGCGGCCTGTTTTCTGCTGTTTTTGGTTCCAAGAAAGTCAGAAAATGAATATTCTCGGAATTGGACGGGACAAAAGCCAAAGTGCCTATTTTTCCGGAAGTCATCAGATGCCAGAATACGAGACGGAGAGGGGCCAGAGGCCGGCCACACCACCTGGCCACGCGGGCAGGCTTGGCCCGTGCCAGGGGTGGTGTGGTGGCCCATGGCACCCCTCGGCATCCCCTTCCGACTATAAGATGCCCTCGGGACGTAAACCCTAAGTACTCGATCAAAAATCCACGAAAGAGTATGTAGCCCCCGTCATCTCCATCCCTAGATCGGTAGGGATCTGAAGCTTTTCCCGGCACCCTGCCGGAGAGGGGAATTCACCCTGGAGGCCTTCTTCATCACCATGCAAGCCTCCGGTGTGATGCGTGAGTAGTTCATCCTTGGACTACGGATCCATGTAGTAGCTAGATGGCTGGTTCTCCTCCTTTGTGCTTTCATGTCTAGATCTTGTGAGCTCCGTTCATGATCAAGATCATCTATTTGTAATTCTACATGTTGTGTTTGCGGGGATCCGATGGATATTGAGATTCTATTTCAGATTGATTATTGATTCTATCATGTCTTTGTTATTTGTGATCTTGCATGCTTTCCGTTGTTAGTAGCTATCTTGGCCAAGTAGATGCTAGCAACTCCAAGAGTTAGTATTTATGCTCGATAGTGGGTTCATGCCTCTGGTAATCTGGGGAAGTGCCAGAAATCTCTAAGGTACTAGATGTGTTGTTGCTAATAGGGAGGAAACAGCAATCCTTTGTTCATAGAACAATCATATTGCTTACTTTACACGCAATTCGTAAAGCAATAATCTGTTGCTTACAACTTAATACTGGAGGGGGGTCGGATGCTAACCTGAAGGTGGATTATTAGTCATAGATGGAGTTGGATGGCGGTCTATGTATAATGCTGTAATGGCCAATCAAGTCTCAAAGGAGTCAAGAAGATTAGTATATGCATGTATTGCTTTCTCGATGTTTGTCAATTGCCCCGCTGTAATTTGTTCACCCAGCATGTTATCTATCTAAGGAGAGCCACCTCTAGTGAACTATGGATCCCGGTCCTTGTCTTTTACATTCAATCTACAACCTTTTACTGCTTTGTGTTTACTTTCTGCAAACTATTACTTCTTTCCATTCGATACGTTTAATCCTTTGTTTTCCGCAAAACATGGTGAGATTGACAACCTCATCGCAAGTTGGGGACAAAGTTCTGTGGTTGTGTTGTGCAGATCTCCACGTTGCTACTAGCACCGGTAGTGCGCCCTGCCAAAGCTCAGCTAGTAACACCTTTGGGGTGTTTCCTTGCTCCTACTGGTTCGATTAAACCTTGGTTTCATAACTGAGGGAAACTTGTTGTTGTGCTCATCATACCTTCCTCTTGGGGTTCCCAACGAGCTCTACATCAACACCGCACCAGAACTTTTCTGGGCGCCGTGCATTGATCCATCAATGCCTAATGCTTGTTGTCGAATTAAGGGTCCAGGAAACATGATACTTTATTCTACATGGATAGGATCTTGTTCGCTAGCAGACCGGCGACCCTCAAATGACACGGGGATATCAATGGAAAACTAGTAGACTCGAGGATAACAAGGAACCATTGAGCTTATTGCATTAGTTCAGTCCAAGGAGCTTAATCGCTAAGCGACCTGAAGGGTCTTAATCGTCTAGTGGCTGACCATGGTTTTGGTAACAGACTAGTAGGACTATTGAAGTTGGGATGAAATCTACCAAGAGGAGTTCCGGCTAATTATAGGTTGCTCTCCTAAACATATACTTATAAAATTACAATTTTTACATTTATTATTCGTCCACCTGGCACAGTCACTATCACCATCAACTGTATCTCCCCACGCCTTCTTTCCATTTGTAGGAAATAACAAACAACAAAACCGTTCTTTGCTTTTATGCATTTTACTTCTGAAGTTACATTTTTAAGTTTTATTTAAATACACCCAGTTTAATCCAAATTCCTTTCTCATTTCAACACTTGCAGTCAATTCACTCGAAGACCTGTGATAGCTTTGGGTGTGACAGAGACTTCACCCATAAACACTTACCTTGGGCTCCCTGTGGGATAGATATCTATACTTCGAAACTAGCTACAAACGATCTGTGCACTTGCAGAGATCAAGCTATTTTCTGGCGTCGTTGCCGGGGAGCTAGTCGCTAAGTGTTTTTCTCTTGACATTTTAGGTGTTACTATTACAAAATGTTCTCCTTAGGAGACAAGGGTTCTGCACACTCTGGTAGCACCTATTTACCAGATTATATTGAGCGCGTGCCTGTTCAGAGGCACGAGGATATTATTGAAAAACTTTTAAGATCAAACAAAGTTGAAGTTGAAAAATTGAGTGATATGGTGGAACTTACGTTTATTTATAGGACAACTCCGAAGATACCTGAGAAAACTCTCAGAGAATATAGTGATCCAAGCACTGAATTTCTTAAACAACCAATAGAATTCCCTAATCCCGGAGTTAGAGAGTATCGATTTGATGGTGGAATTATTAAAATTTTGCAGGAAAAAGCTTTTAGTGGAAGGGAATATGAAGACCCAGGAAGACATCTTAGAGAGTTCGATGATGTGATAACATCATTTGGACCAAAAGGTTTGCCAAGAGATTTCTCTCGTCTAAAATTATTTTGTTGGTCTCTTAAAGGTAAGGCTCTAGACTGGTTATATTCTCTCCCCCGCCATTACATTAAATGGTAGGAAAACTGCATTGTTAAATTCATAAACAGGTTTAATCCTTTCAAAAAGGTAACTGAACTTAGAAAGAATATAGGCAACTTTAGTCAGTAAGTGGGAGAAAACTACCCACAAGCCTGGGATAGATTCTTTGGCATGATCAATAGTATTCCTAATCATGGCTATTCCGAGTCAACTATTTGCCATTTATTTTACCACGGTCTTAATACTCAATGTAGGGAGTTGCTTGATTTCTCAGCAGGAGGATCGATAAATACTTTAACTGTTAATGAATGTTTGGAATTGATGTCTACTAGGGCTAAGAATGATTCTTTATACAATCCTGATTTCGGCACTAAGCCGGAAAAAGGGATACTTCGGATAACTCTTGATCTTATGCCTGAAGTATGCAAAACAATGAAACAAAAAGGTATACCTTCTAAACTTATTAAGGAAAACAAAGTAGACTTATTAGAAGTTCTTACTAAAGAAGACGAAACTAGGAAAGTTTTCAAGAATTAAAACATCGACAAGCAAAATCTCATAATAACTTGCATAAGCACTTTCAAAAACATAAAAAGATTTTGGCAGAACTCACGGAAAATTATGATGAAATTGACCAAGAAATAAAATTATTTCACAAGTATCTTAGTATGATTGAAACCCAGTGTGAACAAATAGCATCTGGTTATCAATTTTTTCTTCAAGATGATGTAGATTTTCCTGTTTCTACTAATGTTATTACAAAAAGAGGTGCAGTTGTTATAGGACCATTAGGACAACTAGAATATGAAGCTTAAAAAGATCGAAAGGAAAAGTCCTAACTTAAAACAAGCCAAGAAGATGATACACTGGTGGATCCTCAAGATGAAACTACTCAAGAAACACAAGATCAAACCAAGGTGGGCAAAGATGATGCACATGACGATCGTTATGACTCTAATATAGAGACGATCGATCCAAGAGAAAAAAAGAGATCAGCAATGAAGATGAAGTTGTTGTAGTAGAAAAGAATAAGAGCAATAAGCAACAACAAACGAAAGCAACAAAATAGCCCGACCCCCCCCCCCCCCCCACACACACACACAAAAGGAAAAAGACAAGAAAGGTGAGAAAAAGCTTCCTTATCCAGATCGAAAAAAGAAAGCACCAGATCAGGTAATTTATGATTCTTTTACAAAGGCACTTGGTGACCTTCGTCTGGAAATTCTATTTGCGAATGCAATCAAAGTTCCCACCTATTCTAATTTTCTTTGTTATATTCTTAGTAGAAAGAAAGAGATAACTGAAACCGTTGCCATGGTGACTAGTTATCCTGCTAATGGTAAGCTATTGTCTAAATCGGGAGATCCTGGAATACCAACTATTTCATGCTCAATAGGCAAAACTGATATTCATAATGTCTTGTGTGATTTAGGTGCAGGGAGTTAGTGTAATGCCATACTCCCTCTATAAAAGGTTAGGATTAGGATGTTCTACTTAGAATAGATGATCATGTTATTCCCACTGATTTTATTGTTCTTGAAATGCCTGGCGATGAAAAATTATCCATAATACTTGGAAGAACTTTCCTTAGTACTGTAGGAGCTTCAGTTGATTGTGCTGAAGGGAAAATAATCTTCAATGTTTATGATGTTGAAATCATTCGGTATTTTCCAAAGAAATTAGAAGTAGGAGAAAGATATATTCCACCGGCAAAACGAGTTCATGTGGTGAGTGTCTTTGATAAAGGGCAACCCAAAGTAAGAATTTGAGAACATAGAAGGGATTGAATTATTCAACCATTCTTAATAAAATGCTTAATGGGAGTCAACCTATTACTTTAATAAAATAAGTTAAAAGAATAAAATGGTCATCGCATTCCTACAACTTTTTCACAGACATTCTTGCGGAAGCGCGCCCGTGAAAATGCAGCTGTCAAAAAGTAGTAGAAACAACATTGAGCAAATGTAGAATAAGTATAAAAATAAAAAGTTTGAGTTTTATCTACAAAGTCTAGATCCATCATTTAGTTCAAACTAGAAAAAAGTAATAAATCTCTAGTTGAGGAGAAGAAATTAAGTTGTACTAAATTTCTGTTCTGTATATGTTGATGTTAGCCGACAGTTTCCACTGCCATTTTTCTGTGAAAAATAAGATATTTCGCTAAGTTTTAGAGTAAGAAGGTATTCTCGAAGAAATAGAATTTTTTTGATGACTACTCATAGTTTAAGGACCAACTATACGGCAGGAATAAAAATTCCGGTCGTATAGTTCCAGTCGTATAGATATCTTTGCCATCAATAAATTTTTGGTTGAAGGAATAGAGAATTTAATGACCAACTATACGGCGGGAATAAAATTTCCGGCCATATAGCTTCGTTCGTATAGATACCGATGCCTTCGTACAATTTCTTCTCAAAAGTACTGACTGTTTAACGACCAACTATACGGCGGGAATAAAAATCCCGGCCGTATAGTTCCGGTCATATAGATATCGATGCCTGTTCTGGAAAATTTAGCTCGAGGGTACAGACGGTTTAACGACCAACTATACAGCGGGATTATTGTGATCTGGTCGTATAGTTGCGTCCATATAGCCGTGTTCTGCCTAAAGAAACCCTAGTTGGCGGCGCTGCCGCAACTATACGGATGGAACAACATATCCCACCCGTATAGTCATGGACGTATAGTTAGGCGCGACCACAAAATCGGGCCGGGGCGGCTAGGTTTCTTCTCCTCCCTCATTATTTCTCTCATATTCTCTCTCCAAACCTCTCAAAAACCACCTAGAACTCTTGATTCTTCGTGGATTTCGTTTGTTTGAGTGGGGGAATCAATAGATCGGTATGTTTCTCTCCCTATCTATGCTTTATTTTCAGAATTCCATGGTTGAAACTCTCACATTGACTTAGTGGATGAACTCTAGCTTAATTCGTTTTTTTATTGATTTCTCACGTTAGGATTGAATTCTTCCACGTAGAATCGTTCATATATCATGTAAAAACTATATCCCTAAGGTTTTATGGTGAAATTTTACAGTGCATCAAGATGAACAGAATCGGTAACCTCTTTCGCTCGAGCAAGCGCTAACGTGGCGAGGGCTCAGGGGTATGAGCTGGGCACGACCCCAAGATGGCCATAGTTTCATCGAGGAGGGTGCTGCCCACACGATGGGCCGACGATACCTTTCTCATCGCGGCGGAGTTGAAGGTGTACTTCGACCTCATGTGTAATAAGGCAGGGATAACGGTACTCGGTTTCGTGAGCCACAACACCTAGGCCGAGCTTACCTACGAGTTCATTGCCTCTTTCAACAACGACCACAGGGCAAAAGGTGATGCGTGCACAGTAAGCTTCACCATGAACTGGCAGTACTATGAAATAACCTTTGAACAATTTTGTGATGCTTTCGGCTTCCCTCATGTTGGGGAATCCACTGTTACTAACTTCTATAGCATCACAAGTGGAGAGACTTGGGAGGTTATTTCTTTTAATGGTGGAAGGGAATTCTACCAGAAGAAGATGTCCACCATTCAGAACCCAACCATTCGCTACTATGCTTTGTTCCTCGCTAACACACTGATGGGAAGAGGAGACACCGGTTCCATGGCCAATGCGGACATGTCAATGATAACCAAGGCACTCTTCCCCACTACACCGGAAAGCCCCAATCCCGCGGCTCTACTCATCCAGCACCTTCGCCACCAAAGCAACAATACGAAAGGTGACATTCACATTGGTGGATTGGTAACACACCTTGCCCATGCATTAAATATTATATTACCTATTATGCAACCTGTTGATGGCTCCAAACTCATGGACATCAAGTATTTGACTGCTTGTGGATTCCTTGGTGTTTACCAAGCTAACTGGAGGCTCCGAGCATATCAATTTAGTTATCTTGGTGATGCACGGGGTGAGCAGGTTCCGTTGCCCTATCCACAAGCCTTCTCAATTGTGGAGAAGGACACTTGGATCCTCACCAAGGATCAAGTGACCAAGATCATGGCTAAACTCCAGCCTGATCAAGAGGAGGAGGAAGAAGGAGGGTAGCAGGATGAGGATGAGCAGGAGCAGGAGGATGAGGATGAGCAGGGATACAACCCTGCTTGGGAGGGATAACAGCAGCAGCAAGGGGGAGCCTGGGACCCATGGCCTAATCAACCATAGCAGGGGTACAACTACGTCCCCTACCAAGAATTCTAGCAGCTCAACCATCGCGTTGGGGAGATCGACCACACTCTTCAAGGAGTAATGAATATGTGAATACCTTAACTCACAACTTCAGTCACTTCATGACCCACTTCCCCGACTACTACCAGCCGCTAAATGACGTCAACAACTAAGCATGGCAACAACCTAAGCTTGGGAGAGGTTTGAGAACCTGCAATCTTTGCATTCATATTTTATTTTCTTCTTTTGGTTTATTCTATTTCTTCAAAATTGCATGTTTACTTTCAGCTTGCATTCCTAAACCAAAAACAATTTTTTACTTGTAGCCTTATTTGCAAATGTATTCCTTTGTTTCTCTTGAAGATTGCTCAATTTCAGGTGACTTGACAATAGGGAACAGTAGAGAGGATTCAACTCAAGTACGGGAACAAAGAAAGCAAGAGGAGGTATCACATTCCTTCCATCACCTTCTTTGCAATATTAAATTGACCCTACAATTATTCACTCGCTTGCACTTGAGTCACTCTCCATTTAGCTTTGTTATCCTATAAATTTTATTCCTTTGCCAAGTGTCTCCTTTTTAGCTTTGAAATAATGAACAATGGATTTGGCTAAAAATATTTCCAACATTTTTTACAACAAAAAAGCATCCAAAAGATGACTTGAGTCCATGTTTAGCCCAAAGAATTTGATTTTAGAACTATTCCATCCTAGTTGAGCTTAATGTAAATAGACTCGATAGTACCCTTGAATGAAATTATTTGATAAAACGAATGTTTCGAAGTAGTAGAGATATGCCACTACTTTTTCTAATAATTACCATAAGATATTGCTTTACACGTGTCATTACAACACTGTCGTGCTCCATGGGTAACTATTAACTCTGGTGGCTAACGAACGATCTGAATGTGGGAAACCACTTGATTTCGGCTATTGAGTTATGTGAACGTCTGTAGCAGCAATGCTATGACGAGTAAAAAATTTAGTCTCCTCGTGGTTTCGTGTTCCAAGTGAAGTTATAGTACTCCTCTGACCCATTATTGTTCAACAATTATTTATTGGCATGGTCACGAGTGAACAACACAGTCCCAATTAACATGTTAAAAATAGTAGCATGATTTCTCTATGAAAGAGCTGAAGTTTTTGAAAGGCAAGGAAAGGAAAAAGGTGCTTTGACAGTCTTGAAATTTTGACATGGGAATAGATGAGCTGTTCTTAAATTGAATGTTTTGGTGCCAACTTGAGTAATCTTAATTGATTAAAGAAACAAGAGCAAAAAGTTTTATCTCTCAACAAAGAGAGACACCAAAAGAATTTGTTTCACTTTCCTAGCTAAACTTTTGACACTTGCTCGGGCATATGATTTATTTGCTAGCAAGACTTACTTGGTTAGGAAGTGGACTCAGTGCAATCTTGTGAATTGTATGATCATGTTTAAGATTGTAGGGATTGTGAAGAAAAGAATTTGACACCAATTCGAGCTTGTAAGTTCTTTTATTTCAGTCTCGAATCTCCGCTATTCTTCCTTATTTCTTTGTCACTCGAGGGCGAGCAACATCTAAGCTTGGGAGAGTTGATAGATGTGAGATTCAACACATTTTTTATGATTTTTATTGATGGTTTTCCTCTAGATTTGATCGTTTTCTAGCTTTACCTAACACTAATACTTTGGTAGCAAAGAAAACTTGGTTTTTAATGTGTGTTTTAGGTTCTGAACGTCAATAGAGGGTTTAACTAGAGAAACACAATATTCAGATGAAAACAAGCAAGTCTCACTTTGGAAGCAATCGAGGGAAGCGTACAGAAGCTTTAACGAGCAACTATACGGCAGGAACATTTTTCTGGCCGTATAGTTCCTGCCGTATAGCTATCGCCGCCTCTATCTTGTCAAAAGGGACAACTTTCGTGAAGAGACCAGACGCGAAAACACAACACAACAGCCACCATACCATCCAGAAGGGAGAAAGAGGAGATCCGTAGAAGAAGGAGAATATGTTCTTCATCTCGCTTCACGATCTTCGACCTCCTAGCCAGTACACCCCCATAGCCATTACTTGTACTTGAGAGAGAGAGAGAGATCTTCACCTTGCAAGACTAGGGTTTGATATTGATTCTTCTTATCTTGAATTGTGATGGATTACTTGTCTATTCTTATTGTGGATCTCCACGGTAATATCAAGACGAATTCCCTTTATTTAATTATATCGATAATGCTTTCTTTTCTCATGTGTGAGTAAGTTCCTTGGGCGTGGGAGATGTAAGTCATTGGTGAGATGTGTTGTGCCTTCATATATTTTCCATTAGCTTCTGATCTATTTTAATTACTATATTATGTGTGCTTGAATATCTGTGGGATGCCTAATGCTTGCTGTCCAATTAAAGGCCTAGACAACATGATACTTTGTTCTACATGGATAGGATCTTGTTCGCTAGCAGACTCGTGACCCTCGAGTGACACGGGGATATCAATGGAAAACTAGTAGACTCAAGGATAACGAGGAATCATCGAGCTTATTGTATTAGTCCGATCCTAGGAGCTTAATCTCTAAGCGACCTGAAGGGTCTTAATCGTCTAGTGTCTGACCATGGTTTTGGTAACAGACTAGTAGGACTATTGAAGTTGGGACAAAATCTACCAAGAGGAGTTCCGGCTAATTATGGGTTGCTTGCCTACATATATACTTATAAAATTATAATTGTTACATTTATTATTCGTCCACCTAGCACAGTCACTATCACCATGAACTGTATCTCCCCGCGCCTCTTTGCCATCTGCAGGAAACAACAAACAACAAAACCGTTCTTTACTTTTATGCTTTTTACTTCTGAAGTTACATTTTTAAGTTTTATTTAAATACACCTAGTTTAGTCCACATTCCTTTCTAATTTCAACACTTGCAGTCAATTCACTCGAAGACCTGTGACAACTTTGGGTGTGACAGAGACTTCACTCATAAACACTTACCTTTGGGCTCCCTGTGGGATCGATATCTATACTTCAAAACTAGCTACAAACAATTTGTGCACTTGCATACATTAGAGATTCACCGGGATGAGGTGCGAGAAGTAGAAGGGTGACGATGCCGCAGCATGAGCAGCGTGAGACAACGACTATGACGCATAGAATCCCATCGGTGGGACCATCTCCAGAGACGAGGCATGTGCAGCGGTCGCCGAGGAGGCCCCGTAGGCAGGCGCGACACCGTCGTACGTTGACGGCAGGTGGGCGTCATAGGGAGCGGTGGTCGGGGCACCGTAGAATGGTGCAGTCAGGGCCCCATAAGGTGGCGTGGACGTGGCCCCGTACTGCAGCGCCGTGGGCACCACATAGGGCTGCAGAGGTGGCACATCATAGGATGGCGCCAGCCAGGCATACGTAGGTTAGTGCAAGGGCACCGTAGGTTGGTGAAGGGGTGTCGTACGTGGGCGCGGACGGGACACTGTAGTTCGGCGTAGGTGGGGCACCGTAGGTCAGCGCCGAGTAGACACCATAGGGCGTGGGTGATGGACCACCATAGGGTGGCGGTGCAGTCACGCATGTCAAGTAAGAACGACCGTCATAGGAGACCGACGACGGCATATTTCCCTCTTCGCCAGGCTGTGGCGGATGATGGAGGAGCCGATCCGATCGGGGGTGGCTGCGGGAGAGGACCCGGAGGCGCGACCCCAGGGGACCGGGCTTGCCACTACGCTAAGGGCTATGAGGCGAGGAACCATGAGGTAGGGGAAGGGGCTTGCGCAGTAGCGACAACAGGGGCAGCAAAAGCCATCGTAACCTCATCTGATACCATGTAAAACAATGAGAATAGGGCAAACAACCTTGACCCAGACGGCTGGCCTCAGTCAGTTTATATAATAGGATTAACAGAGTTTTGTTACGATACGTTTACACATAGGACTCCTACTCCTTATCATATACAGAGTCTAACACCTGTGATTTCTCTAGCTCCATGCCCCTCGCTAGTTCTCCTATCGCACGCTGGTTGGCTATTCGCCCTTGCCGGCTCTTCGCCATCGCCTCCTGCCGGTAGATGCTGGCCTCTAATCAGTTCCTCGTGGTGCTTCTATTCGCCTTCGGGCTGAGTGGAAGCCGTGTGGGCAATTTCTATCGTGAGCACTGATAAGTCCAAAATTGGAGCATATTTACCTTTTGTTTTTGCATAAATAGAGTAGGAATCTTTGTATTTCACTGCATCTACACGCGCTATATTGTACTTGTTTCAACAGATCCCAAATCGTGGAGTCATATATGAACATATCAATTAGAGCTATCATATTGTGTAATTATATGATATTTCTAAGTGATAAAAGACATTTTATGAATTTAACTTCGCACCTAGAAGAATACCAAACAAGGAGGAGGCACCAGTACCAATAACGACCACTGGTACGGGCGGAGCCCGCCCGTACCAAGCGCCATCATGACCGCCTCATCAAATACTTCTGCCTAGAGAAGAAGATAGGGAGATCCGGCATTCACAGCTACCAGAATCCACGAAAAACCACACCCGAGAGGGATCTGAAGGAGGAACTTGGCTAGGGCAAAATCCCAGCTGCTTCACGTATCATTGGAGGACAACGCATCGTCCCCTTTATCATCAATCGCTGCATCTCCATTACCTCTATTACTCCCATCTTTCATCTATTAGGTCTCTTTGTAATTCCAGATTCAATTGTGGTTTGCATTAGATCTACCGCCATACTTTTATCCATTCATTTGATTATGATGATGTTGTTGTTTTCTTCTATGAGTGAGTTGTTCCTTTGTTCTTGGGGAGATGGAGAAACCCTAGCACCATTATGAACTTGTAATAAAGATGATCTATTCTTGTGTCCATATGACTTGCGTGTCTATGATATACTTATGATTTGTGTTTGATCTATCTCTTTAGATGGTATGTATAGTCGGCCGCATATCATTTGCCTTTGGGACTAAAGGGAGGAAGAAATCCTTTGGACATGTCTTGGAAGTGTACACGGAATGCCCTATGACAGATTGGCGCCGGCTCGTAACCTGCACGGTCAAAGGAGGATTAAAGAGGGACTCCCTAAGCTAATTATGATATCCATGGGGAAACCCTTAATTGTGGTGGTTTGTATGGGTGACTTCTCTCAGACATGACAGTGGTTATTTAGAGGTGACCTCACTCTTGGCTCAACAAAGTGGCTTCCTACGAGCCTTGTAGTGAACATCTTATTATGGGGCTCTCTCCACACATATCATGACACAAGGAGTATGTTATCTCGATTACACATAACAATAATACTATGCTAGTGGTGTATCCTACATCCTCGAGGACGATTTAGCCCTATAAAGTTCAACCACGCTTTCACATAAACTTGTTACTTGTTTCCTTTTACTTGTTTTAATTACTTTTCTGGAATCAACCATAAACCTTTCAAACACCCTTTACTTGAGATCAAAGACAGCTTACAAGTATACTTTGGTAGAGAGTAATGGGGGCATAAAGACCTTTACCAATAGCTCTATGTGGGTTCGATATCTTTACTTCGAAACTAAATACAATTGGTATGTGCACTTGCAGTCATCGAGCTATTTTCTAGCGTTGTTGCCGGGGAGCTAAGCACTTTTGGTCTTTGTTCTTAGTTACTTATTTTACTCATTGTGTTATTACAGTTGTTTACTAGTTTCAGGTAAGCACCATTGACTGCACTTTGACTGATTAATCAGCTTGATGCTAATAAATACCTCGGGAAGTTCAATAGAGGAATAGTCAAAGAATTCCCGAGTGGAGCAAACCAGAATATGAGGTCAACCCTCATTTTATTGCTATTTTAAAGAGAAGACTTTTGCAGGAGATGATCCCGACAAGGATCCTTACAATCATTTAATGCATTTTACTGAGCTATGTTAGACTCTTAAATTGAGAGGCTATTCCAATGATGAATTGAAACTTAAACTGTTTAGCCAATCTCTAACCAACGCTGCTTTGGCTTGGTATAGAATTTGCCCTGTAGAGAAAATTGATACCTGGGAAAAACTTAAAGGAGAATTTGTGTTTTGATTCTTTCCCAAGGTAAAAACTGCTAAAGTAAGAAGGGGAATTACAAACTTCAAGAACCAGGTGAAGGTTTGGTAAGAGCCTACAAAAGGTACAAGTCTCTACTTCATAAATGTTTCCATCATGATTTACCTGAATGGTATGTTTTGCATATTTTCTATGGAGGACTTAATCAAGAAATTAAACATGAGGTTGACACAAATTCAGGAGGTTCTTTCATGGAGTTAACTATATATAATTAAAGCTTGGGAACTTTTAGAATGAATTCACTATAATAGAGAAACATGGGGATTTTATTTAGGAGGCGAAGGAGGTATAGAAATTGAATATGATTGTCTCAGTGCTTATAAAGACGCCGGTAAGGTAAAATAAACTACTAATGAACCGCAACTTGATGATGACATTATTTTGCAAATCCTTTAGTATTTTACAAAACATATTGAAGCTCCTAAGAAAGACTGGCTTCATTATACTCCGCTATCCGAGCCAGTTGTAGAAGAAGATCCAATAATCATGGCCCCTGTCGAGCCATTAAGGGAGGTATCCCCGTATGTTGAACGCTTTAATTTTCCAAGGACATTGAGAAAACATATGATGGCTTAGCAATTGGAGGATCAACACAAAGGAGAAGAATTATTTCTCAATGAGCTGGAAGAGGAAACACAAATAAGGAAAACTAAAGAAGAGCGTGTACAAGAGGCAGAGGCATCAATAAAAGAAGATATTTTAACCATGTTTGCACATTGCAACGTGATTGAGCTAGATACCGAAGCTTCGCAATTTGTTGAAGGAAAGGTAAAAGCTAAAGAAGTGGGTAAGCCTATCCTCCCGTGCACTTTTGGAGGAACTTCCTATTATGGCGTTTGTGATATTGGTATAGCTATTAACATTATCCCTTTTAATTTTTATTTAAAAATTCAAAATGAATTAGCTCTAGCTGAATTGGAAGATACTGATATGACTATAATGCTTGCAGATAAAACTCTCAGAGTCCCTATGGGAATAATTAGGAATGTACCAATCTGCTTGGACCTTAAAAATATCCCATTGATTTTGTGATTATTGATATGCCCACTGACGTTTATTGTTCCATCATTTTGGAAGAACTTTTTTAAATACCCTAGGAGCAAACATAGACTACAAGAAGCAAACTGTGTCTCTCAAGTTTGGTGAAGAGAAAATGGATTTTCATTTCTCTAAATTTGACCATAAGCCGGCTATTGAAGAATTAGATGATGATGAGTACGAGCGTGAGGAAGAAGGTAATAACATAAATTTAGCCTCAATAGTTATCAAGTCTCCTGAAGATGATCTAGCAAGAAGTTTAGTTACTAATAATATTCTTCAATACATAGAAAAAGCTGAAATAGATGACTATCTTGACTCCACACCTGAGGTGGAACATCGATATAAATAAAAAATATGAATAACCCATAAGGAAAGGAGACAAGGATCTTCCTACTCCAATTGTTAAAACTCTACCAAAGGAACTAAAATATAGATTTCTTGATGAGACAAATAAATTTCCTGTTATTGTAAGTGCTAACCTCGCAGAGAAAGAGGAGGAAAACTTAATTAAGGTTCTCCGCATGCATCGAAATGCTCTTGGGTATTCGATGAGTTACTTGAAGGGTATTAGTCCCTCGATAGCCACCCATAGAATATTCATGGAAGAAGGAGCTCAGCCGGCCGCGGACTTTCAGCGACATCTTAAAACTCACATGAAAGAGGAGGTAAGAAAAGAAATAATACGTTTGTTGGATGCAGGCGTCATCTTTCATGTGGAAGAGAGTGAATGTTCATTGTGTTCCAAAGAAAGGTGGGTTTACAGTTGTAGAAAATGAACATAATGAAATGGTACCTACCAGGACTATTGTTGGACACATGATGTGCATTGACTATAGGAAACTTAATAAGGAAACTTGGAAGGACCATTACTCTTTGCCGTTTATAGATCAAACTTTAGAGAGGCTTGCTATGCATTCTCATTTTTGTTACTTAGACGGCTATTCCAGTTTTTCCCAAATTGTTATACACCCTGATGATCAACTTAAAACTACTTTTATTTGTCCTTATGGTCTTTATGCTTATCGCTGTATGCCTTTTGGTCTTTGTAATGATCCTGCCACTTTTCAAAGATGCATGACTGCTATTTTTGCCGATTATGTTGAAAGTATTATGGAAGTATTCATGGATAATTTCTATGTTTATGGAACTTCCTTTAATCATTATCTCCATAATCTTCATAAAGTTTTACAGAGATGTGAAGACACTAACTTAGTCTTGAACTGGGAGAAAATGTCATTTTGTGGTTCAAGAAGGCATAATACTCGGTCACAAAGTCTCAGGTAAGGGCATAGAAGTCGATAAGGCAAAGATTGAAGCAATAGAAAGGTTACCCCCTCCTCGCGACATAAAAGGTATAAGATGCTTCTTAGGTCATGTAGGATTTTATAGAAGATTCATTAAGAATTTCTTGAAAACTACTAGAGCTTTAACTAACCTTGTTCAAAAAGATGTTCATTTTAATTTGATGAAAAGTGTGTTACTTCTTTCAACATATTAAAACAAGCCCTTCTTGAAGCTCCCATTATAAAACAACCTAATTGGAAGAAACCTTTTGAGTTGTTTTGCAAAGCTAGTCACGAAGCTGTAGGAGCAATTCTTTGTCAGTATGATGAGGATGACCTTAATATCATTCATCATACTAATTGCACCTTAAACAGGGCCCAAAAGAACTATCATATGGCAAAAAGAATTCTTCGCAGTAGTTTTCTCCTGTGATAAATTAGATCTTATATCATGGACTCCAAAGTAAGAGTACACCCTGATCGTGTTGGCTTAAAGAAAATCCTAGAAAGGACTGATGTTAAGCCAAGAATGATCCGTCGGACTCTACCTTTCCAAGAATTTGATTTACAGATCCTACAAAGGAAGAAAGAGATGGAGGAAATTTTCATGGACACTCAAGAAGTTTCCCATCCTAAGGAGGTGTCATCCGTGTACATACCTGTGGGAACCCCGCTACCAAAAAGGAAGTTCTCTATTCTTCTTGCAAAGGTTTTGGTGAGTTTCTACGACCTATTTTATTTGAAGAGAGGAAGAAAAGTAACTCAAATGAGTCCATATTCCCTCGATGATCATGGCCTATGAAATCCTAAACACATCTTTTTGGTTCATTTTCTGCTATTTCTTTTTGCATATTTGATTTCTTCTCGTTTTTCTGGGTTCATTGCCGGTCTTACGAGATCGGTATAGGCGGGTGGTACAGCCAGATCCACCTATACCAATGGTCGTTAAGCCTACTGATGCCTCGGTATCGTTTTCGTGTAATCGGTACGACCGCACCGTACGGGCGTAGCCCCCCGTATGGCTGGTCGTTATCTATTCTGTGACCGCCTTCCGCTCTTTGTTTACTTGTCAAAAAAACTGAAATTCAACCACCACAAAGTCGGCATAGACGGGCAGTATGGACGGGACCCGCCCGTACCGGTTAGTCGGTTGACTAATTATCGACTTCGACCCGTGTTGTTTTGGGAACGACCCGGTACGGGCGCACCGTACGGATGTGCGTCCGTACCGACTGGTCGTTACGACCCGATTTTCCTTCTTTCACACTTACTTGTTTCCATATTGGTTAGGATTCTTTTCTCGGGCGACCCTTTTCCTCTCAGTACGAATTTTACCCTGCCTCTAACCCTTTATAAGTCTCTTTAGAGATCCACCTCTCTCTTATATGAACAGATCTAATCTACTTAATGCGCTACTCGATTCAAGGAAAAGGAAGCCTCTAAACCTCATGGCTCATTCATGGGATAGTTTCTAGACCTCCTGCATCGAAGCTGATGATCGTTAAGCTCAAGGCCTAAGCCCAAAGGACAAGCAGTACACTTATGATTTCGATGATGATTCTGAAGACGAGGAGTTCCAGATCTTTATGGAGCAATCAAAGAGGGGATGGATGCAACCGGACTACTTATCAATGGTGAAGCCTGAAGATGAGGAAGAAGCTAAGAAACCTCATGGGAAGGGGTGCACGGAGTCTCTCAAGCTCATCTCCGTCAACTACTCTTCACCAAAGCGTAAGAAGTCTAACCGCTCCAATGCAGGAACTTATCAGGAGACTATGACTCATACGTCAACAACAAACAAGATCACCATAAACGCGCACATGAGCGTGAAGCCACAGGAGGATTGGGGGTTCAACATTCTGGACGTGCCAGTTGGCGCGCACGTCCTGGATAATGAACACTATCTTCATAGGATATAGAAGTACTAGAAAGAAGAGCTCATCCACATGGAAATCGTGCGCAAGCACCTTTTGGATCTTAAAGGCAAGAAGGAACTCAATGACATGATGTGCAAAGTTGTTGATGGGATGTTCCTCTTGCATTTGGATCTACAAAAGTGTTTTCAATGCATATCTTCTCTGGAAGAGACGAATACGAAGCTTCGAGTGGCACTCTCCAACAAGACTCCTTCACCATGATACACACCACGGTATCGAATAATCGCAAGGGATTATTGATCCATCCGGCTTGGTTCCAAGCTTGGGGGATATACGAGAACCTTGTAATCTATCTTACATTTTTTGCATGTTTACTTTTCTGCATGCATGGTTAGGTTTAAAATTCCGAATTTGCATTAGTTTCATCAACTTCGTGTTCCCTTTGTTCAAGAAAAGATTTATATCCGTTGAGTTATGAGACATTATGATAATTGAAGTTGTGTTTGATTCATGATTATTATATTAGATGATTATACTAGGTTGAGTGTTATGATACTTGTATAACTGTCATAATTTTAGAGACTTCCACACCAACAGAGGTATTGATTAAGTTATGAGAATAAGAATTCTGGTAGCATATTATAATTAAGAGTTTTTGAAAGCCATTGAAGTAGTGAGCATGATCAAATAGCTGTGCTGAAAAGAAAAAGAGAAAAATAAGAAAGTAAAAACATAGACATACAAGTATCAAAAGAAAAGAAGAAAGCAGCTATCAAAAGAATCAAACATAGAAAAAAAGATAAAATGATCATGAATCTTCATTACTAAACTTAGTGCTCTATATCTTTAAACTCCGTGATTATATGATATATTGAATCACTAGTAGCTTCTTATAATTTCACTAATACTGAAAAAGGTGTGGAAGCCTCTAAGTTAATAATGTGTAAGGGTATGGTAATACCCCTGAAGTATCTCTACATCCGATGTTGTATTCCTGCTTCAATTCATACCTCATTTATTGTAACGACTCGTGTCTCATGAACATGATGATCTTGTCCATAAGCCACAATCTTGCTCGGGGAAGAGCAAGAGCCTAGCTTGGGGGAGTTGATGAGTCCAAAATTGAAGCATATTTAGCTTTTGTTTTTGCATAAATAGAGTAGGGATCTTTGTATTTCACTGCGTCTACGCGCGCTATTTTGTTCTTGTTTCAACAGGATCCCAAATCGTGGAGTCATATATGAACATATCAATTAAAGCTATCATATTGTGTAATTATATGATATTTCTAGTGATAAAAGTTATTTTATGAATTTACCTTCGCACCTGGAAGAATACCAAACGAGGAGGCACCAGTACTGATAACGACCACTGGTACGGGTGGAGCCCGCCCGTACCAGGCACCATCGTGACCGCCTCGTCAAATAATTCTTCCTGGCAACGATGGGAGGGAGATCCGACATTCACAGCCACCAGAAACCACGAAAAACCAGATCCGAGAGGGATCTGAAGGAGGAACTTGGCTGGGGCAAAATCCCAGCTGCTTCATGGATCATTGGAGGACAACGCATCATCCCCTTCATCATCAACCGCTGGATCTCCATCACCACCATTACTCCCATCTTTCATCTATTAGATCTGTTTGTAATTCTAGATTCAATTCTGGTTTGCATTAGATCTACCACCGTACTTTTATCCATTCATTTGATTATGATGATGTTGTTGATGGCTTTCATGAGTGAGTAGTTCCTTTGTTCTTGGGGAGATGGAGAATCCCTAGCACCATTATGAACCTGTAATAAAGATGATCTATTCTTGTATCCGTATGACTTGCTTATCTATGATATAATTATGATTTGTGTTTGATCTCTCGCTTTATATGGTATGTGTAGTCAGCCGCATATCATTTGCCTTTGGAACTAAAGGGACGGAGAAATCCTTTGGACATCTCTTGGAATCATACCCGAAAGGCCCCGTGACAGATTGGCGCCGGCTCGTTGTCAACACCCGGATTTTTTAATCCCAGATGCCTGTTATGTCATTCATCGCAATCCCAGGATTACCATTTTTGCGAGACATAACAGATTGGATATCACAGTACATCATCCATTACAAACCATACATAAGGTCTTACACAAATAAGGATCTCATGATCTAGTCTTAATACACCAAGCAGCGGAATAAAAGATAAGCATAGCGGTGGGGTCCATCTTCAGGGGCACAGGCAATGCTGACGAATGCAGCTAGTCCTAGTTATCATAGCCATCCTGCGGGCCATCATCTTGGTAGTCTCCTTCATAGTCTGGCCATGAGAATAGCCAGGGACAAAAGCCATGAGTACTCTTTAAGTACTCGCAAACTACCACTAACAAGCAATATAGTTCTAAGTTAAAGTGCTAACTCTAAGTTTAACTATAAAGTTAAGTTTGAAACCTAAGCTGAGTTCAGAAGCAAAGAAAGATAAAATAAAGTTCTAGAATCACTTAAGTTGGGAAGCTAGTGTCATAAACACAACCCCGTTGTGGTCAAGTCAAGATTCATCGTTCCTTTCATAAGTTATTTTGAAAACATCTGACAACGAAACAGTATGGCCATTCCAACTGTCCATAACCGCGGACCCGGCTATTCGAATAGTTTGACACTCTGCAGAGGTGGTACACTTTCACCACAAGATTCGATACAACTATCAAGGATAACCCTGAATCATCATACTTAGTATGCAGATAATCAAACATAACCTTTCCTTCACACACCCTAGTATAAGCACCTCTCCTATGAGCATGGCCTCCCAACCATGACCATCTGTCATCTTGGGCACTGCATAGGTGGACAACATTTAGAGGTAGCCTCAGCTCAAACCTCTCCCGTGAGGGAACTAATACTAATGCATATAAACTTCCGGCTAAGCCTTACCCAATTCAGGTATTGTGGTTGTACGATAAATCTGGAATGGTATCGCATCCGAATCCAACCATTAGTTTTGTAAAAGGGTTTAAGGCTCATGACTCAACATTTTCACCATCATAAACCATTTGTGTTTCTCAACACATGTCAAAACATCTCAATAGAATGACTCATCATTCCAAGGTTTTCATAATTCATTTTCACCAAGTATTCCCATCTAAACTGGCTCAAGTTTTTTATCTACTCTAAACTACTAAGTTAAGAGTGTTCACTAAGGTGGAAAGATGGGGTCAATCTCATGCCATATAATGACATCTAAAGTTATCTATATAGGTCAAGTTTTATACTCTTTATGCTACCTTCAAAAAAAGTAAAAGACTTTGGGTAAAGTAAAGGAAGTAAAGCTTGAGAAATAATACTTGGGGTAAATAATAGTCAAAGTGGTATAACCAAGGCATGCCTAAAGCATCTTTGCTCAATCATCTAGCTTAACTCTAGCTTGCTAAGCATTATACTTGCAAGTGTTAGCTTGCATTGTTAATGGTGGCTTTCCTTGTGTAGTGCAGTGGTTGAAGTTTTCTTCCTCCTCTTGATAGAACTCCTCCTCCTCGAAAGCTTGGTCGGTACTATCGTCTATAAATGCATACGGAATACTCAATCACCAAACAATACTTAACTAGTCTAATTAGTACTCCAAGGCACACATTTGATGATATATTATCATCAAGCATCACAAGTTTTATTAACTAGTTTCATTCTTTTTATTTAAGAAAAGTAATTTCTACTCATTGAAAAATAACTAATATTTAATATTCACCACTTAAAATATGGGATCATGTGGATACATGTCATCACCACATATTCTAACATGTGGGAATTTGATTTAAGGGTTGGATCACAATTACTTTGGTTTAAGTTCATTATTTAATGATTTATAGTGACTAGAAATGCCTATATAGCATTATTTTGGTACTAGTCCAAAGTCACTGCATGTAAACCCTAATATTATTACATATTCAGATAGGTATGGTGAAATGTGATTTTTGAGAGTTGGAATCAACTCAAAAGCTATCATGGTTGATTTTATAAAAATGTTTGAATGTGCAAAAGCTTCTGTCTTGTTATTTTTACTAGGAGAGATCTCTAACTCTAATTGAATTAAATCCAACGGGCTTAGGTAGATCTTTCCAGTAGCTTTCAAACAAAGTTGGAATCACTCTATTTGGATTTGTAAATCTCACTGAATTGATTTTCAAACTAGGGGACAGAACTAAGTTCAAACCTAAATAGAAAAATCTAAGTTTGAATTAAATGGGTCGCACGGGAAAGCTAACAGGCCGGCCCAGTGGCACTCCGAGGCGCGCGGCACAGCTGGCAGGGGGGTCCACCGGTCAGCGGTTCTTTACACGCGAAGCGGTACGTGGCGATGTGGGCCGTTAGATTAGAACTAGGATCTACGGCCGGGGCTTGTTGTCGAGGACGGACAGGTCGCCGGTGAGGTCTAACCCTAGCGGCTCGGTGGGGGTGCTCAGGGGGCATACCAGGGCTCCAGCGACAACGGTGATGGGGCGATCGAACTGGTGGACAACGGCGAGCTCAGGGGTGGTTGCGGCAGCTCCTGGGGTGGTCGCAATCAGCGGGGCCCTTCTCCTCCAGTAGCGGACAACTCCTGTGGAATTCTGGCGACTACGAGCTCGAGCGGCTCCGGGGAGAAGTGGGGAGTGATCACTGGCGAGAGGGGAGGTGAGTGGTGTGTAGAATAAGGGTGGGGGTGGCCTCCTTATATAGGCTCAACGACGGGACAGCGCGGTGTGGCCAGGCGACGGTGGCGACATGGCTACGGGCTGCGAGCGGTGATCGATGCGCGGTCTCCTGGTGGTGCTCTATGGTGTAATGGCGTTGCTAGGGGCGGTGGCAAACGGTCGGGCGGTGCTCACGCTCTGAGCGGCAGAGGCGGCGTTCGACACGGCGTGCGGTGGCTACGGGTCAAACGGCGGCGAACGGGCATGTCCGGGCGGTTCCCTGGGTCGTCGCAACACGGTGAGCGCAGGCTACGGTCGAGGCACAGCATGTGCACGCTTGTCGGGTGCGGCGCTCTGGCGCGTGCTCGGCATGGTGCAGACGCTCTGGGCGCGGCGCTCTGCTGGTGGTCCACGGCTCGGCTCTGCTCGGGGAGGGGACAGAGGGCGGCGGTGTGGTCTGGTCTAGCTCCTAGACATGGCGAGAGAGAGAGAGGGGCGGTCTACTGCTGTGTTGGCAAGTTTGGCCGACGAGCATGTCCTCGGGGGGGCGTGGTACTGCTGCTAGGGACAAAGAGGTGGGGTGATTAGGCTTTGGTTAGATCTAGAAGGGACAGAGGGAGTAAATTGAGGTCAATTGGGTGGCAAAACCCTGTAGAAACAGTGAGCTAGGATTAAAGTGTGATTCATGCCTGCCAAGTGTTTGTGAAAATGGCCGAAAGAAATTTAGTTTTGAATTTTGAAAAGATTTTTGGTGGGTGTGTTGGTCATAAGCTTGAGACTATGTGGTTGCTTGGGTTTTGAAAATGAAGCTCATTTGAGTGGTTTTTGAATAAGTGGGATCTGCCCATATAAACTAGATTCAATTTTCAAATGCCATTTAAAATTAGTGTTTGAAAGTTTTTGGCAGATCACAAAGTGGGCCTTGGTATATCATTATATGTACTAGCAAGGGGTGCAAAGATCCACATTTTTCTCTGTTAAGAATTGAGTCCTAGGAATAGACAAAGTAGGCATGTTGATTAAAATGGCACAAATGACCATTCTCTTCTTTTATTCATTTTGATTTGTTTTTCTTTGGGATTTGTTTGGGAATGATTTAGATGATGTTTATTTCACCTAAGAATCATTTTACAAGCAATGGATCACTTAAACAAGGCAATTCAAAACAACTCCTATTTAAATGCACATACATATGAATGCTTTAATAATTTTAATTGGAAAAGTTTTTGTTAACCCTAATTTTGATGATTTGGATCTTAATAACCTTGGATTAAAGTTTTGGGATGTTACACTCGTAGCCTACACGGTCAAAGGAGGATTAAAGAGGGGCTCCCTAAGCTAATTACGATATCCACAGGGAAACCCTTAATTGCGGTGGTTTGTATGGGTCATTCCTCTCAAACATCGTAGTGGTTATTTAGAGGTGACCTCACTCTTGGCTCAACAAAGTGGCTTCCTACGAGCCTTGTAGTGAACATCTTATTATGGGGCTCTCTCCACACATATCATGACACAAGGAGTATATTATCTCGAATACACATAAGAATAATACTATGCTAGTGGTGTATCCTACATCTGCGAGGATGTTTTAGCCCTATTGAGTTCAACCACGCTTTCACATAAACTTGTTACTTGTTTCCTTTTACTTGTTTTAATTATGTTTCTGCAATCAACCATAGACCTTTCAAACACCCTTTACTTGAGATCAAATACAACTTATAATTATACTTTGGTACAGAGTAATGAGGGGCATAAAGACCTTTACCAATAGCTCTCTGTGGGTTTGATATCTTTACTTCGAAACTAGCTACAATTGGTCTGCAGTCATCAAGCACTGAATCTGATCAGATTGGTTCATTAAGAAAAAAATTAGAGAAAAGAGAGAGAGATACTATGTCGTTAGGCAAGGTTTCTGCCCATTGCTATCCAATCTTTTATGACGGCATTCCATATACTGATCCCGTCTCCAATATACGGCTTCTGTCGGTACTTGGTGCTCGTCCAGTTTCTTCATCTGTTCTTATGCGCAGCAATTACCTCTCTTCCTCGACACCTCTCACAGTTTCTGCGCGTGACAGTAACAACTCTATGTTGACTCGTCGCTCTTCGTCGACTCTTGTGGCTTCTGCACATGGTTGTGGCCACTTTTCATCGACTCCTGGAGCAGCAAGTGCACGCACTTATGACATCTCCACGTCAACTATACACACGGCTTCCATGAGTGTTGGCGACCGGTCTTTATTGGTCGACACTTCTACTTCGACCTCTTTAGTTGTGTCACTGATCGCGCATGAGATTGCGCAACTATGATGCTTGCTTGATGCTTGGGATTCTTCACCGACGGGTTCTGTAGGTTCTGTGTCTGACTTTTCTAGCACTGAGAGACCACCCTCTCCTCATTCAGGTACATCCTCTTGGATTTTTGATATTGGAGTGTATTTCCATGACTTACGATTCTTCCGCTTTGACCTCTTGGATCCTATCTCATCAACATTTAGCCCTCTTCAGCTCCGCAAGGTGGTATTCCTCTAGAGTGTCTTTCTGGTTGCTCTCCTGATTATTTAGTGCTTCAGTTGTTTGGTTATGTTTGTTATGTTCTCCTCGCCCCTCACAAATGCACCAAACTGACCGCTCAGTCTACCGACTGTGTTTTTCTTAGTTATAGTGATGAACATAAGGGTTATCGTTGTTGTTATCCTGTCGCTCATAGGATGTGTATTTCTCAGGATGTGACTTTTGACGAGTCACGACCATTCTACCCATGTACATCCTCCTCGACCTTTCCGATAGGGGATATATATTTTCTCACGTTTCCTAATACACCTCCTTAAGTGCCTCATATTCCTACTCCTCCTCCTCATCCCCTGTTGCTGATCCGACACCATCTTCTCCTACAATTTACTCTCCTCCCTTGTCGCATGACACTCCATCTTCTTCCCCATCTCTGTCACCTCCGGTGATTCCTTCTCGTCCCACTTTTCCTTTTCACTATACTCGTCATCCATGTATTGTGGATGGCTACTGATGTGCCATCTACTTTTGGTGTGTCGTCCCAGCCGACTTATGGCCTTCGTCCTTGGCCTTGCCCCAACCTGACCGTTATTCCCCTGGGCTTTCTGTCATCCTTGAGCCGACTTCTTATTGAGATGTTGTTATTCACCCTAAATGGCAGCTTGCGATGGAAAAGGAGTTTGCCACGCTTGAGCGCACCTGCACGTGGGATCTGGTTCCTCTTCCTCCCCGTGTTCATCCCATCACGTGTAAGTGGGTCTATAATATTAAGACTCGCTCTGATGGTTCTCTTGAGTGTTACAAAGCTCGCCTTGTGGCTCGTGGCTTTCAGTAGGATCATGGTCATGATTATGATGAGCCTTTTTCTCCTGTGGCCCATATGACCACTATTTGCACACTTGCCGTGGCCTCTGTTCGCCATTGGTTTGTGTCTCAGCTTGACATTAAGAGTACCTTTCTTAATGGTGAGTTGCATGAGGAGGTTTCTATGCCGCCACCATCTGGGTATTCTGTTCCCGGTGGCACAGTTTGTCGTCTTTGTCGCTCTCTCTATGGCCTTAAGCAAGCCCCACGTACCTGGTTTGAGTGCTTCGCATTTGTGGTGACTACAACTGGTTTTTCACTCAGTGCTCATGATCCATCATTCTTTGTCCATGTTTCTGCTCAGGGTAGGACTCTTCTTCTTCTATATGTGGATGCCATGATCATCACTGGTGACGACTCTGAGTACATTGCCTTTGTCAAGGATCGTCTTAGTGAGCAGTTTCTTATGTCCGATCTTGGTCCTCTTTGCTACTTTCTTGGCATTGAGGTTTCTTCTACCTCTGATGGCTTCTTTATTTCTGAAGAAAAGTATATCCATGATCTTCTTGCTCGTGCTGCTCTTAGTGATGAACACACCGTTGAGACTCCTATGGATCTCAATGTTCACCTCCGTGCTTCCGATGGTGATCCCTTATCATACCCGACGCGTTACCGTCATCTTGTTGGGAGTCTTATCTATCTAGATGTCACTGGTCCAAATATTTCCTATCATGTCCATATTCTAAGTCAGTTTGTTTTTGCTCCTACTTCAGTTCACTATAGTCACCTTCTGCATGTTCTACGATATCTTCATGGAACAATCTCTCACCGTATTTTCCCCTATTCCAGTTCATTACAACTCCAGGCCTATTTGAATGCTACGTGGTCTAGTGATCCTTCTGATCACCATTCAGTTTCCGCATATTGTGTTTTCTTGGTCGTTCTATCATTGCCTAGAAGATGAAGAAATAGACTGCAGTTTCTCGTTCGAGTGCAGAGGCTGAGTTGCGAGCTATGGCTCTCTTGACGGAAGAGGTGACTTGGTTATGATGGTTACTTGAGGACTTTGGTGTTGTTTTACTACACCTACTACCCTCTTGTCAGACAGTACATGTGCTATCGGTATTGCGCGCGATCCTGTGAAGCATGAGATCACCAAGCATATTGGTGTTGATGCTTCATTTGTGCTCTCTGGTGTGCAGGATTAGGTTATTGATCTTCACTATGTGCCTTCCAAGTTATAGTTGGCAGATTTCTTCACGAAGGCAACATAGATTTTACCTCTCCAAACTCAATGTTGTAAAACCACCATGAGTTTGAGGGAGGGTGTTAGAGTGATATTAATGATGGCCTTTGGCCTCCTGCATATTGACCTTTGGTCTCTCACCTGTACATGTATATATATGGATTTTGCCTCCTGGGAATATTAAGTGCCTTGTTCCTAACAGATAGGTTGATCTGAAGTGTTCATGGATAGATCCGACAGTCTAGAATTCCAAATCATTATGAGTGCTCTTAGGTGGTTGAGTTTTACGATTTCTTATTCGGAGTTGTTCTCATCTCTCTAGGGTGCCCACTCCTACTGTTTTGTCGCTATTATTCAGGCTTTCATGTGGGATGCTTGTAAAGATTTGGCACTCATCATCCTCATGGTTGCTTCATCTGCTGTCGGGTGATTAGTTCTTGAATATGGGATTATGAAGGTACACTAATAAGGGTTGTTTAACAACAAAGCATTCTCTTCTATATCTATAAATACTTGAAGTGTAGGCTATCTCAACAAATCCAATTCCTAGGTCAGAGGTCATCTACATCTTTTCTAAAATTTCTTTGATGGGAGACCGGTCTATATTAGATCATATAGAAGTGTCTACATGAATGTTCCACTTGGCACTGAACCTTCTTATTTTTCATGTGATTCAGTGCATTTCCTTGCACCTCCGTCCTTTTCATGTGATTCAGCTTATTTTTGAAATTTTGTTCTATGTTACAGATCATATTTTGATTGGTATGTTTGCTAATGTAGACATACTAATGGAAGGTTCAATGAGTAAATACCTTGACCAACTGCTCTTGTGGCTGTTGTAGGATTGTTTCTCTCTATTTCTGCTATTATATAGCCTTGTTATTTAATCCCATTAACTGTGTAGTTGCCGCTAAAAAAACTATGTATCCTATGTACACATCTATCAGGGGTGTGTCCATGTGAAGAGCAAGGCTTTAATCTGTCAATTTTTGTTCATCATAATGTGCCCTCGTTCGCGTAAAAATGTGGATTCTTGACTGGATCTCCATGCAAGGTGATTATTTCATGCAGCTTGGTTGATTTTTGTATTTCATTTCTGTCCACCTTGTTGTCATACTCCTTATTGTTTTTAACAATTTATAGGTGGCATACACCTCACCGTCTAGAATAATCCAGCCAATAGGAAGAACTAGAATGCATATGTATTTTTGCTAAAACAAAGCATGACCGCCATCTATTTTTTTTACATTGTTGCACATCTCATTGTTTTTCTTATCCTGTAAGAAGATGAGATGTGTGCACAGATCCTGGCTAGACCATCAAAAACATTCAGAGATTTTGTGCAAATGGAATGATACATATCCTCTTTTTATTGTTCTTGCTTTCAATCTATTCTTCAGGTTTCACATTTTTTTATGTTTCTCTTACTTTTGTTATGCTTCTATCAACTGTTTCATTTCTCTCTTCCTTTTTTGGTACGTCATTGAGCTTTCTAGTTTCTTGAGTTTTTAATAATGTATTTACCAATGCCTTCTGTGTTTCCCCTTTTTCGGATTTTGTTTCACATGGTTATCTCTTGTCCGTTCTTCCAGGGTTTTTCTGCAGGTCGTCGTCTTGCCGAAGATTGTTGCGCGAGGATTACCAAGGGTGATTTCTATTGTATCTAAGACTATTTTTCTTGGTAATAATCATTAAGATATGATGTAATATTACATTAAATTGGTTACCAGTGCTTAGTAGCTGAATGTGCTTAGCTGTGTAACACAAACTGTGAAAGTCTATATTTGACCTGTTATCCATGACTCGAGAAAAAATTCTGTGGACCGTACAAAGATAGTTGTTACTCTATAAATAGATAAAGTAGAGTGGTGAGTGGTTGGTGCCATTTTCCTTTCCATCATGTACTATTTTCGGTACAGTTATTTTTTAACTTTAGATAATCATAGTTCTTACACTGGAAAATCCTTTCCATAGGGAAACTAAGATTAAAACTTGATAGTATTATCATGTAATGTTCAAGGATAGTTGTTCTCGTGTTGTAGTAAATACAAAGCATTTTTTGTGAGGTGTTATTTACCTTCCAACTTAAGTAACATGAGATCAATTTTATTTCTGACATAAATTAAGACAAGGTGGTGTCATTCCATACAAGTAAAGCATGTGCGTCAAACAGGCTAATAGAAGACAAATTTCTCACCTGCTCACAACAGTCGTCTATCCTTATTTCTATAGAACGGTCACCATGTGCAACTTATGTGGATATATCCTTTTTCTATGAAACAGTCTCCGTGTGCAACTTATGCAAATTTTGTTTTTTCCATTTTTAGTCCTCGGTTGTTTCTATATTTACTTTTATAATGACCTTTTTTACATATAATAGATTTGTACTCATGGTTAATCCAAGAATACATAATGTTTATCATTTTGAATTTAATACCACACATGGTGTTCCCAATTCTCTAAAGAACACATTATTATTTTGCCACCTATTTTTTATTGCCGTTATGTACTGTAAATCAATGTGTATTTCACGAGGTTGTGCGCCAATGCAGACCCCTAAATATTTTAAAAGTTTAAAACTCTCTTACTTACAGACTTGGGGATGTTTGGAAAAGGTTTAAAAGCACAAACTTGGACTAAAAACTGTTGATTGTGTTCTTATGGGTTATGCTTTTCATAGCATTGGTTATAGATTCCTGATAGTAAAATCTAAGGTACCTGACATGCATATTGGTACAATCATAGAGTCGACTGATGCAACTTTCTTTGAGTATATCTTTCCTATGAAGGATATTCCTAGCTCATTGAATCAGGAGATGCCTAGTTCATCTAGTCAGGAATTTACTAAAATATGAACCTATCATTCCAATTGAACACTTTGAAAATACCGAGGAGAAGGATAATGAAATTCCTAAAAGAAGCAAAAGATAGAGGACTACAAAGTCCTTTGGTGATGATTTTATTGGATACCTCATGGATGAAACTCCCACTTATATTTCAGAAGTCTATGCACCTCCTGATGCTGACTACTAGAAGGAAGCCGTTTGTAGTGAGATTGATTCCATCTTAGCTAATAGAACATGGAAGATCACTGACCGTCCTTATGAATGCAAACTTGTAGGATATAAGTGGGTGTTTAAGAATAAACTTAGGCTTGATGCTACTATTGAGAAGTACAAGGCACGACTTGTGGCCAATGGCACTCAAAAAGAAGGTGAAGACTTCTTTGATACTTACGCACATATTGCTAGATTGATCACCATTCTAGTACTACTTTTATGGCTACCTCCCGTAGTCTTCTTGTTCATCAAATGGACGTTAAGACAGCTTTCCTAAATGGAGAGTTGGATGAGAAAATTTACATGGATCAGTCAAATGGTTTTGTAGTAAGTGGTCAAGAAGGAAATGTGTGCAAGTTGTTGAAGTCTCTATATGGACTAAAACAAACCCATGAGCAGTGGCATGAGAAGTTTGGTAGAACTTTAACTGCTACAAGCTTTGTTGTGAATGAAGATGACAAGTGTGTGTACCATTGATGAGTGCATATTTGCATCATGTTTTACACTATTATTGTGCATTGTAGATGTAGGATCTTGGTATTTTATGGCGCTAGCCCGCACATTTTATGTCTGTTTTCACCAGGATCAAGACAGATGATGGATCAAATGGATACAATTCTTGGAGTAGTTGTATTGTGACGAAAACGAGTCAAACACAACGTAAATCGCTTATTTGGAAAATATTAATAATACCAGAAGAAAACCAGAAGCAAACAAAGGGAGGCAGAGAGTTCAACGACGAATTATACGGGCAGAGCAATTTTTCCGGCCGTATAGCTCTGGCCATAAGTTGGCACCGCCTCCGCCTCATCAAATAGTTTCACCCTATGCAATTGGTTTGGGAGACGACATGCAGAACACCCAGAAATCGCCGAAACCTCACCTCTAGAAGGCATCTGGAGGGAGAACTCGTCCACAAGGAATCCATCTTCGCCCTGCGCAGATCCGGGAGGCTAAGGCATCGATCTTCATCATCCACCACTGCATCATCACCATCTCCATCCATCCCATCTACATCTTGTCTAGATCTTGTTGTAATTCCCGTACTCGTTGTGGATTTATACAAGTACTATTCATCTATGATTGTTTCCATTACCATTGATATGATGTTGATTGCCTCCATGTCTGAGTAGATCTCTAGTTCTTGGGGAGATGGAGAAACCGTAGCATATGACTGAGATGAGATAGAGATTATTATATTATACATCATTATGTGTACGAGTTAATTGTCTTCATCTTGATGTTGGGAGTTCTGCACCTCCTTAATATTTGCCTCCTATGGGGACTCGATGAAGGTGATTACTTGTTGGTAGACAGAGGGATGATAGCACTTACGGTGACTATAAAGCTGTTGTCATTCTTTACGTACCAACTTGGGGAATCAAGGAGAACTCATCAAGCCATGTGCATGCCACGGGAGAAATCCCTTAATAGCGCAGTAACATGATGGTTGTCGGTTACTGTCTGTGGTGGTTATGAGGATGATGTGTGCAGCGGTTGCTGGCAAATCGTCCATATATGGAGCTCCTCCCACATATATACACACTATGATAATATTTGTTATAATACACTCGATTACTTAGTCTAAATTGCTAGCGGTGGATCCACTAATCCCTGAGAACGCCTTTTCCCTATTGTAGTTCCAAAGTTCTATTACACACGCGATTCTTACTTTCTACATTAAGTTTTGCTTTGCGTTAAATCACCTTGTTCAACCAAAAACTCAAAAACAACTCTACTTTACTTGCATATTAAAGTTATTTATTAAGTACTTCGTTTAGTTATAGTTAAAAAAAATTTATTCTTTCGTCTGCTGCTCCCTGTGAGATCGATATCTTTATTTCGAAACTAGCTACAAATGATCTGTGCACTTGCAGTCATCAAGCTATTTTATGGTGCCGTTGCCGGTGATCTTAGCGCTATAAGTCACTTTACTTTTAGTTATTTACTTTCGTTGTACTAATTTTTACTTGACTTGCAGGACCGCAACAATGGATAATGCTCATCATTTAAATCAGCTTGAGGCAGTAAGGAAAATGGGTTCGCCCATGGACGCTTTTATAACTATCAACAAAAGCATAAATCCGGATGGAGTCGAGATCCATCCTATATTATTTGAGTTATTACATTCTAAGAAATTTGTAGGAACCAATTAATAAAGTCCATATGGACACTTACAACTCTTTGAAGACATCCTTAGTTCCTTTATTTTTGACGACTATAATCTTGATATGGTTAAAGCCCAGTTGTTTAGACAAACTCTCTCTAATAATGTTTACGACTAGTATAGATATTTTTGTGCAAAAGCACCAAGGACTTGGGAGGAATTGACAACCAAGTTCCTATCAAAATATTATTCTGAAAGCAAAGCTCACAGGATGAGAGGTATTATTATAAGTTTCAAAAATAATCCTAGTGAGGGCTTATATGAAGGATATCTAAGGTATAAAAGCTACCTAGATAATTGACCCCATCATCGTTTGCCTGATTGGTTAATCATCCATAACTTTTATGGAGGGCTAAATATTGAAAATAAAACAAATCTAGACACTGCTTCTAATGGCAGTTTCCTATCTTATACCTATGACAAGGCTTGGAATCTAATAATAAAGATGAGAGAAGCAACTGAAAATTTTAAAGATAAGGAAAATATTACAAATAGTTTTTCTGAATATGCTTGCATTAACGATTTCCTTGCAGATGAGAGGACAGATACAATGATTAAAGCCCTCGGTATTGATTCATACTCAGTAAAGAAAATTATTGAGAATTATGCAGGGCATTTGCAGGTACCTATAGAATGGGAACCTCGTAAACCCCTCGAAGAAAATAAGCGTGCCAGAGCACTAATGGAAGAGTTCTCCTTGATACCTATACATGGGATCTTTGAAAAAAGACAAAGAGAGGAAGAACAAATAAAGAAGAGACCAAAGAAACCAGAAAGGAATTCCGGTGCTACAAATATAAATAGTTTTATAATGAAGGATCTTATGGAAGCACGAATAGTGGAAGATGAAGTGGTTATGTTAGACCTTGAAACCTCAGAATTCATCAAAGGTAAGGTTCAAGGTAATGAAACTTCTAAACCAATGACCCCTATATATTGTGGAGAAACTTTCTTATATGGAATTTGTGAACCAATTTTCACCATAAGTATTATGCCTTCATCACTTTATGAGGAACTCTGCTATAATTTAAATAATCCAAATGTGGAACCGGTAGACACTATTATTAAATTGTCTAATAGAACCAATATAAAACCAGAAGGAGTTATCAGAAATAGTCTATGTCTTTATTGGCTCACTCATGTACCCCCTTGATTTTCATATAGTTGATATATATCGAGATTCTTTTTGTCTTATTCTTTTAGGCAGGCCTTTTATTTCCATCACCAAAGCTCGAGTAGATAATCAAAAGGAAACTAATTCATTGAAGTTTGGAGAATAGGAAATGACATTCCACTTCGCCAAACTAAAGAAGAGGCCATATGAAGTGGAGGATATCAAGGAAGAAAAGATGATTGCCGAGCTAGCAGCAATTCATTTCAGTACTCCACAAGATGAATTAGGAAGGAGCCTGATTAATTGGGAAGAAGCGCCAGATGATGAGAAGAAAGAAGACATGGATGATTACCTTGATTCAATTCTGGAAGCACAAAATCCACATGACTATGAAGAATTGGTAAGAATAGGAGATGAAGAACCTCCGCCGATAGAATTAAAAAAACTTCCAGACAATATGAGGTATGAGTTTTTAGATAATGAAAATAAATGTCCTGTTATTATTAGCAAGAATCTATCAGAAAATGAAATGAATAAACTCATTTCAGTTTTGGTTAAGCATCGTGAAGTCTTTGGATATACATTGAGTGATATTAAAGGAATAGATCCATCTATTGTAACACATAAGATTACCATGCTTGATGATGTTGAACCCGTAGTAGATACGCAAATAAGGCTTAATCCTAAGATGAAGGAAGTAGTAAGAAAAGAAGTTATACGCTTACTTGATGCTGGCATAATATATCCTATTTCTAACAGTAAGTGGGTTAGTCCAGCTCATTGCATACCAAGACAAGGTGGTATTGATGTTGCTATGAATGAGGAAGGTGAGCTAGTTCCTGTGAGGCCAATTGTAGGATATCAAATGTGCATTAATTTTAGAAAGCTAAATCGCGAGACACAAAAAAATCATAAACCTATACCATTCATGGATAAAATTTTAGAAATACTTAGTAATAGTTCTTACTTTTGTTTTCTTGACGGTTATTCTGGATATTCCCAAATCGCAATACAATCGGAATATCAAGAGAAAACAACTTTCACTTGTCCTTATGGTACATATGCTTATAGATTAAGTCCATTTGGCTTATGTAATGCAACAACAACTTTTCAGGAATGTGTTCTAAAGGTTTTTGATGATTTTGTTGAGAAGACTATGGAAGTTCTAACAAATGGTTTTGTCGTTTGTGGAACAACTTTTGATAATTTCCTCTACAATCTGACCAAAGTTTTGTAGAGATGCAGGCAATCGAACTTGGTTTTGAATTGGGAACAATGCCGTTTCATAGAAAAAGAAGGTAATTTTTTTGGGCACAAAGTTTCGGAGAAGGGAATAGAAATAGATAAAACTAATATAAATGCTATAGAAAACCTCCCCATACCTCACGACATTTAAAACTTAAAAATGTTTCTGGGACATGCAGTTTTTTACAAGCGGTTTATAAAAGATTTTGCTAAACTAGCTATGCCCCTCACCAATCTTCTTGATAAAGAAACTCCATTCTATTTAGATCATGACTGCATTGCAACTTTTGAGAACCTTAAGGATAAACTAGTTTCAGCACCTATCATGCAATCTCCAAAGTGGGATGAACCTTTAGAAATTATGTGTGATGCTAGTGATTATGCTTTAGGGGCTGTTTTAGGATAGCTAGATGGAAAGAATTTGAATGTTATTTATTACTCAAATAGACCTCTTAATAAGATTCAGAAACATTATGCTACTACAGAAAAAGAGTTTCTAGCTATAATTTTTGCTTGCGACAAATTTAGATCTTACATAATTAATTCTAAGGTAATAATTCATACGGATCACCAAGCTTTGCGTCACCTCCTTGTGAAAAAGGATGCTCAGCCCAGGTTGATTAGGTGGGTTTTATTACTACAAGAATACGATTTTCATATAGTAGATAGGAGGGGTAAGGATAATCCTGTAGCAGATCATCTCTCTAGGATGGAGGGAATAATTAATGACCCTGTACCTATTAATGAATCATTTCCGGGAGAATATTTAGCAAAAGTAGAAATTGTTGATCCATGGTATGCAAATTATGCTAACTATCTAGCAACAAAATTTATACCTCCCGGTATGTCATGAAATCAAGGAATGAAATTCTTTAATCATCTTAAATATTACTTTGGGGATGATCCGTATCTATATCGTCATGGACTTGACAGAATGATTCGGAAGTGTATTCCTAATCACGAAATGAATGCAATATTGAAAGCTTGTCATGATAGTCCATATGGAGGGCATCATGCAGGTAAAAGAACAGTTGCAAAGGTACTTCAATCCGGATTCTTCTGGCCTACCCTGCTCAAGGATGCTCACAGGTATGTGGAATACTGTGATGCTTTCCAAAGAAGAGGTAATATAGGTAGGAGACAAGAAATGGCAATGAATTATAGCCTCATAATTGAACCCTTTGATATATGCGGAATGGATTACATGGGACCATTTATAGAGTCAAATGGTTATACTCATATTCTTGTTGCTGTTGACTATGTTACTAAGTGGGTTGAAGTTATCCCAACAAATTATGCAGATGCAGCTACCTCTATGAAGATGATCAAGGATGTCATATTCCCAAGGTTTGGAGTTCCTAGATTTTTAATTACTTACGGTGGTTCTCATTTTATGAAAGGGGCTTTCAGGAAAATCCTCAGCAAGTATGGAGTAACTCACCACGTTGCTTCACCATATCATCCCCAAACAAGTGGTCAAGTGGAACTCTCTAATAGAGAACTGAAGACCATACTATTGAAGACGATGGAAAAATCGAGAAAGGATTGGTCATACAAGTTAAATGACACTCTATGGGTATACCGTACTGCGTTTAAAAACCCAATGGGTATGACACCTTATAAGATGGTGTACGGTAAGACATGCCATTTACCTTTAGAACTAGAACACCAAGCTTTTTGGGCAATCAAGAATCTAAATTATGATCTTAAAGCAGCAGGGGAAAAGCATTTACTAGACATGCATGCTTTAGATGAGTTTAGAAGTGAAGCCTATGAGAATGCTAGGTTGTTTAAGGAAAAAGTTAAGAGATGGCATGATAAAAAAATAGAGAATAAAACTTTTAAAAGTGGAGACAGAGTGTTTCTCTATAATTCTCGTCTTAAGTTGTTTCCAGGGAAACTCGGGTCAAAGTGGGAAGGTCCATATGTAGTTGAAGAAGCCTATTCATCGGAAGCAATGAAGCTCCAAGAAAAAACACCCTCTCTTGCATGGGTGGTAAATGGACAACGCTTGAAGCATTATCGGGTGAAAGAAGATATAAGTGCAATCACCATAGAATTGAGCACCCCCAAAGAAGTGATAAAGCGAAGATATACAAAGAACAACAATTACAAGAAGAATGGACTCAAGACGGAATGAGCCATACCACAGTCAAGCTATTGACCATAAAAGAGCGCTTCATGGGAGGCAACCCATATGAAATAAAGGTTTGAGTAAGTTTTTAAGTTTTCAGCTAAAGTCTAGTTTTAGTATTGTGTTAAATGAGAAACAATTCGTGCTCTAGAAAAGAAGAAGGAATATTGATGATGCCAAAATTGGTCGAAAATTTAAGCTGATATTTCTCTATCAAAACTCGATATTTCATTAAATTTTAGAATAATAAAGAATTATTGGAGAAGCAGAAATTTTTTGGTAGACACAGAGGGTTTAACGACCAACTATACGGCGAGAAATTCCGGCCATATAGTTACGGCCGTATAGTTGTTGCAACAACAACACTTCCATCCACAAAAGGTACTGAGAGTTTAACGACAAACTATACGGTCGGAATAAAAATTCCGCTCGTATAGTTGTGGTCGAATAGTTGTCAATGCCTTTGACGAAATAATTTCTGGGTTACTGAGAGTTTATAGACCAACTATACGGCTGGAATTAAAAATTCCACCCGTATAGTCGCGGTCATATATTTGTCGACCCCTCTCCAAAAAAATTATCCATGATACAAAGAGTTTAACGAGCAACTGTACATCAGGAATTAAAAATCCTGCCCATATAGTTCCGGCCGTATAGTTAAGTTCCACTATAGATCTAATCTATAGTCGGTTCACAACTATACGGCGGGAGCTATACGGGTTGCGCCAGTATAGTTGCTCGTTACGCATAGCGGCTTAGGTTTTTGACCCCTCCTTTTAAAGCTGACCACATCTAATCTTTTTTATTAAGTTTTCGTAGAGCCACAACCTCCAGCCTCGAAAGATCTTCGTCATCCCTATACAAGCCCCCTTAACAACATCCTTACAACGAAGCCATGCAACCCTTCCATGTCAACAAGATCTGGAAGAAGAAAGAAGAGAAGCCTGTGAAGAGGATCGAAGAAGCATAACCAAAAGGATCGTCATCACCATCCGGCCCGGAGATCAAGCCTCCCCCAAATTGGGATGACATGTTCCTGCAAAGCATAGAGATGATGAGACAAGCTGAGCGGGGAAGGAACATGGATGAGTACCTCCCTAATCCTTATTGTTACAACATAGGATCCTATTATAAACCTCCTCTTGGTCCATCACCTCTTAAACCTTAGAAGGCACGACAAGATGAGATTCATGATAAGATCTATGAGTTAGAAAAGGCTTCTAAATCATGCGTTGAAACAATTAGAGAAGGGATTAACTCCTACTGGATGATGAGAAAAGACCTTGAGAAGAAGGTCGATGACATCGATGGTAGAGTTGGTTTCTTAATCAAAACTATCTTTGAGTTGACAGATAAGAAGAAATTCCTCAAGAGTAAAATGGTGAAGCTCCATACAACATGGCCGAGCTCAGCATTCGCGTTGCAAGTACAGTTAAAGAGGGCAACATGAAAGAAGAAGGCGACGCTCTTTCTACCCAAGAGGAGGAATAGGTACCAACAAGGAGCTCCTTGATCCGCCTAGCTTGATTCCAAGCTTGGGGAAATCTTTAAAGACCTTGTAATTTTTCTTATAAGTTTTATATTATCGCTTTTGCATTAGTTCAAACTACAAGTAAAGTTTGCATCATTAGGATTCCCTTTAGGAATAGTCGGTCCCTTTTATGAAATTCCGAGTTTATTATTATATATGGAGCAATTTTGAGTTTGTGTTTGTTTTATTGATATATGAATGGCTTGAGTATAATTTTACTTGCACTTGATGATAGCAGTAGGAGTCTTCCACATCATTGGTATTAATGGAACACCTAAAGATAATTTGGTCAATATACTGTAAGTCTACGGTTTGATTTATAAAGAAAAATTATCTATATGGTTAAATTGAAAAAGGAACCTTGAACAAAGGAAAATAAAAGTGTTATCCAAATAGAGTGAGAACAAGTGGAGGTAGAATCTTCAAGTCATAAGAATGCTTCATATACAATTGGAATTTGGTAATCGAGATTGTTAAACTTTGAATTCCTACATGAAGTGGAATGTATGGCTACTTCCTTCACACAACACTTAAACAAAAAGTGTGAGCATATATATAAAATAAAATAAAAATAAAAAGAGCGAGTGTGCAAAGAGCAAGTAGGCATATACCACTGTATTGTAGTACGCCAAAGAAATACTTTCGAGATCCTGAATCCCAAGTGAATAAGTTGACCCTAAAACACTTGGGACTACCTTGCTAACTCATTCGGTTAAACCGGATACTTTTACATTATATTGAGATTCTTATTTTATGAACCATTGATTACTAAGGTTTGGAAGCCTTCTAATACTATTCAGATGGTTCAAGTAAGATACTATTCATGAACTTATTTCTATGTATCGTACATGACAAACACATGCTGCAATTTCCTCATTTATTTTATCGACTCAGCTTCATGAATATGAGGATCACATCCATTAAGCTAAAACTTGCTCCGGATGAGCAAGAGTCTAAGCTTGGATAAGTTGATGAGTGCATATTTGCATCATATTTTACACTATTATTTTGCATTGTAGATGTAGGATCTTGGTATTTTATGGCGCTCGCGTTCACATTTTATGTCTGTTTTCACCAGGATCAAGACATATGATGGATCAAATGGATAGAATTCTTGGAGCAGTTGTACTGTGGAGAAAAGGAGTAAAAACAACGTAAATCGCTTATTTGGGAAAATATTAATAATACCAGAAGAAAACCAGAAGCGAACAAGGAAGGCAGAGAGTTCAATGACCAACTATGTGGGCGGAGCAATTTTTCGGCCGTATAGCTCCGGCCGTATAGTTGGCGCCGCCTCCGACTCGTCAAATAGTTTCACCCCATGCAATTGGTTTGGGAGACGACATATAGAACACCCAGAAATCACCGAAACTTCACCTCTAGAAGGCATCTGGAGGGGGAACGCGTCCACAAGGGATCCATCTTCGCTCTGCGCAGATCCGGGAGGCTAAGGCATCGATCTTCATCATCCACCGTTGCATCACCACCATCTCCATCCATCTCATCTACATCCTGTCCAGATCTTGTTGTAATTTCCATACTCGTTGTGGATTTATACAAGTACTATTCATCTATGATTGTTTCCATTACCATTGTTATGATGTTGATTGCCTCCATGTCTGAGTAGATCTCTAGTTCTTGGGGAGATGGAGAAACCCTAGCATATGACTGAGATGAGATAGAGATTATTATCTTATACATCATTGTGTGTACGAGTTAATTGTCTTCATCTTGATGTTGGGAGTTGTGCATCTCCTTAATATTTGCCTCCTATGGGGACTCGATGAAGGTGATTACTTGTTGGTAGACGGAGAGATGATAGCACTTACGGTGACTATAAAGCTGTTGTCATTCTTTATGTACCAACTTGGGGAATCAAGGAGAACTTATCAAGCCATGTCCATGCCACGGGAGAAATCCCTTAATAACGCGGTAACACGATGGTTGTCGGTTACTATCTGCTGTGGTTATGAGGATGATGTGTGCAGCAGTTGCTGGCAAATCGTCCATATATGGAGCTCCTCCCACATACATACACACTATGAGAATATTTGTTATAATACTCTTGATTACTTAGTATAAATTGCTAGCGGTGGATCCACTAATCCCCGAGATCGCATTTTCCCTATTGTAGTTCCAAAGTTCTATTACGCACACGATTCTTACTGTCTGCATTAAGTTTTGCTTTACTTTAAATCACCTTGTTCAACCAAAAACCCAAAAAAACTTTACTTTACTTGCATCTTTAAGTTATTTCTTAAGTACTCCGTTTAGTTATAGTTAAAAGCATTTTAGTCTTTCGGCTACCGCTCCCTGTGGGATCAATATCTTTATTTCGAAAATAGCTACAAATGATATGTGCACTTGCAGTCATCAACCATCTCCATGGTGGGGGCGACAAGGTCATCCTTTGTTTGTATGTTGATGACATACTGATTTTCGGAACCAACCCTAATACAATTAAGGAGGTCAAGGATTTCTTATCTCATTCTTTTGAGATGAAGGATCTAGGAGTATATAATGTTATACTAAACATTAAGCTGTTGAGAGATGATGATGGTGGGATCACATTGCTTCAATCTCACTATGTGGAAAAGATATTGAGTCGTTTTGGGTATAGAGACTGCAAGTCTTCTCCAACACCATATGATCCTAGTATGTTGCTTCAAATTAATCAAGGGACTACTAGAGATAAATTGAGATACTATCAAATTATTGCTTTTTTCATGTATTGTGCTAGCGCTACGAGGCCTGACATCGCTTTTGCTTTAAAAAAACTCAGTCGATTTGTTTCAAATCCTGGAGATGGTCACAGGCATGCTCTTGAAAGAGTTATGCGCTATCTAATAGGCACTACGAGCTATGGCATTCACTATACTAGGTAATCAAGTGTATTGGAAGGTTATAGTGTTTCAAACTGGATTTCTGATGCTAATGAGATAAAGGCAACAATTGGATATGTATTTACACTCAGTTATGGATATGTTTCTTGGATGTCTTGCAAGCAGACCATCTTAATAAGGTCAACTATTGCAGCATAACTCACAACATTAGATACAACCACTGTTGGAGCAGAGTGACATTGTGAACTCTTGATGAACCTACCTATGGTTAAAAGACCAATACCTACAATCCTTATGAACTATCATAATCAAACCGTTTTTAAGTGAATAGTTCCAAGGATAATGTGAAGTCATCAAGACATGTGAATATGACACTAAAATCTGTCAGAAAAATGAGAAATTCCGGAGTTATTGCGTTAGATTATACCCAAAAATCTTAAAACTTGGCAACTCCCTTCACAAAGGGTATATCATGTAACTTGATAGATAATGCACCGAAAGAGATGGGTATGAGACCCACACTATGAGTTGTCCACAATAGTAAACCACTCCTTGTGAATAGAGACCCCGTGAATTAGAATTGGGAGACAAGTTGTTGGTCAATTGAGACAAAAGTATCCTTACCTTTGTATAATAGCACTCTATGAAGATGCAATACTCTTGTATTATACACAGAAGGATGATTTTATCTTAATATGTTCTAAGTGGATTATTTCTTAAGCAAAGATGTCGTGCAAAATATATTTTGAAGAACATACCTATATGAGTCTAACAATTAAACGTTGCAGTATATGAGAGTTGGGTTCTCTCTAATAAACTCATAAAAGGCCATTGAGTATGATGCATAACCTTCACCTGAGGGGAAGTTCTGTGGTTGCCTATTATCGGTCAAGGCAATATGTGAAACAAGATTCACAGCAAACTTGTAGTTCAAGACACAATCCACTTTATAAGTTGTAGTCTAGTTTAGCATTAAATCTAGGTGAAAGTTTAACTTAACAATCTCTACTGTAGTGTCGGTCTATAAATTTTTTCTTTGGAGCCATATGCAAACTTTGTGTGCCTCTGAAATCTGGTGAGGGATTGCTGGAATTTTCTAATATGGCACAACCCATTTACTATATTGCAATAATTCCTGAAATTCTAGAGCCCCATTTGGCCCATTCATGCATAGCAAGAGGTGGGAGAAAAGTTTAGTCCGCATTTCTTGCTGAGTGGAGAATTTGACCTCCTTGTAAGAGAGGCTGCTCCACCACTTATACACGTTTGAGAATTGAAGAGACATATACGCGCGCCCCTCCTCCTTTGTCGCGCGCCTCACCTCGTCACGACGCGCGGGCCACGGGCTGAGGGAATGAGCAGAGCTGATGACGAACCTATGCCTCGTGTGCGAGTTGTCTCTCTTTCACCACACATAACTGGAATATGAACATTTTGCACGAGTAGATTTTTAATACAAACTAAGTAGAAAATGAATACAAACTTATTTGAGGATGCCGCATGTTTGGTTCAGCTACCATTTGTTTGTGGCATCTCCTACATAGCCTATTCACCTCTCCTGCTGTGCATATATAGTAGAAGTCGCTCCTCTCGGCATAATACATACTGATACAACCAATGCCTCCAGTTCCAAAACTTTGTGCGATCATTAAGTCTTTCCCATCTCAGCTTGTGGTGTGCACTGCGAGTTGGGACAGTAGCCTCCGGAACCCCGCTGCTTTGAGTCCTATACGGAAGAAAGGCGATAAGGTTTTTGGGGAGCGCTCCACGCGACTGTTCACTTCATCACAGACTCCTTCACGGACGACGACAACTTCTTCTCGGACAACAACTTCTTCTCCTATATCAACTACCTCTTCAACGATATGGCTGGCAACACTACCAGCACCAATTTTAACGCAAGTGGTTCCTCTTCTGCATCATACGCGTTCTTTAATCATCTTGTTTAAATATATTCCTACTGTTGTAAATTATGTCTCATATATTATTTTGCTTCTTACAATCTACGTTAGATTACAAGATTACTTTTATTTATATTTTATTAGTCATATTTTATCTATTGTATTTATGGATTAATTCATATGGAAAACTAGATACCACCCGCGCGTTGCCGCGGAATATTCGCTTGAAAACCAGATTTAGAGATGCTAAGAGAAAACAAGGGTATCTACAATATCTAAATAGGTCACCCCACTAACCTATTTCTCTTATCCACCTCAGCAGGCCCACTCGCTTCCACCACATTCCATGCAAGCCATATTTGGCCGTCCTATTCGTGCGAGCAGTCCACATCATCCAATCTACCAACTCTAATAAAAACTGCCCCTTGCGCTCAGTTCCGTTAGTTGTGTTATATTTTCTAGACTAAATAAATCTGACTCCATCAAATCGCACCAACCACAAGATCCCCCAGAGGAAACGTCGCCGTCCCAAGCGCTTCCCCTCCCAAACTTCCAGGCCCGATTCGAGAACTGATCGCATTCTCGGCTAGATGTGCAGTATATATACACGCCTATCAGACATACTATCTCGCTCCCTATTTGTTATCTCCGGGTCCTCTCTCGACCCATCGTCCTCCTCAATCTATCGCTCTTCCCCAGTTCACTTTTATTTGATTTTGGTTCTTCCCACCGTTTTTCGGTTTGCCATGTCATACTATTATTCTCTAATTGAGGCGGTCTTGCCAGATGCCGGCCAGGTGCCACCATCGCATGCGATCATTCGTGTCGCTCCAATGAATCTGAGGCTTCGCTCTCTCGGCCTGAATGTAGTGGTGGCAAATTCCCTTTGCACATCCAAGACTGTGCATCTCTGTAACCAGGCGAGCATCTGGTATTTCCATTTCTGTTATCTTCTTTATGTTAGGTTTAGGGGCTTAGTCTGCAAGTCTCATCTCATACGGAGTACGTATTTATTTTGCCTCCAGGTTGTGAACTTCAGCAACAAATGAAGCATGGAATCCATAGTGAAGATCTATGCTGAATAAAGGAATAGACACCGTCGGGGCAAGCGGGCGGACACTTCTTTAACTCCTCTTCCCACCACTTGCGTTCCTCTTCTAGCATCGAGTCAAAGTGGCACACCTCTGATCCGAAGACTTTCACACGAGTCCGTCCAGGAGACAGTTGGACCGATCCTCTGTCGCAGGGTGTTTGCTTTCTACAGGATAGGCAAGGGCGAATCGCCTGCATAATAACATCCAACTCTTCCATGCATGTCCTTCAAGATTTTGTCACCAACGAGCAGTAGAAGCTTCGCTAATCCCCTTAAGAAGTGACCAAGGAATCTTTGCTACTCCAGAAAAATTAGAAGTAGCAAACAGCGCCAGCTCGACCAAGCAGCACCTCATAGAGCTGGTGCCTGGTACATAATATGTCTCTCTCCACCATGGTGTCCCGCTCCGTTTGCCGATTCTCTCTCATCCAGTATGTATATGAACCAGTTTCATTGCTGGAGGATCCTTGCTCCCATGTTCAAAGATGGGGTGTGTATGACAGTCTGAGACTAATATTATGCTGTCATGCTTTCGTTAATAAATTTTAGCTTTTTGGTCTATGGTAATGCATAGTTTCTCATCTCTTTTTCTGAAAAGTATACATTCTCATTTTGTAAATTGCATTCTAAAACATTTCATCACATGTGTATATACATACCTACAATGGATTATCATGTATGTTTAGTTGTTTATTCATATTAATTCAAATATCGATTCCAAGTTCAAGTGACATTCAATGTGAATTATATATTTTTTCTATGTGGGTCAAGTTGGTTTACAACTGAAAACCAGTATTCGTGGTATACACGTGAAAATCTGCTATTCTCATGTTTTGTTAATAAAAAAACAGAGGGCATTATATGGTTGATCCTTTTAGAAGCTTACACTATCATCGTTGGGCCTTCATACATGACATATGAACCTGGAATGTTGAAAACAGGAGTACATGAGAATATCTTTTGAGAACTCCAGCAGTGTCATATATTGTGTTGATATATAGTTATTATGGGAATAAATAAAGTTTCTCAACATGTGTCCTATAAAATTTTCGCAGCAACGCGCGGGGAATCATCTAGTATAAGCCAAGGGCACGTACAATGTGAGCGTTAAGACTGGGCGCTAGGATCATCTTCCCAGCCATTACGCTTCTTTCCTGGCAGATCACGGAATTACTTCAAGCGTTGACGTCCCGATAGTCGACCGACGCTGCCCCTTTTCCGCTTGTAGCAAACCAATTTTTCCTAACGGTACCCGCTAACCATGAGAGAAAAATTAAATTTAGCGCCTCAATTAGCGCATATGGTTGAAGGAGATATCGCTGCACATGTTATCCTTTTCTGTACAATTTAATTTTAAGAGTAAATTCTAGTTTTTACCCTCTTGTTTGTCAATTTTTACACTAATTGCCCCCATTTGGCAATTTTTAATCCTAGTTACCCCATTTAATAAAAGATGTGTCAAATTTTACCCCTTCCTATTTTTTGTAGCGATTCGAAGGACGGATCTTAGCCACCAGTGGCATGCCTCATAGCGTATATTCGTTCCCGTGGACACAAAAGTGGTCAAAGTTTCGATTTTATTTTGGATAATTCGATAGGTGACACTCGCGACGATTGACTCTAAGACGCTGCACTTGACATGGGGGGAACATGGTGGCAATGGCCTTGGCTCGACGACACACCAGAGAACCATGAACTAGGTGTAGACAAAGACGTTGTTGTGAGCTCGGGCTGTGTTATGAGAACCTCGTCTTCTGTGGCGACACTAGAGTCAACGGTTAGCGTCAGTTGGCAAAAGGCTCGATCCAGCAATGGTTTTGTTCTATACTCGCGTAGAACCAGTAGCACTTCTGAATTCTGAACTGGCTCGGTATTCAGCAAGATGCACACACCAACATATTCAATTTGAAAATTCCACAGGCGCGTAAGACAAATGGTCTTTCTTTCTCTACTAGTACGAGTTGTTAGCATAAAACCATCACTTTTCGAATCAAATCAACTTTAGTACCACTTTATGTTTTGCGCAGAAAAATCTACCACATTTTCACCAGATCTTCACAGAAAACACTAATTGTGCATTGAACCTGAATTGATAGCGAATCTGACGGTGGGACTCACTGGTTAGGGGCTATTTGCTGACGTGGAATGAGTCCCACTTGTCAGCCCAATTAATAAAATCAAAATATCCAAAATGTAAAAAAAAATAGAAAACAAAACAATCACCGCCGGCGCTCTGTCGTGGCCACGACCCTCGTCTCCTACGCCTCCGGTGTACATCGCCGGCGCCACTGCTTCATCCGCACCTTCCAAGATGTCTCCCTGGCCGGCCCTCCTTCCCTGTCCCATCCCTGGCGGGCGCGCCTCCCTAGAGAGCCCCCCGCGTCGTAGCTCACCTGCCCACGCCGGGTAGGCCCGTCCAGCGCCGGAGCCACCCCACGCCGCGACGGCGCGCTACACAGCTCGCCTACCAGTCCCGAGCCGCGATGCCGCGTGTCAGAGCTCTCCGTGAGCGCGCGGCAGAAATCATCCGCGTCGTCGGCCCCGTGCTGCTGGCCACTGGCCCACAGCTTCACTCGCGCCGCTGGCCCCGTGCTCTCTGCGCCGCCGTTGGGCCTAGCCGCGTCTGCTCTTCCCCTTGATCCACCCGTGTCACCGGTGTCCTGCTCCACCCGCGCACCGGCCCACCTTCAACAACGTGAGCGCCGCCGCTGCACGTGCGCACGCCGCCGTGAGGCGTGTTGGCTAACTGGAGGGGAGCATGGGGACAGACGGCGACGAACGGGGGAAAGGGTGTATGTGAATAGGGCGAGGTGGGGGAGGATACACGGGGGAGGTGTGGAGCAGGGGGTCATGGCGGCGGTACTCCACAAGGAAGAAGACACATACACATTCATTTTTATTTTTTCTATCTTTTTAGATTTTTTTTAGTTGGGCTGACATACAGGGATTCAGTCCAACTCAGCAAATTTTGCCACCTCAGCCCAGACAAACAGATTCCACCTGTCAGTTTCTGTGTCAATTCCTATTTTGTTCGAGTTTAGTGTTTTCTGCTATCTCCCGTACAAAATGTGGTAGATTTTTGCTAAAGTGGCACTAAAGTTGAAATTTAACTTAAAAAGTGGTGGTTTTATGCTTACAAATCGCTTTGGTACACAGTGTTGTGTTAGAGCTAGTTGGGTTATGACTTGGTATTTTCCGGTACAAACATTAAACAGTCTACATGGATGTGCCACATAACCTCGACCACATACCTGGCGGCTCCGAACCACCCATTGAATTTCACAAAAATAATTAGAGGGGGTAAACATTGGCACAATGTTTTACTAAATAGGATAGTTAGGATGAAAACTAACTAAATGGAGCAATTAATGTCAAAATTCTCGAACTAGAGGATAAAATCCGGAATTTACTCTAATTTTAATTGCTTAAGCGTCCAACTAAAAGGGGCTAGCGTTGTACATGCCCTAACTATTAGCTCGTATGAAAGACCATGCAAGAATAGAAAAACAGCCACATAACTCATTCACACACACACGCACACACACACACACACACACACACACACACACACACACACACATATATATATATATATATATATATATATATATATATATATATATATATATATACACACACATTTAAGAATATATTTTCTTGGAGAAAAAGACTGAGGATTTTCCTTTGTTTTTCTTAACTTTGCCGTGCCTGCATACTTACATACAGGAAAACGCGAAGAGAGTAAAGAAAGTGTAGTTTGGTTTGTCCAAAGAAGCAAATTATCTCTGGTAGGATGCAAGATAGCTCATAGCATGATTATCAACATATCTTTGAAAGATCTGCACTTATTTTCACACAATAGTTCTAGACTGAAGGCTTTGAAGTAAACTGGGCATTGCTTATATTTTGAGCTCGGCTGTTACATTTGAAGTGAGGCAATGCGATGATTAAAGAATACAATATTGCACGAATAACAGTTATTATTTATTTGTTAGATCAATGAAATTGATATTGCAAAGTGAATGGATGGAAGCTATTCCTTATTATCGATGCTAGTAAATTTGACCATTAATCCAGGAACCAGTACCTCACAATCTTGAATCTTTCAAGATGCAAGAAAGTTGATTCATGGAATGGATCGGATGCCAGAAACCAATGGATAAATAGACGTTAGACTTGCGAATGGTCTTCTCAGAATCTAGAAGTGTTTATCACCAACACATATACCGTAACATTTGACAGTTCTATATATCTGAAGATGAATTGCTGGTCCTCCTTAGCCATCTAGAAATAGTGTAAGATGTATGAATTGCAATAAACTGTAAGATGTATCTATTTGCTAATATTTCCAGCAGATATGACACAACTTAAGGAGGCATAAACCGCAACTTCTTCGACCTTTTGGAGGCGGCAATATAGCTAATATTTATTGTGTGCAGTGATAAAATATGCAGTACAATCTGTAGTCCATGTGGTCGCCCTTTCAGATGGCAATGTAGATGAAGACTTTGCCAATGAGGTGCTGAATCAATTTTGTGTGGACGGTAACATCAATCATGTATGAACTTTATTGGCCCTTTAGTAACTCCACCAATCACTTGATACCATAGTCCCTATTTTTCGCACAGGAAGAAAAAAACCATTGCTCAATGAAGTCGTTGGCTTATGCATTTAATTGCGATTTTCTTGCAGTTTGAAAAGTACCAAAAACAGTAAACTCGTTTGTCTCGTCCGGGCTGAATAGGACTAGCCCACCTAGTGCCCGTTGGCAGCCTACCGCCGCCGCCGTCTTCTCCATTCCTCCCCAGGCATCAAAGCCACCGCAGTCGCCTTCCCCGCCCCTCCCTATGTCACAGCGCAGCCGAAGCCCTCTTAATCCCCCGCAAAAAAAAGAAGCCCTCTTAATCGATCCCTATGCGCTCCGCCGGAGTGGACTTCTGACACGCCCCCCTCGGAGACAAGATGACGGCTTGTTTCTATGGGGACAAGATGCTGGCGGCAATGCATGCCTGCCTCCTCTCCTCCTAAGATGTGGTCATCTCTCTCCCCATCGTCATCTACTCCTCCAAACAGGCTTTATGCCCCGCTATATTAATATATCAACCACCCGATATAACGTGCTGAACATTGCTGGGGCAGAACAGCACAAGCCAAGCCCAAAAGAAAATACAAAAAGAAGGAAAAGAAAATAAAGCCGACATCGGTGGTGCGATAAGAACGAAGGTAACTCGCCACCATTGCGCCCACTGGAGAAGTACCACCACACGTCTAGCATTCCAAAGCATCGCGTACCAAGCAACACCTCCAAGAAGGAGAGTGACGACGACACTGCTGCCCGGACATGTCCTAGGGTTTCGCTATGTATGCCCCGGGAGGTGAGAGAGATACACCCGGCGCCCTTCAGGAAGGACGGTGATACCCATGGGCGTCACCGCGTCGGAGTCAGATAGACAAGGATTTCTCCCGACCTCTCATCAGGCACCCTCCCGGACCCCTTGTAATACTCCACCACACTTGCCGCCCACGTGCACGCGCCAACACGGTCTTGAAGTCACCACCGTCGTCACACCGTGAGCCATGTATCAAGGCCAGTAAGACCGAGCGAGAGGGAACTTCGGCGAGGATCGTCCTGACATCAGCACGCGGGAGGGAACTACCTCCACCGCCAGAAGGCGGTAGCCGACCGGATGTAGCAGCAAGACAAACCAGCCCCTCTAGGCCCGCCCGAGCCCGAGTAGGCTCGTGAAGTCTCGCCGCCGCACTGCAACAAGGGTGCCACCGTACACACCAACCCCAGCACCAGGTCGAACTCCCTCGTCCACCAAGGGAACCGCCACTCGGCAAGTCCAGTCGTCAAGCAACAGCTCCATCGCCATCAAGCTCACCCGAGCTTGTCGGACCTCAGCCGGTCTGAAGCTCACCATCGCAAGTCGCCTCCGGAAGCCGCCTCCGCTGAAGGGACGCCTTGCAGACCACCTTCTGGGGCTGCCACCCCAGCATCCGCGGCCTCGCACCCACTGAGCCAGGTACATTGCGTTACCTGCAAGGTAGGGTGAGGACTGGTTGGCACAGGATGGCGGCAGCGGCACAGCCGCACAGAGGAGATCGACCTCCATCGCCGATGGCGGTTGCCGACCGGGCAAGGCAGCAGGGGCACACCAGTTCTCGGGCCTGGCCGGGCCCAAAACAGGGCCCGTAAAGCCCCCACCGCCCGGCTGCTACAGTGCAGCCGCTGCCACCGTCGCCCTCCTACAACCCCCACATCTCCATCCCGCCTCTAGAGGGTGTCAACACCGCGCGGAGCCCGCCTTAGACCCAGATCGGGCCCAAGTGGGCCTAGATTTGGGCTAGCTGAAACTGCCTAAGGGGGTAAAACCGCCGGTCGCCACTCTGCCGACCCCTGTCCACCGCGCCGCCACCATGGACCCTATGGAGCCGAGCCAAAGCTCGCGCCGCGGCCACAGGAAGCAGCAGCTCCCGCCGCCGGACGCCGTAGGACCCACCACCTGCAGTAGACCGAGGCCAGTGCCCGCAGTCGAGCCGCACCACCGCCTCCCAGAGAGGACCCACCACCGAATTTGAGCGCCCCCACCACCGGAAGCCGCCCGAAGCCCAGCTCCCCACCATAGTCTGGCCGCCCCGCGCCTCTCGCAGCGCCACGACGAGAGGAGGAAGGGGATTCCCTGCCGTCGCCAGCGCTGCACGGGCTTTGCCCGGTCGCGCCCTCTGGTGGCGGCGAGGGGAGATGTCAACACCCGGATTTTTAATCCCAGATGCCTGTTATGCCATACATCACAATCCCAGGATTACCATTTTTGCAAGACATAACAGATTGGATATCATAGTACATCATCCGTTACAAACCATAATAAGGTCTTACACAAATAAAGGATCTCATGATCCAATCTTAATACAAACAAGTAGCGGAATAATAAGCGTAGCGGTGGGGTCCATCTTCAGTGTCACAGGCAATGCTGATGATGAGAGATGATCCTAGTTGTCGTAGCCGCCCTGTTGTCCTCCTTCAGGGTAGTCCTCCTCAAAGTCTGGCCATGGGAATAGCCAGGGACAAAGTCATGAGTACTCTTTAAGTACTCGCAAACTATCACTAACAAGTAAGATAATTCTAGTAGGAATGCTAACTCTAAGTTTATTTGTAAAGTTAAGTTTGAAACCTAAGCTAAGTTCAGAAACAAAGAAAGATAAAATAAAGTTTGAAATAAGTGGGAACTTAGTTTTCATCGTCACAACCATGTTATGGTCAAGTCATGTCACAATTCATTTCATAAGTCATTTTGAAAGCATCTGACAACAGAACAGTATGGCCACTCCAACTGTCCATAACCGCGGAAGCGGCTATTCGAATAGTTTGACACTCTGCAGAGGTGGTACACTTTCACCACAAAATTCGATACATCTGTCAGAGATAACCCTGAACCATCATACTTAGTATGCAGATAATCAAACATAACATTTCCTTTACACACCCTAGTATAAGCACCTCTCCTATGAGCTTGGCCTCCCAGCCATGGCCATCTGCCATCATGGGCACTACATAGGTGGACAACATTGAGAGGTAGCCTCAGCTCAAACTTCTCCCGCGAGGGAACTAATACTAATGCATATAAATTTCTGGCTAAGCCTTACCCAATTCAGGTATTGTGGTTGTATGATAAAATTGGAATGGTATCGCATCCGAACCCAACCATCAATTTTTATAAAAGGGCTAAGGCTCATGCCTCCACATTTTCATCATCATAAACCATTTGTGTTTCTCAACACATGTCAAAACATCTCAATAAAATGACTCATCATTCCAAGGTTTTCACAAGTCATTTTCACCAAGTATTCCCATCTAAAGTGATCAAGTTTTTGGTTTAGCTCCAAACTACTAAGTTAAGAGTGTTCACTAATGTGGGATGCTAATCTCAATCTCATGTCATAGAATGATATCTAAGTCTAACCAGATAGGCCAAGTTTTATACTCTTTATGCTATCTATAAACAAAGTAAAGAACTTTGGTAATGTAAAAGAAAGTAAAGCTTGTAAGTAAAACTTGGGGTAGGTATAAGTCAACATGTATAACCAAGCATGCCTAATGCATCTTGCTTGAGTTAACTTGCATCTAGGGATATCTTGCTAAGTATAATACTTGCAAGTGTTAGCTTGCCTTGGTTGGTGAAGTGGTTGAAATTCTCTTCCTCCTCTTCTTGGTAGAACTCCTCCTCCTCGAAGACTTGTTCGGTACTATCGTCTATAAATACATACGGGATACATAATCACCAAACAATACTTAACTAGTCTATTTAGCACACTAAGGTACACATTTGATAATCTAGTATCATCACATACATCACAAGGTTTAATGAACTAGTTTCATTTATTTTATTTGAGAAAAGTAATTTCTACTCATTGAAATTAATTAGATTTAATATTCTCCAATTAAAATATGGGATCATATGGACACATGTAATCACCACATATTCTAATACATGGGAATGTGATTTAAATGTTGGATCGCATTTTAATAAGTTTAAGTTTAATATTTAATGATTTAAAGTGACTAGAAATGCCTATATAGCATTATTTTGGTACTAGTCCAAAGCCACTGCATGCAAACCTTGATATTATTACATATTCAGATAGGTATTGTCAATTGCGATTTTGAGAGGTGGAATCAACTCCAAAGCTATTATGGTTGATTTTAGAAAAATGTTTAAATGTGAAAAAGTCTCTGTCTTGTTATTTTTTCTAGGAGCGATCTCTAACTCTAATTGATTTAAATCCAACAGGCTTAGATAGAGATTTTCATTATCTTTCCAACAAAATTGGAATCATTCAATTTGAATTTGTAAAACTCCCTGAATTGATTTTGAAACTAGTGGACAGAAACTAGTTTACTTCTAAAAAGAAAAAGATTTATTTGAATCTACTTGGTTGCGCGGGAACACTAATGGGCCGGCCCGATTTTACTCCATGGCGCTGAGGACAGCTGACAGGGAGGTCCCGCATGTCAGTGGCTCTTATCACGCGAAGCGGTACGGGGCAACCTGGACCACACGATTAGAACTAGGATCTATGGCTCACGTTCATCATCGACGACGGACAGGTCGCCGATGCGGTGGAACCCTAGAGGCTCGGTGGGGGGGTGAAGTGGGGGCATACCAGGGCTCTAGCGAGTGTGGCGATAGGGGCGATCGAACGAGACGACGACGGCGGACTCATGTGAGGTCATGGAAGCTCCTAGGTTGGACGAAATCGACGGGGGCTTCTCCTCCTCTACTGCGGCTATTCCGGCTCAATTCTGGCGACTGGCTGCTCGAGCGGCTCAGGCGAGAGGGGGGAAATGATCAGTGGTGAGAGGGGAGCTAGGTGGTGTGAAGAATTGGTGCTGGGGAGGGCTCCTTATATAGGCTCAATGAGGGGACCAAGAGGGCGACGGCGAGCTCGTCGGTGACGACGACACAAGGTGTTATAGGCGTGGGCTGGGTAGGTGGACAGTGGGCAGTTCCCTGGCGGTCAGCTACGGCTTGATGGCGATGCTAGGGGTGGTGGCAAACGGTCGGGAGCGTCTGGCGCTCTGCGCGGCAGAGGCGGTGCTCGACGTGGTTCACGGCGGCTGTGGGTCGCGCGGCGGGAGAAGGGCGTGTCTGGCGGGGTGCTGGGTTTATGGCGAAGCGGCACACGCGAGCTGGGGTCGAGGCGCGGCTCGTGCGAGGCTGTCGGGGACGGCGCTCTGGCGTGCGCTGCGCATGGCCCAGAGGCTGTGGGCGCGAGCGATGGGAGGTGGTCCAGGGGCTGGCTGCTCTTGGGGACGGGACATGAGAGTGCGGTAGGGTTGGGCAGAGCTAGTGGCGGTGCTGGATTGGCGCGACGTGGTCTATGGAGCGTTGCCCACGCTCGGCCGGTGGCGACCAAAAACGGGCGGCGCGCTACTACTGCTCCAGGCTAAAGGGTAGGCTGGTTAGAGGGTTTGGTTAGAGCTGGGGGAGACAAGGGGACCAAAATTTGCCCAAATACTCGATAATGTATTGATCATCAAATAGTAATAGTTAGGCATAAATTTTGTGCATGCCACCTGTTCGACACAATGGCCGCATGAAACAAAGATTTAAATTTTGAAATGATTTTTAGTGGAGTTGTTGGTCATATGCTTAAGCATCTCTGGTTGCTGGTATTTGTCAAATTGAATTCATTTGAGTGGTTTTTGAAAAAGTGGGATCTAGATACCTACACTTGATTCCATTTTCAAATATCATTTAAATTTAGAGTTTGAATGTTTTTGGAAGATCACAAGGTGGGTCTTGGTACATCTTTACTTGTACTAGCAAGGGGTGCAAAAATCCATAATTGTTTCTGTTTGAATTTGAGTGCTAGGAATACCTAAAGTGACCTAGTTGATTAAAATGGCCAAAGTGACCATTTCCATTTATTAATTCTATTTGATTTCTTTTTCTTTGGGTTTTTCTTGGGAATGATCTAGATGATGTGGAATTCATCTTAGAATCATTTTAGAACTATTAGAACAAGCATACATGACAATTCAAATCAATTCCATATTAATGCAACACTCATATGCATGCTTAATTATTTAAATGAGAAAAAGTTTTTTGTTAACCCTAAATTGGGTGATTTGGATCTTGATTAACCTTGATTAAAATTTTGGGATGTTACAGGAGAGGGCGGGGGGACGGGAACCGGCAGCAGCGCCTAGGGTTTTCTCCCCCGACGCCCGCGGGAGCGTCGCGGGAGCGAGGGGTGTTTTTCTCCACACAAGGGGTTTTCTCCATCTTCATCTACTCAAACCCTATCTTCAACAATTAAGGTGAGATCTTGAATTCATGTGAGGGATTTTATGGTTCATGGTTCTTGAGTATTTCTGTTAGGTCTGAATCCAGTTGATTCCAATGGCCACATGCAAATATCAGTTTACTATCAGGTCCCGCTGGGGAGAATTTGACGGGAACTTCCTCTGCAAGATACCTGATCTAGACCGTAGCTATATTGTACTTGATGGACCTCACGCTCACTGCTGCGCTATTCTCTGCTAATGGCATTTAAATTATATGACTTGGTTGTTCATTTGTTGGTGTTTATATGGTTTTGTATTTGGTTCGTTATGACTGGGCTTGTTCTGACGAGATCACCCACAGCCAACCTCATAGACATATAGTATATGGGGGAAAACAGAGATGTTAACAATAAAAACACAACGAAATGACGCAATGCAGCAGTAGCAAACCCAACCAAACCACGAGCAACACAAATGAAAGATGGACATGAATTTTTGTAAGGACGTTTTCTTCTTTCTTTTATTTTCACTATATTTTTGTTTTTTAACTTTCTTCTTATTTTACAATGTTATTCTAGCTTTTGTCTTCAATTTGTCATGATTTTTAATTCAAAAAGTTTAATTTCATTTTCCACTGAAGTTTTACTTTCTTTTATTTTCATTCTTCATTTTTTCATTTTGTTCATGTTTTATTTTTCCTTTTCTCCTTTTCCTTATTTTCTTTTTAAACTCTTATTTCTTTTTTGAACTTTAAAATATATGAATATTTTTTTTGAAACACATGAACATATTGTAGTCTTATGAATGGTATGTATATTTTTCAACTGATACTTTTTTCAGACCGATGAACATTTTTTAGATCAATTAAAAAATTTCAGACCGATAAATATTTTTCAAACTTATGAACAATTTCTACAATTACATAACATCTTTTTTCAGACCCGTTAGAACATTAAGTCTGATGACCGTTTTTTCAAACCCGTGAATAATATTAGAGTAACATTTTTTTTAAACCCGTGAATATTTTTTGAAGCTACGTGAACATCTTTTTTTGGACATGTGAGAATTTTGAACAGACCTTGTCTACATACATATACCTAGGAGCAAAAGAGCAGGGGACCCACACCCAGTAAAGTCACAACCTCAGAAAGAAAACAGCGGAGCAACCACTTGCCTTCAATTCAAGGGAGCTTTGAGCTCTTTAGAGATATAGGGTTCATATATTTTGCAACTGGGCAATAGAGATAGAGATGAGGAATATGCCAGGCTCAGCTGGACCGAAGAAGTGCAGATGTTGTGCCCAACAAATCCTCTCCAGTAAAAGTGATACTTCCTCCGGTCCATTTTTTTTGAACGGGCAAGGGTGCAAAACACACCCTAACTTTTCATAGACTCAGAAGCATTGTACATCAAGGATTACAATGCTATGCCTACCTGTTCGTGCAGGAACCCGACTCACGGCCGAAATTAATGTTTGCAACTTTGTTTAGATTCGGATGAATCTAGTCTAAATTATTAACTAGATACATCCGAATCTAGATAAAAGTGAGAACAATAATATGGACAGGAGGGAGTAGTATTCTATCTAACCTGCTCTCCCTCGATATTTTACAACAAAAGCCCCAACTGCTCATTACCGGAAGCCGTGTAGTAGATGGAACCCAAGTAAAGTTGTAGTGACACCAAAACAGGGAACTGACTTCCTAGCCACCTGACTGATCATATGCCCGAGACGACACTACACGTACGTGTCCCCATGTTACAAAGCTAAGTTCATACAGTACATTTATCAAGGTGAGATCGAGCTATCTTGTGTCACTTTCAAGCTCTGTCCCACAAAGATTTCAGGTTCAGGTCGTGTTAGTGTGTACAATTGGTCCAGGTCGTGTTAGTCTGCATCATAATATACGTAGGAATGTTATCATCTGGACTGTTATTTGGCACAAACGATCACAGTTGTGTTTTAGTTCATCTAGCTAGCTCTTGGTTTGTGGAAATTTAATTACATTGTCTATTATCAAAACAATTCTGTTTTAATTATGTGGAAATTTAATTACCTTGTCTGTTTTAGTTTATCTAGCTAGCTATTGGCACCGGCAACGCTGCAGTTGTTGTTGCCGCCGACCTGGACCTCTCCATATATAGATGCATATAACCCAATTTAATTAAATTTTCCATTGTGTTCCTAAAGTTTAAATTATGTCTTTGATGGATGAGTTCTTGTGACAACCAAATCTGAATATACTGCATGTGCAAGTAAGAACCTGAACCAGATTAGTGGATAAACTATGTCAAACTCTACTTGCTGATACTGCCTTGCACGTACAAGTGTATTTTATTGAACTTTATTGCCAACTTGCTTTTGTTGCTTTTCTTATTCTGGTATGTTATGTTGCAGGATTAGTGGATAAACTATGTCAAACTCTTAGGACCAGGAACATGGTTTTATTGAAGATCAACCTAATGTTCAATCTCCTCATGTACTTCTAATGTATCTTTCCCCATCGTCCGCAAGATCTTCTGAAGTAGGACAATCACGTCAATGTCTCAGCTCACCTGTGATTCCAATTGTTCGATCTACGTGTTTCAGATTGTATTTGTCCCCATCATTTGCAAGGCAAAGGAACTCGCCATTTGTAAGGGCTTCTCCAGCTGCTATGTTGTCTCCAGCGAAGCCACATACCTCAGTTGATATTCCAGCGAGTGCACATACATCAGCTGGTAAGTTCCCTTTTTGTATTTTATGTTTGTGAAAGTTGTCCTAGCGTGCAATAGTCTACCTTGTTTCTAATACATGCCTCCCTTGTTGATAATGTAGGCCTTCCAAGTAGATCAAGAAAAATAAAACTCACATCTGATATATGGGAGGATTTCAAAGCAATCTATGATGAGGAAGGCAGACTTATGCAAGGCCAGTGTGTCCATTGTGACACTATCTTTTCAACTACCAAAAAGCCTGGATCTAGTCAATGCCACATGCACATGTTAATTTGTGAACAAAAAGCCAAGTTGGATGAACTAATAGGTAGTATGCAACCTGGGGTGCAAGAATTCCAGCTCTGAAAAAGTTAAAGTATGACAAAGAGAGAGTGTTATGAACTAGTCAGAATGATAATATTGCATGAGCTTCCTTTTCGCATTATACTATGGGCATGTTTGGTAGCACTTTGGCTTATCTGAAAGCAGCTGTGGGCTGTGTGCTGTGGCAAAGTAGCTGTTGGCTGTGCGCTGTGAGAAAGCCATAAAAGCTATTTGGCAACTGTCCCGCGCTCGAGCACCCGCCTCTTCCTCGGCCGGTCGCTATGGATGGAAAGAGGGGTTGTGGACAGAGCTCCTGCCTTGACCTGTTGTGGATGGAGAGAGGGGCGGAGGAAGCTGGTAGGGAGGCGGGGAAGGGGCGAGGATGGGGCGGCCATCGGGGCTGCAGTTTCTTCGGTGGCCGGTTGTCCGCCTCGAGCTGCTGTGGACGGGGATGGGTGGGGACGACGGCGGCCCGTGGGAATGGACGGAGGAGGCCGGCGGGAAAGAAACGGGAACGGCGGCGGCCGGCGGGAAAGAGATGGGAGATGGGGACGGCGGCGACCGGTGGAAACAGATGGAGGAGGCCGGCGGGAAAGAGACGGGGACGGGGCAGTCGGCCTTGGAGCTCGCCCTCGGGCCTCCACCAGCGAGGCGGCGGCGCACCCACCGGGGACTGGGATAGGATTTGGGGAAAATGGGGGCAGCCATCGAACGCGACCGCGGCGAACGCAAGAAAAGCACCTCTCAGCGTGCTTTGCCAGGAAGGTCATTCGCGGTGGCTTTTAGTCAAAAGCGCGTTCGGTGGAGTATGTGTTTGGTTGGGCTTTTGCTTATAAGCCCGAAAAGCCACAACCAAAAGTGCAACCAAACAGGCCCTATAGCTTAAGCCTGAGCAAAAGCTAGTCATCTGAGGCCATCTGCTCGCGCGCGTGTTTCTGACCGTCTGATTTTCACTCTGAGTCATCTCAACCGTGCAGTTTTAGGTGTTGACCGAAGTCTTACAAGCTGCTCCCTCCCGTCCCCATCCCCACCCCTACCCCCGTCTCGAACCCGTTCCCCTCCAATGGAGCTCCCGAGTCCTGAGCTCCTTCCCATCCCAACCCCTCCTCTGTCTCCCTAGCAACATGCACTGCACCCTCTGCTCCCGAACTCTCCCTCTCACCTCCGCTCCCTCCGCCCCTCCACTCACGAGGCCACCGCCTCCCGTTCAGCTCCTGCATCCAGCGTCGGCCGCCTCTGCTTTCCTGCCTCGAACCTGCCCGATTTAACATCGGCCCCGACCTCGCGCACCCGTCTACCGCCATGCTTTGCCGGTGGTGAGGAAGATAAGGAGGAGGTCAGCGCGTGGGATGGTGGGGTGAGAGAGGGGTAGCGCGGGTAGAGACGATCCTATGCGAGACTAGACGAAGATGTCCTATCATCCTCATCGCTTTGACTAGAAAAATCAGGGACATATGGCAGAAAAAAGGAATTGAAAAGGAAAAGGCTCGCGAGGCATGCCATGACATGGCGCTGAGCGATTAGCTAGAACCCGGAATCTACAGTAACCGAACGGAAGAATCATTGAACGTAAAGTGTGGATCACTAACAAGGTGATAAATGATTGCGCCTTGCGAGAAATGGTCGTGTTTCATGTCACTTCAACAATTAACATGTATGTATTCCTGAAACAAACCAGAATAAGCCGATTTAGACCCCTATTAGGCTCTACAACTGAATTTGCTTTTGAATATATTAGCATATCTCGAGAATACATGAGATGCTCATGCAAATTGATACATGTTCTACGTTGTTCTAGAATATTTACCACGAGTTAACAAAAAATTTAATGCCCTTTACTTGGAGCATGCTCTATGATTAATGAACAAGTGGGTTCCATCGACTAAGTGGGTCCAAAAGAAACGTCATAACTTCTATTTTTCATTTTTGGTGTACAAAAATTATCAAACTTGATTACATATTAATTCTTGCTTTTATGTAAAGATTCATGGCAATTTTCAGCCATATCTCCTCTTTTAAATTTTATTGAATTAGTGAATAATTTGAAATATATCAAGTATAACTCCTGCATAGAATTAGTATATATGTAATCTGGTTGTCTATATTGACTAAATTAATTATTTAATAATCCAGCCACTTATAAGTATTGAATACAAAGTTGTGTCTTCTTTGGAGCTCTGCAATCCAAATAGTTGTAAGCATCGATTTTGAGGTAGTCGAACAAGGTTTTGGTGTGATCTTCATAAGTTAGCTTGTTTTGACATCCTTAATTTTTTTTACCTTGATCATGTAACATGCTAGTTTCTTGTGGTATTGAACTTGGTCAATTGCTTGATGTATTTGTGTTTGAAGTTTTCTCGATATACCTTTTTGTTTACTTGAATAAATATTGGTACCCCTATGTTGCTTATGAGCTTCAATATATAATAAGGGTCCGCTTCTTGCGTCTAAGGTCAGATCTCTCAATTTCAGACATATCTAACATGTAAATAACATATTTGTCTACCGACTAAAACACTCAACCCGCACATGCTCATATATTTAATTTATGGCAACGCAAATAAAATAAAATATGTTACCAGTAGTGAGTACAACACATCTACCACACTCTTCCAAATAGACTGTAGGCTGCGCGGCGAAGCGCGCACGTCCACCTAGTAGTTGAGTATGAGGGATTTAGAAGATTCGTGGCTAGTTTGAACCCTTCATTCAAGCTTATGAGTAGAACTACTATCAAAGAAGATTGCATGGCAGAGTTTGATAGGCAAAAGGTAGAGCTACTAGAGGTGTTGAAAAATTTAACCTCTAGGGTCTCTCTAACAGCGGATGTTTGGACATCCAACCAAGAACTAGACTATATCTGAGTCACATTTCATTTTTTGGATAACAAATGGAGATTACATATAAGAATTATAAAATTTGCTTGGTTGAAACTCCCCACAATGCTACCAATCTGCTTAGTGTTATGTTAAAGACCATGGAAGAGTGGGGGATCGAGGATAAGATTTGTAGCATCACATTGGACAATGCTGCAGTTAATGACTTGATGGTCAGCTATGTCAAATCTAATCTAATTGGAAGGAAATTGTTAGCTGGAAACGGTGACATATTTCATAACCGTTGTGGGGCTCATGTTCTAAATTTAATTGTACAAGATGGTCTCAAAGTCAATTGTGGCACTATTGACGCCATCAGAGAGAGCTTCAAGTTTGTGAGAAGCTTGGTTTGACGGATGGAAAGTTTTGAAAAAATTGCTATGCAAGTTGGCATAACTTGTGGGAGAAAGGTCTCATTAGATGTTTGCACACGCTAGAATTCTACTTACTTAATGATGAAGACATCAAACGAATACATAAAAACCTTTGGTCAATTGTCTCTGTTGGAGATATGCCCTAGAGGTAATAATAAATGTAGTTATTATTATATATCTTTGTGTTTATGATAAATGTTTACATTCATGCTATAATAGTATTAACAAGGAAACCATTAAATACTTGTGTGATTTGTAAACTTAATTTGAAGTCCCTAGTATGGCCTCTATACTTCACTAGCTTGTTGGTTGATTGATGATGTGGTTTCTTTGTCATGAACATTGAGATGTTATCAACAACAAGATCATATCGTTAGGAGAATGATATGGTGGACATACTCCTATAGACAAGCGTAGCATAAAGATCAAGTCATTTCGATAGTTCAATTGCTATATGCTTTCTGATACATAGTAACCTAATTCCTTCGACCATGAGATCATGCATATTGCCTTTACTGGATGGATGCTTTGATGTCATCAAACACCACACCGTAACAGGGTGGCTATAAAAGTGGCATTGGGTGTTCGGAAAGTATTGGTTGAAACACATGGATCAAGAGTGGGATTTGTCCATCCACATGACGGATAGATATTCTCTGGGCCCTCTCGGTGAAATGTCATCCAATTAGCTTGCAAGCATGTGACTTGGTCACAAGGGATCACATATCACGGGAACGAGAAAAGAGTACTTATCAGTAACGAGGTTGAACTAGGTATGCAGAGATACCGACGATCATGACCTCGGATAAGTAACATATCGTGAGACAAAGGGAAATTGGTATCGTATGTAAGTGGTTCATTCGATCGCAAAGTAATCGTAGAAATATGTGGGAGCCATATGAATTTCCAGATTCCTCTATTGGTTATTGTTCGGAGAAGTGTCTCGATCATGTCCGCATAATTCACGAACCGTAGGGAGACACACTTAAGGATTCGACGTTGTTTGAGTAGTTATGGTATTATGAGAAAGAGACCGAATGTTGTTCGGAGTCTCGGATGGGATCCGGGATATCACGAGGTGATCCGGAATGGTCCGGAGAATAAGATTCATATAAGGAAAGTCCCATTTCGGAGTTGGGGAATGGTTCCGGTGTTTTCATCGGGAACATTCTAGAAGGTCCCGGAATGTCCGGCACTCCGGGGGGGAAGGGGTACATGAATGTGTCATTGTAAGTTGGAATGATTGCATCATGTACTAAGTATTCTTGCTGTCCCAAATAAAGGATTTATTTAAATCCTAAATTGAAAAGTCAAACGGCTAGTTTGAAAGTCAAACGGCAGTTTTGGGAAGTGGGAAAAGAGGAGGAGAGGTGGAGGCCGAGTTGGAGGGGAATTCCTCCCCTTGGCCGGCGCACCTCCCTAGGCCGAGTTGGGGAGGAACTCCTCCCCTTGGCCGGCCAGCCCTCCCACCTATATAAGGAGGGGCAGGGCTCCCTCCTAGCACACACAAGTTTCCTATCCTCTAAACTAAACCCTAGATCTAGACCCCGGTTTAGAGCTATTCGGTTTAGAGCCTTCTAATTGGTTTAGAGCCTTCTAATTGATGTGTCTAATTACTAGACCACTAATAGCCTCTCTCATAAGCTCCACCATACTCGCACCGGCTTAAGGCGAAGCCCTGCGGGATTTCCCCTCTACCTCCGGTACCACGCCGTTGTGCTGCCGGAATCGCGAGGAGAGTGCTACAACCTCCGCTGCCTGCTGGAACAAGGGAGAGGAAGGTCTTCGTCGAGTACCGAACGTGTGACCGACTGCGGGAGCGCTGCGGGAACGCGGCGCCGGAAGGATCGTCTACGCGATCTTGAGATCGGAAAGAGTACGACTACATCACCCACGAGAATCTGCTCTCGTTAAACACTTTGGAATCTTCGAGGGTGAGTTATTCCATCGACTCGTTGCTACAATCTAGTAGATAGATCTTGGCTTGTTTGTTTGTATGCGATAGAAAATTTTTGTTTTCCATGCTACGAACCCCTACAGTGGTATCAGAGCCGTGTCTATATGTAGATCTGTTGCACGAGTAGAACACAATGGTCATTGTGGGCGTTGATGCTTTTATTGTAGATTGCTTTTTGTGTACTTTGCATCTTGCGGTATGTTGGGATGAAGCGGCCCGGGCTAACCTTACATGACATCGTTCATGAGACTTGCTCCACGCTTGACATGCAACTCGTTTTGCATAAGTGGCTTTGCGGGTGCCTGTTTCTCCTAGCATAGTAAAGATCCAATTTACAACGGGTGATCAACAATGCTAGTATCAATGTTGTGGTTCTTGTTCGTAAGTTAGAACGACACTTATGGAAAGCCCCAAACCACGTAAAATATGCAAAGAAAGTAGAAGCGTCTAACTTTGTTTTGCAGGGGTGTGCAGTGATGTGATATGGCCATGATTGTGATTATATTTGATGTATGCAATGATCCTTATTGTAAGTTGGCAACCGGCAGGAGCCATATGGTTGTCTTTAATTTCTGTTAAGGCCTGCGTGTCTATTCAAAATAGTTGTAATAGTTGAAGTTGGCGGACGACAACCATGAAGAAGCGTCATTGACCTTGATGCTATGCCGGTGATGATGGAGATCATGTTCGTGCTTGAAGATGGAGATCGGAAGCACAAAGAAGAAAGGCCATATCATATCACATATTATGAATTGCATGTGATGTTAATCCTTTATGCATCTTGTATTGCTTAGTAGACGACGGTAGCATTATAAGATGATCCCTCATGCACATAAATTTCAAGTTCTAAAAGTGTTCACCCTTAGTATGCACCGTTGCCAAAGCTTGCTGCTTCGAAGCACCACGTGATGATCGGGTGTCTTTGATTCCGCGGGTGACTACAACGTAAGCAAGCCAGATTTGCTTATGCGGAAGCTAAGGTTTGATCTTGACGAGCCTAGCATGTACAGACATGGCCTCAGGAACACGGATCGCCGAAAGGCAAAGCATGAATCATATAGTAGATATGATGAACATGATGATTGTTCGCCATTAAAACTATATCAGCTCTCGTGATGATCGGTGTTGATGTAGTGGATTTGGTTCGTGTGATCACTAAAACAATGTGAGGGATGTTGTTTTGAGTGGGAGTTCACCTAGTTTAATTTCATTAATTAATTTGAACTCAATTTGTCATAAACTTAGTCTAAACTATTGCAAATATGTTGTAGATCAATGGCAGCCCCTACCATCAATTTTAATGCGTTCCTAGAGAAAGAAAAGTTGAAAAACAATGGAAGCAACTTCGCGGATTGGTTCCGCAATTTGAGGATTGTCCTCACAGCTGGTAATTTGACCTATGTGCTGGATGCACCGCTAGGTGACCCACCTGCAGCTGATGCTACCGATGAAGTAAAGAATGTTTACCTCGCTCGGAAGAATCAGTACTCCATAGTTCAGTGTGCTATCTTGTATGGTTTAGAATCGGAGCTTCAGAAAAGGTTTGAAGAGTCAGATCCATATGATATTGTCAAGGATCTCAAATTAATCTTTGAGACTCATGCGGCAATTGAAAGTTATGAAGCTTCTGAAAAGTTCTTTAACTGCAAGATGGAAGAGGGTAGCTCCGTCAGTGAGCATGTGCTTAAAATGTCTGGGCACGCAAATAAACTTCAAAGTTTGGGTATAGTGATTCCTAATACTTTGGGAGTTTACCGCATCCTCCAATCACTACCACCAAGTTACAAGAACTTTGTGATGAACTACAACATGCAGAACATGAACAAAGAGTTGCCAGAACTGTTTGCTATGTTAAAATCTGCAGAAGTGGAGATCAAGAAAGAGCACCAAGTGTTGATGGTCAATAAGACCACCAAATTCAAGAAAGGCAAGTCTAAGCAGAAGGGACACTTCAAGAAGGGTGGTAAGAAAGTTACCACGCCGACGAAGAGGACCAAGGCTGGACCCAAGCCTGATACTGAGTGCTTTTACTGCAAGGGAGAAGGTCACTGGAAGCGGAATTGCCCAAGGTACTTGGCGGATTTGAAGAACGGCAACATCAAGAAGAAAGGTATATCTGATATACATGTTATTGATGTGTATCTCACTAGTACTCGTAGTAGTGCCTGGGTATTTGATACTGGTTCGGTTGCTCATATTTGTAACTCGAAACAGGAGCTGCAGAATAAACGGAAGCTAGTGAAGAACGAGGTGACGATGCGCGTGGGAAACGGATCAAAGGTTGATGTGATCGCGGTCGGCACACTACCTCTTCATCTACCATCGGGATTAGTTTTATACTTAAATAATTGTTATTTGGTGCCTGCGTTGAGCATGAACATTATATCGGGATCTTGTTTATTGCGAGACGGTTACTTGTTTAAATCCGAGAATAATGGTTGTTCGATTTATATGAGTAATATGTTTTATGCACATGCACCTTTGATAGATGGTCTATTCATATTGAATCTCGATAGTAGAAATACACATATTAATAACATTGAGGCTAAACGTTTGAAATCAAGCGATAATTTGACCTATATGTGGCACTGTCGTCTTGGTCACATTGGAGTGAAGCGTATGAAGAAACTCCATTCCGATGGACTTCTTGAATCACTTGATTTTGAATCACTTGAAAGATGCGAAGCATGTCTGATGGGTAAAATGACTAAGACTCCATTTTCTGGTATGATGGAGCGAGCTACAGACTTATTGGAAATCATACATACCGATGTGTGTGGTCCAATGAGTGTAGCATCGCGCAGTGGTTATCGTTATGTTCTTACCTTCACGGATGACTTGAGTAGATATGGGTATATCTATTTCATGAAACATAAGTCCGAAACTTTCGAGAAGTTTAAGGAGTTTCAAAGTGAGGTAGAGAATCAACGTAACAAGAAGATTAAATTTCTACGTTCTGATCGTGGAGGTGAATATCTAAGTTACGAGTTTGGCGAGCATTTGAAGAAATGTGGAATACTTTCGCAGTTGACACCGCCGGGAACACCACAGCGTAATGGTGTGTCTGAACGTCGTAATCGAACTCTCTTAGATATGGTTCGTTCTATGATGTCACTTACAGATTTGCCACTATCATTTTGGGGTTATGCATTAGAAACAGCCGCATTCACTTTAAATAGGGCACCGTCTAAATCCGTTGAAACGACACCGTATGAATTATGGTTTGGGAAGAAACCTAAATTGTCGTTCCTTAAAGTTTGGGGATGCGAAGCCTATGTAAAGAAGTTACAGCCGGACAAGCTTGAACCCAAAGCGGAAAAATGCGTCTTCATAGGATACCCGAAGGAAACTGTTGGGTATACCTTCTATCATAGATCCGAAGGCAAAATCTTCGTTGCTAAGAATGGATCCTTTCTAGAGAAGGAATTTCTCTCGAAAGAAGTGACTGGAAGGAAAGTAGAACTCGACGAGGTTGTCGAACCTTCTCTCGAAATTGCGAGTAGCGCAGCACCGGAAGAAGTTCCTGTGGTGCCTGCACCAATAAGAGAGGAAGCTAATGATGGTGATCATGAAACTTCGGTTGAAGTTACTACAGAGCCTCGGAGGTCAACGAGAACTCGTACCACTCCAGATTGGTATGATTCCGTTATGAATGTCATGTTGGTGGACAACACCGATAACCCCGAGACATATGAGGAAGCGATGATGAGCCCAGATTCCAATAAATGGCAAGAAGCCATGAAATCCGAGATTGGATCCATGTACGAAAACCAAGTATGGACTTTGGTGGACTTACCGGATGGCCGGAAGGCTGTCGAGAACAAATGGATTTTCAAGAAGAAAACAGATGCTGATGGTAATGTTACTGTCTATAAAGCTCGACTTGTCGCAAAAGGGTTTCGACAAATTCAAGGAGTTGACTACGATGAGACTTTCTCACCGGTAGCGAAGCTAAAGTCTGTGAGGATTATGTTAGCAATCGCTGCATATTATGATTATGAGATATGGCAGATGGATGTCAAAACAGCATTCCTCAATGGAGACATTGATGAAGAGTTGTATATGATACAACCCAAAGGTTTTGTCGATCCTAAAGATGCTAACAAGGTATGCAAGCTTCAACGGTCCATCTATGGATTGAAGCAAGCATCCCGAAGTTGGAATCAACGTTTTGATAAGGTAATCAAAAGTTTTGGTTTTATACAAACTTATGGAGAAGCTTGTATTTACAAGAAAGTGAGTGGGAGCTCTGTAGCATTCTTAATACTGTATGTGGATGACATATTGTTGATTGGGAATGATGTAGACCTTCTTAATAGTGTCAAGGAATATTTGAATAATAGTTTTTCAATGAAGGATCTTGGCGAAGCAGCTTACATATTAGGCATAAAGATTTATAGAGATAGATCGAAACGCCAAATATCATTGTCACAAAGTACATATTTGGACAAAGTTCTAAAGAGGTTTGGAATGGAAGATAGCAAGAAAGGGTTCTTGCCCGTGTTGCCCAATACGACCTTGAGTAAAACTCAAAGTCCGACATCGGCAGAAGATAGAGAAAGAATGAGTAAGACTCCCTATGCCTCAGCCATAGGATCTCTAATGTATGCCATGCTATGTACTAGACCCGACATTGCATATGCTGTTAGTTTAACTAGCAGATATCAAAGTGATCCAGGAGTGGATCATTGGACAGCGGTCAAAAACATCCTTAAGTACTTGAGAAGAACTAAGGATATGGTTCTTTCTTATGGAGGTGATGAACAGCTCGTTGTTAATGGTTACACCGATGCTAGTTGGAACACCGATCCGGATGATTCTAAATCACAATCTGGATACGTATTTATTTTGAATGGTGCAGCAGTTAGCTGGAGGAGTGCAAAGCAAAGCGTTGTGGCGAGATCTTCAACTGAATCGGAATACATGGCTGCTTCGGAGGCTTCACAAGAAGCGATATGGATGAAAGAGTTCATTACAGAGCTGGGTGTGGTTACAAGTGCGCTGGACCCAATGTCTATCTACTGTGATAACATGGGCGCCATAGCCAATGCGCAAGAACCAAGGTCACACAAGAAGCTGAAGCATATCAAGCTGCGTTTCCACGCTATTCGAGAACATATCCAGGATGGGGATATAAAGATTTGCAAAGTACACACAGATCTGAATGTGGCGGATCCGTTGACTAAACCTCTCCCGAGGGCAAAACATGACCAACACCAAACTGCCATGGGTGTTCGGTGTATTACCATGTAATCTAGATTAGATGACTCTAGTGCAAGTGGGAGACTGTTGGAGATATGCCCTAGAGGTAATAATAAATGTAGTTATTATTATATATCTTTGTGTTTATGATAAATGTTTACATTCATGCTATAATAGTATTAACAAGGAAACCATTAAATACTTGTGTGATTTGTAAACTTAATTTGAAGTCCCTAGTATGGCCTCTATACTTCACTAGCTTGTTGGTTGATTGATGATGTGGTTTCTTTGTCATGAACATTGAGATGTTATCAACAACAAGATCATATCGTTAGGAGAATGATATGGTGGACATACTCCTATAGACAAGCGTAGCATAAAGATCAAGTCATTTCGATAGTTCAATTGCTATATGCTTTCTGATACATAGTAACCTAATTCCTTCGACCATGAGATCATGCATATTGCCTTTACTGGATGGATGCTTTGATGTCATCAAACACCACACCGTAACAGGGTGGCTATAAAAGTGGCATTGGGTGTTCGGAAAGTATTGGTTGAAACACATGGATCAAGAGTGGGATTTGTCCATCCACATGACGGATAGATATTCTCTGGGCCCTCTCGGTGAAATGTCATCCAATTAGCTTGCAAGCATGTGACTTGGTCACAAGGGATCACATATCACGGGAACGAGAAAAGAGTACTTATCAGTAACGAGGTTGAACTAGGTATGCAGAGATACCGACGATCATGACCTCGGATAAGTAACATATCGTGAGACAAAGGGAAATTGGTATCGTATGTAAGTGGTTCATTCGATCGCAAAGTAATCGTAGAAATATGTGGGAGCCATATGAATTTCCAGATTCCTCTATTGGTTATTGTTCGGAGAAGTGTCTCGATCATGTCCGCATAATTCACGAACCGTAGGGAGACACACTTAAGGATTCGACGTTGTTTGAGTAGTTATGGTATTATGAGAAAGAGACCGAATGTTGTTCGGAGTCTCGGATGGGATCCGGGATATCACGAGGTGATCCGGAATGGTCCGGAGAATAAGATTCATATAAGGAAAGTCCCATTTCGGAGTTGGGGAATGGTTCCGGTGTTTTCATCGGGAACATTCTAGAAGGTCCCGGAATGTCCGGCACTCCGGGGGGGAAGGGGTACATGAATGTGTCATTGTAAGTTGGAATGATTGCATCATGTACTAAGTATTCTTGCTGTCCCAAATAAAGGATTTATTTAAATCCTAAATTGAAAAGTCAAACGGCTAGTTTGAAAGTCAAACGGCAGTTTTGGGAAGTGGGAAAAGAGGAGGAGAGGTGGAGGCCGAGTTGGAGGGGAATTCCTCCCCTTGGCCGGCGCACCTCCCTAGGCCGAGTTGGGGAGGAACTCCTCCCCTTGGCCGGCCAGCCCTCCCACCTATATAAGGAGGGGCAGGGCTCCCTCCTAGCACACACAAGTTTCCTATCCTCTAAACTAAACCCTAGATCTAGACCCCGGTTTAGAGCTATTCGGTTTAGAGCCTTCTAATTGGTTTAGAGCCTTCTAATTGATGTGTCTAATTACTAGACCACTAATAGCCTCTCTCATAAGCTCCACCATACTCGCACCGGCTTAAGGCGAAGCCCTGCGGGATTTCCCCTCTACCTCCGGTACCACGCCGTTGTGCTGCCGGAATCGCGAGGAGAGTGCTACAACCTCCGCTGCCTGCTGGAACAAGGGAGAGGAAGGTCTTCGTCGAGTACCGAACGTGTGACCGACTGCGGGAGCGCTGCGGGAACGCGGCGCCGGAAGGATCGTCTACGCGATCTTGAGATCGGAAAGAGTACGACTACATCACCCACGAGAATCTGCTCTCGTTAAACACTTTGGAATCTTCGAGGGTGAGTTATTCCATCGACTCGTTGCTACAATCTAGTAGATAGATCTTGGCTTGTTTGTTTGTATGCGATAGAAAATTTTTGTTTTCCATGCTACGAACCCCTACAGTCTCTTCAAGACCCTTCTTTCAACTATGCACCATCACCTTCTCAATGGAAAATTTGAGAGGAAATTTGAAAACTGCTTGTGGTTTTTTATGATGCTACAATGGTAGTTTGTGCTTCACCATATCATACAAGTAATGCATATTTCAAAGTTCTTTGGAGAGTCAAATGGATGTTGGAAAGGGAAGCATCCAGTGAGAATGCCACAATCAGATTGATGGTGCTTAAAATGAAGCAGAAGTTCGTCAAGTATTAGAAGCTTTGTTATTTGACAATGTGCATACCTATCATACTTGGTCCTCGATGCAAGATTGAGTTCTTAAGTCACATGTTGAAGGGTGAAATAATAATTGATGGACCAAAATGTTTATCAATTGTGAAGAATAAGTTCAAGGCAATGTTCTGTGCTAACATTGACATGTACCTGAAAGATGGGCTAGTATCTCCAGATGCTAACATTGACATCCTGGAATGGTGGATGACCAATAGCCAGAAGTACCCTACAATCTCACGTATGGCAAGTGATATATTGGCTGTTTCGGCTTCCACCGTAGCTTCCGAATTGGCTTTCTCCACTAGAAGTAGAGTGATAAGTGACTATCGGAGTCATTTGAATAGTGAAACTGTCAATTGATTGATATGCTTGCAGGATTGTCCTCTTGAATAATAAATGATGTTGTTATAATAAACTAGCACAGTGGCCCTCGCAAATGCGAGGGCATGGTTTTTAATTTGTCAAAAGTGATTGACAAATTAATTCATTAAGTGATGGATGCTCAGTTTATATGATAGAAATAATAAGATCCAATAGGTATTGTAAATGGTAACATTTTGAAATATATCACCCTTTTGTGATTTGATATGTTGTAGGTATGTTGATCGAATAGTTTTCTTGTTTTCAGGTACAAGGATACAATCTTGAAATTTGGAACTTATCCGAAAAAACAGGGTCCATTAAATTAACCACATGTTGTCTTACATTTTCATGAAAAATCTAGTTTGCCATTTCCTATTTACCCTGCATATTGGTTTTTTACTATATATATTTGATTTGAGATTTCTACATTTTTGTAGGTTAATGTGGTAATATTTAGAAACTGTATCAAAGTATAATTGAAGGGTTTATTATGTGACCATGTTGATCATCATCTTAATTTAATTAAATAGACAATATATACTTTTTGTGTATGTTATGGTTAGATAACTTTCAAAATTTATAATGTCTCATGTGTCATCTAAAACTTACGAAATTTTCTAAGATTGAAAATCTATAGTTGTGTCACTGGAGCCATAGAAGAAAATGAGGATATTGGAAGAGTTCAGATTTATAAATTTCAATAGACATACATGCATATTTTGATTTAATAGGGGACCAGTGTTATCGCTATATATTTTATTTGCCTTTGATCATAAATACATATCCCATTTAGACATTGAATGGAATGGTCTGTAGAGTAATATGAAGCTATTAGGTTTTGAAATCATAGTATGGAGATTTTCCATGACATAAAAATAATTATATTTCATCTTCCCAATTTAGACATTTTTAAATATCTTAATGGCCAACGTTACACAATTTTGACTTTTACGATTTTTATAATGACATGTAGTAGAGAATAAATATAGTATTCCTAATTATTCAATTAATGGAGTTAATTTTTGGAAAAGAAGAAAAGTGGTGTGTATAGACTATGCAAATTGTTCAACAAAATAGCTTCTAAAACCTTTTATCTTCAATGGAAGTTATTGGATTTTGCTTATGATTTTGATAAAGGGTGTATGTTTGTTTAAATCATTATATAACTTATAACCTATCACATGCTACTTTTTTCTAGCATACTTACCTTGGATATATGTGTATTTCCGGACAGAATATATCAAGCTTATTGCAGCCATGTCTTCATATAGTTCTCTTATATCTTCCTCGTAACATTTTATAATAACTTCTAAATTGGCGACAGTTGAGTTTGCATTGTCGTAGTTCCCTCTTTTGTTGCAGCAGCCCAAACCTCGGTAACAATATTTCTCAGAAGATAATATATTATAAAAAAAGCTTTACCATGCCTGAAGTTGCACACATATACACACTTCTTATTTTAAAACTGAAATACCGACAATACTTAAATTACCTCAATTTGTAACCAAAAAAGGTGGAATTGTACGTCCATATCCCAACCAAGTGAAATATGCTCATTTCCTATATACATAATTTCTTTAAACAATTACTTCTGAATCTGCTCGTCGCGCTAAATATGACCTATGAATATTTTTAAATATGTTTACCTCGCAAAAAGTCTAATGGATTGTACATGCAAGATTTGTTTTGAAACCATGGAACACCCCATAAAGCAAAGTTAATGGCAACATTGAGGTATATTTAACATGACCAGACAACATCAATCTCTTAATTATCTACGGAAGTATAGAACATTGTCTTAGCTAGCTTTCGTTGTGGACAATGCAGCGATTAATCACTATAAGAAACTTGTATATAAGAAGTGAGCATATTTCACTTGGTTGTGGTGTAGATTATAATTTAACCATTTTTGTACGGATACCAATTTAGGTATATCAATATTATCAGTAGTTACCTTGGACTCTACAAGTTCACTTTTAAAGATGAAACACCTATGCGTGTTCAAATTAATCTGATCAACTTCAGTCTGGTACAGCTGGTTGCTTCAAGAAATACTACTCTTTTCGTTCAGAAATAAGTGATTTAAATCTGTCTAGATTCGTATGTATCTAGACATACTTTAGTGTATAGATACATGCGAATCTAGACAAATCCAAGTCATTTATTTCCGGACGGAGGGAATATCTATCATAGCTGCTATTTACGAACTATGAAACCTTGCAGTACAAAGTGTGAAGAAAGCCTGACCTGGTCCGGCCATGGTGACATGGTGGACGATGCAGTCGAACTACTGTATCACCACGCTGTCGTGCCACTCCATCAAGTAGATGAATGCAGCTATGCGCGAGATCGACGACTGCATGTCCATATATGTCAACAGAGGCGTCCTCCGTATCGGACTTGTTCCATCTATAGCCCGTCTTGTTTCGGAAACACCGTACATCAAGTCAACGACAAATAAAGTTTGGTCGCGCTTGCATATCCCTGTCGGAAACATGTACTCCCTCTTTGTGAAAACCAGCTGATACCCCGCGCGTTGCTGCGGATCGTTAGTTAAAAAATAGTTGGTGTATATATGTTTCAAATAGAAAAAAGGAAAAAGAAAATATGATGAATGTTATATAATCACATGAACCACATAGTATTTGTTGCGCCAAAAATCCATGCAAGTTCCGTCTAAGAAGACTAATACTTTCCTAAAATAACATGTGTGAGCTGTACATAAACATCATGCAATACAAATGTCCAAATAAATATTTCAAGAGTACAGTGTACAACATACTTACGTGATAAACCTCTAAATAATTTTCATATCATTGCTTCATCATTTTATTATTAGGTGTACTACATATAAAATGAACCAATCCTGGCAAGCGAGTCTACATAATCAAAGACATCCCATGAGAATTGGGAATTTGAAGAAGCGCATCTACAAAATAAAAAAATATTTTGTATCGCAGAAACTACTTTTTCTTGGGACTAAAAGGAATACTGATGATTGATACAATGAACATACAAAGAAACCAAGTCCTTGGACGTGAAGGCTGGAATTGGTGAATTGGCAAATGCATCCGTTGGTACTACTGTGGTGGAAGCTGATGAAAAAGCTTATCGACCTTGCTAGTCCTGTCAATGTTCAATACAAAGAAGCCAATAATGGTAGGTCATCTCCACAATGAAACTTGCTCGGTTGTCTTTCTGGACACAAAAAGTAGAAGGCAAATGTACAATTTGCTAAAAAATTACGCAAGTTACTAATGTAGAAATATTTTTCAGTTAGAGTGACCTGGACGATCTGAACGGCCGAAGTATGAAAAGGTTACAATACGCAATAGTGGAAATCCATTACTTATTATCAATTTGTTTCTCCGATGTGATTATATGAGTAACGGAAACATATATTTCTTCCTTCCTGAAAGAAGTTCTCATTTTAGATTACTACTAAAGATCAAACATTGGCTGAAAGCTGCAAGAATACTCACGTGTAGCAAAATATTTGGGAGGAATCAGGCACTCACCATAGATAGTCCCTTGACTTGAAAGATGCACAGAGTAAAACCAAGGTAATCAAATAATAGGCATGGCAACGATGGAGAAAACAACAGGAACCACTATATCGCATGGAAAGATGCACCACAAAGATGACTCAAATCAGATCACCGGTAGTTTGAGGAAAATCCAAACTTAGTTGAAGAAATCCCAGTAGTGGTAATAAGTTGTAGCAGAGGTCTCGATCTCAGAAACTTAGTTGAGGAAAATCCAAACTTAGTTGTAGCAGAAATTCCATATGATAATTGGGCCAGCAAGGACGTCGAGATCTCAAGCAAACTTCCTGGCATGGTTACAATTCTAAAGATCCTGGTATTCCAGTAAACTCACCCGTTCTTCGATAGCATATGAAAACCGGTGGATATATAGATAGAAGATCAGATGAAGGAGCAGCGGTACCATAAGAAGAATGAAGAAGAACGCCACTCCATGCAAATAAGCAGTTGTCCGGTGGTGAGTCACACCGCATGATTCGGTTAATAATGAGACACTGCGGGAATAAGAAAGGAGGCGTCTATCAATTTCTCAAAGAACACGGGAGAATTAGTGATTAATAAATGATGGTGGGAGGTAGTGGGAGCTGGCAAGACACATGCGTTACAACAAATGAATAGGAAGCCGGGAGGCATGACCAGCCAAAAGAAAAGATGATACGCATGTCAAGGTCGCATGTGCAAATAAATCTATTGGTGGAGACGAACTGGTAGGCTGTGGCGGTAGATTTTCTTTGCGTTGCTAGGCAAAATAAAAAGAAAAAATAAATTTGAAAAGTTATGATGACGAAGAAGGGCTAGAGCACGTGGACCAATTAGAAGCCTGCTGATGTGTACAGCTTGCATATTTAGAGAAATACGGGGATTACCTATTTAGTTATTATAGATAATCTATATCTATACTACTATTAAACGAGCAAACTTTTTCTTTTCTAAACGCACCCACAAATCGTACATGGATATATTGCCACCGTTGGATTAGAACCCCTAAACTTAATCTAACAACTAGCATTACTCTAATCCATTGTCTTGTATGCACTTAGTAATTTACGATGACTGAACGGACTCCACCGCAGAGGAAAATTCCAAACTTCCGCATCCGCCTTCGCCCATCCTGATTTCACGGAGCAAATCTCACCCAAATCGCTATGCTTAGCTGGTCAAAGCCGGTAATTACTCACCTCGCAAAAAACCGGTAATTACTCTCTCTCTCCCCCCGATGGCTCGTCGCACCCTCCTCCCGCTGCCCCACGTGAACCCCATCTAGATCTCCAGCTCAGCCTCTGTCCGGCCTCCCCATGCCCACCGAAGCTCCCTCGCCACGCTCCGTTCCTCCTATCCCCTCCACACCGCCCAGGGCGGCTCCCTTCACGAGGCGCGAGCAGGCACCATCAAGGCTTCGAGCCTCGCGCGCCCCTGCGGGGCGACCGCCTCCCCACGGACGTGCGCGACCGCGCCATGGACGCCATCGACCACGTCGATCATCGCATCATCACCGGAGGCATCGCCTCCTGCGCCGGCCTGCAGATTTATTAGGCGGAGCACACTCTCCAGCCTTTGGCGGCATACACCGGGGCTTCCTCGAGGTACTCCTCTTACCGCCTCTTTACCTACATCGTGGTTGCCGACTGTCTGGTCTGGCTGACTATGTGTGATCTATTATTTTGTTTCTAACTAAGAACGTGTGTGATTTATCAATGTCCATGTTCGCAAAGATGTCAAAATATTCTGGCTGATGCTTAAGCATGATACATTCCAGGTGCTCCATTGTCGGTCTCCACTGATGATGATGAGACATATTCTGAAACTGCCTGACGAGAATCCTTCCCAATGACGTTGTGTGCATTGTGACTACACCAACCACCTTTGATGTGCCCTCTAACCATGGAGTGGTTGCGGGCTCGAAGGATTGAAATGAGGAAGTAAATTATTCTCTCCATTTGATTAATATTTGCCGGCATAAGCCAATAGTGAGTGAGCTTGTGGAGGGCCATTACGATGATAGAGTACTCCTTGATACAGGGATAATAGCAGTGAGGGGTAAAGCATGGCAGGAGCTTTTTGCTCTTGCACGCTCATATAGCCAGACCAGGTTTAAGGAGATCATCACTAGCAGAAAACAAGCTATTGTTCCCGCATTGGTGTGAGCTATGGCATTTTACAAACATATATTTCGAAATCAATATTGTGTGCCCCACTTTTGTGTGCCGTTCAACAACAACATATATGAAATGTATATGCAAACTAGGTTAAGGATATTATGTCATTGCGATTATTCTTCAAAAATACTTGATGCAATTACGCACATTTTATTGTCCCTGAAAATACCAGAGTTTATGGTGTGATTTATATTGCAACCTGAGTAATGATATATATATATATACTTCTTCTGAAATATTACTAGGCATTAGACTCTGTTGTATCTAGAATCTTTTATGTTGCTAATATGCTATTTGTTATTTATTTTTATTTTTGTGTTAATGTAGATTGCCTTGAAAAAAATACCACTTTCAGGTTTTCTAGGCATAACATGACACTTTGTGAATAAACATAGCCTATGTTCGACAGGAGGTGCTCATGAAACTCCATGCCCTTGGATATGTGATTCACTGTTATATTGCTTTGGAGGAGTTAATATACACTTGTGGGGGCCTTGGTTATTTGATATACTTCTTTCAAGCCTTATCATTTTGTTAACCATTGCTCTAAGTGCTGTTCGGATGAAATTTGTTGGCACTGACGATTTACCTGGGCCTGCACCAACTCAACAAGGGTCACAAATTTACCACTCCTTGTCTGTACTGAAATCACTAGAGCTACTTTATGATTTTTCAGGGAATATTTAGTTCGGATGGAAATAATTTCTCACTTAAAACTTTGCAGGTGAAATTTAATTGAAATAACCAAATATGGTACTCTCTCAACTCATATTTATTTGATTGTCGCGTGTAATTTTCAAAGTAGTTAGTTTTTAAATTTTGAATGTGACTATTCTTTTGACTCATGTTTAGAAAATATTGAATTTAAACATGTTGATCTTTATTTGACTAATTTTAAGTAAAGCCCGCGAAAGCATCCTCCAAGGTGACGCGCTGACGCCTCCCATGGTACTACAGATCCCCACGGTGAGGAGAAGCCCTCCTAAATCTGCTCTTGCTCAAGTTGAGATGTCTCACTTAATAAGATAAACACACTCACTTTTTTTCTCCATCTTTGTTCCTACTAATGCTGAAAGTATATTATCGCCTCACCATGATTTTTCCTTGCATCTTCTTATGCTACAAACTATTAGCTTACTAAGTTCTCGGTACAGGTTGTTAGTGTGAACTGTGGTTGGTGGGAGATGAAAGGAGTACATGTGTATTGAGTTGTACTTATTCATATCATTTTAATTTCATTGGTACAAATTCTCCAATACTTACTAACCTCATTCCAGCAACATTATGCTTGATAGTTCCTTCTAGCCGGCGAAGATGAGTTATTCATAGACAAAATCTATATAAGGCTAAAGCGGATGTTACTGTGCTAGGTCTTGCCTTTTTTTCTCCAAGTCATAGTAACATCTTCCAATAGTGAATCATAAGGGATTAACTTCACAATTCTTTGGATAGTTTGTCTATTATAATTTTCTACTGAGTACAAGTTGCATATTAAGCAATTCTAACATATGAGATTCTATATTCTAACATATTGCCATTTACATGGAAATTGTTGGTTAAAAATTGACATATTTGTAGTGCTCCATGGTTCTAGCATTATAGTCATACTGATATGAAATATTTCCTTTGCGTCAGTAGCATCATTTCCTCAACCAGGATATGGATCTGGACGCAAGATAAATGTTTATGATTGGAATTTATTGACGTGGGTTGCACGGGCACACTTACTAGTGTATCTAAACGTTGTGTGTATAGCTCCACTATTTAAGAATCGGTTTCTGAATAATAGCAGTAACGTCTTGTTAACTTCCACGTGAACACGAGTTAACTTTATTTTCTTTCAAAGTTAACTTTCAGTTTGTAGCAGCAATAATGAATGTTAACTTCCCTCTGTACAAGTTAACTTCCGCGAACTTCTTAACTTCCCCCATGTGTACAAGTTAACTCCCACTGTCTATACTAGTTAACTTCCTAACCGAGCACATGTCTTCTTTCACGCGAATACACAGGAACCCCTTGTTAACTTTCACGCAAACACGGGTTAACTTCTTTTTTATTTTCAAATTAACTTTCAGTATATAGCAGTAATAATGAATGTTAACTTTCACATGTGCAAATTAACTTCCGCGAACTTCGTAACTGTCCTGTGTGTACAAGTTAACTCTCTTTCTATGATAGTTAACTTCCTGATAGAGCACCGGTTTTGTTTTTGTTTTTTCGCGAACGGAATATTAACTTCCGCATGTGCAAGTTAACTTTCGCGAGCATTCTTAACTTCTCCGTCTGTACAAGTTAACTCCCTCTATTCTATGCTAGTTAACTTTCTGTTGGAGCACTGATTTTTTTGGTATTTTTTGCGAATTGTGCAACTTAACTTCCGCGGTCTTCATTAACTTCCCTGTGTGTGCAAGTTATCTTTCACCAATGCACTTCTTAACTTCTGCGGCCCTTATTAACTTCCTCGTGTATGCAAGTTAACTTCCAGAGAGGAGGCACCAGTAGTGCGGATCGCCCGGTGGTAGCTTCAGGCAGTGGCGGTGGTGTGGATCTATGGCGAGGTGGCACGGGGGCAGGGGCGGAGGAGGCTGGCAACGCGCCGGGAGGAGGGCGAGGTGGCGCGCAGGGGAGATGGCCGTCAGCGTGGGGCCGGGGACGGAGGAGGCCAGCAATGCGCGGGGAGGAGGGCGCGGCGGCACGCAGGGGAGATGGCCGGTGGCGCGGTGGCGAGGGCGGAGGAGGCCGGTAGCGCGCGGGGAGGAGGGCGCGGGCCGGCGGCGGAGGAGGCCGGTAGCACGCAGGGAGAAGGGCGCGGCGGCGTGCGGGGGGAGGACGGTGGCGCGGGCCGGGGGCGGGGAGATGGGCCTGATGATGCGTGGGAGAGGATCATGAAGAAGAAGGTAGTTAGGTTGGGAGGTTCCTGAATAAGCTTATATAGGAATCTCTTAAGGGGTTCTTGAATAGTCCTGCACTATTTTGAAACCAGTGCTCAGAATATTTGTAACATCCCAAAACTTTGTTCCAAGTTATCAAGGTCCAAATCACCCAATTTAGGGTTAACAATTTTTTTTCCTTTTTTAAATCTTTAAGCATGCATATGTGTGCTGCATTAAATAAGAATTGTTGTGAATTGCCATGATTGAGTGATCTATTGATTGTAAAATGACTCTAAGGTGAATTACACATCATCTAGATCATTCCCAAGAAAATCCCAAAGAAAAAGAAATCAAAAGAAATTAAATAAAGGAAATGGTCACTTTTGCCATTTTAATCAACTAGTCCACTTTGGGTATTCGTAGCACTCAATTTCCAACAGAAACAATTGTTGATCTTTGCACCCCTTGCTAGTACAAGTTAAGAGGTAGCAAGGCTCACTTTGTGATCTCCCAAAAACATTCAAACTCTAATTTTAAATGATAATTGAAAATGGAATCTAGTTCATATGTATAGATCACCCTATTTAAAAAAACTCTCAAATGAACTCCATTTAAAAATCCCAAGCAACCAGAGATGCTTAAGCATGTGACAAACCGCTCCACCAAATTTTATTTCAAAATTCCAAATTTGAATTCTTGCAGCCATTTGATCAAACACTTGGTGGGCAGAATCAAACTGGCCTAACTATTACTGTTTTTGATCAAAAATTGTCGAGCCAAGTGTGCCACATTAACCCTCTTGGTCTCCCCCAGACCCAACCAGGTCATAACCAACCCATCCCCTAGCCCCTAGCAGCAGTGGAACGCCACCCCGAGGCCATGCTCGCCGGCCAACCTGGCTCACGCCACAGGAGACCACCAGCCCCTCTCCGCCGCTCTAGGAAGCAAGGCGTGACCTCACCGCCGTCCATGGTCCACCCCACGACCCCTGCTAGCCCCTGGACCACCCCATAGCAGCGCCGCACTGATGTCTCTGCGCCGCGCCAGTGCACGCCAGAGCGCCATCACCACCAGCACGCCACATGCCGCGCCTCGACACCAGACCGCACGCGCCGCTCCGCCTTGACCACCTCAACCCGCCAGACATGCTCGTACCTCGCCGCTCGACCCACAGTCGCCGAGAACCACGTCGAACACCACCTCTGTCTCCCAGAGCGCGCGACGCTCCCGACCATAATCCACCGCCCCTAGCACCACCATTACGCCCTAGCTGACCGCTAGGGAACCACCTACCGTCCGCCTACCTTGCCTACGCCGATAGCCCCCTGTGCCGTCGTCACCGACGAGCTTCGCCCACACCCCTCTGCCGTCTCACCGGGCCTATATAAGGAAGCCATCCCAGCATGAATTCCTCACACTCTCACACTCCCTTCTCACCACAAGTCCTTCCCCACCTCTCGCCGGAGCAGCTCGAGCAGCCAATTGCCAGAATTTCGCCGGAGGAAGCCGTAGCAGAGGAGGAGACGCTGCCGTCGATTTTGTCCACCCCAGCCTCTGCCGCGACTTCACCTGAGCTTGCCGTCTTCTCCTTGTTCGTTTGCCCACCTCGCCGCACTTGTTGGAGCCCTGGTACGCCCTCACCGTACCCCCACCGCACCGCTAGGTTTCCGTCTCGCCGGCGACGTGTTCGTCGTTGGCGATGAACGTGAGCCGTATGTAACATCCCAAAACTTTAATCCAAGGTTATTAATATCCAAATCATCAAATTTAGAGTTAACAAAAACTTTTCCATTTAAAAACATTAAAGCATTCATATGTGTGTGCATTTAAATAGGAGTTGTTTTGAATTGCCTTGATTAAGTGATCCATTGATTGTAAAATGATTCTTAGGTAAATTAAACATCATCTAGATCATTTCCAAACAAATCCCAAAGAAAAACAAATCAAAATGAATAAAAGAAGCAAATGGTCATTTGTGACATTTTAATCAACATGCCTACTTTGGCTATTCCTAGAACTCAAAACCCAACAGAAATAAATGTGGATCTTTGCACCCCTTGCTAGTACAAGTAGTGATGTACCAAGGCCCACTTTGTGATCTGCCAAAAACTTTCAAACACCAAATTTAAATTGCATTCGAAAATTGAATCTAGTGTAGGTATCTAGATCATACTTATTCAAAAACCACTCAAATGAAATCTATTTTCAAATCCCAAGCAACCATAGATGCTTAAGCATGTGACAAACAACTCCACCAAAAATCAGCCCAAAATTCAACTAAAAGTTTCATGCGGCCATTGTGTCGAACAGGTGGCAGGCAAGATTTCTCTGCCTAACTTATACTGTTTGTAGATCAATGCATTGTCGAGTTTTTAGCCCACATTTGGTTCCCCTGTTCCCCTGAGTCCAACCAAGTCCTCACCGGCCTACCCCTTAGGCACAGCAGCAGTGGAGCGCCGCCACATTTTGGTCACCGCCGGTGAAACGTGGGCAAAGCGCCACCGACAACGCCGCGCCGTTCCAGCACCACCACTAGCTCCGCCTAACCCTACCGCACCTCCCTGCCCCTTCCCCAAGCCCAGCTAGGCCCTGGACCACACCCCAGCACCATCGCCCATTCTGTTTGCGAGCTCGCCAGAGCACGCTAGAGCGCGTTAGCCGCTAGTACGCCATAGACCGCCCCTTGACCCAATACTGTGCACGCCGCTCCGCCTTGACCCCAGCACCCCGTCAGACACGGCCGTGCGCCGCTGCGCGACCCACAGTCGCCGTGCGCCGCGTCGAGTACCGCCTCTGTCTCCTAGAGCACGGGACGCTCCCGACCAAACGCCACCGCCCCTAGCGTTGCCTTTAAGCCATATATGACCGCCAGGAGGCAGGCCACCATCTGCCTACGCCGCCCATGCCTCAGCCGCCTGTATCAGCGTCACCGACGAGCTCACCGTCGTGCCGTTCGGTCCCCTCGTCGCCCTATAAAGGATCCCTCCCCAGCACAAACTCCTCACACCACTCCACTCCCCTCTCGTCACTGATCCTTACCCACCTCTCGCTGGAGCCGCTCGAGCCATAGTTCGCCGGAATTGCGCCAGAGAAGCCCGCTGCAGAGGAGGAGAAGGAGTCGTCAATTTCGTCCACCCCAGGAGCTGCCGCGACCTCGCCTAAGCCCGCCGTCGCTGTCCAGTTCGATCGCCCGCCTTGCCGCACTAGCTGGAGCCCTGGTACGTCCCTAGTAGACCCCGACCGTCTGTCTAGGGTTCGGTCTCACCGGCGACGAGTCCTTCGTCGATGATGACTATGAGCCGTTGATCCACGTTCTAATAATGTGGCCCAGATCGTTAGATACCGTTTCGGGTTTTAAGTCTTGCTGACAAGCGGGACCAACCTGTCAGCCGCCCTCTGTGCCGCTGAGCGCCACTGGGCTGGCCCATTTCCTTTCCCGTGCTAGCCCATGAATTCAAATTTAGGTTTTTCTATTTTAGTTTGAATTCACTTCTGTCCCTTAGTTTAAAAATCAATTCTAGAAGATCTACTGAACCAAATTGAGTGATTCAAATTTTGTTAGAAAGGTACTGAAAAGATCTATCCAAGCCCGTTGGATTTAATTCATTTAGAGTTAGAGATCTCTCCTAGTAAAAATAACAAGACAGAAGCTTTTGCACATTCAAACATTTTTATAAAATCAACCATAAAAGCTCTTGAGTTGATTCCAACTTTGAAAAATCAATTTAACCATACCTATCTAAATATGTAATAATATTGACGTTTGCATGCAGTGACTTGGACTAGTACTAAAATAATGCTATATAGGTATTTCTAGTCACTTTAAATCATTAAATAATAAACTTAAGCTTAATTAAAATGTGACCCAACCTTTAAATCACATTCCCATATGTTAGAATATGTGGTGATGACATGTGTCCATATGATCCCATATTTTAATTGGTGAATATTAAATCTTAGTTATTTTTCAATGAGTAGAAATTACTTTTCTCAAATAAAAAGAATGAAGCTAGTTAATAAAACCTTGTGATGATAATATATCATCAAATGTGTGCCTTAGAGTGCTAAGTAGACTAGTTAAGTATTGTTTAGTATTTGTGTACTCCATATGTATTTATAGACGATAGTACCGACCAAGCTTTCGAGGAGAGGAGTGCTATCAAGAGGAGGAAGAAAACTTCAACCACTGCACCAACCAAGGCAAGATAACACTTGCAAGTATTAACTTAGCAAGTCATCATTAACAATGCAAGCTAACCCTTGCAAGCTAGATAACCTAAGAAAATGCATTAGGCATGCTTTGGTTATACCAAGTTGACTAGTACCTACTCCAAGTTTTACTTTCAAGCTTTTACTTCCTTTACTTTACCAAAGTTCCTTACTTGTTGAAGGTAGCATAAAAAGTATAAAACTTGGCCTATCTAGATAACCTTAGATGTCATTCTATGGCATGAGATTGATCTTAGCATCCCACCTTAGTGAACACTCTTAACTTAGTAGCTTAGAGCTAGATCAAAACTTGAGTCACTTTAGATGGGAATACTTGGTGAAAATGAATTGTGAAAACCTTGGAATGATGAGTCATTCTATTGAGATGTTTTGACATGTGTTGAGAAACACAAATGGTTTATGATGATGAAAATGCTGAGGCATAAGCCTTAACCCTTTTACAAAAACTGATGGTTGGATTCGGATGCGATACCATTCCAATTTTACCGTACAACCACAATACCTGAATTGGGTAAGGCTTAGCCGGAAGTTTATATGCATTAGTATTAGTTCCCTCGCGGGAGAGGTTTGAGCTGAGGCTACCTCTCAAAGTTGTCCACCTATGCAGTGCCCAAGATGACAGATGGTCATGGTTGGGAGGCCATACTCATAGGAGAGGTGCTTATACTAGGGTGTGTAAAGGAAAGGTTATGTTTGATTATCTACATACTAAGTATGATGATTCAGGGTTATCCCTGACAGATGTATCGAATCTTGTGGTGAAAGTGTACCACCTCTGTAGAGTGTCAAACTATTCGAATAGCCGCGTCCGCGGTTATGGACAGTTGGAGTGGCCATACTGTTTCGTTGTCAGATGTTTTCAAAATGACTTATGAAATGAATGATGAATCTTGACTTGACCACAACAGGGTTGTGAGTATGACACTAGCTTCCCAACTTAAGTGATTCTAGAACTTTATTTTATCTTTCTTTGTTTCTGAACTCAACTTAGGTTTCAAACTTAACTTATTAGTTAAACTTCGCTTTAGCTTTTCCCATTAGAACTATACTACTTGTTAGTGGTAGTTTGCGAGTACTTAAAGAGTACTCATGGCTTTTGTCTCTGGCCATTCCTATGGCCAGACTATGAAGGAGACTACCAAGATGACGGTCAGCAGGACGGTTATGATAACTAGGACTATCTGCCTTTGTTAGCATTGCCTGTGCCCCTGAAGATGGACCCTACCGCTACGCTTATTATTTATTCCGCTGCTTGTTGTATTAAGACTGGATCATGAGATCCTTATTTGTGTAAGACCTTATTTATGGTTTGTAATGGATGATGTACTGTGATATCCAATCTGTTATGTCTCGCAAAAATGGTAATCCTGGGATTGTGATGTATGACATAACAGGCATCTGGGATTAAAAATCCGGGTGTTGACACCGTAGATTCCCGTTCTAATCCTACGGTCCATGTTGCCCCGTACCGCTTCGTGTTTAATGAGCCACTGATAGGCGGACCCCCCTGTCAGCAGTCCTCAGCGCCGCGGAGTGAAACAGGGCCGGCCCAATTATTTCCCGCGCTAGCCCTATGATTCAAATTAGGATTTTTCTTTTTAGACTTAAAATAGAATCTATCCCTTAGTTTGAAAATCTAGAGAGTTTTACAAATCCAAATTAGATGATTCCAATTTTGTTCGAAAGATAATGAAAATATCTATCCAAGCCCATTGGATTTAAATCAATTAGAGTTAGAGATATCTCCTAGTAAAAATAACAATACAGAAGCATTTTCACATTCAAACATTTTTCTAAAATCAGCCATAATAGCTTTTGGGTTGATTCCAACTCTCAAAAATCACATTTAACCATACCTATTTGAATATCTAATAATATTAAGGTTTGCATGCAGTGACTTTAGACTAGTACCAAAATAATGCTATATAGGCATTTCTAGTCACTTTAAATCATTATATATTAAACTTAAACTTATTAAAATGTAATCCAACATTTAAATCACATTCCCATGCATTCGAATATGTGGTGATGACATGTTTCCACATGATCCCATATTTTAATTGGAGAATATTAAATCGTTGTTAATTTCAATGAGTAGACAATACTTTTCTCAAATAAAATAAATGAAACTAGTTATTAAACCTTGTGATGATAATAGATCATCCAATGTGGTCCTTAGTGTGCTAAGTAGACTAGTTAAGTATTGTTTGGTGATTTGTGTATTCCGTATGTATTTATAGACGGTAGTGCTGACCAAGCTTACGAAGAGGAGGAATTCTACCAAGAGGAGGAGGAAGAGAATTTAAACCACTTCACTACACAAGGCAAGCTAGCATGATACAAGTCAACCCTTGCAAGACTAGCACTTCAAGTAAACTGAGAAAACTATTTTTCGCAAGCTAGATTTAAGCTAAATGACCTAAGCAAGATTCCTTAAGCATGCTTGGTTATACTTTTTGACTTATACCATCCCAAGTCTTATTTACAAGCTTTACTTTCTTTTACCTAACCAAAGTTCTTTACTTTGTTTATAGATAGCATAAAGAGTATAAAACTTGGCCTATCTAGTTATACTTATATGTCATTCTATGGCATGAGATTGAGATTAGCATCCCACATTAGTGAACACTCTTAACTTGGTAGTTTAGAGCTAAACCAAAAACTTGATCACTTTAGATGGGAGTACTTGGTGAAAATGACTTGTGGAAACCTTGGAATGATGAGTCATTCTATTGATATGTTTTGACATGTGTTGAGAAACACAAATGGTTTATGATGATGAAAATGTTGAGGCATGAGCCTTAGCCCTTTTATAAAAACTGATGGTTGGGTTTGGATGTGATACCATTCCAATTTACCATACAACCACACTACCTGAATTGGGTAAGGCTTAGCGGGAAGTTTATATGCGTTAGTGTTAGTTCCCTCACGGGAGAGGTTTGAGCTGAGGCTACCTCTCAATGTTGTCCACCTATGCAGTGCCCAGGATGACAGATGGTCATGGCTGGTAGGCCAAGCTCATAGGGGAGGTGCTTATACTAGAGTGTGTAAAGGAAAGGTTATGTTTGATTATCTGCATACTAAGTATGATGATTTAGGTTTATCCCTGATAGATGTATCGAATTTTGTGGTGAAAGTGTACCACCTCTATAGAGTGTTAAACTATTCGAATAGCCGCGTCCGCGGTTATGGACAGTTGGAGTGGCCATACTGTTCCGTTGTCAGCTGTTTTCAAAATGACTTATGAAATGAGTTGTGACTTGACTTGACCACAACAGAGTTGTGACTATGACAACTAAGTTCCCACTTAGGTGTTTTCAAACTTTATTTTATCTTTCTTTGTTATGATGATTTAGGTTTATCCCTGATAGATGTATCGAATTTTGTGGTGAAAGTGTACCACCTCTATAGAGTGTTAAACTATTCGAATAGCCGCGTCCATGGTTATGGACAGTTGGAGTGGCCATACTGTTCCGTTGTCAGCTGTTTTCAAAATGACTTATGAAATGAGTTGTGACTTGACTTGACCACAACAGAGTTGTGACTATGACAACTAAGTTCCCACTTAGGTGTTTTCAAACTTTATTTTATCTTTCTTTGTTTCTGAAATTAGCTTAGGTTTCAAATTTAACTTTACAATTAGACTTAGAACTTAGCATTCCTACTAGAACTATCTTACTTGTTAGTGATAGTTTACGAGTACTTAAAGAGTACTCATGGCTTTGTCCCTGGCTATTCCTATGGCCAGACTATGAAGAGGACTACCCTGAAGGATCACAGCAGGACGGCTACGACAACTAGGATCATCCCCCATCGTTAGCATTGCCTGTGACTCTAAAGATGGACCCCACCGCTATGCTATTTATTCCGCTACTTGTTTGTATTAAGACTGGATCATGAGATCCTTTATTTGTGTAAGACCTTATTATGGTTTGTAATGGATGATGTACTGTGATATCCAATTTGTTATGTCTCACAAAAATGGTAATCCTGGGATTGCGATGTATGGCATAACAGGCATCTGTGATTAAAAATCTGGGTGTTGACAAGTTGGTATCAGAGCCATCCTGACCATAGGAGACCCTAGTTAGAATGGACGTCCGAACAAAAACTTAGTTTCAAAAACCAAAGTGAGTATTTATGAAAACTATTTCCTCTCTTACCCTTGGGATTCTTTCTCTCAAAAAAATTCATGTTCCTCCAAATTCTTACATTACTACATAAAAAATTGACACACTTTTTCACTTCACTAACTTTCTCATCCTAAATTCTTATAGATGGAAGCTCAGTACAGCAAGTTCTACCAATTGGGCAATGGAGACCAACTGATCTTCGAGAGGGATCTTGATGCACTATCTGAGTACTTGGAGCATCCGCATCCGAAATTTCTTGGAGCTCAACTCCCTAGTCCCCTAGGAGGAGATTTACAATGGCTAGTAACTATTGATCTTCGAGGCAAGATAGTGGCAGCAATGTCCGGGAGGATTCAGTTCTCCGTGAGGGAGAACAATTGGCTAGATGGATTAGCTAGGGCAATGCATGAAGCTCTCGCTCGTCTTTGCGCATAGAATGTCAACTTGATCCAAGGAACCCGCTTTGCTCACTATGCAAGGTGTGACTCTATGGGAATGCCCCTAGAGATGCCAAGTCACCCGGAGTTGAAGCGTCAAGTGGAGAACCTCGACTTCCTACTATACGACCGACAAAAGGAATTAGACAATGCTAGAGAGTTCGCCAACCACAACCTCGCCATTGCCGCCCAGAAGGCCCATACTTTGTCACTGCTAGTCAAGGATCATCAGTCTCTTCGCCGTCAACACGCAAAGAAGGATCGCACCATTGACCATCTTCGCAAGAAGGTGGCCGACCTCGAGAAGATCATCAAGGAGCAAGAAGTTCAGCTTGCAGTAAAAGAAGAAGAAGAGGAAGGTGAAGATATCCAAGGGGATATTGACTCCTACCTCAGCAATGATGATGACTACCTGGAGGATGATGCCATGGACTTCTACACCAACGATGATGACTCCGACTTCATCGATGATGAGTAGATGCACTAGAGCACTATTGTAGAGTGAGGAGTATCGGTCCCATTGTATCTTAGCTTGCAGAATGGTTCTTAAAACCGTCTGTTTTCCCTTTGTTGTGGTGTGTGTGTTTGTATCGTGTGCTTTGCTTGAATGAATGAAAAAGAAGTTAGTTGCAAAATCTGAGTCAAACTCAAAGTTTTAGCTTTGAAACCAAAATCGTGAACCTTAGAACTTTCCCTCTTACCCCTTTATCTACCTCAATCTTCAGATGACTCGTGGAAACCAAGGAGGGAGCAAGTCATCACAAGACCCAATGTTGCAGATTCTACAGATGCTCATTGCAGACCGTGAAGCTAGTAGGGCAGAGCGCCAAGCAAATCTAGCCACCTTGCAGCAGATCGCCTAGATGGCTCACAATAATCAGAACCATGGAAATCAGGATCATCATGGATCCAAACTCAAAAACTTCCAGAATACCAATCCCCCAATCTTTAGCCAGTCTGAAAACCCACTGGATGGTGATGACTGGTTGCAGACAATGGAGAACAACTTAGAAGTAGCCAGAGTGGATGCCAATGAGAAAGTTCCTTTTGCCACCCACTATCTGGCAGGAGATGCAAGAGGATGGTGGAACAGCACCCGCACAATGAACCATGGTCCAGTGATGACATCGGAAGCCTTCAAGATCAAGTTCAGCCGCACCCATAGGCCGTAGGGTCTAGTCACCAGAATGAGAGATGAGTTCAGAGAGTTAAAGAAGGGCAGAATGACTGTAGTGGAGTACCGTGACAGATTCTTGTCCCTCGCTAGGTATGCACCTGATGAGATCAATACGGAGGCCAAGAAGAAGGAGAGATTCCTGAACGGACTGCATGATGAGATGCAGACAGTTCTCATCAACATCCGTTTCGAGGATCTCGAAGAGCTAGTCGACTCTGCCATTCAGATGGAAGGGAAGATTAATCAAGCAAACTAAAACCGCAAACATCGGATGCTGCACCAAGCTGGATCCAACAGTCACAGAAGTACCGTCCCAACCCGTCTGCCGGATATGCCCCGCGGAACAACCGACCCCCAATGTCTCGTCCAAGCTACCCCAACCGTAGCGGAGGAAATGTGAAGTCCGGAGGAAACAACAATCACCCCGACAACTTCAGCAATTTCAACCGTGCAATTAAGGTGTTCCTTTTAATAGAACACCGGAGCAAAGCATTAACACTCCGTGAACACATGTGATCCTCACATCAAATCCATTCCCTTCCGGTTATCCCGATTTCTGTCACTTCGGGGCCATAGGTTCCGGATAACAACATGTGTATACAACTTATAGATAAGACCAAAAATAATACTATCATAATGAATCAATAACATGTTCAGATCTGAAATCATGGCACTCGGGCCCTAGTGACAAGCATTAAGCACAACAAGTCGCAACAAGGTCATAAAGCACTAATAAAAGATACTAGGCACCATGCCCTAACAATCTGATGCCATTACATGAACAATCTCATCCAATCCCTACCATCCCCATAGCCTATAGCGGGGGATTACTCACTCATAGATGGGGGAAACATGGATGGTCGATGGAGATGATGGTGGAGATCGTTGGAGATGGCTCCGAGGGCACTTCCCCGTCCTGGCAGGGTGCCGGAATAGAGACTTTCTGTCCCCCGAATCTCCCCTTCGGTGGTGGCGGCGCTGCGAAACTTCTTCTGGAAAAATGTCGAACCCCCCGAAGTTTTTAGGTCAAAAGGCTCCTTATAGGCGAAGAGAGAGGCCGAGGGGGTGCCTGGGGGGCCCACACCACCCCTGGAACGGCCTGGCCTGGCCCGCACCACCAGGTGGTGTGGCCACCCCCTGGCTCTTCTCCGTCTCGTATTTTGGCTCCTGGAGTCTTCGGGTGAAATAGGATTTTTGGCATATTTTCTGGGATTTTTCCTGATAGCTGGTTTTCTGCACAAAAAGTAGACACCAAGGCAATTCTATTGAAAATAGCATCAGTCCGTGTTAGTTGCATTCAAATCACACAAGTTTAGAGGAGAAACAATAGCAAAAGTGTTCGGGAAAGTAGATGCGTTTTGGATGTATCAACTCCCCCAAGCTTAGCTTATTGCTTGTCCTCAAGCAATTCAGTTGAAAACTGAGTGCGATAAAAGAACTTTCATGAACACATTTGCTTCAAATGATGTAAATATTCTCAGCAATGTGATCAACTACTTAGACAGTTCATAATAAAGAGTATGCAACTGTGTCTACTTAATAGTCACTGCAAGCTATGAAGAGATTCCAACTCAAAAATAATAAGTAGCATGAAGTATAAATGTAAGCAACATTACAATGCTCATAAAAAGGTATGATAGAGTGGTATCTTGCTTGCCTTTGATTATGAATGCCCAGACACCTCTGAAGTTCAAGTGATGACTAGAAGTAAATATATCAAGGATACAAGCTTCAAAGTCATAACACAAATAATCAAGTAATGGAACAAACACAAAGAATGACAACTATGCTCTCAAGAAGGTGCTCAAAGAACATGTGGAGACTCAACAAGTAGAAGAAAATGTTTTGAATAATTTGAAAGGCTTCCAAATGCTGAAAGTATGGTACTCGTTAGCTTTGAGCTCTCATTGCCCCTGTCATAAGCATTTTTAATGTGGTTAAGGTGAAAGTGACACAACTAAGAGGATATGATTGACAAGTTATAAATCGAAGTCTCATGCCCCTTACTTACGAAGACTGATCCTCATGCTACTCAACTTCAGTCACAAGTAAGCTCTTGTCATTGTAAGTATATACGTATCATAGAGAACCGCCAATGGGGTACCCCTTGCACATGACATGGGAGCTGTCCCATAATCAAAATAACAAGGCAAGCAGACAATGAGCATCTCGGCGATCTTTTTATTTACTATGTGCATAGATTTTTATTAAGGATGCTTCATAGAATGCTCATTATGGTAATGCTGCAAGTTTCCACCATGATTAGGCATGGCTTAGGCTAGCGGCCCAGGCGTTTCTCTAACATACATACAAACTCCATGATCTTACAAGTTTCACTTTTATTTCACACCACCGAGATCCATAAGCAAAAGAACATGATATCAACTAGGTACTAAGTACCAATGAAGTGTTGAAAGCGGTCCCCATGATACATGGTTCTGCTAACTTCAACTCATAAAGCGCAAGCATATGCGCAACAAAGAAGAACGCAATGGTTCAGGTTTATTAAGTGCAAGAAAATAAAGTGTGCCATCAAGTTCGTGAGAACTTTACTACCTAACTTTCTCGTAACAAGCAAACATTTTATTCGGAAGAAAATAAGGCATATTGAATATGCACGGAAGTAGCAAATGATGCTAATAGATAGGTATGGTGGACACTTTGGAAATATTTGGTTTAGGGAGTTGGAAACTTGAGTAAAACATACTCAGTGAAAGTGAAGGCTAGCAATAGTAAGGGAGCGACAAACGAGAGAGCAATAGCTATCATTATCATGCTTGCAACAAAACATGACTACTCATGGCGTGAAAGTGATTCAAGATCCTCAAGGCAAAATAATTCATCAAGGCTTAACTGATTATCACAGTCATGTGCATGCGTGAGCATGTGCCAAGTCAATTCAAATGAAACATCTAGAGGAGGATACCACGGTGTCATACCAATTTATGAATAGAGCAATGCAAGCAAACATTCATAAGACATGCTACAAACTATTAGCGAGCTGGAGCTAATCATAAGAAAGCAAGAACTAGTAAGCATCCAAAGATAACATACACCCTACTTGAACGGACTAAGCAAGCTCACAATGATGAGTATATGTACAAAAAATGAAAACAAATAGAGTTCGTTACCAGCCTCTTACCACGCCTCAAGTTGTCATTGATCCTCATTATTGATCTTCACTTGTGTGGCTTGAATAATAATATGAAACCAATATCCACTGAGGACTGCCGAACCCTGTAGCAAACTCGTAAAAACCAAAGAAGAACGACAAATATTTTTGGTGTTTTCGATTTTTAAAACAAGAACCAAAAGGGAAAAACAGAGCAAAGCAAAATCTTTTTTGGGTTTTTCGAATAGTTCAAACAAACAAAAAAGGGAAAAGAAAACCAAGGCAAAAAGAAGAAGCAAATCAAAGAGAAACAACAGAAATATTTTTGGTCTTTTTGTGTTTTTAGAAAGCAAAAGCAAAGGAGAACGAAAACTAAAAGAGAACGAAAACATGAATATACAAAGTACCTACGCAACATGATATGGAGATGAGTGCGGTGTCGACGTAGCTCCCCCCAAGCTTAGGATTTTGGCCTAAGTGGGTATCAATCCCAAGCTGGCCAGGATGAAGTGTCACCCTGGTACGACGAAGAGGTCCCCTCAGTCTGGTGCGAACTCGAGTACGTCCCTCCATAATTCGCGGAGTAATCATAGGAGGGCACATCCTCCTGGTGCTGCTCGTGGAAACCCAGCAAGCAAAGCTGCTCGTCCACCTCCTCCTTGGAGCGTGACCACGGTCTCCTATGAACACTAAACAAAGCAGGTTGTGGAAAAAGGATCTTCCTTTCATCCCCGTCAGTGAAAAGCATCCTATATAATAGATTGTTCAAATTAGAGGTAGCAGTGACAAAGTGATGAGTTTTCATGGCAACAAGGTCAAGCCTTTGTGGTGCTAGCATAGCACCATAGGGATCCACTGAAATACCTAATGCATTGACTATACGCGAGGCAATGATGCCCCCATAGATAGGCCCCCTAGCAGCTAGGCGGCGAGCAATAAGCGAGCCAAGATTGTACCGAGTATCATTGTTAAGCGTAGCAGCAAGGAATACTAAATGAGTGTTGGAGATATTACTTGTGTTCTCCCTACCAAGTATACTAGTAGCAAGATAATATGCAAAGTATCTAAGAGCAGGGAGTTGGATATTTCTTATCTTTCCGCGCTGCGCCACGTGGTCATCATCATTGGTCACCCCTCGATAAAGCTCCAACAAATCAGCGGGTCGCCCTTGAATTTTCTTCATGGTCCCTGTCATGTGCACACCTACAATACTGCAAAATCTCTCCAAAGGCATGGTGAAGGGCAGATCATAGATTTTAAAAGAGACAGTAGACAAATAGGGTGTGTTAGTAAACGTGAAGCTCTCAACAAAAGTTTTGGTGAGCATAGAGTATTGCGCACTCTCATCTTGCATATATGAGGTCAAACCAACCCTCTCAATCAGTAGCAAGAAATCATCAAGAATACCTGTAGCTTGTAAGAAATTAAAACAAGGAAAAGGGGATGGGTGAGCATCCCCATCATCCCTTTCACTGCCAATACGAGTTGCAGTGAGATCTTCATTGTATGATGGCCTAGCTTGAGAGGCTGTTCTTGAGGGCCTCGACCTCCTAGGTGCATCATTCTCAAATATCTCTCCAAAAGTATGGTTGTTCATGCTTGGTATTCTGAAATTTAAACACCTATCAAACAAGTGATTGCAAAGTAAATATAATGAAGGATTCTACTCATAGGGACTTGCAATAGGCTTAAACATGCATCAAAACTATTTCTCTAAGCATCAAAACAAGCTTACAAGCCCTCATAACCAGTCACCTACAGCAGCAAAATACTCAACGTATAATCCACTAAACACAAATCTACTTGGACAAGGGGAGGAGTCACATACCAGGGAACAAATGCTCCAAATTTCAGCAAGAAAGATGGGTTGAGCAAGGAGATCGAAAAAATCAAGAGCAAGCACAGCAAGAACGCGATTTTGAGGTATGAACTGGAGCTTACTCGGGAGAGAGAAGAAAGTGGCAGGTGAGAGAGTTAGTGGGGGGGGGCAGGGGTGGCCCACACCAGGGCATGGCGCCACCCAAGGCTGGCCGTGCCACCATGTGGTGTGCCTGCCTGGTGGGCCCCCTGGTACCCCCAGGTACTCCTCTGCCCCTTTTTTCACGTAAAAAATTAATATGAATTTTCTGGAATTTTTCGAGACACTTTATTTTTAGGCAATTTTCAGAAATAGAAGAATGATTTTCCTGACTGACAGATTTTTTTCTTTTGGAAACATGATGCAAGGACAAAACAAGGCTAGAACTACAGAAGTTTTAACATGCAAGCAACTAACAACAAAAATAAAACTAAACGAAAGCAAAAACTAAAATGCAAAGGATAGAAATAAACGGAGATAATCATAATGAAAACATTGTTTTGTTCAATGGAATCCTTTTATTAACAAGGTTGATCAAGTCTTGCTACCAAAACAATTGCATATGAGACAAAACTTTGTACTCCACTAATGATTATGTTACCTCAACCTTGATAGCAATGGTCCAATCATAATAGTTTCAAATTTTTCTCTTGGTATGGGACAATATATTTCTCCAACTTGAATGCCTTCAACATGTTCAATTGAATTCAAACCATAAGTCCTTTCAATCTTCTTGGGGAAATAGACAGTATGTTCCTTTTCATTAACATTGAAGGTCACCTTTCCTTGATTACAATTAATAACAGCTCCCGCAGTATTAAGAAAAGGTCTCCCAAGAATAATAGATATATTATCATCTTTAGGCATTTCAAGCACAACAAAATCAGTTAATATCAAGCAATTGTGAGCCACCTGAACAAGTACATCCTCACATATACCCACAGGAATAGTGGTAGATTTATCAGCCATTTGCAAAGATATATCAGTTGGTATTAATTTTTCAAGTTGAAGCCTCTTATAGAGAGAGAAAGGCATAACACTAACTCCAGCTCCCAAATCACACAAAGCAGTTCTAACATAACTGTTCTTAATAGAGCAAGGGATAGTTGGAATCCCTGGATCTCCAAGTTTCTTAGGAACCTTACCATTGAAGGAATAATTAGCAAGCAAAGTAGAAATTTCTTCATTAGGGATCTTCCTTTTATTCGAGGCAATGTCCTTCATATACTTTGAGTAAGGAGGCAATTTAATAGCATCAGTCAAAGGAATTTGCAAGAATAAAGGCTTCATCCACTCACAAAACTTATTATAGTGTTCATCTTCCTTTGACTTGTGTTTCTTATCAGGGAAAGGCATAGGTTTTTGGACCCAAGGTTCTCTTTCGCTACCATGTTTCTTAGCAATAAAATCTTCTTTGGTGTATTTAGTATTCTTAGTGTGGTTTTCAGGTTCTTCTTCAACTTTTTCTTCATTAGGAACAACATTTTCTTCATTACCACTTTCAGTTTCAGCATCAGAGATAGATATACTATTAGGATCTATAGCAGGTTTAGAGGGTTCTAGAACAGTTTTATGTTTCTTTTTCCTTTTCTTACGAGTAGAACCACTATTTTCAGCTTGTTGAGAATCATGCTCAATTCTTTTGGGATGCCCCTCAGGATATAGAGGATCCTAGGTAGCAGCACCACTTCTAGTTCTAATTTCATAAGCATGTTTTTCTTTAGCAGCATTAACTAGCAAGTCGTTTTGCACTTTAACAAGTTGATCTATTTGAGTTTGAACCATTTGAAAGTGTTTAACAATCATTTTAACATCATTAGAGGTTCTTTCCACAATATCTTTCAACTCAACAATAGCTCTAGTGTTTTCCATTAGATGATTTTGCACCCTTTTATTAAAGTTATCTTGCTTAACAATAAAGATATCAAATGCTTCTAAGCATTGATCAGGAGGTTTAGAGTAAGGGATATCACCTTCACCAAAGTGTTGGAGAGAGTGTACCTCAATAGTGGATGAGTAGGGAATAGGCTTACATAATTCTTCTATAGGAGGTAAATTCTTGACATCTACAGCTTTAATTCCCTTCTCCTTAAGACATTTCTTAGCTTCCTTCATCGCTTCATCATTTAATTCAATAACTCCCCTCTTCTTTGATGTTGGAATAGGGAAAGGAATAGATGGTTCAGGTACAATTACTTCAGGTATAGCTTGTTTAGGAGGAGTCCAATCTTCATAATTCTTGCTTATTTTAGCCATTAATTCCTCAGCTTCCTTAGGAGTCCTATTCCTGAAAACACAATCAGCACAACTATCTAGGTATGTCCTAGATTCCTCGGTTAGTCCATTATAAAATATATCAAGAAGCTCATTCTTAGGTAATGGACTTCCAGCCTGTGTATGAATCAAAGCACAAAACCTTGACCAAGATTCGGGCAATACCTCTTTTTCTCCCTATTTAAAATCAAAAAGTTCCTGCAAAATAGCATGTCTAGCACTGGGAGGAAAATATTCCTGCAGGAAAGTACTAATCAAGCTCTCAGGGCTATCAATAGATCCAGGAGGTAAATTACTAAACCAAGTTTTAGCCTCTCCTTTCAGTGAAAAGGGAAAAATCTTAGCAACAAAGTAAGTACACATCTTAATATCATCAGAAAACAAGCCACTCATGGTAGAAAGTTCATTCATATGTGCTACCGCACTTTCATTCTTAGTCCCACAAAAAGGTTCTTTCTCGATAATAGCTATGTAAGATAGATCGAGAGAGAAATCATAATCTTCATCTATAATGTTTATGGGAGAAGCAGCAAACTTAGCAGCAGGATATAATTTGGGTCTAATAGTACGCCTCTCAAGGAGACTCTTAGCAGCGCTCCTATCATGGGTGTTCTTACATTCTTTAATAAACTCATCGGTCATCTCAACATAACCATCTTCAATATCATAACTCTCACTAGACTCAGGTGAACTAATAGGTGTGGTAGTGTCTTCATTAGGAGTTTCGGTATTTCCAGCTATAGTTCTAGCAATCGTAGGATCTAGGAAAGGACCTAATGAACCACTCTTCTCAAGCACAGTAGAAGCAGCATCATAAGCATCAGAAGTTTCAGATTCAACAGTAGTAGCAGTGTGTGTAGCATGTGTATGTGGTGGTGTAAGGAACTTACCCAAAACAGACAGTGAATCAAGAGCAGCAGAGGTGTTTAGAACTGTACCTCTTCTTGTAGTGGATGGTAAAATAGGAACCTTGCCATCACGAGACTTACCCATGATGGATGGATAGCAGCGAACAATAGAGAATCCAAGTGAACTTGATAAATAAAGCTATGCTCCCCGGCAACGGCGCCAGAAAATAGCCTTGATGACCCACAAGTATAGGGGGTGTATCGCAGTATTTTCGAGGGAAGTGAAACCCAATTTATTGATTTGACACAAGGGGAGCCAAAGAATATTTATAAGCCTTAACAATTGAGTTGTCAATTCAGCTGCACCTGGAAACAATCTTGCTCATAGCAGTTTATCAGTAGCAACAGTTTTGTAGTAGGAATAGTAAAGTAACAACAGTGGCAAAGTAAAGACATTAGTAACAAAAGCAGTAAAAAGTGGGATTCGAGCGCGGTAGGCATAGGGATGGATGGATAGGCGTTGCATGGACAAGACAATTCAAATAGCAATCAGAACATAGGGCAATTGAAGATAAATAAGATAAAGCATCCAAGTACTAGACAATCCTAGGCATGTGTTCCATATATAGTCATACGTGCTCGCAATGAGAACTTGCACAACATCTTTTGTCCTGCCAGCCCGTTTGCAGCGGGGCCTCAAGGGAACTACTGGCAATTAAGGTGCTCCTTTTAATAGAGCACCGGAGCAAAGCATTAACACTCCGTGAACACATGTGATCCTCACATCAAAGCCTTTCCCTTCCGGTTATCCCGATTTATGTCACTTCGGGGCCATAGGTTCCGGACAACAACGTGTGTATACAACTTGCAGATAAGACCAAAAACAATACTATCATAATGAATCAATAACATGTTCAGATCTGAAATCATGGCACTCGGGCCCTAGTGACAAGCATTAAGCACAACAAGTCGCAACAAGGTCATAAAGCACTAATAAAAGATAGTAGGCACCATGCCCTAACAATCTGATGCCATTACATGAATGATCTCATCCAATCCCTACCATCCCCATAGCCTACAGTGGGGGATTACTCACTCATAGATGGGGAAACATGGATGGTCGATGGAGATGATGGTGGAGATCGATGGAGATGGCTCCGGGGGCACCTCCCCATCCCGGCAGGGTGCCGGAATAGAGACTTTTTGTCCCCCGAATCTCCCCTTCGGTGGTGGTGTCGCTGCGGAACTTCTTCTAGAAAAACGTCGAACCCCCCGAAGTTTTTAGGTCAGAAGGCTCCTTATAGGCAAAGAGAGAGGCCGAGGGGGTGCCTGGGGGCCCACACGACCCCCTGGCGCGGCCTGGCCTGACCCGCGCCACCAGGTGGTGTGGCCACCCCCTGGCTCTTCTCCGTCTCGTATTCTGGCTCCTGGAGTCTTCGGGTGAAATAGGATTTTTGGCATATTTTCCGGGATTTTTCCTGATAGTTGGTTTTCTGCACAAAAAGTAGACACCAAGGCAATTCTGCTGAAAACAGCGTCAGTCCGCGTTAGTTGCATTCAAATCACACAAGTTTAGGGGAGAAACAATAGGAAAAGTGTTTAGGAAAGTAGATATGTTTTGGACATATCAGCCGCCACTGCCAATGTGAATGCCCCAGCTCAATAGCAGCGTCGTGTTCAACCTAGAAGAAGATTCTCCCTAGGGAACCCTCACAACCGCAACAGCCGTCTCTTCCACATGAACGCCGAAGAAGCCCAAGAAGCGCCAGATGTAGTGCTGGGTATGTTTTCTATCAACTCAGTTTTAGCAAGAGTGTTATTTGACTCTGGAGCATCGCACTGATTTGTCACCGAAGAATTTGCATGCACTAGTAAGATTCACCCAACCAACCTGAAGCATGTCATGATAGTTCAAATCCCTGGTTCAACTACAAAAGCTAGAAAAATTTGCAAAGCTGTACCTATCAGAATACATGGGATAGATTTTTATGCCAATCTAATAGTACTTGGAACCAAAGGTTTGGAAGTAGTAGTAGGAATGGATTGGATGTCAAAGCATAAGGGATTGATAGACTGTGCCAAGAAAGCCATCACCCTGACCAATAGCTCTGGAGTAATAGTAGAGCATATATCTGAAACCTTACCCCGTCAATTCAAGTGCAACCAGAATCTAGCCCTACCCACCATGGACCAAGTCAGAGTAGTCTGTGAATACCCCGACGTATTCCCAGATGAATTGCCTGGTATGCCCCCGGATAGGGATATTGAGTTCATTACTAAACTAATCCCCAGAACCGGACCCATAGCCCAGAGACCCTATAGCATGAACCCCTCAAAGTTAGTAGAGTTAAAGAAGCAGCTGGATGCTATGTTGGCAACAGGATTTATTCAACGAAGCACATCACCATGGAGATCACCTGTGTTATTCATGGACAAGATGGATGGAGGCAACCGTTTGTGCACAGATTACAGGAAAATGAATGACGTCACAATAAAGAACAAATACCCCTTGCCAAAGATAGAGGATCTATTCGATCAGTTGACTGGTGCCAGAGTGTTCTCTAAGATAGATCTTAGGACTGGTTATCACCAACTTAAGATTCGTGCAACGGATATTCCGAAGACCGTCTTTACTACTCATTATGGATTATACGAGTATACGGTCATGTCTTTTGGATTAACCAATGCCCCTGCTTATTTCATGAATCTCATGAATAAGATCTTTATGAATTTTCTAGATAAGTTTGTCGTGGTGTTTATCGACGATATACTTATCTACTCCAAGTCAGAAGAAGAGCATGAGCAACATCTGAGAATCATCCTTGAAACCCCTAGATTGCATCGGTTGTATGCCAAGTTCAACAAATGTGAGTTTTGGCTGAAAGAAGTAGGATTCCTAGGACATATTGTGTCTGCCGGAGGAGTCGTTGTTGATCCTACCAAGATCAAGGATGTCGAAGAATGGGAAGCCCCAACCACTCAAACTCAAGTCCGTGCATTTCTCGGATTAGCGGGATATTACCGCAAGTTCGTAGAAGGATTTTCGAGCATCACAAGACCAATGACCCAATTGTTGAAGAAGGACAAGAAGTTTGAATGGACCGACAAATGTGAAGCAAGTTTCCAAGAGCTCAAGAAGAGATTGATTTCAGCCCCAATATTGATCATGCCAAATATCAAGAAGCCATTTGATGTGTATTGTGATGCATCCAAGATTGGTCTCGGATGTGTATTGATGTAGGAAGGCAAAGTCATCGCGTATCTGTCTCGACAACTGAAGCAGCATGAGCAGCACTACCCTACCTATCATCTGGAGTTAGCAGCCGTAGTTTTGGCATTGAAGACCTGTCGTCATTACCTTATGGGTAACCGCTGTGAGATTTACTCAGATCACAAAAGCTTGAAGTATATTTTCACTCAGAAGGAGCTGAATATGAGGCAAAGGAGATGGATAGAGTTAATCAAGGATTATGACCTTGACATTCACTATCACCCCGGCAAAGCCAATGTGGTAGCGGATTCCCTTAGCAGATTACCATGTAGGTTAAACACTATGATCAAAGAGAAGCAACCAAGTTTGCATGAGGAGTTGGAGCAGTTTAGAACTGAGCTAGTTAGCAGCGGATTCTTAGCTAGCATTGAACTTCAACCCACTTTGATTAGCCAAATCAAGGAAGCCCAGAAGGGAAATGCAAGTATCGACGGAATCAAGCATCGTATTGGTACAGGAAAGGTACCTGGATTCACCGAAGACGAAGAAGGAGTTCTGTGGTACAAAGGGCGTATCTGTGTGCCAGTAGATTTGGAGCTAAAGCAAGTTATCATGCAAGAAAATCATGATACTCTTTATTCTATCCACCTCGGAGGAACGAAGATGTATCAGGATTTGAAGGAGCAATTTTGGTGGCACAAGATGAAGAGAGAAATCGGAAGCTACATAGCCAAGTGTGATATCTGTCAGAGAGTCAAAGCGGAACATCAGAGACCCGCAGGACTGTTGCAACCATTGCAGATTCTGGAATGGAAATGGGATTCCGTCGGAATGGACTTTATCATCGGTTTGCCTACTTCTAGTAGGGGAAATGACTCTATATGGATCACCGTTGATAGATTGTCCAAGGTAGCCCACTTTATACCTGTCAAGACAACCTACTAGAGTTCTAAGCTAGCAGAGTTGTACATTGCTAGAATTGTTAGTTTGCATGGAACCCCCAAGACCATAGTATCGGATCGAGGAACCCAGTTTACCTCGAGATTTTGGCAGAAAGTTCAAGAAGGATTAGGAACCAAGTTGAATTTTAGCACAACTTATCACCCGCAAACCAATGGACAGACTGAAAGAGAACCAAATCTTAGAAGATATGTTGAGAGCTTGTGTATTACAGTACGGATCAAAATGGGAAGATTGTCTGCCTTTCGCAAAATTCTCATACAATAACAGTTATCAAGACAGTTTGCAAATGGCCCCATTTGAGTTCCTATACGGAAGAAAGTGTCGCACCCCTCTGAATTGGTCGCAAGTAGGAGAGTCTCAGATTTTCTGACCCGACATCCTACGAGAAGCTGAAGAGAAAGTTCACAAAGTCCGTGAGCACCTCAAGACCGCCCAATCCAGACAGAAGAGTTATGCTGACAAGAGAAGGAGAGACCTGACTTTCAATGTCGGGGATTTTGTGTATCTCAGGGTTTCACCATTGAAGGGAACACAATGTTTTAGTCTGAAAGGAAAGTTAGCTCCCAAATATATCGGACCCTTCAAGATTCTGAATCGCCGCGGAGAAGTATCATATCAACTGGAACTGCCAGAGGAGATGTCTGCTATTCATAATGTGTTCCATATCTCGTTACTTTGCAAATGCTTAGAAGTGCCGGAGAAGACCGAAATTTTCAAGAACATCGATCACCGAGCTGTTGATATCAACAAGGATCTGACGTATCATGAAGTACCCATCTGTATCTTGGAAGAAGCTTACAGAACTATGATAAATTGCAAATGTATCTATAATTTTTGATGTTCCATGCTTGGTTTTATCTACTTTCTTCTGTTTTGTCCACACTTTGGAGTACTTTTCATATGATTTCTTGGACTAACCTATTAACAAGATGCCACAATGCCAATTGCCCGTTTTCTGCTATTTTTGGTTTCAGGAAGTCAGAAAATGAATATTCTCGGAATTGGACGGGACAAAAGCCAAAGTTCCTATTTTACCGGAAGACTCACGGAGCTAGAATACGAGACGGAGGAGGGCCAGGGCCTGTCCACACCCCCCTAGGCGCGGGCTAGCCCTACCCGCGCCACCAGGTGGTGTGGGCCCCCTGGCACTCCACCGACCTTGCCTCCTTCGCCTATAAGAGCCTCCCGATACCAAAACCCTAAATCATCAAGCCTCCAGCCATGAAAGTTCCGCAGCGCCACCGCCACCGAAAAGGAGATTCGGGGGACAGAAAGTCTCTATTCCGGCACGTTGCCGGGATGGGGAAGTGCCCCCGGAGCCATCTCCATCGATCTCCATCACCATCTCCATCACCATTGCTGATTCCCATGATGAGGAGGGAGTAGTTCTCTCTCGAGGCTAAGGGTTCTACCGGTAGCTATGTGTTCATCTCTCTCTATATGCATGATCTTATTGAGATCATGAGCTTGTAATATATAGATCTACCTTGATACTCAAGTGCTTTAATAAATCTCTGCTCTCCCCATGTGTGTGAAAGTGGCAGCATGCTCACCATGGTGGCACTTAGGCTAGAGATTACATATACTTGTTATGAGTTATATTTGGAGTTGGATGTCTTTATGAAATTGTGGTGTTTGTTGTACTCATCTAGTATTCAAGGTGACAGTGTGGGGTTTTCTAGATGGGAAAGGCTTACTTTGAGGTGTGTTGTTATAGCCCTACCATGGATTAGAGTGTCCAACCGGAGAGTAGTTCAGCGTAGTATCATGAAGATGATATATTTATGTGAGACTGTTCACTAGTGAAAGTATGATCCCTAGGCCTTGTTTCTAAGCATTGAAACACTGTTTGCAACTAGATCTGTTACATGTTTGCTTGCTTCCATCTTTATTTCAGTTTGCCTTTAGTATTTTCCATGCTATCAAGTTATCTTCTATCACCGTTACCACTTATATTTATCCATACCACTTGTATTTCACTATCTCTTTGCCGAACTAGTGCACCTATACACCTGACAAGTGTATTAGGTGTGTTGGGGACACAAGAGACTTCTTGTATCTTGATTGCAGAGTTGCTTGAGAGGGAATACCTTTGACCACTTCCTCCCTGAGTTCGATAAACCTTGGGTGATCCACTTAAGGGAAAACTTGCTGCTGTTCTACAAACCTCTACACTTGGAGGCCCAACAACTGTCTACAAGAATAGAAGTGCGTAGACATCAAGCTATTTTCTTGCACTGTTGCCGGGGAGGTAAGGTAAAAGGTATTCACACCGGAGGATTAAAGAAGAAGAACCTCCCACGGCAAATGCCTATTTTCTGGCGCCATTGCCGGGGAGGTAAGGTAAAAGGTATTCACACCGAAGGATTAAAGAAGAAGAACCTTCCACGGCAAACGCCTATTTTCTGGTGTGAGTACTCGAAGTTATTTCCTTTAGATTCTGTAATTTTTTCTTTTTATTTCTTGTTTTCACTAGTTAGGCTTAATGGAAAACAACAAAAAAATTAGAGAGCTTTATAGTATTTATCTTGAGTTAGGACATGAAGTGTTTGAAGAGAAAATTAAAAAACCTATGGAACTTTATTTGCATGCTAATAGCAATGTTGTTAGTATGAATTCTTTGGACACCATTATTGCTAATGCTATGGAAAAGTGTAAGCTTGGGGAAGCTAGTTTTTATGAAAATGATCTTTTTAGTTCCTCAACTTTGGAAGATAGCTATTCTATTGCTTATGATGATACCAAACCTCCAATATATGATGATTACAATGATGAATATGATATTTTCAGTCCACCTACTATTGAGGAGAAAATTAATGACTACAATATGCCTCCTATATTTGATGGTTATGGTGATGAGAATAATAATGATAGCTATTTTTTTGAATTTGCTCCCACTATAATTAATAAGAATAACTTTGTTTATGTGAGGAGTATTAATTCTTTTATGCATGTGGCTCATGATAAGAATGTTTTATGTGATGGTTATATTGTTAATTTTATTCATGATGCTACTGAAAGTTATTATGAGAGAGGGAAATATGGTTTTATGCATATCAATAATATTAAGTTTCCCCTCTTTATGTTGAAGATTTTGAAGTTGCACTTGTTTTGCTTCCCTATGCTTGTTGCTTTGTGCTTTCATGACTTGTTTATTTACAAGATTCCTATGCATAGGAAGTGGGTTAGACTTAAATGTGCTTTGAATTTGCTTCTTGATGCTCTCTTTTACTTCAATTCATATTTCTTATGTGAGCATCTTCTCAAACTATCATGCCTAACTTAAAGGCACTAAAGAAAAGTACTTATTGGGAGATAACCCAAAAGTTTTAGTTGAGTCTTGGAAGTTATTACATCTGTAATAACCTCTCCTTATCCTTTTTATTTGCTTTTTGTGCCAAGAGTAACCTCTAATGAGAGAGAAGTAATGATTGGGAAAGTTGCTGTCCCGAAACAGATTTCTGTGCTTCACCGTAAAAATTCGTGAGAGATCTCTATATGTCGGATTGAGCTGTAATTGTTTGTGCTTCTGCCCCAGGTTGTTATCTAACTTTCGTTAGTTCAACACGTTTTGATTTGAGCAACACAAGGTCTTCAAAAAAATCCGTCCTTACCTGCTGGTCTGTTTTGACAGATTTCTGCCATTTTCTACATTTGCTTCTTGTTGGTTCCTTTTTGAGTTCTTTTGGGGAATTGAGCTTTTTGAGGGAAGTGCTACAGTAGCTAGTGTTCTAATGGAAGTTTATTTGGTGTTAAAACTGAACCTTAAGACTTATTTATCTTGAGTGCACTAATGTTGCTAATAAAGATTGTGTGAAGTTTTGTATGAAGGAAAAATTTCAGGTGTATGGAAGGAATGAGTAATGAGATGAAGGATTGACTAAAGCTCAAGCTTGGGGATGCCACACGTGTCACCCCAAGAAATATTCAAGAAGTACAAGCGTCAAAGCTTGGGGATGCCCAAGGCATCCCCTTCTTCATCAATAAAAATCCCAGGTTTCTTCCAAACACTTCATTTTTATTGTTTCATGCACAGTTGTGTTGTTCTTGGAGCGTCTTCTTTTTCGTTTTCGTTTTGGTTTTTCGTTTGCTTGGTTTGCTTAGTTTTATGAATAAATTGGTTGGACCCCCTCTTTCATACATTGGTTTTCAAATAGTTTGGTTTGGATTGGAAAAGAGTAGGAAAGTTCATGCTTAAGTGTTAAAGAGAGCTTGTTTTTGACTGTGGCCTATGCTTTGTCATGCAATGCTTGATATTGTTTTGGCTTTATGCTTAGTATTCTTTGCTATAGCATGAATTGTTATAAACAATTGAGATTGCTTAATGTGCTTTGGATGAATCATGCGTTGTTTTAGCATATTAAAGCATAGTATAGTGGTATTATCCTTTGATGCTTTATTTGGGTTGACTTGGCGCATGCCCACACCATGTATTGATTATCTCAAGTCACCATAGCCTTTATGATCCTTTAGTTTTCAACTTGTAGTATCAATTTATGCTTTGATCAATGATGTTTTGTCGCTCTGCATGATTATGGCCATTATTGCTCTCTTAGTTTGTTGCTCCCAGTCTTTTGCTAGCCACTGCAACAAAGTATGAGTTCCACTCATGCATCCAACTCCCTAAACCAAGTTTTTCCAAAGATTCCACCATACCTATCTACTAGCTTATGCTATTCCAAGTATATTCATGATTTTGTTTACCTTCCACTTGTTATGAGAAAACTAGTGATTAAAGCTCTCACGAACTTGATGGCACACTTTACTTTACTTGCCCTTAATAAACTTGAACCATTGTGTCTTCTTTGTTGTATATGCTTGCACTTATTTGTTGGGAATTAGCAGAACCATGCTTTCATGGGGAATACTTTCAACATTGCACTTGGTACTTGTACCTAGTTGATATCATGCTCTTTTGTATATGGATGTCGTCTGTGTGAAATGAAAGGGGAGCTTGTAATTCCATGGAGTTATGTATATGTGTTAGAGAAACGCCTGGGCCGCTGGTCTAGTCCATGCTGACATGGTGGAAACCTGCAGCGTAACCATAATGAGCTGTCTATGAAGCATTCTTCTTATAAAAAAAGAGTCCTATATTGAGAAAAAAGAAAAAAAGAAAAAAAAAGAGATTATGAAAAGATGAAAGAGAAAAAAAAGCACCATATTACCATGGTAAATAAGAAGATTGCTGAGATGCTCGTTGTCTTCTTGCCTTGTCATTTTGATACGGGGATTCTTCCGTATCATCGGGCAAGGGGTACCCCGTTGGCGGTTCTCTATGATACACATGTACTTACGATGAAAAGAACTTACCGGTGACTAAACTTGAGTAGCATGAGGAGCGGCCCTCGTATTCAAGGGACATGAGATTTCTAACTTATACGTCGTCAAGCATGTACACCATAGTTTGTTCACTTTAACCTTAATCACTTCAAGATGCTTATGATAGGGGCAATGAGAGCTGAAAGCTATTAAGTATCATAATTTTTGGAAGCTCTTTATGAGACTTGAATCCCTACTTCCTTTTACAAAGGCCTTTCTTCCACCATTATATTAAGTCTCCACTTTCTAACTTTATGCACCTACTTTGAGAGCATAGTGGCCATTCTTAGTTCTATGTGCATTGTCACAAGACTAGTTGATTGATGCATAACTTGATATTGCTTGTTTTAAACTATTTGTATCTAGTCACTCTTATGAACTTTGAAGGTGTCCTATGCATTTATATTTGCTACTCTATGAGGGACAAAATGAATGCTATTATGCTATGTTTTCTTTATGTGAAACAAACAAACGTCTTGCAAAGCATTGTTATTCATGAATCTTTTGTTTGTGCCTTTTCTTGTTGCATCATAGTTTATTTGTCTTATTGCTAGAACTTTGTCTTTCGTGTTATGATTGAAGTACTATGATCCCAGCTTTGAATGTTTTACAAATACTTTGATCAAGTCTTTGATGGTGCATGTCACCTCAAAAATTATTCTTTATTTTTATCACTTACCTACTCGAGGACGAGCAGGAGTTAAGCTTGGGGATGGTGATACATTGCAAATGTATCTATAATTTTTGATGTTCCATGCTTGGTTTTATCTACTTTCTTATGTTTTGTCCACACTTTGGAGTACTTTTCATATGATTTCTTGGACTAACCTATTAACAAGAAGCCACTGTGCCAGTTGCCTGTTTTCTACTGTTTTTGGTTTTAGAAAGTCAGAAAATGAATATTCTCAGAATTGAACGGGACAAAAGCCAAAGTTCCTATTTTACCGGAAGACTCACGGAGCCAGAATACGAGACAGAGGAGGGCCAGGGCCTGGCCACACCCCCCAGGCGTGGGCTAGCCCTACCCGCGCCACCAGGTGGTGTGGGCCCCCTGGCACTCCACCGACCTTGCCTCCTTCGCCTATAAGAGCCTCCCGATACCAAAACCCTAAATCGTCAAGCCTCCAGCCACGAAAAGTTCCGCAGCGCCGTCGCCACCGAAAGAAGATTTGGGGGACAGAAAGTCTCTGTTCCCGCACCCTACCTGGACGGGGAAGTGTCCCCGGAGCCATCTCCATCGATCTCCATCACCATCTCCATCACCATTGCTGATTCCCATGATGAGGAGGGAGTAGTTCTCTCTCGAGGCTAAGGGTTCTACCGGTAGCTATGTGTTCATCTCTCTCTCTATGCATGATCTTATTGAGATCATGAGCTTGTAGTCTATAGATCTACCTTGCTACTCAAGTGCTTTAATGAATCTCTGCTCTCCCCATGTGTGTGAAAGTGACAGCGTGCTCACCATGGTGGCACTTAGGCTAGAGATTACATATACTTGTTATGAGTTATATTTGGAGTTGGATGTCTTTATGAAATTGTGGTGTTTGTTGGACTCATCTAGTACTCAAGGTGACAGTGTGGGGATTTCTAGATGGGAAAGGCTTACTTTGAGGTGTGCTGTTATAGCCCTACCATGGATTAGAGTGTCCAACCGGAGAGTAGTTCAACGTAGTATCATGAAGATGATATATTTATATGAGAGTGTTCACTAGTGAAAGTATGATCCCTAGGCCTTGTTTCTAAGCATTGAAACACCGTTTGCAACTAGATCTGTTACATGTTTGCTTGCTTCCATCTTTATTTCAGTTTGCCTTTAGTCTTTTCCATGCTATCAAGTTATCTTCTATCACCGTTACCACTTATATTTATCCATACCACTTGTATTTCACTATCTCTTCGCCGAACTAGTGCACCTATACACCTGACAAGTGTATTAGGTGTGTTGGGGACACAAGAGACTTCTTGTATCTTGATTGCAGAGTTGCTTTAGAGGGAATACCTTTGACCACTTCCTCCCTTAGTTCGATAAACCTTGGGTGATCCACTTAAGGGAAAACTTGCTGCTGTTCTACAAACCTCTGCACTTGGAGGCCCAACAACTGTCTACAAGAATAGAAGTGCGTAGACATCAAACTACCAGAACAAGGAGTATCAAGTTTCTCAAGATCCAATGGAGCAACCATATCGAAGAAAAATCCACTTGGGAGCAAGAAGATTACATTGGGACTGAGTTCCCAGATCTCCTTTGTTCCTAAGTTTTCTTTCTCAAATCTCGTGACGAGATTTTGTTTAAGGGGGGAAGGTTTGTAACATCCCAAAACTTTAATCCAAGTTATCAAGATCCAAATCGCCCAATTTAGGGTTAACAAAAACTTTTCATTTTTAAATCTTTAAGCATGCATATGTGTGTTGCATTAAATAAGAATTGTTGTGAATTGTCATGATTGAGTGATCTATTGATTGTAAAATGACTCTAAGGTGAATTACACATCTTCTAGATCATTCCAAACAAATCCCAAAGAAATCAAAAGGAATTAAATAAAGGAAATGGTCACTTTTGCCATTTTAATCAACTAGCCCACTTTGGATATTCCTAGCACTCAATTTCCAACAGAAACAATTGTGGATCTTTGCACCCCTTGCTAGTACAAGTTAAGAGGTACCAAGGCCCACTTTGTGATATCCCAAAAACATTCAAACTCTAATTTTAAATGATAATTGAAAATGGAATCTAGTTCATATGTATAGATCACCCTCTTTCAAAAAACCTCTCAAATGAACTCCATTTAAAAATCCCAAGAAACCAGAGATGCTTAAGCATGTGACAAACCACTCCACAAAATTTCATTTCAAAATTCCAAATTTGAATTCTTGCAGCCATTTTATCAAACACTTGGTGGGCAGAATCAAACTAGCCTAACTATTACTATTTTTGATCCAAAATTGTCGAGACAATTGTGCCACATTAACCCTCTTGGTCTCCCCGAGACCCAACCAGGTCATAACCAGCCCATCCCCTAGCCCCTAGCAGTAGTGGAACGCCACCCCGAGGACATGCTCGCCAGCCAACCTTTCTCACGCCACAGGAGACTACCAACCCCTCTCCACCACTCCAGGAAGCAAGGCGTGACCTCACCGCCGTCCACGGTCCACCCCACAGCCCCTGCTAGCCCCTGGACCACCCCATAGTAGCGCCGCACTGATGTCTCTGCGCCGCGCCAGTGCACGCCTGAGCGCCATCACCGCCAGCACGGCACATGCTGCGCCTCGACACCAGACCGCGTGCGCCGCTTCGCCTTGACCACCTCAACCCGCCAGACATGCCCGTACCCCGTCGCTCGACCCACAGTCGTCGGGAACCACGTCGAACACTGCCTCTGTCTCCCAGAGTGCGTGACGCTCACGACCACAATCCACCACCCCTAGCACCACCATTATGCCCTAGCTGACCGCCAGGGAACCACCCACTGTCCGCCTACCTTGCCCACGCTGATAGCCCCCTGTGTCGTTGTCACCGACGAGCTCCGCCCACACCCCTTTGCCGCCTCGCCGGGCCTATATAAGGAAGCCACCCCAGCACGAATTCGTCACACTCTCACACTCCCCTCTCACCACAAGTCCTTCCCCACCTCTCACCGGAGCAGCTCAAGCAGCCAATCGCCAGAATTTCGTCGGAGGAAGCCGCAGCAGAGGAGGAGATGCTGCAGTCGATTTTGTCCACCCCAGCCTATGCCGCGACTTTGCCTGATCTCGCCGTCGTCTCCTTGTTCGTTTGCCTGCCTCGCCGCACTCGCTGGAGCCCTAGTACACCCTCGCCGCACCCCACCAAGCCGCTAGGTTTCCGTTTCGCCGACGACGTGTTCGTCGTCGATGATGAACATGAGCCGTAGATTCCCGTTCTAATCCTACAATCCATGTTGCCCCGTACCGCTTCGCGTTTAATAAGCCACTGACAGGAGGACCCCCCTGTCAGCAGTCCTCAGCGCTACGGTGTGAAACTGGGCCGGCCCATTTATTTCCCGCGCTGGCCCTGTGATTCAAATTAGGATTTTTCTTTTTAGACTTAAACTAGAATCTGTCCCATAGTTTGAAAATCAATTTAGAGAGTTTTACAAATCCAAATTAGATGATTGTAATTTTTTTGGAAAGATAATAAAAATCTCTATCAAAGCCCATTGGATTTAAATCAATTAGAGTTAGAGATCTCTCCTAGTAAAAATAACAATACAGAAGCTTTTTCACATTCAAGTATTTTTCTAAAATCAACCATAATAGCTTTTGGGTTGATTCCAACTCTCAAAAATCACATTTAACCATACCTATCTGAATATGTAATAATACTAAGGTTTGCACGCAGTGACTTTGGACTAGTACCAAAATAATGCTACATAGGCATTTCTAGTCACTTTAAATCATTAAATATTAAACTTAAACTTATTAAAATGTAATCCAACATTCAAATCACATTCCCATGCATTAGAATATGTGGTGATGACATGTGTCCACATGATCCCATATTTTAATTGGAGAATATTAAATCTTAGTTAATTTCAATGTGTAGAAATTACTTTTCTCAAATAAAATAAATAAAACTAGTTATTAAACCTTGTGATGCTTGTGATGATAATATATCATCCAATGTGTGCCTTAGTGTGCTAAGTAGACTAGTTAAGTATTGTTTGGTGATTTGTGTATTCCGTATGTATTTATAGACGGTAGTGCCGACTAAGCTTACGAAGAGGAGGAATTTTACCAAGAGGAGGAGGAAGAGAATTTCAACCACTGCACTACACAAGGCAAGCTAGCATGATACAAGTTAACCCTTGCAAGTGTTACTTGCAAGCCTAGCACTTCAAGTAAACTGAGCAAACTATTATTAGCAAGCTAGATTTAAGCTAGATGACCTAAGCAAGATGCCTTAAGCATGCTTGGTTATACTTTTTGACTTATACCATCCCAAGTCTTATTTACAAGCTTTACTTTCTTTTACTTTACCAAAGTTCTTTACTTTGTTTATATATAGCATAAAGAGTATAAAACTTGGCCTATCTAGTTAGACTTAGATGCCATTCTATGGCATGAGATTGAGATTAGCATCCCACATTAGTGAACACTCTTAACTTGGTAGTTTAGAGCTAAACCAAAAACTTGATCACTTTAGATGGGAGTACTTAGTGAAAATGACATTAGAAAACCTTGGAATGATGAGTCATTCTATTGAGATGTTTTGACATGTGTTGAGAAACACAAATGGTTTATGATGATGAAAATGTTAAGGCATGAGCCTTAGCCCTTCTATAAAAACTGATGGTTGGGTTCGGATGTGATACCATTCTAAATTTACCGTACAACCACACTACCTGAATTGGGTAAGGCTTAGACGGAAGTTTATATGCATTAGTATTAGTTCCCTCACGGGAGAGGTTTGAGCTAAGGCTACCTCTCAATGTTGTCCACCTATGCAGTGCCCAGGATGACAGATGGTCATGGCTAGGAGGCTAAGCTCATAGGGGAGGTGCTTATACTAGAGTGTGTAAAGGAAAGGTTATGTTTGATTATCTGCATACTAAGTATAATGATTCAGGGTTATCCCTGACAGATGTATCAAATTTTGTGGTGAAAGTGTACCACCTCTATAGAGTGTTAAACTATTCGAATAGCCGCGTCCGCGGTTATGGACAGTTGGAGTGGCCATACTGTTCCATTGTCAGATGTTTTGAAAATGACTTATGAAATGAGTTGTGACTTGACTTGACCACAACAGAGTTGTGACTATGACAACTAAGTTCCCACTTAGGTGTTTTCAAACTTTATTTTATTTTTCATTGTTTCTGAAATTAGCTTAGGTTTCAAATTTAACTTTACAATTAGACTTAGAACTTAGCATTCCTACTAGAACTATCTTACTTGTTAGTGATAGTTTACGAGTACTTAAAGAGTACTCTTGGCTTTGTCCCTGGATATTCCTATGGCCAGACTATAAAGAGGACTACCCTGAAGGATCACAGCAGGACGACTACGACAACTAGGATCATCCCCCATCGTTAGCATTGCCTGTGACTCTAAAGATGGACCCTACCGCTACGCTATTTATTCCGCTACTTGTTTGTATAAAGACTGGATCATGAGATCCTTTATTTGTGTAAGACCTTATTATGGTTGTAATGAATGATGTACCGTGATATCCAATCTGTTATGTCTTGCAAAAATGATAATCCTGAGATTGCGATGTATGGCATAACAGGCATCTGGGATTAAAAATCCGGATGTTGACAATATTATTCTAAGCAGCATGAGTTTCGGTATATTCAAAACTATTCAAAATTGGTGTAAAATTTGAAAAAACTTAAAACATGACAAAGTTACGAAATTTCATTATATCTTCAACGCCGTATCATTTGTCTAATTTGGACATACGGTTGAAAAAATATCGTACAAATATCGTCCACACTTTTATGTATACGTACAAATTTCTGTATAATACAAATTATTCAAAATCAGTGTAGAATTTGAAAAACGTTTAAACATGAAAAATATGGGAAATTTAACTATATATCAACCGGTATATTATTTGCCTCATTTGGACAAGTTGAAACAATATCACACAAATACTGTCCGTCCTTGTTTGAATACGTCCGAATTTCGGTATTTTTAAAATTGTTCAAATCGGTGCAGAATTTGGAAAAACTTTAAACATGAAAAAATGCGAAATTTCATTATCTATCCAACGGTATATCATTTGCATCATTTGGATAAGTGGTTCGAAAACGGGATTGAAAGTTCATTCTATACCTATTTAGGAAAAAAAATATTTTAGAAATTAAATTTAGATCGTGTAAAATTTGCGAAAAGTGAGAATACTGCGGTTTTTCATTATCTTTCCAACAGTATATTATTTGTTTAATTCCGACAAACCGTTAACAATATTAATGTATAATTCATATATTATAACAAACGACAGTTTAATTACTTGAGACAGTAAGTTCAACTCTCGGTTCTATCTTGACAAACACGCAGGTCAAACCTTACTATTTAGGCAGTTCAATTATAGCAGTAAATGCAGTTCAATCTTCACATGGTAGGCAGTTCAACCCCCACAACACGGCAGCTCAACCTTCATAGGACAGGCAGTTCGACCTTCACTAGAAAGACAGTTCAACCTTCTAGGTAGGCAGTGTAGACCCTTGTCCCGGGCAGTTCAATACTTTGTTTTTTGAAAATAAATCCATGTAGAATTTAAAAATTATCAAAAATGAAAAAGTTGCGAAAATTCATTATCTTTTTAGCGCCGTATTATTTGCATCTCGATGTATAATCCATACATTAGAACAAATAGACAGTTCATGTAGTTGAGACGGTAAGTTCAACCCTTAGTTCAACCTTGATAAACATGCAGGTCAAACATTCCAAGTCAGTCAGTTAAACCATAATAGTTGAAGGGAATATGCCCTGAGAGGCAATAATAAAGTTGTTATTATATATATTCCAAGTATATGATAGATATTTATTTTGCATGCTATAATTGTATTAATATGGAAACGTTAATACATGTGTGTTTAATAAACAAATGGAAAGTTCCTAGTTATACATCTCTTTAAACTAGCTCGTTGATTAACAAGATAATCAAAGTTTCCTGATCATGGACATTGGATATCGTTAACAACGAGGTCATAACATTGGTGAAATGATGTGATGAACATTCACCTGAAGTATAGCATTACAATCAAAGTCATTGATTTTATATTGCTATAACATCATACGAAGTAATCCTAGTCCTTAGACCATGAGATCATGTTAATCACTAACACCAGAAGAGTATCTTGATAACATCAAACGTCACACCGTAAAAGGGTGACTATAAAGGTGGGTTCAGTGCTACAAAGGTGTTATGTAGAGGCTCATGGATCAGAGTGGGATTTTTCCATCCCGGTGATGGATAGATATACTCTGGCCCTATCGGTCATATCACATCGAGATTAGCTTGCAAGCAAGTGATGTGATCAATAGAATGTTATATCACGGGAACAAGAAAAGAGTGCATGTCGGTAACGAGATCAAACTAGGTATTTGGATAACGATTATCAAATCTCAGACATGTAATATATCATGAGACAAAGGGATTAAGTTACTAGCGTTAAAGGTTCTCACGATCATAGAAGTCATCATTGAATGTGCAGGAGTCAGAATGGATCTCCAGGTCTCGCTTCTGATTATTGATCTAAGAGGAGTCTCGATCATGTCTGTATTATTCGCGAACCATAGGGTGACACACTTAAGGGTTTCCAAACACCATTTGGATCATATATGTTTCAGACGAAAGAATTGCAAAGCGTTGGAATCATTTCGATGGAAACCGGAATTGTTTCGGGTGAAATTGCAGAAACTGGTTCTACATGTGATATTGAAATGTTGCAAGGGGTTTTATGTGAATTTTTGTTAATTAAAGTAATTAACAAAATTCTGAGTAAAATAAATAAAATAATTTTATTAAATGAGAGTTGCATTAAATTTCGTAGAAATTTAATGCATGTGAGTGGAACTTAGAGTGGAGGAAAAATTGATGTGAGTGGAGGTTCCACCACATGAATGAGGAAGATGTGGGCGCACCCCCATGGGCGCCGGCCATGGGAGGGGAGGATCCCCCCTCTCCTATAAAAGGCCCCCTCTCCTCCCTCACAAAACACACCTCCTCGTGAAGGATCTCTCTCCCCCTCTAGATATATTCCCCCATGGTTTCAGATTAGCGAGATACATGTTCCGGGTGGCATTTTGTCTGGAAGGAGTTGGTGCTTCCGCTGATTCGCTGGAGCAAGGAGGTGGAGGTTGTTCGGTGCCTGAGCGTGTGTGCGAGGACGGATGCACTGCTGATTTGCGGCGCTAGGACTTCCACACGATCTTGAGATCGGCAAGTGTTCGACTACATCATCCAGGAGGTCCAAGTCGTTAACAAAACTTTGTTGTCTTCGAGGGTAAGTTCTCTATGGATGTATATCCACCCGTTGCTTGTATGTAGTAGATAGATCTTGGCGTATAGTTCCCATCGTAGGATTTTTTTTGTTTTTTATGTTGCGAACCCAACAGTGGTATCAGAGCCTAATCTATGCGTAGGTGCTTTGCATGGGTAGTACACATATGTTTATATGTGGGCGATGATGATCATGTTATTGCTTCTTTCATGTATTTTAGATATTGGTGGCATAGTGGGATAAAGCGGCCCAGACCAACTTTACATGTCATCGCACATGAGACCGGTTCCACGACTGACATGCAAGTAGTTTTGCATAAGTGGCTGGCGGGTGTCTGTCTCTCATACTATAGTCAATATATGATTTACAACGAGTTGCTAATAACTTAGTGATACGTCCATTTTGCATCACTATTCTAGGTCTTAATTCACTATTATTCATTGATATATTTCGTATTGAGAGGTGATACTTATGTTATTTCATCTATTTTTGCATGGTTGATGAATTTTGGAGCTTGGACCGCTGCAGTCAGGATTCTGATGGAAAAGGTACTGTTTGGAGGCAAAATTCGCGAAGATCAGAAAATCCAGGAAAATATATGGAAAATCCTATTTTTCCAGAAGACTCAGGATGCCAGAAGATGGAGTGGAGGTGGGCCACAGGGGGCCCACACCACCCCATGGCGCGGGAAGGCCTAGGCCGCGCCTGGAGGTGGTGTGGCCTCCCTGGCCCACTCCAGCCTCTCCCCTCTGGCGTATATCATCCTTCCGAAACCCTAAGACTCAGGGAGCGACCACAGAAAGATTCCGCCGCTTCTGCGGGGCGGAAAACACCGAGAGAGAAAGATCTCTCCGGCAGACAGATTTCTGCCAGGGGAATTCCTTCCCGAAGAGGGGAGATCGTCGCCATCAACACCACCATCAAGCTGGACTTCATCGGGATCATCATCATCATCATCACCACCATCATCACCACCACCATCATCATCATCATCACCCTCATCACCATCTCCATATTGCTGTAACAATTGGTTGAATCTTGCATTAGTTCATAGGGGAAACTTTCCTAGTGTTGATTACTCTTTGTAGTTGATGCTATTGAGTGAACCATTGAATTATTGTTTATGTTCAGATTGTTATACATCATTATTCCATCTCTGATCATGATCCATATGATGTCTTGTCAGTAGTTCGTTTTGTTCTTGGGGACATGGGAGAAGTCTTGTTGTTAGTAGTGGAGTTATGTTGAGAAAGATTTAATAGATTGTTATTTAAGTTGTGGTGTACTTCTTCTAGTGGTGTCATGTGAACGTCGACTACATGACACTTCACCTATATGGGCCTAGGGGAATGCATTGTGTATTTGGCTACTAATCGTAGCGGTTGCCGGAGTGACAGAAACCTGAACCCCCGTTAGGAAACCATTGCACAAGGGACGTAAGGGTCTTAGAGTTTAAAGCTGTGGTTAGGTTTCTACCTTAATTACTTTCTTGTACTTACGGATGTTTGCAAGGGGTATAATCACAAGTATGTATTAGTCTTGGATGGGGCGGTACATTAGCACAGGTTCACCCACACAACACTTAGCAAGCTAAAGAAGATTAATCAACTATATGAAGCGAAAGCACTTGACAGTCTTCCCATGTGTCCTCGAGAACGTTTGGTCATCTATAGAAATACAACCAGCTTGTCCTTTGCTGCATAAAGGATTGGGCCACTTACTGCATTTATTCCTACTGTCTTTTATTTACTCGTACTTTGTTTACTTGCTTTATCGAAAACCCCTAAAAATCCGTTTGCTAAGTATTTGCAGAGAATTCCTGATCCATACCACTAGCCAGCACCTTCTGCTCCTCGTTGGGTTCGACACTCTTACTTATCGGAAATACTGCGATACACCCCCTATACTTGTGGGCCATCAAGACTATTTTCTGGCACCGTTGCCGGGGAGTGAAGCGCTATTGGAGAGTGGAACTGGTAAAGGAAACTTCTACTGTGAGTATTGTTTACTTCTGCTAGTTGCTTTATTTTCGTTATGGATAATTCGCTGAGTTTCTTATTTGGTAATGCTACTACCACTGCTAAGGTAGTAGATAAGCCACCACCTGCTGAGAAAGATGTCTTCAAAATACCTACAAGAATTATTGATCGTGTAATGGATAACTACTATGTTGGGGATGGAACTGTCCATCCCGGTGATCATTTACTCTTTATACACGAATTATGCGGGTTGTTCAAGTGTGCAGGTATTACTACAGATCAAGTTAAGAAGAAGTTATTCTCATTATCACTAAAAGGAAGAGCTGAGGAATGGTATAAGCTACTAAAGAATGGTCAAGCTCTGGAATGGGAGGAAATAGTGCCTCTCTTTTATTCAAAGTTTTATCCTCCCAGTGAGATTCATAAAGATCGCAATCAAATATACAACTTTTGGCCTCTTCATGGAGAGAGTATAGCTCAATCTTGGGGGAGATTGAAGTTATTAATGCTCAAATGTCCCATTCATGAGCTCCCCAACAATATTATTATCAATAACTTTTATGCAAGGCTCCCTCTACATGATAAAGATTTATTGGATGCTTCTTGCGCTGGATCATTCACTCGCATGGAAGAAGAAGCTAAATGGGACCTTCTAGACCGTATTCAAGATAATACTGAAGCTTGGGAAAATGAAAAAGGTAGAAAGTCAGGTATAAATTATGATTATGAATGCATTGAATCTTTTATGGGAACTGGCGACTTTCAAAATATTAAAAATGCCTATGGTCTAGACTCTCAAGCTATTGCTTCTTATTTTAAGGCTTTTGCTTCTTATATTGAAGTGCCTAAAAAGAAGTGGAATAAGTATCATGAACCTTATAAAGATGTTGCTAAGAGTGTTCCTGCAAGAAATACTGAAGTTTATACTACTAATCATGTTTTACCTGAACCTTATATTGAGAAAATGCCTTTTCCAGTTAAGGTAAAGGAACATTCTATGATAGCTAGTATGGTTAATGAAAGTATGAATAAGGCTGTTGAACCTGATAAAAAAATGGTTGATGAACCTATAATAGCAAATGTGAAATACTTTGTCACCAAGTATGAAAAAGAGGGACACCCTATCCTTTGTAAGGATACCTCTAATATTGTTTCACAAAGTAGTGTTATGAGAGTTAGTATTCCTGTGTTTTCTGTTAGAATAAGTGATCATTGCTATGATAGTCCTTGTGATAGCTATATTGTCAAGTTTATGCATGATACTGAAAGTTACTATGAGAGAGGGAAAAGTGTTCTTATGCATCTCAATAATATCAAGTTTCCTCGTTTTATGTTGCACTTCTTTTGCCTTCTTATGCAAGTTGCCTTTGGTTTCAATAACTTGTTTGTTTACAAAATCCCCTTGCATAGGAAGTGGGTTAGACTTAAATGTGTATGTGTTTTTGCTTCTTAATGCTCTCTTTCACTTCAATCCATATCCCTATGAGAGCTTCTTCAAAATCATCATGCCCATCTTAATGGCTATAAAGAAAGAGCTTTATGGGAGACAACCCAATTTGTTTTTGCTTTTAGTTTGTTTTTGTTTCTTTGAGTCTTGGAAGTTATTACTTCGGTAATAACCGCTCCTTATCCGTTTTGTTTGTTTTTTTTTGTGTCAAGATCAACCTCTAATGAGAGAGAAGTAATATTTGGGGAAGTTGCTGTCCTGAAATAGATTTTTGTGCTTCACCGTGAAAATTCGTGAGAGATCTCTGTATATCGGATTGAGCTGTAATTTTTTGTGATTCTACCCCAGGTTGTTATTTAACTTTCTTTAGTTTTGCACTTTTTGATTTGAGCAACAGAAGATTTTCGAAAAAATTGATGTTTACTTGCTGGTCTGTTTTGACAGATTTTGCCAATCTTGCATTTGCTTCTTTATTCGATTTCCTTTTTGAATTCTTTTTGGGTTTTCGGAAGGAGTTTCTAAAGTAGCTTTTGTTTTGATGGTTTTCAGTTGAAGTTGGACTCAAAAGGTTTTATCACTTCACTTATACTAATGTTGCTAATGAGAACTGTGTGAAGTTTTGTGTGAAAGAAATTTCTAGGAAGTGGAGATAATGGTGTAATAAGGAAGAGAAAGGTTTTATGACTCAAGTAATAAGTGTTTGAAGATGAAGATGTTGATGCCTTTCAAGTTATAACTCCAGAGAAATTCATTGAGGACCAAATTCAGAGACCTGCAGAGTCCGTTTCCAACTAGGTAACAGTTCTGGTAAGAAAAGTTCCACGAAATTACAATCCAGCTATATTTTTGCAGTTTTCAGTTAATAAGGAAAGCTACGAAGCGAAAAAGGGATGGAAACAAAGCCAGGGTGGCCCACACCACCCCATGGCGCGGGACCACCCCTGGTCGCGCCACCAGGTGGTGAGGCCACCCAGGACTCCGCCTCCGACTCGTTTTCTCCCAGTACCTTCCTTTTGATATGAAACTTCGTAATATATAACCCCCCGGATCCGCCGAGGTCCGTATATCGTGTTTTCATCGTGTTTTTGTTTTGATCTGTTTCTGCCAGGTAAAAATCCCAGATTTGGAGCCACAATGTCTTCCTCTGGATCATCCAAGGGAGATTCCTTAGAAGATATCATCAACCCATACATGAGAGAATTGAAGATTCATCCCAAGAAGTTGTTGCTCGAAGGTGGGGAGGTTCGGATTAAAGAGGTTAAAGGCCCTAAAGGTGAAGGAAGTCTGGAGGACAGGATGGAAGCATTGGAACAAGAAGTCTTTAGGTACAAGAAGATGGCGGAGCGCGAAGTGGATATCATCCATAAGATTTGTTCCGAACTCATCACCGAGCACCAGAAGGAGACTGCTGAACTCAAAGACGAAGTCCTCTCACTCCGCCAAACAACCAACAAACTGCAAGCACAGTTCTATGACATTCAAAATCAAAACTGTGAGTATGAGGCTAGATTTAAATGCATAAGTGCTGCTGCAAGTTTCAGGATGTTGGAAACCACGATGTCCTTTGTTGATGGGAAGCCTTTACCCTGGAAGATGGACGAAGATGAGAAGATACCACCACCACCTAAGGAGTAATTCGTCATCATGTTTGGCATACCCTTGGTTTGTTCCAAGCTTGGGGGAGTGCCGCGGTATCACAACACTATCTTCTATCTTTTTACCTTTTTAGTAGAGTCATATCATGAATAGAGGAGTTATTATGTAGGATGGTTTGCATTATGGAAGTGTCCCCTCTCTCGTTAGATATGTATCCCTTGGTGTGAGTTGCCATTATGGAATATTAATGAGAAGTTCTTTCATTCACTCTTTTGCATAGCTTATGTTAGTTTTCAATTCGTGGTTATATGATTGATCTTGTTGTTAGTATTGGTATCACTTTGGGATTGAGTTAATTTAGTTGGTTTTGGCAAACCTGGCTCGGTCAGTAGCAACACTATTTTTGAGAGTTGAATGAAAAAGATAGAAGTACTCTAGAGAAAAATAATTTCATCATCTTTCTTTCTTGATTTGCTCATAAGTCTAGTATTCTCTAGTTAAGATCTTTTGTGCTTCTAAGGAAGATTGCATGTTTGTCTTTATCACTTGTATGCTTGCTTGTTTCCTTCAACTCTTATACTTGCTACCCAGCCTTGCTAGCCAAAAACCTGTACTGAGAGGGCATTCTTATCGTGCATCCACTCCTTTAAACCAAAACCTTTGCCATTTGTGTCCACCATACCTACCTAGTAGCATTATTGCTATTCCGAGTAAATTCTTGTTTTATCTACCTCCCAAATTAAACTTGTTATGTGAAGATTAGTGATTAAAGCTCTCACGAACTTGATGGCACACTTTACTTTCTTGCATTTAATAAACTTGAACCATCGTGCTCACCTATGTTGCGTATATGCTTGCGCTTTGTAAGTTGTGAATTAGCAGAACCATGCTGTCATGGGGGACGCTTTCAACATTGCACTGGTACTTTGTACCAAGTTGATATCATGTTCTTTTGTCTATGGATGTCGTCGGTGTGAAATGAAAGGGGAGCTTGTAAGTCCATGGAGTTATGCATATGTGTTAGAGAAACGCCTGGGCCGCTGGTCTAATCCATGCTGACATGGTGGAAACCTGCAGCGTAACCATAACGAGTATCTATGAAGCACTCTTCTTATAAAAAAAGAGCTCTCTGGGCCGCAGGTCTAATCCATGCTGACATGGTGGAAACCTGCAGCGTAACCATAACGAGTATCTATGAAGCACTCTTCTTATAAAAAAAGAGTCCGATATTGAGAAAAAAAGAGAAAAAGAAAAAAAGAGGTATTATGAAAAGAGGAAAGAGAGAAAAGCACCATATTCCCATGGTAAATAAGAAGATTGCTGAGATGCTTGTTGTCTGCTTGCCTTGTCATTTTGATATGGGGATTCTTTCGTATCATCGGGCAAGGGGTACCCCGTTGGCGGTTCTCTATGATGCACATATGCTTACGATGATAAGAACTTACCGGTGACTAAACTTGAGTAGCATGAGGAGCGGCCCTCGTATTCAAGGGACATGAGATTCTCAACTTACAACTTGTCAAGGCATATCCTCATTTTTGATCACTTTAACCTTAATCACCTAAAGACGCCTATGATAGGGGCAATGAGAGCTGAAAGCTAATAAGTATCATAATTTTTGGGAGCTCTTTATGAGACTTGCAATCCCTGCTTCCCTCTTCGAAGGGCCTTTCTTTTACTTTGTAGTTGAGTCAGTAAACCTATTCCCCTCTATCTCAGCAAGTATTTTGAGTTGATGTGTTTCATTCATTCATATGATGATTTATTCAATCATGTTTCTTATGTTCCTTGTTTTGCACATTTGCTCTTATCTTGATGTTTACTACTTTGAAAGCTATCTTTGAAAACCAGCTATTTGTGAACTCCAGCAAATTATCAACTATTCTTCGACCAAGAGCTAAGTTTGCCATTACCAATTATGATTCACTTTATGTATCTTTATTGTGTTTCCTTTACTCATTGCAAGTTTAGTTATATAATAGTGAGTTGTTTTCTATTATGATCTATGTATTTGATGAATGTGATGCTTCTTGTCCGTATTCTTTTATCGACTCTTCACTCCATAAACCTGAGGTCATGTTTATTGAGCTTAGTTTCGCTCTGGGACAAGCAAAGTCTAAGCTTGGGGGAGTTGATACGTCCATTTTGCATCACTATTCTATGTCTTAATTCACTATTATTCATTGATATATTTCGTATTGAGAGGTGATACTTATGTTATTTCATCTATTTTTGCATGGTTGATGACTTTTGGAGCATGGACCGCTGCAGTCAGGATTCTGATGGAAAAGCTGCTGTTTGGAGGCAAAATTCACGAAGATCAGAAAATCTGGGAAAATATATGGAAAATCCTATTTTTCCAGAAGACTCAGGATGCCAGAAGATGGAGTGGAGGTGGGCCACAGGGGGCCCACACCACCCCATGGCGCAGGCAGGCCTAGGCCGCGCCTGGAGGTGGTGTGGCCACCCTGGCCCACTCCAGCCTCTCCCCTCTGGCGTATATCATCCTCTCGAAACCCTAAGACGAGCAACCACAGAAAGATTCCGCTGCCTCTGCGGGGCGGAAAACACCGAGAGAGAAAGATCTCTCCGGCAGACAGATTTTTGCCGGGGGAATTCCTTCCCGGAGAGGGGAGATCGTCGCCATCAACACCACCATCAAGCTGGACTTCATCGGGATCATCATCATCATCACCGCCATCATCATCATCATCACCCTCATCACCATCTCCATATTGTTGTAACAATTGGTTGAATCTTGCATTAGTTCATAGGGGAAACTTTCCCGGTGTTGATTACTCTTTGTAGTTGATGCTATTGATTGAACCATTGAATTATTGTTTATGTTCAGATTGTTATACATCATTATTCCATCTCTGATCATGATCCATATGATGTCTTGTGAGTAGTTCGTTTTGTTCTTGAGGACATGGGAGAAGTCTTGTTGTTAGTAGTGGAGTTATGTTGAGAAAGATTCAATAGATTGTTATTTAAGTTGTGGTGTACTTCTTCTAGTGGTGCCATGTGAACATCGACTACATGACACTTCACCTATATGGGCCTAGGGGAATGCATTGTGTATTTGGCTACTAATCGTAGGGGTTGCCGGAGTGACAGAAACCTGAACCCCTGTTAGGAAACCATTGCACAAGGGACGTAAGGGTCTTAGAGTTTAAAGCTGTGGTTAGGTTTCTACCTTAATTACTTTCTTGTACTTACGGATGTTTGCAAGGGGTATAATCACAAGTATGTATTAGTCTTGGATGGGGCGGTACATTAGCACAGGTTCACCCACACAACACTTAGCAAGCTAAAGAAGATTAATCGACTATATGAAGCGAAAGCACTTGACAGTCTTCCCATGTGTCCTCGAGAACGTTTGGTCATCTATAGAAATACAACCAGCTTGTCCTTTGCTACATAAAGGATTGGGCAACTTGCTGCATTTATTCCTACTGTCTTTTATTTACTCGTACTTTGTTTACTTGCTTTATCGAAAACCCCTAAAAATCCGTTTGCTAAGTATTTGCAGAGAATTCCTGATCCATACCACTATCCAGCACCTTCTGCTCCTCGTTGGGTTCGACACTCTTACTTATCGAAAATACTGTGATACACTCCCTATACTTGTGGGTCATCACTTAGTTATCATCGTTGTGGTTCCATGTTTGTAGGTAAGACCGGTTCTATCTCCGAAAGCCCTAAGCTATGTAAAACTTGCAATGGATAAATTAGAGGCGTCTAGTTTATATTGTTGCTAGGCTAGTGTCATGATATGGTAATGTTGTAAGTTAATGTATGGTAGATACCCTTACAACACACCTAACGTGTAAGTTCCATAGACCTTGGCCTTACACACAAAGGAATGATAGAGATCATACCACGATGCACATGATGGTGATCAATTGCATGGACCCTATCATTCCACTTTACACATATGATGTTTGAATCTTATATGGCTAGTTTGGCGTTTTTAGTAGCATTATAAGATGATCCCTCATTTAGATATCAAGATAAAATGGGTTCTCCCTTAAGTATGCACCATTTATGTTTCGCCGCTTCAAGACATCACGTGATGATCAGGTGTAATTGAATCCATGATCATATTTCGGGTGTAAGACAGTTTTACACACGCAAGTACTAAGGTTCTTACTTAGCGAGCCTAGAATGTACAAACATAGCCTCATAACACAGACCGAAAGGTTAAGCATGAGTCATATAGTCGATATGATGCCCATATTGATGCTCGCCTTTGAAACTACATCGAATCACGTGATGATCACACTTGGTGTAGTGGATTTGGCTCATGTAATCACCAAAAAGACACGAGGGATGTTGTTTTTGAGTGAGAGTTCATTTGTAATTTGGATTAGGTGAACTCGATTAATCATAAACTTAGTCTAAACTTTACAAATTCTGTTGTAGATGGCACCACCTGCTTTTAATTTCGATGTGTTCATGGAGAAAGCGAAACTTGCAACGAATGGTAGCAACTTTACCGCTGGGCCATGAATTTGAGGATTCTCCTCAATGCTGCACACAAGCTGTATGTGCTAGAAGCGCCGCTAGGCCCCCCACCAGCTCCTAATGCCCCTAACGAGGAAAAGAACGTCTATCTGAGTCATCAGAAGGACCACATATTAGTTCATTGCGGCATACTGTATGGACTAGAGCCAGAACTTCGAAAGCATTACGAAAACGGCAATGCCTTTGATACCATGGGAGAATTGAAAATGATTTTCGATATCCATGCTGCCGTAGAGAGTTATAATGCTTCTGAAAAGTTCTTTAGCTGCATGATGGAAGAGAACAACTCCATTAGTGAGCACGTACTGAATGTCTAGGTACGCCGATAGGCTTGTGTCCTTGGGAATAACGACTCCCATTGACTTAGGCATACATCGTGTTCTCCAATCTCTCCCACCTAGCTACAAGAGCTTCGTGATAAACTACAATATGCAGGGCATGAAGAAGTCTCTCCCCGAGCTTCTGTCAATGCTTAAGACTGCAGAGGTGGAGATCAAGAAAGAACATCAAGTGTTGATGATCAATAAGACCACCGGTTTCAAGAAAGACAATAAGGGAAAGCAAAAGGGAAAGAAGGACGGCAAATCTATTGCTGCACCTGAAAAGAAATCTCGAGCGCAACTACCCCAAGTACTTGGCAGAAAAGAGGGCCGGCAAGGCAAACAAAGGTATTTATGATATACATGTTATTGATGTGTACTTGATTAGTACTCGCAGTAGCACCTGGGTATTTGATACTAGATCAGATGCTAATATATATGTAACTCGAATCAGGGGCTGCGGAACAAGCGACCACTAGCAAGGGGTGAGGTCAAGATGCGTGTCGGCAATGGATCACGGGTTGATGTGATCGCTGTTGGAACGCTGCCTCTCCACCTACCGTCGGGATTAGTTATAAACTTAAATAATAATTATTTGGTGCCTGCAATGAGCATGAACATTATATCCGGATCTTGTTTAATGCGATGTGGTTATTCATTCAAATCCAAAAACAATGATTGTTCGATTTATATGAATGATATCTTTTGTGGTCATGCATTTGTGATGAATGGTTTATTTCTGTTGGATCTCAATAATAGTGTTACACATATTCACACTGTTGATGCTAAAAGGATTAAACTTGATGATGATATATCTGCATATATGTGGCACTACCGTGTAGGTCATATTGGTGTTAAACACATGAAGAAACTCCATTTTGATGGACTTTTGGAATCACTTGACTTTGAATCATTTGATACATGTGAGCCATGCCTTATGGGCAAGATGACTAGAACGCCGTTTTCCGGTTCAATGGAACGAGCGACAGATTTATTGGAAATAATACATACTGATGTATGCGGTCCAATGAGTGTGTCGGCACGTGGTGGTTATCGTTATTTTGTTACTTTCACGGATGATTTGAGTAGATACGGGTATATCTATTTGATGAAACACAAATCTAAAACCTTTGAAAAGTTCAAGGAATTTCATAATGAAGTTGAAAATCATCGTAATAGAAAGATCAAATTTCTACGGTCTGACCGTGGATGTGAGTATCTAAGTTACGAGTTTAGCACACATATGAAAGAGTGTAGAATAGTTTCACAACTCACGCCTGCCGAAACACCACAGTGTAATGGTGTGTCAGAACGTCGTAATCGTACTTTATTAGATATGGTTCAATCTATGATGTCTTTGACTGACTTGCCACTATCATTTGGGGTTATGCACTGGAAACTGCTGCATTCACTTTAAATCGGGCACCATCTAAATCCATTGAAAAGACACCGTATGAATTATGGTTTGGAAACAAACCTAAGCTGTCATTTCTTAAAGTTTGGGGTTGCAATGTTTATGTGAAGAAACTTCAACCGGATATACTCGAACCTAAAGCAGAAAAATGCATCTTCAAAGGATACCCTAAGGAAACTATTGGGTATTCCTTCTATCACAGATCCGAGGGCAAGGTTTTCGTTGCCAAGAATGGATCCTTTCTATAGAAAGAGTTTCTCGTGAAAGGCGTGTGTAGTCGGAAGGTAGAACTCAGAGAGGTCATTGAACCTTCTCTTCATACAACAGCGAGTAGAGCAGCACCGGAAATTGTTCCGGAGTTGACTTCACCGAATGAAGCGGGAACTAATGATAATGATCATGAAACTCCGAAAGAGGAGACTACCGAACCGTGCAGGTCAAGCAGGACACGTGCAGCTCCTGAACTGTACGGAAATCCTGTTATGAATTTCATGGTCGATGAAATACATGACCCGACGATGTATGAAGAAGCGATGATGAGCCCGGATTCCAACAAATGGCTAGAAGCCATGAAATCCGAGATGGAATCCATGTAAGAAAACCAGGTTTGGACCTTGGTGGACTTCCCTCATGACCGAAAGGCTGTTGAGAACAAATGGATTTTCAAAAGAAAAAGCAATGCTGATGGTAAAGTAACCATCTATAAAGCTCAACTTGTCGCAAAGGTGTTTCGACAAATTCAAGGGGTTGACTACGATGATACATTCTCTCCCGTAGCGATGGTAAAGTCGGTTAGGATTATGTTACCAATTGCTGCTTATTTCGATTATGAGATATGGCACATGGATGTGAAAGCTGCATTCCTCAATGGTAATATTGAAGAAGAGTTATATATGATACAACCAAAGGGTTTTATCAATCCTAAGGATGCTAACAAGGTGTGCAAGCTTCAGCGATCCATCTATGGACTGAAGCAAGCATCATAGAGTTGGAATCTCCGCTTTGATGAGGTGATCAAAGATTTTGGATTCATCCAAACTTATGGAGAGGCTTGTATTTACAATAAAGTGAGGGGGAGAAATTTGGCATTTCTAATATTATATGTGGGTGACATATTATTGATTGGAAATGATATAAATCTTTTAAACAATGTTAAAAGTTATCTAAAGAGCAAATTTTCAATGAAGGACCTAGGTGAAGCGTCATACATATTAGGCATAAAGATCTATAGAGATAGATCAAGGCGCCTGATAGGGCTATCACAAAGTACATACCTTGATAAGATTTTAAAGAAGTTTAAAATGGATGGAAGTAAGAAGGGGTTCTTACCAATGTTGCAATGTAAGACAGTGAGTAAGACTGAAAGTCTGGCTACGGCGGAAGAAAGAGAGATAATGGATAAAATCCCCTATGCTTCGGCTATAGGCTCTATAATGTACACCATGTTGTGTACAAGACCGGGTGTGGCACATGTTATTAGTTTAACTAGTAGGTACCAATCTGATCCAGGTACGGAACACTGGATAGCGGTCAAGAATATCCTTAAGTAGTTAAGAAGAACTAAGGATATGTTTCTTGTATACGGAGGTGAAGAAGAGCTAGACGCTGAGTGTTATGTCGACGCTAGCTTTGACACCGATCTAGATGACTCTAAGTCTCAATCCGGATATGAATTTCTCTTAAACGGATCAGCAGTTAGTTGGAGGAGTTCCAAACAACCTGTGGTGGCTTGATCAACGATGGAGGCGGAATATGTTGCTCCTTCAGAAGCGGCAAAGGAAGCGGTTTGGATGAAGGAGTTCATAACCGAACTAGGTGTGGTTCCTAGTGTGTTGGACCCAATGGTTTTCTGTTGTGACAACAATGGGTCCATAGCCAACGCCAAGGAACCAAGGTCTCACAAGGATTCCAAGCATATTAAGCGCCGGTTTCACTCCATCCGAGAGAATGTAAGGATAGAGATATAAAGATTTGTAAAGTACACACGGATCTCAATGTTGCAGATCTATTGACTAAAGTTCTCCCTAGGGGAAAACATGATCAACACTAGAACTCCATGGGTGTTAGATTTATCACTATGTAACTAGATTATTGTCTCTAGTGCAAGTGGGAGACTGAAGGGAATATGCCCTGAGAAGCAATAATAAAGTTGTTATTATGTATATTCCAAGTATATGGTAGATGTTTATTTTTCATGCTATAAGTGTATTGATACGGAAACGTTAATACATGTGTGTTTAATAAACAAATGGAAAGTTCCTAGTTATGCCTCTCTTTAAACTAGCTCGTTGATTAACAAGATGATCAAAGTTTCCTGATCATGGATATTGGATATCGATAATAACGAGGTCATAACATTGGTGAAATGATGTGATGAACATTCACCCGAAGTATAGCATTATGATCAAAGTCATTGAGTTTATATTTCTATAACATCATACGAAGTAATCCTAGTCCTTAGACAATGAGATCATGTTAATCACTAACGCGAAAAGAGTGCATGTCGATAACGAGATCAAACTAGGTATTTGGATACCAATGATCGAATCTCAGACATGTAATATATCGTGAGACAAAGGAATTAAGTTACTAGCATTAAAGGTTCTCACAATCACAGAAGTCGTTGTTGAATGTGCAGGAGTCAGAATGGATCTCCAGGTCCCGCTTCTGATTATTGATCTAAGAGGAGTTTCGATCATGTCTGCATTATTCGCGAACCGTAGGGTGACACACTTAAGGGTTGCCAAACACCATTTGGAGCATATATATTTCAGACGAAATAATTGCAAAGCGCTGGAATCATTTCGATGGAAATCGGAATTGTTTCGGGTGAAATTGTAGAAACTGGTTCTGCATGTGATATTGAAATGTTGCAAGGGGTTTTATGTGAATGTTTGTTAATTAAAATAATTAACAAAAGTCTGAATAAAATAAATTAAACAGTTTTATTATATGAGAGTTGCATTAAATTTGGTGGAAATTTAATGCACGTGAGTGGAACTTTGAGTGGAGACAAAATTGATGTGAGTGGAGCTTCCACCACATGAATGAGGAAGAGGTGGGGGCACCCCCCATGGGCGCCGGCCATGGGAGGGGAGGAGCCCCCCTCTCCTATAAAAGGCCCCCCTCTCCTCTCTCACAAAACACACCTTCTCGTGAAGGATATCTCTCCTCCTCTAGATATACTTCTCCATGGTCTCGAATTAGCGAGATACATGTTCCCGGTGACATTTCGTCTGGAAGGAGTTGCTGCTTCCGCTGATTCGCTGGAGCGAGGAGGTGAAGGTTATTCGGTGATCTAAACGTGTGTGCGAGGACGGATGCGCCGCTGATTTGCGGCGCTAGGACTTCCACACGGTATTGAGATCGGCGAGCGTTCGATTTCATCATCCACGAGTTGCAACTCGTTAACAAAACTTTGTTGTCTTTGAGGGTAAGTTTTCTATGGATGTATATCCACCCATTGCTTGTATCAAATAGATAAATCTTGGCGTATAGTTCCTATCGTAGGAATTTTTTTTGTTTTCTATGCTGTGAATCCAACAATAGCGTATGCAGTTCAACCTTTACAAGGCGGTCAGTTCAAACTTCATAGGAAGGTAATTAAAATTTCACAGGACAGACAGTTCAACCTTAACAGGACAGACAATTTAACTTTTCAGGTAGGCAGTGCAGTCTTATGCTTCGGTTAATTTAATATTTTGTTTTTTAGTTAAATTCATGCAAAATTTATAAAAATTTAAAACATGAAATTTCATTATCTTTTCAACGCCGTATCATTTGTCTAATTTGGACAAACGGTTGAAAAAATATCGTACAAATACCGTCTACCCTTTATGTATATGTCCGAATTTTGGTATATTAAAAATTGTTCAAAAAATAGTGCTAAATTTGAAAAACCTTTAACGTTTGCTTCATTTGGACAAACGGTTAAAAAATATCGTGCAAATACCGTCTGCCCGTGTTTGAATACATTCGAATTTTAGTATTTTCAAAATTGTTCAAAATCGGTGTGAAATTTAAAAAAATTTAAACATGAAAAAGATGCGAAACTTCATTATTTATCCAACGGTATATTATTTGCATCATTTTGATACGCGGTTAGAAAACTGGATTGAAAGTTCGTTCTATAACTATTTAGTAAAAAAATATTTTAGAAATTAAATTTAGACCGTGTAAAATTTGCGAAAAGTGTGGATATGAAAAAGTTGCAGTTTTTTATTATCTTTCCAACGGTATATTATCTGCTTAATTCTGACAAACTATAAACAAATTTAATGTATAATTTATATATTACAACAAACAGACAGTTTAAACAGTTGATATGGTAAGTTTAACCTTTTTTCTGAAAGTTCAACTTTTGTCTGAAAAAATTCAAGTCAGTGCTCAGAATATTATTCTGCAACCGGTTACAGAATAGTGTTGGTATATATATGCGACACCATGGTGTCCGGATACCATACCTATATTTTGTACATATCCATGATGTACGTATCCAAATTTTACATACCTAAGGTTTACAAAATAAGATATACCTATCTAAGTTATATATATCTAAGGTATCACATACCTAAGGTGTACATATCTAAGTTTATATTTATATATATATATATATATATATATATATATATATATTCACGTATGTTGCGTATGTACACTTTAGGTATCTAATATGTTAGATATATATAATTTAGATATGCATATTTTAGGTATGTGATACCTATGCATGTATAACTTTGGTACGTATACACTCAGGTATGTGTGGTTTAAAGCAAAAGTATGCGTATCACGTATGGTGTCTGGGCACCATGGTGCCCTAGTTTTTTTACCTATATATATATATATATATATTACACCCGGATGTAGTTATACCCATGTGTATTTCACACTATCTAGGTAGTATCTACCATACCGGAGGATATATACGCGTAGTATGAAGTATATAGTATTAATTAGATAGTATACGTACTATTTTTTGGTAGTATGTATGATTTTTTTGCATACTTCTTTTATACGTACAAATATGAAGCTATTTTGAATATATAGTGCAAACTATGGGTAACTTGATTGAAAATATCTTAGAAAGTATGCAAAATATATTAGATATAGTATATGAACATACTCCAACTCATATAGTATCATACATACTTTCGTACAGAGTATACGAAGCGTGGGTATAACTACACCTAGAAAAAAATATACATATACACAACAGGACTATTCGGAAACCCCGTTAGGAGATTCCTAGATAACTATCTAGGAACCGCCCAATTTTTGGAAGGTGTCTCTTAACCCAAATAGGACACGATCCGGACATCCCACCCTCCGACCCGGACATCCTGGGACATCCCCGACCCGGACACGATCACGCCCCCTTCCTTCTTGAAAGCCCCGCCCTCGAGCGGAGACACCTCCATCGATTTTCCCCGTATGTACCCTACCTGCGCCGGCGGCGACGAGCGAGCGGCAACGGAGGCCGATGCGAGGGAGGAGGCGCCGGAGTTCCACGCTTGTTCCCCAACTAAAGACCTTCTTCTGGGCTACTGCGGCACCGACGAGCGAGCGGCGGTGGAGGTCAACGCGAGGGAGGAGGTGACGGAATTTCTCCTTGTTCCCAACCTAAAGACCTTCTTCTAGGCTGCGGCGACGCAGGCGAGCGAGCAGCGGCGGCGACAGACATGAGGAGGAGTCGCCGGATTCCTTCGGAGAGGGCCCCATCATCGTTTTTGACGTGATACCGCCGGTAATCATGGCGCCTATCAGGCGGCAAGGGCTATCCAAGCAAATTTCTGAGGTGTGTGCCAAAACACTACTAGTTAACTGCCATAAATTCTGCTAGTTAACTGCTAGATTAATATTGTGAGCTAAGAGGAACTTGAAAATCACTAGTGTGTTGGTTTCATGTTATTTCTGGAAGTTAAGAGAAACAATTCATGGTAGTCTTGTGGTGTTTTTTGGTACTTAACTGAATGTGTCAAAATTAGTTGGAAAAAAATATCACTGGGTCAGTTCAGTATTTTTTGGCAGTTACAATGTGATAGTATGAGAAGTTAACTATGGTGACTTGTGTTTTAAAGTTGATAATCACCGTTGTGTGGGTTCATTTAGAATTCTGAAAAAAAAACAAAAAGTTACCTAGCAGAATTTGGTATTGTAGTTGTTTTACTATTAAAAAACTTCTGAAAGTTGTGATGTTAGATCGTTAGAAGTTAATTATAGTTATATGTGCTGCAGATTCTGGGGTATCGTACGCAAGGTACAGAAGGGCATATTCATGAAAGGTGCCTTGGGACTCAGCACCTTCTTGCAACTTGAGTGTTCACTACTGAAGTTGAAACAGTGACTAGTTGTGAAATTGACCTAAGTCCCGTACAAACTCCACTAATTATGTTTGTATGGGAGTTTACTATGTTCAACTAGGGTGATTTGGATTGTGAAAATATGAAATCTGTTGCACCACCAAAAAATCTTTGGAACAAAACTGTTCATATATGGTAGTTAGTAATGATAAACTGTGGGGGTTGGGATGTTGAAAAACAACATGTGCTTGATAAGGGATGATAAAAAATAATATAAACTAATTTCATGTACGGAAGTTTGCTACTAGGGAATGTGGAAGTTAGGTGTTCCATAAAATTAATACATGATGTGTCTTTTCTCTACAGATTTTTGAAACAGATACACAACTAAAAATGGCCCACAGAAACAATGATATGGTTGAAAAATAGTAGATGGAGGTGAAGAAATGTATTGCTGGTCTGGCCCACCAAAGTGTAAACGTTCTCCTATGATATGTGATGAGCCTATAGGTCGTTTTGAACCTATGATGCGTCTTCCAAGACGACAAGCTGGTACCAGAGCATGCCCCAATCCCAATGCCAAGTCTACATCAGTGCAGAACAGTGTGGATGTGAATCTGTCAAGTGGTGTTTCAAGCAATCCAAGTGTTGTGGCTAGGAATCATATGCAACACAAGAGGCAGAAAGTAGTAGATGCAGACAATGTTGATATTGTTCATAGTTATGGTAACTCAGGGATCAGCACTGGGAAGTTAAGTCTCCATCAAAAGGAGTTAGGTCAATTCCAGACTTATCGGACATCCATTCCAATGACGATAAGATCATGATGTGGTCTGGTCCAAAAAAACCATGCTCACCTGTACGTTGCAATGAGCCAATTGCTGTTAGAGATCTAGTTTTTAGTCTTCCACGAAGGGAAATGCAAAGTAATAGTGGGGAGTCAAGATGTGCACATAATAAAGTTGAGAAGAAAACATCATATGTACAGATCAAACCAAAGCTTCCAGTAAGATCATCAAAGGATACGAGGCCAGATGGTACATCTGAGAATGATGCAATGCATAAAAATGGGACTTCATCAAATCATATGCCTCCAAAAGATGCTTTACTTCATGTACCTGTTGTCACGCCACCTTGCCCCATCAAACAAGGGTAGGGAAAAACACCAACTCCTCTACAATCGTACACACATGTGAGTGCCCATAAAATATTTGTTTCAATTAATTATGAAATAACAAAAAAATATAGCATTCTAGATATCCTGAAAAATGAAAAATGTTGTTTATTTTATCTTCATTACTTAGAAAAGATAATAAATCTAATAGTGACTAACATATTGTGACTGGGAAACATATGCATGCACCCGAGCTCCCAGAGAGTTTCATACCTACAATTGCCCAGGAATTCGAAACATTTGATGAGGTTTTTCAGTTTTACAACACATATGCTAAGCACACTGGGTTTGAAATTAATAAAGCCCAACAGAACAATAGACGGCAGTATCTACGATGTGTCTGCGAGAGAACACATAACACAGGTTTCGATGAATCTCACAGATAATGGGATAAAGTGAGCAAAAAAATGGGTGCAAAGCATTTATGAGATTAAAATAGAGAGATGATGGTAGCTGTGTTGTGATGGATATAATCCTAGAACACAACCACCCATTGCTGTTAAATCCATCAATGCAAGTGTTGTTGTATTCACACAAACATGTCGACGCAACACTGCAGGATTTGATTAAAGACCTCTAGTTTACTAACGTTAAGCATGCTAGCATAATGGGATTCCCATCTAGGATGAATGGTGGACGCAATAAGTTACCATGCCATGACAAGGATATAAAGAACATGTAAGTATCAACGCACGAAAAAAACAAAAAAGAAATCATATAAACTCATATTATTTGGCAATAACTGATATTTATAAACTACAAATTTTGCAGGAAAGCACGTAATACACGCCTTGACAACACAGAGGATGTGCAGACACTGTTCAAGTTGTTTGCTTATATGAAAGCTGAGAATAAGAATTTCTATTCTGATGTGCAAGTTGATTCAGAAAACACAATTAGAAATATTTTCTAGTCAAATGCTAGCTACAGAGCTATATATGCCGATTTCGGGGACTGTATCACCTTCAATACAACATACCAGAGCAATATATACCACATGCCACTTGCAGTTTTTGTTGGCGTCAATAATCATTTGCAGTCGACATTTTTTGGTGTCGCGCTGCTGGGCCTAGAAAGCATAGAATAATTCAAATTGGTATTCAGCACATTCTTGAAATGCATGGGCGGGAAACAGCCAATTTGTATTTTAATAGGCATGTCAATTTAACCTTGAAAAAGGTTAGCTAGCTATTTTTATAAAAGTCCATTTGCTTTGTCCATTGAAGTTATGTATCTATTTATTAAGAAAAATGATGATGCTTGCTCTGCTTATGGAAGTTAGATAGATATTTTTATGGAAGCCAACTTGTTTTCTTATGGTAGTTAGGTATCTGTTTTATATGATAAAAACGGTGGCTTCCTCTGTATATGGAAGTTAACTATATGTTGCATTAAGGTTCACTTGCTCTGATTTGGGAAATTAACTAGCTATTGTTATGGCAAACTTAGATATATATTAATTAATATGAATAATTTAAATATAATATTAATTGGGAAAAATGACAAAGTTATGTAGCTGTTTTTTTGAAAGCCAACTTCTTTGCCTATTGGGAGTTAGATAGCAATTTTAATTAGAAAAAATCTCTAGCTTGCTGAGTATCTGGAAGTTAACTATATGTTGTCATGAAAGCCCACTTGCTATTTTTAGGGAAGTTAACTAGGTGTTCATATGGCTAACTTAGCTATATATTAATATGTATAACTGTTGTTGATTGTGAAAAAATTGACAGTGTTACTGTTATTTAATACAAATTAGTGTCCCTCTATGGCGCAGGCTATACCGACGATTTTCCCACGGTCTCTTCATAAGCTGTGCAGATGGCACATAATGAGAAAGCATAAAGTTCCACTGAGAAAGCTTTACCAACTTTTTCCTGACCTGAAAGAGCAGCTAGCAGCGATTTTGAACCATCCGCTAACATCGTCGGAATTTGAAGCAGCATGGCATGCACTGATTGATAAGTACGGGCTGCACAATATCAATATGGTGATCAACCAATGGAATGAGAGGACTACATGTATCTTGACATATTAGAAGGATGTTTTCTGCGCCAGAATGACATCAACACAGAGAAGTGAGAGCATGAACCATGTGCTGAAGAAAGGATTCATGAAGGAACAAGATAATCTCCATATATTTGCGAAACAAGTAAATAGCTGTATACAAAAAAGGCGAGAAGCAGAAAACGCAGAAACACTTGCATCAATGGTACAAAATGCAAACATGCTTCTTTATTTTTTAAGTAAAGGATAAATATTTAAGTTATGTTTGAACAACATGGAAGTTATCTTACAATTAAATATTAAAGTTAAGTATGTCACACTACTGAAGTTAACTTATATAAAATTGAAGTATACATTAGAATTTTTTTGTAGAGGTTGGGTTTGTAATAGATGTTTTAAGTAAAACAATACTTCATAGTGCATTGACTGATATGTTAGTTTACTATGCAGGGTGCAAGCAAACCTTTGACCAGATATGGATTTGAAGAACAAGCACTAAAGGAGTACACGAGAGCAGTGTACTCGGTGTTTAAAGAACGCATATATCATAGCACAACTTTTAGAATTAAAACATCTTCGGAAAATCCAACACACTTTCTCATCCATCACTACAACCAAAGTAGGGTATTTTCTTGGTCGAGGCATTAGTTTCGTGTGCTAGCGGATGAAACAGAAGGCAGATTTGAGTGTGAGTGCAAACTATGGGAGTATACAGGTAAATTATCTGAGTAACATTATTGAGAATATGTTGCTTACCATGCTTACAAATTATTGATTTGCTTTTTTTGTATTGAAATTACATGAATGCTTTTCTAGCAAAATTTGTTTTACAAAAACAAAAAAGGGGTTTAAATATCAGGAATACAAAAAAAGTTAGCATTCATGAAGAAAAATATGCAAAATAAATAAATGAATTTAATAAAAATATATGAAAGTTAAGTTTATAGAACAACGGAGGTAAAATGTATTGAAGTTGACTTAACTGAAGTTATTTTACTTACTAAACTGTAGAAGTTAAGTTTCCATTCATATTAAAGTTGACCTCAATAAATATATTTTTAAAATGTGCTAATCGGATTATTTTTAATTTACGAGAAGTTAAAACTATTTTTACAGGGTTATTTTGCCATCATGTCCTAGCTGTTTTTGAGCACGTAAGACTGGAAAAGATCACAAAAAAGTATATACTGCAAAGGTATACAAAAAATGCAGTCATGGATCCAAATTTCAACCGCAAAGATTACAAAGCATCGGAGGCAAGAGCAACATCACTTGAATATAGACAAACTATACTATACAATAAAGCAATAAAGACTGTGAATAGAGAATGCTACTCAGACAAAAAGTTCGAGATGGTTCTAGCGGATTTTAGAGAAGTTAATGCACAAATGGAAACCAGTGAATTAGAGGTTGACAGAAACAATCAGACATCAGCGAATGGAAAAGTTCCGCAAGGGTCTAGTCCGTCTGACAATATCCCTGTTACTGAAAATGGTGACAAATTTGCAGATTTATAGCCATCACCAGTAGCAAGAACAAAAGGGAGTTGAAATAAAGAACAAAAGGAAAAGAATTCTGCCCCACAACCAGAGCTCGACAACCATGGCATTTCCAAAGGTCAGAGACTCTACAGCATATGGAAAAAAATCACAGAACACAATGCAAGAACATGCAAGAAGAGGCGACTTGCGGCAAAACTACTTGATACACATTAGAAAGTGTACGACACTTCTAGCCCTATAGAGAAAGTCAAAAATGCATCCAGAATTTGCTAGCAAATCAGGAAATCATAGACGATGATGAAGCTGTTCTAAATATAGATGAGGATGAAGATTATGAAGACAATAGCAACGGATCTGAAAATGATGCTGAAGCTCATACAGAAACATAAAGTAAAGTTGATGCAAGTCCTCATGTAGATGCTCAACAAGGATGCAACAATTACAAAAAGAGAGATCCACAGAAAACAACAGCTACACACATGAAGCCACAAGGAATACGTACTTGTGGCGAGTGTGGTGAAATTAGAGGACACAATGCAAAAACGTGCAAGATATTGCAACTAGAGGAACACCTGTGGAAACAACAGCTAGAATTAAATATAGAAAAGAAATCTGCAAATAACACACCAAAACAACACAAGAAAGGAGCAAAGGAAAAAGATGACACACCATCGGAGAATCAAATAAGAAGGAGCAACTGTTTTAAGAAAAGTTGAAGAGATCATATATGTGTACAAAAAAATAGTGCCAGAAAACTAGATAGTGTTGTACAGATAAAACTTATATAGATGTTTTCTTAGTGCTTGTTAAAAAGTTAGACTTCTGGGTGATTATATATCCTTACAGAATTCTACTAATTTGTTTGGTTGCAATTTTTTTTTGGTTTTGTTATTGGGATGACTCTTTCCAATGGACACATTGTAAGTTAATTACCTAAAAGTATTATTTAATAGTGGCACATTTACATGTGTATGGATGTATGGATATATGAAAAACTGGAAGTTATCTTTCAACAACATGGAAGTTAACTTACAATAAGGATTGAAGTTAAGAATGTCAATTACTGAAGTTAACATGTAGAACATTGAAGTATACATTAGAAAAAATTGTAGAGGTTGGGCTTGTAAAAGATGCGGGTTAACATTAGAAAAACCTGGGGCTTAGCTTATAATAAAGTAGGTTACCATTAGAACAAAGTGGACGTTAGATTAAGAGAAAAGATAGATAAAAATTTGGAATAATAGATGTAAGCTTATAGAAAATAAAGTGGACTAGAATTAAAAATTTACCTTGTAAAAAAATTGAAGGTTAAAATTACAGACAATGGAGGTTAACTATACAATAATTGAAGGAGATATGCCCTATAGGCAAATAATAAATAGGTTTTTATTGTCATATCTCAATTAGTTTATAATAGTTTCATATTGTGCTATAACTGCGCCAAATAGAAACATTGGTACAGATGTGGTATGAAATAACCAAGTCCCTAGTAGCCTCTATTCATACTAGTTCGTTGGTCACTACTAGGAAAATGGCTATATGTAATCCACACATCCGTGGCGCACGTGCTAGTGATGCCCCACGGGTAAAATAGGCGTGGCGCACTGCCCACAGATGCCCTACGGCTAACTGCCATAAGCGTGGCGCACATGGGGGTGGTGCGTCACGGCTACTTGTGGGCCAGGGCACAGGTGGCCGCAGATAACCTAGCCATAGCGCACTTGTGCGCAGTGCGCTACGGGTGTGAAACTTAGTCATAGTGCACTCTGACATAGTGCGCTACGGGTATGTGGGTTGCGACCTGCTGTGCGGCTGGGCGAACTTACCCGTAGGGCACCCTAGCCTAGTGCGCCACAGGTAAGTTTCCTGTACCAAACCCCACCCCCACCCCCCCACCCCTCCTGGATCGCCTTTTTAGTCTTGCAAAAAATAAAAGAAAATGATAAACAATTTAAAAAATAAAATCCTTTCACATGTATGTAGGTAATATGGTCTAATGTGTAGGAAAATTAACAAACATAAATTTCGACTTTTTCTGCAAAAAAAGATCATGCCACGGTAAAATAGGCGTAACTTTTGAATACGAATTCGAAAAAAATGTTTAATATACCAAAATAACGAGAACGAGATTCCGCATCTACTCGCAACCACCTCTGGTCGTTTGGCGATTTTTTAGATTTTCAAAATTCGAAAAAAGTAAAAAGTTATGATCAAAAAATCGTTTTTTTCCTGCAGAAAAAAAATGGAGGCCACTTACTTGTAGCGCACCACCCCTAGTGCGCCACGAGTAAGTTAGGCGGGATTTGAAATTCGAATCACCACCCGACCACCTAACCCTTCATATATATCTTCTCCACCCACCCCTTATCTCCTCCACTTCCACTTCTCCTCCCTTCTCCACTTCTCCTCCCTTTTCCACCTTCTCCTTCTCCTCCACCTCTCCTACCTTCTTCTTCTCCTCACTTCTCCTTCTCCTCTCTCCGGCTGCACCCACCTTCGACGGCGCCCTCCTCCGAGCACCTCCGGCTACACCCTCCCCGACCATCCTCCGATGGCGCCCTGCCCCATGCACCTCCGGACGCAACCTCCTCCACCATACTCCGACCGTGCCCTCCTCCGACTACACCATCCTCTACCAGCCTCTGACCACACCCTCCTCTAACCACCTCCAGCAGAGACCTCCTTCAACGAGGCTACAACACCAACGACGACGGCGGCCGGCTGCTCGATCTAGATCTAGATCTAGATCAAATCCCGCTTTTTTTTGAAATTTGAAATCGGCGCACATCACCTAGTGCGCCACGGCTAACTTTTCATACGCGTGGTGCACCACCTAGTGCGCCACGGATAACTTTTCATACTGGTGGCGCACCACCTAGTGCACTACGGCTAACTTTTACCCGTAGAGCGCGCCTCGTGGCGCACCTCTAGTGCACCATGGATGATCAAAACAGGTGCGCCACGGATTACCTGTTTTCTAGTAGTGGGTCATGAGGATGATCTAGGTTACAAGATCATGGGCATTTATGCCAATTGATAACGGGGTTATATCATTGGAGAATGATGTGATGGACATTCCTCCAAGGATTGCAACACGATCAAGTCATATAGTTCATTGATGCAACAACTATACCTAGACTCCTTCTCCTTAGACCGTGAGCTCATATTACTCACTATTTCCCGAGGCTGCTTAGACTGCATCAACCTTCATCTGGTAATACGGTGGCCATAAAGGTGTACGTTGGGTATTCCGAAGGAACATTAGATGACATGTGACTGCAAGACCGGGATTTGTTTATCCACATGACGGATAAGATACATACGGCCGGCTTGGTGAGATTACATCCATAAATGTTGCAACATGTGACTCGGTCACGGGGATGTAATATCATGGTAACAAGAAAACATAACTTGTTGTGAACGAGATTGAACAAGGTATGTGATACCAATGATCAGATCTCGGACAAGTCGTATCGAGAAACAAAAAGAATTGGATGCTACATTTAGCGGCTCAAACGACATTGTTATCAGGAATGCATAGGGGTCACATGGATATCCTTGGTCTCTCGATTGATCATTGATACAGATCATGTCTAGAGCATTCCCGAGCCATGAGAGGATACACTTAAGGGTACGATGACAGCGATCATTCGTAAAACAGAATCATAGTAGAGAAAGAGAAAGTCAGAAATGTTCCGTAGAGAGATCCGAAGTTGTTTGGAGAAAGAATAAAGGAAAAGACCGGAAAAGTGTTTTCGGATGAATAGGAATTTAAATATATATTTATTATATGTTAATTGTGAATTAATATATTCTAAATAATATTTATATTAAAATTTATAAAAGCAACTTTCATATTAGGCCAAATCCCCGGATGGAAATAGCCTAGAAGGAAAAGCTGCAGAAAAACAGAAAGGAAAAATAGCTAAAGACCACGTGGGCAGCAGATAAGAGCCGCCGCACGGCGCGACACGTAGCTGGACTGCGCTGGCAGACGAGCGGCGGATAGCAGCTGCCGCACGGGGCGAGCCACAGCCGCGGGCCGCCGCAGCGGGCCTGCTCGACCCTGGCCCATGCAGGGCTCGCGAGGGAGCTCGAATTTCCTGTTTATTCCTTTAGTATTTAGTCCCACATGGCTTAGCCTTTGAAAAAGGCACACCCCCGTAGCCTATATAAAGGGGTGCCCATGGGTGGGATGAAACACACCAATATTTGGAGAAGTCCTTTGGTTGACTTCCTCCTTCCCTCTCTCTCTAGCCCTTGTGACCATGGCCCTAAGTATGGACTGTGCGATCGAGGCACACCTGCAGTACGCCGTTGCACTGTAGGGATTCCTAGCCGGATATTAACTTCCGCACTCCTGGCAGGATCGGGGAGCCGGAGGTCTCATCGTGCACCGGATGTGTACGAAGACACGAGGCGCAACACTTGGGGCGCTTAAATGTCGTGAGCCGGAGTTGTTGCATGATGAAGATGAAGAAGGAGCAAGGGGTGACCTGCGAGGAGCTTCGTGACCTTGAGGTCGGCTATGAGTACGACTATATCAACCACGTTCCCCGTAGAACGTTAACCGCGTAGGGTCTACAAGGGTATGTATTCTCTACACATTGGTCGTTACTGCATTACTACATAGATAGATCCTAGGCAGTTTTTGGGGTTCCAACATAGGAATTTTTTTGTTTTCTACTGCGGATCCCCTTCAGTGGTATCAGAGCCGATCTATGCGTAGGAGTGTTGTACGGCCAGTACGCACAAGTATTGTGCGGGCATTGATCCCTTAGTTGTTACCCTCTAACATGTACTTGTTTTTATCGCGGTATTGTTTGATGAAGCGACCGAACCGACCTTACGCGTATTTGTACGCGAGACTGGTTCCTCGCTCAACATACGGCTTGTACCGTATAAGTGGCTAGCGGGTGTCTGTCTTTCATTCGATAGTTGATATAGCATTTACAACGGAGGGCCCCGAAAGGGGTGTAATAGAGACAACTTTTGGATCCATGTTGTGGTTGGAAAGTTAATAGTTTAGAAACGGTTCTATTGCGAAAGCCCTAACAACCACGTAAAACTTGCAGTAAATAAAGTAGAGGCATCTAACTTTATTTTGCAGGAGGCATGTGATTATGATATGGGATTGGTCATTGCGAAGGTAAAGTAGTTTACTTTTCTGTTACTAAGTAGTATAGTAATGGTCATCGTTCCGATGGACGACCCGGTGGAGGCGTCGTAGTCTTGGCGTCAAACCAAGGGCAAGATGGAGATCATGCCGGAGCACTCGATGGAGATCAAGGCGCAAGAAGGACCATATCATATCACATTATATATATGATGTTGATATATCTTTTACATCTTATTGTGTGCTAGTATTTAGATACTCAACGGTAGCAAATAAGAGAATCCCTATTGAATTCCAATGTTCCGTGTTCCCCTTGTGTGTGCACCACCAAGAAAGTTCTTCGGTATGAGGCGCCCTGTGGTGAGTAGGGGTCAGACATATCTACATTCGCATATAGTGGGTGTAAGCCATGTTGCACAGCGAATACACACAAGTTAGATTTGGCGAGCCTAGCATGTGCAGACATGGCCTCGGAACACAAGAGTTTGAAAGATCGATCATGAGTCACATGGATGATGTGATTGGCATTAGTGAATGTCTACCTTTGATAATGCACTGATGGCCATGATGATCGGGGAGGTGAAGAGGATAGGGATCATGTGATCACTAAAATCGTCTAGGGGATGACAATTTTAGTGGAGACCAATTATAAATTGATCTCTTATTACGAACTTTGTCTAGATGTCTATTTGCAAATATCTTATTAGATCATGGCATATCCCATTGAAGTCCTTTGCGACCATGGGAATATATTGCTCAATTTGGAACTTAGCAAAAGGGTCCAACTTCATAGATTAATACCCACGCCTGAGGGATATCCTCGTAAAAGGTGATCTTTTCTTCTTGATATAATAACCATTACGAGATAATTCGATGACTCCGGAATGTTTGTGTTTTCTCCATAATCATCCAATAAGCCATTCTCCATTCGATGGAGAGTTGGGCTACATTTTGTATTCTACAGAATAAGGCACATAGAGTATGAGCCATTGGATGGGTTTTCCTCCACCATGGATGAAAATAGAATGTTTGGAAAAACACTTAGTGATCTTGCATTAAGAGTAGAGAACTCTTAGAAGGGCTCGATTACAAAAGGAGGTCATGGATGAAAAAGGTATATGTAAGATATACAAATTATAAATGTGGTTCTTGCAAAACTCGTTGTAGTTTGCAAAGTATTTGATACTTGTCCTGCTTTGAGAAAACATGATGATCTGCTTGAAAATTGCTGGATTTGAGGCAATGTGACTTGATGACGGCAAGAAAAACAGTTGATGGCCGATATTGAAGGGAATATGCCCGAGAGGCAATAATAAAGTGGTTATTATCTTATTCCATGTTTATGATAAATGTTTATTTTGCATGCTATAATTGTATTGATCGGAAACGTTAATACATGTGTGTTTAATAAACAAAAAGGGTTCCTAGTTATGCCTCTCATATAAACTAGCTCGTTGATTAACGAGATGATCAAGGTTTCCTGATCATGGACAGTGGATGTTGTTAATAACAAGGTCATAACATTGGTGGAATGATGTGATGAACATTCATCCAAAGTATAGCATTACGATCAAAGTCATTATGTTTATATTGCTATAACATCATACGAAGTAATCTTAGTCCTTAGACCATGAGATCATGCTAATTGCTAACACCAGAAGCGTATCTTGATAACATCAAACGTCACACCGTAACAGGGTAACTATAAAGGTGGGTTCAGTGCTACGAAGGTTTTATGTTGAGGCTCATTAACGAGGGTTTAACTCATCAATGCCCATTGTTATGGACTTGGGTTTTGGAGAAGGAGGGAGCGCTGGAGACATCTATCGGCTAGCAAACAAGCACACAGGGGACAAAGGATTTACCCAGGTTCAGGCCTCGTAGAGGTCCCTACTCCTGCTTGTCTACTCGTGGAATTATTGAGGGAGTCGAAAGTTACAATGATGAGCAGATGAAATCTGGCGAGGGTTGCGAAAACTAGGGTTACGTGTGTCCTCCTCGCCGCCCCCTCCTAGCCTTTATATAGATAGGCTAGGTCTCAGGTAGCAGGTCGAGTCGGTTACAAGTTAGGGTTTTCCCCTTAAAACTTTCTATCTTTAGCGTCTTCTTGTCCTTCAAGCAATTGAGAGTCCATAGGTTACTCGAGTCCCTCCATCCGGGCCTTGGCGACACCGTGGGCCTGTACGTATTTGGGCCGTATATACCAAGTTCGAGTACCTGTAGGGTATACCCATGTCAGTAGCCCCCGAGTGTCCAGTGGAATCGCAGATTCGACTGGGGACTTTTGAAGCCTTCGAGTGCCTGAATGAGTATATTTCGATTGCTTTTATTTGTGTCATAGGGATTGTTGATATACGTGCCTGATATAACCGAAGTATCGATATCAGTTAACCACCTTAGGGTGAAACAACGCAATCTACTCGAATTCGAGTCCCCGGACTCGAATCCGAAAAAGTGCTGGTGTAATTCGACTCAGGCCGCGGAGGTCTTACAGGAGTCAAATTCGAGTTATATGGGTGTGAGCACTTGACGCGTCCATCAAGGCATGTTCATCGTGCCAGTGGGCACGGATATGTTTCTGGTAGTGCGCAGTTAAATGCGTTACCAAGCCTTATGCAGGTCTTACCTTCACGCCGTAGGCGCGGCATCCGAATTTTATCATCGCGGAGACGATTCGGGTAACCCAGGAGACGCAGTCTCTTTGTAGGAGAAAAATTATGAGGCGGTGTCGCCATGAGTTTCGAGTGTGGATGTTATCAACACATAGTTTTTTGTTCAAATAATCATAGGGTGCGTGAACAGCGCTCCCTATGGGAGTAGCCCCCGAGTGCCTGGTTGAGTCGAAGACTCAGGCAGGGACTAAAAACTTTTGTGCCTGCTGTCATCTTTTGCTTGCTTGTTCAGTTGATGACCCAGGCAGGTACTAAAACACTTTTGCGACTGTTGTCGTCTTTTGCTTGCTTGTTTCAGTCGATGACTCAGGCAGCTAAAATATTTTCGCGACTGCTGTCGTCTTTTGCCTGCTTGTTTCCGGCGCTCCCTATGGGAGTAACCCATGTTCATAATCGAACTGTGTTTCGAGTGGTTGGGTTTGCTTTTTGTGATTGTCCATGTTCCTGCAACAAGAAAAGAAAAATTGTAGGGGCCGCGGCCAGCGCTCCCTATGAGAGTAGCCCCCGAGTGCTTGGTGGAGTCGAAGACTCCAGCAAGGACTAAAAATAGTCGAAGTTCTCCATTGCATAGCCTTTGCTGACGTCAGTGCTGACGCTTGTATGACCTTAGTTGCCCGCGTTAGCGGTTTTGACGGGACGTGATGAGCTGTGGGTCCTACTTTCTGACTTTGATTTGACTGGGCGTGCGTAATCTTATTTTTAACTGTGCCTCCTCGATTTCCGCGCGTAATGGTAGAAGTGGGGGGACGGTTCGCGCTTCCTCTTCTCCACGTGTCCTACGCGATGCATGCCACACGTCCAATAGGGTTTTTGTCAGCCGCTGGATTGCATCTTCCAGGGGTTAAGTAGCGATGCCGCGGCGGTGATTTTCCCATCTGTGTTCTTTCTTCCTTGCTGCCATCGCCATTGCCCTTTGCTTTCCTGCTTTTCTCTGCGCCCATCTTCTCCACGACGCTGGACCAACTCTGTTTGTTCCCCAGCTATTTTCTTCGCTCTCATCGCCGCCGCGCAATGGGGAAGAAGAAGGGAGGCGCTGCCGCCGATTCCGCGGCCACCCTCACTTCAGCAAAGAAGAAGGGTGGCTCCGCTGCTGCGGCCACCAGCGCCGCCGCCGCCAGGAAGAAGAAGGTCGTGGGCACCCGCGTGACTAATGGCGCGTGGCGCCCCTCCATTATCAAGGCGTCGGATCTCCATCTTCTTCGCCAAGTCGGAGTGATTTCTGCATCAGTCGCGGTTCACGCGTCCCTAGCGGTGAGACCGTTCCTGTGCCTCCCGCTGGTTATCGAGTGATGTTTCTTGCATTCATCATTCGCGGTCTTTCCTTGCCTCTTCACCCCTTTCTTCGGGGTCTTTTGTGTTTCTATGGGCTCCAGCTCCACCAGCTGTCCCCAAATTCTCTCCTCCACATCACCTGTTTCATCACTCTCTGCGAGTGCTGGCTTGGAATCGAGCCGCACTTTGGTATTTTCAAACGCATTTTTAAATTGAAGCGTCAGTCCGCATCTGGCTCTTTAGTTTATGATGTAGGTGGTTGCGGAATCCATGTTGATCCATCCGCCACCTACTTTGATATCAAGCTCGCCAAGTCCGTCCAGGGATGGAGGGATAGATGGTTCTATGTGCGCGATCAGAAGGCCAATGACGAGCACTTTGGACTTGCTCCCTTCGATCCCGCGACTCCCTGCAAGAAGATGCGTTCTTGGAAGAACGTGATCATGCCTTCCGAACTCGCGGAGACAGACGTGCTATATCAGCACGTCTGCGACCTCGAGAGTCGCATAAGCGCAAAAGAGGGAGGCTGCGCCCTTGTCAGGACCTGGTTGCGTCGTTGCGTCCAGCCTCTCCAGGCCAGGGTCCATCCCATGTTCCAATGGGGTGGCTCTGATGATCCCACTCGCGTGTCTGCCGATGGCATGTCCGCGAGTGAGGTAGATAAGAGGGTGCGACTGGTCACGAAGTATACCCTCAAGGATGTGCTTCCGAACGAGCCAGTCGTTCCTCCTTTCGATGCTTCGAATCCTCCTCCTGAGGTATGGTTGTTCCACGTAGTAGCATATTTTTTTCGATTGCGTCTTCTGGTACTTATCTGTTTTATTTTTTGTATGCAGGAGTGGGCGGTATCGCCTTGCATGCCTCCCCTCCCTAAGGGGATTATTCCTCGTGAGGCTGTGGAAGAGGACCAGTCTGAGTCGACTGTCCCTTCCGATGTTGAAGAGGAAGCCCCCGAGTCCGAGAGTCCGGATACTCGCAAGAGTTCGCGCAGTGAGGATTCCGACGCGTCGACTCCTTCCAATCTAGGAGGCGCATTTGTTGGCACGGAGTCGGCAATTCCCGCTGTTCCAGTGAGGGCTATGGCACTGTCTTCTCGCAAGAAGATGCGATTGCCCAAGGAGTCTTCGTCGGAATCGCCGGAGGCCACATTTGATCTTGATAGATTTGACTGGTAAGTTTTGCTAGTGCATTCGTTCTTTGCTTGTTTTCTTCTTGTTGACTTTGCCCTTTTCTAAGTTTGTATTTTATCTTGCAGCCAAGAGGCGTCATCATCGTCTAGCGACGTCGAATTTTTGAAGGAATCAGGAGTCGCGACCTCAAAGGCCAAGATAGAGGTCGAGCGTGCTCCTTCTCCTCCAGCGGCGGCCCACTCCGGGCACAATTCTTCGAGCTCTCCTCACGTAGGGGAGCATCAAGTAGTAGCTCGGATGATGGTTCAGCAATCTTCTTCGGAGTCGCTGGAGGACCATGTCAGTATATCTCCCCCTTTTTTTATAAGTTGGCAGTCAAACGCCGTTTGTTGCCCTCTGCTGATTCCTTGCTTTGTGCGAAAAATCCTTGTAAAGGAAGCCGCGCAGGTAGCAGAGCAAGTGATGGCGATAGGTTGCCAGCATGCGATGCTAGAGAAGCGCCACCGCGTGGTTGAGAGTGAGTATTCTGTACCTGTTCTTTTCGTTTCCTCTGTATTTTGGCATTATCGACTGACAGCCAGATTTTTGACTGTCCTATAGCTGAGCATGATGCTTTACTGCGTGATGTCTCCACGTTGGAGAAGACGCTGGCCGCAGCAGTGAAGGGGCACGACGAGGCACTCGCGGCTCGTGATGAGGCCCAGAAGCGTGAAGAGGATCTGCATGCCTCCTTTGCGGCTAGGGAGAAGTTGTTTGAAGAGCAACTTTTTTCAGTCGCCAAGGCCCTCTCAGGTACCTATACTTGGTAGATATTTATCGATGTTCTTCTTTTCCTCTGTAGTGCCGGTGGCCTTAGGAGTTTGATCCGTGTACATATTTTGTTGTAGATGCTGGTGGCTTGAGCTTTGATCCGCAAGCCCTTGGTCGCGATGACATTTTGGCGGGCGCGGTATCTGCAGTCGAAGACCGTAGCGCCGTTGTCCAAAGCCAAGGCCACCCTGAGTCGCCTCCGGGAGGAGCTGATGCCGAAGGCGGAGCTGGTAGACAATGTGGAGGAGCTGGTGGAGTCACTCGCTGGGGGTGTACCTGCCACGTACAAGAACTCCCTCCGCGCAGCTGGTGCGACCATGTCGCTTGCCATGGTGCAAGCCCACGGAGTCAAAGTGGATCCCTCTGCGGTGTCGAAGACAATGCCTGTTGGCGCAGATGGTCAGCAGGTAGTGTTCGCTCCTTTTGCGACTGCTTGTGCCAAATATGGCCATTCCTTGATAAACACCGTTGCCAAGTATTCGGAGGAGCTGAATCGCGCAAAGAAGGCGGTGAAAACTTTGGCCTCAGGGGCCGGCGGAAAGTCAGTGGCATCTGATACTGCCACGGACTTGATGAGGCCCCCAAGGTCCTCGAAGTCGAAGAAGCCAGCTGCTCCGTAGTTAGTTTCTTGTAATAGCTGACGAACTCGCTCTTTTGATTGGAGATCATGCCTGTTGGCGAATGTGTTTGTACATACTTTTTATTGATCCTGAATGCACCTGTTTACTTTTGACTTTTGAGTTGGTCGCCTTATATTGCTTCTGACTTGATTTTTTGATAGGGTACGTCAAGTGGCCCTGTGGGGGGAACCCCATTCTCACCATTTCTTGAGGATACAATGGCACCACCTCGCTCTAGAGTAGAGGAGCTTTCCTTGCTTTCGCGACTTCGTGATCGCGTTAAGCAGCTGGAGCGTGAGTTGTCTGTGATCCATGGTAGCGCGGACGTGTGGAAGTCGAAGGCTGAAAAAGCCGCCGCCCGTGAGCAATATTTGCTTGGCGAGGTGACGCAGCTGGGCGACCAGTTTAAGTGTTAGTTTGCGCATCCTCGTCTTTTCCTTTGTAGATGATCGCAATGGTACGTTGTACTCATGCTGTTGATGCTGCTTCGTGTAGTTGTTAGCGCGCACCGTTCGCAGGACGAGAGGGATAGGATTGCCATCCGCCTTCATGATCTCACCCAAGAGCAACTTCAGGAGAGTGGATACTTCTGGGTAGATCATGATCGTGCGACTGCGTTAGCGACCCAGCAGGATCACGCCTCACGAGTGCTGCTTTTTCTGAAGAAGTCGCAGTCGTGCTTGAAGAACATCTACCGAGCGATGTTCCTGCTAGATGATACTCCGTCAAGCCTGCTGGCCCTTCTGACGAAATTTCAAGATATGTCCGCGGTTCACGAGTGCGTGAGGCAGCAGCTGGTGGCTGGTGCCAAGGCTGCGCTCTCTGTGGTGCGTTTGCAAAGGCCTGACGTGGATGTCGCCGCCATTGCATCTGGGCCACCGGCTCCACCAGCAGGATCTTCCTGGAACATGGTGCCGCACTATCAAGCGGTGGATCGTCCAGCTGAGGAAATCGTTGACTTCTTCGAGGAACAGACTAATGTTCTTTTGTTGCAAGGGTAGCCAAATATGTATCCTGCATACAAGTGTACTGGTGTTGTAAAGATCATATATAGTTTTGTAGATAATTTACAAATAGCTTTATAAGCGTGGGGTGCGTTGCACTTATGCGAGTCCTTTTCGTTAGCCTGGCCATCTTTGTATATTTCCCCTGTCAACATGTCAGCCGCGTGGCCGCTGGGTTGTGTTTGTGTTTAGGGGTTCGATTGGTGTGCCAGCTACTCAGGATGTCGCGTTATTGTTCGAAGAACATATGTATATAGGGTGGCGCAACCCCCGAGTATGAAAGTTGACAAAAGAAAAGAGAGCACGGAGTTTTGGGGCACTTAGCTTTCATTTATTTGGAGAACAGTACGTAGTACAATGTGCGGCTAAGTAGCCTTGGCTGAATAGCCTTATTTGCGATGCAAAAGTAAAGAAGAAACAACTAAGGGTAGAAGCGTCGCAGTTGTGCGACGTTCCAAGGGTTGGAGTATGCGACTCCTGTCTCTAAATCTTGAAGGCGATAGGGGCCACCTGGGATTACTTCTGTAATCACGTACGGTCCTTCCCAGGGGGACTCGAGCTTGAGATGCCCCTGCTGCTTCAGTCGCAGGACCAGGTCGCCTTCGACGAAGGATCTTGGACGAAGCCTTCTGCTATGGTAGTTGCGCAGGTTCTGTTGGTAGATCGTAGATCTTTCTGCGGCGATTTCTCTTGCTTCGTCAAGGAGGTCGATGGAGTCTTCGAGTGCGAGGGATGACTCCTTCTCGCTGTAGGCGACTACGCGTGGCGCTCTGTACCGTACCTCGGCGGGTAATACTGCCTCTGCTCCATGTACCATAAAGAATGGTGTGTAGCCGGTGGCGCTGTTTGGAGTTGTACGCAGGCTCCAGAGTACGAATTGCAGTTCGTTTGGCCAGCAGCCCGCGGCTTGTTCAAGTGGCCGGAGGAGTCGCTTCTTGATGCCGCTGCAGACGAGCCCGTTTGCCTTTTCCACCTGACCGTTGGTCTGCGGGTGTGCGACTGAGGCATAGCTGATGTTGATCCCCAGGTTCTCGCAGAAATCTTGGAACTCCTTGGATGTAAAGTTCGTTCCATTGTCGGTGATGATGTTGTGTGGCACACCGAAGCGGTAGACGATGGACTCGAAGAACTTGACTGCCCTGTGCCCTGATTGCTTGGTCACTGGCATGGCCTCGATCCACTTGGTGAACTTGTCGACTGCGACCAAGAGGTAGACGTAGCCTCCTTGCGAGGACCTTGGAAGTTTGCTGACCATGTCGAGTCCCCACTGGGCGAAGGGCCAGGCCAATGGAATAGGCCATAGCTCTGTGCCTGGTGCGTGTGGCTTGTCCGCGAATCGCTGACAGGCGTTGCACTTTTCGACTATATCCTTGGCGTCGCGCATGGCCGTGGGCCAGTAAAATCCAGCTCATAGAGCTTTGGCGACGAGGGCGCGGCTGCCGGCGTGGTGCCCGCAGGTCCCTTCATGGATGTCGAGGAGGACTGCTCTTCCATCGGCTAGGGAGACGCATCGCTGTAACACGCCTGTGATGCTGCGTTTATACAGTTCGTCGTTGATAACGGCGAATGCCTTGGAGCATCGCGCGATGTGTCGTGCATCTGTCGGGTCGTCCAGTAGGCGCTTGCTGAGGAGGTACGTAATGTACGGCTGCGTCCAGGATTGTTCGATCATCATGACGCTCATTGGTCCCTCGAGTCCTGTGGCGAGCTCCAAGTCATCGATTGTCGTTGGCTCATTGGGTGGCGTAGCCCCCGAGTCCGTTGCTGCGCTTGTTTTCTTCTCTGCGGCCTTTGGCTTGATGGAGCGTTCGCATATACGCTCGAGAAATACCCCAGGTGGTATGGGTGCGCAGGTGGAACCTATGTTGGCAAGTGCGTCCGCCTCCTCATTGCTTTCGCGACCTATGTGTCGCAACTCGCAGCCGTCAAAGTCTCCTTCAAGTGTGTCGTAGAGGTCGCGGTATGCGATCATGTTGTCGTTTAGTGTGTCGCACTCGTGCATTGTTTGGTTTACGACCAGCTTGGAGTCACCATATATGATTAGCCTCTTTGCGCCGCAGGCTTTTGCCATCCTCATCCCGTGTAACAGGGCCTCGTATTCAGCCTCGTTGTTTGAGGCTGTGAACTACATTCGCAGGACGTACTTCAGCTTGTCCCCTTGAGGCGACGTCAGTATGACACCTGCTCCTGCTCCATCTTTTCTCTTGGACCCATCGACGTGCATTGTCCAGAGGTAGGACATGTCTGGCTTGTCCGGGAGTTGGTTTTCCATCCAATGTACGAGGAAGTCCGAGAGAACTTGCGACTTAATTGCGCCGTGCTTTTCGTATGTGATGTCTCGTGGAGACAGTTCGATTCCCCAAAGCGCGACTCGCCCTGTGGCGTCAGGGTTATTGAGGATATGTCCCAATGGGGCGTCGTTGACTACCACGATTGGGTGTTCCTGGAAGTAGTGGCGCAGTCGCCGGGCGGTCATAAAGACGCCGTACGCCAACTTCTGATAGTGCGGGTACCGCTGTTTTGTTGGCGTGAGGACCTCGCTGAGGTAGTATACGGGGCGTTGTACGCCGTGGACCTTGTTTTCCTCGGCCCGTTCAACGACGAGCACTGTGCTAACCACTTGGTTGGTGGCGGAGATGTACAGCAGCAATGGTTCCCTTTCTCGTGGAGTTACCAATACTGGCGAGGTGGATATCAGGCGCTTGAGGTCTTCGAATGCTTCTTGCGCGTCATTGGTCCACTCGAATTTGTCGGTTTTGCGGAGGAGCTGATAGAAGGGCAGCGCCTTTTCTCCCATTCGACTGATAAATCGGCTGAGGGCCGCGATTCGCCCAGCTAGTTGTTGAACGCCTCCTATGTTCTTTGGCTTCTCCATGGCCAGTATGGCTTTTATCTTTTTCGGGTTTGCCTCAATCCCTCTCACGGAGATGAGATACCCGAGCAGTTGTCCGGAGGGCACGCCGAAGGCGCATTTGTCCGGATTGAGCTTTATCCGGTAGCGATCGATATTGGCGAAGGTTTCGCGCAAGTCGTCGATTATATAGGCTTCTTCCTTGGTTTTGATTACTATGTCGTCGACATAGACTTGGATGTTGCGACCAAGTTGCTCCTTGAGGCAGGCCTGCATGCACCGCCGGTACGTGGCTCCTGCGTTTTTTAGCCCGAAGGGCATTGTGTTGTAGCAGAACACACCGAAGGGCGTTGTAAACGCGGTCTTCTCCTGGTCTTCCTCCTTCATTCGAATTTGGTTATAGCCTGAGTAGGCATCGAGGAAGCAGAGGCGCTCGCATCCAGCAGTGGAGTCGATGATTTGATCGATCCGTGGTAGCGGAAGTGATCTTTTGGGCAGTGCTTGTGAAGAGAAGTGAAGTCGACGCACATCCGCAGGATATCCGTGTCCTTTTTTGGCACCAGTACTGTATTGGCGAGCCAAGTGCTTTCCTTGATCTCGCGTATGAATTTGGCCTCGATGAGTCTGTTGATCTCCATTCCGACTGCCTATGCCCGTGGCTCAGACAGTCGCCTGATTGTTTGCTTGACTAGCCTTGCGTCGGGGTTGACGTTGAGTGCGTGCTCGGCGAATTCCCTGGGAACTCCTGGCATGTCCGCAGGACACCAGACGAAAATTTCCCAGTGCTCACGGAGGAATTCGACGAGCGCGAGTTCCTATGCGGGACTCAAGTTGTTGGCGATGAGGGCCGTTTTAGCAGGATCCGATGGATGGACCTGCACCTTCTTTGTGTGCACAGATGAGTCGAAGGAGAGATCAGGTGAGCTTGACCTACTCAGAGGGGGCATACTTTTGTCTGTCGTTTCCTTCAATTGCGCGAGTTCCTCCTGCATGCCGAAGGACTGGGAGATTCTGTTGAATTCCCTGTCGCAACTGTCAGATCGCTCGAAACTCCCGTTGATCGTGATGACGCCGTTGGGACCTGGCATTTTCATCTGTAGATAGGCTTTGTGAGGTACTGCCATGAACCTAGCGAACGCGACGCGCCCGAGGATGCAGTGGTATTGTGAGGGCCAGTCGACAACTTCAAAGTCGATGCGCTCACACTGGAAGTTCTTCAGCGTGCCGAATATGACGTCGAGGTTGATTTTGCCCAGGGGGTATACGCCTTTTCCTAGGACGATGCCGTGGAACGTTGTGTCCGATGCCTCCAAGCAGGTTAGAGGGATCCTCATTGCTCGCGAATAGGAGGTTGATACCGCTTCCGCCGTCCATGAAGACGCGACTCATGTCGAAGCCTCCAATTTGCGCCTCGAGTACGAGGGGGCAATGACCTGGGCGAGGTACTTGAGGCGGGTGGTCGCGTTTGTCGAAGGTAATGCACGACTCACTGCCACTGAGGTACTCAGTGGTGGATGGTGGCGAGTGCGTGGCCAAATTGACTTGGCGAGTGATGGCCTTCTGCACCCTGTTCGAGGGGCGTCCCTTTTGGATCATCATGGTGCCCATGGCCCGTGGGTATGGTTCGCCTCCATGACGCTGGTCCGGTGCAGCTCCGTTCGGGGGTGGCCCAGGTGGTGGTGGTGGTGCGCCATGTGCCACTGCGCCTGGAGCGGTTCTGTAGCCTCTTTCAACCGCGTTGCGGTTCATCCGCACCAACCCCTCGTGTAGCTTGAGGAACTCGCGGCAGTCCTTGAGGAGGTGACTGGACTTTCTCTTGCCGTCATGCTTGTCGATGTAGAAGTGTACTGTGCATGGTCCGGACAGTTTATCTTCGATGGTGGTCGTGGGTGCGGCGTTGCCATACTTGCGTGGTTTTCCCGGAGTCGCGATATCCGCCGCTACGGTATCCGCTATTGCGGTTGCCGTCGCGTCTATCGGCGTAACCCGCGGCGACCATGTTGACGTCATCGCGATCGTCGTAGACGCGGATACGACGTTTGCCCCGGCGGTCGCGTCTGAGTTCCGCTTCCTCGTCAGAGTGAGCGCGGTTCTTCAGTGAATCTTCTCCATCAGCCCACCGGTTCACAATCTCCATCAGGTGGTCGATGGTCTTGGGCTTTGAGCGTCCTAGCTCCTCCCTGAGTTCTATGCGGCGGACACCATCGTTGAATGCATCAATTGCACGGTCTTCCGCGATGTTCTCCGCAGAGTTCTTGATGATGGACCACCTTTGGATGTAAGAGCGCAGCGATTCGCCAGATTTTTGTTGGCAGCATCTCAGTACTTCGATTGAAGCGGGGCATTTGTATGTGCCCTTGAAGTCGCGCACGAAGCTGTAGACCAGCTCATCCTAGCTGCGAATGGATCCGTGCGGGAGGTTATTGAGCCATGCCCGGGCGGCACCTTGCAGTTGTAGCTGCAAGCATTGCATGGCGGTACTCCGACTGCCCCCGTGCAGCCTTACTGAGGAGATGTGATCTTCCAGCCAGATCTTGGGGTCCTGTAGATCGTCAAATTTCGGGTTCTTTGATGGGAGTTTGAACCCTTTAGGCATTCGCTTCTGCCTGATGGATCTGCTGAAGCATCTGGCACCGCAGAGCTCTCCATCTTCTTCTTCCGAATCAGTCGACCGAGCACGTCGTGCCCTTGACTTGTCGATCTTGCGCTGCGTGAGCTCGTCGCGTGCTTCGTAGTCGCGATCGTGCCGTCACGAACGGCGGCATCGAGACAGGTCGTGACTATCGTTGCTTGACGAGGACGAGGAATAGCGTTTTGCTAACGCCTTGCCCTTTTTTGGGTCGGGTACTGGTTCTTTGTCGAGGGCGGCCTCGATTAGTCCAAGGCCCGCGATTGTAGATTGGTGCATGGCCGTCCGGGGATCTCCAGCCGGTGGCTGGTTATTGAGAAGGTACATGGTGGCCGCCGTCACCGCGGCCTGCGGCATCCTGGGAACCATGTTGCCTCTCGTGTCGACTGTCATGGAGCCGAAGTCGAGGATTTTTGCGGCGTCTATGCGTTCTTGCTCGGTGAGGTGAGCCATCCGCGATTGCCTCTTCTTGGCGAGGTGTTCGTTGCCCCTTGAGGAGGATCCTCCGTAGGAAGAGAGCCCAGCACGACGAAGGCTTGACTTGTCTGGCGCCTTTTTACGCGCCTCAAGTTCCGCGATTGCTTGTTTCTGGCGCTTGAATTCCTCCTTTAGGAGCCAGTGGTAGCCCATCAGTAGTTCTTGCGGGGACCCGAGGGGTAGAGGTGTACCTCATAGGGCTTCGCAGCAGCGTTCCCACTCTTGCTCGTTGAGCCTTATCACGACGCGTTCGCCGGTTTGCTCATTCATTATGGTAGGGGGTTCGACTGCTCCTCCATTGCCACCGTTGCCGCTGTTGGCGGCGTTGGGCGGGTCGGTGCCGTTGCCGCCGTTGGCGGAGGTGTCGCCCGCGTTGATGACGGTGCACATGAAGTGATTTGGGAAGCTGTTGCTTCCACAACTTTCAGATCCAGAACCGTAGGTTCCCTCTTCAGTGGCCAGATCGCTTAGATCGGAGTCGCGATTGCTGTCGCTTTCCATGTTCCCGATCGCCGCTGGAGCATTGAGCTTGCTGAGGGTACCGATCGATGGAGGGAACCATGAGGTCGGGGCAATTTCCGGTGTTGTTGGCTGATCAGGCATGCGAAGCGTGCCCATCTGACCAACTTGGAAGCGGAAACTCCCAATCGCCAGGCTGATTCCGTCGCCCACGGACTCGAAGGCCGGGCGAGTAGCCGGCGTGTGGACGGTGAAGTCGAAGGCGCCGAAGAGCTGGTGAATCTCCGCTGTTGCAGAGTTGTAGATCGCGTTTGATGGGGCCAAAGAAGCCGCAACATCAGCACTCCCAGTTCCCACAGACGGCGCCAATTGACGAGGGTTTAACTCGTCAATGCCCATTGTTATGGACTTGGGTTTTGGAGAAGGAGGGAGCGCTAGAGACATCTATCGGCTAGCAAACAAGCACACAGGGGACAAAGGATTTACCCAGGTTCAGGCCTCGTAGAGGTCCCTACTCCTGCTTGTCTGCTCGTGGAATTATCGAGGGAGTCGAAAGTTACAATGATGCACAGATGAAATCTGGCGAGGGTTGCGAAAACTAGGGTTACGTGTGTCCTCCTCGCCGCCCCCTCCTAGCCTTTATATAGATAGGCTAGGTCTCAGGTAGCAGGTCGAGTCGGTTACAAGTTAGGGTTTTACCCTTCAAACTTTCTATATTTAGCTTCTTCTTGTCCTTCAAGCAATTGAGAGTCCATAGGTTACTCGAGTCCCTCCATCCGGGCCTTGGCGACACCGTGGGCCTGTACGTATTTGGGCCGTATATACCAAGTTCGAGTACCTGTAGGGTATACCCATGTCACTCATGGATCAAGAGTGGGATTTGTCCATCCTGATGACGGATAGATATACTCTGGGCCCTCTCGGTGGTATCACATTGAAATAGCTTGCAAGCAAGTGATGTGATCACTAGAATGTTATATCACGAGAACGAGAAAAGAATGCATGTCAGCAACAAAATCAAACTAGGTATGGAGATACCGATGATCGAATCTCAGACATGTAATATATCGCGAGACATAAAATTAATAAAAGAGTTTTATTAAACGAGAGAGCATTAAATTTGGAGAAATTTAATGCATTTAAAGTGGAGACTTTAAAAGAGAATGTGAAGGGGCAAATTTATGTGGAGGGAGTTACCACCACATGAATGAGGAGGTGAAGGGTCACCCCTTGAGGCGCCGGCCATGGGGAGGGGTACCCTCCCCTCCTCCGATAAAAGGCCCCCCTCACACCCCTTCTTCCACAGACCTTCTCGTGAAGGATCTCTCTCCCCCTCTAGTATTATTCCCCCATGGTCTCGGATTAGCGAGATACATGTTCCCGGTGTGCGAACACGGATGCACCGCTGCTTTGTGGTGCTGGACTTGGTGGTGCTGGAGCTGGATCTGATGGACGTGCTGGAGCCGGACCTGCTGGACTTCATCACGATCTTGAGATCGGCAAGCGTACGACTACATCATCCACGAGTTCCTACTCGTTAACAAAACTCGTTGTCTTCGAGGGTAAGTTCTCCATGGATGTATATCCACATGTTGCTTTGTACCTAGTAGATAGATCTTGGCGTATAGTTCTCATCGTAGGAAATTTTTTGTTTTCTATGCTGCGAACCCAACAGTGGTATCAGAGCCTGATCTATGCATAGGTGCGTTTGACGGGTAGTACACATATGTTTATATGTGGGCTATGATGATAATGTTATTGCATCTTCTATGTATTTTGGATATTGGTGGCATAGTGGGATGAAGCGGCCCGGACCAACCTTACATGTCATCGTACATGAGACCGGTTCCACGACTGACATGCAACTTGTTTTGCATAAGTGGCTGGTGGGTGTCTATCTCTCCTACTATAGTCAATATCTTATTTACAACGAGTTGCTAATAACTTGGTTATCCTTGTTGTGGTTCAGTTTCGTAGGTAAGAGCGGTTCTATCTCCGAAAGCCCTAAGCCACGTAAAACTTGCAATTGATAAATTAGAGGCGTCTAGTTTAGATCGTTGTTGGGCTAGTGTCTTGATATGGTATTGTTGTAAGTAGATGTATAGTTGATACTCTTACAACACACCTAACGTGTAAGTTCCATAGACCTTGGCCTTACACACAAAGGAATGATAGAGATCATACCATGATGCATATGATGGAGATCAAATGCATTGACCATATCATCTCACTTTACACATTAGATGTTTGCATCTTATATTGCTAGTTTGGTGTTTTAGTAGCATTTTAAGATGATCCCTCATTAGATATCAAGATAAAAATGTGTTCTTCCTTAAGTATGCACCATTCTATGGATCGTGTTTCGAGACATCACGTGATGATCGGGTGTACTCGACTCTACGCTTTCATACAATGGGTGTAAGACAGTTTTACACACGCGGGTACTAAGGTTCTTACTTGGTGAGCCTAGCATGTACAGACATGGCCTCGGAACATGGACCAAAAGGTTAAGCATGAGTCATATAGTTGATATGATGCCCATATTGATGCTCGCCTTTGAAGCTACACCGACTCATGTGATGATCGGACTTGGTGTAGTGGATTTGGTTCATGTAATCACCAAAAAGACACGAGGGATGTCGTTTTTGAGTGGGAGTTCATTTTTAATTTGGATTAGTCGAACTCAATTTGTCATAAACTAAATCGAAGTGAATTTGCATAATTTGTTGTATTCATTGGCGTTTGTTCACTACCTTATGCTTAGTTTTAATTGAGATAATAGAACTATAGAATTCTGGATATTTACTTTACGAACTGGTATCGTATTGTTTTGAATGTCAAAGTTTAGAAGTCCTATTGCAAACTTTCAGCAAACTCTATTTACTCCGTGAAGTTTAATAAGTAGTATTAAATCAAGAGTAAGAATTCCAATGTTAGTATCTAAAGTATCATGTTTGCCTCCATGATTATTGATATTCAAAAGTTGTTTTAATATCAAGATTATATAGGAGCTGAAAGAATTGTTTCGGAAACCATCATGTGTGAAAGATATTGTGATATCTGAAACAAAGTTTTTGGTTGCATTATGATAGAGTATAATTTAGCAAAATACATGTTCTGATAATGTATGAGAATTTGTGAAGGATGGAGATGCTAGGCATCCAAATCTCCCAAAAGGTTTTGGGAACTAAAATTATACTCGTCATTCTTCCTTATAGGCTATAGTAGCTTGATCATGAAAGTTGTCATGATAAGGATGAATCGAAGATGTAAGTAAAATGTTTACTACACTAATAGATTACTAAAGAATGGATTTTTGAAAGAACACCAAACATTTGATGATGGTGATCCACTTCAAAGTGCAAGTCCAAAGGTATTAGTATTTGACTATATACGCTTTGTACTATGTGTCATGTGAATGACACCACAATTGATGTTGATAGATTCTTTTAAAAAGGAAAAGGAATTGCTGAAAGAGAATCTATAAAATATTTGGCAGAAAAGAAAAAGTTGGAAATGTCCAGCTTAGGTATACAGAAGATATACATGTTATGGTTGTATTCCTTGCTTGTTAAACAGTGGTTCTTAGGTATTGGATACTGCTATTAGATACCGAATTGGTTGGTATGAAGTGTCATGCAGGACAACGCAATTCATGAATTGCAATGGCCTAAGTAACTAGCAAGAGAATAAGTGATGATGTTCATCGAAAACAAATAAACTGTTATTGTGTTCTTCGTTGTCGTCAAACCTAGCCTCCAAGAATTGTTTTAATAACTGTTATTTTGTTCCGGTATTACGAGAACAATGGTTGTTCAAATAATTACCGTATTCCATAAAGGATGGATGAACTTTTACAAGTCTAGTGGGAGAAATCACATCCATAAACACTATTGCTAAAATGTCACAAGACAAATGATTGAAAGATCACTTATGAAGTGACATCGCTGTTTAAATTATATTGAAAAGAGAACATGAAGAAACTCCATGTTGATGGATTTTTGGAGTCTTTTGATTTTGATCAATTGACGCTGGTGAGACTTTCCTCGAGATAATTGAAACTCCGTCCATATGCCAAAGAGGAACGAATGACTAATTTATTGGATATTATGCATGTAGATGTATATAGTCCATTATGTGTAGCCATATGCGATGGATCTTTTTGCTTCATATGCTTTCTCCAGAAATTTAAGTGAATATATCTATATATTTACTTAATAAGGAAGAAGTATGAAACATTTGAAAATTGTTCAAATACTTTCAAGATGAAGTGAAAAATCATTGTAACGAGAAAATAAAAGATTTTATGATTTGATCATAAAGGAAGATATTTGAGTTACATGTTTATCAAAACACTTAAGATTTGAGGAATTGTTCCATGATTTGTGTTTCCCAGTAAACCATAGGAGTATGGCATATTGGAGAGATGAAATCAAACCATGTTTGACATGGTAAGATCAAAGGTGTCATTTATAAAACTGCCATTATGTTTTAAGGATTAAATCTTTAGAGACTACCGCTTTTACACTGAAAAGAGCATCATCATGATCCATTGAAATGACACCATATAAGTTATGGTTTGGGATAAAACCCGAATTGTCTTTTCTTAAATTTTGGTATGCTATGCATAAGTAAAATGTTTACAACCTAAGTCGGATAAGCACATCTTTGTAGGTTATCCCAAAGAATTTGTTGGGAATTCCTCCATAAGACCAAGGACAAAAGAATTTGTCGCTTGGAACGTCAAGTTTCTTGAGAAGGAACTCTTCGTGAAAAGTTAAGTGGGAGGACAATATAACTTTAATAAGGTTGTTGAACCTTAGCTATATGTGCTAATTAGCGCAGCGCCGGAAAGTGTCCCGGTGGCGGGCACAATGCTCATGGATCCCGTGATTACAAAGGTTGTGATCTCGGAGATTAGAGTTCCTATTGAACCGTGTGGATCGGTAAGAATCAAATAGTGTGTTTTGATAAGCAAGTCGTTATTGTTTTGACAATGATGAACCGACTACATGTAAAGAAGCGATGATGGGCCCTGACTCCATAAAATGACTAGAAGTCATAGAATCCGTGATAGTATCCATACACGAGAAATCAAGTTTCTAAACTTGAAAGACCCTCCGGAAAGGCATGAAGCCTATCAGTTGTGTTTGGATCTATAAAGAAATAGACATGGATGTTTAACATCTTTGAAATAGTCGACATGTCGGAAAGAAGTTTACGGCAATGTTCAAGGAGTTGACTATGACAAGATTTGATCTTTCATCGCGATATATATAGTCTTGACGGATTAATGTAGCAACCACTACATATAATTTGGTATATGGTAGTTGAATAAACAAAACAAGGTTCTTTTAATAGAACGGTTACCTAGGACGTGTACATGACATGGTCCAAAGGGTTTTGTGAATTCAAAGGGTGCTAAAAGGGCATGCAAACTTCAATAGTTGAGGTAAGCATAGCAGAGTTGGAATCTTCACCATGATGAAACTGTTAAAAGAGTTTAAATTCATCGGAGATGATGAAGATGCTTGCATTTGCCAGAAATTAAGTGGGAGCGCTAAGACATATTTCTAATACATTATGTAGAGGACATATTGTTGATTGGAAATGATGTATCTTGTATTGACACAAGTTAAGAATTTCATTAAAATAAGATTTCGATGAAAGACTTGGGCAAAACCGGAATATTTGGCATCAAAATCTATATGGATAGATTGAGGCGCTAATATGGTTGTGCCAGACATACATATATGAGATATTGAAAGGGTTCAATATGGAAACAACAAGAAAGATTCTTGCTGCATGGCAAGGATTTTATCAAGATTCAAGTGTTTCAACACTTGGTGAGTAAAATCACATGAATATTTTGATCGATTATGCCGTGATATGTATATATCCAAAATGTCCTATGCTCTAAGTGTTATGAGCACATACCAGAATGATTCATAAGATGATCATTGGACAATAGTAAAGATATTCTTATGAGCTTTGGAGGAACTAAGAATATATCATGTATAAGTGATAGATAGTTAAAGGTAGTTCATTGTAAAGTGTTACATTGATACTAGTTTTGTCACAAGATACAAATTAAATTTATCTCAATTTAGACTATGGGTGGCACAATGTAATGGAAAGGATGTTCCATGATGGATTTGGATGAGTTCCAAAGTTGAGACATTGTGACGGATACTATAACAAAAAGGCTAAGTATATAACTGCTATAGTAGCAGCAAAGGAGGGCATTTGTGTTAAGTAGTTTGTTATCAAACTAGGTGTGGTTCAAAGTGGGCTAATACTATGAAGATATATTGTGTGATAATAATATCAACATATTTTAACCCGAACGAACTAAAGGTCTCACCAAAGGACCATATTTATACAATGCCATATCATTTGAGAATGAGTGATGCGTAGAGACGCAAAGACATGCAAATACACACGGACCTGAAACTGTCAGATTTAAAGATTATGTTAATCACTAGCAATCGCGTATATGCAACACCAGAAATCCATAGGTGTTCAATACGCAAAGTTTTTGAAACTAGATTATTGACTCTAGTGCAAGTGGGAGACTGAAGGGAATATGCCCGAGAGGCAATAATAAAGTGGTTATTACCTTATTCCATGTTTATGATAAATGTTTATTTTGCATGCTATAATTGTATTAATTGGAAACGTTAATACATGTGTGTTTAATAAACAAAATACAAAGTTCCTAGTACCGCCTCTCATATAAACTAGCTTGTTGATTAACAAGATGATCAAGGTTTCCTGATCATGGACATTGGATGTTGTTAATAACGAGGTCACAACATTGGTGGAATGATGTGATGAACATCATCCGAAGTATAGCATTACGATCAAAGTCATTATGTTTATATTGCTATAACATCATACGAAGTAATCTTAGTCCTTAGACCATGAGATCATGTTAACTGCTAACACCGGAAGAGTATCTTGATAACATCAAACGTCACATCGTAACAGGGTGACTATAAAGGTGGGTTCACTGCTACGAAGGTGTTATGTTGAGGCTCATGGATCAAGAGTGGGATTTATCCATCCTGATGACAGATAGATATACTCTGGGCCCTCTCGGTGATATCACATTGAAATAGCTTGCAAGCAAGTGATGTGATCACTAGAATGTTATATCACGAGAACGAGAAAAGAGTGCATGTCGGCAACGAGATCAAACTAGGTATGGAGATACCGATGATCGAATCTCGGACATGTAATATATCGCGAGACAAAGGTATTTAGTTACTAGCGTTGAAGGTTCTCACGATCACAGAAGTCATCGTTGAATGTGTAGGAGTCAGTATGGATCGCCAGGTCTCGCTTCTGATTATTGATCTAAGAGGGGTCTCGATCATGTCTGCATTATTCGCGAACCGTAGGGTGACACACTTAAGGGATACCGACACCATTTGGAGCAAATATGTTTCAGATAAAGATTTAAGAAAGCGCTGGAATTATTTCAATTAATAAAATGAGGAGGTGAAATTGGTGAAATTGCTGAAATTGGTTCTGCATGTAATATTGAAATGTTGCAGGGGGTTTTATGTGAATGTTTGTTAATTAAAGTAATTAACAAAATTCTGAATAAAATTAATAAAAGAGTTTTATTAAATGAGAGAGCATTAAATTTGGAGAAATTTAATGCATTTAAAGTGGAGACTTTAAAAGAGAATGTGAAGGGGCAAATTTATGTGGAGGGAGTTTCCACCACATGAATGAGGAGGTGAAGGGTCACCCCTTGAGGCGCCGGCCATGGGGAGGGGTACCCTCCCCTCCTCCTATAAAATCCCCCTCACACCCCTTCTTCCACACACCTCCTCGTGAAGGATCTCTCTCCCCCTCTAGTATTATTCCCCCATGGTCTCGGATTAGCGAGATACATGTTCCCGGTGGCTTTATCTAGAAAGGAGTTGGTGCTTCCGCTGCTTTGCTGGAGCGAGGGATGGAGGTTGTCGGGGTACCGGACGTGTGTGCGAACACGGATGCACCGCTGCTTTGTGGTGCTGGACTTGGTGGTGCTGGAGCTGGATCTGATGGACGTGCTGGAGCCGGACCTGCTGTACTTCATCAAGATCTTGAGATCGGCAAGCATACGACTACATCATCCATGAGTTCCTACTCGTTAACAAAACTTGTTGTCTTCGAGGGTAAGTTCTCCGTGGATGTATATCCACCCATTGCTCTGTACCTAGTAGATAGATCTTGGCGTATAGTTCTCATCGTAGGAATTTTTATTGTTTTCTATGATGCGAACCCGATATCAACTCTTTCCTCAAATTTTGTCATTTGAATTAGTGACTTGAATATAATTTGTAATCCTTGGTTGTGTGTCTTGCTTTTGGCGAGATGATTATTCATATGGTCACATTACGATTATAAACAAGTTATTCTCATCACTATGTTAATGATAATAGTTTAAACATTTATAAAGGATCAGAATGCTAAAAGATATCCAAAGTTTAATAATGAAATGACACTATAGTTTAAGTCATTATGGTTATTACATGTTCTTCATTCTAAATGAAGATCGGGGTCCTAGATGCTTGATCTAGAGACTTTGCAAAACCATGCCTTTTGGGCAGAATGACTAAAACTCCGCATTCTGGTAAAACGGTGATATGCGAAGAAATGTTGAATCTTATACATAGTGATGTATCGTATTTTCAACAAGTAGTGGAAATCATTAGTTTATTGTGGACTTAAGTGAATAAGCGTATTTATTAATGAAACATGAGTTGGAAACGATTTGAATTATTCAAATGAGTTCACAACAATAAGAGGATATTGAAATTAACAAGAATACGAAGTCTCTTTCCAATTTGATCGACATGACTAAAGTATTCAAGTTAAGTTTAGCATAAAAGGGACTTGTGAAAGATGTTTCACAAATTATGATAATTGGATGAATTCAAACTGTTTTGAAATATCTAAACATCATAATCATTATGTATTAGATACATATGGTATAATAGTATCTCTTATCGGGGTTATAGTTATCATTTAGAGTTAGAGATCAAAATAAGCAATCACTCATTTGAAATACAAAGGAACATCTAAAGATTCGTGGAAACAACACCATAAGTGTTATGGCACGTTCGAGTTTCTGGAGATTTCGATAAGTCGAAGTCGTGGCGAATAAACAAGTCTTTGTAAAGCAATCTTAGGAAGCTATGAATGCATCTTCCACAAAAGAGGCAAACCTGCTGTTGACCAAAGTCGACGTATCTTGATGAAGATACAGGTGGAAGAAAGTAAAAGATCAAAACAAGGTATTTTGACCTTACCTTTGAATTATTGAGTGGCGCAGCGAAATTTGTTTCTTGAATCCAAACTCTACATATAGAGGAGAAACTATTGATAATGATCATAAAGTTTCAAGTAAATACTTTTGCTAAAAGAAAGTAGGATTCAACTATATATTCTACAAGTTTGTGGAATTATATTGTTGATTCACTTGTCATGTTTTGAACAAGACATACCTATGAATTACAAAGAAGCGTGATGGACCTAAGTACGAGAAATGAATAGTCATTGAAATCTCGTTAGTGGAATTCTCGATTTGATGGTGATCAAGGAATTTTGGAATGTCCAATATTATCGAGAGGACCTAGATTTGAGTGGGAGCAAATCAGCTTGGCTAATTCATAATATGTAGCTGCCATATTTTGAGTGGGAGCTAAGTGAAATCCCTGGATCTCAAATATGAATGTCATATTTGAGTGGGAGCGTGAAATCATTTCTGGGATATGTGGACAACATATGTGAATGAGGTGATTGGTGTTAATAACATTTAAATTAGATAAATATGTATGAAGTTGAAGTTATTAAATAAGAAAATCTATCGAGATATATTAGTGAGTTTAATAAACAATGAATGTCGAATGCTTCTTGGACTTGATTCTGAAGAAGTTCAGAATGTTCTAAGCAAGATTCTAAAGAAGCTCAAAATGGAACAAGGTAAGAAATGAGTTCTTACTATATGAAGCATTGAGTTAGTATTGCAAATATGGTTGAAAGAAAGAAATACGTTGCATCTCCTATGCCTCAATCATAGGTTCTTCCATATAACCATGTTGTATACTCGACGTAATGTGACCCAAGGTTCTGGTTGGCAGGACAAAGTCTTATCTGTAAGAACGTGTCTTTAAGTGATTCCTGAGTTGATCACAGAACCAGAATTAAGTTTTTATTTAATTGGCAAGAAGCAAAGTAAGTGGCATAGTTGCATTTCATGCACTAGGTTCTACATAGATATAGAAGTATAAAAGCTCCATCTGATGTGATGTATAATGTTATGGCGGGGCTAGTTTTCTTTTAACGTAGAATGATGTGTCCCAGGGCCCAGTGCCCATGAGAAAGCCCTCGAGGTTGATCTAAAGTCACTGTAAGCTCCTAGAATCCGGCCTCGTTCTGCTGCCATGACTACAATATATACACAAAGGATAGCAAAGTGTGTTTCAAAGTTTAGATGACAACGGTGAAAACGACCATCATCATAAACACTAGAAACAAAGTCTCACTTTGTCGCCAAACAAATACTTCAACCCATTATACGATAATGGTGTGAATGTCAAATTAGGAAGAAATTAACAATTTGCAAAAGACATAATGATATGGTAAAATAGAACATGGACATGACGTTTCCCATGAGCATGCATGATCTATAAATGCATATGTTATATGGTTTATATGAGTAAAATGCGAGCTAGATTATTTGTACTCTAGTGCAAGTGGGAGACTGAAGTATATATGCCCTAGAGGCAAATAATAAATAGGTTTTTATTGTCATATCTCAATTAGTTTATAATAGTTTCATCTTGTGCTATAACTGCGCCAAGTAGAAACATTGGTACAGGTGTGGTATGAAACAACCAAGTCCCTAGGAGCCTCTATTCATACTAGTTCGTTGGTCATGAGGATGATCTGGGTTTCAAGATCATGGGCATTTATGCCAATTGACAACGGGGTCATATCGTTGGAGAATGATGTGATGGACATTCCTCGAAGGATTACAGCACGATCAAATCATATAGTTCATTGTTGCAACAGCTATACCTAGACTCCTTTTCCTTAGACCGTGAGCTCATATTACTCACTATTTCCCGAGGCTGCTTAGACTGCATCAACCGTCATCTGGTAATACGGTGGCCATAAAGGTGTACGTTGGGTATTCCGAAGGAACAGTAGATGACATGTGACTGTAAGACCGGGATTTGTTCACCCACATGACGGGTAAAGATACATACAGCCGGCTTGGTGAGATTACATCCATAAATGTTGCAACATGTGACTCGGTCACGGGGATGTAATATCACGGTAACAAGAAACAGAACTTGTTGTGAACGACATTGAACAAGGTATGTGATACCAATGATCAGATCTCGGACAAGTCGTATCGAGAAACAAAAGGAATTGGATGCAACCTTTAGCGGTTCAAACAACATTGTCATCATGAATGCATAGGGGTCATATGGATATCCTTGGTCCCTATGTTGATCATTGATACAGATCATGTCTAGAGTATTCCCGAGCCGTGAGAGGATACAGTTAAGGGTACGATGAGAGCGATCATTCGTAAGACGGGATCACAGTAGAGAAAGAGAAAGCCCGAAATGTTTCATAGAGAGATCCGAAGTTGTTCGGAGAAAGAATAAAGGAAAAGACCAGAAAAGTGTTTTCGGATAAATGGGAATTTAAATATATATTTATTATATGTTAATTGTGAATTAATATATTCTAAATAATATTTATATTAAGATTTATAAAAGAAACTTTCATATTAGGCCAAATCCCCGGAGGAAAATAGCCTAGAAGGAAAAGCCGCAGAAAAACAGAAAGGGAAAACAGCTAAAGGCCACGTGGGCGGCAGATAATAGCCGCCGCACGGCGTGGTACACAGCTGGACTGCGCTGGCAGACGAGCGGCAGATAGCAGCTGCCGCACGGGGCGAGCCACAGCCACGGGCCACCGCCGCGGGCCTGCTCAACCCCGGCCCATGTGGGGCTCGCGGGGGGAGTGGACCAGGCAGGCGTGCTGGGCCACCGGGAGGCAGAGCCAGCCCACCCGGGGTCGCCTCGCCAGGCCACCGCCACGGGAGCAGCTGGGCGCGAGTTGGGCCGCGCCAAAGGCCCACCCGGCCAACGTTGTGCTGCTATCTGCTGCTCGCTGCTGCTGTGGGCAGTTGGCTGCCTGTTGGGCTAGGGTTTTGGCCCATCCGACTGTTAGCTCGAAATTCCTTTTTATTCCTTTAGTATTTAGTCTCACAAGGCTTAGCCTTTGAGAAAGACACACCCCCTTAGCATATATAAAGGGATGCCCATGGGTGGGATGAAACACACCAATATTTGGAGAAGTTCTTTGGTTGACTTTCTTCTTCCCTCTCTCTCTAGCCCTTGTGACCATGGCCCCAAGTTTGGGCTGTGCGATCGAGGCACACCTATAGTACGCTGTTTTGCTGCAGGGATTCCTAGCCAGATATTAACTTCCGCACTCCTGGCGGGATCGGGGAGCCAGAGGTCTCATCATGCACCGGATGTGTACGAAGACACGAGGCGCAACACTTGGGGCGCTTAAATGTCATGAGCCAGAGCTGCTGCACGATGAAGATGAAGAAGGAGCAAGAGGTGACCTGCGAGGAGCTTTGCGACCTTGAGGTCGGCTACGAGTACGACTACATCAACCATGTTCCCCGCGGAACGCTAACCGCGTACGGTTAACAAGGGTATGTATTCTCTACGCATTGGCCGTTACCGCATTACTACATAGATAGATCCTAGGCAGTTTTTGGGGTTCCAACGTAGGAATTTTTGTTTTCTGCTGTGGATCCCCTTCAAAAATATGGGCTTCAGCTTGCTTTAAACTCTTTGTTGTGAAAAATAGAATATACCCTTGTTGATAAAATGAGAGATAATTCGAAGTAAACATGAACATTCACTAGTTTACTTTTATAAAAATATATTGGAAGTTAAGTTCATGTAATCCTCGAAGTTAATTTCTAGAAAACTTGGAAGTTAACTTTCATAAAACAAACATGATTCAGCTGCTAACCACAAATACTAGCCAAACAAAAAATATAGCTCACAAATTGGGTACGTCCACAAAATACCAATAATATATGGTCATACATCGAAACAGTAGAAAAAATAGAAATAAAAATCATATCAATGTACAATATGTTTTCACAGAACTATAATGCATCTTGCTACTACCCGAACAATTGATTTACAGTTGCTAGTGGATGGTTCAAAAAAGTGCCTATTCAGAAACAAGTTTCTGTAAAACACTTGGCCAATCTGATGGACCTAGTTCATTCTTCATGTGGAACAAGAGCTGGAATATGAATTCAGCCTTCCAGTCTTCAACACGTACCTGATTTCAAAAAAATAAAGCCAAAAAAATACAAGTAAGTTGAGAAAAATGGAGTGGAGTTCAAGCAATATCAGAAATAGAAAAAAGTGGCAGTGTTTCAGGGAAAAAATGTAAAAACTAACATCCTTGTTTTTGATCTTCTCTGTAATCTTAATGTCGTCATAGACAAGAGCCATTTTCATCGTGTAAAATGCGCACTCGTTGACACCCTTCTCTGGGGTCAACACATATCTGCACCTGTCTGCAGCTACATCCCACTGGACTATGTCTTTCTTGTTGAAAGCAGAAACACCATAAACCTCCTTCATAACAGCAACCATTCTTTTGATCTGTTTGGTTGTGTTCAAGAACAAAACACAAAGGGTAAAAAAATACATAAAACATTAGATTTTGCAAAAACACATGGATATTGCAGATTTTAAAATTCAAATGAAAGATAAAAAGAAAATCATACAATTTCGACACGGTCGGCGTGGAATTCGCTCCTAGATAAGTTCTGAAGATTAGAGTACCTACTTGAATCAAAAATATCAAGCGTCTGAGTGTACCGATTCATCACGTAAAGAGTGTGATGATTTCTCTTGAAGTAAGGGATAAGAATATGTGCAGCAAACAAATATCTTGTTGTAACAGACAACTATGGAAGTTAATTCATGCATATGTAGAAGGTTAACTTCAGTACCACCATGTAAAAACAATTTACACACAAAAGTCAAAAGGCACAAAAAAAATTACTAGATTTGCATCCTGTAGGTTTTCTCCTTCCCTTAGAAAACCTGAGAATTGTTTAGCCGATGTCTTCACATCAAAAGCATTCCTTGAAATATCATTTTCATCAGCATCTTTTAACAACCATGGTGAGAAGTCAAGAAGGTACTGCAAAAAAAATTGAACACAGAAAAAAGTAACCAATAAAATCCAAAATGACAAATGAGAAAAAAATACTAGAAAAAGGAACATAAGTTTGCGGAATTTATAGGGACAATATAAGGAGAAAGTAAAACGCGATCCCCAAACTCAAACATTTTCTTTATAGTGGGTTCATCCTTCCAGAAAGAGAAAATATAATCCATAATCTCAGCTTCCATCTCTTGACCACGGCCAAAAAGTCTGAACATGTAATTGCCATCAGTAGATACAGGATCATCGCAAGTGTTTGTGAACATAACCAAAGTCCCCCTGCAAAAAAGACAATGAATGATGAAAAAGCATAAGTTCAGTTTCGAGTAACACACCAGCTAGAAAAAACAAATTAACATATAAAACATGCGTAAAACAATAGAAAAATGGAGAAAATATAGAAATGGTACTTACTCCCCATGTTCCTTCAGGTACTCCGGGCTTAAATTTAAATCTCTGAATTGTTTGGCCTTGACTAAGCATGGGAATTTGTAAGGAACAAACTTAGGGGCATCTTTCATTAGCTTCTTAGAGACTTTGGTCGGCCTCTTGTTAGAAAGTACAAGAGATTAGGCAGGTGGTTGATTTTTTGGGAACTGAGTTACAAAGTCATCGCTGCTGGTAGCTGAGCAGATAACTGCATCTTTCTGAACAGATTTTGCAACAGTCCTCGAGGGTAGCAGAGAGCCAAAATCATCGTCGTCGTCATCCACATTTACTAATACCTTCTCCTTCTACTTCACTACTACTAATGTCTTAGTGGTATTTGGTTTCTTTACCGAATAGCCATGTAGTCTCGTGATAGCCTTCTTCACCTTGCTAACAGCTTGCAACTGAAATTCTTCTTCTCGTAAAGCTATAACTTCTGGTGTGAAGAACTGAGTTTCAAATAACGCGAAGTTATCTTCGTCTATGGCAAGTGGAACTCCTGAAACACGTATGAAGAGTTAACAATACTGTAAAAAAATAACAATTCAGTGTAGCATGGGCAGTTAGCATCATATTATAGTACAAGTTAACTTCAAACAGCTGAAGAGTTAAAGATAAAATGAGGGGGTTAACACCCTCCTATAACAGAAGTTATATTAAAACAAAAAACATAGAGGCACATTTCTTCCTCTATACTAATAGTATCTACTCAAACATAATATATTACATAAAAAATTAAAAAAATAGCATTAAAGCTGTAGTTAGCATCATTTTACAATACTAGTTATTATCAGGCAAAAAATAACAGTTCAAAAAAAATGGAAAAAAGTAGTAGTTAACATCATATATAGTGCAAGTTAGGTATAAAACAAAGAATAGGTAAAAAATATATATTTTTTAAAATAAAGGGGCAAAAAAGAGATATCATACCTGGATCAATACCAAACATTTCTATTAAATCAATGTTAAAATTAGGTGCGGTCAACCAACTGTACAATATGGTCATCCTTATATTTAATATATCTTTCTGGTCAAAAGTCACCAAACCGTCTCCATCAAAAGTTAACAAGAATTGGAGCATGAAAAACCCACAACAATGACTGAATCAAATAAAATCACAGATAGCAAAAATTCTCAAATACACAACACATACAGTGGAAGTTAGCATGAAAACTATAAACATTGCAATAAAACTTACGGAGTTGATTGTTTTGGTACTCTGACATAGTCAATCCCCCAGCTATCAATATTTGGTGGATCAAACTTTTCACCTTTGGGATTGACAGCTTCTCTCCATAACTTCCTGATTTTTTTAACCATCGTGTGTATTACCCTCTGAGCATTTGGATCATCGGCGCCATGCATAGAATCAAGGAACTGAAAACGCTTTTTGCGCATATTGATACCAATAACACAAAAGTGGCCCACCACACCAGGGACTGGAGGGTCAGGAGGATCGAAAGTAGCAAAATGAATCTACAAAAGAAATAAAAAAGGATAAAGAGTTAATTGAATATAATGATGAAACAAACTGAAAAATGAACCTAAAACAAAAATACAGAGAGAAACAATATGTTAAAAAAAAATCTTCACACTTACAATATCTTTCTAGTCTAAACGGTCTTTTGAATCTACACTGAAAAGTTTATGCACACGCCTGCTATGCAGGTTTCCTTCAAAAATATGCCTATGATGAAAACCATCATAGCCCATGTAAAGAAAAAATATAAAATCATAAAAGGGGATACGAAGATAAGTTAATGAAACACTAGAAGTTAACATTCATGAAAGCCGTGCATGAAGAAAAAAGGTAATTACTGTTTTTTAATTAGGAAGTTAAGTTTCTGATAAATGAAAGTTAACTTCCATTGACAGAGCAGATAAACCTAAAAGACATGCAATAAACTAGCATCCTTAAAAAATTATGGGAGTTAACTATTTAAAAACAATAGAATACACAAATTTTATGGATCCATCCATAACAAAACAAAAAACAGTAGTTGAGACAAAAATACAAGGAATTAGGCTTACACAAAAATATACGGTACAATCAACTTCTCTGATCCCTTGTATTTTTTCCAAGCAGATAAGTTCCGACAGATACTATTTGTGAGCAAAGAAACCCAGTTGGATGGAAAGCCCTTGCAATTTTCCCTATTATACAATCACACTCCATTCCTGAAGAGTGTGATGCCCCTGAAAAAACAAAAATATCACAGAAATCAAAATAAATCAAGAAAAATCACACTAGAAAACAAATATAGTGATCGACATAAACAAAAATAACAAAAAGAGATGTGAAGAGAAGTAGTCTTTCTTCTTGTCATTCCTCAGCCTGCATACTGCATGATAAACCTCTCTGATCTTCTCCAAAGCTAGAGAGTGGACGGGGTAGAGAACCCAGTGGATGCTGTTAAAAAATGAAAAAGAAAGAAAGTTCACATGCCAGTAAAGGCATAGTTGATTCTGACTCCACATGGACAAAAACAAAGAAATGGCACACATCATATGCAAAAACATAAAAAATGAACAAATTGTACAATACATATATCATTTTGAAGTCTTATTACATTACAACATTAAAAAAGTTCACCCACTACCACCTGCCTCCCCCCACCTAGTCCTTACCCAGAATAAAGTAAAAGTAGATAACAGGGTAATAATACATAACATCAGATATGTGAGAAGTAAAAACAAAGAAACACAAAAGCACTAGTGGGGGGAATATGAGGGTATGTGGCAGGGGCTTAGGAATATTAGGAAATTATACTCTGGGAATCATTGCATGTAGCTTGGTCCTGTGTCTCCTTATCTCCAGCCTGCTCCCGCATATGGTTATCTATAGCAGGTTCAAAAACTGCCACAATGGGATCAGGACTAGAGGACATAGCACCATGTGCAGCTGGCATATTGTGTGAGTCTTCATTATTGTTCGCTGAAATATCCCCGTCCACAATACCAACATCAGCTGGGGAAATCTCCTCTTCGCTTAAGACCAATGCATTGCCCACTGAATTATACTCATGAATACCAAAAGAAGATGGAAATCAGTACAATCAATAACGTTCTGAAGTGACAACAAACATACATAACGGGCAAAAGAATCACCCACCATCATCAGCAACATGACGATCATCTGCAATGTTGACATCAACATCCTCTAGAGAAAACCCACTAGGGGGGCGTCATTTTTGTCTTCAAAATTATCAAAACCATCATCATCTTCATCACTCTAGGCATGTGCGGTGATACAGGAACTGGCGCACGGTTAACACGAGGACTAGATTCCTCGAAAATGCATCCATCCAGTCCTCCACTGAATTCTTCAATATCTTGTGAAGCATTATCCTCAGCTACTCTAGCTTCCTCCTGTGAGAAGTTAAAATGTCAATAAAATAAAATTAACACCTGGGAGTTAACAAAAACCACGAAAAATAAACAAGACGCAAATCTGTTTCAAAAATAAAAGATGCCTAGTAAACAAAACAATAGCAGTAAAAAAGTACAATAGTGAAGTTAAAAACATTATATAGACCTGGTAGTTAACTTCTTACAACAACATGAGTTATCAATTAACGAAAGGATAAAATACAAAAATATGAACGTTTAGAAATTACAAAAAATAAGTTAAGTTACAGAGATCCAAGGAGTTAAGTTACATAAATCCTAGAAGTTATAAAACAAGATACATAATATTTTCAAGTGTTTTAAATAATAAAAACAGAAAAGGCAATGAAAAAAATCTCTAAGCAACCAGAGTGGAAAAGAGAGAAAACATTATACCTGAGCCTCAGCAGCTGATTTCCCTAGAACTGTAGTGAAGGTGGATTTGTCAACGCCACCACGAGCAGGGACATCATCATTCATATTCATCTGTCCTGCTATTGTATTAGCTTCTCTTTCGTATGGTGTGCATATCAAATCTTGCTTACAACCAAAATTAGCAAAACCTTTGCGTAAAAACTTTACATCAGACACCATGTCGCCAAGGAAACTAACTTCAAGATCAGAAGCCTCTTTCATAACTTTTTCGGTAGGCCTATGCCCAGTAGGAAAAAAGGTCAGCTATCCTGCCAAGATGATCAACTGTAGTCGAAACAGCTTTCACAGTATCACTGTTACAGTGGCAGCTGATCAATATCTTTTATGACCATAGAGGACGTAGACTTTCCACTTTTAGAAAACATTAATGCTGAAGGGAATATGCCAGAGAGGCAATAATAAAGTGGTTATTATCTTATTCCATGTTTATGATAAATGTTTATTTTGCATGCTATAATTGTATTGATTGGAAACGTTAATACATGTGTGTTTAATAAACAAAATACAAAGTTCCTAGTACCGCCTCTCATATAAACTAGCTTGTTGATTAACAAGATGATCAAGGTTTCCTGATCATGGACATTGTATGTTTTAATAACAAGATCACAACATTGGTAGAATGATGTGATGAACATTCATCCAAAGTATAGCATTATGATCAAAGTCATTATGTTTATATTGCTATAACATCATACGAAGTAATCTTAGTCCTTAGACCATGAGATCATGTTAATTGCTGACACCGGAAGAGTATCTTGATAACATCAAACGTCACAACGTAACAGGGTGACTATAAAGGTGGGTTCAGTGCTACAAAGGTGTTATGTTGAGGCTCATGGATCAAGAGTGGGATTTGTCCATCCAGATGACGGATAGATATACTCTGGGCCCTCTTGGTGATATCACATTAAGATAGCTTGCAAGCAAGTGATGTGATCACTAGAATGTTATATCACGGGAACAAGAAAAGAGTGCATGTCAGCAACGAGATCAAACTAGGTATGGAGATACCGATGATCGAATCTCGGACATGTAATATATCGTGAGACAAAGGGATTTAGTTACTAGCATTAAAGGTTCTCACGATCACATAAGTCATCGTTGAATGTGTGGGAGTCAGTACGGATCTCTAGGTCCCGCTGCTGATTATTGATCGGGGAGGGGTATCGATCATGTCTGCATTATTCACGAAGCGTAGGGTGACACACTTAAGGGATACCGACATCATTTGGAGCAAATATGTTTCAGATAAAGATATAAGAAAGCGCTGGTATTATTTCAATAGACATCGAAACTGTTTCGGGTGAAATTGCTGAAATTGGTTCTGCATGTAATATTGAAATGTTGCAGGAGGTTTTATGTGAATGTTTGTTAATTAAAGTAATTAACAAAATTCTGAATAAAATTAATAAAAGAGTTTTATTAAATGAGAGTGCATTACTTTAAAAGAGAATGTGAAGGGGCATTTTAATGTGGAGGGGGTTACCACCACATGAATGGGGGAGGTGAAGGGACACCCTCCCCTCCTCCTATAAAAGGCCCCCCTCTCACTCCTTCTTCCACACACCTCCTCCTGAAGGATCTCTCTCCCCCTCTAGTTATTCCCCATGGTCTCAGATTAGCGAGATACATGTTCCCAGTGGCTTTATCTGGAAAGGAGTTGCTGCTTCCGCTGCTTTGCTAGAGCGAGGGATGGAGGTTATCGGGGTACAGGACGTGTGTGCAGTCACGGATGCACCGCTGCTTTGCGGTGCTGGACTTGGTGGTGCTGGACTTGCTGGAGCTGGATCTGATGGACGTGTTGGAGCCAGACCTGCTGGACTTCATCACGATCTTGAGATCAGCAAGTGTACGACTACATCATCCACGAGTTCCAACTAGTTAACAAAGCTTTGTTGTCTTCGAGGGTAAGTTATCGATGGATGTATATCCACCCATTGCTTGTATCTAGTAGATAGATCTTGGCGTATAGTTCCCATCGTAGGAATTTTTTTGTTTTCTATGTTGTGAACCCAACAGTGGTATCAGAGCCTGATCTATGCGTAGGTGCTTTGCACGGGTAGTACACATATGTTTATGTGTGGGCGATGATGATCATGTTATTGCATCTTCTATGTATTTTGGATATTGGTGGCATAGTCGGATGAAGCGGCCCGGACCAACCTTACATGTCATCGTACATGAGACCGGTTCCACGACTGACATGCAACTAGTTTTGCATAAGTGGATGGCGGCTGTCTGTCTCTCCTACTATAGTTAATATCTAATTTACAACGAGTTGCTAATAATTTGGTTATCCTCGTTGTGGTTCCATGTTCGTAGGTAAGAACGGTTCTATCTCCGAAAGCCCTAAGCCACGTAAAACTTGCAATGGATAAATTAGAGGCGTCTAGTTTAGATCGTTGCTAGGATAGTATCATGATATGGTAATGTTGTAAGTAGATGTATGATAGATACTCTTACAACACACCTAACGTGTAAGTTCCATAGACCTTGGCCTTACACACAAAGGAATGATAGAGATCATACCATGATGCATATGATAGAGATCAAATGCATGGACCATATCATCTCACTTTACACATTAGATGTTTGCATCTTATATTGCTAGTTTGGCGTTTTAGTAGCATTTTAAGATGATCCCTCATTTAGATATCAAGATAAAAATGTGTTCTTCCTTAAGTATGCACCGTTCTATGGATCGTGTTTCGAGACATCACGTGATGATCGGGTGTACTCGACTCTATGCTTTCATACAACAGGTGTAAGACAGTTTTACACACGCGAGTACTAAGGTTCTTACTTGGCAAGCCTAGCATGTACAGACATGGCCTCCGAACACGGACCGAAAGGTTAAGAATGAGTCATATAGTTGATATGATGGCCAGATTGATGCTCGCCTTTGAAGCTACAGCGACTCACGTGATGATCGAACTTGGTGTAGTGGATTTGGTTCATGTAATCACCAAAAAGGCGCGAGGGGTGTCGTTTTTGATTGGGAGTTCATTTCTAATTTGGATTAGTCGAACTCAATTTGTCATAAAATAAATCAAAGTGAATTTGCATAATTTGTTGTAGTCATTGGCGTCTGTTCACTACCTTATGCTTAGTTTTAATTGAGATAATAGAACTATAGAATTCTGGATATTTACTTTATGAACTGGTATCGTATTGTTTTGAATGTCAATTTAAAGATTAGAAGTCCTATTGCAAACTTTTAGCAAACTCTATTTACTCCATGAAGTTTAATAAGTAGTATTAAATGAAGAGTAAGAATTCCAATGTTAGTATCTTAATTATCATGCTTGCCTCCATGATTCTTGATATTCAAAAGTTGTTTTAATATCGAGGTTATCTAGGAGCTGAAATAATTATTTCAGAAACCATCATGTGTGGAAGATATTGTGATATCTGAAACAATGTTTTTGGTTGCATTATGATAGAGTATAATTTAGCAAAATACATGTTCTCATATTGTATGAGAATTTGTGAAGGATGGAGATGCTAAGCATCCGGAACTCCCAAAAAGGTTTTGGGAACTAACATTATACTCGCGATTCTTCCTTATAGGCTATAGTAGCTTGATCATGAAAGTTGTCATGATAAGGTTGAATAGAAGATGTAAGTAAAATGTTTACTACACTAATAGATTACTAAAGAATGGATTTTTTGAAAGAACACCAAACATTTGATGATGGTGATCCACTTCAAAGTGCAAGTCCAAAGGTATTAGTATTTGACTATCTTTGTACTATGTGTCATGTGAATAACACCACTATTGATGTTGATAGATTCTTTTAAAACAAAATGAATTGTTGAAAGAGAATCTATAAAATACTTGGCAGAAAAGAAAGTTTGGAGATGTCCAACTTAGGTATATAGAAGATATACATGTTATGGTTGTATTCCTTGCTTGTTAAACAATGTGGTTCTGAGGTATTGGATACTGAATTGGTTGGTATGAAGTGTCATACAGGACAACGCAATTCATGAACTGCAATGGCCTAAGCAACTAGCAAGAGAATAAGTGATGATGTTCATCGAAAACAAATAAAGTGTTATTGTGTTTTTCGTTGTCGTCAAACCTAGCCTTCAAGATTTGTTTTAATAATTGTTATTTTGTTCCGGTATTATGAGAACAATGGTTGTTCAAATAATTATCGTATTCCATAAAGGATGGATGAACTTTTACAAGTCTAGTGGGAGAAATCACATCCATAAACACTATTGCTAAAATGTCACAAGACAAATGATTGAAAGATCAATTATGAAGTGACATCGCTGTTTAAATTATATTGGAAAGAGAACATGAAGAAACTCCATGTTGATGGATTTTTGGAGTCTTTGATTTTGATCAACTGATGCTTGTGAGACTTTCCTTGAGATAATTGAAACTCCGTCCATAGGCCAAAGAGGAACGAGTGACTAACTTATCGGATATTATACATATTGATGTATATAGTCCATTATATGTAGCCATATACGATGGATCTTCTTGCTTCATATGCTTTCTCCAGAAATTTGATGAATATATCTATATATTTACTTAATAAGGAAGAAGTATGAAACATTTGAAAATTGTTCAAAGTCTTTCAAGATGAAGTGAAAAATCATTGTAACAAGAAAATAAAAGAGTTTATGATTTGATCATAAAGGAAGATATTTGAGTTACATGTTTAGCAAAACACTTAAGATTTGGGGTATTGTTCCATGATTTGTGTTTCCCGGCAAACCATAGGAGTATGGCATATTCGAGAGATGAAATCAAACCATGTTTGAAATGGTAAGATCAAAGGTGTCATTTATAAAACTACCATTATGTTTTAAAGATTTAAGCTTTAGAGACTACTGCTTTTACACTGAAAAGAGCACCATCGTGATCCGTTGAAATGACACCATATAAGCTATGGTTTGGGATAAAACCCAAATTGTCTTTTCTTAAATTTTGGTATGCTATGCATAAGTAAAATGTTTACAACCAAGTCGGATAAGCACGTCTTTGTAGGTTATCCCAGAGAATTTGTTGGGAATTTCTCCATAACACCGAGGACAAAAGAGTTTGTTACTTGGAACATCAAGTTTCTAGAGAAGGAATTTTTCGTGAAACATTAAGTGGGAGGACAATAGAACTTTGATAAGGTTGTTGATCCTTAGCTATATGTGCTAAGTAGCGCAGCGCTGGAAAGTGTCCTGGTGGCGGCCACAATGCTCATGGCTCCCGTGATTACAAAGGGTGTGATCTCGGAGATTAGAATTCCTATTGAACTGTGTGGGTCGGTAAGAATCAAATAGTGTGATTTGATAAGCAAGTCGTTATTGTTTCGACAATGATGAACCGACTACATGCAAAGAAGCGATGATGGGACCTGACTCCATAAAATGACTAGAAGTCATAAAATCCGTGATAGTATCCATACACGAGAAATCAAGTTTCTGAACTTGGAAGACCCTCCGGAAAGGCGTGAAGCCTATCGGTCGTGTTTGGATCTATAAAGAAATAGACATGGATGTTTAACATCTATGAAATAGTCGACATGTCGGAAAGAAGTTTACGACAATGTTCAAGGAGTTGACTATGACAAGATTTGATCTTTCATAGCGATATTTAGTCTTGACAGATTAATGTAGAAACCACTACATATAATTTGATGTATGGTAGTTGAACAAACAAAACAATGTTCTTCTAATAGAATGGTTACCTAGGACATGTACAAGACATTGTTTGAAGGGTTTTGTTAATTCAAAGGGTGCTAAAAGGGCATGCAAACTTCAATAGTTGAAGTAAGCATAGCGGAGTTGGAATCTTCACCATGATGAAACTGTTAAAAGAGTTTAAATTCATCGGAGATGATGAAGATGCTTGCATTTGTAAGAAATAAAGTGGGAGCACTGAGACATATTTCTAATACATTATGTAGAGAACATATTGCTGATTGGAAATGATGTATCTTGTATTGACACAAGTTAAGAATTTCATTAAAATAAGATTTGAATGAAAGACTTGGGCAAACCCGGAATATTTGGCATCAATATCTATATGGATAGATTGAGGCGCTAATATGGTTGTGCCAGACATACATATATGAGATATTGAAAGGGTTAAATATGGAAACAACAAGAAAGCTTCTTGTTGCATGGAAATGATTGTATCAAGATTCAAGTGTTTCAACACTTGGTGAGTAAAATCACATGAAGATTTTGATCGATTATACCATGATATGTATATATCCAGAACGTCCTATGCTCTAAATGTTATGAGCACATACCAGAATGATTCATAAGATGATCATTGGACAATAGTAAAGATATTCTTATGAGATTTGGAAGAACTAAGAATATATCATGTATAAGTGACAAATATTTAAAGGTAGTTCATTGTAAAGTGTTACATTGATACTAGTTTTGTCACAAGATAAAAATTAAATTTATCTCAATTTAGACTATGGGTGGAACAATGTAATGGAAAGAATGTTCCATGATGGATTTGGATAAGTTCCAAAGTTGAAACATTGTGACAAATACTACAACAAAAGGCTAAGTATATGACTGCTATAGTAGCAGCAAAGGAGGGCATTTGTGTTAAGAAGTTTGCTATCAAACTAGGTGTGGTTCAAAGTGGGATAATACTATGAAGATATATTGTATGACAATAATATCAACATATTTTAACCCGAACGAACTAAAGGTCCCACCAAAGGACCAAATTTATACAATGCCATCTGATTTGAGAATGAGTGATGTGTAGAGACGCAAAGACATGCAAATACACACAGACCTAAAAGTGCCAGATCCGGAGATTATGTTAACCACTAGAAAACGCGTATATTCAACACCTAGGTGTTGTATATACAAGTTTACAAACTAGATTATTGACTCTAGTGCAAGTGGGAGACTGAAGGGAATATGCCCGAGAGGCAATAATAAAGTGGTTATTATCTTATTCCATGTTTATGATAAATGTTTATTTTGCATGCTATAATTGTATTAATTGGAAACGTTAATACATGTGTGTTTAATAAACAAAATACAAAGTTCCTAGTACCGCCTCTCATATAAACTAGCTTGTTGATTAACAAGATGATCAAGGTTTCCTGATCATGGACATTGGATGTTGTTAATAACGAGGTCACAACATTGGTGGAATGATGTGATGAACATCATCCGAAGTATAGCATTACGATCAAAGTCATTATGTTTATATTGCTATAACATCATACGAAGTAATCTTAGTCCTTAGACCATGAGATCATGTTAATTGCTGACACCAGAAGAGTATCTTGATAACATCAAACGTCACACCGTAACAGGGTGACTATAAAGGTGGGTTCAGTGCTACAAAGGTGTTATGTTGAGGCTCATGGATCAAGAGTGAGATTTGTCCATCCCGATGACGGATAGATATACTCTGGGGCCTCTTGGTGATATCACATTAAGATAGCTTGCAAGCAAGTGATGTGATCACTAGAATGTTATATCACGGGAACAAGAAAAGAGTGCGTGTCGGCAACGAGATCAAACTAGGTATGGAGATATCAATGATCGAATCTCAGACATGTAATATATCGTGAGACAAAGGGATTTAGTTACTAGCATTAAAGGTTCTCACGATCACATAAGTCATCGTTCAATGTGTGGAAGTCAGTACGGATCTCCAGGTCCCGCTGCTGATTATTGATCGGAGAGGGGTTTCGATCATGTCTGCATTATTCGCGAACCGTAGGGTGACACACTTAAGGGATACCGACATCATTTGGAGCAAATATGTTTCAGATAAAGATTTAAGAAAACGTTGGAATTATTTCAATAGACACCGAAACTGTTTCAGGTGAAATTGCTGAAATTGGTTCTGCATGTAATATTGAAATGTTGCAGGGGGGTTTTATGTGAATGTTTGTTAATTAAAGTAATTAACAAAATTCTGAATAAAATTAATAAAAGAGTTTTATTAATTGAGAGAGCATTAAATTTGGAGAAATTTAATGCATTTAAAGTGGAGACTTTAAAAGAGAATGTGAAGGGGCATTTTAATGTGGAGGGGGTTACCACCACATGAATGGGGGAGGTGAAGGGACACCCTCCCCTCCTCCTATAAAAGGCCCCCCTCTCACTCCTTCTTCCACACACCTCCTCGTGAAGGATCTCTCTCCCCCTCTAGTTATTCCCCATGGTCTCGGATTAGCGAGATACATGTTCCTGGTGGCTTTATCTAGAAAGGAGTCGCTGCTTCCGGTGCTTTGCTGGAGCGAGGGACGGAGGTTGTCGGGGTACCCGACGTGTGTGTAATCACGGATGCACTGCTGCTTTGCGGTGCTGGACTTGGTGGTGCTGGACTTGCTGGAGATGATCTGATGGACGTGTTGGAGCCGGACCTGCTGGACTTCATCACGATCTTGAGATCGGCAAGTGTACGACTACATCATCCACGAGTTCCAACTCGTTAATAAAGCTTTGTTGTCTTCAAGGGTAAGTTCTCTATGGATGTATATCCACCCGTTGCTTGTATCTAGTAGATAGATCTTGGCGTATAGTTCCCATCGTAGGATTTTTTTTGTTTTTTATGCTGCGAACCCAGCAGATGCATCAACAAACCACTCACCAGCCACTGGAGCCTTTTCACTCACCAACTCAGGCTGAGACCTCTCGATATGCTCATCATGGTGTTGATACCTCTCAATAGGCTCATCACGATGCTCAGACCTCTTGATATGCTCATGGGGATGCTGAGATATTACCAAAGCATCATGGGACTGAATGTCATCAATGTACATATCTTCGACGCGGATGGAGTATGAATAAATAATGTCATTGCGACCCTTCCACTGCATATCAATAAAAAAGGGGATAAACAAAATAAATGAATCACAATTCACATTAGGACCAAACAGAAAAAAGGTGGAAGTTAACTTTTTATAAAAATGGTAATTAACTTTCATAAACGATGGAGGTTACATCATGTAAACAAAAAATCATACATAAAAAACAAAAACTTAAAAATTTCAAAAACTAGGAGGCTAACTTTTACTATGGTCGAAGTAAACAACCTTATAAAAATAGGTATCCTAAATTTCTTATGTAGTGCACATCGAATTCTATTCTCAAAATTGGAATAAAACTTACAGTAAGCTAACTGAAAATAAAAGGAAATTAACTGTATAAAACCAAGAAGTTAACTATATAAAACAAGGAAGTTAACAGTGGAATAAATGGAGGTTAAACATTATTCAAATAATTGTCGTTAACTGTAACAGTAAGAATGAACATATAGGGGAATTAAATAACAATAAGGAACACAAGTTCACTCATCGTATATAAAACATAAAAAGCATGGGGGCTGGTTTACGGACCGGAAGCTTCCCAAAAACATACTTGGACAAATCAATTTTGCCATTCTTGATAATATCCTCAGAATAGATGGCATTCAATGGTTTCTCATGCAAGAAGTTAGCCCGAAGGGTCTTGAGATGCATCACAGAATGTTTCTTCGAATGACAGTTATCCAAATACATAACTACACACACAATACCACACCCTTCGGGACCGGCTTGTGGTATATTGGGATCCTTATATTTCTCCGCTACTCGCTTCAACTCATCAACAACTAACTGGTAGAAATCACTTGAAGCCATCTTCTTATAATCCATGCTTACAAGCATTGCCGCCTCTCTACCAAGACGAACGACAGATCCAGGACATACAAGCTTCATGACAATGATAGCAAAGAACACCTTAACAGCTGTGTCAACTTTTGATTCATCCTTAACAAGCTAAGCAAGCAGTTTACGAAGATCCTTGGTATCAATAGCAGCATTACTCTCAAAACCAAGCTCCGCTTTAAGACTCGCCATTGAGGAATCATGGCCACTCCCTACGGGCCTTGGGACTGTTTCACCTCCCATTGGGAACCCAAAAATGTGATGCACTGCTTCCCTGTTAACACACATGATCCTTCTAGCACCGCAATCTATATTCGTAGTTGTTGTGTCAATCTTCTGGCGCAGGAAACACATGAGAACACATGAAACATTGCCCTCCAACACCCAATCAAACACACATCCAAAACCTGCTTCTCTGACTTTTTTTATGTGAGCATCCTTTAGCAACTTCACAGCTTCCAGAACTTCTCCCAACAAACAACGAATAGTCTGTTGGAAGCGATCTCGAGCATTGTTATCATTTCCAGCTTTTTTTATGCCACGCGGCTTCCTTGTCACATCAACTTTAACTTTCTTACCAACCTTTTTAGGAGATTTGTCCACAGCAACTCTGCCCCTCTTATTCCTTGTAGGCTGATAAAAAACAATTAAAAACATGGAAAAAAATATATCAATATAATGACAGTTAACATTGATGATACAAGAAGTTAGCACCAAAAAAAGTGGTATCAAAGATGAAAGTTAACCTTTTCGGGACAAGCTGCAGCGGCATCCTCGCCACCAGAATCATCATCTGCGTTTGGCACATAGGTTTCATCCATGGTACGACGACGCTTAGAAGATGAACCTTTCACATGTGATGCTTGCTGAGCAGAAATGCTACCATTCCTCATCACAGCAACACGAGGACTACGATGAGGAGTCATAACAGAAAACGACCTCTTAGCAACAATAACTCTATTCTTCTGGGTTGATGCTATGGGAGAACATGGCTCTGCTGGAGGATCATTTTGCATGCCTAACACATCAGCATTTTGTTGTTTTGACTTCGACAGGTTCTTCCTATAGTATATCTTAACCTTCTCATTGTAAGCAGCAACCCTAGAACTATGTTGCTTGGCATACAAATCAAGTTGTGCTTTCACATTATGTTCCTATGTAACTTCCGCTATACCATCAACATACTGAGACGGCGTGTCCTGCCATACATGGAAACCATCATCCTGATCCTGCACACTAGGTGTGCTATCAAAAATAGGTCCAACTGTCCGCTCACCAGAACCGTCGACATCAGCTCCACAATCAGGTGCCTGCTCATCATAAGAGGGTTTCCCTCTTACACCATCGTGCACCAAAGCACTGGCAGGCACAGTATTAGATGCAACGACAACTTCTTCAGGTGGGTCAGGATCAACAAAATTAGCATTCAACATGTCCAAAGTTTCCTTAATAGTTTCATCAGCTGGTATAAGAAAGACAAATGTATTAGTAATAAAAATGAATTCAGATACTATAGGAATGCAAGTTAGCTTTAAAAACTGGATAAGATGTTATTACAGAATTGGCATTTGTTCCAAGAAAACTAAACACAAAGCTAGAAATTTCAGATATAATGCACATAATCTAGGAAGTTAAGATAAATATATGATAGAAGTTATAATTAGAAGTTATCAAAGTTAAGCTAAAGTAGACAATGTGCACTAGTAGTCCAAATTTAAAATATTAAAGTTAGATGCAAAGATATAAAAAGTTAAGATACAAACAAGTTTGGAGTTACACTAAATTATAAAAAGTTAAAAGATGTAAAGTTAACATATAATGCAAATAAAATCTAGGAAGTTAAGGTAAATGAATGATAGAAGTTATAATTAGAAGTTATCAGAGTTAAACTAAAAAGTAGATAATGTGTACTAGTAGTATTATTTAAATATGACAGTTTTTAACACATAACTAACAGGAGAAAAAATATAACAGGTGTTTCATTTTACAATAAACTAGGTAGTAGCACATAAACAAAAATAAGATAAAGAGTTAACAAAAGTATTGAAAGTATTAGAGAACAAACTGATACGTTGTTAACGTATTTATAATTTTTGATATTCCATGCTTGATTTATATCTACTTTCTTATGTTTTGTCCATACTTTGGAGTACTTTTATACACTTTCTGAGACTAACCTATTAACAAGATGCCATAGTGTCAGTTGCATGTTTTCTGCTATTTTTGGTTCTAAGAAAGTCAGAAAATGAATATTCTCGGAATTGGACTGGACAAAAGCCAAAGTCGATATTTTACAGGAAGACTCCTGGAGTCAGAAGACGAGACGGAGAGGGGCCAGGGGCTGGCCACACCATGTGGTGGCGTGGGCTAGCCCTGGCCACGCCACCAGGTGGTGTGGGCCCCTGGTCCACCCACCAACCTTGCCTCTTCGCCTATAAGAAATCTCCTGATGCAAAAACCCTAAATAGTCCAGCCTCTAGCCACGAAAAGTTCCGCAGCGCTGCTGCCAGCGAAGGGGAGATTCGGGGGACAGAAAGTCTCTGTTCCGGCACCCTGTCGGGACAGGAAAGTGCCCCCAGAGCCATCTCCATCGATCTCCATCACCGTTGCTGATTCCTATGATGATGAGGGAGTAGTTCTTCCTCGAGGCTAAGGGTTCTACCGGTAGCTATGTGTTCATATCTCTCAATGCATGATCATATTGTGATCATGAGCTTTGTAATCAAATAGATCTACCTTGCTACTCAAGTGCTTTAATAGATCTCTGGCTCTCCCCATGTGTGTGAAAGTGATAGCGTGCACACCATGGTGGCACTTAGGCTAGAGATTGCAAATACTTGTTATGAGTTATATTTGGAGTTGTATGTCTTTATGAAATTGTGGTGTTTGTTGGAACCATCTAGTGCTCAAGGTGACAATATGGGGTTATCTAGATGGGAAATGCTTACTTTGAGGTGTGCTGTTATAGCCCTACCATGGATTAGAGTGTCCAACCGGAGAGTAGTTCAGAGTAGTATCATGAAGATAATATATTTATATGAGAGTGTTCAGTAGTGAAAGTATGATCCCTAGGCCTTGTTTTTAAGCATTGAAACACCGTTTGCAACTAGATCTGTTACATGTTTGCTTGCTATCATCTTTATTTCAGTTTACCTTTAGTCTCTTCCATGCCATCAAGCTATTTTCTGGCACCGTTGTCTTATATCCGTACCACTTGTATTTTAGTATCTCTTCGCTGAACTAGTGCACCTATACACCTGACAAGTGTATTGGGTGTGTTGGGGACACACGAGACTTCTTGTATCTTGATTGCAGGATTGCTTGAGAGAGAATACCTTTGACCACTTCCTTCCTGAGTTCGATAAACCTTGGGTAATCCACTCAAGGGAAAACTTGCTGCTGTTCTACAAACCTCTGCACTTGGAGGCCCAACAACTGTCTACAAGAATAGAAGTGCGTAGACATCACAAACCTCCATCAGCAGTAGATAAATCTCCCAAATTAGGATTATTTGCCATAGATATAACTGCCAAATCAACATAATAAAAACTAGGAGTTAATTACGAGTAAAAAAAGGAGGAAATTGTGTTGGGAATATGCCCTAGAGGCAATCATGTATAATGTTATTCCCAATGTATTCATAAAGTTATTGTCCTTGTATGAGCTACTGATATGTATCACTGAATATGTGATTCGGTTGTGGAACTATATATTCATGTTATTCATACTAATTGTCCTTGGTCGTTGAGGTTCTGCTGGACACACAACTTAGACTAATGTGAAAGTCGGCCGATGACACGGTTCCACTTGTCATGGGCATGGAGATGCTATTTCGACTTACACGGATTCGACTAAAGAGTTTAGCGAATCGGACTGACCCATAGTTGAGATGCAACGAGCATGTTGTCATTTGTATTCTCAAGCAATGGAATCCTTCCACCTGAGGTAATCGCATGACCCGAGTTGTGGATCGCCAGCTTAGGTCCTATCAAACGTTGTATCGTAAATGGGCAGTTATAAAGGTAGGGTTTGGATTGGTTGTGAAGCAAGCTGCGTGACGTGGATTAGCAAGATGGGATTTTCCCCTCTGTAATGGACATATATTCTATGGGCCCTCTCGTGTGATATGATTCGGAAGTATGGCCATGCGCGAGTTGGTTAAGTGTTAACCAAGGAGTCGTACTAAGTGTTAGTCTAGTGAAGCGTATATCACGGAACGAGAAGAGAAAGTTGAGCTATTAAAGGAATGGCAGCCACTCGCCTATAGCTTGACAAGATATATCATGAGGCAAAGGGACTTAGACGATAGTCACATTGAGAAAGGTTTGTCTTCTAATTTTACGGTACTTGGGAGTTGGCACGTCTTGCTAAAGGCCACTACCAGCTCTCGACTCAGAGTGGTGACTCGTGTCTTGTCCAGGTGTACGTAAACCTACAGGATCACACACTTAAGGGAAATGAGCCCCTGTGGATTCGATCCATGTAGAGATTGGGGTACGGCCTAAATGGGCCTCAAGTGTTGAACCTAGCTAGGGGTGTATATAAGTAGAGTGACAAGGGATTGTCTCTGACCTAGCCGTCACTTTCTCCACTCCTATTTTGGGCAAGATAGGATCTAGCAGTCCTTTACCTGGAGCTCCTTCCTATACGTGTGGATACCGGTAGAGGCATTGTACGTGCGATGCTAGAGACAAGGAGGTCCGTGGGGATCTGGACGTGCTGTATGGGGATCATTCGACACGGCATCAACTGACGCACTTCATCAATAATCCGCACCTGCGTGTCTAGTGGTAAATCTAGTGACCTATCACCTGAGCTGGATCTTGGATGTACCGCGTAGGGAAAAAGTTTTTGTTTATCTCTGCGTGACCCAACAAATTAAACATAAAAAATTACAAGTTAAATAAAGAAAAAAGATAAAAAAGAATAAAACCATATCAGGTGGAGATACGGATTTTTCGACAGGATCAACCACATGGTGATCATCCATGGCAATATCTCGCGTCTGCACGATAGATTCAGAAACAAGAGAAACAGGACTAAGCACTAAAGGAATGCCAATAGCTAAACTCAACTTTGCATCACGGACAACTAATTTCGCTTTCTTAATAACCCTAACAGGGTTTGAGTTCTCAGAAGCATCACCAGATCCTGGAAAAACACGCACACAATTAACAAAAGTCATTACAAAAATACAACATAAAAAAGAACACACTATAATAGATAATAATTAACTAATACAAATGTGAAGTTCACATAATCAACTTGAGAAGTTAACTTGTCAGTAATCTATAATTATAAGTTAAAAGGGGAAAGTTAGCTGCTAAAAATGAAAAAGTTAAGATACAAACAAGTTGCAAGTTAAACTGAACTATAAAAATTCAAAACTAGAAAGTTCAGAAAAAACACACATAAAAATATAGGAAAGTTAAGATAAATATATGACAGAAGTTATAATTAAAAGTTATCAAAGTTAAGTTAAAGTAGTCAATGTGCAGTGGTAGTATAAATTAAAAATATGAAAGTTAAAATTTAATATAACAAGAATTATAAAAGTTGAAAGCTACAAAGTTTAGATATAATACACATAATTCATAAAAACAAGAAACTAACAGGGAAAAACATATCACAGGTGTTTCAATTTACAAAATTAAACTCACAAAAAATATATTAATAGGAAAAATAATAATATACGAAAATGAACCCTATAATTTATTATAGCATCATAATATACTAGAAGTTAACTTCAAACAACTAGAAAAGTTCAGACCATATTATAACAGAAGTTAAGTTCAACTAACATTATATTATCTTCCTCTGTACCATAAATCAACTAACATCAACTAACAGGATATTGTCAGGTAGTAGTTAGCATCATTTTAAGTACTATTGATTATCAGCAGAGCAAAAAAATGGAAAAATAGCAGGAGTTAACATCATACAGATACAAAATTAACTACAAAATTGAAAAAAACTTAGTAATGAAATTAAACAAACCTCCTTGTCCTGGATAACAAGAATCATCCATAGAAACCAACTAACACACAACTAGCAGGAGATTCCTCCTACACAGATATCTAAATTGGGGATCTTAGTAAATCAGCCGCGATCCAAAGAACAAAGCAGGATAGAGCGGATGTGGAGTAGGTTTCGGTGAACTAACCACTGTCTAGATAAGAGCAAGAGAATACGCAGCATGTTGGCCCTTCACCGCGAAACGCAAGCCGTCAATGGCGCCGATGGAGGAAACACCGGCAACTGCTACGCTAGAAACCCTAACACCCGCAAAATCAGAGAACAGGGAGCGCCTTGGAGTACGCAGAGGAGCGTGAGAGAGACAGCGGGCGAGAGGCAATGGTGCAGCGACGGGAGAAAGTGGCCGATTTCAACGGGGCGACGACGACTGCCGGAAATCGTGCCTACGAGCAGTTCGTTCGGAGTGGGAAGAGGAGGCGGAGTTATGGAACCAACCCGGACCAGGTGCCAAATAGTAATGAGCCCAAAACCGGTCCGAAAAACAATTAATATACCCAACAAGACATGACCCAGCATCGTTACGAGCCAAACGACCCATTAAAAATACGACGAAACCAACATTTTACGTGAAAAATAACATCTACAGTGGTAACGAAAGTTAACATAAGCAACACACGGAAGTTAACATATGTTTACCTGAAAGTTAGGAAGTTATTTAGGAACCAGTTCTTAAATAGTAGAGCTAAATATATATAGAGAGAGCACAATATAACCTATGCATACATGCACATCATATGGACCATAAGCGTTGCAAATATTTTGTCACTTTCATCAACCACAACACTCTACCATACAACCAGACAATTTTTCGACATACCATAGCTCGCGCAGGAGCCAACCCGAACACACAGAAAGGACCAGCACATGCTCGCTAAGGTTTACATATTTAGCATTGAAAATTTATTAGTGGGTTTTTTAGATTTTTTTCAAAGTTTATTTTGAAGAAAGACACACAACACGCGCACATTCGTGTTCATTGATACCATGGTAAATTGCCACATCCACTCATTCCATTTTCTCTTCCCGTATTTTAACTGCTATTGTGTGTTTTTTCATCATTTGGTCCTAAAATCCACTTGTGACTGATTTCTGCAACTCTCAAGGTCAACTGTTGAAAATAGACACACAAGGGCCGGCACATTCCTGCTCAGTATGATCCCGGTAAGTGCCATCCCACCCATTCTTTCTTCTTGTGATTTTGCATGCGATTCTTTCATCCATCCTCTACCAGATTCATGCTCACTTTCTTCATCCGATATACAAAAATAAGCAGCGGAAATGCGGCGTGCGCAAGAAGGAGATGCCGCACACAGAAGATTCCAACCCTCGGAGTCAATGTACATCGCAAGATCACGAAGCAATCTCCCCACGAGAACTCACATCTGTTTGTCGAGCTCCATTGCACCTCGGTCACTGGGTGGCCATGCCCAGAGCAGCCTCCTCCGGGATGCAACGCCTAGTTGTTTGGCGAGCAAAAGCAGGACGACACATCTCACCCTCGGCGAGTGGCAGCTACAAGGCGGGACGACCGTTCCCCATTATGACCTATTGCACCCGAGTTCCATCTCACATCCGCCGAGATGGCCAACGACGTCGACCTAACATTAGGAGGAGACTTGTATACGCCAGAGGCCTTAGTAATCATCGTCTCTGCTGCCGTTAATTATCGTCTCTCTGCTTCCGTTCCCAATTAGTCGTGTAGTTTTCCTAATGCTCTAGTGTGTTAACTAGTTTCTGTGCTCTGCACCTTTTACGATATGAATATGCAGAGATATGTGTGTATCCTAGTTTAGGGTTAGTCTTTGTAAGTTTATATGTGATTTGCTCTTTTTTGATCGTATATATGATGTGAGAATGGATTTCTCCTTTTGTTACAAGCACGTTCTTCTGTTAGTTGTAATCTGTGCGAGCATGAATTTAAATGCTGTCAATGGGAGGTATCCTTGCAAATCTTAATTCCTAAGTGACATTTTTCGCCGACAGATCCTTGGTAATAATTTTCCAACCGGAGAGTAATCGCAACTAACTCACATTTTTTCGACGGTGGAATGTTGGTAAAAAAACCCGAGGAAGATTTTTTTTGCAAATAAAAATCACCGAAATACAACAGGTCATATTTTAGGTACCGAACATGCTAGTCGCTGATCATCATTTCACAGCTCTCTCATATTCCCTCCCATGCCATTGCCAAATTATGGAATTGACTAATTTTTTTATGACCGTCAGCATCTATATAACACACCTGCAAATTCTCTACTTTATAAGGAAACTACTTAACGTACATGGAAATTGTTTCCTACTGCTAGCTTAGCTTTTTTTACATGTGGGATTCAAATAACCATTACTTTTTCTTTACAATGACTTGCATGAGTAATTGCCTAAGGTCCGTGCAACTCAAAACTAAATGATGCAAAATTGTTCTAGTGCGATGATTTCACCTCAGCACGGCAGACACCTGGCATCAATCAAAATATATCCCTCAATTCGTAGCCAAACCAGACCAACCATATAAACCGTACCATAGCAATGCAGAGCTTCACTAAGCTGCACCACTCGACCGCCAAGCAAGCAATATTTTCAACTACTCGTGCTGTAACTAAGCCAATCTAGCGAGATGATAGTTGATAGCTAGTATTAGTACTCCCTATATCCGACGTCAACGTATGCATTCATTGGTAGCACCCATGTTACCAAATCCACATTGATATATATATATATATATATATATATATATATATATATATATATATATATATCAACGTATATATATATATATAGGTAAATATATATATATAGCTCCACTATTCAAGAACCGATTTCGAAATAACTATTCAGAAATCCCATGTTTCCTTTCACGCGAACAACAGGAATCCCTTGTTAACTTCCACCGCGGAAACGAGTTAACATCGTTTTCTTTCGAAGTTAACTTTCATCTTTTAGCAGTAATAATAAATGTTAACTTCTGTCTGTGCAAGTTTACTTTCGCGAACTTCTTAACCTCCCCCGTTTGTACAAGTTAACTCCCACTTCTATGCTAGTTAACCTCCCGACGGACCACCTGTTTTCTTTCAGGCGAATACACAGGAACCCCTTGTTAACTTTCACGCAAACACGAGTTAACTTTTTTTTCAAGTTAACTTCCAGTCTATAGGAGTAATAATAAATGTTAACCTCCACCAGTGCAAGTTAACTCCGTGAACTTCTTAACAGTCCCATGTGTATAAGTTAACTCCCTCTTCCTATGTTAGTTAACTTCCTAACGGAGCACCGTTTTTTTTTGCGGACTGAATATTAACTCCAGCATGTGCAATTTAACTTCCCCGACCCTTCTTAACTTCCCCGTCTGTAAAAGTTAACTCCATCTTTTTTATGCTAGTTAACTTCCTGAAAGAGCACTGAAAAGGGGGCCTGATGGTAGGGAGAGGAGGAGGAAGAAGGTAGTTAGGTGGGGAGCAGGACGCGGCGGCACGCGGGCCGGAGGAGGACGGCGGCGCACGGGGAAGGAAGGTGGCCGGCGGCACGGAGAGGGGCGGTGGAGGCCTACAGGGAGGAGGGCGCGCGGGGAGGAGGGTGCAGCGGCGCGCGGGCCGGAAGGCGCCCAGGGCGGAGAAGGCCGACGACACGCGGGGAGGAGGGTGGCCGGCGGCGCGCGTATCAGAGGAGGTAGGTGGCACGCGGGGTAGGAGGAGGGGGCCTGACGATGCGGGAGAGGAGGAGGAAGAAGGTAGTTAGGTGGGGGTTGCTGAATAAGCCTATATAGGAATCTCTTAGGGGGGTTCTTGAATAGTCCTGTCATATATATATATATATATATATATATATATATATATATATATATATATATATATATATATATATATATAGAAAAATCCTTCTTACTCCTGTTACTCCTGGATATAGTTACACCCACGTCACATAAACTTCATACAAAAGTATATAAGATACTTTATGAGTTGGAGTATGTTCATAAGTATATCTAAGATACTTCCAATCAAGTTGCAAAAAAATTACATGTTGACCCATAGTTTGCACTATATATTTAAAATACCTTCATATTTCTACGTAAAAAAGAAGTATATGATACTACCAAAAAAGTAGTATGTATACTATCTAATTAATATTATATACTTCATACTACGTGTACATACCCTCCGGTATAATAGATACTGTCTAGATTGTGTGAAACACACATGGGTGTAACTACACTGGATGTAGTATGAATATATATATACTACACACTAAAAGCCATCTAGATATATGTTTGTTCAGACTGAGCCTCTCTGAATCTACACACTAAGAGCTATCTAAATATATTACCTTCATAAATCATCGAAAATATCTTATATTTCATAAATCATCGAAAATATCTTATATTTTAAAACGGAGGAAATATGGTACAAGAAGTTGGCCATGATCCTCCAATTGCGTACAGCTGGTCCAGTCATGAAGGCAACGATGTTGCAGGGAATCTGCCACAATTGTCGGTGTTCTATATCCATAGTCCCAACAACTCCATAGCATGATCCGCTAAAAGAACAGTGGATTCGCTTGGCCTGCCGCGGCTGAGGGCTTTCTTCTAGTCCCCTAGTTCTCACCGGATGGATTGGAATTTGCTAGCTTATCAATGAGGCATAAACCGCAAAGGACAGAACGATGCAGGTGTAGGCCGTGTGTGACGGCCGCCGGCGGCGGCTTACCTAAACTTCTTTTCTAGTACGATGGTAGATGATGACCTAATTCAATGTTGAACCGTAGAGATGAAATGTTTTGTTGGATTATAGTGGCACTGGTGGGTATTTTTTTCTCTAATCTAATCTAATGGTCATAATCTTCTTGTCTATAAAATAAACGATTGGATGTTACTAATTTTTGTAGGAATTTCTAGAGTATTTCTCTAATTTCTGGTGAACACGTAATGTACTTTTAATATATATAATAGTTTTACAAAATTGCATTGTTATGTTTTCGGTTGTAATTGATGGCACAACAATCGCAGAAGATTTAAATAATGATGATGAGATGCTCAAGGCAAGTCTAAATTTCAGGTACGAGTTAGCCTTGTGTTTTCTCTTTGTCTTTGTCGGCGATACCCTGTTTGAAATGGTACACCTTATATTCATTGTTTTGATGTAAACTACTTCACAACATTCCAGAGTGGAGAGAAACGAGACCTAAGTGGATTCTTGATTATGATCTGCGAGGTAGTTAATGCCATCACACACCCATGTTTTCTAGTATAATGCATAAGGTAATTCAGTTTTACAAATGATTCTGATGATTCAGTTTCACAAATGATTACGTAGTACATAAGGTGATGTGCCTACTATTTTAGGTTGTATTAGAAGCATCTATAATAACTAAATAGATGATCCTTACTAACATATTTCTCTCAACATGCAAGGCATCCACCTAAGCATATCTTCCACCTCAGCAAAAAAAATTACATGCATGCCACCTCAGATTCAACATGCAACCCGCTAAGCACATATTCCACCTCAGCAAAAAAAAACTTCCTGCATGCCACCCCGGAATGACCGTGTATGTTCACTTTTCGTTTTTCCGCTCGGTACGTCTCCCGGCAGATTTTTTCTCTTCATCTTTAGCCTTGGTGGACAATTCTAGAAACGGTCGTACAGGTGCTTAATTGTGGTGCCGATCATAGGGCCCCTTCTTTTCAGCTTTTTGGACAGCTTCTTTCAGAAGCTATCCTCCACCAGCTTTTCTTAGAAGCTCATTTTTAAAATTCGTTCAAACTTCTTAACTAGTAGTTTCAACGTCAATTTAAAAGTATAAACAATTTTGACAGATGAGATTCTGGAAAAAGCTGGTCGAGGATAGCTTCTGCGAGAAGCTGCCCAAGAAGCTGAAAAGAAGGGGGCTATAGTGACTTTTATTCTCCTCTTCCGTGCGCATTATCCGCTACTGCTCTTCTTTCTGTTTCGAGATGAAGCCATGGCCCCTGCCCAGTTCATCTCCAAACGTCACCTCTTGAAATCGATGTTTTCCTACGTACAGTACTTGATTTGACAGGCCATGCCTCCATCCCATCTTCCTGGTTGCCGGTGTCGTCTGGCGTGCGCAGGGTGTGTGTGCTGATTCGTTGGTGTATACGTGGCTGACCGAGGCATCGGACGCTTTCTCAAGTGCCGCCGTGCACTACATCATGTGCCACATTGCTGTTGCGTGCCGGTCGCTGTCGACTGTCAAGTCGTCCTGTTGCGCCTGAAGTTGATCGGGTTTAAGCTTTCGTGTGCAGAACTGCAGACGTGACGTGGTTTGAGAGACGACTCAACAAGAGCATCTTTGTGTAAGGCTCGCGCACCTTTTGCCAATGCAGATGTTCTGTTTTACTTACTCAAGACAATTGATAATTGCAATTGCAGTTTCTTCATGCAGACGCTCACTTGGGTAACGTCCCGTCGTAGCACAGACTCTTCAGCGCAAATGTTCGTCTCCTCTAAGCAGTCACCAGCCCTGCGAGCTGCGCATCCGGTAATGGACTAATGGTTTCTTTTAGCTATAGCTGCTCTATTATTTTTTCTGATTTTCTCCTGTAGGCTGAAGTATATGCTAATATCAAGTCTAATCACTTCTGAATGACGCTTGCAACATATTGCAGGTAGGGCGAACATTAAAGGTTACACATTAACTGTCAGTAATCAACAGTGTGTAACTATTTTTTTCCGTTCCCAAGTATTTTATTTGTCCATTTTCAATGAGCATAACTTCCGGTGGATTATACGATCTATTTTGGAATTATTGACCGGCCATCTTTTGCATACTACAAATTCATGGACATTCCCGAGGCAATGCTTTGCCAGGCAGAAGACAACACACGCATCTGCCCCCGGCGCTCCACTACCTGCCCTATACCTTGATGATTGTGGTGTGTGAAATTCGTTTGACTGATAACCACTCTTTGTTTGCTTGATTTCTGGTTAGAATTTGTTAATTCATTTACTATGATAATATTGTGTGTTCGGCAGATGAAGATAGCACAATCGGGTCCACCAGGGAACTGAAAGTTACCCCTTCCCCAACACAATCCTTACTACGTCAATGGTAATCAGCGTTGGAGTCTAGGCACCGATAGTGTCTGGTAAGAAAAACATCATCAGCAGCAGTTACAATACATTACGGGAGGATGGTTGTAGTATGTTATGGGATTACATTATGTGATTGCTTAGAAAAATTTGGTCAGAAAAAAACTATCTATATTGATCAATATATTCTGATCATTTTGATAACTTAACATGTTCCTTTCATGGATATCGGAGATCTATGTGTGTGCTGGGTACAGATGGAAAAAAGTCCAAACTTGATTGAAATTACATGAGAAAAATACTTTCTATGATAATTGATTAGTTGTTTGCATGTGTATATTGTTTCCTAAATTACATGAATCGTTTGGATCTCAGTTCTTATCTATGTTTATGTTTATGCTATTTTCATACTAGCACTCTATAAGACAAATAACTTGGTAATCTTTTCATATTGGAGATGCAACATTCACTATCAATTATAGCCGGCTGGTTTCCTCTTGATGGTCTTTCCTCCTAACTATGCAGATTTAAATATTGATTTATAGCAAGAGTTGTGCGTAACACAGTAAGTATCTCAAAATAATTATATGTACATAACCTCTAACTTTGTCTCCTTTTTTGGAACCCCATTCTTCTTGTGCTTATACATTAACTAAAGTCGTATTGGATTGTTTATGTTGTACAACTATATTTATCAAAGAACTTAACTACATAGCTACTATCTTTATAGTTGCACTTCATATAAAATAGTCATTTTGGTCTTTTAATTGTATATCTACACAGCAAATGCATATTCAATTTAAGTACATACAAGTGTCTAAGACTAACAGTTTTCGCAGCAACGCGCGGGGTATCATCTAGTTGATATAGATTATAGGTACTCTTCAGTAAAGAAATGATATTGTTACCTCAAAAAAATGATATTGTGATACTGAATGAGTTTCTCATTATCATTTTCTATCATTTGTTCGACATTTCTCTGTATTTCTATCATTTACTAAACTAAGTATATATACTGCATCTTTTTGACATCTACCCTGATTGGTTTTCAGTTTCTTTGCTGATGTTACCGCTTTGAAATTGTAGATCTGGCAATGATTTGTTTGGAGGCATCGAAGGTGACTAACAACATCTGAAGCTCGTGCAAGTTCTTTGCACATGTAGACCGAGAAATACTGTTTGTAATTTTTTTTCTGGAATTCTGGAGATTTATGTTTGAGGTTCTTAACTTCCAGTACCACATTGTGTTTGAGGTTGTGGAGATATTCTGTACTCTTGTTTCTCAAAAAGATTTGCATACAAAGTTCGAATTGTGTACTGAAAATTGGTTTAATATATGAACAGATATTATGTACTCTTGTGGAGATATTATGTACTCTTGTTTAGGCGGGATTTGATGGGATATCCCACAAAAGTCAGCTAATTTTTTGGGTTCAGTGGGATAGGAGGGTTGTGGTTAATGGAACAAGTGGATGATTGGCTGGTGGGAGGAAGATGTCCCAGTCCCATCCCACCTAAAATCTTAGTGGCGTAATGGAAGTGAGGTACTGTTCCATATTTTGGATAGACATCTGGACGGACTTAGGTTCCGTCCAATTTATAGGAGGACTTGGGAGGCGTATAGGAGGGAATAAAGAGAAATGATCGCCTGCCCCAATGATTAAGTCTTGGGTTGGTGTGTTTTCAGGGACGTCGGTGAGTTGGGAAATGAAGATGAAAGTGTTGTAGAGAAGACGATGCAATGTTGCAGCCCGGGTTGGGAATCAAAAGATAAGAAATAATGACATCAGCGGCTGTATGTGATGGGTTCGTAGCATGGAAAACAAAAAATTTCTACCGCAAGAACGAACAAAACCCAGATCTAATCTAGATAAAAGCCAAGATCTAATCTATTAGACATGTGCAACGAGATAGATCTGTACTAACCCTTGTAGATCTGAAAGCGTTACGAGATCGGATCTCGTGGTTGATGTAGTCGATCACTTGCCGATCTCAAGATCGAGTAGACGATCCTTCCGGCACCGCGTTCCGGCAGCGCTTCCGCAGTCGGTCACACGTGCGGAGTCGAAGCAGACCTTCCTCTCCCCGTTCCAGCGAGCAGCGGAGGTAGTAGATCTCTCCACGGAATCCCAGCAGCACGACGGTGTGGTGGTGGTGGTGGAGTAGAGAATTCTGCAGGGCTTCGCCTAAGCCAGAGCAGAGGGAAGGAGGAGGAGAGAGGCAACTTGAGATCTAGAGAATAGAAGGGGCAAGGGGGTTTGTGCCTCCACCCCTCTATTTAAAGGAGGGAGGCGCCATGGGGAGGTGGAGTCCTTGTAGGACTCCCCTCTCCCTTGGCCGGCGGATCAAGGAGGTGGGGGGAGAGTCCTACTCCCCCACGAATCCTTGTCTTACCCCACAAGGATTCCTTGATTCTTTCTTGGTTTTTAAGTAAACTCCAAGAAATCTTCTAGAACCTTCCGGAACATTCTGAAACCTTCTAGAATCCCCATACAAATACTCCGGAACATTTCCTAACTTAGAAAATGATCCCCAATATATGAATCTTATTCCCCGGACAATTCCGGATCTCCTCGTGATGTCCCGGATCCAATCCGAGACTCCGAACAACATTCGGTATCCAACACACATTCCATATCTACTTAAAACAACTTCGAACCTTAAGTGTGTCACCCTACGGTTCGTGAACATGTAGACATGATGGAGACACATCTCCGATCAATAATCATTAGCGGGATCTGGAGATCCATAACGGCTCCCACATACTCAACGATGACTTCGTGATCGATAGAACCATTAACATACGAAACCAATTCCCTTTGTCACGCAATACTCTACTTATCCGAGGTTTGATCGTCAGTATCTCCATACCTTGTTCTACCTCGTTACTGATAAGTACTCTTTACTCGTTCCATGATATGTCATCCCTTGTGACCTAGTCACATGCTTGCAAGCTAACTAGATGACATTCCACCGAGAGGGCCCAAAGCATATCTATCCGTCATATGGATGGACAAATCCCAATCTTGGTCCATGCGCTTCAACACATACTTTCAGAATACCCAATGACACCTTTATAACCACCCAGTTACGAAGCGGTGTTTGATGTCATCAAAGTATCCATCCGGTGATGGTGATTAACATAACCTCATGGTCGAAGGATTAGGTTACTATGCATTTGAAAGCTTGTAGCAAAACAAACTTAATGAATTGATCTTATGATATGCTTACTATGGGTGTGTGTCTATCACATCATTCTCCTAATGATATGATCTTGTTATTAACGATATCCAATGTCCATGATCAGGAAACCATGATCGTCCATTAATCAACAAGCTAGCTTAACAAGAGGCTTACTAGGGACTCTTTTATGTTTACAAAACACACAAGTATTAATGTTTCCGATTAATACAATTATAGCATGGGATGTAAACATTTATCATAAACATAAAGATATAATAATAACCACTTTATTATTGCCTCTTGGGCATATCTCCAACAGTCTCCCACTTGCACTAGAGTCAATAATCTAGTTAAAAAACTTGTGCACTCAACACCTATGGCTTTCTGGTGTTGTATAGACACTATTGCTAGTGGTAAACATAATCTTCGGATCTGACACTTCCAGGTCGTGTGTATTTGCATGTTCTTGCGTCTCTACGCATTACTCATTCTCCAATGAGATGGCATTGTATAAATTTGATCCTTTGGTGAGACCTTTAGTTCCTCGGGATTAAATCATGTTGATACAATTGTCATACAATGTATCTTCATAGTATTATCCCGCTATGAACCACACCTAGTTTGATAACAAACTACTTGACGCAAATGCCCTCATTTGCTGCTACAATAGTAGTCATATACTTAGCCTTTTGTTGTAGTATCTGTCACAATGTTTTAACTTTGGTACTCAACCAAATCTGTTATGGAACTTCCTTTCCATTACATTGTGCCACCCATAGTTTAAATTGAGATAAACTTAATTTGTGACAAAACTAGTATCAATGCAACAATTTACAATGAACTATTTGTCACCACTATATAAATAATATATTCTTAGTTCTTCCAAAGATCATAGGAATATCCCTACTATTGTCCAATGATCATCTTATGAGTCATTCTGGTATATGCTCATAACATTTAGAGCATAGGACATATCTGGATGTGTACATCTCAAAGAACGATTGATCAAAATATTCTTGCGATTTCACCAAGTGTCAAAACACTTGAATCTCGTGTCAACACGCTTGAATCTTGATCCAGTCCTTTCCGTGCGTCAAGAACCTTTCTTGTTGTTTCCATATTGAACTCATTCAACATCTTATCTATGTACATTTGGCAAAACCATATTAGCGCCTCAATCTATCCTTATAGACATTGATGCCTAATTCTTGGGTTATGCCTAAGTCTTTCATCGAAATGAAATCCTTAACCTGTGTCAATAAAAGATATATCATTTCTAATCAATAATATGTCTTTCACATAATGTATTAGAAATATGTCTTAGCGCTCCCACTTAATTTCTTCAAAATGCAAACATCTTCATCGTCTCTGATGAAATTAAACCTTTTAATGGTTTCATCACGGTGAAGATTCCAACTCCGCGATGCTCACTTCAACCATTGAAGTTTTGCATACTCTTTTAGCATCCTTTGAATTAACAAAACCCTTTGGATCGTGTCATGGACACATCCTAGGTAACCATTCAATTAGAAGAACTTGTTTTGTTTGTTCAACTACCATATACCAAAATATATGTAGTGGTTGCTATATTAATCTGTCTAGACTAAATATCGCTATGAAAGATCAAATCTTATCATAGCCAATTCCTTGAACATTGTCGTAAACTCTTTCTGGCATGTCGACTATTTCATAGATGTGAAACATCCATGTCTATTTCTTTATAGATCCATATACGACTGTAAGGTCTTGCACCTTTCCAGAGGGTCTTTCAAATTAAAAACTTGATTTCTCGTGTATGGAATTATCACGGATTTTATGGCTTCAAGCCACTTAACGAAGTCAAGGCCCATCACTGATTATTTGCATGTAGTCGGTTCATCATTGTCAAACAACAATGATTTAACTCTCAAATCTTGGCATTTACCCGACCTACTTGGTTCAATAGGAACTTAGATCCCCGTGACCACATCCTTTGAGGCACGTGAGCCATGAGCATTGTTGCTACCTCCGGGACACTTACCGACGCTGCACAACTCAGCACATATTAGCCAAGGTTCAACAACCTTGTCAAAGTTCTATTGTCCTCCCACTTAACTTTTCACAAAAAATTCCTTCTCAAGAAACTCGACATTCTAAGTGACAAACACTTTTGTCTTTGGTGTTATGGAGGAATACCCAATGGTTATTCGAAATAACCTACAAAGACATGCTCATCCGACTTTGGTTGTAAATATTTTACTTATGCCTAGCATACCAAAAATTTAAGAAATGACAACCTGGGTTTTATCCCAAACCATGACTTATATGGTGTCATTTCAACGGATCACGATGGAGCTCTTTTCAGTGTAAAAGCGGTAGTCACTAAAGCTTTAATCTTTAAAATATAATGGCAGTTTTATAAATGACACCTTTGATCTTACCATGTCAAACAAGGTTTCATTATATATCTTGAACACTCCATACTCCTATGGTGTTTTGGGAAATGCAAATTCATGGAACGATTCCTCAAATCTTAGGTGTTTTGCTAAACTTGTAACTCAAACATCTTTATGATCCAATCATAAACTTTTTTTTTATTTTCTTGTTACAATAATTTTCCACTTCTTCTTGAAAGTCTTTGAACATTTTCAAATGTTTCATACTTCTTCCTTATTGAGTAAGTATATACATATACTCACTCAAATCTTCGGAGAAAGCATATGAAGTTGAAATCCATCGCCCACGACTACACATAATGGACTATATACATCAATCTGTACAAATTCCAATCAGTTAGTCGTCCGTTCCTCTTTTGGCCTACGAACAGAGTTTTAATTATCTCCAGGAAAGTATCACAAGCGTCATTTGATCAAAATCAAAGACTCCAAAAATCCATCAACATGGAGTTTCTTCATGTATCCCTAATATAATTTAAACGGTGATGTCACTTCGCAAGTGATCTTTCAATTATTTGTCTTGCGACATTTAAGCATTAGTTTTATGGTCGTTATTTTTCCAACCAGACTTGTATATCATCCATCTATTATGGAATACGGTAATTATTTGAACAACCTTTTGTCGTCATAATACCTGATCAAAATAACAATTATTGAAACAAATCTTGAAGGTAAGCTTTGATGTTAACGAGCAACACAACAACCCTTTGTTTGTTTTCGATGAACATCATCACATATTCTCTTGCTAGTTACTTAGGCCATTGCAGTTCATGAATTGTGTTGTCCTGTATGACACTTCATACCAACCAATTCGGTATCCAATACCGCAGAACCACATTGTTTAACAACCAAGGAATACAGCCATAACATGTATCTTTTATATACCTAAGTTGGATATCTCCAATCTTTTCTTTTCTGCCAAATATTTTATAGATTCTCTTTCAACAATTACTTTTCTTTTAAAAGAATCTATTAACATCAATAGTGATGTCATTCACATGACACATAGTACAAAGTGTGTATAGTCAAATACTAATACCTTTGGACTTGCACTTTGAAGTGGATCACCTTCATCAAATGTTTGGCATCCTTTCAAAAATCCACTCTTTAGTAATCTTTTAGTGTAGTAAACATTTTACTTACATCTTCTATTCATCCTTATCATGACAACTTTCATGATCAAGCTGTTATAGCTTATAAAGGTGAATTGCGAGTATAATGTTTCTTTTCCAAAACCTTTTGGAGGATTAGGACGACTGGCGTCTTCAACCTTCACAAATTATCATCAAATATGAGGATGTATACTCTATCATGTTGTAACCAATACATTGTTTTTGATATCGCAATACCTTTCACATATGATGGTTTCTGAAACATTGCTTTCAGCTCTTAGATAAACTTGATATTAAAAACAATCTTTTGAGTATCAAGAATCATGGAGGCAAACATGATACATTAGATACTAACACTGGAATTGTTACTCTTGATTTAATACTATTTATTAAACTTCACAGAGTAAACGGAGTTTGCTGAAAGTTTGCAACAGGACTTTTAAAATTTAGATTGACACTCAAAACAATACGATACCAGTTCGTAAAGAAAATGTCCAGAATTTTTGTAGTTCCACTATCTCAACTATAACTAAGCGTAAGGTGGTGAACGGATGCCAATGACTACAACAAACTATGCAAATTCACTTTGATTATGTTTATGATAAATTGAGTTTGACTAATCCAAATTACAAATGAACTCCCACTCAAAACAACATCCCTCGAGTTGTTTTAGTGATTACACGAACCAAATCCACTACACCAAATCCGATCATCACGTGAGATGATGTAGCTTTAAAGGCGAACAATCAACATGTTCATCATATCATCCATATGACTCATGCTTTACCTTTCGGTATTCCGTGTTTCGAGACCATGTCTGTAGATGCTAGGCTCGTCAAGGTTAACCTTAGTATCCGCATGTGCAAATCTGGCTTGCACTGATTGTATGCACACGTAGAATCTATCACACCCGATCATCACGAGATGCTTCGAAATGACGAGTCTTAGCAACGGTGCCTACTAAGGACGAACACTTTATTACTTGATATTTAGTGAGAGGGATCATCTTATAATGTTACCATCACGATCTAAGCAATACAAGCTGCATAAAGGATTAACATCACAGGTAATTCATAATTAGTGTGATATGATATGGCCCTTTCTTCTTATGCCTTTGATCTCCATCAACAAAGCACGGACATGATCTCCATCATCACCAGCATTGCGTCAAGGTCAGTGGCGCCGCTTCATGGTTGTCCATCATCACTAGCAACTATTACAACTACTTGGAATAAAGCTATTACAAGATGAATAGACATGCAGGTCTTAACAGAATTAAAGACAACCATTAGGCTCCTGCCAGTTGCCATATTACAACAAGGATCATTGCATACATCAAATATAATCACAATCACATGATAGCCATATCACATCACAAAACCCCTGCAAAAACAAGTTAGACGCCTCTAATTTTCTTTGCATGTTTTACGTGGTTTGGGGCTTTCGAATAAGAACGGAACTTACCTACGAAACTGAACCACAACGTTGATACAAGTGCTATCAAGTGCAAAGTGTAGATTGGATCTATACTATGATGGGAGAGACAGACACCCGCAAAGCCACTTGTGCAATACGAGTTGCACGTCAACTGTGGAGCAAGTCTCATGTGCGATGACATGTAAGGTTAGCCCGAGCCGCTTCATCCCACCATACCGCAAGATGCAAAGTACACAAAGAAAAAGACGGCACGGGCACCAACGCCCACAAAACCATTGTGTTCTACTCGTGCAACAGATCTACGCATAGACACGGCTCTGATACCACTGATGGGTTCGTAGCATGGAAAACAAAAATTTTCTACCGCAAGAACGAACAAAACCCAGATCTAATCTAGATAAAAGCCAAGATCTAATCTATTAGACATGTGCAACGAGATAGATCTATACTAACCCTTGTAGATCCGAAAGCGTTACGAGATCGGATCTCATGGTTGATATAGTCGATCACTTGCCGATCTCAAGATCGAGTAGACGATCCTTCCGGCAGCGCTTCCGCAGTCGGTCACACGTGCGGAGTCGAAGCAGACCTTCCTCTCCCTGTTCCAGCGAGCAGCGGAGGTAGTAGATCTCTCCACGGAATCCCAGCAGCACGACGGTGTGGTGGTGGTGGTGGAGTAGAGAATTCTACAGGGCTTCGCCTAAGCCAGAGCAGAGGGAAGGAGGAGGAGAGAGGCAACTTGAGATCTAGAGAATAGAAGGGGCAAGGGGGTTTGTGCCTCCACCCCTCTATTTAAAGGAGGGAGGCGCCATGGGGAGGTGGAGTCCTTGTAGGACTCCCCTCTCCCTTGGCCGGCGGATCAAGGAGGTGGGGGGAGAGTCCTACTCCCCCACGAATCCTTGTCTTACCCCACAAGGATTCCTTGATTCTTTCTTGGTTTTCAAGTAAACTCCAAGAAATCTTCTAGAACCTTCCGGAACATTCTGAAACCTTCTAGAATCCCCATACAAATACTCCGGAACATTTCCTAACTTAGAAAATGATCCCCAATATATGAATCTTATTCCCCGGACAATTCCGGATCTCCTCGTGATGTCCCGGATCCAATCCGAGACTCCGAACAACATTCGGTCTCCAACGCACATTCCATATCTACTTAAAACAACTTCGAACCTTAAGTGTGTCACCCTACGGTTCGTGAACATGTAGACATGATGGAGACACATCTCCGATCAATAACCATTAGCGGGATCTGGAGATCCATAACGGCTCCCACATACTCAACAATGACTTCGTGATCGATAGAACCATTAACATACGAAACCAATTCCCTTTGTCACGCGATACTCTACTTATCCGAGGTTTGATCATCGGTATCTCCATACCTTGTTCTACCTCGTTACTGATAAGTACTCTTTACTCGTTCCATGATATGTCATCCCTTGTGACCTAGTCACATGCTTGCAAGCTAACTAGATGACATTCCACCGAGAGGGCCCAGAGCATATCTATCCGTCATATGGATGGACAAATCCCAATCTTGGTCCATGCGCTTCAACACATACTTTCAGAATACCCAATGACACCTTTATAACCACCCAGTTACGAAGCGGTGTTTGATGTCATCAAAGTATCCATCTGGTGATGGTGATTGACATAACCTCATGATCGAAGGATTAGGTTACTATGCATTTGAAAGCTTGTAGCAAAATGAACTTAATGACTTGATCTTATGCTATGCTTACTATGGGTGTGTGTCCATCACATCATTCTCCTAATGATATGATCTTGTTATTAACGACATCCAATGTCCATGATCAGGAAACCATGATCATCCATTAATCAACAAGCTAGCTTAACAAGAGGCTTACTAGGGACTCTTTTATGTTTACAAAACACACAAGTATTAATGTTTCCGGTTAATACAATTATAGCATGGGATGTAAACACTTATCATAAACATAAAGATGTAATAATAACCACTTTATTATTGCCTCTTGGGCATATCTCCAACAGTATGCATGGGATGACGTGGACTAAGTTGGTGGGATTGATGATGTGGATAGGTTGCATGTTTAGAGAAACAGATTAGTGGGTGTGATCTTCTTAGTTATATAGGATTTCTTATATTTCCAACACAAACTTGCTGACAAGCCCCGACTAAGAGTGTTAAATGTACATATTTTGTACTAGGTAGCTTCTAATCTAGTGGTTACGGTTGTGTATTACTCTTCACATTACATGGTATCAGAAGAAAGTTTGGTCCTCACCTGAACCTAGCCTCCGCTGCCTCATCTGATTGTTGCACTACCCTTTGCTACGCTAATCATTTGGCTAAGGCTACCTTTCCGAGCGACAATGGAGGTGGTCGTGGTTTTCGTATGCCACATCAAGTTAGTGTGGCGGGGGTGGTAGCAACACCTCATGTCCCGCATATGCTCCTCGATAGTCCAACATGAGCCCACCGCCCCTCCTCCAACAACTTCTATGGCGGCAATGGGGGTGGACAGAACAACGAAAATGGAGGTGACCAGTGTCGTAATGATGGTACTTGTCCGTTGTGCCAGCTCTGCAACACACTTGGTCATGTTGCGGCCAAGAGTTTCAAGAATTTTCAGCAAGACTATATTGGTGTCGGCAATGATGGATGGCTCATGATAGCTCACAAACTAAGCGGCAAATCGACATGGATACTCAAGCATGTCCTAGGCTCATAATGTGGCTCACACTATGGACTCTGGTGCCTGATGTATGGACACTAGTGCCACAACGCACCTCACAAGCAACCTTGATAGGCTCGCTATAACAACCCTAGTTTTCTAAATCCCAATTAGGGCTTGGTTTTGTGCATCATGAGCATCCATGAATTATCTCCATAAAAATGCATTGAAGAAAACCTTCAAAAACCTAATTTGGTTTTGATTTCCCTAAGTAAATCTATTCAAAATATGGTTTTGTTTTAGAAAACCAACATGTTTATGGAGCTTTCAGTTTATAATGGTTCCATGAGGGTTCTTGATATGTTTTAAAACTTAGTAGTGTTTTTGAATAACTCAAAATAGATTTGATATGAAAACAGAAAGAGAAAAAAGGAGGAAAGCAGCAAACAAAAAGGTTGTAAGAAAAAAATGTGTTGCTAACACTAGAAAAATACTCTCATACTCGGCATATTTTTGGGGCGGCATAAGCGAGAAGAACCAGCAATAGTTGGATATGTGGTGGATGTGCTATTCGCGGCGAGAAGTAGTGCAGCGGTGGATTTTTGCCGTGGCAACTTTATCTAGGACGTTTACTTGTGCCATGCTAGCTTTCCATCGGTACCAGCGTTCCGAGACGCCTCAGTAACGCGAACCGGTACAGTAATGATACCGCCGCGGAAAAGACGTGACGTTGACTATGGATCCCGCATGTGTGACTTGTCGTGTTTATCTCACTAACAGCTGAGCCCCATCGAAGTCCAGCCGTTGCTATCTGAATATTATAAGGAAACAAATATCCTCCCCACGCCCGCAATTTCTCTCCCACATCGCGCACTTAGTCGTTTATTCAACCTCTGCCTCTGCCTTTCTCTCTCCCAAAGCTTCGGGTGGCGGCGGCAGCGCAAATCGGCAGCCGTGTCAGACGTACCACTATTGTTCCATTAGACAAGCACGATACCGGTACGTGCAGTTGTAATTTTTCGATTTTATTGCCACGGAATTTTACTTTTAGATTTTTTTGTTCCTCTGTTAATCACCAATACTTCTTGATTTCTTGACCTCACCAATGCGCATTATTGTTTTTCTATCAAGTTCAACGTTCCTGGAGTACCAAAGCACATCTATGACCATCAATGGTACAGGGAACACGCAGATTTCGTGTTCTGTTAGTGCCCTGACCATGTAATCACCCATCGATATGTGGCCTACAACAAGAACTTCGTAGACCAAACCGACCGCAAGTTCCTCTCGTGTCGTTGTCAGGGCACAAATTATGCCGTTGGATGCAATGGGTTGATTTAGAGCACCCAGTCCACCTCCAACAATCGTTGCGCGAGGTTTGATGGGATGAGATGGAGGAGAACGAACGAAGCAGGCAGGCCGCGTACGACCAACACATGGAACCTGCAATCAGAGAATTGTAGAATCAGGCGAATGATCGTGTTGCAGTGCTGAGGGAGTGGTGCGCTAGTTTGGCTAGCATGGTGCAAGCCATTATAGATTGGTTGGACAAGCGTGCTAATATATGTAATTAGAGTTAGATTTAATTATGTTTCTAGTATTAGTTCTTGGTACTAATTAATCATGTAGTAGACCGAGTAATATGTAGTGCTCTTTTGGTGGCATCTTCATTTTGGACAGTGCAATGCCACGACTCGTGTACAAGTACACGTCTACTGATATCTTCCCATATATGGAAATTACTATTCCCCTTTTTTGGTGTGTTCTTTTATTGGTTTACTAATCAATACGAATGTTAATCAAATAGAATGTTGGGAAATATGCGACAAGTTTGACTTGCCAAAAAATCGATAAGGCAAAGGTTAACGTAGTTAAAAATCATTCTTGTTCTTTCCCTTCAGCCCACACAGGTCTCTCTCATCCTTATCCAAAAAAATCCCCCACCTCACCAACCCTAACCCTAGATCTGCGGCGGCACTAACCCTGGTCGCGCTAACCTCTGTGCCGCGCGGGGCCACACCATCCCGCCGCGCTGTTGTCACCGGGCCACGTTCACCTTCTGCGCCACGCCAGACCGCACGGTCCTCCGAAGCGGTGTTGTCCCCAGCCGTGCTCACCTCTTGCGCCACACCGGACCGCATCGTCCTCCACGACGGCGCTATCCCTAGCCGCGTTCACCTCTTGCACCACGTCGGATCACACCTTCCTCCGTGACGGCGATGTCCCTGACCGTGCTCACCTCCTGCGCCATGCTGGACTGCACTATCCTCCATGGCGGAGCTGTCCCCGGCTGCGCTCACCTCCTGCGCCACGCCGGACCCCATCGTCCTCCGCGGCGGAGCTGTCCCCGACCACATATTCGTATTTCTCCAATCCATGGAACTGCCATTGCTTATTTTGAGGCATTGGGATTTGTTATTATATCATTGTTTTATGGTTCACTGTGCCTTGGGTCTAAAAACTAACATTGCTAGGTACTAAGCAGTGTTGTCAAACTATCTTAATTTCCATGGTGAAAAAATAACAATGTTTAACAACAACAGTAACAAAGTTCCAAGGTCTCAACAGCCTATGGCCTCTATCATGCGTGGTAAACTTGCTCTTAGTATACATCTCTATCAATACAAGACACGTATAACTATCAAAATGTACACTATTCGATATAGGATTGGCGATGAATTTAACATGAACAATATTCTTTCACTTGGTGTTTCAGGTTCCAATATTCTATCACTAGAGAAGTACTCCCTTTGATATAGGTTTGGAAATGAAGTGGACATAACTAACTCAAGAAGGAAGAATCTAAAGCAAATTGTTAGAAGCTAGAAATTCCTTACTATGTTTGCACCCTCAAGAAAACGATAGACTGCAAAAGAAATATGGTAATTCACTTCACTGTCTAGTTTTGTAATTCTCTTGAACCTAACCATGCCTAGTACTGTAACAATCTAAATTGTTCATGTATTCCTTGTGTAGTACTTCTCATCTAGTTTCGCTAGGAAGTATATCATGCCTTATATATCTAGAGAAACCATTCAAGCGAAGTCATGTGATTATGAAACTACTATTAGTTTCAGATCAAGCTGGGGAGAATATGTTCGCCAACACAATCTCTAGGAAGGTGATGTTTGTGCCTTCCAGTTTGCAGTCAAAGCAGGTTCTCTGATCATGACGGTGTATCTTTTGTAGTGGTTTGAACTTGTTGGAATTAGTTGCATCTTTTGTAGTGGTTTCAACTTGTTCAGTTGAGATGTAATGTATGTATATAATGAATGCTCATGTAATTCAGCTGAAGTTGCATTTTATGTGTTATGAGTTCTTTGTTATGCTGTTTGTTGGGCTGAGTTGTAATATAGACATTAGATATTTAATGGGTGTCGAATTGCAAACTTGCCATTTAGCATGCACCGAAAGAGAAATTACGAGGCATTGCAGTTATGTTGTCGTCTCAAAGCTGCCATGACATGTATGTAGTGCCTCCCTACATGGGTCGTGGTGTAACCCCCTCGCTACCATGGAAGTGCTAGTTTGGTGGATCAGGTTGTGTCGCGCCAAAAAATCCACCACCGTTCGTGAATCTCCAATGTAGTTATCCATGACGCCTTTTTTGCTGTGCCAACGCAAGCGGGGCGACTAAGGCTGTGCCTCGACATTTATAAGCGCCAGTGTCCGAGCTCCGTATTGTAGTGTAACCCTAACTAGGCCTTCCCATCGCTTCTCCCTCGCTATTTGTCACTCGCATGCAGCCTGTAGCCAGGCAGAAGCCCACACTGGCCCATACCCCTTTGGCCCCCTCCCGTTGGTGTCTTCCTCCATGCAGGGACACAGCTCACTATCGTTGCCTCCGTCACCGATTGTCGTCGTGATGCTCGTCACCACCCTCCATTATATGGAAGGGATAAGATCCACCGAGATGCCCCCTCTTGTCATGATCTAATCCCCCTCTCTCTCCTGGCCTCTCTCATCTCCTCGTCGTGGACCCGAACCCTTGCCCCATCGAACCCCGATCGTCACTGTTGTTCCGGGCCTCCCCATGCCCAACCGAGATCACCTTGAGCTTCACATCACCGTGATGAACCTCCTCTCTATAGGAATCAAAGTTGCTCACCTACAACCTGTGCTGCCATCCTTGGCTTCCCGATGGTGGTTGTTATCGATGTTGTCGTCTTCGGCCTCCCCCAAGCTCCCTGACTCCTCCAATCGCTTCAAGGTGAGCCGCCAGTGCACAGTCACCTACCCATCTTCTCCCTCTTGTTGTGTATCATGCTTGCGCATGCGCCACCACAGTTTGTCTTTGTTGCCGTTAGTCAAGTGACCCTTTCCTAGTGGCGCTGCTACCCATGTGCTCATGTTGCTTCTCTCGTCGAACGCACACGTGCATGCTTTCTAACTCGCCCTCCTCCATCGTCCCCGATGCATGTCCGACGCCTCTCCTATGAGCCCACCTCATGCCCATGTGGTGTCGACGTGGTGCTCGCATGGCCTGACGTGGACGCTGGTAATGTTTGCCATCATGTCAGCTGAGGTGGCCATGGGCCCCACCTATCAGCATCAGTAGGTGTAAAATGTTTGGTGTGTGCGATGTCGTCAGCCTGAAGTCATTCTGACTTAATAAATCTATTTAGTTGTTTTCCAGGCTTTTCATAAATTGATTAATTGTTGTAAATTCAATATATTTTTCAATGTAAGTTAGAAAAATATGAGTAATATAGCAAAATGTTCAGAAAAATGAGATATTGGGGATATGCTAAATGGGTATCACCATGGCATGTCTCTAATCCGGCTAACCTGGGTGACCCACAGTTGGTAGCAAGGCCTATGGCCTGCTGGGCAACCCAGTTAGATGGATCCAGAAGGGAGACCCATGCCGGAAGAAGAAACTCTACGATGCAGTTACCGACCAAGCCGGAGCCTTGGATTACAAGACACGAGGACTAGTTAGTATTAGTGTAGGACTCTGTAACATGTCCGGCAAGGATCTTTCCCTATAACCCTAGGTTCTGGTGCCTTTATAAATCGGACATGTGGGATCCTTTAGGGCAAAAACATAAAACAATCATAGTGCATATCACAACACCTCGCATAGCAAACTGATCACTATAATCCAACGTATTTCCATTATAGTGATTTATAGAAGGAGTAGGGTTCCACCATCATTGTGGGACCTGAACCTGGGTAAGCTATGTTACCTCGTACCCGTCAACTCATCACCTTTCCCAACGTCTCTAAACATGCTCTATGTGGACCCTCCATGGTCTACTCATTGGCAATACCACGATAGTTGGTGCCCACCGTGGGGCAAGAAGCGCTTCGAGCTCTACACCGGGCAAGGTCCAATCTCTTCATGGGAATCGGTGACACTGTGGCCATTGGGCATGTTCTCTTCTATAGAAACGTCCTGATCATGCCCCCAGATTAGTTCTAGATCCCGACGAAGTCGAACCCCACCCACTGCTCCATTGTTCCAATTGGGGACATCCATCTCTTCACCGGCGAAACCGGCTAGGGACCAAGCTCCCAGGAAGTCAGAAACATGGAAAGGAATGCACGTACCACCTACGGACAGGACACGTTTGTGGAAGGATCAGGCTCGGATCTATCTTTAGAGTTTGCCGGCTTAGATCAGGAAAAATTAAGGCCCACCCAAACCGCCCCTATGCAGGATATAATGGTGGAAGAACCCCACAGATCCGCTTGGCTTCCCTGAGTGTTAGAGAAGCGGAGGTTGCACTTTGTCTGCATCGTCACCATCTTCGATATGGCTTGCTGTGTTCAAAGGTCGGAGGAATCCCCACGTGAGTACCTCGCCAGATGGATGAGGGTGAGGGAAACCTTGGCGGTAGACCGTACCGATGAGCTAGTGCACCACTTCGTCCAAGGGCACGTGCTTGGCACACTTCTCCGGCATATACTCAAGAGGCAATAGGCTGCCGGCTTGCTTACACTAAACAAGATGATCACAAATGTTAATAGTTTCACTGCAGCCAATGAGGAAGCCGCAACCGACATTGCTGCCGCAGCCGGAAAGACCAAAACCACCGGCCATGCAGCCTCCGTCTCCAACTCTACCATCTAAAACACCGACTCTGACGCACGTTACGCACATATCAGCATGGACAGTAGTGGTTCAGAGGCCAACTAGGAGGAATACGATGCTACCATGAAGGAGATAGAGAAGGATTTCGAGAAGGAGGAAGCCATCACTTCCCGCTAGGTACTGGTGACCATCGGGACCGTGATGGAACAAGACCAGTAGAACCAAGGAGCCGAAAAAGGTTTGCCAGCAGTGGCCGATGTTGGAGCTGCGATGGCCAATGGTAAAAATGTTATTGATCCTCTAGGTCTAGAAAAAGCCATGCCCCTCCGGCTATCCTCCCACAGCAGCCACAGGAACTGACCACCTTACCCAGTGCTGCAAACCAAACAAACCTACCGCCTCCACTATCAACATCATTAGCCGGCAACCCCTTGGTCACTCCAGCCGACAAGATGATGCATGGCGAGCTCCTTGTCGAACTGCTAATGGTTTCCCATATACAGAATGTTACGCAACTTGATGAGAAGCGCCAAGAAATCCTCGCGAAGGCCAAGTGCATCATAGAACAGGGCACACAGTTGGACAAGGATATGGCCAAGGCACAACATTCGATCAAGGTGGCACGAGCAATGGAGGCTGAGTACAAGCAGCTGCTCTTGAAGCACAAGGCAAAGAAAGCTCCGACTCACGTCATTAGTGATCCCGGCATTCAACGCAACTTGGGGTGGGCTCCGTCCAAACCTACAAAAGCTACCCCCTACATCGATAAGGCTAGGAAGCAAGTCATGCCAAACCCTGCCCTCAATATGGTCATCGCCAAGAACTTACTCGATCAGGACAGATCACCTAAAGCGGTGGAATAGGTCTATGACCTTGTTGAAGGGAATATGCCCGAGAGGCAATAATAAAGTTGTTATTATATTATTCCAAGTATATGATAGATGTTTATTTTGCATGCTATAATTGTATTGATTGGAAACATTCATACATGTGTGTTTAATAAACAAATAAAGGGTTCCTAGTTATGCCTCTCTTATAAACTAGCTCGTTGGTTAACAAGATGATCAAGGTTTCCTGATCATGGACATTGGATGTTGTTAATAACAAGGTCACAACATTGGTGGAATGATGTGATGAACATTCATCCAAAGTATAGCAATACGATCAAAGTCATCATTGGGTTTCAATTGCTATAACAGCATACGAAGTAATTCTAGTCCTTAGACCATGAGATCATGTCAATCACTAACACTAGAAGAGTAACTTCATAACATCAAACGTCACACCATAACAGGGTGACAATAAAGGTGGGTTCAGATACTCCGAAGGTGTTATGTAGAGGCTCATAGATCAAGAGTGGAATTTGTCCATCCTAATGATGGTTAGATTGAAGGAAATATACCCTGAGAGGCAATAATAAAGTTATTATTATGTATTCCTTGTATATGATAGATGTTTATTTTGCATGCTATAATTGTATTGATCGGAAACATCAATACATGTGTGTTTAATAAACAAAAAGGGTTCCTAGTTATGCCTCTCTTATAGACTAGCTTGTTGATTAACAAGATGATCAAGGTTTCCTAATCATGGACATTGGATGTTGTTAATAACAAGGTCACAGCATTTGTGAAATGATGTGATGAACATTCATCTGAAGTATAGCATTACGATCAAGTCATTATGTTTATATTGCTATAACATCATACGAAGTAGTCTTAGTCCTTAGACCATGAGATCATGTTATTTGCTAACACCAGAAGAGTATCTTGATACATCAAACGTCACACCGTAACAGGGTGACTATAAAGGTGGGTTTAGTGCTACAAAGGTATTATGTTGAGGCTCATGAATCAAGAGTGGAATTTGTCAATCCTGATGACGGATAGATATACTCTGGGCCTTCTCGGTGATATCACATTAAGATAGCTTGCAAGCAAGTGATGTGATCACTAGAATGTTATATCACGGGAACAAGAAAAGAGTGCATGTTGGTAACGAGATCAAACTAGGTATTTGGATACCGATGATCGAATCTCGGACATGTATTATATCATGAGACAAAGGGATTAAGTTACTAGCATTAAAGGTTCTCACGATCACATAAGTCATCGTTGAATATGCAGGAGTCGGTATGGATCTCCAGGTCCCGCTTCTGATTATTGATCTGAGAGGAGTCTCAATCATGTCTGCATTATTCGCGAACCGTAGGGTGACACAGTTAAGAGTTACCGAAGACCATTTTGGAGCACATATGTTTCACAAGAAAGAATTGCAAAGCGCGGGAATTGTTTTGATAGAAACCGGAATTGTTTCGGGTGAAATTGCAGAAAGTGGTTCTACATGTGATGTTGAAATATTGCAAGGGGTTATATGTGAATGTTTGTTAATTAAAGTAATTAACAAAATTCTGAATAAATTTAATAAAAGAGTTTTATTAAATGAGAGAGAATTAAAGTTAGAGAATTTTAATGCATTTAAAGTGGAGACTTTAAAAGGGAATGTGAAGAAGCATTTTAATGTGGAGGGGTTACGACCACATGAATGGGGGAGGTGAGGGGTCACCCCCCATGAGGCGCCGGCAATGGGGAGGGGCACACCCTCCTCCTATAAAAGTACCCCCTCTTCCTCCTTCTTCCTCAACCTCCTCATGAAGGATCTCTCTCCCCCTCTAGAATTATTCCCCCATGGTCTCGGATTAGCGAGATACATGTTCCCGGTGGATTTTCGTTTAGAAGGAGATGCTGCTTCCGCTGCATCGCTGGAGCGAGGAGGTTGAGGTTGTCAGGTGGCTTGAACGTTCGTGCGAGGACGGATGCGCTGCTAATTTGCGGCGCTCGGACTTCCACACGATCTTGAGATCGGCAAGTGTACGACTACATCAACCACGAGTTCCTACTCGTTAACAAAACTCATTGTCTTCGAGGGTAAGTTCTCGATGGATGTATGTCCACCCGTTGCTCTGTATCTAGTAGATAGATCTTGGCGTGTAGTTCTCATCGTAGGAATTTTTTTGTTTTCTATGCTGCAGACCCAATAGTGGTATCAGAGCCTGATCTATGCGTAGGTGCTTTGCACGGGTAGTACACATATGTTTATATGTGAGCGATGATGATCATGTTATTGCATCTTTCATGTATTTTGGATATTGGTGGCATAGTGGGATGAAGCGGCCCGGACCAACCTTACATGTCATCATACATGAGACCGGTTCCATGACCTACATGCAACTAGTTTTGCATAAGTGGCTGGCGGGTGTCTGTCTCTCCGACCATAGTAAATATCTCATTTACAACGAGTTGCTAATAACTTGGTTATCTTCGTTGTGGTTCATGTTCGTAGGTAAGAATGGTTCTATCGCCGAAAGCCCTAAGCCACGTAAAACTTGCAATTGATAAATTAAAGGTGTCTAGTTTAGATTGTTGCTGGGCTAGTGTATTGATATGGTATTGTTGTAAGTAGATGTATGATAGATACTCTTACAACACACTCAACGTGTAAGTTCCATAGACCTTGGCCTTACACACAAAGGAATGATATAGATCATACCACGATGCAAATGATAGAGATCAAATGCATGGACCATATCATCTCACTTTACCATTAGATGTTAGCATCTTATACTGCTAGTTTGGCGCTTTTTGGTAGCATTGTAAGATGATCCCTCATTTAGATATCAAGATAAAATGTGTTCTTCCTTAAGTATGCACTGTTCTATGGATCGCGTTTCGAGACATCACGTGATGATCGGGTGTACTCGACTCTACGCTTTCATACAACAGGTGTAAGACAGTTTTACACACGCGAGTACTAAGGTTCTTACTTGGCGAGCCTAGCATGTACATACATGGCCTCGGAACACGGACCGAAAGGTTAAGCATGAGTCGTATAGGTGATATGATGCCCATATAGATTCTCGCCTTTGAAGCTACACCGACTCACGTGATGATCGTACTTGGTGTAGTGGATTTGGTTCATGTAATCACCAAAAAGACACGAGGCATGTTGTTTTTGAGTGGGAGTTCATTAGTAATTTGGATTAGTTGAACTCAATCTATCATAAACTTAGTCTAAATAAACTTTAAAAATTATGTTGTAGATGGCACCACCTGCTTTTAATTTCAATGTGTTCATGGAGAAAGAGAAACTTGCTACAAATGGTAGCAACTTCACCAACTGGGCTATGAATTTGAGGATTCTCCTCACTGCTGCACAAAAGCAATATGTGCTAGAGGCGCCATTAGGCCCCCCACCAGCTCCTGATGCCCCTGACAAAGAAAAGAATGTCTATATAACTTGTCAGGAGGACCACAACTTAGTTCATTGTGCCATACTGTATGGGCTAGAGCCAGAACTTTGAAAAAGTTTCGAAAATGGCAATGCCTTTGATACCATGGGAGAATTGAAAATGATTTTCGATATCCATTCTGCCGTAGAGAGTTATAATGCTTCTGAAAAGTTCTTTAGCTGCATGATGGAGGAGAACAGCTCCGTTAGTGAGCACGTACTCAAAATGTCTGGGTACACCGATAAGCTTGTGTCCTTGGGAATAACAATTCCCATTGACTTAGGCATACATCGTGTTCTCCAATCTCTGCACCTAGCTACAAGAGCTTCGTGATGAACTATAATATGCAGGGCATGAAGAAGTCTCTTCCCGAGATTCTGTCAATGCTTAAGACTGCAGAAGTGGAGATTAGGAAAGAATATCAAGTGTTGATGATCAATAAGACCACCGGTTTCAAGAAGGACAAGAAAGGCAAGCACAAGGGAAAGAAGGGTGGCAAATATGTTGCCGCACCTGAAAAGAAACCCCGAGCTGGCCCTAAGTCTGACACAAAGTGTTACTATTGCAAGGGGACTGGCCATTGGAAGCGCAATTGCCCCAAGTATTTGGCGGACAAGAAGGCCGGCAAGGCAAACAAAGGTATATGTGATATACATGTTATTGATGTGTACTTCTAGTACTCGCAGTAGCACCTGGGTATTTGATACAGGATCGGTTGCTAATATATGTAACTCGATTCAGGGGCTGCAGAACAAGCGACAGCTAGCAAGGGATGAGGTCACGATGCGGGTCGGCAATGGATCAAGAGTTGATGTGATCGCCGTCGGAATGCTGCCTCTCCATATGCCATTAGGATTAGTTATAAATCTGAATAATTGTTATTTGGTGCCTGCACTGAGCATGAACATTGTATCCGGATCATGTTTGATGCAAAGTGGTTATTCGTTTAAGTCTGAAAACAATGGTTGTTCGATTTATATGGATAATATCTTTTATGGTCATGCACCTATCTTGAATGGTTTATTTCTGTTGGGTCTCGATAGTAGTATTACGCATATTCATAATGTTGATGCTAAAAAGATTAAACTTGATGATGATATATCTCCATATATGTGGCACTGCCGTCTAGGTAATATTGGCATTAAATGCATGAAGAAACTCCATTCTGATGGACTTTTGGAATCAATTGATTTTGAATCATTTGATACATGTGAGCCATGCCTTATGGGCAAGATGACTAGAACGTTGTTTTCCGGTTCAATGGAACGGGCGACAGATTTATTGGAAATCATACATATTGATGCGTGTGGACCAATGAGTGTGTCGGCGCGAGGTGGATATCGTTATTTTGTTTCTTTCACGGATGATTTAAGTAGATACGGGTATATCTATTTGATGAAACACAAGTCTGAAACTTTTGAAAAGTTCAAAGAATTTCAGAATGAAGTGGAAAATCATCATAACAGAAAGATCAAATTTCTGCGGTCTGACTGTGGAGGTGAGTATCTAAGTTACGAGTTTAGCACACACATGAAAGAGTGTGGAATAGTTTCACAACTCACTCCTGCTAGAACACCACAACGTAATGGTGTGTCAGAATGTCGTAATCGTACTTTATTGGATATGGTTCGATCTATGATGTCTCTGACTGACTTGCCACTGTCATTTTGGGGTTATGCACTGGAAACCGCTGCATTCACTTTAAATCGGGCACCATCTAAATCCATTGAAACAACACCATATGAATTATGGTTTGGAAACAAACCTAAGTTGTCATTTCTTAAAGTTTGGGGATGCGATGTTTATGTGAAGAAACTTCAGCCAGATAAACTCAAACCCAAAGCAGAAAAATGCGTCTTCATAGGATACCCTAAGGAAACGAATGGGTATACCTTCTATCACAGATCTGAGGGCAAGGTTTTTGTTGCCAAGAATGGATCCTTTCTTGAGAAGGAGTTTCTCGCGAAAGGTGTGAGTAGTCGGAAGGTAGAACTTGAAGAGGTTATTGAACCTTCTCTTCATGAAATGGCGAGTAGCGCAGCAGCGAAAATTGTTTCAGAGTTGACTTCACCTAATGAAGAGAGAGCTAATGATATTGATCATGAAACTCCGAAAGAGGACACTACCGAACCTTGCAGGTCAAGTAGGACACGTGCAGCTCCTGAACTGTATGACAATCCTGTTGTGAATTTCATGGTTGATGAAATGGATGACCCTGCGACGTATGAAGAAACGATGATGAGCCCGGATTCCAACAAATGGCTAGAAGCCATGAAATCCGAGATGGAATCCATGTATGAAAACCAGGTTTGGACCTTGGTGGACTTACCTCACGATCGAAAGGCCGTTGAGAATTGTCAACACCCGGATTTTGAATCCCAGATGCCCGTTATGCCATACCTCGCAATCCCAGGATTACCATTTTTGCGAGACATAACAGATTGGATATCACAGTACATCATCCATTACAAACCATACATAAGGTTTTACACAAATAAGGATCTCATGATCCAGTCTTTAATACAACAAGCAGCGGAAATAAACGATAGCGTAGCGGTGGGGTCCATCTTCAGGGGCACAGGCAATGCTGACGAAGGCAGATAGTCCTAGTTATCATAGCCGTCCTGCTGACCATCATCTTGATAATCTCCTTCATAGTCTGGCCATGATAATAGCCAGGGACAAAAGCCATGAGTACTCTTTAAGTACTCGCAAACTATTACTAGCAAGGGTTATGATTCTAAGTAAAAATACTGAATTGAAAGAATAACTATCAAGTTAAGTTTGAAACCTAAGCTGAGTTCTGAAGCAAGCAAAGATAAAGTAAAGTTCTAGAATCACTTCAGTTGGGAAGCTATTTTCATCTACATAACCCTGTTGGGGTCAAGTCAAGGTTCATCATTCATTTCAAGTTATTTAGAAAAACATCTGACAACGAAACAGTATGGCCATTCCAACTGTCCATAACCGCGGACGCAGCTATTCGAATAGTTTGACACTCTGCAGAGGTGGTACACTTTCACCACAAGATTCGATACATCTGTCAGGTATAACCCTGAATCATCATACTTGGTATGCAGATAATCAAACATAACCTTCCCATTACACACCCTAGTACAAGCACCTCTCCTATGAGCATGGCCTCCCAACCATGACCATCAGTCATCTTGGGCACTGCATAGGTGGACAACATTAAGAGGTAGCCTCAGCTCAAACCTCTCCCGTGAGGAAACTAATACTAATGCATATAAATTTCCAGCTAAGCCTTACCCAATTCAGGTAATGTGGTTGTACGGTAAATTTGGAATGGTATCGCATCCGAATCCAACCATCAGTTTTATAAAAGGGTTAAGGCTCATGCCTTATCTTTTTCATCATCATCAACCCATTGTGTTTCTCAACACATGTCAAAACATCTCAATAGAATGACTCATCATTCTAAGGTTTTCATAACTCATTTTCACCAAGTGTTCCCATCTAAAGTGACTCAAGTTTTGATCTATTCTAAAACACTAGGTTAAGAGTGTTCACTAAGGTGGAAAGGTGGGATCAATCTCATGCCATAGAATGACATCTAAGGGTTTCTAATTAGGTCAAGTTTTATACTCTTTATGCTACCTTCAAAATTTAATTAAAGAACTTTGTGTAAACTAAGGGGGTGTGAGCAAAGTATGCTTAAGGCATCTTTACTAAACTATCTAGTTTTATTCTAGCTTGCTACAATAGCTTACTAAAGCATGTTTGCAAGGGTTAGCTTGCCACTAATAGCTTGCCTTGGTTGGTGCAGCGGTTGAAGTTGTCTTCTTCTTCTTCTTCTTGGTAGAACTCCTCCTCCTCGAAGGCTTGGTCGGTACTATCGTCTAGAAATACATAGGGAGTGCACAATCACCAAGCAATACTTAACTAGGCTAAGTAGTATTCTAAACCACACAATTGATGATCTATTATCATCACAAGCATCACAAGTTTAATTCAATAGTTTCCACCTTTTTATTTTGGAAAAGTAATTTCTACTCATTGAAAAATTAACTACAATTTAATATTCACCACTAAAATATGGGATCATGTGGACACATGTCCTCACCACATATTCTAACATGTGGGAATGAGATTTAAAGGTTGGATCAATATTACTTTGGTTTAAGTTTATTATTTAATGATTTAAAGTGACTAGAAATGCCTATATAGCATTATTTTGGTACTAGTCCAAAGTCACTGCCTGTAAACCTTAATATTTTTACATATTTGGATAGATATGATGAAATGTGATTTTTGAGAGTTGGAATCAACTCAAAAGCTAACTTGGTTGATTTTATAAAAATGTTTCAAGTTGTAAAAGCTTCTGTCTTCTTATTTTTATTAGGAGAAATCTATAACTCTAAATGAATTAAATCCAACGGGCTTGGATAGAGCATTTCAATACCTTCCAGACCAAATTAGTTTCATGTAATTTGGATTTGTCAAACTCCCAGAATTGAATTTTGAAACACTGGACAGAAAATATATTCTAACTAAAAAGAAAAACCTAGATTTGAATCTACGGGCTTGCGCGGGAAAGGAAATGGGCCGGCCCAGTGGCGCTGCGCGACACAGGGCTCAGCTGACAGGGGGTCCCACTGGTCAGCGGCCCTTAAAACATGAAGCGGTATGCGCGCTATGGGCCGTGCGATTAGAGGCTAGATCTACGGCTGAGGATCGTCGTCGACGACGGACGGGTCGCCGGCGAGCTCGAACCCTAGCGGCTCGGTGGGGGTCTACTGGGGGCGTACCAGGGCTCCAGCAGGGTCGGTGATGCGGGCGAACGAAGTGGAAGACGACAGCGAGGCGAGGCGTGGTTGCGATGGAGCTTGGGGTGGCCGGAATCAACGTCACCCTTCTTCTCCAGAGGCGGCAGCTCCGGCTCCAATTCCGGCGAGCTGCTGCTCCACTTGCTCCGGCGAGGTGTGGTTGAGGTTCAGAGAGGTGAGGGGAGTGGAATGGTGTGAGTCTTTGGTGCTGGGGAGTTCTCCTTTTATAGGTTCAACAATGAGACCGAGCGGGATGGGCGGTCGACGGTGGCGACATGGCTACGGCGAGCTAGCGACATGGCTGGGGATGGCGATCGATGGGCGGTCCCCTGGCGGTGCTCTAGCGCTTCAATGTGGCCGTAGGGGCGGTGGCATGCGCTCTGCGGGCGGCGTCGGCATGGTCCGGTGGCATTGGGCGCGGTTTCTCCTCGGTGGTCCACGGCTGCTCTTGGCTCGGGCAAGGGATAGAGAGGGGCGATGCGGCGTTCGCTACCTCCTAGACATGGCGAGGGAAGGGGGAGTGGTCTGCTGCAGCGGTTGCAAGGTTGGCCGGCAAGGGTGGTGCTCGGCATGGCATGACATTGCCACTAGGGTGTAGGGGATGGGCTGCAATTGGCATGGTTTGATCAAAGGGGGACAGAGAGATTAAATGGAGATCAAATGGGGGCAAAACCCTGTTCCAAACAGTGAGCTAGGATTAGAGGTATGATTCTGCCTGCCAAGTGTTTGATGAAATGGCCGCAAGAGAAAAAGTTTTGAATTTTGAGTTCAAAATTTTTGGGTGATCTCCACTAGTGCTAGGTAGTCTCTGGTTGCAAGGGTTTTGAAAATGGATCTCAAATACATGGTTTTTGAAATAGGGGTGATCTATGCATATGCATTAGATTCAAATTTGAACTGCCATTTAAAATAGTTTCCAGAATGTTTTTAGAAGATCAAAAGGTGGGCCTTGGTACGTCATTATGTGTACTAGCAAGGGGTGTAAAGATCAAGAATTGTTTCAGTTAAGAATTGAGTACTAGGAATAGCCAAAGTAGGCTCGTGAGTTAAATTTGTCAAAATGACCATTCCTTTATTTTAATTCTTTTTTATATGATTTCTTTTAGGAAAAGTTTGGGAAGGATGTAGATGATGTTTAAATCACCTAAGAAACATTTTAGAAGCAAAGGATCACACAATCATGGCAATTCCAAACAACTCCTATTTTAAATGCACACATATATGAATGCTTTCATTTTAAATATGGAAAAGTTTTTTGTTAATCCTAAATTTGGATGATTTGATCTTTGATACTCTTGGATTGAAGTTTTGGGATGTTACAAACCTTCCCCCCTTAAATAAAATCCCGTCCCGAGATTTACAAGAAAACTAGGAAATAAAGAGATCTGGGAACTCTGTCCTAATGTAATCCTCGCGCTCCCAAGTGGCTTCCTCCTCGGTATGGTTGCTCCACTGAATCTTGAGAAACTTGATACTCCTGGTCCTGGTGGTTCTGTAGGCTTCTTCTAAGATACGAATGGGCACTTCCCGATAGGTCAGGTCATTGTTGATTTCCACTGCTCTGTGATCGATATTCTTGAAAACTTCTGTCTTCTCAGGCACTTCCAAGCATTTGCGAAGTAACGAGATATGGAACACATTGTGGATGGCTGATATCTCTTCAGGCAGTTCCAGTTGATACGATACTTCTCCTCGGCGGTTCAGAACCTTGAAAGGTCCGATATATCTGGGAGCTAACTTTCCCTTCAGACTAAAGCGTTGAGTTCCCTTCAATGGTGAAACCTTGAGATATAAGAAATCTCCGACATTGAAAGTCAGGTCTCTCCTTCTCTTGTCAGCATAGCTCTTCTGTCTGGATTGGGCGGTCTTGAGGTGCTCACGAACTTTGTGAACTTTCTCTTCTGCTTCTCGGAGAATGTCGGGTCCAAAGATCTGACTCTCTCCTACTTGCGACCAATTCAAAGGGGTACGACACTTTCTTCCGTATAGGAATTCAAATGGCGCCATCTGCAAACTAGCTTGATAACTGTTGTTATATGAGAATTCTGCGAAAGGCAGGCAGTCTTCCCATTTTGATCCGTATTCCAACACACAAGCTCTAAGCATATCCTCCAAGATATGGTCGACTCTCTCAGTCTGTCCATCTATTTGCGGGTGATAAGCGGTACTAAAATTCAACTTGGTTCCTAAACCTTCCTGAACTTTCTGCCAAAATCTTGAAGTAAACTGGGTTCCTCGATCTGATACGATGGTCTTGGGGGTTCCATGCAGACTAACAATCCTAGCAATGTACAGCTCTGCTAGTTTTGCACTCTGATAGGTTGTCTTGACTGGTATGAAGTGGGATACTTTAGATAGTCTATCAACTATGACCCAGATTGAGTCATTTCCCCTACTAGAAGTAGGTAAACCGGTGATAAAATCCATTCCGACGGAATCCCATTTCCATTCCGGAATCTGCAATGGTTGCAACAATCCTGCAGGTCTGTGATGCTCCGCTTTGACTCTTTGACAAATGTCACATTTGGCGATGTAGCTTCCGATCTCTCTCTTCATCTTGTGCCACCAGAATTGCTCTTTCAAATCCTGATACATCTTTGTTCCTCCGGGGTGGATAGAATAAAGAGTATCATGAGCTTCCTTCATGATAACCTCCTTCAGCTCCGAATCTGCTAGTACACAGATACGTCCCTTGTACCACAGTACACCTTCTTCGTCTTCGGTGAATCCAGGTACTTTGCATGTACCAATACGATGTTTGATTCCGTCGATACTTTCATTCCCCTTCTGGGCTTCCTTGATTTGGATAATCAACGTGGGTTGAAGTTCAATGCTAGCTAGGAATCCTTTGTTAACTAACTCAGTCCTGAACTGCTCCAACTCCTCATACAAACTTGGTTGCTTCTCTTTGATCATGGTGTTAAGCCTACACGGCAATCTGCTAAGAGCATCTGCTACCACATTGGCTTTGCCGGGGTGATAGTGAATGTCAAGGTCATAATCCTTGATTAACTCTATCCATCTTCTTTGCCTCATATTCAACTCCTTCTAGGTGAAGATATACTTCAAGCTCTTATGATCTGAGTAAATCTCACAACGATTACCCATCAAATAATGACGCCATGTCTTCAACGCTAGAACCACAGCTGCTAGCTCAAGATCATGGGTCGGATAGTTCTGCTCATGATGCTTCAGTTGTCGAGACAGATACGCGATGACTTTGCCTTCTTGCATCAATACACATCCTAGACCAATCTTGGATGCATCACAATATACATCAAATGGCTTCTTGATGTCTGGCATGATCAAAATTGGGGCTGATATCAATCTCTTCTTCAGCTCCTGAAACTGGCTTCGCACTTGTCTGTCCATTCAAACTTCTTGTCCTTCTTCAATAATTGGGTCATTGGTCGGGCTATGCTCGATAATCCTTCTACGAATTTGTGGTAATATCCCGCTAATCCGAGAAATGAACGAACTTGGGTTTGATTGGTTGGGGCTTCCCATTCTTCGACATCTTTGATCTTGCTGGGATCAACAGAGACTCCTCCGGCAGACACAATATGTCCTAGGAATCCTACTTCTTTCAGCCAAAACTCACACTTGCTGAACTTGGCATATAACTGATGCTCTCTCAGGGTTTCTAGGATGATTCTCAGATGTTTCTCATGCTCTTCTTCTGACTTGGAGTAGATAAGGATGTCGTCGATAAACACAACTACAAACTTATCTAAGGAATTCATGAAGATCTTATTCATGAGGTTCATGAAATAAGCAGGGGCATTGGTTAATCCAAAAGACATAACCGTATACTCGTATAAACCATAGCGAGTAGTAAAGGCGGTCTTCGGAATATCCGTTGCACAAATCTTAAGTTGGTGATAACCAGTCCTAAGATCAATCTTTGAGAATACCTGAGCTCCAGTCAACTGATCAAATAGATCCTCTATCTTTGGCAAGGGGTACTTGTTCTTGATGGTGACATCATTCAACTTTCTGTAGTCTATACACAGACGGTTGCCTCCATCTTTCTTGTCGACGAATAGCACTGGTGATCTCCATGGCGACGCGCTTGGCTGAATCAAGCCTGTTGCTAACATGGCATCCAACTGCTTCTTCAGTTCTACTAACTCTGAGGGGTTCATGGTATAGGGTCTCTGGGCTATAGGTCCGGTTCCGGGGATTAGTTCGATAATGAACTCTATATCCCTATCCGGGGGCATACCTGGCAATTCATCTGGGAATACGTCGGGGTATTCACAGACTACTCTGACTTGGTCAATGGTACGCAGGTCTACACTTTTGTTGCATTTGAATTGACGGGGTAAGGTTTCAGAGATATGTTCTACTGTTATTCCAGAACTACTGGTCATGGTGATGGCTTTCTTAGCACAGTCTATCAGTCCTTTATGCCTTGACATCCAGTCCATACCTAGTACTACTTCCAAATCTTTGGTTCCAAGTACAATTAGGTTGGCCTAAAAATCTATCCCATGTATTCTGATAGGTACATCTTTGCAAATTTTTCTAGCTTTTGTAGTTGAACCGGGGATTTGAACTATCATGACATGCTTCAGGTTGGTTGGGTGAATCTTACTAGTGCATACAAATTCTTCGGTGACAAATGAATGCGATGCTCCAGAATCAAACAATACTCTTGCTAAAACTGAGTTGTCAGAAAACATACCCATCACTACATCTGGTGCTTCCTGGGCTTCTTCTGCGTTCATGTGGAAGAGACGACCGTTGCGGTTGTGCGGGTTCCCTGGGGCAAATCTCCTTCCTGATTGAACACGATGTTGCTGCTGAGCTGGGGCATTCACAGGGGCATTGGCAGCAGTCTTCTTGGGACACTCATTGGAGTAGTGACCCTTCACTCCACACTCGAAACAAGTGATCTGGGACTTGTCCTTGACTGCAACAGGTACAACATTGCTGCCAGTTCTGGGGGCAGTGTTGTTGTTGCTGCTCTTGGGAGGGGCACGGTTGAAGTTGTTGGCATTGCCGGAGTTGTGATTGTTTCCTCCGGGCTTCACATTTCCTCCTCTTCGGTTGGGGTAGCTTGGGCGAGAATTTGGGGGTCGGTTGTTCCTTGGTGCATATCCTGGTGAGGGGTTAGGACGGTACTTCTGGTGACTACTGGATCCAGACTGCTGCATCATACGACGCTTGCGGTTGTCGTTTGCCTGGTTAATCTTCCCTTCCATCTGAATGGCAGAGTCGACTAGCTCTTCAAGATCCTGGAAACGGATGTTGACGAGGACAGTCTGCATCTCATCATGTAGTCCGTTTAAGAATCTCCCCTTCTTCTTGGCCTCCGTGTTGATTTCATCCGGTGCATATCTGGCAAGTGACAAGAATTTGTCACGGTACTCTACTACAGTCAATCTTCCTTGCTTCAGTTCACGGAATTCATCTCTCATCCTGTTGACAAGACCTTGTGGCATGTGGGTGCGGCTGAACTTGACCTTGAATGCTTCCCAGGTCATCACCTGGCCATGGTTCATGTTGCGGACGCTATTCCACCAAGCTCTTGCATCTCCCGCCAGATAGTGGGTGGCGAAGAGAACTTTCTCATTCTCATCAACTCCTGCAACTTCTAGGTTGTTTTCCATGGTCTGTAACCAGTCATCAGTATCTAATGGGTTTTCAGATTGGTTGAAGATTGTGGGATTGGTGTTCTGAAATTTTTTGAGTTTAGATCCATGGTGATCCTGATTTCCATGTCCTTGGTTGTTGAGACCCATTTGGGCGATCTGTTGCAATGTCGCCAAGTTGGCTTGACGCTCGGCCCTGCTTGCTTCACGGTCCGCGATGAGATTCTGCAAGATCTGCAGCATTGGGTCCTGCGATGAGCTGCTCCCTCCTTGGTTTCCACGAGTCATCTGAAGATTGAGATAGATATAGGGGTAAGAGGGAAATTCTAAGGTTCATGGTTTTGGGTTTTCAAAGATACAACTTTGAGTTAGACTCTGGTTTTTCAACTAACTTCATTCTCATTCATGCAAGCAAGCACACGATACAACACACACCACCACAACAGTCAAAGGGAAAACAGATGGTTTGAAGAACCATTCTGCAAACTACGATACAATGAGATGATACATCTCATGCTACGACAGTGCTCTAGTGCATCTACTCATCGTCGATGAAGTTGGAGTCTTCATCATCAGTGTAGAAGTCCACAGCATCCTCTGCCAAAAAATCGTCATCGTTGCTGAGGTACGAATCCATATCTCCCTGGATGTCTTCTCCTTCATCATCTTCTTCCTTGGCGGCAAGTTGAGCTTCCTTCTCCTTGACGGTCTTCTCGAGGTCGGCCACCTTCTTGCGAAGACGGGCGATGGTGCGATCCTTCTTTGCACGCTGGCGACGAAGAGACTGGCGATCTTGGACGAGCAGTGTGAAAGTCTGGGCCTTTTGGTTGGCAATTGCACGGTTCTGGTTGGCTAACTCTCTAGCATTGTCCAGTTCCTGCTGTCGGTCATGAAGCAAGAAATCGAGGTTCTCCACTTGGCGCCTCAATTCTGGGTGACTTGGCATCTTTATCGGCATTCTCATGAAGTCACGTCTTGCATAGTGGGCAAAACGGGTTCCTTGAATCTTGTTGACGCTGAGGGCACATAGACGTGCGAGAGCTTCATGCATTGCCCTGGCTAATCCATCTAGCCAGTTGCTCTCTCTCACAGAGAACTGAATTCTCCCGAAAGTTGGTGCTTCAATGCTTCCTCGAAGATCTGCGGTGACTAGCCATTGTAGGTCTCCTCCTGGGGGTCCTGGAAGTTGAGCTCCAAGAAACTCCGGATGTGGGTGTCCCAGAAATTCTGAGAGTGAATCCAGATCCCTCTCGAAGATCAGCTGACCTCCGTTTCCCAACTGGTAAAACTTGCTAAACTGAGTCTCCATCTATAAGAATTTAGGAGGAGGAAATTAGTGAAGTGATCAAGTGTGTCAAATTTTAAGTATTAATGTAAGAATTTTGAGGAACATGTATTTTTGAGAAAGAATGAGTTCACAAGGGTAAGAGGGGAAATAGTTTTTCATAAATACTCACTTTGGTTTTGAAGCTAAGTTTTTGGTTTAGACGTCCATTCTAACTAGGGTCTCCTATGGCCAGGATGGCGCTGATACCAACTTGTCAACACCCGGATTTTTAATCCCAGATGCCCGTTATGCCATACCTCGCAATCCCAGGATTACCATTTTTGCGAGACATAACGGATTGGATATCACAGTATATCATCCATTACAAACCATACATAAGGTTTTACACAAATAAGGATCTCATGATCCAGTCTTTAATACAACAAGCAGCGGAAATAAACGATAGCGTAGCGGTGGGGTCCATCTTCAGGGGCACAGGCAATGCTGACGAAGGCAGATAGTCCTAGTTATCATAGCCGTCCTGCTGACCATCATCTTGATAATCTCCTTCATAGTCTGGCCATGATAATAGCCAGGGTGAAAAGCCATGAGTACTCTTTAAGTACTCGCAAACTACTACTAGCAAGGGTTATGATTCTAAGTAAAAATACTGAATTGAAAGAATAACTATCAAGTTAAGTTTGAAACCTAAGCTGAGTTCTGAAGCAAGAAAAGATAAAGTAAAGTTCTAGAATCACTTCAGTTGGGAAGCTATTTTCATCTACACAACCCTGTTGGGGTCAAGTCAAGGTTCATCATTCATTTCAAGTTATTTAGAAAAACATCTGACAACGAAACAGTATGGCCATTCCAACTGTCCATAACCGCGGACGCGGCTATTCGAATAGTTTGACACTCTGCAGAGGTGGTACACTTTCACCACAAGATTCGATACATCTGTCAGGGATAACCCTGAATCATCATACTTGGTATGCAGATAATCAAACATAACCTTCCCTTTACACACCCTAGTACAAGCACCTCTCCTATGAGCATGGCCTCCCAACCATGACCATCAGTCATCTTGGGCACTGCATAGGTGGACAACATTGAGAGGTAGCCTCAGCTCAAACCTCTCCCGTGAGGGAACTAATACTAATGCATATAAATTTCCAGCTAAGCCTTACCCAATTCAGGTAATGTGGTTGTACGGTAAATTTGGAATGGTATCGCATCCGAATCCAACCACCAGTTTTATAAAAGGGTTAAGGCTCATGCCTTATCTTTTTCATCATCATCAACCCATTGTGTTTCTCAACACATGTCAAAACATCTCAATAGAATGACTCATCATTCTAAGGTTTTCATAACTCATTTTCACCAAGTGTTCCCATCTAAAGTGACTCAAGTTTTGATCTATTCTAAAACACTAGGTTAAGAGTGTTCACTAAGGTGGAAAGGTGGGATCAATCTCATGCCATAGAATTACATCTAAGGGTTTGTAATTAGGTCAAGTTTTATACTCTTTTTGCTACCTTCAAAATTTAATTAAAGAACTTTGTGTAAACTAAGGGGGTGTGAGCAAAGTATGCTTAAGGCATCTTTACTAAACTATCTAGTTTTATTCTAGCTTGCTACAATAGCTTACTAAAGCATGTTTGCAAGGGTTAGCTTGCCACTAATATCTTGCCTTGGTTGGTGCAGCGGTCGAAGTTGTCTTCTTCTTCTTCTTGGTAGAACTCCTCCTCCTCGAAGGCTTGGTCGGTACTATCGTCTAGAAATACATAGGGAGTGCACAATCACCAAGCAATACTTAACTAGGCTAAGTAGTATTCTAAACCACACAATTGATGATCTATTATCATCACAAGCATCACAAGTTTAATTCAATAGTTTCCACCTTTTTATTTTGGAAAAGTAATTTCTACTCATTGAAAAATTAACTACAATTTAATATTCACCACTAAAATATGGGATCATGTGGACGCATGTCCTCACCACATATTCTAACATGTGGGAATGAGATTTAAAGGTTGGATCAATATTACTTTGGTTTAAGTTTATTATTTAATGATTTAAAGTGACTAGAAATGCCTATGTAGCATTATTTTGGTACTAGTCCAAAGTCACTGCCTGTAAACCTTAATATTTTTACATATTTGGATAGATATGATGAAATGTGATTTTTGAGAGTTGTAATCAACTCAAAAGCTAACTTGGTTGATTTTATAAAAATGTTTCAAGTTGCAAAAGCTTTTGTCTTCTTATTTTTATTAGGAGAAATATATAACTCTAAATGAATTAAATCCAACGGACTTGGATAGAGCATTTCAATACCTTCCAGACCAAATTAGTTTCATGTAATTTGGATTTGTCAAACTCCCAGAATTTAATTTTGAAACACTGGACAGAAACTATATTCTAACTAAAAAGAAAAACCTAGATTTGAATCTACGGGCTTGCGCGGGAAAGGAAATGGGTCGGCCCAGTGGCGCTGCGCGGTAGAGGGCTCAGCTGACAGGGGGGTCCCACTGGTCAGCGGCACTTAAAACACGAAGTGGTACGCGCGCTGTGGGCCGTGCGATTAGAGGCTAGATCTACGGCTGAGGGTCGTCGTCGACGACGGACGGGTCGTCAGCGAGCTCGAACCCTAGCGGCTCGGTGGGGGTCTACTGGGGGCGTACCAGGGCTCCAGCAGGGTCAGCGATGCGGGCGAACGAAGTGGAAGACGACGGCGAGGCGAGGCGTGGTCGCGGCGGAGCTTGGGGTGGCCGGAATCAACGGCACCCTTCTTCTCCAGAGGCGGCGGCTCCGGCTCCAATTCCGGCGAGCTGCTGCTCCACTTGCTCCGGCGAGGTGTGGTTGAGGTTCAGAGAGGTGAGGGGAGTGGAATGGTGTGAGTCTTTGGTGCTAGGGAGTGCTCCTTTTATAGGTTCGACGGTGAGACCGAGCGGGATGGGCAATCGACGGTGGCGACATGGCTACGGCGAGCTAGCGGCATGGCTGGGGATGGCGATCGATGGGCAGTCCCCTGGCGGTGCTCTAGCGCTTCAATGCGGCCGTAGGGGCGGTGGCATGCGGTCGGGGTGAGGTGGTGCTCTGCGCGGCCGAAGCGGCTGTGTCCACGGCGAGCGGTGGCTGTGGGGCTTTAGGTGGCGAACGGAGGTGTCTGGGGTGTTCTCTAGGTCGAGGCGGAGCGGTGGGCGCGGGCTAGTGTCGAGTGGTGGCTTGTGCACGCGAGGGCAGTGCACGCTCTGCGGGCGGCGTCGGCATGGTCAGGTGGCACTGGGCGCGGTTTCTCCTCGGTGGTCCACGACTGCTCTTGGCTCGGGCAAGGGACAGAGAGGGGCGGTGCAGTGTTGGCTACCTCCTAGACATGGCGAGGGAAGGGGGAGTGGTCTGCTGCGGCGGTTGCAAGGTTGGCCGGCAAGGGTGGTGCTCGGCATGGCATGGCATTGCCACTAGGTTGTAGGGGATGGGCTGCAATTGGCATGGTTTGATCAAAGGGGGACAGAGAGATTAAATGGAGATCAAATGGGGGCAAAACCCTGTTCCAAACAGTGAGCTAGGATTAGAGGTATGACTCTGCCTGCCAAGTGTTTGATAAAATGGCCGCAAGAGAAAAAGTTTTGAATTTTGAGTTCAAAATTTTTGGGTGCTCTCCACTAGTGCTAGGTAGTCTCTGGTTGCAAGGGTTTTGAAAATGGAGCTCAAATACATGGTTTTTGAAATAGGGGTGATCTATGCATATGCATTAGATTCAAATTTGAACTGCCATTTAAAATAGTTTCCAGAATGTTTTTAGAAGATCAAAAGGTGGGCCTTGTTACCTCATTATGTGTACTAGCAAGGGGTGTAAAGATCAAGAATTGTTTCTGTTAAGAATTGAGTACTAGGAATAGCCAAAGTAGGCATGAGAGTTAAATTTGTCAAAATGACCATTCCTTTATTTTAATTCTTTTTTATACGATTTCTTTTAGGAAAAGTTTGGGAAGGATGTAGATGATGTTTAAATCACCTAAGAAACATTTTAGAAGCAAAGGATCACACAATCATGGCAATACCAAACTACTCCTATTTTAAATGCACACATATATGAATGCTTTCATTTTAAATATGGAAAAGTTTTTTGTTAATCCTAAATTTGGATGATTTCATCTTTGATACTCTTGGATTGAAGTTTTGGGATGTTACAAGAATAAATGGATTTTCAAAAGAAAACGTGATGCTGATGGTAATGTGACCGTCTATAAGGCTCGACTTGTCACAAAGGGGTTTCGACAAATTCAAGGAGTTAACTACGATGAGACATTCTCTCTCGTAGTGATGCTTAAGTCAGTTAGGATTATGTTAGCAATTGCTGCATATTTCGATTATGAAATATGGCAGATGGATGTCAAAACTGCGTTCCTCAATGGTAATATCGAAGAAGAGTTGTATATGATACAACCTAAGGGTTTTGTCGATCCTAAGGATGTTGATAAGGTATGCAAACTTCAACGATCCATCTATGGACTGAAGCAAGCATCCCGGAGTTGGAATCTCCGCTTTGATGAGGTGATCAAAGAGTTTGGATTTGTCCAAACTTATGGAGAGGCTTGTATTTACTAGAAAGTGAGTGGGAGCAATGTGGCATTTCTGATATTATATGTGGATGACATATTATTGATTGGAAATGATATAGATCTTTTAAATAGTGTTAAAAGTTATCTAAACAACAAATTTTCGATGAAAGACCTTGGTGAAGCGTCATATATATTAGGCATTAAAATCTATAGAGATAGATCAAGGCGCCTAATTGGGCTATCGCAGAGTACATACCTTGATAAGATATTAAAGAAGTTTAATATGGATGGAAGTAAGAAGGGGTTCTTACCTATGTTGCAAGGCAAGACATTGAGCAAGACTCAAAGTCCGGTTACGGCAGAAGAAAGAGAGATAATGGATAAGATCCCCTATGCCTCGGCCATAGGCTCTATTATGTATGCCATGCTATGTACAAGACCGGATGTGGCACATGCTATTAGTTTGACTAGTAGGTACCAATCTTATCCAGGTTCAGAACATTGGATATCGGTCAAGAATATCCTTAAGTACTTGAGAAGAACTAGGGATATGTTTCTTGTATACGGAGGTGAAGAAGAGCTAGTCGCTAAGTGTTATGTCGATGCTAGCTTTGACACCGATCCGGATGACTCTAAGTCTCAATCCGGATACGTATTTCTCTTGAACGGAACAACAGTTAGTTGGAGGAGTTCCAAACAACCTATGGTGGCTGGATCAACAACGGAGGCGGAATATGTTGCTGCTTCAGAAGCGGCACAGGAAGCGGTTTGGATGAAAGAGTTCATTACGGAACTAGGTGTGGTTTGTAGTGCATTGGACCCAATGGTGATCTATTGTGACAACAATGGAGCCATAGCCAACACCAAGGAACCAAGGTCTCACAAGAATTCCAAGCATATTAAGCGCTGGTTTCACTCCATCCACGAGCATGTCAAGGATGGAGATATAAAGATTTGTAAAGTACACGGACCTGAATGTAGCAGATCCGTTGACTAAAGCTCTCCCTAGGGCAAAACATGATCAACACCAGAACTCCATGGGTGTTAGATTTATCACTATGTGAACTAGATTATTGTCTCTAGTGCAAGTGGGAGACTGAAGGAAATATGCCCTGAGAGGCAATAATAAAGTGGTTATTATCTTATTCCATGTTTATAATAAATGTTTATTCTGCATGCTATAATTGTATTGATCGGAAACATCAATACATGTGTGTTTAATAAACAAAAAGGGTTCCTAGTTATGCCTCTCTTATAGACTAGCTTGTTGATTAACAAGATGATCAAGGTTTCCTGATCATAGACATTGGATGTTGTTAATAACAAGGTCACACCATTGGTGGAATGATGTGATGAACATTCATCCGAAGTATAGCATTATGATCAAGTCATTATGTTTATATTGCTATAACATCATACGAAGTAATCTTTATCCTTAGACCATGAGATCATGTTAATTGCTAACACCAGAAGTGTATCTTGATAACATCAAACGTCACACCGTAATAGGGTGACTATAAAGATGGGTTCAGTGCTATAAAGGTGTTATGTTGAGGCTCATGGATCAAGAGTGGAATTTTTCAATCCCGATGACGGATAGATATACTCTGGGCCCTCTCGGTGATATCACATTAAGATAGCTTGCAAGCAAGTGATGTGATCACTAGAATGTTATATCACGGGAACGAGAAAAGAGTGCATGTCGGTAACGAGATCAAACTCGGTATTTGGATACCGATGATCGAATCTCGGACATGTATTATATCATGAGACAAAGGGATTAAGTTACTAGAATTAAAGGTTCTCACGATCATAGAAGTCATCGTTGAATATGCAGGAGTCAGTATGGATCTCCAGGTCCCGCTTCTGATTATTGATCTGAGAGGAGTCTCAATCATGTCTGCATTATTCGCGAACCATAGGGTGACACACTTAAGAGTTATCGGACACCATTTTGGAGCACATATGTTAACGAAAGAATTGCAAAGCGTAGGAATTGTTTCGATAAAAACCGGAATTGTTTTGGGTGAAATTGCAGAAAGTGGTTCTGCATGTGATATTGAAATATTGCAAGGGGTTATATGTGAATGTTTGTTAATTAAAATAATTAAAAAAATTCTGAATAAATTTAATAAAAGAGTTTTATTAAATGAGAGAGCATTAAATTTAGAGAATTTTAATGCATTTAAAGTGGAGACTTTAAAAGGGAATGTGAAGAGGCATTTTAATGTGGAGGGGTTACCACCACATGAATGGGGGAGGTGAGGGGTCACCCCCCCATGAGGCGCTGGCCATGGGGAGGGGAACCCCCCCTCCTTCTATAAAAGGCCCCCATATTCCTCCTTCTTCCTCACATCTCCTCGTGAAGGATCTCTCTCCCCCTCTAGAATTATTCCCCCATGGTCTCGGATTAGAGAGATACATGTTCCCGGTGGCTTTTCATCTAGAAGGAGTTGCTGCTTCCGCTGCATCGCAGGAGCGACGAGGTGGAGGTTGTCCAGTGGCTTGAACGTGTGTGTGAGGACGGATGCGCTGCTGATTTGCGGCGCTCGGACTTCCACACGATCTTGAGATCGGCAAGTGTACGACTACATCAACCACGAGTTCCTACTCGTTAACAAAACTCGTTGTCTTCTAGGGTAAGTTCTCGATGGATGTATGTCCACCTGTTGCTCTGTATCTAGTAGATAGATCTTGGTGTGTAGTTCTCATCGTAGGAATTTTTTTGTTTTCTATGATGCGGACCCAACATAGATATGCTTTGCGACCTCTCAGTGATATCACATTGACATAGCTTGCAAGCAAGTGATGTGATCACTTGAATGTTATATCACGGGAATGAGAAAAGAGTGCATGTCGATAACGAGATCAAACTAGGTATGGAGATACTGATGATCGAATCTCGGACATGTAATATATCACAACACAAAGGGATTTAGTTACTAACGTTAAAGGTTCTCACGATCAAAAAAGTTATGTTGAATGTGTAGGAGTCAGTATGGGTCTCCAGGTCCCGCTGCTGGTTATTGATCGGAAAAGGGTCTCGATCATGTTTGCACTATTCACGAACCATAGGGTCACAAACTTAAGGGATACCGACACCATTTGGAGCAAATATGTTCGAGAGAAAAGAGTTTCAAAGCGCTAGAATTGTTTCAATGGTCATCGGAATTGTTTCGGGTGAAATTGCTGAAATTGGTTCTGCATGTGATATTGAAATATTGCAAGGGGTTGTATGTGAATGTTTGTTAATTAAATTAATGAACAAAATTCTGAATAAAATAAATAAAAGAGTTTTATTAAATGTGAGTTGCATTAAATTTGGTGGAAATTTAATGGAGATGAGTGAATTTTTAAGTGGACGGAATATGATGTGAGTGGGAGCTCCACCACATGAATGAGGGAAGAGGTGGGGGCACCTCCATGGACGCCGGCCATGGGAGGGGGATGCCCCCATCTCCCTATAAAAGACCCCCCACTCCCTCCTCTCATCTCACACCTCCTCGTGAAGGATCTCTCTCCCCCTCTAGAATTATTCCCCCATGGTCTCGGATTAGCGAGATACATGTTCCCGGTGGCTCTTCGTCTGGAAGGAGTTATTGCTTCCGCTGCATCATTGGAGAGAGGAGGTGGAGGTTGTTTGGTGGACCGGACATGTGTGTGATCACGGATGCGATGCTGATTTGTGGCGCTGGACTTCCTCTCGATCCTGAGAATGGCAAGCGTATGACTACATCATCCACAAGTCCAACCTCATAACACTTTGTCGGTCTTCAAGGGTATGTTCTCTATGGATGTATATCTACTCATTGTTTGTATCTATGTAGATATATCTTGGTGCTTAGTAGCTCCCATCATAGGAAATTTCTTGTTTTCTATGCTGCAAAGCTAGCAGTGGTATCAGAGCCTGATCTATGTGTAGATGATTTGCACGGGTAGAACACATAAGAGTATGTGGGCGATGATGATCATGTTATTGCCTCTTACATGTATTTTGGATATTGGTGGCATAGTGGGATGAAGTGGCATGGACTAACTTTACATGTCCTTGCACATGAGACATGTTCCACGCTTGACATGCAACTAGTTTTGCATAACTCGTTAGAGAGTGTTTATCTCTCCTACTATAGTCAATATCTGATTTACAATGAGATGCTAATAATTTGGTTATCATTGTTCTGGATCCATGTTCGTCGGTAAGACCAGTTCTATCTTCGAAAGCCCTAAGCAACGTAAAAACATGCAATTGATAAATTAGATGCATCTAGTTTAGTTGTTGTTGGGCGAGTGTCATGATATGGTAATGTTATAATTTGAAGTATAGTTGATACTCTTAGAAATTATAGCATACCTAACGTGCAAGTTCCATAGACCTTTCCCTTACACATAAAGGAATGATAAAGATCATACCACAATGCACATGATAGTGATCAAGTGCAAGAACCATATCATTTCACTTTATGCATATGATGTTTCGTTTGCATCTTATATTGCTTGAATTACTTTTAGTGGCATTATAAGATGATCCCTCATTTAGATATCGAGATAAAATGTGTTCTTCCTTAAGTATGCACCGTTAAGAAAGTTCGTCGTTTCAAGACATCTTGTGATGATCGGGTGTCTTTGACTCTACACTTTCATACAACGGGTGTAAGACAGTTTAACACATGCGAGTACTATGTTTCTTACTTGGCGAGCCTAGCATGTATAGACATGGCCTCGGAAGACAGACCGAAAGGTTAAGAATGAGTCATATAATTTATATGATGCCCATATAGACAATCGCCTTTGAAGCTACACCGACTCACGTGATGATCGGACTTGGTGTAGTGGATTTGGTTCATGTAATCACCAAAAAGACACGAGGTATGTTATTTTGAGTGGGAGTTCATTCGTAATTTCGATTAGTTGAAATCAATCTATCATAAACTTACTCTAAATAAACTTTAAAAATTCTGTTGTAGATGGCACCAACTGCTTTTAATTTCAATGTGTTCATGGAGAAAGAGAAACTTGCGACAAATGGTAGCAGCTTTACCAACTGGACCCTGAATCTGAGGATTCTCCTAACTACTGCACAAAAGCAATATGTGCTAGAAGCTCCGCTAGGCCCCCCACCAGCTCCTGATGCCCCTGGCGAAGAATAGAATGTCTATTTGACTTGTCAAGAGGACCACAATATGTTTCATTGCGGCATAATGTATGGGCTAGAGCCAGAACTTCGTAAGTGTTTCGAAAATGGCAATGCCTTTGATATGATGGGTGAATTGAAAATGATTTTTGATACCCATGCTGCCATAGAGAGTTATGAAGCTTCATAAAAATTCTTTAGCTGCATGATGGAAGAGAACAACTTTGTTAGTGAGCACATACTCAAAATGTCTAGGTACGCCGATAAGCTTATGACCTTGGGAATAACGATTCCTATTGACTTAGGCATACATTGTGTTCTCCAATCTCTGCCACCTAGCTACAAGAGCTTCATGATGAACTATAACATGCAGGGCATGAAGAAGTCTCTCCCCGAGCTTCTGTCAATGCTTAAGACTACTGAAGTGGAGATCAAGAAACATCATCAAGTATTGATGATCAATAAGACCATCGTTTCAAGAAAGACAAGAAGGGTAAACCGAGGGAAAGAAGGGCGGCAAATTTGTTGTTGCGCCTGTAAAGAAAACCTGAGCTGGCCCTAAGTATGATACTGAGTTCTATTATTGCAAGGGGACTGGCCATTGGAAGCACAACTTCCCTAAGTATTTGGCTGACAAGAAGGCATAAAAGATGAACAAAGGTATATTTGATATACATGTTATTGATGTGTACTTGACTAGTACTCGCAGTAGCACCTGGTATTTGATACTAGTTTAGTTGCTAATATATGTAACTCAAATCAGGGGCTGCGGAACAAGCAATGGCTAGCAAGGGATGAGGTCACGATGTGTGTCGGCAATGGATCAAGAGTTGATGTGATCGCCGTCAGAACGCTGCCTCTCCATCTGCCGTCGGGATTAGTTATAAATCTGAATAATTGTTATTTGGTGCATGCATTAAGCATGAACATTGTATCCAGATCATGTTTATTGCGAAGTGGTTATTCATTTAAATCCGAAAACAATGGTTGTTCAATTTATATGGATAATATATTTTATGGTCATGCACATGTGATGAATGGCTTATTTCTGTTAAATCTCGATAGTAGTGATACACATATTCATAATGTTGATGCTAAAAGGATTAAACTTGATAATGATATATCCGCATATATGTGGCACTGCCATCTAGGTCACACTAGCGTAAAACGCATGAAGAAACTCCATTCTGATGGACTTTTGGAATAACTTGATTTTGAATCATTTGATACATGTGAACCATGCCTTATGGGCAAGATTACTAGAACCCCTTTTTCCGGTACAATAGAGCTGGCGACAGATTTGTTGGAAATCATACATACTGATGTATGTGGTCCAATGAGTGTGTCGGTGCAAGGTGGATATCATTATTTTGTTACTTTCATGGATGATTTAAGTAGATATGGGCATATCTATTTGATGAAACACAAGTCTGAAACCTTTGAAAAGTTCAAGGAATTTCACAGTGAAGTGGAAAATCATCGTAATAGAAAGATCAAATTTCTGCGGTTCGACCGTGGAGGTGAGTATCTAAGTTATGAGTTAGGCACACACATGAGAGAGTATGTAATAGTTTCACAACTCACACCGGCCGGAACACCATAATGTAATGGTGTATCAGAGCGTCGTAATCGTACCTTATTGGATATGGTTCAATCTATGATGTCTCTGACTGACTTGCCACTTTCATTTTGGGGTTATGCACTAGAAACCGCTGCATTCACTTTAAATCAGGCACGATATAAATCCATTGAAAAGACACCGTATGAATTGTGGTTTGGAAACAAACCTAAGCTATCATTTCTTAAAGTTTGGGGATGTGATGTTTATGTGAAGAAACTTTAGCCTAATAAACTCGAACCCAAAGCGGGAAAAATGTATCATCATAGGATACCCTAAAGAAACAATTGGGTATTCCTTCTATCATAGATCCGAGGGCATGGTTTTTGTTGCCAAGAATGGATCCTTTCTAGAGAAAGAGTTTCTCGCGAAAGGTGCGAGTAGTCGGAAGGTAGAACTCAAAGAGGTTATTGAACCTTCTATTCATGAAACAGTGAGTGGCGCAGCACTAGAAATTATTTCAGAGTTGACTTCACCAAATGAATAAGGAACTAATGATAATGATCATGAAACTCCGAAAGAGGACACTACCGAACCTCGCGGGTCAAGTAGGACACATGCATCTCCTGACCTGTACGGAAATCCTATTGTGAATTTCATGGTATATGGAATTTATGACCCTACAACGTATGAAGAACCGATGATGAGCCCGGATTCTAACAAATGGCTAGAATCCATGAAATCCGAGATGGGATCCATGTGCAAAAACCAGGTTTGGACCTTGGTGGACTTACCTCACGACCAAAAGGCCATTGAGAATAAATGGATTTTCAAGAAGAACACTGATGCTGATGGTAATGTAATCATCTATAAAGCTCGACTTATCACAAAGGGCTTTGAAAATTCAAGGAGTTGATTACGATGAGACTTTCTCTCTCGTAGCGATGCTAAAGTCGGTTAGGATTATGTTAGCAATTGCTGCATATTTCGATTATGCAATATGGCATATGGATGTCAAACCTGTGTTCTTCAATGGCAATATTGAAGAAGAGTTTTATATGATACAACCAAAGGGTTTTGTCGATCCTAAGGATGCTGACAAGGTATGCAAGATTCAGCGATCCATCTATAGACTAATGCAAGCATCCCGGAGTTGGAATCTCCGCTTTGATAAGGTGATCAAAGAGTTTGGATTTGTCCAAACTTATGGAGAGGCTTGTATTTACAAGAAAGTGAGTGGGAGCAATGTGGAATTTCTAATATTATATGTGGATGACATATTATTGATTGGAAATGATATAGATCTTTTAAACAGTATTAAAATTTATCTAAATAGAAAATTTTCGATGAAGGACCTTAGTGAAGCATCATACATATTAGGCATTAAGATCTATAGAGATAGATCAAGACACCTAATTGGGCTATCACAAAGTACATACCTTGATAAGATTTGAAAGACGTTTAAAATGGACGGAAGTAAGAAGGGGTTCTTCCCTATGTTGCAAGGCAAGACATTTAGTAAGACTCAAAGTTCGGGTATGAAGAAGAAAGAGAGATAATGGATAAGATCCCCTATGCCTCAGCTATAGGCTCTATAATGTATTCCATGATATGTACAAGACCGGATGTGGCACATGCTATTAGTTTGACTAGTAGGTACCAATCTGATCTAGGTTCGGAACACTGGATAGCGGTCAAGAATATCGTTAAGTACTTAAGAAGAACTACGGAAATGTTTCTTGTGTACAGAGGTGAATAAGAGTTGGTCGCTAAGTGTTATGTTGATGCTAGCTTTGACACCGATCAACATGACTCTAAGTCCCAATCTCGATAAGTATTTCTCATGAACGGAGCAACAGTTAGTTGGAGGAGTTCCAAACAACCTGTGGTGGCAGGATCAACAACGGAGGCGGAATATCTTGCTGCTTCAGAAGTGGTGCAGGAAGCGGTTTGGATGAAGGAGTTCATAACTGAACTAGGTGTGGTTGCTAGTGCGTTGGACCCAATGGTGATCTATTGTGACAACAATGGAGCCATAGCCAACCCCAAGGAACCAAGGTCTCACAAGAATTCCAAGCATATTAAGCGCCGGTTTCACTCCATCCGCGAGCATGTCAAGGATGGAGATATAAAGATTTGTAAAGTACACAAGGATCTAAAAGTAGCAGATCTGTTGACTAAAGTACTCCCTAGGGCAAAACATGATCAACACCAGAACTCCATGGGTGTTAGATTTATCACAATGTAAACTAGATTATTGTCTCTAGCACAAGTGGGAGGCTAAATGGAATATGCCCGAGAGGCAATAATAAAGTTGTTACTATATTATTCTAAGTATATGATAGATGTTTATTTTGCATGCTATAATTGTATTGATTGGAAATTTTAATACATGTGTGTTTAATAAACTAACAAAGGGTTCCTAGTTATGCCTCTCTTATAAACTAGCTCGTTGATTAACAAGATGATCAAGGTTTCTTGATCATGGACACTGGATGTTGTTAATAACGAGGTCACAAGATTGGTGGAATGATGTGATGCACCTTCATCCAAAGTATAGCAATATGATCAAAGTCATTGTGTTTCAATTGCTATAACATCATACAAAGTTATTCTAGTCCTTAGACCATGAGATCATGTCAATCATTAACACTAGAAGAGTAACTTGATAACATCAAACGTCACACCATAACAGGATGACAATAAAGGTGGGTTCAGATACTCCGAAGGTGTTATGTAGAGGCTCATGGATCAAGAGTGGAATTTTTCCATCCCGATGATGGATAGATATGCTCTAGGCCCTCTCGGTGATATCACATTGAGATAGCTTGCAAGCAAGTGATGTGATCACTAGAATGTTATATCACGGGAACAAGAAAAGAGTTTATGTCAATAACAAGATCAAACTAGGTATGGAGATACCGATGATCGAATATCGGACATGTAATATATCGTGAGACAAAGGGATTTAGTTACTAACGTTAAAGGCTCTCACGATCACAAAAGTCATCGTTGAATGTGTAGGAGTCAGTATGGATCTCCAGGTCCCGCTGCTAGTTATTGATCGGAGAAGGGTCTCGATCATGTCTGCATTATTCACAAACCCTAGGGTGGCACGCTTAAGGGATACCGACACCATTTGGCGCAAATATGTTCCAGAGAAAAGAATTGCAAAGTTCTGGAGTTATTTCAATGGACACTAGAATTGTTTCGGGTAAAATTGTTGAAATTGGTTCTGCATGTGATATTGAAATATTGCAAGGGGTTTTATGTGAATGTTTTTTAATGAAATTAATTAACAAAAGTCTTAATAAAATAAAAAAAGATTTTTATTACATGAGAGTTGCATTAAATTTGGTGGAAATTTAATGGAGATGAGTGGATTTTTGAGTGGAGGGAATATTGATGTGAGTGGGAGCTCCACCACATGAATGAGGGAAGAGGTGGGGGCACCTCCATGGACGCCGGCCATGGGAGGGGGCTGCCCCCTCTCCCTATAAAAGTCCCCCACTCCCTCCTCTCATCTCACACCTCCTTGTGAAGGATCTCTCTCCCCCTCTAAAATTATTCCCCCATGGACTCGAATTAGCGAGATACATGTTCCCGGTGGATTTTCATCTGGAAGGAGTTGCTACTTCCGCTGTGTCACTAGAGAGAGGAGGCGTAGGTTGTTCGGTGGACCGGACATGTGTGCGATCACGGATGCACTGCTGATTTGCAGCGCTGGACTTCCTCTTGATCCTGAGATCGGCAAGCGTGCAACTACATCGTCGACGAGTCCAACCCCGTAACACTTTGTTGGTCTTCAAGGGTATGCTCTCTATGGATGTATATCCACCCGTTGTTGGTATCTAGGTAGATAGATCTTGGTGCTTAGTAGTTCCCATCGTAGGTAATTTTTCGTTTTCTATGCTGCAAACCCAAGACTTGTCGCCAAGGCTTGCAAGCAACAGGAAAAGGCCACCTCGCAGAGGCTTGAGCCCAATCCAGAGTTTTGCCAGTCCAGCATGAACAACCACCGCAGACCAAGATCTCCTCACGATGTCGGATCCCACACAGGTTCCACGGAACAAAGACAGAGGGATGTGCGCAACATGACTGATGTTATTCCAATATCCTTCGGCAACGGAGATAAGGCTCACCCCCCATCACTCGCCATCACCCCCGCAGTACTGACATCGTGATGACCTATAGCTACGCCACCGTATGAGGATGCCACCTCCTATATGCCCTTAGAGCAGTATCATTTTATGCGACTAGGGAGAGCGCCTCGGGGTGAGGGAGAGCACAACGGCAATGACTGACATAGGAGCAAATCACACAAGGAATCCCCATGTCTGACAAGCAATTGCGATAGGCATGATGGCTCGCATGGAGGGAGCAGTAAGAAGGATAACCCACCACCGCCACTGCCATTGTCGCCACCCAGCAGCCACCATGGCTGAGGATCACACGGGTCTCATAACTCGCGCCACAACTCCCCTCCCTATGGCGGACATCAGCACAAGCAACAACCGTAGTCGTACGATGCACGTTCGCGCCTTGATAAGATCCATGAAGCCCGGGAAGAGCCATACCTAGGGCCACGTTGTTTTGGACCGGTTATCCAGGCCACAACCTACCCTAGGGGCCTCCAGATTGATGAGACCATCAAGCCCTATGTCGGCACTACCAGGCCAGCCACATGGTTGCAGGACTACCACAAAGCGATACAAATCGTACAGGAAACCCCAACGTCGCTATCAAGTACCTCCCACTAATGCTCTCTAGAACTACCTGACAATGGATCAACGACTTGCCAGCAAAATCAATTTGCAATTGGTTGGACATGCATGAAGCGTTCACCAAGAACTTTGAGGGTACATACAAATGTCCCTGCACTGTCGATGACCTACATCAATGTGTATAGGAGAAGCAAGAGTCGTCCAGGAACTACCTATCCCGCTGGCTCGACATGAAGAATTTGTGCGCAGGAGTACACGATCAAACTGCTATGGCCGCCTTCATCAACGGTCTGGAAAGAGGGTCCCTGCTCTGGCATACGCTGAAGCGCACTCAGGATAAGGGCAAGCTCGACCTCAATGCAATGATTGCCAAGTCTAGCAAATTCGTCGTTGCCAATGAAGATGCTCGTGGGTCCCTACCTATAGTGGCTATCCCCAACCAGGCCAAGAAGAACAACAATAACAAGCAGAAAAATCCACCAGAAGATGAGCAAGCAGCCGACATGGTCATCATGGCTTTCGTTGGTAGAGGCGAGGGCGGACAATATGGTTGTGGCATGGGCTGGCCGTGGTCAGCAGCGGAGTGACTCTACACCCCACAGCGCCCCGCGTTCCCCAAACGTACAAGGAGTACCATGATACGCCGTGTTTCTTCCATCTTGACGCAAATGGTAAAGCCACTCATACCAACCTCCAGTACATGTTTGTCAATGACCACAAGGAAGACCTTGAGTCTAGCTACAAGCAAAGTTGGAAAAACCCCACGGAAAGGGCAAGGGGAAGAAGAAGGAGGGAGAGTCCAAGGATTCAGATGATATGGATGAAGATGTGGACCCCAAACCCGCCGATAAAGGCAATGAAAAGGGTAAAAATCCCTTTGAAAATAAGGCTCCAGTCTAAAACACCTTCCTTGGTACTCCCACCGTTCGGGCCCAGAAAACTGAAGGAAATATGCCCGAGAGGCAATAATAAAGTGGTTATTATCTTATTCCATGTTTATAATAAATGTTTATTCTGCATGCTATAATTGTATTGATCGGAAACATCAATACATGTGTGTTTAATAAACAAAAAGGGTTCCTAGTTATGCCTCTCTTATAGACTAGATTGTGATTAACAAGATGATCAAGGTTTCCTGATCATAGACATTGGATGTTGTTAATAACAAGGTCACACCATTGGTGGAATGATGTGATGAACATTCATCCGAAGTATAGCATTACGATCAAAGTCATTATGTTTATATTGCTATAATATCATACGAAGTAATCTTTATCCTTAGACCATGAGATCATGTTAATTGCTAACACCGGAAGAGTATCTTGATAACATCAAACGTCACACCGTAACAGGGTGACTATAAAGGTGGGTTCAGTGCTACGAAGGTGTTATGTTGAGGCTCATGGATCAAGAGTGGGATTTGTCCATCCCGATGATGGATAGATATACTCTGGGCCCTCTCGGTGATATCACATTGAAATAGCTTGCAAGCAAGTGATGTGATCACTAGAATGTTATATCACGGGAACGAGAAAAGAGTGCATGTCGGTAACGAGATCAAACTAGGTATGGAGATACCGATGATCGAATCTCGGACATGTAATATATCGCGAGACAAAAGGATTTAGTTACTAGCGTTAAAGGTTCTCACGATCACAGAAGTCATCGTTGAATGTGTAGGAGTCAGTATGGATCTCCAAGTCCCGCTTCTGATTATTGATCTGAGAGGGGTCTCGATCATGTCTGCATTATTTGCGAACCGTAGGGTGACACACTTAAGGGATACCGACACCATTTGGAGCAAATATGTTTCAGATAAAGATTTAAGAAAGCGCTGGAATTATTTCAATAGACACCGAAACTGTTTCGGGTGAAATTGCTGAAATTGGTGCTGCATGTAATATTGAAATGTTGCAGGGGGTTTTATGTGAATGTTTGTTAATTAAAGTAATTAACAAAATTCTGAATAAAAATAATAAAAGAGTTTTATTAAATGAGAGAGCATTAAATTTGGAGAAATTTAATGCATTTAAAGTGGACACTTTAAAAGGGAATGTGAAGAGGCATTTTAATGTGGAGGGGTTACCACCACATGAATGGAGGAGGTGAAGAGACACCTCCTCCATGTGCCGGCCATGAAGGAGGGGTACCCCCCCCCTCCTCCTATAAAATGCCACCCTCTCCTCACTTCTCAAACACACCTCCTTGTGAAGGATCTCTCTCCTCCTCTAGTATTATTCCCCCATGGTCTCGGATTAGCGAGATACATGTTCCCGGTGGCTTTATCTGGAAAGGAGTTGCTGCTTCCGCTGCTTTGCTGGAGCGAGGGATGGAGGTTGTTGGGGTACCGGACGTGTGTGCGATAACGGATGCACCGCTGCTTTGCGGTGCTGGACTTGGTGGTGCTGGAGCTGGATCTGATGGACGTGCTGGAGCCGGACCTACTGGACTTCCTCACGATATTGAGATCGGCAAGTGTACGACTACATCAACCACGAGTTCCTACTCGTTAACAAAGCTCGTTGTCTACGAGGGTAAGTTCTCGTTGGATGTATGTCCACCCGTTGCTTTGTACCTAGTAGATAGATCTTGGCATGTAGTTCACATCGTAGGAAAAATTTTGTTCTCTATGCTGCGGACCCAACAGTGGTATCAGAGCCTGATCTATGCGTAGGTGCTTAGCACGGGTAGTACACATATGTTGATATGTGGGCGATGATGATCATGTTATTGCATCTTCTATGTATTTTGGATATTCGTGGCATAGTGGGATGAAGCGGCCCGGACCAACCTTACATGTCATCGTACATGCGACCGGTTCCACGACTGATATGCAACTTGTTTTGCATAAGTAGCTGGCGGGTGTCTGTCTCTCCTACTATAGTCAATATCTGATTTACAACGAGTTGCTAATCACTTAGTTATCCTCGTTGTGGTTCATGTTCGTAGGTAAGAACGGTTCTATCTCCGAAAGCCCTAAGCCACGTAAAACATGCAATTGATAAATTAGAGGCGTCTAGTTTAGATCGTTGTTGGGCTAGTGTATTGGTATTGTTGTAAGTAGATGTATGATAGATACTCTTACAACACACTCAACATGTAAGTTCCATAGACCTTGGCCTTACACACAAAGGAATGATAGAGATCATACCACGATGCAAATGATAGAGATCAAATGCATGGACCATATCATCTCACTTTACACATTAAATGTTAGCATCTTATACTGCTAGTTTGGCGCTTTCTGTAGCATTGTAAGATGATCCCTCGTTTAAATATCAAGATAAAATGTGTTCTTACTTAAGTATGCACCGTTCTATGGATCGTGTTTCGAGACATCACGTGATGATCGGGTGTTCTCAACTCTACGCTTTCATGCAACGGGTGTAAGATAGTTTTACACACGCGAATACTAAGGTTCTTACTTGGCGAGCCTAGCATGTACAGACATGGCCTTGGAACACGGACCGAAAGGTTAAGCATGAGTCATATAGTTGATGTGATGACCATATTGATGCTCGCCTTTGAAGCTACACCGACTCACATGATGATCAGACTTGGTGTAGTGGATTTGGTTCATGTAATCACCAAAAAGGCACGAGGGATGTCGTTTTTGAGTGGGAGTTCATTTCTAATTTGGATTAGTCGAACTCAATTTGTCATAAACTAAATCGAAGTGAATTTTCATAATTTGTTGTAGTCATTCGCATCTGTTCACTACCTTATGCTTAGTTTTTATTTGAGATAATAGAACTACAGAATTCTAGATATTTACTTTACGAACTGGTATCGTATTGTTTTGAATGTCAATTTAAAGTTTATAAGTCCTATTGCAAACTTTCAGCAAACTCTATTTACTCCATGAAGTTTAATAAGTAGTATTAAATCAAGAGTAAGAATTCCAATGTTAGTATCTAAAGTATCATGTTTGCCTCCATGATTATTGATATTCAAAAAGTTGTTTTAATATCAAGATTATATTGGAGCTGGAAATTGTTTCAGAAACCATCATGTGTGAAAGATATTGTGATATCTGAAACAATGTTTTTGGTTGCATTATGATAGAGTATAATTTAGCAAAATACATGTTCTCATATTGTATGAGAATTTGTGAAGGATGGAGATGCTAGGCATCCGAATCTACCAAAAAGGTTTTGGGAACTGATATTATACTCGCAATTCTTCCTTATAGGCTATAGTAGCTTGATCATGAAAGTTGTCATGATAAGGATGAATAGAAGATGTAAGTAAAATGTTTACTACACTAATAGATTACTAAATAATGGATTTTTAAAAGAACACCAAACATTTGATGATGGTGATCCACTTCAAAGTGCAAGTCGAAAGGTATTAGTATTTGACTATATACGCTTTGTACCATGTGTCATGTTGATGACACCACTATTGATGTTGATAGATTCTTTTAAAAGAAAAGGAATTGCTGAAAGAGAATCTATAAAATATTTGGCAGAAAATAAAAGGTTGGAGATGTCCAACTTAGGTATATAGAAGATATACATGTTATGGCTATATTCCTTGCTTGTTAAACAATGTGGTTCTTAGGTATTGGATACCGGTATTGGATACTGAATTGGTTGGTATGAAGTGTCATACAGGATAATGCAATTCATGAACTACAATGGCCTAAGTAACTACCAAGAGAATTAGTGATGATGTTCATCGAAAAAAAATAAAGTGTTATTGTGTTTTTCGTTGTCATCAAACCAAGCCTTCAAGATTTGTTTAAATAATTGTTATTTTGTTCCGGTATTATGAGAACAATGGCTGTTCAAATAATTACCGTATTCCATAAAGGATGGATGAACTTTTACAAGTCTAGTTGGAGAAATCATATCCATAAACACTATTGCTAAAATGTCGCAAGACAAATGATTGAAAGATCACTTATGAAGTGACATCGCTGTTTAAATTATATTGGAAAGAAAACATGAAGAAACTCCATGTTGATGGATTTTTTGAGTCTTTGATTTTGATCAATTGACACATGTGAGACTTTCCTCGAGATAATTGAAACTCCGTTCATAGGCCAAAGAGGAACGGATGACTAGCTTATTGGAAATTGTGCATGCTGATGTGCATAAGTCCATTATGTGTAGCCATATGCGATGGATCTTTTTGCTTCATATGCTTTCTTCAAGAATTTGAGTGAATATATCTGTATATTTACTTAATAAGGAAGAAGTATGAAACATTTGAAAGTTGTTCAAAGACTTTGAAGATGAAGTTGAAAATCATTGTAACAAGAAAATAAAGAGTTTATGATTCGATCATAAAGGAAGATATTTGAGTTACATGTTTAGCTAAAACACCTAAGATTTGAGGAATTGTTCCATGATTTGTGTTTCCCGATAAACCATAGGAGTATGGCATATTCGAGAGATGAAATCAAACCATGTTTGACATGGTAAGATCAAAGGTGTCATTTATAAAAATGCCATTATGTTTTAAAGATTGAAGCTTTAGAGACTACCGCTTTTACACTGAAAAGAGCACCATCGTGATCCGTTGAAATGACACCATATGAGTTATGGTTTGGGATAAAACCCAAATTGTCTTTTCTTAAATTTTGGTATGCTATGCATAAGTAAAATGTTTACAACCAAAGTCGGATAAGCACGTCTTTGTAGTTTATCCCAAAGAATTTGTTGGGAATTCCTCCATAACACCGAGGACAAAAGAGTTTGTCGTTTAGAACGTCAAGTTTCTTGAGAAGGAATTTTTCGCGAAAAGTTAAGTGGGAGGACAAAGAACTTTGATAAGGTTGTTGAACCTTAGCTATATGTGCTAAGTAGCACAGCGCCGGAAAGTGTCCTGGTGGTGGCCACAATGCTCATGGCTCTCGTGATTACAAAGGGTGTGATCTTGGAGATTAGAGTTCCTATTGAACCATGTGGGTCGGTAAGAATCAAATAGTAAGATTTGAAACAGAAGTCGTTATTGTTTTGACAATGATGAACCGACTGCATGCAAAGAAGCGATGATGGGCCCTGACTCCATAAAATGACTAGAAGTCATAGAATCCGTGATAGTATCCATACATGAGAAATCAAGTTTCTGAACTTGGAAGACCCTCCGGAAAGGAGTGAAGCCTATCGGTCGTGTTTGGATCTATAAAGAAATAGACATGGATGTTTGACATCTATGAAATAGTCGACATGTCGAAAAGAAGTTTACGGCAATGTTCAAGGAGTTGACTATGACAAGATATGATCTTTCATAGCGATATATAGTCTTGACGGATTAATGTAGCAACCACTACATATAATTTGGTATATGGTAGTTGAATAAACAAAACAAGGTTCTTCTAATAGAACGGTAACCTAGGACATGTACATGACATGGTCCGAAGGGTTTTGTTAATTCAAAGGGTGCTAAAAGGGCATGTAAACTTCAATAGTTGAAGTAAGCATAGCGGAGTTGGAATCTTCACCATGATGAAACTGTTAAAAGAGTTTAAATTCATCGGAGATGATGAAGATGCTTGCATTTGCAAGAAATTAAGTGGGAGCGCTGAGACATATTTCTAATACATTATGTAGAGGACATATTGTTGATTGGAAATGATGTATCTTGAATTGACACAAGTTAAGGATTTCATTAAAATAAGATTTCGATGAAAGACTTGGGCAAACCCAGAATATTAGGCATCAATATATATATGGATAGATTAAGGTGCTAATATGGTTGTGCCAGACATACATATATATAAGATATTGAAAGGGTTCAATATGAGATACTGAAAGGGTTCAATATGGAAACAACAAGAAAGGTTCTTGCTGCATGGAAAGAATTGTATTCAGATTCAAGTGTTTCAACACTTGGTGAGTAAAATTACATGAAGATTCTGATCGATTATACCATGATATGTATATATCCAGAATGTCCTATGCTCTAAATGTTATGAGCATATACCAGAATGATTCATAAGATGATCATTGGACAATAGTAAAGATATTCTTACGAGATTTTGAAGAACTAAGAATATATAATGTATAAGTGACAAATAGTTCAAGGTAGTTCATTGTAAAGTGTTACATTGATACTAGTTTAGTCACAAGATACAAATTAAATTTATCTCAATTTAGACTATGGGTGGCATAATATAATGGAAAGGATGTTCCATGATGGATTTGGATGAGTTCCAAAGTTGAGATATTGTGACGGATACTACAACAAAAGGCTAAGTATATAACTGCTATAGTAGCAGCAAAGGAGGGCATTTGTGTTAAGTAGTATGTTATCAAACTAGGTGTGGTTCAAAGTGGGCTAATACTATGAAGATATATTGTGTGACAATAATATCAACATATTTTGAGCCGAACAAACTAAAGGTCTCACCAAAGGACCAAATTTATACAATGCCATCTCATTTGAGAATGAGTGATGCGTAGAGACGCAAAGACATGCAAATACACATGGACCTAAAACTGTTAGATCCGGAGATTATGTTAACCACTAGCAATAGCGTATATGCAACACCAGAAAGCCATAGGTGTTCAATACGCAAAGTTTTTCAAACTAGATTCTTGACTCTAGCGCAAGTGGGAGACTAAAGGGAATATGCCTGAGAGGCAATAATAAAGTGGTTATTATCTTATTCCATGTTTATGATAAATGTTTATTTTGCATGCTATAATTGTATTGATCGGAAACATCAATACATGTGTGTTTAATAAACAAAAAGGTTTCCTAGTTATGCCTCTCTTATAGACTAGCTTGTTGATTAACAAGATGATCAAGGTTTCTTGATCATAGACATTGGATATTGTTAATAACAAGGTCACACCATTGGTGGAATGATGTGATGAACATTGATCCGAAGTATAGCATTACGATCAAAGTCATTATTTTTATATTGCTATAATATCATACGAAGTAATCTTTATCCTTAGACCATGAGATCATGTTAATTGCTAACACTGGAAGAGTATCTTGATAACATCAAACGTCACACCGTAACAGGGTGACTATAAAGGTGGGTTCAGTGCTACGAAGGTGTTATGTTGAGGCTCATGGATCAAGAGTGGGATTTGTCCATCCTGATGACGGATAGATATACTCTTGGCCCTCTCGGTGATATCACATTAAAATAGCTTGCAAGCAAGTGATGTGATCACTAGAATGTTATATCACGGGAACGAGAAAAGAGTGCATGTCGGTAACGAGATCAAACTAGGTATGGAGATACCGATGATCGAATCTCGGACATGTAATATATCGCGAGACAAAAGGATTTAGTTACTAGCGTTAAAGGTTCTCACGATCACAAAAGTCATCGTTGAATGTGTAGGAGTCAGTATGGATCTCTAGGTCCCGCTTCTGATTATTGATCTGAGAGGGGTCTCGATCATGTCTGCATTATTCGCGAACCGTAGGGTGACACACTTAAGGGATACCGACACCATTTGGAGAAGATATGTTTCAGATAAAGATTTAAGAAAGCGCTGGAATTATTTCAATAGACACCAAAACTGTTTCGGGTGAAATTGCTGAAATTGGTTCTGCATGTAATATTGAAATGTTGCAGGGGGTTTTATGTGAATGTTTGTTAATTAAAGTAATTAACAAAATTCTGAATAAAATTAATAAAAGAGTTTTATTAAATGAGGGAGCATTAAATTTGGAGAAATTTAATGCATTTAAAGTGGACACTTTAAAAGGGAATGTGAAGAGGCATTTTAATGTGGAGGGGTTACCACCACATGAATGGAGGAGGTGAAGAGACACCTCCTCCATGCGCCGGCCATGAAGGAGGGGTACCCCCCTCCTCCTATAAAAGGCCACCCTCTCCTCACTTCTCAAACACACCTCCTTGTGAAGGATCTCTCTCCCCCTCTAGTATTATTCCCCCATGGTCTCGGATTAGCGAGATACATGTTCCCGGTGGCTTTATCTGGAAAGGAGTTGCTGCTTCCGCTGCTTTGCTGGAGCGAGGGACGGAGGTTGTCGGGGTACCGGACATGTGTGCGATCACGGATGCACCGCTGCTTTGCGGTGCTGGACTTGGTGGTGCTGGAGCTGGATCTGATGGACGTGCTGGAGCCGGACCTGCTGGACTTCCTCACGATCTTGAGATCGGCAAGTGTACGACTACATCAACCACGAGTTCCTACTCGTTAACAAAGCTCGTTGTCTACGAGGGTAAGTTCTCATTGGATGTATGTCCACCCGTTGCTTTGTACCTAGTAGATAGATCTTGGCGTGTAGTTCACACCGTAGGAAATTTTTTGTTTTCTATGCTGTGGACCCAACAAAAACCTCTCTGGGGATACTGATGGCCACCCTCCCTGCAATCCCCTAGTACGTCAAGTGGTCAGAAATTCCAATTACTTGGGACAAAAAGGATCACCCGGAGCTCATCCCAACAGAGAAACAATATGCCATGGTCATGAATCCCCTGATTGACAACAATGAGTTCACAAAGTTCCTCGTGGACAGTGGAAGCAACATCAACATTATGTACCTTGATACACTACATAAGATGAACTTGACGGAGACCCAGCTAAGGCGGAGCAACACCATGTTCCATTGCATCATTCCTGGCCAGCAAGCTCGGTCCCTTGGTTGCATCACCCTTCTGGTCGCATTTGCTGATGTCAACAATTACCGCCAAGAGCGCATGACCTTTGAAGTGGTACCCTTCAAGAGCGTGTATCACGTCATATTTGGGTGCGGTATATTCCACTCCTTCCACTCCAGGCCATGTTTTGTCTACAACAAGCTCAAGATACCCGGACCAAATGGCATCACCACTATTGCCGGAAGCTTCACCAAGGCAAGGGAGTGCAAGCTGTGTGATGCCGCCTTCGCTGAAGCGGTCCTCTACAGTGAAGATTTCAAGGAGATCCAGTGCCAGGTCGATGCCTCAGAGATGCTGGCTTCAAAGAAACAGATTTCTGACTCCGAAGCCGCCTTCAAGGCCGCCATCAAGACCAAACAGGTGGAACTTATGCAAGGAGATTCTTCCAAGTCCACCTCAATTAGCATGGACCTGGATCCCAAATAGGAAAGTGCACTCGTCGAGTTCCTCCATGAGAATAGGGACATCTTTGCCTGGCAACCTGGCGACATGAAGGGTGTACCTAGGGAACTTGCTGAGCATAGATTAAACATTTATCCTAAAGCAAAACCAGTGAAACAACCTCTACGACGCTTCGGTGATGAAAAACAATGAGCCATAGGCAAGGAGATAGTTAGGTTACTTAAGGCTAGTCTTATCCTAGAAGTTATTCACAGCGAATGTGTGGCCAATCCTCTACTTGTATGCAAAAAGGGAATCAAAGAATTAATAATGTGCATTGATTACACCGACTTGAACAAATCGTGCATGAAGGATCCGTTTGCTTTGCGTCACATTGACCAAGTCATTGAGTCGACAGATAGCTCGGAACTTTTGTGTTTTCTTGATGCATACTCCGGATACCACCAAATCAAGATGCGAAAGTCAGACCAATTGGCCACTTCGTTCATGACACCTTACAACACGTACTACTATGTCACGATGCCCTTTGGTTTGAGAACTTTGGTGCTACGTACCAGCAGATGATGCAGCATTTCCTACATGACCAAATAGGTCGCAACATACACGCTTATGTGGACAACATCGTGGTGATGTCAAAGAAATCAAATGATCTCATCGCTGACTTGTAGGAAACCTTCGACAACCTCCGGAAGTACAACATGATGCTCAACCCCAAGAAGTGTGTCTCTGAGGCCATCCGGCAAATTGTTGGGCTCCATCGTTTCACATCAAGGTTAACCCGGAGAAGATCAAGGCCATCTTCAACATCAAATGCCCGATATGCTTGAAGGACATCTAGCGGATCATAGGCTGCATTGCAGCAGTAAGATGGTTCATTAGCCGACTTGCAAAGAAGGCAATGTCGCTCTACAAGTTGCTCAAGGAGGCGAACAAATTCGTATGGACGGACGAGATAGATGCAGCGATTCAAGAGTTGAAGAGAATACTCTCCTCCGCAGCAATACTTGCAACACCGGAGTCAATGTAGCCAATGTTAGTATACATGGCGGCAACCGACCAGGTTATCAGCATCATTATCATGGTGGAGTGCAAGGAACCAACGCACGAGCACAGAGTTCAGCGTCCAGTTTACTATGTAAGTAAGGTCTTGATGAAGTCCAAGCATTATTACCCGCACTACCAGAAGCTAGATTATGGAGTTTTCCTTGCTTCATGCAATCTAAGTCATCATTTCTAGGAGCACCCCATCACAGTGGTGAGATCCACTATCCGACATTATCAACAACAGCGATGCTACATGAAGGGTGGCAAAGTGGGACATCGAGCTTGGATCAGCCCATAGACCAATTCCGCCTGGCATTTTCCTGGAGCATTTACGGACTCCATCCGTGAAGGGAGCAAACCCCGACAACCCGGATAGAGTGGATTGATTTTTTAGCTCAGCTACAGTGACCTCTCCGGCTTGGACGAAACTGTTCATGGACCACCTTCAAGACAGAATACTGCCTGCCGACGAAGTCGAAAGCCGGCAGATAGTACGTAGGCTAAAAGTCTATGTCATAATAGATGGCCAGTTATACAAAAGAAGTACCATAGGAGTATTCCTACGGTGTCTCTCCCAGCAGCAAGGTATGGACATCCTTAGAGAGATACATCTCGGAGATTGCGGGCATCACACCGCTCCCCGGTCGTTGGTCTCCAAAGCCTTCTTACAAGGATTCTACTGGCCAACCACCAAGGCGGACACCGACAAGCTAATGCAGACTTGTGTTGGATGTCAGTTCTATGCAAGGCAACCATATGTTCCAACTGGAGAAATGTGAATGATTCCAATTACTTGTCCATTTGTAGTTTGGGGGCTTGACATGGTTGGTCCCTTAAAGATGACACCTTGTGGGTTTACACATATGCTGGTTGTAGTTGACAAATTCACTAAATGGATTGAAGCTAAACCCATTAGAAAGCTCGATGGGGCAACATCCCTGAAATTTGTCTGGGATCTAGTGGTGAGATTTGGTCCCCCACATAGCGTCATCACCAAAAATGGCAGCAACTTATCACTCGGAGAAGTCGAGGCTTACTATCACAATAAAGGCATCCACCTTGACCTAGCATCTTTGGCGCAACCACTGTCTAATGGTCAAGTTGAAATGGCCAACAGATTAATTCTGCAAGGAATCAGCCACCTCTACATAGAGAAGATGGAGCGTGGGCGGAGGAGTTACCATCTATTTTGTGGAGTTTACGAACAACACCCAATAGATCTACCGGCTTGACCCCTTTCTTCATGGTCTATGGAGCAGAAGCAGTCCTACCATCCGACATCCTCCACGATGCGCCAAGAGTCGCCGCCTACAACAAAGATGACGCTGGAGAATCTAGACGCTTATATGTGGACCTACTCGAGGAAGAACACATGTTGGCATGCCAAAGATCCATCATCTACTAGAAGAAGCTATGTAGCTACCATAGTCGCCACATTAGGCATTGCTCATTTAAATAGGGGGATCTGGTGCTTTCCCTCAAGCAAAAAAAGTCACACAAACTATCCCCTCCTTGGGAAGGACCGTTCGTCATATGCAAAGTGTTGCTCAATGGTCCCTATTACCTTGTTGATATTCGCGAGTTGAACCCGGAAAATATCACAAGCGTAAGCAACGTGACCCCGATGATGATTATCCAGAGATTGATCATCCATGGAACATAGCACAACTACGTCCTTTTTACACTTACCATATTGTATATTATATAATAAGCATCTTATATGATCAATGCAATAAAGCATTTGGTTCACTCATATTTGCTGAGTCTTTTAGCTCCTTTAGCGTTCATTTTTGGATCATATAAATCCTTTATGCACAAGTTTGCATTTGAACTTGTGAAAAACTCTGCCTATGGGTGTTAGCTTAAGTTTTCTGGACTACACGTTTTTTGTTGTTTTTATGTGGATTCCGGAGTACTGACTTTTCAGCACTAAAAGCCGGCAATTTTGTTCTTAGGTTCTTGACAGTGTTATTAAGCATCATCACCTGAGGACATAGTTTTATGCTACGAGTCTTCCGTCTCACGAAAGGTCAAGCATAAGAGTCGGAATAATGGATAAGCCAGCACTTGCTTAAAAAATAATTACATGCCAGATATAGATAAGTAGCAAGAGGCTTGTAGCCAAGTTTTCCGCCTTACTTCTAGATTGTTTTTACACATACATAAAAACATTGCAGAGACACATTTAATACAACAAAGTGTTTTATGGCTCGGTTGCAGGTGACTTCGATGCTGCATCATCAATTATAGGAGAAGAAGCCTGGGACATGTCATCAAGCTTGGAGACGGTCCCGAAAGAGGAACTTGATGTCGATTGATCATCATCCATCTCCTCGGCATGCATGAATACATCATCCTTGACAAGTTTGCCAACCCTGATATTGTAGCCGACGAGGGAATTCCAGATAGAAGTGCTATCAACCTTATTTCCCTCCTCATCGATCTTTGGCATACCAGAGGTCACCAACCCTATGTCGGCCTCGTCATAGTGTGCTTTCACCAAGGACAAGGCCATCCTAGCACCAGACCGAATGTATGATGCTTTCTAGCACTTCACCTTCTAGGGGGTCAGCGGAGGATTTCTGAGTACTTGGCGATAGGATCTTCTGCCTTGATGTTGATATCCAGGGACTGGGCTATCTCCTTAGCTTGGGTGGTGGTGGTGTTGATGAAGTTGCCGACGAGAACCATGCATTCCTTTGAATCTGGTGCATTTTCACCCATATTGGTTAAACCAAGAGGGGTTGTGTTTTCATAAGAAGCAAAGGTCATGGGTATTGCACTAATATAAAAATATCTGATTTACAGAAATTGATAAAGACGTAAGAAAGTTACTAGAGATGTTGGTTTCAGCTTGTTAGCTGGTCTACGCCAAGATGTCATGCTCCTTCTGAAGTTTCTTGTATGCTTCAAGGCTCCTAGAATTCTGCTGTGCGGCAGCTTGATTCTGTTCCTTGATTTGTTCAATCTGCTTCTTCAGGCGCTCCATCTCGGTATCTATAGATTCTTTCATGGCCTTCTGAAAGAGCATGTGGGTCCCCATGTGTGGTTTTTGTAATTAATGGCAATCTCTATGGACTAATGTTTGCATTGAGTTACATTTTTAGGATTTGTCCATTGGCATCGCTTGGAGCATGTGTTGGCTTCAAGGTAGAAGAAATGAAGAAGATGTGTTGTTCAAGCTCAAAATGCATCATCTCTAGAAGATCTCATGTTTGATGCTTTCTACCCTCGTTGATCATGGATCAATGAAGACAAGGTCAAACTAAAGGTTTCCCCATGGTGTTTGGGGGAGCATATGTCAAAGTCTTCATCAAGTGAGTGCGTGCAAGAGCAATCAAGAAAGGTTTCCATCTTGAGAAGGACAAGTTGTCTACATCGTGCTCAAGTGGAATGCTCAAGGCAAAGGTATATTCTTGATAGGTTTTCCCTTTTGCTGGTCTCATGTTGGTAGTTGGGAGACCGGGTTTAGGATAGATAACCGTACTATCAAGAGGGGCTCTCGAGTGAGTAACTCCCAATCATATCTTTCGGTGAGGGCTCAAACCATTGCATTCTTTGTATCATATTTCTTGGTTGTTTGTTGGATCTTATCCATGTTTGGTTCTAGAGCTTGTGTGGAGGTTTTCCGAATCCTCACCAAAGTAGGTATCTCACATTATAATACTTGATACATTCTTACTTGGTGGTTTTTTTTTGGGTAGCTCTTGTTGTCCTCTTTCCAACAAAATTGGTTTCAGGTCAATCGGAGTTGCCAAAATCAAGATATTGCCATTTGAATATTGCCTCTTTTGTTTTAAAAGGAAAAAGGAATTTGTTCTGGGCCAAGCGATAGTACCGCAGGTTGCTACCGCTCACATTTGTTCGTGTAGCCCAGCTCTACCCTGCCCGGTATCCTAGCCGGCTATACCGTTCCAACACGGTAGTACCGGCTGGCGGTACTACCGGGCTGGCACAGATGCCTTGCCTGCTGCCGCGCCACTCGCTCCCAGCTGCCCAGCCCGCTCGCTCGCATTCGGCCTGGCTCCGCACGCGTTGTACTCTCTCGTTGTGCGCCCTGCTCCTAGTTCCCTCGCTCGCCCTTGCCTAATCCCATTTTTCCCACTGTGTTGTTCGCTCGCTGGCTCAACAACACTGCTTGCTCGCGTCTACGTTGGGACCGGTAGTACCGGCCCAATTAGCGATACTACCGGCCCAGTTAGGGAAAAAGGCCCCAACGGGCAGAATTTGCTAGGGCCCTATTTAAGCATCTCTCTCTTTTTTGGGCTACTTCTTCTCCCTTGTTTTCTTCTCAGGCTTTGCCCCATTAATTGACATCTCTTTGAGCTTGATTTCTTTCTTCCCCTCCAATGAGTTTTGCCAATATTTGAGAGGAAGATGGAGGAGATCTAGATCTACATTTTGACCATACCAAATCACCTCTTTGTGAGTGAATCTTTGGGATCTAGAACTTGGGGGATTTTGTGTTCTCCTTTGGTTCTTCTGCTCTTATTCCCCCAATTGCTTTAGTAGCTTTGTTGGAATTGTTGGGGTCGCAGCATAGAAAACAAAAAATTCCTACGATGTGAACATCTAAGCACCAAGATCTATCTACCAAGATACACTACCCTTGAAGAGCGACAAAGCGTTACGAGGTTGTACTCATGTATGATGTAGTCGTACACTTGCCGATCTCAAGATCGTGATGAAGTCCAGCGAGTCCAGCAGGTCCATCACCGCAAAGCAGTGATGCATCTGTGATCGCACACACGTCTGGTACCCCGACAACTTCCGTGTCCTCGCTCTAGCGATGCAGCAGAAGCATTAACTCCTTTCAAACAAAGCCATCGAGAACATGTATCTCGCTAATCCGAGACCATGGGGAAATAATTTCTAGAGGGGGAGAGAGGTCCTTCATGAGGAGGTGTGAGAGTGGAGGAGGAGGGGAGATCCTTTTATAGGAGGAGGGAGCAGTCCCCATGGCTCCATGCGCATGGGTATCGTGTGTCCCCACCTCTCCCTTCATGGTTTTATAAATGACACCTTTGATCTTACCATGTCAAACAAGGTTCGATTTCATCTCCTCCTCACTCCATACTCTTATGGTTTATCGGGAAACACAAATACATGGAACAATTCCTCAAATCTTAGGTGTTTTGCTAAATATGTAACTCAAATATCTTCCTATATGATCGAATCATAAATTCTTTATTTTCTTGTTACAATGATTTTCCACTTCATCTTGAAAGTCTTTGAACAATTTTCAAATGTTTCATACTTCTTCCTTATTAAGTAAATATACAGATATATTCACTCAAATTTTTGGAGAAAGCATATGAAGCTGAAAGAGACACCGCACATGACTACATATAATGGACTATACACATCAACATGCATAATTTCCAGTAAGTTAGTCACTCGTTCCCCTTTGGACTATGAATGGAGTTCCAATTATCTCGAGGAAAGTCTCACAAGCGTCATTTGATCAAAATCAAAGACTCCAAAAATCCTTCAACATGGAGTTTCTTTATGTTTTCTTTCCAATATAATTTAAATAGCGATGTCACTTCATAAGTGATCTTTCAATCATTTGTATTGCGACATTTTAGCAATAGTTTTTATGGACGTGATTTCTCCAACTAGACTTGTAAGAGTTCTTCCATCTTCTATGGAATACGGTAATTAGTTGAACAACCATTGTTCTCATAATACCGGTACAAAATAACAATTGTTAAAACAAATCTTGAAGGAAAGCTTTGATCTCAACAAGAAACACAATAACACTATATTTGTTTTCGATGAACATCATCACATATTCTCTTGCTAGTTACTTAGGCCATTGTAGTTCATGAATTGCATTGTTCTGTATGACATTTCATACCAACCAATTCGGTATCTAATACCCAAGAACCACATTGTTTAACAAGAAAATAATAAAACCATAACATGTATATCATCTATATACCTTAGCTGGACATTTCCAGTCTTTTCTTTTCTGCCAAATATTTTATAGATTCTCTTTCACAATTTCATTTTCCTTTTAATAGAATATATCAACATCAAAAGTGGTGACATACATATGACACATAGTCCAAAGTGTGTATAGTCAAATACTAATACCTTTGGATTTGCACTTTGAAGTAGATCACCATCAACGAATGTTTGGCATTCTTTCAAAAATCCATTCTTTAGTAATCTTTTAGTGTGGTAAACATTTTACCTACATCTTCTATTCATCCTTATCATGAAAACTTTCATGATCAAGCTCGTATAGCCTATAAGGATGATTCACGAGTATAATGTCAGTTCCCAAAATATTTTTGGGAGATTAGGATGTCTAGTGTCTCCAACCGTCGCAAATTCTCATACAATATGAGAACATGTATTTTGCCAAATTATACTGTATCATGTTGCAACCTAAACATTATTTTACATATCTCAATATCTTTCACACATGATGGTTTCGGAAACAACTCTTTCAGCTCCTAGATAACCTCGATATTAAAACAACTTTTGAATATCAAGAATCATGGAGGCAAACATGATACTTTAGATACTAACACTGGAATTGTCACTCTTGATTTAATACTACTTATTAAACTTCATGGAGTAAATAGAGTTTGTTGAAAGTTTGCAATAGGACTTCCAAACTTTAAATTAACACTTAAAACAATACGATACCAGTTCCTAAAGTAAATACCCAGAATTCTATAGTTCTATTATCTCAATTAAAACTAAGCATAAGGTAGTAAACGGATGCCAATGACTACAACAAATTATGAAAAATCACTTAGATTTTAGTTTATGACAAATTAAGTTTGACTAATCCAAATTACAAATGAACTCCCACTCAAAAAATACATCCCTCATGTATTTTTGGTGATTACATGAACCATATCCACTACACCAAGTCTGATCATCACGTGAGTCGGTGTAGCTTCAAAGGTGAGCATCTATATGGGCATCATATCAACCATATGACTCATGCTTAAACTTTCGGTTCGTGTTCGAGGCCATGTTTGTACATGCTAGGCTTGCCAAATAAGAACCTTAGTACTCGTGTGTGTAAAACTGTCTTACACCCGTTGTATGAAAGCGTAGAGTCAAAAACACCCGATCATCACGTGGTGTATTGAAATGATGAACTTTCTTAATGGCGCATACTTAAGAAAGAACACATTTTATCTTGATATCTAAATGAGGTATCATCTTATAATGCTACTAAAGCGCCATACAAGCTATATAATATGCAAACAAACATCATATGCATAAAGTGAAATGATATGGTTCTTGCACTGGATCACTATCATGTGCATCGTGGTATGATCTTTATCATTCCTTTATGTGTAAGGCCAAGTTCTATGGAACTTGCACGTTAGGTATGCTATAATTTCTAACAGTATCAACTATACTTTAAATTATAACATTACCATATCATGGCACTCGCCCAACAACAACTAAACAGGATGCTTCTAATTTATCAATTGCATGTTTTTACGTTGCTTAGGGCTTTAGAAGATAGAACCGGTCTTACCTACGAACATGGAACCACAATGATGATAACCAAATTATTAGCAACTCGTTGTAACTCGGATATTGACTATAGTAGGAGAGAAAGACACCCGCTAGCCACTTATGCAAAATTAGTTGCATGTCAAGCGTGGAACAGGTCTCATGTGTGAGGACATGTAAAGTTAGTCCAGGCCGCTTCATCGCACTATGCCACCAATATCCAAAATACATATAATATGCAATAACATGATCATCATCGCCCACATACTCTTATGTGTTCTACCCGTGCAAAGAATCTACGCATAGATCAGGCTTTGATACCACTGTTGGGTTCGCAACATAGAAAACAAAAAAATCCTAGATGTGAACATCTAAGCACCAAGATCTATCTACCTAGATAAAATCAATGGGTGGATATACATCCATAGATAACATACCCTTGAAGAATGAAAAAGTGTTATGAGGTTGTACTCGTGGAAGATGTAGTCGTACACTTGCCGATCTCAAGATCGTGATGAAGTCCAGCGAGTCCAGCAGGTCCAGCACTAGCAAGTCCAGCACCGCAAAGCAGCGGTGCATCCGTGATTGCACACACGTCTGGTACCCTGACAACCTCCGCATCCTCACTCCAATGATGCAGCGGAAGCAGGAACTCCTTTCAGACAAAGCCACCGGGAACATGTATCTTGCTAATCCGAGACCATGGGGAAATAATTTCTAGGGGGGGGAGAGATCCTTCACGAGGAGGTGTGAGAGTGGAGGAGGAGGGGGCTCCTTTTATAGGAGGAGGGGGAAGCCCCCATGGATCCACGCGCATGGGAATGGTGTGCCCCACCTCTCCCTCCATAATGGTGAGTGGAGCTTCCACTTAGCCCAGTCCCATTAATTCCATCTCCACTCAAAGTTGCATTAATTTTCCACCAAAATTAATGCATCTATCATTTAATACAACTATTTTATTTATTTTATTCAGAATTTTTTCAATTACTCTAATTAACAAACATTCACATAAAACCCCCTACAACATTTCAATATCACATGCAGAACCAGTTTCTGCAATTTGACGTAAAACAATTCCGGTTTCCATGGAAATGATTCCAGCGCTTTCTTAATCTTTATTTGAAACACATTTGCTCCTAAATGGTGTCGGTATCCCTTAAGTGTGTCACACTATGGTTCGCGAATAATGCAGACATGATCAAGACCCCTCTCCGGTCAATAATCAGCAACGGAACCTAGAGATCCTTACTGACTCCTACACATTCATTGATGACTCTAGTGACCGTGTGAACCTTTTAACGTCGTAACTAAATCCCTTTGTCTCGTGATATATTATATATCCAAGATTTGATCATAGGTATCTCCATACCTAGTTTGATCTCGTTACCGACATGCACTATTTTCTTGTTTCCGTGATATAACATTCTAGTGATCACATCACTTGCTTGCAAGCTATCTCAATGTGATATCACCGAGAGGGCTCAGAGTATATCTATCCGTCATCGAGATGGAAAAATCCCACTCTTGATCCATGAGCCTCTACATAACACCTTCAGAGTATCTGAACTCACCTTTATTGTCACCCTGTTACGGTGTGATGTTAGATGTTATCAAGTTACTCTTTCAGTGTTAGTGATTGACATGATCTCATGGTCTAAGGACTAGAATTACTTCATATGATGTTATAGAAATTTAAACACAATGACTTTGATCGTATTTCTATACTTTGGATGAATGTTCATCACATCATTCCACCAATGTTGTGACTTCATTATTAACAACATCCAATGTCCATGATCAGGAAACCTTGATCATGTTGTTAATCAACGAGCTAGTTTATATGAGAGGCATAACTAGGAACTCTTTATTTTGTTTATTAAACACACATGTATTAACACTTCCAATTAATACAATTATAGCATGCAAAATAAATATTTATCATAAACATGGAATAAGATAATAACCACTTTATTATTGCCTCTCGGGCATATTCCGTTCAGGAATTTGAGAATGAAGGATTGGAGCATCTTTGTGGTGTTCTTGCCATTTGTGTTACTGCATCGGTTTGTGTTCTTGCTAGAGTATTTGGTTGGTGAAATCAAGAAGATTGTCCCTCTTGGGTTCTTGGAACCCTAGACGGTTGTGTGGCCTTTGTGGCGTGTTCTTGGGGCCTTCAATTAAGTTGTGAAGCTCTCCCCAAGATTGTGGCGATTATTGGGAGCCTCGAATTAAGTTGTGGAGATAGCCCCAATCTTGTATGGGTTTGGTGACCACCCTCAGCTGTCCCATAGTGGAACGGTTGCTTGCCACGTGGTGGGTTCTCGGGAGAATAGGGTGAGGCCTCTTGTGGTGTTAGTGGTCTTAGTTCCACCCACCCCTCCAACGAGACGTACTCCCTTGTTGGGAGGAACTAGGTATAATATCATCGTCCCCGCGTGCCTCGGTTATCTCTATATCCGAGCTCTTTACTTATGCACTTTACATTGTGATAGACTTCATGCTTGAAGTAATCTATCTTGCTATCGTTTGTTGCTTTTCTTGCTTAGCATAAGTTGTTGGTGCACATAGGTGAACCGCCAATGTTAAGCCAATTGGAGGAAGTATATCTAGGCTTTGTGCTTGACAAAAAAATGCTAGTTTTATTCTGCCAATGTTAAGCCCATCTTATAAAAGTTTTAAACCGCCTATTCACCCCTCCCCCTCTAGGCGACATCCGTGATCTTTTACCTTCATTGCCTCATCATGTGCTTTAATAGCATCATCCAGAGCTTTCTTCAGGATCTTGTTCTCATCATCCAATTCATGTATGTGCTTGGATTGTTCAACAATGCTTTTGGCCTTGGCAATAGCTTCTGCAAGTCGGAATAGTATAGAAGTATGAGTAGTTGAAAGAAATAGATACAAATATTGGATCAAGGAGATGTCGGAAGAGAACATACGCTTGTTGTTTGTGATATGTTCCTTCAGAAAGGCTGTTTTACCCTTTTCAAGATCTAGCTCTTTTTGCGGCTTGGCAAACCTCTCATTGGCGACCTTCCTCCAATTAATCTGATTCTACACAAGGCACATGCTTAGCTTTCTTTGGAGCATCTAGTCGGAACTTTTTCAGTTTCACCTAGAAGCTCGGGGGCTATAGTATGAGATTTCAACATATGTATGCTTTCTTTTAGAGTATCTAGCCGGAATTTTTCATTCTACCTAGAAACTTAGGGGCTACACTATCAAGTTCTACACTTAGTTCCTTTTGGAGCACTCAGGCCAATAACTAATGGTTTTCCGCCTAAGAGCTCAGGGTCTATAGTGGGATATATTATAAAGTGAAATGAAAAGATCAAAGAATCACGATGAAAATGACCCTGAGGTTGTTTGCTACGGTGGCATATGTGTCATGGAAGGTCCTGGCATTGTTAAAACTAACATTTTCTTGCCGGACAAGATCATCTAGACTCAGTGTTGGAGGAGTCATAGGCATAGTAGTCACGCCAGCCAAGGGCACGGATGAAGCTCTAGCCGTATTTTATGCTACCATAGAAGCTCACAATGTAGAAGTTCCCAGATTGTCTGCTGCTACTGCATCTGCTCCCTCCGCCAGTTGCTTCCCTTCTACGATGGCATCCTTAGCCGGAGCTTCAGCTATTTGAGAGGAACTGCTCTCCTGCATCGCCTGACCACTAGGAAGGATTTCCATGCTGACAGAACCTGAGACATGTGGAGTAGGAATGATGTTTGTGTCCATGGTGGAGGTCTCAGGCGCAGTGGGGGACAAGGGTCTGGTGGAGCCTGATGTAGGATTGGTGGCAGGAGTCGGGGGAGCAATAGCAGGGGAAGACTTGGTCAACATCTCACGAATATACTTGGAACCTCCAACTATCTTTGGAGGTGTGCTTTAGGCTAATACTGGATTTCTTCCTAAAACATACGAAGTATAAGTATAGGAACTGAGTAGCTACAAAATAGAAGTCAGAAAAGGAAAGTACTTACTGAAAGGGCATTTTATCCATTCATATGTTTTGATGTTTGTTGACAACACTAGGAAGGTTTAATCATGTGTTAAGTTTTCCAGGGCATCATATTCTTGTCGGCATAATGTTATTGTGTTTCTCCCTCAAAGCGAAAAGAGGGTTCTAACTGGATTGATAAAAGAAGATCCTAGGAATTTTATGTGTGCATGCTAAGTTTTTACGGACTATCCAGCATATGTTGGTCGGAGTATTCGGCCAAGATAGAGTGTCTGGCTAGTGCATGGTGGAGTGTCCGATGCTGGAATTCCTCGGGTCATCGCCATAGAGTGGTTACCATTTTGTATGCCATTTCGGATTTGTAACACCCTCAGAATCGGCCCTATGCAAGTTTCAGCGAAACTCGCCAAACCCGCATAGAAACGATTCAAAGGTGCCCACCAGGCACTTTCGTGCGGGTGGAAAACGAAGTAATAACATTACACAACAGTCCTCGATGGGACCCACAGAACAGATATATATACAACACGACTCCTTGAGTCAAGAATACAGATATACAGAACAAAGATCCAAATCACCTTGAAAACAATAGGGCGTCCGACTACGGACAAGATGCAAATGGGGCTAAGAGCCCTGAAGAATAACCAATGGCGTCCATAACCCTGACCAGGCCAAGCCGGAAGGGTAACCCTGCTAACGACGTCGATCTCAAACCTGCTTAAACAAAAGGGGTGCCGACAAAGGGCAAAGGAAAAAGAGAGAGCGGTCAGTACTGAGGCCAGTACACGGCGAGGCTAGAATTCGGCGGTCCTCGCCTACATAGGTATGGTGGACTAAAGCGGCAGCGCAGCATGCACTAAACAACCTATAGAGACTCGATACAGCTAGCGGCTATCAGAGAGGGGAAAGAAAGACCTATTCGGAACCAACCTGGTACTAACACCAAACAATCCCATCCTGGTATTCCCCCTCGAGACCAAACGAGGAAGTCAACCGAGGAACTCACACAGTTGGCAGTTTTATTTATTCAGTTATTGTTGCAGCAATTACTAGACAGGTGTAGATGATCGTCCTGATAAAATAAGCAGTGGGCCGTTTTAGTTAACCATTCCGTTGTAGTTGCAACACTTACTAGTCAGATACAATTAGCATGAGATATCCCAAAACCCAGCAGTTGTTGGTACTTTTATTTAGCCATTTGTTGTAGTGAAGCTGATTACTAGTCATAACGGATACAAGTCAATTTATAACAGTAAACTTTAGTTATAGTTGTCTATGATCAAGCACTGTGCTCCAAGTCGTCCATAACCGCGGACACGGCTTCTCGAAAAGATTTAACCCTGCAGGGGTGCACCAAAGTATCCACAAGCACTTCGACCCTTTTTGCCAGATCAGTTAACATACACCCATCGGTATGTCGGCGGGGCCTAAGTCATGACGTTTCCAGACCCAAAGCAAGCACGGGGGGCCACCCCACTAAGTACACCCGCAACAAAGTCGGCCGGGCTCCGAGACGGACTCAGGGTTTGGGTAGACGGCTGTGAACGACTGGGAACCCAAAACTGGGCTTGTCGACACCGCGAAAACGTGTCCCGATCCTAAACAGTACAGGTGCTATCCATCGCACAATTTAAATAAAGCAGTAAAGCATGGCATAAGTACAGGATAGTAAATAAAACCTCAAACTAGTTTGTGGCCCCCAGTACAATACTTTGAAATCAGGTACTAATCGATGGGGGGCCCATATCTCCCCACCTGCGGTTAGCGCGCTCGATCTCGGAACAGGTGTCAAGAACTCGGGGTCCTACGGGACACCAGTGGGCGGTCGGAAACCAAATATTATCTATCACCCACCGGTGCCTCTGCATTTACCTACTTCCATTTTTAGTTATTAAACAGTAATTAAAGTAATAACCATCTCCAACATTAAACACACGGCCATACTCCAACAACTGTGGTACTCGACGACACGCAACAGCACTCGAGCAGGCGACTACGACGCGCAAGTCCAACTATCTACCAAACAACAGGTAATAGGATGTGTCGAAGGCAATATAAGGTTGCAAGGGATATCACGGGTACGAAAACTAGAGCATCACAACACGGATAGCAATAGATCAACAGGAGGGAATAAAGACTATAAAAGTAAGATAGGCAGAAAGGGGGAGATGCTCGCCTGAAAACATTGCCGAAGGTTCATCCGAAGACCGGGTCGACACTCGCATCAACTCATCGGCCTAGTCCGTGAAGAAGCAAAGCACTAGAAGAAAACACCGAATGCACTATTTAATACTACGGCAGAAGATCGGGCATGATGCATGTATGATGTATGACATGGCAAAGGTGCAATGCAATTAGATCATATTTAAGCGGAACCGGGGTCCCGGCAATTATTTAATAGGTTCAAGTTGTTTAGATACCCGCAATTTAAATGTTGTCTCAACATGGCAAAAGATAGCACCGGTTCGCTACACAAATTTAAATGGGACCGATATAAGACTAGATTTGCCCGCATATGGGCCCCATATTTAATTATGAGGTGACTCGGCATAATGCCCCCAAACCACAGACAAGTATGCATGCATGAACCATTTAATATGCATCAGTTGATAATGTCATATTATAAAAATAATGGGGTCTCGGATAGGGAATCACGTTAGGGTTCAGTGAACTGGGCTCCGAGGGGTTCGGGGTCGGTCTCAGGGTTCGACGGGAGAACGGCTCGACGAGATCGGTCTCGGACAACGGGAGTCGATCTTGTCGCGTCCGAGAAGAAGAACTTGGTTGGTGTCGGGGGCACATCGGATCCGCCCTGGTCGGTGCCGCTCTTGTCGTCACGAAGATCTTGTCGGTTCTCGTATCGGGTCGGTCTTGGCGTTCGAGAAGAAGAACTTGGCGTGCGACGTCGTCGGCATCGGTGCGGGAAGGAGGTCTTGTCGTTCCGTGTCGGTGACCTTGGCATCCGGGTTCTCGGCGAACTTGGTGTCCGGGAAGGAGTACTCGTCGCACCGGGGTCCCGGTATCCTCGGACCCGAGAGGAAGAACTTGGCGCAACCGGTTCGGTCTTCTGATTCGAGAAGGAGAACTTGGCGATTCCGAGGGTCTTGGTGTTCGACGGGGTTCGGGCGCGCCGGAATCGGTCTTCGGGCATCGGATCCGAGGAGTAGGTCATGGCGTTCTGAGATGGCGCTCTTCAATCATCGGCTCCTAGAAAGGGGAACTTGTGGTCTTCGGTCCGGTCTTCAAGTCTAGGAAGAAGATCTCGAGGGTCCATGGCACGACATCGAACCGGTGTAGATGTTGGTGACGAACTTGTCGGGCTCGAGTGGCTTGTAGTAATCTTTTACCGAGTACGCACGATAGCAGATATACACCAAAACGGACGGAAGAAAAGCGAGGACGCCATGTACCATTCAGGCGTTAACTCGAACACGGCGTCGGGGTCGTCGTTGAACTTGACGTGGCGACCGGGACGCGGAGGAGCAGCGGCGGCTCGAGACGCTGCTGGCCGGCGCGAGGACCGAAGGCGACGCACTGCTGCTGGTGGCGGGGAGGCCCTGGCGGCTGGACGGGGGGAGAGGCAGGGCCGGGGAGCTCGGCTGGCACGGCGGCGGAGCTTGCTAGGAGTAGGACGGCAACAGGGAGAGGGCGAGGCGGCTGTGAGGGAGCCGAGCGGCCGGTGGCACAGGGGAGCAGAGGCGGCGACGGAGCAGCCTCTGCGGGCCGGGGATGCGGGGCGCGCAGGCGAGGGCACCTGACGGAGAAGAGGTTGCAGGCGGGGCCGGCCCGAGGCGGGATCAGCGCGGGCGGAGGTTGGGGCGGCGGTTGCTGCGCCGGCAGAGGCGGGCACACGCGAGGAGGTTCGGCGGCGCTGGGGCTCGGGTCGAGGGCGGCGGGGCTCGATGGCGGAGGGGACGCCGGCGGCGGGGGATCCAGACGAGAGGGAGGCGGCAGCGGGGGACGCAGAGAAGGCGGAGGCGGTCGGAGACATCGGGGCGGGGACCTTGAAGGAGCGGCCATGCCTAGCGGCGGAGGGCCTGGCCGCAGGGGGTGGATGCGCTGGTGGCGGCGGAGACAAGCACGGGCGGCGGTGGAGCTCGGCGAGGGAGGAGGCGGTCAGGAGCGACGGGAGGAGCTCCGCGTCGGGGGCGCGGGCGCGGCCGCGGGCTCGGGGCCGCGGGGCCGGGAGAGGACGAGGATGGCCGGGGCCAGGGAGGGGCACCGACGGCGGAGGCGCGCTCGCGGGGAAGGGGAAGAGGGCCGCGGCGAGGACGGGGGCGAGAGGAGAGGGGATCTCGCGGTGGGGCCTGCGGGGTGGGACCGGGGACAGGGGTGGGACCCGCGGGTGGGTCGGCGTGTGAGTAGTGTGTGTGGCTGCAGCGCGCGGGTGTGTGTGGGTGGGCAGGAGAGAGAGGGCAGGGGGTTGGGGTTAGGATTGATGAGGTGGCAAGGTGGGTGGGGATTGGGGGTCCAGGGGGTGAGGTGGACTGGGGAGGTGAGGTGGAGGGCTGGGAGTGGCTGGGTAGGTTAGGACTAGGTAGAAAAGATTTGGGGTAGGGTTTGGGTTTATTATTTTGTAAAATATTTGTTTGTTTTGTTTTGTTTATTTTAAAACAAGACTACTTTGCAATTAGTTTATAGGTAAATAAAATATCCGATACGATCAGGGTTTTGCATTTGAAATAAAGAGGGGTATTTGTACAAGGCAAACTAGGCTTTTAGCAAAAATACTTTTAGGCGACAGATGAATGTTGAGGTCATGATGATGCAATGTACAAAAACAACACGATTTTCTAGTAGTGGTTTTTGCGGGACGCCACAATTCGACACCACTAACAATGGATCTCGCCCTCGAGATCCGCCTCATGGTACCGGAAGGAAGGTCGGCGATCTGCGTCTTCTCGCTTCGTGTAGATCCTCGCGACACCACTAACAAGAGGTCGTTGTCCGTGACACTCCGGGAACAAAAGGTCGAAGGTAGCGGTATCAACAAATAAAGCCACCTCTAGCTTCGATAGAGGAGGGAACCGATGCATTCTCATCCACTTCAATGTACAAAAGCGAATAGAAAGGGTAGTCGGCATGGGGGCCAATCCATCACGCACCCAAACTATTACTCTGCACAATCAGTAGAAAAGCGTGCAACCATTTTCGGAGTTAGACTGAAGATCTCGACAAGCGAGGTTCGGAACCAAAGGAGGGATGGAGATTCTCATCAGATCTGATGTAAATGACTTCGTCGCGTCGAAAAACACCGGAAGGCACGAGAAGGAACAAAGAGAAGTCCACCAGACGAAGGATTCCTCGGATAGCATGAAGACCAGATGTAGCAACACCGTCACCAAAGGAGGAAGCGAAACCCTGAAGGTACGATGGAACCCAACCACGAGAAATCCTGGACTCGAAGAGAGAGAAGAGAGCGGGTTCAAAACACGCAGAGGTGAGAGGAGAGCAGCAGAGGGGTAAGGAGTAAAATCAGACCTAATCAGAACTATCCAACCGATTTTGCAAAAATAGTTTTGACACTCTACTTCGGCCGTTAGCTAGGTTATCCTACAGGCTGGACTTGTGGGGTATCGCAACTGCTGAGCTCTGATACCACTCTGTAACACCCTCAGAATCGGCCCTATGCAAGTTTCAGCGAAACTCGCCAAACCCGCATAGAAACGATTCAAAGGTGCCCACCAGGCACTTTCGTGCGGGTGGAAAACGAAGTAATAACATTACACAACAGTCCTCGATGGGACCCACAGAACAGATATATATACAACACGACTCCTTGAGTCAAGAATACAGATATACAGAACGAAGATCCAAATCACCTTGAAAACAATAGGGCGTCCGACTACGGACAAGATGCAAATGGGGCTAAGAGCCCTGAAGAATAACCAATGGCGTCCATAACCCTGCCCAGGCCAAGCCGGAAGGGTAACCCTGCTAACGACGTCGATCTCAAACCTGCTTAAACAAAAGGGGTGCCGACAAAGGGCAAAGGAAAAAGAGAGAGCGGTCAGTACTGAGGCCAGTACACGGCGAGGCTAGAATTCGGCGGTCCTCGCCTACATAGGTATGGTGGACTGAAGCGGCAGCGCAGCATGCACTAAACAACCTAAAGAGACTCGATACAGCTAGCGGCTATCAGAGAGGGGACAGAAAGACCTATTCGGAACCAACCTGGTACTAACACCAAACAATCCCATCCTGGTATTCCCCCTCGAGACCAAACGAGGAAGTCAACCGAGGAACTCACACAGTTGGCAGTTTTATTTATTCAGTTATTGTTGCAGCAATTACTAGACAGGTGTAGATGATCGTCCTGATAAAATAAGCAGTGGGCCGTTTTAGTTAACCATTCCGTTGTAGTTGCAACACTTACTAGTCAGATACAATTAGCATGAGATATCCCAAAACCCAGTAGTTGTTGGTACTTTTATTTAGCCATTCGTTGTAGTGAAGCTAATTACTAGTCATAACGTATACAAGTCAATTTATAACAGTAAACTTTAGTTATAGTTGTCTATGATCAAGCATTGTGCTCCAAGTCGTCCATAACCGCGGACACGGCTTCTCGAAAAGATTTAACCCTGCAGGGGTGCACCAAAGTATCCACAAGCACTTCGACCCTTTTTGCCAGATCAGTTAACATACACCCATCGGTATGTCGGCGGGGCCTAAGTCATGACGTTTCCAGACCCAAAGCAAGCACGGGGGGCCACCCCACTAAGTACACCCGCAACGAAGTCGGCCGGGCTCCGAGACGGACTCAGGGTTTGGGTAGACGGCTGTGAACGACTGGGAACCCAAAACTGGGCTTGTCGACACCGCGAAAACGTGTACCGATCCTAAACAGTACAGGTGCTATCCATCGCACAATTTAAATAAAGCAGTAAAGCATGGCATAAGTACAGGATAGTAAATAAAACCTCAAACTAGTTTGTGGCCCCCAGTACAATACTTTGAAATCAGGTACTAATCGATGGGGGGCCCATATCTCCCCACCTGTGGTTAGCGCGCTCGATCTCGGAACAGGTGTCAAGAACTCGGGGTCCTACGGGACACCAGTGGGCGGTCGGAAACCAAATATTATCTATCACCCACCGGTGCCTCTGCATTTACCTACTTCCATTTTTAGTTATTAAACAGTAATTAAAGTAATAACCATCTCCAACATTAAACACACGGCCATACTCCAACAACTGTGGTACTCGACGACACGCAACAGCACTCGAGCAGGCGACTACGACGCGCAAGTCCAACTATCTACCAAACAACAGGTAATAGGATGTGTCGAAGGCAATATAAGGTTGCAAGGGATATCACGGGTACGAAAACTAGAGCATCGCAACACGGATAGCAATAGATCAACAGGAGGGAATAAAGACTATAAAAGTAAGATAGGCAGAAAGGGGGAGATGCTCGCCTGAAAACATTGCCGAAGGTTCATCCGAAGACCGGGTCGACACTCGCATCAACTCATCGGCCTAGTCCGTGAAGAAGCAAAGCACTAGAAGAAAACACCGAATGCACTATTTAATACTACGGCAGAAGATCGGGCATGATGCATGTATGATGTATGACATGGCAAAGGTGCAATGCAATTAGATCATATTTAAGCGGAACCGGGGTCCCGGCAATTATTTAATAGGTTCAAGTTGTTTAGATACCCCGCAATTTAAATGTTGTCTCAACATGGCAAAAGATAGCACCGGTTCGCTACACAAATTTAAATGGGACCGATATAAGACTAGATTTGCCCGCATATGGGCCCCATATTTAATTATGAGGTGACTCGGCATAATGCCCCCAAACCACAGACAAGTATGCATGCATGAACCATTTAATATGCATCAGTTGATAATGTCATATTATAAAAATAATGGGGTCTCGGATAGGGAATCACGTTAGGGTTCAGCGAACTGGGCTCCGAGGGGTTCGGGGTCGGTCTCAGGGTTCGACGGGAGAACGGCTCGACGAGATCGGTCTCGGACAACGGGAGTCGATCTTGTCGCGTCCGAGAAGAAGAACTTGGTTGGTGTCGGGGGCACATCGGATCCGCCCTGGTCGGTGCCGCTCTTGTCGTCACGAAGATCTTGTCGGTTCTCGTATCGGGTCGGTCTTGGCGTTCGAGAAGAAGAACTTGGCGTGCGACGTTGTCGGCATCGGTGCGGGAAGGAGGTCTTGTCGTTTCGTGTCGGTGACCTTGGCATCCGGGTTCTCGGCGAACTTGGTGTCCGGGAAGGAGTACTCGTCGCACCGGGGTCCCGGTATCCTCGGACCCGAGAGGAAGAACTTGGCGCAACCGGTTCGGTCTTCTGATTCGAGAAGGAGAACTTGGCGATTCCGAGGGTCTTGGTGTTCGATGGGGTTCGGGCGCGCCGGAATCGGTCTTCGGGCATCGGATCCGAGGAGTAGGTCATGGCGTTCTGAGATGGCGCTCTTCAATCATCGGCTCCTAGAAAGGGGAACTTGTGGTCTTCGGTCCGGTCTTCAAGTCTAGGAAGAAGATCTCGAGGGTCCATGGCACGACATCGAACCGGTGTAGATGTTGGTGACGAACTTGTCGGGCTCGAGTGGCTTGTAGTAATCTTTTACCGAGTACGCACGATAACAGATATACACCAAAACGAACGGAAGAAAAGCAAGGACGCCATGTACCATTCAGGCGTTAACTCGAACACGGCGTCGGGGTCGTCGTTGAACTTGACGTGGCGACCGGGACGCGGAGGAGCAGCGGCGGCTCGAGACGCTGCTGGCCGGCACGAGGACCGAAGGCGACGCACTGCTGCTGGTGGCGGGGAGGCCCTGGCGGCTGGACGGGGGGAGAGGCAGGGCCGGGGAGCTCGGCTGGCACGGCGGCGGAGCTTGCTGGGAGTAGGACGACAACGGGGAGAGGGCGAGGCGGCTGTGAGGGAGCCGAGCGGCCGGTGGCACAGGGGAGCAGAGGCAGCGACGGAGCAGCCTCTGCGGGCCGGGGATGCGGGGCGCGCAGGCGAGGGCACCTGACGGAGAAGAGGTTGCAGGCGGGGCCGGCCCGAGGCGGGATCGGCGCGGGCGGAGGTTGGGGCGGCGGTTGCTGCGCCGGCAGAGGCAGGCACACGCGAGGAGGTTCGGCGGCGCTGGGTTCGGGTCGAGGGCGGTGGGGCTCGATGGCGGAGGGGACGCCGGCGGCGGGGGATACAGACGAGAGGGAGGCAGCGGCGGGGGACGCAGAGAAGGCGGAGGCGGTCGGAGACAGCGGGGCGGGGACCTTGAAGGAGCGGCCATGCCTAGCGGCGGAGGGCCTGGCCGCAGGGGGTGGACGCGCTGGTGGCGGCGGAGACAAGCACGGGCGGCGGTGGAGCTCGGCGAGGGAGGAGGCGGTCAGGAGCGGCGGGAGGAGCTCCGCGTCGGGGGCGCGGGCGCGGCCGCGGGCTCAGGGCCGCGGGGCCGGGAGAGGACGAGGATGGCCGGGGCCGGGGAGGGGCACCGACGGCAGAGGCGCGCTCGCGGGGAAGGGGAAGAGGGCCGCGGCGAGGACGGGGGCAAGAGGAGAGGGGATCTCACGGTGGGGCCTGCGGGGTGGGACTGGGGACAGGGGTGGGACCCGCGGGTGGGTCGGCGTGTGAGTGGTGTGTGTGGCTGCAGCGCGCGGGTGTGTGTGGGTGGGCAGGAGAGAGAGAGGGCAGGGGGTTGGGGTTAGGATTGATGAGGTGGCAAGGTGGGTGGGGATTGGGGGTCCAGGGGGTGAGGTGGACTGGGGAGGTGAGGTGGAGGGCTGGGAGTGGTTGGGTAGGTTAGGACTAGGTAGAAAAGATTTGGGGTAGGGTTTGGGTTTATTATTTTGTAAAATATTTGTTTGTTTTGTTTTGTTTATTTTAAAACAAGACTACTTTGCAATTAGTTTATAGGTAAATAAAATATCCGATACGATCAGGGTTTTGCATTTGAAATAAAGAGGGGTATTTGTACAAGGCAAACTAGGCTTTTAGCAAAAATACTTTTAGGCGACAGATGAATGCTGAGGTCATGATGATGCAATGTACAAAAACAACGCGATTTTCTAGTAGTGGTTTTTGCGGGACGCCACAGGATTCCACCTAGATTCTGGTCGGAATCTCTTGAGATTATCTGCCAGGCCGGAGTGTCCAGTGTTGCTTGGCCGGAGTGTCCATCCCAGGCCATAATGTCTGGTGATATTTTCTAGGACACTCCGGGTTAAGTGGATGCAACGGCTATATTTTCTGGGTCCCTATATAAAGGGGCCTTCTACCTTGGATAGTTGCTCGCTCCCAACCTCTAGAACCCTAGAAGAAGAGCCACCAAATCTTCAAGATATTTCTCTCTCAACCATCCAAAGTCGATGATCTTTGGAGAATCGAAGGAGAAGACCTGATCTACATCTCCACCGAAGCAATTTACATTTCCCCCTCATTCAGTTGAGGGCCCCCTTGTTCTAGTGTTTCTTAGGAAACCCTAGGTGGTGTTTTCAGTTCTAACTTGCTTGTTGTCATTGTGGAAGCTATCCTTGTACTTGGAATCCTTTGTTCCATTGTGGAAGTTTTCTTCAAGCTTGTTGTAAAGGCACTGATTCCCGCCTCGAAGGGTCCCGATAGTGGAAAATTGGACTAGGCCATTTGTGGTGGAAGTTCATTAGAGAATAGGGTGAGGCCTTTGTGGCGTGGTGGTCTTAGTACTACCTGCCCCTCCACGTAGACGTACTTCCCCTAAAAGGAAGGAACTATGGTGAATTAAATATCATGTCCTCATGTGCTTCACTCGGGGTTACCTCTTTCCTCTTACCGCTCCTTTACTTGCGTTGTTCTAGTAGCTAGGTTGTCATATAGAGATTCACCTTAGTTGCATATCTAGAGAATTTACCTTTGTGTCAAGCCTAAAATGAAAAGGAAGTAAAATTTGGAGTAGCACCTATTCGCACCCCCTCTAGGTTCCCATATGATCCTGTTCAATTGGTATCAGAGCCTCGGCTCTTAATTCGGGCTTTACCGCCTAAGAGGGTATGGGTAGCCAAGATAGTGAGGCTAGTGTGTCGTGGTGGTGTCACGGCAGATGCCATGGATAGGCTAAAGGTGGGGACTAATACACGCTAGGGGAATCCAGGGAGGGATAGTGGAGTGATTCTCCACACAGAAGCTTTGTATTGATGTTCTATCTCAAAGATTACAAGTGCTCCTCGAGCTGTATTGACAAGAGGAGGAAGAAGAAACTCTCTTACTCTTGCCTACTAACTAGCCCAAGAACCCTAGATCCACTAGTGCTCAACCAACTAGAATTCTGCCAACCCCCTCTACCAGAACCCTAACCCCCCTTATATAGTGGTGGTTCGGTCCTGGCCTAGGGCATACGTGGAGGCATATTCCTAAGAATATGCCCCCTCCCAAAGTAGTAACCCGACAGGGGTGCTTTTCCCCCGCGTCACACTTGCTTTAGCGACGTAGCCTCTGCGGCGCCCGCATCAGCCGACGTGAGCGTTGTCACCCTTGTCAGCCACGATCCGGTGGTCCTGCCCTTGCTTTATTCGCTCATACAGTATGCACCGGACCTTCTTTTTTTGACCAGAGAGATTCCTTCCTTCTCCTAGAAGCCAAGCGAGGATCCGGATCACAGTAGATCCGGCCACACTTGTTCCTACATATAAGTTAGACAAGCATTTCCGACTTACTCCTTCAGTCGGACGAGACAATGTTAGGCGTCCTCCCCTGGCCCAGGTTACTCCGTGATCCGGCCTGCCTTGAGGTGACTCGGCCAGCATCCGCTTTGACCTTGCCGACCCTCGGCTAACTCGGCCCTTATACCCCGGAGTGACCCTACCCGGGGGTATCCCCCAACATTAGTCCCCAAAGCTGGTGCGGCCTTAGCGGCCTTGGTCGCTAAGGCCACATCAGGTTCATTCATATTCGAGCCTCGGATGTTTAGTTCCGGGTTAACTTCTTGTCTCGGATTATATGGATTTACGTTCCCTTCGCACGTTCCAAGTTTTCACTTGCCGGCCGGGTTACCATTGTAGCTCGGATCCGGGCCTTGCTTCCTTCTCTCATACGCCAACCCACGTAAAGGTTAACCATTACGTTGCCTCATTTTAAGGGCCTGCACAGTAACCGCCGCAGTAACTGTCAGTGATTACTGTGCGTGGGTTACGTCACGCCTGTCTCCTTGTTTGCCGCAACTGCACGTCGTGTCATGGGATCATATTTACTCTGTGGCCCCCGGTGTGGCTTCTCTCTGATTGGCTGATGCCGGTGATACACGGCCACAGCGTGTGGCTCTCTAGCGCAGCGCGATCCCACTCATCGATCACTGGGGGCAGCTAAATAGGGGAGGGGTGCGTCCCTTAGCACTTTTCCATCTCCGCGCCCCTTTTCCTGTTCCTCTTCTTATTCCTCGCGACCACGCTGCCACCACTGCCCGTTGCAGCAGTGCCGCCGCCGCACCTTCTCCGTGCCTCCGCACCACAGCCACCGCTGCACAACTGCTTAGCCACGGGTCCTCGTCAATCTAGACCACAGAGCCCCGCCGCCGCTAGCTCCAGCGAGGACAGCGGATTCGAGATGACGGAGGAGGAGCTCATCATCGTCGAGTAGGAGATGGAGGAGGACGCCGGCGCGGCGGACCGCGGTGCATGGGCCGGTTCGTGGGTCTGCCAGGACGACATCGACTGGCTCTACTGGACCCGGCGTATTCCCGCCGGCGTCGCCGCTCGTCTCCCCTCCTCGGAATTGGCCCCCTCACTCAATCCGGGTGAGTTTGTTGTTTTCCTATCCCATTTCCAACGGGGATTTGGTCTTCCGGTGAGTGATTTCTTCTGGGACTGGGTCGACCTATCACTTGCAACCACATCATCTCCCGGCGAACGCCATCACCTCTATGTCCGCGTTCGTCTCTACGATCGAGGGCTACACCGGACTATGGCCCACAAAGGAGTTGTGGATCCGGTTCTTCGGCCTCCGTCGCAACGTCGTCCCCAACATCCATGTTGAGTCGGAGGACATGCAGCTCACTCAGTTCGGAGCTGCCTCGATCTCACCCCGAAGATTTTCAATCTTTCCCCGGGTCACCGGGCTTGACTCCTGCAAAGGATGGGCCCAGACCTTCTTCTACGTCCGGAACGAGGGTACCGAAGACTTGATTCGGTTGCTGCCCTACGCTCCGGGTCCCCCGGATACGGATTTCTGGGAGGAGGTCGCCAAAAAACCTACAGCTCTGGCCAACCAAGTCCACAAAAGGTTCGTGGAGCTGAAGAAGCTCGGATTGTGCAACGAAGATGCCATGATCACATTCGTGCACAACCGAATCTCTCCCCTCCAGCGGCGCACTCACAAGTTGTGCCATATGAGCTTCAGCCGCGACCCCAACCGAACCTCTTCGTTCGAGTTGAGCAATACGGAGATCTTCCGCCGGGTCAAGGCTCTTTTCACCACCCATAAGGATTTCTCCACCAAATGGACGTGGGGAATCGAGCATTACTGTCGTGACAGGCTCCCTCCCGCGGTAAGCTTCGCGGGGTAAACTTATTTCGGATCAATTACGTGTCGGTTCTTATCATATTTTTGACTCTGCTCTTTGTGCTTTTTTCTCAGCTGTTTCTCCAGCAAACCCTCGAGGATGGCACAGATCCGACCCTTAAGTGGGCCTCGGACCGAGAAATCCCGGATGAGGAGGAGCCGGACCAGGAGATGTTCCTCCCCACGACCGACGCCACCAAACGACCGAGTGGTAAATTATCCTCTCTTAGAGATTGGCCCGACAATGAGGATGACTCGGATATCGATATGATTGAACCTGTTGAGGCTGTCCCTCTTTATTTTGCCTTTCCGGCATCAGCTAACCCCGGTGGGCATATCCACGAGGATCCTCCACTTGCCACAGGCGAGCCGGTTCCGGTGGCGTCAAATAAGAAGCGCGGATCCGCGTCAAGTTCTTCTTCCGAACCTTCTCAGCCTACCAAAAGGCAAAAGAAGGCCGGAGACAAGACTGCCTCCAAGTGGGCAGGCAAAGCCCCGACACGGAGGGCCCGGAAACCTAAGGAGGCCGAGACCTCGGATGCGTAAGTCATTTTTCACTGCGCAACACACTTCCTCCTGCATCGGGGTAATTTCACTCCTGACATCATTTTCTTTTGCAGGGCTCCTGTGGAGGTCCCTCAGAGCGGATCAAGCATCTCTTCTCCCCTTCGGTCCGGTCCTTCCCCTCCTCGTGACGACGAGTCACGCCCGCTGAGCCCTATTCTGGAGGGCTCTGCGGCCCCTCCGGGTTCCGCAGTACCTCCTCCAGAGGAACGCGACCTCAGATTGGGAGGGGTCGGATCGGCCGAGGCAACGGCGTTCGCCACTTCGGCATTGCCGCAACCAGCAACCACCAAGTCTACCGCAACTCCAGCACCAGCAGCAGCTCCAGCACCAGCCACCGAACCAGCGCCTGTCCCGGCTCCAAAGAAACCAACAGCAGCTCCCAGTCCTGCTACCAAAGCTCCCGTGCCAAGTTCGTCTGCCTCGTCCGAGTCATCCCAAGTTCGGCGAGGAACCACTCCAGCAGCTTCCAAAGGCAAATCCACTGTGGTCACATCCCCCCAGCAAGCTAAAGGCAAGAAGGCTCCGGATGCTGCCAAGTCTACCTCCGTCGATGCCGGGCAGCGAACCTTGTCGTCAATGCTTCCGAAGAAGTCACCAGCAGCGACGGATCCTCCTGCCGAGCCAGCCAATTCGTAGCAGATGGTTCTTCACACCAGCCCAGCTCTTGCCCTGATTGAGAGGAAGGAAGCTCACGCAAAGGGCTTGGTGGCACCCCACATGCCCACTGGCAAACGGTACCCTCTGAGCCTTATCGAGTTCGTCATGAACTGGAATAAGGCGGAGTTCGTCTACAACAACGATCTCCCGGAAAAGTTCGGCCCCGCTGAATTTTCCGCTCAGATGAATACCGCCGCCAAGGCCATTAACCTCGCTGGGCGAATGATGGAGGTACGTCGTTTCTTCTTTACATGCTGTAGATAATAACCATTAGTCCTCGAGCCTCCGGCGGAGTAACTTGTTACTCGGCCGGATGCTCATTAGAAGATCAACGTAGCTGCATGTAAACTTCAAATATGCACACATTTAGAGCCGGGTTAAGTTCCACTTGGCCCGGATCTTGCACACTTCGAATATGCACACACCTAGAGCCGGGTTAAGTTCCGCTTGGCCCGGATCTTGTACACTTCGAATATGCACACACCTAGAGCCGGGTTAAGTTCCTCTTGGCCCGGATCTTGCACACTTCGAATATGCACACACCTAGAGCCGGGTTAAGTTCCGCTTGGTCTGGATCTTGTACACTTCAAATATGCACACACCTAGAGCCGGGTTAAGTTCCGCTTGGCCCGGATCTTGCACACTTCGAATATGCACACACCTAGAGCCGGGTTAAGTTCCGCTTGGCCCGGATCTTGCACACTTAGAATATGCACACACCTAGAGCCGGGTTAAGTTCCGCTTGGCCCGGATCTTGTACACTTCAAATATGCACACACCTAGAGCCGGGTTAAGTTCCACTTGGCCCGGATCTTGTACACTTCAAATATGCACACACCTAGAGCCGGGTTAAGTTCCGCTTGGCCCGGATCTTGTACACTTCAAATATGCAACAAACTAATTTTACACTCCTGTACCTTTGTCAGGTAACTACCAATCGCCGGAGCGCCGAAATTCAGCGCCTGCTTGATACCCACAAGATCTTGCGCGCAAAACATGTTGCACTTGGCGCGGAGCATGAAAAGAGGGGTAATTTCCTCCCTCAACACCTCTCCGTTTCACTTGTTTCTGCTGGACTAACCTCCTCATTCGGTTTTTTGCAGCTGGGGTGGAGGCTGAAAACAAAATTATGCGGAAGAACTTGGAGGAAATCCGAGGTATGTCCTCTTTCGCCCAACCTTGTTGCGTTTTCCATTTCTTCTTCTCCTTGGCTCGGCAAACATTCACTCCTCGGCTTTGCCGGGTCAACATACTATTTCCGCATCGCTTGAGGATAGTGTGCCCGTGCCTGATATGATGCTGCATTTTCTCGAACAAGCAGGACAGCATCAAGCCGAGCTGAAGAAGAAGAATGATGAGCTTGCCCTCCTCCGGACTAAGGACGACGAAATAGCCAAACTCAAGGCCGAGATGGAGAAGATGAAGGCCCAACACAAAACCGAGCTCCAAAAAGTTGGCTAGAACTTCACCGAAGAACGTGAGCGCTTTACCCTCCAAATCTCCAAGTACCAGGACCTGCTCAAGGAATCCGAGGTCCAGCTTGGGTCGGTGCTCGCTGAGCTTGAACAACTTCGCCAGAGACGCGATAGTTGTATCAAGGAGTTGACCCGGATCCATCACCATATCTCACGTAAGTTTCTTCCCCTTGCCCGACATAGTTTTCCGGGTTAGCTCATATGCCTTTGCTTCAGCATCTTCCTTTCCTTATTTTCAGATCACTTTCCGGAGGGTACTCCCATCGCCAGTGTTGCCGTTGCCAAATTCCGCCGAGAGAGGGGTACTCCCATCGCTCCTGATGGTGAGAGCGTCCCCTTAGACATGGAGGACCTGTTGGTCAGCGTGTCAGCTCGGGTGGAAACCATCAAGAACTATGGGAAAGATCTCCTCGACGTTGCGGTCTGGATCTACAACACTTTCTAGCCAAGCGAGAGTGCTCCGAAAAGGATCACACTCCTTGCTGAGAAGCTATTGGAAATCGAGACACAGCTTGATCTCTGGAGAGAATCCGCCGGGTGTGCCGCAGTAGACACCCTCCTCCATCATATCCTTACATGGTACGAGAAGATCGACCTGAGCCTCCTCACACGTCGGCGCACCGGATCCAAATGGACCGATGATCCGGAGTGGGTAGCTCGGCGCCAGGCTTGCGCCTACAGCCTTGTCGAATATTCTCCCATCCATGACTGGGTTGAGGGGCCGAGCTTTCTGGAATCCGGCGAGGAGGAGCAGATTGAGAACGTGGAGGATGGGTCGGGCGAGGATGGAGAAGATGCTGCTTCAGATATTGAAGACAGTGATGATGACACCGAACTTCCTCCTCCTGCCGCTCCTTAGTGGAAAAAACTTGAAAATTTATCAGATCCCCGGTATGTCGGGTGCAATTGTATGCTGAATACATGATATTTTGCTACTATGCTTGTATGCCGGATTAACTTGGGCGTAGTCCCCGAGTTTCATTTTCTTGTTCGTCCAATTCTTCGGCTCGATCCGTGTCTACCTTGATTCGTTTTTACGACTTACGAATCCGAGCTTCAAGAATCGTTTTAACAATACTGAGAAACTTTGAGGCTTGGCTCAAAATAATCCAACATAATAACTTGAAACTAAATACGGGGTTAGTCCGAAAAAACAAACGTTAGCTGGAATAAGTTCGTTTCCTTAGTGGTTTTTCATGTGCTACGCAATTCCAAACTTGTTCCCTTGCTCGCCATGAAGCCAATTCTTGTTGGACAGCAGCAAGTCGAAGGGTTGGGTTTCTGGTGCTCACACATTACTAATCCGGGTTAAGCGAAACGAGCCATTGCAGCTAACGCATAAAAAGTAACAACAACTGTTTATTAAGGCAGTCCCCGAGTTACTGCTCGAGGCTCCGCTATTTCATTGATAAGCTCATTGCCGACATACATACCGACATATGAGACGACTCGGATACATACACTTCTTAGCTAAGTGTAGAAGGGACGAAGTAGTGCTACATTCCACGGTCGCTTCGATTCCTCTCCGGACCTGTCCGCCTTGTTCTTTTCCTGTGGCTTCGCATCTATAAGATAGTAGGAATCATTGTGCAACGCTTTGCTCACAATAAATGGTCCTTCCCATGGGGGGGATAATTTATGCATGCCAGTGGTACGTTGTACCAACCGGAGCACCAGATCACCTTCCCGAAAGACTCGGGGCCACACTTTCCGGCTATGGTAGCGTCGAAGATTTTGCTAATATATGGCGGATCTGGACAGTGCCAGTTCTCTCGCTTCTTCTAGCAGATCAACATCATTTTGCCGGGCTTCTTGCACTTCGGCTTCTGTGTATTGGGTGACCCTAGGCGAATCATGCTCTATGTCGGCTGGTAATACAGCTTCTGCCCCATATACCAGAAAAAACGGCGTATAGCCTGTTGATCGATTCGGAGTTGTTCTTAAACTCCACAGTACCGCTGGTAGTTCTTCTATCCAGCACCCCGCTGATCTTTGCAGCGGCTCAATGAGCCGGGGTTTTATCCCGGATAATACTAATCCGTTGGATCTTTCCACTTGTCTGTTCAATGCGGGGTGGGCTACCGAGGCTACGTCGAGTCGGATCTTTTTGTCTCGGCAAAAGCGCGCAAATGCTCCTTTCATGAAATTCGTTCCATTATCAGTTATAATGTTGTGTGGATAACCATATCTCAAGATGATGTCTTTGAGAAATGTCACGGCCGTAGCTCCATCACATTTTCTTATAGGCTTCACTTCAATCCATTTTGTAAACTTGTCCACCATGACCAAGATGTGTGTCATGTTTCCTCTCGCTGGTTTGAACGGGCCAACCATATCCAAGCACCACATAGCAAATGGCCATGTAATTGGTATGGTTTTGAGTTCCGACATAGGCATATGTGTCTTGGTGGCGTATCTTTGACAACCATTGCATTTTCTCACCAGATCGTCTGCTTGCTCCAAGGCACTTGACCCGTAGAATCCATGCCGGAACGCCTTTGCCACTAAGGCCCGAGATGAGGCATGATGCCCGCATTCTCCTTGGTGTATATCTTGGAGGATGTTAAGTCCTTCTTCCGGGTCAACACACCGCTGGAGGACATTGGTTACGCTCCGTTTGTACAGCTCGGAATTGATGATTGTGTAAGCTTTGGCTCTCCTCTGAGTTTGCCTGGCTAGCACTTCCTCAGTGGGTAACATTCCATCTTTCAAGAATTGGTATATAGGCAGTGCCCAAGCTGGTATCGCTCGCGTAGGGAACATCTCCTCATCAATTTCCATCCGATCCACCGGCATAACTTCAGTCGGATCACGCTGAACAATCCCCGGGTCTAGCGAGGTAGCCCCCGGGTCTACTGAGGCAGTCCCCGGGTTTGCCGAGGCAGTCCCCGGGTTCGGCGTGCCACCTCCCATGTCAATGTCCATGGGTTCAGCTCCAGATTCCACGTTTTCCGGGACATAGATTGAGTCGGTTCCTGGGGACGGCCTGATAGATGGTTTTCTGAGGTGCTCCAATGCTACGCCTGGTGGAATTGCCTGTCGAGTCGATCCGAGCTTTGACAGCATGTCGGCAGCTTTGTTTTCCATGCGAGGTACATGGTGAAATTTGCATCCCTCAAAGTAACCCGGGATCTTCTGCACATGAAATCTGTATAGTGCCATGTTTGGATCCAGGGCGTCCCACACTCCGGACACTTGCTGTATTACTAGATCCGAATCGCCAAAGCATATTATCCGACGTATGCCAATCTCCTTTGCCACTTTGAGACCATGCACCAGAGCCTCGTACTCAGCGACATTGTTTGATGCCGCGAAATGGATCTGCAATACGTACTTGAGCTGATCCTTCTTTGGTGAGGTAAGCACAACCCCGGCACCTAACCCGGTTTTGGTTTTCGATCCGTCAAAGTGCATCCTCCAGTAGTTCGGATGTGGTGGCAGTGGTTCGTATTGCACCTCGGCCCAATCTACGAAAAAGTCCGCCACAGCCTGAGACTTGATTGCTTCTCTTCTATCATACTGGGGTGCGTAAGGTGCTAGCTCAATTGCCCATTTTGCAATTCTGCCATTCGCATCTTTGTTACCCATTATCTCGGATATGGGGGTTTCGCATATCACTTTGATGGGATGATCCTCAAAGTAGTGCTTTAACTTCTTTTCCGCCATATAGACACCGTATGCCACCTTTTGAAAGTGTGGGTAGTTCTGTTTTGAGGCAGACAATACTTCGCTCAAGTAATACACTGGCCTCTGCACCGACTTACCCTCTTCATCACGCTCCACTACAATCACTGCACTTACAACTCGGTTGGTTGCGGCTATGTAGAGCAACATTGGCTCCTTTGATAGTGGAGAAGCTAACACTGGTGCTGTGGCCAACATCTTTTTTAAGTGGGCAAAAGCTTCATCGGCCTGCGGCATCCAAACGAATTTGTCTGACTTTTTCATGAGTTGGTAGAGAGGCAGTGCCTTTTCTCCCAACCGACATACAAACCGACTCAACGAGGCCAGGCACCCAGTGAACTTCTGGACATCGTTGAGACACTTCGGCAGCTCCATTTGTTCGATGGCTCGGATCTTAGTCGGATTAACTTCGATACCTCGACTGGAGACAAGAAATCCGAGTAATTTCCCAGCCGGGACACCGAAGGTACATTTCTCCGGGTTAAGCTTCATCAGGAATCTCCTCAAGTTTGCGAATGTTTGCCTTATGTCGTCAAGGAGCGTTGCGCTTTCCTTGGTCTTGATAACTACATCATCCATGTAGACTTGTACATTTTGACCTATTTGATCGTGCAAACATTTTTGCATACATCTTTGGTACGTTGCACCTGCATTTCGTAAACCAAATGGCATAGTGCGATAGCAATAAGCCCCGTACGGGGTAATAAACACAGTTTTTATTTGATCATCCGGGTTCAGAGGTATCAACGAATGACAACAGTTCACATCCCGCGGTTGAGTCGATAACCTGATCTATCATCGGCAGTGGAAATGGATCTTTTGGACACGCCTTGTTCAGGTTCGTGTAATCAATACACATACTCCAAACCACTGCCACGTTCGGATCATCCTTCTTCTTTTCTACCAACATCGGATTAGAGAGCCAATCCGGATACAACACTTCCATGATAAATCTAGCTGCTAGCAACCGAGCTATCTCGTCACCAATGACCTTTCTCCTATCCTCGGTGAAGCGTCGGAGAGGTTGCTTCACCGGCCTTGCTCCAGGTCTTACGTTCAAAGAGTGCTCGGCCAACTCCCTCGGAACACCTTGCAAGTCCTGTGTGGACCAAGCAAAAATATCCCGATTCTCACAGAGGAAGTTGACGAGCTCGCTTTCCTATTTGTCAGTTAACCCGGCACCAATTGTTATGGTACGCTCCGGAAACATGTTATCCACTGGAATCTTCTTGGTGTCCTTTGCGGCTTGAAACGAAATGCTTCCATGAGGGTTACTTAACGCCGGCATATACTGCTGCGCGGACTGAGCTAATGCCGCCACCTCTTGGATTTTTCTTTTCTCTTGCACAATTACGAGTGACTCAGCTAGATTAGACCCGGCTGAGGCGCACTCAATAGAACGTCGGAAATCCCTAGCAATAGTAATTGCTCCATTTGGCCTGGGCAACTTCATCTTCAGATAACTAACGTGGCAACTTGCCATGAACTTGCTCAGTGCTAGTCTCCCGAGTAATGCATGATACGCGCTTTCCAAGTTCACCACCTCAAACTCCAGATTCTCAGTTCGGCAGTTATTCCTCGTGCCGAACAGCACGTCGATCCGGACTTTGCCTATGGGCTCATAGGAGATGCCTGGTACGATGCCATGGAAAGTTGTTCTTGTAGCCTGGAGCATGTTCTCCGAGATGCCCAACTTGCGCATCGTATCCGCATACATGATGTTAATGCTACTGCCATTGTTGATCAGTACCTTGGAGAACCTCACATTGATGTTCGGTCCAATGAATGTCGGATCTAACACTAGTGCATACGAGCCTGGACTTGGCATAAGCTTGGGATGATCTTTGACGCTCCAGGTGATTTCCTGGTCCGACCAAGGCATGTACCTCGTCACTGCAGGCATAACCGCGTTAACCTCCATATGTCGGCGATGCAAGCTCTTCCTATTTGTTTCCTCTGTTGTGAACACACAATAGCTCTGGTGATGTTCCCTGTACTCATTCCTGATCCGGAGTACCTCTGATCCGGTTGTTGCTGGTTTTCCACCTGATGCACTGCATCCCTTCTCTCATTGTTGGCATACCTCGGCGGAGGGGGAGGCAACATTAGTTGTTGCGTGTTTGCTCCGGAGAGCAATTGCTGCCGAGGTAACTCCTGCCGAGGTTGATCATTCTGGGGTGCCTGAGCATTCCCCGAACCACCTTGTTCTATCTTACGCATCCACTCACATTGCCTCGTTGTGTGAACCACCGGGCTGTTCGGATTTGGCGTGTGAAACTTACACGACTGGTCCAACATTGACTCATAGGTATACCTCGGACGGTCCTTCTTCTCTTGCCATTGCTTCTTCTGCTCCAGAGTCCACGTTTTCTTGCCATCATTTCGAGGAGTCCATTGCCCTCCCGTTTGCTGGCGTTGGTTGCTCCCTGCTCCGGGTTGATCTTGATTCACTGCTGCAACTTGTTGCAAACTATACCGATGATCTGGTCTATCGTCTCTCCTTTTTCCCCTGTAATCGTTCCTCCAGGACGAACCGGCTCCGTCCCTCTGATAGTACTCCTCATTAGACTCGTTTGACGCGATCCTGGGCTGGGTCGGATCACCCAAAGCATATGAATCCGCAATCCGGATCATCTTTGCCAACGTGACTGGCATTTTCCTTTGCAATTCCATCCACAACTCGCTGCCATATCTGCACCCTTGTGCGAACCATGCTATGGCCTGTGACTCTATGACTCCCTCACACGAGTTTCTCATGGCACACCACCGGGTCAAGAATTCACGATCCGTTTCGTTGATCTCTGCTTGCACATCGCCAGGGTCTGCGGTCTATTCGGTCTCTGATATGTACTTGAGAAGTTGCTGATAAACATTTCTTCAAAATCTATCCAGCAATTGATGCTTCCGGTGGCAAATTATTCAGCCATACCCTAGCCGGACCTTCCAACATCTGGGGTACGTATCGTACAGCCCATCTCAAGTTGCCAGTTGCAATTTTCACAGCTGTTGCGTAGTTTATCAGCCAATCCTCCGGCTTTGTACTGCCGTCATACGTCTTCGTGCCCCTGGGTAATTGGAAGTTGGGTACTGGCGGTTCCTTCATGATCCGGGGTCCAAAGCACGCTGGACCCGGAGGACCTTGACATTCGATCTGTTCCGACCTATACAGGCGATCCAGCTTTAACCTGGCGTCATCCAGCATCAAATCCCTGCTTTCCAATCTTGACCCTATCACATGATAGTCCGGTCTTGCGTATCCCGCATTCATCATCTCCGAGTCTCCGTCATTGTATCGGTTTTGCTCTCGTTGTGCTCTTCTCTGTTGCATACCTCGGCCGGCACTTTGCTCTTGCCTTGGTATATTCCGCTGCTGCGGTTGACCTGCTACTACCGAGTTTCGCTGTCCGGCATTGCCGTTGGCAGCATTCCCTTGACCGGCATTGCCTTGGTCGTGATTACCTCGGCCAGCTTCACCTCGGCTCACACTTCGTCGATCGTTGTTTTTCCGCATCTCTTTTTCTTTTCCCGCACGCGTTGGGTCGTACAGGACGATCTGCTTGTTCTGTCTGGCCGAGGTTACTACCTCTTCTCTCCTTGGGCCACCATGAGGCGATGATGCGGCTTCAGCAGATTTCTCCGGGTTACCCATCGCCGAATGGACGAGCTTAGAAGCTCCAACTCTCTTTGGGTTACCTCTCAGCAGCTCCTCGTTCTGCCTGTTCGCGATCCGAACCAGCTCGTTAACCCGGTCTTGTTGTCTTTGACGGGCCTCACCCGTCAGACCCTCTAGCTCGGATGCAGTGGCGTCTGCTGCCCTGAGGTTCTTCGTCAGTGTGCTGTACCTCGGCAACCCCACAGACAGATAGTTTTCCGACCCTTCTGGTCCATCATCACCTTCTCGGTTCATATCGTTTATGAGATTTTTCCCTTTTACCCTTACTGCATCAACCTTGTTTGCCTTCGCGTACTCACGTAGCGTCATGTTCAACGACTGTTGTGCCGCTGCTATTTTCTTTGCGCCCTCCAGTATCTTTTGTCGGGTCTCCTCTAGCTCGGCCTGTGCCTGAGCCAGATCTACCACTGCTGCCACTGGGTTAGCCAAGCTATCCATAGCTTCCCTCAGCACGTTCTCATGCCTCTCCAGTGGAGGTCCTCTACCTTTCCTCGGTGCCTTAGGCGTTACCACCGGGTCTGGCGCTGGATCCCTGCTTGCGCCCGCACCTGGAGCAGTCATCATCACCTCCGCGCGGTCCGGGGAGCGAGCGATACGCGCCCCGCAAGCCACAGTGAGGGGTGGTTCTCCCGCATCGACGACGCGACGCGGATGAACGCAAGACACGTCCACAGCAACGTAGACCTTGTGTGCACCGAGCTTGACGAAGATGCCGTTGCGCGGAAGGGGGCGCGTGCCGAAGCAGCCAGCGTTGTCGCTGACGTAGTCCAGCGCTCCAAAGCGCTGAACGAGCCCGGAGACGATGCGTTCGCCGGTGCCGATGAGATTTCCTGTCCGGATCTTCACCCCTACTAGCACTGCTAGCCCCACGGTGGGCGCCAACTGTCGTGGTGGTGTCACGGCAGATGCCATGGATAGGCTAAAGGTGGGGACTAATACACGCTAGGGGAATCCAGGGAGGGATAGTGGAGTGATTCTCCACACAGAAGCTTTGTATTGATGTTCTATCTCAAAGATTACAAGTGCTCCTCGAGCTGTATTGACAAGAGGAGGAGGAAGAAACTCTCTTACTCTTGCCTACTAACTAGCCCAAGAACCCTAGATCCACTAGTGCTCAACCAACTAGAATTCTGCCAACCCCCTCTACCAGAACCCTAACCCCCCCTTATATAGTGGTGGTTCGGTCCTGGCCTAGGGCATACGTGGAGGCATATTCCTAAGAATATGCCCCCTCCCAAAGTAGTAACCCGACAGGGGTGCTTTTCCCCCGCGTCACACTTGCTTTAGCGACGTAGCCTTTGCGGCGCCCGCGTCAGCCGACGTGAGCGTTGTCACCCTTGTCGGCCACGATCCGGTGGTCCTGCCCTTGCTTTATTCGCTCATCCAGTATGCACCGGACCTTCTTTTTTGACCAGAGAGATTCCTTCCTTCTCCTAGAAGCCAAGCGAGGATCCGGATCATAGTAGATCTAGCCACACCTGTTCCTGCATATAAGTTAGACAAGCATTTCCGACTTACTCCTTAAGTCGGACGAGACAACGTTAGGCGTCCTCCCCTGGCCCGGGTTACTCTGTGATCCGGCCTGCCTTGAGGTGACTCGGCCAGCATCCGCTTTGACCTTGCCGACCCTCAGCTAACTCGGACCTTATACCCCGGAGTGACCCTACCCGGGGGTATCCCCCCAACATAGTGACACGGTCACCATGGATGACTTCAAATCTTCGGAATCATCCATGACTAAACAAATAAGTGAGTTGCGTGATTTGATGACGCAATTCATGAAAGACAAATCGACCATGCCCACTACTTCACCTGAGTGAATTCGGGTTTTAAGGGGGAGGTTCCACCTCTTCTCAAGGATAAGAATCCAGGGGGTGACAAACATGAAACCTTAAGTACCTCATCCAAAAGGAAAAGAGAGAAGGAAGGGTTCCAATTGGTCCCTTGGTACTCTCTCGACCCTCCTATCCCTCACCCTCATATAAACAGTAGAGGTCATCCACCTAAGCTTGATGTATATTATTTTGCTCAATGGCAAACTTTGATGACATCTCATGTTCGTAGCTCTTGCATCGAGTTAAGGAGAATTATTGAAGAAGGACTCTCTATTAGTGATCCGACCAACTTGACAAGAAGAGAAGTTGTTGATACTCAACTCCATGCCACCGCTTTGCACATGATTCAACTTGGTGTGGGGCCAAAGGATTTCCCTCACACTAAACATCTCAACACCACTAAGGAATCTTGGGATGCTCTGACCAATTTGTTTGTTGGGAATGAGAGCATGAGGAGAAACCAATATGCTGCTTTGAGAAATCAAGTGGAAGGTTTATTCATGACAGAAGGATAGAATCATGAGGACATGTATCAAAGACTCAAGTCTATTGCCACCACATTTAGGAATCTTGGTGCCTCTCATGTGGAGATGCTTGGATCAAAAGAAAGTATGTGATATCTCTCATGCCATTTGAGCCCATCGACTTGAAGAGTCTCCAAGGAAGATATAACTACCATCTCATGACATCCAGTGAAGTTGTGCAAGAAATGCAAGCCTTCAAGATTTCCACCAAGAATGCCAAAGATGCTCATGCTAGGGCCATAGGAATGCAAAAGGGTGTGAACCTTGCTTTAAGAGCACATGTGGTGGAATATGAGGATGAAGGAAGAAGTGATGAGATCAATGGAATAAGTTGTCCCAAGGAGGTCAAAAATTCTCATGGTAAGTATATGGCTTTCTATGCAAAAGAAACTTTTGAAAGAATGCTGCCAAGCCAAGGTTGGAACTAAATTGCAAGAAAACCTCAAGTGGCAGAAAGGAAGGTGGTCCAAAAGCTAGACCATGCTACAATTGGGGTGACCGCTTTCACTTTGTTGCCGAGTGCCTGTATAAGAAGAGATAAGATAATGTTGGAAGACTTATTCTCAATGACAAGTCAAAGGCTCCTCCTCGTAAGAAGCCTTTCAACAAGAAGAATTCCACCTACAAGAAGCCGCAAGAAATTTTGTTAGCAACTCATGAAGAGTACTCATCTGGGAGTGAGGAAGAAAATAAGAGTCCACAAGTGAAGTGGTGGCCATTTCCACCACCTCTACACCCACCTACTCCCTATTTGACTCTCCAAATGAGAATCTCCCCAACAAAAATGTCAATTGCCTTATGGCAAGGGCATCTGATGTATCATCTATCCCCTCCCCTCATATGACCTTGAATGATGATATGGATGGCATTGCTAGTCTTAAAGTTAAGGAGGAAATGGTTTCTTTGGATCATTATGTGACTAACTTTCAAGGTGAACACAAGAAGCACTTTGAGGCCCTCATGGGTCAATTTGTTCATATGGAAGGGCTTCTTGAGGAGAAAGGGAAAATTCAAAGAGAGGATGCTATTGAACTAACATCCTTGAAAAATGCTCTTGCGGAAGAGGAAGTGCTCCGAGCTTCTCTTGAAGAGAGTCTTGAAGGAATTCATGAGTCACTTAATTTAGCTACCTCCAAACTCATTAAAGAGAGTGACCATGCTCTTGCTAAGGCCAAGGTTCTTAAGAAAGAAAAGGTTGAGTTTGGTGTTGTTCAAGCTAGACTAACCGGTGAGCTAGAGAAACTTAAAAAGGCTCATAAGGCCTTGGATGGTGAACACTCTATCCTCATTAAGTCTCTTGAACAACTCCAAACTCAACTAGCTAAATTTGATGCTCCTAGCACCTCTACTATTACTTGTGATCACACAAATATCATTGAGGAAAATGCTAGGTTGAAGGATGTGATTGCCAAGTCCTCCCCACCAGAAGGTAATGGTGTTCTAGATGACCTTTTGAGTAATCAAAGGTAAAACAATGGGAATGGGGTTCTTGGATATGTATCCAAGTCAAAGAAGAATAAGAAGATGATGAAGAAGAAGGCCAAGCCTGCTCAAGCAATAGAGATCACCATTGTGGGTGGTGATGCCAAAGGAAAGACTGCTCATGATGACTTTGTCGGAATTGCTAACCCTCATTATGTTCTATTTCGTGATTATTATGGTGATGTTTATGCAAAATATGTTGGGACTTATGATGGTTTTGTTGATTGGTCCATTTTGGTTCCAAAGACCCTTGTTACTAACAAAAGAGGACCCATTGAAAATGGGTATCTAAAACCAGGTCTTGATTCTTTGTAGGGCTATGCTTCTAGTGGGTCAATATGGGTGCTTTATAGTGGATGCACAAGTCATATGACCAGGAGCAAAGAGATCATGACGGAGATGAGGCCAAATGTCAACAATATAACCATCTCCTATGGTGACAAATCAAGATCTAAGGTACTGGGTCTTGGCAAGGTGGTAGTCGCACAAGATACATCCCTTGTGAATGTCATGTTTGTTGAGACCCTTGGTTATAATTTACTTTCCATTCGTGCACTTGGAAGATGGGTTTTGCTGTCTTTATTGATGATGATATTGTGGTACTCTTGTGGAGCAAGACTTTAAAGGTCGCTTTCATTGGGTACGTTGAGAATGACTTGTATGTGGTGGACTTTTCAGGGTAAACCACTATAAGTTCAATGTGCCTATTCAGGAAGGCAGACATGGGTTGGTTATGGCATCGCCAACTAGCCTATGTCAATATGAGAACTTTGCAAAGTCTTCACAAGGGTGGCCATATTGTTGGACTAAAATAAGATGTTTGTTTTGCCAAAGGTCGTGTTTGCAGGGCTTGTGTTGAAGGAAAAATGCATGATTCTACCCATGGAAAGATTACCAAGATCATGTCCAAGAGGATCCTAGAGCTCCTTCATGTGGATATCTTTGGTCCTCCATCTCATCCAAGTCTTGGTGGGAAGAAATATTGCTTGGTGATTGTTGATGACTATTCAAGATATACATGGGTTTATTTCTTCAAGTTGAAGAGTGAAACTCAAAATACTATCATCAACTTCGCCAAACTTGTTCAACGTAAACACAATGTTCCCATATTGGTAATAAGAAGTGACAATGGCTCTGAGTTCAAGAACTACACCTTAAATGAGTTTCATAGTGAAGAGGGGATTCAACATCAATATTCTGCTGCGTACACCCCTCACTAAAATAGTGTTGCCGATAGGAAGAACCGGACTTTGATGGATATGTCTAGGTCCATGTTGGTGGAGTTTAAGTCTCCATACAACTTTTGGGCCGACGCCATCTCCACCACTTATCACTCATCTAACCGGCTCTACCTCTGCAAGTTGTTGAACAATACTGCATATGAAATACTTACCGGTAACAAGCCCAATATCTCCTACTTTTGGGTGTTCGGTTGTAAGTATTTCTATCTCATAAAGGGGGTTCATTTGTGTAAATTTGAGTCCAAAGCATTTGAGAGTATATTTGTTGGTTACAATGCTGAATCCCACACTTATAGAATCTATAACAAAACCACTCGGTGCACTATAGAATCTCGTAGTGTGGTATTCGAAGAAAATGATGGCTCTCAAATGGGGAAAGTTGATGTTTGGGATGTGGATGATGAAATACCTCAAGACGCCATAAGAACAATGGGTGTGAGATTCTTTCGCCCCGTTGAGGAACCCCTTGTGGTGGCTCGGGAAGAACTATGCTTTACTCAAGTAGAGCCCTCATCTTCACAAGATCAATAAGCTCCAACACTTGAAGCAAATGATGCACCTAGCCAAGAACAAGATGAAGACCCTCCTCATGGTGATCAAGCTAAAAATGTGGTTCAAGAACTATCAAGTGAAATCAGCCTTGATCATGACCAAGATCATCAAGAGTCTCATGTTGAAGAAGATACATCCAGTGGTGATCAAGGTCAAGTTGAAGGTCAAGACGTGGACCAAAATGATCCTGATGATCAAGATCCTCCTCCAAGAAACAACAAGGAGATCGAGTCCCTCGTGAAGCTAGAGTGGAAAGATATATGAGATTAAGTTAACACACTCTAGACAAGGTTATTGGTGATATAAGAAGGAGAGTGTCCACTAGAAAAGAGTTGGAAAGTTTTAGTGATCATCAAGCTCACATCTCTTTTGTGGAACCTCAAAAAGTATTTGAAGCTCTTGAGGATCCGGACTAGTTGGAAGCCATGCATGAAGAACTCAACAACTTCAAACGCAACAAGGTTTGGAGGTTAGTAGAGAAGCCCAAAGAGTGCCACAATGTTATAGGCACTAAATGGATATTCAAGAACAACAAAGAATAGAATGGTATTGTTGTGAGGAACAAGGAAAGATTGGTAGCTCAAGGTTTCTCTCAAGTTGAAGGCATTGACTTTGGTGAAACCTATGCTCCCGTGGATCACATTGAGTCCATATGTATCCTTGTTGTGTATGCATCGCATCATAATTTCAAGGTGCAACAAATGGATGTGAAAAGTTCTTTTCTTAATGGTCCTTTGCATGAGTTGGTTTATGTTAAGCAACCCTCAGGTTTCGAGGATCCCAACTTCTCTATCCATGTCTATAAACTCGATAAGGCGCTCTATGGTCTTAAATAAGCACCTCGTGCATGGTATGAGCACCTTAGGCAGTTGTTAGACCGTAGGTTTGAGGTTGGGAAAATCGACCCCACTTTTTTTTACTAAGAATGTTAATGGGGAGCTTTTCATTTGCCAACTTTATGTGGATGACATTATCTTTGGGTCTGCTAACAAAGCTTTTAATGATGAATTTTCAAAGCATATGACCGATAGGTTTGAGATGTCTATGATGGAAGAGATGAGGTTCTTTCTTGGTTTTGAGATCAAGCAATTATTTGGAGGAACCTTCATCAACCAAGCCAAATATATCCAAGACATGCTCAAGAGGTTCAAGATGAATAATATCAATGGGGTTTATACACCTATGCAAACCAAATGTCATCTTGAGCTCAATCCCAATGGTAAAGATGTGGATCAAAAGGTATATCGGTCCATGATTGGTTCTTTGATTTACCTTTGTGCATCTAGACCCGATATTGTGTTGAGTGTAAGAGTGTGTTAAAGGTATCAAGGGGCTCCTAAATAAAGCCACTTAGTGGCGGTCAAGAGAATCTTTCAATATTTAGTTCATACCCCAAACTATGGTTTGTGGTATCCAAAAGGCTCAAGTTTCTCTTTTTTGGGTACACAGATTCAGATTGGGCTAGTGATAAGGATGATAGGAAATCAACCTCTGAGGCATTCCAATTCCTTGGTAGGTCCTTGCTGTGTTGGTCTTCTAAGAAGAAAAAATGTGTATCTCTCTCCATCGCCGAAGCTGAGTACGTGACAGCCACAAGTGGATGCACTCAACTATTATGGATGAGGCAAACTTTAAAGGAATACAGTGTCATTTATGACAAAGTGCCTCTTTTGTGCGACAATGAAAGTGTTATCAAGATTGCCTATAACTCGATGCAACATACAAGAATGAAGCATATTGAGATTCAGAATCACTTCATTAGATATCATGTTACCCGTGGGGATATTGAACTACTATATTTAGGCACCAAGGATCAACTCGCGGATATATTCACGAAGCCTCTTGATGAAGCAAGATTTTTCTATTTGAGCAATGAGCTAAATATCATAGATTCAAGAAGCTTGACCTGACCACTTTGCATACTCAACTATGTCTTGATACTTCATTCGGTTTAGGTGTGGGCATGGATATAGGGGAGTGCATTCCTAATCAATTGGGCTATCCTTCACCCCATAACGCCAACATCAAGTAATTCAATTCTCTTTATATCATTTTGTGATATGTGAGCTTCATTGTTGAGTAGTGGCTATGAACCCAAGATATATATTCACGGTGTCATGCCACACACTCTTACATGGTGGCCTTGGCCACCGCCCTCTTCTTTATGAAGAGTTGGTTGTTAATATATCTTAGTTGGAGTTCATTTGTCATTTATTAAGATTTATATTGTTTGTGGTTCTCTCCAGAGTGCTTTCTCCATCCCAGACATGTTCGCACCCCAAACCTTGCTCCTATTGCCACACATTTATCCAAACAACTTGTTTCTAGAATTTTTGGTCGAAGGGGCTAGACACTCTGGTGTGTAACGCCTAGAGTATCCGGCCGGCACGGACATTCCGGCGTGTATCGCCCGGATAGTTTGGCCGAGGCGGTTTCAAACTCGGGATTTAGGGAGTCGGGTGAAGTTAACTGTTCAGTTCCCTCCTCCACCCCCGACTCCTTCTTCATCTCAACCCGCTATCCCTCCTCCAAAACCTCTGCCGGGAAGGCCTCTCCGCCTCGAATCTTGCCACTGGTACTGGCCACTACCTACCCTCTACCGCTGGGACCCCTTCCCCACCACTAGAGATTGCCATGGACGCTGGTATTTTCCTCTCCCTCTCTCTTTCTCTAGGAAAACCCTAGGTGAATTTTTTAGGGCTTGTAAATGATTGAATCCATGTCTCTATCTTCCTAGCATGCAATGTGTACCCTAGCAGCAATCTTAGAAACCTCGATCTGCTACGATTGATCTTCCCCTGCACTAACCAGAAATTACGTGTCGGACATTTCGGTCTAGCCGGAGTATCTGGTGCTTGCGCAGCGAAATGTCCAGTCCCGACAGAGACTCCGGGGTATTTCTACCGAACAGTCCAGCGAAGATCAGTCGTTTCAGCTTTGTTTTTCTTTGTATGTTGTTACCCTTTTGGCAAATTCTAGACAAATGTGCTTACCCCATGCTACCTCCCTTTGTTGTTTTCACAGGTAGTTCTCGTCCTCACCGGTCTCGGGCTGGTCAAAAGGCTCGTCTTCATCCTCGTGAATTCCAATATGATAAAGATCATGAATCCATGTTGATCCAGTTGTGGTCAGGTAGTTGGCCCGTGAGCGTGCTGAAGCAAATCAAGAGAAGATCGGGCAACTGAAAAGGGATGAAGCCAAGCGGATCAAGTTTGAGTCTTTGACTACCTTGAAAGGGCTAAGCACCGAGGAGTTTGTGGAGATGAGGATTCATTTGTTCTATGCTTAGGCTCACACCTCCCCTGATGATCATTTCTGTAGGAATGAGCAATTGCTTCTCTATACCAAGGTGATGAGTACTTTCAAGACTCATGTCTATCCTATGCAGTGGTTGGAGATTCATAAGATCCAGGATTTCTCTTATTTTTATGATGCTCTATGGTGACCGAGAAGATGGGGTTGCACACCATCTTTCAAGCCAAGGAAGACAACAACATAGGTTTGGTCCAAAAATTCTTTGCCACAATGGTTTTTGGTGTCTCATTGGAGATACCTCTCGAGTAGATGTCCGACAACATGAGGTACAATTCCGGCATGATGTAGTTTGTAGGTATTCTTGGTTTGCCTTTCAACCCCAATGGTCCCAGTGGTGTGAGAATGCATGTTCATGGTCAAGCTTATAAAAAAGGTTGGCTCCCATCTATTCGGAGAATAGAGTGTGTGGCCAAACCACCAACATCAAGCTTCTCTACAACATTTTGCTTCGCATGTTCTGCCACACTATCACTCCCAAGGCAGGCAACAAAGATGAAATGAGAGGTTCTAAAATCAACCTCATGGATCATGCGCATTCCGTGTTTGCTCTTGGTCCCAACCATGAAGGTGGTGCTATTGATGTCATGGACTTCATCTATCAAGATATGTACAAGTTCATTATGGACAATAAGTGTCCTCTTTATGCCCATATGTGATGAAGCTCATTTTTTCTCACAATACTCCAACTCCTTTGCTCTACTCAAATCTCGTTAAACACAAGCATGCGAGGCTTCATAGAAAGGAGGATCCTTCCACCAAGGCACCTCGTGGCTACCCCTAGTCACACGGTGTCTTTGAGCCTAGTGATGATGATAGTGGTGAAGCATCTTATGAAATGTAGGAAGTGGATGTGCCCTGTGGCCCTCGCATGAAGCATGCTAGAAATGCAACGTTTTGACCCCACTCGAGCAGAAGTGCATCAAAAGGTGAAGAAAGCTTCTTGGTGTAAGAAGTTGCTCCTATGTCAGAACATAGATATCCGCAATGGTCAGTATGATGCCTATAAGGCTAACATGAACATCATGAAGGAGCTCAATAACATCAACCAACCCATGGACATTGACGCCTCCTAGCAGGCTTCAGATGGGACGCTCTCTTATGGTCACTGAAGCCAGGGCCATGTGTATTGGTATTTGTTTGAGGATGTGTCCTCCTCTTCTCGCCTTCATGGCAAGGAGATTGCATAAGATGAGGATGAGGATGAGGATGAGGATGAGGATGAGGATAAGAATGGAGATGAGGATGACGAGGACTATAGTGGCTAGGTCAGTTTCGGATGCTTTAGTATTGCTCTTTTCCCTTTTTGGCATCTCGATGCCAAAGGGGGAGAAGCAGCCCTATATTAGGTTACTACTGAGATTTGCATGGGTACACAAGATTCTCGTTCATTCGATTTGCCTCTTTGAAGCTCGTGTCTTTATTTTATCTATATGAGAACTATTATGTTGTGTTGAACTCCAGTGTGTGTGGTAAGACATGCGTGCCCGATATCGTTATCTTGTTAAAGACTGTTATGCCTATGTATTTGTCTAGTCTTTATTTTGGTATCTTGTCTTACATCATCGGTTTATAAACTCTAGAGTAGGTGTTGATCGTATTTTGTGTGATATTTGATGAGTGCGAGTGCATAGATCGTTTGTAGCTAGTTTCGAAATAAAGATATCGATCCCACAGGAGCAGGAGTCTAAAGTCTAATAACTCTTGAATTAAATACTACAACAGAAATGCTAAATAAAGTTCTAAGTAATAAGATAAAATGCGAGTATTGTGTAACAAGGTGTTTTGGGTTTTTGGTATAAGAGAACAATAAGTAAAGTAAGGTAACTAAACACAGAAATTAAGTATCGCGTATGTGAAAGGGATTTGAAACTGCAATGGGAAAAAGCATTCTCAGGGAGTAGAGGATACACCACTAGCATTATAAAGATCTAAGGTAAAGATTATTATCATGAACATTCTCAACTATGTATGTGTGGGAGGAACTCCGTATTTGGACAAACTGCTCACATCATCCTCATAACCATAGCAGACAGCAATCGACATCAATCGAATTACTACGCTATTAAGGGACTTAATCCCGTAGGATGTATCCCATGGCATGTATAGTGTTTTGTGAGTTTCCTCGGTTCCCAAGTTGATATGTAAGGGGTGCCAACAGCTTTATAGTCACTATAAGTGCTAACACACCTCCGTCTACCAACAAGTAGTTCCCTCCATCAAGTCTCCCTGAGAGGCAAGTATTGAGAGGTTGACTTCTCTCTACATCAAGATGAATACAATCTAACACATGATCACAACGATGAATATCATAATAAACTTTATCTAATTTCAATCTCATACTAGGGTTTCTCCATCTCCACCAGAACTAATGATCTACTCAGACATGGAGGCAATCAACATCATGGAAATAATAATGGAATCTATCATAGATGAATAGTACTTGTATAAATCCACAACAAGTACGGAAATAACAACAAGATCTAGACAAGAGGTAGATGGGATGGATGGAGATGGTGGTGACGCAGTGGTTGCTGATGAAGATCGATGCCTTAGCCTCCCGGATCTGCGTAGGGCGAAGATGGATCCCCGATGGATGAGTTCCCCCTCCAGATGCCTTCCGGAGGTGAGGTTTCGGCGATTTTTGGTTGTTCTGTATGTCGTCTCTCTGATCCAGTTGCACGGGGTGAAACTATTTGAGGAGGCGGTGGCAGCGCCAACTATACGACCGAAACTATATGGCTGGAAAATTAATTCCCGCTATATAGTTGGTTGTTAAAGCATATGTATGCCTTGATCGCTTCGGGTTTTATTCTAGTGTTATTCGTATTTCCCAAATAAGCGATTTACGTTGTTTTTGACTCCTTTTCTCTCCAATACAACTGCTCCAAGAATTGTATCCATTGTATCCATCATATGTCCTGATCCTGTTGAAAGTAGACATAAAATGAGTGTGCGAATAGCGTAAAATACCAAGATCCTACATCTACAGTGCAATATAATAATATAAAACATGATACAAATATGCCCTCATCAACTTCCCCAAGCCTAGACTCTTGCTCGTCCCAAGCAAGCTTGGCTTAATGGATGTGATCCTCATATTCATGAAGCTAAGTCGATAAAATAAATGAGGCAGTTGCAGCATGTGTTTATCATATATGATACATAGGAATAAGGTCATGAATAGTACCTTACTCGAACCATCCGAATAATATTAGCAGGCTTCCACACCTTAGCATTTAACAGTTCACAAAAGATTACTCTCAATATGATGTAAAAGTATTCGGTTCAACCGAATGAGTTAGCGAGGTAGTCCCAAGTGTTTTTGGATTAACATATTCACTTGGGATTTAAAATCTCAAACGCTTCTTTGTCATACTACAATATAGTGGTGTATGCATATTTTCTCTTTGCACATTTGCTCTTTTTCTTCTATCTTTTCTTCTCTTTTTTTCTTTATATATATATATGCTCACACTTTTGTTTAAATGTTTTGCAAAGAAGCTAGCCATACGTTCCACTTCATGTTGGAATTCAAAGTTTAACGATCTCAATTACCGAATTCCAATTGTATATGAAGAAATCTTTATAGCTTAAATAGTCTACCTCATCTTGTTCTCACTCTAATTTGATAGCACTTTTAATTTTCCTTTGTTCAAGGTTTCTTTTTCAACTTAATTGATTAGATAATTTTTCTTTGTAAATCTAACCATCAACTTACAACATATTGACCAAATTATCTTTATATGTTCCATTAATACCAATGGTGTGGAAGACTCCTACTTCTATCATCAAGTGCAAGTAAAATTATACTCAAGCCATTCATATATCCAATAGGACAAACACAAAATCCATATTGCTCCATATATGATAATAAACTCGGAATTTCATAAAAGGGATCGACTATTCCTGAAGGGAATTCTAATGATGCAAACTTTATTTCTAACTTGAACTAATGCAAAACTGAAATAGTAATGTAAAACTTATAAGATAGATTACAAGGTCTTAAAGATCTCCCCAAGCTTAGAATCAAGCCAGGCAGGATCAAATAATCCCTTGCAATTATTTGATACCATGATTATTGTAGATCACTGTGGCGCCATGGCACGCGGTATCTTCTCTTCATGGGCCAGCCTGAGACGGAGGGATTGATTGACGACCTCTAATTCCTTAACACGCAGCTTGTAGAAAAGATTATTCCTCTCCAACGGTTTCACTTGTTCTTTAATGAGCACATTGTTATCTTGAAGGGTTTGTATCGCCTTAAGGCTCATAGAAAAACCTGATTTGGTTATCTGCTTAATATCTTCATCAAGTTTATCAAGATAAAGTCGCAGAAACCGAAGATGTTTGGGTGTCATTGGTGTATCCTTGCCTATCTCTTCAATCTTCAGCTCGAGGGCTTTCAACTCCCTCTTCCGGTGTTCATTGTTGGCGTCGAGGAACTCCATAGGGACGATCTTGATCTCCTTGCCTTGCTCTCTATTGCTCCCGATCTCCATAGGAACTTTTCCCCATGGCTTGTATCCCTTGGTTGTGTGTCCTCACGTATGAAAAAGAGGTAGATTGGTTTCTGAAGATTATGATTAGAGAGAGACAATGGCAGTATATAAGGGGGTCAGAGGTCGGTAAAACTCGCGAGAAATACCAAATTCATGCCCAAGAAAAGAATCTTAACAAAATAGGGAAAGAAATCGCGGATTTGGAGAAATCCTGTCGCGTAACGACCAACTATACGGGCGCGACCCATATAGCTCCAGCTGTATAGTTGGTTCCGGGCAGATATTTCCAAATCTCAAGTCCATGTCGATTAAGTTACGACTCAAAACCGACAAAACTGGTTTTTATATAATAATAATATAAAATATCTGAGAGTTTAACGACCAACTATACGGCGAGAATTAATTTTCTAGTCATATAGTTGCAACCGTATAGATCCAGACATCGAAAATCGAAAATGTCTGAGAGTTTAATGACCAACTATACGACGGGAATTAATTTTTCGGTTATATAGTTGCGACCGTATAGATCCAGACATCGAAAATCAAAAACGTCTGAGAGTTTAACGACCAACTATACAACAGGAATTAGTTTTTCGGTCGTATAGTTGCGGCTGTATAGATCTAGATGTCGAAAATCGAAAATGTTTGAGAGTTTAACGACCAAATATACGATGGGAATTAATTTTCCAGTCGTATAGTTGCGACCATATAGATCCATACATTGGAAACAATTTCGCGAAGAAGATACAGAAGGTTTAACGACCAACTATACAGTGGGAGAGATTTTTCTCCAGACGTATAGTTGCGACCATATAGTTGGTAAAAACCTTCAGAAACTTCAGAAAAATACAAGGAATTCAAAGACAAAAATTTCAGAAGTAAAATTTGTGAAAACAAATCACTTATTTGAGTAAGAACACTTACCTTGCACTTACCGTTTACTTATTCAGAGATGACAAGCTCCTCCAACAAAAAAGACTTCTTCTCTTTTGGAAGAGTTGACCTTAGTTCATTTAACAATTCTCGTAAACGAAAATCACTAGGACTAAAGTTCCTCCCAATAAGATTAGTTTCTTGCTGGGGAAATATGGACACTGCATCCAACATCTTTATTTCTTGCATGTGCATAATCTACAACTCAAATTCTTGAAGTAAAAGGATCCAACGGATCAGTCTTGGCTTATGATTTTTCCTCTCAAGGAGTTATTTTATACCATCACGATCCGTATGAACTCTTACTTTTGCATCAAATATGTAAGAGCTCTTACTTTCGCATCAAATATGTAAGAACAAAATTTATCACAAGAGAAAAATACAGCAAAAAGTTCCCTTTCTTCCTTAGGATAATTCTTTTGAGCACTATTAAGAGTTCTACTAGCATGATGTATAATATTAAATCTGTGACCTATATGTTGTCCCCGAGTTACTCCTACAGCATCATCACTAGCTTCACATATTAAGTCAAAAGTCATATCCTAGATAGGTGGTTTAATGATAGGAGCATGGGATAAAGCATATTTAAGTTTATCAAAGGCTACAAGACATTTATTATCAAAGTTAAATCTTACTTCCTTTGGCAGAACATTAGTCAAAGGTTTAGATATTCCAGAGAAATTTCTAATGAACCTTTTATAAAAACCCACATGACCAAGGAAACTTCTTATACCTTTTATATCCTTAGGTTGTGGCATTCTCTCTATGGCCTCAACCTTAGCTCTATCCACTTCAATTCCCTTACATGATACCTTATGTCCAAGGACTATACCTTCTTTAACCATAAAATGGCACTTCTCCTAGTTTAGAACAAGATTGGTTTCTCCACAATGCTGCAAAACTCTTTTGAGATTATCCAACCAACTAGTAAACAAAGTTCCATAGACAGAAAAGTCATCCATAAATACTTTCATTATCAGTTCTATAAAATCAGCAAAAATAGCAGTCATGGATCTTTGAAAAGTAGCTGGAGCATTACATAAACCAAAAGGCATATGACGGTAAGCATGTAAACCATAAGGACTAATGAAAGTTGTTTTAAGTTGGTCATCAGGATGAACAGCTATTTGAGAAAATCTAGAATATCCGTCCAAGTAGCAAAAATGAGTGTGGTTTGCTAACCTCTCTAAATTTTGATCTATGAATGGTAAAGGATAGTGATCTTTCCTAGTTTCTTTATTCAATTTCCTGAAATGTATACACATCCTATGTCCAACAATAGTTCTAGTAGGTATTAGTTCATTGTTTTCATTAGGAACAACAGTAAAACCGCCCTTCTTAGGGACACAATGAACTAGACTTACCCATTCACTTTATTTTATAGGATAGATTATACCTGTGTCCAGTAGGCGTACTATTTCTTTTCTTACCACTTCCTTCATTTCGGGCTTCAGTCGTCTATTAAATTCCGCAACTGGTTCAGCACCTTCCTCCATGAATATTCGATGGACGGTTATCATGGGACTAATGCCCTTCAAATCATCCATTGAGTACCAAAAGGCCTTGCAATGCTCCTTAAGTATTTTCATGAGTTCTTCTTCTTCATCTCATGAAAGTTTAGCACTAATAATAACAGGAAATTTATTTGTATCATCTAAAATCTGTATTTAAGATTATCTGGTAGAGTCTTCAATTCTGGGGGTGGTAATTCCTCGTCCCCTCTCTTTTCTGGCTCTTCAAAAGCCTCATTAGTTGGAGGCCCTATAATGGGAAGTGAATCGAATTCACCTTCTAGTTCTTCTAGGGACTTGTCCTCCATAACTATTTCTTCATAATTTGAGTCTTCATTTGTTTCTTCTTCTTGATTACTGAAGAAGAGACCTACCATTTCCTCAATATTTTTCTATTTTTCTTCTTCTTGTATTTGTAGAGGTCTATCTTTAAATTTGGAAAAGTGGAATTCTTTTTCCACTTCCCCAAGATTAAGAGACACAATCTCCTTTTTGAAATCAACTTTGGCACCTACATCACTCAAAATGTTTCTTACAAATATAATTGGGCAAAGAGTGTCAGCTGGCATATCAACAACTACAAAGTCGATAGGAAATTTAGTGCCAATTATGATAGTTGCATCTTCAACTACTCCCATTGGAATTCTAAGAGTTTTATTGGCTAACATGATTGTCATATCGGTATTTTCAATTGTAGTCAGTTCTATTTCTTCTTTTACTTCTAAATAAAAATCATAAGATATAACATTAACTTCGGTACCAAGATCGCATAAACCATAATGCGAGGTTTCCTTAAATATGTAGGGAAGAATAGGCTTACCCACATCTTTTACCTTAGTTTGACCTTCAACCAATAGGGAAGTCTCTTCATCAAGTTCAACTATGTTACAATGTGCATACATATCCATAATTGCTTCCTTGGTTACCTCTTCATCTTTTGTTTCTTCCAGATGTTCCTTAACTTCTGGCATACTTTCCTCTTCCTCCTTCTCCTGTACTGCTTTGACCTGTTCATATTCAAAAATATGCTTATGTGCAGTGTTAGATAAAGGTATCTCATATATTGGTTCTAGGGAGGCCAGTGTTGCTTTAACTTCTCTTCTCTTCTCAGGTTCGGGTGGTGGACATACTTGACCAAACCCTCTTTTGGAGCTTTGATGTGTTTTGTAAAAGCTTTAACAACATGCAACACAAGATCTAAATTCAAATAAAGTTCTTTAGATAGTTCTTTAACATGGCCCTTTTTATTATAGTCATGAATACAATCATAATCTATTTCTATGCCACCTTCGCTTCCTAGACCAAAATACCATGAAACTCTATGATTGCGAATTCTATTAAGTAAATCCCAAGCTTTAGTTATAGGAAGGTTCATAAAGGCTCCTTTCGCGAAAGAGTCTAGTTCAATTTTATTAGGTTCAATTAAACCGCCATAAAAGATATGCAATAAATACCATTCAGGCAAATCATGATGGGGACATAGATTAAGTAAATATATAAATCTGATATAAGCTCTTACTAGTCCTTCATTAGAACAGTTCCTCCAAATCATTATAAGTCGCCTGATTCCAAAAGATTTTGATAATGGATAATATTTTGCTAGAAACTCACAGGCTAAATTATCCCAAGTAGTAGTGGCTTATAGGAGTAGAGATCTATACCATGAGAGAGTTGTACTAGTCAAAGTCTGACTAAAAAGTTTAACCCTTACCTCATTAGCGGTATATCCCGTCAACTGGAAAGTGCCACATATATCTTTGAAACATGCAATATGCTCATATGGATCAGGATCTTCTTCATCTCCAGTAAATTGCTTCTTGTGTAGAATACCAATTAATAGAGGATTTATTTCAAACCCCTTTGTCTTCTCATTGGAGTTGTCTCTTTTATTAATATCATAAGGCTTCCCAAAGTGGAGCAGTGGGTTAGCACTAGCCATATGCTCAAACTCCATCATGTTGGTGGAATGTTGTAACTCAAAACAAAACTTAGCAAGACAAAAATAAATAAGCAAAAACTAAAAGACCTACAGCGCTTAGCTCCCTGGCAATGGCGCCAAAAAATAGCTTGATGACTACAAGTGCACAGATAGTTTGTAGCTAGTTTCGAAATAATAATATCGATCCTGCAGGGAGCAATAGGCTGAAGTCTAATAACTCTTGAATTAAATACTACAATAGAAATGCTAAATAAAGTTCTAAGTAACAAGATAAAATGCGAGTATTGTGTAAAAAGGTGTTTTGGGTTTTTGGTATAAGAGAACAATAAGTAAAGTAAGGTAACTAAACACAGAAAGTAAGTATCGCGTATGTGAAAGGGATTTGCAACTACAATGGGAAAAAGCATTCTCAGGGAGTAGTGGATACACCACTAGCATTATAAAGAGCTAAGGTAAAGATTATTATCATGAACATTCTCAACTATGTATGTGTGGGAGGAACTTCGTATTTGGACAAATAGGCAGCAACCACTTCTCACATCATCCTTATAACCACATCAGACCGCAATCGACATCAATCAAATTACTGCGCTATTAAGGGACTTAATCCCGTAGGACGTATCCCATGGCATGGATAGTTTTCCATGAGTTTCCTCGGTTCCCAAGTTGATACATAAAGGGTGCCAACAGCTTTATAGTCACTGTAAGTGCTAACACACCTCTGTCTACCAACAAGTAGTTCCCTCCATCAAGTTCCCATGAGAGGCAAATGTTGAGAGGTCGACTTCTCTCAACATCAAGATGAAGAGAATCTAACACATGGTCACAACGATGAATATCATAATAAACTTTATCATATTTCAATCTCATACTAGGGCTTCTCCATCTCCCCAAGAACTAATGATCTACTCAGACATGGAGGCAATCAACATCATGGAAATAATAATGGAATCTATCATAGATGAATAGTACTTGTATAAATCCACAATGAGTACAGAAATTACAACAAGATCTAGACAAGTTGCAGTGGTTGATGATGAAGATCGATGCCTTAGCCTCCCGGATCTGCGCAGGGCGAAGATGGATCCCCGGTGGATGAGTTTCCCCTCCAGATGCCTTCCGAAGGTGAGTTTTCAGTGATTTCTGGTTGTTCTGTATGTTTTCTCTCTGATCTAGTTGCACGGGGTGAAACTATTTGAGGAGGCGGTGGCGGCGCCAACTATACGACTAGAACTATACAGCCGGAAAATGAATTACTACCATATAGTTGGTCGTTAAACCGTTTGTATGCCTTGATCGCTTCGGGTTTTCTTCTGCTGTTATTGATATTTCCCAACTAAGTGATTTACGTTGTTTTTACTCCTTTTCTCCCCAATACAACTGCTCCAAGAATTGTGTCCATTGTATCCATCACCTATCCTGATCCTGATGAAAATAGACATAAAATGTGCGCGCGAACACCATAAAATACCAAGATCCTACATCTACAGTGCAAGATAATAATATAAAACATGATGCAAATATGCACTCATCAATCTTATATTCAAATGCAAACTTAAAGTGGTCACACATCTAGGGGGCTCTCTATAGTTTGTAAATCATTTGTTGCTATGCTTATTGCTTATCATTTATGAATATCCTTGGGTTGTCATCAAACACCAAAAAGAGGGAGATTGAAAGGGCATTTCGGACCTTCATATGTTTTGATGTTTGTTGACAACACTAGGAAGGTTTAATCGTGTGCTAAGTTTTTCAGGGCAACATATTCTTTTCAGCATATTGTTATTGTGTTGCTCCCTCAAAGGGGAAAGAGGGTTCTAATTGGATTGATAAAAGAAGATCCAAGGAATTTTATGTGTGCAGGCTGAGTTTTTCGGACTATTTGGCCAAGCCGGAGTGTCTGGATGGTGCATGGTGCAGTGTCCGGTGCTAGAATACCTCGGGAAATCTCCACGGAGTGGTTACCATTTTGTATGCCATTTAGAATTCCACCCGGATTCTGGCCGAAAGCTCTGAAGATTATCTACCAGGCTGGAGTGTCCGGTGTTGCTCAGTCGGAGTGTCCGGCCCAGGCCAGAATGTCCGGTGATATTTTCCCGGACACTCCGAGTTAAGTGGATGCAACAGATTCTGGGCCCCTATATAAAGGTCCCTTCTTCTACCTTGGTCATCTTCTCGTCCCCAACATCAAGAACCCTAGAAGCCGAGCCACCAAATCTTCAAGATATCCTCTCTCAACCATCCAAAGTCATTGATCTTTAGAGAATCGAAGGAGAACCCGATCTACATCTCCACCGAAGCGATTTACATTTCCCCCTCATTCACTTGAGGCCCCCCTGTTCTAGTGTTTCTTAGGAAATCCTAGGTGGTGTTTTCAGTTCTAACTTGCTTGTTGTCATTGTGGCAGCTAGCCTTGTACTTGGAAGCCTCTGTTCTATTGTGGAAGTTTTCTCCAAGCCTATTGTAAAGGCGTCGGTTCCTGCCTCGAAGGGTACCGATAGTGGAAAACTGGACTAGGCCATTTGTGGCGGAAGTTCACTGGCGAATAGGGTGAGGCCTTTGTGGCGTGGTGGTCTTAGTGCCACCCACACCTCCAACACAGACGTACTTCCCCTAAAAAGGAAGGAACTATGGTGAATCAAATCTCATGACCATGTGTGCTTCACTCATGGTTACCTGTTTCCTCTTACCGCTCCTTTACTTGTGTTGTGCTAGTAGCTAGGTTGTCATATAGGTAAATTCATCTTAGTTGCATATCTAGTGAATTTACCTTTGAGTTAAGCCTAAATTGAAAAAGAAGTAAAATTTGGAGTAGCACCTATTAACCCTCCCCCCTCTAGGTGCCCGTACGATCCATTTCACTTACACCACGGCAGGTGCCTTTCCTAAAGGGATGTTGGTGGACTTCTTCTTATCTGCCTCTAAGACGACAGTGGATTTCTTGGAGACTCCACTCTCCGATTTCTTTTTCTTGCCCTCGGCAACAACGTCAGAGGTGGAGCTCTTCTGCTTTCGCGTTTCTAGAGTTCGCTGATCCTTGGAGTTCTCCTAGTAGGACAGGACTTGCACATCCTTTAGCTTTGGATCATAGACCTGAGCGGCCATGTCTTCCTCGACCAAGGTCGCCAACTAATGGGATTGAGACATGTTAGATGATTGATGCTTTCAAGACGGAGAACTTATAGTATATACAACAATAATGAAGGAAGCATAGTTACCTCTAGGCATTTGCCGCATTCAAACATGTCAAAGGTGATGACGAGGCCACACTTCCTATCCTTCACCTTGACAAGGTCCTTAATCCGGAGCTTGATGGAGTCACTGGATAATTTGTCCTTGGAAATCCAAATTGGATATTTCCTCCCCTTGGTGTACTTGTGCATCAACTTGGCATGGTGCTGTAGAGGTTGGATCCGCCTTACGAACCAGCACATGGCTAGGTCCAAGCCAGTGAGACCTCCGTCTACCAGCCATTCTATCTACCTTACGGCATGGGAGGCTTCATCGTCGAAAGGGAGGAGGCCTTGGGACCTTCAGGTGTTGTCCTCGATGGCAGCCCCGTCAACAAAATCAGGGTACGAGTCTTGTCGGTCGGCCATAGGAACATCTGGACCATAGAAATATATCCTTTGCCAGTTCTTGCGGGACTTGTGACCAACAATGTCAGAGAATCGCCAGCTAGGATAGATCTTAAAGATAATGGTTCCACAGTTCCGAAGTTCATCCTTGGAATATCCGGACTCTCTCCTCATGGTGAATACGTAGATAAATAGATCTAACCTAGGCCTAATCCCTAGGTATCCTTCACACAAAGATACAAAATTGCTAAGTACCATGATGCTATTGGGAGAGAGGTTGTGAAGAAGAACCTGGAAGTGATTCAAGATCTCGAGGAAGAAGTCAGAGACTAGGAGGGAAATGTCGCGTACCAGCTGCGCTTTGAGTTAGACCTTCTATCAGGCTTGGGGAGAAGGGACGACCTCATTGGTTGGTGCCGCCCGCCAGACCAGTCTCTCCGTAGAAGGGAGGTAGCCATCATCCACGAGCTCCTTCAAGTGCTTCGCGAGAAGACTTGTGGGAGTCAGTGTCCTCCTCCACGGCTTCGAGCATCGCTCGTTTCTAGTCGTCGCCGATGATTTGCACCATGATGGTGAAGGGAACTTCCACCCCCTCCGGTGGGACGGTGACACCATTGGATGGCGCCTTTGATGCCACGGGAGATGTCATCGTCGATGGGATATTGCTGCTGCTGGCCATTGGAGTGGATTGGAAGACAGGGGAAGAAGAATCTATTGGCTAGGGTTTTCTATTGTTGGGACCTCGAAGGGTTGCGCTACGAAAGGAAGAACACGATGCGGGGGAGAATGCAGGTGAAAGATTTGTCTTTGGCTGCAGTAACAATTTATAACCCTTGGCATCGAGATTTGTGCGCAGAAGATCTAACAGTCACAGCGTGTGTGCGAACGTGCGTGGTAGTTTTGCCACGTCCCTCGTTTGCCGCTTAACGTTTCTGATTTCACGCGCGAGAAAATCGCTAATGATTATCCGCTGTCATATTTGAGTTTCAAGGAAGTGTAGGTTGTAGCCTACGTCACCCTACTGATAGTGGAAGAGGAGTAGTCACGTATGAAGATTCCAGTAAAGGCAGACACTATCCAACTATGGAAGGGAAGACTAAACACTTATGATTCTTTGGCTTACATATTGAAAACAGGGAAGATTGCAGGGTTCTTTGGGATGAATTCGAGATGTTGCTTGACGAATTGCTGACATCACCTAGACGAAGCATTCAAATATTGGAGGGCAAGACGGCGCGAGATCGCAAAGTCCTCTAGGGGCTACTATGATATGCTAAATGGATATCACCATGGCATGTCTCTAATCCGGCTAACCCGGGTGGCCCATAGTTGGTAGCAAGGCCTATGGCCTACTGGGCGGTCTAGTTAGACGGATCTAGAAGGGAGGCCCATGCCAGAAGAAGGAAGGCTACGGTGCAGTTACCGAACAACCCGGAGCCTTGGAGTACAAGACACGAGGACTAGTTAGTATTAGTGTAGGACTCTGTAGCCTGTCCGGCAAGGATCTTTCCCTGTAACCCTAGGTTCTGGTGCCTTTATAAACCGAACCTATTGGAGACTTTAGGGCAACAACATAAAACAATCATAGTGCATATCACAACACCTCGCATAGCGAACAGATCTTTGTAACTCTGCGTATTGCCATTATGGTGATTTATAGAAGGAGTAGGGTTCCGCCATCGTTGTGGGACCCGAACCTAGGTAAGATGTGTTACCTCGTACCCGTCAACTCACCGCCTCCTCCCACCTCTCTAAACACGCTCTGTGAGGATCCCTCCATGGAGTACTCATCGGCAATACCATTTGTGCATATTGCATTGATGCTTGTGTTGATTGGGTTTTTTTTGTTCTTCCTGGTAGACCTCGGAGTTAATGTGAGCAACGAGATCGAGTCTCGGATCGAAGGTCAAGATCAACACCATCGAATAGAATACTTGATCATCGACGAACAAGTCAAGCAGATGAACCATGAATATCTATATTGTGATTATCAACAAACAAGGCAAGCATAGCCCCACCATACATATGAATCCAATGATTTTAAAGTATTTAAATTCTTGTCATGCTAAATATGATTCTAAAGTCTTTTATCGATAGTTAGAGTAATCTTATATTTTAGACGAAAGTATGTGATTTTTTTAGCCTTAACCCCGAGAGTGTCACACTCGCCATGACAGAACCGTACCAGGGACATGATGTGTATTATATGTGTATTTCCTAGAACTATACCAAGTTCACACAGCCAATGTCCATGTATGTGTATTTCCCATATTGGTCAATCATTCATCCCCACTCATACATCTCATCCACTTCATCTTAAAAATGTCCTTCATGTCCCTACTGTCACCCATAATATTTTTTCTATTAAAAAGCTTTTACTAAGGATAATAATGTTTTTATTGAACTTCATCCTTATGATGTTTGTGAAGGATCGAGATTCAAAGAAAATTATTCTTTGTGGTCGGAGTCGGGGTGAACTATATTCAGTTGATGCGCCATCCATCAAAAATCCGTCACCAGTGCCCGTCTGTCGTGTGCCAAGTGGCACTCTCGCCTTGGTCGTCCAACGTCTCAAGTCATTCATCACGTTCTTCATCGCCATGAACTTCGCATAGAGTCTAGTAATAAAAACACTCATGTTTATGATGCATTTCAACAGGGCAAGTCATTAGCTACCTTTTTATTATCTATTCATGTAATAAAAATTCCACTTGATCTTGTTTATTACGATGTCTAGGACCCTATCCAAACTTTAGTTAGTGGGCATAATTATTATATAAGTTTTATTGATGCTTCCAGTCCTTTTACATGGCTCTATCTCATTAAGCGTAAGCGTAAGTCTGATGTTTTTCTTTCCTTTCAAATGCATGTACACAAATGTTTTCATGTTCAGTCAGATTGGGGTGGCGAATACCGCGACCTTAACACATTCTTTAGTAAATTTGGGGTTGTTCATCGTGTAACGTGTCTCCATACTCATCAACAAAACGGTTTGTTGAACGCAAATACCGTGATCCTTCTTGATCATGCGTCAATCCCTTTTCCGTTTCTGGAGTGATGCTTTTGTGACCGCCTATTTTCTTATGAATAGGCTACTACACATGTTCTTGACATAAAATATTCCATAGAAAATTGCTAGGTGAGATATATGATTATACCTTTTAAGGTCTTTGGTTATGCTTGTTGATCTCATCTTTTCCCATACAACACTCGTAAACTCGAGTTTAACTCTAAATAATGTATTTTCCTTGGCTATAGTTCACTTCACAAGGGATACAAGTTTCTTCACATTGGTTCCAACCGTGTGTATATATCTCGGAATGTTGTCATTGACGAGTCTGTTTTTCCTTTCTCACGTCCTCATCCTCTCCTATACACATGACTATTCTGTCCTCTCATGCTTACATTGACCAATTTGGAGATATTGCATATGCACCCTTGTTTTACCTAACCATGGGGAAGGTGTCGGATGAGGAGCTCACCCTGAAATCATTGATGATCAGGTTGAAATAGACACCGACCGTGCAAGACATCTTGATCGCTTCGTTTCAGGCACGATTGATCTTGTCATGTCCCGGGCGCACGTCGATCGTGTTGCATCTCCTATGTGCATTGATCAAAATCCCATGTAAGGCCATCTCTGGACTCGCCGCACGCCTATCTTGGGCATCATTAGGCCCATTCGTATGGGGCGTCTTCATCCTTAGCCACTTGGCCTGCTTCGCCTGAGTCTCCTCGACCGCTTCATCTCGATCGATGTCGCTTGATGCTAAGTCAAGGCCACCATCTCCCTCGATCTCTGCCTCTAGCATGACTATGACTGCTCCGACGCGTGCTGTTACGTGTTGTCACACTGGTATTATTCAACCAAAGGCACGGACTGTCAGTATTATTGTCTTGCTCGCTGCTTGTACCAAGAATAGTATTCCTGATTCTTCTGTTGTGCTAGCTAGCTACCAAGAGGTGCTTCATATTCTTCATTGGCGTACTGCTATGGAGCTGGAATTTAGCGCCCTTCTGCAGAATGCAACATGAACTCTCATTCCGCCGCATCTTGGTCTAAATGTCATAGACTCCAAATGGGTTGTTAATATCAAGAGGCGCTCATATGGTTCTATTGAGAGATATGAAGCGCGTATTATTGTAAAAGGTTTCAAGAAATGTTATGGTCTAGACTATGAGGACACCTTCAGTCATGTCGTGAAGCCCGCCACTATTCAGTTGTTGCTTTCTTTGGTTGTTACTAGGGGTGGTTTCTTCACCAACTTGATGTTCAGAATGCTTTCCTTCATGGTGTCTTCGAGGAGGAGGTTTATATGCACCCACCACCAGGTTTTTTTGATCCAGCACAGTCATAGCACTTGTCATCTTGTCAAGGCGGTATATGGTCTTAAATAGGATCCACGAGCCTGGCATGCTCACCTTGGTTCTGCACTTCGTGCTCTTATTTTTACTTCCTCGACGACTGACACCTCGCTTTTTCTGCTCCGACATCCCGAGGTTACTATGTACTTTATTTTTTATGTTGATGACATCATTTTGGTGAGTTCTTCCAAACCTGTTGTTGATCATCTGGTTCAGGGACTGCGTTCTGAATTTGATGTTAAGGACTTGGGACCATCATGTCTTCCTTGGTTTGGAAGTGTATACTCTCTCTCAGGGTCTTGTTTTCACGCAGAAGTCTGCTCTTGATCTTTTGCATCAAGTTGGCATGTGATGACCCACAAGTATAGGGGGTGTATCGCAGTATTTTCGAGGGAAGTGAAACCCAATTTATTGATTCGACACAAGGGGAGCCAAAGAATATTTATAAGCCTTAACAACTGAGTTGTCAGTTCAGCTGCACCTGGAAATAATCTTGCTCACAGTAGTTTATCAGTAGCAATAGTTTTGTAGTAGGAATAGGAAGTAACAGCAGTAGTAAAGTAAAGACAGCAGTAACAAAAGCAGTAAACAGTGGGATTCGAGTGCGGTAGGCATAGGGATGGATGGACGGGCGTTGCATGGACAAGGCAATTCACGTAGCAATCAGAACATAGGGCAATTGCATATAAATAAGATAAAGCATCCAAGTACTAGATAATCCTAGGTACGTGTTCCATATATAGTCATACGTGCTCGCAATGAGAACTTGCACAACATCTTTTGTCCTGCCAGCCCGTTTGCAGCGGGGCCTCAAGGGAACTACTGGCAATTAAGGTGCTCCTTTTAATAGAGCACCGGAGCAAAGCATTAACACTCCGTGAACAAATGTGATCCTCACATCAAAGCCATTTCCTTCGGTTATCCCGATTTCTATCACTTCGGGGCCATTGGTTCCGGACATCAACGTGTGTATACAACTTGTAGATAAGACAAAAACAATACTATCATAATGAATCAATAACATGTTCAGATCTGAAATCATGACACTCGTGCCCTAGTGACAAGCATTAAGCACAACAAGTCGCAACGAAGTCATAAAGCACTAGTAAAAGATACTAGGCACCATGCCCTAACAATCTGATGACATTACATGAACGATCTCATCCAATCCCTACCATCCCCATAGCCTACAGCGGGGCATTACTCACTCATAGATGGGGGAAACATGGATGGTCTATGGAGAAGTGATGGTGATGATGATGGCGATGATCTCCTCTAATTCCCCGTCCCAGCAGGGTGTCAGAACGGAGTTTCTGGTGCTATTTCGTGGAATCTGGTGGTGGCGGTGGAGCGGAACTCCTTCTGGAAAAACGTCGAACCTCCCGAAGTTTTTAGGTCAGAAGGCTCCTTATAGGCGAAGAGAGAGGCCGAGGGGGTGCCTAGGGGGCCCACACCACCCCCTGGCGCGGCCTGGCCTGGCCCGCGCCACCAGGTGGTGTGGCCACCCCCTGGCTCTTCTCCGTCTCGTATTCTGGCTCCTAAAGTCTTCGGGTGAAATAGGATTTTTGGCATATTTTCCGGGATTTTTCCTGATAGTTGGTTTTCTGCACAAAAAGTAGACACCAAGGCAATTCTGCTGAAAATAGCGTCACTCCGCATTAGTTGCATCCAAATCACACAAGTTTAGAGGAGAAACAATAGCAAAAGTGTTCGGGAAAGTAGATACGTTTTGGACGTATCAACTCCCCCCAATCTTAGCTTATTGCTTGTCCTCAAGCAATTCAGTTGAAAACTAAGTGCGATAAAAGAACTTTCACAAACACATTTGCTTCATATGATGTAAATATTATCAGCAATGTGATCAACTACTTAGACAATTCATAATAAATAGTATGAAACTGAGTCTACTCAATAGTCATTGCAAGCTATGAAGAGATTCCAACTCAAAAAATAATAAGTAGCACGAGGCACAAACATAAGCAACATTACAATGCTCATAGAAAGGTATGATATAGTGGTATCTCGCTTGCCTTTGATTATGAATGTCAAGGCACCTCTGAAGTTCAAGTGATGACTAGAAGTAAAGATATCAAGGATACAAGCATCAAAGTCATAACACAAATAATCAAGTAATGGAACAAACACAAAGAATGACAACTATGCTCTCAAGAAGGTGCTCAAAGAATATGTGGAGACTCAACAAGTAGAAGAAAAGGTTTTGAATAATTTGAAAGGCTTCCAAATGCTGAAAGTATGGTACTCATTAGCTTTGAGCTCTCATTGCCCCTATCATAAGCATCTTTAATGTGGTTAAGGTGAAAGTGAGGTCCAATCTGAGTTATATGCTTGACAGACTATAAACTGAAAATCCCAAGTCTCTTGAGTACGAGGGCCGCTCCTCATGCTACTCAACTTTAGTTACCGGTAAGTTCTTGTCATCGTAAGTATGTGTGTATCATTGAGAACCGCCAACGGGGTACCCCTTGCCCGATGATACAGAAGAATCCCCATATCAAAATGACAAGGCAAGCAGACAATGAGTATCTCAGCAATCTTCTTATTTACCATGGGAAAATGGTGCTTTTTCTCTCTTTCCTCTTTTCATAAAACTCTTACTTTTTTTCTCAATAGCTATCTCTCTCCTTTTTTTATAAGAAGAATGATTCATAGATATCATTATGGTTATGCTGCAGGTTTCCACCATGTCAGCATGGATTAGACCAGCGGCCCAGGCGTTTCTCTAACACACATGCATAACTCCATGGACTTACAAGCTCCCCTTTTATTTCACACCGATGACATCCGCAAACAAAAGATCAAGGTATCAACTGGGTATATATTTACAAGTGTTGAAAGCATTCCCCATGACAGCACGGTTCTGCTAATCCCCAGCCTATAATTTGCAAGCATATAACTTTTCATGGAGAGTTCACAATGGTTTAGGTTTATTAAGTGCAGGAAATAAAGTGTGCCATCAAGTTCATGAGAGCTTTACTAACTAATTTTCTCATAACAAGCAAACATTTTATTCGGAAGAAAACAAAGCATATTGAATATGCACGGAAGTAGCAAATGATGCTAATAGGTAGGTATGGTGGACACTTTGACAATATTTGGTTTAAGGGAGTTGGAAACATGAGTAAAACACTCAGTGGGAGTGAAGGCTAGCAATAGTAAGGGAGCTACAAACGAGAGAGCAATAGCTGTCATTATCATGCTTGCAACAAAACAGGACTACTCGTGGCATGAAAGTGATTCAAGATCCTCAAGGCAAAATAATTCATCGAGGCTCAACTGATTATTATAGTCATGTGCATGTGTGAGCATGTGCCAAGTCAATTCAAATGAAACATTTAGAGGAGGATACAACGGTGTCATACCAATTTATGAATAGAGCAATGCAAGCAAACATCCATAAGACATGCTACAAACTATTAGCGAGCTAGAGCTAATCATAAGAAAGCAAGAACTACTAAGCATCCAAAGATAACATACACCCTACATGAACAGACTAAGCATGCTCACAGTGATGAGTATATGTACAAAAATGAAAACAAATAGAGTTCGTTACCAGCCTCTTACCACGCCTCAAGTTTTCATTAATCCTCATTATTTCTCTTCACTTGTGTGTCTTGAATAATAATATGAGACCAATATTCCACTGAGGACTGCTGAACCCTGTAGCAAACTCACAAAACCAAAGAAGAACAACAAATATATTTGGTGTTTTCGATTTTTAAACAAGAACCAAAAGGGAAAAACAAGCAAAGCAAAATCTTTTTGGGGTTTTCGAATAGTTCAAACAAAGCAAAAAGGGAAGAACAAACCAAGGCAAAAAGAAGAAGCAAACCAAAGAGAAACAACAGAAATATTTTTGGTCTTTTTGTGTTTTAGAAAGCAAAAGCAAAAGAAAAACGAAAACTAAAAAGAGAACAAAAACATGAATATACAAAGTACCGACACAACATGATATGGAGATGAGTGCGGTGTCGGTGTACCTCCCCCCAAGCTTAGGCTTTTAGCCTAAGTGGGTATCAAAGCCCAAGCTAGCCAGGATGAAGTGTCACCCTGGTACGACGAAGAGGTCCCCTCATCCTGGTGCGAGCTTGAGTACGTCCCTCCGTAATGTGTGGAGTAATCATAGGAGGGCACATCCTCCTAGTGCTGCTCGTGGAAACCCAGCAAGCGAAGCTGCTCGTCCACCTCCTCCTTGGAGCGCGACCACGGTCTCCTGTGAACACTAAACAAAGCAGGCTGTGGCAAAAGGATCTCCCTTTCATCCCCGTCAGTGAAAAGCATCCTATATACTAGACTGTTCAAATCAGAAGTAGCAGTGACAAAGTGATGAGTTTTCATAGCAACAAGGTCAAGCCTCTGTGGTGCCAGCATAGCATCATAGGGATCCACTAAAAGACCTAATGCATTGACTATACGCGAGGCAATGATGCCCCCCATAGATAGGCCCCCTAGCAGCTAGGCGGCGAGCAATAAGCGAGCCAAGATTGTACCGAGTATCATTGTTAAGCGCAGCAGCAAGGAATTCTAAATGATAGTTGGAGATATTACTTGTGTTCTCCCTACCAAATACACTAGTAGCAAGATAATATGCAAAGTATCTAAGAGCAGGGAGTTGGATATTTCTTATGTTTCCGCACTGCGCCACGCGGTCATCATCATTGGTTACCCCTCGGTAAAGCTCCAATAAATCAGCGGGTCGCCCTTGAATTTTCTTCACGGTCCCTGTCATGCGTACACCTACAATACTGCAAAATCTCTCCAAAGTCATGGTGAAGGGCAGATTATAGATTTTAAAAGAGACAGTCGACTGATAGGATGTGTTAGTAAACGTGAAGCTCTCAACAGCAGTTTTGGTGAGCATAGCGTATTGCGCACTCTCATCTTGCATATATGAGGTCAAACCAACCCTCTCAATCAGTAGCAAGAAATCATCAAGAATACCTGCAACTTGTAAGAAAGTAAAACAAGGAAAAGAGGATGGGTGAGCATCCCCATCATCCCTTCACTACCACTACGAGTTGCAATGAGATCTTCGTTGTATGATGGCCTAGCTTGAGAGGCTGTTCTTGAGGGCCTTGACCTCCTAGGTGCATCACTCTCAAATATCTCTCCAAAAGTATGGTTGTTCATGCTTAGTACTCTGAAATTTAAACACCTATTAAACAAGTGATTGCAAAGTAAATATAATGAAGGATTCTACTCATAGGGACTTGCAAGAGGCCTAAACATGCATCAAAACTATATCTCTAAGCATCAAACAAGCTTACAAGCTCTCATAACCTGTCACCTACAGCAGCAAAATACTCAAGATATAAGCCACTAAACACAAATCTACTTGGACAAGGGGAGGAGTCACATACCAGGGAACAAATGCTCCAAATTTCAGCAAGAAAGATGGGCTGAGCAAGGAGATCGAAAAAATCGAGAGCAAGCACAGCAAGAACGCGATTTTAAGCAATGAACTGGAGCTTACTCGGGAGAGAGAAGAAAGTGGCGGGTGAGAGAGTTAGTGGGGGGCAGGGGTGGCCCACACCAGGGCATGGCGCCACCCAGGGCTAGCCGCGCCACCATGTGGTGTGCCTGCCTGGTGGGCCCCCTGGTACCTCCCAGGTACTCCTCTGCCCCTTTTTCACGTAAAAATTTAATATGAATTTTCTGGAATTTTTCGAGACACTTTATTTTTGGGCATTTTTCAGAAATAGAAGAATGATTTTTCTGACAGACAGAGTTTTTTTTATTTTGGAAACATGATGCAAGGACAAAAAAAGGCTAGAACTACAGAAGTTCTAAGACACTCTAACATGCAAGCAACTAACAACAAAAAGAAAACTAAACGAAAGCAAAAACTAAAATGCAAAGGGTAGAAATAAACGAAGATAATCATAATGAAAACATTGTTTTGTTCAATGGAATCCTTTTGTTAACAAGGTTGATCAAGTCTTGCTACCAAAACAATTGCATATGAGACAAAACTTTGTATTCCACTAATGATTATGTTACCTCAACCTTGATAGCAATGGTCCCAATCATAATAGTTTCAAATTTTTCTCTTGGTATGGGACAATATATTTCTCCAACTTGAATGCCTTCAACATGTTCAATTGAATTCAAACCATAAGTCCTTTCAATCTTCTTGGGGAAATAGACAGTATGTTCCTTGTCATTAACATTGAAGGTCACCTTTCCTTGATTACAATTAATAACAGTTCCTGCAGTATTAAGAAAAGGTCTCCCAAGAATAATAGACATATTATCATCTTCAGGCATTTCAAGCACAACAAAATCAGTTAATATCAAGCAATTGTGAGCCACCTGAACAGGTACATCCTCACATATACCCACAGGAATAGTGGTAGATTTATCAGCCATTTGCAAAGATATATCAGTTGGTATTAATTTTTCAAGTTGAAGCCTCTTATAGAGAGAGAAAGGCATAACACTAACTCCAACTCCCAAATCACACAAAGCAGTTCTAACATAACTATTCTTAATAGAGCAAGGGATAGTTGGAATCCCTGGGTCTCCAAGTTTCTTAGGAACCTTACCATTGAAGGAATAGTTAGCAAGCAAAGTAGAAATTTCTTCATTAGGGATCTTCCTTTTATTCGAGACAATATCCTTCATATACTTTGAGTAAGGAGGCAATTTAATAGCATCAGTCAAAGGAATTTGCAAGAATAAAGGCTTCATCCACTCATAAAACTTATTATAATGTTCATCTTCCTTTGACTTGTGTTTCTTATCAAGGAAAGGCATAGGTTTTTGGACCCAAGATTCTCTTTCACTACCATGTTTCTTAGCAATAAAATCTTCTTTGGTGTATTTAGTATTCTTAGTGTGGTTTTCAGGTTCTTCTTCAACTTTTTCTTCATTGGGAACAACATTTTCTTCATTACCACTTTCAGTTTCAGCATCAGAGATAGATATACTATTAGGATCTATAGCAGGTTCAGAGGGTTCTACAACAGTTTTATGTTTCCTTTTTCCTTTTCTTACGAGTAGAACCACTATTTTCAGCTTGTTGAGAATCCTGCTCAATTCTTTTGGGATGCCCCTCAGGATATAGAGGATCCTGGGTAGCAGCACCACTTCTAGTTCTAATTTCATAAGCATGCTTTTCTTTAGCAGCATTAACTAGCAAGTCGTTTTGCACTTTAACGAGTTGATCTATTTGAGTTTGAACCATTTGAAAGTGTTTACAATCATTTTAACATCATTTGAGGTTCTTTCCACAATATCTTTCAACTCAACAATAGCTCTAGTGTTTTCCATTAGATGATTTTGCACCCTTTTATTAAAGTTATCTTGCTTAACAATAAAGATATCGAATTCTTCTAAGCATTGATAAGGAGGTTTAGAGTAAGGGATATCACCTTCATCAAAGTGCTGGAGAGAGTGTACCTCAATAGTGGATGAGTAGGGAATAGGCTTACATAATTCTTCTATAGGAGGTAAATTCTTGACATCTGCAGCTTTAATTCCCTTCTCCTTAAGACATTTCTTAGCTTCCTTCATCACTTCATCATTTAATTCAGTAACTCCCCTCTTCTTTGATGTTGGAATAGGCACCGGAATAGATGGTTCAGGTACAATTACTTCAGGTATAGCTTGTTTAGGCGGAGTCCAATCTTCATAGTTCTTACTTATTTTAGCCATTAATTCCTCAGCTTCCTTAGGAGTCCTATTCCTGAAAACACAATCAGCACAACTATCTAGGTATGTCTTAGATTCCTCAGTTAGTCCATTATAAAATATATCAAGAAGCTCATTGTTAGGTAATGGACTTCCAGCTTGTGCATGAATCAAAGCACAAAACCTTGCCCAAGATTCGGGCAATACCTCTTTTTCTCCCTGTTTAAAATCAAAAAGTTCCTTCAAAATAGCATGTCTAGCACTGGGAGGAAAATATTTCTACAGGAAAGTACTAATCAAGCACTCGGGGCTATCAATAGATCCAGGAGGTAAATTACTAAACCAAGTTTTAGCTTCTCCTTTCAGTGAAAAGGGGAAAATCTTAGCCACAAAGTAAGTACGCATCTTAACATCATCAGGAAACAAGCCACTCATGGTAGAAAGTTCATTCATATGTGCTACCGCACTTTCATTCTTAGTCCCACAAAAAGGTTCTTTCTCGACAATAGCTATGTAAGATAGATCGAGAGAGAAATCATAATCTTCATCTATAATGTTTATGGGAGAAGCAGCAAACTTAGCAACAAGAGACAATTTGGGTCTAATAGTACGCCTCTCAACGAGACTCTTAGCAGCGCTCCTATCATGGGTGTTTTTACATTCTTTAATAAATTCATCGGTCATCTCAACATAACCATCTTCAATATCATAACTCTCACTAGACTCAGGTGAGCTAACAGGTGTGGTAGTGTCTTCATTAGGAGTTTCGGTATTTCCAGCTATAGTTCTAGCAATCGTAGCATCTAGGAAAGGACCTAATGAACCACTCTTATCAAGCACAGTAGAAGCAGCATCATAAGTATCAGAAGTTTCAGATTCAGCAGTAGTAGCAGTGTGTGTAGCATGTGTATGTGGTGGTGTAAGGAACTTACTCATAACAGACGGTGAATCAAGAGCAACAGAGGTGTTTAGAACCATACCTCTTCTTGTAGTGGATGGTAAAATAGGAACCTTGCCATCACGAGACTTACCCATGATGGATGGATAGCAGCGAACAATAGAGAATCCAAGTGAACTTGATAAATAAAGCTATGTTCCCCGGCAACGGCGCCAGAAAATAGTCTTGATGACCCACAAGTATAGGGGGTGTATCGCAGTATTTTCGAGGGAAGTGAAACCCAATTTATTGATTCGACACAAGGGGAGCCAAAGAATATTTATAAGCCTTAACAAGTGAGTTGTCAGTTCAGCTGCACCTAGAAACAATCTTGCTCACAACAGTTTATCAGTAACAACAGTTTTGTAGTAGGAATAGTAAGTAACAGCAGTAGTAAAGTAAAGACAGCAGTAACAAAAGCAGTAAACAGTGGGATTCGAGTGCGGTAGGCATAGGGATGGATGGACGGGCGTTGCATGGACAAGACAATTCACATAGCAATCAGAACATAGGGCAATTGCAGATAAATAAGATAAAGCATCCAAGTACTAGATAATCCTAGGCACGTGTTCCATATATAGTCATACGTGCTCGCAATGAGAACTTGCACAACATCTTTTGTCATGCCATCCCGTTTGCAGCAGGGCCTCAAGGGAACTACTGGCAATTAAGGTGCTCCTTTTAATAGAGCACCGGAGCAAAGCATTAACACTCCGTGAACACATGTGATCCTCACATCAAAGATATTTCCTCCGGTTATCCCGATTTCTGTCACTTCGGGGCCATTGGTTTCGGACATCAACGTGTGTATACAACTTGTAGATAAGACCAAAAACAATACTATCATAATGAATCAATAACATGTTCAGATCTAAAATCATGGCACTCGGGCCCTAATGACAAGCATTAAGCACAACAAGTCGCAACAAAGTCATAAAGCACTAATAAAAGATACTAGGCACCATGCCCTAACAATCTGATGCCATTACATGAACGATCTCATCCAATCCCTACCATCCCCATAGCCTATAGTGGGGATTACTCACTCATAGATGGGGGAAACATGGATGTTCGATGGAGAAGCGATGGTGATGATGATGGCGATGATCTCCTCCAATTCCCCGTCTCGGCAGGGTGCCAGAACAGAGTTTCTGGTGCTATTTCGTGGAATCTGGTGGTGGCGGCGGAGCGGAACTCCTTCTAGAAAAACGTTGAACCCCCCGAAGTTTTTAGGTCAGAAGGCTCCTTATATGCGAAGAGAGAGGCCGAGGGGGTGCCTGGGGGGCCCACACCACCCCTGGCGCGGCCTGGCCTGGCCTGCGCCACCAGGTGGTGTGGCCACCCCCTGGCTCTTCTCCGTCTCGTATTCTGGCTCCTAGAGTCTTCGGGTGAAATAGGATTTTGGGCATATTTTCCGGGATTTTTCCTGATAGTTGGTTTGCTGCACAAAAAGTAGACACCAAGTCAATTCTGCTAAAAACAGTGTCAGTCCGCATTAGTTGCATCCAAATCACACAAGTTTAGAGGAGAAACAATAGCAAAAGTGTTCGAAAAAATAGATACGTTATGGACGTATCAGAATGTTGAAGTGCAATCCCGTATCTACTCCTATGGCTACTAATGATAAGATCTCCTATACAGATGGTGATCTTTTGTCTGTCGAGGATGCTACTACTTATTGCAACATTGTGGGTGGACTGCACTATGTCCTCCTTACTCGAGCAAACCTCTCATTTGTAGTCAACGAGGTTTGTCAGTGTGTTCATGATCCTCAGAGCACTCATTGGGCTGTTGTCAATCGCATTTTGCGCTATGTTCACATGACTATCTCACATGAACTTTATCTATGAGCAGACTCATCTAGCCTTCTTTCTGAATTCTCGTATGCTAATTGGGATGGTAACTTTGAAGATCAGCGATCCATAGGGGCTATGCAATATTCTATGGTCCTAATCAGATCGCTTGGAGTGCTCGTAAGCAGGCTACGGTATCTCGCTCGAGCACATTGTCAGAGTATAAGGTACCCGCTAATTTTTTCGAAATGGGTGAAGATCACCCCGGCCTCTGCATCCAAGATATGCACACAACCCTTTTATTAGATTATTCTCAAAACCTTACAAGAGTTACAAAGATCAAACCAAATCCCACCAAAACATCCTACAACACTAACGAAGGGGGTGTCCATGAATAGGGCCAATATCCTGCCATCTCACCAATGCATGGCATCTAAAAACCGAAGGCCTCGACAAGTCACCCAATAGCGAGCAAGTGGCAACTGGTCCGGCAGACCCTCAGCGCGTACCAGCATACACGCTCTAGGAAGTCCTTGTCGCCGTCGTCTTTCGCATACTCATATTTAGGAGGGATCGAAGCAATGAACTTGTGAGGTCTGCCATCAACGTCACCATGACGCCAAACAACACCTCCACTCTACGCACGTCCAACACGCACGCGCGATTGACATCGAGACCCCTCGGCACCATGTTGCTGAGTCCCACCGTCCGACGCCACTAGAAACCACCAGGAGATCCGTCGTGCGTAGCACCTACCGAACCAGGTATGACTGAGCGTAGCACCTGGAGGGTAGGAATGACTTGACATCTCCATCGGCGTCTCCGTGCTAGAAGAAGTCGCTCCGCCTCCTACCTCTGACGCCTAGCGTTGCTCCACAAACAATGCTCCCAAGAGAGAACATGACACCGCATCGCCACCATCGCCCGATCCGAAGATCTTAGGGTTTTCCCTGGAATAGCACGATTGAGGTCGACACTAGTTGCATGGCGATGCCTTCATCAAGGTAACGACGTGATAACGCCGCCATCACCCGCCAACATCTCAGTTTTCACCGGCACCTAGGTCTTCCCGCCTCACTGCTGGGACTAGAAAACAGATCGCGAGATCCGCCAAACCAGCCTCAGGCCGACCACCTTCGACGGAGAAGTAGGACGCCTCCACCATATTACTTGTGTCTCTGGACTGACCCCAACCTCGATGGCGTCGTCGTCAGAGTTGTCGAGATGCAGCGGGAAAAGAGCAGCCCATTCGAACCCATTAGGGCCAGATCATCCTGCCGTCAGCCCTGCCTGCAGCTACGCCGCCGCCACTGTCAGCACACCGGAGATCGGCCGCCGCCATCCCGCACACTATGCGTTCCGCCGCGTCGCCGCCTCACCCACACGACGCCGCACGTTGAAGATCCGACGGCCACAACGCGCCGGCGAACCAGCCCCGCTATGGTGCCAGGCGGCCGCACCATGCCCCGGCGCGGTGATCCGGCCCGCATCCTCACCAAGGCACGCGAGAGAGCGAAGGATCCCTGCCGCCGGCTAGAATTTGCCCGTCCGCGCCCTCTGGCAGTGGCGGAGGAGGGGGAGGGAGGTGGAGGGGGCTTGTGGTGGCGGGATTAGGATTCCCTCCGCCGCCGCCACGAGGTACTTGCTAATTCAACTGCTGAGTTGATTTTGTATAAGCCATTGCTTTAGGAGCTAGAGATCACATGACCGTTCACTAGTTCTTTAGTGCGATAATATTGGTGCCACGTTTTTGTCGTCGAATCCTGTGTTTCATGCTCGTACGAAGCATATCAAAGTCGACTATCATTTTGTGAGGGAACGAGATGCACAAAATTCACTACGTATCAAGTTTATCTCGTCAAAAGACCAACTTGCTGACATCTTCAGCAAGCTGCTTTCTTTGCCATTGCTCGAAGCATGTCGACGCAATCTTAACTTGTTAGATTTGTTAAGATTGAGCGAGGACCTATCTTCTAATCTAGTCGGTTACGGTCAGTCCCGGCTCTAATCCATGGCCACCTTGGGAGAGCCCACATAAGGGTCTAAACGAACACATATATTAGCCTTAGGGGCCTATGTGGTCAACTTCGTCCTAGGCCTCAGCAAAATAAAGAGCATGCCCTAGTTACCGGTTGTGTATTGTAAACCCCTGTAATCTCTCTATATGAATACATGAGGCCACGAATTGTGTTCCCCTCAATTACTCCTCGCTTTACATGAGAAAATTGACCAGGCGACACCAGAACACTAGTACTAGTTGATGAACCACGAGGTGCCACCATATGATCATCCTTCTAGTTGATGAACCCGCTGTGGTCCAATAGTATTTGTGTTATCTTTTGTTTGGCCTTTCATACAGGGAGAGAAGGAACATTAGACACATTTCAACGTCTGATTGTGAAGAACACTAGAGCCGTCAGCTCTGATTGCCACCTTAGTTGGACGACCAGCATGCATGAAACCCTTGAGCATGTTCCTCTCAATTAGTCAGCAGATTTAACACATCATCTGTCTCCAAGCCCAAGACCGACCAGAAATTTGCAAACATCTGTGCCAGGTTGCACGCTCGCAGAACAAGTTTACCTTGACATCTGCGGTACTGCATCAAAACAGCATGGCCGCATGAATGATTGCTTTGGAATCCTTCCTTGAGCCCAAGTTGGTCAGGATTGGGCGCAAGCCTGAATACTACCTTGAAATTATTACCTTCACAAAGACAAGCAGCTCACATACCTTGCCCATGTCAGATCCCAATATCGTTCGACATTCCTTCAGGTTTTGAAGCACTTTAAGGCTCCAAACCATACCATGGACAGCTTAGCACCCAAAAGACAACATAAGTTAATATCTTTTTTCTAAGCAAGCCAAGCCCACAAACTTCATCAAGAAACTGCAAGCATATAGCGAGTTCACAAGCACGCACACCGGCACAGAATGACAGAAATTATCCAACTGAATCAAGATGCTCACAAAAGCAAACAGCATGAGAAATCAACAAGTGCCACCAAAACACCTACAGTACTACTGAAATAGTCTTCTACTTCAACACAAAACCATTAATTGCCTCTATGAGATCTTATTGATGAGATGCATCACTCGGGTCTGTCCAACGCTTCACCGCTCACGTGCAGCAACCGATGCCCCTGTCGAAGTACTTGATCCAGTTTGTCATTCTGCAAAAGCTGAACACGTTTTGTTAGTGCGGCTCCAAATGTCTTAGTGCATTGGTCTAAGATTCAACAATAAAATGGATTAAAAGAAGAAGACGCGGTACTAGCTAGATTGCGTAACAAAAGCACGTCTAGCTAGATGTTGTAGATCAAGGATTATAGTAAAGATACCCGGTGGATTGTAGAAACTCATGAAGGGGAAGAGAGGTCGAACATCTTGTCCCTCGCACAACTTTCTTGACCGCAGCAACTTGAGATCAATAGCGTAGACGCCAAGAGCTGTGGTGGCGAAGATGATACTGGCACCCTCCACGGCGCCAATCAACTCTACTTTGATCGCATGATCTCCAATGGGGAGAAACGGCATGAGGTCAATGACTCTATATTGCACCCATGCTGCAACTCCATCAGGACCCGTCTCCCTTGACCACAGGTAAAGGATGAGCTTGTCTATGTGGGCGACTCCCAGCCTTCCATGCTCTGTTGCCATGAGAACTGTGCCCTGATTGTACACAGCCGCCGCTGCCGGTGGGACGATCACCGAGAGGCAATGCCTTCCTACGTCGTACTTGAGAATTCGAGCGCCTTGTGGCCCAGACATTAGGAGGAAGTGGAGGCTGTCTTCAACAAGCACACTGTGCATTGCCTGAAAGTAGCCGTCGTCGACGGTGCCAAGATCGTCAAAGAGGTCAAGCTCCACGACCATTTCAAGCTCGCCAACGAGGGCAAGCTCAGACGTTGGCATGCTCCACTCACCAGTCTCCGACGAGTACTTGTACGCGGTTGCCATCCCCACCTCCGCATCGATACCCACAAAAACAACATGGAAGGGGCCCTCGTGGCAGGTGGTGTGGTCGCAACCATCCACAGCACATAGCACCGCGGCCCCGATGTAGAACAAGGACTCACGGGGGTCACTCAGCCCTCTTCGGCGGCCCGTCATGGGGTCCCAGACCACAAGCTCCATGGGCACCTCACCGTCGTCCAGGAGTACACGGCCGTGGCGGCAGTCGCACATAACCATGTCAGCCAGCTGGGGGTCAAAAGTGCATGGGGGGCAGGACCCTGTAGTGGGGACGAAGTGGGTGACAGAGATCGTCTCACCGTGGGCGGATTCGTTGTAGATGTACCCGAGCATAGGAGGCGTCTGATGGAACTTGCGGTAGTGGTGGTGGAAAGCAGGATCAGAGAGGAGGCTGTGCCAGGGTTTGGAGAGTACGGAGAGGCGGAAAAGGCATGCAGGTTCGTCCGGCGGGAGGCGGAAGAGGATCTCGTGGACGAGTTCGTCTGGCAGATCTGGAGAGAGCGTCACCATGGTCTATGTGAATTGCAGATCTGGAGGCAGAATAGGAAGCCGAAGGCGTTTATTGGACCATAGGAACAGTCCTTCTATAGATGGAAAAAAAGTTATTTGGCTTACCAAATAGTGATCTCCATCCTACGGTCCTCACGAAGGCCGTTACTGTCTTCTTGGCTGGTTCCATTGTTCCCGAGGAGTGAGATGAACCACAGCAAAAAAAAACAAGCCAAGCAAGTAACTGCAACTAGATAATAGACAAAAAAAACCAGCGAGCACACTGCTAGCCATCCATGACTAGGAGGGAATCAGAGAAGGCTCGTGTTAATAGCACCAGATATGCTAGTACAAAAAAAAATGATGAAAAGTCTTCCTGTATGACATTATTTGTCAAAAGTAAACTTGAAAAGAGTTTCTTCCTTACTACTACAGAGCTTTATCTGTTTGGTTTTTAATTAAGACATTTTTTTATGGCATATACTCCCTCCTTCTAGAAATATAAGACGTTTTAGCTTTGTGAAACGAACGTATCTAGATATCTTTTAGTCAAGATACACTAGAAGTCGGAGTGAACCTATACACTAAAAGTCATCTAGATAAATTCGTCTCACAAAGCTAAAATGTCTTATATTTCTGAACGGAGGGAGTATATTTTAGTCAATTAACATTTGCTCTGTTCTTCATTGAACCAATGTATAGAGAAGTCAAGGTATGAAGATAAAGTGAAAGAACGGCAATTGTCACCAAGCCAGTACCACTTATGCTAACTGAAGAAGGTACCTGGAAAATATCAACAGCACCCCACTTTTGGTGCAGCGCATGACCTTACAGTGTCATAATTGTCTGCATACTGACGCCTCAAGTTTCCCTTATCTGTAAGATTCATCCAATTCAAATGGTAGATCATATGATAAACTGGAAGACTCCAAATGATTTGCGTGAACATATACACAGGGTAACCAGCAAGGAAAGTAACGGTGTATGATTACCAAATATTGAACCACAGAAATCGCAGGTGTCACCAGGCACAAAATAATTGTTTCGGCACTGCTCTCCTCAAATCTGGCCAAGCTGCAAAATACACTTATCTGTATGCTTATTTTGAGTTAAGGTATTTGTGTAAACAGGCAAAAGTAGATGCAAAACAATATACCACTGAACTAAGTGGCAGAAAAACATCATGGGAACAGACCTTTTAAGAAGAGGTTTTGGGTTGTAAGGGAATAAATCCTTCTGATGAAGATCTTCCAATGTTCTCTTTAACGAAAGGTGACATACTTTAGCACTTAGAAAAATTCTTACTTTCCTTGTCATGAGAGCAACCTAACTTAGTACCCTGAATTGAGCTACCCCTTAAACTATTTATATTTTTCAAGGTTCTTTGCCGCTTACAACTGAGTTTTTGTATCTGCGTTTCGCACACTGAATGATCAATAAAAGCATTCCAGCACTGCGACACCAGTCGTAAGCACCTGAGAAAGAGAGAGATACATCACATTGGGGAGCCTATGCATGTGTCTTTTGTGCAGTTCAAATGTATCAGACAAAGTATGGAAGCTACTAACTGACCGTAATAGATACTGAGCACTGTACACCTACATCTTAAGATATGAGATAATCAACAAGCACCAATTTATCATAGCGCAACTGATGAATAAATAAATAAACAATTAACAGTATCCTCGGTATATATATTATAGAGTCAAACAAGAGAATGAATTTGGAAGACCTATAAAGAAATGACTCATGGGTCAGCAAACGCATGAGTCCAAACTAACTCATTCTGTAAGTCTCATTAGAGATTTCGGAACAATCAATATGCTTGAGGATACAATGATAGAATCTTTGTTTGTACTTACGCGCAAACTGCAATGCATTCCTACAATCTGAAGGTATGGACCATCTGTAATTTACCAATATCTGAAGTCTCATTCTCATTTCACAAACCAATAGTGCTTAAGTTGGGTACGACATAGTAACAAGAGAGTACTTACCTCTAGCTACGGTAGCTGATGTAAACTTATCTGCTCATATTATCTTGATCATTATTAGATCCTTAATTAATTAACTTCCTATTTATTTTATGAAGTGCAGTAACCAGAATTCCAGAGTTATAATCAGTAAAAAAGGCATCTCCTATACTGTACTGCTTAAGACTACCAGAAGCTTGTTGCTACATCTTTACTTAAAAAACAGCATGAAAAAACGTTGACCCCCAGGGAATGATCCCTCGCGGGCTGACATTGTTAGATAGATGAGACCTCTCCAGCAGCGGATTATACGCGCTTGGATAACACCCCGTTTAATTCGGTCCCCATGGGGACTCGAACCTGGGTGGGCTGGCTGCGCACTCACAAGCCTTGCCACCAAGCCAGCGCTTGGTTCTCAAAAAAAAAACAGCATGAAACCATGAAGGCATGAAGTCAAACTGAATGTTAAAATGCTACTTTGTAGAGATCATTGAGCATCTATCAAAATCCAGTAGAATAAGACGTATAACATGTTGGATGGCTCACCAATGAAAACAGCAAATGGCAATTGGCAAGTATGAACTTGGTCAAAAATGATGGAGAACAGTTTGGCACCAATCAGTTTACAAGTCCATTTTGTTTCCATATTATCTCTGCAAATTTAGACAAAAGGTGATAATTAGGATACCTACAGTCTGGATAACCTTCTCTGTAATATTACTCCCTCCGTCCCAAAATAAGTGACTTGGATTTGTCTAGATTAGCATGTATCTACACACTAAAACCCTTCTAGATACATACGAATCTAGACAAATGCAAGTCACTTATTTCCGGACGGAGGGAGTATATGGTATATCTTCTGCTTGCACTGCCAACGAAATAAGTGGAGCATCCAAAAGCTGTAAGAGAATAATGAATAATACATCACCTGCAATATGAAGGAACATATGCCCAATACTATAAGAATTACTCAAACATGGGGAGTATATGGTAACACTAATAAAACAAAGCATTAAGAAGATAATGTCTTCAGCATTTAGCCTGAATTACAATAGATGTACGTTAAAAGAAAACATTAGCAATTCTCAGGTATAATGAGCATGATATGTCGCTGATGCTCAAGATGTTCCCAATGCAGAAAGCAACTCTCTAGCTATGTGCACTAATATAAATCTAAATATTCTACTGTAAAGAAACAAATTAGCCTAACAACAAGCACTTAAGAAGACACACTGAAGCAGAAATGCATGCGCGTGAAGATGAAACCCAAATTATCTAGCACCTACAAGACATAATCACACAAAGAAAACTGACCAACTCAAAACAGAAACTCGTTTTTGCCATTGCACTAAAAACAAGGTGAATGAGTTATCCGGCATTTAGAGCAGAATTGCAGAAGCATACCTCCTCCATATATAACTGCAGAAAGTATAGAACAATGTCTCTTGACGAAACTGAGTCCAAAAGCTTGTGTAAATCTCTGAAACCAGTCTGAGATTTCTGATAAGCCAAAATAGTTGCAATGATCAATGCATTCTATCACTTCAAGACAAAATTCATCTGTCTTACATGAACATTGCAGTCTACTATCATTTCCACTGCAAGCCAAGAATATACAACTAAAGAGCAACTAAGATTTATCCTGGAGCTCGCCCAAACCTACAATACTCGACAAAATGGGGATTCTTCTAATTAATTGTCCAGTTTAGTAATGTTGGGGCATAGGTTCGTGAAGAAGATACCGAAAGTGATTTCGGAGTAATTTTCAGACAAATAATATGGGAGCAATTTTGCTGCATGTGAGGCTTAAGCCTTATCATTACCATCTGCATTGAAAAACACGATTGGTGAGTGCTTGGTTACAGATTGTTTCAGTTTCATAAGAAAAATGATCTGCACAGTGATCAGCAAACAACTGAGTTTTTAAAATATTTGTGCATCACTTCTATACAGAAGCAATAGAAAAGTTCATGCAGACCCTAAAAGTGCACGCTGATATATGAAAATTACCAGAATTTTGTGCTTATAATACTGAGAGAGACCTTTTGGCTGTTGCTCTTGTAAGAAAGTCACTAATCTAGGAATGACATTTACAAGCTTTACAAATTTATCTTGCCGGCCCATGTTTTCCATGTCACTTTGCTCAACCAAAGAGCACACGAGCTGAATGAGACTACCTGACACAATTCCAAACTGTGCATAATCTTTACTCAAACTATGTCGGTCATCCTTGACTAGGCTTAAAACTTTCCCTGCAAGGAGTTGGTAACCAGTACCCCAACGTAACTTCTGAATATGATGAATGGACAGGCATATGAAGTCATCTTTCAATTCAGATTCACTAAGTTTCAGAAACTTCAGAAACATGTGTAGTACTTGAAAGAGGCTAGTCATTATCAGCCTACTGATATTAACACATCGTAGTTTAAGTACTGCCATAAAGTAATACTGGTGCCTGTAGTCATAGTGTTGTAATTTATGCTTTCCACAGCAGAGGAACAACAAGTGGAGCCTTTTCTGGAACAATTGGCGGCATCAATTGTAGAATGATTATGAGCGCATGTTGATATTGTATGTATACTTGCCCAGACAAGTCCAACAAACTAAATCCAAACGGCTTCCTATGAATATAGATACAAAGACACAATAATAAATAAAGAATTCTATAAAGAGGTATATGCACCATAAAAAACAAGGAGAAGATCATGAGCAGCGTACAAACTTCATTAGAGAATTAGAGATGGCCATCAAGATATTCCCAGCTGAGTGCTTAATATAATCACTACAGAAACGATGTAAACCAACCTGAAAGAATCGGGGTAATATAGAAGTTTAGTAGCTTACGAGCCATGACATACTGGGCTGCTATAATGCAAAAGAACGTAAAATAACAACACACTAGCCAATATTCATTACATGAATTTAAGTGGACGGTGTTTAAGAACGATGAAAATCACCAAAGTAAAAGCATATACCAACTGAGACTATTGACAGCACCACACACAGTTCTGGACATTCTAGATGCTAGATGGGCTGTCATTGGCATGAACGGTATGGACAAGTTAAAGGTCATAGAGGAAGCAACAAAAAAGGTATGCTAAGTTGCTAACTTGTAACTTCAAGAACAAAATAATAAATAGTAGCTTCATTATAAACCTGAAGGCCACGAATGCAATAAAATAGCCTGACGTGATCCCACCTAAAATTATCAATCTGATACTGAAATAATGAAGGCCTCAAAGTTCCAAAACTTCTTCAGGTTAATTATTGGTGCAATTTCAATGTCCATTTTCAAGTAGGTAAGTTCAGTTTTGGCATGTCAGCACTATGTACGGACCAAATGATAAGTTTGGATGCAAAGATTCAAAGTTGACTGGCATAAAGTTTCACCCTTAGTCTTCCTCGTGTCAAAGGTATACCTCAAAAACTTCAAATCAGGAGGTTGCAGACAATGCAGCCAAATTCTGCTATTAGAGGAAAAAACACAACGTGAGTGTTATTCATTTGTTATGCCTGATAAAAAAATATCTTCAAAAAAGGTACTACCACCAAAAACCCTTGGGCCAAACTATGGAGCATGCGCATCGTAGCGCAGGTTAGTCCATGTTGTGGCCAGGCATGTAGCAGCTTGGGGAAAGAGACATGGATGACAGCATATGAGAAGTTCTTACCACTATGGAGGTAATTTTGCCCTGGTAGCTAAACCCATCATCAAAGTGAAGCTCAGATGGCAAACATCAACTGTGAGCTTCTCCCGAAGAGGAAACAATCTCCAAAAGGAAAGGAAATGAAACAGATAAATATGTATTACTCTTAATAACTTTCTACTAAACTAAAGATGTTCAAGAGCAGATCCACATGAGTTTTAAATCAACAAATCTAAAAAATAAGATACAAGAGAAGGGCATGTGATATCAGTAAACTCAGAATTAGATATGGTACATAATGTCTAGATAAATCTACACAAAACCTGTAGGTTTCGAGGAAAACGTACTAAGTTTTCAGGTCCAAACGACTGACCGAAACTCACACTATAGGTTCCATGATTGGCCCACTCAAGCTGCTCCATGAGGACATCTTACAACGCATTTTCTTTGCATCCACACTCCGTGTCAGATTCTCGTCGGACGCTGCATTGCTTCGGACCATGTTGATACTCTGATGCCATCAAATGGCCATGGGTTTGCGTCCCTCGGACGAGAATTCGTCAGACCAATAGCAGTTCTCATCTTACAATACCGACTACATTCATGTGCTACTAGTTATAGGTTTGGTATGTGAATTCTAAAGTCAACCATCAGAGAAACTGCTAAATGGCTCAGGAAAATCCAACTAAAAAGCCAAAACATAAGAAACTGGAATCTAAAGCAATGTCAACCCATCATCGAATTGTCAGAAAAGTCCCAAACAGGCAACAGTCATGGGAAGAACAGGAACAAAAAACGCAAAACAACAGTAATAAATCAAACTGAAGCTAGACTATTACCCGGGCGAGCGTCAGGAGCACGCGCCGCTCTTCCTCTCTCGCGAGCTCTGGCCGCCGCGTGGCCGGCTGTTCGCGTTCCTGCACGAGGGAGGACGGCGTGAGAGGCCACGTGGGAAGGCCGGGGTTACCAGATACGGCGCCCGGAGTTGCTTACGAGGCGGGGTGTGTGGGGAGTGGCGACGAGATCGCAGAGTCACGCGAGGTGCTGCCTCTGCCGCCACCGCCGCCGCTGCGCCATTCCCTTGGCTGTGGGTTTGATTCGAATCAACTGAGGAGAGAGTCATGCTGTGGCCTTCTAAGCGAATAAGCGTATTCTTTGTTTACCGCTTTGGCGAGGAGAACTGAGGACACGTCTGTGCTGAGTCCTCTTTTTTTTAAACTGGCTTTGTTCGGTTCATCCCCACACCAAGAGGATTGGAGAGTATTACCTCAAAAAAAAAAGATTGAAGAGTATTAGAGTGGATTTGGGTGGATTATGACTTATATGGAATTTAATCCACCTTAATCCCTTCCAATCCACTTCACACTTCAAATCTCAACTAACCGAACAAGCTCTAAGAGCATGTACAATACGGTGACGTCTGTCTTTCTTTACGGTTGTCATATCGGATTTTCTCTTAGTTGGAGGAGAGAGAATAAAGAAATAGAATGTTGTCTTTCCTTAGCTAAGAAATGATACCTTAAAAATAAGAGAAGACTATTTTTCTCCAATGTACCTTATGCTTTCTCTTATCAATACAATTTCTTACTATAATTAGTTAATTCATATTAATTCTAGAGATGACAATAAGAGATGACTTATTGTACAACTTATTTCTATTCTCTTCTCTAGATTATGTGGAGGCCTAAGAGAAGACCTGTCTTTTCTAGCATTGTACATGCCCTAAGAGCAACTCTGAGGGCATGTACAATACGGTGACATCAGCTTTCCCTTATGGTTGTCACGTTAGATATTTTTTCTTAGTTGGAGGAGAGAGAAATAAAAAAAGGAAGATTGTTTTCTCTTAGAAATAAGAGAAGTCTATTTTGTTCATTGTACCATATTTCTTCCCTTAGTAAATCAGTTTCTTACTAAAAATGTACATTCTCATTAATTGCTAGAGATGAAATAAGAGATAATGCATTGTACAATTTATACATACTATCTTCTTCAGATGACGTGAAGGGCTAAGGGTAGACATGTCTTCTCCAGCATTGTACATGTACTAACGAAAGCTACTTAAAAAAAAAAAGCACGCTCGCATTGTAAAAGTATGCGGGAGGCTTTTTGCGTGCTAACGGAAGCACGCTAGCATTGTACAGCCGATTTAGGCTTTTTGCGCGCCAACAGGCATTGTAAAACACATGCGCTAAAAGATCAATGCGTGGCGTATTATGCTATCCAGAGCAACAAATTTGGTGCTTCGGTTGCAAGCACCCAAAAAAACGACGATGCGCGCGAATACCACTTCCCGAAAAATCCGTGCGCGAGCTCCCCATTTCCCCATCTGCTGCCACACCGCTCCCCCTCTCGCCGGCATGACGCCAATAGTTGTAGCTCTATCGGCGCCGCCGTCGCATTAAATCGGGCCCTCGCGCGCCATCGCCACCACCTCCCCGGTGCTGCGGTTCGAGTACCCTGGGAGCACCTCCACCGCTCTGCACGCCCGACGACAAGCTCCTCTAACTGGTGCCACCAACGCTCCGCTCGCCCGACGAGGAGCAGCTCAACACGGCGTCACCACCAAGGCGCACACGCAAGGTATGTCGCCGCCGCCGATTCGCTTGTTTCTTCCTACATAGGGGATTCATCGTAGGTTAAGTTTAATTTATGCTTCTAGATGAGTTCCTCATATGATTAGGAGGATGAAGAGTTCGACCTCGAAGAAGAGGAGAATTTAGTCATGCTCTTGGCTATGTGTGCGAGCAAGCGGCCAAAACACGGTGATTCGGTTTTTGGTCGACGCAAGTTGTGGAGGGAATAGATTGAAGGTCACAACTAATTGATGTGGATCTATTTTGTGGACAATCCAACCTACCCCGAGCGCTACTTTTGTCACCATTTTAGGATAAACATCAAGTTGTTCAAGCATATTTCGGAGGAGGTGATGAAGAAGGATCGGTTTTTTGAGCAAAGGAGGAATGTCGCGGGATAAATTGGGCATAGTACTTACCAAAAGGTGACTGCCACCTTGCGTATGATGGCATACAGTATTCCAACGGATCTAGTTGATAACCACTTGGAAATGGGTGAGATTCAAGCCATCAAGTGTATGAAGCGCTTTGCAATAGCAAATATGGAAGTGTTTGGCGAGACATACTTGAGAGTCCCCAATACTGACGATACAACTATCCTTTTGGAAATCAACAAATCTAGAGGATTTCTAGGTATGATTGGATTTATTGATTGCATGCACTGGAGTTGAAAGAATTGTCCTACGGCATGACATGGACAATTCAAAGGACACAAGAAGGATTCCACTATAATCCTTAAAGTCGTGGCCAATCGCGAGACTTGGTTTTGACATGCTTTTTTTTGAATGCCCAGTTCTTGCAATGACATCAACGTCCTTCAACGGTCACCTCTCATGGCACGGATTTCTCACGTGAAGGTCCAATGGTGGAGTTTGTAGCAATGGTCACACATACAACTACGGTACTACCTTACCGATGGCATATATCCAAGATGGCAAACATTTGTGAAGCTGGTGAAAAAACAAAAGGTAAGAAGAACTTGGTTTTCATAATGCTCAAGCGGCATCTAGGAAGGATGTGGAGAAAGCATTTGCAATTTTGCAAGCTCAATTTTCTATTGTGAGAGAACCGGCTAGATTTTAGGATTAAAAGATCCTTTGGTATATCAGACCGCTTGTGTCATCATGCATAACATGATCGTCGAGGATGAATGTGACCAGGATTTAGACTACTCCTACTACCTACTATGACTTTATGGGACAACCCGTTCAAGTGTATAGGAGAGAAGAGATAATTTCCTGATTTGTTGACTCCTACCTTTTGATTCGACAACCGAGGTGCACAATGTGCTTCAAGTTGATCTCATGGAGGAGTGATGAAGATGGAACGGACATCAATACAATTAGCGGCATCAATACAATTAGCTTCATCTTATTTGTATGTTTGTTGTACTATTTTTTGTATTGTTGATGAACAAATTGTTGCATTGATATGAACTATTTGGATGTGTTGTAATAATAATTAAAACTATTTATTGTTGATTTATTTGGATGTGTTTGATCTTCTTTCGTACATGCATGTGTGTGTGTTTTATGTTTGTGTTGCCACGTGCATGCTACTTTTTACGGCGTCTTGTGCAACACTTGATTTCGTGCGTGCAATTTTACAGCACCCGATGAAGCGGCACACCACACCGCACGCACTAAAAGTCTAAAACCGGTGCTGCAAAATAATTTTACAGCATCAAAATATAGAGCCTCTGTTGGAGTTGCTCTAATGTGAGTGCGAGGGACAGAGCTAGTAGGTGGTTTCCCGGGCGGTTATGCGTGACAAAACTCATTCACGAGATGAGGCATCTCCCCACACGATCCATTTGGATATCTAATATGTCTGAAATGATTCATTTGGGTAGACACACAGGTCTAGCTAGTGCGCCTATCAGCAAGACCCAATTAGTCCGTAATGACCATTTGCCAGCGCTAGCTAGTTTGTCATTCCATTTCATATTTTACCAAAGTAGGCATACAAAAATGAATAAAATGATAGTAAATAAAGTGGAAAACATATAGTTCAAATGCCATTGTACGACATCAAGTGCAAGATGAGACAATCATCATACAACATATCCAAAAAGTGGCAAGTTTCTCCCAAAAAATAGTGATGTGTCTCCAGGCGTGGGTGCAGTTGAGATCGAGGACTGGCCCTCCTGGCATGGATGAGGTATCGAACAACGTCAATCGAGAAGCACCGAGCAAGGAGGGTGTGTCGTCGTGCCTCGTGTGGATGACGTCCTATTGAACAGGCGGTAGCCTGGTCGACATGGACTATACCGAGCTTGTATATGACGCATCGGGCCATGGCATGGCCAGTCACAGCTAGAGCCACAATGGCCTGGCCCAAGGCGATAGTGAGCGCAAGTATATGATGGCATGGGAAGCGGTTTGTCTAGCTAGAGCCTTAGAGTTGGCCTCTGCCTGAATGGCAAGGATGCACTCGACCTCTCTCCATTATTCGGCTTCAAGCTTGGTAGCCAACACCCGAGCCATGAAAACCTCTCTCCAACCTGCGTGCTTCGTCGACTCGATACTTTTCTCCTCCGGTGTCTGCTTATTCTCCAGCTTGGGAAGCTTCTTGGGAGTGCAGACAGTGGCAGGGCCGACAGTGTTTGTGGCAGAGGTCACCATCGCTTGCATGCCACTGTAAATTCTGGCGGCAATCTCCATTAGCAGCTGCTGGCGAAATTGGGGTGAGGATTTTGGAGGAAAAGGAGTAGTTAGTGTGCCACTAGCGGGAGGGCCTAGGAAGGTCAAGAGGGAGGATGCGCGTGTTGTCCAACCAGACACATTTACGGCCCAAATTTGGTCCGTGAATGGGTCGAGCCAGACGTGTTGGTCTGTTTGGGTCATGTCATTGGAGCGTGCGTAGCATATCCTCATGTCCACGCGGACCAGAACGGGCAGGCTCTGACTATTTGGGTCGTGCCGTAGGAAATGCCCTAACACTGGGAACTAGACCATAGGTCCACACATGTTCATTGTTTCACGGAAGGAAGAAACATTATAAAGGTGTGTTTGATTTCTCCTGACACCGTTTCTCACTTCTAGCGGGTCAAAAGTGTTGGAGATATACCCGATAGGCAAATAATAAAGTGTGTTTATTATCATATCTCATTAGTTTATAATATATTTTATGTTATGCTATAACTATATCAATCATAAACATTAATACATGTGTGGTATGTAAAGAAACAAAGTCCCTAATAGCCTCTATTCAACTAGTTTATTGGTCAACCGGTGATCAAGATCTCCTAATCATGGGCATATATGTCAATAAATAATGAGGTCATGTAATTAGTGAATGATGTGATGGACACACTTATCCAACATAAGTATTGCAACATGATCAAGTCACAAAGTTCATCATTGTGATAATTAGGAAATAAGTAACCTACTCCTTAGACTGTGAGATCGTATCTAATCACTATCGCCTGAGGGTGCATTGGCTACATCGACCATCACACAGTAATAGGGTGATCATAAAGGTGTCTCTCGTGTATTACAAAAGGATAGGTTGAGGCGTTTGTATTAAGATCGAGATTTGTTCTCCCGTGTGACAGGAAGATACACTAGGCCCACTCGGTCACATTACATCCATGAAGCTATGTAGCATATGACTAAGTCATGAGGATGGAATATCACAAAACGAGTTAAGCAGCATTTTTCGGTAACGAGATTGAACTAGGTATGATGATACCGATGATCAGATCTCGGACAAGTCAAGTATCGAAATAACAAAAAGAATTAGACTCGATGTTTATGGTTCAAACAATATTTAATCATGAAATGTGCAGGGGTCATTATGGGCATCCAGGTCCCACTAATGATCATTAGTCCAAGAAGAGTCGCAATCATATTTGTAGTATTCCCGAACCGTAGGATAACACAGTTAAGGGTTCAATGACGCTTAGAGATAGTTTTGGAATCATTGGAATCACCAGAGTAAAGAGAAGAGAGAAACAGAAATGTTCCATGGGGATCCAAAGGATGTTTGGAGTGATCCGAAAGGTGTTTTGGAGCATAGGAAATTAAATAATATGTATTTAATATTAATTAATGGAATTAATATTATTAAATGTATTTTATTTGATATTTTAGGGGCAGCCCACCTAAATGGGCCTTCCCGGAGGAAGGTCCCATGTGGGCTAGTCGCCCCCATTGGATAAGGCAAAGGAGGGAGGGTCGCCTAGGGTTTGACGCGCGAATAGGGGGCCACCTAGGGCGCCTCCCTACCTCCCCCTTGGGGCGCACCCCCTCCTCCTATATAAGGAGGGGCACGTGGGGAGGAGAGGCACACCAAGCCCCTTGAGGTATTTGCTCTCCCCTCCCCTAGAGATCTATCATGTCTCTCTTATTGGCTTTCAAGCTCACGGTTCCAAGAAGAATTGTGCACATGGGAGACGATTTCACCATCGGCACACCGTCGCGCTACTGGTACCTCGATCCAAAAGATCAGCTTCCACAAACTCGACTGGATCGGAGAAATAGGGAGTCGTTGTTGAACACTATACATGCGCAAAACCACAAAGGTGTTGGAACTTGTGGCACATGGTCATCGTGAGAGGATCAATGTGACCTTGAGGTCGGCTACGTCGTTTGGCTACTTCATCCATGTTCATTGTGAACGTTAAACGCTTTCGGTCTATAAGGGTATATTATTGAAACCTTGTTGTTACAATATTACTCCTAGATAGATCCTGGTAGTTTGGCGTACGCTAGTTAGAAAAATTATTTTTCCTATTGCGAACCCCTTCAAAAAATACACGCGTTTGGTTGCTCACGGTGGACCACATTTTGGGTTGGCATGATCCTTAAAGTGGCCTCGGTCTAGAGGAACACCCGAATAGACCGTTTTTGTGTAGATGGGGTTGGCGGGCACAAAGCTAGAAACGTCGTACGCGCAGAACCAATACGGATATGGAGGGGTGGAATTGGTTACGCGGTTTGCATGAAATTTAGCCTCACCTGGTCACCATCCGCTGGAGACAAATCCATCCTTATTTTTCCTCTTGGGCGGAGGCGATGATGATCTAGATACGTGTTGCCGGCTGGTGGTGTCTTCGCAAATCTCCGGCATCGGCTCCATCACTCCGTCATCTTCGACAACGGCAACTAGGGACTCGCAAATCTGTGGCATAGTCTTGTCCTCTTCAAATCCCTTACCCTCTCATCCACATCATCTTCGGCTCTAGCAGGTCATCATCGTCTTCAACCATGGTCGTAAGCACTTATAACCCCCTCCCCAACATTAGCTCATTAGCTAGTTAGTTTGATCTTATGCCCGGTTAGTTAGTTAGATACTTATGCAACATCGATTGAATTAGTATGAACAGATGAAGGTTATCATTCAAGAAGTTGCTCATGTTGTTGTGTAACATCCCAAACATTTAATCCAAGTGATCAAGATCAAATCTACCCAATTTAGGGTTAACAAAAACTTTTCCATTTAAAATAATTAAGCATTCATATGTGTGTGCATTTAAAATAGGAGTTGTTTTGAATTTCCATGTTTGAGTGATCCCTTGGTTGTAAAATGATTCTAAGGTGAATTACACATCATCTACATCATTCCCAAACAAATCCTAGAGAAAAAGAAATAAAAAAGAATAAAATAAGTAAATGGTCATTTGTGCCATTTTAACTAACTAGGACACTTTGGGTGTTCCTAGGACTCAAATGCCAACAGAGACAATTGTGGTTCTTTGCACCCCTTGCTAGTACAAGTAGTGATGTGCCAAGGCCCACTTTGTGATCTCCCAAAAACATTCAAACTCTAATTTTAAATGACATTTGAAATTTAAATCTAGTGTATGTATCAAGATCACACTAATTCAAAAACCACTCAAATGAACTCCATTTCAAAATCCTAAGCAAACCTAGATGCTCAAGCATAAGTTACACCACTCCACCAAAAATCTTTCAAAAATTCAAAACTTTCTCTCATGCGGCCATTTGATCGAACAGGTGGCAGACAGAGAATTTTTGGCCTAACTTACACTGTTTTAGAGCAAATCTTGTCGAGCCAATTGGTGTACATTGATCACCTTAGTCTCCCCCAGGCCCAACCAAACCAAAACCACCCCTATCCCTAGCCCCTGGCGCCGGTGCAACGCAGCCCCGACGCCATGCTCGTCGGCCAAGCGTGCACAAGCCACAGGCGACCACCAGCCTCTCTCCGCCGCTCCAGGGAGTGAGGCGTGACCTCACCGCCGCCCACGGTCCACCCCACGGCCGCAGATAGCCACTGGACCACCTCAGCGTCGCGCCGCCCTTTCTCTCTGCGTGTAGCCAGAGCACGCCAGAGCGCGATCGCCGCCAGCACGCAGCAGACCGCGCCTCGACACCAAATCGCGCACGCCGCTCCGCCTCGACACCCACACCCCGCCAGACACAGCCGTGCACAGCCGGACGACCCACAGTCGCCATGATCACCATCGAGCACCGCTTTTGTCTCCTAGAGCGCGTGAAGCCCCCGACCGTTAGGCACCGCCCCTAGCCAAGCCATTGCACCATAGCTGACTGCCAGCAGACCGCCCACCGTCCACCTACCTCTCTCACGCCAGTAGCTCCCTGTATCACCGTCACCGACAAGCCGCGCCCATGCCTCACCGCCTCACCGTCGAGCCTATATAAGGAGGCCTCCCCCGCAACATTTCTTCACACCATTCCACTCCCCTCTGTCCACTGAACGTTTCCCCTTGCCGGAGCAGCTCGAGCAGCACATCGCCGGAATTCCGCCGGAGGTAGCCGCTTCAGAGGAGAAGTCTCCGTCGATTTCGTCCACCTCAGCCCCTACTGCGACCTCGCCTGAGCCCGCCGTCGTCCACCAGTTCGTTTGCCAGCCTCGCCGCACTAGCTGGAGCCCTGGTACGTCCCCGGTAGAACCCCACCGGCCGCTTAGGGTTCGGTCTCGCCGGCGACGAGTCCATCGTCGACGACGACCGTGGACCGTCGATCTATGTTCTAATCGTAGCGCCTAGATCGCCCCGCACCGCTTCGGGTTGTATGTGCCACTGACAGGTGGACCCCCCTGGTCAGTCGCCCTCTGCGTTGCGGAGTGCCACTGGGCCGGCCCATTTAGTTTCCCGCGCTGACCCAGTTAATTCAAATTAGGTTTTTCTATTTAGACTTAAAATCAATTCTGTCCCTTAGTTTAAAAAGCAATTTAGGGAGTTTTACAGATCCAAATGGAGTGATTCCAATTTTGTTGAAAAGGTAATGAAAATCTCTATCCAAGCCCGTTGGATTTAAATCCTTTAGAGTTAGAGATCTCTCCTAGTAAAAATAACAGGACAGAAGCTTTTGCACATTCAAACATTTTTCTAAAATCAACCATAATAGCTTTTGAGTTGATTCCAACTCTCAAAATTCACATTTAACCATACCTATCTGAAGATGTAATAATATTAAGGTTTACATGTAGTGAATTTGGACTAGTGCCAAAATAATGCTATATAGGCATTTCTAGTCACTTTAAATCATTAAATATTCAACTTAAACTTATTGAAATATGATCCAACCTTTAAATCACCTTCCCATATGTTAGAATATGTGGTGATGATATGTGTCCACATGATCCCATATTTTAATTGGAGAAAATTAAATCTTAGTTATTTTCAATGAGTACAAATTACTTTTCACAAATAAAAAGAATGAAGCTAGTTAATTAAACCTTGTGATGCTTGTGATGATAATAGATCACCAAATGTGTGCCTTAGTATGCTAAGTAGACTAGTTAAGTATTGTTTGGTGATTGCGTATCCCGTATGTATTTATAGACGATAGTAACGACCAAGCTTTCGAGGAGGAGGAGTTCTACCCAGAGGAGGAGGAAGAAAACTTCAACCACTGCACTACACAAGGCAAGCCATCATTAACAATGCAAGCTAGACCTTGCAAACTATATGACCTAAGTAAATACATTAGGCATGCTTTGGTTATGCCCTTTTACTTACACCTACTCCAAATTCTATTTACCAGTTTTATTTCTTTACTTTACCAAAATCCTTTACTTGTTTGAAGGTAGCATAAAAAGTATAAAACTTGACCTATCTAGATAAACTTAGATGTCATTCTATGGCATGAGATTGATCTTAGCATCCCACATTAGTGAACACTCTTAACTTAGTAGTTTAGAGCTAAACCAAAACTTGATTCACTTTAGATGGGAATACTTGGTGAAAAATGACTTGTGAAAACCTTGGAATGATGAGTCATTCTATTGAGATGTTTTGACATGTGTTGAGAAACACAAATGGTTTATGATGATGAAAATGTTGAGGCATGAGCCTTAGCCCTTTTACAAAACTGAAGGTTGGGTTCGGATGCGATACCATTCCAATTTTACCGTACAACCACAATACCTGAATTGGGTAAGGCTTAGCCAGAAGTTTGTATGCATTAGTATTAGTTCCCTCGCGGGAGAGGTTTGAGCTGAGGCTACCTCTCAATGATGTCCACCTATGCAGTGCCCAAGATGACAGATGGTCATGGTTGGGAGGCCATGCTCATAGGAGAGGTGCTTATACTAGGGTGTGTAAAGGAAAGGTTATGTTTGATTATCTGCATACTAAGTATGATGATTCAGGGTTATCCCTGACAGATGTATCGAATCTTGTGGTGAAAGTGTACCACCTCTGCAGAGTGTCAAACTATTCGAATAGCCGCGTCTGCGGTTATGGATAGTTGGAGTGGCCATACTGTTCCATTGTTAGATATTTTCAAAATGACTTATGAAATGAATGATGAATCTTGACTTGACCACAACAGGGTTGTGACTATGACACTAGCTTCCCAACTTAAGTGATTCTAGAACTTTATTTTATCTTTCTTTGTTTCTGAACTCAGCTTAGGTTTCAAACTTAACTCTACAAGTAAACTTAGAGTTAGCAGCCCTACTAGAACTACCTTACTTATTAGTGATAGTTTGCGAGTACGTAAAGAGTACTCATGGATTTTGTCCCTGGCTATTCCTATGGCCAGACTATGAAGGAGACTACCAAGAGGAAGGACAGCAGGACGACTATGATAACTAGAACTATCTTCCATCGTCAGCATCACCTGTGCCCCTGAAGATGGACCCCACCGCTACACTTATTATTTATTCTGCTGCTTGTTGTATTAAGACTGGATCATGAGATCCTTTATTCGTGTAAGACATTATTATGGTTTGTAATGGATGATGTACTGTGATATCCAATCTGTTATGTCTCGCAAAAATGGTAATCCTGGGATTGCGATGTATGGCATAACAGGCATCTAGGATTAAAAATTCGGGTGTTGACAAGTTGGTACCAGAGCCATCCTAACCATAGGAGACCCTAGTTAGAATGGACGTCCGAACCAAAAACTTAGCTTCAAAAACCAAAGTGAGTATTTATGAAAACTATTTCCTCTCTTACCCTTGGGAATTCTTTCTCTCAAAAAAATTCATGTTCCTCCAAATTCTTACATCACTACATAAATTTTTGGCACTCTTGATCACTTCACTAACTTTCTCATCCTCAATTCTTATAGATGGAGACTCAGTTCAGCAAGTTCTACCAGTTGGGCAACGGAGGCCAGTTGATCTTCGAGAGGGATCTTGATGCACTATCGGAGTACTTGGGATGCCCACATCCGGAATTCCTTGGAGCTCAACTTCCTGGACCCCCAGGAGGATATTTACAATGGCTAGTCACCGTTGATCTTCGAGGCAAGATAGAAGCACCAACGTCCGGGAGGATCCAGTTCTCCGTGAGAGAGAACAACTGGCTAGATGGATTAGCCAGGGCAATGCATGAAGCTCTCGCACGTCTGTGTGCCATGAGTGTCAACCAAATTCAAGGAACCCGCTTTGCTCACTATGCAAGGCGTGACTTTATGGGAATGCCCATGGAGATGCCAAGTCACTCGAAGTTGAAGCGTCAAGTGGAGAACCTCAACTTCCTGTTGTACGACCGACAGAAGGAATTGGACAATGCTAGGGAGATCGCCAACCACAACCTTGCCATTGTGATACATTGCAAATGTATCTATAATTGTTGATGTTCCATGCTTAGTTTTATCCACTTTCTTGTGTTTTGTTCCAACTTTGGAGTACTTTTCATACGATTTCTTAGACTAACCTATTAACAAGAGCCACAGTGCCAGCTGCCTGTTTTCTACTGTTTTTGGTTCCAGGAAACTCAGAAAATGAATATTCTCGGAATTGGACGGGACAAAAGCCAAAGTGCCTATTTTTTCTGCAAGTCATCAGATGCCAGAATACAAGACGGACAGGGGCTAGAGGCCGGCCACACCACCTGGCCGCGCAGCCAGGCTGGGCCCGCGCCAGGGGGTGGTGTGGTGGCCCCTGGCACCCCCTCGGCCTCCCCTTCCGCCTATAAGATGCCCTCAGGACATAAACCCTAAGTACCCGATCAAAAATCCACGAAAGAGTCTGTAGCCGCCGTCATTCCATCCCTAGATCGGGAGGGATCTGTAGCTCTTCCCGGCACCTTGCCGGAGAGGGAATTCACCCTGGAGGCCTTCTTCATCACCATGCAAGCCTCCGGTGTGATGCGTGAGTAGTTCATCCTTGGACTACAGATCCATGTAGTAGCTAGATGGCTGGTTCTCCTCCTTTGTGCTTTCATGTTTAGATCTTGTGAGCTCCATTCATGATCAAGATCATCTATTTGTAATTCTGCATGTTGTGTTTGCGGGGATCCGATGGATATTGAGATGCTATTTCAGATTGATTATTGATTCTATCATGTCTTTGTTATTTGTGATCTTGCATGCTTTCCGTTGTTAGTAGCTATCTTGGCCAAGTAGATGCTAGCAACTCCAAGAGTTAGTATTTATGCTCGATAGTGGGTTCATGACTCTGGTAATCTGGGGAAGTGACAGAAATCTCTAAGGTACTAGATGTGCTGTTGCTACTAGGGAGAAAACAACAATCCTTTGTTCATAGAACAATCGTATTGTTTACTTTACACGTAGTTCATAAAGCAATAATCTGTTGCTTGCAACTTAATACTGGAGGGGGTTCGGATGATAACCTGAAGGGGGATTATTAGTCATAGATGCAATTGGATGGCGGTCTATGTATAATGTTGTAATGCCCAATTAAGTCTCAAAGGAGTCAAGATGATTAGTATATGCATGTATTGCTTTCTCGATGTTTGTCAATTGCCCCGCTGTAATTTGTTCACCCAGCATGTTATCTATCTTAAGGAGAGCCACCTCTAGTGAACTATGGATCCCGGTCCTTGTCTTTTGCATTCAATCTACAAACTGTTTACTTCTTTGTGTTTACTTTCTGCAAACTTTTACTTCTTTTCATTCGATACGTTTAATCCTTTGTTTTCCACAAAACACGGTGAGATTGACAACCTCATCGCAAGTTGGGGACAAAGTTCTGTGGTTGTGTTGTGCAGGTCTCCACGTTGCTACTAGCACCGGTAGTGCGCCCGGCCAAAGCTTAGCTAGTAACACCTTTGGGGTGTTTCCTTGCTCCCACTTGTTCGATTAAACCTTGGTTTCATACTGAGGAAAACTTGCTGTTGTGCTCGTCATACCTTCCTCTTGGGGTTCCCAACGAGCTCTACATCAACCACGCACCAGCACTTTTCTGGGCGCCGTGCATTGAGCCATCAAGCATTTTTCTGGCGCTGTTGCCGTGGAGTCAAGGACATCTTCCCAAGGGGAGTCCCTCATAACCAATCTCTTTACTTTGTTGTTTTTGTTTTGCTTAGTTTCTTTATCAAAAACACACAAAAACTAGTTCCTACTATAGTTGTTGGTCTATTATTTCCTTGCTTTGTCATGCTTTCTATCAATGGTTGGTTTCTTTGAAACTGAATCTTATTGGCATGGTGGGTTCACGGAAGAACAAAAATATTATTATAAGGAACATCGCGTGTCACAAAAAGGGAAATACTTATGGGAACAAATTGATAAATTGAATACCATTGCTAGAAACGTGTGCTCTACTTACAATGTTACTTATTGCTTTGATAAATCTTGTTGCTGTAGGAGGTATAAACACCTCCCTTTTCAATGTGAGTATAATGATAATGTTATCATATCTACTTATGTTAAGGGAAATTATGACTTTTATGATGTGGAACAAATTGAAGAATTTATTGCTTGGAAGGGTGCATTCGAACTTGCTTATTTGCTTGAAAATATTGATGATTCACCTTATAAATATGAGGTTTATGATATACTTAAATTTTTATTTGATAACTACAAGGAAGCAAATGGCTATATTCTTGAATATCTTAATAGATGCTCTCCACCAATGGAATAGACTAATGCCTTGTAGGAGCCTATGGAAGAAGAAATTGCTGAACTTGAAAGCTCATTAGATGAAAAAGAGGAGGAGAGTGATGAAAAAAAGAAGGAAGAAAGGACCTACCCATGCCTACCTTCTAATGAGAGTAACTCTTTACCCCTTACAATATTTGATTGTCCCCCACGCTTACCAAAGGAGGATAAATGTTATGTTCCTGTGGATTCTTTTGAAAATGTTTATAATAAAGCTCTAGTGCTTGTAGATCATGAAAATCATGTTTTATGTGATAGTTATATTGTTGAGTTTATTCATGAGGCTACTGAAAATTATTATGAGAGAGTAAAATATGGTTGTAAAAGTTTTCATGGTACTGAAACACCTCTCTATTTGCTGAAAGATTTGAAGTTACTTTTGTTTTATCTTCCTATGCCTTTCACTTTGATCTTTGTGAATTTATTTGTGTACAAGATTCCTATGCATAGGAAGTGGGTTAGAATTAAATGTGTTTTGAATTTGCTTCTTGATGCTCTCTTTTACTTCAATTCATATTTCTTATGTGAGCATCTTCTTAAACTATCATGCCTAACTTAAAGGCGTTAAAGAAAAGTAATTATTGGGAGATAACCCAAAAGTTAGATGAGTCTTGGAAGTTATTACTTCAGTAATAACCGCTCCTTATCTTTTTTATTTGCTTTTTGTGCCAAGAGTAACCTCTAATGAGAGAGAAGTAATGATTGGGAAAGTAGCTGTCCCGAAACAGATTTCTGTGCTTCACCGTAAAAATTTGTGTCAAATCTCTAAACGTCTTTTTGAGACATAATTTTTTTTGCTTCTGACCCAGGTTGTTATATAACTTTCGTTAGTTCAACACTTTTTGATTTGATCAACAGAAGGTCTTCGAAAAAATTCGTCTTTACCTGCTGGTCTGTTTTGACAGATTTCTGCCATTTTCTGCATTTGCTTCTTGTTGATTCCTTTTTGAGTTCTTTTGGGGAATTGAGATTTTTGAGGGAAGTGCTACAGTAGCTAGTGTTCTAATGGAAGTTTATTTGGTGTTAGAACTGAACCTTGAGACTTATTTATCTTGAGTGCACTAATGTTGCTAATAAAGATTGTGTGAAGTTTTGTATGAAGGAAAAATTTCAAGTGTATTGAAGGAATGAGTAATGAGATGAAGGATGGACTAAAGCTCAAGCTTGGGGATGCCACGCGTGTCACCCCAAGAAATATCTCTTTGTTGCGAGAAAACTAGTGATTAAAGCTCTCACGAACTTGATGGCACACTTTACTTTTTTGCATTTAATAAACTTGAACCATTGGGTCCTTCTTTGTTGCGTATATGCTTGCGCTTTATAAGTTGAAATTAGCAGAACCATGTTTCATGGGGAACGCTTTCAACATTGCACTTGTACTTTGTACCCCGTTGATATCATGTTCTTTTGCTTACGGATCCCGGCAGTGTGAAATAAAAGTGGAACTTGTAAGATCATGGAGTATGTATGTGTGTTAGAGAAACGCCTGGGCCGCTAGCCTAAGCCATGCCTAATCATGGTGGAAACTTGCAACACCACCATAATGAGCACTCTATGAAGCATCCTCAATAAAAACCTATGCAAATAGCAAATAAAAAGATCGCTGAGATGCTCATTGTCTGCTTGCCTTGTCATTTTGATTATGGGAAAGCTCCCGTATCATGTGCAAGGGGTACCCCGTTGGCGGTTCTTTATGATACACATGTACTTACAATGACAAGAGCTTACTCATGACTGAAGTTGAGTAGCATGAGGATCGTTCTTCGTAAGTAAGGGGCATGAGATTTCGGTTTATAACTTGTCAAGCATATCCTCTTAGTTGTGTCACTTTAACCTTAATCACTTCAAGATGCTTATGATAGGGGCAATGAGAGCTAAAATCTATAAGTACCATAATTTTTGGAAGCTCTTTATGATACTTAAATCCCTACTTCTTTTTATAAAGGTCTTTCTTCCACCATTATATTGAGTCTCCACCTTCTATCTTTATGCACCTACTTTGAGAGCATAGTGGCCATTCTTAGTTCTATGTGCATTGTCCCAAGACTAGTTGATTGATGCATACTTTGATATTGCTTGCTTTAAACTATTGTATCTAGTCACTCTTATGAACTTTGAAGGTGTCCTATGCATTTCTATTTGCTATTCTATTGAGGGACAAGCTGAATACTTTTATGCTATGTTTTCTTTATGTGAAACAAACAAACGTCTTGCAAAGCATTGTTATTCATGAATCTTTTGTTTGTGCCTTTTCATGTTGCATCATAGTTTCTTTGCTTATTGCTAGAACTTTGTCTTTCATGTTATGATTGAAGTACTATGATCCCATATTTGAATGTTTTAAAAATACTTTGATCAAGTCTTTGATGGTACATGTCACCTCAAAAATTATTCTTTCTTTCTATCACTTACCTACTCGAGGACGAGCAGGAGTTAAGCTTGGGGATGTTGATACATTGCAAATGTATCTATAATTTTTGATGTTACATGCTTAGTTTTATCCACTTTCTTGTGTTTTGTTCCAACTTTGGAGTAATTTTCATATGATTTCTTAGACTAACCTATTAACAAGAGCCATAGTGCCAGCTGCCTGTTTTCTGCTGTTTTTGGTTCTAGGAAAGTCAGAAAATGAATATTCCCGGAATTGGACGGGACAAAAGCCAAAGTGCCTATTTTTCCGGAAGTCATCAGATGCCAGAATACGAGACGGAGAGGGGCCAGAGGCCGGCCACACCACCTGGCCGCGCGGCCAGGCTGGGCCCGCGTTAGGGGGTGGTGTGGTGGCCCCTGGCACCCCCTTGGCCTCCCCTTCCACCTATAAGATGCCCTCGGGACGTAAACCCTAAGTACCCTGTCGTCAGATTAATGACAAGTACGCCATAAGCGGGTCCTCGAGGCATACAGAAGAGAGGGGTGTGAGATGTACGGTGTTCCGGGACGGTGAGCACACAAGTTTACCTAGGTTCGAATCTGCCAGCTTTGGACGAATCCTACTCCTGCTAGCAATCTAGTAATACGGCAGAGCCGGAATATGGGTTACAAGGGTTTCGCCTGTGCGAGTTAAGGCTCTAAAGTGTTGGGTGTTAGGTGCCCTAAAGGCTCTCCCTAGGATGGCTTATATAGATATCCGACCTAGGGTTTACAGGAGAGATCTATCCGGCTACGACTAAGAGTTGGTTACATAGTACATCTTGAACTACAAGTTATACTATGGGCCTAAGTCGGTAAGTCTTCTGGGCCTTCCCGTAGCCGGATTGGACTCCGTCTTTCTCCCTGACTGGGCTGCCCGTGAAGCAAAGCTATAACCCGAAGTGGGCCACCCTGGTCAGTGAGGAACTGTGAGGATACCCGGAAAGTATATCCCCAACAGCAGCCCCCGGAGGCCTCCAAGATCCAAAGTCAGATTCATCATTTTCTAGCTTGATCTTCGGCTTGCAGAATCTTGAAGGGTTCCTGAAACTTCACAACAAAAAATATGATCCGGGCCTTAAAAATAATTCGGACCTATCAACAGGTTACTCGGATTTTCTAGCTTGATTTCAAACTAAGATGGAACTTGGTCTCTAACGCCACCTGACACAAGTCATGGTGGTCAAGTCACGTCATCTGACAGGCATTCCGTCAGCACGACCGTTGGTGGGTCCGCGGTTCGCGGAACCGAGGCGCCGTTTCAATGCGCACACGGAGATAGAGGCGACGTAATCATCGTGTGGGTCCTTCCCAGTTCCTTCCACGATGCATGGCGGTTACACTGTAGCATTTGCACGAATCTTGGCGCAGTTAGGTGGATATAAGGGGTTAGGATTTTCTCCTTCTCTCTTCACATGTCCTTTGCCTTTTCCTCCCCTCCCAATCTCTCTGTGCGCACAGAGCTCCTCCATTCCTCCCCCAAAAAACTCCCAGCGCCACCCATCCTAGGTCATATGCCCGCCGGAGAAATGGCTTCTTCTTCCTGTTCCGGCTTGGCGGTAGCAGCGGCGACGAAAGCGGTGGCGGAGAAGGAAAGCTTCCGCGGGCTCTAGATCCCCTGCATGCTCGACGATGAGAAGCTCCAAAATGTGGAGAAGGAAGGGCTCCTTCGCGCCTGCGACTGGCAGAGCAGCTTTGAGGAAACCATCCCCAACCCGCGCGCCGGCGAGCGGGTCCACTTCGGCACCCACCTCGACAGAGGTTTGTCGTTTCCTCCCTCGGAGTTCTTCTCCGAGGTGATTGACCATTACGGAGTTCAACTCCATCATCTTCCTCCCAACTCTCTCTTAGAGATGAGCGCTTACGCTTCTTTGTGTGAGGTCTTTCTCGGCATTAGGCCGAGTTTGACCTTATTCCAGTACTATTTTCATGTCCGGAGAAACTCTATCACTGCCAGTGTTCCTTACATCACCGATACTATTAGTTTTTCGCTTAGACGCGAGCGCGCATATACCAAAATCCTAGCCAGTGACTCGGTCAAACAATGGCCAGCCACATTCTTTTATCATAGGGATATTCTGGCTCCCGGCAAAGCCACTGCTTTGCCGGCTTTCATCGACGGAGCTGCCATGGCCCAACCGTCTTGGGACGAGGCTCCTCCGGCTCTCACTGACGATCTGATCCTCGCTAAGAGGCGGATCGAATACTTGATCAAACACAAAGGACTGAAGGGATCCGCCTTGATCCAATGTTGGGTCTCACGCCGGATCCAGCCCGTTCAGTACCACGGATACCGACTGATGCACTCCATCACGTCGTCCAAGAAAGACCCCCTCCGCATCAGCCCCAAATCCTACACCACACAGGGCTATATAAGCCATATCAAGTGGCTGATTAGGGAGCGGATCGAGAGGAGGATCCCGAAGGTTTCTCTGGATATGCATACGGCGGATAACCCTGTAGTGCCGGTAAGCTTCTAACAGTACACCTTTTTATGTGTTTCAATCTTCGAGTTACATTGCAATACTGATATGTTTTCTTCTTTTCAGCTTGCTGACCTCCCCGAATCGGAATTTGCTCCGCTCAAAGGATATCCTCCGGAGTTTTCTCAGGAGACAGAAGTGGTACCATTGCCGGATCTTGCGCTCAAGAAGCGCAAAGCTCCGACAGTGGCTGTTGGCACAAAGGAGGTGCCCGTCGTGAAGAGGTAACTTTCAATCACAAGTTCTGCCTTTGCATTTTACTCGAATTTCCTTCCAAGATGTAATGTTTCTGACTTTATTACATTCTCAGAGCTAAGCAGCTCATCAAGGGTAAGGGGAAGGGGACTTCTTCAAAGCCCCTGCGGCAGACGAAGCTTACCATAGCTTCTCCTGCCGTGGCTCCTCCCACTCCTGCCCCTCAACCTTCCGCAACGCCGGTGATTTCTCCGGCTACCGCAGAAGATCCGGCTCCTTCAACGGAGCCTGCGATCCTTGAATCGTGAACTGACATCACCATGGGTGAGTCAGATTTAGATAAGGGTGAACCCTCTTTGGGTAATGATCCCTCGACAGAAACTTTCGCCGAAAACCTTATCAGCAATCCGGGACTTGCCAAGTTTGGCTTGTCCTAGAAATCTGCTAAAGAGATCCAGCGGCTAGCCAGGCAATGCCTGGAGAAAAGAAACTTATCCGCGGAAGAAGAAGCGCAAGAAGCAGAGGACATCAAGTTCTCCGACCTTCTTGCCCAGGTGCGCCTTCGCGACGAGAGGATAAGAACCGGTGAGCTTCCAACATCACCAGTGATTCCTCTGACTCTCGCCGAGAAGGTTGCTGTTGAAGTGAACGCGAGTTTGGATAAAATCACTCGCGAAGAATATGTAAGTCGGAATTCCAACTCCTGTTTTTCCTTTATTTCATATCATATCCTCTAGCCCCCAAGCATAAAGTAGGATATACAATCCGGGTTTATGCTTCATTAGGATGCCAAAGAATGAACTAGTGTAGCCCCTAAGGCTCGTGCTGATATTAGCAAAAATATTAGCCTGGGTCTTTAGTAGCTTTCTGACTTTGGGTATTCTGACTTACAGAAAGTATGTTCCTATAACCAGGATTTATTGAAGAATGTCTGTGATAAGCGGAGAGAGATCAAGGCTCTCCGACTTAAAAATGTTGAACTTAAGGTCTCCAAGGATGAGGCTGAAGGTAAACATTTCGAGACTCAAACCTTGTCTTTCATGTTTTCATAGTCGAACTTTTCTGAACTGTTGTTATTTTTGACTTACAGTGCTGGTAAAGCAATCCTGCGCCATGATTGAAGAGGCCGAGAACCTCAAGACTTTGGGGGTGGAAAACAAGGAGCTTTGCCAAGAGCTAGATCAGCTCAAGGCGGATCATGAAAAGAGCATTGCCCAAATCCTTGAGTCCTCCTCCATGGCTACTGATGAGCGTGATCGTAGGATCGCTGCTCAAGATCAAAGAATCTCGGACCTCAATAATGAGCTTAGCAGAGAGAAGGACCTTTCCGAGGCGCTCCGGGCTGAACTCCAGAGTCTTCAGGAAGAGAAGACCAAAATCGACGACGTCATTTTCGGTATGTTCCATCTATCTGACTTTTCCGCTTTCTTCGACTTCTATCAATGTCGGATTTTTCTTAACTTGTTTTGTGTATAGGTCCTCTGAATTTGACGGACTCTTCTTCCACTGAGCCCCGCACCCACCGGCTTACCCAAGTCGGTGACCTGCTTCATGACTTCCGCCAATCCCTTGAGGACATCGACGAAGCTCTCAAGATTCTGGACATGCACAGCATGTCGGATTTTCAGGTGCGGGACAAGGCAAAGGAGATGCCACAACTTGTTCAGGATTGGAACATGTCCTACGCGCGGACTGCGGCGCAGAACACTCTCACCATGGTCATGAGCCACCATGAAAACATGGAAATATGGCAAGTGACCAGAGGGTACTGCAAAGTAGATGAAGACGGCCAGGAGCAGGACCTTCAAGCCATCATGCACTCATGCGCCGGATATGGGTGCCACGTGGCTGATTTGACCATCTACGAGACCCCTTTCTTCACCCGCGTGGACACTCCGCCTCCTCCTCCAGAAGAATCAGCAGAAGTTTCCGATGATGAACGCACCACCTCGGATGTGGACATCTCGGAACGATACCAGGGCGGTGTATGCAGCGAGCCGGTAGCTCCTTCCTCTCCTGCATCATAGATTAACATAAGTATTTGTGTTATTATGAAAAACATGATGGGCCTGTAAATGTGCAGTACTATAATTTTGCTAGTGCTAAGCTTTTGATCTATTCAGCACTTTTGGCTTTAACCTTTTTGCGTGCCTGAAATGTTTACATAAGCACTTGTATTTCTTCGTCCCTACTTATCGTTTATCTGGCTTTCCGCCTCGTCCTTTCGTGAGCCGGCTAAACCTTCTGCCAGAAACTTTGCCGAGCAATGGAGCTCAATTACTAAACCAGTTTAAACTTGGAAACAAAGCCGGCTTCCAGTACCAACAATTCACTACTCAGAAAATGCCCGCATCCAGCAATCAGACAAATAACCAAAGTAAAGACTAGAAACTTTAGATTTATACCCGAAGGTAGCAATTTTAGAATCGGAAATCTAAACCAGAACAAACATGACTTTCAATTCTGGGATTTTCGACTATGACATGATCATTTGGAAATAAGATGGTAAAAACTTCTCAGAAAAAATTGAGGCAACCAAAAAATTTATTTCTCACAGAACATGTACATATATATGTTTACAAAGAAGGATAAACTAAGAATAAAAGGGACGTAGCTGAGCAATATTCCATGGTCTGTCTAACTCATCCGGATTTGTACTGCCTCTAGCTCTCTTTCTCTTCTTAGTAGCAGGTATTTCTTTGACTGGCCTCATGTCAGTTAAGTAGTACGATCCATTGTGCAATACTCGACTAACTAAAAAGGGTCCTTCCCATACTGGGGAAAGTTTGTGCTTTCTTTGTTGCACAAGCCAGAGAACCAAATCACCTTTATTGAAAGATCTATTTCGGACTCTCTGGCTATGATACTTGCGTAACTTCTGCTGATAGGCTGTAGAGCTCATTTCAGCAATGGCGCGAACTTCTTTGACTAAGTCGAGATCATTTTGTCAAGAAATCTCGGCATCCTCTTCAATATACGCGGCCACTCTAGGAGAGGTGTGAATCAAATCACTAGGAAGAACTGCTTCTGCACCATAGACCAAGAAGAAAGGTGTGTATCCGGTTGACCTGTTTGGAGTCGTTCGTAAACTCCATATTACAGAGGGTAATTCCTCTACCCAAGCCCCTGTAGCACGTCGTAGTGGTGCTTCGAGTCTCGGTTTTAGGCCTTGTAGGATTAAACCATTTGCTCTTTCGACTTGTCCGTTAGCCTGTGGATGTGCGACTGACGCAATGTCAAGCCGGATATTTTGCTCGTTGTAGAATTTAGCCAATTCTCCCATAGAAAAGTTACTCCCATTGTCCGTGATAATGCTATGCGGATAACCATACCGGATTATAACATCCTCGACAAATCTTTTGGCTGTTGCTCCATCACAACTAGTGACAGGTTTAGCCTCAATCCATTTGGTGAATTTATCCACCATCACTAAGAGATGAGTAAATCCACTTGGAGCTTGTTTAAAAGGTCCTACCATATCAACCCCCCAGACCGCAAAGGGCCATGTTATAGGTATTGTTCGCAGCTGATCAACCAGAACATGAGCTTGTTTGGCGTACTTTTGGCAGCTTTTGCACGTCTTGACTAATCGTTCGGCATCTGCCTGAGCTGTAAGCCAGAAAAATCCATGTCTAAAAGCTTTTGCCGCTAAAGATTTGGCTGCAGCATGGTGACCACACTCGCCTTCGTGGATTTCCCTTAAGATTTCCACCCCTTCTTCCGGAGATACACAGCGCTGAGAAACCCTAGAAACACTCCGCTTATAGAGCTCACCTTTGACTATAGTGTAGGCTTTTGCTCGTCGGATGATCTGCCGGCTCAGTACCTCGTCTTCGGGTAATTTGCCATCTACCAAATAATCGAGGTAGGGTTGAGTCCAGCTGGGAATTACAACCAGAACTGCTAGCAAAGGTGAGTCAGATTTGGTCGGATATTCCTCATCTACTCCCTTTATTGAAGGAACTTTGAGGTGCTCTAAAAAAGCGCCATCCGGGACCTCTTTCCGCGCAGAACCTATCCGAGATAGTGCGTCTGCTTCCTCATTTTCTGCTCAAGGGATGTGTTGAACTTCAAACCCTTCGAACGATTTAGATAGATCATCCACGTCAGCTTTATATGCTGCCATGTGCTTATTTGCATTACAAATATCCGACACTTGTTGAGCAACAAGATCTGAATCTCCGTAACACATCAAATGTCGGATGCCAATATCCTTAGCAATCCGGATTCCATGTAGCAGTGCTTCATACTCGGCAATATTGTTTGTCGTTGTGAAGTGGATCTGCAATACGTATAAAAGTTTATCTCCTTGGGGTGATTTGAGCATCACGCCAGCCCCCGAGCCCCCTCGAGCCTTAGACCCATCGAAAAAGAGGGTCCAATATTCCGACTCAGGGAGGATCATGTTCTCCTTCGTCTCTGTCCAATCAGCAACAAAGTCAGCAAGGATCTAGGATTTGATTGCTGTCCGAGGTTTATACTCAATATCAAAAGCTGAAAGCTCTATGCCCCATTTGGCGACACGTCCTGTGGCGTCACTGTTGTTGATTATATCTCTCATGGGAGCTGTGCTCACCATGGTAATTGGATGCTCCTGAAAATAGTGTCATAACTTACGAGATGCTAGAAAAACACCGTAAGCCAACTTTTGATAATGTGGATACCGCTGTTTTGACTCTGTTAGGACTTCACTGACAAAGTAAGTCGGACGCTGCACCAGGTGCTCCTGATTTTCCTCCGGTCTCTCCACCACCATGACGATACTGACGACCTTATTTGTCGCAGCAAGATAAAGCAACATCGGTTCCTGAGGTCCTGGTGCTGCAAGGATAGGAGCAGATGAGAGTACTTTCTTCAGGTCTTGTAGTGCAGCTTCAGCTTCATCAGTCCAAACAAAATCTTTGGTCTTTTTCAAGAGTTTGTATAATGGTGCGGCTCGTTCACCAAGCCGGCTTACAAACCGACTGACTGTAGCAATGCAACCAGTTAGTCTTTGTACGTCCTTCAGGCGAGTTGGCCTGGAAATATTGAGTATAGCCTTGATTTTGTCCCGGTTCACCTCTATGCCTCTTTGAGACACGATAAAACCTAACAATTTTCCGGCTGGTATTCCAAAGAAGCATTTCTTTGGGTTAAGCATGATGTTGTATTTTCGTAGATTGACAAATGTTTCCTCCAAGTAGGAAATCAGCGTTTCCTTCTTTTTGGACATCACCGCAATATCATCCACGTATGCATGTACATTGCGTCCGAGTTGGTCGTGGAGGCAACACTGCATCGTGCGCTGGTATGTAGCTCCTGTGTTCTTCAGCCCAAAGGGCATCGTAACAAAATAGAAGGTTCCGAAGGGGGTTATGAATGAAGTTTTGACTTTGTCAGATTCCTTCATCCGGATTTGTTGATAACCGGAATATGCGTCGAGAAAACAGAGGAGTTCCGAGCCTGCCGTAGAATTGATAACTTGATCAATTCTAGGCAGAGCGAACGGATCTTTTGGACAAGCCTTGTTCAAGGCAGTATAATCAACACACATCCTTAAATCAGTGGTGTCCTTTTTAAGGACCATTACATGATTGGCTGACCACTCAGTGTGTGTGACCTCTTCTATGAATTCGGCTAACTCGAGCTGTGCTAGTTCCTTAGCTATTGCCTTATGCTTTTCATCGCCAAATCATCATAGGGACTGTTTGACGGGTTTAGCGTTCGGGTTTACATTTAGAGAGTGATCGGCAAGTTCCCTAGGTACTCCGGTCATGTCAGATGGCTGCCATGCGAAGATATCTTGATTTGCTTGGATGAACTTGACGAGCATCCTTTCCTATGCGCTACCTAGGCCTACGCCTATCTGGGTCACCTTGGAGGGGTCATCATCCTTCAACGGCGTCTTCTTCGTCTCTTCTGATGCCTTGAACTCCGGATTTGGCTTTGTCACCTCCTTCTTCGTTGCGGGGCATCTCGGACGGATCTATGCTCTTCTTGATCTCCTGGTACTCCTGGGCGTGCAGCACGGCTTCGGCAAAGGCGGCATTTCCATCCTCGCACTCTTGCGCTTTCTTCGGGTCTCCCCTGATGGTGATCATGCCGTTGGGACCTGGAATTTTCATCATATTGTAAATGTAACACGGACGAGCCATAAAAGCCCAGTAAGCCGGACGCCCGAATATAGCGTGGTACGCGCTCTTGAACAGGACCACTTCAAAGGAAAGTGCTTCCGTCCGATAGTTCTTTGGAGTTCCAAAGGTAACATCCAAAGTAATCTCTCCCAGGGAATTAGCTTGTCTTCCTGGGACGACTCCGTGAAATATCACAGAGCTATGGTTCAGCTGGGTTTCCGAGATCCTCATCCGGCGTAGTGTTTTGACATAGAGAATATTGATACTACTACCACCGTCCATGAGGGTCTTGGAGAAACCATAACCGTCAATAAGTGGATTGACGATTAAGGCGTATTTTCCTCGCCTGTGCAACTTAGGCGGATGATCAGCGCGGTCAAATGTGATTGCCACTTCCGACCAGTCCAGATATTGGGGGACAGCTGGAACTGTTGCATTGAGTTCGTGTAGAAATGCTTTCTTGACCTTTGCTGGTTGAGATCTGAGGAAAGTGACATAAGTGTCCTTCTTGGTGGGAAAAGTTTTCTTCCCTTCCGGCTTGGGATTTGAAGCATCATCTTCCTCCATGTCGGAATCTTCCTTGGTCTCTTTTTCTTTTTTGGGATTCTTCTTTCCCTTCTTCCGCTTAGCTTTGTAGCCCGCGGTGTCATCTCTTTTGATGTCGTCATTGAAACGACATTCGGTGTTGGTGTGGGATGAGCCCCCATTGGCGTCTAGGTGATGCACACATGGGTTATTGGCAATGTTGGCCCAAGAGTAGGTTTTGCCTGGTTGCTGGTCTCCTCTCCCTTGGACCCTTGAAGTCCCACGGCCACGCCCGCGGCCTCCGCCACGTCCTCCTCGTCCTCCAGATCCGAAAGTAGCAGTGACCACTGCTGTTTCCGCGTTGGGTTTCTCTTCCGAGGTATTTTGGCGCTTTTGAGCTTGTTGCTTTGGTTGTTTTGCCGACTGAGGCACAGCTAGGGCATTGAGTAATCCCTCTGCATCATCGTTGGCATCTGCATACTTGCTCGCTGTTTCTATCATCTCTCCCAAATCAGTGACCTTGTCACACTTCAAGCGATGGTGCAGTAGACCAATTGGGAGACCTGCGATGAAAGCTTCAATCGCAGTTTGATCATTTACTCCTTCGTAGGAGTTCTTGGTGTTGATCCATCGTCCGAGGTAATCCCGGCAAGTTTCTCTGGCCTTCTGGGTGCAATGCTGTAAGTCTCCAACCGTACAGGGCCTCCGATACGTGCCTTCGAAATTCCGAAAGAACGCACTTTGCATGTCATACCAGTTGTGAATGGTGTTCTCCAGAAACTCATTAAGCCATGATCGTGCCGTCTTCCGCAGCATAAGTGGGAGATATCGGGTTGCGACCAGGCTGTTTCCGCCTTTGGCGATGCAGCAAGCTTGGAAGAAATCCTGTAGCCAGGTATCTGGCCGAGCAATGCCGTCGTAGGCTTGGATATGTCTTGAGATAGCAAATCCTTCCGGGAATTTTGTAGCTCTGATGCGTGATCCAAACACTACGCCGGATGAGGATCTCGGAAGTTTCTTCTTCGATCCCCGACAACACCGCCAGAAAAATGCTTGATGGCTCAGTGCACGACGCCCAGAAAAGTGCTTGATGGCTCGTGGTTGATGTAGAGCTCGTTGGGAACCCCAAGATGAAGGTATGATGAGCACAACAACAAGTTTCCCTCAATTATGAAACCAAAGTTTAATCGAACCAGTAGGAGCAAGGAAACACCCCAAAGGTGTTACTAGCTGAGCTTTGGCAGGGCGCACTACCGGTGCTAGTAGCAACATGGAGACCTGCACAACACAACCACAGAACTTTGTCCCCAACTTGCGATGAGGTTGTCAATCTCACCGTGTTTTGCGGAAAACAAAGGATTAAACGTATCGAATGGAAAGAAGTAAAAGTTTGCAGAAAGTAAACACAAAGCAGTAAACAATTTATAGATTGTATGTAAAGAAAGAGGACCAGGATCCATAGTTCACTAGAGGTGGCTCTCCTTAGATAGATAACATGTTGAGTGAACAAATTACAGCGGGGCAATTGACAAACATCGAGAAAGCAATACATGCATATACTAATCATCTTGACTCCTTTGAGACTTGATTGGGCATTACAACATTATATATAGACCGCCATCCAACTGCATCTATGACTAATAATCCACCTTCAGGTTATCATCCGAACCCCCTCGAGTATTAAGTTGCAAGCAACAGATTATTGCTTTACGAACTGCGTGTAAAGTAAACAATATGATTGTTCTATGAACAAAGGATTGTTGTTTTCTCCCTAGTAGCAATAGCACATCTAGTACCTTAGAGATTTCTGTCACTTCCCCGAGATTACCAGAGGCATGAACCCACTATCGAGCATAAATACTAACTCTTGGAGTTGCTAGCATCTACTCGGCCAAGATAGCTACTAACAACGGAAAGCATGCAAGATCACAAATAACAAAGACATGATAGAATCAATAATCAATCTGAAATAGCATCTCAATATCCATCGGATCCCTGCAAACACAACATGCAGAATTACAAATAGATGGTCTTGATCATGAACGGAGCTCACAAGATCTAAACATGAAAGCACAAAGGAGGATAACCAGCCATCTAGCTACTACATGGATCCGTAGTCCAAGGATGAACTACTCACGCATCACACTGGAGGCTTGCATGGTGATGAAGAAGGCCTCCAGGGTGAATTCCCCTCTCCGGCAGGGTGCCGGAAAGAGCTTCAGATCCCTCCCGATCTAGGGATGGAGATGACTGCGGCTACAGACTCTTTCGTGGATTTTTGATTGAGCCCTTAGGGTTTTTGTCCTGAGGGCAATATATAGGCGGAAGGAGAGTCCGAGGGGGTGCCGGGAGCGGCCACACCACCCCTGGCACGGGCCAGGCCTGGCCGCGCGGCAAGGTGGTGTGGTGGCTCCCTGGCCCTTCTCCGTCTCGTATTCTGGCACTTGATCCCTTCCGGAAAAATAGGCACTTTGCTTTTGTCCCGTCCAATTCCGAGAATATTCATTTTCTGACTTTCCTGGAACCAAAAACAGCATAAAATAGGCAGCTCGCACTGTGGATCTTGTTAATATGTTAGTCCAAGAAATCATATGAAAAGTACTCCAAAGTTGGAACAAAACACAAGAAAGTGGATAAAACCAAGCATGGAACATCAAAAATTATAGATACATTTGCAATGTATCAACATCCCCAAGCTTAACTCCTGCTCGTCCTCGAGTAGGTAAGTGATAAAAAGAAAGAATAATTTTTGAGGTGACATGCACCATCAAAGACTTGATCAAAGTATTTGCAAAACATTCAAAGCTGGGATCATAGTACTTCAATCATAACATGAAACACAAGGTTCTATCAATAAGCAAAGAAACTATGATGCAACATGAAAAGGCACAAACAAAAGATTCATGAATAACAATGCTTTGCAAGACGTTTGTTTGTTTCGCATAAAGAAAACATTGCATAATAGTATTCATCTTGTCCCTCAATAGAGTAGCAAATATAAATGCAAAGGACACCTTTAAAGTTTATAATAGTGACTAGATACAATAGTTTAAAACAAGCAATATCAAGTTATGCATCAATCAACTAGTCTTGGGACAATGCACATAGAACTAAGAATGGCCACTATGCTCTCAAAGTAGGTGCATAAAGATAGAAGGCGGAGACTCAATATAATGGTGGAAGAAAGGCCTTTTGTAAAAGGAATTAGGGATTCAAGTCTCATAAAGAGCTTCCAAAAATTATGGTACTTATAGTTTTCAGCTCTCATTGCCCCTATCATAAGCATCTTGAAGGTGATTAAGGTTAAAGTGACACAACTAAGAGGATATGCTTGACAAGTTATAAACCGAAATCTCATGCCCCTTACTTACGAAGACTGATCCTCATGCTACTCAACTTCAGTCACGAGTAAGCGATTGTCATTGTAAGTATATGTATATCATTAAGAACCACCAATGGGGTACCCCTTGCACATGATATGGGAGCTTTCCCATAATCAAAATGACAATGCAAGCAGACAATGGGCATCTCAGCGATCTTTTTATTTGCTATTTGCATAGTTTTTATTGAGGATGCTTCATAGAGTGCTCATTATGGTGATGCTGCAAGTTTCCACCATGATTAGGCATGGCTTAGGCTAGCGGCCCAGGCGTTTCTCTAACACACATACAAACTCCATGATCTTACAAGTTCCACTTTTATTTCACACCGCCGGGATCCATAAGCAAAAGAACATGATATCAACGGGGTACAAAGTACAAGTGCAATGTTGAAAGCGTTCCCCATGGTACATGGTTCTGCTAATTTCAACTTATAAAGCACAAGGATATACGCAACAAAGAAGGACCCTATGTTTCAAGTTTATTAGAGGCAAAAAAGTAAAGTGTGCCATCAAGTTCGTGAGAGCGTTAATCACTAGTTTTCTCATAACAAGTGGAAGGTAAACAAAAGCATGAATATACTTGGAATAGAATAAGCTAGTAGGTAGGTATGGTGGACTCTTTGGAATAACTTGGTTTAGGGAGTTGGATGCATGAGTGGAACTCATACTTTGTTGTGGAGGCTAGCAAAAGACTGGGAGCGACAAACTAAGAGAGCAATAACTGCCATAATCATGCAGAGCGACAAAACATCATTGATCAAAGCATAAAGTGATACTACAAGTTGAAAACTAAAGGATCATAAAGGCTTATGGTGACTTGAGATAGTCATAACATGGTGTGAGAATGCGCCAAGTCAACCCAAATAAAGCATCAAAGGAGAATACCACTATACTATGCTTTAATATGCTAAAACAACGCATGATTCATCCAAGGCACATTAAGAAATCTCAATTGTTTATAACAAGTCATGCTACAGCAAAGAATACTAATCATAAAGCCAAAACAATATCAAGCATGGCATGACAGAGCATAGGCCACAGTCAAAAACGAGCTCTTTTTACCACATAAGCATGAACATTCCTACTCTTTTCCAAACCAAACCAAACTATTTCCAAACCAATGTATGAAAGAGGGGGTACAACCAATTTATTCATCAAACTAATAAAACCAAGCAAACTAAAAACCAAAACAAAAACGAAAAATAAGACGCTCCAAGAACAACACAACTGTGCATGAAACAATAAAAATGAAGCGTTTGGAAGAAACCTGCGATTTTTATTGATGAAGAAGGGGATGCCTTGGGCATCCCCAAGCTTTGACGCTTGTACTTATTGGATATTTCTTGGGGTGACACACATGGCATCCCCAAGCTTGAGCTTTAGTCCATCCTTCATCTAATTACTTATTCCTTCCATACACCTGAAATTTTTCTTTCATACAAAACTTCACACAATCTTTATTAGCAACATTAGTGCACTTAAGATAAATAAGTCTTAAGGTTCAGTTCTAACACCAAATAAACTTACATTAGCACACTAGCTACTGTAGCACTTCCCTCAAAAAGCTCAATTCCCTAAAAGAACTTAAAAAGGAACCAACAAGAAGCAAATGCAGAAAATGGCAGAAATCTGTCAAAACAGACCAGCAGGTAAAGACGAATTTTTTCGAAGACCTTCTGTTGCTCAAATCAAAAAGTGTTGAACTAAAGAATTACAGCTCAATCTGACATACATAGGTGTCTCACGAAGTTTTATGGTGAAGCACAAAAATCGGTTTCGGGACAGCAACTTTCCCAATCATTACTTCACTCTCATTAGAGGTTACTCTTGGCACAAAAAGCAAATAAAAAGGATAAGGAGAAGTTATTACAGAGGTAATAACTTCCAAGAATCATCTAAAACTTTTGGGTTATCTCCCAATAAGTACTTTTCTTTAACGCCTTTAAGTTAGGCATAAGAAGCAAAGAAAGAATCAAGTGTTCTCAAATGAAGAAGCATTAAGACCAAATTTTCTTTACATAGAAGAAGCAAAAGAAATCTTTTATCTCTTTTTGGGGAAGTGTTCTATACCTTTCTTGAGTGGGAGTTGATATTTAATGGTGCCTTCTTTCATATCAGTGATGGCACCAACAGTTATAAGAAAAGGTCTTCCCAAAGTAATAGGACAAGAAGCATTGTATTCAACATCCAAAACATAGAAATCAATGGGGACATAGGAATCGTTAACCATAATAAGAACATCATTAAGACTCCCCATGAGTTTCTTTTTAGCATTAGCATCAAGTGGGACATTCAAATAACAATCTTCAAGAGGAGGAAAATCAAGCATATCATAAATCCTTCTAAGCATAATAGAAACACTACTATCAAGATCACACAAAGCTTTGAAATCAAAGTCATTCACTTTCATATTAATGATGGGTTCCTAACCATATTCTTGTTTTATAGGAACAGAAGCTTTATGTTTCATCTTTTCTTCTTTAATCTTTATGAGAGCATCAGTAATGTGTTTTGTAAAGGCCATGTTCATAGCACTAGCATTAGGACTTTTAGCAAGCTTTTGTAGGAACTTAATAACTTCAGAGATATTGCAACCATCAAGATCAAAATCAACTTTATCATCTAAAGTAGTAGAACTATTAGTAGCCTCAACACTAGTGGTGGTGATAGTAGAAACACTAATGTTTCTAGCAATTTCATCTTCTCTTTCCCACTTAGCATGCAATTCAGCTAATAGTCTAACATTTTCATCAATTCTTACTTGTATGGCATTAGTAGCTGCAAAGGGATTGTCATTAGTTTCAGGTTTAGCAGCCATTTTATTCAAAGAAGATTGAGCTTCAGCCAAAGATGCTATATTTCTTTCAGCATTAGAGAGTTTTTCCTCAATAGTTTTATTAAAAGCAGTTTGTTTACTAATAAACTCTTTAAGCATAACTTCAAGTTCAGAGGGAGCACTCTTATTATTGTTGTAAGAATTTCCATAAGCATTACCATTGTTGGGAGGGTATGGCTTATAATTGTTGTTACCAAATTTTTTCCTATAAGCATTATTACCATAAGCATTGTTGCCAAAATTGTTATTTCTTATGAAGTTCACATCAACTTGCTCTTCTTGAGCAACCAAAGAAGCCAAAGGGACATTATTTGGATCAATATGGGCTTTCCCATTAACAAGCATAGACATAATAATATCAATCTTATCACTCAAGGAGGAAGTTTCCTCAATAGAATTTACCTTCTTACCTTGTGGAGCTCTCTCAGTATGCCATTCAGAATAATTAACCATCATATTGTCCAAAAGTTTTGTTGCAGCCCCCAAAGTGATGGTCATAAAGGTACCTCCAGCAGCAGAATCCAATAGGTTCCTTGAAGAATAGTTCAATCCTGCATAAAAAGTTTGGATGATCATCCAAGCAGTCAGTCCATGAGTGGGACAATTCTTTACCAAAGATTTCATTCTTTCCCAAGCTTGTGCAACATGCTCATTATCAAGTTGTTTAAACTTCATTATTTCACTTCTCATAGATATAATCTTAGCAGGAGGATAGTATTTTCCAATAAAAGCATCTTTGCACTTAGTCCAAGAATCAATACTATTCCTAGTTAAGGAATTCAACCATTCTTTAGCTTTTCCTCTCAAAGAGAAAGGAAACAATTTCAGTTTAATAATATCACCATCTATATCCCTATCCTTTTCCATCTCACAAAGTTCAACAAAGTTATTTAGATGGGAAGCAGCATCTTCATTACCAATACCAGAAAATTGCTCTCTCATAACAAGATTGAGCAAAGCAGGTTTTATCTCAAAGAAGGTATTTTCAGCCACAGGTGGAGCAATAGGTGTGCTCATAAAATCATTGCTGTTGGTGCTAGTGAAGTCACACAACTTAGTGTTTTCAAGAGTAGTCATTTTTTGGGATTTCAAATAAGAAAGCAAACTTGTAGAACTAATTTTTTTGTGTTTTTTTTGAAGAACAAAACAAGCAAACAAAGCAAAAAGAAACTAAGCAAAACAAAAAAAACAAAGTAAAGAGATTGGTTATGAGGGACTCCCCTTGTGAAGATGTCCTTGACTCCCCGGCAACAGCGCCAGAAAAATATCTTTTTATGGCGTGTGGTTGACGTGGGAGTTTCTTCTTCGATCCCCGGCAACGGCGCCAGAAAAATGCTTGATGGCTTAGTGCACGGCGCCCAAAAAAGTGCTTGATGGCTCATGGTTGATGTAGAGCTTGTTGGGAACCCCAAGAGGAAGGTATGATGAGCACATCAACAAGTTTCCCTCAGTTATGAAACCAAGGTTTAATCGAACCAGTAGGAGCAAGGAAACACCCCAAAGGTGTTACTAGTTGAGCTTTGGCAGGGCGCACTACCGGTGCTAGTAGCAACGTGGAGACCTGCACAACACAACCACAGAACTTTGTCCCCAACTTGCGATGAGGTTGTCAATCTCACCGTGTTTTGTGGAAAACAAAGGATTAAACGTATCGAATGGAAAGAAGTAAAAGTTTGCAGAAAGTAAACACAAAGCAGTAAACAGTTTATAGATTGTATGTAAAGAAAGAGGACCGGGATCCATAGTTCACTAGAGGTGGCTCTCCTTAGATAGATAACATGCCGGGTGAACAAATTATAGCGGGGCAATTGACAAACATCGAGAAAGCAATACATGCATATACTAATCATCTTGACTCCTTTGAGACTTGATTGGGCATTACCACATTATACATAGACCGCCATCCAACTGCATCTATGACTAATAATCCACCTTCAGGTTATCATCCGAACCCCCTCCAGTATTAAGTTGCAAGCAACAGATTATTGCTTTAGGAACTGCGTGTAAAGTAAACAATACGATTGTTCTATGAACAAAGGATTGTTGTTTTCTCCCTAGTAGCAACAGCACATCTAGTACCTTAGAGATTTCTGCCACTTCACCAGATTACCAGAGGCATGAACCCACTATCGAGCATAAATACTAACTCTTGGAGTTGCTAGCATCTACTCGGCCAAGATAGCTACTAACAACGGAAAGCATGCAAGATCACAAATAACAAAGACATGATAGAATCAATAATCAATCTGAAATAGCATCTCAATATCCATCGGATCCCCGCAAACACAACATGCAGAATTACACATAGATGGTCTTGATCATGAACGGAGCTCACAAGATCTAAACATGAAAGCACAAAGGAGGAGAACCAGCCATCTAGCTACTACATGGATCCGTAGTCCAAGGATGAACTACTCACGCATCACACTGGAGGCTTGCATGGTGATGAAGAATGCCTCCAGGGTGAATTCCCCTCTCCGGCAGGGTGCCGGGAAGAGCTTCAGATCCCTCCCGATCTAGGGATGGAGATGACGGCGGCTACAGACTCTTTCATGGATTTTTGATCGGGCCCTTAGGGTTTTCGTCCTGAGGGAAATATATAGGCGGAAGGAGAGGCCGAGGGGTTGCCAGGAGCGGCCACACCACCCCCTGGCGCGGGCCAGGCCTGGCCACGCGGCCAGGTGGTGTGGTGGCTCCTTGGCCCTTCTCCGTCTCGTATTCTGGCACTTGATCCCTTCCGGAAATAGGCACTTTGGCTTTTAGCCCGTCCAATTCCGAGAATATTCATTTTCTGACTTTCCTGGAACCAAAAACAGCAGAAAACAGGCAGCTGGCACTGTGGCTCTTGTTAATAGGTTAGTCCAAGAAATCATATGAAAATTACTCCAAAGTTGGAACAAAACACAAGAAAGTGGATAAAACCAAGCATGGAACATCAAAAATTATAGATACATTTGCAATGTATCAGTATCGTTCGGGGATAAAGATCGTCCCGAATGTCGGCTATGGTTGTGGTGCCTTGGAGCTGGAATTCGGCTTCTTCCACCACCTCCTCCACCACGTCGTCCTCCTTGTCCCCCTTGGGAGCCGTTGTGATGACTGCTTGGTGGAGAGGGTAGGGCAGCTGGATAGTTTCTGGCTGATCACCGGCCTCCGTCCGGAGCGTCATTATTCCGGTTCTGGGGAGGGTCTTAGCTACGACGAGCCCCCTGCCGGCTTGTCCCGGCATGGTTTCCGTCGTTCCTTCGTCCGTCGTTCCCACTATGGTGAGGCTCAGCCGGACGGCTTGCATGTCTAGGAGGTGGCATTTTTTGACGATCCTCCTCCTGATGTTTCTCTTTATCTTCTCCCCTTTGATCGTTAGACTCTCGTCGGGGTGGATTCCTTGGATTTAGAGAAGCGATGGCCTCTTTCTCGGCCGCTGGGGCGACGTTGCTCTAGTCACGCGTAGTCCTGCGATGCTGTCCTGACGATCCGGTTCTCGAATAATTGTGCTCCCGACGTTCGGGGCGATGATGTTGCTCCGGAACGCGATGGGGTCTTACGTCAGCCCATGCCAGATCTATGCAACATTGGTCGGAATCCGAGACCAGTTTCTGACTTCCGGACAGGGTGACCTTTTGCTGCTCCAGTCCCTTGTTGAGTAGTTTGATACCCAAACGGATCTCCTTCGGTCCTGGATTAGCTGATAGAATTTCTCGGGCCGCCACGGTATTCTATACTGGGGTTGGATATACCCAATCTCCTTTGCTATCTTTCCGTGGCTTCCCCATCTCATCTCCAAAAAGGACGACACGGATATGCGGGAATTGGTCGTCATTGGTGTGACGCTTCCATGTCTTTTGATGCAACCGAGACATGTAATCCTTAGTTGCCATGCGTTTCTTCTCCTCCTCGATGTTTTTGGCTTCATCCAGGAGTTGTTGACGACGCGCTTCTAGGGCTTGGGCCCTTTCGTCCAACTCTTCCGCAATAAGTTCAGAAGAAGTAGGGATAGGTGTGGTTAATGTAGCATCGATGAGTTTACACGCACCTTCAGTGATCACGTGTCCATCCACCGATTCTTCTTTTTTCGGCTCTTCTGGGATAAGTGCTCCCAAGTCTTCTTCGTATTCCTCGGCAATCAGCTCCTCTGTCAAAGGGTCTTTTGCCGGGGTCTTGTTTTTCTTGTTCTTCTTCTTTGCCTTCTTAGCAGCGCCGGTAGCAAAGATGGCTTTGGGTCCGTTTCCCGGAGTCAAGCTCTGATCGGTACTTTCTGACATCTAGACTTCAGGATTATCTCCGACGTCCATATCATCCTGCGCTTTGGGAGAGTGTTCCCCGGATCCTTCATCCATGGCTTCTCCTTCTTCTGTAGCCTTGGAGTTATACTCCTCTTCATATTCCGCGGAGAACTTTCGGAAATCTGCTACGTCATCGATTCATCCGAGGATCCGGGTACGTCGGCGTTTGTTCCAATTACCTCCAGCACAGAGTCGGTGTTTTCTTCAGCATCGGCAAAGCCGGATCCGGATCCCACATACCCGACGAAGTGCGACGCGTGCTTCCTGAGGTACTTGCGGCTCTCGCGATCAGCCATGTCGAAACTTTTGATGATCTCAAGAATTGCATCTGCGCTTGATCTTGCATTATCATACGTCACAGTGTGTACCTTACGAAAGGCCTGTCTGTCCCGGCATCATCAGAGCCGGAATCAGTGTCGTTGATATGCTCCTCCTGGATTTCGATTTCCGCGGGTGGGTCGATCTAGGATACGGTCTCTCCGAGGAGATCCACTCTAGATTCGGCTTTAACCGCTAGGTCTTCCTCAGGCTCGGATTTCTCCACTATCTCCGCAGCTGGTGCGGGCTGGGTGGGATTATGGTTTTCTGAGATCCAGAACTCTGCCGCCTCCGCAGACAGAGGGGACCCAGAAGATTCTTCTGCCTCTATCATCACCGCTGGGGTGGGTGGGGCAGGTTCAGCGAAACCGATGTAAACATCGATCTCGCTGAAAGACATGATTGTGTAGGCAGTCACAGCCTCCCTAGCCAGAATCCAAGTCTCGTCGAGAACGATGAGAGGGACGTTTCTGGCATAGAGGATGCGACCGACGGCGATAGTCTCGCCGATTCCGATTCTTGCAGATTCCGCTCGGAAAGCAGATCCGAAGCTCACTTGCCCCACGGTGGGCTCCAACTGTCGTCGGATTGATGAAAAGTACGCCATGAGGGGGTCCTCGAGGCGTGCATAAGAGAGGGTTGTGAGACGTACGGTGTTTCGGGACGGTGAGCACACAAGTTACCCAAGTTCGAATCCGCCGGCTTTGGATGGATCCTACTCCTACTAGCAATCCAGTACTACGGCAGAGCCGGAATATGGGTTACAAGAGTTTCGCCTGCGCGAGTTGAGGATCTAAAGTGTTGGGTGTTAGGTGCCCTAAAGGCTCTCCCTAGGACGTCTTATATAGATATCCAGCCTAGGGTTTACATGAGAGATCTATCCGGCTACGACTAAGAGTTGGTTACAGAGTACATCTTGAACTACAAGTTATACTATGGGCCTAAGTCGGTAAGTCTTCTGGGCCTTCCCGTAGCCGGATTGGACTCCGTCTTTCTCCCTGATTGGGCCGCCCGTGAAGCAAAGCTCTAACCCGAAGTGGGACACCCTGGTCAGTGAGGAACTGTGAGGATACCTGGAAAGTATATCCCCAACATACCCGATCAAAAATCCACGAAAGAGTCTGTAGCCGCCGTCATCTCCATCCCTAGATCGGTAGGGATCTGAAGCTCTTCCCGGCACCCTGCCAGAGAGGGGAATTCACCCTGGAGGCCTTCTTCATCACCATGCAAGCCTCCGGTGTGATGCGTGAGTAGTTCATCCTTAGACTACGGATCCATGTAGTAGCTAGATGGATGGTTCTCCTCCTTTGTGCTTTCATGTTTAGATCTTGTGAGCTCCGTTCATGATCAAGATCATCTATTTGTAATTCTGCATGTTGTGTTTGCGGGGATCCGATGGATATTGAGATGCTATTTCAGATTGATTATTGATTCTATCATGTCTTTGTTATTTGTGATCTTGCATGCTTTCCGTTGTTAGTAGCTATCTTGGCCAAGTAGATGCTAGCAACTCCAAGAGTTAGTATTTATGCTCGATAGTGGGTTCATGCCTCTGGTAATCTGGGGAAGTGACAGAAATCTCTAAGGTACTAGATGTGTTGTTGCTACTAGGGAGAAAACAACAATCCTTTGTTCATAGAACAATCTTATTGTTTACTTTACATGCAGTTCGTAAAGCAATAATCTATTGCTTGCAACTTAATACTGGAGGGGGTTCGGATGATAACCTGAAGGTGGATTATTAGTCATAGATGCAGTTGGATGGCGGTCTATGTATAATGTTGTAATGCCCAATCAAGTCTCAAAGGAGTCAAGATGATTAGTATATGCATGTATTGCTTTCTCGATGTTTGCCAATTGCCCCGCTGTAATTTGTTCACCCAGCATGTTATCTATCTAAGGAGAGCCACCTCTAGTGAACTATGGATCCCGGTCCTTGTCTTTTACATTCAATCTACAAACTGTTTACTTCTTTGTGTTTACTTTCTGCAAACTTTTACTTCTTTCCATTTGATACGTTTAATCCTTTGTTTTCCGCAAAACACGGTGAGATTGACAACCTCAACGCAAGTTGGGGAAAAAGTTCTGTGGTTGTGTTGTGCAGGTCTCCATGTTGCTACTAGCACCGGTAGTGCGCCCTGCCAAAGCTCAGCTAGTAACACCTTTGGGGTGTTTCCTTGCTCCTACTGGTTCGATTAAACCTTGGTTTCATACTAAGGGAAACTTGCTGCTGTGCTCATCATACCTTCCTCTTGGGGTTCCCAACGAGCTCTACATCAACCACGCACCAGCACTTTTCTGGGCGTCGTGCATTGAGCCATCACATTGCCGCCCAGAAGGCCCAGACTTTCTCACTGCTTGTCAAGGATCGTTAGTCTCTTTGTTGCCAGCGCGCAAAGAAGGATCGCACCATCGATCGTCTTCGCAAGAAGGTGGCCGACCTCGAGAAGACCATCAAGGAGCAAGAAGCTCAGCTTGCAGCAAAGGACGAAGAAGAGGAAGGTGAAGACATCCAGGGAGATATGGACTCTTACCTCAACAACGATGATGACTTTCTGGAGGAGGATGCTGTGGACTTCTACACCGACGATGATGACACCGACTTCATCGATGATGAGTAGATGCACTAGAGCACTATCGTAGCATGAGGAGTATCGGTCCCATTGTATCGTAGCCTGCAGAATGGTTCTTAAAACCATCTGTTTTCCTTTGATGTTGTGGTGTGTGTGCGTTTGTATCGTGTGCTTGTTTGAAGGAATGAAAAGAAGTTAGTTGCAAAAACCTGAGTCAAACTCAAAGTTTTAGCCTTAAAATCAAAACCATGAACCATAGAACTTTCCCTCTTACCTCTTTATCTACCTCAATCTTTAGATGACTCGTGGAAACCCCGGAGGGAGCAGCTCATCACAGGACCCGATGCTGCAGATTATGCAGATGCTACTTGCAGACCGTGAAGCAAGCAAGACAGAGTGCCAAGCCAACCTAGCAACTCTGCAGCAGATAGCTCAAATGGCCCAAAACAACCAAGGGCATGGAAATCAGGATCATCAAGGATCCAAGCTGAAAAACTTCTAGAATACCAATCCCCCAATCTTTAGCACTTCGGAGAACCCACTAGATGCTGATGACTGGTTACAGACAATGGAGAACAATTTAAAAGTAGCTAGAGTTGATGACAACGAGAAAGTTCTCTTTGCCACCCACTATTTGGCAGGAGATGCAAGAGCCTGGTGGAACAGTGCCCGCACAATGAACCATGGTCAAATGATGACATGGGAAGCCTTCAAAATCAAGTTCAGCCGCACCCATGTGCTGCAGGGGCTACTCACCAGAATGAGGGATGAATCCAGAGAATTGAAACAAGGCAGAATGACTGTAGTGGAGTACCTGACAAATTATTGTCCCTAGCCAGGTATGCACCTGATGAGATCAACACGGAGGCTAAGAAGAAGGAGAGATTCCTGAACGGACTGCATGATGAGATGCAGACTTTCCTCGCCAACATCCGTTTCGAGGATCTCAAAGAGCTAGTCGACTCTGCCATTCAGATGGAAGGGAAGATTAATCAAGCCAATGACAACCACAAACGTCATATGATGCACCAAGCTAGATCCAACAGTCACCAGAAGTACCATCCTAACCCGTCTGCAGGATATGCACCAGGAAACAACCGACCCCTAATGCCTCGCCCAAGCTACCCCAACTGTAGTGGAGGCAATGTGAAGTCCGGAGGAAACAACAATCACCCTGGCAACACCAGCAATTTCAACCGTGCACCTCCCAAGAGCAACAACAACAACAACACTGCACCCAGAACTAGAAGCAATGTTGTGCCCGTGGCAGCAAAAGACAAGTCCCAGATCACTTGTTTCGAGTGTGGAGTGAAGGGTCACTATTCCAATCAGTGCCCCAAGAAGATTGCCACCACTGCCAATGTGAATGCCCCAGCTCAACAACAACGTCATGTTCAACCAGGAAGAAGATTTGCCCCAGGGAACCCTCACAACCATAACGGCTGTCTCTTCCACATGAACGCCGAAGAAGCCTAAGAAGCGCCAGATGTAGTGCTGGGTATGTTTTCTGTCAACTCAGTTTTAGCAAGGGTGTTGTTTGATTCTGGAGCATCGCACTCATTTGTCACAGAAGAATTTGCATGTACTAGTAAGATTCACCCCACCAACTTGAAGCATGTCATGATAGTTCAAATTCTCAGTTCAACTACAAAAGCTAGAAAAATTTGCAAAGTTGTGCCTATCAGAATACATGGGATAGATTTTTATGCCAATTTAATAGTACTTGGAACCAAAGGATTAGAAGTAGTACTAGGAATGGATTGGATGTCAAAGCATAAAGGACTGATAGACGGTGCCAAGAAAGCCATCACCATGACCAGTAGCTCTGGAGTAATAGTAGAGCATGTATCTGAAACCTTACCTCATCAATTCAAGTGCAACAAGAGTCTAGCCCTACCCACCATAGACCAAGTCAGAGTAGTCTGTGAATACCCCGACGTATTCCCAGATGAATTGCCTAGTATGCCCTCGTATAGGGATATTGAGTTCATTATCGAACTAATCCCCGGAACCGGACCAATAGCCCAGAGACCCTATAGCATGAACCCCTCAGAGTTAGTAGAACTGAAGAAGCAATTGAATGCTATGTTAGCAACATGCTTGATTCAACCAAGTGCATCACCATGGAGATCACCAGTGTTATTCGTCGACAAAAAAGATGGAGGCAACCGGTTGTGCATCGATTACAGAAAGCTGAATGATGTCACCATCAAAAACAAGTACCCACTACCAAAGATAGAGGATCTATTTGATCAGTTGACTGGTGCCCAAGTGTTCTCAAAGATTGATCTTAGGACTGGTTATCACCAACTTAAGATTCGTGCAACGGATATTCCGAAGACCGCTTTTACTACTCGTTATGGGTTATACGAGTATATGGTCGTGTCTTTTGGATTAACCAATGCCACTGCTTATTTCATGAATCTCATGAATAAGATCTTTATGAATTTCCTAGATAAGTTTGTCGTTGTGTTTATCGATGATATCCTTATCTACTCCAAGTCAGAAGAAGAGCATGAGAAACATCTGAGAATCATCCTGGAAACCCTGAGAGAGCATCGGTTGTATGCCAAGTTTAGCAAATGTGAGTTTTGGCTCAAAGAAGTAGGATTCCTAGGACAATTGTGTCTGCCGGAGGAGTAGCTATTGATCCAACCAAGATTAGAGATGTCGAAGCATGGGAAGCCCTAACCACTCAAACCCAAGTTCGTGCATCTCTCGGATTAGCGGGATAGTACCGCAAGTTTGTCGAAGGATTTTCAAGCATCGCAAGACCCATGACCCAATTGTTGAAGAAGCACAAGAAGTTTGAATGGACCGACAAATGTGAAGCCAGTTCCCAAGAGGTCAAGAAGAGATTGATTTTAGCCCCAATATTGATCATGCCAGATATCAAGAAGCCGTTTGATGTGTACTGTGATGCATCCAAGATTGGTCTCAGATGTGTATTAATGCAAGAAGGCAAAGTCATCGCTTATCTGTCTCGGCAACTGAAGCAGCATGAGCAGAACTATCCGACCCATGACCTTGAATTAGCAGTCGTAGTTTTGGCATTCAAGACATGGCGTCATTATCTTATGGGAAATCGCTGTGAGATTTACTCAGATCACAAAAGCTTGAAGTATATTTTCACTCAGAAGGAGTTGAATATGAGGCAAATGAGATGGATAGAGTTAATCAAGGATTATGACCTTGACATTCACTATCACCCGGGCAAAGCCAATGTGGTAGCGAATGCTCTTAGCAGATTGCCATGTAGGCTAAACACCATGATCAAGGAGAAGCAACCAAGTTTGCATGAGGAGTTGGAGCAGTTTAGAACTGAGCTTGTTAGCAAAGGATTTTTAGCTAGCATTGAACTTCAACCCACTTTGATTAGTCAAATCAAGGAAGCCCGGAAGGGAAATGAAAGTATCGACGGAATCAAACGTCGTATTGGTACAGGAAAGGTACCTGGATTTACCGAAGGCGAAGAAGGAGTTCTGTGGTACAAAGGACGTATCTGTGTGCCAGTAGATTGGGAGCTGAAGCAAGTTATCATGCAGGAAGCCCATGATACTCTTTATTCTATCCACCCCGAAGGAACGAAGATGTATCAAGATTTGAAAGAGCAATTTTGGTGGTACAAGATGAAGAGAGAAATCGGAAGCTACATCGCCAAGTGTGACATCTGTTAAAGAGTCAAAGCACAACATCAGAGACCCGTAGGACTATTGCAACCATTGCAGATTCCGGAATGGAAATGGGATTCCGTCGGAATGGACTTTATCACCGGCTTGCCTACTTCTAGTAGGGTAAATGACTCAATCTAGGTCATCGTTGATAGACTGTCCAAGGTAGCTCATTTTATACCTGTCAAGACTACCTACCAGAGTTCGAAGCTAGCAGAGTTGTACATTGCTAGAATTGTTAGTCTGCATGGAACCCCCAAGACCATAGTATCAGATCGAGGAACCCAATTTACCTCGAGATTTTGGTAGAAAGTCCAAGAAGGATTGGGAACAAAATTAAACTTCAGCACAGCTTATCACCCACAAACTGATGGACAGACTAAAAGAGTCCACCAAGTCCTAGAGGATATGTTGAGAGCTTGTGTGTTAGATTATGCATCAAAATGGGAAGATTGCCTGCCTTCCGCAGAATTCTCATATAACAACAGTTATCAAGCCAGTTTGCAAATGGCCCCATTTGAGTTCCTATACGGAAGAAAGTGTCGTACCCCTTTGAATTGGTCGCAAGTAGGAGAGAGTCAGATTTTTGGACCCGACATTCTCCGAGAAGCTGAAGTGAAGGTTCACAAAGTCCATGAGCACCTCAAGACTACTGTATTACCTCGGACATTACGCTCTAAGTTCAAGCCTGGATGAACCAAAAGTGGATAAGTGACTCTACTATGGAGGCCAAAGGCCACCCACATGTTGGCCTGTTGAAGCGAAGTAGGGCACGGTACCGGCCTACCACCTTATCCACTTTCAAGAATATCGGGACAAGAGCGAGCGGCGTAAGCGACAGGTAACACGACCACGACATACACAAATGAGTATGTATGCCTGCGACTTACAATAGACATCATAGTCACACCATCTAAATGAAATAGAAATATGAATATTCAACGCCATACGGCAAGATCCAAATATCCTAGATAGATATGATATTTTAGGATACATCCTCAAACATCACGCAACAGAGTATCAAGCGGAAGCGGGAAACATGATCCGAGTATGGATAAGAAGCAAATCAGCATAAGATGCCCTAAAAATAAGCACATTCCGCCCACAGATCTCAAGGATCTCCAACCCCGAAATCTCTACACCGGATAGTCATTGCCACCATCATCCGTCTCCTCAACCCAGTAACCTTCCTGAGAGTATACCTATCCATCTGAACCAAATATTTATCGTGTGAGACCCTAGGGGTACTCAGCAAGTCTTAATGGAGCTAAAGGGAACAACCTGGGGGTGACGCAATTGCAGCGAAAGATAATATCTACAAAGAGCTATAGAGACTCGCTACACATCCGCCCAACCAGAGATGGACGGACGCCCATTAATTAATAGCAGCAGTTATATAAGCAACATAAATAACCTCGCTCGTCCTCCTTCTCGTTTACCGACAAGAAGGCGGAAAAACAACCCATCCATTAGCAATTTAATTAACCATTCCATGAGTGTTGTACTGATTACTAGTCATGTCTTAGTCAGATTAAAGGCGATATTTTAGTTATGCTTGTCTATGATCGAGAAACTATGCTCCAAGTCCTCCATAACCGCGGACACGGCTTTCAGAAACATTTACCCTACAGGGGTGTGATGACCCACAAGTATAGGGGGTGTATCACAGTATTTTCGAGGGAAGTGAAACCCAATTTATTGATTCGACACAAGGGGAGCCAAAGAATATTTATAAGCCTTAACAACTGAGTTGTCAATTCAGCTACACCTGGAAACAATCTTGCTCACAGCAATTTATCAGTAGCATCAGTTTTGTAGTAGGAATAGCAAAGTAGTAGCAATAGTAAAGTAAAGACAGCAGTAACAATAGCAGTAAACAGTAGGATTTGAATGCGGTAGGCATAGGGATGGATGGACGGGCGTTGCATGGACAAGACAATTCATATAGCAATCAGAACATAGGGCAATTGCAGATAAATAAGATAAAGCATCCAAGTACTAGATAATCCTAGGCACGTGTTCCATATATAGTCATACGTGCTCGCAATGAGAACTTGCACAACATCTTTTGTCCTGCCATCCCGTTTGCAGCAGGGCCTCAAGGGAACTACTGGCAATTAAGGTGCTCCTTTTAATAGAGCACCGGAGCAAAGCATTAACACTCCGTGAACACATGTGATCCTCACATCAAAGATATTTCCTCCGGTTATCCCGATTTCTGTCACTTCGGGGCCATTGGTTTCGGACATCAACGTGTGTATACAACTTGTAGATAAGACCAAAAACAATACTATCATAATGAATCAATAACATGTTCAGATCTAAAATCATGGCACTCGGGCCCTAGTGACAAGCATTAAGCACAACAAGTCGCAACAAAGTCATAAAGCACTAATAAAAGATACTAGGCACCATGCCCTAACAATCTGATGCCATTACATGAACGATCTCATCCAATCCCTACCATCCCCATAGCCTATAGTGGGGGATTACTCACTCATAGATGGGGGAAACATGGATGGTCGATGGAGAAGCGATGGTGATGATGATGGCGATGATCTCCTCCAATTCCCCGTCCCGGCAGGGTGCCAGAACAGAGTTTCTGGTGCTATTTCGTGGAATCTGGTGGTGGCGGCGGAGCGGAACTCCTTCTAGAAAAACATTGAACCCCCCGAAGTTTTTAGGTCAGAAGGCTCCTTATATGCGAAGAGAGAGGCCGAGGGGGTGCCTGGGGGGCCCACACCACCCCCTGGCGCGGCCTGGCCTGGCCTGCGCCACCAGGTGGTGTGGCCACCCCCTGGCTCTTCTCCGTCTCGTATTCTGGCTCCTAGAGTCTTCGGGTGAAATAGGATTTTGGGCATATTTTCCGGGATTTTTCCTGATAGTTGGTTTGCTGCACAAAAAGTAGACACCAAGTCAATTCTGCTGAAAACAGTGTCAGTCCGCATTAGTTGCATCCAAATCACACAAGTTTAGAGGAGAAACAATAGCAAAAGTGTTCGAAAAAATAGATACGTTATGGACGTATCAACTCCCCCCAAGCTTAGCTTATTGCTTGTCCTCAAGCAATTCAGTTGAAAACTGAGTGGGATAAAAGAACTTTCACGAACACATTTGCTTCATATGATGTAAATATTCTCAGCATGTGATCAACTACTTAGACAATTCATAATAAGGAGTATGCAACTAAGTTTACTTAATAGGCATTGCAAGCTATGAAGAGATTCCAACTAAAAAATAATAAGTAGCATGAAGCATAAACATAAGCAACATTACAATGCTCATAAAAAGGTATGATCGAGTGGTATCTCGCTTGCCTTTGATTATGAATGTCAAGGCACCTCTGAAGTTCAAGTGATGACTAGAAGTAAAGATATCAAAGATACACGCATCAAAGTCATAACACAAATAATCAAGTAATGGGACAAGCACAAAGAATGACAACTATGCTCTCAAGAAGGTCCTCGGAGAATGCGTGGAGACTCAACAAGTAAAAGAAAAGGTTTTGAATAATTTGAAAGGCTTCCAAATGCTGAAAGTATGGTACTTGTTAGCTTTGAGCTCTCATTGCCCCTATCATAAGCATCTTTAAATGGTTAAGGTTAAAGTGACACAAGTAAGAGGATATGCTTGACAAGTTATAAATCGAAGCCTCATGCCCCTTACTTACGAAGACCGATCCTCATGCTACTCAACTTCAGTCACAAGTAAGCTCTTGTCATTGTAAGTATATACGTATCATAGAGAACCGCCAACGGGGTACCCCTTGCACATGACACGGGAGCTGTCCCATAATCAAAATAACAAGGCAAGCAGACAATGAGAATCTCAACGATCTTTTTATTTACTATGTGCATAGATTTTTACTGAGGATGCTTCATAGAATGCTCATTATGGTTATGCTGCAAATTTCCACCATGATTAGGCATGGCTTAGGCTAGCGGCCCAGGCGTTTCTCTAACATACATACAAACTCCATGATCTTACAAGTTCCACTTTTATTACACACCGCCGGGATCCGTAAGTAAAAGAATATGATATCAACGAGGTACTAAGTACCAACGAAATGTTGAAAACGTTCCCCATGAAACATGGTTCTGCTAACTTCAACTTATAAAGCACAAGCATATACGCAACAAAGAAGGACGCAATGGTTTAGGTTTATTAAGTGCAAGAAAATAAAGTATGCCATCAAGTTCGTGAGAGCTTTACTAACTAACTTTCTCATAACAAGCAAACATTTTATTCGGAAGAAAACAAGGCATAATGAATATGCACGGACGTAGAAAATGATGCTAATGGGTAGGTATGGTGGACACTTTGGAAATATTTGGTTTAGGGAGTTGGAAACTTGAGTAAAACATACTCAGTGTAAGTGAAGGCTAGCAATAGTAAGGGAGCGACAAACGAGAGAGCAATAGCTGTCATAATCATGCTTGCAACAAAACATGACTAATCATGGCATGAAAGTGATTCAAGATCTTCAAGGCAAAATAATTCATCAAGGCTTAACTGATTATTACAGTCATGTGCATGCGTGAGCATGTGCCAAGTCAATTCAAATGAAACATTCAAAGGAGGATACCACGATTCTCTTTCACTACCATGTTTCTTAGCAATAAAATCTTCTTTGGTGTATTTAGTATTCTTAGTGTGGTTTTCAGGTTCTTCCTCAACTTTCTCTTTATTAGGAGCTTCATTTTCTTCATTACCACTTTCAGTTTCAGCATCAGAGATAGATATACTATTAGGATCTAAAGAAGGTTCAGAGGGTTCTACAACAGTTTTATGTTTCTTTTTCCTTTTCTTACAAATAGAACCACCATTTTCAGCTTGTTGAGAATCCTGCTCAATTCTTTTGGGATGCCCCTCAGGATATAGAGGATCCTGGGTAGCAGCCCCACTTCTAGTTCTAATTTCATAAGCATGTTTTTCTTTAGCAGCATTAACTAGCAAGTCGTTTTGCACTTTAACGAGTTGATCTATTTGAGTTTGAACCATTTGAAAGTGTTTAACAATCATTTTAACATCATTAGAGGTTCTTTCCACAATATCTTTCAACTCAACAATATCTCTAGTGTTTTCCATTAGATGATTTTGCACCCTTTTATTAAATTATCTTGCTTAACAATAAAGATATCAAATTATAATAAGCATTGATCAGGAGGTTTAGAGTAAGGGATATCACCTTCATCAAAGTGTTGGAGAGAGTGTACCTCAATAGTGGGTGAGTAGGGAATAGGCTTACATAATTCTTCTATAGGAGGTAAATTCTTGACATCTGCCGCTTTAGTTCCCTTCTCCTTAAGGCATTTCTTAGCTTCCTTCATCACTTCATCATTTAATTCAATAACTCCTCTCTTCTTTGATGTTGGAATAGGCACCGGAATAGTTGGTTCAGGTATGATTACTTCAGGTATATCTGATTCAGGAGGAGTCCAATCTTCATAGTTCTTGCTTATTTTAGCCATTAATTCCTCAGCTTCCTTGGGAGTCCTATTCCTGAAAACACAATCAGCACAACTATCTAGGTATGTCCTAGATTCCCCGGTTAGTCCATTATAAAATATATCAAGAAGCTCATTCTTAGGTAATGGACTTCCAGCTTGTGCATGAACCAAAGCACAAAACTTTGCCCAAGATTCGGGCAATACCTCTTTTTCTCCTTGTTTAAAATCAAAAAGTTCCTACAAAATAGCATATCTCGCACTAGGAGGAAAATATTTCTGCAGGAAAGTACTAATCAAGCACTCAGGGCTATCAATAGATCCAGGAGGTAAATTACTAAACCAAGTTTTAGCTTCTCCTTTCAGTGAAAAGGGGAAAATCTTAGCGTCAAAGTAAGTACGCATCTTAATATCATTAGAAAACAAGCCACTCATGGTACAAAGTTCATTCATATGTGCTACCGCACTTTCATTCTTAGTCCCACAAAAAGGTTCTTTCTCGATAATAGCTTTGTAAGATAGATCGAGAGAGAAATCATAATCTTTATCTTTAATGTTTATGGGAGAAGCAGCAAACTTAGCAATAGGAGACAATTTGGGTCTAATAGTACGCCTCTCAAGGAGACTCTTAGCAGCGCTCCTATCATGGGTGTTTTTAATTCTTTAATAAATTCATCGGTCATCTCAATATAACCATCTTCAATATCATAACTTTCACTAGACTCAGGTGAACTAACAGGTGTAGTAGTGTCTTCATTAGGAGTTTCAGTATTTCGACCTATAGTTCTAGCAATCGTAGCATCTAGGAAAGGACCTAATGAACCACTCTTATCAAGCAAAGTAGAAGCAGCATCATAAGCATCAGAAGTTTCAGATTCAGCAGTAGTAGCAGTGTGTGTAGCATGTGTATGTGGTGGTGTAGCGAGCTTACTCATAACAGATGGTGAATCAAGAGCAACAGAGGTGTTCAGAACCGTACCTCTTCTTGTAGTGGATGGTAAATAGGAACCTTGCCATCACGAGACTTACCCATAATGGATGGATAGCAGCGAACAATAGAGAATCCAAGTGAACTTGATAAATAAAGCTATGCTCCCCGGCAACGGTGCCAGAAAATAGTCTTGATGACCCACAAGTATAGGGGGTGTATCGCAGTATTTTCGAGGGAAGTGAAACCCAATTTATTGATTCGACACAAGGGGAGCCAAAGAATATTTATAAGCCTTAACAACTGAGTTGTCAATTCAGCTACACCTGGAAACAATCTTGCTCATAGCAATTTATCAGTAGCAACTGTTTTGTAGTAGGAATAGCAAAGTAGCAGCAGTAGTAAAGTAAAGATAGTAGTAACAATAGCAGTAAACAATAGGATTCGAATGCGGTACACATAGGGATGGATGGACGAGCGTTGCATGGACAAGACAATTCACATAGCAATCAGAACATAGGGCAATTGCAGATAAATAAGATAAAGCATCCAAGTACTAGATAATCCTAGGCATGTGTTCCATATATAGTCATACGTGCTCGCAATGAGAACTTGCACAACATCTTTTGTCCTGCCAGCCCGTTTGCAGCGGGGCCTCAAGGGAACTACTGGCAATTAAGGTGCTCCTTTTAATAGAGCACCGGAGCAAAGCATTAACACTCCGTGAACACATGTGATCCTCACATCAAAGCCATTCCCTCCGGTTATCTCGATTTCTGTCACTTCGGGGCCATTGGTTCCGGACAACAATGTGTGTATACAACTTGTAGATAAGACCATAAACAATACTATCATAATGAATCAATAACATGTTCAGATCTGAAATCATGGCACTCGGGCCCTAGTGACAAGCATTAAGCATAACCAGTCACAACAAAGTCATAAAGCACTAACAGAAGATACTAGGCACCATGCCCTAACAATCTGATGCCATTACATGAATGATCTCATCCAATCCCTACCATCCCCATAGCCTACAACGGGGGATTACTCACTCATAGATGGGGGAAACATGGATGGTCGATGGAGAAGCGATGGTGATGATCTCCTCCAATTCCCCGTCCTGGCAGGGTGCCAGAATGGAGTTTCTGTTGCTGTTTCGTGGAATCTGGTGGTGACGGCGGAGCGGAACTCCTTCTGGAAAAACGTCGAACCCCCCGAAGTTTTTAGGTCAGAAGTCTTCTTATAGGCAAAGAGGGGGACCGAGGGGGTGCCTGGGGGGCCCACACCAGCCCTGGCGCGGCCTGGCCTGGCCCGGGCCACCAGGTGGTGTGGCTACCCCCTGGCTCTTCCCCGTCTCGTATTCTGGCTCCTGGAGTCTTCGGGTGAAATAGGATTTTTGGCATATTTTTCGGGATTTTTCCTAATAGTTGATTTTTTGCACAAAAAGTAGACACCAAGGCAATTCTGCTAAAAACAGCGTCATTCCACGTTAGTTACATCCAAATCATACAAGTTTAGAGGAGAAACAATAGCAAAAGTGTTCGGGAAAGTAGATACGTTTTGGACGTATCAGGGTGCACAAATAGCAACACACACACGATCAACCTCGGGAAAAACCAAATAAGACGCAACGAGGCCTCACGACAATGCATTCACAGGATTCATAAATCATTTCAGGGGGCCACCCCAATAAGCTACCTGCAACGAAGTTGGCTGGCTCCAAGACGGACCTAGGGTTTGCGACAATGGCTGTAAATGACTAGGAACCCGAAAATGTGACTGGGCTTGTCGATACCGCGTAAACATTCCGCATTCTTAAAAAATATAGGTGCTCCACGCACAATCGTAAATAAAGCAGTAAAGCATGGCATAAGTACAAGATAGTAATAAAGCCCCAAACTAGTTTGTGGCCCCAAGAAATAAAGTGTGAATCAAGCTCAGGCAAAGAGGGATCCATAGGGTCTCTCGGATGTGGATAGTGCGAATAGTCAAGGAACAGGAATCAAGTACTTGGGGGTCCTACGGGACACAAGTGAACTTAAAGAACCAAATAACAGATAATGTTGCACCGATGCCTCTTTCATTAGTTCTCTACTCATATTAAGTTGTTTAGGTACCTCATTATCCAAGGACTCGCACAAACCCTACACATGCAATTCTACGACTCGCATGGCTCAAACAACTCCTGCAGTAATGGCTCATGGGATGGAGGTATGAGCTTCGGTGGGGTTTAAAAGTAAAAGCTATGGAATACTTGGGATTTAATTTAATGCAATCACGACTCAATGATGCAAGAGTAAGATAGAAGCATAGGTACTATATGTATGCAAGCATGGGGAATTGCTTGCCTGACAGTTTTGTTGCTGAATAGGAAGGATCCGGGTAATACTCCTGTGGCTCCTGGCATTCTCCTTGCTCAGTGTCTATTGGAATAAAAACCAAACACACAAGGGGCCTAAATAAATACACTGCGCAATCATATAAATAATATGCAACAAGCAAACAAGTATGCCATGATAGAATGATGCACAATTTACATGGTAGTAATGTAGCATGGCAAGGTGAAGTGTGAAAACAAGAATTAACACTTTTAATATTTATTTGGGCTCATTTTATTTGCATAAACCATTCAGATTTTAATGGTTTCACATGATGCATGCTTCAGATGATATCATGGAATGCATAAACATAACGGGCTCGTCGCGTTGATCGATTTAGACATATTATTTGTCGAATTCGGAGTTACAGAACTAAAGTTAGACAAATATCAAGTTTTAGCATTTATCCGCGTGGTTAAAAAGTGTATCAGATGCTGGAATTAAGTGCCTCACATTTTACTATTTTCAAAACATGTATCCTTTGTCAGAATTGGATTCGGTTTACCCCAGTTTATTAGCTTAATAAAAAAACATTGTTAGCTTATATATATAAAACAAAAAGAAACCAGGGGCTAAACTACGATACCGATTTTGTAGTGTCACAGGTTTGCAGACAGTGTGGTGGTTTCACGTTGGTGTACAGGTAAAGATTCAAAGCATGTAGACAAAATAGAAATTTTACTGGTGTTGGATCGTTTGGTGCCGTGCATGCCTAGCTGGGTCGAACGTGCTAAACAGCCACCGAACTGGTTCAGTTAACACCAAGATTCAGTAAAACATCTAGAAATTCAGAGATAAAAAGAGTAGAAATTCAGAGATAAAAAGAGGATGTAGTTCAACTAGGATTTGAACTCTAGACCAATTGGTCAACGACCTAGAATGTTGCCATCCGAGTGGGAATAGATTTTCTACAAAAAGTCGCTGGGAATTAAATTAAAACAGATCAAGGCCCAGAGGCTTGCTGATGTGTTTATGCATACAAGAACAGGGGTCCCTTGCAAAAGGTTTTAACTAACTGTGGGACACTGGTTTTCAGGTTCAAAACTTAGAGTTAAAAAGAGGGTTTTAAACAGGATGTAATTAGGCGGATTTGATCTCAGGACTACAGGGTTTGTGCATGGTGCTTCTAGCCACTAAACTAGGATCAAGCTGGTGATAGAATACAGACACGAGATTCTTTTAAAACAAAGTCAGGTGTTTGTTCCTGACGAAACTGAAGAGTATAGAGGACTGCTGCAGTGTGTCTCCGAATTTTCAGAAAACTAAAAAGAGGTGATTGGAAGACGTAGCTGAGATTTGATCTTAGGACCAACTAGCTCGCATGGCTTAAGGCGTGGGGCTTCAGCCACTAAACAAGCATCATGTTTGTATAAGAAAAAAGAGATACACGATGTATCAAAAAAGAGCTGGGATGGTTTTTGTGTCTTACTGACAAAACTAACGGAAACATGCATTGCTTAACTGAAATCGTTCAGGCATGGCGAGAGGGTGCACGCAGGAGTATAAATCCATCATGGAGGGCTCGAATTGGGGCCAGAGGGGAGGTGGAAAGTATAGGGACCGATTCCCGCGAGAATCTGGGGTCGGAGAAGGCTGCAGCCTTGGGAAGGCGTGGAGGAGGTGGTGGCTCCAGGTACTGACGGGAGGAAGACGGTGTTGACGCTCCCTGCGGTTTCGGCTCTCCTGCTGCTGCGGGTTCGACGCGGACGAGGACGGGGCAGCTCCTCCCCTACCCAATGGTCCTGGGCGGCTACTGGGTCGACAGCGGGAAGCGGCCCACGCCGGCAGCCATGGTGGAGGCGGTGAAAACAGAGGAGGAAAAGAAGATGGGGGTGAGCTAGGGTTCTGCGGGGCTGCGACTCTAAACAGGGTGTGCTCACGCGGATGGCACACGCTAGCGACAAGGGTGACGGGCACCTGCTCCTCCGTCTCTCTGCCTCTCCTGTGTGGCTGAAACGGAGGAAGAAGCACATTAACAGCGCTGGGAACAGGTACGCGGGCCAACTCTCGGTAGATGCTGTGGCTGGACAGGTCTTGGGCCGAACCGGATGGACACCGGATGGGCCAAAAATCCTGGCGACACCGGACGTTCCAGCCAGCGATCGCTGCTACTGCTCTCTGCTGCTAGCGACACAGCTGCAGCTACTGTTGCCTGAAGCTCTACTTGAAACTGCTACTGATCGCTGCTGTCGCTGTGGTAATGCACAAAAATTAAAAGAAGGCCAGAATTGAATCATCAAGTAAATGTTTGCAAACAACAAGAGATTTAGAAGACAAAATCACTCGATCATCCAACTGCGGTTTTGGGACATTGCTCAAAGTAAGAAGGTAGGAATTAGATTTTGAGGGAGGCACCAATTGATTTCTAGCAACAGAAAACATTTGGACTGTCTAGAATTTGCTGTAGGAAAAGAGAATAGAGATAAAGATAGCCATGTAAAATAGAGTCAAGAGGGAAAAAATAGGAAGGTATGAAAAATGATGCCCACAAAACAATCTGGACATCTCACAAGAATAATAAGAGAAAAAGAAGAACAAGATCCATATGAATCTATATGTGAGATAAGAATTAAAATGCCAAGAGAATATACAATGCCCACATATAGAAGATATGGTAGAGATAGATGGTATCACAAGGAAGTTGGCACTATCAAATTAGTAGGTGGAAGGATTTTAAAAGAGATGCCCTCAACTCAACTTAGGCATGTAACAATAATCAAGAAACAAATACAATATATCAAGAAGCAAATTGTTAATGAGACAATGCAATATGAAGAGAAGAACCAAAATAAAAATGTTTTAATATGATGCTCAAATGCAAGGTGGCATGGTGACATGAGCATGATAAAATGATGATGCAAAAATTATATGTAGAAAGTAGTAATATATTATCAAACCATGTAGCATTTCATATGTTAGACAGATGGGATGCTACAACTCTCCCCCACTAAACAGGAATCTCGCCCCGAGATTCTAGGAATAAGAAGACTCAAAGAGGGCAGGATACTCGGAACGGAGGTCATCCTCACGCTTTCAAGTGGCTTCATCAACGGAATGGTGCGACCACTGCACCTTGCAGAACTTGATAGACTTGTTGCGAGTCTTCCATTCTGCAACTTCAAGAATTTTGATGGGGTGTTCTTTATAGGAGAGATCCTCTTGGAGGTTGATGAGCTCGTGATCCACGGTCCTGCCGGGATCCTTAAAGCACTTCTTGAGTTGAGAGACGTGGAAGACATCATGAACCTTAAGTTGTTCAGGAAGCTCGAGAGCATAAGCCACTTCCCCTCTTCTGCCACGGATTTTGAAAGGACCGATGTATCTAGGCACAAGCTTGCCTTTGATACCAAAGCGATGAGTGCCTCTCATGGGAGTGACACGAAGGTAAACAAGATCACCAGGAACATACTCCATGTCCGTGTGTTTTCTGTCATAGTTGTTTTTCTGCCTACTCTGGGCAATCTTCAAGTTCTCAAGAATGATAAGAACCTTCTCTTCTGCTTGAGTGACAATGTTGGGGCCAAAGAAGTTTCTTTCACCTGCCCTAGACCAACCAATTGGAGTTCGGCACTTGCGACCATATAGGACCTCAAATGGTGCCATCTTGAGACTTTTCTAGAAGCTGTTGTTATAGGAGAACTCGGCATAAGGAAGGCATTCCTCCCACTTAATGCCGAAAGAAATGACGCAAGCGTGGAGCATATCTTCTAGAATCTGATTGATCCTTTCAACTTGCCCTTGCGACTGAGGGTGGTAAGCTGTGGTGAAGTTTAGCTTTGTTCCCAAGCCTTGTTGGAAACTTTCCCAGTACTTGGAGGTAAAGATACTCCCACGGTCTGAGCTAATTACAAGAGGAACCCCATACAAAGAGACAATTCTGTTGATATAGAGCTCGGCCAGCTGACCTGCTTAAATTGTTTCTTTGACTGGAAAGAAGTGAGCCACTTTTGAGAGCCTGTCAATGACAACAAAAATTGCATTGTTGCCTTTTTGCGATCTTGGAAAACCAGTTATGAAGTCCATCTCTACTTTCTCCCATTTCCATTCTAGAGGCTTCAAAGGTTGAAGAAGACCAGAAGGTTTTTGATGGACAACTTTCACTCTGCAGCAGACATCACACTCAGAGACATACTTGGCACAATATCGTTTCAATCCTGGCCACCAATATTGTGTTTTCAGGTCCATGTACATCTTAGTGCTGCCAGGGTGGATAGAAAGAACAGAATCATGAGCTTCTTTAAGAACTTGCTCTCTCAAACCCGGATACTTCGGAACAAACATCCGGTGCTTAAAGAATAGAGTGCCTTGGTCGTCAAGGTGGAAAGGTTCATACTTCGGAAGCTGAATCTTGGAGATGATGTTGTTAGTGTAAGAATCACCAAGTTGGATGGAGCGAACTTTTTCTTCCAAGAGAGGGGTAGCTATCAAGTTATGAAGATAGCCCTGAGGTATGATGTCTACGCACTTCTATTCTTGTAGACAGTTGTTGGGCCTCCAAGTGCAGAGGTTTGTAGAACAGCAGCAAGTTTTCCCTTAAGTGGATCACCCAAGGTTTATCGAACTCAGGGAGGAAGTGGTCAAAGGTGTTCCCTCTCAAGCAATCCTGCAATCAAGATACAAGAAGTCTCTTGTGTCCCCAACACACCCAATACACTTGTCAGGTGTATAGGCGCACTAGTTCGGCAAAGAGATAGTGAAATACAAGTGGTATGGATAATTATAAGTGGTAACGGTGCCAGAAAATAGCTTGCTGGCGTGTGGTTGACGTGGGAAAAGACTAAAGGCAAACTGAAATAAAGATGGAAGCAAGCAAACATGTAACAGATATAATTACAAACGGTGTATCAATGCTAAGAAACAAGGCCTAGGGATCATACTTTCACTAGTGAACACTCTCATATAAATATCTTCTCTTTATGATACTACTCTTAACTACTCTCCCGTTGGACACTCTAATCGATGGTAGGGCTATAACAGCACACCTCAAAATAAGCCTTTCCCATCTAGAAAACCCCACACTGTCACCTTGAGCACTAGATGGTTCCAACAAACACCACAATTTCATAAAGACATCCAACTCCAAATATAACTCATAACAAGTATTTGTAATCTTGCCACCATGGTGTGCATGCTGTCACTTTCACACACATGGGGAGAGCAGAGATCTAATAAAGCACTTGAGTAGCAAGGTAGATCTATAGATTACAAGCTCATGATCACAATATGATCATGCATAGAGAGAGAGATGAATACATAGCTATCGGTAGAACCCTTATCCTCGAGAGAGAACTACTCCCTCATCATCATGGGAATCAGCAACGATGATGGAGATGGTGGTGGAGATCGATGGAGATGGCTCCGGGGGCACTTCCCCGTCCCGACAGGGTGCCGGAACAGAGACTTTCTGTCCCCCGAATCTCCCCTTCGGTGGCGGCGGCGCTGCGGAACTTTTCGTGCATTTCTGATTGACGACCTAGGGTTTCTACCTTGGGATAAATATATAGGCGAAGGAGGCAAGGTCCATGGCCAGCTAGGGGGCCCACACCATGCCCTGGCGCGGCCTGGGAGTACCCGCACCTGGGGGGGTGTGGCCAGGCCCTGGCCCTCCTCCGTCTCGTATTCTGGCTCCGTGAGTCTTCCGGTAAAATAGGAACTTTGGCTTTTGTCCCGTCCAATTCCGAGAATATTCATTTTCTGACTTTCCTGGAACCAAAAACTGCAGAAAACAGGCAACTGGCACTGTGGCTCTTGTTAATAGGTTAGTCCAAGAAATCATATGAAAAGTACTCCAAAGTGTGGACAAAACACAAGAAAGTAGATAAGACCAAGCATAGAACATCAAAAATTATAGATACATTTGCAACGTATCAACATCCCCAAGCTTAACTCCTGCTCGTCCTCGAGTAGGTAAGTGATAAAAAGAAATAATAATTTTTGAGGTGACATGCACCATCATAAACTTGATCAAAGTATTTGTAAAACATTCAAAGCTGGGATCATAGTACTTCAATCATAACATGAAAGATAAAGTTCTAGCAATAATACAAAGAAACTATGATGCAACATAAAAAGGCACAAACAAAAGATTCATGAATAACAATGCTTTGCAAGACGTTTGTTTGTTTCACATAAAGAAAACATATCATAATGGCATTCAGCTTGTCCCTCATAGAGTAGAAAATATAAATGCATAGGACACCTTCAAAGTTTATAAGAGTGACTAGATACAAATAGTTTAAAACAAGCAATATCAAAGCTATGCATCAATCAACAAGTCTTGGGACAATGCACATAGAACTAAGAATGGCCACTATGCTCTCAAAGTAGGTGCATAAAGATAGAAGGTGGAGACTCAATATAATGGTGGAAGAAAGGCCTCCATAGGAGGAAGTAGGGATTCAAGTCTCATAAAGAGCTTCCAAAAATTATGGTACTTAATAGCTTTTAGCTCTCATTGCCCCTATCATAAGCATCTTGAAGTGATTAAGGTTAAAGTGAACAAACTATGGAGTATATGCTTGACAAAGTATAAGTTAGAAATCTCATGTCCCTTGAATACGAGGGCCGCTCCTCATGCTACTCAAGTTTAGTCACCGGTAAGTTCTTGTCATCGTAAGTACATGTGTATCATAGATAAGCGCGAACGGGGTACCCCTTGCCCGATGATACGGAAGAATCCCCATATCAAAATGACAAGGGAAGCAGACAACGAGCATCTCAACAATCTTCTTATTTACCATGGGAATATGGTGCTTTTTTCTCTCTTTACTCTTTTCTCATAACTTCTTTTTCTTTTTCTCTTTTTTCTCAATATCTAACTCTTTTTTTATAAGAAGAATGCTTCATAGACAGCTCATTATGGTTACGCTGCAGGTTTCCACCATGTCAGCATGGATTAGACCAGCGACCCAGACATTTCTCTAACACATATACATAACTCCATGGACTTACAAGCTCCCCTTTCATTTCACACCGACGACATCCATAGACAAAAGAGCATGATATCAACTAGGTACAAAGTATCAATGCAATGTTGAAAGCGTTCCCCATGACAACATGGTTCTGCTAATCCCCAACAAATAAGTGCAAGCATATACAACATAGACGACACAATAGTTCAAGTTTATTAAGGGCAAGAAAGGTAAAGTGTGCCATCATGTTCGTGAGAGCTTTAATCACTAGTTTTCTCATAACAAGTTTAATTTGGAAGGTAAACAAAAGCATGAATATACTTGGAATAGCATAAGCTAATAGGTAGGTATGGTGGACTCTTTGGAATAACTTAGTTTAAGGAGTTGGATGCATGAGTGGAACTCATACTTGGTTACGGAGGCTAGCAAAAGACTTGGAGCGACAAACTAAGAGAGCAATAATGGCCATAATCATGCAGAGTGACAAAACATCATTGATCAAAGCATAAAATGATACTACAAGTTGAAAACTAAAGGATCATAAAGGCTATGGTGACTTGAGATAGTCATAACATGGTGTGAGCATGCGCCGAGTCAACCCAAATAAAGCATCAAAGGAGAATACCACAATACTATGCTTTAATATGCTAAAACAACACATGATTCTTCAAAGGCACATTAAGCAATCTCAGTTGTTTATAACAAGTCATGCTACAGCAAAGAATACTAAACATAAAGCCAAATCAATATCAAGCATGGCATGACAAAGCATAGGCCACAGTCAAAAACAAGCTCCTTTTACCACTTAAGCATGAACTTTCCTACTCTTTTCCAATCCAAACCAAACTATTTGAAAACCAATGCATGAAAGAGGGGGTCCAACCAATTTATTCAGAAAACTAAGAAAACAAAAGCAAACGAAAAACCAAAACGAAGACGAAAAAGAAGACGCTCCAAGAACAACACAACTGTGCATGAAACAATAAAAATGAAGCGTTTGGAAGAAACCTGGGATTTTTATTGATGAAGAGGGGGATGCCTTGGGCATCCCCAAGCTTTGACGCTTGTACTTCTTGGATGTTTCTTGGGGTGACACACGTGGCATCCCCAAGCTTGAGATTTAGTCCATCCTTCATCTCATTACTCATTCCTTCCATACACCTGATTTTTTTTCCTTCAAACAAAACTTCACACAATCTTTATTAGCAACATTAGTGCACTCAAGATAATAAGTCTTTGGGTTCAGTTTCAACACCAATTAAACTTCCATTAAAACACAAGCTACTGTAACACTTCCCTCAAAAAGCTCAATTCCCCAAAAGAACTCAAAAAGGAACCGACAAGAAGCAAATGCAAATAATGGCAGAAATCTGTCAAAACGGACCAGCAGGTAAAGACGAATTTTTTGAAGACCTTCTGTTGCGGAAATCAAAAAGTGTTGAACTAACAAAAGTTAGATAACAACCTGGGGTAGAATCACAAAAATTCATGCCTCAAAAGGACGTACAGAGATTTTATACGAATTTTTACGGTGAAGAACAAAAATCTATTTCGGGACAGAAACTTTCCCAAGCATTACTTCTCTCTCGTTAGAGGTTACTCTTGGCACAAAAAGCAAATAAAAAGGATAAGGAGCGGTTATTACAGAGGTAATAACTTCCAAGACTCAACTAAAACTTTTGGGTTATCTCCCAATAAGTACTTTTCTTTAACGACTTTAAGTTAGGCATGATAGTTTGAGAAGATGCTCACATAAGAAATATGAATTTAAGTAAAAGAGAGCATCAAGAAGCAAATTCAAAGCACATTTAAGTCTAACCCACTTCCTATGCATAGGAATCTGGTAAATAAAGATGTCATGAAAGCACAAAGCAATAAGCATAGTAAATCAAAACAAGTGCAACTTCAAGACTTCCAATATAAAGAGGGGAAACTTAATATTGTTGAGATACATAAGACCATGTTTCCCTCTCTCATAATAACTTTCAGTAGCAACATGAATAAAGTTAACAATATAACTATCACATAAAACATTCTTATCATGAGCCACATGCATAAAAGAATTAATACTCTCCACATAAGCATAGTCATTCTTATTAATTGTAGTGGGAGCAAATTCAACAAAATAGCTATCATTATTATTCTCATCACCATAATCATCAAATATAGGAGGCATATTGTAATCATAATTAATTTCCTCCTCAATAGCAGGTGGAATGAAAATATCATACTCATCATTGTAACCATCATATATTGGAGGCATAGTATCATCAAAGTAGATTTTCTCCTCCATGCTTGGGGGACTAAAAAGATCATGATCATCAAAACCATCTTCCCCAAGCTTAGACTTTTACATAGCATTAGCAATAATGGTGTTCAAAGAATTCATACTAATAACATTGCTATTAGCACGCAAATAAAGTTCCATAGGTTTTTTAATTTTCTCTTCAAACACTTCATGTCCTAACTCAAGATAAATACTATAAAGCTCTCTAATTTTGTTGTTGTTTTCCATTAAGCCTAACTAGTGAAAACAAGAAACAAAAAGACAAAATTGCAGAATCTAAAGGAAATAACTTCGAGCAGTCACACCGGAGGATGTGAGTACCTTTTACCTTACCTCCCCGGCAGCGGCGCCAGAAAATAGGCGTTTGCCGTGGGAGGTTCTTCTTCTTTAATCCTCATGTGTGAATACCTTTTACCTTACCTCCCCGGCAACGGCGCCAAAAAATAGCTTGATGTCTACGCACTTCTATTCTTGTAGACAGTTGTTGGGCCTCCAAGTGTAGAGGTTTGTAGAACAGCAGCAAGTTTTCCCTTAGGTGGATCACCCAAGGTTTATCGAACTCAGGGAGGAAGTGGTCAAAGGTATTCCCTCTCAAGCAATCCTGCAATCAAGATACAAGAAGTCTCGTGTGTCCCCAACTCACCCAATACACTTGTCAGGTGTATAGGCGCATTAGTTCCGCAAATAGATAGGAAATACAAGTGGTATGGATAATTATAAGTGGTAACGGTGCCAGAAAATAGCTTGCTGGCGTGTGGTTGACATGGGAAAAGACTAAAGGCAAGCTGAAATAAAGATGGAAGCAAGCAAACATGTAATAGATCTAATTGCAAATGGTGTATGAATGCTAAGAAACAAGGCCTAGGGATCATACTTTCACTAGTGAACACTCTCATATAAATATCTTCTCTTTATGATACTACTCTTAACTACTCTCCGTTTGGACACTCTAATCGATGGTAGGGCTATAACAGCACACCTCAAAGTAAGCCTTTCCCATCTAGAAAACCCCACACTGTCACCTTGAGCACTAGATGGTTCCAACAAACACCACAATTTCATAAAGACATCCAACTCCAAATATAACTCATAACAAGTATTTCTAATCTCTAGCCTAAGTGCCACCATGGTGTGCACGCTATCACTTTCACACACATGGGGAGAGTAGAGATCTAATAAAGCACTTGAGTAGAAAGGTAGATCTATAGATTACAAGCTCATGATCACAATATGATCATGCATAGAGAGAGATGAACACATAGCTACTGGTAGAACCCTTAGCCTCGAGAGAGAACTACTCCCTCATCATCATGGGAATCAACAACGGTGATGGAGATGGTGGTGGAGATCGATGGATATGGCTCCGGGGGCACTTCCCCGTCCTAGCAGGGTGCCGAACAGAGACTTTCTATCCCCCGAATCTCCCCTTCGGTGGCGGCGGTGCTGCGGAACTTTTTGTGGATATCTGATTGACGACCTAGGGTTTCTGCCTCGGGAGGAATATATAGGCGAAGGAGGCAAGGTCCGTGGCCAGCCAGGGGGCCACACCATGCCCTGGCGCGGCCTGGGAGTACCCGCACCTGGGGGGGGTGTGGCCAGGCCCTGGCCCTCCTCCGTCTCGTATTCTGGCTCCGTGAGTCTTCCGGTAAAATAGGAACTTTGGCTTTTGTCCCGTCCAATTCCGAGAATATTCATTTTCTGACTTTCCTGGAACCAAAAACTGCAGAAAACAGGCAACTAGCATTGTGGCTCTTGTTAATAGGTTAGTCCAAGAAATCATATGAAAAGTACTCCAAAGTGTGGACAAAACACAAGAAAGTAGATAAAACCAAGCATGGAACATCAAAAATTATAGATACATTTGCAATGTATCAAGGTACAAGTTCGAGGTTGAGTTGACGGAATTCCTTGCATAAGAGAGGTTGTTGTTCTTCCACCATGAGGTTGTTCACATATGCCTTACGACTAAGGGCATCGGCCATCACATTTGCTTTGCCCGGAGTGTAGTTGATCGAAAGATCAAAGTCATTGATGGTTTCAATCCATCTCCTTTGGCGAAGGTTGAGGTCCGGCTGAGTGAAGATATACTTGAGGCTTTTGTGGTCAGAAAAGATCTCACAATGGTTTCCAAGAAAGTAGTGCCTCCATACTTTCAGAGCGAAGACAACCGCTGCAAGTTCAAGATCATGTGTTGGATAGTTGAGCTCATGAGTTTTCAACTGACGGGAAGCATAAGCAACGACTTGCTTGTCTTGCAAGAGGACCGCGCCAAGTCCTTGGAGGGAGGCATCACAAAAGATTTGAAAAGGTTTTGATGTATCTGGAGGAATCAAGATAGGCGTTGAGGTGAGCTTTTCCTTGAGTGTTTCAAAGCTTTCCTGACACGTCGGTGACCAAAGAAATTTCATGCCTTTCTTGAGGAGATCGGTAAGAGGTTTAGCAAGTTTTGAAAAGTTTTGAACGAACCGATGACAATAGCTATCCAATCCAAGGAAACTCTAGACTTCTTTCACATTTTTGGGTGGAAGCCACTCAACAATTGTCCGAACAGTTTCTGGGTTGACAGCAATGCCCTTAGCAGAAATGACATGTCCTAGATAGGTGACTTCAGGTAGCCAAAATTCGCACTTGGAGAACTTTGCATATAGACGGTTCTCACGAAGCTTTGTAAGAACACAACGGAGATGTTCTGCATGCTCTTCTTTTGACTTGGAATATACCAAAATATCATCAAGGTAGACCACCACGAACTTATCAAGATACTCCATGAAAACTGAATTCATAAGCCTTGAGAAAGTAGCGGGAGCATTGGTGAGGCCGAAGGACATGACCGTGTACTCGTACAGGCCATAGCGAGTGGTGAAAGCTGTTTTAGGAACATCTTCCTTGTGAATCTTGATTTGATGATAACCACTTCTCAAGTCAAGCTTGGAGAATACCACTGCTCCTGCAAGCTGATCGAAGAGGTCATTGATCCGCGGAAGGGGATATTTATTCTTGATGGTTTTTGCATTGAGAGCTCGGTAGTCAACACAAAATCGATCAGTCCGGTCTCACTTCTTCACAAAGATTGTTGGGCTGCCCCAAGAGGAAGTGCTATGCTGAATGAAACCCAACTTTTCTTGTTCATCAAGCTGCCGTTTGAGTTCGGCCAACTCTGCAGGACCCATTTTATAAGGCCGCTTGGAGATAGGAGCGGTTCCAGGTTCAAGATCAATCACAAACTCGGCCTCTCGGTCAGGAGGCATACCAGGTAACTCTTCTGGAAACACAACTGGAAACTCACAGACCACAGGAACATTTTGCAAGGCTTCCATAACATCAATGTTTTGGACACCCAAAGAGTAGAGCTGAATAGAAGGAGTTTGCCTTGGAGAATAGACTATGTGGCCTTCAAGAATTTTCAAAGAAACCGAATGTTGAGCACAATCAATCACAACTTTATTTGCAGCCAACCGATCCATGCCCAAAATGACATCAATATCTGAGTTGCCCAGAATAATCAAAGAGGCCAGAAAGGAAGAATCCCCAATTTGAACCTGATTGTCGTAACTGATCTTGGAAGTTAACATCCTTACCCCGGGAGAAAGAACCATCAGCTTTTTAGGTAACGAATCAGATGATAACCCATTCTCTTGAGAAAACTTGAAGGATACAAATGAATGCGATGCTCCAGAATCAAATAAAACTCGTGCAGGGACTAAGTTAATAGGGAGCGTACCCATCACAACTCCAAGAGCATGCTCCGGTTGAGCAACGTTGATGTTGTTGGCGTGAGCAACAGTGGACCCAGGCTTGGTGTTGATGTTGAGAGCCCGTGGTGCAGGTGCGCGAGGAGCAATAGTCGAAGCAGGTCTTGGAGGTGGAGGAGGAAGAGCCTTGTTGTACATAGGACAGTTCCACTGCTGGTGTCTAGTGTTCCCACACGAGAAACAAGCGCCACTCGGACGAGGAGTAGAGTAGCCAGGGACTCCACCATACGACGCTCTAGGGTAGTTGTGGTTGTATCCCCTAGGAGTGGCGTTGAAGGAGTTTGGTGGCCTTGTCGAGTAGTTTGAGGGTCTTGGTGGAGCAGGGAGCGGCGGTGCGGTATTAGGAACCCACACACGGTGCTTAGAAGGAGTTGCCATTACTGAAGAACCAGCTGTGTCCCGACTGTGTTTCTTGGAATCATCATATGCCTGTTTACCTGCCTCCTCTTGAAGAGCTGCTTGATGAAGCTTGAGCAATGAGCTTGGAGTGGTATGAGTGAGAGCATATTTGATCGAAGCATTTAGCCCTTGACGGAACCTCTTCTGTCTTTTCTTATCATCAGAGACCTCATCACCCCCATAGCGAGATAAGTTTGCAAAGTTTTGATGTAGGTGTTGACATTGTCATTGCCCTGCTTAAGATTCAAGAACACCTCCTTCATGCATTCCATGACAATTTCAGGCATGTACTGCTCCTTGAAAGCATCAGTGAATTGCCCCCATGTTGGCTGAAACCCAGGAGGACTTGCCCTCAGATAGCTCTCCCACCAAAGAGCGGCTTCCCCATGCATAAGGTGAGTAGCGCACTTGACCTTGTCGTGCTTAGCAACATCTGCGGTATCCAGTAGCCTCGTGATCTCCCGGAGCCAATCATCGGCATCCAACGGCTTGGTGGTCACCTCGAAGTGCCGTGGGGTGAACTTCAGAAAGTCCTTTAAGCTGCCATGCTAGGGAGGTGGTGGAGGTGGTAGGAACTCATTCCTCCTGACGCTCTCCTGGAATCTCTGCTGGTTTGCTGCATAGCTCCTAGAGTATTCACCAAACTGACAAGCGCAACACCCAGCTCTGGCAAACCCGGGACATCATCATTGCGGCGAGGCATCCTATTATTGATGGAAAAACTTGCGTTAGTACCATAATGGAGAATTATTAGTAATCCAAAATAACACTAAAACAGAATTAACCGATATTAAAGGATACAATTTACTAAGATGATATTAAAATATCAAACAAAGTTCATACCACCTAGAAGATAGTTAGCATATCGCACACGACTAAAAAGGAGTGTGGAACACAAATCTACCAAAGAAAAAAATTCGCAAATTTTGGCATTAAAATACCAAATAGATGCGCAAAACCACTTAACAGTTAGAGCTTAGCAGCTTCACCCATTCAATGTACAAGAGCGAATGATAAAAGTAGTGGTATGGTCATGACTCCATCCCGCACTCAAAGCATTACTTCGCACAAGAATAGGAAAACCGTGCATCCCAACTCTTATCCTTCTTACTAACAACCAAAGAGATTAAAAGATACAGAACGAACACCCCTAACTAGAACGCATCGGTTACCAAGAGTAAGACAAATCATATCGGTTTACAAAGAATCGGATAAAACACATCGGTTTACACATAGGCCCGTCGGTATGGAATGTACCAACAGTTGATAACCAAAAGCAGATTGCGACAACGAGGTTGGATGCAATAGATAGACAAAGAATTCACACACATATCCTATGGTAGTACGGAAACCCCAAACACGTGAATCCTAGTTTGAATTTTTAGAAGATGATTGATAAACGTCACACTTCCTTATAAGGAAAGGGTGGGTGGGTGGGTAAGAAGAAAAATGGAAGCAATCCTACTCTCACGTTTAGTTTTTCCCTAGTATACATAGCTACCAAAATATTTTCTAGACTGACAACGACCATCTTGGCTGAGATCCTGAAGGGTGGAATGGATCTGATACCAATTATAATACCTCAGACATTACACTCTAAGTTCAAACCTGGACGAACCAAAAGTGGATAAGTGACTCTATCGTGGAGGACCAAGGCCACCCACATGTTGGCCTATCGAAGCGGAGTAGGGAATAGTACCGGCTTACCACCTTATCCACTTTCAAGAACATCGGGACAAGAGCGAGCGGCGTAAGCGACAGGTAACACGACCACGACATACACAAATGAGTATGTATGCCTGCGACTTACAATAGACATCAGAGTCACACCATCTAAAAGAAATAGAAATAGGAATATTCAACGCCATACGGCAAGATCCAAATATCCTAGATAGATATGATATTTTAGGATACATCCTCAAACATCACGCAACAGAGTATCAAGCGGAAGCGGGAAACATGATCCAAGTACGGATAAGAAGCAAATCAACATAAGATGCCCTGAAAATAAGCACATTCCGCCCGTAGATCTCAAGGATCTCTAACCCCGGAATCTCTACACCGGATATTCATTGCCACCATCATCCGTCTCCTTACCCCAGTAACCTTCCTGAGAGTATACCTGTCCATCTGAACCAAATATTTATCGCGTGAGACCTTAGGGGTACTCAACAAGTCTTAATGCAGCTAAAAGGAACAACCTGGGTGTGACGCAATTGTAGCGAAAGATAATATCTACAAAGAGTTATAGAGACTCGCTACACATCCGCCCAACTAGAGATGGACGGACGCCCGTTAATTAATAGCAACAGTTATATAAGCAACATAAATAACCTCGCTCGTCCTCCTTCTCGCTTACCGACGAGAAGGCGTAAGAACAACCCATCCTCTAGCAATTTAATTAACCATTTCATGAGTGTTGTACTAATTACTAGTCATGTCTTAGTCAGATTAAAGGAGGTACTTTAGTTATGCTTGTCTATGATCGAGAAACTGTGCTCCAAGTCGTCCATAACCGCGGTCACGGATTTTAGAAAGATTTACCCTGCAGGGGTGCACAAATAGCAACACACACGATCAACCTCGGGAAAAACCAAATAAGACGCAACGAGGCCTCACGACAATGCATTCAGAGGATTCATAAATCATTTCAGGGGGCCACCCCAATAAGCTACCCGCAACGAAGTTGGCCGGCTCCGAGACGGACCCAGGGTTTGTGACAATGGCTGTAAATGACTGGGAACCCGAAAATGTGACTGGGCTTGTCGATACCGCGTAAACATTCTGCATTCTTAAACAATACAGGTGCTCCACACACAATCGTAAATAAAGCAGTAAAGCATGACATAAGTACAAGATAGTAATAAAGCCCCAAACTAGTTTGTGGCCCAAAGAAATAAAGTGTGAATCAAGATCGGGCAAAGGGGGATCCATAGGGTCTCCCGGATGTGGATAGTGAGAATAGTCAAGAAATATGAATCAAGTACTTGGGGTCCTACGGGACACAAGTGAGCTTAAAGAACCAAATAACAGATAATGCTCACCGATGCCTCTTTCATTAGTTCTCTACTCATATTAAGTTTTTAGGTACCTCATTATCCAAGGACTCGCACAAATCCTACACATGCAATTCTACGACTCGCATGGCTCAAACAACTCCTGCAGTAATGGCTCATGGGATGTAGGTACAAGCTTCGGTGGGGTTTAAAAGTAAAGGCTATGCAATACTTGGGATTCAATTTAATGCAATTGCGACTCAATGATGCAAGAGTAAGATAGAAGCATAGGTACTATATGTATGCAAGCATGGGGAATTGCTTGCGAAGCAGTTCTGTTGCTAAATAGGAAGGATCCTGGTAATACTCCTGTGGCTCCTGGTATTCTCCTTGCTCAGTGTCTATCCGAATAAAAACCAAACACACAAGGGGCCTAAATAAATACATTGCAAAATCATATAAATAATATGCAACAAACAAACAAGTATGCCATGATGGAATGATGCACAATTTACATGGTAGTAATGTAGCATGGCAAGGTGAAGTGTGAAAACAAGAATTAACACTTTTAATATTTATTTGGGCTCATTTTATTTGCATAAACCATTCAGGTTTTAATGGTTTCAGATGATGCATGCTTCAAATGATATCATGGAATGCATAAACATAACGGGCTCGTCGCGCTGATCGATTTAGACATATTATTTGTCGAATTCGGAGTTACGGAACTAAAGTTAGACAAATATCAAGTTTTAGCATTTATCCGCGTGGTCAAAAAGTGTATCAGATGCTGGAATTAAGTGCCTCACATTTTACTATTTTCAAAACATGTATCCTTTGTCAGAATTGGATTCGGTTTACCCCAGTTATTAGCTTATTAAAAATTGTTAGCTTATATATATAAAACAAAAAGAAACCAGAGGCTAAACTACGATACCAGATTTTGTAGTGTCACAGGTTTGCAGACAGTGTGGTGGTTTCATGTTGGTGTACAGGTAAAGATTCAAAGCATGTAGACAAAATAGAAATTTTGCTGGTGTTGGATCGTTTGGTGCTGTGCATGCCTAGCTGGGTCGAACGTGCTAAACAGCCACCGAACTGGTTCAGTTAACACCAAGATTCAGTAAAACATCTGGAAATTCAGAGATAAAAAGAGGATGTAGTTCAACTAGGATTTGAACTCCAGACCAATTGGTCAATGACCTAGAATGTTGCCATCCGAGTGGGAATAGATTTTCTACAAAAAGTCGCTGGGAATTAAATTAAAACAGATCAAGGCCCAGAGGCTTGCTGATGTGTTTATGCATACAAGAACAGGGGTCCCTTGCAAAAGGTTTTAACTGACTGTGGGGCACTGGTTTTCAGGTTCAGAACATGCTCAAAACTTAGAGTTAAAAAGAGGGTTTTAAACGGGATGTAATTAGGCAGGATTTGATCTCAGGACTACAGGGTTTGTGCATGGTGCTTCTAGCCACTAAACTAGAATCAAGCTGGTGATAGAATACAGACACGAGATTCTTTTAAAACAAAGTCGGGTGTTTGTTCCTGACGAAAGTGAAGAGTATAGAGGACTGCTGCAGTGTGTCTCCGAAGTTTCAGAAAACTAAGAATATGTGATTGCAAGACGTAGCTGAGATTTGATCTTAGGACCAACTAGCTCGCATGGCTTAAGGCGTGGGGCTTCAGCCACTAAACTAGCATCATGTTTGTATAAGAAAAAGGAGATACACGATGTATCAAAAAGGAGCTAGGATGGTTTTTGTGTCTTACTGAAAAAACTGACGGAAACATGCATTGCTTAACTAAAATCGTTCAGGCATGGCGAGAGGGTGCACGCATGAGTATAAATCCATCATGGAGGGCTCGAATTGGGGCCGGAAGGGAGGTGGGAAGTACAGGGAAGGGGCGGGGGTCTCACCTCGACCGATTCCCGCGAGAATCTGGGGTCGGAGAAGGCTGCAGCCTTGGGAAGGCGTGGAGGAGGTGGTGGCTCCAGGTACTGACGGGAGGAAGACGGTGTTGACGCTCCCTGCGGTTCCGGCTCTCCTGCTGCTGCGGGTTCGACGCAGACGAGGACGGGGCAGCTACTCCCCTACCCAATGGTCCTGGGCGGCTACTGGGTCGACAACGGGAAGCGGCCCACGCCGGCAGCCATGGTGGAGGCGCTGCAAACAGAGGAGGAAAAGAAGATGGGGGTGAGCTAGGGTTCTGCGGGGCTACGGCTCTAAACCGGGTGTGCTCACGCAGATGGCACACGCTAGCGACGAGGGTGACAGACACCTGCTCCTCTGTCTCTCTGCCTCTCCTATGTGGCTAAAACGGAGGAAGAAGCACATTAACGGCGCTGGGAACATGTACGCGGGCCAACTCTCGGTAGATGCTGTGCCTGGGCAGGTCTTGGGCCAAACCGGATGGACACCGGATGGACCAAAAATCCTGGTGATGCCGGACGTTCCAGCCAGCGATCACTGCTACTGCTCTCTGCTGCTAGCGAAACAGCTGCAGCTACTGTTGCCTGAAGCTCTACCTGAAACTGCTACTGATCACTGATGTCGCTGTGGTAATGCACAAAAATTAAAAGAAGGCCGGAATTGAACCATCAAGTAAATGTTTGCAAACAGCGAGATATTTAGAAGACAAAATCACTCGATCATCCAACTGCGATTTTGGGACATTGCCCAAAGTAAGAAGGTAGGAATTAGATTTTGAGGGAGGCACCAATTGATTTCTAGCAACAGAAAACATTTGGACTGTCTAGAATCTGCTGTAGGAAAAGAGAATAGAGATAAAGATAGCCATGTAAAATAGAGTCAAGAGGGAAAAAATAGGAAGGTATGAAAAATGATGCCCACAAAACAATCTGGGCATCTCACAAGAATAATAAGAGAAAAAGAAGAACAAGATCCATATGAATCTATATGTGAGATAAGAATTAAAATGCCAAGAGAATATACAATGCCCACATATAGAAGATATGGTAGAGATAGATGGTATCACAAGGAAGTTGGCACTATCAAGTTAGTAGGTGGAAGGATTTTAAAAGAGCTGCCCTCAACTCAACTTAGGCATGTAACAATAATCAAGAAACAAATACAATATATCAAGAATCAAATTGTTAATGAGACAATGCAATATGAAGAGAAGAACCAAAAGAAAAATGTTTTAATATGATGCTCAAATGCAAGGTGGTATGGTGACATGAGCATGATAAAATGATGATGCAAAAATTATATGTAGAAAGTAGTAATATATTATCAAACCATGTAGCATTTCATATGTTAGACAGATAGGATGCTACAACCGCCCAATCCAGACAGAAAAGTTATGCTGACAAGAGAAGGAGAGACCTAACTTTCAATGTCGGAGATTTTGTGTATCTCAAGGTTTCGCCATTGAAGGGAACGCAATGCTTTAGTCTGAAAGGAAAGTTAGCCCCTAGATATATTGGACCCTTCAAGATTCTGAATCGCCGAGGAGAAGTATCATATCAACTAGAACTGCCAGAAGAGATGTCAGCCATCCACAATGTGTTCCATATCTCGTTACTTCGCAAATGCCTAGAAGTGCCGGAGAAGACCGAAGTTTTCAAAAACATCGATCATCGAGCTATTGATATCAACAAGGATCTGACATATCGTGAAGTGCCCATCCGTATCTTGGAGGAAGCTTACAGAACCACCAGGACCTGGAGTATCAAATTTCTCAAGATTCAATGGAGCAACCATACCAGAGAAGAAGCCACTTGGGAGCGAGAAGATTACATTTGGACAGAGTTCCCCGATCTCTTTAGTTCCTAGTTTTCTTTCTTAAATCTCGGGACGAGATTTTTGTTTATGGGGGAAAGGTTTGTAACATCCCAAACCTTTAACCCAAGTGATCAAGATCAAATCTACCTAATTTAGGGTTAACAAAAACTTTTCCATTTAAAATAATTAAGCATTCATATGTGTGCATTTAAAATAGGAGTTGTTTTGAATTCCCATGTTTGAGTGATCCGTTGGTTGTAAAATGATTCTAAGGTGAATTACACATCATCTAGATCATTCCCAAACAAATCCCAAAGAAAAAGAAATCAAAAAGAATAAAATAAGGAAATGGTCATTTGTGCCATTTTAACTAACTAGGACACTTTGGGTGTTCCTAGGACTCAAATGCCAACAGAGACAATTGTGGTTCTTTGCACCCCTTGCTAGTACAAGTAGTGATGTGCCAAGGCCCACTTTGTGATCTCTCAAAAACATTCAAACCCTAATTTTAAATGACATTTGAAAATTGAATCTAGTGTATATATCAAGATCAGATTAATTCAAAAACCACTCAAATGAACTCCATTTCAAAATCCCAAGAAAACCTAGATGCTCAAGCATAAGTTACACCACTCCACCAAAAATATTTCAAAAATTCAAAACTTTCTCTCATGCGGCCATTTGATCGAACAGGTGGCAGACAGAGAATTTTTGGCCTAACTAACACTGTTTTAGAGCAAATCTTGTCGAGCCAATTGGTGTGCATTGATCACCTTGGTCTCCCCCAGGCCCAACCAAACCAAAACCACCCCTATCCCTAGCCCCTGGCGCCAGTGCAACGCAGCCCCGACGCCATGCTCGCTGTCCAAGCATGCACAAGCCACAACCAGCCCCTCTCCGCCGCTCCAGGGAGTGAGGCGTGACCTCACCGCCGCCCACGGTCCACCCCACGGCCGCAGATAGCCACTGGACCACCTCAGCGCCATGCCGCCTAATACATTGCAAATGTATCTATAATTTTTGATGTTCCATGCTTGGTTTTATCCACTTTCTTGTGTTTTGTTCCAACTTTGGAGTGCTTTTCATATGATTTCTTGGACTAACCTATTAACAAGAGCCACAGTGCCAGCTGCCCATTTTCTGCTATTTTTGGTTCCAGGAAAGTCAGAAAATGAATATTCTCGGAATTGGACGTGACAAAAGACAAAGTGCCTATTTTTTCGGAAGTCATCAAGTGCCAGAATACGAGACGGAGAGGGGCCAGGGGGACACCACACCACCTAGCCCGCGCCAGGGGGTGGTGTGGCCGCTCCCGACACCCCCTCGACCTCCCCTTCCGACTATAAGATGCCCTCGGGACGTAAACCCTAAGTACCCGATCAAAAATCCATGAAAGAGTTTGTAGCCACTGTCATCTGCATCCCTAGATCGGGAGGGATCTGAAGCTCTTCTCGGCGCCCTGCCGGAGAGGGGAATTCACCCTGGAGGCCTTTTCATCACCATGCAAGCCTCCGGTGTGATGCGTGAGTAGTTCATCCTTGGACTACAGATCCATGTAGTAGCTAGATGGTTGGTTCTCCTCCTTTGTGATTTCATGTTTAGATCTTGTGAGCTCCATTCATGATCAAGATCATCTATTTGTAATTCTGCATGTTGTGTTTGCGGGCATCCGATGTATATTGAGATGCTATTTCAGATTGATTATTGATTCTATCATGTCTTTGTTATTTGTGATCTTGCATGCTTTCCGTTGTTAGTAGCTATCTTGGCCAAGTAGATGCTAGCAACTCCAAGAGTTAGTATTTATGCTCGATAGTGGGTTCATGCCTCTGGTAATCTGGGGAAGTGACAGAAATCTCTAAGGTACTAGATGTGCTGTTGCTACTAGGGAGAAAACAACAATCCTTTGTTCATAGAACAATCTTATTGTTTACTTTACATGCAGTTCGTAAAGCAATAATCTATTGCTTGCAACTTAATACTAGAGGGGGTTCAGATGATAACCTAAAGGTGGATTATTAGTCATAGATGCAGTTGGATGGCGGTCTGTGTATAATGTTGTAATGCCCAATCAAGTCTCAAAGGAGTCAAGATGATTAGTATATGCATGTATTGCTTTCTCGATGTTTGCCAATTGCCCCGCTGTAATTTGTTCACCCAGCATGTTATCTATCTAAGGAGAGCCACCTCTAGTGAACTATGGATCCCGATCCTTGTCTTTTACATTCAATCTACAAACTGTTTACTTCTTTGTGTTTACTTTCTGCAAACTTTTACTTCTTTCCATTCGATACGTTTAATCCTTTGTTTTCCGCAAAACACGGTGAGATTGACAACCTCATCACAAGTTGGGGACAAAGTTCTGTGGTTGTGGTGTGCAGGTCTCCACGTTGCTACTAGCACCGGTAGTGCGCCCTGCCAAAGCTCAGCTAGTAACACCTTTGGGGTGTTTCCTTGCTCCTACTGGTTCGATTAAACCTTGGTTTCATACTGAGGGAAACTTGCTGCTGTGCTCATCATACCTTCCTCTTGGGGTTCCCAACGAGCTCTACATCAACCACGCACCAGCACTTTTCTGGGCGCCGTGCATTGAGCCATCAAGCATTTTTCTGGCGCCGTTGCCGGGGAGTCAAGAACATCTTCACAAGGGGAGTCCCTCATAACCAATCTCTTTACTTTGTTATTTTTGTTTTGCTTAGTTTTCTTTTTGCTTTGTTTGCTTGTTTCTTTATCAAAAACACACAAAAAAATAGTTTTACTAGTTTACTTTCTTATTTTGAAAAAACAAAAAAATGACTATTCTTGAATGATTTTATGAGCACACCTATTGCTCCACCTGTGCCTGAAGATACTTTCTTTGAGATAAAACCTGCTTTGCTCAATCTTGTTATGAGAGAACAATTCTCTAGTATTGGTAATGAAGATGCTGCTTCCCATCTAAATAATTTTGTTGAACTTTGTGAGATGCAAAAGCATAGGGATATAGATGGTGATATTATTAAGCTGAAATTGTTTCCTTTCTCTTTGAGAGGAAAAGGTAAAGAATGGTTGAATTCCTTAACTAGGAATAGTATTGATTCTTGGACTAAGTGCAAAGATGCTTTCATTGGAAAATACTATCCTCCTGCTAAGATTATATCCATGAGAAGTGAATAATGAAGTTTAAACAACTTGATAATGAGCATGTTGCTCAAGCTTGGGAAAGAATGAAATCTTTGGTAAAGAATTGTCCCACTCATGGACTGACTGCTTGGATGATCATCCAAACTTTTTATGCAGGATTGAACTATTCTTCAAGGAACCTATTGGACTCTGCTGCTGGAGGTACCTTTATGACCATCACTTTGGGTGCTGCAACGAAACTTCTGGACAATATGATGGTTAATTATTCTAAATGGCATACTGAGAGAGCTCCACAAGGTAGGAAGGTAAATTCTGTTGAGGAAACCTCCTCCTTGAGTGATAAGATTGATATTATTATGTCTATGCTTGTTAATGGGAAAGCCCATATTGATCCAAATAATGTTCCTTTAGCTTCTTTGGTTTCTCAAGAATAGCAAGTTGATGTGAACTTCATAAGAAATAACAGTTTTGGCAACAATGCTTATGGTAATAATGCTTATAGGAACAATTTTGGTAACAACAATTATAAGCCATATCCTCCCAACAATGGTAATACTTATGGAAATTCTTACAACAATAATAGGAGTGCACCCTCTGAACTTGAAGTTATGCTTAAAGAGTTTATTAGTAAACAAACTGCTTTCAATAAAACTATTGAGGAAAAACTCTCTAATGCTGAAAGAAATATAGCCTCTTTAGCTGAAGCTCAATCTTCTTTGAATAAAATGGTTGCTAAACCTGAAACTAATGATAACCCATTTGCAGCCACTAATGCTATTCAAGTGAGAGTTGATGAAAATGTTAGACTATTAGCTGAATTACATGCTAAGTGGAAAAGAGAAGATGAAATTGCTAGAAACATTTGTGTTTCTACTATCACCACCACTAGTGTTGAGGCTAGTAATAGTTCTACCACTTTAGATGATAAATTTGATTTTGATCTTGATGGTTGCAACATCTCTGAAGTTATTAAGTTCCTACAATATCTTGCTAAAAGTCCTAATGCTAGTGCTATGAACATGGCCTTTACAAAACACATTACTGATGCTCTCATAAAGATTAAAGAAGAAAAGATGAAACATAAAGCTTCTATTCCTATAAAACAAGAAGATGGTTGGTAACCCATCATTAATATGAAAGTGAATGACTTTGATTTCGAAGCTTTATGTGATCTTGATAGTAGTGTTTCTATTATGCCAAGAAGGATTTATGATATGCTTGATTTGCCTCCACTTGAAGATTGTTATTTGAATGTCCCACTTGATGATAATGCTAAAAAAACTCATGGGGAGTCTTAATGATGTTCTTATTATGGTTAACAATGCCTATGTCCCCGTTGATTTCTATTTTTTGGATGTTGAATACAATGCTTCTTGTCCTATTACGTTGGGAAGACCTTTTCTTAGAACTGTTGGTGCCATTATTGATATGAAAGAAGGCACCATTAAATATCAACTCCTACTCAAGAAAGGTATAGAACATTTCCCTAAAAAGAGAGAAAAGATTTCTTTTGCTTCTCCTATGAAAACAAAATTGGGTCTTAATGCTTCTTCATTTGAGAACACTTGATTTTTTCTTTGCTTCTTATGCCTAACTTAAAGGCGTTAAAGAAAAGTACTTATTGGGAGATAACCCAAAAGTTTTAGATGAGTCTTGGAAGTTATTACCTCTGTAATAACCTCTCCTTATCCTTTTTATTTGCTTTTTGTGCCAAGAGTAACTTCTAATGAGAGAGAAGTAATGATTGGGAAAGTTGCTGTCCTGAAACAGATTTCTGTGCTTCACCGTAAAAATTTGTGTAAAATCTCTGAACGTCTTTTTGAGGCGTGATTTTTTTTTGCTTCTGCCCCAGGTTGTTATCTAACTTTCGTTAGTTCAACACCTTTTGATTTGAGCAACAGAAGGTCTTCTAAAAAATTCGTCTTTACCTTCTGGTCTGTTTTGACAGATTTCTGCCATTTTCTGCATTTGCTTCTTGTTGGTTCCTTTTTGAGTTCTTTTGGGGAATTGAGATTTTTGAGGGAAGTTCTACAGTAGCTAGTGTTCTAATGGAAGTTTATTTGGTGTTAGAACTGAACCTTGAGACTTATTTATCTTGAGTGCACTAATGTTGCTAATAAAGATTGTGTGAAGTTTTGTATGAAGGAAAAATTTCAGGTGTATGGAAGGAATGAGTAATGAGATGAAGGATGGACTAAAGCTCAAGCTTGGGGATGCCACGCGTGTCACCCCAAGAAATATCCAAGAAGTACAAGCGTCAAAGCTTGGGGATGCCCAAGGCATCCCCTTCTTCATCAATAAAAATCCCAGGTTTCTTCCAAACGCTTCATTTTTATTGTTTCATGCACAGTTGTGTTGTTCTTGGAGCTTCTTCTTTTTCATTTTTGTTTTGGTTTTTCATTTGCTTGGTTTTCTTAGTTTTCTGAATAAATTGGTTGGACCCCCTCTTTCATACATTGGTTTGCAAATAGTTTTGTTTGGTTTGGAAAAGAGTAGGAAAGTTCATGCTTATGTGGTAAAAAGAGCTTGTTTTTGATTGTGTCCTATGCTTTGTCATGCCATGCTTGATATTGTTTTCGCTTTGTGCTTAGTATTCTTTGTTGTAGCATGACTTGTTATAAACAATTGAGATTTCTTAATGTGCCTTGGATGAATCATGCGTTGTTTTAGCATATTAAAGCATAGTATAGTGGTATTCTCCTTTGATGCTTTATTTGGGTTGACTTGGCGCATGCTCACACCATGTTATCACTATCTCAAGTCACCATAGCCTTTATGATCCTTTAGTTTTCAACTTGTAGTATCACTTTATGCTTTGATCAATGATGTTTTGTCGCTCTGCATGATTATGGCCATTATTGCTCTCTTAGTTTGTCGCTCCCAGTCTTTTGCTAGCCTCCACAACCAAGTATGAGTTCCACTCATGCATCCAACTCCCTAAACCAAGTTATTCCAAAGAGTACACCATACCTACCTACTAGCTTATGCTATTCCAAGTATATTCATGCTTTTGTTTACCTTCCAAATTAAACTTGTTATGAGAAAACTAGTGATTAAAGCTCTCACGAACTTGATGGCACACTTTACTTTTTTGCATTTAATAAACTTGAACCATTGGGTCCTTCTTTGTTGCGTATATGCTTCCGCTTTATAAGTTGAAATTAGCAGAACCATGTTTCATGGGGAACGCTTTCAACATTGCACTTGTACTTTGTACCCCGTTGATATCATGTTCTTTTGCTTACGGATCCCGGCGGTGTGAAATAAAAGTGGAACTTGTCAGATCATGGAGTTTGTATGTGTGTTAGAGAAACGCCTGGGCCGCTAGCCTAAGCCATGCTTAATCATGGTGGAAACTTGCAGCATCACCATAATGAGCACTCTATGAAGCATCCTCAATAAAAACCTATGCAAATAGCAAATAAAAAGATCGCTGAGATGCTCATTGTCTGCTTGCCTTGTCATTTTGATTATGGGAAAGCTCCCGTATCATGTGCAAGGGGTACCCCGTTGGCGGTTCTTAATGATACACATGTACTTACAATGACAAGAGCTTACTCATGACTGAAGTTGAGTAGCATGAGGATCGGTCTTCGTAAGTAAGGGGCATGAGATTTCGGTTTATAACTTGTCAAGCATATCCTCTTAGTTGTGTCACTTTAACCTTAATCACCTTAAAGATGCTTATGATAGGGGCAATGAGAGCTGAAAGCTATAAGTACCATAATTTTTGGAAGCTCTTTTTGAGACTTGAATCCCTACTTCCTTTTATAAAAAGGCCTTTCTTCCACCATTATATTGAGTCTCCATCTTCTATCTTTATGCACCTACTTTGAGAGCATGTGGCCATTATTAGTTCTATGTGCATTGTCCCAAGACTAGTTGATTGATGCATAACTTGATATTGCTTGTTTTAAACTATTGTATCTAGTCACTCTTATGAACTTTGAAGGTGTCCTATGCATTTATATTTGCTACTCTATTGAGGGACAAGCTGAATACTTTTATGCTATGTTTTCTTTATGTGAAACAAAACAACGTCTTGCAAAGCATTGTTATTCATGAATCTTTTGTTTGTGCCTTTTCATGTTGCATCATAGTTTCTTTGTCTTATTGCTAGAACTTTGCCTTTCATGTTATGATTGAAGTACTATGATCCCAGCTTTGAATGTTTACAAAATACTTTGATCAAGTCTTTGATGGTGCATGTCACCTCAAAAATTATTCTTTCTTTTTGTCACTTACCTACTCGAGGACGAGCAGGAGTTAAGCTTGGGGATGTTGATACATTGCAAATGTATCTATAATTTTTGATGTTCCATGCTTAGTTTTATCCACTTTCTTGTGTTTTGTTCCAACTTTGGAGTGCTTTTCATATGATTTCTTGGACTAACCTATTAACAAGAGCCACAATGCCAGCTGCCTATTTTCTGTTGTTTTTGGTTCCAGGAAAGTCAGAAAATGGATATTCTCGGAATTGGACGGGACAAAAGCCAAAGTGCCTATTTTTCGGAAGTCATCAAGTGCCAGAATACGAGACGGAGAGGGGCCAGGGGGCCACCACACCACCTGGTCGTGCGGCCAGGCTTGGCCCACGCCAAGGGGTGGTGTGGCCGCTCCTGGCACCCCCTCGGCCTCCCCTTCCGACTATAAGATGCCCTTGGGACATAAACCCTAAGTACCCGATCAAAAATCCACGAAAGAGTCTGTAGCCGCCGTCATCTCCATCCCTAGATCGGGAGGGATCTGAAGCTCTTCCCGGCGCCCTGCCGGAGAGGGGAATTCACCCTGGAGGCCTTCTTCATCACCATGCAAGCCTCCGGTGTGATGCGTGAGTAGTTCATCCTTGGACTACGGATCCATGTAGTAGCTAGATGGCTGGTTCTCCTGCTTTGTGCTTTATGTCTAGATCTTGTGAGCTCCGTTCATGATCAAGATCATCTATTTGTAATTCTGCATGTTGTGTTTGCGGGGATCCGATGGATATTGAGATGCTATTTCAGATTGATTATTGATTCTATCATGTCTTTGTTATTTGTGATCTTGCATGCTTTCCGTTGTTAGTAGCTATCTTGGCCAAGTAGATGCTAGCAACTCCAAGAGTTAGTATTTATGCTCGATAGTTGGTTCATGCCTCTAGTAATCTGGGGAAGTGACAGAAATCTCTAAGGTACTAGATGTGCTGTTGCTACTAGGGAGAAAACAACAATCCTTTGTTCATAGAACAATCGTATTGTTTACATTACACACAATTCGTAAAGCAATAATCTGTTGCTTGCAACTTAATACTGGAGGGGGTTCGGATGATAACCTGAAGGTGGATTATTAGTCATAGATGCAGTTGGATGGCGGTCTATGTATAATGTTGTAATGCCCAATCAAGTTCCTAAGGAGTCAAGATGATTAGTATATGCATGTATTGATTTCTCAATGTTTGTCAATTGCCTCGCTGTAATTTGTTCACCCAACATGTTATCTATCTAAGGAGAGCCACCTCTAGTGAACTATGGATCCCGGTCCTTGTCTTTTAGATTCAATCTACAAACTGTTTACTTCTTTGTGTTTACTTTCTGCAACAATTACTTCTTTCCATTCGATACGTTTAATCCTTTGTTTTCTGCAAAACACGGTTAGATTGACAACCTCATTGCAAGTTGGGGACAAAGTTCTGCGGTTGTGTTGTGCAGGTCTCCACGTTGCTACTAGCACCGGTAGTGCGCCCTGCCAAAGCTCAGCTAGTAACACCTTTGGGGTGTTTCCTTGCTCCTACTGGTTCGATTAAACCTTGGTTTCATACTGAGGGAAACTTGCTGCTGTGCTCATCATACCTTCCTCTTGGGGTTCCCAACGAGCTCTACATCAACCACGCACCAACACTTTTCTGGGCGCCGTGCATTGAGCCATCACCGCCCTTTCTCTCTGCGTGCAGCCAGAGGGCGCCAGCACGCGATCATCGCCAGCACGCAGCAGACCGCGCCTCGACACCAAATCGCGCACGCTGCTCCGCCTCGACACCCACACCCCGCTAGACACGACCGTGCACCGCCGCGCTACCCACAGTCACCATGATCACCGTCGAGCACAGCTTCTGTCTCCCAGAGCGCGTGAAGCCCCCGACCGTTAGGCACCGCCCCTAGCCAAGCCATTGTGCCATAGCTGACCGCCAGCAAACCGCCCACCGTCCGCCTACCTCGCCCACGCTGGTAGCCCCCTGTATCGCCGTCACTGGCGACCCGCGCCCATGCCTCATTGCCTCACAATCGAGCCTATATAAGGAGGCCTCCCTTGCACCATTTCTTCACACCATTCCACTCCCTGTCTCCACTGACCGTTTCCCCTCTCTCACCGGAGCCCCTCGAGCAGCACATCGCCGGAATTCCGCCGAAGGTAGCCGCCGTAGAGGAGGAGAAGTCCCCGTCGATTTCGTCCACCTCAGCCCCTGCCACGACCTTGCCTGAGCCCGCCGTCGTCCACCAGTTTGTTTGCCCGCCTCGCCGCATTAGCTGGATCCCTGGTACGTCCCCAGTAGACCCCCACCGGCCGCTTAGGGTTCGGTCTCGCCGGTGACGAGTCCGTCATCGACGACGACCGTGGACTATCGATCTGTGTTCTAATCATAGCGCCCAGATCGCCCCGTACCACTTCGGGTTTTATGTGCCACTGACAGGTGGACCCCCTGGTCAGTTGCCCTCTGCTCCGTGGAGCGCCACTGGGCCGGCCCATTTAGTTTCCCGCGCTGACCCAATTAATTCAAATTAGGTTTTTCTATTTAGACTTAAAATCAATTCTGTCCCTTAGTTTAAAAATCAATTTAGGGAGTTTTACAAATCCAAATGGAGTGATTCTAATTTTGTTGGAAAGGTAATGAAAATCTCTATCCAAGCCCGTTGGATTTAAATCCTTTAGAGTTAGAGATCTCTCCTAGTAAAAATAATAAGACAGAAGCTTTTGCACATTCAAACATTTTTCTAAAATCAACCATAATAGCTTTTGAGTTGATTCCAACTCTCAGAAATCACATTTAACCATACCTATCTGAATATGTAATAATATTATGGTTTACATGCAGTGACTTTGGACTAGTACCAAAATAATGCTATATAGGAATTTCTAGTCACTTTAAATCATTAAATATTCAACTTAAACTTATTGAAATATGATCCAACCTTTAAATCACATTCCCATATGTTAGAATATGTGGTGATGACATGTGTCCACATGATCCCATATTTTAATTGGAGAATATTAAATCTTAGTTATTTTCAATGAGTAGAAATTACTTTTCTCAAATAAAAAGAATGAAGCTAGTTAATTAAACCTTGTGATGCTTGTGATGATAATAGATCATCAAATGTGTTCCTTAGTATGCTAAGTAGACTAGTTAAGTATTGTTTGGTAATTGCGTATCCCGTATGTATTTATAGACGATAGTACCGACCAAGCTTTCGAGGAGGAGGAGTTCTACCCAGAGGAGGAGGAAGAAAACTTCAACCACTACACTACACAAGGCAAGCCATCATTAACAATGCAAGCTAGACCTTGCAAACTAGATGACCTAAGTAATGCATTAGGCATGCTTTGGTCATGCCATTTTACTTACGCCTACTCTAAATTCTATTTACCAACTTTACTTTCTTTACTTTACCAAAATCCTTTACTTGTTTGAAGGTAACATAAAAAGTATAAAACTTGACCTATCTTGATAAACTTAGATGTCATTCTATGGCATGAGATTGATCTTAGCATCCCACATTAGTGAACACTCTTAACTTAGTAGTTTAGAGCTAAACCAAAACTTGATTCACTTTAGATGGGAATACTTGGTGAAAAATGACTTTTGAAAACCTTGGAATGATGAGTCATTATATTGAGATGTTTTGACATGTGTTGAGAAACACAAATGGTTTATGATGATGAAAATGTTGAGGCATGAGCCTTAGCCCTTTTACAAAACTGATGGTTGGGTTCGAATGCGATACCATTCCAATTTTACCGTATAACCACAATACCTGAATTGGGTAAGGCTTAGCCGGAAGTTTATATGCATTAGTATTAGTTCCCTCGCGGGAGAGGTTTGAGTTGAGGCTACCTATGAAGTGCCCTTTAAGATGACAGATGGTCATGGTTGGAAGGCCATGCTCATAGGAGAGGTGCTTATACTAGGGTGTGTAAAGGAAAGGTTATGTTTGATTATCTATATACTAAGTATGATGATTCAGGGTTATCCCTGACAGATGTATCGAATCTTGTGGTGAAAGTGTACCACCTCTACAGAGTGTCAAACTATTCGAATAGCCGTGTCCGCGGTTATGGACAGTTGGAGTGGCCATACTATTCCGTTGTCAGATGTTTTCAAAACCACTTATGAAATGAATGATGAATCTTGACTTGACCACAACAGGGTTGTGACTATGACACTAGCTTCCCAACTTAAGTGATTCTAGAACTTTATTTTATCTTTCTTTATTTCTGAACTCATCTTAGGTTTCAAACTTAACTTTACAAGTAAACTTAGAGTTGGAAGCCCTACTAGAACTACCTTACTTGTTAGTGATAGTTTGCGAGTACGTAAAGAGTACTCATGGCATTTGTCCCTGGCTATTCCTATGGCCAGACTATGAAGGAGACTACCAAGAGGAAGGACAGCAGGACGGCTATGATAACTAGGACTATCTTCCATCGTCAGCATTGCCTGTGCCCCTGAAGATGGACCCCACCGCTACGCTTATCTTTTATTCCGCTGCTTGTTGTATTAAGACTCGATCATGGGATCCTTATTTGTGTAAGACATTATTATGGTTTGTAATGGATGATGTACTGTGATATTCAATCTGTTATGTCTCGCAAAAATGGTAATCCTGGGATTGCAATGTATGGCATAACATGCATCTAGGATTAAAAATCCGGGTGTTGACATGTTGTGATTTAGGAGTGGATGCTTTTTATCCGCAAAAGAGCGGTTGCTCGAAGGCCTGTGGTAAGATATGCTCCCATATTTGAATGCGACAAAGAGAGGATGACAAACCTGAACTGCATCTACAACAACAATGATGTACATGATGGGTTTGTAGCATGGAAAACAAAACAATCCTACGAATAACGGATGTAACCTAGCAAGATCAGATCTACGATATGCAAGTAACGAGTTCTAGATCAGATCTACATACCCTCAAAGATCCAAAGCGTTTGACAATCGAGGGATCGTGGATGATGTAGTCGTACATGTGTGTCGGTTCAAACCGATGAAGTCCTGCGATCCGCCATCATCTCCGCGGTATACACATGTTCCGTCTTGGTGTCATCTCCTCCTCCTTGATCCCGCAAGAGAGGGAGAAGATCTTCGCGAGATCCCAGTAGCATAAGGGCGATGCTCGGATATATGGTGGAGAAGTTATGTAGCGCTTCACTGAGCATCTACGTGGGAAAGAGAGGGAAGGGAAGAGGGAGGCAACGCGTGCAGGGGTGTTTGTTGCGCCTCCACCTCCTCTCCTTATATAGGGGTCTAGGGGGAGGGGTGATGACTACAAGTGCACACATCGATTGTAGTTAATTTCGAAATAAGAGTCGAACCCACAAAGAGTTATTTGGTTAAGGTCTTTATGCTCCTCGTTACTATCTACCAAAGGTACTTGTAAGCTACCTTTGATCTCAAGTAAAGGATGTTTGAAAGATTTGGTGTTTGTGTGCAAGAAAGTAATAAAACAAGTAATGAAAGTGTTGGAAAAAGTGTTAGAACTCAATAAGGCTAAAGTGTTCTTGGGGATTTAGGATACACCGCTAGCATGGGATAATTAATCATAATTAGGATAATCTATTTCTTTCATCATGATATTTGTATAGAGTGCTCAATAATAAGATGTTCACTACAAGACTCGTGGGTAGTCGCTTTCTTGAGTCAAGCAATGATGTCACCTCTAAATAACAACTGCGATGCCTGAGAGCAGTCACTCATACAGACCCCCACAATTAAGGGTTTCCTCGGCCCATGGATATCGTAATAAGCTTAGTGGGTCTCTTTTTATTCCCCCTTTGACCACACAGGTTATAAGACAATGCTTGTAGTCACAAAAGTAACACTAGACATACTCCCATACACGTCTAAGGGTATCACCTTCTCTTTAGTCCCGGAGGCAAATGATATGTGGCCGATTACACATACCATCTAAAGAGATAGATCAAACACAACATCACAGATTAATGGATCATGGACCAAAGTAATAGATCAACTTTATTTCATTTCATAATAATGCTAGGGTTTCGATCTCCATCTCCCCAAGAACAAAGGAAACTACTCACAAATGGAAGCAATCAAAAACATCATCATATTCAAATGGATGGATAAAAGTATGAAGATAAACCTAGTGCAAACCATAATAATATTTGGAATTACAACAAGGTCTAAAGTATGGGAGAGGGGAATGCTGATGGTAATGTAGATGCAGCGGTTGATGATGAAGGGGATGATGTGATGTCCTCCGATGATCCGCAAAGTAGTAAGGATTTGCCCTTTGTCTAGTTCCTCCTCCAAATCCCTCTTGGGCGTGGTGTTTCGAGGCTAGAAGTTATGTGAATGTCGGATCTATGATCCATTTTCACGAGGTGAGAGTATTTGACAAAATAGACGCTTTGATAGGTGGTACAAGTGGACGGTATGGGCAAACTCCGCCCGTACTAGTGGTCATTAAATGCTCTATAGGCTTTCTCCGTGTTTGATTTTCTCCCAGGTGCGAGGAAAAATCAATTATGACATTTATCACTTGTAAATATCATATTACTGCATAATATGACCGTCCAATTTGATATGTTCACAAAAGACTTCGAAATACGGGATCATGTTGAAACAAATACAAAAGGTGCGTGTGAGTGCAATAAAATACAAAAAATCATACTCTACTTATGTGAAAACAAGAGGTAAATATGCTTCAATTTTTGACTCATCAACTCCCCAAGCTAGACTCTTGCTCGTCCCCGAGCAAGATGGTGGCTTATGGACAAGGTCATCATGTTCATGAGACACGAGTCGTTACAATAAATAAGGCGAAAATTGAAACGGAATTACAATATCAGATATAGAACTGTATGATGAGTTATATCACACCTTCACACATCACATGACTTAGAGGCTTCCACACCTTTCATATAAATATGTTATAAGAATTTTTTATAGTTTGGCATATTATAGAATCATTAAGTTTAATTAGTTGAGCAGTTGATTTGAGTAATGAATAATTCATGACCATTGCTTGAGTACTTTTATCAGTCTTGTACTTTTCTTATTTTGGAATTCTTTGATAGCAAAGCCTTTCTATTTTTGTTGAACAATAGTATTAGATCATGTTAATACTCTCTATGGATCATGTTGGTTCAAACTTATGATTATAACATGCTATCAAGGTTTCCTTCTCATAATTTATTAATACTTTGTTGGTGTGGAAGACTTTAAAAATCATAACAGTGGCACAAGTATCATAGCACTCAACCTAATTCATACATCTAATACAATAATCATGGATCAAAAATCACTTCAAATATCACAAAGTATCGAAACTAAACGGATATAATTCTTTCCATGAACCAAAGGAGGTTGAAGATGACGTAGCTAATGCAGATTCTAGAATCATGAATTAATATGTAGAAAGAAAATAAACATGCTAAAACTGAAAGATATATTACAAGGTGTCATAGATCCCCGAAGCTTGAAATAAATCTGGTTGGATCAAATAATCTCTCGTGATAATTTAATAATGTAGGAATTCATCAGGGTGAAGGCAGGGTGTTGGAGATAGCTGCACGAAGCTTTTTGTTCATCTCCTCCAGAGCAGAGATGCGGCAAAGGCACTTCTGTAGGTCAGAACGCAAGGAGAACATTCCCTCAGCAACCTTACTTAGCACTTCGTTGAGTTCCTTCTTGCCTTCTAGATCTATAAGGCGTTGGTGCACAATCTCCCGATGGATGAGTTATTCCTTTTGGTCCTTCTCTATCTTGCGAAGACGTTGCTCAGTTTTTGGGACTTGTGCGATAGCAGGCACATCCAAGAGGATGAACTCCCAATCTTTCTGTGGCTTCACACTCATGCATGTGTTCATGGTGATCTTCTTTGTTGTTGAAGTGTGAGACATAGTCTCTTGATAAGTTCCTGCATCAACTCTTTTAGCCTTCTTACTCTTGGGTGAAGAGTAATTGGTGGCGATGAACTAGAGCGACTCCGTGCATCCATTCCCATGGGGCTTCCTTGCTTCCTTTCATCTTCAGGCTTCACCATAGCAAGATAATATGATTGCCTCCATCCTCTCATTGTTTGCTCCATGAAGGTCTCGAACTCCTCATCATCATCTTCGAATTCGTAGGCATACCTCTTGTTCTTCAGGCTTAAACCTTGCACTTCACAGTCATGAGCTTCAATGGAGGAGGTCTGAAAACTATCCTCTGAATGAGCCATGAGGCCGAAAGGTTTGCCTTTGCCTGTAACTGGGTAGCGCATCAAGGAGATTGGATCTATTGATATAAGAGGGAAGAAGACCTTTGGGAAGGCTTAAGAAGGGTTAGAAACAGGGAAAACTCGTGCTAGAAGCAAAAGAGTTGGCCAAGAAAAGAATCCCAACAAATTAGGAAAGAATCAAGAGAAAAAAGAAGAATTAGAGGCGGTAACGATAAATGGTATGGGCGGCACCCATATGGCACGCCCGTACCCGATGTACTTCCAAAAGTCCAGTAACCACCATCGGTACGAAACTTATCGCTTAATCGGTACGAGCAGGCGTTGCTCATACGGTCCGCCCATACCAGCAATCACCGTCCCTTACGACATCAGTAAAAAGGGTTTTTTAGATGCAAACAAAAACAAAAGGGGGCATAGATCTCTTAACAACCTTCCATATGGTGGGGGATGCCCGTACGGACCGGTCGTACTATTTGCTAAGAAAACAACAAAAAAGGGACCGAGGGTACTGAGGGTTTAACGATCAGTGGTACGGGCGGGTGCGGCTGTACCACCCGCCCGTACCGAGCTTGTAAAACTAGCAGTGGACTCATAAAAACACAAGGAGTTCAAAAATGCAACTGAAAATACCAAACAACAATAAAAATAGAGAAAAATAAGGTTTCAATTACCTTACTCGTCTAGTGATAACGAGTTTTACCTTGGCACCTTATCTCACTTGAATTCTTGGATTGATTTCTTCTTTTCCCTTTGAACAAGGTATGTCGCAAGAAATTGCTAAAACCATTGCAGAGAGAAACAGAAAATTTTCTTTTGGGATGAATAATTCCTGATGGTACACAAATAGATGACACCTTCTCTGGTGTTCTCATCTCTTCGATATCCATCGGCGTGTTAACTTGTTCTTCTCTTCTTTGAAGGATCAGCAATTCAAATTTTTGCAAAATCAAAGTCCAGCGGATCATTCTAGGCTTAACACCGATTCTTTCGAAGATTTCTTTTAAGCCAATATGATCATTATGCACTCTTACTTTTGAATCAATTATGTAAGATCTAAACTTATCACAGGAAAAGACAATAGAGAAAAGTTCCTTTTCTACCATGGGATAATTCTTTTGGGCATAGTTAAAGGTGCGACTATCATGATGAATGATATTGAGTTCATTACCATCTTGCTGGCAAAGAATATCTCCCACGGCTTCATGACCGGCTTCACAAAATAAGTCAAAAGGTTTCTTCCAATTAGGTGGTTTAATTACACCAGCATTAAGAAGAGCTTTTTTTTAATATGGTGAAAGCAGTGAGGCACCTTTCATCAAGGTTAAAAACGACTCCCTTCTGTAAGAGGTTAGTTAATGGTCTAACAGTTTAGATAAATTCTTAATAAAGCTTCTACAAAATCTAGCATGACCAAAAAAATTCCTTATACCTTTTACATCACGAGGAGGGGGAAGCCTTTCTATCGCCTCTATCTTTGCCTTATCGACTTCTATGCCTAAGCTTGAAATTTTACGACCAAGAACCATGCCTTCTTGAACCATGGAGTGGCACCTCTCCCATATCTTCGCATCTCTACAAAACTTTCTGAAGATTATGAAGGCAGTGGTTAAATGAAGTTCCATAGACAGAGAAATCATCCATGAATTCTTCCATAATATTTTCAACATAATTAACAAATATAGCAGTCATACACCTTTGGAAGGTGGCGGGAGCATTATAGAGGCCAAAAGGCATAAGACGATAAGCATATAAACCAAAAGGGTAAGTGAAAGTTGTCTTTAGTTGATCATCAGGATGGACAGATATTTGAGAAAAATCGGAGTAACCGTCTAGATAGCAATGAGAGTGCATAGCAAGTCTCTCTAAAGTTTGATCTATAAATGGTAAAGGGTGGTGATCCTTTCTAGTTTCCTTATTAAGTTTTCAATAGTCAATGCACATCCTATGACCAATGATGGTACGAGTTGGGATCATCTCATTATGTTCATTAGGGACAACAGTAAACCCACCTTTCTTTGGAATACAATGATCATGACTTACCCACTTGCTTTCCTCCACATGAAAGATTATACCTGCATCAAGTAAGTGTATTACCTGTTTTCTTACCTCGTCCTTCATATGAGGTTTAAGTTGCCTTTGGAAGTCTGCAACCGGCTGGGCTCCTTCTTCCATAAATATACTATGGGTGGCTATCGAGGGACTAATCCCTTTCAAGTCATCCATCGAATATCCGAGAGTCTATCGGTGCATTCTTAATACCATAATTAAATTCTCCTCCTCCTTTTCTGCAAGATTAGAACTTACAATAATAGGATATTTATTAGTTTCATTAAGGAACCTGTATTTTGATTCTTTAGGAAGGGCTTTGAGTGTAGGAGGTGGAAGCATCTTATCCCCTTTTTTCATAGGTATCTCATAAATTTGATTCATTTCGGGATCAACTGCATGGGGTTGAATATAGATAATTATAAATTTCCATGTTATCCATATCTTCAGGAAGATTGTTACTATCCACTAGGAACTTTGCTAGATTATCATCAAGAGTTTCAATGAATATAATGATAAGACTAGTGATGTTACCTTCTTATTCTTGCCCATAATCACATTCATCAAACTCTTCAATAGTTGGCCTATGATCAAACTTGGAGAAATGTAAATTCATTTTATCCTCACCAAACTTGAGAGATACAGTTTATTCCTTGCAATCAATGTTTGCCCTTGTGATGTTTAGAAAAGTTCTTCCAAAAATATTTGGACAATAAATATCAGTAGGCATACCAACAAGCACCAAATCAATAGGGTATTTGTAAGGTACAATATAGATCGGAACATCTCTAACTACCCCCATAAGAATTCTGAGTGTCTTAGCTGCTAGAATTACTCTCATATCAGTAAATTCCAACTCAGCTGGAATAAGCTCATTTTGGATTTTTTATAAAAAATATAAGGGATAACATTACAGTTGTTCCTATATCACAAAGGCCATAGTAGGAAGACCCACCAAAAGTACAAGGGAGAATAGGCTGACCAACATCCTTGGATTTTACCTTTCCTTCAAAAAATTGAGAAGCTTTAGTGTCTAGATCGATCACGTTGCAATGTGCAAACATGGTTAATATGTATTCTTTAGTTGGTTCACCTGTCTCTTGAATACTTACTTGGTTGATTTCTCCTGCTTTCGCCTCTTCCTGTAACTTTCTGAGGAACATTCTTTCCTCTTCCAACTGTTCTTCGAGTTGTTGAGCCATCATATGTTTTCTCACTGTCCTTGGAAAAGGAAGGGGTTAAAAATAGGGGGTTGATGACCCACAAGTATAGGTGGTGTATCGCAGTATTTTCGAGGGAAGTGAAACCCAATTTATTGATTCGACACAAGGGGAGCCAAAGAATATTTATAAACCTTAACAACTGAGTTGTCAATTCAGCTGCACCTAGAAATAATCTTGCTCACAGTAGTTTATCAGTAGCAATAATTTTGTAGTAGCAATAGCAAAGTAATAGCAGTAGTAAAATAAAGACAGTAGTAACAATAGTAGTAAACAGTAGGATTAAAACGCGATAGGCATAGGGATGGATGGACAGGCGTTGCATGGACAAGACAATTTATATAGCAATCAAGACATAGGGCATTTGCAGATAAATAAGATAAAGCATCCAAGTACTAAATAATCATAGGCATGTGTTCTACATATAGTCATACGTGCTCGCAATAAGAACTTATACAACATCTTTTGTCCTGCCAACCCGTTTGCAGCGGGGACTCAAGGGAACTACTGGTAATTAAGGTGCTCCTTTTAATAGAGCACCAGAGCAAAGCATTAACACTCCGTGAACACATGTGATCCTCACATCAAAGCCAGTCTCTCCGGTTATCCCGATTATTGTAACTTCGGGGCCTTCGGTTCTGGACAACAATCTGTGTATACAACTTGCAGGTAAGACCATAAACAATACTATCATAATGAATCAATAACATGTTTAGATCTGAAATCATGGCACTCGGACCCTAGTGACAAGCATTAAGCATAACAAGTTGCAACAAAGTCAAAAAGCACTAATAATAGATACTAGGCACTATGCCCTAACAATCTGATGCCATTACATGAACGATCTCATCTAATACCTACCATCCCCATAGCCTAGACAGGGGATTACTCACTCATAGATGGGGGAATAATGGATGGTCGATGGAGAAGCGATGGTGACGATGATGATCTCCTCCAATTCCCCGTATCGACAGGGTGCCAGAACGGAGTTTCTGATTCTGATTTGGGGAATCTGGTGGTGGCGGCGTAGCGGAACTATTTTTGGAAAAACATCGAACCTCCCTTGGTTTTTAGGTCAAGAGGCATCTTATAGGCGAATAGGGAGGCCGAGAGGGTAGCCGAGGCGGCCACACCACCCCCTGGCGCGGCCAGGCCTGGCCCGCATGGCCAGGTAGTGTGGGCCCCTCGTGGCCCTCCTCCGTCTCGTCTTCTGGCTCCATGAGTCTTCTGGTGAAATAGGATTTTTGGCATATTTTTCGGGATTTTTCCTGATAGATGATTTTCTGCACAAAAACTAGACACCAAGGTAATTCTGCTGAAAATAACGTTAGTCCGTGTTAGTTGTATCCAAATCACACAAGGTTAGAGGAAAAACAATAGCAAAAGTGTTCAGGAAAATAGATACGTTTTGGACGTATCAACTTCCCCAAGCTTAGCTTATTGCTTATCCTCAAGCAATTCAGTTGAAAACTGAGTGCGATAAAAGAAACTTTCATGAACACATTTGCTTCATGTGATGTATATATTCTCAGCATATGATCAAGTACTTAGACAACTCATAATAAGGAGTATGCAAATAAGGTCACTCAATAGTCATTGCAAGCTATGAAGAGATTCCAACTCAAAAATAATAAGTAGCATGGAACATAAACATAAGCAACATTGCAATGCTCATAAAAAGGTATGATAGAGTGGTATCTCGCTTGCCTTTGGTTGTAGGGCAAACATAAATGCCAAGACACCTCTGAAGTTCAAGTGGAGACTAGAAGTAAAGATATCAGAGATACAAGCATCAAAGTCACGACACAATTAACCAAGTTTTGAAACAAGCATATTATACTAAGAATGACAACTATGCTCTTAAGAAAATGCTCATAGAATATGTGGAGACTCAACAAGGAAAATGAAAAGGTTTTGAAGAGTTTGAAAGGCTTCCAAATGCTGAAAGTATGGTACTCATTAGCTTTGAGCTCTCATTTCCCCTATCATAAGCATCTTTAAATGGTTAAGGTAAAAGTGAGCAAATATGAGGATATGCTTGACAAGTTATAAGTTCAAATCTCATGCCCCTTACTTACGAAGACCGAACCTCATGCTAGTCAACTTCAGTCACAAGTAAGCTCTTGTTATTGTAAGTACATATGTATCATAGAGAACCGCCAACGGGGTACCCCTTGCACATGATACATGAGCTATCCCATAATCAAAATGACAAGGCAAGCAGACAATGAGCATCTCAACAATCTTTTTATTTGCTATTTGCATAGGTTTTTATTGAGGATGCTTTATAGAGTGCTCATTATGGTTATGCTGCAAGTTTCGACCATGATTTGGCATGGCTTAGGCTAGCGGCTCAGGCATTTCTCTCATACACATACAAACTCTATGATCTTACAATTTCCACTTTTATTTCACACCGCCGGGATCCATAAGCAAAAGAATCATGATATCAACGGAATATAGGTGCAATGTTGAAAGCGTTCCCCATGATATATGGTTCTGCTAACTTCAACTTATAAAGCGCAAGCATATACGCAACATAGATGGACACAATGGTTCAAGTTTATTAAGTGCAAGAAAAGTAAAGTGTGCCATCAAGTTCGTGAGAGCTTTACTAACTAACTTTCTCATAACAAGCGAACATTTTATTCGGAAGAAAACAAGACATACTTAATATGCACGGAATAACAAATGATGCTAATAGGTAGGTATGGTGGACATTTTTGGCAATATTGGTTTGGGGAGTTGGATGCACGAGTAAAGCTTATACTCAGCACAAGTGAATGCTAGCAATAGTAAGGGAGCGACAAATGAGAGAGTAATAACTGTCATAATCATGCTTGCAACAAAACAAGACTAATTATGGCATGAAAGTGATTCAAGAACCCTGAGGCAAAATAATTTATCGGGGCTTAACTGATTGTTTCAGTCATATGCATGCGTGAGCATGTGCCAAGTCAATTCAAGTGAAACATTCAGAGGAGGATACCACAGTGTCATACCAAGTTATGAATAGAACAATGCAAGCAAACATTCATATGTCATGCTACAAACTATTAGCAAGCTGGAGCTGATCATAAAAGAGCAAGAACTAGTAAGCATCCATAAATAATATACACCTTACATGAACAGACTAAGCATGCCCACAATGATGAGTATATGTACAAAAATGAAAACAAATAGAGTTCGTTACCAGCCTCTTACCACACCTCGAGTTGTCATTAATCTTCATTATTGCCCTTCACTTGTGTGGCTTGAATAATAACATGAAACCAAATTCACTGAGAACTGCTAAACCCTGCAACGAACTTCACAAAACCAAAGAAGAACAACAAATATTTTTGGGTTTTCAATTTTTAAAGACAAGAACCAAAAGGAAGGACAAGCAAAGCGAAATCTTTTTAGGTTTTTCGAATAATCTACTATATATTAAAAGTACATGATAGGTTCACTAGAAAAAGAAAATACTCTAGAAAATCCCACAAAAATCAGTAACATCCAATCGTTTATTTTGTAGACCAGAAGCTTATGACCATTAGATTTGATTTAGATTAGAGTAGAGCAATAATTACCCACCATTGCCATTATAGTAGGAATAACGTGTCGCATGGGTTACTTTTTTGTTTTTCTCTATTGCGTGGACGGCACACCGTGGATTCCTCAACCCCTCATCGTCTTTACTGTTATATGTTGATCCAAATTCTACAAAGTAGAGGCTAACTTCTGACGGAGCGGAGCGAGGCCCGTCGCTAGAGGCTTCAATTATAGTACGGTCGTTGATGACCTAGGTTACCACCGCTATATATACTTCTTGTAAGCCGCCGGTTGGGATAAGTTGCATCTATGAAATCTCCGGCGTTGTGTAAACACTCTCCGTTATAGTGAAGTTTCGCTGGCTGGCGCCCGTGGTTTTTCCCCTCTCTTTGTTGGTGAAGGTTTTCCACGTAAAATCTATGTCCCCTTTGCTGCGATTTTATTTTCTTTCTTCGTTATTTACTTGTCGCAAAACTAACATCTACCATGGAGGATCTACCATGGAGGAAGTAAGATCGGTCCCAAATTCTGAGATGCGATCTATAGATCACCGGTCCACTACTATTGGAATCAAACTAGCCAGAAGTGATCGGAACTTTGTTTTTGTTCAGCAGTCGGCCGGCGCCAACAATGGGTAAACTAGATCGGCACAGTTCTGGAATACGATCCATAGATCGAGATGTTTTGAGATATGATCTGTAGATCACCGGTCCGCTTCTATTGGAACCAAATCAGCCAGAAGTGATCGGGAACTTTGTTTTTGTTTAGCAGTAGGTCGGCGGCAACATTGGGTAAACTAGATCAGCATAGTTCTGGAATACGATCCATAGATCGAATGTGGGAACCAGATAAGCAAGAGGAGATTGGGCACGTCGTCTTCCTTCCACAGTTACGATCCGTACGTCGGCCCTCTGCGAGCATGGGAACTAGATAAGCTGGAGGTGATTGGGAACTTCGTCTTTGGTCTGCAGTCCGCCGGTGGCAACAATGGGCCAAGGTGCCACACTTATGGATTTTACAATTGTGTGGCGTTGCCAATATTATGGATTGCATCGTGATGTGTATCCAGCATGCAATAATGCCCAAAGCAACATGCATAAGGGAAAAGCATGCAAGGACATCTGCAGGTTTGCATCTGCCACGTGCTTCTGCTTAGGACTCAGGTCTGATGGAGCAATAAAAGTTGGATTTCCTCTCAAGTTTTCTGCCTCTCAATTGGTTCATCAAATCAATCATATGTGCTTGTCAGTGTGGTCCTCGACCAAGGCGATGATTTTTCCTCACTAGCTGGCTATGAAACGCCACGAAGTTTCGATTTTCTAATGTTTCCTTACAAAACTCTCATGCGGTACATGCTGGAATCTACATCCTGGCCGCCACATTCTGGATCCTTCGAAGCATTGTGGCGTCAGAAAAGAAACAACATGAAAGTTTTGATGCCCTAACACTGATGAGCCATCTTCTAGGTAAATTTTGTTGCTGAGATGTTTATTTTGGTTGACCTTCGTCATTGTTCCATTGCTGCATTGCTGGTCATTATCAAGTAGTTTAATGTATCATGGTATGTAGACTTCTTGCACGTGTATCGAAAGCTTGAGAGAATCAGAGATTTAAAAGGTGCTTGCACACCGTGCTTCAATCCAGATGAAGATGGTATCAAAGCGGGCTAGCAAATTGACCTGTTTCAGATGAAGGCATGAAGCCAATACACCAAGAAGTAGTTCCAGTCTATGGTTTTCTGATTATAGGCGCTCAAATTGTATATATATGCTTTGCCGCTGGCCGCACGACGAGCATTAGTATGAGAGAAACAAGGCTTGGCGATTTTCGGATTAGGGTGCCCTACAAGCAAGGTAAGAGGATGAGCTAGCATGATGTGTATTCCGCGAGTGTCTAAACTGCGATCTGTGGTTGGAACATCTTCACACCTCTGAACTCTGATAAAGGGCATGTCAATAGTGTAAAATCCATCATCCACGTGCGTCTACTGCTACATTGTTCCAACAAAATATTGATAGAACAAGAGAGTAGAAGGCCCACCGGTGCCTCCTTGGTGAACAAAATTTTGATTTTAACTCCAATTTGTGTAACACATCAATGGGAGCTCCCATCGTAATCTCTAGATATTTCTTTTTGCTAGCATGCTCTGCAATTGTGCTATGATAAAATCAACAATTAATAGGATCGCCTCAGGGGAATTTTTGGCCTTCTGTATGATTTCTCTGTCACGTATTTTGTACAATTTAACAGTCACAGTAGGACCTCTTCCCTCAAAAGTATTCATATTGTATTTCTTTTTCAGGTTAAATGTATTCTAGAGACAAGGTGCAATTACAAGGAATTAGCACAACGTGATGTTTTGACGGGGTTAGCAATACGAAGTTTGGAATTGGCTCCTTGTCTGTCAGGTTACTTCTTAAGCAGGTAGTGGAGAGTAGTATCACCATGCCTTTCCATCAACACATCCAGTACGTGGATTTAATTGACCTATATAATACCCTCAATTTTCTGGGTTGCTAGAGAGGTCGTGTTTTATTTGTTGCACCACTTGACTGGGATTCAATAGTTTGTTGTTCGCTGAGCACTATTTCGGAGTCAACCTCTGAGACCAACGACCATGAAGAAGAATAAGTTAGGAGGAAGATTATTAATTAAGTTCATCAACACTTCTGGTCTGTCTCACTATGTTGCCATTTTATAGTTATACAACTTTTAACGTTCATGGTTCTGACTTCTCTATGGAGCCAAGATCGTCTAAATGTGTCCTACACCCATACCAAATAGGACCAAATATCATGTAAAATCAAAATCAACAAGAGTAAATGTTTTTTATATACGATTACTTACTCACTTTCTCTCTCGGATGCAGTTCGAAGGACATGGCATCATCAAGCAATTATGGACTTTATCCTCAGCGAAGCCATAGTGATCTTGGGTAATTCTTATCTTGGTTTAGCTTATCACATGTGTCTTCTCTTTAGATGCTTAGTTTTTATTTTATCAAAGTTACCGAATGTATCATGTTTAAGGTAATATAGTAATAGATCGATTCTTAGTTCGATAACGTGATATTGTTAAATTGCAAGTTCATCATGTATCATCATATACTTTTAAATTTAAAGTGATAACTATATGTTTTAATTTGAGATAATAATAATAAGATAAAGTTGCATTATGCCTTTTCGATTTTGCTTCAACTTGCAATGCGTCCAAAGTTGGTTTGTGGTGAAATTACCGACGTTAGGCTCAAATCAACACAAACTCATATTAGACAAGAAAATAAGGTCATGAGCGTAGGATTGACGAATTTACTACTATGGTTCCAACGATAGCATATACAAGTGGATGGCTAATTCCTATGCAGTGTGTTGGCCAAAATCAAAGATTGTAATTTATCTAAAGATTCTCTTATATTTTGACAAAATAAATTATATTATTAATCAGGGAAAATAAAATAATGGTACTTGTGTTTATTGCTGGTAAAATTGCAACACTAATAGGAAAAAAGGAAGTTGTCCAAGTATTAATCAGGGGAAAATAAAATAATGGTACTTGTGTTCATAGGCTAAGCTATTCATTGCTGGTAAAATTGCAACAGTAATATAAAAAAATGAAGATATCCAAGTAAGTTCAACAATAAACAAACTAAAATAGAAGCACAGACATGTTATAGAGTCCACCTTTTGAAAATTTCAAGTAGGGATTAATCAAGTAGAACCAAAATTCCATAGGGTTTGAAAGAACAAAAATAAAATTGTATATGATAATCTAAATGTTTGAAACATTAGTCATTGAATTGAATTATGGCATCTGTGAATAAATTTATGTAGGATCCTTTTTGGATTTTATAATGAGTTAGCTTGTGGACAATCTTTCACATATATATTTGAAAAGTGCAATACGATGTAAAAAAGTCACACATGTTAGAAATCCTAATGGGAAAATAATTTCTCACTTAAAGACATAGTCATCTATCTAGCGGACCCATTTTTTATTTACATCAGCAAATAAACATGTCACATATGTTAGATCTTCATAAATTTGGATAAAAAGATCATAGTGGATAGATCTTTGAAACTACAGATTGAGAAACACCATACAAGCATCACAATTGCACCTAGATAGACCTTGGTCTTTTAGTGCATATGTTTCCTTTTTCTATGTCAACAGAAAACTATATAAAGTAAAGGTAAGTTACGCTGAAAAATACATATGCATGTCTAAAGCTTAATGTATGGATCAATATGAGGAAGAAATATATCCATAAGATAAAAAAACTTAATACTCCCTCTGTTCAAAAATAACTGACTTGACTTTGTCTAGATTCAAATGTATCTATACAATAAAACATTCTGATATAAATGTGAATCTAGACAAATCGAAATCACTTATTTATGGACAGCGAAAGTATTATTGACACAATAAAAATGATGCCCTCTCATTTGCGAGGCCCATTTGTGATAGTTAAAACAAAGCTAAAAGGAAAAAGGCAAACCAAGGCAAAAAGAAAAAGAAGCAAACAAAGAGAAACAACAAAAATATTTTGGGTCTTTCTATGGTTTGGAAAGCAGAAACAAAGCAAGAACAAAAGGTAAAAAGAAAGCGAAACATGGATATACAAAGTGCCGACTGAACATGATATGTAGATGAGTGTAATATCGGCGTACCTCCCCCAAGCTTAGGATTTTGGCCTAAGTGGAGATCAATCCCAAGTTGGCCAAGATGGAGCATCTCCGTAATATGGCGAAGAGGTACCTTCGTCCTGATACGAACTTGAGGACGCCCCAGTGTAGTGCGTAGAGTAGTCGTAAGAGGGCACATCTTCCTGGTGTTGCCTATGGAAACCCATCATGCGGAGTTGCTCGTCCACCTCTTCCTTGGAGTGCAACCATGGCATCCTACAAATACTGAAGAAAGAAGGATGTGGCAAGGGAATTTCCCTCTCATCTCCGTCAGTGAACAATATCCTGTAAACTAAACTCTCGGTACTAGAGTTAGTAGTAACAAAGTGATGCATTTTCATAGCAGCAAGATCAAGCCTTTGTGGAGTCAACACATTGTAATTAGGATCCACAGAAAGTTCTAAAGCAACCGCCATGCGTGAGGCAATAATGCCCCATAAATAGGTCCTCTAGCGGCTAGGCGGCGAGCAATGAGAGAACCAAGATTATACTTGGTATCATTATTAAGTGCAGCAGCGAGGAAGGCTAAACGATAATTAGAAATATTACTAGTGCTCTCCCTACCAAGAATGCTAGTGGCAAGATAGGAAGCAAAATATCTAAGAACTGGGAGTTGAATGTTCCTTATCTTCCCACACTGAGCTGCGTGGTCATCATCATTTGTCACACTTCGGTAGAGCTCCAGCGAATCAGCGGGTCGACCTTGGATCTTCTTCACTGTCCCAGTCATGCCTATGCCTATAATGCTGCAAAATCTTTCCAATGATATGGTAATAGGCAGATTATTAATTTTGAACGAAACAGTTGACTGATAAGGGGTGTTAGTGAAAGCGAAACTCTCAACAAAAGTTTTGGTGAGCATGGCATATTTCTCACTCTCATCTTCCATATAAGTGGTCAGCCCAATCCTCTGAACGAGGAGTAAGAACTCATCAACGATCCCTGCAGCTCGCAAAAAGGTAAAACAAGGGAAAGTAGATGGGTGAGCATCTCCCTCATCTCCTTCATTTCCAAAGCGTGGTGCAATAAGATCTTCATTATATGATGACCTAAATTGAGAAGCCGATCTTGAAGGCCTTGCCCTTCTGGGTGTGTCCCTCCCAAATATCTCTCCAAAAGTGTGGTTGTTCATCTTCTTCTATTCTGAAATTTAAACATCCATCATACAAGTGATTGCAAAGTGATTACATAATGAAAGGAACTACTTATAGAGACTTGTAAGAGGCCTAAACATGCATCAAAACAATTTTTCTAAGCATTGAACAAGCTTACAAGATCACATAACCTGTCACCTACAGTAGAAAAATACCCAAGATATAATCCACTAAACACAAATCTACTTGGACAAGCGGAGGAGTCACATACCGGAGAGCAAATGCTCCAAATCTCAGCAGCAAAGATGGGCTGAGTAAGGAGATCGAAAATCACGAGCAAGAACAGCAGGAACACGAGTTTGAGCAATGAACTAGTGTTTTCTCGGGAGAGACAAAGAAGTGACAAGTGAGAGAGTAAGTGGAGGGCCAGGGGTGGCCCACACCATGGCCAGGCGCGTCCCTGGTGTGGCCACACCACCAGGTGGTGTGCCTGCCTGGTGGGCCCCCCTGGTACTCTCTAGGCACTTCTCTGCCCCTTTTTTCACGTAAAAATTTAATATGGATTTTCTAGAATTTTTCGAGACACTTTAATTTTGAGCAATTTTTAGGTATTGATGAATGATTTTCTGACAGAAAGATGATTTTGGAATGATGCATTAACAAAACAAAACCTAAACTTCAGAAGTTCTAAGACACTCTAATATGAAAGCAACTAGCAGAAGAAAAGTAAACTAAGTGAAAGCAAAAACTAAAATGGAAAAAATAAAATAAAAGTAAGCGAAGATAATCATGGTAAAAACATTGTTTTGTTCATTAAAATTCCTTTGTTAACAAGGTTGATCAGGTCTTGTTACCAAAACAATTTTATATGAAACAAAACTTTGTATTCCACTCAATGATTATGTTACCTCAACCTTGATAGCAATGGTCCCTATCATAATAATTTCATATTTTTCTCTTGGTATAGGACAATATATTTCTCCAACTTGAAGGCCCTCAATATTTTCAATTGAATTTAAGCCATAATTCCTATCAATCTTCTTGGGAAAATAGAAAGTATGCTCCTTCTCATTAACATTAAAAGTTACCTTTCCTTGATTGCAATTAGTAACAGCTCCTGCAATATTAAGAAAAGGTCTCCCAAGAATAATAGACACATTGTCATCTTCTGCCATTTCAAGCACAACAAAATCAGTTAATATCAAGCAATTATGAGCCACTTGAACAGGTACATCCTCACATATATCAACCGGAATAGAAGTAGATTTATCAGCCATTTGCAAAGATATATCAGTTGGTATTAGTTTTTCCAATTAAAGTCTCTTATAGAGAGAAAAATACATAACACTGACTCCTGCTCCTAAATCACACAAGGAAGTTCTAACATAATTGTTTTTAATAGAGCATGGAATGGTTGGAATCCTAGGGTCTCCAAGTTTCTTTGGAACTTTACCATTAAAGGAATAATTAGCAAGCAAAGTAGAAATTTCCTCATTAGGGATCTTCCTTTTATTAGAGACAATATCCTTCATATATTTTTAATAAGGAGGCAATTTAATAGCATCAGTCAAAGGAATTTGCAAAAATAAAGGTTTCATCCACTCACAAAACTTGTTGTAGTGTTCATCTTCCTTTGACTTGTGTTTCTTATCAGGGAAAGGCATAGGTTTTTGGACCCAAGGTTCTCTTTCATTACCATGTTTTTTAGCAACAAAATCTTCTTTAGTGTATTTAGTATTCTTATCAGGTTCTTCTTCCACATTTTCTTTATCAGGAGCATCATTTTCCTCATTACCACTTTCAGTTTCAGCATCAGAGACAGATATACTATTAGGATCTTTAGCAGGTTCAAAAGATTCTACAATAGTTTTATGTTTCTTTTTCCTTTTCTTAGGAGTAGTACCACTAATTTTGATTTTTTTGAGAATCCTACTCAATTCTTTTAGGATGCCCTTAGGATATAGAGGATCCTGGGTGGCAGCACCACTTCTAGTTCTAATTTCATAAGCATGTTTTTCTTTAGCAGCATTAACTAGCAAGTGTTTTTGTACTTTAATAAGCTGATCAATTTGAGTTTGAACCATTTGGAAATGTTTAACAAGCATTTTAACATCATTAGAAGTTCTTTCCATAATATCCTTCAACTCAATGATAGCTCTATAGTTTTCCATTAGATGATTTTGCACCCTTTTATTAAAGTTATCTTGCTTAACAATAAAAATATCAAATTCTTCCAAGCATTGATCAGGAGGTTTAGAATAAGGAATATCACCTTCATCAAAATGTTGGAGAGAGTGTACCTCAATGGTGGATGAGTGGGAGATTGGCTTACATATTTCCTCTATAGGAGGTAAATTCTTCACATCTTCAGATTTAATACCCTTCTCCTTGAGACATTTCTTGGCTTCCTTCATCACTTCATCATTTAGTTCAATAACTCCTCTCTTCTTTGGTGTTGGTGTTGGCTCAGGCACAATTAACTCAGGTGTAGTTGTCTCAGGTGGAGTCCAGTCATCATAATTCTTGCTTATTTTAGCCATTAATTCCTCAGCTTCTTTGGGAGTTCTATTCCTAAAAACACAATGAGCACAACTATCCAGGTATGTCCTAGATTCTTCAGTTAGTCCATTATAATATATGTCAAGAAGCTCATTCTTAGGTAATGGATATCTATCTTGTGCGTCAATCAAAGTGCAAAACCTTGCCCATGATTCAGGCAATACCTCATTTTCTCACTGTTTAAAATCAAAAAGTTCCTGCAAAATGGCATGTCTAGCACTAGGAGGGAAATATTTCTGAAGGAAGGTACTAATCAAGCGATCAGGGCTATCAATAGATCCAGGAGGTAAATTATTAAACCAAGTTTTAGCTTCCCCTTTCAGTGAAAACGGGAAAATTTTAACAACAAAGTAGGTGCGCATCTTAATATCATCAGAAAATAGGACACTCATGGTAGAAAGCTCAATCATATGTGGTACAACACTTTCATTCTTAGTTCCACAAAAGGTTCTTTCTCAACAATAGTTATGTAAGATAAATCGAGAGAGAAATCATAATCCTTATCTTTAATGTTTATAGGAGATGTAGCAAACTTATCATTAGGGGATAATTTGGGTTTTATAGTATGCCTCTCAAGGAGACTCTTAATAGCACTTTTATCATGAGTATTTTAACATTCTTTAATAAATTCATCATTCATTTATATATATCCGTCTTCAATATCATAGCTCTCTATAGACTCAGGTGAACTAACAAGTGTAGTAGTGTCTTCATTAGGTGTTTCGGTATTTCCAGCTATAGTTCTAGCAATCGTAGCATCTAGGAAATGACCTAATGAACCACTCTTATCAAGCACAGTAGAAGAAATATCATAAGTATCAGAAGTTTCAGATTCAGCAGTAGTAGCAGTATGTGTAGCATGTGTATGTGGTGGTGTAAGGAGCTTACTCATCATAGATGGTGAATCAAGAGCAACAGAGGTGTTCAGAACCGTACCTCTCCTTGTAGTGGATGGTAAATAGGAACCTTGCCATCACGAGACTTACCCAAGATGGACGGATAGCCACGAACAATAATGATTCCAAGTGAACTTGATAAATAGAGCTATGCTCCCCGGCGACGGCGCCAGAAAATAGTCTTGATGACCCACAAGTATAGGGAGTGTATCGCAGTATTTTCGAGTGAAGTGAAACCCAATTTATTGATTTGACACAAGGGAGCCAAAGAATATTTATAAGCCTTAACAACTGAGTTGTCAATTCAGCTGCACCTAGAAACAATCTTGCTCACAGCAGTTTATCAGTAGCAATAGTTTTGTAGTAGGAATAGTAAGTAACAACAGTAGTAAAGTAAAGACAGTAGTAACAAAAGCAGTAAACAGTGGGATTCGAGTGCGGTAGGCATAGGGATGGATGGACGGGCGTTGCATGGACAAGACAATTCACATAGCAATCAGAACATAGGGCAATTGCAGATAAATAAGATAGAGCATCCAAGTACTAGATAATCCTAGGCATGTGTTCCATATATAGTCATACGTGCTCGCAATGAGAACTTGCACAACATCTTTTGTCTTACCAGCCCGTTTGCAGCGGGGCCTCAAGGGAACTACTGGCAATTAAGGTGCTCCTTTTAATAGAGCACCGGAGCAAAGCATTAACACTCTGTGAACACATGTGATCCTCACATCAAAGCCATTCCCTCCGGTTATCCCGATTATTGTCACTTCGGGGCCTTCGGTTCCGGACAACAATATGTGTATACAACTTGTAGGTAAGACCATAAAAGATACTATCATAATGAATCAATAACATGTTCAGATATGAAATCATGGCACTCGGGCCCTATTGACAAGCATTAAGCATAACGAGTTGCAACAAAGTCAAAAAGCACTAATAATAGATACTAGGCACCATACCCTAACAATCTGATGCCATTACATGAACGATCTCATCCAATCCCTACCATCCCCATAGCCTACAACGAGGGATTACTCACTCATAGATGGGGGAATCATGGAAGGTCGATGGAGAAGCGATGGTGACGATGATGGTGATGATCTCCTCCAATTCCTCGTCCCGACAGGGTGCCAGAACGGAGTTTCTGGTTCTGATTTGCGGAATCTGGTGGTGGCGGCATAGCGGAACTCTTTTTGGAAAAACATCGAACCCCTGTAACATCCCAAAACTTTAATCCAAGGTTATTAAGATCCAAATCATCAAAATTAGGGTTAACAAAAACTTTTTCAATTAAAATTATTAAAGCATTCATATGGGTGTGCATTTAAATAGGAGTTGTTTTGAATTGCCATGATTAAGTGATCCATTGCTTGTAAAATGATTCTTAGGTGAAATGTACATCATCTAGATCAATTCCAAACAAATCCCAAAGAAAAACAAATCAAAATGAATAAAAGAAAGAAATGGTCATTTGTGCCCTTTTAATCAACATGCCTACTTTGGCTATTCCTAGGACTCAATTCTTAACAGAAATAAATATGGATCTTTGCACCCCTTGCTAGTACAAGTAGTAGTGTACCAAGGCCCACCTTGTGATCTGCCAAAATCTTTCAAACACTAATTTTAAATGACATTTGAAAATTGAATCTAGTGTAGGTATCAAGATCACCCTATTTCAAAAACCACTCAAATGAGCTCAAATTTCAAATCCCAAGCAACCACAGAGGCTTAAGCATGTGTATAGCAAACCCACCAAAATTCATCCAAAAATTCCAAACTTGTTTTCTTTCGGCCATTTTGACAAACACTTGGTGGACAGAATTCAAACAAAAACCAAATTCACTATTTGAGCAGTGTTCTGGCCAAACTTGTCCCCCACATTGCCACCAAAATCTCCTCACCTAGGTATCCACCGCAAGCCTTTCCTCTTTTAACCTCGCCATTAACGTTAAGGCTATGCCATCCTAAGGTGCTGGAAGGATCTTAAGGTTGATAATAATCGAGTGCCATTACTTTGTCGGTCCGAACCAAGGAATCCGTTAGAAATATTTTGAAATGAATATTGTTCTCTCTTTGATTAGGGATTGTTATATGAAAAGAAGGGGGGTTTGAAAAAGGGAATAAGATCAATATAAGTCACATTTTTTATATGCTATCACTATAAATATCTATAGCCAGTCTAGAAAAGAGGTTCAAATCTTAAAGAAGGATTGTGAAGTGATTTTAGAGCTCAGCAGCAATGGCTTTATATGAAGAAGAGGAAACCAAGACCCTTGAAGTGAATCCATGGTCGACCCTCTCACAAAGTTGATAATGATTCGGTAGGTCGTGCACTCGAAAGGGGACGGCCCTTACGACATAACTCGGGGTTTTCGTCTCCTTCCTTGTTGATTAACAAAGATTTAGGTGCATAATATAGAAAGATTGTACAGAATGGAGTAACCTAGACTTTTCTAATAAAAGAAAAAAAGAAGAAAATCGTATAAAAATAAATCAAGAAAACGGATGCGCTAACGCCTTAGTTTTGCTTGGGGGAAGGGAACCAAGTTCTCGAAACTTGGTTTAGTATTCAGGTTCTTCTCTTCCAGCCATACAGAACTAAAAATATTTTCCGGAGATATTCATTTTTCTGAAGAGGCAGATAAGGTATTAGGTGGCTGTTTGATACCACCAGAAGGAAAAAATGGTCCCCTACCCCTCACTAGCCCAGCCCCTCACTGTGCCACGACCAAATGGTCATGGCCATTAAGGCCGAGCCCCCATTTGGGCACCTCACCGGCGACAGCACGCCATAGCCGCCGCCAGCGCCATCCGCCGTGTCCAGGAGGTAGCCCGTGGTCCACCTCCACCGCCCAACTAGCCCCAGCCCGAGGACAGTGACCAGAACGGCCAGGAACCGCGCGCCTGGAGACGGTCGGCCATGCCGACGCCGCCCGCAGAGCGCGCCCTGTCCCTGTGTAGCCAGACCTCGCCTCACTCCAGCCGCCTGTCTACACGATCCCCACCAGCCAAGCAAGCTAACAGACACGCCCTTTCCCCCGACCGTGCCCCGTAGTCGCCGACCGCCGTGAAACTCGCCGTCGACAGAGACTTAGTGCGCGCCGTGCCATTCACTGCCCCGACCACAAACCACTGCACACTCACCACCGTGACACTCGCTAGGGCACCGCCCACCGTCCTAGCGCACGGCCCACGCCTCTAGCTCGCTGTGCTGTCGTCACCGGCGAGCACCGCCCATGCTTCTCTGCCGCTTAGCCGCGCCTATAAAAGGAGCCCTTTCCCGCACCAACTACTCACACCATTCCACTCCCCTCTCCTCACTGATCCTCTCCACCTCTCGCCGGAGCCGCTCGAGCCTGGGTTCGCCGGAATTTGGCCGGAGGAGCCCGCTGCAGAGGAGGAGAAGACACCGTCGATTTCGTCCACCCTAGGAGCTACCGCGACCACCCCTGAGTCCGTCGTTGATAGCACGCTCAATCGCCGCCGTAGTAGCTGGAGCCCTGGTATGCCCCCTGAGCACCCCCACCGAGCTGCTAGGGTTAGACCTCGCCGGTGACTTGTCCATCATCGACGACGACCCGTAGATCTCCCTTCTAATCTAACGGCCCACATTGTCCCGTACCGCTTCGCGTGTAAAGAGCCGCTGACCTATGGACCCCCCTGTCAGTTGTTCTCTGTGCCGCGGAACGCCACTGGGCCGGCCCGTTTTCCTTCCCGCGCGACCTAGTTAATTCAAATCTAGATTTTTCTAATTTAGTTTGAACCTAGTTCTGTCCCTTAGTTTGAAAATCAATTAAGAGAGATTTACAAATCCAAATGGAGTGATTCCAATTTTGTTAGAAAGCTACTGAAAAGATCTACCCAAGCCCACTTGATTTAATTCAATTAGAATTAGAGATCTCTCCTAGTAAAAATAACAAGACATAAGCTTTTGCACATTCAAACATTTTTATAAAATCAACCATGATAGCTTTTGAGTTGATTCAAACTCTCAAAAATCACATTTAACCATACCTATCTGAATAGGTAATAATATCAAGACTTACATGCAGTGACTTTGGACTAGTACCAAAATAATGCTATATAGGCATTTCTAGTCACTTTAAATCATTAAATAATAAACCCAAATTTAAGTAAATATGATCCAACCCTTAAATCACATTCCCACATGTTAGAATATGTGGTGATGACATGTGTCCACATGATCCCATATTTTAAGTGGTGAATATTAAATCTTAGTTAATTTTCAATGAGTAGAAATTACTTTTCTTAAATAAAAAGAATGAAACTAGTTAATAAAACTTGTGATGCTTGTGATGATAATAGATCATAAAAATGTGTGCCTTAGAGTGCTAATTAGACTAGTTAAGTATTGTTTGGTGATTGTGTACTCCGTATGTATTTATAGATGATAGTACCGACCAAGCTTTCGAGGAGGAGGAGTTCTATCAAGAGGAGGAAGAAAACTTCAACCACTGCACTGCACCAGGCAAGCCACCATTAACAGTGCAAGCTAACAATTGCAAGTATAATGCTTAGCAAGCTAGAATTAAGCTAGATGATTGAGCAAAGATGCTTTAGGCATGCTTGGGTGATACCACTTTGACTATTACTTACCCCAAGTATTATTTCCAAGCTTTACTTCCTTTACTTTACCCAAAGTCTTCTACTAGTTTTGAAGGTAGCATAAAGAGTATAAAACTTGACCTATATAGATAACTTTAGATGTCATTCTATGGCATGAGATTGATCCCATCTTTCCACCTTAGTGAACACTCTTAACTTAGTAGTTTGGAGTAGATTAAAAACTTGAGTCACTTTAGATGGGAATACTTGATGAAAATGAATTATGAAAACCATGGAATGATGAGTCATTCTATTGAGATGTTTTGACATGTGTTGAGAAACACAAATGGTTTATGATGGTGAAAATGTTGAGGCATGAGCCTTAACCCCTTTTATAAAACTGATGGTTGGATTCGGATGCGATACCATTCCAAATTTACCGTACAACCACAATACCTGAATTGGGTAATGCTTAGCCAGAAGTTTATATGAATTAGTATTAGTTCCCTGACGGGAGAGGTTTGAGCTGAGGCTACCTCTCAATGTTGTCCACCTATGCAGTGCCCAGGATGATAGATGGTCATGGTTGGGAGGCCATGCTCATAGGAGAGGTGCTTATACTAGGGTGTGTAAAGGAAAGGTTGTGTTTGATTATCTATATACTAAGTATGATGATTCAGGGTTATCCCTGACAAATGTATCGAATCTTGTGGTGAAAGTGTACCACCTCTGCAGAGTGTCAAACTATTCGAATAGCTGCGTCCGCGGTTATGGACAGTTGGAATGGCCATACTGTTTCGTTGTCAGATGTTTTCAAAATAACTTATGAAATGAATGATGAATCTTGACTTGACCACAACAGGGTTGTGTTTATGACCCTAGCTTCCCAAATTAAGTGATTCTAGAACTTTATTTTATCTTTCTTTGCTTCTGAACTTAGCTTAGGTTTCAAACTTAACCTTATAGTTAAACTTAGAGTTAGCACTTTACGTTAGAACTATATTACTTGTTAGTGGTAGTTTGCGAGTACTTAAAGAGTACTCATGGCTTTTGTCCCTGGCTATTCTCATGGACAGACTATGAAGGACACTACCAAGATGATGGCCAGCAGGACGACTATGATAACTAGGAATATCCAGATGGACCCCACCGCTACGCTTATCTTTTTTCCTGCTGCTTGTTGTATTAAGACTAGATCATGAGATCCTTATTTGTGTAAGACCTTATGTATGGTTTGTAATGGATGATGTACTGTGATATTCAATCTGTTATGCCTCTAAAAAATGGTAATCCTAGGATTGCGATGAATGACATAACAGGCATCTGGGATTAAAAATCCGGGTGTTGACAAGTTGGTATCAGAGCCATCCTGACCATAGGAGACCCTAGTTAGAATGTATGTCCTAACAAAAACTTAGTTTCAAAACCAAAGTGAGTATTTATGAAAAAACTATTTCCTCTCTTATCCTTGGGAATTCACTCTTTCTCAAAAATTCATGTTCCTCAAAATTCTTACATTACTACTTAAAATTTGACACACTTGACCACTTCACTAATTTCCTCATCCTTAATTCTTGTAGATGGAGACTCAGTTCAGCAAGTTCTACCAGTTGGGAAACGAAGGTCAACTGATCTTCGAGAGGGATCTAGATTCACTGTCGGAGTTACTGGGACACCCACATCCGGAGTTTCTTGGAGATCAACTTCTAGGACCCCTAGGAGGAGATTTACAGTGGCTAGTCACAGCTAATCTTAGAGGAAGCATAGAAGCACCAACATCCGGGAGAATCCAGTTCTCCGTGAGAGAGAACAACTGGCTAGATGGATTAGCCAGGGCAATGCATGAAGCTCTCGCATGTCTATGTGCCCTTAGCATCAACCAAATCCAAGGAACCCTTTTTGCTCACTTAGCAAGACGTGACTTCATGTGAATGCCGATGGAGATGCCAAGTCACCCAGAGCTGAAGCGTCAAGTGGAGAACCTTGACTTCCTGCTGTACGATCGCCAGAAGGAATTGGACAATGCTAGGGAGTTCGCCAACCACAACCGTGCCATTGCCGCCTAGAAGGCCCAGACTTTCTCACTAGTAGTCAAGGATCGTCAGTCTCTTTGCCTATAGCGCGAGAAGAAGGATCACACCATCACCCTTCTTCGCAAGAAGGTGGCCAACCTCGAGAAGACCGTCAAAGAGCAAGAAGCTCAGCTTGCAACAAAGGAGGAAGAAGAGGAGGGTGAAGACAACTAGGGAGACATGGATTCTTACCTCAGCAATGATGATGACTTTCTGGAGGAGGATGCTGTGGACTTCTACACTAACAATGAGGACTCCGACTTCATCGACGATGAGTAGATGCACTAGAGCACTGTCGTAGCATGAGATGTATTGGTCCCACTGTATCGTAGCTTGCAGAATGGTTCTTCAAACCATCTATTTTCCTTTATTGTTGTGGTGTGTGTTTGTACCGTGTGCTTGTTTGAGTGAATGAAATGGAGTTAGATGCAAAACCTGAGTCAAACTCACCGTTTTAGCTTTGAAACCAAAACCATGAACCTTAGAACTTTCCCTCTTATCTACCTCAATCTCTAGATGACTCGTGGAAACCAAGGAGGGAGCAACTCATCGCAGGACCCAATGCTGCATATTATGCAGATGTTAGTTGCAGACCATGAAGCAAGCAGGGCAGAGCGCTAGGCCAACTTAGCAACATTGCAGCAGATATCTCAAATGGCCCAAAACAACCAAGGGCATGGAAACCAGGATCACCATGGATCCAAGCTCAAAAACTTTCAGAATACCAATCCCCCAATCTTTAACCAAGCTGAAAACCCACTAGATGCCGATGACTGGTTACAGACAATGGAAAACAACTTAGAAGTTGCAGGAGTTGATGACAACGAGAAGGTTCTCTTCGCCACCCACTACCTGGTGGGAGATGCAAGAGCTTGGTGGACTAGTATCCGTAATATGAACCATGGTCAGGTGATGACATGGGAAGCCTTCAAAACCAAGTTCAGCCGCACCCACGTGCCGCAAGGTCTAGTCACCAGACTGAGGGATGAATTTCACGATTTGAAGCAAGGCAGAATGACTGTGGTGGAATACCGTGATAGATTCCTGTCGCTTGCAAGGTACGCCCCTGATGAGATCAACACAGAGTTCAAGAAGAAAGAGAGATTCCTGAATGGACTGGATGACGAGATGCAGACTGTCCTCGTCAACATCCGCTTCGAGGATCTCGAAGAGCTAGTCGACTCTGCCATTCAGATGGAAGGGAAGATTAATCAGGCAAACGACAACCGCAAACATCGTATGATGCAGCAATCCGGATCTAGCAGTCACTAGAAGTACCGTCCCAACCCCTCACCAGGATATGCACCAAGGAACAATTGACCCCCAATGTCTCGCCCAAGCTACCCCAACCGTAGAGGAGGCAATGTGAAGTCGGCAGGAAACAATCGCAACTCCGGCAACGCCAACAACTTTAACCGTGCACCTCCCAAGAGAAACAACAACAACACTGCACCCAAAACTGGCAGCAACGCTGTGCCCGTCGCAGCAAAAGACAAGTCCCAGATCACTTGTTTCGAGTGTGGAGTGAAGGGTCACTATTCCAATGAGTGTCCCAAGAAGACTGCCACCACTGCCAATGTGAATGCCCCAGCTCAACAACAGCGTCGTGTTCAACCAGGAAGAAGGTTTACCAGGAAACCCTCACAACCGCAATGGCCATCTCTTCCACATGAACACCGAAGAAGCCCAAGAAGCGCCAGATGTAGTGCTGGGTATGTTTTCTGTCAACTCAGTTTTAGCAAGGGTATTGTTTGATTCGGGAGCATCGCATTCATTTGTCACCGAAGAATTTACATGCACTAGTAAGATTCACCCAACCAACTTGAAGCATGTCATGATAGTTCAAATCCACGGTTCAACAACCAAAGCTAGAAAAATTTGCAAAGTTGTACCTATTAGGATACATGAGATAGATTTTTATGCCAACCTAATAGTACTCGGAACCAAAGGATTGGAAGTAGTACTAGGTATGGACTGGATGTCAAGGCATAAAGGAATGATAGACTGTGCTAAGAAAGCCATCACCATGACCAGTAGCTCTAGAGTAATAGTAGAGCATATATCTGAAACCTTACCTCGCCAATTCAAGTGCAACAAGAGTCTAGCCCTACCCACCATAGACCAAGTCAGAGTAGTCTGTGAATACCCCGACGTATTCCCAGATGAATTGCCAGGTATGCCCCCTGATAGGGATATTGAGTTCATTATCGAACTAATTCCTGGAACCGGACCCATAGCCTAGAGACCCTATAGCATGCACCCCTCAGAGTTAGTGGAACTGAAGAAGCAGTTGGATGCCATGTTAGCAACATGCTTGATTCAACCAAGCGCATCGCCATGGAGATCACCAGTGTTATTCGTCGACAAGAAAGATGGAGGCAACCGTTTGTGCACATATTACAGAAAGTTGAATGACGTCACCATCAAGAACAAGTACCCCTTGCCAAAGATAGAGGATCTATTTGATCAGTTGACTGGAGCCCAGGTATTCTCAAAGATTGATCTTAGGACTGGTTATCACCAACTTAAGATTCGTGCAACGGATATTCCTAAGACCGCCTTTACTACTCGCTATGGTTTATACGAGTATACTGTTATGTCTTTTGGATTAACCAATGCCCCTGCTTATTTCATGAATCTAATGAATAAGATCTTTATGAATTTCCTAGATAAGTTTGTAGTTGTGTTTATCGACGATATCCTTATCTACTCCAAGTAAGAAGAAGAGCATGAGCAACATCTGAGAATCATCCTAGAAACCCTGAGAGAGCATCGGTTATATGCCAAGTTCAGCAAGTGTGAGTTTTGGCTGAAAGAAGTAGGATTCCTAGGACATATTGTGTCTGCCGGAGGAATCTCTGTTGATCCCGTGAAGATCAAAGATGTCGAAGAATGGGAAGCCCCAACCACTCAAACCCAAGTCCGTGCATTTCTCGGATTAGCGGGATACTACCGCAAGTTCGTAGAAGGATTCTGGAGCATTGCCAGACCCATGACCCAATTGTTGAAGAAGGACAAGAAGTTTGAATGGACAGACAAATGTGAAGCCAGTTTTCAAGAACTGAAGAAGAGATTGATATCATCCCCAATATTGATCATGCTAGACATCAAGAAGCCATTTGATGTATATTGTGATGCATCCAAGATTGGTCTCGGATGTGTGTTGATGCAAGAAGGCAAAGTCATCGCTTATCTGTCTCGACAACTGAAGCAGCATGAGCAAAACTATCCGACCCATGATCTTGAGCTAGCAGCCGTAGTTTTGGCATTGAAGACATGGCGTCACTATCTAATGGGTAATCACTATGAAATTTACTCAGATCACAAGAGCTTAAAGTATATTTTCACTCAGAAGGAGCTGAATATGAGGCAAAGGAGATGGATAGAGTTAATCAAGGATTATGACCTTGACATTCACTATCACCCCGACAAAGCCAATGTGGTAGCGGTTGCTCTTAGCAGATTGCCTTGCAGGCTAAACACCATGATCAAGGAGAAGCAACCAAGTTTGTATGAGGAGTTGGAGCAGTTTAGAACTGAGATAGTTAGTAGAGGATTCTTAGCTAGCATTGAACTTCAACCCACTTTGATTAGCCAAATCAAGGAAGCCTAGAAGGGAAATGAAAGTATCGACAGAATCAAACGTCGTATTGGTACAGGAAAGGTACCAGGATTCACTGAAGACGAAGAAGGAGTTCTGTGGTACAAAGGACGTATCTGTGTGCCAGCAGATTCGAAGCTGAAGCATGTTATCATGCAGGAAACTCATGATACTCTTTATTCTATCCACCCCGGAGGAACGAAGATGTATCAAGATTTGAAAGATCAATTTTGGTGGCACAAGATAAAGACAGAAATCGGAAGCTACATCGCCAAGTGTGACATATGTCAAAGAGTCAAAGCAGAGCAATAGAGACCCGCAGGACTGTTGCAACCATTGCCGATTCCAGAATGGAAATGGGATTCCGTCGGAATGGACTTTATCACCGGTTTGCCTACTTCCAGTAGGGGAAATGACTCAATCTGGGTCATAGTGGATAGACTGTCCAAGGTAGCTCACTTTATCCCTATCAAGACAACCTACCAGAGTTTGAAGCTAGCAGAACTGTATATTGCTAGGATTGTTAGTCTGCATGGAACCCCCAAGACCATAATATCAGATCGAGGAACCCAGTTTACCTTGATATTTTGGCAGAAAGTCCAGGAAGGATTAGGCACCAAGTTGAATTTCAGCACCGCTTATCACCCGCAAACTGATGGACAGACTGAGAGAGTCAACCAGATCCTAGAGGATATGTTAAGAGCTTGTGTGTTAGAGTACAGATCAAAATGGGAAGACTACCTGCCTTTCGCAGAATTCTCATATAACAACAGTTATCAAGCTAGTTTGAAAATGGCACCATTTGAATTCCTATATGGAAGAAAGTGTCGCACCCCTTTGAATTGGTCGCAAGTAGGAGAGAGTCAGATCTTTGGACCCGACATTCTCCGAGAAGCCGAAGAGAAGGTTCACAAAGTCCGTGAGCATCTCAAGACCACCCAATCCAGACAGAAGAGTTATGCTGACAAGAGAAGGAGAAACCTGACTTTCAATGTCGGAGATTTTGTATATCTCAAAGTTTCACCATTGAAGGGAACGCAACGCTTTAGTCTGAAAGGAAAGTTAGCCCCCAGATATATCGGGCCCTTCAAAATTCTGAATCGTCGAGGAGAAGTATCGTATCAACTGGAACTACCTGAAGAGATGTCAGCCATCCACAATGTGTTCCATATCTCGTTACTTCGCAAATGCCTGGAAGTGCCGGAGAAGACTGAAGTTTTCAAGAACATCGATCACCGAGCTGTTGAGATCAACAATGACCTGACATATCGTGAAGTGCCCATCCATATCCTAGAAGAATCTTACAGAACCACCAGGACCAAAAGTATCAAGTTTCTCAAGATTCAATGGAGCAACCATACCGAAGACGAAGCCACTTGGGAGCGAGAAGATTACATTAGGACAGAGTTCCCAGATCTCTTTAGTTCCTAGTTTTCTTTGTAAATCTCGAGACGAGATTTTTTTTAAGGAGGGAAGGTTTGTAACATCCCAAAACTTTAATCCAAGGTTATTAAGATCCAAATCATCAAAATTAGGGTTAACAAAAACTTTTCCAATTAAAATTATTAAAGCATTCATATGGGTGTGCATTTAAATAGGAGTTGTTTTGAATTGCCATGATTAAGTGATCCATTGCTTGTAAAATGATTCTTAGGTGAAATGAACATCATCTAGATCAATCCCAAACAAATCCCAAAGAAAAACAAATCAAAATGAATAAAAGAAAGAAATGGTCATTTGTGCCATTTTAATCAACATGCCTACTTTGGCTATTCCTAGGACTCAATTCTTAATAGAAATAAATATGGATCTTTGCACCCCTTGCTAGTACAAGTAGTAATGTACCAAGGCGCACCTTGTGATCTGCCAAAATCTTTCAAACACTAATTTTAAATGACATTTGAAAATTGAATCTAGTGTAGGTATCAAGATCACCCTATTTCAAAAACCACTCAAATGAGCTCAAATTTCAAATCCCAAGGAACCACAGAGGCTTAAGCATGTGTATAGCAAACCCACCAAAATTCATCCAAAAATTCCAAACTTGTTTTCTTTCAGCCATTTTCACAAACACTTGGTGGACAGAATTCAAACAAAAACCAAATTCACTATTTGAGTAGTGTTCTGGCTAAACTTGTCCCCCACATTGCCACCAAAATCTCCCCACTGCTCCCCCTACCCCTCACTAGCCTAGCCCCTTATGTTCCACGACCAAATAGGCATGGCCATTAAGGCCGAGCCCCCATTTGGGCACCTCACCGGCGACAGCACGCCACAGCTGCCGCCAGCGCCATCTGCCATGTCCAGGAGGTAGCTCGTGGTCCACCTCCACCGCCCAACCAGCCCCAGCCCGAGGATAGCAACCAGAACGGCCAGGAACCGCCACGCCCGGAGATGGTCGGCCATGCCGATGCCGCCCGCAGAGCGCGCCCTATCCCCGCGCAGCCAGACCTTGCGTCGCTCCATCCGCCTGTCTACATGATCCCCACCGGCCTAGCAAGCTAACGGACATGCCCTTTCCCCCGACCGTGCCCCGTAGTCATCGGCCGCCGTGAAACTCGCCGTCGGCAGAGACTTAGTGCGCGCCACGCCATTCACTGCCTCTGACCGCAAACCACTGCACACTCACCACCATGACACTCGCCAGGGCACCACCCACCGTCCTAGCGCACCGCCCATGCCTCTAGCTCGCTGTGCCGTCGTCATCGGCAAGCACCGCCCATGCTTCTCTGCCGCTTTGCCGCGCCTATAAAAGAAGCCCTTCCCCGCACCAACTACTCACACCATTGCACTCCCCTCTCCTCATTGATCCTTCGCCACCTCTCGCCGGAGCCGCTCGAGCCTGGGTTCGCCGGAATTTGGCCGGAGGAGCCCGCTGCAGAGGAGGAGAAGGCACCGTCGATTTCGTCCACCCTAGGAGCTACCGCGACCACCCCTGAGTACGCCGTCGACAACACGCTCGATCGCCCCCATCGCCGTAGTAGCTGGAGCCCTGGTATGCCCCCTGAGCACCCCCACCGAGCCGCTAGGGTTAGACCTCGCCGGCGACCTGTCCGTCGTTGACGATGAGCCACAGCCGTAGATCTCCCATCTAATCTAACGGCCCGCATCGCCCTGTACCGCTTCGCCTGTAAAGAGCTACTGACATGTGGACCCCCCTGTAAGTTGTTCTCTGTGCCGCGGAACGCCACTGGGACGGCCCGTTTTCCTTCTCGCGCGACCCAGTTAATTCAAATCTAGATTTTTCTAATTTAGTTTGAACCTAGTTCTGTCCCTTAGTTTAAAAATCAATTAAGAGAGATTTACAAATCCAAATGAGTGATTCTAATTTTTTTAGAAAGCTACTGAAAAGATCTACCCAAGACCGTTGGATTTAATTCAATTAGAATTAGAGATCTCTCCTAGTAAAAATAACAAGACAAAAGCTTTTGCACATTCAAACAATTTTATAAAATCAACCATGATAGCTTTGAGTTGATTCCAACTCTCAAAAATCACATTTAACCATACCTATCTGAATATGTAATAATATTAAGGTTTACATGTAGTGACTTTGGACTAGTACCAAAATAATGCTATATAGGCATTTCTAGTCACTTTAAATCATTAAATAATAAACCTAAATTTAAGTAAATATGATCGAACCCTTAAATCACATTCCCACATGTTAGAATATGTGGTGATGACATGTGTCCACATGATCCCATATTTTAAGTGGTGAATATTAAATCTTAGTTAATTTTCAATGAGTAGAAATTACTTTTCTTAAATAAAAAGAATGAAACTAGTTAATAAAACTTGTGATGCTTGTGATGATAATAGATCATCAAAATGTGTGCCTTGGAGTGCTAATTAGACTAGTTAAGTATTGTTTGGTGATTGTGTACTCCATATGTATTTATAGACGATAGTACCGACCAAGCTTTCGAGGAGGAGGAGTTCTATCAAGAGGAGGAAGAAAACTTCAACCACTGCACTACACCAGGCAAGCCACCATTAACAATGCAAGCTAACACTTGCAAGTATAATGCTTAGCAAGCTAGAATTAAGCTAGATGATTGAGCAAAGATGCTTTAGGCATGCTTGGGTGATACCACTTTGACTATTACTTACCCCAAGTATTATTTCCAAGCTTTACTTCCTTTACTCTACCCAAAGTCTTTTACTTGTTTTGAAGGTAGCATAAAGAGTATAAAACTTGACCTATATAGATAACTTTAGATGTCATTCTATGGCATGAGATTGATCCCATCTTTCCACCTTAGTGAACACTCTTAACTTAGTAGTTTGGAGTAGATTAAAAACTTGAGTCACTTTAGATGGGAATACTTGATGAAAATGAATTATGAAAACCTTGGAATGATGAGTCATTCTATTGAGATGTTTTGACATGTGTTGAGAAACACAAATGGTTTGTGATGGTGAAAATGTTGAGGCATGAGACTTAACCCCTTTTACAAAACTGATGGTTGGATTCGGATGCGATACCATTCCAAATTTACCGTATAACCACAATACCTTAATTGGGTAAGGCTTAGCCGGAAGTTTATATGCATTAGTATTAGTTCCCTCGCGGGAGAGGTTTGAGCTGAGGCTACCTCTCAATGTTGTCCACCTATGCAGTGCCCAAGATGACAGATGGTCATGGTTGGGAGGCCATGCTCATAGGAGAGGTGCTTATACTAGGGTGTGTAAAGGAAATGTTGTGTTTGATTATCTACATACTAAGTATGATGATTCAGGGTTATCCCTGACAGATGTATCAAATCTTGTGGTGAAAGTGTACCACCTCTGCAGAGTGTCAAACTATTCGAATAGCCGCGTCTGCGGTTATGGACAGTTGGAATGGACATACTGTTTCGTTGTCAGATGTTTTCAAAATAACTTATGAAATGAATGATGAATCTTGACTTGACCACAACAGGGTTGTGTTTATGACCCTAGCTTCCCAACTTAAGTGATTCTAGAACTTTATTTTATCTTTCTTTGCTTCTGAACTCACCTTAGGTTTCAAACTTAACCTTATAGTTAAACTTAGAGTTAGCACTTTACATTAGAACTATACTACTTGTTAGTGGTAGTTTGCGAGTACTTAAAGAGTACTCATGGCTTTTGTCCTGGCTATTCTCATGGACAGACTATGAAGGAGACTACCAAGATGATGGCCAGCAGGACGGCTATGATAACTAGGACTATCTGCCTTTGTCAGCATTGCCTGTGCCCCTAAAGATGGACCCCACCGCTACGCTTATCTTTTATTCCGCTGCTTGTTGTATTAAGACTCGATCATGGGATCCTTATTTGTGTAAGACCTTATGTATGGTTTGTAATGGATGATGTACTGTGATATCCAATCTGTTATGTCTCGCAAAAATGGTAATCCTGGGATTGCGATGAATGACATAACAGGCATCTGGGATTAAAAATACGGGTGTTGACAACCCCCCTTGGTTTTTAGGTCAAGAGGCATCTTATAGTCGAAGAGGGAGGCCGAGGGGTAGCCGAGGTGGCCACACCACCCCCTGGCGCGGCCAGGCCTAGCCTGCGCGGCTAGGTAGTGTGGGCCCCTCGTGGCCCTCCGTCTCGTCTTTTGGCTCCGTGAGTCTTCTAGTGAAATAGGATATTTGGCATATTTTCCGGGATTTTTCCTGATAGTTGATTTTCTGCACAAAAACTAGACACCAAGGTAATTCTGCTAAAAACAGTGTCAGTCCGTGTTAGTTGTATCCAAATCACACAAGGTTAGAGGAAAAATAATAGCAAAAGTGTTCGGAAAAGTAGATACGTTTTGGACGTATCAGGGGCTTCTTTCTTTAATGACTCTACATGGGCCACAATTTTTATATCAGCATCTCCAACTTGCTTAGTTGGTGGAGTGTATTGAAGCCAATATTTCTTGGGAGATTCAATGTGTTGTGTAAAAGCCTGAAGGATTTGCAGAATAATATTATCATCAAGTTGAAGTTCATTAGCGGTTTCCTTGACCTTACCATATTCCTTATAAGCATTGATACAATCATATTCAATTTATATTCCTCCTTCACCTCCTAAATCAAATCCCCAAGTTTCTTGGCGAATTCATTCTAGTAGTTCCCAAGCTTTAGTTATAGTTAAGTCCATAAAAGAACCTCTAGAATTAGTGTCAAGTTCATGTTTAATCTCTTTATTAAGTCCCCCAGAAAAATATGTAAAACATACTATTCAGGTAAATCATGATGGGGACATCTATTAAGGATGGATTTATACCTCTTGAAGGCTCATACGAATCCTTCACCTAGGCGATTTTTGAAGTTTGTGATTACCCTCCTTACTTTGGTTGTCTTTACTTGGGGAAAGAATCGAAATACAAATTCTCCTTTAAGTTTTCCCCAAGTATCAATTTTCTCTGCAGGGAAAATTCTATACAAGCTAAAGCAGTGTTGGTTACAGATTGGATAAAAATTTAAGTTTAAGTTCATCATCAGAATAGCCTCTCAATTGAAGTTTCCAACACACCTCGATAAAATGCATTAAATGAGTGTAAGGATCCTCATTTGGATCATCTCCTGCAGAAGTTTTCTCTTTAAGTAAAGCGATAAAGCGAGGACTAACCTCGAAATCTCGTTCGCTCCCACTCGGGAATTCCTTAACAAGTCCTCTATTGAACTTCTCGATGTATTTAGTTGCATCAAGCTGATTCATCAGCTCGAGTGCAGTCAGGGTGCTTACGTGAAACTAGTAAACAACTTTATTGAAACAATTAATAGAATTAGCAACTTAGAACAAAGACCAAAATAGCTTAGCTCCCTGGCAACATCGCCAGAAAATAGCTTGATGACTACAAGTGCACATACCGATTGTAGCTAGTTTCGAAATAAGAGTATCGAACCCATAGAGAACTATTTGGTTAAGGTCTTTATGCCCCTAGTTACTATCTACCAAAGGATATTTGTAAGCTGCCTTTGATCTAAAGTAAAGGGTGTTTGAAAGGTTTAGTGTTTGTGTGTAAGAAAGTAATAAAACAAGTCATCAAAAAAATGTTGGAACTCAATAAGACTGAAGTGTTCTCGGGGATTTAGAATACACCGCTAGCATGGGATAATTAATCATAATTAGGATAATCTATTTCTTTCGTCATGATATGTGTGGAGAGAGCTCAATAATAAGATGTTCACTACAAGACTCGTGGGCAGTCGCTTTCTTGAGTCAAGCAATGAGGTCACCTCTAAATAACCACTGCGATGCCTGAGAGCAGTCACTCGTACATACCACCACAACTAAGGGTTTACCCATGGATATCATAATAAGCTTAGTGAGTCTCTCTTTATTCCCCCTTTGACCATGTAGGTTATAAGCCAATGCTTGTAGTCACATAAGTAACACTAGACATACTCCCATACACGTCCTAAGGGTATCACCCTCTCTTTAGTCTTGGAGGCAAATGATATGTGGTCGACTACACATACCATCTAAAGAGAGAGATCAAACACAACATCACAGATCTATGATCATGGACCAAAGTAATAGATCATATTTATGTCATTTCATAATTATGCTAGGGTTTCTCCATCTCCCCAAGAACAAAGGAAACTACTCACACATGGAAGCAATCAACAACATCATCATATTCAAATGGATGGATAAAAGTATGAAGATAAATCTAGTGAAAACCACAATAGTATTTGGAATTACAACAAGATCTAAAGTATGGGAGATGGGAATGGTGATGGTGATGTAGATGCAGTGGTTGATGATGAAGGGGATGATGTGATGTCCACCTATGATCCATGAAGCATCAAGGATTTTCCCTTCATCTAGTTCCTCCTCCAGATCCCTCTCCAACGTGCTGTTTCGAGGCTGGAAGTTTCTATGAATGTCGGATGTGTGATCCGTCTTCGCAAGGTGAGAGTATTTGATGATACAGACGCTCTGGCAGGTGGTATGGGTGGACAGTACAGGCAAGCTCCGCCCGTACTAGTGGTCTTTAAACACTCTGTAGGCTTCCTCCATGTTTGCTATTCTCCTAGGTGCGAGGAAAAATCAATTAAATGACATTTATCACTTAGAAATATCATATTACTGCATAATATGATAGTCTCAATTGATATGTTCACAAAAGACTTAGAAATTCATGGTCATATTGAAACAAAGACAAAAGGTGCACATGAGTGCAATAAAATACTAAAAATTATACTCTACTTATGCGAAAACAGTAGGTAAATATGCTTAAATTTTTGACTCATCAAGGGGTGGCTAGCCCTTTCCTCTCCTCCAAGGGAGAGGCGGCGGCCAGAGAAGGGAATCCTCCCCACCTCCCCTAGGGTTTGGGGCGACCAGGGTTTCCCCAAGTGTGGAGCATGGGCCCTTGTGGGGCTGTGGGGCCCTAGCCCATGTAGGCCGTGGTGCCCCTCCAGTTATCCCATGTACCCTTCCGAATAGGTGGGACCCACTTTGGAACCTTCTAGATCAATCTGGGACATTTCTAAAACTATCTCCAATTAACCCCGAAACCAAAACCTAGCTCCCATATAAATTTTATCTACCTATGGACCATTTTGGAACTCCTCGAGATATCTAGGATATCATCCAAGAATCCGAATCTCCATTCGATCAAACCATCTATTATCTCGATGAAACCTAGCAACACTAAAACGTTAAGTGTGTGACCCGACGGGTCCGAGAACATGCATACATGATCGAGACACCTCTCCGATCTATAACCATCAGCGGGACGAGGATATCCATATTGGTTCCTACATATTCAACTAAGTTATTTTATCAGTTTAATCACAATGTCAAGGATTCAATTAATCCGGCATCTGATTCTCTCACGATATATAAGTTACCCGAGATTCGATCATCGATATATGTATACCTAGTTCAATCTCGTTACCGGTAAGTTCTATTTACTCGTTTTGTGATGTAGGGATCCCTATAAAATAAACCATTAGTCACATGTTTGCAAACATTAGGATGCTACATTACCAAGAGGGCCTAGATATATCTTACCATCACATGGAGTGACAGATCCCACTCTTGATTCATTCAACTCAATAAGCATCATCTAAGATACCTGAAAGCCATCTTTATAATCACCCAGTTATGAAGTGACGTTTGATATCCACAAAGTAATCCGCCGGTTCCCGGGAGTAACACAATCTCATGGTCTAAGGAAACGATACTTGACATGCACGAAAGCAATATCAATCAAACTAAGTGACACGATAAAAAAATATGCTTATTATTGGGTTTGTCCATCACGCATTCTCCTAATTATATGATTCCGTTATCAAATGACATTACATGCCTAGGTTTAGGAATCCTTAACCATCATTTGCCTAACAAACTAGTCATAAGAGGCTTACTAGGGACACTATGTTGTTTATATATCCACACATGTATTTAGTTTCTGGTTAATACAATTATAGAATGGAGAATAAACTTTTATCATGAACAAGAAAATATGATAATAACTATTTTATTATTGCCTCTAGGGAATATTTCCAACAATACATGTTATCACCATGCTACGGATGAGAAGATCCCCTTTTAACCACCTTGTGAACATATTTAGGAAAAGGGGTTGCTTCAAGATAGCATCCACACCTGTATCAAAGAGAAAGTGGCATTGTTCCTTCATGTTGTTGTTGGACATAACCAGATATTTCAAGTGATTCACAACACATGGAGGAGATCTAATGAGACAATATCCAGGTACTTCAATCAAGTCTTGTATGCTATTGGAGAGCTCAGAGGAGAGATGATTAAGCCACTGATGGATGCATGTGCATAGATCAATTGTAGCTAGTTTCAAAATAAGAGTATCGTACCCACAAAGAGCTATTTGGTTAAGGTCTTTATGCCCTTGTCACTTTCCACCAAATGATACTTATAAGATTCCTTTGATCTCAAGTAAAGGGTGTTAGAAAGGTTTTTGGTTGAGTGTAGAAAAGTAACTAAAACAAATAAAAGAAAGCAAGTAACAAGGTTGTGTGAAAACATTGTTGAACTCAATAGGGCTAAAATGTTCTCGGGGATGTATGATACACCACTAGCATGATATTATTATTATTAATTAAGATAACATACTTATTGTGTCATTATATGTGTGGAGAGAGCTCCATAATAAGATGTTCACAACAAGGCTCGTAGTAACCCACTTTGTTGAGCCAAGAATGAGGTCACCTGTAAATAACCACAATGATGTCTGAGAGCAATAACCCATACAAACCACCGCAATTAAGGGTCTCCCCATGGATATCGTAAGTAGCTTAGGGAGTCTCTCTTTATCCTCCTTTGACCATGTAGGTTGCTAGCTGGCGCCAATTGTCACGAAGATCTCCAGGCACACTTCTAAACACGTCCAAAGGATTTCTCCATCACTTTAGTCCTGAAGGCAAATGATATGTGGCCGACTACACATACCATCTCAAGGGAGAGATCAAAAACAAATCATAAATCTATCAAAGACTAGCCAGTCATATGGACACAAGAATAGATCATCTTTATTCCAACTTCATAATAGTGCTAGGGTATCTCCATCTCCCCAAGAATGAGGGAAAACTACTCACACATGGAAGCAATCAACGACATCATCATAATCAAATGGATTGATAAAAGTACAGGGATAAATCTAGTGCAAACCACAATTGAATCTAAAATTACAACAAGATATAATAGATGAGATATTGGGGTAGTAATGGTGATGGAGATGCAACGGTTGATGATGAAGGGGATGATGCGATGTCCTCCAACGATCCGTGAAGTAGTAGGGATTTTCCCTTCTCCAAGTTACTCCTCCAGATCCTTTTCTAGTGTGGTTTTTGGTGGTTCTAGGTTGTTGTGAATGTTAGATCTCTCCACCGTATTCGCCAGGAGAAAGTATTTGACGAGGCGGATGTGACGCCGCATGGTACGGGCGGACGGTATGGGCGGGCTCCGCCCGTACCACTGGTCGTTATAGCGACAGATGCTTTCCTAACGTTTGGTATTCTCCCAGGTGCGAGGATAAATCAATAAAATGACTTATATCACTTAACAATATTAGATTATAACATGATATGAAAGTTCCAATTGAAATGTTCATAAAAACTTAGTGATTGGGGATCCTGTTGAAATAAGGACAAAAAGGTGCGCGCGAACACACTGAAATACCAAAATCCCTATTCTATTTATGCAAAAACAAAAGGTAAATATTGATGAGTCCAAAATTGAAGCATATTTATCTTTTGTTTTTCCATAAATAGAGTAGGGATTTTTGTATTTCACTGTGTCTATGCACGCTATTTTGTTCTTGTTTCAACAGGATCCCAAATCATGGAGTCATATATGAACACATCAATTAGAGCTATCATATTGTGTAATTATATGATATTTCTAAGTGATAAAAGTCATTTATGAATTTACCTTCGCACCTGGAAGAATACTAAACAAGGAGGAGGCACCAGTATGGTTAACGACCACTGGTACAAGCGGACCCCGTCCGTACCGTCTGCCCATACCAGGCTCCATCATGACTGCTTCATCAAATACTTCTCCCCGGCGAAGACGAGAAAGGGATCCAACATTCACAGCCACCCGAAACCACGAAAAACCACATCCGAAAGGGATCTGAAAGAGGAACTTGGCTAGGGGAAAATCCCAGCTGCTTCACGGATCATTGGAGGACAACGAATCACCCCCTTCATCATCAACCGTTGCATCTCTATTACCACCATTACTCCCATATTTCATCTATTAGATATCTTTGTAATTCCAGATCCAGTTGTGGTTTGCATTAGATCTACCATCGTACTTTTATCCATTCATTTGATTATGATGATGTTGTTGATTGCTTCCATGAGTGAGTAGTTCCTTTGTTCTTGGGGAGATGGAGAAACCCTAGCACCATTATGAACTTATAATAAAGATGATCTATTCTTGTGTACGTATAACTTGCTTGTCTATGATATAATTATAATTTGTGTTGATCTCTCTCTTTAGATGGTATGCATAGTCGGCCGCATATCATTTGCCTTCGGGACTAAAGGGAGGGAGAAATCCTTTGGATGTGTCTTGGAAACGTACCCGGAATACCCCGTGATAGATTGGCGCCGGCTCGTAACCTGCACGATCAAAGGAGGATTAAAGAAGGACTCCCTAAGCTAATTATGATATCCACTGGGAAACCCTTAATTGCGGTAGTTCATATGGGTGATGTTGGGCCCCCAGATTAATCCTCTGAGAATCCCTAATATGCATACACCACGATCCCATGATCAGTTTGGCGTGGCACATAACCGACAAGTATCAAAGTAAACATCCATTACTTAAGTGAATACAAGTCATACCTTATTTGCCATTATGGCTACATCAGTCAACATTAGCAGAACTTCATCAAGCGTAGAGCCCGAGCCATGCCTTAACCTATAGGCAACTGAATGGGAGGACGTCCTAGCTCGCATAGTCGTCAACATCACCTTCTTCTCCACCTTACTTATCGAATCTAACCAAGTTAATAGCCAGGGACAATGCCAGTGAGTACTTTGAATGTACTTGCAAACCACCTTCAGAGAAAATAATACAAGAGGAAATGGAATATGGCTATGGTAGTAGGAGGGCTCCAAGAGAGGTTCTTTTCTCAAATAGTTTCTCTTGTAGATATAGCATCTACGTATCTTTGTTGAAAACTTTTGTAAAACATTTTGGAAACCTTTTTGAAAAGTTTTGGAAAACACTAGGACTGGGTTACCCTATTTCATCTCATGGTCCTCAACCGACCACACTTTCCATCTTTCGGGATCCTTCAGTTCACCTCACCTTCCCTGGTGTCCTTCAGACCACCAGTGTTTGAAAACACTTTCTTTTCTGAAATCCTTTTTGAAAACAAAACTAGCACCACTCTATAGTAGTTTGTCCAACCTGTCCATAACCATAGACACGGCTATTTGAATAGATTTTTACTCTGCAGAGGTTCTACACTTTACCCACACCATCTAGGTACCCTGCCCTGATCTACACTGGTCGTGGGTCAAGTAACCGGTCAAGACCTTCGGAATGCCCATTCCAGTATAAGTGCCTACCCTATGAGAGTTGTTCCCCTCAACACCGAGACATCAGGTACCGTTGACCAACTGGAGCGCCCTATTACGCTTTCAATGAGAGGCTCATAGTAACACATGGAGGCCCGTAGACCCTTTGTTCCTTCTCCTAGGTCTGAGGTACATCACAGGGACCCAAAGAAAGCCCACCCTCTAGGGATTTTGAATTTCCATGTAGTAGTTGTGAGACAACTCATACCAAAGCATACAAACTTCCAACCTAGCCCTGTCCCATACCAGAGTAATGTGGTTGCACGGGTTAAGTTGTTATAGCTAAAGCTACAACGAAACGAGTGTGTTTTCGTAAACATTTTCCTCCTTTTTCTTGCAGCCTCATTTGTAAAACCAAAACCTTTTTCATTTTCTTAAACTTCTATCCTCACCAAGGTTTTCCATAAAACATTTTGTAAAACTTTTGCGGGGGTCTTCCCATCCTATAGTTTTGCTTCAGCTAAAACAGGGTCTCCAAAGGGTATGGTGGTACACACCAACTATCATACTAAGGGCAAGTAGGCGTCATCAAGGGTATTGTACTTAGTAGTACAAATATTTAATGGTTTGGAGGAGCCAAGCCACTACCAGATATAGATCATCATATAATAAAACAATGCGGTTTTCATAAAATAGTAGGTAAAACATGCATAAGTAAAATAGTAGGACAAGGCTGATGATCAAGGAGGTGTATTGCCTGTAATCAGCAATCTGGAAATATATATCCTAGGACTTCTTCTTAGAATACCATAATAACCCCTTTATTAACAATCTTCTTTTGGCCTTCGATACAATCGCAACTATCGTCATCAAAGAGGATACATGCAAGAAAATAGAGCCACAATCAACAGAAGGCATACAAGCATCATTACAATACAAGAAACAAACAATAAACACACTATTCACTTCAGTAGGTTTGAATAGATTAAGATAGTGGCAATTGGAATTACTTAAATTGCCTTTGTGGAATTTCCTTTATGATTTGAGTGTCAAATACCACTTAGTGAAGGGATTTTAAACTAAGGCTTGGGTCTGTGTGATATAAATGTACAAAGATGATATCAATAGATAAGTATTGAAATAGCAAGGCCAACAAAAGTGGTTTCATGATTTTTGCACTTTTCCTTAATTAGATATGACTTTTCTAGTGTAAATAACCCTAGTTTAGGTGAATAATTCACCAAAAAAGTTCTAGAGCTCAAATAAATTTTTGCTCAGAGTATATGGTATCTATTTGAGTTTATGATTTTTGAGAGTTGGAATCACCTCAAATTAAATACCAGAATGACCTTGGGAAAATCCCAAAGTCAGTTATGTAGTTAATTTGTCTTTTTTACTAGATTTATTTTACAGAATATTTTTATATGAATCCAAGAACACACAGTAGGTACTTCAAGCACCTTTCTGTAGAAATTGGATTCGGCATTTTTAGGGTTGTAGAACACCTGTAGTGATTTATCTACTGGAATAAACCTAGATAGAATGGTTTAAATCACCAAAATTCATTAATGGATTAATAAATTTTGATCTCTTGGGATTTGGTAGATCTTGATGTGTATTATCCCTGAGAGTTGGATCTAGGTCAAAATACCTTTTTGTTGGACCTAGGAAAATTACCAAAGGAAGATTCCAATGGATTTTGTTATTTTTGCTACAGGATAGGCATGACTCTAAATGTCATGAGGCCAAGTTCTGAAAATAGTTATGTTCATATTCTATCAGATGAAAGAGGATTCACCTCGTTTGGATATACAAAACGCACTGAGGGATTTGTTGTTTTGCAAGGGATCTATTTTAGTAAAATAAATTCCCATAAATTGTAAAAATCATTTTTAGCCAAGGTGTAGTGCTACATGTTGTACAAAACTTCCAGGAACATGTATGAATTTAGGTCAGGTCGAAAAGTGGTATTTTATATTTTTATTTGCATCCTAATTAAAAACCAAGAGAAATGGATGAAATAAAGGAGAAGAACAGGGGCAACAGGCCGGGTTCGGCACTAAAATGGGCCGCCCAGCGCGGAGTTGGCCCACATGGCAAGGCGGCATGCGGGAGGGAGTTTTGAAATGCCTAACATGCAGGGCCCACCGGTCAGCAGAACAAGAGCGTGAAAGGGTATCGTAGAATTCCCAACGTTGGATTTAAGAAGGATGGACAACCGCGGCTCTTCTTCTTCTTTGAGCCAGGGAAAACAGGGCAGTAACCCTACATCACGACAGCGGGGTGGAGGAGATCACCGGCAGCCACGGGGAGGATACGGGGATGTGCCAGGGTGTCGCGGTGCACTGAGGCGAGTCTGTCAAGGGGCGGAATGGACATGTTCGGTGATAGAAGGTTGATCACACGACGACGACCAAGTCGAACGCGTCAGACTCGACGGTGGCACTAGCAGAGGGAGTCCTGAGCAAAAAGGGAAGGGTGGTTAGGTGCTGCAGAGCTAGGGAAGCTTGGGAAGGTGACATGCAGGGGGAGATGAACAAGGGATAGAGTACCATGAGCAGATCTTGTAGAAGGCCGAGGTGGGGAAACTGTCCTTCTTGCCGACACTGCAGGGGCAGGTTTTCGGTGGGGTGATGCAAGGAGGCTAGAGAAGGGAGATGGAGGTTATCTGAGGTGTTGGGGAGGCTCAAGATATTCTATGGGTTTCATCTCTCGAAGGAGGCCGAGAGGAAGGTTTCCTCTTCTCCATGGCGATGGAGAGCCGAGGGGCAAGATCTGGAGCTCGGGGCGAGGTAGGTGAGGGTAGGGAGTGAAATTAGAGGCTAGGGGAGAGCTGCACTGGTCTCTTGGCTTATAAACCGAAGGAGAGGGTGTATGGTGGACAATGTCCATGGGGGGCTTGAGGGAGAGATGGTAGCAGGGGATTGGCTCTCATGGGCGATGGAGAGAGGGATGGTAAGGCTCTAGGTCGTGGCAGAGGCAGAGAGGGACATGGAGGTAGCTGCAAATTAAAGTAATGGCATGCTTTAGTATTTTTCTTTGTCTCCTTCATGTACAAGAACAAGAGACAAAGGCCAAGTGGTGCTACAATACTTGGTTATAGTGATCACGACCAGAGATGAGTGATGGTTGCTGTGGAGAAGTATTTGACAAGTTTTGATGGTGGTTTTGGACATATTGATGATTAGGGGCTAGCTCTTGATTCTTGATCTGGTCCCGATGATTCAATGATGTGGGTAGATAGATGTGACCAAGATACATCTCCAATAATTGTTTGAGATTTTTTTGAATCTTTTAGAGCCTTTTTATATTAGTTCTCCCAAAAGTGCTTAATGGGTTTTATTGATTTCATTGAAAAAGCTGAATTGGAAAAGGTGGTATTTTGGGTTCATATGGTGCCAATTATGAATCTACACTTTGGAGAATTTTCCCAAGATTTATTGAGGCATAAAACTATCTAAAACATTTATTATTCCAATTCAGCCATTTAGGAAAATGGGCAAAAAGAAACAATAAAACCCTTCAAAAGTATTTATTTTTGAAGTGGTAATATATGGTATGATACCTAGGCCTCAAATGAGCCTAAATTTGGAGGTGTGATTTGGATAAAAACAAACTTGCCTTTATATAGGGAGTTTTTAAGTTTTAGTAATAGAAAGGAAATTAATTATTTTGGGTCAAAATAATTATGGATAAAATTTTATAAATCTTTGTAATCAAGGTAGATGATGTCCACAAGGTGTATCTAGCATTTTCCACCATGGGTGTTGAGAATCCAACAAGATTTTGGTAGGAAACCAGGAATAAAGGATCTAGGGTGATGTTTTTCTTATACCCTCAAAACCTTGTTGGATCTTGGAGCCCAGAGCTCCCCTTGGTGCATGGTTTAGATGTATGGGTAGAACAAGTGATGTAGATCACCATGGTATAGAGGCTTGAGGTTGATCATGGATGAGATCACCAAGGATTGATGACAAACTTTGAATAAAATAAGGGTGCCAAAACAGATTATCAAATAGCCTTCTAAACCATGTGGGTTTTAGAAGCACAAGGATCCAATTGGAACATGTGAAGTAGAGATTGATATACCTTCATGAGTAGAGAACAACTATACAAAGCTTTGGTCAATAGGAGATAGTAGGAAGATGTGAGCTTCTACTGAAGTAGGCATGTTGATAAGATTTGCAGGAATTATTATTTTCTTGCCTATAAAACCATCAAGAACAAGTGGGTTAAAATATGGGTTAGGCAAGGGAAATAGTGGGCCTTGGTATTTATTAGGATGGTTTATAATATGGTTTAATTGCATTTCCAAAAATGCACAGAGGTTGGAAATGAGGGAGTTCCAAAGATGTGATATTGATAACAATTTTCCAGACATAGCCATTTTTTGGCAGTTTGGGGGTTTCTGACTAGAATATAAGAGGGGATGGTCTTGAGGGGATGCAAGGTTCCAAATCATCATCAAGTGGATGATGTGGAAGTGTAGGTTGATTAGAAGGGATCCATGCTTGGATTTGGTCTTCATTGACTTGGAAGCTTCTAGAACGGATAATTTCAGAAGTGATCGGGTTAAGGGTGCTAGATGATCACTTAGTGGCTAGAGATCAGATCCAGCTTGGGAATATTGCTTAGGGTTTTGTAATATTAATTTAGTTGAACCAATAGGATGAGCAGCTAGGGTATCTCACTTTAGTTCTTAAGCAAACAAATCAAACAACAGATCAAGGCAATTCATCTTAGCAAGCAACTCAATCTACTACTAGGGTTATCATCAAGCCTAGCTTGAGATAAGGATGGGTATTTTGAAAAGAGTTGTATTTTGAAGTAGATGAGAGTACCTTGGTATTTCTACCAAGAGTAGAGTTCAAGGTTTTATAAAAGGTGTTGGAAAGCCTAGGGGTAAGAATAGTTGAATGTTTTGTCTTGAAAACATAAAGAGATTATATCATATAGATCTCCATAATTTTGTCAATAGAAGCTACTAAAATAATTGGGTTTGCAAATGCATCTTGGCTCAGATTTTGAGATGGCCGAACATTTGAGAAAATTTAAAATGAGCCAACATAGTTTTTGTGAAATGGATTTTGTCAACTAAGGGTGAGGTAAGGAGTATGTCAGCTGCTACACTTTCAGATGCATAAGCACAAACAAACAACAAGCAAACACTGCATCACTAAACAATAAAAAGTTTTTGTTCCCCCTAATTTTTGCATTTTGGACAAGTAATCAGGGTTGCTGAAATTGGGATGTTGATATCTGTGATAATACAACACTTTTTAGCAATATAAATTGTGTCATTTGTCTATCATATCATGCTCCATCTAACTATTGCTATGCCTGATATGCATGATTACTTGTTTTTATTAAACTCAATATGAGCTTTGCACATTTATTAGTTTAGGTAGAATTTTATCCCTCTTCCTTGTCTTTGACATGTGTGTAGGTTTTGATGATGATTATGGATAAAACAAAGGCAAAATAAACAAAGAGAGCATAGTATGGAGGAGCTATAGGGATCAGACTTAGCCATTTGAGAGGTTGGAAAAGTGAAATTTTCTAACTTCTCAAAATAAATATCGAATATGACAGGGTTGTAGCCCTCGATGATACAAACTCAACAAGCCCAAGAACACCCAAAATGGAGTTTGTATGAAGAAATTGCGACGAAAATACTAAAAGGATCTGAAAGTTTAACGAGCAACTATAGGACCGGAGCAATAATTTCAGCCGTATAGTTGCGCCCGTATGGTTGTAAAAAGGGTCGGAAACGACGGGATTTCTCTGTAGATAAGATCTAGAACCTTACCTAAGTCATATGACGGTATTGGGGGAACCCTAGGGCACCCTAAGGTATATATAAAGGAGAGAGGACCCGAGAAAGCCACCATACACCATATACAAGATCTAGATCCCATCTACCGTCTCCACGGCGGTGCCCTGCCGCCGTGCCGCCTCCATAGCCTCTACAGCTCCACCAAGATCTAGATCTCCATCAACACCGTCAGGCTATCCAAGTAAGAAGAGGAGGAGAAGGAGGACGCCGCCATCACCACGCCAATGCCACCATCACCGCACTTTCATCACCATCTCCATCGCTGCTACTCCTTCATCCTTCCCCATCATGATCTCCATGATGGGTTGTAACATGGCTTGAACCCCCCTTTTATTAATGTTATGATGATTTGAGTAATTGAAGTGTGGTGTGTTCTTGTTAATTAATATGTTTGTGCTTTCTCTTTACATTGTTCTATTCATGATTTTATTCTAGTGATTGGAGACGTCCAATCCATTGTTGAGGAGTTTACTAGGGACTCACAGAGTGCCACAAAACTTATCATTAGTCTGTACTCTTCCATGGGTACCTGACAAGTCCATGGGTAGAACTAATAGGCTATTTTCCATAAGTCATTTTTGGAGGTAATAGAAGCTTAGGATGCACTGCCCAGAGTTACCTCAAGATCACTCATGATATAGTGTTGCAAATTGCTTGACCCCAAAGTGACAGACGGGATATCTTGTGACTAGCACACTTGCTTAGGAGTATGGTTATCCATATAACTTAATGCATTTGCTCTGGTTTACCTTGATTGGTCTTGTTACCTTAATACACTATTCTTTTACGAGATGACCCATGTCCGAAGAGGGTGTGGACAATTGACTTGTCTAGTTGCCACTTACCAATGGTGGGAGACAACGGTATATGAGGGACCGCCACAATTAAAGTTAATAGCTATTACATAAGAACTTATCATGCATACCAGTATACACAACATTACTTGAGGAATCATAGCATTAATATTTCTCATTGCATTCACCTCTTTTTCAGTTTTACTTTTGTTCTAGTTTTCTTCCAGTCCTAGTAGTAGTTATTACAAAACATCTTAAATTCATTTATCCTAGCAACTTATAGAATAGGCTATTTCCAAACCACAGTTTGGGTGCGAACATGGTCGCATTGATAACGTGGCTGCGGGGTCGTGTTCGCCGAGCTCCCATCGGGACAAACTCTTTAAATATTTGCTGCTACAAGTACTGCAATAACCCTATTATTGGTGCAGGAACCCAGCCCATCAAATTGGTGCCATTGCCAGGGAGCAAAGCGTTCGGTTATCTACTCGCATATAGTTTATTTACGTTTTTTGCTATTATCTTACTACTTTCTTTTATACTAAAAACAATAAAAAAATTACAAAAACAAAAAATTTATAAAAACTGTTGCTACTAATCATGTCTTCCGAGATAAATTTTGTTCAAGAGATTATACAAGCATTGGAGGAGATAAAGGATTCAATTTCATCAAGCCTGGTTGCTAGACATGAGCTGATAAAGAAATTGGTGGACCAATTGGAAAGGCATTCATTATGGTTACGTGCTAATGATGGATCTTATTGTACAATTTGTATAACAGATGACCACCTTAATTTTCAATGTAAGTGTTCCAACAACCCTACTCTAGCAAATTATAATAGAGATAAATCCTGTGCTAGTTTGGAAGTAGTAGAATACATTCTTTTCAAAGGTGTATCTGAAATGGTATTTAGACTAGGAAGTATTGATGTTGAAAGTGAAGCACCTGATGCATTTTTTAATTTAGTATACCTCATATTCCTCTTTTTCGAAAATAATTTAAGTGGAGAGGAAAAGGAGCACAAGGAAGAGGAGGAAGAACGGATTGATCACCCACTCACACCTTCAACTCCTACTTTTGATTCTATCATTGCTATTAAAACACTAGTCGATGAAAAGGAGGAACAAAAAGGTGAGGTTGACAAAGAGAGTCACACTACAACTTTTGTTTGTGATGCCTCTCACTCTAGTAGTGATTTTTATGATGCTAAAACTGTTGATAATTGTTCTGCGGAGGCCTTGTGCCTAGACACTCATATGGAGAGCATTAATAATAATGAACTAGAGACAGAACCTTGCTATACTAACATGCAGGGTCCTGAACTCCCTGCTATGAAGGAAGAATACTATGAAGTGTTCCCCTACATAGGTAACCAAGGTAAAGATTTAATAATTTTATATGAATCTCAAATCCTCTCATTGTAGCTATACATGGAGGCATGTTCACCAAGCTTGGTGCATCAACACTCACTTGAAAGCAAGAACTTGTTCATCTACATGATGCTGATGCACCGTAAGTGGGTACGACTCCGACAGAACTCTACTTCAAGATGCTCCAAGCTGGTATGTACAACCTCACCTCGAGTCGGTATCCCTTGGGATTCAGGTGGGTAATGTATGGAGCATCCTAGCCTGACTTTATGGCTTTAAAGAGAGCGCTTCCCAGGAGGCAACCGGGAAGTCATTAAGCTTCTTTCTTAGTTTTGTGTCTTGAGTCTAGTTGCATTCATGTTGCATTGTCACTTTTATTCTTCACATGTCTTGCTGTTAGAGTAATCTAGTTGAAGTTTTCAAAAGGTAGAATTTATTGTTACTATGTGTTGCATAAACTTGGTTGTACTTAAATCCCATTTTATCCATGCTAAATGTTGGTCGAAAATTTAATCTGTCATTTTTCTATCAAAACAAGGTATTTCACTAAGTTATAGGATAAGAAAGAATTCACAAAGAAATAGAAATTTTCTAATGTATACAGAAGGTTTAACGACCAACTATACGGCGGGAATAAAAATTCTGGCCGTATAGTTCTGGTCATATAGATATTTTTGCCATCGACAATTTTTCTTTCATAAGTACTGATGGTTTAACGACCAACTATACGGCGGGAATAAAAATTCCAGCCATATAGTTCCGGTCGTATAGATATCGATGCCTTCGTACAATTTCTTTTCCAGGTATAGAGGGTTTGACGACCAACTATATGGCGTGACCTTTTTGGTCCAATCATATAGTTGCAGCCGTATAGATATCGATGCCATCTACCCTTCGATGTTCAAGGTACTGTAAGTTTAACGACCAACTATATGGCGGGACCTTTTTGGTCCGACCGTATAGTTGCGCCCGCATAGTTGGGAAACCCCTCAAACGCCAACTGGAAGGTAACCATTGCTCAAAATTTCATTTTTTCTTCTTCCTTCTTCTCCTAAAAACCTCGAAACACCACCTGGCAGCTTCTCCCATGTTTTAGAGAAGCCAAGCGTATGTAAACAATAAAGTTCTATCTCCAAAATCCCTTAAGTTGCAATATCTTTAGTAGTTCATGTTATCTTTTCATTTTCTTTCATTAGTTTAGTGAACAAACTTCGTTCGTATACCAAACCGTTGCCTTTTATTTTGTGTGTTATTTTCGCAGGGACTTGAATCTTGTGTGACAACGTGTATGGTAGTGCCAACCGTGCAAACACTCGCATGAGCCACTTGGTTACTTCAATTCGACGTTTCAACAATCAGTGTCTGGTAAAACCTTCCAACTCGAACCTCTTTTAAATAAGCACATAGGGGTTGCACACTCGTGTTTCATATTTTGTCTCACTTACACTTCATCACAATCAAGGAGAAGCGCACTTCTAGAATTAGTTTGTTGACTTAAGCGTGGTGTTTAGGCTGATGAACCGACTCAATGGGACTTGTATTTTTATCACTTGTGAGCTGAACCTGTTTCTTCAAAAACACAAAAATATTATGTCTTCTTTCTAGTCTTGTTCCTACCAGGTTCTTAAGGAAGACATACAACAGATCGTGAAGCATTCATTGAAGCAAAGGTTCTTTGTCCATCAAAGTAGAGGTTAAAAGCACCTCAACGGTAAAGTGTGTCACCCTTGCTTTAACTTAATCTTGGGGAGGTAACCACTTCTTATACTCTATTTTGATAATTGCACTTTCTCTTTTGTTTTCATGATCTTCTCAAGTGGATACTTGGAAATTTCTTAGCTTGGGGAGGTTATTTTGCATGCGTAGAGTCTTGTGCAAAGTTCTTTATCTTAAAAAGCTTTCATTCTATTGTGTATCTCTCTGTTTTTGAATGCTTGCTTAGGTGAGATTTTGTTCATATTTATATAAGGGATATACTTGCTCATGTTAGGCCCTATAGGAGACAAGCCATAGCTTTGATGCACCATGTTCAATTTTTATCTAGCTTGTGAAAAATATTGTGATCCTCTAAATATAAATTGCCATGTTCTCTACATTTTGAAAAGAAAAGAGAAGAAAATAAAGAAGTTCTTCGCAACTTGCTAGTTGTCACTGTTCAGAATTGTCTTAAGTGAATGGTTATGAAGTAGCACAACCCCATAGTGTTGGAAATGATGGTCTTAATAGATGCTTACTGAGTGAGTTGTCAAATAAGAAATGATGTTTCAAAGTTTTGAGATTACATATGCCAAAATTTGTCTTGGAAATCAAAGTGAGATATTGCTTTATGCGTGTCTTGCGCCACTATCCCACAACATGGGATGCTAACAACTCCGCTGGCCTTTGAACTATCCAAAAAGAGGAAACTCGTGGAGTTTGGCTATGAGTTGCCCAACATATGTAGCAAAAATGCTATATTTGGGTATGCATTGGTATTCTCATGGGCCTGCGTTAAAAGCAAAAGTTGGAATACTCCTATGACCGTTATGAGAAATCATTATACCGAAAAGGGAAACCTTGGTAATGGTCAAGAGTGTCCTTCCTAGCCTACACAGTCTCGATTGAACATATACCACTCTTTTGGGATGTTCTTGTTACTAAGATTTTTTTTTCTGAGCTCAACAATCGAAGTTTGTACTTGAGAGAATTTAATAGATGGCATGAGTGGGCAGCATTGGAAACTCTATTTCTATTTATGATTGACAACTAACCGTGTTTAGCTTTGCCTTATACAAATAAAAATACAAAAATACAATAAAGTGCGTATAGAAGGATCACAAGTTTACTTGCAAGCTAGACTTAACTTTGACATGGGGCATAGAAGTTTTTGACTAATCTCTAGTGGTTTGGAATAATATAACTGAACTTATATTTCCTTATATGATTATGTGCTCTCTTGCTTTGAGCTTGTAGAAAAACAAGGATGCGGTGCATTGATTTCCAATGATAAGCAAGATCACATCCATTAAGTTATCGATCCCTTTTGCTCGAGGGCGAGCAAGATCTAGCTTGGGGAAGTTGATGGCTGTGATAATACAACACTTTTTAGCAATATAAATTGTGTCATTTTCCTATCATATCATGATCCATATAACTATTGCTATGCCTGATATGCATGATTACTTGTTTTTATTAAACTCAATATGAGCTTTGCACATTTAGTAGTTTAGGTCAAATTTTATCCATCTTCTTTGTCTTTGACATGTGTGTAGGTGTTGATGATAATTATGGATAAAACAAAGGCAAAATAAACAAAGAGACCATAGTATGGAGGAGCTGCAGGGACTAGACTTAGCCATTTGAGAGGTTGGAAAAGTGAATTTTCCAACTTCTCAAAATACATATCCAAGAACACAGGACTATAGAGCTCGACGATACGAACTCAACGAGACCAAGAACACCCAAAACAGAGTTCGTATGAAGAAATGGCGACCAAAATACTAAAAGGATCTCAAAGTTTAACGAGAAACTATACGACCGGAGCAATAATTTCGGCCGTATAGTTGCACCCATATAGTTATAAAAAGGGTCGGAAACAATGGGATTTAGCCCTAGAGAAGCTCCAGAACCTTCCCTAAGTCATATGACGGTATTGGGGGAATCCTAGGGCACCCCAAGGCCTATATAGAGGAGGGAGGACCAGAGAAAGCCACCATACACCATATACAAGATCTAGATCCCATCTACCACCTCCACGGCGGCGCCCTGCCGCCGTGCCGCCTCCATAGCCTCTATAGCTCCACCAAGATTTAGATCTCCATCAACACCATCAAGCCATCCAAGCGAGAAGAGGAGGAAAAGGAGGACGCCGCCATCACCACGCCGACGCCACCATCACCGTGCCATCATCACCATATCAAGCCACTACTCATTCATCCTTCCCCATCATGATCTCCATAATGGGTTGTAACATGGCTTGAACCTCCTTTTATTAATGTTACGATGATTTGAGTAATTGAAGTGTGGTGTGTTCTTGTTAATTAATATGTTTGTGCTTTCTCTTTACATTGTTCTATTCATGATATTATTCTAGTGATTGGAGACGTCCAATCCATTGTTGAGGAGTATACTAGGGATTCACGGAGTGTCATAAAACATATCATTAGTCTCTACTCTTCCATGGGTACCTGACAAGTCCATGGGTAGAACTAATAGGCTATTTTCCATAAGTCATTTTCGGAGGCAATAGAAGCTTAGGATGCACCGCCGAGAGTTCCCTCAAGATCACTCATTATATAGATATGTATAGTGTTGAAAATTGCTTGACCCCAAAGTGACAGACGGGATATCTTGTGACTAGCACACTTGCTTAGGAGTACGGTTGTCCATAGAACTTAATGTTTTTGCTATGGTTTACCTTGATTGGTCTTGTTACCTTAATACACTATTCTCTTACGAGATGACCCATGTCCTAAGAGGGTGTGGACAGTTGAATTGTCTAGTTGCCACTTACCAATGGTGGGAGACAACAGTATATGAGGGACTGCCACAATTATAGTTAACGTCTATTCCATAAGAACTTATCATGCACACCGGTATACACAACATTACTCGAGGAATCATAACATTAATATTTCATCTCATTGCATTCAGCTCTTTTCAGTTTTACTTTAGTTCTAGTTTTCTTCCAGTCCTAGTAGTAGTTATTAAAAACATCTTAAATTCATTTATCCTAGCAACTTATAGAATAGGATATTTCCAAACCACGGTTTGGGTGCGAACATGGTCGCATTGATAACGTGGTCGCGGGGTCATGTTCACCGAGATCCCATCAGGACAAACTCTTTAACCCTGTTATTGGTGCAGGAACCCAGTCCACCAGATGTTATAGGTGACTTCTCTCAGACATCACAGTGGTTATTTAGAGGTGACCTCACACTTGGATCAACAAAGTGGCTTCCTACGAGCCTTGTAGTGAACATCTTATTATGGGTCTCTCTCCATACATATCATGACACAAGAAGTATGTTATCTTGGTTGAATGTAACAATAATACAATGCTAGTGGTGTATCCTACATACCCGAGAACATTTTAGCCCTATTGAGTTCAACTATGATTTCACATAAACTTGTTACTTGTTCTCTTTTACTTGTTTTAATTACTTTTCTGCAATCAACCATAAACCTTTCAGACACCCTTTACTATAGATAAAGTCAGCTTATAAGTATACTTTGGTAGAGAGTACGAGGGGCATAAAGACCTTGACCAATAGCTCTTTGTGGGTTCGATATCTTTACATCAAAACTAGCTACAATTGGTACGTCCACTTGCAGTCATCAAGCTATTTTCTAGCGTCGTTTCTGGGGATCTAAGCTCTTTTGGTCTTTGTTCTTAGTTACTTATTTTACTCATTATTTTACTAAAGTTGTTTATTAGTTTCAAGTGATACATTATGGGTGAGTACCAACATATAATACAGCTTGAGGCTATAGGGAATTCTGGTCCGCCCATGGACGCTTATTTAAAATCCAGTGACCCAAGAGGGTATGATATTAATCCCATGCTTTTGGATCTTTTGTATGCAAAGAAATTTGTAGGAGATGGTACGTATGATCCGTATGAGCATGTAGGGTTCTTTGAAGATATTTGTGGGACTTTCCACCTCAATTTACAAATTGAGGATGAGGTTAAGTTTGCTCTCTTTGCTCAAACTCTCATTGATGATGCCTGTTCTTGGTACATCCAAAGTTCCGCAAAAATTACTAACTCCTGGGAGAGGCTAGCCTCTCTATTCTTAGTTGATTTCTTTCCTAGGAAAAAACTCTTGGCGCGGGGCGCATGATTATGAATTTTAAAGGAAAACCTGAGGAAAGCCTGCATGAAGGGTACACAAGATTCCGTGGATTGCTTGACCGTTGTCCCCATCATAATTTCCCACCTTGGCTGGTGATACACACCTTCTACGCAGATTTGAATGATAATAACAGAAATGAACTCGATTCCCTTACCAATGGGTCATTCACCGAATTCATTGTTGAGAGGGCATGGAACTGCTAGACATGGTGAATAGGATAGAGAAAGCCTATTGTGAGGTAGAGTTTAATAAGGAAAATCCCATAGAGTACAATTGTTTAAAAAGATTTCTAGCTTCAAGAAAGGTAGACAAACTGCTTGGGAATTTTAATCTTGACCATCGCATGATTGTTCAAATTATTAGATTTTATGTTGACTACCTGCAGATTCCAAAAGACTAGGAAGGCTATATGCCACCTGTGGAAGAAAAACCCAATAAAACTTGCCACAATGATAAATATTCAAAAATGCAAAAGAAAATGTTAGCCTAAGAGGAAACTATTCTAACTAAAGTAATGGATAGAAGGGGTGAAGGGAATAAAAGAATAGGAAGGTTAACTAGGGACTTGGGAGACATTATAGAAAATATTGGGATAGTAAAGGAACTTTTGGAACCTAAATTGTTCAAGGAAGAGGTGATAATGGTAAGTAAAGAATCCTCTGAAATGATAGGAGGTAAGTTTGATGGTAAGAATAGAAGTCAATAGAAAATTCCTTTTTGCTTAGGAGGGATTACTTATGTACGGTTCCGCGACCTAAGTTCTTCCATCAACATCATGCCTTATATTATTTAGGAAGAATTGCATGATCACCTTGATGAATCTTACCTTGAGCCATCAAAAGCTACTTTTATGTTTTCTAATTGAACTTCTACATCCTACTCGCGGGATACTTCGCAATGTTTGCATTTCTATTGGGGCTTTTGTGTATCCAGTTGATTTTTATATTATAAAAATACCTTTGAACCCCAGTTGCCCAGTTATTTTTGGTAATCATTTTTACAACTCTATGAACATTGATATGGACAACAAAAAAGCAGGCTTTATCTTTGCAGCTTGGTGAAGAAACTATAGAAATAAACCATAACCAAATCAAGGGGCTACCTTATGAGAAGAAAGTTTGACAATCAATGATTCGGTTGCCAATGACTCTGCAAAAGAATATTTGGATGAGATCCTCAACACAGCTCTAGAGGTCGAGTCAGGATCTCAGGGTGGAATATGAAGAACTTGAAAGAAAAGGGGACGAGGATCCACCGCCTATTGTCTTAAAATCTCTCTCTCTAGGTCTCATGTATGAATTCTCAGATAAGGAAGGTAAATGCCCAGTGATTTTAGATGATAAGCTCTCTCCCGAGGAAAACAAGAAACTGTTAGAGGTACTTGTCAAACAACGAGAAACTTTTGGATACACTCTTAATGACATAAAAGGCATAGATCCCACCATAGTAACTCAAAAGATAACTATCGTTGAAGATGCTAAACCATTTGTGGATAATCAAAGAAGGTTGAACCCTAAAATGAAAGAGGTGGTAAGAAAATAAGTTATTTGCATGTTGGACAATGGTATTATCTACCTAATTTCAGACAGTAAGTGGGTAAGCCCAAGTCATTGCATACCTAGGGAAGGATGCATAATAATAATAAATAATGATAAGGATGAATTAATCCCAGCTAGAATGATAGCAGGGTATAGAATGTGTATTGACTTAGGAAGTTGAATAAAGAAACCATAAAATATATAAGCAACTTCCCCTCATTAATGATATTATGGAAAGGATGTCCGCTCATTCTTACTTTTGTTTTCTTGACGAATATTCTAGATATTCTCAAATAGCTATCCAACCTGAAGATCAAGAAAAAACTACTTTCACATGCCCCTATGGAACCTATGCTTATCGATTGATGCCTTTTGGATTGTGTAACGCAGCTACTACTTTTCAAGAGTGTGTTTTAAAGATCTTTGACAGTTTTTTGGAAAGTTCCATGGAAGTTCTTATGTATAATTTTTTTGTTTATGGAACTACTTTTGAACAATGTATATATAATCTTAATAGAGTTTTGCAGCGGTGTAAACAAACCAAGATGGTTCTAAATTGGGAGCGTTGCCACTTCATGGTAAGGGAAGGTATAGTTTTTGGGCATAAGGTTTCTGAAAAGAAAGTTCGAATTTAGTCACCTTAGAAACACTTCCAATTCCGCAAGATATAAAAGGGGTAAAGAATTTCCTTAGACATGTTGGTTTCTCTAGACACTTTATTAAAGATTTTGCTAAAATAGCAGCCCCTTTAACTCATCTCTTAGATAAAGATACTATTTTTACTTTTGATAGAGATTACCATGATTCCTTTGAACAATTAAAAAGGGCACTAATTTCTGCACCTATTATTCAACCACCCAATTGGGATGAACCATTTGAAATTATGTGCGAGGCTAGTGATTATGCTACTGGGGCTGTTTTAGGATAGAGAGACGGTCCTAACCTCAATGTTATTCAATATGCTAGTCGAATATTTAATGACGATCAAAGGAACTATGCAACAACTGAGAAATAATTCCTTGCTGTTGTTTTTGCTTGTGATAAGTTTAGACACTATATCATCAACTCAAAAGTAATAGTTCATATTGATCATCAAGCTTTGGGACATCTTCTAGCTAAGAAGGATGCTAAACCCCGTCTAATTAAATGGATATTGTTACTAAAGGAATACGATTTGCAGATAGTAGATAGGAGGGGAAAGGATAACCCTGTGGCCGACCATTTGTCACAAATGGAAGGAATTGTCAACACCCGGATTTTTAATCCCAGATGCCTATTATGCCATACATCGTAATCCCAGGATTACCATTTTTGCGAGACATAATAGAATTGGTACCACAGTACATCATCCATTACAAACCATAATAAAGGTCTTACAAATAAAGGATCTCATGATCTAGTCTTAATACAATCAAAGCAGCAGAAAGTAAACGTAGTAGGGGCTCCATCTTCAAGGTCACAGGCAATGCTGACGATCGGAGATGATCCTAGTTGTCATAGACCTCCCGCTGTCCATCTTCCTGGTAGTTCTCCTCATAGTCTGTCCACGGGAATAGCCAGGGACAAAGCCATGAGTACTCTTTAAGTACTCGCAAACTATCACTAACAAGTAAGGTAGTTCTAGTAGGAGTCTTAAGCTGTAGGTTTATTTGCAAAAGGCTAGGTTTATTTCATACTGAATTCAGAAGTAAAGAAACCAATTTAATGTTCTACATCACTTAAGTGGGAACCTAGTTTTCATGTCCACAACCCTGTTGTGGTCAAGTCAAAGTCACAGTTCAATTCACAAGTCATTTTTGAAAACATATGACAACGGAATAGTATGGCCACTCCAACTGTCCATGACCATGGACGCGACTATTCGAATAGTTTGACACTCTGTAGAGGCGGTACACTTTCACCACAAAGTTTGATACATCCGTTAGGGGTAACCCTGAATCATCATACTTAGTATGCGGATAATCAATCATAACCTTTCAATTACACACTCTAGTATAGGCACCTCCCCTATGAGCTTGGCCTCCCAGCCATGGCCATCTACCATCCTGGGCACTGCATAGGTGGACATTCACACGAGGTATCCTCAGCTCAACCTCTTCTGCAAGGGAACCCATGCTAAGGCATATAAACTTCCAGTTAATCCCTACCCAATTCAGGTATTGTGGTTGTACGGTAAAATTGGAATGGTATCGCATCCGAACACAACCATCAGTTTTTATAAAGGGCTAGGGCTCATGCCTCAACATTTTCATCATCAACCATTGTGTTTCTCAACACATGTCAAAACATTTCAATAGAATGAACCATCATTCCAAGGTTTTCATAACCATTTTTACCAAGTATTCCCATCTAAAGTGATCAACTTTTATGCTTAGCACTAGCCACTAAAATTGAGGGTATTCACTAATGAGGGGTGCTAATCAAGTGTAACTATCCAACTCTAGTTTTATGCCTTCTCATGACATCTAAGTATAACTACTTAGGTCTAGTTTTATACTCTTTATGGTATCTATTCTATTTTTCCAAAACTCCCAAATCCTAACTAAAGATAAAGAACTTTGGTAAAAGTAAAAGAATAAAGCTTGCAAGTAAAACTTGGGATTGGTATAATCAAGGTTGCATAACCAAAGCATGCCTAATGCATCTTGCATAGGTTATCTTGCAAGGATGGCTTGCATAGTTAACTTGTACTGTTAGTCTTGCCTTGAGTAGTGCAGTCGTTGAAGTTCACTTCTTCTTCTTCTTCTTCTTCTTGGTAGTACTCCTCCTCCTCGTATCCCGGGTTGGTACGAGCGTCTATAAATGAATACGAGGTACACAATCACCAAACAATACTTAACTACTTCTATTTATCACTCTAAGACTCACACTTGATGATCTAGCATCATCACAATCATCACATGAAATAAAGGCCTAGTCTTGTTTATCTTATTTTGGAAAAGTAATTTCTACTCATTGAAAATTCTTAAGATTTATTATTCTCCAATTAAAATATGGGATCATGTTGACACATGTCATCACCACATATTCTAATACATGGGAATGTGATTTAAAGTGTTGGTCATATTTTATAAAGTTTAAGATTATTATTTAATAAAATTAAAGTGACTAGAAATGCCTATCTAGCATTATTTTAGTACTAGTCCAAGATCACTGCATGTACACCTAGATATTTTTACGTATTCATATAGATCTTGTCAAATGTGATTTTTGAGAGTTGGAATCAACTCAAAAGCATTTATGGTTGATTTTTGAAAAATGTTTGAAGTGGTAGAACCTCTATCTTGTTATTTTTGGTATAGGTGATCTATAATTTCAAATGATTTGAATCCAACGGGCTTGGATAGATAATTTGAATACCTTTCTAACCAAATTGGAATCATGCAATTTGGTTTAGTGAATCTCTTTTCATTGATTTTTGAATCTACTGACAGAATCTGGTTTTAACTAAATTAGAAAAATCCTATTTGAATCAACGAGCTCTGCGCGGGAAAGTAAACGGGCCGGCCCAACTGCACTGTGCTGGTGCAACGGGATGCTGACAGGGGGGTTCCATTAGTCAGTGGCTCATCTAACCCAAAACGGTATGTTTCAACCTGAGCCCTACGATTAGAACACGATCTAACGGCTGACATTCATCGTCTACGTCAAACAACTTCGGCGAGAAACTAAACCTAACGCGGCGGTGGGGGTCATGTGAGGCTCACCAGGGCTCCACCTAAGGTCGGTGATGGGGGCGAATGAGGTTGTCATCGATGGCGGTTCGAGGCGCGGTCACGACAGCTCCTGGGGTGGCTCCAATCGACGGCTTCATCCCTCCTATGCAGCGGCGAACTCTGGCTAAATTCCGGTGGGCTGGTGCTCGCCTTGCTCCGGGGAGAGGTGTGGGAGGTTCTGTGAGGAGTGGGGAGTGGAATGGTGTGGAGAATTGAGGCGGGGGTGGCCTCTATTTATACACCGACGAAGGGGACAGTGCGAGATGGTCTGGCTCCTCCGGTGATGGTGGTACATTGAGCTATTGGTGTGGCTGGGGTTAGGGTTCAACGCGGTGCTTCAGGGCGGTCGTTACAAGCTTAATGGCACGACAAGGGGCGATCGAGATTGGTCGGGAAAGGTCGATGCTCTGCGCGGGAGCGGCGGCATTCGAGATGGTGCACAGTGGCTACGGTCTACGCGGTGGCGAACGGGCATGTCTGGGGGATAGCTAGGGTCACGGCGAGTGCGGGCACGTGCGGTGATGGCAAGGGGCGGCGTGTGGGCGCGTGTCGGCTGCGGCGCTCTGACGCGCTCTCGGCATGGCTGCAGAGAAAATGCGCGCGGTGGTCTTGGGTGGTCCACGGCTTGCCTGTGGTCAAGGGTTGGATAGGGGTGGCGATGGACGGTGGCCTGTCTCCTGGACATCGTGGGAGAGGGTGGTGCTGGCTGTGGCGAGCGGTTCTTGGTCGGCCGGCGCTGCACTAGCGCAATGGCAAAGGGGGGATGTGTGTCTTGCGCTGCTGGGTGTTGGGGGAGACACATGGGAGTGAATATGGGACAATGGGGTGAGTGATCACTGCTCAAAATAGTATAAGTTAGGCCTGGGTTTTCTATGTCTGCCAGGTGCTCGACAAAAAATGGCCACATGAATTCAAATTTGAAATTTTTGAATGAAATTTGGTGAGTGTTCTGAGTACTTGCTTGAGTGTCTATGGTTGCTTGGAAAAGTCAAGGTGAATTGATTTGAGTGGTTTTTGCAAAATGGTGATCTTAGTACATACACTTGATTCAATTTTGAATTTTCCTTTAAATAGATTTGAAAATAGTTTCTATGAGTTTATAAAGTGGGCTTGGGTTCACTTTTACTTGGTCTAGAAAGGGGTGAAAATAATTGGAAATGTTTCTATTGGAAATCTTTTACTAGGAACACTCAAAGTGGTCTAGTGGTTAATTTTGGTCAAAATGACCATTTGATCATATGGTTCTTATATGAATTTCCTTGCTTTTGATTTTGTTTGTAATTGTCCTAGATGATGTAGTATTCATCTTTAAACCATTCTGTATCATTTGTAGCAATCAAACATGGAAAATGCACTCATTCATACACTAATGCAAATCACACATACACTCATATTCAATTTAATAATAAAAGTTTTTGTTAACCCTAAACTTGGGTGATTTGACTTGATAATCTTGATTAATATTTTTGGGGTGTTACAAACCTTCCCTCCTTAAACAAAATCTCGTCCCGAGATTTAAGAAAACTAGGAACTAAAGAGATTTGGAAACTCAGTCCTAATGTAATCTTCTCGCTCCCAAGTATAGATTCTTCTTCAGTATGGTTGCTCCACTGGATCTTGAGAAACTTGATACTCCAGGTCCTGGTGGTTCTGAAGGCTTCTTCCAAAATACGAATGGGTACTTCACGATACGTCAGATCCTTGTTGATATCTATGGCTCGGTGATCGTTGTTCTTGAACACTTCGGTCTTCTCCGGAACTTCTAGGCATTTGCGAAGTAACGAGATACAGAACACATTATGCATGACTGACATCCCTTCGGGCAGTTCTAGTTGATATGACACTTCTCCTCGGCGCTTCAAAATCTTGAAGGGTCCAATATATCTGGGGGCTAACTTCCCTTTCAGTTGAAAACATTGCATTCCTTTCAAGGGTGATACTTTGAGATATAGAAAATCTCCGACATTGAAGGTCAGGTCTCGACGTCTCTTGTCAGCATAACTCTTCTGTCTGGATTGAGCGGTCTTGAGGTGCTCACAGACTTTTTGAACTTTCTCTTCGGCTTCTCGTAGGATGTCGGGTCCGAAAATCTGACTCTCTCCTACTTGTGACCAATTCAAGGGGGTACGACACTTCCTTCCATAAAGAAATTCAAAGGGGCCATTCGCAAACTGGCTTGACAACTATTGTTGTATGAGAATTCTGCAAAAGGCAGACAATCTTCCCATTTTTGATCCATATTCTAGAGCACAAGCTCTCAACATATCTTCTAAGATTTGGTTGACTCTTTCAGTTTGTCCATAGGTTTGCGGATGATAAGTGATACGTTGCTAACATATCCATAATTTTTGATGTTCCATGCTTGGTTTTATCTACTTTCTTATGTTTTGTCCACACTTTGGAGTACTTTTCATATGATTTCTTGGACTAACCTATTAACAAGAGCCACGGTGCCAGCTGCCTGTTTTCTGCTATTTTTGGTTCTAGGAAAGTTAGAAAATGAATATTCTCGGAATTGGACGAGACAAAATCCAAAGTCAGTTTTTCGCTGAGGGACACCCGAAGGCAGAATATGAGACGGAGAAGGGACAGAGGGCAACCACACCACCTGGCCGCGCGGCCAGTCCTGGCCCGCGCCAGGGGGTGGTGTGGCCAGCCCAAGCACCCCCTCGGCCTCTCCTTCCGCCTATAAGTTGCCTCCGATACAGAAACCCTAAGTACCCAATCAAAATTCCACGAAAGAGTCTGTAGCCGCTGTCATATCCATCCCTAGATCGGGAGGGATCTAAAGCTCTTCCCGGCACCCTGTCGGAGAGGGGAATTCACCCTGGAGGCCTTCTTCATCATCATGCAAGCCTCCGGTGTGATGCGTGAGTAGTTCATCTCTGGACTACGGGTCCCTAGATGGCTGGTTCTCCTCCTTTGTGCTATCATGTCTAGATCTTGTGAGCTCCGTTCATGATCAAGATCATCTATTTGTAATTTTGCATGATGTGTTTGCGGGGATCCGATGGATATTGAGATGCTATTTCAGATTGATTATTTATTCTATCATGTCTTTGTTATTTGTGATCTTGCATGTTTTCCGTTGTTAGTAGCTATCTTGGCCAAGTAGATGCTAGCAACTCCAAGAGTTAGTATTTATGCTCGATAGTGGGTTCATGCCTCTGGTAATCTGGGGAAGTGACAGAAATCTCTAAGGTACTAGATGTGCTGTTGCTACTAGGGAGAAAACAACAATCTCTTGTTCATAGAACAATCGTATTGTTTATATTACACGCAATTCGTAATGCAATTATCTGTTGCTTGCAACTTAATACTGGAGGGGGTTCGGATGATAACCTAAAGGTGGCTTATTAGTCATAGATGTAGTTGGATGGCGGTATATGTATAATGTTGTAATGCCCAATCGAATCTCAAAGGAGTCAAGATGAGTAGTATATGCTTGTACGCTTTCTCGATGTTTGTCAATTGCCCCGCTGTAATTTGTTCACCCAACATGTCATCTATCTTAAGGAGAGCCACCTCTAGTGAACTATGGACCCCGGTCCTTTCTTTTACCATTAATCTACAATCAGCTGTTTACTGCTTTGTGTTTAGTTTCTGCAAACTATTACTTTCTTCCACTCGATACGTTTAATCCTTTGTTTTTAGCAAAACCGGTGAGATTGACAAGCTCATCGTAATTTGGGGACAGAGTTCTGTGGTTGTGTTGTGCAGGTCTCCACGTTGCTACTGGCACCGGTAGTGCGCCCTGCCAAAGTTCAGCTAGCTACACCTTTGGGGTGTTTCCTTGCTCCTACTAGATTGATAACCTTGGTTTCATAACTGAGGGAAACTTACTGCTGTGCTCATCATACCTTCCTCTTGGGGTTCCCCAACGAGCTCGTTAATACACGAGTCAGCAAGTATTTTTCTGGCACCGTTGTCGGGGACTAAAGAAGAAGAAGCTCCCACGTCAACCACACGTCAGCAAGTATTTTTCTGGCGCCTTTGCCGGGGAGTCAATGACATCTTCACAAGGGGAGTCCCTCATAACCAATCTCTTTACTTTGTTATTTTTTGTTTTGCTTAGTTTACTTTTTGCTTTGTTTGCTTGTTTCTTTATGAGAAACACAAAAAAAAAATAATTTTACAAGTTTGCTTTCTTTATTAAAAACAAAAAAAAAATTAGTTCTTATCTTAAGTTGCCATTATGTCTAGCATTGCTCCAATCACTATGTCACCTGAGGAAATGATTTTCACTTTTAAACAAGGAATTGAAGAGGGTTTCAAAGAAGCTTGGTCTAGAATCTCTGATCTACATGAAAAAATTGAACCTAAAATGACTCAAAGCTTGTTCCTTAGCAGTTTTTACCTTGGAATTTCTCTTTGCTATAGATATGCTTTAGATGTTGTTGTGGGAGGAGATTTCCTCCAATGCAATGAGGATGATGTTGTTAATGCCATCAAGAAATTGGTCTTTACTTACAACTTGCCTAGCAAATCTAATTCTTCTTTCATAAACATATTTTCTAGATTGAATACTCTTGAGACCAGCACTGCTAGTTTGAAAGATTGCTATAATACGCTTAGAGAACATCATAACTATGTTCCAATAAATTCTGAACCCTCAGAATGGCTTCCCACAGTAAAGATTGCTATAAACAATGAAACTTTTCATGCTCGCTGTGATATCATGTCTGAATTTTGTCTTATGCCCAAAGATATTTATGAATCTTTGAATCTTTGGGGGCTTTCTGAAGGACGAGAAGAAATTTTTCTTTCTAATAATGCCACAATATTACCCATTGGAATAGCTGAAGGAGTGTTTACAAAGATCCTAGGGAAAATGGTTTCTACTGATTATCTTGTTATTGAATGTGTAGGAAAAGGACAAATCACACTTGGAAGATCCCTATTGAAACTCCTTGGAGCAATAATAGATGTGGAAAAGGGCACCATGCACTTTGTTTCTCCACCAAGCATTCATAAGTTCCCCAAGGTTAAGAATAAAAGTAAGAGAGGTAAGGGCAAGAATTTGGTTTTAATGCTTCTCCAAACACTTGATTCTTTTTCTTGCTTCTTATGCCTAACTTAAAGGCGTTAAAGAAAAGTACTTATTGGGAGATAACCCAAAAGTTTTAGATGAGTCTTGGAAGTTATTACTTCTGTAATAACCGCTCCTTATCCTTTTTATTTGCTTTTTGTGCCAAGAGTAACCTCTAATGAGAGAGAAGTAATGATTGGGAAAGTTGCTGTACCGAAACAGATTTCTGTGCTTCACCGTAAAAATTCGTATAAACCTCTGTACGTCCTTTTGACGCATCAATTTTTGTGCTTCTGCCCCAGGTTGTTATCTAACTTCCGTTAGTTTAACACATTTCGATTTGAGCAACATAAGGTCTTCGAAAAAATTCGTCTTTACCTGCCGGTCTGTTTTGACAGATTTCTGCCTTTATTTACATTTGCTTCTTGTTGGTTCCTTTTTGAGTTCTTTTGGGGAATTGAGATTTTTGAGGGAAGTGCTACAGTATCTTGTTTTTTAATGGAAGTTTTATTGGTGTTGGAAATGAACCCAAAGACTTATTATCTTGAGTGCACTAATGTTACTAATAAAGATTGTGTGAAGTTTTATATGAAAGAAAAATTTCAGGTGTATGGAAGGAATGAGTAATGAGATGAAGGATGTACTAAAGCTCAACCTTGGGGATGCCACGCGTGTCACCCCAAGAAATATCCAAGAAGTATAAGCAGCAAAGCTTGGGGATGCCCAAGGCATCCCCCTCTTCATCAATAAAAATCCCAGGTTTCTTCCAAACGCTTTATTTTTATTGTTTCATGCACAGTTGTGTTGTCCTTGGAGTGTCTTCTTTTTCATTTTCGTTTTGGTTTTTCGTTTGCTTGGTTTGCTTGGTTTCCTTAGTTTGCTGATTAAATTGGTTGGACCTCCTCTTTCATGCTTTGGTTTTCAAATAGTTTGGTTTGGATTGGAAAAGAGTAGGAAAGTTCATGCTTAAGTGGTAAAGAGAGCTTGTTTTTGACTGTGGCCTATGCTTTGTCATGCCATGCTTGATATTTTTTTGGCTTTATGCTTAGTATTCTTTGCTGTAGCATGACTTGTTATAAACAATTGAGATTGCTTAATGTGCCTTGGAAGGATCATGCGTTGTTTTAGCATATTAAAGCATAGTATTGTGGTATTCTCCTTTGATGCTTTATTTGGGTTGACTTGGCGCATGCTCACACCATGTTATGACTATCCAAAGTCACCGTAGCCTTTATGATCCTTTAGTTTTCAACTGGTAGTATCACTTTATGCTTTGATGAATGATGTTTTGTCGCTCTACATGATTATGGCCATTATTGCTCTCTTAGTTGGTCGCTCCCAGTGTTTTGCTAGCCTCTGCAACCAAAGTATGAGTTCCACTCGTGCATCCAATTCCTTAAACCAAGTTATTCCAAAGAGTCCACCATACCTACCTACTAGCATATGCTATTCCAAGTATGATTATGGCCTTTATGATAAGTGATACATTGCTAACGTATCCATAATTTTTGATGTTCCATGCTTGGTTTTATCTACTTTCTTATGTTTTGTCCACACTTTGGAGTACTTTTCATGTGATTTCTTGGACTAACCTATTAACAAGAGCCACAGTGCCAGCTGCCTGTTTTCTGCTATTTTTGGTTCCAGGAAAGTCAGAAAATGAATATTCTCGGAATTGGACGGGACAAAAGCCAAAGTCTGTTTTTTACCGAGGGACACCCGGACCAAGAATACGAGACGAAGAAGGGCCAGAGGGCGGCCACACCACCTGGCCGCGCGGCCAGGCTTGGCCCGCGCGAGGGAGTGGTGTGGCCAGCCTAGGCACCCCCTCGGCCTCTCCTTCCGCCCATAAGTTGCCTCGGATACAGAAACCCTATGTACCCAATCAAAATTCCACTAAAGAGTCTGTAGCCGCCGTCATCATCTCCATCCCTAGATCGAGAGGATATGAAGCTCTTCCCGGCACCCTACTGGAGAGGGGAATTCACCCTGGAGGCCTTCATCATCATCATGCAAGTCTCCGGTGTGATGCGTGAGTAGTTCATCTCTGGACTACGGGACCATGTAGTAGCTAGATGGCTGGTTCTCCTCCTCTGTGCTATCATGTCTAGATCTTGTGAGCTCCGTTCATGATCAAGATCCTCTATTTGTAATTTTGCATGTTGTGTTTGCGGGGATCCGATGGATATTGACATGCTATTTTAGATTGATTATTGATTCTATCATGTCTTTGTTATTTGTGATCTTGCATGCTTTCCGTTGTTAGTAGCTATCTTGGCCAAGTAGATGCTAGCAACTCCAAGAGTTAGTATTTATGCTCGATAGTGGGTTAATGCCTCTAGTAATCTGGGGAAGTGACAGAAATCTCTAAGGTACTAGATGTGTTGTTGCTACTAGGGAGAAAACAACAATCCTTTGTTCATAGAACAATCGTATTGTTTACTTTACACGCAATTCGTAATGCAATTATCAGTTGCCTACAACTTAATACTGGAGGGGGTTCGGATGATAACCTGAAGGTGGATTATTAGTCATAGATGCAGTTGGATGGCGGTCTATGTATAATGTTGTAATGCCCAATCGAATCTCAAAGGAGTCAAGATGAGTAGTATATGCTTGTATGCTTTCTCGATGTTTGTCAATTGCCTCACTGTAATTTGTTCACCCAACATGTCATCTATGGTAAGGAGAGCCACCTCTAGTGAACCATGGATCGCGGTCCTTTCTTTTACCATTAATCTAAAATCAACTACTGCTTTGTGTTTACTTTCTGCAAACTATTACTTTCTTCCACTCGATATGTTTAATCCTTTGTTTTCAGCAAAACCGGTGAGATTGACAACCTCATCGTTAGTTGGGGACAGAGTTCTATGGTTGTGTTGTATAGGTCTCCACGTTGCTGCTGGCATCGGTAGTGCGCCCTACCAAAGTTCAGCTAGCTACACCTTTGGGGTGTTTCCTTGCTCCTACTGGATTGATAACCTTGGTTTCATAACTGAGGGAAACTTACTGTTGTGCTCATCACCTTCCTCTTGGGGTTCCCGAACGAGCTTGTTAATACACGAGTCAGCAATAAGCTGTGCTGAAGTTCTATTTGGTTCCTAATCCTTGTTGGACTTTCTGCCAAAATCTTGAGGTAAACTGGGTTCCTCGATCCGACACTATGGTCTTAGGGGTTCCATGCAAACTGACGATTCTAGCAATGTACAGCTCTGCTAGCTTCGAACTCTGGTAGGTGGTCTAGACAGGTATAAAATGAGCTACCTTGGACAGTCTATCAACTATGACCCAAATAGAGTCATTTCCCCTACTAGATGTAGGCAAACCGGTGATGAATTCCATTATGATAGAATCCCATTTCCATTCCGGAATCTGCAATGGTTGCAAAAGTCCTGCGGGTCGCTGATGTTCCGCTTTGACTCTCTGACAGATATCACACTTGGCGATGTAGCTTCCGATTTATCTCTTCATCTTGTGCCACCAAAATTGCTCCTTCAAATCCTGATACATCTTTGTTCCTCCGGGATGGATAGAATAAAGAGTATCATGAGCTTCCTGCATGATGACTTGTTTCAACTCGGAATATGCTGGCACACAGATACATCCTTTGTACCACAAAACTCCTTCTTCATCTTCAGTGAATCCGGGTACCTTCCCTGTACCTATACGATGCTTGATTCCGTCGATACTTGCATTTCCTTTCTGCGCCTCCTTGATCTGACTGATCAAAGTGGGTTAAAGTTCTATGCTAGCTAAGTTTGCTAACTAGCTCCATTCTAAACTGCTCCAACTCTTCATGCAAACTTGGTTGGGCTTCTTTAATAATGGTGTTTAATCTACATGGCAATCTTCTAAGAGCATCCGCTACCATGTTGGCTTTGCCGGGGTGATAGTGAATGTCAAGGTCATAATCCTTGATTAACTCTATCCATCTCCTTTTCCTCATATTCAGCTCCTTCTGAGTGAAGATATACTTCAGACTCTTGTGATCTGAATACATATAAGAGTGGTTACCCATAAGGTAATGAGGCTAGGTCTTCAAGGCTAAAACTATGGCTGCTAGTTCTAAGTCATGGGTAGGGTAGTTTTGCTCATGTTTCTTCAGTTGTCTAGACATATATTCTATAACCTTGCCTTCTTGCATAACACACATCCGAGACCAATCTTGGATGTGTCACAATACAGATCAAAAGGCTTCTTGATATCCGGAATAATCTGAATTGGGGCTAAAATTAATCTCTTCTTGAGCTCTTGAAAACTTGCTTCAAACTTCTTATCTTTCTTCAATGATTGGGTCATCGGTCTTGTGATGCTCGAAAATCCTTCAACGAATTTGTGGTAGTATCCTGCTAATCCGAGAAATGCGCGGACTTGGTTTTGAGTGGTTGGGGATTTCCATTCTTCAACATCTTTGATCTTGGCGGGATCGACAACGACTCCTCCTGCCGACACAATATGTCCTAGGAATCCTACTTCCTTTAACCAGAACTCACATTTGCTAAACTTAGCATACACCTGATTCTCTCTAAGGGTTTCAAGGATGGTTCTCAGGTGTAGCTCATGGTCTTCTTCTGAGTTGGAATAGATCAGAATATCATTGATAAAAACAACGACAAACTTATCCAGGAAGTTCATAAAAATCTTATTCATGAGATTCATGAAATAAGCGAGGGCATTGGTTAATCCAAAAGACATGACTGTGTACTCATACAATCCATATCTGGTGGTAAAGGCGGTCTTTGGGATATCCGTTGCCCGAATCTTGAGTTGATGATAACCAGTTCTAAGATCAATCTTAGAAAACACTCTGGCACTAGTCAACTAGTCAAATATATCTTCTATCTTCGGCAGTGGTTACTTGTTCTTGATGGTGACATCATTCAGCTTCCGGTAATCCATGCACAAACAGTTACCTCCATCTTTCTTATCCACAAACAAAACATGTGATCTCCATGGCGATGCGCTTGGTTGAGTCAGACCTTTCTCCAGCATAGCATCAAGTTGCTTCTTCAGCTCCACTAATTCAGATGGGTTCATACTATAAGGTCTCTGAGCTATGGGTCCAGTTCTAGGAATTAGTTCAATGATGAACTCGATATTCTGATCTAGGGGCATATCGGGCAATTCATCTGGGAACACGTCGGGGTATTCACAGACTACTCTGACTTGATCTAGGGTCAGTTGGGCTAGACTCTTGTTGGATTTGAATTGATGGGGCAGCGTCTCAGATACATGCTGTACTGATACTCCAGTACTACTGGTCATGGTTATGGCTTTCTTGGCACAGTCGATTAGTCCTTTATGTTTCGACGTCCAATACATTCCTAGTACTACTTCCAAACCTTTGGTTCCAAGTACTATTAGATTAGCATAAAAATCTATTCCATGGTATCTGATAGGTACAGCCTTGCAAATTTTTCTAGCTTTGGTGGTTGAACTAGGTAGTTGAACTATCATAACATGCTTGAGTTTTGTTGGTTGAATCTTACTAGTGCATGCAAATTCTTTTGTAACAAACGAGTGTGATGCTCCAGAATCAAAAAACACTATTGCAAGTACTGAGTTAACAGAAAACATACACAGCACGACATCTGGTTATTCCTGAGCTTCTTCAGCATTCATGTGGAACAGACAGCCGTTGCGGTTGAGCGAGTTCCCTAGGGAAAATCTCCTTCTAGGCTGAACACGGCGTTGTTGCTGAGCGGGTGCATTCACATTGGTGGCTACTGCAAGCTTCTTGGTGCACTTGTCTTTTCCTGCAATAGGCACAACATTGCTTCTAGTCCTTGGGACAGTATTGTTGTTGTTGGTGTTGTTATTGTTGGACTTGGGTGCTGCACGGTTGAAGTTATTGGAGTTGCCGGGGTTATTGTTGTGGTTTCCTCCAGACTTCAAGTTTCCTCTGCTACGATTGGGGTAGTTTGGGCGGGACATAGGGGGTCTGTTGTTTCTTGGGGCATATCTTGCAGACGGGTTGGGGCGATACTTCTTTGTATGGTAGGATCTAGGCTGGTGCATCATCCTACGCTTGCGATTGTCATTGGATTGGTTTATCTTCCCTTCCATCTGAATGGCAAAGTCCACAAGTTCTTCTAGATCTGCAAAACGGATGTTGACTAACACAATCTGCATCTCATCATGTAACCCATTCAGGAACCTTTCCTTCTTCTTTGCTTTGGTGCTAATCTCATTAGGGGCATACCTAGCTAAGGATAAGAATTTGTCACGGTACTCCACCACAATCATTCTCCCTTGCTTCAATTCCCTGAACTCATCCCTCATCCTAGTGACCAAACCTTGGGGCACATGGGTGCGGCTAAACTTGATCTTGAATGCTTCCCAAGTCATCATCTGACCTTCGTTCATGGTACAAGTGCTATTCCACCAGGCTCTTGCATCACCTACCAGATAATGAGTGGCAAACAGTACTTTCTCATTGGCTTCAACTCCTGCGACCTCCAAGTTGTTCTCCATGGTTTGCAGCCAGTCATCAGCATCTAAGGGATCCTCAGACTTACTAAATATAGGTGGGTTGGTATTCTGAAAGTTCTTGAGCTTGGATCCATGATGATCTTGGTTTCCATGGCCTTGATTATTGTGGGCCATCTGAGCTATCTGTTGAAGAGTGGCTAAGTTGGCTTGGCGTATGGCTCTACTAGCTTCACAGTCAGAATCTAACATTTGCAGAATCTGCAACATTGGGCCCTGAGATGAACATCTTCCTCTGGGGTTACCGCGAGTCATCTGGAGATAGAGATAGATAATGAGACAAGGGGGAAATTTCTAAGGTTCATGGTTTTGTTTCAAAAGCTTTAAACTTTGAGTTTGACTCGGGTTTTGCAAACTAACAACTTCCTCTCATTCATTCATTCAAAGCACATAATACAAACACACACCACAACACCAAATAGAAAACATATGGTTTTAAGAACCATTCTGTGAAACTATGATACAGTGGGATCAGTACAACTCACTCCTACGGTAGTGCTCAAGTGCATCTAATCATCATCAATGAAGGCGGAATCATCATCATCAGTGTGTAACTCCATGGAATCATCCTCCAGGTAGTCGTCATCATCACTGAGGTAAGAGTAGAGATCTCCCTGGATATCTTCACCTTCCTCCTCCTTTGCTTCAAGCTGGATCTCCTGTTCACGGATGGTCTTCTCGAGAGTGGCCACCTTATTGCAAAGATGATCGATGGTGCGATCCTTCTTGTCACGCTGATGATGAAGTGATTGGAGCTCCTTGGCGAGGATTGCAAGGGTCTGGTCCTTCTTGACTGCAATGGCATGGTTGTGGTTGGACTAGGCACGGGCGTTGTCCAACTTCTGTCTATCATACAACATGAAGTCAAGATTATCCACCTGGTTCTCTCCAAGGGAATTCCCATAGAATAACGCCTTGCATAGTGAGAAAAGCGAGTTCCCTAGATTTGGTTGATGTTTTGCCCACAAAGACTGTCAGGGGGATGACCCTGGGTAGGCCAAAACGGGACCAACCGGGTGGCTCCAAGGAGTGCATGATGTCTGGACCCAGATCAAGGAACCACAGCCGGGTGGAATTCCCACCCGGTCCCCACTCAAGTTTCCTCGGCTGGCCCATCTAGCCGGGTAGCCAGAAGAACCGGCTGGGAGGCCACTCCTAGCCGGCCGCCTCGGATCCGCTGGACATTGTACAGTGGGGATGATGCTCCTTGCTGAGCGCACCCTTGACTAGACAGGCTAGCTAGCCTGGTCGGCGCTACTGGACAACCGCGCCAAAGCTGGAGGCTGACGAGCAAAGCAAGTGCTAACGAGAAAACCCCCGGCTTACGCATAAAGCACCGGCTGACGGATAAAGAGCCGGATGACAAGTAAAGTAGGGGTGCTGAGCACTAAAGCATGGTCCTCCCCTGTACTGGATGCCTGACTAGACCCGGGCCTACCGTTTGGCCCTGTCCAGCCGGCCCGCTTTGTAAAGCCCAAATCCAAATAGTAAACCCTAGAACCCATCTTGTAAGCTGCCTCCTCGACCTGTATATAAAGGGGGTACCGCTAGGGTTCTAGGTAAGCTCAAGGAGAAGGAAGAATAGACACCAGAAGGACTTAGAGGATTCCTAGCAAGAAATAGCTAAGGAAACATATCAAGGAGCACTTGTATTGGGCATTCGCCCCCTTTGATAGTAGATCCTTGCAGGAGTAAGAGTTTTACCTCGCCAAGAAGCCTCCAAACCTGGGTACATCGCTGTGTTTGCAGTATCTGTGCCCAACCGGTTGTGAGTAGCCACCGATAGCAACCTGATTGTCCCCTTCGAGCCATCCCTGATGGCACTGCCGTGTTCCACATAACGACAGTTGGCGCCCACCGTGGGGCACAACGCTTCGGCTAGGATCATGTTTCACACGGGACTTCCGCTCGTCGCTGGTGAGCGAGTAGCCTCTGGCCTCATCCTCACCCTCGCCTCCTACAACTGCGTCCTCGACAACGCATCCTTCTACGCTGGGGGGACTTTCCCAAGCGGAGGCTCCATCATACGCTTCGGCGAGCACCATGTATACGTTGTCACCGTCCCTGAGGCCTTCCCTCATGAGGTCGTCACCATCTTTGGCGCACCTCCTAGCTTCTCCGCCTCGCGCATCGCCAGCGGCAGCGTCGAGGTCATGATGGTAGGCTCGGTGGAGAACCGCCGCCCACCTCTGGAGCGCAACGTGGACGGCCGTGCCACCAACTCACGCCTCCCAAACCCAGACTTGATCAACGTGTCCATCAAGAACCTCCGCAACGCCATCACCCCCATCGAGGTGGATCCAGCTGCAGCTGCGGCAGCCCTGGAGACCACCCGCCAGAACCTTTTGGAGGAAGCCGACAAGGTAACCGCCGCCCAACGGCGTATGAATGCCACCATGCGGGAGTACAACACCGTGCACGGCTTCACGCACCTACCCGACACCAGCCGCCTGGCTCAGCCGCAAGGCCAGAACCTCGGTTCAGAGATGGATCGCATCGCTGACCTGCGCACACCCGCAGTGCAGCCCGTCTATAGCACCCCCGCCAAAAACATGAGGGCCATGGAGGCGGCAGTCATGGAACTTAGCCACCTGGAGGGCGAGGAACTGCTCCGTCAGCAAGCGCGCATCCAGCTCCTCGTGGTCACGGGAAGCAAGCAGCAGGCTGAGGCAGAACTCAGCGTGGATGGCAATAGAAGAACCCAGCCGGCTCGCCGGATGGCAGACCCGGCTCCGTACGGCACCAAGGCATCTTCCCCAAATGGAGCAAGACAGAGAAACCGCCCACGTGGTGGATCTGCAGGCCACAGGCACAACGCTCGCGGCACGACAGCTGTTACCAGAAAAAATCAAAAACCGGTTGACGAAGCCGGAAAAGGCCAAGCGCTCCCCAAGTCCCGCCTATTCGGCAGGCTGGGACCGCTCGAGCCGAACGAACAACAAGACGCGCATGCACGGATCGACATGCTGGTCCAATCACGTGCGCTGGAGGAAGAAAGTCCATCTGGACCAAGATGTTTCGGACCACGCATCCGGAGCAAACCGTTTCCAAAGGGATTTTCGCTCCCAAGGGATACGCTAAAGTACAACGGCTCGGTCAAGCCGGAGGACTGGCTGGTGGATTACACCACCACCGTGGGCATCACCAACGGCAACAGCCGGGTAGCAGTACGCTACGCCCCGCTCATGCTTCTCTACTCAGCTAGAACGTGGCTAAACAGTCTCCCCGACAACAGCGTCAATGCTTGGATCGATTTCAGCAGGCGTTCGTTCGCAACTTCACCGGCACCTACAAGCGCCCAGGCCGGCCTGGCGAGCTTGCTCTGTGTGTGCAGGGCCCGGATGAATCTGATCGCTCATACATCACACGATGGATGAGCATGCACAACTCCTGTGAGGGGGTACGCGAACATCAGGCGGTTGATTTCTTCATCAACGGCTGCAGAGACGACACTGTGCTCAAGCATAAGCTTCGCCGGGTGGAGCCCACAACCATGGCATAGACCATGGCCATCGCGGACAAGTATGTCACGGCCGACGCAGCAATGAAAAGATCCATCTCGGTGGACGACCAAGGCAAATAATGGTCGATGTCGCCGTAGATCGGCGCCAGCCGGAGGGGAATGGACACAACTCCAGGCGGCACGAAAACCGCCACGGCAAGAGAAAAGACGACCAGCCGGATAACCAATATGGCTCCAGATAGGTGGCGGCAGTGCAGGAGGATCCGGCTGCAGGCGGAAGCCGGAGACAGAAGCCTGATGACTGGCCTCCGAGGCCCAAGTACACCATTGAGTCGATGCTTGATGGGCCATGCAAGTTCCATAGCGGGGGCAACAAGCCGGCTACGCACACCACACGCCAGTGCACCTGGACGAAGAATATGGCGGAAATTGCTGGCGCACCGGCTCAACAGGTGCCACCTCCTCCAACCGGCAGGCCGCCAGGCGATCGCAACAACCAACATCAAAGGGAGGATGATGATAACAACTAGCCTCGTCAGGTGGGGAATTACCACATCTTCACCACGGAGCTAGATACCAAGCACCACAAAAGGCGTCGTGATGCGGAAGTGAACGCAATCGTTCCTCCCGTTCCCCAGTACCTAAATAGGTCGAAGCAAGAAGTTGCATGGATCCGGAAGGACCAGCCGGCTGAGATGCCTCACCCGAGCACATACGCGATGTTTCTGGATCCTATCATTCTCTCCCAGAAGCATTCCTGCAGATTCTCCCGCATCCTCGTAGTCGGAGGGAGCAACATCAACCTCCTGTACCGTAGCTCGCTCGACCGACTCGGTATCAGTGAGTCATAGCTGGAGCCGTTAAGCACCTCCTTCCACGGAGCCGTCCCCGGCCATTCGCACTTCCCCATCAGAAAAATCCGGCTGGACGTCATCTTCGGCACGGAGGAAAACTTCCGCCGCGAGCCCATCTGGTTCGAGGTGGTCAACCTCTACAGCGCGTACCACACGATCCTGGGGCTCCCAGCGCTCACCAAGTTCATGGTGGTACCACATTACGAATACCTCAAGATGAATCTACCAGGACCCAAAGGAGTCATCACCATAGCTGGCTGCTACAGGCGGTCTGTGGAATGTGCCACAGACGGATCCAAAATAGCTGAAGCCATGATCATCGCGGAAGAAAAACGCGTAATCATGCAGAACGTGGCGGCCCTGCAGAAGGACATGCCGACTGGCAAGTCCAAGCCGGCCGAGGAGGACAATTCAAGCCATCCAAGGGCACGAGGAAGATCCTGCTGAGCGAGGCCGAGCCGGACAAGTTTGTCCTAGTTGGAGACGGCCTTGACAGCAAATAGGAAAGCATGCTCATCGACTTCCTCCGTGAGAATCGGGATATCTCCGCATGGTCCCCCAACAACATGCCATGTGTTCCGAGAGAGCTCGTCGAGCACTCTTTACATGTTAGGCCGGATGCAAAACCGGTCAAACAGACACTGCGCCGCTTCGCAGAAGAAAAAAGAAGAACAATTGGGGAGGAGATCACCCGGCTGCTCGCAGCCGGATTCATCATGGAAGTTTTCCACCCGGAATGGCTGGCAAACCCAGTACTTGTGCTGAAGAAGAACAAGACCTGGTGCATGTGTGTTGACTACACTAGTCTGAACAAACCATGCCCCAAGGATCCGTTCGCCCTGCCAATGATAGACCAAGTGATCCATTCCACGGCCGGCTGCGAGCTGTTGTCATTTCTGGACGCATATTCTGGCTACCACTAGATCTGACTGAACCCCGCTGATCAAATAAAGACATCATTCATCACTCCTTACGGAGCCTACTGCTACACCACAATGCCATTCAGATTGAAGAACGCTGGAGCAACATACCAGTGCTACATGCAGAAGTGCTTGCAGACTCAGATTGGCAAAAACGTACACGCCTACATTGACGATGTGGTAGTCAAGACCAAGGAGCACCAGACACTCCTTGAGGATATGAAGGAGACATTCACCAACCTTCGCCAGTTCCAGATGAAGCTGAACCCGGAGAAGTGTGTATTCGGCGTCCTAGCCGACCATCTACTTGGTTTTCTCGTATCTGAGCGAGGAATCGAGGCAAACCCAGAGAAGATCGGCGCAATCGAGCGCATGCAGCCGCCCAAGAACTTGAGAGATGTCCAGAAGTTCACCGGCTGCCTAGCCTCCCTCAACCGGTTCATCAGCCGGCTGGGCGAGAAAGCACTCCCACTATACCAGCTCATGAAGAAGACAGACAAATTCGTCTGTACATCGCAGGCAGATGAAGCTTTTCGCGACCTCAAGCGCATGCTCACTTCGCCACCTATTCTGGTAGCACCAGCATCAAAGGAACCCATGTTGATGTACATCGCAGCTACAAACAGGGTCGTCAGTGTGGTGTTGGTAGTGGAGAGGCCGGAAGAAGGAAAGGTGCAGCCGGTGAAACAACCGGTGTACTACCTGAGTGAGGTACTCTCGCTCTCGAAGCAGAACTACCCTCATTACCAGAAGCTGGTGTACGGCGTGTACATGGCCGCCAAGAAACTAAAGCACTACTTCCAAGAACATTCCATCCGGGTGGTGGCGCTAGCACCACTTGCGGAGATCATCGGCAATAGAGACGCCACATGATGGGTGGCGGAATGGGCCATAGAGCTCGCTGCCCACAACATACAGTACGAGCCAAGAACGGTGATCAAGTCTCAGGCCTTGGCGGATTTCCTCATCGATTTAGGCAGAAACACAGTACCTGCCACCTTGCCCTGACTCCATGCATTGGAAGCTGCATTTCGATGGCCACAAGATGTATGGAGGTCTCAGAGCCGGAGTGGTCATCACCTCTCCAAAAGGAGACCGGCTGGAATATGTGCTACAGATCCACTTCCGCGCGTCCAATAACGTCGCTGAGTATGAAACACTAGTCCACGGCCTCAAGATGGCAAAGGAAATAGGCATCTGGTGCATCCTATGCTTAGCGATTCTGATCTGGTGGTGCAGCAAGTGTCAGGTGACTGGGATGCCAGAGATGCAAACATGGATCTATACCGTTTCTTCGTACAACAGCTATGCGCCTGTTTTGAAGGATGCGAGTCTCATCATGTTCCCAGGGTAAACAACGAAGCCACAGACACGCTCGCCCGCATCGGGTCGACAAGACAACCAATTCCGCCCGGAGTTTCCCTTGAGCACCTGCGCAAGCCATCAATCACTCCATCTCCCGAATCCGACTCCATCATATTGGACGCACACCGGGGGACTGCCGGCTCCAAGACCTCCACGACGGCTGCATCGCACCCGGGGACTTCTTCGCCGCACCTGGGTACTGCCGGCTCCAAGACCTCCACGATGGCTGCATCACACCCGGGGACTGCTTCGTCGCACCCGGGGACTGCCGGTTCCAAGACCTCCGCTATGGCTGCATCACACCCGGGGACTGCTCCTGCGCACTTGGGGACTGCCGCCTCCAGCCTATAAGCTATCGGCTCTGCCGCCCCACCCGGATAGCCTCCAGACGAGCCCGAATCGGCCATCCAAGCAGAAGTGAATCTGCTAATGCAAGCGGTATGCGCCATCCGGGAAACACCAAAATGGGCCAAGCCGTTCATGGATTTCCTAGCCAACAGAGAGCTGCCCGAAGAGGAGGTGCAGGCAAGACAGGTCAAGCACAGAGCCAGCACATACACCATCATCAACAACGAGCTCTATAAGCGCAGCGTCGGCATCATCTATCAACGATGTGTGGGCCAAGAGGAAGGAATCCGGCTGCTGGTCGACATCCACCAAGGCGAGTGCGGACACCACGCATCGTCACGAGCCATAGTGGCAAAGGCATTCCACCACGGGTTCTACTGGCCCACAACACTAGAAGACGCTGAGCAGATTCTCAAGGCATGCGACGGGTGTCAGCGGTTCAGCCAGCAGAAGCACACTCCGTCTACAACACTCAAGACTATTCCAATCACCTGGCCGTTCGTCGTCTGGGGGCTGGACATGGTTGGCCCCTTCAGAATGGCCAGATCCAGCATGACCCACTTGCTGGTGGCTGTGGACAAGTTCACCAAGTGGATAGAGGCAAAGCCAATAAAGAAGCTAGATGGGCCAACAATGGTCAAGTTCTTCACATACATAATCACACGCTTTGGCTAACCCAACAACATCATAACTGACAACGAAACAAATTTTGCCAAGGGAGCTTTTGCACGATTCTGCGGAGATAAGGGCATCCGCCTGGACCTCGCGTCTGTGGCACACCCCCAGTCCAACGTGCAGTGCGAGCAAGCAAATGGCCTGGTCCTAGCCGGTATCAAGCCCCGACTGATCGAACCACTGATGTGATCCCTCGACTACTGGATTGAGGAGCTGCCGGCTGTACTCTGGAGCCTGCGCACAACGCCAAACCGGTCCACCGGCTACACTCCCTTCTTACTCGTTTACAGGGCGGAGGCGGTTTTGTCCACTGACATCGAGTTTGACGCACCCCGCAAACTTCTCTACACAAAACAGCAGGCAAAAGAAGCACGAGAAGATAGTGTCGATCTCCTGGAGGAAGCACGCGAACTGGCCTTGTCCAGGTCCACCATCTACCAGCAGAACCTGGGCCGCTACCACGCCAGCCGGATACGTAGTGTCTCATTCCATGAGGGTGACCTGGTGCTAAGGGTAGTCCAAGACACCAAGGGGATGCACAAGCTGTCTCCACCTTGGGAGGGCCGATTCAAAATCAGCCGATCACTGCAAAACAACTCGTACTACCTCATCGACACCCGCAAGCCAGAAAAGAACAAGATTGATTGCTCAGGCGAAGAAACTGAATGCCCATGGAACGCGAGCCTACTCTGCCCCTTTTACACTTGAGCAAGAAGTGTATGTACCCTACTTTCATGTAATGAACAAGCATAGGAGCCTCGACACAGTCTCGGGGACTCCGCAATAAAATAAGCAAGTCATGCTGCACAAGTTGGCTTTTCCGGCTGCATTACTCTAACCCCGGAGCCAGCGATCCGCCTCAGGGACTCGCCGGTTGGCCCAGGCGGCTACATGATCCACGCGGTAAAGTACTATACGTGGGTCCTAAGGCTCCCTCTTCGGTTCTGGCTGCAGATCGCAAGCCGGCTGACAGATCTGGCAAGAGCAGAACGCTCAAATGCCCCTACACAAAAATGCCACGAGGAAAACAAAAACGTCTGGAAGACCCGGATGCGTTTGCTCGCTCAAAGGCAATGACCCAAACCCGAAGTATCGTGCAGTACGCCTACTAAGCTACCCCTTCCACTCGGGCTAAAAGCTAGCAAGGGAACAACACTGAAATTGGCCAATGCTCACTGAGAAAAGGGCAAAGACATTGAATTTGCATGAAACAACAAAAGTCTAGAAACTAGTTCATCTAAGGTTACATTTTGAACTTGCATATGCTTAACCAGGCAAACAACTTGTTTGTTTCTATGTTTGCATGAGCCAAACTTCAACGACGAACACCGCCAAGGCGGAGGCAAACATCTCCCAGGCGGCTGCGGAGCAGGTCAAGGAGCTTCGACCCGACTGTATTCTCCAGCCGGCCCAAACCTCAGGGACTACACCCTGTGGGTGCGCTTGCGCGCCCCCACATAGAAACCTGCAAAACAAAGAACATAAAGGAGCTTCGACCCAGCTGTATTCTCCAGCCGGCCCGAACCTCAGGGACAACACCCTGTGGGTGTGCTTGCGCGCCCCCACAAAGAAGGAGGCATGCAAAATATGCAAAACAGAAAGTGCAAACAAAAGAGCACGAGCAAATAAGATAGAGGAAGGCGATGCTCCCACAAAAGTTCAACATGTCACAGATGGACAATTGTTCACATGGCACACAGAAAAGACAAAATTTTCAAAGTCACAAATACTCCCGACATACCGGGGATCAAATTCACTAAGGGGCAGAAGGGCCGGAGGCGTCAGCTGGAGCGCGGCTGCAGGAGGCGATGTCCGTCGAGGCGGTCTGCGGTGCAGCTGGAGCGTCGGTGCATGCCGCATCTGGGCTATGGAAGTATCGCTCCGTGCCGGCTGGGTCGCTGAAGTCCCTGTCCAGCACGACGTAGCTCCCGATCGTCACGGCATAGGAGCGGATGTCGGTGACATCGGCGTGAAGCTAGTCGTAGCTGGTCCCTTGGCGGAATCCACGGGAAAGGCTCCGCAGATCCACATCTGGGTACCAGGACTTCAGCATGGCCAACACCATCTCCGCACCACCGTGAGTCACCCACTCCCGAACCACGTTCATGAGCTCCGGAGCGTCCCAGAGATGCTTAGCAAGGACATCCATGGTGGCAGGCGGGATGGCCTCGGGCCAGACATAGTCAAAGACCTCGAGAGCGGCAGCGTGGAGCCAGTTCGCCTCCTCGCTGACGGCCGCCACCAGCTCCCCCGGGTGGAGATCCTAATCCGGATCCGTCTCAGGAATTCGGCCCAGCGCCTGGTCTGTTGCCTCAGGATACTGAGCTGTAGCCGGAAAAGAGGGCAGCAATCAGTATTGGTCACAAAGGACAAATCCGCAAAAAGGGGCCCATGTCAAGAGCACTTACTAACAACAATCTCGGCAATCTGGCAAAGCTCCGACAGTGCCGCCGCCTCCTTGGCCTTGGAAGCCTTGAGGGCATCCTCCTGGGTAGCATAGAGCCCCTCCAGGTTCTTCAGCGCCTCGGCCCGGGTGTCCGAAGCCTTCTTGGCCCTACCAGCCTTGATCTCCATCTGCTACTGCTGCGCAGTCAGTTTGGCAATCTGGTCCTGGCGGGTCTTGTTAGACTCCTCCAGCCAGGCGACCTCCTCCGTTAGTCGGGACACCTCGCGGTCATGGTCCGCCAGCAGAGCTCCAGGAGGGTAACCAATACTCAACAAAAAGCGCGAGAAATCGCGCAATTGGGAAGATACGGCAGAGCGAGCGATCTTACGGCCCAGGTCCCACGAAGTCTTGGCCGCATCAGCAAGAGCCCTATATGCAACAGAAGAGAGATAAGAACCAAAAGAAACAAATACGTCGCAAGATGGCGACAAAACAACAAAATTGGCGACAAAGCACATACCTCGATAGAAGCTCCCAGCGCCCTGGCCTGGCCGAGCCCCTGCTCCAGCGCCCCCACCAGCTGGCGGACCTGGCCAACGGCCAAGGGCGCCGCCTTCAACAACTGTGCTAGGAGAGCATCCAGCGGCTGGACGGCACGTGCCGGCGTCCAGTCGGTGACCTGGAGGTCATCGTCGCTCACCAGAGCTGCGGAGGGTCCAACCTCCGGCTGGAAAGGGGCAACTGGCGGTGGCACCTCCACCGGTAGGTGCCGGAGTCAGCACCCACCACCGAGCCAGAGGGAGGGACGGCCGCACCGCCACGCCCGAACGACAAACCCCCCGCAAGCCGGAAACGGCCCCGGCCCGGTGAAGCGTCGTGGGCTCAGCCGGTGGCACCACGTCTGTCTCTGCCGCCTCGGGGCCCGGAGCTGACGCGACCTCAGGAGCCGGAGCCGGTGGAGCCTCGGATGCCGGAGCCGGTGCAACCCCAGACGCCGGAGCCGGTGCAACCCCGGACACCGGAGCCGGCACAACCTCGGATGCCGAAGCCGGCGCGCTCCCCTTGGCAGCAGGCGGAGGGGCAGACGCGGTGGCAACGGTCCCGGATCCAGGCATGGAGATAGCCTCGCTGTAGGAACACAAGAAGTGAGCAACACAAATGCGAATAAGGCAATACCCGCACCAAAAGAAAAAGAGCACCTACCCGGCAACAGTCGGCATGATGGGTGCAGGGCGAAGGCGGCACATCTTCTTTGCGCCACCTACGGCCGGGGCAACACTGGTAGGGGCGGCCCATTCCCCCTTCCCCTAGGCGCGGCGAGCTCGGCCAGCTCCAAGTGCTCACCATGGGCAGCTATTCCAAGGACAAGTGAAAAGTCAAGATTACAACTACAAGCATAGCAAGTGCAAGCATAACAAAGGCAGGGAACAAATTCTCACCGAGTGGGAACTCGAGCCCTCTTCGGCCTGCATGGGGAACCGCTCCGCCTCCACGGGCGGAGCCTTCGCCGGCTTGAAGTCCGCGACAAAGTTGGGGAGATCGGTGTCCCCTATATCGTCCTCCGCTAGCTGCGCCATGAAAAGCTACTCAACAAGGCAAGATAAGAGGCACAAAAGGGGAGTCCCTCAAGAAAATCCACCTGGAGAAGAGCAAGAAAAAATGTACGTTCGGTGGCAGCCGGCCTTGGTGGTACGGCCGGCAGGAGAACTACCACTCCTCCTCTAGCACCTCCTTCGAAATGGTGGCGAGCCATTCACGGAGGGCGGCATACAACACGTCCTGCCGGGATACCCGGGTGGGATCCAGATGGCCAGAGAGGTGGCACATCTTGTGCGACCGGTGCTGCAGCGGGAGCACGCGGGTCGCCATCCAGGACAAGAGAATGTCCCGGGTGGTGAGCCGCTCCTTCTCCACGAGGATGGCCAGCCGGGCGCCCATCCGGTCGATGTCGCCCTGAGTGCCCAAGTGCTGGACGGTCCAGGCCTTCCGGCTAGAGGGGATGTTGGCGAAGGCGGGGACCTTGATGAAGTCCACCTCCGTGTTGTTGCACACATAAAAATACGAGCGCTGCCAAAGCTTGATGGTGTCGGGGAGCTCCAGGCGGGGTATGGGCGCTAACGGTCCCGGGTAGATGGCGCAGTAGCCCATCTCTGTCAACGGGCTGCACTTCCCCACCACCTGCACCTTGAAGTGGAAGAACTTCAAGAAATTCGCAGCGTCAGGGTAGATCCTGAGGAACGCCTCGCAGCAGGCCGCATGATGCGACAGCATCGACATGGCGTTGGCTCCGAGATGATGAAGCTGCAGATCAAAGGTGACCAGCAACTCTAGGACGAAGCGGCTCAGCGGCAGCCCGAGGCCGCGAGTGAAGTGTGCGAGGAAGACGACGAACTCGCCAGGTTGGGGGTGTGGCACCCGCTCGCCCTCCGGTGCGAGGCGATGCTTCACCACCCACTCCGACGACAGGAACTTCCCCCACCGGTACTTCTTCACAAGCTCCTCCGTGACATAAGAGCCACACTAGCCGCCGACGACCTCGGCCAGCATATTGCCTGGGAAGGTAGCCGTGATGGAGGTGCGGGGTCCCATGGTCAAAGAAGAGGAATGGCGCCGACGACCAGGAAACAGTGGCACAAAAGAGCAGAGGGAGGCTAGAGCGCGAGGAAGAGTAAGGATGGCAGGCGCAGGGAGGAAAAGTGAGAAATCACTACTCCTCGAGCACGTATTTATCGACGAAGGGTAACCGTGTCGGTTCCCCTGCCTCCACGCCACGTGGCAAAGCAACCACCCCACTACCCCGCACGGTTCGAGGCAGATCGCGTGCGCCAGCGCCACATGCACAGAGGATCCCGCAGAAGTTACTGCGGGAGGCAAAACACCCCCACGATCTCCAATGGGACACAATGATGAAGGCGTGCGCGCGGTTACCAAAAACTACAGTAGAAGACCCAGAAGTCAAACTGATGTGACGCGCGCCAGAAACGGCAGTCGTGGCTTACACAAGCACCGAGGACAGCAGACTGGCGATCCACCTCCCGGCCGGGTGTGGCAGCCAGTCAAGAAGATCACCCATCACACCCTGTGGGTGGGTCCATCGGCTCCGTAGCCGGTGAACCCAGCCGGGAAAACAACACAGAATCTAAAGCCGGTACAGGACAAAGACTACAAGACAAAGGCTACAAGACAAACAAAAACGACAAGGCATCTGCATCATCAATCATTTCAAATGAGCACGCAAGAACTTCTCCATGAGGCCAAGTCCTCACGTGCTCAGGGACTAGTGTCGGGGGGATGACCCCCGGGTAGGCCAAGACGGAACCAACCAGCTAGCTCCAAGGAGCACATGCCGTCTGGACCCAGATCAAGGAACCGTAGCCGGGTGGAATTCCCACCCGGTCCCCACTCAAGTTTCCCCGGCTGGCCCGTCTAGCCGGGTAGCTAGAAGAACCGGTTGGGAGGCTCGCTCCTAGCCGTCTGCCTCGGATCCGCTGGACATTGTAAGGTGGGGATGATGCTCCTTGCTGAGCGCACCCTTGACCGGATAGGCTGGCTGGCCTGGCCGGCGCTACTGGACAACTGCGCCAAAGCTAGAGGCTGACGAGCAAAGCAAGGGCTGACGAGGAAAGCCCCGACTTACGCATAAAGAGCCAGCTGATAGATAAAGAGTCGGATGACAAGTAAAGCAGGGGTGTTGAGCGCTAAAGCATGGTCCTCCCCTGTACTGGAGGCCTGACTGGACTCGGGCCTACCGTTTGGCCCTGTCCAGCTGGCCCGCTTTGTAAAGCCCAAATCCAAAGAGTAAACCCTAGAATCCATCTTGTAAGCTGCCTCCTCGACCTGTATATAAAGGGGGTAGCGCTAGGGTTCTAGGTAAGCTCAAGTAGAAGGAAGAATAGACACCAGAAGAAGGACTTAGAGGATTCCGAGCAAGAAATATCTAAGGAAACAGCTCAAGGAGCACTTGTATTGGTCATTCGCCCCCTTTGATAGTAGATCCTTGCAGGAGTAGGAGTTTTACCTCGCCAAGAGGGCTCCGAACATGGGTACATCGCTGTGCTTGCAGTATCTGTGCCCAACCCGTTGTGAGTAGCCACCGATAGCAACCTCATTGTCCCCTTCGAGCCATCCCTAATGGCACTGCCGTGTTCCACATCATGACACAGATGGGCAAGAGCTTCATGCATTTCCCTGGCTAGTCCGTCTAGCCAGTTGTTCTCCCTCAAGCTGAATTGGATCTTCTCCAAAGTGGGTGCTTCCATCTTGCCTCTGATATCTGCAACTATCAGCCATTGTAGATCTCCTCCTACATAATCGTTGAGTTGGGCCCCAAAGAATTCCGGGTGCGGGCGCTCAAGATATTCTGCGAGTGCATCGAGATCCCTCTCAAAGATCAGGTGGCCTCCGTTGCCCAGCTGGTAGAACTTACTGTACTTGACCTCCATCTATAAGAATTTAGGGTGAGCAAGTTAGTGAGGTGATCAAGTGTGTCAAATTTTTATGTAGGTTTGCAAGAATTTTTGAGGAACATGATTTTTTTTGAAAGAATCTCAAGGATAAGAGTGGGAATAGGTTTTCATAAATACTCACTTCTTTTGTTTTGAAAATAAGTTTTTTGTTCAGGCGTCCATTCTAACTAGGGTCTCCTATGGTCAGGATGGCTCAGATACCAAGTTGTCAACATCCGAATTTTTAATCCCAGATGCATGTTATGCCATACATCGCAATCCCAGGATTACCATTTTTGCGAGACATAACAGAATTGGTACCACAGTACATCATCCATTACAAACCATATTAAAGGTCTTACAAATAAAGGATCTCATGATCCAGTCTTAATACAATCGAAGAAGCGGAAAGTAAACGTAGTAGGGGCTCCATCTTCAAGGTCATAGGCAATGCTGATGATGGGAGATGATCCTAGTTGTCATAGACCTCCTGCTGTCCATCTTCCTGGTAGTCCTCCTCATAGTCTGGCCACGGGAATAGCCAGGTACAAAGCCATGAGTACTCTTTAAGTACTCGCAAACTATCACTAACAAGTAAGGTAGTTCTACTAGGAGTCTTAAGCTCTAGGTTTATATGCAAAAAGCCAAGTTTATTTCATACTGAATTCAGAAGTAAAGAAACTAATTTAATGTTCTACATCACTTAAGTGGGAACCTAGTTTTCATGTCCACAACCCTGTTGTGGTCAAGTCAAAGTCACAGTTCAATTCACAAGTCATTTTTGAAAACATCTGACAACGAAACAGTATGGCCACTCCAACTGTCCATGACCGCGGACGCGACTATTCGAATAGTTTGACACTCTGCAGAGGCGGAACACTTTCACCACAAAATTCGATACATCCGTCAGGGGTAACCCTAAATCATCATACTTAGTATGCGGATAATCAATCATAACCTTTCAGTTACACACTCTAGTATAGGCACCTCCCGTATGAGCTTGGCCTCCCAGCCATGGCCATCTGCCATCCTAGGCACTTCATAGGTGGACATTCACACGAGGTAGCCTCAGCTCAACCTCTTCCGCAAGGAAACCCATTCTAAGGCATATAAACTTCTAGTTAATCCCTACCCAATTCAAGTATTGTGGTTGTACGGTAAAATTGGAATAGTATCGCATCCGAACCCAACCATCAATTTTTATAAAGGGCTAATGCTCATGCCTCAACATTTTCATCATCAACCATTGTGTTTCTCAACACATGTCAAAACATTTCAATAGAATGAACCATCATTCCAATGTTTTCATAACCATTTTTACCAAGTATTCCCATCTAAAGTGATCAACTTTTATGCTTAGCACTAGCTACTAAAATTGAAGGGTATTCACTAATGAGGGGTGCTTATCAAGTGTAACTATCCAACTCTAGTTTTATGCCTTTTGATGACATCTAAGTATAACTACTTAGGTCTAGTTTTATACTCTTTATGGTATCTATTCTATTTTTCCAAAACTCCCAAATCCTAACTAAAGGTAAAGAACTTTGGTAAAAGTAAAAGAATAAAGCTTGCAAGTAAAACTTGGGATTGGTATAATCAAGGTTGCATTACCAAAGCATGCCTAATGCATCTTGCATAGGTTATCTTGCAAGGATGGCTTACATAGTTAACTTGTAGTGTTAGGCTTGCCTTGAGTAGTGAAGTGGTGGAAGTTCTCTTCTTCTTCTTCTTCTTGGTAGTACTCTTCCTCCTCGTATCCCGGGTTGGTACTAGTGTCTATAAATGAATACGAGGTACACAATCACCAAACAATACTTAACTACTTCTATTTAGAACACTAAGGCTCACACTTGATGATCTAGCATCATCACAATCATCACATGAAATAAAGGCCTAGTCTTGTTTATCTTATTTTGGAAAAGTAATTTCTACTCATTGAAAATTCTTAAGATTTAATATTCTCCAATTAAAATATGGGATCATGTTGACACATGTCATCACCACATATTCTAATACTTGGGAATGTGATTTAAAGTGTTGGTCATATTTTATAAAGTTTAAGATTATTATTTAATAAAATTAAAGTGACTAGAAATGCCTATATAGCATTCTTTTAGTACTAGTCCAAGATCACTGCATGTACACTTAGATATTTTACATATTCGTATAGATCTTGTCAAATGTGATATTTGAGAGTTGTAATCAACTCAAAAGCATTTATGGTTGATTTTTGAAAAATGTTTGAAGTGGCAAAAGCCTCTATCTTGTTATTTTTGGTATAGGTGATCTATAATTTCAAATAATTTGAATCCAACAGGCTTGGATAGACAATTTGAATACTTTTCTAACAAAATTGGAATCATGCAATTTGGTTCAGTGAATCTCTTTGAATTGATTTTTGAATCTACTGAAAGAATGTGGTTTTAACTAAATTATAAAAATCCTATTTGAATCAACGGGCTCTACGCGGGAAACTAAACGGGCCGACCCAACTTCACTGCGCTAGTGCAGCGGGCTGTTGACAGGGGGGTCCCACTAGTCAGTGGCTCATCTAACCCAAAACGGTATGTTTCAACCTAAGCCCTACGATTAGAACACGATCTAACGGCTGACATCATCGTCTACGTCGAACAGCTCCGACGAGAAACTAAACCTAACACGGCAGTGGGGGTCGTGTGAGGCTCACTAGGGCTCCAACTCGGGTCAATGATGGGGGCGAATGAGGTTGTCATCGACGGCGGTTCAAGGCGCGGTTACGGCACCTCCTGGGGTGGCTCATATCGACGGCTTCGTTCCTCCTCTGCAGCGGCGGACTCCGGCTAAATTCCGGCGGGCTGGGGCTCGCCTTGCTCCGGGGAAAGGTGTGGGAGGTTCTGTGAGGAGTGGGGAGTGGAATGGTGTGGATAATTGAGGCGGGGGTGGCCTCTATTTATACACCGGTGAAGGGGACAGTGCGAGATGGTCTGGCTCCTCCGGCGATGGCGGTACATCGAGCTATTGGCGTGGCTGGGGGTAGGGTTCGACACGGTGCTTCCGGGCGGTCGTTACACGCTTAATGGCACGACAAGGGGCGGTCGAGATTGGTCGGGAAAGGTCGATGCTCTGCGCGAGAGCGACGGTGTTCGAGACGATGCACAGTGGCTACGGTCTATGCGGTGGAGAACGGGCATGCCTGGGGGATAGCTAGGCTCACTGCGAGTGCGGGCACGCGCGGTGATGGAAAGGGGCGGCGTGTGGGTGCGTGTCAGCTGCGGCACTCTGGCACGCTCTTGGCATGGCTGTAGAGAAAATGGGCGCGACGGTCTTGGGTGGTCCACGGCTTGCCTGTGGTCGAGGGTTGGACAGGTGTGGCGGTGGACGGTGGCCTGTCTCCTGGACGTCGTGGGAGAGGGCGGCGTTGGCTGTGGTGAGCGGTTCTTGGTCGGCCGGTGGGGTGAGCTTCGGGCGGTGCTGCACTGGCACAATGGCAAAGGGGGGATGTTTGTCTTGCGCTACTGGGTGTTGGGGGAAACACATGGGAGTGAAGAGGGGACAATGGGGTGAGTGATCACTGCTCAAAATAGTATAAGTTAGGCCTGGGTTTTTTGTGCCTGCTAGGTGCTCGACCAAATGGCCGCATGAATTTAAATTTCAAATTTTTGAATGAAATTTGGTGAGTGTTCTGAGTACTTGCTTGAGTGTCTATGGTTGCTTGGAAAAGTCAAGGTGAATTGATTTGAGTGGTTTTTGTAAAATGGTGATCTTAGTACATACACTTGATTCAATTTTGAATTGTCCTTTAAATAGATTTGAAAATAGTTTCTGTGAGTTTGTAAAGTGGGCTTGGGTTCACTTTTACTTGGTCTAGCAAGGGGTGAAAATAATTGGAAATGTTTCTATTAGAAATCTTTACTAGGAACACTCAAAGTGGTCTACTGGTTAATTTTGGTCAAAATGACCATTTGATCATATGGTTCTTATTTGAATTTCCTTGCTTTTGATTTTTTTTTGTAATTGGCCTAGATGATGTAGTATTCATCTTTAAACCATTCCTTATCATTTGTAGCAATCAAACATGGCAATTGCACTCATTCATATACTAATGCAAATCACACATACATTCATATTCAATTTAATAATAAAAGTTTTTGTTAACCTAAACTTGGGTGATTTGACTTGATAATCTTGATTAATATTTTTGGGGTGTTAAAGGAATCATGGAAGATCCTATTCCTATTAACGAATCTATGCCGGGTGAATACCTTGCAGTTGTAGAACCTCGCGATCCTTGGTTTGCATATTATGCTCATTTTCTAGTAGGCAAGTTTTTATCAAAAGGAATGGATTACAATCAAAGAAAGAAATTCTTCAATGATTTAAAACATTACTTTTGGGATGACCCTTGCCTATATAGGCATGGCATAGATGGGTTAATTCGGAAATGCGTACCGGAGCACGAGGCAAAATACATCCTTAAATCTTGTCATGATAGTCCCTACGGTGGGCACCACGCTGGTAATCGCATTGGAGCCAAAGTCTTGCAGTCGGGTTTCTACTGGCCTACACTAGTCAAAGACTCTCACGAATATGTTAAAAATTGTGATGCCTATCAACGTATGAGTAATATAGGAAAAAGACAAGAAATGAATATGAAATATAACTTAGTAATAGAGCCATTCGATGTTTGGGGAATGGATTTTATGGGACCATTTGTTCCCTCTAACGGTTATACTCATATTCTTGTTGTTGTTGATTATGTTACTAAATGGGTTGAAGCTATGCCCATAGCTCATGCAGATGCAGCTACTTCCATCAATATGGTCAAGGACATCATCTTTCCTAGGTTTGGAGTACCCCGATTTTTGATTACTAATGGTGGAACTCATTTTATGAAGGGGACTTTTGACAAGATACTTCAAAAATATGGAGTGGACCACCGGGTAGCCTCGCCTTACCATCCTCAAACCAGTGGATAAGTGGACTAATCTAACAGACAAATTAAGGTCATACTTTAGAAAACGATGAACATGTCAAGAAAAGACTGGGCTTTGAAGCTTAATGATGCATTGCAGGCATATCGGACAACATTCAAGGATCCTATGGGAATGACACCATACAAAATGGTTTACGATAAAAATTGCCACCTTCCATTAAAGCTTGAGCATAAGGCTTGGTGGGCTATCAAAACTATGAATTTTGACTTTAAAACTGCAGGAGAAAAACGACTCTTAGACATTCATGCTTCAGATGAACTCAGAAATGAGGCTTATCAAAACACTAGAATATTTATAGTAAATGTTAAAAAGTGGCATAACAAAAAATTAGAGGGCAACAGATTTAAAACCAGAGAGAAAGTTTTTCTTTACAACTCTAGGCTTAAGATTTTCGCAGGAAAATTGAAATCCAGGTGGGAAGGACCATATGACGTTGAAGAAGCATATCCGTCGGGAGCGATAAGACTGAAAAATACTACACCCTCTTCTTCATCTTGGATTGTTAATGGGCAGCGATTGAAGAATTATAGAGTTGGTGAAGTAAATGCTGTGGAATTGATCTCTTTGATCCCGACCGAAGAATACAATAAGCAAAAGTTATGTAACGAAATTTCAATTACTTAGTTCATCTACTTTGAAACTTTTTAGTTGATTCTATATTTTTCTTTGAACTCATCCGATTTTTCTAGTCATTCCGAGATATTTTTTGACCTGCTACGGGCGGACCGTACGATTAGTCGCGCCCGTACCACTGGTCATTAAACGTTCACAGTACTAATGTCGACTTTCTTCGATTCAGTACGAACCGACAGTACGGCCGGTGCACCCATACCGATGGTTGTTATCGACCCTGTTACCCCCGCGTTTGTCCGATCTATTCTCATAAAAAATATACATATATAGGCGGTAAGGAGTCCATACGGGGGTGCGGTACGGGCGGAACCCGCCCATAACAGAGGTTGCGACCGACTTCGACCCCCTTTAACCTACAATTCTGTCTTTTAGTTTACACTTTTCTTCCTTCTTATTCCCTTCCATCTTATTTTAGATCTATAAATCTTTTCTGTCCTTTACAATGAAACCTCAGATCTCACTTGATTACTCAAGGTCCATACAACCTTTTCATATCATGCAGATTTGGGCCAAGAAGGAACGCGTCGCTGAAGGACAAGCCAAGAAGGAGGGATCCGAGGGAGATACTTCGTCCTACTCCAACCATGAGTCCGCACGAGTGGTTCCACTCGCCAATTAGGAAGATATGTTCTCGTAGAAATTGGAGATGCTCAAGCACGTGGAACATGGAAGGAACAAAGGAGAATGTCCACTCAACCCCTACAGGTATAACCTTCAGGGATCTTCTCTTAAATCACCTCCGGAAACCTCTTCCAAGAAAAAGGGGGACCAAGATGAGATTCAAGAAAAGGTAAAGAACCTTGAAAAGATTTCGAAAGCTTGTGTTGGGACCATTGGGGAGGGAGTTGACTCTTATTGGATGATGGGCACAGATCTCGAAAAGAAGGTCAATGACATCGACGGTAGAGTACAACTCCTAACCAAGATCATTATGGAGATGGCTGATGATAGGAAAACTTTAAATAACATAATCAAAGAATCATGTGTTGGCATCATAGAGATGTTTACTTGATTTGCGTGTATTTCCCAAGCTTGCAGCCTCAAGGCAGATGGATAAGAGGAAGATGGTGACTTCTTTACTCCCAAAAAGGAGTAAGTAATCGCAATGGATTATTTTATCCACCCAGCTTGATTCCAAGGTTGGAGGGATCTGTGAGAACCTTGTAATATATCTTACAGTTTTTGCATGTTTATTTTTATGCACGCATGGTTAGGTTTAAAATTCTAAATTTACATTAGTTGCATCAACTTCGAGTTCCCTTTTTTCAAGAGAATAATTATATCTGTTGAGCTATGAGATTTTATGATAATTGAAGTTGTGTTTGATTCATGATTATTATATTAGATGATTGGACTAGGTTGAGTGTTATGATACTTGTACAACTTTCATAATTCAGGGACTTCCACACCAACAAAAATATTGATTAAGTTATGAGAAGAAGAATTCTGGTAGCATATTACAATTAAGAGTTTTTGAAAGCCATGGAAGTAGTGAGCATGGTCAAATAGCTATGCTGAAAAGAAGAAGAGAAAAAGAAATAATTAAAAATTGGCATACAAGTATCAAAAGAAAAGAAGAAAGCAGCTATCAAAAGAATCAAACATAGAAAAAATAAGAAAAAGGGAGGAGAGAAAACGATCATGAATCTTTACTACTAAACTTAGTGCTCTATATCTTTAAACTTTGTGATTATGTTGAATCACTAGTAGCTTCTTATAATTTCATTAATACTGAAAAAGGTGTGGAAGTATCTAAGTTATGTAATGTGTAAGGGTATGGTAATACCCCCAACGTATCTCTACATACGATTGTATTCATACTTAAATTCCTTCCTCATTTATTGTAATGACTCCTATCTCATGAACATGATGATCTTGTCCATAAGCCACCATCTTGCTTAGGGACGAGAAAGATCCTAGCTTGGGGGAGTTGATGAGTCCAAAATTGAAGCATATTTACCTTTTTTTGCATAAATATAGTAGGGATTTTTGTATTTCACTGCATCAATGTGTGCTATTTTGTTCTTGTTTTAACAGGATCCCAAATCATGAAGTCATATATGAACATATCAATTAGAGCTATCATATTGTGTAATTATATGATATTTCTAAGTGATAAAGTTCATTTTATGAATTTACCTTCGCATCTGGAGGAATACTAAACAAGGAGGAGGCACCAGTATGGTTAACGACCACTGGTAGGGGCGCACCCCGAACGTACTGTCCACCCGTACCAGGCGCCATCATGACCGCTTCGTCAAATACTTCTCACTAGCAAAGACGAGAAAGGGATCCGACATTCATAGCCACCAGAAACAACGAAAACCACATCCGAAAGGGATCTGAAGGAGGAACTTGGCTGGGGAAAATCCCAGCTGCTTCACGGATCATTGGAGGACAACACATCATCCCCTTGATCATCAACCGCTGCATATCTATTACCACCATTACTCCCGTCTTTCATCTATTAGATCTCTTTGTAATTCTAGATCCAGTTGTGGTTTACATTATATCTATCATCATACTTTTATCCATTCATTTGATTATGATGATGTTGTTGATTGCTTCCATGAGTGAGTAGTTCCTTTGTTCTTGGGGAGATGGAGAAACCCTAGCACCATTACGAATTTGTAATAAAGATGATCTATTCTTGTGTCCGTATGATATGCTTGTCTATGATATAATTATGATTTGTGTTTGATCTCTCTCTTTAGATGGTATGCGTAGTCGGCCGTATATCATTTTCCTTCGGGACTAAAGGGAGGGAGAAGTCCTTTGGACATGTCTTGGAAACGTACCCGGAATGCCACGTGATAGATTGGTGCCGGCTCGTAACCTGCAAGGTCAAAGGAGGATTAAAGAGGTACTACCTAAGATAATTATGATATCCACAGGGAAACCCTTAATTGCGGTGGTTTGTATGGGTGACTGCGCTCAGACATCGGATTGGTTATTTAGAGGTGACCTCACACTTGGCTCAACAAAGTGGTTCCTATGAGCCTTGTAGTAAATATCTTATTATGGGGCTCTCTCCACACATATCATGACACAAGAAGTATGTTATCTTGGTTGCACATAACAATAATACAATGCTAGTGGGATATCCTAGATCCCCAAGAATGTTTTAGCCCTATTGAGTTCAACTACGATTTCACACAAACTTGTTACTTATTCCCTTTTACTTGTTTTAATTACTTTTTCTGCAATCAACCATAAACCTTTAAAACACCCTTTACTTGAGATCAAAGACAGCTTATAAGTATACTTTGGTAGAGAGTAACGAGGGGCATAAGTACCTTTACCAATAGCTCTCTGTGGGTTCAATATCTTTACTTTGAAACTAGCTATAATTGGTCTGTGCACATGCAGTCATCAAATATGGTTAAATTTTGGACTCATCAACTCCCCCAAGCTAGACTGTTGCTCGTGCTCGAGCAAGATGGTGGATTTTGGACAAGATCGTCATGTTAATGAGGCACGAGTTGTTACAATAAATGAGGCAGAAATTGAAACACGAATACATTATCAGATGTCGAGTTACTTAGGGGTATTATCATACCCTTCCACATCACATGACTTAGAGGCTTCCACACCCTTTTACTATCAATGAAGTTATAAGAAGCTTTTAGTGATTCAACATATCATATAATCATAAAGTTAAACTAACTGAGCACTTGATTTCAGCAATGAAGATTCATGATCATTCTTTTTCTTGTATCTTTCTTTTTGCCTTGGGATTCTTTTTATAGTTGTTCCTTTATTTCTCTTCTATTCTCTCTTTTTTAGTACAGCCACTTGATCATGCTCACTACCTTTATGCCTTTTAATACTCGTGACTATAATATGGTACCAAAATTCTTCTTCACATGGTTTAATCAATACTTTTATTGGTGTGGAAGTCCCTAAAATCATGATAGTTGTACAAGTAGCATAACACTCAACTTAATTCAATTATGTAATATAATAATCATGAATCAAAAGATAACTTCAAATATCATAAAGTCTCGAAACCTAACGGATATAAATCTTCTCTTAAACAAAAGGGAGATTGAAGTTGATGCAAATTATGTAATTAAAACTTACCATGCATGAAGGAAAGTAAACATGCTAAAAGTGTAAGATAGATTACAAGGTCCTCATAGATCCCCCTAAGCTTGGAATCAAGCCGGTGGAATCAACTAATCCCTTGTGATTACTTACTACTTCTTGGGAGTGAAGAAGTCATCATCTTCCTCTTCTTCTTCTGCCTTGAGGCTGCAGGCATGAGAAATACATGCAAATCGAGTGGACATCTCTATGTTGCTAGCATGCAGTTTTGTAATTATTTTTCTTAATGTCTTCCTGTCATCAGCCATCTCCATGATGACCTTGGTTAGGAGTTGAACTCTATCGTTGATGTCATCGACCTTCTTTTCGAGGTCTTTACCAATCATCCAGTAAGAGTCAACTCCTTTCTCAATAGTTTCAACACAAGCTTTGGAAATCTTTTCAAGGTTCTCGATCTTTTCTCGAATCTCATCCCGTTTTTCCTCTTTTCGATAAGAGGATCATGGAGGATATTTGAGAGAAGATCCATGAAGGTTATACCTATAGGGGTTGAGTGGAGATTCTTCTTTGTTCTTCCTTTGTTCCATGTGCCTGAGCATCTTCAACTTGCACGGAAACATATCTTCCCAGTTGGGGAGTAGAACCACCTGAGTAGACTCTTGGGTTGAGGAGGACGAATTATCCCTCTCGGATCCCCTTCTTTTGGCTTGCGCGACAAGAACGTCTTTCTTCTTGGTCCATATCTGCTTGATATGAAAATACTGCATAGTTCTTGAGCGATCAAGTGAGATCTGTGGTGCCATGATAAAAAGGGAAGAAAAAAACTCAAGATCTGAAAGACAATGGTGAAAGACAAAGGAAAATAAAGAGAAGAGATGCAAATAAAAGGGAATACCCTATATAAAAGGGTTGGAGTCAGCCACAGGCATAGTTTTAAAAACTGGACCCGACTGCCGGTTCGACAGGAAAAAACCAGAACCAAAGGCCCCTCCGGTTGTTTAAGCGCAGTGGGCCGCACGTGCAAGCGAACCGGAATAAACCGAATGAACTATGGTTCAACGGGCGGTTTTAGTCATTAAACCGCACACCGGAATAAACCGAATGAACTGGACGGTTTTAGTCATTAAACCGCACACCGGTCTGACCAGTTCAACTATCTCCGGCTGGGATTCGAACCTTGAACAAGCGCGCTAAGTAACGAGCTGAGATCGAGTTGCTAACCATCTATTCCACCCGTGTTAGATGTTAATACAAGTGAAACATCTCTTTTGTAATTCCTATACACGCTAGCTAGCAGTACTAGTCATTGCACTCTTTCTTTCTAAAAGCTCGCTTGCACTCTTTCCTTCTAAAACAAGTACTAACAACCCCAGGGGTGTACTCTTGTAAGTGTGACGTCCACAATGAATTTGTCCTAAGACACACCATATTAGAATTTTGAAAAGGTTTGAAGTAGGCATTGAGACTATTTATATCTTGTTATGGCATTGTGGTTTTGGACTATGTACAACTTATTATGTGAACTATTGTTCTTACAGAATTCAAGTCTAGACACACTACAATATTTTGGCATTTATATTTATCTATTTATTGCAATAGTTATCAATAAATATATGTGATTTTGTAATTAAAAAAACTAGACAGTGAACCGGCGGTCCGACGAGTAAAAACTTAAACCGACAGCCTAACCGGTTCGATCACGGGTCTGATTTTTTAAACTATGACCACAGGTAATGGTACAGGCGGGTCCCGTCCGCACCATGCGCCCGTTCGGACATCTTACCGACTTTTATCTCTCTCTTTTTTTCGAACACAACGAACGAGCGAGGAGGAAAACATCACCAGTAACGACCACTGGTACGGGCGTGTCCGCCCGTACTGCCCGGTCGTACCGAATTGCAAGAAAAAGTGCATAGGGTTCTCCCTACTTAACGACCACTGGTACGGGCGCGTCTACACGTACGGCCCGCCCATACCAGGTCGGAAAATAGCTCAAAAAATTGGAAAAATTAAGGAAAGCAAAGAACAAAGTGAAACAAACTAAAAGAATTCCAGAATAGCAGAAATTAGGTAGCTAAAATATTGTTACCTCACTTTACTATAGTCCTCGCCCGAGATTAAGGAGATTAGCTCCACTGTATCTACTTTCCAACTCTATAGTGCTTCAAATGCCGCCCATTAACAATTCAGGACGAAGAAGAGGGTGCAGTATTTTTCAACTTTACCGCTCCCGAAGGGTAAGCCTCCTTAACTTCATAAGGTCCTTCCACTACTAGAAAAGTTTCCTTCCGTAACGACTTGGTCCGACGGTCATTGTAGAAGACGCATCTTCCGGCATCTTCCGAAGGGTAAGCCTCCTCAACTTCATAAGGTTCTTCCACTATAAGAAATTCTCGGCTCGGCCATGGCCAATGGAAAATATTTGTTTCCGGTTTCGCGGTCCTCTACTACGGCGGAACTGCTAAAACATGGAGGAAGCTCGGCTGGTGCATGGCAGAAGCAAGATTTTCGTTTCCTCGTGCGATGTTGACTCGCCGAAGTTTTTTGAGGCATGTGGGTCCCGGACGTCAGTGTCTCTAGCGGACCATACTTTTCGGTTGTGCCTCTTTGATTTGAACTCGATAACGTTGCTCGATGCGTCTGCCGTTTAGTCAGACTGCTAGGTCTCACATTTCAGCCTTTCATGAAATTTTTTCCTTCGCTCACGCTACCCTTTTCCGAAGTTGATAGTGCTTCTCGATGCATCTACCATTTAATCAGCTTGCTGGGACCCACATGTCATCCTCTCATTAGAAGAAACGTGTATATGATGAAATTTTTTTCCTTCGCTCGCACTATGTACCCTGTTCCGAAGTTGATAGCGCTGCTCGATGCATCTACTGTTTAATCAACCTCCTGGGCCCCACATGTCATCCACTCATTAAAATAAACGTGTGTATGATGATTTTTTTGCTCTCGGTCGCGCTTTCGTGTTCCGAACTTGATAGCGTTGCTCGCTGCTTCAGCCGTTTATATAGGCTCGTGGGCTCGACATGTCAGCCTCCTCTGTGTAGGAAATATGTGCATGCTAGACTTTTTTATTCTCTCACGTCTCCCCGTTTGGAACTTGGCAATGTTGCTCGATACATCACCGTATAATGTCTCTCTGCTGAGTCCACATGTCAGCCGCCTATGTAGAGGAAACGTATGTATATTAGACATTTGTTTTGGTCGCGTCCGCCGGTTTGACCTTGGTAATGTTGTTCCATGCGGCAGGCGTGTATGGTCTTGCTGCTGGGGCCCACGTATCAGCCTCTCTGGACAAGAAACATGTCGATCTTGGTCTTTTTTTTTCGATCGTGACTGTTGTACAAGTACTTTTTAAACGCGCTCGTTAAACTTGATATCTTGTATGGTAGGGTTGATGGGCGCTAGCCGCAGGTAGGTGGGTCGGCCATGTCAACCTCTCAGTATAAAAATATTGCTACAGATAAACTGCATGCCTTGCCACTACACAAGAAAATTGTTATGCTTTTATAAAACGTAAAAAATATATACTAACATGGTATATAACTTATTAATTTTTCTTCTTAAAAAAATGGCTTGTCCATCTGCTACGCGTGATTGCTAGCATCAACTAAAAAATGTTAAGTATAAATAATATAGTAGATAGTACTTAAAAAACATAGATAAACGAAGTTTTTTTGGGGGGGGATGGATAGTGCCCAAAAAAAGGCCGAATTGAAAAAAAATGGGCCAAACAGGGATTGATGGGATATTTTTCATGGGCTCTCGCCCAATGTAACTAGGATATTTGTGCGTCCGAATGACCCAAAACATGGTCGAGTTAGAAGGTCTTCGGCTATAATGATGCTAGATGGACTAATTTCTTGAGCTCGATAGTTAAAATCCCAAGATACATACTGGGGCTCGGCCGGATTCAAAACAAATACGTCAACAAGGAAAAAAAGTTATAAAATATGAGCGCCTAGATCCCAGGCGTCTTAGAACTTGTTATATTAAGGCGCTGACGTCACTCTACTAGTTGTGCTAATTCTCAGTTGTAACCTAGTAGTTGCAACTCATTAAATTCCCAGTTACAACAAATGTGTAACCCTCACGTTGCACGAATCGCGAGGTAAATCCAATGGCGAGAGAGGTGACTCTTGAGAACTGGAAAATCCAATAAATATTTATAGATATTTCTGTGAAAATTATGGACAAACACCTCGCGCCCGCCAAAACTTTCCACCGAGACCCCAAACTTTCCTAAGCCCGCCCTCAATTGAGCGACAAGCCCCTGTCTCTTGAAATTTTGCGCCGTTCTTATGGGAGATGCACCGGATTAGAACCAGGCTGCAAACTTCTCCACGCCTTAAAAAAACTTCTCCACGCCTTAAAAAAACTTCTCGACGCCTTTCTATCAATAGTGTTGGCCTACCACCATTGGTCACGCCGTTCTTCACGAGACGCACCGGCCGGCAGTTAGCTGGGTGATCCCCACGCTTCGCCTGCTAGATTCAGGCACTGGACATTCTTCTTGGTTATGGTTTGTTCTCCACCTCTCCTAGAAATAGTTAAAGCTTGTGACCGTCCAGATTTACAAGGTGCTTGCAGATTTGGGTAAGTATGTTCTTTAGGTAAATCTATAGTAAAGCTCTGGACAGAAGAGCTCGAAAACATTTAAAAAAGGACTTGGCAGAGATCCTGTGAAAGCTTTTGACCTGATATATTCCCCATCCTTCTTTGATACGATGGAGCATTTGGCTGTTGATGTACTTGACGAGGAAGTACTTAGAGGTACAGTACAGTATAGATGGATGTACCCTATAGAACGTCGACTTCGCATTTCCAAGGAGCGGGAAGATATCCGTAGACAATTTGATAAGTGAGTGTTATGGAAAGATATCTTCACATATAAGACTGTAGAAAAATTAGATATATTTAGATTTCTGACTTGGCTATGTTTTGTAGGTTCTTCATAGAAATAAAAGTACTAGCAAATTTCGTTCCACCAATAAAAAGACCGGATGGACTAAGATCTAAGGATCATGTAAGACGCTCAAATTGCATTGTGAATTGTCTACGAATTATCCAGATGGGGTAACCTCTTGTCTATTTTGTAATGCTAGATTTCAGAGCTTGAATTTCTGGCCCTTATCTGTGGTTCTGATAGGAGTATAACAACAGATTCAACTTGCATTTCCAACGGTGTCTGCCATAGTGCTGATGTACCTTCTATGGAGACTGACGTAGCTGGAGCTTGTCCTGATGAACCTGCACTGGATTGCGTTTAGATTCGAAATCCTCCACTTGACATTGTCGTCCCAAGGAAAATAAGGTTGTGGATCTGGTAATAACGCCTTCTGTAGAACAAGATGCTGGAGGTGACGATTTCCTATGGCAATCCCTACCATTCTATGACTTGTACGAGTAGTTATCATAATATAATTCAATTGCATGTCCCTCTCTATCATTGAAAATGGCTGATGAGTGCATATTTGCATCATCTTTTACATTATTATTTTACATTGTAGATGCAGGATTTTGGTATTTTACGGCGTTCGCGCGCATATTTTATGTCTGTTTTCACCAGGATTAGTACAGATGATGGATCCAATGGATACAATTAATAAAGCAGTTGTACTGTGGAGAAAAGGAGTCAAAAACAACGTAAATCACTTATTTAGGAAATATTATTAATACTAGAGGAAAACTAGAAGCGAACAAAGGAGACAGAGAGCATAACGACCAACTATACGGGCGGAGGAAATATTCCCACCGTGTAGCTCCGGCCATATAGCTAGTGCCGTCTCCGCCTCATCAAATAGTTTCACCCCGTGCAATTGGTTCGGAGAGACGACATACAGAACACCCAGAAATCGCAGAAACCTCACCTCCGGAAGGCATCTGGAGGGGGAACTCATCCGCCAGGGATCCATCTTCGCCCTGCGCAGATCCGGGAGGCTAAGGCATGTATCTTCATCATCCACCGCTGCATCACCACCATCTCCATCCATCCCATCTACATCTTGTCTATATCTTGTTGTAACTCCTATACTCGTTGTGGATTTATACAAGTACTATTCATCTATGATTGTTTCCATTACCATTGCCATGATGTTGATTGCCTCCATGTCTGAGTAGATCATTAGTTCTTGGGGATATGGAGAAACCCTAGTATGAGATTGAAATAAGATAAAGTCTATTATGATATTCATCGCTGTGACCATATGTTAGATTCTCTACATCTTGATGTTGAGAGAAGCCGACCTCTCAATATTTGTCTCTCGTGGGGACTTGATGGAGGAAACTACTTATTGGTTGACGGAGGAGTGCTAGCACTTACGGTGACTACAAAGCTGTTAGCAATCCTTACGTATCAACTTGGGAAGCCGAGAAAACTCACGGAACACTATCCATGCCATGGGATACGTCCTACGGGATTATGTCCCTTAATAGCGTAGTAATTCGATTGATGTCGATTGCTGCCTGTTGTGGTTATGAGGATGATGTGCGCAGCGGTTGCTAGCAAATCATCCATATATGGAGTTCCTCCCACACATACACAATTGAGAATGTTCATGATGATAATCTTTTTCTTAGATCTTTACAATACTAGTGGTGTATCCGCTACTCCCTGAGAACACTTTTTCCCTACTGAAGTTCCAATCTCTCTTACATACGCGATACTTACTTTCTGTATTAAGTTACTTTGCTTTACTTTATTATTGCTCTTATACCCAAAACCCAAAAACACCTTTTTACACAATACTCGCATTTTATCTTGTCACTTAGAACTTTCTCTAGTATTTCTATCATAATATTTATTTCAAGAGTTATTAGACTTCAGACTCCTGCTCCCTGTGGGATCGATATCTTTATTTTGAAACTAGCTACAAACGATCTGTGCACTTGCAGTCATCAGTGACATATCTTTTGCCTTGTTTCAAAAATAAATAAATATTTGCATGTCTCCTTGTGTTAGTCGATGCAAAGAAGATACTGTTTTCTGTTTAAGTCATGTGAACAAATATGTTTGTATGTGGAGATATAAATGCGGATTGGGTGACAAAATCAGCATAAAATTTCCAGATCAATAACACAAGCATAATTGTATTACAAGAAAAGGAACAAAACCATCTTTTCACCGTGCTTGTGAAAAGGAGATGAGCCAGGAACCACGCCTGCAAGTGGCAGAGTTCAATTGTCATGCAACTCAGCTAGCATTGGTTTATCATCGATAATACTTAAGCATCCGAATATTATGATTACATACTAGCAGTAGTTCCAGTTCCACACTACAGTTCAAAAGGAAAAAGTGTAAGAAATGCGTATGGTAGCTCCATAATACAGGTTCTAGAGAAAAGCATACAAATCATAAGAAAGAAAGCTCCGCATCATAGTTCACCACCTTCAGGTGCAACAGTCTCTACAGATTGTAAACCCAAATCACCACGTCCTTCAGGTGGCACGATAATTTTGGGAGCAGGATCAGCAACACCAACAACAGCGCCAACACCAGTAGCATGAGTCTCCATAATAGGTGAACTATTGAGCACCACGATGTCCTCTGAAGGCTCTTCACTGCCAGCTCCATCCACACAAGTCTCCATGGATGGTAAAACCAATCCACCACCTCCATCATCTAGCACGACGATGGCAGGTGCAGGATCATCAGTACTAGCTACAGCTACAACTGCATCATTCTCCGTAGAAGGTAAACAAGGTGGCGTCTTAGGTGTAGCGATCTGACATCCATTTTCTACTCCTTCATCAGGAAACTGAGAGTCTTCTTCAAGTTTGTGCTCCTGCGGTTACAAGATAAACAGAGATTACATCGAAAGCATCTGCGCGGGACGACAAGAACATACGTCATTCTATTGATTTACCTTGTCATCTGGGATAGCAGAAATCACAGGATTGGAACCTATTTCATCGAGATTCCTCTTTTTCGCTCCTTCCCCTATCTCCTTCTGCAGCAAGTTGTAATATTGATTACGTGATGTTGATTGTCAAATATATGCAAATGTTCAAAAGTTTGCGCTGTCGAACTACCAACTTCAAACGGATCCCCACTGTTCTTAGTTATGGGATCTACCCCAGAAAACAAGCTTCTATGCAATCCTAGTCTACAAAAAAGGATGCATACCCAAGATAAGAACTACTCTACACATGACAATGTTGTGCAATCGACAATAAAAATTTAACCGCATCATCATCTCTACCATGTAAGTTCGGACTGAATCCAGATACACTCATTTAAGATAAGCTAAAACATCTTATATTATGAAACAGAGGGAATAGGTACGAGTGTTCTAGTATTTCATAAACCGCCATTGCTGCCGCGAGACAGAGATGACAGATGCTCCACCGCCCTTCAGAAGGTTGACGCGCTGATCTCGTCGCCACCTGTAGAGGATGTAGCCGAGGAGCTGGTCATCAACAATATGGAGCGAGAGGCTAGGGGCGGTAGTGGATGGGAAGAAGGGACTGAGTAAAAGAGGTTGTGTGTGCGTGGTGGGAGGCTAGTGAGGGAGTTAAATCCAGCTTGTCTTGGAAGGAACATACTGCCATGTGCACTGGTGTGTGCAAAACTCCCTCCCTCTCTCTTCTGCGGCAGCTACTGACAGTATTACTCCAGCTAGCTTCATCGAGTTCTCTGTCACTCCTACTAGTAGACCTTTACTACTAATACTAGGTAGACAAGCAGTACTTTTTCAGAAGAAGAAAAAACTAGACTAGCACACTGTCATACAATATTTCCTTGTCAAATCACTAGCGATGCCATGATGAGCGACATGGTTTTACTAGTAAACCTAGAAACATCGTGTTCCTTCCACCACATGCAGTTTCTGAGCGAAGTACTTGCCAACACGTCCAACTTAGGCTTACAAGACCCAAACTGCAGTGAAAAAGAAACAAAACTACAGACCTGCAAGGAGTAATACTAATAGTACTACTATTATACAACATTCTGGAAGAAATTATGTACGGAATAGTAGTAGTAGAGTACAATTGTACTCCTAATAAGGTTCTTTTACAATCTTGGTGAAATATACATACTGGAGAAACTACCAAGTGTACAAAAGGGTTTTGGTCATACGGAGTATTTTACAAGACAGACGGGGTGTGAAACTAAATGTTGAGTACTCGTACATCAGCTAAAAACTAGCCAAAAGAAAGAGTTCAACAGAAGGCCGAGACCAAATGAGCTATCCTTGAACAGGCTGGTTCCACTCCAAGGCGTTTGAGAAGCTTGGGATGAACCTAAATGGAGTCTCCGACCATATCCAGCTAGTGTTGGTGTGGAAACCAATAGCTGCGTCACCATTCAGACTGAAGCAACAAATTTCATGATGTGGCCCGTACTCATAGCCAATTTCTTCGTGTGATGTAGAAACACAGTTCCTTCTCATCAGATATCCTGGTGGATCATTTGCATCGCCTACTGCAATATTAATTGGATAGTTCACGCCAAGGAAAAGAGAATATGATCCAATGTCAGTAACCCTTTTCCATTGGTTAGCTGCAGTTAACTGGCTTGTGTCCATCGAGAACACAATGCACTCAAACCCAGAAGGATAGGTGCGAACGGTGGGACCATAGTGAACAACACTAGTATCATCAGCAATTGCATTGCCTGAGAAACCATATGTATAGACTAGAAGAAGTCTTGAACCACCGGCAGATCTTGCTAACCACCACCTACCATGATCATTCTCCTCATCGTACTCAGCAAACCCATGTGTTAGGTAAAGCACATCTCGTGGCGACATGATAAGGATAGGACCTTCAAAAGGAAAGGAAATGTAACATGGAAATAATACTGATATTGATCTGACATTGTAGAAGTTGATATACAATACTATTTTCAAAAAGCTTGAATATACTTAAGATGTTTGATTGCATAAAAAAATTCCAACCTAGGGACATGCTATGGAAATTCTAATTCTTTTCGAAATGGGGATATGCTATGGAAATTCTCCTATAGACATGGTTTGATTTATAGGTGAAGGAAATATGCCCTGAGAGGCAATAATAAAGTTGTTATTATATATTCCTTATACATGATAGATGTTTATTTTACATGCTAGAAATGTATTGATTCGGAAACATCAATACATGTGTGTTTAATAAACAAAAAGGGTTCCTAGTCATGCCTCTCTTATAGACTAGCTTGTTGATTAACAGGATGATCAAGGTTTCCTGATCATGGACATTGGATGTTGTTAATAACAAGGTCACACCATTGGTGGAATGATGTGATGAACATTCATCCGAAGTATGCTCATTACGATCAAGTCATTATGTTTATATTGCTATAACATCATACGAAGTAATCTTTATCCTTAGACCATGAGATCATGTTAATTGCTAACACCGGAAGAGTATCTTGATAACATCAAACTTCACACCATAACAGGGTGACTATAAAGATGGGTTCAGTACTACAAAGGTGTTATGTTGAGGCTCATGGATCAAGAGTGGAATTTGTCAATCCAGATGACGGATAGATATACTCTAGGTCCTCTCGGTGATATCACATTAGGATAGCTTGCAAGCAAGTGATGTGATCACTAGAATGTTATATCACGGGAATGAGAAAAGAGTGCATGTCGGTAACGAGATCAAACTAGGTATGGAGATACCGATGATCGAATCTCGGACATGTAATATATCGAGAGACAAAGGGATTTAGTTACAAGCGTTAAAGGTTCTCACGATCACAGGAGTCCCGCTACTGATTATTGATCGGAGAAGGGTCTCGATCATGTCTGCATTATTCGCGAACTGTAGGGTGGCACACTTAAGAGTTACCGGACACCATTTTGGAGCACATATGTTTCAGACGAAAGAATTGCAAAGCGCAGGAATTGTTTCAATAGAAACCAGAAATTGTTTCGGGTGAAATTGCAGAAGGTGGTTCTGCATGTGATATTGAAATATTGCAAGGGGCTATATGTGAATGTTTGTTAATTAAAGTAATTAACAAAATTCTGAATAAATTTAATAAAAATAGTTTTATTAAATGAGAGAGCATTAAATTTGGAGAAATTTAATGCATTTAAAGTGGAGACTTTAAAAGGGAATGTGAAGAGGCATTTTAATGTGGAGGGGTTACCACCACATGAATGGGGGAGGTGAGGGGTCACCCCCCATGCGCCGGCCATGGATATAGGGGGCACCCCCCTCCTCCTATAAAAGGCCACCCATTCCCTCCTTCATCCTCACACCTCCTTGTGAAGGATCTCTCTCCCCCTCTAGATTATTCCCCCATGGTGTCGGATTAGCGAGATACATGTTCCCGGTGGCATTTCATCTGGAAGGAGTTGCTCCTTCCGCTGGATCGCTGGAGCGAGGAGGTGGAGGTTGTCCGGTGGCTTGAACGTGTGTGCGAGTGCGGATGCGCTGCTGAGTTGCGGCGCTCGGACTTCCTCATGATCTTGAGATCGGCAAGTGTACGACTACATCAACCACGAGTTCCTACTCGTTAACAAAGCTCGTTGTCTATGAGGGTAAGTTCTTGTTGGATGTACGTCCACCCATTGCTTTGTACCTAGTAGATAGATCTTGGCGTGTAGTTCACAGCATAGGAAATTTTTTGTTTTCTATGCTGCGGACCCAACAGTGGTATCAGAGCCTGATCTATGCGTAGGTGCTTAGCACGGGTAATACACATATGGTTAATATGTGGGCGATGATGATCATGTTATTGCATCTTCTATGTATTTTGGATATTGGTGGCATAGTGGGATGAAGCGGCCCGGACCAACCTTACATGTCATCGTACATGAGACCAGTTCCACGACTGACATGCAACTTGTTTTGCATAAGTGGCTGGCGGATGTCTGTCTCTCCTACTATAGTCAATATCTGATTTACAACAAGTTGCTAATATCCTCGTTGTGGTTCATGTTCGTAGGTAAGAATGGTTCTATCTCCGAAAGCCCTAAGCCACGTAAAACTTGGAATTGATAAATTAGAGGCGTCTAGTTTAGATCGTTGCTGGGCTAGTGTGTTGATATGGTATTGTTGTAAGTAGATGTATGGTGGATACTCTTAGAACACACTCAACGTGTAAGTTCCATAGACATTGGCCTTACACACAAAGGAATGATAGAGATCATACCACGATGCAAATGATAGAGATCAAATGCATGGACCATATCATCTCACTTTACACATTAGATGTTAGCATCTTATACTGCTAGTTTGGCGCGTTTGATAGCATTATAAGATGATCCCTCTTTTAGATATCAATATAAAAATGTGTTCTTCCTTGAGTATGCACCGTGGTATGGATCGTGTTTCGAGACATCACGTGATGATCGGGTGTACTCGAATCTACGCTTTCATAGGAACGGGTGTAAGACAGTTTTACACACGCGAATACTAAGGTTCTTACTTGGCAAGCCTAGCATGTACAGACATGGCCTCGGAACACGGACCGAAAGGTTAAGCATGAGTCATATGGTTGATATGATGCCCATATAGATGCTCGCCTTTGAAGCTATATCAACTCACGTGATGATCGGACTTGGTATAGTGGATTTGGTTCATGTAATCACCAAAAGGACAGGAGGGATGTCGTTTTTGAGTGGGAGTTCATTAGTAATTTGGATTAGTTGAACTCAATCTATCATAAACTTAGTCTAAATAAACTTTACAAATTCTGTTGTAGATGGCACCACCTGCTTTTAATTTCAATGTGTTCATGGAGAAAGAGAAACTTGCTGCGAATGGTAGCAACTTCACCAACTGGGCTATGAATTTGAGGATTCTCCTCACTGCTGCACAAAAGCAATATGTGCTAGATGCGCCGCTAGGCCCCCCACCAGCTCCTGATGCCCCTGACGAGGAAAAGAATGTCTATGTGACTCGTCAGGAGGACCACAACTTAGTTCATTGCGGCATACTGTATGGGCTAGAGCCAGAACTTCGAAAGCGTTTCGAAAATGGCAATGCCTTTGATACCATGGGAGAATTGAAAATGATTTTCGATACCCATGCTGCCATAGAGAGTTATAATGCTACAGAAAAGTTCTTTAGCTGCATGATGGAGGAAAGCAGCTCCGTTAGTGAGCATGTACTCAAAATGTCTGGGTACGCCGATAAGCTTGTGTCCTTGGGAATAACGATTCCCATTGACTTAGGCATACATCATGTTCTCCAATCTCTGCCACCTAGCTACAAGAGCTTCGTGATGAACTATAATATGCAGGGCATGAAGAAGTCTCTTCCCGAGCTTCTGTCAATGCTTAAGACTGCAGAAGTGGAGATTAGGAAAGAACATCAAGTGTTGATGATCAATAGGACCACTAGTTTCAAGAAGGACAAGAAAGGAAAGCACAAGGGAAAGAAGGGTGGAAAGTCTGTTGCCACGCCTGAAAAGAAACCCTGGGCTGGCCCTAAGTCTGACACCGAGTGCTAGTATTGCAAGGGGACTGGCCATTGGAAGTGCAACTACCCCAAGTATTTGGCGGACAAGAAGTCCAGCAAGGCAAACAAAGGTATATGTGATATACATGTTATTGATGTGTACTTGACTAGTACTCGCAGTAGCACCTGGGTATTTGATACCGGATCGGTTTCTAATATATGTAACTCGGTTTAGGGGCTATGGAACAAGCGACAACTAGCAAGGGACGAGGTCAGGATGCGGGTCGGCAATGGATCAAGAGTTGATGTGATCGCCGTCGGGATGCTACCTCTCCATTTGCCATCGGGATTAGTTATAAACCTAAATAATGTTATTTGGTGCCTGCATTGAGCATGACCATTGTATCTGGATCCTGTTTGATGCAAAGTGGTCATTTCTTTAAATTTGAGAACAATGGTTGTTCGATTTATAAGAATGATATCTTTTATGGTCATGCACCTATGTTGAATGGTTTATTTCTATTGGATCTCGATAGTAATATTACGCACATTCATAATGTTAATGCTAAAAAGATTAAACTTGATGATGATATGTCTACATATATGTGGCACTGCCGTCTAGGTCATATTGGCGTTAAACGCATGAAGAAACTCCATTCTGATGGACTTTTGGAATCACTTGATTTTGAATCATTTGATACATGTGAGCCATGCCTTATGGGCAAGATGACTAGAACGCCGTTTTCCGGTTCAATTGAACGGGCGGCAAATCTATTGGAGATCGTACATACTGATGTGTGTGGACCAATGAGTGTGTCGGCGCGAGGTGGATATCGTTATTTTGTTACTTTCACGGATGATTTGAGTAGATATGGGTATATCTATTTGATGAAACATAAGTCTGAAACTTTTGAAAAGTTTAAGGAATTTCAGAATGAAGTGGAAAATCATCATAATAGAAAGATCAAGTTTCTACGGTCTGACCATGGAGGAGAGTATCTAAGTTACGAGTTTAGCACACACATGAAAGAGTGTGGAATAGTTTCACAACTCACGCCTGCCGGAACACCACAACGTAATGGTGTGTCGGAACATCGTAATCGTACCTTATTGGATATGGTTTGATCTATGATGTCTCTGACTGACTTACCTCTGTCATTTTGGGGTTATGCACTGGAAACATCTACATTCACTTTAAATCGGGCACCATCTAAATCCGTTGAAACGACACCGTATGAATTATGGTTTGGAAACAAACCTAAGCTGTCATTTCTTAAGGTTTGGGGATGCGATGTTTATGTGAAGAAACTTCAACCGGATAAACTCGAACCCAAAGCGGAAAAATGCATCTTCATAGGATACCCTAAGGAAACAATTGGGTATACCTTCTATCACAGATCCGAGGGCAAGGTTTTTGTTGCCAAGAATGGATCCTTTCTTGAGAAGGAGTTTCTCGTGAAAGGTGTGAGTAGTCGGAAGGTAGAACTCGAAGAGGTTATTGAACCTTCTCTTCGTGGAATGGCGAGTGGCGCAGCACCGGAAGTTATTTCGGAGTTGACTTCACCTGATGAAGAGAGAGCTAATGATAATGATCATGAAACTCCGAAAGAGGACACTATAGAACCTCGCAGGTTAAGCAGGACACGTGCAGCTCCTGAACTGTACGGCAATCCTGTTGTGAATTTCATGGTTGATGAAATGGATGACCCTGTGACGTATGAAGAAGCGATGATGAGCCCGGATTCCAACAAATGTCTAGAAGCCATGAAATCCGAGATGGAATCCATGTACGAGAACCAAGTTTGGAACTTGGTGGACTTACCTCACGACCGAAAGGCCGTTGAGAATAAATGGATTTTCAAAAGGAAAACGGATGCTGATGGTAATGTGACCATCTATAAGGCTCGACTTGTCGCAAAGGGGTTTCGACAAATTCAAGGAGTTGACTACGATGAGACATTCTCTCCCGTAGCGATGCTTAAATCAGTTAGGATTATGTTAGCAATTGCTGCATATTTCGATTATGAAATATGGCAGATGGATGTCAAAACTGCGTTCCTCAATGGTAAGATTGAAGAAGAGTTGTATATGATCCAACCTAAGGGTTTTGTCGATCCTAAGGATGCTAATAAGGTGTGCAAATTTCAGCGATCCATCTATGGACCGAAGCAAGCATCACGAAGTTGGAATCTTCGCTTTGATGAGGTGATCAAAGAGTTTGGATTTGTCCAAACTTATGGAGAGGCTTGTATTTACAAGAAAGTGAGTGGGAGCAATGTGGCATTTTTGATATTATATGTGGATGACATATTATTTATTGGAAATGATATAGATCTTTTAAACAGTGTTAAAAGTTATCTAAACAGCAAATTTTCGATGAAAGACCTTGGTGAAGCGTCATATATATTAGGCATTAAAATCTATAGAGATAGATCAAGGAGCCTAATTGGGCTATCGCAGAGTACATACCTTGATAAGATATTAAAGAAGTTTAATATGGATGAAAGTAAGAAGGGGTTCTTACCTATGTTGCAAGGCAAGACATTGAGTAAGACTCAAAGTCCGTCTACGGCGGAAGAAAGAGAGATGATGGATAAGATACCCTATGCCTCGGCCATAGGCTCTATTATGTATGCCATGCTATGTACAAGACCGGATGTGGCACATGCTATTAGTTTGACTAGTAGGTACCAATCTGATCCAGGTTCTGAACACTGGATAGCGGTAAAGAACATCCTCAAGTACATGTTAGATTTATCACTATGTGAACTAGATTATTGTCTCTAGTGCAAGTGGGAGACTGAAGGAAATATGCCCTGAGAGGCAATAATAAAGTTGTTATTATATATTCCTTATACATGATAGATGTTTATTTTACATGCTAGAAATTTATTGATTCGGAAACATCAATACATGTGTGTTTAATAAACAAAAAGGGTTCCTAGTCATGCCTCTCTTATAGACTAGCTTGTTGATTAACAGGATGATCAAGGTTTCTTGATCATGGACATTGGATGTTGTTAATAACAAGGTCACACCATTGGTGGAATGATGTGATGAACATTCATCCGAAGTATAGCATTACGATCAAGTCATTATGTTTATATTGCTATAACATCATACGAAGTAATCTTTATCCTCAGACCATGAGATCATGTTAATTGCTAACACCGGAAGAGTATCTTGATATCATCAAACGTCACACCGTAACAGGGTGACTATAAAGATGGGTTCAGTACTACAAAGGTGTTATGTTGAGGCTCATGGATCAAGAGTGGAATTTGTCAATCCAGATGACGGATAGATATACTCTAGGCCCTCTCGGTGATATCACATTAGGATAGCTTGCAAGCAAGTGATGTGATCACTAGAATGTTATATCACAGGAACGAGAAAAGAGTGCATGTCGGTAACGAGATCAAACTAGGTATGGAGATACCGATGATCGAATCTCGGACATGTAATATATCGAGAGACAAAGGGATTTAGTTACAAGTGTTAAAGGTTCTCACGATCACAGGAGTCATCGTTGAATGTGTAGGAGTCAGTACGGATCTCCAGGTCCCGCTGCTGATTATTGATCGGAGAAGGGTCTCGATCATGTCTGCATTATTTGCGAACCGTAGGGTGGCACACTTAAGAGTTACCGGACACCATTTTGGAGCACATATGTTTCAGACAAAAGAATTGCAAAGCGCAGGAATTGTTTCAATAGAAACCGGAAATTGTATCGGGTGAAATTGCAGAAGGTGGTTCTGCATGTGATATTGAAATATTGCAAGGGGCTATATGTGAATGTTTGTTAATTAAAGTAATTAACAAAATTCTGAATAAATTTAATAAAAATAGTTTTATTAAATGAGAGAGCATTAAATTTGGAGAAATTTAATGCATTTAAAGTGGAGACTTTAAAAGGGAATGTGAAGAGGCATTTTAATGTGGAGGGGTTACCACCACATGAATGGGGGAGGTGAGGGGTCACCCCCCATGCGCCGGCCATGGAGAGAGGGGCACCCCCCTCCTCCTATAAAAGGCCACCCATTCCCTCCTTCATCCTCACACCTCCTTGTGAAGGATCTCTCTCCCCCTCTAGAATTATTCCCCCATGATCTCGGATTAGCGAGATACATGTTCCCGGTGGCATTTCGTCTGGAAGGAGTTGCTGCTTCCGCTGGATTGCTGGAGCGAGGAGGTGGAGGTTGTCCGGTGGCTTGAATGTGTGTGCGAGTGCGGATGCGCTGCTGAGTTGCGGCGCTTGGACTTCCTCACGATCTTGAGATCGGCAAGTGTACGACTACATCAACCACGAGTTCCTACTCGTTAACAAAGGTCGTTGTCTACGAGGGTAAGTTCTCGTTGGATGTATGTCCACCCGTTGCTTTGTACCTAGTAGATAGATCTTGGCGTGTAGTTCATACCGTAGGAAATTTTTTGTTTTTTATGTTGCGGACCCAACAATAGGATCAAATGAAATAAGAAATAATCCTATAGGATCTTGAATGTAAAGTTCATAGGGAAAAAATCAAGGTTGGATCCTACAAGATTTTGGTGTCTCATATACCAAAGGAAAACCAACAAGGATTATTTCTAGGAGGTACATACAGAGGTAGAGACCGAGGCAAGAAGTTCCAGGTGAGTGAGAGGCAAGAAGATCTACTCCTGGAGAGAGACGAAAAGCTTGCGGCCTGGTGGAGGGTGTACAGTGCTGCAAGGGAGAGACCGAGGACTGCGTGCATGTCTTTGACACCAACCTGTAATTAACTTTTTGGTCTTATCAAATTTAAATAGCCTTAATAATCCTATATAGAGGGAGTACTAGTACTAGTAGTAGTACTACATCTTAGAACAAATCAGACAAACTAAAACTACATTTATTAGTGGTACTTTTTTTTGAGAAATTATAATTAGTAGTAGTACTTAGATATGTGAAAAACCAATCCAAGTTACTACTCCAATAGAGAGTATGATCACTATGTTTTATGGATTTTTCTTTACTCTATGTACTAGTAGTAAAAGCTAGAATATAGATTATTTCAGAACAAATTTTGGCTCTACAGTATCTAGAATACGCGCAAACCTCAAAAGACACTTCATTGCTTAGTTTCAGGGATCTTGTGCTAAATGCATGAACTTGGATGTAATTTTCATTTTTATGTGGTCCTTGATGTAACTTGTACTTCTACTGACCACGTGTTAACTAAAGCACCTCGCTCCTATGGGACCTACCACAATTAAAAAATAATTACACTGCCCCAATTATCACACAAAGTGGAACATGGTTTCTTATAATTCCAAAGTTTTTAGAAATATGATGTTTCAAGCTTCCCAGCTAAGTTCGCACACTTTAGTGACTTTTTGCCGATTTAATGAAATGAGGTCAAACATTTGGTACACAAGTAAGGACAATTGATTTCTATTGAATTAAATGTATTTTCAAAGGTAGATGGGTGCATCTTCATGTAGTAAACAATGTCATTGGTGTTAGTTTCTAACTATCACGAAAGAATATTTAATTCTCAATTTTTCGAGTGATGACGAGATTGTTCTTTTACGTAAAGAAACTCCAAAGAATATGGATCTGAATACCACAAGACAAGTTTTCAGACATAAATAGTGGACCAACATGTTGTACTGACGATACCCATGTTTTATGAGATTTCAAACTTCCAAGCTAGCTCCGCCAACTTGAATGACTTTATGCCAATTATTTATCGAATTTAGGTCAAATTTGAACTACAAGTAAATTGTAGGTTGCTTTGAAAGTTTTATGAAAAATCTTCTGGAGGTACCTATTCAGGGGTCAATTAATATATCATAAACCACCGAGAGTTTTGACGAGATGTTGAACTTCTTTCTAAGATTTTGCATCTCGACAGTTTAAGAAAATTAGATCAAACTTGAGCTATAAGTAAGTGTGATAGATCGCTCTTGAATTAAATGTCTGTCGATATTTGAATGACTTCCTAGCTAACTCTGCCCATTTGAATGACTTTATGTTGATTTATCAAAATTAGGTCAAATTTGAAACTACAAGTAAATTGTAGGTTGCTTTGAAAGTTCTACGAAAAAGCTTTTGGGGGTACCCATAGAGAGATCACAATCAATATGTCAGAAACCACCGAGAGTTTTGACAATAGTTTCAACTTCTTGCTAAGATTTTGCATCCTCACAATTTATAAAAATTAGGTCCAACTTGATCTACAAGCAAGTAAGCGTGATATATTTATATTGAATTAAATGTATTTTCAAGGGTAGATGGGTGCATCTTCTTGTAGTAAACAATGTTGTCAGTGTGAGTTTTCAACTATCGGGAAATAACATTCTCATTTTTTCGAGTGATGTCGAGATTATTCTCTCCTATAAAGGAAGTCTGAAGAATATGGATCTAAATGCCACAAGCCAAGATTTCACACATATATAGTGGACCAACATATGGTACTTACGATTTCCCGTGTTTTATGAGTTCTCAAACTTCCTAGCTTATTGCTCTGCCCACTTGAATGACTTTATGTCGATTAATCAAAATTAGGTCAAATTTGAACTATATACTACAAGTAAATTGTAGGTTGCTCTGAAAGTTTTACGTAAAAGCTTTTAGAGGTACCCATCGGGGGTTCACAATCAATATATGAGAAACAAACGAGAGTTTTAATAACAGGTTTGACTTTATACTAAGATTTTGCATCATGACACTAGTTAACAAAATTGGGTCAAATAACTTGAGCTACAAAGTAAGCGCGATAGATTGCTCTTGAAACATATGAATTTTTAGAGATAGATGTGTGCATTTTCTTGTAGTAAACACTGTCGTCGGTGTGATTTTCCAACTATCAGGAAAGAATATTCAATTCTCAATTTTCCGAGTGATGACGAGCGAGGTTGTTCTTTTCCGTAAAGAAATGTCCGAAGAATATTTAATCTGAATGCCAGAAGCCCAGTTTACTGACATATATAGTGGACCAACATGTTGTACCAATGATTCCCATGTTTTATGAGTTTTCACGAATGACTTTATGTCGATTTATTGAAATTAGGTCAAATTTGAAACTACAAGTACATTGTAGGTTGCTATGAAAGTTTTACGAAAAATCTTTTGGAGGTACCTAGTGACGGGTCACAATTAATATATCATAAAACACCGAGAGTTTTGATGATAGGTTCAACTTCTTGCTAATATTTTGCATCTTGACAATTTAACGAAATTAGGTCAAACCTGAGCTACAAGTAATTAAGCGTGATAGATTGCTCTTGAATTAAATTTATTTTCAGAGGTAGATCGGTGCATATTGTTACTGCAAATAATGTTGTCAGTGTGAGTTTCCAACTATTAGGAAAGAACATTCAATTGTACATTTTCAATCCCCATTACAATGACTTTATGTCGATTTATCAAAATTAGGTTAGATTTGAAACTACAAGTACTAGTAATTGCATGTGCCCTACACGTGAGACTCAGATAATAGACATCTGGCATATCATCACTATATAAAATTATAATAGGTAAAGCAGAAAAATATAATAGGTAAAATTTGAACTACTACAAGTAAACTGTATAGGTTGCTTTGAAAGTTATACGAAAAAGCTCTTACAGTTACCCATCGGAGGGGGCAGGGGGCGGGGGTAGTTAAAATATCAGAAACCACAGAAAGTTCTAATGACAGGTTCATCTTCTTGATAATATTCTGCATCTTGACAATTTAATGAAATTAGGTCAAACTTGAGCTACAACTAAGTGCGATAGATTTCTCTTGAATTTAATGAAATTAGGTAAAATTTGAACTACAATTAATAAATTGTAGGTTTCTTTGAAAGTTTTATGAAAAAATCGTTTGGAGGTACCCATTGAGGGGTTAATTAATATATCAGAAACGACGGAGAGTTTTGACGAGTGGTTCGACTTCTAGCTAAGATTTTGCATCATGAAAATTTTAAACACCTTTTGAAAACGATCACATGAAATAGGGAGAGAGGGGAAATGATTTTTCTATTCTCTATGGGCAACCCACAAGCTTGAGATGCACCTTAGGCTTAAAGATACAAACTTTATTTTCTCCACAATGTATATAGTGAACCTGAGCAGATACCACATCCTAGGCCTTAATGTGTGCTTTTGTAGACATTGTTGATGCCCTTATTAGGGAAAAACAAATAGTATATTAGTAGTACACTAGTAGTAGTACTCATTTCTTTGCTTAGACATATGCTCACCTCTGTCCACGCGCTGTACATGCTGAGAGAATAAAATGTAGGTAGGGTAAGAGGTGCATCAGCGAAGAGGAGTTGAAGGTGGTTCGATGTTAGAAGAAAGTTATAACGGGTTCCTGACACAAGGTACTCCTGCGACCACTCTACTAGTAGTAAATTTCAGGACCTATGCATGCAAAACAAATTGTTTTTTCTCTCTCCTTCGCTGCCTCTCACCATACATCCTCCCTCTCTCCTCCCCTTTTCCCTCACGCACCGGCCCGGCTGATCTCTCCCTTGTCCATAGCGTGGTGTTGCGCACGTGTGCCTTGGTATGGTGGCTCTATTTCTCTGGCGTGTTCGGCAGCCGCGTTCGTGTGGAGTAGGGACGAGGAGTACATATGAAGGAAACCACTTTGGTCCTTGGCCGCAAAAAAAATTCAAATGTTTCCGGTGTTCGAATTTTTTACTTGATTCCCAAACATTGGGAGGGAAGGTTACTCAAAAGATCAGCCAATCGCAGTACTTCTTATCTTGTCTTATCTCTTATAATACCATACATACCACTGTATAGTGTACGGATAACTTCGAACATTGACCGTTGGATCAAGACCGGCAAATCCAAACATTGCTAACCGTTGGATCTCCTTTTCCATTCTAAGCATCTACAAAGATTCTACTGATTGTCTTTAGCATGATGAACGCTAGTATGCGCGAACCTCAAAACACACACTTCATTGCTCAGTTTCAGGGTCCTTATGCTAAATGCATGGACTTGGGTGCAATTTTCATTTTTATAAGGTCATTGATGTAACTTGTACTTCCACCGACCGTGTTAACTCTCAAGCACCTCGCACCTACGAGACCTACCACAGTTAAAAGAAAATGCAACCGCCCCAATTATCACACAAACTGGACCACAGTTTCTTATACGTAATACCCAAGTTTTTAGTACTAGGATTTTTCAAGATTACTAGCTAACTTCGCACACTTTAATGACTTCTTATTGATTAACGAAATTGGGTAAAACTTGAGCTACATGTAAGCGCAATAGATTGCTCTTGAATTAAATGTATTTTTGGAGGTAGATGGGTGCATCTTCTTGTAGTAAACAATGTCATCAGTGTGAGTTTCCAACTATCAGGAAATAAAATTCACAGTTTTCCAAGTGATGACGAGATGGTTCTTTTCCGTAAATAAAGCCCGAAGAATATGGATCTCAATGCCATAAGCCAATCTTCTAGACATATTAAGTGGACCAACGTGTTTTACGATTCCCATATGTTTTTTGAGTTTTCAAACTCTCTAGCTAATTAACTCTGCCCACTTGAATGACTACATGCCGATTTATCGAAATTAGGTCAAACTTGAACTATAACTAAATTGTAGGTTGCTCTGAAATTTTTACAAAAAAGCTTTCGGAGGTACCGTACTGATCGGGGGGTCACAATCAATATATGAGAAACAACCGAGAGTTTTTACAATAGGTTTGACTTCTTGCTAAGATTTTGCATCGCATGACACTATTTAACAAAATTGGGTCAAACTTTAGCTACAAGTAAGCGCGATAGATTGTTGTTGAAATATATGACTTTTCAGAGAGGTAGATGGGTGCATTTTATTGTAGTAAACAATGTCGTCGATGTGATTTTCCAACTATATCAGGAAAGAACATTCAATTATTCTGAATTTTCCGAGTGATGATGAGCGAGATTGTTCTTTTCTGTAAAGAAATGTTCGAAGAATATTGGATCTGAATGCCAGAAGCCAAGTTTACTGCCATATATAGTGGACCAACATGATGTACCAACGATTCCCATGTTTTATTTATGATTTTTCAAACTTCCTAGCTAACTCTTCCTATTTGAACGAATGACTTTATGTCGATTTATCGAAATTAGGTCAAATTTGAAACTATAAGTAAATTGTAGGTTGCTTTGAAAGTTTTACGAAAAATCTTTTGGAGGTACCCATTGAGGGGTCACAATTAATATATCATAAAACATCGAGAGTTTTGACGGTAGGTTCAACTTCTTGGTAAGATTTTGCATCTTGACAATTTAACGAAATTAGGTAAAACTTGAGCTACAAGTAAGTGCGATAGATTGCTCTTGAATTAAATATATTTTCAGAGGTAGATCGATGCATCTTGTTGTAGTAAACAATGCCGTAAGTGTGAGTTTGCAACTATCAAGAAAGAACATTCAATTCTACATTTCCGAGTGAAGACGAGCAAGGTTAGTTGTTCTTTTCCGGAAAGAGAAGTCCAAAGAATATTGGATGTGGATGCCACAAGCTAAGTTAATAGACATACATAGTGGATCGACAACATGTTGTACTTGCGATTCCCATGTTTTATGAGCTTTCAAACTTCCTAGCTAACTCTGCCCATTTTAATGACTTTAAGTCGATTTATCGAAATTAGGTAAAATTTGAAACTACAAGTAAATTGAAGGTTTTGCTTTGAAAGTTTTACGAAAAAGCTTTTAATTTGGAGGTACCCATCGAGGGGTCACAATTAATATACCGGAAAACAACAAGAGTTTTGACGATAGGTTCAACTTCTTGCTAAAATTTTGCATCTTGACAATTTAACGAAATTAGGTCAAACTTGAGCTACAAGTAAGCACGCTAGATAGCTCTTGAACTAAACATCATTTCACAGGTAGATGGATGCATTTTATGGTAGTAAGCAGTGTCGTGGGTGTGAGTGTCCAACTACCAGGAAAGAACATTCAATTCTACATTTTTCGTGTGAAGACGATCGAGGTTAGTTGTTCTTTTCCGTAAGGATAAGTCCAAAGAATATTGGATGTGGATGCCATAAGCTAAGTGACAGACATATATAGTGGATCGACAACATGTTGTACTTGCGATTCCCATGTTTTATGAGTTTTCAAAGCTTCCTATCTAACCCCGCCCATTTGAATGACTTTATGTCGATATCTCGGAATTAGGTCAAAATTGAAACTACAGGTAAATTGTAGGTTTTGCTTTGATAGGTTTATAAAAAGCTTTTGGAGGTACCCATCGAGGGGTCAAAATTAATATATCATAAACCAGTGAGAGTTTCGACGATAGGTTCAACTTTTTGCTAAGACTTTGCATCTTGACAATTTTTAACCCCTTTTGAAAATGATCACATGAGAAATAAGGAGAGAGGGGAAATGATTTTTCTATTTTCTATGGGAAACCCATAAGCTTTTGAGGTGCACCTTAGGCTTAAAGATAATTTTATTTTCTCCATACTCTATAAGGTGAACCTTAATTAGTGGATGCCACATAGGCCTTAAGGTGTGCCTTTTTACACATTGCGGATGACCTTAGGGCATCACCTATGTATGTAAAAGAACTTGTTGATAAGATAGCTCCTAACATGACCATGAAATGAATATGGGTTGGAACTTGCAAATTTGCATGATTATATAACATCATCCTCCCAACATGATGTAATTTATCTCATAATTTTTTGAAACTCCTAAGTATGATATCCATTCTTCTTCGAGATCCTGAGCATTGGGAGTACAACCATGGATGATCAGTTGAGGTGTTGGATTGAGGAAGTACGGCCTTGGATTCCTGAACACAGAGGGGGTATGGCCTACCAAATTTCTATTATTACATGGACCATGACCAAATTCAAAACCAAAATAAAGCGGTAAAATATCCCGTGTATCCGGACATAGTTCGTGCCCCAAAATTTCAGATACTTCGAAATTCCCATTCGACCCCTATTAAATTCGGTGGGTGGGGAGCTTCACTCGTAATTTTTCTAGTATAGTGCTAGCAGTACCTAAACCCTACCCCCTCTCTCCTCTAGGTATACTTCACCGCCCAGAACATCCTCGCTGCACTTTAGCCGGCATATCCGCCACACCTGATCTGCTCAACGAACCCTCTTGTCTGGTGCGCTGAGCATATCATCCACCGCCTACGATCTGCTCCGTGAACGCCGTGGTCTAGCGTTCTGCTCGTATCCTTGCCCGCCCAAGATCTGCTTCCCCATCATCGACACCCACTACGACCGTAGCACCTTCGGCGACCTCGACGTGACCCTTGAAATTGCGAAGGAGGCCTAGACGCTGCCCCGACCGAGGTAAAACCAGATCTCCCCGCGTGATTTGTTTGTTGGCAATGTACTATATTCGTGTTAAATTTCCTAACTAACAGGTTCTTTACACTATATACACCTATTATGTACTAAATTAACCCGTTGTGGTTACGCTTAAACTCCACGCATTGAACTGTTTTTATGTACTGTACTATTTCTTTATGAGTTATTAGTCACATAACATATTTGTTTACATTATCTGCTATACCTGTCCACATGAGATATGATTATATAATATCTCTCTCATTCGCCGATTTACGAACTATAGTATTTCCATCGTGCTATTGTCCTGCTATTCTATACTACACGTTTACACATGTCATACTATTTGACCATTATGTACTGTCGATTTGATCCCTCTTAACCTGCAGCTCAAACTATTTGCTGTTATTATGCAAGGAGCAGCCTCAGTTTGCACAAAATATCATAGAGTGAATGGCTCCTATAATCTCGTAAGACCCCATCACTTTTGTTTCACTTCATGTCAACGTATATCATGTTGGAACTATTTGTATTTACAGTTGGCCTTACCTTTATGCAGACGAGAAACAATGGAGTACATAGTCCACCCATCCACACAAGCCACTGTAGATCTCATGTAACACCTACCGTAAGGCCTCCCACCTGAAGTTTGGTCCTTGCCACAATTTTTGTTTGCTTAAATTTACCATTTGTCTTTCTTGTCTTCATATTTTTTTGCCAAAAATTAGCATCAAACATTTTAGCCCCACTATGGTCTGCTTTTGTTCCATGTGCTTAGTTCAATTTCCTAGATATGGAGAGGCCGGGTGTATTGCATCTGAGTTTTCTAATAATAAGAACAAGGCCACACTAGCAATAAGATCCACACATGTATCATAAGGAACTCTTTACACTTCATCTCACTCTTGTATCTACTGTGTATCATAGTTACATGAATTGGCTATTTTAATACAAGGCACTTGATGGTTCAGTTTGTTGTTCTCAGGCTGCCGATCCGTTGAAATTATCTAGCTATTCATGAATAATTTAGTGTATGATTGCTTTGATTCATTGTTTCTCTAAAATTATCTGGCTTGCATATTCGAGGCTCACAATTGATGTGTTTTTGTTGGCTGAGTTACTCTTTTTTTGTCTATGATTAAATTAGTGGCAAATTTCGTTGTGTAGTGCCTGGCTAGTTTATATATGATAAACATAATGGCTTAGTTTTCATATTCGTTTTATTCATGTTCTACACATTCTAGTTTAAGCAGTCTGCATTAAGTACTTTGGTTGATTGCTCGCATTGTTATTCGAAATGAACTTGTAGTTTGTTTCCCTAGTTTATTGTTTAAGTAACTTGTTTTGTCTTGGTCTCAGCCATCTTCAAGTAGAGCAGTCATTTCATAGAGCAACACATGCTCACATCACTCCGTGGCGCCAGCTGGTCCACTTATTCAAGAAGAAATAGATGTATGAGCCACCAGTATTAATTGCTTCCTTCCTTATATATTACCGCATCGACACTTTTAAAATTCATGGTGGTGTGATTGCATGGTAATGCTGTTATAACTTGTTTTTTGTTTGTTTTAGGATGCAAATGACCCTCTGAATGCCGAACAAAGACCCGCTTCTCCAAGTTTAGATTTTGTTTCACACAGCAGCAGTGACAATACCTATTGCTCATGGCACACCGCTTTGACTGATCCTCTTTTTCCAGCCAAAAGATTATTTGAGGATGCCCTCCAAGATGCCCGTGATATTGTTGAGCAAGAAGCCAACAAAATAGATTCAATGATCACCATAGCACGCAAAGACTTATATGAATTGAAAAACAGGCAAGCTTTGACGCAGAACATACTTAATAATCTCATCTGCAGCTCTCACGGGAAGCCAGTTGTTACATGTCTCGCGATGCAAGCTCCATAGAGACCTTTTCTGTAACACCAGTTATGGTGGTTTTTTAGTTGTCTGGACTCTGATGCAACTTTTATGCTTCATTTTATTACTATCAAGTTTAATGAGGATTGTAATAATCTACTATAATTCGCAGTTGTAAGTTGTTTGAGGATTGTTACAAACTGAGCATCTATCAAAATACTACACACACATGAAAAAATAGTGAAATTGTAAGAGGTACAACACACGATCTACTGGAACAGGGAGAACATCCATTTTATTACACGGGCACCATAGAACTTGCAACATTCATAGATGTTCACTCAACAAAGTGAACACATAAAGAGCTGACCTAAAGAGAATACATTAGGACCAGACCCACACAAGCCATCAACCTAACAGATAACCGTCGTAGTAATCATAGTGGGTGGTACCATCCTCGCCATAAGGTGACACCCTCTATAGCTCAGAATGCTCGACGATTCTGCAATACTCTGCCAGCAACTGATCGAGTTCGAAAGGAAGGTCATTGATCCATAATCCTCCTACTCCATACCCATATACAACCCTTGGCTCCTCTTCCCATGTGAGAGCCTCAAAGTTGTAAGATCTAATCTCGGATAGGTCTACATAGTATATGTTGTGGTCCTGCACCGTGGGTACCCTGGCGCTATCGACGCAGACGCACCGATTGTTAGCAACGAAGAGAGCATGACTTCTGATGCCTCTGACTAGCTGGAGGACACGGTTCGGGGTATCAACCCGGTAAAGAACCGGCATGCCGCCGTAGACCGGTGCACTCACAATGAACAACAACTCCCCATCGGATTCGACGAGGTAAAAACGATTCTCTGGAAACTGGCAGCCCGGAACAGGGCCTGCAATGGTGGGATGCATCTCTAGGGTTCGTGCGGAGCACTGCAGCTGGACATCTCCATGAGTAGCATCACACATAGTCGAGAGGACAGACCCATATCTGTCTGCGAAGAAAACATCACCGCATAAGAAGTCATGCTCCGGAGTTCCGCGAAGTCATACAACGAGTACCACCCTTCACCAAATACTGGGCGACTCCCTTCCTCCATTCTATCATCCGCCCACCGAATGGTGTTGTTCAGATGGTTTGATGTAAACACCATCAATGATGGGAACATCGTCACAACGACAAAAGCCACCTGCTCGGTCGGTATCTCTGCCCTTAGGCGCTTGATAGCGCCCGAGAAGGGCTTGTACAACCGGGGCTTGTACGACTGCACCCTCTGTCCAAGAACAAGGATGCCACCGGTTGTGCTACTGACATAAAAGTACCTTCCAGAGAGAGAGAGGAGAAACAGAGATTTAGTCAAGGTAAATAGACTGAAATTCAATCAAGGTAAACCATGGAGCAAAATCCTGGGCAAACAAGTGGATGAAGAAACAAAACTTGAAAAACAGATAGTATAGGATGTGAATGCAAAAAAAAGGATCACATACATACAGATGAATATAAAGAAAGCAGCTGCCAATAACCCGACTAATCTTCTTCTCAAGGTGGCGGCCAGTTCTCACGTTCAGCAACGTGATGGCGGCGTCGTCTACCCGATACTCCTTCGGCAACTGGTGCTCTAAAACAATCCAGTTGGCTGGCATAAAGCGCTCCTCCGTGAAGCCGCGCCAGGCGCTTCAGACTGCCCGAAAGGCGGCGTAGTAGTCGAAGTCGTCCGTCAAAAGGAAGATGTCACCTATCTTCTGGATGAGTACCTCAGGGACACCAGCCCATAGCGAGTCCTTCTGCTTCTTGCCGGCCATGGATGATGGCGTTCGTGTGGTCTCGGTCCTGTTGACTGGCACAAGAAGCGGTTTCAGAGACACACATTTAAACAAAGGCATGGGAAAGCCAAGTGAATCGTGTGGAAACTAGATGACGGCATGCGCACAACAACCACAAGCGCGTTTCAGCAAACTGGCACGAGCACGCGCATGCGCATGCGCACTAGTTATGGTACAATGGTCGTGCACACCAACATACGACTCCTGGGAGCACGCGAATGTGTAGGTGTAGGATGATACTAGTAGTAGTAGTATCATAACATCATTGCATTTAATTATCCCAAAATCTAAGGAGAAAACATGCACTCCCTGGTCCCTCAGGGCACACGGAAACGCAAGGTATTTTCCATTTTTTGCATGGAATTTTCTATTTTTCAATTTCGCTTTTTGGCTGTGCCCTTGGATGCTCACCGTGTGGCCAGATGGGGTGTATGCTCCGTGGAGCTAAAAACCTCATGTTCTCTCAATAGCAGGGTCATTAATTATTGAGGTATATACGTTTTTAGTCCCACAACATTCACTACTGGAGCGTTTTAGTCTCACATCTTGCAAAGTGAGCAACACTAGTCCCACAACTTGTAACCGGAAACATTTTAGTCCAATTCAATCGAATATCTGTGATTTTTTTTGAATTTGTCGTAACTAATTCTAGAAGTGACATGTGGCATCATAATTTTTGCAAAATGACCCCTATGTATTTTCTGCCTGCCAGTTCTGATATTGGTACGACCTGACAGGAGGATTTGAATAAAAAAAGAAATAACAAAAACTACCAATACATTATAGGGTATCGAACTGATTACCTGCGCTATTGAAGAAAACAACCTAGCCACTACAACATGCACACAGAAGTGATTAACTGAAGAGCGCTCCGGCTGATGTGTTCTTTATTTTGGATATTAAAAAATATGTGTTCTCAAGATGTGAAAAAATCTATAAAAAGATGCAAATTCTCAATTCAAAATAATTTGTGTTCTGGGCTACAATTACAACTCAAGTTTATTCCTTTTCATTTTTGTGAATAAGAAAAAATGCAAGTTATTCTAGACATTGCATCTAGCTACTAGGTTAACGACAAAGCTACACATTGACATTATGTACCGTGCTAACATAGACGTGAGCATTTTTGTGTTCGTATGTGCTTTTTTATTGTATAAATAATTATGTCCTCCCAAGTACTCCTCGTATGGCATAATTATGTCCTCTCAAGTACTCCTTGTCTCATAGGAGTAACAACTAGCATCTACCGGCATAGTGGCTTATGGGTGTGTGTGTCATTGTACAAAAGTGTTAAGTTCGAATCCATTCTCCTCTTAGAGATTTAACTATTTTATTTGTACGTCTACTAACAGGTGTCCCATTTATCAGTCCGAATAGGGACACAAATGACATAGAAAAATATAGAGGGGTCATTTAAAAAATCAACGTCATTTGTGGACAAATTAAGTCAAATTCACTGAAATTCGATTAAATTGGACTAAAATGCTCTCGAGATATAAGTTGTGGGACTAGTATTGCTCATTTTTCAATACGTGGGACTAAAACGCTCTCGCGGTGCAAGATGTGGGACTAAAGGCGTATATACCTCTTAACTATTTTACAGCCTCAATTTCTAGGCCAGAGGACCAATTAATGCTCCTAGTTTTGCTCAATTACTCCTCTAGTTGACCGAAAAATATGAACTACCACGTCATGTAATGCTCCTGGACGATCATGTAGTTAAAACGGGAGTGCATCGATTGGCTTGCATGTTTTCAGTTAGATATGGTGGCCACATGCATTGGCTGGATTTTAGGATTACTACTGCATGCAATAACTAGCTTTAAAGCGAATAGGTGAAGTTAATTCTCCGAACTAGTACTACTCCGGCCTAGTAATACCAAACATAGGGAGTACCTCAAGTGTGGTTATATGAATGATCAGTTGATGTGACTCTTGGTCATGAATTCCTGACCATATAGCCGTATGTTCTACCACCTTTTTTACTACTACTACTACTAGTAGTACATGGACGATAGTAAAATTCAAAATCACAATCGAGCGGCAAAATCACACACACCGACTTCAAAGCATTTCCCGCCTAAATGTTTTAAAAACTTTGAGCCAAAATCTCCCACCGATGGAGTATCATTTTTATATTATTATTATTAGATGGACGCTAGCCAAATTCAAAATCTCAATCGAGCGGCAAAACTGCACACCCACTTTGAAGCATTTCCCGCCCCTCCGTTTCAAAAACTTTGAGGCAAAATCTCCCACCGGGGGAGTACCATTTTTGTATCAGAAGATGGGCGCTAGTCAAATTCAAAATCTCAATCAAGCGGCAAAACCGCACACCGACTTTGAAGCATTTCCCGTCCCTCTGTTTCAAAAACTTTGAGGCAAAATCTCCCACCGAGGGAGTACCATTTTTGTATTATTATCAGATGGGCGTTTGTCAAATTTTAAAACTCAATCGAGTGGCTAAACCATACACTGACTTTGAAGCATTTCCCGCCCCTCAGTTTCAAAAACTTTGAGGAAAAATTTCCCACCAGGGCAATACCATTTTTATATTATTATTAGATGGACCGTCACCAAATTCAAAATCTCAATCAAGCAGCATAAACACAAAACGATCTTGAAGAATTTCCCGCCCCTCAGTTTCATAAACTTTTGGCTTCAAAATCCCCAGTCTACCCATTGTTCTGACGCCCTATGGGAAAGCTAAAGTCGGTAGCTTGGGGGCACGATCGTAATTTATGTTTGTGTTCACCTCCTTAGTCCCGATTCGCCCAGATTTTACCGCTGGTCCTTCCAAAAATCCTAGCCCCTCTCTCCCATGCCCTCACCTCCACGACCACCATGCGCACCGGCCGGTCACAATTCCACGGCGGCCGGAGCCACTTGAGTTGCGGTCCCATGCACCACCGCGGATCCGCTTCACCGATGCTCACCCACCGGATCTAGTTCACGGGGTCTCTCTGCCACTGCACAGGAGCTGCAGTGTCGTTCACCACACCGATGACATCATCGACCGTCCAAGATCTGCTTCCCAGCCGCCGAAGCCACCCAACCGTACCGGATCCGCTTCACCGTGTACACCAGACGTGATCTAGTTCAAGGAGTTCCATGTCCACCGCTCTAGACCAGCTACTCGGCCATCGCCGTTCACTACACTGGATCTGCTTCACCGACGCTCTCGTCCACCGCTCTCAAGCCAGCATTGACTGCCCAAGATCTGCTTCCTCGACGCCACCAGCCACCGCAACTGTAGCACCCTCATTGACCAGGACATCACCCACACGGTACCGATGATTCTTAGATGCCTCTCCGACCAAGGTTAACAAAATCTGCAAACCCGTTTTTGTTTTGCCAGCGGTATAGCAGGTTCAAGCCTGTCGTAGTGAACTGCATTTTTGTAATCGTGCTTGTACATACAAGTCAGTGGGCATGCCTGTTCTTCGTGCTAGTACATACAATGTCATTAGACATATTGGTTTGCATTCGTTGCTCTACAAATTCCAAGTCATGGACATGTCTGTTATTTTGTCTTGCACATGTTCTTAGCTACTCCATACAACAGTAATTGCCTGCTACCGTGTAATTCTTGCAAAATCTAAAGTCAGTGGAAAACATTAGTGTGGCTTCCCTACTCTACAGTTGCTGAATCTATCTGGTTCGTCCTAAGATTTGTTCCTTCTATTATTTCCTCTTTGGCATCGTTCTGCTATCCTGTAGTAGTCGTTTAAACTCTTCATACTAATTCGATTGTAATTTTGTTGTTGCCATCTGGTTTTTCAAAAGCTGCGTCACTAACTATTTCCTGTTTCTTGTATATAGCTAAAAATGGAACAATGAACATGTTGGTTTGCATAGCCTATTCTACAGGTTCACAAGGGATGCCATTACTTCCTTTTCTAGTGTTGGTTCGTCCTGAGCAATGTCATAACGGTCCTCTACTATGTAGTTCACTCGTGCTTTGCATTCCTGCTCTAGAAGTTCTCTTATGATTGTTGGGCCAAGTAGAGATAAACAAAAACTTTTACCCTACGCGGTACACCCAAGATCCAGCTCAGGTGATAGGCAACAAGATTTACCACTAGACGCGCAGGTACGGATTATTGATGAAGCGCGTCAGTTGATGTCATGCTGAACTATCCCCATATAGCATGTCCAGATCCCCACGGACCTCCATGTCTCTAGCGCCGCACGTGCAACGCCTCTACTGGTATCCACACGTACAACAAGGAGCTCCAGGAAGAAGACTTCTAGATCATGTCTAGCCCGAAATGGGAGTGGAGAAATTGACGGATAGGTCAGGGACAATCCCTTGTCACTCCTCTTATATACACTTCTAGCTGGACTCAGTGCTTGAGGCCCATTTAGGCTGTACGCCAATCTCCACATGGATCGAATCCACATGGGCTGCTTTCCCTTAAGTGTGTGACGATGTAGGTTTACGTACACCTGGACACGAGACGAGTCACCACTCTGAGTCGATAGCTGGTAGCAGCCTCTAGCAAGACGTGCCAACTCCCAAGTGCCGCAAGGTCAGAAGACAAACCTTTCTCAATGTGACTTTCGTCCAAGTCCCTTTGCCTCATGATATATTTTGTCAAGCTATAGGTGAGTTGTTGCCATCCCTTTAATAGCTCTACTCTATTTTCTCGTTCCGTGATATACGATTCACTGGACTAACACTGAGTCCGACTCCTTGGTTAACACTTAACCAAGTCGCGCATGGCCATGCTTACGAATCATATCACACAAGAGGGCCTAGAGAATGTCTCTCCATTAAAGAGGGGCAAATCCCATCTTGGTAATCCACGTCACGCATCTTGCTTCACAACCAACCCGAACCCTACCTTTATAACTATCCATTTACAGAACAACGTTTGATAGGACCTAAGCTGGTGATCCACAAATCAGATCATGCAATCACCTCAGTTCAAAGGATTCCATTGCTTGAGACTACAAATGACAACATGCTTGTTGCATCTCAACTGTGGGTCAGTCCGACTCCTTAAACTCTTTAGCCGAATTAGTGTAAGTCGGAATAGCATCACCATGCCCATGACAAGTGGAACTGTGTCATCAGCAGACTTACACATTTGTCTAAGTTGTGTGTCCAACACAACCTCAGTAACAAGGTACAATCTAGTATGAACAATCATGAATACATAGTTCCACAACTGAATCACGTATTCAATGATACATATTTGATGTTCATACAAGGACAACTTTACTTTATGAATGCTTCGGGAAATATCATCAACCATGATTGCCTATAGGGAATATTCCCAATAGTCTCCCACTTGCACTAGAGTCAATCATCCCGACATCATATGTCTAGGCATCTAATGCCCATGGCTCTTATGTGCGCCTCATGCTTAGGCTATGGAAGTGGCTTTGTCAACGGATCTGCAATGTTTGCATCCGTGTGTACCTTGCATAACTTGATATCACCATGATCCACAAACTAGCGAATCAAGTGGTATCGCATGAGTATGTGTTTGTTCTTCTGGTGTTGTCTAGGTTCCTTGGCTTGTGCAATAGCACCATTGTTGTCACAATACACGTCTAATGGATTGGACGAGCCCTGAACCACACCAAGACCAATCAGGAAATTCCTGATCCAAACATCTTCCTTTGTTGCCTCCGAGGCAGCAATATACTCAGCCTCTGTTGTAGATGCATACACAGTCTCTTGCTTGGAACTCTTCTAGCTCATAGCCCCTCCATTCATTACGAACACGTACCTAGATTGCAAACGAGAATCATCTGAGTCAGTAAGGTAACTCGCATCTGTGTAACCCCTTACACTGAGTTCAACCTCACCTCCATAAACTAGGAACACATCCTTAGTCATTCTCAAGTACTTAAGAATGTTCTTAACTGCTGCCTAGTGGATTTCTCTAGGGTCAGCCTGGTATCCGCTCACAACACTTAGAGCATAGGAAACATCTAGCCTAGTACATATCATGGCATACATGATGGACCCGACTACCGAAGCATACGGAATCGCACTCATCCTACTTCGCTCATCAGTTGTCGAAGGACACTGAGTCTTGCTAAGTTTTATGCCATGGGACATCGGTAAGAACCCCTTCTTAGACGATTCCATGTTGAACTTCTTCAACACCTTGTCCAAATATGTACTCTGACTCAATCCAATGAGCCGTCTGGATCTATCTCTGTAGATCCTGATTCCTAGTATGTAAGTCGCCTTACCCAAGTCTTTCATCGAAAAACTCTTTCCAATGATTCCTTGGTTTCTTGCAAAATCTGGATATCATTTCCAATCAATAGTATGTGATCCACATATAAGATTAGAAAGTTTACTTTGCTCCCACTAAACTTCTTGTATAAACAAGAATCATGATCACTCTTGATGAAGCCAAACGATTTGATTACCTCATCAAAGCGAATGTCCCAACTCCGAGATGCTTGCTTCAACCCGTAAATGGATTTCCGAAGCTTGCATACCTTGTTAGCATTAGCCGGATCGACAAAACCCGTGGGCTGTATTATATACACGTCCTCGGTTAAATTTCCATTAAGGAAAGCCATCTTGACATCCATCTGCCATATCTCATAGTCGTAATTGGTTTCTAAAGCTTACATGATCTGAACTTACTTAAGCATCGCCACGGGAGAGAAAGTCTCATCGTAGTCAACTCCTTGAACTTGTCGGAACCCCTTCATGACAAGCTTTGCCTTATAGATAGAAATATTTCCATCCATATCAGTTTTCTTCTTAAAGACCCATTTGCACTCGATGGGTCTTGCACCGTCTAGCAGATCAACCAAGTTCCAAACTTGATTTTCATCCATGGACTTTAGCTCGGATCTCATGGCTCCAAGCCACGACTCAGAATCAGATACCACCATTGCTTGCGAATAAGTTGTCGGCTCATCACTATCCAACAGCAACACATCACGAACACTTCGCAATCTGTCCAATCTTTGTAGTGTCGGTGCAGTTGCCGGCTCAGGTACCACGACCGACTCAACCTCTAAGGCTTTTGCTAACTCGCAGCTGGCCGGTATCTCTCGAATTTCTTCGAGCTGCACCGTGCTCCCACTGACTCCCTGACTGAGAAACTCTTTCTCAAGGAAGACACCGTTCCGAGTGACAAACACTTTGCCCTCTTCTCGGTTGTAGAAGTAGTAACCCAAGGTTTCCCTTGGATACCGCACGAAAATACACTTATCTGACTTGGCTGTAAGCTTGTCTGACTGAAGTCGCTTGACAAAAGCTTCACAACCCCAAATCTTAAGAAAAGACAAACTCGGCTTCTTGCCAGTCCACATATGATGCGGTGTCTTCTCTACCAACTTTGATGGTACTCTGTTTAGTGTGAACACTACAGTTTCTAGACAATAACCCCAAAATGATAAAGGCAGATATGTCCGACTCATCATTGACCATACCATGTCTAACAAGGTCTGATTACTCCTTTCTGACACACTGTTTCTCTACGGCGTTCCCGGAGGAGTGAGCTGTGGAACTATTCCACAACTCTTCAGATGGTCATCAAACTCATGGCTCATGTACTCGCCTCCTCAGTCCGACCGAAAAAACTCTATTTTCTTGTTGAGTTCATTATGTACCTCATTCTAGAATTCCTTGAACTTTTCAAAGGCTTCTGACTTATGTTTCATCAAGTAGATATATCCATACCTACTCAAATCATCAGTGAATGTAATGAAGTACTCATAACCACCTCTGGCTATCGTGCTCATTGGGCCACATACATAACTATGTACTAGTACCAATAAGTCGGATGCCCTTTCACAACTCTTTGCAAAAGGTGTCTTGGTCATCTTGCCGAGTAGGCAAGATTCACATGTCTCGAATGACTCCAAGTCAAACGAAGTTAGGAGTCCATCATCATGGAGCTTCTTCATGCATTTCCAACTTATATGACCAAGCCGACAATGCCAAAAGTAAGTCATATTTAGATCATTTGGTTTCAACCTTTTCACATTTATGTTATAGACAGATTCACCTTCAAGATTTAAAATAAATAACCCGTCCTGGACGGGTGCAAAGCCGTGAAACATATTATTCAAATACAAAGAACAACCATTATTCTTAATATTCGACTCATAGCCCTGTCTCATCAAACATGAGGCAGAAATAATGTTTCGACTCAGCACTAGAACATAATAACAATTATTTAGCTCCATTAAGAATCCAGAAAGTAAATGAAGTTGCATCGTGCCGACTTCCAACGCAGCGACTCTCGCTTTGTTGCCGACTCGAATGTCAACCTCGCCTCTCGCCACGCTCCTAGTTCTTACCAATCCCTGCAACGAGTTGCATATGTGAATAACTGATCTGGTATCATATACCCAAGAACTACCAGGTGCATCGGAAAGATAAATGTCTATAACATTGCAAACAAGCGTACCTAAGCCATAAGTCACACCTCCACTCTTGGATTTATCAGCCAGATACTTGCTGCAATTCCTCTTCTAGTGGACATATGCCTTGCAATAGAAGCAAGTGCATCCAGCTGCAGGAGATGGCTTAGTCCCCGAGGAAGCGCTTTGGACCGGCTCCTCAGCCTTACCTCCCAACTTTGCCTTCTTCTTCTTAGTACAAGAACTCTTCTTGAACTTAGCCTTATTCTACACCATCAACACTTGACTAACGCCTTTCTTGAGATCCACCTCAGCCTGCTTGAGCATCCCATGTAATTCAGTGAGCTTATCCATACCATGCATGTGGTAGTTCGATATGAACTGACCACATGCACTAGGAAGAGAGTTCAGAATTATGTCCGTAGCGAACTCTTCGCTAATGGGGTAGCCCGGCCTTTCCAGAGACTGCATGTAACCAACCATCTTGATCACATGCAGACTAAGTGGATCGCCCCCTTAAGCTTGCAGCTCAACAAAGCCCGAGAGACTTGATACCTCTCAGTCTTTGCCTAAGCCTAGAACATACTTTTGAGGCTTTCGATCATATCGTAGGCCTCAACATTCTCCAACTGCTACTGCAAGTCCGATTCCATGTGAGCAAGCATAAGACAGCTAATCTGCGTAGACTCATCACACGTCCTACGGTAGGCATTGGTGGCTGCGACACTTGCATTCTCATTCGGCTCATCTGGAAGTGGGTTGTCTAGGACATGGTCCCTCTTTTCTTGCTTGAGAACAATTCTCAGATTACGATACCAGTTGGTGAAGTTAGTTCCATTTAGCTTATCTTTCTCTAAGATGATTCTCAAAGCAAAACTGGAAATCTAAGGGAGACTGCTAGGTGTCGTTGATCTACAACAGAAAAATATGCAAAACACTTAAGACATGTATTCATAAAAGAGCAAGCATATTAAACACTTTAATACTTATGCTCCCACTAGAACCAACACCCCTCCAATGGTTACTAAGTGATCCAGGACCCTAAATAATCAAGCCGACTAGTGAGCTTTAGCATCACCGCTAGCCATCAAGTTATCTAGGTAGACAACTCCTTGTTAATCGCATCTCATACGACTCCTGTTGGACGGGTGGCACCACATGCCCCGGCTCCCATCCTACCTTTCCTCGAGTCCCACAATCGTTGTGATAGACCTGTCTAGATTACCGAGTGCTTCCGTTGGAAGAGTCCGACTCGAACCCACCTAGTCAGAAAGAATTGATAGCACCTCAATTTTATGAGCCCACTACCAAAAATGTCTGACTTGTGATGGTGCAGCACTGGCGGGGATACCGACTAGACCTTCTTTGAGGGATTACTTTCTACCAACTATCTAGTAGAGGTAAAACCAGAGACACAACAGTAACACAAAATAAAGCAATTATAATGTGAAATGGTATGGCTCTCTTCATGGCGATCTCCATCTCCACAAAGCTTGTAATTCGACTCATGTCAACTCTTGTCACGTGCCGCCTTACACCATGTAGCCGACTTGTACATCGAATTGCATGCCATCCGGGTTCTCCAAACAACTACACTATCTAGTAAATTAAATTACATAGAGAATCCAACACACATGTCGTTATACAATAAAGTGACAGCACCTAGGATCTAGCCGGCTGACAATACTGTGATACGCAGACCACATATGGATTACACACATCACATGCACATAATCCATACCATTCACAACATCATCTTGCAAAAACAAGTTATGCATAGATACGATATCTACCGGCGTTGTGAAACTCGCAACGATATCTAAGGTGCTATGACAGGGCGAAGCCGACGGTCCCGCTAGCTGGATAGCGGGCGAGGATCGAAGGGGCAGCGCCCCTTGCGGGGGCGGGCAACGGCCGATGATTTTTGCGAATCGCAGATCTAATCTGCATTCCGAACCATGGATTCCTTCATTGGATAAAACACTTTTACCCAAATCTGATCCTTGTGTAGGTCTGACCAATCTCATTGATCATCCGCACCTGATCTTCGATGCACCCCCGAGTGCGATTGATCCAATCAATCTTGCCCAAAACCGATCTATCTCATAGATCAACCACCGAAATCCTAAGTGGATCTCATCCACCACCTCGTGCATATCACATACGCACAGATCTAGAGCCTAAAACCATAAGATTTTGCTCTGATACCACAGTTGGGCCATGTAGAGATAAACAAAAACTTTTACCCTACGCGGTTGATGTCTACGCACTTCTATTCTTGTAGACAGTTGTTGGGCCTCCAAGTGCAGAGGTTTGTAGAACAACAACGAGTTTTCCTTTAAGTGGATCACCCAAGGTTTATCGAACTCAGGGAGGAAGTGGTCAAAGGTATCCCCTCTCAAGCAACCCTGCAATCAAGATACAAGAAGTCTCTTGTGTCCCCAACACACCCAATACACTTTTCAGGTGTATAGGTGCACTAGTTCGATGAAGAGATAGTGAAATACAAGTGGTATGAATATAAGACAACGGTGCCAGAAAATAGCTTGCTGGCGTGGAAGAGACTAAAGGCAAACTGAAACAAAGATGGAAGCAAGCAAACATGTAATAGATCTAATTGCAAACGGTGTATCAATGCTTAGAAACAAGGCCTAGGGATCATACTTTCACTAGTGAACACTCTCATATAAAAATCTTCTCTTTATGATACTACTCTTAACTACTCTCCGGTTGGACACTCTAATCGATGGTAGGGCTATAACAGCACACCTCAAAGTAAGCCTTTCCCATCTAGAAAACCCCACACTGTCACCTTGAGCACTAGATGGTTCCAACGAACACCACAATTTCATAAAGACATCCAACTCCAAATATAACTCATAACAAGTATTTGTAACCTCTAGCCTATGTGCCACAATGGTGTGCACGCTGTCACTTTCACACACATGGGGAGAGTAGAGATCTATTAAAGCACTCGAGTAGCAAGGTAGATCTACTTGATTACAAAGCTCATGATCACAATATGATCATGCATAGAGAGAGATGAACACATAGCTACCGGTAGAACCCTTAGCCTCGAGAGAGAACTACTCCCTCCTCATCATGGGAATCAACAATGGCGATGGAGATGGCGGTGGAGATCGATGGAGATGGCTCTGGGGGCACTTCCCTGTCCCGGCAGGGTGCTGGAACAGAGACTTTCTGTCCCCCGAATCTCCCCTTCGGTGGCGGTGGCGCTGCGGAACTTTTCGTGGCTGGAGGCTTGACGATTTAGGGTTTCAGTATCGAGAGGCTCTTATAGGCGAAGGAGGCAAGGTCGGTGGCCAGCCAGGGGGCCCACACCATGCCCTGGCACGACCTAGGTTGGCCCGCGCCAAGGGGGTGTGTCCACCCTGTGGCCCCTCTCCGACTCTCCTTCTGGCTCCGTGAGTCTTGCGGGAAAATAGTAACTTTCGCTTTTGTCCCATCCAATTCCGAGAATATTCATTTTCTGACTTCCTGGAACCAAAAACAGCAGAAAACAGGCAACTAGCACTATGGCATTTTGTTAATAGGTTAGTCCAAGAAATCATATGAAAAGTACTCCATAGTTGGAACAAAACATAAGAAAGTGGATAAAACCAAGCATGGAACATCAAAAATTATAGATACATTTGCAATGTATCAGCGATACACCCAAGATCCAGCTCAGGTGATAGGCCACAAGATTTACCACTAGACGCGCACGTGCAACGCCTCTACCGGTATCCACACGTACAGGAAGGAGCTCTAGGCAGAGGACTTCTAGATCCTGGCTAGCCCGAAATGGGAGTGGAGAAAGTGATGGCTAGGTCAGGGACAATCCCTTGTCACTCCACTTATATACACTCCTAGCTGGGCTCAACACTTGAGGCCTATTTAGGTTGCACCCCAATCTCCACATGGATCAAATCCACATGGGCTCCTTTCCCTTAAGTGTGTGACCCTGTAGGTTTACGTACACCTGGACATGACACGAGTCACCACTCCAAGTCGATAGCCGGTAGCGGCCTCTAGCAAGACGTGCCAACTCCCAAGTGCCGCAAAGTCAGAAGAAAAACCTTTCTCAATGTGACTTTCGTCCAAGTCCCTTTGCCTCATGATATATTTTGTCAAGCTATAAGCGAGTTGTTGCCATCCCTTTAATAGCTCGAAACTCTTTTCTAATTCCGTGATATATGATTCACTGCACTAACACTTAGTCTGACTCCTTGGTTAACACTTAACCAAGTCGCGCATGGCCATGCTTCCGAATCATATCACACAAGAGGGCCCAGAGAATATCTCTCCATTACAGAGGGGCAAATCCCATCTTGGTAATCCACGTCACGTAGCTTGGTTCACAACCAACCTGAACCCTACATTTATAACTGCCCATTTACAGAACATCATTTGATAGACCTAAGTTGGCGATCCACAACTCGGATCATGTGATCACCTCAGGTCGAAGGATTCCATTGCTTGAGACTACAAATGACAACATGCTTGTTGCATCTCGACTGTGGGTCAGTCTGACTCGCTAAACTCTTTAGCCGAATCAGTGTAAGTTGAAATAGCATCACCATCCCCATGACAAGTGGAACTATGTCATCAGCCGACTTGCACATTGGTCTAAGTTGTATGTCCAGCACAATCCTTAGTAACCAGGGACAGTCTAGTATGAACAATCATGAATACATAGTTCCACAACTAAATCACGTATTCAGTGATACATATCTAATGTTCATACAAGGACATATCATCAACCATGATTGCCTCTAGGACATATTCCCAACACTGATGCCATTATAATTTCTATCTGGTTGATTCTTACCTATGACAGTAACTACATGCCATTGTGTAGGTCACCGCAAATTCTGAGTCACCCAACGACTCTATGCATTCCAGGAGATGCCACTGCTTCCATAATAATTTTTGAGGTGACATGCACCATCATAAACATGATCAAAGTATTTGTAAAATAATCAAAGCTGGGATCATAGTACTTCAATCATAACATGAAAGACAAAGTTCTAGCAATAAGACAAAGAAACTATGATGCAACATGAAAAGGCACAAAAGATTCATGAATAACAATGCTTTGTAAGACGTTTGTTTGTTTCACATAAAGAAAAAATAGCATAATAGTATTCAGCTTGTCCCTCATAGAGTAGCAAACATAAATGCATAGGACACCTTCAAAGTTAATAAGAGTGACTAGATACAAATAGTTTAAAACAAGCAATATCAAATTTATGCATCAATCAACTAGTCTTGGGACAATGCACATAGAACTAAGAATGTCCACTATGCTCTCAAAGTAGGTGCATAAAGGTAGAAGGTGGAGACTCAATATAATGGTGGAAGAAGGGCCTTTGTAAAAGGAAGCAGGGATTCAAGTCTCATAAAGAGCTTCCAAAAATTATGGTACTTATAGATTTCAGCTCTCATTGCCCCTGTCATAAGCATCTTGAAGTGATTAAGGTCAAAGTGAAGAAACTATGGTGTACATGCTTGACGAAGTATAAGTTAGAAATCTCATGTCCCTTGAATACGAGGGTCGCTCCTCATGCTACTCAAGTTTAGTCACCGGTAAGTTCTTGTCATTGTAAGTACATGTGTATCATAGAGAACCTCCAACGGGGTACCCCTTGCCCGATGATACGGAAGAATCCCCATATCATAATGACAAGGCAAGCAGACAACGAGCATCTCAGCAATCTTCTTATTTACCATGGGAATATGGTGCTTTTTTCTCCCTTACCTCTTTTCATAATATCTATTTTTTTCTTTTTCTCTTTTTTCTCAATATAGGACTCTTTTTCTATAAGAAGAATGCTTCATAGACAGCTCATTATGGTTACGCTAAAGGTTTCCACCATGTCAGCATGGATTAGACCAGCACCCAGACGTTTCTCTAACACATATACATAACTCCATGGATTTACAAGCTTCTCTTTCATTTCACACCGACGACATCCATATACAAAAGAGCATGATATCAACTAGGTACAAGTACCAAGTGGAATGTTGAAGCGTTCCCCATGACAACATGGTTCTGCTAATTCCAAACAAATAAGTGCAAGCATATACAACATAGACGACACAATGGTTCAAGTTTATTAAGGGCAAGAAAAGTAAAGTGCTCCATCAAGTTCGTGAGAGCTTTAATCACTAGTTTTCTCATAACAAGTTTAATTTGAAAGGTAAACAAAAGCATGAATATACTTGGAATAGCATAAGCTAGTAGGTAGGTATGGTGGACTCTTTGGAATAACTTGGTTTAGGGAGTTGGATGCATAGTGGAACTCATACTCGGTTGTGGAGGCTAGCAAAAGACTAGGAGTGACGAACTAAGAGAGCAATAATGGACATACTCATGCAGAGCGACAAAACATCATTGATCAAAGCATAAAGTGATACTAAAAGTTGAAAACTAAAGGATCATAAAGGCTATGGTGACTTGAGATAGTCATAACATGGTGTGAGCATGTGCCAAGTCAACCCAAATAAAGCATCAAAGGAGAATACCACTATACTATGCTTTAATATGCTAAAACAACGCATGATTCATCCAAGGCACATTAAGCAATCTCAATTGTTTATAACAAGTCATGCTATAGAAAAGAATAATAAGCATAAAGCCAAAACAATATCAAGCATGGCATGACAAAGCATAGGCCATAGTCAAAAACAAGCTCTCTTTACCACTTAAGCATGAGCTTTCCTACTCTTTTCCAATCCAAACCAAACTATTTGAATACCAATGCTTGAAAGAGGGGGTCCAACCAATTTATTAAGAAAACTAATCAAAACAAGCAAACAAAAAAACAAAACGAAAATGAAAAAGAAGATGCTCCAAGAACAACACAACTGTGCATGAAACAATAAAAATGAAGCATTTGGAAGAAACCTGGCATTTTTATTGATGAAGAAGGGGATGCCTTGGGCATCCCCAATTGATGCTTGTACTTCTTGGATATTTTTTGGGGTGACACGCGTGGCATCCCCAAGCTTGAGCTTTAGTCCATCCTTCATCTCATTACTCATTCCTTCCATACACCTAAATTTTTTCCTTCATACAAAACTTCACACAATCTTTATTAGCAACATTAGTGCACTCAAGATAACAAGTCTTTAGGTTAAGTTCCAACACCAATAAAACTTCCATTAAAACACAAGCTACTGTATCACTTCCCTCAAAAAGCTCAATTCCCCAAAAGAACTCAAAAAGGAACCAACAAGAAGCAAATGCAAATAATGGAAGAAATCTGTCAAAACAGACCAGCAGGTAAAGACGAATTTTTTCGAAGACCTTCTATTGCTCAAATCAAAATGTGTTGAACTAACGAAAGTTAGATAACAACCTGGGGCCGAAGCACAAAAATTCAAGCCTCAAAACGACGTACAGAGATTTTACACGAATGTTTATGGTGAAGCACAGAAATCTGTTTCGGGACAGCAACTTTCCCAAATCTTACTTCTCTCTCATTAGAGGTTACTCTTGGCACAAAAAGCAAATAAAAAGGATAAGGAGCGGTTATTACAGAGGTAATAACTTCCAAGACTCATCTAAAACTTTTGGGTTATCTCCCAATAAGTACTTTTCTTTAACGCCTTTAAGTTAGGCATGATAATTTGAGAGGATGCTCACATTAGACATATGAATTGAAGTAAAAGAGAGCATCAAGAAGCAAATTCAAAACACATTTAAGTGTAACCCACTTCCTATGCATAGGAATCTTGTAAAGAAACAAGTCATGAAAGCACAAAGCAACAAGCATATGGAAGCAAAACAAGTGCAACTTCAAGACTTTCAACATAAAGATGGGAAACTTAATATTGTTGAGACACATAAAACCATGTTTCCCTCTCTCATAATAACTTTCAGTAGCATTATGAATAAAAGTAACAATATAACTATCACAAGAGACATTCTTATCATGAGCCACATGCATGAAAGAATTAATACTCCCCACATAAACATAGTCATTCTTATTGATTATACTGGGAGCAACTTCAACAAAATAGCTATCATTATTATTTTCATCACCATAATCATCAAATATAGGAGGCATATTGTAATCATAATTAATTTCCTCCTCAATAGTAGGTGGACTGAAAATATCATAATCATCATATATTGGATGTATAGTATCATCATAAGCAATAGAATAATTATCTTCCAAAGTGTGTTCATTTGTAAACATATCATCATTGGAAGGATCATGGATAGCACTAACAGTATAGCAATTATTAATATCATCATTTTCAGAATTGGTATCGAAGAGATTTTCAATATCAAAGGTAGTGTGCTTTTGCCAATCATGATCACTACTATAGGTAATAGGCATAGGAACATCATCGAGTTCAGACTCATCAAAAACTATAATAGGAGCAACATGCTTAGGGGAAAATACCGTTTCCTCTCTTCTTTTACTCCTCGTCTTCTTCTTTTTCTTCCTCTCTTTAGGAGGGAGAGGCTTGAAAGGAAGCTTCTCCATATACCCTGGTTCATTGTTAGAGACAATAGAAGAAACTTTGGAGGATTCCTCCTTTTCATTAATAAGAACAAAACACATATTAGTCCTGTCATATTTTGGTAAAATCTCATCTTCTATAATATTTTGTATGTAAGTATTTGTGTGACAATTATCAACATAATAAAGATGACAACCATGCATGATACTATTCATACCAAAAGCACTCATATCTTCCAAAGAAGTTTTTCTTGATAATTCTTCACACCCCAAAAATAATGTAAGTTCATCATGCTGATTAGGAGTGATCATGTCATCACAATACAAACTTGCAGTACTCATTGGATTAGAAGGGCTATTATTATGGCCTGAGCATTGAAAATTGAAATGACCCACTTCGAAGCAAAGTTCACAAATAAAAGGATAAAGGGCAGAAACTTGTTTACCAAGATCATTTAAAGCCCTATACCACATTCTAGTTTTTTCATTCCTGTGGGTGATACAATATTCTTCTTCAATTTGATTATTCTCACAAGGTTTATGTATTCCACAAAAGTTAACATGCTTATAAGAAATAGTACTTTTAGAGGTTTGAGCATGTTTATTGCTATCATTAACAACAATTTCATTTTCCATGCAAGTGTCTTTAAAAGGCTCATGATACATGTCCCACTTTTCTTTAGGAGCATTAATATGAGAAGCAAAGGTTTTAAAACAATCAATAAGAATTTGAGGATCAAGACCATATTTATCACTAAGCTCTTGAAAATCAGCAGTTTCAGCGAAAGACTTAATGCAATCATACTCATAGTTTATACCTGGTTCTTTACCTTTGTTGTTATCCCAATCTTCGGTATTGCTTTGAATTGTTTCAGGAAGATCCCACTTAGCTTTCACCTCCTTACTCATGAAGGATCCCTCTAAACAAGTATCTAGATAGTCCTTGTAATGTCCTGAAAGCCTTGCATAGAAATTATTAATAACAATATTCCTGGGGAGCTCATGAATGGGACATTTGAGCATTAGTGACTTCAATCTCCCCCATGCTTGGGCAATACTTTCTCCATCATGAGGATGAAAATTATAAATATAATTCCTATCTTTATGAATTTCATGAGGAGAATAAAATTTAGAGTAAAAGAGAGATTCAAGTACCTTCCACGTCAAATGATGAGGATCATCTAGTAGCTCATACCACTCCCTTGCTTTGCCCTTAAGTGATAAAGAGAATAGCTTCCTCTTAACTTGGTTCACTGAAATACCTGCACACTTGAACAACCCGCATAATTCATGTATAAAGAGTAAATGATCACCAGGATGGACAGTTCCATCTCCAAAATAAGAGTTATTCATAACACGTTCAACAATTTTTATAGGTATTTTAAAAGGGATGCTTTCAGTATGTGGATTTAACATATCACAAGTATCATTAGAATTACCACATATGGGAGATAAAGTATCATCAGAGCAAATTTTCTTCCTTAAAACTGGGGAACTAAAAAGATCATTTTCATAAGAACTAGCTTCCCCAAGCTCAGACTTTTCCATAGCATTAGTAACAAAGGTGTTCAAAAGATTCATACTAATAACATTGCTATTAGCATGCAAAGAAAGTTCCATGGGTTTTTTAATTTTCTTTTCAGATAATTCAAGTTCTAACTTAGGAAAAATACTTAAAAACTCTCTAATTTTTTGTTGTTTTCCATTAAGCCTAACTAGTGAAAACAAAAAAAAAAGACAAAATTGCAGAATCTAAAGGAAATAACTTCGAGCACTCACACCGGAGGATGTGAGTACCTTTTACCTTACCTCCCCGGCAACGGCGCCAGAAAATAGGCGTTTGCCGTGGGAGGTTCTTCTTCTTTAATCCTCTGGTATGAATACCTTTTACCTTACCTCCCCGGCAATAGCGCCAGAAAATAGCTTGATGTCTACGCACTTCTATTCTTGTAGATAGTTGTTGGGCCTCCAAGTGCAGAGGTTTGTAGAACAACAACGAGTTTTCCTTTAAGTGGATCACCCAAGGTTTATCGAACTCAGGGAGGAAGTGGTCAAAGGTATCCCCTCTCAAGAAACCCTGCAATCAAGATACAAGAAGTCTCTTGTGTCCCCAACACACCCAATACACTTTTCAGGTGTATAGGTGCACTAGTTCGATGAAGAGATAGTGAAATACAAGTGGTATGAATATAAGACAACATTGCCAGAAAATAGCTTGCTGGCGTGGAAGAGACTAAAGGCAAACTGAAACAAAGATGGAAGCAAGCAAACATGTAACAGATCTAATTGCAAACGGTGTATCAATGCTTAGAAACAAGGCCTAGGGATCATACTTTCACTAGTGAACACTCTCATATAAAAATCTTCTCTTTATGATACTACTCTTAACTACTCTCCGGTTGGACACTCTAATCGATGGTAGGGCTATAACAACACACCTCAAAGTAAGCCTTTCCCATCTAGAAAACCCCACACTGTCACCTTGAGCACTAGATGGTTCCAACGAACACCACAATTTCATAAAGACATCCAAATCCAAATATAACTCATAACAAGTATTTGTAATCTCTAGCCTAAGTGCCACCATGGTGTGGACGCTGTCACTTTCACACACATGGGGAGAGCAGAGATCTATTAAAGCACTTGAGTAGCTAGGTAGATCTACTTGATTACAAAGCTCATGATCACAATATGATCATGCATAGAGAGAGAGATGAACACATAGCTACCGGTAGAACCCTTAGCCTCTAGAGAGAACTACTCCCTCCTCATCATGGGAATCAGCAATGGCGATGGAGATGGCGGTGGAGATCGATGGAGATGGCTCCGGGGGCACTTCCCCGTCCCGGAAGGGTGCCGAAACAGAGACTTTATGTCCCCCGAATCTCCCCTTCGGTGGCGGCGGGGCTGCGGAAATTTTCGTGGCAGGAGGCTTGATGATTTAGGGTTTTGGTATCTGGGGGCTCTTATAGGCGAAGGAGGCAAGGTCGGTGGCCAGCCAGGGGCCCAACACCATGCCCTGGCGCGGCCTAGGCTGGCCCGTGCCAAGGGGGGGTGTGGCCACCCTGTGGCCCCTCTCCGACTCTCCTTCTGGCTCCGTGAGTCTTCCGGGAAATAATAACTTTGGCTTTTGTCCCGTCCAATTCCGAGAATATTCATTTTCTGACTTCCTAGAACCAAAAACAGCAGAAAACAGACAACTGGCACTGTGGCATATTGTTAATAGGTTAGTCCAAGAAATCATATGAAAAGTAATCCAAAGTTGGAACAAAACATAAGAAAGTGGATAAAACCAAGCATGGAACATCAAAAATTATAGATACATTTGCAATGTATCAACGATACACCCAAGATCCAGCTCAGGTGATAGGCCACAAGATTTACCACTAGATGCGCAGGTGCGGATTATTGATGAAGCGCGTTAGTTGATGCCATGCCGAACGATCCCCATACAGCACGTCCAGGTCCCCACGGACCTCCCTATCTCTAGCACCGCACGTGCAACGCCTCTATCATTATCCACACGTACAGGAAGGAGCTCTAGGCAGAGGACTTCTAGATCCTGTCTAGCCCGAAATGGGAGTGGAGAAAGTGATGGCTAGGTCAGGGACAATCCCTTGTCACTCCACTTATATACACTCCTAGCTGGGCTCAACGCTTGAGGCCCATTTAGGTTGTACCCCAATCTCCACATGGATCAAATCCACATGGGATCCTTTCCCTTAAGTGTGTGACCCTGTAGGTTTACGTACACCTGGACACGACACGAGTCACCACTCCAAGTCGATAGCTGCTAGTGGCCGCTAGCAAGACGTGCCAACTCCCAAGTGTCGCAAAGTCCGAGGAAAAACCTTTCTCAATGTGACTTCGTCCAAGTCCCTTTGCCTCATGATATATTTTGTCAAGCTATAAGAGAGTTGTTGCCATCCCTTTAATAGCTCGACACTCTTTTCTCATTCCGTGATATATGATTCACTGGACTAACACTTAGTCTGACTCCTTGGTTAACACTTAACCAAGTCGTGCATGGCCATGCTTCCGAATCATATCACACAAGAGGGCCCAGAGAATATCTCTCTATTACAGAGGGGCAAATCCCATCTTGGTAATCCACGTCACGTAGCTTGGTTCACAACCAACCTGAACCCTACATTTATAACTGCCCATTTACAGAACATCATTTGATAGACCTAAGTTGGCGATCCACAACTCGAATCATGCGATCACCTCAGGTCGAAGGATTCCATTGCTTGAGACTACAAATGACAACATGCTCGTTGCATCTCAACTGTGGGTCAGTCCGACTCGCTAAACTCTTTAGCCGAATTAGTGTAAGTCGAAATAGCATCACCATGCCCATAAAAAGTGGAACTATGTCATCAGCTGACTTGCACATTGGTCTAAGTTGTATGTCCAGCACAACCTCAGTAACCAGGGACAGTCTACTGTGAACAATCATGAATACATAGTTCCACAACTAAATCACGTATTCAGTGAGACATATCTAATGTTCATACAAGGACATATCATCAACCATGATTGCCTCTAGGACATATTCCCAACAATGATGCCATTATAATTTCTATCTGGTTGATTCTTACCTATGATAGTAACTACATGCCATTGTGTAGGTCACCGCAAATTCTGAGTCACCTAACGACTCTATGCATTCCAAGAGATGCCACTACTTCCATATAAATTTGCTGAAATGACCTCGCTTGTTTATATTTGTAGAAATTCTAAGAAACACTTTGTTTGATTGCTCATTTGATTTTAGGCATTCTTGTCTAATGCTTGTTTGTCCAGTTCTACAGGTTCACGAGCGATGCCATTATATCTTGCATCTGGTTCTGGGTTTGGTTTGTCCTAAGACACGACATAACTATCCTCTACAATATTTAGTTCATTCGTGGTTTGCATTCCTGCTCTACAAGTTTTCGTATGATGCGGTTATCATTTCGGTCTGGTTCATTCTTCGCTATGACAGTAACTGCATGCCATTTTGTGGCTCAGTGCCAATTCCGAGTCACCCAACGTCTCTTGCATTTTAGGGTATAGAACTGCTTCCATATATATTTGTTGAAATGACCTGGCTAGTTTATTTTTGCTAAAATTCTAAGCCACATACACACATTTTTGATTGCTCGTTTCATGGTAGGCACACTTTTTTAATGCATGCTTGCTTGTCATGTTTATTTGACATGTTGGTCAATAATTGAACCATTGACCAATTGTAAACTCCAGATCATAGCTCCTGTCATATCAGTCAAATAAGTAGTTTGTCTTCTTTGATGTATTAACTTGTTATTACTTAGTTTCAGACTGCAATTATTGCTATCGCCACCAAAGAGGGGGCTGCAAGATCATATCTCCTCCAATGTAGATCTTACACTCAAAGGAAGATGCATGTGATCGATTGAGAAAGCAAATTGAGGACTCTGCTATCAACTTGATTGTCAACTAAAATGCCGATTTTTCTTTCCCTTGAGTTGATAATATGTAATAATTTTAAGAAGTTTGCAGCTGATGTAATATCTAGATAACTCACGTAGGCCATGTAGGTATTTAGTTGACGCCGTCCACACATGGCGGTAGTCGTTATGATAACTACGCTAGGCAGGTTGATTAGGGAACAATACTGTGCTTTGTTATTGGCCCGTCATGTATTCGGCCAATGATGAACAGTAAAAAATGCTAGATTATTATACACATTTTATGATATTGGAATGGGCTACAGAAAGGCCAAAACTGTAAATGTAACGAGCTAACCCGCATGTGGCAACAAGCCATAACAGTAACATGCCATAGCAGGTCGTAACAGTGGCAGGCCAGAGCAGTAGCAGTCCAGAATAGAAACAACCCATCACAATAACAAGCAAGAAACAGTAAAATCTCAGAACAGTAATAGACCAAAACAGTAGAGGGCCTCAATAGTAAAGGGCCGCAACAGTAAAAGGCCAAAACAATGATAAGCCTGAATAGTAACGACCCGAGAAATTTCTAGGCGAGGGCAGTAACATGCAACACATTTACCAAACTAGAATAGTGAAGGGCCGCATGTGGGCCTGAACAGCTAAAGGCCAGAAGAGTGAAAGGCCAGAACAGTAATAAACTAGAACAGTAACGAACCATCTTAGAGAAGGGCTGTTAGTAGGCGGCCCAAGATGGACTGTGATAACAGTGATGGGCTGACCGTAGGCCTTAAGTGTACAAGAGCGACTTGGAGTAGGCTACTAATGGGCCGCATAGTGTTGTACCAACATGGACCTTCTGTAGGTAGAAACAGAATCGGCCCTAAAAGTTTGTGGGCCGCTGCTGGCTGCAACTTTGGGCCCATTTCAAACAGTGCAGGACAAAACAGTAATGGACCATCTTCTTATTGGGCTCTCCTGATGGGCCGGCCCAGTTAGTATTTAGCAGGCCTTGGCTGGGACTGGCTTCTTCCATGGTTTCTATGACCATTAACGATGGTAACCGTCCGCTAATGGCAGCTGCCACATGGCAGTTTGCATGACGTCAGCAGTCAACACGGCTACCAAACAGATCTACGACAAAACAAGTTTTCGTGGCTGAAGGGTGCGATCCGCCATGGTTAGGACAAAATCGTGGTAGACTCTTTTGTGACGGGGCTTTTCCCACGAAGGGCATCCATCGTAGAAGACTTTTTGGCCACGAAAAACGGGCCTTCAACCACGAAAATCCTCCGTTGTAAAAGCCAACTCTTTTTGTAGTGTTTCCACCAGGATTTTAATTCTCCTACAAAAATCTTAAGCTTAGAGTTGTAGAGAAAAGCTTTATCTCCAGATTTAAATTCCTTATTCTCTAACTTTTTATCATGCCATTTCTTTACCTTTTCCTTGAATATCCTAGCATTTTCAAAGGCCTCATTTCTAAGTTCATCCAAATCATGAATATCTAAGAGCCGGTTTTACCTAGTAGTTTTAAAATTGAAATTCACAGTTTTGATAGCCCAACGAGCCTTATGCTCAAGCTCTAATGGAAGATGACAAGTTTTACCATAGACCATCTTGTATGGCATCATTCCCATTGGATATTTGAAGGCTATGCGATACGCCCATAACGCATCATTAAGCTTCATAGCCCAGTCCTTTCTTGACATGTTCACCATCTTCTAGAGAATGACTTTAATTTCCCGATTAGACAATTCAAATTTTCCACTAGTTTGTGGGTTATAAGGTGAGGCTACTCAATTATCGACTCCATATTTCTGAAGTATCTTGCTAAAAGTACATTCATAAAATGAGTTCCACCACCAGTAATAAAAACTCGAGGTACTCCGAACCTGGGAAAGATGATGTCCTTGATAATTTTGATGGAAGTGGTTGTATGTGCATGAGAAGTGGGTATAACCTCTACCCACTTAATAACATAGTCGATAACAAAAAGAATATGAGCATAACCATTAGAGGGGACAAAAGGTCCCATAAAATCCATTCCCCATACATCAAATGGCTCTATTACGAGATTATATTTCATATACATTTCCTATCTTCTTGTAATGTTACTCATAAATTTGCAAGCATCGTAATTCCTAACATATTCATGAGCATATTTAACCAAGGTAGGCCAGTAAAAGCCTGATTGCAAGACTTTAGCTAGCATACGGTCGCCAACATGATGTCCTCCATAAGGACTATCATGACAAGCCTTGAGAATGGCTCTCACCTCGTGGTCAGGTACACATGATAGATGATCAGCAACATGATGTCCTCCATCAGATATTCTCCTGGCAAAGATTCGTTAATGGGAATGGGGTCTTCTATGATACCTTCCATACATGATAGATGATCAACAACAGGATTATCCTTACCTCCCCTATCCACTATATGTAGGTCATATTCTTGGAGTAACAAGACCCATTTAACTAGATGGGGTTTAGCATCTTTCTTATCTAGAAGATGTCTCAAAGCCTGATGATTTGTATGAACTATTACTTTTGAATTGATATAGTGTCTAAATTTATCACAAGCAAAAAACCACAGCTAAAAATTCTTTTTCAGTTGTTGCATAATTTCTTTGATCCTTGTTAAAAACTTGACTAGCATATTGAATGATGTATAGGTTCTATCCATCTCTTTGTCTTAGAACATCCCCAATAGCATAGTCACTAGCATCACACATAATTTCAAATGGCTCATCCCAGTTTGGTGGTTGGATAACTGGTGTTGAAACTAGCGCTTTTTCAACTGTTTGAAGGAATCAATGCAATTTATATCAAAAGCAAAAAGGGTATCTTTATCTAGGAGACAAGCTAAAGGAGCAGTTATCTTAGCGCAATCCTTAATAGAATGCTTATAAAAACTACCATGCCCAAGAAAGTTCTTTACCCCTTTTATGTGTTGCGGAATTGGTAACTTTTCTAAAGTAACAAGGTTTGAACTATCAACCTCAATTCCTTATTCAGAAACTTTATGCCCAAAAACTATACCTTATCTTACCATAAATCAGTAGTGCTCCCAGTTGAGAACCATCTTGGTCTGTCTACACCACTTCAAAACTCTATTAGGATTATGAAGGCATTACTCAAAAGCGGTTCCATACACAACAAAGTTGTCTATGAGAACTTCCGTGGAGTTTTCCACAAAACTGTCAAAGATTTTCAAAACACACTCTTTAAAATTATAAGTTGCGTTACATAAACCAAAAGGCATTAGTCGATAAGCATAGGTCCCATAAGGACAAGTGAAAGTAGTTTTTTTCTTGGTCTTCGAGCTAAATAGTGATTTGAGAGTACCCCGGATAACCGTCAAGAAAACAAACTTGAGAATTACTAGACATCCTTTCCATGATGCTATTCATGAGAGGTATTTGATTATGAATTTTATTGTTTCCTTATTTAACTTCCTAAAGTCTGTACACATTTTATAACCTGCTATTGTTCTAGCAGGAATTAATTCATCCTTATCATTATTAATTATAGTTATACATCCTTCCCTAGGTATACAATGAGTTGGGATTACCCATTTGCCATCTGAAGTTGGATAGATAATACCATTGTCCAACATACATATAATAACTTATTTTCTTACTACCTCTTTCATTTTGCGATTCAACCTTTTTTGATTATCAACACATGGTTTAGCATCCTCGATCATAGGTATCTTAGGAGTTACTATGGAAGGATCTATCCCTTTTATGTCGCTAAGAGTGTATCCAAAAGCTTCATGCTATTTGACGAGTATTTCTAACAATTTCTTATTTTCTTCAGGAGAGAGCTTATCATCTAAAATTATAGGGCACTTACGTTCCTTGTCTAAGAATTCATACCTAGGCCCTAGAGGGAGAGGATTTAAAACGAGAGGTGGTGGATCTTCATCCCCTTTTCTTTCAAGTTCTTCAAATTCGTCTCTAAGGCGAGTCTCAATTTCTGGTGCAGCATTGAGGATTTTATCCAAATCTTCTTTCGCAGAGTCGTTTGAGAGTGAATCATTACCTCTCAAACTCCTCTTGAACTCGGATTGTAGAGTGCCAAAATAGATTGCTGCCAATTCATCAATAGTTCTCTCCTCTTTAACTTCAACTTTCTTTTCATAAGGCAACTTTGTGAATTGGCTACACTTAATTTCTAAAACTTCTTCCCCCAAACTATAAAGACAAAACTTATTTCTTGTTATCAATATAAATGTTCATAGAGGTGTAAAAACGGTTACAAAAAATGACCGAGCAAAAGGAGTCCATATGCATTCAATGATATGAAAATCAACTGGGTACACAAAAGCTCCCATAGAAACACAGGCATTGCGAAGTACCCCATGAGTCCGCTGCAAAGTTCGGTTAGAAAGAATAAAACTAACTATTGATGGATCAAGGTCTGGTTCATCAAGATGGCATCATAACTCTTCATAGATTGTGTAAGGCATAATGTTAATGGAAGATATTAAGTCACAAAACCATACATAAGTAGTTCCCCCTAAAAAGGGATTTTCTGTTAACTTCTATTTTTACCATCAAACTTGCCTCTTATCATTTCAAAATATTCTTAACTCACTACCATTACTTCATCCTCGAACACCTCAGGTTCTAGAGGTTATTTTACTATACCAATGGTCTTTTTAATGGTTCCCAGGTCTTTAGCTAACCTCCCTATCCTTTTATTTCTTTCACCCTTACTCTCTATTATTTTTGTGAGAATAGTTTCCTCCTCGTCTAACATTTTTTTCTGCATTTGCGAGTATTTGTCCCTGTGGAAAGTTTATGGGGCTTCTCCTACACATGCGGTGTGTAGCATTCCCATTCTTTTGGGATCTATAGATATTTAGCATAAGTTTTAACAATTTGAACAATCATACGAGGATCAAGGTTGAAAGTTCCAAGCAGTTTTTCTACTTTACCTGAAACTAGAAATCTTCTCAAACAATTATACTCTATAGGATTTTATTTATTAAGTTCGGCCCCACAAAAAGCTTTCACTATCCTATGAAGTTTGTCTAGCAAATTCCAGGCTCTTTCAACACTAAATTCAGTAAATGACCCATTGGTAAGGGAGTCAAGCTCATTTCTATTATTATTACTCAAACCTGCATAGAAGGTATGTATTACCAACCAAGATGGGAAGTTGTGGTGGGGGTAGAGATCGAGCAATCCACTAAACCAAGCTTTCTTCAGGTTTTCCTTTAAAATTTGTGATCATGCGTCGCGCTCCAAGAGTTTTCGTCCTAGGAAAGAAATCAACTAGGAACAAGGAGGATATTCTCTCCCAGGAGTTAGTAATATTTTGGGATTTCTATTTTCGTGCCCCTGGTTCGTTAGTTGTACTCAGTTTTGCCCAGGCGCTTAGTTTTTCCTCACTTTTGCCCTCCCTCCATTCTGAAACCCTCACATGCACTCGGACGGGTGGATGCCATCAGGTCAAAGCCTTGACTGTTACATGCTGACAGGTGGGACCGTGTTGGGTGGGTCCTGCGTTGAGCGTTATGTTATGTCGCCTCGACCGTTACATGCTAACAGGTGGGGCCGTGTTGGGATGGGTCCTGCGTATGTGGTGAAGGGTGGGGCCACGTTGGGACGGGTCTTGCATACATGGTGAAGGTTGGGGTCGCATGGAGACACGTCGGACCGGCCATTTTTGCTCTGAGCCTAGAACAGCTCCCACAACACCCCTCCACTCTACTCCCCCGCTGTCGTGCCCTCCTACCTGAGAGTCCCTCCTACCTTATGTCGTCCTCGGCCCGCGAGCCGCCCCCTCCCCTAGCCGCGGAGCCCACTCCGGCTCCGCTTACTCCCACGCTAGATCCACCCATTTCACGGAATAGTATGTGACGCTGGCGGGTGTACCGGTCCTCCGTGTCAAGTGCGGAGAAGATTGGGTGGAATAGGAGGGATCTAATGCATGGATTCCATTTGGTTAAGTATTGTTTCCCTTTGTGGATTGATTATAGGTAGAAATTGAGCGCGAATCACCGGTGCTCAGCTAACTTCCTTGCTTTTCGAATAGGATTGATCCAGCGTTGACATTTCGGCTGGCGGTTAAACTAGATACTAGCGTAATTCGTGGTTGTGAACGGTATCTCTCTAGATTTTACTTCCGAGCAGTGGTTACAACCTCCATAACTCTCAAAGATTTGAAAGATAAAATATATTTTAAATTCCCCTAAGTAATGGCGATTCAGTTGATTTGCAATATTTCAACATTAGCGAGCAAAGATTGCTCCCACTAACTAGCGAAGCTGATCTGGTAATGCTTTTCTCTTTGAATGCTGCCGAACATTTTGGTCGAATTCTTCTTCATGTGGAACCTAAAGTTGAACACACGGGAAAGAGGGCTAAAGCATCATCTGGTGCTCAGGCATCATCAGGTGGTCGGGCATCATGTGTCTCTGCTGTCTCTGCTAATAGTGTGCGCCCCACGCTCCTTTTAGGTCCATATTAGTACCATCTGTTCGCACTACGAGTGTAAGCCAAATCGCTCGTGCGGCCGATGTGGAGGATGAAGCCTCCACTAGATGATGAGGATGAGTTGATGTTTCCTGAATTGGTAGATAGATTCAGTAAATAGACACTAGAGGATCAATACATGGAGGAATTGGCCCACGGTGCCAGATTTGATGACACTGATGAAGAAGAGAACGATGAGAACAATGACAGTCTCGTTTTAGCCGAGTACGATGGTGAGGACTTGCCAGTAATTGAGTGGGACATGAACGATCCTAAGATTTCAGAAGACATCGTATTTGAAATGATGTGGGACTGTCGTAATGCCCTTACTACATATTACATCTGCACCACTAATGATTATGTTGTTATTAAGAGTGAGCCAGCAAGGTTCACAGTGAAGTGCCCATACAAGAGGTGTAGGTGGAGGATGCACGCATCCACTATGCTTAGGAGCAGTTTGGTTTAGGTATTACAGCCAGTTGTGTATTTTAGATCATTGTGTAGAATTTGTTAACTATACCTGACATTTTCATTATGTTTCAGATAAAAGGTAACCAGTTCGAACATTCTTGTCCACCTCAAGGGGGACAACCAAAGGACAAAACAAAACTAGCAAAGACTAGGTGGTTGGCACATGCAATCATGGATTGGATGAGATCGAACCCATCACTTGGTGCAACAGCACTCATAAAAAAGTTTCTAAAAAGTTTAATATTACAGTACCTTACATGAGGATGTTCTTTGTGTTGTCGGATTGATGACAAGTACGCCATGAGGGGGTCCTCAAGGCATGCGGTATAGAGGGGTGTGAGACGTACGGTATTCCGGGACGGTGAGCACACAAGTTTACCTAGGTTCGAATCCGCCGGCTTTGGACCGATCCTACTCCTGCTAGCAATCTAGTAATACAGTAGAGCCAGAATATGGGTTACAAGGATTTTGCCTGTGCGAGTTGAGATTGTAGACTATTGTGAGGGTGCCCTAAAGGCTTTCCCTAGGACGGCTTATATAGATATCCGGCCTAGGGTTTACAGGAGAGACCTATCCGGCTATGACTAAGAGTCAGTTACCGAGTACATCTGAACTACAAGTAACATAACAGGCCTATGGCAGTAAGTCTTCTGGGCCTTCCCGTAGCCGGACTGGACTCCATCTCTTCTCACTGACTGAGCCGCCCGTGAAGCAAAGTTGTAACCCGAAGTGGGACACCCTGGTCAGTGAGGCATAGTGAGGATACCCGGAAAGTATATCCCCAACAACAGCCCCTGGTAGCCTCCAAGATCCAGAGTCGGATTTCATCATCGTCTAGCTTGATCTTTGGCTTGTAGAATCCTGAAGGGTTCCTGAAACTTCAAAAGAAAGGATAAGATCCGGATCTCAAAACGAGTCGGACCTATGAATACATTATTCGGGTTTCCATCTTGAATTTCAAACTAAGCCGGAACTTGGTCCCTGATGTAAACTGACACCAGTCATGGTCACAGACATTCCCGTCAGCATGACCATTGGTGGGTCTTCCTTCTGCGGAGCCGAGGCATCATTTTAATGCGTGCATGGAGATCGAGGTGGCAAAATCATCGCGTGGGGGTTACCCAGCTCCTTCCACGACGCGTGTCACGGTTACTGTTCATATTGCACGAATCTTGGCGCGGATGAAGGATATAAGGGGTTGAGATTTTCTCCCTCTTCTCTTCACCAGCACTTGCGTTCCTTCCTCCCAATGCCTCCCATGAGAAAATCTCCTCTGCCTCCCCCAAAATCCTCCAGTGCCACCCATCCTAGGTCACCGGCACACAGAAAGATGGCTGATGCCTCATCTTCTGGCATGACGGCAACGACAGTGATGGCGTCAGCAACGGAGAAGGAGAGGTTCTGCGGGGTCTAGATCCCCTGCGTCTTGGATGATACCATGCTTCGCGTTGTTGAGAACGAAGGGCTCCTCCACGTGGGCGACTAGCGGAGCGGCTATAGCCAAACCGTCCCCACTCCTCGCGCCAACGAGCGGGTGCACTTCGGCACCCACCTTGATAGAGGTTTGAGCTTTCCATCATCAGACTTCTTCTCTAAGGTGATAGATTACTACGGAGTTCAAATACACCATCTCCCCCCGAACTCTCTCTTAGATATGAGTGCTTCTGCTTCTTTGTGCTAGGGGTATCTCGTTATTAGGCCGAGTCTCATTCTCTTCTGATTTTATTTTCATACCCAGAGAAACTCTATCACTGCTGGTAATCCATACATTACCAGGACTCTTAGCTTTTCCATTAGGATAGAATGCGTCTATCCTCGGATTAAGGCTATCAAGTCAGTAAAACAGTGTCCATCCACCTTTTTCTATCATAAGGATATTCCTGCTCCCAACAAAGCTACTGCTTTGCCGGATTTTGTGGATGGTGTCGCCACTCCTCAAGAGTCCTGGGACACATATGTGCTGGCTCTCAATGATGATCTTCTTATCGCCAAGAGGCGGATTGAATATCTGATGAAGCACAAGGGCCGTAAAGGGTCCGACTTGATTCACTACTGGCTGGCTCGCCAGATCTAGCCTCTCTAACACCATGGTGATCGGCTTATGCACTCCATCATAGCGTCCAAGAAGGACACTCTCCGGATCTGCTCCCGTCCTTACTCAGAAAAGGACTATGAGTCCCACATTAGATAGTTGATAAGGGAGCGGATCGAGAGGAAGATCCCGGAGCTGTCTTTGGACATGCATACATCGGATAATCTTGTAGTTCCAGTAAGCTTCTAGCAATAACTCGAATTATGTGTTCATCTTTACATTATTGTCTCTTTTCAGAATACTGGAATATTTCTTCTTTTTAGCTTGCTGACCTCCCTGAGTCGGAGCTTGCTCCTCTCGAGGGATATCCTCCTGAGATATCTCAGGATGATGGAGAACTGGTTCCACTACCGGAGACCTTTACTCAAAAGTGTAAGGTTCCGACTCTGGCTATTGGCACCAAAGAAGTGCCCATTTTGAAGAGGTACCTTTCCTCACAAAGTTTCTATATTTTATTTCTTAATTCTTTCTGAGGTGTAACGTTCTTTGTTCTATTACCTCCTCAGAGCTAAACAACTCAGCAAGGGCAAGGGAAAGGAGGCTCGTCGAAGCCCCTGCGCCAATCAAAGATGAACTTGACTTCTCCTGCCACAGCGCCTCCGACTCCTGCCCCTCAGCCTTTTTGCAGCACCGGAGATTACTCCATCTCTGACCATCGCAGAAGATCCGACTCAACAAGCCGAGCCAGCGATCCTCTGCTTGCAAACTGACGTCACCATGGGTGGCTCAGGTTTTGATAAGGGTGAACCCTCTTAGGGTAATGATCCCTCGACAGAGGTCTTCGCTGAAAACCTCCTCAACAATCCGGGTCTTGCCAAACTTGGCATTACTCGGAAATTTGTGGAGGAGGTTGATGTCTACGCACTTCTATTCTTGTAGACAGTTGTTGGGCCTCCAAGTGTAGAGGTTTGTAGAACAGCAGCAAGTTTTCCCTTAAGTGGATCACCCAAGGTTTATGGAACTCGGGGAGGAAGTGGTCAAAGGTATTCCCTCTCAAGAAACCCTACAATCAAGATACAAGAAGTCTCTTGTGTCCCCAACACACCCAATACACTTGTCAGGTGTATAGGTGCACTGGTTCGGCGAAGAGATAGTGAAATACAAGTGGTATAGATAGTTATAAGTGGTAACGGTGATAGAAAATAGCTCGATGGCATGAAAGAGACTAAAGGCAAACTGAAATAAAGATGGAAGCAAGCAAACATGTAACAGATCTAATAGCAAACGGTGTTTCAGTGCTTAGAAACAAGGCCTGGGGATCATACTTTCACTAGTGAACACTCTCATATAACTATCTTTCTCTTTATGATACTACTCTTAACTACTCTCCGGTTGGACACTCTAATCGATGGTAGGGCTATAACAGCACACCTCAAAGTTCATCTTTCCCATCTAGAAAACCCCACATTGTCACCTTGAGTACTAGATGAGTCCAACAAACACCACAATTTCATAAAGACATCCAACTCCAAATATAACTCATAACAAGTATTTGTAATATCTAGCCTAAGTGCCACCATGGTGAGCACGCTGTCACTTTCACACACATGGGGAGAGCAGAGATCTATTAAAGCACTTGAGTAGCAAGGTAGATCTACTGATTACAAAGCTCATGATCACAATATGATCATGCATAGACAGAGAGATGAACACATAGCTACCGGTAGAACCCTTAGCCTCGAGAGAGAACTACTCCCTCCTCATCATGGGAATCAGCAATGGTGATGGAGATGGTGGTGGAGATCGATTGAGATGGCTCCGGGGGGACTTCCCCATCCTGGAAGGGTGCCGGAACATAGACTTTCTGTCCCACGAATCTCCCCTTCGGTGGCGGCGGCGCTGCAGAACTTTTCGTGGCTGGAGGCTTGACGATTTAGGGTTTTGGTATCGGGAGGCTCTTATAGGCGAAGGAAGCAAGGTCGGTGGAGTGCCAGGGGGCCCACACCACCTGGTGGCACGGCCAGGGCTAGCCCGCGCCACCATATAGTGTAAAATAATCAAAGCTGGGATCATAGTACTTCAATGATAACATGAAAGACAAAGTTCTAGCAATAAGACAAAGAAACTATGATGCAACATGAAAAGGCACAAACAAAAGATTCATGAATAACAATGTTTTGCAAGACGTTTGTTTGTTTCACATAAAGAAAACATAGCATAATAGTATTCAGCTTGTCCCTCATAGAGTAGCAAACATAAATGCATAGGACACCTTCAAAGTTAATAAGAGTGACTAGATACAAATAGTTTAAAACAAGCAATATCAAAGTTATGCATCAATCAACTAGTCTTGGGACAATGCACATAGAACTAAGAATGGCCACTATGCTCTCAAAGTAGGTGCATAAAGATAGAAGGTGGAGACTCAATATAATGGTGGAAGAAAAGCCTTCATAGAAGGAAGCAGGGATTCAAGTCCCGTAAAGAGCTTCCAAAAATTATGGTACTTATAGCTTTTAGCTCTCATTGCCCCTATCATAAGCATCTTGAAGTGATTAAGGTTAAAGTGAACAAACTATGGAGTATATGCTTGACAAAGTATAAGTTGGAAATCTCATGTCCCTTGTATACGAGGGGGCCGCTCCTCATGCTACTCAAGTTTAGTCACCGGTAAGTTCTTGTCATCGTAAGTACATGTGTATCATAGAGAATCGCCAACGGGGTACCCCTTGCCCGATGATACGGAAGAATCCCCATATCAAAACGACAAGGAAAGCAAACAACAAGCATCTCAGCAATCTTCTTATTTACCATGGGAATATGGTGCTTTTTTCTCTCTTTCCTCTTTTCATAATATCTCTTTTTTTTTCTCTTTTCTCTTCTTTTTCTCAATATAGGACTCTTTTTTATAAGAAGAATGCTTCATAGACAGCTCATTATGGTTACGCTGCAGGTTTCCACCATGTCAGCATGGATTAGACCAGCGGCCCAGGCGTTTCTCTAACACATATACATAACTCCATGGACTTACAAGCTCCCCTTTCATTTCACACCGACGACATCCATATACAAAAGAGCATGATATCAACTAGGTACAAAGTACCAGTGCAATGTTGAAAGCGTTCCCCATGACAGCATGGTTCTGCTAATTCCCACATATAAGTGCAAGCATATACAACATAGACAACACAATGGTTCAAGTTTATTAAGGGCAAGAAAAGTAAAGTGTGCCATCAAGTTCGTGAGAGCTTTAATCACTAGTTTTCACATAACAAGTTTAATTTGGAAGATAAAAAAAAGCATGAATATACTTGGAATAGCATAAGCTAGTAGGTAGGTATGGTGGACTCTTTGGAATAACTTGGTTTAGGGATTTGGATGCATGAGTGGAACTCATACTTGGTGGTGGAGGCTAGCAAAAGACTGGGAGCGACAAACTAAGAGAGCAATAATGGCCATAATCATGCAGAATGACAAAACATCATTGATCAAAGCATAAAGTGATAGTACAAGTTGAAAACTAAAGTATCATAAAGGCTATGGTGACTTGAGATAGTCATAACATGGTGTGAGCATGTGCCAAGTCAACCCAAATAAAGCATCAAAGGAGAATACCACTATACTATGATTTAATATGCTAAAACAACGCATGATTCATCCAAGGAACATTAAGCAATCTCAATTGTTTATAACAAGTCATGCTACATCAAAGAATACTGAGCAAAAGGCTAAAACAATATCAAGCATGGCATGACAAAGCATAGGCCACAGTAAAAAACAAGCTCTTTTTACCACTTAAGCAAGAACTTTCTTACTCTTTTCCAACCCAAACCAAACCATTTGAAAACCAATGTTTGGAATAGGGGGATCCAACCAATTTATTCAGAAAACTAAGAAAACCAAGCAAACGAAAAACCAAAACGAAAACGAAAAAGAAGACGCTCCAAGAACAACACAACTGTGCATGAAACAATAAAAATGAAGCATTTGGAAGAAACCTGGGATTTTAATTGATCAAGAGGGGGATGCCTTGGGCATCCCCAAGCTTTGACACTTGTACTTCTTGGATATTTCTTGGGTTACACGCGTGGCATCCCCAAGCTTGAGCTTTAGTCCATCCTTCATCTCATTACTCATTCCTTCCATACACCTGAAATTTTTCTTTATACAAAACTTCACACAATCTTTATTAGCAACATTAGTGCCCTCAAGATAATAAGTATTAAGGTTCAGTTCTAACACCAAATAAACTTCCATTAGAACACTAGCTACTGTAGCACTTCCCTCAAAAAGCTCAATTCCCCAAAAGAACTCAAAAAGGAACCAACAAGAAGCAAATGCAGAAAATGGCAGAAATCTGTCAAAACAGACCAGCAGGTAAAGACGAATTTTTTCGAAGACCTTCTGTTGCTCAAATCAAAACGTGTTGAACTAACAAAAGTTAGATAACAACCTGGGGCAGAAGCACAAGAAATTACAGCTCAATCCGACATACACAGCTCTCTCACGAATTTTACGGTGAAGCACAAAAATCTGTTTCGGGACAGCAACTTTCCCAATCATTACTTCACTCTCATTAGAGGCTACTCTTGGCACAAAAAGCAAATAAAAAGGATAAGTAGAGGTTATTACTGAGGTAATAACTTCCAAGACTCATCTAAAACTCTTGGGTTATCTCCCAACAAGTACTTTTGTTTAACGCCTTTAAGTTAGGCATGATAGTTTGAGAAGATGCTCACATAAGACATATGAATTGAAGTAAAAGAGAGCATCAAGAAGAAAATTCAAAACACATTTAAGTCTAACCCAGTTCCTATGCATAGGAATCTTGTAAAGAAACAAGTCATGAAAGCACAAAGCAACAAGCATAGGAAAGCAAAAAAAGTGCAACTTCAAAATTTTCAACATAAAGAGGGGAAACTTAATATTATTGAGATGCATAGAACCATGTTTACCTCTCTCATAATAACTTTCAGTAGCAACATGAATAAAATTAACAATATAACTATCACATAAAACATTCTTATCATGAGCCACATGCATATAATAATTATTACTCTCCACATAAGCATAGTCATTCTTATTAATCATAGTGGGAGCAAATTCAACAAAATAGCTATCATTATTATTCTCATCACCATAATCATCAAATATAGGTGGCATATTATAATCATAATTAATTTTCTCCTCAATAGTAGGTGGACTGAAAATATCATATTCATCATTGTAATCATCATATATTGGAGGCATAGTATCATCAAAGTAAATTTTCTCCTCCTTGCTTGGGGGACTAAAAATATCATGCTCATCAAAACTAGCTTCCCCAAGCTTAGACTTTTCCATAGCATTAGCAATAATGGTGTCTAAAGAATTCATACTAACAACATTGCTATTAGCATGCAAATAAAGTTCCATAGGTTTTTTAATTTTCTCTTCAAACACTTCATGTCCTAACTCAAGATAAATACTATAAAGCTCTCTAATTTTGTTGTTGTTTTCCATTAAGCCTAACTAGTTAAAACAAGAAACAAAAAGACAAAATTGTAGAATCTAAAGGAAATAACTTCGAGCACTCACACTGGAGGATGTGAGTACCTTTTACCTTACCTCCCCGACAACGGCGCCAGAAAATAACTTTTCTGGTGCGGTGTTGACGTGGGAGTTTCTTCTTCTTCTTCTTCGTCGTTCGATCCCTGGCAACAGCGCCAGAAAATAGCTTGATGTCTATGCACTTCTATTCTTGTAGACAGTTGTTGGGCCTCCAAGTGCAGAGGTTTGTAGAACAACAGCAAGTTTTCCCTTAAGTGGATCACCCAAGGTTTATCGAACTCATGGAGGAAGTGGTCAAAGGTATTCCCTCTCAAGATACAAGAAGTCTCTTGTGTCCCCAACACACCCAATACACTTGTCAGGTGTATAGGTGCACTAGTTCGGTGAAGAGATCGTGAAATACAAGTGGTATAGATAGTTATAAGTGGTAACGGTGATAGAAAATAGCTCGATGGTGTGAAAGAGACTAAAGGCAAACTTAAATAAAGATGGAAGCAAGCAAACATGTAACAGATCTAATAGCAAACGGTGTTTCAGTGCTTAGAAACAAGGCCTGGGGATCATACTTTCACTAGTGAACACTCTCATATAAATATCTTCTCTTTATGATACTACTCTTAACTACTCTCCGGTTGGACACACTAATCGATGGTAGGGCTATAACATCACACCTCAAAGTTCATCTTTCCCATCTAGAAAACCCCACACTGTCACCTTGAGTACTAGATGAGTCCAACAAACACCACAATTTCATAAAGACATCCAACTCAAAATATAACTCATAACAAGTATTTGTAATCTCTAGCCTAAGTTCCACCATGGTGAGCACGCTGTCACTTTCACACACATGGGGAGAGCAGAGATCTATTAAAGCACTTGAGTAGCAAGGTAGATCTACTGATTACAAAGCTCATGATCACATGATGATCATGCATAGAGAGAGATGAACACATAGCTACCGTTAGAACCCTTAGCCTCGAGAGAGAACTACTCCCTCCTCATCGTGGGAATCAGCAATGGTGATGGAGATGGTGGTGGAGATCGATGGAGATGGCTCTGGGGGCACTTCCCCGTCCCGGCAGTGTGCCGGAACAGAGACTTTTTGTCCCCTGTGGCGGCGGTGTTGTGGAACTTTTCGTGGCTGGAGGCTTGACGATTTAGGGTTTTGGTATCGGGAGGCTCTTATAGGCGAAGGAGGCAAGGTCGGTGGAGTGTCAGGGGGCCCACACCACCTGGTGGCGCGACCAGGGCTAGCCCGTGCCACCATATAGTGTGGCCAGGCCCTGGCCCTCCTTCGTCTCTGCTTATGGCTCCGTGAGTCTTCCAGTAAAATGGGAACTTTGGCTTTTGTCCCGTCCAATTCCGAGAATATTGATTTTCTGACTTTCCTGGAACCAAAAACAGCAGAAAACAGGCAACTGGAACTGTGGCTCTTGTTAATAGGTTAGTCCAAGAAATCATATGAAAAATACTCCAAAGTGTGGACAAAACATAAGAAAGTAGATAAAACCAAGCATGGAACATCAAAAATTATAGATACATTTGCAATGTATCAGAGATCCAACGGCTAGCCCAGCAATTCTTGGGAAGCCGAAACATTACTGCCGAGGAGGAGGCACAATAAGCGGAGGACGTCAAGTACTCCAAACTCCTTGAGCAGATCCGTCTTTGCGACGAGGGGCTAAGAGCCGGTGTTCTTCCGCCATCACTAGTAATCCCACTCACCCTCGCTGATAAGGTTAGCACAGAGGTGACTATGAGCTTAAGCAAGCTCACTCATGAACATCATGTAAGTCGAATTCCAACTTACCTTTTTTACTTTATTCCATATCATATCCTCTAGCCCCCAAGAATGAAGTTGGATAGATAGTCCGGATTTATGCTTCCATAGGATGCCAAAGAATGAACTAGTGTAGCCCCCAAGGCTCGTGCTAATATTAGTAAAAATATTAGCCCGAGTCTTTAGTAGACTTCTGACTCTGGGTATTCTGACTTACAAAAAGTTAATTTGTATAACCAGGAATTGTTATACCTGCAACAAGCGGAGAGAGATCAGAGCTCTCCGGCTTGAAAATGCTCAGTTAAAAGTGTGAAGGGATGAGGCTGAAGGTAAACATTTCAATCCTTGAGCCTTTCTCTTTATTTCATAGTCGAATTCTTTATTCAACTGTTGTTCTTTTTTCTTATAGCACTGGTCAAACAATCATGTGCTATGATTGAAGAAGCTGAGAATCTGAAGACCCTAGAGGTGGAGAACACCGACTTACATTAGGAACTAGACATGTTGAAGGCGGATCACGAACGGAGCATTGTGTAAGTTCTTGAATCCTCTTCTATGGCCTCCGAAGAACGTGATCGAAGGATCGCAGACCAGGATCAGAAGATCTTGGATATCAAAGATGCATTGTTTAGAGAGAAAGGACATTACTGAGGCACTTTGGGCTGAACTCCAGAGCCTTTGGGAAGAGAAGGCCAAAGTTGACGATGTCATCTTTGGTATGTTTGCTTCTTTCCAACTTTCTGCTTTTTCCGACTCTTGGAGTTCGGATATATTTACTAACCTTTGCATTATATGTGCAGGTCCTCTGAACTTACTGGACTCTACCTCCGCCGAGTCTCGCACCAACAGGCTTACTCAAGTCGGTGATTTTCTTCATGATTTTCTCAAATCTTTGGAGGATATTGGCAAAGTAATCAAGGTTCTGGACATGCACAGAATGTCTGGCTTTGAAGTGCAAGACAAGGCCAAGGAGATGCCCTAGCTCATAAAGGACTGGAACATGTCCTATGCGCGAACCGCAGCACATAACGCTCTCACCATGGTTATGAGCCACCATGGAAGCATGGAAATCTGGCAAGTAACCAGAGGGTATTCGACTGTGGATGAAGATGGACATGAGCAAGACATCAAGGCCATCATGGACTCCTGTGTCAGATATGGGTGTCATGTAGCTAACTTGACCAGCTACAACACTCCTTTCTTCACTCGCGTGGAGACGCCTCCTCCACCTGTCGAGGTAATAGCTGAAGTCTCCAATGACGAACAAACTGTTTCGGATTTGAACGTCTCAGATAGATATCAAGGCAAGGTTGACGTCTCCAGTGAGCCAACAACTCCTACCTCTCCTCCTGCATCGTAGTTCATTAGAAAAAACTTTGTGTTATTCTGAAAACAATTCAGGTTGTAAATAAGTAGTTTAATACTTTTGCTGGTGCTAAGATTTGCTACTTGCTATTTAGCACTTTTGGCTTTATATTTATCGTGCCTGAAATGTTTACATAAGCACTTATGTTTTTTTTCTATACTTATCGTTTATCTGGCTTTCTTCCTCGTCCCTTTCGTGAGCCGGCTAACCTTCAACATGGAAACTTTGCTAAGCAACGGAGCTCAATTGCTAAACTAGTTTAAACTCGGAAACAAGGCCAACTTCCAGTACCAACAGTTCACTACTCATAACATGCCCGCATTCGGCAATCAAATAAATAACCAAAGTACAAACTAGAAAATTTAGATTTATACCCGAAGGTAGCATTTTTAGAATCGGAAATCTTAACCAGAACAAATATGAGCATAAAGTACTTTCAAGTATTCTAGGATTTTTGATTGTGACATGATCATTCGGAAATAAGATGGTAATATAAAACTTCTCAAAAATAATGAGGCAACCAATACTTTATTTCTTATTGAACATGTACACATATATGATTACAAATAAAGATAAATTAAGAATAAAAGGGACATAGCTGAGCAATATTCCATGGCATGTCTAATTCTTCTGAGTCTATACTGCCTCTAGCTCTCTTTCTTTTCTTACTAGCAGGTCTTTCTTTGACTGGCCACATATCAGTTAGATAGTAAGAACCATTGTGCAGTACTCGGCTAACTAAAAAGGGCCCTTCCCATAGTGGGGAAAGTTTGTGCTTTCTTTTCTACCCAAGCCGGAGAACCAAATCGCCCATATTGAAAGACCGGTTTCTGACTCTCTGCCTATGATACTTGCGTAACTTCTGATGATAGGCTATTGATCTCATCTCGACAACGACGCGAACTTCTTCGATTAAATCGAGATCATTTTGTCGAGAAATTTCGGTATCCTCTTCAATATATGCAGCGACTCGGGGAGAAGTATGAATCAAATCACTAGGAAGAACTGCTTGTGCACCATAGACCAAGAACAATGGTGTGTATCCAGTTGACCTGTTCGGAGTTGTTCGTAAACTCCATATCACAGAAGGTAACTCCTCTGTCCAAGCCCCCGCAGCACGTCGTAGTGGTGCTTCGAGTCTTGGTCTTAGGCCTTGTAGGATTAAACCATTTGCTCTTTCGACTTGTCCATTAGCTTGTGGATGTGCGACTGACGCAATGTCAAGCCAGATATTTTGTTTGTTGCAGAATTCGGCAAGCTCTCCCATAGAAAAGTTACTCCCGTTGTCCGTGATAATGCTATGCGGATAACCATATCGGATTATGATATCCTGGATAAATCTTCTGGCTGTTGCTCCATCACAACTGGTGATGGGTTTAGCCTCAATCCATTTTGTGAATTTATCAACCATCATTAATATATGATTAAATCCACTTAGAGCCCGTTTAAATGGTCCTACCATGTTAAGCCCCCAGGCCACGAAAGGCCATGTTATAGGTATTGTTTGCAGCTGATCAGCCGGAACATGAGCTTACTTGGCGTACTTTTGGCAGCCTTTGCATGTCTTGACCAGCCGTTCGGCATCTGCCTTGGCTGTAAGCCAGAAAAAACCATGTCAGAATGCTTTTGCCACTAAAGATTTGGCTGCAGCATGATGATCGCATTCGCCTTCGTGGATTTCCCGTAAGATTTCCACTCCTTCTTCCGGAGATACACAGCGCTGAAAGACCACATACACACTCCGCTTATAGAGCTCACCATTAATTATAGTATTGGCTTTTGCTTGTCGGATGATCTGTGAGCTCAGAACCTCGTCTTCGGGTAATTTTCCATCTACCAAGTAATCAAGGTAGGGTTGAGTCCAGCTAGGAATTACAGCCAGAACTGCCACTAAAGGTGAGTCAGATTTGGTCGGATATTCCTCGTGTACTCCTTTTGTAGAGGGAACTTTGAGGTGATCTAAAAAAGCGCCATCCGGGACCTTTTTCCATGCAGAGCCTATACGAGATAGTGCATCTACTTCCACATTTTCTGTTCGAGGGATGTGTTGATCCTCAAACCCTTTGAATGATTTAGATAGTTCATCCACAACAACTCTATATGCTACCATGTGCTTATTTGCATTACAGATATCTGACACTTGTTGAGCTACAAGATCCGAATCTCCATAACACATTAAACATTGGATGCCGATATCCTTAGCAATTCGGATTCCATGCAGTAATGCTTCATATTCAGCAATGTTATTCGTCGATGTGAAGTGGATCTGCAACACATAGAAAAGTTTATCTCCTTGGGGTGATTTGATCACCACACCAGCCCCCGAGCCCCCAAGCGCCTTAGACCCATCAAAATGTAGGGTCCAGTATTCTGACTCCGGGAGGGTCATTTTCTCCGTTGTCTCTATCCAATCTGCGACGAAGTCAGCGAGGATTTGGGATTTGATTATTGTACGAGCTTTATACTCAATGTCGAAAGCTGAAAGCTCTATGCCCCATTTTGCGACGCGTCCTGTAGCATCATTGTTGTTGATTATATCTCTCATGGCAGCTGTGCTCACCATGGTAATTGGATGTTCCTAAAAATAATGCTGTAACTTTCGGGATGCAAAAAACACACCATAAGCCAGCTTTTGATAGTGCAGATACCGCTGCTTTGATTTAGTGAGGACCTCACTGAGATAGTAAGTCGGATGCTACACTAGGTGTTCCTAATTTTCCTCTGCTCTCTCCACCACCATGACGACACTGACGACTCTGTTTGTTGCAGCGAGATAAAGCAACATCGGTTCCCGTGGTTTCGGTGCTGCAAGGATAGGAGCAGATGAGAGTACCGCTTTCAAGTCTTATAGTGCAGCCTCAGCTTCGTCAGTCCAAACAAACTTTTTGGTATTTTTCAGGAGCTTATAGAGTGGCTCGGCTCTTTCACTGAGCCGGCTTACAAACCGACTGACTGCAGCAATGCAACCAGTTAGTCTTTGAATGTCCTTCAGGCGAGTCGGCCTGGAAATATTGAGTATAGCCTTAATCTTGTCTTGGTTCACCTCTATGCCTCTTTCAGACACGATGAAACCTAACAATTTTCCGGCTGGTATTCCAAAGAAACACTTCTTTGGGTTAAGCATTATGTTGTATTTTCGTAAGTTGGCGGATGTTTCCTCCAAGTCGGAAATTAAGGTTTCCTTCTTTTTGGACATCACCACAATGTCATCTACATATGCATGTACATTGCGTCTAATTTTGTCGTGGAGGCAACACTGCATAGTGCGCTGGTACGTAGCTCCTGCGTTTTTGAGCCCAAAGGGCATCGTAACGAAACAGAAGGTTCTGAAGGGGGTTATGAATGAAGTTTTGACTTCGTCTGATTCCTTCATCCGGATTTGGTGATAACCGGAATATGCGTCGAGAAAACATAGGAGTTCCGAGCCTGCCATAGAATCGATAACTTGATCAATTCTAGGTAGAGTGAATGGATCTTTGGGACAAGCCTTGTTTAAGGCAGTATAGTCAACACACATCCTTAAATCAGTGGTGTCCTTTTTAGGGACCATTATAGGATTGGCCGACAACTCAGTGTGGATGACCTCTTATATGAATCCGGCTAACTCGAGCCGGGCTAGTTCTTTAGCTATTGCCTTATGATTTTCATTGCCGAAACATCGTAGGGACTGTTTGACGGGTTTAGCATTCGGGTGTACATTTAGAGAGTGCTCGGCAAGTTCCCTAGGTACTCCGGTCATGTCAGATGGCTGCCATGCGAAGATATCTTGATTGTCTTGGAGGAACTTGACGAGCGTGCTTTCCTATGCGCTATCTAGGCCTACACCTATCTGGGTCACCTTGGACGGGTCATCATCCTTCAACGGTGTCTTCTTCGTCTCTTCCGATGCCTTGAACTCTCGATTCGGCTTTGTCACCTCCTTCTTCGTTGCGGGCATCTCGGACGGATCAATGGTCTTCTTGATCTCCTGGTACTCCCGGGCATGCAACACGGCTTCAGCAAAGGTGGCATTTCCGTCCTTGCACGCTCGCGCCTTCTTCGGGTCTCCCCTGATAGTAATCACGCCTTTGGGACTTGGAATTTTCATCATATTCTAAATGTAACATGGATGAGCCATAAATGCCCAGTAAGCTGAACGTTCGAATATAGCATGGTACGCTCTCTTGAACGGGACCACTTCGAAGGAAAGTGGCTCCGTCCGATAGTTCTTTGGAGTTCCAAAGGTAACATCCAAAGTGATCTCTCCCAGGGAATTTGCTTGTCTTCCTGGGACAACTCCATGAAAGATCACAGAGCTGTAATTCAGCTGTGTCTCCGAGATCCGCATCCATCATAGCATTTTGACATACAGAATATTGATGCTGCTACCGCCGTCCATGAGAGTCTTGGAGAAACCATAGCCGTTAATAAGTGGATTGACGACTAAGGCATATTTTCCTCACCTGTGCCACTTAGGAGGATGATCAGCACGGTCAAAGGTGATTGCCAGTTCCAACTAATCAAAAAATTGTGGGACGGCCAGAACAATTGCGTTGAGCTCATGCAGAACAGCTTTCTTGACCTTAGCTGGTTGAGATCCAAGGAATGTGATGTAAGTGTCTGTCTTCGTTGGGAAGTTCTTCTTTCCATCCGTCTTGGGATTTGAAGGGTCAGCTTCCTCCATGTCGGAATCTTCCTTGGTCTCCTTCTCTTTTTCGGGATTCTTCTTTCCCTTCTTCCGCTTAGCCCTGTAGCCAGCGGTATTGTCTTTCTTGATGTCATCATTGAAACGACACTCGGCGTTTCTGTGAGACGAGCCTCCACTGGCATCTAAGTGATGCACACATGGGTTGTTGGAAATGTCGGCCCAGGAATAGGTTTTGCCGGGTTGTTGGTCTCCTTTACCCTAGACTCTTGATGTCCCACGACCATGTCCGCGGCCACCGCCGCGCCTTCCTCCTCCTCCAGACCCAAAAGTAGCAGTGACCACTGCCGTTTCCGCGTTGGGCTTTTCTTCCGAGGTGTTCTTGCGCTTCTGAGCTTGTTGCTTTGGTTGTTTTGCCGACTGTGGCACAGCTAGGGCATTCAGTAATCCTTTTGCGTCATCATCAGCATCTGCATACTTGCTCGTTGTTTCTATCATCTCTCCCAAATCAGTGACCTTTTTTTATCGCACTTTAAGCGGTGACATAGTAAACCAATTGGGAGTCCTGCAATGAAAGCTTCAATCATAGTTTGGTCATTTAGTCCTTCGCAGGAGTTCTTAGTGTTGATCCATCGTCCGAGGTAATCTCAATAAGTTTCTCTGGCTTTCTGAGTGCAATGTTGTATGTCTCCTACCGTATAGGGCCTCCGATATGTGCCTTCGAAATTCCAAAAGAACGGGCTTTGCATGTCATACCAATTGTGGATGGTATACTCCGAAAGTTCATTGAGCCGTGATCATGCCGTCTTCTGCAACATAAGTGGGAGATATCGGGTTGCGACCAAGATGTTTCCGCCTTTGGCGATGCAACAAGCCTGGAAAAAATCCTGGAGCCAAGTATCTGGCTAGGCTACACCGTCGTAGGCTTAGACGTGTCTTGAGATAGCAAATTTTTCCGAGAAGTGTGTTTGTCGAATTCGTGGTCCGAAGCACTTTGGACCAATGTATATATCATTGTTCTCGTAGCGTCGCGCCTCTATGTTAGAGTTGATCTCATGTCTCGCATCACTTGGTGACAGGGAATGCTGTCTTGGTTGTTCGTTGTGGCTGTGGTGCCTTGGAGCCAGACTTCGGCTTCTCCCACCACCTCCTTCGCCACGACGCCCTCCTTGGCCTCCTTGAGAGCCGTTGTGATGGCTGCTTGGTGGAGAGGGTGGATTGTTTCCGGCTGATCGCCGACCTCCATCCGGAGCGTCATTATTCCGGTTCTAGGGAGGGTCTTCATTGCGACGAGCCCCCTGCCGGCTTGACTCGGCACAGTGTACGTCGTTCCTTCGTCCGTCACTCCCACCGTGATGTGGTTCAGCTGGACGGCTTGTGTGTCTAGGGGTGGCATTCTTTGACGATCCTCCTCCCGATGTTTCTCTTTATCTTCTTCCCTGTGATCGTTCGACTCTTACCGGGGAGGATTTCTCAGATATAGTGGAGCAATCTCTTCTTGCTCCACGGCTGGTGCAACGTTGCGCCAGTCACGTGCGTTTCTGTGGTGCATCCCTAAAGATCCGGTTCTTGAGTAGTTGTCTTTCCGATGGTCGGAATGGTGATGCTGTTCCGGAATCCGTGCGACATTGGTCAGATTGAGAGACCAGTTTTACGCTCCTAGATTTCGTGACCTTCTGCTGCTCCAGACCCTTGGTGAGTAGCTTTTTGCCCAACTGGACTTGTTCTAGGCCTGGATTATGTGCCAGGATATCTCAAGCTGCGGAAATGTTTTGTAATGGTGTTGGGTACACCAGATCTCCCTTTCTATCGAGTCAAGGCATCCCTGGGTCTCCCTCAAAGAGAACCTTTTGGACTCCCAGAAATTGATTGTCATGCGTGTGTCATTTCCGGGTCTTCTGATGCCGCAGAGAGATATACTTCTCTGCAATAGCTATGTGCTTCTTCTCTTCCTCGATGTTGTTGGCTTCATCGAGGAGTACTTGACGACGCGCTTCTAAGGCCTAAGCCCTTTCTTCCAGCTCTTCAACAGTAAGTTTTGCAGCTGTAGAGATAGGTGTAGTTAACGTGGCATCGATGAGTTTACGAGCACCCGCAGTGACCATGTGTCCGTCAACCGAAGCTTCTTTGGGCTCTTCTGGGATAAGTGCTCCATCCGAGTCTTCCTCATATTCCTCGGTAACCACTTCCTTTGTTGGAAGTTCGTTTGCCGGGGTCTTGTTCTTCTTGTTCTTCTTCTTTGCCTTCTTGGCAGCATCGGTAGAAAAGACAGCTTTGGGTCCGTTTCCCGGAGTCAAGCTCTGATCGGTACTTTCGGACATCTAGACGTCGGGGTTGTCTCTAAGATCCATGTCATCCTGCGCTTTGGGAGAGTTTTCTCTGGATCCTTCGTCCATGGTTTCTCCTTCTTCTGCAGCTTTGGAGTTAAACTCATCTTCATATTCCGTAGAGAACTTTCGGAAATCTGCCGATGTCATCGAGTCATCCGAAGATGCGGGTAAGTCGATGTTTGTCCCGATCGCCTCTAGCACCGAGTCTTCATTGTCTGCAGAATCGGTGGAGCCGGATCCGGATCCAACATATCCGACATAGTGCGACGCGTGTGTCCTAAGGTAGTTGTGGCTTTCCTCGTGGGCTTCCTCGAAAATTCTGATGGTCACGAGAACCTCATCCACGTTTGTGCCTTGCAGCATCATGCACCTCAACGTATGCCTCAGGAAAGGTTGGTCTGTTCTGGTATTAGCAGAGCTGGGACCAAGGCTGTTGTCTTGCTCCTCCTAGATTTCGACCTCAGCGGGTAGATCAATATGGGATTTAGCCTCGCTAGGGAGATCCACTCCAGATTCGACTTATACTCCAAGATCTTCTTTAGGTTCAGCTTTCTCCACTATCTCCGCAATAGGTGCGGGCTGGGTGGGATTAGTGTTTCTGAGATCCGAAACTCTGCGGCCTCTGCGGACAAAGTGAACCCAGAGATTTCTTGTGCCTCTATCATCACCACTGGGTGGGTGGGGCAGGTTCAGCGAATCCGATGTACACATCGATCTTGCCAAAAGACATGATGGTGTAGGTAGTCACGGCCTCCCTGGCTGGAATCCAGGTCTTGTCGATCATGACAAGAGGGACATCGCTGGCATAGAGGACGCGATCGACGGCGATGGTCTCGCCGATTCCGATTCTTGCAGATTCCACTAGAAACGTAGATCCGAAGCTCACTTGCCCCACGGTGGGCACCAATTGTCGTCGGATTGATGACAAGTACGCCATGAGGGGGTCCTCGAGGCATGTGGAAGAGAGGGGTGTAAGACGTACGGTGTTCCAGGACGGTGAGCACACAATTTTACCCAGGTTCGAATCCATCGGCTTTGGACGGATCCTACTCCTGCTAGCAATCTAGTAATATGGCAGATCCGGAATATGGGTTACAAGGGTTTCACCTGTGCGAGTTGAGATTGTAGACTATTGTGAGGGTGCCCGAAAGGCTTTCCCTAGGACGGCTTATATAGATATCCGGCCTAGGGTTTACAGGAGAGACCTATCCGGCTACGACTAAGAGTCAGTTATAGAGTACATCTTGAACTACAAGTAACATAACAGGCCTATGTCGGTAAGTCTTCTGGGCCTTCCCGTAGCTTGACTGGACTCCGTCTCTTCTCCCTAACTAGTCTGCCCGTGAAGCAAAGCTCTAGCCCGAAGTGGGTCACCCTGGTCAGTGAGGCACAATGAGGATACTCGGAAAGTATATCCCCAACACTATGCAAAGGAAATGGCTCTTGATAGGATCAATGGTCCATGGAATGAATGTTTTTAGTTCCTTTACAACTTCAAAGCTGAAGTGGAGATGGCTAGTCCAGGTAGCGTTGTATAGATAGACAGGCATACATTTCAGTACAAAATAAGAGGGAAGACAATGGAGAAGGAGTGCTTTAGAAGGGCTTTTGTTTGTTTCAAATCTTGCTGGCAAGGGTTTCTGGATGGTTGCAGGCCTTATTTGGTCGTGGATGCAACAACTCTGCATGGCCGATTTAAAGGACAACTATTAGCTACTACTGCAGTTGATGGCCACAATTGGATGTTCCCTGTTTCTTTTGAAGTTTTGGAGATTGAATTAGAGGAAAGTTGGACTTGGTTTATAAACAATTTGCGCGACCTTATTGGTCATCCACCAGGACTTACTATCCACACAGATGCTTGCAAAGGTTTGGAGAAAGCTGTAGAAGCAGTATTCCTTAGAGTGGAGCATAGAGAATGTATGCGAACTTAGTGCAGAATTTTACAAAGAAATTCAAGGGTAAAGTTTATACTGACAACCTATGTCCAGCTTCATACACATGCATTTGAGGAAGCATCTGTATTATTTGGAAGTGTTGTATAAACAAAAACTTGCGGTGAAGGAGTACTTGGATGCACATCATGGAATGGTGTGGTCAAGAAGCCAATTCAATGAAATTTGCAAGGTATACTATGTGATAAGTAACCTTGCAGAGAGTTTCAATACAAAGGTCAAGTCATTGAAATGGCTTATTCTATGGCAAATATTTGATAAGATTAAGAAGATGATCATGATCAAGATCGATTTGCGTCAAAGAATTGCATCAACAGTATATGCTGGCCATCTCATCCTCCCATCTTTGATTAAGGCATTGCATGCCAGGGAAAAACAATTGAAGATGAAATGAATTTGAAAAGGAATGGAGGCTGAGGTAACGTACACTGATAGTAAAGATAGGAAATGGAGGTATCCAGTGAGTTTGGCCGACAGGACATGCCATTGCAGGCAATAGCAGCTCCGTGGGAAACCCTGCATACATGCATTATTTTTCATGGGTGTTGGAGTATTTCTCCGTTGCCAAATTTAGGGCATTATATGCTTAGAATGTTCCAGCCTTGTTGGGAAAAGACCAATGGATAGAAGTGAATCCATGCTTCAAGCTATACCCTCCAGTTTTTACTAGACCAGCGGGTAGGCCAAGGAAGAATAGGATGAGAGCTAGTGCAGAGGGTGGTGCACCACCTCGACGACGTAAGTGCAAACATTGTGGGATCCTAGGGCACATTGCTAGGATTTGTAAAAATGCAGTGGACCCATCTTATGGAATGGATGATCAGGCGGGAACAGCAAATGCAGATGAGAATGAAGTATCTAAACGAGAGGAGAATGAAGCAACTGATACATTCCAGACTGAACCAACGAATCGAGAGGAGATTGAACCAAATGCAGGGGAGATTGAACCAGATGCAGGGGAGATTGAACCAAATGCAGGGGAGATTGGACCAAATTCATCGGAGATTGAAGCAATTTATTCATTGGAATCAGAGTTCAAAAGTAAAGGAATTACAGAAGAGGATATTGAAGAAATGATGCCAATGCGTTTTGAACCGTATGACCAATGAATCGAAATGTGGTTGAACCAATTGTACGAAAGACTGAAGCACATGATTCAATTGATGCAGAGAAAAAGAACAAATGGAACAAATGGAAGAAGCTAATGGTGGACTTCGAGAATATTCTAGCTAGGATCGCCCGGAGCAAGGTGGTGAATTCCGAGAATATTCTAGCAAAAAACACTTGGAGCAAGAATAAAATGAATTTGAATTATTAATTTGAATGTGTATGATGAATTTGAACTACTTTCAATGTTTGTATTGAATTTGATCTACTATCAATGTTTGTGATGCTTCCAAGTCTGTATGTTGGATAACCCCATAATGTATGTGCTATTGCAAGTTTCTATTGTCATGCACCTAGTTGCTTAGCACTGCTCAGTTTTTCCATTGACATGTGGTCAACACATGGGGTTTAGCTAGTTCATGGCTTAAACCATAGCAAACATTGACCAATTGATCCAAAATTTGGCACACTTGTGTATCCTGGATTGATTTACCATATGAAATTGGAAATTTTGGATTTGCTTGTAATCAGCCACATTTTTATTTTTTCTAAGTGATTAAATTCAAATAAATGGTTTTAGGGTTAGCTTAATTCAAAAAATAAGTCAAAACATAGTGCAACCTTCGCATGGAGTCTTGTTATGTTAACTAAAACCTACCATGAATAATAAAAGAAAAGGAAATAAAGAGAAATGGACTTCTCCCCTAAACCACTTCTTGGAATGAGCTACTAGCTATGAAGATGCATGGCTTTGTACTCAGTCAGCCTCCAAGATAACCCATCCCAAAACATACTTTGTCTAAATGATGCCAGATTTGTCACACTTGTGTATCTTTGAGTTGTAGACAATATAATGTCGGCCAAGATGGATTATTTTTTTCAAATAACACATTTTCCATTTGTTATGCCAAAAGCTTGAATTTCCCTTAGTCATTTTTTTATCTGAGCGCCCTTGTTTTCCTTAGCTCTACTCAGTTTTCCCCTCCCGCTAAAGTTTTCCTCGGTTTTCCCCTCCCTCTAAAGTTTCCCTCACTTTTCCCCTCCCGCTAAAGTTTTCCTCACTTTTCCCCTCTCTCATGTCTCACTCTGGCTAGCGCTCTGATTGGTCGAGATGTATGTCACACGGATCATGGCCAACCACTGGTGGATACATCATGATCTGATGGGCTGGATGTCTCTCTCTCCCGATGGGCGCACCTAACCTTGTACGGCAAGGATAGCCCAACAGGCTGGATGTCTCTCCGTCCATTTCCCTGTCGCACGTATACCAGCCGCATCAACTAGCGCTCAGTTTGGCTGTGCTCTAATTGGTCAAGATTTATGTCACACGGATCATGGACAACCACCATTGGATACATCATGATCCAATAGGCTGGAGGTCTCTCCCTCCCTTTCCCTGTCACGCGTATACCAGCCGCATCTTCCCCCTCCTATCGATGTATAGCTTGCGGCGACGCGGATCTAAGCGTGGCTGCTAGAACGACGTGCGGTGGTGAGGATCTAACCGTCTGAAAGACACCGATGGAAGCCATCATCCGCAACATCAGTGCAATGGCGGTGGTGCCCACAGTGGCCATCAATGAAAGACACTGAAGGAAGCCATCATCCGTTCACATGTATGATTGTGGTGCCGATAATGGTCATTGATGCGACGGCCGATGGAAGCCATCATCCGTTCACATCTACGGTTGTGGTGCCGACAGTGGTCATCGATGCGAAGACGATTGAAGCCATCATCCGCAACATCACCATGATGGCGCAGATCAAGCCCTCGTGAAAACCGAACCTATGGGAGGCAGGCCACGGCCGCGGCTGGCACGTCGACGGTGAAGGCCGGATGGGAGCACTTTGCCCGTACTTCTTGGAGTACACATACGGCGGGAAGGGAGGCTAGCTCACCATCCACTTGAAATTGGGACAAATTTAAGCCCAATTTGAACCAAAATTCCGTGACTTAAATTATATGTACAATTTGAATAAATTTAACATGTATTTGAGCCGTGAGACCGGTGATATGCTCTAAAGCTGATTCATAAGTAGTAGTACTTGCTTTGACAATCTCCGGTGGGCTTGTATAAATTTGATCGAAATACGTATGATTTGAATCAAAATTGATATGTATTTGAGCAGTGAGGATGGTGGATATGCTCTAAAGCTAATTCATAAGTAGTACTCCCTCCAACCCAAATTAGTTGATTTAGATTTGACTAGATTGGATTGTATCTTGAGGAATTTGAGTCAACTAACTTGGATTGACAATCTCAGCCAATAATTTGGAACAGGCAACGGATGCTGCCGCCAATGCTGCAACTCTACATGGCAGCCATGATGGCAGCGACAGAACAGTCAAAACTGATAGGCCCAAACTTCACTCTCTAGGCATTTGGCATGCCAACTATAGGCCTCTAGATCTAATGGCAAGCAACTCGGGTACCGCAATGCATTCTCTAGACAACTTTGGGACCGCTATATCCAATGGCAAGCAACTCGGGTACCGCAATGCATTCTCTCGACCACTTTGGGACCGCTAGATCCAATGGCAAGCAACTCGGGTACCGCAATGCATTCTCTTGACAACTTTGGGACCATAAAGTGACTAAATTAGCAGGAACTCACAACCATATATTGAATAACAATCCTACTCTCTAAATTAGCTATCTATTCAACTAATCATTACATGTGGCACCCTTCACCACAAACCGCAAACTATAACTGCTAGGACGCGGATGACAACTACTAACCCCCCTCCTCCCTCCCCTCCCGCTCACTTGAAGTTCATGTTTTAGATTTTGTATGACTTGATCAGATATGGCAAGATCAACCTCAGGTGTCAACTTCTCTTTGCAAATAAGCTCTGAATTCTTCCTTGACAATACGCTTCAACTCGAATATCAACAGGTTTTTACGGGCCAATTCATCACCTAACTTGGAAACCATCTCCTCCAAATCCATCCTATGGCTAGACCACTGAGTTGATTCATCTTGGTATGCAATGTACCATGGATCATCGGCCTACATACCACACTGTAACAATCCCAAAACAAACTAAATTGGAATCAGTCTGACAGGCCATGTCAGCACTTCAAATTCAACGGTAGTACAAAGAGAAGGAGATATAGGAACTTCCGATGTGGTAGGAGAAGGAGAATGTGTCCACGACATGATCGATTCCCCACCCTCGCCGGTGTACCCGCTACGACCAGACATTGATGACTAATTCGCACCTACAATATCAAGGAAATTATGGGAAACGAATCAATTAGGGTGGGCGGATCAGGAGCAAAGGTCTTAGCAAGAACTACTATTTATGGCAGTGCAACTAAATCCCGGTCATCGTGGGCGGCGGACCAGCCTGCGGTCAATACTGCCTGATACGTTCCTAGCGTATCCATAATTTTTGATGTTCCAAGCTTGGTTTTTATCTACTTTCTTATGTTTTGTTCCAACTTTGGAGTATTTTCATACACTTTCTTGGACTAACAAGATGCCACAGTGACAGCTGCCTGTTTTCTGCTGTTTTTGGTTCTAGGAAAGTCAGAAAATGAATATTCTCGGAATTGGACGGGACAAAAGCCAAAGTCAGTTTTTCACCGAGGTGGACACGGAGCCAGAATACGAGACAGAGAGGGGCAAGTGGGCGGCCACACCACCTGGCCGCGCGGCCAGGCCTGGCCCGTGCCAGGGGCGGTGCGGCCACCCAGGGCACCCCCTCGGCCTCCCCTTTCGTCTCCGATACAGAAACCCTAAAGACCCGATCAAAATTCCACGAAAGAGCCTGTAGTCGCCGTCATCTCCATCCCTAGATCGGGAGGGATCTAAAGCTCTTCCGGCACCCTGTCAGAGAGGGGAATTCACCCTGGAGGCCTTCGTCCTCATCATGCAAGCCTCCGGTGTGATGCGTGAGTAGTTCATGCTTGGACTATGGGTACATGTAGTAGCTAGATGGCTGGTTCTTCTCCTTTGTGCTATCATGTTTAGATCTTGTGAGCTCCGTTCATGATCAAGATCATCTATTTGTAATCCTACATGTTGTGTTTGCGGGGATCCGATGGATATTGAGATGCTATTTCAGATTGATTATTGATTCTATCATGTCTTTATTATTTGTGATCTTGCATGCTTTCCGTTGTTAGTAGCTATCTTGGCCAAGTAGATGGTAGCAACTCCAAGATTTAGTATTTATGCTCGATAGTGAGTTCATGCCTCTAGTAATCTGGGGAAGTGACAGAAATCTCTAAGGTACTAGATGTGTTGTTGCTACTAGGGAGAAAACAACAATCCTTTGTTCATAGAACAATCATATTGTTTACTTTACACGCAATGCGTAATGTAATTATCTGTTGCTTGCAACATAATACCGGAGGGGGTTCAGATGATAACCTGAAGGTGGATTATTAGTCATAGATGCAGTTGGATTATGGTCTATGTATAATGTTGTAATGCCCAATCAAATCTCAAAGGAGTCAAGATGATTAGTATATGCATGTATGCTTTCTCGATGTTTGTCAATTGCCCCACTTTAATTTGTTCACCCAACTTGTTATCTATCTTAAGGAGAGCCACAAGTAGTGAACTATGGACGCCGGTCCTTTCTTTTACCATCAATCTACAAGTGTTTAATGTATTTTGTTTACTTTCTGCAAGCTTTTACTTTCTTCCACTTGATACGGTTAATCCTTTGTTTTCAGCAAAACCGGTGAGAATGACAACCTCACTGTAAGTTGGGGGCAAAGTTCTGTGGTTCTGTTGTGCACGATTCCAAGTTGGCAACAACACCTTGGAGGTGTTTCCTTGCTCCTACTAGTTCGATAACCTTAGTTTCATAACTGAGGGAAAACTTGCTGTTGTGCTCATCATACCTTCCTCTTGGGGTTCCCCAACGAGCTCGATATATTTTGGGCCATCACTGCCCCAACATACAATGCGTGCAGACGAAACAGGTGCCGGAGCCGTGGTTGAGGTCCAGCGTGGCAGTCTGTTCGATACCATCATAGGACAGATCCGGCGATGCACCAACGCGCCGACAATGGCTGCTTTGTCTGTCGGTGGGATAGGAGCTGCTCAGGGCTGGTGGCTGGGAGAAGATGAGAGAGAGAGAGAGCCGATGTGTCATACACGACCCCACCCGTCAATTATTACATATTTGCCAATTTTGCATATCTGCCAAACTTTTTCTTTAAAATTTGCATATTTGCCACATGACCACCACATGTCAGTGACACACAAAATGGCAAATATGGAAGTTGCAAAGTAAAACGTGGCAAATTTCCAAATCCCCCCTCCAGACCCACATGATGGCCCCACCGGTCATTGGCTACGATGGCCCCACAAAACGGATCCACATAGTGGCCCCATCATTCATTGGCTTCGACGGCCCACAGAACGTCCCCATTTGTCATTGGCTGCAGCGACCACACAATCAGGAAAAACGGGGCCCACAAGTAAGTGAGAGACGGATGGATGGTCCGCCGTGTATCTTGGCCCCACCCGTCAGCATGTAACGGTCGAGGCGACGTAACGTAACGCTCAACGCAGGACCCTCCCAACATGGTCCCACCTATCAGCATGTAACGGTCAAGCCTTTGACCTGACGGCACCCACCCGTCCGAGCGCATGTGAGGGTTTCAGAATGGAGGGAGGAGAAAAGTGAGGAAAAACTAAGCGGCTAGGGAAAACTGAGTACAACTAACGAACTAGGGGCACGGAAATAGAAATCCCTAATATTTGAGGACTTTGAATATACCAAGAACGAACCTCATCAATAAGAGTTTGAAAAAAAAGAGTAGATTTAACCTCATCCTCAGTCAGTATATTAAGATGAAAAGTCCCACAAGTATCTTCAAAGAACCCTACATGCTCATATGGATCTTCCGTACCGTCCCATGTAAGCATTTTAGCATGGAAAAGATCCAAAATCATGGGGTTAATATCATACTCTCGGGTTATTGGATTTTAAATAAGTATCCATGGGTGGGCTAGAATTCTTTAGAGCCTCCAGTTGGATTATATGTTGGTACTTGCCCATGGTGTTTACCTGAAACTAGGAATCAACTTTAGTAAAACAATTAGTTGAATAAACAACTAAGAACAAAGAACAAAGACCAAAAACGCTTAGCTCCCTGGCAACATCGCCGAAAATAGCTTGATGGAACCAGGAAACAACTTTAGTAAAACAATTAGTTGAATAAGAAACTAAGAACAAAGACCAAAAACATTTAGCTCCCTGGCAACGGCGCTAGAAAATATCTTGATGGATGCAAGTGCAGAGATCAATTGTAGCTAGTTTCGAAATAAGAGTATTGTACCTAGAAAGAGCTATTTGGTTAAGGTCTTTATGCCCCTTGTCAGTTTCCACCAAAGGATACTTATAAGTTGCCTTTGATCTCAAGTAAAGGGTGTTTGATAGGTTTTTGGTTGAGTGCAGAAAAGTAAATAAAACAAATAAAAGAAAGCAAGTAACAAGGTTGTGTGAAAACATTGCTGAACTCAATAGAGCTAAAATGTTCTCGAGGATGTATGATACACCACTAGCATGATATTATTATTATTAATGAAGATAACATACTTCTTGCGTCATGATATGTGTGGAGAGAGCTCCATAATAATATGTTCACAAAAATGCTCGTAGGAAGCCACTTTGTTGAGACAAGAATGAGGTCACCTGTAAATAAACACAACGATGTATGAGAGAAATAACCCATACAAACCACCACAATTAAGGGTCTCCCCATGGACATCGTAAGTAGCTTAGGGAGTCTCTCTTTATCCTCCATTGACTGTGTAGGTTGCTAGTTGGTGCCAATTATCACGAAGCTCTCCAGGCACACTTCCAAACACGTCCAAAGGATTTCTCCCTCACTTTAGTCCCGAAGGAAAATGATATGTGGCCGACTACACATACCATCTAAACGGAGAGATCAAACACAAATCATAAATCTATCATAGACCAGCCAGTCATATGGGCACAAGAGTATATCATATTAATTGCAACTTCATAATAGTGCTAGGATTTCTCCATCTCCCCAAGAATGAGGGAAAACTACTCACACATGGAAGTAATCAATGACATCATCATAATCAAATGGATGGATAAAAGTATGGGGATAAATCTAGTGCAAAACCACAATTGAATCTAGAATTACAACAAGATCTGATAGATGAGATATGGGATAGTAATGGTGATGGAGATGCATCGGTTGATGAAGGGGATGATGCGATGTCCTCCAATGATCCGTGAAGCAGTAGGGATTTTCCCTTCTCCAAGTTCCTCCTTCAAATCCTTTTTAGGTGTGGTTTTTCGTGGTTCTAGGTTGCTGTGAATGTCGGATCTCTCCGCCGTCTTCGCCAGGAGAAAGTATTTGACGAGGCGGGTGTGATGCCGCGTGGTACGACATTGCTTCTTGCTTAGTGGTTTGCCATGTACCATTGGAAGTGACCCCTTCTTGGATTCTTCCATTTTGAGCCTCTTCAAAACTTTGTTTAGATATGTATCTTGAGCAAGCCCTATCAGGCGCCGCAATCTATCTCTATATATCTTTATGCCCAATATGTAAGCTGCTTCACCCAAATCTTTCATTGAAAAACTTTTATTCAGTGATTCCTTTGTAGTGTTAAGAAATGTTTTATCGTTTCTAATCAACAATATGTCATCCACGTATAGTATTGGAAATGCTATCGCGCTCCCACTTTTCTTCTTATATATACAAGACTCTTGTCCCTTCTTGATGATGCTGAAACTCTTTACCACTTCATCAAAAGGTAGATTCCAACTCCGTGATACTTCCTTTAGTCCATAGATGGATATCTGAAGTTTGCACACCTTTCTAGCATATTTAGGATCGACAAAACCCTCGAGTTGTACCATGTACACATCCTCGGTTAGCTTCCCATTTAGGAACGCTGTTTTGACATCCATCTACCATATTTCATAATCGTAATATGCAGCTATTGCTAGAGGAATCTGAACAGACTTAAGCATCACTATGGGAGAGAGAATCTCATCATAGTCAACTCCTTGAATTCATCGAAACCCCTTTGCAACAAGTCGTGCTTTATGAATAGTAACATTACCGTCCGCGTCTGTTTTCTTCTTATAGATCCATTACATTTTATAGGCTTTACGCCTTCAGGAGGGTCCATCAAGTTCCAAACTTGATTCTCGTACATGGATTCTATTTCAGAGTTCATGGCTTCTTTCCATTTGATGGATTCATTGCCCATCATAGCTTCTTTGTATGTAGATAGTTCATCACTATCCAACAACAATACTTCGTCTTCAAATCTTATGACCGGAAGACAAACTCTACCAGATCTACGTGGTTCAATAGGAGCATTAATTTCCGGGACTACATCACTTATAGGTGCGAGAGCATCTGATGGAGCCATATGCATTTCTAGAACGGCTTATGGTTCTATGCTACTCTGCCCATCTTTCTCTGGTTCAATAACCTCATTATGCTCTATTGTACTCCCACTCAAACTTTTAGCGAGAAATTCCTTCTCAAGAAATGTTCCTCCTGCGACAAAAATCTTGTCTTCAGTTTTGTGGTAGAAGGAATACCTGCAGTTTCCTTAGGGTAACCTACAAATATGCATTTGTCCGACTTGGGATCAAGCTTATTTGGCTGCAAACATTTTACATAAGCTTCACAACCCAAAAATTTAAGAAACGATAAGTTGGGTTTCTTACCAAACCACAACTCATATGGTGTCGTTTCAATGAACTTTGATGGCACTCTTTTAAGTGTAATAGACACAGTCTCTAAAGCATAGCCCCAAAATGACGAAGGGAGATCAGTTAAAGACGTCATATATCTCACCATGTCCAACAAAGTTCAATTATGCCGTTCTGACACTCCATTATGTTGGGGTGTTCCCAGAGGCGTAAGTTGTGACACGATTCCACGAGCTCTAAGATGTTCGCTAAACTCATGACTCAAATATTCGCCTCCATGATCCAATCACAAAAAATTTATTTTCTTGCCATGTTGATTATCTACATTGTTTTGAAATTCTTTGAATCTTTCAAATGTTTCAGGCTTATGCTTCATATGAAAAATATAACCATAGAGACTTTGTTGGGAATATGCCCTAGAGGCAATCATGGTTGATGATATTTCCCAAAGTATTCATGAAGTAAAGTTGTCCTTGTATGAACATCAGATATGTATCACTGAATACGTGATTTAGTTGTGGAACTATATTTTCATGATTGTTCATACTAGACTGTCCTTGGTCACTGTGGTTGTGCTGGACACACAACTTAGACCAATGTGCAAGTCGACGGATGACACGGTTCCACTTGTCATAGGCATGGTGATGCTATTCCGACTTGCACTGATTCGACTAAAGAGTTAGCGAGTGAGACTGATCCATAGGTGAGATGCAATGAGCATGTTCTCATTTCCAGTCTCAAGCAATGGAATCCTTTGACCTGAGGTGATTGCATGATCCGAATTGTGGATCGCCAACTTAGGTTCTATCAAATGTTGTTCCATAAATGGGCAGTTATAAAGGTAGAGTTCGGGTTAGTCTTGAAGCAAGCTACATGACATGGATTACCGAGATGGGATTTGCCCCTCCGTAATGGAGAGATATTCTCTGGGACCTCTCATGTGATATGATTCGGAAGCATGGCCATGCGCTACTCAGTTAAGTGTTAACTAAGGAGTCAGACTAAGTGTTAGTCGAGTGAATCACATATCATGCTATGAGAAGAGAGTTAAGCTATTAAAAGGATGGCAACTACTCATTTATAGCTTAACAGGTATATCGTGAGGCAAAATGACTTGGATGAAAGTCACTGATGAGGTTTTAACTCGTTAATGCCCATTGTTATAGACTTGGGTTTTGGAGAAGGAGGGGGCGCTGGAGGCATCAGTCGGCTAGAAAACAAGCACACAGGGACACAAGGTTTACCCAGGTTCAGGCCTCGTAGAGGTCCCTACTCCTGCTTGTCTGCTCTTGGAATTATCGAAGGAATCGAAGATTCCAGGGGTGCGCAGATGCAATCTGGCGATGGCTGTGGAAACTAGGGTTGTGATCGTCCTCCTCGCTGCCCCCTCCTAGACTTTATATAGGTAGGCTAGGTCTCGGGTAGCTGGTCTAGTCGGTTACAGATTAGGGTTCGTCCCTTTGAACTTTCTATCTTAAGCTTCTTCTTGTGTTGCAAGCAATCGAAGAGTCCGTGGGTCGCTCGAATTATGCATTGGTCCTTGAAAACACCGTGGGTTTCTGCCGTATCTGGACCGTATATGCCAAGCTCGAGTACCTGTAGGGTATACCCATGTTAGTAGCCCCTGAGTGTCCAGTGGAATCGCAGATTCGACTGGAGACTTTATGAAGTCTTTCAAGTGCATGACTGAGCATTTTTTCGAGCGTTCTGTTTATGTCATAGGGATTGTTGATATGCGTGCCTGATTTATCCGATGTATCAGTATCAGTTAAGTGCCTTGGGGAAAAACAACACAATCTACTCAAACTCGAGTCCCCTGATGTAACATCCCAATTTCAGGAACCCTAATTAGTTGTCCAGAATGCAAAAATCAGGGGGAACAAAAACTTTTTCTTGTTTAATGGTGAAGTGTTTTCCTGTTGTTTGAATATGTTTATGCTTATGAATGTGTATTAGAAGATATACCCCTTATCTCAACACCAGCTGACAAAAGCTATTTCACAAAATTGTCCTGGCTCATTTTACATATTCCCAAATGTTCTGGCATTTCAAAACCTGAGACAATATACCTTTACAACCTCCACCCTTTTTAGTAGCTTCTATTTCCCCAAACTATGGAGAGTAACCTATTATAATCTCCTTATGTTTTCAAGACAGACCTTCAACTAATCTTATCTCTAGGTTTCCCAAAACCTCTTTTTAAAGCTTTTGAATTCTACTCTTGGTAGAGATACCAAGGACTCTCACCTGACTCCAACCACAACCTTTTCAAAATACCCATCCTTACCTCGAGCTAGGCTTGATGGTAACCCTAGTAGTAGGTTTGCTTTGTTTGTAAGATGAGTTGCCTTGATCTGTTGTTTGACTTGTTTGCTTAGGAAGTAGTATGATCCACTCCAGGAGCTCATCAGTTGGATCAATATACTTTAGAACTCACCAAACCCTAAACAAGAATACAATCTGGATCTGATCCCTAGCTACTAAGTAATCATCTAAAACCCTTAACCAGATCAGCTCTGAAGTGATCTAATTCCAGAAGCTTCCAAATCAATGAAGACCAATATCAAGCATGGATCCCTTCTAGTCAAGCTACTCTTAAACCTCATCCACTTGATGATGCTTTGGTACCTTGCAACCCATCAAAATCATCACCACCCACATTCTAGTCAAAAACCCTAAATCTGCCAAATTTGGCTGTCTGGAATCTGTTCCAACATCACCTTTTTGAGTGCCTCCTTTTCTCAACCCTTGTGCATTTTTAAGATTGCATTTTAACCATATTGTTAACCATATTAAGGACTACCAAGGCCCACTCTTGACCTTTGTTATATCATCCTCCAACCCACTTGATCTTGATGGTTTTGCAGGCAAGAAAATAACTTTTCCTGCAAATCTTATCAACATGCCTACTTTGACAGAAGGTCAGACCATCATCCCACCTTCTACGAACCAAATCTTTGCATGGTTGTGTTCTACTCACATAGTTCTATCAATACCTACTTCATTTGTTCCAAGTGGATCTTTGTGCTTCTTAAACCCACAAGGTTCTGAAGGCTAGTTGATAATCTGCTTTAGCAGGCTTATTTTATTCAAAGTTGGAGATCATTTCCTGGAACCCTCAACCATGATCAAGCTCAAAACTCTACACCATTGTAATCTACATCACTTGGTCTATCCATACATCTATTCCAGGCCCCAAGGAGAGCTCTAAGCTCCAAGATCTAGCAAGGTTTTGTTGGTATGACAACAACTTTACCCTAGAGCCCCTTTTCCTTATTTTCCACCGAAATCACCTTTACTTCTCAAAGCCCAAGGTTGCAAATTCTTGTCACACCTTGTCTACATCATCTACCTCGATCACCAAGATTTACCAAATTTTATCCATATTTATTATGGACCAAATCTATTTAATTCCTTTAATAGACAAAATCTCCAGAACTCCTTTCCCAATGGAAAGTTTGGTTTCTGCCAAAACACTTCTCCAACCTTTCTGCTCAATTGAGGTCCATATATCATACCCTACATTCCCATCTCAAAAATAAATATTTTTGAGATCCTTTATTATTCCTTTTTGCCCTTTTTCTCAAATGGAAGAAATGGAATAATAATAGTTTTAAATACTTTTAAGCCTCCATAAATCTTGGGAAAAATTCCCTAAGTGTGTATTAACATTTAGGACCATCTCAAACCAAAAACTCAACCTGTCCAATTCAAATATATCAAATAAATTCCTAAAAACTATTTCTGCACTATTTGAATAAATGATGTAAAGTGCATCTAGAATTCTCTAAAAAATCTCAAATAAATATTGGAGATGTATCCTAACCCTAGCCATCTACCGGCATCGTTATCTCAAGTTTTCAAGATCAAAAATCAAGATATAACCTTTCGTCATCCCTTATGGAAAATTGGGAAAATTGTGAAAGCTTGATCAAAAACCAAAACAAACCCATCACCACTCCCCTCAATGGTTGGCCACAGCAACCATCATACCTTCCCTTGGTCATGGTGACCACTGTTGCAAGCCCTCCCCCTTTCCCTTTAGCTCTTGAAGCATGTGAGAGAGAGATGGCATATCTTGTAAAAATCTTGGTATTAAAAGAAGTAACAACCACCACCACTCCCCTCTCTCTCTATGGTCGTGTACCAGGCCCCACCTCACCCCCTCCACCTCCTCCCTCGACCAATACCCAAGCAGCATCCCTCCCTTCTTCTCAAATAGACATAGTCCACTCTACACCCCTCCCCCTCGGTTTATAGGCCAGAGGCCACCCCGCGCCTCCCTCTGCCCCTCATTTACTCGCTCTGCTCCCCACTCACCACCAAGAGCACCCTCTCCCTCTCCCCTGCCCTGTGCTGCTCGAGAGAGAGAAGGAAGAGAGCTCCTCGGCCATGGCAGAAAATCGAGCACATCTCCTTCTCCCCTGCTCCACTCCACTTACATGTGGCCTTCCCACACTCCTCTCCCCCTTATCTACCATCACCTAGCTTCAGAGCTCCTCCCATACACTATCTCGCCTAGGAGAAGATGATCTCTCTCTCTCGGTTTTCTTCAAGAAACCGAATTGGTGGTCTCCCTCCTGCTCTTCTACTCTTTGTTTTGGCATTCTTAGTATCCCCGGAGCTAGCGCTAACAACCCCGACCCTCCTCTTCTACATGCAGGCTCCCGCAAAAATAACAAGAACAAGCCTTATCTGCCTTTAGAATTTTTCTAGGTCAAACCAGAAGGGGTATTGACCTAATCCCAACTCTATTTCATTTGGTATGCAAATATATACAAGAACCTACGAGATCATAATTTCTAGAGCCTCTGTTGATTTTTAAGGAATTAAACACTTCTGTATATAATGTTCTCACTAGAAAAATCACTACAGTAGTTCTGTTGATCCAAAAAGGATGATTCCAATTTCCACAGAAAGGTATTCTAAATACCTAAAAGGTGTCCTTGGAATTAACTCAAAATATACTTTATAATAAATCTGGTGAAAAAGAAAAACACCTCCAGAACTGCCTTTGAGAATTTCCTTAGGGCATTCTGGTAATTATTTTGCCTTGATTCCAACTCTCACTGAACCACTACATCAAATCGTACTTAATCATCCAAGGAAATAATTTTTGGAGCTCCAGAACTTTTCTGGTGAATTACTTCCTAAAACTAGAGCTTTTATCACTAGAATATTCATAAGAAATTAAAGAAAAGTGATAAAATAGTGAAACCACTTTTTTTTCATTTTATCAACACCTATCTGTTGGTATCATTTTTACACAATGGTATCATACATAATAGGTCCTTGGTCCAAAACTGATCTCTTAGGTAGTTTCTAGACTATAAACCCTAAGGGATGTTCATCCATGTCTCCAAGGCCATCTCCATCTTCTAAATCCAATCCTCTCAAAACCTACTGAATCTTAAACTTGTATTGTTCATTGCTTGCTGTAATATTGATGTTGGTATGCCTGGTGTTGATTGTGTCCTTTGTTTGCTTGCATGTGATCCCTATCGACGATAAATGCGATTATATCGGAGATCGGACGAGGTGGTTATATTTGATATTATTGGTATTCTCAGAAGAAGTCCAGGGACATATATTGCCAGAGTGCTGATCTCAGACAAGCCACCTTCTTTCTCATAAGCCTTGTCCTACTGCTTTACTTATGCATGTTTTATCTTCTGTTTTATGAAAACTGCATTGTTTTACTATATGTTGTTGTATATCTGGTAGTGGCTTGGCTCTCCAAACCATTACTCAATGGTACTACTAAGTACAACCCTCTCGATGATACCTACTTGTGCCTAGTATGGTAGATGGTGTAATACACCATACCCTTTGGAGACCCTATTTTAGCGGAAGCAAAGTTATAGGATGGGAAGACCTCGGAAAAGTTTTACCAAATGTTTTATGATAAAACCTTGGTGAGGTGGGACCTCCCAAGATATGTTGAGAAAGAAAAAGGTTTTGTTTTACAAAATGCTGAAGGAAAGCTGGAGGAAAAAGGTTTGCGAAAACACAACCGGTTCTTTGCAGTTTAGCTATAACAACTTAACCCATGCAATCACATTACTCTAGAATGGGACAAGGATGGATTTGATGTTTGTTTATTCTGGTATAAGCTGCCTTGCAATGACTACAAGGGATAAAAATCCCTAGAGGGTGGGCCTTCTCCTGTAAGGGTCCATGTGAGACATCGAACCGGAGAAGGAACAAAGGGTCTGCGGGCCTCCACGTGTTACTATGAGCCCCTCAATGAAAGCGCACACCTGGGAAGTGGAAAAAGCGCCCCGGTTGGCTTGGGAACTATATAGGGCGTCTCGGTGTTGAGGGGAAAACACTCATAGGGTAGGCACTTATATTGGAGTGGGCATCCATAGAGTCTTGATCGGTTACTCGACCCATGATCGGTGTAGATCAGGGTAGGGTACCCCGATTGTGTGGGTAAAGTGTATAACCTCTGCAGAGTGTAAATCTATTCGAATGGCCGTGTTCGCGGTTATGGACGGGTTGGACAAAATTCTGTAGAGCGGTGCTGGTTTTGTTTTCAAAAAGGATTTCTGAAAAGCAATGGCTTTGGAAATGTTTTTACCATGGGATGGTCAGAAAGGATACCTGTTTTGACCATGGGATGGTTAGAAAGGAATGAAAGGAGTTTGGTCATGAGATGACCGAAAGGGAGGAACTAATGAGTGACCCAGTCTTAATGTTTTCCATAACTTTTCAAAAATGGTTTCCAAAATGTTTACAAAGGTTTTCAACAAAGATAGGTAGATGCTATATCTACAAGAGAAATAGTATAGAAAAGAACCTCTCTTGGAGCCCTCCTACTACCACAACCATAATGCATATCCTCTTGTTATTATTGTTATCTTAAGGTGGTTTGCTAGTACATTCAAAGTACTCACTGGCATTGTCCTTGGCTATTAACTTGGTCATATATCAAGAAGAAGGTGAAGTTGACGACTATGTGATCTAGGATGTTCTTCCAGTCAGTCGCCTATAGGTTAAGGCATGGCTTGGGCTCTATGCTTGATGAAGTTCTGCTGATCATTATTGATGTAACCGTAATGGCATGTAAGGTATGACATGTATCCGCTTAAGTAATGGATGTTTAATTTGCTACTTGTAGGTTATGTGCCACGACTAACTGATCATGGGATCGTGGTGTATGCATAACAGGGATTCTCGGAGGATTAATCCAGGGCCCCACACTGGACTCGAATTTGGAAAAGTGTTGGCGTAATTCGACTCAGGCCGCGGAGGTCTTATAGGAGTCGAATTCCAGTGTATAAATGTGAGCACTCGACGCGACCGTCAAGGAATGTTCATCGTACATGTAGGCATGGATGTATTTCTGGTAGTGCACAGCAGATGTGTTGTCAGGCCTTATTCAGGTCTTATCTTCACACTGTAAGCGCGACATCCGAATTTTGTCATCACGGAGATGATTCGGGTGGCGTAGGAGATGTAATATCTTTGTAGGGAAAATATAAGGCGGATTCGCCATAGCATTCGAGTGTGGATGTTATCGACATGCAGTACAATGTACAAGGAAAAAAATAATCATAGGGTGCACGACCAGCGCTCCCTATGGGAGTAGCCCCTGAGTGCCTATTCGAGTTGTAGACTCGAGTGGGAACTAAGAACTTTGTGTGGCTGCTGTCGTCTTTTGTTGCTTGTTTCAGTCGAAGTCGAATGTGCTTCCAGCGCTCCCTATGGGTGTAACCCGTAATTTGCAATCGAATCATTGATTTTTGTAATGGGTTTTTGTGGAGTTTGTACACCTACATAAAAAATTCTTTCGGGTGCGCGATCAGTGCTCCTATTAGGAGTAGCCCCCGAGTGCTTGGATCAAGGACCACTGATGCCACTCCAGCATGTGGTGTTCTTTTCATAAACCACATGGATCCATTAGATGTCATTGCATGTGTGTTCTTTTCATAAACCACATGGATCCACTAATGCCACTCTATCATGTGGTGTTCTTTTCGTAAACCACATGGATCCACTAGATTTCATTGCAAGTGTGTTCTTTTCATAAACCACATTGATCCACTAGATGTCATTTCATGTGTGTTCTTTTCATAAATCACATGGATACACTGATCTCATTGCATGTGTGTTCTTTTACAAAACCACATGGATCCACTGCTACCACTCCAGCATATGGTGTTCTTTTCATAAACCACATTATCGTGGTATTGCCAACGAGTATGCCATGGAGGGGTCCTCACAGTGCGTGTTTAGAGACGTGGGGTAAGGCAGAGAGTTGGCGGGTACGAGGTAACACAACTTACCTAGGTTCGAGTCCCACAACGGTGGCGGAACTCTACTCCTGCTATAAATCACTATAATGGCAATATGCCGATTTATAGAGATAGGTTCGTTGTGCGAGGTGTTGCGCATTGTACGCAGCAATCAGAGAAGTTGTCTGCCCTAAAGGCTCCCACATGCCGGCTTATAAAGGCGCCAAGACCTAGGGTTTACAGGGACAGGTCCTTGCCGGACAAGGTAAAGAGTCCTACAGTTACACGAACTAGTCTTCCGTGTCTTGTACTCCAAGGCTCCAAGTATGTCAGTGACTCCTGCGTAGCCTTCCTTTATCCGGCATGGGCCTCCCTTCAGGATCCGTCTAACTGGACCACCCAGCAGGCCATAGGCCTTGCTACCAACTATGGGCCACCCGGGTTAGGCGGATTGGTGACATGCTATGAGGATACCCATATAGCTTATCCCCAATAGTAGCCCCCAGAGGACTTTGAAATCTTGCACCGTCTTGCTCGTCGATCTCTGAATATCCCGTCTAAGTGATGCCGGCAATCCGTCAAGCAATATCTCAAAGGTCTCCCAAAGAACCTTGCAATCCTCTCCGTCTTCACAATGTAGCCAAAGATTCCTTGGGTCTTCATTTCTAGAGTCAGATGATCTCCGTCTTCGATGGAATCTTCAGATGTGATCCTTCACTGCAACTGTCAGGAGGATGACGTAGGGTATAGCCTATGTTACCTCGAAATTCACAGAAGCAAATAATTAATCATTAGCTATTTTCACACGCGCAAAAATCAAAACAGTGGAGCGGCAAAAGATGGAGGACGTGGTGAAATTACCACGCACGTTCATTTCCATGTCGGCAACGTTCCAACCATCAGATCCCTTTGCACGAATCTTGATGCGAGGCTTATATATTTCCACCGCAGTCAATTTATTTCTTTTTACTCGCATTCGCTTTCTAGTCTTCGTCTTCCTCCAGCCGCACGACCGTTCAAGCTCTCCTGCAAAAACCCTAACCAGAGCCTTTTCTTCCTCCACAAACTCCTCGTCATAATGGCTTCCAGCAGCTTTGCTCCTTCCATGACGGTGATTCCCGAGGATACGACGGAGCCATCCTAGGGAGTGATTGTTCCACCGGAGGGGGTGGTTGTTCCCTACTCCGCCGTGACGGCGACCGCCAGCGATGACCAAGAACGGGTGGCGCCCGAAGCAGCTGAAGAAGAAAGTGACTCCCAAAAGGGTGTGTGGAGAGGCTCCAATCTCTCTGTCGAATATCTCCAAGAATTGGTCGATGAGGGGTATATCCCTACGGCGGAGAAGTTCGTCTAGTGGGCAACACCGGCCGGCGAGGTGGTCCCTTCTCCCCAACCTGGAGAGAAGGTGTACCTCAAATCTCAACTGGTACGTGGCGTTAGCCTGCCAGTCTCTGACTTTATTTTGGACGTCCTTCGGGTACTTCCCCCACAATCTCTCTCCCAACAGCATCCTAGTACTTAGCAACGTCATAGCTTTGTGCAAAGGATATCTAGGGATTAAGCCTAGATTAGATCTTTTTGCATACTTTTCACCGTCAAGAGAGAGTCCGTAGAGTCCAAGGATGAACTGCGGATCCGTGGAACCATTCGCTTTAAGATCCGGATTAGCCGGCGCTTCCCCGACATCCTAGGGCACGAGTCTTGCAAAAACTGGCAGCGCACGTATTTCTACGGGCTAGATGTCCCCCTGCTAGACAGTCTTGAGACCTACCTCAACTTCGTCGATGGAGCTGCCACCGAAGTGCCCGCATGGCAGACCCCAGCCTCTCTTCCCTCCGACGATGAAGCCAATCGTGCCGTAAGGCGGATAGAATGGCTCGTAGATGGAGGTCTAACAGGCTTGGACCTTGCCATGTGTTGGTACGTTAGGCGGATCCAGCCTTTGTAGCACCGCGCCGAGCTAATGTGCAATTATAACCAAGACAGGAGGGATCCCATGCGAATTTCGCGGGATAACTTCTCTACTGAGTCCATCAAGCTCCGACTTAAGGACATCGTCAAGGTGAAGGACAAGAAGCGTGGCTTCAAGATCACGTTTGATATGTTCGAATGCGGCAAGTTCCCAGAGGTAGCTACTATTTCCTTTGTTGCTCGTTATATACTCTTCTATATCCTAGCTGGTGACCTTGGCGGTGGATCAAATGGCCTCCCAGGTCTACGATCAAAGCTGAAGGATATCCAGGTGGTGTCCGACGACGACATCTCTAAGGATCAACCAGCTCCGGTAGCGCGAAAGAGGAAGAGCTCCACCTCTAACGCTGTTGTCGAGGCCAAGAAGAAGAAGAAAATGGAGAATGGAGTCTCCAAACAATCCACTTCCTCCTTAGAGGCGGAGAAGAAGAAGAAGTCCACCGGCATTCCCCTTGCCAAGGCTCCTGCCGTGGAGTAAGTACTTCCATTCTCTGGCTTGTATTTTCAGCTCGCACCTTTTCTCAACTCTTGTACTTATACCTTGTACGTTTCAGGAGGAAAGCCAGTGTCAGTTAGAAGCGATCCTCCAAAGATGTTGGATGGTTAGAAAACATTCGTGACATGTTGACCAAGGGTCCGTCTGCCAAGCCCTCTCCCGCCACCACTCCCCCTACTCCTGCCGCCATATATTATGTTGGTCCCGCTAGGCTGTCATCCCCTGTCATCCCTTGTCATCCCTGAGACCTCCGCCATGGAGATAGATATCAATCCAAACCTTGATGTCTCGGGCTCTATCGAGGCGGACACTGCTCCTAGCAGCCAGGCGACGCAGGAGAGCACTTCCTCTAAAGTGGTTGAAGCTCCGGCTAAGGATGCCACCGAGAAGCGGAAGGAAGTGGAAGAGGTGGACGTGGAAGCAACAATTGAGGCAGGAGCCTCCACGCCATCGACTACCTTGAAGGTGCAGGAGGCAACTAGGGCTTCATCCATGCCTCCGGCTTCGACCTCTCCATTGGTTGTGACTCCTCCGACATTGAGACTAGATGATGTCATCAAGTAGGCTGACGCATTCTATAAGAATGCTCGGACCTTTCACGATTCCTACGCTCATTTGGCCAACAATCTCAGGATCATTGGCATCGTAAGTTTTTTGAACTTCACTTGCTTTACTTTGTGTAGTATATCCCACTATAGCCCCTGAGCTCTTAGGAGGATAACTCAATAGTTATTGGCCTAAGTGCTCCAAAGAACTAAGTGTAGAACTTGTCCGTGTAGCCCCCAAGCGTCTAGTTGAAACTGCAAAGTTGCGACTAGATGCTCTAGAGAAACTAGTTTACTTTAAAATCATGTACTGTAGACCCTGAGCATTTAGTTGAAACTGAATAGTTCCGACTAGATGCTCTAGAGAAACTAAGCATGCTTATATCATGTGCAGAATGAGAATGAACGAAGGATAGCCACCAATGAGAGGTTTGCTGCTATTCGGAAGGATCTAGATCTTGAAGAGGGTAAAACCAAATTCCTGAAGGAACAGATCAAAAATATCCAGACTCTGTTTCCAATAATATCTCTTTTGCTTTTCTCATTGAATTATCCATTCCGACTTCTGATAGCACTTCGTGATTTCCGTCTTATAGAAGCCATTGCCAAGGCCATGAGCATTGTCGAGCAATCCAAGCATATCCAAGAGCTCGATGATGAAAATAAGATTTTGAAGAAGGACCTAGCCAAAGCCATCAAGGGGCATGATGTGGCGATGAAGGCTATGCAAGAGTCTGCTAAGGCCGAGATGCAGTGCCTGAAGGACGAACTTGCGCAACTCAAGGAACAGAACCAAGCTGCCAAAGAGAAAAATGCTAGGAACCTTGAGGCATTCAAGATAGTCCAAAAGGAGCACGATGTCTTGGCGGAGACATGCCAGCAAGCAGAAACGAGCATATTCGGTAACCTTTCTCCGTCTTGGTCTTTTTCTATAAGTTGGACAACCATTTGACTTGTTTATACTCATGGTCCTTGTATGCTTATGCAAACCGCAGCTCCCATTGACTTAGCCAACTTGGGTGATGGTGCTCCAAGTCCCAAGGAACACATGATTCTTGCCGGCAACTTCGTCGGCACCTGCATCGCCCAAGCCAAGGAGATAGCTTAACCTCTGGGCATCAATATCAAGGTGGCGGACTCACTGGCCAAGTATGCGGAAATCCTGCACCGAGCCCCCGAGAAAATCAAAGACTGGAAAGCCTCCTATGTTCGGGATGGTGCTAGGATGATGTTGTCCTTGGTCAAGGCTCACTATGACAATGCCGACATAAACTTGGTGACCTCTAGCATGCCCAAGCTGGACGAGGAAGGACAAGAGATTGACAGCAATGCTATTTGGATCTCTCTTGCCGGCTTCGATACCAGGGTTGCCAAGATGGTCAAGGCTGATGTCTTCATGCCTGCCGAGATCCTGGATGACGACATGGCCTCTTCTAAGTCTATCACCTCTCCTTTAGAGTTTGACGAGCTCTCCATGCCTGGTTCTCCTGACGATGCCATCACGAAGCCCCCTGCAGCAGAGCCATGATAAACAATGTCTATATTAAATGTATCTCTGCAGAATGTGTATGCGGAAAAACTTATGTTTTGCTAAGGCGGAAAAACTTGTACTCAAGTTTCCTGCAACTTATCTGTTTCCAGCATGTGTATATATTTTTTAAGCAAGTGCTGGCTTATCCATTATTCTGGTTCGTATGCTTGACCTTTCGTGAGACGGAAGACTCAGAGCACAGAACTATGCTCTCAGGAAATGATGCTTAATAGCACGGTCCAGAACCTAAGAACAAAATCGCCAACTTTGAGTGCCAAAAAGTCACTACTCCAGAATCCACATAAAAACTTTAGAAAACATGTAGACCAGAAAACTTAAGCTAACGCCCGTAGGTGGAATTTTCACAAGGGCAAATGCAACCTTGCGCATAAAGGGTTTATATGATCCAAAAATGAACAACTAAAGGAGGTAAAAGACTCAGAAAATATGAGTGAACCAAATGCTTTGTTTCATTGATCATATAAGAAACTTATTACATAATATAAATGTGCTAAGTGTAAAAGGGACGTAGTTGTGCTATGTTCCATGGCCGATTTGTCTCCGGGTAATCATCATCGGAGTCACATTGCTTGTGCTTGCAATTTTTTGGCATATCTTTCAACTCACGAATATCGACGAGGTAATAGGAACTATTGAGCAATGCTTTGCTTATGACGAATAGTCCTTCCCAAGGCGGGGATAGTTTGTGTGATTTCTCCTGCTTCAGTCTAAGCACCAGATCCCCTTCTTTAAATGAGTGATTCTTTACACAGCGACTATGGTATCCACGTAGCTTCTGCTGGTAGACGGCAGATCTCTGGCATGCCAGCACGTGCTCTTCTTCAAGTAGGTCCATAGATAGTCGCCTGGATTCTTCAGCATCATCCTCCTTGTAGGCGGAAAGTCTTGGTGCATCGTGGAGGATGTCGGATGGGAGAACCGCTTCTGCTCCATAAACCATGAAGAAAAGATTCAAGCCGGTGCATCTATTGGGTGTTGTTCGTAAACTCCACAAGACAGTTGGTAGTTCCTCCGCCCAAGCTCTAGCTGCTCTACGTAGCAGTGCCTCCAACCGTGGCTTAATTCCGTGCAGAATTAGTCCATTGGCCCTTTCAACTTGCTCATTTGACTGCGGACGTGCCACATATGCTAGGTCAAGGCGGATGCCTTTCTCATGACATTACTCCTCAACTTCTCCGAGAGATAAATTTCTGCCATTATCGGTGATGATGCTATGTGGGAGACCAAATCTCACCACTAGATCCCGGACAAACTTTAGGGTTGTTGCCCCATCAAGCTTTTTAATGGGTTTAGCTTCAATCCATTTTGTGAATTTGTCCACTGCTACTAGCAAGTGCGTGAATCCATAGGGTGCTGTCTGCAAAGGTCCCACCATGTCTAGCCCCCAGACTGCAAACGGCCAAGTTATTGATATTGTTCGCAATTCTTCGGCTGAAACATTTGGTTGTCTTGCATAAAACTGACACCCAAGGCATGTTTGTACCAACTTGTCGGCGTTCACCTTGGCAGTTATCTAGTAGAATCCTTGTCGGAAGGCCTTGGCCACCAACGATCAAGGAGCAGCGTGATGCCTGCAATCTCCAATATGTATTACCCTAAGGATATCAACACGTTCCTGCTGGGAGACGCACCGTAGGAAAACTCCTGTGGTACTTCTTTTGTATTGCCGGCCGTCAATGATGATGTAGCCTTTTGCTCTGTGTACTATTTGCTGGCTTTCGACTTTGTCGGCGGGCAAAGTTCCATCTTGTAGGTAATCCATGAACGGCTTCATCCAAGCCGGAGAGGTCACTATTACTGTGTTAAAAAATGAGTCCATTCTATCCGGGTTGTCGGGGTCCGCTCTGATAACCCACAAGTATAGGGGATCGTGTGTAGCCTTTTCGATAAGTAAGAGTGTCAAACCCAACGAGGAGCTAAAGGTAGGATAAATATTCTCTCAAGTTCTATCAACCACTGATACAACTCTACGCACACTAAACGTTTGCATTATCTAGGAAATAAAACTAGAGCAACAATACGAGTAATAGAGATAGCTTTGGATGATAATAAATAACAAGAAAGTAAAGTTAGTTGCTGCAGCAATAAAATACACTAAACTAACCGAACCATGAGTGTAGAATAGTGGTGGTAATTGTGGTGGGTTTGTCCAAGTTTAAATAGCGAATAGATCAGGTTCATTGTCTTCGATGCAATTTTCTATGTGGGAGAGGCTAAATATACATGCGCTTCACTACTTGGAATTACATGTAATATATGATTGGATTGTTAGCAAACATCCGTAAGTACTAATCAATGCATTAAGGTTACCCCAACCATAGCCTTAAGTTTAATGGTCCTCTTACTCTCATACGTGCAACGTTCCGGTTCGCGTCCTCGAGTTTCTATCACTCCGACAGAACTCGACCTTCCTTTTACACATACTACAAACCCTATAATGTTTAATCCATGCACACACAACTATAATGGACATCAAAGGACTGTACCATATCAACATACAACTCTAGTGACCCAAAGACGTTCAATCATTCAATCTAAGAACAAAGAAACTACGCAAACATGGCATAGATCATAGGATTATAACATATAGCATCAAACACCATGTTTACCTAGGATAGTACAGAGGTGTGCGGGAGGATGAACCACTGCATACTAGGAGGATTAGGTGATGGAGATGGCGGTGAAGATGGCGAAGAGGGCAGCGGTGGCGCGGGGGACTTCTTCCCCGCCGCCGGTATCATGGGGGAGCACCTCCCCTTAGCCCCCTTCCTTAATGGCTTCTTGGGAACCCTCCCCCATGGAGATGGGATCCATGGGGGAGGCAAAACGTGGCTTTGGTGGCTGCAAATTGGTGGGTGGAGATGCCCTAGGCGAATTAGGTTTCCTCCCTTTATATAGCTTCCCGTCACCCCATCTTGGGCTGCAGTAAATCGGGCCTGAACGGCCCGTCCGGACTCGGAATCAGCTGAATTTTATGTCCAGAACCTTTTTTCGCGAAATTTCCAACAACTTTATAGTTTAAGATTTTTCGTTTGACGCCGTCTTCAACCCGAAACGTGACCATCTTCAAAAAGAGTTCTAAGACAGATTTCTGGAAAAATCCCAATTTGACTCCAACAAGGTTTCCACTTGTATTCTTGTTAATTTTCCTACACATCAAAGTGTAAAACAAGAACATTGTGCACTTTTTTCACCATTAGTAGGTTAGTCCAAATAAATCATAAACTTTATACAAAAAGGAGTGTCAAAAGCATATTATTAGCTTAAAACCATCAAAAATTATAGATACGTTATGGACGTATCAACATCTCCAAGCTTAGTTCCTGCTCGTCCTCGAGTAGGTAAACGATCAAAACAATATATTTTTTGAGGTGATATGCAGACAACACAATCTTGATCATTATTATTGTAAAAGCATTGATAGCTAGGATTAAGGTACTCTAAACATGAATCATGAAAGATAAAATTCTAATAATAACACATAGCAACTATGTTGTAACATGAAAATGCACAAACAAAAGATTCATGAATAACAATGCTTTGCAAGATATTTGTTTGTTTCACATAAAGAAAGCATAATGAGAATGGTATTCAGCTTATCCCTCATAGAGTAGCAAAACATAAATGCATAGGACAACTTCAAAGTTCATAAGGGTTACTAGATACAAATAGTTTAAGAACAAGCAATATCAAAGTTATGCACAATCAACAAGTCTTGGGACAATGCACATTAAACTAAGAATGACCACTATGCTCTCTTAATAGGTGCATAAAGATAGAAGATGGAGACTCAACATAAAAGTAAAAGAAAGTCCTTCTTAGAAGGAAGCGGGGATTCAAGTCTCATAAAGAGCTTCCAAAAATTATGGTACTTATTAGCTTTCAGCTCTCATTGCCCCTATCATAAGCATCTTTAGGTGATTAAGGTTAAAGTAACACGACTAAGAGGATATGCTTGACAAGTTATAAGTTGAAATCTCATGCCCCTTACTTACGAGTACCGAACCTCATGCTACTCAACTTCAGTCACAAGTAAGCTCTAGTCATTCTAAGTATATATGTATCATAGAGAACCGCCAATGGGGTACTCCTTGCACATGATACATGAGCTATCCCATAATCAAAATGACAAGTCGAGCAGACAATGAGCATCTCAGCGATCTTTTTATTTGCTATTTGCATAGGTTTTTATTGAGGATGCTTCATAGAGTGCTCATTATGGTTATGCTTCAAGTTTCCACCATGATTAGGCATGGCTTAGGCTAGCGGCCCAAGCTTTTCTCTAACACACATACAAACTCCATAATCATACAATTTCCCCTTTTATTTCACATCGCCGGGATCCATAAGCAAAAGAATCATGATAAGTGCAATGTTGAAAGCGTTCCCCATGATACATGGTTCTGCTAACTTCAACTTATAAAGCACAAGCATATATGCAACAAAGATGAACACGATGGTTCAAGTTTATTAAATGCAAGAAAATAAAGTGTGCCATCAAGTTTGTGAGAGCTTTAATCACTAATTTTCACATAATAAGTTTAATTTGGGAGGTAGATAAAAGCATGAATATACTTGGAATAGCAAATGCTAATAGGTAGGTATGGTGGACTCTTTGGGATAACTTGGTTTTATTTGGAGTTGGATGCATTTCTGGAAGTCATACTTGGTTATGGAGGCTAGCAAAAGACTGAGAGCAACCAACTAAAGAGTAATAATGTCCATAATCATGCAAAGCGACAAAACATCATTAATTAAAGCATAAAGTGATATTACAAGTCGAAAATTAAAGGATCATAAAGGCTATGCTGACTTGGGATAGTCATAACATTAAGGATGGCGATGGAGCGGGTTTGGGCGGATATATAAAAACCAAATCCATGAACCACACTCTAGCCCGCCCATGAAGATATCCATGGGCATGGATGTCGCCCCAGATCCAAACCCATTGGATATCCATGTATCCATGGATATCCGTTGGTTTACACGATATATACATAACCATAACAACATTCAACATAACTGCGACATTATAGCAATTTTCGACAACATTTCAGCAGCATTTCAAAAAATATTATATGGATAATACATAGAAATATCAAACCAACAATATTTAAACAACATAGTACTTCAAATATGTCAAATCTCACACGATAACACCACAAAGTACATAGACGTCTCATAACAGTCTCACAGAACATAGACAATGCTTTTTATTACAAGTTTCCAATACAACATCTCATATATTCAATAGATAGTAGAAATGTTGAGTTGAAACTTGGATGATTAGAGCCTCATTCCTCGGTGACAATGGACTCATTTGCATCCTACAATTGAAGAAACACTAATGCTTAGCAAAGTTACACATCACAAGAATGAATAATGAAAGTAAATGACTATAGAAATAATACCATTTCTTCTTGTTCATCTTCAAGAATATTTTGTACAGCAAGGAGATCACCATGAATATCACCTAATGCAATTGAAAATAATAGGAACAACTTACATTTAATATTTCACAAGGGAAGTTGGAAACTTGGAAAAGTATCAATGGATTACCTAATATGTCCGCTCGAGACCATGATTGCATACACATGAGAGCTTCTGATATTTTTGGTGCAAGTCAACTATGATGTGGACTAATTAATCTCCCACTGGCACTAAAGACACACTCTGATGCTACGGAAGTAACAGGAATAGGTAATATATCATGGGCAATCATTTGCAAAGTAGGGTACTTAATACCTCCATACTTCCACCAACCAATGATGTCTATCTCTTGTGTTCTAGGGAGAAGGTCCTCTTCCAAGTATAAATCCAACTCTGTGCTTATTTGAGAAGAGGTGGCAGCAGGCTTTTAATTCATATATTCATCAAATATCTCATAAATTTCATCCACACCACTAGCAGTAGTAGAAGTAGTTTCAACATTTGATGTCCCTTCACCATTAGAGGGTTGTTGGTATTCAACCAATAAAGTTAACATTAGTTCTCTTATCTTTGCAACTTTTTTGGCAGCATGCTCATATCCGTTCAAGGTCTGAAATAATGCCTACAAAATGAAAGTAATAACATAAAAAACTAAGAAGAACACGCACAAATATCAACAAATATAACCCTTGTACCTTACCTGCATCATGTGGAGCTTAAACCGTGGATCAAGGACGGTTGCAATAGCCATGAAACCATGAACATGTGACCAATACTTCTCAAATTTATCCTTCATTTCCTCGGACATAGCTTTTATAAGTTTGTTGTCACTAGAACGCCATTTACGTATCTCCAAACGAATACCACAGATTTTGGGGAAAAATATGTTTGCTGTAACATATTTAGAGCCAGACAATAACTCTGTTATATCAAAGAACACTTTCAGCCTCTCACAAACCTCCTTTGCAATCTCCCAATCCTCATTAGTTGGACAAGTAAACAATTTTTCACGTATACTAAGTCTTGCAAAAAAATCTTTGTATTGCAATGCACCACTTAGCATTATGTAGGTAGAATTCCGTCTTGTTTTACAATCAAGAGATAGCCTACATGTGTATTGAATGTTCATAAGACGACCCATTTTTTTCAAATTTCTCATGACTTTAGGTGTAGCTGACCAAAATGCAACACTACCACGTACCCTATCAACCCCAGGCTCCATGATAGCCAAACCATCTTTTACGACCAGATTTAATATATGTGCAACAGAACGCATATGCACATATCTACCCTCTAACATAAGAGCATTAGTGTCCAACTTATTTGGCAAAACATGCATAGCTTTATCATTTGAGGTGCAATTATCCAAGGTCACGGTTGATATCTTCTTCTCAAGGTGCCACTCAACAAGACATGCATGTAGGGCTTCACATATCACTTCGGCGTTATGTGGACACGGCACATACATGAACCTAAGCCAAAAGAGACAGTACAGATGGATCAACAATAAATAAATACATAGATAGATAGATCAGATTAAAAATAATTGAACATTACTTGTTTGTACCTCAAAAGAAAGCTCTTTAGATTCCAAGAACCATCAATATAATGTGCGGTAACAGCCATGTACCCTTTCTTTTGATGGTTAGCAGTCCACAAGTCCGTAGTTATGGCAACACGGTTTGGAAAATTTGCAAAGAACTTCACCATGTTATCCCTTTGAACTTCATACATATTTATAATATCCTACCTAATAGTGTTTCTTGACACCACCTTGAACAATGGTTGTAAACATTTGAAGAATTTACGAAAGCGAGCATGATCAATAATAGATAAAGGGTACTCGTGCAAACATATCATCAGTGCAAGTTCTTTTCTAGCGACTTCCTAGTTGAAAATAGTATTCTCTAAACTTACACTTCCATCCACATCTTTCGACAACTTCAATTTCTGTTGTTTAGGGCCTATTGGTGCATGCCGAGAAGGACATGTGTTGCGATGGTTCCGTAAGTGTGTTGTGCCTGAGTTTGTTTCTCCAGCAAAATCATGATGGACACCAATTACATATAGCTCTCCACTTTCCTTTCAAGAATTCTTTCTTAAAATCATCCCACACATCAGATGTAAGCTTTCTCTTATTTGATCCTTTACCGCCGTTAACGGTTACAGCTTGGTCTACTGCCGCCTCAACATCAGCACCACCGGTACCCATACCTTGAGAGGACTCCTGATGTGCATGAGGTGAACCCACGACTGAGTTCTCCGCTGCTTGTGAACTGTTGCTGCCCAGAGTTTTTGTACTTTCTATTATAGGTGTTCCTGTTGCAATTTTTCTTACAAAATGGGTGAGACAATGAGCAAGTAACTTCAACAAAAAACAATTCAGCAATCTTGCGGTGATCGATGGCTACCGGAGCAGATCGTGTGGTGGTTGCTGTCGTTCCTCTCCCTCTCCCGCACCCATTTTTTCCCACAGACGCCATGAGGCCCTTGCAATAAGGTTAGGTCGCCCTCTCTCTCGCAGTAGCAGCCAGCGACAAGACCTTAAATTGTGAAATCGAGGTATGGGTGAGGATGACATGGGGATTCTTATAGTCGGCGATTTTTGCAGAGTGGACCAGTAGCAAAGATATGGGTGAGGATGACATGGGGATTCTTACCCAGTATATGGAGGATTGGAGGTAGGGAATAGGGGGAGGAGTTCTTACTGTCGCCAATTCTTGCAGAGGAGGGCGATCGCCGTTGATTCCTTGCAGAGGAGGACTATGGGAGGCAGGGAGAGCGTTTCTTGTAGAGGAGGGGCGGTCGCCGGCGGTAACCTGCGAGGATCCCTCGCCGATTCCCCTCGCCTGGCGCCCTGGCGGCTAGTCGTGCCTGATTCCTCTCGCCTGGTGCCCTGGCGGCTGCTCGTGCGTACGAGGTAGGAGTAGGACTCCATGAGACCGTGACTATGGGTCTGCAACCGTGCATAGGATTTAGGGATTAGTATTAGGTGGGCCTTTGGGCCTGGGGTTGGAATTGGATCGTTAGGTACTTTTATTTGACATATGTAAAAAAATGACTCACTGACATGTGGGTCCCACGTGTCAGCCGGGTATCCGTCGAATATCCATGGACCAAAACAACTATCCATGCCCGGCCCATGAATAAGTGGATAACCGCCCCATGAAATCCATGGATGTAATTAGTCCTCCATATCCTTACCCGTCAGGTCGGATATCCGTGGATATCCGGATCGGTGGATAAAATTGCCATCCTTACATAACATGGTGTGAGCATGCGCCAAGTCAACCCAAATAAAGCATCAAAAGAGAATACCACAATACTATGCTTTAATATGCTAAAACAACGCATGATTCTTTCAAGGAACATTAAGCAATCTCAATTGTTTATAACATGTCATGCTACAACAAAAATCACTAAGCATAAAGCTAAAACAATATCAAACATGACATGACAAAGCATAGGCCACCGTTAAAAATGAGCTCGTTTTACCACTTAAGCATGAACTTTTCTTACTCTTTTCCAATCCAAACCACACTTATTTTAAAACTAATATATAAAAGAGGGGGTCCAACCAATTTATTCAAGAAAACTAAGAAAACCAAGCAAATGAAAACGAAAACGAAGACGCTCCAAGAACAACACAATTGTGCATGAAACAATAAAAATGAAGTGTTTGGAAGAAACCTGAGATTTTTATTGATGAAGAAGGGGATGCCTTGGGCATCCCCAAGCTTTGACGCTTTTACTTCTTGGATATTTCTTGGGGTAACACACGTGGCATCCCCAAGCTTGAGCTTTAATCCATTCTTCATCTCATTATATCACTCTTTCCATACACCTAAAATGTTTCCCTCATACAAAACTTCACACAATCTTTATTAGCAACATTAGTGCACTCAAGATAATACGTCTTTGGGTTCAGTTCCAACACCAATAATACTTCCATTAAAACACAAGCTACTGTATCACTTCCCTCAAAAATCTCAATTCCCCAAAAAAACTGAAAAAGGAATCAACGAGAAACAAATGCAAATAATGGTAGAAATCTGTCAAAACAGACCAGCGGGTAAAAACCATTTTTTCGAAGACCTTCTGCTGCTCAGATCGAAAAGTGTTGAGCTAAGGAAAGTTGGATAACAACCTGGGTCAGAAGCATAAAAAATTACAGCTCAAACCGACGTACAGAGATTTTACACGAATTTTTACAGCAAAGCATAAAAATCTGTTTCGGGACAACAACTTTCCCAAGCATTACTTCTCTCTCATTAGAGGTTATTATTGGCACAAAAAGCAAATAAAAAAGATAAGGAGAGGTTATTACTGAATCAATAACTTCCAAGACTCAACTAAAACTTTTGGGTTATCTCCCAATAAGTACTTTTCTTTAACGCCTTTAAGTTAGGCATAGGAGCAAGGTTCAAGTATTTTCAAATGATTAAGCATTAAGATCAATACCAGAAATATCTTTCTTTTTCAAGTCTTCATGCATCCCTACAAGTTTTTAACTGAAAATCTTTCATATAAAGATTTGTTTTGGTTTCATAGGCATGAACACAAGTTTTCAAGGTCGACCCCCACTTAACCATTACTCATCTTTCCGATCACTTTCCTTTTTGAAAACGTTTTTAGGTAACAAATACAACTATTTTTTTGTAATTCGCATTATCTATCCATACTAAGATAGAGAACAACTTAAAACTGAAAGTAAAACCTACTTAGAGATAAAGCAAATAAGTGCACACAAGAATATTCAACCACACGCTATTGCTCCCCGACAATGATGCCAGAAAAGGTCTTGATAACCCACAAGTATAGGGAATCGTGTATAGCCTTTTCGATAAGTAAGAGTGTCGAACCCAACGAGGAGCTAAAGGTAGGATAAATATTCTCTCAAGTTATATCAAGCACTGATACAACTCTACATACACTAAACGTTTGCATTATCTAGGAAATAAAACTAGAGCAACAAGACGAGTAATATAGATAGCTTTGGATGATAATAAATAACAAGAAAGTAAAGTTAGTTGCTGCAGCAATAAAATACACTAAACTAACAGAACCATGAGTGTGGAATATTGGTGGTAATTGTGGTGTCTTTGTCCAAGTTTAAATAGCGAATAGATCAGCTTCATTGTCTTCGATGCAGTTTTCTATGTGGGAGAGGCTAAATATATATGCGCTTCACTACTTGGAATTACATATACTACATGATTGGATTGTTAGCAAACATCCGTAAGTACTAATCAATGCATTAAGGTTACCCCAACCATAGCCTTAAGTTTAATGGTCCTCTTACTCCCATATGTGCAACGTTCCGGTTCGCGTCCTCAGGTTTCTGTCACTCCGGCAGAACTCCCCCTTCCTTTTACACATACTACAAACCCTATGATGTTTAATCCATGTGCACACAAATATAATGGACACCAAAGGACTATACCATATCAACATACAACTCTAATGAACCAAAGACGTTCAACCATTCAATCTAAGAACAAAGAAACTACGCAAACATGACATAGATCATAGGATTATAACTTATAGCATCAAACACGATGTTTACATAGGACGGTACAGAGGTGTGTGGGAGGATGAACCACTGCATACTAGGTGTATTAGGTGATGGAGATGGCGGTGCAGATGGTGAAGAGGGCAGCGGCGGCACAGAGGACTCCTTCCCCGCCACCGATATGATGGAGGAGCACCGCCCCTTAGCTCGCTTCCTTCATGGCTTCTTGGGAGCCCTCCCCCATGGAGATGGGATCCATGGGGGAGGCAAAAACGTGGCTTTGGTGGCTGCATATTCGTGGGTGGAGATGCCCTGGGCGAATTAGGTTTCCTCCATATAGCTTCTCAGATTCCCGTCATCCCATCTTGGGCTGCAGTAAATTGGTCCTAAAAGGCCTGTCCGGACTCGGAATCAGCTAAATTTTATGTCCAGAACTTTGGTCGCGAAATTTCCAATAAATTTATAGTTTAAGAGTTCTCCGTTTGACGTTGTCTTCGACCCAAAACGTGACCATCTTCAAAAAGAGTTCTAAGACAGATTTGTGGAAAAATCCCAATTTGACTCCAACAAGGTTTCCACTTGTATTCTTGTTAATTTTCCTACACATCAAAGTGTTAAACAAGAACATTGTGCACTTTTGCAACTATTAGTAGGTTAGTCCAAATAAATCATAAACTTTATAAAAAAAGGAGTGTCAAAAACTTAATATTAGCATAAAACCATCAAAAATTATAGATACGTTATGGACGTATCACGCTCCTTTCACGGATGGAGTCCATAAATGCTCTAGGAAAACGCCTGGCGGAATTGGTCAACGAGCTGATCCAAGCTTTGACAGTAGATCTGCCGCCTCATTATCCTCCCTTTTGATGTACTTGACTTCGTAGCCGTTGAAGCACTTGGATATTTCATCTACTTCGTATAGATATGCCACCATCATAGGGTTCCACACGTTCCAGGTGCAAGATACTTGCTAGGCAACCAAGACGGAATCTCCACACCAAACTATGCGCTTGATGCCAATATCCTTGGCTGCACGAAGTCCGTGAATGAGGTCCTTATACTCCGCCATGTTATTGGTAGCATTGAAGTGGATCTGCAGGACATATTGCAACTTCTGTCCTTTTGGTGATTGCAATAATACACCAGCCCCCGAGCCATTGAGTAACATGGATCCGTCAAAGTGCATGACCCAATACTCTAGCTCTGGTACAGGAGTATCTTCTAGCAGTTCTGTCCAATCTGCAAGAAAATCCGCCAATGCTTGTGATTTGATAGCGTCGTGTCACTTGTAGGTGATGTCGAAGGCGGCAAGTTCAATACCCCACTTTGCCACTCTCCCTATAGCGTCGCTGTTGTTGATGATGTCGGACAGGGGAGCTTTGCTCACTACTGTGATGAGGTGCTCCTGGAAATAATGCCTTAGCTTATGTGAAGCAAGGAAAACTCCATAAGCTATCTTCTGGTAGTGCGGGTAATGCTACTTGGATTCCTTGAAGAGCTCGCTCACATAGTAAACGGGTCGCTGAACTCAGTATTCGTGCGTTGGTTCCTTGCGCTCCACCATGATGACGATGATGATTACTCGGTTGGTCGCCGCCATGTAAATTAACATAGGCTCCCTTGGCACCGGTGCTGCAAGTATAGGTGGGGAGGAGAGTATTCTCTTCAACTCCTAAAGTGTTGTGTCAGCTTCGTCTATCCATGTGAATTTGTTCGCCTTCTTGAGCAAATTGTAGAGCGACATATCCTTCTCACCAAGTCGGCTGATGAACTGGCTTACTGCTGCAATGCAGCCTGTGAGCCTTTGTATGTCCTTCAGACATGTCGAGCGTTTGATGTCGAGGATGGCCTTGATTTTCCCCGAGTTCACGTCGATTCCGCGATGCGAAACGATGAAGCCCAACAATTTCCCGGATGGTACCCGGAAGACACACTTCTTTGGGTTCAGCATCATGTTGTATTTTCGGAGATTGTCGAAGGTTTCCTACAAGTTGGCGATAAGATCTTTTGATTTCTTTGACATTACCACGATGTCGTCCATGTAAGCGTGTACGTTGTGACCTTTTTGGTCATGCAGGCAATGTTGAATCATCCGCTGGTATGTGGCACCAGCGTTTTTCAACCCAAAGGGCATCGTGACATAGCAATACGTGTCGTAGGGTGTGGTGAACGAAGTGGCCAATTGGTCCGACTTTCCCATCCGGATCTAGTGGTATCCTGAGTAGGCATCGAGAAAATACAGAAGTTCCGAGCCAGCCGTCGAGTCAATGACTTGGTCAATGTGAGGCAAAGAAAATGGATCCTTCGGACACGCTTTGTTCAAGCTGGTGTAATCAACGCACATTCTTAATTCAATGGTTCCCTTTTTGGGGACAAGTATAGGATTTGCCACCCATCAGATGTGAATAACTTCTCGGATAAAGCCAGCCTTAAGTAACCTAGCTATTTCTCTGCCTATAGCCCTTCGTCTTTCATCACCAAAGCATCATAGAGGTTGTTTCATCGGTTTGGCATTAGGATCAATATTCAAGCTGTGCTCGGCAAGTTCCCTAGGTACACCTTTCATGTCGGCAGGTTGCCAGGCAAAGATGTCCATATTCTCATGGAGGAAATCGACGAGCGTGCTTTCCTATTTGGGATCTAGGTCCATGCCAATGGCGGTGGTCTTGGAGGAATCACCTTCAAGAAGCTCCACCTGCTTGGTCCTTATGGCGGCCTTGAAGGAGGGTTTGGCAGCAGTGATATGCTTCTTTGAAGCCAGCATCTTCGAGGCATCGACCTAGTTCTGGATCTCCTTAAACTCCTCACCATATAGGACTGCTTCGGCGAAGGTGTCTTCTCTGAGCTTGCTCTCCTGTGCCTTGGTGAATCTTCCGTCAATGGTGATGACGCCATTTGGTCCGGGAATCTTGAGTTTGTTGTAGACAAAGCATGGCCTTGCGAGGAAGGAGTGGAAGATGTCGCGTCTGAAAATGACGTGGTACACGCTCTTGAAAGGCACCACTTCAAAGGTCATGTGTTCTTGGCGGTAATTGTTTATATCACCAAAAGCAACCAGAATGGTGATGCAGCCCAGGTAATTTGCTTGTTGGCCAGGGACAACCCCATGGAACACGGTGTTGCTCTTCCTTAGCTGGGTCTCCATCTAGTTCATCTTGTGAAGTGTATCTAGGTACATGATGTTGATGCTGCTTCCACTGTCCACGAGGCACTTGGTGAACTCCGTGCCGTCAATCAAAGGGTTGATGACCATGGCATACTGGTTCTCTATTGGGATGAGTTCTGGGTGATCCTTCCTATCACAAGTAATTGGAACTTCCGACCACCTGACGTACTAGGGAACCGGAGGGAGGGTAGCCATCAGTATCCTTAGAGAGGTTTTCTTGGCCCAGACGGTTGGAGTGCCAAGGAAGCTATGGTAACATGGAGCCTTCTTTTTGAAGGGATTTTTTCCTTTATCCTCTCCCTTGTCGGAAGATTTTGGGTCCATGTCCTCGTCCATATCACTTGATTCCTTGGGCTCTTCCTCCTTCTTCTTCCCTTTGCCCTTTCCGCGGGGTCTATTCTTCCGACTTTGCTTGTAGCCGGACTCAAGGTCCTCCTTGAGATCATTAAAAAACTTGCACTAGCGATTGTTGTGGGTGGATTTGCCATTGGCATCGAGATGGACGAAACACGGCATATCGTGGTACTCTTCGTATGTTTGGGGAACGCAGGGCGCTGAGGGTGTAGTGTCACTCCTCTACTGGCCACTGCTAGCTCCCCGACCACATCCACGTTGTCCACCATTGCCTCTGTCAGTGAACGTTGCGGCGACCATGTCGGCTACTTGCTTCTCTTAGAGCAGGTTCTTCCACTTGTTATTGTTGTTTTTCATGGCCTAGGTAGGGATTGCTATTGCTGGCAACGATCCCCGCGCGTCGTCATCAGCAGCGGCAAATTCGCTAGCCATTTTGATCATTACGTTGAGTTCGAGGTCATTGTTGTCATGCCTGCGTTTCAACGTATGCCGGAGCAGAGTACCCTTTTCCAGACCATCAATAAAGGCGGCCATAGCGGTCTGTTCGTGTACCCCTACGCAGGAATTTTTCATATCCAGCCAGCGAGAGAGGTACGCATGGGAGGTTTCATCCTTCTCTTGCACACACCACTGTAGGTCTCCAACAGTACCAGGACATTTGTACGTACCCTCGAAGTTCTTGGTGAATGCTTCATGCATGTTCAGCCAATTGCGTATTGATTTCTCTAGTAAGTTGTCGATCCATTGCCGGGTAGTGCCAGTCAACATAAGTGGGAGGTACTTGACGCTGACGTTGGGGTTTCCCCGTGCGATGTGGATCGCTTTGTTGTAGTCCTGCAACCACGTTGCTGGCCAGGCGGTGCCGTTGTTTGGCTTGATGGTCTTGTCTATCCAGAGGCCCTTGGGGTAGGTTGTGGCCCGTATGACTAGTCCAAAGCAACGTGGCCCAAGGTATGGGAGCTCCCGAGCTTCTTGGATCTTGTCCAGCCGCGATCATGCGTCATATGGCTCTAGCTGCTTCCCTTTTCTATCATGGGGAGGGGAGTTGTGGCGCGATTTGTGAGATCCGCCATGTCCTTCGCCATGATGGATGCTAGGTGGCGATGGCGGTGGTGGAGGAGATGGGTTAGCTCTCTTGCCGTGCCCCTCCTGTGTCTCCTCACGCCTGTCGCGGTTGCTTGTCGGACGTGGCGGTTCCTCGTGGGACCTGCTCCTATGTTCATCGTGGCCGCTGCGCTCTTCGGCATGTCGAGCCTGTTCGCCCTGATCGCGTATAACGATACCTGGTTGTGACCGCCTTGGAGGTGACATGCTTGTGCGGTGGCACAACTCTGGGTCCTCGTGACGTCGAGATGGTGGTGGAGGTGGTGAACAATAGGGACAAGCCTTTTCTCCATGATCGGAGGATATGGGGATAGCGTCAGTCCTGTTATGTGCCTCCCTCCGTCTTTGCTCTGTAGAGCCTGTGTGTGATCCTTCGTCACGGGGAGATTTTGGCCTTCTGCGGCTATTCAGGGTTGACTTGCACAAGTCTGGGTTGGACTCAAGCCTCTGCGAGGTGGCCTTTTCCTGTTGCTTTCATGCCTTAGCGATGAGGTCATACACCTGAGCAACTGCTTCTGGCAACCTGTCCTGCTCCAGGAGGGTCTTAGTGACGGCGATGTTGACAGCAGGAGTTGGCATGACCTACCTCCCCTCTGAATCTATGTAAGGGGTGGCTCTTGTCGGCTTAGCCCCGTCAAATCCCAAGCCTCGCCGAACGCCGGGATCTTGGACGACGTGAGCTGGTACCTTCGTTGCCTTATGCTTTAACATCAATTGCTTGTATTTGGCCTCCATAGCTCTTGTCGCCTTGATGGATTGATGCGCCATGGCCATGTCTTCGTCCAGCTTAGCTCCTTGCTCCGCGATGCACTTGGCCTCCACCAAGATTTCCGCACGTTTCTCATCAAGCTCCGTAACGCTCTGGATATGGGCGACGGTGATTGGTTCGACGAGAAGTGTGCCGTAGATTGCTTTGTCGGCGGGAGTGGCTAGAGGATTGCCAGCTGCAGACGTTGACGGTGGCACTGGCGGCTGATTCGATTGTCGGGCCGTATTAGGGGCCATGGTAAGTTCCTGCGTCGGTGGCTGGCGGGTAACCGGAGGACGCAGGGCCTTGATGACCCACAAGTATAGGGGGTGTATGGCAGTAATTTTGATAAGTAAGAGTATCGAACCCAACGAGGAGCAGAAGGTGCTGGCTAGTGGTATGGATAAGGAATTCTCTGCAAATACTTAGCAAACGGATTTTTAGGGGTTTTTGATAATGCAAGTAAACAAAGTACGAGTAAATAAAAGACAGTAGGAATAAATGCAGCAAGTGGCCCAATCCTTTATGCAGCAAAGGACAAGCCGGTTGTATTACTTAAGATGACCAAACGTTCTTGAGGACACATGGGAAGACTAGCAAGTGCTTTCGTTTCATATAGTTGATTAATCTTCTTTAGCTTGCTAAGTGTTGTGTGGGTGAACCTGTGCTAATGTACCGACCTTCCTAGGACTAATACATACTTATGATTATACCCCTTGCAAACATCCGTAAGTACAAGAAAGTAATTAAGGTAGAAACCTAACCACAACTTTAAACTCTAATACCCTTACATCCCTTGTGCAATGGTTTCCTAACGGGGGTTCATGTTTCTGTCACTCCGGCAACCCCTACGATTAGTAGCCAAATACACAATGCATTCCCCTAGGCCCATATAGGTGAAGTGTCATGTAGTCGACATTCACATGACACCACTAGAAGAAGTACACCACAACTTAAATATCAAACTATTAAATCTTTCTCAACACAACTTCACTACTAACAACATGACTTCTCCCATGTCCTCAAGAACAAAATGAACTACTCACAAGACATCATATGGATCATGATCAGAGATGGAATAATGATGTATAACAATCTGAACATAAACAATAATTCAATGGTTCACTCAATAGCATCAACTACAAAGAGTAATCAACACCGGGAAAGTTTCCCCTATGAACTATGCAAGATTCAACTCAATTGTTATAGAAATATGGAGATGGTGATGAGGGTGCTGACGGTGATGATGGTGGTGGTGATGATGATGATGATCCCGATGAAGTCCAGCTTGATGTTGGTGTTGATGGCGACGATCTCCCCTCTCCGGGAAGGAATTCCCCTGGCAGAATTCTGTCTGCCGGAGAGATCTTTCTCTCTCGATGTTTTCCGCCCCGTAGAGGCGGCGGAATTTTTCTGTGGTCACTCCCCAAGTCTTAGGGTTTCGGGAGGATAATATATGCCAGAGGGGAGAGCCAAAGGTGGGCCAGGGCGGCCACCCCACCTGGTGGCACGGCCTAGGGTGGCCCACGCCAAGGGGTGGTGTGGGCCCCCGATGGCCCATCTCCACTCCCTCTTCTGGCAGCCTTCGCCTTCTAGAAAAATAGGATTTTCCATATATTTTCCCGGATTTTGTGATCTTCGCAAATTTTGCCTCCAAACAGCACCTTTTCCATCAGAATCCTGACTGCAGCGGTCCATGCTCCAAAAGTCATCAACCATGCAAAAATGGATGAAATAACATAAGTATCATCTCTTAATATGAAATATATCAATGAATAACAGTAAATTATGATATAGAATAGTGATGCAAAATGGACGTATTAACTCCCCCCAAGCTTAGACTTCGCTTGTCCCCAAGCGAAACTGAGCTCAATAAACATGACATCAGGTTTATGGAGTGAAGAGTCGATAAAAGAATATAGACAAGAAGCATCACGTTCATCCATACATAGATCATAGTAGAAGACAAGTCACTATTATATAATTTAACTTACAATGAGTAAAGGAAACACAAATAAAGATACATAAAGTAAATCATAATTGGTAATGTCAAACTTAGCTTCTTGGTCGAAGAATAGTTGCTAATTTGCTGGAGTTCACAAATAACTGGTTTTTCAATGATAGCTTTCAAAGTAGTAAACACCAAGATAAGAGCAATGTGCAAAACAAGGAACATAAGAAACATGATTGAATAAATCATCATATGAATGAATGAAACACAACAACTCAAAATACTTGCTAAGATAGAAGGGAGTAGGTTTACTGACTCAACTAAAATGTAAAAGAAAGGCCCTTCGCAGACGGAAGCAGGGATTTCAAGTTTCAAAAAGAGCTCCCAAAAATTATGATACTTATTAGCTTTCAGCTCTCATTGCCCCTATCATAGCCATCTTTAGGTGATTAAGGTTAAAGTGATCAAATATGAGGATATGCTTGACAAGTTGTAGATTGAGAATCTCATGTCCCTTGAATACGAGGGCCGCTCCTCATGCTACTCAAGTTTAGTCACCGGTAAGTTCTTGTCATCGTAAGCATATGTGTATCATAGAGAACCGCCAACGAGGTATCCCTTGCCCGATGATACGGAAGAATCCCCATATCAAAATGACAAGGCAAGCAAACAACAAGCATCTCAGCAATCTTCTTATTTACCATGGGAATATGGTGCTTTTTCTCTCTTTCCTCTTTTCATAATCTCTTTTTTTTCTTTCTCAATATCGTACTCTCTTTTTTATAAGAAGAATGCTTCATAGATGCTCGTTATGGTTACGCTGCAGGTTTCTACCATGTCAGCATGGATTAGACCAGCGGCCCAGGAGTTTCTCTAACACACATGCATAACTCCATGGACTTACAAGCTCCCCTTTCATTTCACACCGACAACATCCATAGACAAAAGAACATGATATCAACTAGGTACTAAGTACCAGTGCAATGTTGAAAGCGTTCCCCATGACAACATGGTTCTGCTAATTCTCAACTCACAGAGCGCAAGAATATACGCAACATAGGTGAGCACAATGGTTCAAGTTTATTAAATGCAAGAAAGTAAAGTGTGCCATCAAGTTCGTGAGAGCTTTAATCACTACTTTTCACATAACAAGTTTAATTTGGGAGGTAGATAAAACAAGAATTTACTTGGAATAGCAATAATGCTAATAGGTAGGTATGGTGGACACAAATGGCAAAGGTTTTGGTTTAAGGAGGTGGATGCACGAGAAGAATTCCCTCTTAGTACAGGTTTTTGGCTAGCAAGGATGGGTAGCAAGTATAAGAGTTGAAGGAAACAAACAAACATACAAGTGATAACAACAAACATGCAATCTTCCTCGGAAGCACAAAAGATCTTAACCAGAGAATACTAGACTTATGAGCAAATCAAGAAAGAAAGATGATGAAATTATTTTTCTTTAGAGGTACTTTTATCTTTTCATTCAACTATCAAAAATAGTGTTGCTACTGACCGAGCAAGGTTTGCCAAAACCAACTAAATTAACTCAATGATCCCAAAGTGCTACCAATACTAACAATAAGATCAGTCATATAACCACGAATTGAAGACTAATATAAGCTATGCAAAAGAGTGAATGATAGAACTTCTCATTAATATTCCATAACGACAACTCACACCAAGAGATACATATCTAACGAGAGAGGGGACACTTCCATAATGCAAACCATCCTACATAATAACTTCTCTATTCATGACATGACTCTACTAAAAAAGGTAAAAACATAGAAGATAGTGATGTGATACCGCGACACTCCCCCAAGCTTGGAACAAACCAAGGGGATGCCAAACCTGATGACGAATTACTCCTTTGGTGGTGGTGGTATCTTCTCGATGAGCTTCTTGACCAATTTCCCCAAGTCCTCAATCTCGAAGCTGAGATTACGAATAAGATGTGAGTTTTGCTCAATGTGGCTCATGATCATATCGGGTTGAGAATCCCAGCTCTTGCGATTCTTTCCCCACTCTACCTCCTTGAAGTCTTCTTTTCCTGCATGACTAGAACGAGGAAAATCCCAATTGGAGGGTAATTTCCCCTTGGTCATATTCTGGAATTGATGCTCATGGATAAGAGTATGGAAAGGATTCTTGGTGCGTGGAGGAAGTGAGCAGGGATCTGAACGGTGATGATGAGGTTTCCCTCCAATTGACATTGTTCTGGCGGGGTTTTCCACCACTCCAATGCTTGCAATGGTAGTGTCGGTGTGCTTTGCCTCCTCTTCACCTTCGCTCTTGATCTCCTTCTCCTGCCCGGGGTTTTGGAGATCCTCCTCCATAGGCTCCTTTCCTTTATCCTTGGAAGACACCATTGTGCTTCAAAGCTTTCAAAAATAGTTCCTGGCAGAATCAGATCGAAACCAAAACACGATGAAAACACGATATACGAACCTCGGGGGATCCGGGGGATTATATATTACGAAGTTTCATAACAAAAGGAATGTACTGGGAGAAAACGGGTCGGAGACAGAGTCCAGGGTGGCCTCACCACCTGGTGGCGCGGCTAGGGGTGGTCCCGTGCCACAGGGTGGTGTGAGCCACCCTGGCTCCGTTTTCGTCCCCCTTTCGCTTCGTAGCTTTCCTTATTGTCTAAAAACTGCAAAAATATAGTTAGATAGTATTTTCACGGAACTTTTCTTACCAGAACTATTACCTATTTGAAAATGGACTCTGCAGGTCTCTGAATTTGGTCCTTGATAAATTTTTCCGGAGTTATAACTTGAAAGGCATCAACATCTTCATTGTAAGAATCTCCAGCAATATAGTGCTTGAGTCGCTGCCCATTCACTACTTGTGTAGTATTATCTTTTAAAGAAGAAATTTTTATTGCTCCCGAATGGTACACTTCTTCAATAATGAAAGGTCCTTCCCATTTTGACAGTAGTTTTCCTTTAAAAAATCTGAGACGAGACCTATACAATATAACTTTCTCACCAACATGAAATTCTCTCTTAAGTATTCGCTTGTCATGCCATATTTTAACTTTTTCCTTGAAGAGCCTAGCATTTTCATAGGCTTCACTCCTCCATTCATCTAAAGAACTTAAGTCAAATAATCTTTTCTCACTAGCGAGCTTACAATCTTTATTTAGTTCTTTAACTGCCCAATAAGCTTTGTGTTCTAATTCTAAAGGTAAGTGGCAAGCTTTCCCATAAACCATTTTATAAGGAGACATCCCCATAGGGTTTTTGTAGGCAGTCCTATAAGCCCATAAAGCATCATTCAACTTTTTAGCCCAGTTTTTTTCTAGATCTATTAACAGTCTTTTGCAAGATGGATTTAATTTCTCTATTTGATAACTCTACTTGTCCACTAGTTTGGGGGTGATAAGCTGAATCAATTCTATGATTAACATCATATTTAGCAAGGGTCTTTCTAAAACCACCATGAATGAAATGAGAACCCCCATCAATCATGAGATACCTAGGCACTCCAAACCTAGGAAAAATAACATCCTTAAGCATTTTTAGAGAAGTCCCCCCATCAGCACTCTTCGTAGGAGTGGCTTCTACCCACTTAGTAACATAATCAACGGCAACAAGAATATGAGTATAATCTTTCCAGGGAGGAAAAGGACCCATAAAGTCAAATCCCCAGCAATCAGAGGGTTCAATAACTAGAGAGTAGTTCATAGGCATTTCATTGGGTCTAGAAATATTACCAACACGCTGACATTCATCACAAGATAAAACAAATTTTCTTGCATCTTTAAAAACGGTAGGCCAGTAGAAACCTGATTGTAGCACCTTTTGCACAGTTCTATCTCCTGCATGATGTCCTCCATAAGCGCTACCATGACATTTATGCAATATCTCCTTTTGTTCATATTCTGGAACACATCTTCGCATAATACCATCCACTCCTTCTTTATATAAGTGTGGGTCATCCCAAAAATAATGCCTCAAATCATAAAAGAACTTCCTTCTTTGCTGAGCTATAAAAGTTGGAGGCAAATACTTGGAGACAATAAAGTTAGCATAATCAGCGTACCAAGGGCTCCTTCGCGAGCTTACCCCTACCGCGGCCAACTGTTCATTTGGAAAACTATCATTAACAGGCATGGGGTCAAAAGAGATGTTTTCCAATCAAGATAAATTATCAGCTATAGGGTTTTCAGCACCTTTCCTATCTACTATATGTAGATCAAACCCTTGTAAAAGCAGCACCCATCTAATAAGCCTAGGCTTAGCGTCCTTCTTCGTCATAAGGTACTTAATAGCAGCATGATCATTATGAATGGTGACATTTGAGTGTACAATATAGGGTCTAAACTTATCACAAGCGAAGACGACAGCTAGAAATTCTTTTTCAGTAGTAGCATAATTCCTTTGAGCAGCGTCTAGAGTCTTAATAGCATAATGAATAACGTTTAGCTTTTTATCAATCTGTTGCCCAAGGACAACACCTACAGCAAAATCACTAGCATCACACATTATTTCAAAGGGTAAACTCCAATCAGGTGGTTGAACGATAGGAGCTATGGTTAAAGCCTTCTTAAGAGTTTCAAAAGCTTCTTTACAATCATCATAAAAAACAAAGGGTACATATTTTTGAAGAAGATTAGTGAGGGGTTTTGATATCCTAGAAAAATCTTTAATAAACCTTCTATAGAAACCAGCATGACCAAGGATACTACGAATACCTTTGGTGTCTCTTGGACAAGGCATTTTCTCAATTGCATCAACCTTAGCTCTATCAACTTCTATGCCTCTTTCAGAAACCTTATGCCCAAGGCCAATCCCTTCATTAACCATGAAGTGGCATTTCTCCCAATTAAGAACAAGATTAGTTTCTTCACACCTCTGCAAAACTTTGTCAAGGTTGTGCAGACAATTATCAAAAGAAGTTCCATAAACAGAAAAGTCATCCATGAACACTTCCACAATTTCCTTACAAAAACCATGAAAGATAGCAGACATGCATCTTTGAAAAGTAGCAGGAGCATTACATAAACCAAAAGGCATACGTCTATAAGCATAAGTTCCGTAAGGGCAAGTAAACGTAGTTTTTTCTTGATCTTGTTGTTTAACAGCAATTTGAGAGAAACCAGAATAACCATCAAGAAAACAAAAATGGGTCTTTTTAGACAACCATTCCAACATTTGATCAATAAAAGGAAGCGGGTAGTGATCTTTCTTAGTAACTTTGTTGACTTTCCTAAAATCAATGCACATCCTATAGCCTACTAATATTGTTTGGGGAATAAGCTCATCATTATCATTAGGAACAACGGTAATTCCTCCTTTTTTAGGAACACAATGAACAGGACTAACCCATTCACTATCAGCAATAGGATAAATAATACCAGCATCAAGGAGTTTCAATACCTCCTTTCTTACCACTTCCTTCATCTTAGGATTTAAACGTCGTTGGTGATCTACTACTGGCTTTGCATCTGGTTCTATATTGATGGAATTCTAACATATAGTAGGTGAAATCCCTTTTAAATCATCTAGAGTATAACCCATAGCTCCTTGATGTTTCTTCAAAACCTCCACTAACCTTTCTTCTTCTTTCCCTGAAAGTTTAGAGCTAATAATAACACGATATATATTTTTATCATTTATAAGCATATTTAAGATCATCAGGGAGAGGTTTTAGATCGAAGACCGGATCCTTTTTAGGTGGCAACGTGGTACCCAAGTCTTCTACATGCAAGTTATGCTTAAGCATCTTGGGTTGACGACGGAGAATCTCGTCAATCTCATTCCTTTCTTCCATGAAGATCTCACTTTCGTGGTCTTCCATAAATTGCTGCAAAGCATTGTTAGGAGCAAGAGAAATAGAAGCAAGTTGTTCAACTCTAAAATCTTCATTATGGGTTTCCTCTTCACAAGATTCTTTAGTAAATTTTGAAAAATTAAACTCATAAGATTCCCCATCAAACTTAGTTAAGATTTTCTCCCTCTTGCAATCTATAATAGTTCCACAAGTACTCAAGAAAGGTCTACCTAAAATGATAGGATAAGTTTTACTAGCAGCTGAACCAAGTACTAGAAAATCAGCAAGATACTTAATCTTACCACAAAGAACTTTCACATCTCGTACAATACCAATTGGAGAGATGGTCTCTCTATTAGCAAGGTGAATAACTACATCAATCTCTTCCAACTTGCAAGGAATGATTTCATGCTTAATTTCTTTATAAAGCTCATAAGGAATAACACTTGAACTAGCACCAATATCACACAAACCATAATAGCAATGATCACCAATTCAAACAGAAAGCATCGGGACACTAGCATTTTTAGTGCTATTGGGATGTGAGATAATATTAGAAGCGTCCTCGCAAAAGACTATGTGCCCATATTCTACACTTCTAGTGACAAGATCTTTAACAATTGCTACAACAGGTTCAATGTTTATTTGTTCATCAGGTTTTACTGTTCTCTTTTCACTTTTAGTGATTACACTAGTTAGCATAGGATTATCCTTTAACTTATCTAGGAAGGGGATCTTCTCGAAATAAGGTTCAGGTAAGATATGATCAATAGTGCAATACTCAGTACTCCCAACAGGAACACAGTCAACAATATCTTTATAAGGTTCATGGTACTTGTTCCATCCCTTTTTTGGAATTTCAATATAGGAAGCAAAAGCCTTAAAGCAATTTGTAATAACTTGTAAATCAAGACCATAAGCATTACTAATATTTTGAAAGTCACCAGTTCCGATAAAAGATTCAATGCATTCATAATTATAATTTATACCTGACTTTCTACCTTTGTCATTCTCCCAAGCTTCAACATTGTCTTGAATACGGTCTAGAAGATCCCATTTGGCTTCTTCTTCCATGCGAGTGAATGATCCAGCACAAGAAGCATCCAATAAATCCTTGTCATGTAGAGGGAGCCTTGCATAAAAGTTATTGATAATAATATTGTTGGGGAGCTCATGAATGGGACATTTGAGCATTAGTAACTTCAATCTCCCCTAAGCTTGAGCTGTACTCTCTCCATCAAGAGGCCAAAAGTTGTATATTTGATTCCGATCTTTATGAATCTCACTAGGAGGATAAAACTTTGAATAAAAGAGAGGCACTATTTCCTCCCATTCCAGAGCTTGACCATTCTTCAACAGCTTATACCATTCCTCAGATCTTCCTTTTAGTGATAATGAGAATAACTTCTTCTTAACTTGATCTGTAGTAATACCTGCACACTTGAACAACCCGCATAATTCATGTATAAAGAGTAAATGATCACCGGGATGGACAGTTCCATCCCCAACATAGTAGTTATCCATACCACGATCAATAATTCTTGTAGGTATTTTAAAACAATCATTCTCAGCAGGTGGTGGTTCATCTACTATCTTAGCAGTGGTAGTAGCATTACCAAATAAGAAACTTAGTGAATTGTCCATAACGAAAATAAAGCAACTAACAGAAGTAATACTCACAATAGAAGTTTCCTTTACCAGTTCCACTCTCCAATAGCGCTTCACTCCCCGGCAACGGCGTCAGAAAATAGTCTTGATGACCCACAAGTATAGGGGGTGTATCGTAGTATTTTCGATAAGTAAGAGTGTCGAACCCAACGAGGAGCAGAAGGTGCTGGGTAGTGGTATGGATTAGGAATTCTCTGCAATTACTTAGCAAACGGATTTTTAGTGGGTTTTGATAAAGCAATTAAACAAAGTACGAGTAAATAAAAGACAGTAGGAATAAATGCAGCAAGTGGCCCAATCCTTTATGCAGCAAAGGACAAGCCGGTTGTATTACTTAAGATGACCAAACGTTCTCGAGGACACATGGGAAGACTGTCAAGTGCTTTCGCTTCATATAGTTGATTAATCTTCTTTAGCTTGCTAAGTGTTGTGTGGGTGAACCTGTGCTAATGTACCGACCTTCCTAGGACTAATACATACTTGTGTTTATACCCCTTGCAAACATCCGTAAGTACAAGAAAGTAATTAAGGTAGAAACCTAACCACAGCTTTAAACTCTAAGACCCTTACGTCCCTTGTGCAATGGTTTCCTAACGGGGGTTCAGGTTTCTGTCACTCCGGCAACCCCTACAATTAGTAGCCAAATACACAATGCATTCCCCTAGGCCCATATAGGTGAAGTGTCATGTAGTTTACGTTCACATGACACCACTAGAAGAAGTACACCACAACTTAAATATCAAACTATTGAATCTTTCTCAACACAACTCCACTACTAACAACATGACTTCTCCCATGTCCTCAAGAATAAAACGAACTACTCACAAGACATCATATGGATCATGATCAGAGATGGAATAATGATGTATAACAATCTGAACATAAACAATAATTCAATCGTTCACTCAATAGCATCAACTACAAAGAGTAATCAACACCGAGAAAGTTTCTCCTATGAACTATGCAAGATTCAACTCAATTGTTACAGCAATATGGAGATGCTGATGAGTGTGCTGATGGTGATGATTGTGGTGATGATGATGATGATCCGGATGACGTCCAGCTTGATGGTGGTGTTGATGGCGACGATCTCCCCTCTCCAGGAAGGAATTCCCCTGGCAGAATTCTGTCTGCCGGAGAGATCTTTCTCTCTCGGTGTTTTCCGCCCCGTAGAGGCGATGGAATTTTTCTGTGGTCACTTCCCGAGTCTTAGGGTTTCGGGAGGATAATATATGCCAGAGGGGAGAGCCAGAGGTGGGCCAAGGAAGCAACACCACCTGGTGGCACGGCCTAGGGAGGCCCGTGCTAGGGGGTGGTGTGGGCCCCCTGTGGCCCATCTCCACTCCCTCTTCTGGCAGCCTTCGTCTTCTGGAAAAATAGGATTTTCCGTATATTTTCTCGGATTTTCTGATCTTCGCGAATTTGGCCTCCAAATAGCACATTTTCCATCAGAATCCTGACTACAGCGGTCCATGCTCCAAAAGTCATCAACCATGCAAAAACAGATGAAATAACATAAGTATCATCTCTTAATATGAAATATATCAATGAATAACAGTAAATTATGATATAGAATAGTGATGCAAAATGGACGTATCAGGCCTTGGTCGGAGCCGGAGGCTCGACGGCTTTTTTAGCTGCTGCTGCTCTGGTGACCGCTGGAGTGGGCGGAGCGCTCTCACGTTCCCGTTCCTGTCCGTCTTCTTCCACCATGCTCCTAATGGCGACTAGCACCTGGTGGGAGGTTTTGGTCTTCTCGGCGCGTTCCTCCTTCTCGATCTCCTGCTCGATCTCTCTCATAACAGCGTCGTATTCCTCTGAGTTAGCGTCCGAGACGTTAGCATCCATACTGATGTTGGCGTAAAGTGCATCGAGCACGGAGTAAGAGTTAGCTTTGGTGTTGGTTATGGCGGACGTGGAGGGTGATGGAGGTGGGCCATTGTTATTGTTTCCTTCTCTGGTTACGACGGGGATTGTCACCATTGCCTCTTCATTAGCAGCGCGTATTCGTTGACGATGGCAACCATCTCACCAAGGGTGAGAGGGCATGCGACCTGCCGCCTTTGGAGGATATGCCGGAGACTGTTGCAGGCGTGAGCCCTTCCACAAAGTGGTACACGAGCTCGTCGGCACGGTCGCCCTCTAGGGTTTCCCTCACCCTCATCCATCTAGCAAGGTATTCGCGGGGAGGTTCCCCATCCCTTTGAATGCATTTGGCCAGATTGAAGATGGTGACGACGCTAACAAAGTGTGACCTGCCCATCTCTAACGCTCGGGGAAGCCAAGCGGATTTGCGGGGTCCTTCCACCTTTATATCCTGCATAGGGGTGGTTTGGGTGGGCCTTGAAATTTCCTGATCCGAGCCACCATACTCCAAAGAGAGGTACGGCCTAGATCCTTCCGCGAACGTGTCCTGCTCATAGGCGGTCCATGCGGGCTTGACGAGTTTTCGACTTCCTGGGATCTAGGACCCGAGTTAGTTTCGCTGATGAAGATGTGGATGTCTCTAAAGGGGATGACGGAGCATCACGTGGGGTTCGTCTTTGCCGGCACGCAACACTCATCTAGAGGGACGATCAGGACGTTGCCAGAGAAGAGAACGCGACTGATGGCCGCGGTGTTGCCGATTCATGCGAAGAGATTGGACCTTGCCCGGTGTAGAGCTCGAAGTGCCTCTTGACCCATGGTGGACGCCAACTATCGTGGTATTGCCGACGAGTATGCCATGGAGGGGTCCTCACAGTGCGTGTTTAGAGACGTGGGGTAAGGCGGAGAGTTGGCAGGTATGACGAAACACAACTTACCCAGGTTCGAGTCCCACAATGGTGGCGGAACTCTACTCCTTCTATAAATCACTATAATGGCAATACGCCGAGTTACAAAGATAGATTCGTTGTGCAAGGTGTTGTGCGTTGTACGCAGCAATTAGAGAAGTTGTCTTCCCTAAAGGCTCTCGCAGGCCGGCTTATAAAGGCGCCAAGACCTAGTGTTTACAGGGAAAGGTCCTTGCCGGACAAGGTAAAGAGTCTTACACCTACACGAACTAGTCTTCCATGTCTTGTAATCCAAGGCTCTGAGTATGTCGGTGACTCCTGCGTAGCCTTCCTTTATCCGGCATGGGCCTCCCTTCAGGATCCGTCTAACTGGGTTGCCCAGCAGGCCATAGACCTTGCTACCAACTATGGGCCACCCGGGTTAGGCGGATTGGTGACATGCTATGAGGATACCCATATACCATATCCCCAACACACATCTATCCACTATATGTCATTGCATGTGTGCTCTTTTCATAAACCACATGGATCCACTGATGTCATTGCATGTGTGTTCCTTTCATAAAGCACATTGTTCTAGTAGATGTCATTGCATGTATTTTCTTTTCATAAACCACATTGATCCACAAGATGTCATTGCATGTGTGTTCTTTTCATAAACCACATGGATCCACTAATGTCATTGCATGTGTGTTTGTTTCCAAAACCACATGGATCCACTGATGCCACTCTAGCATGTGTTGTTCTTTTCATAAACCACATGGAACCAGTACATATCATTGCATGTATGTTCTTTTGATAAACCACATGGATCCACCAATGCCACTCCAGCATGTGGTGTTCGTTTCATAAACCACATGGATCCACTAATTTCATTGCATGTGTGTTCTTTTCATAAACCAGATTGGTCCAGTAGATGTCATTGCATGTCTGTTCTTTTCATAAACCACATTGATCCACTAGATGTCATTGCATCTGTGTTCTTTTCATAAACCACATGGATCCACTGGTGCCACTCTAGCATGTGGTGTTCTTTTCATAAACCACATGGATACACTAGATGTCATTGCATGTGTGTTCTTTTCATAAACCACATAGATCCACTAGATGTCATTACATATGTGTTCTTCACATAAAGCACATGGATCCACTGATGTCATTGCATGTGTGTTCTTTTCATCAACCACTTTGATCCACTAGATGTCATTGCATGTGTGTTATTTTCAAAAACCACATGGATTCCATAATGTCATTGCATGTGTGTTGTTTTCCAAAACCACACGGATCCACTGGTGCCACTCCAGCATGTGATGTTATTCTCATAAACGACATCGATCCACTAGATGACCTTGCATGGGTGTTCTTCACAAAAAACACATGGATCCACTAGATGCCATTGCATGTGTGGTCTTCACATAAACCACATGGATCCACTAATTTCATTGCATGTGTGTTCTTTTCATAAACCACATGGATCCACTAGATATCATTGCATGTGAGTTCTTTTCATAAACCACATGGATCCACTGCCGAGCATGTGGTGTTCTTTTCATAAACCACATGGATCCACTGGTGCCTGTCACATCCCAAGATTTTCCAAATCTTGTAATGTGAAAAATAAATTAACAAAATAAATCTTTGTTGAAAATCAGGGTGAAAAGAAACTTTTGTTTCTAAAAGGAAAAACTTTAGCCAAAGTTTGTTAAAGATGGGATTCTAAAGTTTGAATTCAACAAAAACCCAAATCAAGGGAATTGCATTCCTCAATGAATGTATCTGGAATTTAAAACACTTGGAAAGTAAATCCAAAATCCAAATCCTAAGCCCTAATGGAAGGAAATCAATTTCCAAAGTATCTCCAAATCTATGGATTTGATCCATATCAAATTTGATCAACAAATATTCACAAAGGATCAAGAAAGACCTTAAAAGTTGGTTTCACATAGTTTGGAACCATAAGCAAAATCTTAGAAGTATAATAAGATAAGGAAATTGAATTTCCAAAGCCTTTAAAGCCCTTACCAAAAGCCCACACCAATTGGTGAACAAGTAATCCTAAAGGGATTTATAAAGATAAACATTTAATAAAGGAAAACAAATTGTTTTGGAAACACTAGTTTAGATCTTTTAATAAAAGACTTTGGTTTCAAATGAAAAGATAAGCCAAATTAATTTTGGCCAAACTTTTGAAATAAAATATTTTGTTTTGATAAAATGAGTAAAGGTTTATTTAAATAAAATAAAAGGATTTAAATATCCAATTTTATTTAAGTAAAAGCTTTTCCCATTTTAAATAAACACCAAGTATTTTATTACTACTTTGAAATCTTTTATTAAAAGGTTTTGCTTTGATTAAAATGAGTAAAGTATTATTTAAATAAAATAATAAGGATTTAAATATCCAATTTTATTTAAGTAAAGGCTTTCCCATTTTAATTAAAACACCAAAACTTATTTATTTATTTAAATAAGTTTCCAAGTAATCTTTTTATTTTTCAAATTAAACCTTCTGGTTTGGTTTTGAAAATAATTGGAATTCAAATGGAAATTTTATTTAAATAAATCAAACACTATTAAACAACTAAAGATCCATTTTATTTAATTATTAAATGGATCCTAAATAAAATAAAAATAATATTTCATTTTAAGATTTGGATTATGTTGCCAAACAGAACCAAATTCAAATGAAAAGTTTGCTGTTTGAATTGATTGAGTGTTGTTGAAATTGTTTGAATAATTGTTTGAAATTGAAAACAGAAAAAGAATTAGAAAAAGAAAAAGGCTTAGACAGAAAAAAAAATAGGAAAACAGACTAAGGCCCAACAGTAGCCCAGTCCAGCCCAGACTTCTCCCCTCCCCCGAAGAAATCTCTTCTCACTAAGAAATCTACCCACACAGAGACAGACAGCGTGGACCCACTTTCCCCTCTCTCTCTCTCTCGCTGACAACAGACCCCACCTATTCCCACACCCAAACCGTTTTCTTCACCAATTAAACAACCCACTGAGACACCAACTGGTGGACCTCCTCCTCTCTTCTTTTTCCACTGACCAGAGGACCCCACTGCCACCTCCTTCTTCTTCCCCGCGACCCCGTCTCCCCCTCACAGCGCTGCCGTTTCTGCCCGTTGAAAGCTCGCATCAATTCGAGTTACTGCCGCGTTTATTCAGTCCAGCGACGACGCCCATTTAACCGTCTCCCTCTCCTCTATCTTTTCCCCCAGACCACTCCCTCTCTCTGCCCCTAGGCTGTCGCCAATTTCCTCTGCACCTCCGCTGTCTCCGACGAGCTGTCACAGCAATTCCGGCCAACTCCGACCACCCCTCTGCCTCTACTTCACGCGAGTGGACTCCTCTCGACCTCACGCATCTCCTAGTACTCCTAGTTTGCCCGCGGGAGCACCAGAACCCCGACTCCAACAAGCCCCGAGCCAGCGCCGCCGTCTGCTCCAACTGCAGCGACATCTCCCCGGTAAACCTGACCTCTCCTCTCATCCTCGTTGACCCGATGATGATCTACAAGCTCATACGAACCTAACGACACCTTCCGTTTGACCTAGGGTGCCCCCTATCCTCGCCTCCGTCGTCGACAGTGAGCACCGCCGTCTGCTTCCTCTCCGACGAGCCCCACCGGTAAGACTAGACCGCCCCTTCACTCCTCCTTCACGCTCGCATCACCGCGGTACCCTTGAGCGTCTTACAGTGCTTTCCGTTTGCCTTAGAGTGATCCACAGCGACGCCAACGACGACGACCTGAGAGCACCGCCGCCCGCAGCAACTCCGGCGAGCTATTTCCGTCCACCCCGAGCGCCCCTCCGACGGAAACGACCACGTTGAGCACCAGCGTTCCTCGACGATCACGGTGAGCCTACTCCCTACCCCTCTTGCGTCCTGCTTTGCCAGCGCCGCCACTGACCGACCATCGCCGCCGCGCGACAGAGCCTAGCGCCGCCAGTTCTAGGTCGATAGATTAGGAACCGTTGGATACAGATCTACTGGCTAGGATGGAGTCACTTATCGAAGGGGTATGGAAGCATCTGCGACGTAGGATTTGCTTTAGATCCAGTGGCTCACGTAGCTCGATCCGACCGAACCGGTACCGACGAATAGAATTACGCCGCGTGTCCCCTGTTCTGTTTAAAACAGATTTGAAAAACAGAAACTTTTGCCATTTTCAAACCCTTGTATCTTTTGATCCAAACGTCCAAATTTTACAAATTTGATGTCGTTGGATTCAGGAGAACAAGCTCTAACCAACCCTACCCTTAGTTTAGCATATAGTATCTGTTAACTTGTTTAACTTTGCAGATTCTTTTGTGTGCTTGCTAACATTAGAAAAATCATTTAAAAATGATTTTTGGGTTAAAACCTTTGCCAATTAGTTTGTTGTGACCTTACTGACCCTAGGAACCAACCCATAGTTTGGAAAGTGATTTTGGAAAAGAATAGAATGGATTAATTAGTTTAGTCCATTTCTAGCTAACTAAAACTATTTGTTTTGTTTATGAAAATGCTTTCATAAAGAAAACTTTGGAGAAAATGTTTTGAACCAAACCTACTGACCCAAAACACCAAGTTTTGCAATAGCAACTCAATTGGTGAACCCTATAGGCTAATGCCTTAGTAAAAATATTTCTACACCACATAGAATAACACTTTGTTTTGCAAATGGTTTTGTAGTGAAACCCCTTTGCAAATGACTTTGCCACTTTGGTAAATGACCAATTTGGATCTTACAAAGTTTAGGAATCTAGTAGAGACCCTCCTTGCAAATGACTTTGCCATTTTGGTAAATGACCAATTTGGAACTTACAAAGTTAGAAGCCTAGTGAAGACCATCCCTACAATAGAACCAACCTTTGCATGCTTATGCATGACTTTAACACTTTACAAAAATGACCATTAGGTGTACCCAAATGTCTATGACCCACTAGGAACCTCTTTTTCAAACAAAGCAAAGCTTGGCATGCTTGCATGCAATTCTTTGACTTTGTTATTTTTTTTTGTGTGTGTGTTGTTTTGCTTGATTGGTAGATTGAGTTTGTGCCTTGCTTGATTGATTTGTAGTGACTTGAAGAGTGTGATTGTTGCAAGGACAAGGAGTGAACCTATACCCTCTACCAAAAAAGGCAAGTGATGCTTCATATCATTATCCCATTATTTTCACTATGCATTAGTGTTTTTGCTAAGTAAAACTTGCATGGTTTTCTTCTTGCTAAGTATAGATCTTACTATAGGAAAACTAGTAGAAAGAATCCTTAGTAGGATTTCCCTAAGTTAAGAATCCCACTACTCTCAAGCTTAGCCTAGCTAATAGTAAACTTGGGTGGGATATATATATATTCACACTATGGAAAATATTCTAAGTCTAAGGACTTGTGTTTTGTTTAAATAAAACAACTAAATTAATGAATCACCTGGGTGGAATGGAAGGAATGGTTTATGTTGAGTGGTTACACAAGGCCAGGGGTACTGGTGAACCTTGTGTATCTCACTTGTGGATGGCCACCCAGGAAACAAAGAGATTTGAGATGTCAAATGTTGAGAAGCTTCAAGTGCAACCACTTGGCAATATGGGCTCTGCCATGATCATATAGGTTGCAAGAACTTAGCCACATGGATAGTGGGTGGTAGTGTTTGATAGGTTGGAGCGCGTCCATGTTGGTCTAAGGGAAGGCTTCTGAAAGATTTTGTCTTGGGAAACCAAGTCTTGTGGGTAAAGTGCACCACCTCTGCAGAGTGTAAAACCTAAGTACTTAGCCATGTCCCTGGTAAAGGACAGTTTGAGCATCAAGACATGGAAGCAATCAAGAATCTCATCACTCCAATTTCTAAATTAAAACTTGTGGGTGAACAAGGGTTGTGTGAAATTCTTAAGTCTTTGATTGGTAGATGCCTTGAGAGGATCTTCAATCATTGATTGAGAAATTGTTTTGCCAATAAAATCTTCAGTCTTTGATTGGTAGATGCCCTGAGTGGATCTCCAGTCTTTGATTAGTAGATGTCTTGGAAAGTTTTTGCCAAACAAAACTTAATATTTTCAAAATGATAGGAAAAATCTATTTTGAGCACTGCAAGCCTCAACTCCACTTAGCCAAATGCATATAGATGATAGACTCCACTATACTACCAAAGTATCACTTGCCAATACAATTCAAATGTATTGACCCCTGTGGCTGTAACTTATTATGTTGCAGGTTTGATTGTTTTAGTGAAGATTGATTGATTAGGATTACAAAGTCTACAACCAACATCTGCCTGTGGCACTTTGAAGATGAAGGACCCATGACTATAGTTATTCCGCTGCAATGTAATGTAATAGCCTAATGAGCTATGTTTTGATGTAATAAAATTATGTTATTCCTGGTTATAAAGTTGTATTATGACCTTTGTTTCTCGATATTACATCTGAACTGTGGATGCTAGCTATTGATCCAGGGACTAGCATTGTAAACACAGGGGACTCAATCTTATTAAAGGTTGGGGATCCTACAGCCACTCCAGCATGTGGTGTTATTCTCATAAACCACATGGATCCACTAGATGTCATTGCATGGGTGTTCTTCAGAAAAAACACATGGATCCACTAGATGTCATTGCATGTGTGTTCTTCACATAAACCACATGGATCCACTAATGTCATTGCATGTGTGTTCTTTTTATAAACCACACAGATCGACTAGATATCATTACATGTGTGTTCTTTTCATAAACCACATGGATCCACTAATGGCACTCCAGCATGTGGTGTTCTTTTCATAAACCACATGGATCCACTAGATGTCATTGCATGTCTGCTCTTTTCATAAACCACATGGATCCACTAATGGCACACCAGCATGTGGTGTTCTTTTCATAAACCACATGGATCCACTAGATGTCATTACACATGTGTTCATTTCCAAAACCACATGGATCCACTAATGCCTCTCCTGCATGTGTTGTTATTTTCATAAACCACATGGATCCACTAGATTTTATTGCATGTGTGTTGTTTTCATAAACCACATTGATCCACGAGATGTCATTGCATGTGTTTTTTTCATAAATCACATGGATCCTTGCATGTGTTTTCTTTTCTAAAAACCACATGGATCCACTGGTGCCACTCTAGCATGTGGTGTTCTTTTCATAAACCACATGGATCCACTAGATGTCATTGCATGTGTGTTCTTCACATAAACCACATGGATCCACTAATGTCATTGCATGTGTGTTTTTTTCATAAACCACATGGATCCACTAGATATCATTGCATATGTGTTCTTTTCATAAACAACATGGATCCATTGATGCCACTCCAGCATGTGGTGTTCTTTTCATATACCACATGGATCCACTAGATGTCATTGCATGTGTGTTCTTTTCATAAACCACATGGATCCACTAATATCATACCAGCATGTGGTGTTCTTTTCATCAACCACATGGATCCACTAGATTTGATTGCATGTGTGTTCTTTTCATCAACCACATTGATCCACAAGATGTCATTGCAAGTGTTTTTTTCATAAACCACATGGATCCACTGATGTCATTGCATGTGTGATGTTTTTCCTAAAAACCACATGGATCCACTAGTGCCACTCCAGCATGTGGTGTTCTTTTCATAAACCACATGGATCCACTAGATGTCATTGCATCTATGTTCTTCACCTAAACCACATGGATCCACTGATGTCATTGCATGTGTGTTCTTTTTATAAACCACATTTATCCACTAGAGTTCATTGCATGTGTGTTCTTTTCATAAACCACATTGATCCACTAGATGTCATTGCATGTGTATTCTTTTCATACTCCACATGGATCCACTAATGCCACTCCAGCATGTGGTGTTATTTTCATAAACCACATGGATCCACTAGATGTCATCACATGTGTGTTCTTTTCATAAACCACATTGATCCATTAGATGTCATTGCATGTGTGTTCTTTTCATAAACCACATGGATCCACTATATTTCATTGCATGTGTGTGTGTATCAGTCTGCATCATTGTGGTTTTGGAAAAGATCACATGCAATGATGCCACTCCAACATGTGGTGTTCTTTTCATAAACCACATGGATCCACTAGATGTAATTGCATGTGTGTTCTTTTAATAAACCACATTGGTCCAATAGATGTCATTGCATGTATGTTCTTTTCATAAACCACATTGATCTAGTAGATGTCATTGCATGTGTTATCTTTTCATAAACCACATTGATCCACTAGATGTCATTGCACGTGTGCTCTTTTCATAAACCACATGGATCCACTAGATGTCATTACACATGTGTTCGTTTCCAAAACCACATGGATCCACTAATGCCTCTCCCGCATGTGTTGTTATTTTCATAAACAACATGGATCCACTAGATTTTATTGCATGTGTGTTGTTTTCATAAACCACATTGATCCACGAGATGTCATTGCATGTGTTTTTTTCATAAATCACATGGATCCACTGATGTCATTGCATGTGTGTTCTTTTCTAAAAACCACATGGATCCATTGGTGCCACTATAGCATGTGGTGTTCTTTTCATAAACCACATGGATCCACTAGATGTCATTGCATGTGTGTTCTTCACATAAACCACATGGATCCACTAATGTCATTGCATGTGTGTTTTTTTCATAAACCACATGGATCCACTAGATATCATTGCATATGTGTTCTTTTCATAAACAACATGGATCCATTGATGCCACTCCAGCATGTGGTGTTCTTTTCATATACCACATGGATCCACTAGATGTCATTGCATGTGTGTTCTTTTCATAAACCACATGGATCCACTAATAGCACACCAACATGTGGTGTTCTTTTCATCAACCACATGGATCCACTAGATTTCATTGCATGTGTGTTCTTTTCATCAAGCACATTGATCCACAAGATGTCATTGCAAGTGTTTTTTACATAAACCACATGGATCCACTAATGTCATTGCATGTGTGATGTTTTTCCTAAAAACCACATGGATCCGCTGGTGCCACTCCAGCATGTGGTGTTTTTTCATAAACCACATGGATCCACTAGATGTCATTGCATCTGTGTTCTTCACCTAAACCACATGGATCCACTGATGTCATTGCATGTCTGTTCTTTTTATAAACCACATTTATCCACTAGAGTTCATTGCATGTGTGTTCTTTTCATAAAACACATTGATCCACTAGATGTGATTGCATGTGTATTCTTTTCATACTCCACATGGATCCACTAATGCCACTCCAGCATGTGGTGTTATTTTCATAAACCACATGGATCCACTAGATGTCATCACAATTGTGTTCTTTTCATAAACCACATTGATCCATTATATGTCATTGCATGTGTGTTCTTTTCATAAACCACATGGATCCACTATATTTCATTGCATGTGTGTGTGTATTAGTGTGCATCATTGTGGTTTTGGAAAAGAACACATGCAATGATGCCACTCCAACATGTGGTGTTCTTTTCATAAACCACATGGATCCACTAGATGTAATTGCATGTGTGTTCTTTTAATAAACCACATTGGTCCAATAGATGTCATTGCATGTATGTTCTTTTCATAAACCACATTGATCTAGTAGATGTCATTGCATGTGTTATCTTTTCATAAACCACATTGATCCACTAGATGTCATTGCACGTGTGCTCTTTTCATAAACCACATGGATCCACTAGATGTCATTACACATGTGTTCGTTTCCAAAACCACATGGATCCACTAATGCCTCTCCCGCATGTGTTGTTATTTTCATAAACCACATGGATCCACTAGATTTTATTGCATGTGTGTTGTTTTCATAAACCACATTGATCCACGAGATGTCATTGCATGTGTTTTTTTCATAAATCACATGGATCCACTGATGTCATTGCATGTGTGTTCTTTTCTAAAAACCACATGGATCCATTGGTGCCACTCTAGCATGTGGTGTTCTTTTCATAAACCACATGGATCCACTAGATGTCATTGCATGTGTGTTCTTCACATAAACCACATGGATCCACTAATGTCATTGCATGTGTGTTTTTTTCATAAACCACATGGATCCACTAGATATCATTGCATATGTGTTATTTTCATAAACAACATGGATCCATTGATGCCACTCCAGCATGTGGTGTTCTTTTCATATACCACATGGATCCACTAGATGTCATTGCATGTGTGTTCTTTTCATAAACCACATGGATCCACTAATAGCACACCAACATGTGGTGTTCTTTTCATCAACCACATGGATCCACTAGATTTCATTGCATGTGTGTTCTTTTCATCAACCACATTGATCCACAAGATGTCATTGCAAGTGTTTTTTACATAAACCACATGGATCCACTGATGTCATTGCATGTGTGATGTTTTTCCTAAAAACCACATGGATCCACTGGTGCCACTCCAGCATGTGGTGTTCTTTTCATAAACCACATGGATCCACTAGATGTCATTGCATCTATGTTCTTCACCTAAACCACATGGATCCACTGATGTCATTGCATGTGTGTTCTTTTTATAAACCACATTTATCCACTAGAGTTCATTGCATGTGTGTTCTTTTCATAAACCACATTGATCCACTAGATGTCATTGCATGTGTATTCTTTTCATACTCCACATGGATCCACTAATGCCACTCCAGCATGTGGTGTTATTTTCATAAACCACATGGATCCACTAGATGTCATCACATGTGTGTTCTTTTCATAAACCACATTGATCCATTAGATGTCATTGCATGTGTGTTCTTTTCATAAACCACATGGATCCACTATATTTCATTGCATGTGTGTGTATCAGTGTGCATCATTGTGGTTTTGGAAAAGAACACATGCAATGATGCCACTCCAACATGTGGTGTTCTTTTCATAAACCACATGGATCCACTAGATGTAATTGCATGTGTGTTCTTTTAATAAACCACATTGGTCCAATAGATGTCATTGCATGTATGTTCTTTTCATAAACCACATTGATCTAGTAGATGTCATTGCATGTGTTATCTTTTCATAAACCACATTGATCCACTAGATGTCATTGCACGTGTGCTCTTTTCATAAACCACATGGGTCCACTAGATATCATTGCATGTGTGTTCTTTTCATAAACCACATGGATCCACTAATGCCACTCCATCATGTGGTGTTCTTTTCATAAACCACATGGATCCACTAGATTTCATTGCATGTGTATTCTTCACATAAACCACATGGATCCACTGATGTCATTGCATGTTTGTTATTCTCATAAACCACATGGATCCACTAGATGTCATTGCATGTGTGTTCTTCACATAAACCACATGGATTCACTGATGTCATTGCATGTGTGTTCTTTTCATAAATCACATGGATCCACTAGATCTCATTGCATGTGTGTTCTTTTCATAAACCACATGGATTCACCGATGTTATTGCATGTGTGTTTTTCTCATAAACCACATGGATCCACTAGTTTTCATTCCTTGTGTGTTCTTCACATAAACCACATGGATCCACTAGATGTCATTGAATGTGTGTTCTTTTCATAAACCACATGGATCCACTAGAGTTCATTGCACGTGTGTTCTTATCATAAACCACATGGATCCACTAGATATCATTGCATGTGTGTTCTTCTCATAAACCACATGGATCCACTAGATTTCATTGCATGTGTGTTCTTCTCATCAACCACAATGATCCACTAGAGTTCATTGGATGTGTTTTATTTTCATAAACCACATGGATCCACTAGATGTCATTGGATGTGTGTTCTTATCATAAACCCTAGCAGCAATGACATCTAGTGTGTGTGCGTGGTGGCCATTAGATCGTAACCTTATTCCCCAATGGTGCTTGTTAGACCGAGTGTTCTAGACGGCACGCCCTAACACACTTGTTCTGCATGATGGTTGTTAGATACCATTTGATTGGGGCGCTTGGACGATTGGGATGGTTCTTCGTAAGAGCGATCCGCGAGTAGGATGTTATGCGACATGATTGGCCACGCTTACAGTCCGCTTTCTCTGGACAAACTGGCAACACCACGCGATCCCCTTTTGCGAGTGTCACGAGTTCCGTGGGCCACCTGCTAGTGTTAGGTCCCCTTTACTTCTGTTCCTCCCCATACTTCTCTTCCTTCCCCTCGAAGCCACTTTCCCCACTTATCTCCCATCCTGCCATAGCTGCAAGCCGACGACGCCTCCTGTCATCTCTCCCATAGCCACCCTAGTCCCCCACCCCCTCTCGCCATGGGTTCAAGGGGGGACAGTGAGGAAACGCGTCGTGACGACAGGGATGGTGATTTCGATGTGAGTCGTCTCATATCTAACATATATGGCCATTTATCTATTTTGAGCTAGATCTACTCTGTTTACTCATGCACATATGATGTGTTAGGCCAACCATACGTTGTACGACTCCGACTAGCATGGTTTAGCGGAGGAAGACAGTCCTCTGCTATGTAAACATGGATATGTGCCTGCTAAATTTGCAGCATTCGAAGGACGAAACGCGGGCAGGAGGTTTTTAGGATGTCAAGGACATCGTGAAATGTTACAATGTAGAAGTTGCGATGTTGTCAAATGGTTAGATCTAGATTGGCCCATGCAGAAAACACTGGACAAACTATGGGATATGACTGTTGAGTTGAAAGAATCCATAGTCATCTCATTTCTTGAGAGTGCTAAGATGAAGTTATTTGACCAAGTTGACACAACCAAGATTAACCAAGATCTCAGGAGGGTGCAAGACAAGGTTAGCAAAGTCGAGAAGGAGAGGGACGTGGTGTTGGCCCTGAAGGCTAAAGCGGAGCAAGAACTGACTCAAGCAAGGAATGAACTTCACCAGGCCAAAGTCCTGCAGTTCACAACTACGAGTATTGACAAGTGCATGAGGATAAATGCAGAGAAACAATTGAAGCTATACAAGAAAGATGCTAAAAGGATGGAGCAGACGATTTGATCGTTGCTCTCACAGGAAGATGCACATTGGGCTAAGATTAGGAAGATCAAGGAGATGTGTGATAAGTAGTTCTATTTAGTTTGAGCTCCGTACTTTTTTAAGTTGTAATAGTAGTAGTACTTGTTGACCTACCGGTCTAAACTAGTGGTCTAGGAGTCCTAGGAGAAATAAATTGGTCACTGATACCTTCGATCCGGATTATGGATGTAGTGTAGCTTCTTTTTCCCTAGTAGACCTAGGTTATCGAATCCTCAGGAAGCGAATGCATAGTGAATTTACTTTAATGGACCTTCGGGAGTTTTAGAATTCCTTTTTTGTTTTTACCGGACCAATAGTTTGTGTCTTTTTGTTGTTGATGATGATGGAGAGAGAGGGCCTAGGGTGTTCGGTTTCACCTGTAGCTGTGCAAAACATCTGATGGGAATAAAAGATAGAAATAAAGTATTCATGTAATTGTTAGAGCAAGATAAATTATATGTGGGTAGTGCATCCATAATTTCTATTGCCTCTGTAACCCCTTATAGCAATAACCTACTAGTCTCATCCATAGAAGAAAGAGAACTAATGATATGCATAGTGATGTCATCGTTAATCCCAAGTAAATCCGTCACATACAGCCGTACTACCCCTTCTGTCACTAGGGTTTCCAACCTGCAGATCAGTCATTACTCATACTCCCTATACCTGGCTCAACGCTCAGGGTCTTGGGTACCTGACAAGTCCTTGGATTGAGGCAAGAGAGGATACAATAATCATCATGTCATACAAACTAATACATGATCCCATCTATGATAAATAACATGCACAAATGCTACATGGCTAGGCCGAAGCCCTTAGCCCAAGGAGAATTACTCACACATAGAGATGAGATCAACAATCATAAACATTGTAATGAAAATCATAAGATTGATAGCAATAGTCTTACAATGTCGCCAATCAGAGAAGAGATCTACTATTACAAGTGGTGGAATATGGCTATGGAAATGGAGAAGGGTTTTCAGATCTGGAGGCGGCTGGTGATCTGTAGCAGAGACTTTTTGGTGAGGTCAAGGAGAGTTTTCTTGTCGCCTGAGGCTTCTTTATATAGGGGTCCCTTCACGAAAGTTGTTCTGTTTGACCTAACGGTGGTGGCGCCAACTATACGACTAGAGCTATACGGCCAGAATTTTGCTCTGGTCATATAGTTGGTCGTTAAAGCGTCTGCCTCCGCTTCACGGCTCCTGGTTTCTTCTGGTTGATGGAAATCTCGTATCTTTGAATTTAATGTAGTGATTCCCATCTTTAAACGACATTATCTATGCAAGAAAAATATAAAAGAAAGGATTGCAAACCCCTTTGAATATTAGGCATTAGTGGCAGGGTTTAGAGAGATATTTCATCAAAAATATGAATAATATCCAGTTTAAATGTGGACATAGATGGCTATATTTCAGAGCCATCAACCACCCCAAGCTTAAACTTGATCGTCCCCGAGCAAGAAAACCAAAATCAAAAAGGAACTCAACATTTAAACTGAAATAACGAGATGTGAACTTACTCATGATTGGTAGTCTCATGTTTGCTCCACTTCATAAATCTAAAAAACTTCAGCATAGATAGAGTAATGGCAAGCATATCATACGGGTTTTATGCACCCTTATAGTGCAGCAAAATTATTGTTAACATGGATGATTCAAATGAGTAAACTTTATTCCATGTCATGTAACCAACTCATAGGCTTGCCTTTGAACAATAAAGTATAATCATGTAAATTGAGAGTGTGAGAGTTGTCATGAAAAGCATATACACTAGAGTATCTCATGTCTCCCACATCAATAAATCAAGACTTCTCAAGCATTATTTTTCTATTCATTATCCTTCAAGAATTTCAGTTCTTGAGTAATTGAGAGCATGCCAAAGATTTTTATTAGTTTATCAGACTATGATGGACACTCGTGGCATCACTAAGGTTTTTGTTCCTTTTGCATAATGATTTCTCATAACAGCTAGAGGAGTGATTCCATCATGATTACAGCTACCCAGGAGTGCCAAGAATCTTACCCACTATAGCATTACTGCTACATGTGTTTAATCAACTCATAGCCAAAATCTAGGATTTTCCTCCATGAAGATCGTTCGTAGGCCAGCAGAGTTGTTGGCAGCCCATGAAGTTTGACACGCATAAAGCTATATTATTCTTATGATTAACAAGTCAAAGTTTGGGCATGCTCACAAAAACTGCTAAACATTAATTCAATTGAACAAATACTTTTAAAGAGAGCTATAGTGTCAATCAACATTTTCAGTGGTGTTGAGTGTCTCTAGAGATAAGCCTTCAAGACTAAGCACTACAACACCCAAGCCTTCAATTGTGAGACTTTTTCTTATTATAATTGTTTAGCAATTTTTAGGCAAGACTTGGTTAATTACGAGAGCTAGAACAAAACGTACCCAACTAAATACCCATGCAAACAAAAATCTTACTACAATAAAAAGACTCACTCCACCAATATAATATCTCAAAATTTACTACTAACTAGCATAGGTTTCTCAAACTTCAAAAGTGGGGAGTCATAAGGCATACCTCTCATGTTTGGTTCCACTTCTCTCTTCCTTTTTTTATTTGCTTCTTAGAAACTCGAAGTCAATCACTCTCCTGCGAATACATGAAAATCTCGAGGCGGAAAGAAAAGAAAGAGGGAAAATAAGGAAAAATGGAGAAATCTTTTTGTGGTTTTTAAGAGAGGGAGTTTAAAGAATAGAAAATTGGCAGCAAAGCTCGGCTAGAAAATCTTGAAAGAAAATAGAAAGAACTAGAAAATAAAGTGTTGGGGAAACCAACACGAGTGCTTATAAACTCAAATTAGTAACATAACCTCGAAATAAATAAAAGCAAATGAACGCCAAATAAAGATACATGGGGAAACTTCCCCAAGCTTAGGCTTTTGCAAGCCCTTCAAATCATTGTGGTGGCAGGAAAAGGTCATTACTCCAGTTCGAAAATTAAGTTGAGAGGTTACTAGTTGATTCTCAGAGGTTCAAAGAGAGGCTATGCATCCTATCCACAGTCCCTCCAAGTCCTTGGAAGTCTTAGTATGTAGCGAACCAGGTTTGTGGCTGCTCCTCTTGATAAGGAACTTCTTGCTCCTCCTCTCGGTCCTCATCCTCCTCTGGAATCTCCTCCTCGGGTTGGTGTTGCTCAACCTACAAGTCATATAGCAAACGTCCTTCCTCGATAGAGAAACGACCGTTAGGCATAGGAGCGGGGTAGAGACGCTCAGCTCTAGCAATATGTAGGTAATAAACACCACCTCTCCTAGTAAGCATTCCACAAGCTTTCAAAGTGGAGAAACCAACACGTCGCTCACCTAGCACAGGTTCCAACTCACCTAGGTCGATGCCTAGGGTAGTGGCAAGCACGGTGACGACGCCTCCACCTGTGATTGGTCCTTGGCATTAGGAGGCTTAGTGCTCCAAGTAGCGCACAAGGATGGCACCCAAGTTGAGTGACAAGCCGTAGTTGATATAAGCAGACTTTGCAAGGACTAAGATGTCCTCCTTGTTGAGTCTTGTGAGCTCATTACATGCCTGCAAGGTGTTAGCAATAACATAGAACAAATAGCGAATTGTAGGATGTTTATGTTGGAAATATGCCCTAGAGACAAATAGTAGTAAGGACTATTATCATATTTCATATAGTTTATGATTAAGTTTTATATCATGCTATAACTGTATTGACTGGAAACATCAATACACGTGTGATATACAAACAACAAGGGGTTCCAGTGAAACTCTAGTCACTGGTTCATTGGTCAACTGATGATCATGTTTCCTGATCATGTGGCATTTATGCCAGTTGGAAATGGAGTCATCTCATTCTGAGAATGAGATGATGAACCAATACCCAACCTAAACATCATGACCCGATCATGTCACGAAGTTCAAGTTATGATGATTAGAAATGGATCCTCATTGACTATTCCTTAGACCGTGAGTTTATATCAATCACTGTCTTCCGAGAGTGCTTAGATAGCATCAAACGCCATCTGGTAATACGATGGTTATAAAGGTGTGTTCAGGTACTCGGAGGAAACCGTAGAGGCAATATATGTCAAGAGCGGGATTTGTCCGTCCATGTGATGGGAAGATACACAAGGGCCCACTCGGAGAGGTTATATCCAATAGCTGCGCAGCGTGTGATTTGATCACAGGGATATCACTTGTCGGAACGAGTCAAGTAGCATTGTTTAGTAACGAGATTGAACACGACATGGTGATGTCATTGATCAGATCTTGGGAAATGCAAGTACCGAGAGACAAAGGGAATAAGACACGACTATCCCGGTTCAAACGACGAAAGATCTTCGTGGAACGCACAGGGGTCACATGGCCATCCAGGTCCCTCTGTCGATCATTGGTGCGGGAGTGTCCCGACCATGTCTGGAGTGTTCCTAAACCGTGGGGTATCATGCTTAAGGGCTTGATGATGCTTAGAGAGTGTTTATAGGATTGGTAGAATCGCCGAAGAATAGTAGAGAGAAAACCGGAGTGGAGGTGGTAAGTCCGGAGGATGTCTGGAGTGGAGGTGGTAGGTGTTCCATAGCCATGGAGATTGAATAATGTGTGAATGAATGTTAAATGTTGATTTAATCATTTATTCATAATTATTTAATAAAGATAAAATCAATTAAAATGGTCAAAGGCTTAATGGGCCAATTTCCGGAGGGAGAGGGCCCATTAGGGGAAAGGAGAGAGGGAGAAGGGGCAAGGGGGCTGGCCGGCTAGGCCTAGCCCCCCGCGCGGGGCCCACTAGGGTGGCTGGCAGCCACCCCTCCCCCCTCCTCTCGTTTAGTCCCACACCGAGACTTTGAGGGAGGTAGTACCTCCCCTCCCCCTATATATAGTGAGGGTATTTGGCCAAATTAAAACACACCAATAATCAATAAAGGTCTTCTCACTTTTGGGAGGACCTCTAATTGATATTTTCTCCCCCCTCTCTCTCTCGTGACCATGGTCCCAAGTCTAGACTGCGGGAACGAGAGACATCTTCACCGCGGAGCGCCGTCGTGCTGCGAGATTCGGATCCGGGAGCTCTACTTCCACAACTGCTGCTGGATCGGGGAAGCGGGAGTCATCGTCAGGCACCGGACGTGTGTAACTCCCTGCGAGGTGTCGCACTTGAGGCACTCAAGTCGTTGGAGCACAAGGACTTCATCACGACCTTGAGGTCGGCTTTGGCTCGTCTACATCAACCACGCTCTCCTGAGCATTGACAATGCTTTTCGGTCTTCAAGGGTAAGTTCGCGAAAAGCCCCTGCCGTTACTGTATTACTAATAGATAGGTCCTGGCAGCTTCAAGAGTTCAGGGGTGTAGGGTAAAAATTATTGTTTTCATACGCGGAACCCCAATAGTGGTATCAGAGCTATATCTATGCGTAGTAATGGTAATACGGGTTGACCACACGAGATGTAGCGGGTGGGCATCGATATTTTAGTTGTTACCCTCCCACGTGTACTTGTGTATACCACAATAATGCTTGATGAAGCGCCCCCAACCGACTTTACGTGTTCATTCGCGAGACTGGTCCACGCTTGACATACGGCTTGTACCGTATAAAGTGGCTTAGGGGGGTGTCTATTTCTCTCGCATTAGTTGGTATACCATTTGCAATGGAGGGCCCCGAAAGGGGTGTAGTAGAGACAACTACTTGATCAGCGTTGTGCTGAAAGTTTGTAGGTAAGAACGGTTCTTGTGTGAAAGCCCATTCAGCCACGTAAAACATGCAAAGATAAAGTAGAGGCGTCTAACTTTGTTTTGCAGGGGGCGTTGCTTTGTGATATGGTTGTGGCAAAGGTAAAGTGATTACCTTTTGTTACGTAGTAGTAGATAGTCACGCAGGTGACCGACTACCACGCCGTAATGACACCGGTACCCTGGTGTCTACGGCGCCGGAACCGTGGCGCCGGAATCCGGTGACGACGGATGGAGATCACGACATGAAGGACCATATCACATCACATTTACATTCAATGTTATTGTTTGTATATCTTATTGTGTGCTACTATTAGATACTTGACGGTAGCCTAATAAGATGATCCCTATTAAAATTACCAACGATTGTGTTCCCAGTTAGTGTGCACAACCAAGAAAGTTCTTCGGTATGAGGCGACCCAGGGTGACTGGGTGTCAGACATATCTATGTTCGCATACAAAGGGTGTAAGCCATGTTGCACAGCGAATACACTAAGGTTGAGTTGGCAATCCTAGCACGCCATAGAAGCATGGCCTCGGAACACGGATGGTCGAAAGATCGAGCACGAGTCGCATGAATGATGTGACCAACGTTTAGCGTCCACCTTTGAACCCACATTGATGGCCGTGTTAATCGGGGGAGATGTGGCTGATAGGGGGTCGTGTTATCACTAGGAACCCTTTTGGGGATAGGTGTTTCTGAGTGGAGTTATTATTAATCATTTAATTATAAACTTAGTCTAAATTCCTTTTGCAATTCTAAATGTAGAGATGGCTCACCGTGAAGCTTACTTTGTCATTGAGGAATGGGTAAAGGGTGAGAAACTTAGACTTGATGGATCCAACTTCCCTAGTTGGCTTGTGCGCCTGAATGATCTCCTTACTAGGAATCATGTGGTAGACTACATACGCCGCACAATGGATTTGACTAAACCAGACCATTATGAGACCCCACAAGAGCTGGCAGACCGCCACTATCGTCAAGAGATGTCCACCTACATTCAGATAATAATGCGTTACAGGATGGTGGATGAACTCCATCCGCTCATGGGTGATCTTGATCCATATTCGATGGTTGATCAGCTGAGAGCAGAGTTCATAAGCCATGTGTGCATGTGGAAGCACGAGCTGCTTGGAGAGTTCCTTTCCATATAGATGGAGGAACACACATGTCTGAAGGGTCACTTGAAGCGCATGCTTGATGCACACATGAGACTGGTTCACTTCATGGACTATTGGATGGATGAATCGTTTGCGATAGACGTGCTGCTTTGATCGTTACCTACCAGCTATGAAGGACATGTCCGGAGTAGAATCATGAGTGGTGATACGGAAACATTGGATTTCCAAGAGTTCATATTACGTTTCAGGAACGTAAAGGTTGAACCAATCACCGGTGAGGTCATCAATGATAAAAGTATATATTTGATATACAATTTTATAAATGTTATAATCTCGCAAACACATTTGTAGTGTTAAGTATATCTGATACTTGTTCTGTCTTGCTAAAAACAGGTCCTTCTGCATGAGAGGTGCTTGCTGGAGAGGAGGTGACGTTGCGTGTTGATGGCGAGCATGATGATGACGACCGACGATACTCTCCCTCGACATTTTTCATTTAGTTTATGTTTAGGATGATTATTGTAATCAAGATATTGTGAACTCCTTTTGTGTGTCTCACACTTCATGAGACGGTTATTCATATGAGTTTGTAACAAACAATTGTTCCACTTTTATGAATGATTTCTATTCGTGTTCATATCTTGTTTGATTATGTGTGAATTATCCTTGTTGTTTTAAACTAATTGATAAGGCATGAACATTTGTAAAATATTAAAATGCCTTGTTTAAAATACCCAACTTAATGATATGTTCATTAATGAATGAAAAACCATTGTTTAAATTCAAAGTTATGTGATAATATGTGAAAGTCATTTGATTTCTTATCACATATAAATCATGCCTAAGTTCGGCAAATTAACTTGAATACCGTGTATTACTTGAATACAAAGTGTTTAAATGAATTGTTAAAAGTTAATACATATTCTATGTATTGTGTTTTAACGAAAATGGTAATTGTCATTAAATGATTGTTCAAATGTGTAGATAAGATTACCAAAGGAAACATGAATATGAAACTATTTCATTTGATCAAAGTGTTTCATCAACAAAGGGTATAAAGATAAAAGAGAATCTAATTACTATGATTTGATCAATAGTAATGAGATTCAACTTTATAAGATTGCCATAAGAGAAATTGTGGATGTAACATCCCAATTTTAGCAACCCTGATTAGTTCTCCAGAATGCAAAAATCAGGGGAACAAAAGCTTTTTCTTGTTCATTGTTGGAGTGTTTGCTTGTTGTTTGTTTGTGCTTGTGCATGTGAGAGTATGCCATATGATACTCCTTACCTCAACATCAGTTGTCAAAAAGCTATTTAACAAAACTATCCTGGCTCATTTTATATATTCTCAAATGTTCTGGCATTTCAAAACATGAGCCAAGATGCTTATGTAACCAAAACTATTTTAGTAGCTTCTATTGACAAAACTATGGAGAAATATATAATATAATCTCCTTATGTTTTCGCCTTGTATAAACTTTTGAATTCTACTCTTGGTAGGGATACCAAAGACTCTTACCTTACTCAAACTCCAACCCTTCAAAATGGCCCAACCTTACCTCAAGTCAGACTTGATGGTAACCCAGTAGTGGAGTTGCTTAGTGTATAAGATGAGTTGCCCTGATCTGTTGTTTGACTTGATTGCTTAGAAGTAGTATGAGCTACCCTAGGAGCTCATCCACTAGGATCAAGATACTTTAAAATCCTGTTGGGGGGATACTGTATGCTGTATCTCGCTGGTCAAGAGAAGGAAGGTATCTCGCTTGTCAAGAGAAGGAAGGTATCCCGGGTTATATCAGGCTTGCAAGAAAAGGAAGGTATCTCGCTGGTAAACAGGTGGGCACTATACGCTGGAGCATGAGCGAAGCGGACAGAGGGAAGGACCACCGAGGCGTGGCCAACAAGGGTGACGCAGCCTGTGTCGGATGACGCTGGCACCGCAGAGGCTTACGTAGCCTCTACATGACTTACGATGGCAAAAGGTGACCCGGTCGGCTTGCTATTTTGGGAAGAGGCATATTCCCTGGAATATGCCTCCACGTATGCCCTAATTGGAGACCTAGCCTCTGCTTTATAAGGGGCACTAGGGCCTCTGTAGTGGGGGTTGGCATTTGAGGAGTTGGTTCAATTGGATATAGGTAGTGGTGAGAGTAAGAGAGCTTCTTCTTCCTCCTCTCCCCAATACAGCTCAAGGAGCATCTATAACCTCGTGAACTTGAAGAATACAAAGCGTCTGTGTGTGGAATCACCACACTATCCCTCCCTGGATTCCTCTAGTGCATATTGGCCCCACCTTTAGCCTATCCATGGCATCTGCCGTGACACCACCACGACAGTTGGCGCCCACCGTGGGGCTAGCGGCACTAGCAGGAGTGAAGATACGGACAGGAAGCATCATCAGCAACAGCGAGCGCATCGTCTCTGGGATCGTTTAGCGCTGGACTACGTCAGCGACAATGTTGGTTGCTTCGGCAAGCGACCTCCACTGCGCAATGGCGTCTTCGTCAAGCTTGGCGCCCACAGGATCTACATCAGTGTCGATGTGTCTTGCGTTCACCCGCGGCACGTCGTCGAAGTAGGCGAACCACCCCTTAGCGCGGCCAACGGTGCGCGTATCACTCGCTCCCCTGACCGTGCTGAGGTGATGATGACAGCGCCTGGCACTGGCGCGAGCAGAGACCCGGCACCAGATCCGGAGGTAACACCCAAGGCACCCAAGAAAAGTAGAGGTCCTCCGCTAGAGAGGCTAGAGAACATGCTACAGCAGGTGGTAGATAGCTTGGCAAGCCCCATAGCACCTGTGGTAGATCCGACTCAGGCACATGCCGAGTTAGAGGAAACTAGGCAAAAAATATTAGAAGGTGCGAAAAAGATAGCCGCGGCTCAGCAGTCGTTGAACATGATGCTGCGCGAGTACGCAAGAGAAAATAAGGTAGATGCCGTAAAAGTAAAAGGGAGAAACCTTATCAGTGAAATGAACAAAGAGGTTGAAACTAGAGTTGAGGAATCAGAGAACATTTTGTCCATGGGGCTGCCGAAGTACAACACCCCGACAAAGAACCTCAGGGAAGCAGATGCAGCTGCATCCGAGTTAGAGGGTTTGACGGGTGAAGCCCGGCAAAGACAGCAGGAGAGGGTCAATGAGTTAGTTCGGATCGCTAACAGACAAAATGAAGTGTTGCTCAGGGCTAACCCGGCAAGAGCTGGGTCTTACAAAGTCATTTATTCAGTGGTGGGTAACCCGAAGAAATCTGCTGGAGCTGCATCGTCACCACACGATGGCCCAAGAAGAGAGGAAGTGGTAACCTCGGTGAGGAGAAACAAACAAATAGTCCATTATGACCCGGCAAGGGCAGAGACCCGGCAAGGGCAGGGAAAGGAAAAGCAGTGCAGGGAAATGAGGATCGACGAAGTGTCAGCCGAGGTGAAGATGGCCGAGGTAACCGCGACCAAGGCAATGCCGGTCAGGGAAACGCTGTAAACAGCAATACCGGACAGTGTAACTTGGCAGGTGCAGGGCAACCGCAGCAGCGGAATATACCATGGCAAGAGCGAGTGCCGATCAATGTATGCAACAGAGATGTGCTCCTCAAGAGCAAGACAGATACAACGATGGTGATTCGGAAATGGTGAATGCAGGATACCAAAGGCCGGATCATCATGTGATAGGATCAAGGTTGGGAAGCAGGAACTTGATGCCTGATGACGGCAGATTAAAGCTGGATCGGCTCTATAGGTCGGAGCTAATTGAGGGGCAAGGTCCTCCGGGTCTGGCGTGCTTTCGGCCCCATATCATGAAAGAGCCTCCAGTACCCAACTTCCAGTTACCCAGAGGCACGAAAACTTATGACGGTAGCACCAAGCCGGAGGATTGGTTAGTCAACTACGCGGCGGCAGTGAAAATTGCTACAGGCAACTTGAGATGGGCGGTGAGATACATACCTCAGATGCTGGAGGGGCCAGCAAGGGTATGGTTAAACTATTTACCACCCGATAGTATCAACTGCTGGATTTATTTTGAGGAAATGTTTGTCAGTAACTTCTCGAGCACGTATCAGAGGCCGAATAGGCCACAAACCCTAGCAATGTGCAAGCAGAGACCAAATGAGACAGACCGTGAGTTCCTAACCCGCTGGTGCACCGTGAGAAATTCGTGCGAGGGCGTGATTGAGTCACATGCCATAGCTTGGTTTGCACAAGGGTGTAGATCTACAAGCATGTTGTGGCAAAGGTTACAAAGGGACATGCCAACTACGTTGGCAGAAACAATCCGCATTGCTGATTTGTACGCCTTAAGCGATCCAACTCAACCCCGGCTTGTATCAAACGAGTCAAATGATGAGTACTATCAACGAGACGGAGCCAGATCGTCCCGGCGAAATGATTACCGGGGTAAGAGAAGAGATGATAGACCGGATTACAGGTACAGTTCGCAACAAGTTGCTGCTGTAAATCAAGATCAACCCGGAGCAGGGAGTAATCAGCGTCAGAAAACTAGAGGGCAATAATGGACTCCAAGAAATGATGGCAAGAAAACTTGGACGCCCGAGCAAAAGAGACAGTGGCAAGAAAAGAAAGACCAGCCGAGGTATACATATGAGGCAATGCTGGATCAGCCGTGCAAATTTCACACGCCAAATCCGAGTAACCCGGCAGGTCATACAACCCGGCAATGTGAGTGGATGAGGAAGATAGAGCAAAGTGGTTTGGGGAATGCTCAGGCACCTCGGAACGATCAACCTCGGCAGCAGTTGCTCTCCGGGGCGAACACGCAACAATTGATGTTACCCCCACCTCTGCCGAGATATGAGAATTAGGAAAGAAGGGATACAATGCATCAGGTAGAGAACCAGCAGCAGCCAGATCAAAGGTACCCTAGAAATGAGGGGAGAAATGAATACAGAGAGCATCACCAGAGTTATTGTGTGTTTACCACAGAGGAAACAGATAGAAAGAGCTTGCAACGCCGACATATGGAAGTGAATGCGGTTATGCCGGCAGTGACGAGGTATATGCCTTGGTCGGATCAGGAAATTACATGGAGTATCAAGGACCATCCCAAGCTCATGCCAAGCCGTGCTGGACCCAACGTTCATCAGGCCAAATATCAATGTGAGATTCTCCAAGGTGCTGATCGACAATGGCAGTAGCATCAATATCATGTATGTAGATACAATGTGCAAGTTGGGTATCTCAGAGAACATGCTCCAAGCTACAAGGACAACTTTCCATGGCATTGTGCCTGGTATCTCCTGTGAGCCCATTGGCAAGGTCCGGGTTGACGTGCTATTCGGCACAAGAGATAACTGCCGAACTGAAAATTTGGAGTTTGAGGTGGTAAACCTAGAAAGCGCATATCACGTGTTACTTGGCAGGCCAGCCCTGAACAAATTCATGGCAAGTTGTCACATCAGTTACCTAAAGATGAAGTTGACTGGGCCAAATGGAGTAATTACCATAGTTGGGGATTTCCGACGTTCTATTGAGTGTGCGTCAGCCGGGTCTAACCTAGCCGAGTCACTCGTGATCGCACATGAAAAGAGAAAGATCCAGGAAGTGGTGGCATTGGCTCAGTCCGCACAACAATATATGCCGGCGCTGAGTAAGCCGCATGGAAGTGTCTCATTTCAAGAAACAAAGGATACAAAGAAAGTGCCCGTTGATGATCTGTTCCCAGAGCGCACCATAACGATTGGTGTCGGTCTAAATGACAAATAGGAAAGCGATCTCGTCAACTTCCTCCGTGAGAATCGAGATATCTTTGCTTGGTCCACACAGGACTTGCAAGGTGTTCCGAGGGAGTTGGCCGAGCACTCTTTGAATGTGAGACCCGAAGCAAAGCCGGTGAAGCAACCTCTTCGCCGCTTCGCCTAAGATAGGAGAAAAGTCATTGGAGATGAGATAGCTCGGCTCCTAGCAGCTGGGTTCATCATGGAAGTGCTTTACCCGGATTGGCTATCTAATCCGGTGCTGGTGGAAAAGAAGAAAGATGATCCGAATGTGGCAGTGGTTTGGCGTATGTGCATTGATTACACGAACCTGAATAAGGCATGCCCAAAAGATCCATTCCCACTGCCAAGGATAGATCAAGTCATAGATTCAACTGCTAGGTGTGAGCTGTTGTCATTCATAGATGCATATTCTGGTTTCCACCAGATACCTCTGAACCCAGATGATCAAATAAAGACTGCGTTTATCACCCCGTATGGGGCTTATTGCTATCGCACCATGCCTTTTGGTTTACGTAATGCAGGGGGAATGTACCAAAGATGTATGCAAAAATGTTTACACGACCAAATCGGCCGAAATGTGCAAGTATATGTGGATGATGTGGTTATAAAAACCAAGGAAAGCAAAACGCTCCTTGATGATATCAGGCAAATGTTCGCGAACCTAAGGAGGTTCCGAATGAAGCTTAACCCGAAGAAGTGTACCTTTGGTGTCCCGGCTGGAAAATTACTTGGATTTCTGGTCTCCAGCCGAGGAATCGAAGCTAACCCAACAAAAATCCGAGCTATAGAGCGAATGGAATTGCCGAAGTGTCTTAACGATGTCCAGAAATTCACTGGTTGTCTGGCATCCCTAAGTCGGTTTGTATGTGGGATGGGAGAAAAGGCATTGCCTCTCTATCAACTAATCAAAAAGGCGGAAAAGTTCGTATGGACGCCGCAGGCCAATGAAGCCTTCATCCAGTTAAAGAAAATGTTAGCCACTGCACCAGTGTTAGCCTCTCCACTATCAAAAGAGCCAATGTTGCTCTACATAGCCGCAACCAACCGAGTTGTAAGTGCAGTAGTAGTGGTAGAGCGCGACGAAGAGGGTAAGTTAGTGCAAAGGCCAGTCTCTTACCTGAGCGAGGTATTATCAGCATCAAAGCAAAACTATCCTCACTATCAGAAAATGGCATATGGTGTGTATATGGCTGCGAAGAAGCTGAAACACTATTTTGAAGAACACCCAATCAAAGTGATATGTGAAGCCCCTATATCTGAGATAATGAGCAACAAGGATGCGAGCGGCCGGATCGCAAAATGGGCTATCAAGTTAGCCCCTTATGCTCCACAATACGACAGAAGAGATGTGATCAAGTCTCAGGCTGTGGCCGACTTTTTCGTAGATTGGGCTGAAATGCAATATGAGCCACCGTTAGTAGATCCGAACTACTAGAGAATGCATTTTGACGAATCAAAGACAAAAACCGGGTTAGACACCGGAGTTGTGCTTACCTCACCCATAAAGGACCAGCTGAAGTATGTGCTGTAGATCCACTTCGTAGCATCAAACAATGTGGCCGAGTATGAAGCACTTGTGCATGGGCTCAAAGTGGCAAAAGAAATTGGAATACGTCGGATCCAATGCTTTGGTGACTCGGATCTGGTAGTTCAGCAAGTCTCAGGGCAATGGGATGCTTTGGATGCAAACATGTCATTGTACAGATTTCATGTGCAAACGATATCAGGATACTTTGAGGGGTGCGAGTTTCACCATGTACCCTGGCTGGAAAACGAGGCTGCCGATGTATTGTCGAAGCTCGGATCAACCCGACAAGCAATTCCACCGGGTGTAGCACTAGAGCACCTCAGAAAACCATCTATCAGGCCATCCCGAGAATCCGAGTTAATCTACATCCTGATAGATCCAGAGTCCAGAGTTGTACCCATGGACATTCATGTGGGAAGTGGTTTAGGAAACCCGGGGACTGCTTCGTAGAACCCGGGGACTGCGCAGCGTGATCTAGCCGAGGTTATGTCGGTGGATCAAATGGAAATTGATGAGGATGTGTTTCCGGCGCAAGCTATACCAGCTTGGGCACTGCCCCATATTCCAATTCCTGAAGGATGGATCTTTGCCCAATGAAGAGGTGCTTTCCAGGCAAATTCAGAGGCGCGCAAAGGCATACATGATTATCAATGCTAAACTATACAAGAGGAGTGTCACGAATGTCCTCCAACGATGTGTTGACCCGAAAGAAGGGCTTGACATCCTCTGCGATATACATCAAGGGGAATGTGGGCATCACGCCTCATCTAGAGCCTTAGTGGCAAAAGCCTTCCGGCATGGGTTCTACTAGCCAAGTGCCTTGGAACAAGCAGAAGATCTAGTAAGAAAATGCAATGGTTGTTAGAGGTATGCAACCAAGACACACATGCCAATGTCGGAGCTCAAGACCATACCAGTTACCTGGCCATTTGCCGTATGGTGTTTGGATATGGTAGGCCCATTTAAACCGGCGAGAGGAGATATGACCCATATCTTGGTTATGGGTGACAAGTTTACAAAATAGATTGAGGTAAAGCCGATAAGAAAATGTGATGGAGCTACAGCCGTGACATCCCTCAAAGATATCATTCTGAGATATGGCTATCCTCACAGTATCATAACAGATAACGGTGCCAATTTTGCTGAAGGAGCATTTGCACGATTCTGCCAAGATAAGAAGACCCGGCTGGACGTTGCCTCGGTAGCCCACCCCGCTTCGAATAGACAAGTGGAGAGATCCAACGGATTAGTATTATCCGAGATAAAATCCCGGCTCATTGAGCCGCTGCAAAGATCAGCGGGGTGCTGGATAGAAGAACTACCAGCGGTACTGTGGAGTTTAAGAACAACTCCGAATCGATCAACAGGCTTACACCTTTTTTCTAGTATATGGGGTAGAAGTTGTATTACCGGCCGACATAGAGCATAATTCGCCTAGGGTCACCCAATACACAGAAGCCGAAGTGCGAGAAGCCCGGCAAAATGATGTTGATCTGCTGGAGGAAGCGAGAGAATTGGCATTGTCCAGATCCGCCATATATCAGCTAAATCTCCGACGCTATCATAGCCGAAAAGTAAACCCCCAAATCTTCCGGGAAGGTGATCTGGTACTCCGGCTAGTACAACGTACTGCTGGCGTGCATAAGTTATCCCCCCCATGGGAAGGGCCATTCATTGTGAGCAAAGCATTGCACAATGACTCTTATTATCTCATCGATGCAAAACCACAGGAGAAGAACAAGGCGGACAGGTCCGGCGAGGAATCTAAGCGTCCGTGGAATGTAGCTCTCCTTCGTCCGTTCTACACTTAACAAAGAAGTGTGTATCCGAGTCTCTCATACGTCGGTATGTATGCCAGCAATGAGTTTATGAATGAAATCGTGGCACCTCGAGCAGTAACTCGGGAACTGCCTTAATAATATTTGTTGTCTTCTGTGCTTGTTATTTATTTTTATGCCGGCTGGCTTAAGTTGCTTCTGCCTAAGACGGATTAGTAGTGTGTGAGCACCAAAAACTCACCTCTTCGACTTGCTGCTGTCGAACAAGATTTGGCTTCATGGCAAGCAAGAGAACAAGTTTGGAATTGCGTTGCACACGAAAAACGACTAAGGAAAAGAACGTAATCGAGCTGATTTATGTTTACCTTGTTTTTACTATGTTGGATTATTTTGAGCTAGTCCTAAAGTTTACAAGTATTGTTAAGTCAATTTTTGAAACTCGGACTCGTAAGTCACAAAACCGAATCAAGCTAGACGCGAGCCAAGCCATGAAATTGGAGAAACAAGAAAATGAAACTCGGGGACTACGCCCAAGTTAATCCGGGGTGAACAATTTAGTAGCAAAACATAATCAATATGCTTAATATGTCTGCACCCGGCATACCGGGGATCTGATAAATTTCAAAGTGTTATTTGGTGCTCAATGAGCAGCAGGAGGAGGGGGTAACTCGGAGCCAACAGGTGCAGCAGCAGCTTCAGCCTCATCGTCATCTTCATTTTCTTCGATATCGGAAGCTTCGTCCTCTTCCTTGTCTTCCGAACCATCTTCGACGTATTCGTCGTCCATAGCGCCAAGGAAACTTGGTCCTTCATTCCATTGATGGATGGGAGCAAACTGGATGAGGCTGTGGGCGCAAGCCTTGCGCCGGGCTACCCAATCCAGGTCATTCGACCAGCTTGATCCGGTGCGCAAGCACTCGAGAAGCTTCAGATCTAGCTTTTCATACCATGTGAGCATGAAGTGGAGGACAGTTTCAGCTCCGGCGCGTGCGGCGGATTCCCTCTAGAGGTTAATCTGGGTCTCGCAATCCATTAATCTGTTGATCAGGGCAGTGGATCCCTCCGGAGCATCCTCATCAGGCCACAATGCATGAAAGATCCGGACAGCGGCATCCAGCAGACCCGAACCATAGTTCTTCACAATCGCAATGTGAGAGGATAGGCTGACCAGCAAGTCCTGCATATCATAGGGAATGTTTTCAGAACCAGGACTAGTTGGAGTACCCCTCTACTGGCGGAACTTGGTAACCGCAACAACCGCAATGGCATCGCCCTCTGGGAATTTGCCTGGAAACAAGACAAGTAAAATAAGTACAAGAGTTTAACCCAGAGAAATACATGCCGGCTGAGGAAAAAGGAACTTACATGAGATATGACTGTGGATCCGGGTCAGCTCCTTGGTGCAATCAGCATGCCTCTTCCGGAGTTTCTCAAGTTCAGCATTTGCCGATTCAAGCTTAACGTCAGCCTCATTCAGCAGCTCTTGATCTTTGGCAAGTTGTAGGTTGAGACGTTCTCGCTCCTCGGTGAAGTCTTGGCCAGCTTTCTCCATCTCAGTCTTGTGGAGCTCCTTTAGTTTTTTCATCTCGGCCTTGAGCTTGGCAATTTCATCATCCTTGGATCAGAGCTTGGCAACCTCGTCGTCCTTCTTCTGGAGCTCAGCCTGGTGTTGCCCTGCTTGTTCGAGAAAATGCAACATCATATCAAGCACAGGCACACTATCTTCAAGGGTTGCTGAAACCGTTTGTTGACCCGGCAAAGCCGAGGTATGAATATCTGTAGAGCTCAGGAGAAAGGAGAGAGAGCATAGAAATTGAGTAACCAAAGTGACTTACCTTTTATCTAATCCAAGTTCTTCCTCATGATGGTGTTTTCGGCCTCCACTCGGGCTGCGCAATCCGAATAACAGATTAGTTCGGCAGAAAAACAAGGAAGGATAAGGAAGAGGTCGAAGAGAAAACTTACCCCTTTTCCCGAACTCAGCGAGAAGCGTGGTATGCTTTGTGCACAACACCTTGTGTGAGTCCAGGAGGCGCTGAAACTCGGCGGTCCGACGATTAGTAGTGATCTGAAAAGAGAAAGGTTGGCTCAGGTGTGTGCATATTCGAAGTATACAAAATCCAGGCCAAGTGGAACTTAACCCGGCTCTAGGTGTGTGCATATTCAAAGTGTACAAAATCCAGGCCAAGTGGAACTTAACCAGGCTCTAGGTGTGTGCATATTCGAAGTGTACAAAATCCAGGCCAAGTAGAACTTAACCCGGCTCTAGGTGTGTGCATATTCGAAGTGTACAAAATCCGGACCAAGTGGAACTTAACCCGGCTCTAGGTGTGTGCATATTCGAAGTGTACAAAATTCGGGCCAAGTGGAACTTAACCCGGCTCTAGGTGTGTGCATATTCGAAGTGTACAAAATCCGGGCAAGTGGAACTTAACCCGGCTCTAGGTGTGTGCATATTCGAAGTGTACAAAATCCGGGCCAAGTGGAACTTAACCCGGCTCTAGGTGTGTGCATATCCGAAACTACTAAGGAGCTATGCTAGTTCTCTAAGGAGCATCTGGCCGAGTAACAAGTTACTCCCCCAGAGGCTCAGGGACTAATGGATATATCTCTAAGCACTTATGCGTATTAAGTAAAAAGCAAAGTAGCGTACCTCAATCATCCGGCCAGCGAGGTTGATTGCCTTGGTTGCTGTGTTCATTTGTACGCTAAATTCAGCAGGCCCAAACTTCTCTGGGAGATCGTCGTCGGGATTGACGAACTCCACCTTGTTCCAATTGTTTACATATTCAATCAAGGCTGGAGGATAGCCCTCTCCACTAAGCATGTAAGGCGCCGCCAAACCTTTGACATGGGCCTCCCTCCTCACAACTTGGGCAACAGCAGGCTGGTATGCAATGCGAGTTGCTTGCTAGCTGACCCGGGGGAGGCATCTTTCTTCGGCAGCATGGACGCGAGCGTGCGCTGTCTAGCTTCGATGGATGCTGCCCCGGTGGCCTCAGAACCTTTCTTGGCCTTGGATTGCTGTTGGGAGGCTGAAGTTTGAGCTACAGATTTGGATTTGGGTGCAGCCTTGGTGCTAGCCGGGTCTTCTCGCCGAATCATGGAAGACTCGGACGAGGCAGAAGGAGTTGGCGCTGGTGATGGTGCTTGTGTTGCTACTGGTACTTGTGGTGCTGCTGTTGGTGCTTGTGCTAGTGCTGGTCTTGGCGGTGGTGCTATTGCTGCTGTTGTTACCTCAGAGGTGATGGGTTGCGGCTGAGCCGATGAAGAGCTGGGAGCATCCGCTACCTCGGCAGAGCCACTTCCCCCTGCTCCAAGGTTGCCCTCCTCTGGACGAGGTGGGCTAGGACCCGGAGGAGCCACTGGACCCTCCTGAATTGGGCTCAACGGGCGTGTATCATCGCCACGAGGGGGAGATGGGCTTTGCCAGAAGGAAGAGGAGATGCTGGAGCCGCTCTAGGGAACCTCCACCGCAGCCCTGTCGAATCAAACAACGAATAACAAGTTGTAACAAAAGAAAGGCATATAGATACAAAAGCACAAAGCAGAGAATTGGACAAAGAGAAAAGTGACTTACTCGTCAGAAGTCAAAGGCTCCTTGGGCTTCCGAGCTCTCCGAGTTGTGGCCTTAGTTGGAGGCTTGGTGGCGGCCTTGTCTGCGGACTTCTTTCGCCTCTTGGTTGTTTTGGGAGGTCCGGAGGAAGCAGCGGAAGTGGCAGCCCGTTTCTTAGACGCGGCTAGGACTGGCTCACCCGTGGCGAGAGGAGGATCCTCATGAATCTTCCCAGCCGGGTTAGCTGAAGCCGGAAATGCATAAGAAATGGGTACAATGTTAAATACCTCCACCATCTCAATGTCCGAGTCATCTTCATCGTCAGGGCAATCCCTTAAGGAAGAGAAGTTACCAGTGGGTCGCTTGGTTGCATCCGGGAATGCCAGGAAAATTTCCTGATCCCACTCCTCCTCGTCCGAGAAAAGTCGATCCTTCGCCCATTTGAGGGAAGGCTCGGTGCCATCTTCAAGGATTTGCTGGAGAAACAACTAAAAAGAAAATGCAAAGGGATCAAATAAACAACATACTCCAACATAGGATATAACTCGGAAAAGGATTGAATCGCGAGGTTTACCGTAGGAGGAGGCTTGTCTCGGCAGTAATGCTCCAACCCCCACTCCCAATCAGCGGAGAAGTCCTTGTCGGTCGTAAAGAGGGTCTTGACCCGATGGAATATCTCGGTGTTGTTCAGTTCAAAGGAAGAAGTCCGGTTGGGGTCAAGTCGCCAGCTCATGTGGCAAAGTTTGTGTGTGCGCTTCTGGAGAGGGGAGATCCGGCTGCGGATGAATGTGATCATCGCGTCCTCGTTACGCAGCCCCAAATCCTCCAGCTCCTGCAACCGCTTGTTGACTTGATTCGCCAAGACAGTTGGTTTCTTGGAAACCGGTCCCACAAATCCATATTAGGAGGACCCGGAGCATAGGGGTGCAGCCGGATCAGATCCTCATCCATGCCATTCCTCACATAGAAGAAGGTCCGGGCCCAACCCTTGCAAGAGTCAAGCCCCGTGACTCGAGGGAAGACAGATTGTTTCCAGGGAGAGATGGAGGCCGCACCAAATTGAGTCAGATGTTTGTCCTCTAGGGCACATAGCTTATTCGGAATCATGTAGCTTCGCAGACCGAAGAACCAGATCCAGAGCTCTTTGGTGGGCCACAGGCCGACATATCCTTCTATGGTGGAGGCGAATGAAGACAGAGACGTAATGACATTCGCCGGGAGATGGTGAGGTTGGAGTTCGTAGATGTTGAGGAAATCATGGAAGAAATCGCTCATAGGCAGGCCAAAGCCACGCTGGAAATGAGACAGGAAGACGAAGAACTCACCCGGATTGGGTGAGGGGGCAAGTTCTTCGGAGGCGAGGCGAGAAATCACACCCCCAGGGATGCGGCGGGTGCGGTAGAGCCAGTCCAGGTCATCCTGGCACACCTAGGAACCGGCCCAGGCACCACGCTCCGTGTTTCCCCCCTCCTCCATCTCTTCTTCAGTGACGACGAGCTCCTCTTCGGTCATCTCTAGGTCAATGTCCTCAGCGGCCCTATCGAAGGTGGGGGGGCAGAGGTCTAGATTGACGCGGACCCGTGGCGATGAAGCAGTGCGGGAGCAGTAGCAAGGCAAGTGCAAAAAAGCACGGTGCGGCGGAGGCGCTGCTAAGAAGATGCGGCGGTGGCGGTGTAGTCGCTAGGAAGAAGAAGAGGCAGAGAGGCAGGGGGTGCGAGAAGGGGAAAACTCCCAAGGGACGCGCCCCCTCCCCTATTTAACCACGCCCCAGCGGAGGGTAGTGGGATCGTGCAATGCGTCAAGGCCAGACGGTGTAGCCGTGTATCAACCGGGTCATCCAATCAGAGGCAAGACATAGGAAGGGCCACAGGGCACAGGGGATCCCATGACGCGACGTGGTGACACAGTTAACGAGGAGGCAGCTGCGACGCGACGTGTGCAACAGTAACCCCTGACAATAAGTGCAGTAACTGGCACACGCCCTTAAAATGAGGCAAGGTAATGATTACCCTCCACGTAGGACGTGGAGAAGTGTATGAGAGAAGGAAGGATAACCCGGAAAACTGAAGGGTAGCCCGGCCAACGAGTGATGACTCAAAATGTGCCAAGGGAACGCTACGCCACGGGATCCGAGCTACGGAGTAACTCGGAAAAAGGAGCAAAAGGATTGAACCTGTCGTGGCCTTAGCAGCTGAAGTTGCTAAGACCACACCAGCTTCGGGGACTAATGTCGGGGGGATACCCCCGGGTAGGGTCATGTCGGGGTATAGAGGCCGATTTAGCCGAGGTACGGCAAGGTCAAAGCGAATGCTGGCCGAGTCACCTCAAGGCAGGCCGACTTACAGAATAACCCGGACCGGAGGATGTCCACCTAACTGAGTCTCGGCCGACGTATGTCATATGCCGGCAGGCATTTTGTAACTTGTATGCAGGTACGCGCGAGGCCGGATTAACCAGGCATGATCCGGGTTATATCAGGCTTGCAAGAGAAGGAAGGTATCTCGCTGGTCAAAAGGTGGGTACTGTACGCTGGAGCATGAGCGAAGCGGACAGAGGGAAGGACCACTGAGGTGTGGCCGACAAGGGTGACGCAGCCTGTGTCGGATGACGCTGGCGCCGCAGAGGCTTATGTAGCCTCTACGTGGCTTACGATGGCAAAAGGTGACCTGCTTGGCTTGCTATTTTGGGAAGAGGCATATTCCCTGGAATATGCCTCCACGTATGCCCTAATTGGAGACCTAGCCTCCCCTTTATAAGGGGCACTAGGGTCTCTGTAGTGGGGGTTGGCATTTGAGGAGTTGGTTCACTGGGAGATAGGTAGTGGTGAGAGTAAGAGAGCTTCTTTTTCCTCCTCTCCCCAATACAGCTCAAGGAGCATATGTAACCTCGTGAACTTGAAGAATACAAAGCGACTGTGTGCGGAATCACCACACTATCCCTACCTGGATTCCTCTAGTGCATATTGGCCCCACCTTTAGCCTATCCATGGCATCTGCCGTGACACCACCACGACAAATCCCCAAACCCTAAGCAAGAATACAAGCTGGATCTGATCTCTAGCTACTAGGGATCATCTAAAACGCTTAACCAGATCAGATCTGAAGTGATCTAATTCTAGAAGCTTCCAAGTCAATGAAGACCAGTATCAAGAAAGGATCCTTCCTACTCAATCTACATTTCAACACCATCCACTTGATGATGCTTTGGTACCTTGCAACCCATCAAAATCATCCTCACCCACATTCTAGTCAAAAACCCAAATACTGCCAAAGTTGGCTGTCTGGAAAACTATTTCCAACATCACCTTTTTGAATGTCACCTTTTCTCAACCTTTGTGCATTTTTGGTAATGCACTTGAACCATCTTGTTAACCATCCTAAGGACAACCAAGGATCACTCTTGCCCTTGGTTAGAACATCCTCCAACCCAATTTTTCTTGATGGTTTTGCAGGCAAGAAAATAACTTTTCCTGCAAATCTAGTCAACATGCCTACTTTGATAGAAGCTCACACCACCACCCAACCTTCTCTGGACCAACTCTTTGCATGGTTGTGTTCTACTCATATAGGTCTTTCAACATCTACTTCACTGGTTCCAAGTGTATCTTTATTCTTCTAAAACCCACAAGGTTTATAAGGCATCATGACTCATCTGGTATGTTAGCCTTATTTTCAACAAAGTTTGCCATCAATTCCAGGCCACCTCAAATGTAACCAATCCAAAATACTTCTGCAATGATCATCTATATGACTTGATCTAACTATCCATCTATCCCTTGCATCAAGGTGAGATCTAAGCTCTAAGATCCAACAAGGTTTTGGTGGTATGAAAACAATCTTACCCTAGATCCTTAATCTCTAGTTTTTCACCAAAATCACCTTTGATTCTCAAATCCCAAGGTTGCAAATGCTTGCTACACCTTGTCTACATCATCTACCTTTATCATCAAGATTTATCAAATATTACCCATAATTATTATGGCTCCAAATCTATTTAATTCCTTTTATAGACAAATTCTTCAAAACCTCTTCCATAAGGGAAAGTTTGGATTTTGCCAAAGCACTTCCCCAACTTTTAGCTCAATTGAGATACATACATCATACCCTATCCCCCCACTTCAAAAATAAATATTTTTGAAGATTTTTAATAATTCATTTTGCCTATTTTCTTAATACGCAGAAATGATAAAATAAACATATTAAATACTTTTATTCATCAATAACTCTTGGGAAAATTCCCCTGGGTGTGTATTCACATTTGGGACCATATCACATCAAAAACTCCACTTGTCCAATGTAAATTCATGAAATGAGCTCCAATACTTCACTTCTGCAGTTTTTGAATAAATGGATTTAAGTGGACTTCTAATCTTCTGAAAAATACCAAATAAATCCTAGAGAGAAATCCTAACCTTACCCATCTACCAGCATCCTTATCTCTTTTGGTCAAGGTCAAAAATCAAGAATTAAACCTTGAACATCCCTGAGAGCAGATTTGGACATTTATCCCTTTAGCACCAAAACCTCCATCAAACCTCTTCTAATCTTCCCCAACAAGCCTCCACAGCACCACTCTCCCCTCTGGTCGACCACCCCATGTATCATGTACTGTAGCACCACCTTCCCCTTTTCTTTTGTCCTTGGAAAGAGAGAAAGAGAGATATGGCATCTTCCAAATCTTGGATATCTTGTGCAGCAGCAAACACCACCGCTTCCTCCACTCAGTGGTCAAATCAGAGGCCCCACCACCCCTCTCTCCACCTCCCTTATTGCCCAACCACTGGCCAGCACCTCCCTCCCATGTCCAAAATGGACATTTCACATCCCCATCTCCCTCCTAAGTTTAAATAGGCTAGAGGCCACCCCGTGCCTCCCCTGCCCCTCATTTGCATCATCTCCCCCTCACCTACCATCCACTCCCCTTCCCTTGCTCTGGTTTAGCCAAGAGAGGAAGAAAATTGCCTCTCGGACATTGTTCAAAGGATGAGCTTAGCCTTCTCCCCTCTACATGTCATTCTACCGAGCTCCCCGTGTCTTTCTGCATCTAACCCTCCCCATCTCCCCTTCCAGGACAGTACTTACCGTCGCCACCGTCGAGCTCTGGCGAGCTCGCTTCGGACATCGTCGTGCGAGCTGCTGTCCATCATGGAAACCCCTCGTGCTGCCCATCGTTGGAGTCGTCTCGGTGCATCGCCCCTGCTAGCACCCCTCCTGGCGCCTCCCCGTCGCTCAGGTGAGTTCCCCCACGCCGCCCAAACCTAGCTAGGGTTTTCGCCCAGTCGGCCCCGTCGGGAGGAAAGAGACGGCACTCAGCCGTCGATCTCCTCTAGATCAGACGGCCAACATGCCCCGATACCCCTTTGCCTGGTTCCCCCTCTAACCGGTGGGCCATCCCCGTCAAACGCGCCACGCGCTCTCACCCGCGCCACCCAGATTGGCTGAATCCCACTCGCTGGCCCAAACCGCTTCCAGATCCTAGCCCAGTATCCCCTGCCCCTTTTTCTTTTTGATTTCTTTTTCTAGATCTAATATTAACCATTACTTGAAATATAAAATAAAATATAAAATGACTCCAACTGCCTAGATCTAAAATTCCTAGGGTTCCTGACTGTTTTCTTGAACATGCAGTACCAAAACTTTGACCAAGTTTATTTTGATATTTTTCTGAGATTTATTATGCTAGCAAGTATCCTCTGCACTAAATAAATTCCCTAGAAAATTTTATAAACCTAAATGGAATAAATGCAACTATCTTTGGTAGATGTTTTAATGTACCTAACACATGGATTTGGCCTCAAGCGAAGTGGAGCATTTGTTTTCTGTGTTTAGGAATTTCGCTAGGCCAATATGTATTGACCTAATTCCAACTCCCTGTGATGTGGTACACTAAGATCTATAAAAACGCAGGAGATCAAATTTTACTGATGCTCTGTCTAACTTTGGTGAAATAATCATCTCTAGCTAGGGTAGTTTCAGTAGAAAAATCACTACTGGAGTTTCAGCACTCCAAAGTGGGTGATTTCAATTTCCCCAGAACTGTATTCAATGTACCTATCCATTGCCCTTTTCTTCATATCAAAAGTCCCTATATATTTAATCTGGAGAAAAAGACAAGTTGTGTACAAAACTTCCTTTGGGAATTTCCTGAGGGCATTTTGGTAAATATAGTGGCATGATTCAAAATCTATTTGGATCAGTACAGAAAACCCTACCTAACCACCCAAGGAAATAATTTTTGGACATACAGAACATTTCTGGTAAATTATTTCCTAAAACTAGAGCTTTTATCACTAGGAAATTCATAAATATTTCAAGGAAAGTGATAAAATAGTGAAACCACTTTTGTCGGTTTCATTTTATCAAATCCTATATGTTGGTATCATTTTTACCCAATGGTATCATACAGAATATGTCCTTGGTCCAAAACCCCCTCGTAGGTAGTTCCTCGACAATAAACCCTAAGGGGTGTTCATCCCCTTCTCCAAGGCCAACTCAATCTCCTAAACCCAATCCTCTCAAAACTTACTGAATCGTAATCTTTCATTGTTCACTGGTTGCTGAATTGTATGGATGCTTGTATTCTTTATGTTGATTGTGCCCTTATTTGTTTGCATGTGCTATTTGATGACGATAGATACGATATTACTGGAGATCAGACGAAGTGGGTATTATTGGTATGATTGGTATTATTGGTTATCTAAAGAAGAAGCCTAGGGACACTTATGTCATACCGCTAATTACAAGCAAGCCACCTTATTGCTCATAAGCTTTGCCCTACTGTTTTACTTATGCATGTTTTATCTACTGTTTATTAAAACTGCATTGTTTTACTATATGTTGATGTATATATGGTGGTGGTTTGGCTCCTCCGAACTATTACCCTTTGGTACTACTAAGTACAACTCCCTTGACGAACCCTACTTGTCCTTAGTATGGTAGATGGTGTAATGCACCATACCCCTTTTGGAGACCCTGTTTCAGCCAAAGCAAAGCTAAAGGATGGGAAGACCCCTGAAAAAGGTTTTACCAAATGTTTTCTGATAAAACCTTGGTGAGGTGGGACCTCCCAAGAGATGCTGAGAAAGAAAAATGTTTTTGTTTTACAAAATGTTGAAGGAAAGCTGGAGGAGAAAGGTTTACGAAAATGCACCCGGTTCTTTGCAGTTTAGCTATAACAACTTAACTCTATGCAACCACATTACTCATGAATGGGACATGGCTGGATTTGATGTTTGTCTATTCTGGTATAAGCGACCTCGCAACTACTACATGGGATGAAACTCCTTGGAGAGTGGGCCTTCTCTTGAAGGGTCCATGTGGGACATCGACCTGGAGAAGGAACGAAGGGTCTGCGGGCCTCCACGCGTTACTATGAGCCCCTCATTGAAAGCACACACTCGAGAAGTGGAAAAAGCGCTCCGGTTGGTCCTCGGTACCCGATGTCCTGGTTTTGAGGGGAGTAACACTCATAGGGTAGGCACTTATATTGGAGTGGGCATCCGGAGAGTCTTGATCGGTTAGTCGACCCACGACCGGTGTAGATCAGGGTAGTGTACCCGAACGGTGTGGGTAAAGTGTACAACCTCTGGAGAGTATAAATCTATTCGAATAGCCGTGTTCGCGGTTATGGACGGGTTGGACAAACTTCTATAGAGCGGTGCTGGTTTTTTTTCAAACAGGATTTCTGGATGGTCGTAAAGGAGAAAGATTTTGACCATGGGATGGTCGGAAGGGAAAGAAAGGAGTTTGGTCGTGGGACGACCGGAAGAAAGGAACAAATGGGTGAGCCAGTCCTAAGGTTTTCCAAAACTTTTCAAAACAGTTTCCAAAATGTTTTACAAAAGTTTTCAACAAAGATATGTAGATGTTATATCGACAACAGAAACTAGTTGAGAAAAGAACCTCTCTTGGAGCCCTCCTACTACCACAACCATAATGCATATCCTCTTGTTATTATTGTTATCTTAAGGTGGTTTGCGAGTACATTCAAAGTACTCACTGGGAATGTCCCTAGCTATTAACTTGGTTAGATATCAAGAAGAAGATGATGTTGGCGACTATGCGAGCTAGGACGTTCTCCTAGTCAGTTACTTATAGGATAAGGCATGGATCGGGCTCTACACTTGATGAAGTTCCGCTGATGATTATTGATGTAGCCATAACAGCATTTATGTAAGTCTTGTAAATCGGTATGTCTCGGATGTTGTAATGATACTTGTCGATTTTTCTCCACGGCTCACTGATCATGGGAATGTGGTGTATGCATAACAGGGATTTCTCGGATGATTAATCCGGGGGCCACACAGACTTGGTACAGAGCCATCATGACTGTAGGAGAACCTTAGTTAGCATGGACGTTAGACAGGAACACTATTTTGAAAACACCGGCCCTCAAAAAACTAGTTCCTTAATGATCTTCGAAAAGTTCTACTTCTTCTCTTACTCTAAGTAAATGCTTTCAAAATGGTTTCCTCTAACTCTCGTCCAAACTTCAAACCTATGGATTTTAAATAACTAGGATCTAGAACTCGGTGAGGACAATGAGAACAAGATGAAGACAAGCACTTACCAGCAAACATAAGGAGACTACAACCTCACCCTACCAGCGGAGTCCTCCCAATCAGAAGACATCGGGTGTTGCACTATCAAGAAGCATCCAAGATACGATGAAGGCTTCAGTCGCAAGACAGTGACCCAGACCTCAATCCCGTGATCTCTAGGATCAATAAGTCCTAAGACTAGGATTCCCCTTTATTGCGAGTAGTTAACTCCTTGGTCCCCCTAGTTGGCCGTGTTTGCTTGCCTAAGTGCAGAAGGTGTTGCTTGATGTGTGATGTTTGCTAAGGACATTGCAATTTCCTCACTCTGTTCGCCTTGTTTGTATGTTCTCGTTTGCTTTGACCTCCTTAAAAATATGACTCGAGGAGCGATAACCCACCTAGTAACTCAGGAAACCCCAGTGTTAGCTGTCGGTAATGAGACCCAGACTAACCTCAAGAGTACATGAGAGGAAAAGCATCGGAAGAACCAGGAGTTCGACATAGTAAAGTCAGAACAACTCGAAGACTTCACCTCAGCAGGATGACATACCTCGTCCAACTCACCTCTCAAGACTCGTCAATAGTGCAACACTCCATTATGCATCAGTCTATTATAGCAAAATCCCGTTGAAGCCGGAAGTCGATCACTGAAGGATCCTCAATATCCACAAGAAACCACCCGATAAGTCAACCAAGACAAGAAGTGAAGACCTACCCACACAAACCCTTAGTGTATTAGAGCTTCTGACCGCCTGAGGAGACTAACTAATCTAGTCGACCCTACCTGAACTAACGGAATGATCCTCCCTAGAAGGTCAGAACCACCCCTGAAGTCAGATGCTAAGGAAGCGTGAAGATAACGAGTCCACTCCGCCAGCAAGCAGAAGCAACGCAAGAAATGCAAATGATGACCGCTTACCCGATGCTGACGGCTTCAACCTTGACTAACTACTATCAAGGAGAGTCGTAAACCGCTACATTACCTTGAGCTAACCCCTTAAAGGCTGCATTGGGAAACCATCCCTCCAAAGTTTGCGATAGGACGTCACTCGAAGACTCCAATCAAGACCCCGAAAGAAGACAGCCTTCCGCTAACATCGAGTCAGCACTCCAAGACAGAAGATCCGCGCCCCTTCCGAAGCACCTCAGTGAAGCTCTAAGGTGGAAAGACTGCGTCTTTCCCACTCAATCTCCAGAAGACTGTCTACCAGAAGATACTTCAGAAAGGATCCACAGATTCGACGTCTTTTCTCCAAGTAACAACTCGGGGTCCATCAGAGCAGAAACGAACTGAAGATTCTATGAAGCCCTCTGCTACTTCAGCTGAAGACCACCCTAAGGGACCGTAGATTCGCTGACCCCGTTAATTCTAAACCGTTTGGACAATCTGCTAATTCAACTACTCCGATAGGCTAAGTACCAAAAAAAGTAGTATATAAGCCTCATAACACCTGGTTTGCGGACGTCATCGGAAGGTTTCAACTCTGGGCAGAAGATTGCGATATCCACCTAATATCATCTAACGACTCCAAGAAGGAAGGGCGGTGTTAACTCCAAGCCACCCTAGTTTAACCCTAAGGGTGAAAGACTGTGTCTTTCCCACAAAATAGAATAACCCTCTGCTAGGAGAAATCCAACAGTTAGACCCAAAGACGTAAACTAGGATACGACAATCCCTTAAGAGAGACGTCGTAAATCCTTACCAAAGGAAGATCACCCCTCGCAATCCCGATTGAAGCCTGCTCAACACGTGCATCCTAGACGATTGAAGTTCAACCTCACCATTGTAATGCCCCTGCTCAAGGACAAATCCTACAAGTTAGTATGTGAGAAGCATATGACGCTAACTCCAACACAACATCCCCTAACCTTACTCTCTAGAATCTCGGGACGAGATTCGTTTAAGGGGGAAAGGTCTGTAACATCCCAATTTTAGCAACCCTGATTAGTTGTCCAGAATGCAAAAATCAGGGGGAACAAAAACTTTTTCTTGTTCATTGGTGTAGTGTTTGCTTGTTGTTTGTTTGTGCTTGTGCATGTGAGAGTATGCCATATGATACTCCTTACCTCAACATCAGTTGTTAAAAAGCTATTTAACAAAACTATCCTTGCTCATTTTATATATTCTCAAATGTTCTGGCATTTCAAAACACGAGCCAAGATGCTTATGTAACCAAAACTATTTTAGTAGCTTCTATTGACAAAATTATGGAGAAATATATAATATAATCTCCTTATGTTTTCAAGACAGAACCTTCAACTACTCCTACCTCTAGGATTCTCAAATCCTTGTATAAAACTTTTGAATTCTACTCTTGGTAGGGACACCAAAGACTCTCACCTTAATCAAACTCCAACCCTTCAAAATGTCCCAACCTTACCTCAAGTCAGACTTGATGGTAACCCCAGTAGTGGAGTTGCTTAGTGTATAAGATGAGTTGCTTTGATCTGTTGTTTGACTTGATTGCTTAGAAGTAGTATGAGATACCCTAGGAGCTCATCCACTAGGATCAAGATACTTTAAAATCCCCAAACCCTAAGCAAGAATACAAGCTAGATCTGATATCTAGCTACTAGGGATCATCTAAAACCCTCAACCAGATCATCTCTGAAGTGATCTAATTCTAGAAGCTTCCAAGTCAATGAAGACCAGTATCAAGCAAGGATCCTTCCTACTCAATCTAGATTTCAACACCATCCACTTGATGATACTCTGGTACCTTACAACCCATGAAAATCATCCTCACCCACATTCTAGTCAAAAACCCTAAATCTGCCAAATTTGGCTGTCTGGAAAACTATTTCCAACATCACCTTTTTGAATGTCACCTTTTCTCAACCCTTGTGCATTTTTGGTAATGCACTTGAACCATCTTGTTAACCATCCTAAGGACTACCAAGGATCACTCTTCCCCTTGGTTAGATAATCCTCCAACCCACTTTTCTTGATGGTTTTGTAGGCAAGAAAATAACTTTTCCTGCAAATCTAGTCAACATGCCTACTTTGATAGAAACTCACACCACCATCCAACCTTCTCTGGACCAACTCTTTGCATGGTTGTGTTATACTAATATAGGTCTATAAATATCAACTTCACTTGTTCCAAGTGGATCTTTCTGCTTCTAAAACCCACATGGTTTATATGGCATCATGACTCATCTGGTATGGCAGCCTTATTTTCAACAATGTTTGCCATCACTTCCAGGCCACCTCAAATGTAACCAATCTAAAATCCTTCTGCCATGATCATCTATATGACTTGGTATAACTATCCATCTATCCCTTGCATCAAGGTGAGATCTGAGCTCCAAGATCTAACAAGGTTTTGGTGGTATGAAAACAATCTTACCCTAGATCCTTAATCTCTAGTTTTTCACCAAAATCACCTTTGATTCTCAAATCCCAAGGTTGCAAATGCTTGCTACACATTGTCTACATCATCTACCTTTATCATCAAGATTTATCAAATATTACCCATAATTATTATGGCTCCAAATCTATTTAATTCCTTTAATAGACAAATTCTTCAAAACCTCTTCCATAAGGGAAAGTTTGGATTTTGCCAAAGCACTTCCCCAACTTTTAGCTCAATTGAGATCCATCCATCATATCCTATCCTCCCACTTCAAAAATAAATATTTTTGAACAGGTTTAATAATTCTTTTTGCCTATTTTCTTAATAGGCAGAAATGATAAAATAAACATATTAAATACTTTTATTCATCAATAAATCTTGGGAAAATTCCCCTGAGTGTGTATTCACATTTGGGACCATATCACATCAAAAACTCCACTTGTCCAATGTAAATTTATCAAATGAGCTCCAATACTTCACTTCTGCAGTTTTTGAATAAATGGATTTAAGTGGACTTCTAATCTTCTGAAAAATCCCAAATAAATCCTAGAGAGGCATCCTAACCTTAACCATCTACCAGCATCCTTATATCTTTTGGTCAAGATCAAAAATCAAGAATTAAACCTTGAACATCCCTGAGAGAAGATTTGAACATTTATCCCTTTAGCACAAAAACCTCCATCAAACCTCTTCTAATCTTCCCCAACAAGCCTCCACAGCACCACTCTCCTCTCTGGTCGACCACCCCCTATATAATGTACTGTAGCACCACCTTCCCCTTGTCTTTTGTCCTTGGAAAGAGAGAAACAGAGATATGGCATCTTCCAAATCTTGGATATCTTGTGCAGCAGCAAACACCACCCCTTCCTCCACTCAGTGCTCGACTCTGAGGCCCCACCACCCCTCTCTCCACCTCCCTTATTGCCCAACCACGGGCCAGCACCTCCCTCCCATGCCCAAAATGTTGGGGTTCGCAGCATAGAAAACAAAAAATTCCTACGATGGGAACTATACGCCAAGATCTATCTACTAGATACAAGCAACAGGTGGATATACATCCATAGAGAACTTACCCTCGAAGACAACAAAGATTTGTTAACGAGTTGGAACTCATGGATGATGTAGTCGTACACTTGCCGATCTCAAGATCGTGATGAAGTTCAGCAGGTCCGGCTCCAGCACGTCCATCAGATCCAGCTCCAGCAAGTCCAGCACCACCAAGTCAAGCACCGCAAAGTAGCGGTGCATCCGTGATCGCACACACGTCTGGTACCCTGACAACCTCCGTACCTCGCTCCAGCAAAGCAGCGGAAGCAGCAACTCCTTTCCAGATAAATCCACCGGGAACATGTATGTCGCTAATCCAAGACCATGGGGGAATAATACTAGAGGGGGAGAGAGATCCTTCATGAGGAGGTGTGAGGAAGGAGTGAGAGGGGGACCTTTTATAGGAGGAGGGGAGGCTGTCCCTTCACATCCCCATTCATTTGGTGGTAACCCCCTCCACATTAAAATGCCCCTTCACATTCTCTTTTAAAGTCTCCACTTTAAATGCATTAAATTTCTCCAAATTTAATGCTCTCTCATTTAATAAAACTCTTTTATTATTTTTATTCAGAATTTTGTTAATTACTTTAATTAACAAACATTCACATAAAACCCCCTGCAACATTTCAATATTACATGCAGAACAAATTTCAGCAATTTCACCCAAAACAGTTTTGGTGTCTATTGAAATAATTTCAGCGCTTTCTTAAATCTTTATCTGAAACATATTTTCTCCAAATGGTTTCGATATCTCTTAAGTGTGTCACCCTATGGTTCGCGAATAATGCAGACATGATCGAGACCCCTCTCCGATCAATAATCAGCAGCGGGACCTGGAGATCCGTACTGACTCCCACATATTCAACAATGACTCTTGTGATCGTGTGAACCTTTAACGTCATAACTAAATCCCTTTGTCTCGCGATATATTACATGTCCGAGATTCAATCATTGGCATCCAAATACCTAGTTTGATCTCGTTACCGACATGCACTCTTTTCTCGTTCCCGTGATATAATATTCTAGTGATCACATCACTTGCTTGCAAGCTATTTCAATGTGATATCACCGAGAGGGCCTTGAGTATATTTATCCGTCATCGGGATGGACAAATCCCACTCTTGATCCATGAGCCTCAACATAACACCTTCGTAGCACTGGACCCACCTTTATAGTCACCCTGTTATGGTGTGACGTTTGATGTTATCAACATACTCTTCTGGTGTTAGCAATTAACATGATCTCATGGTCTAAGGACTAAGATTACTTCGTATGATGTTTTAGCAATATAAACATAATGACTCTAATCGTAATGCTATACTTCGGATGAATGTTCATCACATCATTCCACCAATGTTGTGACCTCGTTATTAACAACATCCAATGTCCATGATCAGGAAACCTTGATCATCTTGTTAATCAACAAGCTAGTTTATATGAGAGGCAGTACTAGGAACTTTGTATTTTGTTTATTAAACACACATGTATTAATGTTTCCAATTAATACAATTATAGCATGCAAAATAAACATTTATCATAAACATGGAATAAGATAATAACCACTTTATTATTGCCTCTCGGGCATATTCCCTTCACAAAATGGACATTTCACATCCCCATCTCCCTCCTCAGTTTAAATAGGCCAGAGGCCACCCTGTGCCTCCCTTGCCCCTTATTTGCATCCTCTCCCCCTCACCTACCATCCACTCCCCTTCCCTTGCTTTGCTTTAGCCGAGAGAGGAAGAAAATCGCCTCTTGGCCATTGTTCAAAGGATGAGCTTAGCCTTCTACCCTCTACTACTCCCCCTCTGCATGTCATTCTCCCAAGCTCCCCGTGTCTTTTGGCATCTAACCCTCCCCTTCTCCCCTTCCAGGACAGTACCTATCATCGCCACTGTCGAGCTCCGGCGAGCTTGCTTCGGACGTTGTCGCGCGAGCTGCTGTCCGTCGTGGAAACCCCTCGTGCCGCCCATTGCTGGAGTTGTATCAATGCACCGGCCCCGCTAGCACCCATCCTGGCGCCTCCCCGCCGCTCAGGTGAGCTCCCTCGCGCCGCCCAAACCCAGCTAGGGTTTTCGCCCCGCTGGCCCCGTCGAGAGGAAGGAGACGGCGCTCAACCGTCGATCTCCTCTAGATCGGACGGCCATCGTGCCCCGATACCCCTTTGCCTGGTTCCCCCTCTGACCGGTGGGTCATCCCTGTTAGGCTCGAACGCGCCACGCACGCTCACCCGCGCCGCCCAGATGGGCCGAACCCCACTCGCTGGCCTAACTGCTTCTAGATCCTAGCCCAGTATCCCCTGCCCCTTTTTCTTTTTGATTTCTTTTTCCAGATCTAATATTAATCGTTTACTTTAAATACAAAAGAAAATAGAAAATGACTCCGACTGCATAGATCAAAACTTTGACCAAGTTTATTTTGATATTTTTCTGAGATTTATTATGCTAGCAAGTATCCTCTGCACTAAATAAATTCCCTAGCAAATTTTATAAAACTAAATGGAATAAATCCAACTATCTTTGGTAGATGTTTTAATGTACCTAACACATGGATTTGGCCTTAAGCCAAGTGGAGCATTTGTTTTCCTATAGTAAAAATAACAAGAACAGCCTTTTATATGTTTAGGAATTTCTCTAGGACAATATATGAAATGTATTGACCTAATTCCAACTCCCTGTGATGTGGTACACTAAGATCTATAAAAACCTAGGAGATCAAATTTTATTGATGCTTTGTCTAACTTTGGTGAATTAATCATCTCTGGCTAGGGTAGTTTCAGTAGAAAAATCACTACTAGAGTTTCAGCACTCCAAAGTGGGTGATTTTCAATTTCCCCAGAACTGTATTCAAAGTACCTATCCATTTCCCTTTCCTTCATATCAAAAGTCCCTATATATTTAATCTGGTGAAGAAGACAAGTTGTGTACAGAACTTCCTTTGGGAATTTCCTGAGGGAATTCTGGTAAATATATTGACATGATTCCAACTCTATTTGGATTAGTACATAAAACCCTACCTAACCACCCAAGGATAGAATTTTTGGACATACAGAACATTTCTGGTAAATTATTTCTTAAAACTAGAGCTTTTATCACTAGGAAATTCATAAGTATTTCAAGAAAAGTGATAAAATAGTGAAAGCACTTTTGTTGGTTTCATCTTATCAAATCCTATCTGTTGGTATCATTTTTACCCAATGGTATCATACAGAATATGTCCTTGGTCCAAAACCCCCTCGTAGTAGTTCCTCGACAATAAACCCTAAGGGGTGTTCATCCCCTTCTCCAAGGCCAACTTAATCTCCTAAACCCAATCCTCTCAAAACCTACTGAATCGTAATCTTTCATTATTCACAGGTTGCTACATTGTATGGATTCTTGTATTCCTTTATGTTGATTGTGCCCTTGTTTGTTTGCATGTGCTATTTGATGATGATAGATACGATATTATCGGAGATCAGACGAAGTGGGTATTATTGGTATCATTGGTATTATTGGTTATCTGAAGAAGAAGCCCAGGGACACTTATGCCATACTGTTAATTACAGGCAAGCCACCTTCTTGCTCATAAGCCTTGCCCTACTGTTTTACTTATGCATGTTTTATTAAAACTGCATTGTTTTACTATATGTTGATGTATATATGGTGGTGGTTTGGCTCCTCCGAACTATTACCCTTTGGTACTACTAAGTACAACTCCCTTGACGACCCCTAATTGTCCCTAGTATGGTAGATGGTGTAATGCACCATACCCCTTTTGGAGACCATGTTTTAGCCAAAGCAAAGCTAGAGGATGGGAAGACCCCGGAAAAAAGTTTTACCAAATGTTTTCTGATAAAACCTTGGTGAGGTGGGACCTCCCAAGAGATGCTGAGAAAGAAAAGGGGTTTTGTTTTACAAAATGCTGAAGGAAAGCTGGAGGAAAAAGGTTTATGAAAATGCACCCGGTTCTTTGCAGTTTAGCTATAACAACTGAACCCTGTGTAAACACATTACTCTAGACTGGGACAGGGCTGGATTTGATGTTTGTCTATTCTGGTATAAGAGGCCTCACAACTACTACAGGGGATGAAACTCCCTGGAGGGTGGGCCTTCTCCTGAAGGGTCCATGTGGGACATCGACCTAGAGAAGGAACGAAGGGTCTGCAGGCCTCCACGTGTTACTATGAGCCCCTCATTGAAAGCGCACACTTGAGAAGTGGAAAAAGCGCTCCGGTTGGTCTCGGTACATGACGTCCCGGTTTTGAGGGGAGTAACACTCATAGGGTAGGCACTTATATTGGAGTGGGCATCCTGAGAGTCTTGATCGGTTACTCGACCCATGATCGGTGTAGATCAGGGTAGTGTACTCGGATGGTGTGGGTAAAGTGTACAACCTCTGCAGAGTATAAATCTATTCGAATAGGCGTGTCCACTATTATGGACGGGATGGACAAACTTCTGTAGAGCAGTGCTAGTTTTGTTTTCAAACGGGATTTTTGGAAAATAAATGGCTTTGGAAATGTTTTGACCATGGGATGGTCGTAAAGGAGAAAGATTTTGACCATGGGATGGTCAGAAGGGAAAGAAAGGAGTTTGGTCATGGGACGACCAGAAGAAAGGAACAAATGGGTGACCCAGTCCTAAGGTTTTCCAAAACTTTTTAAAACAGTTTCCAAAAAATTTACAAAAGTTTTCAACAAAGATATGTAGATGCTATATCGACAAGAGAAACTAATTGAGAAAAGAACCTCTCTTGGAGCCCTCCTACTACCACAGCCATAATGCATATCCTCTTGTTATTATTGTTACCTTAAGGTGGTTTGCGAGTACATTCAAAGTACTCACTGCCAATGTCCCTGGCTATTAACTTGGTCAGATATCAAGAAGAAGATGATGTTGGCGACTATGCGAGCTAGGACGTTCTCCCAGTCAGTTGCCTATAGGATAAGGCATGGATCAGGCTCTACGCTTGATAAAGGTCTGCTAATGATTATTGATGTAGCCATAACGGCATTTATGTAAGTCTTATAAATCGGTATGTCTCGGATGTTGTAATGATACTTGTCGGTTATGCTCCACGGCTCACTGATCATGGGAACATGGTGTATGCATAACAGGGATTTCTCGGATGATTAATCCGAGGGCCACACAGTGGAATGCAAAGTGTTTTGAAACGTCAAAATGCAAAGCATCACAATGTGATATTAGATATCAAAGTGGGTGAATAGAAGGCACCAAATAAATTGTTGTAGTGTAGATGTAGAGACCATTATAGTTAGCACTCAATTAGAATTTATAGTGAACCATTTGAACTCGAAAGTTTTGGGGTTATTCGATATAACCAAAACAATAGCTAATAAGTCCTTGTAGCATATTCACTGGAAACTTTGAATACGAAAACCATAGCTGAAACCAAAAGGAAAGCAAAATTCGAATTGCTTGGATTTTGGTACATTCTTGAGAAAGCTCACTTCTAGTGATGTTTCTCGATTATGGAGCAAATGGAAGATAGTGAAAAACATGATGAGGATTCAAATCCATGCATCAGAGTGTTGAGAAGCGTAACAGACAATGTTCCTGAACGATTCTCTTCACAAAAGGAAAAGAATCAATGATAATGATCATTGTGTTTTCCCCACTAGTGTTTTCACTACATGAAGTAGGATTCAAAATGTAATCCATATCTTGTATGGAGACATTTGTGAATCATTTGTCATGATTATTGGAATATGACATACCTATGAACTACTAAGGAAATAATGGTAAACTAGAATTATGAGAAATCCTAGAATCAAACTTCCCTTGAGATTAGAAAGCAATTCGTTGCTAAATCTCACAAGTAAAAGGGGTTACTTGGAATTTTCCCAAATGACTGCAAAGCCATAGTGGAAAAGGGGGTGAATGAAAAAGGCGTGATTTGTCAAGTAATGGACGAATTCAAATGAATTTGATTCAAGTGTGCCAAATGTCTAGAGGATTTAAAACTAGTAATAGGACTAGTATCTCATAGTAAATCTCCAAGTTTGATATTTGATCAAAGGATTTTGAAGTTGTTCAAAATAGTGAGTGGATATGCAATTTGCATAAAATTGAGTGGGAGCTATGTAAGTCTTTCTAAAACAATATGTTCGTAACATATTTTTGAGTGGGAGCTTATAGGAGTAATTCTTAAGTATGTTAAGAATGAAAGCGCAAATACTTATAAATAATGATTTATAAGATGTAGAAGTTGATAATAGGTGCATTATGATATTATGTAGTATTCCTTAAGGAATTCTGAAAGGGGTTTTCAGAATAGAAGTTAATTAAGGAACTGGTCCTGAATAACTCAAATTAGGAATAGTATTAAGTTTAACATCAATGGTTGAAAGAAAGAAAAGGATGATCATCATCCACTATGTTGAGATATAGGTTCTATCTAAGTAAACCATGATGATAACTTAACATAATATGTGATCCAATAAGGAACGTTCAAAAGTGATTAAGTTTGAATCATGGAACGTTGAGCTAAGTTTGTCCGCAGTGTCTAGTAGAGAACTATGGATATATTTTTCCAAATCCATAAAGGATGACATATCTTAAAGCATAAAGAGTTATGTTATAAGGGAATATGTTGGAAACTCCTATAAATACCGATTAAAGTCAAGTAGGAAGCGAGGTAAACTAAAACATCGAAAGTTGCATAGAGTGCACTAGTGTTTCGATGAATACATTTATAATAATAGATAAGGGTACCATCTAAAGTGTTGTATAAAGTTATGGTGGGGCTAGTTCGCTTTTAACATAGAATGATGTGTCCTAGGGCACAGTGCCCATGAGAAAGCCCCCGAGGTTGATCTAAAGTCACTATAGGCTCCTGGAATCAGACCTCCTTCTGCCGCCATAGCAACGATGCATACACACAGATGCTATCATGTGATGATAAAGTATTAATGCCAATCAAGGTGACATTAGTAAGTTGCAAAGGATTTGGGACTGTAAAGTACAGAACCAAGACTCAACCTCTTCCATGAGCAAGCATGTTCAGGGTACCGGATATAAGGTGTCAATGATTGAGAACAAATGCAGCTAGTATATTTGTACTATAGTGCAAGTGGGAGACTGTTGGAAATATGCCCTAGAGACAAATAGTAGTAAGGAATATTATCATATTTCATATAGTTTATGATTAAGTTTCATATCATGCTATAACTGTATTGAGTGGAAACATCAATACACGTGTGATATACAAACAACAAGGGGTTCCCAGTGAAACTCTAGTCACTGGTTCATTGGTAAACTGATGATCATGTTTCCTGATCATGTGGCATTTATGCTAGTTGGAAATGGAGTCATCTCATTCCGAGAATGAGATGATGAACCAATACCCAACCTAAACATCATGACCCGATCATGTCACGAAGTTCAATTTACGATGATTAGAAATGGATCCTCGTAGACTATTCCTTAGACTGTGAGGCTATATCAATCACTATCTCCCGAGAGTGCTTAGATAGCATCAAACGCCATCTGGTAATACGGTGGTTATAAAGGTGTGTTCAGGTACTCGGAGGAAACTATAGAGGCAACATATGTCAAGAGCGGGATTTGTCTGTCCATGTGATGGGAAGATACTCAAGGGCCCACTCGGAGAGGTTATATCTAATAGCTGCGCAGCGTGTGATTTGATCATAGGGATATCAGTTGTCAGAATGAGTCAAGTAGCATTGTTCAGTAACAAGATTGAACACGACATGGTGATGTCATTGATCAGATCTCGGGAAATGCAAGTATCGAGAGACAAAGGGAATAAGACACGACTGTCCCGGTTCAAACGACAAAAGATCTTCGTGGAACGCATAGGGGTCACATGGCCATCCAGGTCCCTCTATTGATCATTGATGCGGGAGTGTCCCGACCATGTCTGGAGTGTTCCCGAACCGTGGGGTATCACGCTTAAGGGCTTGATGATGCTTAGAGAGTTTTTATAGGATCGGTAGAATCGCCGAAGAATAGTAGAGAGAAAACCGGAAGGGTTTCGGTAAGTCCGGAGGATGTCCGGAGTGGAGGTGGAAGGTGTTCCATAGCCACGGAGATTGAATAATATGTGAATGAATGTTAAATGTTGATTTAATCATTTATTCATAATTATTTAATAAAGATAAAATCAATTAAAATGGTCAAAGACTTAATGGGCCAATTTCCAGAGGGAGAGGGTCCATTAGGGGAAAGGAGAGAGGGAGAAGGGGCAAGGGGGCTGGTTGGCTGGGCCTAGCCCCCCACGTGGGGCCCACTAGGGTGTCCGGCAGCCACCCCTCCCCCTTCCTCTCCTTTAGTTCCACCCCGGGACTTTGATGGAGGTAGTACCTCCCCTCCCCCTATATATAGTGGGGGTATTTGGCCAAATTAAAACACACCAATAATCAACAAAGGTCTTCGCACTTTTGTGAGGACCTCTAATTGATATTTTCTCCCTCCCCCTCTCTCTCTGTCTCATGACCGTGGTCCCAAGTCTGGACTGCGCGAACGAGAGACATCTTCACCGTGGAGCACCGTCATGCTGCGGGATTCGGATCCGAGAGCTCTACTTCCGCAACTACTGCTGGATCGGGGAAGCGGGAGTCATCATCAGGCATCGGACATGTGTAACTCCCCACGAGGTGTCGCACTTGAGGCACTCAAGTCGTTGGAGCCATTGGAGCGCAAGGACTTCATCACGACCTTAAGGTCAACTTCGGCTCGTCTACATCAACCACGCTCTCCTGAGCGTTGACAACGCTTTTCGGTCTTCAAGGGTAAGTTCGTGAAAAGCCCCTACTGTTATTGTATTACTAATAGATAGGTCCTGGCAGCTTTAGGGGTTCAGGGGCGTAGGGTAAAATTTATTGTTTTCATACGCGGAACCCCAACAGTTTAATATTCTTCCCCTTGTTCACTCTAGTAGTGAAACTCATTCCATTATAGTATTGTTCAGGAATAGGTTCTAAGGTAGTAAGGGATGCGCGTAAGGCAAAAGCATCATTATTTGGAAAATTAAAGCATGCACACCATTCATCTAATGTTAAAGTGTAGTTGTTGTTCATAAGTCGGAAAGAAATAGTGTCCTCTCCTTGCCATTGTTTAACGATTCTTTGCAACGAACCTAGAAATTCAATGGTTAAGCTGCGATAAGTAGGTACACCATGGTACACAAAGTTTTGCAGGCCAGCTCTATTGCAAAGTAAATTGAAGTCATCAGAAATACTGAGTTGGTTCAATATAATGGGGCAAGCCCACTTGGTAGACTTCGCTTCGCGGTTCTTGATCTTCTTGAAGAGATCACGTTTTGGCTCATCCCTGAACCGTATCCCCATGCGTTCTTGAGCGGCAGCTCGAGAAGCGCTAGCGGTGGCACGAGCACGAGTTTGCATCCTTGTGTTCATTATCGAAAACATTTAAGAAAGACAAAAATTAAACTTTTTGATCCAACAATAGTAAGTACAACATATTCCTCACATAGCACACTAAAAAATATCCTCAAAATAATAATCTAGGCAATAAAATCATAGCAATTAGTTCATAGTAGGTCTCACCCTAGATTGATAATGACAATAGTTCAAAGATGAATTTGCAAAAATTAATTGGAGGATCGGAGGAGAAACATATCGTAGATCACTTGTGTGCGAGGAAACCGAACAAAATTGAGTACAGATGGAGATCTCTTGAGGTTTTGAGAGAGTTTGGAGGTAGAAGAGAGAAAGGGATTGAGGTTTTGAGAGAGTTTGGAGGTAGAAGAGAGAATATCCTCGAGGTATCTTCCCGTGCGTTTTTGTGGTCGGACACAACTATACGGTCAAAGCAATGTGTTTCGGCCGTATAGTTGGCCTTCTGTCAAAATTTTAGGGTTTCCTCCTGGCGGTGCAGCTATATGACCGGAACTATATGAGCGGAACAATATGTTCCCGCCGTATAGTTGGTCGATAAACTTTCTGTCCCTAGGAAAATAAAATATACAAAGGCATCGATATCTATACAACTGGAACTATATGGCCGGAATTTTTATTTCCGCCGTATAGTTGGTCGTTAAACTGTCAGTACATTGGAAAAGAATTTGTACGGAGAACGATATCTATACGACCAAAGCTATACGACCAGAATTTTTATTCCCGCCGTATAATTGGTCATTAAACTCTAAGTACATATGAAATAAAAATTATCAATGGCAAAGATATCTATAAGACCGGAACTATACGGCCAGAATTTTTATTCCCGCCGTATAGTTGGTCGTTAGACTCTCTGTGTGCATCAAAAAAATTCCATTTCTTCGAAAAATACTTCTTTTCCTGTAACTTAGTGATACACCTTGTTTTGACAAAAAAATGACAGTAAATATTGTCAACCAACAACAACATGAATAAAGCAGGAGTTTTAGTACTACCGAACTTATTCCCCTCAATTGGAGTTTTCTAGCACTCTTTATTAAACATATACTAAAACTAAAACTTAAGAACTTTACTCAAACCTTTATTTCACATGGGTTGCCTCCCATGAAGTTCCTCTTTTATGGTCAATATCTTGACCTTAATGTTGCTCACTTAGGCCAGATGAGTGGAACACCCACTCCAAAGTAATTGGCCTTCAAAGTGATGGCCTCCTTTTCATCATGCTTGGCTTTCTTCTTCCTGGGAAAATGAATAACAAAAGGATACCGTGAAGGCAATTGAAGCTTCACGTTCCCTTCATGTAGATTAATCAAAGCCTTAATAGTTCTTAAGAAAGGACGACCTAATATAATAGGAGCAGTAGCATCTTCAGGCATGTCAACATTAGCAAAATCAATGAGACCGGGACAACCTTTAATGTATACTAAAGTATTCTGCTTATTTCCTGTAGCTTGTTTATAGGTAGAATCTGTAGATGCAATTTTAACTCAGTGATTTCAAAGGAGCCAAGATTTAACTTGTTAAAAAGACTCTTTGGAATTGTTGAGACGCTTGCACCTAGATCACAAAGTGCAACTGTCGGGGGGATGACCCCCGGGTAGGCCAAGACGGGACCAACTGGCTGGCTCCAAGGAGCACATGTCGTCTAGACCCAGATCAAGGAACCATAGCCGGGTGGAATCCCTACCCGGCCCGCACTCAAGTTTCCCCGGCTGGCCCGTCTAGCCGGGTAGCTAGAAGAACCAGCTGGGAGGCCGCTCCTAGCCGGCCGCCTCGGATCCGCTGGTCATAGTACGGTAGGGATGACGCTCCTTGCTGAGCGCACCCTTGACCGGACAGGTTGGCTGGCCTGGCCGGCGCTACTGGACAACTGCGCCAAAGCTGGAGGCGGATGAGCAAAGCAAGGGATGTCGAGGAAAGCCCAGGCTTATGCCTAAAGAACCGGCTGACGGATAAAGAGCCGGATGACAAGTAAAGCAGAGGCGCTGGACACTAAAGCGTGGACCTCCCCTGTACTGGAGGCTTGACTGGACCCGGGCCTACCGTTTGGCCCTTTCCAGTCGGCCCACTTTGCAAGGCCCAAATCCAAACAGTAAACCCTAGAACCCACCTTGTAAGATACCTTCTCAACCTGTATATAAGCGGGGGTAGTGGTAGGGTTCTAGGTAAGCAGGAAATAGATAGAAGAGGAAGGACTTAGACAATTCCAAGCAAGAAGTACCTAAGGAAACAGCTCAAGGAGCATCTGTATTGGGCATTCGCCCCCTTTGATAGTAGATCCTTGTAGGAGTAGGAGTTTTACCTCGCCGAGAGGGCTCTGAACCTAGGTACATCGATGTGTTTGCAGTATCTGTGCCCAACCCTTTGCGAGTAGCCACCGATAGCATCCTGATTGTCCCCTTCATGCCATCCCCGATGGTAATGCCGTGTTCCACACCATGACAGTTGGCGCCCACCGTGGGGCACAGCGCGTCAGCTGGGATCATCTTTCGCACGGGACTTCCACTCGTCGCCGGTGAGCGAGTCGCCTCTGGCCTCGTCCTCACTCTCGGCTCCTACGACTGCGTCCTCGACAACGCGTCTTGCTTCGATGAGGGGGTTTTCCCAAGCGGGGGCTCCATCATGCACTTCGGCGAGCACCGCGTCTATGTCGTCACCGTCCCTGAGGCCTTCTCTCGTGAGATCGTCACCATCTTCGGCGCGCCCACTGGCTTCTCCACCTCGCGCATCGCTAGTGGCAGCGTCGAGGTCATGATGGCAGGCTCGGTGGAGAACCGTCGCCCACCTCTGGAGCACAATATGGACGGCCGCGCCACTAACTGACGCCTCCCGAACCTGGACCAAATCAACGCGTCCATCGAGCACCTCCGCAACCCCATCACCCCCATCGAGGCGGATCCAGCTGCAGCTGCGGCGGCCCTGGAGACTACTCGCCGAACCTTCTGGAGGAGGCTGGCAAGGTGGCGGCCGCCCAAAGACGGATGAACACCACCATGCGGAAGTACAACATCGTGCACGGCTTCGCGCGCCTGCCTGGCACCAACCTCCTGGCCCAGCCACAAGGCCGAAACCTTGGTTCAAAGATGGATCGCGCCGCTAATCCATACACGCCCACGGTGCAGCCGGTCTACAGCACCCCCGCCAAGAATATGAGGGCCGCGGGGGCGGCAGTTGCAGAGCTAAGCCACCTGGAGGGCGAGGAACTGCTCTGCCAATAGGCGCGTGCCTAGCTCCTCATGGTCACAGCGAACAAGCAGCAGGCCGAGGCAAAACTTAGCATGGCTGGCAACAGCAGAACCCAACCGGCTCGCCGGATGGCGGATCCGGTTGCAGGTGGCAGGAAGGCATCTTCCCCAAACGGAGCGAGGAAGAGCAATCGCCCACGCGGTGGATCTGCATGTCGTGGGAACAATGCCCGCGACGCGGCGGAAGTTACTAGCAAAAATCGCGAGCCGGCCGACAAAGCCGGAAAAGGCCAAGCGTTGCCCAAGTCCCGCCTATCTGGCCGGCTGGGACCGCTCGAGCTGGAGGAACAGCAAGACGCGCGCGCGAGAATCGACCTGCTGGTCCAGTCGCGCGCGCTAGAGGAAGAAAGTCCAGCCGGTCCAAGATGCTTCGGACCGTGCATCCGGAACGAGCCATTTCCTAAGGGATTTTTGCTCCCAAGGGATACACCAAAGTACAACAGCTAGGTCAAGCCGGAGGACTGGCTGGTGGACTACACCACCACCGTGGGCATCTCCAACGGCAACCGCCGGGTAGCAATACGCTACGCCCCTCTCATGCTCCTCGACTCAGCTAGGACGTGGCTCAACAGCCTCCCCGACAACAGCATTAATGCTTGGATTGATTTCGGGCAGGCGTTCGTTCGCAACTTCACCGGCACCTACAAGCGCCTAGGCCGGCCTGGTGAGCTTGCTCTTTGTGTGCAGGGCCTGGATGAATCCGATCGCTCCTACATCACCCGATGGACGAGCATGCAAAACTCCTGTGAGGGGGTACATGAACATCAGGCGGTCGATTTCTTCATCAACGGCTGCAGGGACTGCACTATGCTCAAGCATAAGCTTCGCCGGGTGGAACCCAAAACCATGGCACAGACCATGGCCATCACGGACGTGGCAATGAAAAGATCCATCCGGGTGGACGACCAAGGGAAAATAATCGTTGACATCGCTATATAATGACGCTAGCCGGAGGGAAATGGCCACAGTTCTAGGAGGCACGATAACTGCCACGGCAAAAGGAAGGACGACCAGCCGGACAACCAATATGGCTCCAGGCAGGTGGCAGCAGTGCAGGAGGATCCGGCTGCAGGCGGAAGCTAGAGACAGAAGCCTGATGACCGTCCTCCAAGGCCCAAGTACACCATCGAGCCGATGCTTGATGGGCCATACGAGTTCCATAGCGGAGGCAACAAACCAGCCACACATACCACACGCCAGTGCACCTGGACGAAGAAAATGGTGGAGATTCCTGGCGCACCAGCTGGACAGGCACCACCTCCTCCAGCCGGCGGGCCGCCAGGCAATCGCAATAACCACCGTCGAAGCAAAGACGATGACAACAACTACCCCCGCTAGGTGGGAAACTACCACATCTTCACCACGGAGCCGGAGACGAAGCCCAACAAGAGGCATCACGAGGCGGAGGTGAACGCAATCGTTCCTCTTATTCCCCAGTACCTCAACTGGTCAGAGCAAGAAGTTGCATGGAGCCGGAAGGACCAGCCAGCTGAGCTGCCTAACCTAGGCACCTACATGATGGTTATGGATCCTATCATTGTCTCCTAGAAGCATTCCTGCAGAGTCTCCCGCGTCCTCGTCGATGGAGGGAGCATCATCAACCTCCTGTGCCGCAGCTCGCTCGACCGACTCGGTATCAGCGAGTCATAGCTGGAGTCGTCAAGCACCTCCTTCCACGGAGTCGCCCCAGGTCCGCCGCACTCCACAATCGGAAAGATCCGGATAGACGTCATCTTCGACACGGAGGACAACTTCTGCCGCGAGCCCATCTGGTTCGACGTGGTCAACCTCTGCAGCGCGTGCCACGCAATCCTGGGGGGCCCAACGCTCACCAAGTTCATGGCGGTACCACATTATGCGTACCTCAAGATGAAGATACCAGGGCCCAACGGCGTCATCACCGTGGCTGGTTGCTACAGACGGTCTGTGGAATGTGCCACAGACGGGTCCAAAATAGCGGAGTCCATGATCATCGCAGAAGAAAAACGCGTAATCATGCAGAACCTGGCGGCCCTACAGAGGGACATGCCGGCTAGCGAGCCCAAGTCGGCCGGAGAGGCACAATTCAAGCCATCCAAGGGCACGAGAAAGATCCTGTTGAACGAGGCCGAGCCGGACAAGTTCGTCCTGGTCGGAGATGGCCTTGACAGCAAATAGGAAAGCGCGCTCGTCGACTTCCTCCATGAGAATCGGGATATCTTCGCATGGTCCCCCAAGGACATTCCAGCTGTTCCGAGGGAGCTCGGCGAGCACTCTTTACATGTCAGGCCGGATGCAAAGCTGGTCAAACAGTCACTACGCCACTTTGCGGAAGAAAAAAGATGAACAATTGGGGAAGAGATCACCCGACTGCTCGTAGCCAGATTCATCATGGAGGTTTTCCACCCGGAATGGCTGGCAAACCCCGTACTCGTGCTGAAGAAGAACAAGACTTGGCGCATGTGTGTTGACTACACCAGTCTGAACAAAGCATGCCCCAAAGATCCATTCGCCCTGCCAAGGATAGACCAAGTGCTCGATTCCACGGCCGGCTGCGAGCTGTTGTCGTTTTTGGACATGTATTCCGGCTACCACCAGATCCGGCTGAACCCTGCTGATCAAATAAAGACAGCATTCATCACTCCTTACGGAGCCTACTGCTACACCACAATGACGTTTGGACTAAATAACGCTGGAGCAACATACCAGCGTTGCATGCAGAAGTGCTTGCAGACTCAGATCGGCAGAAACGTACATGCCTATGTGGATGATGTGGTGGTCAAGACCCATGGAACGCGAGCCTGCTTTGTCCCTTTTACACTTGAGAAACAAGTGTATGTATCTTACCCTCATGTAACGAACAAGCATAGGAGCGTCGACAGTCTCGGGGACTCCGCAATAAATAAACAAGTCATGCTGCACAAGTCAGTTTTCCGGCTGCATTACTTTAACCCCGGAGCCCGGCAATCCGCCTCGGGGACTCGCCGGTTGGCCCAGACGGCTGCGCGGCCCACGTGGAAAAGTAGTGTAAGCGGTTCCTAAGGCTTCCTCTTCGGTTCCGGCTGCAGACCGCAAGCCGGCTGACAGATCCGGCAAGAGCAGAACACTCAAAGGCCCCTACATGAAAAAGCCACGAGGAAAACAAAAACGTCTGGACGACCCGGTTGCGCTCGCTCACTTAAAGACAATGACCCAAACCCGAAGTATCGTGCAGTACGCCTACTAAACTAGCCCTTCGACTCGGCTAAAAGCCAGCAAAGGAACGACATCAAAACTGGCCAATGCTCACTGAGAAAAGGGCAAAGACATTGGATTTGCACGAAACAGCAAAAATTTCAAAAGTAGTAACTCTAAAGATTACAGTCTGAACTTGCATATGCTTAACCAGGCAAACAAATTGTTTGTTTCCATGCTTGCATGAGCCAAAGTTTCAACGACGAATACCCAGGCCGGAGGCAAGTAACTTCCAGGTGGCAGCAGAGCAGTTCAAGGAGCTTCGACCCGGCTGTATTCTCCAGTCGGCCCGAACCTCGGGGACTACACCCTGTGGATCCGCTCGCGTGCCCCCACACAGAAACCTGCAAACAAGACAACACAAAGGAGCTTCGACCCGGCTGCATTCTCTAGCCGGCCTGAACCTCGAGGACTACACCATGTAGGTGTGCTCGCGCGCCCCACAAAGAAAAAGCATGCAGAAAATGCAGAACAGAAAGTGCAAACAAAAGAGCACAAGCAAATATATAGAGGGAGACAATGCTCCCTCAAGAGTTCAATAAACAAGAGACAATTGTTCACAAAAGCACAAAGAAAAAACAAGTTCGTCAATCATAAATATTCCTGGCATATCATGGAACGAGTTCACTAGGGGGCAGAGGGGCCGGAGGCATCAGCTGGAGCGCGGCTGCTGGAGGCAATGTTCGTCGAGGCGGCCTACGGCGTAGCCAGAGCGTCAGTGCGTGGCGCATCTAGGGTGTGATAGTACCGCTCCGTGCCGGCTTGGTCGCTGAAGTCCCTATCCAACGCAACGAAGCTCCAGATCGTCACGCCACAGGAGCAGATGTCAGGAACCTCGGCGTGAAGCTGGTCATAGCTGGTCCCATGGTGAAATCTGCGGGAAAGGCTCTATAGATCCACATCCGGGTACCAAGACTTCAGCAGCGCCAGCACCATCTCTGCGCCACCCCGAGCCACCCACTCGCGGGCCACATTTATGAGGTCCGGAGCGCCCATTAGGCGCTCAGCTAGGACAGCCATGGTGGCGGGTGGGGCGACCTCGGGCCAGACATAGTCGAAGACTTCGAGAGCGGCAGCGTGAAGCCAGTTCGCCTCCTCGCTGACGGCCGCCACCAGCTCCCCTGGGTGGAGATCCTGGTCCGGATCCATCTTGGGAATCCGGCCTAGTGCCTGATCTGTCTCCTCAGGATACTGAGCTATAGCGGGAAAAAGAAGAGTAATCAGTATTGACTACAAAGGGCAAAGCTGCAAAATTGGCTCAGGCCAAGGGCACTTAATGATAATGATCTCAGCGATCTGGCAAAGCTCCAACAGCACAGCCGCTACCTTGGCCTTGGAGGTCTTGAGGGCATCCGCCTGGGTGGCGTAAAGCCCCTCCAGGTTCTTCAGCGCCTCGGCCCGGGTGTCCGCCGTCTTCTTGGCCCTGCTAGCCTTGATCTCCATCTGCTGCTGTTGTGCAGTCAATTTGGTGATCTGGTCCTGGCGGGTCTTGTTGGACTCCTCCAGCCGGGCGACCTCCTCCTTCAGTCGGGCCACCTCGCGGTCCTGATCCGCCAGCAGAGCTACAAGAGGGTAACCAATACTCAACAAGAAGAGCGAGAAATTGCGCAATTGAGAAGATACGGCAGAGCGAGCAATCTTACCGCCCATATCCCGTGAGGTCTTGGCGGCGTCAGAGGGAGCCCTCTGTACAAGAAAAGGGAGATAAGAATCAAAAGAACCAGTTGCGTCGCAATACGGCAAAAAAAGAACCAAGATTGGCGACAGAGCACATACCTCGATGGAGGCCCCCAGCGCCCTGGCTTGGCCGAGCCCCTTCTCCAGCACCCTCACCAGCTGGTGGGCCTGGCCAACGGCCAGAGGCACCGCCTCCGACAAATGCACTAGGAGAGTGCCCAGCGGCAGCGCAGCCCGAGCCGGCATCCAGCCAGTGACCTGGAGGTCATCATCGCTCACCTGCTCCGTGGAGGGTTCACCTTCCAGCTGGACGGGGGCCTTCGGCGGCGGCACCTCCACCCGGTAGGTGCTGGAGTCGGCGCCCAATGTCGAGCTAGAGGGAGGCACAACCGTGCCGGCATGCCCGGACAGCAAACCCTCAGCAAGCCGGGAGACGGCCCCGACCCGGTGAAGCATCGTGGGCGAAGCCGGCGGCACCTCCGTCGCGTCCGTTCTGGCCCCAGCCGGCGGCATCACCTTCATCGCTGCCACCTCGGGGGTCGGAGCCGGCCCAGCCTCGGGAGTCGGAGCCGACGCATCCTCGAACGCCGGAGCCGACACGGCCTCGGATGCCAAATCCGGCGTGCTCCCCTCAGTAGCAGATGGAGGGGCGGATGCGGTGGCGATGGTCGCGGAGCCGGGCAAGGACATAGCCTCGCTGTAGAAACGCAAGGAGTGAGCAAAGCAAATATGAGTAAGTCAATACAAGCACCAAGAAGACAAAGGCGCCTACCTGGCAACGCTCAGCATGGTGGCCGCATGGCGGGGGAGACGCGCCTTCTTGGCGCCACCTCCGGCTGGAGCAGCGTTGGTTGGGGCGGCCTGCTTCCCCTGCCCCTGAGCACGGCGACCTCGGTCAGGTCCACATCCTCGCCATGGGCAGCTATTCCAAGTGCAAGCAAAACGTCAAGATTACAACTATAGGCATCATAAGGGCATGACAGACAAGGGCAGAAAACAAACTCTCACTGGGTGTGTACTCGCAGCCCTTGTCAGACCGCATGGGGAACCGCTCCGCCTCCACCGGCGGAGCCTTCACGGCTTGAAGTCCGCGAAGAAGTCGGGGAGCTTGGTGTCCCCCATACCGTCCTCCACTAGCTGCGCCGTGAAAGGCTACTCAACAAGGGAAGATAAGAGGCACGAAATGGGAGTCCCTCAGGAAAAATCACCCAGAGAAGAGCAAGAAAAACATACCTTCGGCAGAAGCCGGCTGTGGTGGTACGGCCGGCAGGAGAACGCCCAGTCCTCCTCTAGCGCCTCCTTCAACATGGTGGCGAGCCACTCACGGAGGGCGGCGCGCGGAACCTCCAGCCGGTACACCCGGGTGGGGTCTAGATGGCCGGAGAGGTGGCACATCTTGTGTCATCGGTGCTGCAGCGGTAGCACGCGGTTCACCATCCAGGATAGCAGGATATCCCGGGCGGTGAGCCGCTCCTTGTCCACAAGGACGGCCAGGCGGGCGCCCATCCGGTCGATGTCGCCCTAGGCGCCTAGGTGCTGAACGCTCCAGGCCTTCCGGCTGGAGGGGACATTGACGAAGGCGGGGACCTTGATGAAGTCCACCTCCGTGTTGTTGCGCACGTAAAAATACGAGCGCTGCCAGAGCTTGACGGTGTCGGGGTGCGCCAAGCGCGGTATGGGCGCTGATGGCTGCGGGTAGATGGCACAGCAGCCCGTCTCCGTCAACGGGCCGCCCTTCCCCACCACCTTCACCTTGAAGTAGAAGAACTTCAAGAAATTCGCGGCGTCGGGGCAGACGCCGAGGAATGCCTCGCAGCAAGCCGCATGAGGCGACAGCATCGACACGGCATTGGCTCCGAGGTGGTGGAGCTGCAGGTCGAAGGTGACCAGCAGCTCCGAGGTGGTGGAGCTGCAGGTCAAAGGTGACCAGTAGCTCCAAGACGAAGCGGCTCAGCGGCAGCCCAAGGCCGCGAGCGAAGTGGGCGAGGAAGACGACAGCCTCGCCAGGCTGGGGGTTGGGCACCCGCTCGCCCTCCGGCGCGAGACGGTGCTTCACTAACCGCTCCGACGGGAGGAACTTCCCCCACCGGTACTTCTTCACCAACTCTTCGGTCACATACGAGCCACACCAGCCGCCGGCGACTTCAAGCAGCATGTTGCCTAGAAAAGTAGCCGTGATGGAGGCACGGGGTCCCGTTGTCGAGGAAGACGAGCGGCACCGGCGACCAAGAAGTGGTGGCGCAGAGGGTCAGTGAGAGGCTAGAGCGCAAGGGAGAACAAGGAGGCAGGCGCAGGAGACGAAGTGAGTAACCACTGCTCCTTGGCGCACGTATTTATCGGGGAAAAACAGCCATGATGGTTCCCCTACCTCTACGCCACATGGCAAGCAATGGCCCCCACTCCACCACGCCGGTTCCCCTCCCTCTGCGCCACGTGGCAAGCAACCACCCCACCACCGCATGATGGTTCGGGGTGGATCACGTGCGCCAGCGCCACGTGCATAGAAAATCAAGTGGAAGTTAATGCGGGAGGGAAACCACATCCACGATCTCCAAGAGGACACAATGATGAAGGCATGCGCGCCGTTACCAAAAAACTGTCGCGGCAGACCCAGAAGTCAAACTGACGCGACGCGCGCCAGAAACGGCAGACATGGTTGACGCAAGCGCCGATGACAGCAAACTGGCGATCCGTCTCCCGGCCGGGTGAGGCAGCCGGTCAAGAGGATCACCGCTCACACCTTGTGTGGGGGACCATCGGCTCCGTAGACGGTGAACCCCAACCGGGAAACAACACAGAATCTCAAGCCGGTATAGGACAAAGACTGCAGGACAAAGATTACAAAACAAAGACTATGAGATAAATGAAAACGACAAAGCATCTGCATCATCAATCATTTCAAATGAGCACGGTAGAACTTCCCCACGAGGCCAAGTCCTAACGCGCTCGGGGACTAGTGTCGAGGGGATGACCACCGGGTAGGCCAAGACGGGACCAACTGGCTGGCTCAAAGGAGCACATGCCGTCTGGACCTAGATCAAGGAACCACAACCGGGTGGAATCTTTACCCGGCCCACACTCAAGTTTCCCCCGACTGGCTCGTCAAGCCGGGTAGCCAGAAGAATCGGCTGGGAGGCTGCTCCTAGCCGGCCGCCTCGGATCCGCTGGTCATAGTACGGTAGGGATGATGCTCCTTGCTGAGCGCACCATTGACCAGACAGGCTGGCTGGCCTGGCCGGCGCTACTGGATAACTACACCAAAGCTGGAGGCTGACGAGCAAAGCAAGGGCTGACGAGGAAAGCCCTGGCTTATGCATAAAGAACCGGATGATGAGTAAAACAGGGGCGTTGGACATTGAAGCGTTGACCTCCCCTGTACTAGAGGCTTGACTGGACCCGGGCCTATTGTTTGTCCCTGTCCAGCCGGCCCACTTTGCAAGGCCCAAATCCAAACAGTAAACCCTAGAACCCATCTGTTAAGCTACCTCCTCAACATGTATATAAGGGGGGTGATGACCCACAAGTATAGGGGGTGTATCGAAGTATTTTCGAGGGAAGTGAAACCCAATTTATTGATTCGACACAAGGGGAGCCAAAGAATATTTATAAGCCTTAACAACTAAGTTGTCAATTCAGCTGCACCTGGAAACAATCTTGCTCACGGCAGTTTATTAGTAGCAACAGTTTTGTAGTAGGAATAGCAAAGTAATAGCAGTAGTAAAGTAAAGACAGCAGTAACAATAGCAGTAAACAGTAGGATTCGAGTGCGGTAGGCATAGGGATGGATGGACGGGCGTTGCATGGACAAGAAAATTCACATAGCAATCAGAACATAGGGCAATTAAAAATAAATAAGATAAAGCATCCAAGTACTAGATAATCATAGGCATGTGTCCCATATATAGTCATACGTGCTCGCAATGAGAACTTCCACAACATCTTTTGTCCTGCCAGCCCGTTTGCAGTGGGGCCTCAAGGGAACTACTGGCAATTAAGGTGCTCCTTTCAATAGAGCACCGGAGGAAAGCATTAACACTCCGTGAACACATGTGATCCTCACATCAAAGCCATTCCCTCCGGTTATCCTGATTTCTGTCACTTCGGGGCCATTTGTTCCGGACAACAACATGTGTATAAAACTTGCAGGTAAGACCAAAAACAATACAATCATAATGAATCAATAACATGTTCAGATCTAAGATCATGGCACTCGGGACCTAGTTACAAGCATTAAGCATAACAAGATGCAACAAAGTCATAAAGCACTAATAGAAGATACTAGGCACCATGCCCTAACAATCTGATGCCATTACATGAATGCTCTCATCCAATCCCTACCATCCCCATAGCCTACAGCGGGGGATTACTCACTCATAGATGGGGGAAACATGGATGGTCGATGGAGAAGCGATGATGATGATGATGGCGATGATCTCATCCAATTCCCCGTCCCGGCAGGGTGCCAGAACGGAGTTTCTGGTGCTGTTTCGTGGAATCTGGTAGTGGCGGCGGAGCGGAACTCCTTGAAAAACATCGACTCCCCCTGAGTTTTTAGGTCAGAAGGCATCTTATAGGTGAAGAGGGAGACCGAGGGGGGTCTGGGGCAGCCAGACCACCTCCTGGCGTGGCCAAGCCCAGCCCGCGCGGCCAGGTGGTGTGGTTGGGCCCCAGCCCCACTCCGTCTCATATTCTGGCTTTGGGAGTCTTCTGGTGAAATAAGATTTTTGGCTTTTGTCCCGTCCAATTCCGAGAATATTCATTTTCTGACTTTCCTGGAACCAAAAACATTAGAAAACAGGTAGCTAGCACTGTGGCTCTTGTTAATAGGTTAGTCTAAGAAATCATATGAAAAGTACTCCAACGTGTGGACAAAACATAAGAAAGTAGATAAAACCAAGCATGGAACACAAAAATTATGGATACGTTTGCAACGTATCAACATTCCCAAGCTTAAGTCCTGCTCGTCCTCGAGTAGGTAAGTGATAAAAAGAAAGAATAATTTTTGAGGTGACATGCACCATCATAAACTTGATCAAAGTATTTGTAAAACATTCAAAGCTGGGATCATAGTACTTCAATCATAACATGAAAGACAAAGTTCTAGCAATAACACAAAGAAACTATGATGCAACATGAAAAGGCACAAACAAAAGATTCATGAATAACAATGCTTTGCAAGACGTTTGTTTGTTTCACATAAAGAAAACATAGCATGGTGGCATTCAGCTTGTCCCTCATAACAATCTCAATTGTTATGAAAAAGGCACATTAAGCAATCTCAATTGTTTATAACAAGTCATGCTACAGCAAAGAATACTAAGCATAAAGCCAAAACAATATCAAGCATGGCATGACAAAGCATAGGCCACAGTCAAAAACAAGCTCTCTTTACCACGTAAGCATGAACTTTCCTACTCTTTTCCAATCCAAACCAAACTATTTGAAAACCAAAGCATGAAAGAGGAGGTCCAACCAAATTATTCAGAAAACTAAGCAAACCAAGCAAATGAAAAACCAAAACAAAAACGAAAAAGAAGATGCTCCAAGAACAACACAACTGTGCATGAAACAATAAAAATGAAGCGTTTGGAAAACCCTGGGATTTTTATTGATGAAGAGGGGGATGCCTTGGGCATCCCCAAGATTTGACACTTGTACTTCTTGGATATTTCTTGGGGTGACACGTGTGGCATCCCCAAGCTTGATCTTTAGTCCATCCTTCATCTCATTACTCATTCCTTCCATACACCTAAAATTTTTCCTTAATACAAAACTTCACACAATCTTTATTAGCAACATTAGTGCACTCAAGATATTAAGTCTTTGGGTTCATTTCCAACACCAATAAAACTTAAATTAAAACACAAGCTACTATAGCACTTCCCTAAAAAATCTCAATTCCCCAAAAGAACTCAAAAAGGAACCAACAAGAAGCAAATGCAAATAAAGGCAGAAATCTGTCAAAACAGACCAGCAGATAAAGGAAATTTTTTTCGAAGACCTTATGTTTCTCAAATCGAAAAGTGTTGAACTAACTAAAGTTAGATAACAACCTGGGGCAGAAGCACAAAAATTGACGCCTCAAAAGGACATACAGAGATTTTACACGAATTTTTATGGTGAAGCACAGAAATCTGTTTCGGGGCAGAAACTTTCCTAACCATTACTTCTCTCTCATCAGAGGTTACTCTTGGCACAAAAGGCAAATAAAAAGGATAAGCAGCGGTTATTACTGAAGTAATAACTTCCAAGACTTATCTAAAACTTTTCGGTTATCTCCCAATAAGTACTTTTCTTTAAAGCCTTTAAGTTAGGCATGATAGTTTGAGAGGATGCTCACATAAGAAATATGAATTGAAGTAAAAGAGAGCATCAACAAGCAAATTAAAAACACATTTAAGTCTAACCCACTTCCTATGGATAGGAATCTTGTATGCAAATAAATTCGCAAAGAACAAAGTGACAGGCATAGGAAGATAAAACAAGAGTAACTTCAAAACTTTTAGCACATAGAGAGGTGTTTCAATACCATGAAAACTTCTACAACCATTTTTCCTCTCTCATATTAATTTTCATTAGCCTCATGAATAAACTCAAAAATATAACAATCACATAAAACATGCTTTTCATGTTCTACAAAAACACATTTTTTATCAAGCTCAAAAATAGTGGGATTAAAACCTTCAAACCCACTTTCAACAATTCTATAACACGATGACTGATCATTCAATATAGGACCATTGTCTAGAGCTTTATCATAAACAATTTCTAAGCAAAACTCTTTAGTACCATGCATCTCGAAGTTAGGCACAAATAAATAATTATCACAGATAACATGAGCATAACATTCATCCTCCTTTGGTAAGCATGGGGGACAATCAAATAATGTAAGGGATAAAGAGTTACTCTCATTAGAAGGTAGGCATGGGTAGCTAATCCATTCTTCCTCCTTTTGTTCATCACTCTCCTCCTCTTTTTCATCTAATGAGCTTTCAGGTTCATCCATTTCTTCTTCCATAGGATCCTTCAAGGCATTAGTCTCTTCCATTTGTGGAAAGCATCTATTAATATATTCAAGAATATAGCCATTTTCTTCCTTGACATTATCAAATTAAAATCTAAGTATATCATAAACCTCATATTTATAAGGCGAATCATCAATATTTTCAAGAAAACTAGCAAGTTCAAATGCATCCTTCCAAGCAATAAATTCTTCAATTTGTTCCACATCATAAAAGTCATAATTTCCTTTAACATAAGAATATATGGTAACATTATCTTTATACTCACATTGAAAAGGAAGGTGTTTATACCTCTTACAGCAACAAGATTTATCAAAGCAATAAGTAACATTATAAGTAGAGCACACGTTTCTAGCAATGGTATACAATTTATCAACTTGTTCCCATAAGTGTTTCCCTTTTCGTGACAAGCGGTGTTCCTTATAATAATATTTTTGATCTTCCGTGAACCCACCTTGCCAATAAGATTCAGTTTCAAAGGAAACAACCATTGATAGAAAGCATGATAAAGCAAGACAATAACAGACCAACGAAAATAACAACTAGAGTAGGAACTAATTTTTTTGTATTTTTATAAAGAAATAAGCAAACAAGGAGGAAATAAACTAAGCTTGAACAATAGTGATTCCAACTTGACTTGATAAATAAATCTATGCTCCCTGGCAACGGCGCCAGAAAATAGTCTTGATGACCAACAAGTATAGGGGGTGTATCGTAGTATTTTCAAGGGAAGTGAAACCCAATTTATTGATTCGACACAAGGGGATCCAAAGAATATTTATATGCCTTAATAACTGAGTTGTCAATTCAGCTGCACCTAGAAACAATCTTGCTCATAGAAGTTTATCAGTAGCAACAGTTTTGTAGTAGGAATAGCAAAGTAACATCAGTAGTAAAGTAAAGACAGCAGTAACAATAGCAGTAAACAGTAGGATTTGAGTGCGGTAGGCATAGGGATGGATGGATGGGCGTTGCATGGACATGACAATTCACATAGCAATCAGAACATAGGGCAATTGCAGATAAATAAGATAAAGCATCCAAGTACTAGATAATCATTGGCATGTGTCCCATATATACTCATATGTGCTCGCAATGAGAACTTTCACAACATCTTTTGTCCTACCAGCCCATTTGCAGCGGAGCCTCAAGGGAACTACTAGCAATTAAGGTGCTCCTTTTAATAGAGCACCATAGCAAAGCATTAACACTCCATGAACACATGTGATCCTCACATCAAAGCCATTCCCTTTGGTTATCCAGATTTCTGTCACTTCGGGGCCATTGGTTCCGGACAACAACATGTGTATACAACTTGCAGGTAAGACCAAAAAAATACTATCATAATACATCAATAACATGTTTAGATCTGAAATCATGGCACTCGGTCCCTAGTGACAAACATTAAGCATAACAAGTCACAACAAAGTCATAAAGCACTAATAGAAGATACTAGGCACCATGCCCTAACAATCTGATGCCATTACATGAATGATCTCATCCAATCCCTACCATCCCCATAGCCTATAGCGGGGGGATTACTCACTCATAGATGGGGGAAACATGGATGGTCGATGGAGAAGCGATGGTGATGATGATGGCTATGATCTCCAATGCCCCGTCCCGGCAGGGTGCCAGAACGGACTTTCTGGTGCTGTTTCGTGGAATCTGGTGGTGGCGGCGGAGCGGAACTTCTTTTTGAAAAACATCGAACCCCCTCCTGAGTTTTTAGGTCAGAAGGCATCTTATAGGCGAAGAGGGAGACCGAGGGGGTGTCTAGGGCGGCCAGAACACCCCTTGGCGCGGCCAGGCCCAGCCCGCGCGGCCAGGTGGTGTGGCTAGGCCCCAGCCCTACTCCGTCTCATATTATGGCTCCAGGAGTCTTCTGGTGAAATAAGATTTTTGGCTTTTGTCCCGTCCAATTTCGAGAATATTCATTTTCTAACTTTCCTGGAACCAAAAACAGCAGAAAACAGGCAGCTGGCACTATGGCTCTTGTTAATAGGTTATTCCAAGAAATCATATGAAAAGTACTCCAAAGTGTGGACAAAACATAAGAAAGTAGATAAAATCAAGCATAGAACATCAAAAATTATGGATACGTTTGCAACATATCAGGGGGTAGTGCTAGGGTTCTAGGTAAGCAGGAAATAAATAGAAGAGGAAAGACTTAGATAATTCCAAGCAAGAAGTAGCTAAGGAAACAGCTCAAGGAGCATCTGTATTGGCCATTCGCCCCCTTTGATAGTAGATCCTTGCCGGAGTAGGAGTTTTACCTCGCTGAGAGGGCTCCGAACCTGGGTACATCACTGTGTTTGCAGTATCTGTGCCTAACCCATTGCGAGTAGCCACCGATAGCATCCTGATTGTCCCCTTCATGCCATCCCCGATGGTACTGCCGTGTTCCACACCACGACACCAGCTATCTCATTGGTTCTAATTTTAATCTTAATAGTAGGCTCAAATATGTCATCTAACTTTACAGGTAATTTTTTAGCAATTTCCTTATATTCTTCCTCAAGCTCACATAACTTAATTGCTACCTGATTGACAAAGTGTTGGTACATAGCTTCCTCACTACCTTCACTTAACGGAATCTTGACGTTGATCCTTTTTACGAGATCTTCAATGGTGTATCTTGGCGAAGGAGCATTACTATAATCAAGTTCTTCAAGTTCCTCCCTTTGGATTCTCATCATCTTGAGGTCTTCAACGGGATTTGGCTTAGCTTTACCTGCAAATTTAGCTAGAATGAGAGTTTGACTCTCGGTTATCTACCTAGATGTGCCTCAATGATCCTCGTTCTTTTTGAAGGGCCTGCAAATCATTTCTCAAACTAACAGCTTGGTTAGAAAATTTACCAAGCATAGCATCATGGTTCTCCTTAATTTTAACAAGAATATTGTTTTGTCCATTTTGTTAGTCTATAAAGACTTAAGTGTTTCTTGGAGACTACCATTACTAGTTCCCATATTATTATTAGAGTTACCTGCAGGACTAGAATAATGTTTCTGAAAATTAGGATTATAATTCTTCTTCCAAGCAGGGTTATAATCATTATGAGCTACAAAGTCTATTTCTTCAATATTTGTTCCAGGGGTAGCTCTTACCCGGGTTTCCTTACCTTTTACAGCTAGTATGAGCTCATCCAACTTAGCATTGAGTTCTTCATTTTCTTGTGGTGAGATAGAGTTCACCTTCTTCGTGTTCGATCTATCCACATGCCATTGGGCATGTTTGTCTTGCATATTTTTTACCATCTCCTTTGATTTGGTAATATGTTTACCCATAAACGTTCCTCCAGCTGCAGTATCAAGCATAGACTTAGACACAGGGTTAAGAGCATTATAAAATAGATGCAGAATTAACCAGTCTTCCATGCCATGACTAGTACAGTTTCTCATGCATTATTTCATCCTCTCCCATGCAAGCGCTAGTGGATCACGCTCTTCGTGTCTAAAACCAGTAATATTAGATCTGAGTTGCATAGTCTTTGCAGGTGGGAAAATTTTAGTCATAAATAAAGAAGTGCGTTCCACTCATGGTGTAATAGTATTTCTAGGCAAAGATAGCAACCATTATTTTTCTCTTCCTCTAAGAGAGAAAAGAAATAGAGGCAATTTGACCGCATCGGGGTCAACGTCCTTTATACGCATCATATCACATATTTTAGTGAAAGTATTCAAGTGCATACATGCGTCTTCAATAGCAAAGCCTCCAAATTGATTCCGTTGAACCAAACTTACATAATGGGGCTTAATTTCATAGTCATCAGTAGCAGTTGTTGGCTGAGTAATAGGAGTACGCAAATAATATTGTTAGGAGCAGCAAACTCCCCAAGCTTATTTTTAGCCATATTTCCTATGTTTTTGGGTTTTCTTAAACAGAGAATTATAATAGTGAAAGAAGAATTTAAAGGCTAACTAATTTTTTTGGTTTATCAAATAAAGATTGAAAGGAAACTAACAAAATTAAAAACAAGAATAAAAACTAGCAAGGTTCCTAATAACCTCACCAGGGTAGCTATTGCTTGCCGGGCAACGGCGCCAGAAAAAGGGTTGATACCTTCGATCCGGATTACGGATGTAGTGTAACTTCATTTTCCCTAGTAGACCTAGGTTATCGAATCCTTAGGAAGCGAATGCATAGTGAAGTTACTTTCATGGACCTTTTGGAGTTTTAGAATTCCTTTTGTGTTTTTACCAGACCAATAGTTTCCATCTTTTTGTTGTGATTGATGATGGAGAGAGAGGGCCTAGGGCATTCGGTTTCACCTGTAGCTGTGCAAAACATCTGATGGGAACAAAAAGATAGAAATAAAGTATGCATGTAATTGTTAGAGCAAGATAAAATATATGTGGGCAGTGGATCCATAATTGCTATTGCCTCCGCAACCGCTTATAGCAATAACCTACTAGTATCATCCATAGAATAAAGAGAACTAATGCGGTGACCCAGCATACCATTGCATGTGTAGTACACTATAGTCGTTGATATGACATTCACAGAACACTCTTCCGTAAATATCACACCCCTCAGAGTGGTACAACAGAAACATTGCGGGTCCATATTACAAACATACACACTTCATTATTACAAACCAAGAGTTCTTAAACTTCAAGTATTATGAAATTACAAACCAAACTTAAGTAGTTTCAGTGGAAGATATAAAATCCAAACTCATACTTCGAATTGAGCTCAACAACTTATTTCATATAGTTCCTGCTGCTCGGCTCAATTGGTTTACTAATAACTAAGGCAACTACTCTGACTCGTTGCCCTCCACTCCATAGCGTATCTCGTAGTCCACCCCTTCAACTCCTCTGGACAGGTCTGGTTCTTCGTAGCAGACATCCTCTTGTCCATCAGCTACGTACATCGAAGTGTCTTCTGGATTCTCACAGTCTAAGAAGGGGTTCAAAGGAAAGAGTGAGTAACAGCGTTACCCAGCAAGTTCATTATATGCAAGGTGGGAAGTTTGATGCTATATCTACCACCTCGGACAATACGTCCTTGGTACTATGCAATTTTTGTAAACATTTCTTCAAAGATTGATTTTATTATAAAAACTATGCCCATCAACCTTCATAGGTTGACCAGAACTTCACGGAGTTCCTTTCCTGCCGCGTTCATAGGTCCTTCCGGGAATAGGGAGTAACATGTCACAATTCTTACACTCTACAAAGGTGCGTTGCTTTACCCGTGAGAGACCAACTCCTTGTTGCACTACCGGGCATACTTTCCCGTCCACAATTCCATGATGTGGGGCCCAGTAGGTGATCCAAGCCAATCACTGCCCTCTCCGCGACCCCATATGTCTGCATGATCCTCCGGGGCTAACTACACCTCCGTTAAGCCTCCAACTAGGGCAATCTTTAACCCTGGTGAGTTCCCGAAGACTCTATGAAGTGGTGACGCCCCTGGCAAGCTCCATAAAAGGCCCGACTATACCTCCGGCAGCCACTCATAAATAATCTAGACACCAAAATCGTGGGGCCTAAGGGTGCCCACCCATATGTTGGATCCATACCAGGAATCCCAACTTCACGATAAGGTCATCTTGCCTCCATATGAAAGGAAGAAGATACAGCTGACTTCTCTGTCCTATTCCAAATCTCATGGTTAACGCGTATTATACGGTGCTAGAATCACTGATGTCATGGGTTGTTAAGCCTATGTGACTTATGCAATTGGAACCCTAAGTTCCATTGCTGATCTTTATCATCATTTAGGATGATACTACATATTATTTATTAGAGAAGATATCATTTTTTTTCTCCAGATCATAGATGATAACACACACTTTGCAATATCTTTGATAAAGACTCTTCAACAGACATGAGCAAGTTATAAACTTGCCTTGTGACTACAAGGTAGTGAAGTCGGATGCTTCCACCTGACCTTGAGCTCCGGTTTCTACAAAGAACCATTATTGCCTGGTAAGGACAATATTTAAAGAAGCAATATGAAATGCATAGTAATGTCATGCAATGATTTATTATTTGCTTCTTTGCATGTTTTACCCTTTTAGTAAAAGTTTACTATTTTATTTAATTAATAAAAGACAAATATCATTCTATGATTCATTTTATTACCCTTCTAAATATTTTCTGAAATTCCCTTAAGGAAATAAGATTTATTTTGATCACGCCAAAATTACTTTTCAAAAATACAAGTTAGTATTTTTTTCTATAATAATATATCCATTTAGGATCTGAAAAGTGAATTTTATTGAATTTTAAGTGTTTCATCTATTTTTATAAAATTCAAAAGTAACTGATACAATAATAAAAATAGACCTAAATTTTAGTTGCCCAAAAATTCTATTGATCATTTTTACTCATTAGAGAGTATTTTTGTGAGTTCATAGATATATTATTTATATTTTTAATATTTTTATTTATTTTCCTAAAGCTATTTTTGTTTCAGGGGCATATTTGCCATTTTTGAACAACCCTATTAACATATGGGCCTAGCCCATTGGGTTGGCCCAGCCCATCTTAACACAGCCCACTTGGCCTGGTTAAGTCTACCCGGGTCGTATCGGGCTGCCCACAGGCCCAGTACCCCAACGCACGCACACTCCTCTCCCCTCTCTCTTTATCGCTCACGAGGTCACCTCCTCCGCTCGCTGTCGCCGCCGCGCACAAATACGGCCAGGTCCGGCCGCCGTTGTCGCCTCCACGATGCAGGGTGGATAAGTCAACAACGTCGCTTCATCCTGTCCAAGCAGATCCGCTGTTGGTGCTCCCTTCTGGCCGCGCTGACCCCTGCCCGAGGATAGGGTTAGGGCTTGGCCACCGTGGAGCATCGGCGATGGTATGCCGGGATCTCACATGGTGTATTTCCCTCTTCTCCAACGGTGTTGTTCGACCACTGGTGCGGTGGTAGCCGTCGCCATGGCCTGGCGCGGGTTGCAGCGCCTTTCAGGTGCTCCCCGTGCCGCCGGGCATTCATCGGCCCCTCTGCCTCCTCTTCTAATCTACCACGAGACCAAAGGTAAGTGTTCTCCTTCTCCCCTACTTGCCCTCTATCCTCTGCCTTGCTCGATAGCCTCTGTGTGCTTCCAGTGATTAATCCCTAATTGGGTTCATGATTTGATTTGGGTTTATCCCTCTGATTTGATTATGATGCCTTTATTAGGACTGATTGTAGCGGTTATACTGTCCTGGATGTTTTTCCACTTATTCTAATGATGTGGATTTCACTATTGTTTCCTGATCTTAGTACTAACAATGGTACTGTCAGTAATGGTTCACTTGATCTTAATACACTAGTTTGTGTAGATATTTCAGATTGGAGTTAATAGGATACCCCAATGATTCTCTGATTGTGTATAAGCAGCCATGATTATGATTCCTGAGTGTCCATTCCAGGAAACGGATTAGTTAGCTAATTGCAAGTTTACTGATGAAACCTAAGGATAGTATTTGCTTGGTTTTAGAAGTTATACTTGTGACACCTTCTTTAGAATGGTACACAAGTGTCCATACTTCTATTGGCTAAATTCTACATGTGTCCAAATTTGGCTGGCTAATTGAATTGAAATCTTCTGCTGGATTTATTATCCTAAGATGCTACTGATCTATTAGCCTATGATGCTGGTCTGAGGCATAACTAAGTAAAATTAAGTTTGTTACTAGCTGTCCCTCATAGATGTTCTCTGATGCATGTATCAGCTAATGATTCTTAAATTCTTTCAGGAAATGATTGGCATCCTCACTGTTAAATATAGATCCTTAAGATCATTAGATTTCAGAGGTGCTACTCCTTAAGAAATGTGCCCTGAAATCTTGTTCTAAGGCTTCTGTTATATAGAAATGTGGAGATTTAAGTTTATATCCAAGATCTATGATGCATAGGCTGAGATCTTGGATTTCTTTGTAAAGATTTGTCATTGGCTTTTATCTAAATACTTCTGGGATGGATACACCCCACTTGGGTGATTTCTGAGAAGTTAAGTACATGACTTCTGAGATAATTAGATCATGTGAAAGTTTTATATCACTCACCATAATAGTTGAGTTGTTGGTGTTGTTGCTGGTTGATCTTGCTGGCTTGATCTTCGTGGCTTGGTTACTCCTTGGAGCTTGTTTTGCACCCCCTGATATTGATCCTGCTCCTTCTAGCTCCTATGATCTATTAGAGACCTTGCTATCTTTCTACACCACCCCCACCCTATGTCACCATCCTGAGGATGATCTGGTGGTTTGTTGTATATATTGGCTGGTGGATTTGTTGGGAATTTGGCAATATCACTGGTGTTCTTGGCTGTGTGCTTGAACGTGTGGTGATGGAATGAGATAACCAGCAGCTGTGCTACAGCAGTGTTTTCCTTTTGACTGTTTGGACTGCTGCAGCTGTGTCGACAACACATAGCATGCAGTTAGCAGAGTAAGATGCTTTACTGTTTGGCCTATTTGGATCAGATCAAGTGAATTGTTTTTCACTTCTTAACCTTTTACTGGTTACCAACATGGTGAAACTTGCCCCTTTTCATATACTCAATGATGAGTTTGGCATATCACTTGTATGCACAATCTGAGAGTAATCTAACTCCAAAATTAACCCTTTATTTTATCATCCATTTGTCTATTTATTTTATTTGTGTTACAGGAATTAAAGTGAAGAAGAAGAGATCAAGGATATAAAAGATGTAGATAGGAACTCTAGTCTAGAATTTTCTTTATACCTTTGTAATCTTTCTTTGCTGTTTGAGGCAATTGTAATACTTGTATAACTTATTTAATAAATTTTTTCTGTAATATTCAGTGTTTTTGGTGTATATAACACTATTTGTGTTATTATAATTAAATCAGAAAATAGAATTCCCTTTCCTATTTCATTTTCCTTGTCTTAGTTCCTTATTAGTATTAATTATCTAAAATTTAACCAAATAATATAAATAAAGAATTTGGGAAATCAAAAAATTAATACCACTTCTAATTTTCAAATTTTCTTTTCAAATTGATTTAAATTTCGAATTTGAATTCAAAGTAACTTTCCCAAAAGCTTAATAATGCCCAAAGGTCATGTCAAAATTCATAACAACCACTAACCAGAGCTATACCTACCTCCAGTTAGCGAAAGAAACTCTGATCCCTTTAGGTTTTTGTTTGGCGAAAAAATTACCCTTATTTTCCAGATGCATGCATGCACAAATTTGGATTCCTAGTTCTACCCTTCGTCAGATCCTAATGCCGGGGTGTTACAGACTTCCCCCCTTAAATTAAACTTCGTCCCAAAGTTTGTGGATATGTACCTGAGTAGTTCTGGATATGCTTCCCTCAAGTCATCCACTTTCTCCCATGTGGCTTCTCGCTCAGGGTGATGCTCCCATTGTACCTTGCAGTATTTGATTGCCCTGTTTCTTAACCTTTTCCAGTTCTCCTCTAAAATCTTACAGGGTTTCTCTACATAAGACAAATCTTCTTGTAATTCAATCTCTTGATGTGTGATGGCATCATCCGGAATTTTAAGACATTTTTGGAGTTGTGAAACATGGAAAACATTATGAACTTGAGCTAGCCTTTTTGGTAACTCTAAAGCATAAGCTATTGTTCTATTCTGACTCAATATCTTGAATGGTCCAATATATCTTGGGCTTAGTTTTCCTTTGACTCAGAATCTCTTTACTCCCTTCATCGGACTTACTTTGAGATATACCATATCCCCCACTTCTGGATGCCATGATCTCCGACTTTGATCAGCATAACTCTTCTATCTACTTTGAGCTATTTTCAATCGATCCCTGATAATATCAATGATATCTTGCTTTTCCTTGATATAGTTTGGTGCAAATTCCTTGCTACTACCAGGTTCATACCAACATATAGGTGATCTACACTTCCTTCCATATAGTACTTGGTAAGGTGCTGCCTTCAGACTACTTTGATAGCTATTGTTGTAGGAGAATTCTGCCAATGGTAGATGATCTTCCCACGAACCCCCAAAATCTAATGCACAAGCTCTAGGCATGTCTTCTAAGATTTGATTGGTCCTCTATGTCTGGCCTCCAGTTTCTGGATGATAAGTTGTGCTAAAATCCAACTTTGAACCCAGTGATGCATGTAATTGTTTCTAAAATGATGATGTAAACACAGATCCTCTATCAGACACAATTTTCTTAGGTACACCGTGCTTACTCACAATCTCTTTGACATAAATTTCCACTAATTTCTCAGCATTATCTTTTTGGTTCACTGGAATAAAATGTGCACTTTTTGTGAGTCTATCCACAATTACCCATATCATATCTTTTCACTTAGGTGTCATGGGTAATCCTGTGATAAAATCCATACCAATTTCTTCCCACTTCCATTCTGGAATTTCCAAAGGCTGTAATGGTCCTGCTGGACATTGATGTTCTGCTTTAACCCTTTGGCAAGTATGGCATTCTGATACATATTTTGCAATATATCTTTTCATATTATTCCACCAAAACAACTCTTTTAAATCCATGTACATCTTTGTACTTCCTGGATGAATAGAATATGGTGTTTCATGAGCTTCCCGAAGTATCACTTCCTAAATTTCTGGCACATCTGGTACACAAAGATGGTTTTGAAGCCATAAAGATCCATAATATCCTAAGTGAAAAACTGATGTTTGACCTTGAGAAATTCTTCGAACTTCTTCAGCAATAAAAGGATCTTCATCTTGATGTCTAAAGATTTTATATCGAAGATCACTACTCTGTTCCTCAATCACCCGCATGGTAGCTAATCCTCCAAGACCTGATGTACTTATAAATTGTATTTCCAACCTTTCTAAGTCCATTTGTAATTCCTTTGGCAGTTCTCTATTCATGGGTTGCGTATCTGTGCTTTTCCGACTTAAAGCATCTGCCACTACATTTGCTTTTCTAGGGGTATAATTGATTGCTAGATCATAATATTTAATCAACTCTGGCCATCGCTTCTGCCTCATATTCAATTCCTTTTGAGTGAAGAAATATTTGAGACTTTTGTGGTCAGTATATAACTCACATCTTGCCCCATAGAGAAAATGTCTCCATCCTTTTAAAGCAAACACTACTGCTACTAATTCTAAATCATGGGTTGGATAGTTCACTTCATGTGGTTTCAATTGCCTAGATCCATAAGCAATTACCTTACGATCTTGCATAAGCACACAACCTAATCCTTCTTTGGATGCATCACAATATACTGTGTAATCTTTTCCTGGTTCCGGAATTGCTAAGATTGGAGCGGTAGTTAATCTGGACTTCAACTCCTGAAAACTTGCCTCGCACTTCTCATCCCTATATGAACGGTGTATTCTTTCTTAATAATTTGGTCATTGGTCCAACTATCTTGGAAAAACCTTCAATGAACCTCCGATAATATCCGTCCATACCTAGGAAACCTCGGATTTGCTTCACATTGGTTGGTGCCTTCCAATCCAATACTGATTGAACTTTGGATGGATTTATAGAAATTCCATCCTTATTGATCACATGACCAAGAAACTCTACTTCGTCCAACCAAAATTCACACTTACTGAATTTAGCGTAAAGCTTGTGTTCTCTTAGGATTTGCAATGCTATTCTCAAATGCTCTGCATGCTCTTCTTTATCTTTAGAGTATATCAAAATGTCATCAATGAATACTATGACAAACTTGTCCAAATAAGGCATGAAGATTTTGTTCATCAAATTCATGAATATTGTTGGGTCATTGGTTAGACCAAAAGGTACGACTAAATACTCATGATGTCCATACCTTGATACAAATGTTGTTTTAGGAACATCTTCAGGTTTAATTTTTATCTGGTGGTATCCTGATCTTAGATCAATCTTGGAGAATACTCCTGCTCCCTTGACTTGATCAAATAGATCTTGAATTCTTGGTAATGGATACTTATTCTTAATGGTGACATTGTTGAGATTTCTATAATCCCCACACATTCTCCGTCGACCATCTCGTTTATCCACAAAAATCACCGGAGTTCCCCATGGAGATACACTTTCCTGTATGAATCCTTTCCCGGCTAATTCATCAATTTGATCCTTAAGCTCTTTTAATTCCTTGTGCCCCATCTTATATGGTGCTTAATCTATTGGTGTTGTACCAGGTATCAGGTCAATAGTGAACTCTATCTCCCGATCAGGTGGCATTCCTGGTAATTCTACTGGAAAAACATCTTCAAACTCCTTCACCACTGGAATATCTTCTAATTTGACATCCTTCATTGAGTTCAACTACATATCTACCATGATATGACTATGTTTATCTGCCTGATAGACTATCCTTCCACCACTTGGAGACCTGATTGAAACGGTTTCTCTTCACAATTGATCTGAGCTCCATAGTCTTTCATCCAATCCATTCCTAGCACTACTGCTATTCCTTTTAATGGGATCACATAAAGATCCGCATAATAGGTTTGACCATAGATTGAGATGACTTGGTTTAGTTTAATATGCCTAACTACCATGATCCCTCCGGTGGTAACTACGGTCATAGGTTTATCTAACGGTGCCCTTCTAATCCCGAATTTATCACAAAACTCTTCAGATATGAAAGAAGTAGTTGCACCGGTATCAAATAAAACTTTTCCAGGAATTGTGAGAATATTGAGCGTACCTATCACCGCCTGATTTGAGTTATCCACCTCCTCCAAGGTTGCGTAATTCAGCTTTCCCGCAGGTCTACCTCTCTTGCCATTATTATTTTTGCCATAGCTTCCACCTCTGTTAGACTGTCCACCTCTGCCTCCATTGGCTTGTCCTCCACCTTTTGTGGGCCAACCACCGGGTGGTTTGTTTGGGCAATCAGGCTTAATATGACCCTTTAGTCCACATCCATAACAAATTATCACTGGTTTCTGACAATCCTTGCTGGTATGTCCTGGAAGTTTGCAATTATGACATATGACATTCCTTCTGGGGTTGAATTGTCCTCGAGTGTTGTTGCTACTCCTATTGTTGTTGTTGTTGTAGGGTCTGTTTCTGGGTTGAAACTCCAGATTGATTTTGGGTTTACTTGCCTGAATCCTCTCCGTCTCCTTCTTTGCTCTCTTCCTATGGTCCTCTTGGACATTTTTGTAATCATCTTCAAAGGTGATAGCTGCATCAAGCAACTGTTGAAAAGTTTGAGTATTGGCAAGCCTCAACTGCATCTTCACAAATGGATTTAGTCCACGCATGAACCTCTTTTTCCTACTCGCCTCCGTGCTAACTTCTTCAGCAGCATAACGAGATAAATCACTAAACTCTCGAATATACTTCATGACACTAGAGTATCCTTGTTGCAGTTCTTCAAACTCCCTACGCTTCAACTCTATGATACTCTCCGGAACATGATATTCACGGAATCTTTGTTTGAACTCCTCCCAATTGTACTCTCTTCCTGGAGGTTGCATTGCTAGCTGACTCTCCCACCATGACATTGCAGGTCCGTTCAATAAATGTGTTGCATACCTCAACTTCTCTTCCTCATTGCATCCTACAGTTCTCAACTTTCTTTCGGTATCTGTTAACCAGTCCTCTCCATCCATTGGTTCAGGAGCGGATGCAAAAGGTAAAGGACTAGTATCCTGGAAATCCGAAAGACTAACACCACGTCCTTGAGGTGCCCTCTGTTGTCCCACTCGATCTACCAAATCCGCCATGAGTTTGTTCTGGGACTCTTGCATCATTTGCATGTACTGCATAAAGCATTACTCCATCAACGGCCTCATTGGTGGTGGTGGTGGTAAATTCGCTTGCATTCTAGCATCTTCATCCGCCTTTGCTTTGGCTTCGCACTCCATGCGCTGCTGCTCAGTCTTGTTTTCTACACCCGTTTCCATACCCCCTAGTCCTGTAACATAAGCGAATACATATGTGTTATGAGCTCAACTTCATGCACATAACTAGTCACACAATGGAAAACAAGATCCAAATAAGAACCAAATAAGCATTACACACATATTCTACATTACAAGCAATATAATTTATACAACCTGATTACAAGCCCTTACTCATTAAACATTACAAGCTCATGTGGTACTATCCCACTTATTTATTTACATCAAGTCCTCCAACTCCAACTCTCGTCTCCTGCGGAGATGCTCCTAATCAAAGTCACACTCCCCAGAAGTTGCGTCGTTCATCATACATACCCGGAGTACAACCGTGCTGACGTGAAGTACGACACACTGACTGTGAAACGACTTGCCTCTTCGATGGACGATATTCAGTATCAGAAGTCTCCGGAATTGACACATCATTCATCTGAAGTGTATCCATACCTCCCAACTTATCTGAAGTATCTACCAAATCATCCACATCACTTTCTTCTTCATCCATCTCCTGCATTCCGATTCTTGAGGAATCTATAGAATATTCCCCTTCGGGTGCCCCCCAAGTACTCTGCTAGGTACGATAGTCCTCAGCTATGATTGGATAGTGCACATTATCTGGAGTAGGATAATTTTCTATTGACTCAAACACCCTTTCTTCAGGATCTTCCTCCTCGGACTCTACATCTTCCACATGGACATCTCTTCCATCAACGAAATAAGATCTTATGCCCATGCGACTAGTCTGCCCGATATCTCCAACTGAATCTTCCACATGAATAGGATTCCTGGCAGATCCATCCATTGATCCGTACCTCCATCCTTCAAAATTCCCAATAGGTAACTCCGAGTATTCAGTTCCCCAAGAACTCTGTGGTACTGGATGACTAGTTCCCTCATCAGGATATCCAGTAGGTATTGGTATCGGTGAGTAAGGATATGGTGTAAAAGATGCTGGATCTATAGGTATATCCTTGAAAGCTGGGTTAACCCTATCCACTGCTTCATTTTCCAGTTTAGATGCTAACTTCTCCCTTCTTTCAGGATTCGTTAAATCCTCTAGCATATCAACCCGATCTTATAGTCAACCATCAGTCGATATAGATCCATAAACTTAGAAGCTAGTTTTGGATGCTTCCTTACTAAAGTAAGATGATCCGGTTCAGGTTCCTCGTCTATATAGTCATGAGGAATCACAGAATATGTGCTTCCAGCTAACTCTTCTGCTTTATGTTCCTGAACATTGGCTACCGCCTCCACAATAGCAACATGATATGCTGCTAGGTGACTTCTACCTTCTCCCATAGGTAAGTTGTGGTATAAACCAAGCTTCTTTGGTAGTTGGATGCTAACACGATATTTGGCTAACATTCTCCCATCATGGTAGGTCATGGTATTGACTGGGATATTAGTCGTGCAACCAAAAACCCTCAGAAGTTCTCGAAGTTGTTCAATTAAAGCCCCCTTATAATCATCAAGAGTCTCTTCTTTCCTTGCCAAAGTCTGTTTTGGAAACTTTGGTGCCATTTCCACTATATATAAATAACAGAATTGAATGTAATTAGTATTCATTAGTTATAGTGATGCATCATAATAAAGAATTGTCGCACTAAAGAATATAACGAAATATTCCCAATTGAATATTCATCATATAATCTAGATAACTCTTTATCGTTGCTCCTAGACTTCTACAGTTATTTCCCTTTACTAGGTTTCCAACCTAAGGTCAAAGAAATTTCTCTGATACCAGCTGTGGTGACCTAGCATACCACTTCATGTGTAGTACACTATAGTCGTTGATATGACATTCACAGAACATTGTTCCGTCAATATCACACCCCTTAGAGTGGTACAACAGAAACATTGCGGGTCCATATTACAAACATACACACTTCATTATTACAAACCAAGAGTTCTTAAACTTCAAGTATTATGAAATTACAAAACAAACTTAAGTAGTTTCAGTGGAAGATATAAAATCCAAACTCATACTTAGAATTGAGCTCAACAACTAATTTTATATAGTTCCTGCTGCTCGGCGCAATTGGTTTACTAATAACTAAGGCAACTACTCTGACTCGTTGCCCTCCACTCCATAGTGTATCTCGTAGTCCACCCCTTCAACTCCTCTGGACAGGTCTGGTTCTTCATAGCAGACATCCTCTTGTCCATCAGCTACGTACTTCGAAGTGTCTTCTGGATTCTCACAGTCTAAGCAGGGGTTCAAAGGAAAGAGTGAGTAACAGCGTTACCCAGCAAGTTCATTATATGCAAGGTGGGAAGTTTGATGCTCTATCTACCACCTCGGACAATACGTCCTTGGTACTATGCAATTTTCATAAACATTTCTTCAAAGATTGATTTTATTATCAAAAACTATGCCCATCAGCCTTCATAGGTTGACCAGAACTTCATGGAGTTCCTTTCCTGACACGTTCGTAGCTCCTTTCCGGAACAGGGAGTAAGATGTCACAATTCTTACACTCTACAGAGGTGTGTTGCTTTACCCATGAGAGACCAACTCCTTGTTGCACAATCGGGCGTACTTTCCCATCCACAATTCTATGATGTGGGGCCCAGTAGGTGACCTAAGCCAATCACTGCCCTCTCCGCGACCCGATATGTCTGCACGATCCTCTTGGGATGACTACACCTTTGTTAGGCCTCCAACTAGGGCAAACTATAACCCTGGTGAGTTCCCGAAGACTCTATGAAGTGGTGATGCCCCTGGCAAGCTCCATAAAAGGCCCGAATATACCTCCGGTAGCCACTCATAAATAATCTAGACACCAAAATCGTGGGGCCTAAGGGTGCCCACCCATATGTTGGATCCATACCAGGAATCCCAACTTCACGATAAGGTCATCTTTCCTCCATATAAAAGGAAGAAGATATAGCTGACTTCTCTGTCCCATTCCAAATCTCATGGTTAACGCGTATTATACGGCGCTTGAATCACTGATGTCATGGGTTGTTAAGGCTATGTGACTTATGCAATTGGAACCCTAAGTTCCATTGCTGATCTTTATCATCATTTAGGATGATACTACATCTTATTTATTAGTGAAGATATCATTTTTTTCTCCAGATCATAGATGATAACACACAATTTGCAATATCTTTGATAAAGACTCTTCAAAGGACATGAGCAAGTTATAAACTTGCCTTGTGACTGCAAGGTAGTGAAGTCGGATGCTTCCACCTGACCTTGAGCTCCGGTTTCTACAAAGAACCATTATTGCCTGGTAAGGACAATATTTAAAGAAGCAATATGAAATGCATAGTAATGTCAATCTATCTTGGGATTGACATTACCCTTTTAGTAAACGTTTACTATTTTATTTAATTAATAAAAGACAAATATCAATCTATGAATTTATTTCATTTTATTACCTTTTTAAATATTTTCTAAAGTTCCCTTAAGGAAATAAGATTTATTTTGATCACACCAAATTTACTTTTCAAAAATACAAGTTAGTATTTTTCTATAATAATATATCCATTTAGGATCTGAAAAGTGAATTTTACTCAATTTTAAGGGTTTCATATATTTTTATAAAATTAAAAAGTAACTGATACAATAATAAAAATAGACCTAAATTTTAGTTGCCTAAAAATTCTATTTCTCTTTTTACTCATTAGAGAGTATTTGTGTGAGTTCGTAGATATATTATTTATATTTTTAAGATTTTTATTTATTTTCCTAAAGCTGTTTTTGTTTCAGGGGCATATTTGTCATGTTTTTAACAACCCTATTAACATACGGGCCTAGCCCATTGGGCTGGCCCAACCCATCTTAACACAGCCCACTTGGCCTTGTTAAGTCTACCCGGGTCGTACTAGGCTGCCCACAGGCCTAGTACCCCAACGCACGCACACTCCTCTCCCCCTCTCTCTCTCGCTCACGCGGTCACCTCCTCCGCTCGCTGCCGCCACCGCGCACGAATCTGTCCAGGTCCGACCACCGTTGCCGCCACCATGGTGCAGGGTGGATAAGTCGACAACACCGATTCACCCTGTCCAAGCAGATCCGCTGTTGGTGCTCCCTTCTGGCCGCGCTGACCCCTGCCCGAGGCTAGCGCTAGGGCTTGGCCGCCCTGGAGCATCGGCGTTGGTACGTCGGGATCTCACATGGTGTATATCCCTCGTCTCCGACGGTGCTGTTCGACCACTGGTGCGGTGGTAGCCGTCGCCATGGCCTGGCGCGGTTTGCAGCGCCTTTCAGGTGCTCCCCGTGCCGCCAGGCATTCATCGGCCCCTCTGCCTCCTCTTCTAATCTACCGCGAGGACCAAAGGTAAGTGTTCTCCTTCTCCCCTATTTGCTCTCTATCCTCTGCCTTGCTCGATAGCCTCTATGTGCTTCCAGTGATTAATCCCTAATTGGGTTCATGATTTGATTAGGGTTTATCGCTCTAATTTGATTATGATGCCTTTATTAGGACTGATTGTAGCGGTTATATTGTCCTGGATGTTTGTCCACTTATTCTAATGATGTGGATTTCACTATTGTTTCCTGATCTTAGTACTGACAATGGTACTGTCAGTAATGGTTCACTTGATCTTAATACACTAGTTTGTGTAGATATTTCAGATTGGAGTTAATAGGATACTCCAATGATTCTCTGATTGTGTATAAGCAAGCATGATTATGATTCCTGAGTGTCCATTCCAGGAAAAGGATTAGTTAGCTAACTGTAAGTTTACTGATGAAACCTGAGAATAGTATTTGCTTGGTTTTAGAAGTTATACTAGTGACACCTTCTTTAGAATGGTACACAAGTGTCCATACTTCTATTGGTTGAATTCTACCTGTGATCAAATTTGGCTGGCTAATTGAATTGAAATCTTCAGCTGGGTTTATTATCCTAAGATGCTACTGATCTATTAGCCTATGATGCTGGTCTGAGGCATAACTAAGTAAAATTAAGTTTGTTACTAGCTATCCCTCATAGATGTGTTGTGATGCATGGTATCAGCTAATGATTCTTAAATTCTTTAAGAAAATGATTGGCATCCTCACTGTTAAATATAGATCCTTAAGATCATTAGATTTCAAAGGTGCTACTCCTTAAGAAATGTGCTCTGAAATCTTTTTCTAAGGCTGCTGTTATATAGGAATGTGGAGATTTAAGTTTATATCCAAAATCTATGATGCATAGGCTGAGATCTTGGATTTGTTTATAAAGATTTGTCATTGGCTTCTATCTAAATACTTCTGGGATGGATACACCCCACTTGGGTGATTTCTGAGAAGTTAAGTACATGACTTCTGAGATAATTAGATCATGTGAAAGTTTTATATCACTCACCACAATAGTTGAGTTGTTGGCGTTGTTGCTGGTTGATCTTGCTGGCTTGATCTTGGTGGTTTGATCACTCCTTGGAGCTTGTTTTGCACCCCCTGATATTGATCCTACTCCTCCTAGCTCCTGTGATCTGTTACAGACCATTCTATCTTTCTACACCACCCCCACCCTATGTCACCATCCTGAGGATGATCTGGTGGTTTATTGTGTATATTGGCTGGTGGATTTGTTGGGAATTTGTCAAGATTAGTGGTGTTCTTGGCTGTCTGCTTGAACGTGTGGTGATGGAATGAGATAACCAGCAGCTGTGCTACAATAGTGTTTTCCTTTTGACTGTTTGGACTGCTACTGCTTTGTCTACAACACATAGGATGCCGTTAGCAGAGTAAGCTGCTTTACTGTTTGGCCTATTTGGATCAGATCAAGTGAATTGTTTTTCACTTCTTAACCTTTTACTGGTTACCAGCATGGTGAAACTTGCCCCTTTTCATATACTCAATGATGAGTTTGGCATATCACTTGTATGCACAATCTGAGAGTAATCTAACTCCAAAATTAACCCTTTATTTTATCATCTATTTCTCTATTTCTTTTATTTGTGTTATAGGAATTAAAGTGAAGAAGAAGAGGTCAAGGATATAAAAGATGTAGATAGGAACTTTAGTCTAGACTTTTCTTTATACCTTTGTAATCTTCCTTTGCTGTTTGAGGCAATTGTAATACTTGTATAACTTATTTAATAAAGTTTGTTTCTGTAATATTCAGTGTTTTTGGTGTATATAACACTATTTGTGTTAGTATAATTAAATTAGAATTCCCTTTCCTATTTCATTTTCCTTGTCTTAGTTCCTTATTAGTATCAATTATCTAAAATTTAACCAAATAATATAAATAAAGAATTTCGGAAATCAAACCAATAATACCACTTCTAATCTTCAAATTCTTTTCAAATTGATTTAAATTTTGAATTTGAATTCAAAGTAACTTCCCCAAAAGATTAATAATGCCCAAAGGTCATGTCAAAATTCATAACAACCACTAACCAGAGCTATACCTACCTCCAGTTAGCGAAAGAAACTCTGATCCCTTTAGGTTTTTGTTTGGCAAAAAATTTACCCTTATTTTACAGATCCATGCATGCACAAACTCGGATTCCTAGTTCTACCCTTTGTCAGATCCTAATGCTGGGGTGTTACAACTAATGATATGCATAGTGATATCACCGTTAATCCCGAGTAAATCCCTCACACACAGCCATATCTTATTGTGTGCTAGTATTAGATACTCGACTATAGCCTAATAAGATGATCCCTAAATAAAATACCAATGATTGTGTTCTCCCTTAGTGTGAACCACCAAGAAAGTTCTTCGGTATGAGGCAGGCCGTGACTATCGGGTGTCAGACATATCTACGTTCACATACAGTGGGTGTAAGACATATTGCATAGCGAATACACTAAGGTTGAGTTGGAGAGACTAGCATGTGTAGACATGCCTCGGAACACGGATGGTTGAAAGATCGAGCACGAGTCGCATGATTGATGTGATCGAATAGTAAAGTCCACCCTAGCACCCACATCAACGGCCGTGACAATCGAGGGAGATGTGGGGAAAAGGGATCCTGTAATCACTAGAACCCTTCAGGGGATAGGTTTTTTTAGTTGAGTTATTATTTAACTCATTTAATTATAAACTTAGTCTAAAATCCTTTTTGCAATTATAAATGTAGAAAATGGTTCTCCCTGATGCTACCTTCCCTGTTGATGATTGGTTAGATGGAGAGAAGCTCAGGCTAGATGGATCCAACTTTTCTATGTGGGTTGCGCGTCTTCATGCTCTCCTTAGAGAAAATGACGTGGTCGACTATATACTCGATGAAATGGATTTGGAGCAGCCCAGTATCTTAGAGACCCTAGAGCAGCGGGAAGACCACTATTACCACAGTGAGATGTCCACCTTCATATCAGTGATGATGCGCTTCGGGATGGTGGATGAGTTGTGGCCAGTCGTGGGTAATCTTGACCCTCGTACAGTAATGGTACAACTTAGGTCACATTTCGTGGAACAAGTGTGCATATGGGAGCATGAGTTGATGGGAGATTTTCTCTCCATAAATATGGAGGAGAACTCTTCACTTAACAACCACTTGGAGCGCATGCATAATGCATACATGAGGCTTGCATACTTCCTAGACAATTGGCTGACGAGCTCATTTGCAAATGGTGTTGTGCTGCGGTCGCTGCCACTAAGCTACCGAGCACATACGAGGACTTGCATTATGAGAGGCGATGCGGAAATACAGGATTTCCACAGGTTCATATCACATCTCAGGAATGTGGAGGTTGAACCCATTGTCGGAGAGGTCATCGATGAGAAAGGTATATATTTGATGTACAATTTTATAAATGTTATAATCTTGCAAACACATATTGCAGTGTTAAGTATATTTCATACTTGTTCTGTTTTGCGGAAAATAGGTCCTTCTACATGAGAGTTGCTTGATGGAGAGGAGGTGACATTGCATGTTGATGGCGAGCATGATGATCATGGCCAACGACACTCTCCCAAAACATTTATCATTTATTTTATGGATTTTGGATGATTATTGTAATCGATAGATTGTGAACTTCTTTAGTGTGTCTCACATTTTGTGAGATGGTTATTCATATGAGTTTGTAACAAACAGTTGTTCTACTTTTATGAATGATTTCTATTTGCGTTCATATCTTGTTCGATTATGTGTGAATTATCCTGGTTATGAAAATAATTGATAATACATGAACATTTGTAAAACATTAAAAATGCCTTGAAAATACCCAAATTAATGATATATTCATTTTAAATGAAACCATTGTTTAAATTCAAAGTTATGTTGATAATATGTGAAAGACACTTGTATTAAGAACAAATGCAGCTAGCTTACTTGTACTCTAGTGCAAGTGGGAGACTGTCGGAAATATGCCCTGGAGACAAATAGTAATAAGGATTATTATCATATTTCATAAAGTTTATGATTAAGTTTTATATCATGCTATAACTGTATTGAAAGGAAACATCAATACACATGTGATATATAAACAACCAGAAGTTCCCGGTGAAACTCTAGTCACTGGTTCCTTGGTCAACGGATGATTAAGGTTTCCTGATCATGTGGCATTTATGCCAGATGGAAATGAAGTCACCTCATTATGAGAATGATATGATGAACTAATACCCAACCTAAACATCATGACCCGATCATGTCACGAAGTTCAAGTTATGATGATTAGAATAGACCTAGTGTACTATTTCATAGACCGTGAGGCTATATTAATCACTGTAACCCGAGAGTACTTTGATAGCATCAAACGTCACACGGTTAAACGGTGATCATAAAGGTGTGTTAAGGTATTCGGAGGAACAGTAGAGGCAATATACGACAAGCGCGGGATTTGTCCATCCGCGTGACGGAAAGATACTCGAGGGCTCACTCGGAGAAGTTATATCTAATAGCTTCGCAACGTGTGATTTGATCACAGGGATATCACTTGTCGGAACAAGTCAAGTAGCATTTGTCGGTAACAAGATTGAACCCGACATGGTGATGTCATTGATCAGATCTCGAGAAATGCAAGTATCGAGAGACAAAAGTAATATGACATGACGTTCATGGTTCAAACGATGAAAGATTTCTTGGAATGTACAAGGGTCACATGGCCATCCAAGTCCCTATGTTGATCATTAGTGCGGGAGGGTCCCGACGATGTCTGGAGTGCTCCCGAACCGTGGGGTATCACGCTTAAGGGCTTGATGATGCTTAGAGAGTGTTTATAGGATCGATAGAATCACCAAAGAATGGAAAGAGATAAAACCGGAAGGGTTTCGGTTAGTCTGGAGGATGTACGGGGTGGAGGTGGGTGGTGTTCTATAACCACAGAGATTTAATAATATGTGAATGAATGTTAAATGTTGATTTAATAATTTATTCATAATTATTTAATAAATATAAAATCAATTAAATGGTCAAAAAAGCCTTAATGGGCCAAATCCGGATGGAGAAGGGGCCCATGAGGGAAAGGAACAAAGGGAGGAGAGAGAGGGGGTGGCTGACTAGGCCCTAGGCACCCAGCACGGGTCCCAATAGGGCCTTGGCTGGAGGCTGCCCCTCCCCCCTCTCATCCCTCCTTCGTTTGGTCCCACATGGCTAAGCTAGTTGGCTTGGGGGTGGAATTTCCCCTATATATAGTGGGATATTTTGACCAAATAAGACACACACTATTTAATAAAGGTTTCCTCTCTTTTGAGAAGACCTCCAATTAATATTTCTCTCTCTCATGTGACCGTGGTCTCAAGTCTGGATCACGCGAGAAGGAGATCTCTTCACCCTGGAGCGCCATCGCGTTGTGGGATTCTGATCTAGGAGCTCTACTTCCACAAGTGTTGCTGGATCGGGGAAGCGGGAGTCACGCCAGGCACCGGATGCATGTAACTCCCTACGAGGTGCAATATTTGAGGCACTAGAAGCCGTTGGACCGCAGGAGCGCGAGGACTTCAACACGACCTTGAGGTTGACTTCGGTTCGCCTACATCAACCATGCTCTCCCGAGCGTTGACAACGCTTTTTTGGTCTTCATGGGTAAGTTTGTGAAAAGCCCTCCTGTTACTGCATACTAAGAGATGGGTCTTGGCAACAGGGGTTCAGGGGCGTAGGGTAATTTTTTGTTTTCATACGCGTACCCCTACATTATCTTCTTCCTAGAAGTGGACACGCATTAAGCGTGAGCTACTAGGGGCCAACATCAGCGCATCACACCACCATGCAGCCTCTAACCTCCTCCCTTTATTCCCCATTTGAGGCAGCCTCAAACCCTAGCTTCCTTCCCTCCCTCGCACCGCCATCCACCCCTCTCCTCCCTCGTTTTCTTCCACCTCACGGAGAAGGGGAAACCACTACCATGGGCACCAACGCAGTATGTCGACCCAGTCATAGCATGAACTTCATCGACTCAAACGACACTCGAGAACAAAACCACGATGCTCTCACCGTCCTCGCCACGAAATATCAGGGACCGAAGCTTCCAGAATTGCTGGGAATTGGGAGTTTCTTCCTCAACACCGAGCACGGTCATGGCCACGATTCGTCGCCTCCAGACCTCCTAGATCCTCTTCGACAACGTCAATGACATCCTGGTGATCTCCACTAGATGCCACCCTTCTTCCCATCTCGTTAAACTTTGCATGGTCGGCGTGCACCGCTGTCCTGAAACCTCCCTGCCATGGTTTAGTCATCTGTAGTATGTGCGTGCTAGTCATTGTGTATGCAGGTGCGTGTAGTCCTCATCTTGTTTTGCTGCTGCTGCATGTGCATGCTCGCCCACAAACACGCACACCCTGCTCAGCTTGATCACCCAACCGCAGCCAGGACACGATCGATGCCCGATCTCGCTCGCTCCTGCCGCGCATGTGTGCGCCCAACAAGATGATCAGATCCACATCCCATATCCGTTTGCCTTCAGTTTCGACAGGAACTTAAGCTCCAGCCTTGGTATTTTTAGATGCATTGTTTGTTTTGGTACAATAAGATGATCCAGCGCAGTGGCTAGACCTATGCGTCGCATTGATCAAATCCCATGTCTGTCTTTTTAATCAGCCTCTTTTTATTTTTGTTTGGTCTGGTGTAGAAAAATTCAGAGACGAAGTTCTCTAGTGTTTTCAATTCGTCAGTAAACACTATCCAGTTTTAGCTTAAAATGGGTAAGTTGCTACTGTTAACACCAATCGATGTGTAGCCTGGTGGCTTGTACCGGATCCACCACCTAGGAGTACTATCCCAACCAAAATTCAAATCCCATTGTGGCACTAACAACCTTTGTTTTGCAGAACACAAATAGCCCCTTTTTTTGAGATAAGTTAACAACTTGAGCATAAAAGTCCTTTCTAGCAAATCACGTCCGTTTTGTGATCATTTGAACCCATGAAATGCTAAATTGACTTTGTTCCAACTAATAGAACATGCAAATAAAGGTTTATAAATGATAAATCCATAACTTTCCTTTGGCATATCCAAAAATCATGTTTTACATTTCAAATGTTATTAGAAAAAGGATAGGAATATTAATATGGCATTGAAAAATATGTATTTTTGATGATTTTTTCTAAATACTTTTAATACAATAAAAATGCCCTTTTCCTATTAGATCCATAACTTTAATTCCGTAACTCCTAATTCTACAAATGATATGTCTATATCGATTATCTCGATGAGCCCGTTCTACCTATGCATTCCATGATATCAATTGAAGCATGCATCTTATAAACATTAAATATTCAAAATTGTGTATGCAAGTAAAACTTGAATAATAAATTATGAAAATGCTTTATTCTTGTTCTAGCACCTTACCCATGCCATTATATGTTATACCATGAAATTGTTCATCGCTTAACCATGGAATACCATATTTTTATTGCTGCATATGCTTCATATGTTTGCGAACATTTTTTATTATGGCCCTTGTTTATTTGGATTTTATTTTGGATAGACGCTGAGTAAGGAGGTTATCAGGAGGAACAAGAGTATTATCTAAAACCCAGTTATCCCATTATTGAGCTTCCAAGCAAGCAATTTACCATGCCTGCATTTACATATAGTACCTATGGCTCTATCTTTATTCTTGCATCATTGTGTCGTGATCCGAATTAAATTACAATCCCAAGTATTGACAAGCCTTTATTTTTAAACCCCACTGATGCTTGTACCCTCCATCCTATCATACTTTAATACATGAATTGTTTGAGCCACATGAGTCGTAGAATTGCATGTGTAGGGTTTGTGCGAGCCTGTAGTGGATAACGAGGTACCTAAACAAATAAAACTGCATAGTAATGGGATAACTAAAGAAAGAGGCACCGGTGGGCATTATTTGAGTTTTGGATTTTATCCGCTCACTTTTGTCCCTAGGACCCGAGTACTTGGCGCCTGTTCCTTGACTATCGCACTATCCACATGTGGGAGAATTTAGGGAATCCCTCTTTGTCAGAGCTTGATTCACATCTTATTTCTTAGGGCCACAAATAGTTTGGGGCTTTACTACTATCCTGTACTTATGCCATGCTTTACAACTTTATTTACTACTATTGCTCGAGGAGCGTTTACCTATACTATTTTGGAAAACAGAGTGTTTTCGCGGTGTACACAAGAAGCCCAGTCACACTTGCAGGTTTCCATTCTTTTATCTCCATTGGTGCAAACCTCTAGGTCCGTTTTGGAGCCCGATCGACTTCGTTGCAAGTAGCTTAGTGGGGTGGCCCATTGAAATCATTTTTGAATCTTGTGTATGCATTTTCATTTGGTTTTTCCCGAGGTTGATTGTGTGTGTTTCTATTTGTACACCCCTGCTAGGTAAATCTTTCTGAAAACCGTGTCCACGGTTATAGACTACTTGGAGCAAAGTGTCTTGAGTATAGATAACTATAACTAAAGTACCATGTTTAACTTAACTAAACATGATTAGTAATTAGTGCAACAATCATGGAATGGTTAATAAAACTGCCAACACATGGGTTATTCATCTGCCTTCTTGTCTAGTAAGCGAGAAGGAGGAAGGGATATATTTACTTTATGTTGCTTATATAATTATTGGTCTCTAATTAATGTGCATCCGCCTATATCTGGTTAGGCGGATGTTGTAGCATGTCTCTATATAGTTGTTAGATATTTTAGCTTTTGCGGCAATTACGTCAACCAAGGTTATCCCTTTAGTGGCATAAAGACTTATTGAGTGTGCCCCTAGGGTCTCACACTCCATTAATCAGATTGCCAAGTATAACCATATGAGGCTACTACGTTGATGAGGTTGATGATGGAGGCAATCACCCTCTTACATAGAGATTCCAGGGATAGAGATCTCTGAGATCTATGAGCGAGGATGTGCTTATTTACATAACATCTTATGCCTTTTGGCTCTTAATCTATACTCGGATCTGTGTTTCCGCTTCTGTCTGATGTTTTGATGAGTGGTGTATGAGGATATAATCCTAAAATATTATTACTATCTATCTACATATATTTGGTTCTTTCTGTAATGGCATTGCAATATATTTCTATTTATTAGTAGATGGAATTGCTCTGATATACTATTCTATGTCGCTGGCATACATACTCATACTCATTTTTGAATTACCAGCTAGTCATATTTCTCACACTCGAAGCTATAACCATAAATTTTGGAGTGGATGGTTGGCCAGTACCGTGCCATGTGATCACAATGTGCTTGTGGATGGCCTCGCGGCCTCTATGGTAGTACTTCATCCCCAAATTCGATTTATACTGGCTTGTGATTTAGAAATGTGAGGTCCGAGGGATTACAACATGACTGAAAGTTGGGATCTCTCTTCGTATTCATCCTCCCATTGTATTTTTTAAGGAATCAGACCACCTAGTATAACACCTACAGGGAATAAAAATATATACATGTTGTATTGCATGCAGAAAGATAGAGTGTAGGTGCTCTTAGATCTATAGCTGAAATATAAAACAATAAGACAAATAACAATATGTGATGAATCGCCAAGTATAGATCTCAAATTAATCATGCCAATTTTTTGTGCTATTTTAAAATGCATATATTGTTTTATGATTTACTGTAACTTAGATTCTAGTGTTGTTTGTAATAAACTTTCATCATTACATAATTTTTAGTTTAAATTTTATATATTTAACCGTCTTAAGCAACGTTGCACGTTCTGCCAAAACGGACAGTACAGTACGGTCAAAACTAACTTGCAATAACAATAGGCCAAAAGACTAAATATGAAACGGATAGTCAATTTCAAAACCTAGCTATTTTGGTCGGCCCGTCGTGCTATGTGGGCGTTTGGCGGGCTATCACATGACGGCCTGCCAGTTTAATGGGTTGGCTATGGTGGTCACGGGGCAGGCCTGCTAGATAAATAGGCTTCTACGTATCCGCCACATGGAAGGCCTTGTAGCTTAACGGGCTTTTGGTAGGCTGCCACATCGTTAGCCTACCAAGAGCAATAGGTTGTTGATGAGTGACAATATAGGTCAGCACGCCAAAATAATAGACTGTTGGCGGGCCGCCACTTGTACCAGCTTGCTATCTTAATGGGTTTTTCCTGGAAGCCTTGTTGCGGCCCTTCTATCTTTATCGGATTTAGATGCCACGTGAAATCCTGTCGAGCTTTATGGGTATTTATTTTGTTCTAGGTGAGCTAGCCTGCAAGCTTTATGGGTTTTTACTAGGCTGCCACATGGTGGACATCGTAGGTTTATGGACTTTTGTTTTGCTCCAACATGTTGCTGACCTGCCAGATTTATGGGTTTTTTATTGGGTCACCACATGGCAACCCACGTGGAACCTCGAGGCACGAGGCCACCCAATCCTCTCCCACGCCTGCTCTGCTCGACCTGCGAGATTCCGTTGATGCGCCTCACAGGAGAGATAGCAAGGCTTGGCGGGCGGCGGGGCAATATCTCCAAGATATGGAGGCAGTGGCCGGGGTAGAGGAGACACGCGTGCAGTAGAGAACGCGGGAGGGGCGTCGAGGGCGACAGAGGCTAGACATCAAGGATGTGCACGACTTAGGGACGAGGCCTCGACGGTGGGAGGCGCGCTGGCATGAGGGGTGGTGGCTGCCGATGCGAGCTTGTCCGCAGCGAGATAGAGGAGATGCATGGTCGAGATAGGACCGGCCGGGGAGGAATAGGGAACACTGAACTAGGAGTCATCGGTGCAGAGGACCACAACAAACAGCGGTAGGAAGGAGGCCGGCGGATCCGGGCATGAGGTTAGCGACGGTGCTGGAGGGTTGACCTATGAAGGGGAACTAAATGAATTTTACATTTTATTTTTTATTTTCTCTCTCTAGTCCAGTCTTTTTTTATTATTTAAAAATGGTCTCTATAAACAATTAGGAGGCTGATGTATGGGGTCCCTAGGTGCCACGTGGGTGGATACATCACTCTATGGTGAGCCAGTGACCTAGATGAACAATAATGCATATTTAGGTACCGTAGGTTGCGTATTCAAAAGATCGGTGACCGTATCGATTTTAGATGTCAATTTTAAATACCTTGGGTGCATTTTACTCTTTTCCATGCATCTTTCCTCCTGTTTTTTCCTAATTTTTGTCTCCTGCAGACAGCCAAAAGTCTGTCTGTATAATCTCCACAACCACATCGTCATACTACTGGAGTAGATACCATCTACCACATCTCCCTGCTTGCTAGAACAAGGAGGAGGTATCTTCATCGAGTTGTACATGTGACGATCTCAGAGGTGCTGACCATTGTAGCACTGATCGGTTTGATCTGTCGTAAGTAAACTACATCGACCATGATCTTGGAATCATAAACACTTTGGATCTACACAATTATGTGGATCTTACTACCCGTGTTACTACTAGATTGGATCTTAGGTTTCTTTCGCAATCTCGTAGATTTTTTTTCCTATGCAACGAACCTATCAATATATTCAATAAATCCTTATTTAGTAAGAGAAATATGATTATCGAAAGATTTAACAACTTGCGTTATAGATCAAGACCAAAATTGTTGCTAAATTCTTCAAACAAAGTAGATGTAGAATTCTTTTCTACACATGCATATTCATATACCAAACGGGGTTCATTACCTTTTTCAAGATCCCAATTATCAGTATTTTCAGATATTGTATTGAATAAATATCATGCTTCATCCATACTCTTACGAGTAAAACTTTCTCCAGAAGAATCATCCAGAAAGTCCTTTTGATATTGAGAAAGTCTCACATATAGATTGATCAATATAATGATTTTAGATAAACCATAAGAAGGATTCTTACAAATGAGCTTTTTAAAGCTCCCTCAAGGTTGAGTGATACTTTCTCCAACATGAGATCAAAAATTATAAATCTGACAACAACCGCTATAAGCCTTCATAGAGAATAATATTTTAGATAGAAAGTCTTCTTTAGAAATTCCCAATCAAGACAATGTTCTTCATTTAGAGATTTAAACTCTATGTGAGCATCCTAGAGAGAGATAAAATATAGTAATTTACTTTTCACTTGTTCTGCAGAAATACCAGAAAGTTTAAATAGAGAATATCTCTCTTCAATCAACTATAAATGGTCCGAGCAGTTTTACTTCTATATTCTAAAAAATTTTGTTTCATAAAATCTTTAAGAGCACCTGTAGGAATTTTTACCCCCTCTCTATCTTAGGAGGTTTATACATATTTTTATTTTTAACAGAGTGAACATAGCTCAAAAGAGATACTCTCATAGTTTCAGTACTCATTATAACAACAGTAAAGTAAAATAGTAAATGGTAAAAATAACTTTCAAGTTTCTTTACCAAACCAAGTTACCAATAGTGTTACACTCCCCGGCAACGGTGCCAGAAAAGTATCTTGATATCTTCCAAGTGCATGAGATCTATTATAGTACCTTTAAATATAGAAAAGATTGTCAAACCCACAAAGAGTTGAAGGTATTTGTTAGAAAGTTTAACAAGTAAAACAATAAAAGATGAAAGGGTTTTGTATTTTTGGATTTATGGTTTGAAGAAATGTAAATTGTTGTAAAGTAATTGCAAAAAAAGTAAATTCTCCCTTTCAGAGAAAGCATAATCCGCTATGCAGCAAGAGTACGAGCTCAAGTATGTGTACTTATATGTGACAAACGTTCCTGAGAGCGACATGGATTTACTTAACATAAAGATTTTCTAAAAGAGCATGGTGACCATCTTATCAAGTTTTATTCTTGTTGGACAGAGTGTAAAATAGGTGCATCCATATACATGTGAAAGTGCACCCCTAACAATTAGTTTTAAGGCCATTTTCAGGTACAAACAAAGGATTTATTAAGCCATAAAAGCCCAACCATTGTGTAAAGTTTTAAGGTCCCCGATCAAGAATCCCCTAATGCAACCCAAAGTATCAGGACACAGTTTCAACCATTTTATCCCTTCCTACTCTCTTTATTACACTAAGGTGCATTCCTATGATCGCATAAAGATGAAGTAACATGCAGTCGATGTTCGCATATTACTGATACATTGCAAATGTATCTATAATTTTTGATGGTCCATGCTTGGTTTTATCTACTTTCTTGTGTTTTGTCCACACTTTGGAGTACTTTTCATATGATTTCTTAGACTAACCTATTAACAAGAGCCACAGTGCCAGCTGCCTGTTTTCTGCTGTTTTTGGTTCCAGGAAAGTCAAAAAATGAATATTCTCGGAATTTGACGGGACAAAAGCCAAAGTGTTTATTTTTCCACAAGTCATTAGATGCCAGAATACGAGACGGAGAAGGGATGGGGGCCGGCGACACCACCTGGCCGCGCGGCCAGGCCTAGCCCACGCCAGGGGGTGGTCTGGCCGACCCCAGCACCCCCTCGGCCTCTCCTTCCGCCTATAAGATGCCCTCGGGACAAAAACCCGAAGGACCCGATCAAAAATCCACGAAAGAGTCTGTAGCCGCCGTCATCTCCATCCCTAGATCGGGAGGGATCTGAAGCTCTTTCCGGCACCCTGCCGGAGAGGGGAATTCACCCTGGAGGCCTTCTTCATCACCATGCAAGCCTCCGATGTGATGCGTGAGTAGTTCATCCTTGGACTACGGATCCATGTAATAGCTAGATGGCTGGTTCTCCTCCTTAGTGCTTTCATGTCTAGATCTTGTGAGCTCTGTTCATGATCAAGATCATCTATTTGTAATTCTGCATGTTGTGTTTGCAGGGATCCGATGGATATTGACATGCTATTTCAGATTGATTATTGATTCTATCATGTCTTTGTTATTTGTGATCTTTCATACTTTCCGTTGTTAGTAGCTATCTTGGCCAAGTAGATGCTAGCAACTCCAAGAGTTAGTATTTATGCTCGATAGTGGGTTCATGCCTCTAGTAAACTAGGGAAGTGATAGAAATCTCTAAGGTACTAGATGTGCTATTGCTACTAGGGAGAAAACAACAATCCTTTGTTCATAGAACAATCGTATTGTTTACATTACACGCAATTCGTAAAGCAATAATCTGTTGCTTGCAACTTAATACTAGAGGGGGTTATCTGAAGGTGGATTATTAGTCATAGATGCAGTTGGATGGCGGTCTATGTATAATATTGTAATGCCGAATCAAGTTCCAAAGGAGTCAAGATGATTAGTATATGCACGTATTTCTTTCTCGATGTTTGTCAATTGCCTCGCTGTAATTTGTTCACCCAACATGTTATCTATCTTAAGGAGAGCCACCTCTAGTGAACTATGAATCCCGGTCCTTTTCTTTTACATACAATCTATAAACTGTCTACTACTTTGTGTTTACTTTTTGCAAAGTATTACATCCTTTCATTCGATACGTTTAATCCTCTGTTTTCAGCAAAACCGGTGAGATTGACAACCTCATCGCAAGTTGGGGACAAAGTTCTGTGGTTGTGTTGTGCAGGTGTCCACGTTGCTACTAGCACCAGTAGTGCGCCCTACCAAGGCTCAGCTAGCAACACCTTTGGAGTGTTTCCTTGCTCCTACTGGTTCGATTAAACCTTGGTTTCATAACTGATGAAAACTTACGTGCTCATCATACCTTCCTCTTGGGGTTCCCAACGAGCTCTACATTAACACTGAGCCATCAATTACCATCATAGAACCACATAGAAGAATAGAACTTGACCAAATACTCATTTCATACTATATAGAAATCATAGAAATTTTATCCTATGCATTTTCAAAATATCATATGCCCTTAGGAACATGGGGAACCACTCACAACAGTGAGACATAACAAAGGTTAGTGGCATATGGGTTACAACACAATCTAAAAGTATAACTTCACCACAAAATCGTGACAGGTTGCCAAGAATAAACATGCACACAACACTTAAACAATATCTAGGGTTCAATCTACCACAAATTATGAAGGGAATGATGTTGATATCGAGATGTAGATGGTGTTGATGTTGGGGGTGATGGAGATGTTGATGGGGAGACTCCCCCCTACACCAAGGGGGAGTTGGTGGTGATGATGTGTAGCACCCAGGGAAATCCCACTTAGAAAATTGCTTGTCATTTTATTTTCCCCGCATCATCATGAATCATCATCATGGTCATCATGCCACCTTGCATGGAACTTATAATTAAATTTTTGCGCTAATTTTTGCACTTATATTTGGTTATTGATATTTCTATTTGAGATTACCATTGATTTCTCTCTATTTTGGCCTCCCTCTATTCTATCTCTAGTTGGTGTCATTTGAGATGGAATTATAATGTCTAATTTGTATTTTTAGTATTGCTTATTCTATTTTCTTAAATGCCCAAATTGAGTTGGGGCATCATCTCTTAAATCTATTCTATCCATAACTTGTGGTCTCACAACATTGTCCATATGATCTACTCAAATTCTACCATACACATGACACATGGGTTCTATTTCTATTTTCTTTATGGGTTTTAAATCAAGCCCATTTGCTTGTGTCAATCCCTCTTATTCATGCAATCATCATTTTCTTCCTCTACTTCTTTATTCCTTCTAATCTATCTCTTCCATATTTATTTTGTGCTTGAACCTTCCTCTTATTCATTCTTGTTGGACTTCGCTCCTTGCAATCATTTTTTTCTCTATTTATCTATCCTTATTTCTATCTGAAGAAATGGCCATCTTTATTATTTTTCCTATCTAGACATTTTGTTTCCATGTTGATCTTCTTATTCTCCATATGTCTACTCTTTTCCTAAAATCCCATTCACACATATCCTACCTTGCCATCATACCATCATATCTTGCCACATACATGCTTCCATTAAAACCCAACATATGTGTCATGTTCTTTTATTTTACTACCACATAAATCATACCATTCTTCATTTATTCTACACATGAAATAATGTCTGCTAATTCCTACTCTACAACTTTCCTAAACATTCTAATAAACCAGCCCCATCTATTCTATCCTAACCATCTAAATCTACCATATCTAACATAGTCGTGCATCACCTAGCTAAAGCATTCCTAATCATGTAAGCCTAGCTAGCTCTAAGCTAGCAACCACTCTACTCCACCCTAACCGAGCCACTCCTTCCTATGCTTTCCCTTCCTAAACTATGAACCCAACCACCAAGATGTTATGTCTAAACCCGACCCGAGCCTTGGCTGAACCAGCTGGACTCCCATTTGTCCTTCTTCCGTACGTAGAGCATGCCAAGATGGTGACCGATCGTGAGCATCCCATCCACACATGCCTCAGCCGCCCCTCTTTTCATTCTTCTTAGAGCAACTTCACTAGCATTCACAGAAGGACCTACCCAGGACTTTTTTCATCCAGATGACGACCTTTCGCCCATTCATGTTCAGGACGCCAGATTTAGCCTAACTATCTTCTGGGGTTGCTAGGCCGATCCTGACACGCTGGGTGTCGCATGGAAATACCGGATGAAACGAAAAAAAATAGACTAGAGTTGTTGGCGAGTGAAAGCCAAGTTCCCGTCTTTATTTTCCCCTTCCCTTCATTTCCTCTCCATTCCCTATACCCATACCTGGGCATTTTTCGGGCCGGGCCGGGCCTAACCAACGCCTGTGAAAATCCCAGGCCCGAGCCCGGCCCGGTCCGGCTATCGGGCCTAAAAATCAAGCCCAAGCCCGGCCCGTGATGCACGTTTTCCCTCGGGCCGTCGGGTCTCAGGCCGGGCCTTTTCCTATTTTACGCATTCATGAAGTCCGAGCCCGGCCCGTGACACCTTTGGGCCGCAGAACTGGAGCCCAGGCACGGCCCGCGGGCCTCAAAAGCCTGGCCCGTCGGGCTTTTTTTGGGCCGGGCTGCCCACGCCCAGGTATGGCTATACCAGATCGAGATTTCCTCCTCTCCTTTCCCCTCTCCAAGCCCAGATCAGATTGAAGTCGACGCCATGTATGAGCTCGCTGCAGCTGCGCCAGGTCCTCCTACGTTGCCTGTAACCCTTGTACACGGAGCACAGCCGCCGAAGCCAGCAGATTGTCGTCGTGCACACCGGAGTCCGGAGCATCTAGTTGCCAGCCTCCTTCCCAATCGACGATGTCCTAGCTAGTGCGGCTAGCCTGGCGACACTCGGGGTGAGCTGCTTAACCTCCCACACAACCCCGTGCATTCTCTTGCTTCCTCCTTCACGAGAACCTTCTACCGAACGCGCTGCGTGAACCGCCGCCGAGCGCCGCCCTTGCATCACGCCATCGTTCCCATCGCCATCTCCCCCAGCCACTTGTCCCGGAGCCTCGCCTTAGCTTGGTGCATCACCTCGTGGTCGCCTCCGTCTCAGTTGACTCACCGGAGCACATCAGTTCGCCGTCAAACTCCGTTGGGTTCCAACAGCAGCGCTGCCTCTTTTTTGCCCCTTTTCTCGAGCCTCGATAGCTCATACCCGGTGGTCCCTCCCTCCGTTCATCAAATGTGTATCGACCGAGTAGTACTGAGGAGTATCTCCAAGCACTGGATCGGGATATCAGCCCCGGGCGTGATGTTTTCTTTCGGGCCTTTTTGCCAATTTTCTCCGACGAAACTGACAGTGCAAATCTTCAGAGATACCGTTTCTTCAGTTAACACGCGCAGGACACATGCATGTTTCCCATCTCTAGCTTCTGATCGTTCTAACCGGAGTTTGCTGGAGGTCCCACCGCGCATGCACCATCTCTAAATTCAGAGTCGAGTCCCTGTCTTCTTCAGATTTGTGAGATCTCAAAACCCTGGCTCGACCCGTTTAAAATGCGCTAGTACTATATACCAGGCTATTGGTTGTCTCCCGTGTCTCTATTGATCACGAGATCAAATCTTCCTTGATACAGTTAATCCGCACTTCTTTTTTATTATCTCTGCAATTCTCCTGTAATTCATAGTTCAGTTATGGTGCACTCATTCCTTGTACACAAACCGAGTCAGTATACCAGCGATGGATGATTTTTTTTTTTCCTTTTTTTGGACAGACCCAGGAAATGAGTCTGTCTTGTTAACTTCATGACTTTGTCCCCGTTTTTTAGAAACATTATTTATGATATTTCAAAATGCTCTGAAAAATAAATTTACCTGAATATGGCCTTTCCATGCAATGTAACAACATTTAGATCTAATGTTTAGTTTAACCAAGATTAAACATAATCTTATGCATATGGGGTGTACGGAAAGAGCTATAAAATCTATTCCAACCTCATTTAAATTGCGTAGCTTGTTGCCATGATCACCCATGCCATCCTCTACCATGCTAAATAACATTTAATTTTTATACTTAGAAAAGTAACTTGAACTTGATAATTAATTGTCGGGTTTCTATCCCACTTAATTTGCTAAGTTGTATCAGGTCATCTTGCCATGCCATGCATTATATCATAATCATGCCGTATTTTTTGCCGTGATATTAAATATGCACCCGATGTTTCTTGCTAGTGCTTTGCTTCTTCCCGGATAGGCAGTTGAGTTGATGCGAGTTTCAACAAGTTCTTCTAATGTATCTCTAGCAATGCTTCCCAGGCGAGCATCCCCCGGCTACCTATTTTAGCTTTCTGGCTTTACTCCTCTTTATTGCTATCCGTGTTGCGATGTTTTAGTTTTCGTACCATTTATACTCCTTACATCCTATGTTGCCTTGGTCATTTCGTATTGCTCGTTGTTTGGTATATAGTTGGCCTTGCGAGTTATAGTTGATCGCTCAGGTGTTGGTTCGAGTCGTTAAGTTCTATGGTTGTTGAGAGGTTGTCATATGCTTAATGCTGGAGATAATCATGGTTTTAATTACAGCTTGATAACTTAAATGTTATTAATAGATATAACTAATAAAGAGGGACCAGTGGGAAAAAGTTGAGATTTGTTTTTTTATGTTGCCCACTTGTGTCCACCCAGGACACGGGTACTTGATGTCTGTTTCTTGACTATCGCACTATCCACATGTGGACCCATGGAACCTCTTGGTATGATCTTGATTTGTATCTTATTTTTGGCGGCCGCAAACTAGTTTTGTCCTTTACTACTATCATATAATTATTGAAGGGGTTCACAACAGAAAACAAAAAAAATTCTAGCTAGTGCAACACCAATGTCAAGATCTATCTATGATTTAATATAGTAATAGGAGAGCTTCAGTAACATACCCTCGTATACCGATAATGTTCCACGGGGACCATGGACAGTGTAGTTGTACTCGTAGCCAATCTCGAGGCCACGTTGCTCCTCGCACATCACCTCCTAATCCTTGTACGATAGCTCCGGTACCACAACTTGCAACACCTCCATGGTCTCGCCCATGTCTGTTGTCCGATGACGACTTCCGTTCCCCCTTATCCAACTAGGATGTAATAGTAGACCTTCTGGAACTAGGAACTAGGAGCGCGATGGCGTGTCGGGGTGGTGTCATCTCCCACGCTCGCAGTTCTTCTAGGAACGCACACACGAGATCCAATGAGAGAGAGAATGGAAAATTCCCTAAAGAAATATGCCTTTGGAAATTCCCAATTTATTTGTTGTATCTTCCCTCCAATAAAGACCTTATATAGGGGAACAGGGAAGACCTCTTTCTCCCTAAAGTTTCGGGGTAGGACTAAAAGAGAGAGGGAGGAGGCATGCCAAGGGAGGCCGGACAGGTGGGCCTCCACCCCCGCGTGCAGCCCAAGGCCGGCCGAGTGGGGCCCATAGGTGGCTGCTGGCTCTCCTTGGCTAGTTCCCTTTTGGACCTTTTCCCTCTGGGGTTTTGGCCCATTAGGGAATTTTCCCTTTTAAATTTTATTTTAAATATTTATTAAATATTAATTCTAATAATTAATATGAAATACATATTATAAAGTTCATTTTTATCTAAAACACCTTTCGGTTCACTCCGAACTACTTCGGATCCTCCTGAAACTATTCCAGTTCTCTTACGGAACACTTCTGATATTCACATCTCTTTCTCCTGGTGATCCCAACAATTCCAAAACGATCTCCAAACATCATAGAACCCTTAAGTGTGTTACTCTATGGTTCATTAACATCACAGACATGATCTATACACGTCTCATATCAATGATCATCAGCATGACTCGGATGCCCGTGATGACCCATGTGCATTTCATGATGTATTGTCGTTTGAACCACAAATTCCGAGTCCAATTCCTTTTGTTATTTCGGTACATAACTCGTCCGAGATTTCATCATCAATATCAACATATCAACATACTAATCTACTTAACCCGTTACCATGATATCGTATCCTCATGACCTAGCCATTCGTTGTAGCTTCTTGGATACAATCTCACCGAGTGGGCCTAGTGTATCTTTCTGTCACGAGGGAGAACAACTCCTGATCATGATGCATATGTCAACATATCCCTCTGGAATACCCAACATTCACCTTTATGATCACCTTGTTACGATATGATGGTTGATGCAGTGTAAGCAGTCGCGAGTGACAATGATTAGATATGACCTCACGGTCTAAGGAGAAGTCATTTCGTTTCTACTATTGCAACTATAAACCATGTGACTTGATCATGTCACAATACTTATTTGGGTAAGAATGTCCATAATTTCATTCACTAATGTCATGACTTCATCGTCACCAGAACATACAAGGCTGACAACTTGACCCATGGCTCTCCTACCCTCCCACCCCACCTAGCCATCATCGCCGGCGATCTCCCTGGTCACCGGTGATCTACCTTCTCTAATCCAGCCATCCTCTCCGGCGCCTTCTTCTGATCAAGGTGATATACTTATTTTTCTCCATCATGCTTCCCTCACGACTTGTTGGAAGGTTTCTTTCTATGGCCCAACCGAAAGTGGTCAGTTCTTTGATGGATCCCTGGCTTTTCGTCTGATAAGGACTGGTTGGTTCTTTTCAAGGCTAATGGTGCTCCGTTGGTTAGAAGACAATTGGAAAATGGGGAAGTCGTTCGGATCGGTTCAACTGTGAGGTTCTCCTCTCACCTGGCCAGAGTCATTGGATCTTCTGCTTCTCTGGCTAGACGTAACACCCCCGGGATCAGGTTAAACAAATCCAGACCTTATCCTAACATAAGATTAACCTAGAGCTCGAGGATATCCAGTGAGAAATTGGTAACACAACAGTAACCCTGCGACACAAAAATTATTACAGCAAGCTCATAACTAAGCAAACAACCAGAATATTACAAGTAGAGGTCACTGACCACAAACATCAAACAACGGAAGGCAAATTATGCTATTAAGTATAGCAAACTTAACAAATGGCATAAGAGGCCCAAAGCATAACGATGACGTCCCAGCCCATAGATTCCAGGCTGCCGGCCGGGAACCCCAAGCTACTCGTCGGTGTCGATGTCGTACCAAACTCAACTTCAGGGGAACAATTACTCTACTACAAAAGTATCAACAAAGCAAGGGTGAGTACATGGTGTACTCCTCAAGACCTATGGCTGGTGGGGATATTTTGCATAAAGCCATCTTTGTTTATAAATCAAGAGGGGGAAGAAGCTCGTCTAATCAGAATATTTAAAAGGGGATAAGAGAGCGACATCTCCGAAGAAATTTATCATCATATTGATATCCACCAAAGTAATCCTCATCTCATAACTAGGATCACCCGCTCGTACCCATGAGGAAGCATCCTTAAGCACACGTTGAAATCTCCAAGTTTTACGGTTAGGTTAATGTTCTCTATGATCTTCACGTCCATTCCCAAGTCGTCCATAACTGTGGACACGACTTTTCGAAAATATTTAACCTTGCAGGGGTGCACAACTTTACCCACACATACCAACCGACTCTTAATGCCACTAGATAAGCCCTCTTCCTTGGAAGGCCGGCAGAGGTGGTTGGCCACGACCTTTACCTTGCTTTTGTCGAGACCACGAGTCACACCCTAAGGATGGTTCCACCTTAACGGGTCAAATCCCAAAGCCGGTTCCTAGAGATGTGGGTGAGGTTGGTTTATCAGGGGCTCCATCGACCCCAAGCAACCCGGTCCATGCTTCCCTACCTGTTATGATGCACCTCCTTCACCGCCTCCGAGAACAACCAGAATGCATATGTCGAATGGAACGCCCGAACTAGGTGACTCATGGAATCTACTAGGAAAGTTAATTAGCGGAGGGATTCCCAAGCCCCGTGTGGTTGTACGCTCGTCTTGGTTTAAGAGGCTAGAACTCGGGTCCTAGTGGTGGCGAGAATGGGACTATAAAAACCAAATCCCACCGTTGCCTCCCATACAAGCCTTAGCATGTTTAACCTTTACCACTAAACTTACCTCATCACGTTCTCTTGTCAAACTAGATTCTCTACATCTAATACATTATCTGGATGAACTAGAACTGGCAGTTAAGCATGGCTAAGCAAGACTATAATAGCTCTAGCAGTGCACACAAGCCAAACCTAGTTATGCTAGGAGCAGTGGATCAGGTAATATAGGCTCAAAGGGACTAATGCAACAAATAGGATACTCTTTATCTATCGATAAAAGACCACAGTAGAATCGTATGCAACATGGCAAGAATGAAATACTTTCAAAATCATAGGATTGTATAATGGTGGGGCTATGCTTGCCTTTGCCTATTGATACTCAAAGCAGATCTTCGGATATCTTGTACTGGACTTGATTACAGTTGTCCAGTATTGATCTTCGATGGTGTTGATCTCGGTCTTTGATCTCGATCTTGATATCTCATTCTATCGGGAAGAAGCAAACACTAGAAAGGAAGGTGGAAACAATCAACACATGGCATCGATGCAATGCTCAAGAAGGGATGATGACATGACAAGTTAATTGGTATTGTAAGGAACCCCTAAGACATGTTCGACCATTTTAAACAGGGCCCAAGGGTCCAAACCCAGATAAAGGAGGAACCCTGGAATCACCTATGAGGGGTAGTTTGTTCTTCTAATTAAACTTGTAATAAAAGTTTTTGAACAATGCATGATTATAATTCTATTGTGTAGATCTCATTTTTCTAAATATTTTGATATATTATTCATATTTTTTTGACTTATAAATAATTAGATATTGAATTTATAAGATTAAACCATTTCTAAAATTATTTAAAATAGTTTATTAAACTTTTATTGCGTCAGCATGACGCGGGGCTAACATCAGCACTAGCAATTAAACTTTCCTCACCCGAGCCTAAGCTAGCCAGTGCCACTGACTGCTGGGCCCGGGGCCACGTTGGTTGCCATGGTGGCGGAGCTTGGTCGATGCCACGGCAGGTGGCCGTTGACTGGCGGACGGTGGCTGGAGCTGGCGAAGGAAGTCGAGCAGGGCTGCAGGACTGGGTGCGCTCGAACTAGCAAAGCAAGGCGAGCAATATAGAGGCGGTGCCGCCCGGATTTGGTCACCGAAGCGAGCTCCCCGGCAACGAGCGGCAGCGGGGGCTGCAGGTGCACGACGACAGAGCGCTAGGGAGAGGTAGGAAGATCGAGGAGAGGTCCCTAGGGACCGTGAGCTCACCACGAAGATGATGGAGGGGTCGATGAGTCCAGACGAGGTCGGTAATAGCTGCAATGGCAACGACGATGCTCGTCGGTGGCAGGGAAGAAGACGATGTTGTGCTCGATTGCGGCCGAGCGGGGACGATTCCTTCGAGGAGGGGCACCAGCACGGTGAGGCAGAGCTGATGGCACGGTCATCGGAGGCTGGTAAGGTCGGAGAAGGCGGTAGTACGCAGTGGCCGAAGCTAGGGTTTCGGCTCGCGTCGAGGGAGAGAGAGACACTGGGAGAGGAGTGAGAGGTCGAGGAGAAGAGGTACACGGTACGGGGTAGTCTTATCCTCGCAGGGTGTTGGTGGTGAGCATCGCAATGCGCGGCGGAGATCGACGGCAGCGCTCGGGACACCGAGCTACTTCCCGTCATCAACAAAGATGACGAGGACGAAACGGTAAGCGGGCTGGGCTGAGGTTGGGACGCGGGTGGTTGCTGGCTGCTGCGCGGGTGGGCGGCAGGTAGGCGTGGGGATAGCTAGGCCGGCCTGGTTGGCTACTGGCTCTATTTTTCCAACAAAACCCTTTTCCAAAATTTGTTTTCTCCTTTTGATATTGTATTTAAATTTCAAACCTGGTTTGGATTATTTCAAAAATACTAGAAGGTTTGTAAAACATGTGAAATAGCTGGGGCACCTTTAGTCCATTTGGGCTCCACAAGTTTTTGTGTTTTCAAAAATATTCAAAACCTTTTGAATTCATTTTCAAAGAGGGAGGGGGATTATGGTTTAGGGTTTTGCATTATTTCTTTTGCATGCAATTTACAAGATGATGCTCATAAATGCATAAACAACCCTAATTAAGGATTAACTAAAACTAGGGTGTTACAGATCTATCCCCCTTACGAGAATCTCGACCCGAGATTCTGTAGGTAGGAAGAAGGAAGAAAAACAAGGTCGCTTCTAAGGAGAAGAGGGAAACACACTAAACAACACACCGAGTATTTCATGGTCAGCTCATGATGGAGTGTTCAGAAACAACTCTGAGATAACGAACATGAAACACGTCAAGGTAACGGAGGAAACAAGAGGAGATGGTTCCAAATTGTTAGATAGTTGGTCTTCATAAGGATTGAGACCATGGAGTTTCGGAAGAGTTTAAGCTTTCGAAGAGGAAAGCTTACAATAGGAAGAACATGACCATAGACTTCGAGAGGAGAAACTCTACTAGACAACTTAAGTAGAGCTTCATTGATACAAAGATAGATCAGGAGGACCAAACTATTGAACTACTTTTGATACAGAAGGATTACTCTTCATTCAATAGAAGGCCAAGACAGAAAGGTTGTTTTGTGGCAAGGACTCATAAGAGTCACAAGGAACATGTAGCAAGAGGAATTTTTGATTACCAAAATCATCGTCGCTCTTGAACATGATCGAGACACAGAGGAAACTCTTTATTCATCCAGGTTTATCAAAATCTTTGCCAAAGATCATGATATCACTTCACACCACCAGGATGATTAAGTAAGAAGATTCCTGATGACACAAGGAAAAAGAAACTTCATTCTCAGACTTCAATTACTTGGCACGACAGAATGCTTGCCAACATAAAAGGGTCTGGAGGACCGACCGAGAGACATTTAGCAACACTACTTTAAATCTTCTCCTTGATGTTCAAGGAAGGAACCATCGAGTAAAGGTCGGACTTCGGATACAAAGGAAACCATAAGAGCAACTCCCATAATAAATCATAGAAGAAGCCTCATGGAGAGTGGTTGTTATTGCTGATTCAAGAGGATATGACAATAGGCCTTCCAACTAACTGTGCCAACCATTACATCAATCTTGTCTGGTTTACAAAGAGACCTATGTCAAAACCTTGAAGAACACTAACCATCGTATCTGCTTGAGATTCAGATCCGGTGATGTGGGATGATACTTCAGACTTAGCAAGTCCGAATAGAAAATATGCAACACTTACAACAAAGGTAAATTCAGTAGATTCTCAAGACATGGACTATAGTGTCAAGCTCCAAAAGACTGAGCTAGATTACTGGACTATGTATTAGCAACTTGTCAGAAGACAACTGCTCATACATCGAGTTCTTGCAACGAAATACACTGTGTCCGTATAAGAAACAAGGATAACTCTACTCGAATCCACAGCGACATCTTTCAACAATTGCACATGAATCGGAGAAGGTTACTTCTAGCATCCAGAACATATACTTCGAAGTAACACGAAGAAGGTTCTTAAAAGTTTTCCAACATTAATGCCAAATGTTCCATATGAATCTATTTTAGCATGGAGAAAATAAGGATGTTACTGATGGGCTCAACAACAAAATTATCGAGATACTCTAGGAAGATGGACTCATATGTTGTATGAACAAGGAAGAGTATTGGTCAGACCAGGGGACATGAAGATGTACTCAAGTGAAACATCAGAAGTAGTAACATCATCAGGATAGTCATTGGAACTGAGTTTGATTTGACGATAACCCAAATCAAATCAAAGGTGGGGGAAGATAACATATGCATGAAGGAAATACTATCTTTCTTCTGCACGAACGAAACTAGACAACCCTTTGAGATGAACTAGGTCGGATAGAACTTTTGTCTTTCAACTCTCCAAGTTGTTGTTTAAGCTCAACCAACTAGTTTAGGGGTATCCAGTAAGGATCCTTGGAGAAAGGAGCAGTTTGGAGAACTTGATTGCTCAAGAGCATGACAACACGGTCATGTGGCAACATGGCGATACTTCTAGAAAGGCATCCAGAATATCATGAACCACCGATATGTCACTTGGTTCGAGAGGAAACTTGCTTGGTAAAGCAAGAAGACATAGTCTCAAAGATTTGGCACAAGCCTAACTCTTTGACCAAAGAGAGTGCACTAGAATAGTGGACTTGGTAGCACAATCGTCCTTTGCTTTGTGATAGGATCAACCAGTCTCGTTAAGAATGACTCAAGTGTCCTTAGAGTTCGAAACAATAAAAGTCTCAACCTCAGATGGTCACATTATTACACACACGCATCATTTACGAGCGTGAAAGCTCGGAGGAAGGGTGGGTAAATGTAACATCCCAAAAATTCAATCCAAGCTTATCAAGATCAAATCATCCAAAATAGGGTTAACAAAAACTTTTTCAAATTTAATATGAAAGCATTCATATATGTGTGCATTTAAAATAGGGTTTTGTTTGAATTGCCATGATTGAATGATCCAATGCTTGTAAAATGTTTCTTAGGTGATTTAAACATCATCTACATCATTCCCAAACTTTTCCTAAAGAAAATCAAATCAAAAAGAATTAAAAAGGAGGAATGGTCATTTTGGAAAATTTCACTCTCATGCCTACTTTGGCTATTCCTAGTACTCAAAACTTAACATAAACAATTCTTGATCTTTGCACCCCTTGCTAGTACACATAATGAGGTACCAAGGCCCACCTTTTGATCTGCTAAAAACATTCTGTTAACTATTTTAAATGACAGTTTAAAATTGAATCTAATGCATATGCATAGATCATCCCTATTTCAAAAACCATCTCTTTGAGATCCACATACAAAACCCTTGCAACCAGAGACTACCTATCACTAGTGGAGATCACTCAAAAATTTTGAAACCAAAATTCAAAACTTTCTTTCATGCGGCTATTTAATCAAACACTTGGCATGCATAATCTCTACTCTAATCCTAGCTCCCTGTTTACTACAGGGTTTTTCCCCCAAATGATCTTCATTTATCTCCTCTGTCCCCTCTTGATCTAACCAAACCCCTAACACCCCTCTCCCTTGTCCCTAGTCCCCAGGCCATGCCATGCCGAGCCATGCCTTGCCGGCCAACCCTTGCCCCGCTGCAGCAGACCATTCCCTCTTCCCTCGCCATGTCTAGGAGGTAGCCAGGAGCTCACCACCACCCCCTGTCCCTTGCCCGAGCCAAGAGCAACAGTGGTCCACCGAGCACAAACCGTGCCCAGTGCCACCGCACCATGCCAGTGCCGCCCCCAGAGTGCGCTCGGTCCCCGCTCGCACAGACCGCCCCTTGGCAGCAGATCGTCCCCGCCGCTCCGCCTCGACCTGGAGAACACCCCAGACACCCCCGCTGGCCGCCCAACGCCTCACAGCCACCGCTCGCCGTGGACACCACCGCCTCTGTCGTGCAGAGCGCCACCTCGCCCAGACCACGTGCCACCGCCCCTACGCTCGCATTCAAGTTCTAGAGCACCGCCAGGGGACCACACATCGATCGCCACCAGCAGCCATGCCTCTACCCTGCCGTAGCCATGTCGCCATCGTCGACTGCCCATCCCGCTCGGTCTCACCGTCAGGCCTATAAAAGGAGCCCTCCCCAGCCTCTCCTCTCCACACCATTCCACTCCCCTCACCTCTCTGAACCTCACCCACCACTAGATGGAGCAAGACAAGCTCTGCCTCGCCGGAATTGGAGCCGGAGCAGCCGAGGAGAAGGGCGCCATTGATTGCGACCATCCCAAGCTCCGCCGTAACCGCGCCTCGCCTCGCCGTCGTCTTCCATGTCGTTTGCCCGCCTCGCCAACCCTGCTGGAGCCCTGGTACGCCCCCAGTAGACCCCCACCGAGCCGCTAGGGTTCAAGCTTGCCAGCGACCTGTTCGTCGTTGACGACGACCCTCAGCCGTAGATCTCGCTTCTAATCGCACGACCCACAGCGCGCGTACCGTTTCACGTGTTAAGTGTCGCTGACAAGCGGGACCCCCTGTCAGCTGAGCCCCGCGCCGCAGAGCACCACTGGGCCGGCCCATTTCTTTTCCCGCGCTAGCCCACCCATTCAAATCTGGATTTTTCTTTTTTAGTTAAATCTAGTTTCTGTCCACTATTTCAAAATTCAATTCTGTGAGTTTGACAAATCCAAATTGCATGAAACTAATTTTTTCTGAAAGGTATTAAGATGATCTACCCAAGCCCGTTGGATTTAATTCAATTAGAGTTATAGATCTCTCCTAATAAAAATAAGAAGACAGAAGCTTTTGCAACTTGCAACATTTTTATAAAATCAACCAAGTTAGCTTTTGAGTTGATTCCAAGTCTCAAAAACCACATTTCATCATATCTATCCAAATATGTAATAATATTAAGGTTTACATGCAGTGACTTTGGACTAGTACCAAAATAATGCTATATAGGCATTTCTAGTCACTTTAAATCATTAAATAATAAACTTAAACTAAAGTAATATTGATCCAACCTTTAAATCTCATTCCCACATGTTATAATATGTGGTGAGGACATGTATCCACATGATCCCATATTTTGGTGGTGAATATTAAATTTTAGTTAATATTTCAATGAGTAGAAATTACTTTTCTAAAATAAAAGGTTGAAACTATTGAATTAAACTTGTGATGCTTGTGATGATAATAGATCATCAAATATGTGCCTTAGAATGCTACCTAGCCTAGATAAGTATTGTTTGGTGATTGTGTACTATGTATGTCTTTATAGACGATAGTACCGACCAAGTCTACGACGAGGAGGAGTTCTACCAAGAAGAAGAAGAAGATAACTTCAACCACTGAACCAACCAAGGCAAGTTAGCACTATCCAAGATTAACCCTTGCAAGTTAGTACTTGCAAGTGTAGTACTTAGCAAACTAGAATCAAACTAGATGGTTTAGCAAAGATGCCTTAAGCATGCTTTGATCACACCCCTTATTAACTAATAGTACCCCAAGTCTTAGTTATAAGTTTTACCCCTCTTAGGTTATATAAAGTTCTTTAATTGTTTTGAAGGTAGCATAAAAAGTATAAAACTTAACCTACTTAGAAAACCCTTTAGATGTCATTCTATGGCATGAGATTGAACCCATCACGTCCACCTTAGTGAACACTCTTAACTTAGTAGTTTAGAGTAGATCAAAAACTTGAGTCACTTTAGATGGGAATACTGGGTGGAAAATGGATTATGAAAACCTTGGAATGATGAGTCATTCTATTGAAATGTTTTGACATGTGTTGAGAAACACAACTGGTTGATGATGATGAAAATGTTGGGGCATGAGCCTTAACCCTTTTATAAAACCGATGGTTGGATTCGGATGCGATACCATTCCAAATTTACCGTACAACCACACTACCTGAATTGGGTAAGGCTTAGCTAGAAATTTATATGCATTAGTATTAGTTCCCTCACGGGAGAGGTTTGAGCTGATGCTACCTCTCAATGTTGTCCACCTATGCAGTGCCCAAGATGACTGATGGTCATGGTTGGGAGGCCATGCTCATAAGAGAGGTGCTTATACTAGGGTGTGTAAAGGGAAGGTTATGTTTGATTATCTGCATACTAAGTATGATGATTCAGGGTTATCCCTGACAGATGTATCGAATCTTGTGGTGAAAGTGTACCACCTCTGCAGAGTGTCAAACTATTCGAATAGCCGCGTCCGCAGTTATGGACAGTTGGAATGGCCATACTGTTTCGTTGTCAGATGTTTTCTAAATAACTGGATATGAATTATGAATCTTGACTTAACCACAACAGGGTTGTGTTATGACAATAGTTTCCCCAACTCAAGTGATTCTAGAATTTTACTTTATCTTTCTTTGCTTCTGAACTCAGCTTAGGTTTCAAACTTAACTTTATAGTTAAACTTAGCTCTAGCACTTTAACTTAGCTTGATAATACTTGTTAGTGGTAGTTTGCGAGTACATAAAGAGTACTCATGACTTTTGTCCCTGGCTATTATCATGGCCAGACTATGAAGGAGATTATCAAGATGATGATCAGCAGGACGGCTATGATAACTAGGACTATCTGCCTTCATCAGCATTGCCTATGCCCCTGAAGATGGACCCCACCGCTATGCTATCTTTTCTTTCCGCTGCTTGTTGTATTAAGACTGGATCATAAGATCCTTATTTGTGTAAGACCTTATGTATGGTTTGTAATGGATGATGTACTGTGATATCTAATCCGTTATGTCTCGCAAAAATGGTAATCCTGGGATTGCGAGGTATGGCATAACGGGCATCTGGGATTAAAAATCTGGGTGTTGACAAGTTGGTATCAGAGCCATCCTGACCATAGGAGACCCTAGTTAGAATGGACGTCAAACAAAAACCTAGTTTCAAAACCAAAGTGAGTATTTATGAAAAACTATCTCCTCTCTTACCCTTGTGGAATCTTTCTCCAAAAATTCATGTTACTCAAAATTCTTACACTACTACTTAAAATTTGACACACTTGATCACTTCACTAACTTCCTCATCCTTAATTCTTGTAGATGGAGACTCAGTTCACCAAGTTTTACCAGTTGGGAAACAGAGGTCAGCTGATCTTTGAGAGGGATCTGGATTCACTGTCGGAGTTACTGGGACGCCCACATCCGGAGTTTCTTGGAGCTCAACTTCCAGGACCCCCAGGAGGAGACCTACAGTGGCTAGTCACCGCAGATCTTAGAGGAAGCATCGAAGCACCAACTTCTAGAAGAATTCAATTCTCCGTGAGAGAGAACAACTGGCTAGATGGATTAGCCAGGGCAATGCATGAAGCTCTCGCACGTCTTTGTGCCCTCAGCGTCAACAAGATCCAAGGAACTCATAGCCTGACTGCTGGGTCGGGGCCAAATTGGTTGCCATGGTGGCGGAGCTTGGTCGATGCCACGTCAGGTGGCCATTGACCGACGGACGGTGGCCGAAACTGGCGAAGGCAGGCAAGTGGGGTTGTAGGACTAGGTGCGCTCGAACTAGCAAAGCAAGATGAGCAATATAGAGGCGGCGCCGCCCGGATTTGGTCATCGGAGCGAGCTCCGCGGCGGCGACTACAGGTGCACGACAACAGAGTGCTAGGGAGAGGTAGGAAGATCGAGGAGAGGTCCATGGGGACCATGGGCTCACCACAAAGGTGATGGAGGGGTCGACGAGGCCAGACGAGGTCGGTAATGGCGGCAATGGGAATGACGATGCTCGTCGGTGGCGGGGAAGATGACGATGTTGCGCTCGATTGCGGCCGAGTGGGGATGATTCCTTCGAGGAGGAACACCAGCGTGGCAAGGCGGAGCTGATTGCACGGTCATCGGAGGCTGGTAAGGTCGGGGATGGCAGCTATACACGGCGGCCGAAGGTAGGGTTTCAGCTCGTGTCGAGGGAGAGAGAGACGCTGGGGAAGGAGTGAGAGGTCAAGGAGAAGAGGTACATGGTGCGGGGTGGTCTTATCCTCGCGGGGTGTCAAGGGCATTCATTGCAACATGCGTCGGAGATCGACGGCTACGCTCGGGACACCGAGCTGCTTCCCGTCATCAACGAAGACGACGAGGACGAACCGGTAAGCGGGCTGGGCCGAGGTTGGGCCACGGGTGGCTGCTGGCTGCTGCACGGGTGGGCGGTAGGTAGGCACGGCGATAGCTGGGCCGGCCTGGTTGGCTGTTGGCTCCATTTTCTTCCAACAAAACCTTTTTCCAAAATTTGTTTCCTCCTTTTGAGCTTGTATTTAAATTTCAAATCTGTTTTGGGTTATTTCAAAAATACCAGAAGGTTTGTAAAACATGTGAAATAGTTGGGGGCACCTTTAGTCCATTTGGGCTCCACAAGTTTTTGTGTTTTCAAAAATATTCAAAACCTTTTGAACTCATTTTCAAAGAGGGAGGGGGATTACGGTTTAGGGTTTTGCATTATTTCTTTTGCGTGAAATTTAAAAGATGATGCTCATAAATGCACAAACAACCCTAATTAAGGATTAACTAAAACTAGGGTGTTACACTAGATCACCTGCTAGGTTAAAAAATGGCTCTTTCTCCAAGGTCCTAAGATGGAAGGCTTCTTGTAAAACTCTTTCTGGAGATGCTATGGCCTTTGATGCGTTTCTGATTCTTAGACCCCAAGAAAGACGTTTGGTTGTTCTTAATGAAAAATAAATTGTTATTGATGCCAGATATATTCTTCAGGGTGAATCTTTATCGGAAGGAGCCACAGTGGAGTTACCCATACATAGTGTTTTGATTGGAGATCAAAATTTTAAGATCGATGCTATTCCCAAAAGTGAATTAACCTTGAATGAGCCAAATCTTGAACAAGTTGTTTTGCCAAAGGACAAAGTTGAGTTGGATCAGGTGATATCATATTTTGCTCCTTCACTTGATTTTGAGAAAGGCCTCCTTTTTAACAAATTTACTTTAGAAAAGTTTGGACATGTTGTCAACTCTTCTGGTGGTTCTGGTAGAAGGGATTTCTTTTTGGTCATTTCTTTTGGACGTGCCAGCTTCAAGCTTGATATTCACACTGTTAGTCTTGTGATCCAAGCTTTCTTTGGAGGAAGAGAAAATTTATTCAAAGTGATTCTCCTTCAGGATCGAACCTTTTGATTCTCGATTGCATCAAGAGCCATAGGTTTTGAAATCTATAACACGAGCAAGTTTTCTCAAAAGTCATTTGATTGCTTTGTTCATCTTTGGGGCAATGGAGGGCCAAATTGGTGATTTGAAGAATTAAAATATTACAAAGAACAAGATAAGGAATCGTAGTTGGTCACATCCAAGAATTGTTCCAAAAATAATAACTGTACTTCTGTTTTCAAAAGATTGTCCATAGATTCCGCTCAGTCATGTGTTGTTGGAAATCTTAACTGCAATTCAAGTACAACTTTTCAGGAGAAAATTGACACTAATGGTCTTAATGGGCTGTCCCACGCTGAGGTTGTGAGGAATCAACGCTTGTCTCCTGGCCGACAAAATCAATCTGAGTTAATTTGCCTGTCGCCCCTTTTACCGGGTCTCTTAAAAAGTTGGAAATTTCCTTCCTTCTCTGGAAAGGTTTGGCCCAACGCAAATTACCTCTCTTGGTTCAGGGCTTTCAGGCCGGCACAGGAAGTTAAGACAACCTTTTCAGCCGCTGATTTCTCGCACTTTTTCTCGCCTGAGGAGCTACTCTATCTTGCCACCTCGTCTTCCTTCGCCCCTGGCTCCTCCAACTCTACTCCTACAACTGCTACAGTTCAGTCGATTCCTCATCTGTGGCTATGGCTAACATCCCCATTAATCCGAGGCCTTTTCTCCCTCATGGCTTCGACATCCAGGAAGTTGAAGGGAGAACTTCAGTCAAGAGGGTTGTGGTGCTGCGTCGACCCCGAGAACATGAAAAGTATGCAATCGCTTCTATCCATCCTTTGCCTCCAGGTGAGATCCCCTTTTCAAATTTCAGAGAGGTGCAGCAAGATTTTTTTGCTCAACTCCGCTACAGTTGGCTTCATTGCTGTCCAAAATTGTCCTTTTGGGGAAGCTTATGTGCAGTTCTCCCATGTCAGTGACCGCTAAAGACTAATTAGAAATATCCCTATTCCTTTCGAAGATGTGCATATTTCCATTGTCAAGCATAATGAGGGGACTAACTGGAGGAGGGCACAATTTAATATTGAATGCTGGGTGATGATGGTTGGTTCTCCCTTAGACCATTGTTGTACTGATGATCTCAATGCAGTTTTTGCTGATATTGGTAAGCTGTTGTTACAGGAGAGAGATCCAAACAAAAAAGGGAGAATCCTTGCTAACTGCGAGTCACTGATCTTATAGATATACCTAAAAGTGTCACACTCACTAAGGGGGATAGTCCTGACTCTGAATCTTGGACCTTCTCTGTTGAAGTCCTGTTCAATAACCTGTTGAGTGGTGGACCTGGAGATGAGGATCCTTTACCTGATAATGTGATGGACCCCCACCCATTGCCTGCAAATGGATTGAATAATGTAGTTAACTTTCAACAACCTCCTCCTCCACCCCAACCCGACAACAACAACAACAATGATGAGGGATGGGACCATTGGGCCATGGGAAATAATGTGCAACAACATGCTCCTGGGAATGTTGAAGCAAAAATTGTGGAGCCCCTTGTTGATATGTAGATTGATCCTCTGAACTTACCACCACAGGAAAACAGTGGGGTCACTTCTAGCTCTGACAGTACAAACTCTGTGTATGAGGTGGCTAATAATAATAATGAATTTGTTGTTGAGTAACTTGGTATGCCTGCTTTCCTAGGTGAGGGATTAAACAACATTTTGCAAGCTTACCAGGAGGAGGAAGAAGATCTAGATGTGGATGTTGATTAGGCTGGTGTCATTGAAGAGAACAATGATGGTATGCTTGAGGATGTGGGGCTAGATTCACCAAACATTGCGCATATTTAGCTCCAAGTTGGGATGGTTCAGAGTCAATTATTTCAAATCCTTGAGGAACATGCCATGTTACAAACATTCTCATCTCAAGGAGTCAGCCTTTGGAAGAGATTATTAGCTCCACACTCCAAGAAGTTAGATTGTCACGGCCCTATTTGTCAGATTCCTGTAAGTTGGTTTCACTTTATAACTTCAATGTTATTGACATCTGAAAAGTTTGATTGGACAAGAAATTTTCTGAAATCTACTCTATGGAATTTGGTCATAGAACCAATTGTTTATGAAGAGACTATATCTTTCTTGATTCCTGATAAATGCTCCACCACCATTGCTCCTTGTCTGATCTCTGATGGCACTGAACATTTTTTTAGCCTGAAAGTAACTTCTCATCACCAATTACCCCAAAAAGGAAAAGAAAGGGATATGGGCCTCCTTTGGTTGAATCTGAGGTGAGAAGAAGCCCCAGAATCATTGAACTAAATGGTGGTTTTAAAAGTCATGCTTATTGTTTTGACAAAAATTGTCTATCCTGTCATACTGCTCCACCTGATATTAACCCTGTCATTGTAAAAAATCTTGCTATCTCTTTGTGTAAGGTGGCAGAGGAAGGACTAGAAAACAAGCTGCTCAAGAAAAGTAAGATCTTGGAGAAGAACAAAAAGGCACCTGGTCCAAGCACCATGCATAAGGGAAAAGGAAAGGAATCAGTAAAACCTTCACAAGTTGCTACCAAGAAAGGGGCTGTTGGAACCTGTGCCCAACAAGCCAAAAAGAAGTTGCCTAAATAAGTTTCCTTAATGTTGTCACAAACTAAGTATTTTGGCTTCCATGATGGCAAAGCATTTCTGTATGACACCTATTATGTTCTCAATATGGCTGTCTGGATATTCTCTTTTGTAACTGAAATGGTGAGACCTTATCTTTATTATGAATGGGTGCCGGCAATTTGGATATTGTGTCTACTATATCTTTGGTCACTGGTGGAAAGCATATTTTGTTTCTACCATAAAACAAACAACAACATAGTTTTCCATCAATAATACAAAAGGTGGAAAATAAGGAACTGGAATATTAGGGGGATTAACTCTGAAAATAAATGGCTAGACCTGGCTAGTAAGATTGATGAAGCTGGTCGTGACATTATTTTCCTGCAAGTAACAAAAAGAGAATTCTTTGACCTGGATTATCTAAGAAAGTTCTGTCCTAAAAAATTCAATAAGTTTGAATTTATTCCTTCAGTGGGGGCTTCTGGCAGGATAATTACAATCTGGAATAGTGCTCTATTTGAAGGGTAGCTAGCATATACAAATGATTTTTCTTTGTCTATGAAGTTCACTTGTAAACTCTCTGACAACACATGATTTCTCTCTAATACTTATGGGCCCTGTACTCCTGAAAGAAAAGATGTGTTTTTGGATTGGTTTGACAACATTGGCATTGTTGATGATGTGGATTGGTTGATAGTAGGAGATTTTAACTTAATAGGAAAGGTCTCTGACAGAAACAGGGGGTGGTGATGTAAATGAAATGCTCTTATTCAATGAAGTTATCAACAACCTGGGTTTAATTGAGCTATCACTTAAAGGAAAGAAGTTCACTTGGAGTAACATACAAAAGGACCCCCTTCTTGAGAGATTGGACTGGTTTTTTACATCCAGTTCCTAGACAATATCATATCCATCATCTTTTGTTTATCCTCTTGTCAAACCTACTTCTGACCATCTCCCTTGCATCATATCCATTGGAACAAAAATCCCTAAGGCAAGAATTTTCAGATTTGAGAACTACTGGCCGCAACATAGTGACTTTAAACAAATTGTGTAAAATGCTTGGAATATCCTAGTTGGTTTTTCTGATAGTGCAAAAAGAATTAATGCAAAACTGAAGAATGCTATAAGAACCAACAAGCTTTGGGCCAATATTTTACCTAGTCTAAAATCCCCCATTAACAAGGTAAATGTTGTTATTGAATTACTTGATAACATGGAAGAGTCCAGATCACTCATTATACCAGAATGGAATCTCAAATACATTTTGAAATCACATATCATGACACTACTACAAAATCAAAAGGCATACTGGAAGAAAAGAGGGAAAATCAATTGGGTCAAGCTTGGAGATGCAAATACAAAATTATTTCATACAAAAGCAACAATTAACTATAGACATAACTTCATCTCCATGTTAAAGGCAACAACAATGTGGAGGTTACTGATCATGAAGGAAAGGCTGAAATTCTTTGGAATGCTTTCAAAGAAAGAATGGGAAATTCTGACAATCCATCCATGCATTTTAACTTACATGATTTGTATGGTAATGGAATGGATCTTGATGCAAGCAACGCCCTTGAGGCCCCTTTCACTACTAAGGAGATTGAAAGTGTGATCAATGAGCTGCCTAATGACAAGTCTCCTGGGCCTGATGGTTTTAATAATGAGTTTATCAAAAATTGTTGGCCAATAATTAAAGATGACATCATCTCCCTCAGCCAAGACTTCTATGATGGAAAGCATAAATTCTTCTCTGATCACTCTGATACCTAAGACTGAATGTCCGAAATATCCTGGAGTTTTTAGACCCATCTCACTATTAAACAGTGTGCTGAAAATTTTGACAATATTATTGGCAAATAGACTGCAAGGAATTATTTTGGATTTGGTGCACAAGAATCAATATGGATTCCTCAAACAAAGATTAATTCAATATTGCTTAGGATGGGCTTTTGAGTATCTTTTTCAGTGCCATCAATCCAAAAATGAAATCGGCTAGAGGATTTGGAGAGAGATGGATCAATTGGATTAAATTAATGCTCACTTCTGGTACTTCTTATTTTTTGCTAAATGGGGTGCAGGGAAAAAGATTTTACTGTAAAAGGGGTGTCAGGCAAGGGGATCCTCTCTCCCCCTGTTATTTGTTTTAGCTACTGATCTTCTTCAATCCATTCTCAATAAGGCTATGCAACAAGGTCTTCTGTTTGCACCACTCAACTGTCCTGCATGCCCAGACTTTCCTGTCATCCAGTTTGCAGATGATACTCTGTTGGTTTTAAATGCAGAAGCTTCTTAACTTCAGACTTTGAAAGCAATCTTGAACTCATTTGCTAGTTCCACCGGACTAAAAGTAAACTATCAAAAATCCAGTTTGATGCCTATAAATATGAATGATGAAAGGCTGACTCACTTTTCTCTTACAGTAAACTATTTAAAAGGGAATTTACCTTTCACATATCTGGGTTTACCTTTTGGAATTACAAAACCAAGCTTGGAATACTTTCTACCAATGGTATATAGAGTGGAAAAAATACTATGTGGAATTGCTAATTTTCTCAATTATGGAGGCAAGCTTGAAATGATTAAATCTGTCTTATCTTCTCTACCATTATTCTACATGTGTTGCCTTGATGTACCCATCACCATAAAAAATTAGGTGATCAAATACCTGCAGCATTGTCTCTGGAGGAAAAAAGATACTAAGGTACAGGCTAGAGGATCAGCACTGGTTTCTTGGTCAAAAATATGCAGACCAAAAGAACAAGGAGGACTTGGAGTGCTAAACTTGAGCATTCAGAACAATGCCTTACTTCTAAAGAACCTGGAAAAATTCTACAATAACCATGATATTCCTTGGGTTAAGCTGGTGAGGCATTCATATTACAGCAAAGGTATCTTGCCTGATAACCACATGGAAGGCTCATTCTGGTGGAAAGCACATTTGAATCTTCTAGATATTTACAAAGGAATGGAAAAAGGAGTGCTAGGTGATGGGAGAAGCATTCTTTTCTGGATTGACATTTGGAAATATTCCTGTATGTAACATAAATTTTCTCACTTACTTTCTTATGCCAAAAAAACTGACATGAGCATACATGAACTTGTGAACACTGAATTCCTACAAGATCTTTTCCATCTGACACTTTCTCACCAAGCTCATGAGGAATTCCTTCAAGTAGAAGAGATATGTGAGCAGACTATTTTACAAATTGAAGAAGGTAACAAAGATTCTTGGAGTTACATTTTGGGATCAAATGTGTTCACCACACAAAATGCTTACAAGGTTATGGTTGGACAAAATTCTGCTCCTCCTCATTTTCCTTGGATATGGGATACTTCTTGTCATACAAAACACAAGTTATTATTTTGGATGCTACTGTTGGATAGATTAAACACAATAAACTTGCTAGGAAGGAAAAATATGCATCTGTCCTCTTATTCCTATATCATAATGGACTGTATTCAAGAAGGGAGTCTCATTCATCTTTTCTTGACGTGCCCTTTTTCTAAGAAATGCTGGGATCACATCTGTCCTCAAAGAACTCGAGACCTTTCTATTTGGGAATCAATCAGTGATATCAAAAACAAGCTACAATTACCTTTTGCAATGGAGATTATCATCCTTGCCTCTTGGAGCATTTGTATAGTAAGAAATAATAAGCTTGTCAATCAACAGAGACCTAGCTTTAAGAGCTGGAAAGAGATTTACAAACAAGAACTAAGAATGGTTAGATATATAATGAAGAAAAACATGCAGCAACATTCAAGGAATGGCTGCAATCCCAAGTTTAGATCTTTTGTAATCCATAATCTTTTTTATTTTTCTTTGATCTTGTACAGAATATGTAAGCTGTACTACCTTTTATATAAAAAAATTTGTAGTGGGATTCTCTCCCATTGTTTCACCCTCAAAAATATGACCTCATCGTCAACTAGCATAAATACTCCATGATTAGGAAACCTTGATCATTGGTTTCCAAATAAACTAGTTGTATAGAGGCTACTAGGGACTTGGTTTGTTTATATATCACACTTGTATTAATGTTTCCGCTTGATACATTTATAGCACGGTATAATATTATTATGAACTAATTAAGATATGATAATAAATCCATTTATTATTTGCCTCTAGGGCATATCTCCTTCACTTATGCCATGCTTTGATGCTTTATTTACTATCGTTGCTCGAGGAGAAGTTTACTATTGTATTGTTTAGGAGTTATGTCATGTTTACGCTATCTGAACAAGCCCACTCACACTTTAGGATTCCCCATCTTTTTCATCCGTCATGACAAATCCTAGGTCCGTCTTGAAGCCCGACCAACTTTGTTGCGGGTATCTTAGTATGGTGGACCCCCAAAATCATTTTTGAATCTTGTGAATGTTCTATCATGATGCCTATTTGCTTTCATTTGATTTTTCCCGAGGATGATCGTGCGTGTGTTGCTATATGTGCACCCCTACAAGATAAATCTTTTCGAAAAGTCGTGTCCGTGATTATGGACTACTTGGAGCATATATAGTGTCTTGACCATAGACTAATCATACTAAATTAGTGCTATAAAATTGACTTTGGCATGACTAGTAATTAGCTCCACGAGAACGCAATGGTTAATTAAAAGTGCCAACATATGATGATATTGAGATGTATTATGTTATCTATATATGGCTAGTAAGTATGGCAAATTCAATGGAATGATTAATAAAACTTACAACTGTGTGAGTTCCTCGGAAGGACTTCCTCATTTGGTCTCGAGGGGGAAATCCAGGATGGGTTATGTTTGGTGTTAGTATCAGGTTGGTTCCAAATAGGTCTCTATTACCCCTCTTTGATAGCCTACAGTTGTATAACGTCTCTATAGGTTGTTTAGTGCATGTTTCGCTGCCGCTAATCTCACCATACCTATGTAGGCGAGAGCCGCTGAATTCTAAGAGACTCACCGTTTACTGGCCTCAGTACTGACTACTCTCTTTTTTCCTTTACCATTTGTCGGCACCTCTTTGCTTTGACAGTTATGAGTTCGACGATGTTAGCATGGTTACCCTTCCAACTTGGCCTGGGCAGGGTTATGGACACCATTAGTTATTCTTCAGGACTCTTAGTCCAATTTTGCATGTTATCTATACTCGGATGTTTTATCATTTTCAATGTGATTTGCATCTTTGTAATGTATATTTGTATTCTTGACTCTGAAGGAGATATGCCTTAGAGGCAAATAACAAAGGGTGTATATTATCATATCTCATTAGTTCATAATAGTTTTATATCATGCTATAATTGTGCCAATCGGAAACATCGATACACGTGTGGTATGTAAACATATAAAGGTCCCTATTAAGCCTCTATACAACTAGTTCATTGAGCAATTGATGATCAAGGTTTCCTGGTCATGGAGCATTTATGCCAATTGACAGTGAGGTTATATCACTGGTGATGATGTGATGGGAATTACCTAACATAAGTATTGCAACATGATTAAGTCACAAAGTTCGGCGTTGCAGTAGTTAGAAATGAAGTATCCTACTCCATGGATCGTGAGATCATATTTAATCACTATCACCTGAGGCTGCTTTGATTGCATCAACCGTCACCTCATAATAGGGTGATCATAAATGTGTATATTGGGTATTCCATAGGGAATTGGTAAGGTGTATGCATCAATATCTAGATTTCTTCTCCCGCGTGATGTGAAGATACGCTGGGCCCATTCAGTGAGATTACATCCATGAATGTTGTGCAACATGTGACTCGGTCACAAGGATGGAGTATCACGGAACGAGTAAAACATCACTTGTCGGTAATGTTATTGAACAAGGTATATAATGATACCGATGATAAGATCTCGCACAAGTCAATTATCAAAGTAACAAAGAGAATTGGACTTAGTGTTTATATGGTTCAAATGACATATACATCATGGAATGCACAAGAGTCATTATGGGCATCATGGTCCCGCTGATGATCATTGATATGAGAGGTGTCTTGATCATGTCTGCGATATTCCCGCTTCGTAGGGTAAAACACTTATAAGCACGATGATGCTCGGAGATCATTTTGGTTATAACAGAATCACCGAAGTAAGAAAGAGAGAATATCGGAAGTGTTCCGAGAGAGATCTGGAATCGTTCCGGGAGGATCTAAAGTCGTTCAGAGGAAGCCGAAAGGTTTTTTGAGTCAAAAGGAATTCAATAATATGTATTTATATATTAATTGTTGGAATTAATATTAAATAAATATTTAAAATTAAATTTAAAAGGGTAACTTCCCTAATGGGCCAAATCCTTATAGGGAAAGGCCCAATAGGTCAAGCCACCCAAAGGAGGTAAGGGGCAGCCGCCGCCGCCATGGGGCATAGTTTGCAGGGTGCGGCCCACCCGGCTGCCGCCCCCATTCGCCATGTGTGGGGGCCACCTCGGCCAGCCGGCTCCTCCTTCGTTTGGCTCCTCCTCTCCCTTTCCGTTAGTCTGACCCCGGGACTTGAGGAGACAAGAATCTCCACTTTTTCCCTTTATAAGGAGGGTCCTATAGGAGGGGAAAAGACACATAGTAATTAATAGTCTCTAAGGCAGTTTAGTTAAAGGATTTCTCCCTCTTCTATTTCTCGCAACTATGGCGCCGAGCTAGGGCTACACGCTGATGACTGGGTTCCTGCGTCCAACAACAGGGTTATTGCAGTAGTTGTAGCAGCAAATATTATTTATATAAAGTTCATCCCATGGAAACTATGCATTTGGAAATAACACAACCCCACATCCACATTGCCAGTGTGACCATGTTCACACCCAAAACATTGTTTGGAAATATTCTACTTTATAGTTTGCTAGTATAACGATAATTGAGAGAAGTTTAAAGTAACTAAGAACAAAGTAAACTAAATCTGAAAGTAAACAAGGGGGATTGTAATTATAGGATTGAATAGAATAACAGGCGGTGTCTAAGTTTTTGGTCTCACTAGTACTATAGGGGTAACTGTGTAGCGATCCTTTAGAATTGCACAAGATACATCTTTAGATGAATAAACGATCCCCTATCGTTATCAATTTGTCACAAGGCATGTAATAACTTCAACCTTGCGTTGTCAGTATGCAAGTCAAAAAATACACTCTAGTCTGAAGGATCACATCTATCTCCTCTTTCTCACTAGAAGAAAGAGCAATACATATACTATATGAAACTACATAGTCTAGGATTGCATACTAGATGATACCCCAACCTAGAACCTGATCAATTACTCAAACATAGATGAATATAAATACAAATAGTAGATCATTCAGATCATCATGTTCAAGCTTACAAATACAAGATCTAAAACAAGGGATCGCGAGATGTAGTTGTTGATGGAGATGGAGATGGTGATGAAGCCGGCGCCCGGTGCGTGGTGGTGATGATGATGATGGCCTGCTTCTCCTCCTCCTATTTATTTGTTGGTGTGGAGGTGTTTATCTAGATCCTGGAGGTGTGGTGGCTATGGAGGCGGCAGGGCTCCGTCGTGGAGGCGTGTGAGGATGGGGGTCTTCTCCCTTGACTCCTCTCCTCTTTATATAGGCATAGGAGGGCCCTCAATTGACCCTCCTATGTTGCCTATGACCTAAGAGAATCTCTAGTCGATCCCTTAGACGGGACGGAACTGTGAAATTCCGGCAAGTATACGGGCTAGGTCGAGATGCGTCGGTCTAGTTGAGCCTGTGAACATGTCCAGCCTGTAGAATATTTTATAGTGGCCTGTTATACTAGCGACACGATCGCTACAAACACTAGCGGCTCGAGCAGATGTGGGTCAAAACCCTCACTCTTCCCTGCACCCAACCCTAGCGCCGCCGCCACCACCGCCACCACCAACTCCGACGAGCAATCGCGCACACCTCGCTAGTAGATCGAGCCCGATGTCTTCGCGCAGTGGACAGTGCAGCCTTGGGGGAAGGAGGTGCGGAGGCGGGGGAAGTAGAGACTGCCCTCCACACTGCCTCGCCAACGACGTGCATGCCAAGTTCGTGCGGTCCGAGGGGGCTAAGAAGTCGGCCTCCCTCAAATGGGTGAATCGCGACGAGTCCCCACCGCTGTCCCTGCATGCCTACGCACCGGCATGGTGGCTGGAGGCGAGGGCTTGCCACCATGTCGCATCGATTTGCAAGTACGCCGGCCCTAGGGAGGTATCCTTGCAGGCCCTATGCATACCTCCCCTCCCTCCTCCGATGGCTTTAGCTCGTCGTCTCCTCCGCATGCGCGCATCGCTGGCTTGGCCGATTACGCCCACGCAGTGATGAGGAGGAGATGGCCCTCCAACTCGCCATGCGCGATTCTGAGCTCATGGTTGCGGCGGAGCTCTATCTCGAGCACGTGGATCAGCGTTAGGCCATTGCGCTCATTTGGATCCGCGAGGCCAGGGAGAGGAAGGGGCGCGTGCGTCCACCAGCGGCGCCATCGTGAAGCTGCAGCTCGCTGAACTAATCGATCTCATCGACGTGTGCGACATCGCTCGCGTTGTGCAACTCTCGATGATGACGAGGAGCTCATTTTTGGTCTAGGACACGGCGGCACCCTGTAGTAGTAAATCGTGCAGCTTTTGATCCACTGCTTTCATGTAAATTATGTGTAATATGACGTCAAGAACCATGATCACATGCTAGTTCATTGTCAAATTTACCCGCGTGGTTTGAATTTCAAATTTCCAGTTTGTATTTACAGGTTCCATTTTGCTCCGCGTCGTTTTGAACTATGAATTCAGTTTTCAGTGGACTGTATTCTCGTTTTACAGTCCGGCCTATTTAAGGGCTCAACTAGAGATGCTCTAAGTAAGGTGTAGGAACGAATGGGTGGAAAAACAATGAAGAAACGCGTCGGTGTTTTCCATCACCCAGAACCCGCGTTATGAGCGGGCGGTATGATCGGACCCGCTCATACCGGTGGTCGTTAAGCTTGCAAATGCTTTCGTATTTTGGTCGCTGTTTGTTCATACGAACTCCAATTTCGGTGTTCTTCGGCTTGTTGGATTCGTATAGACGATAGCTACAACACCATGGTCTTATATACTGATCTTGATATGATGTAAAAATATCACTTTTCCATCCCTCAAATGGCTAAGTCTAGTGTGTGCAGCTCATCCATATTGCATCATCTTGGATCCTCTTGCCTTTCTTTATGCATAATCAATCACAACACCTACACACAAGTTAAAGACAAGGAAAAGTAATAAAATCCTAATAAAAACTAATATTTGTGGAACACTCATATGAAAATGAATGAGAACTAGTAATCATGCACAATAGGCATAGTTGTAGCTAGATATAGCATGGGATGAGTGATAATATGATTAATATATATGCTTAAATATGCATCATATTTGCACTCATCAACATCCCCAAGCTAAACATTGCTCGTCCTCAAGCAAGATAGTCGATAAATTAATGCTATCATCTAGCTTACCATAGAAGATCGATGCCTTGTATCCTTATTTTCCCTACAATCTCAAAGTAAGATAGAACATAATCATACAAGGAAACACTAACTTAGTTATGTCCATCAATAATAGATAACTTACAACTTCAATGCTCCATGTCAAAAGTAAATCAAACTTGAAATCAAACTTGTGATCCTCCTTATGAGCCTTTTATTTTTTTTATCAAGTGTGAGAGATCATGTTAAAAGAAGCATAACAAATGGGGTTCTCATTAGCACCCACATCAATGAATCAAGGCTATCAAAAACACTTATTTTCTATTTATTGTCTTTCAAGAGATTTCATTTAATAGTAATGAGACCATGCCAAAAATTTCTAGGTGATTCAATTGGTTTCCATAATAGTTTCCAATAGTGTTAATTGGTGACCTTGGCAACATTTTGGACAACCCTTAAGAGTGCCATTACTTTTGCCCATTTGTAGCAGTTGCTACTAATGTCATCAACTCATAGCCGAAATCAGGAGTTGCACCATAGATCGTTCAAAGGCCATCGGAGTTGTTGCCATCCCAAGGGTGTGCATCAACAATATGTAGACAAGCTTTAAGAAATATCATACTTTTTGACTCACAACTTTCAGTTTTCGCATGCATCTCAATCACCACTAAAGTTCATTTCCTTCAAACAACTCCTTTCAAGAGTGTTATCAAGTCTATCATTATGTCTATGGGTTTGAGTATCTTCAAGGTTAAACTCTTAAGATAATTAAACATTACAGAAATCATAATTGGAAAAAATCTTATTGTATTTGACCGGCTGAAGTGTAGAAATCATGCCAATGTATTATAGAGGATCACAATATTTTTCTCAAGGTGGATAAAGATTTGAACACAATGCATAAAATCTCTAAATCATCTCTTATGAAGCCTAACAAAAGAAAGTGCATGCCATATATAAATATTAGCTTACCTAAGCAAGTATTCAAAAATAGCAGGATACATGATTTCACAAAAACTTTATCGAAAGAATATTGGACAAGACTCTACACATGTAGAAGTAACTTCCACAAGCTAGAAGTTTGCAAAAAACCAAACTTTTATAGATTAGCAAAAAGAAAAGATAAAATGCAGTTACCAAAAGAGAGTATGAGAAGGGATTACCTCCCCAAGCTTGAGTAAAGCAAGAACGACACACTTTACCGTTGAGGTACGAATAACCTCTCTTTTTACGGACATGGATATTTGATTCAACGAATATTCCTTGGTGTGGTATGGTGGTCGTCTTCCTAGAGAACCTGGCAAAAACAAAACTAAAAAGAAAACAAATATTTTTGTGCTTTTGAAGTTTTGTAATTTTCTTTTCTTTTCAAGGCACAAGGGGTTAGCTCAAGAGTGATGAAAACATAAGTCCCACAAGGTCAGTTCATGAAAATAAGCACCATGCTTAAGTTAACAAATTGAGTCTAAGAGTTTTTCATCTCCTAGAGTTTCATGAAGTGCAAGTGATACTAGATATGAAACACGAGTGTGCGGCTTCTCATGTGCTTAATTTAAAAGAAGAGTGGTCCCACTTAAAGTGTGAAACTCACTACTACAACTTTTATTGAGAAAGGATCAAGTTGTAAGGTTTTACTAGACACTTGTTGTTGAAGAATTGAGTTGAAACAACAAAGTGGCTCATGCAATTATTTGGACGGTTGGCACAAATCGTGCACGTCATCACGCAAGGTTCATGTCCCTGTGAGATCATCACTAATCTCAAGGCCATCTTTGCGCCTCGAGCCAGGTGTGAGAGGTATGAGGTTTTGAACCTCTTCTTCTCTGCCAAAATGGAAGTGCACAACATCTTGATGAGAGAGCATGTGGTCAAAATGTCTGGCTACATTCTACACCTAAGCGATCTTGATTGCAAAATCAATGACAAGATGGCGATAGATAGGTTGTTGTAGTCACTGCGCCCTAGCGACAAGAAATTCATGCTGAACTAGAACATGCAGGGTATGGACAAAACCCTGTCTGAGTTGTTCGCCATGCTCAAGCACGCTGAGGTGGAAATCAAGAAGGAGCACAACGTATTGATGGTCAACAAAACTATTGATTTCAAGAACACATCTAAGAGGGGCAAGGTCAAGATGGGAAAACCCAAGAAGTATGGCAAGCCTGTTGTTGCTTCCTCCAGGGCACCCAAGGCCAAGGCCGGCATCACGTGCTTCTACTACAAGGGCGAGGGTCACTAGAAGCATAATTTCCCCAAGTACCTAGATGATAAGAAGGCTGGCAAGATCGTTGCCAAATAGAAAGGTATATATGATATACACATTATTGATGTTTCCCTCACTGGTGCCAGGAACAACACTTGGGTATTTGATACTGGTTCTATTGCTCACATATGTAACTCTCAACGAGAGTTCGAAATAAGTGGTGTCTAGTGAAGGAAGAGGTGACGATGCGCATCTGGAATGACAACAGAGTTGAAGTCCTTGATGTAGGCACTCTCCCTCTGCGTCTACCTTCAAGACTAGTTTTGAATTTAAATAAGTTTTACTATGTACTGGCCTTAAGCATGAATATTTTTAGTGGGTCTTGTTTGTTGCAAGACCATTATTCATTTAAATTAGAGACAAATGGTTGTTCTATTTATATGAATAATGTATTGTATGCTCATGTGCTACAAAGTAAAGGTTTATTCTTATTGAATCTTGATTGTGATGATACACACATCCATAACATAGATGCCAAGCGATGCAAGCATTGTAGTGATAATTCCATGTATATGTATCATTGTCGTCTAGGTCATATAGGTGTAAAATGCATAAAGAATCTCCATTATGACTTCTGGAGTCATTAGATTTTGAATCTCTCGATACATGCGAACCATACCTCACGAGAAAAAATGACCAAGACGTCGTTCAACGGTATGATGGAACAGGTTGCAGACCTATTGGGAGTCATACATTCAGATGTATGCGGACCAATGAGCGTCTCCATGCACAATGGTTATCGTTACTTTATCATCTTCACTGATGACTTGAGTAGATATGGATATATCTACTTAATGAAGAACAAGTTTGAAACCTTTGAAAAGTTCAAAGAATTTCAGAGTGAAGTTGATAATCAACTCGACAAGAAAATCAAGCACCTTCATATTGATAGAGGGGACAAGTATTTGAGTTATGAGTTTGGCACACATCTAAAGGATTGTGGAATTGTACCACAACTTATGCTAGCTGAAACACCATAGAGTAATGGTGTGTTCGAGCAACATAATCACACTCTGTTGGAGAGTGTGCGGTCTATGATCTCTCTCACCAACTTATCTGTATCATTCTAGGGATATGCACTAGAGACTGTTGCATTCATTTTAAATAGGACGCCATCCAAATCCATGAAGACAACATCTTATGAGATATGGCATGACATGAAGCCAAAGTTGTCTTTTTTGAAGGTTTGGGGATGTGAGGCTTACGTTAAGAAACTGTAGCCTGACAAACTCGAACCGAAAGTGGAAAAATGCATCTTTGTAGGATATCCAAAGGAGATATTGGATACACCTTCTACAACCAAGTTGAAGGAAAAACGTTTGTCGCAAAAAGGTACCTTCCTTGATAAAGAGTTTCTCGCGAAAGGTGTAAGTGGAGGGAAGATAGAACTCGATGAGATTATCGACCCTGATCTTCAAATACTGAGTGTCGCAATTGAAGCTATTGCAAAGCCACCATCATTAATTTAAGTGGGAGAAAATGATGATGATCACAAACCTCATGAGGATATAGCTATCGAACCCCACAGATCAACAAGAAAACGTGTGACTCCTGAGTGGTACAGTTATCTTGTAAACATGGTCATGTTAGTTGAACATGATGAACCTATAGCCTACACGGAAGCAATGGAAGGCCTTGTACCTGAGGTATGGACCTTGGTAGATATTCCTGAAAGCCGAAAGGCTATCAAGAGTAAATGTATCTTCAAGAAGAAGACGGATGCTGACAAAAACATCATTGTCTACAAATCTCGACTTATCACAAAAGGTTTCTGGCAAATTCAAGGAATTGACTATGAAGATACATTCTCTCCTGTAGCAAAGCTAAAGTCTATTTTTATTATTCTAGCAGTTTCTGCACATTTCAATTATGAAATATGGCAGATGGATGTAAAAACCGCCATCCTTAATGGCAACATTGAGGAAGAGTTGTATATGATGCGACCAGAGGGTTTTGTTAATCTAGAAGATGTTGGTAAAGTATGTAAAATTCATAGGTCCATTTATGGATTGAAACAAGCATCTCGGAGCTAGAATCTTTGATTTGATGGAGTCATCAAAGGTTTTGTATTTTTACAAAACGTAGAAGAAGCCTGCATCTATAATAAAGTGAATGAGAAGTTGATGGCATTCCTGGTACTATATGTGGATGACATATTGTTAATATGGAATGACGTGAATCTTATGAAAAGCATGAAAGATTATTTAAATAATAAATTATCTATGAAGGACATGGGTGAAGCTGCCTACATACTTGGCATTAAGATCTATAGAGATAGATCGAAGCGTCTGCTAGCTCTTGGTCAATGCACTTACCTAGAGAAGATTCTGATGCGTTTCAGAATGATCAGGCAAAGAAAGGTTCATTGCCAATCATAAAAGGTAACAAGTTGAGTATGACTCACTGCCTAGTAACGGACTGTGATAAGGAAGCAATGAGAGACATTCCTTATGCCTCGGCCATTGGCTCCATCATGTATGCCATGCTGAGAACTAGACCAGATGTAGCCTTGGCTCTTAGCTTGACGAGTCGTTTCCAAAGCAACCCTAGGCCGGTTCATTGGAATGCAGTTAAGAATATCCTAAAGTACTGAGGTTATGATTTTAGTCTATGGAGGTTGTGAAGAAGAGATTTTTGTAACAGGTTATATGGATGCTATCTTCTGAACTGATCCATATGACTCAAAGTCATAAACAGGGCACGTGTTCTTGGTGAATGGCGGCTAGGTGAGCTGTAAGAGCGGGAAACAAAGCTCGGTTGCTCAATCTACAATGTTTAAACCTTATTTTTATTCATGCAATTGACAAGAAACTCTCTAGTGTTTCTAGTAATGACTAATTATTGCAAAGTTATGCAAACCATTGCTTTGAATTGTGTTGTCCAAGAAATCACGCTTTTAAGGCAAAATCTAGAGCCATAAATACAAATTTTGAGGAAGTCTACATGGCCAAGCAAACCCGTAGTCAATTCCAAGTGCTAGAGGCCATAAAAATCACTGGTACGGGCAAGGTCCACCCATACCAAGTGCCAGCGGCTTCATCTTGTCAAATCCAATGACTTTCGTGAAGGCTCCTATATATTTTGAGGTCCCAACCACCGCGCAGAGGGCCATCATTCTCATATTACATCAGAACACCACCAAAGGAGATCCACCACCATAGTTCATCATCTCCCCATCCATCCTCTCCATAGTTATAGCCATTACTTTGTACTTGAGATCTCCTTTTAATTCGGCGACCATTGTAAGAATATTTGATTTCAATCTAAGTATTTTGCACAACATTTCCTATCCCTAATATTATTGTTATGAGTGATTAGTCCTCACAGGGTGCGGGTTGGGGTGAAACCTCGCAACGATTACGTGCATATAATCTAGGGAGCATTGTGTATTTTTTGAATAAGAGATTTGTATCTTTGTTACTTTGTCGCTTGTCTTGATCTTTGGGCTTGTAGGTACCCAAGACCCCCAAGATCGATAAAGGCTTGAGGTGAGATACTTGGTTAGAGTTGATCTCACAGGAAACCCAATGACAGAAAGGGGAGTATGGTCTTTGCTTAGCGATCCATTAGGGAACAATAACAACATCACTTCTTAAGGCTTTGATATGTGTTTCACTTAATAATTGTTAGTATCCCGTTTCTTCGTGGTGCAAATGGTTGGATCAAAAGGATATTGCTATGCCAGTGGCTCGCAGGTGCTTTAGTATATCGGGACATGCCGCCAATAAATTTTATCTCTATTAAAACACTACACATGATTGTGCTTATTATTATCTTTATCCCATATGATGTGCAGCTGAAGGTGAATCTTCAACCCTAGCCTATCTCTATCCACTGAAATAACCCATGATATAAAGTAAACTAGAAAGGTCAGGTAAAGAAAGGTAAAATAAACAAAAAAAGTCTTTTAGATGTGTCCTTATTTAATTCCTTTTATTATTGTTTCCCAAGGTTCAATTAAACATAGGTATAGTAGGGAAACAGCTACTATATTGCATCCGTGAATCCGGATCAAAGGTATCAACCTTTTTTTGGCACCGTTGCCGGGGAAGCAATTCGCGATCCTGGTGAGGTCACTAGAGACCATGTTATTAGTTTTATTTTTTTGTAGTTTATTTCTTGTTATTAGTTTACTTTCTTGTTATCTATTTGCAAACCTAAAAAAATTTGTTACTTGTTTATTTGTTTCCCTTATATTAAAAACACCAAAAACAAAAGAGCCATGGCTCAAAAGAAACTTGGTGAGTACGCTACTCCTACTGATAATTTTATTCGTGCACCTAATACTCAGCCCGTTGTTAATGCGGAAGCATATGAAATTAAGCCTAACCTTTTGAGTTTGGTTCAGCAAAATCAATTTGGAGGTTCATCTTTTGAAGATTCAGGTTTGCACCTTTATACTTTTACTGAAATTTGTGACATGATGCACATTAAAGATGTTGACCCAAATGCGGTTAAATTACATTTATTCCCTTTCTCTCTAAGAGGAAAGTCCAGGGACTGATTGCTAGCTTTGCCTAAAGGCACTATTACATCTTGGGAGGAATGCACTAATCTCTTTATGAATAAATTTTCCCTTCAGCTAAGACTATGCAACTAAGATCCAAGATTACCAGTTTTAGACAAGAAGATGGCAAGCCACTAGCGCTTGCTTGGGAAAGGATGAAAGAAGCCGTAATGAAATGTCCTAGTCATGGGATGGAAGAATGGCTTATATTACATTTATTTTATAATGGCCTTAACCCAATGTCTAAGTCTATGCTAGATACCACCGCATAAGGAACTATCATGGGAAAGCAATTGAGTGTTGCAAAGAAATTACTTGATGATATGCAAAACAACCATGCCTAATGGCATGTGGAAATAACCTCAAAAAGGGTGAATTTAATCACCTAGGTAAACAATGAAGAGCTTACTCCAAAGGTAGATGAGTTACTTAACATAGCAAATGGTAAGGAAGATACCCAGATTAATGTTATCACTACCGATGTTAATGATGTTAATTTTATAGCTTGAAATCCTTATAATCCTACAAGGAAGAGCCTATACTTTTTGTCAAATTTTTAAAAGCAATATTCTAATCCTGCAGGTGCTCCACATAATAATTATGATAACAATAATGGAGCAAATCATGGCAATCTCTCATTGGAAAATACTATTATAACTTTCATGCAAGCTCAACCGAGCAAAATAATAGGCTTATTAAAATAAAGAATAACCATGAATCTTGTATTGGTAAATTGTCTAACCAGGTTGTTGCAATTAGAAATGATGTGCAGTCTCTACAAGAAAGAACCAAGACCGTGGAGGCACAATTGGGCAAAGTAGCTGAGAGCCAAGCTCTCATACTTGCAAAATTCATTGGAAAGCCCGGGCCAAATCTGGTAGAGGGCCTCAAGATGATGTGGGTGGAAGTAAAATAAGAAAATCTTTAAGAGATGGACTATAGCAACGCGCCAACACCAGAATTCGCTAAGGAAGATTTATTAAATATGATCACCGTAAGGAATCCCGGTATTGAACAATGTAATGATGCTACATACCAACAATTTATAAAAGAAGTACCATCTAAAGTTTGTGAACTAGAAATGGAGTATAAGAAACTAGCTAATAAGCTTCCAGCTAAGTTAGACAATACCTTTGAGCCCACTATTAGAGTTAAGATTGGTATTATTAAGATATCCGCACTTTGTGATCTTGGTGCAAGTGTCTCAACAATTTCCAAGAGTTTATTTGACAAATTAAACTTGGGGACATTTGCAACTACTGAAATGAGACTCCATCTTGCCGATTCAACCTATAAATAAGTTGTTGGGATAAAAGAAAACATAGTTGTTGAAGTTAAAGGATGTCCTAATCTTATTGATCTTGTTACAGCGGGCATGCCTGGAGATCCAATGGCACCTATAATTTTTGGTAGGCCCTTCCTAAGAACTATTAAATCTTTGATTAATCTACATGAAGGGAATGTGAGAATTGGACTACCATCTAGATACCATTTTATAGTCCACTTCCCTAGGAAGAAGAGGGCCAAGTATAATAATAATGATGGTATAATCACACTAAAGAAAATTACTTTGGAATGGGTGTTCCACTTCCAGAGCCTAAATGATCACCATTGGGCCAAGCTAATTGACCTTAACTAGAAGCGCTTCATGGGAGGAAACCCATGTGGAATAAAGTTTATTCTTGTGTTAGTTTTGTTTTTGTTTTGTTTTGTCTTTGTTTTAATAAAGAGTGTTCAACAAGTCCTTTGGAGAGAGGAGAAAAAATAAGGTAATCCTCGATCTTTTATATTTGCTAACACATGCCCTTAAAGTACTGGTGTTTTTTATGAAGTCTATTTGCGGTTACCTTGTTGATTACTAAGATGTGCAAAGGCGTGTGAAGCTACTAACTCAGTTCCACAAGTTTTTAAGCTTCTAGGGAACATAACGACCACCAGTACGACTGGAATCCCCTGTACCACGCGCCCGTACCACATCGCGACTCAAGAAAATAGAAACACTGATTTTTACTATGGGACACAGTGGCCATAACGACCACTGGTACGACCGGAGGCAACCGTACCGCCATCCTGTACAGTACCCCAAGAAAAACTTCGAGTTTGAAGAAAAACATACTGACTGAATAACAACTAGCCGTACGGGTGTGCGTGCCCATACCGAGGATAATATCATTTTGCAGCCCGAAAGTTGAGGCGCCTAGGCAATGCGGTACCCGAGTTGATTTTAATCACCGTGATTCGAAAAATTGGGGCGCCAATTGCTGAGAGGGGTGTTTCGAGTGAATGATGGCCAAACCCAATATTTTCAAATCGCGCCCGTTAAGTCAGGATATTCCGTTACACTAGTTCCTGTTGTGCCCATTCTTCGCCGGTCATTCTTCTTAGCCACCCTGCACGTGTCGTAGGGGCAAATCCATTACTATACTTTCCTAACTCTCGACACTAAATCTTGCTACAGCGGCGGCGATCCCTTTTCTTCCCTTCCCCGACCCTGAATCTGCCGGCGGCGGAGGATCTTTTTTCTCCCTCCCCCGACACTGAATTCGACGGCCACTACTGGAAAACAGCATGTTCGTGGCGCACTATTTTTCGTCATCCGTGCCGCACATGGAGTGCGCCACTAAACTCGCGCCACGACTAAAACTTAGTCGTGGCGCACTACCTAGTGCGCCACGCCTATATCGACAGATCGGTGGTGCACCGTATAGTGCACCACTGTTCTTTGAGCCAATGCACCACGGCTAAGTTTGTTCGTGGCGCACGAGCTAGTGCATGACGGCTAAGTTTGTTCGTGGCGCACTAGATGGTGCGCCACAAACACTAGCCATGTGTGCCACTGCTATATTTGCTATCATTTTTTTAATTGCTAGTCCATACTTACATGCAGCATATATTCACAGTTTGCAAAACAGTACAAATACATACATGCATACACAGTTTGCAAAATAGTACAAATATACATAGTATATTACAAGTGCAATCATTACACAAGTTATTGCCGGTGTCGTGATCGGCTAGGGAGCTAAGTTCACAATCTCTCTAAGTAGCTAGTCACCTAAAGTACTATCAAATACAATAGAACCACAAACACGGTGATCAAGATAGATATTACTATGACGAAGGTTCCCCTCTCTCTCTTCCTCACGGTCTTGCAGATCCAGTGCCCCTCCTCCATTTGTTCCTCACAGAGGTGGTCCATCCACATAGCATCCGCCACCACCTTACTCTTGTAGCCTTTGTAGCTATTGCCCGGGAACTTGTTCACTTGTTTGTGACAGTGTTTCCACTCGTCGTAGACGCCTGGAACATGGCCTCTGTACACCACATACCACTTCTTCGCCATCTCTATAGACAAGACAAATAATATTAGACAAGGGAAAGTTAGAGTTCACATACATAGTGTGCCACAACATTTTAATCATCGGCATTGTCGAAAAAGGACCAAAGTAAGCAAAGAAAAGAACCAAAATGTAAGCAAAAGAACTAAGCATTGATTCATAACCATAATAAGTAGCATCGACCACAATTATTAAGTTCAACACATCCATCGAAACTATATAGAGCTATACACAAGTTTACAACTACAACTATTGAGGCAAACATCAAGACTCCTGACTCGGCTTAGGGAACGGGAGGATGCCTTCTTTCGTCATGAACGACATGAGGTCACCGTGCATCTGTAGGCGATGTTCTATGTCACGGTTAGGCGGTGTGTAGCCTCCGCAGTGGAAGACCCCCCCAGGTCATGACATCTTGATAGATGATTGTGGAAAACTGCTGTTGGATGCGATAAAACTCTTGTCTAAGATCTGAATCTTGGATATTTCCATTGGCTTGGGCCTACTGTCGGAGTTGAGCTGGTAGCGTAGAGTGTTGTTGGTCCTGTAGGAAAGCCCGGATGTGATGGAGCGCGTAATAGGCTTCCTTCCAACTGTCATCACTCTGCTTCATGCAAGGGAAGTTCATTACATGGTTGAACATGTGCTTGCCGAACTTGACCTCTTTGGTCACGAATGTGGTTCCTTCCACCGCGGCATAGCCACTCAGAGCATGATCCAGAACATCCTTGATTTTGTCATAGTTTTTCTTCTTTCTCGCACTCCCCGAGTCGAAATATGTGGCGTGCGAATATTTCGAAGAAAGGACGATGAGTGTGCAGTCTTCGTCTCTGTGCAAAACAATTCAAATGGACTGTTATGTTGGAAAAGGAACGATGGAAATCTAAAAAATCATGTTCTGGCGGCGAGGCTTTGACTTACTCAGGGAAGTAAGGCATAAGAATGTATTCCTTCGTCTTGTTCGCCACCAAGACGTCTCGGAGGTAATTCGCCACGAATATCCGTTCGACGGAGCTTCCCAAGCAGCCATCACGCATGTAGAAGGGGTCCACTACCGCGATGCCCGGTGTGTTCTCTCTAATGATTTGCATCGCCATACTGAGCGAAAATAGACATACCATGCTATAGTGTAGAGGTTGCATGTGCAACATACCGAATATGTCGGAAAACCTCACGAAGAACATATCCCCGGGGTTATTATCAACGAAGCCCAAACCATGTGGCACCTTAGCCACGAAAACTGGGTACGACGGATCTTTATCTCGAAGAAGGCGTTCCTCGATTGTCAGCACACCGTCAGACACACTCTTCATATCTGAACTTGAGAGCTTGTACAATTTCTTAGTTAGGATCGGCTTACCCGCCACATGCATCCTCCACATAATAGCCTTGGATCTTGGTGGCCCGTCCTGTGCCTGGATCGGATTCGGAGCCGACAGCAGCACCGGTTGGCTCGCAGACTTGTTAGGTTTTCTCTTGCGTTGCTTCTTTACAAGGGGAGCATCATGGACCGCATTCTCCTCACCGACCACCCTGTGTAGTGTGTTGGGGCTTATAACAATTGGCCTTTTGGATGTTTGAGTCTCGGTGAAGAAGGCGCCATCAGCTGGAGGCCTCTCCTGAGAACCGAACAGACGCTTGTTGCAAGCGGGTTTCTCTGTGGATGCATCATGGCAGGGTTCTTCATTATTACTAGGACCATGCATGTCCATGCCGTCAACGCCTTGCCAAGTGTTGATGTACAGATCGATATCTTCATCAATGTTGTCGTTGTACGGATCCTGTGCCATAGGCATGTCATCAACATAAGGCAACAAATCGCGTGGAGGTGACGGCTCGGGCGACGGCACAAGTGGCGGTGTTGTCTATGGGGTGGTGGACCCCGTCCCCAAACGAATCATGATCTTTGGCCAGAGCATGAAAATGTCGAAGCAATCTCTGAGGACAGACGGCTCATATTCATCGGCTCCCGAGGGTTGAATGGGAGGTTCCACTCTGTCGCAGCCCTGTAGAACCCAAACAATTTGAATCCTATGAACGGTATCTGGCATCGGCTTTGAGTGGAACACGCGGTTTAAGGGTTGAATGATAGTGCTTGGAAACATCCCTCAACTCGCTGTTCACGTAGCCTAGGAGAGTGCATTGAACATAAGCCTGCGGAAAAACATGTACGACATCAGATATGCCTTCAGAGTAATTAAAGGCAAGGAAGTGAAGTCATCGGCTTCAGAGTAATTAAAGGCAAGGATGCTTAGTAGTTACCTTGATGGCGTCGAGCTCGGATAATGTCGAGGCACCAACGACGGAGGGCGTGCAATTGACGGAGGGGCTCCATGATGGCATGGTGACAGCCGCCGGTGTATTCTCCCTGACGCCGAAAGCATTAAGCTTCAGCACCGCAGTGATGGCGGGTGGAGTCACCAACACGTCCGGCAACACGGTGACGATGGGCGGAGTCACCAACGCGTCCAGCGTCGCGGTGCTGGCGGGTGGAGTCACGAACACGCGATCACCGTTGTTCGAGTTACTGCCGACCATGCTAGGAATTGGGCACGGCCCTTGACGACCCTCTGCATTCCATTTCACTATCGACTCCACCAAGGTAGGTATGATGGCGGTGAGGCTAATTTCCAGGTTGTCTTGGACAATCTGCGGAATCCGCGCCACTTGTGCCTCGAGTTCTTCAACCTTGCGTCTTTCCTCCTTGCTCCTCCCAGACACGTGCCTCTTTGGCTCCGGCGGACCATAATGATCCGTCCATGTCTTAGCCCTGAAGCCGACGACACGGCCAGCCAACGGCTTCTTCGTAACTGGTGTGACTTTCTTGGCCCGGTTCATCGCCCTGTTAAAAGGGGTGTCCCACCGGGTGGCCGCTGTCGACCCCTGGGATGAGGAGGTTCGGGTAGCCTCACTAGCGATTTCCTCATCCTGTAGAAGAAGAAACGTGAACCATTTAGAAATTCGACTTCATCGATTAGAATGTACTATACTTGATCCACGGTAATTAAATTCCTTACCGCAAGACCCTTGAAATCCTTCACAATCTTTTTCGCGGTGAGTTGTTTGGTTTTAGGGTCCACATGGTACCGGGCCCTGACAAAGTTTTGAAGCTGCTTGTTTTCGAATTTTGCGAAGGGGTTAGGTTGCCCCTTAGCTATAAAATAGTCGTCCTCCTTCTGCCATTTGGACTCTGCAGCTCTGTAACCGCTAGATCCGAGATGGTGGTTACCTATATTCATATCCCGCATCTCCTTCCCCTGCTTACTCGAGGCCTTCGCTGCTTTGGATTCTCACCTGGCCTTGAACTCCAGGTACCGAGCTTCGGTGATCTGAGGATAGTTCTCCTGGATCTTCGTGAGACTTTGACTTTTTTTAAAAATCATCGTCTTCACCCGGGTTCTCCAGCTGGCCAGGGCGGTGCTCATATTTGTGAGGGCGGATTTGTTTACTTTATTCCCGTGGTAATTTGTGTTCTGGTATTCAAGTAGGAACTTGTATCGTGCGTGCAGCTTCTCGAAGAGGAGTGTGCGCAAATGGCCATTTGCTTTATGCTGGAGATTCTCTGTGTTAATCGAGACAGTGGCCCGGGTGATAGCCGCCACTTGCGCATCGTACGCTTTGATGACGTGTTCGGGCGCCAGAGGAACCCCTTTCAGGGTTACTTCGGTAATTTCCTCTCTGACGGTGCCGACCGTGTTTGGGCGTCGTTCCTTCTTCTTCTTCTTCTTCGGATTGCTACTACCGGCGCCATCAGTGGTTTCATCCCTAGTGTCCTCTGCCTCCTAGCTAGCATTGGTATCTTCCTCCTCGTCCTCCATCTCATCATCGTCGCTCTCTTCATGTAGATTTTCTTCATCACCCTGTTCATTTCTTTCCATCAGCTGGGCAGCCTCCTAGAATGACAATTTTGTTGGAGCTCTGAGTTCTTCTTCAATGTTTATGCGCCGAGAAGAGCCGCCGGCCTGGTCGTTGTCAGCCATGTTTGCACTAAGTAACAAAAAAGTAAAATAAATATTGGAAATTCACGGGGAAAATCCAGCATGACCTCCCCTATTTTTCTTAACCTAGGAGTTCCGATTTTTGCCGAAACGGAAGTTAATCAACATTTCAGCAAATATCGGAACTCATTTCAAATGTACCTGCACATACCCTAATCCCCCCCACACAACAACATGGTACAACCAGTAATATATGAGTGTTCAGCCAGTAATACATGAGTGTACAACATGGTTCAACGTTGGCTGAACCAACCATTGTGACACAAGTACATATCTCATAAGATGAAAAAGGATGAAAAAGGAAGTTAAAGGATAATCCATATAACTAACGCAAACTTGGTTTTCCAACAGTCAAAGGATGAAAAAGGAATTATATTCCCTGTATGAATAGTAACCTGTAGCATGTTGCTTGCAATTCTCCAATAGTTCTAATTATCTTCATCGGACATTTTCAATACACATCATCTATGCTGAAATTAAACACTAACATATTCTACAACTAACATGTCCATATGGCTCTTTTATACATATGCTGAAAAAGGAATCCAATAGTTCTAATTCTCCATATGGCTCTTTTGTACAGCTAACATATTAAACACTAAGAAAAAAATTATATTTATTTCTCAGTCATCTTAGAAATAACCAAAATAATCTGTGCAACTTCTCTACAAAAGGGTGACTACTTGTTCATTTCCAAACCTAAAGTCGCACCAAAATTTCCTAACATGTTTGAACAGGTTTGAATTTGACATCCAGTAAGGAGTGCATTTTGCAAACCTAAAGTTGCCTCACGCACGCACCATGTGGTGACCAGTTCAAATTATAGATGAGTGACCAGTTCAAATTATAGCTCGATGACATGAACTTCCACATTCTAGAGCCAATAGAATAAAGTGAACAGAAAGAAGTGTAACATCAATATACATATTTATTATTGCATTTACATTTCTGAAGGCAACATGCATGTATAACTAGCTATAGGACAATATCATCCATGCAAGTGTTCATACACAAGTGCCCTGGATCAAGGGGAAGATGTTGTAGAGTTCCTAGATTAAAATAACAACTAAATTTTCCTAGATTCTCTAGCACACATTATTTATGTGGACTTAGTTAGTTTCACTGATCAAGGTGAAGGCGTTGTATAGTTCTTTCAGTAGCATGCTGATTTCCCACAAGTATATGGGGTGTATCACAGTATTTTCGAGGGAAGTGAAACCCAATTTATTGATTCGACACAAGGGGAGCCAAAGAATATTTATAAGCCTTAACAACTAAGTTGTCAATTCAGCTGCACCTGGAAAGAATCTTGCTCACAACATTTTATCAGTAGCAACAGTTTTGTAGTAGGAATAGTAAAGTAGCAGCGGTAGTAAAGTGAAGACAGCAGTAACAATAGCAGTAAACAGTAGGATTCGAGTGCGGTAGGCATAGGGATGGATGGACGGGCGTTGCATGGACAAGACAATTCACATAGCAATCAGAACATAGAGCAATTACAGATAAATAAGATAAAGCATCCAAGTACTATATAATCCTAGGCATGTGTTCCATATATAGTCATACGTGCTCGCAATGAGAACTTGCACAACATCTTTTGTCCTGCCAGCCCGTTTGCAGCGGGGCCTCAAGGGAACTACTGGCAATTAAGGTGCTCCTTTTAATAGAGCACCGGAGCAAAGAATTAACACTCCGTGAACACATGTGATCCTCACATCAAAGCCATTCCCTCCGGTTATCCCGATTTCTATCCGTTCGGGGTCATTGGTTCCGGACAACAATGTGTGTATACAACTTGCAGATAAGACCATAAACAATACTATCATAATGAATCAATAACATGTTCAGATCTGAAATCATGGCAATCGGGCCCTAGTGACAAGCATTAAGCATAACAAGTCGCAACAAAGTCATAAAGCACTAATAAAAGATACTAGGCACCATGCCCTAACAATCTGATGCCATTACATGAACTATCTCATCCAATCCCTACCATCCCCATAGCCTACAACGGGGGATTACTCACTCATAGATGGGGGAAAGATGGATGGTCGATGGAGAAGCGATGGTGATGATGATGGCGATGATCTCCTCCAATTCCCTGTCTCGGCAGGGTGCCAGAACGGAGCTTCTGGTACTGTTTCGTGGAATCTGGTGGTGGCGGCGGAGCGGACCTCCTTCTGGAAAAACGCCGAACCCCCCTGAGTTTTTAGGTCAGAAGGCAACTTATAGGCAAAGAGGGAGACTCTGGCGGCCAGACCACAACTGTAGTCACTCATAGATCAACAAACTGAGAGAGCAATAATGGCCATAATCATGCAGAGCGACAAAACATCATTGATCAAAGAATCAAGTGATACTACAAGTTGAAAACTAAAGGATCATAAAGGCTGTGGTGACTTTGGATAGTCATAACATGGTGTGAGCATGCGCCAAGTCAACCCAAATAAAGCATCAAAGGAGAATACCACTATACTATGCTTTAATATGCTAAAACAACGCATGATTCATCCAAGGCACATTAAGCAATCTCAATTGTTTACAACAAGTCATGCTACAACAAAGAATACTAAGCATAAAGCCAAAACAATATCAAGCATGGCATGACAAAGCATAGGCCACATTCAAAAACGAGCTCTTTTTACCACATAAGCATGAACTTTCCTACTCTTTTCCAAACCAAACCAAACTATTTGCAAACCAACGTATGAAAGAGGGAGTCCAACCAACTTATTCAGAAAACTAAGCAAACCAAGCAAACGAAAAACCAAAACAAAAACGAAAAAGAAGACGCTCCAAGAAGAACACAACTGTGCATGAAACAATAAAAATGAAGCGTTTGGAAGAAACCTGGGATTTTTATTGATGAAGAAGGGGATGCCTTGGGCATCCCCAAGCTTTGATGCTTGTACTTATTGGATATTTCTTGGGGTGACACGCATGGCATCCCCAAGCTTGATCTTTAGTCCATCCTTCATCTCATTACTCATTTCTTCCATACACCTGAAATTTTTCCTTCATACAAAACTTCACACAATCTTTATTAGCAACATTAGTGCACTCAAGATAAATAAGTCTTAAGGTTCAGTTCTAACACCAAATAAACTTCCATTAGAACACTAGATACTGTAGCACTTCCCTCAAAAAGCTCAATTCCCCAAAAGAACTCAAGAAGGAACTAACAAGAAGCAAATGCAGAAAATGGAAGAAATCTGTCAAAACAGACCAGCAGGTAAAGACGAATTTTTTCGAAGACCTTATGTTGCTCAAATCAAAAAGTGTTGAACTAACAAAAGTTAGATAACAACCTGGGGCAGAAGCACAAAAATTACAGCTCAATCCGATGTACAGAGCTCTCTCAGGAATTTTTACGGTGAAGCACAAAAATCTGTTTCGGGACAGCAACTTTCCCAAGCATTACTTCACTCTCATTAGAGGTTACTCTTGGCACAAAAAGAAAATAAAAAGGATAAGGAGCAGTTATTATAGAGGTAGTAACTTCCAAGACTCATCTAAAACTCTTGGGTTATCTCCCAACAAGTACTTTTCCTTAACGCCTTTAAGTTAGGCATAAGAAGCAAAGAAAGAATCAAGTGTTCTCAAATGAAGAAGCATTAAGACCAAATTTTGTTTTCATAGGAGAAGCAAAAGAAATCTTTTCTCTCTTTTTAGGGAAGTGTTCTAAACCTTTCTTGAGTGGGAGTTGATATTTAATGGTGCCTTCTTTCATATCAATGATGGCACCAACAGTTCTAAGAAAAGGTCTTCCCAAAGTAATAGGACAAGAAGCATTGTATTAAACATCCAAAACATAGAAATCAACGGGGACATAGGAATCATTAACCATAATAAGAACATCATTAAGACTCCCCATGAGTTTCTTTTTAGCATTAGCATAAAGTGGGACATTCAAATAACAATCTTCAAGAGGAGGCAAATCAAGCATATCATAAATCCTTCTAGGCATAATAGAAACACTACTATCAAGATCACACAAAGCTTTGAAATCAAAGTCATTCACTTTCATATTAATGATGGGTTCCCAACCATCTTCTTGCTTTATAGGAATAGAAGCTTTATGTTTCATCTTTTCTTCTTTAATCTTTATGAGAGCATCAGTAATGTGTTTTGTAAAAGCCATGTTCATAGCACTAGCATTAGGACTTTTAGCAAGCTTTGTAGGAACTTAATAACTTCAGAGAGGTTGCAACCATCAAGATCAAAATGAACTTTATCGTCTAAAGTAGTAGAACTATTAGTAGCCTCAATACTAGTGGTGGTGATAGTAGAAACACTAATGCTTCTAGCAATTTCATCTTCTCTTTCCCACTTAGCATGTAATTCAGCTAATAGTCTAACACTTTCATCAATTCTTACTTGTATAGCATTAGTAGCTGCAAAGGGATTCTCATTAGTTTCAGGTTTAGCAGCTATTTTATTCAAAGTAGATTGAGCTTCCGCCAAAGATGTTATATTTCTTTCAGCATTAGAGAGTTTTTCCTCAATAGTTTTATTGAAAGCAGTTTGTTTACTAATGAACTCTTTAAGCATAATTTCAAGTTTAGAGGGAGCACTCTTATTATTGTTGTAAGAATTTCCATAAGCATTACCATTGTTGGGAGGATATGGCTTATAATTGTTGTTACCAAAATTGTTCCTATAAGCATTATTACCATAAGCATTTTTGCCAAAATTGTTATTTCTTATGAAGTTCACATCAACTTACTCTTCTTGAGCAACCAAAGAGGCTAAGGGAACATTATTTGGATCAATATGGGCTTTCCCATTAACAAGCATAGACATAATAATATCAATCTTATCACTCAAGGAGGAGGTTTCCTCAGAGTTTACCTTCTTACCTTATGGATCTCTCTCAGTATGCCATTCAGAATAATTAACCATCATATTGTCCAAAAGTTTTGTTGCAACACCCAAAGTGATGGTCATAAAGGTACCTCCAGCAGCAGAATCCAATAGGTTCCTTGAAGAATAGTTCAATCCTGCATAAAAAGTTTGGATGATCATCCACACAGTCAGTCCATGAGTGGGACAATTCTTTACCAAAGATTTCATTCTTTCCCAAGCTTGAGCAACATGCTCATTATCAATTTGTTTAAACTTCATTATTTCACTTCTCATGGATATAATCTTAGCAGGAGGACAGTATTTTCCAATAAAAGCATCTTTGCACTTAGTCCAAGAATCAATACTATTCCTTGTTAAGGAATTCAACCATTCTTTAGCTTTTCCTCTCAAAGAGAAAGGAAACAATTTAATCTTAATAATATCACCATCTATATCCCTATGCTTTTGCATCTCACAAAGTTCAACAAAGTTATTTAGATGGGAAGCAGCATCTTCATTACCAATACCAGAAAATTGTTCTCTCATAACAAGATTGAGCAAATCAGGTTTTATCTCAAACAAAGTATTTTCAAGCATAGGTGGAGCAATAGGTGTGCTCATAAAATCATTGTTGTTGGTGCTAGTGAAGTCACACAACTTGGTGTTTTCAAGAGTAGTCATTTTTTTTGGGTTTTAAAATAATAAAGCAAACTAGTAAATTTTTTTTTGTGTTTTTGAAGAACAAAACAAGCAAACAAAGCAAAAAAGAAAACTAAGCAAAACAAAAACAACAAAGTAAAGAGATTGGTTATGAGGGACTCCCCTTGTGAAGATGTCCTTGACTCCCTGGCAACGGCGCCAGAAAATGCTTTGATGGCGCAAGGTTGACGTGGGAGCTTCTTCTTCTTCAGTCCCCGACAACGGCGCCAGAAAATGTCTTGATGCACTCGACGATCGACGTAGAGCTCGTTGGGAACCCCAAGAGGAAGGTATGATGAGCACAATAGAAAGTTTTCCCTCAGTTATGAAACCAAGGTTTAATCGAACCAGTAGGAGCAAGGAAACACCCCAAGTGTGTTACTAGCTGAGCTTTGGCAGGGCGCACTACCGGTGCTAGTAGCAACGTGGAGACCTTCACAACACAAACACAGAACGTTGTCCCCAACTTGCGATGAGGTTGTCAATCTCACCGTGTTTTGCGGAAAACAAAGGATTAAACGTATCAAATGGAAAGAAGTAAAAGTTTGCAGAAAGTAAACACAAAGCAGAAACAGTTTATAGATTGTATGTAAAGACAAAGGACCGGGATCCATAGTTCACTAGAGGTGGCTCTCCTTAGATAGATAACATGCTGGGTAAACAAATTACAGCGGGGCAATTGACAAACACCAATAAAGCAATACATGCATATACTAATCATCTTGACTCCTTTGAGACTTGGTTGGGCATTACAACATAATACATAGACCGCCATCCAACTGCATCTATGACTAATAATCCACCTTCAGGTTATCATCCGACCCCCCTCCAGTATTAAGTTGCAAGCAACAGATTATTGTTTTACAAACTACGTGTAAAGTAAACAATACGATTGTTCTATGAACAAAGGATTGTTGTTTTCTCCCTAGTAGCAATAGCACATCTAGTACCTTAGAGATTTCTGTCACTTCCCCAGATTACCAGAGGCATGAACCCACTATCGAGCATAAATACTAACTCTTGGAGTTGCTAGCATCTACTTGCCAATATAGCTACTAACAACGGAAAGCATGCAAGATCTCAAATAACAAAGACATGATAGAATCAATAATCAATCTTAAATAGCATCTCAATATCCATCGGATCCCCGCAAACACAACATGTATGAATTACAAATAGATGATCTTGATCATGAACGGAGCTCACAAGATCTAAACATGAAAGCACAAAGGAGGAGAAACCAACCATCTAGCTACTACATGGATCCGTAGTCCAAGGATGAACTACTCACGCATCACACCGGAGGCTTGCATGGTGATGAAGAAGGCCTCCAGGGTGAATTCCCCTCTCCGGCAGGGTACCGGGAAGAGCTTCAGATCCCTCCCGATCTAGGGATGGAGATGACAGAGGCTAAAGACTCTTTCGTGGATTTTTGATCGGGTACTTAGGGTTTTCATCCTGAGGGCATCTTATAGTCAGAAGGGGAGGCCGAGGGGGTGCTGGGAGCCACCACACAACCCCCTGGCACGGGCTAGGACTGGCCGCGCGGCCAGGTGGTGTGGCCGGCCCCTGGCCCCTCTCCGTCTCGTATTCTGGCACTTGATCCCTTCCAGAAAAATAGGCACTTTGGCTTTTGTCCCGGCCAATTCCGAGAATATTCATTTTCTGACTTTCCTGGAACCAAAAACAGCAGAAAACAGGCAGTTGGCACTGTGGCTCTTGTTAATAGGTTAGTCCAAGAAATCATATGAAAAGTACTCCAAAGTTGGAACAAAACACAAGAAAGTGGATAAAACCAAGCATGGAACATCAAAAATTATAGATACATTTGCAATGTATCAACCATGCTCTAACAATATGATGCCCTTACATGAACGATCTCATCCAATCCCGACCATCCCCATAGCCTACAACAGGGGATTACTCACTCATAGATGGGGGAAAGATGGATGGTCGATGGAGAAGCGATGGGTGATGATGATGGCGATGATCTCCTCCAATTCCCCGTCCCGGCATGGTGCCAGGACGGAGTTTCTGGTACTGTTTCATGGAATCTGGTGGTGGCGGCGGAGCGGAACTCCTTCTAGAAAAACATCAAACCCCCCTGAGTTTTTAGGTCAGAAGGCAACTTATAGGCGAAGAGGGATACCGAGGGGGAGTCTGGGGCGGCCAGACCACCCCCTGGCGTGGCCTGGGCTTGCCCACGCGGCCAGGTGGTGTGGCCTGGGCCCAGCCCCCCTCTATCTCGTATTCTGGCTCTGGGAGTCTTCTGGTGAAATAGGATTTTCGGCATATTTTTCGGGATTTTTCCTGATAGTTGATTTTCTGCACAAAAAGTAGACACCAATGCAATTCTGCTGAAAACAGCGTCAGTCCGCGTTAGTTGCATCCAAATCACACAAGTTTAGAGGAGAAACAATAGAAAAAGTGTTTGGGAAAGTAGATACCTTTTGGACGTATCAACTCCCCCCAAGCTTAGCTTATTACTTGTCCTCAAGCAATTCAGTTGAAAACTGAGTGCGATAAAAGAACTTTCACGAACACATTTGCTTCATATGATGTATATATTCTCAGCATGTGATCAACTACTTAGACAATTCATAATAAGGAGTAAGCAAACTAAGTTTACGTAATAGGCATTGCAAGCTATGAGGATATTCCAACTCAAAAATAATAAGTAGCATGAAGCATAAACATAAGCAACATTACAATGCTCATAACAAGGTATGATAGAGTGGTATATCGCTTGCCTTTGATTTTGAATGCCAAGGCACCTCTGAAATTCAGGTGAATACTAGAAGTAAAGATATCAAAGATACAAGCATCAAAGTCATAACACAAATAATCAAGTAATGAGATAAGCACAGAGAATGACAACTATGCTCTCAAGAAGGTGCTCAAAGAATATGTGGAGACTCAACAAGTAAAAGAAAAGGTTTTGAATAATTTGAAAAGCTTCCAAATGCTGAAAGTATGGTACTCATTAGCTTTGAGCTCTCATTGCCCCTATCATAAGCATCTTTAATGTGGTTAAGGTGAAAGTGAGGTCCAATCTAAGTTATATGCTTGACAGACTATAAACTGAAAATCCCATGTCCCTTGAATACGAGGGCCGCTCCTCATGCTACTCAACTTTAGTTACCGGTAAGTTCTTATCATCGTAAATACGTGCATATCATAGAGAACCGCCAACGGGGTACCCCTTGCCCGATGATACGGAAGAATCCCCATATGAAAATGATAAGGCAAGCAGACAATGAGTATCTTAGCAATCTTCTTATTTACCATGGGAAAAATGGTGCTTTTTTCTCTCTTTCCTCTTTTCATAAATCTCTCTTTTTTTCTTTTTTCTCAATAGCTATCTCTCTTTTTTTATAAGAAGAATGCTTCATAGATATCATTATGGTTACGCTGCAGGTTTCCACCATGACGGCATGGATTAGACCGGCGGCCCAGGCGTTTCTCTAACACACATACATAACTCCATGGACTTACAAGCTCCCCTTTTATTTCACACCGACGACATCCGCAAACAAAAGAACATGGTATCGACTGGGTATATATTTGCAACTGTTGAAAGCGTTCCCCGTGACATCACGGTTCTGCTAATCCCTAGCCTATAATTTGCAAGCATATAACTTTCATGGACATTTACAGTGGTTCAGGTTTATTAAGTGCAGAAAATAAAGTGTGCCATCAAGTTCGTGAGAGCTTTACTAACCAACTTTCTCATAGCAAGCAAACATTTTATTCGGAAGAAAACAAGGCATATTGAATATGCACGGAAGTAGCAAATGATGATAATAGGTAGGTATGTTGGACACTTTGGCAATGTTTGGTTTTAGGGAGTTGGAAACATGAGTAAAACATACTCAGTGAAAGTGAAGGCTAGCAATAGTAAGGGAGCAACAAACGAGAGAGCAATAGCTATCATAATCATGCTTGCAACAAAATAGGACTAATCATGGCATGAAAGTGATTCAAGATCCTCAAGGCAAAATAATTCATGGAGGCTTAACTGATTATTTCAGTCATATGCATGCGTGAGCATGTGCCAAGTCAATTCAAATGAAACATTTAGAGGAGGATACCACAGTGTCATACCAAGTTATGAATAGAGTAATGCAGGCAAACATTCATAAGACATGCTACAAACTATTAGCAAGCTGGAACTAATCATACGAAATCAAGAACTACTAAGCATCCAAAGATAAACACTTTACACGAATAGACTAAGCAAGCCCACAGTGATGAGTATATGTACAAAAAGAAAACAAATAGAGTTCGTTACCAGCCTCTTACCACGCCTCAATTTGTCATTAATCCTCATTATGGCTCTTCACTTGTGTGGCTTGAATAATAATATGAGACCAATATCCACTGAGGACTGCTGAACCCTGTAGCAAACTCACAAAACCAAAGAAGAACGACAAATATTTTTGTTGTTTTCGACTTTAAAACAAGAACCAAAAAGGAAAAACAAGCAAAGCAAAATCTTTTTTGGGTTTTTTGAATAGTTTAAACAAAGTAAAAAGGGAAAAACAAACCAAGGCAAAAAGAAGAAAAAACAAACAAAAGAGAAACAACAGAAATATTTTTGGTCTTTTTGTGTTTTAGAAAGCAAAAGCAAAGAAAGAACAAAAACTAAAAAGTGAACAAAACATGAATATACAAAGTACTGACACAACATGATAAGGAGATGAGTGCGATGCCGGCATACCTCCCCCAAGCTTAGGCTTTTGTCCTAAGTGGGTATCAATCCAGATATGGGTAAGGGTTCCAAGCAGGAGGATCATGATAAGAATGGTCGTAGTTGGGCCCATGGGAAGAAGAACAAGCTCCCCAATCATAAGCAGGCTGCTGATATGAAGACTTCCCCTCATTCGAGGGCTGGACCGAATCATCCGTGACCTCCCTTCTAGTGTCCTGCTCCTATTGGGAGAGCTCTCCCAAGTACGTGCCAAGCTCTTCCTTAGTGAGGGACCATCCTTCCATGTTATCAAGGTTAAACAAAACAGGTGCAGGCAAAAGAACAACACGCTCGGACTTGCTCTTTCTCCAACCAGCTTTGAGAAAGGTTATTTCATAAGACAACTCACTCATACTTGCCCACGAGGAAACAAATTTATGCTGTATCATGGAATTAAGATCAAGCCTTTCTATGGGAAACTGTAGGTCTAGATGATGAGGCACTAAACCATGCAATGCTAGTAAACAAGAAGCAATGAGGCCTCCACAAATTCCACCTTTCTCACGGTTAGCAGCAAGATGGAAAGCTATCAAAGCACCTAAGTTGTAAGACCTATATCGTTTAAGAGCAGCAGAGATAAATGCTAGATCATATGAAGATAACTTATTGGTAGTTTTCCTAGCAAGAGCACACTTGGCAATAAAGTAGGCAAAGTAGCGAATGGAGGGAAGATGAATGTTACGGATGTTTCCACTCTCCTTCGAGAAGCTGCTCCCTTGGCAAATTTCTGCATATAAATCCATAAGTGGTTCAGGTCGCTCCTTAATCCTTCTACATGATCCCCATTGAGGTACCTTAATAGCTGCACAAAAGTCATCGAGAGAAAGGTTTACAACAATATTGTAAATTTTGTAGTGGACCATGGGGTTAGGCAAAGAGTGACTAAATTGAAAGTCCTGCACCACAGACATGGTTAGCTTCACAAATTGACAAGGTTCATCTTCCAAAAAGTGCTCCAACCCTACAATAGAAACCAAAGTGTGGAAATCTTGGAGAATTCCCGCATCTCTCATGAACACAGACCATGGATAAATGGAAGGAAAAACTTCCTCCTCCTGGTGGACCTTCATGACCTCAGGCACTCATAGTTCATGTTGGTTTAGGTGATGTTCATTCATCTTCTATTCTAAAATTTAAACACCTATTAAACAAGTGATTGCAAAGTGAATAAAATGAAGGATTCTACTCATAGGGACTTGTAAGAGGCCTAAACATGCATCAAAACTATATCTCTAAGCATCAAACAAGCTTACAAGCTCTCATAACCTGTCACCTATAGCAGCAAAATACTCAAGATATAATCCACTAAAAACAAATCTACTTGGACAAGGGGAGGAGTTACATACCAGGGAACAAATGCTCCAAATTTCAGCAACAAAGATGGGCTGAGCAAGGAGATCGAAAAAATCGAGAGCAAGCACAACAAGAACGCGATTTTGAGCAATGAACTAGAGCTTACTCGAGAGAGAGAAGAAAGTGGCAGGTGAGAGAGTTAGTGGAGGGCCAGGGTGGCCCACACCATGGCATGGCGCCACCCAGGGCAGGCCACGCCACCAGGCGGTGTGCCTGCCTGGTGGGTCCCCCTGGTACCTCCCAGGCACTCCTCTGCCCCTTTTTCACGTAAAAATTTAATATGAATTTTCTGGAATTTTTCGAGACACTTTATTTTTGGGCATTTTTCAGGTATAGAAGAATGACTTTCTAACAGACATATTTTTTTGGAATGATGCAATGACAAAACAAGGCTATAACTACAGAAGTTCTAAGACACTCTAAAATGCAAGCAACTAACAACAAAAACAAAACTAAACGAAAGCAAAAACTAAAATGGATAGAATAGAAGTACACGGAAATAATCAGAGTGAAAACATTGTTTTGTTCAATGAAATCCTTTTGTTAACAAGGTTGATCAGGTCTTGTTACCAAAACAATTCCATATGAGACAAAACTTTGTATTCCACTAATGATTATGTTACCTCAACCTTGATAGCAATGGTCCCAATCATAATAGTTTCAAATTTTTCTCTTGGTATGGGACAATATATTTCTCCAACTTGAATGCCCTCAACATGTTCAATTGAATTCAAACCATAAATCCTTTCAATCTTCTTGGGGAAATAGACAGTATGTTCCTTATCATTAACATTGAAAGTCACCTTTCCTTGATTACAATTAATAACAGCTCCTGCAGTATTAAGAAAAGGTCTCCCAAGAATAATAGACATATTATCATCTTCAGGAATTTCAAGCACAACAAAATCAGTTAATATCAAGCAATTATGAGCCACCTGAAAAGGTACATCCTCACATATACCAACAGGAATAATGGTAGATTTATTAGCCATTTTCAAAGATATATCAGTTGGTATTAATTTTTCTAGTTGAGGCCTCTTATGGAGAGAGAAAGGCATAACACTAACTCTAGCTCCCAAATCACACAAAGCGGTTCTAACATAACTATTATTAATATAGGAAGGGATAGTTGGAATCCCTAGGTCTCCAAGTTTCTTTGGAACCTTACCATTGAAGGAATAATTAGCAAGCAAAGTAGAGATTTTTTCATTAGGGATCTTCCTTTTATTCGAGACAATATCCTTCATATACTTTGAGTAAGGAGGCAATTTAATAGCATCAGTCAAAGGAATTTGCAGGAATAAAGGTTTCATCCACTCACAAAACGAATTATAGTGTTCATCTTCCTTTGACTTGTGTTTCTTATCAGGGAAAGGCATAGGTTTTTGGACCCAAGGCTCTCATTCACTACCATGTTTCTTAGCAACAAAATTTTCTTTAGTGTGTTTAGTATTCTTAATGTGCTTTTTGGGTTCTTCTTCAACTTTTTCTTCATTAGGAACTTCATTTTCTTCATTACCACTTTCAGTTTCAGCATCAGGGACAGATATACTATTAGGATCTATAGCAGGTTCAGAGGGTTCTTCAACAGTTTTATGTTTCTTTTTCCTTTTCTTATGAGTAGAGCTACTATTTTCAGCTTGTTGAGAATCCTGCTCAATTCTTTTGGGATGTCCCTCAGGATATAGAGGATCCTGGGTAGCAGCACCACTTCTAGTTCTAATTTCATAAGCATGTTTTTCTTTAGCAGCATTAACTAGCAAGTCTTTTTGCACTTTAACGAGTTGATCTATTTGAGTTTGAACCATTTGAAAGTGTTTAACAATAATTTTAACATCATTATAGGTTCTTTCCACAATATCTTTCAACTCAACAATACCTCTAGTGTTTTCCATTAGATGATTTTGCAACCTTTTATTAATATTATCTTGCTTAATAATAAAGATATTGAATTCTTCTAAGCATTGATCAGGAGGTTTATAGTAAGGGATATCACCTTCATCAAAGTGTTGGAGAGAGTGTAGCTCAATAGTGGATGAATAGGGAATTGGCTTACATAATTCTTTTATAGGAGGTAAATTCTTGACCTCTGCAGCTTTAATTCCTTTCTCCTTAAGACATTTGTTAGCTTCCTTCATCACTTCATCATTTAATTCAATAACTCCTCTCTTCTTTGATGTTGGAATAGGCACCGGAATAGTTGGTTCAGGTACAATTACTTCAGGTATAGCTTGTTCAGGAGGAGTCCAATCTTCATAGTTCTTACTTATTTTAGCCATTAATTCCTCAGCTTCCTTAGGAGTCCTATTCCTGAAAACACAAAGCAAAACTATCTAGGTATGCCCTAGATTCTTTAGTTAGTCCATTATAAAATATATCAAGAAGCTCATTCTTAGGTAATGGACTTCCATCCTATGCATGAATCAAAGCACAAAACCTTGCCCATGATTCAGGCAATATCTCTTTTTCTCCCTGTTTAAAATCAAAAAGTTCCTGCAAAATAGCATGTCTAGCACTAGGAGGAAAATATTTCTGCAGGAAAGTACTAATCAAGCAATCAGGGCTATTAATAGATCTAGGAGGTAAATTACTAAACCAAGTTTTAGCTTCTCCTTTTAGCGAGAAAGGGAAAATCTTAGCAACAAAGTATGTACGCATCTTAATATCATCAGAAAACAAGCCACTCATGGTAGAAAGTTCATTCATATGTGCTACCGCACTTTCATCTTTAGTACCACAAAAAGGTTTTTTCTCAACAATAGCTATGTAAGATAGATCGAGAGAGAAATCATAATCTTCATCTATAATGTTTATGGGAGAAGCAGCAAACTTAGCAATAGGAGACAATTTGGGTCTAATAGTATGCCTCTCAAGGAGACTCTTATCAACACTCCTATCATGGATGTTTTTACATTCTTTAATAAATTCATCGGTCATCTCAACATAACCATCTTCAATATCATAACTTTCACTAGACTCAGGAGAACTAACAGGAGTAGTAGTGTCTTCATTAGGAGTTTCAGTATTTCCATCTATAGTTATAGCAATCGTAGCATCTAGGAAAGGACCTAATGAACCACTCTTATCAAGCACAGTAGAAGAAGCATCATAAGCATGAAAAGTTTCAGATTCAGCAGTAGTAGCAGTGTGTGTAGCATGTGTATGTGGTGGTGTAACGAGCTTACTCATAACAGATGGTGAATCAAGAGCAATAGAGGTTTTCAGAACTGTACCTCTTCTTGTAGTGGATGGTAAAATAGGAACCTTGTCATCACGAGACTTACCCATGATGGATGGATAGCGGCGAATAATAGAGAATCCAAGTGAACTTGATAAATAAAGCTATGCTCCCCGGCAATGGTGCCAGAAAATAGTCTTGATGACCCACAAGTATAGGGGTGTATCGCAATATTTTTGAGGGAAGTGAAACCCAATTTATTGATTCGACACAAGGGGCACCAAAGAATATTTATAAGCCTTAACAACTGAGTTGTCAATTCAGCCGCACCTGGAAACAATCTTGCTCACAGCAGTTTATCAGTAGCAACAGTTTTGTAGTAGGAATAGTCAAGTAGCAGCAGTAGTAAAGTGAAGACAGCAGTAACAATAGCACTAAACAGTAGGATTCGAGTGCGGTAGGCATAGGGATGGATGGACGGGCATTGCATGGACAAGACAATTCACATAGCAATCAGAACATAGGGCAATTGCAGATAAAAAAGATAAAGAATCCAAGTACTAGATAATCCTATGCATGTGTTCCATATATAGTCATACGTGCTCGCAATGAGAACTTGCACAACATCTTTTGTCCTGCCAGCCCGTTTGCAGCGGGGCCTCAAGGGAACTACTGGCAATTAAGGAGCTCCTTTTAATAGAGCACCAGAGCAAAACATTAACACTCCATGAACACATGTGATCCTCACATCAAAGCCATTCCCTCCGGTTATCCCGATTTCTGTCACTTCGGAGCCATTGGTTCCGGACAACAGCGTGTGTATACAACTTGAAGATAAGACCATAAACAATACTATCATAATGAATCAATAACATGTTCAGATCTAAAAACATGGCACTCGGGCCCTAGTGACAAGCATTAAGCATAACAAGTCACAACAAAGTCATAAAGCACTAATAAAAGATACTAGGCACCATGCCCTAACAATCTGATGCCATTACATGAACGATCTCATCTAATCCCTACCATCCCCATAGCCTACAATGGGGGATTACTCACTCATAGATGGGGGAAACATGGATGGTCGACGGAGAAGCGATGGTGATGATGATGGCGATGATCTCCTCCAATTCCCTGTCCCGGTAGGGTGCCAGAATGGAGTTTCTGGTACTGTTTCGTGGAATCTGGTGGTGGCGGCGGAGCGGAACTCCTTCTGGAAAAACGTCGACCCCCCTAAGTTTTTATGTCAGAAGGCAACTTATAGGCGAAGAGGCAGACCGAGGGGGAGTCTGGGGCGGCCAGACCACCCCCTAGCGTGGCCTGGGCTTGCCCACGCGGCCAGGTGGTGTGGCCTAGGCCTAGCCCCCTCTGTCTCGTATTCTGGCTCCGGGAGTCTTCTGGTGAAATAGGATTTCCAGCATATTTTCTGGGATTTTTCCTGATAGTTGATTTTCTGCACAAAAAGTAGACACCAATGCAATTCTACTGAAACAGCGTCAGTCCGCGTTAGTTGCATCCAAATCACACAAGTTTAGAGGAGAAACAATAGCAAAAGTGTTCGAGAAAGTAGATACATTTTGGATGTATCACATGCTAGCGCCCTAGAGGTTGTGCCTATGCAGAACAAATATATTGTATCAAGGCTAAAGGGCCTATTTCATCGACTGAATCCGACAAGCAGGCTAACAAAACTCGCCATGCTATTGCAGGCACACTGCTGCCTAGTTGCGAACTAAGTTAGGGAAACAATAGGCCCTAAAGCACACATAATTAGTAGCAGATTAAGAACTAAGTATGTACAACTATAATTCTACAGACCTGGGATCTTGGTAAATCATTCTACCTAACCAAATCATCCTATAGAGATTGGGTACCGCTGAAGACATGGCTTCAGCCGCCGCGGTTAGCTTTAGGCAGGTGGGGCGGTGGTGGTAAAAGGAGAAGGACGGGGATGGCCGGGGACGGACCTGGAAGAAGGCGGTGGTGGAGGTCGGGGACAGACCTGTGGGTGCTTGTGGGTGGAGGTGAGGGCAGGTGGGGTGGTGGTGGTAAAAGGAGAAGGACGGGGATGGGGATGGACCTAGGAGCAGGCGGTGGTGGAGGTCGGGGACGGACCTGTGGGAGAAGGTGGTGGTGTAGGCGGCGGTAGGCGCAGGCGGTGGCCCTCCTCCTCCTCCTCGACGGCTGCCCTCCTCGTCCTCGATGGCTACCCTCCTCCTCCTCCTCGATGGCGCGAAGGCGACAACACGGCGGCGGCGCTAGGGATCGGCGGATTGGGGAGGCGCAGTTGGGGATTGGGGATCATCGCGAGCAAGGGTGCGTTGATGATGATTGGGGAGAGAAAGGGAACCCAGAGCAAAGGGCTGGTCGACAGACAAGTGGGACAAGTGCGTTAGGCGTGGCGCCCTAGGGCCAAGTGCACCACGCCTAACCTGGTACTATAGTCAAATAAAGACGAGGCCTAGTTTCTAACAACTGTCTCGTCTTACCCTAGTGGTTGCAGTTCCCAGCCACTCCTGCAAGCACCTAGGTTCGAACCCTGGTGTAATGGGTGCCAATTTTTTTTCTGTTTTTTATTTTAAACATAATTTTAAATGTTAAAAAATTGATTTAAGGTAGAATGAAATTATAAATTACTTTTCAGATATAATATATTTAAATGTGGCACAATAGTTGTACAAAATTGATCCAAGGGTGGTACAAAATTGATTCTATATATGTTATATATTTAAATCTCAAAAGTGGTACATAAAATGACGACACGCGCGTGATTATAATAAGAGCTAGCGTTTTACAATCTTCTTTCCCTTCTTTGTCGCGGTTGAGTAGTTTAGCCCTGGAACTTTCATGTTTCTTCTCTCGAACGGGATACCTTTTTTGGGTAGGGTTGTCCTTTGTCTTCTTGGGATATATGTTGCTTCATCGTAGTCGTCGTCATCTTCAATCTTTGGATCGCCGTACTGGTCAAAGTCTTGCTCGTTGGCGACTCCATCCATTCCGATGATGTTTCTTTTTCCTCTCCTCATCATAACCCGACTAGGCTTTGCCGGGTCGGTAATAAAAAACATTGGTCCACTTTGCTAGCCAATACCCATGGCTCATTTTTCGTGGCTACTTTCGCACTGGCATCCTTGGATTTGTCGGCTTCTGGTATAACCATGGTTGTGAAATACCAATCTTCTCTTTCGACACTCTTGGCCCATCTAACAAGGAACATCGGCACCTTTTCTCCACAGTAGTCGAGCTCCCATATCTCCTTGATCCTTCCGTAGAATCTTTCCTTCACGTCGTCATCGGTATAGAATTCCGACGTTACCCCAGAGTTCTGATAGTCACACTTGCTATCCTTTTCCTCTGTGTAGAATGTGTAGTCGTTGATGTCATATGCCTGGTAGGTTATCAGGCTGCGCATCGGTCCCTGCGACAAGGCGAATATGATGTTTTCCTTCGCAAAAGCAGAATCCGTTTGTGGGGGACTATCTAGGAGTGTGTCGCTGAACCAATGCGTGAAATCGGAGTTGTGCTCTTTGATTACTTCTCCCTTCGTCCTTTGCTGGCCCCGGTCACTGTACTTCTTCTCAATAAACCGTTTGTGCTTTTGTACCCAAGGATCGATCACTTGTATATGTTGTAGTGTGACTAGGTTTGCTCTATTAAAGTCCGCGAGTCGACCATCGAAGTCCACATGCATTACGTGGCGACCCTCTCGGTGACCCGATCCATCGAGTCTGCCAATGTGCCTATTGACGGAAAGACCGACAGGGTTCTCGATGTCTAGATAATTCGTGTAGAAAGAGATGCACTCTTCGGCTAGAAATCCCTTGGCTATGCTTCCATCTGGACGGGACCTGTTGCGGACGTATCCTTTGATGTGTCCATTCATCCTTTCGAATGGCATCATTCTGCGGAGAAACATCAGCCCGAGTTGGATGATATCCTCCACGATATGGACCAGCAGATGCACCATAATGTTGAAGAATGCAGGCGGGAAGTAGATCTCAAGCTCGCATAATATCACCATGATCTCCTCGTGTAGCCTCTTGAGCTGATTCACGCCAATCGACTTTCAAGAGATGACGTCGAAGAATTACAGAGCCTAAACAATGTTTCACGGTCGTGCTCGTCCATTATCCCTTGTAGTGCAACCGGAAGTATCTGCTTCATTAGCACGGCACAGTCATGAGATTTCATTCCACTGAACCTCTGCTTCGGCTCGTCTAGGTATCTGCTTATCTTGCCCACGTAGCCGTAAGGAACTTTGACTCCTAGGAGGCACTTGAAAAACTGTTTGATCTCATCCTGGCTTAGAGTGAAGCACGAATGGGGACAGTAATATTTGTTCTTCTTGACCTTTTTACCCTTTCGGCGACCTTGTGTTGCCTCCGACTGATCATTGTCATCATCCTGATCATCAGGAGTAGTGCATCCTCCATGTAGATCATGCCTGATGTCCATGAGTATCAAGTCGTGTCTTGCTTTCAGACCATCTTTTGTCCTATCTGGCATGTTGATCAGGGTGGTGACCAGACTCTCGCACATGTTCTTCGTGATATGCATGATGTCAAGGCTATGAGGCGTGCGGAGGATCTTCTAGTATGGCAACTCCCAGAAAACAGACCTCGTTTTCCATACCTTCAGCAACGGCTTATATGATTGTTGCCTCTTTTGCTTCTTTCCCGGCTTAGGACACTCTTTCTAGTTTCTCAGTAAATCATCGATTTCTTCGCCACTCCTCCGATCTGGAATTCCTCGGATCTCTGATTTCCCATCAAATAGATCTCCACATTTTCTCCATGGATCGTTCTTGAGAAGCCACCTCCGATGCCCCATGAACATGATTTTTGAAGACCCGAGATCTCTCGCTAGTTGGATATAGGTTGTGTTATCCATGCAACTAACGCATGCGAAGAATCCTTGGATCACTTGCCCCGAGATATATCCGCAACCGGGATAGTCTTGCACCATAGTGAGCAACGCGGCTCTCATAGTGAAATAATATTGTGTGACAGCGTCGTACGTATTGGCTCCGGCTTCCCATAACGTGGCTAGCTCATCTTTCAACAGGTCGAGATACAGATTGATATCGGTAGCAGGTTGTTTCGGCCCTTGAGTTAGCATACTCATTTGTATGTACTTCTTCTTCATGCACAACCATGGAGGGAGGTTGTACATCCATATAAACATGGGACACGTGCTATGCGTGCTGCTCTGACTGCTAAACGGATTGAGTCCACGGTGCTCGCACCTTGCCTGACGTTCCTTGAATCCTGCCTAAATTCTAGAAATTCGAGGTCCAGTGCTTTCCATTGGCTAACTTCTGAAGGGTGCATCAGCATCTCGTCCTTTTCTGTATCATCATCTGTCTTCTTTCTTTCCGTGTGCCAGCGCATGACCTTTGCTTCCTTAGGGTCTGCGAAATACCGCTTCAGACGAGGAGTCATGGGAAAGTACCATACCACTTTTCGAGGAGCTTTCTTCCCTTTCTTGTATCGACTGACGCCGCACACCGGACATGTGGTTCTCTCCGCATCCTCGCCCCGATAAATGATGCAATCATTGATGCATACGTGGTATCTAACATGCGGTAGATCGAGAGGACACATGATTTTTTTCGCCTCCTCGATACTAGTTGGACACGTGTTCCCCTCTGGAAAACAATCATGCCAGAATGCCATCATATCGTTGAAGGTTGCGTCGGTCCATTTGTGTTTTGCCTTCATCTCCATAGCCTTGAGCGTTACATTCAAGCGGGTATTATCGGGCTTGCATCCTTCATACAATGGAGTAACCCCGTATTTCTCAAGTTGCGTAAGCTTGGCTTTCTCTCTAGCGGCAGCTCTTGCATTACTCGTCTACTTGACTAGAAGTTCTTGAACATAAGGGTCATGTACCCAGCCTGACGATATTGGTCCATCTGCTCCGACGATGTCTAGATCTTCATGATCATCCTGATCTGCTTCGGCATCTTGATCTTGGCCGGGATATCCTTCATCATGTCCATTATTATCCTGTTGTACTTCCTCGTTTCCTTCCGCCCCATCAATTACGTCATCATCATTGTCTGTTGGGAGGATACCCCCGGGTAGGGTCACACCGGGGTATAAAGGCTGAGTTAGCCGAGGTACGGCAAGGTCAAAGCAGATGCTGGCCGAGTCACCTCAAGGCAGGCCGAATCATGGAGTAACCCGGACCAGGGGATGTTCACCTAACTGGGTCTCAACTGACTTAAGCCATATGTCGGACAGATGAATCTAACTCATATGCAGGAACATGTGTGGCCGGATCAACTAGGTATGATCCGGGTTATATCAAGCTTGTAGGAGAAGGAAGGTATCTCGCTGGTCAAGGTGACCACTGTACACAGAGCGTGACCGAAGCGGACAGAGGCAGGACCACCAAGGCGTGGCCGACAAAGGTGACGATGCCAATGTAGTATGACACGGGCGCCGTAGAGGCTCATGTAGCCTCTGCATGGATGACACGGGGTTAAAGTAACCCGGTCGGCTTACTATTTTGGGAGGAGGCATATTCCCTGGAATATGCCTCCATGTATGCCCTAATTGGAGACCTAGCCACCCCTATATAAGGAGGGCTAGGGCCTCTGTAGAAGAGGTTGGTCTTTGAATGGTTGATCTCTAGCGAGAAGGTTGTGTTTTACTTGGTTCCAGAGGGCTAGCTAGCGGTGAGAGTAAGAGAGTTCCTTCTTCCTCCTCTCTCCAATACAGCTCAAGGAGCACTTGTAATCTGTGAAGGTGAATCAAATACAAAACTACGATGTGTGGAATCACCACACTATCCCTCCCTGGATTCCCCTAGTGCATTTAGTCCCCACCTTTAGCCTATCCATGGCATCTGCCGTGACATCACCACGACAGTTGGTTCCCACCGTGGGGCTAGCGGCGCTAGCAGGGGTGAAAATCCGGACGGGAAACCTCATCGGCACCGGCGAACGCATCGTGTCCGGGCTCGTTCAGCGCTTTGGAGCACCGGACTTTGTCAGCGACAACGCTGGCTGCTTCAGCAAGCGTCCACTTCCGTGCAACGGCCTCTTCGTCAAGCTCGGTGCGCACAAGGTCTATGTTGCTGTTGATGTGTCATGCGTTCACCCGTGGCACGTCGTCGAAGGAGGCGAGCCACCCCTTAGCATGGTTCACGGGGCGCGTATCACTCGCTCCCCGGACCGTGCCGAGGTGATGATGACTGCGCCTGGTGCTGGCGCAAGCAAGGATCCGGCACCAGATCCGGAGGTAACGCCTAAGGCACCAAGGAAAAATAGGGGACCTCCACTAGAGAGGCCAGAGAATGTGCTGCAGCAAGCGATGGATAGCTTGGCAAACCCAGTGGCAGTAGCGGTAGATCCGGCTCAGGCATAGGCCAAGCTAGAGGAAACCAGGCAAAAGATACTAGAGGGTGCAAAAAAGATAGCCGCGGCTCAGCAGTCATTGAACATGACACAGCGTGAGTATGCAAAGGCGAATAAGGTAGATGCTGTAAAAGTAAAAGGGAGAAACCTCATGAGTGAAATGAACAAAGAGGGAGATACTAGAATTGAGGAGTCAGAGAACTGTTTATCCGTGGGGCTGCCGAAGTATAGTACCCCGGTGAAAAACCTCAGAGCAGCAGATGCAGCTGCGTCCGAGTTAGAGGGTCTAACGGGTGAAGCCCGTCAGAGACAGCAAGATAGGGTCAATGAGTTGGTTCAGATCACGAACAGGCAAAATGAGGAATTGCTCAGGGCTAACCCGGAGAGAGCTGGGCCTCCAAGATCGTTCATTCGGTGGTGGGTAACCCGGAGAAATCCACTGGAGCTGCATCGTCTCTTCATGGTGGTCATAGGAGAGAAGAGGTAGTAACCTCGGCCAGGAGGAACAAACAGATAGTCCCGTATGACCCGGCAAGGGCAGGGAAAGGAAAAGAAGTGCAGAGAAATGAGGATCGGGAAAGTGTGAGCCGAGGTGAAGCTGGCCGAGTTAACCGCGACCAAGGCAATGCCGGTCAAGGTAATGCTATAAATGGCAATGCCGGATAACACAACTCAGCAGGAGCAGGACAACCGCTGCAGCGTAATATACCAAGGCAAGAGCAAAGTGTCGGCCGAGGTATGTAACAGAGAGGTGCTCCACGAGAGCAAGACCGATATAATGATGGTGATTCGGAAATGGTGAACGCAGGATACCCAAGGCCAGACTATCATGTGATAGGGTCAATATTGGGAAGCAGGGATTTGATGCCTGATGATGCCAAATTAAAACTGGATCGGCTGTATAGGTCGGAGCAGATTGAATGTCAAGGTCCCCTAGGTCCTGCATGTTTTGGGCCCCGGATCATGAAGGAACCTCCGGTACCTAACTTCCAGCTACCTAGAGGCACTAAGACATACGATGGCGGCACAAAGCCGGAGGATTGGTTGATTAACTATGCTACAACTGTAAAAATTGCCACAGGAAACTTGAGATGGGCTGTGAGATACGTACCCCAGAAGTTGGAGGGGCCAACGAGGGTATGGCTAAATAATTTGCCGCCCGGGAGTATCAACTGTTGGATCGATTTTGAGGAAATGTTTGTCAGCAATTTCTCAAGTACGTATCAGAGGCCGAATAGGCCACAAACCCTAGAAATGTGCAAGCAGAGACCGAATGAGACAGACTGGGAGTTCTTAACCCGGTGGTGTACCATGCGAAACTCATGTGAGGGTGTGATTGAGTCACAGGCCATAGCATGGTTTATGCAAGGATGCAGATATGCGAGCATGTTGTGGCAAAGATTGCAAAGGGATATGCCAACTAAGTTGGTAGAGACAATCCGTATTGCTGATTCGTATGCTTTGGGTGATCCAACTCAACCCAGGCTCGTGTCAAACAAGGCAAATGAGGAGTACTACGAGAGAGATGGAGCCGGGTCATCCCGGAGGAATGACTACTAGGGTAAAAGAAGAGATGACAGACCGGATTACCGGTACAGTTCGCAACAAGTTGCTGCTGTAAATCAAGATCAACCCGGAGCAGGGGGCAATCAATGTCAGAAAACTGGAGGGCAACAATGGACACCGAGAAACGATGGCAAGAAAACTTGGACGCTAGAGCAAAAGAAACAGTGGCAAGAAAAGAAGGACCGTCCGAGGTATACTTATGAGTCAATGCTGGATCAGCCGTGTAAATTTCACACGCCAAATCCAAGTAACCCAGCGGGTCATACAACAAGGCAGTGTGAGTGGATGCGTAAGATAGAACAAGGTGGTTCGGGGAATGCTCAGGCACCTCGGAATGATCAACCTCGGCAGGAGTTACCCTGGCAGCAATTGCTCTCCGGAGCGAACACGCAACAGCTAATGTTGCCCCCCCCTCCGCCGAGGTATGACAACCATGAGAGAAGGAATGCGGTGCATCAAGTGGAAGACCAACATCAACCGGATCAAAGGTACCCCGGAAACGAGGGGAGGAATGAGTACATAGAGCATCATCAGAGTTACTGTGTGTTCACCACAGAAGAAACAGATAGAAAGAGCTTGTAGCATCGACACATGGAGGTGAATGCGGTAATGCCAGCAGTGACGAGGTATATGCCTTGGTCGGACCAAGAAATTACCTGGAGCATCAAAGATCATCCCAAGCTTATGCCAAGTCCTGGTTCATATGCGCTAGTACTGGATCCGACATTCATTAGGCCTAACATCAATGTGAGGTTCTCAAAGGTACTAATTGACAATGGCAATAGCATTAACATCATGTATGCGGATACAATGCGCAAGTTGGGTATCTCAGAGAACATGCTCTAGGCTACAAGGACAACTTTCCATGGCATTGTGCCAGGCATTTCTTGTGAGCCCATAGGCAAGGTCCGGGTTGACGTATTGTTTGGCACGCGAGATAACTGCCGAACTAAGAATTTGGAGTTTGAAGTGGTGAACTTAGAAAGTGCGTATCACACGTTACTCGGTAGACCAGCACTGAACAAGTTCATGGCAAGTTGTCACATCAGTTACCTGAAGATGAAGCTGCCCGGGCCAAATGGAGTGATTACCATAGCTGGAGATTTCCGACGTTCCATTGAGTGTGCGTCAGCCGGGTCTAACCTAGCCGAGTCACTCGTGATTGCACAAGAGAAAAGAAAGATACAGGAGGTGGCGGCGTTGGCCCAGTCCACGCAGCAATATATGCCAGCGTTGAGTAATCCGCATGGTAGTGTCTCGTTCCAAGCCACAAAGGATACCAAGAAGGTGCCTGTTGATGATATGTTCCCAGAGCGCACCGTAACAATTGGTGCCGGGTTAAACGATAAATAGGAAAGTGAGCTCGTCAACTTCCTCCGTGAGAATCAGGATATTTTTGCTTGGTCCACACAAGACTTGCAAGGTGTTCCCAGGGAGTTGGCCGAGCACTCTTTGAATGTGAGATCCGGAGCAAGGCCGGTGAAGCAACCTCTCCGCCGCTTCGCCGAAGATAGGAGAAAAGTTATTGGAGATGAGATAGCTAGGTTACTAGCAGCTGGATTTATCATGGAAGTTCTTTACCCGGATTGGCTATCTAATCCGGTGCTGGTGGAGAAGAAGAAGGATGATCCGAATGTGGCAGTGGTTTGGCGTATGTGTATCGATTACTTGAACCTGAATAAGGCATGTCCAAAAGATCCATTTCCACTGCCAAGGATAGATCAGGTCATAGATTCAACTGCTGGGTGTGAACTATTGTCATTCATTGATGCATATTCTGGTTTCCACCAGATACCCCTGAATCCGGATGATCAAATAAAAACTGCATTTATCACCCCGTATGGGGCTTATTGCTATCGCACCATGCCATTTGGATTACGTAATGCAGGGGCAACATACCAAAGATGTATGCAGAAATGTTTGCATGACCAAATTGGTCAAAATGTACAGGTGTATGTGGATGATGTGGTTATCAAGACCAAGGAAAGCAAAACGCTCCTTGATGATATCAGGCAGACGTTCGCGAACCTAAGGAGGTTACGGATGAACCTTAACCCGGAAAAATGCACCGTCGGTGTCCTGGCTGGAAAATTACTCGGATTCCTCGTCTCCAGCCGAGGTATTGAAGTCAATCCAACTAAAATCCGGGCCATAGAGAGAATGGAACTGCCAAAGTGTCTTAACGATGTCCAGAAGTTCACTGGTTGCCTGGCATCGTTAAGTCGGCTTGTATGTCAGTTGGGAGAAAAGGCACTGCCTCTCTATCAACTCATGAAAAAGTTGGACAAGTTCATTTGGACGCCGCAGGCCAATGAAGCCTTTATTCAATTAAAGAAAATGTTAGCCACTGCACCAGTGTTAGCCTCTCCACTATCAAAGGAGCCAATGTTGTTCTATATAGCCTCAACCAACCGAGTTGTAAGTGCAGTAATTGTGGTAGAGTGCGACGAAGTGGGTAAGTCAGTGCAAAGGCCGGTGTATTATCTGAGCAAGGTATTGTTAGCCTCAAAACAAAATTATCCACACTACCAGAAAGTGGCATATGGTGTGTACATGTCGGCAAAGAAGCTAAAACATTATTTTGAGGAACACCCCATCAAAGTAATATGTGAAGCCCCCATATCCGAGATAATGAGTAACAAGGATGCAAGTGGCAGGATTGCGAAATGGGCAATTGAGCTATCTCCTTATGCGCCACAATATGACAGAAGAGAAGCAATCAAGTCTCAGGCTGTGGCTGAATTTTTTGTGGACTGGGCCGAGGTGCAATATGAACCACCGCTGCCAGATCCGAACTACTAGAGAATGCACTTTGATGGGTCAAAAACAAAACCGAGTTAGGCGCCAGAGTTTTGCTTACCTCACCAAAGAATGACTAGTTGAAGTATGTGCTACAAATCCATTTCGTAGCATCAAACAATGTCGCCGAATATGAAGCACTTGTGCATGGGCTCAAAGTGGCAAAAGAAATTGGGATAAGTCGTGTCCAATGCTTTGGCGACTCGGATTTGGTAGTTCAGCAAGTGTCGGGGCTGTGGGACGCTCTTGATCCAAACATGGCATTATACAGATTCCATGTGCAGAAGATATTTGGTTACTTTGAGGGATGCGAATTTCGCCATGTACCCCGGATGGAAAATGAGGCTGCCGACGTATTGTCGAAGCTCGGATCAACCCGACAAGCAATCCCACCAGGTGTAGCATTGGAACACCTTAGAAAACCATCTATCAGACCGTCTCCAGAAACCAATTCAATCTACGTCCCGGAAGATTCGGAGTCCGGAGTCGTACCCATGGACATTGACATGGGAGGTGGTATGTGAAACCCGGGGACTGCCTCGGCAAACCCGGGGACTGCCTCGGCGAACCCGGGGACTGCTTCGCAAGACCCAGGGACTGCTCAGCTAGATCCGGTTGAAGTTATGATGGTGGATCAGATGGAAGTTGATGAGGATGTGTTCCCTATGCGAGCAGTACCAGCTTGGGCACTACCTATATTTCAATTCCTGAAAGATGGAACCTTACCCGCTGAGGAGGTGTTGTCCAGACAAACTCCGAAAAGAGCAAAGGCATACACGATCATCAATTCTGAGCTATACAAAAGGAGTGTGACTAATGTCCTCCAGCGATGTGTTGACCTGGAAGAAGGGCTTGACATCCTCCGAGATATACATCAAGGGGGATGTGGGCATCATGCCTCGTCCAGAGCCTTGTTAGCGAAAGCTTTCCGACATGGATTCTACTGGCCAAGTGCCTTAGAACAAGCAGAGGACTTGGTAAGAAAATGCAATGGTTGTCAGAGGTATGCTACCAAGACACATATGCCAATGTCGGAGCTCAAGACCATACCAATCACCTGGCCATTTGCCGTATGGTGTTTGGACATGGTTGGCCCGTTCAAACCAGCAAGGGGAAATATGACTCACATTTTGGTCATGGTTGATAAATTTACAAAGTGGATTGAGGTAAAGCCAATAAGAAAATGTGATGGAGCTATGGCCGTGACATTTCTCAAAGACATCATCTTGAGATACGGTTATGCTCACAGTATCATAACAGACAATGGCACAAATTTTGCTGAAGGAGCATTTGCACGATTCTGCCGAGATAAGAAGATCCGGCTGGATGTTGCCTCGGTAGCCCATCCTGCATCGAACGGACAAGTGGAAAGATCCAACGGATTAGTATTATCCGAGATAAAACCCCGGCTCATTGAGCCGCTGCAAAGATCAGCGGGGTGCTGGATAGAATAACTACCAGCGGTATTGTGGAGTTTAAGAACAACTCCGAATCGATCAACAGGCTATACGCCATTCTTTCTAGTATATGGGGCAGAAGCTGTATTACCAGCCGACATAGAGCATGACTCGCCTAGGGTCACCCAATACACAGAAGCCGAAGTGCGAGAAGCCCGGCAAAATGATCTTGATCTGCTAGAAGAAGCGATAGAATTGGCATTGTCCAGATCCGCCATATATCAGCAAAATCTCCGACGCTATCATAGCCAGAAAGTAAACCCCCGAGTCTTCCGGGAAGGTGATCTGGTGCTCCGGTTGGTACAACGTACTGCTGGCATGCATAAGTTATCCCTCCCATGGGAAGGGCCATTCATTGTGAGCAAAGCATTGCACAATGATTCTTATATCTTATCGATGCAAAACCACAGGAGAAGAACAAGGCGGACAGGTCCGGCGAGGAATCTAAACGTCCATGGAATGTAGCTCTACTTCGTCCCTTCTACACTTAGCAGAGAAGTGTATGTATCCGAGTCTCTCATATGTCGGTATCTATGCCAGCAATGAGCCTATCAATGAAATGTGGGCACCTCAAGCAGTAACTTGGGGACTGCCTTGAAAATGTTTGTTGTCTTCTGTATTAATTATTTATACGTCGGCTGGCCTAAGTTTTTCTACTTAAGCCGGATTAGTAGTGTGTGAGCACCAAGAGCCCAACTCTTCGACTTGCTGCTGTCCAACAAGATTTGGCTTCATGGCAAGCAAGAGAACAAGTTTGGAATTGCACATCACATGAAAAAAGACTAAGGAAAGGAACTTAATCGAGCCGACATTTGTTTTTCGGACTAACCTTATGTTTACTTGTGATTTATTATGCTGAATTATTTTGAGATAATCCTAAAGTTTCCAAGTATTCTTAAGACAATTTTTGAAGCTTGGACTCGTAAGTCATAAAACCGAACTAAGGTAGACATGAGCCAAGCCAAGAGATCAGATGAACAAGAAAATGAAACTCGGGGACTACGCCCAAGTTAATCTGGCATAAAAACTTAGTAGAAAAATATCACTTGTGTGCTTGATACAATTGCACCCAGCATACCGGGGATCTGATGAAATTTAAAGTGTTTATCAAGGAGCAGCAGGAGGAGGTAATTCGGCGCCAGCAGGGGAAGCCTCGGCCTCGGCTTCAGAATCATCTATGTCTTCCTCGACGTCTGAGGCTTCGTCCTCATCCGACTCATCTTCAGCGTTTTTAGCATTTTCATCGTCGGCGGCATCTAGGAAGCTTGGTCCCTCGTTCCATTGATGAATGGGGACGTATTAGATGAAGTTATGAGCGCAAGCCTTGCGCCGAGCCACCCAATCTGGGTCAGTAGACCACCTTGATCCAGTGCGCATACGCTCAAGGAGTTTGAGGTCAATCTTCTCGTACCATGTGAGCACGTAGTGAAGAACGATCTCAGCTCCGGCGCCTCCAGCTGACTCTCTCCAAAGATCGAGCTAAGTCTCGCACTCCATGAGCCTAGCAAAGAGAGCAGGGGCACCCTCCGGAGTATCTTCTCTAGGCCAAAAGGCATTGAAGATCCGGACTGCTACATCCAACACGTCCTTGCCGTAGTTCTTCAGAAGCTCGACACGAGAGGACAAGCTGACCAGCAAGTCCTCCATGTCATATGGAATTTCTCCGGCGCCAGGGGAAATGGGGGTACCCCTCTTCTAGCGGAACTTGGCGACGGTGGTGGTTGCAACAACATTGCACTCTGGAAATTTGTGTGAAAACAAGACTGGTGAAATAAATGAGAAGGGTTGACCCAGAGAGATTCATGTAAATTGAAGAGAAAAGGAACTTACGAGAAATATGGCTATGGATCCGGGTTAGCTCCTTGATGCACTTGTCACGCCTCTCCCGGAGTTGAACAAGCTCAGTATTCGCCAACTCAAGTTTGGAGTCGGCCTCCTTAAGCAATTCTTGGTCCTTGGCAATCTGGAGGCTGAGGCGCTCGCGCTCTTCAGTAAAGTCCTAGCCAGCTTTTTGAAGTTCAGATTGGTGTTGCGCTTTTAGTTTCTTCATCTCTGCTTTGAGCTAGGAAATTTCATCATCTTTGGTTCGGAGGAGGGCAAGCTCATCACCTTTCTTTTTTAGCTAGGCCTGATGCTGCCCTGCTTGTTCGAGAAAATGCAGCATCATATCAGGCACAAGCACACTATCTTCAAGAGATGCTGATATAGTTTGTTGACCCGGCAAAGCCGAGGTATGAATGTTTGCCGAGCCAAGGAGAAAAGGAGATAGAAAGCATAGCAAAGTTGAGCAAAAATAACTTACCCTTGATCTGATCCAAGTTTCTCCTCATGATGATGTTCTCGGCCTCCACCCCAGCTGCGAAATCCGAATGATGGATTAGTTCGGCGGAAAAAGAGGAAGAAAAAACGGAAAAATGCCAAGGAAGAAACTTACCCCTTTTATCATGTTCGACGATAAGCACAATATGCTTCGCACGCAGCATTTTGTGGGTATCCAGGAGACGCTGAAACTCAGCACTCCGGTGATTGGTGGTCACCTGAAAAAAGTACAAAAAATAGCTTAGTCTTATGCATATTTGAGGTGTATAATATCCGGGCCAAGTGGAACTTAACCCAGCTCTAGGTGTGTGCATATTCGAAGTGTACAAAATCCGGGCCAAGTGGAACTTAACCCGGATCTAGGTGTGTGCATATTCGAAGTGTACAAGATCCGGGCCAAGTGGAACTTAACTCGGCGCTAGGTGTGTGCATATTCGAAGTGTACAAGATCTGGGCCAAGTGGAACTTAACCGGCTCTAGGTGTGTGCATATTCGAAGTGTACAAAATCTGGTCCAAGTGCAACTTAACCCGGCTCTAGGTGTGTGCATATTCGAAGTGTACAAGATCCGGGCCAAGTGGAACTTAACCCGGCTCTAGGTGTGTGCATATTCGAAGTGTACAATATCCAGGCCAAGTGAAACTTAATCCGGCTCTAGGTGTTTGCATACTCGAATTGTACAAAATCCGGGCCAAGTGGAACTTAACCCGGCTCTAGGTGTGTGCATATTCGAAGTGTACAAGATCCGGGCCAGGTGGAACTTAACCCGGCTCTAGGTGTGTGCATATTCGAAGTGTACAAAATCCGGGCCAAGTGGAACTTAACCCGGCTCTAGGTGTGTGTATATTCGAAGTGTACAAGATCCGGGCCAAGTGGAACTTAACCCGGCTCTAGGTGTGTGCATATTCGAAGTGTACAAAATCTGGGCCAAGTGGAACTTAACCCGGCTCTAGGTGTGTGCATATTCGAAGTGTACAAGATCCGGGCCAAGTGGAACTTAACCCGGCTCTAAGTGTGTGCATATTTCAAAATTATTAAGGAGCTACGTTAATTTTCTAAGGAGCATCCGGCTGAGTAACAAGTTACTCCCCCGGAGGCTCGGGGACTAATGGATATATCAATAATATCTACAACATGTTAAGGAAAAGGCGAAGTAACGCACCTCCATCATTCGACCCGCAAGGTTAATTGCCTTGGCAGCAGTATTCATCTGAGCAGCAAATTCGGCGGGACCAAACTTCTCTAGGAGATCGTCATTGTGGACGAACTCCGCCTTGTTCCAGTTATTCACAAACTCGATCAAGGTCGGGTATCGCTCGCCGCTGAGCATGTGAGGCGCCACTAGGCCCTTGGCATGCGCTTCTTGTCTCTCAACCTGGGCAGCGACGGGGCTAGTGTGCAAAACAAGTTGTGCATCAGCTGGCTCGGCAGGGGCATCCTTCGGAGGTGGAGTCTTCTTCGAAAGCATGGACACAAGTGTGCGCTGTCCAGCCTTGATGGATGCTGCCCTGGTGGCGTCAGGAGCCTTTTTGCCCTTGCGCTGCTGCTGAGAAGTTGAGGTGGCTGCAGCGGATTTGCCCTTGGGAGCTGCTTTGGTGATAGCCTTGGCGCTGCTAGTGTCTTCTCGCCGAGTCTTGGAAGACTTGGACGAGGCGGAAGGGCTTGATGTTGCTGCTGTTGCTTTTGCTGTTGCTGCTGGGGCTGGAGTTGGTGCTGGTGCTGATGCTGTTTTCTGCTTCGGCGGAGGTGCTGAGGGAACCTTGGTGGTAGCTGGTTGCGGCGGAGCCAAAGTGGTGGTTGCTGCTGCCCCGACAGAGCCAGTATCCCCCGCTCCGAGGTTGCCCTCCTCTTGACAAGGTGGGCTGGAACCCGGAGCAGCCGCTGAACCCTCCGGAATGGGGCTCAACGGGCGTGAATCGTCACCACGAGGGGGAGAAGGGTTGTGTCGGAGCGGCGAGGCAATACCGGATCCACTCCGTGGGATCTCCACCGCGGCCCTGCTGAATCAAATAATGTATGATGAGAAACTATAACAAAGGAAGGGCAAGTGAATAGGCAAAGGGAGAAACAACTTACTCATCCGAAGTTAGGGGCTATTTCAGCTTGCGAGCTCTCCGGGCCACGGCCTTGGTCGTGGCCTTGGTGGCAGTTTTGTCCCCGGACTTCTTTCGCCTTTTAGCTGGCTGAGAAGGCCCGGAGGAGGATGCAGATGCAGCTCCCCTCTTCTTCTTCGGTGCAACCGGGACAGGCTCACCCACGGCAAGGGGAGGGTCTTCATGGATCTGCCCACCGGGGTTAGCTGATGTCGGAAAAGCATAAGAAAGGGGGACAGTGTCAAATGCTTTCATCACCTCAACATCCGAATCATCTTCATCGTCGGGCCAATCTCTAATGGAAGTGAGTTTACCGGTAGGTCGCTTGGTCGCGTCCGCCATAGGCAGGAACATCTCCTGATCCGGCTCCTCCACATCCGAGGTGTCTCGATCAGGTGCCCATTTGAAGGAAGGCTCGGTGCCATCCTCAATGGTTTGCTGAAGAAACATCTAAGGAAAAGAAAAGGCAAAGGGATTAAGCCTACAACAGAAAATGACATGTGATACAATTCGGAGAAAGTTTCGGGCACGAGACTTACCACAGGGGGAAGCCTATCCCGACAGTAGTGTTCAATCCCCCACATCCACTTAGAAGAAAAATCCTTGTGGGTGGTGAAGAGGGCCTTGACCTGGCGGTAGATCTCGGTGTTATTTAACTCGAACGACGAGGTCCGGTTGGGGTCGCGGCCCCAGCTCGTGTGACAGACTTTGTGCGTGCGCTTCTGGAGGGGGGAGGTCCGGTTGTGAACAAATGTGATCATAGTGTCCTCATTGCGCAATCCGAGATCCTTCAGCTCCTTGAACCTCTTGTGGACTTGGTTCGCCAGAACGGTGGGATTCTTGGGGATATTCTCCCACAAATCTGGATTAGGAGAACCCGGAGCATAGGGGAGTAGCCGGATCAGATCTTCAGTGGTGCTGTTCCGAACCTTGCAAGAGTCAAGCCCCGTGACTCGGGGGAAGATGGACTGCTTCCGGGGAGAGATAGACGCAGCGCTGAACTACGTGAGCTACTTGTGCTCCGGTTCAAGATCTACGTTCGGAATCATGTTCCGGCGAAGGCCAAAGAACTGGATCCAGAGCTCCTTCGCGGGCCTTAGTCCGGCATAGCCGTCAATAGTGGAAGCAAAGGCAGATAGAGATGTGATGGCATTAGCCGGAAGATGGTGCGGCTGAAGCTCATACGTATCGAGCTAGTCATGGAAAAAATCACTAACTAGGAGACCGAACCCGTGTTAGAAGTGGGATAGAAACACCACATACTCACCCGGATTGGGTGAGGGGGCAAGCTCGGAGGCAGCGAGGCGTGCGGTGACGCCCTCCGGGATACGCCTGGTGCGATAAAGCCAGTCCAGGTCATCCTGGCAAACCCAGGATCCAGCCCACGCACCGCGGTCGGCATTCGCTGCGTCTTCTTCCATTTCTTGCTCTGCGACGGTGAGTTCCTCCTTAGTCATCTCGAGATCGCTATCCCCGCTGGTGCTAGCGGCGGAGGGGGGCACTGGCTTGGACTGGCAAGGACCCGTGGCAGAGGAAATGCGTAGAGGTGGCGGCGGCGCTGGTGCGCGTGGAAGCAGTGCAGCGGCAGCGCAGCTGCTCAGGTGCGGTGGCGGCAGCGCTGTCGCTGGAGAGGAAGAAGAACAAGCAGAGGCAGAGGGGCGCGGAAGTGGGGAAAGAACCCAGGGGCGCGCCCCTCCCCTATTTAACCACTCCCATGAAGGGGTAGTGGGATCGCGTTGTGCGGGTGGGCCACATGGTGTGGCCGTGTATAACCCGGATCAACCAATCAGCAGTGAGCCACACGAAGGGCCACAGGGCGCAGCGGATCCCATGACGTGACGTTATGGTGCAGTTAACGAGGAGGCAGGCACGACGTGACGTGTGCAACAGTAACTTCTGACAATAACTGCAGCAGTTACTGTTGCTGGCCCTTAAAATGAGGCAAACATGATGATTAACCTCCACGTGGGGAAGCGTACAAGAGAAGGAAGAGTGATCCGGATGAGTATGAAGTGACCCGGCCAGCGAGTGAAAACTCGGAATGAGCCAAGGGAAAGTAAACCTATGAAAATCCGGACTATGAGTTAACTCGAGAAGAAAACCAAAGGCTCGATAAAATTGAACCTGCTATGGCCTTAGCGGCTAAGGCAGCTAAGACCGCACCAGCTTCGGGGACTAATGTTGGGGGGATACCCCCGGGTAGGGTCACGCCAGGGTATAAAGTCCGAGTTAGCCGAGGTATGGCAAGGTCAAAGCAGATGCTGGCCGAGTCACCTCAAGGCAGGCCGAATCACAAAGTAACCCGGACTAGGGGATGTCCACCTAACTGGGTCTCAACCGACTTAAGCCGTCTGTCGGACAGATGAATCAACTAGGAACAGGTGTGGCTGGATCAACTTGGTACAATCCGGGTTATATCAAGCTTGTAGGAGAAGGAAGCTAACTCGCTGGTCAAAGGTGACCACTGTACGCAGAGCGTGAGCGAAGCGGACAGAGGCAGGACTACCAAGGCGTGGCCGACAAAGGTGACGATGCCATTGTCGGATGACGCGGGCGCCACAGAGGCTCACGTAGCCTCTGCATGGATGACGCGGGGTTAAAGTAACCTGGTCGGCTTACTATTTTGGGAGGAGGAATATTCCCTAGAATATGCCTCCACGTATGCCCTAATTGTAGACATATCCACCCATATATAAGGAGGGCTAGGGCCTCTGTAGAAGAGGTTGGTCTTTGACTGGTTGATCTCTAGCGAGAAGGTTGTGTTTTACTTGGTTCCTGAGGGCTAGCTAGCGGTGAGAGTAAGAGAGTTCCTTCTTCCTACTCTCTCCAATACATCTCAAGGAGCACTTGTAATCTTTGAAGGTGAATCAAATACAAAACTATGGTGTGTGGAATCACCACACTATCCCTTCCTGGATTCCCCTAGTGCATTTAGTTCCCACCTTTAGCCTATCCATGGCATCTCCCATGACACCACCATGATATTGTCTTCATCACTTATCCACCGAGTGTAGCCATCCATGAAACCATGACGGAGCAGGTGCGCCCGCAGTTGTCCGGAATCAGGATCGATCAACCACTTGAGTTTGCATCTTCTACACGGACATCTTATCTCTGTCATGTTATTCCGTATCATGTCTGCCATCGCGCATTGAAAATATCTAGCCACAATGCCTTTGCTCATTATGCGGACCATGGTTGCCCTATACACGTTATTACACACAGCAGTGATCAACACAATAGAAGTTTAGAACCACGCATGCAATGCATATGCATATGCATGCAATGCAGAAAGGTTGCCCGAAAATTTCGGCATGACCTATCCTCAAAGTAGCACCTTTATTGCAGGAAATGCCAGAAATGTACCGAAATGGAAATGAATCAACATTTCGGCAAAACATTGGTAACTCGTTCACACACACATACCCATGAGATATACAAACACATGAGAATCCTCCATATATACACACATGCACATCCTCCATATACACATGCACATAATTAATCCTCTTAAACACATATGAGAGCATCATACACACATAAATGAGCATTCATCATCTCCATATACACACACATGCACATCCGGATCCATACGCATATAATAATCCTCTTACACTACACACAAGAGAGCATCATACAAACACATGAGAGCATCCTCCATACACATGGATAACTTACCGATCGTTATGAGAGGCCGAAGATCTAAGGAGAGGTGAGTAGAGCTTAATTTCTCTTATGTAGCATCCAAATGAAGTTTAACAAACTATTAACCGGTGAAAAATATGAAGAAATAAGGTGGCAAGGAGGAGGAGCTCGAGCAGATCTAAGAAGGAAGACGGGAAAGTGAAGAAGAAGAGAGGGGAAAGTGAGGTGGCTGGGGTTTGGCCATGTGCTGATCTACAGTGCGACACATCCATGGCGCACATGACCCCATGTGCCACAAATGATCTGCGTAGCCATGGCGCACACCCTCTCCATGGACCACGGGCAAGTTGGCCGAGACTTGCGGGTTGACCACACTCCACTTGCCCGTGGCGCATGAACAGCATGTGCGCCACGGCTACGAAGATTGGCGTAGCGCACATGTGCACCATGCGCCACGGGAATGTGGAGTGCGGTCGCACACACCCTAACCCACACATAGTGGTGGCGCACTCCAGGACAGTACGTCACGGCTATGTTGCCTACTTGTGGCCCACTCCAGGAAGGTGCGCCACGGCTATTTGCTCGTGGCGCACTATACCGCATGTGCGCCACGGCCTGGCGGATTACGTATAGCTGTTTTCCTAGTAGTGGGCGGCGGCCCAGCCTGTCTTGCAAGGAGAAGGTTGTAGCTACGTCGCCGACTAAGTCGGGTCCGTCGGGGCCAAAGTCTGGGGCTCAACGCGAAGCAGCATCCAAGTCTTCAGCCCTGGTTAGCGAGGAGGTCAGCAAGGATTCTACTCCCAAGGTACCTACAAGTAGCGGGTTGAAGAGAAAAGCAAGGCTGACGATGGATTGTTCGGCTCCGGTGGGCGGATGCGGCACCTAGATCTCGAAGAAAAAAACCCGGGAGAAGAGCGAGAGGTGAATTTTTCTTATCTGTGCCTTATCTTACAAGTAGATTAGTTACGACATAATAGAATCGAATGAACTAAAAAGTTCCCCTTTTTAATAAAATTAGGCACAACGTTGATACAAGGCACCTATATGAGTTCACATTTCATGTTCGCCAGTACACTTCAAAACTTGATTTTGGTTGCGAGAGGGTTGTGTTCGGGAAAGATGTGCATCTGCTTGTGAATTGCAAAGAGGTTGTGTCTGTATCGCGGCTGGTAGATATGCTTGCCGCTAGGATTCTCTGGGTTCTAGACAGAGAACAAAATTGGTGTGGCGCAACATGAATGATACCTATCAACAAATTGAGCACACCCATGAGATTCAGATGGTTTGGGAGTGTTGTGCAGCTGATCGGAAGGTGAAAGTTGAAGCGATGATTGATGATATGTATGTAGATGCTGGAGATCTTGCTGTTAGATCTTCTACTCCCAGAGAATACGAACCAATAGATGCTGATCTAGATAAGTTCATTATACGCATGGAGGTGGATTCATACATGAAAAAACTTGATGAGGGAATTAATAAGCCAGTTTCGTCATGTACTATGGAGATCACTGTCGATTCCAAAAACATAACTCTTGATGAAATGAAAGAGATGATTGGTAAGGAAATCAGTATTAGCCCTAAGCAGATGGCACAAATCCGGTGGTGGCATCATAAGAAGAAGCAATTCATAGATGTTTTGGATATTGAAGATCTTATGCAGATTATGCGACGAAAGAAGCAAACCAGGAAGGTGTTCTTCCTTGGTACCATTTCTGATGTTGTTGAACAGGTTATAGTGGATGTAGAGGCCCCTGTAGTGGCTGAACAGAATGAGGTGGTCAACGTTGATGAGATCTGATGAGAGTTGCTGTTGGGGGGATACCCCCGGGTAGGGTCACTCCGAGGTATAAGGGCCGAGTTAGCCGAGGTTCGGCAAGGTCAAACCGGATGCTGGCCGGGTCACCTCAAGGAATGCCGGATCACGGAGTAACCCGGACCAGGGGGGGTCGCCTAACATTGTCTCCTCCGACTTAAGGAGTAAGTCGGAAGTGCTTGTCTAACTTATATGCAGGAACAGGTGTTGCCGGATCTACTATGATCCGGGTCCCCGCTTAGCTTCTAGGAGAAGGAAGGAATCTCTCTGGTCAAAAAGAAGGTCCGGTACACACTGCATGAGCGAAGAAAGCAAGGGCAGGACAACCGGGTCATGGCTGACAAGGGTGACGACGCCCATGTCGGCTGACGCAGGCGCCGCAGAGGCTTACGTCGCTAAAGCATGTATGACGCGGGGGGAAAGCACCCCGGTCAGGTTAGCACTTTGAGAGGAGGCATATTCTTAGGAATATACCTCCACGTATGCCCTAGGCAGGGACCGAGCCTTCCCTATATAAGGGGGGCTAGGGTTCTAGTAGAAGGGGTTGAGTTCTTTGAGGCCATAGGGCTTTGGTTAAGATTCTAGGAGTAAACTCTGGGTGGGAGTAAGAGAGCCCCTTCTTCCTCCTCTCGCCAACACAGCTCAAGGAGCACTTGTAATCTTGAAGGAAAGCAATACAAACTTCTGTGTGGAGAATCACTCCACTATCCCTCCCTAGATTCCCCTAGTGTGTATTAGTCCCCACCTTTAGCCTATCCATGGCATCTGCCGTGACACCACCACGACAGTTGGCGCCCACCGTGGGGCTAGCGACGCTAGCAGGGGTGAAGATCCGGACGGGAAACCTCATCGGCATCGGCGAACGCATCGTCTTCGGGCTTGTTCAGCGCTTTGGAGCGCTGGACTTCGTCAGCAACAACGCTGGCTGCTTCGGCACGCGCCCGCTTCCGCGCAACTGCCTCTTCGTCAAGCTCGGTGCACACAAGGTTTACATTGCGGTGGACGTATCATGCGTTCATCCGCGCCGCGTCGTCGATGCGGGGGAACCACCCCTCACTGTGGCTCGCGGGGCGCGTACCGCTCACTCCCCGGACCATGCAGAGGTGATGATGACTGCGCCAGGTGCAGGCGCAAGCAAGGATCCAGCACCAGACCCGGAGGTAACAACAAAGGCACCAAGGAAAGGTAGAGGACCTCCACTAGAGAGGCCTGAGAACGTACTGAGAGAAGCTATGGATAGCTTGGCTAACCCGGTAGCAGCAGTGGTAGATCCGGCTCAGGCACAGGCCTAGCTAGATGAAACTAGGCAAAAGATACTAGAGGGCGCAAAGAAAATAGCCGCGGCTCAGCAGTCGCTGAACATGACACTGCATGAGTATGCAAAGGCAAACAAACTTGATACGGTAAAAGTAAAAGGGAGAAATGTCATAAGCGAGATGAACAGAGAAGGTGATGATGGAGCCGAGGGGTCGGAAAACTGTTTGTCTGTGGGGTTACCGAAGTATAGTACCCCGGCAAAGAACCTCAGAGCAGCGGATGCGGCTGCATCCGAGTTAGAGGCCCGTCAAAGACAGCAAGATAGGGTTAACGAGCTGGTTCAGATCGCGAACAGACAGAATGAAGAGCTACTGAGAGCTAACCGGGAGAGAGCTGGAGCTTCCAACATCGTCCATTCGGTGATGGGTAACCCGGAGAAATCTGTTGGAGCCGCATCGTCACCTCATGGTGGTCCAAGGAGAGAAGAGGTAGTAACCTCGGCCAGACGGAACAAACAGATCGTCCCGTACGACCCGACGCGTGCAGGAAAAGAAAAGGAAATGCGGAAAAATGATGATCGACGAAGTGTGAGCCGAGGTGAAGCTGGCCGAGGTAACCACGACCAAGGCAATGCCGGTCAAGGGAATGCTGCCAACGGCAATGCCGGGCAGCGAAACTCCGCAGGAGCAGGACAACCACAGCAGCGGAATATACCAAGGCAAGAGAAAAGCGACGGCCGAGGTATGCAACAGAAAGGTATGCCCCAAGTGCAAAACCGATACAATGACGGTGATTCGGAAATGGTGAACGCGGGCTACCCGAGACCGGACTATCATGTGATAGGGTCAAGATTGGGAAGCATGGATTTAATGCCGGATGACGCCAGGTTGAAACTGGATCGCCTGTATAGGTCGGAACAGATCGAATGTCAAGGTCCCCCGGGTCCAGCGTGCTTTGGACCCCGAATCATGAAGGAGCCACCGGTACCCAACTTCTAGCTGCCCAGAGGCACGAAGACGTATGACGGCAATACCAAGCCGGAGGATTGGCTGATAAACTATGGTACAGTTGTGAAAATTGCCACTGGCAACTTGAGATGGGCTGTACGATACGTACCCCAGATGTTGGAAGGTTCGGCCAGAGTATGGCTGAACAATTTACCACCCGGAAGCATCAACTGCTGGATAGATTTCGAAGAAATGTTTATCAGCAACTTCTCAAGTACATATCAGAGGCTGAATAGGCCGCAGACCCTAGCAATGTGCAAGCAAAGACCTAATGAAACGGACCGTGAATTCTTGACCCGGTGGTGTACCGTGAGAAACTCGTGTGAGGGTGTCATAGAGTCACAGGCCATAGCGTGGTTTGCACAAAGGTGCAGATATGGCAGCGAGCTGTGGATGAAGTTGCAAAGGAAAATGCCAATCACGTTGGCAGAGATGATCCGGATTTCTGATTCGTATGCTTTGGGTGATCCGACTCAACCTAGGATCGCGTCAAACGAGTTAAACAAGGAATACTATCAGAGGGATGGAGCTGGGTCGTCTCGGAGGAACGATTACAGAGGAAAAAGAAGAGATGATGGACCAGATCATCGCTACGGTTCGCAACAAGTTGCAGCTGTGAATCAAGATCAACCCGGAGCAGGGAGTAACCAACGCCAGAGAACGGGAGGGCAATGGACTCCAATAAACGATGGCAAGAAAACATGGACTCCAGAGCAAAAGAAACAGTGGCAGGAAAAGAAAGACCATCCGAGGTATACCTATGAGTCGATGTTGGACCAGCCATGTAAGTTTCACACGCCAAATCCGAATAGCCCGGCGGGTCACACAACGAAGCAATGTGAGTGGATGCGTAAGATAGAACAAGGTGGTTCGAGGAATGCTCAGGCACCCCGGAATGATCAACCTCGGCAGGAGTTACCCCGGCAGCAATTGCTCTCCGGGGCAAACACGCAACAGTTAATGTTGCCTCCCCCTCCGCCGAGGTATGACAACAACGAGAAAAGGGATGCGGTGCATCAGGTGGAAAATCAGCAACAGCCGGATCACAGGTACCCCGGAAACAAGGGAAGGAATGAGTACAGGGAGCATCATCAGAGTTACTGTGTGTTTACCACTGAGGAAACAGATAGGAAGAGCTTGCAGCGCCGACATATGGAGGCCAATGCGGTAATGCCAGCAGTGACGAGGTACATGCCTTGGTCGGACCAGGAAATCACCTGGAACATCAAGGATCATCCTAAGCTTATGCCGAGTCCAGGCTCGTATGCGCTAGTGCTAGATCCGACATTCATTGGACCAAACATCAATGTGAGGTTCTCCAAGGTACTGATTAACAATGGCAGTAGCATTAACATCATGTATGCGGATATGATGCGCAAGTTGGGCATCTCGGAGAACATGCTCCAGGCTACGAGAACAACTTTCCATGGCATCGTACCAGCCATTTCTTGTGAGCCCATAGGCAAAGTCCGGGTCGACGTGCTATTCGGCACAAGGGATAACTGTCGAACTGAAAATCTGGAGTTTGAGGTGGTGAACTTGGAATGTGCGTATCACGCGTTACTTGGAAGACTAGCATTGAACAAGTTCATGGCAAGCTGCCACGTCAGTTATCTGAAGATGAAGTTGCCCGGGCCAAATGGAGTGATTACCATTGCTGGAGATTTCCGACGTTCCATTAAGTGTGCTTCAGACGGGTCTAACCTAGCCGAGTCACTCGTGATTGCGCAAGAGAAAAGAAAAATCCAAGAGGTGGCGGCATTAGCTCAGTCGGCGCAGCAATATATGCCGGCATTGAGTAACCCTCATGGCAGCGTTTCATTCCAAGCCGCAAAGGACACCAAGAAGGTTCCAGTTGATGACATGTTCTCGGAGCGCAATGTAACAATTGGTGCCGGGTTAACTGACAAATAGGAAAGCAAGCTCGTCTACTTCCTCTGTGAGAATCGGGATATTTTTGCTTGGTCTACACAGGACTTGCAAGGTGGTCCGAGGGAGTTGGCCGAGCACTCTTTGAATGTAAGGCCCGGAGCAAGGCCGGTGAAGCAACCTCTCCGCCGCTTCGCCGAGGATAGGAGAAAAGTCACTGGAGACGAGATAGCTCGGTTACTAGCAGCAGGATTTATCATGGAGGTGTTGTATCCGGATTGGCTCTCTAATCCGGTGCTGGTAGAAAAGAAGAAGGACGATCCGAATGTGGCAGTGGTTTGGTGTATGTGCATCGATTACACGAACCTGAACAAGGCGTGTCCAAAAGATCCATTCCCACTGCCGAGGATAGATCAGGTCATAGACTCAACCGCGGGATGTGAACTGTTATCATTCATTGATGCATATTCTGGTTTCCATCAGATACCTCTGAACCCGGATGATCAAATAAAGACTACGTTTATTACCCCGTACGGGGCTTATTGCTATCGCACTATGCTGTTTGGTTTATGTAATGCAGGTGCAACGTACCAAAGATGTATGCAAAAATGTTTGCACGACCAAATAGGTCAAAACGTATAAGTATACGTGGATGATGTGGTTATCAAGACCAAGCAAAGCAAAACGCTCCTTGACGACATCAGGCAGACATTCGCGAACTTGAGAAGGTTCCGGATGAAGCTTAACCCGGAAAAATGTACCTTCAGTGTCCCTGCTGGAAAATTACTCAGATTTCTCGTCTCCAGCCGAGGTATCAAAGGTAATCCAACTAAGATTCGGGCCACTGAGCGAATGGAGCTGCCGAAGTGTCTTAACAATGTCCAGAAGTTCACTGGGTGCCTGGCATCGTTGAGTCGGTTTGTATGTCGGTTGGGAGAAAAGGCATTGCCTCTCTACCAACTCATGAAAAAGTCGGATAAATTCATTTGGACGCCACAGGCCGATGAAGCCTTTGCCCACTTAAAAAGGATGTTGGCCACTGCACCAGTGTTAGCCTCTCCACTATCAAAGGAGCCAATGTTGCTCTACATAGCCGCAACCAACCGAGTTGTAAGTGCAGTAATTGTAGTGGAGCGCAATGAAGAGGGTAAGTCGCTGTAGAGGCCAGTACATTACTTGAGCAAGGTATTGTCTGCCTCAAAACAGAACTACCCGCACTTTCAAAAGGTGGCATATGGTGTTTATATGGCGGCAAAGAAGTTAAAGCATTACTTTGAGGAGCACCCCATCAAAGTAATATGTGAAGCTCCCATATCCGAGATAATGGGTAACAAGGATGCGAGTGGCAGAATTGCAAAATGGGCAATTGAGCTAGCCCCTTATGCGCCCCAATACGACAGAAGAGAAGCGATCAAGTCCCAGGCTGTGGCGGACTTTTTTTGTGGATTGGGCCGAGGTACAATACGAACCACCGCCACCAGATCCGAACTACTGGAGGATGCACTTTGACGGGTCGAAAACCAAAACCGGATTAGGCGCCGGGGTTGTGCTTACCTCGCCAAAGAAGGACCAGCTAAAATTGTATTGCAGATCCATTTCGTGGCATCGAACAATGTCGCTGAGTACGAGGCTCTTGTGCATGGGCTCAAAGTGGCAAAGGAGATTGGCGTACGTCGGATAATATGCTTTGGCGACTCGGATCTGGTGGTGCAGCAAGTGTCTGGAGTGTGGGACGCCCTGGATCCAAACATGGCACTGCACAAATTTCACGTGTAGAAGATATCTGGTTACTTCCAGGGGTGTGAATTTCACCATGTACCCCGAGTGGAAAACGAGGCTGCCGACATGCTGTAGAAGCTCGGATCGACCCGAAAGGCAATTCCACCGGGTGTAGCATTGGAACACCTCTGAAAACCATCTATCAGGCCGTCCCCAGGAACCGACTCGATCTATGTCCCAGAAAATACAGAATCTGGAGCTGAGCCCATGGACATTGACACGGGAGGTAGTACGCGAGACCCGGGGACTACCTCATTTGACCCGGGGACTGCTCGTCGTGATCCGGCTGAAGTTATGCCGGTAGATCAGATGGAAATTGATGAGGACGTATTCCCTCCACGAGAGATACCAGCTTGGGAACTGCCTATATTCCAATTCCTGAAAGACGGAACGTTACCCGCTGAGGAGGTACTAGCCAGGCAAACTTAGAGGAGAGCAAAAGCATACACGATTATCAATTCCGATCTGTACAAACAGAGTGTAACCAACGTCCTCCAGCGATGCGTTGACCCGGAAGAAGGACTTGACATCCTCCGAGATATACACCAAGGAGAATGCGGGCATCATGCCTCATCTAGAGCCTTGGTGGCAAAGGCGTTCCGGCATGGATTCTACTGGCCAAGTGCCTTAGAACAAGCAGAAGATCTGGTGAGAAAATGCAATGGTTGTCAAAGGTACGCCACCAAGACACATATGCCTATGTCAGAACTCAAGACCATACCAATTATGTGGCCATTTGTTGTATGATGCTTGGATATGGTTGGCCCGTTCAAACCAGCAAGAGGAAACATGACACACATTTTGGTCATGGTGGACAAGTTTACAAAATGGATTGAAGTGAAGCCTATAAGAAAATGTGATGGAGCTATAGCCGTAACATTTCTCAAAGACATCTTCTTGAGATACGGTTATCCTCACAGTATCATAAATGATAATGGCACAAATTTTGCTAAAGGATCATTTGCACGATTCTACCGAGATAAGAAGATCCGTCTGGACGTAGCCTCGGTAGCCCACCCCGCATCGAACAGACAAGTGGAAAGATCCAACGGATTAGTCTTATCCGAGATAAAACCCCGGCTCATTGAGCCGCTACAAAGATCAGCGGGGTGCTGGATAGAAGAACTACCATCAGTACTGTGGAGTTTAAGAACAACCCCGAATCGATCATAGGCTATACGCCATTTTTTCTGGTATATGGGGCAGAAGCTGTACTACCAGCCGACATAGAGCATGATTCGCCTAGGGTCACCCAATACACAGAAGCCAAAGTGCAAGAAGCCAGGCAAAATGATGTTGATCTGCTGGAAGAAGCGAGAGAACTGGCACTGTCCAGATCCGCCATATATCAGCAAAATCTCCGACGCTATCATAGCCAGAAAGTGTGCCCCCGAGTCTTTCGGGAAGGCGATATGGTGCTCCGAGTGGTACAACATACTGCTGGCATGCATAAATTATCCCCCCATGGGAAGGGCCATTCATTGTGAGCAAAGCATTCCACAATGATTCTTACTATCTTATAGATGCAAATCCACAAGAAAAGAACAAGGCGGACATGTCCGGAGAGGAATCTAAGCGACCGTGCAATGTAGCACTACTTCGTCCCTTCTACACTTAGCTAAGAAGTGTATGTATCCGAGTCGCCTCATATGTCGGTATGTATGTCGGCAATGAGCTTATCAATGAAATAGCAGCGCCTCGAGCAGTAACTCGGGGACTGCCTTAATAATGTTTGTTGTTATTTCTTATGTGGTAGCTGGAATAAGTCGTTCTACTTAACCCGGGTTAGTAATGTGTGAGCACCAAAAACCCAAATCTTCGACTTGCTACTGTCCAACAAGAATTGGCTTCATGGCAAGCAAGAGAACAAGTTTGGAATTGCGTAGCACATGAAAAACGACTAAGGAAACGAATTTATTCGAGCTAACGTTTGTTTTTTGGACTAACCATGTATTTATTTTCAAGTTATTATGCTGAATTATTTTGAGCTAAGCCTAAAAGTTTCTAAGTATTGTTAAAACAATTTTTGAAGCTCGGATTCGTAAGTCGTAAAACCGAATCAAGGTAGACACGGACCGAGCCAGAGAATTGGACGAACAAGAAAATGAAACTCGGGGACTACGCCCAAGTTAATCCGGCATAGAAATGTAGTAGCAAAATATCACATATCCAGCATACAATTGCACCCGGCATACCAGGGATCTAATAAATTTTCAAGTTTTTTGAACTAAGGAGCAGCAGGAGGAGGAAGTTCGGCGTCGTCGTTGCTGTCTTCAATATCTGAGGCATCATCTTCTCCGCCCTCATCCGACCCATCTTCAACATTCTCAACGTGCTCGTCCCCAGCGGATTCCAGGAAGCTCGGTCCTTCAACCTAGTCATGGATAGGAGAATATTCATCGGTCCATCTAGATCCGGTGCGCCGGCGTGTAAGGAGGCTGAGGTCGATCTTCTCGTACCATGTGAGAATATGATGAAGGATAGTATCAGCTGCGGCACGCCCAGCGGATTCTCTCCAGAGATCGAGCTGGGTCTCAGTCTCCATTAGCTTCTCGACGAGAATCGCGGTGGTCTCCGGGCTACTCTCTCTGGGCCAAAACATGTTGAAAATGCGAACTGCAACGTCGAGGATATCCTTGCCATAATTCTTGATGATCTCCACGCGAGAGGACAAGCTGACCAACAGGTCCTCCATGTCGTAAGGAACCTCCTCACCAGAAGGAGCGGCAGGAGTACCCCTCGCTTGGCGAAAATCTGCAACTGTTGCGCTTGCAATAGTGTTGCTCTCAGGAAATTTGCCTGAAAGCTAGACAAGGGAAGAAGGTAAAGAAAAGACATATGAAGCAACCCGGAAAAGTAGGTCGGAAGGAACTTACGTGATATGTGGCTAAGGATCCGGGTCAACTCCTTGATGCAGTCATCGCGTCTCTTACGAAGTTGCTCAAGCTCAGCGTTTGCCGACTCAAGCTGGACGTCGGATTCTTTGAGTAGCTGCTGGTCCTTGGAGATCTGGAGGGTAAGGCGCTCACGCTCTTCTGTGAAATTCTGGGCAATCTTTTGGAGCTCAGTTTGGTGCTGGGCCTTCATCTTCTCCATCTCAGCCTTGAGCTTAGCAATCTCGTGGTTCTCAGTCCGAAGGAGAGCGATCTCATCATCCTTTTTCTTCAGCTCGGCTTGATGCTGCCCTGCTTGTTCGAGAAAATGCAACATCATATCAGGCACGGGCACACTATCCTCAAGCGATGCTGAAATAGTATGTTGACCCGGCAGAGCTGAGGAGTGAATGTTTGCTGAGCCAAGGAGAAGAGGAAATGGAAAACACTACGAGGTCGGACAAAAGAGGACATACCCCGGATTTCCTCCAAGTTCTTCCCAGCTGTAGAAACCGAATGAGGAGATTAGTTCGGCGGAAGAAGGTGAAGAAAAACGGAGAAGTGTCGAGGGAGAAAATTACCCCTCTTTTCATGTTCTGCAATAAGTGCAACATGTTTTGCGCGTAGCATCTTGTGGGTATCCAGCAGGAGTTGGAATTTAGCGCTCCGGCGATTGGTGGTTACCTGAAAAAAGTACAAAAGTGTAAAATTAGCTTGGTACATATTCGAAGTGTACAAGATCCGGTCCAAGTGGAACTTAACCCAGCTCTAGGTGTGTGCATATTTGAAGTGTACAAGATCCGGGCCAAGTGGAACTTAACCCGGCTCTAGGTGTGTGCATATTCGAAGTGTACAAGATCCGGGCCAAGTGGAACTTAACCCGGATCTAGGTGTGTGCATATTGGAAGTGTACAAGATCCGGGCCAAGTAGAACTTAACCTGGCTCTAGGTGTGTGCATATTCGATGTGTACAAGATCCGGGCCAAGTGGAACTTAACCCGGCTCTAGGTGTGTGCATATTCGAAGTGTAGAAGATCCGGGCCAAGTGGAACTTAACCCGGCTCTAGGTGTGTGCATATTTGAAGTGTACAAGATCCAGGCCAAGTAGAACTTAACCCGGCTCTAGGTGTGTGCATATTCGAAGTTTACATGGAGCTACGTCAGTTTTCTAATGAGCATCTGGCCGAGTAACAAGCTACTCCACCGGAGGCTCGGGGACTAATGGTTATTATCTACAGCATGTAAAGGAGAAACGACATACCTCCATAATTCGCCCCGCGAGGTTAATTTCCTTAACGGCGGTATTCATCTGGGCGGAAATTTTTGCGGGGCCGAACTTTTCCGGGAGATCATCGTTGTGGACGAACTCCGCCTTATTCCAGTTCATGACGAACTCAATAAGACTCGGAGGGTACCGCTCACCGGTGGGCATATGGGGTGCCACCAAGCCCTTTGCGTGCGCTTCTTTCCTCTCAACCAAGGCAAGGGCTGGGCTGGTATGCAGAACCATCTGCTGCGCATCAGTTGGCTCGGCAGGAACATCCTTCGCGGCTGGGGCTTTCTTGGGAAGCATCGAAGATAGGGTTCGTTGCCCAGCCTCGATGGATGCTGACTTGGTAGTGTCCGGAGCCTTTTTGCCCTTAGCTTGCTGGGAAGAAGTAACTGCAGTGGATTTCCCCTTAGAAGCTGCTGGAGTAGTTCCTCGCTGAGGCTAAGATGACTCGGACGAGGCAGAAGAACTTGGCACTGGGGCTCTTGTAGCTGAACTTGGAGCTGTTGTTGGTTTCCTTGGTGCCGGAACAGGTGCTGGTGCTGGCTCGGTCGCTGGTACTGGAACTGCTGCTGGTGCTAGTGTTGAGATATACTCGGTGGCTACTGGTTGCGGCAATGCCGAAGTGGTGGACACCGTCGCCTCGGCTAGACCGACCCCTCCTGCTCCGAGGTCGCGTTCCTCTCGACGAGGTAGTGCGGAACCCGGAGCAGCCGCAGAACCCTCTGGAATAAGGGTCAGCGGATGTGACTCGTCGTCACGAGGAGGAGAAGGGCCGGATCGAAGCGGTGAAGAGATGCTTGATCCGCTCTGAGGGACCTCCACCGGAGGTCTAAAGAAGAAAATAATGTCAGAAGAGAAATTGCCACGATGCAAGGAAAAGTGAGCTACGCAACGAAAAATGACTTACGCATCTGAGGTTTCGGCCTCCTTGGGTTTCCGAGCCCTTCGTGCCGGGGCTTTGCCTGCCCGCTTGGAGGCAGTCTTGTCTCCGGCCTTCTTTTGCCTTTTTGTGGGCTGAGAAGGTTCGGAGGAAGAACTTGATGCGGCTCCGCTCTTCTTCTTCAACGCCACCGGAACCGGCTCGCCCGTAGCAAGTGGAGGATCCTCGTGGATATGCCCACCGGGGTTAGCTGATGCCAGAAAGGCAAAATAAAGAGGGACAGCCTCACCAGGTTCCATCATGTCGACATCCGAGGCATCCTCATCATCGGGCCAATCTCTAAGAGAAGAGAATTTATCGCTGGGTCGTTTCGTAGCGTCGGTCATAGGGAGGAACATCTCCTCATCCGGCTCCTCCTCATCCGAGATTTCTCGGTCCGGCGCCCACTTAAGGGTCGGATCCGTACCATCCTCGAGAGTTTGCTGAAGGAACAGCTGAGAAAAAGCATGAAGAATAGAGTCAAAAATACAACAAAAACCGACACATATTTGATCCGAAATAAGTTTGCCCCGCGAAGCTTACCGCGGGAGGAAGCCTGTCACGACAGTAGTGCTCAATTCCCCATGTGCATTTGGCGGAGAAGTCCCGGTGGGTGGTGAAGAGAGCCTTAACCCGGCGAAAAATCTCCGTGTTGCTCAACTCGAAGGAAGAGGTCCGGTTGGGGTCGCGGCCGAAACTCATGTGGCACAACTTGTGGGTGCGCTTCTAGAGGGGAGAGATTCGGTTGCGCACGAACGTGATCATAGCATCCTCGTTGCGCAATCCGAGTTTCTTCAGCTCCACGAACCTCTTATTAACTTGGTTGGCCAGAGTTGTAGGTTTCTTGGGGACCTCCTCCCAGAATTCCGTGTCAGGTGGACCCGGAGCGTAGGGCAGCAACCGAATCAAATCTTCAGTGCCCTCATTCCGGACATAGAAGAAGGTCTAGGCCCATCCTTTGCAGGAGTCAAGCCCGGTAACCCGGGGGAAAATGGAAAGTCTCCGGGGCGAGATGGAGGCAGCTCCGAATTGGGTGAGTTGCTTATCCTCCGACTCTACTTGGATGTTGGGGATGACGTTGCGACGAAGGCCGAAAAACCGGATCCACAACTCCTTCGTGGGCCATAGTCCGGTGTAGCCTTCGATCGTAGAGGCAAAGGCGGAGAGAGAGGTGATAGCGTTGGCTGGGAGATGGTGCGGCAGGAAGTGGTAGGTGCTAACCCAGTCCCAGAAGAAATCGCTCACCGGCAGACCAAATACCCATTGGAAGTGGGACAGGAACACGATGAACTCACCTGGATTGGGTGAGGGGCCAGTTCGGCGGAGGGGAGACGAGCGGCGACGCCGGTAGGAATGCGCCTGGTCCGGTAGAGCTAGTCAAGGTCATCTTGACAGACCCAGGATCTGGCCCACGTGCCGCGGTCCGCCGCGGCGGCGTCCTCCTCCATTTTCTGCTCGGCGACGACGAGCTCCTCCTCCGTCATCTCGTATTCACTACCCTCGCTGGCGCTAGCGGCGGCAGGGATCTGAGGCCTGGTTTGGCGAGGACCCGTGGCTAGGAAGTCACGTAGCGGTGGCTGCGACACAGAGGCACGGGGAAAAGCACGGCGGCGCGGTCGCTAGGAAGACGAAGGAGAAGGACAATGAGCAGAGGTGCGCAGAAGTGGGAAAAACGCTAAGGGGTGCGCCCCTCCGCTACTTAACCACCCCCTGAGAGGGTGAGTGGGATCGCGATGCGCCAACGAGCCACATGGTGTGGCTGTGTATCGCACGCCTCAACCAATCGGAGAAGAGCCACACAGAGGGCCACAGGGCAGAAGAAATCCCGTGACGTGATGCACTGATGCGGTAAACGAGGAGGCAGGCGTGACGTGACCCACGCACAGTGATAACTGACAATTACTGCGGCGGTTACTATGCAGGCCCTTAAAATAAGACAACGTGATGATTAGCATCCGCGTGGGTTGGCGTATGAGAGAAGGAAGCAAGGCCCGGATCAAACCATGGTAACCATGGGATCCGAGCCAAAATGGTAACCCGGCCGGCAAGTGAAAACTTGGAACGTGCGAAGGGAACGTAAATCCATATAATCTGAGATAAAGAGCTAACCCAGAAACAAACGTCCAAGGCTCGAACATAGATGAACCTGATGTGGCCTTAGCGGCCAAGGCAGCTAAGACCGCACCAGCTTCGGGGACTAATGTTGGGGGGATACCCCCGGGTAGGGTCACTCCGGGGTATAAGGGCCGAGTTAGCCGAGGTTCGGCAAGGTCAAAGCGGATGTTGGCCGGGTCACCTCAAGGCAGGCCAGATCACGGAGTAACCCGGACCAGGGGGTCGCCTAACATTGTCTCCTCCGACTTAAGGAGTAAATAGGAAGTGCTTGTCTAACTTATATGCAGGAACAGGTGTTGCCGGATCTACTATGATCCGGGTCCCCGCTTAGCTTCTGGGAGAAGGAAGGAATCTCTCTAGTCAAAAAGAAGGTTCGGTACGCACTGCATGAGCGAAGAAAGCAAGGGCAGGACCACCGGGTCATGGCCGACAAGGGTGACGACGCCCATGTCGGCTGACCCAGGCGCCGCAGAGGCTTACATTGCTAAAGCATGTATGACGCGGGGGAAAAGCACCCCGGTCGGATTACCACTTTGAGAGGAGGCATATTCTTAGGAATATGCCTCCACGTATGCCCTAGGCAGGGACTGAGCCTTCCCTATATAAGGGGGGCTAGGGTTCCAGTAGAAGGGGTTGAGTTCTTTGAGGCCATAGGGTTTTGGTTAAGATTCTAGGAGTAAACTCTGGGTGGGAGTAAGAGAGCCCCTTCTCGCCAACACAGCTCAAGGAGCACTTGTAATCTTGAAGGAAATCAATACAAACTTCTGTGTGGAGAATCACTCCACTATCTGTCCCTGGATTCCCCTAGCGTGTATTAGTCCCCACCTTTAGCCTATCCATGGCATCTTCCGTGATACCACCACGACAGTTGCTACCCTAGGCTTATCATATGGACCACAGGGTTCCCCTGTCTATATTTGTAACATTGACTGCTGTTGCATTTAGAGCATGTTTCTGTGATTATGTTTGTTGAGAGATTGCGATATAATGCCATGGGAGCTGTTGAGATTTTCGGACATGTCACTCACTAAAACCATCATTGTTGTAATAAGACATAAGTACATTGTAGTTGACATGATTATGTTTCTTAAGATGACGTACCGTACTTGTTTCTGTTATTATGTTTGTTGGGACATTGTAATGTAATGTTTTGTGAAACCATGACTGTACAAGTGATGCATAAATACATTGTAGTTGACATGATTATGTTTCTTGAGATGATGTACTGTACTTGTTTCTGTTATTTTGTTTGTTGAGAGATTGTAATGTAATGTTTTGCGAAACCATGATTGGACAAGTGATGTGTAAGTACCTTGTAGTCGACATGATTTTGTTTCTTGAGTTGATGTAATATACTTGTTTCTGTGATTATGTTTGTTGAGAGATTGTAATGTGATGTTTTGTGAAACCATGATGTGGTTATGTTTGTTGAGAGATTGTAATGTAATGTTTTGTGAAACCATGACTGAACAAGTGATGCATAAGTACCTTGTAGTTGACATGATTTTGTTTCTTTAGATGATGCAATATACTGGTATGTTTTCGTTAGGCAATGAAATTGGGATGAAGGGAGTATAGGTTTAATATTTGAAATAAGAATGTATGAAGAGAATCCATATTAGGCAGGAGACAGTAATCCAGGGAAAGTGCATGGTATCCATTATACTATTGTAACATTCCAATTTAGTCATTGTTGCAGCGGTAGAATGGCTGCTCTCTCTCTCTCCTCACCGACGTCGACGCTGTCGCCGGCGACGACGCATTCGCCATGTTGTCCATGAATGACGAGGACGACCAGTCGATCAGCGATAGCCTTCTCTCCAACATTGAGTATTCCTTCCACGATGTGAGTTCCTCTATTTTCTCGGGCTAGGGTTAGGCAATGGTAAATCTCTCGGTCTGAGCTCCATATGTGCATGCAATCGTGTTCAATTCCTGCTTTCCATTTACCTATAGGTACCACGGACGATCTACGACTCTGAATGGGAGGGACTAGATCTCGATGGAGAAGTGCCATGTGACCATGGGCTAAAACTGAGGAGATATGTTGCATTCGAAGGCAGTAACACTGGGAGAAGTTTTTTTGGGCTGTACAAATTAGGTTTGTTTACATTATGTGCAACGGTGACATGAAGAAAAATGTATCATGTATGTTCATAACACTATAGTGTGTGCGTTTTTAGGTTGGCCCGGTGTGTAAAGCAGTAGAGTGGGTGGATCTTGAGTGGCTAGATGCACTTAAGAAATGTTTTGCATAGTTATGGGAGATGTATGAGTTGGAAAGTTCGGGAAGAATTACTGATGATCGTGATGCAGCTAAAAAATTACAAGTTGTCGGTACGAAATAAGGAGCTGGAACAAGAAATCGAGAATGTGTAGTCAGAGCGAAGTGACAGAATCAATGGGAGCTTGGTTGTTGGAATTGCGAAGAAGCTTCAAGATAGTCACAGGTTGCTGATTCATAATGCAGAAAAGGAGAGGGATTAACTCAGGGAAGACAAGAAAAAGCTAGAGTACTGCATTGCGAGGGTGACCAAGGACAGACTATCGAGGATAAAGGAAATTCGAGATGAATAATTTATGTTGTGCCAATTCCTGAAACTAGTTAACTGTAAGACATGCAGTTGCACTTTCTTAACTAAGCCAAACTCAATCCTCGAGAAAATTAATTTCAGACGAACAGACATATCGTGCATAGAGTTAAGTTCACGCTTACAAAATCACCACTGCAGAGGATTAACCAGGCAGTTCAGTACTAAATAGATGTATGTTGGGTTCAAGCAAGCCTGGCCCGAAGCTGCTTGTTTTCCTCCCTAAGATCGGCCAACTCCTTTAGTACTTTGTCGTGCGCCAGCCGCAGGTTCTAGTGCTCCGTCACGGATTCGAGAAGTTGGTCCATAGCCATACGATTTTCCTTCAAGATCCCTTTCATGATCTTCGTCTGCTTCCTAGCTGAGGTGCGACCTTCCATGTGAAGCTTCGCGCAGCCGGCGTTTAACTCCTTCAGTTTCTAGCACTTGTCAGAAAGGACCACGAGTTTAGCGTGCAGGTGGTCAAAGGTCAGTTTCTGGGAATTCTGCTTCTCCCTTTGGATTGCTATCTTGTCATTTAGCCAGGTCGCTAGGTCCTAGTCGAGCTTTCGCCTCTTTCCCTGCAATAAAAATATATAGTATGGTTTGTTCAGTTCACCAGGACAAGCTGGTTAGTTTCCATAATTAACTGAATCGACTAGTGGCACTATCATAATTTCAAGGAAGAAGCAATCCAGGACTAATCAACATTTTATGAATCGACTAGTGGCACTATCATAATTTCAATTTCAAAGACAAATAAGGTTTATCTGCATCTTAGTGTGCTGTGGGTTTTTTCCAATATCACCAAATAGTAGTGGACTACTGGCAAACTCATAATGCAGAAACCCATGTCCAGATACAAAATGGAAAGAGCACATGGTGTCCATTCATGAACATGAACACCAACACATGTCCAGATAGATAACGAGTTGCCCTAGGATTCTTATTGCACCCTATAATGGGAAGCAGACTTGGGCATTGCTCCCTGAACCCTAAACATTACAAAAGGAGTGGAGCACGAACTGATATTCGTGTCCCCTCTAACCAGAATCAGACTTGGGCATTGCTCTGATACGCCTCCAGACAAGCCCTTAGCTCCTTGTCCTCTTTCCGAACAACCTCGAGTACGGTGATCCCTCTGTTCATGTCTTCCTTCATCTCTTTCACTGCATCCAGGCAATGGTTCCTATCATGGTAGGCTCGGATGGTAGACTTGGTTTCCTCGACGCGTCCTCTGAGTGCCTCGGTGACTTCGTCCTGCATGAGAGTGCACCTTTCCACGAGATTCTTCTTCTCCTCCATGAGCTCGTTGATTATCTTGATGGCATGTTCTTGCCTGTTCAAGTTACGGTTGAGCACTTTCTGCAGCCTCACGACGTCACGTGCAAAATCTAGCGAGATCTCCTTCTGCATAGATAATTGCTTGCGTACGCTCTCATTATCTTGGGTGAGGGAGTGTGCAAGCTCATGTTGGTTGTCAATCTTGGCACTGATCGCGGCCACCTTGTCACGATACTCGGCCTTCGATCGCTACATCGTTCATGTTAATTGAAATAGAAATTCTATAATTACACTCTAGGTTCTAGGTGAATACTAATACAGATCAAAAAATCCCCATTGAATCTATTGACCGTAGTGTTAAAAATGGACCTAGAGATCTATTCATGACCATGATAAACTAATCCTAATCAGAAAAAATCCATAGTGAATCTATGAACAACAGTATTAAGGAAAGACCAAGAGATCTAGTCATATTCATGAAAACTAATACAACTCACAAAAGAAGAAGAAAAACCAATGCGGGGCGGAAACGATCTAAGAAATCCACATCACAACTCGGAGAAATAACAGTGTGGAGATTTGCTACCTCGCCGAGACGTGGAACGGGGCCAAACGGGTCCTACAACGCCTCCATCATGGTGGATCTGGCTCCACGACTGGCCTGTAATAGGTAGAAGAGGAAGATCAAGAAGAAGAAGAAAAACAAGAAGACATTGAATAAGATCATGATGGAGAGGGATATGTAGAAGAAGTAGACCAAGAAGACTGTACCGGGAGGATCCCTCACCTGCTCGAACATTCGGCGCCATTGTCAGGGGAGATTGGGCCTCTATGAGAGGGGGCTTGAGCGGATGATAGAGCAAGAAGTGCCTCACGGCGAGATCTCTCCCTTTTCTCCGCGAGGATCGTCGACCGGCCTCTCCTCAGGGGAGCCATGGCTTGCAGGGTGAGGGTGGCGGCAGCAGGAGGGAGAAGATAGTGATTGGTGTGGGAGAAGAGTCAAAGATTACAGGGCATGGTCCAGTAGTACTACTACTATTATACAATACCACCGTGTATGGTCTACCTTCTCAAAGAAGCCAGGGAGGCAGGGGTAGGGAATCGATGGGACTTGTCTTTATTGCGATGGACAGTTTAGTGGTCTTTGACGCCGCCTAAAATCCAGTATACAATAAGAGGAGTGCGAGCTGGGTGGTCATCATAGGTATCAGCGCGCACGTCCCGCGTGCATGTGTCACGTGTTGATGGGGCAATGACACGCGCAACTACTACATGATCACGTCGGCACGTCGAACTCCACGTCGACAGGCATGCACGGGATATTTACGAGTCTAGAATATGCTGTGCCACTTTTGTTGTGATCAAATTATGTTCAGTACGCGAGATATTACTTTTTTTGATAATCGACAAATGCATGCGTGAACACGACGAACGAAACCGTTGCTCGTCCTTGATCAGATCGGCACCGCACTCTGTGTACCCGCCATCGACCATTCGGAACAACTACCTCGAGCACGATGCCCCCTCGTGGTACCCGTCCACTGACCGTCCTATGTCCCCGGCTCTTCGCTGCATCATTCGCGTTCGCGAGTCGCCTGTTGAGGCAGCACGTCGTGTACGACCGCGCCTGGATCCATCAACATCGGCACTCGAGGACACCGCGACATCGAAGCTCGGACCGGCCATGCAGGACGATCATGGGGTACCTGCAGCGACGGACGAGCGCAAAGCAGCAGCCAGAATGGGGGCGCGTGTTGCACCATCGAGTATGGACAAGAAGAGGAACGAGAAGAAGACCAGGAAGAAGAGAGGGGACAACTATTTGGACGAATCTGACTCGGCCAACGAGGAGGCGTTCATCGATCAGTTGGAGGTAGAAGCGGAGGAGAGTGACGTGGACTCGTGGGACTACGAATAGGAGGATGAGGAGGACTCCGACAAGGAGATAGCACGCTTATTCAAGGAAGGGGGCGGCATCAAGTCATCAGAGGAGGACACTGACAACGGCGATGGGAAGGACCATGGCGTTGACGAAGACGAGGACGAACCGGAAGAAGAAGACGATAGATTCTTCGAAATATGATCATTTATTATATTTATGGAGGTAAAGTATCGGTGGCACGGATAGAGAGGTGGCACGGATAGACCATGCATAAAAAAGTGGAGAAGGGAGGGGTTATCCTACCCGTTGGATCACAAAGGATCAACGGCTGGTGGAGACGATCCGCGTGACATCTATGTCAGCCAATCAGGGCGTAACACCTAGAGTGAGCACACATTTGGGCTTTTGTGAGATTCGTGACTGAGACTGAGGGAAAATCTCTTTTCACAAACCACATATGGAACCACCATTGTTATTGAAATGTTTATTCTTTCATTAACCACATCTAGAGTCATTTCATGACTATTGTTTTCACAGACCACATATGGATCCACCAGTGTCATTGCATGTGTATTCTTTTCAGAGACCACATATGGATCCACCAATGTCATTGCATGTGTGTTGTTTTCACAATACACCTATGTATCCACTAGAGTCATTGCATGTGTGTTCTTTTCATTAACCACAGCTACAGTCATTGCATGTGTGTTTTTTTCATAAACCACATATGGAACCACCATTGTCATTGAAATGTCTATTCTTTCATTAACCACATCTAGTGTCATTGCATGTGTGTTCTTTTCACAGACCACATATGGATCCACCAGAGTTCATTACTTGTGTGTTATTTTTAGAGACCACCTATGGATCCACCAGTGTCATTGCATGTGTGTTCTTCTCATTAACCACAACTAGAGTCATTGCATGTGTCTTCTTTTCACAAACCACATATGGAACCACCATTTTCATTGAAATGTGTATTCTTTCATTAGCCACATCTAGAGTCATTTTATGTCTATTCTTTTCACCGGCCACATATGTATCCACCAGTGTCATTGCATGTGTGTTCTCTTCACAGACCACATATGGATCCACCAGTGTCATTGCATGTGTGTTATTTTTATTAACAACAACTAGAGTTATTGCATGTGTGTTCTTTTCATTAACCACATATGGATCCACCAGTGTCATTGCATGTGTGTTCTTTTCATTAACCACAGCTAGAGTCATTGCATGTGTGTTCTTTTCACAAACCACATATGGAACAACCATTGTCATTGAAATGTGTATTCTTTCATTAACCACATCTAGAGTCATTTCATGACTATTGTTTTCACAGACCACATATGGATCCACCAATGTCATTGCATGTGTATTCTTTTCAGAGATCACATATGGATCCACCAGTGTCATTGCATGTGTGTTTTTTTCACAATACACCTATGTATCCACTAGAGTCATTGCATGCGTGTTCTTTTCATTAACCACAGCTAGAGTCATTGCATGTGTTTTCTTTTCATAAACCACATATGGAACCACGATTGTCATGGAAATGTGTATTCTCTCATTAACCACATCTAGTGTCACTGCATGTGTGTTCTTTTCACATACCACATATGGATCCACCAAAGTTCATTACTTGTGTGTTCTTTTTAGAGACCACCTATGGATCCACCAGTGTCATTGCATGTGTGTTCTTCTCATTAACCACAACTAGAGTCATTGCATGTGTGTTCTTTTCACAAACCACATATGGAACCACCATTGCCATTTTAATGTGTATTCTTTCATTAGCCACATCTAGAGTCATATTATGTGTATTCTTTTCACCGGCCACATATGTATCCACCAGTGTCATTGCATGTGTGTTCTCTTCATAGACCACATATGGATCCACCCGTGTCATTTCATGTGTGTTCTTTTTATTAACAACCACTAGAATCATTGCATGTGTGTTATTTTCATTAACCACATATGGATCCACCAGTGTCATTGCATGTGTGTTATTCTCATTAACCACAGCTAGAGTCATTGCATGTGTGTTCTTTTAACAAACCACATATGGAACCACCATTGTCATTGAAATGTGTATTCTTTCATTAACCACATCTAGAGTCATTGCATGTGTATTCTTTTCACAGACCACATATGGATCCTCCAGTGTCATTGCATGTGTATTCTTTTTCAAAGACCACATATGGATGCACCAGTGGCATTGCATGTGTGTTATATTTATTAAGAACAACTAGAGTCATTGCATGTGTGTTATTTTCATTAACCACATATGGATCCACCAGTGTCATTGTGTGTGTGTTCTTCTCATTAACCACATCTAGAGTCACTGGATGTATGTTCTTTTCACAAACCACATATGGATCCACCAATGTCATTGAAATGTGTGTTCTTTTCAGAGACCACACATGGATCCACCAGTGTCATTTCATATGGATCCACCAGAGTTCATTGCATGTGAATTTTTTTTCACAATCCACCTATGGACCCACCAGTGTCATTGCATGTTTGTTCTTCTCATTATCCATAGCTAGAGTCATTGCATGTGTGTTCTTTTCACAAACCACATATGGAATGAAATGTGTATTCTTTCATTAACCACATCTAGAGTCATTTCTTGTCTATTCTTTTCACAGACCACATATGGATCCACCAGTGTCAATGCATGTGTGTTCTCTTCACAGACCACATATGGATCCATCAGAGTCACTACATGTGTGTTCTTTTTATTAACAAAAACTAGAGTCATTGCATCTGTGTTGTCGTGGAAATGGCCACGGCAGTCACTGCCATTGGCAGGGATTGAGTGTTTCGTGAGGAAGAGTTGGCGGCCATCTGCGGTGCGAGATGGGGGCGGATGCACATGGATTGACCCGGGTTCGGCCCCCCGGAGGGTAAATACCTACTCCTGCTAGATTAGATTATGAGAGAGCGAGTTACAGGGGTGGCGAGATCGGCGGCTAGGCAGCGAGTCGCTTGAGGGGTTATATGATGGAACGTAAGTCTCCAAGATACCCTAGGGAGGTTTATATATGAACCGCCTCGCTAGGGTTTACAAGTTGTCCCCGAACAAGATAAGGATCCGGAGACTTTTGACCTAGTCCGACTAGGCTTCTGCTACGCTCTTGGGATTCTAGTCACCAGTCGTTGGGCCTCTCCTTCCTTCTTAGTCCAGTCGTCGTCTTTTGGATGCACTCGTAGGCCTTTCAGCCCGATCGAAACGTCCTGCTGGGCATACCCCCTTCGGCATATCCCCATCAGTAGTCCCCGAGGCCATCATTGATGCAGGCGCGGGCGTCCTTTTGGCGGTCGGAGTAGGCGATCCCAATTTGGGCGTCCAGTCAAGTCGGTGATGGACTCTATTAAGACCAAGGAGAATTTCCCAATGTTTCCACTCGTCGTCCCAATGAATGTCACCACCGCCCAGTCGTCGTCTCAGTGAGTGGAAAGACTGGCGAGTGGCGGGTGGACTAAAGGAGTTGGACCATCAAACCTGGTTAAACTATCTGTTGGAATTTCCAACGGTAACTACGGCATAATTACCGCGGGTAAGGGCTATCCTGATTTTGGCGGGTGGCGTTTCCCATATAAGGGGAGTGATGGTTCAGTTCTGCAGTCCTTCTTCACATTCTTCACTCTTCCTCATTCGTTCTTCATTCCCCCAATCTTCCTGTCCGCGTCCTTTCGACTTGTTCTTTCCGCATCGCGCGATTCCACATCCTACCCGATGGCGCCTCCTAAAGGCTCATGGGGGAAATCCAAGTGCACCACGGCCCAGCTTAGATCTTTTGAAGACGCTAGAGTGCTCCATAAGGGGAATTGGCGGGTTCCCCCTCCTCCGAGACCGAGCCGAAGCCGTGACCCGGCGAGTTCATCTGCTTCCCTAGTCATCTTGAGAGGGGTCTGGGGTTCCCCACCTCTCTCTTTTTCTACCGCTTCTGCGTGTATTACGCGATCAAGCCATCGGATCTTGGTCCGCACAACATCGAGCAGCTGGTGATCTTTGTCGCCTTCTGCAAATGTTAACTTGGCTGCAGGCCGTATTTCCCGCTATGGCTAGAGCTCTTCCACGGCCGCATCGGGCGCGAGGCGTCTAGCGGCTTGATGCTGCCTGCAGGCGGGGTCACGTTTCAACTGAAGCCGAAGGCCAATTTCGTCAAGCTCCTCTTGCCAAAGAAGGCCGCCAGCGAGTGGAAGAAGAGCTGGTTCTACGTCAAGGAAGCCACTCCCTCCGGCGAAGTGGCTCTTCCCGAGTTCATCGCCGAGAGGAGCGAGCCCTGTCGGTTGGCACCGAAGAAGCTTCCCGAGGATCAGCAGATGGCCATCACAGAAATGATGGACCAGATCCAGAAGCTGAAGGGCCAGGGGTTGATTCCGATCAACCTCTACAACTGCTGGCTCGGGCGGCGCCTGGTTCCGCTGGCAGCCCGACCACACTGGATGTACGAATACAGCGTGAAGCACGACCTGTCTCGGACCAGCAAGGAGTCATGGGAGGCCGAGGACTACAAGGCCGCCCTGAAGAACATCACCGACACGGAATTCACCGGCGTGGCAGTCGGGGTCGCCCCATACACTCCTGTGAAGAATGAAGCCCCCACAGTAAGTTCTCTTTCCAATTGCTACATCCGTTTCTCAATTTCAGTCTCCCCGCTTGGTGTTTCTGACTCGTGCTGGCTCTCAACTTTTTCAGGTGTTGGAGGGCTGGCTCCCTCCGCTTGATGAAGAGGTTCCCCAGGAACTGGAGGAGGACTCCGAGGGGGATCCTTCCAACAGCGACGGGGAGGAGGAAGAGGTCCCTCCCCCAGCTCCCGTGGCTCGCAAGACCCGGATGCAGAGACATCATTAAGTCGAAGCGAGCCATAGCCTGGACGAGCACGACGAAGGCGACGAGGTCGCACAGGAGCAGACGTCCCGGCGCACCGCTACACCGTCAAAGCCCGCGCGCCGGCACTTTTCGCCGGTGAAAAGGCCTGCATCACCGGCCAAGTCGGCGGTGGTGCTCGAGTCGGATGATGATTCCGATGATGAAGGTTCTCCCGAAGTCTCGCACAAGGCCCCAAGGGACACAACCCCGACAAAGGGGTCGGAGGGCGAGGACACGGAGGTGGTAGTAGAGGTTCCCCTGGTGGCGATTGCGCCGATGGCCTCGGGGGTTCCAGGCCGAGAAGCGGCTGAGATGATGGCGTCCAAGTCGCCACAGCCGTCAAGGGCGGCCGCGTCGGAGCCGGAGATCCCGACGACTACAGCTTCATCGTCAAGGAAGCCCTCGGTTTCGTGGGCTTCAGACGTTTTCGAGAGGGGGCTCAGCCGTAAGCTGGGTACCGAGTTGGACAAGCCCGCCCACATTAGCACCGAGCTTCACGTCCTTCCGGTCGCCAAGTAAGCAGCGCTCCCTCGTCCCAAATTACCTTGCTCCTTTTGTATTGTCATTGTATTGACTGAGGGGGCTCACGCAGGTCGGGGGCTAAGAAGATTCGGCGTCCTTCGGTGGCTAAGATTCCACCGATGTGGGAGAGGGCGACCTGCCCAAGAAGAGAAAGGCCACCGATGATGTGGCGACCGCCAAGGTCGTGAAGAAGAAGAAGGAGGGCACCGATGATGCTACGGCCAAGGGCAGCGCCGTGGAGTTAGCTGATGCGCTGGTTGCCGAAGAAGTGATGGCGACGTGATCGGAACCAGTAGTGGTTGCGGCCGTGCCGGAGGCACCAGCCCCGGCAGCCAGTGCCCCTGCCAGAGCGTCGGCGATGTTCCCACGTTTCATGGCGAGAGGGTTTCCAGGTGTGGCGGACACGCAGTCTCCGCAGAATCCAGAAGTCATGGACGTGGACATTGGGTCTCGCCGTTGGCGCACTTCCTTCACGATCCCATCGACTGACGTCGGGGAACTTCACAAGATGCTCGGCTCTGCTATTCAGGTATGTCCAGTCCCCGAGTTCCTGGTCGCTGAATGTCAGTGTCTGGGAACTGAACCTCTTGCTCCTTTCCAGTCCCCGAATTCCTAGTCGCTGAATTTCGGCGGCTAGGAATTGAGTTTCTTTTTCCTCCTTATCCCGTCCCCGAGTTCCTGGTCACTGAATTTCAGCGGCTGGGAACTGGATTTTGTTTTGTCAAATGCTTAGGTGGGTTCTTTGTTTGCAGGGACTGCAAAGGGAGTCGACCGATCGTCAGGCCGCAAGGGAGCGCTTGGAGCGTGACTTGCGCGACGCGCGGGAGGTGAACCGGCGGCTTCAGGAAACTATTGGTGAGTATCTATTTGTCTTTATTCTTCTTTTTCTGGTGTGGGCTGGTTGTGTGCAATATTCTGATGTCTTCACTTGCAGATGGTTCCCTGGCTGAGATCTCTAAGGCCCGTGAGGGGTATGTCCTAGTCGCCGAACTGTACACGGCGAATAGGCGAATAGCCTCCCTGGTCAAGGATTTGGAGGAGGCTAAAGCGGCCTCGATTTCTTCGGAGGAACGACCGAAGGCTGCCGTCGCCGTGGCTGAAGAAGAACGCAAAGCCACGGACTCCATCATCGTGGGGCTGCACAACGAGCAAACTGCCTTGGAGAAGCACGTCAAGGAGAACTGCCACAAACTCCTTGGTGAGTCTCTGTCTTTGGTTTACTCTTTTTGTCGAGTCCCCGCTTTGGGGGTTTAATGGTTTCAATGGCATCTGACTTTGCAGCTGTGGTAGGCCAAAGCGACCCGGTGGTGCAAACTTACAACGCCTCACAGTGCGTGACTGTCGTGGTGAATGCGGCCATGGCCTCGGTGTTGTGCGTCCAGGCGGCGTTGCAGGGCATGTCTCCCACCGAAGTCATCCCTGGGGGGCTTACGGAGGTGTGGCGCTACCTGGAAGAGGTGCCCGCCATTGTGGAATGGATGACGTGCTCGGCGTTCAGGCGCGGGGCCGCCACAATGTTGAGCTTGGGTCTCTCCCATTTCCCCGACGATTTTGACCTTGACGATGTGACGAGTGGCTATCCGTCAGCGACCGGCACGGTGGAGATGTCAGAGGTGCTGAGGCTGACCGCAAAGGCCACCCCTTAGATCGATCATGTCCTGGAGATGGGATATTTGCTGCCGTATCAGGAGACGGTGTTGGTGCCTGGCGACCCCGAGCCGGAGCACCGCGACATGAAGTCGGAGCAGCCCTTCCGGTCGTCGTTGTCAAAGTCGCTGACAACGTATCCGACGAACCCGTGGCAGCCTTTTGTGTGCATCAAGGGGGGTGGCGCTACTTCTTCATCATGGCCTGTGGAGTAAACAAAGTAATTGTCCAAGTTGTAATGTATGCCAAGTGGCGAATGCTGTAAGGTATTTTTGCAATGTATGCCACGGGGAGTCGATCGACTCGTGTTATGATTAGGAATGTGTGTTGTGTTTTGTTTAAGAATTGTTTTTGATTGAGCGAGTCCCCGAGCGCGTCCGCCCTTTAATGGGGTATAACTCAATTGTGTACTTTTGTGTATTTGTTTTATTTATGCATTGTTTTTATCCCTCGCGTCTTCTGGGTGGCGAGTCCCCGAGCGCGGGTAGGACTGATGTATGAGCGAGTCCCCGAGCGTGATGCCCGACCGTATTGGTCATGCTCCTGTTGCAGGTTGTGTGTGCGTTGTTGGTAACGCGTCTCCTCCCCTGGCCCGGAGAGCCAGTCGCTTGGCGAGCCCTAGGCAGCTCTCTTACTTGGTGTATTCCCGAGCCGCGTGGTGGTTCCCGTTTTGCGGAGTCCCCGTGCGTGGTACTTAACCGTTCAAGTCGCTTTGCACGAGGGTGGGAGGGACAGATCGCTGTGAGATGCGTGTACCGAATGTCTTGGCCAGGCGGGCCAGTCGGGCTAGGCGACTCCAATGGCGGCTCCGGGTTGGCGTTTTTTGTGGACGACCCAAGGCCCGAATATTTCCGGTGCCCTTGTGTCGCACTACTTAGCCGCGCTGGTCACTCGACTAGAGGTTGACTTCCGTGAGTAGCGTATTGCTAGCATGTACGAGTGCGAGTGGCACAAGAATATGGCGAGTGGACACAATTTGTGCGATCCGAATGAATTTCATTATATGTTCCGATGGAGTACAGTGTGAGGTTCTAGGTATAGAACTTTCTGAGGAGGTTTACATTCCATGGCCTCCCGACCTCCAATTGGCCGTCGCCCCGTATGTCGATGAGGTAGTAGGCATCATTGCCAATGACCCGGCCTATGGCGAATGGCCCCTCCAATGGGGGGAGAGCTTGTGCATGCCCTTCTTGTCCTGGGCCAGTCGCAGGACCAGGTCGCCTTCCTGGAAAGTGTGAGTCCGCACTCGGCGGCTGTGATAGCGGTGGAGTCCTTGCTGGTATATGGTGGTGCGGGAGCGAGCCAGGTCGCGTGCCTCGTCGAGTTGATCGATGCTGTCTTGGCTGGCAACCTCGTTGGCCGCCTCGACGTAGTTGGCGACTCGATGTGAGTCATGCTCCAGGTCGGTTGGCATTACGACCTCAGGGCCATAGACCATGAAGAAGGGCGTGAACCCGGTTGATCGGTGGAGGAAGGTGCAAATTCTCCATATCACGGAGGGGAACTCGTCGACCTAGCATCCTGGGGTGTGCTCGAGGGGCACCTGCAGTCGCGGCTTGATCCCGTGGAGGACGCTCTGATTGGCTCGCTCTGCTTGGCCATTCGATTCCGGATGAGCGACTGATGCGAGGTCGAGTCGAATGCCATGTTCTTCACAGAATTCCGCCATGGCCCCTTTGGCAAAGTTGGTGCCATTGTCTATTATGATGCTGTGCGGGTAGCCGTACCGGTAGATGAGTTCGCGTAGGAACTTGGTGGCCGTCATGCCGTCGCACTTTTTTATCGGCTTGGCCTCGACCCATTTGGTGAACTTGTCGACTGCGACCAGGAGGTGAGTGAAGCCAGACGGGGCCTTCTTGAACGGGCCTACCATGTCCATGCCCCATACGGCGAATGGCTACGTGATGGGGATTGTCTTGAGTGCCGAGCCAGGGAGGTGCGTCTGGTTGGCATATTTCTGGCACCCACGCATCGTTGGATGATGTTGGTGGCGTCGGCATGCGCGGTGAGCCAGTAGAAACCGTGCCGCATGGCCTTGGTGACTAGCGACTTGGCGCCGGCGTGATGGCCGCAGTCACCGGCGTGAATGTCCTGGAGGATCTTGCGGCCTTCTTCTGGTTGTACGCAGCACTAGAACACGCTAGTCACGCTGCGCTTGTGGAGCTCGCCGTTGATGATGACGAAGGATTTGCAGCGGCACACGATCATTCGCGCCTCTGTCTCATTGCTCGGTAGGAGTTTGTGTTCCAGGAAGGCGACGTATGGTGCTGTCCACTCGCTAGGTTCCACAACCATGGCGACTAAGGCCTGTTCTGGTTGCAGTGGGATCCCGACGTCGATCTCTTTTGGTGGGCTGACCGATGGTTTGTGGATGATGTCGAGGAAGACGCCTACTGGTGGCGCTTGTCGGGTCGATCCGATGCGGGAGAGGGCGTCTGCCTCCTCGTTTTTGCGTCTATCGATCCACTCGACGGAGTAGCCGTCAAAGTGTCCTCCCAACTGATCGATGGCTTGGCGGTATGCGGTCATCGTTGGGGAGATGGCATCGCACGTCCCGGCGACTTGGCCGGCGACTAGGTCGGAGTCGCCATAGCATCGTAGGCGGTTGACATTCATCTCCTTGGCGGCTCTCATGCCGTGAAGGAGGGACTCATATTCTGCCATGTTGTTGGTGCAGGGCTTGAAGTTGAGGTGGAGCACGTAGCGGAGCTTGTCCCCTTTGGGGGAGGTCAGGATGACCTAGCCCCTGCGCCGTTGGCGTTTTTGGAGCCGTCAAAGTGGAGAGACCAGTAGTGGAGGGATGGGAGCTTCTCTGGCTGTTGTGCTTCTTCCCAGTCTGCGAGGAAATGAGCCAGGGCTTGTGACTTGATCGCTCTGCGGGGCTCGTACTTGATGTTGTGGATGCCAATTTTGATAGCCCACTTGGCGACTCGCCCGGTCGCCTTGCGATTGCGTATGATGTCCTGCAGGGGCGCGGAGGAGACCACCATAATTGGGTGCTCCTGGAAGTAGTGTGGGAGTCGCCGTTGTGCCCGGAATACCATGTACACCAGTTTTTTGGTATTGCGGGTAGCGCTGTCATGACTCCGTTAGGACTTCGCTGATGTAGTAAACGGGGCACTGTATGGGGCGCTCCTTGCCCTCTTCCGGTCGTTCGACGAACATCATGGCACTGATGACTCGAGTAGAGGCTGCGACGTAAACGAGCATTGGCTCCTTGTCGAGTGGCGCGGCGAGTAGTGGTGCCGCGAGTAGCACTTCTTTGAGTGCTTTGAGCGTGTCATCGGCCTCCGCGTCCCATTGGAATGTGGGGTTCTTGCGCATCAGGCGGTAGAGGGGCATTGCCTTCTCGCCTAGTCGGGGGATGAAGCGACTGAGGGCCGCGACTCGCCCTTCCAACTTTTGGATGTCGCGCAGGCACTCGGGTTTCCCGAGTCGCGCGATGGTGTCAATCTTGGTGGGGTTGGCTTTGATGCCTCGCTTGGAGACGACATAACGCAGGAGTTGTCCGGTAGGAACGCCAAAGGTGCATTTTTTGGGGTTCAGCTTGATGTTGTACCTCCGCAAGTTTGCGAAGGTTTTGGCTAGGTCGGCGAGCAGATCGTCCTGTCGGGTGGATTTTACCACCACGTCGTCGATGTAGACGTGAATGTTGCGGCCAATTTGGCTCGCTAGACACTCCTGCATGCACCTCTGGTATGTGGCACCTGCATTCTTGAGGCCGAACGTCATGGCCGTGTAGCAGAATGCGCCGAATGGCGTTATGAACGCCGTCTTCTTCTCGTCCTCGACCGCCATCTTGATCTGGTTATAACCAGAGTAAGCGTCGAGAAAGCACAACGACTCTGATCCCGCGGTCGAATCGATGATCTGGTCGATCCGCGGTAGGACGAACTCCTCCTTCGGGCAGGCGCTGTTGAGGTTGGTGTAGTCAATGCACATTCTCCATGTGTTGTTCTTTTTTAGAACAAGGACTGGGTTTGCCAGCCAGTTGGAGTACTTGATTGGCCGGATGAAGCCTGCGGCTAGCAGGCGCTGAACTTCCTTGCCGGTTGCTCGACGACGCTCTTCATTGAAGGGCCGTAGCGACTGCTTTATTGGTCGCACTTTGGGGTCGGCGTTGAGTTTGTGCTCAGCGAGTTCCCTCGGGACTCCTCGCATGTCAGATGGCTTCCATGCGAAGATGTCGCGGTTCTCACGGAGGAACCCGATGAGCGCGCTTTCCTATGCGGGGCTCATGTGCGCCCCAATTGTGACCGTCTAGCTGGAGTCGCCTGGGACGAGCTCGACGGTGCGGGTGTGCGTGGTCGCCTCGAACGTGGAGTTCGTGGCGGTTGGTTTCTTCAGGATGGTGGGGTCATCCTTGTTGATGTTGCCCGCGTATTTCACGAGCTCCTCCGCTTGGTCGGTCTCTGTGGCGATGACGGTGTTGGTGAGCTCGGCGCCCTTGTCTTCGCATTCCACGGCCATGTCGGGGTCGCCGTGGACGGTGATGATGCCGCTTGGCCCGGGGAGCTTCATCATGTTGTAGGCATAGTGTAGGGTCGCCATGAACTTTGCGAATGTCTGGCGGCCCAGGACGCTGTGGTAGGGGCTGCGGAAGTTCACCAGCTCGAAGACAATCCTCTCTGTGCGATAGTTTGCTAGAGTGCCAAAGGTGACTGGCAGCGTCACGTTCCCGATCGGGTACGCCTTCCGACCGAGGGCGATGCCGTGGAAGGTCGTCAGTGTTGGCTCGATGGCTGCTACTGGGAGCTAGAGCCTTTTGAACGTGTCGAGGTATAAGATATTGATGGATCTCCCGTCGTCCATTGACGTTTTGGGCAGCCAGTAATCGACCACCTTGGTCCTGACTACCAGGGCGACTCGCCCTGGGTATTCGATTCTTGGCGCATGGTCCTGACGACTCCAGGTGATGCTCTGCTCGGACCAATTTAGGAAGCGAGGGATGTCGACTTGCGTCACCACATTAATGGCGACCGCGCGGGCGAGCACCTTTTTCTCGCGCTTGGTGCTGAGTCCGGTGAAGGTATGTAGTGAGCCGATGATGGTGCCAAAGCTGCTGCCGTTCCCGTTGTCCCGAGGTGGGTTGTTGTTGGGGTCTTCCCTTGCTCGTCTCGCCTTCTCGATCTCTTTGAGAGAGTGGCAATCGGCGGTGGTATGGGTGGCGGGTTTTCCCTCCCTGCTATGATAGATGCAGGGCTGATTGAGCAAGGCGGCGGGGTCGAATTTCGGCCTCGTCGTGTTGTTGGCGCGGTAGTTCCCGCTGTCACGGTAGTTTCCTCCATCGCGGCGGTAGTTCTTGGAGTCGCGCTGGCCATAGCCGGCGTTGGTGACGAAGTCGACTCGCCCGTCCGTGCGGCGCTTGCCGGTGATGCAGGTGTTGCTGTAGCTCATGTCGCGTAGGTGCCCACTGTCGTGGATGCTAGTGCAGCGTTGTCCTCCTGACTCGTCGTCGGAGTCTTGGTTGGGGTCTTCCTCTGCATAGCGCTTGGCGATATCGAGGAGGTCGGGGATATTGTCCAGCGTCCGGTAGACCCTCTTGATCTTGGTGACGAGGGGTTCGTACCGGCACGCGTTCTTGAAGCAGTGTATCGCCGTGTCTGGGTAGATGCCGGAGGCGTTTATCCATAGTTCTTGCCATCTTTGGATCCACCTGCGAGTCGACTCGTGTTTTCCCTGGATGCATCGCTCCAGGTCCTCTATGGTGGTGGCGCGGGTGTAGGATCCCTCAAAGTGCCTGACGAAGGCGTCCCGCATTTCTTCCTAGGAGTCGATGCTGTCGGCGGGGAGCGTGTTGATCCACTGCCGGGTCGCACCCTCCATCATCAGGGGGAGGTAGCGAGCGGCGAGCAGGTCGGTGTGGCCTATGATCCCCATTGCCATGAGGTATGTGTCCAGCCAAACAGCGGGGTCGTACGTTGGGTCATACTTCTCGATATCCTTGGGGGCCTTGAAGTTGGCAGGGTATTTTTCCCTCCGAATCATTGGTCCAAAGCATTGCGGCCCGACTCGGGTGAGTGAGCCTCTTGGCTCCGGGTCACCGCGGTTGGTGAGGGTGTGCCGCGGGTCGTAGGGCTGGCGTGACCGCCACGCCTGATTGTTGATGATGTTCGTTCGGGCATCGAGGGGCTGCCTATTGGCAGCGACCGTGTTGTTCGCCGGTCGCAGCTCATTGGTTGACAACGCGGGATTGGCGGCCCATGGTTGGTTCGCCAGGGGCTGGGGCGGTGGGCAAACTAATGTGTTAGCCACGGTGGGGTGGCCGCTTGATGTCGCCCTGCTTACTGACGAGCGGGAGTACATCTGCCCCCGCGGGTCGACTCCCGCGGCTTGTTGCTCGACGGCCCTAATGAGTAGGGCCTTGGCGTACTGGATCTGTAGCGCGCTGTTTCCTTGGACGTCGAGGTTGGCGATCGCGGTATCGGCCGCGACGACGTTGTCCATCGGGGTGGAGTATAGTGGTAGCCCGTTGGCGTCACGGGCTTGCGGTGAGATGATGATCCGCGGTTGGTCTGGCGGGGGCGCGCGGCCTATGGGTGGTGGAGGGGCCCCAGTCGCTGGTGCACCAGGTGGTGGTCTTTCGGGGTTGCTCCCGCCTGGCGGCGCGTTCTCGCAGTACTCGCGCTCGGCGGCGCACGTGGGATCTCCTTCGTCGTTGAAGTTCAGGACGCAGCCTTGAACATTGGAGTTCAGGCGGGTCCTGATGCGGCGCTGGTGATAGAGCGACAGCTCCCGTGCCGTCTCTTGTTCGAGGCGGTATTTCTCGCGCTCGGCGAGTTCGTTGCGCTACGCCTCCACGAGCCGTAGGCGGGCTTGCTCCACCTCCGTGGCCGTCGCGGTCGGCAGGATCAGCGTGGAGAACAGATCTGGTGGGACGGTCGTGCTGCCCGCCATGTAGATCGCGTTGAAGCGATTGGATCTTGCGCGAAAATCCTCGGGGGATTCCGAGCCAGAATCAGAGTCGAAGATCCCCAAGATGGAGGGGTCCTCGAAGTCCTCTGGGTTGGAGACTCGCGTGATGGAGTCCTCCCGTGATGCGGCGGTGATGGATCCGTCGACCGATGCAGGGATCGCGGAGTCGGCGTCGTCGTTTAGGGCGTCGTCGTTGGTGGCGGCGTTAGTCTCGACCGCATCGCTAGCGGCCGAGTCGTACTCGGTGACAAGGCCCCCGATGGAGCGAACCTGCTCCTCCGAAAGCAGATCGCGGTGTGGAGGCGATCCGCCGACGATCACCGTCGTGGCTGGATCGACCGCGCCAGTGAAGCCGACAAAGAGGTTGATGGAGCCGACCGGCATCACCGTGGAGTGAGTGACTGGACGTGACGCCGGGATGTAGCAGCTGGGCAGGATCTGCAAGGTCCCGCCGATGGCGATCATGTGACCGGTGGCGAGCGGTCGATCAATCGGCGAATAGGGTCTCGCCGCAGAACTCAGGCCAGTCCCGCTATGCCCCATGGTGGGCGCCACTATCGTGGAAATTTCCACGGGAGTCGATGCCACTGGCAGCGATTGAGTGTTTCATGAGGAAGAGTTGGCGCCCATCTGCGGTGCGAGATCGGGGCGGGTGCACATGGGTTTACCCAGGTTCGGCCCCCCGGAGGGTAAATACCTACTCCTGCTAGATTAGATTATGAGAGAGCGAGTTACAGGGGTGGCGAGCTCGGCGGCTAGGCAGCGAGCCGCTTGAGGGCATGTAGGATGGAACGTAAGTCTCCAAGAAACCCTAGGGAGGTTTATATATGAAGCGCCCCTCTAGGGTTTACAAGTTGTCCCCGAATAAGATAAGGATCCGGAGACTATTGTCCTAGTCCGACTAGGCTTCTGCTACACTCCTAGGCTTCTAGTCGCCAGTCGTTGGGCCTCTCCTTCCTTCGTAGTCCAGTCATCGTCTTTCAGACGCACTCGCAGGCCTTTTGGCCTGATCGGAATGTCCTGTTGGGCATACCCCCTTCGGCATATCCCCATCATGTGTTATATTCATTAACCACATATGGATCCACCAGTGTCATTGCATGTGTGTTCTTCTCATTAACCACAGCTAGAGTCATTGCATGTCTGTTCTTTTCACAAACCACATATGGAACCACCATTGTCATTGAAATGTGTATTCTTTCATTAACCACATCTGGAGTCATTTCATGACTATTCTTTTCACAGACGACATATGGATCCACCAGTGTCATTGCATGTGTATTCTTTTCAGAGACCACATATGGATCCACCAGTGTCATTGCATGTGTGTTCTTTTTATTAAGAACAACTAGAGTCATTGCATGTGTGTTATTTTCATTAACCCCATATGGATCCAACAATGTCATTGCATATGTGTTCATATCATTAACCACATCTAGAGTCATTGGATGTATGTTATTTTCACAAACCACATATGGATCCACCAATGTCATTGAAATGTGTGTTCTTTTCAGAGACCACACATGGATCCACCAGTGTCATTGCATATGGATCCACAAGAGTTCATTGCATGTGTGTTCTTTTCACAATCCACCTATGGATCCACCAGTGTCATTGCATGTGTGTTCTTTTTATTAACAACAACTAGAGTCATTGCATGTGTCTTATTTTCATTAACTACATATGGATCCACTAGTGTCATTGCTTGTGTGTTCTTTTCAGAGACCACATATGGATCCACCAGTGTCATTGCATGTGTGTTCTTTTTATTAAAAAAAACTAGAGTCATTGCATGTGTGTTATTTTCATTAACCGCATATGGATCCAACAATGTCATTGCATATGTGTTCATATCATTAACCACATCTACAGTCACTGGATGTATGTTATTTTCACAAACCACATATGGATCCACACGTGTCATTGAAATGTGTGTTCTTTTCAGAGACCACACATGGATCCACTAGTGTCATTGCATATGGATCCACAAGAGTTCATCGCATGTGTGTTCTTTTCACAATCCACCTATGGATCCACCAGTGTCATTGCTTGTGTGTTCTTCTCATTAATCACAACTAGAGTCATTGCATGTGTGTTCTTTTTACAAACCACATATGGAACCACTATTGTCATTGAAATGTGTATTCTTTGATTAACCACATCTAGAGTCATTTCATGTCTATTTTTTTCATAGACCACATATGGATCCACCAGTGTCACTTCATGTGTCTTCTCTTCACAGACCACATATGGATCCACAAGTGTCATTGCATGTGTGTTATTTTCATTAACCATAGCGAGATTCATTGCATGAGTGTTCTTTTCACAAACCACATATGGAACCACCATTTTCATTGAAATGTGTATTCTTTCATTAACCAGATCTAGTGTCATTGCATGTGTGTTCTTTTCACATACCACATATGTATCCACTAGAGTTCATTGCATGTGTGTTCTTTTCACAATCCGCCTATGGACCCACCAGTGTCATTGCATGTGTGTTCTTCACATTAACCACAGCTAGAGTCATTGCATTTGTGTTCTTTTCACAAACCACATATGGAACCACCATTGGCATTGAGATGTATATTCTTTCATTAAACACATCTAGAGCCATTTCATGTCTATTCTTTTCATAGACCACATATGGATCCACCAGTGTTATTGCATGTGTGTTCACTTCACAGACCACATATGGATCCATCGGTGTTATGCATAAATTGCATGTGTGTTCTTTTTATTAACAACAACTAGAGTCATTGCATGTGTGTTATTTTCATTAACCACATATGGATCCACCAGTGTCATTGCATGTGTGTTCTTCTCATTAACCACAGCTAGAGTCATTGCATGTCCGTTCTTTTCACAGACCACATATGGAACCACCATTGTCATAGAAATGCGTATTCTTTCATTAACCACATTTGGAGTCATTTCATGACTATTCTTTTCCCAGACCACATATGGATCCACCAGTGTCATTGCATGTGTATTATTTTCAGAGACCACATATGGATCCACCAGTGTCATTGCATGTGTGTTCTTTTTATTAACAACAACTAGAGTCATTGCATGTGTCTTATTTTCATTAACCACATATGGATCCACCAGTGTCATTGCTTGTGTGTTCTTTTCAGAGACCACATATGGATCCACCAGTGTCATTGCATGTGTGTTCTTTTTATTAAAAAAAACTAGAGTCATTGCATGTGTGTTATTTTCATTAACCGCATATGGATCCAACAATATCATTGCATATGTGTTCATATCATTAACCACATCTACAGTCACTGGATGTATGTTATTTTCACAAACCACATATGGATCCACCAGTGTCATTGAAATGTGTGTTCTTTTCAGAGACCACACATGGATCCACCAGTGTCATTGCATATGGATCCACAAGAGTTCATTGCATGTGTGTTCTTTTCACAATCCACCTATGGATCCACCAGTGTCATTGCTTGTGTGTTCTTCTCATTAACCACAACTAGAGTCATTTCATGTGTGTTCTTTTTACAAACCACATATGGAACCACTATTGTCATTGAAATGTGTATTCTTTCATTAACCACATCTAGAGTCATTTCATGTCTATTTTTTTCACAGACCACATATGGATCCACCAGTGTCACTTCATGTGTCTTCTCTTCACAGACCACATATGGAGAAAAAACCACAAGTGTCATTGCATGTGTGTTCTTTTCATTAACCACAGCGAGAGTCATTGCATGTGTGTTCTTTTCACAAACCACATATGGAACCACCATTTTCATTGAAATGTGTATTCTTTCATTAACCAGATCTAGTGTCATTGCATGTGTGTTCTTTTCACATACCACATATGTATCCACTAGAGTTCATTGCATGTGTGTTCTTTTCACAATCCACCTATGGACCCACCAGTGTCATTGCATGTGTGTTCTTCACATTAACCACAGCTAGAGTCATTGCATGTGTGTTCTTTTCACAAACCACATATGGAACCACCATTGGCATTGAGATGTATATTCTTTTATTAAACACATCTAGAGCCATTTCATGTCTATTCTTTTCATAGACCACATATGGATCCACCAGTGTCATTTCATGTGTGTTCACTTCACAGACCACATATGGATCCATCGGTGTTATTCATAAATTGCATGTGTGTTCTTTTTATTAACAACAACTAGAGTCATTGCATGTGTGTTAATTTCATTAACCACATATGGATCCACCAGTGTCATTGCATGTGTGTTCTTCTCATTAACCACAGCTAGAGTCATTGCATCTCTGTTCTTTTCACAGAGCACATATGGAACCACCATTGTCATAGAAATGCGTATTCTTTCATTAACCACATTTGGAGTCATTTCATGACTATTATTTTCCCAGACCACATATGGATCCACTAGTGTCATTGCATGTGTATTGTTTTCAGAGACCACATATGGATCCACCAGTGTCATTGCATGTGTGTTCTTTTTATTAACAACAACTAGAGTCATTGCATGTGTCTTATTTTCATTAACCACATATGGATCCACCAGTGTCATTGTATGTGTGTTGTTCTCATTAACCACATCTAGAGTCACTGGATGTATGTTCTTTTCACAAACCACTTATGGATCCACCAGTGTCATTGAAATGTGTGTTCTTTTTAGAGATCACACATGGATCCACTAGTGTCATTGCATATGGATCCACCAGAGTTCATTGCATTTGTATTTTCTTTTCACAATCCACCTATGGACCCACCAGTGTCATTGCATGTGTGTTCTTCTCATTAGCCACAGCTAGAGTCATTGCATGTCTGTTCTTTTCACAAACCACATATGGAACCACCATTGTCATAGAAATGGGTATTCTTTCATTAACCACATCTAGAGTCATTTCATGACTATTCTTTTCATAGACCACATATGGATCCACCAGTGTCATTGCATGTGTATTATTTTCAGAGACCACATATGGATCCACCAGTGTCATTGCATGTGTGTTCTTTTTATTAACAACAACTAGAGTCATTGCATGTGTCTAATTTTCATTAACCACATATGGATCCACAAGTGTAATTGTATGTGTGTTGTTCTCATTAACCACATCTAGAGTCACTAGATGTATGTTCTTTTCACAAACCACATATGGATCCACCAGTGTCATTGAAATGTGTGTTATTTTTAGAGATCACACATGGATCCACCAGTGTCATTGCATATGGATCCACCAGAGTTCATTGCATTTGTATTTTCTTTTCACAATCCACCTATGGACCCACCAGTGTCATTGCATGTGAGTTCTTCTCATTAGCCACAGCTAGAGTCATTGCATGTGTGTTCTTTTCACAAACCACATACGGAACCACCATGATCATTGAAATGTGTATTCTTTCATTAACCACATCTAGAGTCATTTCATGTCTATTCTTTTCATAGACAACATATGGATCCACTAGTGTCATTGCATGTGTGTTCTCTTCACAGACCACATATGGATCCACCAGTGTCATTGCATGTGTGTTATTTTCATTAACCACCTATGGATCCACCAGTGTCATTGCATGTGTGTTATTCTCATTAACCATAGCTAGAGTCATTGCATGTGTGTTCTTTTCACAAACCACATATGGAACAACCATTGTCATTGAAATGTGTACTCTTTCATTAACCGCAACTAGAGTCATTTCATGACTATTCTTTTCACAGACCACATATGGATCCACCAGTGTCATTGCATGTGTATTCTTTTCAGAGACCACATATGGATCCACCAGTGTCATTCAATGTGTGTTCTTTGCACAAACCACATATGGATCCACCAGTGTCATTGCATGTGTGTTCTTTTCACAATCCACCTACGGATCCACTAGAGTGATTGCATGTGTGTTCTTTTCATTAACCACAGCTAGAGTCGTTGCATGTGTGTTCTTTTCACAAACCACATATGGAACCACCATTGTCATTGAAATGTGTATTCTTTCATTAACCACATCTAGTGTCATTGCATGTGTCTTCTTTTCATAGACCATATATGGATCCACCAGAGTCATTGCATGTTTGTTATTTTCAGAGACCACATATAGACCCACCAGTGTCATCGTATGTGTGGTCTTCTCATCAACCATATCCAGAGTCATTGCATGTGTGTTATTTTCACAAACCACATATGGAATCACCATTGTCATTGCATGTGTGTTCTTCTCATTAACCACAACTAGAGTCACTGGATGTCTATTCTTTTCACATACCACATATGGATCCACCAGTGTCATTGCATGTGTGTTCTCTCCACGGACCACATGTGGATCCACCAGTGTCATTGCATGTGTGTTATTTTTATTAACAACAACTAGAGGCATTGCATGTGTGTTCTTTTCATTAACCACATATGGTTCCACCAGTGTCATTGCATGTGTGTTCTTCTCATTAACCACATCTAGAGTCATTGCATGTCTGTTCTTTTCACAAACCACATATGGAACCACCATTTTCATTGAAATGTGTATTCTTTCATTAACCACATCTAGAGTATTTCAGGACTATTCTTTTCACAGACCACATATGGATCCACCAATGTCATTGCATGTGTGTTCTTTTCACAATCCACCAATGGATCCACTAGTGTCATTGCATGAGTGGTCTTTTCATTAACCACAACTAGGGTCATTGCATGTCTATTCTTTTCACAAACCACATATGGAACTACCATTGTCATTGAAATGTGTATTCTTGCATTAACCACATCTGGAGTCATTTCATGACTATTCGTTTCACGGACCACATATGGATCCACCAGTGTCATTTCATGTGTGTTCTTTTCACAATCCACCAATGGATCCACTAGTGTCATTGCATGTGTGGTCTTTTCATTAACCACAGCTAGGGTCATTGCATGTCTATTATTTTCACAAACCACATATGGAACTACCATTGTCATTGAAATGTGTATTCTTGCATTAACCACATCTGGAGTCATTTCATGACTATTCGTTTCACGGACCACATATGGATCCACCAGTGTCATTGCATGTGTATTCTATTCAGAGACCACATATGGATCCATCAGTGTTATTGCATGTGTTTTCTTTTCACAAACCACATATCGATCGACTAGTGTCATTGCATGTGTGTTCTTTACACAATCCACCTATGGATCCACTAGAGTCATTGCATATGTGTTCTTTTTGTTAACCATACTAGAGTCATTGCATGTGTGTTCTTTTCACAGACCACATATGGATCCACCGGAGTCATTGCATGTCTGGTCTTTTCAGAGACCACATATGGACCCACTAGTGTCATTGCATGTGTGTTCTTCTCATTAACCACAACTAGAGTCATTGCATGTGTGGTCTTTTCACAAACCACATATGGAACCACCATTGTCATTGCAATAGTGTTCTTTTCATTAACCAGAGCTAGAGTCACTAGATGTCTATTGTTTTCATAGACCACATATGGATCCACCAGTATCATTGCATGTGTGTTCTCTTCACAGACCACATATGGATCCACCAGTGTCATTGCATGTGTGTTCTTTTTATTAACAACAACTAGAGTCATTGCATGTAAGTTATCTGCATTAACCACATATGGATCCACCAGCGTCATTGCATGTGTGTTCTTCTCATTAACCACAGCTAGAGTCATGCATGTGTGTTCTTTTCACAAACCGCATATAGAACAACCATTGTCATTGAAATGTGTATTCTTTCATTAACCACATCTAGTGTCATTGCATGTGTGTTCTTTTTATTAACAACAACTAGAGTCATTCCATGTGTGTTATTTTCATTAACCACATATGGATCCACCAGTGTCATTGCATGTGTGTTCTTTTCATTAACCACAGCTAGAGTCATTGCATGTGTGTTCTTTTCACAAACCACATATGGAACCCCCAGTGTCATTGAAATGTGTATTATTTCATTAACCACATCTAGAGTCATTTCGTGACTATTCTTTTCACAGAGCACATATGGATCCCCCAGTGCACTACTAGGAAAAATGTTATCAGTGGCGCACCAAAAACGATTTCTGTGGCGCATATAGTGGTCGCCACTATATTATCGTCACTAAAATTATATTTTTGTGGCGCATATGCATATCATATGCGCCACGGAATTTTGAATTCTGTGGCGCATATGGCTATATGCGCCACAGAATTCTGTCCCAGATTCTGTGGCGCATATAGCTTATGCGCCATAGAATCTGGGACAGAATTCTGTGGCGCATATAGCCATATGCTCCACAGAATCCTTTTTTGAATTTCGAAATTTTCAGAATCTGGTAGAAATACAGGTATATAACAGGTATATTACAGGAAATACACAAAATTAATAGAAATTCACAGAAAAGCTGCACACAGTAGTACAAATTTTCCAGTTCACATATAATACATTAACAAGCGCGAATATTCACAAGTGTTCATCAATCACATAACTTAGAACCGAATAAGTGTACAAGTATATTTCACAAGTGTTCATCTCACTCACATAACTTACAACCGCGCGATGTTGTCACGGCCTACCTTAGTACAGAATGTAGTACACCGTAACCGCAATGCCGGTGAGGAGGAGCGGCACCAAGATCTTCGTCCGGTTCTTCTTCCACACGTGTCTCCTCCACTTGGCCACCGCCTCCTCTCTAGTCACGTATCCCTTGTTGCTGTTGCCGCTGAACTTGTCCACTTGTTGGTGGCAGTCCACCTACTCCTCGTAGACACCTAGAACACGACCCTTGTACACAACGTGCGTCGGCATATCTATTGACAAGGCATATTAGTACATCATGCAATTATATATGTTGAAAAATATTAGAGCAAGGCATTCATAAACTTAAAACAATGCATCGATGACAATGAAAGAAACACGAAAACATGTCCGACACAATAACAATGACGATTTCAAGCTAGGCAAGTTAAGTTTTTCGACACACACACTACATGTCCACCGATACACACGCTCTCTCATTCAAGTAGCCTTCTCCTCGCTGGGCGCCGGGAACGGTTGTACATGTCTTTCGTCGTCCACATCCTGAAGTCACCTTGCGCCTTGAGGCGGGCTTCGATCTCCCTCTTGATGAATGGCCTAGGCTGGTGTAAGAGCCCACCATGTGTGTTGACCTGTTCCATGATGATATGTGACAGCTTCACCTGCATATCATGGAAGTCTTCCCTGAGATCGGGGTCACTGATCCCATGCATCTTTTGGGCCCATCCTTGGAGAGAAGATGGCAGCATTAGCATCACGCAATCCTGGACAAACCCTTTGAGGTGATGGAAAACGTAGAAGGCCTCCTTCACACTGTCAGACGGCTGCTTGACGTAGGGGAACTCGAACACGTGCTTGAACTTGTGTCGGCCATCGTCCCTATAAGACTTCCCCTTATAGTTGAAGGGGCCTCCCTGTTTGGCATAGCCTTCGATAGCATCATCCAGAACGCTCCTTACTCTGGCGTAGTTCTTCCTCCTCGCACTCCCCGAGTCGAAGTAGGTGGCAAGCGAATACCTCGTGGAGAGGACGATGAGCGTGCAGTACTTGTCTCTGCGCAACACACAATGTGGAACGGGATGTTGGAAAAGAGCAATGGAAAGAAATACTTATGTGTTACGATGGCAATAGGAGGATGTGTACACTTACTCGGGAAAGAAAGGCACAAGGATGTTGTCCTTTCTATTGCTGTCCATCAATATCTTCTGAAGGTAGGACTTTGCCCGGGCCCGGGTCCTTGTTCCTTCTTCCAGCTGGCTATCCCGCATGTAGTAGGGATCCGCTATCACGATGAATGGGGTGTCCTCTCTCTTGACCTTCATCGCCAGATTGAGCGCGAATAGGCGGACCAAGTTATAGTCCAGCCGTCTTGAGTGGAACAGCTTGAAGATGTCCTCGTAGGCTATGAAGAACACATCCGCGGGGGCATCGGTGATGAAGCCCATGTCCTCCGGCACCTTGGTGGTGAACACCGGGTAACTCGGGTCCTTGTGCTTGAGAAGGAGGCCCTCCAGTGTCAGGATACCTTCATGCAAAGTCATCATAGCTCCCGAAGCCAGGCGGCGCAGTTCCAGAGGCAGTATGGGCTGACCAGCGTCATGCACTCTGGTCAAGCCATCCTCGCGGGGTGGTACAACATCGTCCCGGTAACGGATCGGAGCGGGCTGTCTTGTAGCCTTGTCCTTGTTCCTGTTCGGCCTCTTCCTCACCCTCTTCCTCTTTGCATCCTCCACTAGCGATGCTAACCCGTCACCGGCCGTCCTGTGGAGTGTGTCAGGGCTAAAAATGATTCCAGCTGATGGAGGTTGTGTCTCGACGGCCGGAGGCGTCTCCTGAGAAAACCCACGGAAGACCAGGCGCTTCTTGGGATGGCTAGCTTGATCGCGGAATGATGGTTCTTCAACAAGAGGAGGCATGAACGGTCCTTTGCTGGCGCCGGTGTTGACGAAGGCATTGGCGTCGACCGGTGCATTATCATCATCATCCACCTCGATGTTGGCATCGAAGGCCGCCATGTCCACGTCATCCTGGAGTGGTGGCGATGGCGGTTGCGGTGCCACGGCCTTGCCTTTAGGAGGGGGTGATGGCAGTCGAGGAGCAACCATGCCCTTGGTTGCTTGTGGCGCTGGTGCAGACGCTCTGAAGAGTCTCTAGTGACGGCTTGTGGTGGCGGCGACGACGACCGGTGTAGCAGGAGGCTTCGTCCTTGGCGACCGGACGACCGAGGTGGCACCGGTGGAGCGAGACCCAATACGAATCTCGGTCTTTGGCCAAATCATGGGATAGCCATGGCAACCTTCCAGGGTCAGGTGCTCGTCGACTCCTAGAGGTTGCATGGGAGGGTCCATGTCTTCGCACCCCCCAACAACCGACCCAACTCGATGCACATCACGGCATCATCCATGGGCTTGCAGTGCATCGTGTGGTTTGCCGGTTGTATTAGCTTTCCCGTGGAAACATCCTTCAACTCGCTGCCGGGCACCTTGTGCAGGAGCACGCATGGAGTGTCCTGAGGCATACAGATATGCATCATGAGATGGCAGCCAATCAAAGGCATTAAGTAGAGCACGCTGACTATATACTTATTTTACCTTGGTGAGGGCGCCGAGCTCGGCTAATGTCGAGACACGGGCAGCCGGTGGCTGATCCTTCTTCTTCTCCGGCTCAGGTGCATTAGGAAGCACCGCCACCGCCGGCTGCTGCGCCTTGGTAGTCTCGACAGGAGGGGGCAGCTCCGGTGCATCCAACTCCATCGGCTGCGCCGCGGGGATGGAGGGCGGCGGGGTAACCATGTCTGGCGACACTTGGTGGCTCGAGGTGCTGCCGCCGGCGCTGGGCACTTGTATTGGCCCCACTTGACCGTTCGCATTCCATTTTGCTATCCCCTCCATCAGCCGAGGGGGTAGCATCTCGAGGATCTTTTGCTGCACTATCGCGTTCACCTCGTCCTAGTCCACCTTACTGGCCTCCAGATGCGCGATCTTCCGCTTTAGCTCTTCCTTCTCAGCTTGATCCTGAGCCGCTGACTGGGTCCGCCCCTCCTTTCTCTTCTTGGCTTCCTCGTTTTAGTACTCGTGGAACATTGTGCTTGTACCAAAGCCAGAGATACGGCCAAATGACGTGGGCGGCTCGGACTGCGGCTCGCCTTGAAGGCGTTGGTCGCCCTGTTGAAAATCGTGTCCCACGGCTCCATCAAGACCTGGGACGATGAGTCCGGCGCCTCACACGCAACCTTGATTTCAGCGTCCTGCAGATAAGGAAAGGTGAACCCATTTAGGAACTTGCCTTCATTATTCAAAATGAAAGCAAATGGACTGCGGGTAAATTCCTTACCAGCTTATTCTCAAACTTCCTCACATCATCATCGTTGGTGACGAATTCCTTGGAATCCTTGTCCAGATAGTAGCAGGCCTGGACAAAGTTCCGGGTCTGCTCGTCCGTGATTTTTAAAAATGGGTTTTCTTTCCCAAGACGCTCAACCTCGGCGTCCTCCCTTGCCCATATGGCCTTCTTTCCCCTGTAACCGCCGCTTCCACATCGGTAGTTACCTATGTTCTGTTCCCGCATTTCCCGACCCCACTCTATCCATGCCTTCGCTTCGTCAGTCTCCATCTCCGCCTTGAATATCTTGAACTCGTCTTCGTCGATCATGAGCTCACCCTTCTTGATCTTCTCCCAGCTTTCCTTTTTCACGATCTTGTTCTTCACCCGGATTCTCCAGCTGCTCAGGGCATTGGCCATCTTCGTGATGGCTAACCTATTCACCTTATTGGATTTTTCCAGTTTGTCGGTGTACGGGGCGGGGAACTTGTACCATCGGTGAAGCTTCTTAAGGCAGTTCACCACCAACCGCTCATTCACTTCACTTCTCAGGTGCTTCGTGTTGATCGACATGCTTTCCCGGATGATGCTCCCGAGTTGCATGCCGTACCCGATGGCAACATGCGGAGGCTCCAACGGAAGGCCACTTTCTGAGACCAGAGTGATCTCGTCGGTGGTGTCGGCGAGCTTTTGCGGCTTCCGATCCTTCCTCGGCTTCTTATTCTTCTTAACGGACGGGTTGCTGGTACCGCCATCCGTGCGGTCCCCGCCATCGGTCGTGCGGCCTCCACCATCGGAGGTGGTCGCATCCTCCTCCTCGGCTTCATCTATCTGGTAGTCCTCGTCCCCCTCTTGCTCATCATCCTTATCGTGGTCCACAGTAGCTGCCACGTCCTCATGCTGAGACTCTGCCGCCTCCCAAAAAGTGAGGTTCGCCGCTCTGGCTTGGTCTTCGACGCTCATGGCGGCCTTAGAAGTGCCGGCCCCATCAGCGGCGGACATGTTTGCACACTTCTAAACAAATTAAACTAAGGAAGTTAGTATTAATTAGTGTTGAAAATATTTAAAATGAGCTGCCCATTTCTCCCGAAGTGTCAATTCACTTCCACTTCGGTCGAGAAATGGGGCTCATATGTCAAAAAATTACTAAGTGTCGACCGAAAAATTCGGCATGACCTTCGCTAATTTTTTGACATAGGAGCCCTATTTCTCGACCGAAATGGATCGAAATCAACATTTCAGAAGAAATGGGCAGTTCGGGTGATTTCCCTACAAACATTTCACATACAAAAAAGCACAAATTGTGCTCCACAGCCACATATGGTGCTCTAACACCATACAATAGAAATTCCTGATGATGGTCTTTTATTTTCTTTTCTAGCTGACAGTGTCGGATACCTCTTCAACAGGAGAGATTACATACTCCTGTTGCGTGCCTCTAATCACCTCGCATTAGTAACTGACAGTGGCAAGAAGCGCACTGCTGACTGTGTGCTACTACTACTGTTTCCCAGCTAGCCATAAAGTATACTCCTGGGTTTTACAGTTGCTGCAAACTCATTTCGCATTAGGTTTGGATGGTGGCTTCAAATACTACTAGTTCTAATAATTGACGGGGAACTAAAAGCTAGTCCAGACATGCAGGAACATATATGATTCACTCACAGCAAAGCAAAGTCCAGTGCAGATTGCAGAGATATAGCTAGCTAAAAGCATGCAGTACATTGTAGTACAAGACTACCAGGCACTTGTACTGCGATAGTCAAGTGGAGTATACAAAATCGATCATAGCCAAACACATGTACTACACTGCCAGTGTACTCTCATGTACCGCAATGGATGACCGGATGTATGAATCTGATGATGCACGCACCTGCAACAAGCAAGTGTGCTATGATCCTCCCTGATGGCAAGTGCAGGATTATATCACCACAAATTGTGCTCCACAGCCACATTTGCTACTTGTCACTTGCAATAGAAACTAAGTACTATTATTTCCTACTTGTCACAGAGCATCAACAAAATAGTGTTATTTCAGTTAATTAACAGTGTTATTTTATTCAGTATATTTTCACAGATAAATAGATGTTAATTAATCGATTCAGAATCAAACAGATAAATAGATGAAGGAAGGGGGTAGGGAATTAGGAGGGGAGGGGGTCACCTACGGGGTGGTGGTGGCGGTGGTCCTGGACGTCGGTGCCCCTCCTCCTCCTCCTGGTGCTCTGCGAGGCCACAACGAGGTCATCATGGGCCGGCTAGAGGTAGGGGACAGTGCAGGACGGGTGCAGGGAAGGAGGGGAGGGGGTCACCTACGGGGTGGTGGTGGTCCTGGACACCGGAGCCCCTCCTCCTCCTGGTGCTCTTCGAGGCCATGGCGAGGTTAGCGTGGGCCGGCTAGAGGTAGGGGATAGTGAAGGAAGGGGGCAGGGAAGGAGGAGAGGGGGTCACCTGCGGGGTGGTGGTGGAGGTGGTCCTGGACGCTGGAGTGGGCCTCCTCCTCCTGGTGCTCTGCGAGGCCATAGTGAGGTCTGCGAGGCCACGGCGAGGCAAGGCGGGTGCGGCGCGGCGGCACGGTGGGGCAAGCGCGGTGCGGCGGAATGGCGAGGCAAGGGCGGTGCGGCGCAGCGAGGTGTGCTAGGGTTCTGGGCAGTACCGCGCGATATGGGGAAAAAGAAAGGGGATTTGGGGCGTGTTAGCTAGGGTTCAAAACTTCTAAGTCAAAGAATTTTGTGGCGCATCTGTTCAGATATGCACCACATAATTTTTGGGGATAGTACAAAACGCGCGTTGCGCTGTTGTTTGACAGAAAACGAAGCTTACCACATTGGTTCAGTGCTTGCTCCTCTTTGTTCTAAACCTAGGCGGCCAGGTTTGATTGCTGGCACAACCACATTTTTTTTGACTTCTAAAAAAATATTTTAAGGATGGTAATAATATATTAAAAGCAAGAACTAATATATTTGCCTATTAAAAAATATTTTATGGATGGTAATAATATATTAAAAGCAAGAACTAGTATATTTGCCTATTAAAAACAAGAATTAATATATTTGCCATAATATATTTGCCTCAATATTATCCGCATACATTAGTCTGTCAAAGTAATACATATATGCAGGCGCGCGAGCACACATGTGCATTAATTAGTACAAAAAAGGCGTCAAAAACCGCTAAGTCGGCTCCGAGGTAGCTAGTGTCTCTTCACAACAACTTTCTTGCCCTTCTTCTTCGCGATAGTATACTTTAGGCCGACCACCTTGAGATTTCTTCTCGTGTACGGGCAACCTTTAGCCGGTAGGGTGGTCTTCCTTCTTACTTTAGCATAAGTAGTAGGCTTGTCGATGTACTTGTCGAATTCCTCTTCGATCTTGGGATCGTCGTTCTTGTCGATGTCTTGCTTGTTGGCGGGTCCTTCCATTCCGATGATGCTCCTCTTGCCCCTCCTCACGACAACACGGCTTGGCTTTGTCGGGTCGATAATGAAGAAGCATTGGTCAAGTTGGCTAGCGAGCACCCATGGCTCATTTTTTGTGGAGGCGTTCTTCGATTTGGCATCGGGTATAACCATGGTGGTGAAAAACCGGCCATCTTTTTCGACGCTCTTGGCCCATCTGACATGAAATATCGGCACCGTCACTCCGCAGTAGTCGAGTTCCCATATCTCCTCGATCCTTCCGTAGAATCTTTCCTTGACATCAGTCTCGTCATCGGCGTATGATAGCACAGTTACTCCTGAGTTTTGGTATTCGCTATTCTTGTCCTCCTCGGTGTAGAATCTGTAGCCGTTGATGTCGTACGTCTGATAGCTCCTAACGTTGCACCCGGGGCCCTGTGAGAGTGAGAATATGAGTTTCTGATCTTCAGTATAAGGCGTCGGCATGGGACTTTCCAGTAGCCTTTTCTTGAACCACCCCGTGAAGCTGGCGTTGTGCTCTCTGGTTACGTCTCCCTTCTTCCTCGGCTTGCCCAGGTTGGTGAGCTTCTGCTCGATTAAGGTTTTGTGCTCATCCACCCAGGGGCCGACCAACTGTATGTGTTGTAGTGCCACTCAGTTTGCCCTATCAAAGTAGGCGCGTTCGAGTTCGTTGCTGACGTGGAGTGCACGGTAGCCCTCGTGGTGACCAAATCCAGCGAGCCTCCCGAGGTGCTTCCTGGTGGGCAGACCGACATCCTGGCTCTCGGTGCTTAGGTAGTTCTGGCAGAAGGAGATGCACTCGTAGGTCAGAAAGCCCTTGGCTATGCTTCCATCTGGACGGGACCTGTTGCGAACGAATCCTTTGATGATACCATTTAGCCTTTCGAATGGCATCATGGTGTGTAGGAACGCAGGCCCGAGATGGATGATGTCATCCACGACATGGACAAGCAGATGCACCATGATGTCGAAGAACGCGGGAGGGAAGTAAGTCTCGAGCTCGCATAGTATCTCGACGATCTCTTCCTATAGCTTGCCGAGCTGCTTCACGCCGATAGACTTCCTAGATATGACATTGAAGAAGTTGCAGAGGCCAAACAACGTCTCACGGACGTGCTCGTCCATTATCTGCGTCAGCAGCACGTGACAGTCGTGAGACTTCATCCCACTAAACCTCTTCTTCGCTATGTCCAGGTATCTACTTATCTTCCTAGAGTAGCCATGGGGAACCTTGACTCCTAGGAGGCAACAGAAAAACCTCTCGAGCTCCTCCTCGCTTAGAGTGAAGGATGCAGCTTTAAGCACCACATCATTCTTCTTATCCCTTTTGCGACGACCCTGGGTCCCTTCTGTCTGTTCATCGTCATCGTCGACATTGTCACTATCGGGGTACTGAAGTTCCTTCTTAATGCCAAGCAATTTTAGGTCGCTTCTTTCTTTCGGCCCATCCTTGGTCCTATCCGGTATGTTCATCAGACTGCCGAGCAGGCTCTTAGTAACGTTCTTCATGATGTGCATCATATCGAGGCTATGGGGCGTGTGGAGGACCTTCCAGTAAGGAAGGTCCTAGAAAACAGACCTCGCCTTCCATACTGCATGCAACGGTGATGGCTGTTCCCTCGGCCGCTTCTTTCCTAGCGCAGGTCACTCTTCCCAATTGTCCAGAAGCTCCTTGATTTCTTTGCCGCTCAACGGTCGACGTGGGGCATTATCGAGCTCATCTTTGCCATTGAACAGGTCTCCGCATTTTCTCCATGGGTGATCCTTGCGGAGGCACATTCGAGTCCTCTGGAACACGGTTTTCGAAGACCCAGGATCCCTCGGCAGCTGTAGATGCGGGGTGTTATCCATGCACCTGACACATGCACAGAATCCGTGGTTCACCTGACACACTACATATCCGTAACCAGGATAGTCCTGCACCGTCGTGAGCAATGCAGCTCTCAGTTCGAAATAATCTCCAGTGTAGGTATCCCACGTACGTGCGGCGTCTCCCACAGCGTGGCTAACTCCTCTTTCAGGAGCCCGAGATACAGATGCATGTCGACACCTGGTTGTTTTGGCCCCTTGATAAGGATACTCATGTGTATGTACCGCTGCTTCGTGCACAACCAGGGGGAGGTTGTACGGCCATACAAACACGGGCCAGGTGCTGTGCATGCTACTCTGGTTTCCAAAGGGATTGAGTCCGTCGGTGCTCATGCCCGGCCTAACATTCCTTGGATCGAGCCCGAATTTGATGTCCAGCACATTCCACTCGCTAGCGTCCGCAGGGTGTGTCAGGATCTTGCCCTTCTCCGGATCATCTTCCGGCTTCTCCCTCTTTGTGTGCCATTGCATCAGCTCTGCTTCCTTAGGGTCTACGAAATATCGCTGTAGATGGGAAGTGATAGGAAAGTACCACACCACTTTTCAGGGAACTTTCTTGTTCCCTCTCTTGTACTGTCCCTGGCCGCACACCGGGCATGTGGTTCTATCCTTGTACTCGTTCCGGTAAAGTGCGCAGTCGTTGATGCATGCATGGTACTTCCCGTACGGTAGGTCTAGTGGGCAAACTACTTTGCTCTCCTCCTCGATACTTGTTGGCAATGTGTTGTCCTTGGGAAGACGAGCGTGCCAGAATTTCATGTGAGTGTTGAAGCTACTTTTGGTCCATTTGTGCTCCGCCTTCATCTCCAGAGCCTTCAACGTTACACTCAAGCATGTATCCTCGGGCCGGCACCCAGGATACAATGGAGTCCTCTCGTCTACCTCCATCTATGCTAGCTTGGCTTTCTCTCTAGCTGCAGCTCTCGTGTTGGCCGTCTGCTTGAGGAGTATTCCTTGAAGATGAGGGTCCCGCAAGGCCGAAGTTAGCGGCGTGTCCGTGCTCACGTCTTCTCCGCCACCACCACCACCATCTGCTCCGGCATCGTCTCCTTCATGATGATTGTGTCTGCCGGCATCTCCTTCTTCATGATGGTCATGTTCGTCGGCATCTCCTTCGTCATGATGACCATGTCCAGGAGACCCTTCGTCTTCTCCCTGCCCCCGGCCTCTTCTTCATCATGGCCACCGCCATCTACCGGCGGCTCCTCATTCACTAAGAAGCCAGGCATGAAACCGCGCATGAACAGGTGAGACTCCAGTTGTCCGGAATCAGGGTTGATCCACTTCCGGTGTTTGCACGTTCAGCACGGACATCTTATCTTGGTCATGTTGTTCCGAACCATGTCAGCTACCGTGTCAGCCTTGTATCTAACCACCCAACGTTCGCTCATATGGATGACCATGGTCGCCTGTGCGCGAACATAGACCAAATTAAAGAGAGTGTGTTAGAACCATGCACACACACGACGTGCACACATACATGCATGCATGATCGCCGGGAAGTTTCGGCATGACCTATCCTAAAACTAGGATGTATGGCTAGTGCAGAAATTTGCCGAAATGGACGTGAAACAACATTTCGGCAAACCTCCATTCACCCGGTGCTGGCAACATGCATTCAAGCACAACACAAGCTCCCTCCACAAGCAAACATGTATTCAAGCACAACACAAAGCGAAGGAACATCGTCTCGCCATCGCACACCGCCCGCGGGACCATCTTCACCTACAAAACATCCATAGACACCATGTCGAGGCTCGCCGGCCACACAAAACATGCATCACACAAGTACCCATGCACACATGCCTTACAAATCTACAAACCAAATCTACACCAATCCCATATGCATAGTGTAGCAAGAGGGGTGTGGGATGTGTGGAGGAGGAAAGTATGAGTGGTTTACTACCTATACAAGTAGGAGTAGCTTCCCCTCACAAGTACATGAAACAAAGTAGGTCTAGCTATCAACAATGGAGGTGAGTATGAGCAAAATGGAGTGGGAGGGAGGAGGAGGACGAGCTAGTTGGAGGTGGTGGGCAGAAGGGAAAGGGTGGCTGCCACCTTTTTTAGATCTGTTTCGCACATTCTGTGGCGCATATAGCAAATGCTCCACAGAATGTCAAAATTCTGTGGCGCATATAGCTACATGCGCCATAGAAAGTGAGAATTCTGTGGCGCATATGCTATATGCGCCACAGAATTTTGACATTCTGTGGCGCATATATCCATATGCGCCACAGAATTCTGGCCTGCCCATGTGCTAGGTTCAGGCCTACATGGGCCCATAGGAATTATGTGGCGCATATGGCTATATGCGCCATAGAATTCTCACTTCCTGTGGCGCATATAGGTATATGCGCCACAAAATTGCAGGAATTCTGTGGAGCATTTTCTACATGCGCCACATAATTAATTTTAGTGGAGCATTTTTCATATATGCGCCACAGAATTAAAATCTACCTATAATCGTTTTCCTAGTAGTGGTGTCATTGCATGTGTATTCTTTTCAGAGACCACATATGGATCCACCAGTGTTATTGCATGTGTGTTCTTTTCACAATCCACCTATGGATCCACTAGTGTCATTGTAGGTCTGTTCTTTTCATTAACCACAGCTAGGGTCATTGCATGTGTGTTCTTTTCACAAACCACATATGGAACCACCATTGTCATTGAAATGTGTATTCTTTCATTAACCACATATAGTGTCATTGCATATGTGTTATTTTCACAGACTACATATGGATCCACCAGTGTCATTGCATCTGTATTATTTTCAGAGAACACATATGTGGGCCCCCCGGATTAATCCTCCGAGAATCCTTGTTATGCATACACCACGATCCCATGATCAGTTAGTCGCGGCACATAACAGACAAGTATCAAAGTAAACATCCAATACATAACGAATACCTGTCATACCTTATTTGCTATTATAGCTACATTGATCAATCATCAGTGGAACTTCATTAAGCGAAGAGCCCGAGCCATGCCTTAACCTACAGGCAACTGACTGGGAGAACATCCTAGCTCGCATAGCCATCAACTTCATCCTCTTCTTGAGATCTGACCAAGTTAATAGCCAGGGACAATGCCAGTGAGTAATTTGAATGTACTCGCAAACCACCTTAAGATAACAATAATAACAAGAGGATACGCATTATGGCTGTGGTAGTAGGAGTGCTCCAAGAGAGGTTCTTTTATCAAGTAGTTTCTCTTGTAGATATAGCATCTACATATCTTTGTTCAAAACCTTTGTAAAGCTTGTTTGGAAATGTTTTGAAAACACTAGGATTGGGGTACCCATTTGTTCCCGTCTTCTGGTCGTCCCACGTACCAACTCCTTTCTCCTCCTTCTGACCATCCCATGGTCAAAACCTTTCTCCTTTATGACCATCCCATGGTCCAAAACATTTCCAAAGCGATTTCTTTTCTGAAATCCTTTTTGAAAACAAAACCAGCACCGCTCTACAGCAACCTTCCCAACCATCCATAACCGCGGACACGGCTATTCGAATAGATTTACACTCTGCAGAGGTTGTACACTTTACCCACACCATCCGGGTACACTACCCTGATCTACACCGATCGTGGGTCGAGTAACCAATCAAGACTCTCTGAACGCCCACTCCAATATAAGTGCCTACCCTATGAGTGTTACTCCCCTCAAAACCAAGACGTCGGGTACTGAGGACCAACCGAAGCGCATTTTACACTTCACACAGTAGGCGCTTTCAATGAGGGGCTCATAGTAACGCCTGGCTGCAAGCAGACAGTTCGTTCCTTCTCCAGGTCGATGTCCCACATGGACCTTTAAGGGAGAAGGCCCAGCCTCCGGGGATCGCGATCCCCTGTAGTAGTTGCGAGGCATCTTATACCAGAATAGACAAACATCAAATCCAGCTCTGTCCCATTCCAGAGTAATGTGGTTGCACATGGTTAATTGTTCTAGCAAAACTGCAAAGACCCGAGTGCGTTTTTGTAAATATTTTTCCTCCATCTTTCCTTCAGCATTTTGTAAAACAAAACCATTTTCTTTCTCAACATCTCTTGGGAGGTCCCACCTCACCAAGGTTTTTATCATAAACCATTTGGTAAAACTTTTTTCGGGGTCTTCCCATCCTCTAGCTTTGCTTTGAACAGGGTCTCCAAAAAGGGGTATGGCATATTACACCATCTACCATATTAGGGACAAGTAGGTGTCGTCAAGGGGATTGTACTTAGTAGTACCAACGTGTAATAGTTCGGAGGAGCCAAACCACTACCATATATACATCGACATATAGTAAACAATGCAGTTTTGATAAATAGTAGATAAAACATGCATAAGTAAAACGGTAGGACAAGGCTTATGATCAAGAAGGTGGCTTGCCTGATGATCAGCAATATGGCAATATGTCCCTGGATTTCTTCCTAGAATACCCAATAATACCAATAATAATAACCAACTTCTTTTGGTCTCCGATATAATTGCATCTATCGTCGATATAGATCACATGCAAGCAAACAAATGACACAATCAACACCAGGCATACAAACATCAATACATACAGCAAGCATTGGACAATACAAGTTTACAAATCAGTAGGTTTTGAGTGGTTGGCGTCTACACAAGTGGAATTACTTGAAAAGCCTTTGTGGGTTTTCTTTAATGATTTGGGTGCCTAAACTACTTAATTAAGGGTTTTAATTATAAGGTCCAAGTTTTGTAGGATACCTTTTATAGAAATGATACCATTATATAGGTAGTGATAATATGAAACCAACAAAAGTGGTTTCACCAAATTATCAATTTCCATTGATCTATAATGAATTTTCTTGTGGGAAAATACTCTAGTTTTAGGAAATAATTCACCAGAAATGTTTTGTATGTCCAAAATTTATTTCCTTGGGTGGTTAGGTAGGTCTTGGTGTACTTGTTCACTGAGAGTTGGAATCATGTCAAAATAATTAACAGGATGCCCTCAGGACATTCCCAAAGGCAGTTCTGTGGGTTTTTTGTCCTTTTCACCAAATTAAATCTACAGAAGCTTTTGAGTTGATTCCAAGGACACATGGTAGGAATTTAGAATACCTTTCATAAGAAATTATAATCAACCTTTTTGGATATGCAGAGCTACAGTGATGATTTTTCTAGTGAATTAACTAAGCTAGAACAGATTAATTCATGATAAATCCACATGGGCTTAGAAAATTATGGACTCCTGGGGTTTGATAGATACTCGTATGAAGGTGTACTGGGAGTTGGAATTAGGTCAATACCCATTTTTGTTTGACCTAGGGAATTTTCTAAAGGCTGAAAAGGCTTGCTTTTGTTATTTTTGCCACAGGAGTTTAATGCTTCCACTTGGAGGGAGGCCAAGGTAATGAGGTAGGTACATGCAGTACCTACCAGGGGCACTTGGGTTTATCCTATTTGGAGTTGTAAATACCTCATAAGTAATTAATTAGAAAAAAGGGACACCTTCTGGTATTTAAATTAATAGGATTAATCTAGACCAAATTTTGGTTCAATTATTGCACTGAATGTGGAGGAAAACATTAGGATATAAACCAAAATTCAGATCTGGGCGTTTGGAAGTATTTTTAATTTCCAAACAAATTTAATCCAAATAGGGGAACTACAGATCTAGTGGAAAAATATTAAAAAGGAAGTGGGGGTGGGCTGGTTTTCCGGAGGGAAATGGGCCGGGGGGAGTGAATTCGGCCTGCGCCAGGGATGCGCCGTACCGGAGGAGGGATTTCAAACCCCCACAATGGGGCCCGCCGGTCAGTGCCTTGATGACGCCGAAGAGGTATAGGAGGCTATGGGCCGTTCGATTTAGGAGGAATCGACGGACGTCGATTTTCGTCCTCCTCAGACCGAGTGATGGTGGCGGGGAAACCCTAGACGGGCTAGGCGGCGGAGGAGGGCTCGCATGAGGGCTCGGAAGAAGCCAGGGAGCGGCGGAGAGGGCGTGGTGCATGGCGGTGACGTCGACGATGGGCAGCAGCAGGGGGTTCCGCGGCTGGAACCAACTCGCGCGACAACGACCGAGGCGAGCTCGTCGGAGCTTGTCGGTGCGGCTCGGGGGGAAGGTCCTGGACCAAAATGAGCACGCAGTTAGATTCAGGGGGACTTGGGGATCTCGGGAATGGCACATGCAAGGAGAGGGGAGCAGAGTAGAAGGAGCTATGCTCAGATCTTGGAGGTTGGCCGAGAGGCGAGTTCCTCCTTTCCCTGGGCGAGGCAGAGCAGGGAGAGGATGGGGAGCACTTGGTGGTAAGTGGGAGCGAGAGGAGTGGAATGAGGGGCAGAGGGAGGCGCGGGGTGGCCTCTAGCCTATTTAGCTCGAGGTGGATCGGTCCATGGTGGATTTGGTCCAAGGAGAGGATGGGGAGGGAGCTGGCCTTCCATTGGGCAGCAGGGGTGGTGGAGGGGTCGGTGGAGAGGTAAAGGGTGGTACAGAGGTGGATGTAGGGCCTCGTACTAAGAGGATGGGACCTCTCTCTATCCTTCGACCCAAGAAAAATAAATGGAGAGGAGGAGGGCTAGGGATAGCCATGGAGGCTGATAGGTGGGGTAAGGGAGTGCTGAACGGTCCTGTGTTCGAGCAGAGAGAGAGACAGGGGAAGGTTGCTGCCCAGCTTTTGATGTAAGGAGTGACACACCAATAAATGGCATAGCTTTTCCTCCTATTAAGGGGTAAAGGGCATGGGGGAGGGTGATGCTACAGTATTTAGACCAGAGGGTGATGGTGGTTGCTGTGGAGAAACATTGGAGAGGATTTGGTGAGGGTTTGAAAAGGGATTTGAAAGATAGCTTGAAGGATTTCAAATGTTGGCCAAACTTTGGATCATGAAGCAAGTTTCAAAACTTGACCTTGGCAGGTTGAGGTAATGATGCTGGTAGGTAGGTGACGTCAAGATACACCTCCAGGAATTTATTGAGATTTTTTAGATGATTTTTAGGGCAGTTTTGATCACTTATCAAAAAAGTGCAGAAGTGGTTTATAGAAGCTCATTTGATAAATTTACATTGGACAAAGTTGGTTTTTGATGTGAGATGATTCTAAATATGAATCCACACTTTGAGGAATTTTCCCATGATTTATTGGGGATTAGAAGTAGTTAAAACTATTATTATTCCAATTGAGCCATTTAAGAAAATGGGCAAAAAGAAATAATAAATCTCTTCAAAAATATTTATTTTTGAAGTGGGAATATGGGGTATGATATGTGGACCTCAATTGAGCCAAAATTTGGGGAAGTGTTTTGCCAGAAACCAAACTTTCCTTTATGGAGGAAGTTTTGGAGATTTGGTCTATTAAAGAGATTAATTAGATTTGGAGCCATGATAATTATGGATAATATTTGATAAATCTTGATGATCAAGGTAGATGATGTGGACAAGGTGTAACAAGCATTTGCAACCTTGGGATTGGAGAATCTAGGTTGATTTTGGTGAAAGCTAGAGATTTAAGGATCTTGGGTAAGATTGTTTTCATACCATCAAAACATTGCTGGATCTTGGAGCTCAGATCTCCCCTTGATGCAAGGATAGATGGATAGTTATACCAAGTCATATAGATGATCATGGAAGAAGGAGTTTGGATTGGTTACATTTGAGGTGGTCTGGAAGTGATGGCAAACTTTGTTGATAATAAGGCTGCCATACCAGATGAGTCATGATGCCTTATAAACCATGTGTGTTTAAGAAGCACAAAGATCCACTTGGAACAAGTGAAGTAAATGTTGATAGACCTATATGAGTAGAACACAACCATGCAAAGATTTGGTCCAGAGAAGGTGGGATGGTGGTGTGAGCTTTTATCAAAGTAGGCATGTTGACTAGATTTGCAGGAATAGCTATTTTCTTGCGTGCAAAACCATCAAGAACAGGTGGGTTGGAGGATGATATAAACAGGGGCAAGAGTGGGCCTTGGTAGCCCTTAGGATGGTTAACAAGATGGTTCAAGTGTATTACCAAAAATGCACAAGGGTTGAGAAAGGGAGACATCCAAAAAGGTGATGTTGAAACAGATTCAAGACTTTGCCAAACTTGGCAGATTTAGGGTTTTTGACTAGAATGTGGGTGGTGATAATTTTGATGGGTTGCAAGGTACCAAAGCATCATCAAGTGGATGATGTTGAAGTGTAGATTGAGTAGGAAGGATCCTTGCTTGATACTGGTCTTCATTGACTTGGAAGCTGCTAGAATTAGATCACTTCAGAGCTGATCTGGTTAAGGGTTTTGGATGATCACCTAGTATCTAGAGATTAGATCCAGATTGTATTCTTGCTTAGGATTTGGTGATTTTAGAGTATCCTTGTTCCTAGTGGATGAGCTCATAGAGTAGCTCATACTACTTCTAAGCAATCAAGTCAAACAGCAGATCAAGCCAACTCATCTTACAAACAAATCAACTACTACTAGGGTTACAATCAAGATTAGCTTGAGGTAAGGATGGGCAATTTTGAAAGGTTGGAGTTTGAGTACCAAAAGTAGAATTCAGAAGTTTTATACAAGGTTTTGAGAATCCTAGAGGTAGGAGTAGTTGAAGGTTCTGTCTTGAAAACATAAGGAGATTATATTATATATCTCTCCGTAGTTTTGTCAATAGAAGCTACTAAAATAGTTTTGGTTACATAAGCATCTTGGCCCATGTTTTGAAATGCCAGAACATTTGAGAATATGTAAAATGAGCCAGGATCGTGTTGTTAAATAGCTTTTTGACAACTGATGTTGAGGTAAGGAGTATATCATCTAATACGCATTCATAAGCATAACCATTGTCAAACAACAGACAAACACTTCATCACTAAACAAGAAAAAGTTTTTGTTCCCCCTGATTTTTGCATTCTGGACAACTAATCAGGGTTGCTGAGATTGGAATGTTACAGACCTATCCCCCTAAGAGAATCTCGTCCCGAGATTCAGGAGAGTAGGGTTAGGGGATTTTGAATTAAAGTTAGTGCCAGGTGTCACAAGCGTACTGTCTTACGGACTTGAGCTTTAGTATTCCGGGGATGCATGGAGAGTAGAGTAGAGTCCAGTCCTGATTGCGAGGAATGACCTTCTTTTCCTTCTGGACTCTATATCTCGAGGGCTTAGACTGGGCAGACTATCTCGATTTTGAACTTCACGGGGTACTCGTCGGAGGATGGAATCTACGGTTGGGAGTACCTCGCTCTAAGGGTCCACAGCTCTTCCTTAGAGTCATAGCGTATCCTTTGAACGACATTCGGGTAAAAACTCTTGAGTTTGCTTCTGGCGAAGAGTTACTCTATTTTTGTGGGAAAGACGCAATCTTTCCCCCTTAGGAGTAGACTAGGACAGCTCGGAGATAGCACATTCCTTTCTTCTTGGAGTCCATTAGGTATGTCTTCAGCTGAAGTAGCAAAAGGGATTTCGTAGAATCTTTAGTTAGTTTCGCTTCTGATGTCTCACAGGTTGTTGTTTGGTGAGAAGGCATCAAACCTAGCGGTCTTTCTGAAGTATCCTCGGGTAGATAGTCTTCTGAGGATTGAGTGGAACCACCTTGGAGCTTCACGAAGTTACTTTAGGAGTGGTGCGAATCTTCTGTCTGGGAGTGCTGCCCGGCGGTTAGCAGAAGGTTGTCTTCTTTCTGGGTCTTGATTGGAGTCTTCGAGTGACGTCCTATCGCAAAATTTGGCGGGATGGTTTCCTAACGCAGCCTTTAAGGGGTTAGCTCAAGGTAATTTAGTAGTTTACGACTCTTCTTGCTAGTAGTTAGTCAGGTCCGAAGCCGTCAGCGTCGGGTAAGCGGTCATCATTTGCATTTCTTGCGTTGCTTCTACTTTATGGCGGAGTGGACTCGTTATCTTCATGATTCCTTAGCATCTGACTTTAGGGGTGGTTCTGACCTTCTAGGGAGGATCATTCCGTTTGTTTGGGTAGGGTCTACTAGATTAGTTAGTCTCCTGAGGCGGTCAGAAGCTCTAATACACCAAAGGTTAGTGTGGTTAGCTCTTCACTTCTTGTCTTGGTTGACTTATCAGGTTGTTTCTTGCGGATATTGAGGATCCTTTGGTGATCGACTTCCGGCTTCAACGGGATTCTTGCTGTAGTAGGCTGAGGAGTAAGGGAGTGTGGTTCTATTGACGAGTCTTGCGAGGTGAGTTTGATGAGGTATGTCGTCCTGCTGAGGTGAAATCTTCGAGTTGATTTTGACTTGATGATGTCAAACTCCTGGTTCTTGCGATGCTTTTCCTCTCTTATACTCTCGAGGTTAGTCTGGGTCTCATTACCGACATGTAACAGAAGGGTTTCCTGAGTTATTAGGTGGGTTATCGCTACTCGAGTCACATTTTTAACGAGGTCAAAGCAAACCAGAGCATACAAAAAAGGCGAACAGAGCGAGGGGATCGCAATGTCCTCGGCAATCAACACACATCAAGCGACACAGGATGCACTTAGGCAAGCAAACACGGCCAACGCTAGGGACCAAGGAGTTAACTACTCGTGATGTAGGGGAATCCTATTCTTAGGACTAATGACCCTAGATATCGTATTTTTTCAGGTCGGAGTCACTATCTTGCAGATGAAGCCCTCGTAGTATCTTGGACGCTTTTTGATAGTGCAACACTTGATGTCTTCTAATTATGGGGATTCCGCTGGTAGAGCGATATTGTAGTCTCCTTAGGTTTGCTGGTAGTTGCTTGTCTTCATCTTGTTATCATTGTCCCTACCGGGTTCTAGATCCTAGTTATTTAAAATCCGTAGGTTTGAAGTTTGAACGGGAGTTAAAGGAAACCATTTTCGAAAGCATTTACTTAGAGTAAGAGAAGAAGTAGAACTTTTTGAAACTCATTGGGAAACTAGTTTTCGAAAGATGGAGTTTTCAACATAGGGTTCTTGTCTAACGACCATGCTAACTAAAGTTCTCCTACAGTCAGGATGGCTCTGATACCAAGTCTGTGGGGACCCCGGATTAATCCTCCGAGAATCCCTGTTATGCATACACCACGATCCCATGATCAGTTAGTCGTGGCACATAACAGACAAGTATCAAAGTAAACATCTAATACATAACGAATACCTGTCATACCTTATTTGCTATTATGGCTACATCGATCAATCATCAGCGGAACTTCATTAAGCGAAGTTCCCGAGCCATGCCTTAACCTACAGGCAACTGACTGGGAGAACGTCCTAGCTCGCATAGCCGTTAACTTCATCCTCTTCTTAAGATCTGACCAAGTTAATAGCCAAGGACAATGCCAGTGAGTAATTTGAATGTACTCGCAAACCACCCTAAGGTAACAATAATAACAAGAGGATATACATTATGGCTGTGGTAGTAGGAGGGCTCCAAGAGAGGTTCTTTTCTCAAGTAGTTTCTCTTGTAGATATAGCATCTACATATCTTTGTTGAAAACCTTTGTAAATCCTTTTTGGAAACCTTTTGAAATGTTTTGAAAACACTAGGATTGGGGTACCCATTTTTTCCCGTTCAGGTCGTCCCACGACCCAACTCCTTTCTCCTCCTTCTGACCATCCCATGGTCAAAACCTTTCTCCTTTACGACCATCCCATGGTCCAAAACATTTCCAAAGCCATTTCTTTTCTGAAATCCTTTTTGAAAACAAAACCAGCACCGCTCTACAACAACCTTCCCAACCGTCCATAACCGCGGACCTAGCTATTCGAATAGATTTACACCCTGCAGAGGTTCTACACTTTACCCACACCATCCTGGTACACTACCCTGATCTACACCGATCATGGGTCGAGTAACTGATCAAGGCTCTCCGAATGCCCACTCCAATATAAGTGCCTACCCTATGAGTGTTACTCCCCTCAAAACCAGGACGTCGGGTACCGAGGACCAACCGGAGCGCATTTTACACTTAACACAGTGGGCGCTTTCAATGAGGGGCTCATAGTAACGCCTGGCTGCCAGCAGACAGTTTGTTCCTTCTCTAGGTCGATGTCCCACATGGACCTTTAAGGGAGAAGGCCCAGCCTCCGGGGATCGCGATCCCCTGTAGTAGTTGTGGGACAGCTTATACCAGAATAGACAAACATCAAATCCAGCTTTGTCCCATTCTAGAGTAATGTGGTTGCACAGGGTTAATCGTTCTAGCAAAACTGCAAAGAACCGGGTGCGTTTTTGTAAACCATTTTCCTCCATCTTTCCTTCAGCATTTTGTAAAACAAAAACTTTATCTTTCTCAACATCTCTTGGGAGGTCCCACCTCACCAAGGTTTTTATCATAAACCATTTGGTAAAACTTTTTCCGGGGTCTTCCCATCCTCTAGCTTTGCTTTGGCTAAAACAGGGTCTCCAAAAAGGGGTATGGCGTATTACACCATCTACCATATTAGGGACAAGTAGGTGTCGTCAAGGGGGTTGTACTTAGTAGTACAAACATGTAATAGTTCGGAGGATCCAAACCACTACCTTATATACATCAACATATAGTAAACAATGCAGTTTTGATATATAGTAGATAAAACATGCATAAGTAAAACGGTAGGACAAGGCTTCTGAGAAAGAAGGTGGCTTGCCTGATGATTAGCAATATGACAATATGTCCCTGGACTTCTTCTTAGAATACCCAATAATAACCAACTTGTTTTGGTCTCCGATATAATCACATCTATCATCGATATAGATCACATGCAAGCAAACAAATGACACAATCAACACCAGGCATACAAACATCAATACATACAGCAAGCAATGGAAAATACAAATTTACAAATCAGTAGGTTTTGAGTGGTTGGCGTCTACACAAGTGGAATTACTTGAAAAGCCTTTATGGGTTTTCTTTAATGATTTGGGTGCCTAAACTACTTAATTAAGGGTTTTAATTATAAGGTCCAAGTTCTGTAGGATACCTTTGTATAGAAATGATACCATCAGATAGGTAGTGATAATATGAAACCAACAAAAGTCGTTTCACCAAATTATCAATTTCCATTGATCTATAATGAATTTTCTTGTGGGAAACTACTCTAGTTTTAGGAAATAATTCACCAGAAATGTTTTGTATGTCCAAAATTTATTTCCTTGGGTGGTTAGGTAGGTCTTGGTGTACTTGTTCACTGAGAGTTGGAATCATGTCAAAATAGTTACCAGGATGCCCTCAGGAAATTCCCAAAGGCAGTTTTGTGGGGTTTTTGTCTTTTTCACCAATTTAAATCTACAGAATCTTTTGAGTTGATTCCAAGGGAACATGGTAAGCATTTAGAATACCTTTCAGCAGAAGTTGGAATAAACCTTTTTGGATTTGCAGAGCTACTGTGGTGATTTTTCTAGTGAATTAACTAAGCCTAGAACAGATTAATTCATGATAAATCCACAGGCGCTTAGAAAATTATGGACTCCTGGGGTTTGATAGATACTGGTATGTAGGTGTACTAGGAGTTTGAATTAGGTCAATACCGATTATGGTTTGACCTAGGGAATTTTCTAAAGGCTGAAAAGGCTTTCTTTTGTTATTTTTGCCACAGGAGTTTAATGGTTCCAAGGTCATGAGGTAGGTACATGTAGTACCTACCTGGGGCACTTGGGTTTATCCTATTTGGAGTTGTAAATCCCTTAGAAGGAATTAATTAGAAAAAAGGGACACCTTCTGGTATTTAAATTACTAGGATTAATCTAGACCAAATTTTGGTTCAATTATTGCACTGAATGTTGAGGAAAACATTTGGGTATAAACCAAAATTCAGATCTGGGCATTTGGAAGTATTTTTAATTTCCAAACGAATTTAATCCAAACAGGGAACTGTACATCTAGTGGAAAATATTAAAAAGGAAGTGGGGGTGGGATGGTTTTCCGGAGGGAAATGGGCCGGGGGGAGTGAATTCGGCCCGCGCCGAGGATGCGCCACGCAGGAGGCGGGATTTCAAACCCCCGCGACGGGGCTCGCCGGTCAGTGCCTTGACGACGCCGAAGAGGTATAGGAGGTTGTGGGCCGTTTGATTTAGGAGGAATCGACGGACGTCAATCTTCGTCCTCCTCAGACCAAGCAACAGCGGCGGGGAAACCCTAGACAGGCTCGGCGGTGGCGAAGGGCTCACTTTGAGGGCTCGGAAGAAGCCGGAGAGCGGCGGAGAGGGCACGGTGCATGACGGCGACCTCGACGATGGGCGGCAGCAGGGGTTCCACGGCTAGAACTGGCTCGCATGATGACGACCGAGGCGAGCTCGTCGGAGCTCGTCGGTGTAGCTCGGGGAGACGGTCCTGGGCCAAAATGAGCACGCAGTTAGATTTAGGGGGACTTGGGGATCTCGGGAATGGCACATGCAAGGAGAAGGGACCAGAGTAGAGGAGCTATGCTCAGATCTTGGAGGTTGGCCGAGAGGTGAGTTCCTCCTTTCCCTAGGCGAGGCCGTGTAGGGGAGAGGATGGGGAGCTCTGAGGTGGTAAGTGGGAGCGAGAGGAGGTGAATGAGGGGCAGAGGGAGGCGCGGGGTGGCCTCTAGCCTATTTAGATCGAGGTGGATTTGGTCCAAGGAGAGGACGGGGAGGGAGCTGGCCTTCCATTGGGTAGCAGGGGTGGTGGAGGGGTCGGTGGAGAGGTCAAGGGTGGTACAGAGGTGGCTGTAGGGCCTCATACTGAGAGGATCGGACCTCTCTCTATCCTTCGGCCCAAGAAAAATAAATGGAGAGCAGGAGGGCTAGGGCTAGCCATGGAGGCTGATAGGTGGGGTAAGGGAGTGCTGAAGGGTCCTAGGTTCGAGCAGAGAGAGAGACAGGGGAAGGTTGCTACCCAGCTTTTTATGTAAGAAGGGACACACCAATAAATGGCATAGCTTTTCCTTCTTTTAAGGGGTAAAGGGCATGGGGGAGGGTGATGCTACAGTATTTCGACTAGAGGGTGATGGTGGTTGCTGTGGGGAAACATTGGAGATTCTTTGGTGAGGGTTTGAAAAGGGATTTGAAAGATAGCTTGAAGGATTTCAAATGTTGGCCAAACTTTGGATCATGAAGCAAGTTTCAAAACTTGACCTTGGCAGGTTGAGGTAATGATGCTGGTAGGTAGGTGAGGTCAATATACACCTCGAGGAATTTATTGAGATTTTTCAGATGATTTTTAGGGCATTTTTGATCACTTATCCAAAAAGTGCAGAAGTGGTTTATAGATGCTGATTTGATAAATTTACATTGAACAAAGTTGGTTTTTGATGTGAGATGATTCTAAATATGAATCCATACTTTGAGGAATTTTCCCATGATTTATTGGGGATTAGAAGTATTTAAAACTATTATTATTCCAATTCAGCCATTTAAGAAAATGGGCAAAAAGAAATAATATAGCTCTTCTAAAATATTTATTTTTGAAGTGGGAAGATGGGGTATGATATGTGGATCTCAATTGAGCCAAAAGTTGGGGAAGTATTTTGGCAGAAACCAAACTTTCCTTTATGGAGGAAGTTTTGGAGATTTGGTCTATTAAAGAGATTAATTAGATTTGGAGCCATAATAATTATGGATATTATTTGATAAATCTTGATGATCAAGGTAGATGATGTGTACAAGGTGTAGCAAGCATTTGCAACCTTGGGATTGGAGAATCCAGGTTGATTTTGGTGAAAGCTAGAGATTTAAGGATCTTGGGTAAGATTGTTTTCATGCCATCAAAACCTTGCTAGATCCTGGAGCTCAGATCTCCCCTTGATGCAAGGATAGATGGATAGTTATACCAAGTCATATAGATGATCATGGTAGGAGTTTGGATTGGTTACATTTGAGGAGGTCTGGAAGTGATGGCAAACTTTGTTGAAAATAAGCCTGCCATACTAGATGTGTCATGATGCCTTATAAACCATGTGGGTTTAAGAAGCAAAAAGATCCACTTGGAACAAGTGAAGTAGATGTTGGTCCAGAGAAGGTGGGATGGTGGTGTGAGCTTTTATCAAAGTAGGCATGTTGACTAGATTTGCAGGAATAGCTATTTCCTTGCCTGCAAAACCATCAAGAACAAGTGGGTTGGAGGAAGATCTAAACAAGGGCAATAGTGGGCATTGGTAGTCCTTAGGATGTTTAACAAGATGGTTCAAGTGTATTACCAAAAATGCACAAGGGGTGAGAAAGGGAGACATCCAAATAGGTGATGTTGAAACATATTCTAGACTTAGCCAAATTTGGCAGATTTAGGGTTTTTGACTAGAATGTGGGTGGTGATGATTTTGATGGGTTGCAAGGTACCAAAGCATCATCAAGTGGATGATGTTGAAGTGTAGATTGAGTAGGAAGGATCCTTGCTTGATACTGGTCTTCATTGACTTGGAAGCTTGTAGAATTAGATCACTTTAGAGCTGATCTGGTTAAGGGTTTTGGATGATCACCTAGTATCTAGAGATTAGATCTAGATTGTATTCTTGCTTAGGGTTTGGTGATTTTAGAGTATCTTGATCCTAGTGGATGAGCTCCTAGAGTAGCTCATACTACTTCTAAGGAATCAAGTCAAACAGCAGATCAAGGCAACTCATCTTACAAACAAATCAACTACTACTAGGGTTACCATCAAGCTTAGCTTGAGGTAAGGATGGGAAATTTTGAAAGATTGGAGTTTGAGTAAGGTAAGAGTCCTTGGTATCCCTACCAAGAGTAGAATTCAGAAGTTTTATACAAGGTTTTGAGAATCCTAGAGGTAGGAGTAGTTGAAGGTTCTGTCTTGAAAACATAAGGAGATTATATTATATATCTCTTCATAGTTTTGTCAATAGAAGCTACTAAAATAGTTTTGGTTACATAAGCATCTTGGCCCATGATTTGAAATGCCAGAACATTTGAGAATATGTAAAATGAGCCAGGATCGTTTTGTTAAATAGCTTTTTCACAACTGATGTTGAGGTAAAGAGTATATCATCTAATACGCATTCATAAGCATAACCATTGTCAAACAACAAACAAACACTTCATCACTAAACAAGAAAAAGTTTTTGTTCCCCTAAATTTTTGCATTCTGGACAACTAATCAAGGTTGCTGAGATTGGGATGTTACAACATATGGATCCACCGGTGTCATTTCATGTGTGTTTTTTTATTAACAACAACTAGAGTCATTGCATGTGTGTTATTTTCATTACCCACATATGGATCCACCAGTGTCATTCAATGTTTGTTCTTCTCATTAACCACAACTAGAGTCACTGGATGTATGTTCTTTTCACTAACCACACTTGGATCCACAAGTGTCATTGAAATGTGTGTTCTCTTCACAGGCCACATATGGATCCACCAATGTCATTGCATGTGGATCCACCAGACTTCATTGCATGTGTGTTCTTTTCACAATCCACCTATGGATCCACCAGTATCATTGCATGTCCGTTCTTCTCATTAACCACAGCTAGATTCATTGCCTGTGTGTTCTTTTCACAAACCACATATGGAACCACCATTGTCATTGAAATGTGTATTCTTTCATTAACCACATCTAGTGTCATTGCATGTGTGTTCTTTTCACAGACCACATATAGATCCACTAGTGTCATTGCATGTGTATTTTTTCAGAGACCACATATGGATCCACTAGTGTCATTGCATGTGTGTTCTTTTTATTAACAACAACTAGAGTCATTCCATGTGTGTTATTTTCATTAACCACATGTGGATCCACCAGTGTCATTTCATGTGTGTTCTTCTCGTTAACCACATCTAGAGTCACTAGATGTATGTTCTTTTCACAAACCACATATGGATCCATCAGTGTCATTGAAATGTGTGTTCTTTTTAGAGACCAAACATGGATCCACTAGTGTCTTTTCGTATGGATCCACCAGAGTTCAATGCATGTGTGTTCTTTTTATTAACAACAACTAGAGTTCATTGCATGTGTGTTATTTTCACAATCCACATATGGATCCACTAGTGTCATTGCATGTGTGTTCTTTTCATTAACCACAGCTAGAGTCATTGCATGTCTGTTTTTTTCACAAACCACATATGGAACCACAATTGTCATTGAAATGTGTATTCTTTCATTAACCACATATAGTGTCATTGCATATGTGTTCTTTTCACAGACCACATATGGATCCATAGTGTCATTGCATGTGTATTATTTTCAGAGACCACATATATGGATCCACCGGTGTCATTGCATGTGTGTTCTTTTCACTACCCACCCATGGATCCACCAGTGTTATTGCATGTGTGTTCTTCTCATTAACCACAGCTAGAGTCATTGCATGTGTGTTCTTTTCAAGAACTACATATGGAACGACCATTATCAATTAAATGTCTATTCTTCCATTAACCACATCTAGAGTCATTTCATGTCTATTCTTTTCACAGACCACATATGGATCCACCAGTGTCATTGCATGTGTGTTCTTTTTATTAACAACAACTAGAGTCATTGCATGTGTGTTATTTTCATTAACCACATATGGATCCACTAGTGTCATTGCATGTGTGTTCTTCTCCTTAACCACAGCTAGAGTCATTGCATGTGTGTTCTTTTCACAAACCACATATGGAACCACCATTGTCATTGAAATGTGTATTCTTTAATTAACCACATCTAGTGTCATTGTTTGTGTTTTCTTTTCACAGACCACATATGGATCCACCAGTGTCATGGCATCTGTATTTTTTCAAAGACCACATATGGATCCAGTAGTGTCATTGCATGTGTGTTCTTTTTATTAACAACAACCAGAGTCATTGCATGTGTGTTATTTTCATTAACCACATATGGATCCACCTTTGTCATTGAAATGTGTATTCTTTCATTAACCACATATAGAGTCATTTCATTCCTATTCTTCTCACAGACCACATATGGATCCACCAGTGTCATTGCATGTGTGTTCTTTTCATTAACCACAGCTAGAGTCATTGCATGTCTGTTCTTTTCACAAACCACATATGGAACCACCATTGTCATTGAAATTTGTATTATTTCATTAACCACATCTAGAGTTATTTCATGACTATTCTTTTCACAGACCATATATGGATCCACCAATGTCATTGCATGTGTATTATTTTCAGAGACCACATATGGATCCACCAGTGTTATTGCATGTGTGTTATTTTCAGAATCCACCTATGGATCCACTATTGTCATTGTAGGTGTGTTCTTTTCATTAACCACAACTAGGGTCATTGCATGTGTGTTCTTTTCACAAACCACATATGGAACCACCATTGTCATTGAAATGTGTATTCTTTCACTAACCACATATTGTGTCATTGCATATGTGTTCTTTTCACAGACCACATATGGATCCACTAGTGTCATTGCATGTGTATTATTTTCAGAGACCACATATGGATCCACCGGTGTCATTGCATGTGTGTTCTTTTTATTAACAACAACTAGAGTCATCGCATGTGTGTTATTTTAATTATCCACATATGGATCCACCAGTGTCATTGCATGTGTGTTCTTCTCATTAACCATAGCTAGACTTACTGGATGTATGTTCTTTTCACAAACCACATTTGGATCCACCAGTGTCATTGAAATGTGTGTTCTCTTCACAGACCACATATGGATCCACCAGTGTCATTGCATGTGGATCCACCAGAGTTCATTGCATGTGTGTTCTTTTCACAATCCACTTATGGATCCACCAGTGTCATTACATGTGTGTTCTTCTCATTAACCACAGCTAGAGTCATTGCATGTGTGTTCTTTTCACAAACGACATATGGAACCACCATTGTCATTGAAATGTGTATTCTTTCATTAACCACATATAGAGTCATTTCATGTCTATTCTTCTCACAGACCACATATGGATCCACCAGTGTCATTGCATGTGTGTTCTTTTCACAGACCACATATGGATCCACCAGTGTCATTGCAAGTGTGTTCTTTTTATTAACAACAACTAGATTCATTGAATGTGTGTTATTTTCATTAACCACATATGGATCCACCAGTGTCATTGCATGTGTGTTCTTCTCATTAACCACACCTAGATTCATTGCATGTGTGTTCTTTTCACAAACCACATATGGAACCACCATTGTCATTGAAATGTGTATGCTTTCATTAACCACATCTAGTGTCATTGCATGTGTGTTCTTTTCATAGACCACATATGGATCCACTAGTGTCATTGCATGTGTATTTTTTCAGAGACCACATATGGATCCACCAGTGTCATTGCATGTGTGTTCTTTTTATTAACAACAACTAGAGTCATTCCATGTGTGTTATTTTCATTAACCACATATGGATCCACCAGTGTCATTGCATGTGTGTTCTTCTCATTAACCACATCTAGAGTCACTCGATATATGTTCTTTTCACAAACCACATATGGAGCCACCAGTGTCATTGAAATGTGTGTTCCTTTCAGAGACCACACATGGATCCACTAGTGTCATTGCATATGGATCCACCAGAGTTCATTGCATGTGTGTTCTTTTCACAATCCACCTATGGATCCACTAGTGTCATTGCATGTGTGTTGTTTTTATTAACAACAACTAGAGTTCATTGCATGTGTGTTATTTTCACAATCCATATATGGATCCACTAGTGTCACTGCATGTGTGTTCTTTTCATTAACCACAGCTAGAGTCATTGCATGTCTGTTCTTTTCACAAACCACATATGGAACCACCATTGTCATTGAAATGTGTATTCTTTCATTAACCACATATAGTGTCATTGCATATGTGTTCTTTTCACAGACCACATACGGATCCATAGTGTCATTGCCTGTGTGTTCTTTTCACAAACCACATATGGAACCACCATTATCAATTAAATGTGTATTCCTTCATTAACCACATCTAGAGTCATTTCATGTCTATTCTTCTCACAGACCACATATGGATCCACCAGTGTCATTGCATGTGTGTTCTCTTCACAAACCACATATGGATCCACCAGTGTCATTGCATGTGCGTTATTTTGATTAACCACATATGGATCCACCAGTGTCATTGCGTGTGTGTTCTTCTCATTAACCACACCTAGAGTCATTGCATGTGTGTTCTTTTCACAACCCACCTATGGATCCACCAGTGTCATTACATGTGTGTTCTTCTCATTAACCACACCTAGAGTCATTGCATGTGTGTTCTTTTCACAAAGCACATATGGAACCACCATTATCAATTAAATGTGCAATCTTTCATTAACCACATATAGAGGCATTTCATGTATATTCTTTTCACAGACCACATGTGGATCCACCAGTGTCATTGCATGTGTGTTCTCTTCACAGACCACATATGGATCCACCAGTGTCATTGAATGTGTGTTCTTTTTATTAACAACAACTAGAGTCATTGCATGTGTGTTATTTTAATTAACCTCATATGGATCCACTAGTGTCATTGCATGTGTGTTTTTCTCATTAACCACAGCTAGAGTCATTGCATATGTGTTCTTTTCACAAACCACATATGGAACCACCATTGTCATTGAAATGTGTATTCCTTAATTAACCACATCTAGAGTCATTTCATGTCTATTCTTTTCACAGACCACATGTGGATCCACCAGTGTCATTGCATGTGTGTTCTCTTCACAGACCACATATGGATCCACCAGTGTCATTGCATGTGTGTTCTTTTTATTAACCACATCTAGAGTCATTGTATGTGTGTTATTTTCATTAACCACATATGGATCCAATAGTTTCATTGCATGTGTGTTCTTCTCACTAACCACAGCTAGAGGCATTGCATGTGTGTTCTTTTCACAAACCACATATGGAACCACCATTGTCATTGAAATGTGTATTCTTTAATTAACCACATCTAGTGTCATTGCATGTGTGTTCTTTTCACAGACCACATATGGAACTACCAGTATCATTGCATGTGTATTTTTTCAGAGACCACATATGGATCCACTAGTGTCATTGCATGTGTGTTCTTTTTATTAACAACAACTAGAGTCATTGCATGTGTGTTAGTTTCATTAACCACATATGGATCCACTAGTGTCATTGCATGTGTGTTCTTTTAATTAACCACAGCTAGAGTCATTGCATGTCTGTTCTTTTCACAAACCACATATTGAACCACCATTGTCATTGAAATTTGTATTATTTCATTAACCACATCTAGAGTCATTTCATGACTATTCTTTTCACAGACAATATATGGATCCACCAGTGTCATTGCATGTGTATTATTTTCAGAGACCACATATGGATCCACCAGTGTTATTGCATGTGTGTTATTTTCACAATCCACCTATGGATCCACTAGTGTCATTGTAGGTGTGTTCTTTTCATTAACCACAGCTAGGGTCATTGCATGTGTGTTCTTTTCACAAACCACATATGGATCCACCAGTGTCATTGCATGTGTGTTCTTCTCATTAACCACACCTAGAGTCAGTGCATGTGTGTTCTTTTCACAAACCACATATGGAACCACCATTGTCATTGAAATGTGGATTCTTTCATTAACGACATCTATTGTCATTGCATGTGTGTTCTTTTCACAAACCACATATGGAACCACCATTGTCATTGAAATGTGGATTCTTTCATTAACGACATCTAGTGTCATTGCATGTGTGTTCTTTTCACAAACCACATATGGAACCACCATTGTCATTGAAATGTGTATTCTTTCATTAACGACATCTAGTGTCATTGCATGTGTGTTCTTTTCGCATACCACATATGGATCCACTAGTGTCATTGCATGTGTATTTTTTTCAGAGACCACATATGGATCCACTAGTGTCATTGCATGTGTGTTCTTTTTATTAACAACAACTAGAGTCATTCCATGTGTGTTATTTTCATCAACCACATATGGATCCACCAGTGTCATTGCATGTGTGTTATTCTCATTAACCACATCTAGAGTCACTGGATGTATGTTCTTTTCACAACCCACATATGGATCCACCAGTGTCATTGAAATGTGTGTTCTTTTCAGAGACCACACATGGATCCACCAGTGTCATTGCATATGGATGCACCAGAGTTCATTGCATGTGTGTTCTTTTCACAATCCACCTATGGATCCACTAGTGTCATTGCATGTGCGTTCTTCTCATTAACCACAGCTAGAGTCATTGCATGTGTGTTCTTTTCACAAACCACATATGGAACCACCATTGTCATTGAAATGTGTGTTCTCTTCACAGACCACATATGGATCCACCAGTGACATTGCATGTGGATCCACCAGAGTTCATTGCATGTGTATTATTTTTACAATCCACCTATGGATCCACTAGTGTCATTGCATGTGCGTTCTTCTCATTAACCACAGCTAGAGTTATTGCATGTATGTTCTTTTCACAAACCACATATGGAACCACCATTGTCATTGAAATGTGTATTCTTTCATTAAACACATCTAGAGTCATTTCATGTTTATTCTTTTCACAGACCACATAAGGATCCACCAGTGTCATTTCATGTGTGTTCTCATCATACACCACATATGGATCCACCAGTGTCATTGCATGTGTGTTCTTTTTATTAACAACAACTAGAGTCATTGCATGTGTGTTATTTTCATTAACCACATATGGATCCACCAGTGTCATTGCATGTGTGTTCTTCTCATTAACCATAGCTAGAGTCACTGGATGTATGTTCTTTTCACAAACCACATTTGGATCCACCAGTGTCTTTGAAATGTGTGTTCTCTTCACAGACCACATATGGATCCACTAGTGAAATTGCATGTGGATCCACCAGAGTTCATTGCATGTGTGTTCTTTTCACAAGCCACCTATGGATCCACCAGTGTCATTACATGTGTGTTCTTCTCATTAACCACAGCTAGAGTCATTGCATGTGTGTTCTTTTCATGAACCACATATGGAACCACCATTGTCATTGAAATGTGTATTCTTTCATTAACCACGTCTAGAGTCATTTCATGTCTATTCTTCTCACAGACCACATATGGATCCACCAGTGTCATTGCATGTGTGTTGTTTTTATTAACAACAACTAGAGTCATTGCATGTGTGTTATTTTGATTAACCACATATGGATCCACCAGTGTCATTGCATGTGTGTTCTTTTTATTAACAACAACTAGAGTCAGTCCATCTGAGTTATTTGCATTAACCACATATGGATCCACCAGTGTCATTGCATGTGTGTTCTTCTCATTAACCACATCTAGAGTCACTGGATGTATGTTCTTTTCACAAACCACATATGGATCCACCAGTGTCATTGAAATGTGTCTTCTTTTCAGAGACCAAACATGGATCCACTAGTGTCATTGCATATGGATCCACCAGAGTTCATTGGATGTGTGTTCTTTTCACAATCCACCTATGGATCTACTAGTGTCATTGCATGTGTGTTCTTCTCAATAACCACATGTAGAGTTCATTGCATGTGTGTTCTTTTCACAAACCACATACGGAACCACTAGTGTCATTGCATGTGTGTTCTTTTCATTAACCACAGCTAGAGTCATTTCATGTCTATTCTTTTCACAAACCACATATGGAACCACCAGTGTCATTTCATGTGTGTTCCCATCATAGACCACATATGGATCCACCGGTGTCATTGCATGTGTGTTCTTTTTATTAACAACAACTAGAGTCATTGCATGTGTGTTATTTTCATTAACCACATATGGATCCACCAGTGTCATTGCATGCGTGTTCTTCTCATTAACCATAGCTAGAGTCACTGGATGTATGTTATTTTCAAAAACCACATTTGGATCCACCAGTGTCATTGAAATGTGTGTTCTCGTCACAGACCACATATGGATCCACCATTTTTATTGCATGTGGATCCACAAGAGTTCATTGCATGTGTATTCTTTTCACAATCCACCTATGGATCCACTAGTGTCATTACATGTGTGTTCTTTTCATTAACCACAGCTAGAGTCATTGCATGTGTGTTCTTTTCACAAACCACATATGGAACCACCATTGTCATTGAAATGTCTATTCTTTCATTAACCACATTTAGAGTCATTTCATGTCTATTCTTCTCACAGACCACATATGGATCCACCTGTGTCATTGGATGTGTGTTCTCTTCACATACCACATATGGATCCACCAGTGTCATTGCATGTGTGTTCTTTTTATTAACAACAACTAGAGTCATTACATGTGTGTTCTTTTCACAAACCACATATGGAACCACCATTGTCATTGAAATGTGTATTCTTTCATTAACGACATCTAGTGTCATTGCATGTGTGTTCTTTTCACATACTACATATGGATCCACTAGTGTCATTGCATGTGTATTTTTTTCAGAGACCACATATCGATCCACCAGTGTCATTGCATGTGTGTTCATTTTATTAACAACAACTAGAGTCATTCCATATGTGTAATTTTCATTAACCACATATGGATCCACCAGTGTCATTGCATGTGTGTTCTTCTCACTAACCACATCTAGAGTCACTGGATGTATGTTCTTTTCACAAACCACATATGGTTCCACCAGTGTCATTGAAATGTGTGTTCTTTTCAGAGACCACACATGGATCCACCAGTGTCATTGCATATGGATCCACCAGAGTTCATTGCATGTGTGTTCTTTTCACAACCCACCTATGGATCCACCAGTGTCATTACATGTGTGTTCTTCTCATTAACCACAGCTAGAGTCATTGCATGTGTGTTCTTTTCACAAACCACATATGGAACCACCATTGTCATTGAAATGTGTATTCTTTCATTAACCACATATAGAGTTATTTCATGTCTATTCTTCTCACAGACCACATATGGAGCCACCAGTGTTATTGCATGTGTGTTCTCTTCACAGACCACATATGGATCCACCAGTGTCATTGCATGTGTGTTCTTTTTATTAACAACAACTAGAGTCATTGCATGTGTGTTATTTTGATTAACCACATATGGATCCACCAGTGTCATTGCATGTGTGTTCTTCTCATTAACCACACCTAGAGTCATTTCATGCGTGTTATTTTCACAAACCACATATGGAACCACCATTGTCATTGAAATGTGTATTCTTTCATTAACCACATCTAGTGTCATTGCATGTGTGTTCTTTTCACAGACCACATATGGATCCACTAGTGTCATTGCATGTGTATTTTTTTCAGAGACCACATATGGTTCCACCAGTGTCATTGCATGTGTGTTCTTATTATTAGCAACAACTAGAGTCATTCCATGTGTGTTATTTTCATTAACCACATATGGATCGACCAGTGTCATTGCATGTGTGTTCTTCTCATTAACCACATCTAGAGTCACTGGATGTATGTTCTTTTCACAAACCACATATGGATCCACCAGTGTCTTTGAAATGTGTGTTCTTTTCAGAGACCACACATGGATCCACCAGTGTCATTGCATATGGATCCACCAGAGTTCATTGCATGTGTGTTCTTTTCACAACCCACCTATGGATCCACTAGTGTCATTGCAGGTGCGTTCTTCTCATTAACCACAACTAGAGTCATTGCATGTGTGTTCTTTTCACAAACCACATACGGAACCACCATTGTCATTGAAATGTGTATTCTTTTATTAACCACATCTAGAGTCATTTCATGTCTATTCTTTTCACAGACCACATATGGATCCACCAGTGTCATTTCGTGTGTGTTCTCATCACAGACCACATATGGATCCACCAGTGTCATTGCATGTGTGTTCTTTTTATTAACAACAACTAGAGTCATTGCATGTGTGTTATTTTGATTAACCACATATGGATCCACCAGTGTCATTGCATGTGTGTTCTTCTCATTAACCACAGCTAGAGTTCATTGCATGTGTGTTATTTTCACAATCCACATATGGATCCACTAGTGTCATTGCATGTGTGTTCTTTTCATTAACCACACCTAGAGTCATTGCATGTCTGTTCTTTTCACAAACCACATATGGAACCACCATTGTCATTGAAATGTGTATTCTTTAATTAACCACATCTGGAGTCATTTCATGACTATTCTTTTCACAGACAACATATGGATCCACCTGTGTCATTGCATGTGTATTCTTTTTAGAGACCACATATGGATCCACTAGTGTGATTGCATGTGTATTTTTTTAGAGACCACATATGGATCCACAAGTGTCATTGCATGTGTGTTCTTCTCACAATCCACCTATGGATCCACTAGCGTCATTGGATGTGTGTTCTTTTCATTAACCACAGCTAGAATCATTGCATGTGTGTTCTTTTCACAAACCACATATGGAACCACCATTGGTATTGAAATATGTATTCTTTCATTAACCACATCTAGTGTCATTGCATCTGTGTTATTTTCACAGACCACATATGGATCCACCAGAGTCAGTGCATGTCTGTTCTTTTTAGAGACCACATATGGACCCACCAGTGTCATTGCATGTGTTCTTCTCATTAACCACTGCTAGAGTCATTGCATGTGTGTTCTTTTCACAAACCACATATGGAACCACCATTCTCATTGAAATGTGTGTTCTTTTTATTAACCACAGCTAGACTCATTGCATCTGTGTTCTTCTCACAAACCACATATGGAACCACCATTGTCATTGAAATGTGTATTCTTTCATTAACCACATCTAATGTCATTGGATGTGTGTTCTTTTCACATACCACATATGGATCCACCAGAGTCATTACATGTTTGTTCTTTTAAAAGACCACATATGGATCCACCAGTGTCATTGCATGTGTGTTCTTATCATTAACAACAACTAGAGTCATTGTATGTGTGTTCTTTTCACAATCCACCTATGGATCCACCAGTGTCATTGCACGTTTGTTCTTTTATTAGCCACAGCTAGAGTCATTGCATGTGTGTTATTTTCATTAACCACATATGGATCCACTAGTGTCATTGCATGTGTGTTCTTCTCATTAACCACAACTAGAGTCACTGGATGTATCTTCTTTTCACAAACCACATATGGATCCACTAGTGTCATTGAAATGTGTGTTCTTTTCAGAGACCACACATGGATCCATTTGTGTTATTGCATATGGATCCACCAGAGTTCAATGCATGTGTGTTCTTTTCACAATCCACCTATGGATCCACTAGTGTTATTGCATGTGTGTTCTTTTTATTAACAACAACTAGAGTTCATTGCATGTGTGTTATTTTCACAATCCACATATGGATCCACTAGTGTCATTGCATGTGTGTTCTTTTCATTAACCACGGCTAGAGACATTGCATGTCTGTTCTTTTCACAAACCACATATGGAACCACCATTGTCATTGAAAGATGTATTCTTTCATTAACCACATCTAGAGTCATTTCATGTATATTCTTTTCACAGACCACATATGGATCCACCAGTGTCATTGCATTTGTGTTCTTTTCACAAACCACATATGGATCCAGCAGTTGCATTGCATGTGTGTTATTTTTATTAACAACAGCTAGAGTCATTGCATGTGTGCTCTTTTCATTAACCACATATGGATCCACCATTGTCATTGAAATGTGTATTATTTTCAATGACAGCTGTTGGCCACAAACAATCGGGACACAGAGCTAACCAGCAACCGCTCTGGGCTTCTAGAAGACCCGATCCCCGAATGTTAGGCGCCGTTGGATCAGGGTGCATGGACGATAAGGATGTCCTTCATGACGGCAATCCGCGAGAAGTCTGTTCTGCAAACTGATTGGCAGTGGCAACCATGTTGGGCCTACGTACTTGCCCTTATCCCCTTAACCTTGGGGCCGAAGCTCAGATCGTGTTCCTTCATCGCCATGGAGAGGGAGATGCCCAAACTCAGCTTGCACGAGGCTCAGATGGTCGCCCACTAGGACATACTAGCACCGCCGTTCGTGAGGCTTCTGGACGTCTTCGATCTCAGCTACGTCGGGGTTCCTGTCGTGCTGCTCTTGCGCGACAACGCATTGGCGAGGCCGATCAAGGAGCACTGCTGCCAGCTGCCGGAGCGGAAGAGGGCAATGGCACGGTACTCGCGCACGAGCGTGTACTGGCAAAATCTGTTCAAGAAGGAGCGAGTTGCGTTGATTGAGCTATGCGGAACCCACCAGTGGGAGATGCACCCAGATCTGCGCAACCCCGAAGGGAGGCAGCGCTTCTGCGTAGTGCCTGGGCGTACGACCTCCACCGTTATCGATGTGGCGCGCCGTGAAGAATCCATGAGGAGGAGGAACGCTGCCGGGAACATCAACATCGATTCCAACAAGGAGGAGCCTGGCGGTGACGCGGACAACGTCGTCGATGATGGAGACTGCGGGAGCGTCATAGTCGATTAGGGCCACTTAAGCATAAATTAAATCTATGTACGGTATCTTAATGTCCTCTTTGGATATGGGTCACTTGAGTCATAGTCGATTATCATCATAATCTATATATGTTGGCCATGTTTTAGTTGTCTTTGTCTTTGAAACTAGTCGAAACTCGTCCGATCCTGAAAATAAAGTTCGCGCGTTCCTGGCATATCGGATGGGACAATACGGTGACTCTGCTCCCAGCACTTGATGGTATAGCCATAATTTGGAGTGCGCCAGTGGAGAAGGGGTCGAGCGTGTTGTAATAGTGTACTACTCCTGTCCAGATATAACTGACTTAGCTTTTTTTAGATATTTAAATGTGTTTATACCCAAAACATGTCTAGATACATGTTTTAGGTTTCTCTGTGTTTCAAACTAATCAAAAGTCATCAAATTTTGAACAAACAAAGTCATTGCATTCACATCTGATGGGACAATACGCTGACTCTACTACTTGATGGCACAGCCATAATTCTGGAGTGCACCAGAGGAGATGTGAATCTAAGGGAGATGGGAACTAGTAGCTGCATCCATACGCATTTAAAAAATTAATGTAATAATATTTAAAAATTTGTAATCTGGTCCACATGACCCCATCACAAACACGTTGCACGCGCCAGATATAAATAAAGACGACATGACTAGTTTACTTTCAATGATATAATTCAACATAGGTTGTTACTATGCCCGCATCTTTCTGCTCATCTTATTAGTCTGCTAGCCCACATTACATGATAAAAATGATAAAATGGCAAATAAACAATTTTTAAGCTTACTTTTTATCTGGAGAATTGTACAAAGATGAAATTGGCAGGGATTTATTATTTCTCCTACAGTTAGCCAAAAGATCCTCAAGAACATCCTCAATCACCCCTGCAACTTCTTCATATTCTAATACACCTCCATTAATTGCCCTTTCCTCCTTGTTCCGCTTACCCTTTTGTTTCTTTTCACACCATTTTCTCGCTGGCACCTCCACTTCTTCATAAATTGGCTGCTTACGTATGTTTTCCTCCGAGTGCTCATCACCGTTTTCCTCCACCTGCTGCACTTCCTCAAGTTCTTCATCTTCGCGCTGCTCTTCCTCCAGTTCTGGCTGAGAAGTCTCATTTTCTGCCACCGGAGTGTGAACAGTGACAAGATCATGTGTAACTCGGTTTTTTCACAACCTCTTGATATGGCCGAATCCGCCACAACGTTTGCATTTCCTTTTCCTAGCTCCTAGCCTTGAACCTTTATCAGTGGAGGCTTTGATCCTTAGCTTTCTAGACCTCCCAGGTGGCCTCCTAAGAACTGGTGGTTGAAGTTTGAACCCTAGATCGACAATCTCCCAACCATTTTCATCAGCCATAGGTGGTACATTTTATGCAGAAGTTGTAGCAAACTTATCCAGGAAGAAATAGTTGTCGACATAGTTCTCTATTTCATCTCTGCTACCTCTAAGCTTTAAGATGAAGTAAAGTGCATGGTGACATGGCATACCAGTAATCTGCCACTGCCTGCATGAACAAGTCTTGTTTCCAATGTCTATAGTGTACCTCCATTCACTTCCACACTTGTATTCTGCATAAACCTCAGCCAATGTTCTGGAACTTCTGACCATCCTCATCTTTATAGTTCTCATTGCCTTGGTTCTTGCATTCAGTAACATAACCACCTTTGGAACTATTTTATGGCCTAAAAAATTTCTTGCACAAATTCTTTGCCTTAAATCTATCTTCACCATTATGCACTGTCTTATTGCATCCAACAAAATAACAATTCCAAGTGTCTTCATGCCTAAAATCTTATCATTGAAACTCTCTGCCAAACTATTGCAAACAAAATCCACCTTGCTTAACTCACCAAACTTGCTTCTGGCCCATAGCTTGGTGTGATGTTCTTCAAGGTATTTTTTCACCTTTGGCACTACATACATGTTCTTCCATGTTAAAGAAGTTGCGCCTAATGCCAAGTATGGTCTGTAGCCATCTAGAAACCCCTTCCAGCATGCCTTCAGCCAGACAAAACATCTCCTGAAGCATTTCTTATCTACCTGCGTATATCTGACCCCCTCGAGACATTTTCTCTTCCTTTCAGAACCTCGTAATCGATGTCAAAAACACTACCAGGTGATGTTTTATCCACCTGAGCTTTGAAACTATACAACATGTGAAAACTATCATTCCACTTGCCTTGAACGAAGTCTAGAGCCATCTCCTTCCCATCAAAGACTCTGTGGTAATGAATCAGAACGTTAAACTTTTTGCTAATCTTTGCTCTGAGTTTAGCAGGTCCAATGTTATGATCCTACCTCACCCAGTCAAGTAATGTAGCAGCAATCCACTTGGTAGTCGCTGGTCTAATTTTATCACTTAAAGAAGTATTAGGGAAGTTGTGTTTCTTCGTGTTTACTTTGATCTGCATTCGATAAGAATCCAAATAATTCAGAGCTAATTATCAGCAGAATAAATATGAGAAAGACTGAAACTAAATGTAGCTATTGCAACCTGAAATGGGTGTCCACCCTGCATTGGAGATGCATGTAATCTCCATTTACACACATTACTTTCCCTACAATGCACCCTAAATCTCTTTTGGTCGCTCTTTTCAATCATAAATTCGAACCCAACTCTGATTGCATAAGTTGCAACTGCATATCTACAGTCCTCCACATTCTCAAAGATAGTCCCCTCATCAATTGTAGGATTGTCCCTGTCAAAGTGTATCACTAGCCTGTCCTCGTCTTCATTGTCGTATCTACATCCCATTTCCACGTCTTCACATTCATCTTACTCATCAGTCCCATAGTCAGGCTCAAAGTCTGAATCAACCAAATATTCCCTACGCTCCATCCTATCAGGGTCAGTAGCCACGTTTGGATATGCTTTCTCTTCGTCATCCGCACCGCCACACATTTCAGTGTCTTCATGCTCGCTTAACAAAGCATCATGCTCAAGGACAAGCTGTACAAACATCCTGCGATTACCAACACATACCCTTGCCATCACCATGGGACTAGAAACGCTAATTGGGGTATGCAGAAAAGGAATCACAGTTCTTACCCTTCAATGTGGACGCACGGCACCTTCTCCAGGATCCATACCTCCAAAGCTCTACACCCTGCTTCCTCTTCCCCTGTTTCTTTATCCTCTGTGCTCTCTAGACTTGAAGGAGATTTCGTACTCTCCAGCCGCGCAGGACCCATCTCTGTGTTCTCAAGCCTCGCAGGATCCATCTTCGACCGGGATCCGGATCACCAGCGTTGTTGGGCGCCTAACCCAACGGCCGACCCTCGATTTTCGTTTCTAGACGCGCTTGGGCGGTGGACGGCGGCAAGGAGACAGGGCAGGGATGGGAGGGGATGGGACGTGAGGGGACGACATGGAGGGGAGGGCAGGAGGATGATGACCCAAGGGGACGACAAGAGCGGTGCATGACTGAACGGAGTGGCAGCGGCAGGAGCAGCGGACCAGAGCTGGTTGCGACAAAACATGGAAAATTGCACAATAATGTGTTGGTGGGCGGCACCAGCCCTCGAACATGGGATGCACGTCGTTGAAGGTGGAGGAGGCAGGCCCGCAAGTCTGAAAACATGCCACCTGTCAGCGTACTATGCATGGTAGCACTTCACGGAATTTTTTAGCCGGTCCCACATGTCAGTCTGTTTGATCAAAACTTGCATGCAGTGCATGGCTAGTTCATGCGCTAGTTCCGAAAAAATCCCCGTTGATCCAAACATGAAGTGGTAGTTCCGCTTCTTCTCCCTCGTCTCCTCGTCTCCTCGCAGTGGCAGTTCCGCTTCGTCTCCCTCGTGTGTTCTCCTCTTCTTCTTCTCCTCGCAGTGGTAGTTTTTCTTTCTTCCTCCATCAAAACATTCCCGCACATAAGCCATGGCCAGTAGCCGGATGAAGAGGAACTGGTCCGATCTCCCGGTCGACCCACTTCGCAAGATCGCCGACTACTTGCTGGAGAAAGAGGAGTACGTCGACACCTATGCTGCTTGTCGGGAAGTCTGCACTGATTGGCGCCGCACTATAAAGGTGCCCGAATTCCATCTCAACAACTGGATCATGATAGATCACACACTTCCAAATGTTGGCGACTTCACCTTCCTCAACCACGCCACTGGTCGTTGCTTCAGGACGAATCTAATGGACGTCCATCACAGGTTCACATTCACATCCGATATATATATATATAAACTTCATTTATTTGTATTTTCCATTATAAACATTTTAGTGCTAACTAATGCCCTGTTCTTCCAAAAGATACTACTTCTTCGGTGTTTCTCGTGGCGTCATCGTGCTTGCTCATAGGGTGGAGCCGTACCAGATTCGGCTTCTGAACCCAATCACTCATAAGTCTAACATTGAGTTTCAAGCACACATACCATTTGATCTTCTGCAATCTGTCATCATGACAAAGTCCCCGATGATGGTGTTCGTTTGCACAGATTATCCAGATCATATTGCATGGGCCGATGAGAGCACCCCAACGGGGCAAATCAATGAATCATTTGGAGAAGGATTGTATTCGCCACCTCCTGATACGTTTCTGGTCTGCATGACGGCATTCCAAGGGGAAGTATATACATTACATGAGAATGGAGACATCATGTCGACCGACATCTAGTTAGAGTAGCGCGCGAGCACTGTCACGATGGCCAAAATAATTTCATCCCCAGTCTTTGAACAGGTACGCGGAGGCTGCAGATTTTACCTAGTTGAGTTAGATGGTGATCTACTTCTTGTGTTGAATAGGGATTTCACCAAAGGGCAACCGGTGTTGTACCGGGTGGACACGGAGAACCGCTCTCTCGAGGTCGTCGGTGACATTGGAAGTCGTGCCCTCTTCATTGATTACCATCAGTCTATCTCCATTGACACCAGGTTACACCCCACAGTCAAACCTGGTTGCATATACTACAGGAATTATATCAGACTGTACGATCATGAGGTTCAAGCCTGGGAAGAGGAACCAACAATGACGTATGGCTTAAGTCTGGAACATACACTAAGGCCTTACCCTCTGGACGAGACACTGGCAGCACATTGCAGATAGAGAGAGTTCTCTAAACATGTGTTGCAGCATGCGAGAGCCGACAACAACGAAAAATATAGGGGCAAATGAATCCTATATTCATCCTAGGTTATTTGCTAATATTTTCAGGTCTATTTTTCGAAGTAGAAATTTGTACGATATTTATATTATTTCGATCAGCAGTATGCGTAGTACCTTTCAGACAAAATTGTAATGTATTTAATTTTAGTACTTTCAGAATTTAAAGTATTTATTTTTAGTAGCTTCTTTCAGAATTCTCTGTGTTCGACAGCCAGAGCCGGCGGTGGGCATCGGCTCAGTGTCGGAATTTAGGTTCCACATGGAAAATTGCACAATAATGTGTTGGTGGGCGGCACCAGCCCTCGAACCTAGGATGCGCGCCATCGAAGGTGGAGGAGGCGGGCCCGCTAGGCAGAAAACATGCCACGTCGTCATCCCCTCTTTTTGATGCCCTTTAAAAAAAGAAAACACGCCATGTCGTCATCCCCTATTTCTGATGGTGTTGCTATAATTCGACGGTACATAGTGGCATAGAAATAATATCGTATAAACATAAGGGCACAATCGTCAACATTTCTAGAATGAAACCCGGCCTCCTACCTGTCTTGGTACATTGCCCGATGAGGTGGATAACCACGACCGATCTTTTTAATATGTACGCACTCTTATGCTAAGAAGGGAAATAAAGATTAAGCGGTTAATGCAACGAGTATCGAATTATTACCCTCTAAGGAAATGGGAGATGGTTATTTTAACGCGTGCCCGTAGTCCAAACCTACTATTAGTCTGTCACTCCCCTTCTCCGACAAACCACAGTTCACCTTGCGCAGCTCCTCCATGCCGCACCATCTAGGGTAACATGGCCCCGCCTAAGTAGCCACCACTGCCGCCGCGACAACCGCCGAAACTAGGGTATTTAGCCCCTCTAAGGCAGGCCATGAAGATCTACTTCAAGGCCGGTCTCCCATTGCCCTGCCAGGCGGATGATTTTGCCGAAAGTGCCGAATTGGCGATGGCGGTGGCACGGGCGTCATCGGTGCCGGATGCGGCAAGAAGGGCCACGGGAGCGAAGTGGAGAAATTGCGTGGCGGCATTACGACATGCCCTAGGCAGTGGGAACAAGGTACATATCAAATCGTTCACAAGAGCATACCACCGAGGGTACACACCCTCGAACAAGGAAGCGCCAAGGTCTATGAACTCTTGCATCCATGCTTCGGCGCAGGCTACCTTACCGCAGTGGGGGAGGCTGGGAACACATCGTCTACAGCAAAGACGCTCCATCCAACGCACTGTCGGAGGCCGTATCGTGGCGGCGACCAAGCGTCTGCACTCAGCATGCTGGATTGTTCGACAGCCGGAGCCGACGGCGAGCATCAGCTCAGCGCCAGAATTTAGGTTCTAGTTCACAAGGACCTACGATCCCAAGAAGAAGATGCCAAATTTTAGTTTCGAAGAAATCGTTGCGGCGGCTCGGACGGTCCAACTGAACCGGGACTGGCTCACGCAAAGCAGTCGTGCATGAATGATGCAAATTTCTTGTAGTTTGGCGGGAAGGCAATAGATCAGTTTGGGTTAAATGATCAATAAACTTATGCCCTCTCAAGGCAATTGGCTAGCCAACTTTTCTGGTGGAGATATGTAGTTTCTTCAGTGTAGAATAGTTAAGTTCAGACTGAAGAATGGCTTTTGTAGATGAAATGCTAACGAATTGTTCTATAAACTAGTAGGAAGTTTAGCCCACTTTTGTGCAGGTATAAAACCCTTTTGTATGGAAGTACTAATGTTGTAAGAAAATACTATCAATTATCTATTTCCTTCAATTACTAGTCGTGGTTAAATCCAGTTAACTAGCATTTTTTATCCCATACTATAGATTTTGCGTCTGCCATCTGTGATGTAAACCATTTTTCCTTTGTCTTGTGTTGTCTGCAAAATGGTCCTGCAGTTCAACGTGTTACAAATATAGCTACCTTGTACTTGAATAGGATATGGACTACATTTTCCTAGCATCCACAGAATTGACATTTCTCATTGCCAGATCAGCCTCTTTTCATGAGGTTGTCCTTGGTTATTCATAGAAATTATAAAGCACGGTGTTCAACTACAATGATTCAAACTATTACACACAAACACTACATCAAATTCATTACCCACACATACTACATCGATTCAAACTATTACACACATACTACTTCAAATTCATTACCCACACTTACTACATCGATTCAAACTATTACACATTTTTAGTCGATGCTAACTTCCTGCTACGCTCTCCATACTACAAATTCATTAGCCACACATACCACGGCAATTCACTAGAGCTCTCTCTTCACTCGAGGGAAATCAGAACCACCAGCTTGTCTAAGCCCAGTTCCCCCATCGAAAATGTGTGCGCCATCGTGAAACAGTGGTGGTCCTGTGCCATCGATCCTTCTAGACAACACTGCAGGCGACGAGGACGCTTTTTGACAGCCACTTCGGGGCCCTGAATGCCACGTACCGATTCCAGAACCTCCTCCAGGTGGATGATGACCGGGTGCTTCCAGCAAAGCTATCGCCCTGCCCCGCTTGGAATCTGCACCTCGTACATCTTAGGAACGGCATCAGGATCTTGCAGCCACGCCTTTACCTCGATGACCCATTTGTCGCTCGGTGGCACGATTTCCACCAGCTCGCCACCAAGGCTACTGACGACCTGCTTGAGGGCCTTCAGCTCCCAAGCATCCAATGGGAGGCCGTCAAAGCCGAGTCTGGAGAAGAAACGAAGCTTCCCCAAGCGATCCTCCCACCCACAGGCGCAATGCCAATGCATGAAGCTCATTTTCTCCCCGCAGCACTCGAAAGAACAGGAAGAATGCAGAATGCGCTCGATGTCTGAGTTGTGCTCAAACTAGTCGAAAAAATTGAATGGCGGCACACATACCTCAATCTTGACCTCATTTCGTATGATCCCAAAACGAGACCTGAAAGCCGACAGCAACTCTGCCGACGACACGGCGGGACGGACGCCCAACACGGTGGCCATGAGAGTGTGGTCGTCGAACTGCTATGCCAGAGCTACCATGCCTGGGGTGCGCGGCAGCACGCAACTGCCCGAGGCCGGTCGCCGGCCAGGATCGGCCGATGGGACGCGCTCCGCCGTGCGAGAAGGACTAGCCAGAGGCAAGATATTAGTCCGAGGATGCGAAGCTCCAATACGATAGACGATGCGACAGCGACGGCTGCGAGCTTCGATTAGGGGCATGGGAGGTTAACCGGACATGGCGGGGACACAAATTAGAGCAAGTGTGAACTCCGATCTGAGACAAGCAGTCGGAGATGAGCAAATGTTATGGGGAGGGGAGTAGGGGAGAAGAGCAGAGCAGATCAAAGAAATAGATCTGGTCAACTAAGGGATCTTGTCCACGCAGGGGTAAACTAGTCCACAACCACAAAAGATAACGGGGAATACTGACAGGGCGGGCCAAGAAGAGTTGACCTAACGGTAGTATTTGAGTTCAATCGTTTTTCGTCTATTTCAAACGACTGTTTGGACGTTAGATTTGTATTCACCCCCATTTGGCCCTTCTGGATAATTATCGATTCTACTACAGCCCCTCCACGAGATTGATGACAACTCGGGTACCGGGATGCGCTCGCCCGGGAAGTTTGGTACCGCAAACAAACAATCCCCATACCCAGTGCACCTCCGAAAGGGATCCTTTCACCCCAAGGTAGGATACTCAGTATGGATGGGCTCCGGCCCTATAGCCCTCCCGTCGCGGCCGCCATATCCCTAGGAAAAGGTAAAACTAAAACACTTTAAACACAAATATCTCTTTCTTCTACCTCCAAACTCCACACCACCTCCATTGGAGTTCCAGTTCTACCCGATCTTTCTCCCATTCCTCACACCCAATCGATCTAAGGTATGTTTCTCCTCTAATCCCAGTTTATTTGCATCAAAACCTTGCTCAATCTTCCACCATTATCAATTTCGACTTAGGCCTTGTTCTTGAGCTAATCTTGATTATGAGCATGCTTAGTTTTGTTTTAGAGGAGTTTCTTTTGTAAGAAGTGTAGAGGATCGTTTATGCTATGTTTCTATTGGACTAATTTTTTTATTAGCATTATTATTTGTTTTTATCTTAGATGAACATGAGGAGGCATCCATGTGTGATGGTTGTGGAACAAGCCGCACCACCTGTTGAAACGCTAACCCCGAGTCATTTGGTCTCGAGTTCACCGAGGAGCTTCAGCTCAACCGTTTCGACCGTCTCAAGGTCTGAGAAATCAAGTCCACCAAATGGGCGTGTCCTTACATCCTCAACCAATTCGGCATTCATCGTGATTTTGACTTACTCTGCAATTGTGTTGGTTTGTATCACTTTGTTTTTCCGGATGAAGCCACATACCGCTGCTTGACGCTTGAGTTCCTTAGTACCTTGACGCATACGGTGTGCTCACACTATTGTCTTGAGTTACAAATGCCTCGACTTCATTACATGAACTTACATCTTATGAACTATGAGTATTCCTTGATGCTCGACCAAGGGGCTCACTACTTTGGGTTTGCCAACAATGCTACCAACATACACTCCACCACCTTTTTTCTTGATATATCACCCTTGGCTTACTTTAATAGAATGAGAATTCGTGGAAATACACCCAAGGGAAACCAAATTGATCACCCTGTTATTCGTTATTTTTTATGTTATTGCTAGCACCTTGCAGGCACGTGGTGAGTTTACTAGAGTTAATGAGGAGGATATTATAATCCTCGCTAGAGCTGCTGTTCCTAATTGTAACTTAGTGCAAAATTTGGGTGCCCTTCTTTTGTTTTATCTTAAGCAGTCTCGTGGTTCCATATGTGGAGGAGGATTCATAACCATTCTTGCATGTGTGCTTCACTTCAACCTAGGTAATATCCAAACTTTGGCAGGAGACCGCCATCTTGGTTTTTCTACTCTAAGAGCATGTGGTATGATTTCTAGAACTAATGGTAGTGGCTTCCTTGATATACCTGGAGTGGATCACTTAATCCCAGCTCCTTTGCCTAATGGGTTGTTCTCTATCGAGGATGGACATTTGCCTTATGACACGCAGGTTGAGGCAAGTCTACCCCAACAAGAACTCGCAGGAGAAGAAGGAGAAGATGAAGTAGTGGAACAAGAAGGACCCAAACAAGATGTGTAGCCACCAAACTACTACACCACCTATGATGATATATATCTCTCAAAGGAAGAATCACTAGAAGAAAACACACCTCTAGTCCCGGTTCGTAAGGACCTTTAGTCCTAGATGCCAATCCGGGACTAAGGAATCGGGACTAGAGGTCAGACCTCTAGTCCTGGTTCTATTACAAACCCAGAATAGAGGTCCACCACGTGGACCCGCGTCATGCGCAGGGCTAGAGGACATTTAGTTCCAGTTTGTAACACGAACCGGGACTAAAGGTTCGCTGCCGCGGCAGCATTTTGGGCCATTTGGCTACCACGGCAAGAGGCGGGGTTTTAGGGTTTTGTGTTTTCCTTTTCATTTTGTGTTTTGTGTTTAATTATTTTCATTCTGTGTTTTCATTTCAAACAAGTTTTCGTATACATACACGATGCTACTATATAGTACTTGTACACGTTGATGCATATATAATATAATTTCTCTTATGAGCATACATACAAATATATACAATTTGGTATACAACTCTCAACCGGGTCCAGAGACCATCTATTTGATTACATGGATGCTTTAGGGTCTATCTATATTGTATTCTCTGCATGGGTCTAAGACCTCGTCAACCAAAAATCCCGCCAATTCCTCTTGAATTGCTAGTAGGCGGTCCTGTGGTAGTAGCTTTTCCCACAGAGCTTCCAACTAAAAAGAAGGAAATCAATATGAATATATCAATCCTGATAAAAAATATGACTGGAACTCAACACAAATCATGCTAATAAAAATAAATTATGAATATATTGTTTACGTACTTGAAGAAATTTCCCCTTCTGCTCACTAGTATCCACATAGATTAGTCCCTTGTGGCTGCCTTGGGGACTTCACAAGAATAGAATTCAATCAAACAATAATCAAGAATGCATGATAATTGTATTGAAACTAGAATTAAAGATATGCGCGGACCTAGCTCGTACTACTTATCAGCAGCGGTTTATAAATTAGCTCTTCACGCCATTAACCGCGGAACGCAATCTTGAACCGTGTCCAAACACTGTCCGACAAATAAAATGAACGAATGCATTAATAATTACTTCATATCTCAGAAATTGAACGAAAGAGACCGATATAGTGCGATAATGATTGAAATTACTTATTGACCAATTCGATCATGCTGCGGTACTCTTCCATGTCCACTTTGGATGAGTCCATTACATGAACTCTTCCCAAGTCAACAGAAATGCTTAGAAGAATCCAGTGGAAGTTGCACAAGGTTTATATATATATACGTCAGTAACCCATCATTTACACTTAACATCGAGTAATCAAAAGTTAATGTGTACAAGGCAGAAACACTCTCACCCAAATTGCTAAGGAAATAGTATTTCCTTACAGAAATGCTTCTTCTTGAGAAACCGGAGCAAGTTACGCTCTGTGTCCACGGGCTTCATCTTTAGCATAACTTCATTAACTCGATTTGGGTCAATGAACCCAAATCCATGGATTCTCCCTTTTTACATTCGAGAATCTTCATTCTGCATCATAGCATACAAAAGAATATAGTGAGGATAATTACCGGCAATGAATTGAACAAGTTGAGCTAGATACTTATTAATTACGTAAATAAATTTCACTGACAGACAATAGCAACTGAGGATAGATTTGTCGAGGTCCCTTTGATTGAATAACTGGAAGATTTATGAAAGTTCAACATGGATCTCATATTTAATGAAGTAATGCTCCTCTCTAACTTTCTCTATGATCCATCCTCTCTCTTCTTTTGCGGATTTGATATACCATGCATGCAATTACCACATTTTTGTTCGAAGATCCCGGAGCGTCTCAGAACTGACCAAAGGCTTCCCGTGGATATATTTTCGTGCTATAGGAGCCGTGGGGGACCAGCACTGCCAAGTATGTCATCAAGCGACATATTACATTGCGTGGACAATGCCATAGTTGTTTCTATATCCATAGTTCTCCCCATATAGTTGTTGTTCGGGTAACACCTTGAGCGGGGGAATGGATGCTTCAGAAATCTCCTAAAGTGCTCCTTAACTGATGGATCTACTGGGACCTCTGGCTCGGGTTGTTTCTTTTTAAAAAAAGACATCCACTTTGGCATCTACAACCGCCTTGGTCTCCTCATTAGTCAGGTCGTAAGCCCTCTTGGGAGGAGCCGGTGGTACTCTTGGGAGGGGCGATAACTTTCCCTTTTGGTTATGCCTAGATGAAGCGGTGGTTATCTTCCGCTATTGACCCTTAGGCCTTGTTTACTTCTCTCATATTCATTAGTGTATTTGCAGGAAATGGAGGGGATTATTTTAATCCCCGTAGTCCATTTACTACTCCAGGTTTGGCCAGGATAATCCCGGGATATTCCCGCAAATCTTTCTTATTTTTGTCTAGATTGAAAACTCTCCTACATGGTAGAGTATTTTTGGGGAAGAGTATTTGCAGGAATTGGGGAGTATTGGGTGAACACCAAATCCCCGCATATCCCCACAACTCTAGTGGATAAAAATACGAGAGAAGTAAACAAGGCTTAGTGGGTGGAGGCGGCTGAGGTGTCGTAGATCGAGATGGACTAGCACTACGGTACTTCTCGAGGAGGGGTGGACTTGGAGGTGGTGGACTTCTACTAGGAGGATACGGTGGACTCGGAGGAGACGGTGGCCTTGGAGGTGATGGATTGCTTCTCGGTGGAGACGGTGGCCTTGGCATCAAGCCTGGAAACTTGATGTATTCCTTTTTCCAAAGAATGAAGCCACTCATTACTTCTCCTAGTGTCGTCTCCCCTTCACCTCTAGGGAAGTCAAGCTGCAGTGACTGAAATATCGATAGAACTTCATCCACACCGACACGAGCATAGCCAGCTAGAATCGGATTGCAATGGTAGGTTGCTCCCGGTGCAGAAGGTAAAGCAAAGCCGATAGCCACCTTCATAGATAGGTTCTTCAGTTCAACATGCAGCTCACAACTAGTCTTCCCCTTGATTGCATCCACGGGGTACACATCCATCGTTGCATCATTAGCCTAGACCTCCATGGAAGCCACACTTCTTTTCCATTGAGATGGGTCGGCCGTGCTATCGAGTGTAGGATCTTGTAGCCGGATTCCTCTAAGTTCATTAATCTACTCCTGCTGCTACTGCAACAGGGCTTCAACACTCACCAACCGCTCTGCCTCCTCTGCTTGTCGTCGCTTTGTTTTTCTCTCTCAGCTTCTGTAAGTGTCAATGTCCTCGGGAAACCCAGTAGCCCATGGATAAGAAGTTCCAAAGCCACGTGTTCGTCCAACCTTTTATGGATTCCCTAGGGCCTTTGTCTGCTCATCGTTCTCTCTGTTGGGAACGAACTTTCCCTCTTGAACCTCTTCTATCACTTTAACATTTGGGCGTTCAACAATTTCTATGTTTGCAACAATCTCCCCTATTTCTGGGTCATATGTTCCCCCATGCCCAAGTATCAAATTTCGAGACCTCAAGGGCCAACCACTTGTAGCTGGAGTGACCCCTTTAGCCGCCAGGTCGGCCTTAGTTTTATCCCACTTAGGCACGGCACTCCTATAGCCACTTGTCCCCATATGATGGTGATATTTCTTTTTGGAAGCATTTAGCTTATTCTTTGCCGACCCTGCTTGAGCCTGTTTCGATTGCTTGTATTCCACAAATGTGGCCCAGTTATCCTGCTGCTTCTCTAGTGCGCTAGTGAATTTAGGATCTTTTTTCTCCTTGACATACTATTGGTATAATCTTTTGTTCTGGTCCTTGAATAGTGTGCCCATATTCTTAAGAGCCCACACCTTGACTTTCAACCTCATTTTCTATGTGAGCTCATCTGTCGCTAAGACTAGTAGGGTGAAATGTGTCATCAGGGAATTCCGAGGACAAGCTTTGGCTCTATTGTCGACAAAACTAGCTCCAGCTTGATCCCTTTTCTTTCCTGGCTTATTACACATCTGAGTGCTGATCGGGATGGTGTCCCTAACAATCACTCCAGATTGATTTACAAATGCATTTATGCTCTCTATGGGCTCCAACAATTGACCCAGCTCAGAGACAAGGTCAATTGTGAAATGAACATCAGCGGATAACTTTTTGGCCGGACCTCATTTATTTGCAGAAGATTGGCCCGATGCGGAGGTCTAAGAGAAGAAACATTTGTCAGTATATATATACGAAGCAATTAATGCATCTACTAGTGATCGTCAAAGGCTTTATATACCTCGCCGGACTTTGTTATTAAGGTGTCTCCACCATCGTCTCCACCATGGTCTTCACCATCATCTCCACTATCATATCCACCATCGTCTCCTACAGAAAAAATAAGATACTAGGAGCCATCGTCTCCACCGTCATCCGTTCCATCGTAATAACAACCTCCAGTACCTTCATCTATCATATCGAGCACCACCTCTTTATTGTCTCTACGGTCCATAGCTTAACTAATATAGTAGATAAAACAATTTTGCATTAAGTAAAACAATATTGCAATTGCGACGACTCGGATATAGAAGAAAGATTAACTACTAATAATAAAAACAATATAATACATCTCGGATAATCCAGATAATGCAACAATAATATAAGATAAAGTACAATAATACATCTCGGATAATCTAGATAATGCAACAATAGTATAAGATAAAGTACAGTAATACATATCAGATAGTTTAGATAATGCAACAATAATATAAGAGAAAGTACATCTCGCCCATATCAAACTACATGTTGACTACCGGGTCCTGAGCCGCGGGAGGTGTACACCTAGAGATAAGGAACCATCATCAGAGAATAGCTCGGGTGAGATCCGTGAAGAACCTACCATATATTGGAGAACCTGATCTCCAAAATAGCCATATATCAGTGGACGTGCTTGTCCTCCTCTCTGACACGATGACGTACCACCTCCTCGGGAGCCGGCTCCCTCTGGATCGCTCCTAGACCACACGACTTCCACCAAAGAAGCTCTAGGTCGATGACGATACCTGGATTCCTCACCAAGCTACGAGTTCTGGCAGGTAGCACCTCCTAGTGCTAGCCCGGTGGATCCCAGTACTCTGTCGTTGCCGCCGAGTGGACGACGAGGACGCAGCATAAATAAATAATAAGATAAACAATCATATAACATAAACACTAAATTAAACCCCTTAACCTAAACCTCGGCCCTAAACTAAATCCGTAAAACCTAACTAAACTAAACCCGATCTCGGGTCACAATAAGTGGACTTCAGCCGATCACTAACTAAACTAAACCCGGCCGCTAACTAATCTAAACTAAACTAAATCCGATCGCTAACTAAAATTAACTAAACTAAACCCGATCACTAACTAAACTAAAATAAACAAAATCTAAAATTAACTAAACTAAACAAAACTAAACCTAATTAACTAAACTTAACTAATTCTAACTAACTAAACCTAATTAACTAAACTAAAGCTAAATCCCCTAACCACTAAACACTAAAGCACCTAATTAACACTAATAATTAAATTAAGCCGGCCGGCTCGGGAGATCGGAGGTCACTTGCGGGGATGGCGCTGTCGGTACGACGGGGGCAGCGCGCGGTGACGCGTCAGGACGGCGGCTCTACGCGGAGTGGTGGACTCCCTCCACGGGCGGCGACAGACGACAGGGGCACGGAGACGGACGACAGGGCAGCACGGGCGCGGGTGACGACAGATCTTCCACGGGCGGGGCAGCGATGGACGGTGGATCCTCCACATGCATGGGCGGTGGAGGTTTGACGCAAGGAAGACGAAGAGGAAATGGGTGCTCCGGGTGGTGGGTCGAACCAGGGTGGAGGGGGGGTATTTATACCCCCCTTAGCCCCAGTTACCGGGGCTAAAGGTATTATTGGCTGCCAATTTTTGCGCGTGGACCGTACCCCTTTATCCCCGGTTTGTAATACAAACTGGGATTAAAGGTTTGTATTACAAATCTGGGCTAAAGGGTTTTTTTGTGCTAAAATGAAAGTGGTGTATAATTTTGGCGCCACATTCTCAGAGCCGTCAAGCCATGTTTTTCCCGCCATTTCCCCTTGCTTCCCGTGATGTTTTCCCGCCATTTCCCTCTATATCTAGTCCGGCCGCCATTTCCATCTACACATCCACATCTTCCTCTCTCACAACAATGGACACCGCTTACTAGGTCTTTCTGACCCTCGAGGAGACCGAGGCACTGTGCACCTCTAGCTAGCCATGCCCGCCGGGGTACCGGCTTCCCGTCGGCTGGATGCTTAGTGCTGGATTGGTTCTCGTCCCTCCTATGCCTCAAGATTCCACCCGCCAGGCGGCCATCACGAACCACTTCTACCTCGAGCTCACACCAGAGCAGCGGATGGATCCCCATTGGGATCCTGACAACTACGGCACATGGAATGCCTTCTTTGCTAATCGGCAGGAAAGGGAGCTTGCCAGGTACGAGGGTGACGGCCCACCCCTAGTGAACCACAATGAAGATGGCCACCGCCTGTGGTGGGTGATACCTTCGATCCGGATTATGGATGTAGTATAGCTTCTTTTTCCCTAGTAGACCTAGGTTATCGAATCCTCGGGAAGCAAATGCGTAGTGAAGTTACTTTAACAGAGCTTCAGGAGTTTTAGAATTCCTTTTGTGTTTTCACCGGACCAAGAGTTTGTGTCTTTTTATTGTTGTCAGTGATGGAGAGAGAGGGCCTAGGGTGTTCGGCTTCACTTGTAGCTGTGCAAAACATCTGATGGGAATAAAAGATAAATATAAAGTATGCATGTAATTGTTAGAGCAAGATAAATTATATGTGGGTAGTGCATCCATAATTGCTATTGCCTCCACGACCTCTTATAGCAATAACCTACTAGTCTCATCCATAGAAGAAAGAGAACTAATGATATGCATAGTGATGTCACCATTAATCCCAAGTAAATCCCTCACATATAGCCATACTACCCCTTCTGTCACTGGGGTTCCCAACCTACAAATGAGTCATTACTCATACTCCCTATAACTGGCTCAACCCTCGGGGTCATGGGTACTTGAAAAGTCCTTGGATTGAGGCAAGAGAGGATACAATAATCATCATGTCATACAACCTAATACCTGATCCCATCCATGGTAAATAACATGCACAAATGCTACAGGGCTAGGCCGAAGCCCTTAGCCCAAGGATAATTACTCACACATAGAGATGAGATTAACAATCACAAACATTGTAATGAAAATCATCATATTGATAGGAATAGTCTTACAATGTCGCCAATCGAAGAAGAGATCTACTATTACAAGTGGTGGAATATGGCTGATGACCCACAAGTATACGGGGTGTATCGCAGTATTTTCAATAAGTAAGAGTGTCGAACCCAATGAGGAGCAGAAGGTGCTGGCTAGTGATATGGATCAGGAATTCTCTGCAAATACTTAGCAAACGGATTTTTAGGGGTTTTTGATAAAGCAAGTAAACAAAGTATGAGTAAATAAAAGACAGTAGGAATAAATGCACCAAGTGGCCCAATCCTTTATGAAGAAAAGGACAGGCCGGTTGTATTACTTAAGATGACCAAATGTTCTCGAGGACACATGGGAAGACTATCAAGTGCTTTCGCTTCATATAGTTGATTAATCTTCTTTAGCTTGCTAAGTGTTGTGTGGGTGAACCTATGATAATGTACCGACCTTCCTAGGACTAATACGTACTTGTGATTATATCCCTTGCAAACATCCATAAGTACAAGAAAGTAATTAAGGTAGAAACCTAACCACAGCTTTAAACTCTAAGATCCTTACGTCCCTTGTAAAATGGTTTCCTAACGAGAGTTCAGGTTTCTGTCACTCCGGCAACCCCTACGATTAGTAGCCAAATACACAATGCATTCCCCTAGGCCCATATAGGTGAAGTGTCATGTAGTCGACGTTCACATGACACCACTAGAAGAAGTACACCACAACTTAAATATCAAACCATTGAATCTTTCTCAACACAACTCCACTACTAACAACATGACTTCTCCCATGTCCTCAAGCACAAAACGAACTACTCACAAGACATCATATGGGTCATGATCAGAGATGGAATAATGATGTATAACAATCTGAACATAAACAATAATTCAATGGTTCACTCAATAGCATCAGCTACAAAGAGTAATCAACACCGGGAAAGTTTCCCCTATGAACTATGCAAGATTCAACGCAATTATTACAGCAATATGTAGATGGTGATGAGGGTGCTAATGGTGATGATGGTGGTGATGATGATGATCACTATGAAGTCTAGCTTGATGGTGGTGTTGATGGCGACGATCTCCCCTCTCCGGGAAGGAATTCCCCTGGTAGAAATCTGTCTGCCGGAGAGATCTTTCTCTCTCGGTGTTTTCCACCCCGTAGAGGTGGCGGAATCTTTCTGTGGTCGCTCCCCGAGTCTTAGGGTTTTGGGAGGATAATATACGCCAGAGGGGAGTGCTAGGGGTGGACCAGGGCGGCCACACCACCTGGTGGCGCAGCCCAGGGTGGCCTGCGCCAGGGGGTGGTGTGGGCCCCCTGTGGCCCATCTTTAGCCCCCCTTCTGGCTTCCTTCGTCTTCTGGAAAAATAGGATTTTCTGTATATTTTCCCGGATTTTCTGATCTTCACGAATTTTGCCTCCAAACAGCACTTTTTCCATCAGAATCCTGACTGCAATGGTCCATGCTCCAAAATTCATCAACCATGCAAAAACAGATGAAATAACATAAGTATCGCCTCTCAATATGAAATATATCAATGAATAACAATGAATTATGACAGAGAATAGTGATGCAAAATGGACGTATCAACTCCCCCCAAGCTTAGACTTCGCTTGTCCCGAAGAAAAACTGAGCTCAATAAACATGGCCTCAGGTTTATGGAGTGAAGAGTCGATAAAAGAATACGGACAAGAAGCATCACATTCATCAATACATAGATCATAATAGAAGACACCTCACTATTATATAACTCAACTTGCAATGAATAAAGGAAACACAATAAAGATACATAAAGTGAATCATAATTGCTAATGGCAAACTTAGCTCTTGGTCGAAGAATAGTTGATAATTTGCTGGAGTTCACAAATAGCTGGTTTTTCAATGATAGCTTTCAAAGTAGTAAACATCAAGATAAGAGCAATGTGCAAAACAAGGAACATAAGAAACATGATTGAATAAATCATCATATGAATGAATGAGACACAACAACTCAAAATACTTGCTGAGATAGAAGGGAGTAGGTATACTAACTCAACTACAAAGTAAAAGAAAGGCCCTTCGCATAGGGAAGCAGGGATTGCAAGTCTCATAAAGAGCTCCCAAAAATTATGATACTTACTAGCTTTCAGCTCTCATTGCCCCTATCATAGGCATCTTTTGGTGATTAAGGTTAAAGTGACACAACTAAGAGGATATGCTTGACAAGTTATAAATTGAAGTCCCATGCCCCTTACTTACGAGTACCAAACCTCATGCTACTCAACTTCAGTCATGAGTAAGCTCTTGTCATTGTAAATACATGCGTATCATAGAGAACTGCCAACGGGGTACCCCTTGCACATGACACAGGAGCTATCCCATAAATGACAAGGCAAGCAGACAGTGAGCATCTCAGCGATCTTTTTATTTGCTATTTGCATAGGTTTTTATTGAGGATGCTTCATAGAATGCTCACTATAGTTACGCTGCAAGTTTTCACCATGATTAGGCATGGCTTAGGCTAGCGGCCCAGGCGTTTCTCTAACACACATATAAACTCCATGATCTTACAAGTTCCACTTTTATTTCACACCGTCGGGATCCATAAGCAAAAGATCATGATATCAACTAGGTACAAAGTACCAATGAAGTGTTGAAAGCGGTCCCCATGATACATGGTTCTGCTAACTTCAACTCATAAAGCGCAAGCATATACGCAACAAAGAAGGACCCAATGGTTCAAGTTTATTAAATGCAAGAAAAGTAAGGTGTGCCATCAAGTTCGTGAGAGCTTTAATCACTAATTTTCACATAACAAGTTTAATTTGGAAGGTAGACAAAATAAGAATTTACTTGGAATAGCAATAATGCTACTAGGTAGGTATGGTAGACACAAATGGCACGAGTTTGGTTTGAAGGAGTGGATGCCCGAGAAGAATTCCCTCTCAGTACAGGTTTTTGGCTAGCAAGGCTAGGTAGCAAGTATAAGAGTTGAAGGAAACAATCAAACATACAGGTGATAAAAACAAACATGCAATCTTCCTTGGAAGCACAAAAGATCTTAACTAGAGAATACTAAACTTATGAGCAAATCAAGAAAGAAAGATGATGAAATTATATTTCTTTTGAGTACTTTTATCTTTTTCATTCAACTCTCAAAAATAGTGTTGCTACTGACCGAGCTAGGTTTGCCAAAACCAACTAAATTAACTCAATGATCCCAAAGTGATACCAATAATAACAACAAGATCAATCATATAACCACGAATTGAAAACTAATGTAAGCTATGCAAAAGAGTAAATGATAGAACTTCTCATTAATATTCCATAATGGCAACTCACACCAAGGGATACATTACTAACAAGAGAGGGGACACTTCCATAATGCAAACCATCCTACATGATAACTTCTCTATTCATGATATGACTCTACTAATAAGGTAAAAAGATAGAAGATAGTGATGTGATACCGTGGCACTCCCCCAAGCTTGGAACAAACCAAGGGGATGCCAAACCTGATGACGAATTACTCCTTTGGTGGTGGTAATATTTTCTTAGTTGTCGTGAGGAAATCTTCCAGCATCTTGCGAAGCCTATCATTCTCCCACTGAAGCATGTCCACCTTCCTCCTCAAGTCTCGATACTTATCGCAGAACTCCTTAGTGACTCGTAGGGCTTCCGTTGATGCAGGGCAAGTGACTAAAGGTACCAGCCCCTGCTTGGGGTCTTGGGGATATTCGTCCATAGGCTCCTTCCTTTTATCCTTGGCGGACACCATTGTGCTTCTAAACCTTCAAAGAGTACGTCCTGGCATAAACAGATCGAAACAAAAACATGACGAAAACACGATATACGAACCTCAGGGGATCCGGGGGATTATATATTATGAAGTTTCATGACAAAAAGGAAGGTACTGGGAGAAAACGAGTCAGAGGCGGAGTCCGGGGTGGACTCACCACCTGGTGGCGCGGCCAGGGGTGGGCACGTGCCACAGGGTGGTGTGCGCTACCCTGGATCCATTTCCGTCCCTTTTTCGCTTCGTAGTTTTCCTTATTGACTGAAAAGTGCAAAAATATAGTTGGATAGTATTTTCGCGGAACTTCTCTTACCAGATCTGTTGCCTATTTGAAAACGGACTCTGCAGGCCTCTGAATTTGGTCTTTGATAGATTCTTCCGGAGTCACCTCTTGAATAACATCAATATCTTCATCTTCATACACTTATTACTTGAGTCGTGGAAACCTTTCCCTCCTTTATTACACCATTATCTCCACTTCCTGGAAATTTCTTTCACACAAAACTTCACACAATTCTCATTAGCAACATTAGTATAAGTGAAGTGATAAAACCTTTTGAGTCCACTTTCAACTAAAAACCATCAAAACATAAGCTACTGTAGCAACTCCTTCCGAAAACCCAAAAATAATTCAAAAAAGAAATCGATTAAAGAAGCAAATGAAAGAGTGGCAAAATCTGTCAAAACAGACCAGCAGGTAAATATCATTTTTTCGAAAATCTTCTGTTGCTCAAATCAAATAGTTCAAAACTAACGAAAGTTAAATAACAACCTGGGGCAGAAGCACAAAAAATTACAGCTCAATCCGACATACAGAGATCTCTCACGTATTTTTACGGTGAAGCACAAAAATCTGTTTCGGGACAGCAACTTCCCCAAATATTACTTCTCTCTCATTAGAGGTTGGTCTTGACACAAAAACCAAACAAAACAGATAAGGAGCGGTTATTACCAAAGTAATAACTTCCAAGATTCAAAGAAACACAAACAAACTGAAAACACAAATAAATTGGGTTGTCTCCCAAAAAGCTCTTTCTTTATAGCCATTAAGATGGGAGTTTTTGAAGATGCTCACATAAGAATATGAATTGAAGTGAAAGAGAGCATTAAGAAGCAAAAATACACACGTTTAAGTCTAACCCACTTCCTATGCAAGAGAATTTTGTAAACAAACAAGTTGTTGAAACCAGAGGCTACTTGCATAAGAAGACAAAAGAAGTGCAACGTATAAACTTTCAGCATAAAACGAGGAAACTTGATATTATTGAGATGCATAAGAAAACTTTTTCCTCTCTCATAGTAACTTTCAGTATCATGCATAAACTTAACAATATAACTATCACCAGGATCATCGTAACAATGATCACTTATTCTAAGAGAAAACATAGGAATACTAGCTCTCATAATACTACTTTGTGAAACAATATTAGAGTTGTCCTTACAAAGGATAGTGTGTCCCTCTTCTACATATTTAGTGACAAAGTCTTTCACATTTGCAATCGTAGGTTCATCAACCTTTTTTTATCAGGTTCAACAGCTTTATTTTTACTTTCATTAACCATACTAGCTATCATAGAATGTTCCTTTATCTTAACTAGAAAAAGGCATTTTCTCAATATAATGTTTAGGTAAGACATGATTAGTAGTATAAACTTTAGTATTTCTTGCAGGAACACTCTTAGCAATATCTTTATAAGGTTCATGATACTTATTCCACATCTTTTTAGGCACTTCAATGTAAGAAGCAAAAGCCTTAAAATAAGAAGCAATAGCTTGAGAGTCTAGACCAAAGCATTTTTAATATTTTGAAAGACATCAGTTCTCATAAAAGATTCAATGCATTCATAATCATAATTTATACCTGACTTTCTACCTTTGTCATTCTCCCAAGATTCAGCATTGTCTTGAATACGGTCCAGAAGATCCCATTTAGCTTCTTCTCCCATGCGAGTGAATGATCCAGCACAAGAAGCATCCAATAAATCCTTATCATGTAGAGGGAGCCTTGCATAAAAGTTATTGATAATAATATTGTTGGGGAGCTCATGAATGGGACATTTGAGCATTAGTAACTTCAATCTCCCCCAAGCTTGAGTTGTACTCTCTCCATCAAGAGGCCAAAAGTTGTATATTTGATTCCAATCTTTATGAATCTCACTAGGAGGATAAAACTTTGAATAAAAGAGAGGCACTATTTCCTCCCATTCCAGATCTTGACCATTCTTCAACAGCTTATACCATTCCTCAGCTCTTCCTTTCAGTGATAATGAGAATAACTTCTTCTTAACCTGATCTGTAGTAATACCTGCACACTTGAACAACCCGCATAATTCATGTATAAAGAGTAAATGATCACCAGGATGGACAATTCCATCCCCAACATAGTAGTTATCCATAACACGATCAATAATTCTTGTAGGTATTTTAAAAGCATCATTCTTAGCAGGTGGTGGCTTATCTACTACCTTAGCAGTGGTAGTAGCATTACCAAATAAGAAACTCAATGAATTATCCATAACGAAAATAAAGCAACTAACAGAAGTAAAGAATACTCACAGTAGAAGTTTCCTTTACCAGTTCCACTCTCCAATAGCACTTCACTCCCCGGCAACGGCGCCAGAAAATAGTCTTGATGACCCACAAGTATAGGGGGTGTATCGCAGTATTTTTGATAAGTAAGAGTGTCGAACCCAATGAGGAGCAGAAGGTACTGGCTAGTGGTATGGATCAGGAATTCTCTGCAAATACTTAGCAAACGGATTTTTAGGGGTTTTTGATAAAGCAAGTAAACAAAGTATGAGTAAATAAAAGACAGTAGGAATAAATGCAGCAAGTGGCCCAATCCTTTATGCAGCAAAGGACACGCCGGTTGTATTACTTAAGATGACCAAACGTTCTCGAGGACACATGGGAAGACTGTCAAGTGCTTTCGCTTCATATAGTTGATTAATCTTCTTTAGCTTGCTAAGTGTTGTGTGGGTGAACCTGTGCTAATGTAACGAACTTCCTAGGACTAATACATACTTGTGATTATACCCCTTGCAAACATCCGTAAGTACAAGAAAGTAATTAAGGTAGAAACCTAACCATAGCTTTAAACTCTAAGACCCTTACGTCACTTGTGCAATGGTTTCCTAACGGGGATTCAGGTTTCTGTTACTCTGGCAACCCCTACGATTAGTAGCCAAATACACAATGCATTCCCCTAGGACCATATAGGTTAAGTGTCATGTAGTCGATGTTCACATGACACCACTAGAAGAAGTACACCACAACTTAAATATCAAACCATTGAATCTTTCTCAACACAACTCCACTACTAACAACATGACTTCTCCCATGTCCTCAAGAACAAAACGAACTACTCACAAGACATCATATGGATCATGATCAGAGATGGAATAATGATGTATAACAATCTGAACATAAACAATAATTCAATGGTTCACTCAATAGCATCAACTACAAAGAGTAATCAACACCGAGAAAGTTTCCCCTATGAACTATGCAAGATTCAACGCAATTGTTACAGCAATATGGAGATGGTGATGAGGGTGCTGATGATGATGATGGTGGTGATGATGATGATGATGATGATCCCGATGAAGTCCAGCTTGATGGTGGTGTTGATGGCGATGATCTCCCCTCTTTGGGAAGGAATTCTTCTGGCAGAAATCTGTCTGCTAGAGAGATCTTTCTCTCTCGGTGTTTTCCGCCCCGCAGATGCGGCGGAATCTTTCTGTGGTTGCTCCCCGAGTCTTAGGGTTTTGGGAGGATAATATATGCTAGAGGGGAGTGCCAGGGGTGGACCAGGGCGGCCACACCACCTGGTGGAGCGGCCCAGGGTGGCCCGCGCCAGGGGGTGGTGTGGGCCCCATGTGGCCCATCTTCAGCCCCCCTTATGGCTTCTTCGTCTTCTAGAAAAATAGGATTTTCTGTATATTTTCCCGGATTTTCTGATCTTCGTGAATTTTGCCTCCAAACAGCACCTTTTCCATCAGAATCCTGACTATAGTGGTCCATGCTCCAAAAGTCATCAACCATGCAAAAACAGATGAAATAACATAAGTATCACCTCTCAATACGAAATATATCAATGAATAACAATGAATTATGACATAGAATAGTGATGCAAAATGGACGTATCAATGGCTATGGAGATGGGGAATGGTTTTGAGATCTGTAGGCGGCAAATGATCTGGGGCAGAGACTTTTGGACAAGGCAGGGCTTTTTCTCGTCGCCTGAGGCTTCTTTATATAGGGGTCCCTTCACAAAAGTTGTTCTGTCTGACCTAGCGGTGGTGGCGCCAACTATATGATCAGAACTATACGGTCGGAATTTTGTTCCGGTCGTATAGTTGGTCGTTAAAGCATCTGCCTCCGCTTCACGGCTCTTGGTTTCTTCTAGTTGTTGGAAATCTCGTATCTTTGACTTTAATATAGTGATTTCCATCTTCAAATGACATTATCTGCGCAGAAAAAAATAGAAAGAAAGGATTGCATACCCCTTTGAGTATTAGGTATTAGTGGCAGGGTTTAGAGAGATATTTCATCAAAAATATGAATAATATCCAGTTTAAATGTGGATGGATATAGCTATATTTCAGAGCCATCAACCTCCCCAAGCTTAAACTTGATCGTCCCCGAGCAAGAAAACTAAAATCAAAATGGAACTCAGCATTTAAACTGAAATAACGAGATGATGATCTTACTCATGATTGGTAGTCTCATATTTCCTCCACTTCATCAATCTGAAAAACTTCAGCATAGATAGAGAAATGGCAAGCATATCATACGGGTTTTATGCATCCTTATAGCGTAGCAAAATTATTGTTAACATGGATGATTTAAATGAGTAAACTTTATTCCATGTCATGTAATCAACTCATAGGATTGCCTTTGAATAATAAAGTATAATCATGTAAATTGAGAGTGTGAGAGTTGTCATGAAAAGCATATACACTAGAGTATCTCAATTCTCCCACATCAATAAATCAAGACTTTTCTAACACTACTTTTCTATTCATTGTCCTTCTAGAATTTCAGTTCTTAAGTAATTGAGAGCATGCCAAAGATTTTTATTACTTTATCGGGCTGTGATGGACACTCGTGGCATCACTAAGGCTTTTGCATAATGATTACTCATAATAGCCAGAGGAGTGATTCCATCATGATTATTGTTACCCGGGAGTGCCAAGAATCTTACCCACTATAGCATTGTTGCTACATGTGTTTAATCAACTCATAGCCGAAATCTAGGAGTTTCCTCCATGAAGATCGTTCGTAGGCCAGCGGAGTTGTTGGCATCCCATGAAGTTTGACATGCATAAGCTATATCATTCTTATGATTAACAAGTCAAACTTCGGCATGCTCACAAAAACTGCTAGACATTAATTCAATTGAACAAATCCTTTTAAAGAGAGTTATCAAGTCAATCAACATTTTCAGTGGTGTTGAGTGTCTCTAGAAATAAGCCTTCAAGACTAAGCACTACAACACCCAAGTCTTCAATTGTGAGACTTTTTCTTATTACAATTGTTTTGCAATTTTTAGGCAAGACTTGGTTAATTACGAGAGCTAGAACAAAATGTACCCAACTAAATACCCATGCAAACGAAAATCTTACTACATCACAAAGACTTACTCCACCAATATAATATCTCAACATTTACTACAAACTAACATAGGTCTCTCAAACTTCAAAAGTGGGGAGTCATAAGGCATACCTCTCATGTTTGGTTCCACTTATCTCTTCCTTTTTTATTTGTTTCTTGAAAACTCGAAGTCGATCACTCTCCTACAAACATATGAACCTTGAGGCTGGAAGAAAAGAAAGAGGGAAAATAAAGAAAAATGGAGAAATCTTTTTGTTGTTTTTAAGAGAGGTAATTTAAAGAATAGAAAATTGGTGGCAAAGCTCGGCTAGAAAATCTCGAAAGTAAAATAGAAAGAACTAAAAATAAAGTGTTTGGGAAACCAAAACGAGTGCTCATAAACTCGAATTAAAAACACAACCTCGAAATAAATAGAAACAAATGAACACCAAATAAAGATACATGAGGAAACTTCCCCAAGCTTAGGCTTTTGCAAGCCCTTCAAATCATTGTGGCGGCGGGAAAAAGTCGTTACTCAAGTTCGAAACTGAGTTAACAGGTTACTAGTTGTTCCTTGGAGGTTCAAAGAGAGCCTATGCATCCTCTCCACGGTCCGTCCAAGTTCTTGGAAGTCTTGGTATGTAGCAAACCGGGTTGATGGCTGCTCTTCTTGATAAGGAACTTCTTGCTCCTCTTCTTGGTCCTCATCCCTTCTAGAATCTCCTCCCTAGGTTGGTGTTGCTCAACCTACAAGTCATATAGAAAACATCCTTCCTCGATAGAGAAAAGACCATTAGGCATAGGAGTGGAGAATATCATTTTGCGGCCCAAAAGTTGGGGTGGCCAGGCAACATGGTATCCAAGTTGCTTACAATCAGCTGCGTTGCCCAAAGTTGGCGTGCCAAATACTCAAAGGGTCTTTTTCGGCACGAATTCAACTTTACGTTTCAATACAAAAAATCAGGCTAACGGCCGTCAAGTTGGACCCCCCTGTCAGCTTTCGCCGTTATGTCGCTGCCGTCATCGCTGCCATGTAGGCTTGCAGCGTTGGTGCATGCATCCTTTACGCGTCTTCTTCTTCCTCCTGGGCTACAATCTGTGGTCGCGGCCATGGTGCGGAGCTAGGGCTTGGACGAACCTGCTCGGCCCCGCTCTCCTCCCCATCCCGAATCGGAGCTCACCCTCACCATGGCCGCACCCATGGCACGGCGCGGGGATGGGAATTCATTCCCGGGTGAGATCTGTCACCATGCCGACCATGCTCGGTCCTGTTGGCCTCCTCTAGAATCCGAGCTCGCCATCACCATGGTCGCACACGCACTAGCCACGGCGCCTTCCTCTCCGAACCCCAAAGCCACATCCACCCAGTTCGCCACAACGCTAACAAGGTGAAAATGCATCAAGTTTTCTTCTTGTGATTGTAGAAAAACATGTATGTACCATGTCCATAGCATACTCTAACAATGTACACATATGTTGTTTACGAGATTTTCATTTGAAATTAGTAGCTCCATGATGATGAAACATAGAGAACCTAAATGGAATGACGGTGACGACCATGTTTTGTACCTTGCATTGCATCGACAAGTGCTCGCTGACGAAGCAAGTTACAAAGAGAGTGGAGTTCATCAGCCATTGCCAAAAAATATGTGAACAAATCAATGAGCGATTCAATGCAAATAAGCACAGAAAAGCTAGATCCATGTCATCAATCATCAATAGGTGGCACATTCTAGTGATGTGTTCAAATGTGTACACGATGTATCATTTGCTTGAAGTGGTTGTTATCCTGAGCAAAAATACCTGGTATGCACATTACATTTGTATGTTCTGTGCTGCAATTCTGTTGTTATGGGCGTGGAAAGAAAAGCTAGGCTTCACTGAATATTACGCAGTTAGGCCTAACTTAGTCTTACATAAATAAGCATAGCTTAGTCTTTACACACATAAGTGTAACTAATGATAGAGATAAAGACAAATGGTTCATCGGATCTGCCAGTATGAGCACTAGGTCCCTGGAGCTGGTGGTATCGTCGAAACGAACCAGAATGCTGTGTTTGGCTGTCTTTCTTTCTCCTTCAAATAGTACGACCCCACTGATGAGCCAATTGTAGCCCCCTCCCCCCGACGTGGATTTGGCTCCAGGTCGGATCTGGAGTGTCAACATGATAGGCGCGTGAGTGTGCAGCCAACACACAGTCTGCTATCAACACTAGAAGTGCTGGCACCTCAGCAACAACACCAGCATGTTCTTCCGGGACTCCGGCAACAGCCTCAGCAGGTATTTCGTCAGCTTCACCAGCAGCAGCATTAGCAAGTATTTCGTCAGCTTCACCAGCAGCAGCATCACCAAGTATTTCGTCAACTTCACCACCAGCAGCAGCAGCTAGTTCTTTGTCAGCTCCACCACCACCAGCAGCAGCAGCAGCATCAGGGGCCAAGGCAGCCAGAGCAATTACAGGTTCAACAGCTCCAGGGGCTCCAACAAAGAAAGGGTAGTTGATCCCAAGAAACATAGATTGTCCCTTCAGATTGTTGACTCTGCTCCAGACTTGGTCTACTGGGTCTTCGGATGGGCATGCGGACCTCAAGAATACGTGACACCGCATCGATGGGTATGAAGAAAGTTGTGTCCCCATATGTTCTATTGTATCACCAATGCTATTTAGTGCTCCCCTGATATGAATCCACAAGAGTTCATCATCCTGTTCCGTGTTGTCTCCGAGAGGTGCCAGGAACCAGCGCCGTGTCCCAAGTTCAGCATCTGCTACTGCATCTTCGATGACCGGAGCTAGAATGATGCGCGGGGCTGCGTGGGTACCTGCGTGTTACTAACAGTCAGTAAGCAGAATTTTGAATGGGGTTTTACATGCTATATGATACCATGACTCACCCCAAATGGATGGCTCCCAAAGATGCACGTCGCCGCTAGGTTCAGTGACCGCATAAATGTGTTGCGGTTTGTACGAAGAGTAGCCGTAGGTGAAGACGGCGTCGACATACTTCTCCGGCCGCAGGAAGTCATCGCGCAAGACTGTCCATTCCTTGTCTTCTGGGAATCTAATGAATGCGATTGCCTTGTCGAACACCCCTAAGAGGTCGTACTCCCAGTTCTTCCATGCCCCCTCCCGCGGTCTATGTGGGAGCTGTACCTTCACAAGGTCAAGTTCTGCCATGTTGAACCTGTAAGCGAATTCGGAAATGGGCGGCGGCCACCCGTTGTTGAATGTAGTAATGCCGACACCCTTCAAAGATGGCACTGCAAGTCTCACCTATCTGTAGCCATTTTTAGAGTCCAAGTACTGCCATCCTGTGATAAAAGGACCGACCACTCGCCGTTGCCAGCCACCTAGTTCTGGTCATCTTCCATTTTTGTCTCTTCTTCTTCCTTGATATTCACCACTACTGATTCGGACCACTTATCCAACAGCATCAGTTTTGCATGAATATTCTGCAGAGTTTGTTTTCAGTTGGTACAATAAACTAGCATGGATTCCATTGCAGATACAATTTTACAACTAGGCCTTCAGATTAAAGTACACAAAATATCGCCTAAATACGAGTGTCTCCTCAGATATCGCCTAAATTGTGCCTGTGTCACTACGAAGATACTCAATATATGGAGTAGTAGCAGAGCCCCCAGAACAAACTCCTGATGATGATCATAATTAAACAGCTCGGGGCATAACAACATTAAATCGTCTAATCTGTTTGTTTTTATTTTAGTAAACAGAATATCACCTAGCAGGCATTCCATTGCAAAATTGAAATTGACAACTCGTCTATCACCTAAAGTAAGACCGTGTCACTACGAAAATACCAGAATATCAGGTACGAGCAGAACTTCCGCTATACAGAATAATCTTAAATGGTTCGATTTGTTCAAACTGCGCGTGCACACAACACGTTCGACGAAAGGAACATAGGATTCCGATGAGAGTTCAGCACATATGAATCAACGATATGACTGAATGAATAAGCTAGATACTGGAACTTACGTGGCCATCACGGTCGTCTGGCCATTTGCTGTTATCGGGGTAAAGAAGGCCTGGCGTGCCGAACGGTTGTTTGTCCTTGTTTCACATCGTCACGCGGTAGCCAGGGATGCAGCGAGCGAGGTGGCCGGCTGAGATGATGTCCAACTCCGAGGCGATCCTATGCACGTTCGCAACGCTGAGGTTCGGCCATCCCCAATCCTCGCGGTAGCAGTCGCCCTGGCCATCCGCGTCATCGTCGCATGCCTTTCGCTTCAGCCTGCTGCTACCCTAAGCTCTACCCATAGCGGCAAATGGAGTCTGGAATCCGGTAGATTAATGGAGGCATTGTGATAAGGAGGCGGATGGATTCAAGAGGGGGTGGAATCAGGGATGGGGGCAGTTGTTTGAGTGGGGAGTGAATCTGCAAGGAACCGCCGCCGTCGGTTCTCGTCCACGTGGAAGAAAAGAAGGGGCGTAATTATTTAGGGCGGGCACCGGAACTGCTAGAGGAAGTGAAAAAATAAATCGTAAAAGGGAAATGTGCGGCCCGCCTGTCAGTGAGTGAAGGTTGGCACGTGCAAACGTGCCTACGTTTGAATTGATTCCACCGCATGCAAGTGGCGCAGAACAAATTTTAGGAAGTGCTAGCGTCGACGTGTAAAACCGTCGTTTTTCGCCACCTTCACCCTACTACGAACGGTCGTGCACCATTCCAGATATTGGTAAGGGCGGTTCCAATCTTTCACTTCACTATCTCATTTCCTCCTCCACGGCCTCATCCATTTCCTCCACCACCACATCACCCTCTTCCTCCATATCCTTTCCCTCTTGCCTATAGTCATGGACGCTCCGGACGTCCGAAACGACGGCAGGCAAGAAATTGCGCACTTCGACATCGAAGTACATGGTGGGAAGAAGATCGATGTCATCTACATCACCGACCCTCGGACGGTGAGGAACACTCTGAATAATTACACGAGTTGGCTGCAGTTCGAAGAAAACGGGTTCCTAGGTCTCGACCTCGAGTACAACCGCGATCACTGTAGGATCGCCGTGGTGCAACTCTCCATGAAGGGGCACGTCCTCGTACACCAGCCTTTTTGCGAGAAGGGGGCTAACGGGATCTGGTAGACTTTGCTGTCTTTTTGTTCCTGAACCATCTATTTGCAAAAGTTATTGCTATATTATTTGTCTGAATTCATTTTCATGCAGGTGGGGCGAAAGCATTAGGGATCTGTTTCATGACTTTATCGTGAACCAGCACATAACACTTACTAGTGTTGACATCAGGAATGATAGTAAACTTCTTGAAATCCCGACTGTTAACATTAGAATCCCAAAGGAGTGCAGAGTGGACATCCAGGAAATTTACTGGATCCCAGGGACAAAGGGCTGCAAGACCGGGATGGCTGCTCTTGCCTCCGAACTCATAGACCCGTGGTACGCTAACATGAAGGACAGATTGCCGAGATGTTCATGGAGGCGTTTAGGGCACGATTACTGGGAGGATAAGCCACTTTCTGAACCTAATCTGAAGTACGCTGCAATTGACAGGTATGTTAGCCACGAGCTATACCGCCAGATTGTAAAATCTCATTCCAGTCATCGCATCATTGAACCACCACCAAGGCAGGTTGTTTGTCCCAGATGCCGGAGTGTAGATGAATCTACAAACCGGGGCAAGCGACCGAAGGCATCCTGGGATCGGTTGCCTTCTCCAACAGGCTAGCATGTAGACTATTAGTGCATGATTGTTGTGTTTATGAAAACATGTTATTTCATAAGTACACTATGTGAGCAATTACGAACTGCTGTGTATTACCTTTGTCAAACTATAATCTGGTTTATGACTGTATCCTTCTCTATAATCTGGGTTTGGTTATGACTTATGACTGTATCACACCTTATGCACGTCAGTCCTGGATTCTGCCGCATGCAAATGGCACAGACAGAATTTGTAAGAATGAATGTTGAGCATACAAAAGGGGGATGTAATTCATACAGGTTAAGTAGCTAATAGCACAGGGATCATACGAGCTTGGTTCTTACACACAGAATGCTTAGAAAATACATGCGAGATAAAATACAGGCGAGATAAAACTAGGAACGAAATGTGAATCTAGTAGTGGTAAACAGCACACTCACCCACCTGCCAGATCCTGTTGAGCATCTCGTAGCAGACATACACGTCCCTGGCTGCGTACATGATCGCATCGTAATCCAGGTGCCTCCACTCCCATCGCTCGTGCAAGTGCTTTGGGAACTCGATTTTCATGCTAGCATACTCACGGTCGATGATGTCGGAAGCGAGTCTAGCCATGTCGGCTTTCCCTGTACCGCCATCCGGGTACCTCCACAAACGTTGGAGATCTACGTGATTGACGACATTAACGAGGAGATCTCGTTCTAGCTTCAGAGTGTTGTTCTTGATGTCAACGCTGGCGAAGTAGATCTCCCTCCTGTGTAGGAACTTGCAAAGCTCCGGCCATACAGATTTGGCCCTACATATGTGATATAGTAGGCAGTGGTTGCACATGGACAGCTGCAAAAGCGTCGTCCTCTTCCTATCTCTAGTATACTCGAGGTCAAGGCCGACGATCTTGTACCTATCCATCGGCTCCTATAGCCACCGCTCATACATTGCGATGACCTTGGCCACCTCCGCTGACGCATTTGTGTGGACGACCGTCAGCTTGGTGGTGCCATGGGCGGTGATGGTGTACTCGTCGGTGTAGTCGCTCCCGTCGCCGAACACGCCGTACTCTGCGTCCATGGCAGCAACTAATGCGGCAGCGGTGGCCTAGGGTCGGTAGCGGTGGCTGGGATTGGGCTTGGAGGTGGAGTGATCTGTTGTGGTGGTATGGCCAGGCGGAGGCGGTGCCTACGACAGCGTCGATGGTTCTTGCGGTGGCGGCATCGGCGGAAGGAATGAGTTGGGGATTTTTGCACAGTGATGTGCTGAGGAGACAGAAGGCGATGCTTAAATTCCGTTTACCAATATTCCGGTCATACCCATGCGGAAGCAAGTTTGACCGGGCGAGCACCGATGGTTTCCAATCCTAGCGATTAAATTCGGTGTCTGTACCAGTAGGCGATGGGACGGGTGTGCGACGTGGCTTTGGCGTGGCAGAGAACGGTCACGTAGACCATCGTCCCGTTGCCGATCCGCAGCGGGTGCGCGGTGTTGACACGACATAACGTGACAGGATAGAAGGAAGTGTACAGTTATAATTAATTCCTAACAAGTTTAAGAAGTGTAAGCATAGACATGGACCTAGCATCCCTGCACCCCGGGGCAGCCTCCCAGCCGATCAGGCCTGCCTATTGCGCAAAGCTTGTCCCGAATTTGCCAAAATGAAGCTCGTTTGCCCATGCTTCTATAAGTTTCTCTGTAGGCCACTTGTGTAAGCATGCACGATCAAACAACTTTGCAACACACGTGTCGGTGGAAAAGCATTAGGTTTCAATGCACCACATTGTTTAGGGATTTAGAATAGCTACATTATGGAGCTCTAGCCAAATTGCATGGTAAAGCCAAATTCAGCTTTTTGTCAGATTTAGCTATAGCAACATTGTGTCTCGTTTGTCCTCACTTTTGTCCTCCCGATATTCCAAAGCCCTCACATGCGCTCGGAGGGGGGTGTCGTCTGGTCAAAGGCTTGGCTGTTACGTGCGCCATGACGCCTAAAGTCGAAGTTTTTTTTGTCATTTAGCCTTTTTAAGAGCGCCTTTTCCCCTCTCTCTCTAACAGTTGTGTTTTTGTTGCCCAAAAAGGTAGGGAATCTAGAGCAGGTTCTCTCTTCATTCATTGTTCCTTTTGCGATTGTTTTTCCCCAATCTGGTAGCAAATCTAGAGCAGCAAAACAAACTAGCACCATAAATAAATTCAGTAAACAGAGCAGATGTAGATAAAGCAGCTAATATAGGTTATATAGTACGGTACTTAACGAGGTTCGACAATTAGGCTGCTCAGCAGCAGCAGCGGACTGCTTCAACACAGACAAGACAAAAGAAGCTGCTTTACAGCAGTAGCTGATCAGTGGCCCCTCGTGGCCTCTGCCAGGAGGGCATCCGCCTCCTCCCTCTAGCGCCTCCTCCACTCCTTGCTGCCCAGCCCCTTGACCTTGGGCACCTTGGGTCTGATCGGGGGCATGCGAGCCTCCTCGATAGCCACTTCTGGAGGTTGCGGAGGTGAAGACCGAGCGCCTGGTGCTTGGCCCTGAAGCCGTGGACGTTCACGGACTCGCCGCAGGTCCTCATGTCCTCGGCATGCTTCACGAGGGAGTTGAAGTCCGTGCCGTGGAGCCTCCTGGTGGGGCAGAAGGGGCACCTGTACACGTCACCGGTGAAGAAGTTGTTGTACTGACCGGACTTTAGCCTCCTCAGCACATGACGAGTCTTGGTGTCCTGCGACTCATCGTCGCTGCGGAGGTCGCTGCTATCCTCCTGTTGGAAAAAAATAGTAGAGTGAAATAAGGACATGATTGAGATACATTGATTATCGGGATTGAGTTTTTGCATAAATTTACCGAATGAGATCTCCTGATTATTCCCCAAATCTCAAACCAAATCGAATACTGATCCCAACTACGAACAGGGGGATTCATCGAAAATCAAGATCTAACACAATATGATTAGCTACTGTAAAAAATATGAACAGCCGAGCCCTAATAACATACGATCTAGCATCCAACGATGGGAACAGGGGAAGAACAACGGAAGGGGAGAAAACCCTGGTTACCTCAGACCACGGGTCGGCGATGCTGGTGTCAGAGGGGTTCTCCGGCCTTATGTAGAAAACCTCCTCGTAGGGGTCCCAGCCGAGCGGGGTCTGTCTGAGACTGGCGGGGGCCTCCTCGCCGGCGGCTACGGAAGATGCAGGGACGGGGACGGGGGCTCCTCGACGGCTGCCTTGGAGGCGCCGATGGCCACCGCGCCAATCTTCTCACTCACCGGCGTGGTTGGGGTTTTGTTGGGCGTTTGTAGAAGGTGATGGGACAGTGGAGACGGTTGAGTGAGCGAGTGTGTGACGAGTGGGAGTGGGGAGGCCTCTATTAAAGGAGAAGGGAAGTGGCGTTTCGTTGCACTACCGTACACTGCGTACGCTAATGCACCGTGCAGGGCCACACGTGTCCGCTACCGCCCCGTGCACCGCACACGCGTACCATGAGTCACGTTTTTTCCCTCGTGTCTAACCATGGCGATTCAGTTGTACTCAGTTTTTCCCACCAACCGTTGATCCTCTATAATCTAGCAGACAGGATAACCCTTATATATGTCGAGGGTACCCCTCTATCCATGCAAAATAACGAGTATGCCACCGGAACTTTAACAACATAAACAGATGAACTTGAATATATTTTGATGGGTACGAAAATAGAAATCCCCATAGTTTAAGGGTCTAGATACGGTAAGAGAACTAAATATTATTAGTGGCCGGGCCAGCACAGTGACGGGGTTAGTCGGCTAGGAGTTGTTGATTCCTAAGTAAGGGGACACTAGGCCGGTCCTGACATACTCCCTCAGGAACTTGCCATAAGCAGCGTGCTTAGCCTTAGTCGCCGACTTGTGTTTACTAGCCGGGCTTTTACCGATGCCAACCGCATGCGGAATCAAGCTAGCAATCCTCGGGTTGACTCCTTTCTTACAGAAAGGGCACCTTAGCTCCCCAAGTCGAGTGCGGAAAGGGATTATCCCGCTCTTGAGCTTCTTCATGACATGGTGGCTCTTGTTGTCCCTAGTCTCCTTGTCAGAGTCCATCTCACTTGAATACACCTGTAATGTATGGAATACAAACTGAAATGAGCAAAATAATAAATATATATTCCTTCCACCATTCCAAGTTACTTTTGATGCAATAACATGTCTATACAGGTTCAGCAGTTCATTACGGCCATCTCCCTAGCTCGCTCCTAAATTAATGTGGTTTGTGTTCTTGGTAACTTATTAATAAATAAATAATGTGGATTCATTTAGAACAGACTAGATCTCTCCATGTACCGGTTCTTACGTTGCATCTAATCATTAGGACTAGATTTTTTATGACGCCTGGATAGATTAAGCTCGAGCAGAAAATATGAAACATGTAGAAATAGATGTACCTCCGGGTACACGAGCGGAGCGTGTTCGTCGAACTCCACGCCCTCATCTGCACCTCCGAAGTCGTCAGCACCGGCGTGCACATGGTCCCCCAAGGGGTTGAACTGCACGTCCTCCTCGGCCTGTGCTCCGTGATGCTCCTCCAGATCTGCCGCGTGAAGCACCACCCCGGCGGCGATGCCCGGACACTCACCCCCACACACTGGTTTCATGGAGAAGGTTCGTGCAAGTACGTTCAAGATTATGGTGTTTTGCTGGATAGGGAAGAGAGAGTAGTGGATGAGTGCGAATGGAGGACCCGATAGGCTGGGTTTTTAATGCAGGGATGTTTAGGCCTCCTCGAGGGCCCCGGTTGACAGCTCTTCCGGCTGCGGCTGCCGCGTGGAAGGTTCGTGTGGTGGGGGCCTGACGGAAGTGAGAGTGCAGGCGTGCTGCATAGTAAAAATGGTATAGCCGGTGGTCCATGGATGACCAGTTGTCATGTAGTAGACTTGTAGCCTTTGCAGACTAGATTAAACATGACATGACCACTCGACCACTTTTTCCATGGACGGCATCGTGTTCCTTCTTGTAGAAGTCTCGTTGAGGGAGACGTCTATGATGTCTCGCGCTGTCATGTGAAGCGCATGACGTGTGCAACGAGCCTTGTTGGATCATACAGGATCAACAGTTGGTGTGCACGATCCGCGTGACAACTGTGACAACCAATCAGGGCGTAGCAGACAGAGTGGGCACAGGATTGGGCTTCTACGAAAGAGAGAGAGAGAGAGAGAGAGAGAGAGAGAGAGAGAGAGAGAGAGAGAGAGAGAGAGAGAGAGAGAGAGAGAGAGAGAGGGAGGGGGCAAAGCTGAGTAGTATAAAAATGGAAAGTGAGTGTCTTTTACAATGAAATGCATCGTGGCATACATCAAATTATGCCAAGATAGATCCACTAGAGTTCATTGCATGTGTGTTCTTTCCACAAACCACATATGTATCCACAAGAGTTATTGCATGTGTATTCCTGTCATGAACCACATTTGGATCAACCAGTGTCATTGCATGTGTGTTCATTCCACGAACCACATATGGATCAACCAATGGCATTGCATGTGTGTTCTTTTCAAAAACCACACATGGATCAACCAGTGTTCACTACAAGTGCGTTCTTTCCACAAACCACTTATGGATCAATCAGTGGTCATTTCATGTGTGTTCTTTTCCACAAACCACATATGGATCCATATCTGTTCTCAAACTAAAACCAGCACTAGAGTCATTGCATGTGTGTTATTTCCACAAACCACACATAGATCAACCACTAGAGTCATTGCATGTGTGTTCTTATACTAAAACCAACACTAGAGTCATTGCATGTGTGTTCTTTTCACAAACCACACATGGATCCACCACTGTCATTGCATGTGTGTTCTTTCCACAAACCACACATGGATCAACCAGTGGTCATTGCACGTGTGTTCTTTTCCACAAACCACACATGGATCCACCAGTGGTCATTGCATGTGAGTTCTTTCCACAAACCACATATGGATCAACCAGAGTCATTGCATGTGTGTTCTTTCCACAAACCACATATGGATCCATTTGAGTAATTGGATGTTTGTTCTTATACTAAAACCACAAACCAACCATAGAGTCATTGCATGTGTATTCTTTTCCACAAACCACACATGGATCCACTAGACTCATTGCATGTGTGTTCTTTTCCACAAACAACTTATGGATCAACCAGTGGTCATTGCATGTGTGTTCTTTTCACAAACTACATGTGGACCCACTAGAGTCATTGCATGTGTGTTCTTATACTAAAACTAGCACTAGAGTCATTGCATGTGTGTTCTATCCACAAACCACAGATGGATCCACCACTGTCATTGCATGTGTGTTCTTTCCACAAACCACACATGGATTAACAAGTGGTCATTCCATGTGTGTTCTTTCCACAAACCACATATGGATCAACCAGTGGTCATTGCATGTGTGTTCTTTTTCATAAACCACTTATGGATCCATTACAGTCATTGCATGTGTGTTATTTCCACAAACCACACATGGATCAACCACTAGAGTCATTGCATGTGTGTTATTTCCACAAACCACACATGGATCAACCACTAGAGTCATTGCTCGTGTGCTATTTCCACAAACCACACATGGATCAACCACTAGAGTCATTGCATGCATGTTATTTCCACAAACCACACATGGATCAACCACTAGAGTCATTGCATGTGTGTTCTTATACTAAAACCAACACTAGAGTCATTGAATGTGTGTTCTTTTCACAAACCACACATGGATCCACCATTGTCATTGCATTTGTGTTCTTTCCACAAACCACACATGGATCAACCAGTGGTCATTGCATGTGTGTTCTTTTCCACAAACCACACATGGATCCACTAGTGGTCATTGCATGTGTGTTCTTTCCACAAACCACATATGGATCAACCAGAGTCATTGCATGTGTGTTCTTTCCACAAACCACATATGGATCCATTTGAGTAATTGCATGTTTGTTCTTATACTAAAACCACAAACAAGCACTAGAGTCATTGCATGTGTGTTCTTTTCCACAAACCACACATGGATCCACTAGACTCATTGCATGTGTGTTATTTTCCACAAACAACTTATGGATCAACCAGTGGTCAGTGCATGTGTGTTCTTTTCACAAACCACACATGGATCCACCACTCTTATTGCACGTGTGTTCTTTCCACAAACCACACATGGATCAACCAGTGGTCATCGCATGTGTGTTCTTCTCCACAAACCACACATGGATCCACCAGAGGTCATTGCATGTGTGTTCTTTCCACAAACCACATATGGATCAACCAGAGTCATTGCATGTGTGTTCTTTTCCATAATCCACTTATGGATCCATTACAGTCATTGCATGTGTGTTATTTCCACAAACCACACATGGATCAACCACTAGAGTCATTGCATGTGTGTTATTTCCACAAACCACACATGGATGAACCACTAGAGTCATTCCACGTGTGTTATTTCCACAAACCACTCATGGATCAACCACTAGAGTCATTGCATGTGTGTTATTTCCACAAACCACACATGGATCAACCACTAGAGTCATTGCATGTGTGTTCTTATCCTAAAACCAACACTAGAGTCATTGCATTTGTGTTCTTTTCACAAACCACACATGGATCCACCACTGTCATTGCATGTGTGTTCTTTCCACAAACCACACATGGATCAACCAGTGGTCATTGCATGTGTGTTCATTTCCACAAACCACACATGGATCCACCAGTGGTCATTGCATGTGTGTTCTTTCCACAAACCACATATGGATCAACCAGAGTCATTGCAAGTGTGTTCTTTCCACAAAACACATATGGATCCATATGAGTAATTTCATGTTTGTTCTTATACTAAAACCACAAACCAGCACTAGAGTCATTGCATGTCTGTTCTTTTCCACAAACCACACATGGATCGACTAGACTCATTGAATGTGTGTTGTTTTACACAAACAACTGATGGATCAACCAGTGGTCATTGCATGTGTGTTCTTTCCACAAACCACACATGGATCCACTAGAGTCATTGCATGTGTGTTCTTATACTAAAACTAGCACTAGAGTCATTGCATGTGTGTTCTATCCACAAACCACACATGGATCCACCACTGTCATTGCATGTCTGTTCTTTCCACAAACCACACGTGGATCAACAAGTGGTCATTGCATGTGTGTTCTTTCCACAAACCACATATGGATCAATTAGTGGTCATTGCATGTGTGTTCTTTTCCATAAACCACTTATGGATCCATTACAGTCATTGCATGTGTGTTATTTCACCAAACCACACATGGATCAACCACTAGAGTCATTGCATGTGTGTTATTTCCACAAACCACACATGGATCAACCACTAGAGTCATTGCATGCCTATTATTTCCACAAACCACACATGGATGAACCACTAGAGTCATTGCATGTGTGTTCTTATACTAAAACCAACACTAGAGTCATTGCATGTGTGTTCTTTTCACAAACCACACATGGATCCACCACTATCATTGCACGTGTGTCCTTTCCAGAAACCACACATGGATCAACCAGTGGTCATTGCATGTGTGTTCTTTTCCACAAACCACACATGGATCCACCAGTGGTCATTGCATGTGTATTCTTTCCACAAACCACATATGGATCAAGCAGAGTCATTGCATGTGTGTTCTTTCCACAAACCACATATGGATCCATTTGAGTAATTGCATGTTTGTTCTTATACTAAAACCACAAACCAGCACTAGAGTCATTGCATGTCTATTCTTGTCCACAAACCACACATGGATCCACTAGACTCATTGAATGTGTGTTCTTTTACACAAACAACTGATGGATCAACCAGTGGTCATTGCATGTGTGTTCTTTCCACAAACCACATGTGGACCCACTAGAGTCATTGCATGTGTGTTCTTATACTAAAACTAGCACTAGAGTCATTGCATGTGTGTTCTATCCACAAACCACACATGGATCCACCACTGTCATTGCATGTCTGTTCTTTCCACAAACCACACGTGGATCAACAAGTGGTCATTGCATGTGTGTTCTTTCCACAAACCACATATGGATCAATTAGTGGTCATTGCATGTGTGTTCTTTTCCATAAACCACTTATGGATCCATTACAGTCATTGCATGTGTGTTATTTCACCAAACCACACATGGATCAACCACTAGAGTCATTGCATGTGTGTTATTTCCACAAACCACACATGGATCAACCACTAGAGTCATTGCATGCCTATTATTTCCACAAACCACACATGGATGAACCACTAGAGTCATTGCATGTGTGTTCTTATACTAAAACCAACACTAGAGTCATTGCATGTGTGTTCTTTTCACAAACCACACATGGATCCACCACTATCATTGCACGTGTGTCCTTTCCACAAACCACACATGGATCAACCAGTGGTCATTGCATGTGTGTTCTTTTCCACAAACCACACATGGATCCACCAGTGGTCATTGCATGTGTATTCTTTCCACAAACCACATATGGATCAACCAGAGTCATTGCATGTGTGTTCTTTCCACAAACCACATATGGATCCATTTGAGTAATTGCATGTTTGTTCTTATACTAAAACCACAAACCAGCACTAGAGTCATTGCATGTCAGTTCTTGTCCACAAACCACACATGGATCCACTAGACTCATTGAATGTGTGTTCTTTTACACAAACAACTGATGGATCAACCAGTGGTCATTGCATGTGTGTTCTTTCCACAAACCACATGTGGACCCACTAGAGTCATTGCATGTGTGTTCTTATACTAAAACTAGCACTAGAGTCATTGCCTGTGTGTTCTATCCACAAACCACACATGGATCCACCACTGTCATTGCCTGTCTGTTCTTTCCACAAACCACACGTGGATCAACAAGTGGTCATTGCATGTGTGTTCTTTCCACAAACTACATATGGATCAACTAGTGGTCATTGCATGTGTGTTCTTTTCCGTAAACCACTTATGGATCCATTACAGTCATTGCATGTGTGTTATTTCACCAAACCACACATGGATCAACCACTAGAGTCATTGCATGTGTGTTATTTCCACAAACCACACATGGATTAACCACTAGAGTCATTGCATGCCTATTATTTCCACAAACCACACATGGATGAACCACTAGAGTCATTGCATGTGTGTTCTTATACTAAAACCAACACTAGAGTCATTGCATGTGTGTTCTTTTCACAAACCACATATGGATCCACCACTGTCATTGCACGTGTGTCCTTTCCACAAACCACACATGGATCAACCAGTGGTCATTGCATGTGTGTTCTTTTCCACAAACCACACATGGATCCACCAGTGGTCATTGCATGTGTGTCTTTCCACAAACCACATATGGATCAACCAGAGTCATTGCATGTGTGTTCTTTCCACAAACCACATATGGATCCATTTGAGTAATTGCATGTTTGTTCTTATACTAAAACCACAAACCAGCACTAGAGTCATTGCATGTGTGTTCTTTTCCACAAACCACACATGGATCCACTAGACTCATTGCATGTGTGTTCTTTTCCACAAACAACTTATGGACCAACCAGTGGTCATTGCATGTGTGTTCTTTTCACAAACTACATTGTGGACCCACTAGTGTCATTGCATGTGTGTTCTAATACTAAAAGTAGCACTAGAGTCATTGCATGTGTGTTCTATCCATAAACCACACATGGATCCACCACTGTCATTGCATGTGTGTTCTTTCCACAAACTACACATAGATCAACCAGTGGTCATTGCATGTGTGTTCTTTCCACAAACCACATATGGATCAACCAGTGGTCATTGCATGTGTGTTCTTTTCCATAAACCACTTATGGATCCATTACAGTCATTGCATGTGTGTTATTTCCACAAACCACACATGGATCAACCACTAGAGTCATTGCATGTGTGTTCTTATACTAAAACTAACACTAGAGTCATTGCATTTGTGTTCTTTTCACAAACCACACATGGATCCACCACTGTCATTGCATGTGTGTTCTTTCCACAAACCACACATGGATCAACCAGTGGTCATTGCATGTGTGTTCTTTTCCACAAACCACACATGGATCCACCAGTGGTCATTGCATGTGTGTTCTTTCCACAAACCACATATGTTTCAACCAGAGTCATTGCATGGTTGTTCTTTCCACAAACCACATATGGATCCATTTGAGTAATTGCATGTTTGTTCTTATACTGAAACCACAAACCAGCACTAGAGTCATTGCATGTGTGTTCTTTTCCACAAACCACACATGGATCCACCAGACTCATTGCATGTGTGTTCTTTTCCACAAACAACCGATGGATCAACCAGTGGTCATTGCATGTGTGTTCTTTCCACAAACCACATGTGGACCCACTAGAGTCATTGCATGTGTGTTCTTATACTAAAACTAGCACTAGAGTCATTGCATATGTGTTCTATCCACAAACCACACGTGGATCCACCACTGGAATTGCATGTGTGTTCTTTCCACAAACCACACATGGATCAACAAGTGGTCATTGCATGTGTGTTCTTTCCACAAACCACATATGGATCAATCAGTGGTCATTGGATGTGTGTTCTTTTCCATAAACCACTTATGGATCCATTATAGTCATTGCATGTGTGTTATTTCCACAAACCACACATGGATCAACCACTAGAGTCATTGCATGTGTGTTATTTCCACAAACCACACATGGATCAACCACTAGAGTCATTGCATGCCTATTATTTCCACAAACCACACATGGATGAACCACTAGAGTCATTGCATGTGTGTTCTTATACTAAAACCAACACTAGAGTCATTGCATGTGTGTTCTTTTCACAAACCACACATGGATCCAACACTCTCATTGCACGTGTGTTCTTTCCACAAACCACACACGGATCAACCAGTGGTCATCGCATGTGTGTTCTTTTCCACAAACCACACATGGATCCACTAGTGGTCATTGCATGTGTGTTCTTTCCACAAACCACATATGGATCAACCAGAGTCATTGCAAGTGTGTTATTTTCCATAAACCACTTATGGATCCATTACAGTCATTGCATGTGTGTTATTTCCACAAACCACACATGGATCAACCACTAGAGTCATTGCATGTGTGTTATTTCCACAAACTAAACATGGATGAACCACTAGAGTCATTGCAAGTGTGTTATTTCCACAAACCACACATGGATCAACCACTAGAGTCATTGCATGTGTGTTATTTCCACAAACCACACATGGATCAACCACTAGAGTCATTGCATGTGTGTTCTTATCCTAAAACCAACACTAGAGTCATTGCATTTGTGTTCTTTTCACAAACCACACATGGATCCACCACTGTCATTGCATGTGTGTTCTTTCCACAAACCACACATGGATCAACCAGTGGTCATTGCATGTGTGTTTATTTCCACAAACCACACATGGATCCACCATTGGTCATTGCATGCGTGTTCTTTCCACAAACCACATATGGATCAACCAGAGTCATTGCAAGTGTGTTCTTTCCACAAACCACATATGGATCCATATGAGTAATTTCATGTTTGTTCTTATACTAAAACCACAAACCAGCACTAGAGTCATTGCATGTCTGTTCTTTTACACAAACCACACATGGATCGACTAGACTCATTGAATGTGTGTTCTTTTACACAAACAACTGATGGATCAACCAGTGGTCATTGCATGTGTGTTCTTTCCACAAACCACACATGGATCCACTAGAGTCATTGTATGTGTGTTCTTATACTAAAACTAGCACTAGAGTCATTGCATGTGTGTTCTATCCACAAACCACACATGGATCCACCACTGTCATTGCATGTCTGTTCTTTCCACAAACCACACGTGGATCAACAAGTGGTCATTGCATGTGTGTTCTTTCCACAAACCACATATGGATCAATTAGTGGTCATTGCATGTGTGTTCTTTTCCATAAACCACTTATGGATCCATTACAGTCATTGCATGTGTGTTATTTCACCAAACCACACATGGATCAACCACTAGAGTCATTGCATGTGTGTTATTTCCACAAACCACACATGGATCAACCACTAGAGTCATTGCATGCCTATTATTTCCACAAACCACACATGGATGAACCACTAGAGTCATTGCATGTGTGTTCTTATACTAAAACCAACACTAGAGTCATTGCATGTGTGTTCTTTTCACAAACCACACATGGATCCACCACTATCATTGCACGTGTGTCCTTTCCACAAACCACACATGGATCAATCAGTGGTCATTGCATGTGTGTTCTTTTCCACAAACCACACATGGATCCACCAGTGGTCATTGCATGTGTATTCTTTCCACAAACCACATATGGATCAACCAGAGTCATTGCATGTGTGTTCTTTCCACAAACCACATATGGATCCATTTGAGTAATTGCATGTTTGTTCTTATACTAAAACCACAAACCAGCACTAGAGTCATTGCATGTCTATTCTTGTCCACAAACCACACATGGATCCACTAGACTCATTGAATGTGTGTTCTTTTACACAAACAACTGATGGATCAACCAGTGGTCATTGCATGTGTGTTCTTTCCACAAACCACATGTGGACCCACTAGAGTCATTGCATGTGTGTTCTTATACTAAAACTAGCACTAGAGTCATTGCATGTGTGTTCTATCCACAAACCACACATGGATCCACCACTGTCATTGCATGTCTGTTCTTTCCACAAACCACACGTGGATCAACAAGTGGTCATTGCATGTGTGTTCTTTCCACAAACTACATATGGATCAACTAGTGGTCATTGCATGTGTGTTCTTTTCCATAAACCACTTATGGATCCATTACAGTCATTGCATGTGTGTTATTTCACCAAACCACACATGGATCAACCACTAGAGTCATTGCATGTGTGTTATTTCCACAAACCACACATGGATCAACCACTAGAGTCATTGCATGCCTATTATTTCCACAAACCACACATGGATGAACCACTAGAGTCATTGCATGTGTGTTCTTATACTAAAACCAACACTAGAGTCATTGCATGGGTGTTCTTTTCACAAACCACATATGGATCCACCACTGTCATTGCACGTGTGTCCTTTCCACAAACCACACATGGATCAACTAGTGGTCATTGCATGTGTGTTCTTTTCCACAAACCACACATGGATCCACCAGTGGTCATTGCATGTGTGTTCTTTCCACAAACCACATATGGATCAACCAGAGTCATTGCATGTGTGTTCTTTCCACAAACCACATATGGATCCATTTGAGTAATTGCATGTTTGTTCTTATACTAAAACCACAAACCAGCACTAGAGTCATTGCATGTGTGTTCTTTTCCACAAACCACACATGGATCCACTAGACTCATTGCATGTGTGTTCTTTTCCACAAACAACTTATGGACCAACCAGTGGTCATTGCATGTGTGTTCTTTTCACAAACTACATGTGGACCCACTAGAGTCATTGCATGTGTGTTCTAATACTAAAACTAGCACTAGAGTCATTGCATGTGTGTTCTATCCACAAACCACAGATGGATCCACCATTGTCATTGCATGTGTGTTCTTTCCACAAACTACACATAGATCAACCAGTGGTCATTGCATGTGTGTTCTTTCCACAAACCACATATGGATCAACCAGTGGTCATTGCATGTGTGTTCTTTTCCATAAACCACTTATGGATCCATTACAGTCATTGCATGTGTGTTATTTCCACAAACCACACATGGATCAACCACTAGAGTCATTGCATGTGTGTTATTTCCGCAAACCACACATGGATCAACCACTAGAGTCATTGCATGTGTGTTATTGCCACAAACCACACATGGATCAACCACTAGAGTCATTGCATGTGTGTTCTTATACTAAAACTAACACTAGAGTCATTGCATTTGTGTTCTTTTCACAAACCACACATGGATCCACCATTGTCATTGCATGTGTGTTCTTTCCACAAACCACACATGGATCAACCAGTGGTCATTGCATGTGTGTTCTTTTCCACAAACCACACATGGATCCACCAGTGGTCATTGCATGTGTGTTCTTTCCACAAACCACATATGTTTCAACCAGAGTCATTGCATGGTTATTCTTTCCACAAACCACATATGGATCCATTTGAGTAATTGCATGTTTGTTCTTATACTGAAACCACAAACCAGCACTAGAGTCATTGCATGTGTGTTCTTTTCCACAAACCACACATGGATCCACCAGACTCATTGCATGTGTGTTCTTTTCCACAAACAACCGATGGATCAACCAGTGGTCATTGCATGTGTGTTCTTTCCACAAACCACATGTGGACCCACTAGAGTCATTGCATGTGTGTTCTTATACTAAAACTAGCACTAGAGTCATTGCATGTGTATTCTATCCACAAACCACACGTGGATCCACCACTGGAATTGCATGTGTGTTCTTTCCACAAACCACACATGGATCAACAAGTGGTCATTGCATGTGTGTTCTTTCCACAAACCACATATGGATCAATCAGTGGTCATTGGATGTGTGTTCTTTTCCATAAACCACTTATGGATCCATTATAGTCATTGCATGTGTGTTATTTCCACAAACCACACATGGATCAACCACTAGAGTCATTGCATGTGTGTTATTTCCACAAACCACACATGGATCAACCACTAGAGTCATTGCATGCCTATTATTTCCACAAACCACACATGGATGAACCACTAGAGTCATTGCATGTGTGTTCTTATACTAAAACCAACACTAGAGTCATTGCATGTGTGTTCTTTTCACAAACCACACATGGATCCACCACTCTCATTACACGTGTGTTCTTTCCACAAACCACACATGGATCAACCAGTGGTCATCGCATGTGTGTTCTTTTCCACAAACCACACATGGATCCACTAGTGGTCATTGCATGTGTGTTCTTTCCACAAACCACATATGGATCAACCAGAGTCATTGCAAGTGTGTTATTTTCCATAAACCACTTATGGATCCATTACAGTCATTGCATGTGTGTTATTTCCACAAACCACACATGGATCAACCACTAGAGTCATTGCATGTGTGTTATTTCCACAAACCACACATGGATGAACCACTAGAGTCATTGCATGTGTGTTTTTTCCACAAACCACACACGGATCAACCACTAGAGTCATTGCATGTGTGTTATTTCCACAAACCACACATGGATCAACCACTAGAGTCATTGCATGTGTGTTCTTATCCTAAAACCAACACTAGAGTCATTGCATTTGTGTTCTTTTCACAAACCACACATGGATCCACCACTGTCATTGCATGTGTGTTCTTTCCACAAACCACACATGGATCAACCAGTGGTCATTGCATGTGTGTTCATTTCCACAAACCACACATGGATCCACCATTGGTCATTGCATGCGTGTTCTTTCCACAAACCACATATGGATCAACCAGAGACATTGCAAGTGTGTTCTTTCCACAAACCACATATGGATCCATTTGAGTAATTGCATGTTTGTTCTTATACTAAAACCACAAACCAGCACTAGAGTCATTGCATGTCTGTTCTTTTCCACAAACCACACATGGATCCACTAGACTCATTGAATGTGTGTTCTTTTACACAAACAACTGATGGATCAACCAGTGGTCATTGCATGTGTGTTCTTTCCACAAACCACATGTGGACCCACTAGAGTCATTGCATGTGTGTTCTTATACTAAAACTAGCACTAGAGTCATTGCATGTGTGTTCTATCCACAAACCACACATGGATCCACCACTGTCATTGCATGTCTGTTCTTTCCACAAACCACACGTGGATCAACAAGTGGTCATTGCATGTGTGTTCTTTCCACAAACCACATATGGATCAACTAGTGGTCATTGCATGTGTGTTCTTTTCCATAAACCACTTATGGATCCATTACAGTCATTGCATGTGTGTTATTTCCACAAACCATACATGGATCAACCACTAGAGTCATTGCATGTGTGTTATTTCCACAAACCACACATGGATCAACCACTAGAGTCATTGCATGTGTGTTATTTCCACAAACCACGCATGGATCAACCACTAGAGTCATTGCATGTGTGTTCTTATACTAAAACCAACACTAGAGTCATTGCATGTGTGTTCTTTTCACAAACCACACATGGATCCACCACTTTCATTGCATGTGTTTTCTTTCCACAAACCACACATGGATCAACCAGTGGTCATTGCATGTGTGTTCTTTTCCACAAACCACACATGGATCCACCAGTGGTCATTGCATGTGTATTCTTTCCACAAACCACATATGGATCAACCAGAGTCATTGCATGTGTGTTCTTTCCACAAACCACATATGGATCCATTTGAGTAATTGCATGTTTGTTCTTATACTAAAACCACAAACCAGCACTAGAGTCATTGCATGTCAGTTCTTGTCCACAAACCACACATGGATCCACTAGACTCATTGAATGTGTGTTCTTTTACACAAACAACTGATGGATCAACCAGTGGTCATTGCATGTGTGTTCTTTCCACAAACCACATGTGGACCCACTAGAGTCATTGCATGTGTGTTCTTATACTAAAACTAGCACTAGAGTCATTGCATGTGTGTTCTATCCACAAACCACACATGGATCCACCAATGTCATTGCATGTCTGTTCTTTCCACAAACCACACGTGGATCAACAAGTGGTCATTGCATGTGTGTTCTTTCCACAAACTACATATGGATCAACTAGTGGTCATTGCATGTGTGTTCTTTTCCATAAACCACTTATGGATCCATTACAGTCATTGCATGTGTGTTATTTCACCAAACCACACATGGATCAACCACTAGAGTCATTGCATGTGTGTTATTTCCACAAACCACACATGGATTAACCACTAGAGTCATTGCATGCCTATTATTTCCACAAACCACACATGGATGAACCACTAGAGTCATTGCATGTGTGTTCTTATACTAAAACCAACACTAGAGTCATTGCATGTGTGTTCTTTTCACAAACCACATATGGATCCACCACTGTCATTGCACGTGTGTCCTTTCCACAAACCACACATGGATCAACCAGTGGTCATTGCATGTGTGTTCTTTTCCACAAACCACACATGGATCCACCAGTGGTCATTGCATGTGTGTTCTTTCCACAAACCACATATGGATCAACCAGAGTCATTGCATGTGTGTTCTTTCCACAAACCACATATGGATCCATTTGAGTAATTGCATGTTTGTTCTTATACTAAAACCACAAACCAGCACTAGAGTCATTGCATGTGTGTTCTTTTCCACAAACCACACATGGATCCACTAGACTCATTGCATGTGTGTTCTTTTCCACAAACAACTTATGGACCAACCAGTGGTCATTGCATGTGTGTTCTTTTCACAAACTACATGTGGACCCACTAGAGTTATTGCATGTGTGTTCTAATACTAAAACTAGCACTAGAGTCATTGCATGTGTGTTCTATCCACAAACCACAGATGGATCCACCACTGTCATTGCATGTGTGTTCTTTCCACAAACTACACATAGATCAACCAGTGGTCATTGCATGTGTGTTCTTTCCACAAACCACATATGGATCAACCAGTGGTTATTGCATGTGTGTTCTTTTCCATAAACCACTTATGGATCCATTACAGTCATTGCATGTGTGTTATTTCCACAAACCACACATGGATCAACCACTAGAGTCATTGCATGTGTGTTATTTCTGCAAACCACACATGGATCAACCACTAGAGTCATTGCATGTGTGTTATTGCCACAAACCACACATGGATCAACCACTAGAGTCATTGCATGTGTGTTCTTATACTAAAACTAACACTAGAGTCATTGCATTTGTGTTCTTTTCACAAACCACACATGGATCCACCACTGTCATTGCATGTGTGTTCTTTCCACAAACCACACATGGATCAACCAGTGGTCATTGCATGTGTGTTCTTTTCCACAAACCACACATGGATCCACCAGTGGTCATTGCATGTGTGTTCTTTCCACAAACCACATATGTTTCAACTAGAGTCATTGCATGGTTGTTCTTTCCACAAACCACATATGGATCCATTTGAGTAATTGCATGTTTGTTCTTATACTGAAACCACAAACCAGCACTAGAGTCATTGCATGTGTGTTCTTTTCCACAAACCACACATGGATCCACCAGACTCATTGCATGTGTGTTCTTTTCCACAAACAACCGATGGATCAACCAGTGGTCATTGCATGTGTGTTCTTTCCACAAACCACATGTGGACCCACTAGAGTCATTGCATGTGTGTTCTTATACTAAAACTAGCACTAGAGTCATTGCATGTGTGTTCTATCCACAAACCACACGTGGATCCACCACTGGAATTGCATGTGTGTTCTTTCCACAAACCACACATGGATCAACAAGTGGTCATTGCATGTGTGTTCTTTCCACAAACCACATATGGATCAATCAGTGGTCATTGGATGTGTGTTCTTTTCCATAAACCACTTATGGATCCATTATAGTCATTGCATGTGTGTTATTTCCACAAACCACACATGGATCAACCACTAGAGTCATTGCATGTGTGTTATTTCCACAAACCACACATGGATCAACCACTAGAGTCATTGCATGCCTATTATTTCCACAAACCACACATGGATGAACCACTAGAGTCATTGCATGTGTGTTCTTATACTAAAACCAACACTAGAGTCATTGCATGTGTGTTCTTTTCACAAACCACACATGGATCCACCACTCTCATTGCACGTGTGTTCTTTCCACAAACCACACATGGATCAACCAGTGGTCATCGCATGTGTGTTCTTTTCCACAAACCACACATCGATCCACTAGTGGTCATTGCATGTGTGTTCTTTCCACAAACCACATATGGATCAACCAGAGTCATTGCATGTGTGTTATTTTCCATAAACCACTTATGGATCCATTACAGTCATTGCATGTGTGTTATTTCCACAAACCACACATGGATCAACCACTAGAGTCATTGCATGTGTGTTATTTCCACAAACCACACATGGATGAACCACTAGAGTCATTGCATGTGTGTTATTTCCACAAACCACACATGGATCAACCACTAGAGTCATTGCATGTGTGTTATTTCCACAAACCACACATGGATCAACCACTAGAGTCATTGCATGTGTGTTCTTATCCTAAAACCAACACTAGAGTCATTGCATTTGTGTTCTTTTCACAAACCACACATGGATCCACCACTATCATTGCATGTGTGTTCTTTCCACAAACCACACATGGATCAACCAGTGGTCATTGCATGTGTGTTCATTTCCACAAACCACACATGGATCCACCAGTGGTCATTGCATGCGTGTTCTTTCAAATAAACCACGTATGGATCAACCAGAGACATTGCAAGTGTGTTCTTTACACAAACCACATATGGATCCATTTGAGTAATTGCATGTTTGTTCTTATACTAAAACCACAAACCAGCACTAGAGTCATTGCATGTCTGTTCTTTTCCACAAACCACACATGGATCCACTAGACTCATTGAATGTGTGTTCTTTTACACAAACAACTGATGGATCAACCAGTGGTCATTGCATGTGTGTTCTTTCCACAAACCACATGTGGACCCACTAGAGTCATTGCATGTGTATTCTTATACTAAAACTAGCACTAGAGTCATTGCATGTGTGTTCTATCCACAAACCACACATGGATCCACCACTATCATTGCATGTCTGTTCTTTCCACAAACCACACGTGGATCAACAAGTGGTCATTGCATGTGTGTTCTTTCCACAAACCACATATGGATCAACTAGTGGTCATTGCATGTGTGTTCTTTTCCATAAACCACTTATGGATCCATTACAGTCATTGCATGTGTGTTATTTCCAAAAACCACACATGGATCAACCACTAGAGTCATTGCATGTGTGTTATTTCCACAAACCACACATGGATCAACCACTAGAGTCATTTCATGTGTGTTATTTCCACAAACCACACATGGATCAACCACTAGAGTCATTGCATGTGTGTTCTTATACTAAAACCAACAATAGAGTCATTGCATGTGTATTGTTTTCACAAACCACACATGGATCCAGCACTGTCATTGCATGTGTGTTCTTTCCACAAACCACACATGGATCAACCAGTGGTCATTGCATGTGTGTTCTTTTCCACAAACCACACATGGATCCACTAGTGGTCATTGCATGTGTGTTCTTTCCACAAACCACATATGGATCAACCAGAGTCATTCCATGTTTGTTCTTTCCACAAACCACATATGGATCCATTTGAGTAATTGCATGTTTGTTCTTATACTAAAACCACAAACCAGCACTAGAGTCATTGCATGTGTGTTCTTTTCCACAAACCACACATGGAACCACTAGACTCATTGCATGTGTGTTCTTTTCCACAAACAACTTATGGACCAACCAGTGGTCATTGCATGTGTGTTCTTTTCACAAACTACATGTGGACCCACTAGAGTCAATGCATGTGTGTTCTAATACTAAAACTAGCACTAGAGTCATTGCATGTGTGTTCTATCCACAAACCACAGATGGATCCACCACTGTCATTGCATGTGTGTTCTTTCCACAAACCACACATAGATCAACAAGTGGTCATTGCATGTGTGTTCTTTCCACAAACCACATATGGATCAACCAGTTGTCATTGCATGTGTGTTCTTTTCCATAAACCACTTATGGATCCATTACAGTCATTGCATGTGTGTTATTTCCACAAACCACACATGGATCAACCACTAGAGTCATTGCATGTGTGTTATTTCCACAAACCACACATGGATCAACCACTAGAGTCATTGCATGTGTGTTATTTCCACAAATCACACATGGATCAACCACTAGAGTCATTGCATGTGCGTTCTTATACTAAAACCAACACTAGAGTCATCGCATGTGTGTTCTTTTCACAAACCACACATGGATCCACCAGTGTCATTGCATGTGTGTTCTTTCCACAAACCACACATGGATTAACCAGTGGTCATTGCATGTGCGTTCTTTTCCACAAACCACACATGGATCCACCAGTGGTCATTGCATGTGTGTTCTTTCCAAAAACCACATATGGATCAACCAGAGTCATCGCATGTGTGTTCTTTCCACAAACCACATAGGGATCCATTTGAGTAATTGCATGTTTGTTGTTATACCAAAACCACAAACCAGCACTAGAGTCATTGCATGTGTGTTCTTTTCCACAAACCACACATGGATCCACTAGACTCAATGCATGTGTGTTCTTTTCCACAAACAACGGATGGATCAACCAGTGGTCATTGCATGTGTGTTCTTTCCACAAACCACATGTGGACCCACTAGAGTCATTGCATGTGTGTTCTTATACTAAAACTAGCACTAGAGTCATTGCATGTGTGTTCTATCCATAAACCACACATGGATCCACCACTGTCATTGCATGTCTGCTCTTTCCACAAACCACACATGGATCAACTAGTGGTCATTGCATGTGTGTTCTTTCCACAGACCACATATGGATCAACCAGTGGTCATTGCATGTCTGTTCTTTTCCATAAACCACTTATGGATCCATTATAGTCATTGCATGTGTGTTATTTCCACAAACCACACATGGATCAACCACTAGAGTCATTACATGTGTGTTATTTCCACAAACCACACATGGATCAACCACTAGAGTCATTGCATGTGTGTTCTTTTCACAAACCACACATGGATCCACCATTGTCATTGCATGTGTGTTCTTTCCACAAACCACACATGGATCAACCAGTGGTCATTGCATGTGTGTTCTTTTCCACAAACCACACATGGATCCACCAGTGGTCATTGCATGTGTGTTCTTTCCACAAACCACATATGGATCAACCAGAGTCATTACGTGTGTGTTCTTTCCACAAACCACATATGGATCCATTTGAGTAATTGCATGTTTGTTGTTATACTAAAACCACAAACCAGCACTAGAGTCATTGCATGTGTGTTCTTTGCTACAAACCACACATGGATCCACTATACTCATTGCATGTGTGTTCTTTTCCATAAACAACTGATGGATCGACTAGTAGTCATTGCATATGTGTTCTTTCCACAAACCACATGTGGACCCACTATAGTCATTGCATGTGTGTTCTTATACTAAAACTAGCACTAGAGTCATTGCATGTGTGTTCTATCCATAAACCACACATGGATCCACCACTGTCATTGCATGTCTGTTCTTTCCACAAACCACACGTGGATCAACAAGTGGTCATTGCATGTGTGTTCTTTCCACAAACCACATATGGATCAACCAGTGGTCATGGCATGTGTGTTCTTTTCCATAAACCACTTATGGATCCATTATAGTCATTGCATGTGTGTTCTTTCCACAAACCACACATGGATCAACAAGTGGTCATTGCATGTGTGTTCTTTCCACAAACCACACATGGATCAACCACTAGAGTCATTGCATGTGTGTTCTTATACTAAAACCAACACTAGAGTCATTGCATGTGTGTTGTTTTCACAAACCACACATGGATCCACCACTGTCATTGCATGTGTGTTCTTTCCACAAACCACACATGGATCAACCACTAGAGTCATTGCATGTGTGTTATTTCCACAAACCACACATGGATCAACCACTAGAGTCATTGCATGCCTATTATTTCCACAAACCACACATTGATGAACCACTAGAGTCATTGCATGTGTGTTCTTATACTAAAACCAACACTAGAGTCATTGCATGTGTGTTCTTTTCACAAACCACACATGGATCCACCACTGTCATTGCACGTGTGTTCTTTCCACAAACCACACATGGATCAACCAGTGGTCATTGCATGTGTGTTCTTTTCCACAAACCACACATGGATCCACCAGTGGTCATTACATGTGTGTTCTTTCCACAAACCACATATGGATCCATTTGAGTAATTGCATGTTTGTTCTTATACTAAAACCACAAACCAGCACTAGAGTCATTGCAGATGTGTTCTTTTCCACAAACCACACATGGATCCACTAGACTCATTGTATGTCTGTTCTTTTCCACAAACAACTGATGGATCAACCAGTGGTCATTGCATGTGTGTTCTTTCCACAAATCACATGTGGACCCACTAGAGTCATTGCATGTGTGTTCTTATACTAAAACTAGCACTAGAGTCATTGCATGTGTGTTCTATCCACAAACTACACATGGATCCACCACTGTCATTGCATGTCTGTTCTTTCCACAAACCACACGTGGATCAACAAGTGGTCATTGCATGTGTGTTCTTTCCACATACCACATATGGATAAACCAGTGGTCATTGCATGTGTGATCTTTTCCATAAACCACTTATGGATCCATTACAGTCATTGCATGTGTGTTATTTCCACAAACCACACATGGATCAACCACTAGAGTCATTGCATGTGTGTTATTTCCACAAACCACACATGGATCAAACACTAGAGTCATTGCATGTGCGTTCTTATACTAAAACCAACACTAGAGTCATCGCATGTGTGTTCTTTTCACAAACCATACATGGATCCACCATTGTCATTGCATGTGTGTTCTTTCCACAAACCACACATGGATCAACCAGTGGTCATTGCATGTGTGTTCTTTTCCACAAACCACACATGGATCCACCAGTGGTCATTGCATGTGTGTTCTTTCCACAAACCACATATGGATCAACCAGAGTCATTGCATGTGTGTTCTTTCCACAAACCACATATGGATCCATTTGAGTAATTGCATGTTTGTTGTTATACTAAAACCACAAACCAGCACTAGAGTCATTGCATGTGTGTTCTTTTCCACAAACCACACATGGATCCACTAGACTCATTGCATGTGTGTTCTTTTCCACAAACAACGGATGGATCAACCAGTGGTCATTGCATGTGTGTTCTTTCCACAAACCACATGTGGACCCACTAGAGTCATTGCATGTGTGTTCTCATACTAAAACTAGCACTAGAGACATTGCATGTGTGTTCTTTCCACAAACCACATATGGATCAACCAGAGTCATTGCATGTCTGTTCCTTTCACAAACCACACGTGGATCAACTAGTGGTCATTGCATGTGTGTTCTTTCCACAAACCACATATGGATCAACCAGTGGTCACTTCATGTGTGTTCTTTTCCATAAACCACTTATGGATCCATTACAGTCATTGCATGTGTGTTATTTCCACAAACCACACATGTATCAACCACTAGAGTCATTGCATGTGTGTTATTTCCGCAAACCACACATGGATCAATCACTAGAGTCATTGCATGTGTGTTCTTTAAACAAACCACACATGGATCCACCGTTGTCATTGCATGTGTGTTATTTCCACAAACCACACATGGATCAACCACTAGAGTCATTGCATGTGTGTTATTTCCACAAACCACACATGGATCAACCACTAGAGTCATTGCATGTGTGTTATTTCCACAAACCACACATGGATCAACCACTAGAGTCATTGCATGTGCGTTCTTATACTAAAACCAACCTTAGAGACATTGTATGTGTGTTCTTTTCACAAACCACACATGGATCCACCATTGTCATTGCATGTGTGTTCTTTCCACAAACCACACATGGATCAACCAGTGGTCATTGCATGTGTGTTATTTTCCACAAACCACACATGGATCCACCAGTGGTCATTGCATGTGTGTTCTTTCCACAAACCACATATGGATCAACCAGAGTCATTGCATGTGTGTTCTTTCCACAAACCACATATGGATCCATTTGAGTAATTGCATGTTTGTTCTTATACTAAAACCACAAACCAGCACTAGAGTCATTGCATGTGTGTTCTTTTCCACAAACCACACATGGATCCACTAGACTCATTGCATGTGTGTTCTTTTCCACAAACAACTTATGGACCAACCAGTGGTCATTGCATGTGTGTTCTTTTCACAAACTACATGTGGACCCACTAGAGTTATTGCATGTGTGTTCTAATACTAAAACTAGCACTAGAGTCATTGCATGTGTGTTCTATCCACAAACCACAGATGGATCCACCACTGTCATTGCATGTGTGTTCTTTCCACAAACTACACATAGAATAACCAGTGGTCATTGCATGTGTGTTCTTTCCACAAACCACATATGGATCAACCAGTGGTCATTGCATGTGTGTTCTTTTCCATAAACCACTTATGGATCCATTACAGTCATTGCATGTGTGTTATTTCCACAAACCACACATGGATCAACCACTAGAGTCATTGCATGTGTGTTATTTCTGCAAACCACACATGGATCAACCACTAGAGTCATTGCATGTGTGTTATTGCCACAAACCACACATGGATCAACCACTAGAGTCATTGCATGTGTGTTCTTATACTAAAACTAACACTAGAGTCATTGCATTTGTGTTCTTTTCACAAACCACACATGGATCCACCACTGTCATTGCATGTGTGTTCTTTCCACAAACCACACATGGATCAACCAGTGGTCATTGCATGTGTGTTCTTTTCCACAAACCACACATGGATCCACCAGTGGTCATTGCATGTGTGTTCTTTCCACAAACCACATATGTTTCAACCAGAGTCATTGCATGGTTGTTCTTTCCACAAACCACATATGGATCCATTTGAGTAATTGCATGTTTGTTCTTATACTGAAACCACAAACCAGCACTAGAGTCATTGCATGTGTGTTCTTTTCCACAAACCACACATGGATCCGCCAGACTCATTGCATGTGTGTTCTTTTCCACAAACAACCGATGGATCAACCAGTGGTCATTGCATGTGTGTTCTTTCCACAAACCACATGTGGACCCACTAGAGTCATTGCATGTGTGTTCTTATACTAAAACTAGCACTAGAGTCATTGCATGTGTGTTCTATCCACAAACCACACGTGGATCCACCACTGGAATTGCATGTGTGTTCTTTCCACAAACCACACATGGATCAACAAGTGGTCATTGCATGTGTGTTCTTTCCACAAACCACATATGGATCAATCAGTGGTCATTGGATGTGTGTTCTTTTCCATAAACCACTTATGGATCCATTATAGTCATTGCATGTGTGTTATTTCCACAAACCACACATGGATCAACCACTAGAGTCATTGCATGTGTGTTATTTCCACAAACCACACATGGATCAACCACTAGAGTCATTGCATGCCTATTATTTCCACAAACCACACATGGATGAACCACTAGAGTCATTGCATGTGTGTTCTTATACTAAAACCAACACTAGAGTCATTGCATGTGTGTTCTTTTCACAAACCACACATGGATCCACCACTCTCATTGCACGTGTGTTCTTTCCACAAACCACACATGGATCAACCAGTGGTCATCGCATGTGTGTTCTTTTCCACAAACCACACATCGATCCACTAGTGGTCATTGCATGTGTCTTCTTTCCACAAACCACATATGGATCAACCAGAGTCATTGCATGTGTGTTATTTTCCATAAACCACTTATGGATCCATTACAGTCATTGCATGTGTGTTATTTCCACAAACCACACATGGATCAACCACTAGAGTCATTGCATGTGTGTTATTTCCACAAACCACACATGGATGAACCACTAGAGTCATTGCATGCGTGTTATTTCCACAAACCACACATGGATCAACCACTAGAGTCATTGCATGTGTGTTATTTCCACAAACCACACATGGATCAACCACTAGAGTCATTGCATGTGTGTTCTTATCCTAAAACCAACACTAGAGTCATTGCATTTGTGTTCTTTTCACAAACCACACATGGATCCACCACTGTCATTGCATGTGTGTTCTTTCCACAAACCACACATGGATCAACCAGTGGTCATTGCATGTGTGTTCATTTCCACAAACCACACATGGATCCACCAGTGGTCATTGCATGCGTGTTCTTTCAAACAAACCACCAACCAGAGACATTGCAAGTGTGTTCTTTCCACAAACCACATATGGATCCATTTGAGTAATTGCATGTTTGTTCTTATACTAAAACCACAAACCAGCACTAGAGTCATTGCATGTCTGTTCTTTTCCACAAACCACACATGTATCCACTAGACTCATTGAATGTGTGTTCTTTTACACAAACAACTGATGGATCAACCAGTGGTCATTGCATGTGTGTTCTTTCCACAAACCACATGTGGACCCACTAGAGTCATTGCATGTGTATTCTTATACTAAAACTAGCACTAGAGTCATTGCATGTGTGTTCTATCCACAAACCACACATGGATCCACCACTGTCATTGCATGTCTGTTCTTTCCACAAACCACACGTGGATCAACAAGTGGTCATTGCATGTGTGTTCTTTCCACAAACCACATATGGATCAACTAGTGGTCATTGCATGTGTGTTCTTTTCCATAAACCACTTATGGATCCATTACAGTCATTGCATGTGTGTTATTTCCAAAAACCACACATGGATCAACCACTAGAGTCATTGCATGTGTGTTATTTCCACAAACCACACATGGATCAACCACTAGAGTCATTGCATGTGTGTTATTTCCACAAACCACACATGGATCAACCACTAGAGTCATTGCATGTGTGTTCTTATACTAAAACCAACAATAGAGTCATTGCATGTGTGTTGTTTTCACAAACCACACATGGATCCACCACTGTCATTGCATGTGTGTTCTTTCCACAAACCACACATGGATCAACCAGTGGTCATTGCATGTGTGTTCTTTTCCACAAACCACACATGGATCCACTAGTGGTCATTGCATGTGTGTTCTTTCCACAAACCACATATGGATCAACCAGAGTCATTGCATGTTTGTTCTTTCCACAAACCACATATGGATCCATTTGAGTAATTGCATGTTTGTTCTTATACTAAAACCACAAACCAGCACTAGAGTCATTGCATGTGTGTTCTTTTCCACAAACCACACATGGAACCACTAGACTCATTGCATGTGTGTTCTTTTCCACAAACAACTTATGGACCAACCAGTGGTCATTGCATGTGTGTTCTTTTCACAAACTACATGTGGACCCACTAGAGTCATTGCATGTGTGTTCTAATACTAAAACTAGCACTAGAGTCATTGCATGTGTGTTCTCTCCACAAACCACAGATGGATCCACCACTGTCATTGCATGTGTGTTCTTTCCACAAACCACACATAGATAAACAAGTGGTCATTGCATGTGTGTTCTTTCCACAAACCACATATGGATCAACCAGTTGTCATTGCATGTGTGTTCTTTTCCATAAACCAATTATGGATCCATTACAGTCATTGCATGTGTGTTATTTCCACAAACCACACATGGATCAACCACTAGAGTCATTGCATGTGTGTTATTTCCACAAACCACACATGGATCAACCACTAGAGTCATTGCATGTGTGTTATTTCCACAAATCACACATGGATCAACCACTAGAGTCATTGCATGTGCGTTCTTATACTAAAACCAACACTAGAGTCATCGCATGTGTGTTCTTTTCACAAACCACACATGGATCCACCAGTGTCATTGCATGTGTGTTCTTTCCACAAACCACACATGGATTAACCAGTGGTCATTGCATGTGCGTTCTTTTCCACAAACCACACATGGATCCACCAGTGGTCATTGCATGTGTGTTCTTTCCAAAAACCACATATGGATCAACCAGAGTCATCGCATGTGTGTTCTTTCCACAAACCACATATGGATCCATTTGAGTAATTGCATGTTTGTTGTTATACCAAAACCACAAACCAGCACTAGAGTCATTGCATGTGTGTTCTTTTCCACAAACCACACATGGATCCACCAGTGGTCATTGCATGCGTGTTCTTTCGAACAAACCACATATGGATCAACCAGAGACATTGCAAGTGTGTTCTTTCCACAAACCACATATGGATCCATTTGAGTAATTGCATGTTTGTTCTTCTACTCAAACCACAAACCAGCACTAGAGTCATTGCATGTCTGTTCTTTTCCACAAACCACACATGGATCCACTAGACTCATTGAATGTGTGTTCTTTTACACAAACAACTGATGGATCAACCAGTGGTCATTGCATGTGTGTTCTTTCCACAAACCACATGTGGACCCACTAGAGTCATTGCATGTGTATTCTTATACTAAAACTAGCACTAGAGTCATTGCATGTGTGTTCAATCCACAAACCACACATGGATCCACCACTGTCATTGCATGTCTGTTCTTTCCACAAACCACACGTGGATCAACAAGTGGTCATTGCATGTGTGTTCTTTCCACAAACCACATATGGATCAACTAGTGGTCATTGCATGTGTGTTCTTTTCCATAAACCACTTATGGATCCATTACAGTCATTGCATGTGTGTTATTTCCAAAAACCACACATGGATCAACCACTAGAGTCATTGCATGTGTGTTATTTCCACAAACCACACATGGATCAACCACTAGAGTCATTGCATGTGTGTTATTTCCACAAACCACACATGGATCAACCACTAGAGTCATTGCATGTGTGTTCTTATACTAAAACCAACAATAGAGTCATTGCATGTGTGTTGTTTTCACAAACTACACATGGATCCACCACTGTCATTGCATGTGTGTTCTTTCCACAAACCACACATGGATCAACCAGTGGTCATTGCATGTGTGTTCTTTTCCACAAACCACACATGGATCCACTAGTGGTCATTGCATGTGTGTTCTTTCCACAAACCACATATCGATCAACCAGAGTCATTGCATGTTTGTTCTTTCCACAAACCACATATGGATCCATTTGAGTAATTGCATGTTTGTTCTTATACTAAAACCACAAACCAGCACTAGAGTCATTGCATGTGTGTTCTTTTCCACAAACCACACATGGAACCACTAGACTCATTGCATGTGTGTTCTTTTCCACAAACAACTTATGGACCAACCAGTGGTCATTGCATGTGTGTTCTTTTCACAAACTACATGTGGACCCACTAGAGTCATTGCATGTGTGTTCTAATACTAAAACTAGCACTAGAGTCATTGCATGTGTGTTCTATCCACAAACCACAGATGGATCCACCACTGTCATTGCATGTGTGTTCTTTCCACAAACCACACATAGATCAACAAGTGGTCATTGCATGTGTGTTCTTTCCACAAACCACATATGGATCAACCAGTTGTCATTGCATGTGTGTTCTTTTCCATAAACCACTTATGGATCCATTACAGTCATTGCATGTGTGTTATTTCCACAAACCACACATGGATCAACCACTAGAGTCATTGCATGTGTGTTATTTCCACAAACCACACATGGATCAACCACTAGAGTCATTGCATGTGTGTTATTTCCACAAATCACACATGGATCAACCACTAGAGTCATTGCATGTGCGTTCTTATACTAAAACCAACACTAGAGTCATCGCATGTGTGTTCTTTTCACAAACCACACATGGATCCACCAGTGTCATTGCATGTGTGTTCTTTCCACAAACCACACATGGATTAACCAGTGGTCATTGCATGTGCGTTCTTTTCCACAAACCACACATGGATCCACCAGTGGTCATTGCATGTGTGTTCTTTCCAAAAACCACATATGGATCAACCAGAGTCATCGCATGTGTGTTCTTTCCACAAACCACATATGGATCCATTTGAGTAATTGCATGTTTGTTGTTATACCAAAACCACAAACCAGCACTAGAGTCATTGCATGTGTGTTCTTTTCCACAAACCACACATGGATCCACTAGACTCAATGCATGTGTGTTCTTTTCCACAAACAACGGATGGATCAACCTGTGGTCATTGCATGTGTGTTCTTTCCACAAACCACATGTGGACCCACTAGAGTCATTGCATGTGTGTTCTTATACTAAAACTAGCACTAGAGTCATTGCATGTGTGTTCTATCCATAAACCACACATGGATCCACCACTGTCATTGCATGTCTGCTCTTTCCACAAACCACACATGGATCAACTAGTGGTCATTGCATGTGTGTTCTTTCCACAGACCACATATGGATCAACCAGTGGTCATTGCATGTCTGTTCTTTTCCATAAACCACTTATGGATCCATTATAGTCATTGCATGTGTGTTATTTCCACAAACCACACATGGATCAACCACTAGAGTCATTACATGTGTGTTATTTCCACAAACCACACATGGATCAACCACTAGAGTCATTGCATGTGTGTTCTTTTCACAAACCACACATGGATCCACCATTGTCATTGCATGTGTGTTCTTTCCACAAACCACACATGGATCAACCAGTGGTCATTGCATGTGTGTTCTTTTCCACAAACCACATATGGATCAACCAGAGTCATTGCATGTGTGTTATTTTCCATAAACCACTTATGGATCCATTACAGTCATTGCATGTGTGTTATTTCCACAAACCACACATGGATCAACCACTAGAGTCATTGCATGTGTGTTATTTCCACAAACCACACATGGATGAACCACTAGAGTCATTGCATGTGTGTTATTTCCACAAACCACACATGGATCAACCACTAGAGTCATTGCATGTGTGTTATTTCCACAAACCACACATGGATCAACCACTAGAGTCATTGCATGTGTGTTCTTATCCTAAAACCAACACTAGAGTCATTGCATTTGTGTTCTTTTCACAAACCACACATGGATCCACCACTGTCATTGCATGTGTGTTCTTTCCACAAACCACACATGGATCAACCAGTGGTCATTGCATGTGTGTTCATTTCCACAAACCACACATGGATCCACCAGTGGTCATTGCATGCGTGTTCTTTCAAACAAACCACTAACCAGAGACATTGCAAGTGTGTTCTTTCCACAAACCACATATGGATCCATTTGAGTAATTGCATGTTTGTTCTTATACTAAAACCACAAACCAGCACTAGAGTCATTGCATGTCTGTTCTTTTCCACAAACCACACATGGATCCACTAGACTCATTGAATGTGTGTTCTTTTACACAAACAACTGATGGATCAACCAGTGGTCATTGCATGTGTGTTCTTTCCACAAACCACATGTGGACCCACTAGAGTCATTGCATGTGTATTCTTATACTAAAACTAGCACTAGAGTCATTGCATGTGTGTTCTATCCACAAACCACACATGGATCCACCACTGTCATTGCATGTCTGTTCTTTCCACAAACCACACGTGGATCAACAAGTGGTCATTGCATGTGTGTTCTTTCCACAAACCACATATGGATCAACTAGTGGTCATTGCATGTGTGTTCTTTTCCATAAACCACTTATGGATCCATTACAGTCATTGCATGTGTGTTATTTCCAAAAACCACACATGGATCAACCACTAGAGTCATTGCATGTGTGTTATTTCCACAAACCACACATGGATCAACCACTAGAGTCATTGCATGTGTGTTATTTCCACAAACCACACATGGATCAACCACTAGAGTCATTGCATGTGTGTTCTTATACTTAAACCAACAATAGAGTCATTGCATGTGTGTTGTTTTCACAAACCACACATGGATCCACCACTGTCATTGCATGTGTGTTCTTTCCACAAACCACACATGGATCAACCAGTGGTCATTGCATGTGTGTTCTTTTCCACAAACCACACATGGATCCACTAGTGGTCATTGCATGTGTGTTCTTTCCACAAACCACATATGGATCAACCAGAGTCATTGCATGTTTGTTCTTTCCACAAACCACATATGGATCCATTTGAGTAATTGCATGTTTGTTCTTATACTAAAACCACAAACCAGCACTAGAGTCATTGCATGTGTGTTCTTTTCCACAAACCACACATGGAACCACTAGACTCATTGCATGTGTGTTCTTTTCCACAAACAACTTATGGACCAACCAGTGGTCATTGCATGTGTGTTCTTTTCACAAACTACATGTGGACCCACTAGAGTCATTGCATGTGTGTTCTAATACTAAAACTAGCACTAGAGTCATTGCATGTGTGTTCTATCCACAAACCACAGATGGATCCACCACTGTCATTGCATGTGTGTTCTTTCCACAAACCACACATAGATCAACAAGTGGTCATTGCATGTGTGTTCTTTCCACAAACCACATATGGATCAACCAGTTGTCATTGCATGTGTGTTCTTTTCCATAAACCACTTATGGATCCATTACAGTCATTGCATGTGTGTTATTTCCACAAACCACACATGGATCAACCACTAGAGTCATTGCATGTGTGTTATTTCCACAAACCACACATGGATCAACCACTAGAGTCATTGCATGTGTGTTATTTCCACAAATCACACATGGATCAACCACTAGAGTCATTGCATGTGCGTTCTTATACTAAAACCAACACTAGAGTCATCGCATGTGTGTTCTTTTCACAAACCACACATGGATCCACCAGTGTCATTGCATGTGTGTTCTTTCCACAAACCACACATGGATTAACCAGTGGTCATTGCATGTGCGTTCTTTTCCACAAACCACACATGGATCCACCAGTGGTCATTGCATGTGTGTTCTTTCCAAAAACCACATATGGATCAACCAGAGTCATCGCATGTGTGTTCTTTCCACAAACCACATATGGATCCATTTGAGTAATTGCATGTTTGTTGTTATACCAAAACCACAAACCAGCACTAGAGTCATTGCATGTGTGTTCTTTTCCACAAACCACACATGGATCCACTAGACTCAATGCATGTGTGTTCTTTTCCACAAACAACGGATGGATCAACCTGTGGTCATTGCATGTGTGTTCTTTCCACAAACCACATGTGGACCCACTAGAGTCATTGCATGTGTGTTCTTATACTAAAACTAGCACTAGAGTCATTGCATGTGTGTTCTATCCATAAACCACACATGGATCCACCACTGTCATTGCATGTCTGCTCTTTCCACAAACCACACATGGATCAACTAGTGGTCATTGCATGTGTGTTCTTTCCACAGACCACATATGGATCAACCAGTGGTCATTGCATGTCTGTTCTTTTCCATAAACCACTTATGGATCCATTATAGTCATTGCATGTGTGTTATTTCCACAAACCACACATGGATCAACCACTAGAGTCATTACATGTGTGTTATTTCCACAAACCACACATGGATCAACCACTAGAGTCATTGCATGTGTGTTCTTTTCACAAACCACACATGGATCCACCATTGTCATTGCATGTGTGTTCTTTCCACAAACCACACATGGATCAACCAGTGGTCATTGCATGTGTGTTCTTTTCCACAAACCACACATGGATCCACCAGTGGTCATTGCATGTGTGTTCTTTCCACAAACCACATATGGATCAACCAGAGTCATTACGTGTGTGTTCTTTCCACAAACCACATATGGATCCATTTGAGTAATTGCATGTTTGTTGTTATACTAAAACCACAAACCAGCACTAGAGTCATTGCATGTGTGTTCTTTGCTACAAACCACACATGGATCCACTATACTCATTGCATGTGTGTTCTTTTCCATAAACAACTGATGGATCGACTAGTAGTCATTGCATATGTGTTCTTTCCACAAACCACATGTGGACCCACTATAGTCATTGCATGTGTGTTCTTATACTAAAACTAGCACTAGAGTCATTGCATGTGTGTTCTATCCATAAACCACACATGGATCCACCACTGTCATTGCATGTCTGTTCTTTCCACAAACCACACGTGGATCAACAAGTGGTCATTGCATGTGTGTTCTTTCCACAAACCACATATGGATCAACCAGTGGTCATGGCATGTGTGTTCTTTTCCATAAACCACTTATGGATCCATTATAGTCATTGCATGTGTGTTCTTTCCACAAACCACACATGGATCAACAAGTGGTCATTGCATGTGTGTTCTTTCCACAAACCACACATGGATCAACCACTAGAGTCATTGCATGTGTGTTCTTATACTAAAACCAACACTAGAGTCATTGCATGTGTGTTGTTTTCACAAACCACACATGGATCCACCACTGTCATTGCATGTGTGTTCTTTCCACAAACCACACATGGATCAACCACTAGAGTCATTGCATGTGTGTTATTTCCACAAACCACACATGGATCAACCACTAGAGTCATTGCATGCCTATTATTTCCACAAACCACACATTGATGAACCACTAGAGTCATTGCATGTGTGTTCTTATACTAAAACCAACACTAGAGTCATTGCATGTGTGTTCTTTTCACAAACCACACATGGATCCACCACTGTCATTGCACGTGTGTTCTTTCCACAAACCACACATGGATCAACCAGTGGTCATTGCATGTGTGTTCTTTTCCACAAACCACACATGGATCCACCAGTGGTCATTACATGTGTGTTCTTTCCACAAACCACATATGGATCCATTTGAGTAATTGCATGTTTGTTCTTATACTAAAACCACAAACCAGCACTAGAGTCATTGCATGTGTGTTCTTTTCCACAAACCACACATGGATCCACTAGACTCATTGTATGTGTGTTCTTTTCCACAAACAACTGATGGATCAACCAGTGGTCATTGCATGTGTGTTCTTTCCACAAATCACATGTGGACCCACTAGAGTCATTGCATGTGTGTTCTTATACTAAAACTAGCACTAGAGTCATTGCATGTGTGTTCTATCCACAAACTACACATGGATCCACCACTGTCATTGCATGTCTGTTCTTTCCACAAACCACACGTGGATCAACAAGTGGTCATTGCAAATGTGTTCTTTCCACATACCACATATGGATCAACCAGAGTCATTGCATGTCTGTTCCTTCCACAAACCACACGTGGATCAACTAGTGGTCATTGCATGTGTGTTCTTTCCACAAACCACATATGGATCAACCAGTGGTCACTTCATGTGTGTTCTTTTCCATAAACCACTTATGGATCCATTACAGTCATTGCATGTGTGTTATTTCCACAAACCACACATGGATCAACCACTAGAGTCATTGCATGTGTGTTATTTCTGCAAACCACACATGGATCAATCACTAGAGTCATTGCATGTGTGTTCTTTAAACAAACCACACATGGATCCACCGTTGTCATTGCATGTGTGTTATTTCCACAAACCACACATGGATCAACCACTAGAGTCATTGCATGTGTGTTATTTCCATAAACCACACATGGATCAACCACTAGAGTCATTGCATGTGTGTTATTTCCACAAACCACACATGGATCAACCACTAGAGTCATTGCATGTGCGTTCTTATACTAAAACCAACCTTAGAGTCATTGCATGTGTGTTCTTTTCACAAACCACACATGGATCCACCATTGTCATTGCATGTGTGTTCTTTCCACAAACCACACATGGATCAACCAGTGGTCATTGCATGTGTGTTATTTTCCACAAACCACACAAGGATACACCAGTGGTCATTGCATGTGTGTTCTTTCCACAAACCACATATGGATCAACCAGAGTCATTGCATGTGTGTTCTTTCCACAAACCACATATGGATCCATTTGAGTAATTGCATGTTTGTCCTTATACTAAAACCACAAACCAGCACTAGAGTCATTGCATGTGTGTTCTTTTCCACAAACCACACATGGATCCACTATACTCATTGCATGTGTGTTCTTTTCCACAAATAACTTATGGATCAACCAGTGGTCATTGCATATGTGTTCTTTTCACAAACTACATGTCGACCCACTAGAGTCATTGCATGTGTGTTCTTATACTAAAACTAGCACTAGAGTCATTGTATGTGTGTTCTATCCACAAACTACACATGGATCCACCACTGTCATTCCATGTCTGTTCTTTCCACAAACCACACGTGGATCAACAAGTGGTCATTGCATGTGTGTTCTTTCCACAAACCACGTATGGATCAACCAGTGGTCATTGCATGTGTGCTCTTTTCCATAAACCACTTATGGATCCATTATAGTCATTGCATGTGTGTTATTTCCACACACCACACATGGATCAACCACTAGAGTCATTGCATGTGTGTTATTTCCACAAACCACACATGGATCAACCAATAGAGTCATTGCATGCCTATTATTTCCACAAACCACACATGGATGAACCACTAGAGTCATTGCATGTGTGTTCTTATACTAAAACCAACACTAGAGTCATTGCATGTGTGTTCTTTTCACAAACCACACATGGATCCACCACTGTCATTGCACGTGTGTTCTTTCCACAAACCACACATGGATCAACCAGTGGTCATTACATGTGTGTTCTTTTCCACAAACCACACATGGATCCACCAGTGGTCATTGCATGTGTGTTCTTTCCACAAACCACATATGGATCCATTTGAGTAATTGCATGTTTGTTCTTATACTAAAACCACAAACCAGCACTAGAGTCATTGCATGTGTGTTCTTTTCCACAAACCACACATGGATCAACCACTAGAGTCATTGCATGTGTGTTATTTCCACAAACCACACATGGATCAACCACTAGAGTCATTGCATGCCTATTATTTCCACAAACCACACATGGATGAACCACTAGAGTCATTGCATGTGTGTTCTTGTACTAAAACCAACACTAGAGTCATTGCATGTGTGTTCTTTTCACAAACCACACATGGATCCACCACTGTCGTTGCACGTGTGTTCTTTCCACAAACCACATGTGGATCAACCAGTGGTCATTGCATGTGTGTTCTTTTCCACAAACGACACATGGATCCACCAGTGGTCATTGCATGTGTGTTCTTTCCACAAACCACATATGGATCCATTTGAGTAATTGCATGTTTGTTCTTATACTAAAACCACAAACCAGCACTAGAGTCATTGCATGTGTGTTCTTTCATCAAACCACATGTGGACCCACTCGAGTCATTGCATGTGTGTTCTTATACTAAAACTAGCACTAGAGTCATTGCATGTGTGTTCTATCCACAAACTACACATGGATCCACCACTGTCATTGCATGTCTATTCTTTCCACAAACCACACATGGATCAACAAGTGGTCATTGCATGTGTGTTCTTTCCACAAACCACATATGGATCAACCAGTGGTCATTGAATGTGTGATCTTTTCCATAAACCACTTATGGATCCATTACAGTCATCGCATGTGTGTTATTTCCACAAACCACACACGGATCAACCACTAGAGTCATTTCATGTGTGTTATTTCCACAAACCACACATGGATCAACCACTAGAGTCATTGCATGTGTGTTATTTCCATAAACCACACATGGATCAACCACTAGAGTCATTGCATGTGCGTTCTTATACTAAAACCAACCTTAGAGTCATTGCATGTGTGTTCTTTTCACAAACCACACATGGATCCACCATTGTCATTGCATGTGTGTTCTTTCCACAAACCACACATGGATCAACAAGTGGTCATTGCATGTGTGTTCTTTTCCACAAACCACACATGGATCCACCAGTGGTCATTGCATGTGTGTTCTTTCCACAAACCACATATGGATCAACCAGAGTCATTGCATGTGTGTTCTTTCCAGAAACCACATATGGATCCATTTGAGTAATTGCATGTTTGTTGTTATACTAAAACCATAAACCAGCACTAGAGTCATTGCATGTGTGTTCTTTTCCACAAACCACACATGGATCCACTATACTCATTGCATGTGTGTTCTTTTCCATAAACAACTGATGGATCAACCAGTGGTCATTGCATGTGTGTTCTTTCCACAAACCACATGTGGACCCACTAGAGTCATTGCATGTGTGTTCTTATACTAAAACTAGCACTAGAGTCATTGCATGTGTGTTTTATCCATAAGCCACACATGGATCCACCACTGTCATTGCATGTTTGTTCCTTCCACAAACCACACGTGGATGAACTAGTGGTCATTGCATGTGTGTTCTTTCCACAAACCACATATGGATCAACCAGTGGTCATTGCATGTGTGTTCTTTTCCATAAACCACTTATGGATCCATTACAGTCATTGCATGTGTGTTATTTCCACAAACCACACATGGATCAACCACTAGAGTCATTGCATGTGTGCTATTTCCACAAACCACACATGGATCAACCACTAGAGTCATTGCATGTGCGTTCTTATACTAAAACCAACACTAGAGTCATCGCATGTGTGTTCTTTTCACAAACCACACATGTATCCACCATTGTCATTGCATGTGTGTTCTTTCCATAAACCACACATGGATCGACCAGTGGTCATTGCATGTGTGTTCTTTTCCACAAACCACACATGGATCCACCAGTGGTCATTGCATGTGTGTTCTTTCCACAAACCACATATGGATCAACCAGAGTCATTGCATGTGTGTTCTTTCCACAAACCACATATGGATCCATTTGAGTAATTGCATGTTTGTTGTTATACTAAAACCATAAACCAGCACTAGAGTCATTGCATGTGTGTTCTTTTCCACAAACCACACATGGATCCACTATACTCATTGCATGTGTGTTCTTTTCCATAAACAACTGATGGATCAACCAGTGGTCATTGCATGTGTGTTCTTTCCACAAACCACATGTGGACCCACTAGAGTCATTACATGCGTGTTCTTATACTAAAACTAGCACTAGAGTCACATGTGTGTTCTATCCATAACCCACACATGGATCCACCACAGTCATTGCATGTATGTTCTTTCCACAAACCACGCGTGGATCAACAAGTGGTCATTGCATGTGTGTTCTTTCCACAAACCACATATGGATCAACCAGTGGTCATTGCATGTGTGTTATTTTCCATAAACCACTTATGGATCCATTACAGTCATTGGATGTGTGTTATTTCCACAAACCACACATGGATCAACCACTAGAGTCATTGCATGTGTGTTATTTCCACAAACCACACATGGATCAACCACTAGAGTCATTGCATGCCTATTATTTAAACAAACCACACATGGATGAACCACTAGAGTCATTGCATGTGTGTTCTTGTACTAAAACCAACACTAGAGTCATTGCAGGTGTGTTCTTTTCACAAACCACACATGGATCCACCACTGTCATTGCACGTGTGCTCTTTCCACAAACCACATGTGGATCAACCAGTGGTCATTGCATGTGTGTTCTTTTCCACAAACGACACATGGATCCACCAATGGTCATTGCATGTGTGTTCTTTCCACAAACCACATATGGATCCATTTGAGTAATTGCATGTTTGTTCTTATACTAAAACCACAAACCAGCACTGGAGTCATTGCACTTGTGTTCTTTGCACAAACCACATGTGGACCCACTAGAGTCATTGCATGTGTGTTCTTATACTAAAACTAGCACTAGAGTCATTGCATGTGTGTTCTATCCACAAACTACACATGGATCCACCATTGTCATTGCATGTCTGTTCTTTCCACAAACCACACGTGGATCAACAAGTGGTCATTGCTTGTGTGTTCTTTCCACAAACCACATATGGATCAACCAGTGGTCATTGCATGTGTGATCTTTTCCATAAACCACTTATGGATCCATTACAGTCATTGCATGTGTGTTCTTTCCACAAACCACATATGGATCCATTTGAGTAATTGCATGTTTGTTCTTATACTAAAACCACAAACCAGCACTAGAGTCATTGCATGTGTGTTCTTTTCCACAAACCACACATGGATCCACTAGACTCATTGTATGTGTGTTCTTTTCCACAAACAACTGATGGATCAACCAGTGGTCATTGCATGTGTGTTCTTTCCACAAATCACATGTGGACCCACTAGAGTCATTGCATGTGTGTTCTTATACTAAAACTAGCACTAGAATCATTGCATGTGTGTTCTATCCACAAACTACACATGGATCCACCATTGTCATTACATGTCTGTTCTTTCCACAAACCACACGTGGATCAACAAGTGGTCATTGCATGTGTGTTCCTTCCACAAACCACACGTGGATCAACAAGTGGTCATTGCATGTGTGTTGTTATACTAAAACTAGCACTAGAGTCATTGCATGTGTGTTCTATCCACGAACCACACTTGGATCCACCACTATCATTGCATGTGTGTTCTTTCCACAAACCACACATGGATCAACAAGTGGTCATTGCATGTGTGTTCTTTCCACAAACCACATATGGATCAACCAGTGGTCATTGCATGTGTGATCTTTTCCATAAACCACTTATGGATCCATTACAGTCATTGCATGTGTGTTATTTCCACAAACCACACATGGATCAACCACTAGAGTCATTGCATGTGTGTTATTTCCACAAACCACACATGGATCAACCACTAGAGTCATTGCATGTGCCTTCTTATACTAAAACCAACACTAGAGTCATCGCATGTGTGTTCTTTTCACAAACCATACATGGATCCACCATTGTCATTGCATGTGTGTTCTTTCCACAAACCACACATGGATCAACCAGTGGTCATTGCATGTGTGTTATTTTCCACAAACCACACATGGATCAACCACTAGAGTCATTGCATGTGTGTTCTAATAATAAAACCGACACTAGAGTCATTGCATGTGTGTTCTTTTCACAAACCGCATATGGATCCACCACTGTCATTGCATGTGTGTTCTTTCCACAAACCACATGTGGACCCACTAGAGTCATTGCATGTGTGTTCTTATACTAAAACTAGCACTAGAGTCATTGCATGTGTGTTTTATCCATAAGCCACACATGGATCCACCACTGTCATTGCATGTCTGTTCCTTCCACAAACCACACGTGGATGAACTAGTGGTCATTGCATGTGTGTTCTTTCCACAAACCACATATGGATCAACCAGTGGTCATTGCATGTGTGTTCTTTTCCATAAACCACTTATGGATCCATTACAGTCATTGCATGTGTGTTATTTCCACAAACCACACATGGATCAACCACTAGAGTCATTTCATGTGTGTTATTTCCACAAACCACACATGGATCAACCACTAGAGTCATTGCATTCTTATACTAAAACCAACACTAGAGTCATCGCATGTGTGTTCTTTTCACAAACCACACATGGATCCACCATTGTCATTGCATGTGTGTTCTTTCCATAAACCACACATGGATCGACCAGTGGTCATTGCATGTGTGTTCTTTTCCACAAACCACACATGGATCCACCAGTGGTCATTGCATGTGTGTTCTTTCCACAAACCACATATGGATCAACCAGAGTCATTGCATGTGTGTTCTTTCCACAAACCACATATGGATCCATTTGAGTAATTGCATGTTTGTTGTTATACTAAAACCATAAACCAGCACTAGAGTCATTGCATGTGTGTTCTTTTCCACAAACCACACATGGATCCACTATACTCATTGCATGTGTGTTCTTTTCCATAAACAACTGATGGATCAACCAGTGGTCATTGCATGTGTGTTCTTTCCACAAACGACATGTGGACCCACTAGAGTCATTGCATGCGTGTTCTTATACTAAAACTAGCACTAGAGTCATTGCATGTGTGTTCTATCCATAACCCACACATGGATCCACCACTGTCATTGCATGTCTGTTCTTTCCAAAAACCACGCGTGGATCAACAAGTGGTCATTGCATGTGTGTTCTTTCCACAAACCACATATGGATCAACCAGTGGTCATTGCATGTGTGTTCTTTTCCATAAACCACTTATGGATCCATTACAGTCATTGGATGTGTGTTATTTCCACAAACCACACATGGATCAACCACTAGAGTCATTGCATGTGTGTTATTTCCACAAACCACACATGGATCAACCACTAGAGTCATTGCATGCCTATTATTTCCACAAACCACACATGGATGAACCACTAGAGTCATTGCATGTGTGTTCTTGTACTAAAACCAACACTAGAGTCATTGCATGTGTGTTCTTTTCACAAACCACACATGGATCCACCACTGTCATTGCACGTGTGCTCTTTCCACAAACCACATGTGGATCAACCAGTGGTCATTGCATGTGTGTTCTTTTCCACAAACGACACATGGATCCACCAGTGGTCATTGCATGTGTGTTCTTTCCACAAACCACATATGGATCCATTTGAGTAATTGCATTTTTGTTCTTATACTAAAACCATAAACCAGCACTGGAGTCATTGCATGTGTGTTCTTTCCACAAACCACGTGTGGACCCACTAGAGTCATTGCATGTGTGTTCTTATACTAAAACTAGCACTAGAGTCATTACATGTGTGTTCTATCCACAAACTACACATGGATCCACCACTGTCATTGCATGTCTGTTCTTTCCACAATCCACACGTGGATCAACAAGTGGTCATTGCTTGTGTGTTCTTTCCACAAACCACATATGGATCAACCAGTGGTCATTGCATGTGTGATCTTTTCCATAAACCACTTATGGATCCATTACAGTCATTGCATGTGTGTTATTTCCACAAACCACACATGGATCAACGACTAGAGTCATTGCATGTGTGTTATTTCCACAAACCACACTTGGATCAACCACTAGAGTCATTGCATGTGTGTTATTTCCACAAACCACACATGGATCAACCACTAGAGTCATTGCATGTGCGTTCTTATAATAAAACCAACCTTAGAGTCATTGCATGTGTGTTCTTTCACAAACCACACATGGATCCACCATTGTCATTGCATGTGTGTTCTTTCCACAAACCACACATGGATCAACCAGTGGTCATTGCATGTGTGTTCTTTTACACAAACCACACATGGATCCACCAGTGGTCATTGCATGTGTGTTCTTTCCACAAACCACATATGGATCAACCAGAGTCATTGCATGTGTGTTCTTTCCACAAACCACATATGGATCCATTTGAGTAATTGCATGTTTGTTCTTATACTAAAACCACAAACCAGCACTAGAGTCATTGCATGTGTGTTCTTTTCCACAAACCACACATGGATCCACTATACTCAATTCATGTGTGTTCTTTTCCACAAATAACTTATGGATCAACCAGTGGTCATTGCATATGTGTTCTTTTCACAAACTACATGTGGACCCACTAGAGTCATTGCATGTGTGTTCTTATACTAAAACTAGCACTAGAGTCATTGTATGTGTGTTCTATCCACAAACTACACATGGATCCACCACTGTCATTGCATGTCTGTTCTTTCCACAAACCACACGTGGATCAACAAGTGGTCATTGCATGTGTGTTCTTTCCACAAACCACATATGGATCAACCAGTGGTCATTGCATGTGTGATCTTTTCCATAAACCACTTATGGGTCCATTACAGTCATTGCATGTGTGTTATTTCCACAAACCACACATGGATCAACCACTAGAGTCATTGCATGTGTATTATTTCCACAAACCACACATGGATCAACCACTAGAGTCATTGCATGTGTATTATTTCCACAAACCACACATGTATCAACCACAAGAGTCTTTGCATGTGCGTTCTTATACTAAAACCAACCTTAGAGTCATTGCATGTGTGTTCTTTTCACAAACCACACATGGATCCACCATTGTCATTGCCTGTGTGTTCTTTCCATAAACCACACATGGATCGACCAGTGGTCATTGCATGTGTGTTCTTGTCCACAAACCACACATGGATCCACCAGTGGTCATTGCATGTGTGTTCTCTCCACAAACCACATATGGATCAACCAGTGGTCATTGCATGTGTGATCTTTTCCATAAACCACTTATGGGTCCATTACAGTAATTGCATGTGTGTTATTTCCACAAACCACACATGGATCAACCACTAGAGTTATTGCATGTGTGTTATTTCCACAAACCACACATGGATCAACCACTAGAGTCATTGCATGTGTGTTATTTCCACAAACCACACATGGATCAACCACTAGAGTCTTTGCATGTGCGTTCTTATACTAAAACCAACCTTAGAGTCATTGCATGTGTGTTCTTTTCACAAACCACACATGGATCCACCATTGTCATTGCATGTGTCTTCTTTCCATAAACAACACATGGATCGACCAGTGGTCATTGCATGTGTGTTCTTGTCCACAAACCACACATGGATCCACCAGTGGTCATTGCATGTGTGTTCTTTCCACAAACTACATATGGATCAACCAGAGTCATTGCATGTGTGTTCTTTCCACAAACCACATATGGATCCATTTGAGTAATTGCATGTTTGTTCTTATACTAAAACCACAAACCAGCACTAGAGTCATCGCATGTGTGTTCTTTTCCACAAACCACACATGGATCCACTATACTCATTGCAAGGGTGTTCTTTTCCACAAATAACTTATGGATCAACCAGTGGTCCTTGCATATGTGTTCTTTTCACAAACTACATGTGGACCCACTAGAGTCATTGCATGTGTGTTATTATACTAAAACTAGCACTAGAGTCATTGCATGTGTGTTCTATCCACAAACCACACATGGATCCACCACGGTCATTGCATGTGTGTTCTTTCCACAAACCACACATGGATCAACAAGTGGTCATTGCATGTGTGTTATTTCCACAAACCACATATGGATCAACCAGTGGTCATTGCATCTGTGTTCTTTTCCATAAACCACTTATGGATCCATTACAGTCATCGCATGTGTGTTATTTCCACAAACCACACATGGATCAACCACTAGAGTCATTACATGTGTGTTATTTCCACAAACCACACATGGATCAACCACTAGAGTCATTGCATGTGTGTTATTTCCACAAACCACACATGGATCAACCAGTGGTCATTGCATGTGTGTTCTTTTCCATAAACCACTTATGGATCCATTACAGTCATTGGATGTGTGTTATTTCCACAAACCACACATGGATCAACCACTAGAGTCATTGAATGTGTGTTATTTCCACAAACCACACATGGATCAACCACTAGAGTCATTGCATGCCTATTATTTCCACAAACCACACATGGATGAACCACTAGAGTCATTGCATGTGTGTTCTTGTACTAAAACCAACACTAGAGTCATTGCATGTGTGTTCTTTTCACAAACCACACATGGATCCACCACTGTCATTGCACGTGTGCTCTTTCCACAAACCACATGTGGATCAACCAGTGGTCATTGCATGTGTGTTCTTTTCCACAAACGACACATGGATCCACCAGTGGTCATTGCATGTGTGTTCTTTCCACAAACCACATATGGATCCATTTGAGTAATTGCATGTTTGTTCTTATACTAAAACCACAAACCAGCACTGGAGTCATTGCATGTGTGTTCTTTCCACAAACCACATGTGGACCCACTAGAGTCATTGCATGTGTGTTCTTATACTAAAACTAGCACTAGAGTCATTGCTTGTGTGTTCTATCCACAAACTACACATGGATCCACCACTGTCATTGCATGTCTGTTCTTTCCACAATCCACACGTGAATCAACAAGTGGTCATTGCTTGTGTGTTCTTTCCACAAACCACATATGGATCAACCAGTGGTCATTGCATGTGTGATCTTTTCCATAAACCACTTATGGATCCATTACAGTCATTGCATGTGTGTTATTTCCACAAACCACACATGGATCAACCACTAGAGTCATTGCATGTGTGTTATTTCCACAAACCACACATGGATCAACCACTGGAGTCATTGCATGTGTGTTATTTCCACAAACCACACATGGATCAACCACTAGAGTCATTGCATGTGCGTTCTTATAATAAAACCAACCTTAGAGTCATTGCATGTGTGTTCTTTCACAAACCACACATGGATCCACCATTGTCATTGCATGTGTGTTATTTCCACAAACCACACATGGATCAACCAGTGGTCATTGCATGTGTGTTCTTTTCCACAAACCACACATGGATCCACCAGTGGTCATTGCATGTGTGTTCTTTCCACAAACCACATATGGATCAACCAGAGTCATTGCATGTGTGTTCTTTCCACAAACCACATATGGATCCATTTGAGTAATTGCATGTTTGTTCTTATACTAAAACCACAAACCAGCACTAGAGTCATTGCATGTGTGTTCTTTTCCACAAACCACACATGGATCCACTATACTCATTTCATGTGTGTTCTTTTCCACAAATAACTTATGGATCAACCAGTGGTCATTGCATATGTGTTCTTTTCACAAACTACATGTGGACCCACTAGAGTCATTGCATGTGTGTTCTTATACTAAAACTAGCACTAGAGTCATTGTATGTGTGTTCTATCCACAAACTACACATGGATCCACCACTGTCATTGCATGTCTGTTCTTTCCACAAACCACACGTGGATCAACAAGTGGTCATTGCATGTGTGTTCTTTCCACAAACCACATATGGATCAACCAGTGGTCATTGCATGTGTGATCTTTTCCATAAACCACTTATGGGTCCATTACAGTCATTGCATGTGTGTTATTTCCACAAACCACACATGGATCAACCACTAGAGTCATTGCATGTGTGTTATTTCCACAAACCACACATGGATCAACCACTAGAGTCATTGCATGTGTGTTATTTCCACAAACCACACATGGATCAACCACTAGAGTCTTTGCATGTGCGTTCTTATACTAAAACCAACCTTAGAGTCATTGCATGTGTGTTCTTTTCACAAACCACACATGGATCCACCATTGTCATTGCATGTGTGTTCTTTCCATAAACCACACATGGATCGACCAGTGGTCATTGCATGTGTGTTCTTGTCCACAAACCACACATGGATCCACCAGTGGTCATTGCATGTGTGTTCTTTCCACAAACTACATATGGATCAACCAGAGTCATTGCATGTGTGTTCTTTCCACAAACCACATATGGATCCATTTGAGTAATTGCATGTTTGTTCTTATACTAAAACCATAAACCAGCACTAGAGTCATCGCATGTGTGTTCTTTTCCACAAACCACACATGGATCCACTATACTCATTGCAAGGGTGTTCTTTTCCACAAATAACTTATGGATCAACGAGTGGTCATTGCATATGTGTTCTTTTCACAAACTACATGTGGACCCACTAGAGTCATTGCATGTGTGTTATTATACTAAAACTAGCACTAGAGTCATTGCATGTGTGTTCTATCCACAAACCACACATGGATCCACCACGGTCATTGCATGTGTGTTCTTTCCACAAACCACACATGGATCAACAAGTGGTCATTGCATGTGTGTTATTTCCACAAACCACATATGGATCAACCAGTGGTCATTGCATGTGTGTTCTTTTCCATAAACCACTTATGGATCCATTACAGTCATTGCATGTGTGTTATTTCCACAAACCACACATGGATCAACCACTAGAGTCATTACATGTGTGTTATTTCCACAAACCACACATGGATCAACCACTAGAGTAATTGCATGTGTGTTATTTCCACAAACCACACATGGATCAACCAGTGGTCATTGCATGTGTGTTCTTTTCCATAAACTACTTATGGATCCATTACAGTCATTGGATGTGTGTTATTTCCACAAACCACACATGGATTAACCACTAGAGTCATTGAATGTGTGTTATTTCCACAAACCACACATGGATCAATCACTAGAGTCATTGCATGCCTATTATTTCCACAAACCACACATGGATGAACCACTAGAGTCATTGCATGTGTGTTCTTGTACTAAAACCAACACTAGAGTCATTGCATGTGTGTTCTTTTCACAAACCACACATGGATCCACCACTGTCATTGCACGTGTGCTCTTTCCACAAACCACATGTGGATCAACCAGTGGTCATTGCATGTGTGTTCTTTTCCACAAACGACACATGGATCCACCAGTGGTCATTGCATGTGTGTTCTTTCCACAAACCACATATGGATCCATTTGAGTAATTGCATGTTTGTTCTTATACTAAAACAACAAACCAGCACTAGAGTCATTGCATGTGTGTTCTTTCCACAAACCACATATGGATCCATTTGAGTAATTGCATGTTTGTTCTTATACTAAAACCACAAACCAACACTGGAGTCATTGCATGTGTGTTCTTTCCACAAACCACATGTGGACCCACTAGAGTCATTCATGTGTGTTCTTATACTAAAACTAGCACTAGAGTCATTGCATGTGTGTTCTATCCACAAACTACACATGGATCCACCACTGTCATTGCATGTCTGTTCTTTCCACAAACCACACGTGGATCAACAAGTGGTCATTGCATGTGTGTTCTTTCCACAAACCACATATAGATCAACCAGTGGTCATTGCATGTGTGATCTTTTCCATAAACCACTTATGGATCCATTACAGTCATTGCATGTGTGTTATTTCCACAAACCACACATGGATCAACCACTAGAGTCATTGCATGTGTGTTATTTCCACAAACCACACATGGATCAACCACTAGAGTCATTGCATGTGTGTTATTTCCACAAACCACACATGGATCAACCACTAGAGTCATTGCATGTGCGTTCTTATAATAAAACCAACCTTAGAGTCATTGCATGTGTGTTCTTTCACAAACCACACATGGATCCACCATTCTCATTGCATGTGTGTTCTTTCCACAAACCACACATGGATCAACCAGTGGTCATTGCATGTGTGTTCTTTTCCACAAACCACACATGGATCCACCAGTGGTCATTGCATGTGTGTACTTTCCACAAACCACATATGGATCAACCAGAGTCATTGCATGTGTGTTCTTTCCACAAACCACATATGGATCCATTTGACTAATTGCATGTTTGTTCTTATACTAAAACCAGAAACCAGCACTAGAGTCATTGCATGTGTGTTCTTTTCCATAAACCACACATGGATCCACTATACTCATTTCATGTGTGTTCTTTTCCACAAATAACTTATGGATCAACCAGTGGTCATTGCATATGTGTTCTTTTCACAAACTACATGTGGACCCACTAGAGTCATTGCATGTGTGTTCTTATACTAAAACTAGCACTAGAGTCATTGTATGTGTGTTCTATCCACAAACTACACATGGATCCACCACTGTCATTGCATGTCTGTTCTTTCCACAAACCACACGTGGATCAACAAGTGGTCATTGCATGTGTGTTCTTTCCACAAACCACATATGGATCGACCAGTGGTCATTGCATGTGTGATCTTTTCCATAAACCACTTATGGGTCCATTACAGTCATTGCATGTGTGTTATTTCCACAAACCACACATGGATCAACCACTAGAGTCATTGCATGTGTGTTATTTCCACAAACCACACATGGATCAACCACTAGAGTCTTTGCATGCGCGTTCTTATACTAAAACCAACCTTAGAGTCATTGCATGTGTGTTCTTTTCACAAACCACACATGGATCCACCATTGTCATTGCATGTGTGTTCTTTCCATAAACCACACATGGATCGACCAGTGGTCATGGCATGTGTGTTCTTGTCCACAAACCACACATGGATCCACCAGTGGTCATTGCATTGGGTTCTTTCCACAAACTACATATGGATCAACCAGAGTCATTGCATGTGTGTTCTTTCCACAAACCACATATGGATCCATTTGAGTAATTGCATGTTTGTTCTTATACTAAAACCACAAACCAGCACTAGAGTCATCGCATGTGTGTTCTTTTCCACAAACCACACATGGATCCACTATACTCATTGCAAGGGTGTTCTTTTCCACAAATAACTTATGGATCAACCAATGGTCATTGCATATGTGTTCTTTTCACAAACTACATGTGGACCCACTAGAGTCATTGCATGTGTGTTATTATACTAAAACTAGCACTAGAGTCATTGCATGTGTGTTCTATCCACAAACCACACATGGATCCACCACGGTCATTGCATGTGTGTTCTTTCCACAAACCACACATGGATCAACAAGTGGTCATTGCATGTGTGTTATTTCCACAAACCACATATGGATCCACAAGTGGTCATTGCATGTGTGTTCGTTTCCATAAACCACTTATGGATCCATTACAGTCATTGCATGTGTGTTATTTCCACAAACCACACATGGATCAACCAGTGGTCATAGCATGTGTGTTCTTTTCCATAAACCACTTATGGATCCATTACAGTCATTGGATGTGTGTTATTTCCACAAACCACATATGGATCAACCACTAGAGTCATTGAATGAGTGTTATTTCCACAAACCACACATGGATCAACCACTAGAGTCATTGCATGCCTATTATTTCCACAAACCACACATGGATGAACCACTAGTGTCATTGCATGTGTGTTCTTGTACTAAAACCAACACTAGAGTCATTGCATGTGTGTTCTTTTCACAAACCACACATGGATCCACCACTGTCATTGCACGTGTGCTCTTTCCACAAACCACATGTGGATCAACCAGTGGTCATTGCATGTGTGTTCTTTTCCACAAACGACACATGGATCCACCAGTGGTCATTGCATGTGTGTTCTTTCCACAAACCACATATGGATCCATTTGAGTAATTGCATGTTTGTTCTTATACTAAAACCGCAAACCAGCACTAGAGTCATTGCATGTGTGTTCTTTCCACAAACCACATATGGATCCATTTGAGTAATTGCATGTTTGTTCTTATACTAAAACCACAAACCAGCACTGGAGTCATTGCATGTGTGTTCTTTCCACAAACCACATGTGGACCCACTAGAGTCATTGCATGTGTGTTCTTATACTAAAACTAGCACTAGAGTCATTGCATGTGTGTTCTATCCACAAACTACACATGGATCCACCACTGTCATTGCATGTCTGTTCTTTCCACAAACCACACGTGGATCAACAAGTGGTCATTGCATGTGTGTTCTTTCCACAAACCACATATGGATCAACCAGTGGTCATTGCATGTGTGATCTTTTCCATAAACCACTTATGGATCCATTACAGTCATTGCATGTGTGTTATTTCCACAAACCACACATGGATCAACCACTAGAGTCATTGCATGTGTGTTATTTCCACAAACCACACATGGATCAACCACTAGAGTCATTGCATGTGTGTTATTTCCACAAACCACACATGGATCAACCACTAGAGTCATTGCATGTGCGTTCTTATAATAAAACCAACCTTAGAGTCATTGCATGTGTGTTCTTTCACAAACCACACATGCATCCACCATTCTCATTGCATGTGTGTTCTTTCCACAAACCACACATGGATCAACTAGTGGTCATTGCATGTGTGTTCTTTTCCACAAACCACACATGGATCCACCAGTGGTCATTGCATGTGTGTACTTTCCACAAACCACATATGGATCAACCAGAGTCATTGCATGTGTGTTCTTTCCACAAACCACATATGGATCCATTTGACTAATTGCATGTTTGTTCTTATACTAAAACCACAAACCAGCACTAGAGTCGTTGCATGTGTGTTCTTTTCCATAAACCACACATGGATCCACTATACTCATTTCATGTGTGTTCTTTTCCACAAATAACTTATGGATCAACCAGTGGTCATTGCATATGTGTTCTTTTCACAAACTACATGTGGACCCACTAGAGTCATTGCATGTGTGTTCTTATACTAAAACTAGCACTAGAGTCATTGTATGTGTGTTCTATCCACAAACTACACATGGATCCACCACTGTCATTGCATGTCTGTTCTTTCCACAAACCACACGTGGATCAACAAGTGGTCATTGCATGTGTGTTCTTTCCACAAACCACATATGGATCGACCAGTGGTCATTGCATGTGTGATCTTTTCCATAAACCACTTATGGGTCCATTACAGTCATTGCATGTGTGTTATTTCCACAAACCACACATGGATCAACCACTAGAGTCATTGCATGTGTGTTATTTCCACAAACCACACAGGGATCAACCACTAGAGTCTTTGCATGCGCGTTCTTATACTAAAACCAACCTTAGAGTCAATTCATGTGTGTTCTTTTCACAAACCACACATGGATCCACCATTGTCATTGCATGTGTGTTCTTTCCATAAACCACACATGGATCGACCAGTGGTCATGGCATGTGTGTTCTTGTCCACAAACCACACATGGATCCACCAGTGGTCATTGCATTGGGTTCTTTCCACAAACTACATATGGATCAACCAGAGTCATTGCATGTGTGTTCTTTCCACAAACCACATATGGATCCATTTGAGTAATTGCATGTTTGTTCTTATACTAAAACCACAAACCAGCACTAGAGTCATCGCATGTGTGTTCTTTTCCACAAACCACACATGGATCCACTATACTCATTGCAAGGGTGTTCTTTTCCACAAATAACTTATGGATCAACCAATGGTCATTGCATATGTGTTCTTTTCACAAACTACATGTGGACCCACTAGAGTCATTGCATGTGTGTTATTATACTAAAACTAGCACTAGAGTCATTGCATGTGTGTTCTATCCACAAACCACACATGGATCCACCACGGTCATTGCATGTGTGTTCTTTCCACAAACCACACATGGATCAACAAGTGGTCATTGCATGTGTGTTATTTCCACAAACCACATATGGATCAACAAGTGGTCATTTCATGTGTGTTCGTTTCCATAAACCACTTATGGATCCATTACAGTCATTGCATGTTTGTTATTTCCACAAACCACACATGGATCAACCAGTGGTCATAGCATGTGTGTTCTTTTCCATAAACCACTTATGGATCCATTACAGTCATTGGATGTGTGTTATTTCCACAAACCACATATGGATCAACCACTAGAGTCATTGAATGAGTGTTATTTCCACAAACCACACATGGATCAACCACTAGAGTCATTGCATGCCTATTATTTCCACAAACCACACATGGATGAACCACTAGTGTCATTGCATGTGTGTTCTTGTACTAAAACCAACACTAGAGTCATTGCATGTGTGTTCTTTTCACAAACCACACATGGATCCACCACTGTCATTGCACGTGTGCTCTTTCCACAAACCACATGTGGATCAACCAGTGGTCATTGCATGTGTGTTCTTTTCCACAAACGACACATGGATCCACCAGTGGTCATTGCATGTGTGTTCTTTCCACAAACCACATATGGATCCATTTGAGTAATTGCATGTTTGTTCTTATACTAAAACCACAAACCAGCACTAGAGTCATTGCATGTGTGTTCTTTCCACAAACCACATACGGATCCATTTGAGTAATTGCATGTTTGTTCTTATACTAAAACCACAAACCAGCACTGGAGTCATTGCATGTGTGTTCTTTCCACAAACCACATGTGGACCCACTAGAGTCATTGCATGTGTGTTCTTATACTAAAACTAGCACTAGAGTCATTGCATGTGTGTTCTATCCACAAACTACACATGGATCCACCACTGTTATTGCATGTCTGTTCTTTCCACAAACCACACGTGGATCAACAAGTGGTCATTGCATGTGTGTTCTTTCCACAAACCACATATGGATCAACCAGTGGTCATTGCATGTGTGATCTTTTCCATAAACCACTTATGGATCCATTACAGTCATTGCATGTGTGTTATTTCCACAAACCACACATGGATCAACCACTAGAGTCATTGCATGTGTGTTATTTCCACAAACCACACATGGATCAACCACTAGAGTCATTGCATGTGTGTTATTTCCACAAACCACACATGGATCAACCACTAGAGTCATTGCATGTGCGTTCTTATAATAAAACCAACCTTAGAGTCATTGCATGTGTGTTCTTTCACAAACCACACATGGATCCACCATTGTCATTGCATGTGTGTTCTTTCCACAAAGCACACATGGATCAACCAGTGGTCATTGCATGTGTGTTATTTTCCACAAACCACACATGGATCCACCAGTGGTCATTGCATGTGTGTACTTTCCACAAACCACATATGGATCAACCAGAGTCATTGCATGTGTGTTCTTTCCACAAACCTCATATGGATCCATTTGACTAATTGCATGTTTGTTCTTATACTAAAACCACAAACCAGCACTAGAGTCATTGCATGTGTGTTCTTTTCCACAAACCACACATGGATCCACTATACTCATTTCATGTGTGTTCTTTTCCACAAATAACTTATAGATCAACCAGTGGTCATTGCATATGTGTTCTTTTCACAAACTACATGTGGACCCACTAGAGTCATTGCATGTGTGTTCTTATACTAAAACTAGCACTAGAGTCATTGTATGTGTGTTCTATCCACAAACTACACATGGATCCACCACTGTCATTGCATGTCTGTTCTTTCCACAAACCACACGTGGATCAACAAGTGGTCATTGCATGTGTGTTCTTTCCACAAACCACATATGGATCAACCAGTGGTCATTGCATGTGTGATCTTTTCCATAAACCACTTATGGGTCCATTATAGTCATTGCATGTGTGTTATGTCCACAAACCACACATGGATCAACCACTAGAGTCATTGCATGCGTGTTATTTCCACAAACCACACATGGATTAACCACTAGAGTCATTGCATGTGTGTTATTTCCACAAACCACACATGGATCAACCACTAGAGTCATTGCATGTGTGTTATTTCCACAAACCACACATGGATCAACCACAAGAATCTTTGCATGTGCGTTCTTATACTAAAACCAACCTTAGAGTCATTGCATGTGTGTTCTTTTCACAAACCACACATGGATCCACCATTGTCATTGCCTGTGTGTTCTTTCCATAAACCACACATGGATCGACCAGTGGTCATTGCATGTGTGTTCTTGTCCACAAACCACACATGGATCCACCAGTGGTCATTGCATGTGTGTTCTCTCCACAAACCACATATGGATCAACCAGTGGTCATTGCATGTGTGATCTTTTCCATAAACCACTTATGGGTCCATTACAGTCATTGCATGTCTTTTCTTTCCACAAACCACACGTGGATCAACAAGTGGTCATTACATGTGTGTTCTTTCCACAAACCACATATGGATCAACCAGTGGTCATTGCATGTGTGATCTTTTCCATAAACCACTTATGGGTCCATTACAGTCATTGCATGTGTGTTATTTCCACAAACCACACATGGATCAACCACTAGAGTCATTGCATGTGTGTTATTTCCACAAACCACACATGGATCAACCACTAGAGTCATTGCATGTGTGTTATTTCCACAAACCACACATGGATCAACCACAAGAGTCTTTGCATGTGCGTTCTTATACTAAAACCAACCTTAGAGTCATTGCATGTGTGTTCTTTTCACAAACCACACATGGATCCACCATTGTCATTGCATTTGTGTTCTTCCCATAAACCACACATGGATCGACCAGTGGTCATTGCATGTGTGTTCTTGTCCACAAACCACACATGGATCCACCAGTGGTCATTGCATGTGTGTTCTTTCCACAAACTACATATGGATCAACCAGAGTCATTGCATGTGTGTTCTTTCCACAAACCACATATGGATCCATTTGAGTAATTGCATGTTTGTTCTTATACTAAATCCACAAACCAGCACTAGAGTCATCGCATGTGTGTTCTTTTCCACAAACCACACATGGATCCACTATACTGATTGCAAGGGTGTTCTTTTCCACAAATAACTTATGGATCAACGAGTGGTCATTGCATATGTGTTCTTTTCACAAACTACATGTGGACCCACTAGAGTCATTGCATGTGTGTTATTATACTAAAACTAGCACTAGAGTCATTGCATGTGTGTTCTATCCACAAACCACACATGGATCCACCACGGTCATTGCATGTGTGTTCTTTCCACAAACCACACATGGATCAACAAGTGGTCATTGCATGTGTGTTATTTCCACAAACCACATATGGATCAACCAGTGGTCATTGCATGTGTGTTCTTTTCCATAAACCACTTATGGATCCATTACAGTCATTGCATGTGTGTTATTTCCACAAACCACACATGGATCAACCACTAGAGTCATTGCATGTGTGTTATTTCCACAAACCACACATGGATCAACCACTAGAGTCATTGCATGTGTGTTATTTCCACAAACCACACATGGATCAACCACTAGAGTCATTGCATGTGCGTTCTTATAATAAAACCAACCTTAGAGTCATTGCATGTGTGTTCTTTCACAAACCACACATGGATCCACCATTGTCATTGCATGTGTGTTCTTTCCACAAACCACACATGGATCAACCAGTGGTCATTGCATGTGTGTTCTTTTCCACAAACCACACCTGGATCCACCAGTGGTCATTGCATGTGTGTTCTTTCCACAAACCACATATGGATCAACTAGAGTCATTGCATGTGTGTTCTTTCCACAAACCACATATGGATCCATTTGAGTAATTGCATGTTTGTTCTTATACTAAAACCACAAACCAGCACTAGAGTCATTGCATGTGTGTTCTTTTCCACAAACCACACATGGATCCACTATACTCATTTCATGTGTGTTCTTTTCCACAAATAACTTATGGATCAACCAGTGGTCATTGCATATGTGTTCTTTTCACAAACTACATGTGGACCCACTAGAGTCATTGCATGTGTGTTCTTATACTAAAACTAGCACTAGAGTCATTGTATGTGTGTTCTATCCACAAACTACACATGGATCCACCACTGTCATTGCATGTCTGTTCTTTCCACAAACCACACGTGGATCAACAAGTGGTCATTGCATGTGTGTTATTTCCACAAACCACATATGGATCAACCAGTGGTCATTGCATGTGTGATCTTTTCCATAAACCACTTATGGGTCCATTACAGTCATTGCATGTGTGTTATTTCCACAAACCACACATGGATGAACCACTAGAGTCATTGCATGTGTGTTATTTCCACAAACCACACATGGATCAACCACTAGAATCATTCCATGTGTGTTATTTCCACAAACCACACATGGATCAACCACTAGAGTCTTTGCATGTGCGTTCTTATACTAAAACCAACCTTAGAGTCATTGCATGTGTGTTCTTTTCACAAACCACACATGGATCCTCCATTGTCACTGCATGTGTGTTATTTCCATAAACCACACATGGATCGACCAGTGGTCATTGCATGTGTGTTCTTGTCCACAAACCACACATGGATCCACCAGTGGTCATTGCATGTGTGTTCTTTACACAAACTACATATGGATCAACCAGAGTCATTGCATGTGTGTTCTTTCCACAAACCACATATGGATCCATTTGAGTAATTGCATGTTTATTCTTATACTAAAACCACAAACCAGCACTAGAGTCATCGCATGTGTGTTCTTTTCCACAAACCACACATGGATCCACTATACTCATTGCAAGTGTGTTCTTTTCCACAAATAACTTATGGATCAACCAGTGGTCATTGCATATGTGTTCTTTTCACAAACTACATGTGGACCCACTAGAGTCACAGCATGTGTGTTATTATACTAAAACTAGCACTAGAGTCATTGCACGTGTGTTCTATCCACAAACTACACATGGATCCACCACGGTCATTGCATGTGTGTTCTTTCCACAAACCACACATGGATCAACAAGTGGTCATTGCATGTGTGTTATTTCCACAAACCACATATGGATCAACCAGTGGTCATTGCATGTGTGTTCTTTTCCATAAACCACTTATGGATCCATTACAGTCATTGCATGTGTTATTTCCACAAACCACACATGGATCAACCACTAGAGTCATTGCATGTGTGTTATTTCCACAAACCACACATGGATCAACCACTAGAGTCATTGCATGTGTGTTATTTCCACAAACCACACATGGATCAACCACTAGAGTCATTGCATGTGCGTTCTTATAATAAAACCAACCTTAGAGTCATTGCATGTGTGTTCTTTCACAAACCACACATGGATCCACCATTGTCATTGCATGTGTGTTCTTTCCACAAACCACACATGGATCAACCAGTGGTCATTGCATGTGTGTTCTTTTCCACAAACCACACATGGATCCACTAGTGGTCATTGCATGTGTGTTCTTTCCACAAACCACATATGGATCAACCAGAGTCATTGCATGTGTGTTCTTTCCACAAACCACATATGGATCCATTTGAGTAATTGCATGTTTGTTCTTATACTAAAACCACAAACCAACACTAGAGTCATTGCATGTGTGTTCTTTTCCACAAACCACACATGGATCCACTATACTCATTTCATGTGTGTTCTTTTCCACAAATAACTTATGGATCAACCAGTGGTCATTGCATATGTGTTCTTTTCACAAACTACATGTGGACCCACCAGAGTCATTGCATGTGTGTTCTTATACTAAAACTAGCACTAGAGTCATTGTATGTGTGTTCTATCCACAAACTACACATGGATCCACCACTGTCATTGCATGTCTGTTCTTTCCACAAACCACACGTGGATCAACAAGTGGTCATTGCATGTGTGTTCTTTCCACAAACCACATATGGATCAACCAGTGGTCATTGCATGTGTGATCTTTTCCATAAACCACTCATGGGTCCATTACAGTCATTGCATGTGTGTTATTTCCACAAACCACACATGGATCAACCACTAGAGTCATTGCATGTGTGTTATTTCCACAAACCACACATGGATCAACCACTAGAGTCATTGCATGTGTGTTATTTCCACAAACCACACATGGATCAACCACTAGAGTCTTTGCATGTGCGTTTTTATACTAAAACCAACCTTAGAGTCATTGCATGTGTGTTCTTTTCACAAACCACACATGGATCCACCATTGTCATTGCATGTGTGTTCTTTCCATAAACCACACATGGATCGACCAGTGGTCATTGCATGTGTGTTCTTGTCCACAAACCACACATGGATCCACCAGTGGTCATTGCATGTGTGTTCTTTCCACAAACTACATATGGATCAACCAGAGTCATTGCATGTGTGTTCTTTCCACAAACCACATATGGATCCAATTGAGTAATTGCATGTTTGTTCTTATACTAAAACCACAAACCAGCACTAGAGTCATTGCATGTGTGTTCTTTTACACAAACCACACATGGATCCACTATACTCATTGCAAGGGTGTTCTTTTCCACAAATAACTTATGGATCAACCAGTGGTCATTGCATATGTGTTCTTTTCACAAACTACATGTGGACCCACTAGAGTCACAGCATGTGTGTTATTATACTAAAACTAGCACTAGAGTCATTGCATGTGTGTTCTATCCACAAACCACACATGGATCCACCACGGTCATTGCATGTGTGTTCTATCCACAAACCACACGTGGATCAACAAGTGGTCATTGCATGTGTGTTCTTTCCAGAAACCACATATGGATCAACCAGTGGTCATTGCATGTGTGTTCTTTTCCATAAACCACTTATGGATCCATTACAGTCAATGCATGTGTGTTATTTCCACAAACCACACATGGATCAACCACTAGAGTCATTGCATGTGTGTTATTTCCAGAAACCACACATGGATCAACCATTAGAGTCATTGCATGCCTATTATTTTCACAAACCACACATGGATGAACCACTAGAGTCATTGCAAGTGTGTTCTTGTACTAAAACCAACACTAGAGTCATTGCATGTGTGTTCTTTTCACAAACCACACACGGATCCACCACTGTCATTGCACGTGTGTTCTTTCCACAAACCACATGTGGATCAACCAGTGGTCATTGCATGTGTGTTCTTTTCCACAAACGACACATGGATCCACCAGTGGTCATTGCATGTGTGTTCTTTCCACAAACCACATATGGATCCATTTGAGTAATTGCATGTTTGTTCTTATAACAAAACCATATATGGATCCATTTGAGTAACTGCATGTGTGTTCTTTCCACAAACCACACATGGATCAACCAGTGGTCATTGCACGTGTGTTCTTTTCCACAAACCACACATGGATCCACCAGTTGTCATTGCATGTGTGTTCTTTCCACAAACCACATATGGATCAACCAGAGTCATTGCATGTGTGTTCTTTCCACAAACCACATATCGATCCATTTGAGTAATTGGATGTTTGTTCTTATACTAAAACCACAAACGAGCACTAGAGTCATTGCATGTGTATTCTTTTCCACAAACCACACATGGATCCACTAGACTCATTGCATGTGTGTTCTTTTCCAAAAACAACTTATGGATCAACCAGTGGTCATTGCATGTGTGTTCTTTTCACAAACTACATGTGGACCCACTAGAGTCATTGCATGTGTGTTCTTATACTAAAACTAGCACTAGAGTCATTGCATGTGTGTTCTATCCACAAACCACACATGGATCCGCCACTTTCATTGCATGTGTGTTCTTTCCACAGACCACACAAGGATTAACAAGTGGTCATTCCATGTGTGTTCTTTCCACAAACCACGTATGGATCAACCAATGGTCATTGCATGTGTGTTCTTTTCCATAAACCACTTATGGATCCATTATAGTCATTCCATGTGTGTTATTTCCACAAACCACACATGGATCAACCACTAGAGTCATTGCTCGTGTGTTATTTCCACAAACCACACATGGATCAACCACTAGATTCATTGCATGCATGTTATTTCCACAAACCACACATGGATCAACCACTAGAGTCATTGCATGTGTGTTCTTATACTAAAACCAACACTAGAGTCATTGAATGTGTGTTCTTTTCACAAACCACACATGGATCCACCACTGTCATTGCATGTGTGTTCTTTCCACAAACCACACATGGATCAACCAGTGGTCATTGCATGTGTGTTCTTTTCCACAAACCACACATGGATCCACTAGTGGTCATTGCATGTGTGTTCTTTCCACAAACCACATATGGATCAACCAGAGTCATTGCATGTGTGTTCTGTCCACAAACCACATATGGATCCATTTGAGTAATTGCATGTTTGTTCTTATACTAAAACCACAAACACGCACTAGAGTCATTGCATGTGTGTTCTTTTCCACAAACCACACATGGATCCACTAGACTCATTGCATGTGTGTTCTTTTCCACAAACAACTTATGGATCAACCAGTGGTCATTGCATGTGTGTTCTTTTCACAAACCACACATGGATCCACCACTCTCATTGCACTTGTGTTCTTTCCACAAACCACACATGGATCAACCAGTGGTCATCGCATGTGTGTTCTTTTCCACAAACCACACATAGATCCACCAGTGGACATTGCATGTGTGTTCTTTCCACAAACCACATATGGATCAACCAGAGTCATTGCATGTGTATTCTTTTCCATAATCCACTTATGGATCCATTACAGTCATTACATGTGTGTTATTTCCACAAAGCACACATGGATCAACCACTGGAGTCATTGCATGTGTGTTATTTCCACAAACCACACATGGATGAACCACTAGAGTCATTGCATGTGTGTTATTTCCACAAACCACTCATGGATCAACCTCTAGAGTCATTGCATGTGTGTTATTTCCACAAACCACACATGGATCAACCACTAGAGTCATTGCATGTGTGTTCTTATCAAAAAACCAACACTAGAGTCATTGCATTTGTGTTCTTTTCACAAACCACACATGGATCCACCACTGTTATTGAATGTGTGTTCTTTCCACAAACCACACATGGATCAACCAGTGGTCATTGCATGTGTGTTCATTTCCACAAACCACACATGGATCCACCAGTGGTCATTGCATGTGTGTTCTTTCCACAAACCACATATGGATCAACCAGAGTCAGTGCAAGTGTGTTCTTTCCACAAACCACATATGGATCCATTTGAGTAATTGCAGGTTTGTTCTTATACTAAAACCACAAACCAGCACTAGAGCCATTGCATGTGTGTTCTTTTCCACAAACCACACATGGATCCACTATACACATTGCATGTGTGTTCTTTTCCATAAACAACTGATGGATCAACCAGTGGTCATTGCATGTGTGTTCTTTCCACAAACCACATGTGGACCCACTAGAGTCATTGCATGTGTGTTCTGATACTAAAACTAGCACTAGAGTCATTGCATGTGTGTTCTATCCATAACCCACACATGGATCCACCACTGTCATTGCATGTCTGTTCTTTCCACAAACCACGCGTGGATCAACAAGTGGTCATTGCATGTGTGTTCTTTCCACAAACCACATATGGATCAACCAGTCGTCATTGCATGTGTGTTCTTTTCCATAAACCACTTATGGATCCATTACAGTCATTGGATGTGTGTTATTTCCACAAACCACACATGGATCAACCACTAGAGTCATTGCATGTGTGTTATTTCCACAAACCACACATGGATCAACCACTAGAGTCATTGCATGCCTATTATTTCCACAAACCACACATGGATGAACCACTAGAGTCATTGCATGTGTGTTCTTATACTAAAACCAACACTAGAGTCATTGCATGTGTGTTCTTTTCACAAACCACACATGGATCCACCACTGTCATTGCAGGTGTGTTCTTTCCACAAACCACACATGAATCAACTAGTGGTCATTGCATGTGTGTTCTTTTCCACAAACGACACATGGATCCACCAGTGGTCATTGCATGTGTGTTCTTTCCACAAACCACATATGGATCCATTTGAGTAATTGCATGTTTGTTCTTATACTAAAACCACAAACCAGCACTAGAGTCATTGCATGTGTGTTCTTTCCACAAACCATATGTGGACCCACTAGAGTCATTGCATGTGTGTTCTTATACCAAAACTAGCACTAGAGTCATTGCATGTGTGTTCTATCCATAAGCCACACATGGATCCACCACTGTCATTGCATGTCTGTTCCTTCCACAAACCACACGTGGATCAACTAGTGGTCATTGCATGCGTGTTCTTTCCACAAACCACATATGGATCAACCAGTGGTAATTGCATGTGTGTTCTTTTCCATAAACCACTTATGGATCCATTCCAGTCATTGCATGTGTGTTATTTCCACAAACCACACATGGATCAACCATTAGAGTCATTGCATGTGTGTTATTTCCACAAACCACACATGTATCAACCACTAGAGTCATTGCATGTGCGTTCTTATACTAAAACCAACACTAGAGTCATCGCATGTGTGTTCTTTTCACAAACCACACATGGATCCACCATTGTCATTGCATGTGTGTTCTTTCCATAAACAACACATGGATCGACCAGTGGTCATTGCATGTGTGTTCTTTTCCACAAACCACACATGGATCCACCAGTGGTCATTGCATGTGTGTTCTTTCCACAAACCACATATCGATCCATTTGAGTAATTGCATGTTTGTTGTTATACTAAAACCATAAACCAGCACTAGAGTCATTGCATGTGTGTTCTTTTCCACAAACCACACATGGATCCACTATACTCATTGCATGTGTGTTCTTTTCCATAAACAACTGATGGATCAACCAGTGGTCATTGTATGTGTGTTCTTTCCACAAACCACATGTGGACCCACTAGAGTCATTGCATGTGTGCTCTTATACTAAAACTAGCACTAGAGTCATTGCATGTGTGCTCTTATACTAAAACTAGCACTAGAGTCATTGCATGTGTGTTCTATCCATAACCTCACATGGATCCACCACTGTCATTGCATGTCTGTTCTTTCCACAAACCACGCGTGGATCAACAAGTGGTCATTGCATGAGTGTTCTTTCCACAAACCACATATGGATCAACCAGTGGTCATTGCATGTGTGTTCTTTTCCATAAACCACTTATGGATCCATTACAGTCATTGGATGTGTGTTATTTCCACAAACCACACATGGATCAACCACTAGAGTCATTGCATGTGTGTTATTTCCACAAACCACACATGGATCAACCACTAGAGTCATTGCATGCCTATTATTTCCACAAACCACACATGGATGAACCACTAGAGTCATTGCATGTGTGTTCTTATACTAAAATCAACACTAGAGTCATTGCATGTGTGTTCTTTTCACAAACCACACATGGATCCACCACTGTCATTGCACGTGTGTTCTTTCCACAAACCACATGTGGATCAACCAGTGGTCATTGCATGTGTGTTCTTTTACACAAACGACACATGGATCCACCAGTGGTCATTGCATGTGTGTTCTTTCCACAAACCACATATGGATCCATTTGAGTAATTGCATGTTTGTTCTTATACTAAAACCACAAACCAGCACTAGAGTCATTGCATGTGTGTTCTTTTCCACAAACCACACATGGATCCACTATACTCATTGCATGTGTGTTCTTTTCCATAAACAACTGATGGATCAACCAGTGGTCATTGCATGTGTGTTCTTTCCACAAACCACATGTGGACCCACTAGAGTCATGGCATGTGTGTTCTTATACTAAAACTAGCACTAGAGTCATTGCATGTGTGTTCTATCCACAAACTACACATGGATCCACCACTGTCATTGCATGTCTGTTCTTTCCACAAACCACACGTGGATCAACTAGTGGTCATTGCATGTGTGTTCTTTCCACAAACCACATATGGATCAACCAGTGGTCATTGCATGTGTGATCTTTTCCATAAACCACTTATGGATCCATTACAGTCATTGGATGTGTGTTATTTCCACAAACCACACATGGATCAACCACTAGAGTCATTGCATGTGTGTTATTTCCACAAACCACACATGGATCAACCACTAGAGTCATTGCATGTGTGTTATTTCCACAATCCACACATGGATCAACCACTAAAGTCTTTGCATGTGCGTTCTTATACTAAAACCAACCTTAGAGTCATTGCATGTGTGTTATTTTCACAAACCACACATGGATCCACCATTGTCATTGCATGTGTGTTCTTTCCATAAACCACACATGGATCGACCAGTGGTCATTGCATGTGTGTTCTTGTCCACAAACCACACATGGATCCACTAGTGGTCATTGCATGTGTGTTCTTTCCACAAACTACATATGGATCAACCAGAGTCATTGCATGTGTGTTCTTTCCACAAACCACATATGGATCCATTTGAGTAATTGCATGTTTGTTCTTATACTAAAACCACAAACCAGCACTAGAGTCATCGCATGTGTGTTCTTTTCCACAAACCACACATGGATCCACTATACTCATTGCAAGGGTGTTCTTTTCCACAAATAACTTATCGATCAACCAGTGGTCATTGCATATGTGTTCTTTTCACAAACTACATGTGGACCCACTAGAGTCATTGCATGTGTGTTCTTATACTAAAACTAGCACTAGATCATTGCATGTGTGTTCTATCCACAAACCACACATGGATCCACCACGGTCATTGCATGTGTGTTATTTCCACAAACCACACATGGATCAACAAGTGGTCATTGCATGTGTGTTATTTCCACAAACCATATATGGATCAACCAGTGGTCATTGCATGTGTGTTCTTTTCCATAAACCACTTATGGATCCATTACAGTCATTGCATGTGTGTTATTTCCACAAACCCCACATGGATCAACCACTAGAGTCATTGCATGTGTGTTATTTCCACAAACCACACATGGATCAACCACTAGAGTCATTGCATGTGTGTTATTTCCACAAACCACACATAGATCAACCACTAGAGTCATTGCATGTGCGTTCTTATAATAAAACCAACCTTAGAGTCATTGCATATGTGTTCTTTCACAAACCACACATGGGTCCACCATTGTCATTGCATGTGTGTTCTTTCCACAAACCACACATGGATCAACCAGTGGTCATTGCATGTGTGTTCTTTCCACAAACCACACATGGATCCACCAGTGGTCATTGCATGTGTGTTCTTTCCACAAACCACATATGGATCAACCAGAGTCATTGCATGTGTGTTCTTTCCACAAACCACATATGGATCCATTTGAGTAATTGCATGTTTGTTGTTATACTAAAACCACAACCAGCACTAGAGTCATTGCATGTGTGTTCTTTTCCACAAACCACACATGGATCCACTAGACTCATTGCATGTGTGTTCTTTTCCACAAACAACTGATGGATCAACCAGTGGTCATTGCATGTGTGTTCTTTCCACAAACCACATGTGGACCCACTAGAGTAATTGCATGTGTGTTCTTATACTAAAACTAGCACTAGAGTCATTGCATGTGTGTTCTATCCATAAACCACACATGGATCCACCACTATCATTGCATGTCTGTTCTTTCCACAAACCACACGTGGATCAACAAGTGGTCATTGCATGTCTGTTCTTTCCACAAACCACATATGGATCAACCAGTGGTCATTGCATGTGTGTTCTTTTCCATAAACCACTTATGGATCCATTACAGTCATTGCATGTGTGTTCTTATAATAAAACCAACACTAGAGTCATTGCATGTGTGTTCTTTTCACAAACCACACATGGATCCACCACTGTCATTGCACGTGTGTTCTTTCCACAAACCACACATGGATCAACCAGTGGTCATTGCACGTGTGTTCTTTTCCATAAACCACACATGGATCCACCAGTGGTCATTGCATGTGTGTTCTTTCCACAAACCACATATGGATCAACCAGAGTCATTGCAAGTGTGTTCTTTCCACAAAACACATATGGATCCTTTTGAGTAATTGCATGTTTGTTCTTATACTAAAACCACAAACCAGCACTAGAGTCATTGCATGTGTGTTCTTTTCCACAAACCACACATGGATCCACTATACTCATTGCATGTATGTTCTTTTCCATAAACAACTGATGGATCAACCAGTCGTCATTGCATGTGTGTTCTTTCCACAAACCACATGTGGACCCACTAGAGTCATTGCATGTGTGTTCTTATACTAAAACTAGCACTAGAGTCATTGCATGTGTGTTCTATCCATAACCCACACATGGATCCACCACTATCATTGCATGTCTGTTCTTTCCACAAACCACACGTGGATCAACAAGTGGTCATTGCATGTGTGTTCTTTCCACAAACCACATATGGATCAACCAGTGGTCATTGCATGTGTGTTCTTTTCCATAAACCACTTATGGATCCATTACAGTCATTGCATGTGTGTTATTTCCACAAACCACACATGGATCAACCACTAGAGTCATTGCATGTGTGTTATTTCCACAAACCACACATGGATCAACCACTAGATTCATTGCATGCCTATTATTTTTAGAAACCACACATGGATGAACCACTAGAGTCATTGCATGTGTGTTCTTATACTAAAACCAACACTAGAGTCATTACATGTGTGTTCTTTTCACAAACCACACATGGATCCACCACTGTCATTGCACATGTGTTATTTCCACAAACCACACATGGATCAACCACTAGAGTCATTACATGTGTGTTATTTTCACAAACCACACATGGATCAACCACTAGATTCATTGCATGCCTATTATTTTCACAAACCACACATGGATGAACCACTAGAGTCATTGCATGTGTGTTCTTATACTAAAACCAACACTAGAGTCGTTGCATGTGTGTTCTTTTCACAAACCACACATGGATCCACCACTGTCATTGCACGTGTGTTCTTTCCACAAACCACACATGGATCAACCAGTGGTCATTGCATGTGTGTTCTTTTCCACAAACCACACATGGATCCACCAGTGGTCATTGCATGTGTGTTCTTTCCACAAACCACATATGGATCCATTTGAGTAATTGCATGTTTGTTCTTATACCAAAACCACATATGGATCCATTTGAGTAATTGCATGTGTGTTCTTTCCACAAACCACACATGGATCAACCAGTGGTCATTGCATGTGTGTTCTTTTCCACAAACCACACATGGATCCACCAGTGGTCATTGCATGTGTGTTCTTTCCACAAACCACATATGGATCAACCAGAGTCATTGCAAGTGTGTTCTTTCCACAAACCACATATGGATCCTTTTGAGTAATTGCATGTTTGTTCTTATACTAAAACCACAAACCAGCACTAGAGTCATTGCATGTGTGTTCTTTTCCACAAACCACACATGGATCCACTATACTCATTGCATGTGTGTTCTTTTCCATAAACAACTGATGGATCAACCAGTGGTCATTGCATGTGTGTTCTTTCCACAAACCACATGTGGACCCACTAGAGTCATTGCATGTGTGTTCTTATACTAAAACTAGCACTAGAGTCATTGCATGTGTGTTCTATCCATAACCCACACATGGATCCACCACTGTCATTGCATGTCTGTTCTTTCCACAAACCACGCGTGGATCAACAAGTGGTCATTGCATGTGTGTTCTTTCCACAAACCACATATGGATCAACCAGTGGTCATTGCATGTGTGTTCTTTTCCATAAACCACTTATGGATCCATTACAGTCATTGGATGTGTGTTATTTCCACAAACCACACATGGATCAACCACTAGAGTCATTGCATGTGTGTTATTTACACAAACCACACATGGATCAACCACTAGAGTCATTGCATGCCTATTATTTCCACAAACCACACATGGATGAACCACTAGAGTCATTGCATGTGTGTTCTTATACTAAAACCAACACTAGAGTCATTGCATGTGTGTTCTTTTCACAAACCACACATGGATCCACCACTGTCATTGCAAGTGTGTTATTTCCACAAACCACACATGAATCAACCAGTGGTCATTGCATGTGTGTTCTTTTCCACAAAAGACACATGGATCCACCAGTGGTCATTGCATGTGTGTTCTTTCCACAAACCACATATGGATCCATTTGAGTAATTGCATGTTTGTTCTTATACTAAAACCACAAACTAGCACTAGAGTCATTGCATGTGTGTTCTTTCCACAAACCACATGTGGACCAACTAGAGTCATTGCATGTGTGTTCTTATACTGAAACTAGCACTAGAGTCATTGCATGTGTGTTCTATCCATAAGCCACACATGGATCCACCACTGTCATTGCATGTCTGTTCCTTCCACAAACCACACGTGGATCAACTAGTGGTCATTGCATGCGTGTTCTTTCCACAAACCACATATGGATCAACCATTGGTCATTGCATGTGTGTTGTTTTCCATAAACCACTTATGGATCCATTACAGTCATTGCATGTATGTTATTTCCACAAACCACACATGGATCAACCACTAGAGTCATTGCATGTGTGTTATTTCCACAAACCAGACAAGGATCAACCAGTAGAGTCATTGCATGTGCGTTCTTATACTAAAACCAACCTTAGAGTCATTGCATGTGTGTTCTTTTCCCAAACCACACATGGATCCACCATTGTCATTGCATGTGTGTTCTTTCCATAAACCACACATGGATCGACCAGTGGTCATTGCATGTGTGTTCTTTTCCACAAACCACACATGGATCCACCAGTGGTCATTACATGTGTGTTCTTTCCACAAACCACACATGGATCCACCATTGTCATTGCATGTGTGTTCTTTCCATAAACCACACATGGATCGACCAGTGGTCATTGCATGTGTGTTCTTGTCCACAAACCACACATGGATCCACCAGTGGTCATTGCATGTGTGTTCTTTCCACAAACTACATATGGATCAACCAGAGTCATTGCATGTGTGTTCTTTCCACAAACCACATATGGATCCATTTGAGTAATTGCATGTTTGTTGTTATACTAAAACCATAAACCAGCACTAGAGTCATTGCATGTGTGTTCTTTTCCACAAACCACACATGGATCCATTATACTCATTGCATGTGTGTTCTTTTCCATAAACAACTGATGGATCAACAAGTGGTCATTGCATGTGTGTTCTTTCCACTAACCACATGTGGACCCACTAGAGTCATTGCATGTGTGTTCTTATACTAAAACTAGCACTAGAGTCATTGCATGTGTGTTCTATCCATAACCCACACATGGATCCACCACTGTCATTGCATGTCTGTTCTTTCCACAAACCACGCGTGGATCAACAAGTGGTCATTGCATGAGTGTTCTTTCGACAAACCACATATGGATCAACCAGTGGTCATTGCATGTGTGTTCTTTTCCATAAACCAATTATGGATCCATTACAGTCATTGGATGTGTGTTATTTCCACAAACCACACATGGATCAACCACTAGAGTCATTGCATGCCTATTATTTCCACAAACCACACATGGATGAACCACTAGAGTCATTGCATGTGTGTTCTTATACTAAAACCAACACTAGAGTCATTGCATGTGTGATCTTTTCACAAACCACACATGGATCCACCACTGTCATTGCATGTGTGTTATTTCCACAAACCACATATGGATCAACCAGTGGTCATTGCATGTGTGTTCTTTTCCATAAACCACTTATGGATCCATTACAGTCATTGCATGTGTGTTATTTCCACAAACCACACATGGATCAACCACTAGAGTCATTGCATGTGTGTTATTTCCACAAACCACACATGGATCAACCACTAGAGTCATTGCATGTGTGTTATTTCCACAAACCACACATGGATCAACCACTAGAGTCATTGCATGTGCGTTCTTATAATAAAACCAACCTTAGAGTCATTGCATATGTGTTCTTTCACAAACCACACATGGATCCACCATTGTCATTGCATGTGTGTTCTTTCCACAAACCACACATGGATCAACCAGTGGTCATTGCATGTGTGTTCTTTCCACAAACCACACATGGATCCACCAGTGGTCATTGCATGTGTGTTCTTTCCACAAACCACATATGGATCAACCAGAGTCATTGCATGTGTGTTCTTTCCACAAACCACATATGGATCCATTTGAGTAATTGCATGTTTGTTGTTATACTAAAACCACAACCAGCACTAGAGTCATTGCATGTGTGTTCTTTTCCACAAACCACACATGGATCCACTAGACTCATTTCATGTGTGTTCTTTTCCACAAACAACTGATGGATCAACCAGTGGTCATTGCATGTGTGTTCTTTCCACAAACCACATGTGGACCCACTAGAGTAATTGCATGTGTGTTCTTATACTAAAACTAGCACTAGAGTCATTGCATGTGTGTTCTATCCATAAACCACACATGGATCCACCACTATCATTGCATGTCTGTTCTTTCCACAAACCACACGTGGATCAACAAGTGGTCATTGCATGTGTGTTCTTTCCACAAACCACATATGGATCAACCAGTGGTCATTGCATGTGTGTTCTTTTCCATAAACCACTTATGGATCCATTACAGTCATTGCATGTGTGTTCTTATAATAAAACCAACACTAGAGTCATTGCATGTGTGTTCTTTTCACAAACCACACATGGATCCACCACTGTCATTGCACGTGTGTTCTTTCCACAAACCACACATGGATCAACCAGTGGTCATTGCATGTGTGTTCTTTTCCACAAACCACACATGGATCCACCAGTGGTCATTGCATGTGTGTTCTTTCCACAAACCACATATGGATCCATTTGAGTAATTGCATGTTTGTTCTTATACTAAAACCACATATGGATCCATTTGAGTAATTGCATGTGTGTTCTTTCCACAAACCACACATGGATCAACCAGTGGTCATTGCACGTGTGTTCTTTTCCATAAACCACACATGGATCCACCAGTGGTCATTGCATGTGTGTTCTTTCCACAAACCACATATGGATCAACCAGAGTCATTGCAAGTGTGTTCTTTCCACAAAACACATATGGATCCTTTTGAGTAATTGCATGTTTGTTCTTATACTAAAACCACAAACCAGCACTAGAGTCATTGCATGTGTGTTCTTTTCCACAAACCACACATGGATCCACTATACTCATTGCATGTATGTTCTTTTCCATAAACAACTGATGGATCAACCAGTCGTCATTGCATGTGTGTTCTTTCCACAAACCACATGTGGACCCACTAGAGTCATTGCATGTGTGTTCTTATACTAAAACTAGCACTAGAGTCATTGCATGTGTGTTCTATCCACAAACCACACATGGATCAACCAGTGGTCATTGCATGTGTGTTCTTTCCACAAACCACACATGGATCAACAAGTGGTCATTGCATGTGTGTTCTTTCCACAAACCACATATGGATCAACCAGTGGTCATTGCATGTGTGTTCTTTTCCATAAACCACTTATGGATCCATTACAGTCATTGCATGTGTGTTATTTCCACAAACCACACATGGATCAACCACTAGAGTCATTGCATGTGTGTTATTTCCACAAACCACACATGGATCAACCACTAGATTCATTGCATGCCTATTATTTTTAGAAACCACACATGGATGAACCACTAGAGTCATTGCATGTGTGTTCTTATACTAAAACCAACACTAGAGTCATTACATGTTTGTTCTTTTCACAAACCACACATGGATCCACCACTGTCATTGCACGTGTGTTATTTCCACAAACCACACATGGATCAACCACTAGAGTCATTACATGTGTGTTATTTTCACAAACCACACATGGATCAACCACTAGATTCATTGCATGCCTATTATTTTCACAAACCACACATGGATGAACCACTAGAGTCATTGCATGTGTGTTCTTATACTAAAACCAACACTAGAGTCATTGCATGTGTGTTCTTTTCACAAACCACACATGGATCCACCACTGTCATTGCACGTGTGTTCTTTCCACAAACCACACATGGATCAACCAGTGGTCATTGCATGTGTGTTCTTTTCCACAAACCACACATGGATCCACCAGTGGTCATTGCATGTGTGTTCTTTCCACAAACCACATATGGATCCATTTGAGTAATTGCATGTTTGTTCTTATACCAAAACCACATATGGATCCATTTGAGTAATTGCATGTGTGTTCTTTCCACAAACCACACATGGATCAACCAGTGGTCATTGCATGTGTGTTCTTTTCCACAAACCAGACATGGATCCACCAGTGGTCATTGCATGTGTGTTCTTTCCACAAACCACATATGGATCAACCAGAGTCATTGCAAGTGTGTTCTTTCCACAAACCACATATGGATCCTTTTGAGTAATTGCATGTTTGTTCTTATACTAAAACCACAAACCAGCACTAGAGTCATTGCATGTGTGTTCTTTTCCACAAACCACACATGGATCCACTATACTCATTGCATGTGTGTTCTTTTCCATAAACAACTGATGGATCAACCAGTGGTCATTACATGTGTGTTCTTTCCACAAACCACATGTGGACCCACTAGAGTCATTGCATGTGTGTTCTTATACTAAAACTAGCACTAGAGTCATTGCATGTGTGTTCTATCCATAACCCACACATGGATCCACCACTGTCATTGCATGTCTGTTCTTTCCACAAACCACGCGTGGATCAACAAGTGGTCATTGCATGTGTGTTCTTTCCACAAACCACATATGGATCAACCAGTGGTCATTGCATGTGTGTTCTTTTCCATAAACCACTTATGGATCCATTACAGTCATTGGATGTGTGTTATTTCCACAAACCACACATGGATCAACCACTAGAGTCATTGCATGTGTGTTATTTCCACAAACCACACATGGATCAACCACTAGAGTCATTGCATGCCTATTATTTCCACAAACCACACATGGATGAACCACTAGAGTCATTGCATGTGTGTTCTTATACTAAAACCAACACTAGAGTCATTGCATGTGTGTTCTTTTCACAAACCACACATGGATCCACCACTGTCATTGCAAGTGTGTTCTTTCCACAAACCACACATGAATCAACCAGTGGTCATTGCATGTGTGTTCTTTTCCACAAAAGACACATGGATCCACCAGTGGTCATTGCATGTGTGTTCTTTCCACAAACCACATATGGATCCATTTGAGTAATTGCATGTTTGTTCTTATACTAAAACCACAAACTAGCACTAGAGTCATTGCATGTGTGTTCTTTCCACAAACCACATGTGGACCAACTAGAGTCATTGCATGTGTGTTCTTATACTGAAACTAGCACTAGAGTCATTGCATGTGTGTTCTATCCATAAGCCACACATGGATCCACCACTGTCATTGCATGTCTGTTCCTTCCACAAACCACACGTGGATCAACTAGTGGTCATTGCATGCGTGTTCTTTCCACAAACCACATATGGATCAACCATTGGTCATTGCATGTGTGTTCTTTTCCATAAACCACTTATGGATCCATTACAGTCATTGCATGTATGTTATTTCCACAAACCACACATGGATCAACCACTAGAGTCATTGCATGTGTGTTATTTCCACAAACCAGACATGGATCAACCAGTAGAGTCATTGCATGTGCGTTCTTATACTAAAACCAACCTTAGAGTCATTGCATGTGTGTTCTTTTCCCAAACCACACATGGATCCACCATTGTCATTGCATGTGTGTTCTTTCCATAAACCACACATGGATCGACCAGTGGTCATTGCATGTGTGTTCTTTTCCACAAACCACACATGGATCCACCAGTGGTCATTGCATGTGTGTTCTTTCCATAAACCACACATGGATCGACCAGTGGTCATTGCATGTGTGTTCTTTCCACAAACCACACATGGATCCACCATTGTCATTGCATGTGTGTTCTTTCCATAAACCACACATGGATCGACCAGTGGTCATTGCATGTGTGTTCTTGTCCACAAACCACACATGGATCCACCAGTGGTCATTGCATGTGTGTTCTTTCCACAAACTACATATGGATCAACCAGAGTCATTGCATGTGTGTTCTTTCCACAAACCACATATGGATCCATTTGAGTAATTGCATGTTTGTTGTTATACTAAAACCATAAACCAGCACTAGAGTCATTGCATGTGTGTTCTTTTCCACAAACCTCACATGGATCCATTATACTCATTGCATGTGTGTTCTTTTCCATAAACAACTGATGGATCAACAAGTGGTCATTGCATGTGTGTTCTTTCCACTAACCACATGTGGACCCACTAGAGTCATTGCATGTGTGTTCTTATACTAAAACTAGCACTAGAGTCATTGCATGTGTGTTCTATCCATAACCCACACATGGATCCACCACTGTCATTGCATGTCTGTTCTTTCCACAAACCACGCGTGGATCAACAAGTGGTCATTGCATGAGTGTTCTTTCGACAAACCACATATGGATCAACCAGTGGTCATTGCATGTGTGTTCTTTTCCATAAACCAATTATGGATCCATTACAGTCATTGGATGTGTGTTATTTCCACAAACCACACATGGATCAACCACTAGAGTCATTGCATGCCTATTATTTCCACAAACCACACATGGATGAACCACTAGAGTCATTGCATGTGTGTTCTTATACTAAAACCAACACTAGAGTCATTGCATGTGTGATCTTTTCACAAACCACACATGGATCCACCACTGTCATTGCACGTGTGTTCTTTCCACAAACCACACATGAATCAACCAGTGGTCATTGCATGTGTGTTATTTTCCACAAACGACACATGGATCCACCAGTGGTCATTGCATGTGTGTTCTTTCCACAAACCACATATGGATCCATTTTAGTAATTGCATGTTTGTTCTTATACTAAAACCACAAACCAGCACTAGATTCATTGCATGTGTGTTCTTTCCACAAACCACATGTGGACCCACTAGAGTCATTGCATGTGTGTTCTTATACTAAAACTAGCACTAGAGTAATTTCATGTGTGTTCTATCCACAAACTACACATGGATCCACCACTGTCATTGCATGTCTATTCTTTCCACAAACCACATGTGGATCAACAAGTGGTCATTGCACGTGTGTTCTTTCCACAAACCACATATGGATCAACCAGTTGTCATTGCATGTGTGATCTTTTCCATAAACCACTTATGGATCCATTACAGTCATTGCATGTGTGTTATTTCCACAAACCACACATGGATCAACCACTAGAGTCATTGCATGTGTGTTATTTCCACAAACCACACTTGGATCAACCACTAGAGTCATTGCATGTTTGTTATTTCCACAAACCACACATGGATCAACCACTAGAGTCATTGCATGTGCGTTCTTATACTAAAACCAACCTTAGAGTCATTGCATGTGTGTTATTTTCACAAACCACACGTGGATCCACCATTGTCATTGCATGTGTGTTCTTTCCATAAACCACACATGGATCGACCAGTGGTCATTGCATGTGTGTTCTTTTCCACAAACCACACATGGATCCACTAGTGGTCATTGCATGTGTGTTCTTTCCACAAACCACATATGGATCAACCAGAGTCATTGCATGTGTGTTCTTTCTACAAACCACATATGGATCCATTTGAGTAATTGCATGTTTGTTGTTATACTAAAACCATAAACCAGCACTAGAGTCATTGCATGTGTGTTCTTTTCCACAAACCACACATGGATCCACTATACTCATTGCATGTGTGTTCTTTTCCATAAACAACTGATGGATCAACCAGTGGTCATTGCATGTGTGTTCTTTCCACAAACCACATGTGGACCCACTAGAGTCATTGCATGTGTGGTCTTATACTAAAACCAGCACTAGAGTCATTGCATGTGTGTTCTATCCATAACCCACACATGGATCCACCACTGTCATTGCATGTCTGTTCTTTCCACAAACCACGCGTGGATCAACAAGTGGTCATTGCATGAGTGTTCTTTCCACAAACCACATATGGATCAACCAGTGGTCATTGCATGTGTGTGCTTTTCCATAAACCACTTATGGATCCATTACAGTCATTGGATGTGTGTTATTTCCACAAACCACACATGGATCAACCACTAGAGTCATTGCATGTGTGTTATTTCCACAAACCACACATGGATCAACCACTAGAGTCATTGCATGCCTATTATTTCGACAAACCACACATGGATGAACCACTAGAGTCATTGCATGTGTGTTCTTATACTAAAACCAACACTAGAGTCATTGCATGTGTGTTCTTTTCACAAACCACACATGGATCCACCACTGTCATTGCACGTGTGTTCTTTCCACAAACCACACATGAATCAACCAGTGGTCGTTGCATGTGTGTTCTTTTCCACAAACGACACATGGATACACCAGTGGTCATTGCATGTGTGTTCTTTTCACAAACCACATATGGATCCATTTGAGTAATTGCATGTTTGTTCTTATACTAAAACCACAAACCAGCACTAGATTCATTGCATGTGTGTTCTTCCCACAAACCACATGTGGACCCACTAGAGTCATTGCATGTGTGTTCTTATACTAAAACTAGCACTAGAGTCATTTCATGTGTGTTCTATCCACAAACTACACATGGATCCACCACTGTCATTGCATGTCTGTTCTTTCCACAAACCACACATGGATCAACAAGTGGTCATTGCATGTGTGTTCTTTCCACAAACCACATATGGATCAACCAGTGGTCATTGCATGTGTGATCTTTTCCATAAACCACTTATGGATCCATTACAGTCATTGCATGTGTGTTATTTCCACAAACCACACATGGATCAACCACTAGAGTCATTGCATGTGTGTTATTTCCACAAACCACACATGGATCAACCACTAGAGTCATTGCATGTGTGTTATTTCCACAAACCACACATGGATCAACCACTAGAGTCATTGCATGTGCGTTCTTATACTAAAACCAACCTTAGAGTCATTGCATGTGTGTTCTTTTCACAAACCACACATGGATCCACCATTGTCATTGCATGTGTGTTCTTTCCACAAACCACACATGGATCAACCAGTGGTCATTGCATGTGTGTTCTTTTCCACAAACCACACATGGATCCACCAGTGGTCATTGCATGTGTGTTCTTTCCACAAACCACATATGGATCAACCAGAGTCATTGCATGTGTGTTCTTTCCACAAACCACATATGGATCCATTTTAGTAATTGCATGCTTGTTCTTATACTAAAACCACAAACCAGCACTAGAGTCATTGCATGTGTGTTCTTTTCCACAAACCACACATGGATCCACTATACTCATTGCATGTGTATTCTTTTCCACAAATAACTTATGGATCAACAAGTGGTCATTGCATATGTGTTCTTTTCACAAACTACATGTGGACCCACTAGAGTCATTGCATGTGTGTTCTTATACTAAAACTAGCACTAGAGTCATTGTATGTGTGTTCTATCCACAAACTACACATGGATCCACCACTGTCATTGCATGTCTGTTCTTTCCACAAACCACACTGGATCAATAAGTGGTCATTGCATGTGTGTTCTTTCCACAAACCACATATGGATCAACCAGTGGTCATTGCATGTGTGACCTTTTCCATAAACCACTTATGGATCCATTACAGTCATTGCATATGTGTTATTTCCACAAACCACACATGGATCAACCACTAGAGTCATTGCATGTGTGTTATTTCCACAAACCACACATGGATCAACCACTAGAGTCATTGCATGTGTGTTCTTATACTAAAACCAACATTAGAGTCATTGCATGTGTGTTCTTTTCACAAACCACACATGGATCCACCATTGTCATTGCATGTGTGTTCTTTCCATAAACCACACATGGATCGACCAGTGGTCATTGCATGTGTGTTCTTTTCCACAAACCACACATGGATCCACCAGTGGTCATTGCATGTGTGTTCTTTCCACAAACTACATATGGATCAACCAGAGTCATTGCATGTGTGTTCTTTCCACAAACCACATATGGATCCATTTGAGTAATTGCATGTTTTTTCTTATACTAAAACCACAAACCAGCACTAGAGTCATCGCATGTGTGTTCTTTTCCACAAACCACACATGGATCCACTATACTCATTGCAAGGGTGTTCTTTTCCACAAATAACTTATGGATCAACCAGTGGTCATTGCATATGTGTTCTTTTCACAAACTACATGTGGACCCACTAGAGTCATTGCATGTGTGTTCTTACACTAAAACTAGCACTAGAGTCATTGCATGTGTGTTCTATCCACAAACCACACATGGATCCACCACGGTCATTGCATGTGTGTTCTTTCCACAAACCACACATGGATCAACAAGTGGTCATTGCATGTGTGTTATTTCCACAAACCACATATGGATCAACCAGTGGTCATTGCATGTGTGTTCTTTTCCATAGACCACTTATGGATCCATTACAGTCATTGCATGGTGTGTTATTTCCACAAACCACACATGGATCAACCACTAGAGTCATTACATGTGTGTTATTTCCACAAACCACACATGGATCAACCACTAGAGTCATTGCATGTGTGTTATTTCCACAAACCACACATGGATCAACCACTAGAGTCATTGCATGTGCGTTCTTATACTAAAACCAATACTAGAGTTATTGCATGTGTGTTCTTTTCACAAACCACACATGGATCCACCATTGTCATTGCATGTGTGTTCTTTCCACAAACCACACATGGATCGACCAGTGGTCATTGCATGTGTGTTCTTTTCCACAAACCACACATGGATCCACCAGTGGTCATTCCATGTGTGTTCTTTCCACAAACCACATATGGATCAACCAGAGTCATTGCATGTCTGTTCTTTCCACAAACCACATACGCATCCATTTGAGTAATTGCATGTTTGTTGTTATACTAAAACGACAACCAACACTAGAGTCATTGCATGTGTGTTCTTTTCCACAAACCACACATGGATCCACTAGACTCATTGCATGTGTGTTCTTTTCCACAAACAACTGATGGATCAACCAGTGGTCATTGCATGTGTGTTCTTTCCGCAAACCACATGTGGACCCACTAGAGTAATTGCATGTGTGTTCTTATACTAAAACTAGCACTAGAGTCATTGCATGTGTGTTCTATCCATAACCCACACATTGATCCACCACTATCATTGCATGTCTGTTCTTTCCACAAACCACACGTGGATCAAAAAGTGGTCATTGCATGTGTGTTCTTTCCACAAACCACATATGGATCAACCAGTGGTCATTGCATGTGTGTTCTTTTCCATAAACCACTTATGGATCCATTATAGTCATTGCATGTGTGTTATTTCCACAAACCACACATGGATCAACCACAAGAGTCATTGCATGTGTGTTATTTCCACAAACCACACATGGATCAACCACTAGAGTCATTGCATGCCTATTATTTTCACAAACCACACATGGATGAACCACTAGAGTCATTGCATGTGTGTTCTTATACTAAAACCAACACTAGAGTCATTGCATGTGTGTTCTTTTCACAAACCACACATGGATCCACCACTGTCATTGCACGTGTGTTCTTTCCACAAACCACACATGGATCAACAAGTGGTTATTGCATGTGTGTTCTTTTCCACAAACCACACATGGATCCACCAGTGGTCATTGCATGTGTGTTCTTTCCACAAACCGCATATGGATCCATTTGAGTAATTGCATGTTTGTTCTTATACTAAAACCACAAACCAGCACTAGAGTCATTGCATGTGTGTTCTTTCCACAAACCACACATGGATACACTAGACTCATTGCATGTGTGTTCTTTTCCACAAACAACTGATGGATCAACCAGTGGTCATTGCATGTGTGTTCTTTCCATAAACCACATGTGGACCCACTAGAGTCATTGCATGTTGTTCTATCCACAAACTACAGATGGATCCACAACTGTCATTGCATGTCTGTTCTTTCCACAAACCACACGTGGATCAACAAGTGGTCATTGCATGTGTTTTCTTTCCACAAACCACATATGGATCAACCAGTGGTCATTGCATGTGTGTTCTTTTCCATAAACCACTTATGGGTCCATTACAGTCATTGCATGTGTGTTATTTCCACAAACCACACATGGATCAACCACTAGAGTCATTGCATGTGTGTTATTTCCATAAACCACACATGGATCAACCACTAGAGTCATTGCATGCGCGTTCTTATACTAAAACCAACCTTAGAGTCATTGCATGTTTGTTCTTTTCACAAACCACACATGGATCCACCATTGTCATTGCATGTGTGTTCTTTCCACAAACCACACATGGATCCACCAGTGGTCATTGCATGTGTGTTCTTTTCCACAAACCACACATGGATCCACCAGTGGTCATTACATGTGTGTTCTTTCCACAAACCACACATGGATCAACCAGTGGTCATTGCATGTGTGTTATTTCCACAAACCACACATGGATCAACCACTAGAGTCATTGCATGTGTGTTATTTCCACAAACCACACATGGATCAACCACTAGAGTCATTGCATGCCTATTATTTCCACAAACCACACATGGATGAACCACTAGAGTCATTGCATGTGTGTTCTTATACTAAAACCAACACTAGATTCATTGCATGTGTGTTCTTTTCACAAACCACACAAGGATCCAACAGTGTCATTGCACGTGTGTTCTTTCCACAAATCACACATGGATCAACCAGTGGTCATTGCATGTGTGTTCTTTTCCACAAACCAGACATGGATCCACCAGTGGTCATTGCATGTGTGTTCTTTCCACAAACCACATATGGATCAACCAGAGTCATTGCATGTGTGTTCTTTCCACAAACGACATATGGACCCATTTGAGTAATTGCATGTTTGTTCTTATACTAAAACCACAAACCAGCACTAGAGTCATTCATGTGTGTTCTTTTCCACAAACCACACATGGATCCACTAGACTCATTGCATGTGTGTTCTTTTCCACAAACAACTTATGGATCAACCAGTGGTCATTGCATGTGTGTTCTTTTCACAAACTACATCTGGACCCACTAGAGTCATTGCATGTGTGTTCTTATACTAAAACTAGCACTAGAGTCATTGCATGTGTGTTCTATCCACAAACCACACATGGATCCACCACAGTCATTGCATGTGTGTTCTTTCCACAAACCACCCATGGATGAACAAGTGTTCATTGCATGTGTGTTATTTCCACAAACCACATATGAATCAACAAGTGGTCATTGCATCTGTGTTCTTTTCCATAAACCACTTATGGATCCATTACAGTCATTGCATGTGTATTATTTCCACAAACCACACATGGATCAGCCACTAGAGTCATTGCATGTGTGTTATTTCCACCAACCACACATGGATCAACCACTAGAGTCATTGCATGCGTGTTATTTCCACAAACCACACATGGATCATCCACTGGAGTCATTGCATGTGTGTTCTTATACTAAAACCAACACTAGAGTCATTGCATGTGTGTTCTTTTCACAAACCACACATGGATCCACCACTTTCATTGCATGTGTGTTCTTTTCACAAACCACACATGGATCAACTACTGGTCATTGCATGTGTGTTCTTTTCCACAAACCACACATGGATCCACCAGCGGTTATTGCATGTGTGTTCTTTCCACAAACCACATATGGATCAACCAGAGTCATTGCATGTGTGTTCTTTCCACAAACCACATATGGATCCATTTGAGTAATTGCATGTTTGTTCTTATACTAAAACCACAAACCAGCACTAGAGTCATTGCATGTGTGTTCTTTTCCACAAACCACACATGGATCCACTAGACTCATTGCATGTGTGTTCTTTTCCACAAACAACTTATGGATCAACCAGTGGTCATTGCATGTGTGTTCTTTTCACAAAGTACATGTGGACCCACTAGAGTCATTGCATGTCTGTTCTTTCCACAAACCACACGTGGATCAACAAGTGGTCATTGCATGTGTTTTCTTTCCACAAACCACATATGGATCAACCAGTGGTCATTGCATGTGTGTTCTTTTCCATAAACCACTTATGGGTCCATTACAGTCATTGCATGTGTGTTATTTCCACAAACCACACATGGATCAACCACTAGAGTCATTGCATGTGTGTTATTTCCATAAACCACACATGGATCAACCACTAGAGTCATTGCATGCGCGTTCTTATACTAAAACCAACCTTAGAGTCATTGCATGTTTGTTCTTTTCACAAACCACACATGGATCCACCATTGTCATTGCATGTGTGTTCTTTCCACAAACCACACATGGATCCACCAGTGGTCATTGCATGTGTGTTCTTTTCCACAAACCACACATGGATCCACCAGTGGTCATTACATGTGTGTTCTTTCCACAAACCACACATGGATCAACCAGTGGTCATTGCATGTGTGTTATTTCCACAAACCACACATGGATCAACCACTAGAGTCATTGCATGTGTGTTATTTCCACAAACCACACATGGATCAACCACTAGAGTCATTGCATGCCTATTATTTCCACAAACCACACATGGATGAACCACTAGAGTCATTGCATGTGTGTTCTTATACTAAAACCAACACTAGAGTCATTGCATGTGTGTTCTTTTCACAAACCACACAAGGATCCAACAGTGTCATTGCACGTGTGTTCTTTCCACAAATCACACATGGATCAACCAGTGGTCATTGCATGTGTGTTCTTTTCCACAAACCAGACATGGATCCACCAGTGGTCATTGCATGTGTGTTCTTTCCACAAACCACATATGGATCAACCAGAGTCATTGCATGTGTGTTCTTTCCACAAACGACATATGGACCCATTTGAGTAATTGCATGTTTGTTCTTATACTAAAACCACAAACCAGCACTAGAGTCATTCATGTGTGTTCTTTTCCACAAACCACACATGGATCCACTAGACTCATTGCATGTGTGTTCTTTTCCACAAACAACTTATGGATCAACCAGTGGTCATTGCATGTGTGTTCTTTTCACAAACTACATCTGGACCCACTAGAGTCATTGCATGTGTGTTCTTATACTAAAACTAGCACTAGAGTCATTGCATGTGTGTTCTATCCACAAACCACACATGGATCCACCACAGTCATTGCATGTGTGTTCTTTCCACAAACCACCCATGGATGAACAAGTGTTCATTGCATGTGTGTTATTTCCACAAACCACATATGAATCAACAAGTGGTCATTGCATCTGTGTTCTTTTCCATAAACCACTTATGGATCCATTACAGTCATTGCATGTGTATTATTTCCACAAACCACACATGGATCAGCCACTAGAGTCATTGCATGTGTGTTATTTCCACCAACCACACATGGATCAACCACTAGAGTCATTGCATGCGTGTTATTTCCACAAACCACACATGGATCATCCACTGGAGTCATTGCATGTGTGTTCTTATACTAAAACCAACACTAGAGTCATTGCATGTGTGTTCTTTTCACAAACCACACATGGATCCACCACTTTCATTGCATGTGTGTTCTTTTCACAAACCACACATGGATCAACTACTGGTCATTGCATGTGTGTTCTTTTCCACAAACCACACATGGATCCACCAGCGGTTATTGCATGTGTGTTCTTTCCACAAACCACATATGGATCAACCAGAGTCATTGCATGTGTGTTCTTTCCACAAACCACATATGGATCCATTTGAGTAATTGCATGTTTGTTCTTATACTAAAACCACAAACCAGCACTAGAGTCATTGCATGTGTGTTCTTTTCCACAAACCACACATGGATCCACTAGACTCATTGCATGTGTGTTCTTTTCCACAAACAACTTATGGATCAACCAGTGGTCATTGCATGTGTGTTCTTTTCACAAAGTACATGTGGACCCACTAGAGTCATTGCATGTGTGTTCTTATACTAAGACTAGCACTAGAGTCATTGCATGTGTGTTCTATCCACAAACCACACATGGATCCACCACAGTCATTGCATGTGTGTTCTTTCCACAAACCACACGTGGATCAACAAGTGGTCATTGCATGAGTGTTCTTTCCACAAACCACATATGGATCAACCAGTGGTCATTGCATGTGTGTTCTTTTCCATAAACCACTTATGGATCCATTACAGTCATTGCATGTGTGTTATTTCCACAAACCACACATGGATCAACCACTAGAGTCATTGCATGTGTGTTATTTCCACAAACCACACATGGATCGACCACTAGAGTCATTGCATGTGTGTTATTTCCACAAACCACACATGTATCAACCACTAGAGTCATTGCATGTGCGTTCTTATACTAAAACGAACACTAGAGTCATTGCATGTGTGTTGTTTTCTCCAACCACACATGGATCCTGTTGGGTCCGCAGCATAGAAAACAAAAATTTTCCTACAGTGTGAACTACACGCCAAGATCTATCTACTAGGTACAAAGAAACGGGTGGACATACATCCAACGAGAACTTACCCTCGTAGACAACGAGCTTTGTTAACGAGTAGGAACTCGTGGTTGATGTAGTCGTACACTTGCCGATCTCAAGATCGTGTGGAAGTCCGAGCGCCGCAAATCAGCAGCGCATCCGTCCTCGCACACATGTTCAAGCCACCGGACAACCTCCACCTCCTCGATCCAGCAAATCAGTGGAAGCAGCAACTCCTTCCATACGCAAGGCCACCGGGAACATGTATCTCGCTAATCCGAGACCATGGGGGAATATCTAGAGGGAGAGAGAGATCCTTCACGAGGAGGTGCAGTTTGTGAGAGGGGAGAGGGGGGCTTTATATAGGAGGGAGGGAGACCCCTCCCCTCCCATAGCCGGCGCATGAGGGGGGACTCCTCCCCTCCTTCATTCATGTGGTGAACCTCCACTCACATAAACATGGCCACCCAAAATCCCACTCACATGTATTTAATTTCCACCAAATTAAATGCAACTCTCAATTAATAAAACTCTTTTATTTATTTTATTCAAAATTTTGTTAATTACTTTAATTAACAAACATTCATAAACCCCTTGCAACATTTCAATATCACATGCAGAACCACTTTCTACAATTTCACCTGAAACAATTCCGGTTTCTATCGAAACAATTCCTGTTTCTATCGAAACATTTCCTGCCCTTTGCAAACCTTTTGTATGGAACATATGTGCTCCTAAATGGTGTCCGAAAACCCTTAAGTGTGTCACCCTACGGTTCGCGAATAATGCAGACATGATTGAAACTCCTCTCAGATTAATAATCAGAAGCGGGACCTAGAGATCCATACTGACTCCTGCATATTCAACGATGACTTCTGTGATCGTGAGAACCTTTAATGTCAGCAATTTAATCCCTTTGTCTCATGATATAATACATGTCCGAGATTCAATCATCGGTATCCAAATACCTAGTTTGATCTCGTTACCGACATGCACTCTTTTCTTGTTGCCGTGATATAACATTCTAGTGATCACATCACTTTCTTGCAAGCTATCTTAATGTGATATCACCGAGAGGGCCCAGAGTATATATATCCATCATCGGGATTGACAAATTCCACTCTTGATCCATGAGCCTCAACATAACACCTTCATAGCACTAAACCCACCTTTATGGTCACCCTGTAACCGTGTGACGTTTGATGTTATCAAGATACTCTTCCGGTGTTAGCAATTAACATGATCTCATGGTTTAAGGACTAAGACTACTTTGTATGATGTTATAGCAATATAAACATAATGACTTGATCTCAATGCTATACTTTGGACGAATGTTCATCACATCATTTCACAAATGTTGTGACCTTGTTATTAACAACATCCAATGTCCATGATCAAGAAACCTTGATCATCTTGTTAATCAACAAGCTAGTCTATAAGAGAGGCATAACTAGGAACCCTTTTGTTTATTAAACACACATGTATTGATGTTTCCTATCAATACAATTATAGCATGCAAAATAAACATCTATCATATACAAGGAATACATAATAACAACTTTATTATTGCCTCTCATGGCATATTTCCTTCAGTCTCCAACTTGCACTAGAGACAATAATCTAGTTTATATAGTGATAAATCTAACACCCATGGAGTTCTGGTGTTGATAATGTTTTTCCCTAGGGAGTACTTTAGTGAACGGATCTGCTACATTCAGGTCCGTGTGCACTTTACAAATCTTTATATCTCCATCCTTGACATTCTCGCGGATGGAGTGAAACCGGCGCTTAATATGCTTGGAATTCTTGTGAGACCTTGGTTCCTTGGCGTTGGCTATGGCTCCATTATTGTCTCAATAGATCACCATTGGGTCCAACGCACTAGGAACCACACCTAGTTCCGTTATGAACTCCTTCATCCAAACCGCTTCCTGCGCCGCTTCTGAAGCAGCAACATATTCCGCCTCCGTCGTTGATCCAGCCACCACAGGTTGTTTGGAGCTCCTCCAACTAACTGTTGCTCCGTTCAAGAGAAATACGTATCCGGATTGAGACTTTGAGTCTTACTCAATGTCTTGCCTTGCAACATAGGTAAGTACCCCTTCTTACTTCCGTCCATATTAAACTTCTTTAATATCTTATCAAGGTATGTACTCTGCGATAGCCCAATTAGGCGTCTTGATCTATCTCTATAGATTTTAATGCCTAATATATATGAAGCTTCACCAAGTCCTTCATCAAAAATTTGCTGTTTAGATAACTTTTAACACTGTTTAAAAGATCTATATCATTTCCAATCAATAATATTTCATCCACATATAATATCAGAAATGCCACATTGCTCCCACTCACTTTCTTGTAAATACAAGCCTCTCCATAAGTTTGGACAAATCCAAACTCTTTGATCACCTCATCAAAGCGGAGATTCCAACTCCGGGATGCTTGCTTCAGTCCATAGATGGATCACTGAAGTTTGCACACCTTATCAACATCCTTAGGATCGACAAAACCCTTAGGTTGTATCATATACAACTCTTCTTCAATATTACCATTGAGGAACACAGTTTTGACATCCATCTGCCATATTTCATAATCGAAATATGCAGCAATTGCTAACATAATCCTAACCGACTTAAGCATCGCTACAGGAGAGAATGTCTCATTGTAGTCAACTCCTTGAATTTGTCGAAACCCCTTTGCGACAAGTCGAGCCTTATAGATGGTCACATTACCATCAGCATCAATTTTTCTTTTGAAAATCCACTTATTCTCAACGGCCTTTCGATCGTGAGGTAAGTCCACCAAGTTCCAAACCTGGTTTTCCTACATGTATTCCATCTCGGATTTCATGGATTCTAGCCATTTGATGGAATCAAGGATCATCATCGCTTCTTCATACGTCGTAGGGTCATCTATTTCATCAATCATGAAATTCATAACAGGATTGTCGTACAGTTCAGGAGCTATACGTGTCCTGCTTGACCTGCGAGGTTCGGTAGTGTCCTCTTTCGGAGTTTCATGATCAATATCATTAGCTCTATCTTCATTAGGTGAAGTCAACTCCAAAACAACTTCTAGTGCTGCGCTACTCGCCATTTCATGAAGAGAAGGTTCAATAACCTCTTCGAGTTCTACCTTCCGACTACTCACACCTTTCGCGAGAAACTCCTTCTCAAGAAAGGATCCATTCTTGGCAACAAAGACCTTTCCCTCGGATCTGTGATAGAAGGTATACCCAATTGTTTCCTTAGGGTATCCTATGAAGACGCATTTTTCTGCTTTGGGTTCGAGTTTATCCGGTTGAAGTTTCTTCAAATAAACATCGCATCCCCAAACTTTAAGAAATGACAGCTTAGGTTTGTTTCCAAACCATAATTCATACGGTGTCTTTTCAAGGGATTTAGATGGTGCGCTATTTAAAGTGAATGCAGCGGTTTCCAGTGCATAACCCCAAAATGACAATGGCAAGTCAGTCATAGACATTATAGATCGAACCATATCCAATAAAGTACGATTACGACGTTCTGACACACCATTATGTTGTGGTGTTCCGGCAGGCGTGAGTTGTGAAACTATTCCACAGTCTTTCATATGTGTGCTAAACTCGTAACTAAGATACTCTCCTCCACGGTCGGACCGCAGAAATTTGATCTTTCTGTTATGATGATTTTCCACTTCATTCTGAAATTCCTTGAACTTTTCAAATGTTTCAGACTTATGTTTCATCAAATAGATATACGTATCTACTCAAATCATCTGTGAAAGTAACAAAATAATGATATCCACCTCGCGCCAACACACTCATTGGTCCACACACATCAGTATGTATGATTTCCAATAAATCTGTCGCTCGTTCCATTGAACCAGAAAACGGCGTTCTAGTCATCTTGCCCATAAGGCATGGTTCACATGTATCGAATGATTCAAAATCAAGTGATTCCAAAAGTCCATCAGAATGGAGTTTCTTCATGCGTTTAACGCCAATATGACCTAGACAGCAGTGCCACATATATGCAGATATATCATTATCAAGTTTAATCCTTTTAGCATCGACATTATGAATATGTGTAATACTACTATCGAGATCCAACAGGAATAAACCATTCAACACAGGTGCATGACCATAAAAGATATTATTCATATAAATCGAACAACCATTGTTTTCAGACTTAAACGAATAACCACTTTGCATCAAACACGATCCGGATATAATGTATATGCTCAGTGCAGGCACCAAATAACAATTATTCAGGTTTATAACTAATCCCGACGGCATATGGAGAGGCAGCGTTCTGATGGCGATCACATTAACTCTTGATCCATTGCCGACCCGCATCGTGACCTCACCCCTTGCTAGTTGTCGCTTGTTCCGCAGCCCCTGAACCGAGTTACATATATTAGCAACCGATCCCGTATCAAATACCTAGGTGCTACTACGAGTACTAGTCAAGTACACATCAATAACATGTATATCACATATACCTTTGCTTGCCTTGCCGGCCTTCTTGTCTGCCAAATAGTTGGGGCAGTTGCGCTTCCAATGGCCAGTCCCCTTGCAATAGTAGCACTCGGTGTCAGACTTAGGGCCAGCTCGGGGTTTCTTTTCAGGCGCGGCAATAGATTTTCCGCCCTTCTTTCCCTTCTGCTTGCCTTTCTTGTCCTTCTTGAAACCGGTGGTCTTATTGATCATCAACACTTGATGTTCTTTCCTAATCTCCACTTCTACAGTCTTAAGCATTGACAGAAGCTCGGGAAGAGACTTCTTCATGCCCTGCATATTATAGTTCATCACGAAGCTCTTGTAGCTAGGTGGCAGAGATTGGAGAACACGATGTATGCCTAAGTCAATGGGAATCGTTATTCCCAAGGACACAAGCTTATCGGCGTACCCAGACATTTTGAGTACATGCTCACTAACGGAGTTGTTCTCTTCCATCATGCAGCTAAAGAACTTTTTAGAAGCATTATAACTCTCTACGGCAGCATGGGTATCGAAAATCATTTTCAATTCTCCCATGGTATCAAAGGCATTGCCATTTTCGAAACGTTTTCGAAGTTCTGGCTCTAGCCCATACAGTATGCCGCAATGAACTAAGTTGTGGTCCTCCTGACGAGTTATATAGACGTTCTTTTCCTCGTCAGGGGCATCAGGAGCTGGTGGGGGGCCTAGCGGCGCCTCTAGCACGTATTGCTTTTGTGCAGCAGTGAGGAGAATCCTCAAATTCATAGCCCAGTTGGTGAAGTTGCTACCATTCGCAACAAGCTTCTCTTTCTCCATGAACACATTGAAATTAAAAGCAGGTGGTGCCATCTACAACATAATTTGTAAAATATATTTAGACTAAGTTTATGATAGATTGAGTTCAACTAATCCAAATCACTAATGAACTCCCACTCAAAAACGACATCCCTCGTGTCCTTTTGGTGATTACATGAACCAAATCCACTACACCAAGTACGATCATCACGTGAGTCGGTGTAGCTTCAAAGGCAAGCATCTATATGGGCATCATATCAACTATATGACTCATGCTTAACCTTTCGATCCGTGTTCCGAGGCCATGTCTATACATGCTAGGCTCATCAAGTAAGAACCTTAGTATTCACGTGTGTAAAACTGTCTTACACCCGTTGTATGAAAGCGTAGAGTCGAGAACACCCGATCATCACGTGATGCCTCAAAACACAATCCACAAAACGGTGCATACTTAAGGAAGAACACATTTTATCTTGATATCTAAATGAGGGATCATCTTATAATGCTACCAAAAGCGCCAAACTAGCAATATAAGATGCTAACATCTAATGTGTGAAGTGAGGTGATATGGTCCATGCATTTGATATCTATCATTTGCATCGTGGTATGATCTCTATCATTCCTTTGTGTGTAAGTCCAAGGTCTATGGAACTTATACATTAAGTGAGTTGTAAGAGTATCTATCATACATCTACTTACAACAATACCATATCAAGACACTAGCCTAGCAACGATCTAAACTAGACGCCTCTAATTTATCAATTGCAAGTTTTACGTGGCTTAGGGATTTCGGAGATAGAACCGTTCTTACCTACGAACATGAACCACAACATGGATAACCAAGTTATTAGCAACTCGTTGTAAATCAGATATTGACTATAGTAGGAGAGACAGACACCCGCTAGCCACTTATGCAAAACTAGTTGCATGTCAGTTGTGGAACCGGTCTCATGTACGATGACATGTAAGGTTGGTCCGGGCCGCTTCATCCCACTATGCCACCAATATCAAAAATACATAGAAGATGCAATAACATGATCATCATCGCCCACATATCAACCATATGTGTACTACCCGTGCTAAGCACCTACTCATAGATCAGGCTCTGATACCACTGTTGGGTCCGCAGCATAGAAAACAAAAAATTTCCTACGGTGTGAACTAGACGCCAAGATCTATCTACTAGGTACAAAGCAACGGGTGGACATACATCCAATGAGAACTTACCCTCATAGACAACGAGCTTTGTTAACGAGTAGGAACTCGTGGTTGATGTAGTCGTACACTTGCCGATCTCAAGATCGTGTGGAAGTCCGAGCGCCGCAAATCAGCAGCACATCCGTCCTCGCACACACGTTCAAGCCACCGGACAACCTCCACCTCCTCGCTCCAGCGAATCAGCAGAAGATGCAACTCCTTCCAGACGCAAGGCCACCGGGAACATGTATCTCATTAATCCGAGACCATGGGGGAATATCTAGAGGGGGAGAGAGATCCTTCACGAGGAGGTGTAGTTTGTGAGAGGGGAGAGGGGGGATTTATATAGGATGGAGGGAGACCCCTCCCCTCCCATAGCCGACACATGAGGGGGGGACTCCTCCCCTCCTTCATTCATGTGGTGAACCTCCACTCACATAAACATGGCCTCCACCCAAAATCCCACTCACATGTATTTAATTTCAACCAAATTAAATGCAACTCTCAATTAATAAAACTCTTTTATTTATTTTATTCAGAATTTTGTTAATTACTTTAATTAACAAACATTCACATAAAACCCCTTGCAACATTCCAATATCACATGCAGAACCACTTTCTGCAATTTCACCCGAAACAATTCCGGTTTCTATCGAAACAATTCCTTTTTCTATAGAAACATTTCCTGCGCTTTGCAAACCTTTTGTCTGGAACATATGTGCTCCTAAATGGTGTTCGGCAACCCTTAAGTGTGTCACCCTACGGTTCGCGAATAATGCAGACATGATTGAGACTCCTCTCAGATCAATAATCAGAAGCGCGACCTGGAGATCCATACTGACTCCTGCATATTCAACGATGACTTTTGTGATCATGAGAACCTTTAAGGTCAACAATTTAATCCCTTTGTCTCATGATATAATACATGTTCGAGATTCGATCATCGGTATCCAAATACCTAGTTTGATCTCGTTACTGACATGCAGTCTTTTCTCGTTCCCGTGATATAACATTCTAGTGATCACATCACTTGCTTGCAAGCTATCTTAATGTGATATCACCGAGAGGGCCCAGAGTATATCTGTCTATCATCGGGATCACAAATTCCACTCTTGATCCATGAGCCTCAACATAACACCTTCATAGCACTGAACCCACCTTTATGGTCACCGTGTTAGAGTGTGACGTTTGATGTTATCAAGATACTCTTCTGGTGTTAGCAATTAACATGATCTCATGGTCTAAGGACTAAGACTACTTTATACGATGTTATAGAAATATAAACATAATGACTTGATCGTAATGCTATACTTCGGATGAATGTTCATCACATCATTTCACAAATGTTGTGACCTTGTTATTAACAACATCCAATGTCCATGATCAGGAAACCTTGATCATCTTGTTAATCAACAAGCTAGTCTATAAGAGAGGCATAACTAGGAACCCTTTTGTTTATTAAACACACATGTATTGATGTTTCCTATCAATACAATTATAGCATGCAAAATAAACATCTATCATATACAAGGAATACATAATAACAACTTTATTATTGCCTCTCATGGCATATTTCCTTCAGTCTCCCACTTGCACTAGAGACAATAATCTAGTTTATATAGTGATAAGTCTAACACCCATGGAGTTCTGGTGTTGATCATGTTTTTCCCTAGGGAGTACTTTAGTCAACGGATCTGCTACATTCAGGTCCGTGTGCACTTTACAAATATTTATATCTCCATCCTTGACATGCTCGCGGATGGAGTGAAACCGGCGCTTAATATGCTTGGAATTCTTGTGAGACCTTGGTTCCTTGGTGTTGGCTATGGCTCCATTATTGTCACAATAGATCACCATTGGGTCCAACGCACTAGGAACCACACCTAGTTCCGTTATGAACTCCTTCATCCAAACCGCTTCCTGCGTCGCTTCTGAAGCAGCAACATATTCCGCCTCCGTCGTTGATCCAGCCACCACAGGTTGTTTGGAGCTCCTCCAACTAACTGCTGCTCCGTTCAAGAGAAATACGTACCCAGATTGAGACTTAGAGTCATCCGGATCAGTGTCAAAGCTAGCATCGACATAACACTTAGCGACTAGCTCTTCTTCACCTCCCTATACAAGAAACATATCCTTAGTTCTTCTCAAGTACTTAAGGACATTCTTGACCGCTATCCAGTGTTCCGAACCTGGATTAGATTGGTACCTACTAGTCAAACTAATAGCATGTGCCACATCCGGTCTTGTACATAGCATGGCATACATTATAGAGCCTATGGCTGAGGCATAGGGGATCTTATCCATTATCTCTCTTTCTTACGTCGTAGCCGGACTTTGAGTCTTACTCAATGTCTTGCCTTGCAACATAGGTAAGTACCCCTTCTTACTTCCGTCCATATTAAACTTCTTTAATATCTTATCAAGGTATGTACTCTGCGATAGCCCAATTAGGCGTCTTGATCTATCTCTATAGATTTTAATGCCTAATATATATGAAGCTTCACCAAGGTCCTTCATCGAAAATTTGCCGTTTAGATAACTTTTAACACTATTTAAAAGATCTATATCATTTCCAATCAATAATATGTCATCCACATAAAATATCAGAATGAAATGCCACATTGCTCCCACTCACTTTCTTGTAAATACAAGCCTCTCCATAAGTTTGGACAAATCCAAACTCTTTGATCACCTCATCAAAGCAGAGATTCCAACTCCGGGATGCTTGCTTCAGTCCATAGATGGATCGCTGAAGTTTGCACACCTCATCAGCATCCTTAGGATCGACAAAACCCTTAGGTTGTATCATATACAACTCTTCTTCAATATTACCATTGAGGAACGCAGTTTTGACATCCATCTGCCATATTTCATAATCGAAATATGCAGAAATTGCTAACATAATCCTAACCGACTTAAGCATCGCTACGGGAGAGAATGTCTCATTGTAGTCAACTCCTTGAATTTGTCGAAACCCCTTTGCGACAAGTCGAGCCTTATAGATGGTTACATTACCATCAGCATCAGTTTTTCTTTTGGAAATCCATTTATTCTCAACGGCCTTTCGATCGTGAGGTAAGTCCACCATGGTCCAAACCTGGTTTTCGTACATGGATTCCATCTCGGATTTCATGGCTTCTAGCCATTTGTTGGAATCAGGGCTCATCATCGCTTCTTCATACGTCACAGGGTCATCTATTTGATCTATCATGAAATTCATAACAGGATTGCCGTACCGTTCAGGAGCTGTACGTGTCCTGCTTGACCTGCGAGGTTCGGTAGTGTCCTCTTTCGGAATTTCATGATCAATATCATTAGCTCTCTCTTCATTAGGTGAAGTCGACTCCGAAATAACTTCCGGTGCTGCGCTACTCGCCATTTCATGAAGAGAAGGTTCAATAACCTCTTCGAGTTCTACCTTCCGACTACTCACACCTTTCGCGAGAAACTCCTTCTCAAGAAAGGATCCATTCTTGGCAACAAAGATCTTTCCCTCGGATCTATGATAGAAGGTATACCCAATTGTTTCCTTAGGGTATCCTATGAAGACGCATTTTTCCGCTTTGGGTTCGAGTTTATCAGGTTGAAGTTTCTTCACATAAACATCGCATCCCCAAACTTTAAGAAATGACAGCTTAGGTTTGTTTCCGAACCATAATTCATACGGTGTCTTTTCAATGGATTTAGATGGTGCCCTATTTAAAGTGAATGCAGCGGTTTCTAGTGCATAACCCCAAAATGACAGTGGCAAGTCAGTCAGAGACATCATAGATCGAACCATATCCAATAAAGTACGATTACGATGTTCTGACACACCATTACGTTGTGGTGTTCCGGCAGGCGTGAGTTGTGAAACTATTCCACAGTCTTTCATATGTGTTCTAAACTCGTAACTAATATACTCTCCTCCATGGTCGGACCACAGAAATTTGATCTTTCTGTTATGATGATTTTCCACTTCATTCTAAAATTCCTTGAACTTTTCAAATGTTTCAGACTTATGTTTCATCAAATAGATATACGTATCTACTCAAATCATCTGTGAAAGTAACAAAATAATGATATCCACCTCGCGCCAACACACTCATTGGTCCACACACATCAGTATGTATGATTTCCAATAAATCTGTCGCTCGTTCCATTGAACCAGAAAACGGCGTTCTAGTCATCTTGCCCATAAGGCATGGTTCACATGTATCGAATGATTCAAAATCAAGTGATTCCAAAAGTCCACCAGAATGGAGTTTCTTCATGCGTTTAACACCAATATGACCTAGACGGCAGTGCCACATATATGCAGATATATCATTATAAAGTTTAATCCTTTTAGCATCGACATTATGAATATGCGTAATACTACTATCGAGATCCAACAGAAATAAACCATTCAACACAGGTGCATGACCATAAAAGATATTATTCATATAAATCGAACAACCATTGTTTTCAGACTTAAACGAATAACCACTTTGCATCAAACACGATCCGGATACAATGTTCATGCTCAGTGCAGGCACCAAATAACAATTATTCAGGTTTATAACTAATCCCGACGGCATATGGAGAGGCAGCGTTCTGACGGCGATCACATTAACTCTTGATCCATTGCCTACCCGCATCGTGACCTCATCCCTTGCTAGTTGTCGCTTGTTCCGCAACCCCTGAACCGAGTTACATATATTAGCAACCGATCCCGTATCAAATACCTACGTGCTACTACGAGTACTAGTCAAGTACACATCAATAACATGTATATCACATATACCTTTGCTTGCCTTGCCGGCCTTCTTGTCTGCCAAATAGTTGGGGCAGTTGCGCTTCCAATGGCCAGTCCCCTTGCAATAGTAGCACTCGGTGTCAGACTTAGGGCCAGCTCGGGGTTTCTTTTCAGGCGCGGCAATAGATTTGCCGCCCTTCTTTCCCTTCTGCTTGCCTTTCTTGTCCTTCTTGAAACCGGTGGTCTTATTGATCATCAACACTTGATGTTCTTTCCTAATCTCCACTTCTACAGTCTTAAGCATTGACAGAAGCTCGGGAAGAGACTTCTTCATGCCCTGCATATTATAGTTCATCACGAAGCTCTTGTAGCTAGGTGGCAGAGATTGGAGAACACGATGTATGCCTAAGTCAATGGGAATCGTTATTCCCAAGGACACAAGCTTATCGGCGTACCCAGACATTTTGAGTACATGCTCACTAACGGAGCTGTTCTCTTCCATCATGCAGCTAAAGAACTTTTCAGAAGCATTATAACTCTCTACGGCAGCATGGGTATCGAAAATCATTTTCAATTCTCCCATGGTATCAAAGGCATTGCCATTTTCGAAACGTTTTCGAAGTTCTGGCTCTAGCCCATACAGTATGCCGCAATGAACTAAGTTGTGGTCCTCCTGACGAGTTATATAGACGTTCTTTTCCTCGTCAGGGGCATCAGGAGCTGGTGGGGGGCCTAGCGGCGCCTCTAGCACATATTGCTTTTGTGCAGCAGTGAGGATAATCCTCAAATTCATAGCCCAGTTGGTGAAGTTGCTACCATTCGCAGCAAGCTTCTCTTTCTCCATGAACACATTGAAATTAAAAGCAGGTGGTGCCATCTACAATAGAATTTGTAAAATATATTTAGACTAAGTTTATGATAGATTGAGTTCAACTAATCCAAATTATAATGAACTCCCACTCAAAAACGACATCACCCGTGTCCTTTTGGTGATTACATGAACCAAATCCACTACACCAAGTCCGATCATCACGTGAGTCGGTGTAGCTTCAAAGGCGAGCATCTATATGGGCATCATATCAACTATATGACTCATGCTTAACCTTTCGGTCCATGTTCCGAGGCCATGTCTGTACATGCTAGGCTCGTCAAGTAAGAACCTTAGTATTCACGTGTGTAAAACTGTCTTACACCCGTTGTATGAAAGCGTAGAGTCGAGAACACCCGATCATCACGTGATGCCTCAAAACACGATCGACAAAATGGTGCATACTTAAGGAAGAACACATTTTATCTTGATATCTAAATGAGGGATCATCTTATAATGCTACCAAAAGCGCCAAACTAGCAATATAAGATGCTAACATCTAATGTTTGAAGTGAGGTGATATGGTCCATGCATTTGATCTCTATCATTTGCATCGTGGTATGATCTCTATCATTCCTTTGTGTGTAAGGCCAAGGTCTATGGAACTTACACGTTAAGTGAGTTGTAAGAGTATCTATCATACATCTACTTACAACAATACCATATCAAGACACTAGCCCAGCAACGATCTAAACTAGACGCCTCTAATTTATCAATTGCAAGTTTTACGTGGCTTAGGGCTTTCGGAGATAGAACCGGTCTTACCTACGAACATGGACCACAACAAGGATAACCAAGTTATTAGCAACTCGTTGTAAATCAGATATTGACTATAGTAGGAGAGACAGACACCCTCTAGCCACTTATGCAAAACTAGTTGCATGTCAATCGTGGAACCGGTCTCATGTACGATGACATGTAAGGTTGGTCCGGGCCGCTTCATCCCACTATGCCACCAATATCCAAAATACATAGAAGATGCAATAACATGATCATCATCGCCCACATATCAACCATATGTGTACTACCCGTGCTAAGCACCTACTCATAGATCAGGCTCTGATACCACTGTTGGGTCCGCAGCATAGAAAACAAAAAATTTCCTAAGGTGTGAACTAGACGCCAAGATCTATCTACTAGGTACAAAGCAACGGGTGGACATACATCCAATGAGAACTTACCCTCATAGACAACGAGCTTTGTTAACGAGTAGGAACTCGTGGTTGATGTAGTCGTGCTTGCCGATCTCAAGATCGTGTGGAAGTCCGAGCGCCGCAAATCAGCAGCACATCCGTCCTCGCACACACGTTCAAGCCACCGGACAACCTCCACCTCCTCGCTCCAGCGAATTAGCGGAAGCAACAACTCCTTCCAGACGCAAGGCCACCGGGAACATGTATCTCGCTAATCCGAGACCATGGGGGAATATCTAGAGGGGGAGAGAGATCCTTCACGAGGAGGTGTAGTTTGTGAGAGGGGAAAGGGGGACCTTATATATGGGGGAGGGAGACCCCTAGCCGGCGCATGAGGGGGGGGACTCCTCCCCTCCTTCATTCATGTGGTGAACCTCCACTCACATAAACATGGCCTCCACCCAAAATCCCACTCACATGTATTTAATTTCCACCAAGTTAAATGCAACTCTTAATTAATAAAACTCTTTTATTTATTTTATTCCGAATTTTGTTAATTACTTTAATTAAAAAATATTCACATAAAACCCCTTGCAACATTTCAATATCACATGCAGAACCACTTTCTGCAATTTCACCCGAAACAATTCCAGTTTCTATCGAAACAATTCTTGTTTCTATCGAAACATTTCCTGCGCTTTGCAAACCTTTTGTATGGAACATATGTGCTCCTAATTGGTGTCCGGCAACCCTTAATTGTGTCACCCTATGGTTCGCGAATAATGCAGACATGATTGAGACTCCTCTCAGATCAATAATCAGAAGCGGGACCTGGAGATCCATACTGACTCCTGCATATTCAACGATGACTTCTGTGATCGTGAGAACCTTTAACGTCAGCAATTTAATCCCTTTGTCTCATGATATAATACATGTCCGAGATTCGATCATCGGTATCCAAATACCTAGTTTGATCTCGTTACCGACATGCACTCTTTTCTCGTTGCCGTGATATAACATTCTAGTGATCACATAACTTGCTTGCAAGCTATCTTAATGTGATATCACCGAGAGGGCCCAGAGTATATCTATCCGTCATCGGGATTGACAAATTCCACTCTTGATCCATGAGCCTCAACATAACACCTTCATAGCACTGAAACCACCTTTATGGTCACCCTGTTACGGTGTGACGTTTGATGTTATCAAGATACTCTTCCGGTGTTAGCAATTAACATGATCTCATGGTCTAAGGACTAAGACTACTTTGTATGATGTTATAGCAATATAAACATAATGATTTGATCGTAATGCTATACTTCGGATGAATGTTCATCACATCATTTCACAAATGTTGTGACCTTGTTATTAACAACATCCAATGTCCATGATCAGGAAACCATGATCATCTTGTTAATCAACAAGCTAGTCTATAAGAGAGGCATAACTAGGAACCCTTTTGTTTATTAAACACACATGTATTGATGTTTCCTATCAATACAATTATAGCATGCAAAATAAACATCTATCATATACAAGGAATACATAATAACAACATTATTATTGCCTCTCAGGGCATATTTCCTTCAGATCCACCATTGTCATTGCATGTGTGTTCTTTCCACAAACCACACATGGATCAACTAGTGGTCATTGCATGTGTGTTCTTTTCCAAAAACCACACATGGATCCACTAGTGGTCATTGCATGTGTGTTCTTTCCACAAACCACATATGGATCAACCAGAGTCATTGCATGTGTGTTCTTTCCACAAACCACATATGGATCCATTTGAGTAATTGCATGTTTTTTCTTATACTAAAACCACAAACCAGCACTAGAGTCATTGCATGTGTGTTCTTTTCCATAAACCACACATGGATCCACTAGACTAATTACATGTGTGTTCTTTTCCACAAACAACTTATGGATCAACCAGTGGTCATTGCATGTGTGTTCTTTTCACAAACTACATGTGGACCCACTAGAGTCATTACATGTGTGTTCTTATACTAAAACTAGCACTGGAGTCATTGCATGTGTGTTCTATCCACAAACCACACATGGATCCACCAATGTCATTGCATGTGTGTTCTTTTCACAAACCACACATGGATCAACAAGTGGTCATTGCATGTGTGTTCTTTCCACAAACCACACATGGATCAACCACTAGAGTCATTGCATGTGTGTTCTTATACTAAAACCAACACTAGAGTCATTGCATGTGTGTTCTTTTCACAAACCACAGATGGATCCACCACTGTCATTGCATGTGTGATCTATCCACAAACCACATATGCATCAACCACTGTCGTTGCATGTGTGTTCTTTCCACAAACCACACATGGATCAACAAGTGGTCATTGCATGTGTGTTCTTTCCACAAACCACATATGGATCAACCAGTATTCATTGCATTGTGTTCTTTTCCATAAACCACTTATAGATCCATTACAGTCATTGCATGTGTGTTATTTGCACAAACCACACATGGATCAACCACTAGAGTCATTGCATGTGTGTTATTTCCACAAACCACACATGGATCAACCACTAGAGTTATTGCATGTGTGTTATTTCCACAAACCACACATGGATCAACCACTAGAGTCATTGCATGTGTGTTCTAATACTAAAACCGACACTAGAGTCATTGCATGTGTGTTCTTTTCACAAACCACACATGGATCCACCACTATTATTGCATGTGTGTTCTTTCCACAAACCACACATGGAACAACCAGTGGTCATTACATGTGTGTTCTTTTCCACAAACCACACATGGATCCACCCGTGGTTATTGCATGCGTGTTCTTTCCACAAACCACATATGGATCAACCAGAGTCATTCCATGTGTGTTCTTCCCACAAACCACATATGGATCCATTTGAGTAATTGCATGTTTGTTCTTATACTAAAACCACAAACCAGCACTAGAGTCATTGCATGTGTGTTCTTTTCCACAAACCACACATGGATCCACTAGACTCATTGCATGTGTGTTCTTTTCCACAATCAACTGATGGATCAATCAGTGGTCATTGCATGTGTGTTCTATCCACAAACCACATGTGGACCCACTGGAGTCATTGCATGTGTGTTCTTATACTGAAACTAGCACTAGAGTCATTGCATGTGTGTTCTATCCACAAACCACACATGGATCCACCACTGTCATTGCATGTGTGTTCTTTCCACAAATCACACATGGATCAACAAGTGGTCATTGCACGTGTGTTCTTTCCACAAACCACATATGGATCAACCAGTGGTCATTGCATGTGTGTTCTTTTCCATAAACCACTTATGGATCCATTATAGTCATTGCATGTGTGTTATTTCCACAAACTACACATGGATCAACCACTAGAGTCATTGCATGTGTGTTATTTCCACAAACCACACATGGATTAACCACTAGAGTCAATGCATGCGTGTTATTTCCACAAACCACACATGGATCAACCACTAGAGTCATTGCATGTGTGTTCTTATACTAAAACCAACACCAGAGTCATTGCATGTGTGTTCTTTTCACAAACTACACATGGATCCACCGCTGTCATTGCATCTGTGTTCTTTTCCACAAACCACACATGGATCCACCAGTGGTCATTGCATGTGTGTTCTTTCCACAAACCACATATGGATCAACAAGAGTCATTGCATGTGTTTTCTTTCCACAAACCACATATGGATCCATTTGAGTAATTGCATGTTTGTGCTTATACTAAAACCACAAACCAACACTAGAGTCATTGCATGTGTGTTGATTTCCACAAACCACACATGGATCCACTAGACTCATTGCATGTATGTTCTTTTCCACAAACAACTTATGGATCAACCAGTGGTCATTGCATGTGTGTTCTTTTCACAAACTACATGTGGACCCACTAGAGTCATTGCATGTGTGTTCTTATACTAAAACTAGCACTAGAGTCATTGCATGTGTGTTCTATCCACAAACCACACATGGATCCACCACTGTCATTGAATGTGTGTTCTTTCTACAAACCACACATGGATCAACAAGTGGTCATTGCATGTGTGTTATTTCCACAAACCACATATGAATCAACAATTGGTCATTGCATGTGTGTTCTTTTCCATAAACCACTTATGGATCCATTACAGTCATTGCATGTGTGATATTTCCACAAACCACACATGGATCTACCACTAGAGTCATTGCATGTGTGTTATTTCCACCAACCACACATGGATCAACCACTAGAGTCATTGCATCTGAGTTATTTCCACAAACCACACATGGATCAACCACTTGAGTCCTTACATGTGTGTTATTTCCACAAACCACACATGGATCAACCACTAGAGTCATTGCATGTGTGTTCTAATACTAAAACCGACACTAGAGTCATTGCATGTGTGTTCTTTTCACAAACCACACATGGATCCACCACTATCATTGCATGTGTGTTCTTTTCCACAAACCACACATGGATCAACCAGTGGTCATTGCATGTGTGTTCTTTCCACAAACCACACATGGATCAACTAGATCATTGCATGTGTGTTCTTTCCACAAACCACTTATGGATCCATTGCAGTCATTGCATGTGTGTTATTTCCACAAACCACACATGGATCAACCACTAGAGTCATTGCATGTGAGTTATTTCCCCAAACCACACATGGATCAACCACTAGAGTCATTGCATGTGTGTTATTTCCACAAACCACACATGGATCAACCACTAGAGTCATTGCATGTGTGTTCTTATACTAAAACCAACACTAGAGTCATTGCATGTGTGTTCTTTTCACAAACCACACATGGATCCACCACTGTCATTGCATGTGTGTTCTTTCCACAAACCACACATGGATCAACCAGTGGTCATTTCATGTGTGTTCTTTTCCACAAACCACACATGGATCCACCAGTGGTCATTGCATGTGTGTTCTTTCCACAAACCACATATGGATCCATTTGAGTAATTGCATGTTTGTTCTTATACTAAAACCACAAACCAGCACTAGAGTCATTGCATGTGTGTTCTTTTCCACAAACCGCACATGGATCCACTAGACTCATTGCATGTGTGTTCTTTTCCACAAACAACTTATGGATCAACTAGTGGTCATTTCATGTGTGTTCTTTTCACAAACTACATGTGGACCCACTAGAGTCATTGCATGTGTGTTCTTATACTAAAACTAGCACTAGAGTCATTGCATGTGTGTTCTATCCACAAACCACACATGGTTCCACCATTGTCATTGCATGTGTGTTCTTTCCACAAACCACACATGGATCAACCAGTGGTCATTACATGTGTGTTCTTTCCACAAACCACACATGGATCAACCACTAGAGTCATTGCATGTGTGTTCTTATACTAAAACCAACACTAGAGTCATTGCATGTGTGTTCTTTTCACAAACCACACATGGATCCGCCACTGTCATTGCATGTGTGTTCTTTTCACAAACCACACATGGTTCCACCATTGTCATTGCATGTGTGTTCTTTCCACAAACCACACATGGATCAACAAGTGGTCATTGCATGTGTGTTCTTTCCACAACCCACATATGGATCAACCAGTGGTCACTACATGTGTATTAGTTTCCATAAACCACTTATGGATCCATTACAATCATTGCATGTGTGTTATTTCCACAAACCACACATGGATCAACCACTAGAGTCATTGCATGTGTGTTATTTCCACAAACCACACATGGATCAACACCTGAGTCATTGCATGTGTGTTATTTCCACAAACCACACATGGATCAACCACTAGAGTCATTGCATGTGTGTTCTTATACTAAAACCAACACTAGAGTCATTACATGTGTGTTCTTTTCACAAACCACATATGGATCCACCACTCTCATTGCATGTGTGTTCTTTCCACAAACCACACATGGATAAATCAGTGGTCATTGCATGTGTGTTCTTTTCCACAAACCACACATGGATCCACCAGTGGTCATTGCATGTGTTTTCTTTCCACAAACCACATATGGATCAACCAGAGTCATTGCATGTGTGTTCTTTCCACAAACCACATATGGATCCATTTGAGTAATTGCATGTTTTTTCTTATACTAAAACCACAAACCAGCACTAGAGTCATTGCATGTGTGTTCTTTTCCACAAACCACACATGGAACTACTAGACTCATTGCATGTGTGTTCTTTTCCACAAACAACTGATGGATCAACCAGTGGTCATTGCATGTGTGTTCTTTCCACAAACCACATGTGGACCCACTAGAGTCATTGCATGTGTGTTCTTATACTAAAACTAGCACTAGAGTCATTGCATGTGTGTTCTATCCACAAACCACACATGGATCCACCACTATCATTGCATGTGTGTTCTTTCCACAAACCACACATGGATCAACAAGTGGTCATTGCATGTGTGTTCTTTCCACAAACCACATATGGATCAACCAGTGGTCATTGCATGTGTGTTATTTCCACAAACCACACATGGATCAACCACTAGAGTCATTGCATGTGTGTTATTTCCACAAACCACACATGGATCAACCACTAGAGTCATTGCATGTGTGTTATTTCCACAAACCACACATGGATCAACCACTAGAGTCATTGCATGTGTGTTATTTCCACAAACCACACATGGATCAACCACTAGAGTCATTGAATGTGTGTTATTTCCACAAACCACACATGGATCAACCACTAGAGTCATTGCATGTGTGTTCTTATACTAAAACCAACACTAGAGTCATTGCATGTGTGTTCTTTTCACAAACCACACATGGATACATCACTGTCATTGCATGTGTGTTCTTTCCACAAACCACACATGGATCAACTAGTGGTCATTTCATGTGTGTTCTTTTCCACAAACCACACATGGATCCACCAGTGGTCATTGCATGTGTGTTCTTTCCACAAACCACATATGGGTCAACCAGAGTCATTGCATGTGTGTTCTTTCCACAAACCACATATGGATCCATTTGAGTAATTGCATGTTTGTTCTTATACTAAAACCACAAACCAGCACTAGAGTCATTGCATGTGTGTTTTTTCCACAAACCACACATGGATCCACTAGACTCATTGCATGTGTGTTCTTTTCCACAAACAACTTATGGATCAACTAGTGGTCATTTCATGTGTGTTCTTTTCACAAACTACATGTGGACCCACTAGAGTCATTGCATGTGTGTTCTTATACTAAAACTAGCACTAGAGTCATTGCATGTGTGTTCTATCCACAAACCACACATGGTTCCACCATTGTCATTGCATGTGTGTTCTTTCCACAAACCACACATGGATCAACCAGTGGTCATTACATGTGTGTTCTTTCCACAAAACACACATGGATCAACCACTAGAGTCATTGCATGTGTGTTCTTATACTAAAACCAACACTAGAGTCATTGCATGTGTGTTCTTTTCACAAACCACACATGGATCCACCACTGTCATTGCATGTGTGTTCTTTTCACAAACCACACATGGTTCCACCATTGTCATTGCATGTGTGTTCTTTCCACAAACCACACATGGATCAACAAGTGGTCATTGCATGTGTGTTCTTTCCACAACCCACATATGGATCAACCAGTGGTCATTGCATGTGTATTATTTTCCATAAACCACTTATGGATCCATTACAATCATTGCATGTGTGTTATTTCCACAAACCACACATGGATCAACCACTAGAGTCATTGCATGTGTGTTATTTCCACAAACCACACATGGATCAACACCTAGAGTCATTGTATGTGTGTTATTTCCACAAACAACACATGGATCAACCACTAGAGTCATTGCATGTGTGTTCTTATACTAAAACCAACACTAGAGTCATTACATGTGTGTTCTTTTCACAAACCACATATGGATCCACCACTGTCATTGCATGTGTGTTCTTTCCACAAACCACACATGGATAAACCAGTGGTCATTGCATGTGTGTTCTTTTCCACAAACCACACATGGATCCACCAGTGGTCATTGCATGTGTTTTCTTTCCACAAAGCACATATGGATCAACCAGAGTCATTGCATGTGTGTTCTTTCCACAAACCACATATGGATCCATTTGAGTAATTGCATGTTTTTTCTTATACTAAAACCACAAACCAGCACTAGAGTCATTGCATGTGTGTTCTTTTCCACAAACAACTGATGGATCAACCAGTGGTCATTGCATGTGTGTTCTTTCCACAAACCACATGTGGACCCACTAGAGTCATTGCATGTGTGTTCTTATACTAAAATTAGCACTAGAGTCATTGCATGTGTGTTCTATCCACAAACCACACATGGATCCACCACTATCATTGCATGTGTGTTGTTTCCACAAACCACACATGGATCAACAAGTGGTCATTGCATGTGTGTTCTTTCCACAAACCACATATGGATCAACCAGTGGTCATTGCATGTGTGTTCTTTAACATAAACCACTTATGGATCCATTACAGTCATTGCATGTGTATTATTTCCACAAACCACACATGGATCAACCACTAGAGTCATTGCATGTGTGTTATTTCCAAAAACCACACATGGATCAACCACTAGAGTCATTGCATGTGTGTTATTTCCACAAACCACACTTGGATCAACCACTAGAGTCATTGCATGTGTGTTCTTATACTAAAACCAACACTAGAGTCATTGCATGTGTGTTCTTTTCACAAACCACACATGGATCCACCACTGTCATTGCATGTGTGTTCTTTCCACAAACCACACATGGATCAACCAGTGGTCATTGCATGTGTGTTCTTTTCCACAAACCACACATGGATCCACCAGTGGTCATTGCATGTGTGTTCTTTCCACAAATCACATATGGATCAACCTGAGCCATTGCATGTGTGGTCTTTCCACAAACCACATATGGATCCATTTGAGTAATTGCATGTTTGTTCTTATACTAAAACCACAAACCAGCACTAGAGTCATGCATGTGTGTTCTTTTCCACAAACCACACATGGATCCACTAGACTCATTGCATGTGTGTTCTTTTCCACAAACAACTGATGGATCAACCAGTGGTCATTGCATGTGTGTTCTTTCCACAAACTACATGTGGACCCACTAGAGTCATTGCATGTGTGTTCTTATACTAAAACTAGCACTAGAGTCATTGCATGTGTGTTCTATCCACAAACTACACATGGATCCACCACTGTCATTGCATGTGTGTTCTTTCCACAAACCACACACGGATCAACCAGTGGTCATTGCATGTGTGTTCTTTTCCACAAACCACACATGGATCCACCAATGGTCATTGCATGTGTGTTCTTTCCACAAACCACATATGGATCAACCAGAGTCATCGCATCTGTGTTCTTTCCACAAACCACATATGGATCCATTTGAGTAATTGCATGTTTTTTTATACTAAAACCACAAACCAGCACTAGAGTCATTGCATGTGTGTTCTTATACTAAAACTAGCACTAGAGTCATTGCATGTGTGTTCTATCCACAAACCACACATGGATCCACCAATATAATTGCATGTGTGTTCTTTCCACAAACCACACATGGATCAACAAGTGGTCATTGCATGTGTGTTCTTTCCACAAACCACATATGGATCAATCAGTGGTCATTGCATGTGTGTTCTTTACCATAAACCACTTATGGATCCATTACAGTCATTGCATGTGTGTTATTTCCACAACCCACACATGGATCAACCACTAGAGTCTATGCATGTGTGTTATTTCCACAAACCACACATGGATCAACCACTAGAGTCATTGCATGTGTGTTATTTCCACAAACCACACATGGATCAAGCACTAGAGTCATTGCATGTGTGTTCTTATACTAAAACCAACACTAGAGTCATTGCATGTGTGTTCTTTTCACAAACCACACATGGATCCACCACTGTCATTGCATGTGTGTTCTTTCCACAAACCACACATGGATCAACCAGTGGTCATTGCATGTGTGTTCTTTCCACAAACCACATGTGGACCCACTAGAGTCATTACATGTGTGTTCTTATACTAAAACTAGCACTAGAGTCATTGCATGTGTGTTCTATCCACAAACCACACATGGATCCACCACTGTCATTGCATGTGTGTTCTTTCCACAAACCACACATGAATCAACAAGTGGTCATTGCACGTGTGTTCTGTCCACAAACCACATATGGATCAACCAGTGGTCATTGCATGTGTGTTCTTTTCCATAAACCACTTATGGACCCATTATAGTCATTGCATGTGTGTTATTTCCACAAACTACACATGGATCAACCACTAGAGTCATTGCATGGGTGTTATTTCCACAAACCACACATGGATCAACCACTAGAGTCATTGCATGTGTGTTCTTATACTAAAACCAATACTAGAGTCATTGCATGTGTGTTCTTTTCACAAACTACACATGGATCCACCACTGTCATTGCATGTGTGTTCTTTTCCACAAACCACACATGGATCCACCAGTGGTCATTGCATGTGTGTTCTTTCCACAAACCACATATGGATCAACTAGATCATTGCATGTGTGTTCTTTCCACAAACCACATATGGATCCATTTGAGTAATTGCATGTTTGTTCTTATACTAAAACCACAAACCAACACTAAAGTCATTGCATGTGTGTTCTTTTCCACAAACCACACATGGATCCACTAGACTCATTGCATGTATGTTCTTTTCCACAAACAACTTATGGATCAACCAGTGGTCATTGCATGTCTGTTATTTTCACAAACTACATGTGGACCCACTAGAGTCATTGCATGTGTGTTCTTATACTAAAACTAGCACTAGAGTCATTGCATGTGTGTTCTATCCACAACCCACACATTGATCCACCACTGTCATTGCATGTGTGTTCTTTCCACAAACCACACACGGATCAACCAGTGGTCATTGCATGTGTGTTCTTTTCCACAAACCACACATGGATCCACCAGTGGTCATTGCATGTGTGTTCTTTCCACAAACCACATATGGATCAACCAGAGTCATTGCATGTGTGTTCTTTCCACAAACCACATATGGATCCATTTGAGTAATTGCATGTTTTTTCTTATACTAAAACCACAAACCAGCACTAGAGTTATTGCATGTGTGTTCTTTTCCACAAACCACACATGGATCCACTAGACTCATTGCGTGTGTGTTCTTTTCCACAAACAACTGATGGATCAACTAGTGGTCATTGCATGTGTGTTCTTTCCACAAACCACATGTGGACCCACTAGAGCCATTGCATGTGTGTTCTTATACTAAAACTAGCACTAGAGTCATTGCATGTGTGTTCTATCCACAAACCACACTTGGATCCACCACTATCATTGCATGTGTGTTCTTTCCACAAACCACACATGGATCAACAAGTGGTCATTGCATGTGTGTTCTTTCCACAAACCACATATGGATCAACCACTGGTCATTGCATGTGTGTTCTTTACCATAAACCACTTATGGATCCATTACAGTCATTGCATGTGTGTTATTTCCACAAAACCCACATGGATCAACCACTAGAGTCATTGCATGTGTGTTATTTCCACAAACCACACATGGATCAACCACTAGAATCATTGCATGTGTGTTCTTATACTAAAACCAACACTAGAGTCATTGCATGTGTGTTCTTTTCACAAACCACACATGGATCCACCACTGTCATTGCATGTGTGTTCTTTCCACAAACCACACATGGATCAACCAGTGGTCATTGCATGTGTGTTCTTTCCACAAACCACATATGGATCAACACGTGGTCATTGCATGTGTGTTCTTTTCCATAAACCACTTTTGGATCCATTACAATCATTGCATGTGTGTTATTTCCACAAACCGCACATGGCTCAACCACTAGAGTCATTGCATGTTTGTTATTTCCACAAACCACACATGGATCAACCACTAGAGTCATTGCATGTGTGTTATTTCCACAAACCACACATGGATCAACCACTAGAGTTATTGCATATGTGTTCTTATACTAAAACCAACACTAGAGTCATTCATGTGTGTTCTTTCCACAAACCACACATGGATCAACCAGTGGTCATTGCATGTGTGTTCTTTCCACAAATCACATATGGATCAACAGAGTCATTGCATGTGTGGTCTTTCCACAAACCACATATGGATCCATTTGAGTAATTGCATGTTTGTTCTTATACTAAAACCACAAACCAGCACTAGAGTCATTGCATGTGTGTTCTTTTCCACAAACCACACATGGATCCACTAGACTCATTGCATGTGTGTTCTTTTCCACAAACAACTGATGGATCAACCAGTGGTCATTGCATGTGTGTTCTTTCCGCAAACCACATGTGGACCCACTAGAGTCATTGCATGTGTGTTCTTATACTAAAACTACCACTAGAGTTATTGCATGTGTGTTCTATCCACAAACCACACATGGATCCACCAATGTCATTGCATGTGTGTTCTTTCCACAAACCACACATGGATCAACAAGTGGTCATTGCATGTGTGTTCTTTCCACAAACCACACATGGATCAACCACTAGAGTCATTGCATGTGTGTTCTTATACTAAAACCAACACTAGAGTCATTGCATGTGTGTTGTTTTCACAAACCACACATGGATCCACCACTGTCATTGCATGTGTGTTCTTTCCACAAACAACACATGGATCAACCAGTGGTCATTTCATGTGTGTTCTTTTCCACAAACCACACATGGATCCACCAGTGGTCATTGCATGTGTGTTCTTTCCACAAACCACATATGGATCAACCAGAGTCATTGCATGTGTGTTCTTTCCACAAACCACATATGGATCCATTTGAGTAATTGCATGTTTGTTCTTATACTAAAACCACAAACCAACACTAGAGTTATTGCATGTGTGTTCTTTTCCACAAACGACACATGGATCCACTAGACTCATTGCATGTGTGTTCTTTTCCACAAACAACTGATGGATCAACTAGTGGTCATTGCATGCGTGTTCTTTCCACAAACCACATGTGGACCCACTAGAGTCATTGCATGTGTGTTCTTATACTAAAACTAGCACTAGAGTCATTGCATGTGTGTTCTATCCACAAACCACACATGGATCCACCACTATCATTGCATGTGTGTTCTTTCCACAAACCACACATGGATCAACAAGTGGTCATTGCATGTGTGTTCTTTCCACAAACCACATATGGATCAACCAGTGGTCATTGCATGTTTGTTCTTTACCATAAACCACTTATGGATCCATTACAGTCATTGCATGTGTGTTATTTCCACAAACCCCACATGGATCAACCACTAGAGTCATTGCATGTGTGTTATTTCCACAAACCACACATGGATCAACCACTAGAGTCATTGCATGTGTGTTATTTCCACAGACCACACATGGATCAACCACTAGAGTCATTGCATGTGTGTTCTTATACTAAAACCAACACTAGAGTCATTGCATGTGTGTTCTTTTTACAAACCACACATGGATCCACCACTGTCATTGCATGTGTGTTCTTTCCACAAACCACACATGGATCAACCAGTGGTCATTGCATGCGTGTTCTTTTCACAAACCACACATGGATCCACCACTGTCATTGCATGTGTGTTCTTTTCCACAAACCACACATGGATCCACCAGTGGTCATTGCATGTGTGTTCTTTCCACAAACCACATATGGATCAACTAGATCATTGCATGTGTGTTCTTTCCACAAACCACATATGGATCCATTTGAGTAATTGCATGTTTGTTCTTATACTAAAACCACAAACCAACACTAGAGTCATTGCATGTGTGTTCTTTTCCACAAACCACACATGGATCCACTAGACTCATTGCATGTATGTTCTTTTCCACAAACAACTTATGGATCAACCAGTGGTCATTGCATGTGTGTTCTTTTCACAAACTACATGTGGACCCACTAGAGTCATTGCATGTGTGTTCTTATACTAAAACTAGCACTAGAGTCATTGCATGTGTGTTCTATCCACAACCCACACATGGATCCACCACTGTCATTTCATGTGTGTTCTTTCCACAAACCACACACGGATCAACCAGTGGTCATTGCATGTGTGTTCTTTTCCACAAACCACACATGGATCCACCAGTGGTCATTGCATGTGTGTTCTTTCCACAAACCACATATGGATCCATTTGAGTAATTGCATGTTTGTTCTTATACTAAAACCACAAACCAGCACTAGAGTCATTGCATTGTGTTCTTTTCCACAAACCACACATGGATCCACTAGACTCATTGCATGTGTGTTCTTTTCCACAAACAACTGATGGATCAACCAGTGGTCATTGCATGTGTGTTCTTTCCGCAAACCACATGTGGACCCACTAGAGTCATTGCATGTGTGTTCTTATACTAAAACTACCACTAGAGTTATTGCATGTGTGTTCTATCCACAAACCACAGATGGATCCACCAATGTCATTGCATGTGTGTTCTTTCCACAAACCACACATGGATCAACAAGTGGTCATTGCATGTGTGTTCTTTCCACAAACCACACATGGATCAACCACTAGAGTCATTGCATGTGTGTTCTTATACTAAAACCAACACTAGAGTCATTACATGTGTGTTGTTTTCACAAACCACACATGGATCCACCACTGTCATTGCATGTGTGTTCTTTCCACAAACAACACATGGATCAACCAGTGGTCATTTCATGTGTGTTCTTTTCCACAAACCACACATGGATCCACCAGTGGTCATTGCATGTGTGTTCTTTCCACAAACCACATATGGATCAACCAGAGTCATTGCATGTGTGTTCTTTCCACAAACCACATATGGATCCATTTGAGTAATTGCATGTTTGTTCTTATACTAAAACCACAAACCAGCACTAGAGTTATTGCATGTGTGTTCTTTTCCACAAACGACACATGGATCCACTAGACTCATTGCATGTGTGTTCTTTTCCACAAACAACATATGGATCAACTAGTGGTCATTGCATGTGTGTTCTTTCCACAAACCACATGTGGACCCACTAGAGTCATTGCATGTGTGTTCTTATACTAAAACTAGCACTAGAGTCATTGCATGTGTGTTCTATCCACAAACCACACATGGATCCACCACTATCATTGCATGTGTGTTCTTTCCACAAACCACACATGGATCAACAAGTGGTCATTGCATGTGTGTTCTTTCCACAAACCACATATGGATCAACCAGTGGTCATTGCATGTGTGTTCTTTACCATAAACCACTTATGGATCCATTACAGTCATTGCATGTGTGTTATTTCCACAAACCCCACATGGATCAACCACTAGAGTCATTGCATGTGTGTTATTTCCACAAACCACACATGGATCAACCACTAGAGTCATTGCATGTGTGTTATTTCCACAAACCACACATGGATCAACCACTAGAGTCATTGCATGTGTGTTCTTATACTAAAACCAACACTAGAGTCATTGCATGTGTGTTCTTTTTACAAACCACACATGGATCCACCACTGTCATTGCATGTGTGTTCTTTCCACAAACCACACATGGATCAACCAGTGGTCATTGCATGCGTGTTCTTTTCACAAACCACACATGGATCCACCACTGTCATTGCATGTGTGTTCTTTTCCACAAACCACACATGGATCCACCAGTGGTCATTGCATGTGTGTTCTTTCCACAAACCACATATGGATCAACTACATCATTGCATGTGTGTTCTTTCCACAAACCACATATGGATCCATTTGAGTAATTGCATGTTTGTTCTTATACTAAAACCACAAACCAACACTAGAGTCATTGCATGTGTGTTCTTTTCCACAAACCACACATGGATCCACTAGACTCATTGCATGTATGTTCTTTTCCACAAACAACTTATGGATCAACCAGTGGTCATTGCATGTGTGTTCTTTTCACAAACTACATGTGGACCCACTAGAGTCATTGCATGTGTGTTCTTATACTAAAACTAGCACTAGAGTCATTGCATGTGTGTTCTATCCACAACCCACACATGGATCCACCACTGTCATTGCATGTGTGTTCTTTCCACAAACCACACACGGATCAACCAGTGGTCATTGCATGTGTGTTCTTTTCCACAAACCACACATGGATCCACCAGTGGTCATTGCATGTGTGTTCTTTCCACAAAACACATATGGATCAACCAGAGTCATTGCATGTGTGTTCTTTCCACAAACCACATATGGATCCATTTGAGTAATTGCATGTTTTTTCTTATACTAAAACCACAAACCAGCACTAGAGTCATTGCATGTGTGTTCTTTTCCACAAACCACACATGGATCCACTAGACTCATTGCATGTGTGTTCTTTTCCACAAACAACTGATGGATCAACCAGTGGTCATTGCATGTGTGTTCTTTCCACAAACCACATGTGGACCCACTAGAGTCATTGCATGTGTGTTCTTATACTAAAACTAGCACTAGAGTCATTGCATGTGTTTTCTATCCACAAACCACACTTGGATCCACCACTATCATTGCATGTGTGTTCTTTCCACAGACCACACATGGATCAACAAGTGGTCATTGCATGTGTGTTCTTTCCACAAACCACATATGGATCAACCACTGGTCATTGCATGTGTGTTCTTTACCATAAACCACTTATGGATCCATTACAGTCATTGCATGTGTGTTATTTCCACAAACCCCACATGGATCAACCACTAGAGTCATTGCATGTGTGTTATTTCCACAAACCACACATGGATCAACCACTAGAATCATTGGATGTGTGTTCTTATACTAAAACCAACACTAGAGTTATTGCATGTGTGTTCTTTTCACAAACCACACATGGATCCACCACTGTCATTGCATGTGTGTTCTTTCCACAAACCACACATGGATCAACCAGTGGTCATTGCATGTGTGTTCTTTTCCACAAACCACACATGGATCCACCAGTGGTCATTGCATGTGTGTTCTTTCCACAAATCACATATGGATCAACAGAGTCATTGCATGTGTGGTCTTTCCACAAACCACATATGGATCCATTTGAGTAATTGCATGTTTGTTCTTATACTAAAACCACAAACCAGCACTAGAGTTATTGCATGTGTGTTCTTTTCCACAAACGACACATGGATCCACTAGACTCATTGCATGTGTGTTCTTTTCCACAAACAACTGATGGATCAACTAGTGGTCATTGCATGTGTGTTCTTTCCACAAACCACATGTGGACCCACTAGAGTCATTGCATGTGTGTTCTTATACTAAAACTAGCACTAGAGTCATTGCATGTGTGTTCTATCCACAAACCACACATGGATCCACCACTATCATTGCATGTGTGTTCTTTCCACAAACCACACATGGATCAACAAGTGGTCATTGCATGTGTGTTCTTTCCACAAACCACATATGGATCAACCAGTGGTCATTGCATGTGTGTTCTTTACCATAAACCACTTATGGATCCATTACAGTCATTGCATGTGTGTTATTTCCACAAACCCCACATGGATCAACCACTAGAGTCATTGCATGTGTGTTATTTCCACAAACCACACATGGATCAACCACTAGATTCATTGCATGTGTGTTATTTCCACAAACCACACATGGATCAACCACTAGAGTCATTGCATGTGTGTTCTTATACTAAAAGCAACACTAGAGTCATTGCATGTGTGTTCTTTTTACAAACCACACATGGATCCACCACTGTCATTGCATGTGTGTTCTTTCCACAAACCACACATGGATCAACCAGTGGTCATTGCATGCGTGTTCTTTTCACAAACCACACATGGATCCACCACTGTCATTGCATGTGTGTTCTTTTCCACAAACCACACATGGATCCACCAGTGGTCATTGCATGTGTGTTCTTTCCACAAACCACATATGGATCAACTAGATCATTGCATGTGTGTTCTTTCCACAAACCACATATGGATCCATTTGAGTAATTGCATGTTTGTTCTTATACTAAAACCACAAACCAACACTAGAGTCATTGCATGTGTGTTCTTTTCCACAAACCACACATGGATCCACTAGACTCATTGCATGTATGTTCTTTTCCACAAACAACTTATGGATCAACCAGTGGTCATTGCATGTGTGTTCTTTTCACAAACTACATGTGGACCCACTAGAGTCATTGCATGTGTGCTCTTATACTAAAACTAGCACTAGAGTCATTGCATGTGTGTTCTATCCACAACCCACACATGGATCCACCACTGTCATTGCATGTGTGTTCTTTCCACAAACCACACACGGATCAACCAGTGGTCATTGCATGTGTGTTCTTTTCCACAAACCACACATGGATCCACCAGTGGTCATTGCATGTTTGTTCTTTCCACAAACCACATATGGATCAACCAGAGTCATTGCATGTGTGTTCTTTCCACAAACCACATATGGATCCATTTGAGTAATTGCATGTTTTTTCTTATACTAAAACCACAAACCAGCACTAGAGTCATTACATGTGTGTTCTTTTCCACAAACCACACATGGATCCACTAGACTCATTGCATGTGTGTTCTTTTCCACAAACAACTGATGGATCAACCAGTGGTCATTGCATGTGTGTTCTTTCCACAAACCACATGTGGACCCACTAGAGTCATTGCATGTGTGTTCTTATACTAAAACTAGCACTAGAGTCATTGCATGTGTGTTCTATCCACAAACCACACTTGGATCCACCACTATCATTGCATGTGTGTTCTTTCCACAGACCACACATGGATCAACAAGTGGTCATTGCATGTGTGTTCTTTCCACAAACCACATATGGATCAACCACTGGTCATTGCATGTGTGTTCTTTACCATAAACCACTTATGGATCCATTACAGTCATTGCATGTGTGTTATTTCCACAAACCCCACATGGATCAACCACTAGAGTCATTGCATGTGTGTTATTTCCACAAACCACACATGGATCAACCACTAGAATCATTGCATGTGTGTTCTTATACTAAAACCAACACTAGAGTCATTGCATGTGTGTTCTTTTCACAAACCACACATGGATCCACCACTGTCATTGCATGTGTGTTCTTTCCACAAACCACACATGGATCAACCAGTGGTCATTGCATGTGTGTTCTTTTCCACAAACCACACATGGATCCACCAGTGGTCATTGCATGTGTGTTCTTTCCACAAATCACATATGGATCAACACAGTCATTGCATGTGTGGTCTTTCCACAAACCACATATGGATCCATTTGAGTAATTGCATGTTTGTTCTTATACTAAAACCACAAACCAGCACTAGAGTCATTGCATGTGTGTTCTTTTACACAAACCACACATGGATCCACTAGACTCATTGCATGTGTGTTCTTTTCCACAAACAACTGATGGATCAACCAGTGGTCATTGCATGTGTGTTCTTTCCGCAAACCACATGTGGACCCACTAGAGTCATTGCATGTGTGTTCTTATACTAAAACTAGCACCAGAGTTATTGCATGTGTGTTCTATCCACAAACCACACATGGATCCACCAATGTCATTGCATGTGTGTTCTTTCCACAAACCACACATGGATCAACAAGTGGTCATTGCATGTGTGTTCTTTCCACAAACCACACATGGATCAACCACTAGAGTCATTGCATGTGTGTTCTTATACTAAAACCAACACTAGAGTCATTGCATGTGTGTTGTTTTCACAAACCACACATGGATCCACCACTGTCATTGCATGTGTGTTCTTTCCACAAACAACACATGGATCAACCAGTGGTCATTTCATGTGTGTTCTTTTCCACAAACCACACATGGATCCACCAGTGGTCATTGCATGTGTGTTCTTTCCACAAACCACATATGGATCAACCAGAGTCATTGCATGTGTGTTCTTTCCACAAACCACATATGGATCCATTTGAGTAATTGCATGTTTGTTCTTATACTAAAACCACAAACCAGCACTAGAGTTATTGCATGTGTGTTCTTTTCCACAAACGACACATGGATCCACTAGACTCATTGCATGTGTATTCTTTTCCACAAACAACTGATGGATCAACTAGTGGTCATTGCATGTGTGTTCTTTCCACAAACCACATGTGGACCCACTAGAGTCATTGCATGTGTGTTCTTATACTAAAACTAGCACTAGAGTCATTGCATTTGTGTTCTATCCACAAACCACACATGGATCCACCACTATCATTGCATGTGTGTTCTTTCCACAAACCACACATGGATCAACCACTAGAGTCATTGCATGTGTGTTCTTATACTAAAACCAACACTAGAGTCATTGCATGTGTGTTCTTTTCACAAACCACACATGGATCCACCACTGTCATTGCATGTGTGTTCTTTCCACAAACCACACATGGATCAACCAGTGGTCATTGCATGTGTGTTCTTTTCCACAAACCACACATGGATCCACCAGTGGTCATTGCATGTGTGTTCTTTCCACAAATCACATATGGATCAACAGAGTCATTGCATGTGTGGTCTTTCCACAAACCACATATGGATCCATTTGAGTAATTGCATGTTTGTTCTTATACTAAAACCACAAACCAGCACTAGAGTCATTGCATGTGTGTTCTTTTCCACAAACCACACATGGATCCACTAGACTCATTGCATGTGTGTTCTTTTCCACAAACAACTGATGGATCAACCTGTGGTCATTGCATGTGTGTTCTTTCCGCAAACCACATGTGGACCCACTAGAGTCATTGCATGTGTGTTCTTATACTAAAACTAGAACTAGAGTTATTGCATGTGTGTTCTATCCACAAACCACACATGGATCCACCAATGTCATTGCATGTGTGTTCTTTCCACAAACCACACATGGATCAACAAGTGGTCATTGCATGTGTGTTCTTTCCACAAACCACACATGGATCAACCACTAGAGTCATTGCATGTGTGTTCTTATACTAAAACCAACACTAGAGTCATTGCATGTGTGTTGTTTTCACAAACCACACATGGATCCACCACTGTCATTGCATGTGTGTTCTTTCCACAAACCACACATGGATCAACCAGTGGTCATTTCATGTGTGCTCTTTTCCACAAACCACACATGGATCCACCAGTGGTCATTGCATGTGTGTTCTTTCCACAAACCACATATGGATCAACCAGAGTCATTGCATGTGTGTTCTTTCCACAAACCACATATGGATCCATTTGAGTAATTGCATGTTTGTTCTTATACTAAAACCACAAACCAGCACTAGAGTCATTGCATGTGTGTTCTTTTCCACAAACCACACATGGATCCACTAGACTCATTGCATGTGTGTTCTTTTCCACAAACAACTGATGGATCAACCAGTGGTCATTGCATGTGTGTTGTTTCGACAAACCACATGTGGACCCACTAGAGTCATTGCATGTGTGTTCTTATACTAAAACTAGCACTAGAGTCATTGCATGTGTGTTCTATCCTCAAACCACACTTGGATCCACCACTATCATTGCATGTGTGTTCTTTCCACAAACCACACATGGATCAACAAGTGGTCATTGCATGTGTGTTCTTTCCACAAACCACATATGGATCAACCACTGGTCATTGCATGTGTGTTCTTTACCATAAACCACTTATGGATCCATTACAGTCATTGCATGTGTCTTATTTCCACAAACCCCACATGGATCAACCACTAGAGTCATTGAATGTGTGTTATTTCCATTAACCACACATGGATCAACCACTAGAATCATTGCATGTGTGTTCTTATACTAAAACCAACACTAGAGTCATTGCATGTGTGTTCTTTTCACAAACCACACATGGATCCACCACTGTCATTGCATGTGTGTTCTTTCCACAAACCACACATGGATCAACCAGTGGTCATTGCATGTGTGTTCTTTTCCACAAACCACACATGGATCCACCATTGGTCATTGCATGTGTGTTCTTTCCACAAATCACATATGGATCAACAGAGTCATTGCATGTGTGGTCTTTCCAGAAACCACATATGGATCCATTTGAGTAATTGCATGTTTGTTCTTATACTAAAACCACAAACCAGCACTAGAGTCATTGCATGTGTGTTCTTTTCCACAAACCACACATGGATCCACTAGACTCATTGCATGTGTGTTCTTTTCCACAAACAACTGATGGATCAACCAGTGGTCATTGCATGTGTGTTCTTTCCGCAAACCACATGTGGACCCACTAGAGTCATTGCATGTGTGTTCTTATACTAAAACTAGCACTAGAGTTATTGCATGTGTGTTCTATCCACAAACCACACATGGATCCACCAATGTCATTGCATGTGTGTTCTTTCCACAAACCACACATGGATCAACAAGTGGTCATTGCATGTGTGTTCTTTCCACAAACCACACATGGATCAACCACTAGAGTCATTGCATGTGTGTTCTTATACTAAAACCAAAACTAGAGTCATTGCATGTGTGTTGTTTTCACAAACCACACATGGACCCACCACTGTCATTGCATGTGTGTTCTTTCCACAAACAACACATGGATCAACCAGTGGTCATTTCACGTGTGTTCTTTTCCACAAACCACACATGGATCCACCAGTGGTCATTGCATGTGTGTTCTTTCCACAAACCACATATGGATCAACCAGAGTCATTGCATGTGTGTTCTTTCCACAAACCACATATGGATCCATTTGAGTAATTGCATGTTTGTTCTTATACTAAAACCACAAACCAGCACTAGAGTCATTGCATGTGTGTTCTTTTCCACAAACCGCACATGGATCCACTAGACTCATTGCATGTGTGTTCTTTTCCACAAACAACGGATGGATCAACCAGTGGTCATTGCATGTGTGTTGTTTCCACAAACCACATGTGGACCCACTAGAGTCATTGCATGTGTGTTGTTATACTAAAACTAGCACTAGAGTCATTGCATGTGTGTTCTATCCACGAACCACACTTGGATCCACCACTATCATTGCATGTGTGTTCTTTCCACAAACCACACATGGATCAACAAGTGGTCATTGCATGTGTGTTCTTTCCACAAACCACATATGGATCAACCACTGGTCATTGCATGTGTGTTCTTTACCATAAACCACTTATGGATCCCTTACAGTCATTGCATGTGTGTTATTTCCACAAACCCCACATGGATCAACCACTAGAGTCATTGCATGTGTGTTATTTCCACAAACCACACATGGATCAACCACTAGAATCATTGCATGTGTGTTCTTATACTAAAACCAACACTAGAGTCATTGCATGTGTGTTCTTTTCACAAACCACACATGGATCCACCACTGTCATTGCATGTGTGTTCTTTCCACAAACCACACATGGATCAACCAGTGGTCATTGCATGTGTGTTCTTTTCCACAAACCACACATGGATCCACCAGTGGTCATTGCATGTGTGTTCTTTCCACAAATCACATATGGATCAACAGAGTCATTGCATGTGTGGTCTTTCCAGAAACCACATATGGATCCATTTGAGTAATTGCATGTTTGTTCTTATACTAAAACCACAAACCAACACTAGAGTCATTGCATGTGTGTTCTTTTCCACAAACCACACATGGATCCACTAGACTCATTGCATGTGTGTTCTTTTCCATAAACAACTGATGGATCAACCAGTGGTCATTGGATGTGTGTTCTTTCCGCAAACCACATGTGGACCCACTAGAGTCATTGCATATGTGTTCTTATACAAAAACTAGCAATAGAGTTATTGCATGTGTGTTCTATCCACAAACCACACATGGATCCACCAATGTCATTGCATGTGTGTTCTTTCCACAAACCACACATGGATCAACAAGTGGTCATTGCATGTGTGTTCTTTCCACAAACCACACATGGATCAACCACTAGAGTCATTGCATGTGTGTTCTTATACTAAAATCAACACTAGAGTCATTGCATGTGTGTTGTTTTCACAAACCACACATGGATCCACCACTGTCATTGCATGTGTGTTCTTTCCACAAACAACACATGGATCAACCAGTGGTCATTTCATGTGTGTTCTTTTCCACAAACCACACATGGATCCACCAGTGGTCATTGCATGTGTGTTCTTTCCACAAACCACATATGGATCAACCAGAGTTATTGAATATGTGTTCTTTCCACAAACCACATATGGATCCATTTGAGTAATTGCATGTTTGTTCTTATACTAAAACCACAAACCAGCACTAGAGTTATTGCATGTGTGTTCTTTTCCACAAACCACACATGGATCTACTAGACTCATTGCATGTGTGTTCTTTTCCACAAACAACTGATGGATCAACCAGTGGTCATTGCATGTGTGTTGTTTCCACAAACCACATGTGGACCCACTAGAATCATTTCATGTGTGTTCTTATACTAAAACTAGCACTAGAGTCATTGCATGTGTGTTCTATCCACAAACCACACTTGGATCCACCACTATCATTGCATGTGTGTTCTTTCCACAAACCACACATGGATCAACAAGTGGTCATTGCATGTGTGTTCTTTCCACAAACCACATATGGATTAACCAGTGGTCATTGCATGTGTGTTCTTTACCATAAACCACTTATGGATCCATTACAGTCATTGCATGTGTGTTATTTCCACAAACCCCACATGGATCAACCACTAGAGTCATTGCATGTGTGTTATTTCCACAAACCACACATGGATCAACCACTAGAATCATTGCATGTGTGTTCTTATACTAAAACCAACACTAGAGTCATTGCATGTGTGTTCTTTTCACAAACCACACATGGATCCACCACTGTCATTGCATGTGTGTTCTTTCCACAAACCACACATGGATCAACCAGTGGTCATTACATGTGTGTTCTTTTCCACAAACCACCCATGGATCCACCAGTGGTCATTGCATGTGTGTTCTTTCCACAAATCACATATGGATCAACAGAGTCATTGCATGTGTGGTCTTTCCACAAACCACATATGGATCCATTTGAGTAATTGCATGTTTGTTCTTATACTAAAACCACAAACCAGCACTAGAGTCATTGCATGTATGTTCTTTTCCACAAACCACACATGGATCCACTAGACTCATTGCATGTGTGTTCTTTTCCACAAACAACTGATGGATCAACCAGTGGTCATTGCATGTGTGTTCTTTCCACAAACCACATGTGGACCCACTAGAGTCATTGCATGTGTGTTCTTATACTAAAACTAGCACTAGAGTTATTGCATGTGTGTTCTATCCACAAACCACACATGGATCCACCAATGTCATTGCATGTGTGTTCTTTCCACAAACCACACATGGATCAACAAGTGGTCATTGCATGTGTGTTCTTTCCACAAACCACACATGGATCAACCACTAGAGTCATTGCATGTGTGTTCTTATACTAAAACCAACACTAGAGTCATTGCATGTGTGTTGTTTTCACAAACCACACATGGATCCACCACTGTCATTGCATGTGTGTTCTTTCCACAAACCACACATGGATCAACTAGTGGTCATTTCATGTGTGTTCTTTTCCACAAACCACACATGGATCTACCAGTGGTCATTGCATGTGTGTTCTTTCCACAAACCACACATGGATCAACCAGAGTCATTGCATGTGTGTTCTTTCCACAAACCACATATGGATCCATTTGAGTAATTGCATGTTTGTTCTTATACTAAAACCACAAACCAGCACTAGAGTCATTGCATGTGTGTTCTTTTCCACAAACCACACATGGATCCACTAGACTCATTGCATGTGTGTTCTTTTCCCCAAACAACTGATGGATCAACCAGTGGTCATTGCATGTGTGTTGTTTCCACAAACCACATGTGGACCCACTAGAGTCATTGCATGTGTGTTCTTATACTAAAACTAGCACTAGAGTCATTGCATGTGTGTTCTATCCACAAACCACACTTGGATCCACCACTATCATTGCATGTGTGTTCTTTCCACAAACCACACATGGATCAACAAGTGGTCATTGCATGTGTGTTCTTTCCACAAACCACATATGGATCAACCAGTGGTCATTGCATGTGTGTTCTTTACCATAAACCCCTTATGGATCCATTACAGTTATTGCATGTGTGTTATTTCCACAAACCCCACATGGATCAACCACAAGAGTCATTGCATGTGTGTTATTTCCACAAACCACACATGGATCAACCACTAGAATCATTGCATGTGTGTTCTTATACTAAAACCAACACTAGAGTCATTGCATGTGTGTTCTTTTCACAAACCACACATGGATCCACCACTGTCATTGCATGTGTGTTCTTTCCACAAACCACACATGGGTCAACCAGTGGTCATTGCATGTGTGTTCTTTTCCACAAACCACACATGGATCCACCAGTGGTCATTGCATGTGTGTTCTTTCCACAAATCACATTTGGATCAACAGAGTCATTGCATGTGTGGTCTTTCCACAAACCACATATGGATCCATTTGAGTAATTGCATGTTTGTTCTTATACTAAAACCACAAACCAGCACTAGAGTCATTGCATGTATGTTCTTTTCCACAAACCACACATGGATCCACTAGACTCATTGCATGTGTGTTCTTTTCCACAAACAACTGATGGATCAACCAGTGGTCATTGCATGTGTGTTCTTTCCACAAACCACATGTGGACCCACTAGAGTCATTGCATGTGTGTTCTTATACTAAAACTAGCACTAGAGTTATTGCATGTGTGTTCTATCCACAAACCACACATGGATCCACCAATGTCATTGCATGTGTGTTCTTTCCACAAACCACACATGGATCAACAAGTGGTCATTGCATGTGTGTTCTTTCCACAAACCACACATGGATCAACCACTAGAGTCATTGCATGTGTGTTCTTATACTAAAACCAACACTAGAGTCATTGCATGTGTGTTGTTTTCACAAACCACACATGGATCCACCACTGTCATTGCGTGTGTGTTCTTTCCACAAACCACACATGGATCAACCAGTGGTCATTTCATGTGTGTTCTTTTCCACAAACCACACATGGATCCACCAGTGGTCATTGCTTGTGTGTTCTTTCCACAAACCACATATGGATCAACTAGAGTCATTGCATGTGTGTTCTTTCCACAAACCACGTATGGATCCATTTGAGTAATTGCATGTTTGTTCTTATACTAAAACCACAAACCAGCACTAGTCATTGCATGTGTGTTCTTTTCACAAACCACACATGGATCCACCACTATTATTGCATGTGTGTTCTTTCCACAAACCACACATGGAACAACCAGTGGTCATTACATGTGTGTTATTTTCCACAAACCACACATGGATCCACCAGTGGTCATTGCATGTGTGTTCTTTCCACAAACCACATATGGATCAACCAGAGTCATTGCATGTGTGTTCTTTCCACAAACCACATATGGATCCATTTGAGTAATTGCATGTTTTTTCTTATACTAAAACCACAAACCAGCACTAGAGTCATTGCATGTGTGTTCTTTTCCACAAACCACACATGGATCCACTAGACTCATTGCATGTGTGTTCTTTTCCACAAACAACTGATGGATCAACCAGTGGTCATTGCATGTGTGTTCTTTCCACAAACCACATGTGGACCCACTAGAGTCATTGCATGTGTGTTCTCATACTAAAACTAGCACTAGAGTTATTGCATGTGTGTTCTATCCACAAACCACACATGGATCCACCAATGTCATTGCATGTGTGTTCTTTCCACAAACCACACATGGATCAACAAGTGGTCATTGCATGTGTGTTCTTTCCACTAACCACACATGGATCAACCACTAGAGTCATTGCATGTGTGTTCTTATACTAAAACCAACACTAGAGTCATTGCATGTGTGTTCTTTTCACAAACCACAGATGGATCCACCACTGTCATTGCATGTGTGTTCTTTCCACAAACCACACATGGATCAACCAGTGGTCATTTCATGTGTGTTCTTTTCCACAAACCACACATGGATCCACCAGTGGTCATTGCATGTGTGTTCTTTCCACAAACCACATATGGATCAACCAGAGTCATTGCATGTCTGTTCTTTCCACAAACCACATATGGATCCATTTGAGTAATTGCATGTTTGTTCTTATACTAAAACCACAAACCAGCACTAGAGTCATTGCATGTGTGTTCTTTTCCACAAACCACACATGGATCCACTAGACTCATTGCATGTGTGATCTTTTCCACAAACAACTTATGGGTCAACTAGTGGTCATTTCATGTGTGTTCTTTTCAAAAACTACATGTGGACCCACTAGAGTCATTGCATGTGTGCTCTTATACTAAAACTAGCACTAGAGTCATTGCATGTGTGTTCTATCCACAAACCACACATGGATCCACCATTGTCATTGCATGTGTGTTCTTTCCACAAACCACACATGGATCAACCAGTGGTCATTTCATGTGTGTTCTTTTCCACAAACCACACATGGATCCACCAGTGGTCATTGCTTGTGTGTTCTTTCCACAAACCACATATGGATCAACTAGAGTCATTGCATGTGTGTTCTTTCCACAAACCACGTATGGATCCATTTGAGTAATTGCATGTTTGTTCTTATACTAAAACCACAAACCAGCACTAGTCATTGCATGTGTGTTCTTTTCACAAACCACACATGGATCCACCACTATTATTGCATGTGTGTTCTTTCCACAAACCACACATGGAACAACCAGTGGTCATTACATGTGTGTTCTTTTCCACAAACCACACATGGATCCACCAGTGGTCATTGCATGTGTGTTCTTTCCACAAACCACATACGGATCAACCAGAGTCATTGCATGTGTGTTCTTTCCACAAACCACATATGGATCCATTTGAGTAATTGCATGTTTTTTCTTATACTAAAACCACAAACCAGCACTAGAGTCATTGCATGTGTGTTCTTTTCCACAATCCACACATGGATCCACTAGACTCATTGCATGTGTGTTCTTTTCCACAAACAACTGATGGATCAACCAGTGGTCATTGCATGTGTGTTCTTTCCACAAACCACATGTGGACCCACTAGAGTCATTGCATGTGTGTTCTCATACTAAAACTAGCACTAGAGTTATTGCATGTGTGTTCTATCCACAAACCACACATGGATCCACCAATGTCATTGCATGTGTGTTCTTTCCACAAACCACACATGGATCAACAAGTGGTCATTGCATGTGTGTTCTTTCCACTAACCACACATGGATCAACTACTAGAGTCATTGCATGTGTGTTCTTATACTAAAACCAACACTAGAGTCATTGCATGTGTGTTCTTTTCACAAACCACAGATGGATCCACCACTGGCATTGCATGTGTGTTCTTTCCACAAACCACACATGGATCAACCAGTGGTCATTTCATGTGTGTTCTTTTCCACAAACCACACATGGATCCACCAGTGGTCATTGCATGTGTGTTCTTTCCACAAACCACATATGGATCAACCAGAGTCATTGCATGTCTGTTCTTTCCACAAACCACATATGGATCCATTTGAGTAATTGCATGTTTGTTCTTATACTAAAACCACAAACCAGCACTAGAGTCATTGCATGTGTGTTCTTTTCCACAAACCACACATGGATCCACTAGACTCATTGCATGTGTGATCTTTTCCACAAACAACTTATGGGTCAACTAGTGGTCATTTCATGTGTGTTCTTTTCAAAAACTACATGTGGACCCACTAGAGTCATTGCATGTGTGCTCTTATACTAAAACTAGCACTAGAGTCATTGCATGTGTGTTCTATCCACAAACCACACATGGATCCACCATTGTCATTGCATGTGTGTTCTTTCCACAAACCACACATGGATCAACAAGTGGTCATTGCATGTGTGTTCTTTCCACAACCCACATATGGATCAACCAGTGGTCATTGCATGTGTGTTCTTTTCCATAAACCACTTACGGATCCATTACAGTCATTGCATGTGTGTTATTTCCACAAACCACACATGGATCAACCACTAGAGTCATTGCATGTGTGTTATTTCCACAAACCACACATGGATCAACCACTAGAGTCATTGCATGTGTGTTATTTCCACAAACCACACATGGATCAACCACTAGAGTCATTGCATATGTGTTCTTATACTAAATCCAACACTAGAGTCATTGCATGTGTGTTTTTTCACAAACCAGACATGGATCCACCACTGCCATTGCATGTGTGTTCTTTCCACAAAACACATATGGATCAACCAGTGGTCATTGCCTGTGTGTTCTTTTCCACAAACCACATGGATCCACCAGTGGTCATTGCATGTGTGTTCTTTCCACAAACCACATATGGATCAACCAGAGTCATTGCATGTGTGTTCTTTCCACAAACCACATATGGATCCATTTGAGTAATTGCATGTTTTTTCATATACTAAAACCACAAACCAGCACTAGAGTCATTGCATGTGTGTTCTTTTCCACAAACAACTAGTGGATCAACCAGTGGTCATTGCATGTGTGTTCTTTCCACAAACCACATGGGGACCCACTAGAGTCATTGCATGTGTGTTCTTATACTAAAACTAGCACTAGAGTCATTGCATGTGTGTTCTATCCACAAACCACACATGGATCCACCACTATCATTGCATGTGTGTTCTTTCCACAAACCACACATGGATCAACACGTGGTCATTGCATGTGTGTTCTTTCCACAAACCACATATGGATCAACACGTGGTCATTGCATGTGTGTTCTTTTCCATAAACCACTTTTGGATCGATTACAGTCATTCCATGTGTGTTATTTCCACAAACCACACATGGCTCAACCACTAGAGTCATTGCATGTGTGTTATTTCCACAAACCACACATGGATCAACCACTAGAGTCATTGCATGTGTTTTATTTCCACAAACCACACATGGATCAACCACTAGAGTTATTGCATGTGTGTTCTTATACTAAAACCAACACTAGAGTCATTGCATGTGTGTTCTTTTCACAAACCACACATGGATCCACAACTCTCATTGGATGTGTGTTCTTTCCACAAACCACATGTGGACCCACTAGAGTCATTGCATGTGTGTTCTTATACTAAAACTAGCACTAGAGTTATTGCATGTGTGTTCTATCCACAAACCACACATGGATCCACCAATGTCATTGCATGTGTGTTCTTTCCACAAACCACACATGGATCAACAAGTGGTCATTGCATGTGTGTTCTTTCCACAAACCACACATGGATCAACCACTAGAGTCATTGCATGTGTGTTCTTATACTAAAACCAACACTAGAGTCATTGCATGTGTGTTGTTTTCACAAACCACACATGGATCCACCACTGTCATTGCGTGTGTGTTCTTTCCACAAACCACACATGGATCAACCAGTGGTCATTTCATGTGTGTTCTTTTCCACAAACCACACATGGATCCACCAGTGGTCATTGCTTGTGTGTTCTTTCCACAAACCACATATGGATCAACTAGAGTCATTGCATGTGTGTTCTTTCCACAAACCACGTATGGATCCATTTGAGTAATTGCATGTTTGTTCTTATACTAAAACCACAAACCAGCACTAGTCATTGCATGTGTGTTCTTTTCACAAACCACACATGGATCCACCACTATTATTGCATGTGTGTTCTTTCCACAAACCACACATGGAACAACCAGTGGTCATTACATGTGTGTTATTTTCCACAAACCACACATGGATCCACCAGTGGTCATTGCATGTGTGTTCTTTCCACAAACCACATATGGATCAACCAGAGTCATTGCATGTGTGTTCTTTCCACAAACCACATATGGATCCATTTGAGTAATTGCATGTTTTTTCTTATACTAAAACCACAAACCAGCACTAGAGTCATTGCATGTGTGTTCTTTTCCACAAACCACACATGGATCCACTAGACTCATTGCATGTGTGTTCTTTTCCACAAACAACTGATGGATCAACCAGTGGTCATTGCATGTGTGTTCTTTCCACAAACCACATGTGGACCCACTAGAGTCATTGCATGTGTGTTCTCATACTAAAACTAGCACTAGAGTTATTGCATGTGTGTTCTATCCACAAACCACACATGGATCCACCAATGTCATTGCATGTGTGTTCTTTCCACAAACCACACATGGATCAACAAGTGGTCATTGCATGTGTGTTCTTTCCACTAACCACACATGGATCAACCACTAGAGTCATTGCATGTGTGTTCTTATACTAAAACCAACACTAGAGTCATTGCATGTGTGTTCTTTTCACAAACCACAGATGGATCCACCACTGTCATTGCATGTGTGTTCTTTCCACAAACCACACATGGATCAACCAGTGGTCATTTCAAGTGTGTTCTTTTCCACAAACCACACATGGATCCACCAGTGGTCATTGCATGTGTGTTCTTTCCACAAACCACATATGGATCAACCAGAGTCATTGCATGTCTGTTCTTTCCACAAACCACATATGGATCCATTTGAGTAATTGCATGTTTGTTCTTATACTAAAACCACAAACCAGCACTAGAGTCATTGCATGTGTGTTCTTTTCCACAAACCACACATGGATCCACTAGACTCATTGCATGTGTGATCTTTTCCACAAACAACTTATGGGTCAACTAGTGGTCATTTCATGTGTGTTCTTTTCAAAAACTACATGTGGACCCACTAGAGTCATTGCATGTGTGCTCTTATACTAAAACTAGCACTAGAGTCATTGCATGTGTGTTCTATCCACAAACCACACATGGATCCACCATTGTCATTGCATGTGTGTTCTTTCCACAAACCACACATGGATCAACCAGTGGTCATTTCATGTGTGTTCTTTTCCACAAACCACACATGGATCCACCAGTGGTCATTGCTTGTGTGTTCTTTCCACAAACCACATATGGATCAACTAGAGTCATTGCATGTGTGTTCTTTCCACAAACCACGTATGGATCCATTTGAGTAATTGCATGTTTGTTCTTATACTAAAACCACAAACCAGCACTAGTCATTGCATGTGTGTTCTTTTCACAAACCACACATGGATCCACCACTATTATTGCATGTGTGTTCTTTCCACAAACCACACATGGAACAACCAGTGGTCATTACATGTGTGTTATTTTCCACAAACCACACATGGATCCACCAGTGGTCATTGCATGTGTGTTCTTTCCACAAACCACATACGGATCAACCAGAGTCATTGCATGTGTGTTCTTTCCACAAACCACATATGGATCCATTTGAGTAATTGCATGTTTTTTCTTATACTAAAACCACAAACCAGCACTAGAGTCATTGCATGTGTGTTCTTTTCCACAATCCACACATGGATCCACTAGACTCATTGCATGTGTGTTCTTTTCCACAAACAACTGATGGATCAACCAGTGGTCATTGCATGTGTGTTCTTTCCACAAACCACATGTGGACCCACTAGAGTCATTGCATGTGTGTTCTCATACTAAAACTAGCACTAGAGTTATTGCATGTGTGTTCTATCCACAAACCACACATGGATCCACCAATGTCATTGCATGTGTGTTCTTTCCACAAACCACACATGGATCAACAAGTGGTCATTGCATGTGTGTTCTTTCCACTAACCACACATGGATCAACCACTAGAGTCATTGCATGTGTGTTCTTATACTAAAACCAACACTAGAGTCATTGCATGTGTGTTCTTTTCACAAACCACAGATGGATCCACCACTGGCATTGCATGTGTGTTCTTTCCACAAACCACACATGGATCAACCAGTGGTCATTTCATGTGTGTTCTTTTCCACAAACCACACATGGATCCACCAGTGGTCATTGCATGTGTGTTCTTTCCACAAACCACATATGGATCAACCAGAGTCATTGCATGTCTGTTCTTTCCACAAACCACATATGGATCCATTTGAGTAATTGCATGTTTGTTCTTATACTAAAACCACAAACCAGCACTAGAGTCATTGCATGTGTGTTCTTTTCCACAAACCACACATGGATCCACTAGACTCATTGCATGTGTGATCTTTTCCACAAACAACTTATGGGTCAACTAGTGGTCATTTCATGTGTGTTCTTTTCAAAAACTACATGTGGACCCACTAGAGTCATTGCATGTGTGCTCTTATACTAAAACTAGCACTAGAGTCATTGCATGTGTGTTCTATCCACAAACCACACATGGATCCACCATTGTCATTGCATGTGTGTTCTTTCCACAAACCACACATGGATCAACAAGTGGTCATTGCATGTGTGTTCTTTCCACAACCCACATATGGATCAACCAGTGGTCATTGCATGTGTGTTCTTTTCCATAAACCACTTACGGATCCATTACAGTCATTGCATGTGTGTTATTTCCACAAACCACACATGGATCAACCACTAGAGTCATTGCATGTGTGTTATTTCCACAAACCACACATGGATCAACCACTAGAGTCATTGCATGTGTGTTATTTCCAAAAACCACACATGGATCAACCACTAGAGTCATTGCATATGTGTTCTTATACTAAATCCAACACTAGAGTCATTGCATGTGTGTTTTTTCACAAACCAGACATGGATCCACCACTGCCATTGCATGTGTGTTCTTTCCACAAAACACATATGGATCAACCAGTGGTCATTGCCTGTGTGTTCTTTTCCACAAACCACATGGATCCACCAGTGGTCATTGCATGTGTGTTCTTTCCACAAACCACATATGGATCAACCAGAGTCATTGCATGTGTGTTCTTTCCACAAACCACATATGGATCCATTTGAGTAATTGCATGTTTTTTCTTATACTAAAACCACAAACCAGCACTAGAGTCATTGCATGTGTGTTCTTTTCCACAAACAACTAGTGGATCAACCAGTGGTCATTGCATGTGTGTTCTTTCCACAAACCACATGGGGACCCACTAGAGTCATTGCATGTGTGTTCTTATACTAAAACTAGCACTAGAGTCATTGCATGTGTGTTCTATCCACAAACCACACATGGATCCACCACTATCATTGCATGTGTGTTCTTTCCACAAACCACACATGGATCAACACGTGGTCATTGCATGTGTGTTCTTTCCACAAACCACATATGGATCAACACGTGGTCATTGCATGTGTGTTCTTTTCCATAAACCACTTTTGGATCGATTACAGTCATTCCATGTGTGTTATTTCCACAAACCACACATGGCTCAACCACTAGAGTCATTGCATGTGTGTTATTTCCACAAACCACACATGGATCAACCACTAGAGTCATTGCATGTGTTTTATTTCCACAAACCACACATGGATCAACCACTAGAGTTATTGCATGTGTGTTCTTATACTAAAACCAACACTAGAGTCATTGCATGTGTGTTCTTTTCACAAACCACACATGGATCCACAACTCTCATTGGATGTGTGTTCTTTCCACAAACCACACATGGATCGACCAGTGGTCATCGCATGTGTGTTCTTTTCCACAAACCACACATGGATCCACCAGTGGTCATTGCATGTGTGTTCTTTCCACAAATAACATATGGATCAACCAGAGTCATTGCATGTGTGTTCTTTCCACAAACCACATATGGTTCCATTTGAGTAATTGCATGTTTGTTCTTATACTAAAACCACAAACCAGCACTAGAGTCATTGCATGTGTGTTCTTTTCCAGAAACCACACATGGATCCACTAGACTCATTGCATGTGTGTTGTTTTCCACAAACCACAAATGGATCAACCAGTGGTCATTGCATGTGTGTTCTTTTCCATAAACCACTTATGGATCCATTAGAGTCATTGCATGTGTGTTATTTCCACAAACCACACATGGATCAACCACTAGAGTCATTGCATGTGTGTTATTTCCACAAACCACACATGGATCAACCACTAGAATCATTGCATGTGTGTTCTTATACTAAAACCAACACTAGAGTCATTGCATGTGTGTTCTTTTCACAAACCACACATGGATCCACCACTGTCATTGCATGTGTGTTCTTTCCACAAACCACACATGGATCAACCAGTGGTCATTACATGTGTGTTCTTTTCCACAAACCACCCATGGATCCACCAGTGGTCATTGCATGTGTGTTCTTTCCACAAATCACATATGGATCAACAGAGTCATTGCATGTGTGGTCTTTCCACAAACCACATATGGATCCATTTGAGTAATTGCATGTTTGTTCTTATACTAAAACCACAAACCAGCACTAGAGTCATTGCATGTATGTTCTTTTCCACAAACCACACATGGATCCACTAGACTCATTGCATGTGTGTTCTTTTCCACAAACAACTGATGGATCAACCAGTGGTCATTGCATGTGTGTTCTTTCCACAAACCACATGTGGACCCACTAGAGTCATTGCATGTGTGTTCTTATACTAAAACTAGCACTAGAGTTATTGCATGTGTGTTCTATCCACAAACCACACATGGATCCACCAATGTCATTGCATGTGTGTTCTTTCCACAAACCACACATGGATCAACAAGTGGTCATTGCATGTGTGTTCTTTCCACAAACCACACATGGATCAACCACTAGAGTCATTGCATGTGTGTTCTTATACTAAAACCAACACTAGAGTCATTGCATGTGTGTTGTTTTCACAAACCACACATGGATCCACCACTGTCATTGCATGTGTGTTCTTTCCACAAACCACACATGGATCAACTAGTGGTCATTTCATGTGTGTTCTTTTCCACAAACCACACATGGATCTACCAGTGGTCATTGCATGTGTGTTCTTTCCACAAACCACACATGGATCAACCAGAGTCATTGCATGTGTGTTCTTTCCACAAACCACATATGGATCCATTTGAGTAATTGCATGTTTGTTCTTATAGTAAAACCACAAACCAGCACTAGAGTCATTGCATGTGTGTTCTTTTCCACAAACCACACATGGATCCACTAGACTCATTGCATGTGTGTTCTTTTCCCCAAACAACTGATGGATCAACCAGTGGTCATTGCATGTGTGTTGTTTCCACAAACCACATGTGGACCCACTAGAGTCATTGCATGTGTGTTCTTATACTAAAACTAGCACTAGAGTCATTGCATGTGTGTTCTATCCACAAACCACACTTGGATCCACCACTATCATTGCATGTGTGTTCTTTCCACAAACCACACATGGATCAACAAGTGGTCATTGCATGTGTGTTCTTTCCACAAACCACATATGGATCAACCAGTGGTCATTGCATGTGTGTTCTTTACCATAAACCCCTTATGGATCCATTACAGTTATTGCATGTGTGTTATTTCCACAAACCCCACATGGATCAACCACAAGAGTCATTGCATGTGTGTTATTTCCACAAACCACACATGGATCAACCACTAGAATCATTGCATGTGTGTTCTTATACTAAAACCAACACTAGAGTCATTGCATGTGTGTTCTTTTCACAAACCACACATGGATCCACCACTGTCATTGCATGTGTGTTCTTTCCACAAACCACACATGGGTCAACCAGTGGTCATTGCATGTGTGTTCTTTTCCACAAACCACACATGGATCCACCAGTGGTCATTGCATGTGTGTTCTTTCCACAAATCACATTTGGATCAACAGAGTCATTGCATGTGTGGTCTTTCCACAAACCACATATGGATCCATTTGAGTAATTGCATGTTTGTTCTTATACTAAAACCACAAACCAGCACTAGAGTCATTGCATGTATGTTCTTTTCCACAAACCACACATGGATCCACTAGACTCATTGCATGTGTGTTCTTTTCCACAAACAACTGATGGATCAACCAGTGGTCATTGCATGTGTGTTCTTTCCACAAACCACATGTGGACCCACTAGAGTCATTGCATGTGTGTTCTTATACTAAAACTAGCACTAGAGTTATTGCATGTGTGTTCTATCCACAAACCACACATGGATCCACCAATGTCATTGCATGTGTGTTCTTTCCACAAACCACACATGGATCAACAAGTGGTCATTGCATGTGTGTTCTTTCCACAAACCACACATGGATCAACCACTAGAGTCATTGCATGTGTGTTCTTATACTAAAACCAACACTAGAGTCATTGCATGTGTGTTGTTTTCACAAACCACACATGGATCCACCACTGTCATTGCGTGTGTGTTCTTTCCACAAACCACACATGGATCAACCAGTGGTCATTTCATGTGTGTTCTTTTCCACAAACCACACATGGATCCACCAGTGGTCATTGCTTGTGTGTTCTTTCCACAAACCACATATGGATCAACTAGAGTCATTGCATGTGTGTTCTTTCCACAAACCACGTATGGATCCATTTGAGTAATTGCATGTTTGTTCTTATACTAAAACCACAAACCAGCACTAGTCATTGCATGTGTGTTCTTTTCACAAACCACACATGGATCCACCACTATTATTGCATGTGTGTTCTTTCCACAAACCACACATGGAACAACCAGTGGTCATTACATGTGTGTTATTTTCCACAAACCACACATGGATCCACCAGTGGTCATTGCATGTGTGTTCTTTCCACAAACCACATATGGATCAACCAGAGTCATTGCATGTGTGTTCTTTCCACAAACCACATATGGATCCATTTGAGTAATTGCATGTTTTTTCTTATACTAAAACCACAAACCAGCACTAGAGTCATTGCATGTGTGTTCTTTTCCACAAACCACACATGGATCCACTAGACTCATTGCATGTGTGTTCTTTTCCACAAACAACTGATGGATCAACCAGTGGTCATTGCATGTGTGTTCTTTCCACAAACCACATGTGGACCCACTAGAGTCATTGCATGTGTGTTCTCATACTAAAACTAGCACTAGAGTTATTGCATGTGTGTTCTATCCACAAACCACACATGGATCCACCAATGTCATTGCATGTGTGTTCTTTCCACAAACCACACATGGATCAACAAGTGGTCATTGCATGTGTGTTCTTTCCACTAACCACACATGGATCAACCACTAGAGTCATTGCATGTGTGTTCTTATACTAAAACCAACACTAGAGTCATTGCATGTGTGTTATTTTCACAAACCACAGATGGATCCACCACTGTCATTGCATGTGTGTTCTTTCCACAAACCACACATGGATCAACCAGTGGTCATTTCATGTGTGTTCTTTTCCACAAACCACACATGGATCCACCAGTGGTCATTGCATGTGTGTTCTTTCCACAAACCACATATGGATCAACCAGAGTCATTGCATGTCTGTTCTTTCCACAAACCACATATGGATCCATTTGAGTAATTGCATGTTTGTTCTTATACTAAAACCACAAACCAGCACTAGAGTCATTGCATGTGTGTTCTTTTCCACAAACCACACATGGATCCACTAGACTCATTGCATGTGTGATCTTTTCCACAAACAACTTATGGGTCAACTAGTGGTCATTTCATGTGTGTTCTTTTCAAAAACTACATGTGGACCCACTAGAGTCATTGCATGTGTGCTCTTATACTAAAACTAGCACTAGAGTCATTGCATGTGTGTTCTATCCACAAACCACACATGGATCCACCATTGTCATTGCATGTGTGTTCTTTCCACAAACCACACATGGATCAACCAGTGGTCATTTCATGTGTGTTCTTTTCCACAAACCACACATGGATCCACCAGTGGTCATTGCTTGTGTGTTCTTTCCACAAACCACATATGGATCAACTAGAGTCATTGCATGTGTGTTCTTTCCACAAACCACGTATGGATCCATTTGAGTAATTGCATGTTTGTTCTTATACTAAAACCACAAACCAGCACTAGTCATTGCATGTGTGTTCTTTTCACAAACCACACATGGATCCACCACTATTATTGCATGTGTGTTCTTTCCACAAACCACACATGGAACAACCAGTGGTCATTACATGTGTGTTATTTTCCACAAACCACACATGGATCCACCAGTGGTCATTGCATGTGTGTTCTTTCCACAAACCACATACGGATCAACCAGAGTCATTGCATGTGTGTTCTTTCCACAAACCACATATGGATCCATTTGAGTAATTGCATGTTTTTTCTTATACTAAAACCACAAACCAGCACTAGAGTCATTGCATGTGTGTTCTTTTCCACAATCCACACATGGATCCACTAGACTCATTGCATGTGTGTTCTTTTCCACAAACAACTGATGGATCAACCAGTGGTCATTGCATGTGTGTTCTTTCCACAAACCACATGTGGACCCACTAGAGTCATTGCATGTGTGTTCTCATACTAAAACTAGCACTAGAGTTATTGCATGTGTGTTCTATCCACAAACCACACATGGATCCACCAATGTCATTGCATGTGTGTTCTTTCCACAAACCACACATGGATCAACAAGTGGTCATTGCATGTGTGTTCTTTCCACTAACCACACATGGATCAACCACTAGAGTCATTGCATGTGTGTTCTTATACTAAAACCAACACTAGAGTCATTGCATGTGTGTTCTTTTCACAAACCACAGATGGATCCACCACTGGCATTGCATGTGTGTTCTTTCCACAAACCACACATGGATCAACCAGTGGTCATTTCATGTGTGTTCTTTTCCACAAACCACACATGGATCCACCAGTGGTCATTGCATGTGTGTTCTTTCCACAAACCACATATGGATCAACCAGAGTCATTGCATGTCTGTTCTTTCCACAAACCACATATGGATCCATTTGAGTAATTGCATGTTTGTTCTTATACTAAAACCACAAACCAGCACTAGAGTCATTGCATGTGTGTTCTTTTCCACAAACCACACATGGATCCACTAGACTCATTGCATGTGTGATCTTTTCCACAAACAACTTATGGGTCAACTAGTGGTCATTTCATGTGTGTTCTTTTCAAAAACTACATGTGGACCCACTAGAGTCATTGCATGTGTGCTCTTATACTAAAACTAGCACTAGAGTCATTGCATGTGTGTTCTATCCACAAACCACACATGGATCCACCATTGTCATTGCATGTGTGTTCTTTCCACAAACCACACATGGATCAACAAGTGGTCATTGCATGTGTGTTCTTTCCACAACCCACATATGGATCAACCAGTGGTCATTGCATGTGTGTTCTTTTCCATAAACCACTTACGGATCCATTACAGTCATTGCATGTGTGTTATTTCCACAAACCACACATGGATCAACCACTAGAGTCATTGCATGTGTGTTATTTCCACAAACCACACATGGATCAACCACTAGAGTCATTGCATGTGTGTTATTTCCAAAAACCACACATGGATCAACCACTAGAGTCATTGCATATGTGTTCTTATACTAAATCCAACACTAGAGTCATTGCATGTGTGTTTTTTCACAAACCAGACATGGATCCACCACTGCCATTGCATGTGTGTTCTTTCCACAAAACACATATGGATCAACCAGTGGTCATTGCCTGTGTGTTCTTTTCCACAAACCACATGGATCCACCAGTGGTCATTGCATGTGTGTTCTTTCCACAAACCACATATGGATCAACCAGAGTCATTGCATGTGTGTTCTTTCCACAAACCACATATGGATCCATTTGAGTAATTGCATGTTTTTTCTTATACTAAAACCACAAACCAGCACTAGAGTCATTGCATGTGTGTTCTTTTCCACAAACAACTAGTGGATCAACCAGTGGTCATTGCATGTGTGTTCTTTCCACAAACCACATGGGGACCCACTAGAGTCATTGCATGTGTGTTCTTATACTAAAACTAGCACTAGAGTCATTGCATGTGTGTTCTATCCACAAACCACACATGGATCCACCACTATCATTGCATGTGTGTTCTTTCCACAAACCACACATGGATCAACACGTGGTCATTGCATGTGTGTTCTTTCCACAAACCACATATGGATCAACACGTGGTCATTGCATGTGTGTTCTTTTCCATAAACCACTTTTGGATCGATTACAGTCATTCCATGTGTGTTATTTCCACAAACCACACATGGCTCAACCACTAGAGTCATTGCATGTGTGTTATTTCCACAAACCACACATGGATCAACCACTAGAGTCATTGCATGTGTTTTATTTCCACAAACCACACATGGATCAACCACTAGAGTTATTGCATGTGTGTTCTTATACTAAAACCAACACTAGAGTCATTGCATGTGTGTTCTTTTCACAAACCACACATGGATCCACAACTCTCATTGGATGTGTGTTCTTTCCACAAACCACACATGGATCGACCAGTGGTCATCGCATGTGTGTTCTTTTCCACAAACCACACATGGATCCACCAGTGGTCATTGCATGTGTGTTCTTTCCACAAATAACATATGGATCAACCAGAGTCATTGCATGTGTGTTCTTTCCACAAACCACATATGGTTCCATTTGAGTAATTGCATGTTTGTTCTTATACTAAAACCACAAACCAGCACTAGAGTCATTGCATGTGTGTTCTTTTCCAGAAACCACACATGGATCCACTAGACTCATTGCATGTGTGTTGTTTTCCACAAACCACAAATGGATCAACCAGTGGTCATTGCATGTGTGTTCTTTTCCATAAACCACTTATGGATCCATTAGAGTCATTGCATGTGTGTTATTTCCACAAACCACACATGGATCAACCACTAGAGTCATTGCATGTGTGTTATTTCCACAAACCACACATGGATCAACCACTAGAATCATTGCATGTGTGTTCTTATACTAAAACCAACACTAGAGTCATTGCATGTGTGTTCTTTTCACAAACCACACATGGATCCACCACTGTCATTGCATGTGTGTTCTTTCCACAAACCACACATGGATCAACCAGTGGTCATTACATGTGTGTTCTTTTCCACAAACCACCCATGGATCCACCAGTGGTCATTGCATGTGTGTTCTTTCCACAAATCACATATGGATCAACAGAGTCATTGCATGTGTGGTCTTTCCACAAACCACATATGGATCCATTTGAGTAATTGCATGTTTGTTCTTATACTAAAACCACAAACCAGCACTAGAGTCATTGCATGTATGTTCTTTTCCACAAACCACACATGGATCCACTAGACTCATTGCATGTGTGTTCTTTTCCACAAACAACTGATGGATCAACCAGTGGTCATTGCATGTGTGTTCTTTCCACAAACCACATGTGGACCCACTAGAGTCATTGCATGTGTGTTCTTATACTAAAACTAGCACTAGAGTTATTGCATGTGTGTTCTATCCACAAACCACACATGGATCCACCAATGTCATTGCATGTGTGTTCTTTCCACAAACCACACATGGATCAACAAGTGGTCATTGCATGTGTGTTCTTTCCACAAACCACACATGGATCAACCACTAGAGTCATTGCATGTGTGTTCTTATACTAAAACCAACACTAGAGTCATTGCATGTGTGTTGTTTTCACAAACCACACATGGATCCACCACTGTCATTGCATGTGTGTTCTTTCCACAAACCACACATGGATCAACTAGTGGTCATTTCATGTGTGTTCTTTTCCACAAACCACACATGGATCTACCAGTGGTCATTGCATGTGTGTTCTTTCCACAAACCACACATGGATCAACCAGAGTCATTGCATGTGTGTTCTTTCCACAAACCACATATGGATCCATTTGAGTAATTGCATGTTTGTTCTTATAGTAAAACCACAAACCAGCACTAGAGTCATTGCATGTGTGTTCTTTTCCACAAACCACACATGGATCCACTAGACTCATTGCATGTGTGTTCTTTTCCCCAAACAACTGATGGATCAACCAGTGGTCATTGCATGTGTGTTGTTTCCACAAACCACATGTGGACCCACTAGAGTCATTGCATGTGTGTTCTTATACTAAAACTAGCACTAGAGTCATTGCATGTGTGTTCTATCCACAAACCACACTTGGATCCACCACTATCATTGCATGTGTGTTCTTTCCACAAACCACACATGGATCAACAAGTGGTCATTGCATGTGTGTTCTTTCCACAAACCACATATGGATCAACCAGTGGTCATTGCATGTGTGTTCTTTACCATAAACCCCTTATGGATCCATTACAGTTATTGCATGTGTGTTATTTCCACAAACCCCACATGGATCAACCACAAGAGTCATTGCATGTGTGTTATTTCCACAAACCACACATGGATCAACCACTAGAATCATTGCATGTGTGTTCTTATACTAAAACCAACACTAGAGTCATTGCATGTGTGTTCTTTTCACAAACCACACATGGATCCACCACTGTCATTGCATGTGTGTTCTTTCCACAAACCACACATGGGTCAACCAGTGGTCATTGCATGTGTGTTCTTTTCCACAAACCACACATGGATCCACCAGTGGTCATTGCATGTGTGTTCTTTCCACAAATCACATTTGGATCAACAGAGTCATTGCATGTGTGGTCTTTCCACAAACCACATATGGATCCATTTGAGTAATTGCATGTTTGTTCTTATACTAAAACCACAAACCAGCACTAGAGTCATTGCATGTATGTTCTTTTCCACAAACCACACATGGATCCACTAGACTCATTGCATGTGTGTTCTTTTCCACAAACAACTGATGGATCAACCAGTGGTCATTGCATGTGTGTTCTTTCCACAAACCACATGTGGACCCACTAGAGTCATTGCATGTGTGTTCTTATACTAAAACTAGCACTAGAGTTATTGCATGTGTGTTCTATCCACAAACCACACATGGATCCACCAATGTCATTGCATGTGTGTTCTTTCCACAAACCACACATGGATCAACAAGTGGTCATTGCATGTGTGTTCTTTCCACAAACCACACATGGATCAACCACTAGAGTCATTGCATGTGTGTTCTTATACTAAAACCAACACTAGAGTCATTGCATGTGTGTTGTTTTCACAAACCACACATGGATCCACCACTGTCATTGCGTGTGTGTTCTTTCCACAAACCACACATGGATCAACCAGTGGTCATTTCATGTGTGTTCTTTTCCACAAACCACACATGGATCCACCAGTGGTCATTGCTTGTGTGTTCTTTCCACAAACCACATATGGATCAACTAGAGTCATTGCATGTGTGTTCTTTCCACAAACCACGTATGGATCCATTTGAGTAATTGCATGTTTGTTCTTATACTAAAACCACAAACCAGCACTAGTCATTGCATGTGTGTTCTTTTCACAAACCACACATGGATCCACCACTATTATTGCATGTGTGTTCTTTCCACAAACCACACATGGAACAACCAGTGGTCATTACATGTGTGTTATTTTCCACAAACCACACATGGATCCACCAGTGGTCATTGCATGTGTGTTCTTTCCACAAACCACATATGGATCAACCAGAGTCATTGCATGTGTGTTCTTTCCACAAACCACATATGGATCCATTTGAGTAATTGCATGTTTTTTCTTATACTAAAACCACAAACCAGCACTAGAGTCATTGCATGTGTGTTCTTTTCCACAAACCACACATGGATCCACTAGACTCATTGCATGTGTGTTCTTTTCCACAAACAACTGATGGATCAACCAGTGGTCATTGCATGTGTGTTCTTTCCACAAACCACATGTGGACCCACTAGAGTCATTGCATGTGTGTTCTCATACTAAAACTAGCACTAGAGTTATTGCATGTGTGTTCTATCCACAAACCACACATGGATCCACCAATGTCATTGCATGTGTGTTCTTTCCACAAACCACACATGGATCAACAAGTGGTCATTGCATGTGTGTTCTTTCCACTAACCACACATGGATCAACCACTAGAGTCATTGCATGTGTGTTCTTATACTAAAACCAACACTAGAGTCATTGCATGTGTGTTATTTTCACAAACCACAGATGGATCCACCACTGTCATTGCATGTGTGTTCTTTCCACAAACCACACATGGATCAACCAGTGGTCATTTCATGTGTGTTCTTTTCCACAAACCACACATGGATCCACCAGTGGTCATTGCATGTGTGTTCTTTCCACAAACCACATATGGATCAACCAGAGTCATTGCATGTCTGTTCTTTCCACAAACCACATATGGATCCATTTGAGTAATTGCATGTTTGTTCTTATACTAAAACCACAAACCAGCACTAGAGTCATTGCATGTGTGTTCTTTTCCACAAACCACACATGGATCCACTAGACTCATTGCATGTGTGATCTTTTCCACAAACAACTTATGGGTCAACTAGTGGTCATTTCATGTGTGTTCTTTTCAAAAACTACATGTGGACCCACTAGAGTCATTGCATGTGTGCTCTTATACTAAAACTAGCACTAGAGTCATTGCATGTGTGTTCTATCCACAAACCACACATGGATCCACCATTGTCATTGCATGTGTGTTCTTTCCACAAACCACACATGGATCAACCAGTGGTCATTTCATGTGTGTTCTTTTCCACAAACCACACATGGATCCACCAGTGGTCATTGCTTGTGTGTTCTTTCCACAAACCACATATGGATCAACTAGAGTCATTGCATGTGTGTTCTTTCCACAAACCACGTATGGATCCATTTGAGTAATTGCATGTTTGTTCTTATACTAAAACCACAAACCAGCACTAGTCATTGCATGTGTGTTCTTTTCACAAACCACACATGGATCCACCACTATTATTGCATGTGTGTTCTTTCCACAAACCACACATGGAACAACCAGTGGTCATTACATGTGTGTTATTTTCCACAAACCACACATGGATCCACCAGTGGTCATTGCATGTGTGTTCTTTCCACAAACCACATACGGATCAACCAGAGTCATTGCATGTGTGTTCTTTCCACAAACCACATATGGATCCATTTGAGTAATTGCATGTTTTTTCTTATACTAAAACCACAAACCAGCACTAGAGTCATTGCATGTGTGTTCTTTTCCACAATCCACACATGGATCCACTAGACTCATTGCATGTGTGTTCTTTTCCACAAACAACTGATGGATCAACCAGTGGTCATTGCATGTGTGTTCTTTCCACAAACCACATGTGGACCCACTAGAGTCATTGCATGTGTGTTCTCATACTAAAACTAGCACTAGAGTTATTGCATGTGTGTTCTATCCACAAACCACACATTGATCCACCAATGTCATTGCATGTGTGTTCTTTCCACAAACCACACATGGATCAACAAGTGGTCATTGCATGTGTGTTCTTTCCACTAACCACACATGGATCAACCACTAGAGTCATTGCATGTGTGTTCTTATACTAAAACCAACACTAGAGTCATTGCATGTGTGTTCTTTTCACAAACCACAGATGGATCCACCACTGGCATTGCATGTGTGTTCTTTCCACAAACCACACATGGATCAACCAGTGGTCATTTCATGTGTGTTCTTTTCCACAAACCACACATGGATCCACCAGTGGTCATTGCATGTGTGTTCTTTCCACAAACCACATATGGATCAACCAGAGTCATTGCATGCTGTTCTTTCCACAAACCACATATGGATCCATTTGAGTAATTGCATGTTTGTTCTTATACTAAAACCACAAACCAGCACTAGAGTCATTGCATGTGTGTTCTTTTCCACAAACCACACATGGATCCACTAGACTCATTGCATGTGTGATCTTTTCCACAAACAACTTATGGGTCAACTAGTGGTCATTTCATGTGTGTTCTTTTCAAAAACTACATGTGGACCCACTAGAGTCATTGCATGTGTGCTCTTATACTAAAACTAGCACTAGAGTCATTGCATGTGTGTTCTATCCACAAACCACACATGGATCCACCATTGTCATTGCATGTGTGTTCTTTCCACAAACCACACATGGATCAACAAGTGGTCATTGCATGTGTGTTCTTTCCACAACCCACATATGGATCAACCAGTGGTCATTGCATGTGTGTTCTTTTCCATAAACCACTTACGGATCCATTACAGTCATTGCATGTGTGTTATTTCCACAAACCACACATGGATCAACCACTAGAGTCATTGCATGTGTGTTATTTCCACAAACCACACATGGATCAACCACTAGAGTCATTGCATGTGTGTTATTTCCACAAACCACACATGGATCAACCACTAGAGTCATTGCATATGTGTTCTTATACTAAATCCAACACTAGAGTCATTGCATGTGTGTTTTTTCACAAACCAGACATGGATCCACCACTGCCATTGCATGTGTGTTCTTTCCACAAAACACATATGGATCAACCAGTGGTCATTGCCTGTGTGTTCTTTTCCACAAACCACATGGATCCACCAGTGGTCATTGCATGTGTGTTCTTTCCACAAACCACATATGGATCAACCAGAGTCATTGCATGTGTGTTCTTTCCACAAACCACATATGGATCCATTTGAGTAATTGCATGTTTTTTCTTATACTAAAACCACAAACCAGCACTAGAGTCATTGCATGTGTGTTCTTTTCCACAAACAACTAGTGGATCAACCAGTGGTCATTGCATGTGTGTTCTTTCCACAAACCACATGGGGACCCACTAGAGTCATTGCATGTGTGTTCTTATACTAAAACTAGCACTAGAGTCATTGCATGTGTGTTCTATCCACAAACCACACATGGATCCACCACTATCATTGCATGTGTGTTCTTTCCACAAACCACACATGGATCAACACGTGGTCATTGCATGTGTGTTCTTTCCACAAACCACATATGGATCAACACGTGGTCATTGCATGTGTGTTCTTTTCCATAAACCACTTTTGGATCCATTACAGTCATTCCATGTGTGTTATTTCCACAAACCACACATGGCTCAACCACTAGAGTCATTGCATGTGTGTTATTTCCACAAACCACACATGGATCAACCACTAGAGTCATTGCATGTCTTTTATTTCCACAAACCACACATGGATCAACCACTAGAGTTATTGCATGTGTGTTCTTATACTAAAACCAACACTAGAGTCATTGCATGTGTGTTCTTTTCACAAACCACACATGGATCCACAACTCTCATTGGATGTGTGTTCTTTCCACAAACCACACATGGATCGACCAGTGGTCATCGCATGTGTGTTCTTTTCCACAAACCACACATGGATCCACCAGTGGTCATTGCATGTGTGTTCTTTCCACAAATAACATATGGATCAACCAGAGTCATTGCATGTGTGTTCTTTCCACAAACCACATATGGTTCCATTTGAGTAATTGCATGTTTGTTCTTATACTAAAACCACAAACCAGCACTAGAGTCATTGCATGTGTGTTCTTTTCCAGAAACCACACATGGATCCACTAGACTCATTGCATGTGTGTTGTTTTCCACAAACCACAAATGGATCAACCAGTGGTCATTGCATGTGTGTTCTTTTCCATAAACCACTTATGGATCCATTAGAGTCATTGCATGTGTGTTATTTCCACAAACCACACATGGATCAACCACTAGAGTCATTGCATGTGTGTTATTTCCACAAACCAGACATGGATCAACCTCTAGAGTCATTGCATGTGTGTTATTTCCACAAACCACATATGGATCAACTAGAGTCATTGCATGTGTGTTCTTTCCACAAACCACGTATGGATCCATTTGAGTAATTGCATGTTTGTTCTTATACTAAAACCACAAACCAGCACTAGTCATTGCATGTGTGTTCTTTTCACAAACCACACATGGATCCACCACTATTATTGCATGTGTGTTCTTTCCACAAACCACACATGGAACAACCAGTGGTCATTACATGTGTGTTCTTTTCCACAAACCACACATGGATCCACCAGTGGTCATTGCATGTGTGTTCTTTCCACAAACCACATATGGATCAACCAGAGTCATTGCATGTGTGTTCTTTCCACAAACCACATATGGATCCATTTGAGTAATTGCATGTTTTTTCTTATACTAAAACCACAAACCAGCACTAGAGTCATTGCATGTGTGTTCTTTTCCACAAACCACACATGGATCCACTAGACTCATTGCATGTGTGTTCTTTTCCACAAACAACTGATGGATCAACCAGTGGTCATTGCATGTGTGTTCTTTCCACAAACCACATGTGAACCCACTAGAGTCATTGCATGTGTGTTCTCATACTAAAACTAGCACTAGAGTTATTGCATGTGTGTTCTATCCACAAACCACACATGGATCCACCAATGTCATTGCATGTGTGTTCTTTCCACAAACCACACATGGATCAACAAGTGGTCATTGCATGTGTGTTCTTTCCACTAACCACACATGGATCAACCACTAGAGTCATTGCATGTGTGTTCTTATACTAAAACCAACACTAGAGTCATTGCATGTGTGTTCTTTTCACAAACCACAGATGGATCCACCACTGTCATTGCATGTGTGTTCTTTCCACAAACCACACATGGATCAACCAGTGGTCATTTCATGTGTGTTCTTTTCCACAAACCACACATGGATCCACCAGTGGTCATTGCATGTGTGTTCTTTCCACAAACCACATATGGATCAACCAGAGTCATTGCATGTCTGTTCTTTCCACAAACCACATATGGATCCATTTGAGTAATTGCATGTTTGTTCTTATACTAAAACCACAAACCAGCACTAGAGTCATTGCATGTGTGTTCTTTTCCACAAACCACACATGGATCCACTAGACTCATTGCATGTGTGATCTTTTCCACAAACAACTTATGGGTCAACTAGTGGTCATTTCATGTGTGTTCTTTTCAAAAACTACATGTGGACCCACTAGAGTCATTGCATGTGTGCTCTTATACTAAACCTAGCACTAGAGTCATTGCATGTGTGTTCTATCCACAAACCACACATGGATCCACCATTGTCATTGCATGTGTGTTCTTTCCACAAACCACACATGGATCAACCAGTGGTCATTTCATGTGTGTTCTTTTCCACAAACCACACATGGATCCACCAGTGGTCATTGCTTGTGTGTTCTTTCCACAAACCACATATGGATCAACTAGAGTCATTGCATGTGTGTTCTTTCCACAAACCACGTATGGATCCATTTGAGTAATTGCATGTTTGTTCTTATACTAAAACCACAAACCAGCACTAGTCATTGCATGTGTGTTCTTTTCACAAACCACACATGGATCCACCACTATTATTGCATGTGTGTTCTTTCCACAAACCACACATGGAACAACCAGTGGTCAAGTGGTCATTACATGTGTGTTCTTTTCCACAAACCACACATGGATCCACCAGTGGTCATTGCATGTGTGTTCTTTCCACAAACCACATATGGATCAACCAGAGTCATTGCATGTGTGTTCTTTCCACAAACCACATATGGATCCATTTGAGTAATTGCATGTTTTTTCTTATACTAAAACCACAAACCATCACTAGAGTCATTGCATGTGTGTTCTTTTCCACAAACCACACATGGATCCACTAGACTCATTGCATGTGTGTTCTTTTCCACAAACAACTGATGGATCAACCAGTGGTCATTGCATGTGTGTTCTTTCCACAAACCACATGTGGACCCACTAGAGTCATTGCATGTGTGTTCTCATACTAAAACTAGCACTAGAGTTATTGCATGTGTGTTCTATCCACAAACCACACATGGATCCACCAATGTCATTGCATGTGTGTTCTTTCCACAAACCACACATGGATCAACAAGTGGTCATTGCATGTGTGTTCTTTCCACTAACCACACATGGATCAACCACTAGAGTCATTGCATGTGTGTTCTTATACTAAAACCAACACTAGAGTCATTGCATGTGTGTTCTTTTCACAAACCACAGATGGATCCACCACTGTCATTGCATGTGTGTTCTTTCCACAAACCACACATGGATCAACCAGTGGTCATTTCATGTGTGTTCTTTTCCACAAACCACACATGGATCCACCAGTGGTCATTGCATGTGTGTTCTTTCCACAAACCACATATGGATCAACCAGAGTCATTGCATGTCTGTTCTTTCCACAAACCACATATGGATCCATTTGAGTAATTGCATGTTTGTTCTTATACTAAAACCACAAACCAGCACTAGAGTCATTGCATGTGTGTTCTTTTCCACAAACCACACATGGATCCACTAGACTCATTGCATGTGTGATCTTTTCCACAAACAACTTATGGGTCAACTAGTGGTCATTTCATGTGTGTTCTTTTCAAAAACTACATGTGGACCCACTAGAGTCATTGCATGTGTGCTCTTATACTAAAACTAGCACTAGAGTCATTGCATGTGTGTTCTATCCACAAACCACACATGGATCCACCATTGTCATTGCATGTGTGTTCTTTCAACAAACCACACATGGATCAACAAGTGGTCATTGCATGTGTGTTCTTTCCACAACCCACATATGGATCAACCAGTGGTCATTGCATGTGTGTTCTTTTCCATAAACCACTTACGGATCCATTACAGTCATTGCATGTGTGTTATTTCCACAAACCACACATGGATCAACCACTAGAGTCATTGCATGTGTGTTATTTCCACAAACCACACATGGATCAACCACTAGAGTCATTGCATGTGTGTTATTTCCACAAACCACACATGGATCAACCACTAGAGTCATTGCATGTGTGTTCTTATACTAAATCCAACACTAGAGTCATTGCATGTGTGTTTTTTCACAAACCAGACATGGATCCACCACTGTCATTGCATGTGTGTTCTTTCCACAAAACACATATGGATCAACCAGTGGTCATTGCCTGTGTGTTCTTTTCCACAAACCACATGGATCCACCAGTGGTCATTGCATGTGTGTTCTTTCCACAAACCACATATGGATCAACCAGAGTCATTGCATGTGTGTTCTTTCCACAAACCACATATGGATCCATTTGAGTAATTGCATGTTTTTTCTTATACTAAAACCACAAACCAGCACTAGAGTCATTGCATGTGTGTTCTTTTCCACAAACAACTAGTGGATCAACCAGTGGTCATTGCATGTGTGTTCTTTCCACAAACCACATGGGGACCCACTAGAGTCATTGCATGTGTGTTCTTATACTAAAACTAGCACTAGAGTCATTGCATGTGTGTTCTATCCACAAACCACACATGGATCCACCACTATCATTACATGTGTGTTCTTTCCACAAACCACACATGGATCAACACGTGGTCATTGCATGTGTGTTCTTTCCACAAACCACATATGGATCAACACGTGGTCATTGCATGTGTGTTCTTTTCCATAAACCACTTTTGGATCCATTACAGTCATTCCATGTGTGTTATTTCCACAAACCACACATGGCTCAACCACTAGAGTCATTGCATGTGTGTTATTTCCACAAACCACACATGGATCAACCACTAGAGTCATTGCATGTCTTTTATTTCCACAAACCACACATGGATCAACCACTAGAGTTATTGCATGTGTGTTCTTATACTAAAACCAACACTAGAGTCATTGCATGTGTGTTCTTTTCACAAACCACACATGGATCCACAACTCTCATTGGATGTGTGTTCTTTCCACAAACCACACATGGATCGACCAGTGGTCATCGCATGTGTGTTCTTTTCCACAAACCACACATGGATCCACCAGTGGTCATTGCATGTGTGTTCTTTCCACAAATAACATATGGATCAACCAGAGTCATTGCATGTGTGTTCTTTCCACAAACCACATATGGTTCCATTTGAGTAATTGCATGTTTGTTCTTATACTAAAACCACAAACCAGCACTAGAGTCATTGCATGTGGGTTCTTTTCTAGAAACCACACATGGATCCACTAGACTCATTGCATGTGTGTTGTTTTCCACAAACCACAAATGGATCAACCAGTGGTCATTGCATGTGTGTTCTTTTCCATAAACCACTTATGGATCCATTAGAGTCATTGCATGTGTGTTATTTCCACAAACCACACATGGATCAACCACTAGAGTCATTGCATGTGTGTTATTTCCACAAACCAGACATGGATCAACCTCTAGAGTCATTGCATGTGTGTTCTTATAATAAAACCAGCACTAGAGTCATTGCATGTGTGTTCTTTTCACAAACCACACATGGATCCACCACTGTCGTTGCATGTGAGTTCTTTCCACAAACCACACATGGATCAACCAGTTGTCATTGCATGTGTGTTCTTTTCCACAAACCACACATGGATCCACCAGTGGTCATTGCATGTGTGTTCTTTCCACAAACCACATATGCATCAACCAGAGTCATTGCATGTGTGTTCATTCCACAAACCACATATGGATCCATTTGAATAACTGCATGTTTATTCTTATTCTAAAACCACAAACCAGCACTAGAGTCATTGCATGTGTGTTCTTTTCCACAAACCACACATGGATCGACCACTAGAGTCATTGCATGTGTGTTCTAATACTAAAACCGACACTAGATTCATTGCATGCGTGTTCTTTTTACAAAACACACATGGCTCCACCACTATCATTGCATGTGTGTTCTTTCCACAAACCACACATGGATCAACCAGTGGTCATTGCATGTGTGTTCTTTTCCACAAACCACACATGGATCCACCAGTGGTCATTGCATGTGTGTTCTTTCCACAAACCACATATGGATCAACCAGAGTCATTGCATGTGTGTTCTTTCCAAAAACCACATATGGATCCATTTGAGTAATTGCATGTTTGTTCTTATACTAAAACCACAAACCAGCACCAGAGTCATTGCATGTGTGTTCTTTTCCACAAATCACACATGGAACCACTAGACTCATTGCATGAGTATTCTTTTCCACAAACAACTTATGGATCAACCAGTGGTCATTGCATGTGTGTTCTTTTCACAAACTACATGTGGACCCACGAGAGTCATTGCATGTGTGTTCTCATACTAAAACTAGCACTAGAGTCATTGCATGTGTGTTCTTTCCACAAACCACATATGGATCAACCAGAGTCATTGCATGTGTGTTCTTTCCACAAACCACATATGGATCGATTTGAGTAATTGCATGTTTGTTGTTATACTAAAACCATAAACCAGCACTAGAGTCATAGCATGTGTGTTCTTTTCCACAAACCACACATGGATCCACTAGGCTCATTGCATGTGTGTTCTTTTCCACAAACAACTGATGGATCAACCAGTGGTCATTGCATTTGTGTTCTTTCCACAAACCACACATGGATCAACAAGTGGTCATTGCATGTGTGTTCTTTCCACAAACCACAAATGGATCAACCAGTGGTCATTGCATGTGTGTTATTTTCCATAAACCAATTATGGATCCATTAGAGTCATTGCATGTGTGTTATTTCCACAAACCACACATGGATCAACCACTAGAGTCATTGCATGTGTGTTATTTCCACCAACCACACATGGATCAACCACTAGAGTCATTGCATGTGTGTTATTTCCACAAACCACACATGGATCAACCACTAGAGTCATTGCATGTGTGTTCTAATACTAAAACCGACACTAGAGTCATTTCATGTGTGTTCTTTTCACAAACCACACATGGCTCCACCACTATCATTGCATGTGTGTTCTTTCCACAAATCACACATGGATCAACCAGTGGTCATTGCATGTGTGTTCTTTTCCACAAACCACACATGGATCCACCAGTGGTCATTGCATATGTGTTCTTTCCACAAACCACATATGGATCAACCAAAGTCATTGCATGTGTGTTCTTTCCACAAACCACATATGGATCCATTTGAGTAATTGCATGTTTGTTCTTATACTAAAAAAACAAACCAGGACTAGAGTCATTGCATGTGTGTTCTTTTCCACAAACCACACATGGAACCACTAGACTCATTGCATGCGTGTTCTTTTCGACAAACAACTTATGGATCAACCAGTGGTCATTACATGTGTGTTCTTTTTACAAACTACATGTGGACCCACTAGAGTCATTGCATGTGTGTTCTCATACTAAAACTAGCACTAGAGTCATTGCATGTGTGTTCTTTCCACAAACCACATATGGATCAACCAGAGTCATTGCATGTGTGTTCTTTCCACAAACCACATATGGATCCATTTGAGTAATTGCATGTTTGTTCTTATACTAAAACCACAAACCAGCACTAGAGTCATTGCATGTGTGTTCTTTTCCACAAACCAGCACTAGACTCATTGCATGTGTCTTCTTTTCCATAGACAACTTATGGATCAACCAGTGGTCATTGCATGTGTGTTCTTTTCACAAACTACATGTGGACCCACTAGAGTCATTGCATGTGTGTTATTATACTAAAACTAGCACTAGAGTCATTGCATGTGTGTTCTATCCACAAACCACATATGGATCAACCACTATTATTGCATGTGTGTTCTTTCCACAAACCACACATGGATCAACAAGTGGTCATTGCATGTTTGGTCTTTCCACAAACCACATATGGATCAACTAGTGGTCATTGCGTGTGTGTTCTTTTCCATAAACCATTTATGGATCCATTACAGTCATTACATGTGTGTTATTTACCAAAACCACACATGGATCAACCACTAGAGTAATTGCATGTGTGTTATTTCCACAAACCACACATGGATCAACCACTAGAGTCATTGCACGTGTGTTATTTCCACAAACCACACATGGATCGACCACTAGAGTCATTGCATGTGTGTTCTAATACTAAAACCGACACTAGAGTCATTTCATGTGTGTTCTTTTCACAAACCACACATGGCTCCACCACTATCATTGCATGTGTGTTCTTTCCACAAACCGCACATGGATCAACCAGTGGTCATTGTATGTGTGTTCTTTTCCACAAACCACACATGGATCCACCAGTGGTCATTGCATGTGTGTTCATTCCACAAACCACATATGGATCAACCAGAGTCATTGCATGTTTGTTCTTTCCACAAACCACATATGGATCCATTTGAGTAATTGCATGTTTGTTCCTATACTAAAACCACACACCAGCACCAGAGTCATTGCATGTGTGTTCTTTTCCGCAAACCACACATGGAACCACTAGACTCATTGCATGCGTGTTCTTTTCCACAAACAACTTATGGATCAACCAATGGTCATTGCATGTGTGTTCTTTTCACAAACTACATGTGGACCCACTAGAGTCATTGCATGTGTGTTCTCATACTAAAACTAGCACTAGAGTCATTGCATGTGTGTTCTTTCCACAAACCACATATGGATCAACTAGAGTCATTGCATGTGTGTTCTTTCCACAAACCACATATGGATCGATTTGAGTAATTGCATGTTTGTTCTTATACTAATACCATAAACCAGCACTAGAGTCATTGCATGTGTATTCTTTTCCACAAACCACACATGGATCCGCTAGGCTCATTGCATGTGTGTTCTTTTCCACAAACAACTGATGGATCAACCAGTGGTCATTGCATGTGTGTTCTTTCCACAAAAAACACATGGATCAACAAGTGGTGATTGCATGTGTGTTCTTTCCATAAACCACATATGGATCAACCAGTGGTCATTGCATGTGTGTTCTTTTCCATAAACCACTTATGGATCCATTACAGTCATTGCGTGTGTGTTATTTCCACAAACCACACATGGATCAACCACTAGAGTCGTTGCATGTGTGTTGTTTCCACAAACCACACATGGATCAACAACTATAGTCATTGCATGTGTGTTCTTATACTAAAACCAACACTAGAGTCATTGCATGTGTGTTCTTTTCACAAACCACACATGGATCAAGCAGTGTCATTGCATGTGTGTTCTTTCCACGAACCACACATGGATCAACTAGTGGTTGTTGCATGTGTGTTCTTTTCCACAAACCACACATTGATCCACCAGTGGTCATTGCATGTGTGTTCTTATACTAAAAGCAACACTAGAGTCATTGCATGTGTGTTATTTCCACAAACCACACATGGATCAACCACTAGAGTCATTACATGTGTGTTATTTCCACAAACCATACATGGATCCATTTGAGTCATTTCATGCTTGTTCTTATACTAAAACTATCACTACCGTCCAATGGATCCACCATTAGACCGAGTCTTCTAGAAGGCACGCCATAACACAGTTGTTCTGCTTGACGATTGTTACATACCGTTTGACTGGGGCGCTTGGACGATTGGGATGGTCTTCACGAGAGCGATCCTCGAGTAGGCTGTTCTGCGGCATGATTGGCCACGCTTGCTCTGGACAAACTGGTATGTTGTGAGTGTTACGACTCACGAGTTCAGTGGGCCATATCCCAGTGTCACGTACCTGTTACTTCTCTTCCTCCCCATACTTCTCTTTCTTCCCCTCGAAGCCACTTTCCCCACTTCACTTCCATCCTGCCGTAGCCGCAAGCCGACGACATCCGCCAATTCTCCGGTCACTACCTTCATGGTAAGAAATTATTTTACAAGCTTTTGAACTTATCCTACAATTCCTGCTATTCGCCAATCTAACTGCTGATCTTTTTTCCGATTTCTCGACGAACTTCAGATGTGGCAGATGTTGCAGCCCAAGAATCTGGAGATCCTCGCGCACAACTTTGCAGCGGCGTTCCCGCTCGTGTGCTCCCACCCAGGATGCTTTCATCGTTACTCCTATCGCGAGCTCCTGATCCACGAGCTCGCGTGCCCGCACGGCGTGTGCGCCTGCACGGAGCCGGGCTGCAACTACACCGGCCCGCCAGCAGAGCTCGTCGTCCACCTTGCAGATGGGCACTTGATCGAAGTGATTAGGATCTCGTACGGGCAAGCCCAACTAATTTTCCAGGGGGGGACGGCTCTATTTTCGTCCTGACCATCACCGCCGGTGTTCCGGGAACTAGAGCCGGGCCCACCGTCGTGGGTGCCGTATGCGTCAGGTCGGTCTCGTGCGCCTGGCCCGTATACACGATGCGCATGTGGGCGAACGCCCAACCGCCATCGTTGGATAGCATTCTTGTGCTAGCCGAGGCGCCGAGCTGCCCGACGCCGCGGGAGGTGGAGTATGTGGACATAAGGTCGATCCTATGCGTGCCACCTCAGTACCTTGTTGGTGCTGGACCGAACAGGCAGATGCATTTCTACATTTGTATCAAGAAGACCGATAGGAAAATGTAGTACTTGTGCTGTCGTTACTGTTAGACTTAAGCGATGCTTCTCAGGTGCTTAGAGCATACGTGTTGTGCGAATGTACCCCAGTTGTAGTTTTCAGTACTCCTTAATACTTTGACGAGTTATTATATTGGTCCAATCAGCTTGTTGTTGTCACATTGCAAAGTCCGCCTGCTTTGGACAGACCGGCAATATCGTGTGCTCCCGCTCCCGCATGTCAATGTCACGTGTTCCGAGGGCCCACCTTCTAGTGTCCTTCCCCTCGAAGCCAGTGTCCCAACTTCTCTTCCATCCTGCCACTCCCGTCCGATGGTTGTAATCTGATGATTTTCATTGGATTATTTACAAGTAATCTACGTTTATAATGCAACATGAAAATGGCACAGACACAATTTCTAAAGTGGAAGCACTCACACACTGCTATTGCACATATTTCTCAATATAGCTCGACAAACACATTACAATAATTGTACTCGCATTAAACACAACCGAAATTGCAACCATCCTAAACAACATCTAAACCCACATCACATCGCTGTCGTCAGAGTCCACCTCGATTGGTGACACCGTCGTGCCCTTCCCGGTGACATCCACTCCCACCCGTGGCTTGCCCTTTGCCAAGGAGGCAACAATGGCATTCTGCACAGCTTTGTCCCTGTCGTCCTCCACATCGGAATCGACAATGACGAACGTGACAGGGTTGGCGTGGACCGAGCGCCGTCGTGCCTGGCGGATCCTGCTCGAGCTCGACGCCGCATAAGTCCTTCTACAGGTAGGAGGGGCTGAGCTCGCATACATAGCGTCGTCGCTCCTCTCAAGAAACCATGGCCATTTGATACTGCGACAGTAGGATCTTGGGGTGGATCCAACGCGGCGAGCCCTACCGAAAGCGGTGGAGCGGATGGATCTGCCGGCGCGAGCCATGACAAGTCCTAGGAGGGAGTAAGATTGTGGGCCAGGCGTGTCTGGTTCCTGAGCAAGACCTCCCAGTGATATGTACGCGGGCAAGGTACCAAAAAATTTCGTCCAATGCGCGTGACAGGGCTTTTGAACCACGAAGGCGCGAGTTTTTTGACAAGTCCACACGCTAGGTCCCCCACCTGTCAGCCGAATATGGACGATAGGATTCTGCCCGAGTTATTAAGTAGGGATAAATCACGCTTCACTAATACCCTGACATCCAAAGGCTCCTCTTTTCTCTGCCCTCGCTCCCCTCGCTCATGGCTCGCAGCTCGTGCAGTTCGTCTCGGGCGGAATCAGGGTCGGCTCAACGCCGTCAGGTGGGTGCCCACATCAGGTACCGGAGGGCGCCCTACGATTACTACCCCGATATGTTGTGTTTGTGTGGTGAGAAGATGCCGAGATGGATTTCATGGACCGACGAAAATACTGCAAGAAAATTCAGCAACTGCAGCATTAGAGCGGTAAGTTCCTACTGTAGGTACAATGGTAACCCGGTTCCGGAAAGCGTAATGTAATTTTTTTTTGTTTCCTTCTATCTACTACGTAGGAAGGGAGGGCGACTAGCTATGACAACTTTGTGTGGATCGAAGAGCCACTGACAGGTTTTCACAGAGAGCTTGTTTAGGATCTGCGTGATGCTGTGTGGGACAAGAAAGAGGAGATTCGTGTGATGGAGCGAGAGATCCGGGAGCTTCGCCAGGTGCAGGGGAGGCAGGGGCAGGGAGGTGGTGAGACAGACGGGCTCAAGATTAGGCCAGATAGTGGACACAATTTCCTCATTATCTGGGCATTATCTATTGTATTTGCAGTTTATGTTGCCATGTCGTTGTCTAGCAGCTGAAATAAGTTGCTGCTTCGTGGAGTGTAGCGGCCAGCTTAAGAAATTGTTTTCCAGCCCAGAAACTTATCGTAAGTGTAATGCCAATAGCAGGGATTTATTAAGCGCCTATAAATAAATCATGTATGTGCCACTAACACCCATCGATTTTGGAGAGGATTTAACCGCTCAGCTATCGTGATTGTTCAGATAGTAGTGGCACCGTCACAGTTTTGGATTCAACTAGTGGCCTCGGCCATATCAAATCCTAAAGTCGCGATACATTTTACTCCGAGTACGGGAGGCAGATTGTTTCGCCCGACAAGTTCCACGCACACAACTCCAGAGATTAACCGAACTACATATATAGGTTCAAGTTCAATACATCATTAGGCTGCTATACTGGTAGCCCTCTTTCTCTGCTTGGGTGCCAACTTTCTTCCTCTTTCGTTAACGTCCACTAGCTTCTTCATCTCCTGCCTTCTTCCTCTTCCTGGGTGCCAATTTTCTTACCTTCACGTACCCTGCATCTCCGGGCCGAGGGAAGTCAGGCCAATCAGCACCAGAATCTTGTCCGGCATCATCACTCCACTCGTTTTGGTTTTCTTCCTGCAGCAAAATCACTGAGTCGGTTGTCTTGTTTCTTACCTTGCGCTTCCTGTAAAAAAACAGTACGTGGATTACTACCTTATATCTACAGACTATAAACAATTTTTTTGTGTGAATGTACCATCTCCTACCTAGGTTTGGGAGCATTAAGGGGACATCCAGCTGCTCTATGGCCTATAAGATGGCAGGTCTTGCATCTATTTTTGCCCTTCTTTGTAGCACAGAAAGCCAAACCCTTCTTCTCGAGAAAATTCTTAAACCTATTCACCTGGGGTCTTCCTCTACCCCTTCTTGTAACTGGCTGGCAAAGCTCGAAAGACAGTTGGACTTGAGGCCACTGAGAGGGTCTGTACATGGCTCGACGGATCCAGCGTACGCAGCTCTAAACTTTTCCATATAGTAGTAGTCTAACAAATACTGATCCAAATGTGGTAGAGTTATTTTCTTCACCAAGAAGGACAAGGCGTGGTCGCAAGGTTTCCCGGTATGCTGCCACTCTAAGCAGGTGCATTCTTGAAGCTAGATGTTCACAACATCCCTTTTGCCACTCTTGGACATATCGACCACCTCACAGCTTCTGCTGGTTGACGGGAGAACCTTAAGATGAGCAAGTCCTCGGCTTCTCATGTGCAGTTGTTGTACAACTGGCGGTAGCATATGTCCTCTAAGTCTCCTACCGATCTCTCTCCTTATATTTAACAGCTTCATGATCATACCACATATGTTGTCCATCAAGATATGAACATGACGCACTTTTATGTCCTTCACCCAGTTATTCAGGCATTCTGCAAGGTTGTTGTTTATGTAATCAACTTTGATGTCAAGGTTGAATTGACTCCTCTTCCATAGCTGCGAATGATGGATGGCTAAGTACTCTGGAAGTTTAGGGGCTTCGGCAAAAATCTTGCTCATGAAATAATCGCCGCTACTAGGTTTGTAAACTCTAGCAGCAGCAAACATGTAACGAAATACGCTGCCTGCGTAGTGTGAGTACAAGTTGAGCATCATATGGGCATGGCACTCTCTACCTTCAGCTCGCGGGAACACCTCCTTCACTGCATTTGTCAGCCCTTTGCATGCATCCATGGATATAGCCAATGGATCCATGTGGCCTATTGATCTCCTGAGCTGCCTCATAAACCAGACCTAGTTTTCCTCCGTTTCTGTTTCAAACAGCCCGAATGCCACTAGGAACATCCAGTTGTGACCATCTAGTGCTGTGGCAGATGGAAGGCAGCCTTTCCATTTGTTAGTTAGGACAGTGCTGTCTACACTCAGATGCGGCCTACAGTCGTCCATGAATCCATCGATGCAAGGTTTAAGCGCCATGAAAAATCTTTTGAAATATATTTTACCACCTTCTAATTCGGTGTCAATCTCCACAACACTCCCCGGACACCTAGCTTGTACCTCCGCCTTGAAGTTGTACAGCATCCTGAAGCTATTGGTCCAATACCCGTGCAAGACCCCCAGAGCTTTATCTTTACCTTTCCAAACCATGTAATACGGAAGGACAATGTTGTATTTAGAACCGAGGCTAGTCTGAATATTCTTCGCGGTCTCCTTAGGGTTATCCTTTAGTATGGACATAGATTGCATAGCCACCCATCTCTGTATCAGCCATTGAGGATTTCAGTTTGCTGCCTGTCAGACACATGTGTGGAGGGCCCATTATGTTCACCTGCAACACAGATTCATTTAAAAGATAAGCGGAGTCGACTAGCTACCAGAAAGATATCACACATCAATTGTAGTTATAGAGTGAAAAGAGAGAGAGCGTTCTAATGGTTTGCTGCATTCATTGCCCCAATACCCTAATTGCAGTCAACACAGGTATGGATCTTGCTGTGATCCTCCATGGACAATGTACCTCAGCCCGTCCATTCATCCATGTTAACTTGCAAATGGCCTCATACCTCTCGGCAGAGTTCTTTAGTCGATAAACGTCAAACTCCCCCTTGATACAAAAATGCCAGAACGACATCCTGAACTCATGCATGCTCTTGAACTCGGTGCCGACCGAAATTATAGGATACTCGTGGTCATGTTTCATTTCTTCTACTTCAACACCCAAATCATCGACTGGAATACCAGCCTCATCGTTAAGTTCCTCGTCTATTTCATCATCACTAGATTCTTGATCCTCTACAGTGCCTGCTTCTTCATCTGATTCAGAATCTTCGCCATCATCTCTAATGCCTGGTACTGCACACATCATATTGACTCCCATGGGTGGGGCTGCACCATCGTCTCCACCCGGATGGAGAGGAACATTGCCCCAGTCCACCTCACCGGCAACTCTATTTTCTCCAAGACACTCGGTTGGTTCTGCTGCAACCACATGGAGTGGTCTTATGTTTGCACGCATCCCAGGTACTTCAGTGGACAAACAGCAGTCATAATCAATTTCATCTTGAGTGTACAGAACCCTCTTGCTCTTCCTGTGTACATCCTCCTTCCTAATGTAATCTTTCCTGATGGTATCAGTAGGGCTTGACATCCGCATTCCATTCCCCATCAAACTAGGCCTTTTGTTGCCGCTCTTGGGTGTGATATCCTTACTGCCTCCCCTCACGGGTGTTGGCTCCAGGGTGCTGGCATTATTGCCTGACCTCTGCGGCGTGTTCTTCTTCGAATTAGCCCTTTTGCTGCTACTATTGGGCGTGTTCTCCTTCTTGCTGGCATTATTGCTTGACCCTAGCGGCGTGTTCTGCTCCAAATTAGTCCTTTTGCTGCTACTATTGGGCGTCTTCTCCTTCGTGCTGGCATTATTGCCTGACCTCAGCGGCGTGTTCTGCTCCAAATTAGCCCTTTTGCTGCTACTATTGGGCGTGTTCTCCTTCGTGCTGGCATAATTCCCTGACAGCGGCGTGTTCCGCTCCAAATTAGTGTTTTTTCTGCTCCCACTGGGTGTGGTAGCCTCCATGCTAGCCATCTTCGCCTCTTTGCTACCACTCCTGGGAGTGTTCACCACCGTGCTAGCCCTCTTAGCGTTTTTGCTGCTACCGTTTGGTGTGGCATTTTGACTGGATCTCAGGGGTGTACTCTGCAGCGTGGTGCCTTTTGTCGTGCGACTCTTGGGCGTCCTCTTCTCTGGCATGGTCTCCTTGGTGACGTTCTTCTTCAGGGTGCCCTTTCTGGGGATGCTCTTCCTGCTCCTCTTTATGACGCTCCTCTGTAAGACTCTCCTCTGTTTGAAATCACCCTCAGACGCACCAGCCCCAGTGATGCCATGGATTAGGTCATGCATGCCTTCTAAAAGTCCATCATCTCTATTGTCGAGTTCCAATTCCTCTCCAACCATGAGCACTACCAAGTGGAAGTAAACTTCACCTCTATAATGTTTCCTTGTAAACGGTACGACTAAATCCCTGGTATCTTTCACTTCGATAGCCTTTTTGCTCCTGTAACCATAATATAACAAACGTGCTTCCTGGGAGGACCCCCACATCACCTTCACACGTAACGATGCCATCAGGTCAGATAACTCTACCACTTCAGGGTCGTATCTACTAAGGATTACATCAAACTCGTCATAGAATTTTTCGGTGCCATCATCTAATTTTGCAGTATAATCCGCAACACCAATACGAACGATTACTTTGCCATCATCAGGTTCTTTAGGATAGAAACCTCCAAGAGGTTCAAGAGATGGAGCGGCACCATCAGACCTAGCCCCAATGCCACCACTGCCATCACCAGCGTCATCGTTAGCTGGATCAACCTCGGTGGAAGTACCAGGACCTGGAGCAAGGCGAGGGCCCTTAGCAGCGGGAGCTACATTACATGGTGGACAGGCAGGGCCCCTTCTAACGGCAGCCACAATAGGATCAGCTGCTGCCATGCCACCTCGACAATCAGGAGAAGTTCCCACAACAGCAGTGTTTTGAGTGCTAGCAGAGTCCAGACCATGAGCTAGCTTTAGAACAGCAGCTCGCTGAACCTAAGCATGGGTTCGAGGAGGAGAGAAGGCATCAGTCTTTGCAACAACAGTGGGGCAGCCTCCGGAAGCCTTAGTTTGCTCAATAGCGGCATGGATTGGGTCAACAGCGTCCAGATCAACAACAACACGAGGACGACCAGTACCAGCAGATTCCAGAGCACGGGTTCGCACAACTTGAGGACGGTTTCGAGGAGGAGCAGCACACAAGGCGGTGGTCTTGCCAACAACAGCGGGGCAGCCTCTGGACGCCTTAGTTTGCTCAACAGCAGCATGGATTGGGTGAGCAGCAGCCGCAGCAACACAGGCACGGGGAAGGGGACGACCAGTACCAGCAGATTCCAGAGCAGAGTTTTCCACAACGGTAATACGGGGACTCCTACGAGGAGGTTGCCTGACAGAAGCATGTCGCGGACGAGGAACCACATTTTGCTCAACAATAGCAGGGGTTCGAGTTAGACCTCCCTGTCTAATAATAGCTAGGCGACTCCCAGTAGCAGGACCTTCCTCATCCACTATGTTGCACACCAGCATAACCACGTGAAGCCTAACATGCTGTTTCATCAACCCAATTAGCTGACTGTCACACGCTATAGGAACCTTGAAGCCTCGTTCATCAAGGAGGTTGAACTGTGCAGTCTGCTCTGGCCCCATTTCAGCAAGTTCACGCACATCAGCAACCAAACCAGGGATAGTGCATAATTGCACAGACGCTACTTCCATCTTCATACTCTGAGTCTATTTCCACGTGCTCTTCCCATGTCCTAATTTAATGAGGTAGCCGCAGATGCTCACCAGAACCATGTAGTTGGGTTCTGCGGAGATCCTAGTTGACAGAAAATTGGAGACAAAAGATAAGAATTGTTTGTCAGCGTCGTACTAGCAAACAATTCTATGTTTGATATATCTCTGTAATGACAATAGCCAGCTAGCAGTTATAGGTAGTGCGAATAGCAAAGAGAAGAGTAGCTCACCCGAAATTAGCCATAAGTACTTCTTCCTTGGCAAATGGATATGCCATCCTCCGCGCTGCTCAGCTCGTCGGCGGTAGAGGCAGGCTAGATCATCGCAACGGCTGGCACGACATTCGGCGTTAGATCTTGGTAGCAGTGAGTAGGCGCAGCGAGATCATTCTAGTTGGAGAGTGGATTTCGACGTCGCCAGTGCTAGGGTTCATGCGAAAGGAGGGAGGGGTGGATTTGTGAATTTGGTCAACGCACAATGCTCCTTTAGTATCTCGTTTCGCCTACGTGGTTGCCGCATTGGCGCTTGCGTCATGGAAATATTACTGACATGAGGGTCCCGACCGTCTACTTCACGGGGCAGTTTCACGGCATGTTTGGATTTGGTAGGGGTGAGACGAGTTTGCCTCGAAATGGCCCCTCTCGGTAGTTGGCGGCCCAAGTTTTCGAAACGCGGTAATTTCAGGCAACTTAGGTACCGCCATGCGCTGGCCTGCCAACTTTGGTACCGCAGACGAACAAGCCCAACGGAGTGGGGTAGAGACGCCCAGCTCCAGCTATATGCAGGTAATAAACACCACCTCTCCTAGTGAACATTCCATAAGATTTTAAAGTAGAGAAACCAACACGTCGCTCACCTAGCACGGGTTGCAAATCACCTAGGTCGATGCCTACGGTAGTGGAAAGCACGGTGATGCCCCTCCACCTATGATTGGTCCTTGGCTTTGGGAGGATTGGTTCTCTAGGTAGCGCACAAGGATGGCGCCCAAATTGAGTGACAAGCCACAGTTGATGTAAGCAGCCTTTTGCGAGGACCACGATGTCCTCCTCGTTGAGTCTCGTGAACTCATTACGTGCCTGCAAGGTGTTAGCAATAACATAGAACAAATAGTGAATTGCAGGATGTTGAATATTCTTCCCCTTGCTTACTCTAGTAGTGAAACTCATTCCATTATAATATTGTTCAGAGGAAGGGTCTAAGCCAGTATAGGATGCGCGTAAGGCATTATCATCATTGTTTGGCAAATTAAAACATGTGCACCATTCATCTAGTGTTAAGGTGTAGTTGTTGTTCATAAGTTGGAAAGAAATTGTGTCCTCTCCTTGCCATAGTTTAACGGTGCTTTGCAACGAACTTAGGAATTCAATGGTTAAGCAGCGATAAGTAGGCACATCATTGTACGCAAAGTTTTGCAGGCCAGCACTATTGCAAAGTAAATTGAAGTCATCAGAAATACCGAGTTGGTTCAATATAATGGGGCAAGCCCACTTGGTGGCCTTCACTTCGCGGTTCTTGATCTTGTTGAAGCGATCATGTTGGAGCTCATCCCTGAACCGTATCCCCATGCGTTCTTGAGCGACAGCCCAAGAAGCACTAGCGGTGGCATGAGCACGAGTTTGTCTCCTGGTGTTCATCATCTAGAACACTGAGTAAAGACAAAAATAAAACTTTTTGATCCAACAACAGTAAGTATAACACATTCCTCATCATAGAACACTAAAGAATCTCCTCAAAATAATAATCTAGGCAAGTGAATCATGGCAATTGGTTCATAGTAGGTCTCACCCAAGACTGATAATGACAATAGATCGAAGATGAATTTGCAAAAATTAATTGGAGGATCGGAGGAGAAACATACCGTAGATCACTTGTGTGCGAGGAAATCAAATGAAATTGAGTAGAGATGAAGATCTCTTGAGGTTTTCAGAGAGTTTGGAGGTGGAAGAGAGAAAAAGGATTGAGGTTTTGGGGTTGGAGGTACCTTCCTGTACGATTTTGTGGTCGGACGCAACTATACGGGCGCAACTATACGGCCAGAACAATGCTTTCCCGCCGTATAGTTAGCCTTCTGTCAACATTTTAGGGTTTCCACCTGGCGGTGCAGCTATACGGCCGGAACTATATGGCCGGAACAATATGTTCCGCAGTATAGTTGGTCATAAAATCGTTTGTACCTGGGAAAATAAAATATACAAAGGCATCGATATCTATACAACCGGAACTTTACGGGCGGAATTTTTATTCCCGCCGTATAGTTAGTCGTTAAACTGTTAGTACACTGGAAAAGAATTTGTACAGAGGCACCGATACCTATACGATCGGAGCTATACGGCCAGAATTTTTATTCCCGTCGTATAGTTGGTCGTTAAACTCTCAGTACATATGAAAGAAAAATGTCGATGACAAAGATATCTATACGACCGAAACTATACGCCGAAATTTTTATTCCCGCCGTATAGTTGGTCGTTAAACTCTCTATATGCATCAAAACAATTATGTTTCTTCATAAATTATTTCTTCTCCTGTAACTTAGTGATATACCTTGTTTTTGATATAAAATTGACAGTAAATATTGTCGACCAACAACAGCGTGAATAAAGCAGGATTTTTAGTACTACCGAACTTCTTCTCCTCAATTGGAGTTTTCTAGCACTCTTTATTAAACATAAACTTAAACTAAAACTTAAAAACTTTACTCAAACCTTTATTCCACATGGGTTGCCTCCTATGAAGCGCTCTTTTATGGTCAATAGCTTGACCTCAATGTTGCTTACTTAGGCCAGATGAGTGGAACACCAACTCCAAAGTAGCTGGCTTTCAAAGTCATGGCCTCCTTTTCATCATGCTTGGCTTTCTTATTCCTAGGGAAATGAATAACAAAAGGATCCCGCGAAGGCAATTGAAGCTTCATGTTCCCTTCATGTAGATTAATCAAAGCCTTAATAGTTCTTAAGAAAGGATGGCCTAATATAATAGGAGTAGTAGCATCTTCATGCATGTCAATAATAACAAAGTCAATAAGAGAAGGACAGCATTCAATGTATACTAAAGTGTTCTCCTTAATTCCTATAGCTTGTTTGTAGGTAGAATCTGCTAGATGCACTTCTAACTCGATGATCTCAAAGGATCCAAGATTTAACTTGTTCAAAATACTCATTTGAATTGTTGAGACGCTTGCACCTAGATCACAAAGTGTAGCCATCTCATTGGTTCCAATCTTAATCTTAATAGTAGGCTCAAATATGTCATCAAGCTTTACAGGTAATTTTTTAGGAATTTGCTTATATTCATCCTCAAGCTCACATACCTTTATTGCTACTTGATTAATAAAGTGTTGGTACATAGCTTCCTCACTACCTTCACTTATCGGAATCGTAATGTTGATCCTTTTTGCAAGATCTTCTACGGTGTAGCTTGGTGAAGGAGCATTACTATAATCAAGTTCTTCAAGCTCCTCCCTTTGGATTCTCATCATCTTGAGGTCTTCAATAGGACTGGGCTCAACTTTACCTACAAATTTAGCTAGAATAAGAGTTTGACTCTTTGTTATCTTACCTAGCTGTGCCTCAACGATCCTCGTTCTTTCTTGGAGGGCATGCAAATCATTTCTCAAACTTACAGCTTGGTTAGATAATTTACCAAGCATAACATCATGGTTGTCCATTATTTTAACAAGAATATTGTTTTGTTCATTTTGTGAGTCTATAAAAGACTTAAGTGTTTCTTGGAGACTACCATTACTAGTTCCCATATTATTATTAGAATTACCTGCAGGACTAGAATAGTGTTTCTGAAAATTAGGATTATAATTCTTCTTCCAAGCAGGGTTATAATCATTACGAGCTATGAAGTCTATTTCTTCAATATTTGTTTTAGGGATGGCTCTTACCTGGGTTTCCTTACCTTTCACGGCTAGTATGAGCTCATCCAACTTAGCGTTGAGTTCTTCATTTTCTTGTGGTGAGATGGAGTTCACCTTCTTCGTGTTTGATCTATCCACATGCCATTGAGCATGGTTGTCTTGCATATTGTCTAGCAGCTGCTTTGCTTCGGTAATATGTTTACCCATAAATGTTCCTCCAACTGCAGTATCAAGCATAGACTTAGACACAATATTAAGAGCATTATAAAATAAATGGAGAATTAACCAGTCTTACATCCCATGACTAGGATAGTTTCTCATGCATTCGTTCATCCTCTCCCATGCAAGCGCTGGTGGCTCACGCTCTTCCTGTCTAAAACCAGTAATATTAGATCCGAGTTGCATAGTCTTTGCAGGTGGGAAAAAATTAGTCATAAATAAAGAAGTGCATTCCACCCATGATGTAATAGTATTTCTAAGCAAAGATAGCAACCATTCTTTTGCTCTTCCTCTAAGAGAGAAAGGAAATAAACGCAATTTGACCGCATCAGGGTCAACATCTTTTATACGCATCATATCACATATTTCAGTGAAAGTATTCAAGTTCATACTTGCGTCTTCAACAATAGAGCCTCCAAATTGATTCTGTTGAACCAAACTTAAATAATGGGGCTTAATTTCATAGTCATCATAAGCAATTGTTGGCTGAGTAATAGGAATACGCAAATAATCATTGTTGGGAGTAGCAAACTCCCCAATCTTCTTTTCAGCCATATTTCCTATGTTTTTGGGTTTTCTTAAACAGAGAATTATAATAGTAAAAGAAAGAATTTAAAGACTAACTAATTTTTTTGGTTTTTCAAATAGAGACTGAAAGCAAACTAACAAAATTAAAAACAAGAATTAAAACTAGCAAGGTTCCTACTAACCTCACCAAGGTAGCTATTGCTTCCCTAGCAACGGTGCTAGAAAAGGGTTGATACCTTCGATCCAGATTACGGATGAAGTATAGCTTCTTTTTCCCTAGTAGACCTAGGTTATCGAATCCTCGGGAAGCAGATGCATAGTGAAGTTACTTTAATGGACCTTCGGGAGTTTTAGAATTCCTTTTGTGTTTTTAACGGACCAAGAGTTTGCGTCTTTTTATTGTTGTCGATGATGGAGAAAGAGAGCCTAGGGCGTTCGGTTTCACCTGTAGCTATGCAAAACATCTGATGGGAATAAAAGATAAAGTATGCATGTAATTGTTAGAGCAAGATAAATTATATGTGGGTAGTGCATCCATAATTGATATTGCCTCCGCAACCTTCTTATAGCAATAACCTAATAGTCTTATCCATAGAAGAAAGAGAACTAATGATATGCACAGTGATGTCACCGTTAATCCCAAGTAAATCGCTCACATATAGCCGCACTACCCCTTGTGTCACTAGGGTTCCCAACCTGCAGATCAGTCATTACTCATACTCCCTATACATGGCTCAACCCTCGGGGTCTTGGGTACCTGACAAGTCCTTGGATTGAGGCAAGAGAGGATACAATAATCATCATGCCATACAAACTAATACATGATCCCATCCATGATAAATAACATGCACAAACGATACATGGCTAGGCCGAAGCCCTTAGCCCAAGGAGAATTACTCACACATAGAGATGAGATCAACAATCACAAACATTGTAATGAAAATTATAAGATTGACAGCAATAGTCTTACAATGTCGCTAATCGAAGAAGAGATCTACTATTACAAGTGGTGGAATATGGCTATGGAGATGGAGAAGGGTTCTGAGATCTGGAGGCGGCTGATGATCTAGGGCAGAGACTTTTGGACGAGGTAGGGCTTTTTCTCGTTGCCCGAGGCTTCTTTATATAGGGGTCCCTTCATGAAAGTTGTTTTGTTTGACCTAGCGGTGGTGGCACTAACTATACGACCAGAACTATACGGCCAAAATTTTGTTGCAGTCGTATAGTTGGTCGCTAAAGCATTTGTCTCTGCTTCACGGCTCCTGGTTTCTTCTGGTTGTTGGAAATCTCGTATCTTTGACTTTAATGTAGTGATTCCCATCTTCAAACAACATTATCTGCGCAGGAAAAAAATAGAAAGAAAGGATTTCATACCCCTTTGAATATTAGGCATTAGTGGCAGGGTTTAGAGAGATATTTCATCAAAACATATGAATAATATCCAATTTAAATGTGGACGGAGATGGCTATATTTCAGAACCATCAGCTGGCGAACCAGACTATCACCGGCGTGATGCGCTACATCGCCATGGGAGATCATCCTCACCTATAGTACCCGCACTTTCACCAGTCGCAGAGCCACAAGAATGGTGGAGGTGCTGAAGGCCGAGGGCGTAACGACATCATCATCCGGGATCCCCCTCCCCTGTGCATTGTGAATCCGAGGCCAGAGTGGCAGGTGCCCCTCCCTTGTTCCCCCCATGCACAAGCTAGGGAAGGGCTGAGGATCCAGTCACGTGCTACTAGCGATGACGATGATGATTCCGAAGACGACCCTGAAGCTGTGTACTACAGGGCTATACATGATTATGACTAGTTTTTACGTTTTAATATTAATAAATGTCTTTTGTGTTGGCCACAGTAAGTTGCAATACTACCTATTGAGATCGAGACAGTTCATATCCATATATATATAGGGATTTCTATTTTCGTGCCCTCGGGTTCGTTAGTTGTACTCAGTTTTCCCCAGCCACTTAGTTTTTCCTCACTTTTCCCCTCCCTATATTCTAAAACTCTCATAGGCTCTCGGACGGGGGGATGCTGTCAGGTCAAAGGCTTGACCGTTGCATGCTGACTGGTGGGACCGCGTTGGCACGGGTCGTGCATTGAGCGTTACGTTACGTCGCCTCGACCGTTGCTGATGGGTGGGGCCAGGATACACAGTAGACCAGCCATCCATCTCTCACTGACTTGTGTGCCCCATATTTCCTGATTGTGTGGCCGGTGGAGCCAATGACAAATGGGGCCATTCTATGGGGCCGTCGAAGCCAATGAACGATGGGGCCGCTATGTGGGGCCATCGTAGCCAATGACCGGTGGGGCCATCATGTGGGGTTGGAGGGGGATTTGCATATTTGCCACGTTTTACTTTGCAACTTGCATATTTGCCACTTTATCTGTCACTGACATGTGGTGGTCATGTAGCAAATATGCAAATCTGAAAGAAAAAGTTTGGGAGATATGAAAAATTTGCAAATATGAAAAAATTAATAGGTGGGGTCATGTATGACATGTCAGCTCTCTCTCTCTCTCATCCTCTCACTCCCAGCCCCGAGCATCTCCTATCCCACCGGTGGACAGAGCAGCCGTCGTCGGCGCGTACGGAGGTATGGGACGGACTGCCGCGCTACACCTCAACCACGGCTCCAACACTTGTTTCTTCCACACGCATTGTATATTGAGGCAATACTGACTGCAGGTAGGTCCGCGGCCCACGACGACCGGGATTTGGTTCCACTGCCATAGCTCGACGAATAGTCGCATAAATTGCTAGTAGTACTTGGTAAGACCTTTGCTCCTACTCTGCCCACCCTAATCGATTCGATTCCCATAATTTCCTCGATATTGCAGGTGCAAATTAGTCCTCAATGTCTGGTCGTAGCGAGTACACCGGTGAGGGTGGGGAATCGATCATGTCGTGGACACATTCTCCTTCTCCTACCACGTCAGAAGTGCATGTAGCTCCTCTTTGTACTACCGTTGAATTTGAAGTGCTGCCATGGCCTGTCGGACTGATTTCAGTTAGGTTTGTTTTGGGATTGTTATAGTGTGCTATGCAGGCCAATGATCCATGGTACATTGCATCCCAAGATGAATCAACCAAGTGTTCTAGCCTAAGGATGGATTTGGAGGAGATGGTTGCCAAGTTAGGTGATGAATTGGCCCGTAAAAACCTGTTGATATTCGAGCTGAAGCGTACTGTCGAGGAAGAATTCAGAGCTTATTCGCAAAGAGAAGTTGACACTTGAGGATGATCTTGCTGTATCTGATCAAGTGGTAGAAAATCTAAAACATGAACTTCAAGTGAAGGGGGAGGAGAATTGTAGATTCATTTGGGCATTTTTAGTAGTTGTCATCCGGGTCCTAGCAGTTACAGTTCGGTTGGAGTGAAGGGTGGCACGTGTAATGATTAGTTGAATAGATAGCTAATTTAGAGAGTAGAATTGTTATTCAATGGATGGTTGTGAGTTGCTGCTAATTTAGTCACTTTGCGGTCCCAAAGTTTCCGAGAGAATGCATTGCAGGGTTCGAGTTGCTTGCCATTGGATCTAGCGGTCCCAAAGTGGTCGAGAGAATGCATTGGGGGGCCCGAGTTGCTTACCAGTGGCTCTAGTGGTCCCAAAGTTGTCGAGAGAATGCATTGCGGGGCCCAAGTTGCTTACCATTGGATCTAGTTTCCCATAGTTAGCGTGCCAAATGCCTAGAGGGTCAAGTTGGGGCCCTATCAGCTCTGACCATTCTATCGCTGTCATAGTGCCATCATGGCTACCATGTAGACTTGCAGCATTGGTGGCAGCATCCATTCCCCGTTCCAAGTTAGTTGACTCAAATTCGTCAAGATACAGATGAATCTAATACTAATTCATGTCTAGATACAATCGAATTTAGACAAATCTAAATCAACTAATTTGTGTCGGAGCGAGTACTACTTATGAATCAGCTTTAGAGTATATCCACCATCCTCACAGCTCAAATACATATCAATTTTGATTCAAATCATACATATTTCGATCAAATTTATACAAGCCCACTGGAGATTGTCAAAGCAAGTACTACTACTTATGAATCAGCTTTAGAGCATATCAACCGGTCTCACAGCTCAAATACATATCAAATTTATTCAAATTTAAGGTCGTTGACTGAAATTTGTCTGAATTTTAAGTGGACAAGTGAGCTAGCCGCCCTCCCCGCCGTATGTGTACTCCAAGAAGTACGGGCAAAGTGCTCCCATCCGTCCAAGAGGTACATCCGGCCTTCACCGTCGAAGTGCACCTCGACGTGCCAACCGTGTCCATGGCTGTCCTCCCAGAGCTTTGGTTCATGAGGGCTTGAGCTGCGTTGTTGCAGTGATGTTGCGGATGATGGCTTCAATCGTATTTGCATCGATGACCACTGTTAGTACCACCGCCTTCACACTGATGTTGCGGATGATGGCTTCCATCGGTGTCTTTCATCAGTAACGGATTTGAGGATGTGAACGGAAGTGAGATATATAGAGACAGAAATTTCAGACGGTTAGATCCTCACCACCGCACGTTGTTCCAGTGTCGTGCCGCTGCAAGCCATTCCAAACCCCACGTGTAGGTCCACGCCAATGCACGCTGTTCCGACCGCCACACTTAGGTCCACGCCGCCGCATGCCGTTTAGACCGCCACGCTTAGATCCGCGCAACCGCACGGGATTCGGACCGCCACGCTTAGATCCATGCCACTGCATGTCGTTTGGACTGCCGTGACGTTGTACACTGATAGGAGGGGAGGAAGATGCGGCTGGTACACGTGCGACAGGGAAAGGGAGAGAGAGACATCCAGGTCATCAGGATCTCCTCTTCATAGCTCAACTAGATAGAGAGACCACCAGCCCGGTGGATCATGATGTATCCAATGGTGGTTGGCCAACATCCGTGTGACATACATCTCGACCAATCATAGCACAACCAAACTAAGTGCTAGTTTTTTGACAGTAACTGAGCGCTAGTTGATGCGCCTGGTATACGTGCGATAGGGAAAGGGAGGGAGAGACATCCATACTGTCGGGCTCTCCTCGCCGTACAAGGTTAGGTGCGCCTATCGGGAGAGAGAGACCTCCAGCCCGTTGGATCATGATATATCCAACGGTGGTTGGCCAAGATCCGTGTGACATACATCTCGACCAATTAGAGCGCAGCCAAACTGAGACATGAGAGAGGAAAAAAGTGAAGAAAACTTTAGCGGGAGGGGAAAAGTTAGGAAAACTTTAGCGGAAGGGGAAAATTGAGGAAAACTTTAGAGGGAGGGGAAAACTGAGTAGAGCTAAGGAAAATAAGGGCACCCAGATAAAAAATGACTAAGGGAAATTCAAGCTATTGGCATAACAAATGGAAAATGTGTTATTTGAACAAAATAATCCATCTTGGCTGACATTATATTGTTTGCAACTCAAATATACACAAGTGTTCCAGATTTGGCCTCATTTAGACAAAGTATGTTTTGGGATGGGTTAGTTTGGAGGTTGATTGAGTAGAAATCCATGCATCTTCATAGCTAGTAGCTCATTTCAAGAAGGGTTTAAGAAGTGGTTTAGGGGATAAATCCATTTCTCTTAATTTCATTTTCCTTTATTATTCATGCTAGGTTGTAGGTACCATAACAAGACTCCATGCGAAGGTTGCACTATGTTTTGACTTTTTTGAATTAAACTAACCCTAAAACCATTTTTTGAATGTAATCACTTAGAAAAAGAAAAATGTGGCTGATTACAAGTAAATCCAAAATTTCCAATTTCATATGGTAAATCAATCCAAGATATGCAAGTGTGCCAAAGTTTGGATCAATTGGTCAACGTTTGCTATGGTTTAAGCCATGAACTAGCTAAACCCCATGTGTTGACCACATGTTGAGGGAAAAACTGAGTAGTTCTAAGCAACTAGGTGGATGACCATAGAAACTTGCAATAACACATACATTATGGGATTATCCAACATACAAACTTGGGAGCATCATACTAGTTTGAATTCAATACAAACATTAACAGTAGTTCAAATTCATTTTTTTCTTGCTCCTAGTGTTTTTCGTAGGGTTCACCACCTTCTCTTGGTGATCCTAGCTTGAATATTCATGGAGTCCACAATCAGCTTCTTCTGTTTGTTCTTTTTCTCTACATCCAATGAATCAAGTGCTTCAATCTATCGTACAATTGGTTCAATCACATTTTGATCCATTGGTTCATAAGGTTCAAAATGCATTGGCATCATTTCTTCAATATCCTCTTGTGTAATTCCTTTACTTTTGAACTCTACTTCCAATGATAAATTACTTTATTCTCCTCTCAAATCATTGGTTCAATCTCCCCTGTATTTGGTTCAATCTCATCTGCATTTGAATCAATCTCCTCTCGATCCATTGGTTCAATCTCCCTGCATTTGGTTCAGTCTCATCTGCATTTGGTTCAATCTCCTCTCGATCTGTTGGTTCAATCTGCAATGTATACATTGCTTCATTCTCCTCTTGTTCAAATACTTCATTCTCATCTGCATTTGCTACTCCCATCTGATCATCCATTCCATAAGTTGGGTCCACTGCATTTTTATAAAGCCTAGCAATGTGCCCTAGGATTCCACAAAGTTTGCACTTACGTCGTTGAGGTGGTGCACCACCCTCTACCCTAGCTCTCATCCTATTCTTCCTTGGCCTACCTATTGGTCTAGTAAAAACTGGAGGGTATAGCTTGAAGCCTGGATCCACTTTGATCCATGGTCTTTTCCCAACAAGTCTGGAACATTCTGTGCATATGCTACCCTAAATTTGGCAATAGAGAAATACTCCGACACATACTGATCAACTTCACCCTCTTCACCTCCTAGAACACCCATGAAAAAATGCATGTATGCAGGGTTTCCCACGGGATACCATTGCCTGCAATGACATGTCCTATCAACCAAACTCACTGGATACCTCCATTACCTATCTTTACTGTCAGTGTACATTACCTCAGCCTCTATTCCTCTTCTAATGCATTTCATCTTCAATTGTTTTGCCCTGGCATGCAAAGCCTTAATCAAAGATGGGAGGATGAGATGGCCAGCATATACTGTTGATGCAATTCTTTGACACAAATCGATCTTTATCATGATCATATGCCTAATCTTATCAAATGTTTGCCACATCATAAGCCCTTTCAATGACTTGACCTTTGCATTGAAACTCTCTGCAAGGTTACTTGTTACATAGTCTACCTTGCAAATTTCATTGAATCGGCTTCTTGACCACATCATTCCATGATGTGCATCCAAATACTCCTTCACCACAGGTTTTTGTTTATACAACACTTCCAAATGATATAGATGCTTCCTCAAACTGCATGTGTATGAAGCTGGCCATAGGTTGTCAGTATAAACTTTACCTTTGAATTTCTTTGTAAAATTCTGCACTCAGTGTCGCATACATTCCCTATGCTCCACTCTGGGGAATACTGCTTCCACAGCTTTCTCCAAACCTTTGCAAGTGTTCGTGTGGATAGTAAGTCCTGGTGGATGACCTATAAGGTCACACAAATTCTCCAGAAACCAAGTCTAACTTTCCTCTGACTCAATCTCCCAAACTCCAAAAGCAATAGGGAACATCCAATTGTGGCCATCAACTGCAGTAGCAGCTACTAGCTGTACTTTAAATATGTCATGAAGAGCTATTGCATCCACGGCCAAATAAGGCATGCAACCATCTAGAAACCCTTTCCAGTAAGCTTTGAAACAAACAAAATCCCTTCTAAAGCGCTCCTTCCCCTTTGTATTTCCTCTTATTTTGTACTGAACTTTATGCATGTCTATCTATACAACACTACCTGGACTAGCCATCTCCACTTCAGCTTTGAAGCTGTAAAGCAACTGGAAACTTTCATTCCATGGACCATTGATCCTATCAAGAGCCATTTCCTTTGCATAGAACATACTCATGTAAGGTACTGTAATATTAAACTTTTTAGAAACTTGTTTTACGAGCGTTGTTGCACCAAGTGATGGGTTCACTCTCATCCAATTCATGATTGCATCTGCCAACCACCTAGTATTTGCTAGTTTTGTTTTGTCCTTTGGTTGTCCCCGTTGAGGTGGACAAGAATGTTTGAACCGGTTACCTTTTATCTGAAACATAATGAAAATGTCAGGTACAGTTAACAAACTCTACACAATGATCTAAAATAGACAACTGGTTGTAATACCTGAACCAAACTGCTCCTGAGCATAGTGGATGCATGCATCCTCCACCTACACCTCTTGTATGGGCTTCACTGTAAACCTTGCTGGCTCACTCTTAATAACATCATAATCATTATTGGTCTAGATGCAATATGTAGTAAGGGAATTACGACAATCCCGTGTCGTTTCAAATACGGTGCCTTCTATAATCTTAGGATCATTCCTGCCCCACTCAATTACTGGCAAGTCCTCACCATCATACTCGGCTAAAATGAGACTATCATTGTTCTCATCGTTCTCTTCGTCATTAGTGTCATCAAATCTGGCACCATGGGCCATTTCCTCCGTGTATTGATCTTCTAGTGCCAGTTTACTGAATCTATTTTACCAATTCAGGAAACATCAACTCATCCTCATCATCTAGTGGAGGCGCTCCCTCGTTAGGCTCTGCTTCGTCCTCCACATCGGCCGCACGAGAGATTTGGCTTACACTCGTAGTGCGAACAGATGGTATGGTTGTGGACCTACAAGGAGCACGGGGGGACACACTATTAGCAGAGACAGCAGAGACACATGATGCCCGACCACCTGATGATGCCTGACCACCTGATGATGCTTTAACCCTCTTTCTCGTATGTTCAACTCTAGGTTGCACATAGAGACGAATTCCACAAAAACGTTTGGCAGCATTCAAAGAGAAAAGCATTACCAGATTAGCTTCGCTAGTTAGTGGGAGCAATCTTTGCTCGCTAATGTTGAAATATTGCAAATCAACTGAATCGCCATTGCTCCTGGGGAATTTAGAATATATTTTATCTTTCCAATCTCTATGAGTTATGGAGGTTGCAACCACCACTAGGAAGTAAAATCCAGAGAGATAATGTTCACAACCACGAATTGCGATAGTATCTAGTCTAACCACCAGCCGAAATGCCAGTGCTGGATCAATCCTATTCGAAAAGCAAGACAGTTAGCTGAGCACCAGCAATTCACGCTCAATTACTACCCATAATCAATCCACAAAGGGAAACAATGCTTACCCAGATGGAATCCATGCTTTAGATCCCTCCAATTCCACCCAATCTTCTCCGCGCTCGACGGGGAGGACCGGTACACCAGCTAGCGTTGCATAATATTCCACAAAAGGGGTAGATCTAGCGGGGGCAGGAGCAGAGCCGGAGGTGGAGTGGGCTCCACGACTAGGGGGGGTAGCTCGGCGGCTGAGGACGACATAAGGTAGGAGGGCACGACGGCGGGGGAGCGGAGGGGCGGTGTGGGAGTTGTTCCAGGCTCGAGGGAAGCGAATGCTTTGGGTGAGCGAGAATGGTCGGTCCGACGTGTCTCCATGCGGCCCCACCCTTCACCATGTATGCAAGACCCGTCCCAACACGGCCCCACCCTTCACCACGTATGCAAGACCCGTCCCAATGCGGTCCCACCTATCAGCATGTAACGGTCAAGGCGATGTAACATAACGCTCAGTGCACGACCCGCCCCAACAGCGTCCCACCGTTCGAGCGCCTGTGAGGGTTTTAGAATAGAGGGAGGGGAAAATGAGGAAAAACTAAGCGGCTAGGGAAAAGTGAGTACATCTAACGAACCGAGGGCACAAAAATAGAAATCCCATATATATAAGCAGATCACTAAAAATAAAGGTTTAATATTATACATCACCAACATCATATCCACACATCTCTAGTGTTGGGGTTTTCTTCTAATCCATAACCATGGAGCATCTTCCTTACTTAACGGGATGCTTGGGTCATCCTTCACTGCGAAGGGCGGATTTCATGAAACTTATCATAATCTTCTGACATGTCTGTCTTATCCTCCACTCCCATGATGTTTCTTTTCCCTGAAAGAACTATGTGGCGCTTTGGCTCATCGTATGCTGTATTCTTTTGCTTATCTTTCCTTTATCTTGGTTTGGTAGACATGTCCTTCACATAGAAAACTTGAGCCACATCATTGGCTAGGATGAATGGTTCATCTCTATATGCAAGATTGTTGAGATCCACTGTTGTCATTCTGTATTTCTTGTCTACCTCAACCCTGCCTCCTGTCAGCTTGACCTGGACCGAAACAAAGGGACCTTAAAATAAGATCCATAGTCAAGTTCCCATATCTCCTCTATGTAACCATAATATGAGTCCTTTTTCCCATTCTTGTCTGTTGCATCAAATCAGACACCACTGTTTTGGTTGAGCTCTTTTTATCTTGGGCGATCGTGTAAAATGTATTCCCCTTTATCTCGTAACCTTGGAAAGTCAATATAGTCAAAGATGGTGACTTGGACAACAAGTACAGCTGATCTCCAATAGTGATGTCATTCATGAGATGTGTCCGCAACCAACCACCAAAAGTCTTCATGTGTTCATCGATAATCCAGCAGTTAGGATTCCCCGGGTTGTTGGAGTGTACAATATTCTTGTGTTCCTTGATATACGGAGCCACCAAGGTGGAACTTTGCAGAACTGTGTAGTGTTCTTTAGTGAGAGAATGTCTGTCCATACATATCCTTCCTTTCTTTCCTAGCGTGCCTTTTCCACTCAGTCTACCCTCATGCAGTGATTCAGGAACACCGATGGGCTCAAGGTCAGGAATAAAGTCAACACAAAAATCAATGACCTCCTCTGTTCCATATCCCTTGGAGATGCTTCCTTCTGGCCTAACACAGTTATGAACATATTTCTTTAAGACTCCCATGAACCTCTCAAAGGGAAACATATTGTGTAGAAATACAGGACCGAGAATGTTAATCTCTTCGACTAGGTGAACTAGGAGGTGCGTCATAATATTGAAGAAGGATTGTGGGAACACCATCTTGAAGCTGACAAGACATTGGACCACATCTTTCTATAACCTTGGCAGACTAGCTGGATTGATTACCTTCCGAGAAATTTCATTGACGAATGAACATAGCTTCACAATGGGTACTCAAACATTTTCTAGCAAAAGCCCCCTCAATGCAACCGGAAGCAACTAGGTCATAAGCACGTGGCAGTCATGAGACTTTAGGTTTTGAAATTTTTTCTCTGTCATATTATTATTCCCTTTATATTTGGCAAGAAGCCAGACGAGACCTTGATACTGTAAAGGACTTCAAAAAAGATTTCCTTCTCTTATTTGGTAAGAGCATAGCTGGCAGTACCTTCAAACAGCTCTAGATGCTTGCTGTCTCAGTCTTTCATACATTGCTAGTCCTACTGTGCTTCCGGTGTATCTTTATTCTTCCCATACACGCCCAAGAAGCCTAGCAGCATCACGTAAAGATTTTTCGCCAGGTGCATCACTTCAATTGCATAGCGGACCTCTAGGACTTTCCAATAGGGTAGCTCCCAAAATATAGATCTCTTCTTCCACATGGGTGTGTGTCTACCATCGTCTTTCAGAGCAGATTGTCTACCAGGACCCTTTCCAAAGATTACTTTTAAATCCTTCACCATATCAAATACATCATCACTAGTACGGCGGATAGGCTTACTCTAGTGATCTGCCTCACCATTGAAATGCTTACCTTTCTTTCTTAGGGAGTGCATGGGCTGAAGAAAATGACGATTCTTGGGTACACATTCTTCTTACATTTATCCAAATATATACTTTCAGTCTCACCTAAATAGTGTGTGCATACATTGTATCCCTTGTTTGTCTATCCTGAAATGTTACTAAGAGCAGGTCAATCATTGATTGTTATGAACAACAACGCTCGTAGGTCAAATTCCTCCTGTTTGTGCTCATCTCACACATTTACACCTTGTTTGTGCCACAATTCTAGGAGTTCTTTAACTAATGGCCTTAGGTACACATCAATGTTGTTGCTGGGTTGCTTCAGGACTTGGATGAGCACTAGCATCATAATGAACTTCTACTTCATGCACAACCAAGGAGGAAGGTTATAGATACATAGAGTCACAGGCCAGGTGCTATGACTGTAGCTCTGCTCCCCAAAAGGATTCATGCCATCTATACTTAGACCAAACCATAAGTTCCTCGCGTCACCTGCAAAGTCCGGGAACTCTCTCTCGATTTTTCTCCACTATGACCCATCAACGGGGTGTCTCAACATCTCGTCTTTCTTACGGTCTTCCATGTGCCATCGCAACAACTTGGCATGCTCTTTGTTTCTGAACAAACGTTTAAACCGTGGTATTATAGGAGCATACCACATCACCTTGGCAGGAATCCTCTTCCTGGGGCGCTCGCCCTCAACATCACCAGGGTCATCTCGTCTGATCTTATACCGTAATGTAGTGCATACGGGACATGCATCCAAATTCTCGTACTCAACACCGCGGTAGAGGATGCAGTCATTAATGCATGCATGTATCTTCTACACCTGAAATCCTAGAGGGAATACAACCTTCTTTGATTTGTATGTACTAGAAGGCAATTCGTTATCCTTTGGAAGCATCTTCTTCATTATTTTCAGCAACTTTTCAACTCCCTTTTCAGTTACACCGGTCTCTGCCTTCCATTGCAGCAATTCTAGTGTGCTACCCAGCTTTGTGTGGCCATCTTCGCAATTTGGGTACAACAATTTGTTCTGGTCCTCTAACATCTGCTCGAACTTTAACCTCTCCCTTTCACTTTCACATTCTCTCTTTGCATTACCAATGGCCTGGCCAAGATCATCATCGGGCTCATCTGATGCTTGTTCTTCAGCTTCTTCTTCATCATTGCCTTCCATTGTAGAACCATTATATTCAGGGGACATATTATGGTATTAGTTATCGTTCTCTTCTTCCTTGTTCTCTTCCATTATAACCCCTTTTTCTCCGTGCTTGGTCCAACAATTATAGCCGGTCATGAAACCGGACCGAAACAGGTGGCCGTGAAGGACTCTTCCGGAAGATTATTCCTTATGATTCTGACAGACACCACATGGACAAGACATAAAACCGTTCCGCTTGTTTGCTTCGTCCACAAGGAGAAAAGAATGCACGCCTTTAATGAACTCCGTAGAGAGTCGATCAGCGTACATCCATTGCCAGCCCATCTGCATTATATAATTATGTACATCAAATGGAATCATGATGCTAGAATTAGTACTGGTCTAAAAACAAAATTAAAGCACACAATCGGGACTAAAGATATGATGAACCTTTAGTCCTGGTTGGAGACTCCAACCGGGACTAAACGTGGATGTGGCGACAATACTACATCATGGGCGAGTGTCGACGCTATGTCCTGAGTGGGCAACACTATGCTAGTGAGTGCTGACACTATTTGGGTGGGCGGCGGCACTATGACAGGGGTGAGTGTCTACATTATGTTGTGAGTGTTGACACTATGTTGTGTCGCTTAATCTATAAATAGGCAAGATCCATCCTTGTGTAGTTATAAACTGCAAGATGGTGTGCGAGAGCAGGGACACCACTACGGCGGAGCTTCTTGAAGATGTCTTAGGATCCCGTCCTCTGACATCTTCAAGGAGATCGCCATAGAGGCACTCCCTAATATGTGAAATTTGTTAGCTACCCAGCGTATTAATCTATAGTTGGAGAACTTATTAACAGCAATATGGTGCGAGAGGGACACCACTATGATGGAGCTTCTCGAAAATGTCTTAGGATCCTGTCCTCAGACATCTTTGAGGATCTCTCCATAGAGGAGCTTCTCGAAGATGTACCATGATGTCTTTCTATCAAAATTTTGTGAATTAACCCTATGTTACAATTTTTTTCAGTTTGCTGAATGCAGGTAGAAGACGAAGAAGGGCATTTTGCCCATCTAGTTAGGATGATGAACTCATGCATGTATCTCTATGCTTCTATGAATCAAATGAATTTCGAGAGTATGTGCCTAAACAAGATATAGATAGAATCCACATATTGAAAATGATATTTACCTTGGAGTTCATTACATTTAATACAAGGTAGATTGAATCCAAACATCGATCTCATGTTACTATTGCAAAAATTACTACCAAACTAAATCCACAAATCCATCTACTTGTAGAGCATGAAATGAGCTAATATAGCAATGCGAGCTGAAAGGATGAAGTTGCTCACCTTTTAGAACCTTTGGATAGATGGGGCACCACAAAATCTTGACAAATATTGAGAAAAAATTGAGTATGAACTCGATCTTGAAGGAAGAAAGAGAGAGGAGCCACCAGCTTGAAATGGTGGCTCGGGCAAGGGAAGAAGATATAGCCGGTCTATTAGTCCTAGTTTGTGTATAGAACCGGGAGTAAAGGTCCATCCTTAGTCCCGGTCCGCATAACAAACCGGGACTAAAGGGTCTGGCACCGGCCACAGCCTGCCTGAAACCCTTTAGTCCCGGTTTGTTACACGAACTAGGACTAATGGGTCCATTCGAACCGGGACTAGTGTCCGCCGGCCCCTATGGCCAGTTCTAGCCGTTGGGACCAGGGCATACCCCTAGACCAAAGGTCCGTTTTCGAGATTATCCACCGCCACCACAATGAATAACAAAGGGCTTGCAAACGCCTGAGCTTGTGGATGTGTCCCCCGACATTTTTATTTGTGTAATAATTAGGTTGTACTCCAGCTCCTTCTGAGCTTTGAAACACTCATGTTGGTTTGTTCCAACACTTTTCTTTTTTCTTTCGTATTTCATTTGCATTTGTTTTTTGTTTGTTTTTATTTTCTTAGTTCCTTGCTTGGTCGCAAGTTCTTTTCTATTCTTTAATCCCCATCCTCAAAAATAAAAAAAGATTTCCCCTTTTTACCTTTTCACGAAAGTGGATTTGCCTATTTCCTATTGGCTTCAATATTATTGTGCGAGTGATTTTAACTTGAGTTTTGAAGGAACACATCCCCATAAGGAAGAGAATCATGAAGTCACTCATGAGAGGTATGTCCTATGCCTCCCACTTTAGAAGTTTGCATTATTTATCTTAGTTTGTTGATTTGCTAAGATGCTATTCTAGTGGGAGTAATTCAAAATAGTGAGAGTAAAGCTTTTTATTTTCATGAGTAGTTAATTGTGGAAGCTTTTTCTCTAGTTCTTGTAGTTAACCGAGTCTTGCCTTGGAAATAATATTGCTAAACAAGCACAACATGAAAAAGTCTGAAATTTATGACTTGTTTGATGAATGATTTTCTTGCGAGTTTACCTTTGAAGATAATTAACCCCATAGATGTTTTGATAGACTTGATAGAACTCTTGAAAATGAGTTGTTTGATTGAGATGAAGTCTAGTGGTAATTGTGATCCGTGCCAAAGCTAAACCTTGTGGATCAAACTGTGATACTATTTAAAAATTTCTATGTTTTTGATTCACACCTTTGGATGCTAACAACTCCGCTAGCCTATGAACGATCAATGGTACAACCCCTAATTTCGGCTGTGAGTTGACAACATAGGTGGCACTGCACCGTAATGGGCAAAAGTATTAGTACTCTCGAAGGTTGTGAAAACTATTGTTTATAAGAATCACTCAATGATCCTTGTTGGGAATTACCCGTGGAAAATGAAGATCCACATAACAAGTCCTTAGCATGGTCTCATTACTACTTTATGAATTTCCTTGAAAAGCAATGAATGGAAGATAGTCTTGGTTTACTGATGTGGGAAGTCAATAAGACACTTAGTACATGATCTCTCTTACTTAATTTTGCTATTATAAACATCCTAGTGTTCCTTGGCAATATGAGAGTTAACTAGGGGAATTGGATTGATTGTTACACTCCTAGTTATTCATACTTATATTAAACTCTACTTTGATTTTCTTGAGTTATCAGAGCTCGTATAGTATTCTTAGCATCTCTCTAACTTTGATGAGCTTTTCAAATGAAAGAAGTGTTGGACGCATATGACTACCAACTATAAGTGAACTCATACTCTCGTTGTTTCACTTTCAACGCTGAGTTCTTTATGGTTTTGTTATTTTCTTGATCGAGGACGATCAAGGTTTGAGCTTTGGGGAAGTTGATGGCTGTGAAAATAGCCATTTTTATCCATGTTTAAACCTAATTTTTAGTCATGCAATTGACAAGAAACTCTCTAGTGTTGCCACTAATGACTAATTATTGCAAATATGCAAACCATTGATTTGAATTGTGTTGTGCAGGAAATCATGCTTTTAAATCTGGAGCCATAAATGAAGATTTTGAGGAAGTCTACATGGCCAAGCAAACCTGGAGTTAATGCCAGGTGCCAGAGGCCATAACGACCACTGGTATGGGCAAGGTCCGCCCGTATGGCCTCCCCGTACCAGGTGGCAACGACTTCATCTCATCAAACCCTATGACTTTCATGAAGTCGCCTATATATTTCGAGGTCACAGCCGCCACACAAAGGGCCTCCATTATCAAATTTTATCACAACACCACCAAAGGAGATCCACCACCATAGTTCATCCTCTCCCCCATCCATCCTCTCCATATCCATAGCCATTACTTCTTACTTGAGATCTCCTTGTGACCATTGTAAGAATATTTGATTTCAATCTAAGTATTTTGCACAATGTTTTCTATCCCTGATCTTATTGCTATGAGTGAGTAGTCCTCACGGGCTGTGGGTTGGGGTGAAACCTTGCAGCGAGTATGTGCATCTATGGGAGCATTATGTATTGTTTGAATAAGAGATTTTTATCTTTGTTTCTTTGTCTCTTGTCTCGATCTTTGGACTTGTAGGTACCCAAGACCCCGGAGATCGATAAAGGCTTGAGATACTTGGTTAGCGGTGATCTGATAGGAAACCTAGTGATAGAAAGAGGAGTACGGTCTTCGCTTAGCGATCCATTGGGGAACAATAGAAACATCACTTCTTAAGGCTTTGATTTGTGTTTTCACTTAATAACTATTTGTAGCCCGGTGCTTGGTGGTGCAAATGGTTTGATCAAAAGGCTATTCCTATGCCTATGGCTCGCAGGGGCTTTAGTATATCAGGATGTGTTGCCCATAAATTTTACCTCTATTAAAACACTGCACGTGACTATGCTTATTATTATCTTTATCCCATATGATGTGCAGCTGCAGGTGAATCTTCAACCCTGGCCTATATCCATCCATTGAAACAAGCCATGATATAAATTAAACTAGAAAGGTCCGGTAAATAAAGGATAAAAAACAAACAAAGTCTTCTAGACATGTCCTTATTTAATTCTTTTTAGCATTGTTTCCCAATGTTCTATTAAACCTAGGTCTACTAGGGAAAAAGCTACTATACTGCATCCGTGAGTTTGGATCGAAGGTATCAGAGTACAGTGTTGCCGGTGAAGAAGCAAATGAAGTTGTTTGGATGAGGATGTTCATTACTGAAGTTGGAGTGTTCCCAAGCACGCAAAACCTTATGTGCATCTACTGCGACAACATGGGGGCCATTGCGAATGTGAAGGACCAGAGGTTCCACTCCACAGACAAGCACATACTCCGTTGTTACCATGTAATAAGAGATTACGTAGAAAAGGGTAACATTGTGGTTTGCAAAGTACATACATATGTGAATGTAGCTGATCCATTCACAAAGCCTCTTCCACAGGAAAACCATGATCAAGACTAGAATGCTATTGGTGTTAGATTATTTCCTGATGTAAACTAGTATAATTGTAGTCTAGTGCAAGTGGGAGACTTAAGGAGATATGCCCTAGAGGCTAATAGCAAAGTGATTTTATTGATATATCTCTAATGTTCATAATAACTTTTATATCATGCTATAACTGTATTAAGTGGAAACATTAATACAGGTGTGGTATATAAACAACCAGGCCCCTAGTATCTTCTAGTTTTAGTTTGTTGGTCAGTTGATGATCGAGGTTTCCTGATCATGGATGTGGGCCCCTGGATTAATCGTCCAAGAATCCGTGTTATGCATTCCACCACGATCCCATGACCAGTTTGTCGTGGCACATAACCGACAAGTATCAAAGTAAACATCCATTACTTAAGAGGATACATGTCATACCTTATTTGCCATTATGGCTACATCGATCATCATCAGTGGAACTTCATAAAGCATAGATCCGGAGCCATGCCTTAACCTACAGGCAGTTAACTGGGAGAATGTCCTAGCTCACATTGTCATCAATGTCATCTTCACCTTATTTCTCGAATATGACCAAGTTAATAGCCAAGGACAATTCCAGAGAGTACTTTGAATGTACTCGCAAACCACCTCAAGATAATAACAATAAAAGGGCATGCAATATGGCTGTGGTAGTAGGAGGGCTCCATAAGAGGTTCTTTTCTAAAATAGTTTCTCTTGTATATATAGAATCTACATATCTTTGTGAAAACTTTTGCAAAGCATTTTGAAAGTCTTTTTAAAGTTTTGGAAAACACTAGGATTGGGTCGCCCGATCTCATCTCGCGGTCCTCAATCGATCGGACTTTTCGTCTTCCATGATCCTCCGAGATCACCTCACTTTCTCTGTGGTCAACTCAGACCAGCTTTTTCAGAAAAATCTTTCTTTTCTGAAATCCTTTTTGAAAACTAAACCAGCACCGCTCTGCAGTAGTTTGTACAACCATCCATAACCACGAACACAGCTATTCGAATAGATTTACACTCTTCAGAGATTATACACTTTACCCACACCATCCGGGTACCTTGCCCGGATCCCTTATTGATTGTGGGTCGAGTAACCGATCAAGACCCTCCGGATACCACTCAAGCATAGGCCCTACCCTATGAGTTATTCCCCTCAACACTGGGACGTCAGGATCCATGGACCAACAGGAGTGCCCACTCGATCTTGAGTGTGAACTTTCAATGAGAGGCTCATAGTATCGCCCGGCCGCCTAAAAGGAAGGTTTGCACCTCCCCCAGGTCTTTGTTTCCACATATGACCCTTTCTATAAGGGAAGCCCGGCATTCGAGGGAGATGATCACTTACAATAGTTGTGAGGAATCCCATACCAGAGTAGACAAACTTCAAGTTGAGCCTGACCCATACTAGGGTAAATGTGATTGCACGATTTAGTTATTACAGCTAAAGCTACAAGGTGCATTTTCGTAAACATTTTCTCCTTCTCCTCTTCAGCCTCATTTGGAAAACAAAACCTTTTTGTTTCTCAAATTTTTCTTGGTAGGTCAAACCTCACCAAGGTTTTCCATAAAAACATTTTGTAAACTTTTCCGGGGTATTCCCATCCTATAGTTTTGCTTTGGCTAAAACAGGGTCTCCAGGGGGGTTGGTTTCATACACCACTTACAAAACTAGGGACAGGTAGGTGTCATCAAGGGGGTTGTACTTAGTAGTAAAAATGTGTAATGGTTTGGAGGAGCCAAGGCACTACCAGAGATAGATCATCATATAGTAAAACAATGCAGTTTTGCATAAATAAGTAAATAAAACATGCATAAGTGAAATAGTAGGACAAGGCTTATGAACAAGTAGGTGGCTTGCCTGTGAGCAGCAATATGGCAATATGTCCCTAGGATTCTTCTTAGAAATCTAAAATAATATCCAATATCTTCTCTTCTTGACTTAACGATACAATCACAACTATCGTCGTCATGGTTCACACATGCAAACAAACAAGGCCACAATCAACACAAGGCGAACAAGCACTAGTACAATATAGCAAGCTAGGAAACAAGACTTCAATACACTTAAGTAGGTTTTGGTACCTTGAGTTCATAGCAATTGGAAATACTTTATTTGCATTTGTGGAACTTTTGGGATGATTTAATTGTCAAATATTAGTTAATGAAAGGGTTTTATACTGATGCTTGGGTTTGTATGATATCAATGTACAAAAAATGAAATCATTAGATAGGTATTGAAATAACAAGGCCACCAAAAGTGGTTTCATTATTTTAGCACTTTTCTTTAATTAGATATGGATTTTCTAGTGAAAATAACCCTTGTTTTGGTGAATAAATCACCAGAAAAGATCAGTAGCTCAAATAAATTTGTCCTCATAGGTTTTCGTAGATCTTGGAGTTGATGAACTTTGAGAGTTGGATTCAATTCAAAATAATTACCACAATTCCCCTAGGAAATTCCCAAAGTCAGTTCTGTTGATAATTTGTCGTTTTCACTAGATTAAAAATACAAAGGATTTTGATGAGAAACCAAAACACATGGTAGGTATCGGAAATACTTTTCCATAGGAATTGGATTCATCATTTTGGAAGTTGTAGAACTACTAGAGTGATTTATCGAGTGAAATAACCCTACAAAGAGGAGTTTAATTCATTAAAAATCAGCTGCTTAATAAATCTTGATCTCCTGGGTTTTCGTATTTTTGGTACTACCACTACACTGGGAGCTGGAATCAAATAAATATCTAGTGTAGATTTACCTAGATAATTTCTATAAGGCATAACTAAAAGGATTTTGTTATTTTTGCTAAAGTAAAACCAAAGCTCAACTTGGCATGATGTCAAGGGCATAGGATAGGTATTTGAGGAAGCAACCCGAGGAAACTGGATTCACTCCATTTGGATATGTGAAACTCTTTGGAAGAAATTATTTAGCGGGAAGGAAACATTTTGGTAGATGATTTTCTAGTAAATAACCAATAATTTCAATGCAACAAGGTTTGTTATGCATGTTAGAGAGTTTATCAGGGAACACGTAAAATTTTATTTTTCATTTTTGTTTCAATTTAAACCTGGCAGGTAGTTTGCAGATCTAGAAAATTGGATATAAAAAGAAAAAGAGGACATGGGGCTAATTGGCCAAATCTAACCACAGTGATCCACACAGCACCCGGACGACCTAGACAGACCAGAGCTCGCGCGGGAGGCTCAGTTTGAAAACACTAGGTCAGGGCCCGCCTGTCAGGGTGACTTGGTGGTCGAAGGGGTATGTGTGGCCGTTGTCATTGGATTAGACGATGATCAATAGTTTTTCGTCGTCATCCTTCTCGTGCCATCAACGACGGAGATGTAACCCTAGCTGGGGCAGAGAGGGGACGGGGAGAGCCCACCAAGGGCGGGAAGGCACGAAAAGGGGGTGGAGAGATGCAGCGCACCGGGACGAGTCCAGCAAGGGGAGTGAGCGGCGGTCTTGGTCCCAGGACATGGTTGGAGCATCTGAGCCGGAGTAGCTCGCTCTGGAGCTCGCCTGGGGTTCTTCCTAGTGTTTAATGTCAGAGAGGAGGAGTTAGAGAGAGTTCTGGTTCCCGTGGGGATGCATGGTTGGTGTCGTTACCATTGTAGGGGGCTCGGAGCTGCAGCTTCATCAGAGGAGCTCCACCACGGTCACCTCATGGTGGCCTCGTCGTTCCTAAAGAGACGAAGGGCATGGAAAGGCAGGTTAGGGCTAGAGGGACCAAGGGTTGCATAGAGAGGAGGAGGATAGATTGTAGATCGAAGACGAGCTGGTTTGTAACCATGCATGCACCCGACAGTTCTCCCTTTACTCTGGGCATCAAAGAGGGGGAGGGATCATGGGCTTATGGGAGAGGAGAGAGTGGTGGCAGAGGGGTGAAATGGCAAGGCAGGGGAGGGTTGGAGTGGTTCTAGGGCTTAATACTCGAGATGAGGGGTGTATGGTGGACAATGTTTACAATGGCAAGAGAGGGGAGGAGAGGGTTATGATTGGGCAACAAGCTCAATGCTAGGAGGTGCTGTGAGGATTTCTGGCACGAGAAGGAGGTTAGAGGGGGAGTGTGCAGCAGCAGCTAGAGATTTTTAATGGCAAGATAGGACATATCCTTTTGGTTCTCCCATTTCCAAACACAAAGGACAAAATCTAGGGTTAACCATAGTACCAACTATAGTGTAGCTCGAGAAGAAAGGGGTCTGATGCTAGGAAGGAGTGCTTGACAAGTTTTGATGAGGTTTTGATGGGGTTTGGCTCAAGGTTTTGTATAATTTCAATTTTTGGCCATTTTGATGATCATGAAGAACTTCTTGGTTTTTTATCTTGGCAAGATGTTGAAATGATACCGGTAGATAGATATGGTCAAGATACACTTCCAAGAATTTTGTGCGACTTATCAGATGATTTTTGGTTCACTTTATACCAATTATTCAAATAGTGATGAATCTGTTTTATTGAATTCATTTGAAAGTTATGAATTGGCCAAGGTGGGATTTTGGTTTGGGAAGGTCCCAAATATGAATTCACACTTTGGAGACTTTTCCAAGATTTATTGAGAAGTAAAAGTATTTAAAACATTTATTTCCTCATTTCTATCATTTATGAAAAATAGCAAAAAGAAATAATAAAAAAGTACAATATATAGGCCTCAAATGTGCCTAAAGTTGGAGAAGTGTTTTGTAGAAAAACAATCTTTCTTTTGTAGGAGTTTTGAAGTTTTTGTAAAATAAAAGGATTAAATAGTTTTGGGGCCAAAATAATTATGGAAAATATTTGATAAATTTTTATATCCAAGGTAGATTATGTCCACAAAGTGTATCTATAATTTTAAACCTTGGGTTTTTAAAATCAAACTTTATTTTGCAAGAAAACAAGGAATGGGGGAAAAGGATGATCTTAGGGACTAATATTTTTATGCCATCTATACCTTGTGGGATTAAGGAGCTCAAGGCTCCCATTGGGTCAAGGGTTATATGGATAGATAACACTAAGTTATTTATATTACAATGGTACAAAGAGTTGAGGTTGATCATGGTTGAGCTTTCCTAGGATTGATGCCAAAGTTGGCTAAAAAATAAGGGTGTCAAAGAAGATTATTTTTTAGCCTCACAAACCATGTGTGTTTTAGAAGCACAGGGATCCAATGGGAACATGTGAAGTATGGATGGGTCGACCTTCATGAGTAGAGCACAATCATGTGAAGAGTTGATCAAAATAAGATAGCATGGATATGTGAGCTACTCCCAAAGTAGGCATGTTGATAAGATTTGCAGAAAAGATTATTTTCTTGCCTACAAAACCATCAAGAACAAGTGGGTACAAGGATGATTTAGTCAAGGGAAAGAGTGGATTTGGAAGTCCTTAGGATGCTTTACAAGATGCTTCCAGTGCATTTCCAAAACTACATAAGGGTTGAGAAAGAGAGAGACTCAAATATGTGATGTTGATAGCATTTCCAGACTTAAAGTCAAATTTGGCAGATTTTGGGTTTTTGACGAGGATACGAGAGGGGATGGTTTTGAGAGGATGCAAGGTTACAAACTCATTATCAAGTGGATGATGTTGAAGTGTAGATTGAGTAGGGAGGTTCCATTCCTATAGTTGGTCTTCATTGACTTGTAAGCTACTAGAAAGGGTTAATTCTAAATTGATCTGGTTAAGCCGTTAGATGGTCACTTTAGTGACTAGGAATCAGATCGAGCTTGGGTAACTTGATGGAGGTTTGTGTTCTTAATTTTAGTTGGTTCCTAGATGACGAGCTCTTAAGGTAGCTCATACTACTTCCTAAGGAAACAAGTCAAAAAGCATATCAAGGCAATTCATCTTACAACCACATCAAACTCCTACTAGGGTTACCATCAAGCTTAGCTTGAGGTAAGGATGGGTATGGAAGGTTGGAGTTTGACTATGGTGAGAGTCCAATAGTAGAATTCAAAGGTTTTGTAAAAGGTTTTGGAAAAACCTAGGGGTAAGATCATTTGGAAGTTCTGTCTTGAAAACACAAAGATATTATATCATATAGATCACCATAATTTTGTTAATAGAAGCTAACAAAGTAATAGTGGTTGCAAGGGTATCTTGGCTCTGGTTTTGAAATGCTGGAACATTTGAGAATATGCAAAATAGGCCAAGATAGTTTTGTTAAGTATCTTTTGTAAACTAGGGGAAGGTAGGGGAGTATATCTTCTATTACACATTCAGTTTCATAAGCACAACAAAGAAGGAAGCAAACATTGCATCACTAAACAAGAAAAAGTTTTTGTTCCCCCTGATTTTTGCATTCTGGACAACAATTCAGGGTTGCTGAAAGTGGGATGTTACAATGGACTTGATTAAAATGTCAACTGACAATGAGGTCACTTAATGAATAAAATTGCAATGTGATACAACCACAATGTTCAATGTTGCAATATCTAGCAAAGCGTAGTAACTTAATCCTTCGACCGTGAGATCATGTTTAATCACTATCTCTCGTGGCTGCTTTGATCACATCAACCGCCATGACTATAACTAGGTGGCTATAATGGTGTGTATTGGGTATTCTAGAGGAATAGTTGAGGTGTATGTATATAGATCAGGATTTGCCTGTCCGAGTGACGGATAGATACTCTGGGCTAACTCGGTGAGATTATATCAATGAACTTGCAAGCATGTGACTAGGTAACAAACGATGTAATATCACGGGAACTAGTAAACATGTTTGTAGGTAAAAAGATCAAACTGTATATAGATACATGAGATTAGGTCTTGGACAAACCAGGTATCGTTGTGCAAAAGGAATAAGACTCAGCGTCTAAAAGGTTCAAGCAAATAACCAAATTTGTGGAATGTGAATGGACCATCATGTGTTTCCAGATACCACTATTGGTTATTGATAGAGAGGGTCTCAATCATGTCTGAACGTTCCCGAACTGTAAGGGTGTCATGCTTAAGGGTAATGACGTTGTGGGTTGATCCGCTACCGAAAAAGAAATATGGAGAGAGAAAACCGGAAGTATTCCGGAGAGATACCAAAGTGTTCGGATAATATTCAAAAGGAGATTTGAATAAGAGGAATTAAATAAAGTGTATTTAATATTTAATTATGAATTAATATTAAATATAATTTTTTAATAAAAGGAATAATGGAAACAACACCCTACATGGACCCTCCTAGAAGGGAGAAGGCCCAAGAGGGGAGACGGCTGGGACTGATGGGCCAAGGTGCCAAGTGGGGGCTCCCACCCCACTGGCCACCTTGGTGTAACACCCTCGAGTTGGCCCTATGCATATTTTAGCGATTCCTACCAAACCCACATAGAAACGATTCAAGGATGCCCACTAGTCACTTGCATGTGGGTGGGAAACGAAGTAATACCATTACACAATAGTTCACGATGAATCCACAAGAACATATATATACAACAACGACTCAATTAATGAGTCAAGAATACATATATACATTACAAAGATCCAAATCACATTGAAAACGATACAACATCCGAGTACAGATAAGATGCAAATTTGAGCTAAGAGCCTTAAAGAATAACCAATGGTGTCAATAACTCTGCACAGACCAAGACGGAAGGGTAACCTTGCTAACATTCTCAAACTTATACCTGTTAAAACAAAAGGGGTGCGGACAAAGGGAAAAGGAAAAAGGGAGCGGTCAGTACTGAGGCCAGTACACGGCGAGTCTTAGAATATGACGGCTCTCACCTACATAGGTATGGTGGACTAAAGCAGCAGCGAAACATGCACTAAACAACCTATAGAGACTCGATACAAATGTCGGCTATCAGAGAGGGATAAAAAAGACCTATTCAGAACCAAACCTGATACTAACACCAAACATACCTGTCGGGGGGATTATCCCCGGGTACGAAGCAAGCAAGGCAGTCAAAAAAGGCGTCTACATCAATAGAAATAAAAAAGACTGCAGTAGATTTGTTCTAGGCCGGTTGGAGCCGCCCAGCCGCTCCACCTTCTCCTCCCGACTGGGTCGAGCCAGCCGGCCTGCCAGCGTTCCTCTCTTGCGCCCCCGGCTCCCTCGGTCGGGCCAGCTCCACCTTGGGTCGCCTCGCCTCCTCCCGGCTGGTTTCCTCCCGCTCGCCCGCCCAGTTGGGCCGTGAGCTGGCAGGGCCACCTGCGACTCCTTTTCGGCAGGGCCGCCCTAGCCGGCCCACCCGGCCTCCCGCGGTCGCGCCCTCCCGCGTGGGCTGCTTCGGGGTCTCCCGGCTCGGTCGCTGGCACGCCCCCAGGCTGTGACGCATCGCCCCTGGCGCTTCGCCCGGCTAGGCGTTCCCGAGCGAGGCCGGCTCCCTCAGACGTCGCCATCCGGATCGATGGGGATGCCCAGCCTCGGTCGCCACCTCCAGGCCGGTTCGCCCTAGACGCCTAACTCCCTGCCGATTAACGCCAGGCGCTGCCCAGCTCCTAGCTGCACTGGAGGCATACGTACGAGAAGATAAAGAGGACAGGCAGACAGACATCGACAAGACCGAAGGCACTGAGGCCATGCTCCTTACATACAGACTAGTGTGGCACTATACCCGTACCTTGTGCTACCTCATGCATGACACCTTGTACAGTGTATCTCAATCAGGTGACACATGCATAGTAGAAGTTAGGCTTAGTGGGCCCTCTTTTGTCCCTTGGGCCTCCAATATAAGGCACCAGGGAAGGCTCTCACATTGAGAGAGGCATCCATCATTCACACATAGAGAGCTAGCTCTCTGCTAGCTAGCTCACTCCTAGATGCACCCAGACATACACACTAGCCTAGTTAGACAGATAGGTTAGTCTCAGTGCATTTAAGGCAGTAGCTATAGAATACAGCTCGAGGAGCCCTTGTAGTTCGTATATCTCTCATAGTCAGATCGGCAGGAGTAGAAGTTTTACCTCGTCACGAGGGCTCCGAACCTGGATACTTCCTGCGTCCAGCTACGCTTACTTGTATCTAATCCCGCTTGCGGACGCCGTCGATAGCTTCCCTGCTAGTCCCCACACCTATATCTCACCTTCTTAGGTATTGTTGTTCCCAATACAACGACAATACCCATCCTGGTATTTCCCCCTCGAGACCAAACAAGGAAGTAATTCTGAGGAAACTCACACAGTTGCCAGTTTTATACGTTCATTCCATGGTGGTTGTCCAACTTACTAGTCAAGTTAGATCCAAGTCAAATTATAATAGTAATTCTTTAGTTATAGTTGTCTATGATCGAGAAACTGTGCTCCAAGTCGCTCATAACCGCTGACACGGATTTTCGAAAAGATTTAACCCTACAGTGGTGCACCAAAGTATCCACACGCACTTCCACCCTGTTTGCCAGATCAAATAACATACACCCATCAGTATGTCGGCGGGGCTTCAGACACGACGTGTTCCCAGACCCAAAGCAAGTACATGGAGACCACCCAAAAGAGCTACATGTACAAGCCATAGCTAATCCTCGTACAAACCCTAAGGTTGCATGCACTTGTCACGCGAGCAGAGGCCATAGAAATATATTCATGTGACAGTGTGCCACACCTACGCAACAGTAATAAACGCTCATCGAGCAACATGTAATAAGCATCTCATATATGGCATACATGGCATATGTACATTAGGTAACGTATAAAGCTTGAACTAGTTTTGCGGCCCCTAGTACAGTACTTTGAAATCAGGTAATAAGCCGATAGGGGTTCCCATACACCCACATATGGTTAGCGCGCTCGGTCTCGGAACAAGTTTCAAGAACTCGGGTCCTAGGTGGACACAAGTGGGCGAGATAATAACCAGATCTCAACTATTTCCCACCGGTGTCTCTGCATTATATCTATTTCTAGCATTTTAATTATCAAGTTATAAGTAAAACTAAAACTATGATTATCTCCACCATTAAGCATATGCCAACCCCCAAAAATGGTGGAACTCGATGATGCAAAGCAACACCTGAGAAAGCAACTATGACTCGCAAGGCCAACTGTCTAACAAACATCAGGCAATAGGAGGTGTCCAAGGAAATATAGAGGCTGCAAAGAATATAAATGGTGTAGCAACTAAGGATCACAATATGATAGAAATAGATCAATAGAAGAAAGTAAAGACTATAAATGCAAATAGGTAGAAAGGGGGAGAATGCTCACCTGGAAAACATAGCCGAAGATTCATTATTAGAAGAACTTGTCGAGACACGCATCAACTCAATAGCCTAATACGTGAAGAAGCAAAACAATAAAATAAACACCGGATGCACTATTTAATACTACGGCAAAAGATCCGGCATGATTATGATATGATGCATGAGATGGAAAATTGCGATGCAACTAGGCAATATTAAGCGGAATCGAAGTCCCCACAATTAATTAGACGGTTCAAGTTGTTTAGTTACTGAAATTTAAGTGTTGTATTAACAAGGTAAAACACGACATCGGTTCGCTAGAAAAATTTAATTGGAGTCAGGAATAAGACAAATATAGCCCGCATATACACTCCATATATAATTATTAGGCGAGTCGGCTAAATGCCCAAACCACAAAATCTGTATGCGACATGAATGATGTAATATGCAACAAGTTATAATGTCATATTATATAAAAATAGGGACGGGTTTATGTAGTGTTCGCACGTTTCGGGGTTCAAAGATCTTGGGGGCCTAGAAGGGATCGGTCTTTAGGTCCGAGATCGAGGATCTTATCATCGATGGAGAACTTGGGTTTCTATCATTGGTCTTCGGAAGATCTTAGCGAAAACCGGGAACGAAGAACTTCACGAGGCTTCGGTACTCTTTGCGTGGCATCATGCATCTTCACACGATCGTCGTCCACGCCACACCCCACTCATATATCATCCGGATAGGTCTTAGGGCCACTCTGCCTTGTGGGAATCAGGGCATTGACTGCAGGGGTGGTGACGGTTTGGTGTAGGGCCGGCAGCTGATGGCGGGCATGCTAGAATGGGGGCCGTCTCTCGCGATCATGGATGGGGCACAGGCCGATGCTGTGGGGCTCGAAGGCGAGGGATCACGCAGGGCTCGAGAGAGGACGCTGAGGCGAGGCTCCACTGGGAGGCGCGCGGGGTAGAGGAGCAGGGCCACTGCGATGCGGGAGCGAACGTGCGAGGCTCAACGAGGTCGACACGCACGGCGGCCGGAGGAGCTTGAAGCGGGCGAGTAGGAGCTCGGGAGGAGGGCGGCCATGGAGGCGGTGCTTGGCACGGGTCGAGGAAGGGGCTACTACAGGCAGCAGGGCACACCGACATGGGGGAGGTGAGGAGGACGCGCATGCAGAAGGACGAGGCGACGACCAGCGGGAGGTCGAGAAGAGGAGAGGACGGCAAACACGGCGGTCTCTCAGGAGGGATGGCAGGTGAGGAGGCGGCAGTGCACAGTTTGTGACCTGCAGAGAGGTAGGGCGAGTAGAGGTCGACGTCGGTGGTGCAGCCTTGGAGATCGACAGGGAGGCACTGAGGGAACAGCGATGGGTGTGGCGTCTAGTGGCCACAGAAGGCGCACTGCAGCGACGACCGGAGTTTGGAGGGTGGGCACTTGTGGGGGTGGTGGAGGATCGAAAGGGAAGAGATGGGGTGGGTGGAACGGCATTGTATGTTGTGTGGTGCGTGGCTTGTTCACCAGCGTGCATTGCGGCACGCGTGTGCGTGTGTTTAGTGGTAGGTATGTGTCGCGTGCTAGAGGAGGTCATGTGGGGTGTGGTGGCCGAGTCGGTGTGTGATGCGGTGGCGTCGCGTGCGGTTGTGTGGGTTCTCGTTAGGTGTAGGTGTGGCAGCGGGGTGGTTGGTTTGGGGTTGTGTGGCGGCGGGGTGTACCTAGGGTTTGGTCGGGTAGGATGTAGGGTTAGGGTTTGGTTTTGGGCTGGTTCTACTAGGGTGTAGGTGGTCTGGCCTACGGGCTAGGCTACCTCCCAAGGTACAAAACATTTTATTTGTTTGCATTTATTTTATTGAAGACTTTTGTAATTAGTTTTAGAAAAACAAAAGATCCGAAGGAGACCGAGGTTTTTATTTGAAATTAAAGGAGGAGCTAATTAGAAAACAACATTGGGTTTTGGGAAAATTGTTTTAGTCAAAATATATATGATGATGTCATAATGATGCTTTCGTGGTTTTCCAGGGGTGCTACACTTGGTGGTCCAAGGCGCACGGGTGGGGCCCACCCTAGGTCGGCGGCCAGCCCCTCCCACCTCCTCCATTGTCATGGTGGTGTCACGGCAGATGCCATGGATAGGCTAAAGGTGGAGCCAATATGCACTAGAGGAATCCAGGAAGGGATAGTGTGGTGATTCCACACACTGATGTTTTGTATTCTCCAAGTTCACTGAGTTTACATATGCTCCTTGAGCTGTGTTGGGGAGAGGGGGAAGAAGAAGCTCTCTTACTCTCACCACTACTTTCACCCAGCAATCAGCCCACTAGCCCGCCAGCCCCTTCTACAGAGGTCCTAGCACTCCTTATAAAGGGGAGGCTAGGTTACCTGTTAGGGCATACGTGGAGGCATATTCCCAGGAATATGCCTCTCCCAAAATAGCAAACAGACCGGGTCACCTTTTCCGTTCATAAGCCATGCAGAGGCTACGTAACCCTCTGCGGCGCCAGCGTCAGCCGACATAGGATACGTCACCTTTGTCGGACATGCCCTGCTGGTCCTTCCCTCTGTCTGCTTTGCTCATGCTCCAGCGCACAGAGCCCACCTTTTGACCAGTGGGATACCTTCCTTCTCTTGCAAGCCTGATATAACCCGGCTCAGGCCTGGTTCATCCGGCCCCGTGGGTACCTACAGACAAGTTATAAAGAGTCTGCCGACATACGATATACGTCGGCCGGGACGCGGTGAGGCGGACATCCACCGGGTCGGGTTACTCCGTAAGTCGGCCTGCCTTGAGGTGACCCGGCCAACTTTCGCTTTGACCTTGGCATACCCCGGCTAACTTGGCTTCTATACCCCGGCGTGACCCTACCCGGGGGTATCCCCCCAACATTAGTCCCCGAAGCTGGTGCGGTTTTAGCAACTTCAGCTGCTAAGGCCACGGTAGGTTCAATTTACCTAGCTTTTTGTTGCCCTTTCCGAGTTACCCAGTGGTTCGGATCTCGTGTCCCAGCTTTTCCCTTGGCACATTCCGAGTTATTACTCGCTCGCCGGGTTACTCTTCAGTTTTCCGTGTTATCCTTCCATCTCTCGTACACTTCCCCACATCCTACGTGGAGGGTAATCATCAATTTGCCTCATTTTAAGGGCCTGCGCCAGTTACTGCACTCATCGTCAGGGGTTACTGCCACAAACATCGCGTCGTGGTTGCCTCCTCGTTAACTGCATCACCACGTCCCGTCGTGGGATCCCCTGCTCCTTGTGGCCCTTCCTGTGGCTTGCTTCTGATTGGCTGACCCGGCAGATACACGGCCACACCGTGTGGCTTTGATGATCCCACTATCCTTCGCTAGGGCGTGGTTAAATAGGGGAGAGGGCGCGCCCTTTGGCTGTTTTCCCCCTTCTCGCGCTCCTCTTCCCATCTGCTCCTTCTTCTTCCTTGCGACAGCGCCGCCGCCACCTCTTCTGCCTAGCACCACCACCGCCACGCCTTGCTTCCGTGCTTCTTGACACTAGCCTCGTTGCCGCTCCCGCACTGCTTCAACGCCACGGGGTCACGCCAATCTAAACCACTATCCCCCACCCCTGATTGGGCCGGTGAGGACAGCGATTTGGAGATGACAGAAGAGGAGCTTGCCGTCGTCGAGGAAGAGGAGATGGAGGAGGAAGGCGAGGCTCGGGAGCGCGGTGCCTGGGCCGGCTCATGGGTGTGCCAAGATGACCTCGATTGGCTTTACCGCACCCGCCGCATCCCCGAAGGCGTAATCTCCTGCCTTGCCTCCGAAGAAATTGCTCCCTTGCCCAAACCGGGTGAGTTCGTCGTCTTCCTCTCCCACTTCCAGCGCGGCTTCGGCCTGCCAGTCAGCGATTTCTTTCATGATCTTACCAATACATATGAGCTCCAACCTCATCATCTTCCGGCGAACGCCATTACTTCCCTCTCCTCCTTCGCATCTTCCGTAGAAGGGTACCTCGGCTTGTGGCCTACTAAGGAGCTTTGGATCCGATTCTTTGGTCATCGGAAGAATGTCATTCCGGATAAGACTACTGCCCCTGCTAACAAGTTTCTCACCCAGTGCGTTGCCGCTTCCATCTCTTCCCGCAAGAATTCTGTCTTTCCCCGGGTTACTGGCCTCGAGTCCTGCAAGGGCTGGGCCCGGACCTTCTTTTATGTGAGGAACAGCATGGATGAAGATCTGATCCGGTTGCGCCCCTTCGCGATGGGCCCTCCTAATCCAGCTTTGTGGAACCAGATCCCCAAGAAGCCAACTGCCTTGGCGAATCAGTGAATAACCGATTCAAGGAACTGAAGGAGCTGGGGCTGCGCAACGAGGATGTGATGATCACATTTGTCCGCAGCCGGATTTCCCTCCTGTAGAAGCGCACACACAAACTCTGCCATATGAGCTGGCATCTTGACCCCAACCGGACCTCCTCCTTCGAGCTGAACAACACCGAGATCTTTCGCCGGGTTAAGGCTATCTTCACGACCGACAAAGACTTCAACACGGATTGGGAGTGGGGGTTGGAGCACTACTGCTGGGACAAGCCTCCTCTTGCGTTAAATTTTATTACCCAATCCTTCTCCGAGTTACACCCTATATCGGAACATGTTGTTTATTTGATCCCCTTGCATTTTGATTTTAGTTGTTTCTCCAGCAGACCATCGAAGATGGCACCGAGCCTTCCCTCAAATGGGGCAAGGATCGGCTTGTCTCAAACGAGGAGGAGCCGGATCAGGAAATGTTCTTGCCTGCCCCGGACATATCCAAGCGAACCTCTGGTAACTTCTTTTCCTTAAGGGGTTGGCCTGACGATGAGGATGATTTCGATATTGAGGTGTTGGAGGTATTTGACCCGGTGCCCATTTATTACGCATTTCCGGCTTCAGCTAATCCGGCTGGGAAGATCCACGAGGATCCCCCTCTTTCTACGGGTGAGCCGGTCCCATCCGTGTGTAAGAAGCGGGCCGCCACTTCGGTTGCTTCTTCCGAGCCTCCCCAAATAACCAAAAGGCGGAAGAAGGCCGCTGACAAGGCTGCCAACAAGCCTCTGACTAAGGCTATAGTTCGGAGAGCTCGAAAGCCCAAGGAGCCTCCGACTTCTGACGAGTGAGTCTCTTTTTCCTAGTCCAATTTTCTGCTCCATGCTTCTTTGTCTCCATGCCTCTATTTCTGTTATATAACTTGTTATTCGTTGTTTAATTTGGCAGGGCTACCCGGGAGATTCCCTAGATCGGATGCAGCATCGCTTCGTCTTTCTGGCGCACCCCATCTCCCCCTCGCGACGATGACACGCGCCCGCTGAGCCTAGTTCAGGAAGGCTCGGCGGCTGCTCCGGATCTTAGCCCATCTCGTCCAGAGGAGGGAAACCTCGGTGCAGGGGGAGGTGGTGCGGCCAAGGACACGCTAGTGCCGGATGCTCCCAGCCTTTCATCGGCCCAGCCGCAAACCGTCGTTTCCAAGGTTCCAGCAGGAGTAGCAGCACCAACACCAGCACAAACACCAGCACCAGTACCTCCATCAGCACCAGCTGCATCAGCATCAGTACCTCCATCAGCACCAGCAACATCAGCATCAGCGGCAGAACCAACACCAACTCCTCCTGCCTCGTCCGAGTCTTCCAAGACTCAGCGAGAAGGCCCAACTATTACCAAGGATGCGCCTAAGTCCAAATCCGCAGCTCAAGCCTTAGCCTCCCAACAGCAACCCAAGGCCAGCAGTCAGGCCAAGAGAGGTTCTGGTGCCACCAAGGCATCATTCATCGAGGCTGGTCAACGCACCCTTGCGTCCATGCTGCCGAAGGGAGATGCCTCCTCTGGGTTAGCTGGCAACAAGCAACTTGCACTGCATATCAGCCTCGCTGCCGCCCAAGTTGCGAGGAGAGAGGCCCATGCCAAAGGCCTGGTTGCACCCCACATGCTTAGTGGAGAGAGTTATCCTCTGGCTTTGGTTGAATACATCAACAATTGGAACAACGCGGAGTTCATCAATCCAAATGATGATCTCCCGGAGAAGTTTGGGCCCGCCGAGTTCGGCACGCAGATGAATACGGTAGCCAAGGCTATCAACCTCGCTAGCCGAATGATGGAGGTACGTTACTTTGTCTTTTCCTTAATATGCACAAGTGCTTAGAGATATATTCATTAGTCCCCGAGCCTCTGGGGGAGTAACTTGTTATTCGGTCGGATGCTCCTTAGAGAACTAGCGTAGCTCCTTAGTAGCTTCGAATATGCACACACCCAAACTCGGGTTAAGTTCCACTTGGCCCGGATTTGGTACACTTCGAATAGGCACAAACCTAGAGCCAGGTTAAGTTCCACTTGGCCCGGATTCTGTACAGTTCGAATATGCACACACCTAGAGCCCGGGTTAAGTTCCACTTGGCCCGGATTCTGTACACTTCGAATATGCACACACCTAGAGCCGGGTTAAGTTCCACTTGGCCCGAATTATGTACACTTCGAATATGCACACACCTAGAGCCGGGTTAAGTTCCACTTGGCCCAGATTATGTACACTTCAAATATGCACACACCTAGAGCCGGGTTAAGTTCCACTTGGCCCGGATTATGTACACTTCGAATATGCACACACCTAGAGCCAGGTTAAGTTCCACTTGGCCCGGATTTTGTACACTTCGGATATCCATATAGCTGAGCTAACATTGCTCTTTTCAGATCACTACCAATCGCTGGACTGCTAAGTTTCAGCGCCTCTTGGACTCACACAAGGGGATGCGCTCGAAACATGTTGCACTTCTTGCTGAGTGCGAGAAAAAGGGTAAGTTTCCTCTTTCACTTTTCCCCCATCCTTCTTTGCCTTTTCCCGCCAAACTAATCTGTGATTCGGATTGCACAGCCGAAGTGGAGGCCGAAAATACAATCATGAGAAAAGGTAATTCGCTTTGGTTACCCCTTTTCCGTGCTCTTTCTCCTTTCTCCTTGACTCGGCAGATATTTATACCTCGGCTCTGCCGGGTCAACAAACCGTTGCAGCATCCCTTGAAGATAGTGTGCCCCTGCCTGATATGATGCTGCATTTTCTCGAACAAGCAGGGCAACATCAGGCCGAACTTAAGAAGAAGGACGACGAGCTCGCCAAGCTCCAGGCCAAGGATGATTAACTTGCCAAGCTCAAGTCTGAGATGAAAAAACTCAAAGAGCTCCACAGGACTGAGATGGACAAGGCTGGCCAAGACTTCACCGAAGAGCGAGAATGTCTTAGCCTCCAACTTGCAAAGGATCAAGAGTTGCTAAAGGAGGCCAACGTCAAGCTTGAGTCGGCTAGTGGCGAACTTGAGAGGCTCCGGAAGAGGCATGCTGATTGCACCATAGAGCTGACCAGGATCCATAGTCATATCTCCCGTAAGCTCTTTTCCTTCCGCCGACGTGTATTTATCTGGGTTAAACTCCTTTACTTATTTCACTTGTTTTGTTTTCAGGCAAATTCCTAGAGGGTGATGCCATTGCGGCTACTGTTGTTGCCAAGTTCCACCGGCAGAGGGGTACCCCAACTGGTCCTGGCTCTGAAACCATTCCTTATGACATGGAGGACCTGCTGGTCAGCCTATCCTCCCGAATTGAAATTGTGAAGAACTATGGTTCGAGTATCCTAGATTCAGTCGTCCAGATCTTCCGCGCACTTTGGCCTGGTGAGTATCCTCCGGAGGGATCCACTGCTTTGATCAACAGGCTAATGGATTGCGACACCCAACTTGACCTCTGGAGGGAATCAGCCGCACGTGCCGGAGCTGATACTGTCCTCCACTTCGTGCTCACTTGGTATGAAAATATAGATTTGAAGGTTCTCGAGCGCTTGTGCACTGGGTCCAGGTGGTTGAATGATCCAGATTGGGTCGCTCGGCGCAAGGCTTGTGCCCACAACCTTATCTAGTATGCCCCTGTCCATCAATGGAACGAAGGACCAAGCTTCATCGGCATTGTTGACGATGAATACGTCGAAGATGGTTCGGATGGCAAGGAAGAGGACGAAGCCTCGGATCTCGAAGAGAATGAAATGGCGACGAGGCTAAAGCCGAAGCTCCACCCGCTGGCGCCGAGTTACCCCCTCCTGCTGCTGCTCCTTGAGCACTGAAAACACTTTAAAGTTTATCAGATCCCCGGTATGCCAGGTGCAGATGTATCAAGCATACTGATTATACTTTGCTACTAAGTTATTCAAACCGGATTAACTTGGGCGTAGTCCCCGAGTTTCATTTTCTTGTTTCTCCAATTTCATGGCTCGGCTCACGTCTACCTTGATTCGGTTTTGTGACTTACGAGTCCAAGTCTCAAAAATTGACTTAACAATACTTGGAAACTTTAGGATTAGCTCAAAATAATCTAGCATAGTAAAGATAAATTACACATAGGGTTAGTCCGAACAATAAATGTCAGCTCGATTACGTTCTTTTCCTTAGTCGTTTTTCGTGTGCTACGCAATTCCAAACTTGTTATCTTGCTTGCCATGAAGCCAATTCTTGTCGGACAGTAGCAAGTCGAAGAGTTGAGTTTTTGGTGCTCACACACTACTAATCCGGCTTAGGCATACGGAACTTAAGCTAGCCGACATAAAAATAAATAGTAAACATATGGAACAACAAACATTACTAAGGTGGTCCCCGAGTTACTGCTCGAGGTGCCGAGATTTCATTGATAAACTCATTGCCGGCATACATACCGATATATGAGAGACTCGGGTACACACACTTCTTTGTTAAGTGTAGAACGGACGAAGTAGGGCTACATTCCATGGACGCTTAGATTCCTCGCCGGACCTGTCCGCCTTGTTCTTCTCCTGTGGTTGTGCGTCAATGAGATAATTAGAGTCATTGTGCAATGCTTTGCTTACAATGAATGGCCATTCCCATGGGGGGGATAACTTATGCATGCCAGCAGTACGTTGTACCAGTCGGAGTACCAGATCACCTTCCTAGAAGACTCGGGGGTTTACTTTTCGGCTATGATAGCGTTGGAGATTTTGCTAATTTATGGAGGATCTAGACAATGCCAATTCTCTCGCTTCTTCCAGCAGATCAACATCATTTTGTCGGGCTTCCCGCACTCCGGCTTCTGTGTATTGGGTGATCCTAGGCGAATCATGCTCTATGTCGGCTGGTAATACAGCTTCTGCCCCATATACCAGAAAAAATGGCGTATAGCCTATTGATCGATTCGGAGTTGTTCTTAAACTCCACAATACCGCTGGCAGTTCTTCTATCCAGCACCCTGCTGATCTTTGCAGTGGCTCCATGAGCCGGGGTTTTATCCCGGATAATACTAATCTGTTGGATCTTTCCACTTGTCCTTTCGATGCGGGGTGGGCTACTGAGGTAACATCCAGTCGGATCTTCTTATCCCGGTAGAATCACGCAAATGCTCCTTCAGCAAAATTGGTGTCGTTATCCATTATGATACTGTGAGGATAGCCATATCTCAGAATAATATCTTTGAGGAATGACACGGCTATAGCTCCATCACATTTTCTTATTGGTTTTACTTCGGTCCATTTTGTAAACTTGTCAACCATAACCAAGATGTGGGTCATGTTTCCTTTTGCCAGCTTGAATGGGCCAACCATATCCAAACACCATACGACAAATGGCCAGGTAATTGGTATGGTCTTGAGCTCCAACATTGGCATGTGTGTCTTGGTAGCATACCTCTGACAACCATTGCATTTCCTTACAAGATCCTCTGCTTGCTCCAAGGCACTTGGCCAGTAAAATCCATGCCGGAAAGCTTTTGCCAGTAAGGCTCTGGATGAGGCGTGATGCCCACATTCCCCTTGATGTATATCTCGGAGGATGTCAAGCCCATCTTCCGGGTCAACACATCGTTGCAGGACATTCGTGACACTCCTCTTGTATAGCTCGGCATTGATAATCGTGTATGCCTTTGCCCTCCTCTGAATTTGCCTTGAAAGCACTTCTTCATTGGGCAAAGATCCATCCTTTAGGAATTGGAATATGGGCAGTGCCCAAGCTGGTATAGCTCGCACCGGAAACACATCCTCATCAATTTCCATTTGATCTGCCGACATAACCTCTGTCGGGTCACGCTACGCAGTCCTCGGGTTCTGTGAAGCAGTCCCTAGGTCCTGCAAGGTAGTCTCTGGGTTTGCCGAAGCAGTCCCCGGGTTTCCTGAACTACTTACCACATCAATGTCCATGGGCACAGCTTCAGACTCCGGATTGGCCAAGATATAGATTGACTCGGATTCTGGGGATGGCCTGATAGATGGCTTTCTAAGCTGCTCTAGTGCTACACCCGGTGGGATCGCTTGTTGGGTTGATCCGAGCTTCAACAGTATGTCGGCAGCCTCATTTTCCAGCCGACGTACATGGTGAAACTCGCATCCCTCGAAGTATCATGTTATCTTCTGCACATGAAATTTGTACAATGCCATGTTTGCATCCAAAGCATCCCATCGCCCTGAGACTTGCTAAACTACCAAATCCAAATCACCGAAGCACTGGATCCAACGTATTCCAATTTCTTTTGCCACTTTGAGTCCATGCACAAGTGCTTCATATTCGGTAACGTTATTTGATGATGTGAAGTGGATCTGCAGCACATACTTCAGCTGGTCCTTCTTGGGAGAGGTAAGCACAACTCCGGCGCCTAACCCAGTTTTCGTTTTTGATCCGTCAAAATGCATTCTCCAGTAATTCGGATCTGGTAACGGTGGCTCATATTGCATTTCGGCCCAATCTACGAAAAAGTCAGCCACAGCCTGAGACTTGATCGCATCTCTCCTGTCGAATTGTGGAGCATAAGGGGCTAGCTCAATTGCCCATTTTGCAATCTGGCCGCTTGCATCCTTGTTGCTCATTATTTCAGATATGGGGGCTTCACATATCACTTTGATGGGGTGCTCTTCAAAATAGTGCTTCGGCTTCTTAGCTGCCATATACACACCATATGCCATCTTCTGATAGTGAGGATAGTTTTGCTTTGATGCTGATAATACCTCGCTCAGGTAATAGACTGGCCTTTGCACCGACTTACCTTCTTCGTCGCGCTATACCACAATTACTGCACTTACCACTCGGTTGGTTGCGGTTATGTAGAGCAACATTGGCTCTTTTGATAGTGGAGAGGCTAACACCGGTGTAGTGGCTAACATCTTCTTTAACTCGATGAAGGCTTCATTGGCCCGCGACGTCCATATGAACTTGTCCGACTTTCTCATTAGCTGATAGAGAGGCAATGCCTTTTCTCCCAACCGACATACAAACCGACTTAAGGATGTCAGGCAACCCGTGAACTTCTAGACATCGTTAAGGCACTTTGGAAATTCCATTCGCTCTATGGCTTGGATTTTAGTTGGGTTAGCTTCGATACCTCGGCTGGAGACAAGAAATCTGAGTAATTTTCCAGCTGGGACACCGAAGGTACACTTCTCCGGGTTAAGCTTCATTCGGAACCTCCTTAGGTTCGCGAATGTTTGCCGGATATCATCAAGGAGCGTTTTGCTTTCCTTGGTCTTTATAACCACATCATCAACATACACTTGCACATTTCGACCAATTTGGTCGTGTAAGCATTTTTGCATACATCTTTGATATGTTGCCCCTACATTACATAAACCAAAGGCATAGTGCGGTAGCAATAAGCCCCGTACGGGGTGATAAACACAGTCTTTATTTGATCATCCGGGTTCAGAGGTATCTGGTGGAAACTAGAATACGCGTCTATGAATGACAACAGTTCACACCCAGCAGTAGAATCTATGACCTGATCTATCCTGGGCAGCGGGAATGGATCTTTTGGGCACATTCGGATCATCTTTCTTCTTTTCCACAAGCACCGGATTAGATAGCCAATCCGGGTAAAGCACTTCCATGATGAACCCGGCTGCGAGGAGCCGAGCTATCTCATCTCCAATCACTTTTCTCCTATCTTCGGCGAAGCGGTGGAGAGGTTGCTTCACTAGCTTTGCTCCGGGTCTCACATTCAAAGAGTGCTCGACCAATTCCCTCGGAACACCTTGCAAGTCCTGTGTGGACCAAGAAAAGATATCCCGATTCTCACGGAGGAAATTGACGAGCTTGCTTTCCTATTTCTCAGTTAACCCGGCACCAATTGTTACGGTGCGCTCTGGGAACAGATCATCAACGGGCACTTTCTTTGTATCCTTGGTTGCTTGAAATGAGACACTTCCATGCGGGTTACTCAACGCCAGCATATATTGCTGCACGGACTGAGCCAATGCCGCTACTTCCTGGATCTTTCTCTTTTCTTGTGCAATCACGAGTGACTCGGCCAGGTTAGACCCGGCTGATGCACACTCAATGGAACGTCGGAAATCCCCAGCTATGGTAATTACTCCATTTGGCCCAGGCAACTTCATCTTCAGGTAACTGATGTGAGTACTTGCCATGAATTTGTTCAGGGCTGGCCTGCCGAGTAACGCGTGATATGCGCTTTCTAAGTTCACAACCTCAAACTCCAAATTCTCAGTTCGGCAGTTATCTTTTGTGCCGAATAACACGTCAACCCGGACTTTGCCAATGGGTTCACAGGAGATACCTGGCACAATGCCATGGAAAGTTGTCCTTGTAGCTTGGAGCATGTTCTTCGAGATACCCAACTTGGGGATTGTATCCATGTACATGATATTGATGCTGCTGCCATTGTCAATCAGCACCTTGGAGAACCTCACATTGATACTTGGCCCGATGAACGTTGGGTCTAGCACTAATGCATATGAACCAGGACTCGGCATGAGCCTAGGATGGTCCTTGATACTCCAGGTAATTTCCTGATCAGACCAAGGCATATACCTCGTCACTGCCGTCATAACCGCATTCACCTCCATATGTCGGCGTTGCAAGCTCTTTATATGCGTTTCCTTCGTGGTAAACACACAGTAACTCTGGTGATGCTCCCTGTACTCATTTCTCCTCTCATTGTCGTGGTACCTTTGATCTGGATGATGCTGATTTTCCACCTGATGTACTGCATCCCTTCTCTCATGGCTTTCATACCTCGGCGGAGGTGGTGGCAACATTAACTGTTGCGTATTTGCTCCGGAGAGTAGTTGCTGCCGAGGTAACTCCTGCCGTGGTTGATCATTCCGAGGTGCCTGAGCATTTCCCAAACCACTTTCCTCTATCTTCCTCATCCACTCATACTGCCGAGTTGTATGACCCGCCGGGTTACTCGGATTTGGCGTGTGAAACTTGCACGGCTGATCCAGCATTACCTCATACGTATACCTCGGCCGGTCTTTCTTTTCTTGCCAATGTCTCTTTTGCTCCGGCGTCCAAGTTTTCTTGCCATCATTTCTTGGAGTCCACTGTTGCCCTCCAGTTTTCTGACGCTGATTACTCCTTGCTCCGGGTTGATCTTGATTTACAGCAGCAACTTGTTCCAAACTGTACTTGTAATCCGGTCTATCATCTCTTCTCTTACTCCGGTATTCGTTTCGCCGGGATGATCTAACAGCATAGTTGGCATATCCCTTTGTAACCTTTGCCACAGCATGCTTGCGTATCTACACCCTTGTGCAAACCAAGCTATGGCCTGTGACTCAATCACGCCTTCACGTGAGCTTCGCACATTGCACCAACGAGTTAGGAACTCCTGGTCTGTCTCATTTGGTCTCTGCTTGCACATTGCTAGGGTATGTGGCCTATTCGGCCTCTGATATGTGCTTGAGAAGTTATTGATGAACATTTCCTCAAAATCCAGCCAGCAGTTGATACTACCGGGTGGTAAATTGTTTAACCATACCCTTGCTGGCCCCTCCAACATCTGTGGTACGTATCTCACTGCCCATCTCAAATTGCCTGTAGCAATTTTTACCACCGTTGCATAGTTAATCAACCAATCCTCCAGCTTAGTGCTGCCGTCATATGTTTTCGTGCCTCTGGGTAACTAGAAGTTAGGTACCGGAGGCTCTTTCATGATACGGGGCCCAAAACATGCTGGACCCGGAGGACCTTGCCACCTAGTTGCTCCAACCTATAGAGCCGATCCAGCTTCAGCCTGGCGTCATCTGGTAGCAAATTCCTGCTTCCCAACCTTGACTCTATCACATGATGATCCGGCCTATGGTATCCTGCATTCGCCATTTCTGAATCACCGTCGTTGTATCTGTCTTGCTCTCGTTGAGCACATTTCTGCCGCATACCTTGGCCGGCACTTTGCTCTTGCCGAGGTATACTCCGTTGCTGCTATTGCCGAGGTAGGTTTTGCCCTGCACCTGCCGAGTTATGCTGTCTGGCATTGCCGTTTCCAGCGTTTCTCTGACCGGCATTGCCTTGGTCACGGTTATCTCGGCCAGCTTCACCTTGGCTGACACTTTGTCGATCCTCATTACCTTGAACCGCCTTTCCTTTCCCTGCCCTTGCCGGGTCATACGGGACTATCTGTTGGTTTCTCCTTGCCGAGGTTACCACTTCCTCTCTTCTAGGACCATCATGAGGGGATGATGCAGCCCTAGCGGATTTCTCCGGGTTACCCACTACCGAATAAACGACCTTGGAAGTCCTAGCTCTTGTTGGGTTAGCCCTGCGCAACTCCTCATTCTGTCTGTTAGCGATCCGAACTAACTCGTTGACCCTCTCCTGCTGTCTTTGCCGGGCTTCACCCATCAAACCTTCTAATTCGGATGCAGCCGCATCTGCTGCCCTGAAGTTCTTTGCCGGGGTGCTGTACTTCGGCAGCCCCATGGACAAAAGGTTCTCTGATTCCTCGACTCTAGTCTCACCCTCTTTGTTCATTTCACTGATGAGGTTTTTCCCTTTTACTTTTAGAGCATCTACTTTATTTGCTCTTGTGTACTCACGCAACGTCATGTTCAACGACTGTTGAGCCGCGGCTATCTTTTTTGCGCCCTCTAATATTTTCTAGCTAGTTTCCTCTAAATCGGCTTGTGCCTGTGCTGGATCTACCATAGCTGCTACGGGGCTTGCTAAGCTATCTATTGCCTGCTGCAGCACATTCTCTGCCCTCTCTAGTGGAGGACCTCTACTCTTCCTAGGTGCCTTGGGTGTTACCTCCGGATCCGGTGCCGGGTCTTAGCTTGCGCCAGCATTAGGCACTGTCATCATCACCTCAGCGTGGTCAGGGGAGCGAGTGATACGCGTACCGTGAGCCGTGCTAAGGGGTGGCTCGCCTCCCTCGACGATGTGCCGCGGGTGAACGCAAGACACATCGACGCCGACGTAGATCTTGTGGGCGCCAAGCTTGATGAAGAGGCCATTGCATGGTGGAGGTCGCCTGCCGAAGCTTCCAGCATTTTCGCTGACGTAGTCTAGCGCTCCAAAGTGCTGAACGAGCCCAGTGATGATGTGATCGCCGGTGCCGATGATGCTTCCCATCCGGATCTTCACTCCTGCTAGCGCCGCTAGCCCCACGGTGGGCGCCAACTGTCGTGGTGGTGTCATGGCAGATGCCATGGATAGGCTAAAGGTGGGGCCAATATGCACTAGAGGAATCCAGGGAGGGATAGTGTGGTGATTCCAGACACTGATGTTTTGTATTCTCCAAGTTCACCCAACTGATGTTTTGTGGTGATTCCATCGTTGTGTTGGGGAGAGGAGGAAGAAGAAGATCACTTACCCTCACCACTACTTTCACCCAACGATCAGCCCACTAGCCCGCCAGCCCCTTCTATAGAGGTCCTAGCACTCCTTATAAAGGGGAGGTTAGGTTACCTGTTAGGGCATACGTGGAGGCATATTCCTGGTAATATGCCTCTCCCATAATAGCAAACCGGTCGGGTCACCTTTTACCTTCATAAGCCATGCAGAGGTGATGGCTCAATGCATGGCGCCCAGAAAAATGCTTGATGGCGTGTTAATGTAGAGCTCGTTGGGAACCCCAGGAGGAAGGAATGATGAGCACATCAGCAAGTTTCCCTCTGTTATGAAACCAAGGTTTAATGGAACCAGTAGGAGCAAGGAAACACCCCAAAGGTGTTACTAGCTGAGCTTTGGCAGGGCGCACTACCGGTGCTAGTAGCAACATGGAGACCTGCACAACACAACCACAAAACTTTGTCCCCAACTTGCGATGAGGTTGTCAATCTCACCGTGTTTTGCGGAAAACAAAGTATTAAACGTATCGAATGGAAAGAAGTAAAAGTTTGCAGAAAGTAAACACAAAGCAGTAAAAGATTGTAAATTGTATGTAAAGAAAAAGGACCGGGATCCATAGTTCACTAGAGGTGGCTCTCCTTAAGATAGATAACATGATGGGTGAACAAATTATAGCGGGGCAATTGACAAACACCGAGAAAGAAATGCATGCATATACTAATCATCTTGAGTCCTTTGAGACTTGATTGGGCATTACAACATAATACATAGACCGCCATCCAACTACATCTATGACTAATAATCCACCTTCAGGTTATCATCCGAACCCCCTCCAATATTAAGTTGCAAGCAACAGATTATTGCTTTACAAACTGCATGCAAAGTAAACAATACGAGTGTTCTATGAATAAAGGATTGTTGTTTTCTCCCTAGTAGCAACAACACATCTAGTACCTTAGAGATTTCCGTCACTTCCCCAGATTACCAGAGGCATGAACCCACTATCGAGCATAAATACTAACTCTTGGAGTTGCTAGCATCTACTTGGCCAAGATAGCTACTAACAACGAAAATCATGCAAGATCACAAATAACAAATACATGATAGAATCAATAATCAATCTGAAATAGCATCTCAATATCCATCGGATCCCTGCAAACACAACATGCAAAATTACAAATAGATGATCTTGATCATGAACGGAGCTCACAAGATCTAAACATGAAAGCACAAAGGAGGAGAACCAGCCATCTAGCTACTACATGGATCCGTAGTCCAAGGATGAACAACTCACGCGTGACACCGGAGGCTTGCATGGTGATGAAGAAGGCCTCCAGGGTGAATTCCCCTCTCCGGCAGGGTGCCGGGAAGAGCTTCATATCCCTCTCGATCTAGGGATGGAGATGACGGCGGTTACAGACTCTTTCGTGGATTTTTGATCGGACACCTAGGGTTTTCGTCCCGAGGGCAATATATAGGCGGAAGGAGAGGCCGAGGGGGTGCCGGGAGCCACCACACCACCCCTGGCGCGGGCTAGGCCTGGTCGCGTGGCCAGGTGGTGTGGCTGGCCCCTGGCCCTTCTTCGTCTCGTATTCTGGCACTTGATCACTTCCAGAAAAATAGGCACTTTGGCTTTTGTCCCGTCCAATTCCGAGAATATTCATTTTCTGACTTTCCTGGAACCAAAAACAGCAGGAAACAGGCAGCTGGCACTGTGGCTCTTGTTAATAGGTTAGTCCAAGAAATCATATGAAAAGTACTCCAAAGTTGGAACAAAACACAAGAAAGTGGATAAAACCAAGCATGGAACATCAAAAATTATAGATACATTTGCAATGTATCAAGAGGCTACGTGACCCTCTGCGGTGCTAGCGTCAGCCGACATAGGCTACATCACCTTTGTCGGCCACGCCCTGCTGGTCCTTCCCTTTGTCTGCTTTGCTCACGCTCCAGCGGACAGAGGCCACCTTTTGACCAGTGGGATACCTTCCTTCTCTTGCAAGCCTGATATAACCCGGCTCAGGCCTAGTTAATCCGGCCCCGTGGGTACCTGCAGACAAGTTACAAAGAGTCTGCCGACATACGATATACGTCGGCCGGGACGTGGTGAGGCGGACATCCTCTAGGCCAGGTTACTCCATAAGTCGGCCTGCCTTGAGGTGACCCAGCCAGCTTTCACTTTGACCTTGCCATACCTTGGCTAACTCTATACCCTGGCGTGACCCTACCCGGGGGTACCCCCCCAACATCCAAGGTTTAGTCCCACCCCAGGACTTGTAAGGTGGGAGTGCCTAGATTTTTTGTTGGAAATATGCCTTAAAGACAAATAATAATATGGATTATAATCATATTTCATAAAGTTTATGGTTAAAGGTTTATATCTTGCTATAACTATATTGAAAGGAAACGTCAATACACGTGTGATATACAAACAACCAGGAGTTCCTAGTAAATCTCTAGTCACTGGTTCATTGTTCAACAGATGATCAAGGTTTCTTGACCATGTGGCATTTATGCCAGTTGAAAAATGGAGTCACCTCATTTCTGGAAAGATATGATGGGTGATACATTGCAAATGTATCTATAATTTTTGATGTTCCATGCTTGGTTTTATCTACTTTCTTATGTTTTGTCCACACTTTGGAGTACTTTTCATATGATTTCTTGGACTAACCTATTAACAAGATGCCACAGTGCCAGTTGCCTGTTTTCTGCTGTTTTTGGTTCCAGGAAGTCAGAAAATGAATATTCTCGGAATTGGACGGGACAAAAGCCAAAGTTACTATTTTCTCGGAAGACTCACGGAGCCAGAAGGAGAGTCGAAGAGGGGCCAGGTCCTGGCCACACCCCCCCCAGGCGCGGGCTAGCCTTACCCGTGCCACCAGGTGGTGTGGGCCCCCTAGCACTCCACCGACCTTGCCTCCTTCGCCTATAAGAGCCTCCCGATACCAAAACCCTAGATCATCAAGCCTCCAGCCACGAAAATTTCCGCAGCACCGCCGCCACCAAAAGGGAGATTCGGGGGACAGAAAGTCTCTGTTCCGGCACCCTGCCGGGATGGGGAAGTGCCCCCGGAGCCATCTCCATCGATCTCCATTGCCATCTCCATCACCATTGCTGAATCCCATGATGAGGAGGGAGTAGTTCTCTCTCGAGGCTAAGGGTTCTATCGGTAGCTATGTGTGCATCTCTCTCTCTATGCATGATCTTATGAGGTCATGAGCTTGTAATCTATAGATCTACCTTTCTACTCAAGTGCTTTAATGAATCTCTGCTCTCCCCATGTGTGTGAAAGTGACAGTGTGCACACCATGGTGGCACTTAGGCTAGAGATTACAAATACTTGTTATGAGTTATATTTGGAGTTGGATGTCCTTATGAAATTGTGGTGTTTGTTGGACTCATCTAGTGCTCAAGGTGACAGTGTGGGGTTTTCTAGATGGGAAAGGCTTACTTTGAGGTGTGCTGTTATAGCCCTACCATTGATTAGAGTGTCCAACCGGAGAATAGTTAAGAGTACTATCATGAAGATAGTATATTTATTGAGAGTGTTCACTAGTGAAAGTATGATCCCTAGGCCTTGTTTCTAAGCATTGATGTTGGGGATATACTTTCTGAGTATCCTCATAGTTCCTCACTGACCAGGGTGGCCCACTTCGGGTTAGAGCTTTGTTTCACGGGCGGCCCAGTCAGGGAGAGAAGACGGAGTCCAATCCGGCTACGGGAAGGCCCAGAAGACTTACCGACTTAGGCCCATAATGTTACTTGTAGTTCAAGATGTACTCGGTAACAGACTCTTAGTCGTAGCCGGATAGATCTCTCCTGTAAACCCTAGGCCGGATATCTATATAAGCCGTCCTAGGGAGAGCCTTTAGGGCACCAGATAACACCCAATACTTTAGACCCTCAACTCGCACAGGCGAAACCCTTGTAACCCATATTCCGGCTCTGCCATATTACTGGATTGCTAGCAGGAGTAGGATCCGTCCAAAGCCGGCGGAGTTGAACCTGGGTAAACTTGTGTGCTCACCGTCCCGGAATACCGTACGTCTCACCCCCCCTCTCTTCCGCATGCCTCGAGGACCCCCTCATGGCGTACTTGTCATCAATCCGACGGAAAATGAGGAAGCAGATGCACTATCTCGAATAGGCTCTGCGCGGAAAGAGGTCCTGGATGGCGCATTTTTATAGCACCTCAAAGTTCCCTCGATAAAGGGAGTAGATGAGGAATATCCGACCAAATCCGACTCACCTTTAATAGCAGTTCTGGCTATAATTCCTAGCTGGACTCAACCCTACCTTGATTACTTGGTAGATGGCAAATTACCCGAAGACGAGGTGCTGAGCCGGCAGATTATCCGACGAGCAAAAGCCTATACTATTGTTAAAGGTGAGCTCCATAAACGGAGTGTTTCTGGGGGTTTTCAGCGTTGTGTATCTTCGGAAGAAGGAGTGGAGATCTTAAGAGAAATCCACGAGGGCGAGTGTGGTCACCACGCTGCAGCCAAATCTTTAGTGGCAAAAGCTTTTCGACATGGATTTTTCTGGCTTATAGCTCAGGCAGATGCCGAACGATTAGTCAAGACATGCAAAGGCTGCCAAAAGTACGCCAAGCAAGCTCATGTTCCGGCCGATCAGCTACGAACAATACCTATAACATGGCCTTTTGCGGTCTGGGGGCTTGATATGGTAGGACCTTTTAAACAAGCACCAAGTGGATTCACGCAGCTCTTAGTGATGGTGGACAAATTCACAAAGTGGATCGAGGCTAAACCTGTCACTAGTTGTGATGGAGCAACAGCCAAAAGATTTGTCGAGGATGTTATAATCCGGTATGGTTATCCGCATAGCATTATCACGGACAACGGGAGTAACTTTTCTATGGGAGAACTGGTTGAATTCTGCGATGAGCAAAATATTCGGCTTGACATTGCGTCAGTCGCACATCCACAGGCTAACGGACAATTCGAAAGAGCAAATGGTTTAATTCTACAAGGCTTGAAACCAAGACTCGAAGCACCACTAAGGCGTGCTGCAGGGGCTTAGGCAGAGGAACTACCCTCTGTAATTTGGAGTTTGCGAACAACTCCGAACAGGTCAACAGGATATACACCTTTGTTCTTGGTCTATGGCACAGAAGCAGTTCTTCCTAGTGATTTAATCCATACTTCTCCTAGAGTGGCCGCGTATATCGAAGAGGATGCCGAGATTTCTCGACAAAATGATCTCGACTTAGTCGAAGAAGTTCGCGTCGTTGCTGAAATGAGATCTACAGCCTATCAGCAGAAGTTACGCAAGTATCATAGCCAGAGAGTCCGAACTAGATTTTTTAATAAAGGTGATTTGGTTCTCCGGCTTGTGCAACAAAGAAAGCACAAACTTTCCCCAGTATGGGAAGGGCCCTTTTTAGTTAGTCGAGTATTGCACAATGGATCGTACTACTTAGCTGACATGAGGCCAGTCAAAGAAAGACCTGCTACTAAGAAGAGAAAGAGAGATGGAGGCAGTACAAATCCGGATGAGTTAGACAGACCATGGAATATTGCTCAGCTACGTCCTTTTTATCCTTAGTTTATCCTTCTTTGTAATCATACATATGTACATGTTCTGTGAGAAATAAAAGTTTTGGTTACCTCAAAAGTTTTCCTGAGAAGTTTTTACCATCTTATTTCTTAATGATCATGTCATAGTCAAAAATCCCAGAATGCTTGAAAGTACTTTATGCTCATGTTCGTTCTGGTTTAGATTTCCGACTCTAAAACTGCTACCTTCGGGTATAACTCTAAAAAATTCTAGTCTTTACTTAGGTTATTTGTCTTATTGCTGGATGTGGGTATTTTCCGAGTAGTGAATTGTTGGTACTAGAAGTCGGCTTTGTTTTCGAGTTTAAATTGGTCTAGCAATTGAGCTCCGTTGCTCGGCAAAGTTTCCGGCTGAAGGTTTAGCCGGCTCACGAAAGGGACGAGGCGGAAAGCCAGATAAACGATAAGTAGAGACGAAAAATTCTAAAGTGCTTGTGCAAACATTTCAAGCACACAAAAAGTCTAAAACAAAAGTGCTGAATAGATAAAAAAACTTAGCACTAGCAAAAGTCACAGTACTTCATATTTACAAAACGCATCATGTTCTTTCACAGAATAATACATAAGTTTGTGGTCTATGATGCAGGAGGAGATGAAGGATCTACTGGCTCGCTGGTCACTCCGCCTTGATATCGTTCCGAGATGTCCGGATCCGAGGTGGTCCGTTCATCGTCGGAAACTTCTTCGGCATCTTCTAGAGGAGGTGGCGGAGTATCCACACGGGTGAAGAAGGGGATCTCGTAGCTGGTCAGATCAGCTACGTGGCACCCATATCCGGCGCAGGAGTGCATGATGGCTTGAAGATCCTGCTCCTGGTCGTCTTCATCTAACTTGCAGTACCCTTTAGTCACTTGCCATATTTCCATGTTTCCATGGTGGCTCTTGACCATGGAGAGGGCATTCGGCAGTCCGCGCGTAGGACATGTTCCAGTCCCGAACGAGCCGCGACATCTCCTTGGCCTTCTCCCGCACCTGGAAGTCCGACATGCTTGGCATGTCCGGAATCTTGAGAGACTCGCCAATATCCTCAAGGGATTGGCGGTAGTCATGAAGAATATCACCGACTTGGGTAAGCCGGTGAGTGCGGGGCTCGGACGAGGAGGAGTCTGTCAAGTTCAGAGGACCTATACACAAAATGAAGATAAGGAAAAACCAACATTGATAAAAGTCGAGGAAATGATAAGTCAGATAGATGGAACTTACCAAGAATGACATCGTCAATCTTGGCTTTCTCCTCCCGGAGGCTCTGGAGTTCAGCCCGGAGTGCTTGGGAGATATCCTTCTCTCTGTCAACCTCATTCTTGAGGTCCGAGATAACTTTATCTTGAGCAGCAATCTTGCGATCGTGCTCTTCAGTAGCCATGGAGGAGGATTCTAGGACTTGAGCTATGCTTGTTTCATGATCCACCTTAAGCTTTTCCAGCTCTTGGTGAGGTCCTTTGTTCTCCACCACCAAGGTCTTGAGGTTCTCGGCCTCTTCAATCATAGCGATGGATTGTTTCACCAACGCTGTAAGTCAAAAAAGAACAACAGTTCAGAAAAATTCAACATTAAAAAGCAGAAGGCAAGGTTTGAATCTCGAAATGTTTACCTTCAGCTTCATCCTTGGCTACCTTGAGCTCAACATTTTTAAGCCAGAGAGCTTTGATCTCTCTCCGCTTATTACAGACATTGGACAATAATTCCTGGTTATAGGAACATACTTTCTGTAAGTCAGAATACCCAAAGTCAGAAAGCTACTTAAGACTCGGGCTAATATTTTTACTAAATATCAGCACGAGCCTTGGGGGCTACACTAGTTCGTTCTTTCGCATCCTAACGAAAGCATAAACTCGGATTCTATATCCTACTTCATCCTTGGGGGATAGAGGATATGATATAACATAATGTAAAAACAAGAGTTGGAATTCCGACTTACATATTGCTCGCGGGTGAGTTTGTCTAAACCTGCGTTCACTTCAGCTGCCACCTTCTCGGCGAGAGTAAGAGGGATCACTGGGGCTGTTGGAAGCTTGCTAGTCCTGATCCTCTCGCCGTGAAGGCGGACTTGAGTAAGAAGGTCGGAGAATTTGACGTCCTCTGCTTCTTGCGCCTCCTCTTCGGGGGATAGATGGCTTTTGTCCAGGACTTGCCTGGCCAGCCGCTGGATCTCCTCTGCAGACTTCCGGGTCAGGCCAAATTTGGCAAGACCCGGATTGTTGAGGAGGTTATCGGTGAAGACTATAGGCGAGGGATCATTACCCGAAGAGGGTTCACCCTTATCTTGAGCTGACGCACTGGTGGTGACGTCAGTATGCGACCCAAGGATCGTCGGCTCCGCTTGAGGAGCCGGATCTTCTGCAATCACCGGCGAAGGGATGATCGCCGGAGTTGCAGAAGGTTGAGGGGCCGGAGTCGGAGGAGCCACGGTAGGGGAAGCTATTGTAAGCTTCGTCTGCCGCAAGGGCTTCGAAGAAGTCCCCTTCCTCTTGCCCTTGATGATTGATTTTGCTCTGAGAAGGTAGTAAAGTCGGAAACATTACATCTCGGAAAGAAACTTGAGTAAACAACAAAGGCGGAAAAGTTGTGACAGAAAGGTTACCTCTTCACGACTGGCACCTCCTTTGTGCCAACTGCTACTGTCGGAGCTTTGCGCTTCTTGAGCGCAAGATCCGGCAGTGGAACCACTTCCACCTCCTGAGAGAACTCCGGAGGGTATCCTTCGAGCGGAGCAAGTTCCGACTTGGGGATGTCAGCAAGCTGAAAACAAGAAAACGTATCAGCATTGCAATGTAACTCGAAGATAGAAACACATAAAATATGTGATGATAAAAGCTTACCGGAACCACGGGGTTTTCTGCCGTGTGCATGTCCAGAGAAACCTCTGGAATCCGCCTCTCGATCCGCTCCTTGATCATCCACTTGATCTGCGTTATGTAGCCCTGAGTGGTGTAGGCTTTGGGGCTGATGCGGAGGGAGTCGGTCAGGGAAGACGTGACGGAATGGATCAGTCTATCCCCGTGGTACTAAAGTGGCTGGATCCGGCGTGAGACCCAGCACTGTACCAAGTCGGATCCCTTCAGACCCTTGTGCTTGATCAGATATTCGATCCGCCTCTTAGCGAGGATCAGATCATCTGTGAGAGCCGGAGCAGCCTCGTCCCAGGAAGGTTGGGTTGTGGCGGCTCCGTCGATAAAAGCCGGCAAAGCAGTAGCTTTGCCGGGAGCCAGAATATCCCGATGATAGAAAAAAGTGGCTGGCCATTGTTTGACCGAGTCACTGGCAGAAATTTTGGGATATGCCCGATCTCGTCTAAGAGAAAAACTATTGGTGCCGGTGATGTAAGGAACACCGGCAGTGATGGAATTCCTCCGGACATGAAAGTAAAACCGGAAGAGAAGCAAACTCGGCCTAATGCCGAGAAAGCCCTCGCAAAGCGCAGCGTATGCGCTCATCTCTAGAAGGGAGTTGGGAGGAAGATTGTGGAGTTGAACTCCATAGTGGTCAATCACCTCGGAGAAGAACTCCGAGGGAGGTAAGGACAAACCTCGGTCCAGATGGGTGCCGAAGTGGACGCGCTCGCCCTCGTGTGGATTGGGGACGGTCTCGCCGGAGCCGCTCCGCCAGTTGCCGGTGGAGAGGAGCCCCTTCTTCTCCACGTTCTTGAGACCAGCTTCGTCGAGAGCGTAGGGGATCCAGACTCCCCTGTAGTTTTCTTTCTCTGCTGCTGCTTCCGCCTTCGCCGCCGCCGCTGCCGCTGCCAAACTGGAGGAAGAAGATGAAGCCATTTTCTCCGGTGGATGGGTGACCATAAAGGGGCGGCGCTAGGAGCTTTGTGGAGGGAGAACGAGGAGGATCTGTGCATGCAGGATGATTGGGAGGAAAGGAACGGCAAAGGACTGGTGGAAAGGAGAAGAAGAAATCCGAACCCCTTATATCCACCTACCTGCTCTAAGATTCGTGCAAACACTACAGTGTAACCGCCACGCGTCGTGGAAAGAACTGGGAAGGGCCCGCGCGATGATTGCGTCGCCTCGATCTCCACGCATGCATTGAAATGGCGCCTCGGTTCCGCAGACCACAGACCCACCAATGGTCGTCCTGACGAAACGTCTGTCAGATGACGTGACTTGACCATGCTTGTGTCAGGTGGCGTTAGAGACCAAATTCTGGCTTAGTTTAAAAGCGAGCTGGAAAATCCGAGTAACCAATTGCAAGGTCCGACTTATTTTGAAGACCCGGATCGTATCTTTTTGTTGTGAAGTTTCAAGAACCCTTCGAGATTCTGCAAGCCGAAGATCAAACTAGACGATGATAAAATCCGACTTTGGATCTTGGAGGCCTCCGGGGGCTGCTGTTGGGGATATACTTTCCGGGTATCCTCACAGTTCCTCACTGACCAGGGTGTCCCACTTCGGGTTAGAGCTTTGCTTCACGGGCGGCCCAGTCAGGGAGAGAAGAAGGAGTCCAATCCGGCTACGGGAAGGCCCAGAAGACTTACAGACTTAGGCCCATAATGTTACTTGTAGTTCAAGATGTACTCTGTAATAGACTCTTAGTCGTAGCCGGATAAATCTCTCCTGTAAACCCTAGGTCGGATATCTATATAAGCCGTCCTAGGGAGAGCCTTTAGGGCACCAGATAACACCCAATACTTTAGACCCTCAACTCGCACAGGCGAAACCCTTATAACCCATATTCCGGCTCTGCCATATTACTGGATTGCTAGCAGGAGTAGGATCCGTCCAAAGCCGGCGGATTCGAACCTGGGTAAACTTGTGTGCTTACCGTCCCGGAATACCATACGTCTCACCCCCCTTTCTTCCGCATGCCTCGAGGACCCCCTCATGGCGTACTTGTCATCAATCCGACGACAATTGATACACCGTTTGCTATTAGATCTGTTACATGTTTGCTTGCTTCCTTCTTTATTTCAGTTTTACTTTAGTCTTTTCCACGCCATCAAGCTATCTTCTATCACCGTTACCACTTATAATTATCCATACCACTTGTATTTCACTATCTCTTCACCGAATTAGTGCACCTATACACCTGACAAATGTATTGGGTGTGTTGGGGACACAAGAGACTTCTTGTATCTTGATTGCAGGGTTGCTTGAGAGGGAATACCTTTGACCACGTCCTCCCTGAGTTCGATAAACCTTGGGTGATCCAGTTAAGGGAAAACTTGCTGCTGTTCTACAAACCTCTGCACTTGGAGGCCCAACAACTGTCTACAAGAATAGAAGTGCGTAGACATCAAGCTATTTTCTGGCGCTGTTGCCGGGGAGGTAAGGTAAAAGGTATTCACACCAGAGGATTAAAGAAGAAGAAACTCCCATCGCAAACGGCTATTTTCTGGCGCCGTTGCCAGGGAGGTAAGGTAAAAGGTACTCACATCCTCCGGTGTGAGTGCTCGAAGTTGTTTCTTGTTTTCACTAGTTAGGATTAATGGAAAACAACAACAAAATTAGAGAGCTTTATAGTATTTATCTTGAGTTAGAACATGAAGTGTTTGAAGAGAAAATTAAAAAACCTATGGAACTTTATTTGCATGCTAATAGCAATATTGTTAGTATGAATTCTTTGGACACCATTATTGCTAATGCTATGGAAAAGTCTAAGCTTGGAGAAGCTAGTTTTTATGAAAATGATCTTTTTAGTCCCCCGGCTTTGGAAGATAGCTATTCTATTGCTTATGATGATACAAAACCTCCAATATATGATGATTGCAATGATAATTATGATATTTTCAGTCCACCTACTATTGAGGAGGAAATTAATTATGATTACAACATGCCTCCTATATTTGATGATTATGGTGATGAAAATAATAATGATAGCTATTTTGTTGAATTTGCTCCCAGTACAATCAATAAGAATGACTATGTTTATGTGGGGAGTATTAATTCTTTTATGCATGTGGCTCATTATAAGAATGTTTTATGTGATTGTTATATTGTTAATTTTATTCATGATGCTACTGAAAGTTATTATGAGAGAGGAAAACATGGTTCTATGCATCTCAATGATGTTAAGTTTCCCCTCTTTATGTTGAAAGTTTTGAAGTTGCACTTGTTTTGCTTTCCTATGCTTGTTGCTTTGTGCTTTCATGACTTGTTTATTTACAAGATTCCTATGCATAGGAAGTGGGTTAGACTTAAATGTGTTTTCAATTTTCTTCTTGATGCTCTCTTTTACTTCAATTCATATTTATTATGTGAGCATCTTCTCAAACTATCATGCCTAACTTAAAGACGTTAAAGAAAAGTAATTGTTGGGAGATAACCCAAGAGTTTTAGATGAGTCTTGGAAGTTATTACCTCTGTAATAACCTCTCCTTATCCTTTTTATTTGCTTTTTGTGCCAAGAGTAACCTCTAATGAGAGTGAAGTAATGATTGGGAAAGTTGCTGTCCCGAAACAGATTTATGTGCTTCACCGTAAACATTCCTGAGAGATCTCTGTACGTCGGATTGAGCTGTAATTGTTTGTGCTTCTGCCCCAGGTTGTTACCTAACTTTCGTTAGTTCAACACTTTTTGATTTGAGCAACAGAAGGTCTTCGAAAAAATTCGTATTTATCTGCTGGTCTGTTTTGACAGATTTCTGCCATTTTCTACATTTGCTTCTTGTTGGTTCCTTCTTGAGTTCTTTTGGGGAATTGAGCTTTTTGAGGGAAGTGCTACAGTAGATTTTGTTTTAATGGAAGTTTTATTTGTGTTGGAACTGAACCAAAAGACTTATTATCTTGAGTGCACTAATGTTGGTAATAAAGATTGTGTGAAGTTTTGTATGAAGGAAAATTTTCAGATGTATGAAAGGAATGAGTAATAAGATGAAGGATGGACTAAAGCTCAAGCTTGGGGATGCCACGCATGTCACCCCAAGAAATATCCAAGAAGTACAAGCGTCAAAGCTTGGGGATGCCCAAGGCATCCCCTTCTTCATCAATAAAAATCCTAGGTTTCTTCCAAACGCTTCATTTTTATTGTTTCATGCACAATTGTGTTGTTCTTGGAGCGTCTTGTTTTTCGTTTTCGTTTTGGTTTTTCGTTTGCTTTGTTTTCTTAGTTTGCTGAATAAATTGGTTGGACCCCCTCTTTCATACATTGGTTTTCAAAAAGTTGGTTTGGTTTGGAAAAGAGTAGGAAAAGTTTATGCTTATGTGGTAAAAAGAGCTCGTTTTTTACTGTGGCCTATGCTTTGTCATGCCATGCTTGATATTGTTTTGGATTTATGCTTAGTATTCTTTGCTGTAGCATGACTTGTTATAAACAATTGAGATTTCTTAATGTGCCTTGGATGAATCATGCGTTGTTTTAGCATATTAAAGCATAGTATAGTGGTATTCTCCTTTGATGCTTTATTTGGGTTGACTTGGCGCATGCTCACACCATGTTATGACTATCTCAAGTCACCATAGCCTTTATAATCCTTTAGTTTTCAACTTGTAGTATCACTTTATGCTTTGATCAATGATGTTTTGTCGCTCTGCATGATTATGGCCATTATTGCTCTCTTAGTTTGTCGCTCCCAGTCTTTTGCTAGCCTCCACCACCAAGTATGACTTCCACTCATGCATACAACTCTCTAAACCAAGTTATTCCAAAGATTCCACCATACCTACCTACTAGCTTATGCTATTCCAAGTATATTCATGCTTTTGTTTACCTTCCACTTGTTATGAGAAAACTAGTGATTAAAGCTCTCACGAACTTGATGGCACACTTTACTTTACTTGCCCTTAATAAACTTGAACCATTGTGTCGTCTATGTTGTATATGCTTGCACTTATTTGTTGGGAATTAGCAGAACATGCTTTCATGGGGAACGCTTTTCAACATTGCACTTGGTACTTGTACCTAGTTGATATCATGCTCTTTTGTATATGGATGTCATCGGTGTGAAATGAAAGGGGAGCTTGTAAGTCCATGGAGTTATGTATATGTGTTAGAGAAACGCCTGGGCCGCTGGTCTAATCCATGCTGACATGGTGGAAACCTGCAGCGTAACCATAATGAGCTGTCTATGAAGCATTCTTCTTATAAAAAAAAGAGTCCTATATTGAGAAAAAAGAGAAAAAGAAAAAAGAGATATTATGAAAAGAGGAAAGAGAGAAAAAAGCACCATATTCCCATGGTAAATAAGAAGAATGTTGAGATGCTTGTTGTCTGCTTGCCTTGTCATTTTGATATGGGGATTCTTCCGTATCATCGGGCAAGGGGTACCCCGTTGGCGGTTCTCTATGATACACATGTACTTACAATGACAAGAACTTACCGGTGACTAAACTTGAGTAGCATGAGGAGCGGCCCTCGTATACAAGGGACATGAAATTTCTGACTTATACTTTGTCAAGCATGTACACCATAGTTTGTTCACTTTAACCTTAATCACTTCAAGATGCTTATGATAGGGGCAATGAGAGCTGAAAGCTATTAAGTACCATAATTTTTGGAAGCTCTTTATGAGACTTGAATCCCTGCTTCCTTCTATGAAGGCTTTTCTTCCACCATTATATTGAGTCTCCACTTTCTATCTTTATGCACCTACTTTGAGAGCATAGTGGCCATTCTTAGTTCTATGTGCATTGTCCCAAGACTAGTTGATTGATGCATAACTTGTTATTGCTTGTTTGAAACTATTGTATCTAGTCACTCTTATGAACTTTGAAGGTGTCCTATGCATTTATATTTGCTACTCTATTGAGGGACAAGCTGAATACTTCTATGCTATGTTTTCTTTATGTGAAACAAACAAACGTCTTGCAAAGCATTGTTATTCATGAATCTTTTGTTTGTGCCTTTTCATATTGCATCATAGTTTCTTTGCTTATTGCTAGAACTTTGTCTTTCATGTTATTATTGAAGTACTATGATCCCAGCTTTGAATGTTTTGCAAAAACTTTGATCAAGTTTATGATGGTGCATCTCACCTAAAAAATTATTCTTTCTTTTTATCACTTACCTACTCGAGGACGAGCAAGAGTTAAGCTTGGGGATGTTGATACATTGCAAATGTATCTATAATTTTTGATGTTCCATGCTTGGTTTTATCTATTTTCTTATGTTTTGTCCACACTTTGGAGTACTTTTCATATGATTTCTTGGACTAACCTATTAACAAGATGCCACAGTTCTAGTTGCCTGTTTTCTGCTGTTTTTGGTTCCAGGAAGTCACAAAATGAATATTCTCAGAATTGGACGGGACAAAAGCCAAAGTTACTATTTTCCTGGAAGACTCACGGAGCCAGAAGGAGAGTCGGGGAGGGGCAGGGCCTGGCCACACCCCCCAGGCGCGGGCTAGCCCTACCTGTGCCACCAGGTGGTGTGGGCCCCCTGGCACTGCACCGACCTTGCCTCCTTCGCCTATAAGAGCCTCCTGATACCAAAACCCTAGATCATCAAGCCTCCAGCCACGAAAAGATCCGCAGCGCTGCCCCCACCGAAAGGGAGATTCGGGGGACAGAACTCTTTGTTCCGGCACCCTTCCGGGACAGGGAAGTGCCCCCGGAGCCATCTCCATCGATCTCCACCGCCATCTCCATCACCATTGCTGATTCCCATGATGAGGAGGGAGTAGTTCTCTCTCGAGGCTAAGGGTTCTATCGGTAGCTATGTGTTCATCTCTCTCTCTATGCATGATCTTATGAGACCATGAGCTTGTAATCTATAGATCTATCTTGCTACTCAAGTGCTTTAATGAATCTCTGCTCTCCCCATGTGTGTGAATGTGACAGCGTGCACACCATGGTGGCACTTAGGCTAGAGATTACAAAAACTTGTTATGAGTTATATTTGGAGTTGGATGTCTTTATGAAATTATGGTGTTTGCTGGACTCATCTAGTGCTCAAGGTGATAGTGTGGGGTTTTCTAGATGGGAAAGGCTTACTTTGAGGTGTGCTGTTATAGCCCTACCATTGAATAGAGTGTCCAATCGGAGAGTAGTTAAGAGTAGTATCATGAAGATAATATATTTATATGAGAGTGTTCACTAGTGAAAGTATGATCCCTAGGCCTTGTTTCTAAGCATTGATACACCGTTTGCTATTAGATCCGTTACATGTTTGCTTGCTTCCTTCTTTATTTCAGTTTTACTTTAGTCTTTTCCACGCCATCAAGCTATCTTCTATCACCGTTACCACTTATAATTATCCATACCACTTGTATTTCACTATCTCTTCGCCAAACTAGTGCACCTATACACCTGACAAGTGTATTGGGTGTGTTGGGGACACAAGAGACTTCTTGTATCTTGATTGCAGGGTTGCTTGAGAGGGAATACCTTTGACAACTTCCTCCCTGAGTTCGATAAACCTTGGATGATCCACTTAAGGGAAAACTTGTTGTTGTTCTACAAACCTCTGCACTTGGAGGCCCAACAACTGTCTACAAGAATAGAAGTGCGTAGACATCAATGGGTTATACCCAACCTAAGCATCGTGACCTGATCATGTCATGAAGTTCAAGTTACGATGATTAGAATGGACCTAGTGTCCTATTTCTTAGACCGTGAGGCCATATCAATCATTGTTACTCGAGAATACTTAGATATCATCAAACGTCATTTGCGGGAGCGGTGATCATAAAGGTGTGTTCAGGTATTCGGAGGAACATGTAGAGGCATTATGCGTCAAGAGCGGAATTTTTCCATCCGCATGAAGGAAAGATACTACAGGTCCCACTCAGAGAAGTTATATCCAATAGCTGCGCAACGCGTGATTTGATCACGGGGATATCACTTACCAGGAACCAGTCAAATAGAATTTGTCCGTAACAAGATTGAACACGACATGGTTATTTCATTGATAAGATCTCGGAAAATGCAAGTATCGGAGAGACAAAAGTAATATGACACGACGTTCATGGTTCAATGACGAAAGATTTGTTGAATGCACAGGGGTCATCATAGGCATCAAGGTCCCGCTGATGATCATTGGTACAGGAAGGTCTCAACCATGTCTGGAGTGTTCCCGAACCATGGGGTATCATGCTTAAGGGCTTGATGATGCTTAGAGAGTGTTTTGGTATCGGCAGAATCACCGAAGAAAAGAAAGAGAGAAAACCGGAAGGGTTTCGGTAAGTCTGGAGAATGTTCGGAGTGGAGCTAGAAGGAGTTCCATAGACACGAGGATTGAATAATATGTAAGTAAATGTTAAATATTCATTTAATCATTTACTTATAATTATTTAATAAAATATTAAAAGGTCATATACCTAATTGGGCCAAAATCCGGAGGGAAAAGGGTCGAGGAGGGAAAGACCAAAGGGGAAGAGAGAGGGGGTGGCCGGCTAGGACAAAGGGACCCTGTAGGGGGCCCACTTGGGCCCTGGTCAGCGGCGGCCAGCCCTCTCCCTCTCCCTCTCCTTTGTTTAGTCCCACATGGCTAAGGCAATTAACTATGTGGGGGTTTTCTCATATATATTATGAGGTATTTTGACAAAATAAATATACAATAATCAATAAAAGGTTTCTTCTCTTTTGGGGAGACCTCTAGTTGATACTCTCTCTCTCCCGTGACCGTGGTCCCAAGTCTGGATCATGCGAGCAGGAGTCTTCTTCACCGTGGAGCACTGTCACGCTGCGAGATTCAGATCTAGAATCTCTACTTCCTCAACTGATGCTGGATCAGAGGAGCGGGAGTCATCGTCAGGCACCGGACATGTGTAACTCCCTCGGAGGTGCAACACTTGAGGCACTAGTAGTCATTGGAGCCGCAGGAGCCGAAGAACTTCAACCCAACCCCGAGGTCGGCTTTGGAACATCTACATGAGCCACGCTCTCCCGAGCGTTGACAATGATTTTCGGTCTTCAAGGGTAAGTTCGCGAAAATCTCCTCTAGGTACTACATTACTAATAGATAGATCCTAGCATTAGGGTTCTTTGCATAGGAAAAAATTATTATTTCATGCATGAGCCCCTACATTTTTCCTATATAAAGGGGTGCCATGCCTCTGCAAATCTCATCCAATAATTGGCCTTTCCCATTCTCTATCCGTCCCTCCGTCTCTCCCTCTTGTGTGTGTGTTCCCAAGTTTGGAACATGCTCCATGAGGCAGAAAATTCTCCACCTAGCACACATTGTCGTGCTGCTAGAATCATCCGGATCTTCTTCTTCCGTTGCCTTGCTAGACCGAGTCCCGGGAGACGTCTTATACATCATATGTGTGTAAAAATCAACGAGGCACTACCAATAGTGGTGTTGGACACTTTAAGCCTTCTAGACCTTGAGGTCTGCTACACTCGGGTTCATCAGCAACGTTTGTGCTGGAATGTAATCCCGCGACCGATCTTCAAAGGTATGAATATCGTATCTCGCTCATTACTGTACTTCTCCATAGATAGATCTTAGGTTGGTGCATTCTCGTAGTAGGATTTTTTTGTTTTCTTCCATGAAACCCCTTCAAACAAGGGGGATTGTAATTATAGGATTGAATAGAATAAAATGCGGTGTCTAGGCTTTCAGTCTCACTAGTACTAGAGGGTCAACTGTGTAGCCATCCTTTAGAATTGCACATGATACATCTTCACATGAATAATCGATCCCCTATGGTTACCGGTTTGTCACAAGGCGTGTACTACCTTCAACCTCGCGTTGTCACTACGCAAGTCAAATAATACACTCCGGTCCGAAGGATCACATCTATCTCCTCTATATCACTAGAAGAGAGAGCAATACATATAATAGATGAAACTACATAGTCTAGGATTGCATACTAGATCATACCTCAACCTAGAACCAGATCAATTACTCAAACATAGATGAATAGAAATATCAATAGTAGATCATTGAGATCATCATGTTCAATCTTACAAATAGAAGATCTAAAACAAGGGAAAGAGATAGAGGTGTTGATGGATATGGAGATGGTGATGAAGACGGCGCCCGGTGCGTGGTGGTGATGATGGTGATGGCCTCCTTCCCCTCCTCTTCTTGCTTTGACAGTTTGGAGGTGTTGATCTAGATCTTGAAGGTGTGGAGGCTATGGAGGCGGAATGGTGGCAGGGATCCACCATGGAGGCATGTGAGGATGGGGGTCTTCTCCTCTTACTCCTCTCCTCTTTGTATAGGCCTAGGACCCCCTCCCAATTTCTCCTCCTACGTTGCCTATGATCTAAGGAAGGTCTAGGAACAAACATGTGGAAAAACAGTGAATAAATGCATCGGTTCTAGGGTTTTCCATCGCCCAGGACCCACGGTACGGGCGGGCGGTATGACCAGACCCACCCATACTAGCGGTCGTTAAACTTGCAGATGCTTTCATATTTTTATTGTTGTTTCCTTATACGAACTCCAATTTGGGTATTCTTCAGCCCGTTGGATCATATAGATGAGAACTACAACACCCCGGTCTTAGATCCTGACTGTGACAGAAAAATATCACTTTTCCATCCCTCAAATGGCTAAGTCTGGTGCCTGTAGCTCCTCCATATTTCATCCTCTTGGCTCCTCTTGCCTTGATTTAACCATAATCAATCACAACACCTACACACAAGTTAAAGACAAGGAAAAGTAATAAAATCCTAATAAAAACTAATAGTTGTGCAACACTCATATGAAAATGAATGATAACTAGTAAGCATTCACAATAGGCATAGTTGTACCTAGATATAGCATGAGACGAGTGAAAATATGATTAATATATATGCTTAAATATACATCATATTTGCACTCATCACGCGCCCAAGATATTTCTTCAATGTGGCATGCCGTTGTGTTGCAGGGATTCGGCCAGAAGATCTACTTCCACACTCTTGGCTGGATCAGAGAACCGGAGGTTGTCATCATGCACCGGACGTGTGCAAAACCATGGAGGTACTGCCACTTGTGGTACCTGGTTTGTCGTGCAAGTACATGGGGTGACTTGCGAGGAGCTTCGTGACCTTGAGGTCGTCTACGAGTATGACTACATCATCCATGTTCCCCACAGAATGTAGTGCTTTCGGTCTACAAGGGTATGTTATCGAAACGTCCTCCATCATAGCATTACTCCTAGATAGATCCTGGCAATTGGTATTGCGCTATTTAAGAAAAATTTGTGTTTTATACTGCAAACTCCTTTAGTGGTATCAGAGCTGATCTATGTGTAGTATTGCTTATACAGTTAGAACACATGTTTATTGTGTGGGAATTGATCCAATAGTAGTTACCCTCTCACGTGCACTTGTCTATATCGTGGAACTGTACGGTGAAGAGTCCTAGATTGACCTTACGCGTAAGCTTACGCGATACTGGTTTCATGCTAAACATATGGCATGTACCAAATAAGTGTCTAGTGGGTGTATGTCTCTCTTTCATTAGTTGATATGACCTTTGCAATAGAGGGCCCCGAAACGGGTGTAGTAGAGACAACTATTTGATCCATGTTGTGGTTGCAAGTTCGTAGGTGGAAATGGTTCTGTCGCGGAAGCCTAATAGCTAAGTAAAACTTGCAAGAGACAAAGTAGAGGAGTCTAACTTTATTTTAGAAGAGGCATGTGATTTGATATGGTCATGGTCGTACATAAGGTAAAGTAGTTAAAGTTTCTATTTTTTTATAGTAATGGTCGTTGCTTCGATGGATAACCAACCGATGGCGTCGAGGACTTGGAACAATAGTGTGGTCAAGATGGAGATCATGCCGGAGCGCTCGATGGATATCATAGCTCGTGAAGAAGGATCATATCATATCACTATAACTACATGTGATGTTGATACCTTATATATCCTATTGTGTGCTAGTATTCGATACACTAAATTAGCATTACATAAGATGATACCTGATTAATTAATACCAAATATAGTGTTCTCCCTTAAGTGTAAACCACCAAGAAAGTCCATCATTATGAAGCACGCCATGATGATCGGGTGTTAGACATATCGATGTTCGTATATAATGGGTGTAAGCCATGTTCCATAGAAAATACACTTAGGTTAAATTGGCGAGCCTAGCATGTACATACATTCCCTCAGAACATAACAATATCAAAAGATCTAGCATGAGTCACATGAATGATGTGATCGAAATTACATTGTCCACCTTTGTAGCTATATCATCAGCTGAGACAATCAGGGATGGTATAGTGAATTGGGATCGTGTGATCACCGAAACCATCTGAGGGATGATAGTTTTAGTGGAGCTCAATTGATAATTTGGTTATAAATTTGAACTCATATTATGAACTTATTCTAAATGACTTTTCAAATATCCTTGTAGATCATGGCCTATTCCAATAAGTTTTTTGACTATGGGTCCTTCTTGCGTGATCTGGAACTTAAAGTAGATGGGTCAAACTTCATAGACTGGTTCGAACACCTCAGGTTACCCTCAATATAAATGACCTGCTCCACGTGATACCAGAACCACTAGGAGATTATCCTGATGACTTAGCAAGTGAGAAAGAGAATAAAGATTATCATGCTCAATGTGACACCTCCATTGTTGTCCAATGCGCCATGCTCCATTCGATGGAGACTGAGTTGCAGTTGCGTTTCTTCAACACCGACGCATATGAGATGGTCGATGAGTTGAAGATAGTCTTTGCACAGCAAGTTAGGCTTATGAAGTATGAGTTGTTGGACAAGTTTCTTTCAACCAAAATGAGAGAAGATGGTTGTTTGGAGAGTCACTTAGCTATCATGCATGAGTTGCATGGACGCCTTGCACACAATGTGGACTACTGGATGAATGATAGCTTTGCGATAGATGGGGTGCTACGCTCGCTTCCTCCTAGCTACAAAGACATCGTCATCGACTATATCATGAGAGAGGAAGAGTTCACCTTTCATGAGTTCATAACTAAGTTGAGAACTATCAAGGTAGAACCAATCGCAGAGGATGTCATGGATGAGGAAGGTATATATTTGATATAAAAGTTATAAAGGTTTCCTTGCAAACACTTCATAGTTTACTAAGTATACCGATACTTGTTCTGTTTTATGAAAACATGACCATCTACTTGAGGGCTTGTTGGAAGGGACGAGGTGACAATGGCGTGATGGAAAACAAGTTGGTTAATGGCCAATGACATTCTCCCTCTACAACTATCATTCGGTTTACTTATAAATTTGAATAAAGAGTATTCGTAATCGTTAAGTGTGTGAACTTATGAGTATGCCTTACATCTTGTGAGATGGTTATTCATATTAATGAGAAACAAAACAGTTGTTCTATTTCTATGAATGATTTCTTTTATGGCCTAATTACGGTTATGAATGAGTTGTTCTTATCTTTATCTAAATGGTAGTAGTTTAAACCATTTATAAAAGATTGAAAAATGCCAAAACATATTCAAACTTAATAATGACATCATTTTGAATGACACTAATGTTTAAGTCATATTGGTAGTTTCATTCGGAATGAAACATGAAGTCTTACTTGATCTTTTGACTTGGATAAACCATGTGTCATTAAGTGAGATGACTAAAACTCCGTATTAGATACATATGGTCTATAAAATATCTCTTTATCGGGTTGATGTGGGCGTACCTTATAGGTACTCGAGTTTGGTATATACGGCCTGATCTGGCAGAAGCCCACAACGTTACCAAGGCCCAATCCAGGATTAAGGTGACCTACGGAGACTCCGACTTCTTGCGACACAAGGCAAAGCATAAGATAGAAAGTTTAAACGAGCGAACCCTAATTTGTAACCGAATCGACTTGCTATCTGAGACCTAGCCTATCTATATAAAGGCTAGGAGGGGTGGCAAAGAGGACAATCACAACCCTAGTTTCCACAACCTTGCTAGATTGTATCTGCGCACCCCTATAACTTTCGACTCCCTCGATAATTCCAAGAGCATACAAGCAGGAGCAGGGACCTCTACAAGGCCTAAACCTGGGTAAACCATACATCCCTGTGTGCTTTTTTGCTAGCCGATTGATGCCTCCAGCGCTCCCTCCTTCTCCAAAACCCAAGTCCATAACAATGGGCATTGATGAGTTAAACCCTCGTCAATTGGCGCCGTCTTTGGGAATTGGGAGTGCTGATGTCACGGCTTCTTCGGCCCCATCAACCATGATCTACAACTCTACAACAGCAGAAACTCGCCTCCTCTTCGGTGTCTTCGACTTCGCCGTCCACACGTCCGCCACTCGCCCAGATTTCGAGTCCGTGGGCGAGGGAATCGGCCTGGTGATTAGGAGCTTATGCTTCCAAGTTGGTTAGCTGGGCACACTCTGCCTCCCTGATCAGCCCGCGGTTCCCGTGATTGCTCCAGCATCATGGTTTCCGCCACCGATCGACACCCTAAGCAAACTCAACGCCCCGACAACAGTCGGGAACGTGATCAGCGACAGCAGTTGCGGATCCGATCTGGGCGATCTAGCCACTGAAGATGGAGCCTACAGCTCTGGATCTGAAAGTTGCGGAAGCAACAACTTCCCCAATCACTACATGTGCACCGTCATCAATGCTGGCGACACCGACACCAGTCGCGAAAACACCAGTACAGGCCCGACCAACAGTGGCATCCCAGTTGCAAATGGTCGCCCCACCAACGGCGCGCCCACCAACAATGGGACAGAAGACCCGCACCTCACAGCGAATGAGCACACCAAAGAGCGTGTGCTGATCAAGCTCAACGACAACGAGTGGGCTCGCTGTCGAGAAGCTCTGCGGGGAAATCCCCTGCACTTAAACTCATCACAAGAGATGCTGATGGGTTACCATTGGCTTCTCAAGGAGGAGTACAAGCGCCAACAGCAAGTAATCGCACAACTCGACACGCACAGAAAAGTAGCGGATGAGTCGAGCCTTCGGCGGGCTCAGCTCTCCTCCATGGGAGGATCCTCCTCCAAGGGTAATGACCATGTGGCCGTCAAAAGGCGCTCTCGATTGGCCTACTTCACCGACGAGGAGAGAGAAGAGGCCGCGCGAGTCCTTGATTTCTCGTCCATGACAGCGGACACGCGGGGCAACGTGCTCTAAAGATGCCGCAGGCGGCGCTGACTACGGCCACCACGTACCTCCTCAACAACCAGCCTCCGGCTGGGGATCCACGAGCTGCCATGCACTGATCTATGATCACAGGCCTGGGGTAGACGAAGCTGCCCTCACCAAGAATCCAACACTAGAGCCAAAAAAGAGCAAGGCTCTGGCCAAACGCTACTCTCGCCCTTATCCAACAACAACAGCCACGACTTGTCTCGATGTCGCTGCTCACGGCGACACGACCACGATTACAATGCGTGTGATGAAATCACGCAGCGCAAGGTCGACAGGATGCGCATAAGGCGTGCCCGTTCAACTGACTCGGAGGATGACGACATAGAGCTTTGTGGCTCCAGATGCTTCAGTAGAGCCATCAGGCAGAAGCAAATGCCTAAGGGGTTCAAGCTCCCATCGGAGAACACGAAATTCGACGGCCTCTAGGACCCGAAAATCTGGCTAGAAGATCACATCTCCTCCGTCAGGTTGCACGGCGAAAGCTCGAGCACAGCGATGCAATGCCTCCAGCTACAGCTGCAAGGCGCTGCTCGAGCGTGGCTTAATAACCTCCCGCGCGGATCCATTCGCTGCTGGGAAGAGCTGGTCTACAGCTTCGTGCAGAACTTCAAGGGCACCTACAAAAGGCCCGCATAAATCAAAGAGTTAAGAGGATGCCACCAAATATCTGGCGAGTCGCTGCGCTCATACATCCAGAGATAGTCCATCATCAAGAATTCTGCAGAAGACATCTCCCAGGATCGCGCAATCGACGCATTTAACAGCGGTGTGCGTCACAGAGAGCTCAGGGAGGAGCTAGGTCGCTCGAAGCTCAAGAAAATCGACCACCTGATGGAGATCGTGAACAGGTGGGCCGATGGAGAGGACTCGGTGAAAAACCATGCCTACTTTGATGATGACGATGACCTCGGGCGTAGACGCGATCGCCGAGGGAAACGTCAAATGCGCGGCTACAAGGACTGCGAAGAGGTCGACATGGTCGCGGCTGGCTACACCGACAAACGCGACGACAACCACAACAGCAGATACCGCATTGGTGGATACTACGACAGCGGTAAAACCACGCAAGTGTGGCAGCACCACACTCACGATGAGGCACCTGCAACATCCAACCAGGACAAACTGTCCGGACCATGCAACATGCACTTCTACATCTACAAGCACGACGGCAAGAAAAAGTCCAGCCACCTTCTCAAGGACAGCAGCGAGTTCCTCAAGCTCCACAAAGGCCTGGCCTAGATGAATCGCGACGCGATCAACCAAGCCTACGGAGCCGCCCTAGGGGCTATGGCTCACGGAGCACCACCACCACCTGCGGCTGCGCCAGTCCAGAACCATGGAGGAGAGCAGTATCCGCGAGCACTGGGAAACATGGGGATGATCCAAAAGGGTCACCCCTCAAATCGAGCGCAGAAGGCAATAACTCGCCAAGTCAATTTGGCGATAAACTCTCCACCCTCCACCACTAAGTACCTCAGTGGAAGCGAGTCCTGCATCACCTTCGACAAGCGTGACCACCAGCGTCAGGTACCTCGCCTAGGCCACTGTCCCCTCGTACTCGAGGCACAGATTGGGGGCTTCGAGATGAGTCACGTTTTCATGGACGGTGGAAGTGGCATCAATCTCATGTTTGCAAGTACCTTGCATGCAATGAGAATCCCTCTGACATGTCTGGAAGTTTCAGACATGACGTTTGATGGCATCGTCCTAGGGAAGGGCGTGTACCCCTAGGCAAGATCAACCTCGACGTCATCTTCGGCACACTTCAAAATTTTCGGCGAGAGCGCATTGACTACAAAGTTGTCGATTGGCCTTCACAGTACCACTGCATCCTCGGCCACGTCATGTTCACAAGGTTCATGGCGGTACCATACTATGCCTACCTGTAGATGAAAATGCCAGGCCCAAACGGCGTCATCACAACCAACGGAAGCTTCGAAAGGTCTCACAGCTGTGATAGGGAATTCAACAGAATCTCCTAGTCCTTCGGCATGCAAGAGGAACTCGCAAGGTTGATGGAGTCGACAGACAACGGTCTGCCTTCCCTGAGCAAGCCAAGCTCACCCGACTTATCCTTCGACTCGTCGGTACACACCAAGAAAGTCTAGGTCCACCCAACGGACCCGACCAAGACGACCCTCATCGCCAACAACTTGAGTCCCGCATAGGAACTCGTGCTCGTTGAATTCCTCCGTGAGCACTGGGAAATCTTCGCCTGGTGTCCAGCGGACATGCCAGGAGTTCCCAGAGAATTTGTCGAGCACTCACTCAATGTGAATCCAGACGCAAGGCCAGTCAAGCAAACAATACAGTGACTGTCTGAACCAAGAGCAAAAGCGGTCGGTATGGAAATTAACAGACTCCTCAATGCAAAATTCATACACGATATCAAGGAAAGCACCTGGCTCGCAAATCCAGTGCTAGTGCCTAAAAAGGACACGGATATCCTGCAGATGTGCATGGACTTTACCTCCTTGAACAAGCACTACCCAAAGGATCACTTCCCGTTGCCACGGATCGATCAAATAATCGACTCCACCGCGGGATGCGAGCGCATCTGCTTCCTCAATGCCTACTCAGGCTACAAGCAGATTTGAATGAAGGAGGAAGACAAGGAGAAAATGGTGTTCACAACACCCTTTGGTGTGTTCTGTTACAACACGATGCCCTTCAGGCTAAAAAACACAGGAGCCACTTATCAGTGGTGTATGCAGACCTGCCTCAAGAACCAGCTTGGTCGCAATATCCAAGTCTATGTCGACGACATCGTCGTCAAAACAAAAGAGGAATCCGCGTTACTCGACGATCTCCACGAGAACTTCGATAACCTCCACCGCTACCGGATCAAGCTCAATCCGGACAAATGTGCCTTTGGCGTACCATCTGAGCAACTGCTCGGGTATCTCACTCCGTGAGAGGGATTGAAGAAAACCCAAAGAAAATAAAGGCCATACTGGCCATGGAGAAGCCGAAGAACGTAAAAGGCGTCCAGCAGCTGGCTAGGCGAATCGCGGCGCTCAGTCGATTCATCAGTCGAATGGGCAAAAAGGCACTGCCCTTCTACCAACTTCTCCATAAAGTTGACAAGTTCGAGTGGACAGACGAAGCACAAGAAGCATTCGAGGACCTCAAGCGTCTATTGTCCACCTTGCCAGTATTGGTGATGCCTCACGAAAAGGAGCCGTTGTTGCTATATATCTTCGCCACCAACCAGGTGGTCAGCACCATGCTCGTGGTAGAGAAAGCCAAAGAAAATAAAGTCCACGGGGTACAACACCCAGTCTACTACCTCAGCGAGGTGCTCACACCAACAAAATAGCGGTACCCGCACTACCAGAAGCTGGCCTACGACGTCTTCATGGCCGCCAAGCGACTGCGCCACTACCTCCAGGAGCACCCAATCGTAGTGGTGAATGATGCCCCGCTCGGGCACATACTCAATAATCCTGATGCCACCAGACGTGTCACGCTCTGGGGTATAGAGCTGTCTCCACGAGACATCATGTACGAGAAGCCCGACGCGATCAAATCGCAAGTTCTCCCGGACTTCCTCGTGCACTGGATGGAGAACCAGCTCCCCGACAAGACAGACATGTCCTACCTATGGACAATACACTTCGACAGATCCAAGCGCAAGGAAGGAGCGAGCGCAGGTGTCATACTAACATCACCCCAAGGTGATAAGATGAGGTACGTTCTACGAATGCAGTTCACAGCCTCCAACAATGAAGCCAAATATGAAGCCTTGCTCCATGGGATGCAAATGGCAAAAGCGTGCGGCGCCAAGCGACTCGTCATCTATGGTGACTCCAAGCTCGAGGTCAACCAAACAATGAATGAGTGCGATGCTCTAAGCGACAACATGATCGCCTACCGCGACCTCTACGACACACTTGAAGGGGACTTCGACGGCTGCGAGCTACACCATGTCGGCCGCGAGAGCAATGAGGAGGCGAACATACTCGCCAACATTGGTTCCACATGCGCCCAAGTGCCACCTAGCGTATTTATAGAGCGCATCTGCAAGCGCTCCATCAAGCCAAAAGCCATAGAGCCTAAAGCTAGCACGACAAAGGACTCGGGGGCTATGCCACCAAGCGAGCCTATGGCACTCGACAACATAGAGCCAGACGTAGGACTCGAAGGCCCCGTGGAGGTCATGATGATCAAGCCATCCTGGACACAGCCATACATCACATACCTGCTCAGCAAAAGGCTACCAGATGACCCGACCGACGCGCGCCACATAGCGCGACGATCCAAGGCATTCTCCCTCATCAACGATGAGCTATACAACTTGTAACACCCCTAGTTTTATTAACACTAATTAGGGTTTGTTTTGTGCATCATGAGAATAGCATGCATCTCATGGTTTGATAAACTTTGAATTAAGAAAATAAGAAAACCCTAAAAAAATAGTGTTTCCCCTCTCTTTGAAAACCTTCAAATGGTTTCTATTATTTTGAAAACTACCAAAATGTTGGAGCCCAACAGGACTAATAGGCCCCCTATAGTATTTCGATACTTTTACAAAGTCTCTTGTATTTTTTTGAAATTATACAAAACAGAAAATAAATAGAAATACAATTGGAAAAGAGGAAATCAGAAAAATAAAAAGGTTTTCTGAAAATAAAAACCTGCCACAACCCTAACCTGGGCCGAGCCCATGCCCTTTCCCTCCTCTCTGCCGCTCGCGCGTAGCCGCCAGCAGCCCGTTGCCCATGCTTTGCCGCAGCCCATCCTGGCCCAAGTGCGGCCCAGCTAGCCCGATACCCCTTTGGCCTTCTTTCTCCACCGTCGTCTTTGTCGACGACGAGCCAGCGGCTCGTTGTCATCGCCGTCGCCGTCCGTTGCTGTCGCTATGCGCCAAGATTCCCGCCGCCGCCCCCGAGCACCTACAAGACCTCGCCACGTCATCACGGATGAACCCTAGATACTACTCTGCCTCTCCTTCTTTCTCTTCTGCCGCGTCCGCCTAATCCTAGCCGCAGCAGACGTTCGTCGTCGCAGTTTCCGGTCGCCCTGGGCCAAGCCAATGCCACCGTCGAGCTCCCCGCGCTATCCTCGGTCACCTTGCAGAAACAATTGAAGTTGCGCGCCCTCAATCGATCCTTCCGACTGCCCCTTCTCCGATGATCGAGCACCATCGATTTACTGGAATACGACATTCCTCGGCATCAACGACCCCTCCATCGCGACCCTGGTGAGCCTCTGGTGCTCAGACACCTCTCTGTTTCCTCCCTCTTGCTCTCTGTTGTCCTCCCCACGAGCACTGTCTGTTGCTGCCGCAGGAATTCGTCGTCGGCGTGTCTCCGATGACCAAAATCAAGCGGCGCCACCACCATTCGCATCCACGCTGTCTGCTCTTCCCAGCTAGACCAACCCCACAGCCCCGCAAGCTCTAGATCGACGGATCGATTGAGGATCTGGGAGTTCCTCCTTGGCTGACGTCAGCAATGCGTCATGCTGATGCAGTATTCCCTTTTCTTTTCTTTTAATCAATTCTGAAATTATTTTCCATAAATATTAATATGACAAGTGGGCCCAGTGTGTCAGGGTTTTATTCTTTTTAGAAATGATTTCTGAAATTAATAAAAGTCTGACATGTGGAGCCAGCTGGAAAATAATTTAATAAATTCCAAAAATGTTTAATTGTTTTAAATTGATTTAAAATGGATTAAAATTGGGAAAATCATAACTAATTCATTTTAAATCAGAAAAATATGTATAATATATCAAAATGTTTATAAAAATGAGATCTACACAATAGACTCATACTAATGCATCATTAAGCAGCTTACGTGAGAAGTTTAATTAGAAGAACAAAATAAATCCTTTCATATGCATCTAGGGTTTCTCCGAATTAGGGTTTGCACCCCTCGGACCCTGTTTAAATTGGTGAAGCATGTCTTAGGGTTTCATTTCAATACACTTTAACTTGTCATATCATCATCCTTGCTTGAGCACTGCATCGATGCCATGTGTTGATTGTTGTTTTCCTTTCCGGTGTTTCTGCTTCTTCTCGGTAGACCTCGGAGTTGATGTGAGCAATGATATCGAGTCCAAGATTGTAGATCGAGATCAACACCATCGAAGGATAACGATGATTGATGCCAAGCAGATGAAGCTGAAGTTCTATATCTGAGTATAGGCAAAGGCAAGCAAAACCCCACACATGATATAAACCTACGATTTCGAAGTATTTGATCCTTGACATGTGCATACGATTCGAAAGTCTTTTATGATAGATAGAGTAATCCTATCTGATGCATGTTACCTCTGTAGCCTATATTCCCTGATCCACTGCTCCTATCATAACTAGGGTTTGGTGGATGAGCTTCACTAGAGCTGTTATATCCGTTGTGCTTAGCCAAGCTTAGTTGTTACTGCTGGTTCATCTGGTTGATGAATCAAAGCTACGAATGAACCTAGTTGGATAGGATGACGTGGTATGATCAGAGACAAAAGTAAAACATGATAAGGCTTGTATGGGAGGCCATGTCGGGTTGTGGTTTTTGCAGTCCCATACTTGCCAGTACTAGGACCTGAGTTCTTGCCTCTTGAACAAAAACAAGCGTACAGCCACACAGGGGCCTGGAAACCCCCTCGACCAAATAACTTTCCTAGTAGATTCCATGAGTCACATAGTTCGGGCGTTCCTTTCGACATATGCATTCTGGTCGTTCTTGAAGGAGGTGGAGGAGGTGCATTCATACAGGTAGGTAAGCGTGGCCGGGAACAGGAGAGGCACGGCCTCCGTAATCTTGTTCCCTGCACACATCTCTGGGGATCGGCTTCGCTTGACCTGTTACGGTGGCATCTCCTTAGGGTGTGACTCATGGTCTCGGCAAAAGAAAGGTAAAGGTCGTGGTCAACCACTCTATGTCGGCCTTCCAAGAAAGAGGGCTAATCTTAAGTGGCATTAAGAATCGGTTCGTACGTGTGGGTAAAGTTGTGCACCCCTGCAGGGTTCATAATCTTTTCGAAAAGTCGTGTCCACGTTTATGGATGACTTGGGAACGGACATGATGATCATAGAAAACTATAACCTACTCGTAAAACTTGACAAGAGATGTGAGGTGTGCTTAAGGATGCTTCCTCAGGGATCGAGGGGTGATCCTAGTTGATAGGTTCAACTGATAAAGTTTTGGTGGATATCAAAGGAAGATCAAAGCTAGAGATATCATTTTCTTATCCCCTTTTAAAAGGTTCTACTAGTCGAGCTTCTCCTCTTTCTCTTTTACAAAGAAAGTTAGCTTTATGCAAAGTTGCTCCACCGGCCATAAGTCTTGCGGACTACACCCTGTACTCAGCCTTGCTTTGTTGATACTTTTGCAGCAGGTAAGTGTTACCATAGAAGAAGTGTTTATTACAACATCGACATCGATGAGTAGCTTGGGGTTCCCGGTCGGAAGCCTGGAATCTATGGATTGGGACATCATCGTTATGCTTCAGGCCTCTTAGGCCATTTGTTAAGTTTGCTATACTTAATAGAATAATTTGACTTTTGTTGTTTGATGTTTGTGGTTAGTGACCTCTGCTTGTAATATTTTGGATCTTTGCTCAGATATGAGCTTGCTGTAATAATTTTTGTGTCGTAGGGTCACTGTAATGTTACCGATTCTCTCTCTGTATGCTTCCGAGATTTAGGTTAGGCTTATATCAAACAGAGGTCTGGGATGTTTCTAGCCCTAATCTCAGGGGTGTCACAGGTTTTGGTATCAGAGCAGTACCGTCCGTAGGAAAACCTTTCTACTGGTCGATGTTGAGTCTAGTGTTTGTGAAAACTATTTTAAAAGATGAAAAGTAATTACGAAAACTCTAGTATGCTTCTTTTTCTCCTTATCCAGTTTCGCTCTAACTCTGGGTCATCTTATCTTGTGTTGACTTTGAAAAGTTTTTTATCTCGTCTCGTCTTTCAAAGCTTAGGTGCCTCTTTGGCATGTTGTTTCTCAACCAGTTGACCTAGTGTTGAGTTCTCCAGAGTCAGTTGTGTGTGTTCCTTGTTTCCCTTTGCTTTGCTTCAGTTGAGAGATTCCTTTCCAACATTATCTCTCTATCTTATGGGCCCACAACATTGTGTTGATGGTTCCATAGTGTTCTGTTCTAGGCCTCGAGGTTTCCTTTCCCCTCGTGTACCTACTTTTAGTTTGTTTGGATACTTCAGAAGTTTTGATTTATTCTGGAAGCTGCCTCGTGGTTATTATCTTGTAGTGCTCTTCGTGCTACTAAGATAGTAGTTACTCTTTTCTCGGGTTTTAACCCTTGGACTTGAACTAAAGATCCCGGATTGTGCTGGATTTTGCTGATGTGAATCTTGCACATGAAGATGACCTTTAACCCAAGATCCATTTTGTTGATCCCTGTTGTTAATGATTTAACATTACCTTAGGATGGCTAGTACCTTCTACTATAGCCTTCAAGCTTGTGGTATTTGTCACGATCGAATTGTGACAATTAAGGACTTCCCCTACCACATGGTATGGCAGATGTTCTTTAATGGAACCAATAGGTCACAACAAAAGTACTCCTTGTGAGTCTCACTTCTATACTCGTGACTCTTCCACCCCTCCCTTTCCTGCATTGGTCTTCAGAAGATTATTGACTTATGCATCCACATCTCGGGATTCTATCCCGAGCATGTTCCTGTTTCCTTGTTATTTCCGACCACTGTTTACCAGTTGGTAGCCAAGTAGTAAATGTGCATTGGTGTCTTCTAGTGCAAGATATTCTTGTGGTCCGTCAAGACAAACCATTTCGGGATGTCAGGAGAAACAAACTCCAGTAGCTCGTCATATCTAGGACCACATCAAAGTGTTGTAATCCGCAGATCAATAAGCATTGATTATTTTTTGATCTGTTCTACCTTAAAGTATCACACTATTATATACTAAGAGGTCGTGTTGAGTTCATGACTCGCTTAATGAAGTGATACTCTTGTACATCTTTACCCACCCTTCCTTCGAGCTTTCATGCTCGTGAATGATGCGTGTGCGTAATAATGTGGCCATCTAAGAGTCTGAGCAATCATTATTGCTTTGTACCTCAATAAGGACATTTGTGTCATTCTTAGCATGATGGTTAATATATCACTAAGCAAAGGATGATTGTGCCATCAAGTCCGCTATTCTGGTACACTCTCTTCGGTCAAAGAGTTAGGCTCATGCCGAAGCTCTGAGACTATGTCTTCTTGCCTTACTAAGCAAGTTTCCTCTAGAACTAAGTGACATATCGGTGGTTCGTGATATTCTAGATGTCTCACTAGAAGTATCGCCATGTTGCCACATGACCATGTTGTCAAGTTCTTGAGTAAGTCAGTTCTGTGAACTGTTCTTTTCTCCAAGGATCCATATTGGATACCCCTGAACTAGGTGGTTGAGCTTAAACAACAACTTGGAGACTTGTAATACAAAAGTTATATCTGACTTAGTTCATCTTAAAGGGATGTCTAGTTTTGTTTGTGCTGAAGAAAGATAGTGTTTCCTTCGTGGATATGTTATCTTTCCCCACCTTGATTTGATACGGGCTATCGTTAAATCAAACTCAGTTCTAAAGAACTATCCTGATGATGTATTTACTCGTGATGTTTCACCTAAGTACATCTTCATGTCCTTTGGTCTGACCAATAGTTTTGCCTTGTTCATAACATATGAGTCCATCTTCTTGGAGTATCTCGATAAAGTTTGCTATTGATCCCATCGATGACATTCTTATCTTCTCCATGCTAGACAAGATTCATATGGAACAGTTGGCATTAATGTTGGGAACTTTCTGAGAGCTATCTTCGTGTTATCTCGAAGTATGTGTTCTGGATGTTAGAAGTAACCTTCTCCGGTTCACGTGTAATTGTTGAAAGATGTCACCATGGATTAGAGTAGAGTTATTCTTGTTTTCGCGGGAATCGTTTCAAGTCAGTCAAGCATGTGCAAAGTATTCTTGATATGGTAGTTCAATACCTTCCCATCTCGAGAACATCCTCTAGCACGTAAAGCCATTGGCTGATTTGTCATGGAAGAGAAGAAGTTCTACAAACTTCAATATCCCCCAAATGCTTTCCAACAAGGATATACTTGTGTTTTGTTGCAAATCAATTCATATAGGAGCAATTATCTTTTGATAACTTACTAATGCATGGGTTACGCAACCTAGCTTATCTTATGGAGCTTGACAATGTAGTCCATGTCTTGAGAATCTAGTAACTTTACCTTCGTGGTAAATGTTGCGAACTATCTATTCAGACATGCTGAGTCTGAAGTATCATTCCACTTAACCGAATCTGAATCTCAAGCAGATATATGGTTGGTGTTCTTCAAGGAATCATAGATCTCTCTGAAAACCCGGCAAGATTGATGTAATGGTTGACACAATTATTTGGAAGACATATTGCCACAGTCTCTTGAATTAGCAATAACAACCACTCTTAATGAGGCATCTTCTATGATTTACTATAGGAGTTGTTATTATGGTTTCCTTTGTAACCTAAGTCCGACCTTTCACTTGATGTCCCGTGTCTCGAACATCAATGAGAACATTTAAAGAAGCGTTGCTAAATGTCTCTCGGTTGATCCTCCAGACCCTTTTAGGTTGGCAAGTGTATTTTTGTGCCAAGTAATTGAAGTCTGAGAATGAAGTTTCTTTTCCCTTGTGTCATCAGGAATCTTCTTATAGATTCATCTTAGTGGTGCAAACTGATATCATGATCTTTGGCAAAGATTTTGATAGACCTATATGAATTAAGAGTTTCCTCTGGTTCCTCTAACATGTTTAAAGAGTGACTATGATTTTGTTAATCAAAAGTTCCTCTTATTAGATGTTCCTTGTGACTCTTATGAGTCCTCTACACTAAAATACCTTTCTGTCTTGACCTTCTGCTGAATGAAAAAGTGATCCTTCTGTATCAAAAGCAGTTCAACAACTTGGTTATCTGTATCTTTGTACCCTGGAAGCTCTACTTAAGTTGTATAGTAGAGGTTCATCTCTCCAAGTCCGTAGTCGTGTTCTTTCCTTTGTAAACTCTTCTGAAGATCCATGGTCTCAATCCTTATGAAGAACATCTATCTAACACCTTGAAACCATCCCCTCTTGTTTCCTCTGTTACCTTGGCGTATTTCATGCTCGTTAGCTCCAGAGATGTAATGAAACATCTATCCATGAGTCGACCATGAGATACTCTTTTGTGGTTTCGTGTCTTTCCCTCTCTTCTTTAGTGTGTGCAGCTACCTCGAAGAAATGAAGCGCTTCATTCATTCAATGATGGTGGCATGGATCAACCTCTTCGAGAAGATCGTTGAAGTTTAGTGTGACCCTGTGATGACCCACAAGTATAGGGGGTGTATCGCAGTATTTTCGAGGGAAGTGAAACCCAATTTATTGATTCGACACAAGGGGAGACAAAGAATATTTATAAGCCTTAACGACTGAGTTGTCAATTAAGTTGCACCTGGAAACAATCTTTCTCACAACAGTTTATCAGTAGCAACAGTTTTGTAGTAGCAATAGTAAAGTAATAGCAGTAGTAAAAGTAAAGACAACAGTAACAATTGCAGCAAACAGTACGATAAAAGCGCGGTAGGAATAGGGATGGATGGTCGGGCGTTGCATGGATAAGACAATTCATATAGCCATCAAGACATAGGACATTTGCAGATAAATAAGATAAAGCATCCAAGTACTAAATAATCATAGGCATGTGTTCCATATATAGTCATACGTGTTCACAATGAGAACTTGCACAACATCTTTTGTCCTGCCAGCCCGTTTACAGCGGGGCCTCAAGGGAACTACTGGCAATTAAGGTGCTCCTTTTAATAGATCACTAGAGCAAAGCATTAATACTCTGTGAAAACATGTGATCCTCACATCAAAGCCATTCCCTCCGGTTATCAGGATTATTGTCACTTCGGGGCCTTTGGTTCCGGACAACAATATGTGTATACAACTTGCAGGTAAGACCATAAACAATACTATCATAATGAATCAATAACATGTTTAGATCTGAAATCATGGCACTCGGGCCCTAGTGACAAGCATTAAGCATAACAAGTTGCAACAAAGTCAAAAAACACTAATAATAGATACTAGGCACCATGCCCTAACAATCTGATGCCATTACATAAACGATCGCATCCAATCCCTACCATCCCCATAGCCTACAGTGGGGGATTACTCACTCATGGATGGGGAAACATGGATGGTCGGTGGAGAAGCAATGGTGATGATGATGGTGATGATCTCGTCCGATTCTCCATCCCGGCAGGGTGCCAGAACGGAGTTTGTGGTTCTAAATCACAGAATCTAGTGGTGGCGGCATAGCAGAACTCTTTCTGGAAAAACGTCGAACCCCCCTGGGTTTTTAGGTCAGGAGGCATCTTATAGGCGAAGAGGGAGACCGAGGGGGTGACCGAGGCAGCCAAACCACCCCCATGCGTGGCCTGGCCTGGCCCGTGCGGCCAGGTGGTGTGGGGCCCTCGCGACCCTCCTCCGTCTCGTCTTCTGGCTCCGTGAGTCTTCTGGTGAAATAGGATATTTGGCATATTTTTTGAGATTTTTCCTGATAGTTGATTTTCTGCACAAAAACTAGACACTAAGGTAACTCTGCTAAAAACAGCGTCAATCCGTGTTAGTTGTATCCAAATCACACAAGTTTAGAGGAGAAACAATAGCAAAAGTGTTCGGGAAAGTAGATACGTTTTGGACGTATCAACTCCCCCCAAGCTTAGCTTATTGCTTGGCCTCAAGAAATTAAACTGAGTGCGATAAAAGAAACTTTCACGAACACATTTGCTTCATAAGATGTATATATTCTCAGCATATGATCAACTACTTAGGCAATTCACAATAAAGAGTATGCAACTAAGTTTACTTAATAGCCAATGCAAGCTATGAAGAGATTCCAACTCAAAAAATAATAAGTAGCATGAAACATAAACATAAGCAACATTGCAATGCTCATAAAAAGGTATGATAGAGTGGTATCTCGCTTGTCTTTGATTGTAGAGCAAACATAAATGCCAAGGCACCTCTGAAGTTCAAGTGAAGACTAGAAGTAAAGATATCAAAGATACGAGCATCAAAGTCATGACACAATTAATCAAGTTTTGAGACAAGCATATTACACTAAGAATGACAACTATGCTCTCAAGGAAGTGCTCGTAGAATATGTGGAGACTCGACAAGGAAATGAAAAGGTTTTGAAAAGTTTGAAAGGCTTCCAAATGCTGAAAGTATGGTACTCATTAGCTTTGAGCTCTCATTGCCCCTATCATAAGCATCTTTAAATGATTAAGGTGAAAGTGAGGTCCAATACAAGTTATATGCTTGACAGACCATAAATTGGAAATCTCATGTCCCTTGAGTACGAGGGTCGCTCCTCATGCTACTCAACTTTAGTTACCGGTAAGTTCTTGTCATAGTAAATACATGCGTATCATAGAGAACCGCCAATGGGGTACCCCTTGCCCGATGATACGGAAGAATCCCCATATCGAAATGAGAAGGCAAGCAGACAATGAGCATCTCAGCAATCTTCTTATTTACCATGGGAAAATGGTGCTTTTTTCTCTCTTTCCTATTTTCTCATCATCTCTTTTTTTCATTTTTCTCAATAACGATCTCTCTCTTTTTTTATAAGAAGAATGCTTCATAGATTGCTCATTATGGTTATGATGCAGGTTCCCACCATGATTAGGCATGGATTAGAGCAGCCGCACAGGCGTTTGTCTAACACCCATACATAACTCCATTGACTTACAAGATCCCCTTTTATTTCACATCGACGACATCCGTAAACAAAAGAGCATGATATCAACGGGGTATATATTTATAGGTGTTGAAAGTGGTCCCCGTGACAGCACGGTTCTGCTAATCCCCAGCCTATAATTTGCAAGCATATAACTTTCATGGACAGTCACAATGGTTTAGGTTTATTAAGTGCAAGAAATAAAGTGTTGCATCAAGTTCGTGAGAGCTTTACTAACTAACTTTCTCATAACAAGCAAACATTTTATTCAGAAGAACAAGGCATACTGAATATGCATGGAAAAGCAAATGATGCTAATAGGTAGGTATGGTGGACACTTTTGGCAATATTGGTTTTGGGGAGTTGGAAACACGAGTAGAGCTCATACTCAGTGCAAGTGAAGGTTGCCAATAGTAAGGGAGCGACAAACGAGAGAGCGATAATTGTCATAATCATGCTTGCAACAAAACAGGACTAATCATGGAATGAAAGTGATTCAAGATCCCTGAGGCAAAATAATTCATCGAGGCTTAACTGATTATTGTTTTAGTCTTGCATGCGTGAGCATGTGCCAAGTCAATTCAAGTGAAACATTCAGAGGAGGATACCGCAGTGTCATACCAAGTTATGAATAGAACAATGCAAGCAAACATTCATATGACATGCTACAAACCATTAGCAAGCTAGAGCTAATCATAGGAAAGCAAGAACTACTAAGCATCCATAAATAACATACACCTAACATGAACAGACTGAGCATGCCCACAATGATGAGTATATGTACAAAAATGAAAACAAATAGAGTTTGTTACCAGCCTCTTACCACACCTCAATTTGTCATTAATCCTCATTATTGCCCTTCACTTGTGTGGCTTGAATAATAACATGAAACCAAATTCTACTGAGGACTGCTGAACCCTACAACGAACTTCACAAAACCAAAGAAGAACAAAAAATATTTTTGTTGTTTTTGATTTTTAAAGGCAAGAGCAAAAAGGAGGAACAAGCAAAGCAAAATCTTTTTGGGTTTTTCGAATAGTCCAAAAAAAGCAAAAAGAAAGAGGAAAACCAAGGCTAAAAAGACAAAGTAGCAAATAAAGAGAAACAACGAAAATATTTTTGGTCTTTTTGTGTTTTAGAAAGCAAAAGTAAAGAAAGAACGAAACTAAAAAGGGAACGAAACATGGATATATAAAGTACCGACTAAACATGATATGTAGATGAATGTGATGTCGGTGTACCTCCCCCCAAGCTTAGGCTTTTGGCCTAAGTGGGTATCAATCCCAAGATGCCCAAGATGGAGCGCCTCCGTAGTACGGCGAAGAGGTGCCCTCGTCCTGATACGAGATCGAGGATGCCCCAGCGTAGTGCGCAGAATAGTCGTAAGAGGGCATATCCCCCTAGTGTTGCCCGTGGAAACCAAGCAAGCGGAGCTGCTCATCCACCTCCTCCTTGGAACGCGACCATGGCCTCCTGTAAATACTAAACAAAGTGGATTGTGGCAAAGGAATTTACCTCTCGTCTCCGTCAGTAAACAACATCCTGTATACTAAACCCTCCGTACTAGAGTCGGCAGTGACAAAGTGATGTGTTTTGATAGCCGCAAGATCAAGCCTTTGTGGTGTCAACACAGTATCATTAGGATCCACAGAAAGTTCTAAAGCAGCAACCATACGTGAGGCAATAATACCCCCATAAATATGTCCTCTAGCGGCTAGGCGGCGAGCAATGAGAGAGCCAAGATTATACTTGGTATCATTATTAAGTGCAGCAGCGAGGAAGGCTAAATGATAATTAGAAATATTACTAGTGTTCTCCCTACCAAGAATGCTAGTGGCAAGATAATAAGAAAAATATCTAAGAGCTGGGAGTTGAATGTTCCTTATCTTCCCGTGCTGAGCTACGCGGTCATCGCATTTGTCACACTTCGGTAGAGCTCCAGCAAATCAACGGGTTGACCTTGGATCTTCTTCACTGTCCCAGTCATGCCTATGCCTATAATGCTGCAAAATCTTTCCAGTGACATGGTAATAGGCTGATTATAAATTCTGAATGAAATAGTTGACTGATAAGGGGTGTTAGTGAAAACGAAACTCTCAACGAAAGTTTTGGTGAGCACGGCATATTGCTCACTCTCATCTTCCATGAACATGGTCAGACCAACCCTCTGAACCAGTAGTAAGAAATCATCAAGGATCCCGGCAGCTCGCCAAAAGGTAAAACAAGGGAAAGTAGATGGGTGAGCATCTCCCTCATCTCCTTCATTGCTAAAGCGTGGTGCAATAAGATCTTCATTATATGACGGCCTAAACTGAGAGGCTTCTCTTTAAGTCCTTGCCCTCCTGGGTGTGTCCCTCTCAAATATTTCTCCAAAAGTGTGGTTGTTCATCTTTGATATTCTGAAATTTAAACATCCATTATACAAGTGATTGCAAAGTGAATACATAATGAAGGGAACTACTCATAGGGACTTGTAAGAGGCCTAGGCATGCATCAAAACAGTTTCTATAAGCATTGAACAAGCTTACAAGCTCTCATAACCTGTCACCTACAGTAGCAAAATACTCAAGATATAAACCACCAAACACAAACCTACTTGGACAAGCGGAGGAGTCACATACCAAGAACAAATGCTCCAAATTTCAGCAGCAAAGATGGGCTGAGCAGGGAGATCGAAAAATCGTGAGCAAGAACAGCAGGAACGCAATTTCGAGCAATGAGCTGGTGTTTTCTCGAGAGAGAGAGAGAAAGAAGTGGAAAGTGAGAGAGTGGGTGGAGGGCCAGGGGTGGCCCACACCATGGATAGGCGCGCCCCTGGTGTGGCTGCGCCACCAGGTGGTGTGCCTGCCAGGTGGGCCCCCTAGGTCACTCCAGGTACTCCTTTGCCCCTTTTTCACGTAAAAATTTAATATGAATTTTCTGGAATTTTTCGAGACACTTTATTTTTTAGCAATTTTCAGGTATTGATGAATGATCTTCTGACAAAAAGATGTTTTCGTTGAGATGAAAAAACAAAAAAAAAACAAAAACTTCAGAAGTTCTAAGACACTCTAATATGCAAGCAACTAGCAAAAGAAAAGTAAACTAAGCAAAAGTAAAAATTAAAATGGATAAAATAAAAGTAAGCAAAGATAATCATGGTGAAAACGTTGTTTTGTTCATTAAAATCCCCTTGTTAACAAGGTTGATCACGTCTTGTTACAAAAACAATTTTATATGAAACAAAACTTTGTATTCCACTAACGATTATGTTACCTCAACCTTGATAGCAATGGTCCCAATCATAATAGTTTCATATTTTTCTCGTGGTATGGGACAATATATTTCTCCAACTTGGATGCCTTCAACATGTTCAATTGAGTTTAAACCATAAGTATTATCAATCTTCTTGGGGAAATAGACAGTATGCTCCTTTTTATTAACATTAAAAGTCACTTTTCCTTGATTACAATTAATAGCAGCTCCTGTAGTATTAAGAAAAGGTCTCCCAAGAATAATAGACATATTGTCATCTTCAGGCATTTCAAGCACAACAAAATCAGTTAATATCAAGAAATTATGAGCCATTTGAACAGGTACATCCTCACATATACCAACAGGAATAGTAGTAGATTTATCAGCCATTTGCAAAGATATGTCAGTTGGTATTAGTTTTTCCAACTAAGGTCTCTTATAGAGAGAAAAAGGCATAACACTAACTCCTGCTCCCAAATCACACAAAGCAGTTCTAACATAACTATTTTTAATAGAGCATGGAATAGTTGGAATCCCTGGGTCTCCAAGTTTCTTTGGAACCTTACCATTAAAGGAATAATTAGCAAGCAAAGTAGAAATTTCTTCATTGGGGATCTTCCTTTTATTAGAGACAATATCCTTCATATACTTTGAATAAGGAGGCAGTTAATAGCATCAGTCAAAGGTATTTGCAAAAATAAAGGTTTCATCCACTCAAAAAACTTGTTATAGTGTTCATCTTCCTTTGACTTGTGTTTCTTATCAGGGAAAGGCATAGGTTTTTGGACCCAAGGCTCTCTTTCACTACCATTCTTCTTAGCAACAAAATCTTCTTTAGTGTATTTAGTATTCTTAGTGTGCCTTTCAAGTTCTTCTTCAACTTTTTCTTTATCAGGAGCATCATTTTTCTCATTAGCACTTTTAGTTTCAGCATTAGAGATAGATATACTATTAGGATCTTCAGCAGGTTCAGAAGGTTCTACAATAGTTTTATGTTTCTTTTTCCTTTTCTTAGGAGTAGTACCACTATTTTCAGTTTGTTGAGAATCCTGCTCAATTCTTTTAGGATGCCCCTCGGGATATAGAGGATCCTGGGTAGCAGGACCACTTCTAGTTCTAATTTCATAAGCATGTTTTTCTTTAGCAGCATTAACTAGCAAGCCTCTTTGTACTTTAATAAGCTAATAAATTTGAGTTTGAACCATTTGAAAATGTTTAACAATCATTTTAACATCATTAGATGTTCTTTCCACAATATCTTTTAACTCAATAATAGCTCTAGAGTTTTCCATTAAATGATTTTGCACCCTTTTATTAAAATTATCTTGCTTAACAATAAAAATATAAAATTCTTCTAAGCATTGATCAGGAGGTTTCGAGTAAGGAATATCACCTTTATCAAAATGTTGGAGAGAGTGTACCTCAATAGTGGATGAGTGGGGGATTGGCTTACATAATTCTTCTATAGGAGGTAAATTCTTGACATCTATAGCTTTAATTCCCTTCTCCTTAAGACATTTCTTAGCTTCCTTCATCACTTCATCATTTAGTTCAATAACTCCCCTCTTCTTTGATGTTGGTATTGGCTCACGCACAGTTAACTCAGGTGTAGTTGTCTCAGGTATAGTCGGTTTAGGAGGAGTCCAATCTTCATAATTCTTTCTTATTTTATCCATTAATTCCTCAGCTTCTTTGGGAGTTCTATTCCTGAAAACATAATCAGCACAACTATCCAGGTATGTCCTAGATTCTTCAGTTAGTCCATTATAATATATATCAAGAAGCTCATTTTTAGGTAATGGACATCTAGCCTGTGCATGACTCAAAGCACAAAACCTTGCCCATGATTCAGGCAATATCTCTTTTTCTCCCTGTTTAAAATCAAAAAGTTCCTGCAAAATAGCATGTCTAGCACTAGGAGGTAAATATTTCTGAAGAAGGTACTAATCAAGCAATTAGGGCTATCAATAGATCCAGGAGGTAAATTATTAAACCAAGTTTTAGCTTCTCCTTTCAGTGAAAAAGGGAAAATTTTAGCAACAAAGTAGGTGCGCATCTTAATATCATCAGAAAATAAGCCACTCATGGTAGAAAGCTCAGTCATATGTGCTACCGCACTTTCATTCTTAGTCCCACAAAAAGGTTCTTTATCAATAATAGTTATGTAAGATAAATCAAGAGAGAAATCATAATCCTTATGTTTAATGTTTATGGGAGATGTAACAAACTTAGCATTAGGAGATAATTTAGGTCCAACAGTATGTTTCTCAAGAAGACTCTTAATAGCACTCCTATCCTAGGTGTTTTGGCATTCTTTAATAAATTCATCAGTCATCTCTATATAACCGTCTTCAATATCATAGCTCTTTCTAGACTCAGGTGAACTGTAAGGTGCAGTAGTGTCTTCATTAGGAGTTTCAGTATTTCCAGCTATAGTTCTAGCAATCATAGCATCTAGGAAAGGACCTAATGAACCACTCTTATCAAGCACAGTAGAAGCAGCATCATAAATATCAGAAATTTCAGATTCAACAGTAGTAGCAGTATGTGTAGCATGTGTGTGTGGTGGTGTAAGGAACTTACTCATAACAGATGGTGAATCAAGAGCAATAGAGGTGTTCAGAACCGTACCTCTTCTTGTAGTGGATGGTAAAATAGGAACCTTGCCATCACGAGACTTACCCATGATGGATGGATGGCAGTGAACAATAGTGATTCCAAGTGAACTTGATAAATAAAGCTATGCTCCCCGGCAATAGCGCCAGAAAATGATGACCCACAAGTATAGGGGGTGTATCGCAGTATTTTCGAGGGAAGTGAAACCCAATTTATTGATTCGACACAAGGGGAGCCAAAGAATATTTATAAGCCTTAACAACTGAGTTGTCAATTCAGCTGCACCTGGAAACAATCTTGCTCACAACAGTTTATCAATAGCAACAGTTTTGTAGTAGCAATAGTAAAGTAATAGCAGTAGTAAAAGTAAAGATAGCAGTAACAATTGCAGTAAACAGTAGGATTAAAGCGCGGTAGGCATAGGGATGGATGGTCAGGCATTGCATGGATAAGACAATTCATATAGCCATCAAGACATAGGGCATTTGCATATAAATAAGATAAAGCATCCAAGTACTAAATAATCATAGGTATGTGTTCCATATATAGTCATACGTGCTCGCAATGAAAACTTGCACAACATCTTTTGTCCTGCCAGCCAATTGCAGTGGGGCCTCAAGGGAACTACTGGCAATTAAGGTGCTCCTTTTAATAGAGCACCGGAGCAAAGCATTAACACTCCGTGAATACATGTGATCCTCACATCAAAGCCATTCCCTCCGGTTATCCCGATTATTGTCACTTCGGGGCCTTTAGTTCTCGAAAACAATATGTGTATACAACTTGCAGGTAAGACCATAAACAATACTATCATAATGAATCAATAACATGTTCAGATCTGAAATCATGGCACTCGGGCCCTAGTGACAAGCATTAAGCATAACAAGTTGCAATAAAGTCAAAAAGCACTAATAATAGATACTAGGCACCATGCCTAACAATCTGATGCCACTACATGAACGATCTCATCCAATCCCTACCATCCCCATAGCCTACAACAAGGGATTACTCACTCATGGATGGCGGAAACATGGATGGTCGGTGGAGAAGCGATGGTGATGATGATGATGGCGATGATCTCCTCCAATTCTCCGTCCCGGTAGGGTGCCAGAACAGAGTTTTTTGTTCTAAATCACGGAATCTGGTGGTGGCGGTGTAGCGGAACTCTTTTTAGAAAAATGTCGAACCCCCTTGGGTTTTTAGGTCAGGAGGCATCTTATAGGCGAAGAGGGAGACCGAGGGGGTGACCGAGGCGGCCACACCATCCCCGGGCATGGCCTGGCGTGGCCCGCGTTGCCAGGTGGTGAGGGCCCCTCGCGGCCCTCCTCCGTCTCGTCTTCTGGCTCCATGAGTCTTCTGGTGAAATAGGATTTTTGGCATATTTTGCGGTATTTTTCCTGATAGTTGATTTTCTGCACAAAAACTAGACACCAAGGTAATTCTGCTGAAAACAGCGTCAGGCCATGTTAGTTGTATCCAAATCACACAAGTTTAGAGGAGAAACAATAGAAAAAGTGTTCGAGAAACTAGATACATTTTGGACGTATCAACTCCCCCCAAGCTTAGCTTATTGCTTGTCCTCAAGCAATTCAGTTGAAAACTGAGTGCGATAAAAGAAACATTCACGAACACATTTGCTTCATAAGATGTATATATTCTCAGCATATGATCAACTACTTAGGCAATTCACAATAAAGAGTATCCAACTAAGTTTGCTTAATAGTCAATGCAAGCTATGAAGAGATTCCTTAATCGCAGAAGCAATTGAAGCTGCGCGCCCTCAATCGAGCCCTCCGACCGCCCCTTCTTCGACGACCGACCATCGTCGATTTGCTGGACTTCGACGTTCCCCGGCCTCAACGACCCCTCCATCACGACCCTGGTGAGCCTCTGGCGGTCAGACACCTCTCCGTTTCCTCCCTCTCGCTCTCTGTTGTCCTCCCCACGAGCACTGTCCGCCGTCGCCGCAGGAGTTGTCGGCGTGTCTCCGGTGACCAAAATCAAGCGGCATCCCCACCATTCGCCTCCACGTCGTCTAATCTTCCCAGCTAGACCAACCTCGCAGCCCCGCAAGCTCTGGATCGACGGATCGATCGAGGATCTAGGAGTTCCTCCTTGGATGATGTCAGCAATGCGTCATGCTGATGCAGTATTCCCTTTTCTTTTCTTTTAATTAATTTTGAAATTATTTTCCATAAATATTAATATGACAGGTGGGCCTAGTGTGTCAGGGTTTTATTCTTTTTAGAAATGATTTCTGAAATTAATAAAAGTCTGACATGTGGGGCTAGCTGGAAAATAATTTAATAAATTCCAAAAATGTTTAATTGCTTTAAATTGATTTAAAATGGATTAAAATTGGGAAAATCATAACTAATTCATTTTAAATCAGAAAAATATGTATAATATATCAAAATGTTCAGCAAAATGAGATCTACACAATAGAATCATACTCATGCATTCTTAGGCAGCTTACATGACAAGTTTAATTAGAAGAACAAAATAACCCCTTTCATATGCATCCGGGGTTTCTCTGAATTAGGGTTTGGACCCCTCGGACCCTATTTAAATTGGTGAAGCATGTCTTAGGGTTTCATTTCAATACACTTTAACTTGTAATATCATCATCCTTGTTTGAGCACTGCATCGATGCCATGTGTTGATTGTTGCTTTCCTTTCCGGTGTTTCTACTTCTTCTTGTTAGACCTCGGAGTTACTGTGAGCAACGATATCGAGTCCAAGATTGTAGATCGAGATCAATACCATCGAAGGATAACGATGAATGATGCCAAGCAGATGAACCTGAAGTTCTATATCTGAGTATCAACAGGCAAACGCAAGCAAAACCCCACACATGATATAAACCTACGATTTCGAAGTATTTCATCCTTGCCATGTGCATACGATTCCAAAGTCTTTTATCGATAGATAGAGTAATCCTATCTAATGCATGTTACCTCTGTAGCCTATATTCCCTAATCCACTGCTCCTAGCATAACTAGGTTTGGTGTATGAGCTTCGCTAGAGCTGTTATATCCGTTGTGCTTAGCCAAGCTTAGTTGTTACTGCTGGTCCATCCGGTTGATGAATCAGAGCTATGAATGAACCTAGTTGGACAGGATGACGTGGTATGATCAGAGATAAAAGTTAAAAATGCTAAGGCTTGTATGGTAGGCCACGTCGGGTTGTGGTTTTTGCAGTCTCATACTTGTCAGTACTAGGACCTGAGTTCTTGCCTCTTGAACCAAGATGAGCGTACAGCCACACGGGGGCCTGGAAACCCCCTCGACCAACTAACTTGCCTAGTAGATTCCACGAGTCACATAGTTCGGGCGTTCCATTCAACATATGCATTCTGGTCATTCTTGAAGGAGGTGGAAGAGGTGCATTCATACAGGTAGGTAAGCATGGCCGAGAACAGGAGAGGCACGTCCGCCGTAAACTTGTTCCCCACGCACATCTCTAGGGATCGGCTTCAGGACTTGACCCGTTACAGCGGTATCTCCTTAGGGCGTGACTCATGGTCTCGGTGAAAGCAAGGTAAAGGTCCTGGTCAACCACTCTCTGACGGCATTCCAAGGAAGAGGGTTAATCTTAAGTGGCATTAAGAATTGGTTGGTACGTGTGGGTAAAGTTGTGCACCCCTACAAGGTTAATAATCTTTTCGAAAAGCCGTGTCCACGGTTATGGACGACTTGGGAACGAATGTGATGATCATAGACAACTATAACCTAATCATAAAACTTGACAAGAGATGTGAGGTGTGCTTAAGGATGCTTCCTCAGGGATCGAGGGGGTGATCCTACTTGATAGGTTCAGCTGATAAAGTTTCGGTTGATATCAAAAGAAGATCAAAGCTAGAAATATCACTTTCTTATCCCCTTATAAAAGGTTCTACTAGTCGAGCTTCTCCTCTTTCTCTTTTGCAAAGAAAGTTAGCTTTATGCAAAGTAGCTCCACCAGCCATAAGTCTTGCGGAGTACACCCTGTACTCAGCCTTGCTTTGTTGATACTTTTGCAGCAGGTAAGTGTTACCACAAAATAAGTGTTTGTTACAACATCGTCATCGACGAGTAGCTTGGGGTTCCTGGTTGGCAGCCTGGAATCTATGGATTGGGACACTGATGGCTCAATGCACGGCGCCCAGAAAAGTGCTTGGTGTGTGGTGTTGATGTAGATCTCGTTGGGAACCCCAAGAGGAAGGTATGATGAGCACAGCAGCAAGTTTCCCTCAGTTATGAAACCAAGGTTTAATCGAACCAGTAGGAGCAAGGAAACACCTCGAAGGTGTTACTAGCTGAGCTTTGGCAGGGCGCACTACCGGTGCTAGTAGCAACGTGGAGACCTTCACAACACAACCACAGAACTTTGTCCCCAACTTGCGATGAGGTTGTCAATCTCACCGTGTTTTGCGGAAAACAAAGGATTAAACGTATCGAATGGAAAGAAGTAAAAGTTTGCAGAAAGTAAACACAAAGAAGTAAACAGTTGTAGATTGTATGTAAAGAAAAGAACCGGGATCCATAGTTCACTAGAGGTGGCTCTCCTTCAGATAGATAACATGCTGGGTGAACAAATTACAGCGGGGCAATTGACAAACACCGAGAGAGCAATACATGCATATACTAATCATCTTGACTCCTTTGAGACTTGATTGGGCATTACAACATAATACATAAACCGCCATCCAACTGCATCTATGACTAGTAATCCACCTTCAGGTTATCATCCGAACCCCCTCCAGTATTAAGTTGCAAGCAACAGATTATTGCTTTACAAACTGCGTAAAGTAAACAATATGATTGTTATATGAACAAAGGATTGTTGTTTTCTCCCTAGTAGCAACAGCACATCTAGTACCTTAGAGATTTCTGTCACTTCCCCAGATTACCAGAGGCATGAACCCACTATCGAGCATAAATACTAACTCTTGGAGTTGCTAGCATCTACTTGGCCAAGATAGCTACTAACAACGGAAAGCATGCAAGATCACAAATAACAAAGACATGATAGAATCAATAATCAATCTGAAATAGCATCTCAATATCCATCGGATCCCCGCAAACACAACATGCAGAATTACAAATAGATGATCTTGATCATGAACGGAGCTCACAAGATCTAAACATGAAAGCACAAAGGAGGAGAACCAGCCATCTAGCTACTACATGGATCTGTAGTACAAGGATGAACTACTCAGGCATCACACCGGAGGCTTGCATGGTGATGAAGAAGGCCTGTAGGGTGAATTCCCCTCTCCGGCAGGGTGCGGGAAGAGCTTCAGATCCCTCCCGATCTAGGGATGGAGATGACGGCGGCTACAGACTCTTTCGTGGATTTTTGATCGGGCCGTTAGGGTTTTCGTCCCGAGGGCAATATATAGGCGGAAGGAGAGGCCGAGGGGGTGCCTGGGCTGGCCACACCACCCCCTGGCGCGGGCCAGGCCTGGCCACGCGGCCAGGTGGTGTGGTGGCTCCCTGGCCCTTCTCCGTCTCGTATTCTGGCACTTGATGTCCTCCGAAAAAATAGGCACTTTGCCTTTTGTCCCGTCCAATTCCGAGAATATTCATTTTCTAACTTTCATGGAACCAAAAATAGCAGAAAACAGGCATCTGGCACTATAGCTCTTGTTAATAGGTTAGTCCAAGAAATCATATGAAAAGTACTCCAAAGTTGGAACAAAACACAAGAAAGTGGATAAAACTAAGCATGGAACATCAAAAATTATAGATACATTTGCAATGTATCAGATGCCATCGTTATGCTTCAGGCCTCTTAGGCCATTTGTTAAGTTTGCTATACTTAATAGCATAATTTGTCTTCCGTTGTTTGATGTTTGTGCTCGATGACCTCTGCTTGTAATATTTTGGATCTTTGCTCAGATATGATCTTGATGTAATAATATTTGTGTCGTAGGGTCACTGTAATGTTACTGATTCTCTCTCTGTATGCTTCCGAGATTTAGGTTAGGCTTATATCAGACAGAGGTCTGGGATTTGTCTAGCCCTAATCCCGGGGGTGTCACACAAGCGCAAAATCACAGGAGTCCTTCAGCGATGCGTCTCCAACGGGGATGGAAGAGCCATCCTCCTCGACATACACGAAGAGACTTGCTTGCACCACGCCAACAGTCACGCCCTCATCACCAAAGCTCTACGAGATGGATTCTACTGGCCAACGGCCATGCGCGACGCCAAGGACATCGTCCAGCACTACAATGCTTGCCAGCGATTCGCGGACAAACCACACGTACCTGGCGCAGAGCTCAGGCCAATACCTGTGGCTTGGCCTTTCGTGCAATGGGGACTCGACATGGTCGGCAAGCTCCAAAGATCCTCACGAGGAGGATACATCTACCTCCTAGTCGTGGTTGACAAATTCACCAAGTGGATTGAGGCCATGCTAGTGACAAACCAATCGGGAGCCAGCGCCGTCAAATTCTTCGAGTCCATTGTCTTCTGCTTCGGGGTGCCACATAGCATCATCACGGACAATGGGACGAACTTCACCTCCAAGGAGTTCCAGGGATTCTGCGAAAACCTGGGAATAAACATTTGCTACGCCTCGGTGGTGCACCCTCAGACCAACAGTCAAGTCGAAAAGGCAAATGGCCTCGTCTGTGGTGGAATCAAGAAAAGGCTCCTCCGACCACTCGAACAAGCCATTGGGTGCTGGCCAGACGAGCTGCAGTCAGTACTTTGGAGCCTACGCACAACTCCAAACAGCGCCACGGGCTACACCCCGTTCTTCATGGTGCATGGTGCCGAAGCAGTACTACCCACAGAAGTGCGCTACAAAGCCCCGCGGGTGGTTGCATACAGCAAGAAGTAATCAACTCTCGCACTTGAAGACTCCGTCGACCTCCTCGATGAGGCACGCGAGATCGCAGCGGAGAGATCCACGATCTACCAACAGAACCTCCGCAACTACCACAGTAGAAGGCTATGCCCCAGATCCTTCGTCGAAGGAGACCTGGTCCTACGACTAAAGCAGCAAGGGCACCTCGAATTCGAGTCCCCTTGGGAAGGACCTTATGTGATTACTGAAGTAATCCCAGGTGGCGCCTATCGCCTTAAAGACCTAGAAAGCGGAGTCGCATAGTCCAATCCCTGGAATGTCGCACAGCTGCGATGTTTCTACCCTTAGATGTTTTTACTTTACAAATAAGGCTACTTAGCCACACATTGTACCTCGTGATATTCTACAAATAAATAAAGCTAAGTGCCCCAAACCCTATGTTTTTCTGCTTTCCTTGCAATTATTTTACTCGGGAGCTGCGCCACCCTTTACATCTTGTTCCACGAACAACACAGTATCCTGAGTAGCTGACACACCACCAATCAAACCCTTGATAACACCAACCTAGCTACAACGCACCTGACCAGTTAGAAAGGTGCTAAGATGAATACACGTCAAGCTAACGAAAAGGAACTATAGAGTACCATACACTCGAAAAAATATATACAAGCTAGCAAGCTCTCTACGTTCGTGGGTATCAAACACACCCGGCACAACTGTATGAATTTTACAACACTTGTACATCTATGTGCAGGACTATCTTACACTACTGCTGCAAAAGGAGAACATGTGTCTGCTCTTCGAAGAAGTTGACAATATCCTCCGCTGGCTGGTCAACCGCCTAATAATGTGGCACCATATTCCAAGTCATCCCTTCTGGTGGCAGCGGTGGTCCAGCGGCAACAGATGCGACGTCCACATCTAGCTGATGCAGTCGAACCAATGACAATGCAGCCTTGGCACCTACGACCAACTGTTGGCGCACGCACACGCGGACCATGCTGATATCCTGAAACTTCGCTAAAAGAGCCAACAGGCTTGAGGGCACAACATCCAGCGGAAACATCGTATGATAAATACACTTTAGGCACGACCGCACCTTCTTCAGACACTGAAGCACCCGCGACGCATGATCCTGCAATGTCGCCAACACGACTGCACGACTGTGGTCCACCCAGAAGTACCCACTAGCCTGTAACTGCTCCTGGGTTAAGTCATTCATTCGAATGGCAACACGGTCCTTCTCATCCTACGGATGACGACCGCTAACAACTACAAAAGCAAGACCAAAGTATAAAGACAAGGCATCGCCACGAATGGCTAAAGAAAGGATAAGAAGATAGAGAGCTAACATTTGAATTGCTCGTTCAACTGCGCAACTTCATCCAGGAGATACTTCTCGCGAGCGGTGTCCTTCTCAGCCTTCGACTTCCACACATCTGTGTTACCGCGGATAATGGGCAACTCATGCTCCAACTGCTTTATACGGGCATGCAGTCGCGACAGCAGCGACCACTCCGCCACCTTCAAACACGGTTACGCTGCGGTTTCATCGGTGGGAAGAGAGTCATGAGGATCACTCGAAGGACCCTATTACAACCAAGTAAGAGGCAAATGAGACCAATTATACATCGATAAAAAGGTCCGAGTGCATTCAAATTCAGCAAAGTATCAACCAGGGAACCCCCACAAAACATGGTCCCGCAAAAGGAAGCTAAACTATTACAAATGGCAGCTAAGGAACGATCTGCTTCTTCGACTTGGACTTCGACTTTAGGGGCTTCCTCGAATCTGTGGTAGTGGTATGATGCCACAGACTTTCTAGTGGTAGCCCCAGACGCCACAGTCTTTGACATCTTTGCTCGTCGCAGTTCCGTGGAGTATTTTGCGACTGTATCGATGAGCTGGTGCCCATACTTACTACAACTACTGGCGAAGGGAGCAAATACTACCTGCTGACCATCCGCGTCGATAGGCATCGCCTCCAAGACTGCGCTAGGGTCCAGATCCACGCCATGAGCTTGCGCCATCGCGAGTTCCATGGTGGCGCTGACGGACCGTTGTGGATTCTTGAAGTCCATGGGAATACCTTCAGCGAAGGATTCCACAAAGCCATCAAGGTTGTCGATTAAACTGGCCTTGGGGATCATGTCCTCTCGGAGGTGGCTCAGCACACCCTTGTCCTTCCCAAGCGTGTCTTGGAGGGAGACACTGCGGTCCTCGACTGCGGCCATGGCATTGGCCAAGGCATCTGCGTGGCGCAAGGCCTGGGTGTCAAAGCTTACGCCGGTGGCATCTGAAGAGCACAAAGTATCAGCATAGTGACATGAAAACAAAAAAGGGGAAAATGCAAGTGTAGCAGTGTAATACCTGAGAGTGCTTTCGCAATCGAGAAAAGCTATTCTATGAACAACTTCTCCCTCTCAGCAGTAGAAGCACGCAGGTCTTCCTCGCGCTTTTGCGACTCCTCTAGAGTCACGATTGCCTCATCATGCTTCTTCTCTGCTACGGCAAGTCCCTTCTCGAGGGAAGTAACACGATGGAGAAGCTCAGTATGCTCACCTACAAAGGGCAGAGCACGACAACACCTGAGTTTACAAATCTCTAAACAAGAAGAGTGAAGATACAAGCTTAGCACAAATCTTTGACTGCGCGGTGGAGGTTGTCCAGCATGGCATGCTGTCGACCCAAGGTAAGGATCTGCTCCGCAAGGCGAGTGGAATCCTTCATGATAGGCTACACCAAAACAAATGAAGCTTCAGCGTTGACAAAAAAGGCACAAACTCAAAATTCGACTGCCAGCGAGAAAAGACACTTACGTGTTCCTCTAGGGACTTTGAAATTTCCTATCGAGTGGGTGTCCGTGCAACCATCTGGTGCCCCCAGTATGAGGGGAACTCGAAGAGTTAGCACCGGAGTGGGCCGCCACTTGAGGAGAAGGAGAATATATTGCCACCTCCTTGTTCTTGGAGTCTACGACTTTGGATTCTTTCACAAATTGGCAGTCGTCGGAGGACGGCGATGCCATTTGACTGCAAACATGATCAGCACCACTTCAGAAGATAAACTTCAAGGAAAACAAGATGAACTCGCAAATATAAAATTTTACCCGTCAAATTTGTCAAGGTCGAAGGAATCATCCGATGACTCCTTCGGCAACCTCAGCTTCTTCCGTGCGGGAGGAGCCATGGCACGTATAGGCACGGCGAGGATTGGCTCCTATGCAGCAGCAGGAGGACCCTCCGGCATCGTCAGCGAGGAGGCATCTGAATCCTCGCTATAGGATTCGCTTGCGAGTCCCATGGTCACTGGACTTGGGGGCTTCCTCCTCTTCCTCCACAGGGACGGTGGAGCCCGATTCGTCCTCTTCATCTACCTCGCGAGGAATAATTCCTTTAGGTCGAGGAGGCAATTTGGCGGCCACGGCACAGTCCTAACAACAGGAAAAGCATCAGTATACAAAAGCACCTACAAGCAATCGAAAAAAAAAGAAACTTCGAAGAGAAATCCACCTCAGGGAGAGGATTGCTGGCGCAGAATGGAGGCACGACTGAGTCACCCGGGAGATCCTCCTTGGCGGTGTACTTAGTCAGTAGTCGTAGCCTCCTGTCTACTTCACTCGAAGAAATTCCCTCCGCAGAAATGTGAGTGGCATCACCGACACCGGTCTAGCAAAACATCGGGTGCGCCCTAGCTTGCAGAGGCTGAACTTGGCGACGCATCCAAGTGCGAATAAGCTCTGCGCCGCCTACTTCTTTGCCTGTGCGCTTCTCGAGGTTGCAGACACGCTGATAGAGGGCCTCTATATCTTTGACTTTGGCGGGCATCACAGCGTTCTTCCACGACCTCGTCCGCTTGCAGGGCGCCACTGGATCGAAGGGTGCGAGTCCGTAGTGTTCTCCATCCACTGTTTGGTCACGAATGTAGAACCACTTTTCCCTCCATCCTTGGAAAGATGCAGTGAGCTTGATGTTGAAGTAGGTGACATTGGAATCGACGTGGATACCGCATCCTCCTATGTCGTAGACTACTGAACCCGATGCCGATTGACGTTTGAGATTGAAGAGCTTCTTGAAGAGGCCAAAGTGTGGCTCGATTCTGAGCTAGCACTCTTAAAGTGTGATGAGAGCAAACAATGTGGAGGATAGAATTTGGGGTCAGCTAGTGAAGCTGGAGCCCATAGAAGCAAAGGAGACCCCTGACAAATGGATGTAGGGGGAGAGAAAGACCGCGAATGATGAACGCGAGGAACATCACTCGAAAACCCGTAGGAGGACTGGGGATTACCTCATCACCAGGAACAAGCGAGTCGTCTGATACGTCCAAAATGTATCTACTTTCCCAAACACTTTTGCTATTGTTTCTCCTCTAAATTTGTGTGATTTGGATGCAACTAACACGGGCTGATGCTATTTTCAACAAATTACCTTTGTGTCTAGTTTTTGTGCAGAAAATCAACTATCAGGAAAAATCCCAAAAAATATGCCACAAATCATATTTCACCAGAAGATTCATGAAGCCAGAAGACGAGACGAAGGAGGTTCACGAGGGGCCCACACCACCTAGCCGCGCAGGTCAGGCCAGGCCGCGCCTGGGGGTGGTGTGGCCGCCTCGGTCACCCCCTTGGCCTCCCTCTTCGCCTATAAGATGCCTCCTGACCTAAAAACCCAAGGGGGTTCGACGTTTTTCTAGAAAGAGTTCCGCTGCGCCGCCACCACCAGATTCGGCGAATCAGAACCAGAAACTCCGTTCTGGCACCCTGCCGGGATGGGGAATTGGAGGAGATCATCACCATCATCATCACCATCGCTTCTCCATCGACCATCCATGTTTCCCCCATCCATGAGTGAGTAATCCCCCGCTGTAGGCTATGGGGATGGTAGGGATTGGATGAGATCATTCATGTAATGGCATCAGATTGTTAGGTCATGGTGCCTAGTATCTATTATTAGTGTTTTTCGACTTTGTTGCAACTTGTTATGCTTAATGCTTGTCACTAGGGCCCGAGTGCCATGATTTTAGATCGGAACATGTTATTGATTCATTATGATAGTATTGTTTATGATCTTACCTGCAAGTTGTATACACATATTGTTGTCCGGAACCAAAGGACCTGAAGTGACAACAATCGGGATAACCAGAGGGGATGTCTTTGATGTGAGGATCACATGTGTTCATGGAGTGTTAATGCTTTGCTCCGGTGCTCTATTAAAAGGAGCACCTTAATTGCCAGTAGTTCCCTTGAGGCCCCGCTGCAAACGGGCTGGCAGGACAAAAGATGTTGTGCAAGTTCTCATTGCGAGCACGTATGACTATATATGGAACACATGCCTATGATTATTTAGTACTTGGATGCTTTATCTTATTTATCTGCAAATGCCCTACATCTTGATTGCTATGTGAATTGTCTTGTCCACACAACGCCCGTCCATCCATCCCTCTGCCTACCGCACAATCCAATGTTTACTGAAATCGTTACTACTGTCTTTACTTTTACTATTGCTATTACTTTGCTATTGCTACTACAAAACTGTTGCTACTGATAAACCGCTGTGAGCAAGATTGTTTCCAGGTGCAGCTGAATTGACAACTCAGTTGTTAAGGCTTATAAATATTATTTGGCTCCCCTTGTGTCGAATCAATAAATTGGGTTTCACTTCCCTCGAAAATACTGCGATACACCTCCTATACTTGTGGTTCATTAAGACTATTTTCTGTCGCCGTTGCCAGGGATCATAGCTCTATTTATCAAGTTCACTTGGAATCATTATTGTTCGCTGCCATTCATCCATCATGGGTAAGTCTCGTGATGGCAAGGTCCCTATTTTACCATCCACTACAAGGAGAGGTACGGTTTTGAACACCTCTGTTGCTCTTGATTCACCATCTGTTATGAGTAAGTTCCTTACACCACCACATACTCATGCTACACACACTGCTACTACTACTGAATCTGAAACTTCTGATACTTATGATGTTGCTTCTACTGTGCTTGATAAGAGTGGTTCATTAGGTCCTTTCCTAGATGCTACGATTGCTAGAACTATAGCTGGAAATACTTAAACTCCTAATGAAGACACTACTACACCTGTCAGTTCACCTGAGTCTAGAGAGAGCTATGATATTGAAGACGGTTATATAGAGATGACCGATGAATTTATTAGAATGTCAAAACACCCATGATAGGAGTGCTATTAAGAGTCTCCTTGAGAGGCGTACTATAAAACCCAAATTGTCTCCTAATGCTAAGTTTGCTGCATCTCCCATAAACATTAATGATAAGTATTATGATTTCTCTCTTGATTTATCTTACATAACTATTATTGAAAAAGAACCTTTTTGTGGGACTAAGAATGAGAGAGCGGTAGCACATATGACTGAGCTTTCTACCATGAGTGGCTTATTTTCTGATGATATTAGGATGCTCACCTACTTTGTTGCTAAAATTTTCCCTTTTTCACTGAATGGAGAAGCTAAAACTTGGTTTAATAATTTACCTCCTGGATCTACTGATAGCCCTGATTGCTTGATTAGTACCTTCCTTCATAAATATTTCCCTCCTAGTGCTAGACATGCTATTTTGCAGGAAGTTTTTGATTTTAAACAAGGAGAGAAAAAGATATTGCCTGAATAATGGGCAAGGTTTTGTGCTTTAATTCATGCACATGCTGGATATCCATTACCTAAAAATGACCTTCTTGATATATATTATAATGGACTAACTGAAGAATCTAGGACATACCTAGATAGTTGTGCTGATTATGTTTTCGGAAATAGAACTCCCAAAGAAGCTGAGGAATTAATGGCTAAAATAAGCAAAAATTATGAAGATTGGACTCCTCCTAAACCAACTATACCTGAGACCACTACACCTGAGTTAATTGTGCCTGAGCCAACACCGACACCAAGACCAAACAAGAGGGGAGTTATTGAACTAAATGATGAAGTGATGAAGGAAGCTAAGAAATTTCTTAAGGAGAAGGAAATTAAAGCTGCAGATGTCAAGAATTTACCTCCTATAGAAGAATTATGTAAGCCAATCGCCCACTCATCCACTATTGAGGTACACTCTCTCCAAAATTTTGATGAAGGTGATATTCCTTACTCTAAACCTCCTAATTGATGCTTAGAAGAATTTGATATTTTATTGTTAAGCAAGATAATTTTAATAAAATGGTGCAAAATCATCTAATGGAAAACTCTAGAGCTATTATTGAATTAAAATATATTGTAGAAAGAACCTCTAATGATGTTAAAATGCTTGTTAAACATTTCCAAATGGTTTAAACTCAAATTGATCAGCTTATTAAAGTACAAAAAGACTTGATAGTTAATGCTGCTAAAGAAAAACATGCTTATGAAATTAGAACTAGAAGTGGTGCTGCTACCCAGGATCCTCTATATCCTGAGGGGCATCCTAAAAGAATTGAGCAGGATTCTCAACAAACTGAAAATAGTGGTACTACTCCTAAGAAAAGGAAAAAGAAACATAAAACTATTGTAGAACCTTCTGAACCTGCTAAAGATCCTAATAGTATATCTGTCTCTGATGCTGAAACTGAAAGTGGTAATGAAGAAAATGATGCCCTTGATAAAGAAAAATTTGAAGAACCTAAAAGGCACACTAAGTATACAAAATACACTAAAGAAGATTTTGTTCCTAAGAAACATGGTAGTGAAAGAGAGCCTTGGGTCCAAAAACCTATGCCTTTCCCCGATAAGAAACACAAGTCAAAGGAAGATGAACACTATAACAAGTTTTGTGAGTGGATGAAACCTTTATTCTTGCAAATTCCTTTGACTGATGCTATTAAATTACCACCTTATTCAAAGTATATGAAGGATATTGTCTCGAATAAAAGGAAGATCCCTAATGAAGAAATTTCTACTTTGCTTGCTAATTATTCCTTTAATGGTAAGGTTCCAAAGAAACTTGTAGACCTAGGGATTCCAACTATTCCATGCTCTATTAAAAATAATTATGTTAGAATTGCTTTGTGTGATTTGGGAGAAGGAGTTAGTGTTATGCATTTTTTCTCTCTACAAGAGACTTCAATTGGAAAAACTAATACCAACTGATATGTCTTTGCAAATGGCTGACAAATCTACTACCATTCTTGTTGGTATATGTGAGGATGTGCATGTTCAAGTGGCTGATAATTGCTTGATATTAACTGATTTTGTTGTGCTTGAAATGGCTGAAGATGATAATATGTCTATTATTCTTGGGAGACCTTTTCTTAATACTACAGGAGCTGTTATTAATTGTAATCAAGGAAAGGTGCTTTTAATGTTAATGACAAGGAGCATATTATCTATTTCCCAAGAAGATTGATAGGACTTATGGTTTGAATTCAATTGAACATGTTGAGGGCATCCAAGTTGGAGAAATATATTGTCCCATACCACGAGAAAAATATGAAACTGTTATGATTGGGACCATTGCTATCAAGGTTGAGGTAACATAATCATTAGTGAAATGCAAAGTTTTGTTTCATATAAAATTGTTTTCGTAACAAGACCTAATCAACCTTGTTAACAAAGGGATTTTAATGAACAAAACAATGTTTTCACCATGATTATCTTTGCTTACTTTTATTTTACCCATTTTAGTTTTTTGCTTTCGTTTAGTTTACTTTTCTTTTGCTAGTTGCTTGCATATTAGAGTGTCTTAGAACTTCTGAAGTTTTAGTTTTGTTTTGATTTTGCATCTTTCCAAAAATATCTTTCTATCAGAAAATCACTCAACAATACCTGAAAATTGCTAAAAAATAAAGTGTCTCGAAAAATTCTAGAAAATTCATATTAAATTTTTATGTGAAAAAAGGGGCAGAGGAGTGTCTGGAGTGACCCGGGGGGCCACCAGGCAGGCACACCACCTGGTGGCGCGACCACCCCAGGGGCACGTCTAGCCATGGTGTGGGCCACCCCTGGCCCTCCACTCACTCTCTCACTTGCCACTGCCTTCTCTCTCCCGAGAAAACATTAGTTCATTGCTCGAAATCACGTTCTTCTTGTTATTGTCCATGATTTTTCGATCTCCTTGCTCGGCCCATCTTTGCTTCTAAAATTTGGAGCATTTGTTCTCCGGTATGTGACTCCTCCGCTTGTCCAAGTAGATTTGTGTTTAGTGGTTTATATCTTGAGTATTTTCTTGTTGTAGGTGATAGGTTATGTGAGCTTGTAGGCTTGTTGAATGCTTAGAAAAATTGTTTTGATGCATGTTTAGGCCTCTTACAAGTCCCTATGAGTAGTTCCTTTCATTATATAATCACTTTGCAATCACTTGTATGATGGTTGTCCTAAATTTCAGAAAGAAGATGAATGAACACCAACTCAACCAACATGAACTAAGGGTGCCTGAGGTTATGAAGGTTCACCGAGAGGAGGAAGTTTTTCCTTCCATCTATCCATGCCCTGAATTCTTGAGGGCTGCAGGGATTTCTCAAGACTTCCATACTTTAATTGCTAATGTAGGATTGGAGCATTTTATGGGAGATGAACCTTACCAATTTGTGAAACTAACTATGTCTCTGGTGTAGGACTTTCAATTTAGTTGCTCTTTGCCTAACTCCATGGTTCACTACAAAATTTACAATATAGATGTTAACCTCCCTTTTGATGACTTTTGTGCAGCTATTAAAGTACCCCAGTGGGGATCGTCTGAAAGGATTAAAGAGTGACCTGCACCACTCATGGACTTGTATGCGGAGATTTTCCAAGGGAGCAGCTTCTCAAAGAAGAGTAGAGAAAATTCGTAACATTCATCTCCCGTCTATTCGCTACTTTGCTTACTTTATTGCCAAGTGTGTTCTCGCTAGGAAAACTGCTAATAAGTTATCCTCATATGATCTAGCATTCATCTCAGCTGCTTTAAAATGAGATAGGACTTATAATTTGGGTGCCTTGATAGCTTTCCGTTTGGCTGCTAACCGCGAGAAAGGTGGAATTTGTGGAGGCCTCATCGCCTCTCATTTATTAGCTTTGCATGATGTAGTGCCTCATCATTTAGACCTACAGTTTCCCATATAGAGGCTTGACCTTAATTCCATGATACAGCATAAATTTGTTTCTTCTTGGGCTAATTTGAGTGATTTGCCTTATGAACTAACCTTTCTCAAGGCTGGTTAGAGAAGGAGTAAGTCTGAGCGAGTTGTTCTTTTGCCTGCACCTATTTTGTTTAACCTTGATCCTAGGGTAGGATGGTCACTCACTGAGGAAGAACTCGATGCATACTTGGGAGAGCTCTCCCAACAGGAGCAGGATACTGGAAGGGAGGTTACGGATGATTCGGTCCAGCCCTCGAATGAGGGGGAGTCTTCATATCAGCAGCCTACCTATGATTGGGGAGCTTCCTCTTCTTCCCAAGGGCCTAACCACGATCAATCTTATGATGACCCGCCTGCTTGGAACCCTTACCCGCGTTGGGGTTGATACCCACTTAGGCCAAAAGCCTAAGCTTGGGGGAGGTACACCGATAGCACGCTCATCTACATATCATGTTCAGTCGGTACTTTGTAGATCCATGTTTCGTTCTCTTTTTAGTTTTCGTTCTTTCTTTACTCTTGCTTTCTAAAACACAAAAAGACCAAAAATATTTTCGTTGTTTCTCTTTGTTTGCTTCTTTGTCTTTTTAGCCTTGGTTTGCCTCTTTCCTTTGGCTTTGTTTTAATTCTTCGAATAACCCAAAAAGATTTCACTTTGCTTGTTCTTCCTTTTTTCTCTTGCCTTTAAAAATAAATAAAAAAATATTTTATGTTCTTCTTTGGTTTTGTGAAGTTCGTTGCAGTGTTCAGCAGTCCTCAGTGGAGTTTGGTTTCATGTTATTATTCAAGCCACACAAGTGAAGGGCAATAATGAGGATTAATGACAACTTGAGGTGTGGTAAGAGGCCGGTAACAAACACTATTTGTTTTCATTTTTGTACATATACTCATCATTGTGGGCATGCTTAGTCTGTTCATGTAAGGTGTATGTTATTTATGGATGCTTAGTAGTTCTTGCTTTCTTATGATTAGCTCCAACTTGCTAATGGTTCGTAGCATGTCATATGAATGTTTGATTGCATTGTTCTATTCATAACTTGGTATGACACTATGGTATCCTCCTCTAAATGTTTCACTTGAATTGACTTGGCACATGCTCACACACGCATATGACTGAAACAATAATCAGTTAAGCCTCAATGAATTATTTTGCCTCAGGGGTCTTGAATCACTTCCATGCCATGATTAGTCCTGTTTTGTTGCAAGCATGGTTATGACAGTTATTGCTCTCTCGTTTGTCGCTCCCTTACTATTGCTAGCCTTCACTTGCACTGAGTATGAGATCTACTCGTGTTTCCAACTCCCCAAAACCAATATTGCCAAAAGTGCCCACCATACCTACCTATTAGAATCATTTGCTATTTCCGTGCATATTCAATATGCCTTGTTTTCTTCCGAATAAAATGTTTGCTTGTTATGAGAAAGTTAGTTAGTGAAGCTCTCACGAACATGATGGCACACTTTATTTCCTGCACTTAATAAACCTGAACCATTGTGACTGTCCATGAAAGTTCTATGCTTGCAAATTATAGGCTGGGGATTAGCAGAACCGTGTTATCACGGGGAACGCTTTCAACACCTGTAAATATATACCCCATTGATATCATGCTCTTTTGTTTGCGGATGTTGTCGGTGTGAAATAAAAGGGGAGCTTGTAAGTCCATGGAGTTATGTATGTGTGTTAGAGAAACGCCTGGGCCGCTGGTCTAATCCAGACCTAATCATGGTGGAAACCTGCAGCATGACCATAATGAGCAATCTATGAAGCATTCTTCTTATAAAAAAAGAGAGAGATAGTTATTGAGAAAAAGAAAAAAATGATGAGAAAAGAGGAAAGAGAGAAAAATCACCATTTTCCCATGGTAAATAATAAGATTGTTGAGACGCTCGTTGTCTGCTTGCCTTGTCAATTTGATATGGGGATTCTTCCGTATCATCGGGCAAGGGGTACCCCGTTACCGGTAACTAAAGTTGAGTAGCATGAGGAGCGGCCCTCGTACTCAAGGGACATGAGATTTCCAGTTTGTAGTCTGTCAAGCATATAACTCGTATTGGACCTCACTTTCACCTTAACCATTTAAAGATGCTTATGATAGGGGCATTGAGAGCTCAAAGCTAATGAGTACCATACTTTCAGCATTTGTAAGACTTTCAAACCTTTCAAAACCTTTTCATTTTCTTGTTGAGTCACCACATATTCTATGATCACTTTCTTGAGAGCAAAGTTGTCATTCTTAGTGTAATGTGCTTGTCTCAAAACTTGATTAACTGTGTCAAGACTTTGATGCTTGTACCTTTGATATATTTACTTCTAGTCTTCACTTGAACTTCAGAGGTGCCTTGGCATTTATGTTTGCTCTACAATCAAAGGCAAACGAGATACCACTATATCATACCTTTTTATGAGCATTGCAATGTTGCTTATGTTTATGTTTCATGCTACTTACTATTTTTGAGTTGGAATCTCTTCATAGCATGCAATGACTATTGAGTGACCTTATTTGCATACTCCTTATTATGAGTTGTTTAAGTACTTGATTATATGCTGAGAATATATACATCATATGAAGCAAATGTGTTCGTGAAAGATTCTTTTATCGCACTCAGTTTTCAACTGAATTGCTTGAGGACAAGCAATAAGCTAAGCTTGGGGGACTTGATAGGTCCAAAACGTATCTACTTTCCCGAACACTTTTGCTATTGTTTCTCCTCTAAACTTGTGTGGTTTGGATGCAACTAACCCGGACAGATGTTGTTTTCATCAGAATTACCTTGGTGTCTAGTTTTTGTGCAGAAAATCAACTATCAGGAAAAATCTCGGAAAATATGCCAAAAATCCTATTTCACCAGAAGATTCACGGAGCAAGAAGACGAGACAAGGAAGGCCACAAGGGGCCCACACCACCTGGCCGCGTGGGCCAGGCGAGGCTGCACCTGGGGGTGGTGTGGCCGCCTCGGTCACCCTCTCGGCCTCCCTCTTTGCCTATAAGATGCCTCCAGACCTAAAAACCCAGGGGGGGTCGACGTTTTTCCAGAAAGAGTTCCGCTGCACTGCCAGCACCATATTCCGTGAATCGGAACTAGAAACTCCGTTCTGGCACCCTGCCGGGATGGGGAATTGGAGGAGATCATCGACATCATGATCACCATCGCTTCTCCATCGACCATCCATGTTTCCCCCATCCATGAGTGAGTAATCCCCGCTGTAGGATATGGGGATGGTAGGGATTAGATGATATCATTCATGTAATGGCATCAGATTGTTAGGGCATGGTGCCTAGTATCTATTATTAGTGCTTTTTGACTTTGTTGCAACTTGTTATGCTTAATGCTTGTCACTAGGGCCCGAGTGCCATGATTTCAGATCTGAACATGTTATTGATTCATTATGATAGTATTGTTTATGATCTTACCTGCAAGTTGTATACACATATTGTTGTCCGGAACCAAAGGCCCCGAAGTGACAGCAATCGGGATAAACGAAGGGGATGGCTTTAATGTGAGGATCACATGTGTTCATAGAGTGTTAATGCTTTGCTCTGGTGCTCTATTAAAAGGAGCACCTTAATTGCCAGTAGTTCCCTTGAGGCCCTGCTGAAACGGGCTGGCAGGACAAAAGATGTTGTGCAAGTTCTCATTGCGAGCACGTATGACTATATATGGAACACATGCCTATGATTATTTAGTACTTGGATGCTTTGTCTTATTTATCTGTAAATGTCTTACTTCTTGATTGCTATATGAATTGTCTTGTCCATGCAACGCCCGTCCATCCATCCCTATGCCTACCGCGCTTTAATCCTACTGTTTACTGCAATTGTTACTGCTGTCTTTACTTTTACTATTGCTATTGCTTTGATATTTCTGCTACAAAACTGTTGCTACTGATAAATCGCTGTGAGCAAGATTGTTTCCAGGTGCAGCTGAATTGACAACTCAGTTGTTAAGGCTTATAAATATTATTTGGCTCCCCTTGTGTCGAAACAATAAATTGGGTTTCACTTCCCTCGAAAATACTGTGATACACCCCCTATACTTGTGGGTCATCTTCGTCCTCTACGGCGGAAAGCGCCCCGTCCTGACGCTGGGTGAACAGCTCCGACGGCTTGATGACGGACTGGCGCCATGACCCGTTGGTGTCGTGTGTCCCCGCGCCCTTCTTCTTCCCAGCACCGGCGGCGCTGGTGCCGGTGGTGGCGGCGCCTTCCTTCTTCTTGGCAGCGATAATGGTAGTCGCAGATCAAGCGATGGCGCCTCCTTTCTTCTTGCCCATCTTGTGCTGGGGATGTGAGCACAGGAAGTAGCTGGGGAAGACGTGAAGTTGGTTCAGTGCCACGGAGGAGATGTGTGCAAAGGAGCAGCAAGAACAGCAATGGCGGAGAAGCGCAAGCAAGAAGAGAGATGTGGGGAAATTACCACACGGTGTTCCCCTACTTAACCTCCTAGCATATGCCATCTAACGACCAGAAGAAAATCACTACACGCGTGGCGGACATCGACATTGACGCGTGGCAAGGGTAAACCACGAACCGTCCCCCACTACTTCCATTACGCGTGGAAATCGAGGAGACACAGTTAAAACAGAAGAATACGCATGCCCTTTCAAGTCCAAGTCAGAAAGTGGGACCCACGTCACGTCCCGTCAAAGCCACTCACGGGTGCTACTGAAGTCATCTCATCGTCAGCACTAACATCATCACCTCTAGCAGGAGAATATTTTGACTACCTTTAGTCCTTACTTGAGTCTTCGACTCAACCAAGCACTCGGGGGCTACTCCTAACAGGAGCGCTGGCCGCACACCCGAAGAATTGTATGCAGATATCCAAGCATCATGAAAACCCTTCACTCGAATCAACAATTCGACTGTGGACTCCGGGTTACTCCCATAGGGAGTGCTGAAAGCACATTCGACTGAAACAAGCAAAAGACGACAACAGTCACAAAATACTTATAGTCCCACTCGAGTCTACGACTCGAATAGGCACTCGGGGGCTCCTCCCATAGGGAGTGTTGGTCGCGCACCCTATGATTATTTTTATTATGCGTTACACCATGTGCTGATAACATCCACACTCGAATACTATGGCGACTCTACCTCATATCTTTCCCTACAAAGAGACTGTGTCTCCTGGGTCACCCGAATCATCTCCGCGATGACAAAAATTTGGATGCCACGCTTATAGCATGAAGATAAGACCTGAATAAGGCCAGGCAACGCATCTGCTGCGCTCTACCAGAAATAAATCTGTACCTGCAGGTACGATGAATAAGCCTTGACGGACGCGTCGAGTGCTCACACTTACACAGTGGATTCGACTCCTGTAAGACCTGCGTGGCCTGAGTCAAATTACGCCAGCACTTTTTCGAATTCGAGTCCGGGGACTCGAGTTTGAGTAGATTGCGCTGCTTTTCCCTAAGGCAGTTAACTGATCCCGATACATCGGATAAATCAGGCACGTATATCAACAATCCCTATGACATAAAACAGAGCACTCAAAAATATGCTCAGATGCGCACTTGAAAGACTTCATAAAGTCTCCACTCGAATTTGTGATTCCACTAGACACTTGGGGGCTACTGACGTGGGCATACCTTATAGGTACTCGAGTTTGGTATATACGGTCTAATCTGGCAGAAGCCCACGACATTACCAGGGCCCAATCCAGGATTCAGGTGACCTATGGAGACTCCGACTGCTTGCGGCACAAGGCAAAGCCTAAGATAGAAAGTTTAAACGGGTGAATCCTAATTTGTAACCGACTCGACTTGCTACCTGAGACCTAGCCTATCTATATAAAGGCTAGGAAGGGGCGGTGAGGAGGACAATCATAACCCTAGTTTCCACAACCTCGCCAGATTGCATCTACGCACCCTTGTAACTTTCGACTCTCTCAATAATTCCAAGAGCAGACAAGCAGGAGTAGGGACCTCTACGAGGCCTGAACCTTGGTAAACCTTGCGTCCCTGTGTGCTTGTTTGCTAGCCAATTGATGCCTCTAGCGCTCCCTCCTTCTCCAAAACCCAAGTCCATAACAATGGGCATGGATGAGTTAAACCCTCGTCATGGGTTATGTTTATCATTAGGAGTGTAGATCAAAACAACAAACACTCACTTTAGATATAGGAACCCATCTAAATATTCATGGAAACAACACGATATGTGATATGACATGTTCGAGTTTCTAGAGATTTTGATGATTCAAAATCGTGGCAAATGAGTAAATATTTGTAGTGTATTCTTAGGAAACTATGGATACATCTTCCGAACTAAAAACAAATAAGGCAAAGCTTATGTTTCCATGTGTGTTGCTTCCTTGAGAAAGTGTGTTTCTCATAGAAGGTGTTAGTGGAAGAAGGTAAAATCTCAAACAAGGTTATTGATCTTACGTTCAACTTTCGAGTGGTGCAACAGAATAAAATTGAGGAGAAACTAATGATAATTATCATGAAGTTTTAGCTAATACTTTTGCTAAAGAAAGTAGGATTCAAGAATACATTCTTCAAGTTTGTAGAATTACATTATCGATTCTCTTGTCATGTTAATGGAACAAGACATACCTATAACTACAAAGAAGCAATGATGGACCTAAGTATGAGAAGCGACTAAGAGTCATGAAGTCCATATTAAGTTACATTTAAGATTGCAAAGTATAATTTTCCTTGATCTTATCAAGTAAGGGATGTTTACTTGATCTTCTCAAAGACTACAAAGTCATAAACAAGAAATGAAACTCAGGGGCAGACTTAAAAGCTCGATTTGTCACAAAAGTACATTTGAAAAATTCTAAGGACTGACTACAATAAAGTAGCGATGCTTGAGTATATTGGATTCATACCAGCAATTACTACATTTTTTTATTGGTAGTATGATTTTCAAAACTGTGTGTCTTCAATAATGTTAAGATTGAAGACAGGGTTGTAATTGGCACAACAAGCAGGTTTTGTCAATGATATGGACGCTAGTGTCTCGTAGCTAGAATTCTCGAGTTGATAAATGACCAAGGAATTTTGGGTTTTACGAAAATATCTAGAAGACCTACATTTACCTGAATTTGAGTGGGACCTTTCCTAAATCTTAATATGTATATGACATATTTTGAGTGGGAGCTAAGAGAATTCCCTGAATCACATATGTGGATGACATATTTGAGTGGGAGCATGGCAATATTCTTGGATATGTGGTTGGCATATGTCGAATGATGTATTTAAATTAGTAAATATTCTATGGATGAAGTTTGAACAAAGTATTGAACTTTAAAATCTATCAAGATAGATCGATAAGTTTAAAGTACATTATAGTCGAAATGTTTTCTAGATTTGATTTTGAAGTTGTTTAGAATGTCCTACACAAGATGCTAGAAGTAGTTCAGCATGAAACAAGCTTAGAAAGGAGGTGTTACTTGTGTATATAGGTGAAGCATTGAGTTAATCTCGGTATGAAAACAATGGTTAAAAGGTAAGAAACAAGATGATTATCATCTCCTATGCCTTGGTCATAGGTTCTTCCATATAACTATATTGTATACTCGACATAATGTGACCCAAGTTTTTGGTTAGAAGAACAAGTTCTTAGTTGTAAGAACATGTTTTTAAAGTAATTCTGAGTAAACCACTGAACCAGAGTTAAGTTTATCCTTTGAGCTGTAAGAAACGTGGTTAGGCATCGAAGTTGCATGCAATGCACTGTCGATTAGATTTACATATATATAAGTATGTTGCTACTTCTGAAGTGGCAAGTATAATTGTTATGGATTAGGAAGTTTGACTTCTTGCTGAGTTTGTTTCTAGGTATACATGACAACAATGAAACTCCACTTGACTGAACAACCATCATTGTGGACCCAAGGAAACAAAAGTATCACTCTACCACCAAACCTATACTTCGACATATTATGTGATAATAGGATAATCCAAACTAGGTGACATTAAAAGATTTGCAAAGAATATAAGGATCTGGTAATACAGATCAAAGACAGGAAGGGTTTTCCATGAAAAAGCATGATCAAGAAACACATATGGGATATGGTTTTGTGATTAGTAACAAATGCAACAAGATTATTTATACTCTAATGCTAGTGGAAGGCTGAAGGAGATATTCCCTAATGGCAAATAATCACTACAATAAATATGTTAACTTGTGACATTCTCATAGTGACAGGAAATGAAATCGTCATAGATCCATGACAATTTTGCACATTATGGTCATAGACCGTTTGAGAGGTCAAAATCCTATAAAATTACGACGATTTGTGTCAGAATCGTCATAATTTCATCATATGAAATCATCATAACCTACATGATAGAGTTTTGAGACTGATTTATAGTCGATTATGACCAATTTAAATCGTCATACCGTCTAAAAATGATACATTAAATTGACTAGTTCGGACACATCAGCAATTACGCCTACGTGGCACGTCTAAATGTCAATTTTTGTATACGTGTATGTCCATGTGTAAATACACGTCTAACTTGCTCTACCTCCTTAGGAAATAATCGCAAAAAATGAATGCCACGACCACGTACACTAACAACTAATGCTAACCAACACAACACACCATAATTTTTGTTATTATTCCGCGCACCAGTTTTATTAATCTAAAACCGATTTGAGGCTTAGCCAAAGTCTGCAAATGAATGGCTCAAAAAAATGCTCTAGTTTCAAGGTTCGAACCAGATATCTCATCTCACAGACGTGGGAGACTAACCACTGCAACACTATTTCGTTTGTGGTTTCTTCACACGCTCTAACTTTGTGAATGTTGCCATCGACGGTTGGGCCTGGGCCTTAGCGGCCAGTTTCCTTTCTTTCCTTCTTTTACTTGGCGGCCCGGGCCTGGGCCTTGGCCGATGTTGTTCTTTTTTCTTTCTTTTTATCGACGGCCTTGGCCTTGGCGCCTAGTTTTTTATTTTTTTCTATTTTCTTAAGTTTGTGTGTCTTTTTCATAAGAAGTTCAAAATAATAGATTTTTGGCTCTAAATATTTATAAAATTCAGTAGATCCTCTTATGGTGTTAATTATTAATATTTTTATTATTTTAAAATAGTGGATTTACTAATCCCACATTAGTCTATGATAGGGACAATATAATAATTTAAAATATGATCTTGAAACTACGGTTTTCAATTTAAATTTTTGGGCTTGAATCTCGCTAAATTTGAAGTGGATCTCTGAAAAAGTATATTGTGAACCAAAAATGATTTTTTAGAAAAAATCACAAGCACTAGATCATGTACTTGTACTTCAAATCTAACCCAATTCCAGCCAATTCGGCAGTAATTTGTCTTTTTCATGAGGGATGGATGGAAAGGTTTGATATAGCCTAGTTGGGACATTTTCCTTTAAAGGTGGTCCAGTATTTTTGAAAAATGGGGTGGTACAATTTTGAAGCTTTTATTTGGTGGCCACTTCACAAAACACCTTGTTTTGACACTCGAAAAATGGAAAATAGCTTTTTTGTCTGGCGAAAAGGAAAAGTTCCTCCTGCAACTTTGTTCGTCATCCCATGATGCATATACATGCATAATATGGGAACATTATTGCAAACTATGTCTCAATTTTGGCCATAACATTGCTCGTTTGGCCTGAAAGCCATGAAACCTCGAACATGGTAGGTCATTTTTGTAAAGGTTTTTTCGAGATGCAATCAATATACCAAGTTTTGTATTTTTACTTAGAACTATGTCACATAATATGACACCACGCGAAGGATTTACCTTGTTCCCACCGTTATTGAATTTCTTATGTCTGTTTCAAAATTTTCTCGTTTCAAACTATGGTCAAAACGGCTGGCATGAAGATAGGGAACGAGCCTCGCTAAAACTTGCATTGGATCTCTGAAGAAACATAATATTATGAGTCTAAAAATAATTTTTTCAAAAAATCAAGAGCATTATACCATGTACTTGTAGTTCAAACCGGACCAACTTCCTACCGATTCAGCAAACATTTGTGTTTTTCACCAGGGGTGGACGAAAAGGTTTTAAAATCCCTGGTTGGAACATTGTCCGTGTAAGGTGGTCTAGTATTTTTGAAAAATGGGGTGGTAGAATTTTTGAATTGAACATTTGGTGTTGCTTCACAAAACGCCCCAATTTTGGCACTCGGAAAATAGAAAATGTCTTTTCCATGCGACGAAAAAGAAAACTTTCTCCTGCAACATTGTTCGCCGTCCCAAGATACACAAGCATGTATAATATAGGCACATTATCACAAACTATGTCGCGATTCTAGCCATAACATTGGTCATTTGTCTTGAAAGCCATGAAACCTTGAACATGATAGGTGATTTCTGTGAAGGTTTTTTCGAGACGCAATCAATATACCAAGTTTGGTATTTTTTTCTTGCAACTATATCACATAATATGACACCACGCGAAAGTTTTACCTTGTTCGGACCATTTTTGAATTACTTATGCCCGTTTCAAAATTTTCCTGTTTCAAACTATGGTCAAAACGGCGGGCATGAAGATAGGAGATGAGCCTTGCTAAAACTTGCATTGGATCTCTGCAGAAACATCATATTGTGAGTCTAAAAATGTTTTTTTTTAATCACAAGCATTAGATCATGTACCTGTAGTTCAAATCGGACCCAGTTCCTACCGATTCGGCAGACATTTGTCTTTTTCACCACGGGTGGACGAAAAGGTTTTAGAATCCCTGATTGGGACATTGTTCTTGTAAGGTGGTCTAGTATTTTTGAAAAATGGGGTGGTAGCATTTTTTAATTAAAATTTGGTATTGCTTCACAAAACGCCCCGATTTTGGCACTCTGGAAATAGAAAATAGTATTTCCATGCGATGAAAAGGAAAACTTCCTCCCGCAACATTGTACGTCATCCCAAGATGCACATGCGTGCACAATATGGGCACATTATCACAAACTATGTCGTGATTTTGGCCATAACATAGCTTGTTTGACCTGAAAACCATGAAACCTCGAACATGATAGGTCATTTATGTGAAGGTTTTTTCGAGACGCAATCAATATACCAAGTTTGGTATTTTTACTTACAACTATGTCACATAATATGACACCACACGAAGAATTTACCTTATTCGGACCGTTTTTGAATTACTTATGCCCGTTTAAAAAAATTCCCGTTTCAATCTATGGTAAAAACGGCAGGCATGAAGATAACGGTCGAGCCTCGCTAAAACTTGCATTAGATCTCTGAAGAAACATCATATTGTGAGTATAAAAATGATTTTTTCAAAAAATGACGAGCATTAGATCATGTACCTGTAGTTCAAACCGGACCCACTTCCTACCGATTCGGCACACATTTGTCTTTTTCACCAAGGGTGGACGAAAAGGTTTTAAAATCCCCGGTTGGGACATTGTTCTTGTAAGGTGGTCTAGTATTTTTGAAAAATGGGGTGGTAGCATTTTTGAATTGAAATTTGGTGTTGCTTCACAAAACGCCCCGATTTTGGCACTCTGGAAATAGAAAATGGCTTTTTCGAGCAACAAAAAGAAAAGCTTCCTCCTGCAACATTGTTCGCCATCCCAAGATGCACATGCGTGCACACTGTGGGCACATTATCACAAACTATGTCGCGATTTTGGCCATAATATTGCTCGTTTGACCTGAAAACCATGAAACCTCGAACATGATAGGTCATTTCTCCATCCCAAGATGCACATGTGTGCACAATATGAGCACATTATCGCCAACTATGTTGCATTTCTTGTACACTTTGAGATGATGACAATAGGAAAATAGCTATCTAACCATCTATCCTTGTGCACTCTTCGCCAACCAATTAGAAAGCGGAAACCGAGGTGCCACGGATTAACCTATCAATTCGATCGTATTCGTCCATCCAACAGCTAGAATGTAACATCACATGGCCGCACCTCCACTGAATTAGGTCAGACCGCATCCCACCCCACCCATCGCGCGGAGCCGCACACAGAGAAGCGCCCACCCACCCACTCACCCGTCACCCACCAACGCCTCCTCCACCCCGATACGATCCGCTCTCCATTGATGTCTACGCACTTCTATTCTTGTAGACAGTTGTTGGTCCTCCAAGTGTATAGGTTTGTAGAACAACAACAAGTTTCCTTTAAGTGGATTACCCAAGGTTTATCAAACTTAGGGAGGAATTGGTCAAAGGTATCCCTCTCAAGCAACCCTGCAATCAAGATAGAAGAAGACTCTTGTGTCCCCAACACACCCAATACACTTGTTAGGTGTATAGGTGCACTAGTTCGACGAAGAGATAGTGAAATACAAGTGGTATGGATAATTATAAGTGGTAACGGTGCCAGAAAAGAGCTTGACGGGTAGGAAGAGACTAAAGGGAATCTGAAATAAAGATGGAAGCAAGCAAACATATAACAGATCTAGTTGCAAACGGTGTTTCAATGCTTAGAAACAAAGCCTAGGGATCATACTTTCACTAGTGAACACTCTCATATAAATATCATCTCTTTATGATACTACTCTGAACTACTCTCCGGTTGGATAACACTAATCCACGGTAGGGCTATAACAGCACACCTCAAAGTTCGATTTCCCCATCTAGATAACCCCTCACTATCACCTTAAGCTCTAGATGGTTCCAACAAACACCACAATATCATAGAGACATCCAACTCAAATTATACTCATGACAAGTATTTATGTAACATTAGCCAAAGTGCCACATGGTGTGCACACTGTCATCTTCACACACATGGGGATAAGCAGAGATTCATTAAAGCACTTGAGTAGCAGAATAGATCTATCGATTACAAAGCTAATGATCTCAATAAGATCACGGATAGAGAGAGAGATGAACACATAGCTCCCGGTAGAGCCCTTAGCCTCGAGGAAGAACTACTCCCTCCTCATCATGGGAGTCAGCAACGGTGATGGAGATGGTTGTGGAGTCGATGGAGATGGCTCCGGGGGCATTTCCCCGTCCTGGCAGGGTGCCGGAATAGAGACTTCTGTCCCTCGAATCTCCTCTTAAGTGACGGCGGTGTTGTGGAGGTTTTCGTGGCTTTTCCTGGATGATTTAGTGTTTCTGCATCGGATGATTCTTATAGGCGAAAGGGGAGGCCGAGGGGGTGCCCGAGGCGGCTGCACCCCCTAGGCGTGGGCCAGGCCACGCGGCCACGGGGTGTGGCCCCCTTGAGGCCCTTCTCCGTCTCGTCTTTTGGCTCCGTGTTCCCCTCGGTGAAATATTGACTTTGGCTTTTGTCCCGTCCAATTCTGAGAATATTCATTTTCTGGCTTTTCTAGAACCAAAAATAGAAGAAAATAGGCAACTGGCACTGTGGCATCTTGTTAATAGGTTAGTTCTAGAAAATGTGTAAAAATACTCCAAAGTGTAGACAAAACATAAGAAAGTAGATATAAAACAAGCATGGAACATCAAAAATTATAGATACGTTTACGATGTATCAAGCATCCTCAAGCTTAACTCCTGCTCGTCCTCGAGTAGGTAAGTGATAAAAAGAATAATTTTTTAGGTGACATGCACCATCACAATCAAGATCAAACCATTTACAAGCATTGAAAGCTGGGGTCAAAGTACTCTAAACATGATCATGAAAGATGAAGTTCTAACAATAAGACATAGTTACTATGCATGCAACATGAAAGGATACAAACAAAGATCATGAATAACAATGCATCGAAAGACGTTTGTTTGTTTCCTATAGAAAACATAGCATAGTGGCATTCAGCTTGTCCCTCATGGAGTAGAAAAACATAAATGCATAGGACACCTTCAAAGTTCATAAGGGTGACTAGATACAAATAGTTCAAGAACAAGCAATATCAACATTATGAATCAATCAATAAGTTTTGGGACAATGCACATAGAACTAAGAATGACAACAATGCTCTCTTAATTGGTGTCTAAGGATAGAAGGTGGAGACTCAATATAAAAGTGGAAGAAAAGCCCTTCTTAAAGGGAAGCAGGGATTTCAAGTCTCATAAAGAGCTTCCAAAAATTATGGTACTTGTTAGATTTCAGCTCTCATTGCCCCTATCATAAGCATCTTGAAGTTATTAAGGTTAAAGTGATCAAATATGAGGATATGTTTGACAAGTTATAAGTTGAAAATCTCATGCCCCTTACTTACGAAGACCGTTCCTCATGCTACTCAAGTTTAGTCACAAGTAAGTTCTTCTCATTGTAAGTACATGTGTATCATCGAGAACCGCCAACGGGGTACCCCTTGCCCGATGATATGGAAGAATCCCCATAACAAAATGACAAGGCAAGCAGACAACGAGCATCTCAGCATCCTTTTATTTCCTAATTGCATAGGTATCTTTTTTTTCTTTTTTACTTTTTCTCTTTCTCTCTTTTTCTTTCCTATTTGCATAGGCTTCTTTTTTATAGAGGATGCTTCATAGATTACTCATTATGGTTACACTGCAGGTTTCCACCATGATTAGGCATGGATTAGACCAGCTACCCAGGCGTTTCTCTAACACACATACGATCTCGATGAGCCTTACAAGCTCCCCTTTCATTTCACACCACCGGGATCCATAAGCAAAAGAACATGATATCAACTAAATAAAGTGCAATGTTGAAAGCGTTCCCCATGACAACATGGTTCTGCTAATTACCAACTTACAAAACGCAAGCATATACGCAACATAGATGGGCACAATGGTTCAAGTTTATTAAGTGTAAGAAAAGTAAAGTGTGCCATCAAGTTTGTGAGAGCTTTAATCACTAGTTTTCACATAACAAGTTTAATTCGGAAGGTAGATAAAAACATGAATATACTTGGAATAGCAAATGCTAATAGGTAGGTATGGTGGACTCTTTGGAATAACTTGGTTTTATTTGGAGTTGGATGCATGAGTGGAACTCATACTTGGTATGGAGGCTAGCAAAAGGCTGGGAGCGACCAACTAAGAGAGCAATAATGGCCATAATCATGCAAAGCGACAAAACATTATTAATTAAAGCATAAAGTGATATTACAAGTCCAAACTAAATGATCATAGAGGCTATGGTGACTTGGTATAGTCTTAACATGGTGTGAGCATGCACCAAGTCAACCCAAAGCATCAAAGGAGAATACCACAATATTATGCTTTTATATGCTAAAGCAACGCATGATTCTTTCAAGGCACATTAAGCAATCTCAATTGTTTGTAACAAGTCATGCTACAGCAATAATCACTAAGCATAAGGTCAAAGCAATATCTAGCATGACATGATAAAGTCTAAGCCACAGTCAAAACAAGCTCCCTTTTGTACCACTAAAGCATGAAACTTTCTACTCTCTTCCAACACCAATCGACTTATTTGAAAGAACTCACAAAGATAATAATAAATAAAGATCAGTGAGCTTGTCTCACAAATCCAAAAGGAAGAACTAAAAAGTTCTAAGCTGAAAGCACACGAAAACAAAGGCTAAACTCAGTGCGAGCAAAAAAGAACACTCATAAAACAATAAGAATGAAAACTAGAGTGTTCTAAACAATGAAAGCAGAGTGTGTCTCTCTCCAAAAGAAGTGCTGGGATCCAACCAACTTATTGCAGCAAACTAACCAAACGAAAACTAAAAACGAAAACAAAGACGCTCCAAGAACAACACAATTGTGCATGAAACAATAAAAATGAAGTGTTTGGAACAAACCTGAGATTTTTATTGATGAAGAAGGGGATGCCTTGGGCATCCCCAAGCTTTGATGCTTGTACCTCTTGAATATTTATTGGGGTGACATGGGGTGGCATCCCCAAGCTTGAGCTTTTGTCCATTCTTCATCTCGTTACATCATTCTTTCCCTACGCCTGAAAATTTCCTTCACACAATCTTCATTAGCAACATTAGTGCATTCAAGATAATAAGTCTTTAGGTTCAGTTTCAACACAAGTAAAACTTCCACTAAAATACAAGCTACTGTAGGAATTCCTTTTAAAAGTTCAAATGATCAAAGAAAACTCAAAGAGAAAGAGATTAAGAGGCAAATGCAAATAATGACAGAAATCTGTCAAAACAGACCAGCAGGTAAAAACCGATTTTTTGAAGACCTTCTGTTGCTCAAATCGAAACATGTTGAACTAAAGAAAGTTGGATAATAACATGGGTCAGAAGCACAAAAATTTACAGCTCAAACCGACATACATATATGTTTCACGAATTTTTACAGCGAAGCACAAAAAACAAAAATCTGTTTCGGGAGCAACTTTCCCAAGCATTACTTCTCTCTCATTAGAGGTTACTCTTGGCATAAAAACCACACAAAAAATGATAAGGAGCAGTTATTACAGAGGTAATAACTTCCAAGACTCAAGAAAACTATTGGGCTATCTTCCAAGAAGTACTTTTCTTTAATGCTTTTGAGCTAAGGACGATAATTTCGATGATGCTCACATAAGAAATATGAATTGAAGTAAAAGAGAGTATCAAGATGCAAATATGGAACAAATCTAAGTCTAACCCACTTCCTATGAAAAATAATCTTGTAAAGAAACAAGTCATAAAAGAACAAAGCAACAAGCATAGGAAAGAAAAACAAGTGCAACTTCAAAATTTTCAACATAAAGAGGGGAAACTTAATATTATTGAGATACATAAAATCATGTTTCCCTCTCTCATAATAACTTTCAGTAGCATCATGAATAAAATTAACAATATAACTATCACATAAAATATTCTTATCATGAGACACATGCATAAAAGAATTAATACTCCCCACATAAACATAGTCATTCTTATTAATTATAGTGGGAGTAAATTCAACAAAATAGCTATCATTATTATTCCCATCACCATAATCATCAAATATAGGAGGCATATTGTAATCATAATTAATTTTCTCCTCGATAGTAGGTGGACTGAAAATATCATATTCATTATTGTAATCATCATATATTGGAGGTGTAGTATCAGCATAAGTAATAGAATAGCTATCTTTTGAAGTGTGTTCATTTGTAAACATATCATTATTGGAAGGAACATGGATAGCACTAATAGTACAGCAATTATTAATATCATCATTTTCAGAATTGATACCAAAGAGATTTTCAATATCAAAAGTTGTGTGCTTTTCCCAATCATGATCACTACTATAGGTAACAGGCATAGGAACATCATCAAGTTCAGACTCATCAAAAACTATAATAGGAGCAACGTGCTTAGGGGAAAATACTGTTTCCTCCCTCCTTTTACTCCTCCTCTTCTTCTTTTCCTTCTTCTCTTTAGGGGGGAGAGGCTTGAAAGGAAGCTTCTCCATATACCCTGGTTTATTGTTAGAGACAATAGAAGAAACTTTGGAGGATTCCTTCTTTTCATTAATTAGATCAAAACACATATAAGTCCTGTCATATTTTGGTAAAATCTCATATTTTATAATATTTTGTATGTAAGTATTTGTGTGACAATTATCAACACAATAAAGATGACAACCATGTAGGACGCTATTCATATCAAAAGCACTCATATCTACCAAAGAAGTTTTTCTTGATAATTCTTCACACCCCAAAAATGATGTAAGTTCATCATGTTGATTAGGAGTGATCATGTCATCACAATACAAACTTGCAGTACTCATTGGATTAGAAGGGCTATTATTATGGCCTGAGCATTGAAAATTGAAATGACCCACTTCAAAGCAAAGTTCACAAATAAAAGAATAGAGGGCACAAACTTTTTTACCAAGATCATTTGGAGCCCTATACCACGTTCTAGTTTTTTCATTCCTGTGGGTGATACAATATTCTTCTTCAATTTGATTCTTTCCACAAGGTCTATGTCTTCCACAAAAATTAACATGCTTATAAGAAATAGTACTTTCAGAGGTTTGAGCATGTTTATTGCTATCATTAATAACAAATTTTTTTCCATGCAAGTGTATTTAAAAGGCTCATGATACATGTCCCATTTTTCTTTAGGAGCATTAATATGAGAAGCAAAGGCTCTAAAACAATCAATAAGAATTTGAGTATCAAGACCATATTTAGCACTAAGCTCTTGAAAATCAGCAGTTTCAGCGAAAGACTTAATGCAATCATACTCATAGTTTATACCTGGTTCTTTACCGTTGTCGTTATCCCAATATTCAATATTGCTTTGAATTGTTTCAAGAAAATGCCACTTAGCTTTGACCTTCTTACTTGTGAAGGATACCTCTAAACAAGTATCTAGATAGTCCTTGTAATGTCCTGAAAGCCTTGCATAGAAATTATTAATAACAATATTACTGGGGAGCTCATGAATGGGACATTTGAGCATTAGTGACTTTAGTCTCCCCCATTCTTAGGCAATACTTTCTCCATCATGTGGATGAAAATTATAAATGTTATTCCTATTTTTATGAATTTCATGAGGAGGATAAAATTTAGAGTAAAAGAGAGATTCAAGTTCCTTCCACTCCAAATGATGAGGATCATCTAGTAGCTCATACTCCCTTGCTTTGCCCTTAAGTGAAAAAGGGAATAGCTTCCTCTTAACTTGGTTCATTGAAATACCTGCACACTTGAACAACTCGCATAATTCGTGTATAAAGAGTAAATGATCACCAGGATGGACAGTTCCATCTCCAAAATAACAGTTATTCATAATACGTTCAACAATTTTTATAGGTATTTTAAAAGGGATGCTTTCAGTATGTGGATTTTAAATATCACAAGTATCATTAGAATTACCACATATGGGAGATAAAGTATCATCAGAGCAAACTTTCTTCTTTAAAGCTGGGGAACTAAAAAGATCATTTTCATAAAAACTAACTTCCCCAAGCTTAGACGTTTCCATAGCATTAGTAACAAAGTTGTTCAAAAAAATCATACTAATAACATTGCTATTAGCATGCAAAAAAGTTCCATGGGTTTTTTAATTTTCTTTTCAGACTATTCATGTTCTAACTTAGGAAAATACTAAAAAGCTCTCTAATTTTGTTGTTGTTTTCCATTAAGCCTAACTAGTGAAAATAAAAACAAGAAACAAAAAGATATAATTGCAGAATCTAAAGGAAATAACTTCGAGCACTCACACACCAGCTGCAATACTAGAAGATAGCTTAGTAGCCAGAAGATGTGAGTACCTTTTACCTTACCTCCCCGGAAACGGTGCTAGAAAATAGCTTGATGTCTACGCACTTCTATTCTTGTAGACAGTTGTTGGGCCTCCAAGTGCAGAGGTTTGTAGAACAGCAGCAAGTTTCCCTTAAGTGGATTACCCAAGGTTTATCGAACTCAGGGAGGAAGTGGTCAAAGGTATCCCTCTCAAGCAACCCTGCAATCAAGATACAAGAAGTCTCTTGTGTCCCCAACACACTCAATACACTTGTCAGGTGTATAGGTGCACTAGTTCGGTGAAGAGATAGTGAAATACAAGTGGTATGGATAATTATAAGTGGTAACGGTGCTAGAAAAGAGCTTGACGGGTAGGAAGAGACTAAAGGCAATCTAAAATAAAGATGGAAGCAAGCAAACATGTAACAAATCTAGTTGCAAATGGTGTTTCAATGCTTAGAAACAAGGCCTAGGGATCATACTTTCACTAGTGAACACTCTCATATAAATATCATCTCTTTATGATACTACTCTGAACTACTCTCCGGTAGGATAACTCTAATCCACAGTAGGGCTATAACAGCACACCTCAAAGTTCGCTTTCCCCATCTAGATAACCCCTCACTATCACCTTGAGCGCTAGATGGTTCTAAAAAACACCATGATACGTCCAAAACGTATCTACTTTCCCGAACACTTTTACTATTGTTTCTCCTCTAAACTTGTGTGATTTGGATGCAACAAACACAGACTGGCGTTGTTTTCAGCAGAATTGCCTTGGTGTCTAGTTTTTGTGCAGAAAATCAACTATCAGGAAAATCCCGGAAAATATGTCAAAAATCCTATTTCACCAGAAGACTCCTGGAGCCAGAATACAAGACGGAGTGGGGCTGGGCCCAGGCCACACCACCTGGCCGCGTGGGCAAGCCTAGGCCACGCCAGGGGGTGGTCTGGCCGCCCCAGACACCCCCTTGGTCTCCCTCTTCGCCTATAAGTTGCCTTCTGAGCTAAAAACTCAGGGGGGGTTTGACGTTTTCCTAGAAGGAGTTCCGCTCCGCCGCCACCACCAGATTCCACGAAACAGCACCAGAAACTCCGTTCTGGCACCCTTCTAGGACGGGGAATTGGAGGAGATCATCGCCATCATCATCACCATCGCTTCTCCATCGACCATCCATGTTTCCCCCATCTATGAGTGAGTAATCCCCCGTTGTAGGATATGGGGATGGTAGGGATTGGATGAGATTGTTCATGTAATTGAAGGAAATATGCCCTGAGAGGCAATAATAAAGTTGTTATTATGTATTCCTTATATATGATAGATGTTTATTTTGCATGCTAGAATTGTATTGATCGGAAATATCAATACATGTGTGTTTAATAAACAAAAAGGGTTCCTAGTTATGTCTCTCTTATAGACTAGCTTGTTGATTAACAAGATGATCAAGGTTTCCTGATCATAGACATTGGATGTTGTTAATAACAAGGTCACAGCATTTGTGAAATGATGTGATGAACATTCATCTGAAGTATAGCATTACGATCAATTCATTATGTTTATATTGCTATAACATCATACGAAGTAATCTTTATCCTTAGACCATGAGATCATGTTAATTGCTAACACCTGAAGAGTATCTTGATAACATCAAACGTCACACCGTAACAGGGTGACTATAAAGATGGGTTCAGTACTACGAAGGTGTTATGTTGAGGATCATGGATCAAGAGTGGAATTTGTCAATCCCGATGATGGATAGATATACTCTGGGCCCTCTCGATGATATCACATTGAGATAGCTTGCAAGCAAGTGATGTGATCACTAGAATGTTATATCACGGGAACGAGAAAAGAGTGCATGTCGGTAACGATATCAAACTAGGTATTTGGATACCGATGATCGAATCTCGGACATGTATTATATCATGAGACAAAGGGATTAAATTACAAGCGTTAAAGGTTCTCATGATCACAGAAGTCATCGTTGAATATGCAGGAGTCAGTATGGATCTCTAGGTCCCGCTTCTGACTATTGATCTGAGAGGAGTCTCAATCATGTCTGCATTATTCGCGAACCATACGGTGACACACTTAAGAGTTACCGGACACCATTTTGGAGCACATATGTTTCAGACGAAAGAATTGCAAAGCGCAGGAATTGTTTCGATAGAAACCAGAAATTGTTTCGGGTGAAATTGCAGAAAGTGGTTCTGCATGTGATATTGAAATATTGCAAGGGGTTATATGTGAATGTTTTTTAATTAAAGTAATTAAAAAATTGTGAATAAATTTAATAAAAGAGTTTTATTAAATGAGAGAGAATTAAACTTGGAGAATTTTAATGCATTTAAAGTGGGGACTTTAAAAGGGAATGTGAAGAGGCATTTTAATGTGGAGGGGTTACCACCACATGAATGGGGGAGGTGAGGAGTCACCCCCCCATGCGCCGGCCATGGAGAGGAGGGGAACCCCTCCTCCTCCTCCTTCTTCCACACACCTCCTTGTGAAGGATCTCTCTCCCCTCTAGAATTATTCCCCCATGGTCTCGGATTAGCGAGATACATGTTCCCGGTGGCATTTCGTCTGGAAGGAGTTGCTGCTTCCGCTGGATCGCTGGAGCGAGGAGGTGGAGGTTGTCCGGTGGCTTGAACGTGTGTGCGAGTACGGATGTGCTGCTGAGTTGCGGCGCTTGGACTTCCTCACAATCTTGATATCGGCAAGTGTACGACTACATCAACCACGAGTTCCTACTCGTTAACAAAACTCGTTGTCTTTGAGGGTAAGTTCTCGTTGGATGTATGTCCACCCGTTGCTTTGTACCTAGTAGATAGATCTTGGCGTGTAGTTCTCATCGTAGGAAATTTTTTGTTTTCTATGCTGCGGACCCAACAGTGGTATTAGAGCCTGATCTATGCGTAGGTGCTTTGCATGGGTAGTACACATATGTTTATATGTGGGCGATGATGATCATGTTATTGCATCTTCTATGTACTTTGGATATTAGTGGCATAGTGGGATGAAGTGGCCCGGACCAACCTTACATGTCATCGTACATGAGACCGGTTCCACGACTGACATGCAACTTGTTTTGCATAAGTGGCTGGCAGGTGTCTGTCTCTCCTACTATAGTCAATATCTGATTTACAATGAGTTGCTAATAACTTGGTTATCCTCGTTGTGGTTCATGTTCGTAGGTGAGAACGGTTCTATCTCCGAAATCCCTAAGCCACGTAAAACTTGCAATTGATAAATTAGAGGCGTCTAGTTTAGATCGTTTCTGGGCTAGTGTATTGATATGGTATTGTTGTAAGTAGATGTATGATAGATACTCTTACAACACATTCAACGTGTAAGTTCCATAGACCTTGGCCTTACACACAAAGGAATGATAGAGATCATACCACGATGCAAATGATAGAGATCAAATGCATGGACCATATCATCTCACTTTACACATTAGATGTTAGCATCTTATACTGCTAGTTTGGCGCTTTTGGTAGCATTGTAAGATGATCCCTCAGTTAGATATCAAGATAAAATGTGTTCTTCCTTGAGTATGCACCGTTCTATGGATCGTGTTTCGAGACATCACGTGATGATCGGGTGTACTCGACTCTACGCTTTCATACAACGGGTGTAAGACAGTTTTACACACGCGAGTACTAAGGTTCTTACTTGGCGAGCCTAGCATGTACAGACATGGCCTCGGAACACAGACCGAAAGGTTAAGCATGAGTCATATAGTTGATATGATGCCCATATAGATGCTTGCCTTTGAAGCTACACCGACTCACGTGATGATCGGACTTGGTGTAGTGGATTTGGTTCATGTAATCACCAAAAAGGCACGAGGGATCTCGTTTTTGAGTGGGAGTTCATTAGTAATTTGGATTAGTTGAACTCAATCTATCATAAACTTAGTCTAAATAAACTTTAAAAATTATGTTGTAGATGGCACCACCTGCTTTTAATTTCAATGTGTTCATGGAGAAAGAGAAACTTGCTGCGAATGGTAGAAACTTCACCAATTGGGCTATGAATTTGAGGATTCTCCTCACTGATGCACAAAAGCAATATGTGCTAGATGCGCCGCTAGGCCCCCCACCAGCTCCTGATGCCCCTGACGAGGAAAAGAATGTCTATGTGACTCATCAGGAGGACCACAACTTAGTTCATTGTGGCATACTGTATGGGCTAGAGCCCAAACTTCGAAAGCGTTTCGAAAATGGCAATACCTTTGATACCATGGGAGAATTGAAAATGATTTTTGATACCCATGCTTCCGTAGAGAGTTATAATGCTTCTGAAAAGTTCTTCAGCTGCAAAATGGAGGAAAACAGCTCCGTTAGTGAGCATGTACTCAAAATGTCTAGGTACGCCGATAAGCTTGTGTCCTTGGGAATAATGATTCCCAATGACTTAGGCATACATCGTGTTCTCCAATCTCTGCCACCTAGCTACAAGAGCTTCGTGATGAACTATAATATGCAGGGCATGAAGAAGACTCTTCCCGAGCTTCTGTCAATGCTTAAGACTACAGAAGTGGAGATTAGGAAAGACCATCAAGTGTTGATGATCAATAGGACCACCGGTTTCAAGAAGGACAAGAAAGGCAAGCAGAAGGGAAAGAAGGGTGGCAAATCTGTTGCCGTGCCTGAAAAGAAACCCCGAGCTGGCCCTAAGTCCGATACTGAGTGCTAGTATTGCAAGGGGACTGGCCATTGGAAGCGCAACTGCCCCAAGTATTTGGCGGACAAGAAGTCCGGCAAGGCAAACAAAGGTATATAAGATATACATATTATTGATGTGTACTTGACTAGTACTCGCAGTAGCACCTGGGTATTTGATACGGGATCGGTTGCTAATATATGTAACTCAATTCAGGGGTTGCGGAACAAGCGACAACTAGCAAGGGATGAGGTCACAATGCGGGTCAGCAATGGATCAAGAGTTGATGTGATTGCTGTCGGAACGCTGCCTCTCCATATGCCATCGGGATTAGTTATAAACCTGAATAATTGTTATTTGGTGCCTGCACTTAGCATGAACATTGTATCTGGATTGTGTTTGATGCAAAGTGGTTATTCGTTTAAATCTGAAAACAATGGTTGTTCGATTTATATGGATAATATCTTTTATGGTCATGCACCTGTGTTGAATGGTTTATTTCTGATGGATCTCGATAGTAATATTACGCACATTCATAATGTTAATGCTAAAAAGATTAAACTTGATGATGATATATCTGCATATATGTGGCACTGCCGTCTAGGTCATATTGGCGTTAAACGCATGAAGAAACTCCATTCTGATGGACTTTTGGAATCACTTGATTTTGAATTATTTGATACATGTGAGCCATGCCTTATGGGCAAGATGACTAGAACGCTGTTTTCCGGTTCAATGGAACGGGCGACAGATTTATTGGAAATCATACATACTAATGTGTGTGGACCAATGAGTGTGTCGGCGCGAGGTGGATATCATTATTTTGTTACTTTCACGGATGATTTGAGTAGATACGGGTATATCTATTTGATGAAACACAAATCTGAAACTTTTGAAAAGTTCAAGGAATTTCAGAATGAAGTGGAAAATCATCGTAATAGAAAAATCAAATTTCTACGGTCTGGCCGTGGAGGAGAGTATCTAAGTTACGAGTTTAGCACACACATGAAAGAGTGTGGAATACTTTCACAACTCACGCCTGCCGGAACACCACAACGTAATGGTGTGTCGGAACGTCGTAATCATACCTTATTGGATATGGTTCGATCTATGATGTCTCTGACTGACTTGCCACTGTCATTTTGGGGTTATGCACTGGAAACAGCTACATTCACTTTAAATCGGGCACCATCTAAATCCGTTGAAACGACACCGTATGAATTATGGTTTGGAAACAAACCTAAGCTGTCATTTCTTAAAGTTTGGGGATGCGATGTTTATGTGAAGAAACTTCAGCCGGATAAACTTGAACCCAAAGCAGAAAAATGTGTCTTCATAGGATACCCTAAGGAAACGATTGGGTATACCTTCTATCACAGATCCGAGGGCAAGGTTTTTGTTGCCAAGAATGGATCCTTTCTTGAGAAGGAGTTTCTCGCGAAAGGTGTGAGTAGTCGGAAGGTAGAACTCGAAGAGGTTATTGAACCTTCTCTTCATGAAATGGCGAGTAGCGCAGCACCGGAAGTTGTTTCAGAGTTGACTTCACCTAATGAAGAGAGAGCTAATGATATTGATCATGAAACTCTGAAAGAGGACACTACCGAACCTCGCAGGTCAAGCAGGACACGTGCAGCTCCTGAACTGTACGGCAATCCTATTGTGAATTTCATGGTTGATGAAATGGATGACCCTACGATGTATGAAGAAGCGATGATGAGCCCGGATTCCAACAAATGCCTAGAAGCCATGAAATCCGAAATGGAATCCATGTACGAGAACCAAGTTTGGACCTTGGTGGACTTACCTCACGATCGAAAGGCCGTTGAGAATAAATGGATTTTCAAAATAAAAACTGATGCTGATGGTAATGTGACCATCTATAAGGCTTGACTTGTCGCAAAGGGGTTTCGACAAATTCAAGGAGTTGACTACGATGAGACATTCTCTCACGTAGTGATGCTTAAGTCGGTTAGGATTATGTTAGCAATTGCTACATATTTCGATTATGAAATATGGTATATGGATGTCAAACTGCGTTCCTCAATGGTAATATTGAAGAAGAGTTGTATATTATATGACCTAAGGGTTTTGTCGATCCTAAGGATGCTAATAAGGTATGCAAACTTCAGCGATCCATCTATGGACTGAAGCAAGCATCCCGAAGTTGGAATCTCCACTTTGATGAGGTGATCAAAGAGTTTGGATTTGCCCAAACTTATGGAGAGGCTTGTATTTACAAGAAACTGAGTGGGAGCAATGTGGCATTTCTGATATTATATGTGGATGACATATTATTGATTGGAAATGATATAGATCTTTTAAACAGTGTTAAAAGTTATCTAAATAGCAAATTTTCGATGAAAGACCTTGATGAAGCGTCATATATATTAGGCATTAAAATCTATAGAGATAGATCAAGGCGCCTAATTGGGCCATCGCAGAGTACATACCTTGATAAGATATTAAAGAAGTTTAATATGGACGGAAGTAAGAAGGGGTTCTTACCTATGTTGCAAGGCAAGACATTGAGTAAGACTCAAAGTCCGGCTACGGCGGAAGAAAGAGAGATGATGGATAAGATCCCCTATGCCTCGGCCATAGGCTCTATTATGTATGCCATTCTATGTACAAGACCGGATGTGGCACATGCTATTAGTTTGACTAGTAGGTACCAATATGATCCAGGTTCGGAACACTGGATAGTGGTCAAGAACATCCTCAAGTACTTGAGAATAACTAGGGATATGTTTCTTATATACGGAGGTGAAGAAGAGCTAGTCTCTAAGTGTTATGTCGATGCTAGCTTTGACACTGATCCGGATGACTCTAAGTCTCAATCCGGATACGTATTTCTCTTGAACGGAGCAGCAATTAGTTGGAGGAGTTCCAAACAACTTGTGGTGGCGGGATCAACGACAGAGGCGGAATATGTTACTGCTTCAGAAGCAGCACAGGAAGCGGTTTGGATGAAAGAGTTCATTATGGAACTAGGTGTGGTTCCTAGTGCAATGGACCCAATGGTGATCTATTGTGACAACAATGGAGCCATAGCCAACGCAAAGGAACCGAGGTCTCACAAGAATTCCAAGCATATTAAGCGCCGGTTTCACTCCATCCGCGAGCATGTCAAGGATGGATATATAAAGATTTGTAAAGTACACACGGACCTAAATGTAACAGATCCATTGACTAAAGCTCTCCCTAGGGAAAATCATGATCAACACCAGGACTCCATGGGTGTTAGATTTATCACTATGTGAACTAGATTATTGTCTCTAGTGCAAGTGGGAGACTGAAGGAAATATGCCTTGAGAGGCAATAATAAAGTAGTTATTATGTATTCCTTATATATGCTAGATGTTTATTTTGCATGGTAGAATTATATTGATCGGAAACATTAATACATGTGTGTTTAATAAACAAAAAGGGTTCCTAGTTATGCCTCTCTTATAGACTAGCTTGTTGATTAACAAGATGATCAAGGTTTCCTGATCATAGACATTGGATGTTGTTAATAACAAGGTCACAGCATTTGTGAAATGATGTGATGAACATTCATCCGAAGTATAGCATTACGATAAAGTCATTATGTTTATATTGCTATAACATCATACGAAGTAATCTTTATCCTTAGACCATGAGATCATGTTAATTTCTAACACCTAAAGAGTATCTTGATAACATCAAACGTCACATCGTAACAGGGTGACTATAAAGATGGGTTCAGTACAACGAAGGTGTTATGTTGAGGCTCATGGATCAAGAGTGGAATTTGTCAATCCCGATGGTGGATAGATATACTAAGGGCCCTCTCGGTGATATCACATTGAGATAGCTTGCAAGCAAGTGATGTGATCAATAGAATGTTATATCACGGGAACGAGAAAAGAGTGCATGTCGGTAACGAGATCAAACTAGGTATTTGGATACCGATGATCGAATCTCGGACATGCATTATATCATGAGACAAAGGGATTAAATTACAAGCGTTAAAGGTTCTCACGATCACAGAAGTCATCGTTGAATATGTAGGAGTCAGTATGGATCTCCAGGTCCCGCTTTTGACTATTGATCTCAGAGGAGTCTCAATCATGTCTGCATTATTCACGAACCATATGGTGACACACTTAAGAGTTACCGGACACCATTTTGGAGCACATATGTTTCAGACAAAAGAATTGCAAAGCGCATGAATTTTTTCAATAGAAACCGGAAATTGTTTCGGGTGAAATTGCAGAAAGTGGTTTGCATGTGATATTGAAATATTGCAAGGGGTTATATGTGAATGTTTGTTATTTAAAGTAATTAACAAAATTCTGAATAAATTTAATAAAAGAGTTTTATTAAATGAGAGAGCATTAAACTTGGAGAATTTTAATGCATTTAAAGTGGGGACTTTAAAAGGGAATGTGAAGAGGCATTTTAATGTGGAGGGGTTACCACCACATGAATGGGGGAGGTGAGGAGTCACCCCCCCATGCGCCGGCCATGGAGAGGAGGGGAACCCCCCCTCCTCCTTCTTCCACACACCTCCTTGTGAAGGATCTCTCTCCCCCTCTAGAATTATTCCCCCATGGTCTCGGATTAGCGAGATACATGTTCCCGGTGGCATTTCGTCTGGAAGGAGTTGCTTCTTCCACTGGATCGCTGGAGCGAGGAGGTGGAGGTTGTTCAGTGGCTTGAACGTGTGTGCGAGTATGGATGCGCTGCTGAGTTGCGACGCTCGGACTTCCTCACGATCTTGAGATCGGCAAGTATACGACTACATCAACCACGAGTTCCTACTCGTTAACAAAACTTGTTGTCTTCGAGGGTAAGTTCTCGTTGGATGTATGTCCACCCGTTTCTTTGTACCTAGTAGATAGATCTTGGCGTGTAGTTCTCATCATAGGAAATTTTTGTTTTCTATGTTGCGGACACAACAGTAATGGCATCAGATTGTTAGGGCATGGTGCCTAGTATCTTCTATTAGTGCTTTATGACTTTGTTGCAACTTGTTATGCTTAATGCTTGTCACTAGGGCCCGAGTTCCATGATTTTAGATCTGAACATGTTATTGATTCATTATGATAGTATTGTTTATGGTCTTATCTACAAGTTGTATACACACGTTGTTGTCCGGAACCAATGGCCCCGAAGTGACAGAAATCGGGATAACCAGAGGGAATGGCTTTGATGTGAGGATCACATGTGTTCACGGAGTGTTAATGCTTTGCTCCGGTGCTCTATTAAAAGGAGAACCTTAATTGCCAGTAGTTCCCTTGAGGCCCGCTGCAAACGGGCTGGCAGGACAAAAGATGTTGTGCAAGTTCTCATTGCGAGCACGTATGACTATATATGGAACACATGCCTATGATTATCTAGTACTTGGATGCTTTATCTTATTTATCTACAATTTCCCTATGTTCTGATTGCTATATGAATTGTCTTGTCCATGCAACACCCGTCCATCCATCCCTATGCCTACCGCACTCGAATCCTACTGTTTACTGCTATTGTTATTACTGTCTTTACTTTACTACTGCTGTTACTTTACAATTGCTACTACAAAACTGTTGCTACTGATAAACTGCTGTGAGCAAGATTGTTTCCAGGTTTAGCTGAATTGACAACTCAGTTGTTAAGGCTTATAAATATTCTTTGGCTCCCCTTGTGTCGAATCAATAAATTGGGTTTCACTTCCCTCGAAAATACTGTAATACACCCCTTATACTTGTGGGTCAGCAAGACTATTTTCTGGCGCCGTTGCCGGGGAGCATAGCTTTATTTATCAAGTTCACTTGGAATCACTATTGTTCACTGCCATCCATCCATCATGGGTAAGTCTCGTGATGGCAAGGTTCCTATTTTACCATCCACTACAAGAAGGGGTACGGTTCTGAACACCCCTATTGCTCTTGATTCACCATTTGTTATGAGTAAGCTCGTTACACCACCACATACACATGCTACACACACTGCTACTACTGCTGAATCTGAAACTTCTGATACTTATGATGCTGCTTCTACTGTGCTTGATAAGAGTGGTTCATTAGGTCCTTTACTAGATGCTACAATTGCTAGAACTATAGCTAGAAATACTGAAACTCCTAATGAAGACACTACTACACCTGTTAGTTCACCTGAGTCTAGTGAAATTTACGATATTGAAGATGGTTATGTTGAGATGACCGATGAATTTATTAAAGAATGTAAAAACACCCATGATAGGAGTGTTGCTAAGAGTCTCCTTGAGAGGCGTACTATTAGACCCAAATTGTCTCCTATTGCTAAGTTTGCTGCTTCTCCCATGAACATTAAAGATAAAGATTATCATTTCTCTCTCGATCTATCTTACATAGCTATTGTTGAGAAAGAACCTTTTTGTGGGACTAAGAATGAAAGTGCGGTAGCACATATGAATGAACTTTCTACCATGAGTGGCTTGTTTTCTGATGATATTAAGATGCATACTTACTTTGTTGCTAAGATTTTCCCATTTTCACTGAAAGGAGAAGCTAAAACTTGGTTTAGTAATTTACCTCCTGGATCTATTGATATCCCTGATTGCTTGATTAGTACTTTCCTGCAGAAATATTTTCCTCCAAGTGCTAGACATGCTATTTTGCAGGAACTTTTTGATTTTAAACAGGGAGAAAAAGAGATATTTCCCAAGCATGGGCAAGGTTTTGTACTTTGATTCATGCACAGGCTGGAAGTCCATTACCTAAGAATGAGCTTCTTGATATCTTTTATAATGGACTAACTAAAGAATCTAGGACATACCTAGATAGTTGTGCTGATTGTGTTTTCAGGAATAGGACTCCCAAGGAAGCTGAGAAATTAATGGCTAAAATAAGCAAGAATTATGAAGATTGGACTCCTCCTGGACCAGCTATACCTGAAGTAATCATACATGAACCAACTATTCCTGTGCCTATTCCAACATCAAAGAAGAGGGGAGTTATTGAATTAAATGATGAAGTGATGAAGGAAGCTAAGAAATGTCTTAAGGAGAAGGGAATTAAAGCTGCAGATGTCAAGAATTTACCTCCTATAGAAGAATTATGTAAGCCTATCCCCTACTCATCCACTATTGAGGTACACTCTCTCCAACACTTTGATGAAGGTGATATCCCTTACTCTAAACCTCCTGATCAATGCTTAGAAGAATTCGATATCTTTATTGTTAAGCAGGATAATTTTAATAAAAGGGTGCAAAAACATCTAATGGAAAACACTAGAGCTATTGTTGAGTTGAAATATATTGTGGAAAGAACCTCTAATGATGTTAAAATGATTGCTAAACACTTTCAAATGGTTAAAACTCAAATAGACCAACTCATTAAAGTGCAAAAAGACTTGCTAGTTAATGCTGCTAAAGAAAAACATGCTTATGAAATTAGAACTAGAAGTGGTGCTGCTACCCAAGATCCTCTATATCCTGAGGGACATCCCAAAAGAATTGAGCAGGATTCTCAACAAGCTGAAAATAGTGGCTCTACACGTAAGAAAAGGAAAAAGAAACATAAAATTGTTATAGAACCCTCTAAACCTGCTATAGATCCTAATAGTATATCTGTTTCTGATGCTAAAACTGAAAGTGGTAATGAAGAAAATGAAGTTCCTAATGAAGAAAAAGTTGAAGAAGAACCTGAAAAGCACACTAAGAATACTAAATACACTGAAGAAGATTTTATTGCTAAGAAACATGGTAGTGAAAGAGAGCCTTGGGTCCAAAAACCTATGTCTTTCCCTGATAAGAAACACAAGTCAAAGGAAGATCAACACTATAATAAGTTTTGTGAGTGGATGAAACCTTTATTCCTACAAATTCCTTTGACTGATGCTATTAAATTGCCTCCTTACTCAAAGTATATGAAGGATATTGTCTCGAATAAAAGGAAGATCCCTAATGAAGAAATTTCTACTTTGCTTGCTAATTATTCCTTTAATGGTAAGGTTCCTAAGAAACTTGGAGACCTAGGGATTCCAACTATCCCTTGCTCTATTAAGAATAGTTATGTTAGAATTGCTTTGTGTGATTTGGGAGCTGGAGTTAGTGTTATGCCTTTCTCTCTATATAAGAGGCTTCAACTAGAAAAATTGATACCAATTGATATATATTTGCAAATGGCTGATAAATCTACCAATATTCCTGTTGGTATATGTGAGGATGTACCTGTTCAAGTGGCTCATAATTGTTTAATATTAACTGATTTTGTTGTGCTTGAAATGCCTGAAGATGATAATATGTCTATTATTCTTGGGAGACCTTTTCTTAATACTGCAGGAGCTGTTATTAATTGTAATCAAGGAAAGGTGACCTTTAATGTTAATGACAAGGAACACACTGTCTATTTCCCCAAGAAGATTGAAAGGACTTATGGTTTGAATTCAATTGAACATGTTGAGGGCATTCAAGTTGGAGAGATATATTATCCCATACCAAGAGAAAATTTTGAAACTATTATGATTGGGACCATTGCTATCAAGGTTGAGGTAACATAATCATCAGTGGAATACAAAATTTTGTCTCATATGAAATTGTTTTGGTAACAAGACCTGATCAACCTTGTTAACAAAAGGATTTCGTTGAACAAAACAATGTTTCCACTATGGTTATCTCCTTTTACTTCTATTCTATCCATTTTAGTTTTTGTTTTCATTTAGTTTTCCTTTTTATTGTTAGTTGCTTGCATGTTAGAGTGTCTTAGAACTTCTGTAGTTCTTGCCTTGTTTTGTCTTTGCATCATTCCAAAAAAATCTTTCTGTCAGAAAATCATTCTTCTATACCTGAAAATGCCCAAAAATAAAGTGTCTCGAAAAATTCCAGAAAATTCATATTAAATTTTTACGTGAAAAAAGGGGCATAGGAGTGCCTGGAAGGTACCAGGGGGACCCACAAGGCAGGCTCACCACCTGGTGGCGCGGCCTGCCCTGGGTGGCACCATGCCATGGTGTGGGCCACCCCTGCCCCTCCACTAACTCTCTCACCTGCCACTTTCTTCTCTCTCCCGAGCAAACTCTAGTTCATTGCTCAAAATCGTGTTCTTGCTGTGCTTGCTCTCGATTTTTTTGATCTCCTTGCTCAGCCCATCTTTGTTGCTAAAATTTGGAGCATTTGTTCTCTGGTATGCGACTCCTCCCCTTGTCCAAGTAGATTTGTCTTTAGTGGATTATATCTTGATAATTTTTCTGCTGTAGGTGACAGGTTATGAGAGCTTGTAAGCTTGTTTGATGCTTAGAGATATAGTTTTGATGCATGTTTAGGCCTCTTACAAGTCCCTATGAGTAGTACCCTTCATTATATTCACTTTGCAATCACTTGTTTAATAGGTGTTTAAATTTCAGAATAGAAGATGAATGAGCATCAACTAAACCAACATGAACTATGGGTGCCTGAGGTTATGAAGGTCCACCGGGAGGAGGAAGTTTTTCCGTCCATTTATCCATGCTCTGAGTTCATGAGAGCTGCAGGAATTCTCCAAGATTTCCACACTTTGGTTTCTAATGCAGGGTTGGAGCACTTTTTGGAAGATGAACCTTGTCAATTTGTGAAGCTAACCATGTATGTGGTGCAGGACTTTCAATTTAGCTACTCTTTTCCTAACCCCATGGTCCACTACAAAATTTACAATATTGTTGTTGACCTTTCTCTCGATGACTTTTGTGCAGCTATTAAGGTACCTCACTGGGGATAATGTGGAAGGATTAAAGAGCGACCTGCACCACTCATGGATTTGTACGCAGAAATTTGCCAAGGGAGCAGCTTCTTAAAGGAGAGTGGAAAAATCTGTAACATTCATCTCCCCTCCATTCGCTACTTTGCCTACTTTATTGCCAAGTGTGTTCTTGGTAGGAAAACTGCCAATAACTTATCTTCATATGATCTAGCATTTATCTCTGCTTCTCTTAAACGAGATAGGTCTTACAACTTGGGTGCTTTGATAGCTTTCCATCTTGCCACCAACCGCGAGAAAGGTGGAATTTGTGGGGGCATCATTGCTTCTCGTTTACTAGCATTGCATGGTTTAGTGCCTCATCATCTAGACCTACAGTTTCCCATAGAAAGGCTTGATCTTAATTCCATGATACATCATAAATTTGTTTCCTCGTGGGCTAGTGTGAGTGAGTTGTCTTATGAAATAACCTTTCACAAAGCTGGTTGGAGAAAGAGCAAGTCCGAGCGTGTTGTTCTTTTGCCTGCACCTGTTTTGTTTAACCTTGATAACAGGGTAGGATGGTCCCTCACTGAGGAGGAGCTTGACATGTACTTGGGAGAGCTCTCCCAACAGGAGCAGGATACTAGAAGGGAGGTCACAGATGATTCGGTCCAGCCCTCGAATGAGGGGGAGTCTTCATATCAGCAGCCTGCTTATGATTGGGGAGCTTCTTCTTCTTCACACAGGCCCAACTACAATCATTCTTATCATGACCCCCCTGCTTGGAACCCTTATTCGTACATGGATTGATACCCACTTAGGCCAAAAGCCTAACCTTGGGGGGAGGTACGTCGACACCGCACTCATCTCCATATCATTTTGCGTCGGTACTTTGTATATTCATGTTTCGTTCTCTTTTTAGTTTTCATTCTTTCTTTGCTTTTGCTTTCTAAAACACAAAAAGACCAAAAATATATTTGTTGTTTCTCTTTGGTTTGTTTCTTCTTCTTTTTGCCTTAGTTCGCTTTTCCCTTTTTGCTTTGTTTGAACTATTCGAAAAAACCCAAAAAGATTTTGCTTTGCTTGTTTTTCCTTTTTGGTTCTTGCTTTAAAAATCGAAAACACCAAAAATATTTGTTGTTCTTCTTTGGCTTTGTGAGTTTGTTGTAGGGTTCGGCAGTCCTCAGTGGATATTGGTTTTATATTATTATTCAAGCCACAGAAGTGAAGAGCAATAATGAGGATTAATGACAACGTGCGATGTGGTAAGAGGCTGGTAACGAACTCTATTTGTTTTCATTTTTGTACATATACTCATCATTGTGGGCGTGCTTAGTCTATTCATGTAGGGTGTATGCTATTTATGGATGCTTAGCAGTTCTTTCTTTCATATGATTAGTTCCAACTTGCTAATAGTTTGTAGCATGTCATATGAATGTTTGCTTGCATTACTCTATTCATAACTTGGTATGACACCGTGGTATCCTCCTCTGAATGTTTCATTTGAATTGACTTGGCACATGCTCACGCATGCATATGACTGAAATAATCAGTTAAGCCTCGATGAATTATTTTGCCTTGAGGATCTTGAATCACTTCCATGCCATGATTAGTCATGTTTTGTTGCAAGCATGATTATGATAGCTATTGCTCTCTCGTTTGTCGCTCCCTTACTATTGCTAGCCTTCACTTTTACTGAGTATGTTTTACTCATGTTTCCAACTCCCTAAAACCAAATATTGCCAAAGTGTCCACTATACCTACCTATTAGCATCATTTTCTATTTCCGTGCATATTCAATATGCCTTGTTTTCTTCCAAATAAAATGTTTGCTTGTTATGAGAAAGTTAGTTAGTAAAGCTCTCACGAACTTGATGGCACACTTTATTTTCTGCACTTAATAAACATGAACCATCATGACTGTCCATGAAAGTTATATGCTTGCAAATCATAGGCTGGGGATTAGCAGAACCATGCTATCACGGGGAACGCTTTCAACACCTGTAATTATATACCCAGTTGATACCATGCTCTTTTGTTTGCGGATGTCGTCGGTGTGAAATAAAAGGGGAGCCTGTAAGTCCAAGGAGTTATATATGTGTGTTAGAGAAACGCCTGGGCCGCCGGTCTAATCCATGCCATCATGGTGGAAACCTGCAATGTAACCATAATGATATCTATGAAGCATTCTTATAAAAAAAGAGAGAGATAGCTATTGAGAAAAATAAAAAAAGAGATTTGAGAAAAGAGGAAAGAGAGAAAAAAGCACCATTTTCCCATGGTAAATAATAAGATTGCTGAGGTACTCATTGTCTGCTTGCCTTGTCATTTTCATATGGGGTTTCTTCTGTATCATCGGGCAAGGGGTACCCCGTTGGCGGTTCTCTATGATACGCACGTATTTACGATGATAAGAACTTACATGTAACTAAAATTGAGTAGCATGAGGAGCGGCCCTCGTACTCAAGGGACATGGGATTTCCAGTTTATAGTATGTCAAGCATATAACTCAGATTGGACCTCACTTTCACTTTAACCATATTAAAGATGCTTATGATAGGGGCAATGAGAGCTCAAGCTAATGAGTATCATACTTTCAGCATTTGGAAGCCTTTCAAACTATTCAAAACCTTTTCATTTCCTTATTGAGTCTCCACAAATTCTATGAGCACTTTCTTGAGAGCATAGTTGCCATTCTTTGTGTTTGTCTCATTACTTGATTATTTGTGTTATGACTTTGATGCTTGTATCTTTGACATCTTTACTTCTAGTCTTCACCTGAACTTCAGAAGTGCCTTGGAATTCACAATAAAAAGGCAAGCGAGATACCACTCTATCATACCTTGTTATGAGCATTGTAATGTTGCTTATATTTATGCTTCATGCTACTTATTATTTTTAAGTTGGAATCTCTTCATAGCTTGCAATGCCTATTAAGTAAACTTAGTTGCATACTCTTTATTATGAATTGTCTAAGTAGTTGATCACATGCTGAGAATATATACATCATATGAGGCAAATGTGTTCGTGAAAGTTCTTTTATCGCACTCAGTTTTCAACTGAATTGCTTGAGGACAAGCAATAAGCTAAGCTTGGGGGGGGGGGGGGTTGATACGTCCAAAACGTATCTACTTTCCCGAACACTTTTGCTATTGTTTCTCCTCTAAACTTGTGTGATTTGGATGCAACTAACACGGAATGGCGTTGTTTTCAGCAGAATTGCCTTTGTGTCTAGTTTTTGTGCAGAAAATCAACTATCAGGAAAAATCCCGAAAAATATGACAAAAATCCTATTTCACCAGAAGACTCCTGGAGCCAGAATATGAGACGGAGGGGACTGGGCCCAGGCCACACCACCTGGCCACGCAGGCAAGCCCAGGCCACGCCAGGGGGTGGTCTGGCCGCCCTAGACACCCCCTCGGTCTCCCTCTTCGCCTATAAGTTGCCTTCTGACCTAAAAACTCAGGGGGATTCAACGTTTTCGCAGAAGGAGTTCTACTCCGCCGCCACCACCAGATTCCATGAAACAGCACCAGAAACTCTGTTCTGGCACCCTGCCGGGACAGGGAATTGGAGGAGATCATCGCCATCATCATCACCATCACTTCTCCATCGACCATCCATGTTTCCCCCATCTATGAGTGAGTAATCCCCCGCTGTAGGCTATGGATATGGTAGGGATTGGATGAGATTGTTCATGTAATGGCATCAGATTGTTAGGGCATGGTGCCTAGTATCTTCTATTAGTGCTTTATGACTTTGTTGCAACTTGTTATGCTTAATGCTTGTCACTAGGTCCCGAGTGCCATGATTTCAGATCTAAACATGTTATTGATTCATTATGATAGTATTGTTTATGGTCTTATCTACAAGTTGTATACACACGTTGTTGTCAGGAACCAATGGCCCCGAAGTGACAGAAATCAGGATAACCGGAGGGAATGGCTTTGATGTGAGGGTCACATGTGTTCACAGAGTGTTAATGCTTTGCTCCGGTGCTCTATTAAAAGGAGCACCTTAATTGCCAGTAGTTTCCTTGAGGCCCCGCTGCAAATGGGCTGGCAGGACAAAAGATGTTGTGCAAGTTCTCATTGCGAGCACGTATGACTATATATGGAACACATGCCTATGATTATCTAGTACTTGGATGCTTTATCTTATTTATCTGCAATTGCCCTATGTTCCGATTGCTATATGAATTGTCTTGTCCATGCAACGCCCGTCCATCCATCCCTATGCCTACCGCACTCGAATCCTACTGTTTACTGCTATTCTTACTACTGTCTTTACTTTACTACTGCTGTTACTTTACTATTCCTACTACAAAACTATTGCTACTGATAAACTGTTGTGAGCAAGATTGTTTCCAGGTGCAGCTGAATTGACAACTCAGTTGTTAAGTCTTATAAATATTCCTTGGCTCCCCTTGTGTTGAATCAATAAATTGGGTTTCAGTTCCCTCAAAAATATTGCGATACACCCCCTATACTTGTGGGTCATCACACCACAATCTCATAGAGACATCCAACTCAAATTATACTCATGACAAGTATTTATGTAAGCTTAGCCAAAGTGCCACACGGTGTGCACACTGTCAACTTCACACACACGTGGGGATAAGCAGAGATTCATTAAAGCACTTGAGTAGCAGAATAGATCTATAGATTACAAAGCTCATGATCTCAATAAGATCAAGCCTAGAGAGAGAGATGAACACATAGCTACTGGTAGAGCCCTTAGCCTCAAGGAAGAACTACTCCCTCCTCATCATGGGAGTCAGCAACGACGATGGAGATGGTGGTGGAGTCGATGGAGATGGCTCCGGGGGCACTTCCCCATCCCGGCAGGGTGCCGAAATAGAGACTTATGTCCCCCGAATCTCCTCTTTGGTGGCGGTGGCTCTGTGGAGGTTTTCATGGCTTTTTCCCGGATGATTTAGGGTTTCTGCATCGGAGGCTTCTTATAGGTGAAAGGAGAGGTCGAGGGGGCGCTCGAGGCGGCTGCACCCCTCTAGGCGCGAGCCAGGCCAGGCCGCGTGACCAGGGGGTGTGGCCCCCTCGAGGCCCTTCTCCGTCTTGTCTTCTGGCTCCGTGTTCCCCTCGGTGAAATATTGACTTTGGCTTTTGTCCCGTCCAATTGCGAGAATATTTATTTTCTGGCTTTTCTGGAACCAAAAACAGGCAACTAGCACTGTGGCATCTTGTTAATAGGTTAGTTCTAGAAAATGTATAAAAATACTCCAAAGTGTAGACAAAACATAAGAAAGTAGATATAAAACAAGCATGGAACATCAAAAATTATAGATACGTTTACGACATATCACCCATCCCCTCCTTCCCGGCACCACATCACCGACCACCCTCCTCCCCTCCTCACCAACTCAATCCAGTCCCTGACCCTCAAACCCCAACATTCTCACCAAATCCAGTCCCCGATACGGTGATTTCTCTCGGTCGGCAAGCTGCTAGATTGGCTCGCCCCCGACCTCGATGTCGCGGATCTAGGAGATGGACCTGGCCCTACCATGGCCTCCGTACCTCCCATGGGCTGGCAAGCCGCAGATCTAGGAGATTGTCTCGGCTGGCAAGCCACAGCGTTCCGACAACCGCGCTCATCTCGCAGCCGTGCATGGTGGGCGTCATCTACGGGGAGGTGTAGGCGGGGTGTGTCATGGTGCCGATCATGGACGGGAGAGCGCTTAAGGGGTTGCTGAGTGTCGATCTGGGTCCGGAGGATGTGCCCTCGTTTGTGGATGCACCGGACTCGTACCGGATGTTCCTGGATGCGGTGGTGGGGCAGTTCGATGGGTTGGAGGACACGAGCAACGTCTTGGTCAACTCATTCCATGAACTCGAGCGGAAGGTAAGGCCCCTTTTCGTGCCCAGACCTGTTTGGCACGACTAAGGACATATCCCAGTATCCTCCCTTGGTATCCTTTCCCTCTCTGTCGAGCTCTGTCCTTGGTGATCCCACCTGCTATTCATCACCAACTCCAGCGCCTATGACGATGACTGGATTATAGTTACTTGTCATTCATATTTTAGTCCCGAGTTGCTTCTGTGCATGCTCCCACCTTCTGTACCATCTATTGTGATCGTGAATATTCATATTTGTGAACTATATTAACAACAATCAAACTAGGGTTAGCGAATGTTAGTAACTTGGTAAGCTTAACTTAGTCTTCCTTCCATTCACAATAGAACAAAAGAACTAGGGTTAGCGAAGGTGAGATGAACTAGAATTAATTCTTGAAGAATCACACACAAACAACCATTTCTGGAGTTGATGTTGGTCAGTTTAGGCTAGTGTAGCATTTTGGTTTATTAGGTGATCCGCTCTAATTCTATACCATTGCCCTGCTTATATAGAGTAGCTATCCTGTATGATTCTGGTTACTTTTCTTCATGAACCTTGTTCAGTTTCGGTCGTTGTGTATATAGTTTGCAATGTTTCAATCTTACATAACCGACCCGATGGCCGCTGCCATCCAGGAGGCTGCACCAACGGAGAATAGCAAGTGGTGGTCCTGCTCGCGGACACCAAGGTCGTGCCTGATGACACCAGACTGCGCCCCAGGCGTCCTTCGCCACCGCACTACCTCTCGCTCGATGACACTAGATCCCTATCTCCATGGTGTAGGCAAGTCCTCGGTTCCTCCCTTTTGTCTTCTATTTGCTATGTAAGACATGACTGTAATATGTGCCATTGTGCCAAAGAACTGGTCTAGTATCACTGAATTTTTTGCAAGGACATATTGAATACTAGAGGTACTATTTGGGTCTATTTGAAATGGATAGTTCACACGTATGCCTTCTGTGTTGATGGAAATTCAGAATAAATGGTGTTTACAATTTAAGTACCTTTTTGTTTTAGCACACCAATATTCTACTGCAGGGATTAACTAAAAACATCCTAGCTACTCTCTTGCCGTTTCAGTCCCGCCCCAGCCCAAAGAAGAAGAGAGAGGAAAAGCTTCTTTGGTTGCTTCCTTTTTCTTTTCTCTTTCGTATATTCAGATTGATTGTTACTACTAGCAGTATATAGTGTTCTTCAAATGGATCTCAAGGTGTTTTAATATTGGTTCTCGAGGCTGGTCTCTAGATACATTTTTAAGCTGTACATAAGCTGCCATCTCTAGCATGCTCTAATTCTTAGTTACTTTTAACAATGTTTGAAAAGAAACTTGCTCTTTTACCTCTGAAATGCGTAGCACGAGTAAGTTAGAGTATGAAATTTTGCAGAATAAGAAAAATGGTTTAAATTCAACGCTGCTCTATCCAGATTGAGCATTCAAATTGATTATATTATCATGGTTGTATTGTGATATCTTTTTGCTACCTTTCTTTTGCTACTGGCTGTAGGTCTAAACCTGTATTAATGTTGTTATATTTCATTCTTCTCCACATGTCTCGCAGATCTCCGAGAACAACTACACTCGGTGACCGCAGGCTTGGCGTGCAGATCCAGACCGTCATCACCGATTTTCAGAGGGTGCCTAAGATCCACGGCAAGCTCTGCATCATCTTATCTTGCTTGCCACCGAGATGCCCATACTTTGTGAGTCACTACCCCTCACACCCAGCTGTGTTTGCATCTGATTTCCCATGGAGGCTTCTTAGCTCTATGCGCTAACATCATTTCCTATACATCATTTCGGGACTCTGAGGCGATTTGACTAGGCCTCCAACATCATTTCCTATATATTAGATTCTCACTGTCATTTTACTCGTTCTAGATAAATTACTTGAGCCAACAATTCATTTCCTATACACAAGATAGAAGAATGAAAATGCAAAAGATACTCTTGGTATATTGATTGATGATGAAAGAATCTACACCTGGTATATTGCAGTAGTAATATGTTGTTGTTGGTGTCATGTAGTAATAGGATTAGTTGAATATTTATCAATGCTTGGACGATAAACAGATTGTGTCACAATCACTTTATTATAAACAGAACTTGTATCAGCGCAAGTGCTCCATTAGTGCTCCATTACTGAACTTGTAGCAAAAGTAGAATCTTGCAAGCTTGGATGTGACACTGTTTTACACCACTGCCTTATTTACAAGGAGTATAGTACTCTATATGTATTATGTGACACTATATTACTCCATTGCCTTATTTACAATGAGTGTAACGCTGTATTAAACTGTTTTGTTTAATAACTTGCAACCGTTGGATTTCATTTGCCTGCAAGTGTTGTTCTGTCACTTTTTTACAAGGGCACTTGGATGAAGTCTACCGGAAGAAGCTGGAACCTGCACCCAACAAAGAGTTGGTTTTACTTCCGTAGCTAGTTAATAGATGTTTTGGTATCTGGATACCTAATGTTAATTGTGCATGGTTGTAGTATGTGCAGTTATCTGTAATATTATTCGTGAATTGGCTCTGTTTCAATCAAAATAGTTATATATTGTATCTATTCTGATTAAATTATTAATTTTTAAATACTAGGACCATAGTGAAAATGTAAACAAACATGTGGGATAGTAGGCTTTGACAACCTGACCCATCTGACTAGTGGGACCGTCCAAACTAAAAAGGCCAAACGTTAAACGAAGTTGAATTTAAAAAGGCCAAGGCCTAGAAAACAAAGAGTCAAAAATGGTCGGCTTGGCCCATGTAGATGACTAGAATGGATAGGAGAAAAAAATAAACAAGCCAGAATTGTTGGGCTGAGCCCATGTAGAACCCAGAAATGGACCGGGCTAAATTTGCATTATGATAATTTCGTTTCGTCACAATTTTGCCCCATGATGCAAATTTAGCCCGGTCCACGTAGGATCTGACTTGTCCTAGTTAGATGCCCCATGACGATATTGGATCGTCATAGCGGTTATGACGATCCAATATTGTCATAGACGGTTATGACGATTTCGTAGAAAACGTCATTGTGTTTAATTACTGACGCTTGGTTTTTGACGATCCGTTTTTCATCATAAGATCATCATATATTGTAGATAATGATGATTCAGTGACGAAAATGGAGGATCATGTATCAACAGATTCCTTGTAGTGAATAAAGAGTTTTTATTATCATATCTCGTTAGTTCATAAAAGTTTTATACCATGTTATAATTGTGTAAATCAGAAACATTAATACATATGTGGTATGTAAACATATAAGGTTCCTAGAAAGCCTCTATCCAACTAGTTCATTGGGCAACTGATGATCAAGGTTTCCTGATCATGGAGTATTTATGCCAATTGACAAGGAAGTCATACCATTGGTGAATGATGTGACGGACACTACCCAATATAAGTACTACAACATGATCAAGTCACAAAATTTATCGTTGCAATAGTTAGAAACAAAGTATCATACTCCTTAGACCGTGAGATCATATTTAATCACTATCACCTGAGGCTCTCTTTGATTGCATCAACCGTCACATCATAATAGGTGATCATAAAGGTGTACATTGGGTATTCCAGAGGGATATGTTGAGACATATGCATCAATATCTGGATTTGTTCTCCCACGTGACATGAAGATACGCTGGGCCCACTCAGTGAGATTACATCCATGAATGTTGCGCAACATGTGACTGGGTCACGGGGATTGAATATCACGGAACGAGTAAAACATCGCTTGTCGGTAACGAGATTGAATTAGGTATATAATGATACTGATGATCATATATCGGACAAGTCGATTATCGAAGTAACAAAGAGAATTGGACTTAATGTTTATGGTTCAAACGACATAGACATCGTGGAATGCATAAAGGTCATTATGGAATCATGGTACCACTAATAATCATTGATATGAGAGGTGTCTCGATCATGTCTGTGATGTTCCTGATCCGTAGGGTAAAACACTTAAGGGCACAATGACGCTTAGAGATCGTTTTGGTTATAACGGAATCATCGAAGTAAGAAAGGGAGAATATCGGAAGTGTTCCGAGAGAGATCCAGAATCATTTCGCGAGGACCCGAAGTCGTTCAGAGTGAGCCAAAAGGTATTTCAGATCAAAAGGAATTCAATAATATATATTTATGTATTAATTGTTGGAATTAATATTAAATAAATATTTAAAATTAAATTTAAAGGGCAACTTCCCTGATGGGCCAAATCCCTGGAGGGAAAAGGCCTCATAGGGCAAGCGACCCAAAGGAGGCGCGTGGGATGGGGCCCACTCTGCCGCCGACACCCCATGGGCCGTGCACGGGGCCCACCCCGGCCAGCCGACTCCTCCTCCCTTTAGCACCTCCTCTCTCTTTCCTTTAGTCTCACCCCAGGACTTGAGGAGACAAGGGTATCCCCTTTTTTCCTATATAAGGAGGGTACTATAGGAGAGAAAAGATGCAAAATAATTAACATTCTCTAAGGTAGTTTCCTTTGAGGATTTCTCTCTATTCTCTCTGACAACTGCGGCCCCAAGTCAGGCCTGCACGCACAAGATATTGCTTTGCTGCGGCACGCTGTTGTGCTATAGGGATTCAGCCAGAAGATCTACTTCCGCACTCTCGGATGGATCAGAGAACCGGAGGTCGTCGTCATACACCAGACGTGTGCGAAATCACGGAGGTGTTGCCACTTGTGGCACCTGGTTTATCATGCAAGGACCTAGGGTGACTTGCGAGGAGTTTTGCGACCTTGAGGTTGGCTAAGAGTACGACTACATCATCCAACTTCCCCCCCCCCAGAACATTACGCGCTTTTGATCTACAAGGGTATGTTACCGAAACCTCCTCCGTTACAACATTACTCCTAGATAGATCCTAACAATTGGTGTTGCGCTAGTTAAGAAAAAATGTGTTTTTGCTGCGAACCCCTTTAGACTCAAGGAGTCGTTATATATATATATATATATAAACATATATATATATATGTTTTTATGGGTTCTATCGTGAACTATTGTATAATGATATTACTTTGTTTTCCACCCCCACACAAGTTCTTGGTGGACGTCATAGAATCGTTTCTATGCGGGTTTGACGGGAATCGCTAAAATCTTCATAGGGCCGATTCGAGGGTGTTACACGATGGCTTTGATTCCCCTTCTCCAACGGTCTCTTAGCAGCAAAATCTGCCCTCTAGAGTAGGAGTGGACTTTCGCCTCTATAAGCGATTCAAACTCTCTCTTTAGTGGACACACACGACATAATAAATGTGATGGAAGGCTTCTTCACGAGACCTTTTACTTTTTTTATCACCCAAACACTGAACCGGATCTTGAAAACGGGACTGAACTGAATCCGAGACCAGAGTGGCGGGATACGATACCTAGAATGGAATTGGAAATAGTACGTTTTGTTGCTCCCCGCGTAGGAGAGCTTGTTTCACAATTTTTGTATCCATCTTATCCAGCTAAAGTCTATTCGTTCGTTGCTCAGTTCGTTCTCTGCACGGAAGTCTATTCCAATAAGCTTTCCACCAAAAAAAAGCACGAATTCACTCGTACATAACATAAAAAGTGATGTTCACTAAGTTAATAGATCGAACGAACTGTTGTGTTGCGAGCGAAAACCATTTCAAATGTGTGAGGATGGACTCTAGACCCACTCGTTCTGATTCTATGATTGCAATTTCGAAAAATGGATCATAAAGTTGATCTTGTTTACTAACTCACTCCTAGGGTATCCACCCACCCGCCAGTTCGAATAGCCGCTTTCCTCGTTTCAAGCCGAGCCTATTTGTGCGAAATTGGTTATAAACCGAGGTCAATCACTGGAAATGCCTACCCCAAAAGCGGATATAAAAAGAGAATAGATTGTTTAAGCAGGTTGCCCCACTGGTGTGTTATTGCCTCAACGCCCCTTCCTATTTTGTTTGCCCAAAAGACAACTTTTTTCTCTCGATTTTGCCGAGTCATTACACTGATTCCATAAATGATTATCAAGTGGTTCTTATTCGAAGAACCCTTGCCTTTTGGTTAGCCTTAACAAAGGCCGACTACTACATAGAGACAACTACCAGTCATGAGCGATAGTGAAGCCGTCAGAGGCAGAAGCTGTCGCTTGACGGACGAAGCCGAGCCGAGCATCTCTCTCTGTCAATAGATTCCCTTGCGCATCCGTTTTCGAGCTAGGCTCAAATCGTATATTTCTTTCTTTACTTGACGCACCTCAAGTTCATTAACATCAATACGTCTCATCTTCTTGCACCTATTCTATGGATAAATGGGCACCATCTGTCTCCTAAGGAGAGCAAGAGGGCCTCTCGACGGGAGTGATTCCCCGAAAAGAGATCGTTCCCAGCATCCTCGGGTTCGTATACTGTCTGACTACCTAAAGTTGCATATCCAAGTATAGATCCCTAGAGAAGAGAAGCAAAGGTATAAGCCAAGACCTGTAAAGCCACACACACCAGAAGTCGATCCAGCTGTCTGCTCGTTCTCCCCTCTTCAATTCCCAATGAACAACATTTACCCGGTGAAATTGAATTCTCCGTGAAGATGCGGAGTACCAACGGCTAGACGGTAAGACCCTGTGCACCTTGACTATAGCTTCGCAGTGACAACCTTGATCGAATGTGTAGGATAGGTGGGAGGTGGGGATGGTCTTGGGCAATAGGTTGACTTTGGATTGGACAAATAGGGGTTGCTCTTATGCAGCTAGAGACTAAACTGTTCCGGTCCCTTTGGGCTCTTAAAAAGAATATGCTGTTCTCTTTCCTCTTGCCCACAACTAGTCCATAAATTGTTAAAGCTTCCATAAAAGCTAGACTAAGCAATAAAGTACCTCGTATTTTACCTTCTGCTTCTGGCTGTCTTATGCATAAACCAGTGCTGCTAAAACACCTAGTCCTTACTTCTATTGGACAAATCTCCCCTAAGCCTAGTTACCTTTAGATTCCACACCATTCTGAGATACCGCTAGGGAAGAAAAGAAGGGATTTCCAAGATCTACCAGAGGGAATCGAGAAGATCAAGCCTTCTCTCACTTCTTCTAGAGTTGAACCGCACTCAGAGGCCTATGTTGTGAAACTAAAAGCGACGTTTGGTTGGGATCTTTCTCCAGAGAATCATTCATAAATGATAGGTGTGATGATAGCGTATCTTTTGAAAGATTGTTTTCACAAACATACCTCTCGAAGGCTTCATTTACTTCCTGACCTTTCTGATAACAAAAAGTATCGCATCTCTCCCTTATCTTTGGTAAGGATATGCCAAACCGACCTCGTGATCTATGATAGATCACTACACGACAAACCAAATGTTTGATCTTATTCCATATTATGGGAGGTCTTATTGATTGAATGTGCGCGAGAGAGTTGATACTCCCCTCTTCCACAATTAGGTGAAGACCAGGAGGGCCGTCCACCTCACGTCAACCTTCTACTTCCCTCCCCTCGATAGGTCCCAGGTGGGCAGACGAGTGCGACCCGGAACAGCCTCTTGAGCATTGGCCTCCAAACGCTCTGCTAACAGAGCAGTCGGCCTTTCCTCGGGTTCGTAGAGTCGGGTTTCCCGTTTACCCACAACGGAGGAGCCGCCCCCACCAACCAAAGCAGGTAGGCGGCCACGGTTCATAACGCACTCTTCGCAGGGACTATTCCTTGCCCTACCTAGTGTGGCTTGGAGATGTCAGCCTGTTTTATTCTCTAAGTTGCCTGCAGCCCTAGGCGGAAAGAATGGAAGAGGATTTTTCGTATCACTGATTTCGCAATATTGTTCAATCTAAGCACGGGTCGGTCAATGGATGAATACCCCACCGGGGAACCAGACGGAGATTCGAGATTGAAAATCTCTTCATGGGGCACCTCTCTAGGACCGAAACCCGGTAATAACTAATAACTTGTAGGATTCCACTACTTTTCTAAAGGAGCCAGGAAGCGAGCGCCTCTGGTTTCACCTTTGCGAGTCGAAGTAATTTCCGGAAAGACACAGAGGAGCTCTCATGCGTGGACCAGCAGTAGCCCTGTCCTCTCCTCTTTGTTGGAAGATGAGTACACATCGGGTAATCCGCCCACGAGAGCCCAATCACAAGAGAAGAGGTAGCAATTCGGAACGCAAATTGTGTTTTAATTTTAATGCGTCTCACTATTCGAATGTTTTCGAAGAAATGCCCTTTTTATTTTTTTTGTGAAACAGAGAGTCAGTTACAAAGATGGAAGTGAAAGAACAACATTCTGTGTCAGAAATCTCGTATATAGACATTTTTCATGTATATTCGGACGATCGAAGAGATTGCCTGCCCATGCTACAATTCCTTACTCAAAAGGACTAGAGTGCTAAGCTGCCTTCCCGGCACCACCACTATAATGAATGGCTCAAACAAATAGGAGATGTGTGAAATGAGATTTCTGTTACCGTTTCCCTTTCCTTCTTAAATAGAGTTGTCCCTGTTCCATCAACATTACCAACAACGGAGTCTTTCGTTTCAAGCTGAGCCTATTTGTGCGAAATTGGTTATAAACCGAGGTCAATCACTGGAAATGCCTACCCCAAAAAGGTTCTTGAATCCTACTACTGTGGTTGAAGGTTACAAGAAAGTCACCTTCTGGATTACAGATGATCTCAATGCTATTGTGCTAAATGCTTTCCTCCGCGAGCCACCCTTTCGCGAGATAATTCCATCAAATCCAGAGGTTAATCGTACTCTGGCAACTTTACGTAAGGCAGAGTTGGGTTTTTTGGGGTTGATAGTGGAAAAGTCGACAGATAAGTCACCCTTACTATCCCTTTACAGAACCGTACATGAGATTTTCACCTCATACGGCTCCTCGGTCAATTCTTTCGAAGGGAAGGATTTTCCTCGTTCGAGAGTCTCCGCCCTTCTTCCACTCCGTCCCGAAGACTAACTAAGACCAATTGAGTCACGTTTTCATGTTCTAATTGAACACTTTCCGTAATCTCGCATCTGATAAAAGAGCGGCTATTCCCCTAAGAAAGCAAAGGGGCATTCTTCCTTCATAGATTCCCGATGCCGAGCTACTCTTGATAGGCTTTCCAAGACCTAGTTTATAGAATGATCCCTTGCACATTGAGCAAGACTGTAAGGCCCACCGCTCCCCCTTTCTTTAAGTATCTATCCCGGCTTGCATTTTGGGGCGAGTACTACAGTTCCTCCATAATCACACAGAACGCGCAGCTTCGCAGAGCTGCTCTCTACGGAAGGATGCCGCCGAAAAGAATGGAACGCTGCTTCGCTCTGCTGGATGTCGATGATCACCTAGCGCTATCAATTAACGTAGGGAACGTACGCTACTACGAATGGTTCTACACATGTCGTAACAAAGCTAAAGGAAGCCGATCAATCGAGTAGGAAAAAAGACGCTCAGATGTGGATTCGAACCACTGAAGGATTTCAAGGGCAATGCCCCTTGCTCTTCCCACTGAAACAAGAAAAAAAGGATTTGCAGTCCAGTAAGAAAACGAATGCGCTAACGCCTTAGTTTCGCGCTAAAAAATCCGTTGCTGACTTTTTTATTCGATTCCCAATCCTGATATCGGAAAGATCAGCAGGCTCGTGGATTCGAACCACGTTTGGATTTGGAGTCCAAACGGCCCAGCGAAAGAGGATTTTCAGTCCCGCGCCCGCAGCCTGTCAGAACCTCCAGGGATTTCTCCTTGGTGGTCGCTCAAATAGATAGTAAGCTGCAACGTCGCTTTAATACGAGACACATCACTCCTCAAGCACGTTTCGAGCAAGCAAGACAACACTAGCTTCTACGACTCCAAACAGGGATTACTTAAACGAATTACGTCTTTAAGAGGTTCTGCTCTTTTCTGAAAGAGCTTCTCGTGTACAAAACCAATCATTGATTCCTAGAAGAGGATCTTTGGCCCCACAAGTTGTTAATTCGCTGCTGGGGAATTCACACAAAAGGGAAGGACTTATTCTCAACGAAAAAAGTGCTCTCTGTGGCTAATACCCGAGGCATAAAAGACGCATTTTCTACGGGATTCCGAAACCACCAGCCACCCCCCGATTGAACCAATTGTTTTTCATTTCCCAGTAGGTCACCTTGGGCCAGCTGCTGACTTTCTAGAAAGAGGCAAGGAAGTCGATTCAACATAAGGGAAGAAAGAAAGACACGCTGCGGCGAACGCTACTACGAATGGTTCTACACATGCCGTAACAAAGCTAAAGGAAGCCGATCAATCGAGTAGGAACCTACACCGTGGCCGTTGTTCGAAAGTCAACCGTACCGTAAATGCTGCAAGAACCAGAAAGTTTGAGCGCAAGGGTGCGAAATGTATTTCCCTGATGAAGAGTTCCTAAGAGCATAGTTAGGAAACCGACCATCGCAGATTTGGGGAGGAATATGTGAAGGGCATGATGTTATGAAGCAAGGTTGAATTCGGAGGATTGGTACGGGGAGTACCGGACATCTGCAACGTCCTCTCACGCCTTTTTTGTTTTTAACAAAGAAAGATCAGGAAAAGACGGACCGAACCCATTCGGTGATTTTCGCGGTCGCCCTCACTGAACCAACTTGGATCTGAACTACGATTCAGATCAAGTCTTTGAGATCATGAAATTTCTTTCTGAGTCAGGCAAGGTGGTAAAGCAAACCAGCACTAGAGCAGGGCTATGGCAAGCATTCCTTTTACGAGAGCAAGATGGATGGAATAAGTCGCCTGAAGGGCTCCTGGTGGGGGTGACAGAGGATGTGCTCGTACGGTTCATAGTTGGGTATGATATTCTCGTGGAGCGGGGCGCGTACTATTACCACTACGTACCACACCACCGGGCGGCTGGCCTTCATGCCGAGTCTTCCTCCGCCTTAGACTCGACGTCCGGCAAACAACAAATATTATTAAGTGGCGCCTGCAGCGGGCCCGGGCACTGTGGCACTGCGTGGCTACTAGGCTATCGGTTGCTTTCGAGTAGTGTTTCCCCTCAAGGAACCACTCCTCTCTAGTCAACCTGCCTTGAACAGCGTTCCATCACAACATAAACTAAAAACAAATAAAGAATATAGCTAATAAATAAATCAAAAGCTCGTCAAGCACAGTTTGCTGCGATCGTGCCAACAGCATCACTGATTGGTTGCGGCTAACTTCTCTCTCTTCATCTCTCAGAGTGCTAGAAGAAGTGAGGGTGATGTCCAATGACCTGTTGAGGAAGCTTGCTGTGTAGATAGGTATCCGTTTCGTGAACCTAATGTAGAACCTGTAAACTAAAGACTTGAGCTAAGTGGGCTTACATAGTAGAAATAGTGTAACAAATAGAAATAGATATAGTATAGGAAATCCGTAAAATCGCAGATCTTAGTTATTAATTTTAGCGTCACTGTCTCGGCTGTGATACCGTAGGCTCTAGGGAAGTCGGAGGAGAGAGCACTCATCTTGGCGACCGGCTGCTTGGGGGTTGTCAGGAGCTTGAGAGAAGAAGGAATGGGACCTTATGGCCACATTGTTCGGGAGATCAAAGCGAGAGGCGCTGCGTTCCAATCCTTTGAGCTCGTCCATGAAGGAAGGAGGTCCAACACCGACGCACATAACCTTGGCAAGAGTTCAATTTACGCCAATGTTGGAAGGCATGTGTGGCTGTTATCGCCGCCTGAGGGCGTTGTGTTTGTTTGCGAATCCCTGTTTGTATCCTTTGAGCGCACGCCCATAAGTAGCGATCAAATCAAGGAAATCGATCAAACGATCCCAATACCGTGAAAGAGAAACTTCCCACTTGGGGACAAGCTTCGTCTCAAGGGGAGGGCAATGTCACCCCTGCCGTGCCGTCAGGTGTGCCACCAGCTCAAGGCATTGCCGAGAGAGAAAGTCTGAACCCTGAAACAGAAGAAACGACAGCAGAGGAAGCAGAACGATTAATTTCTATTTCTCGTTATCGTGGAATTCGTCATCAAGATGGATCGCCCTTACGCGGTCAACGAACTCATACTAATGCAAGGACTGCTCGCAAGCAAATTCGGAAATGAAAGAAGGCTACCGAAAGAACAAGCAACGGATTAGTGGTACTTCCGCTAGATACGAGAAATCCTCTCTTCTATTACTTCACAAGTAGTGGATAGGTCCCGCCTTAGACTACTTACTAGAAAATCAGAATCATCTGCTGGACTCGCTTTGATTCTTAACAATCTTATCTGGCTCGCTTTTCTTAAGTTACCTTACCGTCAAGAATTCCTGACTATTGCATGGGAACAGATTCATGTTAGAAGTATTTTTTCTTTCCAGAGAAACAAATCTAATAAATAATATATTCATCTATCTTATCTGCTTTTCGCTTTTTTAACTCCTCCTCAGTTCTCTGTTATCGGTCGCTTCGTTCGAAATAATTGCAAAATCAGGTGTGAATGGAGAGACCAATTGATTTCTAACTTAGGCATATTGATCCTATTTAGGGTTTCGGTCGGAGCCATCCGCAAGCCACACCCCGCCCAACCCAGAAGTACCTGCTTCAAAACTACAGGGTGCGCGCTACGGCTTTGACCTAACGGCCTCCGAAAAAAGAATCGGAATAGTTGAGAACAAAGTGGTATGCAAAGGAAGGATAAGATAGTAAGGGATACGGTAATAGTACCTTACTAAATTATCGGGGCGAGCGACCTTAGATTATCATAAGCGAGGAATGGTGCGTGCTAGCCTTCAGACTATACTTTATTGTAGAAAAAAGGAAAAAATAGAGAATATCTTTAAGAACCCTAGACTGAATTTCACTTGGAGCAACAGGGGTCAGGTCACAGGAAGAATTGCTCAGATACCCGTGAGCTAAACTTGGGTCGTGTTATAAATGCTCTGGCTAAACCTATTGATGGGAGAGGCCCCCGAACAACCATTGCTTTTCTTCCGTGGTTTCTTTAGTTTCTTCTTGATTTGATTGAAGTTTAGGGAATTGGATGGACTGGTGTCTTTGGATATTAAATCATGGAAAATATGGCGTAGGGTTTCAAATTATAACCGTTCAAAAGTTTTATAATTTGAAATTGAGAAATACCAAATAGTGAACCTAAGCCAATAACATAGTACTTAGGGTGTGTTCGGCAACTCTCTAGCTTCCGGCTTCTTGAAAATCCGCAACGGAGCAGCACCGAATGCCCCAACTCCGCGGAGCCTGATCCGAGAAGCCATCCAAATTTCCTTTGCAAATGGCAGAGCACCACATCTAGCGATTCCTGGATCAGCAAAATCGCGGAGCAGTCAATATTTACGGAATTTTGCCACCGCCTAGTGAAAATGAACGATTCACTATCTCCTTGATACCCCGTCGAACACGCCTGCAGTCCATTGACCCGCACTAGGCCCTCGCTTCCCCAAGTCAAAAAAGGCGCTCACTTCCTCGAGCATGAAGCCCGTGACCGCCGCCGCACCTGAGCTCACCCTCGCCGCGGCCGGACCTCAACGCCGGCGAGAACACAGTCTCCCTGTCGCCCCTCAGATCCATGCGACTCCCAACTCCGCCCTTCCTCCTCTTCCAGCTGCCGCCGCTGGCTGCATCCCCGCCTCCCTACGTGCGCCTCGAGCTCCACACGCCGAGCAGCCGGTTTCCGACATCCTCCTCTACCCCACCTCCAAAAAGAGCAGAAACCAGGCCCCCTCCCCCCATCCCCGACCTCAAGCAATCAGTTCCCTCCGTCCGCAAGCTCCACCTAAGGCCCCGTTTGGAATGTCGTATTTTAACCAATACCACCGGATTACACGGACTACTCCTTTTTAACATCTTCACAAAATAAAAACGAACGGACTAAAAAACAACAATCCAAACGAGGCCTAAGAGTCTCCGTCCTCCTAAACCTTACGGTCAAGGTAAACCCAGGAACAAGAGTGCAATTAGCTACTGTATATTGAATTTGGTACTGCTAGTGTGAGCTAGATTTGGTCTTGCTAGTGTCAATTTTATATCCCTATTGAGTTTGGTACCGCTACTGTGAGATTATGGCCTGAAATTGTAGTTTAAAAATTGATGAAAAAAATGACCAGATGACCAAGCCTGTCCGCCCCAGCAAGCCAACCAGGTTTAAACGGGCCGTAGCCCAGCCGAGCGGGAGCAGAGCTATTGATTGCTGCCGAACATTTTCAACTCCGCATCGGAAGCTGGCACGGGTTTGCGAAGCTAGATTTGAGGACTTCTGGGAAGCTAGGCGATTGCCAACACACCCTTACTCTTTCTCCGTCCCAAAATTCTCCGTTCCAAAATAGATGTGACAAATTTCTTAAAATTTGGATATGTAACTAAATACTATCAGATACTTCTAATTTTTTTACAAATATGCAACACTTATTTGTAGAAAGGTAACCTTGAAAGTCACGACAAAAAGTGGTAGCGTCCAGTGCCCAAGACAAAATCACATAGTACGACCAGTAATTTTTTTTGCTATGAAATCTTTTTTGTCTCGCTGCCTCCCCGGTCCCACTGAGCAGAATATTCCCCACAAGCGGAGCTGGTTGAACCCAACTGTGTGAGCAGGTGAGGCAGCTGCAAACCCCATCAGGTGCTCCTTCCTTCTCCGACCAAATCCTTTGCCTCCACCAGCCATGCCGCCGCCGCCGCCGGTGCTGCCGGACGAGATCCTCGAGGAGATCCTCCTCCGCCTTCCACCGGATGACCCTGGGTGTCTCTTCCGCGCCTCCCTCGTCTGCAAACCCTGGCGCAGCCGCCTCACCAGCTCCGGCTTCTCCCTCCTGTACCGCAAGTTCCACCGGACGCCGCCCTTGCTCGGCTTCTTCGAGAACGACGAAAAGTTGTTCTTCTGGTTCGCCCCATTGTCCCCCACCTCCCCCTTCCCCTCGGCCCATCCCAGCAACTGTGATCTCGTCGTGCTCGACTCCCGCCACGGCTTCGTCCTCCTAAATAACGTCGGCTCGAGCGGCGAACCCCTCAGCCTCGTCGTCTGGGACCCCATCAGCCTTCAGCAGTGGGATATTCCCTATCCGGAGTTCGCCGTGTGGGAATCTGTTCCAGACAGCGCGGCCGTGCTCTGCGCCGCTGACGGCTGCGACCACATGGATTGCCATGGAGGGCCATTCAAGGTGGTCTATGTGGGCACTAATGAGGATGATTGGATTTCCCGTGCCTCCGTCTACTGTTCAGAGGCTCGTGCTTGGAGCCGAGTGTCCTCTTGTGAGCACCCTCAGTTCTTTCTTGAAGTTGTTGGCACTACGCCCAAAGCCCTTGTGGGAAATGCGGTCTACTTCTCCTGCACTCCTTCCACCATCATTCTCCGATACGAGTTCACCACCCATGAACTAGCCATGGTTGACCGACCACAAATGTATGAGTGGCCACACGACAAGTATATCCTTATAACAATGGAGGATGGCTTGTTGGGATGCGCCAGTTTGCAAGAGTCCAGGCTTGACATATGGTCAATAGAGGCTGGTAACAACGGATCCGTGAGATGGATATTGCGCAGAGTCGTCAAACTTGAGAGTGTGCTACCCTGTTATCGAATGACTTTGATTAACTTCGCGGATAAACTTGGTGTATTCTTTGCGAGGATGCATTCTGGTGTCTTCACAGTTGAGATTAAGTCAGGCCAAGTCAAGAAGGTGTTATCCAGCGGTACTGAATATGTCATTCCCTACACAAGTTTCTACAGCAAAGGTACTTGCTATTTTTCTATCGTCTAAACTGTGAACAAGCTTGTTTAAGTGCGAGTGGTTCTACATAAAATCAGTTTGCAAATTTGATAAAACAATATCATTGTAATGCATATGTTTAGATCAAGCTGGGGGCATAAGTCCACCATTAACCCTGGCTTCTTCGGAGAAGGACGTCGAGGCGGCCCGATATGGGTACCATGATGTTCTACTGGCTCACTCAAGTGGGGAGGAGAGCGAGGATGAGGATTGGGAACAGAAGCTGGAAAAATCTGCAGAGGAGTTGTTCAACAAGGGGTCCGTGGCCATCGAGAAGGGGCAATTCTTTGATGCAAAGGACCACTTCCGCGTAGCCCTTGATACCAGGTTAGGGTTTACTGCTGTATACCTGTTTTCCTGTATGTGCGCTTTGACTTACATAATCTTTGAGCTGGACTTAATTGGCTTTAAGAGGGCACTTTTATTCTTTGCAGTTTATATTGTCATTCATGACCTTATATTTATACCTTTAAAATTATGCACTGATAAATTTAGACTTTTGTTGTAACCTAGGGTGTTTCTTTATGGGAGGCTTTCTCCAAAGTGTCTTAGCACATATTTCAAATATGGATGTGCTTTGTTACACGCTCAACCGAAGAGTGCACCAAAACAGGATTTCATGAAGTATACAACCAATAAACATGATACTGGAAAAGGTATGGCATTACCCCGTTGCTCCATTAAGTTACATAAGCTACACAGTCATTATTATCTTCATATATGTAGTTCACAACTATGATTTATGTTCATACAAGAGGAGGCGTCAAGCCTCAGCTTACCTGGGTTTGAGTCCTCGGGCTCATCAGATTTCTCCTCCTCTCAAGTCTTAAGTACAAACTAGAGCTCCCAGCGGTAAAAAAAAAAGAGAGTAGATTATTTTGGAGACAACATATTCGTTTATTACTCGTTCATACAAGTTTGTTGGTTCGCAGTATTTTGGTTTTGGAACAGATGGGGTCTGGTACCTTATGTCTCCTATTAGCCTTTTGAGTTGTATGTTCATCGCCGCCATGCTTTTACTTGTACACTTGGAATTGTGATGCCTGATTAAACTGATATTGATCTATGTAGCTTTGGCTTCAGTGGTTCTTCTGCAATTAGCAATCTATCAAGTATGCTCTGCCAGGCTAGCTTTTTCAATATACAAGTGTACAAGTGCCTCTCGTTTGTGTGGATATGTGTTACAAATTTTATGCAATAATGTGAATAATTATGCTCTAACATTTGTATCATATTTCTTACTGATTTGTTTTTAAATGTACCAACACACTGATGAATGATAGAACATATATTATTATTTGCACCTGATTGTCTCATTATTACTACTTTTATTTCTAAGAATCGTCAAATGCAAGAATAATTGGTTGTCACATTCCATGTGTATTTCTTTCTGTCACGGTTAGGACAATGCAGGCATAAATAAAAATTCAAATGGTAAACATGAATCTGATTTTGTTCAGATTTGGATCTGTCCTGGAAAATGTTGCTTATTGCGAAGGCGATACTTGAGAATACTCGTTGCTGCCCTCTGGAGAAACTTGAAATAATCTCTGCTCTTGCTGAAGTCTCTATGGAAAGAGGTCAGTTCCATTATCTTCCTTACTCCTGCATTTAATTGGTGAATGGATGATCTTGATACTCATGGCCCCACACTTTAACTGCAGAAGACATAGATTACTCACTCGGTGCGTGGTTTAAAGCTTTAGCTATCTTGGAGCATTTGGTTCAGCCGGATGATATTCAAATTATCTTATTGTATCCTCCGTGTGTTAACAACAGTATCAGTTATCTTCCATGTAGTAGTATGAAGCATCTCATTTGCATCCCAAGTGCTACATTGGCTGCGCCTTCTAGGAATGTACCTTTGGGTGTTTAGGGGTACATTTTAGTCAGCTGACTTGAAAATTAGGTGGCTAAAGGTGTTCTTTTCATTGCGTTATCCATGCATGCTTTTATTAATTTGAGCTTATGAAATCTCGCATGTGTATCTTTACTTGCATAAATGCAACGCTACTGCATGCATGCGGGTGAAGTTCTATTATCGGATGAAAAAGTCTGTTCTTTATCGAAAAAATGAAAAGTCTGTTAAATAATGCCGGTATGTTGTATATTTTGGTTGTTCGTCCTTTTTTAATTTCCTTAGTTCAGTCTAGAAACCTGCGCATATTTTGGGCTTTCGAGTCAGCATCCAAGATGGGAGATGCGGTCCCATACCGTGAAAAGGCTACTGCATTGTGCAAGTCACGTATACAGAAGCTGAAAAAGGCCAAGGAAGCTTTGTTGGCTGATAAAGGTGGCAATGCATCTGCTGCAGAAGTTGGCTCAGTAAAATCCTGTCCAGATAAGCAGATTAAGTACCTTACTCCCTCATTGACCATTCTAGGAAATCAGGTACATAAGTTGGATCTTATTCGTGCTTCCTACTTAATTTTTTCCCCATGAAACTGAGTACAGCAGTACTGTATGAAAACTTGTAAGTGAACAATGACATCTTTGAATTTTTTTTTGTTTAGCTTGAACGCCTGGAGCAAGCAGTGTCAATCTGGATCTCAAAGGCAAGTAATCAGCAGAATGTTGGCACTGATGTGCCAAGAGTTGCATCTTCTACTTATCCACAAATTGCTGCACCAAGCAATGCGACGTTTACAAGAGCAACAAGTAGAAGTGCTGGTAGTACTTGAGCTGACCTTGGGGCTGTATTCAGAGGGATTAAGTGAGCCAATGCCAAGGAGATCTCTGTGAAACCTTGTCCCGAAAACTCGTAGAAGATTCTTCATCAGTAAAAGGTTAAAGCATAAACAGCAGCTAGGATGTTCATCCCACAGGTTTGTTCACAAGCTACATCAATGCCAGCCACTTTGGAGGAAAACTCGGCTCTTCTCGCATCTCCAGAGCGATCTGAGCGACAGGTGCAGCTCGCCATCCTTCCTGGACAAGATAGCAGATATCCCCATTTACAGGTCGATAACAAGGGTGGAAGTGCATTGTGGTGAAACAGTCTCATTCTGGATAATTGGTCACCTGTTGGAGCGCTGTGCTCCATGTTCCCAGTTGCACAGCCAACGCCCCAATGCGTCAATTGCCAAGGTATCAGAGACTCCAGGGCGATCTCAGCGACAGGTGCAGCTTGCCATCCTTCCTGGACAAGATTGAAGAGCAGGTCACCCCATTTGCAGCTTGCAGGTCGATAACAAGGGTGGAGGTGCATTGTGGTGAAACGGTCTCGTTTTGGATGGATAATTGGTCACCTGTCGGAGCGCTATCCCAATGCCCCAATGCGTCAGTTGCCAAGGTTTTGAGAGATGAACTCACCCTCCAGCTCCGTCTCTCTCATGTCGCTGATGCTGAACTGACCTTGGACCAGGAAGAGGACATCCCGCATCTCCTACATGGTGTCAGTGATGAATCGGCTGAGTCCGTGTGGCGCTTGCGACCACCAACGAAACTGAAGATCTTTGCGCTCCGTATGGCTAATGGCAAGCTCTCCATCACCGTATTGTGGAAGTTGCTCTGCTGCTGAAACTTCTAACCACATGTTGGTGGACCATCCTTTTGCTGCATTGGTTTGGATGCGGGTGAGGTTCGCCTCTCCTCCTGAGAAAACGGGAGAGTTTCTTGGCAAGAAAAAGTCTCTCCTGATGCTTGGACCAATGTCCTTATCATGCTCTTTTGGCACATATGGAAAGCAAGGAATGTGGTGATCTTCCAAGCACACCAACTGACAATGATTGAGATTTTGCAGAAGATGTGCTGACCACATTACTATCTTGCAGAAGAGGTTCTCAATTCGCTTCCAGCTCGCTCCTATCTCTAACTCATTACTAGCTGTCTGGGATCCATCATGTAAATCTCCTTTGCTTCGTTCGTCTTGGTTGTAAACCTCCCCATTATGTCCAACCGTTTATGAACTGCATGATGGAGCCATTCGGTGTGATGTTTATTTTAACCCCCCCCCCCCCCCCCCCCCCCCCCCCCCCCCCCTCTGAATCTGTGATGATCAGTCCATGCCAGCTTGTTTTCGAGTTTCCCTTTAGTTGGAATGGAAATGACCGTTGTCTGCCATCCTCTCTTGTGCCGCAGCTGAGAAAAAAACGTTTTCATATGGACCATGCCGTGGACTCATCCTCATGCGTGTCCATGCCGACCTGTCGACCAGGTGCGACAACGTCCTCAACCTGACCATGTACAAACTATTTGCCACGTGCTCCCTCCGCTACGGTGCAACTTGGTTCTCCGACGGGGGCTATGACATTCTAACCAGTGCGGACGCTTGCCCAAACGGCCAGCTCCGGCGATCGGCTGATCAACAGAGCCACCTGAGTCGGGGCGATATCCCTGTGGATCAGGTGGGATCAGATATGCGCGGTTTTAATCCCGGTCTATTAGTTTGACATGTTCGGTTAGTCCTGCCCGGGAGTCCAACCCGCTCTTTTCCAGCCCGACCCCCTTTGTTTCGGAGGGGAAACAAAACACGACCCCATACCCGTGGAAGAAATCCCCACGTCTCTCTCGCACCGATACTTCCGAGTAAATTGCAGGAAGCTACCACAATTCAGGCTGTCAGAACGAATCAGTACCAACATTCCTAATTTTTGCACGTTGGTACCAATTTTAAGTCACAGCGTTGCGAATCGCATTAATTCACGGATAAGGGCATTTTAACAGCGGCACTAACAGTTGGGACCCACTTGTAAGAGCTGACTTGGCAGCCAACATGGAGAATTACCTCAGGTGGAGGTAGGGCCCGCCCATCATCCACCCATCTGAATTCCCATCCTCTTTCTAAAAATTAAATAATAAAATAAAATAAATAAAGCTAACACCACCGCATCCTCAACCTCCAATCCGTGCACAGGAGCTCGTCGTGGCGGGCGAACCCTTCTCCAAGCACCACCGCCGCCGGCCGTCCTCGTCGCCGCCGCATTACCTCCAGCGGAGCCTGCCTCCATCGCGGCCCTACTTTCGCCGCGGCCCCAGCGTCGCCTGCACACGCTCGTGTGCTCCACCCGCACACACCCGGGAGCGCTTCCCGCGCAAGCCCAGGAGCTCCGCTGCGGCCCCAAGCCTAGCCAGCGCTGCCCTTCTCCAAGCATCGTCGTCGCGCCGCCGCTGGTCCGCCCCTCCCGCCGTCGCGTTGCCTCCCGGAGAGGACGCCTCTATCGCTGCCCCGCCTCCGCCATAGCCCCAAGCCCGACCAGCGACGCCCGCACATGCTCAGGAGCGCCGCCGCGCACGCCCTTGTGGTTGGCGTCCTTGTAGGCGTCCGGGCGCTAGGCGTGCAGGGCCTCCGTGAGGCCCTTGTCCGGGTGCGCCTGGATGGACAGCGGCTTGGCCACCGACAGCACCTGCGGGGGAGGAGGACGGAGCGAGCGCGGACGGCGTCAGAAGGACGGGCGCGAGCAGAGGCGGGGTGGAATTGGATGGTTACCTGGAAGAGGAACGGGAGGTCGCCGGCCCAGCGCGCGTCAACGGCGGCGCCGAGCGCAGCGCGACGGTTGCGCGCGAGCCAGGCGCCGAGGGGCTCGCCGGCGGGGAGGACGAGCGCGGGCGCGGCCGGGTGCGTGCCCATCCAGAGGTCCGCGTAGGGGAGGAACAGGTCGATTTGGAAGCCGGCGGTGGCGGCGGGGAGGCGCACGCGGGATCCAGGGGCGGCGGCGGGATCCAGGGCTAGGAGAGAGAAAAGGTAAGGAAGGAGAGAGAGAAGATGCTGATGTGGAAAATTGTGTTGCCAAGTCAGCCCTTACAAGTGGGCCCGAACTGTCAGTGTTGCTGTCAAAATGCTTTTATCCGTGAATTAGTGCGATTCACAACACTGTGACTCAAAACTGGTACTGAATCGCAAAAATTAGAAATGTTGGTACTGATTCGTTCTGAGAGCCTGAATTGTGGTAGCTTCCTGCAATTTACTCGATACTTCCTTCTATCTCCCGATTTGGAGGGCGGGCGGCGGCTGGGGCGGAGAGACAACGGCGGCTGGGGCGGAGAGACAATGGAGGCTAGGTACGGCGGCGGCGCAAGGAATCCATTTGAGCTTGATCCGGCGACCTCACCCCCTCCCCCTCCCCCCTTTCCAACCGGCAGCGCTAGCTTGACCCGGAGACCTCACCCCCTGCGAGCTCGGCGCCCCTGAGACGTTACCTCCGGCGTCCTCTCTACCTTCGCCTGCTTCGTACTGGTAAGGGCCTAATCTCCATCCTCGTCATCTCACAGTTTCTAGGGTTTTGGCGGGTGTCCTATAACAATTTCTAGGGTTCTTGGCATGGTCGGTAGTGGTATGTTCTTGCCATGTTTTTTTCTTGGCTTTTGTGAAATAGGTTAGCTGATTAGTAGCATGGCGTTGCGAAATAGGTTCTTACATCAGAGACCAATATCTTCAGCTACGAATATAATGCTGCACTTCTGCACCACGATTTGTACCTTATATTATGCTGCTACTAATATCTTCAGCTAACTTCACATGTTATCTTACCTGAATTAGACTAAGAGACCCATCATTTTATGGCTAACATTGACCTTGGACTTGATGCTCTGTCACTGAAGTGCAATTATTCAAGTTTTAACTTTATCGATGTTGATCATTGCAGTATATTCTTTAGTTAGTATGCTTACACCGAAGAACTCTGCCCAAGTGCCATTAAGCATGTGGATTCTAGCTTGCTCGTTGCAATTTAAGTTATTTATTTGGATGTCAGTGTGGTAGGCTGGTAGCTAATTCGCTTGAGCTGCTAGCTCATCACCTAGCTTGATTTTGTCATTGATATACTCCTGAATGAAACGTAAAAAATAAACTACAATACAGTATTTCTTTCTGAGCAGCCATGCAACTTTGGCTTCCTTGCGTCATCCAATTCTGCTTCAATAGTGGGTCGTATCGCTTATCTCTAAATTCTTGACCATTAGTATCACTGATAGAACTATGATATGCATCGATTATTTGCAAGTTCCTGACCACTATTATCATTGATAGAGCTGTGATGCATACATCTATATTCATGTCAGAAGTGTTCCTGACCAGTACTATCATTGGAGCTTATGCAGCCCATCTGTTACTCCAGAAGTGTGTGTTGTCTATTAACAATACAGTGTTCTGTGCTATGGCATCTTTTTCCTATATCTGATCTCACACTAGTGCATAGCCCAAGCACAACGGAAATTTCGGTGCTGAATCCCCTCCTCACGCCTCAGGGAATCGCCGCAGGGGCCATGGCCGCGGCGGCCGGGCATTTCGCTAGGTTATACTCCGCTCTCTCGAGCGCTGTTTTGATTGATTTCTTTATGTGGACACTGCACTCGTAGATAGATACCCTTGACATCGGTTCGGCTTCAGATAACTCAAGGCGGTGTTACTTAATTTAATTTTTTTCCCAGTGGTAAAAATACTGAATCAGACTGTACATACAGGGTGGCCGTGCCTTCTGTGGCCCTTGAATGTGGCGCTGTCACATCTTCCAGAGTGAAGCCCGTGTGCTACAAGTGCCGCGTGTCGTGGTTGGAGCCAACCACACTGCATAGAAAGATCCGAGAAACCCAATCAATTGATTCGGCATCGAGAATTTGTTTTGCCCCTGCCATCCATTGGAGTACAGGTTTGCAGGCAGCTGTCCGATGACAGCATGGATGAACTCCCATTTTCAACTGAAAAGTGTGGCCTGATGAAGCAGCGAAAGAAGGTGGCCATGTGCAAGATAAGATGGACTGGGACAGCTATGAAAAGTTAAAGTCTGAGATGATATCTATGTTCCTATGGAACAAAGAGAAGGTACGGGAAACCAAGAAGCTTAAAAGAGCAGTGACAAAAATCATTGCCAAGAAGCTTTGAGCAGCAGAGAAAATGGAAGTACAGACTAGAAGAAGAAAGAAGGCAAAACCTGAGAAGCTGGTGCTACAAAAGCCAGAGATAATCAGCCAAGGCGGGTGGTAGCATCTACAAGATCAAAAGAGAGGCTAACGAAGGTAATGCCATTTCCTGTATTTGGTTGCAGGGCATAGCTTTAGGCATTTACATCCTAATACCAAACTGATTGAGCCTAAAGCTTGTAGGTTTATTACTTATTTGCGTCCAGTACTCCCCTCTTATGGATAATGATTAGTGAAATTAACTGAATTCCTTTATCAGAAAATGGTTTAATGGTTGGTCTTATCCTTGCACCAATTGAAACATGATGCTATATGCAATACAGTTTATTTTCCTTGTCCACTTTCATTGTGCCTGACACTAACTCTGACATCTTATCATGTCTTCATGATACTAGTGGCACGGTCACAAAAGGGAACTCAAGATCGTGCTAAGTTCGTGGGTGAGGAAAGGCGGAGGGCCATGGAAGCCGGCGACGGTGAGGCGGAGGGCGGTGGAGGGGCGAGCCGAGGTGGACCTGGTGAAGCTATAGTTTTCTGCTTTGATCCTAAATTTTCTGAATTCCAACCAAAACCATGCTTGCAATTTTCATTCTGAATCTTGCCCAAAAGTTCTGGGTTCAGAATAAATCATTCTAGGTGTAGCTGGAATGTGGTATTGATCTACTGGTTTAACTTTTCATACCAGCCGGTGCCCACTTTGTCTGATTGTAATTTTATGCCATGGTAGTTTCTAGAGGAAAGTAGACAATCAGCATATCAGTGTGTAACATACCGAGAACCTGCTTAGCAGTTAACCTGAGACCAGGGTCAATTTATGCTGACAATGAATGGTTTTTTGAAACCAGTGTCTATAGCTCTGTAACTACTGGTAACATTGTTCTGCAGAATATTATTTTATTGCATATGTCCTGCTAGTAGAGTCAAAGTGCATTGCCTGTAGTTGTTGCTCCTTGCCGGCCTCGAAATACACTCGTCTCTTCATCATAGAACATAAATATGTTTATGAATATGCTGCTCCTAAATGGCATTGTACTAACAGATCACAAACATTTCTTAGATTATTTTCCTCTATATTTCTTGCATTAGCTTTCTTCTATGCTGTTTTTTGCTTTAGATGAACTGAATAGATTCTGATAGTTATTCCTTATCATTGTTGTACATGGCCAGATGAAAAGAACCAGAGTTCTACAAGATGAAGCTCCGGAAGAAGAAAAGCAAGGTTGTCGTGGCGACAAATTCATGTGTGTTTTACATCAAAAGGACATCATACTGTTTCGATATATTTTGTTAGTTGTCACGTCACTAAGTTAACTATGCATCTTGTTGGTGAATGTTTGGTTTCAGCTTTCAGTCATGCTCAAAGTTTATGCTAAAAAATGATACTATTCAGATTCAACGTTGCTATCTTTTTTCTGTTTGTATGTTGGTGCTGGCGTGCTGTTGCATGTTGCCTGTAGCCAGCTGCTTCGAGCTGCTTGCCGAAGGGATTAAGCGAACGGGCACCAAATCACATGTATTAGTAGGGAACATGAGGACCGGAGTAGCGGAAATTGGGGTGACGATCTGGGATCACCCAATCCCTGCAGGGGTTTGTTCCCCTAGTGGATTTAAACCACATCAACCGAACAAAGCCTTAGGGGTAATTTGGCTACACGGGGAAAATATCCTAGGGATCTAATCCCCTTGGGGACGATTTCCATGGCAATAGCGGATCCCCTCACCCACGAGGGAGACCCCCGCATGAGTTTGGACAGCACGAGGAAGCAAGGAGGAGGAAATCACGATTGGAAAAGTAACAACTGGATCTGAATTTCTTACCATGATCAGAAAATTGCTAGAAAAACCTACATATCTTAGAAAAATTGTAATACACGACAAGATGGAAATTAAATCTATTTTTCCTAGAAATGTCATATCACGTTGAAAATAATTATAAATTATGTGTTTATCGTTACAAAATCCAGGAATACATACACAAAATAATAAAAAAGAGTATTTAAGAAATTTGAAGGAAATGTCAGGATACATGAAATACACAAACAATTACCAAATAGCGAGATACTCGCCTAGATATATGTAAATTTAGACAAATCTATGACATCCTTTTTAGGACGGATGCATTTTTTCAATTAAAAATTGCCCATATGTGTGACTGATCATGCTAGATTATCTTGCTTCTAGAACTAGTCATTCAACTGAAGTTCCACCATCAACTTCTTTTAACATTTTCATTGACTAGCTTTTGGAAAAGCTGCAGAGCAAAAAAGTAGAACAAAATAATTAAGCACAATCTTACATTTGAAATTATGTATATGCATGTTCTCCAAAAAAAAAAGGTAAGCACTGCTAGGGACAGTAGCTGCAAACATAATAAACACATGCTACTCTACGTTCACTAAATTTGTTCTCTTGATTCCTGAATGCCCACGGCATGAAAGAATCATTTGGACAATCCTATAGCCCCTAGGAACATGCTCCGCTAACTAGTAATGATTAGTGATTTTGATACTACTGCATATTTCTAAAGTATGATCTACCCAAAGCACAGAAGTAGAAGTCACCGTTAAATTGTAATAGTACGACACAGATTTAGTGTCACCAACAACTACTTCACATGGGTCGCATCAAGATACTTCACATGCTTGGACAACTCAACATTGAAAATTGCACTTCAATTTTAGTTAAGAGCAGTGCAAAATTAATCAAAAGGTCCAACAGGAGTGCATGTAATTCACCAAACCACAAGACCACTAATATCTAATTTATGTAGTAAAACAAAACTAACATTCTGGTATGCGAGAGAAGAAAGAAAATCTGACAAAAAAGTATCTCAACCTCATTAACTCACTAGAACATATCAATTAGAACTGGTCGAGATTGATGATCGTCATGTTGCGCAGGCGGCGAGGCACCAAGAGCTGGGACAGGGACTCCTCTGCTCCTTGACGACGGCTGTGTGCAGGCAGTGAGGCGCCAAGAGCCGGGACAGAAGCTCCTCTGCTCCATGAAGACAACTGTGTGCAGGCGTCAAGGCACCAAGAGCCGGACATCGACTCCTCTGCTCATCTGACGGAGGCAACGCTGCGGCGCAAGGTTCTGCAACAATGTATCAGGCATGAACCCGAACCAGACCTTGCGGGCGTCCATCTTCCTGAACTTGCTCGAGATCCTCTTGGCAGACACGACGGGCTCTTCCTGAATTTCTAGTGTAGCATGCACACTGCCACCTACTCCTCTAATTCATTGATTGGTTCAAATTTGTTCAAAATTTGAACTGGATTCTATAAGGGAAGGAATTCAATGAGCAAGAACGAATATGCATTAAGAAATTACCGGAAGTATAGACTGGAGAGAACTAAAAAAATAGAACATGGGCTATAGAGAACTTGGATATATTTCAGGTTTAGACTACTACAAGGCACTGTAGCTCCAACCAAGAATCCACTTCTGCCAGAATTTAACGCCAGGACGATTGTTGGACCTTTCTCCATAACAATCTATCTACCTAATTATAAATGTTACATATCACTTCCAAAAATAAAAACCAAGGAAATGATGCACATTATTCCAGGAAAAAGCCGCAGGACATGTTGAACATTATCTCCTGAAAATTCCACAGGTGATGCTACATGTATCATATAGTTTTTGCATATGTCGGGCATTCAGACTCTACAATAATTTATGCAATCATGCGGAAAACTTGTATCTTGAAGTAGTTCTCAATGGTGTCAGTGCTAACACACAATACATCAACAAGTGCACAGATACAGAATCTGAATATAGAATCTAAATAAGATGACCTAGCAATGTGCCCCTTCTAATACACGAACTAATAAGCAACAAATATAGAATCTGAATTTCAAGCACGTATGATCTGCAGATAGAATGTACTGAATTTTTAGACATTCACTCTAGTTTACAGTACATAACATGAGCTGGGCCATAAAATGCAAAGCCAGAGCCAAAATTAATAAGGGCCATGGTGGCTACAAGAAATGGCCATGAGTCATATATATCGTTGTTCTAATGGTAAGATATCAAGCAATCAAGCGCACTAGAGAGGTCATTAGTGAAAGAACTTCTGCAGTTTGCCTGATGACAATAGAAAGATACCCGCTGGTATTTCTATTGCTACTAATGTAGACCATCCCAGATGACTTCTCTCATGTTTCTGCCTATCATGGCTCTAAATCTGAAGCAAAACGGAGCATAGATACAACGCTCTTCTCGGCAATACCAAGAAGTCCAACAAGAAGATGGTGCTCACGTTCCTAGATCTAGAGCAGTAATTCAGCAGTGCTCACGATCTACACATGTACTAGATAAAGCAAAAGAAAGAGGGGGAGTAGGGGCTAACCTTCGTCGAAGGAGGAAAAACACAGATGGACCGCCGGCCGTCCTCGTCGCCGGAGGGGACAGGAGATTAGCGGCGGAGCAGATCTTGGGAGGAGAAGACGGCTGCCGGAGAGGGGGAAAGCGGAGAGGAGGCGAAGCGTCTGGAAGGCATGCTCCGGTCGTCGGTCGAAGGAGAAACGGAGGTCGGACCGTCGGAGGCGTCGCCTCTCTGCCCGGCGCCTTCTCTGTCGCGAGATGAGAGCGAGGGTTTCCTCCCCTACGTCTCGACCAGTGGCTGGTTCTCCCGGGGAAAAGGCGTCGAAAGCCCGGGTTCCATTCCCCAATCGACCACCAAATGGCCAGATGGACTGCCCCGGGCCAAATTCGGCCCGCGTTTAGTATGGCCAGGGAAAATGCGCGGAACCCCTCGGGATCCTCTGCTACCAAACGAGCTTGTTTGGATGTACCGGGATTTTTATCCCAGAGAATCAAATCCCGATCGGAAATCAACGAAAACGGGACAAATCACCGGATTTTTATTCTCCACCTCTCTACTAGTGGATTTATTTCCCTGAGAAAAGGCTAGGATTTCCTCCTACCAAACAAGCCCTTAAAGTGCTAATCTGTTATCGGCCTGGGCAAGGGCAACTCGAACGAACAAGTATAATCTCCACACATTCCCGTCAAGCTGGTCAGGCTGGGCTGTGACATCGTACGTGTTTCAGCCCTCAGGAGCGTCAGTCTCGTTCGCTGTGACACCGTCGTTTGCCGGGGCACGGCACACCGCGCTCTCGGCCCCTGCTTATACTACTGCGCCCTCCCCCTGCTTGTACTACTGCGCCCTCGCCATGGACGTCAAAATCCGCGATGTCACTCCCTTGACCTCATGTTACACAGCCCCCTTTGCGATGAGCCAATACTCCACGCCACGTCACACGGGGCGCTCTCCTCGTGTCGTGTTGCTTGTATTGCCCATGTCTCCGGCTAGATATCTGGACACGGCAAAACGATGGGCAGGCACCTCAAACTGTTGGCTCCGCACTCGGGCCATCCACCTCAAACTTCCCAAGCATAAGGTGCGTGGACAGACCGAGACCGAAGTAGTGCTGCACCTATGCTGGTGGAGAAGAGCGGCAAGTTGCTTGCGCCGGATTCTGCTGGGAAATTGTACGGTTCCCGATGTTTGAAACCATTGGAATTTGGAGTATTTTTTGGTGTTGGGCCTTTGGCCATAACTAATGCAAATTTTAAAATTCTCTTTTGGTCCATTATGAGCTAGTGGAGCTAAAGTTTTCACATTGCTAGTTCAGAGAAGGTTGCACCACCTTATTTAGGAGTCTATTCTACGAATAACCATTTCGGCGCACGTCCTACATGGAGCTTTAAATCTCGTCCGTCCATCTTCATTTAGGCTGATTTTGAACTTTTCAAAAAAGCTTTATAAAATGCAAGAGAAATACCTATATGTAGCCAACGCCCCGCACCACACATCTGCAAAGTTTCAATCCCAAATTTCTTATATTTTGAAGAATTTAAAAAGACAATTCTGAAGAATTTAGTAATGTTACTGTTCACACGATTTTTTGGCACGTGTGTAGTGTATATCATGATTTACCTATAATCCGAACAGAGGTAGTAAGTGCAAACGTGACGAGATTGCCACAATCTTCGATGTGGGAAATCGAACGTTTTCTGCAGAGACCCAAGACGGCGGCACTCCTTCATCGGTAATAATAGCCTGACTTGGTGTGAAGTCTACATGCATTGGCGCCTAGCGTCTCGATTGCAACGGACTGCTGACTCTAATCGGCGTGCGTGCGAGATCGAGGCACAGTCGCAGACGCTGCGTCTTCCGTCCTCCAACAGCCGCGCTACCCGGCCAGCAACTCTATAACATCCACTCTCTTGGATCGTCTTCTCCCCCACATACAAACCTTTCGATCCACCACCGATCGAGCACAAGCATCGTCCACCATGCCGCGAGTGGCTCCTGAGGTTCTTAGCGAAATCGTTGAGGAGGTGTGCACATCATCCTTCTCCAAGCATTGGCGCCGCCACCTCATAGGCCCCCGCCTTCCGCCGCATCTACCGCGACTTCCACCGGGCACCACCCATGCTTGGCTTCTTCCACAACACGTATAGCGACGACTACAACCACATTGCCCGCTTCGTCTCCTCCACAGACATGTCCCCTGTCAATCCCGATATCCGAAACTTCCATGTGCGCGACTGCCGTCACGGCCGCGTCCTCCTCGAAGCCGAAAGGAGCTCCTGTTTCGTCGTCTGGGACCCCATGACGGGCAGCCGGAGGGAGCTGCACACTCCCATCCCCGTGTGCAGCAATTATGGAATTGCGGTGCTGTGCGCCCTGGGAGGGGACTGCGACCACCTTGCCTGCCATGAGCGCCCCTTCCTTGTGGTCCTCATAAACGTCGATGACATCACAAGTGTAGCAAGCGCGTTCGTGTACTCGTCTGACACGGGCAACTGGAGCGCGCCGGCTTCTGAGCTGAACGACTTTGCGTCGCTCATCGACTCGAGGCCCGGTGTCCTTGTTGGTGACGCGCTCCATTTCCTCTGCTTTGGTAGGCATGGTTACGGTAGCACTGAATTAGGGATATTAAAACTGAACCAAATCCGAGCCTTCTCACACCGTTAGCAATTTTAGCCATCAGATCACTCATTCCGGTCATCTTGGCCATCCGATGAGGCTGCTGTCCAGCGTGGGCCGGTCATGGATCACATATCCCATGGGCATCTACTCTGGAGGTAAAATTGGAGGCCTCTCGTTCGATTGCCGACGGACGGTGCAGATACAGCCACAAGTTCATCATATACGCCTTCCATTCGTTCCTTCCGCACTCCACCCTCACCGTCACCGCACCCGAGGCATCCACCCCTTCCGAACGGGGGACGAAATCTCTTCCGATTACCATCTGGCGACCTAGGGCAAAACCTACCGAGTGGAATACATGGTTCCGCAAGCTGTCGCGAACTAGGGACCTAGCCTTCTCAGGGAGACAGGATGTGGTTCCAGGGAGGACCTTGTGGGCGAGCACGAATTACTAATCATGATTTAGATGTTCAGGTATACCTCTACTACATCACAACATCTATTCCATGCAGCTCCTGTGCAGTTGTTCCCTTCCGAACGGGGGACGAAATCTCTTCCGATTACCATCTGGCGACCTAGGGCAAAACCTACCTGCAGCGCCGCCGCCACCGAGTGGAATACATGGTTCCGCAAGCTGTCGCGAACTAGGGACCTAGCCTTCTCAGGGAGACAGGATGTGGTTCCAGGGAGGACCTTGTGGGCGAGCACGCATTACTAATCATGATTTAGATGTTCAGGTATACCTCTACTACATCACAACATCTATTCCATGCAGCTCCCGTGCAGTTGTTCATTGATTTCAATTATATTTTCTGTTTTGGGTCTCAAGATCCCTTTACGGAGGCAGCCTGGCCAGGGAACCGCTTTGAGATCCTTCAATGTTTGCACAGATGGGTAACTAGAAACCGGAGGGGGCGGATTAGGCCGTCGGGGCTCATGTTATGACGGATCAGAGCAGCCACCTCATGTTCTTTGTTGCCATGGAACGGCAAACCTAGCGAGTCCCTTAATTCAGTAGGCGTCAGAAGATGATGGCCCACTCCTAGGTGATACGGTAGGCCCGAAGAACGCATTTGGTTCTGGTCTTTGCTTGCTTTTTTCTTTGAATCGCTGTTTTTTGTGCTTAAAATTAAGCAAATGCATCGGCTTCATTCCATCTCACTTACAGAACTACGCTGATTATTTGCTTTGCATGTATGAATGTGGGTATGTTTACATGTCTCTTTACCCCCTTTTACTATAGCTATCTTTGATGTTGTTCTAGGAGCTACCTCGGTTTACTGTTTTTTTCTGATGCAGTTTGGTTTTTCTAGAGAAGCTGACTGCATGCTGCATATGGAACCATAAATCAATTGACATGCCTTTTGTAAATTAGTACGAGGGCAGGGTATGATGTAGATATCAAATATACATGACTATTGAAATGCTTGAATTACTTATTCGGCACTCAAATATGTGTGTTGAAAATAGCAAGTACTCCCTCCTTTCGGGAATATAAGACGTTTTAGCTTTGTAGATCGAATGTATCTAGGCATCTTTTAGTGTATAGATTCGTAGAGGTTTAGAGTGAACCTATACACTAAAAAGTGTCTAGATACACTTATTGCACAAAACTAGAATATCTTATATTTCCGAACAGAGGGAGTATGTGGTTAGAAATACCATTGGATGTGTCTATGTGCTTCACCAATATATTTAGTCCTCGCTGCTGTGGCATGCCTGCACAAACAACTAGGTTTATAACGCCATACTTGCCTGTGCTGGCATCATGCAAAACTCCATATCTTCGTTTTTTCACGATTTATAAGATTGTTAGCTTGTTCTGAAATCAGGTTTGCTGCTCCAACAGTTACGTAGCAGGAATGCAGGTTACAACCTTCATACATGAAAAATAGTTACTACTTCTGACAGTTAATGGACATAGTGTTTGTGTTCTATTCAGTATAAATGCCAAGGTGGTTTAGGCCCTCCATTTACCTTCTACAAGAATTGTACCAACACTTGACTCATCTGTCCTGTTAGAATACATCATGGTCATATAATGCTTGTATTAGTTCTGTTAATTATGTATAGATTATATCTCAAGCACAATGTCGTGAGATCATATTCCTCTCAATTCCTTTATCTTGTATCATCTCCATCTAAAGCTATCTTTGAATCACAAAAAAATTAGTTCATGCATCTCTTTATCTCTTTGCACAACGTATATCGGGATTGTAAGAATTAATGCAGTATTTTTTCCTCGACTTAATCAAGGTGTAGAAAATTATGCTCTGATCTAACTACTACAAAACAAGCTCAATATACTTCAAAATTAAGGCGAGGAGGAGATAGGTTCTATTTTAAACACACCAAACTCGGCATCATCAATTCCTAACATTCAGTTCTAAAAGACGGGCGCGGCAACGCGCGCCATCATGATCTAGTTTCTCAAGTATGACGTGAGCAGGCGTCGGCTATCTTTGATCAACTTCCCGGCTTCGGCTCCTCGTGCTAGCGATGCAAGTGGGATGGGCCTGCCGCCAAGTCCGTCTCCCGTCCCACCAGCAAATCCCATCTGCTCATGTTCCTTTGATCCCGATTTGGTCCAGCGGGAGTAGCGATAAACGTCCCACAAATCCCGCCGGCTTACAGTTACGATCCTAGAATAGCTCATCTCGTGCGAAGGAAGTATTAATCGTACAACAGCTGAACTCTGCATACCGCAGCCTGAGTTGTATTAAAGGCTAATTTGATGGGACCCGCGGGACCCATCCTTCCCGATTCTTGAAATCCCGCTAATCCCATCTCGTCCCGACAGACGTAGTAGGCAGGAGGCGGGCTGTCCCATGCCCATCCCACTTGCATCGTTACCTCGTGCAGTCGACCGGTTTATCCTTCTCGTGGCACCGGACGACGGTAGGCTGGGGTTTGCCCTAGTGGAATCGTTCACCACGCCGAGAACCCTCTACGTGTGGTCAAGGGACGTAGAAGACGAATCAGTTGATGCATGGACACAGTGCAGAGTCATTGATCTCGAGACAGTTCTCCCAATCGGAGATCCCATGGTCAGAATATTTTTGAATGGCTCTGTGGAAGGCACCGATGTCATATTCGCCATCACAAATGCGCTCCCTCAAGTCGCCTACGAGATTGATCTCAAGTCCCTGCGGACGAGGAAGTTGTATGAAGGAGAAGAAAGCATGCAAGAACTATTTCCCTATATGAGCTCCTACACTCCACTAGGTATGTTTACTTTTACCCCTTATTTAATCACATCATCTAGATATCCTTTCAACTGGCGTAGTACTAGTATATTGTTTATCTCCCGTTCTTCTATGGTCAAAATTTCAAATCAATGTACTAAAACATTTGGAACCACATCGACAAAATCATTGCAGCACAACGTGCCAGGTCCAGCACTTCGGCGGCAGACGCAGCGACGGTGAAGTATTCAAGGCAGCCCAATGGTGTGCTCCGCCCCCAAAAAAAATGATCACATATTGAGGGCAATATGGTCTCTTTTGAGTTGCGAGTTCGGGATAATGCAGTACTACCGAACTATATATTCCAGCAATAGTTAGGCCTCTTGGTGGTGCTTGGTTAATGTCTCATGCTGTCACTGGCTTTTTGTCAGTAAGTGCGACCGACAAGTTACCACCGATCGCGCTCTCCGTCCTTGTGCGAGCCTGCAATGTACTTTTAGTTTCTTAATTAATGAAGTTCGTGGCACTTGGTTGCAACATTGCCTTCTATTATGTTTAGTGTCTTGATTTGGCCACTTGGTTGGGTGTTCTTCCCGTATCATAGCACCGTTTACAACTTGAGATTCCTGCCACAGTTTCTAGTTATGTGGAGATTATTCTTGATCTATAGTAGATAATGCTTCTTTTGGGTTTTCTTTGTTTCATACCATTTCTAGTATTGTTTTATCGAATCTTACTAAGGAAGCGTGTATCGTTGTGCTTTATCTAATTTCATCTAGTTTTATCTTGGTTAAGATAGTGTTGTAATGTTTTACATTGCATCAATTCAAAAGTCTAATAAATTTCCTTACATGGGTATATTACAACCCCATACTTTTTTTCAAAAAGGGGAGAAAAGCCCCAGGCTCTGCATCGAGTGGTGATGCATATGGCTTTTATTAATACATATTGAAAATTTTATTATGATGAGCGCTTAGAAAACTCCCGGTTCACGAGTCACAAAGTGTTGATACGTGAATCAGCCATCTAATCTAAAGAAAGCAACTAAAGAAAACTGGCGCGTCAACATGATATTCTATTATCAAAATGTCAGCCATACCGGCCAAATAAATAATGTACAACCATTTCTGAACTGTTGCAACCAGTAGGCATGGCTGACATGCGCTCCTTCGCTTGAAGAAAAGACCACGTATGAATCCAGAGCGTTGTCAAGGGAATAATCTGCATAAAAGAAGAGTTGGATGCCCTCTTGAATTCAAAATCGTTTCTTACATGCCATATGGCTAGAGCAAAGCGCAAACACTCAATCTTATTTGTATTTTCTCACATTTTTCTAGTCCATTTAGACAATCTTGGGCAGGAAGGGTCACTACACTGTCGCCCACTGAAATATCGGTCCACCAGGCTACTTTGTGTGGACTCAGTCCTGTGTCCTGGAGGCTCCCCGTCTTCTCATAAAGCTCTTCTGTCGACATCGCTTGTCGCTGCATGACGCCGCCGATCTCCTTCCTTGGACCAAAACGACAAAGGGGAGAGCTGCCACTGCTTGAGGTTTTCCATCATTCTTTAACACCGAAGGGGCTAGACCGGCTCCTCTTTACCGAGGCTGTCCGGGGGGTCCATGGTCCAGCTAGGCTGGAGCTTGCTCGTCGGGTTGCGTTATCCTTGCCACCTTTGCTATGTGATTACAATCGTGCCCCTGAGGCACGTGCCGAGCTATCCGAGGCACGTGGTGAGCTAAAGAACCTTGCGGTGCTCCCCTCCCGAGCGGTGGCCTCGTGAAGCGGGGCCGGGTGAAGACGAGGCTTGGGGCCTATAAGGGATTCCCCCTAGGCGCCCCCTCCCGAGGAATCACTTCTGGTGTCATAGCCTCCAGAGGGCGCCGCTGCTCAGGCGGTAGGCCCATCGGCCAACAGGGCGTGGCACCTTGGTTGCCAGGACCCCGACAGTAGCCCCCGGGCACTTGACGTGCGCGTGTCTCTTGGTGGACACGGAGGGGCAAGGGCCCAAAATGGTTGTCGGGCCTAGTGCCCTCTCGATCAAAACGGGTCTCTCACCGCTCTCATCTCGACCGTGGACACGAAATGGACGTCGATCCTCCGTCATCGGTTGCGGTAACGCCTCCCCCTCGGGAGTTATTCCCACGATGTGATGGCGCGTGGGGGGAGCCTATAGTTAATGACGTGTGCCTGACACAGTGATGCGCCCCTCGCCTTGCCTTGTTAAATCGGGAACAGGCGTGCTGCCTTCTTCTGGACGCCATTTCGTTTGCTCCTTTGGCCCTTCCTTCTTGTTCCACAGAGCTGAGGTCCCGTTTCTCCCCATGGCGCCTAAACGTTTCTCAGCTGAAGAGAAAGGCAAGTCCGTGATGGCGGAGGTGGTGGAGACTCCGCAGGTGAAGCGCGACCAGGGGCGGCCACGCGGGAGTGGCTGTGGTAGGAGTGGCGGCCATGGCATCACCCCGGTCACCGCCTCCTCTTCTAGAGCTATCGCGACGGCCGAACGGGAGGCACCGGGCAAGCGTGGCCGAGGTCACCCTCGTGGCAGCTGCCAGGCGACACGGCGGAGGGCCTGGCGGCGGCTAAGGAAATGTGTCGCTCTCACCCCAGGCCCCCCCTCCGGGCACGGTCAAGGCCAAGGATATACCCGGGCCCGTCCGGGTCATCGACTTTGTCCTCATCCTCCGGGGCGACGACTGGTCCACGAGGGTGAAGCTTCCCACGCGCTTCGCCCTCGTTGCCTGGGGCGACATCCAGGAGAGCGTGAGGCTGAAGCACTCCGGTGGTGGCAATGGCTGGAGCGTGACTGCCGAGTCCCCCGTGCTAGGAAAAATGTACCTCACTTTCGGACGGGAAAGTTTCATCCGTGACCATGATATTGGGAGCGGCTCGGTGCTGTGGCTCCGTTACGTCAGTGACAGGGACTTCATCGTGTCGGTGTATGACCCACTGACGTGCCGCGTTGACTACCCCTTCCACCTCTTGAGCATTTAGGCGGGGCTCCAGCTAGTGCCGCCACAACACCAACGGGGCCGTAGGTCTTGTGCAACACCATATGTGATGCCGTAGTGTGTTGTAGCCTTTTGCCTTATAAGAATGACTAACAAACATCCTTTAGTAGACCCATGTGTTAACTGCTTTCTTTTCTATGTATCTCGTAGTGGCGTCAGCCCGTTATGAGGTCGTGCCTAGCGATAGCTAGGGAGCATGACGTGTGCCGCCTGCTTGAGTCGCGCAGTCGATGTGCTCCGCGATCCCTTGCCCGTTGATGATCCACAAGTATAGGGGGTGTATCGCAGTATTTTCGATAAGTAAGAGTGTCGATCCCAACGAGGAGCAGAAGGTGTTGACGAGTGGCTTGGAGCAGGAATTCTCTGTAAATACTTAGTAAACAGATTTTTAGGGGTTTTTGATAATGCAGATAAATAAAGTACGAGTAAATAAAAGACAATAATAATAATTGCAGCAAGTGGCCCAATCCTTTCTTTAGCAAAGGACAAGCCGGTTGTATTACTTAAGATGACCAAATGTTCTCGAGAACACATGGGAATATCGTCAAGTGCTTTCGCTTCATATAGTTGATTAATCTTCATTGGTTGGATAAGTGTTGTGTGGGTGAACCTATGCTAATGTACTGACCTTCCTAGGACTAATACATACTTGTGATTATACCCCTTGTAAGCATCCGCAACTACAAGAAAGTAATTAAGATAAAAACCTAACCACGGCCTTAAACTTTGAGATCCTACACTCCCTTGTGCAAAGGTTTCCTAACGGGGGTTCAGGTTTCTGTCACTCTGGCAACCCCACGATTAGTAGCCAAATACACAATGCATTCCCCTAGGCCCATAAAGGTGAAGTATCATGTAGTCGACGTTCACATGACACCACTAGAAGAATAACACCACAACTTAATTATCAAACCATTAAATCTTTCTCAACACAATTCCACTACTAACAACATGACTTCTCCCATGTCCTCAAGAACCAAACGAACTACTCACGATACATCATATGGATAGAGATGAAATAATGATAAGTAACAATCTGAACATAACAATAATTCAACGGTTCCACTCAATAGCATCAACTACTACAAGTAATCAACACCAAGAAAGTTTTCCCTAAGAATTATGCAAGATTCAACCCAATTGTTACAGCGGTATGGAGTGGTGATGATGGTGCTGGTGGAGATGAAGATGAAGATGATGATGATGATGATCCCGATGAAGTCCAGCTTGATGGTGGTGTTGATGGCGACGATCTCTCCTCTCCGGGAAGGAATTTCCCCGGCAGAATTCTTCCTGCCGGAGAGCTCTTTCTCTCTCTGCAGTTTCCCGCCCCGCAGAGGTGGTGGAATCTTTCTGTGGTCACTCCCCGAGTCTTAGGGTTTCAAGGGGATTATATGCGTCAGAGGGAGATGCCAGAGGTGGGCCAGGGTGGCCATACCACCTGGTGGTGAGGCCAGGGCTGGACCGTGCTAGGGGGTGGTGTGGGCCCCCTGTGGCCCATCTCCACTTCCCCTTCTGTCTTCCTTCGTCTTCTAGAAAAATAGGATTTTCCATATATTTTCCAGGATTTTCTGATCTTCACGAATTTTGCCTCCAAACGGTGCCTTTTCCATCAGAATTCTGACTTTAGTGGTCCATCCTCCAAAAGTCATCAACCATGCAAAAGTAGATGAAATAACATAAGTATCATCTCTTAATATGAAATGTATCAATGAATAACAGTAAATTATGATATAGAATAGTGATGCAAAATGGACGTATCAACTCCCCCAAGCTTATACCTTGCTTGTCCCCAAGCGAAAACTAAGCTAAATAAACATGACCACAAGTTTATGGAGTGAAGTGTTGATAAAGAGAATACGGACAAGAAGCATCACATTCATCAATACACAAATCATAATAGAAAACAACTCACTTTTATATAACTTAACTTGCAATAAGTAAAGGAAACACAATAAAGATACACAAAGTAAATCATAATTGGTAATGGCAAACTTTGTTCTTGGTCAAAGAATAGTTAACAATTTGCATAAGTCAAACATAATGGGGATTTCAATGATAGCTTTCAAAGTAATATTCACTAAGATAAGAGAAGTATGCAAAACAAGGAACATAAGAAACATGATTGAATGTATCATCATATGAATGATTGAATCACAACAACTCAAATGCTTGCTTAAGATAGAAAGGAATAGGTTTACTGACTCAATTAAAAAGTAAAAGATAGGCCCTTGGCAGAGGGAAGCAGGGATTTCAAGTTTCATAAAGAGCTTCCAAAAATTATGGTACTTATTAGCTTTTAGCTCTCATTGCCCCTATCATAAGCATCTTGAGGTGATTAAGGTTAAAGTGACACAAATATGAGGATATGCTTGACAAGTTATAAGTTGAAAATCTCATGCCCCGTGCTTACGAGTACCGAACCTCATGCTACTCAACTTTAGTCACGATTAAGTTCTTGTCATTGTAAATACATGTGTATCCTAGAGAACCACCAACATGGTACCCCTTGCCCCATGATATAGGAGCTATCCCATATCAAAATGACAAGGCAACAGACAATGAGCATCTCAGCGATCTTTTTATTTGCTATTTGCATATATTTTTATTGAGGATTCTTCACAGATTGCTCACTATGGTTATGCTCCAAGTTTCCACCATGATTAAGCATGGCTTAGGCTAGCCTCCCAGGCATTTCTCTAACACATATACAAACTCCATGAGCTTACAAGCTCCCCTTTTATTTCACACCGCCGGGATCCATAAGCAAAAGAACATGATATCAGCTAAATAAGTGCAATGTTGAAAGCGTTCCCCATGGTAACATGGTTCTGCTAATTCACAACTTATAAAGTGCAAGCATATACACAACATAGATGGACACAATGGTTCAAGTTTATTAAGTGCAAGAAAGTGAAGTGTGCCATCAAGTTTGTGAGAGCTTTAATCACTAACTTTCACATAACAAGTTTAATTCGGAAGGTAGATAAAAACATGAATTTACTTGGAAATAGCAATAATGCTAATAGGTAGGTATGGTGGACACGAATGGCATAGTTTTGGTTTAAGGATTGGATACATGAGAAGCATTCCCTCTAAGCACAGGTTTTTGTCTAGCAAGGCTGGGTAGCAAGCAATAAGAGTTGAAGGAAACAAACAAACCTACAAGTGATAGAAACAATCATGCAATCTTCCTTGGAAGTGCAAAAGATCTTAACTATAGAATACTAAGCTTATGAGCCAAACAAGAAAGAAAGATGATGGAATTATATTTCTAAAAGTACTTTTCTCTTTTTCATTCAATTCTTGAATAGTGTTGCTACTGACAAGACCCAGGTTTGCCAAAACCAACTAAATTTACTTAATGATCCCAGAGTGATACCAATATAACAACAAGATCAATCATATAATGGAAATTGCAAACTAAAATAAGATGTGCAAAAAGTAAATGATAGAACTTCTCATTAATATTCCATAATGACAACTCACACCAAGGGATACATATATAACTAGCTAAAGGGGATATACTTCCATAATGTAAACCATACTATATGATAACTTCTCTATTCATGATATGACTCTACTAAAAAGGTAAAAAGATAAAAGATAGTGATGTGATACCGCGACACTCTCCCAAGTTTGGAACAAACCAAGGGGATGCCAAAACCTGATGACGAATTACTCCTTCGGTGGTGGTGGTGTTCTCTCGATGAGCTTTTCAATCAATTCCCTCAAGTCCTCAATCTCTAAGGTGAGAGTACGAATCAACTCCGAATTATGCTCAATGCGGTTCATGATCATGTCGGGCTATGAATCCCAGATCTTACGATTCTTTCCCCACTCTTCCTCCTTGAAGTATTCTTTTCCTGCATGGTTAGAACGACGTGTGGGGCCCCCAGATTAATCTTCCGAGAATCCCTGTTATGCATACAACCACGATCCCATGATCAGTTAGTCGTGGCACATAACCGACAAGTATCATTACAACATCCGAGACATACCGAATTTACAAAACTTACATAAATGCCGTCATGGATACATCAATAATCATCAGCGGAACTTCATCAAGCGTAGAGACCAATCCATGCCTTAACCTACATGCAACTGGCGGGGAGAACGACCTAGCTCACATAGTCGCCCACTTCACCTCTTCTTGATATCTAACCAAGTTAAATAGCCGGGGACAATGCCAGTGAGTACTTTAAATATACTCGCAAACCACCTTAAGGAAATAATAATAACAAGAGGATATGTAATATGGCTGTGGTACTAGGAGGGCTCCAAGAGAGGTTCTTTCCTCAAATAGTTTCTCTTGTAGATATAGCATCTACATATCTTTGTTGAAAACTTTTGTAAACCATTTTGGAAACCTTTTTGAAAAGTTTTGGAAAACATTAGGACCAGGTCACCCATTTGTTCCTTTCTCCCGGTCGTCCCACGACCAAACTCCTTTCTGACTATCCCATGGTCAAAACCTTTCTCCTTTTCGACCATCCCATGGTCAAAATATTTTCAAAGCCTTTGCTTTTCCGAAATCCTTTTTGAAAACAAAACCAGCACCGCTCTACAGCAACCTTCCCAACCGTCCATGACCGTGGACACGACTATTCGAATAGATTTACACTCTACAGAGGTTGTACACTTTACCCACACCATCCGGGTACACTACCCTGATCTTCACCGATCGTGGGTCGAGTAACTGATCAAGACTCTTCGGATGCCCACTCCAATATAAGTGCCTACCCTATGAGTGTTAATCCCCCCAAAACCGGGACGTCGGGTACCTAGGACCAACAAGAGCGCATTTTGCACTTCCCAAGTGTTGCGCTTTCAATGAGGGGCTCATAGTAACGCGTGGAGGCGCGCAGGCCCTTTGTTCCTTCTGTAGGTCGATGTCCCACATGGACCCTTTACGTGAGAAGGCCCACCCTCCAGGGATTTTTGGTCCCCTGTAGTTGTTGCGAGGCAGCTTATACCAGAATCGACAAACATCAAATCCAGCCCTGTCCCATACCAGAGTAATGTGGTTGCACGGGTTAATTGTTCTAGCAAAACTGCAAAGAACCGGGTGCGCTTTCATAAACCTTTTTCCTCCATCTTTCCTTCAGCATTTTGTAAAACAAAACCTTCTTCTTTTTCAACCTCTCTTGGGAGGTCCCACCTCACCAAGGTTTTATCATAAAACATTTGGTAAAACTTTTTCCGGGGTCTTCCCATCCTCTAGCTTTGCTTCGACTAAATCGGGGTCTCCAAAGGGGTATGGTGGGTTACACCATCTACCATACTAGGGACAAGTAGGTATCATCGAGAGGGTTTTACTTAGTAGTACAAAGGGTAATAGTTCGGAGGAGCCAAACCACTACCATAAATACAACAACATATAGTAAAATAATGCAATTTTAATAAACAGGAGATAAAACATGCATAAGTAAAACAATAGGACAAGGCTTATGAGAAAGAAGGTGGCTTTCCTGAGATCAGCAATATGGCATAATTGTCCCTGGACTTCTCCTTTAGATAATCCCAGAATACCAACATGAATAATAAGTACCACTTCTTCCGCTCTCCGATTTCATCGCAACTATCGTCGTCCAGACAACACATGCAAACAAACCAAGCCACAATCAACACAAGGCATACAAGCACCAATACAATATAGCGAGCAATTGGATAGTACAAGATTACAAATCAGTAGGTCTTAGGGAGAAGGGATTAATGGGATTGGCCTTGTCTTGCGAATTATGGAAGAAAATCCCTTAGGATTTATAGTCTAGAAATTACCTAAGAGATGGATTTTGGACCAAGACATATTCTGTATGATACCATTGTAAAAACATGATACCAGCAGATAGGTATTGATAAAATTAAGCCAAAAAAAGTGGTTTCACTATTTTATCAATTACAAAATATTTATAGTGATTTTTATAGTGAATAAGACTCTAGTTTTAGGGAATAATTCACCAGAAAAGTTTTGCAGCTCCAAAAATTATTTACTTGGGTGGTTAGGTAGGGCTTGATGTACTTGTTCACTAAGAGTTGGAATCACTCCAGGATAATTACCAGAATGCCCTCAGACAATTCCCAAAGGCAGTTCTATAGGGAATTTGTCTTTTTCCCCATATTAAATCTACAAATGTTTTTGATATGAGGTAAAGGGCAAGGGATAGTTATTTCAAATACCTCCCAGTACCAACTGGAATCACTCTTTTTGGAGTTGCAAAGCTATTGTAGTGATTTATCTAGTGGCCTCACACTAGGGACATAAATGTTTAATTCATTAAATATTCTCAGAAGCCCAATAATTCTTGATCTCCTGGATTCTGACAGGTATTGTTGTACCACATCACTGGGATTTGGAGTCAACCCAAAATATGTTGTAGATTTATCTAGGGAATTTTCTAAAGGTAGAAAGCCTCTGTTTTTGCTATTTTTACTATAGGAGGACAAAAGCTTCACTTGGATTGAGGCCAAGGCCATTAGAGAGGTACATGTAATGCCTACTAGGGGGAGTTAGTTTTACTCCAATTGGAGTTGTAAAACTCCCTGGATAATTTATCTAGTAAAAAGGATAGGTTGTGGTGGATTAATCTCCAGAAAATGCTGGAATATAATTTGGGCAAGGGACTTGATCTGCATGTTGCAGAAAACAAACCTGCATAAGGAAATAATAAGATCTGTCTAAATTAAGTCACTTCACATTTTTGTTTTGATTTAATCCTAACAGGTATATTACAGATCTGGAAAAAACATATTGCTTAAAAGAAAAGGGGAAGTCGGGCTGGATCTGCTGGATACTGGGCCGCACAGTGGAGAATCGGCCCACTTGGGGCGAGCTGGGCGCAGGAAGGAGCTTTCGGGCCCGACAGGCGGGACCCAACAGTCATTCACAGGGGGCGCCGAAGGGGGTAAGGAGGGCTACCAGCCGTTGGATCTATGGACGATGGATGGCATACGTGGGTCTTCAACCTCTGTCTGACACGAGGGAGGGGGAAACCCTAGGTTCCACCGACGGGGGGGAGGGGGGGAGGGTCAGGGAGCTCACCTGAGGACTCACCGATGTCGGGGAGGCGGCAGAGGAGACACGGTGGACGACATCGACTTCAACGGTGGGCGGCAAGGCCGGTTTCCGTGTCGGGGAGGAGTTCACCCAACGGCACCCGTGGTGGTGCTCTCGGGAGCTCGCCAGAGCCGGCACCTAGGGCACATCTGAGCAGAAAAGAGAACGGGGTTAGAAGGGGCTTGACAAGAGGGTTCCGCCAAATCAAGAAGGAGGAAGAAAGAGGCAGGGAGGAGATGTCACGGTCCTCTTCTTTCTTGTAGAAACCCGAGCTCGAAGCTCTCTGCTAAGGGCGAAGGAAGGCAGGGGAGAGGGAGTGGGGGTACTGGGTGGTAAGGTGGAATGGTAGGGAGGCAAATGAGAGAGCAGAAGAGTGTGGGTGGTCTCTGGCCCTTATAAACCGAAGGGGAGGCTCATGGTGGACTTGTCCCATTGGGCATGGGAGGGAGGAGGGAAGCCAGGGCTGGTATTGCTGTGGGCGTGGAGGGTGGTATTCTGGTCGAGCTGCAGAGCAGAGGAGAGGTGGGATGGCTGCTGCAAGAAGTAAGGAAAGAGTGTGACCAATGGGTGCATCTGTCCTTCCTCCAAGCACTAAAGGACAAGGGGAAGGGGGTGCTACAGTGCTAGGGCTACAGTGTTTTTGACCAGAAGGGATAAGGGTGCTGTACAAGCTTGGTGGAGAAGATTTTTATTGAGGTTAATGGGGTATTTGTACAAGCTTTTGATTGTTGTGCTATTTTGATCACAAGAATGCTTGTGAAGGAGTTCCTTTATTCATGTTGGAAAGAGTGGGAGAGATGGTAATGGTAGATGGGTGAGGTTAAGATACCTCTCTAGGGATTATTTGAGATTTTTCTAAAGATTTGAAGTCCACTTAATTCCATTTATTCAAAAACTATAGAAGTAATTTGTAGAATATAAATTGCTATTTTTACATTGGGCATGATGGGTTTTTGGTGGGTAGTGGTCCCAAATGTGAATACACATTTGGGGAAGTTTTCTCAAGATTTATTGATGCCTAAAAGCATTTAAAACATTTATTATTCCAATTCAGCCATTTAAGAAAATGGGCAAAAAGAAATAATAAAACCCTTCAAAATTATTTATTTTTGAGACGGGAAAGTGGGGTATGGTATATAGGACTCAATTGTGCTTAAATTTAGGGAAGTGTTTTGACAAAAACCAAACTTTCCTTTATGGAAGGAGTTTTGGAGATTTTGACTATTCAGGAGATTTATTAGATTTGGAGCCAGAATAATGTTGGATAAAATTTGATAAATCTTGATTATCAAGGTACATGATGTAGACAAGGTGTAGCAATCATTTGCAACCTTGGGATTGGAGACTCCATGTTGATTTTGGTGAAATACCTTAGATTAAGGATCTAGGTTGATGTTAATTTCATACCATCAAAACATGGTTGTATCTTGGAGTTCAGATCTCCCCTTGGGGCATGGGGTAGAGGGATGGATATACCAAGTGATGTACATCAACATTGTATAGAGGTTTGAGCTTGATCCTACTTGAGCTCACCAAGACAGGCTTTCAAACTCTGAATAAAATAAGCCTACCAAAGTATATTATCAACTAGCCTTCAAAACCTTGTGGGTTTAAGAGGCACAAAGATCCACTTGGAGCAAGTGAAGTAGATATTGATATACCTATATGAGTAGAACACAACCATGCAGATAGTTGGTTCATAGAGGGTTGGATGGTGGTGTGAGCTTCTATCAAAGTAGGCATGTTGACTAGATTTGTAGGAATAGTTATTTTCTTGCCTGCAAAACCATCAAGAACAAGTGGGTTGGGGGATGATCTAACCAAGGGCAAGAGTGGCCCTTGGTAGTCCTTAGGATGGTTAACAAGATGGTTCAAATGCATTTTCAAAAATGCACAAGGTTGAGAAAGGGAGGCATTCAAAAAGGTGATGTTGGAAATAGTTTTCCAGACTTAGCCAAATTTGGCAAGAGGGGATGTTTTTGATGGGTTGCAAAGTACCAGAGCATCATCAAGTGGATGATGTTGAAGAGTAGATTGGGTAGAAGGGACCCATGCTTGATATTAGTCTTCATTGACTTGGAAACTTTTAGAATGGCTCACTGCAGGATGGATCTGGTTAAGGGTTTTAGATGATCACCTAGTATCTAGAGATTAGATCCAGATTGTATCCTTGCTTAGCGTTTGGTGATTTTTAAAGTATCTTGATCCTAGTGGATGATCTCCTAGAGTAGCTCATACTACTTCTAAGAAATCAAGTCAAACAGCAGATCAAGGCAACTCATCTTACAAACAAATTAACTACTACTAGGGTTACCATCAAGCTTAGCTTGAGGTAAGGATGGGTATTTTGAATAGGTTGGAGTTTGAACAAGGTAAGGTCCTTGGTACATCTACCAAGAGTAGAGTTCAAAAGATTTATAAAAGGTTTTGGAAATCTTTGAGGTAAGAGTAGTTGAAGGTTTGTCTTGAAAACATAAGGAGATTATAGTAAGTAGCTCTCCATAGTTTGGGGAATTAGAAGCTACTAAAATGGGGGAGGTTGTAAAGGTATCTTGGCTCAGGTTTTGAAATGCCAGAACATTTGAGAATATGTAAATTGAGCCAGGGTAGTTTTGGGAAGTAGCTTTTGTCAACTGGTGTTGAGGTAAGGAGGATATCATCTAATACCTATTCATATGCATAAGCATATTCAAACAACAAGCAAACACTTCAACACTAAACAAGAAAAAGTTTTTGTTCCCCCTGATTTTTGCATTCTGGACAACTAATCAGGGTTGCTAAAATTGGGATGTTACACGAGGCATATCCCAATTGGAGGGTAGTTTTTCCTTGGGCAAATTTTGGAATTGTTGCTCATGAATAAGGGTATGGAAGGGATTATTGGTGCATGGAGGAGGTGACCGTGAAGCCAAGCAATGACGCAGAACCTTCCCTCCAGTGGACATCCGTGCAGTCCTTTTGAACTTGGCAGGATTCGCCACCACTCTAATGCTTGCAATGGTGGTGCTAGTGTGTGGATGCTGGTCTTCCTTTGCCTCCTCTTCAACTTCACTCTCGATCTCCTCCTCCTGCTCAAGGTCTTGGAGATCATCTTTCGCAGGCTCCTTGCCCTTATCGTTGGCAGAGACCATTGTGCTTCTAAACTTTGAGAATAGTTCCTGACAGAAACAGATTGAAATGAAAACACGACGAGAACACGATATACGAACCTCGGGGGATCCGGGGGATTATATATTACAAGGTTTAACAACAAAAGGAAAGTACTTGGAGAAAACGGGTCGGAGACGGGCTCCGGGGTGGCCACACCCCTTGGTGGCGTGGCCATGTGGGCCCATGCCACGGGGTGGTGTGAGCCACCCAGGCTCCGTTTTCGTTCCTCTTTTGACTCATTATTTTCCGTGTTAGATAAAAACTACAAAAATATAACTTGAAAAGTTTTTTGCGGACCTTTTCTTACTAGAACTGTTACCTATTCGAAAATGAACTATGCAGGTCTCTGAGTTTGGGTTTTAATGAATTTTTCCGGAGTCACCATTTGAGTAACATCAATATCTGCATTGTAAGAATCTCTAGAAATATAGTTATTGAGTCTCTGGCCATTCACCACTTGTGTAGTGTTATCTTTCAAGGAAGAAATTTTTATTGCACCTGAACGATACACCTCTTCAATAACAAAAGGTCCTTCCCATTTTGAAAGTAGTTTTCCTGCAAAAAATCTGAGATGAGACCTATACAATAGAACCTTCTCACCAACATGGAACTCTCTCTTAATAAATCTCCTGTCATGCCATCTTGTAACTTTTTCTTTAAAGAGTCTAGCATTTTCATATGCTTCACTCCTCCACTCGTCTAAATAACTTAAGTCAAACAATCTTTTCTCACCAGCAAGTTTGAAGTCTCAATTAAGTTCTTTCACTGCCCAATAAGCTTTGTGTTCTAATTCTAAAGGCAGGTGACAAGCTTTCCCATAAACCATTTTGTAAGGAGACATTCCCATAGGATTTTTGTAAGCAGTTCTATAAGCCCATAAAGTATATTTTAACTTTTTAGCCCAATTTTTCCTAGATCTATTAACAGTCTTTTGCAAGATGGATTTAATTTCTCTATTTAATAGTTCTACTTGCCCACTGGTTTGGGGATGATAAGCTGAAGCAATTCTATGATTAACATCATATTTAGCAAGGGTCTTTCTAAAGCCACCGTGAATGAAATGAGAACCTCCATCAGTCATAAGATACCTAGGCACTCCAAACCTAGGAAAGATAACATCCTTAAGCATTTTTAAAGAGGTCTCACCATCAGCACTTTTCGTAGGTATGGCTTCTACCCATTTAGTAACATAGTCCACGACCACAAGAATATGAGTGTAACCTTTTGAAGGGGGAAAAGGACCCATAAAGTCAAATCCCCAATAGTCAAACGGTTCAATAACAAGAGAGTAATTCATAGGCATTTCATTGCGTTTAGAAATATTACCAACTCATTGAAATTCATCACATGATAGAACAAACTTTCTTGCATCCTTAAAAAGGGTAGGCCAATAAAAACCTGATTGTAGAACCTTTTGTGCGGTTCTATCTCTAGCATGATGTCCTCCATAGGCACTACCATGACATTTCCGCAATATCTCCTTTTGTTCATATTCTGGAACACACCTTCTCATAATACCATCCACTCCTTCTTTATATAAATGTGGGTCATCCCAAAAATAATGCCTCAAATCATAAAAGAATTTCCTTCTTTGCTGGGCTGTAAAAGTTGGAGGCAAATACTTGGAAACAATAAAGTTAGCATAATTAGCATACCAAGGACTTTCTTGCGAGCCTACCCCTATTGCAGCCAACTGTTCATTTGGAAAACTATCATTAACAGGCATAGGGTCAAAAGAAATGTTCTCCAATCGAGATAAATTATCAGCAATAGGATTTTCAGCACCTTTCCTGTATACAATATGTAGATCAAACTCTTGTAAAAGCAACACCCATCTAATAAGCCTAGGCTTAGCATCTTTCTTTGTCATAAGGTACTTAATAGCAGCATGATCGGTATGAATGGTAACTTTTGAATCAACAATATAAGGTCTAAACTTATCCCAAGAAAAGACAACAACTAAGAACTCTTTTTCAGTAGTAGCATAATTCTTTTGAGCAGCGTCAAGATTCTTACTAGCATAATGGATAACATTTAAATTTTTATCTATTCGTTGCCCAAGAACAGCACCTACAGCAAAATCACTAGCATCGCACATGATTTCAAAGGGTAAATTCCAATCAGGTGGTTGGACAATAGGAGAAGTAGTTAAAGCTTTCTTTAGAGTTTCAAAAGCTTCCTTACAACCATCATCAAAAACAAAAGGTACATCTTTTCGGAGAAGATTAGTAAGGGGTTTTGATATCTTGGAGAAATCTTTAATAAACCTTCTATAGAAACCAGCATGACCAAGGATACTACAAATACCTTTGACGTCTCTAGGACAGGGCATTTTCTCAATTGCTTCAACTTTGGATCTATCAACTTCAATGCCTCTTTCGTAAATTTTATGTCCAAGGACAATTCCTTCATTAACCATTAAGTGGCATTTCTCCCAATTAAGAACAAGATTAGTTTCTTCGCATCTCTGCAAAACTTTATCAAGGTTGTGCAGACAATTATCAAAAGAAGTCCCATAGACGAAAAATCATCCATGAATACTTCCATAATCTCCTCACAAAAACCATGAAAGATAGCAGACTTGCATCTTTGAAAAGTAGCAGGAGCATTACACAAACCAAAAGGCAAACGCCTATAAGCATAGGTTCCATAAGGGCACGAAAAGTAGTTTTTTCTTGATCTTGTTGTTTAACAGCAATTTGAGAGAACCCAGAGTATCCATCAAGAAAGCAAAAATGAGTCTTTTTAGACAACCTTTCTAGCATTTGATCAATAAAAGGCAGTGGGTAATGATGTTTCTTAGTAACTTTGTTAACCTTTCTGAAGTCAATGCACATCCTATAACCAACTACTACTACCTGGGGGATAAGCTCGTTATTCTCATTAGGCACAACAATAATTCCTCCTTTCTTAGGGACACAATGAACAGGGCTAACCCATTGACTATCAGCAATAGGATAAATAATACCAGCGTCAAGGAGTTTTAATACCTCACTTCTTACCACTTCCTTCATTTTAGGATTTAGACGATGTTGGTGTTCCACCACTGGTTTTGCGTCGGGTTCTATATTGATAGCATGCTGACATATAGTAGGAGAAATCCCCTTCAAATCATCAAGGGTATAGCCCATAGCTCCTCGGTGTTTCTTCAATACTCCTAATAATCTTTCCTCTTCCTTTCCTGAAAGCTTAGACCTAATAATAATAGGATATATTTTCTTATCATTGATGTAAGCATATTTAAGATCATCAGGTAAAGGTTTTATATCGAAGTCCGAATCCTTTTTTAGGTGGTAATGTGGTACCCAAATCTTCCACAGGTAAATTATGCTTAAGCATCTTGGGTTGATGACGGAGAATCTCGTCAATCTCATTTCTTTCTTCCATGAAGATCTCACTTTCATGGTCTTCCATAAATTGCTACAAAGCATTATTAGGAGCAAGAGAAATAGAAGCAAGTTGTTCAACTCTAAAATCCTCATTAGGAAGTTCATTTTCATAGGGAACTTTAGCAAATTTCGAAAAATTAAACTCATAAGATTCTCCATCAAATTTAGTTAAATTTTTCTCCCTCTTACAGTCTATAATGGCCCCACAAGTGTTCAAGAAAGGTCTACCAAAAATGATAGGATAGGTTTTACTAGCAGCTGAACCAAGTACTATAAAATCATCAGGATATTTAATCTTACCACAAAGAACTTCCACATCTCTTACAATACCAGTTGGAGAGATGGTCTCTCTATTGGCAATGTGAATAACCACATCAATTTCTTCTAGTTCGCAGGGACCAATTTCATGCATAATTTCTTTGTAAAGCTCATAAGGAATAACACTTGAACTTGCACCAATATCACATAAACCATAATAGCAATGATCACCAATTCTAATAGAAAGCACATGGACACTAGCTTTTCTAGTTCTATTAGGATGTGAGACAATATTAGAAGCATCCTCACAGAAGATAATGTGTCTAGCTTCTACACTTTTAGTGACAAGGTCTTTCATAATTGCTACTGCAGGTTCAATGTTTATTTGTTCATCAGGCTTTACAGCTCTCTTTGTACTTTTGTTAATTACACTAGTTATCATAGAATGCTCCTTTACCTTATCCGGGAAAGGTATTTTCTCGATATAAGGTTTAGGTAAAATATGATCAATAGTACAAACTTCAGTACTTCTAGCAGGAACACAATCAACAATATCTTTATATGGTGCATGATACTTGTTTCATTCTTTTTTTTGAATTTCAATATAAGAGGCAAAAGCCTTAAAACAATTTGCAATAACTTGAGAATCAAGACCATAAGCATTACTAATATTATGAAAATCATCAATTCCCATAAAAGATTTAATGCATTTATAATCATAATTTATACCTGACTTTCTTCCTTTATCATTCTCCCATGCTTCAGCATTGTCTTGAATACGGTCTAGAAGATCCCATTTAGCTTCTTCTTTCATACGTGTAAATGATCCAGCACAAGAAGCATCCAATAGATCCTTATCATGAAGAGACAGCCTTGCATAAAAGTTATTGATAATAATATTGTCAAGGAGCTCATGAATAGGACATTTGAGCATTAGTAACTTCAATCTCTCCCAAGCTTGAGCTATACTCTCTCCATCACGAGGCTAAAAGTTATATATTTGATTCCGATCTTTATGAATCTCACTAGGAGGATAAAACTTTGAATAAAAGAGAGGTACAATTTCCTCCCATTCAAGAGATTGGCTATTCTTTAGCAGCTTATACCATTCCTCAGCTCTTCCTTTCAGTGATAATGAGAATAGCTTCTTCTTTACTTGATCTATTGTAATACCTGCACACTTGAACAACCCGCATAATTCTTGTATAAAGAGAAAATGATCACCGAGATGGACAGTTCCATCTCCAACATAATAGTTATCCATAACACGATCAATAATTCTTGTAGGTATTTTAAAAGTATCATTTTCAGCAGGTGGAGGTTCATCTACTACCTTAGCAGTGGTAGTAGCATTACGAAATAAGAAACTAAGTGAATTATCCATATTGAAATAAAGTAACAAGCAGAAATAAACAATACTCATAGTAGAAGTTTCCTTTACCAGTTCCACTCTCCAATAGCGCTTCACTCCCCAGCAATGGCACCAGAAAATAGTCTTGATGACCCACAAGTATAGGGGTGTATCGTAGTATTTTCGATAAGTAAGAGTGTCGACCCCAACAAGGAGCAGAAGGTGTTGACGAGTGGCTTGGAGGAGGAATTCTCTATAAATACTTAGAAACGGATTTTTAGGGTTTTTTGATAATGCAGATAAATAAAGTGCGAGTAAATAAAAGACAATAATAATAATTGCAGCAAGTGGCCCAATCCTTTCTTTAGCAAAGGACAATCCGGTTGTATTACTTAAGATGACCAAACGTTCTCGAGGACACATGGGAATATTGTCAAGTGCTTTTGCTTCATATAGTTGATTAATCTCCGTTGGTTGGATAAGTGTTGTGTGGGTGAACCTATGCTAATGTACTGACCTTCCTAGGACTAATACATACTTGTGATTATACCCCTTGCAAGCATCCGCAACTACAAGAAAGTAATTAAGATAAAAACCTAACCACGACCTTAAACTTTGAGATCCTACACTCCCTTGTGCAAAGGTTTCCTAACGGGGGTTCAGGTTTCTGTCACTCCGGCAACCCCACGATTAGTAGCCAAATACACAATGCATTCCCCTAGGCCCATAAAGGTGAAGTATCATGTAGTCGACGTTCACATGACACCACTAGAACAATAACACCACAACTTAATTATCAAACCATTAAATCTTTCTCAACACAATTCCACTACTAACAACATGACTTCTCCCATGTCCTCAAGAACCAAACGAACTACTCACGAGACATCATATGGATCAAGATCAGAGATGAAATAATGATAAGTAACAATCTGAACATAACAATAATTCAACGGTTCCACTCAATAGCATCAACTACTACAAGTAATCAACACCGGGAAAGTTTTCCCTAAGAATTATGCAAGATTCAACCCAATTGTTACAACGGTATGGAGTGGTGATGATGGTGCTGGTGGAGATGATGATCCTGATGAAGTCCAGCTTGATGGTGGTGTTGATGGCGATGATCTCCACTCTCCGGGAAGGTATTTCCCCGACAGATTTCTGCCTACCTGAGAGCTCTTTCTCTCTCTGCAGTTTTCCGCCCCGCAGAGGCGGCAGAATCTTTTTGTGGTCGATCCCTGAGTCTTAGGGTTTCGAGGGGATTATATGCGTAGAGGGCGATGCCAGAGGTGGGCCAGTGTGGCCACACCACCTGGTGTCGCGGCCAGGGCTGGCCCACGCCAGGGGGTGGTGTGGGCCCCCTTTGGCCCATCTCCACTTCCCCTTCTGGCTTCCTTCATCTTCTAGAAAAATAGGATTTTCCATATATTTTCCAGGATTTTCTGATCTTCGCGAATTTTGCCTCCAAACGGTGCCTTTTTCATCAGAATCCTGACTTCAGTGGTCCATCCTCCAAAAGTCATCAACCATGCAAAAATAGATGAAATAACATAAGTATCATCTCTAAATATGAAATGTATCAATGAATAACAGTAAATTATGATATAGAATAGTGATGCAAAATGGAGGTATCACCCATCTTCGTCGGGTCAAGCCCTTGGTGGCTTCAGGGGAACACTCTCGGCTAGGGACGAAAAGATGGTGTCGCGTGCAGAGGAGTGCTGGTGGCTCCGGACGCCATTGGGTGGGGGTTACAGTAGCTGCAACGTGCTTGGGCCACTTGAGGAGGCGGCCTTGCTCACAGGCTATCTCACGCTTCCTCTATGCGGGGCTCGCCTCTCCCTCCGAGCCTCTAGAGTACGTGGCCATAGGCCTCGTGTGTCCCGCCCCGTAGAATCTCTCGTGAAAAGGACCGTAGGGCCTGCGCTTGTTCTGTAGGCTCCCTCGGGAGGAAATCTGCAGGTACCAGATGGGTAGGGTCCTCCTCGTGGGCAGTGAACCTCCGGGCCCGTGCTGCGAGCTCCTGGTGGAGAAGACCGTGGGCTCCCGGCTCGAGGGGGCTTCCTGGTAATAGGTGCGGCATTGCTTGCACCTTGGGGTTGAGCGCAAATAGGCCCCTGCTTCCACCAGCCCCCATGACAAAGGTGTCCGGCAGGGAGAGTCGCCTTGCTCGCTCCGGAGCCCAGAGGAGAATCGTCGCGCGTGCTCAGGTCTCGGCCGTTGAGAGGCGCTGCCCTCACGAGCCTTTTCCCCGAGCGGGTCCTCCAGAGTGTGTACTTGTAGGCCTTGTGCGGATCCTTGCTTGCTTGGTAGGCAGCGGTTTCATGAGGCCTCTCCCTAAAAGGGGAACAAGCGGCTGGCACTGGCTACATAGGCTCCACGGAAAAAGGGGGAGTGCACATGTAGCTAGAGTTTAGGAAGCTAGAGGGGGTTCCCTCATGAGCCGTCCCATAAGACTCTCGGGGAGAAGACCGTAGGGAAAATGCTTATCATGTTGGTCCCTCTAGGAGAAGACCGTAGGTCTAGCATGAAATTTGGCTGCTGGAGGGGAGTTTCCTCACGAGCCACCCCGTAAGCCTCTTGAAGAGAAGACCGTAGGGAAAATCGTGCGTTGCTGAGATTCCATACATGTGTCACGCGAGGGTCTCAAGCACCAGGAACCGTGGGTGAGGTGACTTATAGCTGGAGCTAGTCCATAAGTTCAGAGCTTGACAATTTAGGACCTGGGGTTGACGGAGAGTGGCCCGGCGATGGACACCGTGCCTAGTCCCCGACTCGCGTGGCATATGTAGGGGAACTTCAGCCGTGCACAACTTTGAAAATGTTTTCCTAAAAGAGAAGAAAATGGCAGAATTGGCGCCATGCGCAAATTCTGAAAACCCCGCCAGAGAGGTCCAAGCTTATTACAATGTCGCCGTGATCTGCACGGGGTCTTACAAGGGATAAGGCTGCATAGGATGAGAGTTTCGAGAGTCACCTTCAAAAAAGCCGGGCAACTGGGCACATCTCTTGTATAGGCTTGTCCGCCTTCCTGACGTCTGGCTCCTAGGCTAGTGTCCCTAGGTTCATGAGAGCGGAGCGATGGAGAGACGCATGGGGATCATCGGGTCCGGGTTGAGTTGTGATTAGATATGTTTGCGCAGCTACAAATGCATCTTGAGTTGTTTTTCCTTTGATGTGTCCTATTGGATCTACTGACATAAACGATAAATCGAGGTCTCAGGATAGTTCGTTTCTTTCGGCTTCAGAGATATTTTGCAGTCGTGAGTCTCCTCTCTTTGGTTGTGCTCCTCCAGTTACACTTCCCTATCCTCGAGTAGAGCTTAGTTGTGCCCGACGAAGGCTGGACTCCTCGGCTAGCCTTTTTCTTTCGTCGAGTTGCCTCTACATCCTTAGTAGATCCCTCTTCTTGTGATGAAGCAAGTATTGGTAGGCCATTAGATCTTCGCGTGTGTGTCATTGGGACAACACCCGAAATTGCTTCCCTTGCTTTTTGCCATGTTTCGGCCGATAGCCAGAGAGTTTGCCATTCACCTTCACGCGGTTCTCCACCTCCTTGAGTTATGCGGTAGTTTGCTGGGTCTCCTTCGTTTCCGTGATTTCCTGCATTGTCATCCGACAAAATATCGTTGGGATCAAGGATAGGGTTACCGTTGGAGTCACGCTGAGTTGAGGCATCCCCGATGATCACGCACACTTGGTGGTGAGTTATGTATGAACTAGTGATGCCGTCGTCAGATCGGAGAGAGACATTGTTTGGCGGATCAGTGAAATCCAGTGGTTTCTGTTCTGGGTAGATTTCGGCCATCCTGATTCCGAAGTTGATACTTTCGCTGCTTTCTTCGGGGTTAGAGTTTACTGGGCTCGATCCACGTGGTGGAGTTAGCTGGGAGTTTTATCCGAGGGAGAGACCATCAAGATCCCCCATGTCTACTGACTCTCCAGAGTTTTCTTTGTCGTTTGCCGGCTGCGGTGTGGATTCTGCGGATGACCCGACGGAGGATGCAGGTATCACCGCATGCGCAACTTTTTCGACCGACGGTCCAGACGAGATCAGAGCTGGTAGGCGTGGTTCTTCGTGTTAATCTACACAAAAGTGGAAACTTTCAATGATGAGATTGGATTCACCGTTGAAGTCGACGGGAATCGAGAGAGGGGTGGGTGGGCGTGGTGCCGCTTCTGTCGGATTGTTGCTTGATGAATAGGGGTCCGCCGAATCATGACTCTAGCGCTCAGGTTTCCCATAGATGGCGCCAATTGACGAGGGGTAACCTTGGCAATGCCCATGGTCATAGACTTAGGGTTTCGAGGACAAGAGAACACTACGGATTTCGTCGGTTGATCAGACAAATGAAGGAGTCAAAGTCGTCTGATTGTTTACGGTAAAATTGACTACAGATCGCTCAAAGCATTTTAGGTACCTCTCCGCTGGCTCCTCCTAGCCTATATAATAGGCTGGGTCCCGAGACCATATACGGATAGGTTACAAACTTATGATTACAACATTAATATAATGTCGGTTTCTATTTCCTTATCTAGAAACTATGCTTTCTATCGGATGCTTCCTAGGCCTTCTTCTTTGTCTTCATGGGCCGTGAGCCTTCATGTAGCTAGGGCAACCAAACATAGGCACCCAAGTAATCATACCCATGTCAACGGAGCTTAGGCGAAGCCCTGCTCAAGATCTTCTCCACCACCATCACCACCATGTCATAGTGTTGGAGGAGTTCCCGAGGATCCCCTACTTCCGCTGCCGCGCTGGAGCGAGGAACGGAAGTCGTCGACACACCATACGTGTGATCGATTACGGAGGCGCTGCACTTGTGGCATTGGTCATCGTGTCCTTGAGGACGATCATGTACACTCTACAATAGCCACGTTTGTTTGCGGGAACGTTATCCCGCTTTACGATGAGTCCATCTGAAACCGTTACAAGTATCGCCTAGATATGATCTTGGTAGTTGCAACCTAGGATTTTTTTTGTTTTCCATGCAATGAACCCCCTTAGTGGTATTAGAGCTATGCTATGCGTAGATGCTTTGTACGGTTAGAACACATAGAGATGTGGGCATTTATGGTCTTGTTGTTTTATACTTGCGTAAATTTTTTGATCATGGTGGCATGTTGGGATGAAGTGGTCCGGACTAACTTTACATGTCCTCGTGAGTTTCTACACTCCAGGTAATTTTTTATCATCTAACCTATGTACAAGCTTGTTTATGTTTTTCTTGCTATGCTTTGTGAGCCTCGCGGTATGACCAAGTACTATTTTTGGTACCAAGTTGAAACCATGGTTGATGATGCACAAAATTATATTGTGGAATTTGATATAATAATCTCACATGTAATGCATATTTTTAGATCAAAGTGGGGGCATAACTCCACCATCAACCATGGGCTTCTCGGAGGAGGGCATCAAGGCGGCCCGAGATGGGCACCATGATGTGCTACTGCTGCACTCAAGTGAGGAGGAGAGTGAGGGGGAGGATTGGGAATGGAAGTAGGAGAAAGTTTCACACGAGTTATTCATCAAAGGATCGATGGCCATCGAGAAGGGGCAATTTGTCGATGCAAAGTACTACTTCCGCGAAGTTCTTGAGACTAGGTTAGAGTTTCTCCGTTTCACATGGCGCATTTACCCCAAAGGTTGGCTGAAGCCTATGTATAAATGGATTACTAATACAATTTCTAGTTAGACCAGCCAATACTCTATGTTGGTTTTCTTGTATGTGCTATAAGAGTCTAAGGCTCTACATTACATTTTGTAGGAAATTTTGCATCTGCTCCAACCTCTTTCAAAGAATCCTTTGTTTTCCCGTGATACAATCAAACAAACCTAAATACTGTAGGATTCGACTAGACTAACATTGCAATCCTATGTTTTTTTCCTAATCTACGTTTTAAATCCTAGGAATCAAAGATGCCCTTAATCTTGCAATACTTGCATTTTGTACTATTGGGTTTTAACTTTGCGAACATGACCAGAAATTCGAACACTAAGTCAAACTTTGGACCAACTATGGTAATAATAACTAGTCCAAAGCACAGTTTACACTAAAAACGTCACCACTATTGCTTTAAAGTGGCACTTCTTAATGTCTACACTCCAGGCCGTTGTTTCAAAAGGTGATAAACAATGATCATAGTCCTGATGGAATAAATAGTTGTGGCATAGTTATTTTGATCTATACCAGGTTATATTTCCTCCTTTTTTACGAATTCTGCAGGGGAGCTTTCCACAACCTTTTTCATTATATAGAAAGGACCAGTATTTACAACCTATTATGTACAAAGGATGATAAAAAGGGATAACGTTAAAAGATGATGTACAAAATTGTCAATCCGTGATGATAGGCGACCTTTTTTCTTTTTAGTTGACATTGTCATACTTGAACATATGTTATATCCTTATTCCTTAACAACTATGCACTAAGAAATTTAGATCCTTGTTGTCATCTAGGGTGTTACTTTATGGGAGATTTTCTCCAAAGTGTCTTAGCACATATTTCAAATATGGATGTGCTTTGCTATACGCTCAACCGAAGAGTGCCCCAAAACAAGATTTGGTGAAGTATACAACTAACAAACATTGTACTGGAAAAGGTATGCATTACCCTTTTGCTCTAGGTTACATAAGCTACAATTACAAGATCATTATTATCTGCATATATGTAGTTGGTAACTACGATTTATGATCTTGTCTCTTCATTTGTTCTGTTCATACAAGAGGAGGTGTCAAACCTCAGCTTACATGGGTTTGAGTTCTGAGGCTCATCAGTTACCTTCTCCAAGTACAAGCTAGAGCTCTTGGCGGAAAACAAGTAGAATATTTCGGAGACAACAGATTCATTTATTACTCACTCGTACAAAAGTCTGTTGGTTTGCCGTATTTTTGTTTTTGAAAGGATGGGATCTGGTACCATATGTTTCCTATTAGCCTTGTGAGTGTATGTTTATTCTGCCATGCTTATTTGTACAATTGGAATTGCAATGTCTGATTAAACTGATATTGATCTATGTAGCTTTTGCTTCATTTGGTTCTTGTGCAATTAGCAATCTATCCCGTGTACTTTGCCTAGCTAGCTTTTAAAATATACAAGGAACTCTCATTTGTGTGGATATGTGTTGCAAATGCAATAATGTGAATAACCGTGGTCTTACATTGTCATCATAATTCTTACTAATTTATTTAAATGCACCAATGCACCGATGAATGATAAAACATCGATGTCAACTTATCCTCTTTTGAGTTTGGTCCTATACATATTTATGATTTGTGTGCATCCTTTTGTCTCCTGATAATTATTACTACTTTTATTTCTAAGAATCTTCAAATGCAAGAATAATTGGTTGTCACGTTCCATGTGCATTTGTTTCTGTCACGCTTAGCACCAATATAACCATTTATATTAAATAAAAACTCAAATGGTAAACATGAATCTGATTTTGTTCAGAATTGGATCTGGCTTGGAAAATGCTGCTTATTGCGAAGGAAATACTTGAGAATATCCCTTGCTGCCCTTTGGAGAAACTTAAAATATTTTCTGCCCTTGCTGAAGTCTCCATGGAAAGAGGTCAGTTCGGTTATCTTCGTTACTCCTGCATTTAATTGGTGAACGAATGATATTGATACTCATGTCCCACATTTTGACTGCAGAAGATATAGACTACTCACTCCGTGTGTGGTTTAAAGCTTTAGCTATCTTGGAGCATTTGGTTCAGCCTGATGATATTCAAATCATCTTACTGTATCCTCTTTGTGGGAACAACAGTATCAATTATCTGCCATATATATAGTAGTAAGAAGCATCATATTTGCAACCCAAGTGCTACATTGGATGTGCCTCTAAGCGTGTACCTTTGGGTGTTTAAGTTTACATTTTAGTTAGCTGACTCGAAAATTTAGGTGACTAAGGGCGTTATTTCCATTGCATTATACATGCACGCTTTTATCGGAAATCTTGCATGAGCATCTTCACTTGCATAGATGCAATGCTACTGTATGCATGCGGGTAAAGTTTTAATATCAGAGAAAATTTTAGTTGGATAGTGCTGGTATGTTGTATATTTTGGTCGTTTGTCCTTTTTTTAATTTCCTTAGTTCAGTCCTTAGAAACCTCCGCATATTTTGGGCTTTCGAGCCAGCATCCAAGATTGGAGATGCGATCCCATACCGTGAAAAAGCTACTGCATTGTGCAAGTCACGTATACAGAACCTGAAAAAGGCCAAGGAAGCTTTGTTGGCTGATAATGTTGAAAAAATAAGCAATAATCCATATGATTTAATCTGAATAATAAATAGATAAAACATGATCATACAGATAGTACCAAAACTAATCATGCAGATCAACAAAGTAGATGAATAGATTACATCTAAATAAGATAAACCTATCACATCTACACCGAACGCTAGAATAAGGAACTCTAGCAGAATCTGAAATAAGAAGTTCAGTATTACGTACGATAGAGCAGCGGCGGCACAGCCGCGGCGTTAGCAGCAGCAGTAGCTGCAGCGGTAGTAGCGTCGTCGCTAATATTGAGGTTGTCGAAGAGGTCGTTGACGTCCGGGAAGAAGTCGCCGTACGGAAACTCGTCGTCGGAAGACGTTGTGGAAGCCAGTAGTCACGCTGAAGCGCTCTCCAAAAACCTGATCGCCCCTCACCCATACAGCTTTACAAGAGGCGGTGTTCCGGAGGCCTACTGTCCCGATCTGTGGTGCACGCCACAAGCTGGGATGGGAAAGACGAAGGCGGCGGCGCAATAGACTGAAAGGAGATACGTGTGGTAAGCGATGCTGATTAGGGTAAGCGCGGAGACTTATATAGAGCAGGTCAGGAAGATCGTGGGACTCAGCCCACGTCTGAGTCGGTAACAGCCCACGTCTGAGTCGGTAACAGCCCACGTCCCATAAAGACTAGAAACGGCTGACTCATTAACGCGTCCGTTAATTACTCATAATTAATCCAAGATTAATTTTCTCAACTAGCAAAAATAAAGCTCGGCTCGGCGAGATTCCCGCAACCCGTGGCGCACGCGCGTCGTGACGAGGCGAGGCGAGGCGAGGCGGGCGGCGTCGGAGGAGGACTGCGCGAGAGCTTCTCTTCTTCTCACACCTTAGTGAGTGGTGGAACAGGCTAGTATATAAGGAGGTATAACTCTCACTCAACTAGCAGTATGAGCCTAAACTTTGACACCACGTGCATAGCCATATGCTGCCATGCACAAATAGGCCAAAGAGAATTTCAGAATTTGTCTAATGGTCCAACGACCCAAAACTCACCAAATTCCAACAATTCCCCACAAAGTCTTATTGGCACATCACCTCATTTCCATTCCAGAATATTGTTTTATATACCCGTGTGTAGTGGAGACTGTTAGGTTGAACTTCCACGTTAAACTTCATGCTACACTAGCGAACAACTTGAATAGTGGACTATGCCTTGAACTACAAGTTTTCTGCACACTAGTTTCACAGAAAATCTAGACCGGTACAGGGCTGCCGCAGGGCTTCCCCGCGGTTTGGAGCTTATGCGTCATACTCCAAGGCCTTTCATGAGTTTATTAGAGAGCACCCAACTCTCACGGACTGCGACGTTTAACAGTCAGACTCATATAGGTATGTTCCTCAATAGATGTTCTGTAGGACAACATCTCTTCTTAGAAAAGCCATTTAGAACATATTAAGATAAGTATCAACCTGCCATGCAGAATAAGAGAGTATTGCATATTTTATGGAGATGTAAATATAATATGGGCATACTCTCCTCTCATCTGATCAACAGCTTGTCTCCCAGCTCTAATTCACGGGATCTCCAATCACATAGAGTGGGTTGCCACTGTGAACAACTCATTGTGTAGGTCTCAAACCCATCTTCCTCGATGAGTTTTCTATCACATTACGTGATAGACCCTTTGTGAAGGGATCTTCCAAGTTCTTAGATGTTTGGATATAATCCAACTGACGAGGTTTCAACTCGTCAATGCCCATTGTTATGGACTTGGGTTTTGGAGAAGATGGGGATGCTGGAGATCGTGGCACGGTTAACAGACAAGCAACCAGGGGACACAGGATTTACCCAGGTTCAGGCCCCCGGAGGGAAAACCCTACTCCTGCTTGTCTGCTCTTTTATTGCGGCGGAACCGAAAGTTACAGGGTGCACAGATTCGATCTGGCGTGGAGGTGTGTATGTCGTAATCGCAGGGTGTAATATTTGTTGGGTTGTCCTCGTTGGACCCTCCTAGCCTTTATATATGGGGAGGCTAGGTCTCGGGTACCGATACGAGTAGGTTACAAGTTGTATTGAAACTCTAGTCTTGTTCTTCAAGGATCCGAAGGCGTCATGGGCCTGGGCCACCCGAAAATCTTCATGGGCTGGCGTATATTGGCCGTGGGCCTTCCTTGGGCTGGACCAGGTATGCTGAAGTTACGTACCCGTAGGGTATAACCATGTCAGTAGCCCCCGAGTGTTTAGTCGAATCGTAGATTCGGCTGAGGACTCTTCAATCCTTCGGGTGTAACTCTGTCTTTCAAGAGAATGTGTAGGGATTGTTGATGCGTGTGCCTGACTCACCCGACGGATCAGGGTCAGTTAATCGTCTTAGGACAAAACAACACGATCTTCTTCAGGTGCGAGTCCCTCGACTCGAACCCGGAACATATGCTGGCGTAATTCGACTCAGGCCGCGGAGGACTTACAGGAGTGGAATTCCAGTGTTTTTAAAATGATGTACCCAACGCGTACGTCGGGATTTTTCATCGTACCTGCTGGTACGGATTCATACTAGCAGAGCGCAGTCAGGTGCGTTGCCAGGCCATCAGATGATATCTGTAGGTCTTATCTTTGCGTCGCAGACGCAGCATCCGAATGTTTATCACCGCGGAGGTGTTTCGGGTGGCCAAGGAGGATGTTACTCACTTAGCATTAATTGGGGCAGAGTTGCCGAAAAGTTTTTGCATGCGGATCCGGAAGATCGCAGTCGAAGATTTCATAGGGTGCGCGACCAGTGCTCCCTATGGGAGTAGCCCCCGAGTGTCTGTTCGAGTCATAGACTCGAGCGGAGACTTTTAGTGCAAGCATTGCTCAGTTGTTTAGTCCGTAGGACTCGAAAATTTTCGGATGCTGAAATCCTTCCTCCCTATGGGAGTAGTCCCCGAGTCCGTAGTGGAGTCGTGGACTCGACGTAGGACTCAAAGATCTTGTGTGTGAACGGCCATCGCTCCAGTTTGGAGTAGCCCCCGAGTGTCTGGCGGAGTCGTAGACTCGGGCAGAGACTCGAGTCTTGTATCATGCAACGGTAGTAGGAAAATCTCGTGGGCGTACCGCTGACCCGGAAGTACATCGGGTGCGCGACCAGCGCTCCTGATAGGAGTAGCCCCCAAGTATTTAGTCGAATCGTAGATTCGAGTGAGTACTTTTAGCTGTGGAGCCGAAGTTATTGCTAGTATAGCTGTTGATGACGTCAGTGCTGACGATCAATGACCTCAAGCGTCTGCTGCGCCAGAGATGACTTGACTGGACGATGCGTGGGTCCCACTTCCTGACTTTGAATTGACCGGTCACGCGCGGCGTGGAGATGTTTACAGCGTTTCCTCGATTTCCGCGCGTAGTGGACGTCGTGGGAACGACGGTTCGTTTTGGTGCTGACACGTGTACGGCCAGATCTGCCATTGGCGTTAGGTCTTCTTGATGGACGGTCAGCGTGCGTCGTCTTTGCTGTTATAATCCATGGTGAAAATCGTGGTTTGTTTTCACCGCACCAGTTCTTGCGTTTTACTGCCTCCTTGTGCTCGAGCGATTCTTGATGCGTGCTGAGAGTTCCTTTCGCATTTCCTTTGTCTTCATCGTTGGCAACGACACCACCGCCGTAGCGCCATGGGGAAGCCAAAGAAGTCTTCGCCTGCAGTGGGAACCAGCGCTGCCGGAGGCAAGAAGGGCGCCGCCGCTGCTCGTGTCACCGATGGTGGCTGGCAGCGATCAGAGACGCGGGAGAGCGATCTCCGCAAGCTGCGCGAGCGGAGCCTGATTCCGCAGGACACGACGGCCGTGAGACTCCCCGGTAATGAGGTAATCCCCCGTCCCCCATCTGGGTATCGGGTTATGTTTGTCGCCTTCGTTTTGCGTGGGTTTGCGTATCCAGTCCATGACTTCCTTCGTGGACTGCTCTTTTTCTATGGGGTTCAACTCCATCATTTGTCTCCCAACTCCCTTCTCCACATTGCGTGTTTTATCACGCTTTGCGAGTGTTGGCTTGGCATTGAGCCGCACTTTGGCCTCTTCCGAAAGCTGTATTCCGTGAGGAGGCAGTCTGGTTCGGATGGTGTGTATCCCATTGGGGGTTTCATCATCTCTCTTAGTCCCGATGTCCAATTCTTTTCCTTCTCCATGTCCGAATCTGTCCAATACTGGCGGAGGAAATGGTTTTACATCCGTGACTCCGTGCTGCCTGGGCAAGATTTTGGTCTCGTTCCTTTTGACCCCTCCCAGTTAATTGTGAAGAAGAGGTCCTGGAAAAATCAGATCTTAGACGGTGAGGTGGCGGAGATAGAGGCCTTGTACCGTCGGGTGGAGGAGCTCCAATTGATTCATGAGAAGGAGGTGAACGGTGTCGACATTATCCGGGTGTTTCTTGAGCGTCGGGTGCAGCCGCTCCAGGCTAGAGCGCACCCGATGTTACTGTACTCTGGGAGCCATGATCCGACGAGGGTTTCGAGTGAGAAGGTCTCCGAGGTGGACCTTGACAAGGATCTTCGCGTGCTGTTGAAGTTCAAGGCCGACGAAAAAATCCCGGGGAAGTCGCTGACTCCTCCCTTTTCGTCGACGTTGGCCGTGCCAAAGGTGTAGATTTGCGCACGTAGTGCTTCCCTTATGTTTTTGTCAGTTGTGTACTTGTGTCCTTTGTTTGCTAACAAAGTTTCTTCTTATCTTGTAGAGCTTCAAAGTGCCAGGCATGGCGCCACCATTGCCCGAAAGGTATCCGAATGCCCCGGATAATGAAGTGGTGGATTCCGTGTCCGAGCTTCCTTCGGCGCGATCTCCGGCGGAGGATGCCGACGAATTGAGTGAAGACCATTCGAGTAAGCGATCACGGAGCTCGAGCGAGTCTTCGGATGCCTCGACTCCTCCGACTCCCAGGAATCCTCGGGGTCTTGAGCGTCATGATGATGTTCAGGGGGTTCGTCTTCTCCTATTCCTGCCGTTCCTGTGCGAGCTGTTGCTCCGCACCCGCCAGCAAAGCGGAAGAAGGAAGAGAAGAAGGAGGAGAAGAAGGAAGAGAAGAGGGCCCGGAGGGCTTCTCCTATCTTTGACCTGAGCGCGTTGGGCTCGTAAGTGTGCTTGTTGCCACTGTTGTCTTTTGCTCACTTGTTATTTTTGCGCCTGTGTTGATTGGTTCGTATGTAGGCAATCCTCCGACGGCTCTAGTGATGGAGCGCGCGAGATGATGGGGGAGTCAAACATTGAGTCGCCGCCTCCGCAGACGGTGGCGACGTCGGGTGGTGCTGCACCAGTTCCTCTTGTGCAGGAGAGGCTGGTGGTTGCGCCTCAGAATTTCGCAGGCGGGCCTGCGGGTTCGCCTTCGGAGCACGTAAGTTTTTCTGCTTCATGTCACGGGGGGAGACCCCGGGCGTCATCGTGTGCTGATGTTGTGTTTGCTTCTTTGTTTTGGGCGGAGCCCCCAAGTCATGCTCTTACTGCTATTGCTTTTTCCTGCAGCCTTGTGTCCGAGAGGCCAAGCGGCTGGTGGAGGAGCACCTGACGCTGGAGGTGAAACTGCAGCAGCTGCAAGGTATTCGTCTGCCTTGTAGTACTTTTTTGTTTATCCTTGTCCTGTTTGTTGACACTGGCTTGTTGTGAATGCAGAGGAGCATAATGACTCTCTTCGTGAGGTTGATGCTCTGAAGAAGAGCCTTGGCCAATTGGAGCAGAAGGCCGAAGCTGCCGCTGAGGCGAAAGAGCGCCTTGAGCTGGAGCTGTCAAAGGCAGCCGGAGCGAAAGAGCGTCTGCGGCAGGAAGCTGCAGGTCGTGAGGTAGGAGTAGCGGAGAAGCTCATGGTTGCTGCCAAGGCTATTTCGGGTGAGTGCTAGCTTTTGTACTTGCTTCTTTTTCTTCGGGTCCTCTTCTATGTTGCTATTCTTCATGTTTTCTTCTGTTTTGTCTCAGATGCCGCAGGCATCGAGTTTGACCGTGGTGCTCTGGAGCACGGGAGTGCTCTGGATGATGCCACTGTGGCGGTCGAAGACCGCTGCAGCACCGTCGTCAACTCCCTTGCCAAGGCAAAGGAGGCCTTGGTCGCTTCTACCAGGAGCTCTTCCCGAAGGGCGCAACCCTTGAAGATGTGGGTGCTCTGGCAGAGGCTCTGTCAGCCGAAGCGCCTGCAGCGTACAAGCGCAAGCAGAAGGGCATCGACGCGTTCGTCGGGCTGGCGATGGCCATGGCGGCTGGGGCGGAGCTGGACTTGCCCCAGATCACTTCTCGGATGCCGACGGATGCGGATGGATCAGAGGTAGCCTTCGCTGCTTACTCCGCTCGCTGCAGACGATATGGGCCCAAGCTCATTGACTTGTTATCTGAGTACGCGCTGCGGCAGCAGGGCGAGGCCAAAGCTAGGCAGTCTGGCTCTGAGGCGACTCGGTGTCCTACGCCTTAGGCATAGGAGATGTAGGGTAGTATGTAGTTTACTTTTGCTGTAAATATCTTTTGTAGCACCATTCTTGAGCCACGCAGTGGCCTTATTTAATGAATTCCTCCGAGTTGGGCTTTATCTTTGGCTGAGTGTCTGTGTGCCTTCTTTTTCTTCTGCTTTAGGTTCCTTCGGGTGTTGACCCAGTTAGTACTTCATCCGAAAGGCCCTTGCGAGCATCGTTGGATGATTCCTTGCAGCTCGCTTTTCTGCGGGATCGCGTGCGCAGCTGGGAGAGGGATTTGCTTGGGCTACGCGGTCGTGCTGACGTTTGGAAGTCCAAAGCAGATCGTAGTGCAGCCAGAGAGGAATACTTGATGGCGGAGCTGGGTCGGCTGTCCGAGCAGCTGCAGTGTAAGTTGATCCTTCTTTCGGGCCGTAGCTTAGTTCTTCGGGTGAGCCTGCTGGCCTTACTCTTGTTCTGTGCTGTTGTCGCAGGTGCGAATCTCGCTCCGAAGGAAGAAAAGGAGCGCATTGCTGTTCGAGTCAATTGTTTGACTCAACAGGACATGGAAGCCGGTGGCTTCTTTTGGGTGGATCGTGATCGTGCCATGGTTCTGGCGACGGTGCAGGATCGCGTCTTCCAGGTTTCGCGGGTGCTCCGCCAGGTGCAGACATCGCTGTCCTCGGTGTTGCATGTCATGTTTCCGTTGGATGGCGCGCCGACGACCCTTGCAGGTCTTCTGGCGAAGTTTCGGAGTGCCAGTAATGTCAAGGAGCTGGTGCGGCAGCAGCTTGTCGCAGGGGTGAAGGCTGCCTTGTCTCTTGTGAGGGTGCATCGCCCTGATGTAGATTTGGCTGCTGTGGCGACTGGGCCACCTCCTCGGCCAGATGGTGGCGAGTGGAATATGCGTCCGCATTACGCGGCTGTAAGGCAGTATGCCGAACAGATTGTAGATTTGTTTGAGCAGCATGCTCAGGCTATTCTGCAGAATAGGTAGAACCTGAAAATAAACAGATGGATGTAAAATTTGTATATTGCGACTGGGCGTGTATGTGCCCTTTGTTGTAAAGGTTTGCTTGTTAGCGAGCACGCAGTGCTTTGATTTAGTACGTGCCCTTTTCGTTAGCCTGACGTGGTCAGCTACTCAGGTGTACATGTGTTGTCCTTAGTCGATGAAATCGTGAGGTGGGGGGAGCCCCCGAGCGCGTTTTGTCCTCAGTCGATGAAATCGTGAGGTGGGGGGAGCCCCCGAGCGCGTTAGTAGCATGTAACAAAGTTGCAGAGAAATAGTCAACCGAAGGTTGGGAGCGAGACACTTAGCTTTATTTGTAGCGTAATGGAGGAGGTACATGGTTCGGCTGAGTAGCCTTGGCCGTAAGCCTTATTGAAAGTAAAAGGGGTACATTGCCCATTGCTATGGGTAGAATCGTCGCAGGTGCGAGATGTTCCATGGGTTGGAGTATGCGACTCCAGACTCCACGTGCTTGAGGCGATAGGCGCCACCTGGGATGACTTCGGTGATGACATAGGGTCCTTCCCATGGCGAATCGAGTTTGTTCGGTCGCTTTTGCTTGAGTCGCAAGACGAGGTCTCCTTCGACGAAGGACCTGGGGCGCAGCCGGCGGCTGTGATAGTTGCGGAGACTTTGCTGGTACACCGCGGATCTAGCTGCTGCTATATCCCATGCTTCGTCGAGTGTGTCGACGGCGTCTTCGAGTGCAGCCGTGGATTCGGCCTCGCTGTAAGCGACGACTCGTGGAGCCTGGTGACGTACTTCGGCTGGTAGCACAGCCTCAGCTCCGTGTACCATGAAGAACGGTGTGTAGCCGGTGGAGCTGTTTGGCGTAGTTCGTAAGCTCCACAGGACAGACGGTAGCTCTTTCCTCCAGTTGCCAGCTTTGTGCTCGAGTGAGCTCATGAGGCGTTTCTTGATGCCAGCGCCGATTAGGCCGTTGGCCTTTTCCACTTGCCCGTTTGTTTGCGGGTGCGCCACTGAGGCGTACGTGATATTGATCCCGAGGCCTTCGCAGAAGTCCTGGAATTCTTCGGAGATGAAGTTTGATCCGTTATCGGTGATGATGCTGTGCGGTACGCCGAACCTGTAGACTATGGATTCGAAGAACTTGACGGCGGTTTTACCCTTCTGGTTGGTGACTGGCATGGCCTCGATCCACTTGGTGAATTTGTCGACTGCGACCAAGAGGAAGACGTGTCCTCCCTTCGAGGATTTTGGCAGTTTGCCGATCATGTCAAGGCCCCATTGAGCAAAAGGCCAAGCTATGGGTATGGGTCGGAGTTCGGACCCAGGTGCGTGTGGTTTGTCGGCGAACCGTTGGCACCCGTTGCATCTCCGGACGATGTCCTTTGCGTCGCTCATGGCCGTTGGCCAATAGAATCCTGCTCGTAGAGCTTTGGCGACAAGGGAGCGGCTGCCTGCGTGGTGGCCGCAGATGCCCTCGTGGATATCTTGGAGTATGGCCTTGCCATCGCTGATGGTGACGCACCGTTGTAGGACGCCTGTAATGCTGCGTTTGTACAGTTCGCCGTTGATGATGGTGAAGGCTTTTGACTGACGAGATATGCGCCGGGCATCTGTCGGGTTGTCTGGTAAGTTTCCGTTTAGCAGGAACTGGAGGTATGGTCGTGTCCAGGTTTCTTCGACTACCATGACCTGCATCAGGTTGACCATGGCAACTTCGGTATCCAACTTTTCGGGTCCTTCTTGACCTTCGGGTAGCGTAGCCCCCGAGTGTTCTGCTTCTTCGGGTGATCCCTTGGGGAATTTCCGCTTGATGGATGGCACGCAGATATGTTCGAGGAACACACCTAGTGGTACTTTTGCACAAGTGGAGCCGATGTTGGCGAGTCTATCGGCCTCCTCGTTGCTCTCTCTTCCGACGTGCCGAAGTTCACAGCCGTCGAATTCTCCTTCGAGTGCGTTGTATAGTGCGCGATACGCGATCATGTTTTCGGCGTGTGCGTCGCACTCATTCATCGTCTGCTAGACGACAAGGTTGGAGTCACCGTAGATGACCAGGCGCGTTGCGCCGCATATTTTTGCCATCCGCATGCCATGGATGAGGGCCTCGTATTCGTCCTCGTTGTTGGAGGCTCTGAATTTCATCCGAAGGACGTACTTCATCTTGTCACCTTGCGGGGAGGTCAGTATGACTCCTGCCCCTGCTCCGGCTTCGCGTTTGGAGCCGTCAAAATGCATTGTCCAGGATTGCGACATGTCTGGGATGTCAGGCAGCTGCAGCTCCATCCAGTGCACCAGGAAGTCTGGAAGGACTTGAGATTTGATTGCGTGTCGCTTCTCGTAGATGATGTCCAGTGGTGATAGTTCGATGCCCCACAGGGCCACGCGTCCTGTGGCCTCTAGATTGTTCAGGATGCTGTTTAGGGGTGCCTCGTTGACGACCATCACCTGATGCTCCTGGAAGTAGTGGCTCATTCGTCGAGCCGTCATGAACACGCCGTAGGCCAGCTTCTGGTAGTGCGGGTACCGCTGTTTTGTTGGAGTGAGAACCTCGCTAAGGTAGTAAATTGGGCGTTGTACCCCATGGGTCTTGCCTTCTTCAGGTTGTTCGACCACGAGTACTGTGCTGACCACCTGGTGTGTGGCTGCTATGTACAGCAACAGGGGCTCGCGCTCTTTTGGCGTGACCAAAATGGGCGAGGTGGAGAGGAGCCGCTTGAGGTTTTCGAATGCGTCGTTGGCTTCTGGTGTCCACTCGAACTTGTCTGCCTTGAGGTTTTTTGGCTTCTCCATTGTCATGATAGCTTTGATTTTGTTCGGGTTCGCTTCGATCCCTCGTTAAGAGATGAAGTATCCGAGCAGCTGACCTGAGGGGACGCCGAAGGCGCACTTTTCTGGATTGAGCTTGATCCTGTAGCGATCAAGATTGTCGAACGTCTCGCGGAGATCGTCGATAAGTGTTCTTGCCTCCTTGGTTTTGATGACTATGTCGTTGACATAGACTTGGACGTTGCGACCGATCTGGTCCTTGAGGCAGGCCTGCATGCATCGTTGGTACGTGGCACCCGCGTTCTTTAGCCCGAAGGGCATTGTGTTGTAGCAGTATACTCAGAACGGTGTGATGAACGCCGTTTTCTCTTGATCTTCGATCTTGAGTCGAATCTGGTTATAGCCTGAGTAGGCGTCGAGGAAGGAGAGTTTCTCACAACCTGCAGTCGAATCGATGATCTGGTCGATCCGAGGGAGAGGGAAGTGGTCCTTAGGGAAGTGTTTGTTCAGTGACGTGAAGTCTACGCACATCCGCAGGATGTCCGTGTCCTTCTTCGGGACCATCACTGTGTTTGCCAACCACTTGCTTTCCTTGATTTCCCGGATGAAGTCTGCTGCGAGTAATCTGTTGATCTCTTTGCCGATAGCTTCGGCTCGTGGCTCCGACAGTCTTCGGATGGACTGTTTGACTGGCTTGGTGTCTGGGAAGACATTGAGTGCGTGCTCGGCGAATTCCCTGGGAACTCCTGGCATGTCCGCAGGACACCAGGCGAAGATTTCCCAGTGCTCACGGAGGAATTCGACGAGCGCGCTTTCCTATGCGGTGTTGAGGTCGTTGGCGATTAGCGCCGTCTTGGAGGCATCCGTTGGATGGACCTGTACTTTTTTGGTGTTGATGGTGGAGTCGAAAGACATATCAGGTGCGTTCTGCTTGGTGACTGGGGGTAGCCCATTGTCTGCCGCTTCACGGAGCCTTACAAGCTCGTCTTGCATGCCGAAGGACTGGGAGATTTTGTTGAAATCCCTGTCGCATTGGTCCGATCGGGTGAAGCTCCCGTGGACTGTGATGACGCCCCTTGGTCCTGGCATCTTGAGTAGTAGGTATGCGTAGTGTGGGACGGCCAGGAACCTTGCGAACGCTACGCGTCCCAGGATGGCGTGGTATTGCGATGGCCAGTCCACCACTTCGAATTCTAGGCGCTCCTGCCGAAAGTTGTCCGGTGTCCCGAAGATGACGTCGAGCCTTATTTTGCCCAGGGGGAAGATGCCCTTCCCTGGGACAATGCCGTGGAACGTTGTGTCTGATTGTTCCAGGCTGCATTGCGGGATCCGCATAGCTGCTAGAGTGCTTGCGAATATTAGGTTGATGCCGCTGCCGCCGTCCATGAAGACGCGACTCATCTCGAAGCCTCCGATCTGCGCCTCCAGCACCAGGGCAGCATGACCTGGGCGAGGGATTTGGCAAGGGTGATCCGCGCGGGTGAATGTGATGCAGGACTCCGATCCGCTGAGGTACTCAGGGATTGCAGGCGGAGTTGTCACGGCCATGTTGATTTGTCGGGTGATTTTCTTCTACAACCTGTTTGTGGGACGTCCCTTCTGTATCATATTGAGTGCTCCTTTTGGTGGGGGGTAAGCGACCCTGGTGTTGTTTTGCGCTGGTGCGACTGGTTGATGTGGGCCTCCAATAGGCGGCGGTGGAGGATCTCCGTGTGCTATTTCGCCTGGCGCAAGTGCGTTTCCGAACGCAAGAATTGGAGCTTGTTGCCTCATCTGTACCATGCTTTCGCTGAGTTTCTGGAACTCGCGGCAGTCCTTGAGCATGTGGCTAGCTTTCTTTTTGCCATCTTGTTTGTCGATGTAGAAGTGGATGGTGCATGGACCCGAAAGTTTGTCGAGTGCTGAAGGTCCGTTGTCGCGGTCGCGGCGTTGCCACGACTGTGTTGGTCGTCCGTTGTCGCGGAAGTTTCCGCTGCGATATCCTCCGCTGTTGCGGCTGTTGTCGTTACGGCGGTCGGCGTAGCCGGCTGCGACCATGTCGGGTCTGTCGCGGTCCTCGTAGACGCGCGGTCTCCTCTTGCTGCGGCGTTCGCGTCTTCGGCCATAGTCGTCTTCTTCATCTGATTGCGCCTGCTGGATGCAATCTTCGCCATCTGCCCAACTGTTGGCGATTTCCATGAGCTGGTCGAGTGTCTTGGGCTTTACGCGTCCAAGTTTCTCCTTGAAGTCTGGGCGTTTGACGCCGTCCCTGAAGGCGTCGATGGCCCGCTCTTCGGAGATGTGTGCTGCGGAGTTCTTGGTCGTAGACCAGCGTAGTATGTACGAGCGAATAGATTCACCCGTTCTCTGAGTGCAGGCTCGCAGCTCTTCGATTGAGGCGGGCCTTTTGCTGGTGCCTTTGAAGTTTCGGATGAAGCTATAAGCGAGCTCCTCCCAGCTTCGGATGGATCCTGATGATAGGCTGCTGAGCCAAACCCGCGCCACGCCTGTCAGCTGCAGCTGAAGGCATTGCATGGCGGTTTCTTTGTTGCCTCCGTGAAGCTTGACGGATGATAGATGGTCGCTGAGCCAGGACTTTGGATCTTGCGTGCCGTTGAACTTCGGAGTATCCGAAGGAAGCTTAAAGTTGCGTGGCATCTGTGTTCACCGGACGGATCTACTGAAGCATCGAGCCCCGCAGAGTTCTCCTTCGTCTTCATCCATCTCAGATTCGGATGAGCATGCGCGTTTGGCGCGTGCTTTGTCGATCTTGCGCTGTGTAAGCTTGTCTCTAGCGTCGTAGTCGTGTTTGTGGCGGTGCGAGCTCTTCTTCCTTCGAGGAAGATCGTGTTCTTCTTCATCTTCGGATGAGGGAGTGGGGCTCCGGTCGCGCCTGGCCGGAGCTTTCTTCTTCGGCTCCGTAGGAGCATCTTCGTGGAGCGCAGCTCCGATTAGTCCTTGTCCGGTGAGTGCGGACCTATGCATGGCCCTTTTCGGGTCCCCCTCCGGAGGTGGGTGAGCCGCAAGATACGCAGTGGCTGCCATGATCGCGGCTTGTGGCGTCTTCGGGGTGATGTTGCCGTTGGCGTCCATATCCATGAACGATGTGTGGAGGGTTCGGGTCACGTCATGCCGCTCCTTCGGGTCCATGTTTTCCACCCGAGAGTGGTGCTTGTTTCCCTGATTTCCGTTTGTGCTGGAGCCGGGTCCCATGGCGGAGAGCGCAGCTCGTCGTGCACTGGACTCGGAGGCTGCTTTCTTGCGTTTATCGAGCGTCTCCTGCATCTTGACTTGCTTCTTGTGCTCCTCGATGAGGAGGTAGTGGTATGCCATCAGCAGGTCACGTGGGGAGTCCAGAGGTAGGACTATTTCGCCTGCGACGGCGCGGCGTGCTTTGGCCCATCCTTCTTTGCTAAGTTGGATGAGGTGGCCCCTGTTTTCCCCGTTTTCGCCGTTTCCGCCCTGCGGGTTGGGGTTGGGCGGCGGGTTAGGCGTGTCTTTGTCGGTTTGGATGATTGTGGCGCACAGATAGCGCCTGCAGATTGGTTGGCTGCTGCCGCAGCTTTCGGATTCGGAACCGTAGGTCCCTTCATCCGAAGGTGGATCGCACAGATCGGAGTTGCAGCAGCTGCTGCTGTAGAACTCATCTGTTGATGGTGACGTGCGTAGCACGGGGTGTGGAGCCCATGAAGCGGGCCTGATCGGCGGCACGGGCATCCGCTCGGGGAGGCGGAGGGTGCCAGCTTGTCCCACCTGGAAGCAGAAGCTCCCGAACAGAATTTCGAGTCCATCGCCTACGGGCTCGAAATCCTTCATGGTGGCCGGCGAGTGGGCGGTGAAGTCGAAAGCGCCGAAGAGGAGGTGATTCTCCGTCGTCGAGGAGTTGTAGATCGATCGGGTCGGAACCGTCACGACCGCACAATCAGCAGCCCCAATTCCCACAGACGGCGCCAATTGACGAGGTTTCAACTCGTCAATGCCCATTGTTATGGACTTGGGTTTTGGAGAAGATGGGGATGCTGGAGATCGTGGCACGGTTAACAGACAAGCAACCAGGGGACACGGGATTTACCCAGGTTCAGGCCCCCGGAGGGAAAACCCTACTCCTGCTTGTCTGCTCTTTTATTGCGGCAGAACCGAAAGTTACAGGGTGCGCAGATTCGATCTGGCGTGGAGGTGTGTATGTCGTAATCGCAGGGTGTAATCGTTGTTGGGTTGTCCTCGTTGGACCCTCCTAGCCTTTATATATGGGGAGGCTAGGTCTCGGGTACCGATACGAGTAGGTTACAAGTTGTATTGAAACTCTAGTCTTGTTCTTCAAGGATCCGAAGGCGTCATGGGCCTGGGCCACCCGAAAATCTTCATGGGCTGGCGTATATTGGCCGTGGGCCTTCCTTGGGCTAGACCAGGTATGCTGAAGTTACGTACCCGTAGGGTATAACCATGTCACCAACGCAATAACTCTGGAGTTTCTCAGTTTCCTGACAGATTTTAATCTCATCTTCACATGCCTTGATGACTTCATATTATCCTTAGAACTGTTTACTTTGATGATCACAGTTTGATTATCACAGTTCATCGGGATGGCGGGTATTGGTTTCTCAACCACAGGTAAGTCCATCAAAAGCTCACGAAGCCACTCTGCTTCAACAGTGGCTGTGTCTAATGCTGTGAGTTCTGCTTCCATAGTTGACCTCGTTAAGATGGTCTGCTTGCAAGACTTCCAGGAAACAGCGCCACCACCAAGTGTAAATAAATAACCACTTGTGGCCTTAATCTCATCAGCATCAGATATCCAATTTGAATCACTATAACCCTCAAGTACTCGTGGATACCCAGTATAGTGAATACCATAACTCGCAGTGCCTTTCAAATAGCGCAAAACTCTCTCAAGAGCATGCCAATGATCATCTCTAGGATTTGACACAAATCGACTCAGTTTGCTTACAGCAAAGGAGATGTCAGGCCTCGTAGCGCTGGCTAAATACATGAGCGAGCCAATGATTTGAGAATATCTCAATTGATCTTTAGCATTCCTTCGATTCTTTCGAAGTAGTACACTCGGATCATAAGGCATTGGAGAAGATTCGTAGTTGTTATACCCAAAGCGGCTCAATATCTTTTCCACATAGTGGGACTGAAGCAGTGTAATCCCACCATTGTCATTCTTCAGTAGCTTGATGTTTAAGATTACATCAGCCACTCCCAAGTCCTTCATCTCAAAGCAGCGAGATAGGAACTCTTTGACCTCCTCAATAACAGTGAGGTTGATCCCGAATATCAATATGTCATCAACATAGAGACACATAATAACTCCCTCGCCCCCACCATGGCGATAGTACACACACTTATCGGCTTCGTTTACAACAAAGCCTTTAGCGGTTAAAGTTCTTTCAAACGTCTCATGCCACTGCTTAGGAGCTTGCTTAAGACCATATAAAGACTTCACTAACTTACAGACCTTTCCTTCTTGACCATCTACTACAAATCCATCAGGCTGCTCCATATAAATTTCCTCATCTAGCTCTCCATTTAGAAAAGTTGTCTTAACGTCCATTTGATGAATGAGAAGACCATGTGAAGCAGCCAAGGATAGTAGTACTCGAATAGTGGTCAATCTGGCAACAGGTGAGTAGGTATCGAAGAATTCTTCACCTTCTTTCTGGGTATAACCCTTGGCATCAACAAGACGTGCCTTGTCCTTTTCAATAGTACCATCAGGTCTAATATTTTTCTTGAACACCCACTTACATTCTACAGGTTTACACCCATAAGGACGACCAGTGACCTCCCATGTTCCATGAGCTAAGATGGAATCCAGCACACTACAGACAGCTTCTTTCCAGTAGTCAGCATCTTGAAATGCATAGGCTTCTGAAATAGAGGTGGGAGTATCATCCATAAGGTACACAATGAAATCATCACCAAATGACTTTGCAGTCCTTTGTCTCTTGCTCCTTTTAGGGGCTTCATTGTCGTCCTCCACGGGATCATCATAGTGTTCTATCGTCATAGTGGGTTCAGGAATTATAACAAATTCCTGACTAGATGAACTAGTCATCTCCTGATTTGATGACCTAGACATACCTTTTATGGGAAAGATGTCCTCAAAGAAAGTCGCATCATTCAACTTCATAATCGTACCAACATGCATGTCGGATACCTCAAATTTTACTATCAAAAATCTATAGCCAATGCTATGAAAAGCATATCCCAGAAAAACACAATCCACGGTTTTTGGTCCAAGCTTTCGCTTCTTGGGTATTGAAATATTGACTTTCGCCAAACATCCCCAAGTTCGTAAGTAAGAGAGTTTAAGTCTTTTCTTTTCCCATTCCTCAAATGGAGTCATGGTTTTATCCTTTACGGGAACACGGTTTAGGACATGACACGCAGTCATTAGCGCCTCCCCCCACCATTCCTTGGAAAGACCCGATGTATCTAACATGACATTAACCAAATCAGTTAGAGTGCGGTTCTTTCTTTCGGCCACCCCATTTGACTGAGGTGAGTAGGGAGGCGTCCTCTCATGAATAATACCATGTTCCGTACAGAATATATTAAATTCATTTGAAAAGTACTCTCCACGACGATCCGACCTTAACCGCTTGATTCTAAGATCAAGTTGATTTTCTGCTTCAGCTTTATAGTTTTTGAAGTAACTCAAAGCTTCATCTTTAGATTTCAGAAGATAAACATAACAGTATCTAGTGGAGTCATCAATCAACGTCATAAAGTATATTTTTCCACCTCGTGTCAACACACCACTCATTTCACAAAGATCTGAATGTATAAGTTCTAGAGGTGCTACGTTTCTCGGTTCCGCAGCCGTATGAGACTTGTGGGGTTGCTTTGCTTGCACACAAACTTAGCACTTAGAACCTTTGACAGTGGTAATTTTCGGAATTAAACTCATATTGGCTAGCCGCGTCATGCAACCAAAGTTAATATGACAAAGTCGTGAATGCCAAATATTGGACTCATTATCATTGCAAACATGATTAATAACTTTAGTACATGAGTCTGACAAAGATAAGCGGAACAGACCTCCGCACTCATAACCCTTTCCAACAAATTGTACATACTTAGAGATTACAACTTTATTGGACTCAAACACCAACTTAAAACCATCTCGACATAGGAGCGATCCACTGACGAGATTCTTATTGATGGACGGAACGTGCTGCACATTCTTCAGCTGTACGGTCTTCCCCGAAGTAAACTTCAGATTTACCGTACCAACACTATGAACAGAAGCACGTGAACCGTTTCCCATCAGCACGGAGGAAGTCCTTGCGACCTGATAAGAAGAGAACATGGATATATCAGAACATACATGTGTATTAGCACCCGTGTCAATCCACCAATCAGGAGAATGACATACTGAAAGGATAGTAGGTGAAATACCGTACCCAACGTCCTTCATCTTAGTATTGCTAATAACAACATTAGCGGACTTGCCGCTGTTCCCATGTTGTCGCTTGTCAAAGCGATTAGGACAGCTAGGAGCCCAATGATCAGGATCACCACAGACGTGGCAAGAGCCTTTCTTCTTATCATTCTTCCTCTTAAAGTTGGTGGAGTGAGTGGCCTTGTTCTTGCCATCAAACTTCCCTTTGCCATCATACTTGTTCTTATTCTTGAACTTGTGGGATTGGAAGTTTTTCTTCTGTACCAAATTGGCACTAGAAGCTCCCTCAAAACCTCGAGCACGTGTGTCCTTTGCTCTCGCCTTCTCTTCCACATGAAGAGACCCAATGAGATCCGTAACGGAAAACTCTTGTCTCTTATGTTTCAGAGAAGTAGCAAAACTCCTCCACATGGGAGGAAGCTTGGCAATAATGCCTCCAGCCACAAACTTGTCCGGTAAGGTACACTTGAACTGCTCGAGTTCTTTGGAAAGTGATTGTATCTCATGAGCTTGCTCAACGACGGAGCGCTCATCAACCATCTTGTAGTCATAGAATTGCTCCATGACATACAACTCAGTGCCAGCGTCTGAGACCCCAAATTTGGCCTCGAGCGCATCCCACGCGTCTTTGCTATTATCAAATGACATATATGGGTCAACAATGTTGTCCCCAAAAATACTGAACAATGCCGCCATAAACATATTATCGGCTTTCTTAAAGGCCGCTTTCTGTTCAGCAGAAAGATCTCCTTCAGGTTTGCCAAAAGTGATGCTATAGCAGTTTAGGTTTTTAAACCATAGAATTGCTCTCGCGCGCCATCTCTTATAGTGCATAACATCAAACGAAGGAGGCCTAGTAGCCGCGGCTACACCAGTGGAATTTAGTTGCCTATAATCAGGTTTTGGATTATTGAAAAAATAAGCAATAATCCATATGATTTAATCCGAATAATAAAATGATAAAACATGATCATACAAATAGTACCAAAACTAATCATGCAGATCAACAAAGTAGATGAATAGATTACATCTAAATAAGATAAACCTATCACATCTAGACCGAACGCTAGAATAAAGAACTCTAGCAGAATCTAAAATAAGAAGTTCAGTATTACGTACGGTAGAGCAGCGGCGGCAGCAGCCGCGACGTTAGCAGCAACAGTAGCAGTGTCGTCGCTAATATTGAGGTTGTCTAAGAGGTCGGTGACATTCGGAAAGAAGTCGCCGTACGGAAACTCGTCGTCGGAAGACGTTGTGGAAGCCAGTAGTCGCGCTGAAGCGCTCCCCAAAAACCTGACCGCCCCTCACCCGTACAGCTTCACAAGAGGCAGGGTTCCGGAGGCCTACTGTCCCGATCTGCGGTGCACGCCACAAGCTGGGATGGGGAAGACGAAGGCGGCGGCGCAATAGACTGGAAGGAGACATATGTGTTAAACGATGCCGAGTAGGGTAAGCGCGGAGACTTATATAGAGCAGGTCAGGGAGATCGTGGGACTCAGCCCACATCCCATAAAGACTGAAAACGGCTGACTCATTAACGCATCCGTTAATTACTCATAAAATAAATCTCGGCCCGGCGAGATTCCCGCAACCCGCAACCCGCAATCCGCGGCGCGCGCGCGTCGTGTCGTGGCGTGGCGTGGCGAGGCGAGGCAGGCGGCGTCGGAGGAGGATTGCGCGAGAACTGCTCTTCTTCTCACAACTTAGTGAGTGGTGGAACAGCCTAGTATATAAGAAGGTGTAACTCTCACTCAACTAGCAGTATGAGACTAAACTTTAACACCACGTGCACAGCCATATGCTGCCATGCAAAAATAGGCCAAAGAGAATTTCAGAATTTGTCTAATGGACCAGTAGCCCAAAACTCACCAAATTCCAACAGATAATGGTGGCAATGCATCTGCTGCAGAATTTGGCTTAGTAAAGTCCTGTCCAGAAAAACGGATAAAGTATCTTACTCCCTCATTAACTATTCTAGGAAGAAGGTACATAAGTTAGATCTCATTCCTTCTACCTACTTAATTTTCCCCATGAAATGGAGTACAGTAGTACTGTATGGAAACTTGTAAGTGAACAATGACATCTTTGAATTTTTTTGGCTTTAGCTTGAACGCCTGGAGCAAGCAGCGTCAACCTGGATCTCGAAGGCAAGTGATCAGCAGAATGTTGGCACTGATGTGCCAAGAGTTGCATCTTCAACTCCTTCGCAAATTGTTGTCCGAAGCAATGCGGCGTTTTCAACGGCAACAAGTGGAAGTGCTGGTAGTACTTGAGCCAACCTTGGGGCTACAGGCAGATGCACTAAGTGAGCTAATGTCAAGGAGATCTCTGCCGAACCTTGTCACAAGAAACTCACAGAAGATTCTTCAGCCGTTAAAGTTTAAAGCATAAGCAGCAGCTATGATGTTCATCCCACAAGTTCATTCACAAGCTACATCAACACAGCTACTCCGATTGAAAACTTTGTTTCTTCCGGCACCTCCAGAGCGATCTCAGCGACAGGTGCAGCTCGCCTTCCATCCTGAACATGATTGTAGAAGCAGATCTCCCCATTTTCAAGTTGATAACAAGGGTGGAGGTGCATTGTGGGGAAACTCAATTCTGGATGTATGATTGGTCACATGTCGGAGCAATTTTCTCGCGAAGCCTACGCCCCAATGCGTCAATTGCCTCGGTTTTGAGACTCCAAGGCGATCTCAGCGACAGGTGCAGCTCGCCATTCTTCCTGGACAAGATTGTAGAAGCAGATTACCCCATTTACAGGTTGATAGCAAGGGTGGAAGTGCATTGTGGTGAAGCGCTCTCGTTTTGAATGGATAATTTGTCACCTAACGGAGCTGGTGCGCCAATGCGTCACTTACCAAGGTTGCCAGGGTTTCGTTCTTGCACAGCCTATGTGCCAATGTGTCAGTTGCCAAGGTTTTGAGAGATGGACTCACCCTCCGAGCCCCGTTTCTCTCGTGTCGCTGATGCTGAACTGGCCGAGGTGGAGGAGATCTTTGGCAGGGTCGCGTCTTGGACCAGGAGGACGACATCCCTCGTATAAAACCCTCTCCCTACATGGTGCCAGTGATTAATCGGCTGAGTCCATGTGGCACTCATGCCTGCCAATGAAACTGAAGATCTCTGGGCTCCTTATGGCTAATTGTACACCGGACTGTCAAAGGTGCTGAAACTTCTGACCACCTGTTTATGGCTGTCCTTTTGCTGCATGGGTGTGGATGCGGCTGGGGGTCGCCTTCCCTCTTGAGAAAACGAGATTGTTTCTTGCTAGTATTAAATGGCCAGAAAATGTCTTTCCTGATGCTTGGACCAATGTCCTTATTATGCTCCTTCGGCACAATCTGGTAGAAGAGGTTCTCGATCACCCCAAGCTAGCTCCTCTCTGACGCCCGGACCTTCCTCCTATCTCTAGCTCATTAGTTGTTTAGGCTCCATCATGTAAATCTCCTTTGTTTGGCTCCCCAGCCTACAGTTTCGGTAGCTGAAAAACCTTGTACTTGGGCAGACCCAGCCTCTTTGGATTACGGCCAATGTCGAAAAAAGAGTTCATCCCACAACACATGAATAGGATAGGATGATGATGGTTGCACTTGGACACCGGATAGGATGATGATGGTCCCACACCACATGAATAGGATAGGATGATGATGGTCCGACAACACATGTACACTACTAGCGCATCTTCTTTGCCATTGACCGGAAAGATAATATATAGTGGTATACCCAATTTTAGGCACCGAAATCGGAACAAAACCCTACACCATCTCGAGTCATAAACGGCCCCCGCGTGTCCCCTACAGCGGAAGATGGAAGCCGCCGCCATGCTCCCGGAGGACGTCGTCCTCGAGATCCTCGTGCGTGTGGCGGACGCCGCGTCCCTCTTCCGCTCCGCCATGGCGTGCAAGCGGTGGCTCCGCCTCGTGGTCGACCCTTCCTTCCTCCGCCGTCGCTGGCCGGAGGACGCGTGTGACCCGTCCTCCCTTCTCGGCTGCTTCACTACCCAGCATCGATACCGCTTCCTCGGCAACTATCGCCACCAATTTTTCTCCGAGCCGATATTCCTCCCTATGCCGCGGCGATCGACGACGACGCTTGGCTCGTTTGTCCCCGACGGCCTCTTAGACGGCGCCGCGCCGCTCGTGGCGCGCCGTGGTCTTATCCTCGTGCGCGTCGGTGCCCGTGCCGACCAGGCGACCAGGTGCGACGACGTCCTCAACCTGGCCGTGTACAACCTATTCGCCGGCACGCGCCACGTGCTCCCTCCGCTACGGTGCGACTCCTTCTCGGACGGGGTCGACACAAAGGGCTATGCCATTCTAACCGGTGCGGACGCTTGCCCAGACGGTCAGCTCCGGCGACCGGCTGATCAACAGAGCCACCTTAGTTTCTTTAAAGTGCTAATCATCGGCCAGGGCAAGGGCAACTCGAACAAGTATAATCTCCACACATTCTCGTCAAGCCGGTCGGGCTGGAGTACGGCTACCACGTGTTTCAGTCCTCAGGAGCGCCACTGTCTCGTTCGCCGTGACGCCGTCGTTTCCCGGGGCACGGCACACTGGCTCTTCTCTCGCTCTCCCTGCTACTACTACTGTGCTCTCGGCGTGGACATCGAAACCGGCAATGTCACCTCCTTGACCAAGCTCCTATGCTGACCACCGAGACCGGAGTAGTGCTGCACCTATGCTGGGGGGAGAAAAGCGGCACGTTGCTTACGCTGGATTCTGCTGGGAAATTGTACGTTCAGGATGTTGAGACTGGGGCCATGGTTGAGGTGATGAACCAACATCACGGAGTAACGTTTAGTTACCTTGAAGAAGCCATGGCCATCGAGATGGATTGGCCGGCGCTCTTCCTGTCCCGGCTCGGTTACCTTACACTGTATCACAACTCCTAGATAACCTTCTTTCTATGCTAGTAGTGGAGTGTTTTTTTTTTCTATTTGTACTATCCCCAATTTTGTTAAACTGTCGGTAATTCAGATTTCAGAGTGTTAAACTCTACGTATTTTTCTGCAAGCTTCACATAAAAACCTTACCAATCTTTTTCATGCAATGTATACATGCGTTAATAGCTGCTCGATCTGTTTGTCATACTGATTGAAGCTCATATAATCCGTTCGAAGTCATCGCCTCAACGTATAGACTACAACGAATTTTCTTTACCGCAGCATCAATACTTGACATTATGAACCAAATAAGAGGTGCGTCGGTGTCCCCCTCAAACTTAATTTTGCATGGTTTTGACCCGTCAAAATCCATATACAGCTCGTGTATATATCTGTATAGGTGGACTCGGTCAAGCTAGCTGTACTCCATGTTCCAACCGGCTAACCACACCTTTCCTTATCACGATCTACGTATTTGCATGTCATGTTTAAAATTTTTTGTTGCTGCGGCTATATACCTCCTAATTTTCGCCTCCCGCAAGTACGTCAGTATACATGTACGGTAAGTACATGTCTAAGCGACCATACGGGTTTTAGATGGGTTCGTACGGTCTCTGAAACGAATCGGTATTAAGTTTTTTTTCAAAGTTTGAAGAGAAGGAGAACACCGAAGCAAAAGTGACCAAATAATGTGTAAAAGCTTCAATTGGGCACTGAAGTTGGTCTTTTTTTTTTCTAAAATACATCCGAGAGGGCTGTTCTGATTTGCACAAGAACCAAAGAGTATATTCCTTCGATAATACATTTCAAACCTGTAGAAGAAGGCAAGACAGCCAGTACAATGTCGGTGAATGGCCACAATCGTCACACACATCCACACAGCGTCTCTCAGCTTACAACACACTTCCACAACAATCACATGACAAAGAATCGTATCGCCAAACCTCCAACCATGAATTTATCTGGGTGCTGCTGTAGACAAAGTAAACATTATATGCTAGTACTGTTTTTTAGTTGTGTAGAGGGGCAGCTTCCTTTTAAATACTTGGGGGTATCGGTTCATTTTAACAAGAGACTAATTGAATGTCCCTACGTTGCTACCACTCTTTAAGTTTTTTCTTCTCAGTATCATTGTGTTTCGTGGTCACCTCACTCCAATAACACACTAGTAGAGAAAACCCCATCCTGGCGCACGAAAATGGTCTACTGCCGGCGAGTCGGCGAGTTCAGACTCGCCGGCGGTAATGCAACATCGCCGGCACGTTCACATATTCGCCGGGGGTAATTTAGGTATCGCCGACGAATAGACTTATTTGCCGGAGCTAGTCCAGTACCACGGGCGTCCTCCATAACTCACCGAGGGTAGTGCCCCTACCACAGACAAACACCCTCTCGCCGGGGGTAGTGCATCTGTTCGCCGGTGGTACTATTAGAAAGAGTAAAAAACTGCTCGAAATACGCAGTATAAATAGCAGAATATACACAGTATACACATTAATATGCACAAAAATATCAGAATTACAGCAAAATATACACATTTGTGACACAACGTATACATGAAGTACCCAAATGTTCATAGCATGCATCAATAATACAAATAGATAACACAAGTGTAGAAAGTCGACAATATGGTTAAAACTTCGACTCCAACTAGCAAATATTACACAAACATAGATACAAGTCTTTGGAGTGCACAACCTAGCTAAACAATAATGACATAATAGACTAGAGAGACGGCGGTGACTGCGAGCATCATCACGACAAAGGGGGTCATCGGTCTCCTCCACATCTCTCCCCTCTGTCGCACTAGAAAATTGGCGTATCGAGTTTCCGCCTCCTCCAAAATGGTGTAGCCCTTGTAACTGTTGCCGCTGAAACGATGGACCTGCCTCCTACAATCTTCCCAGTCATCGTAGACTCCAGGAATCTTACCCTTGTACACGACATACCACGTCATCTATGCACACACACAAGAAACAAATATTAGTTGTTAGCACATTCATAATAGAGAGATAACATGTAGGTATGCAAAAAGAAAAGCATCAAATATAATAAAATAATTCTATGACTAACATTTATTTGCAGGGAGAGATAGTGCAAAAAAAGCATCAAATGTACTAAAGGCCTACCATGACTAACATTTGCAGGAGACAAGTTTGTGACTCGATCAAGGACCATGACTCCTGTCATATGCATTCGGCGGGAAGGGATGGATGCCATCGAGCGTCCTGAATGTCCTCACGTCATAGTACGCTTCTAAGCGGGTTGCTATCTCTTCCTTACTCAGCGGGTGACCGCTGTAGTTGAACAAGGCACCCCTTTTCATGACACCCCTCACGAGTATCGTGTCAATCTTCCGCTGGATGGCACGGAACTCGGCTTTGAAGTTTGCATCGGTGGTTTCCGCCATGTCTGTTCCCCTTTTCTCGAGACCAGATGAAAACAAGAGAAGCTGCTGATCCTTTACGAACTCCCTCATCTGTAGGATGGTGAACCAGGCCTCCATCCCATTCTCACCCGACGATTGCTTCACGCAGGGGAAATTCGTGACGTGGGAGCACACATAGTAGCCTTTAACTTTATTCTCATACTTGAGTGGGCCAACCGCGACTCTGAAGCCGTTGAGGGCTTTATCAAGAGTAGAATTGACGTCGGTGTAGTCTTTCCGCACGTCTCTTCCGGAGTCGAGATACACGACATTAGAATAATACAGTTGAAAGGCAATGAGGAAGCAGTACTTGTGTCTACGCAAAACAGTTGGAATAAACCATCATCCGCGGCTATTAAGGAAATTTACGAAAGAAATGTAATAGCGGATAATTTAGCGACCGACTACTTACTCGGAAAAGTATGGCATGCGAAAGCAACTTTTATCCTTATTCGCCACTAAGAAATCCTGGATATACTTCGCGACAAATGCATGTTCCTTGTCGTTGTTAGATGCAGTCATGTAGAAGGGGACCATGATAGCGATGTGCAGGGTCTTCTCCATGATGATATCGTGCGCCATACTAAGCGATACCAGGAGGACCAAGTTTCACTCGAGCCGGAACATGTGGAAGAGCCTGAAGACGTCTTCATACCTAATGAAGAACAACTCTGCAGGGTTGGTGGTGACAAAGCCACATTCAGTGGGCACCCTGACCGTGAAGATCGGGTACAAGAGATTTTTATCTTCGAGAAGTGCCCGCTCCAGATACAGAATAGACTCATGCAGGCTCCTCATGTCCGGCGTCAGCGTCTTGACAATGTGTTCCGGCAGGATCAGTTCACCAAGGTAATGCATCTTCCTCAACAGGGTCGGCAGCCTATCGAGAACAACTTGCTTGCTTGCGGCATCATTTTTCCCCTGCCAGTTCTTCCACTTCCTAATGCCCTTCCTATTGCACGGGGGAGTGCCGATTTGTTTCATCGTCTCCATGGTCACACCAAGGAGTGTCCTCGGGGTAACCTGAGATTGCGGCGGAGCGGTGAAGGCGGTAGCTTCCTGCTCGGGAATTTCTTGAGAAGGGAAGAGCTTCTTATTAAGGGTATCACGGGCGGGTTCCTCGGAAGGAAAAACATCAGCCTCCAAATCAGCGATGAACGAATCAATGGGAGCCATATCGATGTCCAACATGTTGTCGTGCTCATGTGTCTTGAGCTCGGGAGGATCATCAGTCGGTGGAGGAGTGACCCTGTCTTGGCTTGCCGTAAGCACGGATGCTGGAGTGACCCTGTCTTGGCTCTGTTCCCCCGACGCAACCTCAGGAGTGACCCTGGCTTGGCCTGCCTTCGGCCCCCTGGCGGTGTTCAGCTGAATTAGGGCTTTCGGCCATAGAAGGATATGATTCTTGAGTTGTCACACCTTCAGCATGCTAGCGGCATCCACGGGTTGAGAAGGAGGATCCAAGTCTCTGCATCCTGGTAACGATTGATCCACTTGAACCCGTTTCACAATATTGTCCATAGGCTTGAAGTGGTACGACCGGGTGAGTGACATGATGATGTTTCCCTTGCAACATCCTTTAACTTGTTGTCCACTTTTAGGAGAAAGGTGCAAGCAGTTGTTTGCGCCTGTAAAAACATGTAGGATAGAGAGGATGAAGTAATTAATTTGCAGAGGCTTTCAGAGGCTCAACTAATTATCGTGAGGGCGTCGAGCTCGGCTCGCATCGAGGGACCGGGGCAGGGCGTGCAACTGAATGAGAGGCTGCTGGCGGCCCCCATGGACGGCAAATCCTCCCTAGCACCTGCATTGGTGCCGGCGTGTGGAGTCACCAATATGGGTGCGTCTTGAGCCCATGTAGCAGAAGGCATGATGACCGAGAAAGCAAGGGGGTGGCGGGGCACGGCGGTGCCGGGTTGCTAGCGAGAGAGAGCTAGGGTTCCTTTGCGAGGGATGGGTATTGGGGAATTTTCTCGGGCCGCATCGATGGGTGAGACATTGGGTCTTATAGGTGGGACCCACAGGACTTACCCCCGGCGAACGCGCTCATTCGCCGGTGATAATTGTACACCCACTTATAGGTGGGACCCCCCACTTACCTCTGGCGCCTTAGGCTATAGTCGCTGGTGATAACTGTGCACCCACTTACATGTGGGACCCCCACTTACCCCCAGCGCCTTAGGCTGTATTCGCTGGGGATAAACTTTTTTCCCTTATGCTTTTTGTTTTGCTTGTTAATTATTTCTGCACTGTTTCTCTATTTCGAGCACGCATGTAATTAAGTACACGTATACAATGAGTGTGTGAGTGCATTGACTACATAAAATGATGGTGTTGTTTAATTACGTCGACAATATATAGCATAGAGAGATGATCGACTACATGAAATAATATAATGATGAGTTCGATCGATATACATGTCATTGAAGATGACACACATAAAATGATGGTTCCGCATCACCATCCAAAATAGTTTGCGTATGTAGTACACTTATACATCATTAATTAGAGATACACACAATTAGGGTTTTAGTGTTTAGGGTTTAGTGTTGTTTCTTCACACTCGATCTCTCTTCTTCTTCTTGCCCTTCTGCTTGGTCTTTTTTGACTTGACCCCACGGGTGTATGGAGGAAGAGCTGACGACCTAGGTAGCATGGTCCTTGTTCTTCTTTTTGTGTATGTTGCACCATCTTCATCGGCTTCTTCCACCATTAGGTCTCCAACGAGGTCGTCAAAGTCTTTCTCGTCGGCGACTCCATCCATTCCGACGAGGGCCCTTTTGCCTCTCCTTACAACAAAATGGTTGGGCCTTGACGGGTCGGTAATGAAGAAATATTGCTGGACATTCTTAGCCAGTACCCATGGCTCATTTTGCATGGTGGGGTTCTTGGTCTTGGATTTCTTGGGCAAACACATGGTGGTGAAATACACGTCTCTTTTGTGATGTCTGTAGCCCATCTGAAATGGAACATCGACAACTTCTCCTCGACGTAGTCGAGCTCCTAGATTTTCTCGATTATTCCGTAGTATCTTTTCTTCTCTTCACCAGTGTAAGATTCCATCGTCACACCCGAGTTTTGATAGTCGCTCTTTTTGTCTCTCTCCTCCGTGTACAATGTGTACCCGCTGATGTCATATGCTTGATAAGTCATGAGGTTGGGCACGGGCTTGTAAGACAAGGCCACTATGATTTTGTCTGCATCACTTGTCATTGGCAGGGGATTAGCATCAATCTGGTCTTTAAACCAGCGCGTAAAAGAGGATTTATGCACTATGAATACCTCTTCTTCCGTCATCAGCCTGTTAGCACTGTTCTTGATCATGATTATGTGCTGATCCACCCAAGGCTCGACAACGTCCATGTGCTGTAGTGCTACTAAGTGGGCCCTATTAAAGTCAGCTCTCCTACCAGATTGATCCATGTCAATTTCCCTATTGTCGGTGCTGTGGCCTAGTCCCTCGAACCTTCCTCGGTGCTTGTTTGTGGGCAAACCAACCGGACATGGGTTATCCTCATTTAGATAATTCTTGCAGAAAGAGACGCACTCCTTGGTGAGAAATCCCTAGAAGATTCTTCCATCCAGATGTTTCCTATGACAGACGTATCCTTTGATGATCCCGTTCATTCTTTCTAACGGCATCATGTTGTGAAGGAACGGAGGCCCAAGATCCTTGATATCATCCACTATATGCAGCAGCAAGTGGACCATGATATCAAAGAATGCGGGGGGGGGGGGGGGAGGGAGTACATCTCCATCCCGCATATGATGGTGACAATGTCTTCCTGCAGCCTCCCGAGTTTCTTGATTGTTATCGACTTCCGAGTGATAACGTCAAAGAAGTTACAAAGGCCAGTCAGCATTGCACGAGAATGCGGCTGATGGCAACAAAGGCTACCACTTTTCGTTGGGACTCCAAGTGCAGAGTGTTGCAACAAGCGTCCTTTCCCCACAAGGGTGATTCTAGGGTTTATATCAAACTCCCGGGGAACTAATAATGGAAGGATGTTTGTCTTCTCCTCTTCATGCAACATGTAAAGTAAAATAACTTATCTTGTGCCCCCAACTCCACCAAGTGGTTGTCAAGCACAAGATTTTGTATTAGTAATATGAAATAAAATATAAAACAAACTAAAGTAAAGAAAGTAAAGTAATGCAAACTAGATGATATGGAAGATAGTAGAGTTGTTTTTGGGTTTTCATAAGTGACTGCAAGTAGAGAAAGTATTTTTGTATTTTCGAAATAATTAATTGCTGAAAATAAAAGGATAGTAGATGCAATAGATAGGTGTTTCTTATGATAAAAATCAAACCAAGGTTCATGGGTTCACTTGTCTACTCTCTTTTTAGGTTGTAGTGATCACAAAACAATTCATCAATTATAAAGATTCGTGGAAATTCTATAAGTGCTTGTTAAAAGGAAGTAATATGGGCATCACATTCTAATATTGAGATGGAATACATCTCTCTCTTATACTCCTCAAGAAGGGAAATCTCCATGCAATCTTGATTTAAGAATATATCAGAGCATAGCTTTAAGCAATATTATATGATGTTTGAAATACAACATTACTACCTTGATCTATTCAAGGTCATCACACCGTCACGTGATAACTATAGCACATGATTTCACTTTACCCCTAGTGAGGCAGCAAAATAAATGTAAAAACCAAAGTAGATCTTGAATATTATGTTCACAATTCAATCTCCACCCCCATGCTACTCCATCTAACACACACTTCTCCCCATACAAGTGCTTGCATACAAGTTGGATCAAAACAAGGAATGAAGAATGGGGTGCATGATATGCATCTATTAAAACATCTTACAAAAAATAGATTCCAATCTCAAATATCAAACCATAGAACAAAGACCCACCACATAGGAATTACGAATATGACCATAATCATGTTGGGCAGCTCATATGGTACTAGATCTATGAAGAACAAGAGATAAATAGATCAAGCTACTACCACAAACCCATAGTCCGGAAGTGTACTACTCCCTCCTCATCATGGTGATGAAGTCGGAGATGTTGGAGAGGGTGGAGATCTCCCTAGAGGTGGCTCTGGCGGAGTTTTCCCCTCCAATCTTCCCTGTATCTGACTTTGTTTGGTGGTGTTTTCATCTCTGATGGCTCTCTCTCCGAGGATGCCCCCGGGGGGGGGGGGTCCTTATATAGGGGTTTTTAGGTCAAGAGAACTTTGTGGGCGAAAGAATCAAGGCGATCAGATGGGCGAGGAGGGAAAGAGCATGGGTGGCACACCCACTAGGCATGGGCGAGGGGGCTCTTTTGGCCCTCCTGCTAAGATTCCAGTGCTCCAAATGCTTCTCGTGGATAAATATTAGCATTCCCAAAAGTACAGGTCCATTTGAATTTGTTTAGGTCTTGAAACATCAAAAACATTGAAACCAGGGTTTTTCTGCCCTGCAGGGTTATAACCAAAATAAAGGGGACCATTGGTAAATCTCCAAAAATCAATATAAAATAGGGTCATAACATTATATATGATGCAAATATGTGGGAAAACATGTTAAAAAACCACAAAGTTCATGTATGCATTTTACATGGATCAACATCCCCAAGCTTAATATATGCTCGTTCTCGAGCATAAAGGTGATAAAACTAAACGTGTACTTTGGAGTTTGTTACCTTTGCTTCCTTCATTATCATGTAGAGTTCATAGGCTCAATTCCTTTCAATGAAACATAATACGTAAGTGTACTATCATGTTGTATCTTTTACACATCCATAAATATGCTAAACAATAAGTGATGGTGTGATAAAACAAATGATGAACAAAATAAACTTTCAAGCACAATTTTATGAACCTATAGAATAAGAGACTCTTTTCATGATGGGCATTGGTGTTTATGCCTTTATTTTTGGGCTACTTCTTAGTTTCATGCCCTTGACTGGAAGACTCACTTATTAGTTTTATGTCTTCCCTTGATATGTTTTGCATCCTGTACCGAAAGTAAGCATTGAATACATATGTTAATCCTCCATAAAGAATAAAGAAAATAGAATTTTTGAGCTATGTAATTCATGTCAACAATACTAATAAGGATGGGGTTCCCAACAGCTTTTTATTTTCACCTTTTTAAAGCATTGTATGGTTTATGTGCTAAGCATCTTACAACTTGATTGTTTCATGCACCTAGTCTATGACCTTGCACTCCTCATGCTACTCAACTTAGATCTGTCATTGTATACTCACATTGGTCTTGTGAAATCGCATCACTGAAGTACCTCTTGCCCCTTATGTACCTATATGCCCCCCTTTGGGCATTTGTTTATTTGCTTATTTATCATAAAAGTTAATATAGTTCCTTCATTGCGTTCAAGGTGGGAGGGGGAAGTATCTCTACTTCAGGAGACAAGAAAAATAGACATATGAATCATATCAACAAGGACCATCATGATGTAAGTTTCCACCATGTAAAGCATGGCTTTGGCTAGCAGTTCAGGAGTATTTTCTACCAACATACCTACTCCAGTGTGCACACTTCATTTCACATCGATGCAATCCATAGGTAGAATTTTAAACATGATTTATTATCAACTTTCAACATTGAAAGCATGTGCCATGCCAGCATGGTTTAGCCAACAACAACTAATAAGATGTAAAGCACAAAAATTTCCATAGAGGTATCACCCCAAACCTTACTTTCTTATGAACTTTAAAATACATGAAAATGGGTGTTTTTAAGAATGTTTGGAGGATTAACATACATACTATACTTGGAAGTAGCCTTTGCCACAACTAGGTGGATATGCCTAGTCTAGTTTTAAGAGGCTTGGAACAAGTCTTAGCTTGTGCAGAAAAGTGCTTAGCAAAACAAGATCTAAAAGTGTGCCAGCTAGTTCATAATGTCAACATTTATTTTCTCACCTTGGTTCTTAATGTTGAACATAAATGTGCACAATCAAAGGATAAAAATTAATAGGCATAAAATAGATCATGTTTCATATAAAGTACTTGAGCTTAAGAACTAGGCACAACGTGAATTTCATTTTTTGTTTTTATCTCCCCTTTTATTTTGTTCCATGGCATTCTTTTTCAGTTTTAATCTCATGACGGTAGAGTTTATTTTCAGTAGCTAATCATAAAAATTTATAATAATGGTGGTGGTGGTCTTTCTAATGCAAAACAAAACAGACGCTCCAAGTTTCTATGACAGTTCTATGTTGCTCAAAACACTAAGTTTAGTGGTTTGCAAACCGATAGTTGAGTTGGTCCAGTGGGGTGCCCCTGGAATCCCTAAGCTTATGGTTTTCACCATCCTTGGATTTCTCTTGGTGTGGTGTTCCTCTATTTCCTGTCAAAAAACTTCAACACAAAACTTTTTCTCCCATCTCTTTTCTGAGAGGTGACATTAGTGGCACAAGAATATAAAAGTTGCTGCCTATATATCAAATAAAAAATTCTTTATAAAGGCTATAGAAATCATATAATGTTCCTACATATCCCTAGCATAAAATATGACTCATACAAATCATTTTAAGACACTTGGGAATGGTTAAAACAAAACATGGCAGAATCTGTCCAGATTTTCAGCAATAGTAAAACAATTTTTCCGTCCACTTATACATGTAAGGAATTTTATACAATTTTTGTGCATACATAGGATGAAAAGTTGTAAATTATGTATGAATCTAAGCGCAAACATAGTTACAGAAAAAATCAGAAAATTCATGCACTAAAAGCTGTTCTGCAGAAATTTGCTACTCCATGTGTTTAGCAACTTTTAAAACATCCAAAATGGGTTCTACTTGGTACTTTATTAAAAACTACAGAAAGAAAACCAAAATAAAACTCTCTTGCTACAGCAAGTGACATGGGTATACCCTACAGGTACTCGAGCTTGGTATATACGACCTGAATACAATGGAAGCCCACGGTGTCGCCAAGGCCAAAATGAAGAACTCGAGTAACCTACAGACTCTTGATTGCTTGAAGAACAAGAAGAAGCAAAGATAGAAAGTTCAAAGGGGAAAACCCTAACCTGTAACCGACTCGACCTGCTACCCGAGACCTAGCCTATCTATATAAAGGCTAGGAGGGGGCGGCGAGGAGGACACACGCAACCCTAATTTCCACAACCCTCGCCAGATTGCATCTGCGCACCATTGTAATCCTCGATTCCTTTGATAATTCCACAAGCAGACAAGCAGGAGTAGGGGACTCTGCAAGGACTGAACCTGGGTAAATCTTCGAGTCCCCTGTGTGCTTGTTTGCTAGCCGATAGATGTCTCCAGTGCTCCTTCCTTCTCCAAAACCCAAGTCCATAACAATGGGTGGTGAGTTAAACCCTCGTCAATTGGCGCCGTCTGTGGGAAATGGGAGTGTTGATGTTGCGGCTTCTTCAGCCCCATCAACCGCGATCTACAACTTCGCAACAACGGAGATTCGCCAGCTCTTCGGCGCGTTCGACTTCACCGTCCACACGCCAGACACTCGCCCCGCCTTCGAATCCGTGGGTGACGGAATCAGCCTGTCGATCGGGAGCTTCCACTTCCAAGTTGGTCAGATGGGCACGCTTCGCATGCCTGACCAGCCGACGGTACCATCGATTGCTCCAGCATCATGGTTCCCTCCGCCGATCGGCACCCTTAGTGAGCTCCACACCTCGACAACAGTCGAGAATACAGTTAGTGACAGCAGTCGCGAATCCGATCTGGGCGATCTGGCAACTGAAGACGGAGCCTATGGTTCCGGATCTGAAAGTTGTGGGAGCAACAGCTTCCCCAACCACTTCATGTGCGCCGTCATCAACGCAGGTGACACCTCCGCCAATCGCGACAACACGGGCAACGGTGGCCCTGGAGCCGACCCGCCAAACGGCGGACCACCCAACGGAGGACCACCCAACGGCGGACCACCCAATGGCGGCCCTAATAAAGGCGCTCCCGTCAACAACGGAGGGGCAGCCGAACCCCCCACCATGATCAACGAGCAAACTGGCGAACACGTCGTGATCAGGCTCAATGATCTCGAGTGGGCTCGTTGCCGCGAAGCCCTACGAGGCCACCCTCTACCCTTCGGCTCCCTGTAAGACCTGCTGATGGGTTACCATTGGCTCCTGAAAGAGGAATACAAGCGCTAACTACAAACGATCGCGCAACTCGAGGCGCGTAAGAAGGCAGTCGACGAATCAAGCCTCCGTCAAGCTGGGCTCTCTTCACATGGAGGATCCTCCTCTAAGTGCAACGAGTACATCGCCAACAAGAGAAGATCTCGACTCGCCCACCTCACCGAACAAGAACGTGTAGAAGCCGCCAAATTCCTCGACTTCGGCTCCATGACGGTGGATACGCGCGACAACGTGCTCCCAAAAACACCGTAATGGCGGCCACCATGTACCTCCTCAACAACCAGCCGCTAGCTGGAGACCCTCGAGCCGCCATGCACCGATCTACGATCATATGCTTGGGGTTAATCGAGGCCGCCCTTGACAAAGAGCCAGCATCGGAACCGAAGAAAGGCAAGGCTCTGGCAAAATGCTACTCCTCTCCTTCATCTAGCGACGACAGTCACGATCTGTCTCGACGTCGCCGCTCACGGCGACACGACCACGACTATGATGCACGCGATGACCTCACGTAGCGCAAGATTGACAAATCTAGGGCGCGACGCGCCCGGTCGACTAACTCAGAGGGCAAAGACATGGAGATCTGTGGCGCTAGATGCTTCAGCAGGGCCATCAGACAAAAGCGAATGCCCAAGGGGTTCAAGCTCCCGTCAAAGAACCCAAAGTTCGATGGCCTGCAGGACCCAAAAATCTGGTTAGAGGACCATATCTCCTCCGTCAGGCTCCACGGCGGAAGTCAAAGCACGGCCATGCAATGCCTACAACTGCAGCTGCAGGGCGCCGCCCGAGCATGGCTCAATAACCTCCCACGCGGATCCATTCGCAGCTGGGAAGAGCTGGTCTACAACTCTGTGCGCAACTTCAAGGGCACCTACAAATGGCCCGCATCAATCGAAGAGCTAAGATGCTGCCAACAAAGGTCGGGCGAGTCACTACGCTCATACATCCAGAGGTGGTCCATCATCAAGAACTCCGCAGAGAACATCTCGGAGGATCGCGCAATTGACGCATTCAACGGCGGCGTACGCCGCATAGAGCTCAGGGAGGAGCTGGGTCGCTTGAAGCCCAAAACCATCGAACACCTGATGGAAATCGTGAATCGCTGGGCAGATGGAGAAGATTGGGTGAAAAACCGCGTTCACTCCGACGACGCGGTAGAACTCGAGCGCAGACGCGATTGCCGAAGCAAACGCCTCATGCGCATCTACGATGTCTGCGACGACGCCAACATGGTCACAGCCGGCTACACCGACAGACGCGATGACAACCGCAACAACGACTACCGTAGAGGTGGATACCGCGACTCTGGAAAAACCATGCAAGTATGGCAGTGCCGCAATCGCGATGAGGCACCCGCAACATCCATTGAAGACAAGCTGTCCAGGCCATGCACTGTGCACTTCTACATCGACAAGCATGATGGAAAGAAAAAGTCCAGCCACCTCCTCAAGGACTGCCGTGAGTTCCTCAAACTACATGAGGGACTGGCTCGGATGAATCGCAACACAGTCGAAAGGGGCTACGGAGCCGTCCTAGGCGCCGTGGCACATGGAGCTCCTCCACCGCCACCTGGACTACCCCAAAATGCAGCTGCGCCGGACCAGCACCAGGGAGGCGAACCATACCCACGGGCCATGGGTACCATGATGATCCAGAAAGGACGACCCTCGAATAGGGTGCAGAAGGCCAACACTCGCCAAGTCAACTTGGCCACAAACTCGCCACTATCTACCACTGAGTACCTCAGCGGAAGCGAGTCCTGCATCACCTTCGACAAGCGTGACCACCTGCGCCAAGTACCTCGCCCAGGCCACTATCCCCTCGTCCTCGAGGCACAAATTGGAGGCTTCGACATGAGTCGCGTCTTTATGGACGGCGGAAGCGGCATCAACCTTATGTTCGCGAGTACCTTGCGAGCAATGAGGATCCCTCTAACCTGCCTAGAGGCCTCAGACACAACATTCCATGGCATCGTCCCAGGCAAGGGCATATATCCCCTTGGTAAAATCAACCTCGACATCATCTTCGGCACATCGAAAAACTTTCGGCGCGAGTGCATCGACTTCAAAGCCGTCGACTGGCCCTCATAGTACCACTGCATCCTCGGACGTGTCACGTTCTCTAGGTTCATGGCGGTGCCGCACTACGCCTACCTGCAGATGGAAATGCCAGGACCTAGCGGCGTCATCACAATCAACAGGAGCTTCGAGAGGTCCGACAGCTGCGATAGGGAATTCAACAGAATCTCCTAGTCCTTCGACATGTAGGAGGAACTCGCAAGATTGAAGGAATCGACAGACAATAGTCAGCCTCCCGTAAGCCGGCCAAGCTCACCCGACTTGTCCTTCGACTCATCAGTGCACACGAAGAAAGTCCAGGTCCACCCACCGGATCCCGCCAAGACGACCCTCATCGCTAACAACTTGAGTCCCGCATAGGAACTCGCGCTCATCGAATTCCTCCGTGAGCACTAGGAAATCTTCGCCTGGTGTCCAGCAGACATGCCAGGCGTTCCCAGGGAATTCGCCGAGCACGCACTCAACGTCAACCCAGACACAAGGCCAGTCAAGCAAACAATTCGGCGACTATCTGAACCAAGGGCAAAGGTAGTTGGAATGGAGATCAACAGACTCCTCGACGCCAAATTCATACGTGAGATCAAGGAAAGCACTTGGCTCACCAACATGGTGTTAGTACCAAAAAAGGACACGGATATCCTGCGGATGTGCGTGGACTTCACCTCTTTGAATAAGCACTGTCCAAAAGACCACTTCTCGCTACCGTGAATCGACCATATCATCGACTCCACCGCGGGATGCGAGCGCCTCTGCTTCCTCGACGCCTACTCAGGCTATAACCAGATTCGAATGAAGGAGGAAGATCAAGAAAAAACAGCGTTTACAATGCCTTTTGGTGTGTTCTGCTACAACACAATTCCCTTCGGGCTAAAGAACGCAGGAGCCACCTACCAGCGGTGCATGGAGGCTTGCCTCAAGAACCAACTCGGTTGCAACATTCAAGTCTATGTCGATGACATAGTAATCAAGACCAAAGAGGAAGCCTCACTAATCGACGATTTGCGCGAAACCTTCGCCAACCTCGACCACTACTGGATCAAGCTCAATCCGGACAAATGCTCCTTCGGCGTACCATATAGGCAACTACTCGGGAATATGTCTGAGAGGCAATAATAAAGTGGTTATTATATTATTCCATGTTTATGGTAAATGTTTATTTTGCATGCTACAATTTTATTAATTGGAAACATTAATACATGTGTGTTTAATAAACAAATTACAAAGTTCCTAGTGATGCCTCTCATATAAACTAGCTCGTTGATTAACAAGATGATCAAGGTTTCCTGATCATGGACATTGGATGTTGTTAATAATGAGGTCACAACATTGGCAGAATGATGTGATGAACATTCATCCGAAGTATAGCATTATGATCAAAGTAATTATGTTTATATTGCTATAACATCATACAAAGTAATCCTAGTCCTTAGACCATGAGATCATGTTAATCACTAACACCGGAAGAGTATCTTGATAACATCAAACATCACACCATAAAAGGGTGACAATAAAGGTGGGTTCAATGCTATGAAGGTGTTATGTAGAGGCTCATGGATCAAGAGTGGGATTTGTCCATCCTGATGATGCATAGATATACTCGAGGTCATCTCGGTGATATCACATTGAAATAGCTTGCAAGCAAGTGATGTGATCACTAGAATGTTATATCGCGGGAACAAGAAAAGACTGCATGTCGGTAACGAGATCAATCTAGGTATTGATATACCGATGATCGAATCTCGGACATGTAATATATCACGAGACAAAGGGATTTAGTTACAACGTTAAAGGTTCACATGATCACAAGAGTCGTCGTTGAATGTGTGGGAGTCAGTACGGATCTCCAAGTCCCGCTGCTGATTATTGATCGGAGTGTAGGGGTTCCGCGCATAAAAACAATAAATTTTACTCTACGCCCCTGAACCCCTGAAGCTGCCAGGACCTATCTATAAGTAATACGGTAACGGGAGGGGCTTTTTGCGAACTTACCCTTGAAGACCGAAAAGCGTTGTCAATGCTCAGGAGAGCGTGGTTGATGTAGACGAGCCGAAGCCGACCTCAAGGTCGTGATGAAGTCCTTGCGCTCCTTCTGGCTCCAACGACTTGAGTGCCTCAAGTGCGACATCTCACGGGGAGTTACACACGTCCGGTGCCTGACGATGACTCCCGCTTCCCCGATCCAGCAGCAGTTGCGGAAGTAGAGCTCCCGGATCCGAATCCCGCAGCGTGACAGCGCTCTGCGGTGAAGATGTCTCTCGCTCGCGCAGTCCAGACTTGGGACCACGGTCACGAGAGAGAGAGCGGGAGAGAGAAAATATCAATTGGAGGTCCTCCCAAAAGTGGGGAGACCTTTATTGATTATTGGTGTATTTTTCTAGGCCAAATACCCCACTTTATATAGGGGGAGGGGAGGTACTACCTCCCCTCAAGTCCCGGGGTGGGACTAAAGGAGAGGAGGGGGGGAGGAGGTGGCCGCCGGCCACCTAGTGGGCCCCGCGCGGGGGGCTAGGCCTAGCCGGCCTCCCCTTGCCCCTTCTCCCTCTCTTCTTTCCCCTAATGGGCCCTCTCCCTCCGGAATTGGCCCATTAAGCCTTTGACCCTTTTAATTGATTTTCTCTTTATTAAATAATTATGAATAAATGATAACATTCATTCACACATTATCTAATCTCCGTGTCCATGGAACACCTTCCACCTCCACTCCGGACATCCTCCGGACTTACCGAAACCCTTCCGGTTTTCTCCCTTCTCTTCTTCGGTGATTCCACCGATCCTATAAACACTCTCTAAGCACCATCAAGCCCTTAAGCATGATACCCACGGTTCAGGAACACTCCAGACATGGTCGGGACATTCCCGCACCAATGATCGACATAGGGACTTGGATGGCCATGTGACCCCTGTGCGTTCCACGAAGATCTTTCGTCGTTTGAACTAGGACAGTTGTGTCTTATTCCCTTTGTCATTCGATACTTGCATTGCCCGAGATCTGATCAATGACATCACCATGTCGGGTTCAATCTCGTTACTGAACAATGCTACTTAACTCGTTCCGACAAGTGATATCCCCGTGATCTAATCACACGCTGTGCAGCTATTGGATATAACTTCTCCGAGTGGGCCCTTGGGTTCTTTCCGTCACATGGACGGACAAATCCCGCTCTTGACATATATTGCCTCTACGGTTTCCTCTGAATACCTAAACACACCTTTATAACCACCGTTTTACCAGATGGTGTTTGATGCTATCTAAGCACTCTCGGGAGACAGTGATTGATATAGCCTCACGGTCTAAGGAATAGTCTACGAGGATCCATTTCTAATCATCATAACTTGAACTTCGTGACATGATCGGGTCACGATGTTTAGGTTGGGTATTGGTTCATCATCTCATTCTCCGAATGAGATGACCTCATTTCCAACTGGAATAAATGCCACATGATCAGGAAACATGATTATCTATTGACCAATGAACAAGTGACTAGAGTTTCACTGGGAACCCCTGGTTGTTTGTATATAACACGTGTATTGATGTTTCCACTCAATAAAGTTATAACATGATATAAAACTTAATCATAAACTATATGAAATATGTTAATAGTCCTTACTACTATTTGTCTCTAGGGCATATTTCCAACATGGAGAGGGTTCTCGATCATGTCTGCATTATTCGTGAACCGTAGGTTGACACACTTAAGGGATACCGACACCATTTGGAGCAAATATGTTTCAGATAAAGATTTAAGAAAGCGCTTGAATCATTTCGATAGAAACCGGAATTATTTCGGGTGAAATTGCAGAAACTGGTTTTGCACATGATATTGAAATGTTGCAGGGGTTTTATGTGAATGTTTGTTAATTAAAGTATTTAACAAAATTCTAAATAAAATAAATAAAATAGTTTTATTTAATGAGTGCTTGCATTAAATTTGGTGGAAATTTAATGCATGTGAGTATAAGTGTGAGATGGAGGCATATTTATGTGAGTGGAGCATCCACCACATGAATGATGGAAGCGAAGGGGGCACCACCATGGCTGCGACGCCATGGCCCTTGGCTGCCCCCTCTTCCATATAAAAGGCCCCCTCTCCTCCTCACAAAGCACATCTCCTCGTGAAGGATCTCTCTCCCCTCTAGAAATTATTCCCCATGGTCTCGAATTAGCGAGATACATGTTCCCGATGGCTTTATTTCGAAAGGAGTTGCTTCTTCCGCTTCTTTGCTGGAGCGAGGGATGGAGGTTGTCGGGGTACCGGACGTGTGTGCGATCACGGATATACCGCTGCTTTGCGGTACTGGACTTGGTGGTGCTGGACTTGCTAGAGCTGGATCTGATGGACGTGCTGGAGCTAGACCTGCTGGACTTGCTGGACTTCATCACGATCTTGAGACCGGCAAGTGTACGACTACATCATCCATGAGTTCCATCTCATTAATAAAGCTTTGTTGTCTTCGAGGGTATGTTCTCTATGGATGTATATCTACCCATTGCTTGTATCTAATAGATAGATCTTGGCGTATAATAGTTCCCATCGTAGGAAAAATTTTGTTTTCTATGTTGCGAACCCAACAGGATGCCGCCATCACCACACCAATGCCACCATCACCGTGCCATCATCACCATCTCCATTGCCGCTAGTCCTTCATCCTTCCCCATCATGATCTCTGTGATGGGTTGTAACATGGTTTGAACCCCCTTTTATTAATGTTATGATGATTTGAGTAATTGAAGTGTGGCATACTCTTGTTAATTAATATGTTTGTGCTTTCTCTTTACATTGTTCTATTCATGATATTATTCTAGTGATTGGATATGTCCAATCCATTGTTGAGGAATTTACTAGGGATTCACGGAGTATCACAAAACTTATCATTAGTCTCATCTCTTCCATGGGTAGAACTAATAGGCTATTTGCTATAAGTGATTTGCGGAGGCAATAGCATCTTAGGATGCACCACCCAGAGTTCCCTCAAGATCACTCATGATATAGATAGGTATAGTGTTGCGAATTGCTTGACCCTAAAGTGATAGACGGGATATCTTGTGACTAGTACACTTTTTTAGGAGTACGATTGTCCATAGAACTTAATGCCTTTGCTCTAGTTTACCTTGATTGGTCTTGTTACCTTAATACACTATTCTCTAATGAGATGACCCATGTACGAAGAGGGTGTGGACAATTGAGTTGTCTAGTTGCCACTTACTAACGGTGGGAGACAACGGTATATGAGGGACCACCACAATTATTGTTAACAACTATTCCATAAGCACTTATCATGCACACTAGTATACACAACATTACTTGAGGAATCATAGCATTAATATTTCATCTCATTGCATTCACCTCTTTTCAGTTTTACTTTTGTTCTAGTTTTCTTCCAATCTTAGTAGTAGTTATTACAAAACATCTTAAATTCATTTATCCTAGCAACTTATAGAATAGGCTATTTCTAAACCACGGTTTGGGTGTGAACGTGGTCGCATTGATAATGTGGCTGCGGGGTCGTGTTCGCCGATCTCCCATCAGGACAAACTCTTTAAATATTGGCTTCTACAAGTACTGTAATAACAGTGTTATTGGTGCAGGAATCCAGTCATCAAATTGGCGCCATTGCCGGGGAGCAAAGCGTTCGGTTATCTACTCGCACATAGTTTATTTCACTTTGTTGCTATTATCTTACTGCTTTCTTTTATATTGAAAACAATAAAAAAATTACAAAACCAAAAATTTATAAAAACTATTGCTACTAATCATGTCTTCCGAGATAAATTTTGTTCAAGAGATAATACAAGCATTGGAGGAGATAAAGGATTCAAGTTCATCAAGCATGGTTGCTAGACATGAGCTGATAAAGAAATTGCTGGACCAATTGGAAAGGCATTCATTATGGTTGCGTTCTAATGATGGATCTTATTGCACAATTTGTATAATAGATGTCCACTTTAATTTTCAATGTAAGTGTTCCAACAATCCTGCTCTAGCAAATTATAATAGAGATAAATCCTATGCTAGTTTGGAAGTACTAGAATACTTTCTTTTCAAAGGTGCATCTGAAATGGTATTTAGACTAGGAAGTATTGATGTTGAAAGTGAAGCACTTGATCGAGTTTTTATTTTAGTATACCTCATATTCCTGTTTTGCGACAATAATTTAAGTAATAATGCATCGGTATTATATTATTTGAAGCGGTCTAAAACCGCCATGGAGAAAGATAAGCTTTTGCAGGACTCACTAAAGAGCAAAGAGGAAAAGGAGCACAAGGAGGAAGAACGGATTGATCACCCGATCACGCCTTCGACTCCTACTTTTGATTCTATCATTGCTATTAAAACACTAGTCTATGAAAAGGAGGAACAAAAAGGTGAGGTTGACAAAGAGAGTCACACTACAACTTTTGTTTGTGATGCCTCTCACTCTAGTAGTGATTTTTATGATGCTAAAACTATTGATAATTGTTCTGCGGAGGCCTTGTGCCTAGACACTCATATGGAGAGCATTAATAATAATGAACTAGAGATAGAACCTTGCTATGCTAACATGCAGGGTCCTGAACTCCCTACTATGAAGGAAGAATACTATGAAGTGTTCCCCTACACAGGTAACCAAGGTAAATATTTAGGAATTTTATATGAATCTCAAATCCTCTCATTGCAGCTATACACGGAGGCATGTTCGCCAATCTTGGTGCATCAACACTCGCTTGAAAGCGAGAACTTGTTCATCTACATGATGACGATGCACCGTAAGCGGGGTACTACTCCAACCAAACTTTACTTCAAGATGCTCCAAGCTGGTATGTACAACCTCACCTCGAGTCAATATCCCTTGGGATCCAGGTTGGTAATGTATGGAGCATCCTAGCCTAGCTTTATGGCTTTAAAAGAGCGCTTCCCGGGAGGCAACCAGGAAGTTACTATGTGTCTTTCTTAGTTTTGGGTCTTCAATCTAGTTGCATTGGCACTTTTATTCTTTGCACGTTGCTATTAAAGTAATCTTGTTGAAGTTTTCAACAGGTAGAATTTATTGTTACTATGTGTTGCATAAACTCGGTTGTACTTAAATCCCGTTTTATACATGCTAATGTTGGTCAAAAATTTTATCTATCATTTTTCTGTCAAAACATGGTGTTTTGCTAAGTTTCAGGTTAAGAAAGAATTTTCGAAGAAACAGGTAAATTTTGGCGACTCCAGAAGGTTTAACGACCAACTATATGGCGGGAATAAAAATTCTGGTCGTATTCTTGCAGTCGTATAGTTATCTACCCCATCTTCAAATTTCTATTGTAGGGGTACTGCAAGTTTAACGACCAACTATACGGCCGTACCTTTTTGGACCGACCGTATAGTTGCAGCCATATAGATATCGACGACATCTACCCTTCGATGTTCAAGGTACCGTAAGTTTAACGACCAACTATACGGCAGTACCTTTTTTGTCCGGCCGTATAGTTGCGGCCGTATAGTTGGGAAAACCCCTCAAACACCAACTGGAAGGTAACCATTGCTCAAAATTTCATTCTTTCTTCTTCCTTATTCTTCTAAAAACCTCGAAACACCACCTGGGAGCTTCTCCCATGTTTTAGAGAAGCCGAGCATATGTAAACAATAATGTTCTATCTCAGCAATTCCTGAAGTTGTAATTCTCTTTAGTAGTTCATGTTTTCTTTTTGTTTTCTTTCATTAGTTTGGTGAACGAACTTCGTTCGTACACCAAACATCTGTCTTTTATTTTGTGTGTTATTTTTGCAGGGACTTGAACCTTGTATGACAACGTGTACGGTAGTGCCAACCGTGCAAACACTCGCATGAGCCACTTGGTTGCTTCAATTCAATGTTTCAACAATCAGTGTCTGGTAAAACCCTCCAACTCGAACCTATTTTAAATAAGCACATAGGGGCTACACACTCGTGTCTCGTATCCTGTTTCACTTGAACCTCATCACAATCTAGTAGAGGCCACTTCTAGAACCAGTTTGTTGACTTAGGCATGTTGGTTAGGTTGATGAACTGACTCGGTGGGATTTGTATTTTTATCACTTGTGAGCTAAACCCGTGTCTTCAAAAACACAAAAATATTGTGTCTTCTTTCTAGTCTTGTTCCTACCAGGTTCTTAAGGAAGGCATACACCGGATCGTGAAACATTCATTGAAGCAAAGGTTCTTTGTCCATCAAAGTAGAGGTTGAAAGCACCTCAACAGTAAAGTGTGTCACCCTTGCTTTAACTTAAGCTTGGGGAGCTAACCACTTATTATACTCTCTTTTGATAACTGCATTTTCTCTTTTGTTTTCATGATCTTCTCAAGTTGGTATTCTTAGCTTGGGGAGGTTATTTTTCATGCGTAGAGTCTTGTGCAAAGTTCATTATCTTAAAAAAATTTCATGCTATTGTGTATCCTCTGTTTTTGAATGCTTGTTTAGGTGAGTTTTTGTTCATATTTATATAAGGGATATACTTGCTCATGTTAGGCCCCATAGGAGACAAGCCATAGCTTTGATGCACCATGTTCAACTTTTATCTAGCTTATGAAAAATATTGTGATCCTCTAAATATACATTTCCATGTCCTCTATATTTTGAAAAAAATATAATAAAGAAGTTCTTCGAAACTTCCTAGTTGTCACTATTCAGAATTTTCTTAAGTGAATGGTTATGGAGTAGCACAACCCCATAGTGTTGGAAATGATGGTCTAAATAGATGCTTACTAAGTGAGTTCTCAAATAAGAAATGATGTTTCAAAGTTTCGAGATTACATATGCCAAAATTTTGTCTTGGAAATCAAAGTGAGATATTGCCTTATGCGTGTCTTGCGCCACTGTCGCACAACATGGGATGCTAACAGCTCCGCTGGCCTTTGGACAATCCAAAAATAGGAAAGTCTTGGAGTTTGGCTATGAGTTTCCCAACATATGTAGCAAAAATGCTATATTTGGGTATGCATTGGTATCCTCATGGGCCTGCGTTAAAAGCAAAAGTTGGAATACTCCTCTAACCGTTATGAGAAATCATTATACCAAAAAGGGAAACCTTGGTAATGGTCACGAGTGTCCTTCCTAGCCTACACAGTCTCGATTGAACATATACCACTCTTTTGGCATGGTCTCGTTACTAAGAAATATATTTTCTATGAGCTCAACAATCAAAGTTTGCACTTGAGAGACTTTAATTGATGGCATGAGTGGGCAGCATTGGAAAACTCTATTTCTATTTATGATTGACAAATAACCGTGTTCAGCTTTGCCTTATACAAATAAAAATACAATAAAGTGCGTATAGAAGGATCACAAGTTTACTTGCAAGCTAGATTTAACTTTGACATGGGGCATAGAAGTTTTGACTAATCTCTAGTGGTTTAGAATAATATAACTGAGCTTATATTTTCTTGTATGATTATGTGCTCTCTTGCTTTGAGCTTTTAGGAAAAACAAGGATACAGTGCATTGATTTCTAATGATAAGCAAGATCACATCCATTAAGTTATCGATCCCTTTTGCTCAAGGACGAGCAAGATCTAGCTTGGGGAAGTTGATGTCTGTGATAATACAACACTTTTTAGCAATATAAATTGTGTCATTTTCCTATCATATCATGCTCCATCTAACTATTGCTATGCCTGATATGCATGATTAGTTGTTTTTATTAAATTCAATATGAGCTTTGCATATTTAGTAGTTTAGGTAGAATTTTATCCCTCTTCCTTATCTTTGACATGTGTGTAGATGTTGATTATGATTATGGATAAAACAAAGGAAAAAGGAACAAAGAGAGCATAGTATGGAGGGGTTGTAGGGACCAGACTTAGCCATTTAAGGTGTTGGAAAAGTGAATTTTTCCAACTTCTCAAAATAAAGATCCAAGAACACAGGGTTATAGTCCTCAATGAGACAAATTCAACGAGCCCAAGAACACCCAAAACGGAGTTCGTATGAAGAAATGGCGACCAAAATACTAAAAAGTATCGAAGGTTTAACGACCAACTATACGGCGGGAGCAAAAATTCCGGCTGTATAGCTCCCGCCGTATAGTTGCCAAAAAGGTCGCAAACCATGGGATTTTGCCCTCCGGAAGCTCCAGAACCTTCCCTAAGTCATATGACGGTATTGGGGGAACCCTAGGGCACCCCCAAGGCCTATATAAAGGAGGGAGGAGTCAAAGAAGAAAGGAGGAAGCCACCATACACCATATACAAGATCTAGATCCCATCTACCGCCTCCACGGCGGTGCCCTGCCGCCGTGCCGCCTCCATAGCCTCTACAGCTCCACCAAGATCTAGATCTCCATCAACACCATCAAGCCATCCAAGCAAGAATAGGAGGAGAAGGTGGACGCCGCCATCACCACACCGACGCCACCATCACCACGCCGTCATCACCATCTCCATCGCTGCTACTCCTTCATCCTTCCCCATCATGATCTCCGTGATGGGTTGTAACATGGCTTGAACCCCCTTTTATTAATGTTATGATGATTTGATTAATTGAAGTGTGGTGTGTTTTTGTTAATTACTATGTTTGTGCTTTCTCTTTACATTGTTCTATTCATGATATTATTCTAGTGATTGGAGACATCCAATCAATTGTTGAGGAATTTACTAGGGATTCACAGAGTGTCACAAAACTTATCATTAGTCTCTGCTCTTCCATGGGTAGAACTAATAAGCTATTTTCTATAAGTGATTTGCGGAGGCAATAGCAGCTTAGGATGCACCAACCAGAGTTCCCTCAAGATCACTCATGATATATATATGTATAGCGCTGCGAATTGCTTGACCCCACAGTGACAGACGCGATATCTTGTGACTAGCACACTTGCTTAGGAGTACAGTTCTCCATAGAACTTAATGCCTTTTCTCTGATTTACCTTGATTGGTCTTGTTAGCTTAATACACTATTCTCTTACGAGATGACCCATGTCCGAAGAGGGTGTGGACAATTGAGTTGTCTCGTTGCCACTTACCACCGGTGGGAGACAATGGTATATGAGGGACCGTCACAATTATAGTTAACAGCTATTCCATAAGCACTTACCATGCACACTGGTATACAAAACATTACTTGAGGAATCATAGAATTAATATTTCATCTCATTGCATTCACCTCTTTTCAGTTTTACTTGTTCTAGTTTTCTTCTAGTCCTAGTACTAGTTATTACAAAACATCTTAAATTCATTTATCCTAGCAACTTATATAATAGGCTATTTCCAAACCACGGTTTGGGTGCGAACATGGTCGCATTGACAACGTGGTTATGGGGTCGTGTTCGCCGAGCTCCCATCGAGACAAATTCTTTAAATATTTGCTGCTACAAGTACTACAATAACCCTGTTATTGGTTCAGGAACCCAGTCATCAGGTCTACCTCAAATCCCAGTTGGTGCATGGTGTTGGGTCCGCAACATAGAAAACAAAAATTTTCCTACGATGAGAACTACACGCCAAGATCTATCTACTAGGTATAGAGCAACGGGTGGACATACATCCAACGAGAACTTACCCTCGAAGACAACAAGTTTTGTTAACAAGTAGGAACTCGTGGTTGATGTAGTCGTACACTTGCCGATCTCAAGATCGAGTGGAAGTCTGAGCACCGCAACTCAGCAGCGCATCCGTACTCGCACACACGTTCAAGCCACCGAACAACCTCCACCTACTCGCTCCAGCGATCCAACGGAAGCAGCAACTCCTTCCAGACGAAATGCCACCGGGAACATGTATCTCGCTAATCCGAGACCATGGGGGAATAATTCTAGAGGGGGAGAGAGATCCTTCACAAGGAGGTGTGAGGAAGAAGGAGGAAAAGAGTGGCCTTTTATAGGAGGAGGGGGTACCCCCTCTCTCCATGGCCGACGCATGGGGGGTGACCCCTCACCTCCCCCATTCATGTGGTGGTAACCCCTCCACATTAAAATGCCTCTTCACATTCCCCTTTAAAGTCCCTACTTTAAATGCATTAAAATTCTCCAAGTTTAATCCTCTCTCATTTAATAAAACTCTTTTATTAAATTTATTCAGAATTTTGTTAATTACTTTAATTAACAAACATTCACATATAGCCCCTTGCAATATTTCAATATCCCATGCAGAACCACTTTCTGCAATTTCACCCAAAACAGTTTCCGGTTTCTATCGAAACAATTCCCGCGGTTTGCAATTCTTTCGTCTGAAACATATGTGCTCCAAAATGGTGTCCGGTAACTCTTAAGTGTGTCACCCTACGGTTCGCAAATAATGCAGACATGATTGAGACTCCTCTCAGATCAATAGTCAGAAGCGCGACCTAGAGATCCATTCCGACTCCTGCATATTCAACGATGACTTCTGTGATCGTGAGAACCTTTAACGCTTGTAACTAAATCCCTTTGTCTCTTGATATAATACATGTCCGAGGTTCGATCATCGGTATCCAAATACCTAGTTTGATCTCGTTACCGACATGCACTCTTTTCTCGTTCCCGTGATATAACATTCTAGTGATCACATCACTTGCTTGCAAGCTATCTCAATGTGATATCACCGAGAGGGCCCAGAGTATATCTATCCGTCATCGGGATTGACAAATTCCACTCTTGATCCATGAGCCTCAACATAACACCTTCGTAGTACTGAACCCATCTTTATAGTCACCCTGTTACGGTGTGACGTTTGATGTTATCAAGATACTCTTCAGGTGTTAGCAATTAACATGATCTCATGGTCTAAGGATAAAGATTACTTCGTATGATGTTATAGCAATATAAACATAATGACTTGATCGTAATGCTATACTTCGGATGAATGTTCATCACATCATTCCACCAATGGTGTGACCTTGTTATTAACAACATCCAATGTCCATGATCAGGAAACCTTGATCATCTTGTTAATCAACAAGCTAGTCTATAAGAGAGGCATAACTAGGAACCCTTTTTGTTTATTAAACACACATGTATTGATGTTTCCGATCAATACAATTCTAGCATGCAAAATAAACATCTATCATATATAAGGAATATATAATAACAACTTTATTATTGCCTCTCGGGGCATAATTCCTTCACATGGCGTAAGCCTACCAGTCTCCAACTTCTTCCTCGAGATCCTCCAGCACTTCCGGGTACTCCCCCACAACCTCTCTCCCAACAGCATCCTTGTACTCAACAATTATATAGCTTTGTGCAAAGGATACCTAGGAAGTAGGCCTAGGTTAGATCTGTTTGTATAATTTTTCACCGTCAAGAGAGAGTCCGTCGAATCCAAGGATGAACTGCGGATTTGCGGAATAATCAGTTTTAAGATCCGTACTCACCGGCGATTCCCTGACATTGTCGGGCATGAATCCTACAAGAACTGGCACCGAACATATTTCTATGGTCCAAATATCTCTCTGGAGGGCCGCCAAGATTCATACCTTGACTTTGTCAATGGAGCTGCCACCGAGGCACCCATGTGGAGATCCCAATGCCCTCTTCCGTCCGACGACGAGGCCTCTCGCACCATAAGGCGGATTGAGTGGCTGGTAGATGGAGGATTGACCGGTTTGGACCTAGCCATGTACTGGTTCACGAGGCGGATCCAACCTCTGCAGCACTGCGTCGAGCTAATGTGCAAATACTCCAAATGTAGGAAAGATCCTATGTGAATCTCGCATGACAACCTTTCCAATGACTCGATCAAGCTCTAGCTTAAGGACATCGTCAAGGTGAAGGACAAGAAGCGTGGCCTCAAGATCACCTTTGACATGTTTGAAGGCGACAAGTGCCCAGAGGTAACTGTGCTTCCTTTGTTACTCGTTATGTATGTATACTCTAAGGTCTTTCGTCTTGAATGCATCACTTACTTGACTCGTTGTTGGATCTATCAGTTGGCGACCTTGGCGGCTGCGGTGACCCAGCATACCACTGCATGATGTAGTACACTATAGTCGTTGACATAACACCAATAAAACACCGTTCACTAGTATTATATCCCTCATAGTGGTACAAAAGAAACATAGCAGATCCAAGACATGACTATAGATTACGACTCAACTCTTTACAAAAGGTCCAGAGAGCACTCTAGGTTAAAGAGGAAGAAATCAACTTCTTACAAAGAAGAACCAGAAATAACATCTCAGAACTATCTGATGACTAATACTAGCATCTGAACTAATTGACTTGCAATTGCTGCTAGTGCAATGCTCTAGAGAAGTAGGTGTTATGGCTAGAGTATCTACTCCTATTTAATCAAGAACTTCGTCTTCACTTCGGTTGATGTATATGTTGACTTCATTGACTTTATTGAAGAACTTGAGCTATCGATGATGGTTTCTTGAGCATAAGTTGATGTTGAAATTGTCTTCAACGGTTTAGAACCTAGCAAAGGTTAAGAAGGTACGGTTGAGTACGAGCGTACTCAACAAGTTCACTAAAAAGGAGTGTTTGTTGCACTAACTACAGCCACAAACCATAGGTCGTAGGCAATGCAGGTTTTTATAAACATTTCTTCAAAGGTTGCTTTTATTTTGAAAACTATGTCGTCAGCGTTCACAGGTTTAACAGAACTTTCGTGGAGTTCCTTTCCTACCGTGTTCGTAACTCCTTCCGGAACAGGGAGTAACATGTCACAGTTCTTACACTTTGCAGAGGTGCATTGGTTTACCCATGAGAGACCAAATCCTTGTTGCACAACCAGGCGAATCTTTCCCGTCCATAATTCCTTGATGTAAGGCCTAGTAGATGATCCAAGCCAATCACTGCCCTTCTCCGCGACCCCGCATGAAGATACGATCCCCCAAGAAGGTTTACCACGTCTACAGTCCGTGTAGCCTCTCGATGACTCTGTAAGCAGCTCGGCATGGCAGCCACCATTAGCCATGGTGAACCTCCACCAAGACAGCTATACACAGATAATCTAGACACCTAGATCGCGGGGCACTGAGGGGTCTCACTCATGTGCTGGATTCTCCACGACAATTCTACAGCTTCACAATAAGGTCATCCGTTCAGACGAATGGAACAAGATCTAGCTGACTTCTTCGTCCCATTCCAGATCTCATAGTTAACGCGTAATATACGACGCTAGAATCACTGGCGTCATTGGTTGTTAAGTCCTAGATATTATGTTCCTTTACCACTGGAACCGTATCGGTAGATTATTACCATCTTCTATTATATATTAAAGATACATTACAGGCGAACCAGAAATTAGAGAAATAGATTAGAAAATCCCAGAAAAAACAGAAACATCCGACTGTTTGTTTACTATTTAATTTATTTACAGCCAATAGATGAACGGAATATCCAATTAGCATTGAATTGAAGAAAAATTACCCACCTTGCCACTGTAACCACACGAAAAGATGTGTCTTTTATCAAACCCTAAACCAAATCAACTACTCCGTACTCCTAGTTTAAAAAAAAAAAAAACTACTCCGTACTCCTTTTTCTCCCTGCGTGGCCGCCGTCGAGAGTGTTGTTGCCGTCCTCAAGCGCTTCAGAGTTCAGACCTCCGATGTTCAGTAATTATGATTGTCGTGCATGCTAGGTAGTGTTAATTCATTATTTCGTATGATTTCCTGCAAAGGTACGCATACAATTCCTCCTCGCAATAGTTCGATCTTGATTTAGATGCAAATCTTCTGTTCCCGTTTTTGACACGCACACCTCTAGGTTCCCTCATACACACCAGATCTTCTCCTTGATTTCGCATGTGATCGGCCTGCTCCACACCATAGGATCCTCACCTGGATCTGCAGCTCGAACATGAGTAATGGAAGTGAGCAGGTCAGCACTTCAACGCCGGCTATTAAAATTATTAGTGGGTGCTCACGAGTCTCAGTGATTTCTAATCTACAGCTCGAACGGGAGCAGCGGAAGTGATCAGCAGTCCGGTGCAGACGTCCAGCCTCAGTGGTTCATCATGTCTCTCTGCATGACTCCGGATGACAATCCCATGAGACTGCAACCTGGTGGAAGAAACAAATCCTATACGACCTGGGTCGTACCTCTTCGACGGTGGACCAACTTCTACACGTGACATGTGGCAAACCAAATCTCAAAGCAATTGTTGTCTTCTTCCTCAAATTCTCCATTAGAGCAGCTGCGTCACAGCCGGCGTTGATGGCATCGCTGTGGCTGCACAATTCGCGTCCGTTTCAGAATCAACAACTCTAGAATCGCCGTCAATAGCTAGTATGGCCTCCCAGTTTTTTTACCTGCTTGACATCGGAATATCGCGACCCGATTTCCAATCAATCTGCGGGAATCAGATCAAAGGTGAAGTCCAACAAGGAGCACGTATAGGGCCATGTAGCAGAAGCTCTAGGCGGCGTCGTTTTCATGCCCGTCGTCGTCTCCGGCCGCCGCCACGCGGGGGAGTCAGTCCGTGTCAACGTCGCGCAACACAGTCATGGTAGAGATCGACAAAATGAGTACCGGCATCCCATGGACGTCTTGGAGGAGCCGGACGTCATCTTAGGCGTCGGCATGCTCTGGCCCCTCCGCCGGCGATGAACCATTCGGGAATCAGGAATGGCTGCTCGATGGAATTGTGATCGGTAACCGGGGGCTGATTGCTTTGAGATTTGGTTCGACACATGTCACACGTAGAAGTTGGTCCACCGTCGGAGAGGTATGACCTGGGTCGTATAGGATTTGTTTCCCAACCTGGTGGCCTGGACGGACGGAAAAGCACCAGCAGGAAACGACCACATGCAAGTGCATGCTGGGTGACTAGATTAATTTTGTTTTTCTAATGTCTATGCATGTAGGATGATGATGATCAGTTCAATTGAGCAAGTTGTTTGCCGATCGCTCCTTGGGATGCAAGTTCCTCCTGGCATTGTGATTTTGCAGCCGATGAATCAAACAAAAAATCATTGGTATGGTGCCCGCAATGACCCAGACTTCTTCGGTAATTAGCACATCATTACATTGTTTTGAGTTTTGTCCTTGAATGATCTCGTTCCAGATTTTTTTATTTGTTAGACCAGTAAAATATCAATCTGCCATTGAGTTGCACCCTCGAGCGCTACAGAACTCCAGTGTTCGCGTAAACAATTGCTCCAGATGACCAGGCCTTCAATGTTCGCGTAATTAAGAAAACGTCATTCATGGTAGGCACCGTGCAACGATGATATTGTATGTTGTGCTGCAAAGGTACGCATACGGTTCCTCTACATAATATTTCCAGTTTGTATGTTTATATGAATTCCTTCCAGCGACAGTTATGCAGCACACCCAATCTTGCATAGCTATAGACTCGCACGACTGTCCCCAATTCCAGCACATCCTGAGACACACCTCACCAGAGGAACTACCAGACACTGAATGTGTCCTAAAGCTCGTGGGTCATGACACAGAATGATACACCGTTCAACTGAGCCTTACATTACTAATTCTAAGACAAGAAGTGTTAGTAGGTGACACATAAAATTGCATCGACTACAACTTATACAAGAAATACATGACAGCAGATTAAAGTACATTGAAGTCATCTTGATTCTTGAGACATCACAATTCTGAGCGAATTCTTTTTGTACTTACATCAGTTGTCCCTCTTTCAAGTTTACCCCAGAGTCAAATATAAAGAACCTACCTTAAAAATAATCATTTTCTGTAACACGCCGGATTGCGCGTGGAACTGCAAGCCATTAGGAGCACGGATCGATAGACTTGGCAGCACAAGACCACATATCCATCGATTTGGCAAGGAAGAAGGGGATTGAAGGATATAGAAACAAGATCACAAATTTCCTGGTCGAGCTCTTCCACAGGCTCAGCCGATGATGAGATCCGGGTTCTTTTGCCTATCACTAATTACATGGCACTTTGTGTAGTTCTCTAGCATTAGATGGGGAAACGAGGCTTTCTAATTGTATGGTGATTGCAGATGCAATTATTTTTACAAAAGCTATCTAATTTAAGTTGTGCATGCCCAATTATTTGGTCTAGATTTGATAAGAAGACGGATCGTGACATAGCTCTCATGATATTTTGCTAATTGCCAATACAAGAAAAGTTTCTTTCCGCAACAACTTGGCCCGACGGTCGTTGTAGAAGGCGCGTCTTCCGCGACGAAATTCTCGGCTTGGCCGTGGTCGATGCAAAACTTTTTTTTCCGGTTTCGCGGCCCTCTACTACGACGGATCTGCTAAAAACATGAAGGAAGCTCAATCAGCGCGTGGTAGAAGCAAGATTTCGTTTCCTCGCGCGATGTTGACTCGCCGAAGTCTTTTGAGGCGTGTGGGTCCCGGACGTCGGTGTATCTAGCGGACCATATTTTTTGATCGCGCCTCCCTGATTTGAACTCATAACGTTGCTCGAGGCGTCTGCCGTTTATTCAGGCTGCTAGGTCCCACATGGCAGCCTCTCATTGGAAGGATCATTTGTATGATGGAATTTTTCCCTTCGCTCGCGCTACCCTGTTCCGAAGTTGATAGCACTGCTCGATGCATCACCGTCTAATCAACCTCCTAGGACCCATATGCCATCCTCTCATTAGAAGAAACGTGTGTATAATGAATTTTTTCCCTTGGCTATTTCCTCTCTGATTTCAACTCGATAACGTTGCTCGGTCTATCTGCCATCTAGTCACGCTGCTGGGTCCTCCATGTCAGCCTCACATTATAAGAATCGTGTGTATGATGGAATTTGTTTCTTTGCTCGCGCTACCCTGTTCCAAACTTGATAGCACTGCTCGATGCATCTAGCATTTAATCAAACTCCTGGACCCCACATCTCATCCTATCATTAGAAGAAACGTGTGTATGGTAGAACTTTTTCACTCGGTCGCGCCTCCGTGTTCCGAACTTGATAGTGTTGCTCGCTGCATCTACCATTTAATCATGATGGAGAGTCCCACATGTCATCCACTCATTAGAAGAAACGTGTGTATGATGGAATTTTTGCAGTTTTTCCAGGCTGCTGGGTCCCCCATGTGAGCTTCTCATTAGAAGAAACGTGTGCATGATGGACTTTTTTCTCACTCGCGCCTCCCTGTTTCGAACTTGGCACCGTCGCTCGAGGCAGAACCTGTATAAGGCTGCACTACTCGGTCCCACATGCCGGTCTCTTTGTAAATCAAACCTGCGTATGATGGATATTTTTCGGCCACGTGTCCGCTGTTTTGACCTTCGCAACGTTGCTCGATGTGGCAGCCGTGTATGGGCTTGCTGTTGAGGCCCCCATGTCAGCCTCTTTGGTATGTTCTGGCTTGTGGGTTCCAGATGCAACCTCGTATGTTCTGGCAGGTGGGTTCCTGATGCCAGCCTCTCTGTACAAGTATTTAATTTTTTTTCAAACCCGACCATTAAACTCGAGGTATACTGAAGGCTGGTGGGTCCGTGATGTCAGCCTCTCCATAAAGCAATATTGCTAGAAGAAAAAATATAAACCCAAGATAATTTTATGTCAAGCACAGATAATTGAACTCAAGACTTCAAAACACATATAAACCATGTGCGTTGCCACAACGACAAACAACATAGATGAACATTCTCATTAAAAAGATTTATAGTACCTATAACTTACATATTATCCTTCTTAAAAAGATTTTATGTGTCCATGTTATCTCTCTTATTAAAATAAAAGGGAAGCGATCCTGGCATCTCAATTTATTAAATGTCAGATAATGGAGTAGTTTCTTAAAAACATGGGTAGACGGGTTTTTTATTTTTGTTTTAAAGGGCAATTCCAAAAACGCTGAATTAAAAAATTTGGGCTATTCTACATCTACTATACTCAATGGGCTATACTCCATGCGCTATTCTCCATAGGCTCCTTGATAAATATTTAAAGGGGTTGTCGTCAGCAAGTCCCCTGACCCCTATCAGGTCGAATTAAATTATTCTCGGCTAAAGAGGGGCCGAATGGGCTAGATTTTACCTCCTCTTTAGTAGAATTTGTATTATGCCGTGGCTCGGCTGGATTCGGAACACAGACCTCACTACCGGAGGGAAAAAGAAAAGATAATTTTTTTGACATATATTCGTGTAAAAATATCTAAAGAACAAGGGACACAGACCGTGTGCGCCAAAACTGGACTGGTATCCAATGGCTTCACTTGGTACCCTCTCATTTCTATCCAAAACACATCCAACGGTTCCGATGACACACAGGCAAAAGCTCTAGTGCAAGCAGCCTAGCAGCAGCGACATAACTTTTTTATAAATTCAGTAGCATTTGAAAGATCGAGTAGTACATAATATGACAGAAAAAATATCGAAAGATTCCTAGTTCATATTCAGCAGCACTTGATCGATTCTGCAGCATTCCAAAGTGACTGTTTCAGCTATACAGGCAATGAAACTCAATAGCAGTACCTAGAGAACCCGTTCATATTTCAGCTCTAAAAACCTTGTCGCACGATCAGTTTGCTCTTTTCTCCGAACATACTCGATTATTGGAGGAAGCATAACTTACGATCAAGTATGATTTTGTGTGCATACCTCCGCTTCACATTAATACCAGTGTGACCCTTATATATATGCATCCCAAAATTCCCAAGCCTCATCTTGATTGTGACAAAGCCAAGTTTAAAAAGGAAAGCAAGACCATCTACTGCACTTGATCTAAACAGGTATCAGTATATCAGTATTAGTTCTAGAAAATACCTTAGTAATAGTAACAACATAACACTTGACAGATTGAGTAGCATTTGAAGCTTGAGCAGTACATAATAAGATAGAAAAAATATCTATAGATTCCCAGTTCATATTCAGCACCACTTGACAGATTCAACAGCATTTCAAAGTGACCGATTCAGTAGTACAAACAATAGCCAAAAGAAATGACAGATTCAGCAATATAGACATTGAAATTCAATAGTTGTAGCAAGGCTATGACTCAAAAGGAAAGAGAGTCCATATTCAGCACTCGATCGGAACAAGTACTAGTACATATGTATACTACAAAATAGATTACCAGTAGCAAGTTAAGACCTCCATACAAAATACTCGGCATAACGCAACGTGTTAAGTGCTGGCCGGGTAGCACTTTCTTTCCTGCATGTTACCCTTTCCTTATCACACCGTCGCCTGTGGGCCCACTATATCAGCAGCGTACATTGGAAATAGGTATACATTGCCGCAAACTTGTTCCACCTCTCCCCATACAAATTGAATCTGTCACCAACATAAAGTAGTAATTAATTAGTACGACGTTACATATCTTAACATTGGGATCATCGCAAAGAATATTTAGATGTTTTATCTCACTTTTGAAACTTGTTGATGCAATACTTCGACGAACGGTTCATAAGCTTTCAGGTAACACCGCGGCTACGACAGGCACGACCTGAGCCCTTCCATGGCGACTTTGGCCGATGATGGTCTGCTCGTCAGCTTAGATGTCGCCACCATTTCGACCGCATGGAGTTCATGCCATAGAGACAGTGACCAAAGCTTCACCTTGTACCATGGCGATTCGCACGCCCCTGAACTGACGAACGTGGGGGATATGATGATGTCCGTGGTGTGGCCATCAATTTGGGTGACGAACACGGTGCCCTCTTTCCCGATGCTGATGATATCCGCTCTCCGCGAGCCCCTGTGGGCACCGGCTTAGACGGCTCCCAGTGTTTGTGGCTATAGGGCATTATGGGCGTAGTACTCGAGTGGGCAACTCTGAGGTGACGGACGAGCTCTACCATAGGTGTTAGCTCTACCAACGAGGTGATGAACTCGCATCCAGGCTCCATGCAGACTTGTTGGCCGTGAAAGCACCAGATTATGTGGTCGTAGACGTTGTTGTAGGGGACGAGTGTCCCGCAGTGGTTGTTGGGGCATCTGCTACATTTTTCGCCCGCGACTTGGCGGTACAGCTCCTTGGAGCATGCGACCAGCCGAGCGCCGCTGGTAGTGTCCAGACGCATAGTGATTTCGTTGAAAATGTCGTCGCCGACCTTGCTCCAGACGCAGTGTAGTGGGTTGTGCGTCGATTGCGACATCAGGATGGATTGGGGGGAAGAGGTCGGACCAGAGTATGACTATCGGGGGACTTTTGGAGAGGGGTGGCGTGCGGCCTGCAAGATTCGATGCAGCGGGCGAGATGGCGAGGAAAATGTGTGAAGCATGCACTAGAGTGGGGATAAAAACAACAGAGATGGGGAAGATGAGATGGCTCTTTGAACGAGTTTTTTTGCAAGTCCTCTGGAGTTGCATCCACGATGCCGATTAGCTTGGCTTACACGCTGCAGTGCACTAAATTAACCATCTGAAATCCTGGCGCATTTTATAGCTAGGCCGGCACGCTGCCATGCGCTAAATTAACCATGTCATAACCTGTACCATTACAGCTAGGCCGGCGCACTGCCGTGTACACCGACTAGAGTTACTACTACTGTCATGTTTAACCATATGATGTTTGTTTAGTTTGCTAAAAAGGATTATACTGTGTAGGGCTGGACTATCGAGCAGCTCGACTCGTTAAGGCTCGGCTCGTTAAGCCTCATGCGCATTAAGGCTTAGATCATTAAACTCGTTAAGGATAATAAGCAAAAATTAAAGCTCAGCTCAGTTCATTAGATGTTAACGAGCGCTCACGAGCTGCTCGTTATGAAAATGTATCAGCCTCAAGACAGAGGTATACCAATAATTAAAAACGATAGTCAGCAGGGTTCAGTCAGTGCCACGGTCAGCAGATCCAGATCGAGAAGATGGAGATGGGGTATGCAGTGGGAGATGACGAGTTGACGAGACACATGAGAAATATTCTAAATCGATCGGGAGAGTCTTGGGTAAGGTTTTTGTTCGGTCGCTCTCGCTCCTGGATTGATCGGTCTTACTCAATGGGCTAGATGTTTGCCTTAGATGGGTTGCCTGTCATCGGATTAATGACAAGTACGCCATGAGGGGGTCCTCGAAGCGTGCGGAAGAGAGGGGGTGCGACGTATGGTATTCCGGGACGGTGAGCACACAAGTTTACCCAGGTTCGAATCCGCCGGCTTTGGACGGATCCTACTCCTGCTAGCAATCCAGTAATACGGCAAAGCCGGAATATGGGTTACAAAGGTTTCGCCTGTGCGAGTTGAGATTGTAGACTATTGAGGTTATGCCCTAAAGGCTCTCCCTAGGACGGCTTATATAGATATCCGGCCTAGGGTTTACAGGAGAGATCTATCCGGCTACGACTAAGAGTCTGTTATAGAGTACATCTTGAACTACAAGTAACACCACGGCCTAAGTCGGTAAGTCTTCTGGGCCTTCCTGTAGCTGGATTGGACTCCGTCTTCTCTCCCTGACTGGGCCGCCCGTGAAGCAATGCTCTAACCTGAAGTGGGCCACCCTGGTCAGTGAGGAACTGTGAGGATACCCAGAAAGTATATCCCCAACAGCAGCCCCCGGAGGCCTCCAAGATCGAAAGTCGGATTTATCATCGTCTAGCTTGATCTTCGGCTTGCAGAATCTTGAAGGGTTCCTGAAACTTCACAACAAAAGATACGATCCGGGTCTTAAAAAATAAGTCGGACCTTTCAGTTGGTAACTCAGATTTTCCAGCTCGCTTTTAAACTAAGCCGGAACTTGGTCTCTAACGCCACCTGACACAAGCATGGTCAAGTCACGTCATCTGACAGACGTTCCGTCAGCACGACCGTTGGTGGGTCCGCGGTTCGCGGAACCGAGGCGCCGTTTCAATGCGTGCGTGGAGATCGAGCCGACGCAATCATCGCGCGGGCCCTTCCCAGTTCTTTCCACGACACATGGCGGTTACACTGTAGCATTTGCACGAATCTTGGCGCAAGTAGGTGGATATTAGGGGTTTAGATTTCTTCTTCTCATCCCCACCAGTCCTTTGCCATTCCTTCCTTCCTAATCTTCCCACGCGCACAGAGCCTCCTCGTCCTCCTCCCACAGATCTCCTAGCGCCGCCACCTTAAGGTCACTTTTTCCACCGGAGAAAAATGGCTTCATCTTCGTCTTCCTCTGGTCTGGCGGCAGCGGCAGCAACAGCGGAGAAGGAGAGTTTCCGGGGAGTCTGGATCCCCTGCGCCCTCAATGAGGAGGGACTCAAGAACGTGGAGAAGGAGGGGTTTCTCGCCGTCGGCGACTGGCGGACCGGCTTCGGGGAAACCATCCCCAATCCGCGCGAGGGCGAGCGCGTCCACTTCAGCACCCATCTAGACCGAGGTTTTTCCTTTCCTCCCTCGGAGTTCTTCTCCGAGGTGATTGACCACTATGGAGTTCAACTCCATAATCTTCCTCCCAATTCCCTTCTAGAAATGAGCGCATATGCTGCGCTTTGCGAGGGATTCCTCGGCATTAGGCCGAGTTTGCTTCTCTTCCGGTACTATTTCCATGTCCGGACAAATTCTATTGCTACCGGTGTTCCTTACATCACCGGTACCATTAGTTTTTCTACTAGACGAGACCGGGCATATCCCAAAATTTCTGCCAGTGACTCGGTCAAACAATGGCCAGCCACTTTTTTCTACCATAGGGATATTCCGGCTCCCGGCAAAGCTACTTCTTTGCCGGCTTTTGTCGACGGAGCCGCCACGGCCCAGCCGTCCTGGGATGAGGCTGCTCTGGCTCTCACCAATGATCTGATCCTCGCTAAGAGGCGGATCGAATACCTTATCAAGCACAAGGGTTTGAAAGGATCCGACTTAGTCCAATGCTGGGTCTCACGTCGGATCCAGCCACTTCAGTACCACGGGGATAGACTGATGCACTCCATCACGTCTTCCAAAAAAGACTCTCTCCGCATCAGCCCCAAAGCCTACTCCACTCAAGGCTACATCAGCCAGATCAAGTGGCTGATCAAGGGGTGGATCGAGAGGAGGATTCCGGAGATTTCTCTGGATATGCACACGGCGGAAAACCCCGTGGTGCCAGTATGCTTTTATCATCACATCTTTTATGTGTTTCTATCTTTGAGTTATATTGTAATACTGATACATTTTCTTATTTTTAGCTTGCTGACATCCCCGAGTCAGAACTTGCTCCACTCGAAGGATACCCTCCAGAGTTCTCTCATGAGGTGGAAGTAGTTCCATTGCCGGATCTTGCGCTCAAGAAGCGCAAAGCTCCGACAGTAGCGGTTGGCACAAAGGAGGTGCCAGTCGTGAAGAGGTAACCTTCTGTCACAACTTTTCCGCCTTTGTTCTTTACTCAAGTTTCTTTCCGAGATGTAATGTTTTCGACTTCACTACTTTCTCAGAGAAAAATCAATCATCAAGGGCAAGGGGAAGGGGACTTCTTCGAAGCCCTTGCGCCAGACGAAGCTTACAATAGCTTCCCCTGCCGTGGCTCCTCCGACTCTGGTCCCTCAACCTTCTGCAACTCCGGCGATCATCCCTTCTCTGGTGATTGCAGAAGATCCGGCTCCTCAAGCGGAGCCGATCATCCTTGGTTCGCATACTGACGTCACCACGAGTGCGTCAGGTCAAGATAAGGGTGAACCCTCTTCGGGTAATGATCCCTCGGCTGAAGTCTTCGCCGAAAACCTCCTCAACAATTCGGGTCTTGCCAAATTTGGCCTAACCCGGAAATCTGCAGAGGAGATCCAGCGGCTAGCTAGGCAAGTCCTGGACAAAAGCCATCTATCCCCTGAAGAGGAGGCGCAAGAAGCAGAGGACGTCAAGTTCTCCGACCTTCTCACTCAAGTCCGCCTTCGCGACGAGAGGATCAGGACTGGCGAGCTTCCAACAGCTCCAGTGATCCCTCTTACTCTCGCCGAGAAGGTGGTAGCTGAAGTGAACGCGGGTTTAGACAAACTCACCCGCAAGCAATATGTAAGTCGGAATTCCAACTCTTGTTTTTACATTATGTTATATCATATCCTCTAGCCCCCAAGCATGAAGTAGGATATAGAATCCGAGTTTATGCTTTTATTAGGATGCCAAAGAATGAACTAGTGTAGCCCCCAAGGCTCGTGCTGATATTTAGTAGAAATATTAGCCCGAGTCTTAAGTAGCTTTCTGACTTTGGGTATTCTGACTTACAGAAAGTATGTTCCTAAAACCAGGAATTATTGTCCAATGTCTGTAATAAGCGGAGAGAGATCAAATCTCTCCGGCTTAAAAATGCTGAGCTCAAGGTAGCCAAGGACGAAGCCGAAGGTAAACATTTCGAGATCCTTGCCTTTTGCTTTTTAATGTCGAATTTTTCTGAACTGTTGTTCTTTTTGTCTTACAGCGTTGGTGAAACAATCCATCGCTATGATTGAAGAGGCCGAGAACCTCAAAACCCTAGTGGTGGAAAACAAGGGACTTCGCCAAGAGCTGGATAAGCTCAAGGTGGATCATGAAACGAGCATAGCTCAAGTCCTAGAATCCTCCTCCATGGCCACTGAAGAGCGCGATCGCAAGATTGCCGCTCAAGATAAAGTAATCTTGGACCTCAAGAATGAGCTTGGCAGAGAGAAGGATATATCCCAGGCACTCCGGGCTGAACTCCAGAGTCTCCAGGAGGAGAAGACCAAGATTGACGACGTCATTCTTGGTACGTTCCAACTTTCTGACTTATCTTTTCTTCGACTGTTATCAATGTCAGATTTTTCTTGACTTGTTTTGTGTATAGGTCCTCTAAAGTTGTCGGACTCTTCCTCGTCCGAGCCCCGCACTCACCGGCTTACCCAAATCGGTGATCTTCTTCATGACTACCGCCAGTCCCTTGAGGACATTGGTGAGTCTCTCAGGATTCCGGACATGCCAAGCATGTCGGATTTTGAGGTGCGGGACAGGGCCAAGGAGATGCCGCAGCTTGTTCGGGACTGGAATATGTCCTACACGTGGACTGCCGCGCAGAATGCCCTCTCCATGGTCATGAGCCACCATGGAAACATGGAAATATGGCAAGTGACTAAAGGGTACTGCAAGGTAGACGAAGACGGCCAGGAGCAGGACCTTCAAGCCATCATGCACTCCTATGCCGGATATGGGTGCCACGTAGCTGATCTGACCAGCTACGAGATCCCCTTCTTCACCCGCGTGGATACTCCGCCTCCTCCTGAAGAAGAAGCCGAAGAAGTTTCCGACGATGAACGCACCAACTCGGATGCGGATATCTCGGAACGATATCAAGGTGAAGTGACCAGTGAGCCAGTAGATCCTTCATCTCCTCCTGCATCATAGACCACAAAATTTTGTATTATTCTGTGAAAGAACATGATGCGTTTTGTAAATATTAAGTACTATGACTTTTGCTAGTGCTAAGTTTTTATCTATTCAGCACTTTTGTCCTTAGACTTTTTTTTGTGTGCCTGAAATGTTTTCACAAGCACTTATATTTTCCGTCTCGACTTATTGTTTATCTGGCTTTCCGCCTTGTCCCTTTCGTGAGCCAGCTAAACCTTCAGCCGAAAATTTTGCCGAGCAATGGAGCTCAATTGCTAAACTAGTTTAAACTCGGAAACAAAGCCGGCTTCCAGTATCAACAATTCACTACTCGGAAAATACCCGCATCCGGCAATCAGATAAATAACCAAAGTAAAGACTAGAAAATTTTAGAGTTATACCCGAAGGTAGCAGTTTTTAGAAATAAAAATCTAGACCAGAACGAACATGAGCATAAAGTACTTTCAAACATTTTGGGATTTTCGACTATGACATGATCATTCGGAAATAAGATGGTTTAAGAACTTCTCAGAAAAACTTGAGGCAACCAAAACTTTTATTTCTCACAGAACATGTACATATGTATGATTACAAAGAAGGATAAACTAAGAATAAAAGGGACGTAGCTGAGCAATATTCCATGGTCTGTCTAACTCATCCGGATTTGTACTGCCTCCAGCTCTCTTTCTCTTCTTAGTAGCAGGTCTTTCTTTGACTGGCCTCATGTCAGTTAAGTAGTACGATCCATTGTGCAATACTCGACTAACTAAAAAGGGCCCTTCCCATACTGGGGAAAGTTTGTGCTTTCTTTATTGCACAAGCCGGAGAACCAAATAACCTTTATTGAAAAGATCTAGTTCGGACTCTCTGGCTATGATACTTGTGTAACTTCTGCTGATAGGCTGTAGATCTCATTTCAGCAACGACGCGAACTTCTTTGACTAAGTCGAGATCATTTTGTCGAGAAATTTCGGCATCCTCTTCGATATACGCAGCCACTCTAGGAGAAGTATGAATTAAATCACTAGGAAGAACTGCTTCTGCACCATAGACCAAGAAGAAAGGTGTATATCCTGTTGACCTGTTCGGAGTTGTTCGCAAACTCCAAATTACAGAGGGTAATTCCTCTGCCCAAGCCCCCGCAGCACGTCTTAGTGGTGCTTTGAGTCTTGGTTTCAAGCCTTGTAGAATTAAACCATTTGCTCTTTCGACTTGTCCGTTAGCCTGTGGATGTGCGACTGACACAATGTCAAGCCGGATATTTTGCTCGTCGCAGAATTCAGCCAATTCTCCCCTGGAAAAATTACTCCCGTTGTCCGTGATAATGCTATGCGGATAACCATACAGGATTATAACATCCTCGACAAATCTTTTGGCTGTTGCTCCATCACAACTAGTGACAGGTTTAGCCTCGATCCATTTCGTGAATTTATCCACCATCACTAAGAGGTGAGTGAATCCACTTGGAGCTCGTTTAAAAGGTCCTACCATATCAAGCCCCCAGACCGCAAAAGGCCATGTTATAGGTATTGTTCGCAGCTGATCAGCCGGAACATGAGCTTGCTTGGCGTACTTTTGGCAGCCTTTGCATGTCTTGACTAATCGTTCGGCATCTGCCTGAGCTGTAAGCCAGAAAAATCCATGTCTAAAAGCTTTTGCCACTAAAGACTTGGCTACAGCATGGTGACCACACTCGCCTTCGCGGATTTCCCTTAAGATTTCCACTCCTTCTTCCGGAGATACACAGCGCCGAAAAACCCCATAAACACTCCGTTTATGGAGCTCACCCTTAACAATAGTATAGGCTTTTGCTCGTCGAATAATCTGCCGGCTCAGCACCTCGTCTTCGGGTAATTTGCCATCTACCAAATAATCGAGGTAGGGTTGAGTCCAGCTAGGAATTACAGCCAGAACTGCTATCAAAGGTGAGTCGGATTTGGTCGGATATTCCTCATCTACTCCCTTTATCGAGGGAACTTTGAGGTGCTCTAAAAATGCGCCATCCGGGAACTCTTTCTGTGCAGAGCCTATTCGAGATAGTGCATCTGCTTCCTCATTTTCTACTCCAGGGATGTGTTGAACTTCAAACCCTTCGAACAATTTAGATAGATCGTCCACGACAGCTTTATATGCTGTGGCATCGCTATTGTTGATTATATCTCTCATGGGAGCTTTGCTCACCACGGTAATTGGATGCTCCTGAAAATAGTGTCGTAACTTACGAGATGCTAGAAAAACACCGTAAGCCAACTTTTGATAGTGCGGATACCATTGTTTTGTTTCTGTCAGGACCTCGGTGACAAAGTATGTCGGACGCTGCACCAGGTGCTCCTGATTTTCCTCTGGTCTCTCCACCACCATAACTATACTGACAACCTTATTTGTCGCAGCAATGTAAAGCAACATCGGTTCCTGAGGTTCCGGCGCTGCAAGGATAGGAGCAGATGAGAGTACTTTCTTCAGGTCTTGTAGTGCAGCTTCAGCTTCGTCAGTCCAGACAAAATCCTTGGTTTTCTTTAGGAGTTTGTATAATGGTGCGGCTCTTTCACCAAGCCGACTTACAAATCGACTGACCACAGCAATGCAACCAGTTAATCTTTGTACGTCCTTCAGGCGAGTTGGCCTGGAAATATTGAGAATAGCTTTGATCTTGTCGCGGTTCACCTCTATGCCTCTTTGAGACACGATGAAACCTAACAATTTTCCGGCTGGTATTCCAAAGAAGCATTTCTTCGGGTTAAGCATGATGTTGTATTTTCATAGATTGGCGAACGTTTCCTCCAAGTTGGAAATGAGTGTTTCCTTCTTTTTGGACATCACCGCGATATCATCCACGGATGCATGTACATTGCGTCCGAGTTGGTCGTGGAGGCAACGCTGCATCGTGCGCTGGTATGTAGCTCCTGCATTCTTCAACCCAAAGGGCATCGTAACAAAACAGAAGGTTCCGAAGGGGGTTATGAATGAAGTTTTGACTTTGTCAGATTCCTTCATCCGGATTTGGTGATAATCGGAATATGCGTCGAGAAAACAGAGGAGTTCCGAGCCTGCCGTAGAATCGATAACTTGATCAATTCTACGCAAAGCGAATGGATCTTTTGGACAAGCCTTGTTCAAGGCAGTATAATCAACACACATCCTTAAATCAGTGGTGTCCTTTTTAGGGACCATTACAGGATTGGCCGACCAATCAGTATGGATGACCTCTTCTATGAATCCGGCTAACTCGAGCCGTGCTAGTTCCTTAGCTATTGCCTTACGCTTTTCATCGCCAAACCGTCGTAAGGACTGTTTGACGGGTTTAGCGTTCGGGTTTACATTTAGAGAGTGCTCGGCAAGTTCCCTAGGTACTCTGGTCATGTCAGATGGCTGCCATGCGAAGATATCTTGATTTGCTTGGAGGAACTTGACGAGCGCGCTTTCCTATGCGCTACTTAGGCCTACGCCTATCTGGGTCACCTTGGAGGGGTCATCATCCTTCAACGGCGTCTGCTTCATCTCTTATGATGCATTGAACTCCAGATTTGGCTTTGTCACCTCCTTCTTTCTCGCGGGCATCTCGGACGGATCTATGCTCTTCTTGATCTCCTGGTACTCCTGGGCGTGCAGCACGGCTTTAGCAAAGGCGACATTTCCATCCTCGCTCTCTCGCGCTTTCTTCGGGTCTCCCCTGATGGTGATCATGCCGTTGGGACCTGGAATTTTCATCATATTGTAAATGTAACATGGACGAGCCATAAAAGCCCAGTAAGCCGGACGTCCGAATATAGCGTGGTATGCGCTCTTGAACGGGACCACTTCGAAGGAAAGTGCCTCCATTCGATAATTCTTTGGAGTTCCAAAGGTAACATCCAAAGTGATCTCTCCCAGGGAATTAGCTTGTCTTCCTGGGACAACTCCGTGAAAAATCACAGAGCTATGGTTCAGCTGTGTCTCCGAGATCTTCATTCGGCGTAGCGTTTCGACATGGAGAATATTGATGTTGCTACCACCGTCCATGAGGGTCTTGGAGAAACCATAACCGTCAATAAGTGGGTTGACGATTAAGGCGTATTTTCCTCGCCTGTGTAGCTTAGGCGGATGATCATCGCGGTCAAACGTGATTGCCACTTCCGACCAGTCCAGATACTGGGGGATAGCCGAAACTGTTGCATTGAGCTCGTGTAGAACTGCTTTCTTGACCTTTGCTGGTTGAGATCCGAGGAAGGTGACATAAGTGTCCTTCTTGGTGGGAAAAGTCTTCTTCCCTTCCGACTTGGGATTTGAAGCATCAGCTTCCTCCATGTCGGAATCCTCCTTGGTCTCCTTGTCTTTTTCGGGATTTTTCTTTCCCTTCTTCCTCTTAGCTTTGTAGCCCGCGGTGTCATCTCTTTTGATGTCGTCATTGAAACGACATTCAACGTTGGTGTGGGAAGAGCCCCCACTGGCATCTATAGGTGATGCACACATGGGTTATTGGCAATGTCGGCCCAAGAGTAGGTTTTGCCTGGTTGTTGTTCTCCTCTACCTTGGACCCTTGATGTCCCACGGCCACGCCCGCGGCCTCCGCCATGTCCTCCTCATTCTTTCGCTTAGCAAGTATGATAGAGGGGAGTGAAACGTTGGGTTTTTCTTCCGAGGTGTTTTTGCGCTTCTGAGCTTGTTGCTTTGGTTGTTTTGCCGACTGAGGCACAACTAGGGCATTGAGTAGTCCTTCTGCATCGTCGTTAGCGTCTGCATACTTGCTCGCTATTTCTATCATCTCTCCCAAATCGGTAACCTTGTCACACTTCAAGCGATGGCGTAGTAAACCAATAGGGAGACCTGCGATGAAAGCTTCAATCGTAGTTTGATCATTTACTCCTTCGCGGGAGTTCTTGGTGTCGATCCATCGTCCGAGGTAATCCCGGCAAGTTTCTCCGGCTTTTTGGGTGCAATGCTATAGGTCTCCAACCGTACAGGGCCTCCGATATGTGCCTTCGAAATTCCGAAAGAACGCGCTTTGTAAATCATACCAGTTATGGATGGTGTTTGCCGGAAGTTCATTGAGCCATGATCGTGCCGCCTTCCGCAACATAAGTGGGAGATATCGGATTGCGACCAGGCTATTTCCACCTTTGGCGATGCAACAAGCTTGGAAGAAATCCTGTAACCAGGTGTCTGGTCGAGCAATGCCGTCGTAGGCTTGGATATGTCTTGAGATAGCAAATCCTTCCGGGAATTTTGTAGCTCTGATGCGTGGACCGAAACACTTTGGGCCCACGTACACGTCATCGTTTTCATAGCGCCGAGCCTCTATGTTGGAGTTAATCCTGTGTCTTGCGTCATTCGGGGATAGAGATCGTCCCGAATGCCGGCTATGGCTGCGGTGCCGTGGAGCCAGACTTCGGCTTCTGCCACCACCTCCTCCGCCATGTCGTCCTCCTTGCCATCCATGGGAGCCGTTGTGATGACTGTGTGGTGGAGAAGGTGGAGCAGCTGGATAGTTTCCGGCTGATCACCCGCCTCCGTCCGGAAGGTCATTATTCCGATTCCGGGGAGGGTCTTGACTACAACGAGCCCCCTGCCGGCTTGTACCTGCATGGTTTCCGTCGTTCCTTCGTCCGTCGTTCCCACCATAGTGAGGCTCAGCCGGACGGTTCTCATGTCTAGGAGGCGGCATTCTCTGATGATCCTCCTCCCAATGTTTCTCTTTATCTTCTCCCCTTCGATCCTTAGATTCTCGTCGGGGAGGATTCGTCGGATTCAGGGCAGCGATGGCGTCTTTCTCGGCCGCTGGTGCGACATTGCCCCAACCGCGTGTGGTTTTGCGATGCTGTCCTGACGATCTAGTTCTTGAATAATTGTCTTCCTGTCGTTCGGGGCGATAATGCTGCTCCGGAACGTAATGGGGTCTTACGTCAGCCCATGCCAGATCTGTGCGACATTGGTCAGCATCTGAGACCAGTTTTTGACTTCCAGACAGGGCGACCTTTTGCTGCTCCAGTCCCTTGTTGAGTAGCTTGATACCCAAATGGATCTCCTCTGGTCCTGGATTAGCCGATAGAATTTCTCGGGCTGCTACGGTATTTTATACTGGTGTTGGGTATACCCAATCTCCGTTGCCATCTTTCCGTGGCTTCCCCATCTCATCTCCAAAAAGGACGGCACGGACACGTGGGAATTGGTTGTCATCTATGTGACGCTTCCGTGTCTTCTAATGCAGACGAGACATGTACTCCTTGTTCGACATGCGTTTCTTCTCCACCTCGATGTTTTTGGCTTCATCGAGGAGTTGTTGATGACGCGCTTCTAGGGCCAGCTCATCTGCAGTAAGTTCTGCAGCTGTAGGGATAGGTGTAGTTAATGCCGCATCGATGAGTTTACGCGCACCTTCGGTGATCACGTGTCCATCCACCGATGCTTCTTTCTTCAGCCCGTCTGGGATCAGTGCTCCATCCGAGTCTTCTTCGTATTCCTCGGCAATTACTTCCTCTGTCAGAGGGTCTTTTGCCGGGGTCTTCTTTTTCTTGCTCTTCTTCTTTGCCTTCTTGGCAGCGCCGGTAGCAAAGATGGCTTTGGGCCCGTTTCCCGGAGTCAAGCTTTGTTCGGTACTTTTGGACATTTGGACTTCGGGATTGTCTCCAAGGTCCATGTCGTCCTGCACTTTGGGAGAGTGTTCCCCGGATCCTTCATCCATGGCTTCTCCTTCTTCTACAGCTATGGAGTTATACTCCTCTTCATATTCCACGGAGAACTTTCGAAAATCTGCTGACATCATCGACTTATCCGAGGATGCTGGTACATCGGCATTTGTTCCGATTGCCTCCAGCACCGAGTCAGTGTTTTCTCCAGCATCAGCAGAGCCGGATCCGGATCCCACGTATCCGACGAAGTGCGACGCGTGCTTCGTGAGGTACCTGCGGCTTTTGCGATCAGCCATATCGAAACTTTGGATGGTTTCGAGGATTGCATCTGTGCTTTCGCCTTGTAGTATCATACATCGTAGTGTGTACCTTAGGAAAGGCCTGTCTGTTCCGGCATCATCCGAGCCAGAATCAGTGTCGTTGATATGCTCCTCCTGGATTTCGACTTCCACGGGTGGGTCGATCTGGGATTCGGCTCCTCCAGGGAGACCCACTCCAGATTCGACGTTGACCGCTAGGTCTCCTTCAGGTTCGGGTTTCTCCACTGTCTCTGCAACTGGTGCGTGATGGGTGGGATTAGGGTTTTCTAAGATCCGGAACTCTGCCGCCTCCGCGGACAAAGAGGACCCAGAAAATTCTTCTGCCTCTATCATCACCGCTGGGGTGGGTTGGGCAGGTTCAGCGAAACCGATGTAAACATCGATCTCGCCAAAAGACATGATTGTGTAGGCAGTCACGACCTCCTTTGCCGGAATCCAAGTCTCGTCGAGAACGATGAGAGGGACGTCGCTGGCGTAGAGGATGCGACCGACGACGATAGTCTTGCCGATGCTGATTCTTGCAGATTCCGCTCGGAACGCAGATCCGTAGCTCACTTGCCCCACGGTGGGCGCCAACTGTCGTCGGATTGATGACAAGTACGCCATGAGGGGGTCCTCGAGGCGTGCGGAAGAGAGGGGAGTGAGATGTACGGTATTCCGGGACGGTGAGCACAGAAGTTTACCCAGGTTCGAATCCGCCGGCTTTGGACGGATCCTACTCCTGCTAGCAATCCAGTAATACGACAGAGCCGGAATATGGGTTACAAGGGTTTCGCCTGTGCGAGTTGAGATTGTAGACTATTGAGGTTATGCCCTAAAGGCTCTCCGTAGGACGGCTTATATAGATATCCGACCTAGGGTTTACAGGAGAGATCTATCCGGCTACGACTAAGAGTCTATTACAGAGTACATCTTGAACTACAAGTAACACCACGGTCTAAGTCCGTAAGTCTTCTGGGCCTTCCTGTAGCTGGATTGGACTCCATCTTCTCTCCCTGACTGGGCCGCCCGTGAAGCAATGCTCTAACCCGAAGTGGGCCACCCTGGTCAGTGAGGAACTGTGAGGATACTCGGAAAGTATATCCCCAACACTTCCAGATTAGACATGTAGCAACATAAGTGGGCCTTACCTTGGTTGTTACCGAGCTTAACGAGTAGCTCACGAACATCGTTAACTCGATCGTTTAGCTCGTTAAGGATATCGAGCAAAAACTGTAGCTCAGCTCAGATCGTTAAGGAAACGAGTCGATTTTGAACGAGCCGAGAAAACGAGTGCTCATTAAACTCGTCGAGTTTCGAGTTTTATGTCCATCCCTAATACTTTGGAACATGAGGTAGTACAATACTAGCAGTAGTACACTAGATGTTTGTTTTGCAGTTTTGCTACAAACATAGTACAATAAATACCTCCACATTGGAGCCTAACGCGATTAAGTACCACGGTATTCCAACGGGATGCATGATAACGGAAGGTGTTTAAGCACCTGTTCACAGAATAGTTATAATTAGAAGCGAACAGTCACTACATTAATACACCTATGATATAGTAAATTGTCCATCAAATGATGGGTGATAACCTGCACAACTGATCACCTTCTCGCAGTTATCATGATCAAATACTATCACCTTAAAGGAAGTGGTGGCAAGCTTCTTGAATACCAGAAAGTATCCTACCTTGAAGGATACTTTCAAGGTCATGTGCTTTGACAAAATCTAGCCATCCTTCGTCAAGGATTACCTTGCCATCTTGCTTCTTCAGCTCGACGTCCCAGCTGTAGGCTTTGCATATCTTCAGCCTGATGGCCTCTGGATACTCACCGCCAAATGTTGGCAAAAAGGAGCTGGGTATGCTCCGCACGTGTAACCCTCCCGGTATTAACAACATCTTGCAGAACTCGTCACAGGTGTTCTCCACGTGGGTGTTCCTAGCTCGCCCCTCCATCTAGACTGCACAGGGATCTCTTGTCTTCTTCGATGATGAGTCTATCCAAGCTTGAGATTCTTGCCCGAACACTGTAAAAAAAATCCCGTGGATAGATAATGTCTCTACCAGCTATCAATAATTGTTAAATAGTATAGTATTAGCTGATAGAGTACAATACAAGATCAAGTAAGAACGTAAAGTGGAGCAATTTTCTTATCGAAGTACACAAATTAAAATCTTAACTCTAGCTAACATGAATGCCGATTATATTAGTATTACTTCCAAGGTCTAGGCATCACATTAGTGCAGTTCTTTATCGAGCAGTACAGATACCGAACACCCAGGAACAGACGAACGGACGAACAGGATGTGCTCTATCTGTTGCCGATGCTAGAGATGCACACATATACTCGAAATTTTGGCAAAAATTAGGATAGGGCAGCAGCCACCCTAACTTGCCTAAATTAAAGGGACCTTCGCCCCTGAGACAAATCTAAAGCAAAACATACCGAGTGGCCTCCCAAATCATCATCAGCCATGGATCAATCAACACAAAAATTGAACTTATTATTACAGTTCACCGTAGATCTAGCCCCGGAACTAGCTTGCATGTGTAAAACTAAACTGTAGTATACAAACGGGTTAAATGCACTAGATGAGAACTATACTCAACACCAACCCAATGTTAACCAAGTGTTAATAAAAGCTTAACCGCATCTCATCATCAAGATCAAGGGTTCCGGAGATTATGTACATACCGCACTGCCACCACGATGTTTGAGGGATGCGACAACTCCATAGATGAGGTTGCAGGGCCCACCGCCCGCTGCTGACCCGCCTAACACGAGTAAGTTGCGGCGGTGGTGGTCGTCAATGGAGGGAAGCGCAATGGCGATTAAGGAGTGTTGTGTGAGAGAGGGCTGGGGCTGGGGCAGGGCTGGTGACGGAATAAATGCGGCGAGGTTACACGGATGTTGTGGATAAAGCAAACCTTGCCACCAATACAGTACTACTAATTGTCATGCAAAAATTAATTGCCTAAAAAATTGGGCACCTCAGCTTGAGTGCTTGAATAGGGAAACATCAAACAGATACTATGGAAGTATATTATTACGTACATGGTGCCTAGTATAAGCAATAGTGGAAATGATGTTGCAAGTACTGATACTACAATACAGTATAAAAGTACTACATACATAGTACTGTACATTACATGGTGACAAGTACTAGCTACATAAATAATGTTGTGAGTGCTCATAATCAGCTTTTCGATATTTTGGTCAAACTTCACATAGTTTTAATGAGGCAGGATTGGCACGAACCACATTGGCGCCTCAAACATTTGCTCTCTATATTCTGCTCCAGTGTAGTTAAGTGATGAACCTATGGCAGCTCCCCCATTGACGCGCATGCGGCTCCAATCTGGAACTGGCTGTGGGCGATGTTGGCAGCGCACCTGTGTAGCAAACACACAGTCTCCTCTGAACACTAGCAGAGCTTCGTCAACATCGGCAGCACCAGGTTCAGAGTTTGTAGGGGGCTCGAGGATGAATGGATGGTTGATTCCCACAAACACTGACCTCCCTTCAAGATTATCCCTTCTGATCCAGTCCGGTGCTACAGGGTCATCAAAATTAAGGGCCCTCTGGAAAACGTGGCAGCGGAGCGAGGGATAAGAGAGCAGTTCTCTACCCATGTATGATACAGGATTACCATGGCTGCTGGTTCGTGTACCCCTAGTGTGAATCCACAGGATATTCCAGCCAAGCTCTGCCAAGTACCAGCTGCGTAATGCAATATCTTCAGTCTCGGCATTGTCACCGGCTTGGATGTTTGCCGGCTCTTCAAATACTGGAGCCTGTATGACACGCGGGCCTGCAAGTATGCCCGTGTGTGCATTTCAGTTAGCAAAAGTATCACGAACAATGCAGTTGTAAGTAATTTATAAATTTTACTTTCAAATAACGGGACTCACTCCACTTGTTTGGTTCCCAAACAAGAACATCTCCTCGCGGTTCTGTCACTACGTATATGCGATCAATAGAACCACTGATTAGACACTTGGCAATGCATCGACATATGTTGCTGGTGCAAGATAGTCGTTTTAAAGGATAATTCAGTCTCTGTCACAAGGAAAATCTATGGTAGCAATGAATTTGGCAAACATCGCCATCACGCTGTAGTGCCATTGGTTCTCAAATCTGTACGGTTTCTTTGCTATTTGTATCTTTAGCAGCTCGATATACGCGTGCTTGTAGAGGTAAGTGCATGGGGCGCCGGGGAAACACTGGTTACCCTATGGATAAATATCAACACGCTACACACGTGGCAGCTCGATACGTGCCATACTGTAGACGTTTTGGAGGTACCAACGCCCCGGGTGCTTTGCACTCGCAATCCATTCTCTGTTGGCACCAACCCAGCGACCCTTGTTTTCAAATCCTTCATCATCCCATGTTCCGGGTATATCATCATCAACTGGTACAAATGCTTCTACTGTTGGATTGTCTAGTGGCATCAGCAACGCGTCAATGCCCTGCAACAGATTTTCTTCATATCTAGGGGCATGCAAGGTGTTTGACAAAGGGGGTAGTGCTAGCTAGCTTTGCGGAAAAACTACTATCTGAAAGATGCAGAAACGTGTTGAATAAATCATGAATGCATGCAGACAAACACGCAAAGGAATAAGGTCTTGTTTGCATTAAAGAAAAAGTGTAGGAATAGTTAAGTTTCTTATGCTGGCACTGTTCAGAGGAATGGACCAGAGGAAAAAACACAGAAAATTTTCCTATGATTGATTAACAAGATTAGGGGCCTCTTTCGATCAATGGTTTTTAAAAAACGTAGGAATAGGAAAAACACGGGATTGATATGGTAGGTACAGTAAATTCATATTAGGAATTAAAAACGCAGGAATTTTGTAACAGGTGTCTTTGGATGGTGAATAGGAAATAAACACAAGAGTTTTGCAGGAATATAGTGTAAGTGCATTGGACTTCTCAAAGGAGAAATAGAATGAGGTTGGAGCTCGTGTTTAGATTCTTATGGAATGGAGGGCATAGGAACTAAGAAGTGACTCCATAAGAATTTGATATCTTCCAAAATCCTATGTGTTAGAGTCCTCCAAAACTCATACGCAATTCTTCATAGCCAACTTGGACCTCATTTTCAAATTCCTACACGCGCGAAGAACAAGAATGAGGTCCCAAGAGACACGATAACATCATAAATATACTCTCCCATGAGGTTTGACTTTGATTTACCATGTTTTAAAGTAATCCTATGTTTTGTATTCATGTAAATCAAAGAGCCAACTTTTTACAGAAATATTGTGTTTGTAAAACACATGAAACTTAAAATATAACGCTAGCCTTGATTGGCCAAGACACCTTCCGTTACAGGTATCAACAATCTTGGTCGTTCTTGTGTTTTCAGATTAGTATGTTTGGAGGAGAGGGGGGACACTGAAGCAAAAGTCTTGGACCTCTTTCGATCGCAGGATTGAGAACACAAGAATTTCATAGGTTTGCTGGTGAAAAACAGGCGATTATAAAACGTAGGAAAACTACCTACGTGATTGCCACGATGAGAGTTGAGCCTCAAGTAGATGTTCCAATTCCTACGGGATTTAAGCATGGGTGGGAGGTTGCAGTTCAAAAGAATTTGCGTACCACAATTCCTTTGATCCAAATTCAATCCATAGGAGAGAATCTAAGGATCCAAGTCCTACAAAAATCATGCAAAACTGATTTTTACCTGCTCGTCACGGTCTAGTGGCCATGTTTGTGGGTCAGAGTGAAGTAGGCAGGGCAAACGAAATGGGAGACCAGGATCTTCCGCAATCCCTCGATGCGTGCCAACCATGCCACGTGCCAGGCGAGCGGTGCTCAGAAGATCAGCACGACTAGTGATGTTGCTCAGCGGTTCGTAGTGGAGGTTGCCAAATCCGATTGCCTGGCTATAGCGCTCAGATATCTTACGCTTCATCACTCTAGATGTCGTTCCGAGGAAGAGTACTGCGGAAGATTAGTCGGGATGGGTTGGCAGTTTCTACCTTTCTGCAAGGGTGGAGAGGGGCTATGATGGTGCACAAGCGGCCGGAGCGGCAGAGGAAGACGATGAGGGGCGCGAGTGGTTCTCCTCCGATTGTCGATCGACTACTTCGACCCGGTATATTAGGGCAAAACTAACGCGAGACGTTAACATAGACGCTTATGCAAAAAAGGAATAATAATAGAAAATTAGATATAGTAGTATTTCTTAAATGCTCTAGCCCGCAATGCTCGCCCCTAGTTTGAGGTGCTACTATTTTTTCGGTAGGTAGCTAGGGACAGCAAATCACACCGTGCCGAAGAAAAAAAGTTCGAAATGTCCTCAAAATTGCTTTGCGTGTGGGGACGGTGATGCCGCACTGAAGGAGAGAGCAAACACATTTTGTTTCGAATGCATATATACTACTCCCTTCGATCCATATAATCTTCTCAGATTTATCTAGATTAGAATATATATAGTCATGTTTTCGTGCTAGATTTATCTAATGGTTGGAAACTCCGAGTGGCAATATTATTACCATGACATGATTCACCCATTTACTCCCCAATATGGGAACATCACGGATGATGGGAGTATAATTTACATCAAGGACCTAAAAATAGATAAAATTACATAGAGGTCCTTACATTTAGCACGAAGCATCCTAAAAATAAGCAAGGGAAATAGTCGGGGCTGGCTCCTTCTCGAGAGAGCAGAGCCATACTCTTCATACTACTTTCTCTTTGTTTGTTTTCAAAATATATAGCCAAATTTGGTGGCATGAAAATTCCTGGACATGGGATCATCATCAGCATAAAGTATGATGTAGATATGGCCATGACCTTGGTTGTTCCGCTTGAAATTCAAGAATGTTCATACTCATCGGCAACTAATAAAATTAAATACGTTTAAATTTTACCACTTGCTTTTAGGTTCGAATTTTACACGCAAGGACGTAGGGATTACATTTTAAATCAAGGAGCTAAAAAGGTAAAATTTTATCGAGGTCCATACATTTAGCACGAAGCATCCTGAAATTAAGCAGGAAAAAACAGTCATGTTTTGCTCCTTCTCGAGAGAAAAGCTGATCGAGCCATACTCTTCATACTAATTCCTCTTCGTTTGTTTTCAAAATATGGCTAAATTTGGCGGCTTGCAAATTCTTGGATATGGGATCATGAATCATCAGCATAAAGTATGATGTAGATATGGCCATGAGGCCTATGACCTTTGTCGTTCTTCATGAAATCCAAGAATGTTCATACTCACTCACAACTAACCTTAAATTCATTTAAATTTTACCACTAACTTGTATGTTTGAATTTTACATGAATGGTAGGAGTACATTTTACATCAAGGACCTAAAAAGGGGAAATTACATCGAGGTCCATTCATTTAGCATGAAGTACCCTAAAATTAAGCAAATAAAACAGTCTGGTTCGGCTCCTTCTCGAGAGAGTAGCTGACCGAGTCGTACTCTTCATAGTACTTCTTCCTCTTTGTTTTTTTCATCAAGGACCTAAAAGGGCAAAATTACATTGATGTACAAAAATTTAGCACGAAGCACGCCTTAAAATTAAGCAAAGGAAAATAGTCAGGTTCAGCTCCTTCTCGAGAAAGAACCTGACCAAGCCATACTCTTCGTAGTACTACTTCCTCTTCGTTTGTTTTCAAAATACATGGCCAATTTTTGCGTCATGCAAATTCTTCGATATGTGATCATGAATCATCAGCATAATGTATGATGTACATATGTCCATGACCTTGGTCGTTTGGCTTGAAAGACAAGAATGTTCATACTCATTGGCAACTAATAAGCTTAAATACGTTTAAATTTTACCACTTGCTCTTGTGTTCAAATGTTACAGGGACAGTGGGAGTACATTTTATAGAAAGGACCTAAAAAGGGGTAAAATTACATCAAGGTCCATACATTTAGCACAAAGCACCCTAAAATTAAGCAGGGAAAATAGTCATGTTTGGCTCCTTCTCGAGAGAGAAGCTCATCGAGCCATACTCTTCATACTACTTTCTCTTCGTTTGATTTCAAAATATATGGCCAGAGTTGGCGGCATGAAAATTCGTGGACATGGGATCATCATCAGCATAAACTATGATGTAGATATGGCCATGACCTTTGTCGTTCGGCTTGAAATCCAAGAATGTTCATACTCATCGACAACTAATAATCTTAAATACGTTTAAATGTTACCACTTGCTTTTAGGTTTGAATTTTACAAGGACGGTGCGAGTTCATTTTACATCAAGGACCTAAAAAAGGTAAAATTACATCGACGTCCATACATTTATGTCTGAAAACTTGTCTTGTGGTATTCAGATCCATATGTTTTTTATGTAAAAGAACAATCTTGTCATCACTCGAAAAAATGAGAATTAAATGTTCTTTCGTGATAGTTGGAAACTAACACCGAGGATATTGTTTACTACATGAAGATACACCCATCTACCTCTGGAAATACATTTAATTCAATAGCAATTAATTGCCCTTACTTGTAGATGCTAAGGCTGGTCATAGTGGGGAGTAACTTCAACGAGTGTCATGCACCTAACACTAGTCTAAGTTACCACATTCATAGTGCATAGCAACTAATAGGTAGTGTCATAGAAGACTATATTAATTATCTTGTAAACTCATTTCACTTGAAAAGTGTGATGTTATGGTAACTTAGCTAGTTACTACATCCATATCTTTCCTCATTTAATAGCATGCCATGTCATCACTCGAAAAAGTGAGAATTTTATTTCCTGATAGTCGCAAACTCACACTGACGACATTGTTTACTATAAGGAGATGCACCCATCTACCTCCGAAAATACACTTAATTCAAGAGCAATCTATCACGCTCACTTGTAGCTCAAGTTTGACCTAATTTCTTTAAATTGTTAAGATGCAAAATCTTAGCAAGAAGTTGAACCTATCATCAAAACTCTCGGTGTTTTATGATATATTAATTGTGACCCCTTGATGGGTACCTCCAAAAGATTTTTCGTAAAACTTTCAAAGCAACCTACAATTTACTTGTAGTTTCAAATTTGACCTAATTTCGATAAATCGACATAAAGTCATTCGATCAAATAGGCAGAGTTAGCTAGGAAGTTTGAAAACTCATAAATAAAACATGGGAATCGTTGGTACAACATGTTGGTAAACTTGGCTCTGGCATTCAGATCCAATATTCTTCGACATTCCTAAATGGAAAAGCATAACCTTGCTCGTCATCCACTCAGAAAATTGAGAATAATTGAATGTTCTTTCCTAATATAGTTGGAAAATCACACCGACGACACTGTTTGGATTTGCGGGTCTTGATCCAACGATCAATGTTTGAAGTTATCCGTACACTATATAGTGGTATGGTATGGTATTGTGAGAGATAAGAAAAGATAAAGATAAGATAAGAAGTACTGCGAATGGCTGATCTTTTGAGTAACCTTCCCTCCCGATGTTTGGGAAGCAAGTGAAAATTTCGAAAACCGGAAAAGTTTGAATTTCTTTGCCGCCAAGGACCAAAGTGGTTACCATCCTATGTACTCCGCGTCCCTACTCCACCCCAACGCGGCTGGCGAACATGTCAGAGATACAGAGCCTCTGTACTAAGGCACACGTGCGCAGCACCACACTGTGGACCAGGGAGAGATCAGCTGGGCTGGTGCGCGAGGGGAAAGGGTAGGAGAGAGGGAGGATGGATGATGAGAGGAAGCGAAGGAGAGAGAAAACACACAATTTGTTTTGCGTTCATAGGTCCTGAAATTTACTACTAGTAGAGTGGCCGCAGGAGTACCTTGTGTCAGGAACCCATCATAACTTTCCTCTGACATCGAACCGCCTTCAACTCCTCTTTGTTGCTGCTCTCTTTTACCCTGCCTATGTTTTATTCTCTCAGCGTGTACAGCACGTGGACAGAGGTGAGCATATGTCTAAGCAAAGAAATTAGTACTAGTACTAATATACTTTCCTCAAAAGAAGTACTAATATACTACTCCCTCTGATCCAAATTAATATTCTCAGATTTGCCTAGATTCGGATGTATCTAGCACTAAAACATGAGTAGATACATCCGAATCTAGAAAAATGTGAGAACACTAATTTGGATCGAGGGAGTACTATTTTCTTTTTCCCTAATAAGGGCATCAACAATGTGTACAAAGGCACACCTTAAGGCCTAGTATGTGGAATCCGCTAAGGTTCACCATATACATTATGGACAAAAATAGAGTTTGTATCTTTAATCCTAATAAGGTGCACCTCAAGCTTGTGGGTTGCCCATAGAGAATAGAAAAATCATTCCCCCTCTCTCCCTGTTTCATGTGATTGTTTTCAAAAGGTGTTCAAAATTTTCATGATGCAAAATCTTAGCAAGAAGTCGAACCACTCGTCAAGACTCTTTGTGGTTTCTGATATATTAATTAACCGCTCGATGGGTACCTTCAAAATCTTTTTTCATAAAACTTTCAAAGCAACCTACAATTTATTACTTGTAGTTCAAGTTTGACCTAATTTCATTAAATTCAAGAGCAATCTATCGCACTTAGTTGTAGCTCAAGGTTGACCTAATTTCATTAAACTGTTAACACGCAAAATCTTAGAAAGAAGATGAACCTGTTGTCAGAACTCTCTGTGGTTTCTGATAGTATATTAATTGACCCCCCCCCCCCCCCCCCCCCGCGTGCCCCTCCGATGGGTACCTCTAAGAGCTTTTTCGTAAAACTTTCAAAGCAACTTACAAACTTTACTTGTAGTAGTTCAAATTTTACCTATTATATTTTTCTGATTTACCTATTATAATTTTATATAGTGATGGTATGCCAGATGTATATTATCTGAGTCTCACATCCAGGGCACGTGCAATTTACTAGTACTTGTAGTTTCAAATTTGACCTAATTTCGATAAATCGACATAAAGTCATTCTAATGGGCACAGTTAGCTGGGAAGTTTGAAAACTCATAAAACATGGGAATCGTTGGTACAACATGTTAGTCCTATATATCTATATGTAAACTTGGCTTGTGGCATTTAGATCCAATATTCTTTGGACTTTTCTTTAGGAAAAAGAATAACCTCGCTCGTATTCTTCACTCGGAAAATGTAGAACTAAATGTTCTTTCCTGATAGTTGGAAACTCACACTGACGGTATTGTTTACTACAACAAGATGCACCGATCTACCTCTGAAAATACATTCAATTCAAGAGCAATCTATCACGCTTACTTGTAGCTCAAGTTTGACCTAATTTCGTTAAATTGTCAAGATGAAAAATCTTAGCAAGAAGTTGAACCTATCGTCAAAACTCTCGGTGTTTTATGATATATTAATTGTGACCCCTTGATGGGTACCTCCAAAAGTTTTTTCATAAAACTTTAAAAGCAACCTACAATTTACTTGTAGTTTCAAATTTGACCTAATTTCGATAAATCGATATAAAGTCATTAGGTCAAATGGGTAGAGTTAGCTAGGAACTTTGAAAACTCATAAATAAAACAGGGGAATCGTTGGTACAACATGTTGGTCAACTTGGCTTCTGACATTCAGATCCAATATTCTTCAGACATTTCTTTAGGGAAAAGAACAACCTCGCTCGTTAGCACTCGGAAAATTGAGAATAATTGAATGTTCTTTCGTGATATAGTTGGAAAATCACACCGACGACATTATTTACTACAATAAAATGCACCCATCTACCTCTCTGAAAAGTCATATATTTCAACAGCAATCTATCGCGCTTACTTGTAGCTCAAGTTTGACCCAATTTCGATAAATAGTGTCATGTGATGCAAAATCTTAGCAAGAAGTCAAACCTGTTGTTGAAACTCTCGGTTGTTTCTCATATATTGATTTTGACCTCCCCCCGATCGGTACGGTACCTCCAAAAGGTTTTTCGTAAAACTTTCAGAGCAACCTACAATTTAGTTATAGTTCAAGTTTGACCTAATTTCGAGAAATCAGCATGTAGTCATTCAAGTGCGCAGAGTTAATTAGCTAGGAAGTTTGAAAACTCAAAAAAATATATGGGAATCGTAAGTAAAACACGTTGGTCCACTTAATATGTCTAGAAGCTTGGCTTATGGCATTGAGATCCATATTCTTTGAGCTTTCTTTACGGAAAAGAACCATCTCGTCATCACTCGAAAAACTGAGCATTTTATATCCTGATAGTTGGAAACTCACACTGACGACATTGTTTACCAACGAGATGCACCCATCTACCTCCTAAATTACATTTAATTCAAGAGCAATCTATCGCGCTTACTTGTAGCTCAAGTTTGACCTAATTTCGTTAAATTGTCAAGATGCAAAATCTTAGCAAGAAGTTGAACCTATCGTCAAAACTATCGATGTTTTATGATATATTAATTGTGACCCCTCGATGGGTACCTCCAAAATATTTTTCGTAAAACTTTCAAAGAAACCTACAATTTACTTGTAGTTTCAAAGTTGACCTAATTTTGATAAATCGACATAAAGTCACTCGGTCAAATAGGCAGAGTTAGGTAGGAAGTTTGAAAACTCATAAATAAAACATGGGAATCGTCGGTACAACATGTTGGTAAACTTGGCTTCTGGCATTGAGATCCAATATTCTTCAGACATTCCTAAATGGAAAAGCACAACCTTGCTCGTCATCCACTCGAAAAATTGAGAATAATTGAATGTTCTTTCCTGATATAGTTGGAAAATCACACCGACGACACTATTTGGATTTGCCTGTCTTGATCTCACGGTTAATGTTCAAAGTTATCCGTACACTATATAGTGGTATGGTATGTTATGGTATTGTAAGAGATAAGAAAAGATAAAGATAAGATAAGAAGTACTAGGACTGGCCAATCTTTTGAGTAACCTTCCCTCCTGATGTTTGGGAAGCAAGTGAAAATTTCGAAAACCAGAAAAGTTTGAAATTTTTTTGCCGCCAAGGACCAAAGTGGTTTCCTTCCTATGTACTCCTCGTCCCTACTCCACACCAACGGGGCTGTCGAACACGCCAAAGACACAGAGCCACCGTACCAAGCCACACGTGCGCAGCACCACGCTGTGGACCAGGGAGAGATCAACCAGGCCAGTGCATGAGGGGAAAGGGTAGGAGAGAGGGAGGATGGATGGTGAGAGGCAGCGAAGGAGAGAGAAAACACACAATTTGTTTTGCGTGCACAGGTCCTGAAATTTACTACTAGTAGAGTGGCCGCAGGAGTACCTCGTGTCAGGAACCCATCATAACTTTCCTCTGACATTGAACCGCATTCAACTCCTCTTCGATGCTGCCCTCTTTTACCCTGCCTACGTTTTATTCTCTCAGCATGTACAACCCGTGGACAGAGGTGAGCATATGTCTAAGAAAAAAAATGATTACTAGTACTATACTAGTGTACTAGTACTAATATACTTTCCTCAAAAAAAGTACTAATATACTACTCCCTCTGATCCAAATTAATGTTCTCAGATTTGTGTAGATTCGGATGTATCTAGCACTAAAACATGAGTAGATACATCTGAATCTAGAAAAATGTGAGAACACTAATTTGGATCGAGGGAGTACTATTTGATTTTTCCCTAATAAGGGCATCAACAATGTGTACAAAAGAACACCTTAAGGCCTAGTTTGTGGCATCCGCTAAGGTTCACATATACATTGTGGAGAAAATAGAGTTTGTATCTTTAAGCCTAATAAGGTGCACCTCAAGCTTGTGGGTTTCCCATAGAGAATAGAAAAATAATTTCCCCTCTCTCCCTGTTTCACGTGATCGCTTTCAAAAGGTGTTCAAAATTTTCATGATGCAAAATCTTAGCTAGAAGTTGAACCACTCGTCAAGACTCTCTGTGGTTTCTGATATATTAATTAACCGCTTGATGGGTACCTCCAAAAGCTTTTTTCATAAAACTTTCAAAGCAACCTACAATTTATTACTTGTAGTTCAAGTTTGACCTAATTTAATTTAATTCAAGAGCAATCTATCGCACTTAGTTGTAGCTCAAGTTTGACCTAATTTCATTAAACTGTCAAGATGCAAAATCTTAGAAAGAAGATGAACCTGTTGTCAGAACTCTCTATAGTTTTTGATAGTATATTAATTGACCCTCCTGCCCCCCCTGCGCCCCTCCGATGGGTACCTGATGGCTCAAAATATATCAAGCTCGTTGGGGAACCCCAAGAGGAAGGTATGATGAGCACAGCAGCAAGTTTTCCCTCAGTTATGAAACCAAGGTTATCGAACCAGTAGGAGCAAGGAAACACCTCCAAGGTGTTGTTTCCAACTTGGAATCCTGCACAACACAACCACAGAACTTTGCCCCCAACTTACAGTGAGGTTGTCAATCTCACCGGTTTTGCTGAAAACAAAGGATTAAATGTATTGTGTGGAAGATAGTAATTGCTTGCAGAAATTAAACAAAAAACAGTAAATAATAGATTTTAGATTGATAGTAAAAGAAAGGACCGGGGTCCATAGTTCACTAGTGGTGATTCTCCTTAAGATAGATGACACGTTGGGTGAACAAATTACAACGTGCAATTGACAAACATCGAGAAATCATACATGCATATACTAATCATCTTGAATCCCATGATATTTGATTGGTCATTACAACATTATACATAGATTTTAATCCAACTGCATCTATGACTAATAATCCACCTTCAGGTTATCATCCGATCCCCCTCCAGTATTAAGTTGCAAGCAACGGATAATTGCATTAAGCATTGTGTGTAAAGTAAACAATACGCTTGTTCTATGAACAAAGGATTGTTGTTTTCTCCCTAGTAGCAACAACACATCTAGTACCTTACAGATTTCTATCACTTCCCTAGATTCCTAGAGGCATGAACCCAATATCAAGCATAAATACTCCCTCTTGGAGTTGCCAGCATATACTCGGCCAAGATAGCTACTAACAACGGAGAGCATGCAAGATCACAAATAACAAAGACATGATAGAATCAATAATCAATCTGAAATAGCATCTCAATATCCATCGGATCCCCGCAAACACAACATGTATGATTACAAATAGATGATCTTGATCATGAACAGAGCTCACAAGATCTAAACATGATAGCACAAAGGAGAAGAACCAACCACCTAGCTACTACATGGACCCGTAGTCCAGGGATGAACTACTCACGCATCACACCGGAGGCAGTCATGGTGATGAAGAAGGCCTGCAGGGTGAATTCTCCCCTCTGGCAGGTTGCCAGGAAGAGCTTCAGATCCCTCCCGATCTAGGGATGGAGATGACGGCGGCTATAGACTCTTTCGTGGAATTTTGATTGGGTACTTAGGGTTTCTGTATCAGAGGCTTCTTATAGGAGAAATGGGAGGCTGAGGGGGTGCCCTAGGCGGCCACACCACCCCCTGGCGCGGGCTAGGCCTGGCCGTGTGGCCAGGTGGTGTGGTCGTCCTCTGGCCCCTCTCCGTCTTGTCTTCTGGCTCCGTGTCTCCCTCGGTGAAATATTGACTTTGGCTTTTGTCCTATCCAATTCCGAGAATATTGATTTTCTGACTTTCTGGAACCAAAAATAGCAGAAAACAGGCAACTGGCACTGTGGCATCTTGTTAATAGGTTAGTCCAAGAAATTGTATAAAAATACTCCAAAGTGTGGACAAAACATAAGTAAGTAGATATAAAACAAGCATGGAACATCAAAAAATTTAGATACATTAGGAACGTATCAGCATCCCCAAGCTTAACTCCTGCTCGTCCTCGAGTAGGTAAGTGATAAAAAGAAAGAATAATTTTTGAGACGACATGCACCATCATAAACTTGATCAAAGTATTTGTAAAACATTGATAGTGGGATCATAGTACTTTAAGATAGTATGAAAGATATAGTTCTAACAATAAGACATAGTAACTATGTTGTAACATGAAAAGGTATAAACAAAAGATTCATGAATAACAATGCTTTGCAAGACGTTTTTTGTTTTACATAAAGAAAACATAATGAGAATGGTATTCAGCTTGTCCCTCATAGTGTAGCAAAACATAAATGCATAGGACACTTTCAAAGTTCATAAGGGTGACTAGATACAAATAGTTTAAGGACAAGCAATATCAAAGTTATGCATCAATCAACAAGTCTAGGGACATTGCACATTAAACTAAGAATGGCCACTATGCTCTCTTAATAGGTGCATAAAGATAAAATATGGAGACTCAACATAAAAGTAAAAGAAAGGCCTTCATAGAAGGAAGCAGGGATTCAAGTCTCATAAAGAGCTTCCAAAAATTATGGTACTTATTAGCTTTCAGCTCTCATTTCCCCAATCATAAGCATCTTGAAGTGATTAAGGTTAAAGTGAACAAAGTATGGAGTATATGCTTGACAAAGTATAAGTTGGCAATATCATGTCCCTTGAATACGAGGGCCGCTCCTCATGCTACTCAAGTTTAGTCACCGGTAAGTTCGTGTCATAGTAAGTACATGTGTATCATAGAGAACTGCCATATCAAAATGACAAGGCAAGCAGACAATAAGCATCTCAGCAATCTTCTTATTTACCATGGGAAAATGGTGCTTTTTTCTCTCTTTCCTCTTTTCTCATCTTTTTTCTTTTTCTCTTTTCCTCAATCTGTATCTCTTTTTTTATAAGAAGAATGCTTCATAGATTACTCATTGTGGTTACGCTGTAGGTTTCCACCATGATTAGGCATGGATTACACCAGCGGCCCAGGTGTTTCTCTAACACACATACATAACTCCATGGACTTACAATCTCCCCTTCCATTTCACATCGACGACATCCATAAACAAAAGAGCATGATATCAACTGGGTACAATGTACAAGTGCAATGTTGAAAGCGTTCCCGATGACAACATGGTTCTGCTAATCCCCAATGTATAAGTGCAAGAATATACAACATAGATGACACAATGGTTCAAGTTTATTAAGGGCAAGGAAAGTAAAGTGTGCCATCAAGTTCGTGAGAGCTTTAATCACTAATTTCTCATAACAAGTTTAATTCAGAAGGTAGATAAAAACATGAATATACTTGGAATAGCAAATTCTAATAGGTAGGTATGGTGGACTCTTTTGAATAACTTGGTTTTATTCGGAGTTGGATGCATGAGTGGAACTCATACTTGTTTATGGAGGCTAGCAAAAGACTGGGAGCGACCAACTAAGAGAGCAATAATGGCCATAATCATGCAAAGCAACAAAACATTATTAATTAAAGCATAAAGTGATATTAGAAGTTGAAAACTAAAGGATCATAGAGGCTATGATGACTTGGGATAGTCTTAACATGGTGTGAGCATGCGCCAAGTCAACCCAAATAAAGCATCAAAGGAGAATACCACAATACTATGCTTTAATATGCTAAAACAACGCATGATTCTTTCAAGGCACATTAAGCAATCTCAATTGTTTATAACATGTCATGCTACAGCAAAAATCACTAAGCATAAAGCTAAAACAATATCAAGCATGACATGATAAAGTCTAAATCACAGCCAAAAACAAACTCCTTTTTACCACTTAAGCATGAACTTTCCTACTCTTTTCTAATCCAAACCAATCTTATTTGAAAACTAATGCATGAATGAGGGGGTCCAACCAATTTATTCAAGCAACTAAGCAAACCAAGCAAACTAAAACCAAAAACAAAAACAAAGACGCTCCAAGAACAACACAACTATGCATGAAACAATAAAAATGAAGTGTTTGGAAAAAACCTAATATTTTTATTGATGAAGAAGGGGATGCCTTGGGCATCCCCAAGCTTTGACGCTTGTACTTCTTGAATATTTCTTGGGGTTACACGGGGTGGAAGCCCCAAGCTTGAGCTTTTGTCCATTCTTCATCTCATTACATCATTCTTCCCTTACACCTGAAAATTTCCTTCATACAAAACTTCACACAATCTTCATTAGCAACATTATTGTACTCAAGATAATAAGTATTTTGGTTCAGTTCCAACACAATTAAAACTTCCATTAAAACACAAGCTACTGTAGTACTTCCCTAAAAAATCTCAATTTCCTCAAAAAGAACCCAAAAAGGAATCAACAAGTAGCAAATGCAAATAATGGCAGAAATCTGTCAAAACAGACCAGAAGGTAGAAACCGATTTTTTTGAAGATCTTCTGTTTCTCAAATCGAAAAGTGCTGAACTAACAAAAGTTGGATAACAACCTGGGGAAGAAGCGAAAAAAATTACAGCTCAAACCGATGTACAGATATTTTCCCGAATTTTTACAGCGAAGCACAAAAAATCTGTTTCGGGACAGCAACTTTCCCAAGTCTTACTTCTCTCTCGTTAGAGGTTACTCTTGGCACAAAAAGCAAATAAAAAGGATGAGGAGAGGTTATTACTGAAGGTATAACTTCCAAGACTCAACTAAGACTTTTGGGTTATCTCCCAATAAGTACTTTTCTTTAATGCCTTTAAGTTAGGCATAAGAAGCAAGAAAAGAATCAAGTATTCTCAAATGAAGAAGCGTTAAGAGCATATGTTGTTTTAATAGGAGAGGCAAAAGGAATCTTCTCTCTCTTCTTAGGTAAGTGTTCTATACCTTTCTTGAGTGGGAGTTGATATTTAATGGTGCCTTCTTTCATATCAATAATGGCACCAACAGTTCTAAGAAAAGGTTTTCCAAAAGTAATAGGACATGAAGCATTGCATTCAACATCCAAAACATAGAAATCAACAGGGACATAGGCATTTTTAACCATAATAAGAACATCATTAATACTCCCCATGAGTTTCTTTTTATCATTATCATCAAGTGGGACATTTAAATAACAGTCTTCCAAAGGTGGCAAATCAAGCATTTCATAAATGTTTCTAGGTATAATAGAAACACTACTATCAAGATCACATAACCCTTTGAGATCAAAATCATTCACTTTCATATTAATGATGGGTTCCCAACCATCTTCTAATTTCATAGGAATAGAAGCTTTATATTTCATCTTTTCTTCTTTAATTTTTATGAGAGCATTAGTAATGTGTTTTGTAAAGGCCATATTCATAGCACTTGCATTAGGACTTTTAGCAAGATTTTGTAGGAACTTAATTACTTCAGAGATATTGTAACCATCAAGATCAAAATCATAATTATCATCTAAATTAGTGGAGCTATTGTTTCCCATATTTCGAAGAATTTCAGCATTTTTATTAGAAAAGGTTCCATGGGGTTTGCTAGCTTCAACATTAGTGGTAGTGATAGTAGAAATACTAATATTTCTAGCAATTTCATCTTCTCTTTCCCACTTAGCATGCAATTCAGCTAATAGTCTAACATTTTCATCAATTCTAAGTTGTATGGCATTAGTAGCAGCAAAGGGGTTTTCAATAGTTTCAGATTTAGCAGCCATTTTTTTCAAAGAAGATTGTGCTTCAGATAATGATGCTATATTTCTTTCAGCATTAGAGAGTTTTTGCCCAATAGTTTTGTTGAAAGCAGTTTGTTTACTAATAAAATCTTTAAGCATAACTTCAAGTTCAGAGGGTGCACTCCTATTATTGTTGTACGAATTTCCATAAGCATTACCATTATTGGGAGGATATGGCCTATAGTTATTATTACCAAAATTATTCCTATAGGCATTGTTGCTAAAATTATTATTTCTTATGAAGTTCACATCAACTTGCTCTTCTTGAGCAACCAAAGAGGCTAAGGGAACATGATTTGGATCAATATGAGCTTTCCCATTAACAATCATAGACATAATAACATCAATTTTATCACTCAAGGAAGAAGTCTCTTCAACATAATTTACCTTCTTACCTTGTAGAGCTCTCTCAGTGTGCCATTCAGAATAGTTCACCATCATATTATCCTGAAGCTTTGTTGCAGCACCCAAAGTAATGGTCATAAAGGTACCTCCAGCAGCAGAATCCAATAGATTCTTGAAGAATAATTCAGTCCTGCATAAGAGTATTGGATAATCATCCAAGCAGTCAGTCCATGAGTGGGACAATTCTTTACCAAAGATTTCATTCTTTTCCAAGCTTGAGCAACATGTTCATTATTAGATTGTCTAAATTTCATTATTTCACTTCTCATAGATATAATCTTAGCAGGAGGATATTATTTTCCAATGAAAGCATCTTTGCATTTAATCCAAGAATCAATACTATTTCTAGTTAGGGATTGCAACCATTCTTTACCTTTTCCTCTCTAAGAGAAAGGAAATAATTTAAGATTAATAATATCTCCATCTATATCCCTATGTTTTTGCATCTCACAAAGTTCAACAAAGTTATTAAGATGAGCAGCATCATCTTCAGTACCAATTCCAGAAAATTGTTCTCTCATAACAAGATTGAGTAAAGTAGGTTGAATTTCAAAGAAAGTAGCTTCAGGAACAGGTGGAGCAATAGGTATGCACATGAAATCATTGTTGTTGGTGCTAGTGAAGTCACACAACTTAGTGTTTTCAAGAGTAGTCATTTTTTTGTGTTTTTAATATAAAGAAGCAAACTAGTACAACTAATTTTTTTGTGTTTTTGATAAAGAAACAAGCAAACAAAGCAGAAATAAACTAAGCAAAACAAATAAAACAAACTAAAGAGATTGGTTATGAGGGACTCCCCTTGTGAAGATATCCTTGACTCCTCGGCAACGGTGCTAGAAAAATAGCTTGATGGCTCAAAATATATCGAGCTCGTTGGGGAACCCCAAGAGGAAGGTATGATGAGCACAACAGCAAGGTTTCCCTCAGCTATGAAACCAAGGTTATCGAACTAGTATGAGCAAGGAAACACCTCCAAATAGTTGTTTCCAACTTGGAATCCTGCACAACACAACCACAGATCTTTGCCCCCAACTTACAGTGAGGTTGTCAATCTCACTGGTTTTGCTGAAAATAAAGGATTAAATGTATTGTGTGGAAGATAGTAATTGTTTGCAGAAAGTAAACAGAAAACAGTAAATAGTAGATTGTATATTGATAGTAAAAGAAAAGACCGGGGTCCATAGTTCACTAGTGGTGATTCTCCTTAAGATAAATGACATGTTGGGTGAACAAATTACAGCGGGGCAATTGACAAACATCGAGAAAGCATACATGCATATACTAATCATCTTGACTCCTATGAGATTTGAGTGGTCATTACAACATTATACATAGATTGTAATCCAACTGCATCTATGACTAATAATCCACCTTTAAGTTATCATCCGAATCCCCTCCAGTATTAAGTTGCAAGCAACAGATAATTGCATTAAGCATTGTGTGTAAAGTAAACAATACGATTATTCTATGAACAAAGGTTTGCTGTTTTCTCCCTAGTAGCAATAGCACATCTAGTACCTTAGAGTAGCGGGCATGTGGTGTGGCCGTTCTCTGGCCCCTCTCCATCTCGTCTTCTAGCTCTGTGTCCCCCTCGGTCAAATATTGACTTTGGCTTTTGTCCCGTCCAATTCCGAGAATATTCATTTTCTGACTTTCTGGAACCAAAAACAGCAGAAAACATGCAACTAGCACTGTGGCATCTTGTTAATAGGTTAGTCCAAGAAAGTGTATAAAAATACTCCAAACTGTGGACAAAACATAAGAAACTAGATATAAAACAAGCATGGAACATCAAAAATTATAGATACGTTAGCAACGTATCAATACCTCTAAGAGCTTTTTCGTAAAACTTTCAAAGCAACCTACAAAGTTTACTTGTAGTAGTTCAAATTTTACCTATTATATTTTTTCTGCTTTACCTATTATAACTTTATATAGTGATGGTATGCCAGATGTCTATTATCTGAGTCTCACGTCCAGGGCACGTGCAATTTACTAGTACTTGTAGTTTCAAATTTGACCTAATTTCGATAAATCAACATAAAGTCATTCTAATGGGCAGAGTTAGCTGGGAAGTTTTAAAACTCATAAAACATGGGAATCGTTGGTACAACATGTTGGTCCAATATATCTGTATGAAAACTTGTCTTGTGGCATTTAGATCCAATATTCTTCCGAATTTTCTTTAGGAAAAGGAATAACCTCGCTCGTATTCTTCACTAGGAAAATGTATAATTGAATGTTGTTTATTGATAGTTGGAAACTCACACCGACGACATTATTTACTACAAGAATATGCACCGACGATCTACCTATGAAAAAACAATTAGTTCAAGAGCAATCTAGGGCGCTTACTTGTAGCTAGCTCAAGTTTGACCGAATTTCGTTAAATTGTCAAGATGCAAAGTCTTAGCAAGAAGTTGAACCTATCATCAAAACTCTCGCTGGTTTCTGATATATTAATATTGACTCCTCGATGTGTACCTCCAAATGCTTTTTCGTAAATCTATCAAAGAAAAACCTACAATTTACTTGTAGTTTCAAATTTGACCTAATTCCGAGATATCGACATAAAGTCATTCAAATGGGTGGGGTTTCCTAGGAAGCTTGAAAACTCATAAAACATGGGAATCGCAAGTACAACATGTTGTCGATCCACTATATATGTCTGTCAACTTGGCTTGTGGTATCCACATCCAATATTCTTTGGACTTCTCTTTATAGAAAATTAAAGAACAACTAACCTCGCTCGTCTTCACACAAAAAATGTAGAATTGAATGTTCTTTCCTGATAGTTGGAAACTTACACTGACGGCATTGTTTACTACAACAAGATGCACCAATCTACCTCTGAAAATACATTCAATTCAAGAGCAATCTATCACGCTTACTTGTAGCTCAAGTTTGACCTAATTTCGTTAAATTGTCAAGATGCAAAATCTTAGCAAGAAGTTGAACCTATCGTCAAAACTCTCGGTGTTTTATGATATATTAATTGTGACCCCTCGATGGGTACCTCCAAAAGATTTTTCATAAAACTTTAAAAGTAACCTACAATTTACTTGTAGTTTCAAATTTGACCTAATTTCGATAAATCGACATAAAGTCATTAGGTCATATGAGTAGAGTTAGCTAGGAAGTTTGAAAACTCATAAATAAAACAGGGGAATCATTAGTACAACATGTTGGTAAACTTGGCTTATGGCATTGATGTGCTCGTCGTTCGACGTAGAGCTCGTTGGGAACCCCAAGAGGAAGGTATGATGAGCACAGCAGCAAGTTTTCCCTCAGTTATGAAACCAAGGTTTAATCGAACTAGTAGGAGCAAGGAAACACCCCAAAGGTGTTACTAGTTGAGCTTTGGTAGGGCGCACTACCGGTGCTAGTAGCAACGTGGAGACCTGCACAAGACAACCACAGAACTTTGTCCCCAACTTGTGATGAGGTTGTCAATCTCACCGTGTTTTGCGGAAAACAAAGGATTAAACGTATCGAATGGAAAGAAGTAAAAGTTTGCAGAAAGTAAACACAAAGCAGTAAAAGATTGTAGATTGTATGTAAAGAGAAAGGACCAGGATCCATAGTTCACTAGAGGTGGCTCTCCTTAGATAGATAACATGCTGGGTGAACAAATTACAGCGGGGCAATTGACAAACACCAAGAAAGCAATACATGCATATACTAATCATCTTGACTCCTTTGAGACTTGATTGGGCATTACAACATAATACATAGACCGCCATCCAACTTCATCTATGACTAATAATCCACCTTCAGGTTATCGTCCAAACCCCCTCCAGTATTAAGTTGCAAGCAACAGATTATTGCTTTACAAACTGCGTGTAAAGTAAACAATATGATTGTTCTATGAACAAAGGATTGTTGTTTTCTCCCTAGTGGCAACAGCACATCTAGTACCTTAGAGATTTCTGTCACTTCTCAGATTACCAGAGGCATGAACCCACTATCGAGCATAAATACTAACTCTTGGAGTTGCTAGCATCTACTTGGCCAAGATAGCTACTAACAACGGAAAGCATGCAATATCACAAATAACAAAGACATGATAGAATCAATAATCAATCTGAAATAGCATCTCAATACCCATCGGATCCCCGCAAACACAACATGTATGGATTACAAATAGATGATCTTGATCATGAACGGAGCTCACAAGATCTAAACATGAAAGCACAAAGGAGGAGAACCAGCCATCTAGCTACTACATGGATCCGTAGTCCAAGGATGAACTACTCACGCATCACACCGGAGGCTTGCATGGTGATGAAGAAGGCCTCCAGGGTGAATTCCCCTCTCCGGCAGGCTGTCGGGAAGAGCTTCAAATCCCTCCCGATCTAGGGATGGAGATGACGGCGACTACAGACTCTTTCGTGGATTTTTTGATCGGGTACTTAGGGTTTTCGTCCCGAGGGCAATATATTGGCGGAAGGAGAGGCCGAGGGCATGCCGGGAGCGGCCACACCACCCCCTCGCGCGGGCCAGGCTTGGCCGCGCGGCCAGGTAGTGTGGTGGCTCTCTGGGCCTTCTCCTTCTCGTATTCTGGCACTTGATCCCTTCTGGAAAAATAGGCACTTTGGCTTTTGTCCCGTCCAATTCCAAGAATATTCATTTTCTGACTTTCCTAGAACCAAAAACAGCAGAAAATAGGCAGCTGGCACTGTGGCTCTTGTTAATAGGTTAATCCAAGAAATCATATGAAAAGTACTCCAAAGGTGGAACAAAACACAAGAAAGTGGATAAAACTAAGCATGGAACATCAAAAATTATAGATACATTTGCAATGTATCAGGCATTCGGATCCAATATTCTTCGGACATTTATTTACGGAAAAGAACAACCTCGCTCGTCAGCACTCGGAAAATTGAGAATAATTGAATGTTCTTTCCTGATATAGTTGGAAAATCACACCGATAACACATTTTACTACAAGAAAGTGCACCCATCTGCATCTCTCAAAAGTCATATATTTCAAGAGCAATCTATCGCGCTTACTTGTAGCTCATGTTTGACCAAATTTTGTTAAATAGTGTCATGCGATGCAAAATCTTAGCAAGAAGTCAAACTTGTTGTCAAAACTCTCGGTTCTTTCTCATATATTGATTGTGACCTCCCCCCCGATCGGTATGGTTCCTCCAAAAGCTTTTTCGTAAAACTTTCAGAGCAAACTACAATTTAGTTATAGTTAAGTTTAACCTAATTTTGATAAATCGGCATGTAGTCATTCAAGTGGACAGAGTTAATTAGCTACGGAGTTTGAAAACTCAAAAAAATAAGGGAATCATAAGTAAAACACATTGGTCCACTTAATATGTCTAGAAGCTTGGCTTATAGCATTGATATCCATATTCTTCGAGCTTTCTTTACAAAAAAGAACCATCTCGTCATCACTTGAAAAACTGAGAATTTTATTTCCTGATAGTGTGAAACTCACACTGACGACATTGTTTACTACAAGGAGATGCACCCATCTACCTCCGAAAATACATTAAATTCAAGAGCAATATATCGCGCTTATTTGTATCTCAAGTTTGACCTAATTTCGTTATATTGTCAAGATGCAAAATCTTAGCAAGAAGTTGAACCTATCGTGAAAACTCTCGGTGTTTTATGATATATTAGTTGTGACCCCTCGATGGGTACCTCCAAAATATTTTTCGTAAAACTTTGAAAGCAACCTACAATTTACTTGTAGTTTCAAATTTGACCTAATTTCGATAAATCGACATAAAGTCATTTGGTCAAATAGGCAGAGTTAGCTAGGAAGTTTGAAAACTCATAAATAAAACATGGGAATCGTTGGTACAACATGTTGGTAAACTTGGCTTCTGGCATTCAGGTCCAATATTCTTCGGACAGTCCTAAACGGAAATGCACAACCTCGCTCGTCATCCACTCGGAAATTTGAGAATAATTGAATGTTCTTTCCTGATATAGTTGGAAAATCACACTGACGACATTGTTTGGATTTATCGGTCTTGATCAAACGGTCAATGTTCAAAGTTATCCGTACACTATATAGTGGTATGGTATGGTATTGTAAGAGATAAGAAAAGATAAAGATAAGATAAAAAGTACTGTGAATGGCCGATCTTTTGAGTAACCTTCCCTCCGATGTTTGGGAAGCAAATGAAAATTTTGAAAACCAGAAAAGTTTGAATTTTTTTTGCCGCCAAGGACCAAAGTGGTTTCCTTCCTATGTACTCCTTGTCCCTACTCCACACCAACGCGGCTGCCAAACACCAGAGACATAGAGGCGCCGTACCAAGGCACACATGCGCAGCACCACGCTGTGGACCAGGGAGAGATCAGTCGGGACGGTGCGCGAGGGGAAAGGGTAGGAGAGAGGGAGGATGGATGGTGAGAGGCAGCAAAAGGGAGAGAAAACACACAATTTGTTTTGCATGCATAGGTCCTGAAATTTACTACTAGTAGAGTGGCCGCAGGATACCTCATGTTAGGAACCCATCATAACTTTCCTCTGCATCGAACCGCCTTCAACTCCTCTTCACTGCTGCCCTCTTTTACCCTGCCTACATTTTATTCCCTCAGCGTGTACAGCGCGTGAACAGAGGTGAGCATATGTGTAAGCAAAGAAATGACTACTAGTGTACTAGTACTAATATACTTTCCTCAAAAAAGTACTAATATACTACTCCCTTCGATCCAAATTAGTGTTCTCAGATTTGTCTAGATTCGGATGTATCTAGCACTAAAACATGACTAGATACATCCGAATCTAGACAAATGTGAGAACACTAATTTGGATCGAGGGAGTACTATTTGCTTTTTCCCTAATAAGGGCATCAGCAATGTGTACAAAAGCACACCTTAAGGCCTAGTATGTGGCATCCGCTAAGATTCACCATATACATTATGGAGAAAATAAAGTTTGTATATTTAAGCCTAATAAGGTACACCTCAAGCTTGTGGGTTTCCCATAGAGAATAGAAAAATCATTTCCCCTCTCTCCCTGTTTCCTATGATCGTTTTCAAAAGGTGTTCAAAATTTTCATGATGCAAAATCTTAGCTACAAGTCGAACCACTTGTCAAGACTCTCTATGGTTTCTGATATATTAATTATACGCTCGATGGGTACCTCCAAAAGCTTTTTTTATAAAACTTTCAAAGCAACCTACAATTTATTACTTGTAGTTCAAGTTTAACCTAATTTTATTAAATTCAAGAGCAATCTATCGCACTTAGTTGTAGCTCAAGTTTGACCTAATTTCATTAATCTGTCAAGATGCAAAATCTTAGAAAGAAGATGAACATGTTGTCAGAACTCTCTATGGTTTCTGATAGAACATGAATTTTTCAGAACTTTCGGTGGTTTTTCGATGTACCGAATTCCTGCTTAGCTTCAAAAGATTTTTGGAAAACTTTAAGAGCAACCTATCGTGCTTACGTTTAGTTAAAATTTGAGAAGGTCGGTGGGAGTACAGTTTACATCGAAAACCTCAAAAAAATAGAAAATTGCATAGAGGTCCATACATTTAGCACAAAGGGCGCTAAAATGAAACAATGAAAAACAGTCGGGTGCGGGTCCTTCTCGAGCGAGCGGCCGAGCCATACCCCTTCGTACTACTGCAACTGTACTTTTGATCCAGCGTGTTGTGGGTGTGCTTGGTGGCTTCCTCTTCACAGGGTCTGAAATGGAACGACAATGGAGTACTACGGAGTCGTGGTAAAGCTGGTCAGATCATAATGAAGTGCATCGAATGCGATGGGACATACTGCAGACACCAGACAGTATAAACAATCCCTTGTGCACCACTATCTTTTGAATAACCTTCCCTCCGGATGTTTGGGAAGGAAGTGAAAATTTTGAAACTACGAAAGTTTGAACTCCGACTCTAATAATAGTATGAGTACTGTCCATTTTGTCGCCAAACCCCCAAATTGTTCCTTCTATGCAGCACGCCTGATACTGACACGGAGCCAACGTCAAGGCAGGTCGACACATGTGCGCAGCGCCACGTTTTGGACGAGAGAGAGAGATCACCTAGTTGGGGTGTGGGGATGGTCATGAGGCACTAAAGGAGAGAGAAAACACAATTTTTTTTGCGTGCATACAGTAGTATATACTAAAGGTCCTGAAATTTACTAGTACTAGTTCCGTACTACTAGTACTACTAGGTGATTGTATCATGTACCTCATGTCAGGAAGCCATCAGAACTTTGCTCTCATATCGCACCTTCTTCAACTCCTCTTCGCTGCTCTCTCGAGCTGCTTCCTCTGTGCCCAAAGTTTCTCTTCTGTCTCTTTGTTTCTTTTCTAGAAATACATATTCTTCCTCCCTCCAACCCAAATTAATTGACTCAGATTTGTCTAGATTCGGATGTATCTAGACATATTTTAGTACTAGATACATACAAATCTAGATAAACTTGAGTCAATTAATTTAGGTCGAAGCGAGTACTTGCTTTATAGAAAATACACACCTCTCACTTGGAAAATTGATTTTTTCCCCTTTCCTCATGGTTGGAAACTCCGAGTGGCAACATTGTTACCATGCCATGATTCACACCCATTTTACGCCCAAATATGGGACCATCACGGATGGTGGGAGTACAATTTACATCAAGGACCTAAAAATGAAAAAAAAATATATAAAGGTCCTTACATTTAGCACGAATACCCCTAAAATTAAGCAATGGAAATAGTCGGGTGCGGCTCCTTCTCGAGAGAGAAGCTGATCGAGCCATACTCTTCATACTACTTTCTCTTCATTTGTTTTTGAAATATATGGCCAAATTTGGCGGCATGCAAATTCTTTGATATGGGATCATGAATCATCAGCATAAAGTATGATGTAGATATGTCCATGACCTTGGTCGTTTAGCTTGAAATGCAAGAATGTTCATATTCATTGGCAACTAATAAGCTTAAATACGTTTAAATTTTACCACTTGCTTTTAGGTATGAATTTTACACGTACAGACGGTGGAGGTACATTTTACATCAAGGACCTAAAAAAGATAAAATTACATTGAGGTCCATACATTTATCACGAATCACCCTAAAATTAAACATGGAAAAGTCATGGTTTGATCCTTCTCGAGAGAAAATCTAATCGAGCCATACTCTTCATAATACTCCCTCTTTGTTTGTTTTCCAAATATGGCCCAATTTGGCAACATGCAAATTCCTGGATATGGGATCATGAATCATTGATATAAAGTATTATGTAGATATGGCCATGACCTTGGTCGTTCGGATTGAAATCCAAGATTGTTCATACTCATTCACAACTAAGCTTAAATATGTTTGAATTTTAGCTTTTTTTAAATAGTACATTTTTTAATAATTTTCACGTTTAATACACGAATTGAAATATTTTCAATTCTAGCGCGGTGTCGGCATTTGAAAAGACGACCAGTCCTTACCGGCTTTTGAATAGCCGACTAGTCCCTGTCTGTTTTTGAAAAGCTGACTTGTCCTTGTCTTCTTTTGAAAAACTGACTAGTCCCCCGATTCTTCACATTGCCCTATAACTTGTCGGCTTTTCAAAAGCAGACAGGGACTAATCAGCTTTTTAAAAGAAGACAAGCACTATTCGGCTATTCAAAAGCCGATAAGGACTGGTTGGCTATTCAACTACCGACACCACGCTAGAATTGCAAATCTTTCAATTCATGTATTATTCGTGGAAATTATTAAAAAAAGTATTATTTAAAAAAATAGTTGAATTTTACCACTTGCTTTTATCTTCAAATTTTACACGGACGGTGGGAGTACATTTTACAGCAAGGACCTAAAAAGGGGTAAAATTACATTGAGGTCCATACTTTTAGCACGAAGCACCCTAAAATTAAGCATGGAAAATAGTGTTTGGCTCCTTCTTGAGAGAGAAGCTGATCAAGCCATACACTTCAGACTACTTCCTCTTTGTTTCTTTTCAAAATATGGCCAAATTTGGCGGCATGGAAATTCTTGGATATGTGATCATCATCAGCATAAAGTATGATGTAGATATGGCCATGACCTTGGTCATTCGTCTTGAAATCCAAGAATTTTCATACTCATCGACAACTAATAATCTTAAATATGTTTAAAAAAGGTAAAATTACATCGAGGTCCATATATTTAACACGAAGCACCCTAAAATTAAGCAGGGAAAATAGTCGGGTTCGGCTCCTTCTCGAGAGAGAGCAGTTGGTCGAGCCATACTCTTCATACTACTTCCTCTTCGTTTGTTTTCAAAATATGTCCCAATTTGGCGGCATGCAAATTCTTGGATATGGGATCATGAATCATCGATATAAAGTATGATGTAGATGGATATGGCCATGACCTTGGTCGTTCGGCTTCGAATCCATGATTGTCCATACTCATTCACACAACTAAGCCTAAATACGTTTAATTTTACTACTTGCTGTTATCTTCAAATTTTACATGGACGGTGGGAGTACATTTTACAGCAAGGACCTAAAAAGGGGTAAAATTACATCGAGGTCCATACTTTTAGCACAAAGCACTCTAAAACTAAGCAGGGAAAACAATCATGTTTGACTCCTTCTCGAGAGAGAAGCTAATCGAGCCATACTCTTCATACTACTTCCTCTTCATTTGTTTTCAAAATATGGCCAAATTTGGCGGCTGAAAATTCTAGGATATGTGATCATCATCCGCATAAAGTATGATGTAGATATGTCCATGACCTTGGTTGTTCGTATTGAAATCCAGGAATATTCATACCCATCAACAACAAATAATCTTAAATAAGTTTAAAAAAGGTAAAATTACAATGAGGTCCATACATTTAGCACGAAGAACCCTAAAATTAAGCAGGGAAACAGTCATGTTTTGCTCCTTCTCGTGAGAGAAGTTGATCGAGCCATACTCTTTATACCGCTACTTCCTATTTATTTGTTTTCAAAATACATGGCCAAATGTGGTGGCATGCAAATTCTTGGATATGGGATCATCATCAGCATAAAGTGTGATGTTGATATGGCCATGACCTTGGTCGTTCGTCTTGAAACTCCAAGAATGTTCATACGCATTAACAACTAATAATCTTAAATACGTTTAAATTTTATCACTTGCTTCTAGTTTCGAATTTTACAGGGATGGTGGAAGTACATTTTATATTAAGGACCTAACAAAGGTAAAATTACATCGATATCCATACATTTAGCACGAAGCACCCTAAAATTAAGTAAGGAAAATAGTTGGCTGGCAAGCTTGAGAACTCATAAAACTTGGTAATAAATCGTAAGTGTATGAAGGTCCACGCTTTGTCTGGAAACTAGGGTTGTTGTTGTGGTACTCTGAGCCATTTTTCTTCATACTTGCTTACAGAAAAAATCTTGTCGCTTTCAGTTTCATTGTTCCTATAAGTTGGAACCTATGGTTGCCACCATTTCTCACCTTGACAAGATGCACACATCTACCAAATATGGGAATATTACAATATAATACGATATGCATATGGTTGTTACCTTTGTTGTTCGGATTGAAACCCAAGAGTGCTCATACACCATGGGTCATATATATTGTGTAACTATTTTTTTTGTAATTTATGATGACTCACGGTTATTAATTATTTTTCACTGCAAATAGTAGTACACGCAAGAGGACGCCATGAAGAAGGCTTCATTTTTAGGATTTTCATTATTTTTGTTCATAGCTAGTGAGGATCAAATTGTCAACATGCATATTCGTAGCAAGAATTTTAATCCTACAGAACTCTTGTTGGTTTTTGAAGTATTGACCGCCTCGGTACCATAAAGACTCAAAGGATGTTTGTAACTTTTTAAGAGCATTCTATCATGTTTACTTGTAGTTCCAATTTTAAAATGATTTTTTATTCCTAAATTTTGGAAACTCCCAGTACTGGTAGCATTATTGTTCAACATCCCAATATGCACTCATCTACCAAATATGGCAACATTACCATAACGTATGTTGTACATATATATAAGTACATTTGGCTTATCTTTCAGCCTGAAGCCTAAGGATATGTTCATACATGGCAGGCCATATTTTCATTTACATTATTTTTATATGCGAACTCTCTTGATAATAATCATTTTTCACAGCAAGTAGGACAAGTCAGAGGTCACCGTGCAATGTTTTTTAATTGTTTTCAAATAAAAGACAAATTTTGTACATGCAAATGCTTAGCAAGAAGTTGAATCCAACAAATTCATTGGTTTCCAATATATTGACAGTCTGGGTGTGGGTACCTTCAAAAGATACTTGTATAACTTTAAGATCTACTACTTACTCATAGTTCAAATTTTATCTAACATTGATAAATCAGCTTTAATTAGTTTAATAATGTGAAGTTCTCTAGGAAACCTTGAAAACTCAAAAAAGTTTGTAACCGTAAGTGAAACATGTATAAACTTTGTCTGGAAACTAGGCTTATGGCATTCCGAGGCATATTCACCGTGCATGCTCTTAGGAAAATAAATCCCGAGAAAATAATAATCTGCTTAAAGTTTATGATAAATCAGGGTGTTCTTTAGTGTGAGGTGTAATAAAAAGACATATATCGTTAGCCCTACACTTTAAAAGAAACTCTTCGATGGACATTTGGATATGTGAATGAAACGTCAAATCTTATGTACAAACAAGTTATGTTCAAAAAAAGTTTATTACGACCAAATAAATCCTTCACAAATTCAATGTGCGACAGATTGTTATGTTGTTACCTTTGTGTAAACATTGACGGTTCATATGAAATAAGTCTCTTACATACCAGCTACATGCATCCAAAAAGTATTGTGGGTGATAAATATCGTTAGTATCCATTTTTTAGCATCATTCAAATCTTTGTATGTGAATGGGAGCAATGGCATTCAGGGACCACTTGTCAGTCTTACTACCAATGAGGTTAAATCGGTCATTACAAGACTAACTGGCCAAATTTGTGCATGTCAACACCCGGATTTTTAATCCCAGATGCCCGTTATGCCATACCTCGCAATCCCAGGATTACCATTTTTGCGAGACATAACGGATTGGATATCACAGTACATCATCCATTACAAACCATACATACGGTTTTACACAAATAAGGATCTCATGATCCAGTCTTTAATACAACAAACAGCGGAAATAAATGATAGCGTAGCGGTGGGGTTCATCTTTAGGGGCACAGGCAATGCTGACGAAGGCAGATAGTCCTAGTTATCATAGCCGTCCTGCTGACCATCATCTTGATAATCTCCTTCATAGTCTGGCCATGATAGTAGCCAGGGACAAAAGCCATGAGTACTCTTTAAGTACTCGCAAACTACTACTAGCAAGGGTTATGATTCTAAGTTAAAATACTAAATTGAAAGAATAACTATCAAGTTAAGTTTGAAACCTAAGCTGAGTTCTGAAACAAGAAAAGATAAAGTAAAGTTCTAGAATCACTTAGGTTGGCAAGCTAATTTCACTAACACAACCCTGTTGTGGTCAAGTCAAAAGTCATCATTCAGTTCAAGGTATTTAGAAAACATCTGACAACGAAACAGTATGGCCATTCCAACTGTCCATAACCGCGGACGCGGCTATTCGAATAGTTTGACACTCTGCAGAGGTGGTACACTTTCACCACAAGATTCGATACATCTGTCAGGGATAACCCTGAATCATCATACTTGGTATGTAGATAATCAAACATAACCTTCCCTTTACACACCCTAGTACAAGAACCTCTCCTATGAGCATGGCCTCCCAACCTTGACCATCAATCATCTTGGGCACTGCATAGGTGGACAACATTGAGAGGTAGCCTCAGCTCAAACCTCTCCCATGAGGGAACTAATACTAATGCATATAAATTTCTAGCTAAGCCTTACCCAATTCAGGTAATGTGGTTGTACGGTAAATTTGGAATGGTATCGCATCCGAATCCAACCATCAGTTTTATAAAAAGGGATTAAGGCTCATGCCTCATCATTTTCATCATCATAAACCAATTGTGTTTCTCAACACATGTCAAAACATCTCAATAGAATGACTCATCATTCCAAGGTTTTCATAACTCATTTTCACCAAGTGTTCCCATCTAAAGTGACTCAAGTTTTGATATATTCTAAAACACTAGGTTAAGAGTGTTCACTAAGGTGGACAGGTGGGATCAATCTCATGCCATATAATGACATCTAAGGGTTTCTAATTAGGTCAAGTTTTATACTCTTTATGCTACCTTCAAAATTTAATTAAAGAACTTTGTGTAAACTAAGGGGGTGTGAGCAAAGTATGCTTAAGGCATCTTTACTAAACTATCTAGTTTTATTCTAGCTTGCTACAATAGCTTACTAAAGCATGTTTGCAAGGGTTAGCTTGCCACTAATAGCTTGCCTTGGTTGGTGCAGTGGTTGAAGTTTTCTTCTTCTTCTTCTTCTTCTTCTTCTTGGTAGAACTCCTCCTCCTCGAAGGCTTGGTCGGTACTATCGTCTATAAATACATAGGGAGTGCACAATCACCAAACAATACTTAACTTAGGCTAAAGTATTCTAAACCACACAATTGATGATCTATTATCATCCCAAACATCATAAGTTTTAATTCAATAGTTTCAACCTTTTTATTTTGGAAAAGTAATTTCTACTCATTGAAAAATTAACTATAATTTAATATTCACCACTAAAATATGGGATCATGTGGACACATGTCCTCACCACATATTCTAACATGTGGGAATTATATTTAAAGGTTGGATCAATATTACTTTGGTTTACGTTTATTATTTAATGATTTAAAGTGACTAGAAATGCCGATATAGCATTATTTTGGTACTAGTCCAAAGTCACTGCCTATAAACCTTAATATTTTACATATTTGGATAGATATGATGAAATGTGATTTTTGAGAGTTGGAATCAACTCAAAAGCTAACTTGGTTGATTTTATAAAAATGTTTCAAGTTGCAAAAGCTTCTGTCTTCTTATTTTTATTAGGAGAAATCTATAACTCTAAATGAATTAAATCCAACGGGCTTGGATAGAACATTTCAATACCTTCCAGACAAAATTAGTTTCATGTAATTTGGATTTGTCAAACTCACAGAATTGAATTTTGAAACACTGGACAGAAACTATATTCTAACTAAAAAGAAAATCTACGGGCTTGTGCGGGAAAGGAAATGGGCCGGCCCAGTGGCACTACGCGGCACGGGGCTCAGCTGACAGGGGGGTCCCACTAGTCAGCGGCACTTAAAACGCGAAGCGGTATGCGCGCTGTGGGCCGTGCGATTAGAGGCTAGATCTACGGCTGAGGGTCGTCGTCAACAACGGATGGGTCGCTGGCGAGCTCGAACCCTAGCGGCTCGGTGGGGGTCTACTGGGGGCGTACCAGGGCTCCAGTGGGGTCGGCGATGTGGGCGAACAAAGTGGAAGACGACGGCGAGGCGAGGCGTGGTCGGGGCGGAGCTTGGGGTGGCCGGAATCAACGACACCATTCTTCTCCAGAGGCGGTGGCTCTGGCTCCAATTCCGGCGAGCTGCTGCTCCACTTGCTCCAGCGAGGTGTGGTTGAGGTTCAGAGAGGTGAGGGGAGTGGAATGGTGTGAGTCTTTGGTGCTGGGGAGTGCTCCTTTTATAGGTTCGACGGTGAGACCGAGCGGGATGGGCGGTCGACGGTGGCGACATGGCTACGGCGAGCTAGCGGCATGGCTGGGGATGGCGATCGATGGGCGGTCCCCTGGCGGTACACTAGTGCTTCAATGCGGCCGTAGGGGCGGTGGCACGCGGTCGGGGTGAGGCGGCGCTCTGCGCGGCCAAAGCGGCTGTGTCCACGGCGAGCGGTGGCTGTGGGGCTTTGGGCGGCGAACGGAGGTGTCTGGGGTGTTCTCTAGGTCTAGGCGGAGCGGTGGGCGCGGGCTGGTGTCGAGCGACGGCTTGTGCATGCGGGGACAGGGCGCCCTCTGCGGGCGGCGTCGGCATGGTTCGGTGGCACTGGGCGCGGTTTCTCCTCGGTGGTCCACGGCTGCTCTTGGCTCAGGCAAGGGACAGAGGGGGGGTGGTGCGGCGTTGGCTACCTCCTAGACATGGCGAGGGAAGGGGGAGTGGTCTGCTGCGGCGGTTGCAAGGTTGGCCGGCAAGGGTGGTGCTCGGCATGGCATGGCATTGCCACTAGGGTGTAGGGGATGGGCTGCAATTGGCATGGTTTGATCAAAGGGGGACAGAGAGATTAAATGGAGATCAAATGGGGGCAAAACCCTGTTCCAAACAGTGAGCTAGGATTAGAGGTATGATTCTGCCTGCCAAGTGTTTGATGAAATGGCCGCAAGAGAAAAAGTTTTGAATTTTGAGTTCAAAATTTTTGGGTGATCTCCACTAGTGCTAGGTAGTCTCTGGTTGCAAGGGTTTGGAAAATGGAGCTCAAATACATGGTTTTTGAAATAGGGTGATCTATGCATATGCATTAGATTCAAATTTGAACTGCCATTTAAAATAGTTTCCAGAATGTTTTTAGAAGATCAAAAGGTGGGCCTTGGTACCTTATTATGTGTACTAGCAAGGGGTGTAAAGATCGAGAATTGTTTCTGTTAAGAATTGAGTACTAGGAATAGCCAAAGTAGGCATGAGAGTTAAATTTGTCAAATTGACCATTCCTTCATTTTAATTCTTTTTGATTTGATTTTCTTTAGGAAAAGTTTGGGAATGATGTAGATGCTGTTTAAATCACCTAAGAAACATTTTACAAGTATTGGATCAATCAATCATGGCAATTCAAACAACTCCTATTTTAAATGCACATATATATGAATGCTTTCATTTTAAATTTGGAAAAGTTTTTGTTAACCCCAAATTTGGATGATTTGATCTTGATAAGCTTGGATTAAAGTTTTGGGATGTTACAAACCTTCCCCCCTTAAATAAAATCTCGTCCCGAGATTTACAAGAAAACTAGGAACTAAAGAGATCTGGGAACTCTGTCCTAATGTAATCCTCGCGCTCCCAAGTGGCTTCCTCCTCGGTATGGTTGCTCCACTGAATCTTGAGAAACTTGATACTCCTGGTCCTGGTGGTTCTGTAGGCTTCTTCTAAGATACGAATGGGCACTTCCCGATAGGTCAGGTCATTGTTGATTTTCACTGCTCTGTGATCGATATTCTTGAAAACTTCAGTCTTCTCAGGCACTTCCAAGCATTTGCGAAGTAACGAGATATGGAACACATTGTGGATGGCTGACATCTCTTCAGGCAGTTCCAGTTGATACGATACTTCTCCTCGGCGGTTCAGAATCTTGAAAGGTCCAATATATCTGGGAGCTAACTTTCCCTTCAGACTAAAGCGTTGAGTTCCCTTCAATGGTGAAACCTTGAGATATACGAAATCTCCGACATTGAAAGTTAGGTCTCTCCTTCTCTTGTCAGCATAGCTCTTCTATCTGGATTGGGCGGTCTTGAGGTGCTCACGAACTTTGTGAACTTTCTCTTCTGCTTCTCGGAGAATGTCGGGTCCAAAGATCTGACTCTCTCCTACTTGCGACCAATTCAAAGGGTACGACACTTTCTTCCGTATAGGAATTCAAATGGCGCCATCTGCAAACTAGCTTGATAACTGTTGTTATATGAGAATTCCGCGAAAGGCAGGCAGTCTTCCCGTTTTGATCCGTATTCCAACACACAAGGTCTAAGAATATCCTCCAAGATCTGGTTGACTCTCTCAGCCTGTCCATCTGTTTGCGGGTGATAAGCGTTACTAAAATTCAACTTGGTTCCTAAACCTTCCTGAACTTTCTGCCAAAATCTTGAAGTAAACTGGGTTCCTCGATCTGATACGATGGTCTTGGGGGTTCCATGCAGACTAACAATCCTAGCAATGTACAGCTCTGCTAGTTTTGCACTCTGATAGGTTGTCTTGACTGGTATGAAGTGGGCTACCTTAGATAGTCTATCAACTATGACCCAGATTGAGTCATTTCCCCTACTAGAAGTAGGTAAACCGGTGATAAAATCCATTCCGGCGGAATCCCATTTCCATTCCGGAATCTGCAATGGTTGCAACAATCCTGCAGGTCTCTGATGCTCTGCTTTGACTCTTTGACAAATGTCACATTTGGCGATGTAGCTTCCAATCTCTCTCTTCATCTTGTGCCACCAGAATTTCTCTTTCAAATCCTGATACATCTTTGTTCCTCCGGGGTGGATAGAATAAAGAGTATCATAAGCTTCCTTCATGATAACCTCCTTCAGCTTCGAATCTGCTGGTACACAGATACGTCCCTTGTACCACAGTACACCTTCTTCGTCTTCGGTGAATCCAGGTACTTTGCCTGTACCAATACGACGTTTGATTCCATCGATACTTTCATTCCCCTTCTGGGCTTCCTTGATTTGGCTAATCAACATGGGTTGAAGTTCAATGCTAGCTAGGAATCCCTTGCTAACTAACTCAGTCCTGAACTGCTCCAACTCCTCATACAAACTTGGTTGCTTCTCTTTGATCATGGTGTTAAGCCTACACGGCAATCTGCTAAGAGCATCTGCTACCACATTGGCTTTGCCGGGGTGATAGTGAATGTCAAGGTCATAATCCTTGATTAACTCTATCCATCTTCTTTGCCTCATATTCGACTCCTTCTAGGTGAAGATATACTTCAAGCTCTTATGATCTGAGTAAATCTCACAGCGATTACCCATCAAATAATGACACCATGTCTTCAACGCTAGAACCACAACTGCTAGCTCAAGATCATGGGTCGGATAGTTCTGCTCATGCTGCTTCAGTTGTCGAGACAGATACGCGATGACTTTGCCTTCTTGCATCAATACACATCCTAGACCAATCTTGGATGCATCACAATACACATCAAACGGCTTCTTGATGTCTGGCATGATCAAAATCGGGGCTGATATCAATCTCTTCTTCAGCTCCTGGAAACTGGCTTCACACTTGTCTGTCCATTAAAACTTCTTGTCCTTCTTCAATAATTGGGTCATTGGTCGGGCTATGCTCGAGAATCCTTCTACGAATTTGTGGTAGTATCCCGCTAATCCGAGAAATGAACGAACTTGGGTTTGATTGGTTGGGGCTTCCCATTCTTCAACATCTTTGATCTTGCTGGGATCAACAGAGACTCCTCCGGCAGACACAATATGTCCTAGGAATCCTACTTCTTTCAGCCAAAACTCACACTTGCTGAACTTGGCATATAACTGATGCTCTCTTAGGGTTTCTAGGATGATTCTCAGATGTTTCTCATGCTCTTCTTCTGACTTGGAGTAGATAAGGATGTCATCGATAAACACAACTACAAACTTATCTAAGAAATTCATAAAGATCTTATTCATGAGATTCATGAAATAAGCAGGGGCATTGGTTAATCCAAAAGACATAACCGTATACTCGTATAAACCATAGCGAGTAGTAAAGGCGGTCTTCGGAATATCCGTTGCACGAATCTTAAGTTGGTGATAACCAGTCCTAAGATCAATCTTTGAGAATACCTGAGCTCCAGTCAACTGATCAAATAGATCCTCTATCTTTGGCAAGGGGTACTTGTTCTTGATGGTGACATCATTCAACTTTCTGTAGTCTGTACACAGACGGTTGCCTCCATCTTTCTTGTCCACGAATAGCACTGGTGATCTCCATGGCGATGCGCTTGGCTGAATCAAGCCTGTTGCTAACATGGCATCCAACTGCTTCTTTAGTTCTACTAACTCTGAGGGGTTCATGGTATAGGGTCTCTGGGCTATAGGTCCGGTTCCGGGGATTAGTTCGATAATGAACTCTATATCCCTATCCGGGGGCATACCTGGCAATTCATCTGGGAATACGTCAGGGTATTCACAGACTACTCTGACTTGGTCAATGGTAGGCAGGGCTACACTTTTGTTGCATTTGAATTGACGGGGTAAGGTTTCAGAGATATGTTCTACTGTTATTCCAGAACTACTGGTCATGGTGATGGCTTTCTTAGCACAGTCTATCAGTCCTTTATGCCTTGACATCCAGTCCATACCTAGTACTACTTCCAAACCTTTGGTTCCAAGTACAATTAGGTTGGCATAAAAATCTATCCCATGTATTCTGAGAGGTACAACTTTGCAAATTTTTCTAGCTTTTGTAGTTGAACCGGGGATTTGAACTATCATGACATGCTTCAGGTTGGTTGGGAGAATCTTACTAGTGCATACAAATTCTTCGGTGACAAATGAATGCGATGCTCCAGAATCAAACAATACTCTTGCTAAAACTGAGTTGACAGAAAACATACCCAGCACTACATCTGGTGCTTCCTGGGCTTCTTCTGCGTTCATGTGGAAGAGACGACCGTTGCGGTTGTGCGGGTTCCCTAGGGCAAATCTCCTGCCTGGTTGAACACGACGCTGTTGCTGAGCTGGGGCATTCACAGGGGCATTGGCGGCAGTCTTCTTGGGACACTCATTGGAGTAGTGACCCTTCACTCCACACTCGAAACAAGTGATCTGAGACTTGTCCTTGACTGCAACAGGTACAGCATTGCTGCCAGTTCTGGGGGCAGTGTTGTTGTTGTTGCTCTTGGGAGGGGCACGGTTGAAGTTGTTGGCATTGCCGGAGTTGTGATTGTTTCCTCCGGGCTTCACATTTCCTCCGCTACGGTTGGGGTAGCTTAGGCGAGAATTTGGGGGTCGGTTGTTCCTTGGTGCATATCCTGGTGAGGGGTTAGGACAGTACTTCTGGTGACTACTGGATCCAGACTGCTGCATCATACGACACTTGGGGTTGTCGTTTGCCTGGTTAATCTTCCCTTCCATCTAAATGGCAGAGTCGACTAGCTCTTCAAGATCCTGGAAACGGATGTTGACGAGGACAGTCTACATCTCATCATGTAGTCCGTTTAAGAATCTCTCCTTCTTCTTGGCCTCCGTGTTGATTTCATCCGGTGCATATCTGGCAAGTGACAAGAATTTGTCACGGTACTCTACTACAGTCAATCTTCCTTGCTTCAGTTCACGGAATTCATCTCTCATCCTGTTGACAAGACCTTGTGGCACGTGGGTGCGGCTGAACTTGACCTTGAATGCTTCCCAGGTCATCACCTTGCCATGGTTCATGTTGCGGATGCTATTCCACCAAGCTCTTGCATCTCCCGCCAGATAGTGGGTGGCGAAGAGAACTTTCTCATTCTCATCAACTCCTGCAACTCCTAGGTTGTTTTCCATGGTCTGTAACCAGTCATCAGCATCTAAAGGGTTTTCAGATTGGTTGAAGATTGGGGGATTGGTGTTCTGAAATTTTTTGAGTTTAGATCCATGGTGATCCTGATTTCCATGTCCTTGGTTGTTGAGAGCCATTTGGGCGATCTGTTGCAATGTCGCCAAGTTGGCTTGACGCTCGGACCTGCTTGCTTCACGGTCCGCGATGAGATTCTGCAAGATCTGCAGCATTGGGTCCTGTGATGAGCTGCTCCCTCCTTGGTTTCCACGAGTCATCTGAAGATTGAGATAGATATAGGGGTAAGAGGGAAATTCTAAGGTTCATGGTTTTGGGTTTTCAAAGCTACAACTTTGAGTTAGACTCTGGTTTTTCAACTAACTTCATTCTCATTCATGCAAGCAAGCACATGATACAACACACACCACCACAACAGTCAAAGGGAAAACAGATGGTTTGAAGAACCATTCTGCAAACTACGATACAATGAGATGATACATCTCATGCTACGATAGTGCTCTAGTGCATCTACTCATCGTCGATGAAGTCGGAGTCTTCATTATCAGTGTAGAAGTCCGCAGCATCCTCTGCCAGAAAATCGTCATCGTTGTTTGAGGTACGAATCCATATCTCCCTGGATGTCTTCTCCTTCATCATCTTCTTCCTTGGCGGCAAGCTGAGCTTCCTGCTCCTTGACGGTCTTCTCGAGGTCGGCCACCTTCCTGCGAAGACGGGCGATGGTGCGATCCTTCTTTGCACGCTGGCGACGAAGAGACTGGCGATCTTGGACGAGCAGTGTGAAAGTCTGGGCCTTCTGGTCGGCGATGGCACGGTTCTGGTTTGCTAACTCTCTGGCATTGTCCAGTTCCTACTGTCGGTCATGAAGCATGAAGTCGATGTTCTCCACTTGACGCCTCAACTCTGGGTGACTTGGCATCTCCATCGGCATTCCCATGAAGTCACGTCTTGCATAGTGGGCAAAACGGGTTCCTTGAATCTGGTTGACGCTGAGGGCACATAGACGTGCGAGAGCTTCATGCATTGCCCTGGCTAATCCATCTAGCCAGTTGTTCTCTCTCACGGAGAACTGGATTCTTCCCACAGTTGGTGCTTCAATGCTTCCTCGAAGATCTGCGGTGACTAGCCATTGTAGGTCTCCTCCTGGGGGTCCTCGAAGTTGAGCTCCAAGAAACTCCGGATGTGGGCATCCCAGAAATTCTGACAGTGAATCCAGATCCCTCTCGAAGATCAGCTGACATCCGTTTCCCAACTGGTAAAACTTGCTAAACTGAGTCTCCATCTACAAGAATTTAGGAGGAGGAAATTAGTGAAGTGATCAAGTGTGTCAAATTTTAAGTATTAATGTAAGAATTTTGAGGAACATGTATTTTTGAGAAAGAATGAGTTCACAAGGGTAAGAGGGGAAATAGTTTTTCATAACTACTCACTTTGGTTTTGAAGCTAAGTTTTTGGTTTCGACGTCCATTCTAACTAGGGTCTCCTATGGTCAGGATGGCTCTGATACCAACTTGTCAACACCCGGATTTTTAATCCCAGATGCCCGTTATGCCGTACCTCGCAATCTCAGGATTACCATTTTTGTGAGACATAATGGATTGGATATCACAGTACATCATCCATTACAAACCATACATAAGGTTTTACACAAATAAGGATCTCATGATCCAGTCTTTAATACAACAAGCAGCGGAAATAAACGATAGCGTAGCGGTGGGGTCCATCTTCAGGGGCACAGGCAATGCTGATGAAGGCATATAGTCCTAGTTATCATAGCCGTCCTGCTGACCATCATCTTGATAATCTCCTTCATAGTCTGGCCATGATAGTAGCCAGGGACAAAAGCCATGAGTACTCTTTAAGTACTCGCAAACTACTACTAGCAAGGGTTATGATTCTAAGTTAAAATACTGAATTGAAAGAATAACTATCAAGTTAAGTTTGAAACCTAAGCTGAGTTCTGAAACAAGAAAAGATAAAGTAAAGTTCTAGAATCACTTAGGTTGGGAAGCTAATTTCACTAACACAACCCTGTTGTGGTCAAGTCAATGGTCATCATTCAGTTCAAGGTATTTAGAAAACATCTGACAATGAAACAGTATGGCCATTCCAACTGTCCATAACCGCGGACACGGCTATTCGAATAGTTTGACACTCTGCAGAGGTGGTACACTTTCACCACAAGATTCGATACATCTGTCAGGGATAACCCTGAATCATCATACTTGGTATGCAGATAAGCAAACATAACCTTCCCTTTACACACCCTAGTACAAGCACCTCTCCTATGAGCATGGCCTCCCAACCTTGACCATCAGTCATCTTGGGCACTGCATAGGTGGACAACATTGAGAGGTAGCCTCATCTCAAACCTCTCCCGTGAGGGAACTAATAGTAATGCATATAAATTTCTAGCTAAGCCTTACCCAATTCAGGTAATGTGGTTGTACGGTAAATTTGGAATGGTATCGCATCCGAATCCAACCATTAGTTTATAAAAAGGTATTAAGGCTCATGCCTCATCATTTTCATCATCATAAACCAATTGTGTTTCTCAACACATGTCAAAACATCTCAATAGAATGACTCATCATTCCAAGGTTTTCATAACTCATTTTCACCAAGTGTTCCCATCTAAAGTGACTCAAGTTTTGATCTATTCTAAAACACTAGGTTAAGAGTGTTCACTAAGGTGGAAAGGTGGGATCAATCTGATGCCATAGAATGACACCTAAGGGTTTCTAATTAGGTCAAGTTTTATACTCTTTATGCTACCTTCAAAATTTAATTAAAGAACTTTGTGTAAACTAAGAGGGTGTGAGCAAAGTATGCTTAAGGCATCTTTACTAAACTATCTAGTTTTATTCTAGCTTGCTACAATATCTTACTAAAGCATGTTTGAAAGGGTTAGCTTGCCACTAATAGCTTGCCTTGGTTAGTGCAGTGGTTGAAGTTTTCTTCTTCTTCTTCTTGGTAGAACTCCTCCTCCTCGAAGGCTTGGTCGGTACTATCGTCTATAAATACATAGGGAGTGCACAATCACCAAACAATACTTAACTTACGCTAAGTAGTATTCTAAACCACACAATTGATGATCTATTATCATCCCAAACATCATAAGTTTTAATTCAATAGTTTCAACCTTTTTATTTTGGAAAAGTAATTTCTACTCATTGAAAAATTAACTATAATTTAATATTCACCACTAAAATATGGGATCATGTGGACACATGTCCTCACCACATATTCTAACATGTGGGAATGAGATTTAAAGGGTGGATCAATATTACTTTGGTTTAAGTTTATTATTTAATGATTTAAAGTGAAGAGAAATGCCGATATAGCATTATTTTGGTACTAGTCCAAAGTCACTGCCTGTAAACCTTAATATTTTTACATATTTGGATATATATGATGAAATGTGATTTTTGAGAGTTGGAATCAACTCAAAAGCTAACTTGGTTGATTTTATAAAAATGTTTCAAGTTGCAAAAGCTTTTGTCTTCTTATTTTTATTAGGAGAAATCTATAACTCTAAATGAATTAAATCCAACAGGCATGGATAGAGCATTTCAATACCTTCCAGACAAAATTAGTTTCATGTAATTTGGATTTGTCAAACTCACAGAATTGAATTTTGAAACACTGGACAGAAACTATATTCTAACTAAAAAGAAAAACCTAGATTTGAATCTACGGGCTTGCGCGGGAAAGGAAATGGGCCGGCCCAATGGCGCTACGCGGCACGGGGCTCAGCTGACAGGGGGTCCCACTAGTCAGCGGCACTTAAAACGCGAAGCGGTACCCGCGTTGTGGGCCGTGCGATTAGAGGTTAGATCTACGGCTGAGGGTCGTCGACGACGGACGGGTCGCCGGCGAGCTCGAACCCTAGCGGCTCGGTGGGGGTCTACTGGGGGCGTACCAGGGCTCCAGCAGGGTCGGCGATGCGGGCGAACAAAGTGGAAGACGACGGCGAGGCGAAGCATGGTCGCGGCGGAGCTTGGGGTGGCCGGAATCAACGTCACCCTTCTTCTCCAGAGGCGGCGGCTCCGGCTCCAATTCCGGCGAGCTGCTGCTCCACTTGCTCCGGCGAGGTGTGGTTGAGGTTCAGAGAGGTGAGGGGAGTGAAATGGTGTGAGTCTTTGGTGCTAGAGAGTGCTCCTTTTATAGGTTCGACGGTGAGACCGAGCGGGATGGGCGGTCGACGGTGGCGACATGGCTACGGCGAGCTAGCGGCATGGCTGGGGATGGCGATCGATGGGCGGTCCCCTGGCGGTGCTCTTGTGCTTCAATGCGGCCGTAGGGGCGGCGAACGGAGGTGTCTGGGGTGTTCTCTAGGTCGAGGCGGAGCGGTGGGCGCGGGCTGGTGTCGAGCGGCGGCTTGTGCACGCGGGGACAGGGCGCGCTCTGCGGGCGGCGTCGGCATGGTTCGGTGGCACTGGGCGTGGTTTTTCCTTGGTGGTCCACGGCTGCTCTTGGCTCGGGCAAGGGACAGAGAGGGGCAGTGCGGAGTTGGCTACCTCCTAGACATGGCGAGCGAAGGGGGAGTGGTCTGCTGCGGCGGTTGCAAGGTTGGCCGGCAAGGGTGGTGCTCGGCATGGCATGGCATTGCCACTAGGGTGTAGGGGATGGGCTGCAATTGGCATGGTTTGATCAAAGGGGGACATAGAGATTAAATGGAGATCAAATGGGGGCAAAACCCTGTTCCAAACAGTGAGCTAGGATTAGAGGTATGATTCTGCCTGCCAAGTGTTTGATGAAATGGCCGCAAGAGAAAAAGTTTTGAATTTTGAGTTCAATTTTTTTGGGTGATCTCCACTAGTGCTAGGTAGTCTCTGGTTGCAAGGGTTTGGAAAATGGAGCTCAAATACATGGTTTTTGAAATAGGGGTGATCTATGCATATGCATTAGATTCAAATTTGAACTGCCATTTAAAATAGTTTCTAGAATGTTTTTAGAAGATCAAAAGGTGGGCCTTGGTACCTTATTATGTGTACTAGCAAGGGGTGTAAAGATCAAGAATTGTTTCTGTTAAGAATTGAGTACTAGGAATAGCCAAAGTAGGCATGAGAGTTAAATTTGTCAAATTGACCATTCCTTCATTTTAATTCTTTTTGATTTGATTTTCTTTAGGAAAAGTTTGGGAATGATGTAGATGATGTTTAAATCACCTAAGAAACATTTTACAAGTATTGGATCAATCAATCATGGCAATTCAAACAACTCCTATTTTAAATGCACACATATATGAATGCTTTCATTTTAAATTTGGAAAAGTTTTTGTTAACCCCAAATTTGGATGATTTGATCTTGATAAGCTTGGATTAAAGTTTTGGGATGTTACTGTGCATATTACACTAAAAAACTGTTAAAATATGCAAAAATAACGTCCACCAAGTGCTTTATGCAAAAGTGCGATGAAAAGATGGTGGATCATGCAATTTCCTCTATCTAAAAAATGTTTTATACTACTTCCTCCGTCCCAAAATATAAGGCGTCTAAGCATTGGTCAAAAGTCAAACCTTACTAACTTTGACCAAATATTTACAAAAAAAAATCTTCATCTACAATATTGAATAGACATATTAAGAAAATATACTTTATGGTGAATCTATTGATATTAATTTAGTATTATAAATTTTTATGTTTTTCGTGTATAATCATGGTCAAACTTAAAAAATGTTGACTTTTGACTAATTCTCAAGCGCCTTATATTTTGGGATGGATGGTAATACAAAGTATTGTATTGTACTTACTACTAGCAAAATAGGTACCAGATGAAAGTTTGAAAACTAAATGGTACCCACTATTTTAGTCTGTTCAAAGAAATGAACTAGTTCATCAAAAAGTGATGATATGTGAAATGTAGTTTTTTTGTAGTACGGTACTACTAAAGCGGATAGAGGGTTACCCACTCCCATTCTCTAACGCCTCCCCCACGAGTCACTCTCTCGCTATCACATTCCCGCACTCACCTCCTCGATGAAACTAATGCCAAAACCTTTGTCTGTGGTTAAGTTGGGGTCCTCATCAAGCTCTGCTTCGGAGCTGCAGGTGGCTTGTTCGATTCCGACGACCTCAGCACCCTCTCTGAAGTATCCTTCGTTTTTTGCGTGTGTGCGGGTCGTGCCCAAGGTGAGGCGTCTGTCGCCCTTAGGGTTTCGGTCGGTCACGCCGAAACCCTCGTCGCCTGCCGAGTGGTCATCCAAGCCTCCGACGCCGCGTGCGTTGGGAACGAATGCGCGTGCAGCGGCGGACGCGTCCTTTTCGTCTGCAGGTTGGACTCTAATTACCAATGTGCCAAATTTCAGAGTGTACGCGGTGAAACCCCTATCGGTGGCCCCCCTTCATCAGCGATTGTCTGTGCTTCTTCGGTGTATGTGGCTGGTTCTTCGTTAGTGGCGCCTTGTTCATCTGCTCAACCCATCGACCCCTGTGCAAGTTTGCGCCCCCCCAACTGCAACGAGGTTAGATCTGGCGGATTGGGGCTTTAACCCAAATCCGATGTGCATCTAGTCAGATTTTTGCAACGTGTACTGCAGGTCCTTTGTTGAACTGCTTAGTTTTATGTCATATTCTTGATAATTGTCTTTTGTGTTGTTCTTTATACTCCCTCCGTCCAGAAATAATTGACTTGACTTTGCCTAGATTTGAATGTATGTGTATTTGTCTTTTGTGTTGTTCTGCTTAGTTATGGAATATTCTTGATGACGATGATGCAGGGTTCTATTTTGGTACTTAGATGATGCATTGTGCTGTTTAGGAATTTTCCATGATGCGTTGTGATGTTTTGGTATTTTTTTGTATGATGCATTGTGTCCTGTCTCCTCACTGTGTTAATTCATCCATTTTGATCTTCATTCTGCTGTTTAGGATTAAATGATATGCCTTCTAGTTGTTCAGATTATTTCAATGACCCATCAGTTTAGGTAATTTTGATTATGTAGACACTGTTTATTAAATTTAATTACATGATACCTTTTGCTCTTTTGGTATTTTTGATGATGCACTACAGATATGTTGTTTTGTCTATCCAGATAATGCATTGTGCTGTTTTAGCCATTCAAATTATGCATTGTGTTGTTTAATCAATCTAATTAAATGGTATGCCTTCTAGTAGCTGTTCAGATAATTTTGAGGACCCATCGGGTTAGGTCATTCTGATGATGCATTGTGCTATGTAGGAATTTAATTAACCTGATACCTTGTGATATTTAGGTAATTTTGATGGTGCAATGACTCATTGTGATCTTTAGTCAATTTATACAATGCATTGTGGTGTTTTGGTAATTCCAAAGGACTGACGCAATGGTAATTTTCATGTAGGACGTCCCAGTTGTAATGCCGAACTGAGACTACATTCTTGACCGGACTGCTCTAGCTCCAGGTGGCTATGAAGATGCTCTCCCCATCATACCAAGGGAGTTGAAGCTACCGGGCAAGAGAGTGGAGGCCTTGGCAAGGGCAAGTGCTACTAGGTCGGTCGCTAGTTCTGCCAAACCGAGAAGACGCCCTAGGTCGATTGGACACCATGCCACGGTGCATCGTCCTAGGCGCTTCTACATCCAGTTAGTCCAGCATGACTTGTATATGCTTATCATCCTGACTTACTTCAAGCCTTACTTGAAGGGACGCTGATGGCTCAGTGTACGGTGCTAGAAAAATGCTTGATGGCTCAGTGTACGGCGCCAGAAAAATGCTGGTGCGGTGTTGATGTAGAGCTTGTTGGGAACTCCAAGAGGAAGGTATGATGAGCAAGTTTCCCTCAGTTATGAAACCAAGGTTTAATCGAACCAGTAGGAGCAAGGAAACACCCCAAAGGTGTTGCTAGCTAAGCCTTGGCAGGGCGCACTACCGGTGCTAGTAGCAACGTGGACACCTGCACAACACAACCACAGAACTCTGTCCCCAACTTGCAATGAGGTTGTCAATCTCACCATGTTTTGCTGAAAACAAAGGATTAAACGTATCGAATGGAAAGAAGTAATAGTTTGCGAAAAGTAAACACAAAGCAGTAATACTTTGTAGATTGTATGTAAAAGAAAAGGACCGGGATCCATAGTTCACTAGAGGTGGCTCTCCTTAGATAGATAACATGCTGGGTAAACAAATTACAGCGGGGCAATTGAAAAACATCGAGAAAGCAATACATGCATATACTAATCATCTTGACTCCTTTGAGACTTGATTGGGCATTACAACATTATACATAGACCGCCATCCAACTGCATCTATGACTAATAATCCACCTTCAGGTTATCATCCGAACCCCCTCCAGTATTAAGTTGCAAGCAACAGATTATTGCTTTACGAACTGCGTGTAAAGTAAACAATACAATTGTTCTATGAACAAAGGATTGTTGTTTTCTCCCTAGTAGCAACAACACATCTAGTACCTTAGAGATTTCAGTCACTTCCCCAGATTACCAGAGGCATGAACCCACTATCGAGCATAAATACTAACTCTTGGAGTTGCTAGCATCTACTTGGCCAAGATAGCTACTAACAATGGAAAAGCATGCAAGATCACAAATAACAAAGACATGATAGAATCAATAATCAATCTGAAATAGCATCTCAATATCCATCGGATCCCCGCAAACACAACATGCAGAATTACAAATAGATGATCTTGATCATGAACGGAGCTCACATGATCTAAACATGAAAGCACAAAGGAGGAGAACCAGCCATCTAGCTACTACATGGATCCGTAGTCCAAGGATGAACTACTCACGCATCACACCGGAGGCTTGCATGGTGATGAAGAAGGCCTCCAGGGTGAATTTCCCTCTCCGACAGGGTGCCGGGAAGAGCTTCAGATCCCTCCCGATCTAGGGATGGAGATGACAGCGGCTACAGACTCTTTCGTGGATTTTTGATCGGGTACTTAGGGTTTCTGTCCTGAGGGCATCTTATAGGCGGAAGGGGAGGCCGAGTGGGTGCCGTAGGTGGCCAGACCACCCCTTGGCGTGGGCTAGGCTGGGCCGCATGGCCAGGTGGTGTGGTGGCCCCCTGGCCCCTCTCCGTCTCGTACTCTGGCATCTGATGACTTCTGGAAAAATAGGCACTTTGGCTTTTGTCCCATCCAATTCCGAGAATATTCATTTTTTGACTTTCCTGGAACCAAAAACAGCAGAAAACAGGCAGCTGGCACTATGGCTCTTGTTAATAGGTTAGTCCAAGAAATCATATGAAAAGCACTCCAAAGTGTGGACAAAACACAAGAAAGTGGATAAAACCAAGCATGGAACATCAAAAATTATAGATACATTTGCAATGTATCAACATCCCCAAGCTTAACTCCTTCCCGTCCTTGAGTAGGTAAGTGATAAAAAAGAAAGAATAATCTTTGAGGTGACATGCACCATCAAAGACTTGATCAAATAATTTGTAAAATATTCAAAGCTAGGATCATAGTACTTCAATCATAACATGAAAGACAAAGTTCTAGCAATAAGACAAAGAAACTATGATGCAACATAAAAGGCACAAACAAAAGATTCATGAATAACAATGCTTTGCAAGACGTTTGTTTGTTTCACATAAAGAAAACATAGCATAATAGTATTCAGCTTGTCCCTCATATAGTAGCAAATATAAATGCATAGGACACCTTCAAAGTTCATAAGAGTGACTAGATACAAATAGTCTAAAACAAGCAATATCATGTTATGCATGAATCAACTAGTCTTGGGACAATGCACATAGAACTAAGAATGTCCACCATGCTCTCAAAGTAGGTGCATAAAGGTAGAAGGTGGAGACTCAATATAATGGTGGAAGAAAGGCCTTCATAGAAGGAAGTAGGGATTCAAGTCTCATAAAGAGCTTCCAAAAATTATGGTACTTATAGCTTTCAGCTCTCATTGCCCCTATCATAAGCATCTTGAAGTGATTAAGGTTAAAGTGAACAAACTATGGTGTACATGCTTGAAGAAGTATAAATTAGGAATCTCATGTCCCTTGTATACGAGGGCTGCTCCTCATGCTACTCAAGTTTAGTCACCGGTAAGTTCTTGTCATCGTAAGTACATGTGTATCATAGAGAACCGCCAACGGGGTACCCCTTGCCCGATGATACGGAAGAATCCCCATATCAAAATGACAAGGCAAGCAGACAACGAGCATCTCAGCAATCTTCTTATTTACCATGCGAATATGGTGCTTTTTTCTCTCTTTCCTCTTTTCATAATATCTCTTTTTTTCTTTTTTCTCAATATAGGACTCTTTTTTATAAGAAGAATGCTTCATAGACAGCTCATTATGGTTACGCTGCAGGTTTCCACCATGTCAGCATGGATTAGACCAGCGGCCGAGGCGTTTCTCTAACACATATACATAACTCCATGGACTTACAAGATCCCTTTCATTTCACACCGACGACATCCATATACAAAAGAGCACGATATCAACTAGGTACATATACCAAGTGCGATGTTGAAAGTGTTCCCCATGACAGCATGGTTCTGCTAATCCCCAACAAATAAGTGCAATCATATACAACATAGACGACACAATGGTTCAAGTTTATTAAGGGCAAGAAAAGTAAAGTGTGTCATCAAGTTCGTGAGAGCTTTAATCACTAGTTTTCTCATAACAAGTTTAATTTGGAAGGTAAACAAAAGGATGAATATACTTGGAATAGCATAAGCTAGTAGGTAGGTATGGTGGACTCTTTGGAATAACTTTGTTTAGGGAGTTGGATGCATGAGTGGAACTCATACTTGGTTGTGGAGGCTAGCAAAAGACTGGGAGCGACAAACTAAGAGAGCAATAATGGCCATAATCATGCAGAGCGACAAAACATCATTGATCAAAGAATAAAGTGATACTAAAAGTTGAAAACTAAAGGATCATAAAGGCTATGGTGACTTGAGATAGTCATAACATGGTGTGAGCATGCGCCAAGTCAACCCAAATAAAGCATCAAAGGAGAAGACCACTATACTATGCTTTAATATGCTAAAACAACGCATGATTCATCCAAGGCACATTAAGCAATCTCAATTGTGTATAACAAGTCATGCTACAGAAAAGAATACTAAGCATAAAGCCAAAACAATATCAAGCATGGCATGACAGAGCATAGCCCACAGTCAAAACGAGCTCTTTTTACCACATAAGTATGAACATTCCTACTCTTTTCCAAACCAAACCAAACTATTTGCAAAAAATGTATGAAATAGGGGGTCCAACCAATTTATTCAGAAAACTAAGAAAATAAAAGCAAACAAAAACCAAAACGAAAATGAAGAAGAAGACGCTCCAAGAACAACACAACTGTGCATGAAACAATAAAAATGAAGCGTTTGGAAGAAACCTAGAACTTTTATTGATGAACAAGGGGATGCCTTGGGCATCCCCAAGCTTTGACGCTTGTACTTCTTGTATATTTCTTGGGGTGACACGTGTGGCATCCCTAAGCTTGAGCTTTAGTCTATCCTTCATCTCATTACTCATTCCTTCCATACACCTGAAATTTTTCCTTCATACAAAACTTCACACAATCTTTATTAGCAACATTAGTGCATTCAAGATAATAAGTCTTAAGGTTCAGTTCTAACACCAAATAAACTTCCATTAGAACACTAGTTACTGTAGAACTTCCCTCAAAAATCTCAATTCCCTAAAAGAACTCAAAAAAGAACCAACAGGAAGCAAATGCAGAAAATGGCAGAAATCTGTCAAAACGGACCAGCAGGTGAAGACGAATTTTTCCGAAGACATTCTGTTGCTCAAATCAAAAAGTGTTGAACTAACGAAAGTTAGATAATAGCCTGGGGCAGAAGCAAAAAAATTCACGCCTAAAAGAACGTTCAGAGATTTTTCATGAATTTTTACGGTGAAGCGCAGAAATCTGTTTCGGGACAGCAACTTTCCCAATCATTACTTCTTTCTCATTAGAGGTTACTCTTGGCACAAAAAGCAAATACAAAGGATAAGGAGCGGTTATTACCGAAGTAATAACTTCCAAGACTCATCTAAAACTTTTGGGTTATCTCCCAATAAGTACTTTTCTTTAACGCCTTAAGTTAGGCATAAGAAGCAAGAAAGAATCAAGTGTTCTCAAATGAAGAAGCATTAAAACCAAATTTCTTACCCTTACCTCTCTTACTTTTATTCTTAACCTTGGGGAAAATATGATTGTTTGGTGGAGAAGAAAGGTGCATGGTCCCCTTTCTCACATCTATTATTGCTCCAAGGAGTTCTAATAGGGACCTTCCAAGTGTAATTTATCCTTTTCCTACACATTCAATAACAAGATAATCAGTAGAAATCATTTTCCCAAGGATATTTGTAAACACTCCTTCAGCTATTCCAATAGGTAATAAGGTAGCATTATTAGCAAGAGATATTTCTTTTCCTCCTTCAGTAAGCCCCCAAGTATTCAGAGAATTATAAATATCTTTGGGCATAAGACAAAATTCAGACATGATATCACAGCGAGCTTGAAAAGTTTCAGTGTTTATCTCAATATTTAGTGTAGGGAGCCACTTTGATGGTTCAGAATTTATTGGAACATAATTGTGATGCTCCCTAACCGTATTATAGCAATCTTTTAAGCTAGTAGTGCTAGTCTCAAGAGTGTTCAATCTAGCAAATATTCTTGCGAAAGAAATATCAGTTTGGCTAGGCAAGTTGTAAGTAAGGATCAATATCTTTATAGCATTAATAGCATAATCCTCATTACATTGGAGGAAATCTCCTCCCACAACAGCATCTAAAGCATATCTATAGCAAAGAGCAATCCCAAGGTAAAAACTGCTAAGGAACAAGCTTTGAGTCATTTTAGGCTCAGTTTTTTCATGTAGATCAGAGATTCTAGACCAAGCTTCCTTAAAACTTTCCTCAATTCCTTGTTTAAAAGTGAAAATCATTTCCTCGGGTGACATAGTGACTGGAGCAAGGCTAGACATAGTGGCAACTTAAGAAAAGAACTAATAATTTTTTTTGCGTTTTTGAAAAACAAACAAGCAAACAAAGCAAAAAGAAACTAAGAAAAACAAAAATAACAAAGTAAATAGATTGGTTATGAGGGATGATACGCTCAACTTTCGACGTAGAGCTTGTTGGGAACCCCAAAAGGAAGGCATGATGAGCACAACAGTAAGTTTTCCCTCAGTTATGAAACCAAGGTTTAATCGAACCAGTAGGAGCAAGGAAACACCCCAAAGGTGTTGCTACCTGAGCTTTGGTAGGGCGCACTACCGGTGCTAGTAGCAACGTGGAGACCTGCACAACACAACCACAGAGCTTTGTCCCCAACTTGCGATGAGGTTGTCAATCTCACCGTGTTTTGCGGAAAACAAAGGATTAAACGTATCGAATGGAAAGAAGTAATAGTTTGCAGAAAGTAAACACAAAGCAGAAACAGTTTATAGATTGTATGTAAAGAAAAAGGACCGGGATCCATAGTTCACTAGAGGTGGCTCTCCTTAGATAGATAACATGCTGGGTGAACAAATTACAGCGGGGCAATTGACAAACACCAAGAAAGCAATACATGCATATACTAATCATCTTGACTCCTCAGCGACTTGATTGGGCATTACAACATATTACATATACCGCCATCCAACTTCATCTATGACTAATAATCCACCTTCAGGTTATCATCCGAACCCCCTCCAGTATTAAGTTGCAAGCAACAGATTATTGCTTTACGAACTACGTGTAAAGTAAACAATACGATTGTTCTATGAACAAAGGATTGTTGTTTTCTCCCTAGTAGCAACAGCACATCTAGTACCTTAGAGATTTCTGTCACTTCCCCAGATTACCAGAGGCATGAACCCACTATCGAGCATAAATACTAACAATTGGAGTTGCTAGCATGTACTTGGCCAAGATAGCTACTAACAACGGAAAGCATGCAAGATCACAAATAACAAAGACATGATAGAATCAATAATCAATCTGAAATAGCATCTCAATATCCATCGGATCCCCGCAAACATAACATGTATGAATACAAATAGATGATCTTGATCATGAACGGAGCTCACAAGATCTAAACATGAAAGCACAAAGGAGGAGAACCAGCCATCTAGCTACTACATGGATCCGTAGTCCAAGGATGAACTACTCACGCATCACACCGGAGGCTTGCATGGTGATGAAGAAGGCCTCTAGGGTGAATTCCCCTCTCCGACAGGGTGCCGGGAAGAGCTTCAGATCCCTCCCGATCTAGGGATGGATATGACGGCAGCTACAGACTCTTTCGTGGATTTTTGATCGGGTACTTAGGGTTTTCGTCCCGAGGGCAATAGATAGGTGAAAGGAGAGGCCGAGGCGGTGCCTGGGCTGGCCACACCACCCCCTGGCGCGGGCCAGGCCTAGCCGCGCAGCCAGGTGGTGTGGCCGCCCTCTGGCCCTTCTCCGTATCGTATTCTAGCACTTGATCCCTTCCGGAAAAATAGGCACTTTGGCTTTTGTACCGTCCAATTCCGAGAATATTCATTTTCTGACTCTCCTGGAACCAAAAACAGCAGAAAACAGGCAGATGGCACTGTGGCTCTTGTTAATAGGTTAGTCCAAGAAATCATATGAAAAGTACTCCAAAGTTGGAACAAAACACAAGAAAGTGGATAAAACCAAGCATGGAACATCAAAAATTATATATACATAATGTATCAACATCCCCAAGCTTAACTCCTGCTCGTCCTCGAGTAGGTAAGTGATAAAAGAAAGAATATTTTTTGAGGTGACATGCACCATCAAAGACTTGATCAAAGTATTTGTAAAACATTAAAAGCTGGGATCATAGTACTTCAATCATAACATGAAAGACAAAGTTCTAGCAATAAGCAAACAAACTATGATGCAACATGAAAAGGCACAAACAAAAGATTCATGAATAACAATGCTTTGCAAGACGTTTGTTTGTTTCACATAAAGAAAACATAGCATAATAGTATTCAGCTTGTCCCTCATAGAGTAGCAAATATAAATGCATAGGACACCTTCAAAGTTCAAAAGAGTGACTAGATACAATAGTTTAAAACAAGCAATATCAAAGTATGCATCAATCAACTAGTCTTAGGACAATGCACATAGAACTAAGAATGGCCACTATGCTCTCAAAGTAGGTGCATAAAGGTAGAAGGTGGAGACTCAATATAATGGTGGAAGAAAAGCCTTTTGTAAAATGAAGTAGGGATTCAAGTCTCATAAAGAGCTTCCAAAAATTATGGTACTTATAGCTTTCAGCTCTCATTGCCCCTATCATAAGCATCTTGAAGTGATTAAGGTTAAAGTGAACAAACTATGGTGTACATGCTTGACGAAGTATAAGTCAGAAATCTCATGTCCCTTGTATACGAGGGTCGCTCCTCATGCTACTCAAGTTTAGTCACCGATAAGTTCTTGTCATTGTAAGTACATGTGTATCATAGAGAACCCTCAACGGGGTACCCCTTGCCCGATGATACGGAAGAATCCCTGATGGCTCAATGCACGACGCCTAGAAAAATGCTTGTTGGCGGTGTTTATGTAGAGCTCGTTGGGAACCCCAAGAGGAAGGTATGATGAGCACAGCAGCAAGTTTTCCCTCAGTTATGAAACCAAAGTTTAATCGAACCAGTAGGAGCAAGGAAACACCCCAAAGGTGTTACTAGCTGAGCTTTGGCAGGGCGCACTACCGGTGCTAGTAGCAATGTGGAGACATGTACAACACAACCACAGAACTTTGTCCCCAACTTGCGATGAGGTTGTCAATATCACCGTGTTTTGCGGAAAACAAAGGATTAAACGTATCGAATGGAAAGAAGTAATAGTTACAAAAAGTAAACACAAAGCATTAAAAGATTGTAGATTGTATGTAAAAGACAAGGACCGGGATCCATAGTTCACTAGAGGTGGCTCTCCTTAGATAGATAACATGCTGGGTGAACAAATTACAGTGGGGCAATTGACAAACACCGAGAAATCAATATATGCATATACTAATCATCTTGACTCCTTTGAGACTTGATTGGGCATTACAACATTATACATAGACCGCCATCCAACTGTATCTATGACTAATAATCCACCTTCAGGTTATCATCCGAACCCCCTCTAGTATTAAGTTGCAAGCAACAGATTATTGCTTTACGAACTGCGTGTAAAGTAAAAAATACGATTGTTCTATGAACAAAGGATTGTTGTTTTCTCCCTAGTAGTAACAGCACATCTAGTACCTTAGAGATTTCTGTCACTTCCCCAGATTACCAGAGGCATGAACCCACTATCGAGCATAAATACTAACTCTTGGAGTTGCTAGCATCTACTCGGCCAAGATAGCTACTAACAACGGAAAGCATGCAAGATCTCATATAACAAAGACATGATAGATTCAATAATCAATCTGAAATAGCATCTCAATATCCATCGGATCCCCGCAAACACAACATGTATGGATTACAAAAAGATGATCTTGATCATGAACGGAGCTCACAAGATCTAAACATGAAGGCACAAAGGAGGAGAAACCAACCATCTAGCTATTACATGGATCCGTAGTCCAAGGTTGAACTACTCACGCATCACACCGGAGGTTTGCATGGTGATGAAGAAGGCCTCCAGGGTGAATTCCCCTCTCCGGCAGGGTGCCGGGAAGAGCTTCAGATCCCTCCCGATCTAGGGATGGAGATGACGGCGGCTACAGACTCTTTCATAGATTTTTGATCGGGTCCTTAGGGTTTTCATCCCGAGGGCAATATATAGGCGGAAGGAGAGGCCGAGGGGGTGCCGGGAGCCACCACACCACCCCCTGGCGTGGGCCAGGCCTGGCCGCGCGGCCAGGTGGTGTGGCCGGCCCCTGGCCCCTCTCCGACTCGTATTCTGGCACTTGATCCCTTCTAGAAAAATAGGCACTTTGGTTTTTGTCCCGTCCAATTCCGAGAATATTCATTTTCTAACTTTCCTGGAACCAAAAACAGCAGAAAACATGCAGCTGGCACTGTGGCTCTTGTTAATAGGTTAGTCCAAGAAATCATATGAAAAATACTCCAAAGTTGGAACAAAACACAAGAAAGTGGATAAAACCAAGCATGGAACATCAAAAATTATAGATACATTTGCAATGTATCAACATCCCCAAGCTTAACTCCTGCTCGTCCTCGAGTAGGTAAGTGAGAAAAAGAAATAATTTTTGAGGTGACATGCACCATCAAAGACTTGATCAAAGTATTTGCAAAACATTCAAAGCTGGGATCAAAGTACTTCGATCGTAACATGAAAGACAAAGTTCTAGCAATAAGCAAAGAAACTATGATGCAACATGAAAAGGCACAAACAAAAGATTCATGAATAACATGCTTTGCAAGACGTTTGTTTGTTTCACATAAAGAAAACATAGCATAATAGTATTCAGCTTGTCCCTCAATAGAGTAGCAAATATAAATGCATAGGACACCTTCAAAGTTCATAAGAGTGACTAGATACAATAGTTAAAAACAAGCAATATCAAGTTATGCATCAATCAACTAGTCTTGGGACAATGCACATAGAACTAAGAATGGCCACTATGCTCTCAAAGTAAGTGCATAAAGATAGAAGGTGAAGACTCAATATAAAGGTGGAAGAAAGGCCTTTTGTAAAAGGAAGTAGGGATTCAAGTCTCATAAAGAGCTTCCAAAAAAATTATGGTACTTGTAGCTTTCAGCTCTCATTGCCCCTATCATAAGCATCTTGAAGGTGATTAAGGTTAAAGTGACACAACTAAGAGGATATGCTTGACAAGTTATAAACCGAAACTCATGCCCTTACTTAGGAAGACCGATCCTCATGCTACTCAACTTCAGTCACGAGTAAGCTCTTGTCATTGTAAGTATATGTGTATCATTAAGAACCGCCAACGGGGTACCACTTGCACATGATACGGGAGCTTTCCCATAATCAAAATGACAAGGCAAGCAGACGATGAGCATCTCAGTGATCTTTTTATTTACTATTTGCATAGGTTTTTATCGAGGATGCTTCATAGAGTGCTCATTATGGTGATGTTGCAAGTTTCCACCATGATTAGGCATGGCCTAGGCAAGCGACCCAGGCGTTTCTATAACACACATACAAACTCCATGATCTTACAAGTTCCACTTTTATTTCGCACCGCCGGGATCCGTAAGCAAAAGAACATGATATCAACGGGGTACAAAGTACAAGTGCAATGTTGAAAGCGTTCCCCATGGTACATGGTTCTGCTAATTTCAACTTATAAAGCGCAAGCATATACGCAACAAAGAAGGACCCAATGGTTCAAGTTTATTAGAGGCAAAAAGTAAAGTGTGCCATCAAGTTCGTGAGGGCTTTAATCACTAGTTTTCTCATAACAAGTGGAAGGTAAACAAAAGCATGAATATACTTGGAATAGCATAAGATAGTAGGTAGGTATGGTCGACTCTTTGGAATAACTTGGTTTAGGGAGTTGGATGCATGAGTGGAACTCATACTTTGTTGTGGAGGCTAGCAAAAGACTGGGAGCGATAAACTAAGAGAGCCATAATGGCCATAATCATGCAGAGCGACAAAACATCATTGATCAAAGAATAAAGTGAAACTACAAGTTGAAAACTAAAGGATCATAAAGGCTATGGTGACTTGTGACGGTCATAACATGGTGTGAGCATGTGCCAAGTTAACCCAAATAAAGCATCAAAGGAGAATACCACTATACTATGCTTTAATATGCTAAAACAACGCATGATTCATCCAAGGCACATTAAGCAATCTCAATTTTTTATAACAAGTCATGCTACAGCAAAGAATACTAAGCATAAAGCCAAAACAATATCAAGCATGGCATGACAAAGCATAGCCACAGTCAAGAACAAGCTCTTTTTACCATATAAGCATGAACATTCCTACTCTTTTCCAAACCAAACCAAACCAAACTATTTGCAAACCAATGTATGAAAGAGGGGGTCCAACCAACTTATTCAGAAAACTAAGCAAACCAAGAAAACTAAAAACCAAAACTAAAATGAAAAAGAAGACGCTCCTAGAAAAACACAACTGTGCATGAAACAATAAAAATGAAGCGTTTGGAAGAAACATGGAATTTTTATTGATGAAGAAGGGGATGCCTTGGGCATCCCCAAGCTTTGACGCTTGTACTTCTTGGATATTTCTTGGGGTGACACGCGTGGCATCCCCAAGCTTGAGCTTTAGTCCATCCTTCATCTCATTACTCATTCCTTCCATACACCTGAAATTTTTCCTTCATACAAAACTTCACACAATCTCATTAGCAACATTAGTGCACTTAAGATAAATAAGTCTCAAGGTTCAGTTCTAACACCAAATAAACTTCCATTAGAAAACTAGCTACTATAGCACTTCCCTCAACAAGCTCAATTCCCCAAAAGAACTCAAGAAGGAACCCACAAGAAGCAAATGCAGAAAAATGGCAGAAATCTATCAAAATAGACCAGCATGTAAAGACGAATTTTTTAGAAGACCTTCTGTTGCTCAAATCAAAAAGTGTTGAACTAAAGAAAGTTAGATAACAACCTGGGGCAGAAGCACAAAGAGTTACAGCTCATTCCGACATATGGAGCTCTCTCAGGAATGTTTACGGTGAAGCACAAAAATCTATTTCGGGACAGAAACTTTCCCAATCATTACTTCACTCTCATTAGAGGTTACTCTTGGCACAAAAAGCAAATAAAAAGGATAAGGAGCGGTTATTACTGAAGTAATAACTTCCAAGACTCATTTAAAACTCTTGGGTTATCTCCCAACAAGTAATTTTCTTTAACGCCTTTAAGTTAGGCATAAGAAGCAAAGAAAGAATCAAGTGTTCTCAAATGAAGAAGCATTAAGACCAAATTTTGTTTTCATAGGAGAAGAAAAAGAAAAAAATTCTCTCTTTTTAGGGAAGTGTTCTATACCTTTCTTGAGTGGGAGTTGATATTTAATGGTGCCTTCTTTCATATCAATGATGGCACCAACAGTTCTAAGAAAAGGTCTTCCCAAAGTAATAGGACAAGAAGCATTGTATTCAACATCCAAAACATAGAAATCAACGGGGACATAGGAATCGTTAACCATAATAAGAACATCATTAAGACTCCCCATGAGTTTCTTTTTAGCATTATCATCAAGTGGGACATTCAAATAACAATCTTCAAGAGGAGGAAAATCAAGCATATCATAAATCCTTTTAGGAATAATAGAAACACTACTATCAAGACCACATAAAGCTTTGAAATCAAAGTCATTCACTTTCATATTAATGATGGGTTCCCAACCATCTTCTTGTTTTATAGGAATAGAAGCTTTATGTTTCATCTTTTCTTCTTTAATCTTTATGAGAGCATCCGTAATGTGTTTTGTAAAGGCCATGTTCATAGCACTAGCGTTAGGACTTTTAGAAAGCTTTTGTAGAAACTTAATAACTTCAGAGATGTTGCAACAATCAAGATCAAAATCAACTTTATCATTTAAAGTAGTAGAACTATTACTAGCCTCAACACTAGTGGTAATAGTAGAAACACTAATGTTTCTAGCAATTTCCTCTTCTCTTTCCCATTTAGCATGTAATTCAGCTAATAGTCTAACATTTTCATCAATTCTTACTTGTATAGCATTGGTAGCTGCAAAGGGATTTTCATTAGTTTTAGGTTTAGCAGCCATTTTATTAATCAATGAAGATTGAGCTTCAGACAAAAATGATATATTTCTTTCAGCATTAGAGAGTTTCAATTGTAAACCAGGAATTTCCCTATTTAGACCCTCAAGTTGATGGCTAATGTTCTTCAAAATGATAGATTGTTCCTCCATAGGTTTAGTAAATAGTTTATTTTGCTCATATTGCATTTGCATGAAGTTTTTAGTGGCTCTTTCAACTTCTAAAATTCTTCCTTCACTAGGTAATTCAGGTTTACCATTATAGCCATAAGTATTACTAGGAGGGTAGGGCCTATAATTGTTGTTACCAGAATTGTTCCTATAAGCATTATTACCATAAGCACTGTTGCCAAAATTGTTATTTCTTATGAAGTTCACATCAACTTGGTCTTCTTGAGCAACCAAAGAGGCTAAAGGAACATTATTTGGATCAATATGGGCTTTCCCGTTAACAAGCATAGACATAATTATATCAATCTTATCACTCAAGGAGGAGGTTTCCTCAACAGAATTTACCTTCTTGCCTTGTGGAGCTCTCTCAGTATGCCATTCAGAATAATTAACCATCATATTGTCCAGAAGTTTCGTTGCAGCACCCAAAGTAATAGTCATAAAAGTACCTCCAGCAGCAGAATCCAATAGGTTCCTTGAAGAATAGTTCAATCCTGCATAAATTTTTTGGATGATCATCCAAGCAGTCAGTCCATGAGTGGGACAATTCTTTACCAAATATTTCATTCTTTCCCAAGCTTGAGCAACATGCTCATTATCAAGTTGTTTAAACTTCATTATTTCACTTCTCATGGATATAATCTTAGTAGGAGGATAGTATTTTCCAATAAAAGCATCTTTGCATTTATTCCAAGAATCAATACTATTCCTAGTTAAGGAATTCAATCACTCTTTAGTTTTTTCTCTCAAAGAGACAGGAAACAATTTCAGCTTAATAATATCACCATCTATATCCCTATGCTTTTGCATCTCACAAAGTTCAACAAAGTTATTTAGATGGGAAGCAACATCTTCATTACCAATACCAGAAAATTGCTATCTCATAACAAGATTGAGTAAAGCAGGTTTTATCTCAAAGAAAGTATTTTCAGCCACAGGTGGAGCAATAGGTGTGCTCATAAAATCATTGTTGTTGGTGCTAGTGAAGTCACACAACTTAGTGTTTTCAAGAGTAGTCATTTTTTTGGATTTTCAAATAAGAAAGTAAACTAGTAAAACTAATTTTTTTGTGTTTTTTTAAGAACAAAACAAGCAAACAAAGCAAAAAGAAACTAAGCAAAACAAAAACAACAAAGTAAAGAGATTGGTTATGAGGGACTCCCCTTGTGAAGATGTCCTTGACTCCCCGGCAACGGCACCAGAAAAATGCTTCATGGCTCAATGCACGGTGCCCAGAAAAATGCTTGTTGGTGGTGTTGATGTAGAGCTTGTTGGGAACCCCAAGAGGAAGGTATGATGAGCACAGCAACAAGTTTCCCTCAGTTATGAAACCAAGGTTTAATCGAACCAGTAGGAGCAAGGAAACACCCCAATGGTGTTACTAGCTGAGATTTGGCAGGGTGCACTACCGGTGCTAGTAGCAATGTGGAGACCTGCACAACACAACCACAGAACTTTGTCCCCAACTTGCGATGAGGTTGTCAATCTCACCGTGTTTTGCGGAAAACAAAGGATTAAACGTATCGAATGGAAAGAAGTAATAGTTTGCAGAAAGTAAACACAAAGCAGTAAAAGATTGTAGATTGTACGTAAAAGACAAGGACCGGGATCCATAGTTCACTAGAGGTGGCTCTCCATAGATAGATAACATGCTGGGTGAACAAATTACAGCGGGGCAATTGACAAACACCGAGAAAAAAATATATGCATATACTAATCATCTTGACTCCTTTGAGACTTGATTGGGCATTACAACATTATACATAGACCGCCATCCAACTGCATCTATGACTAATAATCCACCTTCAGGTTATCATCCGATCCCCCTCCAGTATTAAGTTGCAAGCAACAGATTATTGCTTTACGAACTGCGTGTAAAGTAAACAATATGATTGTTCTATGAACAAAGGATTGTTGTTTTCTCCCTAGTAGCAACATCACATCTAGTACCTTAGAGATTTTTGTCACTTCCCCAGATTACCAGAGGCATGAACCCACTATCGGGCATAAATACTAACTCTTGGAGTTTCTAGCATCTATTCGGCCAAGATAGCTACTAACAACGAAAAGCATGCAAGATCTCAAATAACAAAGACATGATAGAATCAATAATCAATCTGAAATAGCATCTCAATATCCATCGGATCCCCGCAAACACACATGTATGGATTACAAATAGATGATCTTGATCATGAACGGAGCTCACACGATCTAAACATGAAAGCACAAAGGAGGAGAAACCAGCCATCTAGCTACTACATGGATTCGTAGTCCAAGGATGAACTACTCACGCATCACAACGGAGGCTTGCATGGTGATGAAGAAGGCCTCTAGGGTGAATTCCCCTCTCCGGCAGGGTGCCGGAAGAGCTTCAAATCCCTCCCGATCTAGGGACGGAGATGACGGTGGCTACAGACTCTTTCGTGGATTTTTGATCGGGTCCTTAGGGTTTTCGTCCCGAGGGTAATATATAGGCGGAAGGAGAGGCCGAGGGAGTGTCGGGAGCCACCACACCACCCCCTGGCGCGGGCCAGGCCTGGCCGCGCGGCCAGGTGGTGTGGCTGGCCCCTGTCCCCTCTCCGTCTCGTATTCTGGCACTTGATCCCTTCCGGAAAAATAGGCACTTTGGCTTTTGTCCCGTCCAATTCCGAGAATATTCATTTTCTAACTTTCCTGGAACCAAAAACAGCAGAAAACAGGCAGTTGGCACTGTGGCTCTGGTTAATAGGTTAGTCCCAGAAATCATATGAAAACTACTCCAAAGTTGGAACAAAACACAAGAAATTGGATAAACCAAGCATGGAACATCAAAAATTATAGATACATTTGCAATGTATCAATCCCCATATCAAAATGACAAGGCAAGCAGACAACGAGCATCTCAGCGTTCTTCTTATTTACCATGGGAACATGGTGCTTTTTTCTCTCTTTCCTCTTTTCATAGTATCTCCTTTTTTCTTTTCTCTTTTTTTTCAATATAGGAATCTTTTTTTATAAGAAGAATACTTCATAGACAGCTCATTATGGTTACGCTGCAGGTTTCCACCATGTCAGCATGGATTAGACCTACGGCCCAGGCGTTTCTCTAACACATATACATAACTCCATGGACTTACAAGCTCCCCTTTCATTTCACACTGACGACATCCATATACAAAAGAGCATGATATCAACTAGGTACAGGTACCAAGTGCAATGTTGAAAGCGTTCCCCATGAAAGCATGGTTCTGCTAATTCCCAACAAATAACTGCAAGCATATACAACATAGAAGACACAATGGTTCAAGTTTATTAAGGGAAAGTAAAGTAAAGTGTGCGTTCAAGTTCGTGAGAGCTTTAATCACTAGTTTTCTCATAACAAGTGGAAGGTAAACAAAAGCATGAATATACTTGGAATAGCATAAGCTAGTAGGTAGGTATGGTGGACTCTTTGGAATAACTTTGTTTAGGGAGTTGGATGCATGAGTGGAACTCATACTTGGTGGTGGAGGCTAGCAAAAGACTGCGAGCGACAATCTAAGAGAGCAATAATGGCCATAATCATGAAGAGCGACAAAACATCATTGATAAAAGCATAAAGTGATACTACAAGTTGAAAACTAAAGTATCCTAAAGGCTATGGTGACTTGAGATAGTCATAACATGGTGTGAGCATGTGCCAAGTCAACCCAAATAAAGCATCAAAGGAGAATACCACTATACTATGCTTCAATATGTTAAAACAACGCATGATTCATCCAAGGCACATTAAGCAATCTCAATTGTTTATAACAAGTCATGCTACATCAAATAATACTAAGCATAAATCCAAAACAATATCAAGCATGGCATGACAAAGCATAGGCCACAGTCAAAAACGAGCTCTTTTTACCACATAAGTATGAACTTTCCTACTCTTTTCCAAACCAAACCAAACCATTTGCAAACCAATGAATGAAAGAGGGGGTCCAACCAATTTATTCATAAAACTAAGCAAACCAAAGCAAATGAAAACCAAAACGAAAACGAAAAAGAAGACGCTCCAAGAAAAACACAAATGTGCATGAAACAATAAAAATGAAGCGTTTGGAAGAAACCTGGAATTTTTATTGATGAAGAAGGGGATGCCTTGGGCATCCCCAAGCTTTGACGCTTGTACTTCTTGGATGTTTCTTGGGGTGACACGCGTGGCATCCCCAGGCTTGAGATTTAGTCCATCCTTCATCTCAGTACTCATTCCTTCCATACACCTGAAATTTTTCCTTCATACAAAACTTCACACAATCTCATTAGCAACATTAGTGCACTTAAGATAAATAAGTCTCAAGTTTCAGTTCTAACACCAAAAAAACTTCCATTAGAACACTAGCTACTGTAGAACTTCCCTCAAAAGCTCAATTCCCCAAAAGAACTCAAGAAGGAACCCACAAGAAGGAAATGCAGAAAATGGCAGAAATCTGTCAAAACAGACCAGCAGGTACAGACGAATTTTTTCTAAGACCTTATGTTGCTCAAATCAAAAAGTGTTGAACTAACGAAATTTAGATGACAACCTGGTGCAGAAGCACAAAAAAATACAGCTCAAACCGACATACAGAGCTCTCTCAGGAATTTTTACGGTGAAGCACAAAAATCTGTTTTGGGACAGCAACTTTCCCAATCATTACTTCACTCTCATTAGAGGTTACTCTTGGCACAAAAAGCAAATAAAAAGGATAAGAAGCGGTTATTACTGAAGTAATAACTTTCAGGACTCAACTAAAACTTTTGGGTTATCTCCCAATAAGTACTTTTCTTTAACGCCTTTAAGTTAGGCATAAGAAGCAAAGAAAGAATCAAGTGTTCTCAAATGAAGAAGCATTAAAACCCACTTTCTTGCCCTTACCTCTCTTATTCTTATTCTTATCCTTTGGGAAAATGTGATTGTTTGGTGGAGAAGAAAGGTGCATGGTCCCCTTTCCCACATCTATTATTGCTCCAAGGAATTCTAATAGGGATCTTCCAAGTGTAATTTGTCCTTTTCCTGCACATTCAATAACAAGATAATCAGTAGAAATCATTTTCCCAAGGATCTTTGTAAACACTCCTTCATCTATTCCAATAGAAAATAAGGTAGCGTTATTAGCAAGAGATATTTCTTTTCCTCCTTCAGTAAGCCCCCAAAGATTCAAAGATTCATAAATATCTTTGGGCATAAGACAAAATTCAGACATGATATCGCAGCGGGCTTGAAAAGTTTCAGTGTTTATCTCAATCTTTATTGTAGGGAGCCACTTTGATGGTTCAGAATTTATTGGGACATAATCATGATGCTCCCTAAGCGTATTATAGCACCCTTCTAATCTAGTAGTGCTAGCCTCAAGAGTGTCCAACCTAGCAAATATTTTTGCGAAGGAAATATCACTTTGGCTAGGCATGTTGTAAGTGAGGATCAATTTCTTTATAGCATTAATAGCATCATCCTCATTACATTGGAGGAAATCTCCTCCCACAATAGCATCTAGGGCATATCTATAGCAAAGAGCAATCCCAAGGTAAAAATTGCTAAGGAACAAGCTTTGAGTCATTTTAGGCTCAGTTTTTTCATGTAGATTAGAGATTCTAGACCAAGATTCCTTAAAACTTTCCTCAATTCCTTGTTTAAAAGTGAAAATCATTTCCTCGGGTGACATAGTGACAGGAGCAAGGCTAGACATAATGAGATAGGAACTAATTTTTTTTGTGTTTTTGAAATAAGAAAGCAAACAAGTAAAACTAACTTTTTTGTGTTTTTGAAGAACAAAACAAGCAAACAAAAAACAAAAAGAAAACTAAGCAAAACAAAAACAACAAAGTAAAGAGATTGGTTATGAGGGACTCCCCTTGTGAAGATGTCCTTGACTCCTCGGCAACGCCTCCAGAATATGTCTTGATGCGCTCGACTTTCGACGTAGAGCTCTTTGGGAACCCCAAAAGGAAGGTATGATGAGCACAGCAGTAAGTTTTCCCTCAGTTATGAAACCAAGGTTTAATCGAACTAGTAGGAGCAAGGAAACACCCCAAAGGTGTTGCTAGCTGAGCTTTGGCAGGGCGCACTACCGGTGCTAGTAGCAACGTGGAGACCTGCAAAACACAACCACAGAACTTTGTCCCCAACTTGCGATGAGGTTGTCAATCTCACCGTGTTTTGCGGAAAACAAAGGACTAAACGTATCGAATGGAAAGAAGTAATAGTTTGCAGAAAGTAAACACAAAGAAGAAACAGTTTATAGATTGTATGTAAAGAAAAAGGACCGGGATCCATAGTTCACTAGAGGTGGCTCTCCATAGATAGATAACATGCTGGGTGAAGAAATTACAGCGGGGCAATTGACAAACACCGAGAAAGCAATACATGCATATACTAATCATCTTGACTCCTCTGAGACTTGATTGAGCATTACAACATAATACATAGACCGCCATCCAACTGCATCTATGACTAATAATCCACCTTCACGTTATCATTCGAACCACCTCCAGTATTAAGTTGCAAGCAACAGATTATTGCTTTACGAACTGCATGTAAAGTAAACAATACGATTGTTCTATGAACAAAGGATTGTTGTTTTCTCCCTAGTACCAATAGCACATCTAGTACCTTAGAGATTTCTGTCACTTCCCCAGATTACTAGAGGCATGAACCCACTATCGAGCATAAATACTAACTCTTGGAGTTGCTAGCATCTACTTAGCCAAGATAGCTACTAACAACGGAAATCATGCAAGATCACAAATAAGAAAGACATGATAGAATCAATAATCAATCTGAAATAGCATCTCAATATCCATCGGATCCCCGCAAACACAACATGTATGAATACAAATAGATGATCTTGATCATGAACAGAGCTCACATGATCTAAACAAGAAAGCACAAAGGAGGAGAACCAGCCATCTAGCTATTACATGGATCCGTAGTCCAAGGATGAACTACTCACGCATCACACCGAAGGCTTGCATGGTGATGAAGAAGGCCTCCAGGGTGAATTCCCCTCTCCGGCAGGGTGCCGGGAAGAGCTTCAGATCCCTCCCGATCTAGGGATGGAGATGACGGCGGCTACAGACTCTTTCGTGGATTTTTGATCGGGAACTTAGGGTTTTCGTCCTGAGGGCAATATATAGGCGGAAGGAGAGGCCGAGGGGGTGCCTAGGCTGGCCACACCACCCCCTGGCGCGGGCCAGGCCTGGCCGCACGGCCAGGTGGTGTGGCCGCCCTCTGGCCCTTCTCCGTCTCGTATTCTGGCACTTGATCCCTTCCGAAAAAATAGGCACTTTGGCTTTTGTCTCGTCCAATTCCGAGAATATTCATTTTCTGAATTTCCTAGAAGCAAAAACAGCAGAAAACAGGCAGCTGGCACTGTGGCTCTTGTTAATAGGTTAGTCCAAGAAATCATATGAAAAGTACTCCAAAGTTGGAACAAAACACAAGAAAGGGTATAAAACCAAGCATGGAACATCAAAAATTATAGATACATTTGCAATGTATCAAGGGACTCCCCTTGTGAAGATGTCCTTGACTCCCTGGCAACGGCGCCAGAAAAATGCTTGATGGCTCAGTGTACGGTGCCCGAAAAATGCTTGAAGGCTCAGTGTATGGCGCCAGAAAAATGCTGGTGCGGTGTTGATGTAGAGCTCGTTGGGAATCCCAAGAGGAAAGTATGTGATACATTGCAAATGTATCTATAATTTTTGATGTTCCATGCTTGGTTTTATCCTCTTTCTTGTGTTTTGTCCACACTTTGGAGTACTTTTCATATGATTTCTTGGACTAACCTATTAATAAGAGCCACAGTGCCAGCTGCCTGTTTTCTGCTGTTTTTGGTTCCAGAAAAGTCAGAAAATGAATATTCTCGGAATTGGACGGGACAAAAGCCAAAGTGCCTATTTTTCCGGAAGACTAACGGAGCCAGAATACGAGACGGAGAAGAGCCAGGGGGTGGCCACACCACCTAGTGGCGCGGGCCAGGCCAGGCCATGCCAGGGGGTGGTGTGGGCCCCCCAGGCACCTCCTCGATCTCCCTCTTCGCCTATAAGAAGCCTTCTGACCTAAAAACTCCGGGAGGGGTTCGACGTTTTTCCAGAAGGAGTTCCGCTCCACCGCCACCACCAGATTCCACGAAACAGCACCAGAAACTCCGTTCTGGCACCCTGCCGGGACGGGGAATTGGAGGAGATCATCACCATCATCACCACCATCGCTTCTCCATCGACCATCCATGTTTCCCCCATCTATGAGTGAGTAATCCCCCGCTGTAGGCTATGGGGATGGTAGGGATTGGATGAGATCGTTCATGTAATGGCATCAGATTGTTAGGGCATGGTGCCTAGTATCTTTTATTAGTGCTTTATGACTTTGTTGCAACTTGTTGTGCTTAATGCTTGTCACTAGGGCCCGAGTGCCATGATTTCAGATCTGAACTTGTTATTGATTCATTATGATAGTATTGTTTATGGTCTTATCTGCAAGTTGTATACACACGTTGTTGTCCGGAACCAATGGCCCCGAAGTGACAGAAATCAGGATAACCGGAGGGAATGGCTTTGATGTGAGGATCACATGTGTTCGTGGAGTGTTAATGCTTTGCTCCGGTGCTCTATTAAAAGGAGCACCTTAATTGCCGGTAGTTCCCTTGAGGCCCCGCTGCAAACGGGCTGGCAGGACAAAAGATGTTGTGCAAGTTCTCATTGCGAGCACGTATGACTATATATGGAACACATGCCTAGGATTATGTAGTACTTGGATGCTTTATCTTATTTATCTGCAATTGCCCTATGTTCTGATTGCTATGTGAATTGTCTTGTCCATGCAATGCCCGTCCATCCATCCATATGCCTACCGCACTCGAATCCCACAGTTTATTGCTATTGTTACTGCTGTCTTTACTTTACTACTGTTGTTACTTTGCTATTCCTACTACAAAACTGTTGCTACTGATAAACTGCTTTGAGCAAGATTGTTTCCAGGTACAGCTAAATTGACAACTCAGTTGTTAAGTCTTATAAATATTCTTTGGCTCCCCTTGTGTCGAATCAATAAATTGGGTTTCACTTCCCTCGATAATACTGCGATACACCCCATATACTTGTGGGTCCTCAAGACTATTTTCTGGCGCCGTTGCCGGGGAGCATAGCTTTATTTATCAAGTCCACTTGGAATCACTATTGTTCAAGCTAAGTTTATTTCCGCCTTGTTCGCTTGTTTCTTTATCAAAACTACAAAAGAAAAAAAAATTAGTTCCTACTCTAGTTGTTATTTTCGCTGGTCTGTTATTGTCTTGCTTTATCATGCTTGTTGTCAATGGTTGGTTTCTTTGAAACTGAATCTTATTGGCAAGGTGGGTTCACGGAAGATCAAAAAGATTATTATAAGGAACACCGCTTGTCACAAAAAGGGAAACACTTATGGGAACAAATTGATAAATTATATACCATTGCTAGAAACGTGTGCTCTACTTATAATGTTACTTATTGCTTGGATAAATCTTTTCAATGTGAGTATAATGAAAATGTTACCATATCTTCTTATGTTAAAGGAAATTTTGACTTTTATGATGTGGAACAAATTGAAGAATTTATTGCTTGGAATGGTGCATTTGAACTTGCTAGTTTGCTTGAAAATATTGATGATTCACCTTATAAGTATGAGGTTTATGGTATACTTAAATTTTGCTTTGATAATGACAAGGAAGAAAATGGCTATATTCTTGAATATATTAATAGATGCTTTCCACAAATGGAAGAGATTAATGCCTTGCAGGATCCTATGGAATAACAAATTGATGAACCTGAAATCTCATTAGATGAAAAAGAGGAGGAGAGTGATGAACAAAAGGAGGAAGAATGGATTAGCTACCCATGCCTACCTTCTAATGAGAGTAACTATTTATCCCTTACATTATTTGATTGTCCCCCATGCTTACTAAAGGAGGATGAATGTTATGTTCCTGAGGATTCTTTTGAAAAAGTTTATAATAAAGCTCTAGTGCTTGTAGATCATGAAAAGCATGCTTTGTGTGATAGTTATATTATTGAGTTTATTCATGAGGCTACTGAAAATTATTATGAGAGAGGAAAATATGGTTGTAGAAGTTTTCATGGTATTGAAACACCTCTCTATGTGCTGAAAGTTTTGAAGTTACTCTTGTTTTATCTTCCTATGCCTGTCACTTTGTTCTCTGTGAATTTATTTGCATACACGATTCCTATGCATAGGAAGTGGGTTAGACTTAAATGTGTTTTTAATTTGCTTCTTGATGCTCTCTTTTACTTCAACTCATATTTTTTATGTGAGCATCCTCTCAAACTATTATGCCTGAAGATGATAATATGTCTATTATTCTTGGGAGACCTTTTCTTAAATACCGCAGGAGCTGTTATTAATTATAATCAAGGGAAGGTGACCTTCAATGTTCATGACAAGGAACATATTGTCTATTTCCCCAAGAAGATTGAAAGGACTTATGGTTTGAATTCAATTGAACATGTTGACAGCATTCAAGTTGGAGAAATATATTGTCCCATACCAAGAGAAAAATCTGAAACTATTATGATTGGGACCATTGCTATCAAGGTTGAGGTAACATAATCATTAGTGGAATACAAATTTTTGTATCATATGAAATTGTTTTGGTAACAAGATGTGATCAACCTTGTTAACAAAAGGATTTCATTGAACAAAAAATGTTTTCACCATGATTATCTCCGCTTGCTTCTATTCTATCCATTTTATGTTTTTGCTTATGCCTAACTTAAAGGCGTTAAAGAAAAGTACTTATTGGGAGATAACCCAAAAGTTTAGATGAGTCTTGGAAGTTATTACTTCAGTAATAACCGCTCCTTATCCTTTTTATTTGCATTTTGTGCCAAGAGTAACCTTTAATGAGAGAGAAGTATTGATTGGGAAAGTTGCTGTCCCGAAACAGATTTCTCTACTTCACCATAAAAATTCGTGTAAAATCTCTGAACGTCTTTTTAAGGTGTGATTTTTTGTGCTTATGACCCAGGTTGTTATCTAACATTCGTTAGTTCAACACTTTTTGATTTGAGTAATAGAAGGTCTTTGAAAAAATTCGTCTTTACCTATTGGTCTGTTTTGACAGATTTCTGCCATTTTCTACATTTGCTTCTTGTTGGTTCCTTTTTGAGTTATTTTGGGGAATTGCGCTTTTTGAGGGAAGTGCTACAGTAGCTAGTTTTCTAATGGAAGTTTATTTGGTGTTAGAACTGAACCTTAAGACCTATTATCTTGAGTGCACTAATGTTGCTAATAAAGATTGTGTGAAGTTTTGTATGAAGGAAAAATTTCAGGTGTATGGAAGGAATGAGTAATGAGATGAAAGATGGACTAAAGCTCAAGCTTGGGGATGCCACGCGTGTCACCCCAATAAATATCCAAGAAGTACAAGCATCAAAGGGCATCCCCTCTTCATCAATAAAAATCCCAGGTTTCTTCCAAACGCTTCATTTTTATTGTTTCATGCACAGTTGTGTTGTTCTTGGAGCGTCTTCTTTTTTTATTTTCATTTTGATTTTTAGTTTTCTTGGTTTGCTTAGTTTTCTGAATAAATTGGTTGGACCCCCTCTTTCATACATTGGTTTGCAAATAGTTTGGTTTGGTTTGGAAAAGAGTAGGAAAGTTCATACTTATGTGGTAAAAAGAGCTTGTTTTTGACTGTGGCCTATGCTTGTCATGCCATGCTTGATATTGTTTTGGCTTTATGCTTAGTATTATTTGTTGTAGCATGACTTGTTATAAACAATTGAGATCGCTTAATGTGCCTTGGATGAATCATGCGTTGTTTTAGCATATTAAAGCATAGTATAGTGGTATTCTCCTTTGATGCTTTATTTGGGTTGACTTGGCACATGCTCACACCATGTTATGACTATCTCAAGTCACCATAAGACTTTATGATCCTTTAGTTTTCAATTTGTAGTATCACTTTATGCTTTGATCAATAATGTTTTGTCGCTCTTCATGATTATGGCCATTATTGCTCTCTTAGTTTGTCGCTCCCAGTCTTTTGCTAGCCTCCACGACCAAGTATGAGTTCCACTCATGCATCCAACTCCCTAAACCAAGTTATTCCAAAGAGTCCACCATGCCTACCTATTAGCTTATGCTATTCCAAGTATATTCATGCTTTTGTTTACCTTCCGAATTAAACTTGTTATGAGAAAACTAGTGATTAAAGCTCTCACGAACTTGATGGCACGCTTTACTTTTCTTGCCCTTAATAAACTTGAACCATTGTGTCGTCTATGTTGTATATGCTTGCACTTATTTGTTGGGAATTAACAGAACCATGCTTTCATGGGGAACGCTTTCAACATTGCACTTGGTACTTGTACCTAGTTGATATCATGCTCTTTTGTATATGGATGTCATCGGTGTGAAATGAAAGGGGAGCTTGTAAGTCCATGGAGTTATGTATATGTGTTAGAGAAACGCCTGGGCCGCTGGTCTAATCCATGCTGACATGGTGGAATCCTGCAGTGTAACCATAATGAGCTGTCTATGAAGCATTCTTCTTATAAAAAAAGAGTCCTATGTTGAGAAAAAAGAGAAAAAAAATTATGAAAAGAGGAAAGAGAGAAAAAAGCACCATAATCCCATGGTAAATAAGAAGATTGCTGAGATGCTCGTTGTCTGCTTGCCTTGTCATTTTGATATGGGGATTCTTCCGTATCATCGGGCAAGGGGTACCCCGTTGGCGGTTCTCTATGATACACATGTATTTACGATGACAAGAACTTACCGGTGACTAAACTTGAGTAGCATGAGGAGCGGCCCTCGTATACAAGGGACATGAGATTTCTAACTTATACTTCGTCAAGCATGTACACCATAGTTTGTTCACTTTAACCTTAATCAATTCAAGATGCTTATGATAGGGGCAATGAGAGCTAAAAGCTATAAGTACCATAATTTTTGGAAGCTCTTTGTGAGACTTGAATCCCTACTTCCTTCTATGAAAGCCTTTCTTCCACCATTACATTGAGTCTCCACCTTCTACCTTTATGCACCTACTTTGAGAGCATAGTGGCCATTCTTAGTTCTATGTGCATTATCGCAAGACTAGTTGATTGATGCATAACTTGATATTGCGTGTTTTAAAACTATTTGTATCTAGTCACTCTTATGAACTTTGAAGGTGTCCTATACATTTATGCTTTCTACTCTATGAGGGACAAGCTGAATGCCACTATCACTACTAGGAAACAGGCCGTTAGTGGCGCACCAGGAATGCCCATCCGTGGCGCACTAGCAGTGCGCCACGGGCCTTGCGCTACGGCTATCTCTCAGTCGTGGCGCACTGCCTAGTGCGCCACGGTTGTGTAGAGATAGGCGTAGCGCACTTCCTAGTGCGCCGCAGAAGTTTGGGATGGTGCGCTACCCCTGGGATCTTCTGTGGCGCACTACCTAGTGCGCCACTAAACTTCCATAGTGCGCTTTAGGTGTAGTGCGCCACAGAAGGTAGACCATGTGCGCCACAGATGTTTTGTTTTTTTTTAGTTTCCGAGCCAGATTATATGCAATACAGATTATATACAATATTACAGCAGATATACACACACAGATAGAAGATATACAATTATATATATAAATACTCAATATGAAAAACAAGATTGAAACAAATACATATAGATAAGTCTCATACATGAATACATAGTCTAAGTTAATTACATTGTTTCGATCATGTTACAAAGTAGTAGTTGGTGACATGCGAATACATGTGTCGATCGAACAAGTTAGAGCTCGGAAGCTCGCCTAGACATCTAAACTAGCTAGCTAGACACAAACGCGGGATAAATAACCAAAGAAGATAAGCATGATCACCGCCGCGACGAAGGTGTAGGTCTTCATCCGGTTCCTTGTCCTAACTCCCGCTAGATAGCGCGTGTATCTAGCTTCCGCCTCCGCCATAGTGTTGTACCCTTTGTAGCTATTGCCGCTGAAACGGTGCACCTATCTCCGGCAGTCTTCCCAATCATCATAGACTCCGGGAACCCGTCCCTTGTACACGACGTACCACGTCATCTATAAGTTGACAATAATAATTAACCGACTATTGAAAAAAACATATATAATTAAAGTCGCATATGAAGATACACTTATAGAAAGTACTCCTAAATCAAAAAGACCAAACTCAAAAAGCATGCCTCATATATAACTAGGTTGTTCGACACAGGAATATGCTATGATGGAACTGTCCGCCAAGTAGGATGCACAACACCTGGACCTATGCATAGCACAAGGCGGACAATCCCATCGCAGCACATTCACATATAGTGTGCCACGACATTTCAATCATCGGCATTATTCTCGAAAAAGACCAAAGTAACTCAAAAAGCATGCCTCATATATATACATAGGTCGTTCGACACAGGAATATGCTACGATGGAACGGTACACCAAGTAGGATGCACAACACCTGGACTTGTGCATAGCACAAGGCGTACAATCCCATCGTAGCACATTCACATATATAGTGTGCCACGACATTTCAATCATCGGCATTATTCTCGAAAAATACCAAAGTAACTCAAAAAGCATGCCTCATATATATACATAGGTCGTTGGACACAGGAATATGCTATGATGGAACCGTACGCCAAGTAGGATGCACAACACCTGGACTTGTGCATAGCACAAGGCGTACAATCCCATCGTAGCACATTCATATATATAATGTGCCACGACATTTCAATCATCGGCATTATTCTTGAAAAAAGAGTAAGGAAAAAAAGGACCAAATTGAGCAAAGGACCAAAGAGTAAGCAAAAAAACCAAGCATTGATTGATATATAATAATAATAAGCAAAATAAGTTCACTTGTCGTCCACACACACACAAAGGTCATCTATAGTTTGTAACTACAACTAGGCCAACATCAAGCCTTCTGGCTCGGCTTAGGGAACGGGAGGACGCCCTGTCTCGTCATGAACTTCCTATAGTCACCCTGCATCTCTAGGCGATCTTCTATGTCACGGTTATTCGGGATATTTCCTCCGTAGAAGATCCCCCCCCCCCGAAGTCATGACATCACGAAAGATGATTACCCCAAACTGCTGCTGGATGCGATACATCTCTTGTCTAATATCCGAATCATTGATCTTGGCCTTTGCTTCGGCCCACTGTTTGAGATGATCTGGCAGCGTAGAATTCTGCTGGTCAAGTAGGAACGCCCTCATGTGATGGAGTGCGTAGTAGGCTTCCTTCTTACTGTTTTCCGGCTGCTTCACACAGGGGAACTCCGTTACGTGGTTGAAGACGTGCCTGCCGAACTTGACCTTCTTACGCACGAAGCTGGTGCCTTCCGTCGAGGCAAAGCCAGTGAGAGCATCATCCAGAACTTCCTTGATCTTGTCGTAGTTTTTCTTCTTTTCTAGACTCCCCGAGTCGAAAAACATGGCGTGGGAATGCTTCGGCGATAAGGAGATGAGCGTGCAGTGTTCATCTCTGTGCAAAAAATTCAAATGGAATGTGTTGGAAAAAGAATGATGATGATCTAATAAAGCCAATCGACGGTGGCGAGTGAATAACGACTTACTCGGGAAAGTAAGGCACGAGAATGTATTCCTTTGTCTTGTTCACCACGAGGATTCTTTTTAGGTACGAGGCCACGATACGTCGTTCGGCGGGGGAACCCAAGCAGCCGTCACGCATGTAGTAGGGGTCCACTATAGCGATGCCCGGTGTGTTCTCTCTAATGATCTGCGTGGCCAGGCTGAGAGAAAACAGACGGACCATGGTATAGTGCAGCGGGTATAGGTGGAACATATTGAAGATGTCCTCGAACCGCAGGAAGAACAGATCCGCGGGGGCAGTGTCGACGAAGCCCAAGCCTGGTGGCACCTTAACCACGAATACCGGGTGCGAGGGATCTTTCTCCGATAGAAGGCATCTCTCTATCGTCAGCACGCTGTCATGCACACTCTGCAGTTCCGAACTGGCGAGCTTCCGCAAATTCTTAGGTAGCATGGGCTCACCCGCAACATGAATCCTCCACATAATACCCTTGGGTCTTGGTGGCCCGTCCCGAAACCTGATCGGATTCGCAGTTGTTGACGCCACCGGCTGGCTCAAGCTACTAGATTTTCTTTTCCTGCCCTTTTTTTCCTTTTGGAGAGCGGGCAGGCACCGCAATCTGAGCACTGGCCGCCCTATGTAGTGTGTCAGGGCTTAGAATAAAGGGCCGCTTGGTTGTATCAGCTGGCTCTGTAAATGCGCAAGCTGGAGGCGTCTCCTGAGAACCAAACAGACTCTTGGTGATAGTGGCTTTCTCTATGGGGCCACCAGCTAGGTCTTCTTCGTTGCCAAACTGAGTGCTGAAGAAGTGATCATTCCAGTCTTCGTCGTCCTCGGCCGGATCCTGCGCCATGTGCATATCATCAACATGATCATCCGACCCACCGCGTGGAGGTGACGGCGAGGGCGGTAAGGGGGCCTTGCCACCGCTTGTCGCTGGCACGACAGGCGGTGCTGTTGTCTGTGGCGTGATGGCCCCCGCCGTCCCCAAACGGATCATGCTCTTTGGCCATAGCAAGAATAAGCCGAAGCAACTTCTGAGGACAGACGGCTCTTCTTCATCCGCTCCTGGGGGTTGAATGGGAGGTTCCAGGTCGTCGCAGCCCCTTAGCACCCGACTAATTTTAACCCTGTGCACGCTATCTGGCATCGGCTTTGAGTGGAACGTGCGCTGCAAGGGTTGAACGATGGTACCCTTGGCAACATCCCTCCGCTCGTTGTTCACGTAGCATAAGAGAGTGCAAGGAACATCCGTCTGCGGAAAACATGTACGGCGTCGTCAGAGCGAGATGCCATAAGAGTAATAGATGGCATGAAAGGCGGTAATTAAAGCAATTTGTTTATCGTGATGGCGTCGAGATCGGCTAATGTCGATGCACCGCATACAGCGACGGGCGTGCAAGAGACAGAAGGGCTGCTTGATGGCGCGGTGCTGGCCGCCGGTGTATTCTCCCTACCGACGGGTGCTTGGAGCTCCGGTGCCGCCGCAACGATGGCAGGGGGCACCAACATGTACTCCGGTGCCACGGTGATGGCAGGGGGAGTCACCAACACTTGCGGCGCCGTGGTGCTAGCAGGCGGAGTCACGAACACGTAGTTCGCCTGATTCGTCGGCGCCGCGTTGTTCGAGTGGCTGCTGACCATGCTTGGAATCGGGCACGGCCCTACTCGACCACCCGCACTCCAGTTCGCTATTGACTCCACCAAGGTAGGCAGGAAGGACGTGAGGGTGATTGCCACGTTGTCTTGGACGACCTGCGGGATCCGCGCCACTTGTGCCTTAAGTTCTTGAACCTCTCGGTTTTCCTCCTCGCTCCTTCCCGACGGTGCCACATGCGTCCTCAGCGGTGGACCAAAATGATCCACCCAATTCTTACCCCCGAGGCCGGCCAGACGGCCAGCCGACGACGGCTTCTTCGTAACCGGCTCTATTTTCTTGGCCCGGTTCATTGCCCTGTTAAAAGGGTTATCCCACCGGGTGGCCGCCGTCGACCCCTGGGATGAGGAACCCTGGGATCCATGACTAGCAACAATTTCCTCCTCCTGCAGAAGAAGTAACAGTGAATCATTTAGATCATCGATTAGATTGCAATCATGTTGATCCGCGGTAATTAGATTATACTTACCACAATTTCCTCGAATTCCTTCACCGCAGGATCCGCGGTGAGTTGTTTGGTTTTTGGGTCCACATGGTAACAGGCCCTGATGAAGTTTCGAACCTGCCCGGGTTCGAATTTAGCAAAGGGGTTTTCTATCCCCTTGGATCTATACTCTTCGTCCTCCTTATTCCATTTGGCCTCCGCGGTTCTGTATCCACCAGATCCGAGATGGTGATGACCTATATTCATCGCTTGCAGCGCCTTTCCCCGATTACTATTGGCCAGGGCTCTTTCGGATTCACACCTCTCCTTGAACTCCCGCAACTGATCTTCGGTGATCTGCGGGTCAATCTTCTGGATCTCCTTGAGACTTTTGCCTTCTTTATAGATCTTCTTCTTTATCCGGGTTCTCCAGCTGGCCAGGGCGGTGCTCATCTTTGTGAGGGCGGATTTGTTTACTTCGTTCCCATGATAATTTGTGTTCTGATACTGTGCGGGGAACTTGTATCTGGCGTGCAGCTTCTCGAAGAGGAGTGTGCGCAAGTGGCCATTATCTTTATGCCGGAGATTCTCGGTGTTGATCGAGATGGTTGTCCGGGTGATCGCCGCCACTTGCCCACCGTACCCTTTGACGACAAGGGCGGGCTCCAAAGGAACCCCTGATGGGCTCACTTCGGTAATTTCCTCCCTGACCATGCCGACCGTGTTCGGGCGCCGGTCCTTCGGCTTCTTCTTCTTCTTAGGAGGGTTGCTACCACTCCCTGTGCCCTCGCCGCCATCAATGGTTTCATCGCCTACCGTTCCTTCGGCTTCTTCCTCCGCGTCTTCCATCTCATCATCCTCGCTCTCCGAAGGATGGTATTCTTCATCATCTTCTAGCCGCTGGGCCGCCTCCCAGAATGTCAATTGTTTATTCGGAGGTCTGAGTTCTCCTTCAGCGCTGATGCGCTTAGAACATCCAGCCTCGTCGTTGTCACACATCTTTGCACTAATAAAAAACAAATAATTGGTTAAATGCACAGAAAAATCCGGCATGACCTTTGCTAATTTTCTTAAACTAGGAGTGCCCGATTTCTGCCGAAACGGAAGTTAATCAACATTCCGGCAAAAATCGGGACTCATTTCATAAAAGAACCTGCATACACGACATAATAAAGTGCCTCATACAAGCACAATCACAATTTCAAGTGCTACAATTATATCACCACAGATTATATCACTTGTCATTGATGATAGCAAGCAAATACATGCAGATTATAGCACCTGTCATTATATGACAGCAAGCAAATACAAGTTTATATGACAACAAGTAACTTATATGACAACAAATAACTTATATGACATCAAATATGACAGCAAATATGGTCAGATTATATGACAGCAAGTTTTCACCATGTATTTTCAAACCAGGAGCATTTTAAACCAGGAGATTTTAGATCAGCACTAGCAAATATGGTCAGATTATATGGTCACCATTTCAGCACTTCTAGACCATCACCAGGAGCATTTTAGATCAGCCACAAACTAGGATCATCATCAGCATAACTAGGATCATATATCTCCTAGCCACAAACAACACTAAAATCCATGAGTGCAAAACCATATGCTAGGCAACTACTACAGCAACTACAATAAAATTTGCTAACACTAACCTACTACAGCAACTGCAAGCTAACTGCAAGCTACTACATCCACTACAATGAATCAAGCTAAACAAATCCAGGAGAACTTGATGCTAGGAAACCAGATGCTAGGAAGGACTTGTATCAGCCACTACAGAACTTGTTGTGGCTGCTAGGCAGGGGGAAGCTAGGGGGTGCACCCAGGAGTGCAAAACCAGATGCTAGGGGGTGAACCCTAGCTATCTTCTTGTACATAGATTGTCCATGAGATGATTTTATATTGTCTAATCATTTATATAAACAAGTAGCACTGACTTCTTGTGAAAGATAATAGTATGACATCTGCAGATAAGTCACAATAAAGATAACAGTATGGCCATCTAGTACATTGCTCACTCCCAAACCCTAACCATAATTCACAAGAACATAATTTGCTCACTGTCAAACCCTAACCATCTAGCACCTGTCATTATATGACAGTATGGATCATCAGTAAATGTGTACACATTGTTTATGATAGCAAATACCAGGAGTGTCCACCTAGGAGTGCAAAACCAGATGCTTTTTACCAAGCTAAATTTGCTAACCCTAGCTAGCTTCTTGTACATAGACTGTCCATGAGATGATTTTATCTTGTCTAATCATTTATATAAACAATCATTGCAAACTTTTGTAATATCTAAGCCAGAAATGGACATCTACTTGAAAGAAGGATCTTACTACCTTGCACATACATGGTTTGAAAATCCTATTTGATAAAATAAATTATGTGATCTTACTACTAGATCAACATATAAAGCACCTGGACCACATTAGTATGATTGATAAGCAGCTAGCATATGAGCCTGCTTGACCACACCATGACACTTCCTCTGCCTCCAGTGTTGTGTGATTATTTACAGCAATGTTGATCCATGAAATTTAACAGAATGATGGGTTTTATTAGCAGCAGAATAATTCCAAGTCATTAGAACAGAATGATGCAGCAAATTAAAAAAGACCACACTTAACAGAGTTTTCATCTACTTGTGCTCATGTAAGGTTCAATAAGCTGCATCCCTAGCATATGCTCCCCTTTGGCTGCACAGGATCTCTCGTGTTCATCCGTGCAACACTCAGGAGCAGAGATCACTAGCTGTAAATTTTCCTTCAAAGGAACATCAGAGACAAAGGGACTGATAAAGTACCATCCCATCCCATTCCTTCTATAAACTCAAGGACAGAATATGCATCAGCATTTCCACACAAACCAGCTCACCATAATTATTCAGCTGCAAATATGAAAAAAAAAGCCTCTTCCCATGATCGTTTAACAGGATACATACAGTAGCCTTATGAAAGCAGTTACTTGTGCAATATCTAACACACAGGGAGGCAGGAACATATATACGACGAAGTAAAGCAGCAATGAATTTCCAAAGCAGCAGCAAAAGGAAGCGAGTCACTAAACTGGCGAGATGTAATGTAGGCAGATAAGAAACCTGAAGAAAGCGATCAAAGCTCTGAACCAATCACTTTGTAGCTCAACTTGAGCAATCTCCAAAAAAACTAGTACTACAACCGTTCTCAGACTGAAACACTCAGAGTTAGCAAGGAAAACTGAAGACATCTCCCAAATTAGGGAACCTAAATTCACTCACTCAGCAACTAACTATACAGCAGCACATGAGGCCATCAATTATCACTAATCTTTGAATCATCTATTAGTTGTTCGTAGTCTTTCAAAGCTAAAACGGCAAACTAAATGTATTTATCAGTACATGATGGGCTTTGAACCCTAACTTTGAACCCTTACTCTGAATCCTACTCTGAATCCCCTAAGTGAATGGATGCAACGAGAGGGGAGAGAGGGGGAGAGGGGAGAGGGTGATTCTCACCTCCGAGACAAGGACGACGACGAGCACGCGGACGATGAGGGCCTTCTCCTTCACGGACTGCGCGGCGACTGCGACCTCCTCCTCCACGAAACGAGCGCGACCCCCTCCTCTTGGCGTGGCGACTGCGACCTCCTCCTCCTGGGATGCGGTGGCGGCGGATTGGCAGCGGCACGGGCCTGCTCCTCCACGGTCTCCTCCTCGAGTGGCGGCGGCTGGCAGGGCTGGCGAGGCGGCGGATCGACAGTGTCGGCGGCGGCTGGCAGGAGATGGGTGGGCGCGGTTGAACGGGGATGAGGGACGTGTGTGCCTGCGTGCACGTGGATAAGACAAAGATAGGCGTAGCGCACTCTGGCATAGTGCGCTACGGATATATCCGTAGCGCACTATGCCAGAGTGCGCTACGCCTATCTCCTCTAGCAACTGTATAAGAAAAGAGCCGTCCCACTATCTAACAGATTCACTACCCTATCCCACTGGTTCTGCCCACTACTCTATTCTAAAGTTCTAAGCACCCAGGTTCGAATCCTGGTGCCCCCTTTTTTATTTTTATTTTAAAAATACTTTTAAATGTTCCAAAAATGCCCAAAAGTGGTAATATATGCCATATTTTGTTTTGTTTTTATTTTATAAATACTTTTAAATGTTCCAAAAATGCCCAAAAGTGATAATATATGTCATAAAAGTGGTACAAATAATATGATTCAAAGTATAACTAAATTTTATAATAATTTGTCCATAATAATATGAATCGGGCACGGCCCTACTCGACCACCCGCACTTTACAATTTTTTTCGACCACGCGTTTTACAATATTTTTTGAGCTAGCGTTTTACAATCTTTTTTCCCTTCTTTGTCGCGGTTGAATAATTTAGCCCCGGCACTTTAATGTTTCTTCTTTCGAACGGGCTACCTTTTTTGGGTAGGGTTGTCCTTTTTCTTCTTGTGATGTATGTTGCTGCATCGTAGTCTTCGTCATCTTCAATCTTTGGATCGCCGTACTGGTCGAAGTCTTGCTCGTTGGCGACTCCATCCATTCCGATGATGTTTCTTTTTCCTCTCCTCATGACAACACGGCTAGGCTTTGTCGGGTCGGTAATGAAAAAACATTGGTCCACTTTGGTAGCCAGTACCCACGGTTCATTTTTCGCGGCCACGTTTGCACCGGCGGCCTTGGATTTGGCTGCTTTGGGTATAACCATGGTTGTGAAATACCGGTCTTCTCTTTCGACGCTCTTTGCCCATCTGACACGGAACATCGGCACCTTTTCTCCACAGTAGTCGAGCTCCTAGATCTCCTCGATTCTTTCGTAGAATCTTTCCTTCAAGTTGTCATCGGTGTAGAATTCCGACGTTACGCCTGAGTTCTGATAATCACACTTGTTGTCCTTTTCCTCCGTGTAGAATGTGTAGCCGTTGATATCATACGCCTGATAGGTCACCAGGTTTTGCATCGGTCCCTGCGACAAGGTGAATATGATCTTTTCCATGTCAGAAGAATGCGAGCGCGGGGGATTATCAAGGAGCGTCTGCCTAAACCAACGCGTGAAATCTGAGTTGTGCTCTTTGATTATTTCTCCCTGCGTCCTCTGTATGCCCCGGTCACTGTACTTCTTCTCGATTAACCTTTTGTGCTTCTGTACCCAAGGATCGACCAGTTCTAAATGCTGTAGCGCGACGAGGTTTGCTCGATCAAAGTCTGCGCGTCGAAAATCGAAGTCTGCATGCAGTATGCGACGACCCTCTCGGTGACCAGATCCGTCGAGCTTGCCAAGGTGTCTGTTGACGGGAAGACCGACAGGGTTCTCGATGTCTAGATAATTCGTTCAGAAAGAGATGCACTCTTCGGCCAGAAAGCCCTTGGCTATGCTTCCATCTGGACGGGACCTGTTGCGAACGTATCCTTTGATGTGTCCGTTCATCCTTTCGAAAGCCATCATGCTGCGGAGGAACATCGGCCCGAGTTGTACGATGTCCTCCACGACATGGACCAGCAGATGCACCATAATGTCGAAGAATGCGGGTGGGAAGTAGACCTCAAGCTCACATAGTATCACCACGATCTCCTCCTGTAGCCTTCCGAGCTGATTCAAGCCAATCGACTTCCTAGAGATGACGTCGAAAAACTTGCATAGGCCAAATAACGTTTCACGGACGTGCTCGTCCATTATCCCTCTTAGTGCGACCGGAAGTACCTGCGTCATTAGCACGGCACAGTCGTGAGACTTCATGCCACTGAACCTCTGCTTCGCCTCGTCTAGGTATCTGCTTATCTTGCCCGCGTAGCCGTAAGGAAATTTGACTCCTAGAAGGCACTTGAAAAACTGTTTGATCTCATCCTGGCTTAGAGTGAAGCAAGAAGGAGGGCAGTAATATTCGTTCTTCTTGAACTTTTTACCCTTCCGAGGACCTTGTGTCGTCTCCGACTCATGATCATCGTCATCTTCCTGATCATCAGGAGTAGTGCGTCCTCCGTGAAGCTCCTTCCGGATACCCAAGCATATCAGGTCGTGCCTTGCTTTTGGACCATCTTTCGTCCTATCTGGCATGTTGATTATGTTGGCGACCAGACTCTCGCACACGTTTTTCGTGATATGCATGATGTCGAGGCTATGAGGCGTGCGGAGAAACTTCCAGTATGGCAACTCCCAGAAAACAGACCTTGTTTTCCATACCTTCATCAGCGGCTTGTCTTGTTGCTGCCTCTTTCGCTTCTTTCCTGGCTTAGGACAATCTTTCCAGTTTTTCAGCAACTCTTCCACTTCTTCGCTGCTCCTACGCTCTGGGATTCCTCGGGTCTCTGATTTGCCATCGAACAGGTCTCCACGTTTTCTCCATGGATCATTCTTGCCGAGCCACCTCCGGTACGCCATGAACACGGTTTTCGATGACCCTGGATCTTTCTCTAGTTGGAGATAGCTTGTGTTATCCATGCACCTAACGCATGCGCAGAATCCTTGGATAACCTGCCCCGAGATATACCCGCAACCTGGATAGTCTTGCACCGTAGTGACCAACGTGGCTCTCATAGTGAAATAATCTTGTGCGACGGTGTCGTAAGTATTGGCTCCAGATTCCCATAACGTGGCTAGCTCCTCTTTCAACAGCCCGAGATACAGATTGATGTCGGTACCAGGTTGTTTTGGCCCTTGAATTAGCATACTCATTTGTATGTACTTCTTCTTCATGCACAACCATGGAGGGAGGTTGTACATCCATACAAACACGGGCCAAGTGCTGTGCGTGCTGCTCTGGCTACCGAACGGATTGAGTCCATCGGTGCTTGCACCAAGCCTGATGTTCCTCGAATCTCCACCGAATTCTGGGAATTCAAGGTCTAATTCTTTCCACTGGCTAGCATCTGAAGGGTGCGTCAGCAGCTCATCCTTTTCGGGGTCATCATCATCTCCTGGCTTCTTCCTTTCCGCATGCCATCGCATGAGCTTCGCTTCCTTAGGGTCCGCGAAATAGCGCTGCAGACGAGGAGTGATAGGAAAGTACCATACCACTTTTCGAGGTGCTTTCTTCCCTTTCTTGTATCGACTCACGCCGCACACCGGACATGTGGTTTTCTCCGCGTCCTCGCCCCGATAAATGATGCAATCGTTGATGCATACGTGATATCTAACGTGCGGTAGATCGAGAGGACAGACGATTTTCTTGGCATCCTCGATACTAGTTGGACATGTGTTCCCCTCCGGGAGACGATCGTGCCAGAATGCCATCATATCGTCGAAGCTTGCGTCGCTCAATTTGTGCTTTGCCTTCATCTCCATAGCCTTGAGCGTTACATTCAACCGGGTATCATCGGGCCTGCATCCTTCATACAATGGAGTAACCGCGTCTTTCTCAAGTTGCGCAAGCTTGGCTTTCTCTCTAGCGGCAGTCCTGGCGTTACTCGTCTGCTTGAGAAGCAGCTCTTGCACATAAGGGTCCCGCACCCAGCCTGTCGTTGTTCCATCGTCGTCTGCTCCTCCGGCATCTAGATCATCATCATCCCGGTCTGCTTCCGCACCTTCACCATCTCCAGGAGACTCTTCATCATCTCGCCCGTTCTCGCCGTGATGATGATCATCGTCATGTTGGCCACCTTCACCGTCTCCATCATCTACGTCATCGCTTATCCAACGAGTGTATCCATCCATGAAACCATGGCGGAGCAGGTGCGCCTGCAGATTCCCGGAATCTGGGTCGATCACCCAGTTGAGTTTGCATCTTCTGCACGGACATCTTATATCCGTCTTGTTATTTCGTATCATGTCGGCCGTCGCACATTTCAAAAATCTAGCCACAATGCCTTCGCTCATTATGCGGACCATTTTTGCCTGCACGGTGTACACGGTACAATTTTGAAGTCTATTAGAACCACATAATGAATGCATGCATGCAATGGTCGATAGAAAATTTTGGCATGACCTATCCTAAAATTAGGACCTTTGCGAAATGCCAAAATCTTGCCAAAATGGAAATGAATCAACATTTTGGCAAAACAAATGGCAACTTGTTCACATACAAACACAAGAGAGAGAGAGACCGATCCATACACACATGAACATATCATTATCCTCTCCATACACACATGCATGAGCATCATCGATACTCTCCATATACGCACACATATGACCATCGATCCTCTCCACATACACACATCATGAGCATCGATCATCTACATACATATGAGCACATCATCCATATACACATGAACACATCCTTACATGGACAACTTACCGAGATGAGAGACCGATCGCGAGAAAGATGGAAAGGAGAGGTGCGCGCGTCGACCGGAGAAGGATAGATGAGAGACCGGAGACCTACTCTATTACTTATATATGTAACATCCAAAGCAAGTTTTACATGCTAAAAATGGTGAATGTGTGGAGAAATTGAGGTGGGAAGGAGAAGATCCCGACTAGATCTAAGGAGGAAGAAGAAGGGGAAAGTGAAGTGTGGGGTGGTGGATATGGTCACAGATGTGCACATAAAGTGCTGTCCTAAAGAAATCGACACATCCGTGGCGCACACGGCCCTAGTGCGCCACAGGGAGTACAAACATCTGTGGCGCACTATGCCATGTGCGCCACAGATGCTCCTACTCCCTGTGGCGCACTAGGCCGAGTGCGCCACAGAAGTTTGTGGCCGTTTCAGAGCAGAGGGGGGCATGCGCTTAGGCGTAGCGCACCAGCCCCATGTGCGCCACAGATGACCCTAACAACCGTGGCGCACATGACTATAGTGCGCTACAGATGTTTGGCGTGCGGCCAACAGGGCCCTGGCCCACACACATCTGTGGCGCACTATAGTCATGTGCGCCACAGTTGTTCTAGTTATTAGTAGGGCACTGCCCACAGGTGAGCCACGCCTGTTTTAACCGTGGGGCACTTCAACCATGTGAGCCACGGATGTGCTGATTACCTATAGCCGTTTTCCTAGTAGTGTATGCTATGTTTTCTTTATGTGAAACAAACAAACGTCTTGCAAAGCATTGTTATTCATGCATCTTTTGTTTGTGCCTTTTCATGTTGCAACATAGTTGCTATGTCTTATTGCTAGAACTTTGTCTTTCATGTTATGATTGAAGTACTATGATCCCAGCTTTGAATGTTTTACAAATACTTTGATCAAGTCTATGATGGTGCATGTCACCTCAAAATTTATTCTTTCTTTTTATCACTTACCTACTCGAGGACGAGCAGGAGTAAAGCTTGGGGATGTTGATACATTTTAAATGTATCGATAATTTTTTATGTTCCATGCTTGGTTTTATCCACTTTCTTGTGTTTTGTCCACACTTTGGAGTACTTTTCATATGATTTCTTGGACTAACCTATTAACAAGAGCCGCAGTGCCAGCGGCCTGTTTTCTGCTATTTTTGGTTCCAGGAAAGTCAGAAAATGAATATTCTCGGAATTGGACGGGACAAAGCCAAAGTGCCTATTTTTCTGGAAGACTCACGGAGCCAGAATAAGAGACGGAGAAGAGCCAGGGGGTGGCCACACCACCTGGTGGCGCGGGCCAGGCCAGGCCGCGCCAGGGGGTGGTGTGGGCCCCCCAGGCACCCCCTCGATCTCCCTCTTCGCCTATAAGAAGCCTTCTGACCTAAAAACTCCGGGGGGGTCGACGTTTTTCCAGAAGGAGTTCCGCTCCGCCGCCACCACCAGATTCCACGAAATAGCACCAGAAACTCCGTTCTGGCACCCTGCTGGGACAGGGAATTGGAGGAGATCATCACCATCATCACCACCATCATTTCTCCATTGACCATCCATGTTTCCCCCATCTATGAGTGAGTAATCCCCTGCTGTAGGCTATGGGGATGGTAGGGATTGGATGAGATCGTTCATGTAATGGCATCAGATTGTTAGGGCATGGTGCCTAGTATCTTTTATTAGTGCTTTATGACTTTGTTGCAACTTGTTGTGCTTAATGCTTGTCACTAGGGCCCGAGTGCCATGATTTCAGATCTGAACTTGTTATTGATTCATTATGATAGTATTGTTTATGGTCTTATCTGCAAGTTGTATACACACGTTGTTGTCCGGAACCAATGGCCCCGAAGTGACAGAAATCAGGATAACCGGAGGGAATGGCTTTGATGTGAGGATCACATGTGTTCGTGGAGTGTTAATGCTTTGCTCCGGTGCTCTATTAAAAGGAGCACCTTAATTGCCAATAGTTCCCTTGAGGCCCCGCTGCAAACGGGCTGGCAGGACAAAAGATGTTGTGCAAGTTCTCATTGCAAGCACGTATGACTATATATGGAACACATGCCTAGGATTATCTAGTACTTGGATGCTTTATCTTATTTATCTGCAATTGCCCTATGTTCTGATTGCTATGTGAATTGTCTTGTCCATGCAACGCCCGTCCATCCATCACTATGCCTACCGCACTCAAATCCCACTGTTTACTGCTATTGTTACTTCTGTCTTTACTATACTACTGCTGTTACTTTGCTATTCCTACTACAAAACTGTTGCTACTGATAAACTGTTGTGAGCAAGATTGTTTCCAGGTACAGCTGAATTGACAACTCAGTTGTTAAGGCTTATAAATATTCTTTGGCTCCCCTTGTGTCGAATCAATAAATTGGGTTTCACTTCCCTCGAAAATACTATGATATACCCCATATACTTATGGGTCATCAGTATGATGAGCACAACAGCAAGTTTCCCTCAGTTATGAAACCAAGGTTTAATTGAACCAGTAGGAGCAAGGAAATACCCCAAAGGTGTTGCTAGCTGAGCCTTGGCAGGGCACACTACCGGTGCTAGTAGCAACATGGAGACCTGTACAACACAACCAGAGAACTCTGTCCCCAACTTGCGATGAGGTTGTCAATCTCACCGTGTTTTGCTGAAAACAAAGGATTAAACGTATCGAATGGAAAGAAGTAATAGTTTGCAGAAAGTAAACACAAAGCAGTAATAGTTTGTAGATTGTATGTAAAAGAAAAGGACTGGGATCCATAGTTCACTAGAGGTGGCTCTCCTTAGATTGATAACATGCTGGGTAAACAAATTATAGCGGGGCAATTGACAAACATCGAGAAAGCAATACATGAATATACTAATCATCTTGACTCCTTTGAGACTTGATTGGGCATTACAACATTATACATAGACCACCATCCAACTGCATCTATGACTAATAATCCACCTTCAGGTTATGATCCGAACCCCCTCCAGTATTAAGTTGCAAGCAACAGATTATTGCTTTACGAACTGCGTTTAAAGTAAACAATACGATTGTTCTATGAACAAAGGATTGTTGTTTTTGTCCCTAGTAGCAATAGCACATCTAGTACCTTAGAGATTTATATCACTTCCCCAGATTACCAGAGGCATGAACCCACTATCGAGCATAAATACTAACTCTTGGAGTTGCTAGCATCTACTTGGCCAAGATAGCTACTAACAACGGAAAGCATGCAAGATCACAAATAACAAAGACATGATAGAATCAATAATCAATCTGAAATAGCATCTCAATATCCATCGGATCCTCGCAAACACAACATGCAGAATTACAAATAGATGATCTTGATCATGAACGGAGCTCACAAGATCTAAACATGAAAGCACAAAGGAGGAGAACCAGCCATCTAGCTACTACATGGATCTGTAGTCCAAGGATGAACTACTCATGCATCACACCGGAGGCTTGCATGGTGATGAAGAAGGCCTCTAGGGTGAATTCCCCTCTCCGGTAGGCTCCTGGGAAGAGCTTCAGATCCCTCCCGATCTAGGGATGGAGATGACGGCGGCTACAGACTCTTTCGTGGATTTTTGATCGGGTACTTAGGGTTTTTGTCCCGAGGGCATCTTATAGGCAGAAGGGGAGGCCGAGGGGGTGCCGGAGGCGGCCAGACCACCCCCTGGCGTGGCCCAGGCTGGGCCGCGCGGCCAGGTGGTGTGGTGGCCCCCTGGTCCCTCTCTGTCTCGTACTCTAGAATTTGATGACTTTCGTAAAAATAGGCACTTTGGCTTTTGTCCCGTCCAATTCCGAGAATATTCATTTTTTGACTTTCCTGGAACCAAAAATAGCAGAAAACAGGCAGCTGTCACTATGGCTCTTGTTAATAGGTTAGTCCAAGAAATCATATGAAAAGTACTCCAAAGTGTGGACAAAACACAAGAAAGTGGATAAAACCAAGCATGGAACATCAAAAATTATAGATACATTTGCAATGTATCAGACGCCCCTACCCACAACTAGTGGTGGTCCAAGAATGCGAGGAATACGAGTGGGTTGTCCATGCCAACCGCAACAAGGACCAGATCATCCTGGACAAACAGTGGGCTACCTTTGCTGCTTTCCATGGGGTGAAGGAGGGTGACTGCCTTATGTTCAAGGTCACTGCAGACGGGTTCAAGATGAAAATCTACGACCACATCACCTCCTGCCGGAAGGTGTTCGTCTCTAGTGAGCATGCACATCTTGTTTAAGTGCCAATTTGGATCGAAGGATTTTCAAAGGAATTTTGGAGGAATTCGACCCATAGGATTTTTTTTCATAAGGAAGCCCTTTGGATGAAAGGAATCATACCTCCAAAATTCATATAGATTACATTTCTACACCCCAATCCCATGGGAATTTCAACATCCACTTTTTTACACTCATTCGTGTAGGATTGAGGCAATTTCCTCCGTGTTTACTATGTTTCATTGAAATGACTTTAAGCCAAATAGATATCCTATGTTTTGTACCTCCAACCCTGTTATCCTGTGTTTTGAAATTCTGTGATCCAAAGAAAGTTATTTCCTCTGTTTTGCATTCCATTGTTTTGTATCTGTGACCGAGTCAAATTCCTATGTTTTTAAATCCTGTTATCCAAAGAAGCCCAAAGTTATCTTTAAGTTTGTCGTTCGATATTTTGGCGACCGTTTGTGATGCTTATGCGTCAAGCCCTAAGTATATTCAATGTGACTACTACTACTACTCCCTCCGATGCATTGCTAGATACGTCCAATTCAGCGACAAGTAAATATGAATGGGTGAGAGTACTACTGCTACGAGAAAGCACAACGTGAGCCGTTCCTAACATGGCTAAGAAATGTACGTACTAGACTTATTTTTCCGAATCTACTAGAAATTTACTAGACTGGCTGGCAAAAACCAATCCTAAAGATGGGACCCACTTAGTACAGCATAAGCCAGTTGATTGCACCACTATGTATCTAGCCAAATGTTTCTATAAACTTTGGGTAGGTCGCAAGATCAAGCGTAGCATATGAGAACTGTGGTGGCTAAGAGAATCTTTTTGTTTCTTAGCTCGAGTCTAAACGGTGCAGTACCTGTGTCTAACCAAAAAATTCTTAGACACGTGTCTAGTACTAGTCCCAGCGTCTAAGGAAACAAAAGGCAGAAAAGGCCCACTGTCAGCCTCATATTATCCTGACGCTGATGGCAGAAAAGGTACCTTTTTTGGAGCTTGTGGGTCCTACCAAGGTGGCTAACCAGTGTATCCATTTTTGCTCTGCTAGATCCGTTGTTGAGCTGGAAAGCTTTATTGCTAGACACAGTTTTAACGGTGAGCGTGTGCAGCGTATAGGAAATGGGGTGGCTAAGAAAACTTTTCATCTCTTACACCTATGTCTAAACGGTGGAGAAGATGGGTCTAAGGAAAATATTCTTGGACTTGTGTCTAGTACAAGACCCAGAGGCTAGTTGATTAAAATATTTGGCATAATACTTTGAGGCATTTTAATTGGCTAGAGCACTAGTAGTTTGGAGAGAAAAGTGAAAAAAAGCTGCTACATGGGACCCACACAAGACACCTAAACGGTGGAGCAGTTTTGATTTTTCTAGACTCACGTCTAAGTTATTTTCTTAGCTCATGTGCAAGCCTTAGCACACTGCACAATATTTGCAGCTAGTAAGCTCGATTGCTTGATGGACCAACAAGATTGCTCGTAGGCCGACGATGAGACCCATTACTTTTTTTGAACAAGCGAGACCCAATACTTGACGTTTTGCTTCCACTATTCACTCTCCTCTCTCCTCCTACTAGTACTACCTCGCTCCGCCTTCGCAGAAACCATTTTCTTCCACTGCTCCTCCCTTTCTTCTCTACTTCTTCATCCAGCAATGTCACAAAATATCCTGTCTCGTCGGAAGAATAGCAAGATGGTGGTGGTTAGAGCCATGGAGAAATCCCGCCGGCAGGGTGACCTGCAGGCTCGTACCGAGAAAGGAGACCAGCCATGGGGCGAGGGCTCGTCTTCGCGCATGTATCCGAAGAGCGGCTATCACGGGGACCAAGAATCCGGGTAGGTTTGTATTCTATTGATTCCTTGGTTGTCTGCTCCTATTATTGAACCGTCTCTGTACATCTTCCAGGGTAGGCGGCTCGAGCGTCGAATTTTCCACCCCATGGGTCGATAGCACGACGGATATCTCTGACGCGTACGATGCCCTCATTCCCGCTCTTGGTCGAAGGAGAGAGGTACTGTAGTCACTATACATGTATTAACATTTTCTGTTCTTCTCTACATGCACTCCATGCTCTCTTACTGATGATGCATTTTCCATGCAGGAAGTCAGGGCGAGAATCTCGGCCAAAGTAGATGAAATCTACAGCCATAACATCAACATTCTTTAGAAAACCTTCGAGCTCAACCTAGAGTGTGATCGCCTCCGAGCCGATTTGGCTTTTCAAATGAAGCTCGCACGATCTTACGAGCGTGACTCCTCCACGCTTCACGCTGAGTGCGAAAATTTGAAGAAAGAAGTCACGTTGCTCCGTAGCCAGCAACTACCATTGCGGAGATCATCCAGGTCACGCCCCACTAAGTAGGAAGAGACAAGCCATCTCATGTTGGCCATCGAGGTCGCGACCATTGCGGAGCTCGTCGAAGCCCTACCTCCGCAGGGCGGCCACAATGTTGCAATCGCCCAATCTTGGAGTAGGGACTAGGAAGGGGGAAGACTTGCCTACGTGGCCCTCCCTTTTCTTTCTTTTGGGTGCATGGATCGTTTTTTCTCATCTGTCTTCACATAATTATATTACACTCTTTAGTATTCGAATGCGCTCTATGGAGTTTTTGTAACGATATACTTATCGTATAGTAGTCACTGTTTAGTGTACATATACATTCAAAATTAGTCAAATATGTGACATCCTTTTTAATTAGGTTGGAGGGCATTCTCAGAAAAATTAGGATGGAGGGAGAGTATGTCTGATAAATCAAAAATAATTAAATCATCAATGAGTGGTCTTTAAATTTGGCCATACTTTCTACTTTGTCAGATATGTAGGGATCCGGATCTAGTGTCTAGGAAAGAAAATGCACTGTCAGTGTCAGGGACACCCAACTATTGTCTGGACTCTGGAGTACTTTGGGTCACAAGCACAGCTACCCTATAGTCTACCCATGGATGATGTTTCTACTACTATTACGTAAAAATACACTTATGTGTGAGCTGTGTTGATTAGCAAGGGTCATCAGCGTACGGGGGCCTTGACCGCACAAAAAAAGGTTTGTCACTCAGTCAATTATGCTCACATCTACCATTAAATGTGAGCATTTTACCAGCTCGACTGCCTCTATGCACTAATCGTTCATCCATGTAATCACTCGCTGTATAATTTAAAGTGTTTAATTCTCCCTATATGACAAATGATTCTTCAAACTGACAACCTAGAAAAATCCTCTAGAAAGAGAGAAAGAGAAATTACTTATGATTTTAATTGGGTGTGTAGTATTACCTCTGTACGTAAACACAAATTAGCGGAAGTACTTAATCACTAACGTGTAACTAATTTCGTGCATTATTTTATAGTAAAAATACTTCAGTACAAAAACATAAAACTGTGACGAAAGAAAATAAGTGGTTTCGTTTATGGAGTGTGGCAAATATCATTATTTATCATGACAACATTGCAAATTTATAATATTGCCGTACTCCCTCAATACGAAACTTAGATTTGTCTAGATTCACAAGTATATAGATCATATTCATGAGTATATAGAAGTATTTTAGTGATACATACGAATCTAGATAAATTCTAAGTCACTTATTTCCGAACTACTAGTAATAGTTTTATCACAAGTCTCCTAAGAAAAAAGATCAATTGTCTTTATGAGTATCCACAAGAATGTAGTACATTTATTGAATTAAAAATTTGCACCTAGCCACCACAAATGAATCTAGCATGCTCCCTCCTTGACACTTCTAATTACAAATTAGACGGTCACTAATGTTTATACACATCAGGTCATTGCATATGATTATTGTGTTGGAATTCATTTCTTGTGCTATATATTCTTGGTGATGAAGACATTATTTTGTTATCTAATGGAACCATTTCCCCTGATGATGAAAACATTGTTTCGTTTTATGAAATGCTCTGTAAACTGGTAAAAAATAATATTAACCATGAAAATATTTTTAGATACTAAAAAAATGTCACAACTCTTTTTTGGTCGTTTCATGCATCATTGGAAATGATGGTATTTTAATGGAACATTTAGAAAGTAGGGAAAAAACGATGAAACTTACACGTAATATTGAATGTAGACTCCAATCGTTGTTTATGGAGAGGTATATGTATATTGTCTGTCTGGACGTCAAATGTGAATAATACAAAACCAAAATTGTGCATGTCGACAGTCATGCAAAACCATTCATAGTACTGCATCCATTAAAAAATATACGATATCTTGGTAAGCTAAAAACATGTTTGGGAATACTTGTAAAATACCCGAGAGATATTTATTTCTAAGTCGACCAAGTATTGCACCAAAGTTCTAAATTATGCATGATATTATTATGCTTTAATAAAGTAAGTTATTGGAGTGCACGCAATAAAATAGTCGTGTGAAGCACGTATAGTTTACTAGTCACGTAAGTACAATACTTTTTTTTGAGCTACATGCATTCACTCCTGAATACCATACGTAAAAGTTTGAACTCGTGGAGCGTCAAAATGACATCACGCCAGCTAGCCCGATTAATGGTCTGCTACTACAGTAAGCTACACATCTACCCCTATAGTCTACTCTGGGACACCCAACGATTGCTTCCATAGGCGTCCGCGCTAGAGCCTTCGAAGAGAAGGTATCCCCTATGGCCTGTTGATTTGGGATGGATGGACAAGATTGCTAGAAGGTCAAAATCACATGGTCCCCACTCCCTCGCGGCCCTCCATTTCAAACACTACAAAATTTCTGGCGCCCCTCCATTTCAAACACTGTGAAATTTCTGGCGCCCCTCCATTTCAAACGATACCAAATCACGTGGTCGCCACTCCCTCGCGCCCCTCCATTTCAAACACTAGCAAATTTCTAGTGCCCCTCCATTTCGAACACTGTGAAATTTCTGGCGCCCCTCCGTTTTAAATGATACCAAAATCATGTGGTCCCCAATCCCTTGCGCCCCTCCATTTCAAACACTTCGAAATTTCTGGAGCCCCTCCATTTCAAACACTTCGCAATTTCTGGTGCCCCTCCGTTTCAAATGATACCAAAATCACGTGGTCCCCACTCTTTCGCGCCCCTCCATTTCAAACACTGTGAAATTTCTAGCGCCTCTCCATTTCAAACACTGGGAAATTTTTGGCGCCCCTCTGTTTCAAATGATACAAAAATCACGTGGTCCCTACTCCCTCGCGCCCCTCCATTTCAAACACTGCGAAATTTCTAGTGCCCCTCCATTTTAAACACTGCGAAATTTCTGGCGCCCCTCCATTTCAAACGATACCAAAATCACGTGGTCCCCACTCCCTCGCGCCCTTCCATTTCAAACAATACGAAATTTCTCGCGCCCGAAACCTCCCGCAGCACTTCTCCGCAGCTGGCTTTGCCCGCCGGAACTCGATACCATGTACTCCTCAGCCAACAGTATACCGGAGCTGCATCAGCTGCGGTCTCATCCAAAGCATCATTGCCGCTTCACCAACATCCACCGCACCCGACCTTGGTCACTGAGTCTGCCGTCGTCCACCGCACCTAATTTCCTTTTCCCACTTCCTCTCCCCGGTGCCGAATCCATCAACGACTGCCCAAGATCTGCATCAACGCTGTCGGCATCCTCCCTACCCGTACCTAACCTGAACCGCCGTGCAGTGCACCGATTCAACCTCGTCCACCGTGGTAAAGCCGGCATCGAGCGCCCAGGATCTGCTTCCCGGCTGCAAACAGCCGGCGCAACCGAAGAATCCTGGGTGACATGGATGTCACCCGCGCCGGTACAGTTGATGATTAGAAGCCTATCCGACCATGGTAACCAAATCACCAACTATTTTTTTGTTTTGTCAGCAGTACAGCAGGTTCAGCCTGTCGCAGTGAACTACATTCTTCTAATCGTCCTGTACACCTAGTCAAAGCGCACGCATGTTCTTTGTGCTATATACTACGGAGTAGGTCACTAGACATGTTGGTTTGCATTCACTGCTCTACAAATTTCGAAGTCATGCACATGTTCTTAGCTACTCCGAACAACAGTAATTGCCTACTATAGTGTAGTTCTTGCAAAATGTAACATCAGTGGAAAATATTAGTTTTGATTCCCTGCTCCACAGTTACTGAATCTATCTGGTTCGTCCTGAGATAAGTTCTTGTTATTGTTTCCTCTTTGGCATCGTTATGTTGTCCGGTAGTACCCGTTTAGACTCTTCGTACTAATTCGATTATAATTTTGTTGTTGCCATCTGGTTTCTTCAAAAGCTGCAACACTAACTATTTTATTTTTCTTGCATAGAGCCCACAATGGAACAATGAACATGATGGTTTGCATAGCTGATGACCCACAAGTATAGGGGCTGTATCGCAGTATTTTCGATAAGTAAGAGTGTCGAACCCAACGAGGAGTAGAAGGTGCTGGCTAGTGGTATGAATCAGGAATTCTCTGCAAATACTTAGCAAACGGATTTTTAGGGGTTTTTGATAAAGCAAGTAAACAAAGTACGAGTAAATAAAAGATAGTAGGAATAAATGCATCAAGTGGCCCAATCCTTTATGCAACAAAGGACAAGCCGGTTGTATTACTTAAGGTGACCAAACGTTTTCGAGGACACATGGGAAGACTGTCAATTGCTTTCGCTTCATATAGTTGATTAATCTTCTTTAGCTTGCTAAGTGTTGTGTGGGTGAACCTGTGCTAATGTACCGAACTTCCTAGGACTAATACATACTTGTGATTATACCCCTTGCAAACATCCGTAAGTACAAGAAAGTAATTAAGGTAGAAACCTAACCACGGCTTTAAAATCTAAGACCCTTACGTCCCTTGTACAATGGTTTCCTAACGGGGGTTCAGGTTTCTGTCACTCTGGCAACCCCTACGATTAGTAGCCAAATACACAATGCATTCCCCTAGGCCCATATAGGTGAAGTGTCATGTAGTCGACGTTCACATGACACCACTAGAAGAAGTACACCACAACTTAAATATCAAACTATTGAATCTCTCTCAACACAACTCCACTACTAACAACATGACTTCTCCCATGTCCTTAAGAACAAAACGAACTACTCACAAGACATCATATGGATCATGATTAGAAATGGAATAATGATGTATAACAATCTGAACATAAACAATAATTCAATGGTTCACTCAATAGCATCAACTACAAAGAGTAATCAACAGCGGGAAAGTTTCCCCTATGAACTATGCAAGATTCAACGCAATTGTTACAGCAATATGGAGACGGTGATGAGGGTGCTGATGATGATGATGATGGTGGTGATGATGATGATGATCCCGATGAAGTCCAGCTTGATGGTGGTGTTGATGGCGACGATCTCCCCTCTCTAGAAAGGAATTCCCCTGGCAGAAATCTGTCTGCCGAAGAGATCTTTCTCTCTCGGTGTTTTCCGCCCCGCAGAGGAGGCGGAATCTTTCTGTGGTTGCTCCCCGAGTCTTAGGGTTTCGGGAGGATAATATACGCCATAGGGGAGTGCCAGGGGTGGATCAGGGTGGCCACACCACCTGGTGGCATGGCCTAGGCTGGCCCGTGCCAGGGGGTGGTGTGGGCCCCCTATGGCCCATCTCCAGCCCCCCTTTTGGCTTCCTTCGTCTTCTGGAAAAATAGGATTTTCCGTATATTTTCCCGGATTTTCTGATCTTCGCGAATTTTGCCTCCAAACAACACCTTTTCCATCAGAATCCTGACTGCAGCGGTCCATGCTCCAAAAGTCATCAACCATGCAAAAATAGATGAAATAACATAAGTATCACCTCTCAATACAAAATATATAAATGAATAACAGTGAATTATGACATAGAATAGTGATGCAAAATGGACGTATCAACTCCCCCCAAGCTTAGACTTCACTTGTCCTCAAGTGAAACTGAGCTCAATAAACATGTCCTCAGGTTTATGGAGTGAAGAGTCGATAAAAGAATACGGACAAGAAGCATCCCATTCATCAAATACGTAGATCATAATGGAAGACAACTCACTATTATATAACTCAACTTGCAATGAGTAAAGGAAACACAATAAAGATACATAAAGTAAATCATAATTGGTAATGACAAACTTAGCTCTTGGTCGAAGGATAGTTGATAATTTGCTGGAGTTCACAAATAACTAGTTTTCAATGATAGCTTTCAAAGTAGTAATCATCAAGATAAGAGCAATGTGAAAAACAAGGAACATAAGCAACATGATTGAATAAATCATCATATGAATGAATGAAACACAACAACTCAAAATACTTGCTGAGATAGAAGGGAGTAGGTTTACTGACTCAACTACAAAGTAAAAGAAATGCCCTTCGCAGAGGGAATCAGGGATTGCAAGTCTCATAAAGAGCTCCCAAAAATTATTATACTTACTAGCTTTCAGCTCTCATTGCCCCTATCATAGGCATCTTTAGGTGATTAAGGTTAAAGTGATCAAATATGAGGATATGCATTGACAAGTTGTAAATTGAGAATCTCATGTCCCTTGAATACGAGGGTCGCTCCTCATGCTACTCAAGTTTAGTCACCGGTAAGTTCTTGTCATCGTAAGCATATGTGTATCATAGAGAACCGCCAACAGGGTACCCCTTGCCCGATGATACAGAAGAATCCCCTTATCAAAATGACAAGGCAAGCAGACAACAAACATCTCAGCAATCTTCTTATTTACCATGGGAATATGGTGCTTTTTTCTCTCTTTCCTCTTTTCATAATCTTTTTTGTCTTTTTCTCTTTTTTCTCAATATCGGACTCTTTTTTTTATAATAAGAATGCTTCATAGATGCTCGTTATGGTTACGCTGCAGGTTTCCACCATGTGAGCATGGATTAGACCAGCGGCCTAGGCGTTTCTCTAACACATATACATAACTCCATGGACTTACAAGCTCCCCTTTCATTTCACACCGATGACATCCATAGACAAAAGAACATGATATCAACTAGGTACAAAGTACCAGTGCAATGTTGAAAGCGTTCCCCATGACAACATGGTTTTGCTAATTCACAACTTACAAAGCGCAAGCATATACGCAACATAGATGGGCACAATGGTTCAAGTTTATTAAGTGCAAGAAAGTAAAGTGTGCCATCAAGTTCGTGAGAGCTTTAATCACTAATTTTCACATAACAAGTTTAATTTGGGAGGTAGATAAAACAAGAATTTACTTGGAATAGCAATAGTGCTAATAGATGGGTATGGTGGACACAAATGGCGAAGGTTTTGGTTTAAAGGAGTGGATGCACGAGAAGAATTCCCTCTCAGTACAGGTTTTTGGATAGCAAGGTTGGGTAGCAAGTATAAGAGTTGAAGGAAACAAACAAACATAGAAGTGATAAAGACAAACATGCAATCTTCCTTGGAAGCACAAAAGATCTTAACTAGAGAATACTATACTTATGAGCAAATCAAGAAAGAAAGATGATGAAATTATTTTTCTTTAGAGTACTTTTATCTTTTTCATTCAACTCTCAAAAATAGTGTTGCTACTGACTGAGCCAGGTTTGCCAAAACCAACTAAATTAACTCAATGATCCCAAAGTGATACCAATACTAACAACAAGATCAATCATATAACCACGAATTGAAAACTAATATAAGCTACGCAAAAGAGTGAATGATAGAACTTCTCGTTAATAATCCATAACAGTAACTCACACCAAGGGATACATATCTAACGAGAGAGGGGACACTTCTATAATGCAAACCATACTACATAATAACTTCTCTATTCATGATATGACTCTACTAATAAGGCAAAAAAGATAGAAGATAGTGATGTGATACCGCGGCACTCCCCCAAGCTTGGAACAAGCCAAGGGGATGCCAAACCTGATGACGAATTACTCCTTTGGTGGTGGTGGTATCCTCTCGATGATCTCTCTGATGAGTTTCCCCAAGTCCTCAATCTTGAAGGTGAGATTACGAATCAGCTGTGAGTTTTGCTCAATGCGGCTCATGATCATGTCGGGTTGAGAATTCTAGCTCTTGCTATTCTTTCCCCACTCTTCCTCCTTGAAGTCTTCTTTTCCTGCATGGCTAGAACGAGGCAAATCCCAATTGGAGGGTAATTTTCCCTTGGGCATATTCTGGTATTGATGCTCATGGATAAGGGTATGGAAAGGATTCTTGGTGCATGGAGGAAGTGACCATGGAGCCAAGCTGTCACGAGGAGCTTTCCCCCTAGTCTGCATCCGTGCAGTCCTTCTAACCCTGGCAGGATTTATCACCACTCCAATGCTTGCAATGGTAGTGCCGGTGTGCGGATGTTGGCCTTGATCCTCTTCATCTTCACTCTTGATCTCCTTCCCGGGGTCTTGGAGGTCTTCGTCCATAGGCTCTTTCCCTTTATCCTTGGCAGACAACATTGTGCTTCTAAACTTTCAAAAAGTATGTCCTGGCAGAAATAGATCAAAACAAAAACACGACAAAAACAAGATATACGAACCTCGGGGGCTCCGGGGGATTATATATTACGAATTTTCATATCAAAAGGAAGGAACTGGGAGAAAACGAGTCGGAGGCGGAGTCCGGGGTGGACTCACCACCTGGTGGCACGACCAGGGGTGGGCCCGCGCCACAGGGTGGTGTGAGCCACCCTGGATCCGTTTCCGTCCCTCTTTCGCTTCATTGCTTTCCTTATTGACTGAAAACTGCAAAAATATAGTTGGATTGTATTTTCGTGGAACTTTTCTTACCAGAACTATTACCTATTTGAAAACGGACTCTGCAGGTCTCTGAATTTGGTATCTAGTAGATTCTTCCGGAGTCACCACTTGAATATCATCGATATCTTCATCTTCATACACTTATTACTTGAATCATAAAACCCTTCTCTTCCTTATTACACCATTATCTCCACTACCTGGAAATTTCTTTCACACAAAACTCCACATAGTTCTCATTAGCAACATTAGTATATATGAAGTGATAAAACCTTTTGAGTCCAACTTCAACCGAAAACCATCAAAACATAAGCTACTATAGCAACTCCATCTGAAAACCCAAAAAGAATTCAAAAAAGGAAATCGATTAAAGAAGCAAATGCAAGAGTGGCAAAATCTGTCAAAACAGACCAGCAGGTAAAGATCAATTTTTTCAAAAATCTTCTGTTGCTCAAATCAAAAAGTGCAAAACTAACGAAAGTTAAACAACAACCTGGGGCAGAAGAACAAACAATTATAGCTCAATCCGACATACAGAGATCTCTCACGAATTTTTACGGTGAAGCACAAAAATCTGTTTCGGGACAGCAACTTCCCCAAATCTTACTTCTCTCATTAGAGGTTGATCTTGGCACAAAAACCAAACAAAACAGATAAGGAGCGGTTATTACCAAAGTAATAACTTCAAAGACTCAAAGAAACACAAACAAACTGAAAGCAAAAATAAATTGGGTTGTCTCCCAAAAAGCTCTTTCTTTATAGCCAATAAGATGGGCGTGATAATTTTGGAGATGCTCACATAGGAATATGAATTGAAGTGAAAGAGAGCATTAAGAAGCAAAAATACACACGTTTAAGTCTAACCCACTTCCTATGCAAGGGAATTTTGTAAACAAACAAGTTGTTGAAACCAGAAGCTACTTGCATAAGAGGGCAAAAGAAGTGCAACATAAAAACTTTCAGCATAAAACGAGGAAACTTGATATTATTGAGATACATAAGAACACTTTTCCCTCTCTCATAGTAACTTTCAGTATCATGCATAAACTTAACAATATAACTATCACAAGGACCATCGTAGCAATGATCACTTATTCTAACAGAAAAAACAGGAATACTAGCTCTCATAACACTACTTTGTGAAAGAATATTAGAGGTATCCTTACAAAGGATAGTGTGTCCCTCTTCTTCATATTTAGTAACAAAGTCTTTCACATTTGCGATAATAGGTTTATCAGCTTTATTTGTACTTTCATTAACCATACTAGCTATCATAGAATGTTCTTTTATCTTACATGGGAAAGGGATTTTCTCAATGTAAGGTTTAGGTAAGACATGATTAGTAGTATAAACTTCAGTATTTCTTGCAGGAACACTCTTAGCAACATCTTTATAAGGTTCATGATACTTATTCCACTTCTTTTGAATCACTTCAATATAGGAAGCAAAAGCCTTAAAATAAGAAGAAATAGCTTGAGAGTCTAGACCATAAGCATTTTTAATATTTTGAAAGTCATCAGTTCCCATAAAAGATTCAATGCATTCATAATCATAATTTATACCTGACTTTCTACCTTTGTCATTCTCCCAAGCTTCAGCATTGTCTTGAATACGGTCCATAAGATCCCATTTAGCTTCTTCTTCCATGCGAGTGAATGATCCAGCACAAGAAGCATCCAATAAATACTTATCATGTAGAGGGAGCCTTGCATAAAAGTTATTGATAATAATATTGTTGGGGAGCTCATGAATGGGACATTTGAGCATTAGTAACTTCAATCTCCCCCAAGCTTGAGCTGTACTCTCTCCATCAAGAGGCCAAAAGTTGTATATTTGAATCTGATCTTTATGAATCTCACTAGGAGGATAAAACTTTGAATAAAAGAGAGGCACTATTTCCTCCCATTCCAGAGCTTGACCATTCTTCAGCAGCTTATACCATTCCTTAGCTCTTCCTTTCAGCGATAATGAGAATAACTTCTTCTTAACTTGATTTTTAGTAATACCTGCACACTTGAACAACCCGCACAATTCGTGTATAAAGAGTAAATGATCACCGGGATGGACAGTTCCATCCCCAACCTAGTAGTTATCCATAACAAGATCAATAATTCTTGTAGGTATTTTAAAAGCATCATTCTCAGTAGGTGGTGGCTTATCTACTACCTTAGCAGTGGTAGTAGCATTACCAAATAAGAAACTCAGCGAATTATCCATAACAAAAATAAAGCAACTAGAAGAAGTAAACAATACTCACAGTAGAAGTTTCCTTTACCAGTTCCACTCTCCAATAGCGCTTCACTCCCCGGCAACGGCGCCACAAAATAGTCTTGATGACCCACAAGTATAGGGGTGTATCGCAGTATTTTCGATAAGTAAGAGTGTCGAACCCAACAAGGAGCAGAAGGTGCTGGCTAGTGGTATGGATCAGGAATTCTCTGCAAATACTTAGCAAACGAATTTTTAGGGGTTTTTGAGGAAGCAAGTAAACAAAGTGAGAGTAAATAAAAGACAGTAGGAATAAATGCAGCAAGTGGCCCAATCCTTTATGCAGCAAAGAACAAGCTAGTTGTATTACTTAAGATGACTAAACATTCTCGAGGACACATGGGAAGACTGTCAAGTGCTTTCGCTTCATATAGTTGATTAATCTTCTTTAGCTTGCTAAGTGTTGTGTGGGTGAACCTGTGCTAATGTACCGACCTTCCTAGGACTAATACATACTTGTGATTATACCCCTTGCAAACATCCGTAAGTACAAGAAAGTAATTAAGGTAGATGTCAACACCCGGATTTTTAATCCCAGATGCCCGTTATGCCATACCTCGCAATCCCAGGATTACCATTTTTGCGAGACATAACGGATTGGATATCACAGTACATCATCCCGGTGGATTACCATGATGCCATATTTCTATATGGTTGATTCTTAGTTATGACAAAAACTGCATGACATTGTGTAGCTCACCGTAAATTCTGAGTCACCGTACGTCTCTTGCATTTCAGGAACTACCACTGCTTCCATATATATTTTCTTATATGACCTGCCTAGTTTATATTTGCTGAAATTCTAAAAAACACTTTGTTTGATTACTCATTTTATTGTAGACACACTTGTCTAATGATTGTTTGTCTTGTTCTACAGGTTCACATGCGACGCTACTATATCTTGCGTCTCGTTCTGGTTCATCCTAAGCAACGACATAACTATCCTCTACAATATATAGTTCATTCCTTGTTTTCATTCCTGCTACTTGGGAGTAAGCCACTTGGGAGCGCGAGGATTACATTAGGACAGAGTTCCCAGATCTCTTTAGTTCCTAGTTTTCTTGTAAATCTCGGGACAAGATTTTATTTAAGGGGGGAAGGTTTGTAACATCCCAAAACTTCAATCCAAGCTTATCAAGAGCAAGTCATCTAAAAATGGGGTTAACAAAAACTTTTCCAAATTTAAAATGAAAGCATTCATATATCTGTGCATTTAAAATAGGAGTTGTTTTGAATTGCCATGATTGTGTGATCCTTTGCTTCTAAAATGTTTCTTAGGTGATTTAAACATCATCTACATCATTCCCAAACTTTTCCTAAAGAAAATCAAATCAAAAAGAATTAAAATGAAGGAATGGTCATTTGGACAAATTTAACTCTCATACCTACTTTGGCTATTCCTAGTACTCAATTCTTAACAGAAACAATTCTTGATCTTTACTCCCCTTGCTAGTACACATAATGAGGTACCAAGGCCCACCTTTTGATCTACTAAAAACCTTCTGTAAAGTATTTTCAATGACAGTTTAAAATTGAATCTAATGCATATGCATAGATCACCCCTATTTCAAAAACCATCAAATTGAGCACCATTTTCAAAACCCTTGCAACCAGAGACTACCTGTCACTAGTGGAGATCACCCAAAAATTTTGAACTCAAAATTCAAAACTTTTTCTCTTGCGGCCATTTCATCAAACACTTGGCAGGCAGAATCACACCTCTAATCCTAGCTCACTGTTTTGAACAGAGTTTTGCCCCCATTTGATCCCCATTTACTCCCTCTGTCTCCCAATGATCTAACCAAAGCCTAAACACCCATCCCCTACACCCCTAGCAACAATGCCATGCCGACCCAAGCCATGCCTCGCCGGCCAAACTTGCAACCGCTGCAGCAGACCACCCCTCTCCCCCTCTCCATGTCTAGGAGGCAGCCAGCACCGCACCACCCCTCTCTGTCCCTTGCCCGAGCCAAGACCAGCCATGGACCACAGAGGAGAACCCGCGCCCAGTGCCACCGAACCATGCCGACGCTGCCCGCAGAGCGCGCACTGTCCCCGCGTGCACAAGCCGCCGCTCGACACCAGCCCGCGCCCATCGCTCCACCTTGACCTAGAGAACACCCCAGACACCTCCGTTCGCCGCCCAAAGCCCCACAGCCACCGCTCGCCGTGGACACAGCCGCTTCGGCCGCGCAGAGCGCCACCTCACCCTGACCGCATGCCACCGCCCCTACGGCCGCATTGAAGCGCTAGAGCACCGCCAGGGGACCGCCCATCGATCGCCATCCCTAGCCATGCCGCTAGCTCGCCGTAGCCATGTCGCCACCGTCGACCGCCCATCCTGCTCGGTCTCACCGTCAATCCTATAAAAGGAGCCTTCCCCAGTACCAAAGACTCACACCATTCCACTCCCCGTGGAGCAGCAGCTTGCCGGAATTGGAGCCGGAGCCGCCGCCTCTGGAGAAGAAGGGTGTCGTTGATTCCGGCCACCCCAAGCTCCGCCGTGACCACGCCTCGCCTCGCCGTCGTCTTCCACTTCGTTCGCCGGCATCTCCGACCCCGCTGGAGCCCTGGTACGCCCCCAGTAGACCCCCGCCGATCCGCGAGGGTTCGAGCTTGTCGGCGACCCGTCCGTCGTTGACGACGACCCTCAGCCGTAGATCTAGCCTCAAATCGCACGGCCAACAGCGCGCGTACCGTTTCGCGTTTTAAGAGCTGCTGACAAGTAGGACCCCCTGTCAGCTGAGCCCCGTGCCGCGTAGCGCCACTGGGCCGGCCCATTTCCTTTCCCACGCAAGCCCGTAGATTCAAATCTAGGTTTTTCTTTTTAGTTAGAATATAGTTTCTGTCTAGTGTTTCAAAATTCAATTCTGTGAGATTGACAAATCCAAATTACATGAAACTAATTTTGTCTGAAAGGTATTGAAATGCTCTATCCAAGCCCATTGGATTTAATTCATTTAGAGTTATAGATTTCTCCTAATAAAAATAAGAAGACAGAAGCTTTTGCAACTTGAAACATTTTTGTAAAATCAACCAAGTTAGCTTTTGAGTTGATTCCAACTCTCAAAAATCACATTTCATCATATCTATCCAAATATGTAATAATATTAAGGTTTACAGGCAGTGACTTTGGACTAGTACCAAAATAATGCTATATAGGCATTTCTAGTCACTTTAAATCATTAAATAATGAACTTAAACCAAAGTAATATTGATCCAACCTTTAAATATCATTCCCACATGTTAGAATATGTGGTGAGGACATGTGTCCACATGATCCCATATTTTGGTGGTGAATATTAAAGTGGAGTTAATATTTCAATGAGTAGAAATTACTTTTCCAAAATAAAAAGGTTGAAACTACTGAATTAAAACTTGTGATGTTTGGGATGATAATAGATCGTCAATTGTGTGGTTTAGAATACTACTTAGCCTAAGTTAAGTACTGTTTGGTGATTGTGCACTCCCTATGTATTTCTAGACGCTAGTACCGACCAAGCCTTCGAGGAGGAGGAGTTCTACCAAGAAGAAGAAGAAGAAAACTTCAACCACTTCACCAACCAAGGCAAGCTATTAGTGGCAAGCTAACCCTTGCAAACATGCTTTAGTAAGCTATTGTAGCAAGCTAGAATAAAACTAGATGGTTTAGTAAAGATGCCTTAAGCATACTTTCATCACACCCCCTTAGTTTACACAAAGTTCTTTAATTAATTTTGAAGGTAGCATAAAGAGTATAAAACTTGACCTATTTAGGAACCTTTAGATGTCATTCTATGGCATGAGATTGATCCCGCCTTTCCACCTTAGTGAACACTCTTAACCTAGTGTTTTAGAATAGATCAAACTTGAGTCACTTTAGATGGGAACACTTGGTGAAAATGAGTTATGAAAACCTTGGAATGATGAGTCATTCTATTGAGATGTTTTGACATGTGTTGAGAAACACAATTGGTTTATGATGATGAAAATGATGAGGCATGAGCCTTAACCCTTTTTATAAAACTGATGGTTGGATTCGGATACGATACCATTCCAAATTTACCGTACAACTACATTACCTGAATTGGGTAAGGCTTAGCTGGAAATTTATATGCATTAGTATTAGTTCCCTCACGGAAGAGGTTTTAGCTGAGGCTACCTCTCAATGGTGTCCACCTATGCAGTGCCCAAGATGACTGATGGTCATGGTTGGGAGGCCATGCTCATAGGAGAGGTGCTTGTACTAGGGTGTGTAAAGGGAAGGTTATGTTTGATTATCTACACACTAAGTATGATGATTCAGGGTTATCCCTGACAGATGTATCGAATCTTGTGGTGAAAGTGTACCACCTCTTCAGAGTGTCAAACTATTCGAATAGCCGCGTCCGCAGTTATGGACAGTTGGAATGGCCATACTGTTTCGTTGTCAGATGTTTTCTAAATAACTTGAAATGAATGATGAACTTTGACTTGCCCACAACAGGGTTGTGTAGATGATAATAGCTTCCCAACTTAAGTGATTCTAGAACTTTACTTTATCTTTTCTTGCTTCAGAACTCAGCTTAGGTTTCAAACTTAACTTGATAGTTATTTTTTCAATTCAGCACTTTAACTTAGAATTATAACCCTTGCTAGTAGTAGTTTGCGAGTACTTAAAGAGCACTCATGGCTTTTGTCCCTAGCTATTATCATGGCCAGACTATGAAGGAGATTATCAAGATGATGGTCAGCAGGACGGCTATGATAACTAGGACTATCTGCCTTCGTCAGCATTGACTGTGCCCCTGAAGATGGACCCTACCGCTACGCTATCGTTTATTTCCTCTGCTTGTTGTATTAAAGACTGGATCATGAGATCCTTATTTGTGTAAAACCTTATGTATGGTTTGTAATGGATGATGTACTGTGATATCCAATCCGTTATGTCTCGCAAAAATGGTAATCCTGGGATTGCGAGGTATGGCATAACGGGCATCCGGGATTAAAAATCCGGGTGTTGACAAGTTGGTATCAGAGCCATCCTGACCATAGGAGACCCTAGTTAGAATGGACGTCCAAACCAAAAACTTAGCTTCAAAACCAAAGTGAGTATTTATGAAAAACTATTTCCCCTCTTACCCTTGTGAACTCATTCTTTCTCAAAAATACATGTTCCTCAAAATTCTTACATTACTACTTAAAATTTGACACACTTGATCACTTCACTAATTTCCTCATCCTAAATTCTTGTAGATGGAGACTCAGTTCAGCAAGTTTTACCAGTTGGGAAACGGAGGTCAGCTGATCTTCGAGAGGGATCTAGAGTCACTGTCAGAATTACTGGGACGCCCTCATCCGGAGTTTCTTGGAGCTCAACTTCCAGGACCCCCAGGAGGAGACCTACAATGGCTAGTCACCGCAGATCTTCGAGGAAGCATTGAAGCACCAACTTCCGGGAGAATTCAGTTTTTTGTGAGAGAGAACAACTGGCTAGATGGATTAGCCAGGGCAATGCATGAAGCTCTCGCACGTCTATGTGCCCTCAGCGTCAATAAGATTCAAGGAACCCGTTTTGCCCACTATGCAAGACGTGACTTCATGGGAATGCCGATGAAGATGCCAAGTCACCCAGAGTTGAGGCATCAAGTGGAGAACCTCGACTTCTTGCTTCATGACCGACAACAGGAACTGGACAATGCCAGAGAGTTAGCCAACCAGAACCGTGCCATCGCCGACCAAAAGGCCCAGACTTTCACACTGCTCGTCCAAGATCTCCAGGCTCTTCGTCGCCAGCATGCCAAGAAGGATCGCACCGTCGCCCGTCTTCGCAAGAAGGTGGCCGACCTCAAGAAGACCGTCAAGGAGCAAGAAGCTCAGCTTGCCGCCAAAGAAGAAGATAATGAGGGAGAAGACATCCAGGGAGATATGGATTCTTACCTCAACAACGATGACGATTTTCTGGCAGAGGATGTTGTGGACTTCTACACTGATGATGAAGACTCCGACTTCATTGATGATGAGTAGATGCACTAGAGCACTATCGTAGCATGAGATGTATCATCTCATTGTATCGTAGTTTGCAGAATGGTTCTTCAAACCATCTGTTTTCCCCTTTGATTGTTGTGGTGTGTTGTATCGTGTGCTTGCTTGCATGAATGAGAATGAAGTTAGTTGAAAAACCTGAGTCTAACTCAAAGTTGTAGCTTTGAAAACCCAAAACCATGAACCTTAGAATTTCCCTCTTACCCCTATATCTATCTCAATCTTCAGATGACTCGTGGAAACCAAGGAGGGAGCAGCTCATCGCAGGACCCAATGCTGTAGATCTTGCAGAATCTCAGCGCAGACCGTGAAGCAAGCAGGGCCGAGCGTCAAGCCAACTTAGTGACATTGCAGCAGATCGCCCAAATGGCTCTCAACAACCAAGGACATGGAAATCAGGATCACCATGGATCTAAACTCAAAAAATTTCAGAACACCAATCCCCCAATCTTCAACCAATCTGAAAACCATTAGATGCAGATGACTGGTTACAGACCATGGAAAACAACCTCGAAGTTGCAGGAGTTGAGGAGAATGAGAAAGTTCTCTTCGCCACCCACTATCTGGCGGGAGATGCAAGAGCTTGGTGGAATAGCGTCCGCAACATGAACCATGGCCAGGTGATGACCTGGGAAGCATTCAAGGTCAAGTTCAGCCGCACCCACGTGCCGCAAGGTCTTGTCAACAGGATGAGAGATGAATTCCGTGAACTGAAGTAAGGAAGATTGACTGTAGTAGAGTACCGTGACAAATTCTTGTCACTTGCCAGATATGCACCGGATGAAATCAACACGGAGGCCAAGAAGAAAGAGAGATTCTTAAACGGACTGCATGATGAGATGCAGACTGTCCTCGTCAACATCCATTTCCAGGATCTTGAAGAGCTAGTCGACTCTGCCATTCAGATGGAAGGGAAGATTAACCAGGCAAACGACAACCGCAAGCGTCGTATGATGCAGCAGTCTGGATCCAGTAGTCACCAGAAGTACCGTCCCAACCCCTCACCAGGATATGCACCAAGGAACAACCGACCCCCAAATTCTCGCCCAAGCTACCCCAACCGTAGCGGAGGAAATGTGAAGCCCGGAGGAAACAATCACAACTCCGGCAACGCCAACAACTTCAACCGTGCCCCTCCCAAGAGCAACAACAACACTGCCCCCAGAACTGGCAGCAATGTTGTACCTGTCGCAGTCAAGGAAAAGTCCCAGATCACTTGTTTCGAGTGTGGAGTGAAGGGTCACTACTCCAATGAGTGTCCCAAGAAGACTGCCGCCAATGCCCCTGTGAACGCCCCAGCTCAGCAGCAGTGTCGTGTTCAACCAGGCAGGAGATTTGCCCCAGGGAACCCGCACAACCGCAACGGTCGTCTCTTCCACATGAACGCTGAAGAAGCCCAGGAAGCACCAGATGTCGTGCTGGGTATGTTTTCTGTCAACTCAGTTTTAGCAAGAGTATTGTTTGATTCTGGAGCATCGCATTCATTTGTCACCGAAGAATTTGTATGCACTAGTAAGATTCGCCCAACCAACCTAAAGCATGTCATGATAGTTCAAATCCCCGGTTCAACAACAAAAGCTAGAAAAAATTGCAAAGTTGTACCTATCAGAATACATGGGATAGATTTTTATGCCAACCTAATTGTACTTGGAACCAAAGGTTTGGAAGTAGTACTAGGTATGGACTGGATGTCAAAGCATAAAGGACTGATAGACTGTGCTAAGAAAGCCATCACCATGACTAGTAGTTCTGGAGTAACAGTAGAACATATCTCTGAAACCTTACCCTGTCAATTCAAATGCAACAAAAGTGTAACCCTGCCTACCATTGACCAGGTCAGAGTAGTCTGTGAATACCCCGACGTATTCCCAGATGAATTGCCAGGTATGCCCCCGGATAGGGATATAGAGTTCATTATCGAACTAATCCCCGGAACCGGACCTATAGCCCAGAGACCCTATACCATGAACCCCTTAGAGTTAGTAGAACTGAAGAAGCAGTTGGATGCCATGTTAGCAACAGGCTTGATTCAGCCAAGCGCATCGCCATGGAGATCACTAGTGTTATTCGTCAACAAGAAAGATGGAGGCAACCGTCTGTGTACAGACTACAGAAAGTTGAATGATGTCACCATCAAGAACAAGTACCCCTTGCCAAAGATAGAGGATCTATTTGATCAGTTGACTGGAGCTCAGGTATTCTCAAAGATTGATCTTAGGACTGGTTATCACCAACTTAAGATTCGTGCAACGGATATTCCGAAGACCGCCTTTACTACTCGCTATGGTCTATACGAGTATACGGTTATGTCTTTTGGATTAACCAATGCCCCTGCTTATTTCATGAATCTCATGAATAAGATCTTTATGAATTTCTTAGATAAGTTTGTAGTTGTGTTTATCGACGACATCCTTATCTACTCCAAGTCAGAAGAAGAGCATGAGCAACATTTGAGAATCATCCTAGAAACCCTGAGAGAGGATCAGTTATATGCCAAGTTCAGCAAGTGTGAGTTGTGGCTGAAAGAAGTAGGATTCTTAGGACATATTGTGTCTACCGGAGGAGTCTCTGTTGATCCCAGCAAGATCAAAGATGTCGAAGAATGGGAAGCCCCAACCAATCAAACCCAAGTTCGTTCATTTCTCGGATTAGCGGGATACTACCGCAAATTCGTAGAAGGATTCTCAAGCATAGCCTGACCAATGACCCAATTTTTGAAGAAGGACAAGAAGTTTGAATGGACAGACAAGTGTGAAGCCAGTTTCCAGGAGCGGAAGAAGAGATTGATATCAGCCCCAATTTTGATCATGCCAGACATCAAGAAGCCGTTTGATGTGTATTGTGATGCATCAAAGATTGGTCTAGGATGTGTATTGATGCAAGAAGGCAAAGTCATCGCGTATCTATCTCGACAACTGAAGCAGCATGAGCAGAACTATCCGACCCATGATCTTGAGCTAGCAGCGGTGGTTCTAGCATTGAAGACATGGCATCATTATTAGATGGGTAATCGCTGTGAGATTTTACTCAGATCATAAGAGCTTGAAGTATATCTTCACCCAAAAGGAGTTGAATATGAGGCAAAGAAGATGGATAGAGTTAATCAAGGATTATGACCTTGACATTCACTATCACCCCGGCAAAGCCAATGTGGTAGCGGATGCTCTTAGCAGATTGCCGTGTAGGCTTAACACCATGATCAAAGAGAAGCAACCAAGTTTGTATGAGGAGTTGGAGCAGTTCAGGACTGAGTTAGTTAGCAAAGGATTCCTAGCTAGCATTGAACTTCAACCCACTTTGATTAGCCAAATCAAGGAAGCCCAGAAGGGGAATGAAAGTATCGACGGAATCAAACGTCGTATTGGTACATGCAAAGTACCTGGATTCACCGAAGACGAAGAAGGTGTACTGTGGTACAAGGGACGTATCTGTGTACCAGCAGATTCGGAGCTGAAGGAAATTATCATGAAGGAAGCTCATGATACTCTTTATTCTATCCACCCCGGAGGAACAAAGATGTATCAGGATTTGAAAGAGCAATTTTGGTGGCACAAGATGAAGAGAGAGATCGGAAGCTACATCGCCAAATGTAACATTTGTCAAAGAGTCAAAGCGGAGCATCAGAGACCTGCAGGATTGTTGCAACCATTGCAGATTCCGGAATGGAAATGGGATTCCGTCGGAATGGACTTTATCACCGGTTTACCTACTTCTAGTAGGGGAAATGACTCAATCTGGGTCATAGTTGATAGACTATCCAAGGTAGCCCACTTCATACCAGTCAAGACAACCTACCAGAGTGCAAAACTAGCAGCGCTGTACATTGCTAGGATTGTTAGTCTGCATGGAACCCCCAAGACCATCGTATCAGATCGAGGAACTCAGTTTACTTCAAGATTTTGGCAGAAAGTTCAGGAAGGTTTAGGAACCAAGTTGAACTTCAGTACCGCTTATCACCCGCAAACAGATGGACAGACTGAGAGAGTCAACCAGATCTTGGAGGATATGCTTAGAGCTTGTGTGTTGGAATACGAATCAAAATGGGAAGACTGCCTGCCCTTCGTAGAATTCTCATATAACAACAGTTATCAAGCTAGTTTGCAGATGGCGCCATTTGAATTCTTGTACGGAAGAAAGTGTCGTACCCCTTTGAATTGGTCGCAAGTAGGAGAGAGTCAGATCTTTGGACCCGACATTCTCCGAGAAGCAGAAGAGAAAGTTCACAAAGTTCATGAGCACCTCAAGACTGCCCAATCCAGACAGAAAAGCTATGCTGACAAGAGAAGGAGAGACCTGACTTTCAATGTCAGAGATTTCGTATATCTCAAGGTTTCACCATTGAAGGGAACTCAACGCTTTAGTCTGAAGGGAAAGTTAGCTCCCAGATATATCGGACCTTTCAAGATTCTGAACCGCCGAGGAGAAGTATCGTATCAGCTGGAATTGCCGGAAGAGATGTCAGCCATCCATAATGTGTTCCATATCTCGTTACTTCGCAAATGTTTGGAAGTGCCTGAGAAGACTGAAGTTTTCAAGAATATCGATCACAGCGCAGTGGAAATCAACAATGACCTGACCTATCGGGAAGTACCCATCCGTATCTTAGAAGAAGCCTACAGAACCACCAGGACCAGGAGTATCAAGTTTCTCAAGATTTAGTGGAGCAACCATACCGAGGAGGAAGCCACTTAGGAGCGCGAGGATTACATTAGGACAGAGTTCCGAGATCTCTTTAGTTCCTAGTTTTCTTGTAAATCTCGGGACGAGATTTTATTTAAGGGGGGAAGGTTTGTAACATCCCAAAACTTCAATCCAAGCTTATCAAGAGCAAGTCATCTAAACATGGGGTTAACAAAAACTTTTCCAAATTTAAAATGAAAGCATTCATATATGTGTGCATTTAAAATAGGAGTTGTTTTGAATTGCCATGATTGTGTGATCCTTTGCTTCTAAAATGTTTCTTAGGTGATTTAAACATCATCTACATCATTCCCAAACTTTTCCTAAAGAAAATCAAATCAAAAAGAATTAAAATGAAGGAATGGTCATTTGGACAAATTTAACTCTCATACCTACTTTGGCTATTCCTAGTACTCAATTCTTAACAGAAACAATTCTTGATCTTTACACCCCTTGCTAGTACACATAATGAGGTACCAAGGCCCACCTTTTGATCTACTAAAACCCTTCTGTAAACTATTTTCAATGACAGTTTAAAATTGAATCTAATGCATATGCATAGATCACCCATATTTCAAAAACCATCAAATTGAGCACCATTTTCAAAACCCTTGCAACCAGAGACTACCTATCACTAGTGGAGATCACCCAAAAATTTTGAACTCAAAATTCAAAACTTTTTCTCTTGCGGCCATTTCATCAAACACTTGGCAGGCAGAATCACACCTCTAATCCTAGCTCACTGTTTTGAACAGAGTTTTGCCCCCATTTGATCCCCATTTACTCCCTCTGTCTCCCAATGATCTAACCAAAGCCTAAACACCCATCCCCTACACCCCTAGCAACAATGCCATGCCGACCCGAGCCATGCCTCGCCGGCCAAACTTGCAACCGCTGCAGCAGACCACCCCTCTCCCCCTCTCCATGTCTAGGAGGCAGCCAGCACCGCACCACCCCTCTCTGTCCCTTGCCTAAGCCAAGACCAGCCATGGACCACAGAGGAGAACACGCGCCCAGTGCCACCGAACCATGCCGACGCCGCCCACAGAGCATGCACTGTCCCCGCGTGCACAAGCCGCCGCTCGACACCAGCCCGCGCCCACCGCTCCGCCTCGACCTAGAGAACACCCCAAACACCTACGTTCGCTGCCCAAAGCCCCACAGCCACCGATCGCCGTGGACACGGCCGCTTCAACCGCGCAGAGTGCCACCTCACCCCGACCGCATGCCACCGCCCCTACGGCCGCATTGAAACGCTAGAGCAGCGACAGGGGACCGCCCATCGATTGCCAGCCCCAGCCATGCCTCTAGCTCGCCGTAGCCATGTCGCCACCATCGACCGCCCATCCCGCTCGGTCTCACCATCGAGCCTATAAAAGGATCCCTCCCCAGCACCAAAGACTCACACCATTCCACTCCCCTCACCTCTCTGAACCTCAACCACCCCTCGCTGGAGCAAGTGGAGCAGCAGCTCGCCGGAATTGGAACCGGAGCCGCCGCCTCTGGAGAAGAAGGGTGTCGTTGATTCCGGCCACCCCAAGCTCCGCCATGACCACGCCTCGCCTCGCCGCCGTCTTCCACTTTGTTCGCCCGCATCGCCGACCCCGCTGGAGCCCTGGTATGTGTAGCATCCCAATTGTCTAACAATTGCAATGCTACTAGCCTAGTCTATATATATGCTACCTTCAAATATATAATTGTTGCATCATCATTATATCATGCTCATGTCATCATGCCACCTTGCATTTGAGCATCATATAAAACCCTTTTTATTTTGGTTCTTATCTCATATGCATTGTAAAATGTATTTGCCTCTTGATATTGTATTTGGTTCTTGATATATTGTTTAATGCCCAAGTTGAGTTGGGGGCATATCTTTTATTCAACTCCATCACCTTTCTCTGTCACCACCTTATAATTCCACCATCCAACTAAATATGAGCTTTGCACTTTAGTTGGGTTTTACCTCTAGCTCATATGGGTTGGGATGGATCCAATTCTATTTTTTTTCACATGTTCTCATCTTAGCATCATGTTGTTTTCACATTATTGATATATGAGAGCCACATGGCCACCTTTGTATGCCTTGTGAGTGGAACCTTTTTCCTAGCTTCCATATGGGTTGCTTTGGGGTTATTATCATGTTGGGGTATATTTGGGACTATTAAACAGCTAGTGGAATAAACACACTAGCAAGTCCCAATTATAATCAAATGTGATCATCTCCATCTACTCCATCTGGAATTTCCTTTAAATTCTTTAGCTTGGTTTAAACCCACTTTTGGGAATGCATAGGAATAATGCCATGTAAATATTATTGTTTTCACAAGATTAAGCATGGCATTAATTGTTTTGCATGGGCCATGCATGTACCACCTTTTTCTAGCCTTTGGTTTTATTTGAATCTTTGAGTGGATCTTCCCCATATCTCCCTCTCCCCCTTATGCTTGATCTTGCTTGATGCATGCAAGCATCTAAAACCCCATCACCATCTCCATCCATGCCATCACCACTTTTTCTCACCCTCTCTGTCTTGTCTAGATCATGTTTGAACTTGGCTTGATCTTGCTTGGTCTTGTCAAAATAGAACATTCCACCACATCTCTCTCTCTACTCCTCATATTTCCCTCCCTTTTCACCTCCATCCTTGCATGGTCATGTGGATCATGCCTAACCCTCATCTACCCTCTCCCCTAATCTTTTCTCCAAAATCAACACCTAAGTTAAACCCTAAACCTAACCCTCATCTACCCTAGTTACACCCTACCACTACCATGTGCATCACCTAATCTAACCGAGCCCTCTGTCTCCAAACCCTAGCTACCATACCACCCCTCCCTCTCGGCCTCTCTCTCTTTCTCTCTCTCTCCCTGCCAGGCCTACCCCACCCCGAGCTCCCCTCATCTGCCCTCCCCACTCCTTTCTTTGGCTTCAAGACAAAGAGAAGAAGGAGGAGAGTACACCTAGCCTGATCACCCCTCCCCCACCTTTTTCTAAAGCTACCACACCAAACCCGTGTGCCCTACCCTCCTTCCTCATCTACCCCACACACCCCACCCCAGACCCTAGCCAGGGGGCGCCCAGATCCCCCTCTCCCCTTGCTTTTTACCCTAGCCATGGCCATGGACCCCCTAAACCCTAGCCTCGGCCTCGGTTGTTAGCCGGTGGAGAAGTGGTGCCCGGAGGCGGGGGTAGACGGGAAGCTCTTCTACGCCGCTCTCACCGTCGCCTTGCACCAGGAGCTGCCCCGGAGCGCGCCGGAGAAGCCTCGCCGCCGCCGCGCCCGAGCTGGTCCGTCGCCGTTGCCACCAAGCCCGGAGCTAGATCCTCTCCACCTCCGCACGATCTACCACGCCGGCGACACCACGGTGAGCCCCTACGCCTCCCAGACACGGTTCCCTTCTTCCTCATGCGCCGTAGCTCCGCCGACGTCCGTCGAGCGCTCTGCGCGCGCCGCGTACCGTGCGTGGGCGGGCAGCCGCAGCCCCAGGTCCCCCTGGCCCTCTGTTCCTCGTCGAAGCCCGACCAGCACAGCCCACCCCTGTAGTTGCTCCCTGCACGAAACTTGTAGCCCGATGTCCCCTCTGCGTTTTGACTTTTTGCGGCTCGGCGAGTTGCGCCGCCGTTTAGTCGCCATCTTCGCCAGAACTCCGGCCGAACCCCTGTGCTCTGCAGATCGGCGCGCAGCAGACGGTCCGGCGGCGTCGTCGTTTTTTGCAGGAAACCCCCTCCTGTTTTTCCCGCCTAAACCCGCAGCCCCACGACCCCACCTACCAGCCTCTGTGTTTTCGTTGCAAAAAGACCCCCGGGAAAACCGGACCACCACGGACAGACCCTCCCCCGCGCCTGGGATCGCCCACGTGTCAGCGCCCGATAGCCCGCGCGGGTGCTGTGGCCCTGCCGCTTGGAGGCCCACCAGTCAGCTTCTGTGGCTGGGTTTCCCCTCGGTGAGAAAAGCCCGCGTGGACCACGTCGGCCAGCCTGTTGCTGAGTCAGCACCTGGCCCACTCGTCAGTGACCGTGGCTAGTTCTGTCTGAGTAACAAAAGTATTTCTGCTTTTCTGTTTTAATTCAAATCTTTCCAAATTTATTTTAAATTCAAATTTAAATCTGTTTTCAAATAACTTTTAAATCACAAATCCAAATAATACAAATAATATATGTTTTGAAATCAGAAAAATGTGAGGAATTCAAATATGACCTTCAAAATATATTTTGGACACCTTAATTTCCAAGTTAATTAAAATTACAAGAAAATGCCCTTTTGCCTTAATTAATTAATAACTTTTGTTTTATAACTCCAAATTTAACAAATAATATGTCTAAAATGATTAGCTCGACGAGACCTTTCTGTTTATGCATTCCTTGTTTTGTTTAGAAGCATGCATCATATAAATATAATATGTACAGCAACTTAAATGAGGTGAAAATGGGGCTAAAAATCAATAAAATGATTTATTCTTGTATTCCACACCTCACCCATGCCATGCTACTTTAATGCCATGCAAATTGTGCATCATTCATCATGGCATGATTGTTTGCTTGTCGCATTTTATTCATATGCTTGTGCACTTTATTTATGTTGGCCCTTGTTTGTTTGGTTCTTCTTCGAATAGACGCTGAGCAGGGGATCTATCAAGAGAACCAGGAGCACTACCCAGATCCATCCCTTGCTTCAACTGAGCTGCCAGGAAAGCACTACCACATGCTTGCATACATATAGTACCTATTGCCTCTATCTTATTCTTGCATCATTGAGTCGCGATTGCATTAAATTGAATCCCAAGTATTGCATAGCCTTTACTTTTAAACCCCACCGAAGCTTGTTCCTCCATCCCATGAGCCATTACTACAGGAGTTGTTTGAGCCATGCGAGTCGTAGAACAGCATGTGTAGGATATGTGAGTGTCTGATGGATAACGAGGTACCTAAACAACTTAACCTGAGTAGTAATGGGATAACCAATGAAAGTGGCATCGGTGAGCCATATTCGCTATTTGGTTTTTCAGGCTCACTTGTGTCCCGTAGGACCCCGAGTACTTGATTCCTGTTCCTTGAATATTCGCGCTATCCACATCCGGGAGGCTTATGAACCCCCCTGAGCCAGAGCTTGATTCATTCTTATTTCTTGGGGCCACAAACTAGTTTGAGGTTTTATTTACTATCCTGTACTTATGCCATGCTTTACTGCTTTATTTAAATTGTGCGAGGTACTGCACACTGTACTGTTTAGGGTCGTGACCCGTTTTCGCTGTATCGACAAGCCCAGTCACACTTTCGGGTTCCCAGTCGTTTACAGCCGGCCACACAAACCTTGAGTCCGTCTCGTAGCCGGCCAGCTTCGTTGCGGGTAGCTTAATGGGGTGGCCCCCTGAAATATTTCTGAATCCTGTGATCGCTTTGTCGTGACTGCCTCGTTGGGTTTTGATTTGGTTTTTCCGAGGTTGATCGAGTGTGTGTTGCTATTTGTGCACCCCTGCAGGGTAAAACTTTCTGAAAGCCGTGTCCGCGGTTATGGACGACTTGGAGCACAGTTTCTCGATCATAGACAAGAATAACTAAAGTACCGCTTTTAATTTGACTAAATGACTGAATAGTAAATGGTGCAACACTCATGGAATGGTTAATAAAACTGCCAACGGATGGGGGGTTGTTCGTCCGCTTCCTCGTCGGTAAGCGGGGAGGAGGATGGATCTGTTAATATTACCGTTATAACTGTTGTTAGTAATTCACGGACATCCGTCTATCTCTGGTTAGGCGGATGGTTAGCGAGTATCTGTAGAATTGTTAGGGTTTATCTTTTGCTGCAATTGTGTCACCCCAGGTTGTGTCCCCTTTAGAGGCATAAAGACTTGCTGAGTACCCCTAGGGTCTCACACGATAAATTATTTGATTCAGATGAACAGGTACCCTCGCAAGATGGATACTGGGTGGAGGAGACGGACGATGTGGGCAACGATCATTTGGTGTAGAGATTCCGAGAACGGGGATCCGTGAGATCTGTGGGCGGGATGTGTTTATTATGGGGCATCTTATGCCGATTTGCTTCTTATCCGTACTCGGATTTTGTCTTCCGCTTCCGCCTGATACTCTGATGTTTGATGTATGAGGAGATATCCTAAACTATTATATCTATCTAGGATATTTGGATCTTGCCGTATGGCGTTGCAATATTTCCTTTCTTTTAGATGGAATGACTCTGAGAACCATTGTATGGTGGCTTGCATACATACTCATTTGTGTATGTAGTTGATCCCTTCGCCTGCCGATTACGCCGCCCGTTCTTGTCCCGATGTTTGGAAATGGTTGGGACGGACGAAAGGTCTACCTGTGAGTGGCATTTGGGCCCCACCGTACTATTTTAACCATTTCCGCTCATCCAGGCTTGTAACTAGGAGCGTAATTCACCGAGGTAGTTACAATTGGTATCAGAGCCATCCCGCCCTTCAGGGTCTCAGCCAAATGGTCGTTGTCAGTCTAGCAAATATTTTTGGTAGCTATGTATACTAGGGAAAAACAAAACGTGAGAGTAGGACTGCTTCCATTTTTCTTCTTACCCACCCACCACCCTTTTCTGGTAAGGAAGTGTAACGTTTTCAATCCTCTTCTTAAAATTCAAACTAGGATTCACGTGTTCTGGGTTTCCGTAGTACCATAGAAAGTGTGTGTGTGTGTAATTCCTTGTCTATCTGTTGCATCCAACTTGTTATCTTTATCAGCCTTTTGGTTATCAACTGTTGGTACATTCCATACTGACAGGCTTTTGAAAACCGGCGCGATCTATCTGACTCCTTGTTAACCGGTGCCATCTTCTTAAGGGTGTCCTTCCTTCTAGCAACTCCACTTTCTGTGTAAGCATCTGTTGCTAATCTCTACCTGATAAGTGATTTTGCGCATCTATTGGTATTTTAGTGCCGAAAAATGCGGAAAAAATTTCTTTGATACATCTGTGTTTCCGCACTCCTTTCCAGTCGTGTGTGAAACATTATCTATCTCCCTTTTATCAGCATGTCCATGCTAACTCATTCTTTTGTCACCGGCGCTTAATCCTAGAGTTTCATTTCATCTCCAATTCTCTTGGGCTAATTACATAACATGTGTCGATCCGATGCTGGTGATTGTAATTTGGTTCTCGGCATAGCTATATGACACTTATCATGAGTGGAATATGGAAAATGCAATCACCGCTATCCTCCAAATGGTGACGGTTATCTCCTGTGATTTTGAGTACACCGTGATCATATCTTTGCATACTCAAGCATCTTTGGCAATCCGGAGTTTCCCAAGGCACTACGGCGGTCTATCATCTGTTCATCATGCTGCACATCTTTTTGAACCCCATATCTGCAAAATTCTCTTCGAGACGAGGGAATTGCATCTTTTCGTCTCTGGTAGCTTTGCTTAAGGTATGATCTATCATCTTCTCTTTATCCAAGATCTCTTTATCCTTGTAACCGGTGATCCGATCGACAATGTGAACCAGGTGACATCTCTTTTTCTTCCGAAGGACCAGTTAATCTATTCTTCCAGTGCATCTCTTTCAACACGAACCCGTGCTCTTAATATTGATTTTTCTAAGAGCGTTGAGCTCAGGAAGTGTTCGAGCATTTGTTCGATTCTCCTGCCTCTTGAACTTGATATTCTGGGAATATCTTGTTAATCCATGGTGGTATATGTTGATAATATGCTTGCCTATTCCATATCAATGGAAGAACATGGAAGATAATCTGTGTTCCTTCTCTCAAGCTTCGTTAACACTGCCGTGTGCAAAGTTCCCAAAGTGAGAATTCTGACTTTTTGAAGTCACCTATCTCGACCACATCCTTCTTCTAAATACATTGCTTCAATTCTGGAATTAGCAAGTCCATTGTTAATTCCATCCCTCATCTTCAACCAATCCGGAGTTGTTCCTTGTTGGCAAGTTATCATCGTCGTTCCGCTAAAGTTTTTCCTCAAAACTGCTAAACCTCTCTCAATCTTTTCAAGAAGGACATGGAGTTCTTTCACCTCTATCTCGTCAAGTAATCTATTGAAACCCTCTCGTCCTACCATCTATGCTCAATCCACCGGAGGCCATGAAGACCTTCCAGATCTTGTATTCCTTTCGTTCAAGTTGGTGCTATCTTTTCTGTAGCTGTTGAATCTTGCAGTTCTTCTCCGTAATCTTCCTTCATATCTTTCGGGTGGCTTGGTACTTCTAATATGACGACAACATCATCACCCTTATCTATCTTGAATCCGGCGAATCGGTTGCATCTATCCTTGTTTTCTAACGGAGTTCCATGAGCTCTTCTTATCAATATCTTCAATCTGTTTCGGTAGTTGGGTCGCACGGTTTTCTTATTCATGTGCAGAGTAATGCTTTGAGTGCGGGATGGAGTAGCTACCATACCACTACTCTTATCATTCGCTCTTGTACATTGAATTGGTGAATTAATGTGATTTCACTCATTCCACGGAAGTTAGAGGTGGCCTTTATCCCTCGATACTTTTACTTCCGTCTTTGTTTTTCCGGGGTGCTCTCTCGAAGAAAGTAATCAATAATATCTTGTTGGTGATCTCACCCTTTCTACACGGAGCAAAATCCTCAATTATCTGGTGGAAACAAACGCAAACTCTTTTCTACCCTCGTCTTTCTATCGGTGCTTGACATCCCCAAACAAGATGAAAGGAGACGATCTCTCTCTTTGTTTCATCAATTCTTTTTCTGTGGTAAAGCCAATTATGGTTGATGCCATCAGCCGCAAATCTATTGCCTTAGCCTCAAGGCTAAATAAAGCAATAAGTATCTCTACAGTAAACTCCAGATCCTCCATATTCTTTGCTTCTCGGGATTCCACCATGATCTGGCTTCACATCCGTCTCTGGAAGTTATATCCGTGCACCTCAATTGCGTGATCCTTTGGTTCTTACCGGCGCAACAAGAATCTAATCCGACGATGTCTAACTAAATCTTTCTGTTGATATCTAGGGACTCTATTGTTTGAAGGCAATATTGTTTCCGTATTTCATTTCTCTAATCCGAGGAAAGATACGATGCTATTGTCATAGTGGTTCAAAACCTCTCCAATCTAGCTCTTTCCTTCCGGCGAGACAAAGATTCATCCTCTCTCGTATCAGTAAATCTTTAATCTTAACGGTGTGTTTTTCTTTATCCATGATACATCGTCCTTTCTATTTCTTTCACAAGTGCTTCTAGTCTTTTATCTTGTTTCTTGAGAAAACCGGAGCTATGTCCATCCTATCCTTCTTGTCTCACGATAATCCTTCAATTCTTCTAACCCTTTGTGTCTCAAGCAAAACGCAAGACTCGCAACAAGTCTAGCAAGTTTTGCAAGGTGTAGTGGTCGCACCATTCCGTTCTTCATCATCTTGGGAACATGAGGGTTACCTTCGTTCCGAACACCCGCCTCTCCTTGTGTTGTTTTTCTTTTTCCTAGGAATCTCGGGGCGAGATTCTTGTTTAGTGGGGGAGAGTTGTAGCATCCCAATTGTCTAACAATTGCAATGCTACTAGCCTAGTCTATATATATGCTACCTTCAAATATATAATTGTTGCATCATCATTATATCATGCTCATGTCATCATGCCACCTTGCATTTGAGCATCATATAAAACCCTTTTTCTTTTGGTTCTTATCTCATATGCATTGTATAATGTATTTGCCTCTTGATATTGTATTTGGTTCTTGATATATTGTTTAATGCCCAAGTTGAGTTGGGGGCATATCTTTTATTCAACTCCATCACCTTTCTCTGTCACCACCTTATAATTCCACCATCCAACTAAATATGAGCTTTGCACTTTAGTTGGGTTTTACCTCTAGCTCATATGGGTTGGGATGGATCCAATTCTATTTTTTTCACATGCTCTCATCTTAGCATCATGTTGTTTTCACATTATTGATATATGAGAGCCACATGGCCACCTTTGTATGCCTTGTGAGTGGAACCTTTTTCCTAGCTTCCATATGGGTTGCTTTGGGGTTATTATCATGTTGGGGTATATTTGGGACTATTAAACAGCTAGTGGAATAAACACACTAGCAAGTCCCAATTATAATCAAATGTGATCATCTCCATCTACTCCATCTGGAATTTCCTTTAAATTCTTTAGCTTGGTTTAAACCCACTTTTGGGAATGCATAGGAATAATGCCATGTAAATATTATTGTTTTCACAAGATTAAGCATGGCATTAATTGTTTTGCATGGGCCATGCATGTACCACCTTTTTCTAGCCTTTGGTTTTATTTGAATCTTTGAGTGGATCTTCCCCATATCTCCCTCTCCCCCTTATGCTTGATCTTGCTTGATGCATGCAAGCATCTAAAACCCCATCACCATCTCCATCCATGCCATCACCACCTTTTCTCACCCTCTCTGTCTTGTCTAGATCATGTTTGAACTTGGCTTGATCTTGCTTGGTCTTGTCAAAATAGAACATTCCACCACATCTCTCTCTCTCTACTCCTCATCTTTCCCTCCCTTTTCACCTCCATCCTTGTATGGTCATGTGGATCATGCCTAACCCTCATCTACCCTCTCCCCTAATCTTTTCTCCAAAATCTACACCTAAGTTAAACCCTAAACCTAACCCTCATCTACCCTAGTTACACCCTACCACTACCATGTGCATCACCTAATCTAACCGAGCCCCCTCTCTCCAAACCCTAGCTACCATACCACCCCTCCCTCTCGGCCTCTCTCTCTCTTTCTCTCTCTCCCTGCCAGGCCTACCCCACCCCGAGCTCCCCTCATCTGCCCTCCCCACTCCTTTCTTTGGCTTCAAGACAAAGAGAAGAAGGAGGAGAGTACACCTAGCCTGATCACCCCTCCCCCACCTTTTTCTAAAGCTACCACACCAAACCCGTGTGCCCTACCCTCCTTCCTCATCTACCCCACACACCCCACCCCAGACCCTAGCCAGGGGGCGCCCAGATCCCCCTCTCCCCTTGCTTTTTGCCCTAGCCATGGCCATGGACCCCCTAAACCCTAGCCTCGGCCTCGGTTGTTAGCCGGTGGAGAAGTGGTGCCCGGAGGCAGGGGTAGACGGGAAGCTCTTCTACGCCGCTCTCACCGTCGCCTTGCACCAGGAGCTGCCCCGGAGCGCGCCGGAGAAGCCTCGCCGCCGCCGCGCCCGAGCTGGTCCGTCGTCGTTGCCATCAAGCCCGGAGCTAGATCCTCTCCACCTCCGCACGATCTACCACGCCGGCGACACCATGGTGAGCCCCTACGCCTCCCAGACACGGTTCCCTTCTTCCTCATGCGCCGTAGCTCTGCCGACGTCCGTCGAGCGCTCTGCGCGCGCCGCGTACCGTGCGCGGGCGGGCAGCCGCAGCCCCAGGTCCCCCTGGCCCTCTGTTCCTCGTCGAAGCCCGGCCAGCATAGCCCACCCCTGTAGTTGCTCCCTGCACGAAACTTGTAGCCCGATGTCCCCTCTGCGTTTTGACTTTTTGCGGCTCGGCGAGTTGCGCCACCGTTTAGTCGCCATCTTCGCCAGAACTCCGGCCGAACCCCTGTGCTCTGCAGATCGGCGCGCAGCAGACGGTCCGGCGGCGTCGTCGTTTTTTGCAGGAAACCCCCTCCCGTTTTTCCCGCCTAAACCCGCAGCCCCACGACCCCACCTACCAGGCTCTGTGTTTTTGTTGCAAAAAGACCCCCGGGAAAACCGGACCACCACGGACAGACCCTCCCCCGCGCCTGGGATCGCCCACGTGTCAGCGCCCGATAGCTCGCGCGCGTGCTTTGGCCCTGCCGCTTGGAGGCCCACCAGTCAGCTTCTGTGGCTGGGTTTCCCTCGGTGAGAAAAACCCGCGTGGACCAGGTCAGCCAGCCTGTTGCTGAGTCAGCACCTGGCCCACTCGTCAGTGACCGTGGCTAGTTCTGTCTGAGTAACAAAAGTATTTCTGCTTTTCTGTTTTAATTCAAATCTTTCCAAATTTATTTTAAATTCAAATTTAAATCTGTTTTCAAATAACTTTTAAATCACAAATCCAAATAATACAAATAATATATGTTTTGAAATCAGAAAAATGTGAGGAATTCAAATATGACCTTCAAAATATATTTTGGACACCTTAATTTCCAAGTTAATTAAAATTACAAGAAAATGCCCTTTTGCCTTAATTAATTAATAACTTTTGTTTTATAACTCCAAATTTAACAAATAATATGTCTAAAATGATTAGCTCGACGAGACCTTTCTGTTTATGCATTCCTTGTTTTGTTTTGAAGCATGCATCATATAAATATAATGTGTACAGCAACTTAAATGAGGTTAAAATTGGGCCAAAACTCAATAAAATGATTTATTCTTGTATTCCACACCTAACCCATGCCATGCTACTTTAATGCCATGCAAATTGTGCATCATTCATCATGGCATGATTGTTTGCTTGTCGCATTTTATTCATATGCTTGTGCACTTTATTTATGTTGGCCCTTGTTTGTTTGGTTCTTCTTCGAATAGACGCTGAGCAGGGGATCTATCAAGAGAACCAGGAGCACTACCCAGATCCATCCCTTGCTTCAACTGAGCTGCCAGGCAAGCACTACCACATGCTTGCATACATATAGTACCTATTGCCTCTATCTTATTCTTGCATCATTGAGTCGCGATTGCATTAAATTGAATCCCAAGTATTGCATAGCCTTTACTTTTAAACCCCACTGAAGCTTGTTCCTCCATCCCATGAGCCATTACTACAGGAGTTGTTTGAGCCATGCGAGTCATAGAACAGCATGTGTAGGGTATGTGAGTGTCTGATGGATAACGAGGTACCTAAACAACTTAACCTGAGTAGTAATGGGATAACTAATGAAAGTGGCATCGGTGAGCCATATTCGCTATTTGGTTTTTCAGGCTCACTTGTGTCCCGTAGGACCCCGAGTACTTGATTCCTGTTCCTTGAATATTCGCGCTATCCACATCCGGGAGGCTTATGAACCCCCCTGAGCCAGAGCTTGATTCATTCTTATTTCTTGGGGCCACAAACTAGTTTGAGGTTTTATGTACTATCCTGTACTTATGCCATGCTTTACTGCTTTATTTAAATTGTGCGAGGTACTGCACACTGTACTGTTTAGGGCCGTGACCCGTTTTCGCTGTATCGACAAGCCCAGTCACACTTTCGGGTTCCCAGTCGTTTACAGCCGGCCACACAAACCTTGAGTCCGTCTCGTAGCCGGCCAGCTTCGTTGCGGGTAGCTTAATGGGGTGGCCCCCTGAAATATTTCTGAATCCTGTGATCGCTTTGTCGTGACTGCCTTGTTGGGTTTTGATTTGGTTTTTCCGAGGTTGATCGAGTGTGTGTTGCTATTTGTGCACCCCTGCAGGGTAAAACTTTCTGAAAGCCATGTCCGCGGTTATGGACGACTTGGAGCACAGTTTCTCGATCATAGACAAGAATAACTAAAGTACCGCTTTTAATTTGACTAAATGACTGACTAGTAAATGGTGCAACACTCATGGAATGGTTAATAAAACTACCAACGGATGGGGGGTTGTTCGTCCGCTTCCTCGTCGGTAAGCGGGGAGGAGGATGGATCTGTTAATATTACCGTTATAACTGTTGTTAGTAATTCACGGACATCCGTCTATCTCTGGTTAGGCGGATGGTTAGCGAGTATCTATAGAATTGTTAGGGTTTATCTTTTGCTGCAATTGCGTCACCCCAGGTTGTGTCCCCTTTAGAGGCATAAAGACTTGCTGAGTACCCCTAGGGTCTCACACGATAAATTATTTGATTCAGATGAACAGGTACCCTCGCAAGATGGATACTGGGTGGAGGAGACGGACGATGTGGGCAACGATCTGTGGGCGGGATGTGTTTATTATGGGGCATCTTATGCCGATTTGCTTCTTATCCGTACTCGGATTTTGTCTTCCGCTTCCGCCTGATACTCTGATGTTTGATGTATGAGGAGATATCCTAAACTATTATATCTATCTAGGATATTTGGATCTTGCCGTATGGCGTTGCAATATTTCCTTTCTTTTAGATGGAATGACTCTGAGAACCAATGTATGGTGTCTTGCATACATACTCATTTGTGTATGTAGTTGATCCCTTCGCCTGCCGATTACGCCGCCCGTTCTTGTCCCGATGTTTGGAAATGGTTGGGACGGCCGAAAGGTCTACCTGTGAGTGGCATTTCGGCCCCACCGTACTATTTTAACCATTTCCGCTCATCCAGGCTTGTAACTAAGAGCGTAATTCACCGAGGTAGTTACAGTATGCCCCCAGTAGACCCCCACCAATCCGCTAGGGTTCGAGCTCGCCGGCGACCCGTCCGTCGTCGACGACGACCCTCAGCCATAGATCTAGCCTCTAATCGCACGTCCCACAGCGCGGGTACCGTTTCTTGTTTTAAGAGCTGCTGACAAGTAGGACCCCCCTGTCAGCTGAGCCCTGTGCCGCGTAGCACCACTGGGCCGGCCCATTTCCTTTCCCGTGCAAGCCCGTAGATTCAAATCTAGGTTTTTCTTTTTAGTTAGAATATAGTTTCTGTCCAGTGTTTCAAAATTCAATTCTGTGAGATTTACAAATCCAAATTACATGAAACTAATTTTGTCTGAAAGGTATTGAAATGCTCTATCCAAGACCGTTGGATTTAATTCATTTAGAGTTATAGATTTCTCCTAATAAAAATAAGAAGATAGAAGCTTTTGCAACTTGAAACATTTTTGTAAAATCAACCAAGTTAGCTTTTGAGTTGATTCCAACTCTCAAAAATCACATTTCATCATATCTATCCAAATATGTAATAATATTAAGGTTTACAGGCAGTGACTTTGGACTAGTACCAAAATAATGCTATATAGGCATTTCTAGTCACTTTAAATCATTAAATAATGAACTTAAACCAAAGTAATATTGATCCAACCTTTAAATCTCATTCCCACATGTTAGAATATGTGGTGAGGACATGTGTCCACATGAGCCCATATTTTGGTGGTGAATATTAAAGTGGAGTTAATATTTCAATGAGTAGAAATTACTTTTCCAAAATAAAAAGGTTGAAACTATTGAATTAAAACTTGTCATGTTTGGGATGATAATAGATCATCAATTGTGTGGTTTAGAATACTACTTAGCCTAAGTTAAGTATTGTTTGGTGATTGTGCACTCCCTATGTATTTCTAGACGCTAGTACCGACCAAGCCTTCGAGGAGGAGGAGTTCTACCAAGAAGAAGAAGAAGAAGAAGAAGAAGAAAACTTCAACCACTGCACCAACCAAGGCAAGCTATTAGTGGCAAGCTAACCCTTGCAAACATGCTTTAGTAAGCTATTGTAGCAAGCTAGAATAAAACTAGATGGTTTAGTAAAGATGCCTTAAGCATACTTTGATCACACCCCCTTAGTTTACACAAAGTTCTTTAATTAATTTTGAAGGTAGCATAAAGAGTATAAAACTTGACCTATTTAGGAACCTTTAGATGTCATTCTATGGCATGAGATTGATCCCACCTTTCCACCTTAGTGAACACTCTTAACCTAGTGTTTTAGAATAGATCAAACTTGAGTCACTTTAGATGGGAACACTTGGTGAAAATGAGTTATGAAAACCTTGGAATGATGAGTCATTCTATTGAGATGTTTTGACATATGTTGAGAAACACAATTGGTTTATGATGAGGCATGAGCCTTAACCCTTTTTATAAAACTGATGGTTGGATTCAGATGCGATACCATTCCAAATTTACCGTACAACCACATTACCTGAATTGGGTAAGGCTTAGCTGGAAATTTATATGCATTAGTATTAGTTCCCTCACGGGAGAGGTTTGAGCTGAGGCTACCTCTCAATGATGTCCACCTATGCAGTGCCCAAGATGACTGATGGTCATGGTTGGGAGGCCATGCTCATAGGAGAGGTGCTTGTACTAGGGTGTGTAAAGGAAAGGTTATGTTTGATTATCTACATACTAAGTATGATGATTCAGGGTTATCCCTGACAGATGTATCGAATCTTGTGGTGAAAGTGTACCACCTCTGCAGAGTGTTAAACTATTCGAATAGCCGCGTCCGCGGTTATGGACAGTTGGAATGGCCATACTGTTTCGTTGTCAGATGTTTTCTAAATAACTTGAAATGAATGATGAACTTTGACTTGCCCACAACAGGGTTGTGTAGATGATAATAGCTTCCCAACTTAAGTGATTCTAGAACTTTACTTTATCTTTTCTTGCTTCAGAACTCAGCTTAGGTTTCAAACTTAACTTGATAGTTATTTTTTCAATTCAGCACTTTAACTTAGAATTATAACCCTTGCTAGTAGTAGTTTGCGAGTACTTAAAGAGTACTCATGGCTTTTGTCCCTGGCTATTATCATGGCCAGACTATGAAGGAGATTATCAAGATGATGGTCAGCAGGACGGCTATGATAACTAGGACTATCTGCCTTCGTCAGCATTGCCTGTGCCCCTGAAGATGGACCCCACCGCTACGCTATCGTTTATTTCCACTGCTTGTTGTATTAAAGACTGGATCATGAGATCCTTATTTGTGTAAAACCTTATGTATGGTTTGTAATGGATGATGTACTGTGATATCCGATCCGTTATGTCTCGCAAAAATGGTAATCCTGGGATTGCAAGGTATGGCATAACGGGCATCCGGGATTAAAAATCCGGGTGTTGACAAGAGGGGGCTGCAAGATCGTGTCTCAAGGTGGTTTTCCAATGTAGTTGTCACACTCAAAAGGAGATGCAGTTGATGGATTGAGAAAGCAAATTGAGGACAATGCAATCAACTTGATTTTCAACTAAAATGCGGAATTTCTTTCCTGAGCATTGATATTATGTAATATTTTTAAGAAGTTTGCAGATGATGTAATATCTAGATAACTCACATAGGCCATGTAGGCATTTTTTGAGCTGGGCCATGTAGGCATTTAGTTGACCCTGTCCATGCATGGCGGTAGGTGGTATCATAACTGTGCCAGCCAGCTCGATCAGGTAAGAGTTTAGGTCTTTGTTATTTGCCCTTATTGTATTATACCTACCATGAACAGTAAAAGATGTTCGCTAATTGTACTCCTTCTATGATATTTTCCTGGGCTCCAGAAAGGCCGAAACTGTAGGTGTCTGCGACGCCTACCGTCAGGTGGCAACCAGTAACAGGCTAGAACAGTAATAGGCCAAACAGTAACATGCCAAAACAGTAACAGGCCAAAACAATAACAAGCCAAAACAGTAACAGGCCAAAACAGTAACAGGCTAGAACAGAGGCAACCTAGCTCAGTAACGGGCCATATTCGTAATAGACCAGAAAAGTGGCAGGCCAGAATAGTATATGACCACAACTATAACGGACATGAACAGTAGATGGCTAGAATTGTAACGAGGTAGAACAGTAGCAGGCCGAAAATATTACCATATAGGAATAGTAACATGCCAAACATATTGACAGGCCAGAACAATACCAGATCAGAACAGTTGCAGGTCGCCGGTGGGCCCGAGAAGTTAACGGATGGTATGGTAAAACGCCAGAACAGTATCAGACCTTATCAAAAGTGGGCCATTCGTAGGAGGCCCAGAACGAGCTGTGAGAATAGTGGCAGGCTGACCGTGGGCCTTAATAGTATCGGGCCTACTTGATGCAGCCTACTAACAGGCGTGCACTACTCAAAAAATGTGGGCTTCTGTAGGCTGAAAAAGTAACGGACCTGACATTCGCGGGTCGCTGTTGGCCACATCTTTGGCCCATTTCAAACAGTGACGAACGAAACAATAAAGGGTTGTAGTCTTATTGTGTTCTCCTAATGGGTTGGCCCACTTAATTATTAGCACGCCTTGGCTGGGCCTCGCTTCTACCACGGTGTGGTGCCCCGCAAAAACCACTACTAGAAAATCGCTGTGTTTTTGTGTATGGCATCATCATGACCGTATGCTCATGTCATCATGCCACATTGCATTTGAGCATCGTCATGTCATCATGCATATGGTTGTCTAAAACTATTTTCTAAAAGCCTATATTTGTTTTCTAAATATCCCCTGTCTTTATTTCAAATTAAAACCCCGGTCTCTTCCGGATATTTTTATTTGTCTAAAAACTAATTACAAAAGCCTTTTACATAATAAATAAATATTTATATTATTTTTGGGAGGCAGCCAGCCAGGCCCAAAAGCCCGGCCGGCCACCTCCAGATAAAAATCTAGTTCTAACCCTACCTACCCCTAATCCTACCCAGCTCCCTCCACCCAGCCGCATCCCCACCAACCCCGCCAGCCAACTCCATCCTAGCCGCCACCTCACCTAAGCCACTCCTGGCTCGCCACCTCATTCCACCTGGCCCACTCCCTCTCCACCTGCCGCAACTCCCTCCCGCGCAACCACACAGCACACACGCACACCACACACTCCCCTGCCCACACCCCAACGCCACCCTGCATGCCTCCCCACCACCACCTGGGCGCGCAACCCCACTCCCCACCTGCCCTGCCCCGGCCCCACGCACACACGCGGTCACGCCACACGCGCGGCACGCCCGGGCGATCCCCACCCTGTCCTCACCTACCCCGCTCCCCACCCACTCACGACACCGCTCCTCTGCTCTCCTTCCTCTCAGTGTCTCTCTCCTCCCGCTGCAGACTCCGCCGCCAGCTCTCCCGGGTCCGTCGCCGCCTCCCTCCTCTCTCGGTCGAGCTCGCCGGGCCTTCGCCTCCTCCCGCGTGACCCGCTCGCCCTCCGCGCCGCCCGGGCCTCCTCTCACCGTCCATCCTCGACCTCCCCGGGCTCGGCTTTAGCCACCGCCGGACGTCTTCTCCGCCGCCGCTGCGAGCTCGTTACCCTCTCGCGCCAGCCTGCCACCAGGGCCTGTTCCCGCCTCGTCATTGACCTTGTCCTCGATGTCGTCCCCTGGCTCGTGCCTCCTCCCGTCGCCGCCTCAAGCCTCGCTGCCGCCATCAACCCTATCTCCGTCCTTCTCACCTCGCCGCCCTACGCGCCTTCCTCCGAGCCCGGCCACAACCTCGCCGCGTCCTCCCCATGGGCCACCGCGTGCTCCGCCGCCTGGCCTTCCTCACCCAAGTCGTGCCCCTCTCCCCGGCCTCCTCTGCTTCCTCCCTACAGTCCCGCGTGGGACCCGCCTTCTGCAGAGCGCCGCCACGGGTGCCCTTCTGCCAGCCCCCTGCCATCCTCGCCATGCCCCGACGCCTCTGGCTGCTCGGCCCCCGAGCCCTGTTCCGCCGATCGTCGGCCCTGTTTCCTTGCCGAGCCGGAGCGCCCCGTGGCGCCTTTGTCCTCCTCCCGCACAGCACAGACATGGTGGCCTCGGCCTGTGTCTACATGCTTGGTTGCACCAAGTTACCTCGACGACCTCGCATGTGTAGAGGCAGTGCCTACGGGTGCTTTGTATACCGGTGTTTGTTGCCGCAATCCTCGGCGGAAAATATGTTGTTTCAGCGGGAAAGATTGCTGCCCAAGACCAAACAAGGAACAATATCCCGTGTGAGTTTAAGATGCCAAGACCGTCCCATCGAAAAGATCTTCCGGCGCCAAACCCAGAACCGCTCCGAGACCCCAAGATTGTCATCCGCCCGCGTGGACAGGGATACACCAAGACCTTCGACTCGTACCCGATGTTCGAGGCTGAAAAGTGGAGACATCGCCGAGTTCTTCCGAGGACCGCCAAGATCGCCACACAGAACGACAAGCGCTTCATCTCGGAACACCAAGTCCTTCTTCCCGGAATGACAAGCTCTCCTTCCCGAATCCGATGTTCGAAGCCCCGAAGACCGATCGGTCGAACCGATCCCGCTGTCCCCGTCGAACCCTGAGACCCGGACCCCCCGGAACCCAAGATCTTCCGAACCCAGATGTGTGCCCTAAGCCTCTATTTTTATAATATGACATATACATGTCGCATCATTAAATCATCATGCTTGCATACATGTCATCTGGTGGGTTGGGTTAAATAGTCGATTCACCTAAATTAAATATGGAGTCTATATGCGGGCTATTCTAGTCTTATTCCGGACTCCATTTAAATTTGTGTAGCGAACCGATACCATGTTTTGCCTTGTTAAGACAACATTTAATTTGCGGGTAGTTAAAAAACATGAACCTTATATTTAATTGTCGGGACCCCAGTTCCGCTTAATTTTGCCTAATTGCACCGCATCTGTGCCATGCCATGCATCATATCATAAGCATGTTGGATCTTCTTCTGTAGTATTAAATATTGCATCTGGTGTTTCTTCTAGTGTTTTCTTCTTTGCGGATTAGGCCGATGAGTTGATGCGAGTATCGGCAAGTTCTCCGGATATGAACCTTCGGCCGTGTTCCCCAGGCGAGCATTCTCCCCCTTTCTACCTATTTTGCATTTATAGTCTTTATTTCCTCATGTTGATCTATTGCTATCCGTGTTGTGATGCTTTAGTTCCGTACCCGATATATCCCATGCAGCCTCTATATTGCCTTGGACACCTCCTATTACCTGCTGTTTGGTAGTTAGCTGGCCTTGCGAGTCGTAGTTGCTTGCTCAGGTGCAATCTCGTGTTGTCGAGTACCACAGTTGTTGGAATGCTGGTAGATGTATTCTGGTGGAGTTGATCATGTCTTTAATTACAACTATTAAATTACTGTGATAACTAGTGAAAGTGGCACCGGTGGGCTATTACATGCTATTTGGTTTTTCATGCCCACTTGTGTCCCGTAGGCCCCGAGTACTTGATACCTGTTCCTTGACTATTCGCACTATCCACATACAGGAGACTCTATGAATCCCCCTTAGCTAGAGCTTGATTCATTTCTTATTTCTTGGGGCCACAAACTAGTTTGGGGCTTTATTACTATCATGTACTTATGCCATGCTTTACTGCTTTATTTACGATTGTGTGTGGTTTTGGAACATGGAATGTTTTCGCGGTATCGACAAGCCCAGTCACACTTTCGAGTTCCCAGTCGTTTACAGCCATTGACACAAACCCTGGGTCTGTCTCGGAGCCGGCCAACTTTGTTGCGGGTAGCTTAGTGGGGTGCCCCCTTGAAATATTTTATGAATCGTGTGATTGCTTTGTTGTGAAAGCCTCGTTGGGTTTTGATTTGGTTTTTCTGAGGTTGATCGTGTGTGTGTTGCTATTTGTGCACCCCTACAGGGTAAATATTTCTGAAAGCCGTGTCCGCGGTTATGGACGACTTGGAGCATAGTATCTCGATCATAGACAAGCATAACTAAAGTAGTGCTATGAATTTGACTTAATATGTGACTAGTAATCAGCTTTACTACAATTAAATGGATACTAAAAGTGCCAACAACTGGTGGAACCGGGATGTATGGTGTCATGCTATACCTGCCTAGTAAGTATTGCAACTCCAGTGGAATGTGATAAAAGTGCCAACAACTGTTGGGTTTTGGGATTCCTCAGGACAATTATATCTGACAAGTAAATGTTCCAACTACAACGGAATGGTAATTAAACGGCCCACTACTTATGCTTTAGAATGACTCATGCTATCTATATCTGACTAGTAAGTTCTTCAACTAGCCCTGCTCCCCTCGATCGAACGCGCCCCTCTGTGATGACTCGGGTGCCATCGTGCTTCGGTGAGCTGATGTCACCCCGACGCTATGCTCACATCACCCTCCCCAAGGTTGACCAGTCTTTGCTCGCGTGGACACCGACGTGGCATGCGCAACACCAGTCAGTGACTAGGGGTCAAGTTAGGTTTGGTAAGAAAATAGTTACTAAATATAGCTGTGTCATGCTGACGTCAACATGACATAATAAATCTTTTAAGAATTAGTTTAATAATTTCAGAAATTGGATAAATGTTATTAAATCAATATCTTTTGTTTTACAATTCAGAAAATATGTACTTTATATCAAAATCTTTACAAACATATATTCTATAATTTAAACCTATTATCATATTTTATTTTCTAACTTAAATAAAATAATTAGTATTAATTAGTAATTAACCAATTAAGGATAAATCTTTTAAAAGGAATAATCTATTATTGTAAATTCATAAAAATAATTATAAATATCAAAATTCGTAGAAAAACAAAATATACATTTATAAACTTGTTTCATATATTTTTGTGACACTTAACTAAATATTATTATTTATTAAGTCTTTATAAAGTGATCAAACTTATAAAAACCATATCTTATTATTTAAAAATCACAAAAATACATATAATATACGAAAATGATCACAAAAATAAAATCTACACACTAAAAATATAACCCTTCACATTTGAAGAAAAATAAATGTAAAAGTTTAATAAGTCTTGCTAGAATCATTTTGTTCTATTATAATGGATTAAAAAAAGAAAATGTATAAATCTTTACTATTGTCATTACCTCTATTTGTTTAAAGTCTAAAAGTATGATAACAAGTTCAATTGATGTTTAAGTGAAGTCAAAATAGGTCTAAACATTTTAAGATATATTTACTAAAACTACCATTTAAAATTAAGTGTATCTTAACTTTCCTAAAAAGATTTTATCAATTATAAAATCGTCTAAAATAGTATATTGTTTATCAAAAGGATTCTATGCATTTACAAAATCACCAAGATAATATTTAACAATTATTTTACAAGTTTAGGAATCCACTTAAAGATCTAAACAAAGTTTTTAAGTAATTAAAGTAATACCTATTCTATATTTATAAAGTATAACCATTAATTCTAATGATAGGTAAGTGATTTTATTCACTTATAATCTTAGTAAAAACCACTCCCATGAAAGCAATATTACTTGTATTTCCCCTTATTATGAAACCCTAAGAAGTGAACCACCTGCAAGATTATGCCATATTCAAAAAATATAAGTTTCCACTACAAGTTTGGTGATTATTCAAAGTTCAATAATGATTTCCTCTTTGATAATTATAGTTAATAAGAAAACCTTAAAGTGTTAGCTTTAAGATTAAATGCTTTTATTTTGTAAAGTAATATTTTCCTCAAAAGTTATTCTTTTAAGAAATATTAAATGTAATCCTTAAAGAAAATTTGTGAAGACTCTAATGAATTGATAATCCCATTCAAGCAGTTCTTATGTGCCATTCCACACTTGAGTGCTTTAGTATTGTATGCTACTTGTGTATTTACTTGTTGTGTCACACACTCTCACGAGCCTTAATAAGAAGCACAAATGTGAAGCTGATATAAAAGTGAAACACATTCTAAAGACATCATTCGCTATTTCCAAACCCTAGATCTTAGACGATTATTCTAGGGATACAAGTTTATCAAATTGCATTACATTACTTATGCATAATTGCATGTTGCTTCTTTAAACATTAGTCCTTATGGGACCAATAATGCTATTTACGGATTTTGGACTATTGTCTTGAAGACCGTGAGTGCATAACCTTGCAATCACAAAAGTCAAGTACACACTTGCTCATGTCCTTTGCTTATTTTCTATAAAATGCTTGTAACTCAAAATGTTGTCATCACCTGCATTTCAAAAACATCATAAAACACTATTTTCATGATAATGTGATTATGGATTATTTACTAGATGGTAATAATCTACTGATATAGTTCCAGTGGTAAAGGAACATAATATGTAGGACTTAACAACCAATGTCGCCAGTGATTCTAGCACCGTATATTACGCGTTAACTATAAGACTTGGAACGGGACGGGAAAATCAGTTGTATCTTCTCCCTTTCGCATGGACGGATGACCTTATCATGAGGCTGTAGATTTCTTGTGGAGAATCCAGCACGGGTTTGGGAATCCATAGTTCCCCGCGATACTAGGTGTCTATATTATCCATGAGAGGCTATCGGAGGTATATCTGCCACTTTGGTGGGGGTTACTAGGGACATCACCTTCTCACTGAAGTCTCCAAGGGGTTGCCAGGGTTATATCTACCTATATGGGGGTTAACGGAGGTATTCCTGCTTGGAGGGTCGTGTCTTCATGCGGGGTCACGGAGAGGGCAGTGATTGGCTTGGATCTTAGACTAGGCCCCATACCAAGGAAGTATGGAAAAGGTCATGACTTGTGTCAACACCCGGATTTTTAATCCCAGATGCCCGTTATGCCATACCTCGCAATCCCAGGATTACCATTTTTGCAAGACATAACGGATTAGATATCATAGTACATCATCCATTACAAACCATACATAAGGTTTAACACAAATAAGGATCTCAGGATCCAGTCTTTAATACAACAAGCAGCGGAAATAAACGATAACGTAGCGGTGGGATCCATCTTCAGGGGCACAGGCAATGCTAACGAAGGCAGATAGTCCTAGTTATCATAGCCGTCCTGCTGACCATCATCTTGATACTCTCCTTCATAGTCTGGCCATGATAATAGCCAGGGACAAAAGCCATGAGTACTCTTTAAGTACTCGCAAACTACTACTAGCAAGGGTTATGATTCCAAGTTAAAGTACTGAATTGAAGGAATAACTATCAAGTTAAGTTTGAAACCTAAGCTGAGTTCTGAAACAAGAAAAGATAAAATAAAAGTCTAGAATCACTTAAGTTGGGAAGCTATTGTCATCTACACAACCCTGTTGTGGTCAAGTCAAGGTTCATCATTCATTTCAAGGTCTTTAGAAAACATCTGACAACGAAACAGTATGGCCATTCCAACTGTCCATAACCGCGGACGCGGCTATTCGAATAGTTTGACACTCTGCAGAGGTGGTACACTTTCACCACAAGATTCGATACATCTGTCAGGGGTAACCCTGAATCATCATACTTGGTATGCAGATAATCAAACATAACCTTCCCTTTACACACCCTAGTACAAGCACCTCTCCTATGAGCATGGCCTCCCAACCATGACCATCAGTCATCTTGGGCACTGCATAGGTGGACAACATTGAGAGGTAGCCTCAGCTCAAACCTCTCCCGTGAGGGAACTAATACTAATGCATATAAATTTCCAGCTAAGCCTTACCCAATTCAGGTAATGTGGTTGTACGGTAAATTTGGAATGGTATCGCATTCGAATCCAACCATCAGTTTTATAAAAAGGGTTAAGGCTCATGCCTCATCATTTTCATCATCATAAACCAATTGTGTTTCTCAACACATGTCAAAACATCTCAATAGAATGACTCATCATTCCAAGGTTTTCATAACTCATTTTCACCAAGTGTTCCCATGTAAAGTGAATCAAGTTTGATTTATTCTAAAACACTAGGTTAAGAGTGTTCACTAAGGTGGAAAGGTGGGATCAATCTCATGCCATAGAATCACATCTAAGGGTTTCTAATTAGGTCAAGTTTTATACTCTTTATGCTACCTTCAAAATTAATTAAAGAACTTTGTGTCAACTAAGGGGGGTGTGATCAAAGTATGCTTAAGGCATCCTTACTAAACTATCAAGTTTTATTCTAGCTTGGTACAATAGCTTACTAAAGCATGTTTGCAAGGGTTAGCTTGCCACTAATAGCTTGCCTTGGTTGGTGCAGTGGTTGAAGTTTTCTTCTTCTTCTTCTTCTTGGTAGAACTCCTCCTCCTCGAAGGCTTGGTCGGTACTATCGTCTAGAAATACATAGGGAGGGCACAATCACCAAACAATACTTAACTTAGGCTAAGTAGTATTCTAAACCACACAATTGATGATCTATTATCATCCAAAACATCACAAGTTTAATTCAATAGTTTCCACCTTTTTATTTTGGAAAAGTAATTTATACTCATTAAAAAACTAACCATAATTTAATATTCACCACCAAAATATGGTATCATGTGGACACCTGTCCTCACCACATATTCTAACCTGTGGGAATGAAATTTAAAGGTTGGATTACTATTACTTTGGTTTAAGTTTATTATTTAATGATTTAAAGTGACTTGAAATGCCTATATAGCATTATTTTGGTAATAGACCAAAGTCACTGTCTGTAAACCTTAATATTATTACATATTTGGATAGATATGATGAAATGTGATTTTTGAGAGTTGGAATCAACTCAAAAGCTAACTTGGTTGATTTTACAAAAATGTTTCAAGTTGCAAAAGCTTCTGTCTTCTTATTTTTATTAGGAGAAATCTATAACTCTAAATGAATTAAATCCAACGGGCTTGGATAGAGCATTTCAATACCTTTCAGACAAAATTGGTTTCATGCAATTTGGATTTGTCAAACTCACAGAATTGAATTTTGAAACACTGGACAGAAACTATATTCTAACTAAAAAGAAAAATCCTAATTTGAATCTACGGGCCTGCGCGGGAAAGGAAATGGGCCGGCCCAGTGGCGCTGTGCGGCACAGGGCTCAGCTGATAGGGGGTCCCACTGGTCAGCGGCACTTAACACGCGAAGCGGTATGCGTGCTGTGGGTCGTGCGATTAGAAGCTAGATCTACGGTTGAGGGTCGTCGTCGACAACGGACGGGTCGCCGGCGAGCTCAAACCCTAGCGGCTCGGTGGGGGTCTACTAGGGGCGTACCAGGGCTCCAGCAGGGTCGGCGATGCGGGCAAACGAAGTGGAAGACAACGGCGAGGCGAGGCGTGGTCGCGGCGGAGCTTGGGGTGGCCGGAATCAACGACACCCTTCTTCTCCAGAGGCGGCGGCTCCGGCTCCAATTCCGGCGGGCTACTGCTCCACTTGTTACGGCGAGAGGTGGGTGATGTTTAGAGAGGTGAGGGGAGTGGAATGGTGTGAGTCTTTGGTGCTAGGGAGGGCTCCTTTTATAGGCTGGACGGTGAGACCGAGCGAGATGGGCGGTCGACGGTGGCGACATGGCTATGGCGAGCTAGCGTCATGGCTGGGGATGGCGATCGTTGGACGGTCCCCTGGCGGTGCTCTAGCGCTTCAATGCAGCCGTAGGGGCGGTGGTATGCGGTCGGGTGAGGTGGCGCTCTGAGAGGCAGAGGCGGCGGTGTCCACGGCGAGCGGTGGCTGTGGGGCTTTAGGCGGCGAACGGGGGTGTCTGGGGTGTTCTCTAGGTCGAGGCGGAGCGGTGGGCGCGGGCTAGTGTCGAGTGGTGGCTTGTGCACGCGGGGGCAGTGCGCGCTCTGCGGGCGGCGTCGGCATGGTCCGGTGGTACTGGGCGCGGTTTCTCCTCGGTGGTCCACGGCTGCTCTTGGCTTGGGCAAGGGACAGAGAGGGGCGGTGCGGCGTTGGCTACCTCCTAGACATGGCGAGGGAAGGGGGAGTGGTCTGCTGCGACGGTTGCAAGGTTGGCCGGCCAGGGTGGTGCTCGGCATGGCTTGGCATGGACACTAGGGCATAGGGGATGGGCTGCAATTGGCATGGTTTGATCAAAGGGGGACAGAGGGATTAAATGGAGATCAAATGGGGGCAAAACCCTGTTCCAAACAGTGAGCTAGGATTAGAGTTATGATTCTGCCTGCCAAGTGTTTGATGAAATGGCCGCAAGAGAAAAAGTTTTGAATTTTGAGTTCAAAATTTTTGAGTGATCTCCACTAGTGCTAGGTAGTCTCTGGTTGCAAGGGTTTTGAAAATGGTGCTCAATTAGATGGTTTTTGAAATAGGGGTGATCTATGCATATGCATTAGATTCAATTTTGAACTGCCATTTAAAATAGTTTCCAGAATGTTTTTAGAAGATTAAAAGGTGGGCCTTGGTACCTCATTATGTGTACTAGCAAGGGGTGTAAAGATCCAGAATTGTTTCTGTTAAGAATTGAGTACTAGGAATATCCAAAGTGGGCATGAGAGTTAATTTTGTCAAAATGACCATTCATTTATTTTAATTCTTTTTTATTTGATTTCTTTTAGGAAAAGTTTGGGAATGATGTAGATGACATTTAATTCCCTTAAGAAACATTTTAGAAGCAAAGGATCACACAATCATGGCAATTCAAAACAACTCCTATTTTAAATGCACACATATATGAATGCTTTCATTTTAATTATGGAAAAGTTTTTTGTTAATTCTAAATTTGGATGATTTGATCTTTGATAAGCTTGGATTGAAGTTTTGGGATGTTACAAACCTTCCCCCCTTAAATAAAATCTCGTCCCGAGATTTATAAGAAAACTAGGAACTAAAGAGATCTGGGAACTCTGTCCTAATGTAATCCTCGCGCTCCCAAGTAGCTTCCTCCTCGGTATGGTTGCTCCACTGAATCTTGAGAAACTTGATACTCCTGGTCCTGGTGGTTCTGTAGGCTTCTTCTAAGATACGGATGGGTACTTCCCGGTAGGTCAGGTCGTTGTTGATTTCCACTGCTCTGTGATCGATATTTTTGAAAACTTCAGTCTTCTCAGGCACTTCCAAGCATTTGCGAAGTAACGAGATATGGAACACATTGTGGATGGCTGACATCTCTTGAGGCAGTTCTAGTTGATACGATACTTCTCCTCGGCGGTTCAGAATCTTGAAAGGTCCGATATATCTGGGAGCTAACTTTCCCTTCAGACTAAAGCGTTGGGTTCCCTTCAATGGTGAAACCTTGAGATATACGAAATCTCCGACATTGAAAGTTAGGTCTCTTCTTCTCTTGTCAGCATAACTCTTCTGTCTGGATTGGGCGGTCCTGAGGTGCTCACGAACTTTGTGAACTTTCTCTTCTGCTTCTCGGAGAATGTCGGGTCCAAAGATCTGACTCTCTCCTACTTGCGACCAATTCAAAGGGGTACGACACTTTCTTCCGTATAGGAATTCAAAGGGTGCCATCTGCAAACTAGATTGATAACTCTTGTTATATGAGAATTCTGTGGAAGGCAGGCAGTCTTCCCATTTTGATCCGTATTCCAACACACAAGCTCTAAGCATATCCTCCAATATCTGGTTGACTCTCTTAGTCTGTCCATCTGTTTGCGGGTGATAAGCGGTACTGAAATTCAACTTGGTTCCTAAACCTTCTTGAACTTTCTGCCAGAATCTTGAAGTAAACTGAGTTCCTCGATCTGATACGATGGTCTTGGGGGTTCCATGCAGACTAACAATTCTAGCAATGTACAGCTCTGCTAGCTTTGCACTCTGGTAGGTTGTCTTGACTGGTATGAAGTGGGCTACCTTGGATAGTCTATCAACTATGACCCAGATTGAGTCATTTCCCCTACTAGAAGTACGTAAACCGGTGATAAAATCCATTCCGACGGAATCCCATTTCCATTCCGGAATCTGCAATGGTTGCAACAATCCTGCAGGTCTCTGATGCTCTGCTTTGACTCTTTGACAAATGTCACACTTGGCGATGTAGCTTCCGATCTCTCTCTTCATCTTGTGCCACCAAAATTGCTCTTTCAAATCCTGATACATCTTTGTTCCTCCGGGGTGGATAGAATAAAGAGTATCATGAGCTTCCTTCATGATAATTTCCTTCAGCTCCGAATCTGCTGGTACACAGATACGTCCCTTGTACCACAGTACACCTTCTTCGTCTTCGGTGAATCCAGGTACTTTGCCTGTACCAATACGACGTTTGATCCCGTCGATACCTTCATTCCCCTTCTGGGCTTCCCTGATTTGGCTAATCAAAGTGGGTTGGAGTTCAATGCTAGCTAGGAATCCTTTGCTAACTAACTCCATTCTGAACTGCTCCAACTCCTCATACAAACTTGGTTGCTTCTCTTTGATCATGGTGTTAAGCCTACACGGCAATCTGCTAAGAGCATCCGCTACCACATTGGCTTTGACGGGGTGATAGTGAATGTCAAGGTCATAATCCTTGATTAACTCTATCCATCTTCTTTGCCTCATATTCAACTCCTTCTGGGTGAAGATATACTTCAAGCTCTTATGATCTGAGTAAATCTCACAGTGATTACCCATCAAATAATGACGCCATGTCTTCAATGCTAGAACCACCGCTGCTAGCTCAAGATCATGGGTCGGATAGTTCTGCTCATGCTGCTTCAGTTGTCGAGACAGATACGCGATGACTTTGCCTTCTTGCATCAATACACATCCTAGACCAATCTTGGATGCATCACAATACACATCAAATGGCTTCTTGATGTCTGGCATGATCAAGATTGGGGCGGATATCAATCTCTTCTTCAGCTCCTAGAAACTGGCTTCACACTTGTCTGTCCATTCAAACTTCTTGTCCTTCTTCAATAATTGGGTCATTGGTCGGGCTATGCTCGAGAATCCTTCTACGAATTTGTGGTAATATCCTGCTAATCCGAGAAATGAACGAACTTGGGTTTGATTTGTTGGGGCTTCCCATTCTTCGACATCTTTGATCTTGCTGGGATCAACAGAGACTCCTCCGGCAGACACAATATGTCCTAGGAATCCTACTTCTTTCAGGCAAAACTCACATTTGCGGAACTTGGCATATAACTGATGTTATCTCAGGGTTTCTAGGATGATTCTCAGATGTTGCTCATGCTCTTCTTCTGACTTGGAGTAGATAAGGATGTCGTCGATAAACACCACTACAAACTTATCTAGGAAATTCATAAAGATCTTATTCATGAGATTCATGAAATAAGCAGGGGCATTGGTTAATCCAAAAGACATAACCGTATACTCGTATAGACCATAGCGAGTAGTAAAGGCGGTCTTCGGAATATTCGTTGCACGAATCTTAAGTTGGTGATAACCAGTCCTAAGATCAATCTTTGAGAATACCTGAGCTCCAGTCAACTGATCAAATAGATCCTCTATCTTTGGCAAGGGGTACTTGTTCTTGATGGTGACATTATTCAACTTTCTGTAGTCTGTACATAGACGGTTGCCTCCATCCTTCTTCTCCATGAATAACACTGGTGATCTCCATGGCGATGCACTTGGCTGAATCAAGCCGGTCGCTAACATGGCATCTAACTGCTTTTTCAGTTCTACTAACTCTGACGGGTTCATGGTATAGGGTCTCTGGGCTATAGGTCCGGTTCCGGGGATTAGTTCGATAATGAACTCTATATCCCTATCCAGGGGCATACCTGGCAATTCATCTGGGAATACGTCGGGGTATTCATAGACTACTCTGACTTGGTCAATGGTAGGCAGGGCTACACTTTTGTTGCATTTGAATTAACGGGGTAAGGTTTCAGAGATATGTTCTACTGTTACTCCAGAACTACTGGTCATGGTGATGGCTTTCTTAGCACAGTCTATCAGTCCTTTATGCCTTGACATCCAGTCCATACCTAGTACTACTTCCAAACCTTTGGTTCCAAGTACAATTAGGTTGGCATAAAAATCTATCCCATGTATTCTGATAGGTACAGCTTTGCAAATTTTTCTAGCTTTTGTAGTTGAACCGGGGATTTGAACTATCATGACATGCTTCAGGTTGGTTGGGCGAATCTTACTAGTGCATACAAATTCTTCGGTGACAAATGAATGCGATGCTCCAGAATCAAACAATACTCTTGCTAAAACTGAGTTGACAGAAAACATACCCAGCACTACATCTGGTGCTTCCTGGGCTTCTTCGGCGTTCATGTGGAATAGACGACCGTTGCGGTTGTGCGGGTTCCCTGGGGCAAATCTCCTGCCTTGTTGAACACGACGCTGTTGCTGAGCTGGGGCATTCACAGGGGCATTGGCGGCAGTCTTCTTGGGACACTCATTGGAGTAGTGACCCTTCACTCCACATTCGAAACAAGTGATCTGGGACTTGTCCTTGACTGCAACAGGTACAGCATTGCTGCCAGTTCTGGGTGCAGTGTTGTTGTTGTTGCTCTTGGGAGGGGCATGGTTGAAATTGTTGGCATTGCCGGAGTTGTGATTGTTTCCTCCGGGCTTCACATTTCCTCCGGTACGGTTGGAGTAGCTTGGGCGAGAATTTGGTGGTCGGTTATTCCTTGGTGCATATCCATGTGAGGGGTTAGGACGGTACTTATGGTGACTACTGGATCCAGACTGCTGCATCATATGATGCTTGCGGTTGTCGTTTGCCGGGTTAATCTTCCCTTCCATCTGAATGGCAGAGTCGACTAGCTCTTCAAGATCCTAGAAACGGATGTTGACGAGGACAGTCTGCATCTCATCATGCAGTCCGTTTAAGAATCTCTCCTTCTTCTTGGCCTCCGTGTTGATCTCATCCGGTGCATATCTGGCAAGAGATAAGAATTTGTCACGGTACTCTACTACAGTCAATCTTCCTTGCTTCAGTTCACGGAATTCATCTCTCATCCTGTTGAAAAGACCTTGCGGCACGTGGGTGCGGCTGAACTTGACCTTGAATGCTTCCCAGGTCATCACCTGGCCATGGTTCATGTTGCGGACGCTATTCCACCAAGCTCTTGCATCTCCCGCCAGATAGTGAGTGGCGAAGAGAACTTTCTCATTCTCACCAACTCCTGCAACTTCTAGGTTATTTTCCATGGTCTGTAACCAGTCATCAGCATCTAATGGGTTTTTAGATTGGTTGAAGATTGGGGGATTTGTGTTCTGAAAGTTTTTGAGTTCAGATCCATGGTGATCCTGATTTCCATGTCCTTGGTTGTTGAGAGCCATTTGGGCGATCTGCTGCAATGTCGCTAAGTTGGCTTGGCACTCGGCCCTGCTTGCTTCACGGTCTGTGATGAGATTCTGCAAGATCTGCAGCATTGGGTCCTGCGATGAGCTGCTCCCTCCTTGGTTTCCACGAGTCATCTGAAGATTGAGATAGATATAGAGGTAAGAGGGAAATTCTAAGGTTCATGGTTTTGGGTTTTCAAAGCTACAACTTTGAGTTAGACTCTGGTTTTTCAACTAACTTCATTCTCATTTATGCAAGCAAGCACACGATACAACACACACCACAACAATCAAAGGGGAAAATAGATGGTTTGAAGAACCATTCTGCAAGCTACGATACAATGAGATGATACATCTCATGCTACGACAGTGCTCTAGTGCATCTACTCATCGTCGATGAAGTCGGAGTCTTCATCATCAGTGTAGAAGTCCACAGCATCCTCTGCCAGAAAATCGTCATTGTTGCTGAGGTAAGAATCCATATCTCCCTGGATGTCTTCACCTTCATCATCTTCTTCCTTGGCGGCAAGCTGAGCTTCCTGCTCCTTGACGGTCTTCTCGAGGTCGGCCACCTTCTTGAGAAGACGGGCGATGGTGCGATCCTTCTTTGCACGCTGGCAACAAAGAGACTGGCGATCTTGGACGAGTAGTGTGAAAGTATGGGCCTTCTGGTCAGCAATTGCATGGTTCTGGTTGGCTAACTCTCTGGCATTGTCCAGTTCCTGCTGTCTGTCATGAAGCAAGAAGTCGAGGTTCTCCACTTGACGCCTCAACTCTGGGTGACTTGGCATCTCCATCGGCATTCCCATGAAGTCACGTCTTGCATAGTGGGCAAAACGGGTTCCTTGAATCTTGTTGATGCTGAGGGCACATAGGCGTGCAAGAGCTTCATGCATTGCCCTGGCTAATCCATCTAGCCAGTTGTTCTCTCTCACAGAGAACTGGATTCTCCCGGAAGTTGGTGCTTCAATGCTTCCTCGAAGATCTGCGGTGACTAGCCATTGTAGGTCTCCTCCTGGGGGTCCTCGAAGTTGAGCTCCAAGAAACTCCGGATGTGGGCGTCCCAGAAATTCTGACAGTGAATCCAGATCCCTCTCGAAGATCAGCTGACCTCCGTTTCCCAACTGGTAAAACTTGCTAAACTGAGTCTCCATCTACAAGAATTTAGGATGAGGAAATTAGTGAAGTGATCAAGTGTGTCAAATTTTAAGTAGTAATGTAAGGATTTTGAGGAACAAGTATTTTTGATAAAGAATGAGTGCACAAGGTAAGAGGGGAAATAGTTTTTCATAAATACTCACTTTGGTTTTGAAGCTAAGTTTTTTTGGTTTGGACGTCCATTCTAACTAGGGTCTCCTATGGTCAGGATGGCTCTGATACCAACTTGTCAACACCCGGATTTTTAATCCTAGATGCCCGTTATGCCATACCTCGCAATCCTAGGATTACCATTTTTGCGAGACATAACGGATTGGATATCATAGTACATCATCCATTACAAATCATACATAAGGTTTAACACAAATAAGGATCTCAGGATCCAGTCTTTAATACAACAAGCAGCGGAAATAAACGATAACGTAGCGGTGGGATCCATCTTCAGGGGCACAGGCAATGCTGACGAAGGCAGATAGTCCTAGTTATCATAGCCGTCCTGCTGACCATCATCTTGATACTCTCCTTCATAGTCTGGCCATGATAATAGCCAGGGACAAAAGCCATGAGTACTCTTTAAGTACTCGCAAACTACTACTAGCAAGGGTTATGATTCCAAGTTAAAGTACTGAATTGAAGGAATAACTATCAAGTTAAGTTTGAAACCTAAGCTGAGTTCTGAAACAAGAAAAGATAAAATAAAAGTCTAGAATCACTTAAGTTGGGAAGCTATTGTCATCTACACAACCCTGTTGTGGTCAAGTCAAGGTTCATCATTCATTTCAAGGTCTTTAGAAAACATCTAACAACGAAACAGTATGGCCATTCCAACTGTCCATAACCACGGACGCGGCTATTCGAATAGTTTGACACTCTGCAGAGGTGGTACACTTTCACCACAAGATTCGATACATCTGTCTGGGGTAACCCTGAATCATCATACTTGGTATGCAGATAATCAAACATAACCTTCCCTTTACACACCCTAGTACAAGCACCTCTCCTATGAGCATGGCCTCCCAACCATGACCATCAGTCATCTTGGGCACTGCATAGGTGGACAACATTGAGAGGTAGCCTCAGCTCAAACCTCTCCCGTGAGGGAAGTAATACTAATGCATATAAATTTCCAGCTAAGCCTTACCCAATTCAGGTAATGTGGTTGTACGGTAAATTTGGAATGGTATCGCATCCGAATCCAACCATCAGTTTTATAAAAAGGGTTAGGGCTCATGCCTCATCATTTTCATCATCATAAACCAATTGAGTTTCTCAACACATTTCAAAACATCTCAATAGAATGACTCATCATTCCAAGGTTTTCATAACTCATTTTCACCAAGTGTTCCCATCTAAAGTGAATCAAGTTTGATTTATTCTAAAACACTAGGTTAAGAGTGTTCACTAAGGTGGAAAGGTGGGATCAATCTCATGCCATAGAATCACATCTAAGGGTTTCTAATTAGGTCAAGTTTTATACTCTTTATGCTACCTTCAAAATTAATTAAAGAACTTCGTGTCAACTAAGGGGGGTGTGATCAAAGTATGCTTAAGGCATCTTTAAACTATCTAGTTTTATTTTAGCTTGCTACAATAGCTTACTAAAGCATGTTTGCAAGGGTTAGCTTGCCACTAATAGCTTGCCTTGGTTGGTGCAGTGGTTGAAGTTTTCTTCTTCTTCTTCTTGGTAGAACTCCTCCTCCTCGAAGGCTTGGTCGGTACTATTGTCTAGAAATACATAGGGAGGGCACAATCACCAAACAATACTTAACTTAGGCTAAGTAGTATTCTAAACCACACAATTGATGATCTATTATCATCCAAAACATCACAAGTTTAATTCAATAGTTTCCACCTTTTTATTTTGGAAAAGTAATTTATACTCATTGAAAAACTAACCATAATTTAATATTCACCACCAAAATATGGTATCATGTGGACACCTGTCCTCACCACATATTCTAACCTGTGGGAATGAAATTTAAAGGTTGGATTACTATTACTTTGGTTTAAGTTTATTATTTAATGATTTAAAGTGACTTGAAATGCCTATATAGCATTATTTTGGTACTAGTCCAAAGTCACTGTCTGTAAACCTTAATATTATTACATATTTGGATAGATAAGATGAAATGTGATTTTTGAGAGTTGGAATCAACTCAAAAGCTAACTTGGTTGATTTTACAAAAATGTTTCAAGTTGCAAAAGCTTCTGTCTTCTTATTTTTATTAGGAGAAATCTATAACTCTAAATGAATTAAATCCAACGGGCTTGGATAGAGCATTTCAATACCTTTCAGACAAAATTGGTTTCATGCAATTTGGATTTGTCAAACTCACAGAATTGAATTTTGAAACACTTGACAGAAACTATATTCTAACTAAAAAGAAAAATCCTAATTTGAATCTACGGGCCTGCGTGGGAAAGGAAATGGGCCGGCCCAGTGGCGTTGTGTGGCACAGGGCTCAGCTGATAGGGGGTCCCACTGGTCAGCGGCACTTAACACGCGAAGCGGTACGCGCGCTGTGGGCCGTGCGATTAGAAGCTAGATCTACGGCTGAGGGTCGTCGTCGACGACGGACGGGTCGCCGGCGAGCTCAAACCCTAGCGGCTCGGTGGGGGTCTACTGGGGGCGTACCAGGGCTCCAGCGGGGTCGGCGATGCGGGCGAACGAAGTGGAAGACAACGGCGAGGCGAGGCGTGGTCGCGGCGGAGCTTGGGGTGGCCGGAATCAACGGCACCCTTCTTCTCTAGAGGCGGCGGCTCCGGCTCCAATTCCGGCGAGCTACTGCTCCACTTCTCCGGCGAGAGGTGGGTGAGGTTCAGAGAGGTGAGGGGAGTGGAATGGTGTGAGTCTTTGGTGCTGGGGAGGGCTCCTTTTGTAGGCTCGACGGTGAGACCGAGCGGGATGGGCGGTCGACGGTAGCGACATGGCTATGGCGAGCTAGCGTCATGGCTGGGGATGGCGATCGCTGGGCGGTCCCCTGGCGGTGCTCTAGCGCTTCAATGCGGCCGTAGGGGCGGTGGTATGCGGTCGGGGTGAGGTAGCGCTCTGAGAGGCAGAGGCGGCGGTGTCCACGGCGAGCGGTGGCTGTGGGGCTTTGTGCGGCGAACAGGGGTGTCTGGGGTGTTCTCTAGGTCGAGGCGGAGCGGTGGGCGCGGGCTGGTGTCGAGTGGTGGCTTGTGCATGCGGGGGCAGTGCGCGCTCTACGGGCAGCGTCGGCATGGTCCGGTGGCACTGGGCGCGGTTTCTCCTCGGTGGTCCACGGTTGCTCTTGGCAAGGGCAAGGGACAGAGAGGGGCGGTGCGGCGTTGGCTACCTCCTAGACATGGCGAGGGAAGGGGGAGTGGTCTGCTGCGACGGTTGCAAGGTTGGCCGGCCAGGGTGGTGCTCGGCATGGCTTGGCATGGACACTAGGGCATAGGGGATGGGCTGCAATTGGCATGGTTTGATCAAAGGGGGACAGAGGGATTAAATGGAGATCAAATGGGGGCAAAACCCTGTTCCAAACAGTGAGCTAGGATTAGAGTTATGATTCTGCCTGCCAAGTGTTTGATGAAATGGCCGCAAGAGAAAAAGTTTTTAATTTTGAGTTCAAATTTTTTGAGTGATCTCCACTAGTGCTAGGTAGTCTCTGGTTGCAAGGGTTTTGAAAATGGTGCTCAATTAGATGGTTTTTGAAATAGGGGTGATCTATGCATATGCATTAGATTCAATTTTGAACTGCCATTTAAAATAGTTTCCAGAATGTTTTTAGAAGATTAAAAGGTGGGCCTTGGTACCTCATTATGTGTACTAGCAAGGGGTGTAAAGATCCAGAATTGTTTCTGTTAAGAATTGAGTACTAGGAATATCCAAAGTGGGCATGAGAGTTAATTTTGTCAAAATGACCATTCCTTTATTTTAATTCTTTTTTATTTGATTTCTTTTAGGAAAAGTTTGGGAATGATGTAGATGATGTTTAATTCCCTTAAGAAACATTTTAGAAGCAAAGGATCACACAATCATGGCAATTCAAAACAACTCCTATTTTAAATGCACACATATATGAATGCTTTCATTTTAATTATGGAAAAGTTTTTTGTTAATCCTAAATTTGGATGATTTGATCTTTGATAAGCTTGGATTGAAGTTTTGGGATGTTACAACTTGGTTGTGCAGCAAGGCTAAGGTCTCTTATTGGAAAAGTAACGCACCTCTGCAGAGTGTAAGAACTATGACATGATACTCCCTATTCCGGGAAGGAGTTACGAACGCGGCAGGAAAGAAACTCCACGAAAGTTCTGGTAAACCTATGAAGGCTGATGGACATAGCTTTTTAGAGTAAAAGCAACCTTTGAAAAAATGTTTTCGAAAACCTGCATTGCCTACGACCTATGGTCTGTGGCTGCAGGTAGTTCATCAAACACTCCTTTGTAGTGAACTTGCTGAGTATGCTCGTACTCTACCGTACCTTCTTAACCCTTGCTAGATTCGGAAGTCGTTGAAGACGACGTCAACATCAATTTATGCTCAAGAAACCATCATCGGAAGCTTAAGTTCTTCAAGAAAGTCAATGAAGTCAACATGTACATCAACCTAAGTGAAGACGAAGTTCCTAAGTAGATAGGAGTAGATTCTCTAGCCAGAAAACCTACTTCTATAGAGCATTGCAATAGCAGCAATTGAAGCCAAATAGTTTAGATGCTAATCTTTGTCACTAGATAGTTCTTAGTTGTTATTTTGGTTCTTCCTTGTCAGAAGTTATATTCTTCCTCTTTAACCTAGAGTGTTCTCTGGATCTTTTGTAAAGATTCGAGATGTAATCTATAGTCATGTCTTGGACCTGCTGTGTTTCTGTTGTACCACTCTGAGGGAAGTAATACTAGTGAACGGTGTTTCATTGGTGTTATGTCAACGACTATAGTGTACTACATCATGTAGTGGTATATTGGGTCACCCCACTTGGGCATCTCTAGAACCTTCCTAGGAGTCCCCTCTGTCCTTAATGAGTCCATCAAGTCGTGGTTGGGCCGAAATCATCAAAGATGGAAGGAGTTTGAGTCAACCACATCACATATTTTCAGAGTGCCAAAACTGCTTCTGTCCTCCGCAGTAATATGGCTATAGAAAATACATTCGGACTCCGATTAGGGTGAATGTTATGTCTATGTTGTTGCACATAAAATTCCCCACAAGTTTCCTATCTACATATTTTTCCATTAGACATCATCGTATGGTTCGTTTCTGCCAATCTTCGAAAAGAGTTCTACAGGGACAGATTCTAGGAATTTCTAGATTTCTCCATAATGCACGGTTTCCTTCCATATTTTTGTATTTGCTACACAAAAAAGTGTAAAACAATAAATTGTACACATTTGCAAATATTAGTAGGTTAGTCCCAATAAATGTAATAATTTTGCAAAATAATAATGATTTTGAAGCAATAAATGACAAAGTTCATGGATGCATTTTACATGTAACACATGCCACATAAGTTGTTTTCTTCAGGTCTGTCGGATGGATCTACACTTCCTTTTGTGTCTTTTTCTGCATCGAAGGATTGGTTAGGTACGAGTTTGTTGCTTCTGGCATAACATCATGTTCGTCAGTGATCTTGAGCTGAGCGAGCTTTGTCTCCATGCTGAAGGATTCAGATATCTTATAGAACTCCCGGTCATAGTTGTCTAACCGGAAAAAGCTTCCTCTGAAAGATATGATTCCATTGGGTGCATGCATCTTCATCATGAGTTACGCGTAATGTGGCACCACCATGAATCATGCATATGCTGGGCGCCTAGGATTGCGTGGTACTGTCATGGCCAGTCCATAACCTCGAACTCAATTTTACTCACCTAAAATTTTCCCGGGTTCCGAAGACAACATCAAGGTAGATCTTGCCAAGAGGAACTTCATCTTTGCTGGGGACGGTGTCGTGGAAGGGGGTGTCGGTTAGAGACAGATTGGTGAGAGAGAATTTCATTGCGGGTAGTGTCTTTGTGTAGATGAGGTTGATACTAGTTCCCGCATCCATGAAGACCTTGCTCATGCTGAACCCACCGATTTTTTCCTCAACTATCAATGTCAAATGACCCGGTCTGGAAACCCGAAGGGGGTGATCAGCTCTGCTGAAGGTGATTTCCTTCTCAAACTAGTGGAGGTACTCGTGTGTTGGCGGTAGTATCCTTACTGCCATGTTGACTTGTCGGGTGATCAGATTTTGCGTTTTATGGGATGGGCGCCTTTTCTAGATCATGTTCAGTGCTCCCCTAGATCTCGTGTACTCATCATTCTTTTCTCTATTAGCCTTAGGTGGTTGTTGTACCACTAAGGCTGCCGGAGGTGGCCCTAGTGGTGGTGGTGGTGGTGCGTTGATTTCTAGGGTGCCTGGTACGGGGTTGTATCCTTGATTTGTTGCCTTGGCTACTTTGCTGTTGTATGCTCGCTGAAGCCCCAGGAAAGTACGACGGTATCTCATGAGGTGATTTGAGTGCCTCCTTCCTTCTGAGTTGACGTAGTAGTGCATGTGGCATGGTCCATCTAACATTTGTACAACTAGTATTGGGGCTTCCCTCAGCTTCCTCAGTCGGTACTGCTATGTTGTTTGTGATGTCCCACTTGGACCTCCTTCATCTCGCTTTCTTCGATATCCTTCAATGAGGTTATCGCTTTTGCAGTTATCCTTGTTGACGTAACTATCCGCCATGTGGCTTGGCCCTCTGTAGTTGTCATAGTTACGTCGTCTCTTGTTGTCATTATTTCACATGTCACGATCTTCTCGGGTGTGCGACCCCACTTGTTTCTTACTGCGTCCTCGCCATCATCCCATTGATTCTCCATGTCCATCAGCTGGGAGAACGTCTTCGGCTTAACCCGGCCCATCTCCTCTATGAGTTATTTTCGACGCAAACTGTCGTTGAAAGCATCAATCGCCCTCTCGTCGGAGATATCTTCGGCTGATTTCTTAACGATATTCCACCATTGTATGAATGTGCATATCGATTCGCCTAATTTTTGCTTGCACGTCCTCAGTTCCTCGATGGATGCAGGTCGTTTGAATGTGGATTTGATGTTTCGGATGAACTTTTCCTCCAGGTCTCCCCAACTGTTGATTGATTCTTTGGGTAACTGCCATAGCCAGGACCATGCGGCTCCGGTTAAGTGCAATTGCAAGCTCTACATAGCTGTGGATTTTGATCCCCTAGAAGTTTCATTGTTTGTAGATAATCATCTAGCCACGCTTCTAGCTCTTGGAGGCCCTTGTACTTTTGGCGATCGTGTGGTAGCTTGAAATCCTTGGGTACTGCAGTCTTGTGAACCCGATGGGTAAAGCAACTTGCACCATATGTGTCGTGGTCATCCTCGCTTTCCTCAGCTGAGTACCTTTTGTGCATTTCCCAAGCTATATCAATTTTTCCACATGTGATGTTGCCCCTTGCGTCGCGGCTGCACGAAGAGAATGAGTGATATGGTGACCTAGATCTTTGGGTGTTTTCCATCTATCGCGGGCTACTACGATGGCACGGTAATTTGTTGGATTGCGGGACAATCTCCTAGTCTCCCTTTGCGAGAGTTTCTCCCACCATGCCAAGGCCGATGAGGACGGAGCGATGGATAGTTGCCTGCGGATCATCAGCTGCCGGTTGAGTTGTGAGTAGATAAGTTTGAGCTACGATGAGGGAGGCTTGTGCCGTTTTAGCCCTGATATAGCCTGCTGAATCCACGGACATGAATGACAGATTCAGGTCTCGGGTGATGTCGCGTTTGTCGGCTTCAGGTATATTGTTCAGCCGAGAGTCACCCCATCCTGGTTGTGATTGTCCCGCGATGCTTCTAAAGTTGTGGGTGGAGCTGAATTGCGCATGTTGCATGCTTGATTCATCGGCTCTTCTTTTCTGCTCTTACAGGTCCCTTTGTATCTTGATCAATTGCCTCCTTTTCTTGTGAAGGAGGCACCGGTACGCCATTAAGTCATCATGTGTGACGTCCGTCGTCATGGGTACTGCACCCGAGATAGTGTTTCTTGCTTTATCCTATGAAGCTGGTGGCAGCCGAACAGCTATACGTTCAACATCGCATGCTTTGCCTCCTCCTCGGATGACGTGGTTTTATGGTGGTGGTTTTGATCCGTTCCTATAACACCCCAAAACTTCTAATCAAGATTACCAAGTTCAAATCACCCAATTTAGGGTTAACAAAAACTTTTATTAAGAAAATAAATATGAAGGCATGTTAGTTTTGGATTAATGTGTGATTGTTTGAAAATTCCATGTTTGATTGTTGCCAATAATGTGAAATGGTTTAAAGGTGAATACTACATCATCTAGACCAATTACAAAAAAAATCAAAAGAAAAAGAAATCAAATATGAATAAATAAAGCAAATGGTCATTTTGACAAAAGTTAACCACTAGGCCACTTTATGTGCTCCTAGAAGAAGAATTCTAACAGAAACATTTCTACTTCTTTTCACCCCTTGATAGACCAAGTAAAAGTGTATCAAGGCCCCATTTACAAACTTACAAAAACATCTTTCAAATCAATTTAATGGACAGTTGAAAAAAATTGAATCTAGTTCATATTTTAAGATCACACTTTTTCAAAAACCTATCAAATCAATTCCCCTTGACCTCTCCAAGCAAACATAGTTACTCAAGCTTAAGATCAAACCACTCAAAAAATTTGAATCAAAAATTCCAAAGAAAGTTTCTTGTGGCCATTTCATCAAACACCTTAATTACATGAATTAACCTCTAGCCTAACTTCACTGTTTCCATAGTAATTAGTCGACCATTTGGTCCCCTCTTAAACCCCTGTCTCCCCTGAGTCTAACCAAGCCCCAGACCAAGCCCCCATTTGCCATGTGCATAGTGGAGCGCCGCCTATTTTTGGTCGTTGTCGGCCAATAGTGGGCAGAGCGCCAGAGGCAACGCCGCCCTCACCCATGATGCGCACCAGACACGCCTCGCTCCATCGCCACCCCCTATCCAAGCCTCGACCCCAGCCGAGCCCTGGACCACCCTAGCTACGTCGCGCCCAGCCACTCTATGCCATGTCCAGAGCACGCCAGCTCGCCGCGCCCGACCAGCTCGCACAAACCGCGCCTTGCCTTCGCGGTGCATGCTCACACCCGCCATGATCATAGCAACCTCGCAGACAACCTCGTTCGCCGCTGCACGACCCGCAGCCACCCCACACCTCGCATTATGCCCACAAGAACCGCCAGGGAACGCAGCACCGTCCACAAGCCACCGCCACGTCGATAGCCGCCTGTAGCCTCGTCACTGATGAGCTCGTGCTCACACCGTTCGGTCCCCTCGCCGCAGTATAAAGGAGGCCTTCCCTGCCTCATTTCTCCACACCATTCCACTCACCACCTCTCACTAACCCTCCCCCACTTCTTCCCGGAGCAAGGCGAGCTCTCTCTCGCCGGAATTTGGCCGGAGCCTGTCGCTCCTAGAGGAGAAGGGCGTCGTCGATTTCGACCACCCCAAGCCCTACCGTGACCGCGCCTCGACTTGCCGTCGTCTACCACGTCGATCGCCCCTGTCGCCGACCCTAGCTAGAGCCTAGGTGAGCCCCGCCAGACCCCCACTGTCGTGTTAGGGTTGATTCCTCGCTGGAGTAGTTCGTCATCGACAACGACTCACCGCCGTTGGATTAGAATTAGATCGCACGGCCAAGATCCACCGATACCTTTTCGCTTAGATGTAGTCGTTGACTGGTGGACCCTATCTGTCAGCAGCCCGCTGTGTTGTGCAGTGCAGCTGGGCCAGCCCATTTAACTTCCCGCACTGGCCTGGAAATTCAAATGTTGTTTTTTCATTTTTGTTTAGACTAGTTTATGTCCACATATTCATAAATCAATTCAGAGAGTTTCACTGAACCAAATTGCATGATTTAAATTTCGCTAGAAAGTTATTTAAATTATCTATCCAAGTCGGTTGGATTTAAATCGTTTGGAGTTAGAGATAATCTTTAGTAAAAATAACAAGATAGAGACTTTTGCAACTTCAAACATTTTTCAAAAATCAACCATAATATATTTTGAGTTGATTCCAACTCTCAAAAATCACATTTGACAATATCTATCTAAATGTGTAAAAATATTTAGGTTTGCTTGTAGTGACATTGGACTAGTACCAAAAGAATGCTATTAGGGTATTTCTGGTCACTTTAAATCTATTAAATAATAATCTTACACTTTATAAAATGTGACCAACCCTTTAAATCACATTCCCATGTACTAGAATATGTGGTGATGACATGTGTCAACATGACCCCATATTTTAATTAGAGAATATTAATCTTAATTAATTTCGATGAGTAGAAATTACGTTTCTCAAATAAAATAAATAAAACTAGTTCTCTAATTCATGTGATGATTGTGATGATGCTAGATCATCAAGTGTGAGCCTTAGTGTGCTAAATAGAATTAGTTAAGTATTGTTTGGTGATTGTGTATCCCGTATTTATTTATAGACGATAGTACCGACCCAAGCTACGAGGAGGAGGAGTTCTACCCCGAAGAAGAGGAGGAAAACTTCGATCAATGCACCAATCAAGGCAAGCTAACACTTGCAAGTTTCTTAACTATGCAAGCTATTATTGGCAAGCTAGAATTATACAAGTTAACCATGCAAGCTTTAACCTAAGAAAGATGCATTAGGCATGCTTGGTTATACACTTTGATTTATACCCATCCCAAGTTTTACTTGCAAGCTTTACTCTTTTACTTTACCAAAGTTCTTTACTTTTAGTTAGTGCTTTGTGAGTAGTGGAAAGTAGCATAGATAGCATAAATAGTATAAAACTAGGCCTATACTAGATGTCATTCTATGGCATGAGATTGAAGATTAACACCCTCATTAGTGAACACTCTTAATTTAGTGGATAGTGCTAAGCATAAAACTTGATCACTTTAGATGGGAATACTTGGTGAAATGGTTGTGAAAACCTTGGAATGATGAGTCATTCTATTGAAATGTTTTGGACATGTGTTGAGAAACACAAATGGATTTGATGATGAAAATGTGGAGGCATGAGCCTTAGCCCTTTATAAAAACTGATGGTTGGGTTTGGATGCGATACCATTCCAATTTTACCGTACAACCACAATACCTGAATTAGGTAAGGCTTAGCCGGAAGTTTATATGCATTAGTATGGGTTCCCTCACGGAAGAGGTTTGAGCTGAGGCTACCTCGTGAGTGTGAATTGTCCACCTATGCAGTGCCCAGGATGGCAGATGGCCATGGCTGGGAGGCCAAGCTCATAGGGGAGGTGCCTATACTAGAGTGTGTATTGAAAGGTTATGATTGATTATCTGCATACTAAGTATGATGATTCAGGGTTATCCTTGACAGATGTATCGAATTTTGTGGTGAAAGTGTACCACCTCTACAGAGTTTCAAACTATTCGAATAGCCGCATCCGCGGTCATGGACAGTTGGAGTGGCCATAATGTTCCGTCGTCAGATGTTTTCCAAAATGACTTGTGAAGTGAACTATGAATTTGATTTGACCACAACAGGGTTGTGAATGTGAAAACTAGGTTCCCACTTAAGTGATTTAGAACATTTACTTAGTTTTCTTTACTTCTAAACTTAGTTTAGATAAACCTGGTTTTTTGCAAATAAACCTAGATCTTAAGATTCCTACTAGAACTACCTTATTTGTTAGTGATAGTTTGCGAGTACTTAAAGAGTACTCATGGCTATTCTCGTGGCCAGACTATGAGGATGACTATCAGGATGATGGACAGCAAGGTGTCTATGACAACTAGGATCATCTCCCATCGTCAGCATTTCCTGTGACCCTGAAGATGGATCCCACTGCTACGCTTATTATTCCGCTGCTTGTTTGTATTAAGACAAGATCATGAGATCCTTTATTTGTGTAAGACCTTATTATGGTTTGTAATGGATGATGTACTGTGATATCCAATATGTTATGTCTCGCAAAAATGGTAATCATGGGATTGCGATGTATGGCATAACAGGCATCTGGGATTAAAAATCCGGGTGTTGACAAGTTGGTATCAGAGCCATCCTGACCATAGGAGACCCTAGTTAGAATGGACGTCCGAACAAAAACTTAGTTTCAAAACAAAAGAAGTGAGTATTTATGAAAACCTATTCCCACTCTTATCCTTGATTCTTTCAAAAAAAATCATGTTCCTAAAAAATTCTTACATTACTCCATAAAATTTGACACACTTGATTACCCCACTAACTTACTCATCCTAAATTCTTATAGATGGAAGTTCAGTATTGCAAGTTCTACCAGTTGGGCAACGGAGGCCAGCTGATCTTTGAGAGGGATCTAGATGCACTGTCTGAGTACCTTGAGCATCCGCATCCAGAATTCTTCGGTGCCCAACTCAACGATCACCCAGGAGGAGATCTACAATGGATGATAGTTGCAGATCTCAGAGGCGGAATGGAAGCACCCACTTCTGAGAAGATTCAATTCACCTTGCGAGAGAAAAATTGGCTAGATGGATTATCCAGGGCCATGCATGAAGCTCTTTCCCATCTATGTGGGCAAAACATCAACTTGATCCAGGGAACTCGCTTTGCTCACTTTGCAAGGCGTGATTCTATGGGAATGCCATTGGAGATGCCAAGTCACCCAGAGTTGAAGCGCTAGGTGGAGAATCTTGACTTCATGTTGTATGATAGGCAAAAAGAATTGGACAACGCCCGAGCTTACGCCAACCACAACCTTGCCATTGCCGTCAAGAAGGAACAGGCTATAGCCATGCTAGTCAAGGATCGCCAATCACTTCGTCGTCAACGCGAGAAGAAGGATCGCACCATCGATCGTCTTTGCAAGAAGGTGGCTGCTCTCGAGAAGACCATCCGTGAACAGGAAGTCCAGCTTGAAGCAAAAGAGGAGGAGGAGGAAAGTGAAGACATCCAGGGAGATCTTCACTCTTACCTCAGTGATGACAATGACTACCTAGAGGATGATGCCATGGATTTCTACACCGATGATGATGATTCCGACTTCATTGATGATGATTAGATGCACTTGATCATTACCATAGGAATGAGTTGTATCGGTCCCACTGTATCGTAGTTTCACAGAATGGTTCTTAAAACCATATGTTTTCCATTTGTGTTGTGGTGTGTTGGAATTATGCCCTAGAGGCAATAATAAAGATGTTATTATTATAATTCTTGTTCATGATAAAGTTTATATTCCATGCTAGAATTGTATTAAGCGGAAACTTTAATACTTGTGTGGTTTGTGAACAACACCGTGTCCCTAGTACGCCTCTATGGACTAGCTCATTGATCAATGATGGTTAAGGTTTCCTAACCATAGACATGAGTTGTCAATTGATAATGAGATCATATCATTGGGAGAATGATATGGTGGACAGACCCAAACTAAGCGAAGCAATTAGATCGTATCTTTGTGTTCATATTTGCGAAGCTTTTCCTGTGTCAAATATTGTATTCCTTAGACCATGAGATAATACAACTCCCTCGTATCGGAAGAAAGCTTTGAGGTCATCAAACGTCATCCTATGAGAGGGTGATCATAAAGGTGTCTCTCAGGTGATCGGAAAGTATCTGTTGGGTTGTATGTATCGAGATGGGATTTGTCCCTCCCAAGTTGGAGAGATATACTTCGGGCCCACTCGGTAATCGATATCAACACCGCTTGCAAGCATGTGGTTAAGGAGTTAATCACAAAGTGATATCGGATTACGGAACGAGTAAAGTGCTTGCTGTGAACGAGATTGAACTAGGTATGACGATACCGACGATCGAATCTCGGGCAAGTAAAATATCGCGAGACGAAGGGAATATATATATATGGGATTGATTGAATCCTGGCATCGTGGTTCATCCGATATGATCATCGATGAATGTGTGGGAGTCAATATGGGTGCCCAGACCCCGCTGTTGATTATTGATAGAAGATCATGTCTGCATATTCTCGAACCCGCGGGGTCACACACTTAACGTGTCTCGACGCTAGGATAGATTGGATAATTGGTTTATGAATTTTTGTTCGGAGTCTCGGATGGGATCCAGGATATCACGAGAGGTTCCGGAATGGTCCGGAGAATAAGATTCATATAAGGCAGTGCAGTTTTTGGAGTTCGGAATTGTTCCGGATTAATCGGTATTGTACCGGAAGCTTCTAGAACCTTCCGAAGGGGGCCAACGTGGTCCCACCTTCCGAGAGGGGGCATGGGCCTATGAGGGAGTGTCCTGGCCGCATTGGGCCAGGGGCACAAGGCCCCATAGGGCCCAGCCGATCCTAGATAAGTTTAAACTCGTTTAAACTAGAGATAGGATTTCTAGATAAGGGAGAGTTTAAATCGTTTAAATTAGAGATAGGCTTGGAGGATGGGCAAGGGCTGGCCGCACCCCCCCTCTATATATAGAGGGCTGGTGCGCCCCTCCCCCACTACTACACACCTTCCTCCAAACCCTAGTAGCCCTGCTGCCTTCCTCTCTCCCTCCCGACTGTTTGTAGGCGAAGCCCTGCTGCAGAAATTCTCCACCATATACACCGCGCCGTCGTGTTGTAGATCCAATCTATCTCTCCACCCTACTTGCTGGTCCGAGGAAGGAGGAGACGTCGAGGTGCTGCACGTGTGCATCTCACGGAGGCACCGCCACTTGTGGTGCTAGATCGGATCGGATCGCGAGGAGGAGAAGCGAGTACGACTACATCACCCACGTTCCGACGAACGTTCCGCTGTGCGAATCTTCAAGGGTATGAAGATCTAATCCAATCTCTCTCGTTGTTTGCATCTCCTAGATTAGATCTTGGCTTTCCCTCTGTTCGCTTCCGTAGAAAATTTTGATTTACTATGCTGCGAAACCCTTCAGTGGTATCAGAGCTAGATCTATGCGTAGATGTGTTTCACGAGTAGAACGCAACATGGTTGTTGCGGGCGTTGATGTTTTCTGTTGCAAGCCTCTTGTTTGTGTTCTTCTTATGGCGCGGGATAGTGAGATTGAAGCGGTCCAGGCCAACCTTACGCGACGTCGTTCGCGAGACCGGCTCCGCACTTGACGTGTGGCTTGTACCACACATGCGGCTGGTGGATGTCAGTTTCTCTCACTATAGTTGTCATGGGATTAACACCGGAGTTTGGCAACCATAATATCACCGTTGTGGCTTTCCGTAGGTAAGAATCGTTCTTAGCATCTACTCCCATAAGCCACGTAAAACATGCAACAACAAAGTAGAGGCGTCTAACTTGTTTTTGCAGGGAGTGTTTTCTGTGATATGGTATGGCCCAAGATGTGATGTGTATATTGTATGCGATGATCATGTTTTGTAATGTTTCACGACTTGCATGTCGATGAGTACACAACCGGCAGGAGCCATATGGTTGTCTTTATAATTGTGTATGACCTGCGAGTCAACTTCTTATACGCCATGTAATAGCTTTACTTTATCGCTAAGTAGTTAGCAATAGTTGTAGTTGCTATTCGTGGTGGAGGCAATCATGGTGGAGTGATGGAGATCATGCCGGAACGCACAAGATGGAGATCATTGCGCGAAGATTGGCTATACCATGTCACATAAAGTTATATGCATGTGATGTTTATCCTTTTATGTATCTTATCATGCTTAGATCGCGACGGTAGCATTATAAGATGATTCCTCACTTAAAGATCAAGATAAAAACTGTGTTCTCCCCAAGTATGCACCGTTGCGAAAGTTCGTCGTGTCCAAGCATCACGTGATGATCGGGTGCTATAGACTCTACGCTCACATACAACGGGTGCAAGCCAGTTTTGCACACGCGGAAATACTTGGGTCTAACTTGACGAGCCTAGCATGTACAGACATGGCCTCGGAACACAAGAACCGAAAGGTTAAGCATGAGTCATATGAATGATATGATCAACACTTCGTTGTCCACCATTGAAACCACATCTCTTCTCGTGATGATCGGATTAGGTGTGGTGAATTTGGATCGTGTTCACTAAACAACTTGAGGGATGTTGAATTTAGTGGGAGTTCATCTAGTAATTTGATTAAGTTGAACTATTTATCATGAACATAGTCTAAATTGTACTTGCAAATACTGTAGATCACATGGCCAAGTCCAACTTCAACTTCAACGTTTTTGCTGAGAAAGAAAAGCTTAGAAACAATGGGTCTAACTTCACCAACTGGTTCCGCAATCTAAGAATCATTCTGTCTGGCGGACAAAAGGACTATGTCCTTGAGAAAGCGTTAGGTAACCCCCCTGCTGCAACTGCGCCGGCTGATGAGAAAGTTGTCTATCAGTCGCGCAAAGATGATTATGGTGTGATTAAGAGCACCATGTTGTTTGCTATGGAACCGGAACTTCAAAATCGTTTTGAAAACTATCCCGGGCCCTTTGAGATTCTCGAAGAGTTGAAAACCATGTTTCAAACTCAGGCCCGTTCTGAGAGATATGAGATCTCCGAGAAGTTCTTTAACTGCAAGATGGAGGAAGGGAGTTCCGTTAGTGAGCACGCCATTAAGATGTCGGGCTACACTCAACGCCTTGAGCAACTGGACTGCAAGATTCCAGAGGAGCTCAAGATTGACAGGGTTCTGCAATCACTCCCTCCCAGCTACAAAAGTTTTGCAGTGACTCATAATCAGATTGGTTCCACTGATACGATCACCGAGCTCTTCGCAAAGCTGAAGGCTGCGGAGGTGGACATCAAGAAGGATAATCATGTGTTGATGGTCAACAAGCCCTCCTTTAAGAAAGGTAAAGGTGCAAAGAAGCCCTTCAAGAAAAGCGGCGGCAAGCGCGTTGCCCCTGCTGAGAAGAAGCTCAAGTCTGGACCTAAGCCGGACACTGAGTGCTTCTATTGCAAAGACAAGGGTCACTGGAAGCGCAACTGTCCGAAGTACTTAGCGGACAAGAAGGCTGGCACCATCAAAGGTATATTTGATATACATGTTATTGATGTTTTCCTTACTAGCCCTCGTTGTAGTGCCTGGGTATTTGATACTGGTTCAGTTGCTAATATTTGTAACTCGAAACAGGAGCTACGAAATAGACGGCAGCTTGCGATGGATGAGGTGACGATGCGCGTTGGCAACGGATCAAGAGTTGATGTGATGGCCGTCGGCACGCTCTCCTTAGTTTTACCTTCGGGATTAGTTTTAAACCTTAATAAATGTTATTATGTGCCTGCGTTGAGCATGAACATTATTTCTGGATCGTGTTTATTTCAAGACGGTTATTCATTTAAATCGGAGAATAATGGTTGTTCTATTTATATGAGTAACATATTTTATGGTCATGCACCTCTTGTGAATGGTTTATTTCTTCTAAATCTCGAAAGGGATGAAACACACATCCATAACATTGAGGCTAAGAGATGCAAAGTAGATAGTGATAATACTACTTATTTGTGGCACTGTCGTCTAGGTCATATTGGTGTAAAGCGCATGAAGAAACTCCATTCTGATGGACTTTTGGAGTCTCTTGATTTTGAATCATTTGACACATGCGAACCATGCCTCATGGGCAAGATGATCAAAACCCCGTTCTCCGGTATGATGGAGCGGGCAACGGACTTGTTGGAAATCATACATACCGATGTATGCGGACCGATGAGTGTTTCGACGCGCGGTGGATATCGCTATTTTCTCACTTTTACCGATGACTTAAGTAGATATGGGTATATCTATTTAATGAAACATAAATCTGAAACGTTTGAAAAGTTCAAAGAATTTCAGAATGAAGTGGAGAACCATCGTAACAGAAAGATTAAGTTTCTACGATCCGATCGTGGGGGCGAATATTTGAGTTATGATTTTCTCACGCATCTTAAAGCAAGCGGAATTGTTTCGCAACTCACGCCACCCAGAACACCACAGCGCAATGGTGTGTCTGAACGCCGGAATCGAACCCTATTAGATATGGTCCGATCGATGATGTCTCTTACTGATTTGCCGTTATCATTTTGGGGTTATGCATTAGAAACCGCTACATTCACTTTAAATAGGGCTCCATCTAAATCCGTTGAGACGACACCGTATGAACTGTGGTTTGGTGCTAAACCTAAGTTGTCGTTTCTTAAAGTTTGGGGATGCGAAGCTTACGTCAAGAAGTTGATGCCGGACAAGCTCGAACCCAAAGCAGAGAAATGCGTCTTCATAAGATACCCTAAGGAAACTATTGGGTATACCTTCTATCACAGAACCGAAGGCAAAGTGTTTGTCGCAAAGAACGGTTCCTTTCTTGAGAAGGAGTTTCTCTCGAAAGAAGTGAGTGGGAGGAAAGTAGAGCTAGACGAGGTTATTGAACCTTCTCTTGAATTGGAGAGTAGCGCAGCACCTGAAATTGTTCCAGTGCCGCCTGCACCAACAATAGAGGAAGCTAATGACAAGGATCATGAAGCTTCGGAAGATGCTGCTACTGAACGTCGCAGGTCGACAAGGTCGCGTGCCCCTCCTGAGTGGTACGGCAACCCTGTCCTGACTGTCTTGTTAGTAGAAGACAGCGAACCTACGAACTATGAGGAAGCGATGATGAGCCCAGACTCTGAGAAATGGCTAGAAGCCATGAAATCTGAATTGGGATCCATGAGGGAAAACCAAGTATGGACTTTGGTGGACCCTCCTAGCGACCGAAAGGCCGTTGAGTGCAAATGGATCTTCAAGAAGAAAACGGACGCGGATGGTAATGTTACCGTCTATAAAGCATGGCTTGTTGCGAAAGGTTTTCGACAAGTTCAAGGTGTTGACTACGATGAGACTTTCTCTCCCGTAGCGATGTTTAAGTCCATTCGGATTTTATTAGCAATTGCTGCGTTTCATGATTATGAAATATGGCAAATAGATGTCAAGACTGCTTTCCTCAATGGCAACATTGATGAAGAGTTGTATATGATGCAACCCGAAGGTTTTGTCGATCCTAAGGATGCTGATAAAGTATGCAAACTTCAGCGTTCCATTTATGGACTGAAGCAAGCGTCTCGGAGTTGGAACCTTCGTTTTGATCAAGTGATCAAGAGCTTTGGATTTGTTCCAAATTGCTACGAAGCTTGCATCTACAAGAAAGTGAGTGGGAGCTCGGTGACGTTTCTGGTACTATATGTGGATGACATATTGATTATTGGAAATGACATCGACATGCTTAACGATGTGAAGAGTTATTTGAACAAGTGTTTTTCAATGAAAGACCTAGGTGAAGCTGCTTATATATTGGGCATCAAAATCTATAGAGATAGACAAAGACGCCTGATAGCTTTAAGCCAGAGTACATACCTAGACAAAGTTCTGAAAAGGTTCAGAATGGATAAGGCATTGAAAGGTTCAGTGCCTATGTTGTCAGGTAAGATATTGAGCAAGGCTCAGTGTCCAGCTACGGTAAATGATAGGGAAGCTATGAGCAAAGTGCCTTATGCCTCGGCCATAGGTTCCATCATGTATGCCATGCTGTGTACTAGACCGGATGTGTCCAATGCTCTTAGTTTGACGAGCAGATATCAAAGTGATCCAGGAGTGGAACACTGGACAGCCATGAAGAACATCCTAAGGTACCTAAATAGGACTAAAGAAATGTTCTTAGTCTATGGGGATGATGAACAACTCATCGTAAAAGGTTACGTCGATGCTAGTTTCGACACCGACAAGGATGATGCTAAATCTCAGACAGGATACATGTATATTTTGAATGGAGGAGCTGTGAGCTGGAGAAGCTGCAAGCAAAGCGTGGTCGCGGGATCTACAGTAGAAGCGGAATACATGGCTGCTGCAAAAGCGTCAAGTGAAGGAGTTTGGATCAGAAACTTCATCACTGAGCTTGGCGTGGTTCCAAGTGCATTGGACCCACTGGAGATATTGTGTGACAACACTGGCGCCATAGCACTCGCTAAGGAACCAAGATATCATCCAAAGACCAAGCATATCAACCGCAAGTTTCATATAATCCGAGATTATATAGCAGATGGAGATCTGAAGATCAGCAAAGTACATACATATCTGAATGTCGCAGATCCATTGACTAAACCTCTTCCACGTGTAAAACATGATCAGCACCTCAGTGCCATGGGTGTGAGATTGTTGCCAAATGTAAACTAGATTATTGACTCTAGTGCAAGTGGGAGACTGTTGGAATTATGCCCTAGAGGCAATAATAAAGATGTTATTATTATAATTCTTGTTCATGATAAAGTTTATATTCCATGCTAGAATTGTATTAAGCGGAAACTTTAATACTTGTGTGGTTTGTGAACAACACTGTGTCCCTAGTACGCCTCTATGGACTAGCTCATTGATCAATGATGGTTAAGGTTTCCTAACCATAGACATGAGTTGTCAATTGATAATGAGATCATATCATTGGGAGAATGATATGGTGGACAGACCCAAACTAAGCGAAGCAATTAGATCGTATCTTTGTGTTCATCTTTGCGAAGCTTTTCCTATGTCAAATATTGTATTCCTTAGACCATGAGATAATACAACTCCCTGGTATCGGAAGAAAGCTTTGAGGTCATCAAACGTCATCCTATGAGAGGGTGATCATAAAGGTGTCTCTCAGGTGATCGGAAAGTATCTGTTGGGTTGTATGTATCGAGATGGGATTTGTCCCTCCCAAGTCGGAGAGATATACTTCGGGCCCACTCGGTAATCGATATCAACACCGCTTGCAAGCATGTGGTTAAGGAGTTAATCACAAAGTGATATCGGATTACGGAACGAGTAAAGTGTTTGCTGTGAACGAGATTGAACTAGGTATGACGATACCGACGATCGAATCTCGGGCAAGTAAAATATCGCGAGACGAAGGGAATATATATATGGGATTGATTGAATCCTGGCATCGTGGTTCATCCGATATGATCATCGATGAATGTGTGGGAGTCAATATGGGTGCCCAGACCCCGTTGTTGATTATTGATAGAAGATCATGTCTGCATATTCTCGAACCCGCAGGGTCACACACTTAACGTGTCTCGACGCTAGGATAGATTGGATAATTGGTTTATGAATTTTTGTTCGGAGTCTCGAATGGGATCCGGGATATCACGAGAGGTTCCGGAATGGTCCGGAGAATAAGATTCATATAAGGCAGTGCAGTTTTTGGAGTTCGGAATTGTTCCAGATTAATCGGTATTGTACCGGAAGCTTCTAGAACCTTCCGGAAGGGGGCCAACGTGGTCCCACCTTCCGGGAGGGGGCATGGGCCTATGAGGGAGTGTCCTGGCCGCATTGGGCCAGGGGCACAAGGCCCCATAGGGCCCAGCCGATCCTAGATAAGTTTAAACTCGTTTAAACTAGAGATAGGATTTCTAGATAAGGGAGAGTTTAAATCGTTTAAACTAGAGATAGGCTTGGAGGATGGGCAAGGGCTGGCCGCACCCCCCCTCTATATATAGAGGGCTGGTGCGCCCCCTCCCCCACTACTACACACCTTCCTCCAAACCCTAGTAGCCCTGCTGCCTTCCTCTCTCCCTCCCGACTGTTTGTAGGCGAAGCCCTGCTGCAGAAATTCTCCACCATATACACCGCGCCGTCGTGTTGTAGATCCAATATATCTCTCCACCCTACTTGCTGGTCCGAGGAAGGAGGAGACGTCGAGGTGCTGCACGTGTGCATCTCACGGAGGCACCGCCACTTGTGGTGCTAGATTGGATCGGATCGCGAGGAGGAGAAGCGAGTACGACTACATCACCCACGTTCCGACGAACGTTCCGCTGTGCGAATCTTCAAGGGTATGAAGATCTAATCCAATCTCTCGTTGTTTGCATCTCCTAGATTAGATCTTGGCTTTCCCTCTGTTCGCTTCCGTAGAAAATTTTGATTTACTATGCTGCGAAACCCTTCAGTATTGTGTGCTTTGAATGAATGAATGAGAAGAAGTTAGTTTGCAAAACCTGAGTCAAACTCAAAGTTAAACCATTTGAAAACAAAACCATGAACCTTAGAAATTTTCCCTTATCTCACTATCTATCTCAATCTTCAGATGACTCATGGAAACCCTGGAGGAAGCAGCTCATCGCAGGACCCGATGCTGCAGATTCTGCAGATGCTAGTTTCTAACCGTGAAGCTAGTAGAGCCGAACTCCAAGCCAACCTTGCCACTCTTCAACAGATAGCTCAGATGTCCCACAATAATCAAGGCCATGGAAATCAGGATCACCATGGATCCAAGCTTAAGAACTTTCAGAATACCAATCCCCCTATCTTCAACAAATCTGAGGATCCCTTAGATGTTGATGACTGGCTGCAAACCATGGAGAACAATCTGGAATTCGCAGGAGTTGAAGCCAATGAGAAGGTACTATTTGCCACCCATTATCTAGCAGGAGATGCAAGAGCCTGGTGGAATAGCACCCGTACTATGAATGACGGTCAGATGATGACTTGGGAAGCATTCAAGATCAAGTTCAGCCGCACCCATGTGCCACAAGGTTTGGTCACTAGGATGAGAGATGAGTTCAGGGAACTGAAGCAAGGAAGGATGACGGTAGTTCAGTACCGTGACAAATTTCTATACCTCGCTAGGTATTCCCCTGATGAGATCAACACTGAAGCCAAGAAGATGGAAAGGTTCCTGAATGGATTGCATGATGAGATGTAGACTATGTTAGTCAACATCCGTTTTCGAGATCTAGAGGAGCTTGTAGACTCGGCCATCCAGATGGAAGGGAAGATCAACCAAGCCAATGACAATCGCAAGCGCAGGATGATGCACCAGACTGGGTCCCACAATACCCAGAAGTATCGCCCCAACCCATCTGCAGGATATGCCCCAAGAAACAATAGACCCCCGATGTCTCGTCCAAGCTACCCCAATCATAGCGGAGGAAACTTGAAGTCTAGAGGAAACCATAAAAACAACCCCGGCAACTCCAACAACTTCAACCGTGCACCGCCCAAGTCCAACAACAACAACAACGATACTGCCCCAAGGACTGGAAGCAATGTCGTGCCTGTTGCAGCCAAAGACAAGTCCCAGATTACTTGCTTTGAATGTGGAGTCAAGGGTCACTACTCCAATGACTGCGCCAAGAAGCTTGCAGCCACCACCAATGTGAATTCCCCAGCTCAGCACCAACGCCGTGTTCAGCCTGGAAGGAGATTTGCCCTAGGGAATTCGCTTAACCGTAACGGCCGTCTGTTCCACATGAATGTTGAAGAAGCCCAGGAAGCGCCCGATGTCGTGCTGGGTATGTTTTCTGTTAACTCGGTACTTGCAAGAGTGTTGTTTGATTCTGGAGCATCGCACTCATTTGTTACAGAAGAATTTGCATGCACTAGTAAGATTCAACCATCAAAATTGAAGCATGTTATGATAGTTCAAATACCTGGTTCAACCACCAAAGCTAGAAAAATTTGCAAGGTTGTACCTATAAGAATCCATGGGATAGATTTTTATGCCAATATAATAGTACTTGGAACCAAAGGTTTGGAAGTAGTACTAGGAATGGATTGGATGTCGAAACATAAAGGATTGATCGACTGTGCCAAGAAAGCCATAACCATGACCAGTAGCTCTGGAGTATCAGTAGAGCATGTTTCTGAAACCTTGCCCTGTCAATTCAAATGCAACAAGAGTCTATCCCAACCAACCATAGACAGAGTCAGAGTAGTCTGTGAATACCCCGACATATTCCCATATGAATTGTCTGGTATGCCCCCAGATCGGGATATCGAGTTCATTATTGAACTAATTCCTGGAACTGGACCCATAGCTCAGAGACCTTATAGTATGAACCCATATGAGTTAGTGGAGCTGAAGAAGCAACTTGATGCTATGCTGGAGAAAGGTTTGATTCAACCAAGTGTGTCGCCATGGAGATCGCCAGTTTTTTTGTGGATAAGAAAGATGGAGGTAACCGTCTGTGCATGGATTACCGGAAGCTGAATGATGTCACTATCAAGAACAAGTACCCACTACCAAAGATTGAGGATTTGTTTGATCAGTTGACGGGCATCAACTCAAGATTATTGCAACGAATATTCCAAAGACCGCCTTTACCACCAGATATGGATTGTATGAGTATACGGTCATGTCTTTTGGATTAACCAATGCCCCCGCTTATTTCATGAATCTCATGAATAAGATTTTTATGAACTTCCTGGATAAGTTTGTTGTTGTTTTTATCGATGATATCCTAATCTATTCCAAGTCAGAAGAAGACCATGAGCTACACCTGAGAACCATCCTTGAAACCTTCAGAGAGAATCAGTTGTATGCCAAGTTTAGAAAATGTGAGTTCTGCCTGAAAGAAGTAGGATTCCTCGGACATATTGTGTCGCCAGGAGGAGTCGCTGTCAATCCCGCCAAGATCAAAGATGTTGAGGAATGGAAATCCCCAACCACTCAAACCCAAGTCCATGCATTTCTCGGATTAGCAGGATACTACTGTAGGTTCGTTGAAGGATTTTCGAGCATCGCAAGACCAATGTCCCAACTATTGAAGAAAGATAAGAAGTTTGAATGGACCGACAAATGTGAAGCAAGTTTTCAAGAACTCAAGAAGAGATTGATTTCAGCCCCAATCTTGATTATGCCAGATATCAAGAAGCCTTTTGATGTGTATTGTGATGCATCCAAGATTGGTCTCGGATGTATGTTGATGCAAGAAGGGAAAGTCATAGCATATATGTCCCGACAACTGAAGAAGCATGAGCAAAACTACCCTACCCATGATCTTGAACTAGCAGCTGTAGTTTTAGCTTTGAAGACATGGCGTCATTACCTTATGGGTAACCGCTTTGAGATTTATTCGGATCACAAGAGTCTGAAGTATATCTTCACTCAGAAAGAGCTGAATATGAGTCAAAGGAGATGGATAGAGTTAATCAAGGATTATGACCTTGACATTCACTATCACCCCGGCAAAGCTAATGTGGTAGCGGATGCTCTTAGCAGATTACCGTGTAGGTTAAACACCATGATCAAAGAAGCCCAGCCAAATTTGCATGAAGAGTTGGAGCAGTTTAGAACAGAGCTAGTTAGCCAAGGATTTTTAGCTAGCATTGAACTTCAACCCACTTTGATTAGTCAGATCAAGGAGGCGCAGAAAGGAAATGCAAGTATCGACGGAATCAAACGTCGTATTGGTACAGGAAAGGTACCTGGATTTACCGAAGATGAAAAAGGAGTTTTGTGGTACAAAGGACGTATATGTGTGCCAGCAGATTCGGGGCTGAAGCAAGTTATCATGCAGGAAGCTCATGATACTCGTTATTCTATCCACCCCGGAGGAACGAAGATGTATCGGGATTTGAAGGAGCAATTTTGGTGGCACGAGATTAAGAGAGAAATCGGAAGCTACATAGCCAAGTGTGATATCTGTCAGAGAGTCAAAGCGGAACATCAGAGACCCGCAGGACTGTTGCAACCATTGCAGATTCTGGAATGGAAATGGGATTCTGTTGGAATGGACTTTATCACCGGTTTGCCTACTTCTAGTAGGGGAAATGACTCTATTTGGGTTAAAGTTGAAAGACTGTGCAAGGTAGCCCATTTTATACCTGTCAAGACAACCTACCAGAGTTCGAAGCTAGCAGAGTTGTACATTGCTAGAATTGTCAGTTTGCATGGAACCCCCAAGACCATAGTGTCGGATTGAGGAACCGATGGACAGACTGAAAGAGTCAACCAAATCTTAGAAGACATGTTGAGAGCTTGTGTGCTAGAATATGGATCAAAATGGGAAGATTGTCTGCCTTTCGCAGAATTCTCATACAACAACAGTTATCAAGCCAGTTTGCAAATGGCCCCATTTGAATTTCTGTATGGAAGGAAGTGTTGTACCCCCCTGAATTGGTTGCAAGTAGGAGAGAGTCAGATTTTCGGACCCGACATCCTACGAGAAGCCGAAAAGAAGGTTCACAAAGTCCGTGAGCACCTCAAGACCACCCAATCTAGATAGAAGAGTTATGCCGACAAGAGACGTCGAGACCTGACCTTCAATGTCGGAGATTTTGTGTATCTCAAAGTGCCGCCCTTGAAGGGAATGCAGCGTTTTCAACTAAAAGGAAAGTTAGCCCCCAGATATATTGGACCCTTCAAGATTCTGAATCACCGAGGAGGAGTCTCTTATCAACTGGAACTGCCAGAGGAGATGTCAGCCATTCATAATGTGTTCCATATCTCGTTACTTCGCAAATGCTTGGAAGTTCCGGAGAAGAATGAAGTTTTAAAGAACATCGATCATCGAGCCATTGATATCAACAAGGATCTGATGTATCATGAAGTACCCGTTCGTATTTTGGAGGAAGCTTTCAGAACCACCAAGACCTGGAGTATCAAGTTTCTCAAGATCCAATGCAGCAACCATTCCGAAGAAGAAGCTACTTGGGAGCGAGAAGATTACATTAGGACTGAGTTTACAGATCTCTTTAGTTCCTAGTTTTTCTTAAATCTTGGGACGAGATTTTGTTTAAGGAGGGAAGGTTTGTAACACCCCAAAACTTCTAATCAAGATTATCAAGTTCAAATCACCCAATTTAGGGTTAACAAAAACTTTTATTAAGAAAATAAATATGAAGGCATGTTAGTGATGCATTAATGTGTGATTGTTTGAAAATGCCATGCTTGATTGTTGCCAATGATGTGAAATGGTTTAAAGGTGAATACTACATCATCTAGACCAATTACAAACAAAATCAAAATAAAAAAGAAATCAAATATGAATAAATAAAGCAAATGGTCATTTTGACAAAAGTTAACCACTAGGCCACTTTGTGTGTTCCTAGAAGAAGAATTCTACCAGAAACATTTCTACTTATTTTCACCCATTGCTAGACCAATGTAACATCCTAAAACTTCAATCCAAGCTTATCAAGATCAAATCATCCAAAAATAGGGTTAACAAAAACTTTTCCAAATTTAAAATGAAAGCATTCATATATGTATGCATTTTAAAATAGGAGTTGTTTGAATTGCCCTGATTGATTGATCCAATGCTTGTAAAATGTTTCTTAGGTGATTTAAACATCATCTACATCATTCCCAAACTTTTCCTAAAGAAAATCAAATCAAAAAGAATTAAAAAAGAGGAATGGTCATTTTGGCAAATTTAACTCTCATGCCTACTTTGGCTATTCCTAGTACTTAATTCTTAACAAAAACAATTCTTGATCTTTGCACCCCTTGCTAGTACACATAATGAGGTACCAAGGCCCACCTTTTGATCTGCTAAAAACATTCTGTTAACTATTTTAAATGACAGTTTAAAATTGAATCTAATGCATATGCATAGATCACCCCTATTTCAAAAACCATCTATTTGAGCTCCATTTTCAAAACCCTTGCAACCAGAGACTACCTATCACTAGTGGAGATCACTCAAAAATTTTGAAACCAAAATTCAAAACTTTCTTTCATGCAGCCATTTCATCAAACACCTTGCTGCCAGGATAATATTGGCCTAACTAATACTATTTTAGGTTGATTTTTGTCTAGCCATTGCAATGTTCTTTGATCATCTTGTCCCCCTCAAGCCTGACCAAACCAACCCCAGCCTCTTCCCTAACCCCTAGCTGCACTGCACTGCCATGCCGAGCCCTCTCTCGCCGGCCGACAGTGCATTCCCAGTAGCAGCCCTCTCCAGCCCCTCTCCTCATGTCTAGCAGCTTGCCAGTGGTCCACCTCCACCGCCCAACCAGCCCTAGGCCAGAGGCAGAGAGCATAGCGGCCAGGAACCGCCGCGTCCAGAGCCGGTCGAGCATGCCGATGCCGCCCCTAGAGCATGCCCTGTCCCCGCTCGCACAGACCATCCCTTGGCACCAGCCCGTGCCCGCCGCTCTACCTCGACCTGGAGAACACCCCAAACATCCCCGTTTGCCGCCCAAAGCCTCACAGCCACCGCTCGCCGTGGACACCACCGCTTCGGCCGCGCAAAGCGCCACCTCGCCCAGACCGCGTGCCACCGCCCCTACGGCCGCATTTAAGTTCTAGAGCACCGCCAGGGAACCGCCCATTGATCGCCACCCCCAGCCATGCCACTACCCCGCCGTAGCCTTGTCGCCGGAGTCGCCTGCCCATCCCGCTCGGTCTCACCGTCGGGCCTATAAAAGGAGCCCTCCCCAGCCTCTTCTCTCCACACCATTCCACTCCCCTCACCTCTCTGAACCTCACCCACCTCTAGCTGGAGCAAGGCGAGCTCTGCCTCGCCGGAATTGGAGCCGGAGCAGCCGTGGCAGGAGGAGAAGGGCGTCGTTGATTGCGACCACCCCAAGCTCCGCCGCAACCGCGCCTCGCCTCACCGTCGTATTCCATATTGTTTGCCCGCCTCGCCGACCCCGCTGGAGCCCTGGTACACCCCCAGTAGACCCCCACCGAGCCACTAGGGTTCGAGCTCGTCGGCGACCTATTCGTCATCGACGACGACCCTTAGTCGTTGATCTCGCTTCTAATCCTACGGCCCACAGCGCGCGTACCGTTTCACGTGTTAAGTGCCGCTGACACGCGGGACCCCCCTGTCAGCTGAGCCCCGCGCCGCGGAGAGCCACTGGGCCGGCCCATTCCTTTTCCCGTGCTAGCCCATCGATTCAAATCTGGATTTTTCTTTTTAGTTAAATCTAGTTTTTGTCCCCTAGTTTGAAAATCAATTCAGAGAGTTTTAGAAATCCAAATTGCATGAAACCATTTTTTTCTGAAAGGTATTGAAATGCTCTATCCAAGCCCATTGGATTTAATTCAATTAGAGTTATAGATCTCTCCTAATAAAAATAACAAAATATAAGCTTTTGCAACTTGCAACATTTTTATAAAATCCACCAAGTTAGCTTTTGAGTTCATTCCAACTCTCAAAAATCACATTTCATCATATCTATCTAACCATGTAATAATATTAAGGTTGACATGCAGTGACTTTGGACTAGTACCAAAATAATGCTATATAGGCATTTCTAGTCACTTTAAATCACTAAATAATGAACTTAAACCAAAGTAATATTGATCCAACCCTTAAATCTCATTCCCACATGTTAGAATATGTGGTGAGGACATGTGTCCACATGATCCCATATTTTGGTGGTGAATATTAAATTTTAGTTAATATTTCAATGAGTAGAAATTACTTTTCTAAAATAAAAAGGATGAAACTATTGAAATTAAACTTGTGATGTTTGTGATGATAATAGATCATCAATTGTGTGTTTTAGACTGCTACTTAGCCTAGTTAAGTATTGTTTGGTGATTGTGCACTCCCTATGTATTTATAGACGCTGGTACCGACCAAGCTTTCGAGGAGGAGGAGTTCTACCAAGAAGAAGAAGAAGAAGAAGAAGAAGAAGAAGAAGAAAACTTCAACCACTGCACCAACCAAGGCAAGCTATTGTTAGCAAGCTAGAATTAAGCTAGATGAATGAGCAAGGATGCTTTAGGCATGCTTTGATCACACCCCTTTTTAACTATTAGTACCCCAAGTCTTACTAGCAAGTTTTACTCCCCTTAGTATGCAAAGTTCCTTACTTTTTGAAGGTAGCATAAAAGAATAAAACTTGACCTACTTAGAAACCTTTAGATGTCATTCTATGGCATGAGATTGATCCCATCCTTCCCCTTTTGTGAACACTCTTAACTTAGTATTTTAGAGTAGATCAAAAACTTGAGTCACTTTAGATGGGAACAAGTGGTGAAAATGAATTGTGAAAACCTTGGAATGATGAGTCATTCTATTGAGATGTTTTGACATGTGTTGAGAAACACAACTGGTTTATGATGATGAAAATGATGAGGCATGAGCCTTAACCCATTTATAAAACTGATGGTTGGATTCGGATGCGATACCATTCCAAATTTATCGTACAACCACACTACCTGAATTGGGTAAGGCTTAGCTAGAAATTTATATGCATTAGTATTAGTTCCCTCACGGGAGAGGTTTGAGATGAGGCTACCTCTCAATGTTGTCCACCTATGCAGTGCCCAAGATGACTGATGGTCATGGTTGGGAGGCCATACTCATAGGAGAGGTGCTTATACTAGGGTGTGTAAAGGGAAGGTTATGTTTGATTATCTGCATACTAAGTATGATGATTCAGGGTTATCCCTGACAGATGTATCGAATCTTGTGGTGAAAGTGTACCACCTCTACAGAGTGTCAAACTATTCGAATAGCCGCGTCCGCGGTTATGGACAGTTGGAATGGCCATACTGTTTCGTTGTCAGATGTTTTCTAAATAATTTGAAATTAATGATGAACTTTGACTTAACCACAACAGGGTTGTGTTTATGATAATAGCTTCCCAACTTAAGTGATTCTAGAACTTTACTTTATCTTTCTTTGCTTCTGAACTTAGCTTAGGTTTCAAACTTAACTTGATAGTTAACTTAGATTCAGCACTTTAACTTAGAATTATACTCCTTGTTAGTAGTAGTTTGCGAGTACTTAAAGAGTACTCATGGCTTTTTTCCCTGGCTATTATCATGGCCAGACTATGAAGGAGATTATCAAGATGATGGTCAGCAGGACGGCTATGATAACTAGGACTATCTGCCTTTGTCAGCATTGCCTGTGCCCCTGAAGATGGACCCCACCGCTACGCTTATCTTTTATTTTCCGCTGCTTGTTGTATTAAAGACTGGATCATGAGATCCTTATTTGTGTAAAACCTGATGTATCGTATGTAATGGATGATGTACTATGATATCCAATCCGTTATGTCTCGCAAAAATGGTAATCCTGGGATTGCGAGGTATGGCATAACGGGCATCTGGGATTAAAAATCCGGGTGTTGAGAACCAAGTAAAAGTGTATCAAGGCCCACTATACAAACTTACAAAAACATCTTTCAAATCAATTTAATGGACAGTTGAAAACTGAATCTAGTTCATATGTTAAGATCACACTTTTTCAAAAACCTATCAAATCAATCCCCCTTGACCTCTCCAAGCAAACATAGTTACTCAAGCTTAAGATCAAACCACTCAAAAAAATTGAATAAAAAATTCCAAAGAAAGTTTCTTGCGACCATTTCATCAAAAACCTTAATTACATGAATTAACCTCTGGCCTAACTTCACTGTTTCCACAGTAATTAGTCGACCATTTGGTCCCCTCTTAAACCCTCTGTCTCCCCTGAGTCTAACCAAGCCCTAGACCAAGTTCCCCTTTGCCGTGTGCACAGTGGAGCGCCACCCGTTTTTGGTCGTCGCCGGCCGACAGTGGGCAGAGCGCCAGAGGCAACGCCACCCTCGCCCACGACAGGCACCAGACACGCCTCGCTCCACCGCCACCCCATGTCCAAGCCTCGACCCCAGCTGAGCCCTGGACCACCCTAGATACGCTGTGCCCAGCCTCTTTGTGCCATGTCCAGAGCACGCCAGCTCGCACAGACCGCGCCTTGCCTTCGCCGTGCGTGCTCATGCCCGCCATGATCACAGCAACCCCGTTCGCCGCCGCGCGACCCGCAACCGCCCACGCCTTGCCATTACGCCAGAACCGTCCACTAGCCACCGCCACGCCGATAGCCGCATGTAGCCTCGTCACCAACAAGCTCGCGCCCACACCGTTCGGTCCCCTCGCCGCAGTATAAAAGGAGGCCACCCCTGCCTCATTTCTCCACACCATTCCACTCACCACCTCTCACTTATCCTTTCCCACTTCTTCCCGGAGCAAGGCGAGCTCTCTCTTGCCAGAATTTGGACGGAGCCCGCCGCTGCTGGAGGAGAAGGGCACCGTTGATTTCAACCACCCCAAGCCCTGCCATGACCGCGCCTCGACTCGCCGTCGTCTACCACGTCGATCTCCCTATCGCTGACCCTAGATGGAGCCTAGGTGAGCCCCGCTAGACCCCTACCGCCGTGGTAGGGTTGATTCCTCGCCGGAGTAGTTCATCGTCGATGACGACTCACCGCCGTTGGATTAGAATTAGATCGCACGGCCTAGATCCACCGATACCGTTTCGCTTAGATGCAGGCGCTGACTGGTGGACCCCATCTGTCAGGAGCCCGCTGCGATGTGCAGTGCACCTGGGCCAGCCTGTTTTGTTGGGTCCGCGGCATAGAAAACAAAAATTTCCTACGGTGTGAACTACACGCCAAGATCTATCTACTAGGTACAAAGCAACGGGTGGACATACATCCAACGAGAACTTACCCTCGTAGACAACGAGCTTTGTTAACGAGTAGGAACTCGTGGTTGATGTAGTCGTAAACTTGCCGATCTCAAGACCGTGAGGAAGTCCAGCAGGTCCGGCTCTAGCACGTCCATCAGATCCAGCTCCAGCACCACCAAGTCCAGCACCGCAAAGCAGCGGTGCATCCGTGATCACACACACGTCCGGTACCCCGACAACCTCCGTCCCTCCCTCCAGCAAAGCAGCGGAAGCAGCAACTCCTTTCCAGATAAAGCCACCGGGAACATGTATCTCGCTAATTCGAGACCATGGGGGAATAATACTAGAGGGGGAGAGAGATCCTTCACAAGGAGGTGTGTTTGAGAAGTGAGGAGACGGTGGCCTTTTATACGAGGAGGGAGGGTACCCCTCCTTCATGCGTGGCGCATGGAGGAGGTGTCTCTTCACCTCCTCCATTCATGTGGTGGTAACCCCTCCACATTAAAATGCCTCTTCACATTCCCTTTTAAAGTCTCCACTTTAAATGCATTAAATTTCTCCAAATTTAATGCTCTCTCATTTAATAAAACTCTTTTATTATTTTTATTCAGAATTTTGTTAATTACTTTAATTAACAAACATTCACATAAAACCCCCTGCAACATTTCAATATTACATGCAGAACCAATTTCAGCAATTTCACCCCGAAACAGTTTCTGTGTCTATTGAAATAATTCCAGCGCTTTCTTAAATCTTTATCTGAAACATATTTGCTCCAAATGGTGTCGGTATCCCTTAAGTGTGTCACCCTACGGTTCGCGAATAATGCAGACATGATCGAGACCCCTCTCAGATCAATAATCAGAAGCGTGACCTGGAGATCCATACCGACTCCTACACATTCAACGATGACTTCTGTGATCGTGAGAACCTTTAACGCTAGTAACTAAATCCTTTTGTCTCGCGATATATTACATGTCCGAGATTCGATCATTGGTATCTCATACCTAGTTTGATCTCGTTACTGACATGCACTCTTTTCTCATTCCCGTGATATAACATTCTAGTGATCACATCACTTGCTTGCAAGCTATTTCAATGTGATATCACCGAGAGGGCCCAGAGTATATCTATCCGTCTTCGGGATGGACAAATACCACTCTTGATCCATGAGCCTCAACATAACACCTTCGTAGCACTGAACCCACCTTTATAGTCACCCTGTTACGGTGTGACGTTTGATGTTATCAAGATACTCTTCCGGTGTTAGCAATTAACATGATCTCATGGTCTAAGGATAAAGATTACTTCGTTTGATATTATAGCAATATAAACATAATGACTTTGATCGTAATGCTATACTTCGGATGAATGTTCATCACATCATTCCACCAATGGTGTGACCTTGTTATTAACAACATCCAATGTCTATGATCAGGAAACCTTGATCATCTTGTTAATCAACAAGCTAGTCTGTAAGAGAGGCATAACTAGGAACCCTTTTTGTTTATTAAACACACATGTATTGATGTTTACGATCAATACAATTATAGCATGCAAAATAAACATTTATCATAAACATGGAATAAGATAATAACCACTTTATTATTGCCTCTCGGGCATATTCCCTTCAGTCTCCCACTTGCACTAGAGTGAATAATCTAGTTTGAAAAACTTTGCGTATTGAACACCAATGGCTTTCTGGTGTTGCATATACGCTATTGCTAGTGGTTAACATAATCTCCGGATCTGACAGTTTTAGGTCCGTCTGTATTTGCATGTCTTTGCGTCTCTACGCATCACTCATTCTCAAATGAGATGGCATTGTATAAATTTGGTCCTTTGGTGAGACCTTTAGTTTGTTCGGCTCAAAATATGTTGATATTATTGTCACACAATATATCTTCATAGTATTACCCCACTTTGAACCACACCTAGTTTGATAACAAACTACTTAACACAAATGCCCTCCTTTGCTGCTACATAGCAGTTATATACTTAGCCTTTTGTTGTAGTATCCGTCACAATATCTCAACTTTGGAACTCATCCAAATCCATCATGGAACATCCTTTCCATTATATTATGCCACCCATAGTCTAAATTGAGATAAATTTAATTTGTATCTTGTGACAAAACTAGTATCAATGTAACACTTTACAATGAACTACCTTTAACTATTTGTCACTTATACATTATATATTCTTAGTTCTTCAAAAGCTCATAAGAATATCTTTACTATTGTCCAATGATCATCTTATGAATCATTCTGGTATATGCTCATAACATTTAGAGCATAGGACATTCTGGATATATACATATCATGGTATAATCGATCAGAATCTTCATGTGATTCTACTCACCAAGTGTTGAAACACTTGAATCTGAATACAATTCTTTCCATGCAGCAAGAACCTTTCTTGTTGTTTCCATATTGAACCCTTTCAATATCTCATATTGAACCCTTTCAATATCTTATATATATGTATGTCTGGCACAACCATATTAGCGCCTTAATCTATCCATATAGATATTGATGCCTAATATTCTGGGTTTGCCCAAGTCTTTCATCGAAATCTTATTTTAATGAAATCCTTAACTTGTGTCAATTCAAGATACATCATTTCCAATCAACAATATGTCCTCTACATAATGTATTAGAAATATGTCTCAGCGCTCCCACTTAATTTCTTGCAAATGCAAGCATCTTCATCATCTCCGATGAATTTAAACTCTTTTAACAGTTTCATCATGGTGAAGATTCCAACTCCGCTATGCTTACTTCAACTATTGAAGTTTACATGCCCTTTTAGCACCCTTTGAATTAACAAAACCCTTCGGACCATTTCATGTACATGTCCTAGGTTACCGTTCTATTAGAAGAACCTTGTTTTGTTTATTCAACTACCATATACCAAATTATATGTAGTGGTTGCTACATTAATCCGTCAAGACTATATATCGCTATGAAAGATCATAGCTTGTCATAGTCAACTCCTTGAACATTGTCATAAACTTCTTCCCGACATGTCGACTATTTCATAGATGTCAAACATCCATGTCTATTTCTTTATAGATCCAAACACGACCGATAGGCTTCACGCCTTTCTGGAGGGTCTTCCAAGTTCAGAAACTTGATTTCTCGTGTATGGATACTATCACGGATTCTATGACTTCTAGTCATTTTATGGAGGCAGGGCCCATCATTGCTTCTTTGCATGCAGTCGGTTCATCATTGTCAAAACAATAACGACTTCTGTTTCAAATCTTACTATTTGATTCTTACCGACCCACATGGTTCAATAGGAACTCTAATCTCCAAGATCACACCCTTTGTAATCACGAGAGCCATGAGCATTGTGGCCACCACCAGGACACTTTCCGGCGCTGCGCTACTTAGCACATATAGCTAAGGTTCAACAACCTTATCAAAGTTCTATTGTCCTCCCACTTAACTTTTCACGAAAAATTCCTTCTCAAGAAACTTGACGTTCTAAGCGACAAACTCTTTTGTCCTCGGTGTTATGGAGGAATTCCCAACAAATTCTTTGGGATAATCTACAAAGACGTGCTTATCCGACTTTGGTTGTAAACATTTTACTTATGCATAGCATACCAAAATTTAAGAAAAGACAATTCGGGTTTTATCCCAAACCATAACTCATATGGTGTCATTTCAACGGATCACGATGGTGCTCTTTTCAGTGTAAAAGCGGTAGTCTCTAAATCTTCAATCTTTAAAACATAATGGCATTTTTATAAATGACACCTTTGATCTTACCATGTCAAACATGGTTTGATTTCATCTCTCGAATATGCCATACTCCTATGGTTTATCGGGAAACACAAATCATGGAACAATTCCTCAATTCTTAGGTGTTTTTGCTAAACATGTAACTCAAATATCTTCCTTTATGATCGAATCATAAACTCTCTATTTTCTTGTTACAATGATTTTCAACTTCATCTTGAAAGTCTTTGAACAACTTTCAAATGTTTCATACTTCTTCCTTATTAAGTAAATATACAGATATATTCACTCAAATTCTTGAAGAAAGCATATGAAGCAAAAAGATCCATCGCATATGGCTACACATAATGGACTATGCACATCAGCATGCACAATTTCCAATAAGCTATTCATCCGTTCCTCTTTGGCCTATGAACGGAGTTTCAATTATCTCGAGGAAAGTCTCACATGCGTCAATTGATCAAAATCAAAGACTCCAAAAATCCATCAACATGGAGTTTCTTCATGTTTTCTTTCCAATATAATTTAAACAACGATGTCACTTCATAAGTGATCTTTCAATCATTTGTCTTGCGACATTTTAGCAATAGTGTTTATGGATGTGATTTCTCCAACTAGACTTGTAAAAGTTCATCCATCCTTTATGGAATACGGTAATTATTTGAACAGCCATTGTTCTCATAATGCCGGAACAAAATAACAATTATTTAAACAAATCTTGAAGGCTTGGTTTGATGACAACGAAAAACACAATAACACTTTATTTGTTTTTGATGAACATCATCACTCATTCTCTTGGTAGTTACTTAGGCCATTGTAGTTCATGAATTGCATTGTCCTGTATGACACTTCATACCAACCAATTCGGTATCCAATACCGGTATCCAATACCTAAGAACCACATTGTTTAACAAGCAAGGAATATAGCCATAACATGTATATCTTCTATATACCTAAGTTGGACATCTCCAACCTTTTATTTTCTGCCAAATATTTTATAGATTCTCTTTCAGCAATTCCTTTTCTTTTAAAAGAATCTATCAACATCAATAGTGGTGTCATCAACATGACACATGGTACAAAGCGTATATAGTCAAATACTAATACCTTTGGACTTGCACTTTGAAGTGGATCACCATCATCAAATGTTTGGTGTTCTTTCAAAAATCCATTCTTTAGTAATCTATTAGTGTAGTAAACATTTTACTTACATCTTCTATTCATCCTTATCATGACAACTTTCATGATCAAGCTACTATAGCCTATAAGGAAGAATCGCGAGTATAATATCAGTTCCCAAAACCTTTTTGGTAGATTCGGATGCCTAGCATCTCCATCCTTCACAAATTCTCATACAATATGAGAACATGTATTTTGCTAAATTATACTCTATCATAATGCAACCAAAAACATTGTTTCAGATATCACAATATCTTTCACACATGATGGTTTCTGAAACAATTTCCAGCTCCAATATAATCTTGATATTAAAACAACTTTTTGAATATCAATAATCCTGGAGGCAAACATGATACTTTAGATACTAACATTGGAATTCTTACTCTTGATTTAATACTACTTATTAAACTTCATGGAGTAAATAGAGTTTTCTGAAAGTTTGCAATAGGACTTATAAACTTTAAATTGACATTCAAAACAATACGATACTAGTTCGTAAAGTAAATATCCAGAATTCTGTAGTTCTATTATCTCAAATAAAAACTAAGCATAAGGTAGTGAACAGATGCGAATGACTACAGCAAATTATGCAAATTCACTTCGATTTAGTTTATGACAAATTGAGTTCGACTAATCCAAATTAGAAATGAACTCCCACTCAAAAACGACATCCCTCGTGCCTTTTTGGTGATTACATGAACCAAATCCACTACACCAAGTCCGATCATCACGTGAGTCGGTGTAGATTCAAAGGCGAGCATCAATATGGTCATCACATCAACTATATGACTCATGCTTAACCTTTCGGTCCGTGTTCCAAGGCCATGTCTATACATGCTAGGCTCGCCAAGTAAGAACCTTAGTATTCGCGTGTGTAAAATTGTCTTACACCCGTTGCATGAAAGCGTAGAGTTGAGAACACCCGATCATCACGTGATGTCTCGAAACACGATCCATAGAACAGTGCATACTTAAGGAAGAACACATTTTATCTTGATATTTAAATGAGGGATCATCTTACAATGCTACAGAAAGCACCAAACTAGCAGTATAAGATGCTAACATTTAATGTGTAAAGTGAGATGATATGGTCCATGCATTTGATCTCTATCATTTGCATCGTGGTATGATCTCTATCATTCCTTTGTGTTTAAGGCCAAGGTCTATGGAACTTACACGTTGAGTGTGTTGTAAGAGTATCTATCATACATCTACTTCAACAATACCATATAAATACACTAGCCCAACAACGATCTAAACTAGACGCCTCTAATTTATCAATTGCAAGTTTTACGTGGCTTAGGGCTTTCGGAGATAGAACCATTCTTACCTACGAACATGAACCACAACGAGGATAACTAAGTTATTAGCAACTCGTTGTAAATCAGATATTGACTATAGTAGGAGAGACAGACACCCGCCAGCCACTTATGCAAAATAAGTTGCATGTCAGTCGTGGAACCGGTCTCATGTACGATGACATGTAAGGTTGGTCCGGGCCGCTTCATCCCACTATGCCACCAATATCCAAAATACATAGAAGATGCAATAACATGATCATCATCGCCCACATATCAACATATGTGTACTACCCGTGCTAAGCACCTACGCATAGATCAGGCTCTGATACCACTGTTGGGTCCGCAGCATAGAAAACAAAAAATTTCCTACGGTGTGAACTACACGCCAAGATCTATCTACTAGGTACAAAGCAACGGGTGGACATACATCCAACGAGAACTTACCCTCGTAGACAACGAGCTTTGTTAACGAGTAGGAGGTTGATGTAGTCGTACACTTGCCGATCTCAAGATCGTGAGGAAGTCTAGAAGGTCCGGCTCCAGCACGTCCATCAGATCTAGCTCCAGCACCACCAAGTCCAGCACCGCAAAGCAGCAGTGCATCCGTGATCGCACACACGTCCGGTACCCCAACAACCTCCGTCCCTCGCTCCAGCAAAGCAGCAGAAGCAGCAACTCCTTTCTAGATAAAGCCACCGGAAACATGTATCTCGCTAATCCGAGACCATGGGGGAATAATACTAGAGGGGGAGAGAGATCCTTCACAAGGAGGTGTGTTTGAGAAGTGAGGAGAGGGTGGCCTTTTATAGGAGGAGGGGGGTGCCCCTCCTTTATGGCTGGCGCATGGAGGAGGTGTCTCTTCACCTCCTCCATTCATGTGGTGGTAACCCCTCCACATTAAAATGCCTCTTCACATTCCCTTTTAAAGTCTCCACTTTAAATGCATTAAATTTCTCCAAATTTAATGCTCTCTCATTTAATAAAACTCTTTTATTATTTTTATTCAGAATTTTGTTAATTACTTTAATTAACAAACATTCACATAAGACCCCCTGCAACATTTCAATATTACATGCAGAACCAATTTCAGCAATTTCACCCGAAACAGTTTCGGTGTCTATTGAAATAATTCCAGCGCTTTCTTAAATCTTTATCTGAAACATATTTGCTCCAAATGGTGTCAGTATCCCTTAAGTGTGTCACCCTACGGTTCGCCAATAATGCAGACATGATCGAGACCCCTCTCAGATCAATAATCAGAAGCGAGACCTGGAGATCCATACCGACTCCTACACATTCAACGATGACCTCTGTGATCGTGAGAACCTTTAATGCTAGTAACTAAATCCTTTTGTCTCACGATATATTACATGTCAGAGATTCGATCATCGGTATCTCCATACCTAGTTTGATCTCGTTACCGACATGCACTCTTTTCTCGTTCCCGTGATATAACATTCTAGTGATCACATCACTTGCTTGCAAGCTATTTCAATGTGATATCACCGAGAGGGCCCAGAGTATATCTATCCGTCATCGGGATGGACAAATCCCACTCTTGATCCATGAGCCTCAACATAACACCTTCGTAGCACTGAACCCACCTTTATAGTCACCCTGTTATGGTGTGACGTTTGATGTTATCAAGATACTCTTCCGGTGTTAGCAATTAACATGATCTCATGGTCTAAGGATAAAGATTACTTCGTATGATATTATATCAATATAAACATAATGACTTTGATCGTAATGCTATACTTCGGATGAATGTTCATCACATCATTCCACCAATGGTGTGACCATGTTATTAACAACATCTAATGTCTATGATCAGGAAACCTTGATCATCTTGTTAATCAACAAGCTAGTCTATAAGAGAGTCATAACTAGGAACCCTTTTTGTTTATTAAACACACATGTATTGATGTTTCCGATCAATACAATTATATCATGCAAAATAAACATTTATCATAAACATGGAATAATATAATAACCACTTTATTATTGCCTCTCGGGCATATTCCCTTCACGTTTAACTTCAATCCCGTATTTATTTGGTGATTGTGTATCCCGTATTTATTTATAGACGATAGTACCGACCCAAGCTACGAGGAGGAGGAGTTCTACCCCGAAGAAGAGGAGGAAAACTTCGATCAATGCACCAATCAAGGCAAGCTAACACTTGCAAGTTTCTTAACTATGCAAGCTATTATTGGCAAGCTAGAATTATACAAGTTAACCATGCAAGATTTAACCTAAGCAAGATGCATTAGGCATGCTTGGTTATACACTTTGATTTATACCCATCCCAAGTTTTACTTGCAAGCTTTACTCTTTTACTTTACCAAAGTTCTTTACTTTTAGTTAGTGCTTTGTGAGTAGTGGAAAGTAGTATAGATAGCATAAATAGTATAAAACTAGGCCTATACTAGATGTCATCCTATGGCATGAGATTGAAGATTAACACCCTCATTAGTGAACACTCTTAATTTAGTGGATAGTGCTAAGCATAAAACTTGATCACTTTAGATGGGAATACTTGGTGAAATGATTGTGAAAACCTTGGAATGATGAGTCATTCTATTGAAATGTTTTGGACATGTGTTGAGAAACACAAATGGATTTGATGATGAAAATGTGGAGGCATGAGCCTTAGCCCTTTATAAAAACTGATGGTTGGGTTTGGATGCGATACCATTCCAATTTTACCGTACAACCACAATACCTGAATTGGGTAAGGCTTAGCCGGAAGTTTATATGCATTAGTATGGGTTCCCTCACGGAAGAGGTTTGAGCTGAGGCTACCTCGTGAGTGTGAATTGTCCACCTATGCAGTGCCCAGGATGGCAGATGGCCATGGCTGGGAGGCCAAGCTCATAGGGGAGGTGCCTATACTAGAGTGTGTATTGAAAGGTTATGATTGATTATCCGCATACTAAGTATGATGATTCAGGGTTATCCTTGACAGATGTATCGAATTTTGTGGTGAAAGTGTACCACCTCTACAGAGTTTCAAACTATTCGAATAGCCGCATCCGCGGTCATGGACAGTTGGAGTGGCCATAATGTTCCGTCGTCAGATGTTTTCCAAAATGACTTGTGAAGTGAACTATGAATTTGATTTGACCACAACAGGGTTGTGAATGTGAAAACTAGGTTCCCACTTAAGTGATTTAGAACATTTACTTAGTTTTCTTTACTTCTAAACTTAGTTTAGATAAACCTGGTTTTTTGCAAATAAACCTAGATCTTAAGATTCCTACTAGAACTACCTTATTTGTTAGTGATAGTTTGCAAGTACTTAAAGAGTACTCATGGCTTTGTCCCTGGCTATTCCCGTGGCCAGACTATGAGGAGGACTATCAGGATGATGGACAGCAAGACGTCTATGACAAATAGGATCATCTCCCATCGTCAGCATTGCCTATGACCCTAAAGATGGATCCCACTGCTATGCTTATTATTCTGATGCTTGTTTGTATTAAGACTGGTCATGAGATCCTTTATTTGTGTAAGACCTTATTATGGTTTTTAATGGATGATGTACTGTGATATTGAATCTATTATGTCTCGCAAAAATGGTAATCCTAGGATTGCGATGTATGGCATAACTGGCATCTGGGATTAAAAATCTGGGTGTTGACAGTTCCTGTGCAGAGTTGTGTCATTTTCTGAAATAATATCATTAGGCTGGATAATCGGGTTACTATTTTTGTCAAGTTCTGCTAAGGTTCCTTTGTCTCCTCCTATGGATCCTACGATCACACACACCTGGTGGCGCTCCATGTGCGAGCTGTGGTTGTAGTTGTCGGTGTCGCGGGAGATACCATCCTGGGGACGAGTGAAATCCCGCGGGTCCTATTCTAGGTATGAATCTGCTTTTTTGATTCCGGATTCGATGCTATCGTTGTATACACCATTTGTCGGGTCCGTGATGATGGATGATGGAGTTTTAGAGTCAGATCCAAAGGAGAGGCCATCATAGAGATCGGTCAAATCCCCCAGATTTTCAGCGTGGCTGTTGTTGTCTTTGATCCTTGTCAGGTGCGAGGAGGCCCTTCTAGTGGAGCCGATAGAATATGCCGGTGTTGCATCAGGTGCTATGATTGGAACCGATGGACCTGAGAAGATCAGATCCAAAAGGCAGATAACTTCCTCAGCATCGATGCAAAAGTGGAGGTTTCCGATCATGAGATTTGTCTCCTCATAGAATTTTTCTAGCAGAGGGGTGCGCAGGTGGTAATCAAGATCTATGGGATCGTGATGGATCTTTCCATCCTCAATCATTCGATTGCTTCTTGGTGAAGTTGAAGCCAAAGAATTCATGAATCCAGCACTCAAAGTTCCCATAGATGGTGCCAATTGACGAGGCGTGGCCTCGACAATGTCCATAGTTATAGACTTGGGTTTGATGGAAACGAGAGCTCTAGTGATTTCGTCGGCCCGTCAGACAAACAAGGGAGTCAAATCTTGTTTGTGTTTTATTGCAAAGAGATGATTACAAAGTCGTTGATTCGCTAGATGCAATCTAACTCATGGCGGGTTGTGTCTACTCAAAGCTATGGTGCCCTCTACATTGGCTCTTCCTAGCAATTATATGAGAGGCTAGGCCTTAGAGTCCAATACAGATTAGTTACAATTTTAATTACAGCTACCCGACTATGTCGGTTTGTATTCCTATCTTGGTCAACATGCCTAGTTGTCGGGCTTTGGATGCTTCTAGGAATCCTTATTTCCTTGTGGGTCATGGGACGTAGTCTAAGTATGTACCAGATATACCAATTACGGGAACTCGATAAGTCATATCCATGTCAGTTCCCTCTTGGAGGATGACAATCATGTCCCAATGCTCGTTGGTAGTGTGAATGTCACTAACTTGATCAAGAAGAGTGCGATGAATAGCACTTCGAATCTTATCACAAGCCATATCATTTAGCTATCGATCATAGTACTCTCCTAGGGTGAGGTTGTTGAGCTCTTGTGGGTTGAATCTATTCAACACAATCTCCCATAGCTCCACACTATAGTTGTGAATATGAGATTCCATAGTAGCTTTCCAATGAGAGAAGTGAGTTCCATCAAATAGAGGTGCGGGATCCGAACCATTAATGTGAGGCATGATATTCTTTTTCTTAGGATATACATAAGGGAATTTATTATGGGGCATGGATATTTTTGATGGGTCATTCTCATGAGAATAATCCTCAATAGTATCTGTCCTGGTGTCCAACAGCCTCCCATGAGGTAATACCAAAGGGTTATCGCAGAAAGCCCCCTCGCCAATACCCTTAAAACATCATTCTAGGTAACTTGTTGGAGCAAGGAGGTCGGAATCTGCCTTAGCCTTTTCATGGGTTTGAGTGGCAAACATTTCCTGAAGTTCCTTGACCGAATAAATCCTGCCCTCATCATCATCATCGAAAAAACCATCTTTTCTCTTAGGCGGTAAAGCCCTTAAAAAAGAGCCCTTGGCTATGATACCAATTGAAAGGTAAGATGGTTAACCTAGAGAGGGTGAATAGGTTTCTATAAATTCCTTTATAATATTTTGCAAGTTTTAGGCTTTGAAAAATATGTGTGCCTAATGCAAACTAGGTGAGGCAACCTAGATGATGATACAAGATACTTCAAGAATAGATGCTATCACAAAGTACACAACACAAGTAAGAGGTTCAGTTTAGGTATAACCGAAGCACGCAGAGACAAAGATATATTCCCGTGTTCACTACCTTGGGGGAGCTACGTCACGTTTGGAGAGGTGTGAGATCCCATGAAGGATTCCCCAATCTATGAAGGGCACCTGATCTCCGAGCCTATTCCTATGAAGGAATGCTCACTTACTTGTGCTAGACTTTAAGGTAGTCTTCAAACCCTCACAAACTTTCGACGGGGCAAATCACAAGCCCAAAGCCTCCGAGCGAACCTAGCCGCCTAGGGATTCCCACGAACCTAGGAGTAACAAGTAAACTTGATGAACTCAAGGAGGAATAAAATATGGCTTGCTGGAAATGTAGATCGGGACCTCCTCTTGCTTTCGACCAAAAGTATTTGGCTTTGGTTGGGTAGAATGGGAGATCCTCAAGCTTTGGTGTTTCAACAATGGAGTGTGTGTGAGAGAGAGCTCAAAGAATGAATATGAATGATTGACCTAGCCTCTTAGTGGAGAAGAAAGGAGTATTTATAGTCCGGGTGGAAAACTAGCCATTTTGGGAGAGCCACCAACTGAACTGGCGATAAGTTCAGTGGGGCTAGATTCTAGGCCAGAACATTCTGGTGCTAGTCCCGGCAGGCCGAAAACCAGACCGGGCTGGCGCTAGGACCGGCGTGCCAGAAACCAGACCCGAAACATTCTGGAACGAGCCGAGAATCTCCGTGGCCCGCTAGAACACGAGGAAGTATAGTGTTCTGTTAGGCACTGGGAATTTCTGGTGGTAGTTCCAACGGTGCCGGGAATCTCACCGATTTCACTGAACCCCTTCACGAGCTATTTTCCCCTTTGACTTTTGGCTCTTCTCAAGTGGGTGTGGTGGCCATTTTGTATTAGAATGTTTATATGGTGTTTAGCATTCCCAAAGAGATCATGGAGACTTCCCCTCTTAATAGTGAGGTGTTTCCTAATCGACTCAAATAATAATAAGAGAGAAAAGAAATGAAAACACCGTCTCTTCTCATGATTAGCGAATGGGGGTCTGTCACCACCTCACATCATCACTTGTGGACTAGTACCCGTGTAAACACTAGTAGGTAACATTAGTCCACATTAACCAAAATAATGGATAAGGGCATTTTTCCCTTACATGCAGCCACCTTGTTATGAGAATCGAAACACACCTTATCATGTGTGCAAACTTGACAAGTCACTATATGGACTTAAACAGGCGTCGAGAGCATGATTCTCCAATTTAAGCTCTAGGTTACAAGAGCTTGGTTTTCTAGCATCCAAGGCAGATTTTTTTTGGAAAAGAGTATATATTAATATCATGGAGATACCAATTATGCCCAGCCTCTGCAACAACGCATGCCCTAGCGGCCTTATGGATGCACACAACCCATAAAAAAGGAAGAAGACTTACAAAAAAGTCTCGCCATAGAGAACGATTCCTCAAAGCAACGACACTAACACCACCAGAACAACACCAGTCGTCCAACCACTCAAATAGCAACGCCTTCAAGAAGGAAACAATGCACAAGCACCTACATCGCCCAATCAAATATCATAGGTTTTCACCCTAGAGAAATTCCTCGCTCGCAAAACAATGCCTTCGACAAGGCCATTGCCATGCACAACCAATTAAGGCCAGACCTTGAATTTTCACCCTGCAAGGTAAGACTGGGAACTCCTCCTATGTTTTTCCCCCTAATACCTTCGATCCGGATTTACGGATGTAGTATAATAGTCTTTTTCCCTAGTAGACCTTGGTTTAATCGAACCTTGGAAAAAACGCTAAAAGAAAATAAAAAGGACACGTCTACAAGACTTTGTTTCTTTGTTTTACCTTCATTTACCATACCAATCTAGTTTACTTTTATCGTGGGTCGATTCAATGGATGGATATAGGCCAGGGTTGAAGATCCACCTGCAATTGCACATCATATGGGAAAAAAGATAATAAGCATAGTCATGTGTAATGTTCTAATAAACATAATCTCTTGTGGGAAACATATCCTAATATACTAGAGCCCCTGAGAGGCAACATGCATAGCAATAGTCTTTTGATCCAACCGAGTGCACCACGAAGCACCGGGCTACAAACGATTATTAAGTGTAAAACACAGATCAAAGCCTTAAGTGGTGATGTTGCTGTGATCCCGAATGGGTCGCTAAGCGATGACCGTACAACCCTTTATGTCAGTGGGTTTCCTATGAGATTGCTGATAGCCAAGTATCTCACCTTAAGCCTTTATCAATCTCGGGGGGTCTTGGGTACCTACAAGTCCAAAGATCGAGACAAGAGACAAAGAAACAAAAGATACAAATCTCTCTTTCAAACAATACACAATGTTCCCATAGATTAGATGTACATAATCGCTGTGAGATTTATCCCCAACCCGCAGCCCATGAGGACCACTAACTCATAACAATAATATCAAGGATATAAAACATTATGCAAAACACTTAGATTGAAATCAATTATTCTTACAATGGTCGCTGAATCACAAGGAGATCTCAAGTACAAAGTAATGTCTATGGCTAATGGAGGGGTGGAAGATGGAAGGGATGAATTATGGTGTGGATCTCCTTTGGTGGTGTTGTGATGGAATCTGAGAATGGTAGCCTTCTGCACGATGGCTGAGGCCTCAAAATATATAGGCATCTTCATGAAAGTTGTAGGGTTTTACGAGACGAAGCAACCGCCACATGGTACGGGCTAACAGTACGAGCGCACCCTGCCCATGATAGTGGTTGTTACGGTTGCAGACGCCTAGCAATGACTCTATAATTACTTGGTCGTGTGGACTTCCTAAAAACCTTCATTATGACTCCTGATTTCGCATTAAAAAGAGTGATTTCCTGCACAACACAAATCAAACCAATGGTTTGCATATCTTTGCAATTATTAGTCATTAGTGGAAAGGCTAAGTTTCTTGTCAATTGCTTGACTAAAAACAATGTTTAAACATGGTGGAAGATGGCTATCTTTGGAGCCATCAACCTCCCCAAAGCTTAAACCTTTATTGCCCTCGAGCAAGAAGAAACAAAAGAACTATAAGGAATTCAACGCTTAAACTTGAAACAACAAGAATAAGAATTCACTTACGGTTGGTAGTCATATGCGCCCAACACTTCATCCATTTGAAAGGTTTATCAAAGTTAGAGAGATGACAAGAATACTATACAAGCTTCGGTAAATCAAGATAATCAAAGTAGAGTTTAATATAAGTATAAATAACTAGAAGTGTAACAATCAATCAAGTTCTTCTAGTTAACTCTCAGCTTGCCAAGGAACACTAGGATGTTTTAATAGCATAATTAAGTAAGAGAGTTCATGTCCTAAGTAGCATAATAGTGAGGTGTCTTGTCAACATCCACTTTGGTATATCAAGGCTATCAAAACACTTCTAATCCAATCATTGTCTTTCAAGAAAATCCATAAAGTAGTAATGTGACCATGCCAAGGACTTGTTGTGTGGATCTTCATATTTTTTTCTTCCTTCTTCGAGGTTTGAGTGTTTCTTTTACAAGTGCTTGCACAACCTTTGAGAGTACCAATACGTTTGCCCATTACACTGAGACGTATGCCACTCATGTTTTCAACTCATAGTCGAAATCCAGGGTTATACCATAGAACTTTCATAGGCTAGTGGAGTTGTTGGCATCCAAAGGTGTGCATGAGAAACATAGAACTTTTTAACTAGTACCATGGTTTGCTCCACAAGGTTAGATTTGGCATGCATCAAAATTAACGCTAGACTTCATTTTAATCAAACAACTCCTTTCAAGAGTGTTGTCAAGTAAAATCATCTTTAGGGTTAAGTATCTTCAAGGGTAAACTCTCAAGACAATCATTCATCAAACAAGTCATAAATTTCAAACTTTTTATTGTTGTACTTGTTTGGCAATATTATTTCCAAGGCAAGACACAGTTAGTGAAAATACCTAGAGCAAAATCTTCCACAACTAATCATCCATACCAATACAAAGCTTTACTCTAACTATTTTGAATTACTCCCGCTAGAGGGGCATCTTAGCAAATCAACCAACTAAAATAAATAATTCAAACTTCAAAAGTGGGAGACATAGGACATACCTCTCATAAGTGACTTCATAATCCTCTTCCTTATAGGGATGTGTTCCTCCAAAACTCAAGTAAAATCATTCCCATAGTAATATTAAAGAAAAGAGGCAAAGTGCAAATCCACGTTCACGATAAAAGGAAAAATGGAAAAATATTTTTGTATTTTTTAGGATAGGGATTAAAGAATAGAAAAGAACTTGCGACCAAGCAAGGAACTCAGAAAATAAAAACAAATGAAAAACAAAAGAAAACTAAAAATGAAAGCAAAGTAAAAAAGCAAAGTTTTGGAACAAACCAACACAAGTATTTCAAAGCTCTCAAGGAGATGGAGTACAACCTCATTATTACACAAATAAAATTGTCGAGGGAACACATCCCAAGCTCAGGATTTTGCAAGCCCTTTTGTTGCTCATTGTTGTGGTGGTGGATAATCTCCCACGTTCCATTGGATGCTCCAATCATGGAACTTGGTGGCAAGGTTGGCAGTAGCATCTCGAAGGTTGATGGAGAGGTTGTTCATGTTTTGGATATTTCCTTCGAGAGAAGAGATATCTTCATAGGCGGTGTACTAGTTTGGTGGTTGCACATCTTGTTCAGGTCCTTCCTGTTCTACTTCTTCATCTTCTCCTTCCTCTCCCATGGGTAATTCTTGTTGGGGTAGACTTGCCTCAACCTGCGTGTCATAACACAAACGTCCATCCTCAATAGAGAATAGACCATTAGGCAGAGGAGCTAGGATCAAGTAATCCGCTCAAGGTATATCAAGGAAGTATCTACCATTAGTTCTAGAAATCATACCATAAGTTCTTAGAGTAGAAAAAACAAGATGGTGACTTCCTATCAATGTTTGGATATTACCTAGGTTAATATGAAGTACACATGCAAGAACGGTTATGACTCCTTCTCTGCATATGGGACCTCGACACTGCAGAGCTTGATAATTAAGGTAAAAAAAGAAGGGCGCCCAACTTTGATGTTAAGTTACAGTTAATAATAGCATCTTTAGCAAGGATCATTGTCCTCCTCATTGACTCTAGTAAACTCACCACGTGCCTGCAAGGTGTTAGCAATAATATAAAACAAATAATGAATAACAGGATATTCAATTTGGTTCCCCTTGGGTGTGTTTCCACGAATTCTCATTATATTAAAGTACTCCCAAGGTGCAGGATTTAAAACAAAGGTGGTGGAGCGTATGTCGATGGTGTTGTTGCAAACCCAAAGTAGTGAGTCCATTAGTCGAGTGTCAAGGAGTACTCACAGTTCATAAGACGGAAGTTGATACGATCAACTCCAGGCATTTGCTCCTCGAAACAATAGTGAGAGCACACTATATGCGTCAAGGTGCTGAGAAACTCAAGCATCAAGCAGCGATACGTGGTGACATCCTGAAAGACAAAGTCATACAAACCAACATTGTTGCGGAGTAAATTGAAATCAGCACGAATGCTAAGTTGGTTCGTGATATAGGGACACGCCCACTTGGTGGACTTGATTTCTCGGAGCTTGAGACGGTTGAAATGGTTCAGATAAAACTCCTCGGTGAACTCGATACCAAGTGAATTGGGGGTCAACGTATCAACAGGTGATGAGGCTTGTTCCGCAGCCATCACACATGTACGGCTCCGTGTATTCATCTAAAACAAAAAAATAAAATTGCTAATCAATTTTTTAGTCCAATAGAAAATAGTATAAATGATCCTCTACACTTATTATAAAAGAAACTCCTCTAAAAACAATACTAAGCATGCTCAATATCAAGATTATCTCAACAAGAACAAGACCTAAGTCTAGATTGATAATGGTAAAAGATTGAGCAGAGTTTTGATACAAATAAGTTGGTAATCTGAGGAGAAACATACCTTAGATTGATTGGGTGCGAGGAATCGAAGCAACATTGGATAAATTTAAAGATACAATGAAGGTGGTTTGGAGGTAGAAGAAAGAGAATTTTTTGTGTTTGGGGATTTTAGGGTTACCTCCTCCTGGGTGATATGGCGGTCACGTACGTGGTACTGGAGGGTGGTATGGCCGGAGCCCGCACATACCGAGTGACAAACCTTGGGGTTAACTATTCCCTTCCAGTGATGCACCCGGTATGGGCGCGCGATACGGTTGCGCGTGCCCGTACTACTGGTCGTTATGCATGCAGTATATTTGCTAGAAATCTGATATTTGCTCGGAGATACGGTACGGGTGGGTAGTACGGCCGCCTCTGGTCATACCAGTGGTCGTTACGGCCATTGTGTCCTGCGGGAAAAATCAAAGTTTTTATTTTCTAGAGCCTCGATGTGGTACGGGTGCACGGTACGGGGTCTTCCGGTCGTACCCGTGGTCGTTATGCAGCTAGTAGGCTGAAAAACTCATAGAATTTGGTTAGTAGCTTTGTGCACCTTTACACATCTGAGCAGAGGACAAAATAATAGCAAATAGACTTCATAAAAATCAGCAATACCTTTTAGGCCATGTGTTAATAAAATAAAAGATCGAGGATTACCTTATTTTCTTCTCATTTCTCCAAAGGTCTTCTTGAACACTCATTATTAAAAACAAAAACAAAACAAAAACAAAACTAACAAAACTAACACAAGAGTAAAAACTTTTATTTCACATGGGTTGTCTCCCATGAAGTGCTCTAGTTAAGGTCAATTAGTTTGACCCGGATGGTGATCATTTAGGTTTTGTTAGTAGGACACCCACTCCAAAATAATTGGTTTTAAGTGTAATTATACCATCATCACAATTATTAGGCTTGGCCTTCTTCTTCCTAGGGAAGTGGACTATAAAAGGATATCTAGGTAGCAATCATATTCTCACATTCCCTTTATGTAAATTAATTAAAGCTTTAATAGTTCTTAAGAATGGCCTACCTAAAATTATAGGTGCTATGGGATCTTTAGGCATGTCCACTATAACAAGATGAATAAGAACGAGACTTGCTTTAACTTCAACAACTATTTTTTATTTTATCCCAACATCTTGTTTATAAGTTGAGTCCTCTAGATGGAGTCCCAATCTAGTGGTTGCAAAAGGACCCAAGTTTAACTTGTCAAATAGACTTTTGGAAATTGTTGAGACGCTTGCACCAAGATCACAAAGTGTAGATATCTCGTTAACACCAATTTTAATTTTAGTGGTGCGCTCAAATATATCATCTAGCTTAGCAGGAAACTTATGAGCTAGTCTTTTATACTCCATCTCTAATTCTAGAACTTTAGATGCTACTTGTTGAATAAATTGTTGGTACATAGCATCATCACCTTGCTCTAGACAGAGATTCTTTATGGTGATCATCTATAGTAGATCTTCCATGGTGTATTCAGTTGTAGGTGTGTTGCTATAGTCCAGCTCTTCATGCTTCTCTTCAATTATTTCCATCCTCATCATCTTGAGGTCTTTTACCGGATTTGGCTCGGGCTTCCCAGCAAACTTTGCAAGGATTGCGAACTATAAAATTAACATCATTAATACCGGTAGCGATAGCGTTAACTTGGGTATCTTCCTTACCCTTCACTATGTTGAGTAACTCATCAACCTTAGATGTAAGCTCTTCATTGTTTACCTCGGTGACTGAATTCACCCTTTTTGAGGTTCTTTCCACATGCCATTGAGCATGGTTGTTTTTCATATCATCAAGTAATTTATTTGCAACACTCACTTGCTTTCTCATGATTGTTCCTCCTGCTACAGTATCTAGCATATACTTAGACATTGGGTTAAGGACATTACAAAATAAATGTAATATAAGCCATTCTTCCATCCCATGACTAAGACAGTTTATTATGACTTCTTTCATCCTTTCCCATGCAAGCACTAGTGGCTCGCAATCTTCTTGTCTAAAACTTGTAATGTTGTATCTTAGTTACATAGCTTTATCTAGGGAAAAATTTAGTCATAAAAAGATTAGTACATTCCTCCCAAGATTTAATAGTTCCCTTAGGTAGAGATAGCAACTAGTCCTTAGCCTTTCCTCTATGAGAGAAAGGAAACAAACGTAATTTAATAGCATTTGGGTCTATATCCTTAATACGAATCATGTCACAAATTTCAGTAAAAATATTTAACTGCAAACCTAAATCCTCAGAAGATGAGCCCCCAAATTGGTTTTGCTAAACCAAATTTAAAAGGTTAGGCTTAATTTCATATGCTTCCGCATCAAAAGCAGGCTAAGTGATAGGTGCATGAATAAAATCATTAGTGGGAGTAGCATACTCCCCAAGTCTCTTTTGAGCCATGGCTCTTATATTTTTGGTATTTTTTAAGTAAAGGAAACAAATAACAAGTAACTAATTTTTTTGGGTTTTCAAATAGGTAACAAGAAAATAAACTAATAACAAGAAATAAACTACAAACAAATAATAAAACTAAAAACAAGGTCTCTAGTGACCTCACTAGGATAGAGAAATTGCCTCCCCGGCAACGGAGCCAGAAAAAGGGTTGATACCATCGATCCGGATTCACGGATGTAGTATAATAGTCTTTTTCCCTAGTAGACCAAGGTTTAGTTGAACCTTGGGAAACAACTCTCAAAGGAAATAAAAAGGACACATCTACAAGACTTTGTTTCTTTGTTTTACCTTCATTTACCGGACCAATCTAGTTTAATTTTATCGTGGATCAATTCAATGGATGGATATAGGCCAGGGTTGAAGATCCACATGTAGCTGCACATCATATGGAATAAAACATAATAATAAGCATAGTAATGTATAATGTTCTAATAGAGATAATCTCTTGTGGGCAACACATCCTAATATACTAGAGCCCCTGAGAGACAACATGCATAGTAATAGTCTTTTGATCCAACCGAGTGCACCATGAAGCACCGGTAGACAAATAATTATTAAGTGTAAAACATAGATCAAAGCCTTAAGTGGTGATGTTGCTATGATCCCGAATGGGTCGCTAAGCGAACACCGTACATCCCTTTCTATCATTACGTTTCCTATAAGATCGCTGCTAGCCAAGTATCTAACCTTAAGACTTTATCAATCTCGGGGGTCTTGGGTACCTACAAGTCCAAAGATCGAGACAAGAGATGAAGAAACAAAAGATACAAATCTCTCTTTCAAACAATACCCAATGCTCCCATAGATTAGATGCACATAATCATAGCTAGGTTTCTCCCCAACCCACAGCCTGTGAGGACTACTCACTCAAAACAATAAGATTAAGGATAGAAAACATTGTGCAAACTACTTAGATTGAAATCAAATATTCTTACAATGGTTGCCGAATCACAAGAGATCTCAAGTACAAAGTAATGGCTATGGCTAATGGAGGGGAGAGAAGATGGAAGGGATGAACTATGATATGGATCTCCTTTGGTGGTGTTGTGATGCAATCTAATAATGGCGGCCTTCTGCGTGGCGGCTGCGGCCTCAAAATATATAGGTGTCTTCATGAAAGTTGTAGGGTTTGACGAGACGAAGCAGCCGACACATGGTACGAGCGGACGGTACGGGCGGACCCTGCCCGTACCAGTGGTCGTTACGGCTGCAGACACCTGGCAATGGCTCTAGAATTACTTGGTCGTGAGGACTTCCTCAAAACCTTCATTATGACTCCCGATTTCGCATTAAAAGTGTGATTTCATGCACAACACAAACAAAGCAATTGTTTTCATATATTTGCAATTATTAGTCATTAGTGGCAAGGCTAGAGAGTTTCTTGTCAATTGCTTGACTAAAAACAATGTTTAAACGCCGTGGAAGATGGCTATTTTTTGAGCCATCACCCCCACAAATAGTCGTTGTTGCGATTCACAGATCACGCAACTAGTTCCTCGTCGCCAGAAAGACTCAAATCACCATCGCTTCCCTCATGTTCCAGCTTTCCTGACATTCTCTACATCCAACTTCACCATGGATTATCAAACACATGACACATGATGGTAACAAATAGTAGAGCTTCGCAACGCTCCTGCTGAAACCAAACGGCTAGAAAAAACATGGGTGTAGCCGAATACCTTCCAACCCAGCAATCTCCAGGCATGATGTGCCTATGGGAGTTCACCAGTGTAGCCTTCCGGTACTCGCCTCTCTAGCCCAGATCAACGAGGTCAGGCAACAAGAAGATCTTCTTCTCCGCGCAGAAGGGACCCTAGGACCTCCCGCCATTATTGGACAAAACAGCAGCCCCAATGTTGTCGTCCGTCGCTCGCCCCCTCCGATGGAAGAGTAGACAAGCCTACAAGAACCACGTGCCACTGTTGCCCTGCCGGCCAAGCAAGAAGCATCGCGCCGCCTCCCCCCGCACCTTCGGGCAACCAAAAGAGCGCACCGATGGTAGTATCCTTGACCTACGACCATAGCCACCACACCATGCGTTGATGCTCGAGGGGGAAGCCGTTGCCGCAACACGACTCGGACACCGGCCCAGCTACCGCAAGAAAATGACCTCCAAGGCAGATAGACCACTATTTATATACAATAAGTCAAGTATTACCATTTTTGTGATAGTGTATGTTTATGATATCATTGTCACTAGATCTCTCTAACAAAGCAATTACTTCACTCCTTCAAGATCTTGGTTCAACATTTGCTTTGAAGGATCTTGGTGATTTACACTTCTTTGGAATTGAGGTAAAACAATTCAATCAAGATATTATATTAACTCAAGAGAAATATGTTTTATAATTTCTCAATAGAGTTGGATTGAAGGCTTGCAAGCCATTACCAACCTCATTGTCAGCATCAGAAAAGCTTTCTGTCATAGAAGGAGAACTCGTAGAACCAGAAGATAGTACAAGGTACATGAGTATAGTTGGAGCATTACAATACTTGACACTCACCATACTAGATATTGCATTTTCTGTCAACATGGTATGCCGGTTTCTTCATGCGCCCACTACTGTGCACTAGATAGTTATTAAAAGAATAATAAGGTATGTCAGTGGAACAATATGTTTTGGATTAATCTTCATAAAATCACTTCTATATTAGTAAGTGACTTTTCAGGTGCTGATTGAATAAGATATGTAGATGATAAAAGATCTATAAAAGGCTTTTCTATATACTTTGGGCCTAACCTAATTTCTTGGAGTGCAGAAAACAAGCACCAGTATCAAGATCGAGTACAGAAGCTGAATAAAAATATCCAGCAAATTCTACTGTTGAAATTATTTGGGTTGAATCTTTATTGGGGGAACTTGGAGTTCAAAGAGATAAAACCCCATGCTTGTGGTGTGACAATATGAGTGCAACATATCTTTCTGCTAATTTCATATTTCATGCTAGAGTTAAAGACATTAAAATAGATTTTTATTTTGTAAGATAATGAGTAGCAAACAAACAACTGAAGAACATATTCATTTCCTCCACAGAGCAGGTGGTAGATGGCTTCATAAAGACATTACCAACACGGCAGATTGAAGAATTTAAGCGCAACCTTAGATTAGAAAAGTTGTGACTGAGGAGGGGTGTTAGAGTTTGTACAGTGTACTATGCGTGGCCTATCACTTTAGGGTCTCGGGAAGGTTCCACAATTGTAACGATCTGATCTAGGATATAAGGATCAGACCGATCTCCTTCCTTTCCTGTAACGATGTAAGGGAATCTCTAACCCATTCTAAAGAGTCACCCGAGGAAAAAAAATATAGTCCTCTAATAGCTAAAACCGCACCTAGCCGAAACCCAAAAAGCGGTTAGAGCACTAAATTCGAGATACCTCCCCCCTAAAATCGACCCCGCCTCTCCCATATTTGTTCGTCCGTGAGGTCGATGCCAATAATTTTTCTCACTCTGGCCGCGCCGGTCCACCGCCGCCGGAGCACTCCAAAACAGCCATCGTGTCCTCCCCTGCCACCGGATGCCCTCCACTGGCGGCCAGCACCAGCACCGCCTACTCCAAGCCCACCGCCGCACTCTCCCGTACCTTGAATCGTGCCCAGGAGCTACTGCGTTGGAGTTCGTGTGAGTATAAGCACACGGGCGCAGTCCCCAGCGTGAGTACATGTTGTAGCCGGCGATTGGAGTATCTATTGTTGTTGTTGAGGACCGGGGCGAGGTTGCACCGGGACACCGCGCCTAGAGGATGGGGAATTGGAGTTGGGGAGGCACGGGATCGACGCCTGGACTCCATGGTCGCGGCCATGGAGGGGCTTGGCCGAGGAGGACCTTGCGGGTGCTAGAATCGGTGATTGGACACGACGACGAGGGCAGAGCTTCCCATACTCGGTGTCGCCTCCATTGCCGCCGCCAAGCTCTCCTTCACCGCCGGCGGGATGTCCCTCCCCAGCTACTCCGACTCCGCCAAGGTCGCATACGTCCTACAAGGTATCGTCCTCCCACCGCCGATCCGCTCCCACCCTCTCTGTTGTTGATTGTTTCGTTCAGTGCTCGATCCTCTCTTGCACATCAAGTGTTTGGTATAATGTTTGAGCCAAATTAAACTTTAGTCCTCTAAATATTGGGGATCGGTTCCGCCCACAAAATTTAGAGGAGCAACCACAGGAAGTTAAGATATATGGAGGCTTTTAGTCCTCTAAAGTTTTAGGGATGGGTTAGAGATGTTTGTACTTATTGTCATGTACCGGCCGTAACGAGCATGAGGCCAAGGGCGTTCCAAACCAATCTCTAGTCTAGCGATCATAAAAAGGACATCTAAAGAGAACGGAGTTCTTTACGGAAAGACTGTTATAGCAGGTTATAGCAAGAATAAGGTGTCAAGAAATACCATTTAGTTAACTCGAAAGATGTTCGTCAGCACATGATATGGGGGTTTGGGTGTTGTATATTTATTTACTAGGAAAAAATGGTTACCCTCTAAAAGATTGAAAATTCTTTAGAAATCTGGCAAAATTTGATCAGAGCTAACTAGTGAAGAGATGTACCTTTGTTCCCAGTATACTAGGAAACCTAATCAATCTCTTTTTTGGTGAGGCTTGATGGTGTTTCTAATTTATTTTATCTTTCCAAATGTCCAATTATTTCCCCTTAATAATTTTTACTTTGTATTTTGCACCGTATCATATTCTTGTATGAAATTATATGTGTGAGGTGTACTGTGTACTTGAACGCGTTTTTACAAGTAATACCTTTGGAATTGTACATGTCCGGTTGCCATTGTTCAGAAAGATATTTAGGCAAGGAAAGATGTGTATTCGGAGGAAAACCCCCTAAACCAGCTCCAGTCATATGTACATTACCATCTTCTTCGCCATTTTCCGGAAAGGTATATATACAGTAGTATATCTAATTTGGATCGGAGGGAGTACGTAGGAGTATATGTATTGGGATCAAAACTCTACACCAGCTAGCATCTTCTTTGGCATTCTTCGGAAGGAAAGATATATGTTTCCAATGTTAAGCACGGAAAGATTTATAAAACCCTACAGCAGCACCAGTCGTGCACGCCGCCCTACGATCGACGGAAGATGGAAGCGGCCGCCGCCTGTCTCCCTGAGGACGTCGTCCTCGAGATCCTCGTGCGTGTGGCGGACGCCGCGTTCCTCTTCCGTTGCGCCATGGCATGCAAGCGGTGGCTCCGCCTCGTGGTTGACCCTTCCTTCCTCCGCCGTTGCTGGCCAGAGGACGCGTGTGACCCGTCCTCCCTTCTCGGATGCTTCACTACCCAGCATCAATACCGCCGCCATGACTGCCAATTTTGCTCCAAGCCGGTATTCCTCCCAGTGCCGCGGCAATCAACGACACTTGGCTCGTTTGTCCCCTCCGCCGCCGGCCTCTTGGACCGCGCCGTGCCGCTCGTGGCGCGCCGTGGCCTCATACTCGTGCGCGTCGCCGGTGCCCATGCCGACCTGGCGACCAGGTACCAGTACTGCGACCTTGTCCTCAACCTGGCCGTGTACAACCTATTCGCCGGCACGTGCGACGTGCTCCCTCCGCTACGGTGCGATTCGTTGTCGGCCAGGGACGACACGAAGGGCTATGCCATTCTAACTGGCGCGGAGCTCCAGAGCGACCTGAGTTTCTTTAAAGTGCTAATCATCGGGCTGGACAAGAGTGAGTCGCGCCATAATCTCCACACGTTCTCGTCAAGCCGGTCGGGCTGGAGCACGCCCACCCATTGTTTTTGCCCTCGGGAGCGCCCACGCATCCTCCTAGATACCATCCTGCATCGCGACGCCGTCGTTTGCCGCGACACGACACACTGGATCTTCTCCGACTCTTCCAACAATTACACTCTCGGCGTGGACGTCGTCACTGACCATGTCACCTCCTTGAGCAAGCTCCCGATCCCGCCGGAACTCATGCAACCCAGCCACATCCCTTACTCCACGCCAATGCTCTGCGCCATGGCCGGCGGGACGCTATCCTCGTGCTCCTTGTATACTGGAGGCAGCCTGCTAGAGATCTGGACACGGCAGGACGACGCCGACGCCTGGCTCCGCACTCGTGTGATCCACCTCCAATTGCCCAAGCATATCGCGGATGGACATGGCGGAGGGCTGGCCATATGCTGGGCTGAGAAGAGCCGCACGTTGCTCGCCCTGCATTCTCCCGAGACATTGTACATCGCCGATGCTGAGACTGGGGCGATGGAAGAGGTGCCGACCCAGCTTCACGGCGACGACGCAAGGACGGCTAGTCTCCTTAGGGACGCCATGGCCATCGAGATGGATTGGCCGGCGCTCTTCCTGTCCCGGCTGGGTAACCTTTCATTTTAATCTGATTTGGTGAGGCAAGCTTTTGTATCACAACTCCCTAGAGAAGGTTATTGCAAGGTGGCGTTAGAAGGTCAGCACACATGAAAGTGGCACGGAGTATCACGGTGAAGGATGTGGTTGCAGCACTTGAGAGAGAGCATCAGATGTCAAAATCATCTTTACTATTCAGGTTACATGGGAGACAACCGACAGAACCAGCCGCGGAATAGTTTTCTAAGCTCAATTTTGTAATTTTTCATGTTTTGTCTTGGCCAAATAGAGATGCATCTCTTCTCTGAGTAGAGTGATATCAGAGGTTCATTTGTCATGCGATGATCAATTTTGCAGGCACTTAGAAATCAATTGTGAAAGCAACAAAAATTTCCCGACAGTATCGGTTCGGACTTGTTCTGTGTTATTCTTATCCATTAATCCTGTCATACTTTTCAGGGTCAGGTTAATTTGGGTTACAAATAGCACCAGACCATTCTCGTTGGTGGAATGGAAGGATGGTTTTCTTTCTTGGATCTATACACGAGTTTTCGAGTGTGTTTCTCTTTCACAATGCCGGGTACTTGAATGAACCATATAAAGAGATCTCATGATGTGGTAATAAGGCTATGCAAAATGTTCAAATAGGTAAACTGGCGTGTTACGTAGCTTCCTTAGTAGGCAGATTACAATTTACAATATACGATAATAATAATACTAGTAGCTGTATCTGTATTGATTGACTAAAATTTCCCCTGTCACATTCCCTTGTTTCTTTATGTGGTCTGAGTAGACCCTACACTCTTGAGCTCACAAACGAAATAGTGCTAGGCTTCCTACTACTCCTTCCGTTCAGAAATATAAGACATTTTAACTTCGTAAAATGAATGTATCTAGACACTTTTTAATGCATAGGTCACTACGAACCTATACACTAAAAACGTCTAAATATATTTGATTTATAAAGCTAAAACGTCTTATATTTCCGAACTGAGGGAGTATTTGTACTGGCTTCCTTTCACATGATTTGTGCATCAGCGCTCCTAGCATCCAAAGTCATAAGGGACCAATCCTTGCAGCTCCGGGCGTTATTCTCGAAGCTGTGGAAAGTAACAGCTACTCCCTTCGTTTAAAAATATAAGACGTTTTAGCTTTGTGAATCGAATGTATTTAGATATTTTTTAGTGTATAGGTTTGTAGAGGTTCAGAGTGAACCTATACACTAAAAGATGTCTAGATACATTCGTTTCACAAAGCTAGAATATCTTATATTTTCGAACGGAGGGAGTATATGTTAGCCATTCATCGCATCGAAAAGTTATGAGTGACACGACCTTGCAAATCATCAATCATAAGAAAAGTTCGCTGATGATTTAGATGCACCAGACAATTACAAGAGGTATAAATGATGGTCTAGATGCACCAGCCTAGCCCTATAACAAATCGACAACGACTCTTAATCCGAAGAAGAGTTGTATTCTAATATCCCGCAGTGTCAACGGTAGGCTTCGACGACGTTGAGACTGAAACGAATGTCTTAAAACGGAGTAGTCGCCAGGCCTTTAGTAAAGATATCAGCGAACTGAGCTAAAGTAGGCACATGTAGAACACGAACTTGACCGAGAGCCACCTTCTCTCGAACAAAATGAATGTCGATCTCTATATGTTTGGTACGACGGTGTTAAACCGGATTCCCTGACATGTAAACAGCTAAAATATTATCACAGTAAACAATAGTAGCTTGCTCAATAGGACGATGCAGCTCCGACATCAACTGGCGCAACCAAACCGTATCAGCAACCGCATGAGCCACAGCGCAATACTCAGCTTCGGCTGACGAGCGAGAAACCGTAACCTGCCTTTTTGAAGATCAAGAAAACCAAATTGTTACAAAAAAACACAAAATCCGGATGTGGGCCGTCGAGTATCGAGGCAACCAGCCCAGTCTACATCAGAGTAAGCTATCAATGAGGTAGGAAAGGATTTGTTTATATGAAGACCTAAATCTAATGTGCCTTTGAGATACCGAAGAATACGTTTGACATGGTTGAAGTGAGGAACACGAGGATCATGCATGTAAACGCAATTGTTGGACAGAAAAAGAAATTTCAGGACGAGTAAGAGTAAGATATTGAAGGACGCCGGTCAGAAAAAGGATCACCATCGGCAGAAAGTTTTAAACCTGTATCAGTAGGAGTATGAGACGGTTGGCAGTCAAGCATACCAGCACGAGAAAGAAGATCTAGGGTGTACTGATGTTGAGCTAAGAAAAGACCAGATGAGTCACGGATGACAGCAATACCTAAGAAGTGATGAAGAAGACCTAGATCAGACATAGAATTTGTTTTGCAAAGAAGAGAGATAATATGATCTAAAAAGTGTTGTGAGGAAGCTGTCAGAATAATATCATCAACATAGAGAAGTAAATAAGCGATGTCGGTATTATGATGAAAGGTGAAGGGAGAAGTGTCAGAACGAGAAGGAGTAAAGCCAATTGTTTGAGCATAAGTAGAAAAAAGTTGAAACCAAGCCCGTGGTGCTTGTTTTAGATCATAGAGAGATTTTTGAAGAAGACAAACATGATTAGGATAAAAGGAATTTTCGAAGCCAGAGGTTGTTGATAATAAACTATTTTTTGAAGAGAGCCATGGAAAAAAGCGTTTTTGACATCGAGTTGATGGATGGGCCAAAAAGAAGAAACGGCGATGCTAAGAACAGTACGAATAGTTCTAGGTTTGACAACTGGAGAGAAAGTTTCATCATAATCGATGCCGTGTTGCTGAGAGTAACCACGGCATACTCATCGAGCTTTATAACGTGCAAGACTTCCATTGGAATTAAATTTGTGTCCAAAAACCCATTTGCCGGAAACTATATTAGTGTTTGATGGACGAGGAACTAATTGCCATGTATTATTTTGAATGAGAGCACCATATTCATCTTTCATGGCTGTGGCCAATTAGGATCTAGGAGAGCTGATTTGTAAGATTTGAGAATAGAGGAAGAAGACAGAGATGCATTGAGATTTAGACGATCTTTAGCGGGTAAACGAAAACCGGATTTGCCACATGTGTGCATGGTATGATCATTAGTGGGAGCTGGGACGATAATAGCATGATCAGGAGGGACATATGATGATGTGGAAGACGTGCCCGGCACAGCGGAAGAAGCGGACGTGGGAGTCGACAGTGGAGACAGCGGCGACAGGAAGTCTGTCGCGGTAGAGTTTTCGATGGTTTCGGCAGCCGAGGCAGAGGTGGCGGCAGGAGAAGGCGCAGCAAGATCGGCTGCTGTGGCAGAGAATTCGAGTGTTTTTGCTGCCACGGCAAGAGCGACGGCAGGAGGTGGCTGATGAAAGAAGGGAAAATTATTTGGACGAGGAGGACTAGGAGATGGTGCGGATGTTTTAGGATCGAGATATTGACGCTCAGAAAAGGAAAAAATATTTTCAGCAAAAGTTACATGACGAGACACATGGACGCGACTACTAACAAGATCTGGACAACGATAGCCTTTGTGTTCGTCGGAAAAACCTAGATGGACGCATGGGATAGAACGGGATGAAAGTTTGTTAGGAGAAGTAGAGTAGGAGTTAGGAAAACAAAGACAGCCGAAGACACGAACGTCGAAGTAGTTTGGGTAAGAAAGAAATAAAGAGAAGTAGGGTGTGGTTTGAGGATAAACTTTAGATGGTCAAATGTTAAGTAGATATGTGGCCATGTGGAGAGCTTCAGCCCAGAACTTCGGAGGCATAGAAGATTGAATAAGAAGGGTGCAAGTGATGTCATTAAGAGTGCAAAGAGAACGCTCGGCCTTGCTGTTTTGAGGGGAGGTATAGAGACAGGAAAAACGCAGAAGAACTCCATATTGGAGAAAGAAATTTCGGTTTTTAAAGTTGTCAAATTCATGACCATTATCGCATTGAATAAATCTTATAGGAAGGAAAAAGTGGACCGAGACATAGCACTGAAAATTAAGAAAAATATTGTGAGCGTCGGATTTGTTGCGTAAGGGAAAGGTCCAAACATAGTGTGTAAAATCATCAAGAATAACAAGATAATACTTAAAATCAGAAACACTTTCTATTGGTGATGTCCATAGATCACAATGAAGTAACTCAAAAGGAAAAGTACTAGAGGATAGAGAGGAGCTAAAGGGGAGACGAACATGTTTGCCTAGTTGACACGAGTGACAAATAGAAGAATTATGAGAATCTCTATTACAAGGTATTGAAAATTCACTAAGAAGAGTAGATAACACCTTATTATTGGGATGGCCGAGACATTGGTTCCACAGATCAATAGAGGACACCATAGACGATGGAGGGGTAGCGGCCGAAACACCATGGAGGGAATACAATGAAGCTATTGAATCGAGCGATCTCGGCCTTGGTCCGGTAATCTTTCACGGACAAACCAAAGGGGTCAAATTTGACAGAAACGTGATTGTCATTGGTGAATTGGCGAACAAAAATCAGATTTTTAATTAGTGCAGGAGCTACAAGAACATCGCGAAGAAGCAAGGTTTGATTGGGGATTAGATTTGGGCTTGACCGACACAGTAAATAGGAATAGATGATCCGTTACCGAGAATAATAGATGGAAAAGGCGATAATATGCAAGAAGATAGCATATTACTTGATGTAGACATATGACTAGAAGTACCAGAATCGAAAATCCAATCCGTACCTAAGTTTCCTTGTGCAGCAAAGTTGTTCATGGCCTGTAGAAAAGCAGCTTGGTCCCAGCTCGGAGTCGAAGTAGAGGCCGGTGTAGACATGGGAGTTGTCGGGTGTGGCGGTGTTGGTAGTAGGGCCGACATCGGCGTATAGATAGAGCCACCATCATTGTACTGCGACATATTGTACTGCGGCATGTAGGGTGAGGTTGTAGCGCCATATGAAGCATAAGGAGCAGCGGTGTAGATTGTTGGTGCGTCGGCGGGGGTGGCGTGGTACGCGGCCGTCGGCTGTCGTGGCGCGAGGACGGGAGCATCGGTGTGAGGGCGGGCACCGGGCTGCAGTCACCAGTGTAGGAAGGCGGGGCACCATAGGGCGTCGGGGCAGACCATGGCATAGGCCACGCCTGGAGTAGCCCACGGATCAGAAGAAGGACGCCAACCGGGAGGCGACGGTGATGGGGTCGGTGGTGCAGATAGTGGAGCCGGAGCCGAGGGCCGAGGAGGAGCAGTGTCAACACCCGGATTTTTAATCCTAGATGCCTGTTATGCCATACATCGCAATCCCAGGATTACCATTTTTGCGAGACATAACAGATTGGAGATCACAGTACATCATCAATTACAAACCATAATAAGGTCTTACACAAATAAAGGATCTCATGATCCAGTCTTAATACAAACAAGTAGCGGAATAAATAGCGTAGCGGTGGGCTCCATCTTCAGGGTCACATGCAATGCTGACGATGGAAGATGATCCTAGTTGTCGTAGCCGTCCTGTTGTCCTCCTTCAGGGTAGTCCTCCTCATAGTCTGGCCACGGGAATAGCCAGGGACAAAAGCCATGAGTACTCTTTAAGTACTCGCAAACTATCACTAACAAGTAAGGTAGTTCTAGTAGGAATGCTAAGTTCTAAGTTTATTTGTAAAGTTAAGTTTGAAACCTAAGCTGAGTTCAGAAACAACGAAAGATAAAATAAAGTTTGAAATCACCTAAGTGGAAAGTTAATTGTCATAGTCACAACTCTGTTGTGGTCAAGTCATGTCACCATTCATTTCATAAGTCATTTTGAAAACATCTGACAACGGAACAGTATGGCCACTCCAACTGTCCATAACCGCGGACGCGACTATTCGAATAGTTTGACACTCTGCAGAGGTGGTACACTTTCACCACAAAATTCGATACATCTGTCAGGGATAACCCTGAATCATCATACTTAGTATGCAGATAATCAAACATAACCTTTCCTTTACACACTCTAGTATAAGCACCTCTCCTATGAGCTTGGCCTCCCAGCCATGGCCATCTGCCATCCTGGGCACTTCATAGGTGGACAACATTGAGAGGTAGCCTCAGCTCAAACCTCTCCCGCGAGGGAACTAATACTAATGCATATAAACTTTTGGCTAAGCGTTACCCAATTCAGGTATTGTGGTTGTACGGTAAAATTGGAACGGTATCGCATCCGAACCCAACCATCAGTTTTTATAAAGGGCTAAGTGTTCGGGATATACTTTCCGGGTATCCTCACAGTTCCTCACTGACCAGGGTGGCCCACTTCGGGTTAGAGCTTTGCTTCACGGGCGGCCCAGTCAGGGAGAAAGACGGAGTCCAATCCGGCTACAGGAAGGCCTAGAAGACTTACCGACTTAGGCCCATAATGTTACTTGTAGTTCAAGATGTACTCTGTAACCGACTCTTAGACGTAGCCGGATAGATCTCTCATGTAAACTCTAGGCCGGATATCTATATAAGCCGGCCTAGGGAGAGCCTTTAGGGCACCCAATACTTTAGACCCTCAACTCGCACAGGCAAAACCCTTGTAACCCATATTCCGGCTCTGCCGTATTACTGGATTGCTAGCAGGAGTAGGATCCGTCCAAAGCCGGCGGATTCGAACCTGGGTAAACTTGTGTGCTCACCATCCCGGAATACCGTACGTCTCACACCCCTCTCTTCCGCATGCCTCGAGGACCCCCTCATGGCGTACTTGTCATCAATCCGACGACAGTTGGCGCCCACCGTGGGGCAAGTGAGCTTCGGATCTGCGTTTCAAGCGGAATCTGTAAGAATCGGAATCGGCGAGACTATCGTCGTCGGTCGCATCCTCTACGCCATCGATGTCCCTCTCATCGTTCTCGACGAGACTTGGATTCCGGCAAGGGAGGCCGTGACTGCCTACACAATCATGTCTTTTGGTGAGATCGATGTTTACATCAGTTTCGCTGAACCTGTCCAACCCACCCCAGCGGTGATGATAGAGGCAGAAGAATTTTCTGGGTCTCCTTTGTCCGCGGAGGCAGCAGAGTTCTGGATCTCAGAAAACCCTAATCCCACCCAGCCCGCACCAGTTGCGGAGATAGTGGAGAAACCTGAGCCTGAAGAAGACCTAGCGGACCAAGTCGAATCTGGAGTGGATCTCCCCGAAGAAGCCGGATCCCAGATCAACCCACCCACGGAAGTCGAAATCCAGGAGGAGCATATCAACGACACCGATTCCGGCTCTGATGCTGCCGGGACAGACAAGCCTTTCCTAAGGTACACACTACGACGTATGATACTGCAAGGCGAAAGCGCAGATGCAATACTCGAAACCATCAAAAGTTTCGATACGGCTGATCGCGAAAGCTGCAGGTACCTCAGGAAGCGCACATCGCACTTAGTCGGATACGTGGGATCTGGATCCGGCTCTGCTGATGCTGGAGAGAACACCGACTCTATGCTGGAGGCAATTGGAACAAACATCGACGTACCCGCATCCTCGGATGAGTCGATGACGTCAGCAGATTTCCAAAAGTTCTCCGCGGAATATGAAGAGGAGTACAACTCCAAAGCTGCAGAAGAAGGAGAAGCCATGGATGAAGGATCCGGGGAACACTCTCCCAAAACGCAGGATGACATGGACGTCGGAGATAATCCCGAGGTCCAGATGTCCGAAAGTACCGATCAGAGCTTGACTCCGGGAAACGGACCCAAAGCCGTCTTTGCTACCGGCGCTGCCAAGAAGGCAAAGAAGAAGAACAAGAAAAACAAGACCTCTGCAAAAGACCCTCTGACAGAGGAGGTGATTGCCGAGGAATACAAGGAAGACTCGGATGGAGCACTTATCCCAGACGAGCCGAAAAAAGAAGCATCGGTGGATGGACACGTGATCACAGAAGGTGCGCGTAAACTCATCGATGCCGCATTAACCACACCTATCCCTACAGTTGTAGAACTTACTGTAGATGAGCTGGACGAAAGGGCGCAAGCCCTAGAAGCGTGTCGTCAACAACTCCTCGATGAAGGCAAAAACATCGAGGTGGAGAAGAAACACATGTCAAACAAGGAATACATGTCTCGTCTACATCAGAAGACACGGAAGCGTCACATAGATGACAACCAATTCACACGTGTCCATGCCGTCCTTTTTGGAGATGAGATGGGGAAGCCACGGAAGGATAGAAATGGAGATTGGGTATACCCAACACCAGTACAAAATACCGTGGCAGCCCAAGAAATTCTATCGGCTAATCCAGGACCAGAGGAGATCCGTTTGGGTATCAAGCTACTCAACAAAGGACTGGAGCAGCAAAAGGTCGCCCTGTCCGAAAGTCAAAAACTGGTCTCGGATTCTGACCAATGTCGCACAGATCCGGCGTGGGCTGGCGTAAGATCCCATTACGTTCGGGCGCAGTACCATCAACCCGAATGTAGGGAAGACAATTATTCAAGAACTGGATCGTCAGGACAACATTACAGAGCTTCACGTAACTGGAGCAACGTTGCCCCAGTGGCCGAGAAAGATGCCATCGCTGCCCTGAATCCGACGAACCCTCCCCGACGAGAATCTAAGGATCGAAGGGGAGAAGATAAAGAAAAACGACGGGAGGAGGATCGTCAAAAAATGCCACCTCCTAAGTATACAAGCCGTCCGGCTGAGCCTCACCATGGTGGGAACGACGGACGAAGGAACGACGGAAACCATGCTGGAACAAGCCGGCAGGGGGCTCGTCGTAGTCAAGACCCTCCCCGGAATCATACAGCTGCCCCACCCTCTCCGCCACACAGTCATCACAACGACCCCCATGGAGGGCAAGGAGGACGACATGGCGGAGGAGGTGGTGGTAGAAGCCGAAGTCCGGCTCCACGGCACCATAGCCACAACCGGCATTCAGGACGATCTCTATCCCCGAACGACGCAAGGCACAGAATCAATTCCAACATAGAGGCGCGGCGCTATGAAAACGATGACGTGTATGTGGGTCCAAAGTGCTTCGGACCACGCATCAGAGCTACAAAATTTCCGGAAGGATTTGCTATCTCAAGACATATCCAAGCCTACGACAACATTGCTCGGCCAGACACCTGGTTACAGGATTTCTTCCAAGCTTGTTGCATCGCTAAAGGCGGAAATAGCCTGGTCGCAACCCGATATCTCCCACTTATGTCGCAAACACCATCCATAACTGGTATGACTTGCAAAGTGCGTTCTTTCGGAATTTCGAAGGCACATATCGGAGGCCCTGTACGGTTGGAGACCTATAGCGTTGCACCCAGAAAGCCGGAGAAACTTGCCGAGATTACCTCGGATGATGGATCGACACCAAGAACTCCTGGGAAGGAGTAAATGATCAAACTGCTATTGAAGCTTTCATCGCAGGTCTCCCTATTGGTTTACTGCGCCATCGCTTGAAGTGTGACAATGTCACTGATTTGGGAGAGATGATAGAAACAACAAGCAAGTATGAAGACACCGACGACAACGCAGAAGGACTGCTCAATGCCCTAGTTGTGTCTCAGTCGGCAAAACAACCAAAGCGACAAGCTCAGAAGCGCAAAAATACCTCGGAAGAAAAACCCAACGCGGAAACAGTGGTAGTTACTACTGTTTCCGGGTCTGGAGGACATGAAGGACGTGGCGGGAGGCCGTGGGCGTGGCCATGGGACATCAAGGGTCCAAGGTAGAGGAGAGCAACAACCAGGCAAAACTTACTCTTGGGCCGACATTGCCAATAACCCATGTGTGCATCACTTAGACGCCAATGGGGGCTCTTCCCACACCAACGCTGAATGTCGTTTCAACGACGACATCAAAAGAGATGATACCACGGGCTACAAAGCTAAGCGGAAGAAGGGAAAGAAAAATCCCAAAAAAGACAAAGAGACCAAGGAAGATTCCGACATGGAGGAAGCTGATGCTTCAAATCCCAAGTCGGAAGGGAAGAAAACTTTTCCCACCAAGAAGGACACTTATGTCACCTTCCTCGGATCTCAACCAGCAAAGGTCAAGAAAGCAGTTCTACACGAGCTCAATGCAACAGTTCCGGCTGTCCCCCAGTATCTGGACTGGTCAGAAGTGGCAATCACGTTTGACCGCGATGATCATCCGCCTAAGTTACACAGGCGAGGAAAATACGCCTTAATCGTCAACCCACTTATTGACGGTTATGGTTTCTCCAAGACCCTCATGGACGGTGGTAGCAACATCAATATTCTCTATGTCGAAACGCTATGCCGGATGAAGATTTCGGAGACCCAGCTGAACCATAGCTCTGTGATTTTTCACGGAGTTGTCCCAGGAAGACAAGCTAATTCCCTAGGAGAGATCACTTTGGATGTTACCTTTGGAACTCCAAAGAACTACCGGACGGAGGCACTTTCCTTCGAAGTGGTCCCGTTCAAGAGCACATACCACGCTATATTTGGACGACCGGCTTACTGGGCTTTGATGGCTCATCCATGTTACATTTACAATATGATGAAAATTCCAGGTCCCAACGGCGTGATCACTATCAGGGGAGACCCGAAGAAGGCACGAGAATGCGAGGATGGAAATGCCGCCTTTGCTGAAGCCGTGCTGCACGCCCAGGAGTACCAGGAGATCAAGAAGAGCATAGATCCATCTGAGATGCCCGCAACGAAGAAGGAGGTGACCAACCCAAATCCGGAGTTCAAGGCATCAGAAGAGACGAAGAAAGCACCGTTGAAGGATGATGACCCCTCCAAGGTGACCCAGATAGGCGTAGGCTGTAACACCCTCGAATCGACCATATGCAAGTTTTAGCCCTTTCTGCCAAACCCGCATAGAAACGATTCAAGGGTGTTACAGAGTGGTATCAGAGCCCAGCAGTTACGATACCCCACTTGTCCAGCCTGTAGGATAACCTAGCTAACGGCCGAAGTAGAGCGTCAAAACTATTTTTGCAAAAATCGGTTGGATAGATCTGATTAGGTCTGATTTTACTCCTTACCCCTCTCCTGTTCTCCTCTTACCTCTGCGTGTTTTGAATCTGCTCTCTTATCTTCTCTTCGAGTCCAGAAATTCTCGTGGTTGGGTTTCCGTCGTGCCTTTAGGGTTTCGCTTCCTCCTTTGGTAACGGTGCTTCTACATCCGGGCTTCGTGCTATCTGAGGAATCCTGCATCTGTTGGACTTCTCGCTGTTCATGTTTGTGCCTTCCGGTGTTTTCCGATGCGACGACATCATCTACGCCAGATCCGATGCAGATTCTGGATCCCTCTTTGTTTCCGAACCCCGCTTGTCAAGATCTTCAGTCTGAATTCTGAGAGTTGGTTGCGTGATTATTTTGTTCATGTACAGAGTAATGCTTTGAGTGCGGGATGGAGTAGCTACGATACCACTACTCTTATCATTCGCTCTTGTACATTGAATCGGTGGATCCAGCAATTTTACTCCATCCACGGAAGTTAGAGGTGGCTTTATCTTCTGATACCTCTACCTTCGCCATTTGTTCCAGAGTGTTCTCTCGACGATCACGGACAACGACCTCTTGTTAGTGGTGTCGCGAGGATCTACACGAAGCGAGAAGATTTAGATCGCCGACCTTCTTCCCGGTACCATGAGGCGGATCTCGGGGGCGAGATCCATTGTTAGTGGTGTCGAATTGTAGCACCCCGATAAAACCACTACTAGAAAATCGCGGTGTTTTTGTGCATTGCATCATCATGACCGCATGCTCATGTCATCATGCCACATTGCATTTGAGCATTGTCATCATCATGCATGGTTTTGTCTAAAACTATTTTCGAAAAGTCTGGTTTTGTTTTCTAAATGCCCCTTCTTTATTTCAAATAAAAACTCCGGTCTTTTTCGGATAGTTTTATTTGTCTAAAATTATTTACAAAGACCTATTTTAAAATAAAAATAAAAGTTGAAGTTGTTTTTTTTGGACGCAGCCAGCCAGGCCCAAAGCCCAGCCAGCCACCTCCTTCCTAGCCTAAACCCTAATCCCACCTACTCCCTCCACCAGCCGCCACCCACCCTGCCGCCAGCCTGGCCCCACTCCCCAGGCCACCGACCAGACCCGTCCACCCCCGCTTCCACCTACCCCGCACCCACTCCTGGACATGCACACACACGCAAAGACCACCAAACACACGCGCACACTCCTCGCACACCGCACCCACCCCCGCGTGGCACACCCTACCGCCTCGACACACCCTACCTGGACGCGGTCCCCAACACTACCCACCAACCCAACCCCACACCGCTCAGCTCGGCCCACCACTCCCCGCTCTCGCCCAATCCCGCACGCCCCACCCACCTCGTCCAACCCGTCCCCAACCTTTGCCTCCTCCATACCGCATGCCACCACCGCCACCGAAGCCCCACCTTCATCTCCCTCCCAAGATCGGCCCTGCCGCCACGGACGGCCGCGACGCCCGTGCCCGAGGTCCTCCGGCCCCGAGCTCCTCCGCCGCCCTCGGCGTTCGTGGCCCTCTCCCCCAATTCCCGCCGCCACATCGCCTCCTTCCTCCGGCCGATCCCCGCCGCCAGGCCGCCTCTCCGTCGCCCCTGCAGTCGCCATCCACCTCCCCGCCGTCCCGCCCAAGCCCGAGTTCCCTCGGTTGCCGCGCCGCCCTCCTCCCGCGGGTGTCGCGCGTCCCCGGCAGCGACCTCGCCCCTCTGCAGGCCGCGCCACGGCCTCCCTGCGGCGACTCGGTCCGCCCCGGCCTACCTCTGCTCCTCCCTGTCTGTCAGGCCGTCACCCTGCCTCTGCCCTTCAGCGCCGTGTCGCCGGCCTTCCCTTTCGCGAGCTCCACCCCCTCTGCAACCTGGCGCCACCGTGGACCCCACCTAGTGGGCCTGCTCCGACCCCGCCTTGTCCGTCGGCCCCGCCCTCCATCTGCAGGCCGCCGCCGCCCGGCCTTCTCCGCAGGGCCTCACCACCGCCCGGCCCGCGTCGATGCACGGCCGTGGATGCTTTGCCTCGGTCTCCTGGCCACCGTTTCTTTTTCCTAGACAGGGTCCCTGCACGGTCTACATCCGCCACCTGTGTTGCTACATCTTTGCGTGCGTGTACATCACTGTCCGGCCCTATTCCATGTTCTGCTTTGTTTCCAGGTCGCTTGAGCTCCCACAGGACCTATTCTTGTACATACGTTTGCGAAGGAGATGAACAGAGAATGGGGAGGCAGTATATGTTCCTCCATTTGATGTGCTCCGATGTGTGGTGGAAGCTGCCAAGTCCATCATCTCCTCGAGTTTTGTCGACAAGATCTTAATACCTCGAAGAGGCGTGGACGTGAACTAAAGCCGCACCAAATGCAACTCCGACAACGTCACCCGAGAACTCCGACAAGGACGCCAAGATCTCCGCCGCGAAACGACAAGACCGTCAACATGACCCGAAGACCGCAGATGCGACAAGATCGTCTCTCGGACGCCAAGTCCTTCGGCCCCGGAAAATCGACGACCCAACCAAGATACGAAGACCGAACCCTGGCGCGCCAAGTTCTTCGACCCCGAGGACCGATCCATCGGATGCGACAAGACCCCTTCTCGGAACCACCAAGTACTTCCTCTCAGGCGCCAAGACCCGAACCTAGAGACCGCCAAGATCGCCACCAGAACGACAAGTACTTCACCCCGGATGCCAAGACCGACCCGATACGCGGACCCGACAAGATCTTTGCGACGACAAGATCGACACCGACCAGGGAAAATCCGATGCGCCCCCGACACCAAACCAAGTCCTTCTTCCCGGAACACTAAGCTCTCCTTCCGTTGTCCGAGACCGATCCTGTCGAACCGTTCCCCCTTCGAATCCTGAGACCCGGACCCCCGGAACCCAAGATCTTCCGAACCCAGATGTGTGACCCTAAGCCCCTATTTTTATAATATGACATTATCAACTGTCGTATATTAAATTGTTCATGCATACATACCTGTCTGTGGGTTTTGGGGACATTATAGTCGATTCACCTAAATTAAATATGGAGTCCATCTGCGGGATATCTTCGTCTTATTCCGGACTCCATTTAAATCGGTGTAGCGAACCGATGCCATGTTTCACCCTGTTAATACAACATTTAAATTGCGGGGGTTCTAAATAACTCGAACCGTTTAATTAATTGTCGGGACCCTGGTTCCGCTTAATATTGCCAAATTGCACCGCATCTGCATCATATCATAATCATGCCGGATCTTTTGCCGTAGTATTAAATATTGCATCCGGTGTTTCTTCTAGTGTTTGCTTCTTCGCGGATTAGGACGATGAGTTGATGCGAGTACCAGCAAGTTCTCCGGATATGAACCTTCGGCAGTGTTTCCCAGGCGAGCATCTCTCCCCCTTTCTACCTATTTTGCATTTACAGTCTTTATTTCCTCCTATTGATCTATTGCTATCCGTGTCGCGATGCTATAGTTTTCGTGCACCAGTTATATCCCGTGCAACCTCTATATTGCCTTGGACACCTCCTATTACATGTGCTTGGTAGATAGCTGGCCTTGCGAGTCGTAGTTGCTTGCTCAGGTGCGATCTCATGTTGTCAAGTACCACAGTTGATGGAATGCTGGCAGATGTTTATGGTGGAGAGGATCATGACTTTAAATACAACTATTAAAATGCTAGATATAACTAATGTAGAGGCATTGGTGGGTAATAGATGTTATTTGGTTCTTCCACGCTCACTTGTGTCCCGTAGGACCCCAAGTACTTGATACCTATTCCTTGACTATTCGCACTATCCACATCCGGGAGGCCTTATGGACCCTCCTGAGCCAGAGCTTGATTCATTTCTATTTCTTGGGGACACAAACTAGTTTGGGGTTTTATTACTATCCTGTACTTATGCCATGTTACTGCTTTATTTACGGTTGTGCGTGGAGCACCTGTACTGTTTAGGATCGTGACACGTTTTCGCTGTATCGACAAGCCCAGTCACACTTTCGGGTTCCCAGTCGTTTACAGCCGTTCACACAAACCCTAGGTCCGTTCCGAAGCCGGCCAACGTCGTTGCGGGTAGCTTAGTGGGGTGGCCCCCTGAAATATTTCTGAATCCTGTGATCGCTTTGTCGTGAATGCCTCGTTGGGTTTTGAGTTGGTTTTTTCGAGGTTGATCGAGTGTGTGTTGCTATTTGTGCACCCCTGCAGGGTAAAACTTTCTGAAAGCCGTGTCCGCGGTTATGGACGACTTGGAGCACAGTATCTCGATCATAGACAAGCATAACTAAAGTAGTGCTATAAATTTGACTTAATATATCTGACTAGTAATCAGCTTCACTATAACGGAATGGATATTAAAATTGCCAACCACTAGTGGATCTATGGTGATCTGTGTCATACTATACCTGCCTAGTAAGTATTGCAACTCCAATGGAATGAGATAAAAGTGCCAACAACTGCTAGGTTTTGGGATTCCTCAGGACAGTTATATTTGACTAGTAAATGTTCCAACTACCACGGATTGGTAATTAAAATTGCCCACTACTATACTTCAGGATGACTCATGCTATCTATATCGGATTCGTAATTGCTGCAACTATAACGAAATGAGTAAAATTGCCAACTACGTGAGTTCCTCGGTCCGAGTTCCTCGTTTGGTCTCGAGGGGGAAATACCAGGATGGGTTTGTTTGGTGTTAGCTTGAGGTTGGATCCGAATAGGTCTTTCTTATCCCTCTCTGATAACCGCTAGTTGTATCGAGTCTCTATAGGTTATTAGTGCCGCTGCGTTGCCGCTTCAGCCCACCATACCTATGTAGGCGAGAGCCACCGAATTCTAGCCTCGCCGTGTACTGGCCTCAGTACTGACGCTCCTCTTTTTCCTTTGCCCTTTTACGGCACCCCTTTTGTTTTAGCAGGTTGAGGTCGACGTCGTTAGCAGGGTTACCCTTCCGGCTTGGCCTGGGCAGGGTTATGGACGCCATTGGTTATTCTTCAGGGCTCTTAGCCCTATTTGCATCTTGTCCGTAGTCGGACGCTCTATCGTTTCGAGGTGATTTGGATCTTTGTATATTATATCTGTATTCTTGACTCATGGAGTCGCTGTTGTATATATATATCTGTTCTGTGGGTCCCATCGAGGACTGTCGTGTAATGGTATTACTTCGTTTTTCCACCCGCACGAAAGTGCCTGGTGGGCGTCCTTGAATCGTTTTTATGCGGTTTTGGCGAAAAGGGCTAAAACTTGCATATGACTGATTCGAGGGTGTTACATAGGCCTAGATAGCGCATAGGAAAGTGCGCTCGTCAAGTTCCTCCAAGCAAATCAAGATATCTTCGCATGGCAGCCATCTGACATGACCGGAGTACCTAGGGAACTTGCCGAGCACTCTCTAAATGTAAACCCGAATGCTAAACCCGTCAAACAGTCATTACGATGGTTCGGCGACGAAAAGCGTAAGGCAATAGCTAAGGAACTAGCACGGCTCGAGTTAGCCGGATTTATAGAAGAGGTCATCCACACAGAGTGGTCGGCCAATCCTGTAATGGTCCCTAAAAAGGACACCACTGATTTAAGGATGTGTGTTGATTATACTACCTTGAACAAGGCTTGTCCAAAAGATCCGTTCGCTCTGCCTAGAATTGATCAAGTTATCGATTCTACGGCAGGCTCGGAACTCCTCTATTTTCTCGACGCATATTCCGGTTATCACCAAATCCGGATGAAGGAATCTGACAAAATCAAAACTTCATTCATAACCCCCTTCGGAACCTTCTGTTTTGTTACGATGCCCTTTGGGCTGAAGAACGCAGGAGCTACGTACCAGCGCACGATGCATCGTTGCCTTCACGACCAATTCGGACGCAATGTACATGCATACGTGGATGATATTGTGGTGATGTCCAAAAAGAAGGAAACATTGATTTCCGACTTGGAGGAGACGTTCGCCATTCTACGAAAATACAACATCATGCTTAACCTGAAGAAATGCTTCTTTGGAATACCAGACGGAAAATTGTTAGGTTTCATCGTGTCTCAAAGAGGCATAGAGGTGAACCGCGACAAAATCAAGGCTATACTCAATATTTCCAGGCCAACTCGCCTGAAGGACGTACAAAGATTAGCTGGTTGCATTGCTGCGGTCAGTCGATTTGTAAGCCGGCTTGGTGACAGAGCCGCACCATTATACAAACTCCTGAAGAAGACCAAATATTTTGATCTGGACTGACGAAGCTGAAGCTGCACTACAAGACCTGAAGAAAGTACTCTCATCTGCTCCTATCCTTGCAGCGCCGGAACCTCAGGAACCGATGTTGCTTTATATTGCTGTGACAAATAAGGTCATTAGTATCGTCATGGTGGTGGAGAGACCAGAGGAAAATCAGGAACACCTAGTGCATCGTCCGACTTACTTTGTCAGCGAGGTCCTGACAGAATCAAAATAGCTATATCCGCACTATCAAAAGTTGGCTTACGGTGTTTTCCTAGCATCTCATAAGTTACGACACTATTTTCAGGAGCATCCAATTACCGTGGTGAGCAAAGCTCCCATGAGAGATATAATCAACAACATCGACGCCACAGGTCGCGTAGCCAAATGGGGCATAGAGCTCTCAGCTTTGGATATTGAGTACAAACCTCGGACAACAATTAAATCCCAGATCCTTGCTGACTTTGTCGCTGATTGGACAGAGACGAAGGAAAATATGGTCCTCCCTGAGTCGGAATATTGGACCCTCTTTTTCGACGGGTCTAAGGCTCAAGGGGCTCGGGGGCTGGTGTGGTGCTCAAATCACCCCAAGGAGATAAACTTTTATGCGTGTTGCAGATCCACTTCACAGCGAAAAACAATATTGCCAAGTATGAAGCACTGCTGCATGGAATCCGGATTGCCAAAGATATTGGCATCCGACGTTTGATGTGTTACGGAGATTCGGATCTTGTTGCTCAGCAAGTCTCGGATATTTGTAATGCAAATAAGCACATGGCAGCATATAAAGCTGTCGTGGATGATCTATCTAAATCGTTCGAAGGGTTTGAAGTTCAACACATCCCTCGAGCAGAAAATGAGGAAGCAGATGCACTATCTCGAATAGGCTCTGCGCGGAAAGAGGTCCCGGATGGCGCATTTTTAGGGCACCTCAAAGTCCCCTTGATAAAGGGAGTAGATGAGGAATATCCAACCAAATCCGACTCACATTTGATAGCAGTTCTGGCTGTAATTCCCAGCTGGACTCAACCCTACCTCGATTATTTGGTAGATGGCAAATTACCCGAAGACGAGGTGCTGAGCCGGCAGATTATCCGACGAGCAAAAGCCTATACTATTGTTAAGGGTGAGCTCCATAAACGGAGTGTTTCTAGGGGTTTTCAGCACTGTGTATCTCCAGAAGGAGTGGAAATCTTAAGGGAAATCCACGAAGGCGAGTGTGGTCACCACGCTGCAGCCCAATCTTTAGTGGCAAAAGCTTTTCGACATGGATTTTTCTGGCTTACAGCTTAGGCAGATGCCGAACGATTAGTCAAGACATGCAAAGGCTGCCAAAAGTACGCCAAGCAAGCCCATGTTCCAGCCGATCAGCTGCGAACAATACCTATAACATGGCCTTTTGCGGTCTGGGGACTTGATATGGTAGGACCTTTTAAACGAGCTCCAAGTGGATTTACTCACCTCTTAGTGATGGTGGATAAATTCACCAAGTGGATCGAGGCTAAACCTGTCGCTAGTTGTGATGGAGCAACATCCAAAAGATTTGTCAAGGATGTTATAATCCGGTATGGTTATCTGCATAGCATTGTCACGGACAATGGGAGTAACTTTCCTATGGGAAAACTGGCCGAATTCCGCGATGAGCAAAATATCCGGCTTGAATTTGCATTAGTCGCACATCCACAGGCTAACGGACAAGTCGAAAGAGCAAATGGTTTAATTCTACAAGGCCTGAAACCAAGACCCGAAGCACCACTATGACGTGCTGCGGGGGCTTGGGCAGAGGAACTACCCTCTGTAATTTGGAGTTTACGAACAACTCCGAACGGGTCAACAGGATACACACCTTTCTTCTTGGTCTATGGCACAGAAGCAGTTCTTCCTAGCGATTTAATTCATACTTCTCCTAGAGTGTCCGCATATATCGAATAGGATGCCGAGATTTCTCGACAAAATGATCTCGACTTAGTCGAAGAAGTTCGCGTCGTTGTTGAAATGAGATCTACAGCCTATCAGCAGAAGTTATGCAAGTATCATAGCCAGAGAGTCTGAACTAGATCTTTCAATAAAGGTGATTTGGTTCTCCGGCTTGTGCAACAAAGAAAGCATAAACTTTCCCCAGTATGGGAAGGGCCCTTTTTAGTTAGTCGAGTATTGCACAATGGATCGTACTACTTAACTGACATGAGGCCAGTCAAAGAAAGACCTGCTACTAAGAAGAGAAAGAGAGCTGGAGGCAGTACAAATCCGGATGAGTTAGACAGACCGTGGAATATTGCTCAGCTACGTCCCTTTTATTCTTAGTTTATCCTTCTTTGTAATCATACATATGTACATGTTCTGTGAGAAATGAAAGTTTTGGTTGCCTCAAAGTTTTTCTGAGAAGTTTTTACCATCTTATTTCCTAATGATCATGTCATAGTCGAAAATCCCAGAATGCTTGAAAGTACTTTATGCTCATGTTCGTTCTGGTCTAGATTTCCGATTCTAAAACTGCTACCTTCAGGTATAACTCTAAAATTTCTAGTCTTTACTTTGGTTATTTGTCTGATTGCTGGATGCGGGCATTTTCCGAGTAGTGAATTGTTGGTACTGGAAGCCGGCTTTGTTTCCGAGTTTAAACTGGTTTAGCAATTGAGCTCCGTTGCTCGGCAAAGTTTCCGGCGGAAGGTTTAGCCGGCTCACGAAAAGGACGAGGCAGAAAGCCAGATAAACGATAACTAGAGACAAAAAAACTATGAGTGCTTGTGTAAACATTTCAGGCACACAAAAATTTCAAAAATCAAAAGTGCTGAATAGATCAAAAGCTTAACACTAGCAAGATAAATAGTACTTAATATTTACAATCGCATCAGGTTTTTCTTGAATAATACATAAATTTCTGGTCTATGATGCAGGAGGAGATGAAGGATCTGCCGGCTCGCTGGTCACTCCGCCTTGATATCGTTCCGAGATGTCCGCATCCGAGGTGGTGCGTTCATCATCGGAAACTTCTTCGGTTTCTTCTGCAGAAGGAGGCGGAGTATCCACGTGGGTGAAGAAGGGGATCTCATAGCTGGTCAGATCAGCTACGTGGCACCCGTATCCGGCGCAGGAGTGCATGATGGCTTGAAGGTCTTGCTCCTGGCCGTCTTCGTCTACCTTGCAGTACCCTCTGGTCACTTGCCATATCTCCATGTTTCCATGGTGGCTCATGACCATGGTGAGAGCGTTCTGCGCAGCAGTCCGCGTGTAGGACATGTTCCAGTCCCGAACAAGCTGCGGCATCTCCTTGGCCCTATCCCGCACCTCAAAATCCGACATGCTTGGCATGTACGGAATCCTGAGAGACTCGCCAATGTCCTCAAGGGACTGGCGGTAGTCATGAAAAAGATCACCGACTTGGGTAAGCCGGTGGGTGCGGGGCTCGGACAAGGAAGAGTCAGTCAAGTTCAGAGGACCTATACATCAAAATAAAGTTAAAAAAACCGACATTGATAGAAGTCGAAGAAAAAGATAAGTCAGAGAGATGGAACGTACCAAAAATGACGTCGTCAATCTTGGTCTTCTCCTCCCGGAGACTCTGAAGTTCAGCCCGGAGCGCCTGGGATAGGTCCTTCTCTCTGCCAAGCTCATTCTTGAGATCCGAGATTATTTTATCCTAAGCAACAATCTTGCAATCACGCTCATCAGTGTCCATGGAGGAGGATTCAAGGACTTGAGCTATGCTCTTTTCATGATCTGCCTTGAGCTTATCCAGCTCTTGGCGAAGTCCCTTGTTCTCCACCACCAGGGTCTTGAGGTTCTCGGCCTCTTCAATCATAGCGATGGATTGTTTCACCAGCGCTGTAAGTCAAAAAAGAACAACAGTTCAGAAAAATTCGACATTGAAAAAAAAACAAAGACAAGGTTTGAATCTCGGAATGTTTACCTTCGGCTTCATCCTTGGCTACTTTGAGCTCAGCATTTTTAAGTCGGAGAGCTTTGATCTCTCTCCGCTTATCACAGAAATTGGTCAGTAATTCCTGGTTATAGGAACATACTTTCTGTAAGTCAGAATACCCAAAGTCAGAAAGCTACTTAAGACTCGGGCTAATATTTTTGCTAAATATCAGCACGAGCCTTGGGGGCTACACTAGTTCGTTCTTTGGCATCCTAATGAAGCATAAACTCGGATTCAACATCCTACTTCATGCTTGGCGGCTAGAGGATATGATATAACATAATGGAAAAAACAAGAGTTGGAATTCCGACTTACATATTGCTCGCGGGTGAGTTTATCTAAACCCGCGTTCACTTCAGCGGCCACCTTCTCAGCAAGAGTAAGAGGGATCACTGGGGTTGTTGGAAGCTCGCCAGTCCTAATCCTCTCATCGCGAAGGTGGACTTGAGTGAGAAGATCAGAGAACTTGACGTCCTCTGCTTCTTGTGCTTCCTCCTCGAGGGATAAATGGCTTTTATCCAGGACTTGCCTGGCTAGCCGCTAGATCTCCTCTGTAGATTTCCGGGTCAGGCCAAACTTGGCAAGACCCGGATTGCTGAGGAGGTTTTCGGCGAAGACTTCAGCCGAGGGATCATTACCCGAAGAGGGTTCACCCTTATCTTGAGCTGACGCACTCACGGTGACGTCAGTTTGCGACCCAAGGATCATAGGTTCCGTTTGAGAAGCCGGATCTTCTGCAACCACCAGAGAAGGAGTGATCGCTGGAGTTGCAGAAGGTTGAGGGGCCGGAGTCGGAGGAGCCACGGCAGGAGAAGCTATGGTAAGCTTCGCCTGACGCAAGGGCTTCGAAGAAATCCCTTTCCCCTTGCCCTTGATGATCGATTTTGCTCTGAGAAGGTAACAAAGTCGGAAACGTTACATCTCGGAAAGAAGTTTGAGTAAAGTACAAAGTCGGAAAAGTTGTGACTGAAAGTTACCTCTTCACGACAGGCACCTCATTTGTGCCAACCGCCACTGTCGGAGCTTTGCGCTTCTTGAGCGCAAGATCCGGCAGTGGGACTACTTCCACCTCCTGAGAGAACTCCGGAGGATATCCTTCGAGCGGAGCAAGTTCTGACTCGGGGATATCAGCAAGCTGAAAAGAAGAAAACATATCAGTATTGCAGTTTAACTCGAAGATAGAAACACATAAAAGATGTGATGATGGAAGCTTACCGGCACCACGGGGTTTTCCGCCGTGTGCGTGTCCAGAGAAACCTCCGGAATCCTCCTTTCGATTCGCTCCTTGATCAACCACTTGATTTGGCTTATGTAGCCTTGAGTGGTGTAGGCTTTGGAGCTGATGCGGAGGGAGTCGGTTGGAGACGACGTGATGGAGTGCATCAGTCGGGTTCCGTGGTACTGAAGTGGCTGGATCCGACGTGAGACCCAGCACTGGACCAAGTCGGATCCCTTCAGATCATTGTGCTTGATCAGATATTCGATCCGCCTCTTAGCGAGGATCAGATCATCGGTGAGAGCTGGAGCAGCCTCGTCCCAGGAAGGCTGGGCCGTGGCGGCTCCGTCGACAAAAGCCGGCAAAGTAGTAGCTTTGCGGCGAGCCGGAATATCCCTATGGTAGAAAAAAGTAGCTGGCCATTGTTTGACCGAGTCACTGGCAGAAATTTTGGGATATGCCCGGTCACGTCTAAGAGAAAAGCTAATAGTGCCGGTGATGTAAGGAACACCGACAGTGATGGAATTCCTCCGGACATGGAAATAAAACCGGAAGAGAAGCAAACTCGGCCTAATGCCGAGAAAGCCCTCGCAAAGCGCAGCATACGCACTCATTTCTAAAAGTGAGTTGGGAGGAAGATTGTGGAGTTGAAATCCGTAATGATCTATCACCTCGGAGAAGAACTCCGAGGGAGGAAAAGACAGACCTCGGTCAACATGGGTGCCGAAGTGGACCCACTCGTCGTCGCGTGGGTTGGGGACAGTTTCACCCGAGCCGCTCCGCTAGCCGCCGGCGGCAAGAAGCCCCTCCTTCTCCATGTTCTTGAGGCCTTCTTCGTCAAGGGCGCAGGGGATCCGGATTCCCCGGTAGCTTTCTTTCTCTGCTGCTGCTTTCGCCTTCACCGCCGCCGCTGCTGCTGCCAAACCGGAGGAAGAAGATGATGAAGCCATTTCTCCAGTGAGAAGATGACCTTAAAGGGGCGGCGCTGGGAGCTCTGTGGGGGGAGGACGAGGAGGCTCTGTGCATGCAGGAAGATTGGGAGGAAAGAAAACGGCAAAGGACTGGTGGAAAGGAGAAGAAGAAATCCCGAACCCCTTATATCCACCTACCTGCGCCAAGATTCGTGCAAACCCTATAGTGTAACCTCCACGCGTCGTGGAAAGAACTGGGAAGGACCCGCGCGATGATTACGTCGCCTCGATCTCCACGCACGCATTGAAACGGCGCCTCGGTTCCGTGGACCGCGGACCCACCAACGGTCGTGCTGACAGCACGCCTGTCATATGACGTGACTTGACCATGCTTGTGTTAGGTGGCGTTAGAGACCAAGTTCTGGCTTAGTTTGAAATCAAGCTGAAGAATTCGAGTAACCTGTTGATAGGTCCGACTTACTTTTAAGACCCGGATCGTATTTTTTGTTGTGAAGTTTCAGGAACCCTTCAAGATTCTGCAAGCCGAAGATCAAGCTAGACGATGATAAATCCGACTTTGGATCTTGGAGGCCTCCGGGGGCTGCTGTTGGGGATATACTTTCTGGGTATCCTCACAGTTCCTCACTGACCAGGGTGGCCCACTTTGGGTTAGAGCTTTGCTTCACGGGCGTCCCAGTCAGGGAGAAAGACGGAGTCCAATCCGGCTACGGGAAGGCCCAGAAGACATCGACTTAGGCCCATAATGTTACTTGTAGTTCAAGATGTACTCTGTAACCGACTCTTAGACGTAGCCGGATAGATCTCTCCTGTAAACTCTAGGCCGGATATCTATATAAGCTGGCCTAGGGAGAGCCTTTAGGGCACCCAATACTTTAGACCCTCAACTCGCACAGGCAAAACCCTTGTAACCCATATTCCGGCTCTGCCATATTACTAGATTGCTAGCAGGAGTAGGATCCGTCCAAAGCCGGCGGATTCGAACCTGGGTAAACTTGTGTGCTCACCGTTCCGGAATACCGTACGTCTCACACCCCTCTCTTCCGCACGCCACGAGGACCCCCTCATGGCGTACTTGTCATCAATCCGACGACACTAAGGCTCATGCCTCAACATTTTCATCATCATCATAAACCATTTGTGTTTCTCAACACATGTCAAAACATCTCAATAGAATGACTCATGATTCCAAGGTTTTCACAAGTCATTTTCACCAAGTATTCCCATCTAAAGTGATCAAGTTTTTGGTTTAGCTCTAATCACTAAGTTAAGAGTGTTCACTAATGTGGGATGCTAATATCAATCTCATGCAATAGAATGACATCTAAGTCTAACTAGATAGGTCAAGTTTTATACTCTTTATGCTATCTATAAACAAGTAAGAACTTTGGTAAAGTAAAAGAAAGTAAAGCTTGTAGATAAAACTTGGAGTAGGTATAAGTCAAAAGGTATAACCAAAGCATGCCTAATGCATCTTGCTTAGGTTATCTTGCTTAATTCTAGCTTGCTAATAATAGCTTGCCAGTAATAGCTTGCCGTGGTTGGTGCAGTGGTTGAAATTCTCCTCGTCTTCTTCGGGGTAGAACTCCCCTCCTCGTAGACTTGGTCGGTACTATCGTCTAATAATACATATGGAATACACAATCACCAAACAATACTTAATTAGTCTGCTTAGCTCACTAAGGCACACATTTGATGATCTAGTATCATCACAATCATCACAAGATTTTAATGAACTAGTTTCATTTATTTTATTTGAGAAAAGTAATTTCTACTCATTGAAATTAACTAAGATTTAATATTCTCCAATTAAAATATAGGATCATGTGGACACATGTCATCACCACATATTCTAATGCATGGGAATGTGATTTAAATGTTGGATCACATTTTAATAAGTTTAAGTTCACTATTTAATGATTTAAAGTGACTAGAAATGCCTATATAGCATTATTTTGGTACTAGTCCAAAGTCACTGAATGCAATCCTTAATATTATTACATATTTAGATAGGTATATTCAAATGTGATTTTTGAGAGGTGGAATCAACTCAAAAGCTATTATGGTTGATTTTAGAAAAATGTTTGAATGTGAAAAAGCTTCTGTCTTGTTATTTTTGGTAGGAGAGATCTATAACTCTAATTGATTTAAATCCAACGGGCTTGGATAGAGATTTAAATTATCTTTCCAACAAAATTGGAATCACTCAATTTGGTTCAGTAGATATTTCTGAATTGATTTTTGAACTAAGGGACAGAATGGTGTTTAAGCTAAAATGGATAAATCTAAATTTGAATCTACTGGGTTGCGCGGGAACACTAATGGGCCGGCCCACTGTGCTCCGCGCAGCGCCCGAGCTGGCTTAAGTGATGGCCCCACCTGTCAGTGGGACAGGGGCTGCCGAACGGGTATGGGAGGATGGTGGCCGCAGGATTATATCCTGGATCAACGGCTCACATCTACCATCATTGCCGGAACAGTACACGACGGGGACGAACCCTAGCACGGTCGTTGAGGGTCTAGGCGACTTACCAGAGCTCTAGCAAGGGTCGGCGAGGCGGGCAAATGGACGAGTCGAGGATGGCGGTTCTCCTGGTACTGGCGGCGTCTCGGGAGATGGCCTGGATCACTGGCGCCCTTCTCCTCCTTCCGCGACAGACTCCGACGAAATTGGGGCGCTACGGGCTGCGGCTTGCTACGGTGGGGCTCTGGGAGGTCTCTGAGGGGGAGTGGATGGGGATGGTGTGAAGAGTTGGTGCCGGGGAGGCTTCCTTATATAGGCTCGGTGAGGCGGCAGAGAGGCATGGGCGGAGCTCGTCAGAGGCGGTGACACAGCGAGCTAGAGGCTTGGGCGGTGGGCTATGCCCTGGCGGTCGTCACAGGGGTGCGCGTGCAGTGCCAGGTGGTCGGGAGACGCGAGTGCTGCTACGCGCACGCTGCCTCTGTCGACGGCGGGTTTCATGGTGGCCGGCGGCTACGAGTCACGGTTGGGGGGAACAGGCATGTCCGTTAGCCTCCTAGGACAGTGGTGATCGTGTAGGTGGGCGGCGGGAGAGAGGCGAGGTCTTGTTGAGCGGGGACCGTGCCTGAACTGCGGGCGGCGTCGGCATGGCAGACACGGTCCGGGCGCGGCGGTTCTTGGCTCCTTCTCTCTATGTCTTCGTGCTAGGGCTGGCCTGGAGGGGTAAGTGGGGCACGAGTGAGGTGCTGGACAAGGTAGGAGAGGCTAGTGACGCTAGGGGCATGATGTCGATGGTGGGGGTGCTCAAGGTGCTCGGCACTAGTGGCCATGACCATTTGGTCATGTGCACAGTGGGTGGCCGGGTTAGCAAAGGGTAGGGGTGCACTAGGGAGGCTGTGGCTGCAAAATGGGAGACCACATTGGCCAGAACAATGCTCACAATAGTGTTTGTGATTTTTGTCTGATTTGTGCACACAAGGTGTTTGAAAAAATGGCCGAAAGAAATAAACTTTAAAAAATTTGAATGAATTTTTTTGAGTGATCTTCACTGTTGCTTGGTATTCTGTGGTTGCTGGGGATTGTTAACTTGAATTCATTTGAGTGGTTTTTGAAAAAGTGGGATCTAGACATATGAAATGGATTCCATTTTCAATTGCCATTTTAAATTAGGGTTTAAATGTTTTTACAAGATCACAAGGTGGGCCTTGGTACATCTTTACTTGTACTAGCAAGGGGTGCAAACATCCATAATTGTTTTTGTTTGAATTTGAGTGCTAGGAACACCCAAAGTGGCTTAGTTGATCAAAATGGCAAAAGTGACCATTTCCATTTATTAATTCTATTTGATTTCTTTTTCTTTGGATTTTGCTTGGGAATGATCTAGATGATGTGGCATTCATCTTAGAATCATTTTACAACCATTAGAACAAACGATCATGGCAATTCAAAACAATTCCTATTTTAATGCAACACACATATGCATGCTTAATTATTTAAATGAGAAAAAGGTTTTGTTAACCCTAAATTGGGTGATTTGGATCTTGATAACTTGGATTAAAGATTTGGGATGTTACTAACCTTTCCCCCTTAAACAAAATCTCTTTCTCGAGATTTAAGAAAGAAAACTAGGAACTAAAGAGATCTGGGAACTCTGTCCTAATGTAATCTTCTCGCTCCCAAGTGGCTTCTTCTTCAGTATGGTTGCTCCATTGGATCTTGAGAAACTTGATACTCCGGGTCCTGGTGGTTCTGTAAGCTTCCTCCAAGATACGGATGGGCACTTCACGATATGTCAGATCCTTGTTGATATCAATAGCTCGGTGATCGATGTTCTTGAAAACTTCGGTCTTCTCCGGCACTTCTAGGCATTTGCGAATTAACAAGATATGGAACACATTGTGGATGGCAGACATCTCCTCTGGCAGTTCCAGTTGATACGATACTTCTCCTCTATGATTCAGAATCTTGAAGGGTCCGATATAACGTTGCGTTCCCTTCAATGGCGAAACCTTGAGATACACAAAATCTCCGACATTGAAAGTCGGGTCTCTCCTTCTCTTATCAGCACAACTCTTCTGTCTGGATTGGGCGGTATTGAGGTGCTCACAGACTTTGTGAACCTTCTCTTCAGCTTCTCGTAGGATGTCGGGTCCAAAAATCTGACTCTCTCCTACTTGCGACCAATTCAAAGGGGTACGACACTTTCTTCCATATAGGAACTCAAATGGGGCCATTTGCAAACTGGCTTGATAACTGTTGTTGTAAGAGAATTATGCGAAAGGCAGACAATCTTCCCATTTTGATCCATACTCTAACACACAAGCTCTCAACATATCCTCTAGGATTTGGTTGACTCTCTCAGTCTGTCCATCAGTTTGCGGGTGATAATCTGTGCTGAAATTCAACTTGGTTACTAATCCTTCTTGGACTTTCTGCCAAAATCTTGAGGTAAATTGGGTTCCTCGATCCGATACTATGGTCTTGGGGGCTCCATGCAGACTAACAATTCTAGCAATATACAACTCTGCTAGCTTCAAACTCTCGTAGGTTGTCTTGACAGGTATAAAATGAGCTACCTTGGACAGTCTATCAACGATGACCCAGATTGAGTCATTTCCCCTACGATAAGTAGGCAAACTGGTGATAAAGTCCATTCCGACGGAATCCCATTTCCATTCCGGAATCTACAATGGTTGCAACAGTCCTGCGGGTCTCTGGTGTTCCGCCTTGACTCTTTGACGGATATCACATTTGGCGATGTAGCTTCCGATTTCCCTCTTCATCTTGTGCCACCAAAATTGCTCCTTCAAATCCTGATACATCTTCATTCCTCCGGGGTGGATAGAATAAAGAGTATCATGAGCTTCTTGCATGATAACTTGCTTCAGCTCCGAATCTGCTGGCACACAGATACGTCCTTTGTACCATAGAACTCCTTCGTCTTCGGTGAATCCAGGTACCTTTCCTGTACCAATACGACGCTTGATTCCGTCGATACTTGCATTTCCCTTCTGGGCTTCCTTGATTTGACTAATCAAAGTGGGTTGAAGTTCAATGCTAGCTAAAAATCCTTTGCTAACAAGCTCAGTTCTAAACTGCTCCAACTCCTCATGCAAACTTGGCTGCTTCTCCTTGATCATAGTGTTTAACCTACACGACAATTTGCTAAGAGCATCCGCTACCACATTGGCTTTGCCGAGGTGATAGTGAATGTAAAGGTCATAATCCTTGATTAACTCTATCCATCTCCTTTGCCTCATATTCAGCTCCTTCTGAGTGAAAATATACTTCAAGCTCTTGTGATCTGAGTAAATCTCACAGCGATTACCCATAAGGTATGACGACATGTCTTCAGTGCCAACACTACGTCTGCTAACTCAAGAGCATGGGTGGGGTAGTTTTGCTCATGCTGCTTCAGTTGTTGAGACAGATATGCGATGACTTTGCCTTCTTGCATCAATACGCATCCGAGACCAATCTTTGATGCATCACAATACACATCAAATGGCTTCTTGATATCTGGCATAATCAATATTGGGGCTGAAATCAATCTCTTCTTGAGCTCTTGGAAACTTGCGTCACATTTGTCGGTCCATTCAAACTTCTTGTCCTTTTTCAACAATTGGGTCATGGGTCTTGCGGTGCTCGAAAATCCTTCTACGAACTTGCGGTAATATCCCGCTAATCTGAGAAATGCACGGACTTGGGTTTGAGTGGTTGGGGCTTCCCATTCTTCGACATCTTTGATCTTGGCGGGATCAACAGCGACTCCTCCAGCAGACACAATATGTCCTAGGAATCCTACTTCTTTCAGCCAAAACTCACATTTGCTGAACTTGGCATATAACTGATGCTCTCTAAGGGTTTCAAGAATGATTCTCAGATGTTGCTCATGGTCTTCTTCTGACTTGGAGTAGATAAGGATATCGTCGATCAACACAACGACAAACTTATCTAGAAAATTCATAAAGATCTTATTCATGAGATTCATGAAATAAGCAGGGGCATTGGTTAATCCAAAAGACATGACCGTATACTCGTATAATCCATATCTGGTGGTAAAGGCGGTCTTTAGAATATCCGTTGCACGAATCTTAAGTTGGTGATAACCAGTCCTAAGATCAATCTTAAAGAACACACTGGCACCATGCAACTAATCAAATAGATCTTCTATCTTTTGCAATGGGTACTTGTTCTTGATTGTGACGTCATTCAGCTTCCTGTAATCTGTGCACAAACGATTGCCTCCATCTTTCTTGTTGATGAATAACACGGGCGATCTCCATGGCGATGCGCTGGGTTGAATCAAGCCTTTCTCCAGCATAGCATCCAGCTGCTTCTTCAGTTCCATTAACTCTTTGGGGTTCATGCTATAGGGTCTCTGAGCTATGGGACTGGTTCCGGGGATTAGTTCAATAATGAACTCAATATCCCTATCCGGGGGAATACCGGGCAATTCATCTGGGAATACGTCAGGGTATTCACAGACTACTCTGACTTGGTCTATGGTGGGTAGGGCTAGACTCTTATTGCACTTGAATTGACAGGGCAAGGTTTCAGATATATGCTCTACTGATACTCCAGAGCTACTGGTCATGGTGATGGCTTTCTTGGCACAGTCTATCAATCATTTATGCTTCGACATCCAATCCATTCCTAGTACTACTTCCAAACCTTTGGTTCCAAGTACTATTAGATCGGCATAAAAATCTATCCCATGTATTCTGATAGGCACAACTTTGCAATTTTTTCTAGCTTTTGTAGTTGAACCAGGTATTTGAACTATCATGACATGCTTCAAGTTGGTTGGGTGAATCTTACTAGTGCATGCAAATTCTTCGGTGACAAATGAGTGCAATGCTCCAGAATCAAACAACACTCTTGCTAAAACTGAGTTGATAGAAAACATACCCAGCACTACATCTGGCGCTTCCTGGGCTTCTTTGGCGTTCATGTGGAAGAGACGGCCGTTGCGGTTGTGCGGGTTCCCTGGGGCGAATCTTCTTTCGGGCTAAACAAGATGCTGCTGTTGAGCTAGGGCATTCACATTGGCAGTGGCGGCAATCTTCTAGGGACACTCATTGGAGTAGTGACCCTTCACTCCACACTCGAAACAAGTAATCTGAGACTTGTCTTTTGCTGCCATGGGCACAACATTGCTTCCAATTTTGGGTGCAGTGTTGTTGTTGTTGTTGTTGTTGTGCTTGGGAGGTGCACGGTTGAAATTACTAGAGTTGCCGGGGTGATTGTTGTTGTTTCCTCCGGACTTCACATTTCCTCCGCTACGGTTGGGGTAGCTTGGACGAGACATTGGGGGTCGATTGTTCCGCGGGGCATATCCGGCAGACGGGTTGGGATGGTACTTCTGGTGATTGTTGGATCTAGCTTGGTGCATCATTCGACGTTTGCGGTTGTCGTTCGCTTGATTAATCTTCCCTTCCATCTGAATGGCAGAGTCGACTAGCTCTTCGAGATCCTCGAAACGGATGTTGACGAGTACAATCAGTCCGTTCAGGAATCTCTCCTTCTTCTTGGCCTCCGTGTTGATCTCATCAGGTGCATACCTGGCGAGGGACAAGAATCTGTCATGGTACTCCACTACAGTCATTCTACCTTGCTTTAGTTCTCTGAATTCATCTCTCATTCTGGTGACTAAACCCTGCGGCACATGGGTGTGGCTGAATTTGACTTTGAATGCTTCCCACGTCATCACTTGACCGTGGTTCATCGTGCGGGTGCTGTTCCACCATGCTCTTGCATCTCCTGACAGATAGTGGGTGGGAAACAGAACTTTCTCGTTTGCATCCACTCCGGCGACTTCTAAGTTATTTTCCATGGTCTATAACCAATCATCTGTTGGAGATATGCCCAAGAGGCAATAATAAAAGTGGTTATTATTATATCTTTGTGTTTATGATGAATGTTTACATCCTATGTTATAATTGTATTATTAGGAAACACTAATACTTGTGTGTTTTGTAAACATAAAAGAGTCCCTAGTAAGCCTCTTGTTGAACTAGCTTGTTGATTGATTGATGATCATGGTTTCCTGATCATGGACATTGGATGTGATTAATAACAAGGTTATATCATTAGGAGAATGATGTGATGGACACACACCCATAGTAAGCGTAGCATAAGATCAAGTCATTAAGTTCATATTGCTGTTGGCTTTCAAATACATAGTAACCTAATCCTTCGACCATGAGGTTATGTTAATCACCATCACCGGATGGGTACTTTGATGACATCAAACACCGCTTCGTAACTGGGTGGTCATAAAGGTGTCATTGGGTATTCTGAAAGTATGTGTTGAAGCACATGAACCAAGATTGGAATTTGTCCATCCATATGACGGATAGATATGCTCTGGGCCCTCTCGGTGGAATGTCATCTAGGTAAGCTTGCAAGCATGTGACTAGGTCACAAGGGATGACATAACATGGAAACGAGTAAAGAGTACTTATCAGTAACGAGGAAGAACTAGGTATGAAGATACTGACGATCAAACCTCAGATAAGTAGAATATCGCGTGACAAAGGGGATTGGTTTCATATGTAAAATGGTTCAATCGATCACGAAGTCATCGTTGAGTATGTGGGAGCCGCTATAGATCTCCAGATCCCGCTGATGGTTATTGATCGGAGAGGTGTCTTCATCATGTCTGCATATTCACGAACCGTAGGGTGACACACTTAAGGTTCGAAGTTGTTTTAAGTAGATATGGAATTTGCGTTGGAGACCGAATGATGTTCGGAGTCTCGGAATGGATCCGGGACATCACGAGGAGATCCGGAATGGTCCGGAGAATAAGATTCATATATTGGGGATCATATTCTAAGTTAGGAAATGTTTCGGAGTATTTGTATGGAGATTCTAGAAGGTTTCGGAATGTTCTGGAAGGTTCTAGAGGATTTCTTGGAGTTTACTTGAAAACCAAGAAAGGGATCAAGGAGTCCAAGTGGGGCAATACACGGATTCGTGGGGGAGGAGGTTTCCTCCCCCCTTCCCACCGCCGGCCCAAGGAGGGGAGTCCTACTACGACTCTCCCTCCCTAGGCGCGCCTCCCTCCTTTAAATAGAAGGGAGGGGGCGCCCCCTCTTGGAACTCTATCATAACAATCAATCTCAGCCGCCTCTCTCCTCCACCTTTCTTCTGCACAGGCATAGGCGAAGCCCTGCAGAATTCTCATCTCCACCACCATCACCACGCCGTCGTGCTGCTGGGATTCCGTGGAGAAGATCTACTACCTCCGCTGCTCGCTGGAACGGGGAGAGGAAGGTCTGCTTCGACTCCGCATGTGTGACCGTCTGTGGAAGCACTGCCGGAACGCGGTGCCGGAAGGATCGTCCACACGATCTTGAGATCGGCAAGTGATCGACTACATCATCCACGAGATCTAATCTCGTAACGCTTTCGTTTCTACGAGGGTTAGTACCGATCTATCTCGTTGCTCATGTCTAATAGATTAGATCTTGGCTTTTATCTAGATTAGATCTGGGTTTTGTTCGTCCTTGCGGTAGAATTTTTTTGTTTTCCATGCTACGAACCCATCGGTGGTATCAGAGCCTTGTCTATGCGTAGATCTGTTGCACGAGTAGAACACAATGAGGTTGTGGGCATTGGTGCTCGTGCCGTCTTTTGCTATATGTGTACTTTGCATCTTGCGGTATGGTGGGATGAAGCGGCTCGGGCTAACATTACATGTCATCGTACATGAGACTTGCTCCACGCTTGACGTGCAACTTGCTTTGCACAAGTGGCTTTGCGGGTGTCTGTCTCTCCCATCATAGTATAGATCAAATCTACACTTTGCACTTGATAGCACTTGTATCAACGTTGTGGTTTAGTTTCATAGGTAAGATGCGTTCTTAGTCGAAAGCCCCAAGCCACGTAAAACTTGCAAAAAAAATTAGAGGCGTCTAACTTGTTTTTGCAGGGGTTTTGTGATGTGATATGGCCTACATGTGATTGTGATTGTATTTGATGTATGCAATGATCCTTGTTGTAATATGGCAACCGACAGGAGCCTAATGGTTGTCTTTAATTCTGTTAAGACCTGCGTGTCTATTCATCTTGTAATAGCTTTGTTCCAAGTAGTTGTAATAGTTGCTAGTGAAGATGAACAACCATGAAGCGGCGCCACGGACCTTGACGCAATGCTGGTGATGATGGAGATCATGTCCGTGCTTTGGAGATGGAGATCGAAGGCATAAGAAGAAAGGGCCATATCATATCACACTAATTATGAATTGCCTGTGATGTTAATCCTTTATGCATCTTGTATTGCTTAGATCGCGACGGTAGCATTATAAGATGATCCCTCTCACTAAATATCAAGTAATAAAGTGTTCGTCCTTAGTTGGCACCGTTGCTAAGACTCGTCGTTTCGAAGCATCTCGTGATGATCGGGTGTGATAGACTCTACGTGTGCATACAACGGGTGCAAGCCAGATTTGCACATGCGGAAACTAAGGTTAATCTTGACGAGCCTAGCATGTACAGACATGGTCTCGGAACACGGAATACCGAAAGGTAGAGCATGAGTCATATGATTGATTTGATGAACATGAAGATTGTTCGCCGATGAAGCTACATCATCTCACGTGATGATCGGACTTGGTGTAGTGGATTTGGTTCGTGTAATCACTAAAACAACTCGAGGGATGTTGTTTTGAGTGGGAGTTCACCTAGTTGATTTAAGAATTAAAATTTGAACACTATTTATCATAAACTTAGTCTAAACCACTTGCAAATTTGTTGTAGATTATGGCGAACGTTTCCATCAATTTCAATGCGTTCCTAGAGAAAGAAAAGCTTAAGAACAATGGAGGCAATTTCACAGACTGGTTCCGTGGACTGAAGATCGTCCTCAGGGCTGGTCAGTTGACCTATGTGCTCGAAGCACCGCTAGGTGACCCACCTGCAGAAGATGCCACCGATGACGTAAAGAATGTTTATGCCACTCGGAAACATCACTACTCCACAGTTCAGTGTGCAATCCTGTACGGTTTAGAATCGGAGCTTCAAAAACGTTTTGAGCACCATGACCCGTTTGAGATCATTAAGGATCTCAAACTCATTTTTGAGACTCGCGCGGCCATGGAAAGCTATGAAGCTTCCGAGAAGTTCTTTACATGCAAGATGGAAGAGGGTAGCTCCGTTAGCGAGCACGTGCTCACCATGTCTAGGCACGCAAACAAACTCCGAGAGTTGGGGATACCGATTCCTAATGAATTGGGGATTCACCGTGTCCTCCAATCACTGCCACCAAGTTACAAGAACTTTGTGATGAACTACAATATGCACTGCATGAACAAGACGTTGCCTGAACTATCGTCCATGCTGAAAACTGCTGAAGTGGAGATCATGAAGGAGCACCAAGTGTTGATGGTCAATAAGACCACCAATTTCAAGAAACGGGGCAAGCCTAAGAACAAGGGCAACTTCAAGAAGGACGGCAAGAAAGCTGCCGCACCTTCTAAGAAGCCCAAGGCTGGTCCTAAGCCTGAAACTGAGTGTTTCTACTGCAAGGGTGCTGGTCACTAGAAGCGTAACAGCCCCAAATACCTGGCGGATCTGAAGAACGGCAACATCGATAAGAAAGGTATATTCGATATACATGTTATAGATGTGTATCTTACTAGTAATCGTAGTAGTGCCTGGGTATTTGATACTGGTTCGGTTGCTCATATTTATAACTCGAAACAGGAGCTGCGGAATAAGCGAAGACTGGCGAGAGACGAGGTGACGATGCGCGTTGGAAATGGCTCCAAGGTTGATGTGATCGCCGTCGGCACGCTCCCTCTGTATCTACCATCGGGATTAGTTTTAAATTTAAATAATTGTTATTTGGTGCCTGCGTTAAGCATGAACATTATATCTGGATCTTGTTTATTGCGAGACGGTTACTCTTTTAAGTCTGAGAATAAAGGTTGTTCGATTTATATGAGTAATATCTTTTATGGTTATGCACCTGAGATGAATGGTTTATTCTTATTGAATCTCGATAGTAGTGATACACATGTTCACAACATAGATGCTAAACGAATAAAATTGAATGATAATTCTACATACATGTGGCACTGTCGTCTTGGTCACATTGGAGTGAAGCGTATGAAGAAACTCCATTCTGATGGACTTCTTGAATCACTTGATTTTGAATCACTTGAAAGATGCGAAGCATGTCTAATGGGAAAAATGACTAAGACTCCATTTTCTGGAATAATGGAGCGAGCTACGGATTTATTGGAAACAATACGTACCGATGTGTGCGGTCCAATGAGTATAGCATCGCGTGGTTGATATCATTATGTTCTCACTTTCACGGATGACTTGAGTAGATATGGGTATGTCTACTTTATGAAACATAAATCCGAAACTTTCGAGAAGTTTAAGGAATTTCAAAGTGAAGGGGAAAATCATCGTAACAAGAAGATTAAGTTTCTGCGTTCTGACCGCGGAGGTGAATATCTGAGTTATGAGTTTGGCATGCATTTAAAGAAATGTGGAATACTTTCACAGTTGACACCACCGTGAACACCACAGCGTAATGGTGTGTCCGAACGTCGTAATCGAACTCTCTTAGATATGGTTCGGTCTATGATGTCTCTTACAGATTTACCGTTATCATTTTGGGGCTATGCATTAGAGACAGCCGCATTCACTTTAAATAGGGCACCATCTAAATCCGTTGAAACGACACCGTATGAATTGTGGTTTGGAAAGAAACCTAAGTTGTCGTTCCTTAAAGTTTGGGGTTGCGAAGCATATGTAAAGAAGTTACAGCCTGATAAGCTTGAACCCAAAGCGGAGAAATGCGTCTTCATAGGATACCCTAAAGAAACAATTGGGTATACCTTCTATCATAGATCCGAAGGCAAAGTTTTTGTTGCTAAGAATGGATCCTTTCTGGAGAAGGAATTTCTCTCGAAAGAAGTGACTGGAAGGAAAGTAGAACTCGACGAGGTTATTGAACCTTCTTTCGGAGTTGATAGTAGCACAGCACCGGAAGATGTTTCTGTGCCGCCTGCACCAACTGGAGAGGAAGCTAATGATGATGATCATGAAACTTCGAACGAAGTTACTACAGAACCTCGCAGGTCAACGAGGGTCCGTACCACTCCTGAGTGGTATGACTCTTCCTTGAACGTCATGTTGGTGGACAACACTGATGACCCTGCGACGTATGAAGAAGCTATGGTGAGCCTAGATTCCGACAAATGGCTAGAAGCCATGAAATCCGAAATGGGATCCATGTACGAAAACCAAGTATGGACTTTGGTGGACTTACCAGATGGCCGTAAGGCTGTCGAGAACAAATGGATTTTCAAAAGAAAAACAGATGCTGATGGTAATGTTACCGTCTATAAAGCTCGACTTGTCGTGAAAGGGTTCCGACAAATTCAAGGAGTTGACTACGATGAGACTTTCTCACCAGTAGCGAAGCTAAAGTCTATGAGGATTATGTTAGCAATCGCTGCATATTTCGATTATGAAATTTGGCAGATGGATGTCAAAACGGCGTTCCTTAATGGTGACATTGAGGAAGAGTTGTATATGGTACAACCAAAGGGTTTTGTCGATCCTAAAGATGCTGACAAGGTATGCAAACTTCAGCGCTCCATTTATGGACTGAAACAAGCATCCCGGAGTTGGAATCAACGTTTTGATAAAGTAATCAAAAACTTTGGATTTATACAAACTTATGGAGAATCTTGTATTTACAAGAAAGTGAGTGGGAGCTCTGTAGCATTCCTAGTACTATATGTAGATGACATATTGTTGATTGGGAATGATATAGAACTTCTTAATAGCGTCAAAACTTATTTGAATAATAGTTTTTCAATGAAGGATCTTGGCGAAGCGGCATATATTCTAGGCATCAAGATTTATAGAGATAGATCAAGACGCCTAATAGCGCTTTCACAAAGTACATACTTAGACAAAGTTCTAAAGAAATTAAGAATGGAAGAGAGCAAGAAAGGGTTTGTGCCCATGTTGTCAGGTAAGACCTTGAGTAAAACTCAAAGTCCGGCTACGGCAGAAGATAGAGAAAAGATGAATAAAATTCCCTATGCCTCGGCCATAGGTTCTATCATGTATGCCATGCCGTGTACAAGACCGGATATAGCACATGTTGTTAGTTTGACTAGCAGATATCAAAGTGATCCTGGAATGGAACACTGGACAGCGGTCAAGAATATCCTAAAGTACCTGAATAGGACTAAGGATATGGTTCTTTCTTATGGAGGTGATGAACAGCTTGTTGTAAACGGTTACACTGATGCTAGTTGGAACACCGATCCAGATGACTCGAAGTCACAGTCTGGATACGTATTTATTTTGAATGGTGCTGCAGTGAGCTGGAGGAGTGCCAAGCAGAGCGTTGTGGCGAAATCTTCAACTAAATCGGAATACATAGCTGCTTCGGAGGCTGCTCAAGAAGCCATATGGATGAAGGAGTTCATTACTAAACTTGGCGCGGTTCCCAGTGCGTTAGACCCGATGGCCATCTACTGTGACAACACAGGTGCCATAGCTAATGCACAGGAGCCAAGGTCACATAGCAAGCTAAAGCACATCAAGCTACGTTTTCATGCTATTCACGAGTATGTCCAAGATGGTGACATAAAGATTTGCAAAGTACACACTGATCTGAATGTAGCAGATCCGTTGACTAAACCTCTCCCTAGAGCAAAGCATGACCAACACCAGAACGCCATGGGTGTTTGGTATATTACCATGTAATCTAGATTATTGACTCTAGTGCAAGTGGGAGACTGTTGGAGATATGCCCAAGAGGCAATAATAAAAGTGGTTATTATTATATCTTTGTGTTTATGATGAATGTTTACATCCCATGTTATAATTGTATTATTAGGAAACACTAATACTTGTGTGTTTTGTAAACATAAAAGAGTCCCTAGTAAGCCTCTTGTTGAACTAGCTTGTTGATTGATTGATGATCATGGTTTCCTGATCATGGACATTGGATGTGATTAATAACAAGGTTATATCATTAGGAGAATGATGTGATGGACACACACCCATAGTAACCGTAGCATAAGATCAAGTCATTAAGTTCGTATTGCTGTTGGCTTTCAAATACATAGTAACCTAATCCTTCGACCATGAGGTTATGTTAATCATCATCACCGGATGGGTACTTTGATGACATCAAACACCGCTTCGTAACTGGGTGGTCATAAAGGTGTCATTGGGTATTCTGAAAGTATGTGTTGAAGCACATGAACCAAGATTGGAATTTGTCCATCCATATGACGGATAGATATGCTCTGGGCCCTCTCGGTGGAATGTCATCTAGGTAAGCTTGCAAGCATGTGACTAGGTCACAAGGGATGACATAACATGGAAACGAGTAAAGAGTACTTATCAGTAACGAGGAAGAACTAGGTATGAAGATACTGACGATCAAACCTCAGATAAGTAGAATATCGCATGACAAAGGGAATTGGTTTCGTATGTAAAATGGTTCAATCGATCACGAAGTCATCGTTGAGTATGTGGGAGCCGCTATAGATCTCCAGATCCCGCTGATGGTTATTGATCGGAGAGGTGTCTTCATCATGTCTGCATATTCACGAACCGTAGGGTGACACACTTAAGGTTCGAAGTTGTTTGAAGTAGATATGGAATTTGCGTTGGAGACCGAATGATGTTCGGAGTCTCGGAATGGATCCGGGACATCACGAGGAGATCCGGAATGGTTCGGAGAATAAGATTCATATATTGGGGATCATTTTCTAAGTTAGGAAATGTTCCGGAGTGTTTGTATGGAGATTCTAGAAGGTTTCGGAATGTTCTGGAAGGTTCTAGAGGATTTCTTGGAGTTTACTTGAAAACCACGAAAGGGATCAAGGAGTCCAAGTGGGGCAATACACGGATTCGTGGGGGAGGAGGTTTCCTCCCCCCTTCCCACCGCCGGCCCAAGGAGGGGAGTCCTACTAGGACTCCCCCTCCCCAGGCGCGCCTCCCTCCTTTAAATAGAAGGGAGGGGGCGCCCCCTCTTGGAACTCTATCATAACAATCAATCTCAGCCGCCTCTCTCCTCCACCTTTCTTCTGCACAGGCATAGGCGAAGCCCTGCATAATTCTCATCTCCACCACCACCACCACGCCGTCGTGCTGCTGGGATTCCGTGGAGAAGATCTACTACCTCCGCTGCTCGCTAGAACGGGGAGAGGAAGGTCTGCTTCGACTCCGCACGTGTGACCGTCTGCGGAAGCGCTGCCGGAACGCGGCGCCGGAAGGATCGTCCACACGATCTTGAGATCGGCAAGTGATCGACTACATCATCCACGAGATCTAATTTCGTAACGCTTTCGGTTCTACGAGTGTTAGTACCGATCTATCTCGTTGCTCATGTCTAATAGATTAGATCTTGGCTTTTATCTAGATTAGATCTGGGTTTTGTTCGTTCTTGCGGTAGAAATTTTTTGTTTTCCATGCTACGAACCCATCATCATCAGCATCCAGCGGGTCTTCAGACTTGCTAAAGAATGGGGGATTGGTATTCTGGAAGTTTTTGAGTTTGGATCCATGATGATCCTGATTTCCATGGTTCTGATTGTTGTGAGCCATCTGGGCGATCTGCTGTAGGTTGGCTAGATTTTCTTGGCGCTCTGCCCTACTAGCTTCACGGTCTGTAATGAGCATCTGCAAAATCTACCGCATTGGGTCTTGCGATGAGCTGCTCCCTCCTTGGTTTCCACGAGTCATCTGAAGATTGAGATAGATAAAGGGGTAAGAGGGAAAGTTCTAAGGTTCATGGTTTTGGTTTCAAAGCTAAAACTTTGAGTTTGACTCAGGTTTTGCAACTAACTTCTTTTCATTCATTCAAGCAAAGCGCACGATACAAACACACACACACACCACAACAAAGGAAAAACAGATGGTTTTAAGAACCATTCTACAAGCTAAGATACAATTGGACCGATACTTCTTACTCCTACGATTGTGCTCTATTACATCTACTCATCATCAATGAAGTCGGAGTCATCATCGTCGGTGTAGAAGTCCATGGCATCATCCTCCAGATAGTCATCATCATTGCTGAGGTATGAGTGAATATCCCCTTGGATGTCTTCACATTCCTCCTCTTCTTCTTCTGCTGCAAGCTGAGCTTCTTGCTCCTTGATGGTCTTCTCAAGGTCGGCCACCTTCTTGTGAAGACGGTCGATGGTGCGATCCTTCTTTGCATGTTGACGGCGAAGTGACTGACGATCCTTGACTAGCAGTGAGAAAGTCTGGGCCTTCTGGTTGGCAATGGCAAGGTTGTGGCTGGCGAACTCTCTAGCATTGTCCAATTCCTTCTGTCTGTCGTACAGCAGGAAGTCAAGGTTCTCCACTTGATGCTTCAACTCCGGGTGACTTGGCATCTCCAGAGGCATTCCCATGGAATCACGCCTTGCATAGGGAGCAAAGCGGGTTCCTTGGATCAGGTTGACATTCTATGCGCAGAGACGAGCGAGAGCTTCATGCATTGCCTTGGCTAATCCATCTAGCCAATTGTTCTCTCTCACGGAGAATTGCATCTTCTCGGACATTGGTGCCTCTAACTTGCCTCGAAGGTCAGCAACTACTAGCCATTGTAAATCTCCTCCTGGTTGACCATTGAGTTGAGCTCCAAAGAATTCCGGATGAGGACGCTCCAAATACTCAGACAGTGCATCAAGATCCCTCTCGAAGATCAGTTGGCCTCTGTTGCCCAACTGGTAGAACTTGCAGTACTGAACTTCCATCTATATGAATTTAGGATAAGAAGTTAGTGAAGTGATCTAGTGTGTCAGTTCTATGTAGTAATGTAAGAATTTTTTAGGAACATGTATTTTTTTGCGAGAAAGAATCCCAAGGGTAAGAGAGGAAATAGGTTTTCATATATACTCACTTCTTTGTTTTTGAAACTAAGTTTTTGTTCGGACGTCCATTCTAACTAGGGTCTCCTATGGTCAAGATGGCTCTGATACCAACTTGTCAACACCCGGATTTTTAATCCCAGATGCCTGTTATGCCATACATCGCAATCCCAGGATTACCATTTTGGCGAGACATAATAGATTGAATATCACAGTACATCATCCATTACAAACCATAAAAAGTTCTTACACAAATAAAGGATCTCATGATCCAGTCTTAATACAAACAAGTAGCGGAATAAATAGCATAGCGGTGGGCTCCATCTTCAGGGTCACAGGCAATGCTGGCGATGGGAGATGATCCTAGTTGTCGTAGCCGTCCTGCTGTCCTCCTTTAGGGTAGTTGTAACATCCCAGCATTAGAGCTTATAAATAAGCCGAGACAAGGTGTGTGCATTACATTCATGCATAGAAAATCCGGGGAATTTTCGTGCAAAACTAAAGAAGTCAGTGAGGGATAGGGATCTCTCTTTCTCTGATGGCAGCATTCGGGCAAGTGTGACAGATTTTGACATGACCTCTATTGTATCTTGGTGTTTGAGGGAATTCATTTTAAAATTTTAGTATTCAAATAATATATTTGAATTAGAAAATAATGTGTAATGGGATGATAAATAGTAATTAAATTACAATAAGGAATAAGAGTTGAATTCTTATTTATGAATAAGATACAATATGTACAAGTCTCAAATTACACTGTAAATAAAAATTAAACATTACATTGCCCTTATAACAAAGGAATAAGAGATATTTCAATAAAATAATAGTGTACAAAAATAAAGGAATAACTTTACTATCTCACACAATGTTACATTATTTCGTGAAACCTTATATAGGTAAGATTCAAGCTAGACAGAGACCAATAATGGGTATTATACATGAAGTTTAGAGACCATTAGGAAACTCCAAGGAGGAGAGTAAACAATAAATACTGAAGTGTTGTTGTCCAACTTTCTAACTAAAGGTTGGAGAAGTACTAACTATGATGAGATTAAGCCTTATTCTCATAAGGTTATAAGAAATCATCTGTATAAGAGTACTCTCTAGAGTGTGTCTGGATGAAAGACTGAAGGGGAGATAACTGCTTAACCTAGTGGACTAGTTTAGAAGAAATGAATCGTAGGTTGTCCTTAAGAAGGAGGAGAGCCTACTAAAATAGTCCAGTGCAATATAGAAGGAAAACTGGATTGGAATGAACAAAATGTATCCACAACCAATCCTAAGTAAAAATTTAAAGACATAACTCAGGGGATTGTAGTAGAAGTAGTTAAGCTACATATTGGAAGCGACAATTTGAGTTGCTCAGTATGAAAGAAAAATATCTGGATACGGGATACCACCACTATTCCCAATTGTGATCACAATGGAATTTGAGAAATGGTGTGATCAATACAAGTCAACTCCTTATTCCGAAACACAAGAGAGTACGAACTTCGGGGACGAAGTTTATTTTAAGGGGGTCTGTAACATCCCAGCATTAGAGCTTAGAAATAAGCCGAGACAAGGTGTGTGCATTGCATTCATGCATAGAAAATCCGGGGAATTTTTGCGCAAAACTAAAGAAGTCAGCGAGGGATTGGGATCTCTCTTGCTCTTATGGCAGCATCCAGGCAAGTGCGACAGATTTTGTATCTTGGTGTTTGAGGGAATTCATTTTAAAATTTTAGTATTCAAATAATATATTTGAATTAGAAAATAATGTGTAATGGGATGATAAATAGTAATTAAATTACAATAAGGAATAAGAGTTGAATTCTTATTTATGAATAAGATACAATATGTACAAGTCTCAAATTACACTAGAAATAAAAGTTAAACATTACATTGCCCTTATAACAAAGGAATAAGAGATATTTCAATAAACTAATAGTGTACAAAAATAAAGGAATAACTTTATTATCTCACACAATGTTACATTATCTTTACAATATGTGTAATAATACAATCAATAAATGGAATAGAAAAAGGATAACTTTAATACAATAATACAAACATTGCACTGTCGTGACAAATATTCAGAGGAAAAAGGGAAATTACAATTATATGAATAAACAATTAAATAAGAAGAAATAAAAATCCTACGCTAATCTTTAAGGAGATTTCTCCATCTTTCTGACCTTTTCTTCTCCATTTGAATCTTGCAAATGAGACAAGTAAACAAGAAAAGCTAGAAAAAAAGAAAGAAAAGAAAGGGATGAGTATTGAATAAATGGACTCTCAGACTAGGCATACAGTTGGTATGCCAAATTCCTCATCGAGTTAAATAAAGGGGCATTGAAGTATCTGTTCTTATCAAGGATAGTCTCAGCACAACATCATTGACAAATGGGGCAAGTTTCACCAAAGTCAAATGAAAAGGTAAAAAGGTAGAACATCAGAAAATATCAAGCTTTTGCTTGATCTGATCCACTTGACACAGGCAAGCAAGCAGCTCACATACAGCTGCATGCTGGTGTGCTGTCGACACAGCAGTAGAAGCAGCATTAGTAGAAATAAAAGAGGATAGTCACAGCAGGTAACCAAAATAGTATTCCCCTCTTACTTCACAGCACCACAATACCAACACGTCCTGATCCATTTAACCACTACACCAAAAAACTCAAGGACTCACTGATCTTTAGAACTCATCATCAGATTTATCATAGTACATCCATATCTCACCAATCAAGACATTAGCCCATATCACCACCACATCACTAGCACCCTGGTTGCTTGGGGAAGCCATCCAGGAGCACCAGAAGAAGGACATGAGCAAGGAGGAGAAGGTTTACCAGGAGATTCAGCAGCAACTGATCAAGATCCATCACTAGAACAAGTTTCAGGAAGCTCAAGGTAGGAAAAATAAGAGCCTTGGAATATATAGTGCATATTATATCTGTTCTTATCTGTTTTAGATAAAAGGGCAAGAAGAGAAAGTAATAAAGTATAGAAAAGAGAGGATTTCTCTTAGTCCTGCATAGAGGTGCTATGCAAAATCATCATCAAGAAATGAAAATCATAGCACAATATCTGTCCTTATCCAGAGTTGTGCCTCAGTCTATGCATCATCGGCAGCCAAATATGGATTCCGAGCTAGTCAACCAGGTAGCATGTTGAATACATGTGGTGTTCACCACTGTGCACACTTCTAAGGAAGGCACCAGAGTGGCAAACACCACAACCACAACTACAAGATCAAGCTAAACCAGAATAGTATAAGAGAGGGGTTCTTGTGGAACATTTATAGTGTTGTTGGACATCAACCAGATCTATCTAGGAGCAAGTACATCAACCCTAGAGCATAAAAACAGTATCAAACCATCTAGAAAAGCATCTACCCAATCTGGAGTTATACTACATAGATCTAGGTGGTCAGGTGATCACTACAAACTCAAGAACACACCATTAGGAAGAGATCACAAGAAGTATAATCATAACAGGTTATTTATTTGCTTACACCTGATCAAGTTAACTAGTAGAAGGTTATTTCTGGATCCTGAAGAATAATCTAAGAAGATACAACATCAACCCTACAAGCAGCAGGTTGCTAATCTATAATCTAATCAAGCATCTATTCTTGCAAGTCTGTTCTACCTAGCACTACTAGAGACAGATCCAAATGACAAAAAGCTATGGTCATGATTCAACTACCTATTCCAATGTCTTGTGATCTACTGCAATTTAAAAATAACCATTGTTGAGCATCTGATCTATTCCATAACATCAGCTAGAGGTAAGCAAGACCTATTAAACCATTCAATTATCCATTCACAAAAATACCAGTAGTTAGAACCTAATCAGATCATTTAACTGGATCCAAGATTCAAACCAGCATGGAGGCATTCCACTAGGATCATAGTCAGTAAACAATAGTATTTTGGCCAAGGTTTTTACCTCAGGTAAATAAAGGCACATTTACACATCATTAATATCTCTAAAAGGGATTGGTAACCAATTAAAATTCACCCCTCTAGAGAAACAATTGTAATCATGGTATATTAGCAATTGGACTGCTGATCCATAATACTAATCCTTATTACAGTATAATTTCATCAATCCCCAAATTCAGAATACTACAACTTCTTTTCATTGATGTTAACAAGTATTAAGAATAATTCAATCATCTAGGTGGGGATAGCAAGTTTAACAAAGCCTCATTAGTTGGCAGTATTACTTCAGTATGAAAGCATTATAAATATAACAAATCATCTATACCAAGACAAGGCAGCATCCCTAGTGTATATATCAAATCATTTAGACCATAGTAATAATAAGTTCAGGTAGTACCCTGTTGGCAGGAACTAACGTCAGTAATACATTATGTAGAAGGTTATCACAACCAAGATGAATCAAAATGTCTAACTAAGCATCACTTTAGAGGGGTATGAACACTTTGTTCAGAGATGAACCCTAATAGAGGTGACCATAGTAATCCCAAATGGCTTGGCTAGGAAAAGCATGAAGAGAAGCGTAAAAGGGATAGTACAAGGAGACTTACTAAAGGTTCTCGCAAATGTACCGAAGAGGAAGTAGAAAGATAGCCGGCGGCAGTGAGAAGTGGCGGCACGGGGAGCACCCCGAAGGGGCACTGCAACCCGCGCCAGCACAAGACGGTGGCAGCCGATAAGGGAGGCCATGGCACGGTGGCATAGGGGCACAAGGTGCTTCACCAGCACCCAGATGCGACCAACGGCGGCAACCGCGACACCACCACCCCAAACCCTAGCACTAGAAAGGGGTCGTGCCTGAACGCAGCAGAGCGGGTTGGGCAAATTGCGGGGTGTGGGGGAAGGGTGAGTTGCGGCGCGTCATACATGATGGTCGGCAGCGACAGCAACGGCCAGAGCCGCCGGAATCATGGCGGCGACGGCGTCGCCATGGCATCGCCAGGGAGAGGGAGAGAGGAGAGAGCATCGAGGTAAGGGTCGGGTCGGGGTCGACCAACTGAATGGACCGGACTAGGTGGTCTAGCCTAACCAAGTGGGCTGGACTGACTTGTGGGCCCGGTTTGAGTATATAAAGGAAATGAAAAATGGATAAAAATGAATAATATGGGAATTACCAATATACCCTGAAATTATTTTAATTCTAGAAAAATATAGAAACATCCTAAAATATATATAATATATCAAAAAGATCACAAAAATAATATCTACCTAAGAAAAATATAACATTGTTTGTTTAAGTAAAATAAATTGCAAATAAATATTAACACCATCAAAACCCAAGTGAAATTTCACAAAATAAGAAAAAATCCTAAAAATGAATAAAAATCATTTTTGCATATGAAAATAAATCTACTATTATATAAAAATACTAACATAATTTGTTTTCAAATAAATCTTGAAGCAAATATTTAGAGATATATAATCCTTTGTGGAATTTTGTAAAAAATAAGATAACACTTAAAATTAAATAAAATTCACTTCTAAGATCTTAAGTAAGTATGTTTTACTAGAAAAATATTAATTATAATATTCCAACACATTTTAAGGTTATTAAGAAATAAATCCTTATTTATTATTTAGATGGTAAATTCTTTAGCAACATTCTTAAATAAGAAATAATCATAATTTTATATAGAACCATAAATCTGGTACATTGAAATACTTTTCCAAAACCATAACTTAAGTGTATAATAATACTTAAAAGTAAAACTATAAACATTTAGAAAACTCACTTAAACTAAAAGTAAATGATTCTATACCTTCAAACATGCTTGTTATAAGACTTAAAGTTTATTAATACTTTGAAACACATCACACCCTAGATTTAATTATGTTTTATAGTTAAATTTTTGTCTGTTCCAAATTAATTCATAAGGCATCACAAATCCAAACTTATCAAACAAACGCAAATGACATTGATCACATTCTACTAACCATAAAGATTGGTTAAACCTTAACAAAGAAACCTTTTCTTAAAAAGTTATTTGTTTTGCCACTTCAAACAACAATCTCATAATAAGTTCTTCAACTCTTATCAACCTAAAACATGGACTTCCATAATAGATACATAATATCAAATAACCCTAAAAATGTATTGTTATATTTACTTTATATCATACATGCTAGTGTTAAGTTCCTTGTATAGGTATTTTGATTTATAAAGTAAACTTATAAACAAACTAAATCTTAAAGAAACCACCTAGGTTTAACTCATTCACCCTATTGGGGTATTACTTCGGGGTTTTCCAAACTGCATTACATTACTTATGCATAACTGCATCTTGCTTCTTTAAACATTAGTCCTTACCGAACCAATGATGTTGTTTACAGAATTTGGATCTTCTATTATCGTGAAGACCGTGAGTGCATAATCCTGCAATCACAAAAGGCAAGTTCACAACTTGCTCATGTCCTTTGATTATTTTCTATCAAATACTTGTAACTCAAATGTTGTCATCACCTGCATTTCAAAGAGGTCAGAAAACAATATTTTCATAATAATATGATTATGGATTATTTACCAGATGGTAATAATCTACTGATACAGTTCCAATGGTAAAGGAACATAATATCTAGGACTTAACAACCAATGTCGCCAGTGATTCTAGCGTCGTATATTACGCGTCAACCATAAGACTTGGAATGGGACGGGAAAGTCAGCTATATCTTCTCCCTTTCATATGGAGGCAAGATGACCTTATCGTGACGCTGGGATTCCTGGTATGGATCCAACATATGGGTGGGCACCCTTAGGCCCCACGATTTTGGTCTCTAGATTATTTATGAGTGGTTACCGGAGGTATGAACCTCGAGGGCATCACCAGCTCATAGAGTCTTCGGGAACTCCCCAGGTTATAGCTTGCCCTAGTTGGCGGCTCAACGGAGGTGTAGTCAGCCCTGGAGGATCGTGCAGACATATGGGGTCGCGGAGAGGGCAGTACTGGCTTGGATCTTAGACTAGGCCCCATACCAAGGAAGTGTGGACAAGCTCGCGGCTTGGTTGTGCAACAAGGCTAAGGTCTCTTATGGGAAAAGTGACGCACCTCTGCAGAGTGTAAGAATTGTGACATGTTACTCCCTGTTCCGGGAAGGAGCTACGAACGCGGCAGGAAAGGAACTCCATGAAGTTCTGGTCAACCTGTGAAGGCTGCCAAACATAGTTTTCAGAATAAAAGCAACCTTTGAAGAAATGTTTACGAAAACCTGCATTGCCTACGACCTATGGTCTAGGGCTGTAGAGATAGTGCATCATACACTCCTTTTTGTTGAACTTGCTGAGTACGCCCGTACTTAACCGTACCTTCTTAACCCTTGCTAGGTTCTAAGCCATTGAAGATGATGTCAACATCAATTTCTGCTCAAGAAACCATCATTGGCAACTCAAGTTCTTCAATAAAGTCAATGAAGTCAACATATGCATCAGCATAAGTGAAGATAAAGTGTCGGTTTAGATAGGAGTAGATTTCTAGTCATAAAACCTATTTCTGTAGAGCATTGCACTAGCAGCAATTGCAAGCCAGATGGTTTAGATATTAGTCCTTTTAGCCAGATCGTTCGAAATTATTATTTCTAGTTCTTCTTTGTAAGAAGTTCTTTCTCTCTCTTTACTCTAGAGTGTTCTCTGGATCTTTTGTAAAGAGTCGAGTTGTAATCTATAGTCATGTCTTGGACCTGCTGTATTTCTGTTGTAATCTATAAGTGGACATCATCAAGAGGTAGCCTCAGCTCAAACCTCTTCCGCGAGGGAACCCATACTAATGCATATAAACTTCCGGCTAAGCCTTACCCAATTCAGGTATTGTGGTTGTACGGTAAAATTGGAATGGTATCGCATCCGAACCCAACCATCAGTTTTTATAAAGGGCTAAGGCTCATGCCTCAACATTTTCATCATCATCATAAACCATTTGTGTTTCTCAACACATTTCAAAACATCTCAATAGAATGACTCGTCATTCCAAGGTTTTCACAAGTCATTTTCACCAAGTATTCCCATCTAAAGTGATCAAGTTTTTGGCTTAGCTCTAATCACTAAGTTAAGAGTGTTCACTAATGTGGGATGCTAATATCAATCTCATGCCATAAAATGACATCTAAGTTTAACTAGATAGGTCAAGTTTTATACTCTTTATGCTATCTATAAACAAGTAAGAACTTTGGTAAAGTAAAAGAAAGTAAAGCTTGTAGATAAAACTTGGAGTAGGTATAAGTCAAAAGGTATAACCAAAGCATGCCTAATGCATCTTGCTTAGGTTATCTTGCTTAATTCTAGCTTGCTAATAATATGTTGCCAGTAATAGCTTGTCTTGGTTGGTGCAGTGGTTGAAATTCTCCTCGTCTTCTTCGGGTTAGAACTCCTCCTCCTCGTAGACTTGGTCGGTACTATCGTCTATAAATACATACGGAATACACAATCACCAAACAATACTTAACTAGTCTACTTAGCACACTAAGGGACACATTTGATGATCTAGTATCATCACAATCATCACAAGATTTTAATGAACTAGTTTCATTTATTTTATTTGAGAAAAGTAATTTCTACTCATTGAAATTAACTAAGATATAATATGCTCCAATTAAAATATGGGATCATGTGGACACATGTCATCACCACATATTCTAATACATGGGAATGTGATTTAAATGTTGGATCACATTTTAATAAGTTTAAGTTCACTATTTAATGATTTAAAGTGACTAGAAATGCCTATATAGCATTATTTTGGTACTAGTTCAAAGTCACGGCATGCAAACCTTAATATTATTACATATTTAGATAGGTATATTCAAATGTGATTTTTGAGAGGTGGAATCAACTCAAAAGCTATTATGGTTGATTTTAGAAAAATGTTTGAATGTGAAAAAGCTTATGTCTTGTTATTTTTGCTAGGAGAGATCTATAACTCTAATTGATTTAAATCCAACGGGCTTGGATAGAGATTTAAATTATCTTTCCAACAAGATTGGAATCACTCAATTTGGTTTAGTAGATATTTCTGAATTGATTTTTGAACTAAGGGACAAAATGGTGTTTAAGCTAAAATGGATAAATCTAAATTTGAATCTACTTGGTTGCGCGAGAACACTAATGTGCCGGCCCACTGTGCTTCGTGCAGCGCCTGGGAGGGCTTAAGTGATGGCCCCATCTGTCAGTGGGACAAGGGCTGCCGAATGGGTATGGGAGGATGGTGGCCACAGGATTTGATCCTGAATCAACGGCTCACATCTATCGTCCTCGCCGAAACAGTACACGACGGGGACGAACGCTAGCACAGTTGGTGAGGGTCTGGGGCGGCTTTCCAGGGCTCCAGCAAGGGTCGGTGAGGCGGGCAAATGGACGAGTCGAGGACGGCGGTTCTCCTGGTACCGCCGGTGTCCCGGGAAATGGCCTGGATCACTGGCGCCCTTCTCCTCCTTCTGTGGCAGAGTCCGACGAAATTTGGGCGCTACTGGCTGCGGCTTGCTCCGGTGGGGCTCTGGGAGGTCTCTGAGGGGGAGTGGATGGGGATGGTGTGAAGAGTTGGTGTCGGGGAGGCTTCCTTATATAGGCTCGGTGAGGCGGTAGAGAGGCATGGGCGGAGCTCGTCGGAGGCGGCAACACAGCGAGCTAGAGGCTTGGGCCGTGGGCTAGGACAATGGGCTATGCCCTGTCGGTCGTCACAGGGGTGCGCGTGCAATGCCAGGTGGTCGGGAGATGCGAGTGCTGCTGCGCGCACGCTGCCTCTGTCGACGACGGGTTTCATGGCGGCCGGTGGCTACGGGTCACGGTCGGGAGAATGGGCATGTCCGTTAGCCTCCTGGGACAGTGCTGATCGTGTAGGTGGGCGGAGGGAGTGAGGCGAGGTCTAGTTGAGGCGGGGATCGTGCGTGAACTGCGGGCATCGTCAGCATGGTAGACACGGTCCGGGCACGGAAGTTCCTAGCTCCTCCTTTCTCTGTCTTCGAGCTGGGGCTGCCCTGGAGGGGTAAGTGGGGCACGGGTGAGGTGCTGGACAAGGTGGGCGAGGCTAGCGGCGCTAGGGGCGTGCTGTCGATGGTGGGGGTGCTCAAGGTGCTCGGCACTAGTGGCCATGAACATTTGGTCATGTGCACAGTGGGTCGCCGGGCTAGCAAAGGGTAGGGGGTGCACTGGGGAGGCTGTGGTTGCAAAATGGGAGACCGCATTGGCCAGAACACTGCTCACAATAGTGTTTGTGATTTTTTTTGATTTGTGCACACAAGGTGTTTGACAAAATGGCCGAAAGAAATAAACTTTGAATTTTTTTAATGAAATTTTTTGAGTGATCTTCACTGTTGCTTGGTAGTCTGTGGTTGCTGGGGATTGTCAACTTGAATTCATTTGAGTGGTTTTTGAAAAAGTGGGATCTAGACATATGAAATGGATTCCATTTTCAATTGCCATTTTAAATTAGGGTTTAAATGTTTTTGCAAGATCACAAGGTGGGCCTTGGTACATCTTTACTTTTACTAGCAAGGGGTGCAAAGATCCATAATTGTTTTTGTTTGAATTTGAGTGCTAGGAACACCCAAAGTGGCTTAGTTGATTAAAATGGCAAAAGTGACCATTTCCATTTATTAATTATATTTGATTTCTTTTTCTTTGGATTTTGCTTGGGAATGATCTAGATGATGTGGCATTCATCTTAGAATCATTTTACAACCATTAGAACAAACAATCATGGCAATTCAAAACAATTCCTATTTTAATGCAACACACATATGCATGCTTAATTATTTAAATGAGAAAAAGGTTTTGTTAATCCTAAATTGGGTGATTTGGATCTTGATAACTTGGATTAAAGATTTGGGATGTTACAAGCAGGCGCCGTATGAAACTGCGGTGGTTTAGGGTTTCGACCCCTGTAGTTGGGACTTGGACACCAGCCCAATGGTTGAGGAGGAGCCATTGGAGAAGGTGGCGGTGGCGGCAGTGGTGCAGGCGGTCAAGGAGCACCAGTGAAGACCTGAGGACGGGATTCCTTGTTGGTTTGGGCACGATCGGCCCATAGCAACATCGAGCGAACCTCGACGAAGGAGAGGCGCGGACGCATCATAGGGATGAAGGAGGCATGATTCTCAAACCGCTCGCTGAGGCCGAGGAGGAGGATGTTGATGAGCTATTGATCATCGATCGGATCACCGAGTTCGTGGAGTTCATCCGCGATCGCCTTAAGGCGTTGGCAGTAGACGCCGACGGGTGCGAGCTCGGTATGGAGATTGTTGGTGCGAGCGTCGATGTTGTCCTTGAAGAGCTGAGGAAAGGTTGCCCGTAGATCGGCGACTGAGGCACCATCACAGTGTACGAGATTGAAGATTTATGTGGAGACTCGCATGTAGATCCATTGAATAATGGTGAGATCATCCTTGACCCATTGCTGATCGTGAGGTTGAGAGTGAGCATCGTCGGTGACGTGAGAGTGGAGGTTGCATCGCCCGAGGTGGACGTCGAAGAGGTGAAACCAATGGTAGTAGTTGTGAGCAGTGAGGTCTAGGGTTACGGGTATGTACGGGCTAATATCGGATATGGTGTCGGTGAACGAGATTGAAGGGGCTATTGGTGGAGGTAGAGCTAAAGTAGAGGTAGAGGTGGAGGGGGTCGTGGCCACGGCGACCTTGGGGGTGACGATGGCGGCGCGCCGCTCGAAGTAGCCGGGCGGCGGCGGCGAGGTCGGCGGGTGAGCCATACCCTAGGATCGAAAGTCTAATACCATGTAGAATTGCATAGAATAATAATCGATGATAATATTGTGGCAATTACAAGAGGTATATATGAGGGTCTAGGTGCACCGGCCTAGCCCTATAACAAATCGACTAGGACTCTTAATCCTAACAAGAGTTGTATTCTAAAACTATGGTGTCCCATTTTACGGGAAGTGGGACTAATTTGCATATGAGAGACAAGTTATGGGACTATATATGTATATAGCTCTATCTTTTGACAGCTCCGGTTGTTTAGTTTGTTTTGATTTGACTGCTTCCCTCGTTCAGTTAGGGCATCTCCACCGGCCCGACCCAAATGCACGATCGAAACCGTCCGTTTCTAGTCGTTTGGGTCGGCCCGCGGTCACTTTGGGGCCGAGGTCCGGCCTGTCCGGACAGCCATGACCAGCGGCGCGACCCAAATGTCCGCCTGGCCATGTTGGTTTTTTAAATTCAAACCGGCACGATTCGCACGTAAAATAAACTAGCAAAGTTCATTCATAATTAAAAAATATATATTACATTTAAAAAGATAAAGAAGAAGAAAAAACTAGACCTGGCCCTAGCCCTTGCTACCGACGATCTTGTCTCTGCCTCCATCGCGTCCTTCTATGGATCACGGTCGATGTACTCCGGTGGTGTCCAGAGGTGCGGCGGTGGCAGACCCGGAGCCGGCACTGGCACAGGAGATGCCAGGTGGTCGATCACTGATGGCCCAGAATATATCGAGCTCTTTGGGGAACCCCAAGAGGAAGGTATGATGAGCACAGCTGCAAGTTTTCCCTCAGTTATGAAACCAAGGTTATCGAACCAATAGGAGCAAGGAAACACCTCCAAGGTGATGTTTCCAACTTGAAATCCTGCACAACACAACCACAGAACTTTGCCCCCAACTTAAAGTGAGGTTGTCAATCTCACCGGTTTTGCTGAAAACAAAGGATTAAACGTATTGTGTGGAAGATACTAATAGTTTGCAGAAAGTAAACAGAAAACAGTAAATAGTTATAGATTGATGGTAAAGAAAGGACCGGGGTCCATAGTTCACTAGTGGTGATTTCCTTAAGATTGATGACATGTTGGGTGAACAAATTACAGCGGGGCAATTGACAAACATCGAGAAAGCATACATGCATATACTAATCATCTTGACTCCTATGAGTTGATTGGGCATTACAACACTATAAATAGACTGTAATCCAACTACATCTATGACTAATAATCCACCTTCAGGTTATCATCCGAACCCCCTCCAGTATTAAGTTGCAAGCAACAGATAATTGCATTAAGAATTGCGTGTAAAGTAAACAATACGATTGTTCTATGAACAAAGGATTGCTGTTTTCTCCCTAGTAGCAACAGCACATCTAATACTTAGAGATTTCTGTCACTTCCCTAGATTACTAGAGGCATGAACCCACTATCGAGCATAAATACTCCCTCTTGGAGTTGCTAGCATCTACTCAGCCAAGATAGCTACTAACAATGGAGAGCATGCAAGATCACAAATAACAAAGACATGATAGAATCAATAATCAATCTAAAATAGCATCTCAATATCCATCGAATCCCCACAAACACAACATGTATGATTACAAATAGATGATATTGATCATGAACGGAGCTCACAAGATCTAAACATGGTAGCACAAAGGAGAAGAACCAACCATCTAGCTACTACATGGACCCGTAGTCCAGGGATGAACTACTCACGCATCACACCGGAGGCAGGCATGGTGATGAAGAAGGCCTCCAGGGTGATCTCTCCCCTCCGGCAGGGTGCCGGGAAGAGCTTCAGATCCCTCCTGATCTAGGGATGGAGATGATGGCGGCTACAAACTCTTTCGTTAAATTTTGATCGGGTACTTAGGGTTTCTGTATCGGAGGCATCTTATAGGCGAAAGGGGAGGACGAGGTGGTTCCCTAGGCTGCCACACCACCCCTGGCACGGGCCAGGCCTGGCCGCGTGGCCAGGTGGTGTGGCCGGCCTCTAGCCCCTCTCCGTCTCGTCTTCTGGCTCCATGTCCCCCTCGGTGAAATATTGACTTTGGCTTTTGTCCCGTCCAATTCCGAGAATATTCATTTTCTGACTTTTCTAGAACCAAAAACAGTAGAAAACAGGCAGCTGGCACTGTGGCATCTTGTTAATAGGTTAGTCCAAGAAAGTGTATAAAAATACTCCAAAGTGTGGACAAAACATAATAAAGTAGATATAAAACAAGCATGTAACATCAAAAATTATAGATACGTTTGCAACGTATCAACATCCCCAAGCTTAACTCCTGCTTGTCCTCGAGTAGGTAAGTGATAAAAAGAAAGAATAATTTTTGAGGTGACATGCACCATCATAAACTTGATCAAAGTATTTGTAAAACATTGATAGCTGGGATCATAGTACTTTAACATAGCATGAAATATATAGTTCTAACAATAAGACATAGTAACTATGTTGTAACATGAAAAGGCACAAACAAAAGATTCATGAATAACAATGCTTGGCAAGACGTTTGTTTGTTTCACATAAAGAAAGCATAATGAGAATGGTATTCAGCTTGTCCTTCATAGAGTAGCAAAACATAAATGCATAGGACACCTTCAAAGTTCATAAGGGTGACGAGATACAAATAGTTTAAGAACAAGCAATATCAAAGTGATGCATCAATAAATAAGTCTTGGGACAATGCACATTAAACTAAGAATGGCCACTATGCTCTCACAATAGGTGCATAAAGATAGAAGATGGAGAATCAACATAAAAGTAAAAGAAAGGCCTTCATAGAAGGAAGCAGGGATTTAAGTCTCATAAAGAGCTTCCAAAAATTATGGTACTTATTAGCCTTCATCTCTCATTACCCCTATCATAAGCATCTTGAAGTGATTAAGGTTAGACTGAACAAACTATGGAGTATATGCTTGACAAAGTATAACTTGGAAATCTCATGTCCCTTGAATACGAGGGTCGCTCCTCATGCTACTCAAGTTTAGTTACCGGTAAGTTCTTGTTATAGTAAGTACATGTGTATCATAGAGAACCGCCAACGGGGTACCCCTTGCCCGATGATACAGAAGAATCCCCATATCAAAATGCCAAGGCAAGCAGACAACGAGCATCTCAGCAATCTTCTTATTTACCATGGGAAAATGGTGCTTTTTTATCTCTTTCCTCTTTTCTCATCTCTTTTTTTTCTTTTTCTCTTTTTCTCAATCTCTATCTCTTTTTTTATAAGAAGAATGCTTCATATATTGCTCATTATGGTTACGCTGCAGGTTTCCACCATGATTAGGCATGGATTAGACCAGTGGCCCAGTCGTTTCTCTAACACACATACATAACTCCATGGACTTACAAGCTCCCCTTTCATTTCACACCGACAACATCCATAGACAAAAGAGCATGATATCAACTAGGTATAATGTACAAGTGCAATGTTGAAAGCGTTCCCAATGACAGCATGCTTCTGATAATCCCCAACATATAAGTATAAGCATATACAACATAGATGATACAATGGTTCAAGTTTATTAGGGGCAAGAAAAGTAAAGTGTGCCATCAAGTTTGTGAGAGCATTAATCACTAGTTTTCTCATAACAAGTTTAATTCGGAAGGTAGATAAAAACATGAATATACTTGGAATAGAAAATGCTAATAGGTAGGTATGGTGGACCCTTTGCAATAACTTGGTTTTATTTGGAGTTGGATGCATGAGTGGAACTCACACTTGGTTATGGAGTCTAGAAAAAGACTGGGAGTGACCAACTAAGAGAGCAATAATGACCATAATCATGCAAAGCGACAAAATATTATTAATTAAAGCATATAGTGATATTACAAGTCGAAAACTAAAGGATCATAGAGGTTATGGTGACTTGGGATAGTCTTAACATGGTGTGAGCATGCGCCAAGTCAATCCAAATAAAGCATCAAGGGAGAATACCACAATACTATGCTTTAATATGCTAAAACAACACATGATTCTTTCAAGGCACATTAAGCAATCTCAATTGTTTATAACATGTCATTTTACAGCAAAAATCAGTAATCATAAAGCCAAAACAATATCAAGCATGGCATGACAAAGCATAGGCCACAGTCAAAAACAAGCTCCTTTCACCACTTAAGCAAGAAATTTTCCTACTCTTTTCTAATCCAAACCAATTGTAGCACTCCAGTAAAATCACTACTAGAAAATCGCTTGAATTGTCCACTACTTTGTGCATCATCATGATAGCATGCTCATATCATCATGCCACATTGCATTTGAGCATCATCATTATGCATATGTTTGCCTGAAACTATTTCCCCAAAAGCCTACCTTTGTTTTCTAAATATTCACCATTCTTTATTTCAAATCAAAACCCGGTTCTTCCGGATATTTTGTTTTGCCTACAAATCATTTGAAAAAGTCTCTAAAATAAAGCAAAACAATAATAAATATAAATCTTATTTTTATTAGGGAGGCAGCCAGCCAGGCCCGAAAGCCCAACCGGACACCTCCAAACCCGAACCCTAGCCAGTCCCTAAACCTAATCCCCATCCCATCTACCCCTACTTAATCTCCCCTCAGCCACCGCCACTCACCACCCCAACCACCTGCCCCGCGCACGCCGCACCAACTCCTGGCCGCTAACCCGCTCCCGCCTGACCCCACCTCGTGTACGCGTGGCCCCACCCACCGACACGCTCCCGGCCGCGATCCCCATATCGTCCCCATCGCGACCCAGCGCCCGTCTCTCGCTCGCTTTCGCCTCCCCATCGAGCGAGCCGCCGCCAGCAGGCTCTGCCCCGAGCCCCTCCTCTTCTGCGCCTCCTTGCATGGCGTCGTTGCCTCGAGCCCAACCGTCGTCGCCGCGGACGGCCTCCATCTGCACCGTGACATCGACCCGCCCGAGCTCGCCACCACCACGAACCCTGTCGCCGACCTTCCCTGTCCTTGCTGCCCCAAGCCCCGCATGTGCGACCTCATTGCCCGCCCGTCTCCTCCCGTGTTCCTCGCTGCTCCACCCTTTTCCCCTGGAGCACCGCCTCTGGCCGCCCTCGCCGCGAGGAGCTCCACGTCGCCTCTGCCCGTGCCCCTGCAAGCCTCGACAGGCCCCTGTCCCTAGGCGCCGCCACCATGTCCCCAGCTCGCCTCTTCTCCGCCTTGCATGGGTTTGGTCGAGCATCACCACTCGCTGGTGCATCTTCTTCCTGGCCATCGTGTTCACGCTCTGCTTCGGTCCCTGCGAGTGACATGGTACTACGTTGAGCCAGTACACGTGTTGTGTTATGTTGGCTTGTGTTTGATGTGAGGTGTTGACTCGGTGATACCTAAAGGAAATTGGTGCGGTGGGTGTAGTGATGTGGTGCCTCCGAAAGACACCAACAAAGAGACGGAGGTCAAGATCTTCTTCATGAATTCAATAACCTGAAGATCGCCGAGAGGAAACGCCAAGACCTCTAGGGCCATTGCCCTGCAGAAATATGAACCGATGAACGAAGATGTACCCGGAGGATTCCAAGTAGACACGCAATGTCGCCTTCATGGAACCGAAGACATGGTGCCCCAATATCGCCTTGTTGGATCCGATGGTTGAAACCCTAAAGACCCCAATTCCAAAGACCGATCCCCAAACCCCTTCGAGTCCCAAAGATCTTCGATCCGAGATGTGTGATCCCCTTTTCGGAGACCCCTATATTTTACAATACATGATATCCACTTGTTGCATATTAAATTGCTCATGCTCGCATACATATTCATTTGTTTGGGGGTATTTAGTCGATTCACCTCATAATTAAATATGGAGCGCATATGCAGGCTATACTTGTATTATACCGCCTCCATTTAAATTTGCGTAGCGAACCGATGCCATGTCTTGCCTTGTTAATACAACATTTAAACTGCGGGGTAACTAAACAACATGAACTATCTAATTAATTGTTGGGACCCTGGTTCCGCTTAATATTGCCTAATTGCACCGCATTTTGCCATGCCATGCATCATATCATGAACATGCCCGATCTTCTGCCGTAGTATTAAATAGTGCATCCGGTGTTTCTTTTAGTGCGGTGACCCAGCATACCACTACATGATGTAGTACACTATAGTCGTTGACATAACACCAATGAAACACCGTTCACTAGTATTACATCCCTCAGAGTGGTACAACAGAAACACAGCAGGTCCAAGACATGACTATAGATTACAACTCGACTCTTTACATAAGATCTAGAGAACACTTTAGGTTAAAGAGAGGGAAACAACTTCTTACAAAGAAGAACTAGAAATAATAACTCAGAACTATCTAGCAACTAAGACTAACATCTAAACTATTTGGCTTGCCATTGCCGCTATTGCAATGCTCTACAGAAATAGGTTCCGTGGCTAGAGAATCTACTCCTATCTAAACCGACACTTTATCTTCACTTTAGCTGATGTATATATTGACTTCATTGACTTTATTGAAGAACTTGAGTTGTCGATGATGGTTTCTTGAGCAGAAATTGATGTTGATGTCGTCTTCAATGACTTAGAACCTAGCAAGGGTTAAGAAGGTACGGTTGAGTACGAGCGTACTCAGCAAGTTCACTAAAAAGGAGTGTATGATGCACTATCTCTACAGCCACAGACCATAGGTCGTAGGCAATGCAGGTTTTCATAAACATTTCTTCAAAGATTGATTTTATTCTGAAAACTATGTTTGACAGCCTTCACAGGTTGACCAGAACTTCATGGAGTTCCTTTCCTATCGCGTTCGTAGCTCCTTCCCAGAACAGGGAGTAACATGTCACAATTCTTACACACTTCAGAGGTACGTCACTTTTCCCATAAGAGACCTTAGCCTTGTTGCACAACCGGGCAGCTTATTCCCGTCCACAATTCCTTGATGTGGGGCCCAGTCTAAGATCCAAGCCAGTAATGTAATGCAGTTTAGAAAACTCCGAAGTAATTCCCCAGTATGGTGGATGAGTTAAACTTAAGTGATTTCTTTAAGATTTAGTTTGCCTATAAGTTTACTTTACAAACCAATATACATATGCAAGGAACTTAAGACTAACATGTATGATATAGAGTAAATATAACAATACATGCTTAGAGTTATTTAATATTATGTGTCTATTATGGAAGTCCATGTTTTATGTTGATAAGAGTTGAAGAACTTATTATGAGATTGTTGTTTGAAGCGGCAAAACGAAGAACTTTTGAAAAGAAGGTTTCTTTGTTAAGGTTTAACCAATCTTTATGGTTAGTAGAATGTGATCGATGTCATTTGCGTTTGTTTGATAAGTTTTGATTTGAGATGCCTTATGACTTAATTTTGGAATAGACAAAAGTTAACTATAAAAAACATAATTAGATCTAGGGTGTAACTTGTTTAAAGGTATTATTAAGCTTTAAACCTTATAACAAGCATGGTTGAAGGTATAAAATCATTTACTTTTAGTTTAAGTGAGTTCTCTAAATGTTAATAGTTTTACTTTTAAGTATTATTATAAACTTAAGTTATGGTTTTAGAAATAGTATTTCAATGTACAAGATTTATGGTTCTATATAAAATTATGATTATTTCTGATTTAAAAAATGTTGTTAAAGAATTTACCAACTAAATAATAAATAAGGATTTATTTCTTAATGACCTTAAAATGTGTTGGAATAGTATAATTAGTATTTTTCTAATAAAACATACTTACTTAAGATCTTAGAAGTGAATTTTATTTCATTTTAGTTGTTATCCTTATTTTTACAAAAATCCACAAAGGATGATATATCTGTAAATATTTTCTTCAAGTTTATTTGTAAACAAATTAAGTTAGTATTTTTATAAAATAGTAGATTTATTTTCATATGCAAAAATGATTTTTATTCATTTTTATGTCTTTTCATTATTTGTGAAATTTCACTTAGGTTTTAATGGTGTTAATATTTATCTGCATTTTATTAAACTTAAATAAGTAAAATGATATTTTCCTTAGGTAGATATTATTTTTGTGGTCTTTTTGACATATTATATATATTTTTAGGATGTTTCTATATTTTTCTAGAATTAAAATAAGTTCAAGGTATATTGGTAATTTCCATATTATTCATTTTTATCCATTTTCCATTTCCTTTATATACCCAAACCGGGACCACAAGTTAGTCCAGCCCACTTGGATAACGCGCCGCAACTCACTCTTCCCCCACACCCCGGCAATTTGCCCAACCCGCTCTGCTGCGTCCAGGCACGACCCCTTTATGGTGCTAGGGTTTGGGGTGGTGGTGTCACGGTTGCCGCCGTTGGTCGCATCTAGGTGCTGGTGCAGCACCTGGTGCCCCTGTGCCGCCGTGCCAAGGCCTCCCTCATTAGCCACCACCGCCTTGTGCTGGCGCGGGTTGTAGCGCCCCTTCGGGGTGCTCCCCGTGCCGCCACTTCTCTCTGCCGCCGACTATCTTTCTACTTCCTCTTCGGTACATTTGCGAGAACCTTGAGTAAGTCTCCTTGTACTACCCCTTTTACGCTTCTCTTCATGCTTTTCCTGGCCAACCCATTTGGGATTACTGTGGTCACCTCTATTAGGGTTCATATCTGAACCAAGTGTTCATACCCCTCTACAGTGATGCTTAGTTAGACATTTTGATTCATCTTGGTTGTGATAACCTTCTACATAATGTATTACTGACGGTAGTTCCTGCCAACAGGGTACTACCTGAACCTATTATTACTACGGTTTAAATGATTTGGTATATACACTAGGGATGCTGCCTTGTATTGGTATAGATGATTTGTTATATTTAAAATGCTTTCATATTGAAGTAATACTGCCAACTATTGAGGCTTTGTTAAACTTGATGTCTCCACCTGGATGATTCAATTATTCTTAATACTTGTTAACATCAATGAAAAGAAGTTGTAGTATTCTGAATTTGGGGATTGATGAAATTATACTGTAATAAGGATTAGTATTATGGATCAGCAGGTCAATTACATGATTTCTAGTGGTTTAACTAGGAAGATGATTTTAAATGGTTATCCACTTCTTACAGATAGACCAATGATTCTTGGTGTTTGTTACTAAGAAAATGATATGAATACTTGTTTCATTTATGATTTATTTAGTTAAGGTAAATGGTGGCTTCTGCTAATATGGTCCTGCTATTGTGAGGCCTCCTTGGAGTATACACAATAGCTTGATCATACATAGCATGACCTGCTGCCATTTAGGTTGGCTGTGTTGAATGCAATCATTCTTTTAGATGACTTGATGTTTAAAATATTTTGTAATAGGCCCTATCTATGATGCACAAGGCTGAGACATAAATTTGTCTAGTTCACTGTCAATAGTTGAACTTGAATTCCAAACTTGATTGTGTTTATCCTAGACCTATGATGCAAAAGGCTGAGGTTTAGAAGTGTATGTTGGCTTATGTAAATAAGATGATATTATAAATGATTCCTAGTCTACTTGATTAGGAAGATGATTGAATTATGTCTTAAGGTAGGACTATTTATCTCTATCTACATAGCTTCTGTGGTGGAACCTACCGCTGTGGTGCCTTCCAAAGGAAGTGTGCACAGTGGTGCGGTTTTGCTAAATCAGATGATGTTTATTCTAGATATGAAATTAATGTCAATGATGTTTTAAACTGAAGCTTTGATTTGGATAAGGACATGTGCTAATAGTGGCTTCCTTTTCTTTGACCTTGCTACTATGATGATCTCTAGTTATAAGCTGGGGAAATGATTTATCTTCTTCTTAGAATATGTTGTCTTGAGATTTTTACTTGTTAATTAAACAAGTAGCATTTAGAGATAGAATTCACTTATTAGGAATTACTTCTTGTGAGCTTAGATCCATGTGAAGCCTCCATAAGGTTGGTACACAAGACTACGACTTGCAGAATGTGTTTTCCTAAGTGTGAATACATATGATTGACTTATATTAGTTGGATAATGTGATTTGGAAGCTTTTTGTGGAACCTTGCTAGTGATGCTTAGACTGTGGCAAGGTTCTTTTGATAAGAACAAATGCTATTATCTCCCTAATACTCATTGATGATTTTGCATACCACTTGTATGCAAATCTGAGAGTAACCTCCCCTCACAACACTCCCCTTTAACCTAATCAAAGATGAGGGTAAATATTAAAAGAGTAAGTGATCTACCTCCAGCTGGAGTGTGAGATTTATTTTGGAGCTGTCTTGTAGTGCTTCCATTGGCTTATTGTCTTGTTATCCTGCCCTCATGATGTTGTTGGTGGCCTGCTTTGCTCCTTGCTAGACTTCTTCCCTGGTGCCACTGTTGGCCTGTTCTTCTTGCTGCTAGTAAGCTTCCTCTTTCCTCATTCCCCTCCTTTCTCTGATCCCTTCTTTCACTGAATCATGGAATCTATGGTCTGTGTGTCTTGATTACTAAGATGGTCCTAGTGTTCTTACTGATGAACTCTGCTGAGTTGTGATGTGCCTGAGGTAAAGGAATATGGTTATGAATAAGGTAAGAAGTGGTGAACTGAGGTGATGTTTGTTGGGGACGATCTTGTGATGAAGAAATAAAATGGATTTGTGGTAATGTGGAGATATGTATACAGTACAGTGTGTGTGTCGTGGATAGCTACGGTTGTCTTACTTTCCTTTGTGTACAAGGAGTGCCTCCTTCTTATCTGCTTCCTGGGTTTACTGTTGTGTTGACAGCACACCCATTTGCATGGCTGTGTGACTGTGCTGCTTGCTTGCCTGTTGCTTGATCTGGATCAGATCAAGTACACCCTGATATTTCTTGGTTTTTTTTACCTTTTGTCTTTTACTATTCTGGTGAAACTTGCCCCATGCCTGTGATGCACTAGTCTGAGACAATTCCCATTAATAAAGTTCATACTTTTTTCCCTTTAATTCCCATTTGAATATTGTTGTTTATTCCTTTATTATAAAGGATGGTGTAATGTTTAATTTCTTTTTAATTTGAGACTTGAAACTATTATATCTTATTCATAAATTCAATTCTTATTTCCTTATTGTAATTTGAATACTATTTATCATTCCATTTACACATCTTTTTATAATTCAAATATATCAACTCAATGTTCAAATCTGAATTGTCTACCCCTCAAACCCAAAAATACAATAGAGGTTATGTCGAAATCTGTCGCACTGGCTCAGATGCTTTCATCAAAACAAGAATGATCCTGATCCCTCACTAGCTTTTTTAGTTTGCGCGAAAATTATCCAGATTTTCTATGCATGAATACAATGTACACACCTCATCTCAGCTTATTTCTAAGCTCTAATGCTGGGATGTTACATTTAGTGCTTTGGTTCTTCGCGGATTAGGCCGTTGGGTTGATGCGAGTATCGACAAGTTCTTCGGATAATGTATCTTCGGCTATGTTTCCCAGACAAGCAATCTCCCCCTTTCTACCTATTTTGCTTTTATAGTCTTTATTTCCTCCTATTGATCTATTGCTATCTGTATTACGATGCTTTAGTTTCCGTGCACCATTTATATTCCTTGCAGCCTCTATATTGCCTTGGACACATCCTATTGCATGTTGTTTGATAGATAGTCGGCCTTGCGAGTCGTAGTTGCTTTCTCAGGTGCTGCTTCGCGTCGTTGTTGTTCCATCGTTGTTGGAAAGTTGGCACATGCTTAATGGTGGAGATGCTTAATGATGGAGATGATCATGACTTTAATTACAACTTGATATCAAATTGCTGGGATAACTAATGAAAGAGGCACCGGTGGGCAATATATGCTATTTGGTTTTTCATGTCCACTTGTGTCTCGTAGGCCCCGAGTACTTGATACCTGTTCCTTGATTATTTGCACTATCCACATCCGGGAGACCCTATGGATCCCCCTTTGCCTGAGCTTGATTCACACTTTGTTTCTTGGGGCCACAAACTAGTTTGGGGCTTTATTACTATCTTGTACTTATGTCATGTTTTACTGCTTTATTTACGATTGTGCGTGGAGCACCTGTACTATTTAGGATTGCGGAGTGTTTTCGCGGTATCGACAAGCCCAGTCGCACTTTCGGGTTCCCAGTCGTTTACAGCCATTGGCACAAACTTTGGGTCTGTCTCGGAGCCAGCCAACTTCGTTGCGGGTAGCTTAATGGGGTGGCCCCCTGAAATGATTTATGAATCCTGTGAATGCTTTGTCGTGAGGCCTCGTTGTGTTTTATTTGGTTCTTCCCGAGGTTGATCGTGTGTGTGTTGCTATTTGTGCACCCCTACAGGGAAAATCTTTCTGAAAGCCGTGTCCGCGGTTATGGACGACTTGGAGCACATTATCTCGATCATAGACAACTATAACTAAAGTAGTGCTATAAATTTGACTTTGACATGTCTAGTAATCAGTTTCACTACAATGGAATGAGTAAATAAAAGTGCCAACAACTGCTGGATTTGGAATGTATTATGCTAATTGTATCTGACTAGTAAGTGCTACAACTATAACGGAATGAATAAAACTGCCCACTGTGTGAGTTCCTCGGTTTGACTTCCTCGTGTGGTCTCGGGGGGAAATACCAGGATGGGTATGTTTTGGTGTTAGAATCAGGTTGGATCGGAATAGGTCTTTCTTATCTCTCTCTTATAGCCGACGGTTGTATCGAGTCTCTATAGGTTGTTTAGTGCATGCTTCGCTGCCGCTTCAGTCCACCATACCTATGTAGGCGAGAGCCGCCAAATTCTAGACTCGCCGTGTACTGGCCTCAGTACTGACCGCTCTCTTTTTCCTTGCCCTTTGTCGGCACCCCTTTTGTTGTAGCAGGTTTGAGATCGACGTCGTTAGCAGGGTTACCCTTCCGGCTTGGCCTGGGCAGGGTTATGGACGCCATTGGTTATTCTTCAGGGCTCTTAGCCTAATTTGCTTCTTATCCGTACTCGGATGTTGTATCGTTTTCAAGGTGAACTGGATCTTTGTACTGTATATCTGTATTCTTGACTCAATGAGTCGTTGTTGTATATATATATATATATGTGTTGTCGGTTCCATCGTGAACTATTGTGTAATGGTATTACTTCGTTTTCCACCCGCACGAAAGTGCTTGGTGGCCGTCCTTGAATCGTTTCTATGCGGGTTTGGCGGGAAGCGCTAAAACTTGCATAGGGCCGATTTATTCAAGCAAGCGAAAACCTATTTGAAAACTAATGTATGAAAGAGGGGGTCCAACCAATTTATTCAAGCAAGCGAAAACCAAAATCAAAAACAAAAACAAAGACGCTCCAAGAACAACACAACTCTATATTAAACAATAAAAATGGAGTGTTTGGAAGAAACCTAAGAATTTTATTGATGAAGAAGGGGATGCCTTGGGCATCCCAAGCTTTGACGCTTGTACTTCTTGGATATTTCTTGGGGTGACACGGGTGGCATCCCCAAGCTTTAGCTTTAGTCCATTCTTCATCCCATTATATCACTCTTTCCTTACACCTGAATTTTTTCCTTCATACAAAACTTCACACAATCTTTATTAGCAACATTAGTGTACTCAAGATAATAAGTCTTTGGGTTCAGTTACAACAGCAATAAAACTTCCATTAAAACACAAACTACTGTAGCACTTACCTTAAAAAGCTCAATTCCCCAAAAAGAACCCAAAAAGGAATCAACAAGAAGCAAATGCAAATAATGGCAAAAATCTGTCAAAACAGACCAGCAGGTAAAAACCAATTTTTTCGAAGACCTTCTGTTGCTCAAATCGAAAAGTGTTGAACTAACAAAAGTTGGATAATAACTTGGGGCAGAAGCACAAAAAATCACAGCTCAAACCGCCGTATAGAGATTTTACACGAATTTGTACAACGAAGCACAAAAATCTGTTTCGGGACAACAACTTTCCTAAGCATTACTTCTCTCTCATTAGAGGTTACTATTGGCACAAAAAGCAAATAAAAAGGATAAGGAGCGGATATTACAGAGGTAATAACTTCCAAGACTCGTCTAAAACTTTTGGGTTATCTCCCAATAAGTACTTTTCTTTAACGCCTTTAAGTTAGGCATAAGAAGCAAGAAAAGAATCAAATATTCTCAAATGAAGAAGCATTAAGATTGATAGCAGAAATATCTTCAACAAGGCAAGGTATCTCGTCCAAATAAGTTCTAGAGGATCCTCTCTTAATGCTCTTGAGTTCACTATTTTCATCAACGGGTTTTCAGGAACAATCCAATCAAAATTCCTTTCTAAGGCTTCATGCATTCCTACAAGTTTAAAAGGTATTGGTATCTTAACTTCCTCCCCATTAGGTTCGGTTTTGTTCATCTTTTCTCGTGTACCAATAACATCTACACATGATCCAAGCATATTAAAACGATCAAAGACTTTTCTAGCTTCCTTAGCAACATCATAGAATTCTTTAAGCAAGGTTTCCAGAATAAAATCTCTTTTTTCAGGGTCCTCAATTTCTTTAAGTTTAAGAAACATTACTTGCATTATGGGGTTAAGGTTAATAAACCTAGCTTCCAACATGTGAACTAAAGAAGCTGCAGCAATTTCATAATTTGGAGCAAGTTCTACAAGGGATCTATCCTCAATATCCTCATGCTTACTAACATGATTAAACAATTCTTCAATATTATCTTTTCCAATTATAGAGCTAGGTCTTTTAGGGTGAACTTGGGGATCAACATGGTGAGCTAAGAACAAAGAAACATTTTTTTTTATGTTTTTGATAAAGAGAGCAAACTAGTATAGCTAATTTTTTGTATTTTTGATAAAAAAGCAAACAAAGCAAAAATAAACTAAGCAAAACAAATAAAACAAAGTAAAGAGATTGGTTACGAGGGACTCCCCTTGTGAAGATGTCCTTGACTCCCCAGCAATGGCCCCAGAAAAATAGCTTGATGGCCCAGAATATATCGAGCTCGTTGGGGAACCCAAGAGAAAGGTATGAAGAGCATAGTAGCAAGTTTTCCCTCAGTTATGAAACCAAGGTTATCGAACCAGTAGGAGCAAGGAAACACCTCCAAGGTGTTGTTTCCAACTTGGAATCCTGCACAACACAACCACAGAACTTTGCCCCCAACTTACAGTGAGGTTGTCAATCTCACCGGTTTTGCTGAAAACAAAGGATTAAACGTATTGTGTGGAAGATAGTAATAGCTTGCAGAAATTAAACAGAAAATAGTAAATAGTTATAGATTGATGGTAAAGAAAGGACTGGGGTCCATAGTTCACTAGTGGTGATTCTCCTTCAGATAAATGACATGTTGGGTGAACAAATTACAGCGGGGCAATTGACAAACATCGAGAAAGCATACATGCATATACTAATCATATTGACTCGTATGAGATTTGATTGAGCATTACAACATTATACATAGACCGTAATCCCACTACATCTATGACTAATAATCCACCTTCAGGTTATCAACCGAACCCCCTCCAGTATTAAGTTGCAAGCAACAGATAATTGCATTAAGCATTGCATGTAAAGTAAACAATACGATTGTTCTATGAACAAAGGATTGATGTTTTCTCCCTAGTAGCAACAGCACATCTAGTACCTTAGATATTTCTGTCACTTCCCCAGATTACTCGAGGCATGAACCCAATATCGAGTATAAATACTCCTTCTTGGAGTTGCTAGTATCTACTCGGCCAAGATAGCTACTAACATAGGAGAGCATGCAAGATCACAAATAACAAAGACGTGATAGAATCAATAATCAATCTGAAATAGCATCTCAATATCCATCAGATCCCTGCAAACACAATATGTATGATTACAAATAGATGATCTTGATCATGAACGGAGCTCACAAGATCTAAACATGGTAGAACAAAGGAGAAGAACCAACAATCTAGCTACTACATGGACCCATAGTCCAGGGATAAACTACTCACGCATCACACCGGAGGCAGGCATGGTGATGAAGAAGGCCTACAGGGTGATCTCTCCCCTCCGACAGGGTGCCGAGAAGAGCTTCAGATCCCTCCCGGTCTAGGGATGGAGATGATGGCGACTATAGACTCTTTCTTGGAATTTTGATCGGGTACTTAGGGTTTTCTGTGTCGAAGGCATCTTATAGGCGAAAGATGAGTCTAAGGGGGTGCCCTAGGCGGCCACACCACCCCCTGGCGCGGGTCAGGCCTGGCTGCGCGGCCAGGTGGTGTGGCCGGCCTCTGGCCCCTCTCTGTCTCGTCTTCTAGCTCCGTGTCCCCTCGGTGAAATATTGACTTTGGCTTTTGTCCCATCCAATTCTGAGAATATTCATTTTCTGACTTACCTGGAACCAAAAAATAGCAGAAAACAGGCAGCTGACACTGTGACATCTTGTTAATAGGTTAGTCCCAAAAAAGTGTATAAAAATACTCCAAAGTGTGGACAAAGCATAAGAAAGTAGATATAAAACAAGCATGGAACATCAAAAATTATAGATACGTTTGAAACGTATCAATCACCTGGCTTGGCCGCTCAAGCAGGATTCGCCTTCGTGGTCGTTCTTCGACTTCTTGAACCACCCCGGCTTCTTCATCGCGGCAATGGTGGTGGTGGTGGTGGTGGCTGCGGCGGCTTGCTAGAGGCTACGGCTATGGCGATGGCGAGAGAAGGGGAGGTGTGCAGCACCGTGGGCCGCAGGGGGGCAGCTTAAGTAGCCCCTGCAGGTGGGAGCGTGTGCAGGTCCCCGCGTCTTCGCCATAAATACCGGCGCGGGAACTCAGGAAATGCTCTGTCCCATCGTCATTGATGGCGAAGACTGCGCGGTTGCATCTGACTCGGTGTCGCCGTTCAGTCTGCCGCCCTGAATCGGGGTCGCGGCCTTTGAAAGAACATTTTATGTTTTCCTATGTTTTGCGTGTTAGATAACAATACTATGGAGACTTTTCATGTGTGCTAAGTGTGCAGGAAGTTTTGAGGGGGGCCGGATAATCCGCCCCTCCAAGGGCCGGATAATCCGGCCTACCTCATCTCTCAAGGAAGCCAAGGCGCATCGCTTTGTGTCCAATCGGATTTTCTCCCAGAAAATCCGAACTGGGGCGGTTTTTCCTCCCCAGGCCTGATAATCCGGGTTTCTCAAGGGCCGAATAATCCGGCCCCCAGTTTTCGAGCAAAAGGAGCCAAGGCAAGTCGCTCGGTATCCGGTCGAATTTTCTACCGGAAAATCCGAACTGGGGCGGTTTTTCTTCCTCAGGCCGGATAATCCGGCCTTCGCATAGGGCCGGATAATCCGGCCCCCAGAAGTTGATCAAGGGCAAGCTCGGCGCGACGCTCAGAGAGGGGGCGGATTCTCTGCCGGATATTCCGAGTCTAGGGCGGAGTTTCCCCAGACCGGATAATCCGGCCCTCACTTGGGCCGGATAATCCGGCCCCCAAAGTGTGCAATGGCTGGTTTTTGGAAGGGGGTATAAGTACCCCTTCTTCCCCAACGTCCAGAATCCTTGATTCATTTGAATTCGACCAGACCCTATGCAAGAGCTCTAAATCTTGATCTCCCACTTCAACCACCCTAAGGTCTTGATCTTTGGTGGAATTGAAGGAGGAGAAGTTCATCATCAACATCAATAATCAAGCGCTTCAAATACTCTCCATTCACTTGGAGAAATCCCTAATCTAGTATTCTCATTAATACCTAGATCGTGTTATTATATTTGACAACTTTGTTATTGTGGCAGCTTGTTGTCATTTCGGGAGCCTCCAAGTTGTGTGGAGTTGTTGCCCCGCTAGTTGTGTAAAGGCGCCGGTGCCCGCCTCGAAGGGTACCTATAGTGGAAGGTGGATCAGGCCTGTTGTGGCGAGATCCATCGGGGAACAGGGTGAGGCCTTTTGTGGCGTGGTGGTCTTAGTACCGCCCACCCCTCCAACGCAGACGTACTTCCCTTAACAAGGAAGGAACTGCGGTCAAACAAATCCTGTGTCTCCGCGTGCTTCACTTTGGTTCACTCGTTCCCCTTCCACTCGCTCCTTACTCGCTAGTAGATAGGTTTGCATATAGGGAAATTCCATACATCAGTTTATCTAGAGAATTTACCTTTGTGCTAAGCCTAAAATTGAAAAAGAATTAAAAATTGGTGTAGCACCTATTCACCCCCCCCCCCTCTAGGTGCCCATACGATACATTTCAATTGGTATCAGAGCCCCGGCTCTTAATTCGGGCTTAACCGCCTAAGAGTAGTATGGGTACCAGGGATGATGGAAATGAGGCTTTGGATAAGGTCACAATGGATGATCTCAAGTCGTTGGAAACAACCTTGTTGAAATCCTTTGAGGTCAAGATGGAGGAGATGAATCAAATGATTGCTCGCCTTACATCATCCATAGCCCCATCTCCATCCTCCTCTGAGGCTCCCTCACCATCATCTAAGGAAAAGGGTAACACCGGATCTAAGGATGATGATGTGGAAGGTGAAAAACTAAATGGTTCCACCTCCAAAAAGGGAAGTGGTAAGGAGGAATATAGTGAGGTTCACCACGTATATTCCCCTGACCCAGCTATCCCTCATCCTCATATAAACAATAGGGGTGATCCACCCAATCTCACTGCATCTTCTTTTAACCAATGGCAATTTCTAATAAAATCTCATGTTTGCAGCTGCTCTATTGAATTGTGGAGGATCATTGAAGAAGGTCTTCATGTTGGAGATCAAACCAATCTAACAAGAAGGGAAGTTGTGGATAGCCAGTTGAATGCCACTGCTCTCCACATGTTACAGCTGGGTGTGGGTCCCAAGGACATGCCACACATTGAACATCTCAACACGGATAAAGAGGCGTGGGATGCTCTTACGGACCTTTTTGTTAGAAATGAAAGCATGAGAAGAAACCGGTATGATGCCCTTAGTAACGAAGCTGAGGGATTCTACATGTTGGATGGTGAAAACCATGAGGACATGTATAGAAGACTCAAGGGCATCGCAACAACATTTCGGAAGCATGGGGCCACTCACATTGATGATGCATGGATAAAAAGAAAGTATGTGAGTGCCTTAATGCCTTTCAAACCGACGGATTTGAAGAGCTTGCAAGGTAGACACAACTATCATCAAATGACATCCAATGAAGTCATGCAAGAAATAGCGTCATTCAAAGTGGTGGCAAAGAATGCTGAAGATGCCCGTGCTCGGGCCATTGGAATGCAAAAGGGTGTCAATATGGCTCTCAAAGCCAATGTTGTTGAGCAAGAGGATGATGAAGGAGCATTTGAGAGGGGATCCATGGACTGCCCCGATGAGGTCAAACGTGCTCATGGTGAGTACATGGCATTCTATGCAAGGAACTTTTGGAAGGACCCTGCCAAAGCCAAGTCTGAACTTGAGCGGAAAAACGGGTCAAATGGAAGAAGAGAAAGTGGCCCAAGATTGAGAACTTGCTTCAACTGTGGAGATAGACTGCACTTTGTAGCCGAGTGTCCTTATGAAAATAGAGAAGACAATGGTAGCAAGCTCATTCTCAAAGAGAAATCCAAAGTTCCTAAGAAGAAGCCATTTGCTAAGAAGAATGGCCCTTTCAAGAAGCAACACAAGATGGTCCTTGTAGCTCAAGAGGAATACTCCTTCGCAAGTGAAGATGAAGAGGATGATGATAGTTCCTGCGAAGTGGCTGCTATAGCCACCACATCGACTCCCTCCTCTCTCTTCGACTCGCCGAACGAGAACGCCATCAACAGCAACGCCACTTGCCTAATGGCAAGAGGATCCGAGGTATCGACTTCTAACTCCTCATTTTCTAAGACTAACATAATTTTGGATATGGATGATCATGAAAGTCTTTAAATGAAAGAAGAAGTTATTGCCTTGGATACTTTTTTCACTAACCTACAAGGTGAGCACAAACTCCATTTTGATACTCTTATGAGTCAACTTGCTCGAGCCGAAGATCTCCTTGAAGAAAAGGGCAGAATTGAAAGAGAAGATGCCTTGGAGATAGACTCTTTGAAGAATGCCTTGGAAGAGGAAGAGGAAACTCGAGTTTCTTTGGAAGAAAGACTCAAATTCCTAGAGGAGTCACAAGAAGAAGCTGTAGCTCAGCTCATTAAAGAACGTGACCATGCCCTTGCCAAGGTAAAGAAACTAAAGAAAGAAAAGATTGATTTTGGGGCTGTTCATGCTAGACTTTTGGAGAAGTTTGATGATCTTGAAAGTGCTCACAAGGCATTGAAGAGTGATCATTCTACTCTAAATGAGTCTCATGACCAGCTCCAAACTCAATTGAAACGGTATAATATACCAAGTACCTCATCTCCATCCTTTGGAAAAGAAGATCTTGCAAGGAGTTCTCAACACAAGGGTAAAGGGGTTATTGATGAGATACTGAGCAGGCAAAGGACAAACAATAGTAAAGAAGGTCTTGGTTACATACCCAAGATAAAGAGCAAGAAAAACAAGAAGAACAAGAACAAGACTGCTCAATCGAAGACTAGCAACATTACCAATGACAAGACTAATTATGATGGTTTTGCAGGGATCAACAATCCTAACTTCGAACTATATTGTGATGCTTATGGTGATGTTTATGCTAGTTATGTAGGGCCTTATGATTGTTACATTCCTTGGTCTATTTGGGTTCCCAAGACCCTTGTTACTAACATGAGAGGACCCATTGAAAAATGGGTACCTAAAACCAAGAAGTAATTTTCTTGTAGGGCTATGCTTCCGGTGGTTCTAAATGGGTACTCGATAGCGGTTGTACGAGTCATATGACCGGAAGCAAGGAGATCATCACGGAGATGCGGCCAAACCTTGAACACATTACCGTCTCCTATGGTGACAAGTCAAAATCTGAGGTATTGGGTCTTGGCAAAGTTGTGTTGGCTCACGATATCTCCCTCGTGGACGTCATGCTTGTTGAGACCGTCGGGTATAACTTACTTTCAGTTCGTGCCCTTGGTAAGATGGGCTTTGCAGTTTACATTGATGCTGATTTGGTGGTACTCTTGTGGAGCAAGTCTCTAAAAGTCGCTTTCGTGGGATATGTCGAAAACGACCTGTACGTGGTAGACTTTTCGGGGAAAACCACTACAGGTCCGATGTGTCTTTTTGGAAAGGCTGACGCGGGTTGGCTATGGCATCGCCGACTAGCCCACATTAATATGAGAACTTTGCAAAGTCTCCACAAAGGTGGCCACATTCTTGGACTAAAAGAAAATGTCTCTTTTGCCAAAGATCGTGTCTGCAGGGCGTGTGTTGAAGGGAAAATGCATGATTCTCCTCATCGAAGGAAAACTATTATCTCTTCAAAAAGGTTCTTGGAGCTTCTTCATGTGGATCTTTTCGGACCTCCATCTCATGCAAGCCTCGGTGGGAAGAAGTATTGTCTAGTGATTGTTGATGATTACTCAAGATACACGTGGGTTTATTTCTTGAAGTTGAAGAGTGAAACTCAACAAACTGTCATCGACTTCGCCAACGAGGTTCAACGTCAACACAACGTCCCCATTCTGGCTATAAGGAGTGATAACGGCTCGGAGTTCAAGAACTACACCTTAAATGAGTTCCTAAGTGAAGAGGGGATAAGACATCAATATTCCACTGCGTACACCCCTCAACAAAATGGTGTAGCCGAGAGGAAGAATCAAACTCTAATGGACATGGCAAGATCAATGTTGGCCGAATTCAAATCTCCATATAACTTCTGGGCTGAAGCAATCTCTACTGCTTGTCATTCATCCAATCATTTATACCTCCGCAAGATTTTGGACAAGACTCCATATGAAATACTTACCGGTAACAAGCCAAACATCTCATACTTTCAGGTATTCGGGTGTAAGTGTTTCTTTCTTATTAAAGGAGTTCGTTTATCTAAGTTTGAATCTAAGGCTCTAGAAGGTATTTTTGTTGGTTATGGTGCCGAATCCCACACTTCTAGAGTCTACAATAAGCTCTCCGGAACTATTGTAGAATCTTGTAGTGTGGTGTTCGAGGAAAATGACGGTTCCCGTGCGGAGCAAGTTGGTGTTTGTGATGCAGATGTTGAAATACTCCAAGATGCCATAAGAAGAATGGGCGTGGGATTCTTCCGCCCCATTGAGGATCCCCTTGTGGCGGACCGTGAAGGACAATGCTCTACTCATATAGAGCCCTCATCTACACATACGCAACATGCTCCAACCACGAGGGCAACTTCTACACCATCTCCATCAACTGCTGAAGGTCAAGATGCTCCAGAAAGCTCCAGGCCGGATTTTCTGGTGGATACCGGATTATCCGGCCACCCCGCTCCAGCTGTCCATGCAGCTCCTGGTGGTGAAGATATCAACACAAGCTCCAGGCCGGATTTTCCGACTGACCCCGGATTATCCGGCTCCTCGCCAGTTCAAGCGAGTCACAGGCGTCCTGATGATGCTGCTACAAGTCCTCCCAGGCCGGATTATCCGGCCTCTTCATCGGCCGGATTATCCGGCCCTGACTCTCCAGTTCTGCAGCCTCCTGTTATGGCTACGGACTCACCTCAAGGGCATGCATCTCCACCACCTACTACTGATGTTCCAGCTACTGATCAAGGCGGAGAAAATGCCTCCAATGAAGACTCAAGTGATGAATCTCCTCCACCAAGAAACAACAAACTTATTGAACTTCGTCGCAAGGCTCGGGCTGATCGTAACCTTGAGTTGAGGGGTCACACTCTCGACAAGGTTGTTGGTGATCTTCGACGAAGGGTGTCTACTAGAAGAGAATTGGCCAGTTTTGGTGAGCATCAAGCTCATATCTCCATGGTGGAACCTAAGAAGGTCTTTGAAGCTCTTGAAGACCCAGACTGGGTTGTTGCTATGCATGAAGAATTGAATAATTTCGAGCGCAAAAAAGTCTGGAAACTAGTGGAGAAACCCAAAGAGTGCCGCAATGTTATCGACACCAAGTGGATTTTCAAGAACAAGCAAGATGAGAATGGCATTGTCGTGAGGAACAAGGCAAGACTTGTGGCACAAGGTTACTCCCAAGCTGAGGGCATCGACTTCGGCGAGACCTATGCTCCTGTGGCTCGTCTTGAGTCCATTTGTATCCTACTTGCTTATGCTGCTCATAACAATTTTAAGTTGTAGCAAATGGACGTCAAGAGTGCCTTCCTTCACGGTCCTCTACATGAGTTGGTATACGTAAAGCAACCCCCAGGGTTTAAGGATTCTAACTTCCCGAACCATGTCTACAAACTCGATAAGGCACTCTATGGCCTTAAACAAGCCCCACGTGCGTGGTATGAGCACCTTAAAGAGCTTTTGTTAGATCGTGGCTTCGAAGTTGGGCAAATCGACCCCACTCTTTTTACTAAGAAGGTTAAGGGGGAGCTCTTCGTATGCCAACTATATGTAGACGATATCATTTTTGGTTCTACTAACAAAGCTTTTAACGATGAATTTTCAAAGCTTATGACTGACAGGTTTGAGATGTCTATGATAGAGGAATTACGGTTCTTTCTTGGATTCGAGATCAAGCAACTAAGAGAAGGAACCTTTATTAATCAAGCAAAGTACATCCAAGACATGCTCAAGAGATTCAAGATGACGGATCTAAATGGTGTCGCTACTCCGATGCAAACAAAGTGTCATCTCGAACTCAACCCTCATGGTAAAGATGTGGACCAAAAGGTATACCGATCCATGATTGGCTCTCTTCTTTACATCTACGCATCTAGACCCGATATTGTGTTGAGTGTGGGAGTGTGTGCAAGGTATCAAGCAGCTCCTAAAGAAAGCCACTTAGTGGCGGTCAAGAGGATCTTTCGATATTGAGTTCATTCCCCCAACTTTGGTCTCTGGTATCCCAAGGGCTCCAATTTCTCTTTATGTGAATATACTGACTCGGATTGGGCTGGTGATAAGGATGATCGGAAGTCAACTTCTGGAGCTTGTCAATTCTTGGGAAGATCTCTTGTATGTTGGTCCTCCAAAAAGCAGAATTGTATATCTCTCTCCACCGCCGAAGCTGAATATGTTGCTGCTACCAGCGCTTGTACTCAATTATTGTGGATGAGGCAAACTTTAAAGGAATACGGTGTCAATTGTGACAAAGTGCCTCTTTTATGTGATAATGAAAGTGCTATCAAAATTGCGTACAATCTAGTTCAGCACACAAGGACGAAGCATATTGAGATTCGAAATCATTTTATTCGTGACCATGTTGCTCGAGGTGATATTGATCTATCTTTTGTGAGCACGAAGAACCAACTGGCGGATATTTTTACAAAGCCACTTGATGAAGCAAGATTCTGCTATTTGAGGAATGAGCTAAATATCATTGATTCCGGGAGCTTGTCTTGATTACCCATGCACCCACTCATACATCTCAATCCTTGTTTGGTCTAGGTGTGGGCATGGATATAAGGGGAGTGTGGTCCTAACTTATTGGGCTAACCCTCCCCCATAATGCCAATAGTAAGTTATATCATTTCTCTTAATATCATGTTGTGATATGTGAGCTTATTGATGAGTATTGGTCGTGAACCCAAGATATATCTTCGCGGTGTCACACCATTCACTCCAACAAGGTGGCTTCAGCCACCGCCCTCTCCTTTGTGGAGAATTGGATCTTTTTGGATGTTATTTGCTCTCTCTTGTTCTTATGGGAATCACACTCAATCTTGGCTTTTATTTGCTTTGTTTTTTTTTTTGCAATTTTGAGTGTCTAGTACCATCCTAGTTTGGCTCTCTTAACCCTAAACCCTAGCATCGCTCTTCTCCCTTTTTGGTGTCTCGATGCCAAAGGGGGAGAAGTAGTTCTATTAGGTTGTCCGTGGATTTGCATGGGTTGGGCATAAGCACTTACACTTTTTATTCGTTATTTCTTGCTTATGCTCATTTAGCGTTGAACTTTTATATTCGTGGTTTGTGTTTTGTGGTTAAGACTTTATGTGGTTGTCTTGATGATACCTATGGACTTCATATCATGGATTATGCTCATGGTTATATCTATTTATATCCTATTGCTGGTGGTTTATCACGGAAGGCGCGCGCTCATAATGGTTATCCAATAATAATTGTGATTTATGTCAAGGATGCCTATTCTCTACTTCGGTGGTATGTGTTTTTGCCCTTTTGTCTATGGAATAGATTCACCGATTTGTGTGCATGAATATTCCAATGCAAAACTCTATTATGTACACATTGAGGGGGAGTCCCTTCCATAGTTATCTCTGTTTGTCTTGTATCTTTCTCCTGCAAATCCTGGTATTGTCATCTAACACTAAAAAGGGGGAGATTGAAAGAACATTTCATGTTTTCCTATGTTTTGCGTGTTAGATAACAATACTATGGAGACTTTTCATGTGTGCTAAGTGTGCAGGAAGTTTTGAGGGGGCCCGGATAATCCGCCCCTCCAAGGGCCGGATAATCCGGCCTACCTCATCTCTCAAGGAAGCCAATGCGCGTCGCTCTATGTCCAGTCGGATTTTCTCCCGGAAAATCTGAACTGGGGCGGTTTTTCCTCCCCAGGCCGGATAATCCGGGTTTCGCAAGGGCCGGATAATCCGGCCCCCAGTTTTCAAGCAAAAGGAGCCAAGGCGCGTCGCTCGGTATCCGGTCGGATTTTCTACCGGAAAATCCGAACTGGGGCGGTTTTTCTTCCCCAGGCCGGATAATCCGGCCTTCGCATAGGGCCGGATAATCCGGGCCCTAGAAGTTGATCAAGGGCAAGCTCGACGCGACGCTCAGAGAGGGGGCGGATTCTCTGCCAGATATTCCGAGTCTGGGGCGGAGTTTCCCGAGACCGGATAATTCGGCCCTCACTTGGGCCGGATAATCCGGCCCCCAAAGTGTGCAACGGCTGATTTTTGGAAGGGGGTATAAGTACCCTTTCTTCCCCAACGTCCAGAATCCTTGATTCATTTGAATTTGACCAGACCCTGTGCAAGAGCTCTAAATCTCGGTCTCCCACTTCAACCACCCTAAGGTCTTGATCTTTGGTGGAATTGAAGGAGGAGAAGTTCATCATCAACATCAAGAATCAAGCACTTCAACTCCTCTCCATTCACTTGGAGAAATTCCTGATCTAGTATTCTCGTTAATACCTAGATCGTGTTATTATATTTGACAACTTTGTTCTTGTGGCAGCTTGTTGTCATTTCGGGAGCCTCCAAGTTATTGTGGAGTTGTTGCCCCGCTAGTTGTGTAAAGGCGCCGGTGCCCGCCTCGAAGGGTACCTATAGTGGAAGGTGGATCAGGCCTGTTGTGGCGAGATCAATCGGAGAACAGGGTGAGGCCTTTTGTGGCGTGGTGGTCTTAGTACCGCCCACCCCTCCAACACAGACGTACTTCCCTTAACAAGGAAGGAACTGCGGTCAAACAAATCCTATGTCTCCGCGTGCTTCACTTCGGTTCACTCGTTCCCCTTCCACTCGCTCCTTACTCGCTAGTAGATAGGTTTGCATATAGGGAAATTCCACACATTAGTTTATCTAGAGAATTTACCTTTGTGCTAAGCCTAAAATTAAAAAAGAATTAAAAATTGGTGTAGCACCTATTCACCCCCCCTCTAGGTGCCCATACGATCCATTTCAGCCTTTGCATCTGAATTGGTGCCGTGGTTGCGTCTGAATCGACAACGCGGTTGCGTTAGTCGTTGACCAATGGGCCACTAGCGCGCGCGGGGAGGACACGCCTGCGACCTATCCGTGTCCGAACCGACCCAGTGATCACGCAAATTAGGTGCATGAATGGGTCGAGCCGAACGCGTTGGGACTGATGGGTCTTGCCGCTGCGACGCCATGCATGTCACGCACGTCTGCGCGGATGAGTTCGGGCACGCCGAGATGGGTTGGGTCGACCCGGTGGAGATGCCCTTAGGAGTCGTTGTTTTTTGGAAGCTTTCGGTCGTAGTTTGGTCGCTATCCTTGCCATCTGCTATGTTCAGTTCTGAAAAAGTTTTATTCCATCCAACCCAAATTAGTCCACTTAGATTTGTCTAGATTCGACCGTATCTAGACATGATTTAGTATTAGATACATCTGTATCTTGATAAATTTGAGTCAACTAATTTCGATCGGAGGAAGTAGCATCTTTTGAAATCTAACAATTTTCAAATCTAAAATTTCACAAATCCGAACAGATTTCAAGTATGAACAATTTTCAAATCTAAACATCTTTCAATCTAGACAAATTTCAAGTATGAACAAATTTCAAAGTACAATTTTGAAATAGGAACAATTTTTATGACTAAATATTTTTTAAAATCTAAAACAAAAATATAAATATTTTTCAAATATGAAGAATTTTACATTTGTTTTCATAAACCAGAAAAGGAAAGAATAACCAAAGAAATATCGGGTGGTAAAGAATAGCAGGCAGAAAACCACCGCGATTCACTTACTACCTAGAAAAAAGAAAAAAAGAAAATGAAAAAAATATGAAAACCAAAAAAAAAGGATAAACGGCCGGCCGGCCCATACCGCGCTCGGGGCTGTGCGGCGCATGGTAGGCGCCGACCTGGTCGATGTATAGGTTTCCTGAACCAACGCCGAGTAGAGTATCCTTATGTAGGCCGCCGCGGGCAGCAAGTAGCTTATGTGGGCTGCCCGCATAAGCCCACAAGTCAGTCGTGCGGGCAGAAGAGGCGATTTGCGGGATGCCCGCAGGTCTCAAAAACATTTTCAGGCTTTGAGAGTGGAGACGGACGGACTGAGCCGCCGCCGCCGCTGACAATGGACTTCAACGCGCTGCCCCGCCGTGACCTCCAGGCGCTGTGCAAGCGCAACGGAATCCGCGCCAACATGACCAACGCGGCCATGGCTGACGCCCTTGTCGCGCTACCGGTGGTCGATGGGAGCGAGGAGGAGAAGAAGGCGGCCGCGGCGGCGGCAGATGAGGAGGAGAAGGGTGAGATGCAGGGGATCTCGCTCCCCGGTGGCCGCGGCATCGTGCTCGCGCCCCACGAGCTCATCATACTGGATGGCAGCGAAGAGGAGGACCAGGATCTTATGCGGGCCCTTGGTGAGCCTGCGGCCGCTCAGTCTACGAGGAAAAAGGCTGCGACAAGTACGACCAAGGCAGCCGCTGAGGCCGTGCCGGCTCGAACCACTCGTGCCCGGAGCCGAAGGGTGGTGGTGTCGGCGCCTGAGGAGGCGCCCAAAGTAACACGGAAGCTGAGGAGGGCTGTGGCGAGGAAGACTAGTACGGATCAGGAAGAAGACGAAAAGGGGACGCAAGGTGATGCCTCTGATGATTACGTGGTTGATTCCTCAGTACAAGAGCGGCAGGTCGATGTTCAGCAGTGTGAGGATTCACCAATTTTCCGGAATGACACTGTTTCCAGCGAGGAGATTCATCATGCCCGTGAAGATACAAAAATGGTGCCCGTCATCAGCGGTGGCGCTGCCGAGGGAATTGATTTCACAAGTGGTGCCGCTGAGAATGAAGCACCAACTTCTGGTGGAATGCTTCAGAGAGCAGCAAAAACAATTGAGGAGACGGAGCCTCTGGCTGCTCCGGCTACGACGACTACGAGGAAAAGGGCTGCGGCAAGTATGACCAAGATCGCTGCGGAGGCGGTGCCAGCACGGACAACTCGTTCCCGGGGCCAAAGGGTGGTGGTGTTAGCGCCCAAGGAGGAGGTGTCAGCGCCCAAAGTAAGACGAACGCCAAGGAGGGGTGTGACAAGGAAGAATAGCACGGAGCAGGAAGAGGAAGAAAAGGGGATACAAGCTGATGTCTCTGATGAATGCCAGGTTGATTCATCAGTAGAAGAGCGGTTGGACAATATTCAGCCGTGTGAGGATTCACCAATTTTCCGGAATGACACTGTTTCCAGAGAGGAGATTCATCATGCCAGTGAAGACACTGAAATGGTGCCCATCGATGAGGTGCCAATGTTGGCCACGCTAAAATCCGGGGAGGCTGCGGAGGAAGTTGATTTAACCCGCAGTGCCAGTGAAAATAATGAAGTACCAACTTCTGGCGTGATGCTTCAGAGCGCATCAAAAGCAATTGAGGAGAAGGAAGATATGGCTGCTGTTGAAAAGGAGGCAGTGGTGGCCACCGATGAGATGTCACAGAGGTAAGCAACAGTGGAGGAGTGCATTACTGAAGTGGTCACCGTTGACAACCTGTCGCAAGCCACGGTAACAGATGGTGATGGTGTAGTTATGGGGGGTGATTTCACCGCTGACCACACAGATGTATCTATTGAAGAGGAGGCGGCAGTTGCCGCCAAGGAGATGCCACTGAGCTTAGCCATAATGGACGAGTGTGTTAAGGAGGAAGTGGTCTCCATCGACTACCTGTCGCAAGCAAGAGTGACAGACGATGATGGTGCAGTCAAGGAGAGTGGTTTCAGCTGTGACCTCACAGATATGTCCTTTGAAGAGAAGGGAGTGGTGATAGCTGACGGTATGCCACAGAGTTTAGCCAAACTTGATGGGGCTGCTGAGCAAGTTGTCACCATTGACAACCTGTCGCAAGTAACCGATGACGAGGGTGCAGTCAAGGAGTGTGGTTTCAGCTGTGACCATGCGGATGTGTCCGTTGAAGAGGACGGAGTGGTGGCTGCCGACGAGATGTCACAGAGGTCAGCCACATTGGGCGAGAGTATTGAGGAAGTGGACACCATCGAGAACCTGTCGCAAGCCACAGTAACAGAAGACGAATGGGTAGTCGAGGAGAGTGGTTTCGCCGGTGACCTCCCGCCGGTGGTCGACGCTGCCACCAAGTCCATGTGTATTAACTCCATCACTGTGGAACCAATGGTATCTGAAGCTGATGATGTGCCACTGCACATGCACGATAACAGTAGTAGTCAGAAGAACCTTACTGAACCTATGGAAGTTGAACTGGAGAAGGAAGTGAAGGAAGGCAAGGAATGTCAAGCACTGGGTAGCCTTAGCCTAAGGAAGCTTAGGACCAAGCTCAAGGAGAAGGTGGCAGTGGAACGAGAGAAGGAAGGCAAGGAATGTGAAGCACTGGGTAGCCTTAGCCTAAGGAAGCTTAGGATCAAGCTCAAGGAGAAGGTGTCAGTGGCACAAGAGAATGAGGCTGATGATGTGCGATTGTGTATGCACAGTAGAAGTGGCGGTGAGAAGAACACTTCTGAACCCGTGGCAATGGAACAAGAGGAGGAAATGAAGGGAGACGACAAATCTAAAGCATTGGGTAACCTTAGCCTAAGGAAGCTTAGGACCAAGCTTAATGAGAAGGTGGCAGTGGCACAAGAGAATGAAGTGAAGGAAGGCAAAGAACCTAAGGCACTAGCCAAGCTTAGCCTAAGAAAGCTCAAAATGAAGCTTAAGGAGACGCTGAATGCTCAGAAGGTAATCAGCAAATCGCACCCATCGGATGTACTAAACTGTTAAGTGTATTCTTCGTGACTTTGAGTACGTAATAAATTTCCTTTAAACTGCAAAAGGAAAACTAAATTTGGTAGAGATGTACACTCACATGACTTTGAGATTGGAGAGTTTGGCCAGCTCCCCTGGAATCGATCCAGCAAGTCTGTTGTTGTTCAAACGGCTATAAGAAATCGTTTTAGTATTAGATCGGGAAAAAGTTGTTCACGTATGAATCATGCGATCAAAACCTACATCCTTTTACTAAATCTAATGCTTAACCATGTGAACAAGCAAATGACCTGTGGACTAAAGATATGACATGATATTGTACAGTAGATTTGTTTAGAAAGGGGGTTTGTACTGTAGAGGAATTAATAATTGCATAATACATATATGAATCTTAGTGAGCTGAGCTTAGAAAGTGACTTGGGAATTCTTCCGGTGAGCTTGTTGGCATACAAATCCAAGTTGATCAAGTTCTTCAGTTTGCCCAATTCTTTTGGGATCTCACCATAGAGGTTGTTCCTGTATAGTTCCCTGCAAATCAAATTAAAATTCCAATTGGGTAAATCGCCATTTTGTTCTGTTGAAATAATAGAAAAGGTAGAACTCAAATTCCAATTGGGTAAATCGCCATTTTGTTCTGTGAAATAACAGAAAAGGTAGAACTCATGATATGGGCGGGGCACATACAGGTACTGGAGGTTCACAAGGCGGATGACCTCAGGGCCAATGGAGCCAGATACGTTGGAGTTGCCTAAATCTCTGTAAAGGTTACGACAAATAATGTCACACAAGCAAGCAAACCATGGCAGACGACAAATTATTTTGCAGGTTATTTCTTACTAGTAGTATGATTAATTATTCAGTTAGTTATTTCATATTGGGGGCAAACCAAGAAGCAAGTGGAAGACCAAAGACTATCGATATCCTTGCCAGCACGCAAGCAATTTGAAAAAGCAAACCATGCGACCATCATGAATTTCTATGCTTCCTTCGGTGAGTATGCCATACGAGTTTTATGAACAAAGAAAGCAAATGGATTATTATCTATAGCTAGCGAAAAGTAACTGCGAACCAGGGGAAACATAGGTTCACTTTTACATCAAAGAAAGAAAGAAAGAAAGAAAGAAAGAAAGAAAGAAAGAAAGAAATACGCGTCGTACTCTACTGCAGTACTAACTAGTAAAAGCAAAGCTCGTGGTTTGTGGGCTAATCTGACTAAGCCCAGAGAAATCGTCACAGATAAAATCTCGAACGGTGCGGCGTCGGTATGGAATCAGTGAGTGAGATGGGAATGAACTTACAGGCGGAAGACGCGGCTAGCGTGGTCGCAGGTGACGTGGAACCAGGTGCAGGGGTTGACGAGGGTGGGATCCCTGCTCTGCAGCACGCCGTTGGGGTCCGACAGCCGCAGCCGTAGCTCGTAGAGCGCGTCCCCTTCCTTGTTGGACGCCGGCGCCGCGCCGGCGGACAGGCCCAGGAGGAGGACGACGCCGACGAGTAAGAAGGACACGCGAGGCGCCATGGCAAATGTCGGGCGTGGAGAGAGGAGTTCGGAGGAGATCGACGATTGGGTCTCCTTTGCTGGTGGTTGTAGTAGTGCGAAAGGAAGCGAGGCGCTAGAGGTGGAGGAAGAAAAGGAAGAGGGGAGCTGGTATTTGGTGGTAATGGAATGGGAAGCAACTGCGAGGGTGGTGTGGTCAGTACGGCGACGACGGCGCAGGTCAACGATCCAACTTTTGGACCAAGCACGCGGAGGAAGAAATTGCAGGGTTCACCAACAGGAAATTGTGACTCTTCGTCGTCATGAAATGGAAAGAATAATCATAACTAGATTTAGGTGCGTCTTAACACACGATCCCGTTGAACTCGAACCAAATTATGTTTTCTTTATTTTTTTACCAAATGGAAGCGATGGTATCTACCTAGACACAAAGGCACGAAGCTCAAATTTGAGAGAAGATTTCTAATGAGATTCTAATTTAATGTCAATATGAAAAATTCACAAAGACCGTGTTGATAGTTTAAACTGAATTGTAAAGGGGTTTATATTGGTTGACATCGATTGCAAAAGATGTAAAAAGGTGATGCTTTAATCTCAGAAAGACCGATGTATGGTGAATTATAGAAAAACTGCATATAAAACTAAATAAACGTAACATGAGATAGTCCTAAAAATATTTAAAATTAACCAAATAATCCAAAATGAATATTGAAAGCATTCATTTTCCATAACGGGTGGTGTTCAGAACCATAGCAATAGGAGAACCGGTCATCTCCGTTGGAGCCGGACACCGAGGTGTATGGATACGAACACACTATGTGGGATCTCCTTTAGCTGGTTGAACGATGAATTGGTAGAGGTTAGAGGAAGCCTTGTCAACTTCAGTAAGGATCGAACCACATTTAATGCATCTCAAATAATCATCTGAATCCATTCGGTGGGCTTGCGTACATCATGTATCAAAGTATTCCAGAACTTTCTGAGTTGGATTATCTCGTTGTCTTTGGTAGTAAGCTTTATAGAAGACACTGGTTAGAGGTTTGTATCTTCTCCAACTCTTCACTAAGTTGTTTAATCTGTCTATCCTTGTCTTCCACTTGCTGGAAGAGACATTCATTATAAGGTAAGACATGAAGGCAAACACTATGAATCTTCGCTAATGACATGGATGCAACAATCATGAAGTTTGGTTAAAAGCAAGTTGATTCTTGATCTGTAAGAAATCTAAAGTTGTAAACAACTCACCTAGGATGTGAGACGATGACCTCCTAGGTGGTCACAGCGAGGTCTCACCCGATGTTGCCTCTTCTCACAACCTTTGTATCTACAGCGCTACCGCTGCCTTAGACTGTGATGTGACGCTTCATCCAGGAAAGAGTTGAAACCAGGTATAGGCTCATTGATGTTGAACTCCTAAGTAATCTCTCCTTACAAAGAGCTCCAGAGTTATCGACCAAACCTTGTAAGAACAAAAATATGATGTTGCATAAATTGCATATTATACCTAAGAAGCATACACATACAAGTCAGAGTCATCTGCACGATGTACATTTAAAAAGCCAGGCAATAGAGGTCAATCCAAGCACCAAAACCTGAAAAATATGAAAATTGCTTAAGGATGTCACATATAGGTTTTCACATATAGTGGGAGCATAGTCCACAATTACAACGACTACAGGTACCGAGACCAAAATTGCTGAATCATATACCTTACTCTGGTTTAGGTTGTCTTCTTTTTGTTGTTTCCATATGACTGAGCTTTCAGCGACGATTGTCTACACCTACAAAGATTTTACATAGAACCTGGCTCGACAAAGAGACTTGCAGACACATTACATAGTCCTATACAAGTGAATCGGCTCCTTTGATTAAACGGTCATATGTTTAACACATGGCTGATGATGCATGTGGTCCCTTTGGATTATCAATCATAGCTGACCCATGGTAGATGATGCCAGTGTTTCCTTTGGATCATCGATCACAATTGAGGCAAACTCATCTGACAGTCAAGTAAACCATAATAAATAAGCAGAATTACAAATAATCTTTTTCTAAGGCTGAGAATTACAAATAATCATCAACAAATGTATATAATTTTGACAATTAGTTGTTTTTGTAGTAAAAGCACTATTTCCTATTGCCCTAAAGTACTGATGGATGCATCTACAGAAACGTCTACGTTTTATCTATTGAGTTGACATTAATAACAGGATGATATGGGCAAATCAAGTTAATTCAAGAGATAACGTCATAAGTAGCAAGAAAGTATTAGTATTCAGATAACAATGTCATATATTTTGATCAAATAAAATAAAGGATGTTTGCCGCATACATGATCAAATAAAATAAAGGATGTTTGCCGCATACATCCTCTATGTTACATTCGTTAAATAATTGACAGCAAAATTGTATCACGTACACCAAAATATGAGCAAACCATGATGGCAGTGGTATAGAAAAGCATAACACAATTTATGAGCAAACCATGATGGCAGTTCAATGCAACATTGAAGGGATACAAAAAAAGCAAACATTGGTCTATTTTACATGAGGAATTCTAGAAACATTACAACGTTACTAGATGGACCCAGCGTGCTTCGCTGCGTCGTCCTCTGTTAATCGCGTTTAAGTTTTGTGGCAGGTGTGTTTGTTCGCTTTCTGCTTTCATTTCGTTGTGGCATGGGTTTGTTCACAATACAGTGGAGACCGGTGTAGGGTATGCGGCGGCATGTGCCATGCTCGTCCGTTCTTCATGGTACTCTACCGACCTTATCCCTTGACGGGTTGACCCACGATCACCAACCAAATCTAGATGTGGATGCAAGAGTAAGTATTTGCATCGGACAGGTGGGCCGACACCAAGGAGCAAGCATAGCTCTTCAATTCTAGGGAGCTTAGAGCTCTTTAGATTGTTGTTTTTATTGATTAGTCCCCAGTTTAGTTTTTTTTTGCGAAATTCCACTAATTGCGAAATTCCACTAACCTAGTAATAATCATCAACACTACTAGTATAAAGAGATCTAAAAGTAATAAAAATTAAAAAATGCTTCCTTTAAGGGCAGATGATCGCATCCTCCGCATCGATAGCTCGCCCCGTGTAGTTGTTTTATGGAGAAAGCGATGTGGTGGCCCCTACCACAACCTTATCCCCACGGATTCCTCCTCCTGCACTCGTTCTTCCTCCCTTCGTCCTCCCCAACAGAGCACCTCCACATACTCCAACAGGCACAACTCCCCTCGGCGAGCCGCTTATTTTTTTTCCCCGGTGCATCGGCTCCACCCACCACCGCCTCGTGCCAGCTACCCCCTCCCCCGTCGCCCCTAGTGTATGTTCTACCCGTCCCATGTTTCTACCGAAACGAATCTGACCTCCTTCCCCATGGGTGACCTTACAGCATAGAGGTGCGGCGCTGAGTCCACTGGTGACGGTGCTACATATTAGGAGCATCCTGTCATCTCCCCTGCGTGTGGTCGATGGGGTGGAAGAGGTCAATTCGAGGAGGCTCTATTGCAGGCAGGAGGCGTGCATGGATGCGCTACCACTGCAAGTTGGGCACCGCGCCGTGAAGTGCTGCAAAGAAGGGCACCACATGCTGCCAGTGGTGGGCATAGTTGCCGCTGGCGGTGGGTGGAGTTGCTGATATTGGAGTTCGGCAGTGCTACCATAGGTGGGCGGATATGCTACCAAAGAAGGATGCTAGTGCTACCATCGGTAGTGTTTAGACATTGGAGTCCGTCGGTGCTACTGATGTCTACGCACTTCTGTTCTTGTAGACAGTTGTTGGGCCTCCAAGTGCAGAGGTTTGTAGAACAGCAGCAAGTTTTCCCTTAAGTGGATCACCCAAGGTTTATCGAACTCAGGGAGGAAGTGGTCAAAGGTATCTCCTCTCAAGCAACCCTGCAATCAAGATACAAGAAGTCTCTTGTGTCCCCAACACACCCAATACACTTGTCAGGTGTATAGGTGCACTAGTTCGGCGAAGATATAGTGAAATACAAGTGGTATAGATGATTATAAGTGGTAACGGTGATAGAAAATAGCTTGATGGCGTGGAAAAGACTAAAGGCAAACTGAAATAAAGAAAGAACCAAACAAACATGTAACAGATCTAATTGCAAACGGTGTATCAATGCTTAGAAACAAGGCCTAGGGATCATACTTTCACTAGTGAACACTCTCATATAAATATCTCCTCTTCATGATACTACTCTCCGGTTGAACACTTTAATCGATGGTAGGGCTATAACAGCACACCTCAAAGTTCATCTTTCCTATCTAGAAAACCCCACACTGTCACCTTGAGCATTAGATGGTTCAAACAAACACCACAATTTCATAAAGACATCCAACTCCAAATATAACTCATAACAAGTATTTGTAATCTCTAGCCTAAGTGCCACCATGGTGTGCACACTGTCAACTTCACACGCATGGGGAGAGCAGAGATCTATTAAAGCACTTGAGTAGCAAGGTAGATCTATAGATTACAAGCTCATGATCTCAATAAGATCATGCATAGAGAGAGAGAGAGATGAACACATAGCTACCGGTAGAACCCTTAGCCTCGAGAGAGAACTACTCCCTCCTCATCATGGGAATCAGCAATGGTGATGGAGATGGTGGTGGAGATCGATGGAGATGGCTCCGGGGGCACTTCCCCATCCCGGCAGGGTGTCGGAACAGAGACTTTCTGTCCCCCGAATCTCCCCTTCGGTGGCGGTGGCGCTGCAGAACTTTTCGTGGATTTCTGATTGACGATCTAGGGTTTTTGCCTCGGGAGGAATATATTGGCGAAGGGGCAAGGTCGGTGGAGTGCCAGGGGGCCCACACCATGCCCTGGCGCGACCTAGGCTGGCCCACGCCAAGGGGGGTGTGGCCACCCTGTGGCCCCTCTCCGACTCTCCTTCTAGCTCCGTGAGTCTTCCGGGAAAATAGTAACTTTGGCTTTTGTCCCGTCCAATTCCGAGAATATTCATTTTTTGGCTTCCTAGAACCAAAAACAGCAGAAAATAAGCAACTGGCACTATGGCATCTTGTTAATAGGTTAGTCCAAGAAATCATATGAAAAGTACTCCAAAGTTGGAACAAAACACAAGAAAGTAGATAAAACCAAGCATGGAACATCAAAAATTATAGATACATTTGCAATGTATCAGCTACCATAGGCGAGTGGAGGTGCTACCAAAGGAGTGCATCGATGCTACCATCGGTGGAGGCATCGATGTTTGGCCATTGCTACATGCGGCGTCAGTGGTTGCTACATGTGGTGTCGGGGTCTTCTACATGCGGCGTCGGAGGTTACTACAAACAATTTGGTCGGCGACAGTGCTACCAAAGGCTGATTGGTGATGCTACGTCTAGCTGCCGACGGTGCTACCAAAGGCCGGCAGCGATGCTACATGTGGCCAACGATGTTGCTACCAAAGGACCAGCAGCGGTGCTACCATCGTCAACACCGGTGGCTACTACCAAAGGCCTACAGTGATGCTACAAGCGGCCAATGACATTGCTACCAAACGCCGGCAACGATGCTATGCGCGGCCGACGGAGGTGCTTCCATGCTCGTCGACGACGGTGGCAATGCTACAAGCGGCCAACAAGGTTGCTACCAAAGGCCGACGATGAAGTTAGAAAGGTTAGCGACAGTTCTACCATCGTCGGCCAGCCTCTCACCAGACCTAAAGATAGGGGTGGTGGGTAAGGGGAGTTACGAGTTGTGCGAGGTGTTTCATGTGAGTTCGAATTTATTTTGGTTTGACCCGGTAATCTGGGAGGGGTGGGTCAATCGGGCATGGGTCCACGCGGGTTTCTCTCCTTTTGAGTGTTATCGCTGGACACGTGTCGCTCGTTGGACCCGGAGGCTAGAAAGTTTCCAACCTCTAGAGGACGCTCAGTCCTTTCCATAAAAATTACAAGTAGGTCACTGTACCACCTAGCGACGACTACAAACACTGGCGCGAGCCGAAGGCGCACAGTCGTCCTCGCCCCTCCATCACCGGAGCCGAAAAAAGCTTGTCGTACTAGAGCTTGTTGTAGTAGACAGACGGAAAGTCGACGTGCTAAGGCCACAAAGGACCAGCGCAGAGCAGCAACCATCATTGCCACAATGATGACATCCATATATCGGAGGAGACTGACCTGAAAATAAACCGACGAACACAAAAACGGACAGAATTCCAGGAGATCCGCCAAACAAACGACTCCACGCGTCCTCCGCAAGCGCTAGATGCACCACCGGAGCGAGGATAGAGCGGGGAGGATCTTATTCTGACTTCAGGACGCAGCCGTCGCCTCAACAACCCGAAAAAGACACTAGAAAACAACGAAACAAAGAACAGAAAACCTCTCGCCGGTGAGAGGTCGTGGTCGCCACACCTCTAATGTCCTAGGGCCAACGGAGGCAGAGTGGACCGGTGACGTGACGGACAAGGGGTACGGAACCCTAGATTTGTTTTCTCTCCTCTCGTCGCCTCTCCCTGGGCACGTACGTAAGGGTTTGGTTATACTCCGACGTCCACAGTTTAGTTAAACTGTTGGTAATTCAGAATACTACTCCCTCTGTTCAGAAATATAAGATATTTTAGTTTTGTGAAATGAATGTATCTAGACGCTTTTTAGTGTATAGGTTCACTCTGAACCTCTATGAACCTGTACACTAAAAGACGTCTAGATATATTCGATTCATAAAGCTAAACTGTCTTATATTTCTAAACGGATGGAGTACGTATTTGTGTAAGCTTCTCATAAATACCTTCCAGATCTTTTTCATGCAATGTACGTATACAGGCATGTCTGCTCTGTTTCTCATGTCACTACTGATTGAAACTCATAACCCGTTCAAAGTCATGATCTGAACCCAGGTGCTGAATTTTGTTTCAGATATGAACCAAATAATGTGCATTCAGATATACAAGCTTCGATTGGGCAGCGAAGCGAGTCTTTAAGTTTTGCACAAGTTGAAAGGCAATATAGCAGCTACAATGTCATAGAACGTCACACACTCCCAAACAATCACACAACAAAGACTCGAATTGCCAAACCTGCAACCATGAACGGCGAGGAGACAGACACAAAGCCTCGAGACCATGTCACAAACGATACTGGACACCTCGGTAACACGATGACTCTGTAATGGCATGGATCAACGTACTCCCTCCGTTCACAATTACCTCACGTTCTGGGTTTAATCAAAGTCAAGTTTTATAAAGTTTAACCAACAATATAAAAAAAATATCAACATCCATAATTTCCAATACATATAATATGAAAATATAGTTTATAATAATAGTAATACAATACTTTTTATGTTGTTAATATTGATATTTTTTGCTAACTATATGGTCAAAGTTTAGAAAGTTTGACTTTGAGTAAACCTAGGATACGAGGTAATTGTGAATGGAGGGAGTAGTACAACCCATCCACAAGAGTTTGTGCGCCCCAGGCATTCACCAACGTTGTTTCGGGGCAAGAGTGTGGGTCTGGTTTTGGCTAGTAGTGCCCCCAGGATGATTTTTTTTTAAATAGGAACAAAGCGAAACTTTGCTCAAATAAGATCGAAATATGGAGAAGTTCATTTAGAGGGAGTTTTCATACGGTAAAACATATAAAAACTAAAACATGCCCAGACGACGGTAGAACGCCACGTAGTCGCTGTCGCCATCGTCGTTGTCGTCGCTCGGCGACTCCTCCTTCGGCGGGCGGCTGTTGCCCTGTTCGGGATCGCCACCGTTGCGGCGTGCTCATCCCGGCCTCGTCCTCATCGTGATGATGTCGCGGTTGAGGCGCGCCTGGCGGCGCACAACATGCTCCAAGAGGTGGCATTGGCGCTCTGTCTGTTCCCGCATCGCCTCGTCCTTGGACCAGGAGAGCATGGACTCGAGGGATACCAGTGACACGCCATTGAAGGATGCCCGCTCGGCCAGGCCGGGTAGTCCTCGAGGTCGACTGACGCCAGTGAGCAGCATTGGGTGAGTGTGGGGGCCATGGTGGTCCAAATTGGATTTTTTTACAAACATGCCCATCTTTGTTTTTAAATCGACATCTTCAAGACGTCCGTGTCATGAATCAAATGGCAACAGCCGACACGTGGCTCTTCCTGCCACCGCGTAGGGCGGAGTACACATCCCGCCATGTGGACAGGAGGAAAGAACATCCCGTCCTTGTCATTGACGGAAAGGGATGCACATGCAGGTGCACTGTTCTTAGTTTCTCACGGACAGTCGCCGCTCCCTTTGGCAGGCGTTCATGGGATCTGGACCGCTGCTGACCACTAGAAGTTTTTTTGTTTTGTTTTTGGGATCACTGGAAGTTTAATTAGCTCCACGCGAGGGGATCAAGTTACCTGGTCTTCTCATCTATCTCTCGTATGAACAACAACAATTAGTTGTTTGGAGCCCTTTATTGATAGACAAATAAGGTCCGCTTGAAGTGTCATTTTGGAGCAGTTGGAGTCGGTATTATGAGATGTAACTGATGTCACAAAAATAATATCGACTTACAAAATACATATTTTTGTCCCTGTATGGTGTAGTGTAGTAGTATCCTTAATTATAGGCACTGTATAGTTAAATTCCGGCACAGAACATAATTTAAGATTTTACATTAGGACATAATTAGTTAATCAAAAGTGGAATGGTTATTAAAAAAACTCCAACGCACAATTCCAACAGCGTTTTTGTCCGAATCGATCCGTTTGCAGTGGCCCATCTCCGTCCAAGATAGGGCACAACACCTAACGACGTCCCCCATTTTTCCGCGGCGGGCACTATGATACTAATTGTGTTCCAAATTTAAGAATTTTTAGCAGTATAATTTAAACAGTTAGAAAGGCTTATATTTTGGATAGGATGGAATATTAAATAAAAATAAGATAAATGTGGATTAAAAATGGTACGACGTAGTGCATGTTGAGTTAAATATTAGCACGTGCGTATTTAATTATTAATTGTAATGCATACTACTCAAGTAATTAAAATCCATACTCCCTACATCCGCAAATAAGTGTACTTCTAACTTTTGCCTAAGCCAAACTTTATTAAATTTGACCAACTTTATAGATGAAGCAACATATATTACATAAAATTGTCATATTATGAAACTAGATTTGAAAACAGATCTAATAGTACCAATTTACTGTCATAAATATTGTATTTTTTAAATAAAATTAGTCAAATTTTACTAACTTTGGCTTAGGACAAGTTTAGAACTATACTTATTTGCGGAAGGAGGGAGTATGTGTTACTAATTAGCTGCTTTCAAAAACGTGATGCATTTACTATGAACAATTTGTATCTCCTAGGAACTATGAATAGTTAATCAGCAATTAGAGACACCGGGGAAGGTCGACTCGTAACGGACGTACGAACCGGTACCCTAGGAGAGCTCAGGCGGCGGCGGCAAATCCATCTAGGGTTTTCGACGGCCTTAGGGCCTTGAAGGCGTGGCGGACCACGGCTTCTTGCCGGTGGAAGGTTTCAGTGTTTTCTTGACTATTTTCAGTGTCTTTTTCAGAATGTTGAGGCGACGGCTACGTCCTGAGGTGAGAATAAGGTACTTTCCGCCCTATCCTTGCTCTGGTGGTGCGTCTAGCATCAGCGGTGGGCGCGTGAAGTCATGTGTCTGACGGGTTCCTTCGGATCCGGTCATTTTCGTATGTGTGTTTTGAGGTTAGTCTCTTCCGATCTACGTTGTTCATCTTCGGTGATGGTTGCTGGTCTGGTGCGTTGGTCCTTTGGGGCCTTAGCACGACGACTTCTCGTACGTCTACTACAACAAGCTCTACTACGACAAGCTTTGCCCGATTCCGGTGATGGAGGGGCGAGGACGGCGACGCGCTTTCGGCTCGTGCCAGTGTTTGTAGTCGTCGCTAGGTGGTCCAATGACCTATTTGTAATTTTTATTACTTTTAGATTTCGATTATTAATAGATCAGTAGGATTTCGAAAAAAATTAGAGACACTAGGGACGAGAGAATCTTGTACGCGAACGCGAGTCAGTCACGTACAATTGGGATTCCTGCTTGCGTCTCAGCGTCCTGTCGAACTGACAGGCAGCTTTCCTGCATGTTCATCCCGCCAAGCCCAGAGGCCACAAGTTCCTTCCGCCGCCACGTCGACATGGCCCACTTCCTTTCCGCCAGTCGACATGGCGGGATGCCTACTCCGCTGTGCGCAATGGCGGGAAGAGCCAGATGTCAGCTTTTGCATCTCCCGCCAAGGCACTTTTGCCATTTGATTCGTGACGCAGGCAGTTTTGGCGATGCCTATTTACACACGAGCATATTTGTAAAAAAATCTCTAAATTGAACGATTGTTTTTGCGTTGGATGCAAGAAGTCAAAAATCTAACTATAATAAGTTTTTGCTGATTCCAAACTTGGTCCATGATGAAATTTGAAAATACTGATCTGATTCAAATGGCATTTTAATTGTTTGACAAGTTCCGGGATGATTTTGAGCTTTTCCTTGCTACCGTAGGTGGAGAAGGGTGTCTAGTTAGTGGGAAAAAAAACTCGTGCTGAGTGCCCGAGGGATCGGGGCTTCGGTCGCCCGGCTCTAGCGGTCAACACGTGTCCACCTAGGTCTGCTCAGGTACACGGACGGAAGTCGTTGCACCACTTCGCATCAACCCGCAAAAAAGGCCGCCCGGGGAGCAATGCCGGCCGCCTAATGTAGCAACGTCGGCCACCTCGTGTAGCAAAGCCGGATGCCCAAAGTAGCAGAAGTCGGCCGCCCAAGGAGCAAGGTGGGTCCCGTCATGTAGCAAGGCCAGATGCCCAAAGTAGCGGAAGTCCCCACCCAAGGAGCAAGGTGGGTCACATCATATAGCAAGGCTGACCGCCTCATGTAACAAAATCTGGCCACCCAAGGAGTAAGAGCATCTCTAGCAGGCGCGCTATAACAGGCGCGCGCTAAAAAACCCGCCGAAATACAGCGTGGGTGTGGGCGCGCGCAGCTCCAGCAAGCGCGCGCTAATTTTTTTTGCTGCGCGCGGGCTTCTGCGGCATCCTGCGCGGGAAATCTGGCGCATCGCTTCTAGTGCGTGCAGTAAAGCGAGCCGCCCGCGTGAAACCCAACCGCCCAGAACATTCCTCCCACGCGTCCTCTCGCGAAAACTGTCGCGCGTCACCCCGCCTTCGTCGCGCCGCTCCGCCGTCGCTCCGCCACCACCTAGCCACCCCCTCGCCACCGCCTCCGGCCTCCGCCTCAACCTCGTTGTGTTTCGCTCCGCCTGCGCCATGCCTCCCCGCTGCCGCTCGAGCTCCGGCTACCGCGATGTGCGCGCGTCCAAACGGGACGTTCTACACCGAGATCCGGAGCGGCGACGAGCGCATCAGGCTCGGCACGTTCGAGACGGCGCGCGAGGCGGCGCGCGCGTACGACGCGGTCGCCTGGCGCCTCGGCCGTCCTCGGTCTCCATGAACTTCACGGACGTCTGGACGCGCCAGTAGGCAGAAGACCTCGCACCGCCTCCGTCGGCCATCATGCAGGAGGCGAGGCAGCGGCAGCGCGAGCTCAAGCAACGCCTCATCATCGCCGAGCAGGGGGAGCGCATGCGCCTCGAGTGGGCGCGGCGCTTCCCGGAGGACGTGGCCACGGAGGTCGCCTTCTACGCTGACAAGAAAGAAGAGAAGGAGGCGAAGAAGCAAGATCGGGAGGCGAGGAGGGCCAAGAAGGAGGCCAAGAAGAAGAAGGAGGAGAATGCCGCGAGGAAGGAGGAGAAGAAGAATGGTGCCGGTCCATCGTCCATCACCGTCGACTCTTCCTCGTCGGAGTACGAGTGGTCGTCGACTCCGCTGTCATCCACAACATGTGACTCCTCCGACTAGAAGTCCGATTAGTTCTAGTTTAGTCTAGTTCTAGTTACTCTAGTTTTAAATTCGGTTGTACGAATTGCATTTTAAACTATATAATATATTAATATTTGTAATCTATTTTTACATTTTGTTTGATCTATTTACATATGCAATTGTTTGAAAATATAGTTTTTAGGCTGCATTTTAGCGCATCTGCAAAAGGACCAATTCAGCGCTGCATTTTGGCGAGGCGGTTTACAGCATCCGGTGAAGCTCTCGCCGGTGCCGCGCGCTGCATCCGCATAGCGTGCGCTGTAAACCCAAATATAGCACGCTTGCTAGAGATGCTCTAAGGCCGACCACCTCATGTAGGAAAATCCGGCCGCCCAAGGAGCAATGTCGGTTGTCCAAGGTAGTCAAATCCGGCCTCCCAAGGAGCAGCTTCGGTAGATTAATGTAGCAAAGTCGGTCACCTCATGTAGCAAGGCCGATTGACCAAGGTAGCAAGGCCGACTGACTAAGGTAGCACAGCCAGGTCAGCTGGTAGAAACATCGGGGATGGAGCTCGAGGGGCACGGAGGGAAGCGCCAGTGGTGACTCGTGGCCTAAGAGCTCGATCTCTCCATGGCTATGGCGAGAGCATGCAGAGTAGAGCTGGGCAGGGCCGGAGATGAAGACTTAGGGTCGGCGTCACACCTTTCCTCTTGTACGACTGTCGGAGAGAGATCAGGAGCTATGGTGGTGCAGGATAGGGACATGGATCGGCCGACAGAGCGAGGAGCGAGCATGGAGTCGGCGAGAAATATGGGGCGGTCCCCATGGGAAATTGTGAAGGGTTCCGTAGCAGAAAACAAAAAAATTCTATCTACTCGAACACTAATACCATGATCTATACTATGTAGACATAAGTAATGGAGAAGGGATACAATATTCATACCTTTGAAGACCGAGGCACGCCTTACGTAGGAAGGCGTATACTGATGAAGACGAGCAGCACCCCAGTGTGGTGCCTCCGAAGTTCGTCACACGTCCGGTGTAGGAGACGTCAATCGGACTCCGATCCAGCCGAGCAGCGGAAGAAGTAGATGCTAGATCACAGATCACACGACAGTGGTGTGAAGGTGGAGAACTCACCCACGAGGTTCTCCCCAATATTACGGAGAAGTCCTCAATGGATGAGAGAGAGAGAATGAGAGGAATGGGATGATTCCAAAGGGGGAGGGGAGACCCCTATATATAGTGGGAGGGGGCGCACCACCCTAGGGCCAGGCGGTGTGGGACTAAGCCCCACACCCGCCGGCCACCTAGGGGCAGCCGCCGGCCCTAGGTGGGCGCCATTGGGATGGCCCACCAAGCCTAGGCCGGCTGGCCCCTCTCCCTAGGTGCCATGCCCTATTGGGACTCCCTTCGGGTGAGGCCCATTAGCATTATGATGCCTTTAATAATAAAATAAAAAATTTATTTAATATTAATTATCCAATTAATATTCAAATACACATATTGTATTATTCCTTTACTCCGGAACACCTTCCGGACCCCTTCCGATCTCCATCGAATGTTACCCGGAACTATTCCGGTTTCTCTTTCTCTATTTCTCCTACGATACCTCATCTACCCTAAGCGTCCCTACCCTTAAGCGTGACATCCTTCGGTTCGGAAACACTCCGGACATGATCGAGACTACTCTCACATCAATGATCAACAGAGGGACCTGGATGGCCATGTGACCCCCGTGCGTTTCACGAATACAATCGCTCGAACCGTGAGATAGTCATTTCCCATTCCCTTTGTCATATGATACCTAATTCATTCGAGACTTGATCTTCGGTATCCCCATACCTTAGTTCGGTCTCGTTACCAATGAACTTGTTTACTCGTTCTCATGTCGTTGCATTCTGTGACCAAGTCACATGCTTGCAAGCTTCATTAATGCAACGTCACCAAGATGGCCACATGTATCTATCCGTTACGTGGACTAGACAAATCCTGGTCTTGATATGTACTCCTCTACACATCCCTTCGGAAAACCTGAGTGCCACCTTTTTGATCACCCTTTTATGAGATGATTCTTAATAACCATCTAAGCTTCCTCTAGAATGGTGATTTGCATTACCTCACAGTCAAAGGATCAGGTTGCGAGGTTCTTTGTGTTTTATCATCAATGGTGAACTTTGTAACTAGATATCATTCAAGATATAACGGTCGGATGTTTGTCTATCATGTTATTCCACTAACAACATGACCCCATTGTCAATTGGCATAAATGCCCATGATCTTGAAACCCAGACCATCCTCATGACCAATGAACTAGTTCGCTAGAGGTAACTAGAGACACGGTTTGTTTATATACCACACGTGTATTAATGTTTCGTATTAACACAGTACATGATAGTATGAAACGTATTATGAACATATAGGAGTCATATCAAATAATATACTTTATTATTTGCCTTTAGGGCATAACTCCTTCAGTCTCCCACTTGCACTAGAGTACAAACAAAACTAGTTTACAATAGGCAGGAACCTAACACCAATAGAATCTCGGTGTTGTTCGTGCTTTTATTGATGGAGAGCTTTAGTCAAAGGATCTGCCATATTCAGTTCCGTATCTACTTTGCAAATCATGACTTCACCATCGTCGACGTTCTGTCAGATGACGTGAAATCTAAGCTTGATGTGTTTGGCTGTGGAATTAGTCCTTAGTTCCTTTGCGATTGCAATAGCTCCCGTGTTATCACAATAGATCTTCACGGGGTCTTGCGCATTTGGAAAAACTCCTAGTTCGATGATGAAATTCCTTAGCCAAACAGCTTCATTTGCTGCATCGGCCGTAGTAATGTATTCAGACTACATTGAAGATTGCGCCACCATCGGCTGCTTCTTACTCTTCCAGCTTACCGCCCCACCATTAGCTAGGAACACAAATCCTGTTTGAGACTTCGAGTCATCATGATCTGAGTTCTAGCTCGCATCCACGTAACCCGTTACGTTTAGAGCTTCATCACTTCCTCCATAGGTTAGGAACATATACTTTGTTCTTTTTAGATACTTTAGGATATTCTTTATAGCTGTCCAGTGATCCGGTCCTAGATTACTTTGGTATCGGCTCGTCAAACTAAGAGCCAATGCCACATCAGGTCGCGTACTTAACATTGCATACATGATAGATCCTATGGCTGAGGCATAGGGGATGTAAGACATCTTCTCTCTATCATTATCCATTACAGGACATTGAGTCATACTCATTTTGCAATTCTTCATCATGGGTGTAAAACCCCTTTTGGTATTTTCCATTTTGAACCTCTTCAAAATCTTTTCGATGTAAGTACTCTGACTTAATGCAATTAGGTGCCTTGATCTATCTCTATAGATCTTGATTCCTAATATGTATGCTCCTTCACCTAGATCTTTCATGGAAAATTGGTTACTCAAATATGCTTTCACGCTTCTCATAAGATCCATATCGTTTCCCATGAGTAGTATGTCATCCACATATACTACTAAGAAAACAACTAAGCTCCCACTTGCTTTCTTGTAAACACAGAACTCTTGTTGATTTTGGACAAATCCAAAACTATTGATCACTTGATCAAAACGTTGGTTCCAGCTCCGAGATGCTTGCTTCAATCCATAAATGGACCATTGAAGCTTGCATACCTTTCCAGCATCCTTAGGATCAACAAAACCTTCTAGTTGCATCATATACAACTCTTCATCAATGTGACCATTGAGGAATGCGGTCTTGACATCCATCTGCCAAATTTCATAGTCAAAATGTGCATCAATTGCTATTGAAATCCGGACAGCCTTAAGCATCACTACGGGAGAGTAAGTCTCGTTGTAATCAACTCCTTGAATTTGTCGAAACCCCTTTGCGACAAGTCGAGCTTTGTGAACGGTCACATTACCATTCACATCTGTCTTTTTCTTAAAGATCCATTTATTTTCCATGGCCTTGCGACCTTCTGGAAGATCTACCAAAGTCCAAACCTGGTTCTCATGCATGGATCCTATTTCAAATTTCATGGCTTCTAGCCATTTCTCGGAGTCAGCACTATCCATAGCCTCTTTGTAGTTTGCAGGTTCTTCCTGTTCATCTAGGATGACAGACATTACAAGGCTACTCTACCAATCAGGAGTGGCACGAACTCTTGTATACCTGCGGACCGCAGGAGTCTCGACGTCGTTGTTTTGATCATCATCATTGGGCTCTTCCTCCATGTTGGAGAGAGGTTTTGGAACAGCTTTCATTGCGCTCCTCGGAATTTGGAGAGAAGGGTCAACAACTTCATCTAACTCAATTTTCCTTCCACTAACTCCTTTAGCAAGAAACTCTTTCTCGATAAAGGTGCCGGTTCTTGTGACAAACGTTTTGCCTTCGGCTTGGTTGTAGAAAGTATACCCAATGGTTTCCCTTGGATATCCCACAAAGATACATTTTTCCGATTTGGGTTCGAGTTTGTCAGACTGCAGTTTCTTAACGTAAGCCTCACAACCCCAAACTTTTAGAAATGACAACTTTGGCTTTTGTCCATACCATATCTCATATGGGGTTGTCTCCACGGATTTGGATGGTGCTCGGTTTAAAATAAAAGCAGCGGTTTCTAACGCGTACCCCCAAAAAGACATAGACAAATCAGTTAAAGACATCATGGACCGCACACTATCTAATAGGGTTCAGTTACGATGTTCCGACACACCATTACGCTGTGGTGTTCCGGTTGGCGTAAGCTGTGGGATAATCCCATAGTCCTTCAAGAGCATGTTAAACTCATAACTCAAATACTCGCCTCCTCGATCCGATTGAAGATGCTTGATTCTCTTGTTAAGTTGATTCTCTACTTCTTTCTAAAATTCCTTGAACTTTTCAAAGGTTTCAGACTTGTGCTTCATTAAGTAGATATATCCATATCTGCTTAAGTCGTCAGTGAAGGTAACAAAGTAACGATAACCATTGCGCTATGAGACGCTCATTGGTCCACATACATCCGTATGTATGATTCCCAGTAGGTCTACAGCTCTCTCCACTGTACCTGAGAATGGTGTCCTAGTCATCTTGCCCATGAGGCATGGCTCACATGTATCAAGGGATTCGAAATCCAATGATCCAAGAAGCCCTTCTGAATGAAGCTTCTTCATGTGTTTTATGCCAATGGGACCAAGACAGCAATGCCACATAAACATGGAATTATCATCACTATGCTTACAACGTTTAGCATCAACACTATGGATGTGTATATTACAATCAAGATCAAGTAAGAATAAACCATCACACACAGGAGCATGAACATAGAAAATATCATTCATATAAATTGAACAACCATTTGTTCCTGATTTAAACGAATAACGGTCTTGCAACAAGCAAGACCCACTCACAATATTCATACTCAATGCGGGTACATAGTAGTATTTATTCAAAACCAACAGTAATCCTGACGGCAGATGAAGATGCAGGGTGCCGACGGCCATCACTTTGACTCTCGAACCATTGCCGACGTGCATCGTCACCTCGTCCTTCCTCAGGCGCCTCCTACTCTGCAGATCCTGCTGAGAGTTACAAATGTGAGCAATAGATCCGATATCAAATACCCAAGTGTTACTCCTGGCGCTTGTAAGGAATACATCAATAACATGTATATCATATACACCTTTGTCCTTGGCGACTATCTTGTCGGCTCGCTTGTCTTCAAGGTACTTGGGCAGTTGCGTTTATAGTGCCCATCCCCTTTGCAGTAGTAGCACGTAGTGCCAGGCTTAGGGCCAGGCTTGGTAGTCTTTGAGGTACTAGCAACGATCTTGCAATCCTTCTTGGACATGTTGCCCTTGCCTTTTCCTTTTTGCCCTGGCTTCTTAAAGTTGGTGGTCTTATTGACCATCAACACCGTGTGCTCCTTCTTGATTTCAACCTCAGCAGTTTTGAGCATGGCAAACACCTCAGCAAGGGTCTTAGTCATCCCTTGCATGTTGTAGTTCATCACAAAGCTCTTATAGCTAGGGGCAGCGAGTGCAGAACCCTATCAATTGCAAGCTCCTCTGGGATTTTGCAATCCAGGGCGTTCAAACGCTTAACGTAGCCAGACATTTTGACCACTTGCTCACTAATACTGCTGTGCTCTTCCATTTTAGCAGAGAAGAAGATCTCGGTAACATTATACCTCTCTGCACGGGCCTATGGAGCAAAGACAACCTTGTTGGGGATATACTTTCCGGGTATCCTCATAGCTCCTCACTGACCAGGGTGGCCCACTTCGGGTTAGAGCTTTGCTTCAGGGGCAGCCCAGTCAGGGAGAAAGACGGAGTCCAATCCAGCTATAGGAAGGCCCAGAAGACTTATCGACTTAGGCCCATAATGTTACTTGTAGTTCAAGATGTACTCTGTAACCGACTCTTAGTCGTAGCCAGATAGATCTCTCCTGTAAACCCTAGGCCGGATATCTATATAAGCCGTCCTAGGGAGAGCCTTTAGGGCAACACCTGAATAGTCTACAATCTCAACTCGCACAGGCGAAACCCTTGTAACCCATATTCCGGCTCTGCCGTATTACTGGATTGCTAGCAGGAGTAGGATCCGTCCAAAGCCGGCGGATTCGAACCTAGGTAAACTTGTGTGCTCACCGTCCCGGAATACCGTACGTCTCACACCCCTCTCTTCCGCATGCCTCGAGGACCCCCTCATGGTGTACTTGTCATCAATCCGATGATAGTTGGCGCCCACCGTGGGGCAAGTGAGCTTCGGATCTGCGTTCCGAGCGGAATCTGCAAGAATCGGAATCGGCGAGACTATCACCGTCGGTTGCATCCTCTACGCCAGTGACGTCCCTCTCATCATTCTCGACGAGACTTGGATCCTGGCTAAGGAGGCCGTGACTGCCTACACAATCATGTCTTTTGGCGAGATCGATGTTTACATCGGTTTCGCTGAACCTGCCCAACCCACCCCAGCGGTGATGATAGAGGCAGAAGAATCTTCTGGGTCCCCTTTGTCCGCGGAGGCGGTAGAGTTCCGGATCTCAGAAAACCCTAATCCCACCCAGCCCGCACTAGTTGCGGAGATAGTGGAGAAATCCAAGCTTGAAGAAGACCTAGCGGTCCAAGTCAAATCTGGAGTGGATCTTCCTGGAGAAGCCGGATCCCAGATCGACCCACCCGTGGAAGTCGAAATCTAGGAGGAGCATAACAACGACACTGATTCCGGCTCCGATGATGCCGGGACAGACAGGCCTTTCCTGAGGTATACGCTGAGACGCATGATACTGCAAGGCGAAAGCGCGGATGCAATTCTCGAGACCATCAAAAGTTTTGACATGGCTGATCGCGAAAGCCGCAGGTACCTCAGGAAGCACGCGCCGCACTTCGTCGGGTACGTGGGATCCAGATCCGCCTCTGCCGATACTGGATAAAACACCGACTCAATGCTGGAGGCAATTGGAACAAACACCGACGTACCCGCATCCTCGGATGAATCAATGTCGTCAGCGGACTTCCAAAAGTTCTCCGCGGAATATGAAGAGGAGTATAACTCCAAAGCTGCAGAAGAAGGAGAAGCCATGGATGAAGGATCCGGGGAACACTCTCCCAAAGCACAGGATGACATGGACGTCGGAGATAATCCCGAAGTCCAGATGTCCGAAAGTACCGATCAGAGCTTGACTCCGGGAAACGGACTCAAAGCCGTCTTTGCTACCGGCGCTGCCAAGAAGGCGAAGAAGAAGAACAAGAAGAACAAAACCCCGGCAAAAGACCCTCTGGCTGAGGAGGTGATTGCCGAGGAATACGAAGAGGACTCGGATGGAGCACTTATCCCAGACGAGCCGAAAAAAGAAGAATCGGTGGATGGACACGTGATCACCGAAGGTGTGCGTAAACTCATCGATGCTGCATTAACCACACCTATCCCTACAGCTGCAGAACTTACTGCTGAAGAGCTGGACGAAAGGGACCAAGCCCTAGAAGCGCGTCGTCAACAACTCCTCGATGAAGCCAAAAACATCGAGGTGGAGAAGAAATGCATGGCAACCAAGGACTACATGTCTCGGTTGCATCAGAAGACACGGAAGCGTCACACAGATGACAACCAATTCCCACATATCCATGCCGTCCTTTTCGGAGATGAGATGGGGAAGCCACGGAAAGATATCAAAGGAGATTGGGTATATCCAACCCTAGTACAGAATACCGTGGCGGCCCGAGAAATTCTATCGGCTAATCTAGGACCAGAGGAGATCCGTTTGGGTATCAAGCTACTCAACAAGGGACTGGAGAAGCAAAAGTTCGCCATGTCCGGAAGTCAAAAACTGGTCTCGGATTCCGACCAATGTCAAACAGATCCAGCATGGGCTGACGTAAGACCCCACCGCGTTCCGGAGCAGTATTATCGCCCTGAACGACGGGAGGACAATTATTCGAGAACCGGATCGTCAGGACAGCATTGCAGGACTACACGCGACTAGAGCAACGTCGCACCAGCGGCCGAGAAAGAGGCCATCACTGCTCTGAATCCGAGGAATCCTCCCCGATGAGAATCTAACGATCGAAGGGGAGAACATAAAGAGAAACGCCGGGAGGAGGATCGTCAAAAAATGCCACCTCCTAGACATGCAAGCCGTCCGGCTGAGCCCTACCATGGTGGGAACGACGGACGAAGAAACGATGGAAACCACGCTGGAACAAGCAGGCAGGGGGCTCGTCGTAGTCAAGACCCTCCTCAGAATCGGAATAATGATGTTCCGGACGGAGGCCGGCGATCAGCCGGAAACTATCCAGCTGCCCCACCCTCTCCACCACACAGTCATCACAACGGCTCCCAAGGAGGGCAAGGAGGACGTGCGGAGGAGGTGGTGGCAGAAGCCGAAGTCCGGCTCCAAGGCACCGCAGCCACAACCGACATTCAGGACGATCTTTATCCCCGAACGACGCAAGGCACAGGATCAACTCTAACATAGAGGCTCGATGCTACGAAAATGATTATATCTACGTGGGCCCAAAGTGCTTCGGACCACGCATCAGAGCTACAAAATTACTGGAAGGATTTGCTATCTCAAGACATATCCAATCCTACGATGGCATTGCTCGGCCAGATACCTGGCTACAGGATTTCTTCCAAGCTTGCTGCATCGCCAAAGGCGGAAACAGCCTGGTCGCAACCCAATATCTCCCACTTATGTTGCGGAAGACGGCACGGTCATGGCTCAATGAACTTCCGGAGAACACCATCCATAACTAGTATGACATGCAAAGTGCGTTCTTTCAGAACTTCGAAGGCACATATCGGAGGCCCTGTAGGGTCGGAGACCTACAACGTTGCACCCAAAAAGCCGGAGAAACTTGCCGGGACTACCTCGGACGATGGATCGACACCAAGAACTCCTGTGAAGGAGTAAATGATCAAACTACGATTGAAGCTTTCATTGCAGGTCTCCCAATTGGTCTACTGCGTCATCGCTTGAAGTGTGACAAGGTCACTGATTTGGGAGAGATGATAGAAACAACGAGCAAGTATGCAGATGCTGATGACGATGCAGAGGGATTGCTCAATGTCCTAGCTGTGCCTTAGTCGACAAGGAAACCAAAATAACAAGCTCAGAAGCGCAAAAATACCTCGGAAGAAAAACCCAACGCGGAAACAGCGGTGGTTACTACTGTTTCCGGGTCTGGAGGACGAGGAGGACGTGGCAGAGGCCGCGGGCATGGCCGTGGGACTTCAAGGGTCCAAGGTAGAGGAGAACAGCAACCAGGCAAAACCTACTCTTGGGCCGACATTACCAATAACCCATGTGTGCATCACCTAGACACCAATGGGGGCTCGTCCCACACCAACGCTGAATGTCGTTTCAATGACGACATCAAAAGAGATGACACCGTGGGCTACAAAGCTAAGCGGAAGAAGGGAAAGAAAAATCCCGAAAAGGACAAGGAGACCAAGGAAGATTCCGACATGGAGGAAGCTGATGCTTCAAATCCCAAGCCGGAAGGGAAGAAAACTTCTCCCACCAAGAAGGACACTTATGTCACTTTCCTCGGATCTCAACCAGCAAAGGTCAAGAAAGCAGTTCTACACGAGCTCAATGCAACAGTTCCGTCTGTCCCCCAGTATCTGGATTGGTCAGAAGTGGCAATCACGTTTGACCGTGACGATCATCCGCCTAAGTTACATAGGCGAGGAAAATACGCCTTAATCGTCAACCCACTTATTGACGGTTATGGTTTCTCCAAGAACCTCATGGACGGTGGTAGCAGCATCAATATTCTCTATGTCGAAACGCTACACCGGATGAAGATCTCGGAGACCCAACTGAACCATAGCTCTGTGATCTTTCACGGAGTTGTCCCAGGAAGACAAGCTAATTCCCTGGGAGAGATTACTTTGGATGTTACCTTTGGAACTCCAAAGAACTATCAGACGGAAGCACTTTCCTTCGAAGTGGTCCCGTTCAAGAGCGCATACCATGCTATATTCGGACGTCCGGCTTACTGGGCTTTTATGGCTCGTCCGTGTTACATTTACAATATGATGAAAATTCCAGGTCCCAATGGCATGATCACCATCAGGGGAGACCCGAAGAAAGCGCGAGAGTGCGAGGATGGAAATGCCGCCTTTGCCGAAGCCGTGCTGCACGCCCAGGAGTACCAGGAGATCAAGAAGAGCATAGATCCGTCCGAGATGCCCGCAACGAAGAAGAAAGTGACAAAGCAAAACCCGGAGTTTAAGGCATCAGAAGAGACGAAGAAAGCGCCGTTGAAGGATGATGACCCCTCCAAGGTGACCCAGATAGGCGTAGGCCTAGGTAGCGCATAGGAAAGCGCGCTGTCAAGTTCCTCCAAGCAAATCAAGACATCTTCACATGGCAGCCATCTGACATCACCGGAGTACCTAGGGAACTTGCCGAGCACTCTCTAAATGTAAACCCGAATGCTAAACCCGTCAAACAGTCCCTACGAAGGTTTGGCGACGAAAAGCGTAAGGCAATAGCTAAGGAACTAGCATGGCTCGAGTTAGCCGGATTCATAGAAGAGGTCATCCACACTGAGTGGTCGGCCAATCCCGTAATGGTCCCTAAAAAGGACACCACTGATTTAAGGATGTGTGTTGATTATACTGCCTTGAACAAGGCTTGTCCAAAAGATCCGTTCGCTCTGCCTAGAATTGATCAAGTTATCGATTCTACGGCAGGCTCGGAACTCCTCTGTTTTCTCGACGCATATTCCGGCTATCACCAAATCCGGATGAAGGAATCTGACAAAGTCAAAACTTCATTCATAACCCCTTTCAGAACCTTCTGTTTTGTTACGATGCCTTTTGGGCTGAAGAACGCAGGAGTTACGTACCAGCGCACGATGCAGCGTTGCCTTCATGACCAACTCGGACACAATGTACATGCATACGTGGATGATATCGCGGTAATGTCCAAAAAGAAGGAAACGCTGATTTCCGACTTGGAGGAAACATTTGCCAATCTACGAAAATACAACATCATGCTTAACCCCGAAGAAATGCTTCTTTGGAATACCAGCCGGAAAATTGTTAGGTTTCATCGTGTCTCAAAGAGGCATAGAGGTGAACCGAGACAAAATCAAGGCTATACTCAATATTTCCAGGCCAACCCACCTGAAGGACGTACAAAGACTAACTGGTTGCATTGCTGCGGTCAGTAGATTTGTAAGCCGGCTTGGTGAAAGAGCCGCACCACTATACAAACTCCTGAAAAAGACCAAGGATTTTGTCTGGACTGAGGAAGCTGAAGCTGCACTACAAGACCTGAAGAAAGTACTCTCATCTGCTCCTATCCTTGTAGCGTCGGAACCTAAGGAACCGATGTTGCTCTATCTTGCTGCAACAAATAAGGTTTTTAGTATCGTCATGGTGGTGGAGAGACCAGAGGAAAATTAGGAACACCTGGTGCAGCGTCCGACTTACTTTGTCAGCGAGGTTCTGACAGAATCAAAACAGCGGTATCCGCACTATCAAAAGTTGGCTTACGGTGTTTTTCTAGCATCTCGTAAGTTACGACACTACTTTCAGGAGCATCCAATTACCATGGTGAGCACAGCTCCCATGAGAGATATAATCAACAACAGTGACGCCACAGGACGCGTCGCCAAATGGGGAATAGAGATTTCAGCTTTCGACATTGAGTACAAACCTCGGACAACAATTAAATCCCAGATCCTTGCCGACTTTGTCGCTGATTGGACAGAGACGGAGGAGAACATGATCCTCCCTGAGTTGGAATATTGGACCCTCTTTTTCGATGGGTCTAAGGCTCGAGGGGGCTCGGGGGCTGGCGTGGTTCTCAAATCACCCCAAGGAGATAAACTTTTATACGTATTGCAGATACACTTCACAGCGACAAACAATATTGCCGAGTATGAAGCACTGCTGCATGGAATCCAGATTGCTAAGGATATTGGCATTCGACGTTTGATGTGTTACGGAGATTCGGATCTTGTTGCTCAACAAGTGTCGGATATTTGTAACACAAATAAACACATGGCAGCATATAAAGCTGTCGTGGATGATCTATCTAAATCGTTCGAAGGGTTTGAAGTTCAACACATCCCTCGAGCAGAAAATGAGGAAGCAGATGCACTATCTCGGATAGGTTCTGCGCGGAAAGAGGTCTCGGATGGCGCTTTTCTAGAGCACCTCAAAGTTCCCTCAATAAAGGGAGTAGATGAGGAATATCCGACCAAATCCGAATCACCCTTGATAGCAGTTCTGGCTGTAATTCCCAGCTGGACTCAACTCTACCTCAATTATTTGGTAGATGGCAAATTACCCGGAGATGAGGTGATGAGCCGGCAGATTATCCGACGAGCAAAAGCCTATACTATTGTTAAAGGTGAGCTCCATAAACGGAGTGTTTCTGGGGGGTTTCAGCGCTGTGTATCTCCGGAAGAAGGAGTGGAAATCTTATGAGAAATCCACGAAGGCGAGTGTGGTCACCACACTGCAGCCAAATCTTTAGTGGCAAAATCTTTTAGACATGGATTTTTCTGGCTTACAGCTCAGGCAGATGCCGAGCGATTAGTCAAGACGTGCAAAGGCTGCCAAAAGTATGCCAAGCAAGCTCATGTTCCGGCTGATCAGCTGCGAACAATACCTATAACATGGCCCTTTGCGGTCTGGGGGCTTGACATGGTAGGACCTTTGAAACGAGCTCCAAGTGGATTTACTCACCTCTTAGTGATGGTGGATAAATTCACCAAATGGATCGAGGCTAAACCTGTCACTAGTTGTGATGGAGAAACAACCAAAAGATTTGTCGAGGATGTTATAATTCGGTATGGTTATCCGCATAGCATTATCACGGACAACGGGAGTAACTTCTCTATGGGAGAATTGGCTGAATTCTGCAACGAGCAAAATATCCGGCTTGACATTGCATCAGTCGCACATCCACAGGCTAACGGACAAGTCGAAAGAGCAAATGGTTTAATTCTACAAGGCCTAAAACCGAGACTCGAAGCACCACTATGATGTACTGCGGGGGCTTGGGCAGAGGAATTACCCTCTATAATTTGGAGTTTACGAACAACTCCAAACAGGTCAACATGATACACACCTTTCTTCTTGTTCTATGGCGCAGAAGCAGTTCTTCCTAGTGATTTGATTCATACTTCTCCTAGAGTGGCCGCGTATATCGAAGAGGATGCCAAGATTTCTTGACAAAATGATCTTGACTTAGTCGAAGAAGTTCGCGTCGTTGCTAAAATGAGATCTATAGCCTATCAGCAGAAGTTGCGCAAGTATCATAGCCAGAGAGTCAGAAACCGATCTTTCAATAAAGGCGATTTGGTTCTCCGGCTTGTGCAACAAAGAAAGCACAAACTTTCCCTAGTATGGGAAGGGCCCTTTTTAGTTAGTCGAGTATTGCACAATGGATCGTACTACTTAACTGACATGAGGCCAGTCAAAGAAAGACCTGCTACTAAGAAGAGAAAGAGAACTGGAGGCAGTACAAATCCGGATGAGTTAGACAGACCGTGGAATATTGCTCAGCTCTCCCTTTTATTCTTAGTTTATCCTTCTTTGTAAACATATATATGTACATGATTTTGTGAGAAATAAAAGTTTTGGTTGCCTCAAATTTTTCTGAGAAGTTTTTACCATCTTATTTCCGAATGGTCATGTCATAGTCGAAAATCCCAGAATGCTTAAAAGTACTTTATGCTCATGTTCGTTCTGGTTTAGATTTCCGATTCTAAAACTGCTACCCTCGGGTATAACTCTAAAGTTTAGTCTTTACTTTGGTTATTTGTCTGATTGCTAGATGCGGGCATTTTCCGAGTAGTGAATTGTTGGTACTAGAAGCCGGCTTTGTTTCCGAGTTTAAACTGGTTTAGCAATTGGGCTCCGTTGCTCGGCAAAGTTTTCGACAGAAGGTTTAGCCGGCTCACGAAAGGGACGAGGCGGAAAGCCAGATAAACGATAAGAAGAGACAAAAAAATACAAGTGCTTATGTAAACATTTCAGGCACACAAAAAAAACTCAAAGCCAAAAGTGCTGAATAGATCAAAAGCTTAGCACTAGCAAAATTAAAGTACTGCATATTTACAGATGCATCATGTTTTTCCGGAATAATACAAAAATTTCTAGTCTATGATGCAGGAGAAGATGAAGGAGCTGCCAGCTCGCTGGAGATTCCGCCTTGATATCGTTCCGAGATGTCCGCATCCGAGGTGGTGCGTTCATCGTTGGAAACTTTTGTTGGTTCTTCCAGAGGAGGAGGCGGAGTATCTACGCGGGTGAAGAAGGGGATCTTGTAGCTGGTCAGGTCAGCCACGTGACACCCATATCCGGCGCAGGAGTGCATGATGGCTTGAAGGTCCTGCTCCTAGCCATCTTCATCTACCTTGCAGTACCCTCTGGTCACTTGCCATATTTCCATGTTTCCATGGTGGCTCATGACCATGGTGAGAGCGTTCTGCGCAGCAGTCCACGTGTAGGACATGTTCCTGTCCCGAACAAGTTGCGGCATCTCCTTCGCCTTGTCCCGCACCTAAAAATCCGACATGCTTGGCATGTCCGGAATCTTGAGAGCTTCGCCGATGTCTTCAAGAGACTGGCGGAAGTCATGAAGCAGGTCACCGACTTGGGTAAGACGGTGGGTGCGGGGCTCGGAGGAGGAAGAGTACGTCAAGTTCAGAGGACCTATACATAAAACAAGTTAAGAAAAATCCGACATTGAGAAAAGTCGAAGAAAGAGACAAGTCAGATAAATGGAACGTACCGAAAATGACGTCGTCAATTTTGGTCTTCTCCTCCCGGAGACTCTGGAGTTCAGCCCGGAGCGCCTGGGACATATCCTTTTCTCTACTAAGCTCATCCTTGAGGTCCGAGATTATTTTATCTTGAGAAGCGATCTTGCGATCACGCTCTTCAGTAGCCATGGAGGAGGATTCAAGGACTTGAGCTATGCTCTTTTCATGATTTGCCTTGAGCTGGTCCAGCTCTTGGCGAAGCTTCTTGTTCTCCACCACCAGGGTCTTGAGGTTCTCGGCCTCTTCAATCATGGTTACGGATTGTTTCACCAGGCTATAAGTCAAAAAGGAACAACAGTTCAAGAACAAATTTGACTTTGAAAATACAAGGACAAGGTTTGAGTCTCGGAATGTTTACCTTCGGCCTCATCCTTGGCAACTTGAAGTTCAGCATTTTTATGCCGGAGAGCTTTGATCTCTCTCCGCTTATCGCAGACATTCTTCAGTAATTCCTGGTTATAGGAACATACTTTCTGTAAGTCAGAATACCCAAAGCCAGAAAGCTACTTAAGACTCGGGCTAATATTTTTGCTAAATATCAGCACGAGCCTTGGGGGCTACACTAGTTCGTTCTTTGGCATCCTAATGAAGCATAAACCCAGATTATATATCCTACTTCATGCTTGGGGGCTAGAGGATATGATATAAGATAATGGAAAAACAGGAGTTGGAATTCTGACTTACATATTGCTCGCGGGTGAGTTTATCCAAACCCGCGTTCACTTCAGCAGCCACCTTCTCGGCGAGAGTCAGAGGAATCACTAGGGCTGTTGGAAGCTCACTAGTCCTAATCCTCTCGTCGCGGAGGCGCACCTGGGCAAGAAGGTCGGAGAACTTGACGTCCTCTGCTTCTTGCGCTTCTTCTTCGGCAGATAAAGTACTTTTATCCAAGCATTGCTTGGCTAGCCGCTGGATTTCTTCAGTAGATTCCGGGACAAGCCAAACTTGGCAAGACCCGGATTTCTCATGAGGTTTTTGGCGAAGGTTTCTGCCGAGGGATCATTACCCAAAGAGGGTTCACCCTTATCTAGATCTGACGCACCCATGGTGACGTCAGTTTGCGACACAAGGTTCGCAGGCTCCGTTGAAGGAGCCGGATCTTCTACAACAACTGGGAAGGAATGGTCGCTGGCGTTGCAGAAGGTTGAGGTGTTGGGTCCGCAGCATAGAAAACAAAAAATTTCCTACGGTGTGAAGTACACGCCAAGATCTATCTACTAGGTACAAAGCAAACGGGTGGACATACATCCATAGAGAACTTACCCTCGAAGACAACGAGCTTTGTTAACGAGTAGGAACTCGTGGTTGATGTAGTCGTACACTTGCCGATCTCAAGATCGTGAGGAAGTCCGAGCGCCGCAACTCAGCAGCGCATCCGCACTCGCACACACGTTCAAGCCACCGGACAACCTCCACCTCCTCGCTCCAGCGATCCAGCGGAAGCAGCAACTCCTTCCAGATGAAATGCCACCGGGAACATGTATCTCGCTAATCCGAGACCATGGGGGAATAATTCTATAGGGGGAGAGAGATCCTTCACAAGGAGGTGTGAGGATGAAGGAGAGAATGGGTGTCCTTTTATAGGAGGAGGGGGGTGCCCCCTCTCTCCATGGACGGCGCATGGGGGGGGTGACCCCTCACCTCCCCCATTCATGTGGTGGTAACTCCTCCACATTAAAATGCCTCTTCACATTCCCTTTTAAAGTCTCCACTTTAAATGCATTAAGTTTCTCCAAATTTAATGCTCTCTCATTTAATAAAACTCTTTTATTAAATTTATTCAGAATTTTGTTAATTAATTTAATTAACAAACATTCACATATAGCCCCTTGCAATATTTCAATATCACATGCAGAACCACCTTCTGCAATTTCACCTGAAACAATTTCCGGTTTCTATTGAAACAATTCCTGCGCTTTGCAATTCTTTTGTCTGAAACATATGTGCTCCAAAATGGTGTCCGGTAACTCTTAAGTGTGCCACCCTACGGTTCACGAATAATGCAGACATGATCGAGACCCTTCTCCGATCAATAATCAGCAGCGGGACCTGGAGATCTGTACTGACTCCTACACATTCAACGATGACTCCTGTGATCGTGAGAACCTTTAACGCTTGTAACTAAATCCCTTTGTCTCTCGATATATTACATGTCCGAGATTCGATCATCGGTATCTCCATACCTAGTTTGATCTCGTTACCAACATGCACTCTTTTCTCGTTCCCGTGATATAACATTCTAGTGATCACATCACTTGCTTGCAAGCTATCCTAATGTGATATCACCGAGAGGGCCCAGAGTATATCTATCCGTTATCTGGATTGACAAATTCCACTCTTGATCCATGAGCCTCAACATAACACCTTCGTAGCACTGAACCCATCTTTATAGTCACCCTGTTATGGTGTGACGTTTGATGTTGTCAAGATACTCTTCCGGTGTTAGCAATTAACATGATCTCATGGTCTAAGGATAAAGATTACTTCGTATGATGTTATAGCAATATAAACATAATGAATTGATCGTAATGCTATACTTCAGATGAATGTTCATCACATCATTCCACCAATGGTGTGACCTTGTTATTAACAACATCCAATGTCCATGATCAGGAAACCTTGATCATCCTGTTAATCAACATGCTAGTCTATAAGAGAGGCATGACTAGGAACCCTTTTTGTTTATTAAACACACATGTATTGATGTTTCCTATCAATACAATTATAGCATGCAAAATAAACATCTATCATATACAAGGAATACATAATAACAACTTTATTATTGCCTCTCAGTGCATATTTCCTTCAGTCTCCCACTTGCACTAGAGACAATAATCTAGTTCACATAGTGATAAATCTAACACCCATGGAGTTCTGGTGTTGATCATGTTTTTCCCTAGGGAGTACTTTAGTCAACGGATCTGCTACATTCAGGTCCGTGTGCACTTTACAAATCTTTATATCTCCATCCTTGACATGCTCGCGGATGGAGTGAAACCGGCGCTTAATATGCTTGGAATTCTTGTGAGACCTTGGTTCCTTGGCGTTGGCTATGGCTCCATTGTTGTCACAATAGATCACCATCGGGTCCAACGCACTGGGAACCACACCCAGTTCCGTAATGAACTCTTTCATCCAAACTGCTTCATGCGCCGCTTCTGAAGCAGCAACATATTCCGCCTCCGTTGTTGATCCAGCCACCACAGGTTGTTTGGAGATCCTCCAACTAACTGCTGCTCCGTTCAAGAGAAATACGTATCCGGATTGAGACTTAGAGTCATCCGGATCAGTGTCAAAGCTAGCATCGACATAACACTTAGCGACTAGCTCTTCTTCACCTCCGTATACAAGAAACATATCCTTAGTTCTTCTCAAGTACTTAAGGATATTCTTGACCGCTATCCAGTGTTCCGAACCTGGATTAGATTGGTACCTACTAGTCAAACTAATAGCATGTGCCACATCCGGTCTTGTACATAGCATGGCATACATTATAGAGCCTATGGCTGAGGCATAGGGGATCTTATCCATTATCTCTCTTTCTTCCGCCGTAGCCGGACTTTGAGTCTTACTCAATGTCTTGCCTTGCAACATAGGTAAGAACCCCTTCTTACTTCCGTCCATATTAAACTTATTTAATATCTTATCAAGGTATGTACTCTGCGATAGCCCAATTAGGCGCCTTGATCTATCTCTATAGATTTTAATGCCTAATATATATGAAGCTTCACCAAGGTCCTTCATCGAAAATTTGCTGTTTAGATAACTTTTAACACTATTTAAAAGATCTAAATCATTTCCAATCAATAATATGTCATCCACATATAATATCAGAAATGCCATATTGCTCCCACTCACTTTCTTGTAAATACAAGCCTCTCCATAAGTTTGGACAAATCCAAACTCTTTGATCACCTCATCAAGCGGAGATTCCAACTTCGTGATGCTTGCTTCAGTCCATAGATGGATCGCTGAAGTTTGCACACCTTATTAGCGTCCTTAGGATCGACAAAACCCTTAGGTTGTATCATATACAACTCTTCTTCAATCTTACCATTGAGGAACGCAGGTTTGACATCCATCTGCCATATTTCATAATCGAAATGTGTAGCAATTGCTAACATAATCCTAACCGACTTAAGCATCGCTACGGGAGAGAATGTCTCATCGTAGTCAACTCCTTGAATTTGTCGAAACCCCTTTGCGACAAGTAGAGCCTTATAGATGGTCACATTACCATCAGCATCAGTTTTCCTTTTGAAAATCCATTTATTCTCAACGGCCTTTCGGTCGTGAGGTAAGTCCACCAAGTTCCAAACTTGGTTCTCGTACATGGATTCCATCTCGGATTTCATGGCTTCTAGCCATTTGTTGGAATCCGGGCTCATCATCGCTTCTTCATACGTCGCAGGGTCATCCATTTCATCAATCATGAAATTCATAACAAGATTGTCGTACAGTTCAGGAGCTGCACATGTCCTGCTTGACCTGCGAGGTTCGGTAGTGTCCTCTTTCGGAGTTTCATGATCAATATCATTAGCTCTCTCTTCATTAGGTGAAGTCAACTCCGAAACAACTTCTGGAGCTGCGCTACTCGCCATTTCATGAAGAGAAGGTTCAATAACCTCTTCGAGTTCTACCTTCCGACTACTCACACATTTCGCGAGAAACTCCTTCTCAAGAAAGGATCCATTCTTGGCAACAAAGACCTTGCCCTCGGATCTGTGATAGAAGGTATACCCAATCGTTTCCTTAGGGTATCCTATGAAGACGCATTTTTCCGCTTTGGGTTCGAGTTTATCCGGTTGAAGTTTCTTCACATAAACATCGCATCCCCAAACTTTAAGAAATGACAGCTTAGGTTTGTTTCCAAACCATAATTCATACGGTGTCTTTTCAACAGATTTAGATGGTGCCCTATTTAAAGTGAATGTAGCGGTTTCTAGTGCATAACCCCAAAATGACAGTGGCAAGTTAGTCAGAGACATCATAGATCGAACCATATCCAATAAAGTACGATTACGACGTTCTGACACACCATTACGTTGTGGTGTTCCGGCAGGCGTGAGTTGTGAAACTATTCCACAGTCTTTCATATGTGTGCTAAACTCGTAACTAAGATACTCTCCTCCATGGTCGGACCGCAGAAATTTGATCTTTCTGTTACGATGATTTTCCACTTCATTCTGAAATTCTTTGAACTTTTCAAAAGTTTCAGACTTGTGTTTCATCAAATAGATATACCCTTATCTACTCAAATCATCCGTGAAAGTAACAAAATAACGATATCCACCTCGCGCCGACACACTCATTGGTCCACACACATCAGTATGTATGATTTCCAATAGATCTGTCGCCTATTCCATTGAACCGGAAAACGGCGTTCTAGTCATCTTGCCCATAAGGCATGGCTCACATGTATCAAATGATTCAAAATCAAGTGCTTCCAAAAGTCCATCAGAATGGAGTTTCTTCATGCGTTTAACGCCAATATGACCTAGACGACAGTGCCACATATATGTAGATATATCATTATCAAGTTTAATCCTTTTAGCATCAACATTATGAATACGCGTAATACTACTATCGAGATCCAACAGAAATAAACCATTCAACATAGGTGCATGACCATAAAAGATATTATTCATATAAATCGAACAACCATTGTTTTTAGACTTAAATGAATAACCACTTTGCATCAAACATGATCCGGATACAATGTTCATGCTCAGTGCAGGCACCAAATAACAATTATTTAGGTTTATAACTAATCCCGATGGCATATGGAGAGGCAGCGTTCCGACGGCGATCACATCAACTCTTGATCCATTGCCGACCCGCATCAAGACCTCATCCCTTGCTAGTTGTCGCTTGTTCCGCAGCCCCTGAACCGAGTTACATATATTAGCAACCGATCCCGTATCAAATACCCAGGTGCTATTGCGAGTACTAGTCAAGTACACATCAATAACATGTATATCACATATACCTTTGTTTGCCTTGCTGGACTTCTTGTCCGCCAAATACTTGGGGCAGTTGCGCTTCCAATGGCCAGTCCCCTTGCAATAGTAGCACTCGGTGTCAGACTTAGGGCCAGCTCGGGGTTTCTTTTCAAGCGTGGCAACAGACTTGCCACCCTTCTTTCCCTTCTGCTTGCCTTTCTTGTCCTTCTTGAAACCGGTGGTCCTATTGATCATCAACACTTGATGTTCTTTCCTAATCTCCACTTCTGCAGTCTTAAGCATTGACAGAAGCTCGGGAAGAGACTTCTTCATGCCCTGCATATTATAGTTCATCACGAAGCTCTTGTAGCTAGGTGGCAGAGATTGGAGAACACGATGTATGCCTAAGTCAATGGGAATCGTTATTCCCAAGGACACAAGCTTATCGGCGTACCCAGACATTTTGAGTACGTGCTCACTAACGGAGCTGTTTTCCTCCATCATGCAGCTAAAGAACTTTTCTGTAGCATTATAACTCTCTACGGTAGCATGGGTATCGAAAATCATTTTCAATTCTCCCATGGTATCAAAGACATTGCCATTTTCGAAACGCTTTCGAAGTTCTCGCTCTAGCCCATACAGTATGCCGCAACGAACTAAGTTGTGGTCCTCCTGACGACTTATATAGACGTCCTTTTCCTCGTCAGGGGCATCAGGAGCTGGTGGGGGGCCTAGCGGCGCATCTAGCACATATTGCTTTTGTGCAGCAGTGAGGAGAATCCTCAAATTCATAGCCCAGTTGGTGAAGTGGCTACCATTCGCAGCAAGTTTCTCTTTCTCCATGAACACATTGAAATTAAAAGCAGGTGGTGCCATCTACAAAAAAATTTGTAATGTATATTTAGACTAAGTTTATGATAGATTGAGTTAAACTAATCCAAATTACTAATGAACTCCCACTCAAAAACGACATCCCTCGTGTCCTTTTGGTGATTACATGAACCAAATCCACTACACCAAGTCCGATCATCATGTGAGTCGGTATAGCTTCAAAGGCGAGCATCTATATGGGCATCATATCAACTATATGACTCATGCTTAACCTTTTGGTCCGTGTTCCGAGGCCATGTCTGTACATGCTAGGCTCGTCAAGTAAGAACCTTATATTTGCGTGTGTAAAACTGTCTTACACCCGTTGTATGAAAGCGTAGAGTTGAAAACACCCGATCATCACGCGATGCCTCAAAACTCGATCCATAAAACAGTGCATACTTAAGGAAGAACACATTTTATCTTGATATCTAAATGAGGGATCATCTTATAATGCTACCAAACGCGCCAAACTAGCAATATAAGATGCTAACATCTAATGTGTGAAGTGAGGTGATATGGTCCATGCATTTGATCTCTATCATTTGCATCGTGGTATGATCTCTATCATTCCTTTGGCGCGTTAAGTGAGTTGTAAGAGTATCTATTATACATCTACTTACAACAATACCATATCAAAACACTAGCCCAGCAACGATCTAAACTAGACGCCTCTAATTTATCAATTGCAAGTTTTACGTGGCTTAGGGCTTTCGGAGATAGAACCTGTCTAACCTACAAACATGAACCACAACGAGGATAACCAAGTTATTAGCAACTCGTTGTAAATCAGATATTGACTATAGTAGGAGAGACAGACACCCGCCAGCCACTTATGCAAAACAAGTTGCATGTCAGTCGTGGAACCGGTCTCATGTACGATGACATGTAAGGTTGGTCCGGGCCGCTTCATACCACTATGCCACCAATATCCAAAGTACATAGAAGATGCAATAACATGATCATCATCGCCCACATATAAACATATGTGTACTACCCGTGCAAAGAACCTACGCATAGATCAGGCTCTGATACCACTGTTGGCTCTGCAGCATAGAAAACAAAATTTCAATATCACATGCAGAACCACCTTCTGCAATTTCACCCGAAACAATTCCGGTTTCTATTGAAACAATTCCTGCGCTTTGCAATTCTTTTGTCTGAAACATATGTGCTCCAAAATGGTGTCCGGTAACTCTTAAGTGTGCCACCCTACGGTTCGCGAATAATGCAGACATGATCGAGACCCTTCTCCGATCAATAATCAGCAGCGGGACCTGGAGATCTGTACTGACTCCTACACATTCAACGATGACTCCTGTGATCGTGAAAACCTTTAACGCTTGTAACTAAATCCCTTTGTCTCTCGATATATTACATGTCCAAGATTCGATCATCGGTATCTCCATACCTAGTTTGATCTCGTTACCGACATGCACTCTTTTCTCGTTCCCGTGATATAACATTCTAGTGATCACATCACTTGCTTGCAAGCTATCCTAATGTGATATCACCGAGAGGGCCCATAGTATATCTATCCGTCATATGGATTGACAAATTCCACTCCTGATCCATGAGCCTCAACATAACACCTTCGTAGCACTAAACCCATCTTTATAGTCACCCTGTTACGTTGTGACGTTTGATGTTATCAAGATACTCTTCCGGTGTTAGCAATTAACATGATCTCATGGTCTAAGGATAAAGATTACTTCGTATGATGTTATAGCAATATAAACATAATGACTTGATCGTAATGCTATACTTCGGATGAATGTTCATCACATCATTCCACCAATGGTGTGACCTTGTTATTAACAACATCCAATGTCCATGATCAGGAAACCTTGATCATCCTGTTAATCAACAAGCTAGTCTATAAGAGAGGCATGACTAGGAACCCTTTTTGTTTATTAAACACACATGTATTGATGTTTCCTATCAATACAATTATAGCATGCAAAATAAACATCTATCATATACAAGGAATACATAATAACAACTTTATTATTGCCTCTCAGGGCATATTTCCTTTATGAGGGGCAGGAGTCGGAGGAGCCACGGCGGGGGAAGCTATGGTAAGATTCGTCTACCGCAGCGGCTTCGAAGGAATCCCTTTTCCCTTGGCCTTGATGAGCGGTTTGGCTCTGAGAATGTAGTAAAGTCGGAAAACATTACATCTCGGAAAGAAATTTGAATAAGGTACAAAGGCAGAAGTTGTAATTGAATGTTACCTCTTCACGACAGGCACCTCTTTTATGCCAACAACCACTGTTGGAGATTTGCGCTTCTTGAGCGCAAGATCCGACAATGGAACTACCTCCACCTCCTTAGAGAACTCCAGAGGATATCCTTCGAGCGGAGCAAGTTCCGACTCAGGGAGGTCAGCAAGATGAAAAGAAGAAAGCATATCAGTATTGCAATATAACTCTAAGATTAAAACACATAAAAAGGTGTACTGTTAGAAGCTTACCGGCACTACGGGGTTATCCACCGTGTGCATGTCCAGAGAAACCTCTGGGATTCTCCTCTCGATCCACTCCCGGATCAGCCACTTGATTTGTCTTATGTAGCCTTGAGTGGTGTAGGCTTTGGAGCTGATGCGGACAGAGTCTTTTGGAGACGATGTGATGGAATGCATCAGTCGGGTTCCGTGATACTGGAGGGGCTGGATCTGACATGAGACCCAGCACTGGACCAAGTCGGATCCCTTCAGATCCTTATGTTTGATCAAATATTCGATCCACCTCTTAGCAAGGATCAGATCTTCGTTGAGAGCTGAGCAGCCTCGTCCCAAGAAGGTTGGGCCGTGGCGGCTCCGTCGATGAAAGCCGGCAAAGCAGCGGCTTTGCCGGGAGCCGGAATATCCCTATGATAGAAAAATGTGGCTGGCCATTGTTTGACCGAGTTACTGGCTAGAATTTTGGGATACGCCCGTTCGTGTCTAAGCGAAAAACTAATAGTGCCGGTGATATAAGGAACACCGACAGTAATGGAGTTTCTCCAGACATGAAAATAGTACCGAAAAAGAGTCAAACTCGGCCTAATGCCGAGAAAGCCCCGCACACTGAAGTGTGCGCGCTCATCTCTAACAGAGAGTTGGGAGGAAGATGATGGAGTTGAACTCCGTAATGATCTATCACCTCGGAGAAGAACTCTGAGGGAGGAAAGGACAGACCTCTGTCGAGGTGGGTGCCGAAGTGGACCCGCTCGCCGTCGCGCGGGTTGGGGACAATTTCTTCAAAGATGCTCCGCCAGTCGCCGGCGGCAAGAAGTCCCTCCTTCTCCATGTTCCTAAGGCCCTCCTCGTTGAGAGCGCAGGGAATCCAGAGACCGCGAAAGCTCTCCTTCTCTGCCACCGCTTCCGCTGTCGCCGCTGCCGCCAAGCCAGAGGAAGAAGATGAAGCCATTTCTCCGGCGAGAAGTTGACCTAAAAGGGGAGGCGCTAGGAGTTCTGTGGGGGAAGAACGAGGGAGCTCTATGCGCGCAGGGGGATTGGGAGGAGAAGAAAAGGCAAAGGACTGGTGGAAGGAGAAGGAAGAAATCCTAACCCCTTATATCCACCTAACTACGCCAAGATTCGTGCAAATGCTACAGTGTAACCGCCACGCATCGTGGAAGGAACTGGGAAGGACCCACGTGATGATTGCGTCGCCTCGATCTCCACGCATGCATTGAAACGGCGCCTTGGTTCCGCGAACCGCGGACCCACCAATGGTCGTGCTGACGGAATGCCTGTCAGATGACATGACTTGACCATGACTTGTGTCAGGTAGCGTTGGGAACCAAGTTCTGGCTTAGTTTGAAATCAAGTTGGAAAATCCGAGTAACTTACTGATAGGTCTGACTTATTTTTTAAGACCCGGATCGTATTTTGTTGTGAAGTTTCAGGAACCCTTCAAGATTCTGCAAGCCGAAGATCAAGCTAGACGATGATAAATCTGACTTTGGATCTTGGAGGCCTCCGGGGGCTGCTGTTGGGGATATACTTTCCGGGTATCCTCACAGTTCCTCACTAACCAGGGTGGCCCACTTCGGGTTAGAGCTTTGCTTCACGGGCGACCCAGTCAGGGAGAAAGACGGAGTCCAATCCGGCTATGGGAAGGCCCAGAAGACTTACCGACTTAGGCCCATAATGTTACTTGTAGTTCAAGATGTACTCTGTAACCGACTCTTAGTCGTAGCTGGATAGATCTCTCCTGTAAACCCTAGGCCGGATATCTATATAAGCCGTCCTAGGGAGAGCCTTTAGGGCAACACCTGAATAGTCTACAATCTCAACTCGCATAGGCGAAACCCATGTAACCCATATTCCGGCTCTGCCGTATTACTGGATTGCTAGCAGGAGTAGGATCCGTCCAAAGCCGGCGGATTCGAACCTGGGTAAACTTGTGTGCTCATCGTCCCGGAATACCGTACGTCTCACACCCCTCTCTTTCGCACGTCTCGAGGACCCCTCATGGCATACTTATCATCAATCCGACGACAAGCCTTGAGGTCCTCAATGATCTCAAAAGCATTCATATTCTCAAAACGCTTTTGAAGCTCCGGCTCCATGGCATAGAGCATTCAACTCTGGATGAGGGAGAAATCGTGTGCCTTGGACTGCCAGACATTCTTTCCAAGGCGGAATCTGCAGGCTTAGCCGGAAGCACGGCCTCGATGACATAAGTCAACTTGTAGGGGACTAGGAGGATCCTAAGATTGCTGAACCATGCAGTGAAGTTGATTCCATCAGTTTTCAGCTTGTCCTTCTCGAGGAAAGTGCTAAGGTTGAAGGTGGGTGGGCGAGACATCTACAATGGATTTTCAAAGTGTTTAGACCATGTTCACAATAATGAGTTCAAGTTTTAATTAAAATAACTCCCACTTAAACGAACATCCCTCTACTCGTTTAGTGATCACATGATCCCAATCCCCTGCACCTCCCCCGATCATCACGACCATCAGTGCAGTATCAAGGGTGGACATTCCCTAATGTCGATCACATCAACTATGTGATTCATGCTCGACCTTTCGGTCTCCTGTATTCCGAGGCCACATCTCTGTAACATGTTAGGCTCGTCAGTTCTAACTTGTGTGTATTCGCAGTGCAACATGGCTTACACCCACTCTATGCGAACGTAGATATGTCTGACCCCTACTCACCACAGGGCGCCTCATACCGAAGAACTCTCTTGGTGGTTCACACACAAGGGGAATACGATAACTGGAATACTGTGAGGGATTATCTTATTATGCTACCGTCGAATATAAATGTACCAGCACAATAAGTAATACTTCAAAAGTAAAGTGTTATGACGTGGTTATAGCATTTTGATCATCATCAATGGCTTCAATGAAAGTTTCATAAACTTGTCATTGCCAAGTTATAATACATGCCCCTATGCAATAATAAAAATAGACCCTTCTATATCATCTATTGCAAGTTTTACGCGGCTTTAGGGCTTTCGCAGTAGAAACCCTTCCCACCTACGAACGTGGAGCCACAACATGAATTCAATGATTGCCATTCTTCTTCCCTTTTTAGGGCCCTCCAATGTCGATGCCGTATCAACTACTGCAGAGAGACATACACCCCCCTAAGCCACTTTGATTCATGGACCAGTCTCATGAATCACCACGTGAGGTCGGTTGGGGCCGCTTCATCAAACAGTGTCGCGATATGAACAAGAACATTAAAAGAGGGTAGAAACTAGAGAATCAATGCCCACATATTGCTATGTGTTCTATCCGTATGACATGTCTACCCATAGACCCGCTCTGATACCACTGAAGGGTTCCATAGCAGAAAACAAAAAAAAATATCTACTCAAACACTAATATCAGGATCTATACTATGTAGACATAAGTAACAGAGAAGGGATACGATATTCATACCTTTGAATACCGAGGCACGACTTACGTAGGAAGGCGTATATTGATGAAGATGAGCAGCACCCCAAGTGTGGTGCCTCCGAAGTTAGTCACACGTCCGGTGTAGGAGACGTCAACCGGACTCCGATCTAGCCGAGCAGCGGAAGAAGTAGATGCCGGATCGTAGATCACATGACGGTGGTGTGAAGGTGTAGAACTCACCCATGAGGTCCTCCCTAATATTACGGAGAAGTCCTCAATGGATGAGAGAGAGAGAATGAGAGGGAATGAGATGATTCCAAAGGGGGAGGGGAGACCCCTATATATAGTGGGAGGGGGTGCACCACCCTAGGGTCAGGCGGTGTGGGACTAACCCCCACACCCGCCGTCCACCTAGGGGCAGCCACCGGCCCTAGGTGGGCCCCATTGGGCGGCCCACCAAGCCTAGGCCGGCTGACCCCCTCTCCCTAGGCTCCATGCCCTATTGGGCCTCCCTTCAGGTGAGGCCCATTAGCATTATGATGCCTTTAATAATAAAATAAAATATATATTTAATATTAATTATCCAATTAAATTCAAATACACATATTGTATTATTCCTTCACTCCAGAACACCTTCCAGACCCCTTCCGATCTCCATCGGATGTTACTCGGAACTATTCTGGTTTCTCTTTCTCTATTTCTCCTATGATACCTCATCTACCCTAAGTGTCCCTACCCTTAAGCGTGACATCCTTTGGTTCGAAAACACTCCGGTCATGATCGAGACTACTCTCACATCAATGATCAACAGAGGGACCTAGATGGCCATGTGACCCCCATGCGTTTTACGAAGCCCGAACCGTGAGATAGTCGTTTCCCGTTCCCTTTGTCATATGATACCTAATTCATTCGAGACTTGATCTTTGGTATCCCCATACCTTAGTTCGGTCTCGTTACCAATGAACTTGTTTACTCGTTCTCATGTCGTTGCATTCCATGACCAAGTCACATTCTTGCAAGCTTCATTAATGCAACGTCACCGAGATGGCCACATGTATCTGTCTGTTACATGGACTAGACAAATCCTGGTCTTGATATGTACTCCTCTACGCATCCCTTCAGAAAACCTGAGTGCCACCTTTTTGATCACCCTTCTATGAGATGATTCTTGATAACCATCTAAGCTTCCTCCGGAATGGTGATTTGCATTACCTCACAGTCAAAGGATCAGGTTGCGAGGTTCTCTGTGTTTTATCATCAATGGTGAACTTTGTAACCAGATCTCATTCAAGATATATTAGTCTGATATTTGTCTATCATGTTATTCCACTAATAACATGACCCCATTGTCAATTGGCATAAATCCCCATGATCTTGAAACCCAGACCATCCTCATGACCAATGAACTAGTTCGCTAGAGGTAACTAGAGACACAATTTGTTTACATACCACACATGTATTAACATTTCGTATTAACACAGTTACAACACAGTATGAAGCGTATTATGAACATATAGGAGTCATATTAAATAATATACTTTATTATTTGTCTCTAGGGCATAACTCCTTCAAATTGGTGGGGAGGGATAAGGGACATGAAGAGAAGGCTCTAGGCCATGATTTCTCTTGCGCGGGGATAGGAACATGGTGGGGCCACGACGCTCGCGCAAGCCGCGCAAGCGTCACATGCAACCCCTCGGTTTAAGTGTATCATTTTCCAAAAAAAATATGGCTAGACAATGCCACTCCTTAGCTAGGATTTTGAGATCTTTCCAAGTGGAAAAAAATAGACAAAAATATAATCTTCCAACATCACTATTGACATCAGGAAGTAGATCTCGTAGTAGAATGAAAATCAAATATTCCCTTCATCCAGAAATAACTGATTGGATTTGTCTAGATTTTTTTGCGAACAAACAGAACTTCATTGATTAGAAAGTGGGATTACAATCCTTCGACAGGACATTCTCTAAGAAGGGTGGCTTATAATTTATCCACAAGCACCTTCTCCTATTGCTAGTAGCATTCTTAGCACAAAGATGAGCTGCCTCGTTTGCTAATCTACCCACAAACTTAAACTTAATGCTAGCAACAAACTCACTTAGCTCCTTAATTTCTTGGCAAATAGAAGCGATTTCAAACCTGTTTTCTCCAGGAACATCCAACAGGTTCAGAACCACCTTGGCATCGGTTTCAATCTCCACTGATGCATAGTTTTGATCGACTGCTAGTTGATCCCGTCTCTTACCGCCAGGGCCTCCATAATTAGCGATGATGCGGCATGTTCATACCGTAGCGCCTGGCCTAAAATCAAATGGCCCCTGTGGTCACGAACAACCAGCCCCGTGGTTCCTTGTCTGTTTGTCTTACCGAAACCTGCATCAACATTGATCTTTAGAGTACCTACTACCGATTTGGCCCAGACTGGCTTCTCCTTAGGTATTTTTTGTGGTTTCACTTTACCAAACTGAGCTAGATCATAGGTAACATCCATAGCCCACTTCACTGATGTTGTCACCGATCGAGAACTGTCACCATGGCACACTGCATGTAGCTCAGTCCATTTAGCCCAACACCCACATAAAATAGCAGATGCACTCTCCATACCTATTCTTGAGCCTTCAACTAAATCAATAGCCCACGAATCAGGATGTAAGACTGGAATCTTGATATGTGCTACTTCCTTAAGCTCCTTCCAGAATAGTTTTTCCCAGGTACATTGGAAGAATGCATGGAATATCCATTCTTTCTCTGCCCCACAAGTGATGCAATGTGCAATTTCCTCCATATGACTTCTTTTTAATACTTGCCGACATGGAATGTAGCCATTAATGACTCGCCACTAGAAATTATGAACGTTCGGTGGGACTTCAAGCTTCCACAGTTTGTTCTAGTATCTATTGTCATCACGACCGAAAGTTGTTGTGTTCTCGTTCGCTTTCCCCTTCAGATCTAGTTTCGATAGCATAATCAGACCGTGAATTGGCCCGGTATCTCTAGTGTCTAGGACCAGAAATCCTCGCCAAACCTTCCAATGGGTATGGTTTGTATGGCATAGACATCTGAGGGTATAAAGGACTCCTCAAGTCTCTCATAATTCCAGCCAACATTTTGATCGTCCAATAAGTCACTAACCATAGTAACCACAACACCACGGTCGTGAGCCAATGGTTTTTTATTATAATTACTTGGGATCCAAGGGTCCTCCCACACTCGGATTGTTGAACCATCACCCGGCCGTTTGATTAGACCATCTTTCAGTGCCTCTCTTCTGTAAAGAATTGCATTCCAAATATGAGATGCATTCCTCTTCCTCCTTGCATTCATGAAGTCAGAATTTGGGAAGTATTTACCTTTTAGTACTCATGCACATAATGATTCTAGTTTTGTTAGGAGTCTCCAACCTTGTTTAGCCATCATAGCTTGGTTAAATAGTTGGAAATCCCTGACACCCAATCCGCCATGACACTTTGGTATGGCAATGTCTTGCCACTTCCTCCAATGAATATTCCTCTTATTCTCATCTCCTCCCCACAAGAACCTAGCAATGATGCTAGTGATTTTTTACGGAGCTTCTTCGATAGTTTGAAGCAACTCATCGAGTACGTGGGTATTGCTTGATAGATTGCTTTCACTAGCTGAAAGAGCATGTGGGCACCCATGTGTAATTTTGGTAATTAATGACAATCTTTATGGACTAATGTGTGTATTAAGTTGTACTTGTAGGAATTGTCCATTGGCATCGCTTGGAGCATGTGTTGGATTCAAGGTTGTTGAAATGAAGAAGAAGAAGACGCGTTGTGCAAGCTCAACATACGCCATCTCTAGAAGATCTCTTGTTTGATGCTTGCCATCCTTGGCGTTTATGGATCGATGAAGACAAGGTCAAAGTATGCTCAAGGCGAAGGTACTCTTGATAGGTTTTCCATTTTTCTGGCCTCATGTTGGTAGTTGAGAGATCGGGTTTAGGATAGATAGCCGTACTATCAAGAGGGGCTCTCGATTGAGTAACTCGATCATATCGTTCGAAGAGAGCTCAAACCTTTGCATACTTGCATAATCGTATTTGGTTGTTTATTTGTCTTATCCATGTGAGGATATAGAGCTTGTGGTAATCTTCATAACAAGCTCTTGTTCATCAAAATCGGATCTCCCTTTTATATCTTGTTGCGATTTTGATCTTTGAGGTTTTCTGGATGTTCACCAAGTGAGGTATCTCACATTATAATACTTGTTACTTTCTCACCAAGTTGGGTAGCTCTTGTTGTCCTCTTTCCAAAGCAATTGGATTCGGGTCAATCGGAGCTACCAAACTAAAGTTATGATCATTTGAATATTTGCCTAGTTGTTTAAAAAAAGTATTTTTCTGTTGGTGGGCCAAGCGGTAGTACCGCTCGCCACTACCGCTCAGCCCTGAGCGCGCGTCCTAGCTCGTCTGCCTCACCCGGTTGCTCGCTCCGACAGTACCGGCCCATCGCGACTCTATCGCCCCGGTGGCCGGTATTACCGGGCCGCCTCCCAGCCGCTCCTAGGCCCAGCGCCCCACCCAACTCCTGCCTTGTCCCGCTTGCACCGCTTCCCGTGTGATTCCCCTGATCCCCTCTCGCACCCGCTCGCTCCCTCAGGCTCGCATGCGCGTCCACCTGGCCCACTTCCTGCTACTGCTGCTCCTTCCCTCTGGGCCAGCCCTGCTCTGCCAGCCCAGTAGGCCGTCGCTCGCGCCAGCCCTCTCCTGCGATCGCTCGTTGTGCTTGCCTCGCTCGCCAGCGTAGCTCACTCTCGCTGGCGAGCCAGCACGTCCCTAATCCCCTGCGTCTCCCCTAGGTGTCAAGCGGGGCGGGTTGCTACACAACTTTTTCACTAACCCTTCTCTAATTTTACTGACTTCCTAGACCCCTTTTGGTCTATATTTTGCTTCGTGGGTCGTTATGCGGGGATTGTTCGTTTGCGGCCCGAAAGTTCGTGGGCGAGTGCATCATGGTACCCAAGTTTCCTGTAATTGCCGCATTTCATAAAGTTGGGCAGCCAACTACTTAGAGGGGCCATTTCAAGGCAAACTCATCTCACCCCTACCAAATTCAAACATTCCGTTAAACTGCCCCGTGAAGTAGATGGTCGGGACCCACATGTCGGCCATCTGTCCGTGATGCGAGCACCAACACGGTAACCTCTTAGGCAAATCAAGGAACTAAGTGACTTGGATGCATTGACCAATTTCACAAATCCATTCCCTCCTTTCCCCTAGCACCGATGGTGTCAAAATCCACCCTCCAGGCAGAACGATCCCTTCGGACATTTGACTTCTGGCGCCATGTTGCCATGCCCATACGTTGATCCTGAGCTCCAATGGCGCATACCGTAGCCGCCGTTGTGAGGCTCTAGCCGTCCTCCGCCATCGACGAGCTGAGCAGCTCGGAGGATGGCAGATCCTACTACCAAGGAAGAAGTTCTGGCTACATGCGGGTGAGCTACCCTTATCTTTGCTATTCGCACTAACTATAACTGCTAGCTGGCTACTGAACCTAAAATTGTTTGTTAGCCCAACGCTGACAAACATATTTTTTCCACAGTTTTCTGTCAAGTGGGATCTCCGCGGACCACCCTTACCTGGTTATGGTAGCCCTCTTCAGGTACGACTCTAAATCAGCAAGGGTGAAGGGCAAGTGGTATGGACACCATTGTATCACGATGGAATAAGCGTCTACGTAGATCTGCACTATCCCTGGTATGGTTGCTGCTCTACGTAATCATGATGAAATATGGCCGAAGCAGACTACAAAGTTTAGCTTCATAGATGAATGAGGCATCATGGTTCCTCTTACGTGTGACAGTCAACTGATTGGGTTGATGAAAAGGTATGCTTCGGCTTGCATATTTGAGATGAATTCTGATGTACTGGATGTGGAAGCCGCTGCAACTGGGAGTCGCCCTTCTATTCTTGGACAGGGTGGTCGCTCGAACCCAATTAGCTCCTAGTAAGCGAAAGTCTCTTGGGGTTCGCATGTTTCTGCTGAATTGTAATTTTTGTTTTATTTACTTTGTAGATATTAGGCGTTTATACAACAGTCCTGTTTCTTTGACAGGAAGCGCCACAAGGTTAGAAACATGACTGCCAGGTCAGTCATTTTTCTGCCAGAAGAAAATAAAAACGAGTGGAAAGATGATGCTAGACACGATTCTGGTGCTGACTGTCCCAGCGATGCAAACCACGTGAAGCTAAGAAAATTGGCACCAAGGAAGAAGGCAGGAAATAAAGAAGCCAATGGACGTGAAGGCTTGGCACCCAGGCGAGGGAAGAAGGATGCTGGCATTGAAGATGCATAATAATGTGTTGAACTTGAACCTATATATATGTAATTCAGTTAAATTCTGGAGCTCTATGCGTGGAACTTGTTGGGCGAAACAATCTACACACGTTCTTGGAGTAAAATGTACCGTGACTTAGGGTTTGGAAACGCCAGACTCAGTAGTTGAATCCGAAATTGTGATTGTGCCACTACTATCTGAAAACACGCAGCACCGGTTCCACGATTGCCCAAGGGCAGGAGGTCTCCAAATTCAATGGAATGTAAGTCGCACAGAAATAAATTATTTAAGCTGCTACATTCCATGAAACAGCGACTTGTTTCAACTACTGCACGTGCTTCAAATTTATAAATTGTGGTTGTGCCATTTGCATGCGGCATGATCCACGTAGATTACGTTTAAATAAACCACCAATGTCAGAGTACCACCATCATCAGACAAAAGGAAGTGATGCAGGGTTAAGACAGATTAACGGGCGACCAATTTTTTTCTCCCAGGACTCCAGGACCACTAGTTCAGACCGCTAGTATGTACAAGTACTACTATTACAACTTAAAAAGTACAGAGCTCAAGCTAAATAGAACTAGTTATCATACATCTACTTGATCTTCCTAATCTTAGCCCGATGCGCATCTTCCTGCGAGAGCAAGGATCGAATCGTCTACTCCTTCCTTTAGCATCTTCCTTGCACAGCTTCATTTGTTTCTCTGCATTTATCCTCATGCACATGTCAATACTCATAGTTGTGAACTGCAAGACTTTGTCCTGATGAAGTTCATTCCTTGCTTGAGTCAGTTCTTGCTCTGCTTTATCCTTCAGGGCCAACGCCATGTCCCTCTCCTTCTTGACTTTACTAACCTTGTCTTGCACCCTCCTGAGATCTCGGTTAAGCTTGGTTGTGTCAACTTGGTCAAAGAGCTTCATCTCAGCACTGTCAAGAAGTGAGCTGACTATGGATTCTTTCAACTCAACAGTCATATCTCATAGTTTGTCCAACGTTTTCTGCATCGATTTGGGCCACTCTGGATCTACCCATTTGACAACACCACAACTTCTTCCTTGCATCATTGCATGATGTCCTTAACACCGTAAAAACCTCCTGCCTACGTTTTGTCCTTCGAACGCTACAAATTTTGCGGGCACATATCCATGTTTACATAGCGAAGGGTTGTCTTCCTCCGCTAAACTATGATAGTCAGAGTCGTACAACGTCTGGTTAGCCTAACACATCATACGTGTATGAGTAAACAGAGTAGATGTATCTCAAAATATATAATTGGCCACATATGCTAGAGATGAGACGACTCACATCGAAATCACCGTCCCTGTCGTCACGACACGTTTCCTCACCATATCCCCTTGAACCCATGGCGAGAGGGGGGGTGGGGGACTAGGCTGGAGGCTCCGTCGGCTTGCGGCTACGGTAGGATGGGAGAGAAGTGGGGAAAGTGGCTTCGAGGGGAAGGAAGAGAAGTATGGGGAGGAAGAGAAGTAAAGGGGATGTGACATTGGCATATGGCCCATGGAACTCGTGAGTCGTGAGTCATGACGCTCACAAAAGGGGAGCGCCTGGTGTTGCCAGTTTATCCAGAGCAAGGGGCACTAAGCGTGGCCAATCATATCGCAGAACAGCCTACTCGCAGATCGCTCTTACGAAGACCATCCCAATCGTCCAAGCGCCCCGATTGAACGGTATGTAACAATTATCATGCAGAACAACTGTGTTAGGGCATGCCTTCTAGAAGACTCGGTCTAATGGCCACCATTGGGGGGCTAAGGTTAGGGCTCTCCTAAGGTTAGGATCCATATGTGGTTTATGAGAAGAACACACATGCAATGACACTGGTGGATCTATATGTGGTCTGTGAAAAGAACACATATGCAATGAACTCTGGTGGATCATATGTGGTTTGTGAAAAGAACACACATGCAATTACTCTAGTTGTGGTTAATGAAAACAACACACATGAAATGACACTAGGGGATCCATATGTGGTTAATGAAAATAATACACATGCAATGACACTGGTGGAACCATATGTGGTTTGTGAAAAGAACACACAATCAATGACATTGGTGGATCCATATGTGGTTTGTGAAAAAAACAAACATGAAATTACACTGGTGGATCCATATGTGGTATATGAAAAGAACACACATGCAATGACTCTAGTGGATCCATATGTGGTTTGTGAGAAGAACAGACATGCAATGACTCTAGCTATGATTAATGAAAAGAACACACATGCAATGAACTCTGGTGGATCCATATGTGGTCTGGGAAAAGAACAGACATGCAATGACACTGGTGGATCCATATGTGGTTCATGAAAAGAACAGACATGCAATGACACTGGTGGATCCATATGTGGTTTGTGAAAAGAACACACATCCAATGACTCTAGCTCTGGATCCATATGTGGTCTATGAAAAGAACACACATGCATATGTGGTTTATGAGAAGAACACACATGCAATGACACTGGTGGATCCATATGTGGTCTGTGAAAAGAACACACATGCAATGAACTCTGGTGGATCCATATGTGGTTTGTGAAAAGAACACACATGCAATGACTCTAGTTGTGGTTAATGAAAAGAACACATATGCAATGACACTAGGGGATCCATATATGGTTAATGAAAAGAACACACATGCAATGACAATGGTGGATCCATATGTGGTTCATGAAAAGAACACACATGCGATGACACTGGTGGATCCATATGTGGTCTGTGAAAAGAACACACATCCAATGACTCTAGCTCTAGATCCATATGTGGTCTATGAAAAGAACACACATGTTCATGTGGTTTGTTAGAAGAACAGACATGCAATGACACTAGTGGATCCATATGTGGTCTGTGAAAATAACACACATGCAATTAACTCTGGTGGATCCATATTTGGTCTGTGAAAACACACATGCAATGACTCTAGTTGTGGTTAATGAAAAGAACACACATGCAATGACACTGGTGGATCCATATGTGGTTAATGAAAAGAACACACATGCAATGACACTGGTGGATCCATATGTGGTTTGTGAAAAGAACACACATGAAATGATACTGGTGGATCCATATGTGGTTTATGAAAAGAACACACATGTAATGACACTGGTGGATCCATATGTGGTTTGTGATAAGAACAGATATGCAATGACTCTTGTGGATCCTTGTGTGGTTTGTGAGAAGAACAGACATGCAATGACTCTAGCTGTGGTTAATGAAAAGAACACACATGCAATGAACTCTGGTGGATCCATATATGGTCTGTGAAAAGAATAGACATGCAATGACACTGGTGGATCCATATGTGGTTCATGAAAAGAACAGACATGCAATGACACTGGTGGATCCATATGTGGTTTGTGAAAAGAACACACATCCAATGACTCTAGCTATGGATCCATATGTGATCTATGAAAAGAACACACCTGCTCATGTGGTTTATGAAAAGAACATACATTCACTGACTCTGGTGGATCCATATGTGGTTTTTAATAAGAACAGACATGCAATGACTCTAGCTATGGATCCATATGTGGTCTATGAAAAGAACACACATGCAATGACTCTAGTGGATCCTTATGTGGTTTTTGAGAAGAACACACATGCTCATGTGGTTTGTGAGAAGAACACACATCCAATGACACTGGTGCATCCTTATGTGGTTTGTGAAAAGAACACACATGCAATGACACTGGTGGATCAATATGTGGTTTATGAAAAGAACACACATCCAATGACTCTAGTGGATCCATATGTGGTCAATGAAAAGAACACACATGATCACGTGGTCTATGAAAAGAACGAACATGCAATGACTATTGTGGATCCTTGTGTGGGTTGTTAGAAGAACAGCCATGCAATGACTCTAGCTATGGTTAATGAAAAGAAAACACATGCAATGAACTCTGGTGGATCCATATGTGGTCTATGAAAAGAACAGACATGCAACGGCACTGGTGGATCCATATGTGGTTCATGAAAAGAACAGACATGCAATGACACTAGTGGATCCATATGTGGTTTGTGAAAATAACACACATCCAATGACTCTAGCTATGGATCCATATGTGATCTATGAAAAGAACACACCTGCTCATGTGGTTTATGAAAAGAACATACATTCACTGACTCTGGTGGATCCATATGTGGTTTTTAATAAGAACAGACATGCAATGACTCTAGCTATGGATCCATATGTGGTCTATGAAAAGAACACAGATGCAATGAATCTAGTTTTGGTTAATGAAAAGAACACACATGCAATGACACTAGGGGATCCATATGTGGTTAATGAAAAGAACACACTAGCAATGAGACTGGTGGATCCATATGTGGTGTGTGAAAAGAACACACATGCAATGAAACATGTGGATCCATATGTGGTCTCTGAAAAGAACACACATGAAATGACACTGGTGGATCCATATGTGGTCTATGAAAAGAACACGCATGCAATAACACTTGTGGATCCTTATGTGGTTTGTGAGAAGAACACGTGAAATGACTCTAGATGTGGTTAATAAAAAGAACACACATGCAATGAACTCTGGTGGATCCATATGTGGGTCATGAAAAGAATAGACATGCAATGACACTAGTGGGTCCATATGTGGTTCATGAAAAGAACACATATGCAATGACACTAGTGGATCCATATGTGGTTGATGGCTCAATGCACGGCGCCCAGAAAAATGCTTGATGGCGGTGTTGATGTAGAGCTTGTTGGGAACCCCAAGAGGAAGGTATGATGAGCACAGCAGCAAGTTTCCCTCAGTTATGAAACCAAGGTTTAATCGAACTAGTAGGAGCAAGGAAACACCCCAAAGGTGTTACTAGCTGAGCTTTGGCAGGGCGCACTACCGGTGCTAGTAGCAACGTGGAGACCTACACAACACAACCACAAAACTTTGTCCCCAACTTTCGATGAGGTTGTCAATCTCACCGTGTTTTGCGGAAAACAAAGGATTAAACGTATCGAATGGAAAGAAGTAATAGTTTGCAGAAAGTAAACACAAAGCAGTAATAGTTTATAGATTGTATGTAAAGAAAAGGACTGGGATCCATAGTTCACTAGAGGTAGCTCTCCTTAAGATAGATAACATGCTGGGTAAACAAATTACAGCGGGGCAATTGACAAACACCGAGAAAGCAATACATGCATATACTAATCATCTTGACTCCTTTGAGACTTGATTGGGCATTACAACATTATACATAGACCGCCATCCAACTGCATCTATGACTAATAATCCACCTTCAGGTTATCATCCGAACCCCCTCCAGTATTAAGTTGCACGCAACATATTATTGCTTTACGAATTGCGTGTAAAGTAAACAATACGATTGTTCTATGAACAAAGGATTGTTGTTTTCTCCCTAGTAGCAACAGCACATCTAGTACCTTAGAGATTTTTTTCACTTCCCCAGATTACGAGAGGCATGAACCCACTATCGAGCATAAATACTAACTCTTGGAGTTGCTAGCATCTACTTGGCCAAGATAGCTACTAACAACGGAAAGCATGCAAGATCACAAATAACAAAGACATGATAGAATCAATAATCAATCTGAAATGGAATCTCAATATCCATCGGATCCCCGCAAACACAACATGTATGATTACAAATAGATGATCTTGATCATGAACGGAGCTCACAAGATCTAAACATGAAAGCACAAAGGAGGAGAACCAGCCATCTAGCTACTACATGGATCCGTAGTCCAAGGATGAACTACTCACGCATCACACCGGAGGCTTGCATGGTGATGAAGAAGGCCTCCAGGGTGAATTCCCCTCTCCGGCAAGGTGTCGGGAAGAGCTTCAGATCCCTCCCGATCTAGGGATGGAGATGACGGCGGCTACAGACTCTTTTGTGGATTTTTGATCGGGCCCTTAGGGTTTTCGTCCCGAGGGCAATATATAGGCGGAAGGGGAGGACAGGGCTGGCCTCACCACCCCCTGGCGTGGGCCAGGCTGGGCCGCGCGGCCAGGTGGTGTGGTGGCCCCCTGGCCCCTCTCCATCTCGTACTCTGGCACTTGATGACTTCCGGAAAAATAGGCACTTTGGCTTTTGTCCCGTCCAATTCCGAGAATATTCATTTTCTGACTTTCCTGGAACCAAAAACAATAGAAAATAGGCAGCTGGCACTGTGGCTCTTGTTAATAGGTTAGTCCAAGAAATCATATGAAAAGTACTCCAAAGTGTGGACAAAACACAAGAAAGTGGATAAAACCAAGCATGGAACATCAAAAATTATAGATACATTTGCAATGTATCAGTGGTTTGTGAAAAGAACACACATCCAATGACTCTAGCTGTGGATCCATATGTGGTCTATGAAAAGAACACACATGTAATGCCACTGGTGGATCCATATGTGGTTTGTGAAAATAACAGACATCCAATGACTCTAGCTGGTGGATCCATATGTGGTCTATGAAAAGAACACACATGCTCATGTGTTTTATGAAAAGAGGAGACGTTCACCGACTCTGGTGGATCCATATGTGGCTTGTGAGAAGAATAGACATGCAATGACTCTAGCTGTGGATCCATATGTGGTCTATGAAAAGAATACACATGCAATGACTCTAGTGGATCCTTATGTGGTTTGTGAGAAGAACATACTTGCAATGACTCTGGTGGATCTATATGTGGTTTGTGAAAAGAACACACCTGCAGTGACTCTAGTTGTGGTTAATGAAAAGAACACATGAAATGACTCTAGTGGATCCATATGTGGTTTGTGAAAAGAACACACATGCAATGGAATTGGTGGATCCATATGTGGTTAATGAAAAGAACATACATGCAATGACTCTAGTGGATCCATATGTGGTTTGTGAAAAGAACACACATGCAGTGACTCTAGTTGTTGTTAATGAAAAGAATACACATGCAATGACACTTGTGGATCCATATGTGGTTTGCGAAAAAGCACACATGCAATGACTCTAGCTGTGGTTAATGAAAAGAACACACATGCAATGAATTCTGGTGGATCCATATGTGGTTTGTGAAAATAGCACACATGCAATGACTCTAGCTGTGGTTTATGAGAAGAACACACATGCAATGACAATGGTGCATCCATATGTGGTTTGTGAAAAGAACACACAAGCAATGAACTCTAGTGTATCCATATATGGTTTGTGAAAAGAACACACATGAAATGAAATCTGGTGGATCCATATGTGGTTTGTGAAAAGAACAGACATGCAATGAGTCTAGTTGTGGTTAATGAAAAGAACACACATTTCAATGACACCAGTGGATCCATATGTGGTTTGTGAGAAGAACTCACATACAATGACTCTAGCTGTTTCCATATGTGGTTTATGAAGAGAACACACATCCAGTGACTCTAGGGCTGTGGTTTATTAAAATAACACACATGCAATGACATTGGTGGATCCATGTGGTTTATGAAAAGAACAGACATGCAATGAACTCTGGTGGATCCATATGTGGTTTGAGAGAAGAACAGGCATGCAGTGACACTAGTGGATCCATATGTGGTTCATGAGAAGAACTGACATGCAATGACTCTTGTGGATCCATATGTGGTTTGTCAGAAGAATAGACATGCAATGACTCTGGTGGATCTATATGTGGTTTGTGAAAAGAACACACATGCAGTGACTCTAGCTGTGGTTAATGAAAAGAACACACATGCAATGACACTTGGGGATCCATATGTGGTTTGTGAAAACAACACACATTTCAATGACACTGGTGGATCCATATGTGGTTTGTGAAAAGAACAGACATGCAATGAACTCTGGTGGATCCATATGTGGTTTGTGAAAAGAACAGACATGCAATGAACTCTGGTGGATCCATAGGTGGTTTGTGAAAAGAACACACATGAAATGACTCTAGTTGTGGTTCATGAAACAAACACACATGCAATGACACTAGGGGATGCATATGTGGCTAATGAAAACAACACACATGCAATGACACAGGTGGATCCATATGTAGTTTGTGAAAAGAACACACATGAAATGACTCTAGTGGATCCATATGTGGTTCATGAAAAGAACAGACATGCAATGACTCTAGTGGATCCATATGTGGTTAATGAAAAGAACACATATGCAATGAACTCTAGTGGATCCATGTGTGGTTTGTGAAAAGAACAAACATCCAATGACTCTAGGTGTGGTTTATGACAATAACACACATCCAACAAACTCTAGTAGATCCATGTGGTTTATGACAATAACACACATCCAATGAACTCTAGTGGATCCATGTGGTTTATGAGAAGAACACACATCCAATGAATTCTAGTGGATCCATGTGGTTTATGACAATAACACACATCCAATGAACTCTAGTGGATCCATGTGGTTTATGAAAATAACACACATCCAATAAACTCTACTGGATCCATGTGGTTTATGAAAATAACACACATCCAATGAAATCTAGTGGATTGATGACCCACAAGTATAGAGGGTGTATCGCAGTATTTTCGAGGGAAGTGAATCCCAATTTATTGATTCGACACAAGGGGAGCCAAAGAATATTTATAAGCCTTAACAACTGAGTTGTCAATTCAGCTGCACCTGGAAACAATCTTGCTCATAGCAGTTTATCAGTAGCAACAGTTTTGTAGTAGAAATAGTAAAGTAGCAGCAGTAGTAAAGTAAAGACAGCAGTGACAATAGCAGTAACAGTAGGATTCGAGTGCGGTAGGCATAGGGATGGATAGGCGGGCGTTGCATGGATAAGACAATTCACATAGCAATCAGAACATAGGGCAATTGCAGATAAATAAGATAAAGCATCCAAGTACTAGATAATCCTAGGCATGTGTTCCATATATAGTCATACGTGCTCGCAATGAGAACTTGCACAACATCTTTTGTCCTGCCAGCCCGTTTGCAACGGGGCCTCAAGGGAACTACTGGCAATTAAGGTGATCCTTTTAATAGAGCACTGGAGCAAAGCATTAACACTCCATGAACACATGTGATCCTCACATCAAAGCCATTCCCCCCGGTTATCCCGATTTTTGTCACTTCGGGGCCATTGGTTCCGGACAACAACGTGTGTATACAACTTGCAGATAAGACCATAAACAATACTATCATAATGAATCAATAACATGTTCAGATCTGAAATCATGGCACTCGGGCCCTAGTGACAAGCATTAAGCATAACAAGTCGCAACAAAGTCATAAAGCACTAATAAAAGATACTAGGCACCATGCCCTAACAATCTGATGCCATTACATGAACGATCTCATCCAATCCCTACCATCCCCATAGCCTACAGCGGGGGATTACTCACTCATAGATGGGGGAAACATGGATGATCGATGGTGATGATGATGGCGATGATCTCCTCCAATTCCCCGTCCCGGCAGGGTGCCAGAACGGAGTTTCTAGTGCTGTTTTGTGGAATCTGATGGTGGCGGCAAAGCGGAACTCCTTCTGGAAAAACATCGACCCCCCCTGAGTTTTTAGGTCAGAAGGCAACTTATAGGCGAAGAGGGAGACCGAGGAGGTGCCTGGGGGGCCCACACCACCCCCTGGCGCGGCCTGGCCTGGCCCGCGCCACCAGGTGGTGTGGCCACCCCTGGCTCTTCTCCGTCTCATATTCTGGCTCCTGGAGTCTTCGGGTGAAATAGGATTTTTGGCATATTTTCCGGGATTTTTCCTGATAGTTGATTTTCTGCACAAAAAGTAGACACCAAGGCAATTCTGCTAAAAAACAATGCCAGTCCGTGTTAGTTGCATCCAAATCACACAAGTTTAGAGGAGAAACAATAGCAAAAGTGTTCGGGAAAGTAGATACGTTTTGGATGTATCTTGGATCCATGTGGTTTATGAGAATAACACACATGCAATGAAAACTCTGGTGGATCCATATGTGGTTCATGAGAAGAACACACATCCAATAAACTCTAGTGGATTCATCTTGGCATAATTTGATTTATGCCACGATGTATTTCATTGTACAAGACACTCACTTTCCATTTTTATACTACTCAGTTTTGCCCTTGGTTTTTTGATACTACTCAGTTTTGCCTCTCTCTCTCTCTCTCTCTCTCTCTCTCTCTCTCTTTCGTAGAAGCCCAAACATGTGCTCACTCTGTCTGCTACGCCCTGATTTCTGGTCACAGTTTGTCGTGGTGGTGGCACGGCAGATGCCATGGGTAGGCTAAAGGTTGGGGCCAATGGATGCTAGTGGGATCTGGGGAGGGAAGATGTAGTTGATTCTACACACAGAAAGCTAACGCAAAGATCTTTATTTCTCCTTCCTTGGGCTACAAGTGCTCCTTGAGCTGCATACAAGGAGAAAGAGAGAACTTTACCAGCCTAAAGGTACTAAGAATGAGTCGATCCCTTCATCAGGGTCCAAGTCTCCCCTTATAAAGGAGAGCCCTGGGTTCTTCTAGGGCGGACGTGGCAAGCATATTCGAGGAATATGCTTGTCCTAATATAGTAGTTCGGCGCTCCTCTTTTCCTGTCGCCCTTCTCACTGCGGTAAGATTCCAGAGGGCCCCTCCTGCGTGCCTCGGGCTCCAGAACCGTCACCTCCGTGACCTCCTTCTGCCCCTTTGTCGTTCTGCACACTTGTCTTTAGCTCTTGGATCTGCTCAGATTCCGTGACTAGGGTTTGACTTTGGGCTTCTCCTTCTCCTGCAAGCTTCGTATCATTCGGCCCTTCCTCGCGTAACTCGGCCTGTCCTTCACCTGCATTAAGATCATTCGGGCCAACCCGGCCGACTTACGCCATATCTCGGCCGGGTAATGCCTTGCCATTACTACTGAGGTTCTGCCTTTCCCTATCTCGGCCGACCTTTACAAGACTCGGCCAGCTCAGGATATAACTCGGAAACTGGACGGGGAATAATCCTTTCGTCTTTCCCCGTCCTTACCCTATCCGGGGTTACCTCCCCAACATTAGTCCCCGAAGCTGATATGGTCCTGCCGATAATCTCGGCCGGGTCGTATCAGTTTTATGATACTTATTATGCATTCTTTCCGAGTTATCTCCTGTTCGTTCGCGGTAACATTGTATTTACCAGGGCATGCCTCGTCTTACGTGTCATCCTCATCATTGTTTCTCTATTTTTTTGTTCCTATACAGTGTTTACTGACAAGCTACAGTTACTGTCGCGCCTGTTGCGCCGTTGCTGCGACGCCTCGTGCGCCGTTCTCGTTGGGGATCGTGAGCTACTTGGTCAATCGTGTGGTCCTTGGTGCGGCTCCGCTCAGCGACGCGTGGTCGTGCAGCACACACGATCTACACGACGAATCGCCACACCCACGATCCCACTACCCCGCAGGTGGCTCGGTTATAAAGAGGGGCGCGGCGCCTGGGAGTTTCACTTTCCCCTTCTCGCTCGCTCGCACCCTTCTTCTTCCTCGCGCTTCTACGCTCGTTCGTGGTTCCGCCGCCGCGCGCTCAACTGGTTCTGCGACGAGGAGGACTCCGCCGCGTTGCTCCGTCTGCCTCGTCGCCGCTCACTTGTTTCGGCGTCGTCGCCGGTGAGTTCTTTTCGGCCTTGCCGCCTAGGCTTTCCTCTAGATCCCTTCGTTTCCTCTTTGTTCTTGCGCCGCGGTTCTGTCGTTATTCCGCCGCCGTCCTTGCGTAGAATTGCGACGGGGCCTCGTAGCTCTAAGTTCTCCTCCGCCACGAGTTTTTCCTCCGGCGATCTTTCCAGCGAAACCATGTCTAGTTCCTTTAGCGGTGCCCTCGTAGATGATGATGATGCTGGCTCTGGGCCCGAGCGAGGCTCATGGAAGGGCTCCTCAGTTACCCGGCGGGAGATCGAGTGGCTCATCCGAACCCGAAGGATTCCTGCCGAGGTCTCTTGTCGTTTACCCGGCAACGAGTTATCTCCGGATGTTAGGGAGGGCGAGTATGTAGTTTTTATGTCACATTTCTCGTGCGGCTTTGGTCTCCCTCTTAGCGATTTCGCAAGAGAGTTTCTCGACTACTTCGGCCTTCAGCCGCATCATCTTCCTGCGAATGCCATCGCTTCTCTTTCTGCATTCATCTCCGCCTCGGAGGGATACTTTGGCCTATGGCCGTCCGTGCACATCTGGTCGAAGTTCTTCCAGATTCGTTCTAATGTAGTCCCTGACAAGTCTCTGCACCCTTCCGAGAAACTGCTTACTCAGTGCGGGGCGGCGTCCATTACACCTCGGAGGAAATTCGTATTTCCTCGTGTCACCGGGCTAGAGTCGTGCAAGAAGTGGCACAAATCCTTCTTTTATGTCAAGAACAGAGGGACGGAAGACAAGATTCGGCTCCCTGCCTTCTCCATTGGTCCGCCTTCCAAGGTGAATTGGACTTACAATCCGAGGAGGAGTCACGTCTTGGCCGAGCTTTTCGAGACTCGGCTCAAGGAGCTGATCCGGGCAGGGTTATGCGGCGAGGACTTCATGGCTACCTTCATCAGTAGCCGAGTTTGCCCATTCCAGAAAAGGACACACAAACTTTGCTACATGAGTGGTCCACTTGATCCCAACCGAGTCTCGACCGTCGAGCTGGACAACTACCTCGTCTTCAAGCGTGTCCGTGCTATATTTAAGACGGAGATGCCTGAAGATTGGACTTGGGGATTGAAAACTTTTACCCACGAGCATCCTCCTCCCGCAGTAAGTTCAACCATTAATGCTTTGATTTTCTATTGTTTTCATAACTTGTTTTCGCTAACCTTCCTTCTTTTTCGCCTCACAGAGGTTCGCCGAGCAAAAGGACGAGGATGCCGAGGTTTTGTCGCTTCCGTGGACTGCGGACCGGAATACCCCGGACGTTGGGGAGCCGAACTCCAAAGAATTTGTCCCTAAGTCGGATCCCGCTCCGGCCCGCGCTCGTGGCAAGACTTCGGTCCATGAGGAGGAAGGTGATTCGGACGAGGTCCAAGTTCTTGAGGTAGTTGCCGCAATGCCTATTTCTTATGCATTTCCGGCTTCTACTTTCCCAGCTAATCCGGCCGGTCAGGTTCACGACGCCGAGCCTATTGCTTCCCGGCCCGCAGTTACCTCGGGGAAACATGGGGCTCCTGCCAGTGCCTCAGAGGCGGCCCCCAAGAAACGAATGAAGAAGTCTGCTCCAAATCCTCCCAGGCGCAAGACCATGCCTGGGGTCGCAGGGTAAGTTCCTTTTGCTCGTATTTCTTGTTCCTCTCTTTCTGTTTTTCATCTTGACACCCTTTTTTCTTTATTATTTTCGCAGTGCTCCGCTTTTCGTTAAACCTGGCGGTCCTAGCATGACTAGCCGCCCGATTCGGCAGCCGTCTCCACCGCCCGTTGAAGATACTAGGATTCCCAGTCCTGCTCGTGTTGCCTCTCCTTCAGCTCCGAATCAGTCGCCCCCTCGTCACGATGCGCCTGATACTCGTGTCTCCGAGATTTCTACCGAACCCGTTGCCCCTCCATTGAATCCGAGCATATCCACCGAGCCTCTTTCTACCTCGGTAGCTCCTACAGTAACCCCAGCCCCAGCCGTGGTCGTTAATACCCCGGCGTCCTCTGCGCCTGTGATCCCTCCTGCTTCTAAAGGAACTGTTCCCATTGCCGAGGTATCGGCTTCTGCTGGTGCCTCCTCTAAAGTGAGAAAAACTGTTGCCGCCAAGGCTTCCACTTCTCCAAAAGGTCTTGCCGGCTCTTCTCAGCCGAGTATTGCCGACGTGCTGCGCAAAGGGATTGCTCCCGCCAAAGCCTCCGTTACTCCGGCCGCCGGTACCCAGCTTGCTCTTCATAAGAGCCCTGCTGCCTCGGTAATTGCCCATCACGTCCGGGGTAAAGTCCTTACTCGGACGGCCAGTGGGAACAGCCTCGGCTCGCTGGTGGAATATGCTCATAACTGGAATGCTGCTGATCAGCTCGAGGGCAATCCAATCAGTCAGCCGTTTCAACTTTCCGACATCAGCAGCCGTTTGGATGAAGCTGCCAAGATCATTCTGGATAGCAACAAGATGAACGAGGTAATTGCTGCTTCTCAGGGTTTTGACTGATTCTCCATATGCTATTATATATACATTAGTCCCCGAAACTTGCAAACGAGTAATTTATTATTCGCTTGGAAGTTTTTATAGTGCTCTACTTAACTCGACTTAATCTAGGGTTCGAGCCTATATCGGAGTAGATCTATCTTAAACTTTGCTTAAATTTTACTTAACTGTTCTTTCCATGTCTAGCCACATAGGTCCGGGTTACGCTTTCGCTTAACTCGAATCTACTTCTGGCTTTGAATATCCAGCCACCTAGATCTGGGAGTTTTTGCTTAACTCGGATCTGATTTGGCTTTGAATATCCAGCCACCTAGGTCCGGGTTAAGTTTTCGCTTAACTCGGAGCTGATTTGGCTTTGAATATCCAGCCACCTAGATCTGGGTTAAGTTTTCGCTTAACTCGGATCTGATTTGGCTTTGAATATCCAGCCACCTAGGTCCGGGTTAAGTTTTCGCTTAACTCGGAGCTGTTTTGACTCTGAATATCCAGCCACCTAGATCTGGGTCTTAACTTGGAGCTGTTTTGGCTTTGAATATCCAGCCACCTAGATCTGGGTTAAGTTTTCGCTTAACTCGGATCTGATTTGGCTTTGAATATCCAGCCACCTAGGTCCGGGTTAAGTTTTCGCTTAACTCGGATCTGATTTGGCTTTGAATATCCACTCATCGTTTGTTCTATTGCTCAGGTTGCACATGACCGGCGGACTGCTGAATTTCAAAGACTGCTTTTCTCGCACAGGAAGTTGGAAGAAAAATATGAAAAAGTTCTTCCTGTGGTGAAGAAAGCAGGTAAGTCGACCATTTTCCTTGTCATCTCTGATATTGTCATTGTTTTGTATGCGGGATGTCGGCTTACTTTGTGGGTTAACAGGTAACATCAATAATCTCAACATTCGTCTTGAAAAGAAAATCAAGAACTTGGAAGGTTAGTTTTCCATTTACCTCATACTTTTCCCTTTCTAAAACGTGCACTAAGTTTCTTTTACTTTGTTTGACTTTGGTAAAGCCGAGATACGAACCTTTGCGGCATCTCACCAAGATTGTATGCCCATGCCTGATGTGATGCTGCATTTTTTAGAACAAAGCGCTACCCACTCGGCACAGCTAAAGGAAAAGGATGATGAAATAGCTCGCCTAAGCGTCGAAGTGGAGGCCCTTAAGCTCTCTCAGAGGTCCGAATTACAAAAGGTCGATCAGGAATTCTCTAAGGAGAAGAATCGGCTAGCTCTGGAGCTGCAGAAGAATAAAGAACTCCTTGAGGCTGCCGAACTAAAAATTTGTGGAATGAGCGAGGAAATCGCTTCTTTTGAGAAGAGCAAGATCATCTAGGCTAAAGACCTCCAGAAAATGTTGAGTTATATTCATTGTAAGTTTCTTATCATAGCCGGATTATGTTTTTTCTGTCTTTGCTGTCTCCTGACGCATTCGTGTTTTGCGCAGGTCATTTCCCAGAAGCTAAGCCTGTGAGCTCGAAAGCGGTTCTTGCAGCTCGTGCACGCCGAGGTGTCCCTGTTGACATTGATTCGGAGTACTCAATGGAAGATTTCCTTGTCGCTGTCGGCGCTGCTGTTGGTCCGATGAAAATTATGGGCAGGGACTTGGTGCAGGCAGCTATCCGAGCCTACCATGTTCTCTGGCCGAATACCTCTGGGACTCCTAATATCAGCGAGGTCGAATTGCTGGTGAAAAGATTAATGGCCTCTGAAAAACAACTAAGTCTCTGGAGGGAATCAGCTGGGCGAGCTGGCGCTGATATGGCCCTCACCGTTATCATGTCATGGTACGAAGACATTTCTCTTGATATCCTGAGGAATTTTCGCACAGGTTCCCGTTGGGTTGAGGACCCCACCTTTCTTGCTCTTCGGCAAGCTCGCGCCTTCCAGCTTGTTGAGTATGCCGACGTGCATACCTGGAATGAAGGTCCGAGCTTTCTCCCGAACTCAGACGATGAGGTTGTGGTAGAGGATACATCAGACGATAACTCGGCTGAACAGGGTGAAGGTGCAGATGATTCGGCTTCCTCTGGTGACTCCAGTTCGAGCTCGGACGGCAACGGTGACGCGCGATCCTCCTCCAAAGGTACTGGGCATTCAACTGCGCAAACTGATGCCCCACAGCAGCCTCCAGCTTCAGCCGAAGTCGTACCTGGGTCTGTGGAAAGCGAGGCAACCTCGGCCGAGGTTCCGCCTATCTCGGCGCATCCGGCTCCTAACACAACTATTGCCTCTCCAACGGAAAATCTTTAAGTTATTACTTGTCCCTGGTATGCCGGGCGTACGATGTCCGTGGAACACTTGTTTATTTCCTGTATGACCTGAATCTCCTTTTGCCTCACATTGCTGCGACATATAAGTTTGCAGTTAGTATAACTTTGTTTAAGTGGGTTTCCCTCCGAATTCTTGCTTTGGTAGCCTGCAATTTTTTGTTGTTAGGATGTATCTTTGTCTGAGTAATCTGGGTGTGAGCTTCGAACATCATACGGGGTTGATCTGTTCTTATTCTGAGTGCTGAAGTGTGATACCTTTTTTTTATCAAAGATTGACTGCTACTTTGGAACAATATATGGCAGTCCCCGAGTGACTGCCTGTTCCACTGAAGTCTAGTGTGTAAACTAAATTTCAGGAACAATATAAGACCACCGCCGAGGCGCTGCTCAGGGTGTCAAGTTTTGGTGCTCAACATAACACTGCGGCGGTATATGTTAGTTCTCTAGTCGCTGCTTTGAATGCCGAGATTTAGTACATAAAACGAAATTTCAATAACCTATAGCAGTCCCCAAGTCACTGCTCTGGATGCCGAGGTTTAATACATAACATGAAATTGAAATAACATATGGCAGTCCCCGAGTCACTGCTCTGGATGCCGAGGTTTTAATACATAACATGAAATTGAAATAACATATGGCAGTCCCCGAGTCACTGCTCTGGATGCCGAGGTTTTAATACATAACATGAAATTGAAATAACATATGGCAGTCCCGGAGTCACTGCTCTGGATGCCAAGGTTTAATACATCATTGGTCCTTGACCTTAAAATACTCTTCTATGAGTAAAATGGACGAAGCAAGGCTACATTCCATGGCCGCTTCGTTTCTTCGCCAGCTTTGTCTGCCTTGTTCCTTCCGGGGGATTGAGCATCAATTAGATAATACGCATCGTTATGTAATGCCTTGCTCACGATGAATGGTCCCTCCCATGGAGGTGACAGCTTGTGCATGCCGGTCGTGCGTTGCACCAGTCGGAGGACTAAATCTCCTTTTTTGAATACCCTTGGATTCACCTTCTTGCTGTGATATCGTCGTAGGTTCTGCTGATAAATAGCTGATCGTGATAGTGCCAGTTCTCTGGCTTCTTCTAGCAGGTCTACAGTATCTTGCCGAGCTATTTCGTTTACCTCCGAGGTTGTATACTAAGTAACTCTTGGCGAGTCATGTATTATGTCGGCTGGAAGCACGGCCTCTGCCCCGTATACTAGAAAGAATGGTGTATACCCTGTTGACCTATTTGGAGTAGTTCTGAGGCTCCATAATACGGCTGGGAGTTTCTCAATCCAGCATCCTGCCGACCTTTGCAGTGGTTCAACAAGTCGTGGTTTTATTCCTGACAATACTAGTCCATTAGACCTTTCCACTTGCCCATTAGACGCTGGGTGAGCCACAGAGGCAACATCTAACCTTATGTGTTTTTCTCTACAAAATCTGGCGAAGGCTCCTTCTGCAAAATTTGTGCCATTATCTGTAATAATACTGTGCGGGTACCCATATCTTAAAATAATATCTTTGAGAAATTTCACTGTTGTGGGCCCATCGCATTTTTTATTGGTTTCACTTCAATCCATTTTGTGAACTTGTCCACCATAACCAATATGTGGGTCATTCCCCCTCGGGCCGGCTTAAATGGTCCCACCATATCTAAGCCCCACACAACAAATGGCCAAGTGATGGGTATTGTTTTTAACTCGGCCGATGGCATATGTATCTTGGTTGCGTATCTCTGGCAACCATTGCATTTTTCCACCAACTCTTTGGCTTCTTTCAACACCGTCGGTAAATAAAATCCATGCCTGAATGCTTTGGCTACCAAGGCACGAGATGAGGCATGGTGTCCACACTCTCCTTGATGTATATCTAGGAGGATCTCCTGGCCTTCTGCCGAACTCACACATTTCTGCAATACGCTTGTGACACTTCTTTTATATAGCTCATTGTTTATGATCGTATAAGCTTTCGCTCTCCTTACAGTTTGTCTTGCTAATACTTCATTGCTCGGTAACATCGCGTCTTTAAGGTAAGAGAATATGGGTTGCGCCCATAGCGGTGTGATTTCTTCTGGTGTGGTTTCACAGTCTATCTCCATGTTTTCTGCCGACATATCCACCTCTGCCTTCTCCATAATTGTGCTTACTTCTGCTGTCCTCCTCTTGGGGGGTTCCGAGTCATATTGCTGGTCTACTTCCATCGGCGCATTATCTTCTGCTGAATTTGCCGGAATAAAGATAGATTAGGATTCTGGTGACGGGATTATTGATGGTTTTCTGAGGTGTTCCAGGGCAATACCCGGGGGAATTGACTGCCGGGTTGATCCGAGTTTTGATAACGTGTCTGCGGCATCATTTTCTGCCCGAGGTACGTGGTGAAATTCACATCCTTCAAAGTACCCACTGATCTTTTGCACATGAAATCTGTATAAAGCCATATTGGCATCTAATGCATCCCCATTGCCTAAGACTTGCTGTACCACTAGATCCGAGTCCCCATAGCATAAGATTCGGCGTATGCCAATCTCTTTTGCTACTTTCAATCCATGGACCAGTGCTTCATATTCGGCTACGTTGTTGGATGCGGCAAAATGTATTTGTAGTACATATTTCAGCTGATCTCCTTTGGGCGAGGTTAACACTATTCCTGCCCCCAAACCAGTTCTTAGTTTGGAACCATCGAAATGCATCGTCCAATAATTTGGATCTGGTAATGGTGGCTCATATTGCACTTCGGCCCAATCTACGAAGAAGTCGGCGACTGCTTGAGATTTGATTGCATCTCTCCTATCAAATTGTGGAGCGTATGGTGACAATTCGATTGCCCATTTTGCTATTCGGCCACTTGCATCTTTGTTGCTCAATATGTCGGCTATGGGAGCTTCACAGATCACTCTGATGGGATGCTCTTCGAAGTAATGTTTAAGCTTTTTTGCCGACATATACACCCCATAAGCCATCTTCTGATAATGTGGGTAATTCTGTTTTGAAGTGGACAACACCTCACTTAAATAATATACCGGCCTCTGTACCGACTTATTATCTTCAAGTCGTTCTACTACGACTACAGCACTTACTACTCTATTGGTAGCCGCTATATAGAGTAACATAGGCTCTTTTGATAATGGAGAAGCCAAAATAGGTGTTGTGACCAACATTTTTTTCAACTCATGAAACGCGCTGTCCGCTTGTGGAGTCCAAACGAATTTATCTGATTTCTTCATCAGCTGATATAATGGTAGCGCCTTCTCTCCCAGCCGACATACAAACCGGCTGAGCGAGGCTAGACAACCCGTGAATTTTTGCACATCATTTAAGCATCTTGGCAATTCCATTCTTTCTACTGCCTTTATCTTTGTTGGGTTGGCCTCTATACCTCGGCTAGATACAAGAAAACCGAGTAATTTTCCTGCCGGCACGCCAAACGTGCATTTTTCCGGGTTAAGCTTCATTCGGAACCTTCTCAGGTTCGCAAAAGTCTGCCGTATATCTTCCAGCAACGTTTTGCTTTCCTTGGTTTTGATGACCACGTCATCTACATATACTTGTACATTTTTTCCTATCTGATCCTGTAGACATTTTTGCATATATCTCTGATATGTTGCTCCTGCGTTTCGCAGGCCGAATGGCATTGTGCGATAGCAATAAGCCCTGTATGGGGTAATAAACGCAGTCTTTATTTGATCGGCTGGATTTAACGGTATCTGGTGGAAACCAGAATACGCGTCTACAAATGACAATAACTCACAACCAGCGGTCGAATCAATGACTTGGTCTATTCTAGGTAATGGAAAAGGATCTTTTGGACACGCCTTGTTCAGGTTCGTGTAATCGATACACATTCGCCATACAATGGCTACATTGGGATCATCCTTCTTCTTTTCTACTAGCACCGGATTCGATAGCCAATCCGGATACAGCACCTCCATGATGAACCCGGCTGCGAGGAGCCGAGCTATTTCATCCCCTAGTATTTTTCTCCTGTCTTCGGCGAAGCGGCGGAGAGGTTGCTTCACTAGCCTTGCTCCTGGCCTTACATTCAAAGAGTGCTCAGCCAACTCCCTCGGAACGCCTTGCAGATCCTGAGTTGACCATGCAAATATGTCCCGATTCTCACGGAGGAAGTTGGTGAGATCGCTTTCCTATTTAGCGTCCAGGCCTGCACCAATAGTAACAGTACGCTCCGGGAATTGCTCATCTATCTGAAACTTCTTCGTTTCTTTAGTCGGCTGAAAAGAGACACTGCCATGCGGGTTGGCTAGTGCCGGCATGTTCAGCTGCGCCGACTGAGCGAGGGCTGCTACCTCCTGAATCCTTCTTTTTTCTCTTGCTATAACCAATGATTCGGCCAAATTTGACCCGGCTGAAGCACACTCCATTGACTTCTTGTAATCCCCTGCAACTGTTATCACCCCTTGTGGTCCGGGTAGCTTCATTTTCAGATAACTTACATGACAGTTGCCCATGAATTTGGCCAACGCTGGTCGTCCGAGTAAAGCATGATAACAACTCTCTAGATCCACCACCTCAAACTCTAAGTTTTCTGCTCTGCAGTTATCTCTTGTGCCGAATAACACATCCACCCGGACCTTACCAATGGGTTCACATGAAAGCCCTGACACTATCCCATGGAAAGTGGTCCTCGTGGACTGCAACATGTTCTGTGATATTCCAAGTTTATGCATGGTATCTTTGTACATGATGTTGATACTACTTCCATTGTCAATGAGTACTTTTGAGAATTTCACATTGATGCTTGGTCCAACAAATGTCGGATCCAACACGAGTGCATATGATCCGGGATTCGGCATTATCTTGGGATGATCCTTTATGCTCCAAGTTACTTCCTGATCCGACCAAGGCACATATCTTGGTACCGCCGGCATAACTGCATTCACCTCCATATGCCGGCGCTGCACGCTTTGCTTGTCTTGCTGTTCCGTTGTCAATAGGATTGATGATGTTCCCTGTAATCATTGCGTCCGGTATTCGCTGGATTTGTCCTTCCATCCTGGACTTGGTTCATCACTTGATGCACCGCGTCTCTCCGATCCGAATTATCGTATCTCGGAGGAGGGGGCGGTAACATCAGTTGCTGTGCATTTGCTCCAGTCAACTGTGGCTGATGCTGCTGATGTACTTGATGGGGTGCCTGAACCCCTGCGGGGTTCCCCATTGCATTCTTCATCCATGCACATTGGCGGGTGGTATGGTTGGCTGGCCTGGATGGGTTTGACGTGTGAAATTTGCACGGCTGATCTAACATGGATTCGAACGTGTACTTCGGCCTCTCCTACCACTGTTTCTTTTGTTCTGGGGTCCACTGCCTTTTTCCTTCATTTCTTGGTGTCCACTGCTGAGGACCATTCTTCTGCCGTTGAGTTTCTCCGTGACTCGGTAGGTCTTGCGCTACTGCCGCCACTTGGGCCGAATTATATCTATAATCCGGCCTTTCCTCTCTTCTTCTTCCTCTGAAATCACCGCGCCTGGATGACCCGGCCAAATCTCTTGCATAATGGTCCTGTTGCTCGTGGTGATCCGCCGACATTAATTCTGGTTGCGTCGGGTCTCCTAACGCGTAGGAGTTCGCTATTCTTATAGTTTCTGCCAGTGTGGTCGGCATATCTCTTTGCAGACGTTGCCACAATACGCTGCCATAACGGCATCCTTGCGCGAACCACGCTATTGCTTGCGATTCTATAACTCCTTCACATGAGTTTCTCAGGTTGCACCACCGAGTTAAAAATTCTCTATCTGTTTCATTCGGCCTCTGCTTGCACATGGCTAACTGTTGTGGCCTGTTCGGCCTCTTGTACGTGCTGGTAAAGTTGCTGACAAACATTTCCTCAAAATCCAGCCAACAGTTGATACTGCCCGCTGGTAAATTATTCAGCCACACCCTAGCTGGTCCTTCCAGCATTTGTGGGACGTACCGTACTGCCCATCGTAAGTTTCCACCCGCTATTTTTACAGCAGTGGCATAGTCAATTAACCAGTCTTGTGGTTTGGTACTCCCATTATATGTTTCCGTGCCCCTTGCTAGCTGAAAGTTCGGCACAGGTGGTTCTCCCATGATCCGTGGTCCAAAGCATGCCGGCCCTGGCGGACCCTGTTCTTCCAACAACTCGGACCTGTATAGCCGGTCCAGCTTCACTCTTGCATCATTTGATGGCAAACCTCTGTACAGAACTCTGTCCTGTATTCCATAGTAATTGTTTCTGCCATGGATCGCATATTCCATCTCAGAATAACCATCATTATATCTTTCATTAATTTGATTGTGGCGAGCTGGCCTCGTTTCTCTTTCCTGCCGGGGTTCATGCCTTAGTTGCGGGTTGAGTGGCAGTTCTCTCCTTACTTCGATCGGGGTATTGTTCTCTTGATTGCCTCTCGCGGGTTCTCTTCTGCCGAGATCTCCGTTGCCTCGGCTTCCGCCATCTTTCTCAATACGGCCGTGGTTCCTCTCCCCACTGTTACCTCGGCTTGCATTGCCTCTGTTCTCATTTGCCTTTTCGGCCATTGCCGGATCATATGGAACAATTTGCTTGTTCCTCTTTCCTGAGGTTACTGCTTTGTCCCTTCGTGCATTATTTCCGGGTGGATATGCTGCCGCCACAGACAAGGCAGGTGCTGCTCCTGCCGAGTGAACCATTCGCGAGGCCCCCGGCCTCGCCGGGTTTGCTCTGAGCATTTCCTCGTTTTGCTGGTTCACGATGCGCACCAGCTCGTTTACTCTTTCTTGCTGTTTCTGCCGGGCCTCGCCGGTCAACCCCTCTAACTCTAATGCTGCGGCATTTGCCGCTCTTAGGTTTTTTGCCGGGGTACTGTACCTCGGTAAACCCAAATCCACTGATTCTGCTTTATGAGCATCATGCTCTTTATTGATATCATCCATGAGGTTTTTCCCTATCAATCTTAATTCGTCCACCCGTTCGGGTGCGACGTCAAGCTTATTAGCTTTGGCATATTCTCGCAGGGTCCTGTTTAAGGACTCCCGCAAGGCCGACACCTTTTTGGCCTCTACCAGCACCTTTTGCCTGGTTTCCTCCAACTCTGCCTGAGCATTTGCCGGATCAAGTATTGGCGCTACAAGCGTAGTCAAGTTTTCTATGGTCGCCTGAAGAATGTTCTCTGGCCTTTCCAGAGGTGGCCCTCTTACTCTTGGTGCCTTTGGGGTGGTATCCTGCACCTCGGTTGGGTTGGTCGCTGGCGGGATTACCTCGGCGGGTAGCGGTGCGGTCTGCCTGGGTGCGCCTTGTACAGCCGTGGCGGGTTCTCTGCTTGACCCAGCAGCTGCTGCTCCAGTTTGCACTCCGGCCGCGACCATCACCTCGACGTTGCCTGCAGGATGTGCTCTGGGTGGACGGCTCGCAGCGTTAAGAGGTGGCTCTCCTGCAACAATAACTTGGTGAGGATAAAGCTGGAGATGTCGATGCCGACGTAGACCTTGTGCCCGCCCAGGTTGATGAAGACACCATTACGCGGGGGAGTTTTCCCCCTGAAGCTCCCTGCATTGTCGCTGACATAGTCACAGAGATCAAATCTCTGGACCAAGCCAGAAACAACGCGCTCGCCAGTCTTGATGAAGTTTCCCGTCCGGATCATAAGTCCAGCTAGCACCGCTGCCTGCCTCACGGTGGGCGCCAACTGTCGTGGTGGTGGCACGGTAGATGCCATGGGTAGGCTAAAGGTTGGGGCCAATGGATGCTAGTGGGATCTGGGGAGGGAAGATGTAGTTGATTCTACACACAGAAAGCTAACGCAAAGATCTTTATTTCTCCTTCCTTGGGCTACAAGTGCTCCTTGAGCTGCATATAAGGAGAAAGAGAGAACTTTACCAGCCTAACGGTACTAAGAATGAGTCGATCCCTTCATCAGGGTCCAAGTCTCCCTTATAAAGGAGAGCCCTGGGTTCTTCTAGGGGGGACGTGGCAAGCATATTCGAGGAATATGCTTGTCCTAATATAGTAGTTCGGCGCTCCTCTTTTCCTGTCGCCCTTCTCACTGCGGTAAGATTCCAGAGGGCCCCTCCTGCGTGCCTCGGGCTCCAGAACCGTCACCTCCGTGACCTCCTTCTGCCCCTCTGTCGTTCTGCACACTTGTCTTTAGCTCTTGGCTCTGCTCAGATTCCGCGACTAGGGTTTGACTTTGGGCTTCTCCTTCTCCTGCAAGCTTCGTATCATTCGGCCCTTCCTTGCGTAACTCGGCCTGTCCTTCACCTGCATTAAGATCATTCGGGCCAACCCGGCCGACTTACGCCATATCTCGGCCGGGTAATGCCTTGCCATTACTACTGAGGTTCTGCCTTTCCCTATCTCGGCCGACCTTTACAAGACTCGGCCAGCTCAGGATATAACTCGGAAACTGGACGGGGAATAATCCTTTCGTCTTTCCCCGTCCTTACCCTATCCGGGGTTACCTCCCCAACACAGTTGTCACGCGGATCGTGTGCACCAACCGTTGATCCCGTGTGATCCAACGAGGATAGTTGCACACATCGTTCCCTTCACAGTACAGCGTGAGACAACACGAACGTCTCCCTCAGTGAGACTTCTACAAGAAGGAACACGAAGCCGTCCATAGAAAAAGTCGTCAACTGGTCATGTCATGTTTAATCAAGTCTGAAAAGCCTACTGCTGCTGCTACTACGCCACAACACATGCGTCATCGAGTGCATGGTCGTCGATGGGCAGCTGTAATTTATTGCCACTAGATTTTAATAAGACATATCCCATTTTTTACGCAGCGGCTCTCAATCTCACTTCCAACTGTGCCCATCGTAAGAAACTTCCATGCGTTAGCCGGAGGCCGAAGAGCTGAGAAATGGGTCTCAGGGGGGAGGGGGCTCGACGAGACCTAACAACTCCGCCTTCATCGAGTCACTCGCAATCATCAACACTTCCCTCCATCCGATCTTGCACAACCCCATAAATCTCGCCGTACAGCCACCTACCTTCTCCTCTATATTTCCCCTTTTAATTATCGCTAATTTTATGGCCGTGTCAAACTTCGTACATACAAATTGTGTATGCGCCCTTTGCATGCGGCTCAATACAGAACTGCCATGCATGGCCCGGAAAAAAAACGTCATGTACCGTGCGCGTGTCGCGGTGCATGGTGCAGTAGCCTGCACGGCGTGTTGCACGGTGGTGCAACGAAATGTGCCTAGCTTCCATTCACCTTAACTATAGAGCCCCTCTCCACACACCCACTCTCACTCTCGCTCACTCTCCTCACGCAACCCTCTCCAGTGTCCCACCACCTTCTGCAAACTCCCGAGAAAACCCCACCGTGTCGGCAATGGCGGAGGAGGATACGGTGGCCATCATCGCCTCCAAGGCCGCCAGCGAGGAGGACCCCGTCTCCATCCCGGTCCCCCTCGACGCATTGAAAGCAGCCGTCGTCCCCGTCCAGGCTCCCGTCGAGGCATCGATGGCAGTCATTGTTCCCCTAGGCCCTCGTCCCTGCTACCGATGTAGCCGCCAGCAAGGAGGCCCCCGCCGGTCACGAGCATATCCATCTCTTCTGGGACCCCTACGATCTAGAGGAGTACATCGCTCCGGTGAACCCCTACGACACCGGCATCGACGACCCATGGTCAGAGGTAACTAGGGTTTGCTCTCCTTCCCAGGTTCTTCTCCCGTTCCCATCATTGGATGCTAGATCTTGGTTTATTAGGATTCGCTTGTTCACATTTCGATTGCTCGATCTTCTTACATCATCTAATCCTCCCTTTTCCTTTTCTTCTAATAGGTTTACGACAGTGATGTCTGTAGCGATGACGAGTCCAAGCACACCAAAGCTCGTCAGGTGCTGAGGAGGCTACAGACCGGCCAGTACGACGCCTTCTTCGCTAGTGGTGTCTACAGTTGCCCCTTCCGCAGGACGAGACTCGCCGGCATCGACTTCAACTGCGTTGTGATGCATGTAGAGGGCCCTAGCTCTGGCACCCCCAAAGTCGGCCAGACCGTGAACGTCAACGCCTACATCGCTGAACACCAGGCTCTCGGCATTCACCTCCGAAACCTCCAGCGGGTGGCCATCGAAGAGGGTCACATGCCTCCGATCAAGCCCAAGGCCCCCAAGATCAAGGGACTAGGCAGCAAGAAGTGGAGGAAGCTCCAGAGGGAGGAGGCGGAGGCGCATGCGCATGCAAGGAGGGGTTGAACGTGTCTACTGCTGCTGCTAAGCAGCTTCTTTTTATTTTCTATATTTTGCTTGTATCCTATTTCTGCATGCAAGGAAGGGGTTGAATGTATCGAACCTCGTTAAGCAACCTACTTTCTATCGCTACATCCTATTTAGTTGCGCACAACTATATCTACATTTGTTTTGTTTTCTGAATAAATGTATTCTACCTGGTGTGATTTGCTGCTCAAGATTTGCTACCAGATCAGAGGCAAAAAGAGGTCCAAAAGGGAACGAATGATCAAAGAGAGAAGCTTCTCTAGATTTGCTACCAATTTGGGCAAAATGAAACATATCTGTTTAGCGAGAGAGGAAAAAGGTACTCTTTCAAACTGCCAGTTAATGAGCTACCATCTTGACAAGCTACCAGACACATACAGAAACATAATACAAAGAAGTAAAATTTATTTTACTACTCTCACTTGAGGCGCTAGCCATCTTGACAAGCTAACTGAGTTCCACAAAACAGAAACATAACACAAAGGAGTAAAATTTAATTCACTTCTCATCAAACCACTTGAGGCGTTTGCCATCGTTCCTAGGTGACCAACTGCGATCATTCCAGGTGGATCTTATATTATTGGCACTCCACGGCTCACGAAATACAAGTTCGCCCCACCTGGGATCTGACTTGGCTTCCCTATATTTAGCATCCCGCGGCACAATTAGCGATGCATCACAGGCCTGATTGTTGCCGCTAGAAGATGCTACCTCTTTGTTTGCTGCTTTAGTTGCAGCCTCTCTGTCAGCCACTTCTGCTTCAACTGCAGCCTCTCTATCAGCTGCTTCAGATGCAGCCATTTTCTTTGAATATGCATCTTCAAACTCAGCTATTCTATATTTTCTACAAAGGGCTCCCCTAAGATCTTCTTCCCTCTTGCAAATAGGGCAAAACACGAGATAACGTAGAAAGAAAGGGATCTTCTTGTACAGCTGGTAGGTCACGTAAGCATTTATGGCTGCATACTTCAGGTTTATATCAGACAACGACCACTCCTCCCAGAAATCATGCCTATCCGTAGGGAAATCTGCCTTTATTCTGTCGTACGACTCATCGAGGATTCTAGTTACGAGTGATGTCATTCCATCCTTCCTCGAGCCCAGGACCGGCCGTGGGGAGGGGCAGGGTGTGCGGCCGCCCAGGGCCCCAAAATCCAGGGGCCCCACCACCCCAGGCGTGATGTACCGCATGTATGTTTACGTAATAGGCATTGACACTCTGACAGCCAAGGGAAGAAAATGAAAAGAAGGCCTAATGGACCATGTAGAGATCGTGTACGAGCAGGAGAAGCAATAAGCTATCGTCATCGTCTAATCCAACTACTCTACTAGGTGAGGCCGCGATCGGACCTGTCAGCTGTGTGCCACGTGTGGCGCTCGGACCAGGGTGTGTTGAGTATTTCGTCGACACAGCGATCAGCCGATTAGTGTTCGGTGTTCTTCTAGCCGCACGATCACGGTAATAATTCACTGCAATTTATGGTTTTCGTTTTCTCTTTAACTTTTCTTAATTTTGGTTGTCGATCATCGGTTCGTCGACTAGTCGTCTTGCCGATTTCAATTTCTAGGCACTCGATCACGAGAATTGGAGGTATATTGATATTGTGTTACTAATCCCTATTATCTCCATCGCGTATTACATCTTATTTACTGTGACTGCTGCAACGGCTGAAAGAAGTTTTTCAAAGTTAAAATTATTGAAAAACTATCCGGTGTGAACAACGACTCAACAAAGGTTAAATGATTTGGCAACAATATGCATCTAGAAGAAATTATTGAATGACACCCACACCGACCCCATCATAAGTGTCTTTGCATGGAGAAATGCTAGAAAATATTCAAAGTAATATGTATAAATTCTTTGATATACATACTGCTTTTGGATGCATTTAAGTGTTATTAACAACACATATTTACGCGTATTATATCCATCACTATTATTGTGTTGTCTATATTCAGGGCCCCAAGTTTAGTCTCGCCCAGGGCCCCCACATTCTTAGGGCCGGCCCTGCTCGAGCCCCCCATGGTCTTGACAAGACTCTGAATATCGATCTAGTTGTGCATAGGAATTGTAATTCTCTCTTGATGAAATTTTAAAAAATCTGTTGTATTGTCGATATTGCAAAAAACAATTTCTTTTTCTACAAGGAACTAGCGCAGCGCCGAACAATTCCTGTCAGTCCTGAAAGTATGTAGTTTGTCATCACCAAAATTTATAACTACAAATATTTTGTCAATTCAAGATCCTCATCTGAATATAATTTTAAAAAGTTTAGTAAATGCAAGATCAAGACTCTCAGCATTGGATTGTCATAATTTATTTGATCCTATATAAAATTCAGTAGTTGCAAAATGAGCAAATGGATAAAGAACAAGAGGATAAAACCCTAAAAGCGGTTAACTACAGAGAGAAGATCTACAAATCGAGAGAAGTGGTAGACGAGGACGTGTTTCCTCATGGCCAGTTGAACGACGGCGACTTCATTCTGTTCATATGGGTTCTACGGGGTGTACTCGAGGTCCAATCCCACAAACTTGTCCTTGTCTTTCTCAAGCCAACCCTCGTACATCCTCAAGACTCACACCACTGTCTCCTCCTCATTGGTGTAGACGATGTCTATCTTCTTATTGTCATGGGTAGTAGAGCTTGTCTAAAGAGTGCGACGACCTTCCATGGTGGCAAGGAGAAGACGGGAAGAAGACAGATGACATGAAGAAGAAGAGTGGTTTCTGCGAGACAGGGGAACGGTGGAACCGTCAATGCGTTTCTAAGGTAGTGGTTAACGACATGGACGGAAGTCCAAAGAAGAGACGCGTGGTGGTGGCTGTTCCAGCTTCTGAGTAAACAAAAAATAATTATAATGACGATATATGTGCCCTGTTTTGTCACGTCAATACACTACGCTGGTCGTGTTGTCCTATCCACTGTGCCAGTGCTGCAAGCCTACGTGACAGCCACCACGCCTAAGCGACGGGAGCGACATAACAGAGAAAACTGACAGGGGGGCCAACTTGTCGGCCGTTAGCCTGATATTTTGTATTGAAATGTAAAGTTGAATTCGTGCCCAAAAAGACCCTCTGAGTATTTGGCATGCCAACTATAGTCATCGCGGCTGATTACAGGCAACTTGGGTACCGTGTTGCCCGGGCGCTTCAACTTTCGGGCCGCAAAGTGATATTATCCGTTATGCGGGTGTCCCTTGACACCCTAGTCTCCCCCCGATCCCCTGCGCTGCTGCTGCCCTTGCTCGCCTAGGCTCGCTCTCGCTCGTCCCGTGTTGACCAGGTTCGCGTGGATCGGTGTGGTAGTATATGCCCAGTCCGGTTGCACCGGCTCAGGATGAATCTGGCCCCAACGGGCAGAAAATCTGGGGCCCTATAAATTGGCTTCTCTCTCTTTTTTCTAAGTTGCTTCTTCTCCTCTATTTTTTCCAAGATTTGCCCCATTGTTCTAATTCTTGTGAGCTTTATTCTTGTCTTCCCCTCTAATGATTCTTGCCTATATTTGAGGGAAAGATAGAGGAGATCTAGATCTACAATTTGACCAAACCAAATCACCTCTTTGTGAGTGAATCTTTGGGATCTAAATTTTTGGGACATTTTGTGTTATTCCTTTCTTGTTCCCCCAATTGCTTTAGTAGCCTTGTTGGAACTTGAGAGTGAGGATTTGGGGCATTTTGTGGTGTTCTTGCCATTTGCATTAGGTGCATCGGTTTGTGTTCTCTCCAGAGGATTTGTTCGATGATATTAATTGTTGCTTTTCCCTCTTGGGTTCTTGGAACCCTAGACGGTTGTGTGGCCTTTGTGGTGTGTTCTTGGGGGTCTTCAATTAAGTTGTGAAGCTCCCCCAAGATTGAGGCCTTGTTGGCGATTATTGGGAGCCTCCATTGAGTTGTGGAGATAGCCCCAATCTTGTACGGGTTCGGTGACCACCCTCAAGTGTCCCATAGTGGAACGGGTGCTTTCCCGTGTGGTGGGTGCTCGGGAGAATAGGGTGAGGCCTTTGCAGTGTTGGTGGTCTTAGTACCGCCCACCCCTCCAATGAGACGTACTCCCTTGTTGGGAGGAACTCGGTAAAATATCATCATCCCCGCGTGCCTCAGTTATCTCTATACCCGAGCTCTTTGCTTATGCACTTTACATTGTGATAGCCATCATGCTTGAAGTAATCTATATTGCTATCATATTGTTGCTTGTCTTGCTTAGCATAAGTTGTTGGTGCACATAGGTGAACCTTAGTATATCTAGGCTTTGTGCTTACCAAAAGAAAATGTTAGTTTCATTCCGCCATTGTTAAGCCCATCTCGTCGAAGTTTTAATCGCCTATTCACCCTCCCTCTAGGCAACATCCATGATCTTTCACTAGCGTTTCTTTGGCAGCGCTACTTAAAGTTTTCGAAGACCATCATTTCACAAGTTTCATAATCCTTGTGATGATGTGCTCGAATTCGTCATCAGTCAATCTTCCTAGGGCTATAGGGAGCCCTAGATACTTCTCTATTTTTGCTTCTGTAGAAATTCCCGAAGCAGCATGCACCACCATCTTTTGATTGGCTGAGAAATTCCTACTAAAGAAAATAGCCGATTTGTTTTTGTTGACTAACTGACCCGATCCACTTTGGTACGTCTCCAAAATCGCATGCAGTCGTTGAAGGGGATCCGCAGCAAAAAACAAAAAAAATCCTACGTTGGAACCCCAAAAACTGCCTAGGATCTATCTATGTAGTAATGCGGTAATGGCCGATGCATATAGAATACATACCCTTGTAGACCGTATGCGGTTAACATTCCGAGGGGAACGTGGTTGATGTAGTCATACTCGTAGCCGACCTCAAGGTCGCGAAGCTCCTCGCAGGTCACCCCTTGCTCCTTCTTCATCGTGCAGCAGCTCCGGTTCACAACATTCAAGCGCCCCAAGTGTTGCACCTCGTGTCTTCGTACACATCCGGTGCACGATGAGACCTCCAGCTCCCCGAACCCGCCGGGAGTGCGGAAGTTGATATCCGGCTAGGATTCCCTGCAGTGCAACGGCATACTGCAGGTGTGTCTCGTTCGCACAGCCCAAACTTGGGGCCATGGTCACAAGGGCTAGAGAGAGGGAAGGAGGAAGTCAACCAAAGGACTTCTCCAATTGTTGGTGTGTCTCATCCCACCATGGGCACCCCTTTATATAGGTTAAGGGGGTGTGCCTTTCTCAAAGGCTAAGCCATGTGGGACTAAACAAGGGGAATAGAGGAGGGGGAGGCGCATGGGCCTTTAGGGCTTCATGGGCCAGCCGGCCAGGGGTGGGCCCCACCTCGCGCATAGCTCTAGGCTGGCCGGGTGGGCCCCCTTATGGCGGCTGGGCCTTGGCCCTCTCGGCCCTTGGCCCTTCCCTCTTTCGGTTTTCTCTCATGGGCCTTTATTCACTAGGAAGTTTGGCCATTTTGTAGAATAACCCTTCAAATTAGATTTTAATATTATATTTAATATTAATTACACTAATTAATATGTAAATACATAATACAAAACCTGATTCAACCTGAAACACCTTTCGGTTCCCCTTTCTATATCCTTCGAACAACTTCGGAATTCCCAGAATGATTCCGATCCTTTATTCTTTCTCCGAACAACTTCGGATTTCTCCGCGGAACGATTCTGGATTTCTCTTTCTCTACCGTGATTCCGTCTTACGAATGATCGCTCTCATCGTAGCCTTAAGTGTAACCTCTCATGGCTCGGGAATGCTCTAGACATGATCTGTATCAATGATCAACAGAGGGACCAGGGATATCCATGTGACCCCTATGCATTCCTGATGACAATGTCGTTTGAACCGGTAAATGTAGCATCCAATTCCTTTTGTTTCTTGATACGAATTGTCCGAGATCCGATCATTGGTATCACATACCTTTTTCACTCTCGTTAACAACAAGTTTTGTTTTTTTGTTACCGTGATATTACATCCCTATGACCGAGTCACATGTTGCAACATTTATGGATGTAATATCACCAAGCCAGCCGTATGTATCTTTACCCGTCATGTGGGTGAACAAATCCCGGTCTTGCAGTGACATGTCATCTACTGTTCCTTTGGAATACCCAACATACACCTTTATGGCCACCGTATTACTAGATGACGGTTGATGCAGTCTAAGCAGCATCGGGAAACAGTGAGTAATATGAGCTCACGGTCTAAGGAAAAGGAGTTTAGGTATAGTTGTTGCAACAATGAACTTATATGACTTGATCGTGTTGCAATCCTTCGAGGAATGTCCATCACATCATTCTCCAATGATATGAACCCGTTGTCAATTGGCATAACTGCCTATGATCTTGAAACCCAGATCATCCTCATGACCAACAAACTAGTATGAATAGAGGCTACTAGGGACTTGGTTGTTTCATACCACACCTGTACCAATGTTTCTACTTGCCACAGTTATAGCACAATATGAAACTATTATAAACTAATTGAGATATGACAATAAAAACCTATTTATTATTTGCCTCTAGGGCATATCTCCTTTAGTCTCCCACTTGCACTAGAGTACAAATAATCCAGCTCGCATTGTACTCATATAAACCATATACCATATACGTTTACAGATCATGCATGCTCATGAGAAACGTCATGTCCATGTTCTATTTCACTGGATCATTATGTCTTTTGCAAATCATTAATGTCTTCCTAATTTTGACATTCACACCATTATCGTATAATGGGTCGAAGCATTTGTTTGGCAACAAAGTGAGACTTTGTTTCTAGTGTTTATAATGACGGTTGTTTTCACTGTTGTCATCTAAACTTCAAAACACACTTTGCTATCCTTTGTGTATATATTGTAGTCATGGCAGCAAAACGAGGTTGGATTCTAGGAGCTTACAGTGACTTTAGATCAACCTCGAGGGCTTTCTCATGGGCACTGTGCCCTGGGACACGTCATTCTACGTTAAAAGCGAACTAGCCCCACCATAACATTATACATCACATTAGATGGAGCCTTTATACTTCTATATCTATGTAGATCATAGTGCATGAAATGCATCTATGCCACTTACATTGCTTCTTGTCATTTAAGTACAAACTTAATTCTGGTTCAGTGATCAACTCAGGAATCACTTAAATACACATTCTTATAGTTAAGACTTTGTCCTACCAACCAGAACTTTGGGTCACATTACGTCGACTATACAACATGGTTATATGGAAGAACCTATGACTGAGGCATAGGAGATGCAACGCGTCTCTTTCTTTCAACCATAGTTGCAATACTAACTCAATGCTTCATATAGTAAGAACTACTTTCTCACCTTGTTCCATTCTGAGCTTCTTCAGAATCTTGCTTAGGACATTCTGAACATCTTTCAGAATCAAGTCCACGAAACATTCGACATTCAGTGTTTATTAAACTCACCAATCTATCTCGATAGATCTTATTGTTTAATAACTTCAACTTCATCCTTATTTATCTAGCTTAAATATTATTAACACCAATCACATCATTCACATATGTCGTCCACATATCATAGAATGATTTCACGCTCCCACTCAAATATGACATTCATGTTTGAGATCCAGGGATTTCACTTAGCTCCCACTCAAAATATGTCAGCTACATATTATGAATTAGCCAAGCTGATTTGCTCCCACTCAAATCTAGGTCCTCTCGATAATCTTGGACATTCCAAAATTCTTTGATCATCATCAATTTGAGAATTCCAATTACGAGACTTCAATATCCATATATATTTCTAGTGTAAATCCAAAATACTTAAGCATCACTACTATTGTAGTCAACTCCTTGAATTTGTCCAAACTTGTGACAAATCGAGCTTTTGTCATTCATTAAGTTTCATTTCCTTCTTATGAATTTGCAGTCAAAATATCAAGTAAACTTCTTTACTTTAATAAGATCAAGTAACATGTTACTTTGCAATCTTAAATGTAACTTAATATAGGATTTTATGACTCCTAGTCATATCTCGCACTCAGGTCCATCACGCTTCTTTGTAATTTGTAGATATGTCTTGTTCGAAACATGACAAGTGAATCAGCAATGTAATTCCACAAACTTGTAGAATATATAGTTGAATCCCACTTTCTTTAGTAAAAGTATTCACTGAAACTTTATGATCATTATCATTGGTTTCTCCTCTATTTGCAGAGTTTGGATTCACGAAACAAATTCTGCTGTGCCACTCAATAATCAGGAGGTAAGGTCAAATACCTTGTTTTGATCTTTTACTTTCTTCCACATGTATCTTCATCAAGACACGTCAACTTTGGAAAACAATAGTTTTGCCCCTTTGTGGAAGATCCATTCATAGCTTCCTAAGAATGCTTTACAAAGACTTGTTTATTCGCCACGACTTCGACTTATCGAAATCTCCAGAAACTCGAACTTTCCATAACACTTATGGTGTTGTTTCCACGAATCTTTTAGATGTTCCTTTGTATTTCAAATGAGTGTTTGCTTATTTTGATCTTTAACTCTAAACGATAACTATAACCCCTATAAGAGATGATATTATACAATATGTATCTTAATACATAATGATTATGATGTTTAGATATTTCAACACAGTTTGAATTCATCCAATTATCATAATTTGTGAAACATCTTTCATAAGTCCCTTTTATGCTAAACATAACTTGAATACTTCAGTCATGTCGATCAAATCAAAGAACTTATCAATTCAATATCCTCCTTTGTTGTGAACTCATTTGAACAATTCAAATCATTTCATAACTTCATGTTTCATTAAGTAAATACACTTATTCACTTAAGTCCACAATTAACTAATGATTTCCACTACTTGTTGAAAATATGATACATCACTATATATAAGTTTCAACATTTCTTCGCATATCACCGTTTTACCAAAATGCGGAGTTTTAGTCATTCTGCCCAACGAGACATGGTTTTGCAAAGTCTCTAGATTAAGCACCTAGGACCCCGATCATCATTAAGAACATGCAATAACAAAAATGACTTAAACTATAGTGTCATTTATTATTAAATTTTGGATATCTTTTAGCATTCTAATCCTCTTATAAATGTTTAAACTATCATCATTAACATAGTGATGCGAATAACTTATTTATAATCGTAATGTGACCATAATGGTATTGTTCATCAGAATAGTATAAACTGGCTTGTAACTTGTTCATATGAATAATCGTCTCGCCATAAGCAAGACACACAAACAAGGATTACAAAATTATATTCAAGTCCACTAATCCAAATGATAAACTTTGAGGAAAGAGGTGATGTCGGCCATCAACTGTTTTGCTTGCCGTCACAAAGTCACATTGCCTCAAAAACAGCAATTCTCAAGCAGATCCTCCTGTTTTCACAAAACGGGACAAGTATCAAATACTTTGCAAACTGCAACGAGTTTTTGCAAGAACCACATTTATAATTTTGTATATCTAACATATACCTTTTCATCCATGACCTCCATTGTAATCAAGCCCTTCCAAGAGTTCTCAACTCTAATGCAAGATCACTAAGTGTTTTTCCAAATATTCTCTTTTCATCCATGATGGAGGAAAAAACCCATCCAACGGCTCATACTCTATGTGCCTTATTCTGTAGAATACAAAATGCATCCCAACTCTCTATCGAATGGAGAATGGCTTATTGGATGATTATGGAGAAAACACAAACATTCTGGAGTCTTCAAATTATCTCCTAATGGTTATTGTATCAAGAAGAGAAGATCACCTTTTACGAGGATATCCCTCAGGCATGGGTATTAATCTATGAAGTTGGACCCTTTTGAGCAAATTCCAAATTAAGCAATATATTCCCATGGTCGCAAAGGACCTCAATGGGATAGGCCATGATCTACTAAGATATTTGCAAACAGATATCTAGACTAAGTTCATAATAAGAGATCAATTTATAATTGGTCTCCACTAAAATTGTCATCCCCTGGACGATTTTAGTGATCACATGATCCCTATCCTCTGCACCTCCCCCGATCGTCACGGCCATCAGTGCAACATCAAAGGTAGACATTCAATAATGCCAATCACATCATCCATGTGACTCATGCTCGATCTTTCGATCTCTTGTGTTCCGAGGCCATGTCTACACATGCTAGGCTCGCCAAATCTAACTTGTGTGTATTCGCTGTGCAACATGGCTTACACCCACTGTATGCGAACATAGATATGTCTGACCCCTATTCACCGCAGGGCGCCTCATAACGAAGAAATTTCTTGGTGGTGCACACACAAGGGGAACACAGAACATTGGAATTCAATAGGGATTATCTTATTTGCTACCGTTGAGTATCTAAATACTAGCACACAATAAGATGTAAAACATGTATCAACATCATATGTATAATGTGATATGATATGGTATTTCTTGCACCTTGATCTCCATCGAGCGCTCCGGCATGATCTCCATCCTGCCATCGGTTTGACGCCAAGTCCATGACACCTCCACCAGGTCGTCCATCGGAACGATGACTATTACTATACTACTTAGTAACAGAAAAGTAAACTATTTTACCTTCATAATGACCAATGTCATATCTGAAGGGTTTCGCAGCATAGTAAATCAAAATTTTCTATGGAAGCGAACAGAAGGAAAGCCAAGATCTAATCTAGGAGATGCAAACAACGAGAGAGATTGGATTAGATCTTCATACCCTTGAAGATTCGCACAGCGGAACGTTCGTCGGAACGTGGGTGATGTAGTCGTACTCGCTTCTCCACCTCGCGATCCGATCCGATCTAGCACCACAAGTGGCGGTGCCTCCGTGAGATGCACACGTGCAGCACCTCGACGTCTCCTCCTTCCTCGGACCAGCAAGTATGGTGGAGAGATGGATTGGATCTACAACACGACGGCGTGGTGTATATGGTGGAGAATTTCTGCAGCAGGGCTTCGCCTACAAACAGTCGGGAGGGAGAGAGGAAGGCAGCAGGGCAACTAGGGTTTGGAGGAAGGTGTGTGTAGGGGGGAGGGGGCGCACCAGCCCTCTATATATAGAGGGGGTGGCGGCGGCCAGCCCTAGCCCCTCCTCCAAGCCTATCTCTAGTTTAAACAATTTAAACTCTCCCTTATCTAGAAATCCTATCTTATCTCCAGTTTAAACGATTTAAACTTATCTAGGATTGGCTGGGCCCTATGGGGCCTTGTGCCCCTGGCCCAATGCGGCCAGGACACTCCCTCATAGGCCCATGCCCCCTCCCAGAAGGTGGGGCCACGTTGGTCCCCTTCCGGAAGGTTCTAGAAGCTTCCGGTACAATACCGATTAACCCGGAACAATTCCGAACTCCAAAAACTGCACTGCCTTATATGAATCTTATTCTCCGGACCATTCCGGAACCTCTCTTGATATCCCGGATCCCATCCGAGACTCCGAACAAAAATTCATAAACCAAGTATCCAATCTATCCTAGCGTCGAGACACGTTAAGTGTGTGACCCTGCGGGTTCGAGAATATGCAGACATGATCTTCTATCAATAATCAACAGCGGGGTCTGGGCACCCATATTGACTCCCACACATTCATCGATGATCATATCGGATGAACCATGATGCCAGGATTCAATCAATCCCATATATATATTCCCTTCGTCTCGCGATATTTTACTTGCCCGAGATTCGATCGTCGGTATCGTCATACCTAGTTCAATCTCGTTCACAGCAAGTACTTTACTCGTTCCGTAATCCGATATCACTTTGTGATTAACTCCTTAACCACATGCTTGCAAGCGGTGTTGATATCGATTACCGAGTGGGCCCGAAGTATATCTCTCCGACTTGGGAGGGACAAATCCCATCTCGATACATACAACCCAACAGATACTTTCCGATCACCTGAGAGACACCTTTATGATCACCCTCTCATAGGATGACGTTTGATGACCTCAAAGCTTTCTTCCGATACCAGGGAGTTGTATTATCTCATGGTCTAAGGAATACAATATTTGACATAAGAAAAGCTCCGCAAAGACGAACACGATGACACAATCTAATTGCTTCGCTTAGTTTGGGTCTGTCCACCATATCATTCTCCCAATGATATGATCTCATTATCAATTGACAACTCATGTCTATGGTTAGGAAACCTTAACCATCATTGATCAATGAGCTAGTCCATAGAGGCGTACTAGGGACACGGTGTTGTTCACAAACCACACAAGTATTAATGTTTCTGCTTAATACAATTCTAGCATGGAATATAAACTTTATCATGGACAAGAATTATAATAATAACATCTTTATTATTGCCTCTAGGGCATAATTCCAACAGTCTCCCACTTGCACTAGAGTCAATAATCTAGTTTACATTTGGCAACAATCTCACACCCATGGCACTGAGGTGCTGATCATGTTTTATACGTGGAAGAGGTTTAGTCAATGGATCTGCGACATTCAGATCTGTATGTACTTTGCTGATCTTCAGATCTCCATCTGCTATATAATCTCGGATTATATGAAACTTGCGGTTGATATGCTTGGTCTTTGGATGATATCTTGGTTCCTTAGCGAGTGCTATGGCGCCAGTGTTGTCACACAATATCTCCAGTGGGTCCAATGCACTTGGAACTACGCCAAGCTCAGTGATGAAGTTTCTGATCCAAACTCCTTCACTTGACGCTTCTGCAGCAACCATGTATTCCGCTTCTACTGTAGATCCCATGACCACGCTTTGCTTGCAGCTTCTCTAGCTCACAGCTCCTCCATTCAAAATATACACGTATCCTGTCTGAGATTTAGCATCATCCTTGTCGGTGTCGAAACTAGCATCGACGTAACCTTTTACGACGAGCTGTTCATCACCCCCATAGACTAAGAACATTTCTTTAGTCCTATTTAGGTACCTTAGGATGTTCTTCACGGCTGTCCAGTGTTCCACTCCTGGATCACTTTGATATCTGCTCGTCAAACTAAGAGCATTGGACACATCCGGTCTAGTACACAGCATGGCATACATGATGGAACCTATGGCCGAGGCATAAGGCACTTTGCTCATAGCTTCCCTATCATTTACCGTAGCTGGACACTGAGCCTTGCTCAATATCTTACCTGACAACATAGGCACTGAACCTTTCAATGCCTTATCCATTCTGAACCTTTTCAGAACTTTGTCTAGGTATGTACTCTGGCTTAAAGCTATCAGGCGTCTTTGTCTATCTCTATAGATTTTGATGCCCAATATATAAGCAGCTTCACCTAGGTCTTTCATTGAAAAACACTTGTTCAAATAACTCTTCACTTCGTTAAGCATGTTGATGTCATTTCCAATAATCAATATGTCATCCACATATAGTACCAGAAACGTCACCGAGCTCCCACTCACTTTCTTGTAGATGCAAGCTTCGTAGCAATTTGGAACAAATCCAAAGCTCTTGATCACTTGATCAAAACGAAGGTTCCAACTCCGAGATGCTTGCTTCAGTCCATAAATGGAACGCTGAAGTTTGCATACTTTATCAGCATCCTTAGGATCGACAAAACCTTCGGGTTGCATCATATACAACTCTTCATCAATGTTGCCATTGAGGAAAGCAGTCTTGACATCCATTTGCCATATTTCATAATCATGAAATGCAGCAATTGCTAATAAAATCCGAATGGACTTAAACATCGCTATGGGAGAGAAAGTCTCATCGTAGTCAACACCTTGAACTTGTCGAAAACCTTTCGCAACAAGCCGTGCTTTATAGACGGTAACATTACCATCCGCGTCCGTTTTCTTCTTGAAGATCCACTTGCACTCAACGGCCTTTCGGTCGCTAGGAGGGTCCACCAAAGTCCATACTTGGTTTTCGCTCATGGATCCCAATTCGGATTTCATGGCTTCTAGCCATTTCTCAGAGTCTGGTCTCATCATCGCTTCCTCATAGTTCGTAGGTTCACTGTCTTCTACTAACAAGACAGTCAAGACAGGGTTGCCGTACCACTCAGGAGGGGCACGCGACCTTGTCGACCTGTGACGTTCAGTAACAGCATCGTCCGAAGCTTCATGATCCTTGTCATTAGCTTCCTCTATTGTTGGTGCAGGCGGCACTGGAACAATTTCAGGTGCTGCGCTACTCTCCAATTCAAGAGAAGGTTCAATAACCTCGTCTAGCTCTACTTTCCTCCCACTCACTTCTTTCGAGAGAAACTCCTTCTCAAGAAAGGAACCGTTCTTTGCGACAAACACTTTGCCTTCGGTTCTGTGATAGAAGGTATACCCAATAGTTTCCTTAGGGTATCCTATGAAGACGCATTTCTCCGCTTTGGGTTCGAGCTTGTCCGGCATCAACTTCTTGACGTAAGCTTCGCATCCCCAAACTTTAAGAAACGACAACTTAGGTTTAGCACCAAACCACAGTTCATACGGTGTCGTCTCAACGGATTTAGATGGAGCCCTATTTAAAGTGAATGCAGCGGTTTCTAATGCATAACCCCAAAATGATAACGGCAAATCAGTGAGAGACATCATTGATCGGACCATATCTAATAGGGTTCGATTCCGGCGTTCAGACACACCATTGCGCTGTGGTGTTCCGGGTGCCATGAGTTGTGAAACGATTCCACTTGCTTTGAGATGCGTGAGAAAATCATAACTCAAATATTCGCCCCCACGATCGGATCGTAGAAACTTCATCTTTCTGTTACGATGGTTCTCCACTTCATTCTGAAATTTTTTGAACTTTTCAAACGTTTCAGATTTATGTTTCATTAAATAGATATACCCATATCTACTTAAGTCATCGGTAAAAGTGAGAAAATAGCGATATCCACCGCGCGTCGAAACACTCATCGGTCCGCATACATCGGTATGTATGATTTCCAACAAGTCCGTTGCTCGCTCCATCATACCGGAGAACGGGGTTTTGATCATCTTGCCCATGAGGCATGGTTCGCATGTGTCAAATGATTCAAAATCAAGAGACTCCAAAAGTCCATCAGAATGGAGTTTCTTCATGCGCTTTACACCAATATGACCTAGACGACAGTGCCACAAATAAGTAGTATTATCACTATCTACTTTGCATCTCTTAGCCTCAATGTTATGGATGTGTGTTTCATCCCTTTCGAGATTTAGAAGAAATAAACCATTCACAAGAGGTGCATGACCATAAAAGATGTTACTCATATAAATAGAACAACCATTATTCTCCGATTTAAATGAATAACCGTCTTACAATAAACACGATCCAGAAATAATGTTCATGCTCAACGCAGGCACATAATAACATTTATTAAGGTTTAAAACTAATCCCGAAGGTAAAACTAAGGAGAGCGTGCCGACGGCCATCACATCAACTCTTGATCCGTTGCCAACGTGCATCGTCACCTCATCCCTCGCAAGCCGCCGTCTATTCCGTAGCTCCTGTTTCGAGTTACAAATATTAGCAACTGAACCAGTATCAAATACCCAGGCACTACAACGAGGGCTAGTAAGGAAAACATCAATAACATGTATATCAAATATACCTTTGATGGTGCCAGCCTTCTTGTCCGCTGAGTACTTCGGACAGTTGCGCTTCCAGTGACCCTTGTCCTTGCAATAGAAGCACTCAGTGTCCGGCTTGGGACCAGACTTGAGCTTCTTCTCAGCAGGGGCAACGCGCTTGCCGCCGCTTTTCTTGAAGGGCTTCTTTGCACCTTTACCTTTCTTGAAGGAGGGCTTGTTGACCATCAACACATGATTATCCTTCTTGATGTCCACCTCCGCAGCCTTCAGCTTTGCGAAGAGCTCGGTGATCGTATCAGTGGAACCAATCTGATTATGAGTCACTACAAAACTTTTGTAGCTGGGAGGGAGTGATTGCAGAACCCTGTCAATCTTGAGCTCCTCTAGAATCTTGCAGTCCAGTTGCTCAAGGCGTTGAGTGTAGCCCGACATCTTAATGGCGTGCTCACTAACGGAACTCCCTTCCTCCATCTTGCAGTTAAAGAACTTCTCAGAGATCTCATATCTCTCAGAACGGGCCTGAGTCTGAAACATGGTTTTCAGCTCCTCGAGAATCTCAAAGGGCCCGGGATAGTTTTCAAAACGATTTTGAAGTTCCGGTTCCATAGCAAACAACATGGTGCTCTTAATCACACCATAATCATCTTTGCGCGACTGATAGACAGCTTTCTCATCAGCCGGCGCAGTTGCAGCGGGGGGGTTACCTAACGCTTTCTCAAGGACATAGTCCTTTTGACCGCCAGACAGAATGATTCTTAGATTGCGGAACCAGTTGGTGAAGTTAGACCCATTGTTTCTAAGCTTTTCTTTCTCAGCAAAAACGTTGAAGTTGAAGTTGGACTTGGCCATGTGATCTACAGTATTTGCAAGTACAATTTAGACTATGTTCATGATAAAAAGTTCAACTTAATCAAATTACTAGATGAACTCCCACTAAATTCAATATCCCTCAAGTTGTTTAGTGAACACGATCCAAATTCACCACACCTAATCCGATCATCACGAGAAGAGATGTGGTTTCAATGGTGGACAACGAATTGTCGATCATATCATTCATATGACTCATGCTTAACCTTTCGGTTCTTGTGTTCCGAGGCCATGTCTGTACATGCTAGGCTCGTCAAGTTAGACCCAAGTATTTCCGCGTGTGCAAAACTGGCTTGCACCCATTGTATGTGAGCGTAGAGTCTATAGCACCCGATCATCACGTGATGCTTGACACGACGAACTTTCGCAACGGTGCATACTTGGGGAGAACACAGTTTTTATCTTGATCTTTAAGTGAGGAATCATCTTATAATGCTACCGTTGCGATCTAAGCATAATAAGATACATAAAAGGATAAACATCACATGCATATAACTTTATGTGGCATGGTATAGCCAATCTTCGTGCAATGATCTCCATCTTGTGCGTTCCGGCATGATCTCCATCACTCCACCATGATTGCCTCCACCACGAATAGCAACTACAACTATTGCTAACTACTTAGCGATAAAGTAAAGCTATTACATGGCGTATAAGAAGTTGACTCGCAGGTCATACACAATTATAAAGACAACCATATGGCTCCTGCCGGTTGTGTACTCATCGACATGCAAGTCGTGAAACATTACAAAACATGATCATCGCATACATTATACACATCACATCTTGGGCCATACCATATCACAGAAAACACTCCCTGCAAAAACAAGTTAGACGCCTCTACTTTGTTGTTGCATGTTTTACGTGGCTTATGGGAGTAGATGCTAAGAACGATTCTTACCTACGGAAAGCCACAACGGTGATATTATGGTTGCCAAACTCCGGTGTTAATCCCATGAACACTATAGTGAGAGAAACTGACATCCACCAGCCGCATGTGTGGAACAAGCCACACGTCAAGTGCGGAGCCGGTCTCGCGAACGATGTCGCGTAAGGTTGGCCTGGACCGCTTCAATCTCACTATGCCACGTCATAAGAAGAACACAAACAAGAGGCTTGCAACAGAAAACATCAACGCCCGCAACAACCATGTTGCGTTCTACTCGTGAATCACATCTACGCATAGATCTAGCTCTGATACCACTGAAGGGTTTTGCAGCATAGTAAATCAAAATTTTCTACGGAAGCGAACAGAAGGAAAGCCAAGATCTAATCTAGGAGATGCAAACAACAAGAGAGATTGGATTAGATCTTCATACCCTTGAAGATTCGCACATCGGAATGTTCGTCGGAACGTGGGTGATGTAGTCGTACTCGCTTCTCCTCCTCGCGATCCGATCCGATCTAGCACCACAAGTGGCGGTGCCTCCGTGAGATGCACACGTGCAGCACCTCGACGTCTCCTCCTTCCTCGGACCAGCAAGTATGGTGGAGAGATGGATTGGATCTACAACATGATGGCGTGGTGTATATGGTGGAGAATTTCTGCAGCAGGACTTCGCCTACAAACAGTCGGGAGGGAGAGAGGAAGGCAGCAGGGCAACTAGGGTTTGGAGGAAGGTGTGTGTAGGGGGGAGGGGGCGCACCAGCCCTCTATATATAGAGGGGGTGGCGGCGGCCAGCCCTAGCCCCTCCTCCAAGCCTATCTCTAGTTTAAACAATTTAAACTCTCCCTTATCTAGAAATCCTATCTTATCTCCAGTTTAAACGATTTAAACTTATCTAGGATCGGCTGGGCCCTATGGGGCCTTGTGCCCCTGGCCCAATGCGGCCAGGACACTCCCTCATAGGCCCATGCCCCCTCCCGGAAGGTGGGGCCACGTTGGTCCCCTTCCGGAAGGTTCTAGAAGCTTCCGGTACAATACCGATTAACCCGGAACAATTCCAAACTCCAAAAACTGCACTGCCTTATATGAATCTTATTCTCCGGACCATTCCGGAACCTCTCGTGATATCCCGGATCCCATCCGAGACTCCGAACAAAAATTCATAAACCAAGTATCCAATCTATCCTAGCGTCGAGACACGTTAAGTGTGTGACCCTGCGGGTTCGAGAATATGCAGACATGATCTTCTATCAATAATCAACAGCGGGGTCTGGGCACCCATATTGACTCCCACACATTCATCGATGATCATATCAGATGAACCACGATGCCAGGATTCAATCAATCCCATATATATATTCCCTTCGTCTCGCGATATTTTACTTGCCCGAGATTCGATCGTCGGTATCGTCATACCTAGTTCAATCTCGTTCACAGCAAGTACTTTACTCGTTCCGTAATCCGATATCACTTTGTGATTAACTCCTTAACCACATGCTTGAAAGCGGTGTTGATATCGATTACCGAGTGGGCCCGAAGTATATCTCTCCGTCTTGGGAGGGACAAATCCCATCTCGATACATACAACCCAACAGATACTTTCCGATCACCTGAGAGACACCTTTATGATCACCCTCTCATAGGATGACGTTTGATGACCTCAAAGCTTTCTTCCGATACCAGGGAGTTGTATTATCTCATGGTCTAAGGAATACAATATTTGACATAAGAAAAGCTTCGCAAAGACGAACACGATGACACGATCTAATTGCTTCGCTTAGTTTGGGTCTGTCCACCATATCATTCTCCCAATGATATGATCTCATTATCAATTGACAACTCATGTCTATGGTTAGGAAACCTTAACCATCATTGATCAATGAGCTAGTCCATAGAGGCGTACTAGGGACACGGTGTTGTTCACAAACCACACAAGTATTAATGTTTCCGCTTAATACAATTCTAGCATGGAATATAAACTTTATCATGGACAAGAATTATAATAATAACATATTTATTATTGCCTCTAGGGCATAATTCCAACAATATCATAATCACATCCCCCTGCAAAATAAAGTTAGACGCCTCTACTTTATCTATTGCAAGTTTTACGTGGTTGTTAGGGCTTTCGCAATAGAACCATTTCTAAACTACGAACTTTCTAACCACAACATGGATCCGACAATTGTCTCTATTACACCCCTTTCAGGGCCCTCCATTGTAAATGCTATATCAACTATCGAATGAGAGACAGACACCCGTTAGCCACTTATACGGTACAAGCCGTATGTTGAGAGTGGAACCAGTCTCGCGTACGAATATGCGTAAGGTTGGTACGGGCCACTTTATCAAACAATACCGCGATATAAACAAGTACACATTAGAGGGTAACAACTAAGGGATCAATGCCTGCACAAAACTTGTGCGTACTGGCCATACAACACTCCTACGCATAGATCGGCTCTGATACCATTGAAGGGGATCCGCAGCAGAAAACAAAAAAATTCCTACGTTGGAACCCCAAAAACTGCCTAGGATCTATCTATGTAGTAATGCGGTAACGACCGATGCGTATAGAATACATACCCTTGTAGACTGTACACGGTTAATGTTCCAAGGGGAACATGGTTGATGTAGTCGTACTCGTCACCGACCTCAAGGTCACGAAGCTCCTCGCAGGTCACCCTTGCTCCTTCTTCATCGTGTAGGAGCTCTGGCTCACGACATTCAAGCGTCCCAAGTGTTCCGTCTCGTGTCTTCGTGCACATCCTCTGCATGATGAGACCTCTGGCTCTCCGATCCCGCCGGGAGTGCGGAAGTTGATATCCGGCTAGGAATCCCTGCAGCGCAACGGCGTACTACATGTGTGTCTCGTTCGCACAGCCCAAACTTGGGGCCATGGTCACAAGGGCTAGAGAGAGAGGGAAGGAGGAAGTCAACCAAAGGACTTCTCCAATTGTTGGTGTGTCTCATCCCACCCATGGGAACCCCTTTATATAGGCTAAGGGGGTGAGCCTTTCTCAAAGGCTAAGCCATGTGGGACTAAACAAGGGGAAGAGAGGAGGCGGAGGCGCATGGGCCCTTAGGGCTTCATGGGCCAGTTGGCCAGGGGTGGGCCCCACCCCGCGCACAGCCCTAGGCTGGCCGGGTGGGCCCTCTTGTGGAGACTGGGCCTGGGCCCTCTTGGCCCTTGGCCCTTCCCTCTTTCAGTTTCCCTCATGGGCCTTTATTCACTAGGAAGTTTGGCCTATTAGTAGAATAATCCTTCAAATTAGATTTCAATATTATATTTAATATTAATTACACTAATTAATATGTAAATACATATTACAAAACCTGATTCAACCCGAAACACCTTTCGGTTCCCCTTTCTATATCCTCCGAACAACTTCGGAATTCCCGGAATGATTCCGGTCCTTTATTCTTTCTCCGAACAACTTCGGATTTCTCTGCGGAGCGATTCTGGCTTTCTCTTTCTCTATATGATTCCTTCTTACGAATGATCGCTCTTATCATACCCTTAAGTGTATCCTCTCATGTCTCGGGAATGCTCTAGACATGATCTGTATCAATGATCAAAAGAGGGACCAGGGATATCCATGTGACCCCTATGCATTCCTAATGACAATGTCGTTTAAACTAGTAAATGTAGCATCCAATTCTTTTTGTTTCTTAATACGAATTTTCCAAGATCCAATCATTGGTATCATATACCTTGTTCAATCTCGTTAACAAAAAGTTTTATTTTCTTGTTACCGTGACATTACATCTACGTGACCGAGTCATATGTTGCAACATTTATGGATGTAATCTCACCAAGCCGGCCGTATGTATCTTTACCCGTTATGTGGGTGAACAAATCCCAGTCTTGCAGTCACATGTCATCTACTGTTCCTTTGGAATACCCAACGTACACCTTTATGGCCACTGTATTACCAGATGACGGTTGATGCAGTCTAAGCAGCCTCGGTAAACAATGAGTAATATGAGCTCATGGTCTAAGGAAAAGGAGTCTAGGTATAGCTGTTGCAACAATGAACTTATATGACTTGATCGTGTTGCAATCCTTCGAGGAATGTCCATCACATCATTCTCCAATGATATGACCCCGTTGTCAATTGGCAAATGCCCATGATCTTGAAACCTAGATCATCCTCATGACCAACGAACTAGTATGAACAGAGGCTAATAGGGACTTGGTTGTTTCATACCACACCTGTACCAATGTTTCTACTTGGCACAGTTCTATCACAATATGAAACTATTATAAACTAATTGAGATATGACAATAAATCCTATTTATTATTTGCCTCTAAGGCATATCTTCTTCAGTCGTGTGGCGCCCATTGTTGATGCTTGAGTAAATAACAGACAATCATCGACAAACAGCAGATGGGACACCCAAGGTGCATGTATCCCCACTCGAACCCCCTTCGATAAAAATTGTTGTCCACATGATTTCAGCATAGAGCTCAACCCTTCTCCACATAATAAGAAGAGGTAGGGAGATAAGGGATCTCCCTGCCGAATACCTCTGGTGGGCTTAAATATATCTGAAAACCGTCCATTCACTTTTACTGAGAAGGATACCGACTCCACACACTTCATTATCAATTTATCCAGCGGCCCGTGAAGCCCAATTTTGACATAATAGCTCTCAGGTAGCTCCACTCGACTCTGTCATACGCCTTTGCCATATCAAGCTTGATGGCGCACGCTCCACTCTTCCCCTTCTTCCTCTTTAGATAGTGAATATTTTCATATACCGTAATAACGTTGTCCGTAATCAATCTCCCCAGAACAAAAGCACTTTGCTCTTCTAAAATAATCTCATCCAAAATAGGCCTTAGTCGCAACGCCAACACCTTTGAAGCAATTTTATAGAGCACATTGCACAATGCAATTGGCCTGTATTGGGTGAGGTCTTGTGGCTGTTTTACTTTCGTTATAAGCACAATAATTGTGTTATTCACCACCTCTGGCATATCACCTCCATTCAGAAAATTACATATCACCACACAAACATCCTCCTTAATCAGTGCACAATGCTTAATATAAAACCCCGCCGTGAACCCGTCCGGGACAGGTGATTTGTTGGGGTGTATCATAAAGAGGGCCTTATCAATCTCATCATCTGTAAAAGGAGCATCAGGTCACTCGTTCATCTGAGTATTAACTTTTGGCTGAACAAACTGAGTGATCATCTTTGGCTCTGTGTGATCCTGGGCAGTGAACAACCTCGTACAAAAGGAAATCGACATCTCCTCCACTTCCGCTTGGGAGGAAGCAAAGGATCGGTCATCTTTTTTAATTGACTTGATTCTATTTGTCCTTGCTCTCTTCCTAGCTCTGGCGTGAAAGAACCTAGTATTTCGATCACCTTCTTTTAACCATTGTATACGTGAGTGTTGCTTCATCATGGCCTCCTCCCTTGCGAGAATGTCTGATAATTTCTTCATTAGCTCACACTCCTCTCTCGTCGGACCTGTATTCATAGACTCTCGACGAACCTTTTCCAGCCTTTCTCTCATAGCTTTGAGCTGTTTTCTTACTGAACCAAATTCCTCTCTACTCTAGCTTTGTAGCAAAGCTTGCATCTGGCCTAATGAACCATTTAAATCCTCCATATTCTGGGCTCCCGCCACCCAGCTCCTCTCCACTAATGGACGATAAAGGTCATGGTTTGTCCACATATTTTCAAACCGAAACGGTCTCGGCCCACCATAATCTTGCAGCCAATCCAATTTGTTGACTTTGATTAACAGAGCGAAATGATCAGACTCAGTAGTCCGAATATGCCGAACTGTTGTGCTATCAAATTTTTCCATGAACTTGTCATCGCCTAGACCCTTGTCCAACCGAACCTTGATGTTATTCGGTTCGTGTTGTTTGTTGTTCCAGGTATAAGGTAGTCCAATGAAGCCTAGATACGAGAATCTACAATCATCGACCACACTTCTGAATCCTTCCATCATCCATTCATGTCTTTCATTTCCTCCCATCTGTTCCGAAGCATAGAGAACCTCGTTGAAATCCCCTAAGCACAACCAAGGGTTGTCATACTCTCCTCTTAGAAATCTCAACAAATCCCAGCTTCTAGACCTTCTTGCTCTCACAGGATCTCCGTGAAACCCCATGAACCTCCACTCTAACTCTCCCATTGCATCATTGGAGATCGTAGCATCAATGTGTGAGTTACTAAAAGATTTTATACTCACCACACAATTGCTATTCCAGAATAAAACTTAGCCTCCGCTCAAACCCTCGCTTTTCACGCCAAAAGCATGGTCAAAGCCCAATCTCCACCTCATATCTTCCGCTCTCTTTTGGGAAAGTTTGGTCTCCGAGAGGAAGACCAATTCGGGGCGGTGCAGCTCCACCAAGCTGCACACTTCTTAAACTGTCTCATACCTCCCGCACCCTCAACAGTTCAGACTTAACAGATCCATTGGAACCGGTGGTAGAACAGATCCTCTTCTCCTTCACATGAAGCAGCGAAGAAACCCACTGTCTCAAAACTCCAATCTCCAATCTGAGCAGAGCTTTATGTGGTCGCACGGCTTGAACAAATCCACACGTCCTGAGCAAACCCAGCCTGAGAACCAATCAGCTAGCCGGACACCTCGCGATCAATTCAAACTCCACATCGTGAATCTTATACAACCAGGCGAACAAACACAGTACTCCCAATGGCACCCTAGGGCATCACGTAGGAGGAAAAGAGGACAGACACCTCGGTTGAAGGAGATGCTGGATTAACAACGTCTTCCGCAGAGCAGAGAGACGGACAACAGCCGGTGCCAGCACCGCCGCAGGGGCGGCAGCCCGGGAAACCCTAGATCGCCTTGGCGATCGCCCTGACCCCTAACGTACCGGTTCGCGTCCGCACAAGACTGAATTTGTCTAGATTCAAATATATCCATATGCATTAGATTTAAATCTAGACAACCTGAAATCAGTTATTTCTGAACAGAAGATATTTTTTTTTTGCGGAAAAAGATCTGGATCTATTTCATGAGTTCATAAGAAGTACAAAGTATCCTAAACATAATAAAAATTACATCGAGGTCTTTAGACCACCTAACGAATACTACTGTCGCCAGAGCGAGCCGCCGACGTGCCGCTGTCGCCGCTCCATTATCGGCGCCGGCATACCATTGTTGATGACAGTCGGGAAGTCTTCGTGCACGTGCCCTAAGGACCAGCGTCCCAAAGATGAAGTTGTCGCCATTGAACCTTTGAATTGATCCGAAACTTGTAACACCAAACCTAAAACACACGTAGACTAGACGAGATCCAGAACACACGTAGACTGGACGAGATCCACCACTCCATGAAAGCGGCGACCAGACGAATCCCCACCCTCCTCAACGCCAGCACCAGGATCGTCGCCGACGAGGTGGAAGAGGAGGCGGGTATACCGTATTCTTGTCCCGCACAACGCCGCCATAGCCACTATAACGACGATGTCGGCTGACCAAACTCTAACTTTAGGGACCCTTCTACACCGCCGAGCGCAGGTCCGAGGTCCCCACCTCCTCCCGCCGCCGGAGCGGCAAGCAGAGGAGGTGGAGACCCGTCGATGCTCGGTCGCAGATGGCGAGGACAAAGTAGATCGTGGCGGCTGCTAGGGTTTTTACCCTAGCCGCCGCCTCTTTTTAGCTTGAACAGAAGATACTTATGCTAGACTATATCATCTCCGATGAAGCGGATGCCCGAAAAGTGGGTACCTAAATACTGTTCTTATTGAAACTCCATCGGGTTCCTCAGCGAGCTCTCCACACGGGAACGAGAATTTTTTTTCTCCGAGCTCCCTAAGGTTTCACCAAATTAAATTCGCCAAACTAATTTTTTCATGCTTACATAAAACCAGATTCACCATGTCTAGCATTATTTTTCCCCAAAACTTTCTAGCTAATATTCAGGCAATTATCAGAATTTTTTGGTGGACCGGAAACTCCCCTGATGCCGCTGCTAGACCTCTCTGTTTGGTGGCTTGGAAGAACATCTATGCGTCAAAAAGTGAAGGTGGGGTAGGAGTTCGAAATCTGCATGCCACAAACATGGGCCTTATTTTATCTGTAGCCTGGAGAATCGCGGAGAGGCGTAACTCCTTCCTCCACGACATCTTAAAGGCCAAGTATTACCCTCAATTCTCAATATGGAGGCCTAACCCAAACGCGCCTAAATCAGCCTTTTGGTCCTTGATTCTAAAGGTACTCCCTCTCTTGCATCAAAACTCCGGGCTACAACTATGCAATGGTTCTTTTTCTGTCTGGAGCTTGCCTTGGTTTAATGGTTGGGAGAATATTTATGATAATTTGATTGTGCAAAATCAAAATTTTACTTACCCAGCTAGAGTCAACCAATTATGGATACCGGGGAGAAAAGAATGGAATTGTTCTTTGCTGGACTCTCTTTTCCTGCAGCCCACAGCCCAAGCAATTAAGAGCACAAGGATCGTGCCAACTGACGATGATGATATCCTTTGCTGGAGGCCCACGCCAAATGGTAAATGCAGTCCTAAATCTACCTACAGATCATATCTTCAAATGTTGTTTGATGTAGGAAGCCCAAGACTAGAGAAGGTTCAGGAATCAACTAAGAACATCATGAAGCAGTTCTGGAAATGCAAAGATGATCCCTAGGATTAAAACCTTCGCTTGGAGATTACTAAGGCATGCCCTTACTTCAGGAGAAAGGGTCTCTCAGTTCTCCAATCACATTGATAAGGTATGCAGTAGATGTGATCTGACAGAAACCGATTTGCACATGTTGTTTCTCTGCCCTTTTGCTAAGGCTGCTTGGTTTCTCCCCCCATGTTCATCAAATCGGAGATTTTGGTAGCTAATCAGTAGGATATTTCTCACATTATTTGTGATTTGCTAGCGCAAGGTCACCCTGATTTAAACTTGACTTTTTTGTTCACTTTCCTATGGTGTCTTTGGAAAGCTAGAAATGACAACAGGTTCAATAGGAAAGCAGCCACGCCGCAGCAAGTGGCGATTCAGGCCTTCGCTCTTATCAACAACATGGAAACAAGCTCTCCGGTGCCAAACACAAGAAAGACCACTGTATCAACTAACCCCGGGTTATCTATTCCATCCGATTTCCGTTTCACAGGTCCAAAACTCTATGCGGATGCAGTCTGGAAGGCAAGGAGCTCGTCGACCTCGACCAAGGCTATAATGGGAGTCTACTATGCAGATTCGTCGGAGCCTGGTCGAATTGATGTCTTCATCATGGCGTTGATCGATGGAGTGGACTCGGCACTCCAAGCTGAGGCGCATGCTATGCTCCTGGCTGCTCATTTTGCCTCGGCCCTCAATCTCAAAGAACTTGTCTTCTTCACCGACTGCCTTAGCCTTGCAAGAGTGGCAGTTGCTCCAGGAGCAAACGATCATACTATGCTATGGGAGATTAGAAGGCAGGCGATTCAATTCCAGAACATCAGCCACCCTTTGAAGGCATTCTTTTTCACATTCCTACGAATACCAACGGTGTGGCTCACAACTGTGCGCAGCAGGCAAAGCAACGCTCCAATGCTATGCCTACCTGTTCTTGTAGAAACTCGACTCACAGCAACATCCCTTGCCCAGTGCTTGCCGCAGTTGATGCGATCAAACACTTAAGTTTTGTAATCCTCGATGTACAATGCTTTGAAAATTTAGGGTGCGTTTGCACCCTTGCCCGTTCAAAAAAAAAGTTAAATTCGTTTGAGGGTAGTTCTGTCGCGCTGTGTTCCATCCGCATGGGCTTTGCCCAGGCGAAACAAACGAGGCCCCTGTAGTCGCCGGATTTGACGGCCTGGAGGAGCCACACGCCACACGGGATCTTTTCTATCGCGGTGCGCTGCTTCCGCCTGATGTCGACGAAAACGCCGATGCCGATCCCCCCAAGAGTTGCCTCCTCGACCGCAAGCCCTTCCTGGGCAAACGCACCAACGCCACCACAGCCCGGTACCACACCGATGACGACGTCTACGACGACATGACCATTCAGGTCTCCTTCTTCGCCGTCCACCCGCCTCGCGTCTCCTACATCCTCGCCTGGTCCTTGGGCACCTATTTCACCGAGGAGCCCGTCGTCGTCTCCACCTCCACTGACGGTGGGCTTGTCCTCCTCAGCATTGCCATCTTCTCGGAAAGATTCCAGTTCCCCGAGTACTACCTCTACCAGCACGGCGGCGGCACAGGCACTGCCGCTCCATCGCTCCATCTCGTGCCGCAACCCAGTAGCAGGCGCTTCGTCGACCAACTCTGCAGATCTGGCCTCCTGCCCCACCACGGTGGTGGATACCACGTTGTCACGCTAACCATGGAGGCGAACGGAGAGTTCGACCTATACTGTCTTCAGCTCCGACACGCAGACTTGGACCCTGAAGAAGCCCGTCTTGTTACTGGAGGAGGATGATGGAGCTGGCTGCTGGCCTTGCCAACTACATGACCTACAAGGCGGTCGCCCTTGTTGGTGGTGGTTCCATGGCATTCGTCGACTTCTGGAACAGCATCCTCATCTGCGACGTGCTTGACGGGGGCGAGCGCCCTGAGCTCCATTATCTGCCGCTGCCATCGCCATCAAGAGGAGTATGTAAACCATTGCCAACCTGCTACCCATTGAGTCCTCGCGACATCACCATCAACGTGTCCGGCGACACCATCTGCATCAAGTTGGCCGAGGTGGTGTCTCCCCGGGACTCCAGCTGCGTGGGTTGGTGCGCCGACATGTGGATTGCGACCACCACAGCCACGAGTCCTTGGCGCCAATTCAAGGGTTGCTGGCACGATGAATCAACAGATGGTACTGAAATCTCGGTGGCTGATGGCGTCGGCCTTGATGAACTGCTGGACTTGGACCACGGTGACGACGACGACGAGCCAAGGACTCTTGGCTGTCTCTTTGTTGATCAGCCCATGTTGAGCCTAGACCAAGACAACGGTGTGTGCTTCGTGGCTAAGAAACATATCAATGCGAGCCAAGTGTGGGTGATTGCTGTCGACATGGCAAAGAAGCGCTGGAAGAAGCACAGCGCTATTCACAGCATCATCTCCAGCCATCTCAGTACAATTATATGATGGCTGCAGCTTCAGGTGCAAATAACGGGAGACCTGTAACGGCAACTGTCTGCGTTAGTTTAACACTGGTTTTGACGGGCATCATGTTTGTAAAAATTTGATGTATTAAGAGTTTAATAACATTCTGGAGTGCACTGAAGCAACTCTAGCTAAGAGAATTGCTTGAAAACTTACAAATACTATGAACTTGGCTATTACAATAGGAAGAAAGGTATGGTCCACCAACAGAATAGACAAATGATTCAGTTAGCAGCAAATAAAACCTTATTGGCAACACCTGAGTATTTTTTGTGCATCCAAAATATACTATAACTACTACTTACTCGTCACAGAAGCTAGTTGTACAAAGATAAGATGTATTGTAGTTGTGTATTCTCTTACCAATATATTCAGAAACTGTCTCCTACCAGAAACTGTCTCCTACCAGAAACAGATTGCTATGAACTCCCATGAATGCAGGCATAATACAGGCTGAAAATCATATGAAATTACCTTTTATCACATATGAAACAGCATTTCTACTGCAGGCTACACCTTTCTCTTGGTGCAATACTCCATGATTTTGGCAATCAAACGCAGCTTTCCAATGATTTTGACATCAATAACTTCAGAGGAAATGGTGCCTCTACAGTCTACAGCACATGACACATACATTGCAAGAGTGAGTGAGTCGAGTGACTGCAGATGAGGGCTACTGTCTGCTTTTGTTTAACACTGATGAATGGCTACATAGATTGGTATCATGTTTGACAAAGTTTCATGTATTAAGAAATCAATAACATTCTGGAGTGCAATGAAGCAATTCTAGCTAGAGAATTGCTTGTCACATAGTAATAGCATCTCGATCTGACAAAAACTGACAAATACTATGAACTTGGCTATTACAACAGGAAGGTATAGTCCACCCATAGAATAGCACATATGATTCAGTTAACAACAAAGGAACCTTATCGGTAACACCTGAGTATGTTTGTGCATCCAAAATATGCCATAGGTACTACTTGTCACAGAAGTTAGTTGTGCAAAGTTAAATGTAGTGTAGTTGTATATTCTCTTACCAATAGATTCAGAAGCTGTCTTGTAGAAAAAACAAGTTGCTAGGAACTCCCATGAATATGCAAGCATAATGCAGGCTATAAATCATATGAAATTACTTTTCATAGCATTATTACTGCAGGCTACACCTTTCTATTGATGCGATTCGCCGTGATCTTGGCAATCAAACGCAGCTTTCCGATGATTTTGAGGTCAATATCTTCAGAGCAAATGGTGCCTCTACAGCACAGAGCACATACATGGCAACAGTGGGTGAAAAGGCAGTTCTACGAGCATGAATATGTCTACATGGAAAAGTCGAGACGTTGAAGACATTGGTTCCAGGTGGGTCTGCAAAGCATAACATGGCATTTTCTCAAGTAGATATAAATGTCAACCTGACATAACTTTCCCACAACTAAAAACATCTGAATGAGAAGAGTCATACTATCTGGCCATGTGATTCTCTTTTATTACTTCAACTGCCTAACTGAAAACAGTGACTTGCACTTTTCTAGTTAAACTGCCCAACTGAAAACAATACATACTGATTGACCATGCTGACTTGTTCTTGTCTCATTTAAATTATAGAAGTGAAGATAAAACACTTATATTTAAGGATGAGCTCTGCAAGAAGCCAGCAACAGCAGGCTCATGTCAACAGGTGGATCATTCCTTGATAAACACTTATATTTAAGGATGAGCTCTGCAAGAAGCCAGCAACAGCAGGTTCATGTCAACAGGTGGATCATTGCATCCTCATCAGGCATTGGTAATTGGGGAATAACACGGTCTGAAAAGATACGAGTGATAAAAATCATAAGTATGCCATATCTAAACTTCCACACCTATAGAGAATGAGTACAAAGTACAAAGAAGTCAACATAAAGCATGATGTGCTTCAGGTTTGCATATGAAAAGATTGAGTTTGGAAGATGTGCTTCAGGTTGAGTACAAACTACAAAGGACTAAGAATATACAAGTTCCTTGTTTACTACTATGTCGTTTTAGAGCATGTATACCAGCATGTAACATGTGGCTAACAGAAAAGAAATACTATAACTTAGTGCTACGGTCTCTGATTAAATATTCTCAAGTCATAACTAAAGAACATATCAAAGCACGATGCTCCTACCTGGAGTGTAGAAGCTCGTGTAGGGAATGGCAGTGCAGACGCTTCCTCTGCCGGACACCTTCTTTACTAGGCCTGACTTGAGCTCAATGGTGAATAGGCCAACAGTTGTCCTCACAAAAATGACGTTGACGCCCTCGGCGAATCCAATCGCATCTGGTGTGATCATGAGGGCACGAGATGGGAGCAGCGTCCCGAGGTCAATGACTCGGTACTGCAACCATGCCACAGACCCTTCGACATCAAGTTCCATCGACCAAAGGTAGATGCTGGATTCCTGCACTCCTGCAAATCCCAGCGCGCCGTCCTCAGCTGTTATGAGGACAATGTTATTCTCATACACGTCTGGCCGGTCAATCACCGACAGTTCCCTCTCGCGAACAAAGTCACACCGCAGAATCCGCGTGCTCGGATCGCAGAGGAAGTAGACTGCATTCCCTGAAAGGACACTCGGCCGCATCTCGATAGAAGCATCCGGATGGTGAACAGAGGTGGTGCCGCTCCAGGCACTCGCCTCCGACGAGTAGAAGCACGCGGACGTGATCCAGGTCCCCTCCTTCCTGTCGGTGCCCACGAATGCCACGAGGAAGGGGCCATCGCCGTGGCAGTCGAGGTGGTCGCAGCCTTCCACGGCGCAGAACACCGCCGCGTTCCAGGACTTGGGGGCCTCGGGTAGGGGAATCCTCCGCTGGAAGTCCGTGGTTGGGTCCCAGACGACGAATTCCGCGGGTTTCTGCTCTGAATCGTAGAAGAGGGCGCGGCCGTGGCGGGCGTCGAGCGCATACCAGCAGCGGCGGTCGGGGCGTGGCGGGAGGAAGGCCTTCGCGGTGGGGACGAATCGGGCGACACAGGGCTCCTCGTCGTACAGGCGGTGCAGGAATCCCAGCATGGGCGGCGGCCCGTGGAACAGGCGGTAACTGCGGAGGAAGGCGGTGCCCGTGAGAAGGACGCGCCAGGGCTTGCAGACGAGGCAGGCGCGGACGAGGCACGCGGGCTCGTCGGGCGGGAAGCGGAGCAGGATCTGCTCGACCACATCGTCCAGCAGCGCCGGCGGCGGCATCGATGGAGGCGATTGTTTTTTTCTTGGGGACGGAAGAGTTGACACTTGATAGTGAGAGGAGGAAGACAATTGCTCGATTCCGCAATCAGTGCCTGGCAGATCCCCTTCCTTTCCACGCTCCGCTTTCATATTTTTAAAATAAATATGCATGCTAATTATCTAAAAGCTTAAGCGAGCTCTCTGAGCTATTCGGCAGCGCCTCCCGCGGTCCGCCTCTCTGCCTGTGTGGGCCCGATTGGTTTCACCCTCTGACATGTGGACCATGCTTTCTGGGTCGTGGTTGTCAGTCTCGAGGCTGGGTCCAAAACAAACGTGTAGATGGTGCTCGCATTCGTTCCCCTCCTTGCACAGCGACCCGATCTTCATGCCGCCGCGGTCGTCACCGGTATATCTTGGCCGGCTCCGGCGACCCCACGAGCTGCTGGCCACCGCCCCGATATCGCCTCCTCCTCCTCTATCGACTGCATGTCGTGGAAGCCTCGATTCACATCCCCCCGACGCACCCTAGATGAGCAGGTCCCGGCTTGTCGGCGTCGCCGCGTGTCTCCTTCCAGCGTCGGCTGCTCGTCCTCCTCCTTCCCTATCTTCGGACGACCTTCCTATTCGGCAGCGCCTCCCGCGGTCCGCCTCTCTGCCTGTGTGGGCCCGATTGGTTTCAGCCTCTGACATGTGGACCATGCTTTCTGGGTCGTGGTTGTCAGTCTCGAGGCTGGGTCCAAAACAAACATGTAGATGCCTGCACAGCGACCCGATCTTCATGCCGCCGCGGCCGTCACCGGTAGATCTTGGCCGGCTCCGGCAACCCCACGAGCTGCTGGCCACCGCCCCGATATCGCCTCCTCCTCCTCTATCGACTGCATGTCGTGGAAGCCTCGATTCACATCGCCCCGACGAACCCTAGATGAGCAGGTCCCGGCTTGTCGGCGCCGCCGCGTGTCTCCTTTCCATTGTCGGCTGCTCGTCCTCCTCCTTCCCTATCTCTGGACGGCCTTCCTTACACCCCATCTCCCTCTCACGTCTCGTATCCACTGGCGAGTTTGCCGGTGACGTCCTGTGACCGCGGCCGGTGGGAGGAGCTCACCGTGCCGTAGGATTGGCCGTGGTGAAGCACGGAGGAAGTCCTGCCGATCGCCTACCCGGAGTAGCTGCTACCGGCGTCCAACGAGCTTCTGTGGGCGACCACCACCCCGAGATGCTGCTGGAGTCCATGTCCCCCAGCTCCTCTCAACAGCAACCACTCCGACCTGCCGCTGCCAGCCACCTCCATACTGCCGGTGAGCTTTTTGTTCCCCTCCCCTATCCCTTCTTGCAAAAAATCGGTTCTTTTTTTCCTTTTGAGTTGAATCAGTAGATTGAGCATGCATGTATAATGTAGATGGAAAAAATCAGAATTGTCATGTGCATAGAAAGTTCCATACTTGTCTAAACCTTAAGCGTGGTGATTGACCCGCCTACTGAGGGCAACTCTCAGAATGCATTTTTGGCCATCAGACCTTTAGAACCGAGCCATCTAGACCGTCTATAGCTATCGATGGTTTCGTTTTTTTTTCACGTTGTCCCAATTTTCTACGGCCACTGTAATTGGCCCCATTTTTCTAAATATCAAAAATTAAAGAGCACGTATTCTGCAACTAGTATTGTTGTTAGCAGATTTTAGCAACACTAATTAGTTTTGGGTTAGGATTATTATTATGAACTAGGCTTTGCATTTTTTCCACTTCTGAACTATAATTAATTAAGAACTAAAAACATTAGTGTCAAGTTAAGTCCATATAATTTGTTACTGCATATGTCTTCATCTCCTGATAAATTAATCTTTCAATTACGAGCGGTGTTGCTTCCATTCAGTCCATGGGTGCTTATGGTGGATGCAAGTACTTTCTGGGCACTATGATGGTTACATGGTAAGAGGTGTGTATCTGTTTAAGATATAAGATTTAGTAGTTATTATAGATGTAACATTACTTACCTATTTAAAGACCATCAACCCTTGCATAAAACTTATAACCTAACTACGTATAAGTGGACATATTTAGTGCAAGAGATCATCTATAAACACTAGATATGTGAGTGTTATTTATTAATGGCAGTTTATTTGATGTTAGCTCTTGACCTGGATTAAAAAATGATTTCATCTCTCTGTGAGATTGTTATGACCGGTTTGGCCTATAGCAGGAGGAAACCCATTAGTGGGCCTAAATTAGGGGCTTAGCCCATTTATCCTTTTCATTAGCTTATTTATACTGCTGTAAACTTACGTGAGAAGGGGAGCAATAAACAGATCGTACAGATCGTTATTGCCGACTCCTTGAGGAGTCGGTCTTCCCTGCCTTAGCCGCCGCTCCTTCCCTTGCGCCGCCTTCCTCCAACCTCGCGACGGCGGCCAGCCGCCGGCGCCGCCTTCCTCTCCCTTGTCCAGCACACTTCCACCCCTATAATCTACGTAACCGGTCTGGTAGGATCACAGATCCTATCAATTTGGTATCAGCTAGCTCAGACTCGATGTCTTCGGGATTGCCCACCGCCTCCGCCGCGATCTCCACTTCCGGCGCGCCCGCCCCCATGGAGTCGCCGCCGGCCACTTCGGGACCGGCCGCTGCGGGCTAGACCGCGCCGCCCTCCGAACCCGCCCCTCTCCTCTCGCAGCAGGAGGTCTCAACGGCCATCCGCGACCTAACCTGGGCGGTCGCGAACCTTCGGACCTTCCTCCAGGAGTTCACTGCGCCGTCACAGCCGGGGCAGGGGTTCTCTGCGCCGCCACCACCGCCGTCCGCCGCGCCCTTCACACTGCCCCCACCACCGTCGCCGACAGCCGTCACCTCGCAGCAGGGGGTCCCGATCACGCAGATCAAGTTCCCACCATCGCCGTCGCAGCTGCCGGCTTGGCTCGACCAGTCTACGTACAAGACGGCGCCCGCCCAGCCGACCGCGCCTTCGCTGGCCGCCGCCTTTGGGGGATTCACTGGATACGGCGAGCCGTATACATCCATGGCGCCGACCTACTCGCCCCCCGCAGCGCTGGGTCGCTCCGAGGGAGCCTACGCCGCCGTTCCGCACGTCCAGCAGCCACCCCGCTTCACCAAGCTCGAGTTTTTCACCTACGACGGCACCGTTGACCCCTTGGACTGGCTCAATCAATGCGAGCAACTCTTTTGGGGGCAGCGGACACTGGCGTCCGACCGCACGTGGATTGACTCCTACCACCTCCGCGGCGCCGCCAAGACGTGGTACTACGCCCTCGAGCAGGACGAGGGCGGGATGACTCCGTGGGAGCGTTTCCGCGACCTTTGCCTCCTCCGGTTCGGGCCCCCGATACGCGGGAGCCGGCTGGCCAAGCTCGGCCGCCTTCCCTTCACCTCCTCGGTCCAGGACTTCGCCGACCGCTTCCAGACGTTGGCATGCCATGCGCCTGGCGTGACGGCTCGCCAGCGCGCCGAGCTCTTCATTGGCGGACTGCCGGACCACATTCGCGTCGACGTGGAGCTGCGGGATCCCCAGGACCTGCAGTCGGCCATGTACTACACCCGCACCTTCGAGCAGCGCGCGCGGGCCATGCAGCAGGCCTTCCCGGCCAGCGACGTTCGGTCGGCCGCCCGCCCTCCACCGACACCACCAGGCTAGGCGCTCACGGCCGTGACTCATGCGGGGCACTCCGATCCAGCCGCGACGCGGCCTTTCCGTCGGCTGACCACGGCCGAACAGCTCGAGCGGCGTCGTAAAGGGCTATGCTTCAACTGCGACGAGTTCTATGCACCGGGCCACGTTTGTCCACGCATGTTCTACTTGGAGACCGTAGACGACGTTGCGGCTGATGTCGTCGCAGCTGGGCTGGCTGACGCGGCCGTCTCCAAGGCCGACGCCGTTCCGGGCTGAGTTCCGCCAGTAGTTTCCAGCTATCCAGCTCGAGGACGAGCTGTTTGAGAAGGCGGGGAGAGATGTTATGACCGGTTTGGCCTATAGCAGGAGGAAGCCCATTAGTGGGCCTAAATTAGGGGCTTAGCCCATTTATCCTTTTCATTAGCTTATTTATACTGCTGTAAACGTACGTGAGAAGGGGAGCAATAAATAGATCGTATAGATCGTTATTGCCGACTCTTTGAGGAGTCGGTCTTCCCTGCCCTAGCCGCCGCTCCTTCCCTTGCGCCGCCTTCCTCCAACCTCGCGATGGCGGCCAGCCGCCGGTGCCGCCTTCCTCTCCCTCGTCCAGCACACTTCCACCCCTACAATCTACGTAACCGGCCTGGTAGGATCACAGATCCTATCAGAGATTTGTATTCTTCTCTTCGGTACTCTCCATACATAAATTTTATTTCCGATCAATCTAGTCTAGAGATTTAACTTGCTACGGTGAAGCTTAAAATGTGTACTTCATCTCAGTATGAACTCTAGACTAGATAAGATTAAAATCCTATGTTAAACACATGTCATCATTTTTTGTTTGAAGATATATGTACATCTAAAGATTTTTTAAAATTTCATATCTGGTGTATGATAGAGTAACCAATGACTCCGCTCTTTTATGAACATTTATGGAGCTCCATTTTCTAAACTGTACGCCTTGGTCTCTCCGGCCATGTGCACCAGCGGTTCGCCACCATGTGGGCTATCTTTAGCCTGTGGGGTCCAGTATTAGAGGTTACCCTTGGTTTGTATACAAGAGCATCGCCATCTCTTTCCCCTTTCACCCCTCTATGTTTGTCCCTTTGCTCACAGCCGCTGCTCCATGCGTTGGTTTTGCTATCCTCCCCTGCGTCGACTCCGACTAGATCGAGTGGCCGCTGGTCCTCCCCTGCGTCGCCGGTGACTAGTGGAAGTACCAGGAGCCACGCGTCCTCCACTACCACAGAACCTTCTGGCTGGGAGACGATGGCAGTGCCGCCGCCTCCAACGTGTTGGGGTAAATACCTGAATAGCCTCAGAGAAAATTACAACCCTACGGGTTTTCTTCCCTTTATATTTTATCTTTTAGTGGTATGATTCGTTAGTGTTTACTCTGAAATGATTCTGAAATGGAGAATTAAAGATAACTTGGTGCTCTTAAATTTTGCGCTTAAATTATAATTCCATGTGACTATGCAATTGAAAAATTATAAAATGAAAATTCCTTCTATTATGACCTCCTCGTGGTTCCTACAAGGCCAGATCCCTAGTGTGTATTTATTTGATTGGCATGTCTTGCAAAATTTACATGTATCCTCTCCTGGCACCGTTGCAACACATGAGTTCAATATAAACTACCCGAGCTCGGAGAGCTAGAGTTCCAATTGAACTGGTGCCTAGCTCGCACCGGATATGGTCCTTGAAGTTGACTGATTAACGAGCTTATCTGAGGTGGCCCTTTGTTCCGAATTCTGTTCTTTTTGTCAGACTAATGTTGTTTAATAGTTAAAATTATCTTTGCCTTTATAGGTTTCTTGTTGATCAGATTGAGAGATGGAGAACGGGATCGGAAGAAATGCTAACAAGGTATGCCTACCTATGTATATTTATATTTCCTAACCCTAGATACCTTATCTCGGTTATCTCAGAACTAAAATATCTCATGTTTATTTCTGCAGGTGGCTGAGCGCCTTATTGCTTATTGCTCATGTTTGCGGATTGTGGGGTTCCGTCAGATGATTGCCGGAAATGTCCTTGCTGGAAGCTATTTCGCATTCTCTCACAATGCAGGATTGGTATGGTGTCGACTTCATTTCCATTTCATCTCATTAGTTTTTACCAACAATTGTTTAGTTTTAGTGAGCAATGCATCGATGTAACCGGGCCATCATCACACACTCATTAAAGATCTTAGTGACACTCCATCAAGTCCCTCATTGTACCAACTCTAAAAAAGTATCTCATGAGGCCATAGTTCTTTTACTCTGAGCTAAGTTCCTAATTTATTTTGATGTACAATTTTCATGACTCGGTGTAAAAAGTTTGTATCCGGTCAATCTTATATGTTTCTTCTTGAGGTCATTTGATGTTCCATACAAGCTATGCTACTCTGTTGAATATATTTTTATTTGTTTGATTTAGTGATGTAGAAGGGGTATGTATGTTACTCCCTCCCTCCCATAATATAAGATTGTATTACAACAAATATACTCCTATATTGGTTGTAATAACATCTTATATTATTGGGACAGAGGGAATACAATTTACATTTTAAACTCTTATACCAACCCACCATTTGGGTTACTTTTTAAAGGACCAACTATCTATAGTATTCCTCCCCAAATATTCATTAGGAAATTAATCTGGAGACTAAGTTTTTATAGCGTCAACTCCTGAGTGCAGCCAAATGAATAGAAATATGATGTTTCTTTCTCACTAACGTTTTATAGTATCAGCCATGATCAAGAGTTCTCCTTAAATTTTTCGTCCCAGTAAGTATAAATTAGTATGTCGATTTTGTTGTGTAGGAAGAGTACTCTTTTTGTTTGCCCCCATTCCTGTCGATACATGAAGTACTGATTGAATATCAAATTTTTTGTTGATACATGAAGTACTGATTGAATATCAAAGAGACATGAAGAAGATGACTCCTAATACTATGATGCACCCTCATACATCATGTTTGACCTTCTTGGATGACCATAGGTGAGCATTGTGCAAACTTAATTATTGCTTGTGCATGTACATGTATTTATTATGCGTTCCTATAAATATAAGCTGGAAGTGTTTATGCTCTCTTTGTTCTACTTTCTTTCTTCTTTCCTTGATCCCTTCCTAATACTTTAGTTTAGAATCTCTTTCTTTACCCCCCTATTGATTAAAACTATCTCGATGATCTTTTTAGCTTTCTAGATGGACTTTACATTCCCATATGTAGACATGCTTAACTGTGCCATTTCCATTTTCTGCTGGGTGACGTTCCTGGTGGGGCGCGGGTGTTGGGGAGGAGGCGTCATGGTACGTTCCGGTCGCTGTGATTTTCTACCTTTTGTTGCTGACAAGTTGTTCTCATTATTTTGGTGTTCGCCGTAATGGCTGTGGAGGGCGGTATGCAGCGATGCGTGGCTCCGTGGCTTGCGTTGTCGTTTGCGCAGTCGTCTTCTATAGTTCCCATTCCAGGGCATCGGGCGGCAGGAAGCTGCTCCTTAGGTCTCATCGTCCATGCAGTTCTTTGTTAACGTGTCTGTTTTGCCACGCCTTCTTCGTAAATGATTTAGTTTTCCAAAATGTTCTTGCCAAGAGCAGATGTGGTGACCCTGCCGATGGATACCACAAATATTAGGTACACACTTCTAAATTTTGCCATTTTCCTTATCTGCATAGATGATTTACTCTGTTGATTGTACTGATGTTTAAGCCAAGTATTAAGAGTAGCGTGCAGTCGTTTGCCACCAGATTGTACCAAACAAGCTATGCATAGTTCCCTATTCTTTAGTCTCCATGAAAAACAAAATAAACATTTAGCTTTGCTGGTTAACTATAGTTTTTTCTGCATTGGAAGTGTTGTGATCTCCATATTGAACATTTTTTTACCCAAACATCATGTGAGATTCTCCGGCTTCTGGTCTTATGTACACGGTTCCGAACCAGCTAGGAAGATATGCAATGTTGTGACCGCCCTCTTTTGTTAGGAACAAACACGCTTTAAGTACTATTGTTCAACTTCATACTTTGCTTCTTGCTCACACTGCAAAAGGACACATTACTCAGTGAGTATCTCTACCACTCTCAATCATATAATAGATGCATGTATTCAAAATGTAAATAATGTTTACTCAGATTTGTAGTCATACGGATCAGATAATTCCCTAGAACTGCAGTCTGTTAAAACTGCTCTCTACCTTGAACTTCTTGGAACTCATAAGTTCCTTTGGAAAAGTCTGTTGCTAGCTATTTCATGGGGATTCTTCAACATTTATTTTCTCTGCCAAGTTAATTCTTTCAGCCTACCTGCCTACCTGGTCTGCTTTTTATGAGGCATTACTACTCCATGAACACCCAACTTAGGTTTCTTTGCAAGATTGTTTGTAAACTTCAATGTTTAAACGATTTTTACTCATTTTGTCCTCTTAAACGTAGCATTGTTCTAGATCTTCCACATTCAGATTTAAGAGTATAATTTAGAGAAGAAAAAGTCAAGGACACACTGTGATGTTCACGAAAATCACTAAATCAGCAAAAGGTTGTAAGTTCTTATCATTTTTCTTGTGCGCCATATATCACTGGTTCTCAGTAAATTTGAACATTACAACCTGAACAAACTATCCTCACAGCAATGTGAGAAATAGGCAGCTTGTTCTGTTATATGGTTGGCCATATTGGCTATGCCCAGATCCTACGGAAAGGAGGAAATATGCAGAGAATTCGCCGAACTAAAAAAATAGTTTGTGTGTCGATACCCTCCTCTATGACCTCCGCCGCCTATGGTTAGAAGGGGAGGGCGCCGCCGGTGTCCTGGAGAGGAGGGAGCCACTAGTGTCCTAGAGAGGAGGGTGCCGCTGGTGCCCTTGAGCAGAGGGCGCCGCCGATGCTAGGGGATGGAGGCAGGTGTCGGGAGGGAGTTCTTTTTGGGAAGGTAGCGACGCGGCAGATGTGCGATGAAGGGAGCGACCTAGCAGAAGAAAATGGAACACCTATATTCTTTTTAGATAGTACAAAAGATAGAGATTAATCGGAGAGTTATTGTCATCATCTATTAATTTATTTTGTTGCATACATAGACTGTCATATGAGCCCATTGATTTTTGGAGCATTACGTTTACTTATCTTCCTGACCATCTTATACTACACTTACCCTTGCAGCGTCGTAGACTCACAGTTGCCAGTTATACTTGCGTTCGTCTGTGCATATTATTTTTGTTGAACATTCATGATTGCAATGTAAACAACTATTTAAGTAACAATTTCTATATACGAGTTTTCCATTTTTTTCAAAAAGGGGTGAACCCAGCCTCTGTGTCGGTAGATACATATGGATTTTATTATTTATTGAAAGTCGTTTATTACAAGAAGCTAAAAAAGTTCACGAGTCACACAAAGTTTCTACGTGAATCGGCCAACAGAAGAAAAACAAAAGCACATTCAGCTTTGGCATCAACATGTCAAGCGTATATCAAAACGCCACCCGAATTGGCTGTAGAAAGCCCGTGCGACCATCTCCAAACGGATGCACCTAGACACCATGTCCCGGCGTAGCTCCTACGGGTGGAGATAGGACCACATACGGATCCAGCGGGAGGCGAGAGGGATAATCTGTAAGAACCAAGGAAAACTTGATTTGTTAAATAAAAATCATTTCGCACATGCCAAATATCCCAAACCAAAGCACATACGCCCACTCGGATGTGTCCTTTAACAATTATTTCTACCCTAGCTAGCCAGTTGCCAAACAAGTGCTCAATACTATTAAGAGCATTTCATAAAAACCTTCAGTCTTAAGAAAAGTTCAAAGGAAAAAATGGGCTTTGTTCCCAACGTGAGACGCCTCTCCAGAATCTAAAAAGAGAGGTGTATGATCAGAACCAGAACAGGGTAGGGCTCTTACAGAGACTAATGGGAATTTCTGTTCCCACTTGATGCTGGCAAGAACTCTATCTAATTTCTCGTACGTTGGTGTATCTCTACGATTCGCCCATGTAAACTGTCTGCCTGATAAAGCCAGTTCTCTAAGATCGAGACTCTCAATGATCGCATTAAATATAAATGGACATCTTGTATTAAAATTATCATTATTTTTTCTTCTTGTCTTCTAATTATATTAAAATCCCCGCTGACTAACATAGGAAGAGGCTCATCTTCACAAATTCTTACCAATTCGGCTAAGAAAACGGGCTTAACCCATTTAAAATGATCTGTTTTCGAAGTAACAAAAAATTTGACACAGCGGTCTCCGACTAACACATTATGTACGTGTAGCAAAGATGCATCAATGCCTACCAACATGCCATCGGATCTTCCAATGGGTGGTAGGCAATACCATTGATAATCAAAATTGCCAGCAAGATTATTAAGAAAAGGCATAGAGAAACCGGATCTTCCAGTAAGATTGCAAAAAAAGTCTAGTTTATGCTCTCTAATCGATTCCTTCACCAACAGATGTTTTGCTAAGTCACCGAAACTATCACTATTCCAGAAAATGCCTCTCATTTTAAAGAAAATAGAAAACAAAGAACTCTATTTTTTAATAAATCTAACGCTTCTACGAACTTCCGCTGGATAAGCCTTATCCTTTTTCTTCCTTTTCTTTGTATTAATTAAATCTCGGATAAGAAGATCATCATGATCATCTGAGCCTTGTTGCTATTTTTCTCCGAGATCTAACAATAAATTAGAAGCCTTTTCAAAACAACCTTCCTTTGCAAGTCGTTTTTTAAGCTAACCCCGTCCTCATTATTTTTAAGTACAATTAATACACGTTCCTCATCCGTTTCCTTAATGTGTCTAATGGAATTGTTGACTTTACCGGGAGAACCACCTAAAGAAACTCCCAAAACTTGTGCACGTGCAATGAAAACTTCATTCGGTAATGAACTTAAAGAAAGGTTATGGGCATATGTTTTACCTGAACAAGAGCTGCCATTCTTGGACTGCAACAGACATTGTGCACGCTCGAGCTGAGTAGCCTCGGCATTGGGCTGGGCTCTGATACGCTCGCTGGTCCGAAGCTCCGCAACGGGGGCTGCAATCCCCCCAAAGGCTTCAATTTCCGCCTGGGAGTATTGGCCGCCGAGGAATACACCGGTGCCGACACCACATCCTCCTGACACAACTACGTCTGCCTCAGAAAAGCTAGGTGTACCCACGCGCCCTCCTGGTGATCGCGATGAACACACCGGTGCCGAAGAAGGTGTAGACGACACACCCCCTCCGGGGGTTTTAGGGGAGCGCGGCAACTCTGTCAGGCTCTGCCTAGGCGCTTCAGCAGCACAAGGATCAGAATCATCATGATCAGCGACATCAGAAAAGAGCGGCAGTAGCTCTACTGCTGAAGCTAAAAGACTCTGTTTTGCTATTGCAGAAAAAACCTGGCGATCCCGCTCAGCCATAGTTGTGATGTTGCACTGAACATCTGCCGTGGTAGGGACATGCTGATCTGCATTTGAAAGTTGCGCAACCTGAGGCACATACACAGGAGCTGCCACATGATCTTCTGTACTTCTGGGGAAACACATCGAGGGGCCAGCCATAGGTGAAGGAAGACCATCCTCTTCAAGCTCAACCCGATCTCCCCACTTGCTAGAAAAATTCAACTCCCTCTCACGACCCAAAGAGCAAAAGCCTACCATTGAAGCTGCAGGCTTGGTACAGGGCAGCTGAGCTGAAAGAAAGCCTAGTGCCTTAGGAGGAGAACTGCCATCGGAAGTGTCCCAAGCAAAGGATCCCACTACAAGGTTATGCGTGATTTGATTTGAACATGTTCATGTCCCTCTAATCTGATCTGGGCCATTGTTAAGCCTGTCTTTTGCTTCAGAATTTCCCAAACCATCATTCTTGTCATGCATGCTATTTTCTTTCTCCTTGTTCGCATCATTTTTTTTTCCGCGAAAATGCAAAGAGCTTTGCGTTTCGATTCATTGATAAAAAAAGAGTTTGATTACAAGCCTAAGAAAAGGCCGAAACACCCATATATACAACACACCCAACACTCAAAACAAGACTACGGCTAACGTCGAAATCCGTCGAGTGCTTCTCCAGGACGTCACAGAGCGAGCTCCTCCACCAAACAGAACCCTTGCCAATGAAAGTCGCACTGCTTGCGCATCATCGATATCGCTAGGAGCATGCCATTCGCAGCCAAGATGGGTCCCACCTGGATCCCGCGAGCCATCCAGGCTCAGCCTAGATCCGGGGTACGCCGCCGGCGCAATAGCTACCTCCCTGCAACCTCAACAGACTTACTAGCATGCAGTCTTCACCGACCCGCCATCAACCACAAAGGCCAGCCCACCACTGGTCATCCGGAGGCTTGCTTGCGCTGTCCGAGAAGGATCCCCGTCGCGCAAGCCACCCGCAATACCACTCGAGAGGCCGACACCCCAACTGCACTAAGACGCTGCATGAGGCCAACACCGAAGACCAAGACGGGGAGTAGCGACTTGTACCAGGGGATCAGGTTTCCAAGACGACGCCACCATGGAGGGTACGACGTCGAAGACGCCGTCGTCGCCCGATCTGGCAAGCCAAATCTAGGGCTTTCACCCGGAACCTGACACCCTAGGCGAGGGAGGTGCCGAAGCTCCTCGATGACGCCTCAACAGGACGTGATACCCACAGGCGTCGCCGTCACCGATCCAAAGGCAGGGCTTTCGCCCGAGGCTTGGTGCCTCGCTCCCGCGACCGAGCACCCTGTTCCTCACATGGAGCCCCCGCGCTAGCCCTAGGAGGAGTCACCGGCAGTTTTGCGCACAGCCACCTCAGAGAAGCATCGCCAGCCACCCAACACCGCCACCCCCGCCGCCGGCGTCAGAGGACGCCTCGAGCCGCCACACCAAGAAGGCGTTGGGCTCCACTCGACCCGACCAGAGCAGCATCATCCCTGCGCTCGGGGCCGGGGAGGACGACCAAGGGAAAGTGGGAGGGGGGGAGGGGGCGGCCGCCGGCGCCGTCGCCGTTGCTAGCGACATCGCCCAGGCGACCCAACCTGCGCGGAGCAGAGCTCACGCACACACCCAGCGCAGGGGCCAGCAGGCTAGGGCCCGCACAACCCAGATCGAGCCCGAATGGGCCCGAACCTGGGCCGGCCGGCCCGCACCGCCCGCTGTCGCCTCTCTGCCTCCACCACAGCTGCCGCTAGGGACCACCTTCCCGGCCTCCACCAGTCGGCCTGCAGCCCTAGGGGGCGCCGCCAGACCAGTTGCGTCCGCCGCCGCTTGCCGGAGGAAGGGGTAGGGAGCCACGCCGGCCCCCCATGGCGAGGCCCGGCCGCCACGCGCCCTCCCAGGCCCGCGCGCCGAGCCTACCCGCGCGGCGCCGACCACCGCCCCGCCGCGCGGCCGCAGAGCCGCCACACGCCCAGGGACTACAGACCCACACAGGCCAGGGCCCGCTTGACCTAGATCGGGCCCGAAAGGGCCTAGATCTGGGCTTGTAGATCCGTGCCGCCAGAAGGCCCACACCCGCGCCAAAACCAGCCGCCGCCGGCGCAACACCCAACGCCAGGACGACCACACCCGCGCCAAAACCGGCCAGAGCCGTGGCCACGACACCCAGGCGCCTCCGCACCCCTGCACCGCCACGCACACTCGCCGCGCCGCCGCTCTAGGGCCGCCGCCACGCGCCGCCGGTAGTCGGCCGCCGCCTTTGCAGCGCCAGTCCTACCGTGCCTTGCCACGACGACCTCCCCCCAACGCCATCGCACGAACGCCACGCCGCGGCGCCGGGAATTAGCGCGCCATTCACCCGAGCTTGGGCCCCGCCGCCGTCGTCCGCCGGTGAGGGCTTTGCCCGCCGACTTCCTCCGACGATAGAGGGAAGGGGGAGGAGGGGGGAGGGGGGTCCTGGCGGGGGGCTAGGTTTCCGCCGCCCGTGTCGCCCTGGGAGCGACGCGGGGGCCGAGCCGTTCGCATCATTTTTTAGATCATGGCTAGCATCCTTCATTTCCAGATCTTCTCGATTCAACGGAATAGACCCTTCGACCTCAAAATATATATCATATCCCTCTCCATCAACAGAATGAGATGTTTTTGCTGGGATCAAGGTTGGGTTGTAGCACTGAACAAGCATCTGAACGATTTTATGCTCTCGCGTAAAAGCCATGTCAACTTCTTTTGTTTTACCAATAAGGGATCCCACAGCAAACAGGGGTAAATAATCATCTCTTAATTCCTTTGGGCATCCTCTGACTCTAACCCAAACATCATCAAAATGCCAGGATGGCTCCTCTTGAGCCTCCAACTCTTCAAAATATAAAGTACAAGGTGTACCTTCAACCTTAATGTCATTAATTTTTCTTGCTCTCGCAAAATCGGCCTTTGATGGATAACAGACGCTGAATAAATTGTGATCCATAGGTGCTATGTCCCATTGCTTATGACCTGGCACAATCCAGTCTAACTCCTTCACCACTTGTTGTAAAGAGAGAGCACCACCCCCTACTCGGATTTTGCCTTCTTTCCCACTCTGTCTCTTTGAAACAACTCCCTCTGTTTTTGGAGTCTCGAAAAAAAGCAGTGTATCTCTACACATCCCATACATGATAGCCGTTGGCTTGGGCATTGTGAGTTTAGGGCAGGCAACCGAAACATGCTTGGCGGAGTCACAGTAAAGGCACAAGACCACCGTGCAATTGTGTGCAAAGTGACCATTAGACTCACATCTGAAACAAACAATGCCATCAACTTTATCTTTTTTCTTGGACAGTTTATTTGTGTCATGAACTAAAACCTCTGTATTTGGTACCATAAGCCCCTGAACATGTTGAGCCTGGCTCATTGTTTGTGCTGCTACCGGCGTCCTTGTAACATTGGACTGCTGTCCCTGAGCCGCTGCAATGAGCAGCTGCGCGGCGACTACCGCAGCATCGTTAGTTTGCAAAACAACTTGTTGCTCTATATGAGTGTTGCGCCCCCCAGATCCACGACCACCAGATTGTCCACGGCCAGCAGCACCGCCACGATACCGACCTCCATAACCAGACTGACGGATAGGTCGGTTATAGCGCAGATTACCATTAAAACCATTTCCATTGAAGTTGTTGCCAAAATTATGCCGAGGTTCATAGTACCCCTCATCAAACTCACCAAAATCGCCTCCAAAAGAAGTTGTGCCAAAATTACCTTGCTCCTCAGACCAAATAGCATTCTGCTGCCATCTATTTGCCCCTCCACAATATTGCTGCTGATTCTACCCCCCCTGTGCAGTACCGTACCCAGCTTCGTTGTTACGGAGCTAGTGTGGAGGGGAGCCTTGGGCGCCTCGAGGGACACCTCCATTAGAACCGAACTGTTACCCTTCAAAACCACTGCCACGGCCATTTCCGTAGCCCGACCCTTCTCCTCGCTCGTACCGACTACCGAGGTTGTTGCCTCTAGAAATTCCCTAGGTTATTAGACGGAGGGACGCCGCTACCAACATTCCCACCGCCATACCCAGGTTGGTAGTTGGATCCACCTCTCCTCGCCATGACCAAACCTGGCGCGTAGACTTGAGCGGAGGGGAGGTGTTAGGAACAATAGGTGCGACACCAGTTGTCGTATACCATGTCAACCCTAAAACCCTACTCATGGGTTTGGGCTGATCAATTTTTTATTATCATTACCAGAAAGCTGACAATGGGCATCGTAAGCTAGGCCCTTATGGCCCATGTTACGACACACACAAAAATTGGAAACAACAGGGGCCTTATGCCCATTTGATTCCGATCTGAACAGGAATTTTAATCTGCCGGAAATCACGTGATCTGGTGTCTAAAACCACGGTGAACGCCGGCGTCGTCTACCCAGCCATGGTGACGCGTAGTGACTCCAGCGATGGCTTTTCTGCCTCTTTTTCCTATAGACTTAAATCCATTCCTCAAGATTGAACTTTTCCTCAACGAACACGGTCAGCTCCAGTGGTGGTCGACGAAGAAGAAGCTCCTGAGAAGTCCTGCCTCGAGCATGAAACAATATGTTAGGGCTTGGTTCCTGAGAAGTCCAAAAGCTATGTGTGGTACAGTCACCCTGTCTAATGAGAGTCCACTCCTCAAGGTGGTTTTTTCACAGTATATATATCTCTTTTGTTTAACTTCATTCATCCATGAATGAATAGTATATATGGTATATCCATTCATGAGTGAATGAATGCATAGTATATTCATCAATGAAATTGATGCTTTTTTGTCAGCCCACTAATTAACCGATAACGGAGCACATTGGAGCTAGAGATCAAGCATTTGGAACAGTACTTCATGACACTATGCAGAAAAGCATTTGAGCGAGCACCCATATTGCCTTCTTGAGGGGGCTCACCGAGATGCACCCGTGCTGCCAAATCCGATCTTCTCCTATAGTCAATCAATTTCTACTATGGATGCTGACAAAATATTCAAACTGAGAAAGATAAATGCCATGTTTTAAGGTATTCTCTACTCTACTTTTCCTTGTAGAAATCAGTATACGCATATGTACTTCGGGTGTATGCAGATAGCCTGTATATTTCGTTATTTCCAATCGATTTTTTATGTGTATTGATTCATACAATACATGATGTATTATTTGTCAGATTAGCAAGACCTCTTAGTAACATATACAGAAGTCTAACTTAATCAAAAACTAGACCAAGACATGTAAATCATATAATAATGTAGAAATAGGAATAGTGAAGTCTACAGAAGTGCCTCTGATGAAGGTCCTATCTCGAGTTTTAGATTTTTTTTAAGATGTTCAAAAATTTCATATAAATATAATTTGCAAAAATATATAAAAAGAGAAGTTATTGAAGCAACCAATGAACTACAACATGTTTCAACTTCCTATTAGGTGTACTGAGCAAGACGTGAAAAAAAATATTGCATTACATGTTTGTGCCAAGATATTTTATGACATACATTAAAATAAACAAAATTAGGAAGATGCATTTGATATCTTGCCCATTATCATCTGTATAAAGTAAGAATAAAATAAGTTGGCAAATTTTGCCTCCAGATGGGAGTGATAAGAGTTGAATGTCCTGAAATAGATGGTATACAGGCCTCATTGTCAAGAACCATGTGCTCATCTGCATCCTCAACCAACTGATATAAAGAGTGGCATTGTAAGGCTAAACCATAGTAGATACTTTTGGTGAGATGAAAACATAGAAAGTTAGCATCATGCGTGCATCCTAGGTACTCCTCCGTGATCTTAGATGTCAAAAGTGTCCCCATGCTATATCCAATTTCACTCACTACGGGAAAAATTGTCGTTGCCATCGCCCCCGTCCTTTGCCGTGTGCCAAACGCCTAGGAACACGGCAAAGCATTTCTATGCCGTGAGGGGGTCCAACAGCACACGGCAAAGAAAGCCCACACGGTACATTCCTGATAAAACACACGGCAACGAAAATGAACACGGCAAAGAAAAAACAAGAAACACGGCAAACAAAAGACACACGGCAAAGACAAAACGCGGCACACGGCAAAGCCGGCCACACGGCAAAGAGGTGGGGCCCACAACGCACCCAGGCGAGCCTACTAACGGTGGCTGACGGTGGTACTTTGCCGTGTGCCCCTGCAGTTAGACACACGGCAAAGACATGCCTTTGCCGTGTGCTTTGTGCTCTATACACGACAAAGAAACTTTTTTTATTTCTTACCTCCACCAAACTATGTTCACAATGACGAGTACGAAGATTCTTAGTTCGGGGCTGAGCCTCGCTAAACTTGCATTGGATCTCTGAAGAAACATCATATTGTCAACCTAAAAATGATTTTTACAAAAAACATTAGCATTATCAGATCATGTACCTGCAGTTCATATCTGACCCATTTCCTGTCGATTCGGCAAAAAATTGTCCTTTTCACGAGGGGTGGACGGGAAAGTTTTACGAATACCCGGTTGGGACATTTTCCATGTAAGGTGGTGTACTATTTTTCAAAAATGGTTTGCTCTTGGTTAGGTCATGTGATGATGTCAAACCATGTTTCGGAACGTGTTGTGACAAGATCTACCCCGGTTTCACCGAAACGGGGAGTTTCCCCCTAATACTCAGATTGCAGACACTTTGTTTTTAGGGGACATCGCATGTCTGCGAAGGGGGTCACACTTGGGAACCAGGTTTAGAAGTTTTGAGCATGCCACCACACTTCATTACACATTCTAGGGTAACATGCATGGTTTAGAGGTGTTCTGATGCCCCGAAGCGCTTCTTCCTATGGAACCCTGATCCGCGGGCCTCGGATCGTCTACTCCCTAGAATTTCTTCTGACAGGGGTAGCCCGGTGTAGCCCTCTCTTGTTTTAGTCTTGGTTAGGTCATGTGATGATGTAAAACCATGTTTGGGAACATGTTGTGACAAGATCTACCCCGGTTTCACCGAAACGGGAAGTTTCCCCCTAATACTCAGATTGCAGACACTTTGTTTTTATGGGACATCGCATGTCTGCGAAGGGGGTCACACTTGGGAACCAGGTTTAGGAGTTTTGAGCATGCCATCACACTTCATTACACATGCTAGGGTCACATGCATGGTTTGGATGTGTTCCGATGCCCCGAAGCGCTTCTTCCTGTGGAACCCTGATCCGTGGGCCTCAGATCGTCTACCTCCCTAGAATTTCTTCTGACAGGGGTAGCCCGGAGTAGCCCTCACTTGTTTTAGGCTTGTTTAAGTCATGTGATGATATAAAACCATGTTTGGGAACGTGCTGTGACAAGATCTACCCCGGTTTCCCCCTAATAGTCAGATTGCAGACACTTTGTTTTTAGGGGACATCGCATGTCTGCGAAGGGGGTCACACTTGGTAACCAGGTTTAGGAGTTTTGAGCATGCCATCACACTTCATTACACATGCTAGGGTCACATGCATGGTTTGGATGTGTTCCGATGCCCCGAAGCGCTTCTTCCTGTGGAACCCTGATCCGCGGGCCTCGGATCGTCTACCTCCCTAGAATTTCTTCTGACAGGGGTAGCCCGGAGTAGCCCTCACTTGTTTTAGGTTTGGTTAGGTCATGTGTAAAACCATGTTTGGGAACATGTTGTGACAAGATCTACCCCGGTTTAACCAAAACGGCGAGTTTCCCCCTAATAGTCAGATTGCAGACACTTTGTTTTTAGGGGACATCGCATGTCTGCGAAGGGGGTCACACTTGGGAACCAGGTTTAGGAGTTGAGCATGCCACCACAATTCATTACACATGCTAGGGTCACATGCATGGTTTGGAGGTGTTCTGATGCCCCGAAGCGCTTCTTCCTGCGGAACCCTGATCCGCGGGCCTCGGATCGTCTACCCCCCTAGACTTTCTTCTGACAGGGGTAGCCCGGTGTATCCCTCACTTGTTTTAGGCTTGGTTAGGTCATGTGATGATGTAAAACCATGTTTGGGACATGTTGTGACAAGATCTACCCCGGTTTCACCGAAACGGGAAGTTCCCCCTAATACTCAGATTGCAGACACTTTGTTTTTAGGGGACATCGCATGTCTGCGAAGGGGGTCACACTTGGGAACCAGGTTTAGGAGTTTTGAGAACGCCACCACACTTCATTACACATGCTAGGGTCACATGCATGGTTTGGATGTGTTCTGATGCCCCGAAGCGCTTCTTCCCGCGAAACCCTGATCCACGGGCCTCGGATCGTCTACCCCATAGACTTTCTTCTGACAGGGGTAGCCCGGTGTACCCCTCTCTTGTTTTAGGCTTGGTTAGGTCATGTGATGATGTAAAACCATGTTTGGGAACATGTTGTGACAAGATTTACCCCGGTTTCACCGAAACAGGGAGTTTCCCCCTAATACTCAGATTGCAGACACTTTGTTTTTAGGGGACATCGCATGTCTGCGAAGGGGGTACCACTTGGGAACCAGGTTTAGGAGTTTTGAGCATGCCACCACACTTTATTACACATGCTAGGGTCACATGCATGGTTTGGAGGTGTTCCGATGCCCCGAAGCGCTTCTTCCTGCGGAACCCTGATCCGCGGGCCTCGGATCGTCTACCCCCCTAGACTTTCTTCTGACAGGGGTAGCCCGGTGTATCCCTCACTTGTTTTTGGCTTGGTTAGGTCATGTTATGATATAAAACCATGTTTGGGAACATTTGTGACAAGATCTACCCCGGTTTCACCGAAACGGGGAGTTTCCCCCTAATACTCAGATTGCAGACACTTTGTTTTTAGGGGACATCGCATGTCTGCGAAGGGGGTCACACTCTGGAACCAGGTTTAGGAGTTTTGAGAATGCCACCACACTTCATTACACATTCTAGGGTCACATGCATGGTTTGGAGGTGTTCCGATGCCCCAAGCGCTTCTTCCTGTGGAACCCTGATCCGCGGGCCTCGGATCGTCTACCCCCCTAGACTTTCTTCTGACAGGGGTAGCCCGGTGTAGCCCTCACTTGTTTTAGGCTTGGTTAGGTCATGTCATGATGTAAAACCATGTTTGGTAACATGTTGTGACAAGATCTACCCCGGTTTCACCGAAACGGGGAGTTTCCCCTAATACTCAGATTGCAGACACTTTGTTTTTAGGGGACATCGCATGTCTGCGAAGGGGGTCACACTTGGGAACCAGGTTTAGGAGTTTTGAGAATGCCACCACACTTCATTACACATGCTAGGGTCACATGCATGGTTTGGAGGTGTTCCGATGCCCCGAAACGCTTCTTCCTGCGGAACCCTCATCCGCGGGCCTCGGATCGTCTACCCCCCTAGACTTTCTTCTGACAGGCGTAGCCCGGTGTAGCCCTCACTTGTTTTAGGCTTGGTTAGGTCATGTGATGATGTAAAACCATGTTTGGAAACATGTTGTGACAAGATCTACCCCGGTTTCACCGAAACGGGGAGTTTCCCCCTAATACTCAGATTGCAGACACTTTGTTTTTAGGGGACATCGCATGTCTGCGAAGGGGGTCACACTTGGGAACCAGGTTTAGGAGTTTTGAGCATGCCACCACACTTCATTACACATGCTAGGGTCACATGCATGGTTTGGATGTGTTCCGATGCCCCGAAGCGCTTCTTCCTATGGAACCCTGATCCGCGGGCCTCGGATCGTCTACCCCCTAGAATTTCTTCTGACAGGGGTAGCTCGGTGTATCCCTCACTTGGTTTAGGCTTGGTTAGGTCATGTTATGATGTAAAACCATGTTTGGGAACATGTTGTGACAAGATCTACCCCGGTTTCACCGAAACGGGGAGTTTCACCCTAATACTCAGATTGCAGACACTTTATTTTTAGGGGACATCGCATGTCTGCGAAGGGGGTCACACTTGGGAACCAGGTTTAGGAGTTTTGAGCATGCCACGACACTTCATTACACATGTTAGGGTCACATGCATGGTTTGGAGGTGTTCCGATGCCCCGAAGCGCTTCTTCCTGCGGAACCCTGATCCTCGGGCCTCAGATTGTCTACCCCCCTAGACTTTCTTCTGACAGGGGTAGCCCAGTGTATCCCTCACTTGTTTTAGGATTTGGTTAGGTCATGTGATGATGTAAAACCTTGTTTGGGAACATGTTGTGACAAGATCTACCCTGGTTTCACCGAAACGGGGAGTTTCCCCCTAATACTCAGATTGTAGACACTTTGTTTTTAGGGGACATCGCATGTCTGCGAAGGGGGTCACACTTGGGAACCAGGTTTAGGAGTTTTGAGAACGCCACCACACTTCATTACACATGCTAGGGTCACATGCATGGTTTGGATGTGTTCCGATGCCCCGAAGCGCTTCTTCCCGCGGAACCCTGATCCGCGGGCCTCGGATCGTCTACCCCATAGACTTTCTTCTGACAGGGGTAGCCCGGTGTACCCCTCTCTTGTTTTAGGCTTGGTTAGGTCATGTGATGATGTAAAACCATGTTTGGGAACATGTTGTGACAAGATCTACCCCGGTTTCACCGAAACGGGGAGTTTCCCCCTAATACTCAGATTGCAGACACTTTGTTTTTAGGGGACAACGCATGTCTGCGAAGGGGGTCACACTTGGGAACCAGGTTTAGGAGTTTTGAGCATTCCACCACACTTCATTACACATGCTAGGGTCACATGTATGGCTTGGATGTGTTCCAATGCCCCGAAACGCTTGTTCCTGTGGAACCCTGATCCTCGGGCCTCGGATCGTCTACCCCCCTAGACTTTCTTCTGACAGGGGTAGCCCGGTGTAGCCCTCTCTTGTTTTAGGCTTGGTTAGGTCATGTGATGATGTAAAACCATGTTTGGGAACATGTTGTGACAAGATCTACCCCGAAGCGTGGTTTCGTGCGGAACCCTAACATACGAGTGACCTTCGCTCCGAAACCCTGATATATGGGGGGACATGAAGATTAGACTATTTTTCATTTGCAACAAGTATGTGTATACACATTGTCACAACTAATACTAACAACTAGTCAACAAAAAGTAAACTAAAAACTTAAAATAACTATAATCGAAAGAAAATAATAAATTAGCCAAAACTCACGGTAAAGGGAAAAACACATGGCAAAGACGGTTCTTTGCCGTGTGTTTTACATATGTACACGGCACAGGGTCCTTTGTCGTGTGTACTTCTAGTGTACACGACAAAGATGCCTTTGTCGTGTGTTACACGAATACACACGACAAAGGGTCCTTTGCCGTGTGTATTCCTAGGGTACACGGCAAAGGCATAAGATGCCTTTGCCGTGTGTTGCGGACATCTACACGACAAAGACTCGGTATAGGGTTCGCTCGCGGGCCCACGCGAGCCCTATCCACTCGCTCTGCTGGCCGCTCCCTCGTTGCCCGCCGCCGCCCGACGCTGCGCCACCGCCTCGCCAACCCAGCCCCTTTGCCACTTCGCCGCTGCCCAGCACCGCTGCCCCCAGCTCCGCCGTAGCCTCCCAGCTCCGCCGCAGCCCCTGCTCCCTCCATCCCGCCCGACGCCGCCGCGGTGGCCCGCCGAGCTCGGTAGGTTCGCGGGTGGAGCCCGACACGGTTGCCCCCTCCTCCATCGAGCGGCGCCGGTGGCCCCTCCTCCACCGAGCACACCGGCCGCCCCCTCCTCCACCGAGCACGCCGGCCGCCTCTTGGTGAGTTTTTTTTTTGTTTTTTTCTTCTTTTTATTCAGTTAGTAATTAGTAATATATATTTAGGGGTAGTTTTAGTTAGTAATATATTAGATTTAGGTGTAGTTTTAGTCTTATATTGGATTTAGGGGTAGTCTAGTTAGTAACATTTTGGATTTAGGGGTAGTTTTAGTTAGTAATATATTGGATTTAGGGTTAGTTTTTGTTAGTCATATATTGGATTTAGGGGTAGTTTAGTTAGTAATATTTTGGATTTAGGGGTTTTAGTTAGTCATATATTGTATTTAGGGGTAGTTTGTAGCTAAGTTTGTCCAACAATGTTGCTATGTTAGGTTATTTGGTTTGTAGTAAATTAAAAGTAGGATCATTATCAAAGTACTAGGAATTGTATGTTAAATGGAACTATTCTCTTTCGTGCAGGAAATGCGTTGTGTTTGAGGGGGACCATCGGTCGGAGGGGATTTTGCCGGAGGGTCGTTGGTCTTCTTCGCGGGCCGTCGATCACGCTTCGAGGGTGAGAATCCATTTACCTCTTTTGTAATTAGGTTTTTTTTGTGTCTAGATCACCAAGTTTGTCGCGTTACCTAGGTGTCTCTTCCCGGCCGTAAGGGTTACGCTGATAATTATGCATTAGTGGTCTCGCATATTTTGAACCGTAACTCTTACGGTATTTATCGGGACAGCCGGCGGATGCGTAGTTTGGGTACGTTTTCCTTGTTCTACTCCGGCCCGAGATAGGATTTTGGCAGCGCCTCTCTGTTGTTCTCCGGATGCACATCCCTCTCGGCTTTTTGTCGAGAAGTGTATCGGGAGAGCAACGGGGAGGTGCTACCGAAATTCTGTCTCGGATCGGGGTAGAGCAGGGAGAACGTACTCAATCTATGGATCTGGCGGTTGCTAGGACCTCTTTACCTATTAGAGGGATAAGTGTATATATGCATGCCGTAAAATCCATATTTACTAAAATTAACCGAACTAATAACGGATTTATTTAATGGCATGATTAATTGAAAGCATTGTATATGTCTGTTTTCGTACTGATTAGAGGATGGAGAATCATGACTGAATGTATGAGGGCTATGTCAGTAAGTGGGACTTTACCATGGAATGGAAGGAAAAGGTCGAGGACTTCGTGAATCGGGCGTTTGCTGTCCCCACTAGACCCAGAAAAATTTTCTGCCCCTGTACAAGATGCAAGAACCTGAATACACATTTGAAGGATGATATTAGTAGGCACCTGGTCAATTATGGGTTCACACCTTCCTACAAGACTTGGACTTTCCATGGTGAAAAGTTAGCGAAACGTTCTAGGAGGGAGTCACGACAGAGTCAGCAGCAAAGTCAACCAAGGGGGGAATTTGATGCTGGTTTTGATAGGTGCATAGAGAACTTTGTGAATGCTAATGCACCTGAAAGACCTCATGTAGAGGCGGAGACACCTCAGGAGGCGGAGACAAGTGAGGAGCCAGAGGAAAACACGGAAAAGTAATACGAGACTTTGTTTGCCTCGCAGAGACCCCTTCATGCACATACAGATGTTAGCCAACTAGACGCCATCGCTCGCCTTTTGGCCTTCAAGAGCCACAGGAACTTGACCAGAGATGACTTTGATGATATGCTCACCGTTGTTGGCAGCATTCTGCCGAAAGGGCACCTCTTACCGGAGAACTTCTACTATTCAACCAAACTCCTCCGTGACCTTAAGATGTCATATGAGCCGATACATGCTTGTCCGAAGGGATGCATGCTATTCAGAAAGGAGCATGCTAAGACAAATTATTGTATCCACTGCAAATCCTCTAGGTGCTTTGAGGTCGATCCCAATGGTGATGGTCAGAAGAGGCAGACCGGGGTTGCCCAAAACATCCTCCGGTATCTTCCAGTGGTACCGAGGATCCAACGGCTCTTCATGACCGAGGATACTGCCCAGCAGATGCAGTGGGCAGTAGAAGGGAATAGATACACCGACAAGATGATACATCCGTCGGATGGTAGTGCATGGAAGAACTTTGTCAAGAAATATCCTGAGAAAGCCGGTGACAAGAGGAGCGTAGCAGTTGCCATATCAACCGATGGGTTCAATCCATATGGTATGTCGGCTGCAGTATACAGCTGTTGGCCAGTGTTTGTTATTCCCCTGAACCTCCCCCCTGGCGTCTGCATGAGATCAGAGAACATGTTTGTGTCGATGATAATCCCTGGACCGAAATACCCTAGTAAAAACATGAATGTGTATCTAGAACCGCTGGTGGATGACTTGTTTTGTGGCTGGGAAGGTCACGGAATCCAAACATATGACGCCGCAAACAAGGAGCACTTCGATATGTATGTCTGGTACCACACCTCCCTGCATGACCTACCAGCACGTGCGTTGTTCTGCGGCTGGTGTACGCATGGGAAGTGGCCTTGCCCAGTGTGCATGCAGGATCTGACTTTCTTCTGGCTATCGAAGGGAGGCAAGTATTCCTGCTTTGATGAACATCGAAAGTTCCTTGAGCTGAATCATCCATACAGGAATGATAAAAAGAGGTTCAAGAAAGGTCATGTTGTCCATGATCCAAAGCCACGTCTGAAGACGGGAAAGGAAATCAAGGCTGAGTTAGAAGCTCTCCAGCCTAAGCCTGATGGGAATGGTTTCGTGGGATATGGGGACACGCACCAGTGGACCCACATTCCATGCTTATGGAAGCTCCCTTACTTTGAGGATCTCGAGCTCCCGCATAACATTGATGTAATGCACACCGAAAAGAATATCGGCGAGGCCCTTTGGAGCACCATAATGCAAACTGAGAAGTCGAAGGATAACATCAAGGCTCGAATTGATCAAGAACAATGGTGCGATAGGCCAAAGTTGAAAATGCAGCCCCTAGAACCAACGACAGAAAAGGGTGGTCTAAGCCAAAGGCTCCGTTGTACCCAACAAAGCCAAAAAAAGGGAGATCTTCCAGTGGATCACGCAAAGTTTGTTTTTCCCTGATGGGTACGTAGCCAACTGGATGAGGGGTGCGAACATGCAAACGTTGCGAGTACAAGGGCTCAAGAGTCATGACTACCACGTATGGCTTGAGCGAATAATGCCGGTGATGATTCGAGGCTATGTCGATGAGGAGACTTGGCGAGTGCTGTCGAGGTTGAACTTTTTCTTCCGCCAGATTTGTGCTAGGGAGTTAGACCATAAAGTGGTTGAGAAGCTACATGAACAGGCACCCTAGTTGCTTTGTGATCTAGAGATGCTCCTTTCGCCAGGGTTCTTCAATCCGATGCAACATATGATCTTGCATCTCGCGGACGAGGCTTTGAAGGGGGGACCTGTGTGGGCTCGTTGGCAGTATCCACCGGAGAGAGTAACACAGAGGCTTTGTACAAAAACAGGCAATAAATGCAAGATCGAGGCATCCATAGCTGAGTCAGTCCTTAATGAGGAGGTTGCAAACTTCACCACCAAGCACTATGATGCCAACATTCCCACAAAGCACAACCCAGTCTCCCGTTACAATGCCGCCAACCCTGAGGATGTACCCAAGCTTAGCATCTTCAGAGGGTTTGGTGGCAAATCAAGTGGCACGAAGAAGTTCATAATGAAAAAACCTGAGCGGGAGTTGATCCAGTCGTATGTCTTGAACACCATGGATGAAGTGAAGCCGTACATCAAGTAAGTGCTCACCCTTTAGATTTTCACAAACAGTTGCTCCTATGTTCGTGCCTAACTCTTCTTTTTAAATTGGTATAGACGGTTCAAGCGTGCATATTGGAAGAATCCAGTTAGGGATCCTAACCCGAAAGAGGAGCAGGATCTATTCGATAAGGGTGGTGGTTTCGGTTTCATCAGCTGGTTCTGTGGTTTGGTACTATTCCATCCAACTTCTTGTGCTAAACTTCTCGTGCTAAACTTCTCGTTCTAACTTGTAGGCAAATACTGACAAAGATATGCAACCCGAGCTAAGAAATATTGCCAGGGGATTTAACCATTCAGTCGACATGTTCAATGCTTATGACGTGAATGGGTATCGCTTCCATACCCATGAATACACAACTATCCGGCCCAACTGGAAGACAACAAATAGCGGGGTCTTTTGTGAAGGCTCAGATGGCCTCCAGTATTATGGAAGAGTCAAGGGTATATATGAGTTGAATTACGGTTTTGGCAAAGGGCTAAATCCCGTTGTATTCAAATGCCATTGGTTTGACCCACATCAGGTGAAACAGGATCCTGAAATTGAACTGGTCGAAGTTAAGAGAAGTTCCGTTTATGCGGGAGATGATGTCTATATTTTGGCTACTCAGGCCTTCCAAGTATTCTATCTTCCGTACCCATGCCAAAACCCTACAAAACGTCTAAAGGACTGGGATGTTGTGATGACGGTACCGACACGCAACAAGCTGCCCTTGCCAAACAAGGATGATTACCGCCGCCTAGACCCTTCCACAAATGATGGCGAGTTTTATCAGGAAGAAGGGCTCCCCGGGCAATTCACTATCAACTTGTCCGCCGATAGTGACATGGTCGTAGATGATGACCAAGAAGCCGAGGAGGAAAACACTGTGCAAGATGAAGTTGAGGAGGTTCACAACCAACAAGATATGAGTTTGCTCGAGGCATTCCGTGCAGGCCATGACGTCAACGCTCCACAGGGACCACCTCCAGGTTTCGTGGATGATTATTGGTGGCCCGAGAATGATAGCGATGATGAAACCTGTGTTCCAATTCGTAATCCCGACACAGGCTTCTGATGTATGTAGTAGTAATAATATGAGACTAATCTATGTAGTACTATTTGTCGGGCTGTTGTATTTGTAAGAACTCTATGCTATGTAATAAATTTTGTTGCTTTTACTAATATCCATCGATTTTCATCGTTGTTGCTTTTACTAATATTCATCTATTTTCATCGGTGTTGCTTTTACTATTATTCATCTAATTATGTTCATTGTTGCTTTTCATTCTAATATTTATCTATTTTCATCGGTGTTGCTTTTACTATTATTCATCTAATTAATGTGTACTAATAAACTACTCTTTTCATTCTGTTTTGCAGGTGATTGAAAGATGCCGGGGGGAAAGGGCGTTACAAAAAAGCTGAAAAGCTTGGTTGACCTTGTGAGTGGTGGTTCAAAAACGAGTGGTTCGAAAAAGGGTGGTTCGAAAGCTTCAACATCGGCTTCGAGAGAGCGTGCTAGTCCTCCACCACGCACTTCACAGCGCCGGGGGCGTGGGAGGCGTGGGAGGAATCCTAGTCCCTCCCCCGCCGTGGTGGACCAGGACCAGGAGGAGGAGGACCAGGAGGAGGAGGAGGACCAGGAGGAGGAGGAGGACCAGGAGGAGGAGGACCAGGAGGATGATGAGGCACAGTTGCAGCAGTCGGAGGACGAGGGGTTGGGGTCTTTACCCTACAAGATTGACATGACCTTGAGGTGGGATCCTCCGGAGGATGAGACATCGTACCTTGAGGCGTACGCGGCCATGGACCCGCGGCTTACGCCACAGAGCAAGGCTCCGTATCGGCGTGGGGTTGCGAGACTCCCCGATCTACCTTATGCCTATGCGGATAAGGTTCTCGTACCCGCTGGGAAGAGGTACATTATTTGACCCGCTAACCATATATTAGAATTTTCATCACATACTGATTATGGTTTTTCATTTTGCAGTTCCTTTCTATATGAGGATGGAATGAAGCCGTATCGTGGCTACTCGAGCATCCTTGGAGCCCTGGTTCAAGCGTATTTTCCTGGGATTTTCACTCTCCCAAATGGTCAGGAGGATGTAGCTTGGACTTGAAAGCATTACCACTACGCCCCGGATCCGACTAAAAAGTACAACCACATGGCGGAGAAGATTCAAGTTCTGTTCTAGGTAAGTTTGTTTCACTTGTCATAATTAAATCATCGCGGCTTTGACTCGTGGCTTTGACTCCTCTTTTTCCTGTGTGCATACTTGTAGAATTACTTCGACATGCATAGGGAAAACTCAAGGGAGTGCATGGCGATCGTGAACGAGCTTGCCAAGAGGAAGGTGCAAGACATGCACTATGAGGCACGCGTGAACTCTGTCCGCAACTGGTTTGGCGATCGTAAGATCTGGATGAACAAGAGTCAAGCCCGGGACATGCTCTTCGAGCCATGGCAGTACCTGCAGGTAGTTGTGTTTCTGTTTTATTGATTTCTTGACCTTCATCTATTTCATGTTGTACTAATACCTGTACCTTGTGGATGTAGAACCCTCCTCAGTTTGTCGGTAATGACACGAGGTGCTTCACGGCGATGGTAGCATGGTGGACACACGCTGAGTACCTCAAGAGACACGAGGCCGCAAAGAAGCGGCGAGAGGAGATGAAATGTGGATCACACCGCCAAGGCAGCATCCCCCTCGCCTTTGTCAGGCAAAAAGAGGTGAGCAAATGCTTTCTTTATTTTTGCTTCTCATGTTATTCTTTACTCCGCAAGGGAGTCCCCCTTCACTTATCTTTGTCCTCTCATTTGCAGAAAGTAAAGACAGGTGTGGAGCCGTCCATGTTTGCCATTTGGAAGAAGATGCGCACCTTGAACGAGCCTGTGGACGGCTCCTTGTGGATCAATGACGGAGCCAAGATCCGGGGTACGAAGTACCCCGGGAAGTACAAGCAGGTGCATGGCAAAGATTCCAACCCTGACACCGCCCCCTTCGATCCTGAGGTTGCTGTGCTGGCGGGACAGGGCCAGAGGAATGGCCGCCTATGGATTGCTGACGGGTCCGTCGACCCTAGGACCGTTCCATCTATGCGCCAGATCCGGCGTGGCAGGACGAGCTCCATGCCTGCCGTAAAGACCCGTCCACGTCCTTCGGTTATAGCTGTCGACCAGTTACGGGTATGTTATTCTTCCTCAGTCATCTTTGTTTTACTACATGTTTTACATTCCAATGTTCATGACATCGCGGCTACATGACATAGGAGGAGATGGCCGCTGAGAGGGCAAGCAGAGAGGCGGCCGAGCAGCAGCAGGCGATGCTGGAGCAGCAACAACAGATGACACAGTGGATTGCAAACCAAATGCTCATGACTGCTCCACTAGGGTCTCTTCCTACTCCTCCTTTCGCCTTCCCATGGGTAAGTGATGACATGTCTTTATTGTCTAATGCTCGTAATTTTCAATATTTTCTTATTGTCTAATGCTCACAATTTTCCATCGTGTAGTTGGCTAATTTGATGCCGCCTGGTGGGTCGAACAACCAGGCGCCGCCTGGTGGGTCAGACGGTGGATCGAACAACCAGTCGCCTTTCACCGTCATCAATCCGTCGGTTGTCCGGAGGCTGGATCAGAGTCCTCCAGGTTAGTTCTCCTACACTTGACCTTGTGCATCACTCGATATCGGTACTCGATACACTTGGAAATCGATTGTGAGAGTCTCATGATTGTGCTTTTGACCTTGTAGGAGGGCTTTGAGGTTGTGGCCATCATGTGTGCATCACGGTTAGTTCTCCTACACTTGTCAAATTTAGTCATGCCATCATACTTGTAGAAAATTTAGTCATGCCATCACACTTGTAGAAAATTTAGCCTTGCCATGACACTTGTAGATAATTATATGCCATTCTCAAATTGTACTTGTCATTTTCATCACCTTTCCATGAGACTTATAGAAAATTTAGCCTTGTCATGAATTTTACTTGCCATATTGACGTACTTTTCTTAAACTTGTAGGATATCACGCTGGATTCGGAGCATGAGCTTGTGGAGCACTTGGCGGTGATGGTCTTGTGGGTGGGAAGAAGAATAAACTTGTAATATTTGTGAATGGCTTATGACTTGTTCTTGTGAAGTTTACATTGTTGCTTGTGTGGTGATGATGATATGATTTTGGTAGTGTTTGTGATGATATATGATCATATTATTGTTATTTTGGTGTTGGTGATGATCTTATGATCATATACATGTATTATATGTTGGTGATGATCTAAATAATCAAATATATATATTATGTGTTTTCAAATGCAGGAAATGAAAGAAAAACAGAGAAAAAGTGAAAAAGTCACTTTGCCGTGTGTGACATGTGGCAGCAGCCTGTGCAGCAGGCGCTGGGTAGACAGCCCTTTGCCGTGTTCCACCTAGAAGAGCCACATGACAAAGGGACAGTCTCTGCCATGTGTTCTTCAGCTGCGGCACACGACAAAGCGGCATTCGTTGCCGTGTGGTAACTCCCAGAGTGCAAACGGCAAAGTCCAGACACACGACACAGTATAAGCACACGGCAAAGGATATGGGCACGGCAAAGGACCAAAACACACGGCAAAGTGAAAACACGGCACCCTCTGGCTCCGTCAAATGGACGGAACCGTGAAACTACTTTACTGTGCCGTGTACGCCTGCCAGACACACGGCAAAGACTTTGCCGTGTTTTGCGCTGGAGACACACGGCAAAGCCTCTTTGCCGTCGCAAACGCTGCCGTGTGACTTTTGCCGTGTGTATACACACGGCAAAGCCGTTGCCGTGTTCTTTGTCTCCTTTGCTGTGTGGTTTTGCCACATGGCAAAGAAAGTTTTTCCCGCAGTGACTTGTCCAACAAAAAGAGCCCAAGTCCCAAACTCTCCATTCTAATTGAATTTTACTGAAAATAGAAAGAAGATCTGGATTTACATGTTTCGATTGTCTTTCATCTCAACGGGTATCTAATTTGTTCATCAACAACCTTACACAGTGCATGTAAACACAAAAATCTAAGTTGTATCTTTAGAATCCATGTGGCTTGCCACTGCAAATGTGATTATTTTTTACGTCTATGATTTCTAGTCGGCTGTTCTAACTACCTCCGTGACCTCCACTGTTACCATGTGTTTCAACATTTACATCTTAAACCAGTGTTCCTGTCAGTTGCTCCACACATTTTTGTAGGGATCTTATAATATGCACTACTTATGAGCAAATATTTGATTTTTTTTCTTTTTTCTCATTTTTTAAGGTACGTACCGTGCTAGTAAAATGCAACCACATGACTCAAACGGAAAATATCAGGATCTCTGAAAGGAAAAGGAGGATTCTGAAAATAACGGGACATGTGAACATGGTGCTTCTACACAACCTAGGTTTTCCGAGAAAATGATTCTGCTGAGAAGAAACTGAGAGAGCCCTTAATAGTCTTCTCAGTACAGATCTACTGACTTGATTTCTCTAAGCTTTCATTTCCTTAATATTTGTTTCCACATGTAGAGACACTCTCCAAACAACACAGTTTAACCGTTGTTAAAAATATTGGCACGTCTTTGGTGTCATCAGACCACTAGTAGAAAGAGGGCCTTTGGTCCGGCGTCCAAATTCCATTGGTCCCGGTTCGTTTCCGTAATCGGGACCAATGCCAGGCACCGGTCCCGGTTCATGCCGCCAGGGCATTGGTCCCGGTTCATCTGTAAGTATTGGTCCCGGTTTGTGGCACGAATCGGGACCAATGACCCCGCGACGCACACGTGGCTCTCTGCGAGGCATTGGTCTCGGTTCATGTCAAGAACCGGGACCAAAAACCCCGCGACGGTCCGCAGTCCAGAATTTAATGTAATTTTTTTTGCAGGTAAAGAATTAATGTAAATTAATTCGGCGCAGAAATTAATTGGAGGTAGAAATTGAATTGATCACTATTTTTGAACAAATCTTTCACAAATTAATCGAGGCAAAGGTCTAAATTGAGACATTTTATTATTCGACCACAAATTTTTCCATATAAATAAAGATGCGACTTTATAAATTTCTAGTCGACAACACTTCCGCTGCCGCTGTCCTCCGAGCCGTTGTCCTCCGTGCCTCCGGCTTCCTCGTCGTCATCGGACGAAATCTCCACGATTTCGGCGTTGTTCGAGAGACGGAGCTCGTCTGCGCGCATAGCGGCGTCGATGGCGGTGTAGATGGTCCGTCTAGGGACGGACCAGAACAACTCCCGCCCTTCTTGGTTGCGGCGATCCGGGTGCACCAGGCGCCCGTCCACGAAACGGTTGCCAAGTTTGGCTTTCCGCTCCTTCTTGAACAGCCGGGACCAATACTCGCTGCCCGCCGCATACCGGGGCAACGCCCTAATACACACGGGCAGTTGGCGGCGACGCTCCGCAATGACGTACTCCATCTCGTATCCGCGGGGGTTGAGGAGCAGAGCCACCGGCACACCCCCCTCGCTGATGCGAAATCCGGCGGAAAGGGTCGCGCACGGCGGCGCGATGATGCCGTAGATCGCAAACTGCGCTGCCTCGTAGTGGTTGAGCATGGGCACCTCCATGACGACACGGTGGATATTGGAGAGGGAGGGGAGGCGAAACGACGGCGCGATGGAGAGGCAATGTGGTGGGGTGTGGAGAGGGACTGCAGAGAGGCAGGCGATGGCGAAAGCGAGGGCTGTGGCCTCATATTTATGCGCGGGGATGACGAAGCGACGGAGGCATTGGTCCCGGTTATTGCCACGACCCGGGACCAACGCCCCTCCCGAGCGACACGTGGTGGCCCAGCAGCGCGCCCCCCATCGAAGTCATTGGTCCCGGGTCGTACCATCAACCGGGACCAATGACCTGGTTGGGTGCGAGCTGCTGGGCCACCACGTGTCGCGCGGGAGGGGCTTTGGTCCCGGGTCGTGGCAATAACCGAGACCAAAAACCCTCCCCTGGCTATATATAAGCCCAACCCTTTGCCCACCAAATTTTGCTAGATTGTGTGTGAGGAGTGGGTGCTAGCTTTTTTTTCTTTGATTGCACACAAGGTGTTCGATGAAATGTCCGAGCCACACTTTAGTTCGCACAACACGGTATCCTCGGCTGAGGTTAGCAACCTTATCTTCTTTATCTGTAACTGATACAAAAATATTGCATCTGTCCATGTAGGGTGGTCATTTTACTATTCACGATGTTATTGTAATGGTTAATTATTATGACGGAGATCGATGCACGGATGCGATGGATGTATGGCGACCGACGCTATTCCAATTTTATTGCAGGCCTCCATAAATTTATCGATTTGTCTAAGGCAAACAAAGTGGATAATTTTATGCCTTGTCCCTGCGTCGACTGTCGGAACGTGGCGAAGCACTCTGCCCCGAGAATCCTTCAAAACCATCTGCTTCAGAGAGGTTTCATGCCCAGATATTATTGTTGGGCCATGCACGGAGAAAGAGGGGTTAGGTTGGAAGAAAATGAAGAAGAGGAGGATGATGACAGCTATCCTATGTCCCCTGAAGAATACGGTGATACTGCAATGGAAGACAATGAAGAAGAGGGAGGCGGCAATGAAGAAGAACAACGGGCATCAGATGAGCCCGCTGATGGTCTTGGTCGGGTCATTTCTGATGCAAAGCAACAATGTGATACAGAAAGGGAGAAGCTTAAGTTGGAGGCCATACAAAAGGATCACGAAAAGTTGTTGTACCCAAATTGCGAAGATGGCAGCACAAAGCTCGGTACCACACTTGAACTGCTGAAATGGAAGGCAGAGACTGGCTTATCTGACAAGGGATTTGAGAAGTTACTAAAAATAATGAAGCCAAAGCTTTCAAAGGATAATGAGCTGCCCGAGACAACATACGAAGAAAAGAAGACTATCTGCCCTCTAGGATTAGATGTGGAGAAGATACATGCATGCATTAATGACTGCATCCTGTACCGCGGTGAGAAGTACGAGAATATGGATAAATGCCCGGTATGCAATGCATGTCGATACAAGATCAGACAGGATGACCCTGGTGATGTTGAGGGCGATGACGAGCCCTCCAGGAAGAGGGTTCCTGCTAAGGTTATGTGGTATGCTCCTATAATACCACGGTTGAAACGTCTGTTCAGAAATAAAGAGCATGCTAGGTTGTTGCGATGGCACAAAGAAGAGCGTAAGAAACACGGGAAACTGAGACACCCTGCCGATGGGTCGCAGTGGAGAAACATCGAGAGAAAGTACTCGAACTTTGCAGGTGACGCGAGGAACTTATGGTTTGGTCTAAGTACAAACGACATGAATCCTTTTGGGGAGCAGAGCTGTAGTCACAGCACCTGGACAGTGACTCTATGTATCTACAACCTTCCTCCTTGGTTGTGCATGAAGCGGGAGTTCATTATGATGCCAGTGCTCATCCAAGGACCGAAGCAACCCGGCAACGATATTGATGTGTACCTAAGGCCATTAGTCGATGAACTTTTGCAGTTGTGGGCAGAACCAGGTGTAAAGGTGTGGGATGAGCACAAACAGGAGCCATTTGACCTACGAGCGTTGTTGTTCGTAACCATCAATGATTGGCCTGCTCTTAGTAACATTTTAGGACAGTCAAACAAGGGATACAATGCATGCACGCACTGTTTAGATAATACTAAAGGTACATATTTGGATAAATGTAAGAAGGTTGTGTACCTGGGGTGTCGTAAATTTCTTCCGACTAATCATCAAGTAAGAAACAAAGGCAAGAATTTCAACGGTGAGGCAGATTACCGAAAGAAGCCTAAGCTCCCTAAAGGTGCTGATGTATTTGGTATGGGGAAGGACCTAGAAGTAATCTTTGGAAAGGATCCTAGCGGTCAATCTGTTCCGAAAGACCCCATTACTGGACACACGGCCATGTGGAAAAAGAAATCTATATTTTGGGAGCTTGAGTATTGGAAAGACCTAGAGGTCCGTTCTTCAATCGACGTGATGCACGTGACGAAGAATCTTTGTGTGAACCTGCTAGGCTTCCTGGGCATGTATGAGAAGACAAAAGATACACCAGAAGCACGGGAGGACCAACAACGTATCAAAGACCCACACAACAAGCATACTGATAAAGGACGTAAATACTTAAGTAGCTACGCTCTTACCAAAGCAGAGAAGGAAATCTTTTTTGAAGTCCTTTACAGTATCAAGGTCCCGACTGGCTTCTTGTTAAATATAAAGGGAATAATAAATATGGCAGAGAAAAAATTTCAGAACCCGAAGTCTCATGATTGCCACGTGATTATGACACAGTTGCTTCTGGTTGCATTGAGAGGGCTTCTATCGGAAAATGTTCGATTAGCCATTGTGAAGCTATGTGCATTCCTCAATGCAATATATTAGAAGTTAATCGATCGAGAAAGTCTGGAAAGGCTACAGAAGGATGTGGTCCAATGTCTTGTCAGTTTTGAGTTGGTGTTCCCCCCGTCCTTCTTCAATATTATGACGCATCTCTTAGTTCACCTAGTCGATGAGATTTACATTCTCGGTCCTGTATTTCTGCACAATATGTTCCCCTTCGAGAGGTTCATGGGAGTCTTAAAGAAATATGTTCGTAACCGTGCTAGGCTAGAAGGAAGCATCTCCAAGGGCTATGGAATAGAGGAGGTCATTGGGTTCTGTGTAGACTTTCTTCCTGATCTTAAGCCGATTGGTGTTCCTGAATCACGGTATGAGGGGAGACTGAGTGGAAAGGGCACGCTAGGAAAGAAAGCAATGATATTTAGAGACAGACATTCTTTGAATCAAGCACACTACATAGTTCTCCAAAGTTCTACCTTCGTGGCTCCGTATATCGAGGAACACATGAATGTTGTACGCTCCAAGTTTCCGGGGAAGGATGACTACTGGATTAAAAAAATCACATGGAGACTTTCGACACTTGGTTGCAATTACATCTCATGAATGACACCACTATTGGAGATCAGCTCTACTTGTTGGCCGCGACACCATCTGCGACTGTATTGACTTTCCAAGGGTACGAGATAAATGGGAATACATTTTACACGATTGCCCAAGATAAAAAGAGCACCAACCAAAACAGTGCTGTCCGCTTTGATGCAACATGAGAGAATGGGAAAAAGGACACATACTATGGTTACATAGAGGAGATATGGGAACTTGACTATGGACCTACTTTTAAGGTCCCATTGTTTCGGTGCAGTTGGGTCAACATGAATGGAGAAGGGATAAAGGTAGACCAGCTGTACAGAATGACAACAGTGGATCTCAAGAATCTTGGTTACAGAGACGAACCATTCGTCCTAGCCAATGATGTGGCTCAGGTTTTTTATGTGAAGGACATGTCCTCTAGACCGAAAAAAAGAAAAAAACAAGGAAACGAATACATCAGACGATGAGCCCCGACGTCACATAGTTCTTTCAGGGAAAAGAAACATCACGAGAGTCGAGGACAAGATAGACATGTCAGCAAATTATGATAAGTTTGATGAAATTCCGCCCTTCACCGTGAAAACTGACCCAAGCATCTCGTTAAGTAAAGAAGATGCTCCATGTTTACGGCCTAAGAAGCGATCATAGGCAAGGGATCGACATACGCAACGAAGGATTCATATCCTAAACCCTAAACCCTATGTAAATCTATGTAATGTATGGAAACTTTATGTGATGTATGGAAACTTTATGTGATGTATCGAAACTTTATGTAATGGAGTCTTTCACGGGCTTGCAGGGAAATTTTTCCAAGGCAGAGCTTCCGAAGATGCCGTAGGGCGTGTGCACCAACGACATCTTCGAGAAGCTCCGCCACGGGAGATTTCTCAACCCTTTCCCCAACACTATTAGAGGAGATGGAGTCTTTCACGGGCTTGCAGGGAAATTTTTCCGAGGCGAAGCTTCTGAAGATACCGTAGGGCGTGTGCACCAACGACATCTTCGAGAAGCTCCGCCACGGGAGATTTCCCAACCCTTTCCCCGACACTGTTAGAGGAGATGGAGTCTTTCACGGGCTTACAGGGAAATTTTTCCGAGGCGGAGCTTCCGAAGATGCCGTAGGGCGTGTGCACCAACGGCATCTTCGAGAAGCTCCGCCACGGGAGATTTCCCAACCCTCCATCCATGGGGATGAAACTCTCTCTACCTATGTTGGCTTGTTGAGCTGCTTGCCATGGCGTATCGATGGTCCTTTTATAGGCACAGCGCCGCTTCTACTTTGTCTTGTTCCTTCAACAGGGCGTCGTGCGCTATATGCTTTATCTCATCGATTCCAAAAGGGTACGCTGTCGTCACGGTGGATGAGGTGAAGGAAGATTTTGAGGAGCTGAAGCTAGACCACCCTGCAGGGGAAGATATGGAGCTGACTCAACTAGGAGAAGCCAAAGGGGGGACTATTCTATGGCTAAAGGAGCGCATCATGCTTCCAAATTATGTGCCGCCAAGGCCACCCACTCCTCAGAGCAGCAATCCACCTCCGCCGCCACCTCACCATTCTCCAGTGCAACCGTCGCCTTCACCGCCTCACCGCTCAGCGCAACCGTCTCCATCGCTTCCTCAGCCGTCTCCACCGCCGCATCAGCCGTCTCCGTCCCCTGAGCCTTAGAGACAAAAGCGGAAGTATACTAAGGGGGGCAGCACCACCAGCAACAGCAAGAGCACGTTCCGATCACCGAAACATAAGCAATCGCCCCTCCCAAGTGTACCTCATCAGAATATGAAGAAGCTACCTTGCGAGAAGACAGATGAGGAACCTGATGCGGCCGCAGCTGCCCATTATGAAAAGTGGAAGATTGACATGGCTAACAAGAAAAAGCCGATATAGGCATTTTTCCCGGTCACCGCAGAAGATAAAGCCAAAGCAGCCGCGCTTAAGACTCAGCTTCACCAACCCATAGCGCTCACATCAAACTATAATCGCTCTATTACCAAGTCGGCTGAGGCAAAAGAGCGGAGAGTCGGGAAAGAAGTTGCCCAGCTCGGACAACAGAAAAATCAATCGATCGAACCGCTCAAAGTGTACGATACCAATGAGTGGATGATCCAGGAGCGGTATGATCCGAATATTGATCCGGAGTTTGTTCGACTGTACAGATAAAAAGCCCAATTATATGGACTGTCTATTACTGAGTACATGAGCCGTATGCATGAGTTCGAGGGGTACCAAGAAACAACATACGTGTACCAGTACGGGGCTCCTCTCGTCAAACCCGACTTAGTCAAAGATCTACCAATAAAAATGCGAAGATTGCATAAATGGTACATCCAAGCCTGTGCTGATTCCAAAAACTGGATCTATGCTGCATATAAACACCACCATTACGGTCATGGAGATGGCTTCATACTGATTGAATTTCCAGAATTATTTCAGTTTTACCAACAAGACGCCCTCGACAAAGCTATCGTCACTGCCTATTGTTTGTAAGTATTATTAATTTCTGTAATTAAGTCTTTCTAGCTCATCTCATTCGTTGCTTGTATAGTCTTACTAATCACTATACTAATTATATATGCCGAATGAAGATTCAAGAATGCAACAAAGGACAAATCTTTGACCTTGGGTTTGTTGACTGTAATTTCGTTCATGAAGTTACTCTAAAAACAAATCCTAAAGAGACAGAGGATAACTTGTTCAAAGCGTTGAAGTATTTCAGCAACAGAAAGGAAATACTATTTCCTTACAACGCTGCGTGAGTGTTACTGTCTTGTACACATTCTATTTTCGATTACTCGATGTTAAGCGTATAATTGACTCGTGTTATATTTTGTTAGTGTGTCAAGCTTCCACTATATTCTCTTAATCATTTCTGTTGACACCGGAGTAGTAAAAAGTCCTGGACTCGAAAAGCACACCATTAGAAAAGTGGGTGGACATGCAGGAATGCCTCCAGAGAGCTTGGAAATGGTTCACTGCCAAAACTAGGGGTGTTTGGAAGCCAGAGCTTATATTTCAACCATTGACTGTAAGTACTACTTGCTAGATCCACGCATCTCTTTGATTCTAGTTTCAATACCACCATTATCATGCTTGATTATTATTTTGATTGAACTCTATTCTCGTAAAGTGCTTGAGGCAGAAAGCCGGGAATAACTTATGTGGATACTATGTCTGCGAGTTTATTTGCCAGACGACCAAAGAGAAGGGGGCAAACCGGAACATCAAAAAAATTAAAGTACGATAAACAATAATCATAACTTTATTTTATTACCACCAATTGTGTTTAGTTTCCTTCATATATATTGATCCCCTTCTTTATATTAGATCGAACGGATGCGGGACGGTCTTCTATCACAAGAACGCGTGCAAGCAATTCAAGAGAAAATTGCCGGATTCTTGTTAGAACAAGTCATAGATCCGAAAGGAGAATACTATTACCCACTTCATTTGGAAGGGTGAAGTGTATAAAAGAAGTGTAAATTAGATCAAATTCGTGTGAGAGTATCGTTTGTAATTATAATATATATGTTTCAACCAAGAAGACGGATGAGACGGTGTATATATTTATGATCATGCATGATGTGTAATATATATATCGTGGTTTCATTATTGCTGTATATATGTAGTACCATTAAATTTATAAAAAAAATCCTGCCGTGGCAGAAAAATAGCCCGAAATCCTGCCGCGGTACAAAATCCTGCCGCGGCAGAAAACCCTGCCGCAGCAGAAAAATAGCCCGAAAATCCTGCCGTGGCACAGAGACCAACGATCCCGGTTCGTGCTAAGAACCGGGACCAATGATCCACCCCCGCCCGTCTCTGGTGCTGCCACGTGGGGACCCACTGGTCCCGGTTTTTCCCACGAACCGGGACCAATGATCCACCCCCTCGTAGCTCGCCCGCCCACGTGGAGACCCATTGGTCCAGGTTCGTGCGCGAACCGAGACTAGCATTAGTCCCGAGTGATTGGTCCCGGTTCTGGGACCGGGACCAATGGCCCTTATGAACCGGGACTAGAGGCCATTTTTCCACCAGTGGACACAGAATCTTGCAGATCGCTATAGGTTGTTAAAAATGTTTATTTGTTGCTTTGTTTGAATCAGATGTGACTATTTGGTTGAATATTATGTGGCTCAAATGGTCGTCTATTACACAAGTGTGCTCATACATCTCCTGCTCGGACTAACTTAATTCCAAAAGTAAAGAAGTAGCAAAAGTATCTTCCGTAGTTGTCTTGTCCTACTTGAGAAGAACCCACAAATTATATAGCCAGATCTAATCTTTTCTTCCACATGCAAATACACTCTCCAAGCAAACAACATAGTTTAATGGCAATGCTACAAGACTCTTACCTCTTACCACAATTGGTATAATACCATGGGCGTGGCATGCCGCTGTGCCAACCACCAGACCAAATTATCTCTTATAAACTCAGATGTAATATTTAGGTGTTTGTGGAACTCTCAGCAATCTAGACATACATGTTGCTGACCGGTAAGCATCTCAAACTCATATCTATAAAATGTTGTTAAACAATAAAATCTCCTAGTTAAAATAAAATCAATTATCATGTAAACGGACTTAACCAAAGAGGTGAGCATGTGCATACATGTTGGTTACAAAAATTCACCATAGTACCAAAATAGAACCAGCATAATCACTAGTGCTAGTAGGTTGTACAGTTTATATACATCTGAAATTCAAGATTTTTTGGAACCGAGCTTGACATTTCTATCTCTTGATGACTAAAGAAATACTAGACTGTGTGGAAGTGTGCACCTTCAAGGATAGTAGTTCAGAGAAATAATTTCTTGGAAAATGCTACCTAAATATAATTTTTATTAAAGCTCAGGACCGAAGCCACTAGGAATGTGTCATCTTTATTGTATAACTAGCTAGGCAATCGTGTTTATCCTCCGGTAAGACATCCAAATCGACCGCCCTCTGTGAGAAGTAGGAGGAGATGAAATGGTTGGATGCTAGAAAAAGGGATGGAGTGCCTCCATGGATAGTGACACTAAAAAGATAAGCACGCTGCATCTGACAATGTCACAAATCAAAGCTCCCGCAAGTGTATCGCAATAGTCATGTTGTGTGATAACGTTAACTAGGCGGCGAGGCGAAGCTCGCCTATTCATCTAGTAGGATGTAGTACTACTAAATTTGTGGTTTTTTTGGTGGGTTGTGGCTTATAAGTCAATTTTATGAGGGTAGAAGCTAAATATACACAATAGTTTTATGTTTAATTATAAGAAAATATATTTGACAACTTTATTACTCCCTCTGATCTTAATTACTTGTCTCAACTTTATCTAGATTTGAATGTACCTGTACACTAAAACATGCCTAGATACATGTGTATCTAGATAAAGTTGAGACAAATAATATGGATCGGAGGGAGTAGTTTTTTACATTAGGTAATTGGCATATCTGGCTAGAATTACTAAAATTGGCTAACTTTATTCATATGTGGATATATCCATTTTTATATGCATATTTTCTTTAAAATTCAATCCCACATTGGCATTGGTATTTGTAAAACAAATCTGGATATTTACTACATATATTTCCATGTTTCTCCCGATTCGAATATTTTCACAACTATTTTAAATTTCCAAAAAACAAATGTAAAATAATACGGATTATTCACTACTAGTTCCCTACCGTGAGGCACCCACCAGGCAAACCCTCTCATAAGCCTTCCCCTCATGCTTTTGTTTGTTCACAAGGATGGGCCCGAAGGACCCATAAGCGTTATATTACAATAGTGAGATTACAATTTACATAAAGGTCCAAAAATGAAAGAAAATTAGACATACAACTTTGTAATAAGAATTGCAATATATGAAGAAAAATAAATTAATTCCTTCACCACATCAACGAGATCTGCTTGATGTTGATGCATGTAAAATGCATACATGAATTTGATAGTTTATTTACATATTTCCCATATATTTGCATCATATAGAATGTTATATCCATGTTTATATTGATTTATGGGAATTTACCAATGATTCCCTTTATTTGGGTTATAACTCTGTAGGATGGGAAAACCTTGTTTTGTATATTTTTATCTTTCAGTGACCTAAACAAAGTCAAATGGACCCAAGATTTTTCGAGGATTATTTTTATACGAGGACAATAACCTAGAGCACTAGAGCCTCGGGAGGGGAGCCCGGAGGCCCAAAAGTGCCTAGGTGGTGTAGGGCCACCCTAGATCTTTCCCTTCTCGAGCGTCTACAGATGTCCATCTACATCTCAACCTTGAAATCTTGACCTAAAAACGCCTATAAAATGCCCCTCGGGATGATATCGAGGGAGGCCGAGCAAAAACACCAAAACAGGGCCAAAACCAGCAAAGATTGGACAGGGAAACACCGCCGGTTGGATCTCTACCTTCTCCAACATCAGCTACATCATCTACATGATGATAAGGGAGTAGTGCACCTCTAGACTATGGGTTTGTGGCAGTAGCTTGATCTATACCTCTCCGGTGTTATCATTGTTCTAGTACCATATGAGATGTCCTATATGATTATGGCCATCTATGTAATTCCTGTGTGGTGGATATTTGTTTTGTGATTTGATATTTGATATTGTAATTATATTATGTGCAAGATGTATTGATATATGCATATTATGTATCCCATTTTTAAGTACTTGTTATGGTCAAGCTTGTATGGAGAAACATGTGCGAGGGAACCTGTGTATTAGATGGAATAACATGGTGGCGGGGATTGGGCAATGACAGAAAACTCGAGATCTGCTATGGTTTTTATCTTTTTTGTTACCTCACTAGGGATAAAGTGAATGCATGTGTTACAATCATCCAGTGATAGCAAATGTGATCTTGTTTGTTCGAGGTAGCACATTTGATATTCAAACATCATGTTAAAGTACCTAAGGCTATACTCTGTTTATTCTTAATTCTAGATTGCATGGAGTTTTCCCTTTCTAGAGGAGTATAAGTGAGATATGTTGCATCATCTTTATATTAGGAGGTGATTCTCATATGAATGTTAATGAAACACATACTGAAGTTTCATCAATATTGTATTTTTTCTTAACAATTTTATGTCCATTACACCTTATGAGAGAGTAGACAAGTGAACTCATGAACCCGATCTATTTTTATTATAAGAAACCACTTTCCATTACTTTATCGCCTTTTATATTTTATGCACTAATTAAATATGAAAATACAAAAACTGCTTTACTATTAGCAAACACAAACAAAAACCCAAAAGAACTTTACTTTTTTGTTTTTTACTTTCCTTGCCTAGTCATAGATTCTTTATTTTTATTTATTTATAATTTTATTTCAGTTTTACTAATACGAAACCTTGTACTTGACAACCACACGGTGGAGTTGGGGACACAAGGAAAATACTTTGTATTGTAAGTTGCTTGAAGAAGACAAGAGGATAAGTTCCTAAGACAATTCCCCGAGAGTTTGATATAAACCCTCGAGTCACCCTTGTGGGTAAAAGAAACTTGCTACAACACTCTATACTTGGAGTCCCAATGAGTTGGTACACACAGAGTTATTGTCATTAGACATCCATGCCAACTTTGCCACCTCTAGGGAAGAACTACTTTGGAGCAACACTATTGATAAGCGCTCGGACAAAGTGGATCAAGACCTCCACATTGGCACCAAGCCTGCAGGAAGAATAGTCATCATCGTGTGACTAAGGAGGGCTTCCCTTAGGCCATGAGAAGTGGAAAACGGCATCGGCTATCGCGCGTCCCATCCTAAGGAACTCCAATGATCTTATGCAACCCAAGATCCCCGCACCGCAGATCGAGAAGAAGGATCAGCACTGCCATCTCTCATTCTACCATAACTAAGATGGACAATCGGAGAACAAGAGCAGGTCAAACCTTTGAGATATGCGTTTTACACGAGCTTATTGAGGATGCCCTGACCGAGACTCGCTCTCAGCACCATCATCCACCATGTATAACTGTCGGTGGAGTAGGAAAGTGAGGTTCTGATATTTCTTGCAAGCACCACGAACAAGCATACAAGCGGCATCATGCCATATGCCACATAGACAAGATACCATACCCAAACCATACTACTCTCTTACTACTATGTACATGGCTATCCTCCTCTCCCCCATTCCTTCCGGTTGTCTAGGTCACCTGAGGAGAGGGGAAGAGTAGCTGGGAGGAGCGGAGCGACTCTCAAGGGTCGGTGGGAGGAGAGATAAGAAAAGGGGGAAATGAGAGTCCCTTTTTTACCTGAAGCTGGTTGAATCGAACTGGCTTCCTCCTCAAGCTTTCTACTCAGCCTCGTCCAAGTGTAAAACCCTCAAATCTAAGGTACCATGTACCATGTTGTTAATGCCACAAATGGCACATACATTGTTTGATACACTCGTCAAAGAGATCCTCTTGCACATTTGGCCACATGAATCAACATGTGTTGTACATTATTTCTTCGTCTACAAGTCAAAGTGACACATTCTCACTAATGTCGAGTTTCGCCTCTACTACCATGATTTCAACTAGTGTACTAACTTAATTGTGGCCCATTCCAAGATCGTCAAGAAAGGTAACCTTGCTATGTGTGGATGCCCCCTATGTACAAATTGTGACATATTCACTTGGATACACTTTATACCACCAGGCGCTCCATGAGGATCATCCTTGCATAGGTCTAGAAACCGTAGAACACGCGTCCATCACATTGTAGATCATCAACGATGCCATCTATAGTTAGTGGGAGGATATCATTGTGACTGTCCCAAAAAAGGGCATAAAACCACTAGCGGACCGATCCATTATGTTATGTGGGGTTTAGAAGGATATGTAGAAATCTTCCATAATATAGCCTCCTAACCTTCACATGATGAACCATAGTTTGTGTGGAAACCTTCTATTGACATCTCCTATTTATTCACCCAATGAGGATTCATCGATAATTGCCATTATAGAAACCACAATTTGTTGCAGAAGAAACAACATAAGAGACTAGAAAGGGAAATATGTTTCATCGACTTAGAAAACTAAGTGAAAGTTACTTATTACAAACCTGGGTACGAGAATAGCACACAAGTCTCACCAAACAACATGGTTAAACTCCTAAACCTAGCGTTACAACTATTTGGGATATGCTTAATGGGTATCACCATATGATGTCTCTAATCCGGCTAACCCGGGTGGCCCATAGTTGGTAGCAAGGCCTATGGCCTGCTGGGTGATACATTGCAAATGTATCTATAATTTTTTATGTTCCATGCTTGGTTTAATATACTTTCTTGTGTTTTGTCCACACTTTGGATTACTTTTCATATGATTTCTTGGACTAACCTATTAACAAGAGCCATAGTGCGAGCTGCCTGTTTTCTGCTGTTTTTGGTTCTAGGAAAGTCATAAAATGAATATTCTCGGAATTGGACGGGACAAAAGCTAAAATTATTATTTTACCAGGGGACACTTGGAACCAGAATACGAGACGGAGAAGGGACAGAGGGTGGCCACACCACCTGGCCACACGGCCAGGCTTGGCCCGCGCCAGGGGGTGGTGTGGCCAGCCCAGGCACCCCCTCGGCCTCTCCTTCTGCCTATATATTGCCTCTGATATGGAAACCCTAGGTACCCGATCAAAAATCCATGAAAGAGTCTATAGCCACCATCATCTCCATCCCTAGATCGGGAGGGATCTAAAGCTCTTCCCGGCACCCTACCGGAGAGGGGAATTCACCCTGGAGGCCTTCTTCATCATCATGCAAGCCTCCGGTGTGATGCGTGACTAGTTCATCTCTGGACTACGGGTCCATGTAGTAGCTAGATGGCCGGTTCTCCTCCTTTGTGCTTTCATGTCTAGATCTTGTGAGATCCGTTCATGATCAAGATCATCTATTTGTAATTCTGCATGTTGTGTTTGCGGGGATCCGATGGATATTGAGATGCTATTTCAGATTGATTATTGATTCTATCATGTCTTTGTTATTTGTGATCTTGCATGCTTTCCGTTGTTAGTAGCTATCTTGTCCAAGTAGATGCTAGCAACTCCAAGAGTTAGTATTTATGCTCGATAGTGGGTTCATGCCTCTGATAATCTGGGGAAGTGACAGAAATCTCTAAGGTACTAGATGTGCTGTTGCTACTAGGGAGAAAACAGCAATCCTTTGTTCATAAAACAATCATATTGTTTACTTTAGACGCATTTCGTAATGCAATAATCTGTTGCTTGTAACTTAATACTAGAGGGGGTTCAGATGATAACCTAAAGGTGGATTATTAGTCATAGATGTAGTTGGATGGTGGTCTATGTATAATGTTGTAATACCCAATCGAATCTCAAAGGAGTCAAGATGATTAGTATATGCTTGTATGCTTTCTCGATGTTTGTCAATTGCCCCGCTATAATTTGTTCACCCAGCATGTTATCTATCTCAAGGAGAGCCACCTCTAGTGAACTATGGACCCCAGTCCTTTCTTTTACATTCAATCTATAATCAAACTGTTTACTGCTTTTGTGTTTACTTTCTGCAAACTATTACTTCCTTCCATTCGATACGTTTAATCCTTTGTTTTCAGCAAAACCGGTGAGATTGACAACCTCATCATAAGTTGGTGGAAAAGTTCTGTGGTTGTGTTGTGTAGGTCTCCACGTTGCTGCTGGCACCGGTAGTGCGCCCTGCCAACGTTCAGCTAGCTACACCTTTGGGGTGTTTCCTTGCTCCTACTGGATTGATAACCTTGGTTTCGTACTGAGGGAAAACTTGCTGTTGTGCTCATCATACCTTCCTCTTGGGGTTCCCCAACAAGCTCGATATATTTTGGGCCATGAAGCTCTTTTTCTGGCGCTGTTGCCGGGGAGTCAAGGACATCTTCACAAGGGGAGTCCCTCATAACCAATCTCTTTACTTTGTTGTTTTTTTTTGCTTAGTTTACTTTTGTTTTGTTTGCTTGTTTCTTTATCAAAAACACAAAAAAATTAGTTTTACAAGTTTGCTCTCTTTATTAAAAACACAAAAAAATGACTACTCTTGAAAACGCTAAGTTGTGTGACTTCACTAGAACCAACAACAATGATTTCATGAGCACACATATTGCTCCACATGTTCCTGAAGCTACTTTCTTTGAGATTAAACCTGCTTTACTCAATCTTGTTATGAGAGAACAATTTTCTGGTATTGGTAATGAAGATGCTGCTGCCCATCTAAATAACTTTGTTAAACTTTGTGAGATGCAAAAGCATAGGGATATAGATGGTGATATTATTAAGCTTAAATTGTTTCCTTTCTCTTTGAGAGGAAAAGCTGAAGAGTGGTTGAATTCCTTAACTAGGAATAGTATCGATTCTTGGACTAAATGCAAAGATGCTTTCATTGGAAAATACTATCCTCCTGCTAAGATTCTATCTATGAGAAGTGAAACAATGAAGTTTAAACAATCTGATAATGAACATGTTGCTCAAGCTTGGGAAAGAATGAAATCTTTGGTAAAGAATTGTACCACTCATGGACTGACTGCTTGGATGATCATCCAAACTTTTTATGCAGGATTGAACTATTCTTCAAGGAACCTATTGGATTTTGCTGCTAGAGGTACCTTTATGACCATCACTTTGGGTGCTGCAACAAAGCTTTTGGATAATATGATGGTTAACTACTCTGAATGTCATACTGAAAGAGCTCCACAAGGTAAGAAGGTAAATTCTGTTGAAGAAACCTCCTCCTTGAGTGATAAGATTGATGTTATTATGTCTATGCTTGTTAATGGGAAAGCTCATATTGATCCAAATCATGTTCCCTTAGCCTCTTTGGTTGCTCAAGAAGAGCAAGTTGATGTGAACTTTATAAGAAATAATAATTTTAGCAACAATGCCTACAGGAATAATTTTGGTAACAACAATTATAAGCCATATCCTCCCAATAATGGTAATGCTTATGGAAATTCCTACAACAACAATAGGAGTGCTCCCTCTGAATTTGAAGTTATGCTTAAAGAATTTATTAGTAAACAAACTGCTTTCAATAAAACTTTTGAGGAAAAACTCTCTAATGCTGAAAGAAATATAGCATCACTGGCTGAAGCTCAATCTATCTTGAATAAAATGGCTGGTAAACCTGAAACTATTGAGAATCCCGTTGCAGCTACTAATGCCATACAAGTAATAATTGATGAGAATGTTAGATTATTAGCTGAATTGCATGCTAAGTGGGAAAGAGAAGATGAAATTGCTAGAAACATTAGTGTTTCTACTATCACTACCACTAGTGTTAAGGCTAGTAATAGCTCTACTACCTTAGATGATAATTTTAATTTTGATCTTGATGGTTGCAACATCTCTGAAGTTATTAAGTTCCTACAAAAGCTTGCTAAAAGTCCTAATGCTAGTGCTATGAATATGGCCTTTACAAAACACATTACTAATGCTCTCATAAAGATTAAAGAAGAAAAGATGAAACATAAAGCTTCTATTCCTATAAAACAAGAAGATGGTTGGGAACCTATCATTAATATGAAAGTGAATGATTTTGATTTCAAAGCTTTATGTGATCTTGATAGTAGTGTTTCTATTATGCCTGGAAAGATTTATGATATGCTTATAGGAACAATTTTGGCAACAACAATTATAAGCCATATCCTCCCAACAATGGTAATGCTTATGGAAATTCTTACAACAATAATAAGAGTGCTCCCTCTGAACTTGAAGTTATGCTTAAAGAGTTTATTAGTAAACAAACTGCTTTCAATAAAACTATTGAGGAAAAACTCTCTAATGCTGAAAGAAATATAGCATCTTTGGCTGAAGCTCAAACTTCTTTGAATAAAATGGCTGCTAAACCTGAAACTAATGACAATCCCTTTGCAGCTACTAATGCCATACAAGTAAGAATTGATGAAAATGTTAGACTATTAGCTGAATTACATGCTAAGTGGGAAAGAGAAGATGAAATTGCTAGAAACATTAGTGTATCTACTATTACCACCACTAGTGTTGAGGCTAGTAATAGTTCTACTACTTTAGATGATAAAGTTGATTTTGATCTTGATGGTTGCAATATCTCTGAAGTTATTAAGTTCCTACAAAAGCTTGCTAAAAGTCCTAATGCTAGTGCTATGAACATGGCTTTTACAAAACACATTACTGATGCTCTCATAAAGATTAAAGAAAAAAAGATGAAACATAAAGCTTCTATTCCTATAAAGCAAGAAGATGGTTGGGAACCCATCATTAATATGAAAGTGAATGACTTTGATTTCAAAGCTTTGTGTGATCTTGATAGTAGTGTTTCTAGTATGCCTAGAAGGATTTATGATATGCTTGATTTGCCTCCTCTTGAAGATTGTTATTTGAATGTCCCACTTGATGATAATGCTAAAAATAAACTCATGGGGAGTCTTAATTATGTTCTTATTATGGTTAACAATGCCTATGTCCCCATTGATTTCTATGTTTTGGATGTTGAATGCAATGCTTCTTGTCCTATTACTTTGGGAAGACCTTTTCTTAGAACTGTTGGTGCCATTATTAATATGAAAGAAGGCACCATTAAATATCAACTCCCACTCAAGAAAGGTATATAACACTCCTCTAAGAAGAGAGATAAGACTTCTTTTGCCTCTCCTATGAAAACAAAATTTTCTCTTAATGCTTCTTCATTTGAGAATACTTGATCCTTTTTCTTGCTTCTTATGCCTAACTTAAAGGCGTTAAAGAAAAGTACTTATTGGAAGATAACCCAAAAGTTTTAGATGAGTCTTGAAATTTATTATGCTCCTTATCCTTTTTATTTGATTTTTGTGCCAAGAGTAACCTCTAATGAGAGAGAAGTAATGATTGGGAAAGTTGCTGTCCCGAAACAGATTTCTGTGCTTCACCGTAAAAATTCGTGTAAACTCTCTGTACGTCCTTTTGAGGCGTGAATTTTTGTGCTTCTGCCCCAGGTTGTTATCTCACTTTCATTAGTTCAACACTTTTTTATTTAAGCAACAGAAGGTCTTCGAAAAAAATTCGTCTTTACCTGCTGGTCTGTTTTGACAGATTTTTGCCATTTTCTGCATTTGTTTTTTGTTGGTTCCTTTTTGAGTTCTTTTGGGGAATTGAGATTTTTGAGGGAAGTGCTATAGTAGCTTGTGTTTTAATGGAAGTTTTATTGGTGTTGGAACTGAACCTAAAGACCTATTACCTTGAGTGCACTAATGTTGCTAATAAAGATTGAATGAAGTTTTGTATGAAGGAAATGTTTCATGTGTATAGAAGGAATGAGTAATGAGATGAAGGATGGACTAAATCTCAAGCTTGGGGATGCCACGTGTTTCACCCCAAGAAATATCCAAGAAGTATAAGCGTCAAAGCTTGGGGATGCCCAAGGCATCCCCTCTTCATCAATAAAAATCCCAGGTTTCTTCCAAACGCTTCATTTTTATTGTTTCATGCACAGTTGTGTTGTTCTTGGAGCGTCTTCTTTTTCGTTTTCATTTTGGTTTTTCGTTTGCTTGGTTTTCTTAGTTTGCTGAATAAATTGGTTGGACCCCCTCTTTCATACATTGGTTTTCAAATAGTTTGGTTTGGTTTGGAAAAGAGTAGGAAAGTTCATGCTTATGTGGTAAAGAGAGTTTGTTTTTGACTGTGGCCTATGCTTTGTCATGCCATGCTTGATATTGTTTTGGCTTTATGCTTAGTATTCTTTGCTGTAGCGTGACTTGCTATAAACAATTGAGATTTCTTAATGTGCCTTGGATGAATCATGCTTGTTTTAGCATATTAAAGCATAGTATAGTGGTATTCTCCTTTGATGCTTTATTTGGGTTGACTTGGCGCATGCTCACACCATGTTATGACTATCCAAAGTCACCATAAGCATTTATGATCCTTTAGTTTTCAACTTGTAGTATCACTTTATGCTTTTGATCAATGATGTTTTGTCGCTCTGCATGATTATGACCATTATTGCTCTCTTAGTTTGCCGCTCCCGGTCTTTTTGCTAGCCTCCGCAACCAAGTATGAGTTCTACTCATGCATCCAACTCCCTAAACCAAGTTATTCCAAAGATTCCACCATACCTACCTATTAGCATATGCTATTCCAGTATGTTCATGTTTTTGTTTACCTTCCAAATTAAACTTGTTATGAGAAAACTAGTGATTAAAGCTCTCACGAACTTGATGGCACACTTTACTTTTCTTGCCCTTACTAAACTTGAACCATTGTGTCGTCTATGTTGTATATGCTTGCACTTATTTGTTGGGGATTAGCAGAACCATGCTGTCATGGGGAACGCTTTCAACATTGCACTGGTACTTGTACCTAGTTGATATCATGCTCTTTTTTCTATGGATGTCGTCGGTGTGAAATGAAAGGGGAGCTTGTAATTCCATGGAGTTATTTATACGTGTTAGAGAAACGCCTGGGCCGCTGGTCTAATCCATGCTGACATGGTGGAAACCTGCAGCGTAACCATAATGAGCTGTCTATGAAGCATTCTTCTTATAAAAAAAGAATCCTACCTTGAGAAAAAAAGAGAAAAAGAGAAAAAAAGAGATTATGAAAAGATAAAAGAGAGAAAAAAGCACCATATTCCCATGGTAAATATGAAGATTGCTGAGATGCTCGTTGTCTACTTGCCTTGTCATTTTGATACGGGGATTCTTCCGTATCATCAGGCAAGGGGTACCCCGTTGGCGGTTCTCTATGATACACATGTACTTACGATGACAAGAACTTACCGGTGACTAAACTTGAGTAGCATGAGGAGCGGCCCTCATATTCAAGGGACATGAGATTTCTAACTTATACTTCGTCAAGCATGTACACCATAGTTTGTTCACTTTAACCTTAATCACCTTCAAGATGCTTATGATAGGGGCAATGAGAGCTGAAAGCTATTAAGTACCATAATTTTTGGAAGCTCTTTATGAGACTTGAATCCCTACTTCCTTCTATGAAGGCCTTTCTTCCACCATTATATTGAGTCTCCACCTTCTTTCTTTATGCACTTACTTTGAGAGCATAGTGGCCATTCTTAGTTCTATGTGCATTGTCCCAAGACTTGTTGATTGATGCATACCTTGATATTGCTTGTTTTAAACTATTTGTATCTAGTCACTCTTGTAAACTTTGAAGGTGTCCTATGCATATATTGGCTACTCTATGAGGGACAAGCTGAATGCTACTATGCTATATTTTCTTTATGTGAAACAAACAAATGTCTTGCAAAGCATTGTTATTCATGAATCTTTTGTTTGTGCCTTTTCATGTTGCAACATAGTTTCTTTGTCTTATTGCTAGAACTTTATCTTTCATGTTATGATTGAAGTACTATGATCCCAGCTTTCAATGTTTTACAAATACTTTGATCAAGTTTATGATGGTGCATGTCACCTCAAAAATTATTCTTTCTTTTTATCACTTACCTACTCGAGGACGAGCAGGAGTTAAGCTTGGGGATGTTGATACATTGCAAATGTATCTATAATTTTTGATGTTCCATGCTTGGTTTTATCTACTTTCTTGTGTTTTGTCCACAATTTGGAGTACTTTTCATATGATTTCTTGGACTAACCTATTAACAAGAGCCACAGTGCCAGCTGCCTGTTTTCTGCTGTTTTTGGTTCCAGGAAAGTCAGAAAATGAATATTCTCGGAATTGGACGGGACAAAAGCCAAAGTTATTATTTACCAGGGGACACTTGGAGCCAGAATACAAGACGGAGAAGGGACAGAGGGTGGCCACACCACCTAGCCGCGCGGCCAGGCTTGGCCTGTGCTAGGTGGTGGTGTGGCCATCCCAGGCACCCCCTCGGCCTCTCCTTCCGCCTATATATTGCCTCTGATACGGAAACCCTTGGTACCCGATCAAAAATCCATGAAAGAGTCTGTAGACGCCGTCGTCTCCATCCCTAGATCGAGAGGGATCTGAAGCTCTTCCCGGCACCCTGCCGGAGAGGGGAATTCACCCTGGAGGCCTTCTTCATCATCATGCAAGCCTCCGGTGTGATGCGTGACTAGTTCATCTCTAGACTACAGGTCCATGTAGTAGCTAGATGGCTGGTTCTCCTCCTTTGTGCTTTCATGTCTAGATCTTGTGAGCTCCGTTCATGATCAAGATCATCTATTTGTAATTCTACATGTTGTGTTTGCGGGGATCCGATGGATATTAAGATGCTATTTCAGATTGATTATTGATTCTATCATGTATTTGTTATTTGTGATCTTTCATGCTTTCCGTTGTTAGTAGCTATCTTGTCCAAGTAGATGCTAGCAACTCCAAGAGTTAGTATTTATGCTCGATAGTGGGTTCATGCCTCTGGTAATCTGGGGAAGTGACAGAAATCTCTAAGGTACTAGATGTGCTGTTGCTACTAGGGAGAAAACAACAATCCTTTGTTCATAAAACAATCGTATTGTTTACTTTACACGCATTTCGTAATACAATAATCTGTTGCTTGTAACTTAATACTAGAGGGGGTTCGGATGATAACCTGAAGGTGGATTATTAGTCATAGATGTAGTTGGATGGTGGTCTATGTATAATGTTGTAATACCCAATCGAATCTCAAAGGAGTCAAGATGATTAGTATATGCTTGTATGCTTTCTCGATGTTTGTCAATTGCCCCACTATAATTTGTTCACCCAGCATGGTATCTATATCAAGGAGAGCCACCTATAGTGAACTATGGACCCCGGTCCTTTCTTTTACATTCAATCTATAATCAAACTATTTACTGCTTTTGTGTTTACTTTCTGCAAACTATTACTTCCTTCCATTCGATACATTTAATCCTTTGTTTTCAGCAAAACCGGTGAGATTGACAACCTGATCATAAGTTGGTGGAAAAGTTCTGTGGTTGTGTTGTGTAGGTCTCCACGTTGCTGCTGGCACCGGTAGTGCGCCCTGCCAACGTTCAGCTAGCTACACCTTTGGGGTGTTTCCTTGCTCCTACTGGATTGATAACCTTGGTTTCGTACTGAGGGAAAACTTGCTATTGCGCTCATCATACCTTCCTCTTGGGGTTCCCCAACGAGCTCGATATATTTTGGGCCATCAAGCTCTTTTTCTGGCGCCATTGCCGGGGAGTCAAGGACATCTTCACAAGATCTCAGAGTAGAAAAACCAAGACAGTGACTTCCTGTCAACGGTTGGATGTTACCTAGGTTGATGTGAAGTGCGCGTGCAAGAACAGTTATGAATCCTCCTCCACATATGGGTCCTCGAGACTGCAGAGCTTGATGCGTAAGGTAAAACATAAGAAGGGCACCCAAATTTGGCATTAAGTTATAGTTAATAATAGCAACTTTAGCGAGGATCATCATGTCCTCCTCATTGAACCTAGTTGACATGGGTCTAGTTACTAGGATGCTTATAATTCGCTACCCTATGATTGGATAAAAGGCTTACGGCCCCTGAAGATTCCAGACGATGGCCCAAGGAAGCAACCGACAAAGGCTCTAATTGTATTAGGAAAGAGACTATAAACTGACATTGTGTTGGTATTGTAATCACACGTGTATGAAACCTATCCGCATATAGCTTTGCGACCCTGTCTATTATATATAGGATGGGAGAAGCCCAAGCGAGGGTACCGAAATCTAGAATACAACTTGTAATAGCGTGTTTTACTCAATATTCAGGCGACTTTGTCTTCACTTTCCTGACATCCGACGAAATCCCCACCGTTCTCTTTTCCATGAAACTCCAAGTCCATCACTATGGGCATTGCCGAGGTTACCCCTCGTCAATTGGCATCGTCTGTGGGAAACCTGAATGCTGGAACCATGGATTCGGCGGAACGCTCTCCACCAAGCATCAACTCGACGAAAGCAGATCCACGCCCACCCACCCCTGTATTGGTACCCGCCAATTTTAACGGCGGATTCAATCTAATCATCAGAAGCCTCAACTTCCAAGCAGACAACCCACAAGAATCACACCCTTCGGCCCTGATCACATCAGAACCGTCGGTGGGAAAAGCTACACCTACGGAGGTACCAACATCTTCCGTCGGATCCTCCACGGACGTCACAACACAGATCTAAGCAGGCGAAGAAGGTCACCATCCAACCCCACCACACGAAGCAAACCTGACAAACTCGAAACCCGAAGAAAGCAGTGAAAACATCGACTTCGAAGAAAGGATGGCGAAGATCTATCCAGAACTACAATCTCGGAATACCACCAGCACATCCGCAGAAGCAGAAGATGACGCCATTATACCACACATAACACGCCACCAAGTGTACATGATCAACGGAGATACCTCAACACCACGCGATGAAAACGGTAATCCTATCCTCAACCCCGATGATATTTTATCAGATGACCATGCAGGAAACCACGACAATGAAGGATACCACGAAAACGGAGGAGGAACAACAGATAATTGCATAGTCCATGGAAGGGGCAGAGAACCACACACAGGAGAGAGACAAGGACTTCGGCTACCAGCACCGGCATGGCAAAAAGCAAGGGAGGCAATTTCGGGAGCGGTCCCAATGACAGCGGATGCTTCACATGAGGATCTACTAGCATACCAATATCTGCTCCACCACAAGAAGAGATACCTACTTTAGATGCAAAGGCAACTTGATGAAAGAAAGAGATAAGCCGACGAATCCATCTTACGACGGGCACAATTAAGCTCTACTCGAGGATCAAGGAGTGTAACAGGAGCAACACCACCAAGAAGGGCAACATCTCGACTAAAGAATATCCCTGAAGCAGAAAGAAGTGGAATCATCTGAGATCTCGACCTATCATTCATGTCAATTGATCAAGCAGGAAACATCAAGGCAAAAATAGCCCAAGCAGCCATTGTGGCCGCACAAACATATCTGATCACCACTCAACTCGCACCCGACAATCCGCGTGCGGCCCTCCACCGCTCCGCCCTGATGAACCTTGGCATGGTGGGAGCCTCCCTCGTAGAAGAAGAGCAAGGAGTCACAAGACAACCTGATAGATCCCCACGCCACCACAACAGTCCTCGGCAAGTGGGGCACACCCGACGATCTCGATCGCCACACCAGGCACATCTCGTAGGGTCCGATCCGCGAAGTAACACAAGAAACAACAACACTCATCATAGGGGTAATGAATCAAGGGATGAAAACCTCAGCCAACGATATCATGATGAATACGATGAAGACGATCATGAGCTATGCGGGGCCAGCTATTTCACGTAACGAATTCGCAAAACATCAGTACCAAAAGACTTCAAACTTCCACACAACCGCCACAAGTATGATGGGCTCCAGGAATCCGAAGCTTGGCTAGCAGATTATTTGGATACTATCAAATTACAGGGCGGCTCCACAACTACCGCAATGCAAAGCCTACAACTACATCTCACCGGCGCTGCAAGATTGTGGCTTTGGCAGTTACCCAAAGATTCCATCGGTAGCTAGAATGACCTGGAAGACAAGTTCATCCGGCACTTCCAATCTACGTTTAAGCGACCAACATCCTTGTAGCAGCTACGAGCGTGCAAACAAAAATCTGGGGAATCCATAAGAGCATTCATCCAATGATGGAATATCATTAAAAACTCAGCTGAGTCCATATCCGATGAAAGGGCCATCGACGCCTTCAACGACGGCCTCCGTTGCCGAGAATTCATAGAAGAACTAGGACATGTCAAACCCAAAACAATTTCCCAGCCAATGGAAATAGCAAATCGTTGGGCTGATGGGGAGGACGTGCTGCATAATAAACACGTGCGATCACCCAAAGAAGACAGGGATAAGCGCGGAAATGATAGAAGAAGAGGGAATAATGATGGAAACATGGGACCAAGTTATGTCGTAGCAGGTTGATACGTCCATTTTGCATCACTATTCTATGTCATAATTCACTATTATTCATTGATATATTTCGTATTGAGAGGTGATACTTATGTTATTTCATCTGTTTTTGCATGGTTGATGACTTTTGGAGCATGGACCGCTGCAGTCAGGATTCTGATGGAAAATGTGCTGTTTGGAGGCGAAATTCGCGAAGATCAGAAAATCCGGGAAAATATACGGAAAATCCTATTTTTCTAGAAGACGAAGGAAGCCAGAAGGGGGGCTAGAGATGGGCCACAGGGGGCCCACACCACCCCTTGGCGCGGGCCAGCGTAGGCCACGCCACCAGGTGGTGTGGCCGCCCTGGTCCACCCCTAGCATTCCTCTCTGGTGTATATTATCCTGCCGAAACCCAAAGACTGGGGGAGCGACCACAGAAACATTCCGCCGCCTCTGCGGGGCGAAAAACACCGAGAGAGAAAGATCTCTCCGATAGACAGATTTCTGCCGGGGGAATTCCTTCCCGGAGAGGGGAGATCGTCGCCATCAACACCACCATCAAGCTGGACTTCATCGGGATCATCATCATCATCAGCAGCACCCCCATCACCATCTCCATATTGCTGTAACAACTGCGTTGAATCTTGCATAGTTCATAGAGGAAACTTTCCCGGTGTTGATTACTATTTGTAGTTGATGCTACTGAGTGAACCGTTGAATTATTGTTTATGTTTAGATTGTTATACATCATTATTCCATCTCTGATCATGATCCATATAATGTCTTGTGAGTAGTTCGTTTTGTTCTTGAGGACATGGGAGAAGTCATGTTGTTAGTAGTGGAGTTATGTTGAGAAAGATTCAATAGTTTGATATTTAAGTTGTGGTGTACTTCTTCTAGTGGTGTCATGTGAACATCGACTACATGACACTTCACCTATATGGGCCTAGGGGAATGCATTGTGTATTTGGCTACTAATCGTAGGGGTTGCCGGAGTGATAGAAACCTGAACCCCCGTTAGGAAACCATTGCACAAGGGACGTAAGGGTCTTAGAGTTTAAAGTTGTGGTTAGGTTTCTACCTTAATTACTTTCTTGTACTTACGGATGTTTGCAAGGGGTATAATCACAAGTATGTATTAGTCCTAGGAAGGTCGATACATTAGCACAGGCTCACCCACACAACACTTAGCAAGCTAAAGAAGATTAATCAACTATATGAAGCGAAAGCACTTGACAGTCTTCCCATGTGTCCTTGAGAACGTGGAAGTAATACAACCGGCTTGTCCTTTGCTGCATAAAGGATTGGGCCACTTGCTGCGTTTATTCCTACTGTCTTTTGTTTACTCGTACTTTGTTTACTTGATTTATCAAAAACCCCTAAAAATCCGTTTGCTAAGTATTTGCAGAGAATTCCTGATCCATACCACTAGACAACACCTTCTACTCCTCGTTGGATTCAACACTCTTACTTATCGAAAATACTGCGATACACCCCCTATACTTGTGGGTCATCAAGACTATTTTCTGGTGCCGTTGTCGGGGAGTGAAGCGCTATTGGAGAGTGGAACTAGTAAAGGAAACTTCTACTGTGAGTATTGTTTACTTCTGTTAGTTGCTTTATTTTCGTTATGAATAATTCACTAAGTTTCTTATTTGGTAATGCTACTACCACTGCTAGGGTAGTAGATAAGCCACCACCTGCTGAGAATGATGCTTTTAAAATACCTACAAGAATTATTGATCGTGTTATGGATAACTGATACGTCCAAAATGTATCTACTTTCCCGAACACTTTTGCTATTGTTTCTCCTCTATACTTGTGTGATTTGGATGCAACTAATGCGAACTGACGCTGTTTTCAGCAGAATTGCCTTGGTGTCTACTTTTTGTGCAGAAAATCAACTATCAGGAAAAATCCCGGAAAATATGGCAAAAATCCTATTTCACCCGAAGACTCCAGGAGCCAGAATACGAGACGGAGAAGAGCCCTGGGGTGGCCACACCACCTGCTGGCGCGGGCCAGGCTAGGCCAGGCCACGCCAGGGGGTGGTGTGGGCCCCCCAGGCACCTCCTCGGCCTGTCTTCGCCTATAAGGAGCCTTCTAACCTAAAAACTTCGGGGGGTTCGACGTTTTTCCAAAAGGAGTTCCGCTCCGCCGCCACCACCAGATTCCATGAAACAACACCAGAAACTCCGTTCTGGCACCCTGCCGGGACGGGGAATTGGAGGAGATCATCGCCATCATCATCACCATCACTTCTCCATCGACCATCCATGTTTCTCCCATCTATGAGTGAGTAATCCCCCGCTATAGGCTATGTGGATGGTAGGGATTGGATGAGATCATTCATGTAATGGCATCAGATTGTTAGGGCATAGTGCCTAGTATCTCTATTAGTGCTTTATGACTTTGTTGCAACTTTGTTGTGCTTAATGCTTGTCACTAGGGCCCGAGTGCCATGATCTCAGATCTGAACTTGTTATTGATTCTTTATGATAGTATTGTTCTTGGTCTTATCTACAAGTTGTATACACACGTCGTTGTCCGGAACCTATGGTCCCGAAGTGACAGAAATCAGGGTAGCCGGAAGGGAAAGGCTTTGATGTGAGGATCACATGTGTTCACGGAGTGTTAATGCCTTGCTCCGGTGCTCTATTAAAAGGAGCACCTTAATTGCCAGTAGTTCCCTAGAGGCCCCGCTGCAAACGGGCTGGCAGGACAAAAGATGTTGTGCAAGTTCTCATTGCGAGCATACGTATGACTATATATGGAACACATGACTAGGATTTTCTAGTACTTGGATGCTTTATCTTATTTATCTGCAATTGCCCTATGTTCTGATTGCTATGTGAATTGTCTTGTCCATGCAACGCCCGTCCATCCATCCCTATGCCTACCGCACTCGAATCCCACTGTTTACTACTTTTGTTACTACTGTCTTTGCTTTATTACTGCTGTTACTTTACTATTCCTACTACAAAACTATTGCTACTGCTAAACTGCTATGAGCAAGATTGTTTCCAGGTGCAGCTGAATTGACAACTTAGTTGTTAAGGATGATAAGTATTCTTTGGCTCCCCTTGTGTCGAATCAATAAATTGGGTTTCACTTCCCTCAAAAATACTGCGATACACCCCCTATACTTGTGGGTCATCAAGACTATTTTCTGGCGCCGTTGCCGGGGAGCATAGCTTTATTTATCAAGTTCACTTGGATTCTCTATTGTTCGCTGCTATCCATCCATCATGGGTAAGTCTCGTGATGGCAAGGTTCCTATTTTACCATCCACTACAAGAAGAGGTACGGTTCTGAACACCTCTGTTGCTCTTGATTCACTGTCTGTTATAAGTAAGCTCGTTACACCACCACATACACATGCTACACACACTGCTACTACTGCTGAATCTGAAACTTCTGATGCTTATGATGCTGCTTCTACTATGCTTGATAAGAGTGGTTTATTAGGTCCTTTCCTAGATTCTACGTTTGCTAGAACTATAGCTAGAAATACCGAAACTCCTAATGAAGACACTACCACACCTGTTAGCTCACCTGAGTCTAGTGAGAGTTATGATATTGAAGAAGATTATGTTGAGATGACCGATGAGTTTATTAAAGAATGTAAGAACATCCATGATAGGAGCGCTACTAAGAGTCTCCTTGAGAGGCGTACTATTAGACCCAAATTATATCCTGCTGCTAAGTTTGCTGCTTCTCCCATAAACATTATAGATGAAGATTATGATTTCTCTCTCGATCTATCCTACATAGCTATTGTCAAGAAAGAACCTTTTTGTGGGACTAAGAATGAAAGTGCGGTAGCACATATGAATGAACTTTCTACCATGAGTGGCTTGTTTTCTGATGATATTAAAATGCGTACTTACTTTGTTGCTAAGATTTTCCCTTTTTCATTGAAAGGAGAAGCTAAAACTTGGTTTGGTAATTTACCTCCTGGATCTATTGATAGCCCTGAGTGCTTGTTTAATACTTTCCTGCAGAAATATTTTCCTCCTAGTGCTAGACATGCTGTTTTGTAGGAACTTTTTGATTTTAAACAGGGAGAAAAAGAGGTATTGCTCGAATCTTGGGCAAGGTTTTGTGCTTTGATTCATGCTAAACAAGTTATTCCTGAAGTAATTGTACCTGAACCATCTATTCCTGTGCCTATTCCAACATCAAAGAAGAGGGGAGTTACTGAATTAAATGATGAAGTGATGAAGGAAGCTAAGAAATGTCTTAAGGAGAAGGGAATTAAAGCTGTAGATGTCAAGAATTTACCTCCTATAGAAGAATTATGTAAGCCTATTCCCTACTCACCCAATATTGAGGTACACTCTCTCCAACACTTTGATGAAGGTGATATCCCTTACTCTAAACCTCCTGATCAATGCTAAGAAGAATTTGATATCTTTATTGTTAAGCAAGATAACTTTAATAAAAGGGTGCAAAATCATCTTATGGAAAACACTAGAGCTATTGTTGAGTTGAAAGACATTATGGAAAGAACATCTAATGATGTTAACATGATTGTTAAAAACTTTCAAATGGTTCAAACTCAAATAGATCAAATTGTTGAAGTGCAAAACGACTTGCTAGTTAATGCTGCTAAAGAAAAACATGCTTATGAAATTAGAACTAGAAGTGGTGCTGCTACCCAGGATCCTCTATATCCTGAGGGGCATCCCAAAAGAATTGAGCAGGATTCTCAACAAGCTGAAAATAGTGGGTCTACTCGTAAGAAAAGGAAAAAGAAACATAAAACTATTGTAGAACCCTCTGAACCTGCTATAGATCCTAATAGTATATCTATCTCTGATGCTGAAACTAAAAGTGGTAATGAAGAAAATGAAGTGCCTAATGAAGAAAAAGTTGAAGAAGAACCTGAAAATCACACTAAGACTACTAAATACACTAAAGAAGATTTTGTTGCTAAGAAACATGGTAGTGAAAGAGAACCTTGGGTCCAAAAACCTATGCCTTTCTCTGATAAGAAACACAAGTCAAAGGAAGATGAACACTATAATAAGCTTTGTGAGTGGATGAAACCTTTATTCTTGCAAATTCCTTTGACTGATGCTATTAAATTGCCTCCTTACTCAAAGTATATGAAGGACATTGTTTCGAATAAAAGGAAGATCCCTAACGAAGAAATCTCTACTTTGCTTTCTAATTATTCCTTCAATGGTAAGGTTCCTAAGAAACTTGGAGACCCAGGGATTCCAACTATCCCTTGCTGTATTAAGAACAGTTATGTTAGAACTGCTTTGTGTGATTTGGGAGCTGGAGTTAGTGTTATGCCTTTCTCTCTCTATAAGAGGCTTCAGCTTGAAAAATTGATACCAACTGATATATCTTTGCAAATGGCTGATAAGTCTACCACTATTCCTGTGGGTATATGTGAGGATGTACCTGTTCAGGTGGCTCACAATTGCTTGATATTAACTGATTTTGTTGTGCTTGAAATGCCTGAAGATGATAATATGTCTATTATTCTTGGGAGACCTTTTCTTAATACTGCAGGAGCTGTTATTAATTGTAATCAAGGAAAGGTGACCTTCAATGTCAATGACAAGGAACATACTGTCTATTTCCCCAAGAAGATTGAAAGGACTTATGGTTTAAATTCAATTGAACATGTTGAAGGAATTCAAGTTGGAGAAATATATTGTCCCATACCAAAAGAAAAATTTGAAACTATTATAATTGGGACCATTGCTATCAAAGTTGAGGTAACATAATCATTAGTGGAATACAAAGGTTTGTCTCATATGCAATTGTTTTGGTGGAAAGACTTGATCAACCTTGCTAACAAAAGGATTCCATTGAACAAAACAATGTTTTCATTATGATTATCTTCGTTTATTTCTATCCTTTGTATTTTAGTTTTCACTTTTGTTTAGTTTTCTTTGTGTTGTTAGTTTGCTTGCATGCTAGAACTTCTGTAGTTCCAGCCTTGTTTTGTCCTTGCATCATGTTTCCAAAAAGAAAAAAATCTTTTTGTCAGAAAAATCATTCTTCTATTTCTGAAAAATGCCCAAAAATAAAGTGTCTCGAAAAATTCCAGAAAATTCATATTAAATTTTTACGTGAAAAAAGGGGCAGAGGAGTACCTGGTAGGTACCAGGGGGGCCCACCAGGTAGGCACACCACATGGTGGCGCGGCCAGACCTGGGTGGCGCCATGCCTTGGTGTGGGCCACCCCTGGCCCCCACTACCTCTCTCTCCTGCTACTTCTTCTCTCTCCCGAGTAAGCTCCAGTTCATAGCTCAAAATCGTGTTCTCTCTGTGCTTGCCCTCGATTTCTTCGATCTCTTTGCTCAGCCCATCTTTCTTGCTGAAATTTGGAGCAATTGTTCCTTGTTATGTGACTCCTCCCATTATCCAAGTAGATTTGTATTTAGTGGATTGTATGTTGAGTATTTTGCTGCTGTAGGTGACTGGTTATGAGAGCTTGTAAGCTTGTTTGATGCTTAGAGATATAGTTTTGATGCATGTTTAGGCCTCTTGCTAGTCCCTATGAGTAGAATCCTTCATCATATTTACTTTGCAATCACTTGTTTAATATGTGTTTACATTTCAGAACACCAAGCATGAACAACCACACTTTTGGAGAGATATTTGAGAGTGATGCACCTAGGAGGTCAAGGCCCTCAAGAACAGCCTCTCAATCTAGGCCATCATATAATGAAGACCTCATTGCATCACGTATTGGCAGTGAAAGAGATGATGGAGATGCTCACCCATCCTCTTTCCCTTGTTTTACTTTCTTGCAAGCTGCAGGTATTCTTGATGATTTCTTGCTACTGATTGAGAGGGTTGGTTTGACCTCTTATATGCAAGATGAGAGTGCACAATACGCTATGCTCACCAAAACTTTTGTTGAGAGTTTCTCATTCACTAACACATCCTATCATTCTACTATCCCATTTAAAATCTATGATATGCCCTTCACCATGCCTTTGGAGAGATTTTGCAGTATTGTAGGTGTGCGTATGATAGGGACCGTGAAGAAAATTCAAGGGCGACCCGCTGATTTGTTGGAGCTTTACCGAGGGGTGACCAATGATGATGACCGCGTGGCGCAGCGCGGAAAGATAAGAAATATCCAACTCCCTGCTCTTAGATACTTTGCATACTATCTTGCCACTAGTATTTTGGGTAGGGAGAACACTAGTAATATCTCCAACTATCACTTAGCTTTCCTTGCTGCTGCGCTCAACAATGATACTCGGTACAATCTTGGCTCTCTTATTGCTCGCCGCCTAGCTGCTAGGGGGCCTATCTATGGGGACATCATTGCCTCGCGTGTAGTTGATGCATTAGATCTTTTCGTGGCTCCTGATGATGTTATGCTAGCACCATAGAGGCTCGACCTTGTTGCCATGAAAACTCATTACTTTGTCACTGCTACCTCTGATTTGAACAATCTGATATATAGGATGCTTTTCACTGACGGGGATAAAAGGGAGATCCTTTTGCCCCAGCTTGCTTTGTTCAGTGTTGATAGGAGACCGTGGTCACGCTCCAAGGAGGAGGTGGATGAGTAGCTTCGCTTGTTGGGTTTCCACGAGCAGCACCAGGAGGATGTGCCGTCCTATGATTATTCCGCACATTACGGAGGGATGTACTCTGGCTCGCACCAGGACGAGGGTACCTCCTCGTCATACCCCGGTGACACTTCATCTTGGCCAACCTGGGACTGATACCCACTTAGGCAAAAAGCCTAAGCTTGGGGGGAGGTACACCGATACCGCACTCATCTCCATATCATGTTGCGTCGGTTCTTTGTATATTCATGCTTTCGTTCTCTTTTTAGTTTTCGTTCTTCTTTGCTTTTGCTTTCTAAAACACAAAAAGACCAAAAATATTTTTGTTGTTTCTCTTTGGTTTGCTTCTTCTTTTTGCTTTGGTTTGCTTGTTCCTTTTTGCTTTGTTTGAACTATTCGAAAAACCCAAAAAGATTTTGCTTTGCTTGTTTTTCTCTTTTGGTTTTTGTTTAAAAATCGAAAACACCAAAAATATTTGTCGTTCTTCTTTGGTTTTTGTGAGTTCGCTACAGGGTTCGGCAGTTCTGAGTGGATTATTGGTTTCATATTATTATTCAAGCCACACAAGTGAAGAGCAATAATGAGGATTAATGACAACTTGAGGCGTGGTAAGAGGCTGGTAACGAACTCTATTTGTTTTCATTTTTGTACATATACTCATCACTGTGAGCTTGCTTAGTCCGTTCATGTAGAGTGTATGTTATCTTTGGATATTTAGTAGTTCTTGCTTCCTTGTGATTAGCTCCAGCTCGCTAATAGTTTGTAGCATGTCTTATGAATGTTTGCTTGCATTACTCTATTCATAAATTGGTATGACACTGTGGTATCCTCCTCTGAATGTTTCATTTGATCGACTTGGCACATGCTCATGCATGCACATGACTGTAATAATCAGTTAAGCCTTGACGAATTATTTTGCCTTGAGGATCTTGAATCATTTTCATGCCATGAGTAGTCTTGTTTTGTTGCAAGAATGATAATAACAGCTATTGCTCTCTCGTTTGTTGCTCTCTTACTTTTGCTAGCCTTCACTTCCAATGAGTGCCTTACTCATGTTTCCAAATTCCCTAAACCAAATATTTCCAAAGTGTCCACCATACCTACCCATTAGCATCATTTGCTACTTCCGTGCATATTCAATATGCCTTGTTTTCTTCCGAATAAAATGTTTGCTTGTTATGAGAAAGTTAGTTAGTAAAGCTCTCATGAACTTGATGGCACACTTTATTTTCCGCACTTAATAAACCTGAACCATTGTGAACTCTCCATGAAAGTTATATGCTTGCTAATTATAGGCTGGGGATTAGCAGAACCGTCCTGTCACGGGGAACGCTTTCAACACTTGTAAATATATACCCAGTTGATACCTTGCTCTTTTGTTTGCGGATGTCGTCGGTGTGAAATAAAAGGGGAGCTTGTAAGTCCATGGAGTTATGTATGTGTGTTAGAGAAACGCCTGGGCCGCTGGTCTAATCCATGCTGACATGGTGGAAACCTGTAGCGTAACCATAATGATATCTATGAAGCATTCTTCTTATAAAAAAAGAGAGTTATAGCTATTGGGAAAAAAAGAGAGATTTATGAAAAGAGGAAAGAGAGAAAAAAAGCACCATTTTCCCATGGTAAATAAGAAGATTGCTGAGATACTCATTGTCTGCTTGCCTTGTCATTTTGATATGGGGGTTCTTCCGTATCATCGGGCAAGGGGTACCCCGTTGGCGGTTCTCAATGATATGCACATACTTACGATGACAAGAACTTACCGGTAACTAAAGTTGAGTAGCATGAGGAGCGACCCTCGTACTCAAGCATGATAACTCAGATTGGACCTCACTTTCACCTTAACCACATTAAAGATGCCTATGATAGGGGCAATGAGAGCTCAAAGCTAACAAGTACCATACTTTCAGCATTTGGAAGCCTTTCAAATTATTCAAAACTTTTTTCCTTTACTTGTTGAGTCTCCACTTATTCTTTGAGCACCCTCTTGAGAGCATAGTTGTCTTTCTTTATGTTTGTTTCATTACTTGATTATTTGTGTTATGACTTTGATGCTTGTATCCTTGATATCTTTAGTTCTAGTCATCACTTGAACTTCAGAGGTGCCTTGACATTCATAATCAAAGGCAAGAGAGATACCACTCTATCATACCTTTCTATGAGCATTGTAATGTTGTTTATGTTTGTGCTTTGTGCTACTTATTATTCTTGAGTTGGAATATCTTCATAGCTTGCAATGACTACTAAGTAGACTCAGTTGCATACTCTTTATTATGAATTGTCTAAGTAGTTGATCACATTGCTGAGAATATTTACATCATATGAAGCAAATGTGTTCGTGAAAGTTCTTTTATCGCACTCAGTTTTCAACTGAATTGCTTGAGGACAAGCAATAAGCTAAGCTTGGGGGAGTTGATACATCCAAAACGTATCTACTTTCCCGAACACTTTTGCTATTGTTTCTCCTCTATACTTGTGTGATTTGGATGCAACTAATGCGAACTGACGCTGTTTTCAGCAGAATTGCCTTGGTGTCTACTTTTTATGCAGAAAATCAACTATCAGGAAAAATCCCAGAAAATAAGCCAAAAATCCTATTTCACCCGAAGACTCCAAGAGCCAGAATACGAGACGGAGAAGAGCCCTGGGGTGTCCACACCACCTGCTGGCGCGGGCCAGGCCAGGCCGCGCCGGGGGGTGGTGTGGGCCCCCCAGGCACCCCCTCGGCCTCTCTCTTCGCCTATAAGGAGCCTTCGGACCTAAAAACTTCGGGGGGTTCGACGTTTTTCTAGAAGGAGTTCCGCTCCTCCGCCACCACCAGATTCCATGAAACAGCACCAGAAACTCCGTTCTGGCACCCTGCCGGGACGGGGAATTGGAGGAGATCATCGCCATCATCATCACCATCGCTTCTCCATCAACTATCCATGTTTCTCCCATCTATGAGTGAGTAATCCCCCGCTGTAGGCTATGGGGATGGTAGGGATTGGATGAGATCGTTCATGTAATGGCATCAGATTGTTAGGGCATAGTGCCTAGTGTCTCTATTAGTGCTTTATGACTTTGTTGCAACTTTGTTGTGCTTAATGCTTGTCACTAGGGCCCGAGTGCCATGATCTCAGATCTGAACTTGTTATTGATTTGTTATGATAGTATTGTTCTTGGTCTTATCTACAAGTTGTATACACACGTCGTTGTCCGGAACCTATGGTCCCGAAGTGACAGAAATCGGGGTAGCTGGAAGGGAAAGGCTTTGATGTGAGGATCACATGTATTCACGGAGTGTTAATGCTTTGCTCCGGTGCTCTATTAAAAGGAGCACCTTAATTGCCAGTAGTTCCCTAGAGGCCCCACTGCAAACGGGCTGGCAGGACAAAAGATGTTGTGCAAGTTCTCATTGCGAGCACGTATGACTATATATGGAACACATGCCTAGGATTGTCTAGTACTTGGATGCTTTATCTTATTTATCTGTAATTGCCCTATGTTCTGATTGCTATGTGAATTGTCTTGTCCATGCAACGCCCGTCCATCCATCCCTATGCCTACCGCACTCGAATCCCACTGTTTACTACTTTTGTTACTACTGTCTTTGCTTTATTACTGCTGTTACTTTACTATTCCTACTACAAAACTGTTGCTACTGATAAATTGTTGTGAGCAAGATTGTTTCCAGGTGCAGCTGAATTGACAACTCAGTTGTTAATGCTGATAAGTATTCTTTGGCTCCCCTTATGTCGAATCAATAAATTGGGTTTCACTTCCCTCGAAAATACTGCGATACACCCCCATACTTGTGGGTCATCAATAACTACTATGTTGGGGATAGAACTGTCCATCCCGGTGATCATTTGCTCTTTATACACGAATTATGCAGGTTGTTCAAGTGTGCAGGTATTACTACAGATCAAGTTAAGAAGAAGTTATTCTCATTATCGCTGAAAGGAAGAGCTGAGGAATGGTATAAGTTGCTGAAGAATGGTCAAGCTCTGGAATGGGAGGAAATAGTGCCTCTCTTTTATTCAAAGTTTTATCCTCCTAGTGAGATTCATAAAGATCGGAATCAAATATACAACTTTTGGCCTCTTGATGGGGAGAGTACAGCTCAAGCTTGGGGGAGATTGAAGTTACTAATGCTCAAATGTCCCAATCATGAGATCCCCAACAATATTATTCTCAATAACTTTTATGCAAGGCTCCCTCTACATGACAAGGATTTATTGGATGCTTCTTGTGCTGGATCATTCACTCGCATGGAAGAAGAAGCTAAATGGGATCTTCTGGACCGTATTCAAGACAATGCTGAAGCTTGGGAGAATGACAAAGGTAGAAAGTTAGGTATAAATTATGATTATGAATGCATTGAATCTTTTATGGGAACTGATGACTTTCAAAATATTAAAAATGCTTATGGTCTAGACTCTCAATCTATTTCTTCTTATTTTAAGGCTTTTGCTTCCTACATTGAAGTGCCTAAAAAGAAGCGGAATAAGTATGATGAAACTTATAAATATGTTGCTAAGAGTGTTCCTACAAGAAATACTGAAGTTTATACTGCCAATCATGTTTTACCTGAACCTTACATTGAGAAAATGCCTTTCCCAATGAAGATAAAGGAACATTCTATGATAGCTAGTATGGTTGATGAAAGTATGAATGAAGCTGTTGAACCTGATAAACAAATGGTTGATGAACCTATAATAGCAAAGGTGAAAGACTTTGTTACTAAATATGAAGAAGAGGGACACACTATCCTTTGTAAGGATACCTCTAATATTGTTTCACAAAGTAGTGTTATGAGAGCTAGTATTCCTGTGTTTTCTGTTAGAATAAGCGATCATTTCTATGATGGCCCTTGTGATAGTTATATTGTTAAGTTTATGCATGATACTGAAAGTTATTATGAGAGAGGGAAAGTGTTCTTATGTATCTCAATAATATCAAGTTTCCCCGTTTGATGCTGAAAGTTTTTATGTTGCACTTCTTTTGCCTTCTTACGCAAGTAGCCTCTGGTTTCAACAACTTGTTTGTTTACAAAATCCCCTTTCATAGGAAGTGGGTTAGACTTAAATGTGTGTATTTTTGCTTCTTAATGCTCTCTTTCACTTCAATTCATATTCCTATGTGAGCATCTCCAAAATTATCATGCCCATCTTAATGGCTATAAAGAAAGAGCTTTTTGGGAGACAACCCAATTTGTTTTTGCTTTTAGTTTGTTTTTGAGTCTTGGAAGTTATTACTTTGGTAATAACCGCTCCTTATCCGTTTTGTTTGGTTTTTGTGTCAAGATCAACCTCTAATGAGAGATAAGTAAGATTTGGGGAAGTTGCTGTCTCGAAACAGATTTTTGTGCTTCACCGTAAAAATTCGCGAGAGATCTCTGTATGTCGGATTGAGCTGTAATTTTGTGTGCTTCTGCCCCAGGTTGTTATTTAACTTCCGTTAGTTTTGCACTTTTTGATTTGAGCAACAGAAGAATTTCGAGAAAAATTGATCTTTACCTGCTGGTCTGTTTTGACAGATTTTGCCACTCTTGCATTTGCTTCTTTATTCGATTTCCTTTTTGAATTCTTTTTGGGTTTTCGGAAGGAGTTGCTACAGTAGCTTACATTTTGATGGTTTTCAGTTGAAGTTGGGCTCAAAAGGTTTTAGCACTTCACTTATACTAATGTTGCTAATGAGAACTGTGTGAAGTTTTGTGTGAAAGAAATTTCCAGGAAGTGGAGATAATGGTGTAATAAGGAAGAGAAAGGTTTTATTACTCAAGTAATAAGAGTATGAAGATGAAGATATTGATGTTATTCAAGTGATGACTCCGAAAGAATCTACTAGATACCAAATTCAGAGACCTGCAGAGTCCGTTTTCAAATAGGTAACAGTTCTGGTAAGGAAAGTTCCACAAAAATACAATCCAACTATATTTTTGCAGTTTCAGTCAATAAGGAAAGCTAAGAAGCGAAAAAGGGACAGAAACGGAGCTAGGGTGGCTCACACCACCCTGTGGCGCGGGCTCACCCCTGGCCGTGCCACCAGGTGGTGAGTCCACCCCGGACTCCTCCTCCGACTCGTTTTCTCCCAGTACCATCCTTTTGATATGAAACTTCGTAATATATAACCCCCCGGATCCCCTGAGGTTCATATATTGTCTTCTCGTCATGCTTTTGTTTCGATATGTTTCTGCCAGGACATACTCCTTGAAAGTTTAGAAGCACAATGGTGTCTGCCAAGGATAAAGGGAAGGAGCCTATGGAGGAAGACCTCCAAGACCCCGGGAAGGAGAAGGAGATCAAGAGTGAAGGTGAAGAGGAGCAAGGCGAACATCCGCACACCGGCAGTACCATTGCAAGAATTGGAGTGGTGACAAAACCTGCCAGGGTTAGAAGGACTACACGGATGCAGACTGGGGGGAAAGCTCCTCGTCACTACTTGGCTCCACGGTCACTTCCTCCATGCACCAAGAATCCTTTCCATACTCTTATCCATGAGCATCAATACCAGAATATGCCCAAGGGGAAATTACCCTCCAATTGGGATTTGCCTCGTTCTAGCCATGCAGGAAAAGACGACTTCGAGGAGGAAGAGTGGGGAAAGAATAGCAAGAGCTGGAATTCTCAACCCGACATGATCATGAGCCGCATTGAGCAAAACTCGCAGCTTATTCGTAATCTCACCTTCCAGATTGAGGACTTGGGGAAACTTATCAGAGAGCTCATCAAGAGGATACCACCACTATCGAAGGAGTAATTCATCATCAGGTTTGGCATCCCCTTGGTTTGTTCCAAGCTTGGGGGAGTGCCGCGGTATCACATCACTATCTTCTATCTTTTTACCTTATTAGTAGAGTCATATCATGAATAGAGAAGTTATTATGTAGGATGGTTTGCATTATGGAAGTGTCCCCTCTCTCGTTAGATATGTATCCCTTGGTGTGAGTTGCCGTTATGGAATATTAATGAGAAGTTCTATCATTTACTCTTTTGCATAACTTATATTAGTTTTCAATTCATGGTTATATGATTGATCTTGTTGTTAGTATTAGTATCACTTTGGGATCATTGAGTTAATTTAGTTGGTTTTGGCAAACCTGGCTTGGTCAGTAGCAACACTATTTTTGAAAGTTGAATGAAAAAGATAAAAGTACTCTAAAGAAATATAATTTCATCATCTTTCTTTCTTGATTTGCTCATAAGTCTAGTATTCTCTAGTTAAGATCTTTTGTGCTTCCAAGGAAGATTGCATGTTTGTCTTTATCACTTGTATGTTCGTTTGTTTCCTTCAACTCTTATACTTGCTACCCAGCCTTGCTAGCCAAAAACCTGTACTGAGAGGGAATTATTCTCGTGCATCCACCTCCTCAAAACCAAAACCTATGCCATTTGTGTCCACCATACCTACCTAGTAGCATTATTGCTATTCCAAGTAAATTCTTGTTTTATTTACCTCCCCAATTAAACTTGTTATGTGAAAATTAGTGATTAAAGCTCTCATGAACTTGATGGCACACTTTACTTTCTTGCAGTTAATAAACTTGAACCATTGTGCTCACCTATGTTGCGTATATGCTTGCGCTTTGTAAGTTGTGAATTAGCAGAACCATGGTGTCATGGGGAATGCTTTCAACATTGCACTGGTACCTTGTACCAAGTTGATATCATGTTCTTTTGTCTATGGATGTCGTCGGTGTGAAATGAAAGGGGAGCTTGTAAGTCCATGGAGTTATGCATGTGTGTTAGAGAAATGCCTGGGCTGCTGGTCTAATCCATGCTGACATGGTGGAAACCTGCAGCGTAAGCATAACGAGCATCTATGAAGCATTCTTCTTATAAAAAAAGAGAGTTCGATATTGAGAAAAAGAGAAAAAGAAAAAAGATGAGATTCTCAATTTGATCACTTTAACCTTAATCACCTAAAGATGCCTATGATAGGGGCAATGAGAGCTGAAAGCTAGTAAGTATCATAATTTTTGGGAGCTCTTTATGAGACTTGCAATCCCTGCTTCCCTCTACGAAGGGCCTTTCTTTTACTTTTTAGTTGAGTCAGTAAACCTACTCCCTTCTATCTCAGCAAGTATTTTGAGTTGTTGTGTTCCATTCATTCATATGATGATTTATTCAATCATATTTCTTATGTTCCTTGTTTTGCACATTGCTCTTATCTTGATGTTTACTACTTTGAAAGCTATCATTGAAAACCAGTTATTTGTGAACTCCAGCAAATTATCAACTATTCTTCGACCAAGACCTAAGTTTGCCATTACCAATTATGATTTACTTTATGTATCTTTATCGTGTTTCCTTTACTCACTGCAAGTTGAGTTATATAATAGTGAGTTGTCTTCTATTATGATCTATGTATTGATGAATGTGATGCTTCTTGTCCGTATTCTTTTATCGACTCTTCACTCCATAAACCTAAGGTCATGTTTATTGAGATCAGTTTCGCTTGGGGACAAGCGAAGTCTAAGCTTGGGGGGAGTTGATACGTCCATTTTGCATCACTATTCTATGTCATAATTCACTATTATTCATTGATATATTTCGTATTGAGAGGTGATACTTATGTTATTTCATCTGTTTTTGCATGGTTGATGACTTTTGGAGCATGGACCGCTGCAGTCAGGATTCTGATGGAAAAGGTGCTGTTTGGAGGCGAAATTCGCGAAGATCAGAAAATCCGGGAAAATATACGGAAAATCCTATTTTTCCAGAAGACGAAGGAAGCCAGAAGGGGGGCTGGAGATGGGCCACAGGGGCCCACACCACCCCCTGGCGCGGGCCATCCTAGGCCGTGCCACCAGGTGGTGTGGCCACCCTGGTCCACCCCTGGCACACCCCTCTAGCATATATTATCCTCCCGAAACCCTAAGACTGGGGGAGCGACCACAGAAAGATCCTGCCGCCTCTGCGGGGCGGAAAACACCGAGAGAGAAAGATCTCTCCGACAGACAGATTTCTACCAGGGGAATTCCTTCCCAGAGAGGGGAGATTGTCGCCATCAACACCACCATCAAGATAGACTTCATCGGGATCATCATCATCATCACCACCACCATCATCATCATCATCAGCAGCAGCACCCCCATCACCATCTCCATATTGCTGTAACAATTGCGTTGAATCTTGCATAGTTCATAGGGGAAACTTTCCCGGTGTTGATTACTATTTGTAGTTGATGCTATTGAGTGAACCGTTGAATTATTGTTTATGTTCAGATTGTTATACATCATTATTCCATCTCTGATCATGATCCATATGATGTCTTGTGAGTAGTTCGTTTTGTTCTTGAGGACATGGGAGAAGTCATGTTGTTAGTAGTGGAGTTATGTTGAGAAAGATTCAATAGTTTGATATTTAAGTTGTGGTGTACTTCTTCTAGTGGTGTCATGTGAACGTCGACTACATGACACTTCACCTATATGGGCCTAGGGGAATGCATTGTGTATTTGGCTACTAATCGTAGGGGTTGCCGGAGTGACATAAACCTGAACCCCCGTTAGGAAACCATTACACAAGGGATGTAAGGGTCTTAGAGTTTAAAGCTGTGGTTAGGTTTCTACCTTAATTACTTTCTTGTACTTACGGATGTTTGCAAGGGGTATAATCACAAGTATGTATTAGTCCTAGGAAGGTCGGTACATTAGCACAGGTTCACCCACACAACACTTAGCAAGCTAAAGAAGATTAATCAACTATATGAAGCGAAAGCACTTGACAGTCTTCGCATGTGTCCTCGTGAACGTTTGGTCATCTTAAGTAATACAACCGTCTTGTCCTTTGCTGCATAAAGGATTGGGCCACTTGCTGCATTTATTCTGACTGTCTTTTGTTTACTCGTACTTTGTTTACTTGCTTTATCAAAAACCCCTAAAAATCTGTTTGCTAAGTATTTGCAGAGAATTCCTGATCCATACCACTAGCCAGCACCTTCTGCTCCTCGTTGGGTTCGACACTCTTACTTATTGAAAATACTGCGATACACCCCCTATACTTGTGGGTTATCACAGGTTTTTCGGGAGAAGCTAACAACGGAAGAAACGACCACAATAGTGGATACCGCCAGAACATGGATGACGTCGGAGGAAGCCAGTCCGCACAGCGGTACCAGCCAAGAGCACGAGACCCACCTATATCCGCAATGCAAATGTTGGAATGACCCTGTAATATGCATTTTTACATCGACTCTATAGGCAGGCGACAATCCAACCATCTCATGAAAGACTGTCGAATGTTCCTGAAGATGCAGGAGCTATGTAATGCAAAGGAAACCGAAGCGGCAAGTCGAGGATACGCATCCACGCCTGGTACACTAGCCATCGGTGCACCACTAGCCGCACCACTACAAAACATCAATGATCAAAACAACGAGTACCCCAGGTCAAAAGGAGCAATGTCCATGATTTGGAAAGGGCGTGCATCCAACAGAATTCAGAAGCTCATCACAAGACAAATCAATATGGCAGAAACAACAACATCAACCACACCCGAATATCTGCACTGGTCAGAGCAAGAAATCACATTCAGCAGAGCTGATCACCCGCTTCGGGTCCCATGACCGGGTCACTCAGCCTTGATAGTCGAAGCACAAATTGGCGGGTTTGATATGAGCAAGGTCTTCATGGATGCAGGAAGTAGCATAAATATGATCTATGCAAAAACATTGAGAACAATAGGCTACCCATTGGACAATGTCGCGCTAACAGAAACATCTTCCCACGGAATAGTACCAAGTAAAGCCTAAATCCCTTTAGGCAAATTGTTTCTTGACGTTGTTTTTTGCTCCAAGATAAATTTCAGGTGAGAAAAACTCGAATTTGAAGTCATGGATTGGCCATCACAATATCATGCAATCCTGGGACGACCAGGCTTCGCACAATTTATGACAGTGCCGCATTATGCATACTTAGTGATGAAAATGCCAGCACCTAAGGGAATTATCATGATAAAGGAAGCTTCACACGTGCCGACAGCTGCGATCGGGAGTTCAACAATTTTTTTGAATCTTTCGGGATGGCAACGAATTTTGAAAAACTCAAAACTTCAGCAAACGCACAACCTCTAGAAGTAGCGCGTGTCAATCTCGACCAGGATTTTGACACGGCAAAAGACACAAAAGAAGTACATATCCACCCTGCCAACCCAACGAAAAAAACATTCGTGGCTTCTAACCTTGATCCCGCATAGGAAAGCGTGCTCATCGAGTTCCTCCATGAGCACTAAGAGATTTTCGCATGGCTACCTTCTAACATGCCAGGAATTCCTAGGGAACTCGTTGAGCACACATTAAATCTAGATCCAAAGGTGAAGCCAGTAAAGCAGTCGCTTTGCAGAGCCAAAGCGCAAGGCCATTGGAAAGGAGCTCCATCGCCTCATTGATGCCAATTTTATCAAAGAACTAACAAAATCAGAGTGGCTCGAAAACCCAGTATGTGTTCCAAAGAAAAAGACTACAGAACTTTGGATGTGCATCGACTTTACTGCACTGAACAAGCATTGCCCAAAAGATCACTTCCCATTGCTGCGAATCGACCAAATAATCGATGCAACCGCGGGATGCGAATGTCTTTCTTTCTTGGACGCTTACTCAGGATACCACCAGATTGGGATGAAGGAAGAAGATCAGGAGAAAACAACGTTTATCACGCCCTATGGTGTATTCTGCTACACAACAATGCCTTTTGGACTCAAGAACACCGGAGCAACATATCAGCGGATGATGCAGAAATGTCTGGGTAGTCAAATAGGCACAAATGTGCAAGTGTATATCGATGACGTCATAGTTACAACATCTCAAGGATCTGCGCTGATCAAGGACCTCGAAGATATATTCAAAAATCTCGACAAGTTTAGCATCAAACTGAACCCAAAGAAATGTTCCTTTGGAGTCCCGGCAGGGCAAATCATCGGATATTTGGTATCAGCTAGAGGAATCAAGGCTAATCCCGAAAAATACAAGCAATCCTAACAATGAAGAAGCCAACAAATCTGTGTGGCGTACATCAACTGGCAGGGCGAGTAGCGGCACTCAGCCATTTTATTGCACGGTTAGGAGAAAAAGCACTACCATTCTATGCCCTCATGAGGAAATCAGAAAAATCTGAGTGGACAGAAGAAGCTCAGCGCGCCTTTGAAGATCTTAAAAGGACACTTTCGACATCTCCTGTCATCGTGTCGCCAAAAGAGAAAGAGCCTTTACTACTTTATATTGCTGCCACAAATCAGGTGGTCAGCACAGTCTTGGTCGTAGAGCGACCCAAAGAAGGGAAGACCCATGGTGTGCAGAGGCCAGTTTACTTCCTAAGCGATGTTCTGTCGCCATCCAAACAAAGGTACCCACACTACAAGAAACTAGCATACGAGGTATTTATGATAGCACGAACACTACGCCACTATTTTTTGGAGCATCCAATTGTAGTGGTCAACGAAGCGCCTTTGTCAAGCATCCTCAACAATACAGAAGCAACTGGACATGTCTCTCTATGGGGCATCGAATTATCCCCTCGGGATATCACATATGAGAAGCGCAAAGTAATTAAGTCACAAGTTTTGCCGGATTTCATCACAGAGTGGACGGAATTGCAAATGTGCGGGTGCATGCTGGTGCGTGGTTGACGTGGGAGCTTCTTCTTCTTCTTCAGTCCCCGGCAACGACACCAGAAAATAGCTTGATGTCTACGCACTTCTATTCTTGTAGACAGTTGTTGGGCCTCCAAGTGCAGAGGTTTGTAGAACAGTAGCAAGTTTCCCTTAAGTGGATCACCCAAGGTTTATCGAACTCAGGGAGGAAGTGGTCAAAGGTATCCCTCTCAAGCAACTCTGCAATCAAGATACAAGAAGTCTCTTGTGTCCCCAACACACCCAATACACTTGTCAGGTGTATAGGTGCACTAGTTCAGCGAAAAGATAGTGAAATACAAGTGGTATGGATAATTATAAGTGGTAATGGTGCTAGAAAATAGCTTGGTGGCGTGGAAGAGATTAAAGGCAAACTGAAATAAAGATGGAAGCAAGCAAACATGTAACATATCTAATTGCAAACAGTGTTTCAATGCTTAGAAACAAGGACTAGGGATCATACTTTCACTAGTGAACACTCTCTCATAAATATATTATCTTCATGATACTACTCTTAACTACTCTCTGGTTGGACACTCTAATCGATGGTAGGGCTATAACAACACACCTCAAAGTTTGCTTTCCACATCTAGATAACCCCACACTATCACCTTGAGTACTAGATGGTTCAAACAAACACCACAATTTCATAAAGACATCCAACTCCAAATATAACTCATAACAAGTATTTGTAATCTCTACCCTAAGTGCCACCATGGTGTGCACACTGTCAACTTCACAAACATGGGGAGAGCAGAGGTCTATTGAAGCACTTGAGTAGCAAGGTAGATCTACTTGATTACAAAGCTCATGATCACAATATGATCATGCATAGAGAGAGAGATGAACACATAGCTACTGGTAGAACCCTTAGCCTCGAGGGAGAACTACTCCCTCCTCATCATGGGAATCAACAATGGTGATGGAGATGGCGGTGGAGATCGATGGAGATGGCTCCAAAGGCACTTCCCCGTCCCGGCAGGGTGTCGAAACAGAGACTTTCTGTCCCCCAAATCTCCCCTTGGTGGCAGCGGTGCAGCAGAACTTTTCATGGATTTCTGATTGACTATTTAGGGTTTTTGCATCAGGAGGCATCTTATAGGCGAAGAGGCAAGGTCGATGGGCGGCCAGGGGGCCCACACCACCTAGTGGCACGACCAGGGCTAGCTCGCGCCACCACATGGTGTGGCCGCCCTATGGCCCCTCTCCGTCTTGTCTTCTGGCTCCGTGAGTCTTCCGGTAAAATATCGACTTTGGCTTTTGTCCGGTCTAATTCCGAGAATATTCATTTTCTGACTTTCCTGGAACCAAAAACAGCAGAAAACAGGCAACTGGCACTGTGGCATCTTGTTAATAGGTTAGTCCAAGAAAGTGTATAAAAATTACTCTAAAGTTGGAACAAAACATAAGAAAGTAGATAAAAACCAAGCATGGAACATAAAAAATTATAGATACGTTTGCAACGTATCAACATCCCTAAGCTTAGCTCCTGCCCGTCCTCGAGTAGGTAAGTGATAAAAAGAAAGAATAGTTTTTGAGGTGACATGCACCATCATAAACTTGACCAAAGTATTTGTAAAACATTGATAGCTGGGATCATAGTACTTCAATCATAACATGAAAGATACATTTCTAGTAATAAGGCAAAGCAACTATGTTGCAACATGAAAAGGCACAAACAAAAGATTCATGAATAACAATGCTTTGCAAGACGTTTGTTTGTTTCACATAAATAAAACATAGCATAGTGGCATTCAGCTTGTCCCTCATAGAGTAGCAAACATAAATGCATAGGACACCTTCAAAGTTCATAAGAGTGACTAGATACAAATAGTCTAAGAATAAGCAATATCAAGTTATGCATCAATCAATAAGTCTTGGGCCAATGCACATAGAACTAAGAATGGCCACTATGCTCTCAAAGTAGGTGCATAAAGATAGAAGGTGGAGACTCAACATAAAAGTAAAACAAAGGCCTTCATAGAAGGAAGTAGGGATTCAAGTCTCATAAAGAGCTTCCAAAAATTATGGTACTTATTAGCTTCCAGCTCTCATTGCCCCTATCATAAGAATCTTGAAGTGATTAAGGTTAAAGTGAACAAACTAGGGAGTATATGCTTGACAAAGTATAAGTTGGAAATCTCATGTCCCTTGAATACGAGGGCCGCTCCTCATGCTACTCAAGTTTAGTTACCGGTAAGTTCTTGTCATAGTAAGTACATGTGTATCATAGAGAATAGCCAACGGGGTACCCCTTGCCCGATGATATGGAAGAATCCCCATATCAAAATGATAAGGCAAGCAGACAACGAGCATCTCAGCAATCTTCTTATTTGCCATGGGAAAATGGTGCTTTTTTCTCTCTTTCCTCTTTTCTCATATCTCTTTTTTTTCTTTTTCTATTTTTTTCTCAATATCTGACTCTTTTTTAATAAGAAGAATGCTTCATAGACAGCTCATTATGGTTACGCTACAGGTTTCCACCATGACAGCATGGATTAGACCGGCGGCCCAGGCGTTTCTCTAACACACATACATAACTCCATGGACTTACAAGCTTCCCTTTCATTTCACACCAACGACATCCATAGCCAAAAGAGCATGATATCAACTAGGTACAAAGTACAAGTGCAATGTTGAAAGCGTTCCCCATGACAACATGGTTCTGCTAATCCCAACACATAAGTGCAAGTATATACAACATAGACGACACAATGGTTCAAGTTTATTAGGGGCAAGAAAAGTAAAGTGTGCCATCAAGTTTGTGAGAGTTTTAATCACTAGTTTTCTCATAACAAGTTTAATTCGGAAGGTAGATAAAAACATGAATATACTTGGAATAGCATATGCTAGTAGGTAGGTATGGTGGACTCTTTGGAATAACTTGGTTTAAGGAATTGGTTGCATGAGTGGAACTCATACTTGGTTACGGAGGCTAGCAAAAGACTGGGAGCGACAAACTAAGAGAGCAATAATGGCCATAATCATGCAGAGCGACAAAACATCATTAATCAAAGCATAAAGAGATACTACAAGTCAAAAAACTAAAGGATCATAAAGGCTATGGTGACTTGGTATATTCATAACATCGTGTGAACATGTGCCAAGTCAACCCAAATAAAGCATCAAAGGAGAATACCACAATACTATGCTTTAATAGATAAACAACGCATGATTTTTTCAAGGCACATTAAGCAATCTCAATTGTTTATAACATGTCATGCTACAGAAAAAATCACTAAGCATAAAGCCAAAACAATATCAAGGATGACATGACAAAGCATAGTCCACCGTAAAAAACTAGCTCCTTTTACCACTTAAGCATGAACTTTTCCTACTCTTTTTCAATCAAAACCACACTTATTTGAAAACTAATGTATGAAAGAGGGGGTCCAACCAATTTATTCAAGCAAACTAAGAAAACCAAGAACAAAAATGAAAATGAAGACGCTCCAAGAATAACACAATTGTGCATGAAACAATAAAAATGAAGTGGTTGGAAGAAACCTGAGATTTTATTAATGAAGAAGGGGATGCCTTGGGTATCCCCAAGCTTTGACGCTTGTACTTCTTGGATATTTCTTGGGGTGACACACGTGGCATACCCAAGCTTGAGATTTATTCCATCCTTCATCTCATTACTTATTCCTTCCATACACCTGAAATTGTTTCTTCATACAAAACTTCACACAATCTTTATTAGCAACAATAGTGCACTCAAGATAATAGGTCTTTAGGTTCAGTTCCAACACCAATAAAACTTCCATTAAAACACTAGCTACTTAAGAACTTCCCTCAAAAAGCTCAATTCCCCAAAAGAACTAAAAAAGGAACCAACAAGAAGCAAATGCAAATAAAGGCAGAAATCTGTCAAAACAGACCAGCAGGTAAAGACGAATTTTTTCGAAGACCTTATGTTGCTCAAATAGAAAAGTGTTGAACTAACGAAAGATAGATAACAACCTGGGGAAGATGATAAAAAATGCACGCCTCAAAAGGAAGTATAGAGATTTTACATGAATTTTTACGGTGAAGCGTAGAAATCTGTTTCGGGACAACAACTTTCCCAATCATTACTTCTCTCTCATTAGAGGTTACTCTTGGCACAAAAAGCAAATAAAAAAGATAAGGAGCGGTTATTACTAAAGTAATAACTTCCAAGACTCTTCTAAAACTTTTGGGTTATCTCCCAATAAGTACTTTTCTTTAACGCCTTTAAGTTAGGCATGATAGTTTGAGAAGGTGCTCACATAAGAAATATTAATTGATGTAAAAGAGAGCATCAAGAAGCAAATTCAAAACACATTTAAGTCTAAACCACTTCCTATGCATAGGAATCTTGTAAATAAACAAGTCATGAAAGCACAAAGCAACAAGCATAAGAAAGCAAAACAAGTGCAACTTCAAGACTTTCGACATAAAGAGGGGAAACCTAATATTATTGAGATGAATAAAACCATGTTTCCCTCTCTCATAATAATTTTCAGTAGCATCATGAATAAAATTAACAATATAACTATCACATAAAACATTCTTATCATGAGCCACATGCATAAAAGAATTAATACTCTCCACATAAACATAGTCATTCTTATTAATTATGGTGGGAGCAAATTCAACAAAATAGCTATCATTATTATTCTCATCACCATAATCATCAAATATAGGAGGCATATTGTAATCATTAATTTTCTCCTCAATAGTTGGTGGACTTAAAATATCATATTAATCATTGTAATTATCATATATTAGAGGTTTGGTATCATCATAAGCAATAGAATAGCTATCTTCCAAAGTTGGGGAACTAAAAAGATCATTTTCATAAAAACTAGCTTCCCCAAGCTTAGACTTCTCCATAGAATTAGCAATAATGGTGTCCAAAGAATTCATACTAACAACATTACTATTAGCATGCAAATAAAGTTCCATAGGTTTTTTAATTTTCTCTTCAAACACTTCATGTTCTAACTCAAGATAAATACTATAAAGCTCTCTAATTTTGTTGTTGTTTTCCATTTAGACTAACTAGTGAAAACAAGAAACAAAAAGACAAAATTGCAGAATCTAAAGGAAATAACTTCGAGCACTCACACCGGAGGATGTGAGTACCTTTTACCTTATGTCAACACCCGAATTTTTAATCCCAGATGCCCGTTATGGCATACCTCGCAATCCCAGAATTACCATTTTTGCGAGACATAACGGATTGGATATCACAGTACATCATCCATTACAAACCATACATAAGGTCTTACACAAATAAGGATCTCATGATCCAGTCTTAATACAACAAGCAGCAGAAATAAAAGATAAGCGTAGCGGTGGGGTCCATCTTTAGGGGCACAGGCAATGCTGACGAAGGCAGATAGTCCTAGTTATCATAGCCGTCCTGCTGGCCATCATCTTGGTAGTCTCCTCCATAGTCTGGCCATGAGAATAGCCAGGGACAAAAGCCATGAGTACTCTTTAAGTACTCGCAAACTACCACTAACAAGTAGTATAGTGCTAAGTTAAAGTGCTAAATCTAAGTTTAACTATAAAGTTAAGTTTGAAACCTAAGCTGAGTTCAGAAGCAAAGAAAGATAAAATAAAGTTCTAGAATCACTTAAGCTGGGAAGCTATTGTCATAAACACAACCCTGTTGTGGTGAAGTCAATATTCATCATTAATTTCATAAGTTGTTTTGAAAACATCTGACAACGAAACAGTATGGCCATTCCAACTATCCATAACCGCAGACACGGCTACTCGAATAGTTTGACACTCTGCAGAGGTAGTACACTTTCACCACAAGATTCGATACATCTGTCAGGGATAACCCTGAATCATCATACTTAGTATGCAGATAATCAAACATAACCTTTCGTTTACACACCCTAGTATAAGCACCTCTCCTATGAGTATGGCCTCCCAACCATGACCATCTGTCATCTTGGGCACTGCATAGGTGGCCAACATTGAGAGGTAGCCTTAGCTCAAATCTCTCCTGCGAGGGAACTAATACTAATGCATATAAACTTCCGGCTAAGCCTTACCTAATTCAGGTATTGTGGTTGTACGGTAAATTTGGAATGGTATCGCATCTGAATCCAACCATCAGTTTTATAAAAGGGTTAAGGCTCATGCCTCAACATTTTCATCATCATAAACCATTTATGTTTCTCAACACATGTCAAAACATCTCAATAGAATGACTCATCATTCCAAGGTTTTCACAATTCATTTTCACCAAGTGCTCCCATCTAAAGTGACTCAAGTTTTTTTGATCTACTCTCAACTACCGAGTTAAGAGTGTTCACTAAGGTGGAATTGATGGGTTCAATCTCATGCCATAGAATGACATCTAAAAGTTTCTAAATAGGTCAAGTTTTATACTCTTTATGCTACCTTCAAAACAAGTAAAGAACTTTGGGTAAAGTAAAGGAAGTAAAGCTTGAAAATAATACTTGGGGTAACTAATAGTCAAAGTGGTATAATCAAAGCATGCCTAAAGCATCTTTGCTAAACCATCTATATTGCAAGGGTTAGCTTGCATTGCTAATGGTGGATTGCAAGTACAACTTGCAAGGGTTAACTTGGATAGTGCTAGCTTGCCTTGGTTGATGTAGTGGTTGAAGTTTTCTTCTTCTTCTTGGTAGAACTCTTCCGCCTCGTAAGCTTGGTCGGTACTATCGTCTATAAATACACAAGGAGTACACAATCACCAAACAATACTTAACTAGTCTAATTATCACTCTAAGGCACACAATTGATGATCTATTACTATCACAAGTATCACAAGTCTTATTAAATAGTTTCATTCCTTTTATTTTAGAAAAGTTATTTCTACTCATTGAAAATTAACTAAGATTTAATATTCACCACTTAAAATAAGGGATCATGTGGACACATGTCCTCACCACATATTCTAACATCTGGGAATGTGATTTAAGGGTTGGATCATAATTACTTTGGTTTAAGTTCATTATTTAATGATTTAAAGTGACTAGAAATGCCTATATAGCATTATTTTGGTACTAGTCCAAAGTCACTGCATGTAAACCTCAATATTATTACATATTCAGATAGGTATGGTGAAATGTGATTTTTGAGAGTTGGAATCATCTCAAAAGCTAACTTGGTTGATTTTATAAAAATGTTGCAAGGTGCAAATGCTTTTGTTTTATTATTTTTACTAGGAGAGATCTTTAACTCTAATTGAATTAAATCCAATGGGCTTGCGTAGATCTTTTCAGTAGATTTCTAACAAAATTGGAATCACTCCATTTGGATTTGTAAATCTTTCTAAATTGATTTTCAAACTAAGGGACATAACTAAGTTTAAACTAAAAAGAAAAATCCTAATTCAAACTAACTGGGTTGCGCGGGAACTCTAACGGGCCGGCCCAGTGACACTGCACGGCACGGGGCTCAGCTGACAGCAGGGGTCCACCGGTCAGCGGCTCATAACGTGCGAAGCGGTACATGGCGATATGAGTCGTTGGATTAGAACGGGGATCAACGGCTGGGGATCATCATCGATGACGAACTAGTCACCGACGAACTCTAAGCCTAGCGGCTCGGTGGGGGTGCATAGGGGGCGTACCAGGGCTCTAGCGATAATGGCGATGGGGGCAAATGGACTGGTGGTCGACGGTGAGCTTAGGGACGGTCGAGGCAGCTCCGGGGGTGGTCGCAATCAACGGAGCCCTTCTCCTCCAGAGGTGGCCTGCTCCGGTGCAATTCCGGCGAACGGCTGCTCGCCTTGCTCCGGCTAGAGGTGGGGAATGGTCAGTGAGGTGAGGGGAGGTGAGCGGTGTGCTGCAAATGGCTGGGGTTGGCCTCTATTTATAGGACAACAACGCGACCGAGAGGGATGGGCGAGCGGCTCCGGCGAGGGCTGCACAGCGAGCTAGCAGCATGGCACGCGGTAGGGCGCGGTCGCTGGTCTCCTGGCGGTGCTCTACGTGATCAATGCGGGACTAGGGCGGTGGTATGCGGTCGGGCGGAGCTGGCGCTCTGAGAGGTGGAGACGGCGGTGTCCATAGCGAGCGGTGGCTGTGAGGCGTTGGACGGCGAATGGGCGTGTCTTGCGTGTCCCTGGGGTCATGGCGGAGCGGTGGGCGTGGGCTATGGTCGAGCGGTGGCTTGTGGACGCGTGTCGGGCGTGGCGCTCTGGCGCGTGCTCGGCATGGCGCAGACAGGCAGTGCACAGCGATTCCTCGGTGGTCCATGGTCTGGCTCGGCTCGGGGAGGGGACAGAGGGTGGCGGTGAGGTGTGAGCTAGCTGCTAGACATGGTGAGAGAGAAGGAGATGGTCTGCTGGGGTGAGGGCAAAGTTGGCCGGTGAGTTGGTGCTCGGCATGGCTTGGCCTTGCCACTAGGGGGTAGGAGATGGGGTTTAAATGGCATGGTTAGATCATTTGGGGACAGAGGGAGGTTTTTGAGGAAAATTGGGTGCAAAACCCTATTGCAAATAGTGAGCTATGCTTAGAGTTTAAACCTTGCCTGCCAAGTGTTTGATGAAATGGCCACAAGATTTTTCTTTTTGAATTTTGAAAAGATTTTTGGTGGGTGTGCTAGTACTAAGCTTGAGACTCTGTGGGTGCTTGGGTTTTGAAATTTGAGCTTGTTTGAGTGGTTTTTGAAATAGTGGGATCTTCCCATATGAAATAGATTCAATTTTCAAATGTCAATTAAAATTAGTATTTGAATGTTTTTGGCAGATCACAAAGTGGGCCTTGGTACCTCATTACGTGTACTAGCAAGGGGTGCAAAGATCCATCATTGTTTTTGTTAGGTTTTGAGTACTAGGAATAGCCAAAGTAGGCATGATAGTTAATTTGGCAAAAATGACCATTCACTTCATTTATTCATTTTGAGTTGTTTTTCTTTGGGAAATGTTTGGGAATGATTTAGATGATGTTTATTTCACCTAAGAATTATTTTACAATCAATGGATCACAGAACCATGGCAATTCAAACAACTCCTATTTTAAATGCACATACACATGAATGCTTTAATAATTTTGTTTGGAAAAGTTTTTGTTAACCCTAATTTTGATGATTTGGATCTTAATAATCTTGTATTAGAGTTTTGGAATGTTACAAACCTTCCCCCCTTTAAACAAAATCTCGTCCCAAGATTTACAAAGAAAACTAGGAACTAAAGAGATTTGGGAACTCTGTCCTAATATAATCTTCGCGCTCCCAAGTGGCTTCCTCCTCGGTATGGTTGCTCCATTGAATCTTGAGAAACTTGATACTCCTGGTCCTGGTGGTTCTGTAAGCTTCTTCTAAGATACGGATGGGCACTTCACGATAGGTCAGGTCATTGTTGATCTCCACAGCTCTGTGATCGATGTTCTTGAAAACTTCAGTCTTCTCCAGCACTTCCAGGCATTTGCGATGTAACGAGATATGGAACACATTGTGGATGGCTAACATCTCTTCAGGTAGTTCCATTTGATATGATACTTCTCCTCGACGGTTCAGAATCTTGAAGGGATCGATATATCTGGGGGCTAACTTTCCTTTCAGACTAAAGTGTTGTGTTCCCTTCAACGGCGAAACCTTGAGATATACAAAATCTCCGACATTGAAAGTCAGGTCTCTCCTTCTCTTTTCATCATAACTCTTCTGTCTGGATTGGGCGGTCTTGTGGTGCTCACGAACCTTGTGAACTTTCTCTTCTGCTTCCCGGAGAATGTTGGGTCCAAAGATCTGACTCTCTCCTACTTGCGACCAATTCAAACGGGTACGCCACTTCCTTACGTATAGGAATTCAAATGGTGCCATCTGCAAACTAGCTTGATAACTGTTGTTATATGAGAATTCTGTGAAAGGCAGGCAGTCTTCCCATTTTGATCCATATTCCAACACACAAGCTCTTAACATATCCTCTAGGATCTGGTTAACTCTCTCAGTCTTTCCATCATTTTGCGGGTGATAAGCGGTGCTGAAGTTCAACTTGGTTCCTAATCCTTCCTGCACTTTCTGCCAAAATCTCGAGGTAAACTGGGTTCCTCGATCTGATACTATGGTCTTGGGGGTTCCATGCAGACTAACAATCCTAGCAATGTACAGGTCTGCTAACTTCACACTCTGGTAGGTAGTCTTGACAGGTATAAAGTGGGCTATCTTGGACAGTCTATCAACTATGACCCAAATTGAGTCATTTCCCCTACTAGAAGTAGGTAAACCGGTGATAAAGTCCATTCCAACGGAATCCCATTTCCATTCCGGAATCTGCAATGGTTGCAACAGTCCTGCGAGTCTCTGATGCTCTGCTTTCACTCTTTGACAGATGTCACACTTGGCGATGTAGCTTCCGATTTCTCTCTTCATCTTGTTCCACCAAAATTGCTCTTTCAAATCCTGATACATCTTCATTCCTCTGGGGTGGATAGAATAAAGAGTATCATGAGCTTCCTTCATGATAACTTGCTTCAGCTCTGAATCTGCTGGCACACAGATACGTCCTTTGTACCACAGAACTCCTTCTTCGTCTTCATTGAATCCAGGTACTTTTCTTGTACCAATACGACGTTTGATTCCGTCAATACTTTCATTCCCCTTCTGGGCTTCCTTGATTTGGCTAATCAAAGTGGGATGAAGTTCAATGCTAGCTAAGAATCCTTTGCTAACTAACTCAGTCCTGAACTGCTCCAACTCCTCATACAAACTTGGTTGCTTCTCCTTAATCATGGTGTTTAGCCTACATGGCAATCTGCTAAGAGCATCCGCTACCACACTGGCTTTGCCGGGGTGATAGTGAATGTCAAGGTCATAATCCTTGATTAACTCTATCCATCTCCTTTGCCTCATATTCAGCTTCTTCTGAGTAAAAATATACTTCAAGCTCTTGTGATCTGAGTAAATCTCACAGCGATTACCCATCAGATAATGACGCCATGTCTTCAATGCCAAAACTACAGCTGCTAACTCAAGATCATGGGTCGGATAGTTCTGCTCATGCTGCTTCAGTTGTCGAGACAAATACACGATGACTTTTTGCCTTCTTGCATCAATACACACCCAAGACCAATTTTGGATGCATCACAATATACATCAAACGGCTTCTTGATGTCTGGCATGATCAATATTGGGGCTGATATCAATCTCTTCTTTAGCTCTTGGAAACTGGCTTCACATTTATCAGTCCATTCAAACTTCTTGTCCTTCTTCAGCAATTGGGTCATGGGTCTGGCGATGCTCGAGAATCCTTCTACGAACTTGCGGTAGTATCCCGCTAATCCGAGAAATGCACGGACTTGGGTTTGAGTGGTTGGGGATTCCCATTCTTCGACATCTTTGATCTTGGTGGGATCAACAGAGACTCCTCCGGAAGACACAATATGTCCTAGGAATCCTACTTCTTTCAGCCAAAACTCACACTTGCTAAACTTGGCATATAACTGATGCTCTCTCAGGGTTTCTAGGACGATTCTCAGATGTTGCTCATGCTCTTCTTCTGACTTGGAGTAGATAAGGATGTCGTTGATAAACACAACTACAAACTTATCTAGGAAATTCATCAAGATCTTATTCATGAGATTCATGAAATAAGCATGGGCATTGGTTAATCCAAAAGACATAACCGTGTACTTGTATAAACCATAGCGAGTAGTAAAGGCGGTCTTCGAAATATCCGTTGCACAAATCTTAAGTTGGTGATAACCAGTCCTAAGATCAATCTTTGAGAATACCTGGGCTCCAATCAACTGATCAAATAGATCCTCTATCTTTGGCAAAGGGTACTTGCTCTTGATGGTGACGTCATTCAACTTTCTGTAATCTGTGCACAGACAGTTGCCTCCATCTTTCTTGTCGACGAATAACACTGGTGATCTCCATGGCGAAGCGCTTGGTTGAATCAAGCCTTTTTCTAACATAGGATCCAACCACTTCTTCAGTTCCACTAACTCTGAGGGGTTCATGCTATAGGGTCTCTAGGCTATGGGCCCGGTTTCGGGGATTAGTTCGATAATGAACTCAATATCCCTATCTGGGGGCATACCTGGCAATTCATCTGGGAATACGTCGGGGTATTCACAGACTACTCTAACTTGGTCTATGGTGGGTAGGGCTAGACTCTTGTTGCACTTGAATTGGTGGGGTAAGGTTTCAGAGATATGCTCTACTGTTACTCCAGAGCTACTAGTCATGGTGATGGCTTTCTTAGCATAGTCTATCAGTCCTTTATGCCTTAACATCCAGTCCATACCTAGTACTACTTCCAATCCTTTGGTTCCAAGTACAATTAAGTTGGCATAAAAATCTATCCCATGTATTTTGATAGGCACAACTTTGCAAATTTTTCTAGCTTTGGTTGTGGAACCGGGGATTTGAACTATCATGACATGCTTCAGGTTGGTTGGGTGAATCTTACTAGTGCATGCAAATTCTTCGGTGACAAATGAATGCGATGCTCCTGAATCAAACAATACTCATGCTAAAACTGAGTTGACAGAAAACATACCCAGCACTACATCTGGCGCTTCTTGGGCTTCTTCTGCGTTCATGTGGAAGAGACGACTGTTGCGGTTGTGGGGGTTCCCTAGGGCAAATCTTCTTCCTAGTTGAACACGATGCTGCTGTTGAGCTGGGGCATTCACAGTGGCATTGGCGGCAGTCTTCTTGGGACACTCATTGGAATAGTGACCCTTCACTCCACACTCGAAACAAGTGATTTGGGACTTGTCCTTGGCTGCGACAGGCACATCATTGCTGCCAGTTCTGGGTGCAGTGTTGTTGTTGTTCTTGGGAGGTGCACGGTTGAAATTGTTGGCGTTGCCGGAGTTGTGATTGTTTCCTCCGGGCTTCACATTGCTTTCGCTACGGTTAGGGTAGCTTGGGCGAGACATTGGGGGTCGATTGTTCCTTGGTGCATATCCTAGTGAGGGGTTGGGACGGTACTTCTGGTGACTGCTGGATCCAGATTGCTGCATCATATGACGTTTGCGGTTGTCGTTTGCCTGGTTAATCTTCCCTTCCATCTAAATGGCAGAGTCGACTAGCTCTTCGAGATTCTCGAAACGGATGTTGACGAGGACAGTCTGCATCTCATCATGCAGTCCGTTCAAGAATCTCTCCTTCTTCTTTGCCTCCGTGTTGATCTCGTCAGGTGCATATCTGGCAAGTGACAGGAATCTGTCACGGTACTCCACCAGAGTCATTCTTCCTTGCTTTAACTCTCGGAACTCGTCCCTCATTCGGGTGACTAGACCTTGCGGCACGTGGGTGCGGCTGAACTTGACTTTGAATGCTTCCCATGTCATAACTTGACCATGGTTCATCAGGAGGATACTGTTCCACCACGCTCTTGCATCTCCCGCCAGATAGTGGGTGGCGAAGAGAACTTTCTCGTTGTCATCAACTCTGGCTACCTCCAAGTTATTCTCCATCGTTTGCAACCAGTCATCAGCATCTAGTGGGTTTTCAGATTGGTTAAAGATTGGGGGATTGGTATTCTAAAAGTTTTTGAGTTTGGATCCATGATGATCCTGATTTCCATGCCCTTGGTTGTTGAGAGCCATCTGGGCGATCTGTTGCAGTGTTGCTAAGTTGGCTTGGCGCTCTGCCCTGCTTGCTTCACGGTCTGCGATGAGATTCTGCAAGATCTGTAGCATTGGGTCTTGCGACGAGCTGCTCCCTCCTTGGTTTCCACAAGTCATCTGAAGATTGAGGTACATACAGGGGTAAGAGGGAAATTCTAAGGTTCATGGTTTTGGTTTCAAATCTAAAACTTTGAGTTAGACTCAGGTTTTTCAACTAACTCCATTTCATTCATGCAAACAAGCACACGATATGACACACACCACAACAATCAAAAGAAAACAGATGGTTTGAAGAACCATTCTGTAAGCTACGATACGGTGGGACCGATACATCTCATGCTATGATGGTGCTCTAGTGCATCTACTCATCGTCGATGAAGTCAGAGTCCTCATCATTAGTGTAGAAGTCCACGGCATCCTCCTCCAGAAAGTCATCATCATTGCTGAGGTAAGAATCCATGTCTCCCTGGATGTCTTCACCCTCCTCTTCTTCCTCCTTTGCTGCAAGCTGAGCTTCCTGCTCCTTGACGGTCTTCTCGAGGTCGGCCACCTTCTTGCGAAGACGGGCGACGGTGCGATCCTTCTTTGCACGCTAGCGGCGAAGAGACTGGCGATCCTGGACGAGCAGTGCGAAAGTCTGGGCCTTCTGGTCGGCAATGGCACGGTTCTGGTTGGCTAACTCTCTAGCATTGTCTAGTTCCTGCTGTCTGTCGTGCATCAAGAAGTCAAGATTCTCCACTTGACGCCTCAACTCTAGGTGACTTGGCATCTCCATTGGCATTCCCATGAAGTCACGTCTTGCATAGTGAAAAAAACGGGTTCCCTGGAGTTGGTTGACACTAAGGGCACATAGACATGCGAGAGCTTCATGCATTGCCCTGGCTAATCCATCTAGCCAGTTGTTCTCTCTCACAGAGAACTGGATTCTCCCGGATGTTGGTGCTTCGATGCTTCCTCTAAGATCAGATGTGACGAGCCACTGTAAGTCTCCTCCTGGGGGTCCTGGAAGTTGAGCTCCAAGAAACTCCGGATGTGGGCGTCCCAGTAACTCTGACAGTGAATCCAGATCCCTCTCGAAGATCAACTGACCTCCGTTTCCCAATTGGTAGAACTTGCTGAACTGAGTCTCCATCTACAAGAATTTAGGATGAGGAAATTATTGAAGTGATCAAGTGTGTCAAATTTTAAGTAGTAGTTGTAAGAATTTTGAGGAACATGAAGTTTTGAGAAAGAATGAATTCCCAAGGATAAGATAGGAAATAGTTTTTCATACATACTCACTTTGGTTTTGAAAGTAAGTTTTTGTTTGGACGTCCATTCTAACTAGGGTCTCCTATGGTTAGGATGGCTCTGATACCAACTTGTCAACACCCGGATTTTTAATCCCAGATGCCCGTTATGCCATACCTCGCAATCCCAGGATTACCATTTTTGCGAGACATAACGGATTGGATATCACAGTACATCATCCATTAGAAACCGTACATAAGGTCTTACACAAATAAGGATCTCATGATCCAGTCTTAATACAACAAGCAGCAGAAATAAAAGATAAGCGTAGCGGTGGGGTCCATCTTCAGGGGCACAGGCAATGCTGACGAAGGCAGATAGTCCTAGTTATCATAGCCGTCCTGCTGGCCATCATCTTGGTAGTCTCCTTCATAGTCAGGCCATGAGAATAGCCAGGGACAAAAGCCATGAGTACTCTTTAAGTACTCGCAAACTACCACTAACAAGTAGTATAGTGCTAAGTTAAAGTGCTAAATCTAAGTTTAACTATAAAGTTAAGTTTGAAACCTAAGCTGAGTTCAGAAGCAAAGAAAGATAAAATAAAGTTCTAGAATCACTTAAGTTGGGAAGCTATTGTCATAAACACAACCCTGTTGTGGTCAAGTCAAGATTCATCATTCATTTCATAAGTTGTTTTGAAAACATCTGACAACGAAACAGTATGGCCATTCCAACTGTCCATAACCACGGACGCGGCTATTCGAATAGTTTGACACTCTGCAGAGGTGGTACACTTTCACCACATGATTCGATACATCTGTCAGGGATAACCTGGAATCATCATACTTAGTATGCAGATAATCAAACATAACCTTTCCTTTACACACCCAAGTATAAGCACCTCTCCTATGAGTATGGCCTCCCAACCATGACCATCTGTCATCTTGGGCACTGCATAGGTGGACAACATTAAGAGGTAGCCTCAGCTCAAACCTCTCCCGCGAGGGAACTAATACTAATGCATATAAACTTCCGGCACTGCATAGTTGTACTTGCATTGCTAATGGTGTATTGCAAGTACAACTTTCAAGGGTTAACTTGGATAGTGCTAGCTTGCCTTGGTTGGTGCAGTGGTTGAAGTTTTCTTCTTCTTGGTAGAACTCTTCCGCCTCGTAAGATTGGTCGGTACTATCGTCTATAAATACACAAGGAGTACACAATCACCAAACAATACTTAACTAGTCTAATTAGCACTCTAAGGCACACAATTGATGATCTATTACTATCACAAGTCTTATTAAATAGTTTCATTCCTTTTATTTTAGAAAAGTAATTTCTACTCATTGAAAATTAACTAAGATTTAATATTCACCACTTAAAATATGGGATCATGTGGATACATGTCCTCACCACATATTCTAACATGTGGGAATGTGATTTAAGGGTTGGATCATAATTACTTTGGTCTAAGTTCATTATTTAATGATATAAAGTGACTAAAAATGCCTATATGGCATTATTTTGGTACTAGTCCAAAGTCACTGCATGTAAACCTCAATATTATTACATATTCAGATAGGTATGGTGAAATGTGATTTTTGAGAGTTGGAATCATCTCAAAAGCTAACTTGGTTGATTTTAGAAAAATGTTGCAAGGTGCAAATGCTTCTGTTTTATTATTTTTACTAGGAGAGATCTTTAACCCTAATTGAATTAAATCCAACGGGCTTGCATAGATCTTTTCAGTAGCTTTCTAACAAAATTGGAATCACTCCATTTGGATTTGTAAATCTTTCTGAATTGATTTTCAAACTAAGGGACAAAACTAAGTTTAAACTAAAAAGAAAAATCCTAATTCAAACTAACTGGGTTGCGCGGGAACTCTAATGGGCCGGCCCAGTGACACTGCACGGCGCGGGGCTCAGCTGACAGGAGGGGTCCACCGGTCAGCGGCTCATAACGCGTGAAGCGGTACAGGGCGATATGGGTCGTTTGATTTGAATGGGGATCAAGGGGTGGGGATCATCATCGACAACGAACTGGTCGCCGACGAACTCTAACCCTAGAGGCTCGGTGGGGGTGCATAGGGGGCGTACTAGGGCTCCAGCGACGACGACGATGGGGGCAAACAGACCGGTGGTCGACGATGAGCTCAGGGACGGTCGAGGCAGCTCCGGGGGTGGTCGCAATCAACGGCGTCCTTCTCCTCCAAAGGCGGCCTGCTCCGGTGCAATTCCGGCGAACGGCTGCTCGCCTTGCTCCAGCTAGAGGTGGGGAATGGTTAGTGAGGTGAGGGGAGGTGAGTGGTGTGCTGCAAATGGCTGGGGAAGGCCTCTATTTATAGGATGACGACGCGACCGAGAGGGATGGGCGAGCGGCTCCGCCGAGGGATGCACAGTGAGATAGCGGCATGGCACGTGGTAGGGGGCGGTCGCTGGTCTCCTGGCGGTGCTCTACGTGATCAATGCGGGACTAGGGCCGGTGGTATGCGGTCAGGCGGAGCTAGCGCTCTGAGCGGCGGAGACGGCGGTGTCCACAGCGAGCGGTGGCTGTGAGGCGTTGGACGGCGAATGGGCGTGTCTTGCGTGTCCCTGGGGTCATGGCAGAGCGGTGGGCTCAGGCTGTGGTCAAGCGGCGGCTTGTGCAAGCGTGCTCGGCATGCGCAGCCAGGCAGTGCGCAGCGGTTCCTCGGTGGTCCACGGTCTGGCTCGGCTCGGAGAGGGGACAGAGGGTGGCGGTGAGGTGTGAGCTAGCTGCTAGACATGGTGAGAGAGAGGGAGATGGTCTGCTGGGGTGAGGGCAAAGTTGGCCGGCGAGTTGGTGCTCGGCATGGCTTGGCATTGCCACTAGGGGTAAGAGATGGGGTTTAAATGGCATGGTTAGATCATTTGGGGACAGAGGGAGGTTTTTGAGGAAAATTGGGTGCAAAACCCTGTTGCAAATAGTGAGCTATGTTTAGAGTTTAAACCCTGCCTGCCAAGTGTTTGATGAAATGGCCGCAAGAATTTTCTTTTTGAATTTTGAAAAGATTTTTGGTGGGTGTGCTAGTACTAAGCTTGAGACTCTGTGGGTGCTTGGGTTTTGAAATTTGAGCTTGTTTGAGTGGTTTTTGAAATAGTGGGATCTTCCCATATGAAATAGATTCAATTTTCAAATGTCAATTAAAATTAGTATTTGAATGTTTTTGGCAGATCACAAAGTGGGCCTTGGTACCTCATTATGTGTACTAGCAAGGGGTGCAAAGATCCATCATTGTTTCTGTTAGGTTTTGAGTACTAGGAATAGCCAAAGTAGGCATGATAGTTAATTTGGCAAAAATGACCATTCACTTCATTTATTCATTTTGAGTTTTTTTTCTTTGGGAAATGTTTGGGAATGATCTAGATGATGTTTATTTCACCTAAGAATTATTTTACAATCAATGGATCACAGAACCATGGCAATATAAATAACTCCTATTTTAAATGCACATACACATGAATGCTTTAATAATTTTGTTTGGAAAAGTTTTTGTTAACCCTAATTTTGATGATTTGGATCTTAATAATCTTGGATTAGAGTTTTGGGATGTTACAAACCTTCCCCCCTTAAACAAAATCTCATCCCGAGATTTACAAAGAAAACTAGGAACTAAAGAGATCTAGGAACTCTGTCCTAATGTAATCTTCGCGCTCTCAAGTGGCTTCCTCCTCGGTATGGTTGCTCCACTGAATCTTGAGAAACTTGATATTCCTGGTCCTGGTGGTTCTGTAAGCTTCTTCTAAGATACGGATGGGCACTTCACGATAGGCCAGGTCATTGTTGATCTCCACAGCTCTGTGATCGATGTTCTTGAAAACTCCAGCCTTCTCCGGCACTTCCAGGCATTTGCGAAGTAACGAGATATGGAACACATTATGGATGGCTGACATCTCTTCAGGTAGTTCCAGTTGATACGATACTCCTCCTCGACGGTTCAGAATCTTGAAGGGCCCAATATATCTGGGGGATAACTTTCCTTTCAGACTAAAGCGTTGCGTTCCCTTCAATGGAGAAACCTTGAGATATACAAAATTTCCGACATTGAAAGTCAGGTCTCTCCTTCTCTTTTTAGCATAACTCTTCTGTCTGGATTGGGCGGTCTTGAGGTGCTCACGGACCTTGTGAACTTTCTCTTCTACTTCCTGGAGAATGTCGGGTCCAAAGATCTGACTCTCTCCTACTTGCGACCAATTCAAAGGGATACGGCACTTCCTTCCGTATAGGAATTAAAATGGTGCCATCTGCAAACTAGCTTGATAACTGTTGTTCTATGAGAATTCTGCGAAAGGCAGGCAGTCTTCCCATTTTGATCCATATTCCAACACACAGGCTCTTAACATATCCTCTAGGATCTGGTTGACTCTCTCAGTCTGTCCATCAGTTTGCGGGTGATAAGTGGTGCTAAAGTTCAACTTGGTGCCTAATCCTTCCTGCACTTTCTGCCAAAATCTCGAGGTAAACTGGGTTCCTCGATCTGATATTATGGTCTTGGGGGTTCCATGCAGACTAACAATCCTATCAATGTATAGCTCTACTAACTTCGCACTCTGGTAGGTAGTCTTGACAGGTATAAAGTGGGCTACCTTGGACAGTCTATCAACTATGACCCAAATTGAGTCATTTCCCCTACTAGAAGTAGGTAAACCGGTGATAAAGTCTATTCCAACGGAACCCCATTTCCATTCCGGATCTGCAATGGTTGCAACAGTCCTGCGGATCTCTGATGCTCCGCTTTCACTCTTTGACAGATGTCACACTTAGCGATGTAGCTTCCGATTTCTCTCTTCATCTTGTGCCACCAAAATTGCTCTTTCAAATCCTGATACATCTTCGTTCCTCCGGGGTGGATAGAATAAAGAGTATCATGAGCTTCCTTCATGATAACTTGCTTCAGCTCTGAATCTGCTGGCACACAGATACGTCCTTTGTACCACATAACTCCTTCTTCGTCTTCATTGAATCCAGGTACTTTTCCTGTACCAATACGACATTTGATGTCTACGCACTTCTATTCTTGTAGACAGTTGTTGGGCCTCCAAGTGAAGAGGTTTGTAGAACAGCAGCAAGTTTCCCTTAAGTGGATCACCCAAGGTTTATCAAACTCAGGGAGGAAGTGGTCTAAGGTATCCCTCTCAAGCAACCTTGCAATCAAGATACAAGAAGTCTCTTGTGTCCCCAACACACCCAATACACTTGTCAGGTGTATAGGTGCACTAGTTTGGCAAAGAGATAGTGAAATACAAGTGGTATGGATAATTATAAGTGGTAACGGTGCTAGAAAATAGCTTGGTGGCGTGGAAGAGACTAAAGGCAAACTGAAATAAAGATGGAAGCAAGCAAACATGTAACGGATCTAATTGCAAATGGTGTTTCAATGCTTAGAAACAAGGCCTAGGGATCATACTTTCACTAGTGAACACTCTCTCATAAATATATTATCTTCATGATACTACTCTTAACTACTCTCTGGTTGGACACTCTAATCGATGGTAGGGCTATAACAACACACTTCAAAGTTTGCTTTTCACATCTAGATAACCCCACACTGTCACCTTGAGTACTAGATGGTTCAAACAAACACCACAATTTCATAAATACATCCAACTCCAAATATAACTCATAACAAGTATTTGTAATCTCTAGCCTAAGTGCCACCATGGTGTGCACACTGTCAACTTCACACACATGGGGAGAGCAGATGTCTATTAAAGCACTTGAGTAGCAAGGTAGGTCTACTTGATTAAAAAGCTCATGATCACAATATGATCATGCATAGAGAGAGATGAACACATAGCTACCAGTAGAACCCTTAGCCTCAAGGGAGAACTACTCCCTCCTCATCATGGGAATCAGCAACGGTGATGGAGATGGCGGTGGAGATCGATGGAGATGACTCCGGGGGCACTTCCCCGTCCCAGCAAGGTGCCGGAACAGAGACTTTCTGTCCCCCAAATCTCCCCTTCGGTGGCGGCGGCGCATCGGAACTTTTCGTGGATTTCTGATTGACTATTTAGGGTTTTTGCATCGGGAGGCATCTTATAGGCGAAGAGGCAAGGTCGGTGGGAGGCTAGGGGGCCCACACCACCTAGTGGTGCGTCCAGGGCTAGCCCGTGCTACCACATGGTGTGGCGCCCTGTGGCCCCTCTCCGTCTTGTCTTCTGGCTCCGTGAGTCTTCCGGTAAAATATCGACTTTGGCTTTTGTCTGGTCCAATTCCGAGAATATTCATTTTCTGACTTTCCTGGAACCAAAAATAGCAGAAAACAGGCAACTGACACTATGGCATCTTGTTAATAGGTTAGTCCAAGAAAGTGTATAAAAAGTACTCCAAAGTTGGAACAAAACATAAGAAAGTAGATAAAAACCAAGCATGGAACATCAAAAATTATAGATACGTTTGCAACATATCAGTGCACCAGATCTTTCTAGTGTCTGGACAATGTACTTTGATGGATCAAAAAGAACAGAGGGAGCAGGAGCAGGAGTCGTACTAATATCACCTCAAGGCGATACAATGTGCTATATACTTCAGATGATCTTTGTGAACGCATACAGTAATGAAGCGGAATACGAGGCCCTGTTGCATGGCATACGAATGGCCAAATCATGCGGTGCAACTCGCCTCAAAATCTACAAAGATTCTAATCTCATGGCACAACAAGCAATGAACAAGTGCGACACCGTCAGTGAAAATATGGTTGCTTATCACGATCTATATGGCGTTATGGAAGCTCAATTTGATGGGTGTGAAGTGTCACATATAGGAAGAGCAAGCAATGAGGAAGCCGACAATCTAGCAAACATCGAATACTTGTGCTTACCAATACCACCCGGAGTTTTTTGGGAGGAAATAGCGGAGCAATCAATCAAAGCAAAAAGAGTCTCCGAGGTTGTAGCACCAAAAACAGGGAAAAAGAAACATCCGCAAAAGGACTCGGGGGATCCTTCAAAAGCCAAGAACATAGAAGAAGCCATCGAAGAAGAAGAACAAGAAATTGAAGAGGTCATGCTAATTGAGCCCACCTGGATGCAGTCGTTTATAGCATATATGACTAAGGGAGAGCTACCATAAGATGTGATAGAAGCCCGGCGAATCACCCGACGATCGAAGGCCTTCAGGATAATCAAAGGGGAACTATACAACAGAAGTATTTCGGGCATGTTGCAGCGTTGCGTAACACCCGAAGAAGGAAAAATCATACTCAAAGATATACACGAAGGAGTTTGTGGTCACCATGCTAGTAGTCGAGCAATTGCCGCAAAAGCATTCAGAGCAGGATTTTACTGGCTCATTGTAGTTCAACATGCAAACGACATTGTCAGAACATGTGAGGCATGTCAACGCTTCGCAACAAAGCCTGGAGCACCTGCCGATGAGTTGAATCCTATACCTCTGTCCTGGCTATTTTCTCAGTGGGGACTCGATATGGTGGGAGAACTTCACAAATCATCGCTAGGAGGACACGTCTTTCTGCTAGTAGCAGTCGACAAATTTACTAAATGGATTGAAGCAATGCCTGTCACCACCCAAGACGGAACTTCGGCTGTGAATTTTATCAAATCCATAGTATTTCGGTTTGGCATACCGAACAGCATCATCACAGACAATGGGACCAACTTCACTTCCAATGAGTTGAAGGAGTACTGCCAGGAGATGGGCATCAAATAAGCTATGCTTCGGTATCTCACCCGCAAACAAATGGACAGGTCGAAAAATCCAATGGACTAGTTACCATTGGACACAAGAAAAGACTACTAGCACCTCTTGACAGAGCAAAAGGAGCACGGGTGGATGAATTGCCATTTGTATTATGGAGTTTACGTACAACTCCAAATAATTCAACACAAGAGACGCCTTTCTTTTTGGTCCACGGTGCGGAAGCCGTGCTTCCTGTTGAGGTGTTACACGAATCGCCAAGAGTAGCTGCATATAATGAAGAGGAATCAAGAGAAGCACTTGAAGATGATGTGGATGCACTTGATGAAGCTCGAGACGAAGCCCTCCAAAGAGCAACTATGTACTAGCAAAACCTGCGCAATTACCATAGCAGAAGATTACGGCCTAGTTCCTTTGTAGTAGGGGACCTAGTTATTCGCCTCAAGAAAGATGGTCACAAGAGGTTAGAATCGCCATGGGAAGGACCATACATCGTCACCGAAGTTATTCCTGGAGGAGCATATCGACTACAAGACAAGAAGACAGGAGTAAATTACTCAAATCCATGGAACGTAGCACAGCTAAGATGCTTTTATGCATAAGATTATTTGCAATCTGATAAGAGTTATAGTTCAGCTTATTAAGCCAGAATATCCAGGACAACGGCTAAAGGCCATCCGCTCAAAGAATAATGTATCATCGATTGTTCGCCTTATATATAAAGAGATAAGTTATTTGTACCTTAATATTTTTATTCAAAATATCAATGCTTTCCATCAAGCTAACAACAGCTATGAGCCTATGTCCAGATACAGGCATCTGAACATAGCCTCGGGGGCTACTCCCATTGGGAGCGCTGGCGCGCACCCGATAGAAATTCAGTTGTGCATGAAGTATAATGATGATTGCAAACACCTTTTGAGTTTTACACCAGTGTATCCTCAAAAAGGTATTACTCCCATCGGGAGATATTATAAAGCATTGAAACTATCTGATAAAATCAGAAACCTTGGCGGCCCAGCAGGCCAACCGCCAAAAAGCCAAAAATCTCGGATCACGCTCAGACACGACAAAAATCTGAATGTCTTGTTCAGAAACATGAAGGTAAGACCCCAGGATTCGTCATGTGTGGCTTGGTAATCGCACAAGAATGCGCTCTGCCAGTAAAATATCCGTATCAATGATACGATGAAAAATCCCGATGGACACGTTGGGTACCCGATAAAATAGAAACTGGAGTTCAGTATTCGGTAAGACCTTAGCGGCTCGAACTGAATTACGCTAATAGAAAATTCTGGATTCGAGCCTGGGGACTTGAATTTGATGTAGGATAACCTTGTTTTTGCCTAGGAGCAATTAACTGATTCCCAATCCATCGGAAGCATTAGACTCGTTGTACCAAAATCCCTACAAAGATAAAAAGAAAAAAAAGAAACTTTGAGACTTAACCTGAAACTGCGGTTCAAGTAGAGTCTCGGGGGCTAGTGACATGGGTATAGTTACTTGGATGCTTATAATTCGCTACCCTATGATTGGATAAAAGGCTTACGGCCCCTGAAGATTTCAGACGGCGGCCCAAGGAAGCAACCGACAAAGGCTCTGATTGTATTAGGAAAGATACTATAAACCGACATTGTATTGGTATTGTAATCACGCCTGTATGAAACCTATCCGCATACAGCTTTGAGACCCATCCTATTATATATAGGACGGGAGAAGCCCAAGCGAGGGTACCGAAATCTAGAAGACAACTTGTAATAGCGTGTTTTACTCAATATTTAGGCGACTTTGTCTTCATCACTTTCTTGACATCCAACAAAATCCTCAGCGTTCTCTTTTTCGTGAAATGCCAAGTCCATCACTATGGGCATTGCCGAGGTTACCCCTCGTCACTAGTAAACTAACCACGTGCCTGCAAGGTGTTAGTAATAACATAAAATAAATAATGAATAGTAGGATGATCAATTTTGTTCCCCTTGGGTGTGTTTCCATGAATTATCATTCTAATAAACTATTCCCAAGGTGCATGATCTAAAACAAAAGTGGTGGATCGTATGTCAGTGGCGTTGTTGGAAAACCCAAAGCATTGATCCCATTGGTTAAGTATCAAGGAGTATTCACAGTTCATAAGACGTAATTTAATGTGATCAACTCCAGACATTTGCTCCTCGGAACAATAGTGAGAACACATCGTATGTGTCAAGGTGTTGAGAAACTCAAGCGTCAAGCGGCGGTATGTGGCAACATCCTAAAAGACAAAGTAATACAAACCAACATTGTTGCAAAGTAAATCGAAATCAGCATGAATGCCAAGTTGGTTCAGGAAATAGGGACACGCCCACTTGGTGGACTTGATTTCTTGAAGCTTGAGACGGTCGAAAGAGTTCAGCTAAAACTCCTCGATGAACTTGATACCAAGTGACTCGGGGGGTCAACATATCAATTGGTGGTGCGGCTTGTTCCTCAGCCATCACACGTGTACCGATCCTCGTGTTCATCTAAAACAAAATAAATAAAATTGTTAATAATAAATTTTAGTCCAATAGAAAAATAGCATAAACTATCCTCTACACTTGTTACAAAAGAAACTCCTCTATAAACAATAGTAAGCATGCTCAATATCAAGATTATCTCAACAATAAGACCTAAGTCTAGATTGATAATGTGAAAGATTGAGCAGAGTTTTGTTTCAAATAAGTTGGGGATCGGAGGAGAAACATACCTTAGATCAATTGGGTGCGAGGAATCAAATAAAGATTGAATAAATTTGAAGATATAATGGAGGTGGTTTGAAGTTTGGAGGTAGAAGAAAGAGAAAAGTTTTTATTTTAGAATTTTAGGGTTACCTCATCCTTGATAATATGGCGGCCGCGTATGTGGTACGGGCGGGCGGTACGGCCGGAGCCTGCCTATACCGAGTGACAAACCTTGGGGTCGATGAATCACTTCCAGTGATGCACTAGTATGGGAGCGTGATACAGGCGACTACTGTTCGTTATGAAGGCAATACATTTGCTTGAAATCTAATGTTTTGCTCGAGGGTACGATACATGTGGGTGGTACGGCCGCGTCCGTCCATACCAGTGGTCGTTACGACCATTGTTTCCTTCAGGAAAAAAATCAAAGTTTCTATTTTCCAAAGCCTTGATGTGGTACGAGCGCATAGTACGGGGCCTTCCGTCCATACCAGTGGTCGTTATGTGGGCAGTAAGCTGAAAACCTAAAAGAATTTGGTTAGTAGCTTTGTGCACCTTTACACATCTTAGCAAAGGACAAAATAACAGTAAATAGACCTCATAAAATTCAGCAATACCTCTTTGGCTATTTGTTAGTGAAATAAAAGATCGAGGATTACCTTATTTCTTCTCCTCTGCCCAAAGTTCTTCTTAAACACTCATTATTAAAATAAAAACAAAACAAAAACAAAACAAACAAAACTAACACAAGAGTAATTTTTTATTTCACAAGGGTTGCCTCCCATGAAGCACTTCTAGTTAAGGTTAATTATCTTGACCCAGATGGTGATCATTTAGGTTTAGTGAGCGGGACACCAACTCCAAAGTAATTGGCTTTTAGTGTAATTATACCATCATCATCATTATTAGGCTTGGCCTTCTTCTTCCTAGGGAAGTGGACTATAAAAGGATCTCTAGAAGGTAATCCTATTATCACATTCCCTTCATGTAAATTGATTAAAGCTTTAATAGTTCTTAGGAATGGCCTACCTAGAATTATAGGTGATATGGGATCTTCAGGCATGTCCACTATAGCAAGATCAATATGCGGTGACCCAGCATACCACTACATGATGTAGTACACTATAGTCGTTGATATAACACCAATGAAACACCGTTCACTAGTATTCATCCCTCAGAGTAGTACAACAGAAACACATCACGTCCAAGACATGACTATAGATTACAACTCAACTCTTTACAAAAGATCTAAAGAACACTCTAGGTTAAAGAGAGAGAAAGAACTTCTTACAAAGAAGAACCAGAAATAATAACTCAGAACTATGTAGAGACTAAGACTAGTATCTAAACTCTTTGGCTTGTAATTGCTACAAATGCAATGCTCTACAGAAGTAGGTTTTATGGCTAGAGTATCTACTCCTATCTAAACAGAGACTTTGTCTTCACTTTAGCTGATGTATATTTTGACTTCATAAACTTTATTGAAGAACTTGAGCTATCGATGATGGTTCATTGAGAAGAATTGATGTTGACGTCGTCTTCAACAGCTTAGAACCTAGCAAGGGTTAAGAAGGTATGGTTGAGTACGAGCGTACTTAGCAAGTTCACTAAAAAGGAGTGTATGATGCACTATCTCTACAGCCACAGACCAAAGGTCATATGCAATGCAGATTTTCATAAACATTTCTTCAAAGATTTCTTTTATTCTGAAAACTATATCCGACAGCCTTCATAGGTTGACCAGAACCTCCATGGGGTTCCTTTCCTGCTGCGTTCGTAGCTCCTTCCCGGAACAGGGAGTAACATGTCACAATTCTTACACTCTACAGAGGTGCGTCACTTTTCCCACAAGAGACCTTATCTTTGTTGCACATCTGAGTTGCATTCTCTTCCACACTTCCTTGGTGTGGGGCCCAGTCTAAGATCCAAGCCAATCGATGCCCTTCTTCGTGACTCCGCATGAAGACACGATCCCCCGAGACAACTACCACGGTTACTCTTTGGGTAGCCTCTCGGAGACTCCGTACGCAGCTCTGTCTAGTGGTCACCATCAGCTATGGTGAACTCAGACCCAGACAGAGATGCACAGATAATCTAGACACCTAGGTCACGGGGAACTAAGGGGTCCCACCCATGTGTGCTGGATTCTCTAGAACTCCACGAGAAATCAACAGCGTCATGATAAGGTCATCTGTCCATGCGAACGGAAGAAGATCCAGCTGACTTGTCCGCCCCATTCCAAATCTCATGGTTGACGCGTAATATACGATGCTAGAATCACTGGCGACATTGGTTGTTAAGTCCTAGATATTATGTTCCTTTACTACTGGAACTATATCAGTAGATTATTACCATCTGGTAAATAATCCATAATCATATTATTATAAAATGTGTTTTCTGATCTTTTTGAATGCAGGTGATGACAACATTTAAGTTACAAGCATTTGATAGAAAATAATCAAAGGACATGAGCAAGTTGTGAACTTGCCTTTTGTGCTTGCAAGATTATGCACTCACGGTCTTCGAGATACTAGAAGATCCCAATTCTAAAAGTAACATCATTGGTCTAGTAAGGACTAATGTTTAAAGACGCAAGATGCAATCATGCATAAGTAATGTAATGCGGTTTGATAAACGCGAATCCCCGAAATAGTCGTATCTGATCTAGGGTTTGAAGTTTGTGATGAGTTCTTTGGAATGTGTTGCACTTTTATACCAGCTTCACAGTTATGCTTCTTATTAAGGCTTGTGAGTGTGTGAAATGATATGTAAATACAACAAGTAGTATACAATACTAAATCACTCAAAAGGGACATGGTATTTGAAAGATTTCTTAAGCAAGATTATTAAAGAGGAAAACATTACTATATTGAACAATCATAACACAAGTGGTGGAGATTTGCATGTGTTGAATAAGGCATCACATTGTAGATGGTTTACTTCTTAACATTCCACAAAGTAAGAGTTTAAGTATTATAACTTGAATGAGGTGGGGTTTTAAGGTTATAAGTGAATAGACTTACTTTCTTATTAATGCTTACCTTTTATAAACATAGAAAGGGCATTACTTAAATTACTTAAAAACTTGGTTTAAACCATTGAAGAGTTTTCCCAACTTGTGAAAAAATTGGTAGTTAACCTCTTGCTGATTTTATAGATGCATACTATCTTGATAAGCAATATATTACTTTGATGATTTTATAATGGACAAAATTAGAATACACTTAATTTTAATTCATCCAACATTAATTGAACTTGTTATTACATTTTTAAACTTTAAACAAATAATGCTAAAGGCAATAGTAAATATTTATATATTTTTAAGGAATTAAAATAAAAGAAAAGGGTTTAAATAAGATTTATTAGACCTTTACCTTTTATTTTACTTCAAAAGTGAGAGTTGACATTTTTGATGTGTAGAATTTATTTTTGTGATCATTTTGGTATATTATAAGTTTTTTGTGTGGTTTTCAAATAATAGGATATGATTTTTATAAGTTTAATCACTTTATAAATAATTAATAAATAATAAATATTTATTTAAGTGAAATAAAAATAAATGAAACAAGTTTGTAACTGTAGATTTTGTTTTTCTAAGAATTTTGGTATATTATTTATATTTTTCTTATTTACCAATATTAAAATATTAATTTTCAAAGTATTATTACTTATAAAATCTTTATTAAATAATAATTATTTAAATAGTTAACACAACAATGTTTGTTAATAAAGTTAAATTATAGGTTTTATTTTTCTGAGCATTTTGATATATTATATACATTTTTCTGAATTATAAAACAAAACATATTCAATTTCTAAGATTTAATTATTTTTCTAAATTCCTGAAATCTATTTATACTAAAAATTATATTGTTTATTCATTTCTTATTGAATTTTAAACAAAAGAATACTTTTTATACAACACCTAACCTCAGCCGTAGTCACTGACTAGTGGGCTTGTGGCCATGTCATCAGCCACGTTGGCAAGACTGGTGAAACTGGCTGGCGGGACCAGTATGGCGTGGGTGTGGCGTCGTGGTGACGCAAGCACGGTCACCACCGCCGGTTTGTGGTCGTCGGTGTTGAACTACGGTGTCCCAACACACACAAATGGTTATGTTCGAATCACGAGAGCAGGGCGAACCTATGGTTGGTGTTAACACCAAGTTTTGGTCACCGGAGATACTCCGGTGACGACCTACTGCGGCAGCGCTCGCGGTCGATCACGGCGGGGATGATACAGGAAGCAATCGAAGAAATAGAGGGCACTAACATGTTCAGTAACTCACTGGAAATGCAATGGTGTAGTCGATGAAGCAAGGGGAAACCGGAATCGATGGAGAACGACGGTGACCGGTGACGGCAGTGAGGTGTCGATTATCTTGACTGGGGGCTCTCTGGCTTCCATGGCCTAGCTAGGGAGAACAAGGACATCGAGGCGAGTCCAATGGTGCGCTCAGAATTCCAAGGGGACCTGAGCGACGGTGTTGAGCGGCTCTGGCGAGGTAGGGTTTCGGCACAGAGAGAGAAAGAGAGCGAGCGAGGGGGAATGAGGATGAGGATAAGCGAGAGAGTTGCGGTGGCGTTCTTATCCCCTCCTGGTGACGGCAGCACGAATCTAGACGAGGTCAACGTCATGGCACGGCGGCGGACGACGGAGCTCCGGCCAGCGAGCTGCCTGTGTGCGTAACGGTGACGACGACGGCCTTTTTGCAAGAAACCCCCTGGCTAAATCTCTCTCTCAACCCGTGGTCCTTCCTTCGGTCCCACTTGCCATCCATAGGAAGAGGGAAGTTGGGCTGCTGTTAATGGGATGCAGCTGTTGGGCCAGTGTGGGCGGTAGATAGGCAGAGAGGAAACTCTAGGCCAGTCTGCTGCTCGGATCAGGTTCCTTTTTTCTTTTTATTTCATTTTTCTATTTTCTGTTTTGTTTTCAGATTTGTATTTTCACATTTGCTTTGTATTCTTTCCCATAGAACTGTATTTCCTAAGTAGTTGTAGTAATAATGAAATGTATTTAGTATAATTTTGTGAACTTTTATTATATAAAGTTATAGTTTCTTTATTTTCTTTATATAGGTCCTTTTCCTTTTAATAATTTGTAAGGACCTTTGTTATGAATTTAATTTGCATAATAAACCATAACTTATTAAAGGATTTATTACTACTCATTCATAAAACTTGATTTTCATTAACTTTATAGTTTTAAGGAAACTTTTATATGGTGATCCTTCATTATTATATGATACATAAAGTTCTGAGGAATTAATATGGTTAATATTATTCCCGGGAGCTTAGGTGATATCAAAGTGTATATTTTGTTATAACTTGCATAGAAGCTAGGGTTTAAAAACTATAAATGGGTACCATGGATAATAACTCATCTTAGAGTGAGCTACAAAGATTACTTCCCTAATGTGATCTTGAGGTTCTACGAAACTAGGTTTCTATTAAGGTTTAAGACAATAAGGTGGACAAGGGTTCCATCTATAAACACTCATCTGGTTCTCTAATTATCTCTTGAGGAAGCTTTAATTGTCCAAGAGGTATTGTTCAATGGTTACCTAGGAATAGGAAATGGTTTCACTATCCATTTGATTCTAGTGTTTTGAATAATTAAGTAGACATGGGTCTTGTCATGGCTGCATGTATAGCTAGCTAAAGTTTCTAAAGAATTATTACCTCAATGCTTCAATAAGCTTATCTTGAGATAAGGAATTCGTTTCCTAAATATAATCCATATATCTTTCTTATATTATTCACAAAGATCACATCTTCCTGAATAAGACAATCATATGACTCCACCATATCCATCATCAGATGATGACATGTTCATGCCCCTTCAACATTATTCCATCCTTACTCCTAGTATATAACTTCTCTTAATCAACTACCATTGATACACCTATCCATGTAGCTACTACTAACTCCATCTATTAACTTCCTTAACTTCATCTTGCAACTTCTTCCAAGGCTTACAAGATTATAGTTCTCTCTATATCACATGTGATAACAATCCTCTGGAATCAGTATGGTACTGCTCTCCATAATACAAGTTGTTCTTGTATTAACTTGGTTAAACTATTATACTTCCAACTACTCCTACAACTTATGTTACATACTTCATTATACTCTAGATTGACTTTTCTTGATCAAGCTAGATGATTCATCTTACTAGGGCTTTACCTAATTTGGTATACTCACCTCACTTCTTCATTAACCAGTCATCTATTCTCAAGTGGCTTGAGAATAATGACCACCAACCCTTGATCAAACAAAGCTTAGAATTCTAATTGTCTGATCAAGATCTATTAACACTAAGTACTAGATTTGTACTAGTCTCTCTATAGGCGTATCTTGTTAAGCAAGCTTACTTTAGGTTTATACCTACTTAGCTTAACAAGAACATCATTGGATTCTCTACTACTAGCTTTCTCAGGGCTCCTCAATTACTAGCTAAACTCTTGGGTTTAAATACTTCTTCTAGTTAACTCATGAGTGAGTTAACACCTCCAACATCAAATGGTTTGATCACCACTAAGAATTTCATTCCATTGATGATGGCATACTCTATCATAACTAGTTCCTCCTTCTGATTAGTTTACTTAAAATATTTGAAAGGTTAGTATAATAGGTCAAAGCTAAAGGTTAACAAGTGCTAGGTCAAGAATTGGTCACTCAATAGTGATGATCGACTTGATTAAATAGGAATGTCACCTCTTAATACCATATTAAGGGTATGTGTTGAATGGTCTTGGTTGACTTACTTTACAACTCTATTTGTAATAAGAGTTAGTGTTTAGAAACTACCATGATTCTCATGGTAGGAATAACTGTGGCAAGCAAGTATATCAAGGTTTAGTTATGGGGTTTCATTTCTTAAGTTATATACTTAACTTGGTATTCAAGTTTGTTGTTGATAATACCTTGATATCATATTTAGAGTATTAAGTATTCATCCTTGAGTTGTTGTATGGAATACCATGTAATGATCTCTAGAAGATCAAGTACTCCTTATTAAGTAGTGTGTTGTGACTTGGTGTTATTACATTTGATCTACCCTTAGATCAAATTATATTCCCCAGAGATAAGGTTTTAGGAAAGGTCATTGCTGGCTCATCGTTGATATCGAGCTCGTTGGGGAACCCCAAGAGGAAGGTATGATGAGCACATCAGTAAGTTTTCCCTCAGTTATGAAACCAAGGTTATCGAACTAGTAGGAGCAAGGAAACACCTCCAAAGTGTTGTTTCCAACTTGGAATCCTGCACAATACAACCACAGAACTTTGTCCCCAACTTACAGTGAGGTTGTCAATCTCACCAGTTTTGCTGAAAACAAAGGATTAAACGTATTGTGTGGAAGATAGTAATTTCTTGCAGAAAGTAAACATAAAACAATAAATAATAGATTGTAGATTGATGGTAAAAGAATGGACCGGGGTCCATAGTTCACTAGTGGTGATTCTCCTTAAGATAGATGACATGTTGGTGAACAAATTACAGCGGGGAAATTGACAAACATCGAGAAAGCATACATGCATATACTAATCATCTTGACTCCTATGAGATTTGATTGGGCATTACAACATTATACATAGACCGTAATCCAACTGCATCTATGACTAATAATCCACCTTCGGGTTATCATCCGAACCCCATCCAGTATTAGCTTGGAAGCAACAGATAATTGCATTAAGCATTGTGTGTAAAGTAAACAATATGATTGTTCTATGAACAAAGGATTGTTGTTTTCTCCCTAGTAGCAACAACACATCTAGTACCTTAGAGATTTCTGTCACTATGGCAGCTGGCACTATGGCATCTTGTTAATAGGTTAGTCCAAAAAAGTGCATAAAAATACTCCAAAGTGTGGACAAAACATAAACTTTATCAAAGTATTTGTAAAACATTGATAGATGGGATCATAGTACTTCAACATAGCATGAAATATAAAGTTCTAACAATAAGCCATAGCAACTATGTTGTAACATGAAAAGGCACAAACAAAAGCTTCATGAATAACAATGCTTTGCAAGACGTTTGTTTGTTTCACATAAGGAAAACATAATGAGAATGGTATTCATCTTGTCCCTCATAGTGTAGCAAACATAAATGCATAGGCCACCTTCAAAGTTCATAAGGGTGACTAGATACAAATAGTTTAAGAACAAGCAATATCAAAGTTATGCATCAATCAACAAGTCTTGGGACAATGCACATTAAACTAAGAATGGCCACTATGCTCTCTCAATAGGTGGATAAAGATACAAGATGGAGACTCAATATAAAAGTGGAAGAAAGGCCTTAATAGAAGGAAGAAGGGATTAAAGTCTCATAAAGAGCTTCCAAAAATTATGGTACTTATTAGCTTTCAGCTCTCATTACCCCTATCATAAGCATCTTGAAGTGATTAAGGTTAAAGTGAACAAACTATGGAGTATATGCTTGACAAAGTATAAGTTGGAAATCTCATGTCCCTTGAATACGAGGGCTTCTCCTCATGCTACTCAACTTTAGTTACCAGTCAGTTCTTGTTATAGTAAGTACATGTGTATCATAGAGAACCGCCAACGGGGTACCCCTTGCCCGATGATACGGAAGAATCCTCATATCAAAATGACAAGGCAAGCAGACAACGAGCATCTCAGCAATCTTCTTATTTACCATGGGGAAATGGTGCTTTTTCTCTCTTTCCTCTTTTCTCATCTCCCTTTTTTTCTTTTTTTCTTTTTCTCAATCTCTATCTCTTTTTTATAAGAAGAATGCTTCATAGATTGCTCATTATGGTTATGCTGCAGGTTTCCACCATGATTAGGCATGGATTAGACCAGCGGCCCAGGCGTTTCTCTAACACACATACATAACTCCATGGACTTACAGGCTCCCCTTTCATTTCACACCAACGACATCCATAGACAAAAGAGAATGATATCAACTAGGTACAATGTACAAGTGCAATATTGAAAGCGTTCCCCATGACATCATGGTTCTGCTAATCCCCAACATATAAGTGCAAGCATATACAACATAGATGACACAATGGTTCAAGTTTATTAGGGGCAAGAAAAGTAAAGTGTGCCATCAAGTTCGTGAGAGCTTTAATCACTAGTTTTCTCATAACAAGTAGATAAAAACATGAATATACTTGGAATAGCAAATGCTAATAGGTAGGTATGGTGTACTCTATGGAATAACTTGGTTTTATTTGGAGTTGGATGCATGAGTGGAACTCACACTTGGTTATGGAGGCTAGCAAAATACTGGGAGCGACCAACTAAGAGAGCAATAATGGCCATAATCATGCAAAGCGACAAAAAATCATTAATTAAATCATAAAGTGATATTACAAGTCGAAAACTAAAGGATCATATAGGCTACGGTGACTTGGGATAGTCATAACATGGTGTGAGCATGCGCCAAGTCAACCCAAATAAAGCATCAAAGGAGAATACCACAATACTATGCTTTAATATGCTAAAACAACGCATGATTCTTTCAAGGCACATTAAGCAATCTCAATTGTTTATAACATGTCATGCTACAGCAATAAATCACTAAGCATAAAGCCAAAACAATATCAAGCATGACATGACAAAGCATAGGCCACAGTCAAAAACAAGCTCCTTTTACCACTTAACCATGAACTTTTCCTACTCTTTTCCAATCCAAACCAATCTTATTTGAAAACTAATGTATTAAAGAGGGGGTCCAACCAATTTATTCAAGCAAACTAAGCAAACCAAGCCAATGAAAACCAAAAAAAAAAAACAAAGACGCTCCAAGAACAACACAACTGTGCATGAAACAATAAAAATAAAGTGTTTGGAAGAAACCTGAGATTTTTATTGATGAAGAAGGGGATGCCTTGGGCATCCCCAAGCTTTGACGCTTGTAATTCTTGGATATTTCTTGGGGTGACACGCGTGGCATCCCCAAGCTTGAGATTTAGTCCATTCTTCATCTCATTACATCATTCACTCCATACACCTGAATTTTTTCCTTCATACAAAACTTCACACAATCTTTATTAGCAACATTAGTCCACTCAAGATAATAAGTCTTTGGGTTCAGTTTCAACACCAATAACACTTCCATTAAAAAACAAGCTCCTGTAGCACTTCCCTCAAAAATCTCAATTCCCCAAAGAGAACTCAAAAAGGAATCAACAAGAAGCAAATGCAAATAATGGCAGAAATCTGTCAAAACAGACCAGCAGGTAAAAACCAATTTTTTCGAAGACCTTGTGTTTCTCAAATAGAAAAGTGTTGAACTAACTAAAGTTAGATAACAACCTGGGACAGAAGCACCAAAAATCACAGCTCAAACCGACATATAGAGATTTTACACGATTTTTTACAGCAAAGCACAAAATCTCTTTCGGGATAGCAACTTTCCCAAGATTACTTCTCTCTCATTAGAGGTTACTTTTGGCACAAAAAGCAAATAAAAAGGATAAGGAGCGGTTATTACAGAGGTAATAACTTCCAAGACTCATCTAAAACTTTTGGGTTATCTCCCAATAAGTACTTTTATTTAACGCCTTTAAGTTAGGCATAAGAAGTAAGAAAAAGAATCAAGTATTCTCAAATAAAGAAGCATTAAGAGAAATTTTTGTTTTCATAGGAGAGGCAAAAGGGATCTTCTCTCTTTTCTTAGGGAAGTGTTCTATACCTTTCTTGAGTGGGAGTTGATATTCGATGGTGCCTTCTTGTTGGGTCCGCAGCATAGAAAACAAAAAAAATTCCTACGATGAGAACTGCACGCCTAGATCTATCTACTAGGTACAAAGCAAACGAGTGGACATACATCCAACGAGAACTTACCCTCGAAGACAACGAGTTTTGTTAACGAGTATGAACTCATGGTTTATGTAGTCGTACACTTGCCGATCTCAACATCATGAGGAAGTCCGAGCGCCGCAACTCAGCAGCGCATCCGTACTCGCACACACGTTCAAGCCACCGGACAACCTCCACCTCCTCGCTCCAGGGATCCAGCGGAAGCAGAAACTCCTTCGAGACGAAATGCCACCGGGAACATGTATCTCGCTAATCCGACACCATGGGGGAATAATTCTAGAAGGGGAGAGAGATCCTTCACAAGGAGGTGTGAGGTAGAAGGAGGAGGAGGGCCTTTTATAGGAGGAGGGGGGTGCCCCTCATCTCCATGGCCGGCGCATGGGGGGTGACCCCTCACCTCCCCCATTCATGTGGTGGTAACCTATCCACATTAAAATGCCTCTTCACATTCCCTTTTAAAGTCCCCACTTTAAATGCATTAAAATTCTCCAAGTTTAATGCTCTCTCATTTAATAAAACTCTTTTATTAAATTTATTCAGAATTTTGTTAATTACTTTAATTAACAAACATTCACATATAACCCCTTGCAATATTTCAATATCACATGCAGAACCACTTTCTACAATTTCACCCAAAACAATTTCCGGTTTCTATCGAAATAATTCTTGCGCTTTGCAATTCTTTTGTCTAAAACATATGTGCTCAAAATGGTGTCCGGTAACTCTTAAGTGTGTCACCCTACGGTTCGCGAATAATGCAGACATGATTGAGACTCCTCTCAGATCAATAGTCAGAAGCGGGACCTGGAGATCCATACTGACTCCTGCATATTCAACGATGACCTCTATGATCGTGAGAACCTTTAACGCTCGTAATTTAATCCCTTTGTCTCATGATATAATACATGTCCGAGATTCGATCATCCGTATCCAAATACCTAGTTTGATCTCGTTACCGACATGCACTCTTTTCTCGTTCCCGTGATATAACATTCTAGTGATCACATCACTTGCTTGCAAGCTATCTCAATGTGATATCACCGAGAGGGCCCAGAGTATATCTATCCGTCATCGGGATTGACAAATTCCACTCTTGATCCATGAGCCTCAACATAACACCTTCGTAGTACTAAACCCATCTTTATAGTCACCCTGTTACGGTGTGACGTTTGATGTTATCAAGATACTCTTCAGGTGTTAGCAATTAACATGATCTCATGGTCTAAGGATAAAGATTACTTCGTATGATGTTATAGCAATATAAACATAATGACTTGATCGTAATGCTATACTTCGGATGAATGTTCATCACATCATTCCACCAATGGTGTGACCTTGTTATTAACAACATCCAATGTCCATGATCATGAAACCTTGATCATCTTATTAATCAACAAGCTAGTCTATAAGAGAGGCATAACTAGGAACCCTTTTTGTTTATTAAACACACATGTATTGATGTTTCCAATCAATACAATTCTAGCATGCAAAATAAACATCTAACATATATAAGGAATACATAATAACAACTTTATTATTGCCTCTTAGGGCATATTTCCTTCACTTCTATCATATCAATAATGGCACCAACAGTTCTAAGAAAAGGTCTTCCCAAAGTAATAGGACAAGAAGCATTGCAATCAACATCCAAAACATAGAAATCAACAGGGACATAGGCATTGTTAACCACAATAAGAACATCATTAATACTCCCCATGAGTTTCTTTTTAGCATTATCATCAAGTGGGACATTTAAATAACAATCTTCTAATGGTGGCAAATCAAGCATATCATAAATCCTTCTAGGCATAATAGAAACACTACTATCAAGATCACATAAAGCCTTAAGATCAAAATCATTCACTTTCATATTAATTATGGGTTCCCAACCATCTTCTAGTTTCATAGGAATAGAAGCTTTATGTTTTATCTTTTCTTCTTTAATTTATATGAGAGCATCAGTAATGTGTTCTGTAAAGGCCATATTCATAGCACTAGCATTAGGACTTTTAGCAAGCCTTTGTAAGAACTTAATTACTTCAGAGATATTGCAACCATCAAGATCAAAATCATAATTATCATCTAAAGTAGTAGAGCTATTGTTTCCCATATTTCGAAGAGGTTCAGTATTTTTATTAGAAAACGTTCCATTGGGTTTACTAGCTTCAACATTATTGGTAGTGATAGTAGAAACACTAATATTTCTAGCAATTTCATCGTCTCTTTCTCACTTAGCATGCAATTTAGCTAATAGTCTAACATTTTCATCAATTCTAACCTGTATGGCATTAGTAGCAGCAAAGGGATTTTCAATAGTTTCAGGTTTAGCAGCCATTTTATTAAAAGAAGATTGTGCTCCAGCCAATGATGCTATATTTCTCTCAGCATTAGAGAGTTTTTCCTCAATAGTTTTATTGAAATCAGTTTACTAATAAAATATTTAAGCATAACTTCAAGTTCAGAGGGAGCACTCCTATTATTGTTGTAGGAATTTCCATAAGCATTACCATTATGGGAGGATATGGCCTATAGTTATTATTACCCAAAAAATTCCTGTAGGCATTGTTGCTAAAATTATTATTTCTTATAAAGTTCACATCAACTTGCTCTTCTTGAGCAACCAAAGAGGCTAAGGGAACATGATTTGGATCAATATGAGCTTTCCCATTAACAAGCATAAACATAATAACATCAATTTTATCACTCAAGGAGGAGGTTTCTTCAACAGAATTTACCTTCTTACCTTGTGGAGCTCTCTCAGTGTGCCATTCATAATAGTTAACCATCATATTATCCAGAAGCTTTGTTGCAGCACCCAAAGTAATGGCCATAAAGGTACCTCCAGTAGCAGAATCCAGTAGTTTTCCTTGAAGAATAATTCAATCCTGCATAAAAGGTTTGGATAATCATCCAAGCAGTCAGTCCATGAGTGGGATAATTCTTTACCAAAGATTTCATTCTTTCCCAAGCTTGAGCAACATGTTCATTATTGGATTGTTTAAATTTCATTATTTCACTTCACATAGATATAATCTTAGCAGGAGGATAGTATTTCCAATGAAAGCATCTTTGCATTTAGTCCAAGAGTCAATACTATTTCTAGTTAGGGATTGCAACCATTCTTTAGATTTTCCTCTCAAAGAGAAAGGGAACAATTTAAGCTTAATAATATGTCCATCTATATCCCTATGTTTTTGCATCTCACAAAGTTCAACAAAGTTATTAAGATGAGCAGCAACATCTTCAGTACCAATACCATAAAATTGTTCTCTCATAACAAGATTGAGTAAAGCAGGTTTAATTTCAAAGAAAGTAGCTTCAGGAACAGGTGGATCAATAGGTGTGCACATGAAATCATTGTTGTTGGTGCTAGTGAAATCATACAACTTAGTGTTCTCAAGAGTAGTTATTTTTTTGTGTTTTTAATATAAATAAGCGAACTAGTACAACTAATTTTTTGTGTGTTTTTGATAAAGAAACAAGCAAACAAAGCAGAAATAAACTAAGCAAAACAAATAAAACAAAGTAAAGATATTGGTTATGAGGGACTCCCCTTGTGAAGATGTCCTTGACTCCCCGACAACGGCGCCAGAAAAATACTTGTTGGCTCGTGGTTGATATCGAGCTCATTGGGGAACCCCAAGAGGAAGGTATGATGAGCACATCAGTAAGTTTCCCCTAGTTATGAAACCAAGGTTATCGAACCAGTAGGAGCAAGGAAACACCTCCAAGGTGTTGTTTCCAACTTGGAATCCTGCACAACACAACCACAAAACTTTGTCCCCAACTTACAGTGAGGTTGTCAATCTCACCGGTTTTGCTGAAAACAAAGCATTAAACGTATTGTGTGGAAGAAAGTAATAGCTTGCAGAAAGTAAACAGAAAACAGTAAACAGTTGTAGATTGATGGTAAAAGAAATGACCGGGGTCCATAGTTCACTAGTGGTGATTCTCCTTAAGATGGATGACATATTGGGTGAACAAATTACATCGGGGAAATTGATAAACATTGAGAAAGCATACATGCATATACTAATCATCTTGACTCCTATGAGATTTGATTGGGCATTACAACATTATACATAGACCGTAATCCAACTGCATCTATGACTAATAATCCACCTTCATGTTATCATCCGAACCCCCTCCAGTATTAAGTTGCAAGCAACAGATAATTACATTAAGCATTGCGTGTAAAGTAAACAATACGATTGTTCTATGAACAAAGGATTGTTGTTTTCTCCCTAGTAGCAACAACACATCTAGTACCTTAAATATTTCTGTCACTTCCCCAGATTACTAGAGGCATGAAACCACTATTGAGCATAAATACTCCCTCTTGGAGTTGCTAGCATCTACTCGGCCAAGATATCTACTAACAACGGAGAGCATGCAAGATCACAAATAACAAAGACATGATAAAATCAATAACCCATCTAAAAAAGCATCTCAATATCCATCGAATCCCCGCAAACACAACATGTATGATTATAAATAGATGATCTTGATCATGAATAGAGCTCACAAGATCTAAACATGATAGAACAAAGGAGGAGAACCAACCATCTAGCTACTACATGGACCCGTAGTCCAAGGATGAACTACTCACGCATCACACCGGAGGCTTGCATGGTGATGAAGAAGGCCTCCAGGGTTAATTCTCCCCTCCGACAGGGTGCCGAGAAGAGATTCAGATCCCTCCCGATGTAGGGATGGAGATGACGATGGCTACAGCCTCTTTCGTGGATTTTTGATCGGGTACTTAGGGTTTCTATATCGGAGGCAATATATAGGAGAAAGGGGAGGCCGAGGGGGTGCCCTAGGCGGCCGCACCACCCCTGGCACGGGCCATGCCTAGCCACGTGGCTAGGTGGTGTGGCCGGCCCCTGGCCCATCTCCGTCTCGTATTCTAGCTCCATGTCCCCCTCGGTGAAATATTGACTTTGGCTTTTGTCCCATCCAATTCTGAGGATATTCATTTTATGACTTTCCTGGAACCAAAAACAGTAGAAAACAGGCAGCTGGCACTATGCCATCTTGTTAATAGGTTAGTCCAAGAAAGTGTATAAAAATACTCCAAAGTGTGGACAAAACATAATAAAGTAGATATAAAACAAGCATGGAACATCAAAAATTATAGATACGTTTGCAACGTATCAGTCATATTGAAACTTATCGTAGTCAACTTGATGATCTACTTCAGTTCCACCAAGTTAAGAGAAGCTTCAATCATTTTGATAAGTTTTATTTAAAAGCGCAAAAATTATCCGGATTTTCTATGCATGAATGCAATGCACACACCTATGTTCAGCTTATTTCTAAGCTCTAATGCTGGGATGTTACAGACTCTCCCTCTTAAAATAAACTTCGTCCCAGAAGTTCGTACTCTCTTGCGTTTCAAAATGAGGAGTTGACTTGTATTGATCATGACATTTCTCAATTCCATTATGATCACAAATAGGGATAATTGCAGTATCCTGTATCCAGATCTTTTCCCTTGAATGCTCTTCATTCTGACAATATCCATTATCCTTTCTAACTTACCCTATAGTTCCTTCTACCATATCTCTTTGGTCTTATGCCCCTACAGTCCTATTTATAATTGGTTGTGGAAACATTTTGTCCATTCCAATCAGGCTTTCCTTACTACTTTACACTGGACTTATTTTGGTAGGCTCTCCTCCTTCTTAAGGAAAACTTACCAGTTGTTTCTTTTAGAACTAGTCCACTAGGGTTAAGCAGTTAAGCCTACTTCGATCATTCCTCCAGACATATTGTCGGAAATAGTTTATAATGATAACTTCTTCTAACCTTATGAGAATAAGGCTTAACCTCATTATTACTTTAGTATTTCTTCTCCAACCTTTAGTCGAAAAGTTAGACAACAACACTTCAGTGTTTATTGTTTACTCTCCCCCTTGGGGTTTTCTAATGGTCTCTAAACTACATATATAATATCCATTAACTCAATAGTTAGGATATTGGTCTCCGTCCAGCTTATACTTTACTTCTATGAGGTTTCATGAAAGAATCTGCGGTACATCCACACAATTGTGGATCTCCAAAATGAATATTCCAATGTTACTTGTCTTATTTTTAATCTGTTGTATGGTACTTTTAACCAGCAAATCCGATGTCTCGAAAACATCTCGAAAGTCGTCCGCTTAAATTCTATAGTCCTTTATGCCTTTCTTAACTTAGGCCAAGTTTTATGCTCTTTAAATCATACCAAGATGATCTAATTAGCTAAACCGCTAGGATACCAACTACGGATCCTCCTTGGTGTATGGATTACCCTACGGGTTTCCTACTTCTTACTGGCATTCTCTCTGAGTTGTCGGAGCTTGAATACCACTTTTTTCCAAGACTTCTTCACTCCCATGATCTTGGTATAACTACTTCATTAGCTTCTTAGCAACATCACCTATCTCGAGTGAACTTAAGTTCATCCTTTATGTTGCTCCACACCTTTTCTGCACTAGTATTCCTTCTTGTTACCAACTAATAATAAGTTGGGCTTAATCCATCCTTCAAAATAGTGCTGATACTCCTTATAATTGGCTGCACTCTTCATGTAAGCCTTCATCTTGATCTTCGGAACTCATCACTCCCTTACATGAATTCCTTTTTCTATCTAGGTCTATAACATCAAGTAATAACTTGATGATGCAACATGCATTTGCATACAGTGTCAAACTTCATGTACAGATCAAGTCAATCAAGAAGATCCAAGAAAAATCAAGAAATCCAAATGTGGTACATATAACACACATCATTCTAAGCCCGGAATATAATAGTTGATTATAATACCTCTAGAATTCAGGCTTGGCTGTGTAGTATATGACACCTCCTAGTGTAGTTTTACTTTGTGATACTTAGCACTTAGGGTTAAACTTTTCTTTGTCTCAATATTTACCCAAATTGCTCAATTGCAATTAGATAATTTGAGCAAAGTGGTCTCACTTTGGTTTTGACTAACCACTTACCTTTCCTTTAGAACTACTAAAGACTACCAATTTTCCATTTTATCATAAACTATCCTCACATGATCTCTCAAAACTACTAACAACATTGAAGTTACTACCTTAATTCAACAATTATCATAATGTTATAATACCTATGACTTCTATCATAGACCTACACTGTTCTTAACTGATTGCTATTACAAGATTTGTTACTGAAGACTTGTCCCAATTACAAACTTATCATGGTCTCGGAGCTAATCTCATCATGAACTTGTTAAGATTTACCTAGTCATCATGATTAAAGAGCTAATCTCACCATGACGACTCTACTTTTCATCTTACTATTAATGATTCTTAATAGAATTCTACTCCATCACATGGAATTCTCAAGTGAATGCCACATGATTTACCTCCAATTATATCTATACATACTCTAATGGTCTACCTTAAGTGGTATAGTGGTATCTACTAGTGATAAAGTTCTGCTACTTCATAGGGGTTCTGAATATAGACTCCACCATTAGTACTACTCCACATGATATTCTAATCTTAGTCCTAATCTTCTTTTATATTTTATCTCACTGAAAAGGCATTTCCCTAGAGAATACATATAACTAATCCTTAAGAAAGATGACAAAAACATCCAACTTAAGTGTGACAAGGCTATCCTCAAGTGGATACCATCACACGTCTTGGTTTAGATAAGATGCCTCCTATAGTCACTATCCAACCTACAGATCTTCCTAAAAGGGTTTTAATCCTAAGGTCAAAGCATATGCTCTGATACCAGCTGCACTGACCTAGCATACCACTGCATGATGTAGTACACTATAGTCGTTGATATAACACCAATGAAACACCGTTCACTAGTATTACATCCCTCAGAGTGGTACAACAGAAACACAGCAGGTCCAAGACATGACTATAGATTACAACTCGACTCTTTACAAAAGATCCAGAGAACACTCTAGGTTAAAGAGAGAGAAAGAACTTCTTACAAAGAAGAACCAGAAATAATAACTCAGAACTATCTAGAGACTACGACTAGTATCTAAACTCTTTGGCTTGCAATTTCTACTAATGCAATGCTCTACAGAAGTAGGTTTTATGGCTAGAGTATCTACTCCTATCTAAACAGAGACTTTGTCTTCACTTCAGATGATGTATATTTTGACTTCATAGACTTTATTGAAGAACTTGAGCTATCGATGATGGTTCATTGAGCAGAATTGATGTTGACATCGTCTTCAATGGCTTAGAACCTAGCAAGGGTTAAGAAGGTACGGTTGAGTACGAGCGTACTCAGCAAATTCACTAAAAAGGAGTGTATGATGCACTATCTCTACAGCCACAGACCAAAGGTCGTAGGCAATGCAGGTTTTCGTAAACATTTCTTCAAAGATTGCTTTTATTCTGAAAATTATGTCCGATAGCCTTCACAGGTTGACCAGAACCTTCGTGGGGTTCCTTTCTTGCCGCATTCGTAGCTCCTTCCTGGAACAGGGAGTAACATGTCACAATTCTTACACTCTGCAGAGGTGTGTCACTTTTCCCACAAGAGACCTTAGCTTTGTTGCACATCCGAGTTGCATTCTCATCCACACTTCCTTGGTGTGGGGCCCAGTCTAAGATCCAAGCCAATCACTTCCCTTCTCCACGACCTCGGATGAAGACACGATCCCCCGAGACAACTACCACGGTTACTCTTTGGGTAGCCTCTAGGAGACTCCGTATGCAGCTCTGTCTGGCGGTCACCATCAGCTATGGTGAACTCAGACCTAGATAGAGATGCATAGATAATCTAGACACCTAGCTCGTGGGGAACTAAGGGGTCCCACCCATGTGCTGGATTCTCTGGAACTCCACGAGAAATCAACAGCCTCACGATAAGGTCATCTGTCCATGCGAAAGGAAGAAGATCCAGCTGACTTCTCCATCCCATTCCAAATCTCATGGCTGACGTGTAATATACAGCGCTAGAATCACGGGCCACATTGGTTGTTAAGTCCTAGGTTTTATGTTCCTTTACCACTAGAACTGTATCAGTAGATTATTACCATCTGGTAAATAATCCATAATCATATTATTATGAAAATAGTGTTTTCTGAACTTTTTGGAATGTAGGTGGTGACAACATTTGAGTTACAAGCATTTGATAGAAAATAATCAAAGGACATGAGCAAGTTGTGAACTTGCCTTTTGTGATTGCAAGATTATGCACTGACGGTCTTCGAGATACTAGAAGATCCCAATTCTAAAAGTAACATCATTGGTCCGGTAAGGACTAATGTTTAAAGAAGCAAGATGCAATCATGCATAAGTAATGTAATGCGGTTTGATAAACGCGAATCCCTGGAATAGTCGTATCCGATCTAGGGTTTGAAGTTTGTGATGATTTCTTTGGAACGTGTTGCACTTTTATACCAGCTTCACAGTTATGCTTCTTATTAAGGCTTGTGAGTGTGTGAAATGATATGTAAATACAACAAATACTATACAATACTAAAGCCCTCAAAAGGGACATGGTATCTGAAAGATTCCTTAAGCAAGATTATTAAAGAGGAAAACATTACTATATTGAACAATCATAGCACAAGTGGTGGAGATTTTCATGTGTTGAATAAGGCATCACATTGTACATGGTTTACTTCTTAACATTCCACAAAGTTAGAATTTAAGTATTATAACTTGAATGAGGTGGAGTTTTATTAAGGTTATAAGTGAATAGACTTACTTTCTTATTAATGCTTACCTTTTATAAATATTGAAAGGGCATTACTTAAAATTACTTAAAAACTTAGTTTAAACCATTGAATAGTTTCCCAACTTGTGAAAGAATTGGTAGTTAAACTCTTGATGATTTTATGGATGCATAATATGTTTTTGATAAGCAATATACTACTTTGATGATTTTATAATGGACAAAATTAGAATACACTTAATTTTAATTCATCCAACATTAATTGAAATTGTTATTACATTTTTAAACTTTAAAAAATTATGCTAAAGGAAATAGTAAATATTTATATATTTTTAAGGAATTAAAATAAAATAAAAGTGTTTATATAAGATTTATTAGACCTTTACCTTTTATTTTACTTCAAAAGTGAGATTTGACATTTTTGATGGGTAGAATTTATTTTTGTGATCATTTTGGTATATTATAAGTTTTTTTTGTGATTTTCAAATAATAGTATATGATTTTTATAAGTTTAATCACTTTATAAATACTTAATAAATAATAAATATTTATTAAAGTGAAATAAAATAAATGAAACAAGTTTGTAACTATAGATTTTGTTTTTCTAAGAATTTTGGTATATTATTTATATTTTTCTTTTTTACCAATATTAAAATATTAATTTTCAAAGTATTATTACTTATAAAATCTTTATTAAATAATAATTATTTAAATAGTTAACACACCAATGTTTGTTAATAAATTTAAATTATAGATTTTATTTTTCTGAGCATTTTGATATATTATATACATTTTTCTGAATTATAAAACAAAAGATATTCAATTTTTAAGATTTAATCATTTTTGTAAATTCCTGAAATCTATTTATATTAAAACTTATATTGTTTATTCATTTCTTATTGAATTTTAAACAAAAGAATACTTTTTATACAACACCTAACCTCAGCCGCAGTCACTGACTAGTGGGCCTGTGGCCATGTCATCAGCCACGTTGGCAAGGCTGGTCAAATCGGCTGGCAGGACCAGGATGACGTGGGCGTGGCGTCGTGCTGACGCAAGCACGGCCACCACCGCCGGTTTGTGGTCACCAGCGGCGAACTACGGCGTCCCAACACACACGGATGGTTGCGTTCGAATCACGAGAGCAGGGCGAACCTATGGTTGGTGCTAACGCCAAGTTTTGGTCACCGGAGATACTCGATGACGACCTACTGCGGCGGTGCTCACGGTCAATCATGACAGGGATGATATAGGAAGCAATCGAAGAAACAGAGGGCACTAACATGTTCATTAACTCACCAGAAACGCGATGGTGCAGTCGATGAAGCGAGGACAAACCAGAATCGATGGAGAACAACGGTGACCGGCGACGGCGGTGAGGTGTCGATTGGCTTGACTGGGGGCTCTCTGGCTTCCGTGGCCTAGCTAGGGAGAACGAGGACATCGAGGCGAGTCCAATGGTGCGCTCAGAATTCCAAGGGGAGCTATTGAGCGATGGTGTTGAGCGGCTCCGACGAGGTAGGGTTTCAGCACAAAGAGAGAAAGAGAGCGAGCGAGGGGGAATGAGGATGAGGATAAGCGAGAGCGTTGCGGTGGCATTCTTATCCCCTCCTGGTGACGGCAGCAGGAATCTAGATGAGGTCTACAACACGGTGCAGCGGCGGACGACGGAGCTCTAGCCAGCGAGCTGCCTATGTGCGTAACGGTGACGACGACGACCTTTTTGCAAGAAACCCCCTGGCTAAATCTCTGTCTCAACCCGTGGTCCTTCCTTCGGTACCACTTGTCATCCAGAGGAAGAGGGAAGTTGGGCTGCTATTAATGGGATGTGGCTGTTGGGCCGGTGTGGGCGGTAGATAGGAAGAGAGGAAACTCTGGGCCGGCCTGCTGCTCGGATCCGGTTCCTTTTTTCCTTTCTGTTTCCTTTTTTCTATTTTCTGTTTTGTTCTCAGATTTGTATTTTAACATTTGCTTTGTATTCTTTCCCATAGAAATGTATTTGCTAAGTAGTTGTAGCAATACTGAAATGTATTTAGTATAATTTTGTGAACTTTTATTATATAATGTTATAGTTTGTTTATTTTCTTTATATAGGTCCTTTTCCTTTTAATAATTTGTAAGGACCTTTGTTATGAATTTAATTTTCATAATAAACCATAACTTATAAAAGGATTTATTACTAATCATTCATAAAACTTGATTCTCATTAACTTTATAGTTTTAAGGAAACTTTTATATGGTGATCCTTCATTATTATATGATACATAAAGTTCTGAGGAATTAATATGGTTAATATTATTCCCATGAGCTTAGGTGATATCAAAGTGTATATTTTGTTATAACTTGCATAGAAGTTAGGGTTTAAAAACTATAAATGGGTACCATGGATAATAACTCATCTTAGAGTGAGCTACAAAGATTACTTTCCTAATGTCATCTTGAGGTTCTATGAAACTAGGTTTCTATTAAGGTTTAAGACAATAAGGTGGACAAGGCTTCCATCTATAAACACTCATCTGGTTCTCTAATTATCTCTTGGAAGCTTTAATTATCCAAGAGGTATTGATAAATGGTTACCTAGGAATAGGAAATGGTTTCACTATCCATTTGATTCTAGGGTTTTGAATAATGAAGTACACATGGGTCTTGTCATGGCTGCATGTATAGCTAGCTAAAGGTTTCTAAAGAATTCTTACCTCAATACTTCACTAAGCTTATCTTGAGATAAGGAATTCCTTTCCTAAATATACTCCATATATCTTTCTTATATTATTCACAAAGATCACATCTTCCTAAATAAGACAATCATATGACTCCACCATATCCATCATCACATGATGACATGGTCATGCCCCTTCAACATTATTCCATCCTTACACCTAGTATATAACTTCTCTTAATCAACTACCATTGATACACCTATCAATGTAGCTACTGCTAACTCCATCTATTAACTTCCTTAACTTCATCTTGCAACTTCTTCCAAGGCTTACAAGATTATAGTTCTCTCTATATCACATGTGATAACAATCCTCTAGAATAGGTATGGTACTACTCTCCATAATACAAGTTGTTCTTGTATGAACTTGGTTAAACTATTATACTTCCAACTACTCCTACAACTTATGTTACATACTTCATTATACTCTAGCTTGACGTTTCTTGATCAAGATAGATGATTCATCTTACTAGGGATTTACCTAATTTGGTATACTCACCTCACTTCTTCATTAACCAGTCATCTATTCTCAAATGGCTTGAGAATAATGACCACCAACCCTTGATAAAACAAAGCTTAGGCTTCTAATTGTCTAATCAAGATCTATTAACACTAAGTACTAGATTTGTACTAGTCTCTCTATAGGCTTATCTTGTTAAGCAAGCTTACTTTAGGTTTATACCTACTTATCTTAACAAGAACATCATTGGATTCTCTACTACTACTATCTTTCTCAGGGCTCCTCAATTACTAGCTAAAATCTTGGGTTTAAATACTTCTTCTAGTTAACTCATGAGTGAGTTAACACCTCCAACATCAAATGGTTTGATCACCACTAAGGATTTCATTCCATTGATGATGGCATACTCTACCATAACTAGTTCCTCCTTCTGAGTAATTTACTTAAAATCTTTGAAAGCTTAGTATAATAGATCAAAGCTAAAGGTTAAAAAGTGCTAGGTCAAGAATTGGTCACTCAATAGTGATGATCCATTGACACTAGGACTTGATTAAATAGGAATGTCACCTCTTAATATCATATTAAGGGTATGTGTTGAATGGTCTTGGCTTGACTTCCTTTACTACTCTATTTGTAATAAGAGTTAGTGTTTAGAAACTACCATGATTCTCATTTTAGGAATAACTATGGCAAGCAAGTATATCAAGGTTTAGTTATGGGGTTTCATTTCTTAAGTTATATACTTAACTTGGTATTCAGGTTTGTTGTAGATAATACATTGATATCATCTTTAGAGTATTAAGTATTCATCCTTGAGTTGCTGTATGGAATACCATGTAATGATCTCTAGAAGATCAAGTACTCCTTATTAAGTAGTGTGTTGTGACTTGGTGTTATTACATTTGATCTACCCTTAGATAAAATTATATTACCCAGAGATAAGGTTTTAGCAAAGGTCATATTGAAACTTATCACAGTCAACTTGATGATCTACTTCAGTTCCACCAAGTTAAGAGAAGCTTCAATCACTTTGACAAGTTTTATTTAAAAGCGCGAAAATTATCCAGATTTTCTATGCATGAATGCAATGCACACATATGTGTTCAGCTTATTTCTAAGCTCTAATAATGGGATGTTACACAATAAGAGCGGAACTTCCTTTAATTTCAACAACTATGTTTTCTTTTATCCCAACAACTTGTTTATGAATTCGCTAGATGGAGTCTTAATTCAGTGGTTGCAAAAGGCCCCGAGTTTAACTTGTCAAATAGACTTTTGGAAATTGTTGAGATGCTTGCACCAAGATTACAAAGTGCAGATATCTCATTAACCCGAATCTTAATTTTAAGAGTGGGCTCAAATATATCATCTAGATTAGCAGGAAGCTTATCAGCTAGTCTCTTATACTCCATCTCTAAATCTTGAACTTTAGATGCTACTTGTTGAATAAATTGTTGGTACATAGCATCATTACCTTGTTCTATAACGGGATTCTTTATGGTGATCATCTTTAATAGATTTTCCACGGTGTATTCAGGTGTAGGTGTGTTGCTATAATCCAGCTCTTCAGGCTTCTTTTCGTGTGTTTCTATCCTCACCATCTTGAGGTCTTCTACCGGATTTGGCTCAGGCTTCCGAACAAACTTTACTAGTATGAGAGCTTAGCTCTCAGCTACCATGCCCAATTGAGCCTCCACGGTCTTTGTCCTTTCCTGTAGAGCCTGCACATCATTTCTAATTGCAATGGCTTGGTTAGATAATTTTCCTATACTACTTTCATGGTTCTCAATAATTTTAGTAAGCATATTATTTTGCTTGGTTTGAGCTTAGATAAAGGTTCTAATAGTTTGCTCAAATGAGAGATTTCCATGATTTGCTCCATTATGATTATCATAATTATTGTAAGGAGCTCCTACAGAATTAGAATAATATTTTTGAACATTAGAAGATTTTTTTGGTTCCAAGCATGATTATGAGGAGTTCTATCTATAAAATTAATATCGGTAGCAATAGCATTAACTTGGGTATCTTCCTTACCCTTTACTATGTTGAGTAACTCGTCTACCTTAGATGTAAGCTCTTCATTGTTTACCTCGGTGACTGAATTCGCCCTTTTTGATGTTCTTTCCACATGCCATTGGGCATGGTTGTTTTGCATATCATCAAGTAATTTTTTTTCAACACCCACTTGCTTTCCCATGATTGTTCCTCCTGCTGTAGTATCTAGCATAGACTTAGACATTGAGTTAAGGCCATTATAAAATATATGTACTACAAGCCATTCTTCCATCCTTTGACTAGGACAATTCATTGCGGCTTCTTTCATACTTTCCCATGCAAGCGCTAGTGCCTCATGATCTTCTTTTCTAAAACTTGTAATGTTGGATCTTAGTTACATAGTTTTAGCTGGGAGGGAAAATATAGTCATAAAAATATTAGTAAATTCCTCCCAAGATTTAATAGTGCCCTTAGGTAGAGCTAGCAACCTGTCCTTGGCCTTTCCTCTAATAGATAAAGGAATAGGGCTGGACTAATAATTCGAAACTCATGAGCTAAATGAGTAACTCATGACTCGACTCGACTCGGCTTGAACTTGATGTCTAATGAGTCGAGCGGAGTTTTAGATTTGAGCTCATTTGTTCACCCAAGCTAAATGAGCTACTCGCGATCTACTCATTTAGCTCGTTAAACTCATTCAAATACAGAGTTTGAAAATTTTCGTAGATGGGTGTTATACTACAAATGTTTCTTGAACCTGCAATGGTGTAGAGCTACTAGATTTTTCATTGATCTCGTATTCGTGTTATTATGGAAGTAGTGTCATTGTTCTAGTTCTGAAATAGTAGGATAATTACAATTTTTTTGATATGTGCTCCTATTAGCAACTTATAGCGAGCTGCTCGTGAGTTTACCGAGTCAAGACAAGTTTCAAATATGGGCTCATTATGTAAACGAGCCGAGTCGAGCTAGCTTGTTAGTTGAACGAGGTTTAGCGAGTCGAGACGAGTTGGCTCGGCTTGGCTCGAATTCCAGCCCTAGAAAGGAAACAAACGTAATTTAATAGCTTCAGGATCTATATCCTTGATACATTGCAAATGTATCTATAATTTCTGATGTTCCATGCTTGGTTTTATCCACTTTCTTGTGTTTTGTCCAAACTTTGGAGTACTTTTTATATGATCTCTTGGACTAACCTATTAACAAGAGCCATAGTGCCAGCTGCCTGTTTTCTGCTGTTTTTGGTTCTAGGAAAGTCAGAAAACAATCTTGTTATGAGAGAACAATTTTCTGGTATTGGTAATGAAGATGTTGCTGCCCATCTAAATAACTTTTTTGAACTTTGTGAGATGCAAAAGCATAGGGATGTAGATGGTGATATTATTAAGCTTAAATTGTTTCCTTTCTCTTTGAGAGGAAAAGCTAAAGAATGGTTGAATTCCTTAACTAAGAATAGTATTGATTCTTGGACTAAGTGCAAAGATGCTTTCATTGGAAAATACTATCCTCCTGCTAAGATTATATCTATGAGAAGTGAAATAATGAAGTTTAAACAATCTGATAATGAACATGTTGCTCAAGCTTGGGAAAGAATGAAATCTTTGGTCAAGAATTGTCCCACTCATGGACTGACTGCTTGGATGATCATCCAAACTTTTTATGCAGGATTGAACTATTCTTCAAGGAACCTATTGGACTCTGCTGCTTGAGGTACCTTTATGACCATCACTTTGGGTGCTGCAACAAGACTTCTGGATAATATATGGTTAATTATTCTGAATGGCATACCGAGAGAGCTCCACAAGGTAGGAAGGTAAATTCTGTTGAGGAAACTTCCTCCTTGAGTGATAAGATTTATATTATTATGTTTATGCTTGCTAATGGGAAAGCCCATATTTATCCAAATAATGTTCCTTTAGCCTCTTTGGTTGCTCAAGAAGAGCAAGTTGATGTGAACTTCATAAGAAATAATACCTTTGGCAATAATGCTTATAGGAGTAATTTTGGTAACAACAATTATAAGCCATATCCTCCTAACAATGGTAATGCTTATGGAAATTCTTACAACAATAATAGGAATGTGCCCTCTGAACTTGAAGTTATGCTTAAAGACTTTATTAGTAAGCAAACTGCTTTCAATAAAACTATTGAGGAAAAACTCTCTAATGCTGAAAGAAATATAGCATCTTTGGTTGAAGCTCAATTTTCTTTGAATAAAATGGCTGCTAAACATGAAACTAATGATAATCCCTTTGTAGCTACTAATGCTATGCAAGTAAGAATTGATGAAAATGTTAGACTATTAGCTGAATTACATGCTAAGTGGGAAAGAGAAGATGAAATTGCTAGAAACATTAGTGTTTCTACTATCACCACCACTAGTGTTGAGGGTAGTAATAACTCTACTACTTTAGATGATAAGTATGGTTTTGATCTTGATGGTTGCAATATCTCTGAAGTTATTAAGTTCCTACAAAAGCTTGCTAAAAGTCCTAATGCTAGTGCAATGAACATGGCCTTTACAAAACACATTACTGATGCTCTCATAAAGATTAAAGAAGAAAAGATGTAACATAAAGCTTCTATTCCTATAAAACAAGAAGATGGTTGGGAACCCATCATTAATATGGAAGTTAATAACTTTGATTTCAAAGCTTTATGTGATCTTGATAGTAGTGTTTCTATTATGCCTACAAGGATTTATGATATGCTTGATTTGCCTCCACTTGAAGATTGTTATTTGAATGTCCCACTTGATGATAATGCTAAAAAGAAACTCATGGGGAGTCTTAATGATGTTATTATTATGGTTAACAATGCTTATGTCCCTGTTGATTTCTATGTTTTGGATATTGAATCCAATGCTTCTTGTCCTATTACTTTGGGAAGACCTTTTCTTAGAACTGTTGGTGCCATTATTGATATGAAAGAAGGCACCATTAAAAATCAACTCCCAATCAAGAAAGGTATAGAACACTTCCCTAAGAAGAGAGAGAATATTTATTTTGCTTCTCCTATGAAAACAAAATTTGGTCTTAATGCTTCGTCATTTGAGAACACTTAATCCTTTTTCTTGCTTCTTATGCCTAACTTAAAGGCATTAAAGAAAAGTACTTATTGGGAGATAACCCAAAAGTTTTAGATGAGTCTTGGAAGTTATTTTGTCTGTAATAACCGCTCCTTATCCTTTTTATTTGCTTTTTGTGCCAAGAGTGACCTCTAATGAGAGAGAAGTAATGATTGGGAAAGTTGCTGTCCCGAAACAGATTTTTGTGCTTCACCGTAAAAAATCGTGTAAAATCTCTAAACGTCTTTTTGAGCCGTGAATTTTTGTTCTTCTGACTCAGGTTGTTATCTAACTTTCATTAGTTCAATAATTTTTGATTTGAGCAACAGAAGGTCTTCGAAAAAATTCGTCTTTACCTGCTGGTCTGTTTTGACAGATTTCTGCCATTTTCTGCATTTGTTTCTTGTTGGTTCCTCTTTGAGTTCTTTTGGGGAATTGAGCTTTTTGAGGGAAGTGCTACAGTAGCTAGTGTTCTAATTAAAGTTTATTTGGTGTTATAACTGAACCTTAAGACCTTTTATCTTGAGTGCACTAATGTTGCTAATAAAGATTGTGTGAAGTTTTGTATGAAGGAAAAATTTCAGGAGTATGGAAGGAATGAGTAATGAGATGAAGGATGGACTAAAGCTGAAGCTTGGGGATGCCACGCGTGTCACCCCAAGAAATATCCAAGAAGTACAAGCGTCAAAGCTTGGGGACGCCCAAGGCATCCCCTTCTTCATCAATAAAAATCACAGGTTTCTTACAAACGCTTCATTTTTATTGTTTCATGCACAGTTGTGTTGTTCTTGGAGCGTCTTCTTTTTCGTTTTCGTTTTCGTTTCCTTTTGTTTTCTTAGTTTGCTGAATAAATTGGTTGGACCCCTTCTTTCATACATTGGTTTGCAAATAGTTTGGTTTGGTTTGGAAAAGAGTAGGAAAGTTCATGCTTATGTGGTAAAAAGAGCTCGTTTTTGACTGTGGCCTATGCTTTGTCATGCTATGCTTGATATTGTTTTGGCTTTATGCTTAGTATTCTTTGCTGTAGCATGACTTGTCATAAACAATTGAGATTGTTTAATGTGCCTTGGATGAATCATGCGTTGTTTTAGCATATTAAAGCATAGTATAGTGGTATTCTCCTTTGATGCTTTATTTGGGTTGACTTGGCACATGCTCACACCATGTTATGACTATCTCAAGTCACCATAGCCTTTATGATCCTTTAGTTTTCAACTTGTAGTATCACTTTATGCTTTGATCAATGATGTTTTGTCGCTCTGCATGATTATGGCCATTATTGCTCTCTTAGTTTGTCGCTCCCAGTCTTTTGCTAGCCTCCACAACAAAGTATGAGTTCCACTCATGCATCCAACTCCCTAAACCAAGCTATTCCAAAGATTCCACCATACCTACCTACTAGCTTATGATATTCCAAGTATATTCATGCTTTTGTTTACCTTCTAAATTAAACTTTTTATGAGAAAACTAGTGATTAAAGCTCTCACGAACTTGATGGCACACTTTACTTTTCTTGCCCTTAATAAACTTGAACCATTGTGTCGTCTATGTTGTATATGCTTGCACTTATTTGTTGGGAATTAGCAGAACCATGCTTTCATGGGGAACGCTTTCAACATTGCACTTGGTACTTGTACCTAGTTGATATCATGCTCTTTTGTATATGGATGTCGTCGGTGTGAAATGAAAGGGGAGCTTGTAAGTCCATGGAGTTATGTATATGTTTTAGAGAAACGCCTGGGCCACCGGTCTAATCCCTGCTGACATGGTGGAAACTTGCAGCGTAACCATAATGAGCTGTCTATGAATCATTCTTATTATAAAAAAGAGTCCTATATTGAGAAAAAAAGAGAAAAGAGAAAAAAAAGAGATTAAGAAAAGAGGAAAGTGAGAAAAAAGCACCATATTCCTATGGTAAATAAGAAGATTGCTCAGATGCTCGTTGTCTGCTTGCCTTGTCATTTTGATATGGGGATTCTTCCGTATCATCGCGCAAGGGGTACCCCGTTGGCGGTTCTCTATGATACACATGTACTTACAATGATAAGAACTTACCGGTGACTAAACTTGAGTAGCATGAGGAGCGGCCCTAGTATACAAGGGACATGAGATTTCTAACTTATACTTCATCAAGCATGTACACCATAGTTTGTTCACTTTAACCTTAATCACTTCAAGATGCTTATGATAGGGGCAATGAGAGCTGAAAGCTATAAGTACCATAATTTTTGGAAGCTCTTTATGAAACTTGAATCTCTGCTTCCTTCTATGAAGGCCTTTCTTCCACCATTATATTGAGTCTCCACCTTCTACCTTTATGCACTTACTTTGAGAGCATAGTGGCCATTCTTAGTTCTATGTGCATTGTCCTAAGACTAGTTGATTGATGCATACTTGATATTGCTTGTTTTAAACTATTTGTATCTAGTCACTGTTATGAACTTTGAAGGTGTCCTATGCATTTATATTTGCTACTCTATGAGGGACAAGCTAAATACTATTATGCTATGTTTTCTTTATGTGAAACAAACAAACGTCTTGCAAAGCATTGTTATTCATAAATCTTTTGTTTGTGCCTTTTCATGTTGCATCATAGTTTCTTTGTCTTATTGCTAGAACTTTGTCTTTCATGTTATGATTGAAGTACTATGATCCCAGCTTTGAATGTTTTACTAATACTTTGATCAAGTCTTTGATGGTGCATGTCACCTCAAAAATTATTCTTTCTTTTTATCACTTACCTACTCGAGGACGAGCAGGAGTTAAGCTTGGGGATGTTGATACATTGCAAATGTATCTATAATTTTTGATGTTCCATGCTTGGTTTTATCCACTTTCTTGTGTTTTGTCCACACTTTGGAGTAATTTTCATATGATTTCTTGGACTAACCTATTAACAAGAGCCACAGTGCCAGCTGCCTGTTTTCTGCTGTTTTTGGTTCCAGGAAAGTCAGAAAATGAATAATCTCGGAATTGGACGGGACAAAAGCCAAAGTGCCTATTTTTTCGGAAGTCATCAGATGCCAGAGTACGAGACGGAGAGGGGCCAGGGGGCCACCACACCACCTGGCCGCGCGGCCCAGCCTGGCCCGCGCCAGGGGGTGTTCTGGCTGCCTCCGGCACCTCCTAGGCCTCCCCTTCCGCCTATAAGATGCCCTCGGGACGAAAACCCTAAGGCCCGATCAAAAATCCATGAAATAGCCTGTAGCCGTCGTCATCTCCATCCCTAGATCGGGAGGGATCTGAAGCTCTTCCCAGCACCCTGTCGGAGAGAGGAATTCACCCTGGAGGCCTTCTTCATCACCATGCAAGCCTCCGGTGTGATGCGTGAGTAGTTCATACTTGGAATACGGATCCATATAGTAGCTAGATGGCTGGTTCTCCTCCTTTGTGCTTTCATGTTTAGATCTTGTGAGCTCCGTTCATGATCAAGATCATCTATTTGTAAGTCTGCATGTTGTGTTTATGGGGATCTGATGGATATTGAGATGCTATTTCAGATTGATTATTGATTCTATCATGTCTTTGTTATTTGTGATCTTGCATGCTTTCCGTTGTTAGTAGCTATCTTGGCCAAGTAGATGCTAGCAACTCCAAGAGTTAGTATTTATGCTCGATAGTGGGTTCATGCCTCTGGTAATCTGGGGAAGTGACAGAAATCTCTAAGGTACTAGATGTGTTGTTTCTACTAGGGAGAAAACAGCAATCCTTTATTCATAGAACAATCATATTGTTTACATTACACGCAATTCGTAAAGCAATAATCTGTTGCTTGCAACTTAATACTGGAGGGGGTTCAGATGATAACCTGAAGGTGGATTATTAGTCATAGATGCAGTTGGATGGAGGTCTATGTATAATGTTGTAATGCCCAATCAAGTTGCAAAGGAGTCAAGATGATTAGTATATGCATGTATTGCTTTCTCAATGTTTGTCAATTGCCCCGCTGTAATTTGTTCACCCAGCATGTTATCTATCTTAAGGAGAGCCACCTCTAGTGAACTATGGATCCCTGTCCTTTTCTTTACATTCAATCTACAATCTTTTACTGCTTTGTGTTTACTTTCTACAAACTTTTACTTCTTTCCATTCGATACGTTTAATCCTTTGTTTTCCGCAAAACACGGTGAGATTGACAACCTCATCGCAAGTTGGGGACAAAGTTCTGTGGTTGTGTTGTGCAGGTCTCCACGTTGCTACTAGCACCGGTAGTGCGCCCTGCCAAGGCTCAGCTAGCAACACCTTTGGGGTGTTTCCTTGCTCCTACTGGTTCGATTAAACCTTGGTTTCATAAATGAGGGAAACTTGCTGATGTGCTCATCATACCTTCCTCTTGGTGTTCCCAACGAGCTCTACATCAACACCGCACCAGCATTTTTCTGGTGCGAGTAGCATACTTCCCAATTCTCTTTTGAACCATGTCTCTTATATTTTTTGTATTTTTTAAGTAAAGAAAACAAATAACAAGTAACTATTTTTTTGGGTTTTCAAATAAATAACAAGAAAGTAAACTAATAACAAGAAATAAAATACAAACAAATAATAAAACTAAAAACGTGGTCTCTAGTGACCTCACCAGGATAGCGAAATTTCTTCCCCGGTAATGACGCCAGAAAAAGGGTTGATACCTTCAATCCGGATTCACATATATTGTATAATAGTCTTTTCCCTAGAAGACCTAGGTTTAATCAAACCTTGGGAAACAACACTAAAAGGAAATAAAAAGGACACGTCTATAAGACTTTGTTTCTTTGTTTTACCTTCGTTTACCGGACCAATCTATTTTACTTTATCGTGGGTTGAATCAATGGATGGAGATATAGGCCAGGGTTAAAGATCCACCTATAGCTGCACATCATATGGGATAAAAGATAATAATAAGCATAGTCATGTATAATATTTTAATAGATACAATCTCTTGTGGGCAACACATCCTAATATACTAGAGCCCCTAAGTGGAAACAAGCATAGAAATAGTATTTTGATCCAACCGAGTGCACCACGAAGCACCGGGCTACAAACGGTTATTAAGTGTAAAACACAGATCAAAGCATTAAGTGGTGATGTTGCTGTGATCCTGAATGGGCCACTAAGCGAAGACCATACAACCCTTTTTGCCACTGAGTTTCCTATGAGATCGCCACTAGCCAAGTATCCCACCTAAAGCCTTTATCACTCTCTGGAGTCTTGGGTACCTACAAGTCCAAAGATCGAGACAAGAGAAAAAGAAAAAAAATACAAATATCTCTTTCAAACAATACACAATGCTCCCATAGATTAGATGCACATAATCGCTATGAGATTTATCCCCAACCCGCAGCCCATGAGGACTACTCACTCATAACAATAAGATCAAGAATAGAAAACATTGTGCAAAATATTTAGATTGAAATCAAATATTCTTATAATGGTCTTCGAATCACAAGGAGATCTCAAGTACAAAGTAATGACTATTGCTAATGGAGGGGATGGAAGATGGAAGGGATGAACTATGGTGTGAATCTCCTTTGGTGGTTGTGTGATGCAATCTAAGAATGGTGGCCTTCTGCGCAGTGGCTGAGGCCTCAAAATATATAGGCGTCTTCATGAAAGTTGTAGGGTTTAATGATACAGAGCCATCGCCACATGGTACGGGCGGACTGTATGGGAGGGTCCTGCCCGTACTAGTGGTTGTTACGGTTGTAGACGCATAGTTTTGGCTCCAGAATTACTTGGTCATGTGGACTTCCTCAAAACCTTTATCATGACTCCAGATTTCGCATTAAAAGCATGATTTTTTGCACAACACAAATCAAAGTAATGGTTTGTATATATTTGCACAAACGAAACGACAAAGTGACTGTTCGATCGGCTTAGCGTCGGGATTTAGGTTGAGTGCGTGCTCAGCGAGTTCCTTGGGGATTCCTGGCATGTCAGCTAGTAACCATGAAAAAATCTCCCAGCACTCATGGAGGATCTCGATGAGCGCACTTTCTTATGCGGGACCAAGATTGGAAGCGACAAAGTTCGTATTCTTCAGGTTCGTAGGGTGGACTTGGACTTCCTGTGTATCCTTTGCAGTGTTGAAAGCTTGATTGGGATTGACCTATGTTGTTGTTAGAGGCTCTGTGCCTATCGAGATTTTTAATTGCTCAAAATCTGCTTCCATCCCGAAAGATTTGGATATTTTGTTAAATTTTTTATCACAGTTGTCAGATCGGGTGAAGCTGCCCCTTATGGTTATGATTCCTTTTGGTGCTAGCATTTTCATTACTAGATACTCATAGTGTGGTACTGCCATGAACCGTGTGAAGATTGGGCGCCCCAGGATCACGTGTTATTGCGATGGCCAGTCCATGACTTCGAATTTGAGCTTCTCATGCTTGAAATTTTCTTTTGATCCAAATACAACGTCAAGATAGATTTTGCCTAAAGGAATTTCAGCTTTACCTAGGACTATGCCGTGGAAAGATGTGTCGATTGGGGCCAAATTTGTCAGAGAGAATTTCATTGCTCGTGGGGGTTTTGTCGTATATTAAGTTGATAGTGCTTCCTGTGTCCATGAAAACCTTGCTCATGTCGAACCTACCAATTTGGGCTTCCACTATCAGATCCGAACGACTCAGTCACAGGACTCGAAGTGGGTGATCGGCCCTACTGAATATAATTTCTTGTTCTGACTAGTGGAGATATTCGGGTGTAGGTGGTGGCGTTGTTACTGCCATGTTGACTTGTCGAGTGATCAACTTCTGAATTCTACTAGACGGGCGCCTTTTTGGATCATTGACATTGCACCTTTGGACCTTGGGTACTCATCCTCTAGATTTCTGTTTATTGCGGGTTGTGGCTGCTCTGCTGGTGGCTGTACTTGTGGTGGTCCTGGCGCACCAATAGCTAGGGTTCCAGGTGCGGTGGAATATCCTCGGTTTGTTGCTTCTGTCACTTTTGCATTACATAGCTCCTACATTTTAAAGAAAGTGCGATGGTCCTTCATAAGATGGTTCGATCGTCTCCTTCCCGCCGAGTCGACGTAAACATGCATATTGCAGGGTCCCTCCAACATCTGCATTGGAAACATCCACTGACATCACCCCTATTGCTGTGATACCCGCCATTACAATCATCATTTCTTCGATTGTCCTCTCCTAAAAAACCAGCCGCAACATAGCTTGGCCCACCGTATCCATCATTGATGCACCTTGTTCTGTCATTGTTGCGGCTGTCCTGATCTTCTTCGGGTGAGCATCCTTGTTTGTTGTTTACTGCGTCTTCACCATCTACCCGGAGATTTTCCATGTCCATCAGCTGTGAAATTGTTTTGGGTTTGACCCGTCCGATCTCCTCGATAAATTCTCTTTGTTGGAGGCCATCATTGAAGGCATCAACCGCTCTTTCATTGGATATGGCTTCTACTGAGTTTTTGATGATGTTCCATCGCTGGATAAATTCTAATATTGGTTCTCTAGTTTCTATTTGCATGCCCACAACTTCTCCAAGGATGCTGATCGCTTAAACGTGGTTGTAGAGTTTCGGATGAACTTATCTTCGAGGTTGTTCCAGTTGTTGATAGATTCTTCGGGTAGCTACCTGAGCCATCAGCGAGCGATGCCTTTTAGGTGTAACTACAAGCTCTGCTTTGTGGTAGCCTTGGATCCACCCTGAAGTTTAACGGTTGCCAAGTAATCTGCCAACCAAGCTTCGGGTTCTTGGAGACTGTCGTACTTTTCCCGATCATGAGGAAGTTTGAAGTCCTTGGGTACTGGGGTCTTGTGAACCCTTTGGGTAAAGAAACTAGCCCCGCATAATTCATACTCATCCTCGCTTTCTCCATCATAGTATCTTTGGCTGCTGCGCTCTTCCATGGATATATCGATCCTATGCTGTGTGACGTTATTTCTTGCATCGTCTCGTGGTTTTCGGAGTTCAAAAAGTTTACTCGATATGGCGACCGTGATCATTGGGTGTGCCCCATGTGCCGAGGGATGTTGTGATGACATGGTGAGTTATCGGGTTTCCTTGCAACTCTCTATTCTCCTTGTGTGAGGGTGCTCCCACCATACCAAGGTTCATGAGAGTGGAACGGTGGAGTGCCGCCCGGGGATTGTCGGGTGCAGGCTGAGTTGTGAGTAGGTAGGTCTAGGAGGCAATAATCACGACTTGCATTGTTTTTGCTTTGATGTGTCCTGCTGGATCTACTGTCATGAAGGACAGGTCTAAATCTTGGGTCAAATTGTTTCTCTCGGCATCCAGAATATTTTGTAGCCGTGAGGTTCCCTCTCCATGGTGCACATCTAGCTATGCTGCCAGATCGGTGGGTGGAGCTTAGTTGTGCTAGCCGCATGCTAGATTTGTAAGCTAACCTTTTCTTTTCGTCGAGTTGCCTATGCATCCTGAGCAAGTTCCTTTTCTTGTGGTGAAGAAAGTACTGGTAGGCCGTTAGGTCCTCGTGTGTGGCTTCTGCTGTCATGGGGGCTGGGCCCGAGACTACGTCCCTTGCTCTTTGCCATGCGTCTGCTGACAGTCGAAGAGTTATCCATTCGCCTTTACGTGTTCCTTCTCTTCCTTGTATGATGCAATTGTTGGGTGGATCTCCTTCATTTCCGTGGTTTCCTGCATTGTCATCCAATAGAATGTCATTGGGATCAAGGATCGGATTACCATTGGAGTCGCGTGGTGTGGATGTTCCTTCGCCGATAATTACGCACACTTGATGGTGCGTCATGTACGAGTTGTTGCTGTTGTCATTGGATCCACATGAGACATTGTTTGAAAAACCAGTGAAATCCCATGGGTTTTGCTCTGGGTAGATTTCAGCCATCCTAATTCTGAAGTCAATGCTTTCATCGCCTTTGTTGGGTTCGGTGTTTGCTAGAGTTGAGTCGTGTGGTGGTGTTAGCTGGGAGCCAGACCCAAAGGAGAGACCGTCATATAGACCGGCCAGATCCCCTAAATCTGTGGATTTTCTGGAGTTTTCTTCACTGTTTGCCGGCTGGGGTGCGGCTTCTTCAGATGAGCCGACGGAAGATGCAGGTATCGCCGTAGGCGTGGCTACTATGACCGACGGACCCGAAGAGATCATGGCCAATAGGCAGAAATTCTTGGGTTCCTCCACCAGGAAGTGGAAGCTTCCGGTGATGAGATCGGATCTGCTATTGAAGTTGACGGGAACCGAAATAGGGGTGGACATGAGTGGATTCCCTAGTCGTGCTTTTGTTTGGTGAAGAGGGGACGGCTGAATCCATGACTCCTGCGTTCAGAGTTCCCACAGACGGTGCCAATTGATAAGGGGTAACCTCAGCAACGCCCATGGCGATGGACTTAGGGTTTCATGGGAAAGAGAATGCTAGGGATTTCGTCGGCTGAGACAAACAAGGGATTCGAAATCGTCTGATTTCTTATGAACAATATGATTACATGTTGCTCAAGGCCTTTTTGGTACCTCTCTATTGGATCCTCCCAGCCTTTATATAATAGGCTAGGTTCCGAGGCTGTATACGAATAGGTTACAAGTTACAATTACAACACTAATACAATGTCAGTTCCTATTTATTTTCTTGATCACCAAGATGAACTTTCTATCCGTCAGATGCTTCCTAAACTTTCCCCTACTCTTTATGGGCTTCATGGGCCATGAGCCTTTATGCAGCTAGGGTAATTAATCATAGGAACCTGATTAGCTATACCCATGTCACCGGTGCTCCTTTGGTTCACTACATATAGGCTGGGTAACTGATGATCAGAAGTGTGTTATTTCCACAAACATATGTGTTGATGTGACATGCTTGCTCTTGCACTAAGTGAAAAAATAGAGCTAGCAAGTTAAAAATACAACAAGTAGAATAATTAGGGGATACCCTTAGAGATGATGATATGCGCCCTTCGATGTTTCACTAAGTACAACGGGATGATTAGGTGGATTTATTTCTCGGTAGCACTATAAATATGCTGATATGACAAATGATCAGCTATTTCTTGTGAGCTCTATGAGTACTAAATTTTCCTCTTCAAAAAATAGTAGGGAAGTGCAACTACACATAACTGAGAGTACTACAAACATAAGAAATGATACAGTAACTCAACAGATTTAGGGCAACTCAACAGATTTAGGGCATAACACCCGCAAAAAAATAAAAAATTAGGGCATATCATGAAGAACAACTAAGGGTTGATTTACATGCACTCGTCAGCCTATAAATTCTTCCAGATATAGAAGATACATGAAACAAAGGTAGATCTCCTTATAAGTTGCAACATTTTATTCAACATCCACCATGAATTCAAATAGCATCACGATACTTTACGACATCTATCTATAGAGCAAGTCAGGAACAACCATATCAGAAATCATTTGGAGCCCCTTTGCTCAGACTGATTTTTTCTCACATATCTTATTCGTTACCACCTCACCAAATTCATATTGTACCCCAACCTTCAATGTTATCGAGATGTAGGAAGGAACATCAAACGCTCAGCTTGAGGTTGTCTTGCTACCGCCTGCAACACTAGAAAGCTGCTTAGCTAACTTCATTAGATGCTACTGAACATCAATGCATACAAGAAGCACTTCATAATAGCACAGATCATAATCAATATTTTTTGTACCATTAACAACTATGTAACAGCATGCCACCAATAAGTAAAATATTATTGATTAGGCTCTAAATATTCTCGCCTAGTTAAAAATTAGCTCTTTGACCTCAAGTTATTAGTCAAAAGTTGTACTAGTAAACATAAGAAATTGATGGATTCTTCGATTGCTACTTTATTGTTATCTTAGGGCATGAAAAATGCACGTCACTAATATGGGCACCTAAAGCGATAAACCAATCTCGCTACAGTTTACAAGATTACCACCGAATGAGTTAAGGTTTCAGAGGATTTGACCTAATCTGACTGGCCCTAGCTAAGTTCGTGGGCCTCCAGCTTCCAGTCGCCAGGCTTCTGCTTTAGTTGCTTTCCAATCGCCATTCCTTGAGGCCCATTCGCTATGGACTTGGGCTAGTCAAATCATCCTTCTGGGCTTACCTCAATTGGCATATCCTATCAGTAATCCCTGAGTGTGGAGAGTCCATGATAGGCAAGGCGAGTCCCCGAGCGTGCAAAGTCTGCGTGGGCAGCAAGTACGCGACAGGTGAGTCGAGTCACGGCATGCGAGTTGAGTCGCAAGTCCCCCAGTACGACGTTTAGCCGCAAAGGGTGGACGTGGCGACAAGTTGTCATAGCGAGCTCGATCGGACCATCGGTCAGACAAGTTGACGTGGCGGAATTGCTTTGGATTGATGAATTGCTGACTCATGTACTAACGAGCTCGTTGGGGAACACCAAGAGGAAGGTATGATGAGCACAGCAGTAAGTTTCCCTCAGTTATGAAACCAAGGTTATCAATCCAGTAGGAGCATGGAAACACCCCAAAGGTGTAGCTAGCTAAACTTTGGCAGGGCGCACTACCGGTGCTAGCAGCAACGTGGAGACCTGCATAACACAACCACAGAACTTTGTCCCCAACTTGCGATGAGGTTGTCAATCTCACCGGTTTTGCTGAAAACAATGGATTAAACGTATCGAGTGGAAGAAAGTAAGAGTTTGTAGAAAGTAAACACAAAATAGTAAACAGTTGATTGTAGATTAATAGTAAAAGAAAGGACCGGGGTTCATAGTTCACTAGAGGTGGCTCTCCTTAAGATAGATGACATGTTGGGTGAACAAATTACAGCGGGGCAATTGACAAACATCGAGAAAGCATACAAGCATATACTACTCATCTTGACTCCTTTGAGACTCGATTGAGCATTACAACATTATACATAGACCGCCATCCAACTGCATCTATGACTAATAATCCACCTTTAGGTTATCATCTGAATCCCCTCCAGTATTAAGTTGCAAGCAACGGATAAATGCATTATGAATTGCGTGTAAAGTAAACAATACGATTGTTCTATGAACAAAGGATTGTTGTTTTCTCCCTAGTAGCAATAGCACATCTGGTACCTTAGAGATTTCTGTCACTTCCCTAGATTACTAGAGGCATGAACCCACTATCAAGCATAAATACTAACTCTTGGAGTTGCTAGCATCTACTTGGCCAAGATAGATACTAACAACGGAAAGCATGGAAGATCACAAATAACAAAGATATGATAGAATCAATAATCAATCTGAAATAGCATCTCAATATCCATCGGATCCCCGCAAACACAACATGAAGAATTACAAATAGATGATCTTGATCATGAACGGAGCTCACAAGATCTAAACATGATAGCACAAAGGAGGGGAACCAGCCATCTAGCTACTACATGGACCCGTAGTCCAGAGATGAACTACGCACGCATCACACCGGAGGCTTGCATGATGATGAAGAAGGCCTCCAGGGTGAATTCCCCTCTCTGGCAGGGTGCTGGGAAGAGCTTCAGATCTCTCCCGATCTAGGGATGGAGATGACCGCGGCTACAGACTCTTTCGTGGAATTTTGATCGGGTACTTAGGGTTTCTGTATCGGAGGCAACTTATAGGTGGAAGGAGAGGCCGAGGAGGTGCCTAGGGTGGCCAGACGACCCCCTGGCGCGGGCTAGGCCTGGCCGTGCGGCCAGGTGGTGTGGCCGGTCCCCAGCCCCTCTCCGTCTCGTATTCTGGCTCTAGGTGTCCCTCGGTGAAAACCTGACTTTGGCTTTTGTCCCGTCCAATTCCGAGAATATTCATTTTTTGACTTTCCTGGAACCAAAAACAGCAGAAAACAGGAAGCTGGCACTGTGGCTCTTATTAATAGGTTAGTCCAAGAAATCATATTAAAAGTACTCCAAAGTATGGAGAAAACATAAGAAAGTAGATAAAACCAAGCATGGAACATCAAAAATTATGGATACGTTAGCAACATATAAACATCCCCAAGCTTAACTCCTGCTCGTCCTCGATTAGGTAAGTGATAAAAAGAAAGAATAATTTTTGAGGTGACAAGCACCATCATAAACTTGATCAAAGTATTTGTAAAACATTCGAAGCTGGGATCATATTACTTCAATCATAACATGAAAGACAAAGTTCTAGCAATAAGACAAAGAAACTATGTTGCAACATGAAAAGGCACAAACAAAAGATTGATGAATAACAATGCTTTGCAAGACGTTTGTTTGTTTCACATAAAGAAAACATAGCATAGTAGTATTCAGCTTGTCCCTCATAGAGTAGCAAACATAAATGCATAGGACACCTTCAAAGTTCATAAGAGTGACTAGATACAAATAGTTTAAAACAAGCAATATCAAAGTTATGCATCAATCAACAAGTCTTGGGACAATGCACATAGAACTAAGAATGGCCACTATGCTCTCAAAGTAGGTGCATACATGTAGAAGGTGGAGACTCAACAAAAAAAGTAAGAGAAAGGCCTTCATAGAAGGAAGCAGGGATTCAAGTTTCATAAAGATCTTCCAAAAATTATGGTACTTAATAGCTTTCAGCTCTCATTGCCCCTATCATAAGCATCTTGAAGTGATTAAGGTTAAAGTGAACAAACTATGGTGTATATGCTTGACGAAGTATAAGTTGGAAATCTCATGTCCCTTGAATACGAGGGCCGCTCCTCATGCTACTCAAGTTTAGTCACCGGTTAGTTCTTGTCATCGTAAGTACATATGTATCATAGAGAACCGCCAACGGGGTACCCCTTGCCCGATAATACGAAAGAATCCCCATATCAAAATGACAAGGCAAGCAGACAACGAGCATCTCAGCAATCTTCTTATTTACCATGGGAATATGGTACGTTTTTCTCTCTTTCCTATTTTCTCATATTTTTTCTTTTTCTCTTTTTTTCTCAATATCTGACTCTTTTTTTATAAGAAGAATGCTCCATAGACAGCTCATTATGGTTACGCTGCAGGTTTCCACCATGACAGCATGGATTAGACCAGCGGCCCAGGTGTTTCTCTAACACATATACATAACTCCATGGACTTACAAGCTCCCCTTTCATTTCACACCGATGACATCCATAGACAAAAGAGCATGATATCAACTAGGTACAAAGTAGAAGTGCAATGTTGAAAGAGTTCCTCATGACAGCATGATTCTGCTAACCACCAACAAATAAGTGCAAGCATATACAACATAGACGACACAATGGTTCAAGTTTATTAAGGGCAAGAAAAGTAAAGTGTGCCATCAAGTTCGTGAGAGCTTTAATCACTAGTTTTCTCATAACAAGATTAATTTGGAAGGTAAACAAAAGCATGAATATAATTGGAAAAGCATAAACTAGTAGGTAGGTATGGTGGACTCTTTGTAATAACTTGGTTTAGGGAGTTGGATGCATGAGTGGAACTCATACTTTCTTGTGGAGGCTAGCAAAAGACTGGGAGCGACAAACTAAGAGAGCAATAATGGCCATAATCATGCAGAGCGACAAAACATCATTGATGAAAGCATAAAGTGATACTACAAGTTGAAAACTAAGGTATAGTCATAACATGGTGTGAGCATGCGCCAAGTCAACCCACATAAAGCATCAAAGGAGAATACCACAATACTATGCTTTAATATGCTAAAACAACGCATGATTCTTCAAAGGCACATTAAGATATCTTAATTGTTTATAACAAGTCATGCTACAGCAAAGAATACTAAGCATAAAGCCAAAAAAATATCGAGCATGGCATGACAAAGCATAAGCCACAGTCAAAAACAAGCTCTCTTTACCACTTAAGCATGAACTTTCCTACTCTTTTTCCAATCCAAACGAAACTATTTGAAAACCAATGTATGAAAGAGGGGGTCCAGCCAATTTATTCAGAAAACTAAATAAACAAAGCAAATGAAAAACTAAAACAAAAACAAAAAAGAAGACGCTCCAAGAACAACACAACTGTGCATGAAACAATAAAAATGAAGTGTTTGGAAGAAACCCGGGATTTTTATTGATGAAGAGGGGGATGCCTTGGGCATCCCCAAGCTTTGACGCTTGTAATTCTTGGATATTTCTTGGGGTGACATGCGTGGCATCCCCAAGCTTGAGCTTTAGTCCATCCGTCATCTCATTACTCATTCCTTCCATACACCTCAAATTTTTCCTTCATACAAAACTTCACACAATCTTTATTAGCAACATTAGTGCACTGAAGATAATAAGTCTTTCGGTTCAGTTTCAACACCAATAAAACTTCCACTAAAACACAAGATACTGTAGCACTTCCCTCAAAAAGCTCAATTCCCCAAAAAAATCCAAAAAGGAACCAACAAGAAGCAAATGCAGAAAATGGCAGAAATCTGTCAAAACAGACCAGCAGGTAAAGACGATTTTTTTGGAAGACCTTCTGTTGCTCAAATCGAAAGGTGTTGAACTAACGAAAGTTAGATAACAACCTGGGGCAGAAGCACAAAAATTTACGCCTCAAAAGGATGTACAGAGATTTTACACGAATTTTTACGGTGAAGCATAGAAATCTGTTTCGGGACAGCAACTTTCCCAATCATTACTTCTCTCTCATTAGAGGTTACACTTGGCACAAAAAGCAAATAAAAAGGATAAGGAGTGGTTGTTACTGAAGTAATAACTTCCAAGACTCATCTAAAACTTTTGGGTTTTCTCCCAATAAGTACTTCTCTTTAACGCCTTTAAGTTAGGCATAAGAAGCAAGAAAAAGGATCAAGTGTTCTCAAATGAAGAAGCATTAAGAGCAAATTTTGTTTTCATAGGAGAGGCAAAATAAATCTTCTCTCTCTTCTTAGGGAAGTGTTCTATACCTTTCTTGAGTGGGAGTTGATATTTAATGGTGTCTTCTTTCATATCAATAATGGCACCAATAGTTCTAAGAAAAGGTCTTCCCAAAGTAATAGGACAAGAAGCATTGCATTCAACATCCAAAACATAGAAATCAACGGGGACATAGGCATTGCTAACCATAATAAGAACATCATTAATACTCCCCATGAGTTTCTTTTTAGCATTATCATCAAGTGGGACATTCAAATAACAATCTTCAGGTGGTGGCAAATCAAGCATATCATAAATCCTTCTAGGCATAATAGAAACACTACTATCAAGATCACATAAAGCTTTGAAATCAAAATCATTCACTTTCATATTAATGATGGGTTCCCAACCATCTTCTTGTTTTATAGGAATAGAAGCTTTGTGTTTCATCTTTTCTTCTTTAATCCTTATGAGAGCATTAGTAATGTGGTTTGTAAAGGCCATGTTCATAGCACTAGCATTAGGACTTTTAGAAAGTTTTTGTAGGAACTTAATAACTTCAGAGATATTGCAACCATCAAGATCAAAATCATAATTATCATCTAAAGTAGTAGAGCTATTACTAGCCTTAATACTAGTGGTAGTGATAGTAGAAACACTAATGTTTCTAGCAATTTCATCTTCTCTTTCCCATGTAGCTTGCAATTCAGCTAATAGTCTACCATTTTCATCAATTCTTACTTGTATGGCATTAGTATCTGCAAAGGGATTATCAATAGTTTCAGGTTTAGCAGCCATTTTATTCAAAGAAGATTGAACTTTAGCCAGTGATGCTATATTTCTTTCAGCATTAGAGAGTTTTTCCTCAATAGTTTTATTGAAAGCAGTTGGTTTACTAATAAAGTCCTTAAGCATAACTTCAAGTTCAGAGGGATCACTCCCATTGTTGTTGTAGGAATTTTCATAAGCATTACCATTGTTGGGAGGATATGGCTTATAATTGTTGTTACCAAAATTATTCCTATAGGCATTGTTGCTAAAATTATTATTTCTTATAAAGTTCACATCAACTTGCTCTTCTTGAGCAACCAAAGAGGCTAAGGGAACACTATTTGGATCAATATGGGCTTTCCCGTTAACAAGCATAGACATAATAATATCAATTTTATCACTCAAGGAGGAGGTTTCTTCAACAGAATTTACCTTGTTACCTTGTGGAGCTCTCTCAATATGCCATTCAAAATAGTTAACCATCATATTATCCAGAAGCTTTGTTGCAGCACCCAAAGTAATGGTCATAAAGGTACCTCCGGCGGCAAAATCCAATAGATTTCTTGAAGAATAGTTCAATCCTGCATAAAAAGTTTTGATAATTGATGACCCACAAGTATAGGGGGTGTATCCCAGTATTTTCGATAAGTAGAGTGTCGAACCCAACGAGGAGCAGAAGGTGCTGGCTAGTGGTATGGATCAGGAATTCTCTGCAAATACTTAGCAAACAGATTTTTAGGGGTTTTTATAAAGCAAGTAAACAAAGTACGAGTAAATAAAAGACAGTAGGAATAAATGCAGCAAGTGGCCCAATCCTTTATGCAGCAAAGGACAAGCCGGTTGTATTAGTTAAGATGACCAAACGTTCTTGAGGACACATGGGAAGACTGTCAAGTGCTTTCGCTTCATATAGTTGATTAATCTTCTCTAGCTTGCTAAATGTTGTGTGGGTGAACCTGTGCTAATGTACCGACCTTCCTAGGACTAATACATACTTGTGATTATACCCCTTGCAAACATCCGTAAGTACAAGAAAGTAATTAAGGTAGAAACCTAACCACAGCTTTAAACTCTAAGACCCTTACGTCCCTTGTGCAATGGTTTCCTAACGGGGGTTCAGGTTTCTGTCACTTCGGCAAACCCTACGATTAGTAGCCAAATACACAATGCATTCCCCTAGGCCCATATAGGTGAAGTGTCATGTAGTCGACGTTCACATGACACCACTAGAAGAAGTACACCACAACTTAAATATCAAACCATTGAATCTTTCTCAACACAACTCCACTACTAACAACATGACTTCTCCATGTCCTCAAGAACAAAACGAACTACTCACAAGAAATCATATGGATCATGATTAGAGATGGAATAATGATGTATAACAATCTGAACATAAACAATAATTCAATGGTTCACTCAATAGCATCAACTACAAAGAGTAATCAACACCGGGAAAGTTTCCCCTATGAACTATGCAAGATTCAACCCAATTGTTACAACAATATGGAGATGGTGATGAGGGTGCTGATGGTGATGATGATGATGATCCCAATGAAGTCCAGCTTGATGATGGTGTTGATGGCGATGATCTCCCCTCTCTAGGAAGGAATTCCCCCGACAGAAATCTGTCTGCCGGAGAGATCTTTCTCTCTCGGTGTTTTCCACCCTCTAGAGGCGGCGAAATCTTTCTGTGGTCGCTCCCCGAGTCTTAGGGTTTTGGGAGGATAATATACGCCAGAGGGGAGTGCCAGGGATGGACCAGGGCGGCCACACCACCTGGTGGCACGGCCTAGGCTGGCCTGCTCCAGGGGGTGGTGTGGGCCCCATGTGGCCCATCTCCAGCCGCCCTTCTGGCTTCCTTCGTCTTATGGAAAAATAGGATTTTCCGTATATTTTCCCGGATTTTCTGATCTTCGCGAATTTTGCCTCCAAACAACACCTTTTCCATCAGAATCCTGACTACAGCGGTCCATGCTCCAGAAGTCATCAATTATGCAAAAACAGATGAAATAACATAAGTATCACCTCTCAATACGAAATATATCAATGAATAACAGTGAATTATGACATAGAATAGTGATGCAAAATGGACGTATCAACTCCCCCCAAGCTTAGAATTCGCTTGTCCCCAAGCGAAACTGATCTCAATAAACATGTCCTCAGGTTTATGGAGTGAAGAGTCGATAAAAGAATACGGACAAGAAGCATCATATTCATCAATACATAGATCATAATAGAAGACAACTCACTATTATATAACTCAACTTGCAATGAGTAAAGGAAACACAATAAAGATACATAAAGTGAATCATAATTGGAATGGCAAACTTAGCTCTTGGTCGAAGAATAGTTGATAGTTTGCTGGAGTTCACAAATAACTGGTTTTCAATGATAGCTTTCAAAGTAGTAATCACCAAGATAAGAGCAAAGTGCAAAACAAGGAACATAAGAAACATGATTGAATAAATCATCATATGAATGAATGAAATACAACAACTCAAAATACTTGCTGAGATAGAAGGGAGTAGGTTTACTGACTCAACTACAAAGTAAAAGAAAGGCCCTTCACAGAGGGAAGCAGGGATTGCAAGTCTCATAAAGAGCTCCCAATAATTATGATACTTACTAGCTTTTAGCTCTCATTGCCCCTATCATAGGCATCTTTAGGTGATTATGGTTAAAGTGATCAAATATGAGGATATGCATTGACAAGTTGTAAATTGAGAATCTCATGTCCCTTGAATACGAGAGTCGCTCCTCATGCTACTCAAGTTTAGTCACCGGTAAGTTCTTATCATCGTAAGCATATGTGTAACATAGAGAACTGCCAACGGGGTACCCCTTGCCCGATGATACGGAAGAATCCCCATATCAAAATGACAAGGCAAGAAGACAACAAGCATCTCAGCAATCTTCTTATTTACCATGGGAATATGGTGCTTTTTCTCTCTTTCCTCTTTTCATAATCTCTTTTTTCTTTTTCTCTTTTTTCTCAATATCAGACTCTCTTTTTTATAAGAAGAATGCTTCATAGATGCTTGTTATGGTTACGCTGCAGGTTTCCACCATGTCAGCATGGATTAGACCAGCGGCCCAGGCGTTTCTCTAACACATATGCATAACTCCATGGACTTACAAGCTCCCCTTTCATTTCACACCGACGACATCCATAGACAAAAGGACATGATATCAACTAGGTACAAAGTACAAGTGCAATGTTGAAAGCGTTCCCCATGACATCATGGTTCTACTAATTCACAACTTACAAAGCGCAAGCATATACACAACATAGGTGAGTACAATTGTTGAAGTTTATTAAATGCAAGAAAGTAAAGTGTGCCATCAAGTTCGTGAGAGCTTTAGTCACTACTTTTCACATAACAAGTTTAATTTGGGAGATAGATAAAACAAGAATTTACTTGGAATAGCAATAATGCTAAAAGGTAGGTATGGTGGACACAAATGGCAAAGGTTTTGGTTTAAAGGAGTGGATGCACGAGAACAATTCCCTCTCAGTATAGGTTTTTGGCTAGCAAGTATAAGAGTTGAAGGAAACAACCAAACATACAAGTGATAAAAACAAGCATGCAATCTTCTTTGGAAGCACAAAAGATCTTAACTAGAGAATACTAAACTTATGAGCAAATCAAGAAAGAAAGATGATGAAATTATTTTTCTTTAAAGGTACTTTTATCTTTTCTTTCAACTCTCGAAAATAGTGTGCTACTGACCGAGCCAGGTTTGCCAAAACCAACTAAATTAACTCAATGATCCCAAAGTGATAACAATACTAATAACAAGATCAATCATATAACCACGAATTTAAAACTAATATAAGCTATGAAAAAGAGTGAATGATAGAACTTCTCATTAATATTCCATAACGGAAACTCACACCAAGGGATACATATCTAACAAGAGAGGGGACACTTCCATAATGCAAACCATCCTACATAATAACTTCTCTATTCATGATATGACTCTACTTAAAAAGGTAAAAAGATAGAAGATAGTGATGTGATACCACGGCACTCCCCCAAGCTTGGAACAAACCAAGGGGATGCCAAACCTGATGACGAATTACTCCTTTGGTGGTGGTGGTATCCTTTTCTTAGTTGACGTGAGGAAATCTTCCAGCATCTTGTGAAGCCTATTATTCTCCCATTGAAGCATGTCCACCTTCCTCTGCAAGTCTCGGTACTTATCGCAGAACTCCTTACAGACTCGTAGGGCTTCCGTTGATGTAGGGCAAGAGACTAAAGTTACCAGCCCCTAATTGGGGTCTTGGAGATCCTCCTCCATAGGCTCCTCTCCTTTATCCTTGGCAGACACCATTGTGCTTCTAAGCTTTCAAAGATAGTTCCTGGTAGAAATAGATTGAAACGAAAACACGATATATGAACCTCGGGGGATCCGGGGGGTTATATATTATGAAGTTTCACAACAAAAGGAAGGTACTGGGAGAAAACGAGTCGGAGGCGGAGTCCGGAGTGGCCACACCACCTGGTGGTGCAGCCAGGGGTGGGCCCGCGCCACCGGGTGGTGTGAGCCACCCTGGCTCCGTTTCCATCCCTTTTTTGCTTCGTAGCTTTCCTTATTGACTAAAAACTGCAAAAATATAGTTGGATAGTATTTTCGCAGAACTTTTCTTACCAGAACTGTTACCTATTTGAAAACAGACTCTGCAGGTTTCTGATTTTGGTATCTAGTAGATTCTTCTGGAGTCATCACTTTAATATCATCGATATCTTCATCTTCATACACTTATTACTTGAGTCATAAAACCCATCTCTTCCTTATTACACCATTATCTCCACTTTCTAGAAATTTCTTTCACACAAAACTGCACACAGTTCTCATTAGCAACATTAGTATAAGTGAAGTGGTCAGACCTTTTGTGTCCAAATTCAACTTAAAACCATCAAAACATAAGCTACTGCAGCAACTCCTTCCAAAAACCCAAAAAGAATTCAAAAAGGAAATCAAATAAAGAAGCAAATGCAAGAGTGGCAAAATCTGTCAAAACAGACCAGCAGGTAAAGATCAATTTTTTCGAAAATCTTCTGTTGCTCAAATCAAAAAGTGCCAAACTAACGAAAGTTAAATAACAACCTGGGACAGAAGTACAAAAATTACAGCTCAATCCAACATACAGATATCTCTCACGAATTTTTACGGTGAAGCACAAAAATCTGTTTCGGGACAACAACTTCCCCAAATCTTACTTCTCTCTCATTAGAGGTTGATCTTGACACAAAAACCAAACAAAACGGATAAGGAGCGGTTATTTCCAAAGTAATAACTTCCAAGACTCAAAGAAACAAAAACAAACTGAAAGCAAAAAACAAATTGGGTTGTCTCCCAAAAAATCTCTTTCTTTATAGCCATTAAGATGGGCATGATAATTTTGGAGATGCTCACATAGGAATATGAATTGAAGTGAAAGAGAGCACTAAGAAGCAAAAATACACACATTTAAGTCTAACCCACTTCCTATGCAAGGGAGTTTTGTAAACAAACAAGTTGTTGAAGCCAGAGGCTACTTGCATAAGAAGGCAAAAGAAGTGCAATATAAAAACTTTCAGCATAAAATGAGGAAACTTGATATTATTGATATGCATAAGAACACTTTTCCCTCTCTCATAGTAACTTTCGGTATCATGCATAAACTTAACAATATAGCTATCACAAGGACCATCATAGCAATGATCACTTATTCTAACAGAAAACACAGGAATACTAGCTCTCATAACACTACTTTGTGAAAAAATATTAGAGGTATCCTTACAAAGGATAGGGTGTCCCTCTTTATCATATTTAGTAACAAAGTCTTTCACATTTGCTATTATAGGTTTATCAACCATTTGTTTATCAGGTTCAATAGCTTTATTTGCACTTTCATTAACCATACTAACTATCATAGAATGTTCCCTTATCTTAACTGGGAAAGGCATTTTCTCAATGTAAGGTTTAGGTAAAACATGATTAGCAGTATAAACTTCAGTATTTCTTGTAGGAACACTCTTAGAAATATCTTTATAAGGTTCATGATACTTATTCCACTTTTTTTAGGCCTACTTCAATGTAGGAAGCAAAAGCCTTAAAATAAGAAGCAATAGCTTGAGAGTCTAGACCATAAGCATTTTTAATATATTGAAAGTCATTAGTTCCCATAAAAGATTCAATGCATTCATAATCATAATTTATAACTAACTTTCTACCTTTGTCATTCTCCCAAGCTTCAGCATTGTCTTGAATACGGTCCAGAAGATCCCATTTAGCTTCTTCTTCCATGCGAGTGAATGATCCAGCACAAGAAGCATCCAATAAATCCTTATCATGTAAAGAAAGCCTTGAATAAAAGTTATTGATAATAATATTGTTGGGGAGCTCATGAATGGGACATTTGAGCATTAGTAACTTTAATCTCCCCCAAGCTTGAGCTGTACTCTCTCCATCAAGAGGCCAAAAGTTGTATATTTGATTCCGATCTTTATGAATCTCACTAGGAGGATAAAACTTTGAATAAAAGAGAGGCACTATTTCCTCCCATTCTAGAGCTTGACCATTCTTCAGCAGCTTATACCATTCCTCAGCTCTTCCTTTTAGTGACAATGAGAATAACTTCTTCTTAACTTGATCTGTAGTAATACCTGCACACTTGAACAACCCGCATAATTCGTGTATAAAAAGCAAATGATCACCGGGATGGACAGTTCCATCCCCAACATAGTAGTTATCCATAACACGATCAATAATACTTGTAGGTATTTTGAAAACATCATTCTCAGCAGGTGGTGGCTTATCTACTACCTTAGAAGTGGTAGTAGCATTACCAAATAAGAAACTCAGCGAATTATCCATAACAAAAATAAAGCAACTAACAGAAGTAAACAATACTCACAGTAGAAGTTTCCTTTACCAGTTCCACTTTCCAATAGCGCTTCACTCCCCGGCAACGGTGCCAGAAAATAGTCTTGATGACCCACAAGTATAGGGGGTGTATCACAGTATTTTCGATAAGTAAGAGTGTCGAACCCAATGAGGAGCAGAAGGTGCTGGCTAGTGGTATGGATCAGGAAATCTCTGCAAAAACTTAGCAAACCGATTTTTAGGGGTTTTTGATAAAGAAAGTAAACAAAGTACGAGTAAATAAAAGACAGTAGGAATAAATGCAGCAAGTGGCCCAATCCTTTATGCAGCAAAGGACAAGCCGGTTGTATTACTTAAGACGACCAAACGTTCTCGAGGACACATGGGAAGACTGTCAAGTGCTTTCGCTTCATATAGTTGATTAATCTTCTCTAGCTTGCTAAGTGTTGTGTGGGTGAACCTGTGCTAATGTACCGACCTTCCTAGGACTAATACATACTTGTGATTATACCCCTTGCAAACATCCGTAAGTACAAGAAAGTAATTAAGGTAGAAACCTAACCACAACTTTAAACTCTAAGACCCTTACGTCCCTTGTGCAATGGTTTCCTAACGGGGGTTCAGGTTTCTGTCACTCCAGCAACCCCTACGATTAGTAGCCAAATACACAATGCATTCCCCTAGGCCCATATAGGTGAAGTATTATGTAGTCGACATTCACATGACACCACTAGAAGAAGTACACCACAACTTAAATATCAAACCATTGAATCTTTCTCAACACAACTCCACTACTAACAACATGACTTCTCCCATGTCCTCAAGAACAAAATGAACTACTCACAAGACATCATATGGATCATGATCAGAGATGGAATAATGATGTATAACAATCTAAACATAAATAATAATTCAATGGTTCACTCAATAGCATCAACTACAAAGAGTAATCAACACCAGGAAAGTTTCCCCTATGAACTATGCAAGATTCAACCCAATTGTTACAGCAATATGGAGATGGTGATGAGGGTGCTGATGGTGGTGATGATGATGATGATCCCGATGAAGTCCAGCTTGATGATGGTGTTGATGGCGACAATCTCCCCTCTTCGGAAAGGAATTCCCCCGTCAGAAATCTGTCTACCGGAGAGATCTTTCTCTCTCGGTGTTTTCCGCCCCGCAGAGGCGGCGGAATCTTTCTGTGGTTGCTCCCCGAGTCTTAGGGTTTGGGAGGATAATATACGCCAGAGGGGAGTGCCATGGGTGGACCAGGGCGGCCACACCACCTAGTGGCGCGGCGTAGGCTGGCCCGCGCCAGGGGGTGGTGTGGGCCCCTTGTGGCCCATCTCCAGCCCCCCCCTCCTTCTGGCTTCCTTCGTCTTCTGGAAAAATAGGATTTTCCATATATTTTCTCGGATTTTCTAATCTTCACGAATTTTGCCTCCAAACAGCACCTTTTCCATCAGAATTCTGACTGCAGCGGTCCATGCTCCAAAAGTCATCAACCATGCAAAAACAGATGAAATAACATAAGTATCACCTCTCAATATGAAATATATCAATGAATAACAGTGAATTATGACATAGAATAGTGATGCAAAATGGACGTATCAATAATCATCCAAGCAGTCAGTCCATGAGTGGCACAATTCTTTACCAAATATTTCATTCTTTCCCAAGTTTGAGCAACATGTTCATTATCAGATTGTTTAAACTTCATTATTTCACTTCTCATAGATATAATCTTAGCAGGAGGATAGTATTTTCCAATGAAAGCATCTTTGCGTTTAGTCCAAGAATCAATACTATTCCTAGTTAAGGAATTCAACCATTCTTTAGCTTTTCCTCTCAAAGAGAAAGGAAACAATTTAAGCTTAATAATATCTCCATCTATATCCCTATGCTTTTGCATCTCACAAAGTTCAACAAAGTTATTTAGATGGGCAGCAGCATCTTGATTACCAATACCAGAAAATTGTTCTCTCATAACAAGATTGAGTAAAGCAGGTTTTATTTCAAAGAAAGTTGCTTCAGGAACAGTTTGGAGCAATAGGTGTGCTCATAAAATCATTGTTGTTGGTGCTAGTGAAGTCACACAACTTAGTGTTTTCAAGAGTAGTCATTTTTTGTGTTTTAATAAAGAAAGCAAACTTGTAAAACTAATTTTTTTTGTGTTTTTGATAAAGAAACAAGCAAACAAAGCAAAAGTAAACTAAGCAAAACAAAAATAACAAAGTAAAGAGATTGGTCATGAGGGACTCCCCTTGTGAAGATGTCCTTGACTCCCCAGCAACGGCGCCATAAAAATACTTGCTGACTCCTGTACTAATGAGCTCGTTGGGGAACCCCAAGAGGAAGGTATGATGAGCACAACAGTAAGTTTCCCTCAGTTATGAAACCAAGGTTATCAATCTAGTAGGAGCAAGGAAACACCCCAAAGGTGTAGCTAGCTGAACTTTGGCAGGGCGCACTACCAGTGCCAGCAGCAACGTGGAGACCTGCACAACACAACCACAGAACTCTGTCGCCAACTTGCGATGAGGTTGCCAATCTCACCGGTTTTGCTGAAAACAAAGGATTAAATGTATCGAGTGGAAGAAAGTAATAGTTTGCAGAAAGTAAACACAAAACAGTAAACAATTGATTGTAGATTGATAGTAAAAGAAAGGACCGGGGTCCATAGTTCACTAGAGGTGGCTCTCCTTAAGATAGATGACATGTTGGGTGAACAAATTACAGCGGGGAAATTGACAAACATCGAGAAAGCATATAAGCATATACTACTCATCTTGACTCCTTTGAGATTCGATTGGGCATTACAACATTATACATAGACCGCCATCCAACTGCATCTATGACTAATAATCCACCTTCAGGTTATCATCTGAATCCCCTCCAGTATTAAGTTGCAAGCAACGGATAATTGCATTATGAATTGCGTGTAAAGTAAACAATACGATTGTTCTATGAACAAAGGATTGTTGTTTTCTCCCTAGTAGCAATAGCACATCTGGTACCTTAGAGATTTCTGTCACTGCCCTAGATTACTAGAGGCATGAACCCACTATCAAGCATAAATACTAACTCTTGGAGTTGCTAGCATCTACTTGGCCAAGATAGCTACTAACAACGGAAAGCATGGAAGATCATAAATAACAAAGACATGATAGAATCAATAATCAATCTGAAATAGCATCTAAATATCCATCGGATCCCCGCAAACACAACATGCAGAATTACAAATAGATGATCTTGATCATGAATGGAGCTCACAAGATCTAAACATGATATCACAAATGAGGAGAACCAGCCATCTAGCTACTACATGGACACGTAGTCCAGAGATGAACTACTCACGCATCATACCGGAGGCTTGCATGATGATGAAGGCCTCTAGGGTGAATTCCCCTCTCCGGCAGGGTGCCGGGAAGAGCTTCAGATCCCTCCCGATCTAGGGATGGAGATGACAACGGCTACAGACTCTTTCGTGGAATTTTGATCGGGTACTTAGGGTTTCTGTATCGGAGGCAACTTATAGGTGAAAGGAGAGGCCGAGGGGGTGCCTAGGGCGGCCAGACCACCCCCTGGCATGGGCTAGGCCTAACCGCGTGGCCAGGTGGTGTCGCCGGGCCCCAGCCCGTCTCCGTCTCGTATTCTGGCTCCAGGTCTCCCTCGGTGAAAAACTGACTTTGGCTTTTGTCCCGTCCAATTCCGAGAATATTCATTTTCTGATTTTCCTAGAACCAAAAATAGCAGAAAACAGGCAGCTGGCACTATGGCTCTTGTTAATAGGTTTGTCCAAGAAATCATATGAAATGTACTCCAAACTATGGACAAAACATAAGAAAGTAGATAAAACCAAGCATGGAGCATCAAAAATTATGAATATGTTAGCAACGTATCATGAATCTGCATCTAAAAAATAGTATAATACTAGAGGAAATATTCTTAGCTTGTGGTTTACAGAACAAGTCAAATAATTAGAACCATAACACCATAAAACAGCTTGTAGTCGTAGTATTTGTAGTCGTCAGGGATAGCCATGAACGTGGAACTTGCGAAGCTGATACATTGCTAACGTATTTATAATTTTTGATGTTCCATGCTTGGTTTTAACTACTTTATTATGTTTTGTCCACACTTTCAAGTACTTTTCATATGATTTCTTGGACTAACCTATTAACAAGAGTCACAGTGCCAGCTGCCTGTTTTCTGTTGTTTTTGGTTTCAGGAAGTCAGAAAATGAATATTCTCGGAATTGGACGGGACAAAATCCAAAGTCAATATTTCACCGGGGGGAACACGGAGCCAAAACATAAGACGGAGAGGGGCCAGGGGCCAGCCACACCATAGGGTGGCGCGGGTCCCCCTTGGCCGTGCCACCAGGTGGTGTGGGCCCCTCCGGCCTCCACCGACCTTGCCCTTTCGCCTATATATTCCTCCCGATGCGAAAACCCTAAATCATCAAGCCTCCAGCCACGAAAAGTTCCGCAGCGTCGCCGCCACCGAAGGGGAGATTCGGGGGACAGAAAGTCTCTGTTCCAGCACCCTGCCAGAACATGGAAGTGCCCCTAGAGCCATCTCCATCGATCTCCACCACCATCTCCATCACTGTTGCTGATTCCCATGATGATGAGGGAGTAGTTCTCTCTCGAGGCTAAGGGTTCTACCGGTAGCTATGTGTCCATATCTCTCTCTATGCATGATCCTATTGTGATCATGAGCTTTGTAATCAAGTAGATCTACTTTGCTACTCAAGTGCTTTAATAGATCTCTGCTCTCCCCATGTGTGTGAAAGTGACAGCGTGCACACCATGGTGGCACTTAGGCTAGAGATTACAAATACTTGTTATGAGTTATATTTGGAGTTGGATGTCTTTATGAAATTGTGGTGTTTGTTGGATCCATCTAGTACTCAAGGTGACAGTGTGGGGTTATCTAGATGCGGAAAGATGAACTTTGAGGTGTGTTGTTATAGCCCTACCAACGATTAGAGTGTCCAACCGGAGAGTAGTTCATCGTAGTATCATAACGAAGAATATATTTATATGAGAGTGTTCACTAGTGAAAGTATGATCCCTAGGCCTTGTTTCTAAGCACTGAAACACCGTTTGCTATTAGATCTGTTACATGTTTGCTTTCTTCCATCTTTATTTTAGTTTGCCTTTAGTCTCTTCCACACCATCAAGTTATTTTCTATCACCATTATCACTTATAATTATCTATACCACTTGTATTTCACTATCTCTTCACCGAACTAGTGCACCTATACACCTGACAAGTGTATTGGGTGTGTTGGGGACACAAGAGACTTCTTGTATCTTGATTGTAGGGTTTCTTGAGAGGGAATACCTTTGACCACTTCCTTCCTGAGTTCGATAAACCTTGGGTGATCCACTTAAGGGAAAACTTGCTGCTATTCTACAAACCTCTACACTTGGAGGCCCAACAACTGTCTACAAGAATAGAAGTGCGTAGACATCAAGCTATTTTCTAGCGCCGTTGCCGGGGAGGTAAGGTAAAAGGTACTCACATCGTCCGGTGTGAGTGCTCGAAGTTATTTCCTTTAGATTCTGCAATTTTGTCTTTTTGTTTCTTGTTTTCACTAGTTAGGCTTAATGGAAAACAACAACAAAATTAGAGAGCTTTTTAGTATTTTCCCTAAGGTAGAACATGAATTCTTTGAAAATAAAATTAAAAAACCCTTGGAACCTTCTTTGCATGCTAATAGCAATGTTATTAGTATGAATCTTTTGAACACCTTTGTTACTAATGTTGTGGAAACATCTAAGCTTGGGGAAGTTAGCTTTTATGAAAATGATCTTTTTAGTTCCCCAGTTTTAAAGAAGAAAATTTGCTCTGATGATACTTTATCTCCCATATGTGGTAATTCTAATGTACTTGTGATATTTGAAATCCACATACTGAAAGCATCCCTTTTAAAATACCAATAAAAATTGTTGAACGTGTTATGAACAACTCTTATTTTGGAGATGGAACTGTCCTTCCTGGTGATCATTTACTCTTTATACATGAATTATGAAGGTTGTTCAAGTGTGCAGGTATTTCAATGAACCAAGTTAAGAGGAAGCTATTCTCTTTATCACTTAAGGGCAAAGCAAGGGAGTGGTATGAGCTACTAGATGATCCTAATCATTTGGAGTGGAAGGAACTTGAATCTCTCTTTTACTCTAAATTTTATTCTCCTCATGAAATTCATAAAGATAGGAATTATATTTATAATTTTCATCCTCATGATGGAGAAAGTATTGCCCAAGCATGGGGGAGATTGAAGTCACTAATGCTCAAATGTCCCATTCATGAGCTCCCCAGGAATATTGTTATTAATAATTTCTATGCAAGGCTTTCAGGACATTACAAGGACTATCTAGATACTTGTTTAGAGGGATCCTTCACGAGTAATGAGTTCAAAGCTAAGTGGGATCTTCTTGAAACAATTCAAAGCAATACCGAAGATTGGGATAACAACAAAGGTAAAGAACCAGATATAAACTATGAGTATGATTGCATTAAGTCTTTCGCTGAAACTGCTGATTTTCAGGAGCTTAGTGCTAAATATGGTCTTGATCCTCAAATTCTTATTGATTGTTTTAAAACCTTTTCTTCTCATATTAATGCTCCTAAAGAAAAGTGAGACATGTATCATGAGCCTTTTAAAGACACTTGCATGGAAAATGAAATTGTTGTTAATGATAGCAATAAACATGCTCAAACCTCTGAAAGTACTATTTCTTATAAGCATGTTAATTTTTGTGGGATAAATAGACCTTGTTAGAGTAATCAAGTTGAAGAAGAATATTGTATCACCCATAGGAATGAAAAAACTAGAATATGGTATAGGGCTCTAAATGATCTTGGTAAAAAAGTTTGTGCCATGTATCCTTTTATTTGTGAACTTTGCTTTGAAGTGGGTCGTTTCAATTTCCAATGCCCAGGCCATAATAATAGCCCTTATAATCCAATGAGTACTGCAAGTTTGTATTGTGATGACATGATCACTCCTAATCAGCATGATGAACTTACATTATTTTTGGGGTGTGAAGAGTTATCAAGAAAAACCTCTTTGGTAGATATGGGTGCTTTTGATATGAATAGTGTCCTGCATGGTTGTCATCTTTATTGTGTTGATAATTGTCACACAATACTTACATACAAAATATTATAGAAGATGAGATTTTACCAAAATATGACAGGACTAATATGTGTTTTGATCTTATTAATGAAAAGAAGGAATCCTCCAAAGTTTCTTCTATCGTCTCTAACAATAAACCAGGGTATATGGAGAAGCTTCCTTTCAAGCCTCTCCCTCCTAAAGAGAAGAAGAAAAAGAAGAAGAGGAGGAGTAAAAGAAGAGAGGAAACAGTATTTTCCCCTAAGCATGTTGCTCCTATTATAGATTTTGATGAGTCTGAACTCGATGATGTTCCTATGCCTATTACCTATAGTAGTGATCATGATTGGGAAAAGCACACTACTTTTGATATTGAAAATGATGATATTAATAATTTCTATACTATTAGTGTTATCCATGTTCCTTCCAATGATGATGCGTTTACAAATGAACACACTTTGAAAGATAACTATTCTATTGCTTATGATGATACTATACCTCCAATATATGATGATTGCAATGATGAATATGATATTTTCAGTCCACCTACTATTGAGGAAGAAATTAATTATGATTACAATATGCCTCCTATATTTGATGATTATGGTGATGAGAATAATAATGATAGCTACTTTGTTGAATTTTCTCCCACTACAGTTAATAAGAATGACTATGTTTATGTGGGGACTATTAATTCTTTTATGCATGTGGCTCCTGATAAGAATATTTTATGTGATAGTTATATAGTTAATTTTATTCATGTTGCTACTGAAAGTTATTATGAGAGAGGGAAACATGGTCTTATGTATCTCAATAATATTAAGTTTCCCCTCTTTATGTTGAAAGTCTTGAAGTTGCACTTGTTTTGCTTTACTATGGTTGCTTTGTGCTTTCATGACTTGTTTCTTTACAAGATTCCTATGCATAGGAAGTGGGTTAGACTTAAATGTTCTTTGAATTTGCTTCTTGATGCTCTCTTTTACTTTAATTCATATTTCTTATGTGAGCATCTTCTCAAACTATCATGCCTAACTTAAAGGCGTTAAAGAAATGTACTTATTGGGAGATAACCCAAAAGTTTTAGATGAGTCTTGGAAGTTATTACTTCTCCTTATCCTTTTTATTTGCTTTTTGTGCCAAGAGTAACCTCTAATGAGAGAGAAGTAATGATTGGGAAAGTTTGTTGTCCCGAAACAGATTTCTGTTCTTCACCATAAAAATTCGTGTAAAATCTCTGTACGTCCTTTTGAGGCGTGAATGTTTTTGCTTCTGCCCCAGGTTATTACCTAACTTTCATTAGTTCAACACTTTTCGATTTGAGTAACAGAAGGTCTTCGAAAAAATTCGTCTTTACCTGCTGGTCTGTTTTGACAGATTTCTGCCATTTTCTGCATTTGCTTCTTGTTGGTTCCTTTTTTAGTTCCTTTGGGGAATTGAGATTTTTGAGGGAAGTGCTACAGTAGCTTGTGTTTTAATGGAAGTTTATTTGGTTTTATAACTGAACCTAAATACTTATTATCTTGAGTGCACTAATGTTGCTAATAAAGATTGTGTGAAGTTTGGTATGAAGGAAAAATTTCAGGTGTATGGAAGGAATGAGTAATAAGATGAAGGATGGACTAAAGCTCAAGCTTGGGGATGACACGCGTGTCACCCCAAGAAATATCCAAGAAGTACAAGCGTCAAATCTTGGGGATGCCCAAGGCATCCCCTTCTTCATCAATAAAAATCCCAGGTTTCTTCCAAACGCTTCATTTTTATTGTTTCATGCACAGTTGTGTGGTTCTTGAAGCGTCTTCTTTTTTGTTTTCATTTTGGTTTTTCATTTGCTTTGTTTGCTTTGTTTGCTGAATAAATTGGTTCGACCTACTCTTTCATACATTGGTTTTCAAATAGTTTGGCCTTGTTTGGAAAAGAGTAAGAAAGCTCATGCTTAAGTGGTAAAAAGAGCTTGTTTTTTAATGTGGCCTATGCTTTGTCATGCCATGCTTGATATTGTTTTGGCTTTATGCTTAGTATTCTTTGCTGTAGCATGACTTGTTATAAACAATTGAGATTGCTTAATGTTCCTTGGATGAATCATGCGTTGTTTTAGCATATTAAAGCATAGTATAGTGGTATTCTCCTTTGAGGCTTTATTTGGGTTGACTTGGCGCATGCTCACACCATGTTATGACTATCTCAAGTCACCATAGCCTTTATGATCCTTTAGTTTTCAACTTGTAGTATCACTTTATGCTTTGATCAATGATGTTTTGTCACTCTGCATGATTATGGCCATTATTGCTCTCTTAGTTTGTCGCTCCCAGTCTTTTGCTAGCCTCCACAACCAAGTATGAGTTCCACTCATGCATCCAACTCCCTAAACCAAGTTATTCCAAAGAGTCCACCATACCTACCTACTAGCTTATGCTATTCCAAGTATATTCATGCTTTTGTTTACCTTCCAAATTAAACTTGTTATGAGAAAACTAGTGATTAAAGCTCTCACGAACTTGATGTCACACTTTACTTTTATTGCCCTTAATAAACTTGAACCACTGTGTCGTCTATGTTGTATATGCTTGCAATTATTTGTTGGGAATTAGCAGAACCATGCTTTCATGGGGAACGCTTTCAACATTGCACTTGGTACTTGTACCTAGTTGATATCATGCTCTTTTGTATATGGATGTCATCGGTGTGAAATGAAAGGGCAGCTTGTAAGTCCATGGAGTTATGTATATGTGTTAGAGAAACGCCTGGGCCGCTGGTCTAATCCATGATGACATGGTGGAAACCTGCAGTGTAACCATAATGAGCTGTCTATGAAGCATTCTTCTTATAAAAAAAGAGTCCTATATTGAGAAAAAAGAGAAAAGAGATATGAGAAAAGAGGAAAGAGAGAAAAATCACCATATTCCCATGGTAAATAAGAAGATTGCTGAGATGCTTGTTGTCTGCTTGCCTTGTCATTTTGATATGGGGATTCTTCCGTATCATCGGGCAAGGGGTACCCCGTTGGAGGTTCTCTATGATACACATGTACTTACGATGACAAGAACTTATCGGTGACTAAACTTGCGTAGCATGAGGAGCGGCCCTCATATACAAGGGACATGAGATTTCTAACTTATACTTCGTCAAGAATGTCCACCATAGTTTGTTCACTTTAACCTTAATCACTTCAAGATGCTTATGATAGGTGCAATGAGAGCTGAAAGCTAATAAGTACCATAATTTTTGGAAGCTCTTTATGAAACATGAATCTCTGCTTCCTTCTATGAAGGCCTTTCTTCCACAATTATATTGAGTCTCCACCTTCTACCTTTATGCACCTACTTTGAGAGCATAGTGGCCATTCTTAGTTCTATGTGCATTGTCCCAAGACTAGTTGATTAATGCATAACTTGATATTGCTTGTTTTAAACTATTTGTATCTAGTCACTCTTATGAACTTTGAAGGTGTCCTATGCATTTATATTTGCTACTCTATGAGGGACAAGACTAATACTATTATGCTATGTTTTCTTTATGTGAAACAAACAAACGTCTTGCAAAGCATTGTTATTCATGAATCATTTGTTTGTGCCTTTTCATGTTGCATCATAGTTCCTTTGCTTATTGTTAGAACTTTGTCTTTCATGTTATGATTCAAGTACTATGATCCCAACTGTCAATGTTTTACAAATACTTTGATCAAGTTTATGATGGTGCATGTCACCTCAAAAATTATTCTTTCTTTTTATCACTTACCTACTCGAGTACGAGCAGGAGTTAAGCTTGGGGATGTTGATACATTGCTAACGTATCTATAATTTTTTATGTTCCATGCTTGGTTTTATCTACTTTCTTATGTTTTTTCACACTTTGGAGTACTTTTCATATGATTTCTTGGACTAACCTATTAACAAGAGCCACAATGCCAGCTGCCTATTTTCTACTGTTTTTGGTTTCAGGAAGTCAGAAAATGAATATTCTCGGAATTGGACGGGACAAAAGCCAAAGTCAATATTTCAACTGGGGGAACACGAAGCCAGAACATGAGACGGAGAGGGGCCAGGGGCCAGCCACACCATAGGGTGGCGTGGGTCCCCCTTGGCCGCGCCACCTGGTGGTGTGGGCCCCTCCGGCCTCCACCGACCTTGCCCTTTCGTCTATATATTCCTCCTGATGCGAAAACCCTAAATCATCAAGCCTCTAGCCACGAAAAGTTCCGCAGTGCCGCCGCCACGGAAGGGGAGATTCGGGGGACAGAAAGTCTCTGTTCCTGCACCCTGCCGGGACAGGGAAGTGCCCCCTAAGTCATCTCCACCACCATATCCATCGTCGTTGCTGATTCCCATGATGATGTGGGAGTAGTTCTCTCTCGAGACTAAGGGTTCTACCGGTAGCTATGTGTTCATCTCTCTCTCTATGCATGATCATATTGTGATCATGAGCTTTGTAATCAAGTAGATCTACTTTGCTACGCAAGTGCTTTAATAGATCTCTGCTCTCCCCATGTGTGTGAAAGTGACAGCGTGCACACCATGGTGGCACTTAGGCTAGAGATTACAAATACTTGTTATGAGTAATATTTGGAGTTGGATGTCTTTATGAAATTGTGGTGTTTGTTGGACTCATCTAGTACTCAAGGTGACAGTGTGGGGTTATCTAGATGCGGAAAGATGAACTTTGAGGTGTGCTGTTATAGCCCTACCAATGATTAGAGTGTCCAACCGGAGAGTACTTCAGTGTAGTATCATAAGGAAGAATATATTTATATGAGAGTGTTCACTAGTGAAAGTATGATCCCTAGGCCGTATTTCTAAGCACTGAAACACCGTTTGCTATTAGATCTGTTACATGTTTGCTTTCTTCCATCTTTATTTCAGTTTTCCTTTAGTCTCCTCTACACCATCAAGTTATTTTCTATCACCGTTACCACTTATAATTATCTATACCACTTGTATTTCACTATTTCTTCGCCGAACTAGTGCACCTATACACCTGACAAGTGTATTGGGTGCGTTGGAGACACAAGAGACTTCTTGTATCTTGATTGCAGGGTTGCTTGAGAGGGAATACCTTTGACCACTTCCTCCCTGAGTTCGATAAACCTTGGGTGATCCACTTAAGGGAAAACTTGTTGTTGTTCTACAAACCTCTTCACTAGGAGGCCCAACAACTGTCTACAAGAATAGAAGTGCGTAGACATCAGCAGCTAAATTGCAGATCCACGGACGCCTAATTCTGAGGCAAAGATAGCTAGCCAACTCATGTTATGTGGTACATGTATTTGAGAACAAACGGGTAGAAATTAGATCTAAATAAAATAATTTATTTGCTTCATAATCAGTGCACGAGAAAGATTAGATTGAAGAGAAAGAACCAGTCATGTCTGCATCGCAAGGTACATGGTCACGTGGATCTGCAATTGCTCTGGATTCCAACACCGAGACTTGATCCCTTTATTTCTAGCAATGATGATTGCTCGATAGGTGGCCTCTCGCGCAGTTGACAAGCAAACTGGCTAAAAATTGTAGAACACCGTCCGATGGCAAGTCGTCCACGCCCTCATGGGAGTATGTGGTACGTCTTGGAAGATTTGTTGATGATGACGCCAGGCACTCCACTCAGATGAATCAACCAGATCTGGATGTCGTTGACGATGAATTTGAGAATCCATGCAGTCGCCCCCAACATGATAGCGTACTGCCAAGTGGTGGACCAGCTAGGGGCTACTTCACTGGGTACTTTATCGAGTGGATCGATCGGCGCAAGAATGAGGAGGCCGACGCACTCTCATGCATCGGGTCGTCCTGTCATACACCACCTCCAGGCGTCTTCCTCAACATCATCGACAAGCCATCGGTCTCCCCACCGAAGGAGATCGACATCGGGATACCGCTGTAGCTCGAGCTCGCCCTGGTCACCATTGTCACGGAGCCATGCGACTTGTCCACACCCTACGTCGCCTACCTCGAGCACAAGATTCTTCCCAACAAGACTGAGGCACGGATGATCGTGCACCATTGCAAGTCCTTTGTCCTCATCAACGATGAGCTCCATAAGCGCAGCGTGATAGGCATTTACCATTGTTGGGTACAACCAGAAGAGGGTCGCAAGATCCTACAAGACATCCATGCCGGCGACCACGACCACCACGTAGGCACAAGGTCGCTAGTCGCCAAAGCCTTGCGACACGGATTCTACTGGCTTACCGCTCATGCCTACACCATCGACATCGTCCAGCGCTGCGTCGGGTGCCAGAAGTATACAAACCAGACACACATTCCTGGTTCGGCCCTTAATCCAATCCCCATCACGTGGCCATTCGCCATACGAGGCATCGACATGGTGGGGAGATTCAAGACCGCTCCATCAGGCTACACCCACCTCATGGTCGCAGTCGATAAATTCACCAAGTGGGTTGTAACATCTCAAAACTTCAATCCAAGTGTATCAAAGATCAAATCATCCAAATTTAGGATTAAGAAAAACTTTTCCATATTTAAAATGAAAGCATTCATATATGTGTGCATTTAAAATAGGAGTTGTTTTGAATTTCCATGATTGTGTGATCCTTTTCTTCTAAAATGTTTCTTAGGTGATTTAAACATCATCTACACCATTCCCAAACTTTTCCTAAAAGAAATCATATCAAAAAGAATTAAAATAAAGGAATGGTCATTTTGACAAAATTAACTCTCATGCCTACTTTGGCTATTCCTAGTACTCAATTCTTAACAGAAACAATTCTGGATCTTTACACCCCTTGCTAGTACACATAATGAGGTACCAAGGCCCATCTTTTGATCTTCTAAAAACATTCTAGAAACTATTTTAAATGGCAGTTCAAATTTGAATCTAATGCATATGCATAGATCACCCCTATTTCAAAAACCATGTAATTGAGCTCCATTTTCAAAACCCTTGTAACCAGAGACTACCTATCAATAGTGGAGATCACTCAAAAAATTTGAACTCAAAATTCAAAACTTTTTCTCTTTCGGCCATTTCATCAAACAGCTTGTGTGCACAAATCTGGCCAAATTTAAAACACTGTTTTGAGCAGTGATCTTGGTCACCATTTGTGCCTAACTCGGTCCCCCTATCCCCCCAGCTCAAACCCCGGCCCTAGCTCTCTCTCCCTCTCCCCTAGCTGCTCCAGTGCCAAGCCGCCCGACGCCATGCGCTAGGTCGACCATGGACAGCTCGCACAAAGCCGCCCCGCGCTCTCCTTCGCCCGCTGGCAGACAGGCGCCATCACACCGCACCGCCTCGACCAGCCCCCGACCAAAATCGAGCGGAGGACTACCCCCAGTTGCTCGCGCCCATGTCTCTGTCTGCCATGCCGATCACCCCGGAGCGTCGCGCCCGCCAGAGCAGCACCGGCCTCGCCAAGCCCTAGCCTTGCGTGGCAGCACGCGCAGCAGGCCCAGCAACCGCCCAGACATCCTTGTTCGCAGCCTCGTGACCAGTAGCCCCGAGGAACCGCGTCGAACACCGCCGCCCGCGCCCAGTGCACCGCTCGCTCCCGACCAGCATAGACCGCCCCTTGCCGCACCATCAAGCCATAGAGGATCGCCAGGAGACCGGCCACCGTCCGCCTACCTCGCCCATGCCCTTAGCTCGATGTGCCGTCGCCCATGTCGAGCTCTGCCCAAGCCGCTCTGCACCCTTCGCTCGCCTATATAAGGAGGCCTCCCCAGCAAGCTCTCCTCACACCATTCCCATCCCCACCTCTCACTCTCACTCCCCACAGCCATCCGGAGCCGCTCGAGCACCAGGACGCCGGAATTGCAGCCGGAGCTGCCGCCTCGGGAGGAGAAGGGCGTCGTTGATCCAGGCCATCCCAGGAGGCACTGCTTGTACCAGGAGAACCGCCGTCGTCTTCCACTTTGTTCGCCCGCCTCACCAACCCCGCTGGAGCCCCGGTACGCCCCCACTGCACCCTCACCGACCGCGCTAGGGTTTGAGCTCGCCGGCGACCCGTCCGTCGTCGACGACAACCCTCAGCCGTCGATCTGCCCTCTAATCGCACGACCCACGGCGCGCGTACCGCTTCACGTTTTAAGTGCCGCTGACCAGTGGGACCCTCCTGTCAGCTGAGCCTTGTGCCGCACAGCGCCACTGGGCCGACCCATTTCCTTTCCCGCGCACGTTGCAGATTCAAATTAGGATTTTTCCTTTTAGTTAGAATATAGTTTCTGTCCAGTGTTTCAAAAATTCAATTTTGTGAGTTTGACAAATCCAAATTGCATGAAACCAATTTTGTCTGAAAGGTATTGAAATGCTCTATCCAAGCCCGTTGGATTTAATTCATTTAGAGTTATAGATTTCTCCTAATAAAAATAAGAAGACAGAAGCTCTTGCAACTTGAAACATTTTTATAAAATCAACCAAGTTAGCTTTTGAGTTGATTCCAACTCTCAAAAATCACATTTCATCATATCTATCCAAATATGTAATAATACTAAGGTTTACAGTCAGTGACTTTGGACTAGTACCAAAATAATGCTATATAGGCATTTCTAGTCACTTTAAATCATTAAATAATAAACTTAAACCAATGTAATAGTGATCCAACCTTTAAATCTCATTCCCACATGTTAGAATATGTGGTGAGGACATGTGTCCACATGATCCCATATTTTGGTGGTGAATGTTAAATATTAGCTATTATTTCAATGAGTAGAAATTACTTTTCCAAAATAAAAAGGTTGAAACTATTGAATTAAACTTGTGATGCTTGTGATGATAATAGATCATCAATTGTGTGTTTTCGAATAATACTTAGCCTAAGTTAAGTATTGTTTGGTGATTGTGCACTCCCTATGTATTTCTAGACGCTAGTACCGACCAAGCCTTCGAGGAGGAGGAGTTCTACCAAGAAGAAGAAGAAGAAGAAAACTTCAACCACTGCACCAACCAAGGCAAGCTATTAGTGGCAAGCTAACCCTTGCAAACATGCTTTAGTAAGCTATGGTAGCAAGCTAGAATAAAACTAGATATTTTAGTAAAGATGCCTTAAGCATACTTTGATCATACCCCCTTAGCTTACACCAAGTTCTTGTAATTAATTTTGAAGGTAGCATAAAGAGTATAAAACTTGACCTAATTAGAAACCCTTAGATGTCATTCTATGGCATGAGATTGATCCCACCTTTCCACCTTAGTGAACCCTCTTAACCTAGTGTTTTAGAATAGATCAAACTTGAGTCATTTTAGATGGGAACACTTGGTGAAAATGAGTTATGAAAACCTTGGAATGATGAGTCATTCTATTGAGATGTTTTGACATGTGTTGAGAAACACAATTGGTTTATGATGATGAAAATGATGAGGCATGAGCCTTAACCCTTTTATAAAACTGATGGTTGGATTCGGATGCGATACCATTCCAAATTTATCGTACAACCACATTACCTGAATTGGGTAAGGCTTAGCTGGAAATTTATATGCATTAATATTAGTTCCCTCACGGGAGAGGTTTGAGCTGAGGCTACCTCTCAATGTTGTCCACCTATGCAGTGCCCAAGATGACTGATGGTCATGGTTGGGAGGCCATGCTCATAGGAGAGGTGCTTGTACTAAGGTTATGTTTGATTATTTGCATACCAAGTATGATGATTCAGGGTTACCCCTGACAGATGTATCGAATCTTGTGGTGAAAGTGTACCACCTCTGCAGAGTGTCAAACTATTCGAATAGCCGCGTTCGCGGTTATGGACAGTTGGAATGGCCATACTGTTTCGTTGTCAGATGTTTTCTAAATAACTTGAACTGAATGATGAACCTTGACTTGACCACAATAGGGTTGTGTAGATGAAAATAGCTTCCCAACTTAAGTGATTCTAGAACTTTACTTTATCCTTTCTTGTTTCAGAACTCAGCTTAGGTTTCAAACTTAACTTGATAGCTATTCTTTCAATTCAGTACTTTAACTTAGAATCATAACCCTTGCTAGTAGTAGTTTGCGAGTACTTAAAGAGTACTCATGGCTTTTGTCCCTGGCTATTATCATGGCCAGACTATGAAGGAGATTATCAATATGATGGTCAGCAGGACGGCTATGATAACTAGGACTATCTGCCTTCGTCAGCATTGCCTGTGCCCCTGAAGATGGACCCCACTGCTACGCTATCATTTATTTCCGCTGCTTGTTGTATTAAAGACTGGATCATGAGATCCTTATTTGTGTAAAAACTTATGTATGGTTTGTAATGGATGATGTACTATGATATCCAATCCGTTATGTCTCGCAAAAATGGTAATCCTGGGATTGCGAGGTAAGGCATAACGGGCATCTGGGATTAAAAATCCGGGTGTTGACAAGTTGGTATCAGAGCCATCCTGACCATAGGAGACCCTAGTTAGAATGGACGTCCAAACCAAAAACATAGCTTCAAAACCAAAGTGAGTATTTACGAAAAACTATTTCCTCTCTTACCCTTGTGAACTCATTCTTTCTCAAAAATACATGTTCTTCAAAATTCTTACATTACTACTTAAAATTTGACACACTTGATCACTTCACTAATTTCCTCATCCTAAATTCTTGTAGATGGAGACTCAGTTTAGCAAGTTTTACCAGTTGGGAAACGGAGGTCAGCTGATCTTCGAGAGGGATCTGGATTCACTGTCAGAATTTCTGGGACGCCCACATCCGGAGTTTCTTGGAGCTCAACTTCTAGGACCCCCAGGAGGAGACCTACAATGGCTAGTCACCGCAGATCTTCGAGGAAGCATTGAAGCACCAACTTCTGGAAGAATTCAGTTCTCTGTGAGAGAGAACAACTGGCTAGATGGATTAGCCAGGGCAATGCATGAAGCTGTCGCACATCTATGTGCCCTCAGCGTCAACAAGATTCAAGGAACCTGTTTTGCCCACTATGCAAGACGTGACTTCATGGGAATGCCGATGGAGATGCCAAGTCACCCAGAGTTGAGGCGTCAAGTGGATAACCTTGACTTCTTGCTTCATGACCGACAGCAGGAGGTGGACAATGCCAGAGAGTTAGCCAACCAGAACCATGCAATTGCCGACCAAAAGGCCCAGACTTTCACACTGCTCGTCCAAGATCGCCAGTCTCTTTGTCGCCAGCGTGCAAAGAAGGATCGCACCATCGCCCGTCTTTGCAAGAAGGTGGCCGACCTCGAGAAGACCGTCAAGGAGCAGGAAGCTCAGCTTGCCACCAAGGAAGAAGATGATGAAGGAGAAGACATCCAGGGAGATATGGATTCGTACCTCAGCAACGATGACGATTTTCTGGCAGAGGATGCTGTGGACTTCTACACTGATGATGAAGACTCCGACTTCATCAACGATGAGTAGATGCACTAGAGCACTGTCGTAGCATGAGATGTACCATCTCATTGTATCGTAGTTTGCAGAATGGTTCTTCAAACCATCTGTTTTCCCCTTTGATTGTTGTGGTGTGTGTTGTATCGTGTGCTTGCTTGCATGAATGAAAGTAAAGTTAGTTGAAAAACCTGAGTCTAACTCAAAGTTTTAGCTTTGAAAACCCAAAACCATGAACCTTAGAATTTCCCTCTTACCCCTATATCTATATCAATCTTCAGATGACTCGTGGAAACCAAGGAGGGAGCGGCTCATCGCAGGACCCAATGGTGCAGATCTTGCAGAATCTCATCGCGGACCGTGAAGCAAGCAGGGCCGAGCGTCAAGCCAACTTAGCGACATTGCAGTAGATCGCCCAAATGTCTCTCAACAACCAAGGACATGGAAATCAGGATCATGATGGATCTAAACTCAAAAAATTTCAGAACACCAATCCCCCAATCTTCAACCAATCTGAAAACCCATTAGATGCTGATGACTGGTTACAGACCATGGAAAACAACCTAGAAGTTGCAGGAGTTGATGAGAATGAGAAAGTTCTCTTCGCCACTCACTATCTGGCGGGAGATGCAAGAGCTTGGTGGAATAGCGTCCGCAACATGAACCATGGCCAGGTGATGACCTGGGAAGCATTCAAGGTCAAGTTCAGCCGCACCCACGTGCCGCAAGGTCTTGTCAACAGGATGAGAGATGAATTCCGTGAACTGAAGCAAGGAAGATTGACTGTAGTAGAGTATCGTGACAAATTCTTGTCACTTGCCAGATATGCACCGGATGAGATCAACACGGAGGCCAAGAAGAAAGAGAGATTCTTAAACGGACTGCATGATGAGATGCAGACTGTCCTCGTCAACATCCGTTTCCAGGATCTTGAAGAGCTAGTCGACTCTGCCATTCAGATGGAAGGGAAGATTAACCAGGCAAACGACAACCGCAAGCATCGTATGATGCAGCAGTCTGGATCCAGTAGTCACCAGAAGTACCGTCCCAACCCCTCACCAGGATATGCACCAAGGAACGACCGACCCCCAAATTCTCGCCCAAGCTACCCCAACCGTAGCGGAGGAAATGTGAAGCCCGGAGGAAACAATCACAACTCCGGCAACGCCAACAACTTCAACCGTGCCCCTCCCAAGAGCAACAACAACAACACTGCCCCCAGAACTGGCAGCAATGTTGTACCTGTTGCAGTCAAGGACAAGTCCCAGATCATGTGTTTCGAGTGTGGAGTGAAGGGTCACTACTCCAATGAGTGTCCTAAGAAGACTGCCGCCAATGCCCCTGTGAATCCCCCAGCTCAGCAGCAGCGTCGTGTTCAACAAGGCAGGAGATTTGCCCCAGGGAACCCGCACAACCGCAACGGTCGTCTCTTCCAGATGAACGCAGAAGAAGCCTAGGAAGCACCAGATGTCGTGCTGGGTATGTTTTCTGTCAACTCAGTTTTAGCAAGAGTATTGTTTGATTCTAGAGCATTGCATTCATTTTTCACCGAAGAATTTGTGTGCACTAGTAAGATTCACCCAACCAACCTGAAGCATGTCATGATAGTTCAAATCCCCGGTTCAACAACAAAAGCTAGAAAAATTTGCAAAGCTGTACCTATCAGGATACATGGGATAGATTTTTATGCCAACCTAACCATACTTAGAACCAAAGGTTTGGAAGTAGTACTAGGTATGGACTGGATGTCAAGGCATAAAGGACTGATAGACTGTGCTAGGAAAGCCATCACCATGACCAGTAGTTCTGGAGTAACCGTAGAACATATCTCCGAAACCTTACCCCGTCAATTCAAGTGCAACAAGAGTGTAGCCCTGCCTACCATTGACCAAGTCAGAGTAGTATGTGAATACCCCGACGTATTCCCAGATGAATTGCCAGGTATGCCCCTGGACAGGGATATAGAGTTCATTATCAAACTAATCCCCGGAACCGGACCTATAGCCCAGAGACCCTATACCATGAACCCCTTAGAGTTAGTGGAACTGAAGAAGCAGTTGGATGCCATGTTAGCGATAGGCTTGATTCAGCCAAGTGCATCGCCATGGAGATCACCCGTGTTATTCGTCGACAAGAAGGATGGAGGCAACCGTCTGTGTACAGATTACAGAAAGTTGAATGATGTCACCATCAAGAACAAGTACCCCTTTCCAAAGATAGAGGACCTATTTGATCAGTTGACTAGAGCTCAAGTATTCTCAAAGATTGATCTTAGGACTGGTTATCACCAACTTAAGATTCGTGCAACGGATATTCTGAAGACCGCCTTTACTACTCTCTATGGTTTATACGAGTATACGGTTATGTCTTTTGGATTAACCAATGCCCCTGCTTATTTCATGAATCTCATGAATAAGATCTTTATGAATTTCTTAGATAAGTTTGTAGTTGTATTTATCGACGACATCCTTATCTACTCCAAGTCAGAAGAAGAGCATGAGCAACATCTGAGAATCATCCTAGAAACCCTGAGAGAACATCAGTTATATGCCAAGTTCAGCAAGTGTGAGTTTTGGCTGAAAGAAGTAGGATTCCTAGGACATATTGTGTCTGCCGGAGGAGTCTCTGTTGATCCCAGCAAGATCAAAGATGTCGAAGAATGGGAAGCCCAAACCAATCAAACCAAGTTCGTTCATTTCTCAGATTAGTGGGATACTACCGCAAATTTGTAGAAGGATTCTCGAGCATAGCCCGACCAATGACCCAATTGTTGAAGAAGGACAAGAAGTTTGAATGGACAGACAAGTGTGAAGCCAGTTTCCAGGAGCTGAAGAAGAGATTGATATCAGCCCCAATTTTGATCACGCCAGACATCAAGAAGCCGTTTGATGTATATTGTGATGCATCCAAGATTGGTCTAGGATGTGTATTGATGCAAGAAGGCAAAGTCATCGCGTATCTGTCTCGACAACTGAAGCAGCATGAGCAGAACTATCCGACCCATGATCTTGAGCTAGCAGTTGTGGTTCTAGCATTGAAGACATGGCGTCATTATTTGATGGGTAATCGCTATGAGATTTACTCAGATCATAAGAGCTTGAAGTATATCTTCGCCCAGAAGGAGTTGAATATGAGGCAAAGAAGATGGATAGAGTTAATCAAGGATTATGACCTTGACATTCACTATCACCCCGGCAAAGCCAATGTGGTAGCGGATGCTCTTAGCAGATTGCCGTGTAGGCTTAACAGCATGATCAAAGAGAAACAACCAAGTTTTTATGAGGAGTTGGAGCAGTTCAGGACTGATTTAGTTAGCAAAGGATTCCTAGCTAGCATTGAACTTCAACCCACTTTGATTAGCCAAATCAAGGAAGCCCAGAAGGGAAATGAAAGTATCGACGGAATCAAACGTCGTATTGGTACAGGCAAAGTACCTGGATTCACCGAAGACGAAGAAGGTGTACTGTGGTACAAGGACATATTTGTGTACCATCAGATTCGGAGCTGAAGGAAATTATCATGAAGGAAGCTCATGATACTCTTTATTCTATCCACCCCGGAGGAACAAAGATGTATCAGGATTTAAAAGAGCAATTTTGGTGGCACAAGATGAAGAGAGAGATCGGAAGCTACATTGCCAAGTGTGACATTTGTCAAAGAGTCAAGGCAGAGCATCAGAGACCTGCAGGATTGTTGCAACCATTGCAGATTCCGGAATGGAAATGGGATTCCGTCGGAACGGACTTTATCACCGGTTTACCTACTTCTAGTAGGGGAAATGACTCAATCTGGGTCATAGTTGATAGAATATCCAAGGTAGCCCACTTCATACCAGTCAAGACAACCTACCAGAGTGCAAAACTAGCAGAGCTGTACATTGCTAGGATTGTTAGTCTGCATGGAACCCCCAAGACCATCGTATCAGATCGAGGAACTCAGTTTACTTCAAGATTTTGGCAGAAAGTTCAGGAAGGTTTAGGAACCAAGTTGAATTTCAGTACCGCTTATCACCCTCAAACAAATGGACAGACTGAGAGAGTCAACCAGATCTTGGAGGATATGCTTAGAGCTTGTGTGTTGGAATACGGATCAAAATGGGAAGACTGCCTACCTTTCGCAGAATTCTCATATAACAACAGCTATCAAGCTAGTTTGCAGATGGCACCCTTTGAATTCCTATACGGAAGAAAGTGTCGTACCCCTTTGAATTGGTCGCAAGTAGGAGAGAGTCAGATCTTCGGACCCGACATTCTCTGAGAAGCAGAAGAGAAAGTTCATAAAATTCGTGAGCACCTCAAGGCCGCCCAATCTAGACAGAAGAGTTATGCTGACAAGAGAAGGAGAGACCTGACTTTCAATGTCGGAGATTTCATATATCTCAAGGTTTCACCATTGAAGGGAACTCAACGCTTTAGTCTGAAGGGAAAGTTAGCTCCCAGATATATCGGACCTTTCAAGATTCTGAACCGCCGAGGAGAAGTATCATATCAACTGGAACTGCCTGAAGAGATGTCCGCCATCCACAATGTGTTCCATATCTCGTTACTTCGCAAATGCTTGGAAGTGCCTGAGAAGACTGAAGTTTTCAAAAATTTCGATCACAGAGCAGTGGAAATCAACAATGACCTGACCTATCGGGCAGTGCCCATTCGTATCTTAGAAGAAGCCTACAGAACCACCAGGACCAGGAGTATCAAGTTTCTCAAGATTCAGTGGAGCAACCATACCGAGGAGGAAGCCACTTGGGAGCGCGAGGATTACATTAGGACAGAGTTCCCAGATCTCTTTAGTTCCTAGTTTTCTTGTAAATCTCGGGACGAGATTTTATTTAAGGGGGGAAGGTTTGTAACATCCCAAAACTTCAATCCAAGTGTATCAAAGATCAAATCATCCAAATTTAGGATTAACAAAAACTTTTCCATATTTAAAATGAAAGCATTCATATATGTGTGCATTTAAAATAGGAGTTGTTTTGAATTGCCATGATTGTGTGATCCTTTGCTTCTAAAATGTTTCTTAGGTGATTTAAACATCATCTACACCATTCCCAAACTTTTCCTAAAATAAATCATATCAAAAAGAATTAAAATAAAGGAATGGTCATTTTGACAAAATTAACTCTCATGCCTACATTGGCTATTCCTAGTACTCAATTCTTAACAGAAACAATTCTGGATCTTTACACCCCTTGCTAGTACACATAATGAGGTACCAAGGGCCATCTTTTGATCTTCTAAAAACATTCTGGAAACTATTTTAAATGGCAGTTCAAATTTGAATCTAATGCATATGCATAGATCACCCCTATTTCAAAAACCATGTAATTGAGCTCCATTTTCAAAACCCTTGTAACCAGAGACTACCTATCAATAGTGGAGATCACTCAAAAATTTTGAACTCAAAATTCAAAACTTTGTCTCTTTCGGCCATTTCATCAAACAGCTTGTGTGCACAAATCTGGCCAAATTTAAAACACTGTTTTGAGCAGTGATCTTGGTCACCATTTGTGCCTAACTCGGTCCCCCTGTCCCCCCAGCTCAAACCCCGGCCCTAGCTCTCTCTCCCTCTCCCCTAGCTGCTCCAGTGCCAAGCCACCCGACGCCATGCACCAGGTCCACCATGGACAGCTCGCACAAAGCCACCCCGTGCTCTCCTTCGCCCGCTGGCAGACAGGCGCCATCACACCGCACCGCCTCGACCAGCCCTCGACCAAAATCGAGCGGAGGACTACCCCTAGTTGCTCGCGCCCAAGTCTCTGTCCGCCATGCTGATCACCCCGGAGCGTCGCGCCCGCCAGAGCAGCACCAGCCTCGCCAAGCCCTAGCCTTGCGTGGCAGCACCCGCAGCAGGCCCAGCAACCGCCCAGACATCCTTGTTCGCAGCCTCGCGACCAGCAGCCCCGAGGAACCGCGTCGAACACCGCCGCCCGCGCCTAGTGCACCGCCCGCTCCCGACCAGCATAGACCGCCCCTTGCCGCGCCATCAAGCCATAGAGGATCGCCAGGAGACCGGCCACCATCCGCCTACCTCGCCCATGCCCTTAGCTCGCTGTGCCATCGCCCAAGTCGAGCTCTGCCCATGCCGCTCTGCACCCTTCGCTCGCCTATATAAGGAGGCCTCCCCAGCAAGCTCTCCTCACACCATTCCCATCCCCACCTCTCACTGTCACTCCCCACAGCCAGCCGGAGCCACTCGAGCACCAAGACGCCGGAATTGCAGCCAGAGCCGCCGCCTCGGGAGGAGAAGGGCGCCGTTGATCCAGGCAATCCCAGAAGGCGCCGCTTGTACCAGGAGAACCACCGTCGTCTTCCACTTGGTTCGCCCGCCTCACCAACCCTGCTGGAGCCCCGGTATGCCCCCACTGCACCCTCACCAACCGCGCTAGGGTTTGAGCTTGCCGGCGACCCGTCCGTCATCGACGACAACCCTCAGCCGTCGATCTATCCTCTAATCGCACGACCCATGGCGCGCGCACCGCTTCGCGTTTTAAGTGCCGCTGACCAGTGGGACCCCCCTGTCAGCTGAGCCCTGTGCCGCACAGCGCTACTGGGCTGGCCCATTTCCTTTCCCGCGCACGTTGCAGATTCAAATTAGGATTTTTCCTTTTAGTTAGAATATAGTTTCTGTCTAGTGTTTCAAAAATTCAATTCTGTGATTTTGAAAAATCCAAATTGCATGAAACCAATTTTGTCTGAAAGGTATTGAAATGCTCTATCCAAGCCCATTGGATTTAATTCATTTAGAGTTATAGTTTTCTCCTAATAAAATAAGAAGACAGAAGCTTTTGCAACTTGAAACATTTTTATAAAATCAACCAAGTTAGCTTTTGAGTTGATTCGAACTCTCAAAAATCACATTTCATCATATCTATCCAAATATGTAATAATACTAAGGTTTACAGGCAGTGACTTTGGAATAGTACCAAAATAATGCTATATAGGCATTTCTAGTCACTTTAAATCATTAAATAATAAACTTAAACCAAAGTAATAGTGATCCAACGTTTAAATCTCATTCCCACATGTTAGAATATGTGGTGAGGACATGTGTCCACATGATCCCATATTTTGGTGGTGAATGTTAAATCTTAGCTATTATTTCAATGAGTAGAAATTACTTTTCCAAAATAAAAAGGTTGAAACTATTGAATTAAACTTGTGATGCTTGTGATGATAATAGATCATCAATTGTGTATTTTAGAATACTACTTAGCCTAAGTTAAGTATTGTTTGGTGATTGTGCACTCCCTATGTATTTCTAGACGCTAGTACCGACCAAGCCTTTGAGGAGGAGTTCTACCAAGAAGAAGAAGAAGAAGAAGAAGAAGAAAACTTCAACCACTGCACCAACCAAGGCAAGCTATTAGTGGCAAGCTAACCCTTGAAAACATGCTTTAGTAAGCTATGGTAGCAAGCTAGAATAAAACTAGATATTTTAGTAAAGATGCCTTAAGCATACTTTGATCACACCCCCTTAGCTTACACCAAGTTCTTGTAATTAATTTTGAAGGTAGCATAAAGAGTATAAAACTTGACCTAATTAAAAACCCTTAGATGTCATTCTATGGCATGAGATTAATCCCACCTTTCCACCTTAGTGAACCCTCTTAACCTAGTGTTTTAGAATAGATCAAACTTGAGTCATTTTAGATGGGAACACTTGGTGAAAATGAGTTATGAAAACCTTGGAATGATGAGTCATTCTATTGAGATGTTTTGACATGTGTTGAGAAACACAATTGGTTTATGATGATGAAAATGATGAGGCATGAGCCTTAACCCTTTTTATAAAACTGATGGTTGGATTCGGATGCGATACCATTCCAAATTTACCGTACAACCACATTACCTGAATTGGATAAGGCTTAGCTGGAAATTTATATGCATTAGTATTAGTTCCCTCACGGGAGAGGTTTGAGCTGAGGCTACCTCTCAATGTTGTCCACCTATGCAGTGCCCAAGATGACTGATGGTCATGGTTGGGAGGCCATGCTCATACGAGAGGTGCTTGTACTAGGGTGTGTAAAGGAAAGGTTATGTTTGATTATCTCCATACCAAGTATGATGATTCAGGGTTACCCCTGACAGATGTATCGAATCTTGTGGTGAAAGTGTACCACCTCTGTAGAGTGTCAAACTATTCGAATAGCCGCATCCGCGGTTATGGATAGTTGGAATGGCCATACTGTTTCGTTGTCAGATGTTTTCTAAATAACTTGAACTAAATGATGAACCTTGACTTGACCACAACAGGGTTGTGTAGATGAAAATAGCTTCCCAACTTAAGTGATTCTAGAACTTTACTTTATCCTTTCTTGTTTCAGAACTCAGCTTAGGTTTCAAACTTAACTTGATAGCTATTCTTTCAATTCAGTACTTTAACCTAGAATCATAACCCTTGCTAGTAGTAGTTTGCGAGTACTTAAAGAGTACTCATGGCTTTTGTCCCTGGCTATTATCATGGCCAGAACATGAAGGAGATTATCAAGATGATGGTCAGCAGGACGGCTATGATAACTAGGACTATCTGCCTTCGTCAGCATTTCCTGTACCCCTGAAGATGGACCCCACTGCTACGCTATCATTTATTTCCGCTTCTTGTTGTATTAAATACTGGATCATGAGATCCTTATTTGTGTAAAACCTTATGTATGGTTTGTAATGGATGATGTACTATGATATCCAATCCGTTATGTCTCGCAAAAATGGTAATCCTGGGATTGCGAGGTATGGCATAACGGGCAGCTGGGATTAAAAATCCGGGTGTTGACATGGGTCGAGGCAAAGCCGATCAAGAAATGCGACAACAAAACCACTACCAAGTTCCTCCGTGAGCCAATCTACCGGTATGGCTACCCGCACAACATCATCACGGATAACGGAACCAACTTCTCCAAGGGTGCCATATCTGATTTCTGCGAAGAGCATGGCATTCGACTCGACCTCGCCTCAATCGCCCATCCGGAGTCGAACGCCCAAGCAAAGCGAGCTAGTCAAAGCATCCTCCATGGCCTCAAGCCAGGACTATAGGTCCACCTCGAGTGGACTCCTAGATGTGTGGTCGAAGAGATCCCCTCTGTTCTATGGGGCATTCGCACCTCTGTCAACCAATCAACAGGGTTCACCCCCTTCTTCATGGTGTACGGCGCTGAAGCCGTCATGCTGACTGACATGCAACATGACTCGCCTCGAGTCGTACACTACATGGAAGAGGACAACAAGGTCACCCGTCAAAACAGGGTCGACCTTCTCGATGAATCCTATGACCTGGCTCACTCATGCACCACCATCTACCAGCAAGGACTCCATCGCTACCACAGCCGCTGAGTTCGGACTCGCACCTTCCAGGAGGGCGATCTCATCCTGCGACTCATTCAGGACAAGAAGGGCATGCACAAGTTCTCCCCCCATGGTAGGGGCCATTCACCAAATGACAAGTCCTAGGCAACAACGTCTACTACCTCATCGACATACAAGGTGACGGCCAGCTTGACGTCGAGCGGCCATGGAATGTGAATCTCCTCCAGAAGTTCTATACATAGAACTAAAACTTGTACTCAGCTGGCACATGATGGAATAAAAATCCTTCTCGCACAAATTGTGTCCACTCGCCATTTCTTGTGCCAATCGCACTCGTACATACAACAATACGCTAATTACATAGTCAACCCTTGGTTGAGCGACTGACACGGCTAATTAGTGTGGCTCAAGGGAACTAAAAATACTCGAGCCCTGAGCCGTCCACGAAAATGCCAACCTGGAGCCACCATCAGAGTCGCCCCGCTCGAATGGCTTCCCGATCCAAGACCACCGATCACGCTTCCCACAACGCCACGTCCTCCCCATTATCGTGCAAAGAAACTCGAACGGTTAAGTACCATGCTCGGGGACTCGTTCAACATGACTCTAAAGCGATTTGGGAACACACCAAGTATGAGAGCTTGCCCTGGACTCACCATGCGACCGACTTTCCAAGTCAGGAGGAGAGACACATTACAAACAATGTTCCACATCCTTACCAACCTTGGGCATGCGACTAGAACAGTTAAGTATCACGCTCGGGGACTCGCCTAATCGACCCCTTTCGTGCTTAGCGAAAACACCAAGTACGGAGCACCCCTTGGGGTCGCCAAGCGACTGGCTCCACGATCCATGACGAGTTGACCTAAGTTAACCGAACAACCTAAAAACAAACAAATAAACATATACGCGAGGTCAATACCCAACGTTGGATGTGCTCGGGGACTCACATAATCCAAAATCCAAACAATCAAACTCACGAAATTTAATACAAGTCTTCACGAAAGTTGTAGGGTTTGACGAGACGGAGCCATCGCCACATGGTACAAGCGGACGGTACGGGAGGGCCCTGCCCGTACTAGTGGTTGTTACGGCTACAGACACCTAGTATTTGCTCCAAAATTACTTGGCTATGTGGACTTCCTCAAAACCTTCATCATGACTCCAGATTTCACATTAAAAGCATGATTTTCTGCACAACACAAATCAAAGTAATGGTTTTCATATATTTGCAATTATTAGTCATTAGTGGCAAGGATAGAGAGTTTCTTGTCAATTTCTTGACTAAAAACAATGTTCAACCGCGGTGGAAGATGGCTATTTTTGGAGGTATCAATCTGCCTTTCTTTAATTACATCCTCAGGGTAGTTCTCCTCTCATCATGTACGCCACATATGGCTGCATCCATGTGGGTTCTATTATCATAACTTCATCGGGTTCCAATTCTGCTTCAAGGGCGTCTACTTCACTTTTGGATGCAGACGGAGCCCTCGAGTCGCCTTTTGATTTGACCTTCTTACGTGTCTTCGATGTTATAACCTCAGAGACCCTTTTAGCTCTGATGGAGCATTTCATTATCTCTTCCCAAAAAAATCCAGGTGGTACCGGTAAATAGAGTGATCTAATGTTATCCAAATTGTCGGCTTCCTCGTTGCTTGGCTTGCCTATGTGTGATACTTCGAATCCATCAAATTAGGCTTCCATAATGCTATACATATCCCAATAGATGACCATGTTATTGTTGACATTGTCACACTTGTTCATTTCTTTTTGTGCGACAAGGTTGGAGTCACCAAATATTTGTAGGCAAGTTGCACCGCAGACTTTGGCCATACGCATGTTGTGCAGCAGGGCCTCATATTTAGCTTCGTTGTTTGACATGTTTGCGAATCTCATCCGAAGTACAAAGCGTATTTTATCGCCTTGTGGTGACACTAGTATAACCCCGACTCCTGCTCCTTATGTTCTTTTGGAACCATCGAAATACATTGTCTAGGCGCCAGAGAGGTCTGGCGGACCCACGCATTGTAGTTCTGTCCACTCGGTAATGAAGTCGGGAAAATCATGGGACTTAATTGTTCTACACTTTTCATATCTAATATCTCGAGGGGATAACTCAATGCCCTATAGAGATGCGTCCCTTGGCTTCTGGGTTGTTGAGTATGTTGGAAAGAGGCGCTTCATTGACTACTATGATCGGGTGCTCCAAAAATAGTGGCGTAGTTTGTGTGATGTCATGAAGACTCCGTATGCTAGCTTTCGATAGTGCGGATACCTTTGTTTGGATGGGGAGAGAACCTCACTTAGGAAATAAACTGGACTTTGGACGCCATGAGTTTTTCCTTCTTAGGGTCGCTCGACGACCAAAAATTGTGCTTGCCACGTGATTAGTAGCAGTGATATAGAGTAGCGGGGGTTCTTTTTCTCTTGGCGACATGACTACAATGGATGTCGAAAGTGTTTTCTTGAGGTTTTAAAAGGCTCGTTGAGCTTCGTCCATTCATTCGAATTTATCTGATTTCTTCATGAGGGCGTAGAATGGTAGGGCTTTCTCGCCAGAGCGAGCGATGAATCGACTGAGCGCTGCGACTTGTCCGGCTAATTGTTGTACGCCATGAAGGTTTGATGGCTTCTTCATTGTGAGGATTGCCTGTATTTTCTCGGGGTTTGCCTCTATTCCTCTTGCTGATATAAGGTATCTGACGAGTTGCCTCACAGAGACTACAAAGGATCACTTTATTGGGTTTAATTTAATGCAATATTTTTCGAGGTTATCAAATGTTTCGCGATCCCTGATAAGGGTCTACCCTTGATTTGTCGTAACGATGGCATCGTCGATATATACCTATATGTTTATTCCAATTTGACTTCCAAGGCAATTCTGCATCATCCATTGATATGTGGCACCCACATTTTGAGTCCGAAGGGCATTGTGGTGTAGTAGAATACGCCGTAAGGCGTTATAAATGTTGTTTTATCCTGATCTTCCTCCTTCATCTGAATTTGGTGATACCCTGAGTATGCATCTAAAAAGGAAAGACGTTTGCACCCTGCGGTTGCATCGATTATTTGATCGATTCACGGTAATGGTTAGTGATCCTTTGGACAATGTTTGTTCAGCACGGTGAAGTCAATGCACATGTGTAATTATTTTATATTTTTCTTCAAGACACATACTGGATTTGCGACACACTCTGCTTTCTTGATCTCTTTGATGAACTTGGCATCCATTAGGCGATGGAGTTCTTCTCCAATGGCCTTACGTTTGGGCTCCACGAAACGACAAAGTGACTATTTTACTGGCTTGGCGTCGGGATTTAGGTTGAGTGCGTGCTTAGCGAGATTCCTGGGGATTCCTGGTATGTCAGCTGGTAACCATGAAAAAAACTCCCAACACTCACGAAGGAACTCGATGAGCGTGCTTTCTTATGCGGGACCAAGATTAAAAGACACAAAGGTCGTCTTCTTCAGGTTCGTAGGGTGGACTTGGACTTCCCTTGTATCCTTTGCAGTGTTGAAAGATTGATTGGGGTTGACCTATGTTGTTGTTAGAGGCTCTGTGTCTGTCGAGATTTTAATTTCTCAAAATCTGCTTCCATCCTGAATGATTTGGAGATTTAGTTAAATCTCCGATCATAGTTGTCGGATCGGGTGAAGCTGCCCCTTATGGTTATGATTCCTTTTGGTGTTAGCATTTTAACTACCAGATACGCATAGTGTGGTACTGCCATGAATAGTGTGAAGATTGGGCGCCCCTGGATCGCGTGTTATTGTGATGGCCAGTCCATGAATTCAAATTTGAGCTTCTCATGCCTAAAATTTTCTTTTGATCCAAATACAACGTCAAGATAGATTTTTCCTGAAGGAATTTCAGCTTTACTTGGGACTATGCCGTGGAAAGATGTGTCTGTTGGGGACAAATTCGTCAGGGAGAATTTCAATGCTCGCAGGGTTTTGTCGTATATTAAGTTGAAACTGCTTCCTGTGTCCATGAAAACCTTGCTCATGTCGAACCCGCCAATTTGGGATTCCACTATCAGAGCCGAATGACCCGGTCATGGGACTTGAGGTGGGTTATCAGCCCTGCTGAATGTAATTTCTTGTTCTGACCAGTGGAGATATTCGGGGGTAGGTGGTGGTGCTATTACTACCATGTTGAATTGTCGAGTGATCAACTTATGAATTCTATTGGACGGGCACCTTTTTGGATAATTGACATTGCACCTTTGGACCTTGGGTACTCATCCTCCAGATTTTTGTTTATTGCGGGTTGTGGCTACCCTGCCGGCGGCTGTACTTGTGGAGGTGGTGGCGCGCCAATATCTAGGGTTCCAGGTGCGGTGGCATATCCTCGGTTTGTTTCTTTTGTTACTTTTGCATTACATACCTCCTGCATTTTAAAGAAAGTGCGACAATCCTTCATAAGATGGTCTGATCGTCTCCTTCCTGTCGAGTCGATGTAAACATGCATATTGCAGGGTCCCTCTAACATCTGCATTGGAAACATCCACCGACATCATTCCTATTGCTGCAATACCCGCCATTACGATCATCCTTTCTTCGGTGTACTCTCCTAAAAAACCAGCCGCAACATAGCTTGGCCCACTATATCCATCATTGATGCGCCTTGTTCTATCATTGTTGCGCCTATCCCGATCTTCTTCGGGTGAGCATCCTTGTTTGTTGTTTATTGTGTCTTCACCATCGACCCGGCGATTTTCGATGTCCATAAGCTATGAAATTGTTTTGGGTTTGACCCGTCCCATCTCCTCGATAAATTCTCTTTGGTAGAGGCCATCATTGAAGGCATCAATCGCTCTTTCATCGGATATGGCTTCTACTAAGTTTTTGATGATGTTCCATCGCTAGATAAATCACCGTATTGGTTCTCTAGTTTTCTATTTGCACACACACAACTGCTCCAAGGATGCGGGTCGCTTGTACGTGGTTGTAAAGTTCGGATGAACTTATCTTCGAGGTCGTTCCAGCTGCTGATAGATTCTTCGGGTAACTGCCTAAGCCATGAGCGAGCGATGCCGCTTAGGTGTAACTACAAGCTCTGCATTGCGGTAGCCTTAGAGCCACCCTGAAGTTTAACAGTTGCCAAGTTATCTGCCAACCAAGCTTCAGGTTCCTGGAGACCGTCGTACTTTTGGCGATCATGAGGAAGTTTTGAAGTCCATGGGTACTGGGGTCTTGCGAACCCTTTGGCTAAAGCAACTAGCCCCGCATAATTCATACTCATCCTCGCTTTCTCCATCATAGTATCTTTGGTTGTTGCGCTCTTCCATGGATCTATCGATCCTATCACTACAAGAGATCCGGCCCATAGAGACACTATTTTGATCTTGTAGAGACACTTTTATTGTCTTTACATACTTGTAGAGGCATTTTACACATTGTCTCAAGAGTGTCGCTATGGGCAGTGTCCCTATGGGATAAGGACACTAGTAATAATGTCTCTACTTCTTATAAGACACAACAAAGAAGCATTATATTATGTCTATACATGTAGAGTAAAAAATTGATGGGGTTCGTAGCATGGAAAACAAAAAAATTCTACCGCAAGAATGAACAAAACCCAGATCTAATCTAGATAAAAGCCAAGATCTAATCTATTAGACATGAGCAACGAGATAGATCTGTACTAACCCTCGTAGAACCGAAAGCGTTACGAGATTAGATCTCGGGGTTGATGTAGTCGATCACTTGCCGATCTCAAGATCGTGTGGACGATCCTTCCGACGTTGCGTTCCGGCAGCGCTTCCACAGTCGGTCACACGTGCGGAGTCAAAGCAGACCTTCCTCTCCCCGTTCCAGCGAGCAGCGGAGGTAGTAGATCTTCTCCACGGAATCCCAGCAGCACGACGGTGTGGTGGTGGTGGTGGTGGAGGAGGGAATTCTGCAGGGCTTCGCCTAAGACGGAGCAGAGCAAAGGAAGAAGAGGGAGGCGGCGGCTAGAGCTTGTTATGAGAGAGGGATAGGAGGGGGCGCCCCCTCCCTTCTATTTAAAGGAGGGAGGCGCGCTTGGGGAGGGGGAGTCCTAGTAGGACTCCCCGCCGATGGCCGGCGGGTTGGGAAGGGGGGAGGAGTCCTCCTCCCCCACGAATCCGTGTCTCGCCCCACAAGGTTTCCTTTGACCCTTTCTTGGTTTTCAAGCAAACACCAAGAACTCTTCTAGAACCTTCCAGAACATTCCGAAACCTTCTAGAATCTCCATACAAACACTCCGGAACATTTCCTAACTTAGAAAATGATCCCCAATATATGAATCTTATTCTCCGGACCATTCCGGATCTCCTCGTGATGTCCTGGATCCAATCCGAGACTCCGAACAACATTCGGTCTCCAACGCATATTCCACTACTTAAAACAACTTCGAACCTTAAGTGTGTCACCCTACAGTTCGTGAATATGCAGACATGATGAAGACACCTCTCCGATCAATAACCATCAGCGGAGTCTGGAGATCCATAATGGCTCCCACATACTCAACGATGAATTTGTGATCGATAGAACCATTAACATACAAAACCAATTCCCTTTGTCACGCGATATTCTACTTTATCCGAGGTTTGATCGTCGGTATCTCCATACCTAGTTCTACCTCATTACTGATAAGTACTCTTTACTCGTTCCATGTTATGTCATCCCTTGTGACCTAGTCACATGCTTGCAAGCTAACTAGATGACATTCCACCGAGAGGGCCCAGAGCATATCTATCCGTCATATGGATGGACAAATCCCAATCTTGGTCCATGCGCTTCAGCACATACTTTTAGAATACCCAATGACACCTTTATAACCCCCCAGTTATGAAGCGGTGTTTGATGTCATCAAAGTACCCATCCGGTGATGGTGATTAACATAACCTCATGGTCGAAGGATTAGGTTACTATGCATTTGAAAGCTTACAGCAATACGAACTTAATGACTTGATCTTATGCTACGCTTACTATGGGTGTGTCTCCATCTCATCATTCTCCTAATGATATAACCTTGTTATTAATGACATCCAATGTCCATGATCAGGAAACCATGATCATCCATTAATCAACAAGCTATTTTAACAAGAGGCTTACTAGGGACTCTTTTATGTTTACAAAACACACAAGTATTAATGTTTCCGGTTAATACAATTATAGCATGGGATGTAAACATTTATCATAAACATAAAGATATAATAATAACCACTTTATTATTGCCTCTTGGGTATATCTCCAACAGTCTCCCACTTGCACTAGAGTCAATAATCTAGTTAAAAACTTGTGCATTCAACACCTATGGCTTTCTGGTGCTGTATAGACACTATTGCTAGTGGTAAACATAATCTTCGGATCTGACACTTCCAGGTCCGCGTGTATTTGCATGTCCTTGCGTCTCTACGCATTACTCATTCTCCAATGAGATGGCATTGTATAAATTTGGTCCTTTGGTGAGACCTTTAGTTCCTTGGGATTAAATCATGTTGATACAATTGTCGTACAATGTATCTTCATAGTATTATCCCGCTATGAACCACACCTAGTTTGATAACAAACTACTTGACGCAAATGCCCTCATTTGCTGCTACAATAGCAGTCATATACTTAGCCTTTTGTTGTAGTATCTGTCACAATGTTTTAACTTTGGTACTCAACCAAATCCGTTATGGAACTTCCTTTCCATTACATTGTGCCACCCATAGTTTAAATTGAGATAAACTCACATATGACAAAACTAGTATGAATGTAACAATTTACAATGAACTATTTGTCACCACTATATAAATAATATATTCTTAGTTCTTCCAAAGATCATAGGAATATCCCTACTATTGTCCAATGATCATCTTATGAGTCATTCTGGTATATGCTCATAACATTTAGAGCATAGGACATATCTGGATGTGTACATCTCAAAGAATGATTGATCAAAATATTCTTGTGATTTCACCAAGTGTCAAAACACTTCAATCTCGTGTCAACACACTTGAATCTTGATTCAGTCATTTCCGTGCGTCAAGAACCTTTCTTGTTGTTTCCATATTGAACTCATTCAACATCTTATCTATGTACATTTGGCAAAACCATATTAGCGCCTCAATCTATCCATATAGACATTGATGCCTAATTCTTAGGTTATGCCTAAGTATTTCATCGATATGAAATTCTTAACCTGTGTCAATAAAAGATACATCATTTCTAATCAAAAATATGTCTTTCACATAATGTATTAGAAATATGTCTTAGCGCTCCCACTTAATTTCTTTGCAAAATGCAAACATCTTCATCGTCTCTGATGAAATTAAACCTTTTAACGGTTTCATCACGGTGAAGATTCCAACTCCGCGATGCTCACTTCAACCATTGAAGTTTTGCATACTCTTTTAGCATCCTTTGAATTAACAAAACCCTTTGGATCGTGTCATGGACACATCCTAGGTAACCATTCTATTAGAAGAACTTGTTTTGTTTGTTCAACTACCATATACCAAAATATATGTAGTGGTTGCTACATTAATCCGTCCAGACTAAATATCTCTATGAAAGATCAAATCTTATCATAGTCAATTCCTTGAACATTGTCGTAAACTCTTTCCGACATGTCGACTATTTCATAGATGTGAAACATCCATGTCTATTTCTTTATAGATCCATATACGACTGTAAGGTCTTGCACCTTTCCAGAGGGTCTTTCAAATTCAAAGCTTGATTTCTCGTGTATGGAATTATCACGGATTTTATGGCTTCAAGCCACTTAACGAAGTCAGGGCCCATCATTGATTATTTTCATGTAGTCGGTTCATCATTGTCAAACAACAATGATTTAACTCTCAAATCTTGGCATTTGATTACTTACCCGACCTACTTGGTTCAATAGTAACTTAGATCTCCATGACCACAACCTTTGAGGCACGTGAGCCATGAGCATTGTTGCTGCCTCCGGGATATTTACCGATGCTGCACAACTCAGCACATATTAGCCAAGGTTCAGCAACCTTGTCAAAGTTCTATTGTCCTCCCACTTAACTTTTCACCAAAAATTCCTTCTCAAGAAACTCGACATTCTAAGTGAAAAACACTTTTGTCTTCGGTGTTATGGAGGAATACCCAATGGTTATTCGAAATAACCTACAAAGACATGCTCATCCGACTTTGGTTGTAAACACTTTACTTATGCCTAGCATACCAAAAAAAAATTAAGAAAGGACAACCTGGGTTTTATCCCAAACCATGACTTATATGGTGTCATTTCAACGGATCACGATGGAGCTCTTTTCAGTGTAAAAGCGGTAGTCACTAAAGCTTTAATCTTTAAAATATAATGGCAGTTTTATAAATGACACCTTTGATCTTACCATGTCAAACAAGGTTTCATTACATATCTTTAACACTCCATACTCCTATGGTGTTTTGGGAAATGCAAATCCATGGAACGATTCCTCAAATCTTAGGTGTTTTGCTAAACTTGTAACTCAAACATCTTTATGATCCAATCATAAACTTTTTTTTATTTTCTTGTTACAATAATTTTCCACTTCATCTTGAAAGTCTTTGAACATTTTCAAATGTTTCATACTTCTTCCTTATTGAGTAAGTATATACATATACTCACTCAAATCTTCGGAGAAAGCATATGAAGTTAAAATCCATCGCCCACGACTACACATAATGGACTGTATACATCAATATGTACAAATTCCAATCAGTTAGTCGTCCGTTCCTCTTTTGGCCTACGAACGGAGTTTTAATTATCTCCAGGAAAGTATCACAACATTTGATCAAAATCAAAGACTCCAAAAATCCATCAATATGGAGTTCCTTCATGTATCCCTTTCAATATAATTTAAACGGTGATGTCTCTTCGCAAGTGATCTTTCAATCATTTGTCTTGCGACATTTTAGCATTAGTTTTATGGTTGTTATTTCTCCAACCAGACTTGTATATCATCCATCTATTATGGAATATGATAATTATTTGAACAACCTTTTGTCGTCATAATACCTGATCAAAATAACAATTATTGAAACAAATCTTGAAGGTAAGCTTTGATGTTAACGAGCAACACAACAACCCTTTGTTTGTTTTTGATGAACATCATCACATATTCTCTTGCTAGTTACTTAGGCCATTGCAGTTCATGAATTGTGTTGTCCTGTATAACACTTCATACCAACCAATTTGGTATCCAATACCATAGAACCACATTGTTTAACAACCAAGGAATACAGCCATAACATGTAACTTCTATATACCTAAGTTGGATATCTACAATCTTTTCTTTTCTGCCAAATATTTTATAGATTCTCTTTCAACAATTCCTTTTCTTTTAAAAGAATCTATCAACATCAATAATGGTGTCATTCACATGACACATAGTATAAAGTGTGTATAGTCAAATACTAATACCTTTGAACTTGCACTTTGAAGTGGATCACCTTCATCAAATGTTTGGCATTCTTTCAAAGTTCCATTCTTTAGTAATCTTTTAGTGTAGTAAACATTTTACTTACATCTTCTATTCATCCTTATCATGACAATTTTCATGACCAAGCTGCTATAGCTTATAAAGGTGAATTGCGAGTATAATGTTTCTTTTCCAAAAACTTTTGGAGGATTAGGACGAATAGCGTCTCCAACCTTCACAAATTCTCATCAAATATGAGGACATATACTCTATCATGTTGTAACCAACACATTGTTTTAGATATCGCAATACCTTTCACATATGATGGTTTCTGAAACATCGCTTTCAGCTCTTAGATAAACTTGATATTAAAAAAAATCTTTTGAGTATCAAGAATCATGGAGGCAAACATGATACATTAGATACTAACACTGGAATTGTTACTCTTGATTTAATACTGTTTATTAAACTTCACAGAGTAAACAGAGTTTGCTGAAAGTTTGCAATATGAATTTTAAACTTTATATTGACACTCAAAACAATACGATACCAGTTCGTAAAGCAAATATCCAGAATTTCTAGATAAAAGCAAAGATAAATAAGCATAAGGTGGTGAACGGATACCAATGACTACAACAAACTATGCATATTCACTTTGATTGTGTTTATGATAAATTGAGTTCGACTAATCGAAATTACAAATGAACTCCCACTCAAAACAACATCCCTCGAGTTGTTTTAGTGATTACATGAACCAAATCCACTACACCAAGTCCGATCATCACGTGAGATGATGTAGCTTTAAAGGCGAACAATCAACATGTTCATCATATCATCCATATGACTCATGCTTTACCTTTCGGTATTCCGTGTTCCGAGACCATGTCTGTACATGCTAGGCTCGTCAAGGTTAACCTTAGTATCCGCATGTGCAAATCTGGCTTGCACCCGTCGTATGCACACGTAGAATCTATCACACCCGATCATCACGAGATGCTTCGAAACGACGAGTCTTAGCAACGATGCCTACTAAGGACGAACACTTTAGTGAGAGGGATCATCTTATAATGCTACCGTCGTGATCTAAGCAATACAAGATGCATAAAGGATTAACATCACAGGCAATTCATAATCAGTGTGATATGATATGGCCCTTTCTTCTTATGCCTTTGATCTCCATCTCCAAAGCACGAACATGATCTCCATCATCACCAGCATTGTGTCAAGGTCAGTGGCGCCGCTTCATGGTTGTCCATCATCACTAGCAACTATTACAACTACTTGGAATAAAGCTTTTACAAGATGAATAGACACGCAGGTCTTAACAGAATTAAAGACAACCATTAGGCTCCTGCCGGTTGCCATATTACAACAAGGATCATTGCATACATCAAATATAATCACAATCACATGATGGCCATATCACATCACAAAACCCCTGCAAAAACAAGTTAGATGCCTCTAATTTTCTTTGCAAGTTTTACGTAGTTTGGGGCTTTTGAATAAAAACAGATCTTACCTACGAAACTGAAGCACAATGTTGATACAAGTGCTATCAAGTGCAAAGTGTAGATTGGATCTATACTATGATGGGAGAGACAGACACCCGCAAAGCCACTTGTGCAAAGCAAGTTACACGTCAAGCGTGGAGCAAGTCTCATGTACGATGACATGTAATGTTAGCCCGAGCCGCTTCATCCCACCATACCGCAAGATGCAAAGTACACACATAGCAAAAGATGGCACGAGCACCAACGCCCACAACATCATTGTGTTCTACTCGTGCAACAGATCTACGCATAGAAAAGGCTCTGATACCACTGATGGGGTTCGTAGCATGGAAAACAAAAAATTTCTACCGCAAGAACGAACAAAACCCAGATCTAATCTAGATAAAAGCAAAGATCTAATCTATTAGACATGAGCAACGAGATAGATCTGTACTAACCCTCGTAGAACCGAAAGCGTTACGAGATTAGATCTCGGGGTTGATGTAGTCGATCACTTGCCGATCTCAAGATCATGTGGACGATCCTTCCGGCGCTGCGTTCCGGCAGCGCTTCCGCAGTTGGTCACACTTGCGGAGTCGAAGTAGACCTTCCTCTCCCCGTTCCAGCGAGCAGCGGAGGTAGTAGATCTTCTCCACGGAATCCCAATAGCACGACGGTGTGGTGGTGGTGGTGGAGGAGAGAATTCTGCAGGGCTTCGCCTAAGCCGGAGCAGAGCAAAGGAAGAGGAGAGAGGCGGCGGCTAGAGCTTGTTATGAGAGAGGGCTAGGAGGGGGCGCCCCCTCCCTTCTATTTAAAGGAGGGAGGCGCGCCTGGGGAGGGGGAGTCCTAGTAGGACTCCCCTCCTATGGCCGGTGGGTTGGGAAGGGGGCAAGGAGGTCCTCCCCCACGAATCCGTGTCTCGCCCCACAAGGTTTCCTTTGACCCTTTCTTGGTTTTCAAGCAAACACCAAGAACTCTTCTAGAACCTTCCAGAACATTCTGAAACCTTCTAGAATCTCCATAAAAACACTCCGGAACATTTCCTAACTTAGAAAATGATCCCCAATATATGAATCTTATTCTCCGGACCATTCCGGATCTCCTCGTGATGTCCCGGATCCAATCCGAGACTCCGAACAACATTCGGTCTCCAACGCATATTCCATATCTACTTAAAACAACTTCGAACCTTAAGTGTGTCACCCTACGGTTCGTGAATATGCAGACATGATGAAGACACCTCTCCGATCAATAACCATCAGCGAGATCTGGAGATCCATAATGGCTCCCACATACTCAACGATGACTTTGTGATCGATAGAACCATTAACATACGAAACCAATTCCCTTTGTCACGCGATATTCTACTTTATCCGAGGTTTGATCGTCGGTATCTCCATACCTAGTTCTACCTCATTACTGATAAGTACTCTTTACTCGTTCCATGTTATGTCATCCCTTGTGACCTAGTCACATGCTTGCAAGTTAACTAGATGACATTTCACCGAGAGGGCCCAGAGCATATCTATCCGTCATATGGATGGACAAATCCCAATCTTGGTCCATGCGCTTCAACACATACTTTCAGAATACCCAATAACACCTTTATAACCACCCAGTTACGAAGCAGTGTTTGATGTCATCAAAGTACCCATCCGGTGATGGTGATTAACATAACCTCATGGTCGAAGGATTAGGTTACTATGCATTTGAAAGCTTACAGCAATACGAACTTAATGACTTTATCTTATGCTACGCTTACTATGGGTGTGTGTCCATCACATCATTCTCCTAATGATATAACCTTGTTATTAATGACATCCAATGTCCATGATCAGGAAACCATGATCATCCATTAATCAACAAGCTAGTTTAACAAGAGGCTTACTAGGGACTCTTTTATATTTACAAAACACACAAGTATTAATGTTTCCGGTTAATACAATTATAGCATGGGGTGTAAACATTTATGATAAACATAAAGATATAATAATAACCACTTTATTATTGCCTCTTGGGCATATCTCCAACAAAAATACCATGAAAAATATGTCAAAAGCAATCCTTGAACTCTTGACCTTAATGATAAAGACATATTACTCTAACCATCTCAACCTTACACAAGATCTTGTTTACATCTAGAACGAATGTATTTTGAGTATAGCACATTAGGACTAAAATATAGAACAAATGTCTCTACACAACAAGGAAAATGACTCAAATAGTGTCTTTACATAAAATGTAAAGACATTTTGCAATGTGTCTCAATGATTGCATGTATATAACTTTTTTGTGACAATTTAGAATGCCTCAAAATTTGTAACTAGAATGAAAATCTATTCCTTCAGAAAAATTTCTTAACTCATGTCTCTATATTTGAGAGACATCCTTAAGTGTCTCAAAACTTGCCTTTTACAAGATGCAAAATGTCTCTGCATGATTTTTAAAGAGGCAAAATAATAAGTGCCTCAATAAGAATGTCTCTATGGTTGGTTTTTGTTGTAGTGTATGTTGTGTGATGTTATTTCTTGCGTTGTCTCGTGTTTTTTGGAGTTTGGAAAGTTTACCTGATATGGCGACCGTGATTGTCGGGTGTGCCCCATGTGTCGAGGGTTGTTGTGACGACATGGTGAGTTGTCGGGTTTACTTGCAACTCTCTATTCTCCTTATGTGACGGATGCTCCCACCATACCAAGGTTCATGAGAGTGGAATTGTGGAGCGTGATGACTGCAAGTGCGCAGATCGTTTCTAGCTAGTTTCGAAATAAAGATATCGATCCCACAGGGAGCAGGAGTCCGAAGTCTAATAATTCTTGAAATACATATTATGATAGAAATGCTAAATTAAGTTCTAATTAACAAGATAAAATGCGAGTATTGTGTAAAAGGGTGTTTTTGGGTTTTAGGTATAAGAGCAACAATAATGTAAAGTAAAACAACTGAATACAGAAAATAAGTATCGCATATGTAAGAGAGACTGGAATTGCAATAGGGAAAAAGCGTTCTCACGGAGTAGCGGATACACCACTAGCATTATAAGGAGCTAAGATAAAGATTATCATCATGAATATTATCAACTATGTATGTGTGGGAGGAACTCCGTATTTGGACAAATAGGCAGCAACCGCTGCTCACATCATCCTCATAACCACAACAGTCAACAATCAACATCAATCGAATTACTGCGGTATTAAGGGACATAATTTCGTAGGACGTATCCCATGGAATGGATAGTGTTTCGTGAGTTTCCTCGGTTTCCCAAGTTGATACGTAAGGAGTGCCAACAACTTTATAGTCATTTTAAGTGCTAACACACCTCTGTCTACCAACAAGTAGTTCCCTCCATCAAGTCCTCATGAGAGGCAAATATTGAGAGGTCAACTTCTCTCAACATCAAGATGTAGATTATCTAACACATGGTCACGTCGATGAACATCATAATAGAATTTATATTATTTCAATCTCATACTAGGGTTTCTCCAACTCTGCAAGAACTAGTGATCTACTCAGACATGGAATCAATCAACATCATGGTAATAACAATAGAATCTATCATAGATGAATAGTACTTGTATAAATCCAAAAGGATTACGGAAATTACAACAAGATCTAGACAAGATGTAGATGGGATGGATGGAGATGGTGGTGATGCAGCGGTGGATGGTGAAGATCGATGCTTTAGCCTCCCGGATCTGTGCAGGGTGAAGATGGATCCCCGGTGGATGAGTTCCCCCTCTAGATGCCTTCTAGAGGTGAGGTTTCGGTGATTTCTAGGTCTTCTGTATGTCATCTCTCTGATCCAGTTGCACGGGGTGAAACTATTTGAGGAGGCGGAGGCGGCGCCAACTATACAGCTGGAACTATACGACCGGAAATTTTATTCCAATTGTATAGTTGGTCGTTGAATCCTCTGTCTCCTTTATTCGCTTCTAGTTTTCTTCTGGTATTATTAATATTTCCCAAATAAGCGATGTACGTTGTTTTTGACTCCTTTTCTCCATAGTACAACTTCTCCAAGAATTGTATCCATTCGATCCATCATCTGTCCTGATCCTGGTGAAACCAGACATAAAATGTGCGTGCGAGCGCCGTAAAATACCAAGATCCTACATCTACAATGCAAAATAATAGTGTAAAACATGATGCAAATATGCACTCATCAACTTCCCCAAGCTTAGACTCTTGCTCTTCCCGAGCAAGTTTTAGGTTAATGGATGCGATCCCCATATTCATGAAGCTGAGTCGATTAAAATAAATGAGGCAGTTGCAGCATGTGTTTATCATATACGATACATAGGAATAAGTTCATGAATAGTACCTTACTCGAACCATCTGAACAGTATTAGCAGGCTTCCACACCTTAGTGATCAACAGTTCATAATAGATGAATCTCAACATAATGTAAAAGTATCCGGTTCAACCGAATGAGTTAGCGAGGTAGTCACAAGTGTCTTAGGATCAATGTATTCACTTGGGATTCAAAATTCTAGGTGTTTTGTATGTCGTCTCTCTAATCCAGTTGCACAGGATGAAACTATTTGAGGAGGCGGAGGCGGCGCCAACTATACGGCTGGAACTATACGACGGAAATTTTATTCCAGTCGTATAGTTGGTCATTCAATCCTCTGTCTCCTTTATTCGCTTCTAGTTTTCTTCTGGTATTATTAATATTTCCCAAATAAGCGATGTACGTTGTTTTTGACTCCTTTTCTCTATAGTACAACTGCTCCAAGAGTTATATCCATTGGATCGATCATCTGTCCTGATCCTGGTGAAACCAGACATAAAATGTGCGCACGAGCGCCGTAAAATACCAAGATCCTACATCTACAATGCAAAATAATAGTGTAAAACATGATGCAAATATGCACTCATCAACTTCCCCAATCTTAGACTCTTGCTCTTCCCGAGCAAGTTTTAGGTTAATGGATGTGATCCCCATATTCATGAAGCTGAGTCAATTAAAATAAAAGAGGCAGTTGCAGCATGTGTTTATCATATACGATATATAGGAATAAGTTCATGAATAGTACCTTACTCGAACCATCTGAATAGTATTAGTAGGCTTCCACACCTTAGTGATCAATAGTTCATAATAGATGAATCTCAACATAATGTAAAACTATCCGGTTCAACCGAATGAGTTAGCGAGGTAGTCACAAGTGTTTTAGGATCAATGTATTCACTTGGGATTCAAAATCTTAAAAGTGTCTCTTTGTCATACTACAATACAGTGGTATATGCCTATTTGCTCTTTGCACACTCACTCTTTTTCTTCTTTCTTTTCTTTTCTTTTGTATATATGCTTACACTTTTGTTTAAGTGTTGTGCAAAGGAGCTAGCCATATATTCCACTTCATATAGGAGTTCAAAGTTTAATGATCTCAATTATCAAATTCCAATTGTATATGAAGCATTCTTATAACTTGGAGATTCTACCTTGACTTGTTCTCACTCTATTTTGATAGCACTTTCACTTTCCTTTGTTCAAGGTTTCTTTTTCAACTTAACTGTATATATAATTTTTCTTTGTAAATCAAACTATAGACTTACAGCATATTGACCAAATTATCTTTATGTGTTCCATTAATACCAATAGTGTGGAAGACTCCTATTGCTATCATCAAGTGCAAGTAAAATTATACTCGAGCCATCCATATATCATTAAAGCAAACACAAACTCAATATTTCTCCATATATAATAATAAACTCGGAATTTTATTAAAGGGATCGACTATTCCTGAAGGGAATTGTAATGATGCAAACTTTATTGCTAGTTTGAACTAATGCAAAAAATAGTAATAAAAACTTATAAGATAGATTACAAGGTCTTAAAGATCCCCCAAGCTTGGAATCAAGCCAGACAGGAACAAATAATCCCTTGCGATTATTTGATACCGTGATTTTTGTAGATCACTGTGGCGTCATGGCACGTGGTATCTTCTCCTCATGGGCTAGCTTGAGATGGAGGGATTGATTGACAACTTCTAATTCTTTAGCACGCAGCTTGTAGAAAAGATTGTTCCTTTCCAACACTTTCATTTGTTCTTTAATGAACTCATTATTGTCCTGAAGTGTTTGTAGTGCCTTAAGACTCATAGAAAAACCTGCTTCGGTTGTCTGCTTGATATGTTCATCGAGTTTTTCAAGATAAAGTCACAACAATCGAAGGTGTTTGGGTGTCCCTGGCTTCTCCTTGTCCAACTCTTCAATCTTCAGCTCAGGGCCTTCAAATCCCTCTTTCGACACCCATGGTCGGCGTCGAGGAACTCTGTAGGGATGGCCTTGATCTCCTTGCCTTGCTTGCTATTGCTCCTGATCTCCATAGGAGCCTTTCTTCTCGGCTTCTATCCCTTGGTTGAGAGTCCTCACATGTGAATAAGAGGTAGATTGGTTTCTAGAGATTATGATCAGAGAGAGACAATGGCAATATATAAGGGGGGTCAGAGGTCGGTAAAACTCGCGAGAAACACCAAATTGTCGAACAAGCAAAGAATCTTAACGAAACAGGGAAAGAAATCATGGATTTGGAAGTATCCTGCCGCGTAACGACCAACTATACGGGTGTGGCCCATATAGCTCCAGCCGTATAGTTGGTTCCGGGCAGATATTTCCAAATATCTCGAATCCATGTCGATTAAATCATGACTTGGAACCGACAATAAGAGTTTTTTATTTTAGATGAATAAATGAAAAGACAAACGAAAAGTGTCTGAGAGTTTAACGACCAACTATACGGCCGGAATTTTGGCTCCGATCGTATAGTGCGACCATATAGATAGAGACACCATAAATCTAAAGTGTCTGAGAGTTTAACGACCAACTATACGGCCATAATTTTGGCTCCGATCGTATAGTTGTGACCGTATAGGCTCAGATATCGAAAACAATTTCACAAAAGTGATACAAAGAGTTTAACGACCAACTATACGACAGGAGCTTCCTCTCTGGTCGTATAGTTCTGCTCGTATAGTTGGTAAAACCCTCAAAATCTTCAGAAAAACACAAGAAATTCAAAGGCAGAATTTTCAAAAGTAAAAATTGTGAAAAAACACTTATTTGGGTAAGAACACTTACCTTGCACTTACCATTTGCTTATTCAGGGATGAAAAGTTCCTCGAACAGTAAAGACTTCTTCTCTCTTGGAGGAATTGACCTTAGTTCATTGAGTAATTCTCGTAAATGAAAATCACTAAGACTAAGGTTCCTCTAATCAAGATTGGTGTCTTGTTGGGAAAACATGGACACTGTATCTAACGTCTTTATTCCTTGCCTGTGCATAATCTGCAACTCAAATTCTTGAAGTGAAAGAATCCAACAGATCAGTCTTGGCTTATGGTATTTCCTCTCAGGGAGTTCTTTTAAGCCATCATGATCCGTATGAACTCTTACCTTTGCATCAACTATGTAAGAATGAAATTTATCACAGGAGAAAAATACAGCAAAAGTTCTCTTTCTTCTTTAGGGTAATTCTTCTAAGCACCATTTAGATTTCTACTAGCATGATGTATAATGCTAAATCTGCGACCAATGTGTTGTCCCAGTGTTACTCCTACAGCATCATCACTAACTTCACATATTAAGTCAAAGGTTTGTATCCCAGATAGGTGGTTTAATAATGGGAGCACGGGATAAAGCATTTTTGAGTTTATCAAAGGCTTCAAGACATTTATCATCAAAATTAAATCTTACTCCCTTTTACAGGAGGTTAGTCAAAGGTTTAGATATTCTATAGAAATTTCTAATGAACCTTCTATAAAAACCCATATGACCAAGGAAACTTCTTATACCTTTAATATCCCTAGGTTGTGGCATTCTTTCTATTGCCTCAACCCTATCTCTATCAACTTCAATTCCCTTATCTGATACCCTGTGTTAAAGGACTATACCTTCTTTTACCATAAAATGACACTTTTCCCAGTTTAGAACAAGATTAGTTTCTTCACAATGCTACAAAACTCTTTTGAGATTATCCAAGCAACTAGTAAACAAAGTTCCATAGACTGAAAAGTCATCCATAAATACTTTCATTATAAGTTCTATAAAATATCAAAAATAGTAGTGATGCATCTTTGAAAAGTAGTCGGAGTGTTACATAAACCAAAAGGCATTTGTCGGTAAGCATGTAAACCATAAGGACTAATGAAAGTTATTTTAAGTTGGTCATCAGGATGAACAACTATTTGAGAAAAACCAGAGTATTTGTCCAAGTAGCAAAATGAGTATGGTTTGCTAACCATTCTGAAGTTTAATCTATAACGGTAAAGGATAGTGATCTTTCCTAGTTTCTTTATTTATTTTTCTGAAGTCTATGCACATCCTATTCCCAACAATAGTTCTAGTAGGTATCAATTCATTGTTTTCATTAGGAATAATGTAAAACTGCCATTCTTAGGGACACAATGAACATGACTTACCCATTCACTTTCTTTAACATGATAGATTATACCTACGTCCAATAGGTGTACAATTTCTTTTCTTAGCACTTCTTTCATTTCAGGCTTCAATCTCTATTAAATTTTGTAACTGGTTTAGCACCTTCTTCCATGAATATTCGATAGACGGTTATCATGGGACTAATGCCCTTCAAATCAGCCATGGAGTACCCCAAAGGCCTTGTGATGCTCCTTCAGTATCTTCATGAGTTCTTCTTCTTCTTCTCCTGAAAGTTTAGCACCAAAAATAACAGGAAATTTATTTGTATCATCTAAAAACCTATATTTAAGATTATCTGGTAGAGTCTTCAACTATGGGGGTGGTAGTTCCGCATCCCCTCTTTTTCTTGCTCTTCAAAAGCCTCATCGGTTGGAGGTCCCATAATGGGAAGTGAATCGAATTCATCTTCTAGTTCTCCAAGGGACTTGTCCTTTATAACTATTTCTTCATAATTTGGCTCTTCATTTATTTCTTATTCTTGATTGCTAAAGAAAAGAGTCGCCATTTCCTCAATAGTTCTCTCCTCCTCTTCTTCTTGTATTTTTGGAGGCCTGTCTTTAAATTTGGAAAAGTGAAATTCATTTTACGCTCCCCCAAGCTTAAGAGACATAATCTCCTTCTTAAAATTAACATAGGCACCTATATCACCCAAAAAGTTCCTTCCAAATATAATTGGGCAAAGAGTGTCAGTTGGCATATCAACAATTACAAAATCGATAGGAAAGTTTTTATTACTAATTGTGGCAGTTGCATCTTCAACTACTCCCATTGGAATTCTAAGATATTTATTAGCTAACATAATCGTCATATCAGTATTTTCAATTGTAGCCGCTTTTATTTCTTCTTTTATTTCTAAGTAGAAATCATAAGATATAACATTAACTTTGGTGCCAAGATCCCATAAACCATAATACGAGGTGTCTTTAAATATGCAGGGAAGAACAGGCTTACCCACATCTTTTACCTTTGTTTTACCTTCAACCAATACGGAAGTCTCTTCATCAAGTTCAACTATGTTACAATGTGCGTACATAGCCATAATTTCTTCCTTAGCTACCTCTTCATCTTTGGTTTCTTCTAGATGTTCCATGACTTTTAGCATACTTTATTCTTCCTTCTTATCCTGTACTGCTTTGACTTGTTCATATTCAAGAATATGCTTTTGTGCAGTGTTAGGGAAAGGCATCTCATATATTGGTTCTAGGGAGGCTAGTGTTGCTTTATCTTCTCTTTTCTTCTCAGGTTCGGGTGGTGGATCATACTTGACCTCACCCTCTTTTGGAGCTTTGATATGTTCTGTAAAAGCTTTAACAACTTGCAACACAAGATCTAAATCCAAATAAAGCTCTTTAGATAATTCTTTGACATGGCCTTTTTATTATAGTCATGAATACAATCATGTTCTATTTCTACGCCTCCTTCACTTCCTAGACCAAAATTCCATGAAACTCTATGATCATGAATTCTATTAAGTAAAGTCCAAGCTTTAGGTATAGGAATATTCATAAAGACTCCTTCCGCGAAAGAGTCTAGTTCTATTTTATTAGGTTCAATTAAACCGCATAAAAGATATGCAATAAATACCATTCAGTTAAATCATGATGAGGACATAGACGTAGTAAATCTTTAAATCTGATATAAGCTCTTACTAGTCCTTCATTAGAGTGATTCCTCCAAGTCATTATAAGACGCCTGATTCCAAAAGATTTGGATAATGGATAATATTTAGATAGAAATTCACAGGCTAGATTATCCCAAGTAGTAGTGGCTTCAAGGGTAGAGATCTATACCATGAGAGAGTTGTACTTGTCAAAGTCTAACTAAAAATTTTAACCTTTACCTCATCGGCGGTATATCCCGTCAATTGAAAAGTGCCACATATATCTTTGAAACATGCAATATGCTCATATGGATAAAGATCTTCTTCATCTCTAGTAAATTGTTTCTTATGTAGAATACCAAGCAGTAAAGGATTTATTTCTTCATCTCTAGAGGATTTATTTTATATTCTCATGTTCTCATTGGAGTTGTCTCTTTTATAAATATCATACGGCTTCCCAAAGTAGTTGAGTGGGTTAGCACTAGTAATATGCTAAAACTCCATCATGTTAGTGGAAACCTGTAACTCAAAACAAAATTTAGCAATACAAAAATAAATAAGTAAAAACTAAAAGACCTATAGCGCTTAGCTCCCCGGCAACTGCGCCAGAAAATAGCTTGATGACTGCAAGTGCATAGATCGTTTGTAGCTAGTTTCAAAATAAAGATATCGATCCATAAGGAAGCAGGAGTCTGAAGTCTAATAATTCTTGAAATAAATATTATGATAGAAATGCTAAATTAAGTTCTAAATAACAAGATAAATGCAAGTATTGTGTAAAAGGGTGTTTTGGGGTTTTACGTATAAGAGCAGCAATAAAATAAAGTAAAACAACTGAATACAGAAAATAAGTATCGCGTATGTAAGAGAGATTGGAAGTGCAATAGGGAAAAGAATTATCAGGGAGTAGCAGATACACCACTAGCATTATAAGGAGGTAAGATAAAGATTATCATCATGAACATTCTCAACTATGTATGTGTGGGAGGAACTCTGTATTTGGAGAAATAGGCAGCAATCGAATTACTGCGCTATTAAGTGATGTAATCTCGTAGGCCGTATCCTATGGTATGGATAGTGTTTCGTGAGTTTCCTCGGTTTCCCAAGTTGATATATAAGGAGTTCCAACAGCTTTATAGTTACTTAAAGTGCTAACACACCTTCGTCTACCAACAAGTAGTTCCCTCCATCAAGTCCTCATGAGAGGCAAATATTGAGAGGTCGACTTCCCTCAACATCAAGATGTAGAGAATCTAACACATGGTCACAGCGATGAATATCATAATAGACTTTATCTTATTTCAATCTCATACTAGGGTTTCTCCATCTCCCCAAAAACTAGTGATCTACTCAGACATGGAACCAATCAACAACATGGCAATAACAATGGAATCTATCATAGATGAATAGTACTTGTATAAATCTACAACGAGTATGGAAATTACAGCAAGATCTAGACAAGATGTAGATGGGATGGATGCAGATGGTGGTGATGCAGCGGTGGATGATGAAGATCGATCCTTTAGCCTCCTAGATCTGCGCAGGGTGAAGATGGATCCCCAGTGGATTAGTTCCCCCTCCAGATGCCTTCCAGAGGTGAGGTTTCGGTGATTTCTGGGTGTTCTGTATGTCGTCTCTCCGATCTAGTTGCACGGGGTGAAACTATTTGAGGAGGCGGAGGCGGTGCCAGCTATACGGCAGGAACTATATGGCTGGAAATTTTATTCCGGTCGTATAGTTGGCCGTTGAACCCTCTGTCTCCTTTATTCGCTTCTGGTTTTCTTCTGGTATTATTAATATTTCCCAAATAAGCGATTTATGTTTTTTATTCCTTTTCATCATAGTACAACTGCTCCAAGAATTGTATCCATTGGATCCATCATCTATCCTGATTCTGGTGAAAACAGACATAAAATATGCGCAGGGGTGCCGTAAAATACCAAGATCCTACATCTACAATGCAAAATAATAGTGTAAAACATGATGCAAATATGCGCTCGTCAGAGTGCCGCCCGGGGATCGTCGGGTGTAGGTTGAGTTGTGAGTAGGTAGGTCTAGGCAGCAATAATCGTGACTTGCGTTGTTTTTGATTTGATGTGTCCTGCTGGATCTACTGTCATGAAGGACAGGTCTAAATCTCGGGTCGGATTGTTTCTCTCGGCTTCCAGAATATTCTGCAGCCGTTAGGTTCCTCTCCGTGGTGCGCCTCCAGCTATGCTACCAGATCCGCGGGTGGAGCTTAGTTGTGCCAACAGCATCCTAGATTCGTAAGGTAACCTTTTCTTTTCGTCGAGTTGCCTTTGCATCTTAAGCAAGTTCCTTTTCTTGAGGTGAATCAAGTACTAGTAGGCCATTAGGTCCTCGTGTGTGGCTTTGGTTCATTACATATACGCGGTATTGGTTCATTAATCATAGGAACCTGATTAGCTATACCCTGTCACCAATGTTGCTTTGGTTCATTACATATACGCGAGGTAGCTGATGATCAGAAGTGTGCTATTTCCACAAACATATATGTTACTGTGACATGCTTGCTCTTGCACTGAGTGAAAAAATAGAGCAAGCAAGTTAAAAAAAATACAACAAGTAGACCATTTAGGGGATACCCTTAGAGATGCTGATATGCGCCCTTCGACGTTTCACTAAGTACAATGGGATGATTAGGTGGATTTCTTTCTTGGTAGAACTATATATATGCCGATAGGACTAATGATCAGCTATTTCTTGTGAGCTCTATGAGTACTAAATTTTCCTCTTCAAAAAATAGTAGGGAAGTGCAACTACACATAATTGAGAGTGCAACAAATAGAAGAAATGATACAACAACTCAACAGTTTAGGGCATAGCACCCACAAAAAAAAAAATAGGGCATGGCATGAAGAACACCTAAGGGTTGATTTACATGCACTCGTCAGCCTATAAATTCTTCCAGATATAGCAGATAAATGAAGCAAAGGTAGATCTCCTTAGAAGTTGCAACATTTTATTCAACATCCACCATGAAATCAAATAGCATCACGATGATTTACGACATCTATCTATAGAGCAAGTCAAGAACGACCATATCAGAAATCATTTGGAGCCCCTTTGCTCAGACTGATTTTTTCTCACATATCTTATTCGTTACCACCTCGCCAAATTCATCTTGTACCCCAACCTTCAATGTTATGGGGATGTAGGAAGGAACATCAAACGCTCAGCTTGAGGTTGTCTTGCTGCCGCCTGCAACACTAGAAAGCTGCTTAGCTAACTTCATTAGATGCTACTGAACATCAATGCATAGAAGAAGCACTTCATAATAACACAGATCATAATCAATATTTTTTTGTGCCATTAACAACTATGTAACGGGATGCAACCAATAAGTAAAATATTATTGATTAGGCTCTAAATATTCGCGCCGAGTTAAAAATTAACTCTTTGACCTCAAGTTATTAGTCAAAAGCTCTACTAGTAAACATAAGAAATTGATGGATTCCTGGATTGCTACTTTATTATTATCTTAGGGCATGAAAAATTCCCGTCACTAATATGGGCATCTAAAGCGATAAACCAATCGCACAAGATCAAATTATCTCCTAAGTGTCATATCTATCTCTCTAGCCCCAACAGAAGACACTAGTATCGGACACGAAACTGCTCAGCTACTTTGCATGTTACCCTCCCGCTACACTTCATGTTGGAAAAAAGCCAAGTGGTCATTGCCTTTTTTCATCGATGCTGCACGAACGCTAGGATTATTAAATCGAACTGCTGATAGGCCAGGAAATCCATCATGGCGTCCACGACCACCATCAAGCATTCTACATGCCCTTAAGGCCATTGAGAAATTGTGGTGGTATTGACACGGCAGATGCTACAAAGGTAGCTTACGTAGAGGAGAAAAGGCAACGTAGAAGAATCCGGGAGAGATATTGTCACACGAGGTACCAAGGTTCACGTCCCCTCGATGGAGGATCGCTGTATCTTCCGTGTCAATACCACAACAGTTGGCGTCCACCGTGGGCGTCACTATCGTGCGAATGACCACAACAGTAGCTACCAGGGGTAGCGATTGATACGATTTGGGGTAAGAGCCAGTCACCATCTGCGGTGCGATATTGGGAACTGATACAAGGGATTTATCTAGGTTCGGTCCCCGTAGGGTAAAGACCTACTTCCTACTAGAGTGTATTTATGAAAAGTGGATTACAAGGGTGACGAGCTCAACGGCTAGGCAGCGAGTCGCTTGGATGGGGTGACTAAGAGAACGTAAGTATGCAGAGAACCCTAGGGAGGTTTATATAGGGGTACCTCGCTAGGGTTTACAAGATTACCACCGAATCAGTTAAGGTTTCGAAGGATTTGACCTAATCCGACTGGGCCTAGCTAGGTTCGTGGGCCTCCAGCTTCCGGTCGCTAGACTTCTGCTTTAGTTGCTTTCCAACCGCTATTCCTGCAGGCCCATTCGCTATGGACTTGGGCCAGTCGAATCATCCTTCTGGGCATACCTCGATTGGCATATCCCATCAGTAATCCCTGAGTGTGGAGAGTCCGCGACAGGCGAGGCGAGTCCCCGAGCATGCAAAGTCCGCGAGGGCGGTGAGTCCGCGACAGGCGAGGCGAGTCGCGGCCTGCGAGTCAAGTTGTTGACTGCCCGAGTATGACGTTTAGCCGCAATGGGTGGACGCGGCGACGAGTTGTCGTAGCGAGCTCGATCGGACCATCGGTCGGACAAGTTGACGTGGCGGAATGGCTTTGGATTGATGAATCTACATCTAAAAAATAGTATAATACTGCAGGAAATATTTGTAGCTTGAGATTTACAGAACGGGTCAAATATTTAGAACCATAACACTGTAAAATAGCTTGCAGTCGTAGTCTCTGTAGTCGTCGGGGATAGCCGTGAACGTGGAGCCGGTGACAGCTAAATTGTAGAGCCACAGATGCCCAATTCTGAGGCAAAGGTAGCTAGCCAACTGACGTTATGTGGTACATGTATTTGAGAACAAACGGGTAGAAATTAGATCAAAATAAATAAATAATTTATTTGCTTAGTAATGAGTGCACGAGAAAGATTAGATTGAAGAGAAAGAACCAGTCATGTCTCCATCGCATGGTACATGGTCACGTGGAGCTGCAATTGCTCTGGATTCCAACACCGGGACTTGATCCCTTTATTGCTAGCGATGATGATCGCTCGATAGGTGGCCTCTCCCACAGATGACAAGCAAACTGGCTGAAAATTGCAGAACAACGTCCGATGGCGAGTCCACACGCGCTCACGGGAGTATGTGGTACTTCTTGGAAGATTTGTTGATGATGACGCTGGGTACTCCACTCAGATGAATTGACCAGATCCGGCCGCCGTAGATGATGAATTTGAGAATCCATGCAGTCGTCCTAACATGATAGCGTACCGCCAAGTGGTGGATCAGCTGGGGGCTACTTTACTGGCTACTCTATCGAATCGATCGATCGGCACAAGAATGAGGAGGCTGACGCACTCTCGCGTATCGGGTCGGTCTGTCATTCACCACCTCCGGCGTCTTCCTCGATGTCATCGACAAGCCATCGGTCTCCCCACCAAAGGAGGTCGACATCGGGATACCGCTGTAGACCGAGCCCGCCCTGGTCGCCATGGTCACGGAGCTAAGCGATTGGACCGCACCCTACGTCGCCTACCTGATACCTTCGATCCGGATTACGGATGTAGTATAGCTCTTTTTTCCTAATAAACCTAGGTTATCGAATCCACGAGAAGCGAATGCGTAGTGAAGTTACTTTAACGGACCTTCGGAAGTTTTAGAATTCCTTTTGTGTTTTCACCGGACCAGTAGCTTGCGTATTTTTGTTGTTGTTGATGATGGAGAGAGAAGGCCTAGGGCATTCAGATTCACTTGTAGCTGTGCAAAAACATTTGATGGAAATAAAAGATAAAAATAAAGTATGTGTGTACTTGTTAGAGCAAGATAAATTATATGTGGGCAGTGCATCCATAATTGTTATTGCCTTCGCAACCGCTTATAGCAATAACCTACTAGTCTCATCCATAGAAGAAAGAGAATTAATGATATGCATCGTGATGTCATCGTTAATCCCAAGCAAATCCCTCACATACAGCCGTACTACCCCTTCTGTCACTCGGATTTCCAACCTGTAGATCAGTCATCACTCATACTCCCTATACCTGGCTCAACCCTCGGGGTCTTGGGTATCTGACAAGTCCTTAGATTGAGGCAATAGAGGATACAATAATCATCATGTCATACAAACTAATACACGATACCATCTATGATAAATCACATGCACAATTGCTACATGGCTAGGCTGAAGCCCTTAGCCCAAGGAGAATTACTCACACATAGAGATGAGATCAACAATCACAAAAACTGTAATGAAAATCATAAGATTGATAGCAATAGTCTTACAATGTCGCCAGTCGAAGAAGAGATCTACTATTACAAGTGGTGGAAGATGGCTATGGAGATGGAGAAGGGTTTGGAGATCTGAGGCGGCTTTTTGGCGGAGTCTGGCTTCTTTGGGGCGGAGCGAGAGATGTTTTCCCGTCGCCCGAGGCTTCTTTATATAGGGGTCCCTTCATAAAAGTTGTTAAGTTTGACCTAACGATGGCGGCACCAACTATACAACCGGAGCTATACGGTCGGAATTTTTACTCTGGCCGTATAATTGGTCATTACGGTGTCTGCCTTCATTGGACGACTCTTGGTTTCTTCTGATTGAAGGAAATATCGTATCTTTGACTTTAATGTAGTAATTCCCTCCTTTAAACGATATTATCTACGCAGGAAAAATACAAGAACAAAGGATTGCATACCCCTCTGAATATTAGCATTAGTGGCAGGGTTTAGAGAAATATTTTATAAAAAATATGATTAATATCTAGTTTAAATGTTGACGTAGATGGCTATATTTCATAGCCATCAACTTACCCAAGCTTAAACTTGATCATTCCGAGCAAGAAAACCAAAATCAAAAAGGAACTCGACATTTAAACTGAAATAACAAGATGATGATCTGAATTATGATTAATAGTCTCATGTTTCCTTCACTTCATAAATCTAAAAAACTTCAGCATAGATAGAGTAATGGCAAGCATATCATACGGTTTTCATGCATCGTTATAGCGCAGAAAAATTATTGTAAGCATGGATGATCCAAATGAGTGAACTTTATTCCATGTCAAGTAATCAACTCATAGGTTTGCCTTTGAACAGTAAAGTATAATCATGTAAATTAAGAGTGTGAGAGTTGTCATGAAAAGAATATATACTAGAGTATCTCAATTCTCTCACATCAGTGAATCAATACTTTGCAAGCACTACTTTTCTATTCATTGTCCTTCAAGAATTTTCAGTTTTTAAGTAATCAAGAGCATGCCAAAAAATTCATAAGTTTATCGGGTTGTGATGGACACTCGTGGAATCACTAAGGTTTTTGTTCCTTTTGCATAATGATTACTCATAATAGCCAGAGGAGTGATTCCATCATGATTACTGCTACCCGGGAGTGCCAAGAATCTTACCCACTATAGCATTGCTGCTACAAGTGTTTAATCAACTCATAGCCGAAATCTAGGAGTTTCCTCCATTAAGATCGTTCGTAGGCCAGCGGAGTTGTTGGCATCCCATGAAGTTTGACACGCATAAAGATATATCATTCTTATGATTAACAAATCAAACTTTAGCATGCTCACAAAAACTGCTAAACATCAATTCAATTGAACAAATCCTTTCAAAGAGAGTTATCAAGTCAATCAATATTTTCAGTGGTGTCGAGTGTCTCTAGAAATAAGCCTTCAAGACTAAGCACTACAACACCTAAGTCTTCAATTGTGAGACTTTTTCTTATTACAATTTTTTAGCAATTTTTAGGCAAGACTTGGTTAATTACGAGAGCTGGAACAAAATGACCCCAATTAAATACCCACGCAAACAACAATCTTACTATGATATAAAGACTCGCTCCACCAATATAATATCTCAACATTTACTACTAACTAGCATAGGTTTCTCAAACTTCAAAAGTGGGAAGTCATAAGGCATACCTCTCATGTTTCATTCCACTTCTCTCTTCCTTTTTTATTTGTTTCTTGAAAACTTGAAGTCGATCACTCTCCTGCAAATATATGAAGACCTCGAGGCAGAAAGAAAAGAAAGAGGGAAAATAAGGAAAAATGGAGAAATCTTTTTGTTAATTTTTTAAGAGAGGGAAATAAAGAATAGAAAATTGGCGGTAGAGCTCGGCTAGAAAATTTGGAAAGCAAATATAAAGAACCAAAGATAAAATGTTGGGGAAACCAACACGAGTGCTTATAAACTCAAATAAAAATGTAACCTCGAAATAGATAAAAGCAAATAAACGCCAAATAAAGATACATGAGGAAACTTCCCCAAGCTTAGGCTTTTGCAAGCCCTTCAAATCATTGTGGTGGCGGGAAAAAGTCATTACTCCAGTTCGTGAATTGAGTGGAGAGGTTACTTATTGATTCTCAGAGGTTCAAAGGGAGGTTGTGCATCCTCTCCATAGTCCCTCCAAGTCCTTGGAAATCTTGGTATGTTGCAAACCGGGTTTGTGGATGCTCCTCTTGATGAGGAACCTCTTGCTCCTCCTCTTGGTCCTAGTCCTCTTCAGAAATCTCTTCCTTGGGTTGGTACTGCTCAACCTGCACATCATATAGCAAGCGTCCTTCCTTGATAGAGAAAAGACCATTAGGCAAAGGAGTGGGGTAAATACGCCCAGCTCCAGCAATATGCAGGTAATAAACACCACCTCTCCTAGTAAGCATTCCACAAGCTCTCAAGGTGGAGAAACCAACACGTTTCTCACCAAGTACGGGTTGCAACTCACCTAGGTCGAGACCTAGGGAAGTGGCAAGCACGGTGATGACGCCTCCTCCAGTGATTGGCCCTTGACTTTGGGAGGCTTGGTTCTCTAGGTAGCGCACAAGGATGGTGCCCAAGTTGAGTGACAAGCTGCAGTTGATGTAAGCAGCCTTTGCAAGGACTAGGATGTCCTCCACGTTGAGTCTCGTGAACTCATTGCATGCCTGCAAGGTGTTAGCAATAACATAGAAAAAATAGCGAATTGCAGGATGTTGAATATTCTTCCCCTTGTTCACTCTACTAGTGAAACTCATTCCATTATAGTATTGATCGGGGGAAGGAATGAAGCCAGTAAAGGATGTGCGTAGAGCATGAACATCATTGTTTGGCAAATTAAAGCATGCACACCATTCGTCTAACGTTAATGTGTAGTTGTTGTTCATCAGAGGAAAGAAATAGTATCCTCTCCTTGCCACAGTTTAATGGTGCTTTGCAACGAGCTTAGGAATTCAATGGTTAAGTGGCGATAAGTAGCTACATCATTGTACACAAAGTTTTGCAGGCCGGCTCTATTGCAAAGAAAATTAAAGTCATCAGAAATACCGAGGTGGTTCAATATAAGGGGGCAAGCCCACTTGGTGGCCTTCACTTCGCGGTTCTTGATCTTATTGAAGCGATCACAATGGGCCTCATCCCTGAACAGTATCCCCATGTGTTCCTGAGCGGCAGCTCGAGAAGCGCTAGGGGTGGCACGAGCATGAGTTTGGCTCCTTGTGTTCATCTTCTAAAACATTGAAGACAGGCAAAAATAAAACTTTTTGATCCAAAAACAATAAGTATAATATATTCCTCATCTAATCACACTAAAGAATCTCCTCAAGATAATAATCTAGGTAAGAAATTCATGGCAATTAGTTCATAGTAGGTCTCATCCTAGATTGATAATGACAATAGATCGAAGATGAATTTGCAAAAAGTAATTGGAGGATCAGAAGATAAACATACCATAGAGATGAAGATCCCTTGAGGTTTTGAGAGAGTTTGGAGGTCAAATAAAGAAAAATGATTGAAGTTTTGGAGTTGGGAGTACCTTCCCGTGTGATTTTGTGGTCAGACGCAACTATACGGGTGCAACTATACGGGCGGAACATGCGTTCCGGTCATATAGTTGGCGTTCTGTCAAAATATTAGGTCTTCCTCCTGGCGACATAGTTATACGACCGCAACTATACAGGTGGAACATAATGTTTTGGCCGTATAGTTGGTCATTAAACTGTCTGTCCCTGCGAAAGAAAATTTGCAAAGGCATACATATCTATACGACTAGAACTATACGGCCAAAAAATTTTTATTCCCGTCATATAGTTGGCCGTTAAACTCTCAGTATATATGAAAATAAATTGTATCGAGGCATTGATATCTATACGACCGGAACTATACATTGGGAGTTTTTATTCCCACCATATAGTTGGTCGTTAAACTCTCAGTACAAATTGCAGAAAAAAATTCGATGCCAAAGATAACTATACGACCGGAACTATACGGTCGGAATTTTTATTCCCGCCGTATAGTTGGTCATTAAACCGTCCATGTCCATAAAAAATTTTTGTTTCTTCGTAAACTATTTCTTTTCCTGTAACTTACTGATATAACTTGTTTTTGACAGAAAATTGACAGAAAATATTGTCGACCAACAATAGCATGAATAATGTAGAAAATTCAAGTACTACCAAATTTCTTCTCTTCAAATGGAGTTTTCTAGCACTCTTTATTGAACATGAACTTAAACTAAAACTAAAAACTTAACTCAAACCTTAATTTAACATGGGTTGCCTCCCATGGAGCACTCTTTTATGGTCAACAGCTTGACCTTGATGATACTCACTTGGGCCAGATGAGTGGAACACCCACTCCAAAGTAATTGGCCTTCAAAGTGATGGCCTCCTTCTCGTCATGTTTGGATTTCTTCTTCCTGGGGAAATGAATAACAAAAGGATCCCGCGAAGGCAATTGCAGCTTCATGTTCTCTTCATGAAGGTTAATTAAAACCTTTATAGTTCTTAAGAAAGGACGGCCTAGTATTATAGGAGCAACAGTATCTTCAGGCATGTCAACAATAATGAATTGTTGATCCAAGATTTAAATTGTCAAAAAGACTCTTTGAAATTGTTGAGACGTTTGCACCTAGATCACAAAGTGCAACTATCTCATTAGTTCCAATATTTATCTTAATAGTAGGCTCAAAATTTGTCATCTAGTTTAATAGGTAACTTTTCAGCGATTTTCTTGTATTCTTCTTCAAGTTCGCGTGCCTTAATTGCTACTTGATCAACAAAGTGTTGATACATGGCTTCATCATTACCTTCACTTACCGGAATTTTGACGTTGATCCTCTTTACGAGATCTTCGATGGTGTAGCTTGGTGAAGGGGCATTACTATAATCAAGTTCTTCAGGCTGCTCCCTTTGGATCCTCATCATTTTGAGTTCCTCAACAGGATTTGGCTTAGCTTTACCTGCAAATTTAGCTAGAATGAGAGTTTGACTCTCAGTTATCTTACCTATCTGTGCCTCAATGATCCTTGTGCTTTGTTGAAGGGCCTGCAAATCATTTCTCAAACCAACAGCTTGGTTAGATAATTTACCAAGCATAGCATCATGGTTCTCCGTAATTTTAACTAAAATATTATTGTATTTATTTTGTGAGTCTATGAAAGACTTAAGTGTTTCTTGGAGACTACCATTATTATTTCTCATATTATTATTAGAGTTATTTGTAGGACTAGCATAATGCTTCTGAAAATTAGGATTGTAACTCTTCTTCTAAGCAGGATTATATTCATTACGAGCTATGGAGTCTATTTCTTCTATATTTGTTTCGGGGGTGGCTCTTACCTGAGTTTCCTTACCTCTTACAGCTAGTATGAGCTCATCCAACTTAGCATTAAGATCTTCGTTCTCTTGTGGTGAGACAGAGTTCATCTTCTTCGTGTTTGATCTTTCCACATGCCATTGGGCATGGTTGTCTTGCATATTGTCTAGCAACTGCTTTGCTTCGGTAATATGTTTACCCATAAATATTCCTCCAGCTGCAGTGTCAAGCATAGACTTAGATACAGGATTAAGAGCATTGTAAAATAAATGGAGGATTAACCAATCTTCCATCCCATGACTAGGATAGTTTCTTAGGGATTCTTTCATCCTCTCCCATGCAAGCGCTAGTGGCTCATGCTCTTCCTGTCTAAAACCAGTAATATTAGATCAGAGTTGCATAGTCTTTGCAGGTGGGAAAAATTTAGTCATAAATAAAGAAGTACATCCCACCCATGATGTAATAGTATTTTTAGGCAAAGATAGCCACCATTCTTTAGCTCTTCCTATTAGATAGAAAGGAAATATACATAATTTGACCGCATCAGGGTCAATGTATTTTATACGCATCATATCACATATTTTAGTGAAAGTATTTAAGTGCATACCTACATCTTCAACAGCAGAGCCTCCAAATTAATTATGTTTAACCAAACTTAAGTAATGGGGCTTAATTTCATAATCATCAGCAGCAATTGCTGGCTGAGTAATAGGAGTACGCAAATAATTATTATTGGGAGTAGCAAACTCCCCAAGCTTCTTTTTAGCCATACTTCCTATGTTTTTGGGTTTTCTTGGATTAAAAATTATAACAATAAAAACAAGAATTTAAAGACTAACTATTTTTTTTGGTTTATCAAATAAAGACTGAAAGCAAACTAACAAAATTAAAAACAAGAATTAAAACTAGCAAGATTCCTAATAACCTCACCAGGGTAGCTATTGCTTCCCCGGCAACGGTGCCAGAAAAAGGGTTGATACCTTCGATCCAAATTACGGATGTAGTATAGCTCTTTTTCCCTAGTAGACCTAGGTTATCGAATCCACGGGAAGAGAATGCGTAGTGAAGTTACTTTAACAAACCTTCGGGAGTTTTAGAATTCCTTTTGTGTTTTCACTGGACTAGTAGCTTGTGTCTTTTTGTTGTTGTCGATGATGGAGAGAGAGGGCCTAGGGCGTTCGGTTTCACCTGTAGCTGTGCAAAAACATCTGATGGAAATAAAAGATAGAAATAAAGTATGCGTGTACTTGTTAGAGCAAGATAAATTATATGTGGGCAGTGCATCCATAATTGCTATTGCCTCCGCAACCGCTTATAGGAATAACCTACTAGTCTCATACATAGAAGAAAGAGAACTAATGATATGCATCGTGATGTCACCGTTAATCCCAAGCAAATCCCTCACATACAGCCGTACTACCCCTTCTGTCACTGGGGTTCCCAACCTGCAGATCAGTCATCAATGATACTCCCTATACCTGGCTCAACCCTCGGGGTCTTGGGTACCTGGCAAGTCCTTAGATTGAGGCAAGAGAGGATATAATAATCATCATGTCATACCAACTAATACACGATCCCATCTATGATAAATCACATGCACAATTGCTACATGGCTAGGCCGAAGCCCTTAGCCCAAGGAGAAATACTCACACATAGAGATGAGATCAACAATCACAAACATTGTAATGAAAATCATCAGATTGATAGTAGTAGTCTTACAATGTCACCAATCGAAGAAGAGATCTACTATTGCAAGTGGTGGAAGATGGCTATGGAGATGGAGAAGGGTTTGGAGATCTGAGGCGGCTTTTTGGTGGCGTCTGACTTCTTTGGGGCTGAGCGAGAGATGTTTTCCCGTCGCCTGAGGCTTCTTTATATAGGGGTCCCTTCACAAAAGTTGTTCTGTTTGACCTAACGGTGGCGGTGCCAACTATACGACCGGAGCTATACGGTCAGAATTTTTGCTTCGGCCGTATAGTTGGTCGTTATGGCGTCTGCCTTCGTTGGACAGCTCCTGGTTTCTTCTGGTTGAAGGAAATATTGTATCTTTGACTTTAATGTAGTGAGTCCCTCCTTTAAGCAACATTATCTGCGCAGGAAAAATACAAGAACAAAGGATTGCATACTCCTCTGAATATTAGCATTAGTGGTAGGGTCTAGAGAGATATTTCATAAAAAATATGATTAATATCTAGTTTAAATGTGGATGTAGATGGCTATATTTCAGAGCCATCACTACCTCAAGCACGAGATCATACCCAACGATGAGACTGAGGCACGGATGCTCATGCACTGTTGCAAGTCCTTTGTCCTCATCAACAACGAGGTCCACAAGCGCAGCATGACATGCGTGTACCAACGCTGCATGCAACCAGAAGAGGGTCACAAGATCCTACAAGACATCCACACCGGTGCAAGGTCGCTAGTCGCTAAAGCCTTGTGACACGGCTTATTCTGGCTTACTGCTCATACCGATGCCATCGACATCGTCCAGCACTGCGTTGGGTGCCAGAAGTATGCCAACCAGACGCACATCCCTGGTTCAGCCCTCAAGCCAATCCCCATCATGTGGCCATTCGCCGTATGGGGCATCGACATGGTGGGGCGATTCAAGACCGCTCCATCAGGCTACACCCACCTCCTGGTCGTAGTCGACAAATTCACTAAGTGGGCCGAGGCAAAGCCGATCAAGAAATACAACGACAAAACCGCTACCAAGTTCCTCCGCGAGCCAATCTACTGGTATGGATACCCACACAACATCATCACGAATAACAGCACCAACTTTGCCAAGGGTGCCATAGATGATTTCTGCGAAGAGCATGGCATTTGACTCGACCTCGCCTCAGTCGCCCATCTAGAGTCGAATGGCCAAGCAGAGCGATCTAATCAAAGCGTCCTCCACGGCCTCAAGCCAAGACTGCAGGTCCCCCTCGAGTGGACTCCTAGATGTTGGGTCGAAGAGCTCCCCTCCGTTCTATGGGGCATTCGCACCTGCGTCAACCAATCAACAGGGTTCACCCCCTTCTTCAGGGTGTACGGCGCCGAAGTCGTCATGCCAACCGACCTGGAACACGACTCGCCTCGAGTCGTACACTACATGGAAGAGGACAACGAGGTCACCCATCAAAAGAGGGTCAACCATCTCGATGAAGCCCGCGACCTAGCTTGCTCCCGCACTGCCATCTACCAGCAAGGACTCCATCGCTACCACAGCTGCTGAGTCCGAACTCGCACCTTCTAGGGGGCGACCTCGTCTTGCGACTCACTCAGGACAAGAAGGGCATGCACAAGCTCTCCCCGCCATGGGAGGGAACATTCGCCATATGGCGAGTCCTAGGCAATGGCGTCTACTACCTCATCGACATACAAGGTGACGGCCAGCTCGACGTCGAGCGGCCATGGAATGTGAATCTCCTTCAGAAGTTCTATACATAGAACTAAAACTTGTACTCAGCTACCATATGATGGAATAAAAATCATGCTTGCACAAATTGTGTCCACTCGCCATTTCTTGTGCCAATCGCACTCGTACATACAACAATATGCTAATTACGGTAATCAAACCTTGGTTGAGCGACCATCATGGCTAATTAGTGCGGCTCAAGGGAACTGAAAATACTCGAGCCTTGAGCCATCCACGAAAACACGAACCCGGAGCCACCATCAGAGTCTCCCCGCTCGACTGGCTTCCCGGGCCAAGACCACCGGTCATGCTTCCCATAGCGCCATGTCCTCCCCATTCTCGTGCAAAGCAACTCGAACGGTTAAGTACCTGAAGGGAATATGCCCGAGAGGCAGTAATAAAGTGGTTATTATCGTATTCCTTGTTTATGATAAATGTTTATTTTGCATGCTATAATTGTATTGATTGGAAACGTCAATACATGTGTGCTTAATAAACAAATAAAAGGTTCCTAGTTATGCCTCTCTTATAGACTAGCTCGTTGATTAATAAGATGATCAAGGTTTCCTGATCATGGACACTGGATGTTGTTAATAAATAGGTCACAGCATTTATGAAATGATGTGATGAACATTGATGTCTACACACTTCTATTTTTGTAGACAGTTGTTGAGCCTCCAAGTGCAGAGGTTTGTAGAACAGCAGCAAGTTTTCCCTTAAGTGGATTACCCAAGGTTTATCGAACTCGGGAAGGAAGTGGTCAAAGGTATCCCCTCTCAAGCAACCCTGCAATCAAGATACAAGAAGTCTCTTGTGTCTCCAACACACCCAATACACTTGTCAGATGTATAGGTGCACTAGTTCAGCGAAGAGATAGTGAAATACAAGTGGTATGGATAATTATAAGTGGTAACGGTGCCATAAAATAGCTTGATGGCGTGGAAGAGACTAAAGATAAACTGAAATAAAGATGGAAGCAAGAAAACATGTAACAGATCTAGTTGCAAACGGTGTTTCAATGTTTAGAAATAAGGCCTAGGGATCATACTTTCACTAGTGAACACTCTCACATAAATATCTTCTCTTTATGATACTACTTTGAACTACTCTCCAGTTGGACACTCTAATCCATAGTAGGGCTATAACAACACACCTCAAAGTTCACTTTCCCCATCTACATAACCCCACACTATCACCTTGAGCTCTAGATAGTTCCAACAAACACCACAATTTCATATAAACATCCAACTCCAAATATAACTCGTAACAAGTATTTGTAATCTCTAGCTAAGTGCCACCATGGTGTGCATGCTGTCACGTTCACACACATGGGGAGAGCAGAGATCTATTAAAGCACTTTAGTAGCAAGGTAGATCTACTTGATTACAAAGCTCATGATCACAATATGATCATGCATAGAGAGAGAGAGATGAACACATAGCTACCGGTAGAACCCTTAGCCTCGAGAGAGAACTACTCCCTCCTCATCATGGGAATCAGCAACGGCGATGGAGATGGCGGTGGAGATCGATGGAGATGGCTCCGGGGGCACTTCCCCATCCCAGCAGGGTGCCGAAATAGAGACTTTATGTCCCCCGAATGTCCCCTTCGGTGGCGGCGGCGCTGTGGAACTTTTCGTGGCTGGAGGCTTTTCGATTTAGGGTTTTTGCATCGGGAGGCATCTTATAGGCGAAGAGGCAAGGTCTGTGGGCGGCCAGGTGGCCCACACCACCTGGTGGCACGGCCAAGGCTAGCCTGCGCCACCACATGGTGTGGCCACCCTGTGGCCCCTCTCCGTCTCGTCTTCTGGCTCTGTGAGTCTTTCGGTAAAATATCGACTTTGGCTTTTGTCCCATCCAATTCCATTTTCTAACTTTCTGGAACCAAAAACAGCAGAAAATAGGCAACTGGGACTATGGCATCTTGTTAATAGGTTAGTCCCAGAAAAACATATAAAAATACCTCAAAGTGTTGACAAAGCAAAGCAAAGTAGATACTTAAACAATCATGGAACATCAAAATTATAGATACGTTTGCAACATATCAACATCCCCAAGCTTAACTCCTGCTCGTCCTCCAGTAGGTAAGTGATAAAAAGAAAGAATAATTTTTGAGGTGTCATGCACCATCATAAACTTGATCAAAGTATTTGTAAAACATTGATAACTGGGATCATAGTACTTCAACATAGCATGAAAGATAAAGTTCTAACAATAAGACATAGCAAATATGTTGCAACATGAAAAGGCACAAACAAAAGATTTATGAGTAACAATGCTTTGCAAGACGTTTGTTTGTTTCACATAAAGAAAACATAGCATAGTGGCATTCAACTTGTCCCTCATAGAGTAGCAAACATAAATGCATAGGACATCTTCAAAGTTTATAAGGGTGACTAGATACAAATAGTTTACAAACAAGCAATATCAAAGTTATGCATCAATCAACAAATCTTGGGACAATGCACATAGAACTAAGAATGGCCACTATGCACTCAAAGTAGGCGCATAAAGGTAGAAGGTGGAGACTCAACATAAAAGTAAAAGAAAGGCCTTCATAGAAGGAAGTAGAGATTCAAGTTTCATAAAGAGCTTCCAAAAATTATGGTACTTGTTAGCATTCAGCTCTCATTGCCCCTATCATAAGCATCTTTAGGTGATTAAGGTTAAAGTGACACAACTAAGAGGATATGCTTGACAAGTTATAAGTTGAAATCTCATGCCCCTTACTTACGAAGACCAAACCTCATGCTACTCAACTTTAGTCACAAGTAAGCTCTTGTCATTGTAAGTACATATGTATCATAAAGAACCGCCAATGGGGTACCCCTTGCACATGATATAGGAGCTATCCCATAATCAAAATGACAAGGCAAGCAGACAATGAGCATCTCAGCGATCTTTTTATTTGCTATTTGCATAGGTTTTTATTGAGGATGCTTCATAGAGTGCTCATTATGGTTATGCTGCAAGTTTCCACCATGATTAGGCATGGCTTAGGCTAGCGGCCCAGGCATTTCTCTAACACACATACAAACTCCATGAGCTTACAAGTTCCACTTTTATTTCACACCGCCGGGATCCATAAGCAAAAGGACATGATATCAACGGGGTACAAAGTACAAGTGCAATGTTGAAAGCGTTCCCCATGATACATGGTTCTGCTAACTTCAACTTATAAAGCGCAAGCATATACGCAACAAAGATGGACACAATGGGTCAAGTTTATTAGTTGCAAGAAAGTAAAGTGTGCCATCAAGTTCGTGAGAGCTTTAATCACTAATTTTCACATAACAAGTTTAATTCGGAAGGTAGATAAAAACATGAATATACTTGGAATAGCAAATGCTAATAGGTAGGTATGGTGGACTCTTTGGAATAACTTGGTTTTATTTGGAGTTGGATGCATGAGTGGAACTCATACTTGGTTATGGAGGCTAGCAAAATACTGGGAGCGACAAACTAAGAGAGCAATAATGGCCATAATCATGCAAAGTAACAAAACATCATTAATTAAAGCATAAAGTGATATTACAAGTCGAAAACTAAATGATCATAGAGGCTATGGTGACTTGGTATAGTCTTAACAAGGTGTGAGCATGCGCCAAGTCAACCCAAATAATGCATCAAAGGAGAATACCAGAATACTATGGTTTAATATGCTAAAACAACGCATGATTCTTCCAAGGCACATTAAGCAATCTCAATTGTTTATAACATGTCATGCTACAGCAAAGATCACTAAGCATAAAGCCAAAACAATATCAAGCATGGTGATGACCCACAAGTATAGGGGGTGTATCACAGTATTTTCGAGGGAAGTGAAACCCAATTTATTGATTCGACACAAGGGGAGCCAAAGAATATTTATAAGCCTTAACAACTGAGTTGTCAATTCAGTTGCACCTGGAAACAATCTTGCTCACAGTAGTTTATCAGTAGCAACAGTTTCGTAGTAGGAATAGTAGAGTAGTAGCAGTAGTAAAGTAAAGACAGCAGTAACAATAGCAGTACACAGTGGGATTCGAGTGCGGTAGGCATAGGGATGGATGGATGGGCATTGCATGGACAAGACAATTCACATAGCAATCAGAACATAGGGTAATTGCAGATAAATAAGATAAAGCATCCAAGTACTAGATAATCCTAGGCATGTGTTCCATATATAGTCATACGTGCTCGCAATGAGAACTTGCAGAACATCTTTTGTCCTGCCAGCCCGTTTGTAGTGGGGCCTCAAGGGAACTACTAGCAATTAAGGTGCTCCTTTTAATAGAGCACCAGAGCAAAGCAATAATACTCCGTGAACACATGTGATCCTCACACCAAAGCCATTCCCTCCGGTTATCCCGATTTCTGTCACTTCGGGGCCATTGGTTCCGGATAACAACATGTGTATACAACTTGTAGATAAGACCATAAACAATACTATCATAATGAATCAATAACATGTTCAGATCTGAAATCATGGCACTCAGGCCCTAGTGACAATCATTAAGCATAACAAGTCGTAACAAAGTCATAAAGCACTAATAAAAGATACTAGGCACCATGACCTAACAATCTGATGCCATTACATGAATGATCTCATCCAATCCCTACCATCCCCATAGCCTACAGCGGGGGATTACTCACTCATAGATGGGGGAAACATGGATGGTCGATGGAGAAGCGATGATGACGATGATCTCCTCCAATTCCCCGTCCCGGCAGGGTGCCAGAACGGAGTTTCTGGTGTTGTTTCGTGGAATCTGGTGGTGGCGGTGGAGCGGAACTCCTTCTGGAAAAACTTCAACCCCCCCAGAGTTTTTAGGTCAGAAGGCTTCTTATAGGCGAAGAGGGAGACCGAGGGGGTGTCTGGGGGGCCCCACACCATGCCCTGGCGCGGACTGGGGGAACCGCGCCTGGGGGTGGTGTGACCAGCCCCTGGCCCTCCTCCGTCTCGTATTCTGGCTCCGCGAGTCTTCTGGAAAAATAGGCACTTTGGCTTTTGTCCCGTCCAATTCCGAGAATATTCATTTTCTGACTTTCCTGAAACCAAAAACAGCAGAAAACAGGCAGCTGGCATTGTGGATCTTGTTAATAGGTTAGTCCAAGAAATCATATAAAAAGTACTCCAAAGTGTGGACAAAACACAAGAAAGTGGATAAAACCAAGCATGGAACGTCAAAAATTATGGATACATTTGCAATGTATCACATGGCATGACAAAGCATAGGCCATAGTCAAAAACAAGCTCCCTTTACCACTTAAGCATGAACTTTCATACTCTTTTTCCAATCCAAACCAAACTATTTGAAAACCAATGCATGAAAGAGGGGGTCCAACCAATTTATTCAAGAAAACTAAGAAAACCAAGCAAACAAAAACCAAAAATAAAAAACGAAGACGCTCCAAGAACAACACAACTGTGCATGAAACAATAAAAATGAAATGTTTGGAAGAAACCTGAGATTTTTATTGATGAAGAAAGGCATCCCCAAGCTTTGATGCTTGTACTTCTTGGATATTTCTTGGGGTGACACGGGTGGCATCCTCAAGCTTGAGCTTTAGTCCATCCTTCATCTCATTACTCATTCCTTCCATACACCTGAAATTTTTCCTTCATACAAAACTTCACACAATCTTTATTAGAAACATTAGTGCACTCAAGATAATAAGTCTTAGGTTCAGTTCCAACATCAATAAAACTTCCATTAGAACACAAGCTACTGTAGCACTCCCCTCAAAAAGCTCAATTCCCCAAAAGAACTCAAAAAGGAACCAACAAGAAGAAAATGCAAATAATGGCAGAAATCTGTCAAAACAGACCAGCAGGTAAAGACGAATTTTTTCGAACACCTTCTATTGCTCAAATCGAAAAGTGCTGAACTAATGAAAGTTAGATAACAACCTGGGGTAGAAGTAAAAAAATTCACACCTCAAAAGGACGTACAGAGATTTTACAAGAATTTTTACGATGAAGCATAGAAATCTGTTTCGGGACAGCAACTTTCCCAATCATTACTTCTCTCTCATTAGAGGTTACTCTTGGCACAAAAAGCAAATAAAAAGGATAAAGAGCGGTTATTACTGAAGTAATAACTTCCAAGACTCATCTAAAACTTTCGGGTTATCTCCCAATAAGTACTTTTCTTTAACGCCTTTAAGTTGGGCATGATAGTTTGAGAGGATGCTCACATAAGAAATATGAATTTAGAGTAAAAGAGAGCATCAAGAAGCAAATTCAAAACACATTTAAGTCTAACCCACTTCCTATGAAAAATAATCTTGTAAATAAACAAATCATGAAAGCACAACGCAACAATCATAGGAAAGCAAAACAAGTGCAACTTCAAAATTTTCAACATAAAGAGGGGAACTTAATAATGTTAAGATATATAAAACCATATTTCCCTCTCTCATAATAACTTTCAGTAGCATCATGAATAAAATTAACAATATAATTATCACATAAAACATTCTTATCATGATCCTCATGCATAAGATAATTATTACTCTCAACATAAGCATAGTATTTCTTATTAATTATGGTGGGAGCAAATTCAACAAAATAGCTATCGTTATTATTCTCATCACCATAATCATCAAATATAGGAAGCATATTGTAATCATAATTAATTTTCTCCTCAATAGTAGGTGGACTGAAAATATCATATTCACCATTCTAATCATCATATATTGGAGGTTTGGTATCATCATAAGCAATAGAATAGCTATCTTCCAAAGTTGGGGAATTAAAAAGATCATTTTCATAAAAACTAGCTTCCCCAAGCTTAGACTTTTCCATAGCATTAGCAACAATGGTGTCCAAAGAATTCATACTAACAACATTGCTATTAGCATGCAAATAAAGTTCCATAGGTTTTTTAATTTTCTCTTCAAACACTTCATGTCCTAACTCAAGATAAATACTATAAAGCTCTCTAATTTTTGTTGTTGTTTTCCATTAAGCCTAACTAGTGAAAACAAGAAACAAAAAGACAAAATTACAGAATCTAAAGGAAATAACTTCGAGCACTCACACTGGAGGATGTGAGTACCTTTTACCTTAACTCCCCGGCAACAGCGTGAGAAAATAGCTTGATGTTTACGCACTTCTATTCTTGTAGACAGTTGTTGGGCCTCCAAGTGTAGAGGTTTGTAGAACAGCAGCAAGTTTTCCCTTAAGTGGATTACCCAAGGTTTATCGAACTCAGGGAGGAAGTGGTCAAAGGTATCCCCTCTCAAGCAACCCTGCAATCAAGATACAAGAAATCTCTTGTGTCCCCAACACACCCAATACACTTGTCAGGTGTATAGGTGCACTAGTTCGGTGAAGAGATAGTGACAGACAAGTGGTATGGATAATTATAAGTGGTAAAGGTGGCAGAAAATAGCTTGATGGCGTGGAAGAGACTAAAGACAAACTGAAATAAAGATGGAAGCAAGCAAACATGTAACAGATCTAGTTGCAAATGGTGTTTCAATGTTTAGAAACAAGGCCCAGGGATCATACTTTCACTAGTGAACACTCTCACATAAATATCTTCTCTTTATGATACTACTCTAAACTACTCTCCAGTTGGACACTCTAATCCACGGTAGGGCTATAACAACACACCTCAAAGTTCGCTTTCCCCATCTGGATAACCCCACACTGTCACCTTGATCTCTAGATAGTTCCAACAAACACCACAATTTCATAGAAACATCCAACTCTAAATATAACTCGTAACAAGTATTTGTAATCTCTAGCTAAGTGCCACTATGGTGTGCACGCTGTCACTTTCACATACATGGGGAGAGCAGAGATCTATTAAAGCACTTGAGAGCAAGGTAGATCTACTTGATTACAAAGCTCATGATCACAATAGGATCATGCATAGAGAGAGAGATGAACATATAGCTACCGGTAGAACCTTTAGCCTCGAGAGAGAACTACTCCCTCCTCATCATGGGAATCAGCAACGGCGATGGAGATGGCGGTGGAGATCGATGGAGATGGCTCGGGGGGCACATCCTCATCTCGGCAGGGTGCCGGAACAGAGACTTTTTTGTCCCCTGAATCTCCCCTTCGGTGGTGGCGGCGTGGAGGAACTTTTCGTGGCTAGAGGCTGTTCGATTTAGGGTTTTCATATCGGGAGGCATCTTATAGGCGAAGAGGAAAGGTCGGTGGGCGGCCAGGGGGCCCACACCACCTGGTGGCGCGGCCAGGGCTAGCCCGCGCCACCACATGGTGTGGCCGCTCTGTGGCCCCTCTCCGTCTCTTCTTCTGGCTCCGTGAGTCTTCCGGTAAAATATCGACTTTCGCTTTTGTGTCGTCCAATTCCGAGAATATTCATTTTCTGACTTTCTGGAACCAAAAACAGCAGAAAACAGGCAACTTGCACTGTGGCATCTTGTTAATAGGTTAGTCCCAAAAAACATATAAAAATACCTCAAAGTGTTGACAAAGCAAAGCAAAGTAGATACTTAAACAAGCATGGAACATCAAAAATTATAGATACATTTGCAACGTATCAAACATTCATCCGAAGTATGGCATTACAATCAAATTCATTATGTTTATATTGCTATAACATCATACGAAGTAATCTTAGTCCGTAGACCATGAGATCATGTTAATTGCTAACATCAGAAGAGTGACTTGATAACATCAAACGTCACACCGTAAAAGGGTGACTATAAAGGTGGGTTCAGATACTCCGAAGATGTTATGTTGAGGCTCATGGATCAAGAGTGGTATTTGTCCATCCCGATGATGGATAGATATACTCTAGGACCTCTCCGTGATATAACATTGAGAATAGCTTGCAAGCAAGTCATGTGATCACTAGAATGTTATATCACAGAAATGAGAAAAGAGTGCATGTCGGTAACGAGATCAAACTAGGTATTTGGATGCCGATGATCGAATCCCGGACATGTAATATATCACGAGATAAAGGGATTTAGTTATGACGTTAAAGGTTCACATGATCACAAGAGTCATCGTTGAATATGTGGCAGTCGGTACGGATCTCTATGTCCCGCTGCTGATTATTGATCGGAGAGGGGTCTCGATCATGCCTGCATTATTTGCGAACCATAGGGTGACACACTTAAGGGATACCTATACCATTTGGAGCAAATATGTTTCAGATAAAGATTTAAGAAAGCGCTGGAATCATTTTGATGGAAACCGGAATTGTTTCGGGTGAAATTGCTGAAACTGGTTCTGCATGTGATATTGAAATGTTGCAGGGAGTTTTATGTGAATGTTTGTTAATTAAAGTAATTAACAAAATTCTGATGAAAATAAATAAAAGTGCTTTATTTAAAGAGAAAATGCATTTAATTTGGTGGACATTAAATGCAAAGTGAGTGGAGTTGAAATTGATGTGAGTGGGCTTAGTGGAAGCTCCACCCACATGAATGAGGGAGAGGTGGGGGCACCCACCATGGCCGGCCAGGCTTAGCCTTGGGGCTTCGCCCCCTCCCCTATAAAAGGAGCCCCATGGCTCCTCTCCTCTTGCCCCACCTCCTCGTGAAGGTTCTCTTCTCCCTCTAGTTATTCTCCATGGTCTCGGATTAGCGAGATACATGTTCCCAGTGGCTTTATCTGGAAAGGAGTTGTTGCTTCCGCTACATCGCTGGAGTGAGGAGGCGGAGGTTGTTTAGTGGACCAGACGTGTGTGCGATCATGGATGCACCGCTACTTTGCGGTGCTGGACTTGATGGTGATTGACCTGATGGTGCTGGAACTGCTGGACCTGAAAGACTTCATCACGATCTTGAGATCGGCAAGTGTATGACTACATCATCCACGAGTTCCATCTTGGTAACAAAGCTTTGTTGTCTTCGAGGGTATGTTCTCTATGGATGTATATCCACCCGTTTCTTGTATCTAGTAGATAGATCTTGGCGTATAGTTCCCATCGTAGGAATTTTTTTGTTTTCTATGCTTTGAACCCAACAGTGGTATCAGAGCCTGATCTATGCGTAGGTGCTTTGCACGGGTATAACACATAAGAATATGTGGGCGATGTTGATCATGTTATTGCTTCTTTCATGTATTTTGGATATTGGTGGCATAGTGGGATGAAGCGGCCCGGACCAACTTTACATGTCATCGCACATGAGACCGGTTCCACGACTGACATGCAACTAGTTTTGTATAAGTGGCTAGCGGGTGTCTATCTCTCCTACTATAGTCAATATCTGATTTACAACGAGTTGCTAATAACTTAGTTATCATTGTTGTGGTTCCATGTTCGTAGGTAAGACCGGTTCTATCTCTGAAAGCCCTAAGCCACGTAAAACTTGCAATGGATAAATTAGAGGCGTCTAGTTTAGATTGTTGCTGGGCTAATGTCATGATATGGTAATGTTGTAAGTTGATGTATGGTAGATACCCTTACAACACACCTAATGTGTAAGTTCCATAAACCTTGGCCTTACACACAAAGGAATGATAGAGATCATACCACGATGCACATGATGGTGATCAAATGCATGGACCATATCATTCCACTTTACACATATGATGTTTGCATCTTATATTGCTAGTTTGGCATTTTAGTACCATTATAAGATGATCCCTCATTTAAATATCAAGATAAAATGTGTTCTTCCTTAAGTATGCACCATTCTATGGATCGTGTTTCGAGACATCACATGATGATCGGGTGTACTCGACTCTACGCTTTCATACAACAGGTGTAAGACAGTTTTACACACGCGAGTACTAAGGTTCTTATTTGGCGAGCCAAGCATGTATAGACATGGCCTCAGAACATGGACCAAAAGGTTAAGCATGAGTCATATAGTTGATGTGATGCCCATATTGATGCTCGCCTTTGAAGCTACACCGACTCACATGATGATCGGACTTGGTGTAGTGGATTTAGTTCATGTAATCACCAAAAAGGCACGAGGGATGTCGTTTTTGAGTGGGGGTTCATTTCTAATTTGGATTAGCCGAACTCAATTTGTCATAAACTAAATCGAAGTGAATTTGCATAATTTGTTGTAGTCATTGGCATTTGTTCACTACCTTATGCTTAGTTTTAATTGATATAATAGAAGTATAGAATTCTGGATATTTACTTTACAAACTGGTATCGTATTGTTTTGAATGTCAATTTAAAGTTTAGAAGTCCTATTGCAAACTTTTAGAAAACTCTATTTACTCCATGAAGTTTAATAAGTAGTATTAAATCAACAGTAAGAATTCCAATGTTAGTATCTAAAGTATCATGTTTGCCTCCATGAATATTGATATTCAAAAGTTGTTTTAATATCAAGATTATCTAGGAGCTGAAAAATTGTTTCAGAAACCATCATGTGTGGAAGATATTATGATATTTGAAACAATTTTTTGGTTGCATTATGATAGAGTATAATTTAGGAAAATACATGTTCTCATATTGTATGAGAATTTGTGAATGATGGAGATGCTAGGCATCCGGATCTCCCAAAAAGGTTTTAGGAACTGACACTATACTCGCGATTCTTCCTTATAGGCTATAGTAGCTTGATCATGAAAGTTGTCATGATAAGGATGAATAGAAGATATAGGTAAAATGTTTACTACACTAATAGATTACTAAAGAATGGATTTTTGAAAGAACACCAAACATTTGATGATGGTGATCCACTTCAAAGTGCAAGTCCAAAGGTATTAGTATTTGACTATATACACTTTGTACTATGTGTCATGTGAATGACACCACTATTGATGTTGATAGATTCTTTCAAAACAAAAGGAATTGCTGAAAGAGAATCTATAAAATATTTGGCAGAAAAGAAAAGGTTCGAGATGTCAAACTTAGGTATATAGAAGATATACATGTTATGGATGTATTCCTTGCTTGTTAAACAATGTGGTTCTGAGGTATTGGATACCAAATTGGTTGGTGTGAGGTGTCATACAGAACAACACAATTCATGAACTGCAACGGCCTAAGTAACTGGCAAGAGAATAAGTGATGATGTTCGTCAAAAACAAATAAAGTGTTATTGTGTTTTTGTTGTCGTCAAACCTAGCCTTCAAGATTTGTTTTAATAATTGTTATTTTGTTTTGGTATTACCAGAACAATGGTTGTTCAAATAATTACCGTATTCCATAAAGGATGGATGAACTTTTACAAGTCTAGTTGGAGAAATCACATCCATAAACATTATTGCTAAAATGTCGCAAGACAAATGATTGGAAGATCACTTATGAAGTGCCATCGCCGTTTGAATTATATTGGAAAGTAAACATGAAGAAACTCCCTGTTTATGGATTTTTGCAGTCTTTTGATTTTGATCAATTGACGCTTGTGAAACTCTCCTCAAGAGAATTGAAACTCCGTCCATAGGCCAAAGAGGAATGGATGATTAACTTATTGGATATTATGCATATTGATGTATATAGTCCATTATGTGTAGCCATATGCGATGGATCTTTTTGCTTCATATGCTTTCTCCAGAAATTTGAGTGAATATATCTATATATTTACTTAATAAGGAAGAAGTATGAAACATTTGAAAATTGTTCAAAGACTTTCAAGATGAAGTGAAAAATCATTGTAATAAGAAAATAAAACAGTTTATGATTTGATCATAAAGGAAGATATTTGAGTTAGAGGTTTAGCAAAACACATAAGATTTCAGGAATTGTTCCATGAATTTGCATTTCCCGATAAACCACGGGAGTATGGTATGTTCGAGAGATCAAATCAAATCTTGTTTGACATGGTAAGATCAAAGGTGTCATTTATAAAACTGCCATTATGTTTTAAGGATTAAAGCTTTAGAGACTACCGCTTTTACACTAAAAAGAGCACCATCGTGATCCGTTGAAATGACACCATATGAGTTATGGTTTGGGATAAAACCCAAATTGTCTTTTCTTAAATTTTGGTATGCTATGCATAAATAAAATGTTTACAACCAAAGTCGGATAAGCACGTCTTTGTAGGTTATCCCAAAGAATTTGTTGGGAATTCCTCCATAACACCGAGGACAAAAGAGTTTGTCGCTTGGAACGTCAAGTTTCTTGAGAAGGAATTTTTCGTGAAAAGTTAAGTGGGAGGACAATAGAACTTTGATAAGGTTGTTGAACCTCAACTATATGTGCCAAGTAGCGCAGCGCCGGAAAGTGTCCCGGTGGCGGCCACAATGCTCATGGCTCCCGTGATTACAAAGGGTGTGACCTTGGAGATTATAGTTCCTATTGAACCATGTGGGTCGGTAAGAATCAAATAGTAATATTTGAAACAGAAGTCGTTATTGTTTTGACAATGATGAACCAACTGCATGCAAAGAAGCGATGATGGGCCCTGACTCCATAAAATGACTAGAAGTCATAGAACCCGTGATAGTATCCATAGACGAGAAATCAAGTTTCTGAACTTGGAAGACCCTCCGGAAAGGCGTGAAGCCTATCCGTCGTGTTTGGATCTATAAAGAAATAGACATGGATGTTTAACATCTATGAAATAATTGACATGTCAGAAAAAGTTTATGGCAATGTTCAAGGAGTTGACTATGACAAGATTGATCTTTCATAGTGATATTTAGTCTTGACGGATTAATGTAGCAACCACTACATATAATTTGGTATATGGTAGCTGAATAAACAAAACAAGGTTCTTCTAATAGAACGGTTACCTGGGATGTGTACATGACACGGTCCGAAGGGTTTTGTTAATTCAAAGGGTGCTAAAAGGGCATGCAAACTTCAATAGTTGAAGTGAGCATAGCGGAGTTGGAATCTTCACCATGATGAAAATTTTAAAGGAGTTTAATTTCATCGGAGATAATGAAGATGCTTGCATTTGCAAGAAATTAAGTGGGAGCACTGAGACAAATTTCCAATACATTATGCAGAGTACATATTGTTGATTGGAAATGATGTATCTTTTATTGACACAAGTTAAGAATTTCATTAAAATAGGATTTCGATGAAAGACTTGGGCAAAACCGGAATATTTGGCATCAATGTCTATATGGATAGATTGAGGCGGTAATATGGTTATGCCATACGTACATATATGAGATATTGAAAGGGTTCAATATGGAAACAACAAGAAAGGTTCTTGCCGCATGGAAAGGATTGTATCAAGATTCAAGTGTTTCAGCACTTGGTGAGTAAAATCACATGAATATTTTGATCGATTATACCATGATATGTATATATCCAGATATGTCCTATGCTCTAAATGTTATGAGCACATACCAGAATGATTCATAAGATGATCATTAGACGATAGTAAAGATATTCTTATGAGCTTTGGAATAACTAAGAATATATCATGTATAAGTGACAAATAGTTAAAGGTAGTTCATTGTAAAGTGTTACATTGATACTAGTTTTATCACAAGATACAAATTAAATTTATCTCAATTTAGACTATGGGTGGCACAATGTAATGGAAAGGATGTTACATGATGGATTTGGATGAGTATGATGGATACTACAACAAAAGGCTAAGTATATGACTGCTATAGTAGCAGCAAATGAGGGCATTTGTGTTAAGTAGTTTGTTATCAAACTAGGTGTGGTTCAAAGTGGGCTAATACTATTAACATATATTGTATGACAATAATATCAACATATTTTAACCAGAACAAACTAAAGGTCTCACCAAAGGACCAAATTTATACAATGCCATCTCATTTGAGAATGAGTGATGCGTAGAGATGCAAAGACATGCAAATATACACGAACCTGAAACTATTAGATCTGGAGATTATGTTAACCACTAGCAATCACGTATATGCAACACAAAAAAGCCATAGGTGTTCAATACGCAAAGTTCTTTAAACTAGATTATTGACTCTAGTGCAAGTGGGAGACTGAAGGGAATATGCCTGAGAGGCAATAATAAAGTGGTTATTATCTTATTCCTTGTTTATGATAAATGTTTATTTTGCATGCTATAATTGTATTGATTGGAAACGTCAATACATGCGTGTTTAATAAACAAATAAAAGGTTCCTAGTTATGCCTCTCTTATAGACTAGCTCGTTTATTAACAAGATGATCAAGGTTTCCTGATCATGGACATTGGATGTTGTTAATAACGAGGTCACAACATTTATGAAATGATATGATGAACATTCATCCGAAGTATAACATTACGATCAAAGTCATTATTTTTATATTGCTATAACATCATACGAAGTAATCTTAGTCCTTGACCATGAGATCATGTTAATTGCTAACATCAGAAGAGTGACTTGATAACATCAAACGTCACACCGTAAAAGGGTGACTATAAAGGTGGGTTCAGATACTCCGAAGGTGTTATGTTGAGGCTCATGGATCAAGAGTGGGATTTGTCCATCCTAATGACGGATAGATATAATCTAGGCCCTCTCGGTGATATCACATTGAGAATAGCTTGCAAGCAAGTGATGTGATCACTAGAATGTTATATCACGGGAACGAGAAAAGAGTGCATGTCGGTAACGAGATTAAACTAGGTATTTGGATGTCGTTGATCAAATCTCGAACATGTAATATATCACAAGACAAAGGGATTTAGTTATGACGTTAAAGGTTCACACGATCACAAGAGTCATCGTTGAATATGTGGGAGTCAGTACGGATCTCCAGGTCCCGCTGCTGATTATTGATCAGAGAGGGGTCTCGATCATGTCTGCATTATTTGCGAACTGTAGGGCGACACACTTAAGGGATACCGACACCATTTGGAGCGAATATATTTCAGATAAAGATTTAAGAAAGCGCTGGAATCATTTTGATGGAAACCGGAATTGTTTCCGGTGAAATTGCTGAAACTGGTTCTGCATGTGATATTGAAATGTTGCAGGGAGTTTTATGTGAATGTTTGTTAATTAAAGTAATTAACAAAATTATGAATAAAATAAATAAAAGTGTTTTATTTAAAGAGAAAATGCATTTAATTTGGTGGACATTAAATGCAAAGTGAGTGGAGTTGAAATTGATGTGAGTGGGCTTAGTGGAAGCTCCACCCACATGAATGAGGGAGAGGTGGGGGCACCCACCATGGCCAGCCAACCATGGCCTTGTGGCTGTGCCCCCCCTATAAAAGGAGCCCCATGGCTCCTCTCCTCTTGCCCCACCTCCTCGTGAAGGTTCTCTTCTCCCTCTAGTTATTCCCCATGGTCTCGGATTAGCGAGATACATGTTCCCGGTGGCTTTATCTGGAAAGGAGTTGCTGCTTCCGCTGCATCGCTGGAGTGAGGAGGCGGAGGTTGTTCGGTGGAGCGGACGTGTGTGCGATCACATATGCACCGCTACTTTGCGGTGCTGGACTTGATGGTGTTGGACCTAATGGTGCTGGAACTGCTGGACCTGAAGGACTTCATCACGATCTTGAGATCGGCAAGTGTACAACGACATCATCCATGAGTTCCATCTTGTTAACAAAGCTTTGTTGCCTTCGAGAGTATGTTCTCTATGGATGTATATCCACCTGTTGCTTGTATCTAGTAGATAGATCTTGGCGTATAGTTCCCATCGTAGGAAATTTTTTGTTTTCTATGCTGCGAACCCAACAGTACCACACTCGGGGACTCGTTCAAAACGACTCTAAAGCGATTCGGGAACACACCAAGTATGAGAGCTTGCCCTAGACTCACCACGCGACTGAATTTCCAAGTCAGGAGGAGAGACACATTACAAACAACGTACCACGTCCTTACATACCTTGGGCATGTGACTAGAACGGTGGACACGCTCGGGGACTCACATAATCCAAAATCCAAACAATCAAACTCACGAAATTTAATACAAGTTGATTGACATATTCACATAGTGACAAATATATTGTTCACACACCAAGCAAATTACAAAAGGCCAATTGCCGAACTAACTTATGCTCCAATGCAATTCTTCATTATGTAGGCTTTGATGAAGAAGCATCGTCAACACCCGTGGCCCGCACAAAAGGCTTCCACGGGTTCGCCGAGTAAGTCGTCAACTGCCCCGCGAGTGACAACCGAAAGGGTTGCTCCGACTTCAGGTCGCGGTGCGCTGGCTCGGTGTCGTTTTGTGCCGCCCGCGTCTCCTGATAAGGCAGCAGATCACCCATCACCAACACACACTCCACGTACGGAGCAACCTTGGCATTAAGCCTGAGAACTTCAACAATCTCAACCTTGTCAGACATCTAGGGGTACCCGCTGGTGACATCATCAAGATCGAAGTCTTCTGGGAAATGCGCGAGCCCAAGGCTCAACGCAGTCGTGGCTTGATGTCTACGCACTTCTATTCTTGTAGGTAGTTGTTGGGCCTCCAAGTGCAGAGGTTTGTAGAACAGCAGCAAGTTTTCCCTTAAGTGGATCACCCAAGGTTTATCGAACTCAGGGAGGAAGTGGTCAAAGGTATTCCCTCTCAAGCAACCCTGCAATCAAGATACAAGAAGTCTCTTGTGTCCCCACCCAATACACTTGTCAGGTGTATAGGTGCACTAGTTCGGTGAAGAGATAGTGAAATACAAGTGGTAACAGTGATAGAAAATAACTTTGATGGCGTGGAAGAGACTAAAGGCAAACTGAAATAAAGATGGAAACAAGCAAGCATGTAACAGATCTAGTTGCAAACGGTGTATCAATGCTTACAAACAAGGCCTAGGGATCATACTTTGACTAGTGAACACTCTCTCATAGATATATTATCTTCATGATACTACTCTTAACTACTCTCCGGTTGGAGACTCTAATCCATGGTAGGGCTATAACAGCACACCTCAAAGTAAGCCTTTCCCATCTAGAAAACCCCACACTGTCACCTTGAGCACTAGATGGTTCCAAAAAACACCACAATTTCATAAAGACATCCAACTCCAAATATAAACCATAACAAGTATTTGTAATCTCTAGCCTAAGTGCCACCATGGTGTGCACGCTGTCACTTTCACACACAAGGGGAGAGCAGAGATCTATTAAAGCACTTGAGTAGCAAGGTAGATCTATAGATTACAAGCTCATGATCACAATATGATCACGCATAGAGAGAGAGATGAACACATAGCTATCGGTAGAACCCTTAGCCTCGAGAGAGAACTACTCCCTCCTCATCATGGGAATTAGCAATGGTGATGGAGATGGCGGTGGAGATCGATGGAGATGGTTCCGGGGGCACTTCCCCGTCCCGGCAGGGTGCCGGAACAGAGACTTTCTGTCCTCCAAATCTCCCATTCGGTGGCAGATTTTCATAGATTTCTGATTGATGATCTGGGGATTTGGTATCGGGAGGCTCTTATAGGCTTAGGAGGCAAGGTCGGTGGCCATCCAGGGGGGCCCACACCATGCCCTGGCGTGGCCTGGGCTGGCCCGCGCCAAGGGGGGTGTGGCCACCCTGTGGCCCCTCTCCGACTCTCCTTCTGGCTCCGTGAGTCTTCTGGGAAAATAGTAACTTTGGCTTTTGTCCCGTCCAATTCCGAGAATATTCATTTCCTGACTTCTTGGAACCAAAAACAGCAGAAAACAGGCAACTGGCACTGTGGCATCTTGTTAATAGGTTAGTCCAAGAAATCATATGAAAAGTACTCCAAAGTTGGAACAAAACACAACAAAGTAGATAAAACCAAGCATGGAACATCAAAAATTATAGATACATTTGCAATGTATCAACATCCCCAAGCTTAACTCCTGCTCGTCCTCGAGTAGGTAAGTGATAAAAATAAAGAATAATTTTTGAGGTGACATGCACCATCAAAGACTTGATCAAAGTATTTGTAAAACATTCAAAGCTGGGATCATAGTACTTCAATCATAACATGAAAGACAAAGTTCTAGCAATAAGACAAAGAAACTATGAATGCAACATGAAAAGGCACAAACAAAAGATTCATGAATAACAATGCTTTGCAAGACGTTTGTTTGTTTCACATAAAGAAAACATAGCAAAATAGTATTCAGCTTGTCCCTCATAGAGTAGCAAATATAAATGCATAGGACACCTTCAAAGTTCATAAGAGTGACTAGATACAATAGTTTAAAACAAGCAATATCAAGTATGCATCAATCAACTAGTCTTGGGACAATGCACATAGAACTAAGAATGGCCACTATGCTCTCAAAGTAGGTGCATAAAGGTAGAAGGTGGAGACTCAATATAATGGTGGAAGAAAGGCCGTCATAGAAGGAAGTAGGGATTCAAGTCTCATAAAGAGCTTCCAAAAATTATGGTACTTATAGCTTTCATCTCTCATTGCCCCTACCATAAGCATCTTGAAGTGATTAAGGTTAAAGTGAACAAACTATGGTGTACATGCTTGACGAAGTATAAGTTAGGAATCTCTAGGACCGCTCCTCATGCTACTCAAGTTTAGTCACCGGTAAGTTCTTGTCATTGTAAGTACATGTGTATCATAGAGAACCGCCAACGGGGTACCCCTTGCCCGATGATACGGAAGAATCCCCATATCAAAATGACAAGGCAAGCAGACAACAAGCATCTCAGCAATCTTCTTATTTACCATGGGAATATGGTGCTTTTTTCTCTCTTTCCTCTTTTCATAATCTCCTTTTTTTCTCTTTTTTTCTCAATATCTGACTCTTTTTTTATAAGAAGAATGCTTCATAGACAGCTCATTATGGTTACGCTGCAGGTTTCCACCATGACAGCATGGATTAGACCAGCGGCACAGGCATTTCTCTAACACATATACATAACTCCATGGACTTACAAGCTCCCCTTTCATTTCACACCGACGACATCCATATACAAAAGAGCATGATATCAACTAGGTACAAGTACCAAGTGCAATGTTGAAAGCGTTCCCCATGAAAGCATGGTTCTGCTAATTTCCAACAAATAAGTGCAAGCATATACAACACAGACGACACAATGGTTCAAGTTTATTAAGGGCAGGAAAAGTAAAGTGTGCCATCAAGTTCGTGAGAGCTTTAATCACTAGTTTTCTCATAACAAGTTTAATTTGGAAGGTAAACAAAAGCATGAATATACTTGGAATAGCATAAGCTAGTAGGTAGGTATGGTGGACTCTTTGGAATAACTTGGTTTAGGGAGTTGGATGCATGAGTGGAACTCATACTTGGTTGTGGAGGCTAGCAAAAGACTGGGAGCGACAAACTAGGAGAGCAATAATGGCCATAATCATGTAGAGCGACAAAACATCATTGATCAAAGCATAAATTGATACTACAAGTTGAAAACTAAAGGATCACAAAGTCTATGGTGACTTGAGATAGTCATAACATGGTGTGAGCATGCGCTAAGTCAACCCAAATAAAGCATCAAAGGAGAATACCACTATACTATGCTTTAATATGCTAAAACAACGCATGATTCATCCAAGGCACATTAAGCAATCTCAATTGTTTATAACAAGTCATGCTACAGCAAAGAATACTAAGCATAAAGCCAAAATAATATCAAGCATGGCATGACAAAGCATAGGCCACAGTCAAAAACAAGCTCTTTTTACCACATAAGCACGAACTTTCCTACTCTTTTCCAAACCAAACCAAACTATTTGCAAACCAATGTATGAAAGAGGGGGTCCAACCAATTTATTCAGAAAACTAAGAAAACCAAGAAAACGAAAAACCAAAACCAAAACAAAAAAGAAGACGCTCCAAGAACAATACAACTGTGCATGAAACAATAAAAATGAAGCGTTTGGAAGAAACCTGGAGTTTTTATTGATGAAGAAGGGGATGCCTTGGGCATCCCCAAGCTTTGACGCTTGTACTTCTTGGATATTTCTTGGGGTGACACGCATGTCATCCCCAAGCTTGAGATTTAGTCCATCCTTCATCACATTACTCATTCCTTCCATACACCTGAAATTTTTCCTTCATACAAAACTTCACACAATATTTATTAGCAACATTAGTGCACTCAAGATAATAAGTCTTAAGGTTCAGTTCGAATACCAAATAAACTTCCATTAGAACACTAGCTACTGTAGCAATTCCCTCAAAAAGCTCAATTCCCCAAAATAACTAAAAAAGGAACCAACAAGAAGCAAATGCAGAAAATGGCAGAAATCTGTCAAAACAGACCAGCAGGTAAAGACGAATTTTTTCGAAGACCTTCTGTTGCTAAAATCAAAAAGTGTTGAACTAACGAAAGTTATATAACAACCTGGGGCAGAAGCACAAAAATTCACGCCTCAAAAGGACGTATGGAGACTTTACACGAATTTTTATGGTGAAGCACAGAAATCTGTTTCGGGACAGCATCTTTCCCAATCATTACTTCTCTCTCATTAGAGGTTACTCTTGGCACAAAAAGCAAATAAAAAGGATAAGGAGCGGTTATTACTGAGGTAATAACTTCCAAGACTCATCTGAAACTATTGGGTTATCTCCCAATAAGTACTTTTTTTAATGCCTTTAAGTTAGGCATGATAGTTTGAGAAGATGCTCACATAAGAAATATGAATTGAAGTAAAAGAGAGCATCAAGAAGCAAATTCAAAACACATTTAAGTCTAACCCACTTCCTATGCATAGGAATCTTGTAAAGAAACAAGTCATGAAAGCACAAAGCAACAAGCATAGGAAAGCAAAACAAGTGCAACTTCAAAACTTTCAACATAAAGAGGGGAAACTTAATATTATTGAGATGCATAAAACCATGTTTCCCTCTCTCATAATAACTTTCAGTAGCAACATGAATAAAATTAACAATACAACTATCACATAAAACATTTTTATCATGAGCCACATACATAAAAGAATTAATACTCTCCATATAAGCATAGTCATTCTTATTAATTGTGGTGGGAGCAAATTCAACAAAATAGCTATCATTATTATTCTCATCACCATAATCATCAAATATAGGAGGCATATTGTAATCATAATTAATTTTCTCCTCAATAGTAGGTGGACTGAAAATATCATATTCAGCATTGTAATCATCATATATTGGAGGTATAGTATCATCAAAGTAAATTTTCTCCTCCATGCTTGGGGGACTAAAACGATCATTTTCATAAAAAATATCTTCCCCAAGCTTAGACTTTTCCATAGCCTTAGCAATAATGGTGTTCAAAGAATTCATACTAACAACATTACTATTAGCATGCAAATAAAGTTCCATAGGTTTTTTAATTTTCTCTTCAAACACTTCATGTCCTAACTCAAGATAAATACTATAAAGCTCTCTAATTTTGTTGTTGTTTTCCATTAAGCCTAACTAGTGAAAATAAAAACAAGAAACAAAAAGACAAAATTGCAGAATCTAAAGGAAATAACTTCGAGCACTCACACCGGAGGATGTGAGTACCTTTTACCTTACCTTCCCGGCAACGGCGCCAGAAAATAGCTTGATGTCTACGCACTTCTATTCTTGTAGACAGTTGTTGGGCCTCCAAGTGCAGAGGTTTGTAGAACAGTAGCAAGGTTTCCCTTAAGTGGATCACCCAAGGTTTATCGAACTCAGGGAGGAAGTGGTCAAAGGTATTCCCTCTCAAGCAACCCTGCAATCAAGATACAAGAAGTCTCCTGTGTCCCCAACACATCCAATACACTTGTTAGGTGTATAGGTGGACTAGTTCGGCGAAGAGATAGTGAAATACAAGTGGTAACGGTGATAGAAAATAACTTTGATGGCGTGGAAGAGACTAAAGGCAAACTGAAACAAGTAAGCATGTAACAGATCTAGTTGCAAACGGTGTATCAATGCTTAGAAACAAGGCCTAGGGATCATACTTTGACTAGTGAACACTCTTTTATAGATATATTATCTTCCTGATACTACTCTTAACTACTCTTTGGTTGGAGACTCTAATCCATGGTAGGGCTATAACAGCACACCTCAAAGTAAGCCTTTCCCATCTAGAAAACCCCACACTGTCACCTTGAGCACTAGATGGTTCCAACAAACACCACAATTTAATAAAGACATCCAACTCCAAATATAACTCATAACAAGTATTTGTAATCTCTAGCCTAAGTGCCACCATGGTGTGCACGCTGTCACTTTCACACACAAGGGGCGAGCAGAGATCTATTAAAGCACTTGAGTAGCAAGGTAGATCTATATATTACAAGCTCATGATCACAATATGATCACGCATAGAGAGAGAGATGAACACATAGCTACCGGTAGAATCCTTAGCCTCTAGAGAGAACTACGTCCTCCTCATCATGGGAATTAGCAATGGTGATGGAGATGGCGATGGAGATCGATGGAGATGGTTCCGGGGGCACTTCCCCGTCTCGGGAGGGTGCCGGAATAGATACTTTCTGTCCCCCGAATCTCCCCTTCGTGGATTTCTAATTGATGATCTAGGGTTTTGGTATCGGGAGGCTCTTATAGGCGAAGGAGGCAAGGTCGATGGCCATCCAAGGGGCCCACACCATGCCCTGGCACGGCCTGGGCTGGCCCGCGCCAAGGAGGGGTGTGCCCACCTTGTGGCCCCTCTCCGACTCTCCTTCTGGCTCCGTTAGTCTTTCGGGAAAATAGTAACTTTGGCTTTTGTCCCGTCCAATTCTGAGAATATTCATTTTCTGACTTCCTGGAACCAAAAACAGCAGAAAACAGGCAACTGGCACTGTGGCATCTTGTTAATAGGTTAGTCTAAGAAATCATATGAAATGTACTCCAAAGTTGGAACAAAACACAAGAAAGTAGATAAAACCAAGCATGGAACATCAAAAATTATAGATACATTTGCAATGTATCATGGCTCCACGGCGGAAGGCATACCGTGCCATCCACTAGACGACTGCAAGCGCTTCTTCAATATATCACCACAACTCGGTCAATCCCCCGGGAATTACTTCGGTGGGGGAAATACCTTGGAGGATGGCATGGACGCACATCGCTGACGCGGTCACAGCATTCACCACCGCTTGCACGCACTGCTCGGCGTCAAAGGTCTGCACAACTGGGTCTCCTTGACCTATAACAACTGCACAATGTCAGAAAAACAATCTCTAGCGGAAGGAAATCCTCGTGGCCTGACCCGCTCGGGGACTGATCGAGGTCAAACAATACGATACTCGTAGGACAAGAAACAAGGGAAAGCAAGACTTACCAAGGAGCTTGCGGCAGTTCTCGGTGATAGATTTCTCCAGCATGGAGAACTTCCCTCGCAACTCCACAATCACGGAATCAGAGGCTTTACGCTCCTCCTCTACTGCCATGACCACGGCCTTCGCCCTCTCCTTGGAAGAATTCATTGCCGCCTTGGCCACTTCCAGCTCCTTCGCTAGCAAGCTGGCCCTCTCCACCGCTGCGGCTGCCGAGGCCTTCGCAACATCAAGGTCGGTGGCAGGAACATAACCCTTGCGGGCCTTGGCAAGTGCGGCGGCATGATCATCTGTTGTCACGGAAATCCAAGTCAGCAACACATAATCGTAAAAACTAGAAACTTCGCAAGATAGAAACTGACCTATAGTCACTTGGAGTCGCTGATTGGCCTCTTGCACGGCTTGCAGTTCGTGGTCCATTCGGTCCAATGCGGCTCGCCATTCCTCTGATTAACCTGCAAGCCCTAACACAAGGATGTCATACACGACCACGCTGACCCGACACTCAAGACTGTACAATCGGAGCTTGAGTGTCTAGCCACTGAAATTCATCGACTAGACCCTCGGGGACTGGACATACCTAGAGCGCGGCACCTAGCATGCGATGAAGCTCAATGGCGTCCACCGAAGGCAATACGAACACTGTCTGCCCACGAAGCTGCCTAGTGTCGCTGTGAATGATCTCCGGAACTTGTGGGGACCGCGTCCCAGTCACCACGACAGAGGCTCTCACCATGAACCGTGGGAACACTGCGGCCGTTGCCCCTGGCACCCCAATCACTAGTGCGGATGCCTCCGATGGCGAGCCTGCTGATGGCTGTGAAATACCAGCTCTTTTAGCCATATAAAATGTGCCATTTATCTCTCATATCATGTTTCTTCCAGCTATAGCTATGCCTTATATGCATGACTTCTAGTTCTCATTTACTTTCATATGAGCTTTGCACATTTAGTAGTTTAGGTAGAATTTTATCACTTTCCTTGTCTATGACATGTGTGTAGGTGTTGGTGAAGATTATGGATAAAAAGGAACAAAAAGAGCATAGTATGGAGGAGCTGTAGGGACGAGACTTAGCCATTTGAAAGGTTGGAAAAGTGAATTTTTCCAACTTCTCAAAATAAATATCCAATACTATGGATTTGTAGCCCTCAATGAGACGAACGCAACGAGCTCAAGAACACCCAAAACGGAGTTCATATGAAGAAATGGCGACCAAAATACTAAAGCTGCAAGTTCAACGACCAACTATACGGCCAGAACTAAAAGTTTCCACCATATAGTTTGGCCGTATAGTTGGTAAAAAGGTCACAAACGACGGGATTTCACCCCAGAGGAGCTCCAGAACCTTCCCTAAGTCATATGACGGTATTGGGGGAACCCTAGGGCACCCCCCAAGGCCTATATAAATGAGGGAGAACCTAAGAGAGAGCCACCAAGACATATCCTCCACCACACCGGAGCCCTACCACCATGCCACCACCATAGCCGCCTCCAATCATATCTACATCATCACCATCACATAAGAGGAGAAGGGACTAGGATCTTGAAGGACTCCACATCGATCTACAACGTCATCTTCATCAACAACATTTCCATCACTGATCCCCTTTGGTTACTTGTTGTAATTCTAGATTGAATCTTGGATTTGCACTTGTCTTCAATTGTATCATCATACTTCATCCATATTCTATCCATGATGTTGATTTCCTTCATGTGTGAGTAGTTTCCTTTGTTCTTGGGGAGATGGAGAAACCCTAGTATGATATTGAATTGAGATAAAGATTATTACGTGATATTGTTCATTATGTGTCTGTGTTAGATTTCCTTCATCTTGATGTTGGGTGAAGTGCGCCACTCAATATTTGCCTCACTAAGGACTAGATGGAGGGAACTACTTGTTAGTAGACGGAGGGATGATAGAACTTACGATGACTATAAAGTTGTTGTCATTCCTTACGTATCAACTTGGGAACCGAGGAGAACTCACGATACATTTTCCATGCAAGGGGTTACATCCTACGGGGTAAAGTCCCTTAATAGCATAGTAATTCGGCTGGTGTCGATTGTTGTCTGCTGTGGTTATGACGGATGATGTGTGAAGTGGTTGCTGCCTATTCGTCCATATATGGAGCTCCTCCCACACATATCATAAATGGTCTTATTCATTATAATAATTTTGATCACTCTTTCTAATTACTAGCGGTGGATCCACTACTCCCTGAGAACTCTTTCCATCATCTTGCAGACTTTCGTAATCATACTTGCATGCTCTTATTTACTTACAACTTTAGTTTACTTATTGTTCTCTTATTTTAAAATCCAAAATATCTTTTACACAAAACTCGCATTTTATCTTGTTACTTAGAATGTTATTTAGAATTACTATTTCAGTATTAGTTCAAAGAGTTATTAGACTTCAGACTCCTACTCCCTGTGGGATCAATATCTTTATTTTGAAACTAGCTACAAATGATCTGTGCACTTGCAATCATCAAGCTATTTCCTGGCGCTATTGCTGGGGAGCTAAGCGCTATAGGTCTTTTAGCTTTCGTTTATTTATTTTAGTTTTGCTAGATTTTGTTTTAAGCTTTATTTATTTGCTGCATTTGTATTTTTGCTTTTGTTTACAAACCAAAAACCCATAAAATATTTGTTACTAAACATGTCTTCCGAGATAACTACCTTCCAACGGATGAAATCTATAATGGAGGAGTCAAAGGGAAGGACTTTGGGAGATATTAAGGCATATTAAATGAATGATTGACTTGGGTGGATAAGTATTCATCCACACTATGTGCCTCTTATCAATTATGTTGTGATTATTACGGATCTCCAGATCACCTCAATTATCAATGTAAGTATAATTTTGATACCAAACTAGCAGACTATAATAGAGATGAGTTTAAATGCCTTGCTGGTGAGGACACATTACAATTTGTGCTTTTTACTGGTTGCAAAGAGTTGTTATTTCATTTAAGAGATATATAGGTAGAAAGTAAACCACTCGATATGATCTATAAAGAAGTTCACCCTATATTCTGCTATTGCCAAGATAACTTCCATGATAATGAATTTATTATTGGGCGGATTAAAGCTGCCATGGAAGAATCTAACCTTTTGCAGGGTTCTCCAAAAGATAATGTGGAGGGAACTCCACTCAAAGAGCCTCCACCTAAACCACCAGAACATGTTGTTAATAAAGAGGTGGCATTTGATGTTGCACCCTCTCAACTAGTGGAAGGTAAGCCCGAAGGTAAGACTATCACTGAGCTACTCGCAAATTATCTTAGTAAGAATGAAGAGGAGCAACTTGATCAACCACTTGAATCTCCTACTTCTGAAAATAACATTTCACACACAAATAGTATGCATTCAAACGATATCTCATTATCTAGTAATGATTTCTATAAGTCCCAAACTTATGATGATTGTTCTGAGGAGGATTCATACCTAGACAGTGATTTTGGGGACTTTGGTGAGGGGATAGAAGATGAATCTTTCTATGAATATTGTGATGCTATTAACATGGGACAGGAATCCTCATTGGAAGAGGAGGATGAGTATTTTGAAGAACAAGTAAGCAATATGACGCTAAGATAAATGTATTCCCAAATAGTGGAATATGCTAAAAAGTTAATTTCTTCGGATACGATAGATGATCCAATAATATGTTCTCAATATATGAAAGTTGGGTACTACTTTCGTTTTTAATGCTCTGATACCTTTAATCAATCTTCAGTGTCTTATAATAATGGTGGTGTTACTAGTGAAGTATTAGAGTATATTATCTTTGAAGGTGCCCATGAGTAGATAATACATGTCATATCACGTATTAATAGTGAAGATAGTGTTCTCATAAAAACAGCTTATGAAATCCTGCAACGTATTTCTTGGTATTCTCATGAAAATTTTAGTGATAATACACTTATTATGAGGCGTAAGGCACGGAAAAAACCCATAGCGCACAAAGTTACTTGTTTGCAGGAAATCTCATTGGAGAAGGAAGAAGTTCCTTCCCAAGAAGAGGATGAACACGAAGAAGAACCACTAATCCTTGAGGATATGCAACTAATGGACATGTGGGAGCATGTGGATTACTGTTCTGGTAATTTGTCAAATTTATTCGAAGGGATAAGGCAATATAATGGTAAGCCTAACAAGCTTTATGTTTAGGAATGCATTCCTCTCTTTAAACAATTTTTATCAACCAATACTCACATAAACAGTAATAATGTAAAACTCTTGGAATACATATTTTATGAAGGGTCTCATGAGCTGCTTAGGAAAATTGGTATTATTATGAAAAGTAGCAATAATGAGGATTTAGCAAGATATCATAATATTATGGATTATATTGTCAATTATTGTCAAGAACATTTTAGTGAGAATGCACTTGTGATAAAGAGTAAGGAGCTATGTAAAACAATAGTTAATGAAACTAACATTTTGCAGGAACCACTGGATAATGAGGAGGAACACCAAAAAGGTGAGGTTGAAGATAAAATAATAAGTTTTTTATGATGCCTCAGTCTCTAGTAATGATTCTTATTGTGTTGAAACTGAAGATAATTTATCTGCGGAGGCTTTATGCCTAGATACTCATTTAGAGAACAATAATAATTATGAACTGGAGATAAATCCTTATAGTATTAATGAGCAGGTTTCAGGAGAGCACATCTTTGATGAAATATTTGTTGATGATGCTTATTTTTGTGAGTGGATTGATAACTCTAGAACTGATGAACTAGAGAATAGAGACACTTTTGAATTTTTCCCTGCTGCTAAAGATGAATATTATGAAGTGTTCCTTCATGATAGTATAGCCCAAGAAGACTACTATGAATTGTATCCTGATGATGCTATTAAAGGTAAAATGTTTGAATTTATATGTAAATATCTAATCCTTTTGTTGAAGCTATCTAGGGAGGTATGCTCACCACACATGGCGCATCAATCATCATTTGTGAGAAATAACACATTTATCTACAGGACTCTGATGCACCATAAGCGGGTGAGACTTCGACCAGGCTATAATAGTAAGTGCTCCAAACCTCTTCTCGAGGTAAGAATAAATAATTCTCTAGATCCTATCTATTGAGATAATAATGGAGAAAAGCCTGGCTACTTGGTTATAAGAAAGCACTTACTGGAAGGCAACCTAGAAGTCATTAGGTGTCTTTCTTAGTTTTGTGTCTTGAGTCTTGATGCATTCATGTTGCATTGGCATTTTTATTCTTTGCATGATTTGCTATGAGAGTTATCTTGTTGTAGTTTTCAAAAGGTAGAATTTATTGTTACTATGTGTTGCATAACTCGGTTGTACTTAAATCCCGTTTTATACATGTTGTTGTTGGTCGAAAATTAAAGTTTTTATTTTACTATCAAAACAAGGTGTTTCGCTAAGTTTCAGGATAAGAAATTTTGTTCAAAGAAATAGAATTTTTTATGTCTACTGAAGGTTTAACGACCAACTATATGACGGGAATAAAAAATTTCAGCCGTATAGTTTGTCCGTATAGATATCTTTGCCATCGATAAATTTTCTTTCTTAGGTATAGAAGGTTTAACAAACAACTATACGGCGGGGATAAAAATTCTAGTCGTATAGTTCCGGCCGTATAGTTATCGATGCCTTTGTCAAAATTCTTTTCTAGGTACTAAAGGTTTAACGATCAACTATACGGCAGGAATAAAAATTCTCGCCGTATAGTTTTGGCCGTATAGATATCGATGCCTTCGTCAAAATTCTTTTCCAAGGTACAGTAAGTTTAACGACCAACTATACGGCAGGACCTGTTGGGGATATACTTTCCGGGTATCCTCAACGTTACTCGCTGACCAGGGTGGCCCACTTCAGGTTAGAGCTTTGCTTCACGGGCGGCCCAGTCAGAGAGAAGAGACGGAGTCCAGTCCGGCTATGGGAAGGCCCAAAAGACTTACCGTCATAGGCCCATAGTGTTACTTGTAGTTCAAGATGTACTCTGTAACCGACTCTTAGTCATAGCCGGATAGATCTCTCCTGTAAACCCTAGGGCGGATATCTATATAAGCCGTCGTAGGGAGAGCCTTTAGGGTGCCCTCAATAGTCTACAATCTCAACTCGCACAGGCGAACCCTTGTAACCCATATTCTAGCTCTGTCGTATTACTGGATTACTAGCAGGAGTAGGATCCGTCCAAAGCCGGCGGATTCGAACCTGGGTAAACTTGTGTGCTCACTGTCCCGGAATATCGTACGTCTCACACCCCTCTCTTCCGCACGCCTCGAGGACCCCCTCATGGTGTACTTCTCATCAATCCGACGACAGTTGGTGCCCACCGTGGGGGCAAGTGAGCTTCGGATCTGCGTTCCGAGCGGAAAATCTGCAACAATCGGAATTGGCGAGACTATCACCGTCGGTCGCATCCTCTACACCAGCGACGTCCCTCTCATCGTTCTTGACGAGACCTGGATTCCGGCTAGGGAGGTTGTGACTGCCTACACCATCATGTCTTTTGGCGAGATCGATGTTTACATCAGTTTTGCTGAACCTGTCCCACCCACCCCAGCGATGATGATAGAGGCAGAAGAAATTTCTGGGTCCCCTTTGTCCGCGGAGGCGGTAGAGTTCCGCAACTTAGAAAACCCTAATCCCACCCAGCCCGCACCAGTTGCGGAGATAGTGGAGAAATCCGAGCCTGAAGTAGACCCGGCAAACCAAGTTGAATCTGGAGTGGATATCCCTGGAGAGACTAAATCCTAGATCGACCCACACGCCGAGGTCGACATCCAGGAGGAACACAACAACAACAACAACAACGACGATTCTGGCTCTGACGATGCCAGGACGGACAGGCCTTTCCTGAGGTACATGCTGTGATGCATGATGATGCAAGATGCAAGCATAGACGACATTTTAGAGACCATCAGGTGTTTCGAGGAGGCCGATCGCGAAAGCCGCAACTATCTCAGGAGGCACGTGTCGCACTTCGTCAGATATTTGGGATCCGGATCCGGCTCCGCCGATGCTGGAGACAACACCGACTCTGTATTGGAGGCTATCAGAACAAGCGTCGATCTACCGGCGTCCTCGGATGATTCCATGACATCGGCAGATTTCCGTAAGTTCTCCGCGGAATATGACGAGGAGCTCAACTCCACAGCTGCAGCAGAAGGAGAAGACATGGACAAAGGATCCGGAGAAAACTCTCCCAAAGAGCAGGACAACATGGATCTCGGAGACGATCCTGAGAACCAAATGGCTGAAAGTACCAAACAGAGCTTGACTCCGGGAAACGGGCCCAAAGCCGTCTTTGCTACCGGCGCTACCAAGAAGGCAAAGAGGAAGAACAAGAAGAACAAGACCCCGGCAAAAGATCCTCTGGCAGAGGAGGTAATTGCCGAGGAATATGAGGAAGACTCGGATGGAGCACTTATCCTAGACGAGCCCAAAAAAGAAGAATCGATGGATGGACACATGATCACTGAAGGTGCGCGTAAACTCATCGATGCTGCATTAGCCACAACTATCCCTACAGCTGCAGAACTCACTACTGAAGAATTGGACGAAAGGGCCCAAGCCCTAGAAGCGTGTTGTCAAGTACTCCTCGATGAAGCTAAAAACATTGAGGAGGAGGAGAAATGCATGGCATCTGCGGAAAAATACAACTCCAGGCAACATCAGAAGACCAGGAAAGGTCATGCTAATGACAACCAATTCCCGCAGATTCACAAAGTCCTCTTCGGAGGAGAAATGGGGATGCCTCATAAAGATAGCAAAGGAGATTGGGTGTATCCAACACTAGTGCAGAACACCGTTGCGGCCCGAGAAATCCTATCGGCTAATCCAGGCCCAGAGCAGATCTGGTTGGGTATCAAATTACTCAACAAGGGACTAGAGCAGCAAAAGGTCGCCATGTCCGGAAGTCAAAAACTGGTCTCCGATTCCGACCAATGTCGTATAGATCCGGCATGGGCTGACGTAAGACCCCAACGTGTTCCGGAACGGCATCATCGTTCCGACCGTCGGGAAGACAATTACTCAAGAACTGGATCTTCGGGACAGCACCACAAAGCTGCCCGTGACTGCGTAATGTTAACCTAGTCGCAGAGCAAGAGGCAATCGCTGCACTGAATCCGAGAAACCCGCCCCAGCGAGAGTCGAAAGGCCGCAGGGATGACGATAAAGAGAAACGTCGGGAGGAGGACCGACAAAGAATGCCACCTCCTAGACATACAAGCCGTCCGGATGATGGACGAAGGAATGACGGACACCGCACCGAGTCAAGCCGGCAGGGAGCTTGTCACAATGAAGACCCTCCCCGGAACCGGAATAAGGACGCTCCGAATGGAGGCCGGCGATCAGCCGGAAATAACCCAGCTGCTCCACCCTCTCCGCCAGGTAGCCATCACAATGGCTCCCAAGGAGGACAAGGAGGACGTCGTGGTGGAGGAGGTGGTGGCAGAAGCCGAAGTCCGGCTCCAAGGCACCACAGTCATAGCCGATACTCAGGACGATCTCTATCCCCAAATGACGCAAGGCACAGGATCAACTCCAATATAGAGGCGCGACGCTATGAAAATGATGATATATATGTGGGCCCAAAATGCTTCGGACCATGCATAAGAGCTACAAAATTCCCGGAAGGATTTGCTATCTCAAGACATATCTAAGCCTACGACGGCATTGCTCGGCCAGACACCTGGCTACAGGATTTCTTCCAAGTCTGCTGGATCGCCAAAGGCGGAAACAGCCTGGTCGCAACCCGATATCTCCCACTCATGTTGCGGAAGACGGCAAGATCATGGCTCAATGAACTTCCGGAGAACACCATCCATAACTAGTATGACATGCAAAGTGCATTCTTTCGAAATTTCGAAGGCACATACCGAAGGCCCTGAACGATCGGAGACCTACAACGTTGCACCCAGAAAGCCAGAGAAACTTGCCGGGACTATCTCGGACGATGGATCGACACAAAGAACTTATGTGAAGGAGTAAATGACCAAACTGCGATTGAAGCTTTCATTGCAGGTCTCCCAATTGGTTTACTACGTCATCGCTTGAAGTGCGACAAAGTCACTGATTTGGGAGAGATGATAGAAACAGCGAGCAAGTATGCAGATGCTGACGATGACGCAGAGGGATTACTCAATGCCCTAGCTATGCCACAGTCGGCAAAACAACCAAAGCAACAAGCTCAGAAGTGCAAGAACACCTCAGAAGAAAAACCCAACGCGGAAACGGTAGTGGTCACTGCTACTTTCGGGTCTAGAGGACGAGCAGGACGTGGCGGTGGCCGCGGACGTGGCGGTGGCCACGGACGCGGTCGTGGGACTTCGAGAGTTCAAGGTAGAGGAGATCAGCAACCAGGCAAAACCTACTCTTGGGCCGACATTGCCAATAACCCATGTGTGCATCACCTGGACGCCAATGGGGGCTCGTCCCACACAAATGCCGAGTGTCATTTCAACGACGACATTAAGAGAGATGATACCGCTGGCTATAAAGCTAAGCGGAAGAAGGGAAAGAAGAATCCCGAAAAAGACAAGGAGACCAAGGAAGATTCCGACATGGAGGAAGCTGATGCTTCAAATCCCAAGCCGGAATGGAAGAAAAAAATTCGACCAAGAAAGACACTTATGTCACCTTCCTCAGATCTCAACCAGCAAAGGTCAAGAAAGCAATTCTACATGAGCTCAATGAACAGTTCTGGCTGTCCCTCAATTCTTGGACTGGTCAGAAGTGGCAATCACATTTGACCGCGCTGATCAGCCGCCTAAGCTACACAGGCCAGGAAAATACGCCTTAATCGTCAATCCACTTATAGATAGTTATGGTTTATCCAAAACTCTCATGGACGGTGGCAGCAGTATTAATATTCTGTATGTCGAAACGCTACGCCGGATGAAGATTTCAAAGATCCAGCTGAATCACAACTCTGTGATTTTTCACGGAGTTGTCCCAGGAAGATAAGCAAATTCCCTGAGAGAGATCACTTTGGATGTTACCTTTGGGACTCTAAAGAACTATCGGACGGAGGCACTTTCCTTCGAAGTGGTCCCATTCAAGAGCGCATACCACGCTATATTCGGACGTCCGGCTTACTGGGCTCTTATGGCTCGTCCGTGTTACATTTACAATATGATGAAAATTCCAGGTCCCAACGGTGTAATCACCATCAGGGGAGACCCAAAGAAAGAGTGAGAGTGCGAGGATGGAAATGCCGCCTTTGCTGAAGCCGTGTTGCACGCCCAGGAGTACCAGGAAATCAAGAAGAGCATAGATCCGTCTGAGATGCCTGCAACGAAGAAGGAGGTGACAAAGCCGAATCCGGAGTTCAAGGCATCAGAAGAGACAAAGACGACGCCGTTGAAGGATGATGACCCCTCCAAGGTGACCCAGATAGGCGTAGGCCTAGGTAGAGCATAGGAAAGCACGATCGTTAAGTTCCTCAAAGCAAATCAAGATATCTTTGCATGGCAGCCATCTGACATGACCGGAGTACCAAGGGAACTTGCTGAGCACTCTTTAAATGTAAACCCGAACGCTAAACCCGTCAAACAGTCCTTACGACGTTTCGGCGATGAAAAGCGTAAGGCAATAGCTAAGGAACTAGCTCGGCTTGAGTTAGCCGGATTCATAGAAGAGGTCATCCACACTGAGTGGTCGGCCAATCCTGTAATGGTCCCTAAAAAGGACACCACTGATTTAAGGATGTGTGTTGATTATACTGCCTTGAACAAGGCTTGCCCCAAAGATCTGTTCGCTCTGCCTAGGATTGATCAAGTTATCGATTCTACGGCAGGCTCGGAACTCCTCTGTTTTCTCGACGCATATTCCGGTTATCACCAAATCCGGATGAAGGAATCTGACAAAGTCAAAACTTCATTCATAACCCCCTTCGGAACCTTCTGTTTTGTTACAATGCCTTTTGCGCTGAAGAACGCAGGAGCTACGTACCAACGCACAAAGCAACATTGCCTCCACGATCAAATCGGACACAATGTACATGCATATGTGGATGATATTGCGGTAATGTCCAAAAAGAAGGAAACACTGATTTCCGACTTGGAGGAAACGTTTGCCAATCTACGAAAATACAACATCATGCTTAACCCGAAGAAATGCTTCTTTGGAATTCCAGCCGGAAAACTGTTAGGTTTCATCGTGTCTCAAAGAGGCATAGAGGTGAACCCAGACAAAATCAAGGTTATACTCAATATTTCTAGGCCAAGTCGCCTGAAGGACGTACAAAGACTAACTGGTTGCATCGCAACAGTCAGTCGGTTTGTAAGCCGGCTTGGTGAAAGAGCCGCACCATTATACAAACTCCTGAAAAAGACCAAGGATTTTGTGTGGACCGACGAAGCTGAAGCTGCACTACAAGACCTGAAGAAAGTACTCTCATCTGCTCCTATCCTTGCTGCACCGGAACCACAGGAAACAATGTTGCTTTATCTTGCTGCGACAAACAAAGTTGTCAGTATCGTCATGGTAGTAGAGAGTCCGGAGGAAAATCAGGAACACTTGGTGCAGCATCCGACTTATTTTGTTAGCGAGGTCTTAACAGAATCAAAACAGCGGTATCCACACTATCAAAAGTTGGCTTACGGTGTTTTCCTAGCATCTCGTAAGATACGACACTATTTCCAGGAGCATCCAATTACCGTGGTGAGCACAGCTCCCATGAGAGATATAATCAACAATAGTTACGCCACAGGACGCGTCGCCAAATGGGGCATAGAGCTTTCAGCTTTCGATATTGAGTATAAACCTCAGACAGCAATCAAATCCCAAATCCTTGCCGACTTTGTTGCTGATTGGACAGAGACGAAGGACAATACGACCCTCCCTGAGTCGGAATATTGGACCCTATATTTTGATGGGTCTAAGGCTCGTGGGGGCTCGGGGGCTGGCGTGGTTCTCAAATCACCCCAAGGAGATAAACTTCTATACGTGTTACAGATCCACTTCACAGCGACAAATAATATTGCCGAGTATGAATCTCTGCTACATGGAATCCGGATTGCTAAGGATATCGGCATCCGACGTTTGATGTGTTATGAAGATTCGGATCTTGTTGCTCAGCAAGTGTCAGATATTTGTAATGCAAATAAACACATGGCAGCATATAAAGCTGTCGTGGATGATTTATCTAAATCGTTCAAAGGGTTTGAGGTTCAACACATCCCTCGGGCAGAAAATGAGGAAGCAGATGCATTATCTCGGATAGGCTCTGCAGGGAAAGAGGTCCCGGATGGCGCTTTTTTGGAGCACCTCAAAGTTCCCTCAATAAAGGGAGTAGACGAGGAATATCCGACCAAATCCGACTCACATTTGATAGCAGTTTTGGCTGTAATTCCCAGCTGGACTCAACCCTACCTTGATTATTTGGTAGATGGCAAATTACCCGAAGACGAAGTTCTGAGACGGCAGATCGTCCGACGAGCAAAAACCTACACTATAGTTAAAGGTGAGCTTTATAAGTGGAGTGTGTCTGGGGTTTTTCAGCGCTGCGTATCTCCGGAAGAAGGAGTGGAAATCTTAAGAGAAATCCACGAGGGCGAGTGTGGTCACCATGCTGCAGCCAAATCTTTAGTGGCAAAAGCTTTCAGACACGGTTTTTTCTGGCTTACAGCCAAGGCAGATGCCGAACGGCTGGTCAAGACGTGCAAGGGCTGCCAAAATATGCCAAACAAGCTCATGTTCCGGCTGATCAGCTGCGAACAATACCTATAACATGGCCTTTTGTGGTCTGGGGGTTTGATATGGTAGGACCGTTTAAACGGGCTCCAAGTGGATTTACTCACCTCTTAGTGATGGTGGATAAGTTCACCAAATGGATTGAGGCTAAACCCGTCACTAGTTGTGATGGAGCAATAGCCAAAAGATTTGTCGAGGATGTTATAATCCGGTATGGTTATCCGCATAGTATTATCATGGACAACGGGAGTAATTTCTCTATGGGAGAACTGGACAAATTCTGCAATGAACAAAATATCTGGCTTGACATTGCGTCAGTCGCACATCCACAAGCTAATGGACAAGTGGAAAGAGCAAATGGTTTAATCCTGCAAAGCCTAAAATCGAGACTCGAAGCACCACTATGACGTGCCGCCGGGGCTTTGGCGGAGGAATTACCCTCTGTAATATGGAGTTTACGAACAACTCCGAACAGGTCAACCGGATACACACCTTTCTTCTTGGTCTATGGTGCAGAAGCAGTTCTTCCTAGTGATTTGATTCATACTTCTCCTAGAGTGGCCACGTATATCGAAGAAGATGCCGAGATTTCTCGACAAAATGATCTTGACTTAGTCGAAGAAGTTCGTGTCATTGCTGAAATGAGATCAACAGCCTATCAGCAGAAGTTACGCAAGTATCATAGCCAGAGAGTCAGAAACCGGTCTTTCAATAAGGGTGGTTTGGTTCTCCGGCTTGTGCAAAAAAGAAAGCACAAACTTTCCCCAGTATGGAAAGGGCCCTTCCTGGTTAGTCGAGTATTACATAATGGTTCGTACTACTTAACTAATATGAGGCCAGTCAAAGAAAGACCTGCTACTAAGAAGAGAAAGAGAGCTGGAGGCCGTACAAATCTGGAAGAATTAGACAGACCATGGAATATTTCTCAGTTACGTCCCTTCTATTCTTAGTTTATCCTTCATTGTAATCATATATGTGTACATGTTCTGTGAGAAATAAAACTTTTCATTGCCTCAAGTTTTTTTGAGCAGTTTTTGCCATCTTATTTCCGAATGATCATGTCACAGTCGAAAATCCCAGAATACATGAAAGTACTTTATGCTCATGTTTGTTCTGGTTTAGATTTCCGATTCTAAAAATGCTACCTTCGGGTATAACTCTAAATTTCATAGTCTATACTTTGGTTATTTCTCTGATTGCCGGATGCGGGCATTTTCCGAGTAGTGAATTGTTGGTACTGGAAGCTGCCTTTGTTTCCGAGTTTAAACTGGTTTAGCAATTGAGCTCCGTTGCTCGGAAAAGTTTCCGTGCTAAAGGTTTGGCCGGCTCACGAAAGGGACAAGGCGGAAAGCCAGATAAACGATAAGTATAGACAAAAAAGTACAAGTGCTTATGTAAACATTTTAGGCACACAAAATTTAAAAAGCCAAAAGTGCTGAATAGATAAAATCTTAGCACTAGCAAAAGTATAGTACTGCATATTTACAGACCCATAATGTTTCTCAGAATAATACATTTGTTTCTGGTAATCTATGATGCAGGAGAGGAGGTAGGAGCTACCGGCTCGCTAGACACATCAGTCGCACCGTGGTAGCGATCCGAGATGTCCAAATCAGATATGGTTAGTCCATCCTCAAAAACTTCGGCTGCTTCTTCTGGAGGTGGAGGCGGTGTGTCCACGCGGGTGAAGAAGGGAGTGTCGTAGATGGTTAAGTTAGCTACGCGACACCCATATCCGGCGTAGGAGTCCATGATGGCCTTGATGTTTTGCTCCTCTCCGTCTTCATCCATAGTACAGTACCCTCTGGTCACTTGCCATATTTCCATGCTTTCATGGTGGCTCATGACCATGGTGAGGGTGTTCTGCACTACTGATCGTGCGTAGGAAATGTTCTAGTCCTAGACGAGTTGCGGCATCTCCTTCACCTTATCTCGCACCTGAAAGTCGGACATGCTATGCATGTCCGGAATCCTGAGAGCTTCGCCAATGTCCTCGATGGATTGGTGGAAGTCATGAAGCAAACCGCCGACTTGGGTAAGTCGGTGGGTGCGAGGCTCGGTGGAAGCAGAGTTTGTCAAGTTAAAAGGACCTATGTATATAACACAAAATGGTTAAGTAAATCCGACATCGACAGAGTCAAAGAATGTAGACAAGTCGGAAGGATGGAAATATACCGAAGACGACGTCATCCACTTTGGTCTTCTCTTCTTGAAGACTCCGGAGTTCAGACCGGAGTGCCTCGGAAAGGTCCTTCTCTCTGTAAAGCTCATTGTTGAGATCCGAGATTCTCTGATCTTGAAGCGCAATCTTACGATCACGTCCATCGGTGGCCATGGAGGTGGATTCGAGAATTTGAGCGATGCTCTTCTCATGATCTGCCTTGAGCTTATCTAGCTCTTGGCGAAGTTCTTTATTCTCCACCACCAGGGTTTTGAGGTTCTCGGCCTCTTTGATCATAGAACAGGACTATTTTACCAGTCCTGTAAGACAAAAGAACAACAATTTAGTAAAAAATATTCGACTATGAAAATCAAGACAAAGTTTTGAGTCTTGCAATGTTTACCTTCGGCCTCATCCTTGGAAACCTTCAGCTCAACATTTTCAAGTCGGAGAGCTCTGATCTCTCTCTGCTTGTTGCAGACATTCTTCAACAATTCCTGGTTATATGGATTAACTTTCTGTAAGTCAGAATACCCAGAGTCAGAAGTCTACTGAAGACTCGGGCTAATATTGTTACTAATATCAGCACGAGCCTTGGGGGCTACACTAGTTCGTTCTTTGGCATCCTAAGGAAGCATAAACCCGCATTATATATCCTACTTCATGCTTGGGGGCTAGAGGATATGATATAAAATACAATAAAGAAAAACATGAGTTGGAATTCCAACTTACATGATGTTCATGTGTGAGTTTGCTCAAGCACATGTTCACCTCGGTGGTAACCTTCTCGGTGAGAGTGAGTGGAATAACCAGAGGTGCTGGAAGCACACCACCTCTTAGTCCCTCGTCGCGAAGGCGGACTTGTTCAAGAAGGTCGGAGTACTTGATGTCCTCCGCCTTTTGTGCTTCTTCTTCGGCAGAGAGATTACGGCTCTCCAGGCATTGCCGGGCCAGCCACAGGATCTCCTCCGCAGATTTCCGAGACAAGCCAAATTTGGCAAGTCCCGTATTGTTCAGGAGGTTTTCGGCGAAGGTCTCTACCGAGGGATCATTATCCGAAAAGGGTTCACCCTTATCTAAACCTGAGCCACCCGTGGTCGCGTCAGTCTGTGACTCAAGGGTCGCTGGCCCCATTGAAGGAGCCGGATCTTCTGCGACAACCGGCGATGGAGTGATCACCGGTGTTGCAGAAGGTTGAGGGGCAGGAGTCGATGGAGCCGCGGCAGGAGAAGCCATAGTCAGCTTCGTCTGCCGCAAGGGCTTCGAAGAAGTTCCCTTCCCCTTGCCCTTGATGAGCTGCTTAGCTCTGGAAATGTAAAATAATGGAAAACATTACATCTCAGAAGAAACTACGAGTAAAGTACAAAGGCAGAAGTTGTGTTGAAAGTTACCTCTTCACAACTAGCACCTCCTTTGTGCCAACAGCCACTGTCGGAGCTTTGCGCTTCCTGGGCACAGCGTCCGACAGTGGGACCAGTTCCTCCTCCTGAGAAAACTCCGGAGGATACCCCTCGATAGGAGCAAGCTCCAACTCGGGGAGGTCGTCAAGCTGAAAAGAAGAAAATATCCCAGCATTGCAAAATAACTTAAAAGGTGAAACACATAAAAAGGGTTTATTGTTAAAGCTTACCGGAACTACAGGGTCTTCCGCGGTGTGCATGTACAGAGACAGGTCTGGAGTTTTCCTCTCGATCCGCTCCTTCATCAGCCATTTGATCTGGCTTATGTAATCATGTGGCTTTAAAGCCTTGGGACTGATGCGGAGGGAGTCATTTTTCGACGCCATGATGGAATGCATCAGTCGGTCGCCGTGGTACTGGAGGGGCTGGATCCGGTGTGCCACCCAGCACTGGACTAAGTCGGACCCTTTCAGGCCCTTGTGCTTCATCAGGTATTCAATCCACCTCTTAGCGAGGATCAGATCATCACTGAGAACCAGAGGAGCCTCGTCCCAAGATGGAAGGGTCGTGGCGGCTCCGTCGATGAAAGCCGGCAAAACAATAACTTTGCCGAGAGCAGGAATATCCTTATGGTAAAAGAAGGTGGCCGACCATTGTTTGACCGACTCACTAGCTAAAATGCGAGGATAAACCCGCTCGTGTCTAACTAAAAGGCTAATAGTGCCGTTAATATAAGGATTATCGGCACTAATAGAGTTTCTCCGGACATGAAAGTAGTACCGGAATAAAGTGAGACTTAGCCTAATGCCGAGGAATCCCTCACACAACACTGTATAAGAGCTAATCTCTAAGATGGAGTTGGGAGGAAGATGGTGAAGCTGGACACCGTAGTGATCAATCACCTCGGAAAAGAAATCCGAGGGAGGGAAATACAAACCTCTATCAAGGTGGGTGCCGAAGTGTACCCGCTCGTCGGCGTGCAGGTTGGGAACGGTTTTGCCGAAACCACTCCGCCAGTCGCCGGCACGGAGGAGCCCTTCAGTCTCCATGCCGCGGAGCTTCTCGTCGTCGAGGAGACACGAGATCCAAACCCCCCGGTTACTTTCTTTCTCCGCCGCCGCTATGAAGCCAGCCAAGCCAGACAATGAAGAGGAAGTCATTTCTCCGGTGAGCCGGTGACCTTGGATGGGCGGCGCTGGGAATCTGGGAGGCAGAAGAGTTCTGTGCGCGAGGAAGAAGAGGAGGAGAAGGAACAGCAAGGGAATAGGTGAAGAGGAGGAAAAGGAAATCCTCACCCCTTATAACCACCTAACCGCACCAAGATTCATGCAAACAGCACTGTGTGAATGCCATGCATCGTGGAAGGAACTGGGAAGGTCCCACGTGATGATTACGTCGCCTCGATCTACGCGTTTGCATTGAAACAGCGTCTCGGTTCTGCGAACGGCGGACCCACCAACGGTCGTGCTGACAGGATGTTTGTCAGATGACGTGACTTGACCATGACCAGTGTCAGGTGAAGTCAGAGACCAAGTTCCGGCTTAGTTTGAATAACAAGCTAGAAAATCTGAGTAACGTGTTGATAGGTCTGACTTATTCTTAAGACCCGGATCGTATCTTTTGTTTTAAAGTTTCAGGAACCCTTCAAGATTCTGCAAGCCAAAGATCAAGCTAGACGATTGATACGTCCAAAACGTATCTACTTTCCCGAACACTTTTGCTATTGTTTCTCCTCTATACTTGTGTGATTTGGATGCAACTAATGCAAACTGACGCTGTTTTCAGCAGAATTGCCTTGGTGTCTACTTTTTGTGCAAAAAATCAACTATCAGGAAAAATCCCGGAAAATATGCCAAAAATCCTATTTCACCCGAAGACTCCAGGAGCCAGAATACGAGACGGAGAAGAGCCCTGGGGTGGCCACACCACCTACTGGCACGGGCCAGGCCAGGCCGCGCCAGGGGGTGGTGTGGGCCCCCAGGCACCCCCTCAGCCTCTCTCTTCTCCTATAAGGAGCCTTCTGACCTAAAAACATGGGGGGGTTCGACGTTTTTCTAGAAGGAGTTCCGCTTCGCCGCCGCCACCACCAGATTCCACGAAACAGCACCAGAAACTCTGTTTTGGCACCCTGCCGGGACGGGGAATTGGAGGAGATTATCGCCATCATCATCACCATCGCTTCTCCATCGGCCATCCATGTTTCTCCCATCTATGAGTGAGTAATCCCCCGTTGTAGGCTATGGGGATGGTAGGGATTGGATGAGATCGTTCATGTAATGGCATCAGATTGTTAGGGCATGGTACCTACTATCTTTTATTAGTGCTTTATGACTTTGTTGCGACTTGTTGTGCTTAATGTTTGTCACTAGGGCCCGAGTGCCATGATTTCAGATCTGAACATGTTATTGATTCATTATGATAGTATTGTTCTTGGTCTTATCTACAAGTTGTATACACACGTCATTGTACGGAACCTATGGTCCTGAAGTGACAGAAATCGGGGTAGCCGGAAGGGAAAGGCTTTGATGTGAGGATCACATGTGTTCACGGAGTGTTAATGCTTTGCTCCGGTGCTCTATTAAAAGGAGCACCTTAATTGCCAGTAGTTCCCTAGAGGCCCCGCTGCAAACGGGCTGGCAGAACAAAAGATGTTGTGCAAGTTCTCATTGCGAGCACGTATGACTATATATGGAACACATGCCTAGGATTGTCTAGTACTTGGATGCTTTATCTTATTTATCTGCAATTGCCCTATGTTCTGATTGCTATGTGAATTGTCTTGTCCATGCAACGCCCGTCCATCCATCCCTATGCCTACCGCACTCGAATCCCACTGTTTACTGCTTTTGTTACTACTGTCTTTGCTTTGCTACTGCTGTTACTTTACTATTCCTACTACAAAACTGTTGCTACTGATAAACTGCTGTGAGCAAGATTGTTTCCAGGTGTAGCTGAATTGACAACTCAGTTGTTAAGGCTAATAAATATTCTTTGGCTCCCCTTGTGTCGAATCAATAAATTGGGTTTCACTTCCCTCGAAAATACTGCAATACAGCCCCTATACTTGTGGGTCATCAAGACTATTTTCTAGCACCGTTCCCGGGGAGCATAGCTTTATTTATCAAGTTCACTTGGATTCTCTATTGTTCGCTGCTTTCCATCCATCATGGGTTAGTCTCGTGATGGCAAGGTTCCTATTTTACCATCCACTACAAGAAGAGGTACGGTTATGAACACCTCTACTGCTCTTGATTCACCGTCTGTTCTGAGTAAGTTCCTTACACCACCACATACACATGCTACACACATTGCTACTACTGCTGAATCTGAAACTTCTGATGCTTATGATGCTGCTTCTACTGTGCTTGATAAGAATGGTTCATTAGGTCCTTTCCTAGATGCTACGGTTGCTAGAACTATAGTTGGAAATACCGAAACTCCTAATGAAGACACTGCCACACCTATTAGCTCACCTGAGAATTATGATGCTGAAGAAGATTATGTTGAGATGACTGATGAGTTTATTGAAGAATGTAGGAACACCCATGATAGGAGCGCTACTAAGAATCTCCTTGAGAGGCGTACTATTAGACCCAAATTATCTCCTGCTGCTAAGTTTGTTGCTTCTCCCATAAACATTATAGATGAAGATTATGATTTCTCTCTCGATCTATCCTACATAGCTATTGGAGAAAGAACCTTTTGTGGGACTAAGAATGAAAGTGTGGTAGCACATATGAATGAACTTTCTACCATGAGTGGCTTGTTTTCTGATGATATTAAAATGAGTACTTACTTTGTTGCTAAGATTTTCCCTTTTTCACTGAAAGGAGAAGCTAAAACTTGGTTTGGTAATTTACCTCCTGGATCTATTGATAGCCCTGAGTGCTTGTTTAATACTTTCCTGCAGAGATATTTTCCTCCTAGTGCTAGACATGCTGTTTTGCAGGAACTTTTTGATTTTAAACATGGAGAAAAAGAGGTATTGCCCGAATCTTGGGCAAGGTTTTGTGCTTTGATTCATGCACAGGCTGGAAGTCCATTACCTAAGAATGAACTACTTGATATATTTTATAATGGACTAACCGAAGAATCTAGGACATACCTAGATAGTTGTGCTGATTGTGTTTTCAGGAATAGGACTCCCAAGGAAGCTGAGGAATTAATGGCTAAAATAAGTAAGAATTATGAAGATTGGACTCCTCCTAAACAAGTTATTCCTGAAGTAATTGTACCTGAACCATCTATTCCTGTGCCTATTCCAACACCAAAGAAGAGGGGAGTTATTGAATTAAATGATGAAGTGATGAAGGAAGCTAAGAAATGTCTTAAGGAGAAGGGAATTAAAGCTGCAGATGTCAAGAATTTACCTCCTATAGAAGAATTATGTAAGCCTATTCCCTACTCATCCACTATTGAGGTACACTCTCTCCAACACTTTGATGAAGGTGATATCCCTTACTCTAAACCTCCTGATCAATGCTTAGAAGAATTTGATATCTTTATTGTTAAGCAAGATAACTTTAATAAAAGGGTGCAAAATCATCTAATGGAAAACACTAGAGCTATTGTTGAGTTGAAAGATATTGTGGAAAGAACCTCTAATGATGTTAAAATGATTGTTAAACACTTTCAAATGTTTGAAACTCAAATAGATCAACTCGTTAAAGTGCAAAAAGACTTGCTAGTTAATGCTGCTAAAGAAAAACATGCTTATGAAATTAGAACTAGAAGTGGTGCTGCTACCCAGGATCCTTTATATCCTGAGGGGCATCCCAAAAGAATTGAGCAGGAGTCTCTACAGGCTGAAAATAGTGGTTCTACTCGTAAGAAAAGGAAAAGGAAACATAAAACTGTTGTAGAACCCTCTGAACCTGCTATAGATCCTATAGTATATCTATCTCTGATGCTGAAACTGAAAGTGGTAATGAAGAAAATGTTGTTCCTAATGAAGAAAAAGTTGAAGAAGAACCTGAAAACCACACTAAGAATACTAAATACACCAAAGAAGATTTTATTGCTAAGAAACATGGTAGTGAAAGAGAACCTTGGGTCCAAAAACCTATGCCTTTCCCCGATAAGAAACACAAGTCAAAGGAAGATGAACACTATAATAAGTTTTGTGAGTGGATGAAGCCTTTATTCTTGCAAATTCCTTTGACTGATGCTATTAAGTTGCCTCCTTACTCAAAGTATATGAAGGACATTGTCTCGAATAAAAGGAATATCCCTAATGAAGAAATCTCTACTTTGCTTGCTAATTATTCTTTCAATGGTAAGGTTCCTAAGAAACTTGGAGACCCAGGGATTCCAACTATCCCTTGCTCTATTAAGAATAGTTATGTCAGAACTGCTTTGTGTGATTTGGGAGCTAGAGTTAGTGTTATGCCTTTCTCTCTCTACAAGAGGCTTCAGCTTGAAAAATTGATACCAACCGATATATCTTTGCAAATGGCTGATAAATCTACCACTATTCCTGTGGGTATATGTGAGGATGTACCTATTCAGGTGGCTCACAATTGCTTGATATTAACTGATTTTGTTGTGCTTGAAATGCCTGAAGATGATAATATGTCTATTATTCTTGGGAGACCTTTTCTTAATACTGCAGGAGCTGTTATTAATTGTAATTCAAGGAAGGTGACCTTCAATGTCAATGACAAGGAACATACTGTCTATTTCCCCAAGAAGATTGAAAGGACTTATGGTTTAAATTCAATTTAACATGTTGAAGGCATTCAAGTTGGAGAAATATATTGTCCCATACCAAAAGAAAAATTTGAAACTATTATGATTGGGACCATTGCTATCAGAGTTGAGGTAACATAATCATTAGTGGAATACAAAGTTTTATCTCATATGCAATTGTTTTGGTAGCAAGACTTGATCAACCTTGCTAACAAAAGGATTCCATTGAACAAAACAATGTTTTCATTATGATTATCTCCGTTTATTTCTATCCTTTGTATTTTAGTTTTTGCTTTCGTTTAGTTTTCTTTGTGTTGTTAGTTTGCTTGCATGCTAGAACTTTTGTAGTTCTAGCCTTGTTTTGTCCTTGCATCATGTTTCAAAAAAACAAAAAAATCTGTCTGTCAGAAAAATCATTCTTCTATTTCTGAAAAATGCCCAAAAATAAAGTGTCTCGAAAAATTCCAGAAAATTCATATTAAATTTTTACGTGAAAAAAGGGGCAGAGGAGTACCTGGTAGGTACCAGGGGGCCCACCAGGAAGGCACACCACATGGTGGCGCGGCCAGACCTGGGTGGCGCCATGCCTTGGTGTGGGCCACCCCTGGCCCCCCACTACCTCTCTCTCCTGCCACTTTCTTCTCTCTCCCGAGTAAGCTCCAGTTCATAGCTCAAAATCACGTTCTCTCTGTGCTTGCCCTCGATTTCTTCGATCTCTTTGCTCAGCCCATCTTTCTTGCTGAAATTTGGAGCAATTGTTCTTTGGTATGTGACTCCTCCCCTTGCCCAAGTAGATTTGTGTTTAGTGGATTGTATGTTGAGTATTTTGCTACTGTAGGTGACTAGTTATGAGAGCTTGTAAGCTTGTTTGATGCTTAGAGATATAGTTTCGATGCATGTTTAGGCCTCTTGCTAGTCCCTATGAGTAGATTCCTTCATTATATTTACTTTGCAATCACTTGTTTAATAGGTGTTTAAATTTCAGAACACCAAGCATGAACAACCACACTTTTGGAGAGATATTTGAGAGTGATGCACCTAGGAGGTCAAGGCCCTCAAGAACAGCCTCTCAAGCTAGGCCATCATATAATGAAGACCTCATTGCATCACGTATTGGCAGTGAAAGAGATGATGGAGATGCTCACCCATCCTCTTTCCCTTGTTTTACTTTCTTGCAAGCTGCTGGTATTCTTGATGATTTCTTGCTACTGATTGAGAGGGTTGGCTTGACCTCTTATATGCAAGATGAGAGTGCACAATACGCTATGCTCACCAAAACTTTTGTTGAGAGCTTCTCATTTTCTAACACATCCTATCATTCTACTGTCTCATTTAAAATCTATGATATGCCCTTCACCATGCCTTTGGAGAGATTTTGCAGTATTGTAGGTGTGCGTATGACAGGGACCGTGAAGAAAATTCAAGGGCGACCCGCTGATTTGTTGGAGCTTTACCGAGGGGTGACCAATGATGATGACCGCGTGGCGCAGCGCGGAAAGATAAGAAATATCCAACTCCCTGCTCTTAGATACTTTGCATACTATCTTGCCACTAGTGTATTGGGTAGGGAGAACACTAGTAATATCTCAAACTATCACTTAGCTTTCCTTGCTGCTGCGCTCAACAACGATACTCGATACAATCTTGGCTCGCTTATTGCTCGCCGCCTAGCTGCTAGGGGGCTATCTATGGGGGCATCATTGCCTCGCGTATAGTCGATGCATTAGATCTTTCAGTGGCTCCTGATGATGCTATGCTAGCACCACAGAGGCTCGACCTTGTTGCCATGAAAACTCATCACTTTGTCACTGCTACCTCTAATTTGAACAATCTAGTATATAGGATGTTTTTCACTGACGGGGATGAAAGGGAGATCCTTTTGCCCCAGCCTACTTTGTTCAGTGTTGACAGGAGACTATGGTCGCTCTCCAAGGAGGAGGTGGATGAGCAGCTTCGCTTGTTGGGTTTCCACGAGCAGCACCAGGAGGATGTGCCCTCCTATGATTATTCCACACATTACGGAGGGATGTACTCTAGCTCGCACCAGGACGAGGGTACCTCCTCGTCATACCCCGGTGACACTTTATCTTGGCCAACCTGGGACTGATACCCACTTAGGCCAAAAGCCTAAGCTTGGGGGGAGGTACGCCGACACCGCACTCATCTCCATATCATGTTGCGTCAGTTCTTTGTATATTCATGCTTTCGTTCTCTTTTTAATTTTCGTTCTTCTTTGCTTTTGCTTTCTAAAACACAAAAAGACCAAAAATACTTTTTTTTGTTTCTCTTTGGTTTGCTTGTTACTTTTGCTTTGGTTTGCTTTTCCCTTTTTGCTTTGATTGAACTATTCGAAAAACCCAAAAATATTTTGCTTTGCTTGTTTTTCTCTTTTGGTTTTTGTTTAAAAATCGAAAACACCAAAAATATTTGTCGTTCTTCTTTGGTTTTTGTGAGTTGGCTACAGGATCCGGCAGTTCTTAGTGGATTATTGGTTTCATATTATTATTCAAGCCACACAAGTGAAGAGCAATAATGAGGATTAATGACAACTTGAGGCATAGTAAGAGGCTGGTAACGAACTCTATTTGTTTTCATTTTTGTACGTATACTCATCATTGTGAGCTTGCTTAGTCCGTTCATGTAGAGTGTATGTTATCTTTGGATATTTAGTAGTTCTTGCTTTCTTGTGATTAGCTCCAGCTCGCTAATAGTTTGTAGCATGTCTCATAAATGTTTGCTTGCATTACTCTATTCATAAATTGGTATGATACTGTGGTATCCTCCTCTGAATGTTTCATTTGATCGACTTGGCACATGCTGATGCATGCACATGACTGTAATAATCAGTTAAGCCTTGACGAATTATTTTGCCTTGAGGATCTTGAATCATTTTCATGCCATGAGTAGTCTTGTTTTGTTGCAAGCATGATAATAACAGCTATTTCTCTCTCGTTTGTCGCTCCCTTACTTTTGTTAGCCTTCACTTCCATTGAGTGTCTTACTCATGTTTCCAATTCCCTAAACCAAATATTTCCAAAGTGTCCACCATACCTACCTATTAGCATCACTTGCTACTCCCGTGCATATTCATTATGCCTTGTTTTCTTCCGAATAAAATGTTTGCTTGTTATGGGAAAATTAGTTAGTAAAGCTCTCACGAACTGGATGGCACACTTTATTTCCTGCACTTAATAAACCTGAACCATTGTGAACTCTCCATGAAAGTTATATGCTTGCAAATTATAGGCTGGGGATTAGCAGAACCGTGCTGTCACGGGAACGCTTTCAACACTTGTAAATATATACCCAGTTGATACCTTGCTCTTTTGTTTGCGGATGTTGTCGGTGTGAAATAAAAGGGGAGCTTGTAAGTCCATGGAGTTAGGTATGTGTGTTAGAGAAACGCCTGGGCCGCTGGTCTAATCCATGCTGACATGGTGGAAACCTGCAGCGTAACCATAATGATGTCTATGAAGCATTCTTCTTATAAAAAAAGAGAGAGAGATAGCTATTGAGAAAAAGAAAAAAAAGAGTTCTATGAAAAGAGGAAAGAGAGAAAAAAGCACCATTTTCCCATGGTAAATAAGAAGATTGTTGAGATACTCATTGTCTGCTTGCCTTGTCATTTTGATATGGGGATTCTTTCGTATCATCGGGCAAGGGGTACCCCGTTGGTGGTTCTCAATGATACGCACATACTTACGATGACAAGAACTTATCGGTAACTAAAGTTGAGTAGCATGAGGAGCGGCCCTCGTACTCAAGGGACTTGGGATTTCCAGTTTATAGTCTGTCAAGCATATAACTCAGATTGGACCTCACTTTCACCTTAACCACATTAAAGATGCCTATGATAGGGGCAATGAGAGCTCAAAGCTAACAAGTACGATACTTTCAGCATTTGGAAGCCTTTCAAATTTCTCAAAACCTTTTTCTTCTACTTCTTGAGTCGCCACATATTCTTTGAGCACCTTCTTGAGAGCATAGTTGTCATCCTTTGTGTTTGTTCCAATACTTGATTATTTGTGTTATGACTTTGATGCTTGTATCTTTGATATCTTTACTTCTAGTCATCACTTGAACTTCAGAGGTGCCTTGGCATTCATAATCAAAGGCAAGCGAGATACCACTCTATCATACCTTTCTATGAGCATTGTAATGTTGCTTATGTTTGTGCTTCATGCTATTTATTATTCTTGAGTTGGAATCTCTTCATAGATTGCAATGACTATTAAGTAGACTCAGTTGCATACTCTTTATTATGAATTGTCTAGGTAGTTGATCACATTGCTGAGAATATTTACATCATATGAAGCAAATGTGTTCGTGAAAGTTCTTTTATCGCACTCAGTTTTCAACTGAATTGCTTGAGGACAAGCAATAAGCTAAGCTTGGGGGGAGTTGATACGTCCAAAACGTATCTACTTTCCCGAACACTTTTGCTATTGTTTCTCCTCTATACTTGTGTGATTTGGATGCAACTAATGCTAACTGGCGCTGTTTTCAGCAGAAATGCCTTGGTGTCTACTTTTTGTGCAGAAAATCAACTATCAGGAAAAATCCCGGAAAATATGCCAAAAATCCTATTTCACCCGAAGACTCCAGGAGCCAGAATACGAGACGGAGAAGAGCCCTGGGGTGGCCACACCACCTGCTGTCGCGGGCCAGGCCAGGCCGCGCCAGGGGGTGGTGTGGGCCCCCAGGCACCCCCTCGGCCTCTCTCTTCACCTATAAGGAGCCTTCTGACCTAAAAACTTGGGGGAGTTCGACATTTTTCCAGAAGGAGTTCTGCTCCGCCGCCACCACCAGATTCCACGAAACAGCACCAGAAACTCTGTTCTGGCACCCTGCCGGGACAGGGAATTGGAGGAGATTATCGCCATCATCATCACCATCGCTTCTCCATCGACCATCCATGTTTCTCCCATATATGAGTAAGTAATCCCCCACTGTAGGCTATGGGGATGGTAGGGATTGGATGAGATCGTTCATGTAATGGCATCATATTGTTAGGGCATGGTGCCTAGTATCTGTGCTTTATGACTTTGTTGTGACTTGTTGTGCTTAATGCTTGTCACTAGGGCCCGAGTGCCATGATTTCAGATCTAAACATGTTATTGATTCATTATGATAGTATTGTTCTTGGTCTTATCTACAAGTTGTATACACACGTCGTTGTCTGGAACCTATGGTCCCGAAGTGACAGAAATCAGGGTAGCCGGAAGGGAAAGGCTTTGATGTGAGGATGACATGCGTTCCGGAGTGTTAATGCTTTGCTCCGGTGCTCTATTAAAAGGAGCACCTTAATTGCCAGTAGTTCCCTAGAGGCCCCGCTGCAAACGGGCTGGCAGGACAAAAGATGTTGTGCAAGTTCTCATTGCGAGCACGTATGACTATATATGGAACACATGCCTAGGATTGTCTAGTACTTGGATGCTTTATCTTATTTATCTTCAATTGCCCTATGTTCTGATTGCTATGTGAATTGTATTGTCCATGCAACGCCCGTCCATCCATCCCTATGCCTACCGCACTCGAATCTCACTGTTTACTGCTTTTGTTACTACTGTCTTTGCTTTGCTACTGCTGTTACTTTACTATTCCTACTACAAAACTGTTGCTACTGATAAACTGCTGTGAGCAAGATTGTTTCCAGGTGCAGCTAAATTGACAACTCAGTTGTTAAGGCTGATAAATATTCTTTGGCTCCCCTTGTGTCGAATCAATAAATTGGGTTTCACTTCCCTCGAAAATACTGCGATACACCCCCTATACTTGTGGGTCATCAACGATGATGAATCCGACTTTGGATCTTGGAGGCTTCCGGGGGCTGCTATTGGGGATATACTTTCCAGGTATCGTCAACATTCCTCGGTGACCAGGGTGGCCCACTTCGGGTTAGAGCTTTGCTTCACGGGCAGCCCAGTCAGAGAGAAGAGACGGATTCCAGTTTAGCTACGGGAAGGCCTAGAAGACTTACCGACATAGGCCCATAGTGTTACTTGTAGTTCAAGATGTACTCTGTAACCGACTCTTAGTCGTAGCCGGATAGATCTCTCCTATAAACCCTAGGCCGGATATCTATATAAGCCGTCCTAGGGAGAGCCTTTAGGGAACCCTTAATAGTCTACAATCTCAACTCGCACAGGCGAACCCTTGTAACCCATATTCCGGCTCTGCCATATTACTCGATTGCTAGCAGGAGTAGGATCCGTCCAAAGCCAGCGGATTCGAACCTGGGTAAACTTGTGTGCTCACCGTCCCGGAATACCGTACGTCTCACACCCCTCTCTTCCACACGCCTCGAGGACCCCCTCATGGCGTACTTGTCATCAATCCGACGACAGGACCCTTTTGGTCCGGCCGTATAGTTGCGCCCGTATAGTTGACAAAACCCCTCAAACGCCAACTAGAAGGTAACCATTGCTCAAAATTTTATTCTTTCTTCTTCTTTCTTATTCTAAAAACCTCGAAACACCACCTGGCAGCTTCTCCCATGATCTAGAAAAGCCGAGCATATGTAAGTAATAAATTTCTACCTCAGAAACCTCCTAGATTGTAATTCTCTATAGAAGTTCATGTTTTCTTTTTTACTTTCCTTTTATCAGTGGGGTAAACGAACTATGTTCGTATACCAAACTGATGCATTTTATTTTGTGTGTTATTTTCACAAGGACTTGAACCATGTGTGACGACGTGTATGGTAGAGCCGACCGTGCAAACACTCACATGAGCCACTTGGTTGCTTCAATTCAACGATTCGATAATCAGTGTCTGGTAAAACCTTCCAACTCAAACCTCTTTTAATAAGCGCATAGGAGATGCACACTCGTGTCTCGTATCATGTTTCGCTTGCACCTCATCACAATCTAGGAGAGGCATCTTCTAGAACTAGTTTGTTGACTTAAGCCTGGTGCTTAGGTTGATGAACCGACTCAGTGGGACTTGTATTTTTATCACTTGTGAGCTAAACCCGTGTCTTCAGAAACACAAAAATCTTTCGTTTTCTTTTTAGTTTTTAAGCAGGTCCTCAAGGAAGCCACATCGGGCCATATCAAGAAATACATGTTGAGGCAAAGGTTCTTTGTCCATCAAAAGAGAGGTTACCTGTACCTCAACGGTAAAGTGTGTCACCCTTGTTTTCAACTAAGGTTGGGGAGGTAACCACTTATCACACTCTCTTTTGGAAACTGTATTTTCTCTATTCTTTTGGTGATATACTCAAGTTTGGTTCTTGCAAAGTTCTAAGCTTGGGGAGGTTACTTTTGCATGAGTAGAGTCTTGTGCAATGTTCGTATTCGATGAAGGTTTAATGCAATCAGGTATCCTGCTATTTTTGAATGTTTGTTTAAGTGAGTCTAGTTCTGTATTCGTATGGGGATACACTTGCTCATGATAGGAACCATAGGAGTTGACTTAGATCTTGGATGCATCTTGCCAAATTGTTTATCAAGCTTGTGAAACTATTTGTGATCCTCTAGAAAACATTGTCACAATCTCTACACTTGGAAAGAATGAATACTTGATCAAGATCTTTGGAAATTTGTTAGTTTTCACTAAATAGCTTTGTCGTAAATGAATAGGTTATGCTCGACACCATAATGTCAAAACAATAGACTTGATAGTTTGCTTACGGAAGGAGTTTTCAATTGGAAATGATATTTCGAAGTTTTGAGTTCTATGCTAAATAAGGTGTTGTTTAATTGTCTTAAGAGTTTAGCCTTAAATATATTCAACACCATAAATGTGATAATCGACTTGATAGTACTCTTTGAAAGGATTTGATTGAAGAAACTAATATTTAGCCGTAATTGAGATGCATGCCAAATCTTGACCTATTGATTAAAGTATGATATTGCTTTATGCGTGTCTGCACCACTGTCACACAACATGGGATGCTAACAACTTTGCTGGCCTTTGAACATTCCAAAAAGAGGAAACTCTTGGAGTTTGGCTATGAGTTGCCCAACATATGTAGCAGAAATGCAATATTTGGGTATGCATTGGTATTCTCATGGGCCTGCATTCAAAAGAAAAGAGGGAATACTCCTCTGACCATTATGAGAAATCATTATACCGAAAAGGGAAACCTTGGTAATGGTCATGAGTATACATTCTTAGCCTGCACAGTCTGATTAAATACACTAAGTTTTGGCATGATCTCATTACTGATGAACTAAAGTTTTAGAAAGACAAAGAATAAAAAAAGAGTGTTTGATAGCCATGATTCATTGATGTGGATGACCAAAAGATACACTCTAATGCTATGCTTCTTTTGACATGTTCTCGCATTTCCTTTTGGCATAAATCTCGTTACTAAGAGATAAACTTTCTGAAACTCAATAACTGATGTTTGCGCTTGAGAGCCTTAACTAGATTACATGATTGGGTAGAATCGATAAACTTTATTCCTATTTATGCTTGACATCTATTTGTGACTAAGGTTGGCCTCATAAAAATAATGATATGAAAAGTTATACAAAAGGTGCAATAAGAGGATCACAAGTTTGTCTGCAAGTAGATTCACTGTTGACATGGAGCATATAAGTTTTGATGAAACTTTAGTGGTCTTTATAACTGAGCTTGTGTTGCCTTGTATGAATACATGTTTTCTCTCTTCGAGCTTGTAGAAGAAATAAGGATGCAAAGCATTGATTTCCAATTATAAGCTATTTCACAACCATTAATTTATTATCGACCCTTCCTGCCCGAGGACGAGCAAGGTCTAGCTTGGGGAAGTTGATGGTTGTGAAATACCACCTCTTTTAGCCATATAAAATGTGCCATTTATCTCTCATATCATGTTTCTTCCAGCTATAGCTATGCCTTATATGCATGACTTCTAGTTATCATTTACTTTCATATGAGCTTTGCACATTTAGTAGTTTAGGTAGAATTTTATCACTTTCCTTGTCTATGACATGTGTGTATGTGTTGGTGAAGATTATGAATAAAAAGGAACAAAGAGAGCATAGTATGGAGGAGCTGCAGGGACCAGACTTAGCCATTTGAGAGGTTGGAAAAGTGAATTTTTCCAACTTCTCAAAATAAATATCCAAGACCATGGGGTTGTAGCCCTCGAGATATGAACTCAACCAGCCCAAGAACACCCAAAATCGAGTTTGTATGTAGAAATGGCGACCAAAATACTAAAGGATCTGCAAGGTCAACGACCAACTATACGGCCGGAACTAAAAGTTCCGTATAGTTGGTAAAAAGGTCACAAACGACAGGATTTCGCCCTAGTGAAGGTCCAGAACCTTCCCTAAGTCATATGACAGTATTGGGGGAACCCTAGGGAACCCCAAGGCCTATATAAAGGATGGAGGACCCAAGAGAGATCCACCAAGCCATATCCTCCACCATGGCGAAGCCCTATCGCCGTGCCACCATCATAGCCAGCTCCAATCAGATCTACACCATCACCATCACACAAGATGAGAAGGTACTAGGATCTTGAAGGCCTCCACATCGATCTACATCATCATCTTCATCAACAACGTCTCCATCACCGATCCCCTTTGGTTACTTGTTGTAATTCTAGATTGAATCTTGGATTTGCACTTGTCTTCAATTGTATCATCATACTTCATCCATATCTATCCATAATGTTGATTGCCTTCATGTGTGAGTAGTTTCCTTTGTTCTTGGGGAGATGGAGAAACCCTAGTATGATATTGAATTGAGATAAAGATTATTATATGATATTGTTCATTGTGTGTCTGTGTTAGATTTCCTTCATTTTGAGGTTGGGTGAAGCGCGCCACACAATATTTGCCTCACTGAGGACTAGATGGGGGAACTACTTGTTGGTAAAAGGAGGGATGATAGCACTTACGATGACTATAAAGTTGTTGTCATTCCTTACGTATCAACTTGGGAACCGAGGAGAACTCACGGAACATTGTCCATGCCATGGGATACATCCTACGGGGTAAAGTCCCTTAATAGCACAGTAATTCGATTGATGTCGATTGTTGTCTGCTGTGGTTATGACGGATGATGTGTGCAATGGTTGCTACCTATTCGTCCATATATGGAGCTCCTCCCACACATATCATAAATGGTCTTATTCATTATAATAATTTTGATCACTCTTTCTAATTACTAGTGGTAGATCCACTACTCCCTGAGAACTCTTTCCATCATCTTGCAGACTTTCATAATCATACTTGCATGCTCTTGTTTACTTACAGCTTTAGTTTACTTATTGTTCTCTTATTTGAAAACCCAAAATTTTCTTTTACAGAAAACTCGCATTTTATCTTGTTACTCGGAATGTTATTTAGCATTACTATTTCAGTATTTAGTTCAAAGAGTTATTAGACTTCAGACTCTTGCTCCCTGTGGGATCGATATCTTTATTTTGAAACTAGCTACAAATGATCTGTGCACTTATAGTCATCATGTTCCTTGGCCGGCTCCGTCCCAACGGTCACCTCTTTCTCGGGAGGGATCTCAAAGCCACCTTCCCTCATGCCCAAATCCTCTGTGATGATGGTGTCGCCCTTCTTATTCTTCACGCCTACGTCTGGCGCCTTGACAGGCTCTACCCTCCGCTTCCTGGAAAGATCGTCTTCACCTTCGGTACCGACCGATGGAAGTTTGGCCATTGAAGGGTGGTTGATATTTTTAGGGCCGCCCCTGCGAGCTCTCTATGGTTAACGACTGGAAAAATCCAAAAGCGGAAAAGTACGACAAGTACGAATGAGAAATTATGAAATCAAGTCACCTGGAGACCGGAATGTGGCGTTGCCCCGTACTAGTGTGCTCAGGCTTCTCCAACTCGGGGCCTAGCGGGCGAGTCAGTCCTCTTTCAAATATATTCACCTATCGTGACGCCGCAGGCTTCTCAACTGACGTGGCGGCCGCCATAGGGACCTCCGACTCCTTTATCGCTAACGCCTCCTTCGATTCCTACACTAGTGGAACCTCCGACCCTGCCATTTGGGCCTCTGGTTCAGGCATCCTCGGAGCATCCAGCGACTTCATTGTGAGTGGAATCGCTGACTCCAAACCACACATGTGGCCGTGGGCTCCATCATAGGATTTGGGTCCTCCAGAACCTTCACCACGTCTATGGCTTCTCCTTCATCAGGTTCGTCTTCTAACTCAAACATCACCACCGATTTGGCCGATGTCTTCGCTGACGACTTCAACTTCGCCGGTGATTTCGGCTTCATTGGTGACTTCGGCTTCACCGGTGACTTCTTCTTCAACGCGGGCTTGGTCGGCGGGGCCTCCCTCCGAGAGTTATGCTCCTCCACGGGGTATGCATCACTGTTATGCTCTTCGAGGCTGCGGATAGCTTTGGCCTCACGCTTCCTTTGGATGCGGGTCTTCCGGGCCGCAAATGAAGGCGCTTGCACCTCCACGACTTCATCTCTGCTCTCGGAGCTCTCTTCCTTCTCCTCGAGCTCTTCGGTAAATTCCTTGTCGAGTGGAGGACACCCGTTCTAAAGTACTTGGAAAAGCTAAAGATGGAAGAAATCAACGACTAATGAACCACGACTGCAATACTGCGACTATGAAACTGCTAATGAAAGAAATCAAGGAACTCGCCGGAGTATGGAGCCAACCCAGCCTTCAAACCGGTGTACTCTGCGTCGGTGATCTTCTTCAAATCTGCGACGTAATCTTCTTCTTCCCAAGCATCGGGGTACGATTTGGTCATGTCTTCGGACCCGGTGTACTGGTACATCCAATGAGCTCGATTCGCCAGCAGAACTAGTCGCCGCCCAAGCCAACAGTTGTATAGGTTGATGGTCTCCAACCTTCATCCTCCAGCTCCCTGATCCATGTGAGCATCTCATCCACGACCATCTTTTGGTCGCTGGGAAGCGTATCGACTGACAATCTGCATGGCTCGCTCCTCTCCGCGGTATATGTTTGGAGCGAGACTTCACCAGAGGGAGTGGATTCCTTGACATAGAACCAGACTTTTTCCACTCGCTCGCCGCCTTCTTTGGCAGCATCAACTTCACGAATGGAGCCTTGGGCTTCAGCTAGAAGGTGACGCCACCTACCGCCAAGGTAGGGTCGCCCTTCCTATCGCGACTGAGGCGGTCGTGGAACAGCTCCAGCCAGAGGGGGAAGTACGGTCGGCACCCCAGATAGCACTCGTAGAACGCCACAAAAATGGCGAGTTGCTCGATGTTGTGCGGTCCCAGATCCGATGGCTTGATCGCATAGTAGGAGTAGGAGCAGCAAAAGAAGAGGGAAGTGGGGAATCCTAATCCCTTTTCGAGGTGGCTCTAGAAGCAGATGAATTCTCCTGGCCGTGGCTTCGGATCGACCTCGATGGTTGTGGGAATCCACTAGTTTCCTTTGGTGAGAATCCCGACATCTTGGAACGATCTCAGGACGAATGTGGAATACTTGGATTTGCCCCACAGGTTCTTCGGGGGTGCCATCAAGCAAAGAAGAAAGACGCTTGGTCTAGAAATTCTGGATCGAAAGCGGACCTGGATACTGAGGGTGTGAGAATGCGGAGGAATGATAAGAATGCCTGTGTTTTCCCCACCAGATTAATCCCAGATGCATGTTATGCCATACCTCGCAATCCTAGGATTACCATTTTTTCGAGACATAAAAGATTGATATCAAAGTACATCATCCATTACAAACCATAATAAGGTATTACAAATAAAGGATCTCATGATCCAGTCTTACTACAAATCAAGCAGCAGAAGATAAACGTAGTAGGGGCTCCATCTTCAGGGTCACAGGCAATGTTGACGATGATAGATGATCCTAGTTATCATAGACGTCCTGCTGTCCATCATCCTGATAGTCCTCCTCATAGTCTGGCCACGGGAATAGCCAGGGACAAAGCCATGAGTACTCTTTAAGTACTCGCAAACTATCACTAACAAGTAAGGTAGTCTAGTAGGAATCTCAAGCTCTAGGTTTATTTGCAAAAAGCCAGGTTTATCTAAAACTGAGTTTAGAAGTAAAGAAAACTAAGTTAATGTTCTATATCACTTAAGTGGGAACCTAGTTTTCATATCCACAACCATGTTGTGGTCAAGTCAAAGTCATAGTTCAATTCACAAGTCATTTTGAAAACATCTGACGACGGAATAGTATGGTCACTCCAACTGTCCATGACCACGGACGTGGCTATTCGAATAGTTTGACACTCTATAGAGGTGGTACACTTTCACCACAAAATTCGATACATCTGTCAGGGATAACCCTGAATCATCATACTTAGTATGCGGATAATCAATCATAACCTTTCAATTACACATTCTAGTATAGGCACCTCCCCTATGAGCTTGGCCTCCCAGCCATGGCCATCTGCCATCCTGAGCACTGCATAGGTGGACATTCACACTCACGAGGTAGCCTCAGCTCAACCTCTTCCGCGAGGGAACCCATACTAAGGCATATAAACTTCCAGCTAAGCCCTACCCAAGTTGGGTATTGTGGTTGTACGGTAAAATTGGAATGGTATCGCATCCGAACCCAACCATCAGTTTTTATAAAGGGCTAAGGCTCATGCCTCAACATTTTCATCATCAAATCCTTTTGTGTTTCTCAACACATGTCAAAACATTTCAATAGAATGAATCATCATTCCAAGGTTTTCATAATCATTTTCACCAAGTATTCCCATCTAAAGTGATCAACTTTTATGCTTAGCACTAGCCACTAAAGTTAAGAGTATTCACTAATGTGGGTGCTAATCAAGGGTAACTATCCAACTTTAATCTCATGCCTTGGAATGACATCTAAGTATAACTAGTTAGGCCTAGTTTTATACTCTTTATGGTATCTATACTATTCTTCCAATACTCACAAAGCACTAGCCAAAAGTAAATACTTTGGTAAAGTAAAAGAATAAAGCTTGCAAGTAAAACTTGGGATTTGCATGATCAAAGTTATATAACCAAGCATGCCTAATGCATTTTGCTTAAGTTATCAAATGGGCAAGGGTTAACTTGCATAGTTAACTTGTAGTGCTAGGCTTGCCTTGAGTAGTGCAGTGGTTGAAGTTTTCTTCTTCTTCTTGGTAGAACCCCTCCTCCTCGTATCCCGGGTCGATACTATCGTCTATAAATGAAATACGAGGTACACAATCACCAAACAATATTTAACTATTTCTATTTAGCACACTAAGGCTCACAATTGATGATCTAGCATCATCACAATTATCACATGATATAAAGACTTAATCTTATATATCTTATTTTAGAAAAGTAATTTCTACTCATTGAAAATACTTAAGATTTAATATTCTCCAATTAAAATATGGGATCATGTTGACACATGTCATCACCATATATTCTAATACATGGGAATGTGATTTAAAGTGGTGGTCATATTTTATAAAGTTTAATATTATTATTTAATAGAATTAAAGTGACTAGAAATGCCTAAATAGCATTCTTTTGGTACTAGTCCAATGTCACTGCATGCAAACCTAAATATTTTTACATATTCAGATAGATCTTATCAAATGTCATTTTTGAGAGTTGGAATCAACTCAAAAGCATTTATGGTTGATTTTTGAAAAATGTTTGAATGTGGAAAAGTCTATGTCTTATTATTTTTGGTATAGGTGATCTTTAATTCCAATTGACTTGAATCCAACGGGCTTGTATAGATAATTTAAATACTTTTCTAACAAAATTGGAATCATGCAATTTGGTTTAGTGAATCTCTCTGAATTGATTTTTGAATCTACTGACAAAAGCTGGTTTTAACTAAATTGGAGAAATACTTATTTGAATTCACAGGCCTGCATGGGAAACTAACTGGGCCGGCCCAATCTGCACAGTGCGGCACAGAGGGCTACTGACAGCAGAGACCCACTAGTCAGCGACTCAGTTTAACCGAAACAGTATCGTGTAATCTAGGCCCTACGATTAGAAAGCGATCCAACGGCTGAGGTTCATCATCGACGACTAACAGCTCCGGCGAGGTCTAAACCCTAACGCGGCGGTGGGGGTCGTGTGAGGTTCACCTAGCCTACAGCTAAGGTCGGCGATAGGGGCGAACGACATGGCCGATGACGGCGGTTCGAACGGTGGTCGCGACAGCTCCTAGGGCGGCTCCAATCAACGGTGCCCTTCTCCTTTTGCAGCGGCGGGCTTCGGCCGAATTCCGGTGAAGCGGTGCTCGCCTTGCTTCGGGGAAGGGTCTGGGAGTGTCTATGACGAGTGGGGAGTGAGGTGGTGTGGAGAATTGAAGCGGAGAGGGGCTCTATTTATACACCGACGAGGGGACTGAGCGGGATGGGCTGGCGTCTCCAGCGACGGCGGTACAGCGTGCTAACGGCGTGGCTGTGGGTAGGGGCGGTGCGTTGTTCCCTGGAAATCATCGCGGGCTTAATGGCATGACACGGGGAAGTTTGGAATGGTCGGGCGCGTGCGACGCTCTGTGCGGAACCGGCGGTGTTCGAGATGGCGCACGGGAGCCATGGGTCGCGCGGCGGCGAACGGGGATGTCTAGGAGCTAGTTGTGATCATGGTGAGTCTGTGCACACGAGGAGAGGGCTAGGCTCGGCCCGTGCGAGCTGGTCGGCTACGGCGCACTAGTGCGCTCTCGGCACAGCGCAGAGAGACTGGGCACGGTGTTGTTGGGGTGGTCCAGGGCCTGGCTGTGGTCGTGGGATGGACAGGGTGGCGGTGGACGGTCGCATGTCTAGTACGCGTCATGGGAGAGGGCGGCATGGTCTCTGGTGAGCGGTCCATGGTCGGCCGGCGAGTGTGGCTTCGGGCGGCGGTGCACTGGTGCAAATCGGCCAAGAGGGAGTGTGTCTAGTGTGGCTAGAGGCTAGGAGAGACAGGGGAGTGTAATGAGGGCAATTGGTCGAGTGATCAATGCCCAAACAGTGAAGTTAGGCCAGGATTTGATTAATGTCTGCTAGGTGTTTGATTAAATGGCCGAAAGAAATTAAGTTTGAAAATTTTGAATGAAATTTGGTGAGTGATCTTATCTTATGCTTGGTTATCTATGGTTGCTTGGAAAAGCCAAGGGGAATTGATTTGGATGGTTTTTGCAGAATGGTGATCTTACCATATGAACTAGATTCAAATTTGAACTGTCCTTTAAATAGATTTGAAAATAGTTTTGGTGATTTTGTAAAGTGGGCCTTGGTTCACTTTTACTTGGTCTAGCAAGGGGTGAAAAGAGATGGAAATGTTTCTGTTAGAATTTGCTAGGAACACTCAAAGTGGCCTAGTGGTTAACTTTGGTCAAAATGACCATTTGGTTATTTGATTCTTATTTGATTTCTTTTTTCTTTTGATTTTGTTTGTAATTGGCCTAGATGATCTAGTATTCATCCTTAAACCATTTCTCATCATTTGTAGCAATCAAACATGGCAATTTCAATCAATCATACACTAATGCAAAACACACATGCATTCATATTCAAAATTATTAATAAAAGTTTTTGTTAACCCTAAACTTGGGTGATTAGAACTTGATAATCTTGATTAACATTTTTGGGGTGTTACAAACCTTCCCTCTTTAAACAAAATCTCATCCCGAGATTTAAGAAAAACTAGGAACTAAAGAGATCTAGAAACTCAGTCCTAATGTAATCTTCTCGCTCCCAAGTAGCCTCTTCTTCAGTATGATTGCTCCACTAGATCTTGAGAAACTTGATACTCCGGGTTATGGTAGTTCTGAAGGCTTCTTCCAAAATACGAATGGGTACTTCATGATACGTCAGATCCTTGTTGATATCTATGGCTCGATGATCAATATTCTTGAACACTTTGGTCTTCTCCGGAACTTCTAGGCATTTGCGAAGTAACGAGATATGGAACACATTATGGACTGACATCTCCTCTGGCAGTTCTAGTTGATATGATACTTCTCCTCAGCGATTCAAAATCTTGAAGGGTCCAATATATCTGGGGGCTAATTTCCCTTTCAATTGAAAATGCTGCATTCCCTTCAAGGGTGATACTTTGAGATACACAAAATCTCCGACATTGAAGGCCAGGTCTCGACGTCTCTTGTCAGCATAACTCTTCTGTCTGGATTGGGCGGTCTTAAGGTCCTCACGGACTTTGTGAACCTTCTCTTCGGCTTCTCGTAGGATATCCGGTCTGAAAATCTGACTCTCTCTTACTTGCTACCAATTCAAGGGGGTACGACACTTCCTTCCATACAAAAATTCAAATGGGGATATTTGCAAACTAGCTTAATAACTATTGTTATATGAGAATTCTATGAAAGGCAAACAATCTTGCCATTTTGATCCATATTCTAGCACACAAGCTCTCAGCATATGTTCTAAGATTTGGTTGACTCTTTCAGTTTGTCCATCGGTTTACAGGTGATAGGTTGTGCTGAAGTTCAGCTTGGTTCATAATCCTTCTTGGACTTTCTGCCAAAACCTTGAGTTAAACTGGGTTCCTCGATCCGATATTATGGTCTTAGGGGTTCCATGCAAACTGACGATTCTAGCAATGTACAGCTCTGCTAGCTTCGAACTCTGGTAGGTAGCCTTGATAGGTATGAAATGGGCTACCTTGGACAGTCTATCAACTATGACCCAAATAGAGTCAGTTCCCCTACTAGAAGTAGGCAAACCGGTGATAAAGTCCATTCCGACAGAATCATATTTCCATTCCGGAATATGCAATGGTTGCAAAAGTCCTGCGGGTCTCTGATGTTCCGCTTTGACTCTCTGACAGATATCACACTTAGCTATGTAGCTTCCGATTTCTCGCTTCATCTTGTGGCACCAAAATTGCTCCTTCAAATCCTGATACATTTTCGTTCCTCCAGGGTGGATAGAATAAAGGGTATCATGAGCTTCCTGCATGATAACTTGCTTCAGCTCTGAATCTGCTGGCACACAGATACGTCCTTTATACCAGAAAACTCCTTCTTCATCTTCAGTGAATCCGGATACCTTTCCTATACCAATACGACGCTTGATTATGTCGATGCTCGCATTTCCCTTCTGTGCTTCCTTGATCTGACTGATCAACGTGGGTTGAAGTTCAATGCCAGCTAAAAATCCGTTGCTAACTAGCTCTATTCTAAACTGCTCCAACTCTTCATGCAAACTTGGCTGGGCTTCTTTGATTGTGGTGTTCAATCTACACAGCAATCTGCTAAGAGCATCTGCTATCACATTGGCTTTGCTGGGGTGATAGTGAATGTCAAGGTCATAATCCTTGATTAACTCTATTCATCTCCTTTGCCTCATATTCAGCTCCTTCTGGGTGAAAATATACTTCAAACTCTTGTGATCCGAATAAATCACACAACGATTACCCATAAGGTAATGATGCCATGTCTTCAAGGCTAAAACTATGGCTGCTAGTTCAATGTCATGGGTAGGGTAGTTTTGCTCATGTTGCTTCAGTTGTCTAGACAGATATGATATGACTTTGCCTTCCTGCATCAACACACAACCGAGACCAATCTTGGATGCATCACAATACACATCAAAAGGCTTCTTGATATCTAGCATAATCAAGATTCGGGCTGAAATCAATCTCTTCTTGAGCTCTTGAAAACTTGCTTCACATTTGTTCGTCCATTCAAACTTCTTATCTTTCTTCAACAATTGGGTCATCGGTCTTGCGATGCTTGTAAATCCTTCAACGAACTTGCGGTAGTATCCTGCTAATCCGAGGAATGCACGGACTTGGGTTTGAGTGGTTGGGGATTTCCATTCTTCAACATCTTTGATCTTGGCGGGATCGACAGTGACTCCTCCTACTGACACAGTATGTCCTAGGAATCCTACTTCCTTCAACCAGAACTCACATTTGCTAAACTTTGCATACAACTGATGCTCTCTAAGGGTTTCAAGGATGGTTCTCAGGTGTAGCTCATGGTCTTCTTCTGACTTGGAATAGATGTAACATCCCAAAACTTAATCCAAAGTTAATCAAGATCAAATCTACCCACTTTAGGGTTAACAAAATCTTTTTCTATTTAAAAATGATTAAGCATTCATATGTGTGTGCATATAATTTAGGAGTTGTTTCGAATTGCCATGCTTGAGTGATCCATTGGTTGTAAAATGATTCTAAGGTGAATTAAACATCATCTAGATCATTCCCAAACAAATCCCAAAGAAAAATAAATCAAAAAGAATTAAATAAGCAAATGGTCACTTTTGCCATTTTAATCACATAGCCTACTTTGGCTATTCCTAGAACTCAAATCTTAACAGAAACAATTGTGGTTCTTTGCACCCCTTGCTAGTACAAGTAGTGATGTACCAAGGCCCACTTTGTTTCATCCCAAAAACTTTCAAACACTAAATTTAAATGACATTTGAAAATTGAATGTAGTTCATATGTATAGATCACACTTATTAAAAAACCACTCAAATAAATTCCATTTTTAAATCCCAAGCACACCTAGATGCTTAAGCATAAGTTACATCACTCCACCAAAAATCAGCCCAAAATTCAAATATTTTCTTCATGCGGCCATTGTGTCAAACAGGTGGCAGGCAAAGATCATCTCGCCTAACTAATATTGTTGCTAGTTAAGCCCTTGTTCCCCATTGGACCCTCTCTACTCTCCCCTGTCCCCTGAGTCCAACCAAGCCACCAACCAGCCTCTCCCTTCCCCGCAGCACCAGTGCAGCGCCGCCCAAATGAGGTCATCGCCAGCCAAACGCGGGCAGCACGCTAGGGACCGAGCCACGCCATTCCAATGTGCCCACTAGCTCCTCCCAACCCTACCGCCGCCCACGGTCCACCCCTCGATCAACCCCAGCCCTGGACCACTCCCCAGCATCACCGCCCTTTCTCTCTGCACGCAGCCAGAGCGCGCCAGAGCGTGATCGCCGCCAGCACGTAGCAGACCGCGCCTCGGCACAAAATCCCGCACGCCGCTCCGCCTCGACACCAGCACCCTGCCAGACACGGCCGTGCACCGCCGCGTGACCCACAGTCGCCGGGAGCCGCGTCGAGCATCGCCTCTGTCTGCCAGAGCGCGGGACGCTCCCGACCATATGCCACCGCCCCTAGCAGAGCCATTGCAATGTAGCTGACCGCCAGTAGACCACCCACCGTCTGCCTACCTCGCCACGCCGGTAGCCCCCCTGTTTCGCCGTCACCGACGAGCCGCGCCCATGCCTCTCGGTCTCACCGTCGGGCCTATATAAGGAGGCCACCCCAGCACCATCTCTTCACACCATTCCACTCCCCTCTCTCCACTGACCATTTCCCCTCTCATGTCGGAGCCGCTTGAGCCGCAGTTCGCTGGAATTGCACCGGAGGAGGCCATTGTGGAGGAGTAGACGTTGCCGTCAATTTCGTCCACCTCAGCCCCTGTCGCTACCTCGCCTGAGCCCGCCGTCACCGTCCAGTTCGATCGCCCGCCTCACCGCACTAGCTGGAGCCCTGGTACGTCCTCAGTAGACCCCCACCGGCCGTTTAGGGTTTGGTCTCGCCGGCGACGAGTCTGTCGTCGACGACGACTGTGGACCGTTGATCCTTGTTCTAATCGTGTGGCCCAGATCATCCCATACTGTTTCGGGTTTTAAGTATTGCTGACAGATGGGACCCTCCTGTCAGCAGCCCTCTGCGCCACGGAGCACCACTGAGCCGGCCTATTTAGTTTCCCGCCTAAGCCCGTAGATTCAAAAATAGGTTTTGCTATTTTAATTCAAACCTAGTTCTGTCCCTTAGTTCAAAAATCAATTCAGGAAGATTTACTAAACCAAATTGAGTGATTCCAATTTTGTTGGAAAGCTATTGAAAATATATATCCATGCCCGTTGGATTTAAATCATTTAGAGTTAGAGATCGCTCCTAGTAAAAATAACAAGACAAAAGCATTTGCACATTCAAACATTTTTATAAAATCAACCATAATAGCTTTTGAGTTAATTCCAACTCTCAAAAATCACATTTAATCATACCTATATGAACATGTAATAATATTATGGTTTACATCCAGTGACTTTGGACTAGTATCAAAATAATGCTATATAGGCATTTCTAGTCACTTTAAATCATTAATTATTAAACTTAAACTTAATAAAATGTGATCCAACCTTTAAATCACATTCCCATATGTTAAAATATGTGGTTATGACATGTGTCCACATGATCCCATATTTTAATTGGAGAATATTAAATCTTAGTTAATTTCAATGAGTAGAAATTACTCTTCTCAAATAAAAAGAATGAAGCTAGTTAATTAAACCTTGTGATGCTTGTGATGATAATAGATCATCAAATGTGTGCCTTAGTGTGCTAATTAGACTAGTTAAGTATTGTGTGGTGATTGTGTATTCCGTATGTATTTATAGACGATAGTACCGACCAAGCTTTCGAGGAGGAGGAAGAAAACTTCAACCACTGCACTACCCAAGGCAAGCCTAGCACTTCAAGTAAACTGAGCAAGCCATCATTAACAATGCAAGCTAACCCTTGCAATCTAGATAACCTAAGCAAGATGCATTAGGCATGCTTTGATTATACCTTTTTAACTTATACCTACTCCAAGCTTTATTTACCATCTTTACTTTTCTTTAGTTTACTAAAGTCCTTTGCTTGTTTGAAGGTAGCATAAAGAGTATAAAACTTGACCTATCTAGTTATATTTAGATGGCATTCTATGGCATGAGATTGAGATTAGCATCCCACCTTAGTGAACACTCTTAACTTAGTAGTTTAGAGCTAAATCAAAACTTGATTCACTTTAGATGGGAATACTTGGTGAAAATGATTTGTGAAAACCTTGGAATGATGAGTCATTCTATTGAGATGTTTTGACATGTGTTGAGAAACACAAATGGTTTATGATGATGAAAATGTTGAGGCATGAGCCTTAGCTCTTTTACAAAACTGATGGTTGGGTTCGGATGCGATACCATTCCAATTTTACCGTACAACCACAATACCTGAATTGGGTCAGGCTTAGCTAGAAGTTTATATGCATTAGTATTAGTTTCCTCGCAGGACAGGTTTGATATGAGGCTACCTCTCGATGTTGTCCACCTATGCAGTGCCTAAGATGACAGATGGTCATGGTTGGGAGGCCATACTCATAGGAGAGGTGCTTATACTAGAGTGTGTAAAGGAAAGGTTATGTTTGATTATCTGCATACTAAGTATGATGATTCAGGGTTATCCCTGACAGATGTATCGAATCTTGTTGTGAAAGTGTACCACCTCTGTAGAGTGTCAAACTATTCGAATAGCCGCGTCCGCGGTTATGGACAGTTGGAGTGGCCATACTGTTCTGTTGTCAGATGTTTTCAAAACAACTTATGAAATGAATTATGACATGACTTGACCACAACAGGGTTGTGACTATGATGATTAAGTTCCCACTTAGGTGTTTTCAAACTTCTTTTATCTTTCTTTGTTTCAGAACTCAGCTTAGGTTTCAAACTTAACTTTACAATTAAACCTAGAGTTAGCACTACTACTAGAACCACTTTACTTGTTAGTGATAGTTTACGAGTACTTAAAGAGTACTCATGGCTTTGTCCCTGGCTATTCCTATGGCCAGACTATGAAGGAGACTACCAAGATGAAGGACAGCAGGACGGCTATGATAACTAGGACTATCTTCCATCGTCAGCATTGCCTGTGACTCTGAAGATGGACCCCACCGCTACGCTATTTTATTTCCGCTACTTGATTGTATTAAGACTAGATCATGAGATCCTTTATTTTGTTGTAAGACCTTATTTATGGTTTGTAATGGATGATGTACTATGATATCCAATCTGTTATGTCTCACAAAAATGGCAATCCTGGGATTGCGAGGTATGGCATAATAGGCATCTGGGATTAAAAATCCGGGTGTTGACAATAGATCAAAATATCATCGATAAAAAAACGACAAACTTATCCAGGAAGTTCATATAAATCTTATTCATGAGATTCATGAAATAAGAAGGGGCATTAGTTAATCCAAAAGACATGACCATATACTCATAAAATCCATATCTGGTGGTAAAGGCGGTCTTTGGAATATCCGTTGCACGAATCTTGAGTTCATGATAACCAGTTCTAAGATCAATCTTAGAAAACACTCTGGCACCAGTCAACTGGTCAAACAGATCCTCTATCTTCGGCAGTGGGTACTTGTTCTTGATGGTGACATCATTCAGCTTCTGGTAATCCGTTCACAAATGGTTACATCCATCTTTCTTATCCACAAACAATACAGGCGATCTCCATGGCGATGCGCTTGGTTGAATCAAACCTTTCTCCAGCATAGCATCAAGTTGCGTCTTTAGCTCCACTAATTCAGATGGGATCATACTATAAGGTCTCTGAGCTATGGGTCCAGTTCCAGGAATTAGTTCAATGATGAACTTGATATCCCGATCTGGGGGGCATACCGGGCAATTCATCTGGGAATACGTCGGGGTATTCACAGACTACTCTGACTTGGTCTATGGTTGGTTGGGCTAGATTCTTGTTGCATTTGAATTGATGGGCAAGGTCTCAGATACATGCTCTACTAATACTCTAGAGCTACTGGTCATGGTTATGGCTTTCTTGGCACAATCGATCAATCCTTTATGTTTCGACATCCAATCCATTCCTAGTACTACTTCCAAACCTTTGGTTCCGAGTACTATTAGATTAGCATAAAAATCTATTCCATGGATTCTGATAGGTACAGTCTTGCAAATTTTTCTAGCTTTGGTGGTTGAATCGTGTATTTGAATTATCATAACATGCTTCAATTTTGTTGGTTTAATCTTACTAGTGCATGTAAATTCTTCTGTAACAAACTAGTGCGATGCTCCAGAATCAAACAACACTCTTGCAAATACTGAGTTAACAGAAAACATACCTAGCACGACATCGGGCACTTCTTGGGCTTCTTCAGCATTCATGTGGAACAGACGGCCATTGCGGTTGAGCGAGTTCCCTGGGGCAAATCTCCTTCCAAGCTAAACATGGCGTTGCTGCTAAGCGGGTGCATTCACATTGGTTGCTGCTGCAAGCTTTTTGGAGCACTCATTGGAGTAGTTACCCTTGACTCCACATTCAAAGCAAGTAATGTTGGACTTGTCTTTTCCTGCAATAGGCACAATATTGCTTCTAGTCCTTGGAGCAGTATTGTTGTTGTTGTTGTTGGACTTGGGCGGTTGATACGTCCATAACGTATCTATAATTTTTGATGGTTTTATGCTAATAATATGCTTTTGATATTCCTTTTTATATAAAGTTTATGATTTAATTGGACTAACCTACTAATACATTGCAAATATATCTATAATTTTTTATGTTCCATGATTGGTTTTATCCACTTTTTTGTGTTTTGTTCCAACTTTGGAGTACTTTTCATATGATTTCTTGGACTAACCTATTAACAAGAGCCACAGTGTCAGCTGCCTGTTTTCTGCTGTTTTTGGTTCCAGGAAAGTCAGAAAATGAATATTCTCGGAATTGGACGGGACAAAAGCCAAAGTGCCTATTTTTCCGGAAGGGATCAAGTGCCAAAATACGAGACGGAGAGGGGCCAGGGGCCGGCCACACCACCTGGCTGCGCGGCCAGGCTGGGCCCGCGCCAGGGGGTGGTGTGGTGGCTCCCGGCACCCCCTCGGCCTCTCCTTCCTCCTATAAGTTTCCCTCGGGACGAAAACCCTAAGTACCCGATCAAAAATCCATGAAAGAGTCTGTAGCCACCGTCATCTCCATCCCTAGATCAGGAGGGATCTGAAGCTCTTCCCGGCACCCTGCCGGAGAGGGGAATTCACCCTGGAGGCCTTCTTCATCACCATGCAAGCCTCCGGTGTGATGCGTGAGTAGTTCATCCTTGGACTACGGATCCATGTAGTATCTAGATGGCTGGTTTCTCCTCCTTTGTGATTTCATGTTTAGATCTTGTGAGCTCCGTTCATGATCAAGATCATCTATTTATAATCCATACATGTTGTGTTTGCGGGGATCCAATGGATATTGAGATGCTATTTCATATTGATTATTAATTCTATCATGTCTTTGTTATTTGTGATCTTGCATGATTTCCGTTGTTAGTAGCTATCTTGGCCAAGTAGATGCTAGCAACTCCAAGAGTTAGTATTTATGCTCGATAGTGGGTTCATGCCTCTGGTAATCTGGGAAAGTGACAGAAATCTCTAAGGTACTAGATGTGTTGTTGCTACTAGGGAGAAAACAACAATCCTTTGTTCATAGAACAATCGTATTGTTTACCTTACACGCAGTTCGTAAAGCAATAATCTGTTGCTTGCAACTTAATACTGGAGGGGGTTTGGATGATAACCTGAAGGTGGATTATTAGTCATAGATGCAGTTGGATGGCGGTCTATGTATTATGTTGTATTGCCCAATCAAGTCTCAAAGGAGTCAAGATGATTAGTATATGCATGTATTGCTTTCTCGGTATTTGTCAATTGCCCCGCTGTAATTTGTTCACCCAGCATGTTATCTATCTAAGGAGAGCCACCTCTAGTGAACTATGGATCCTGGTCCTTTGTCTTTACATACAATCTATAAACTGTTTCTGCTTTGTGTTTACTTTCTGCAAACTTTTACTTCTTTCCATTTGATACATTTAATCCTTTGTTTTCCGCAAAACACGGTGAGATTGACAACCTCATCGCAAGTTGGGGACAAAGTTTTGTGGTTGTGTTGTGCAGGTCTCCACGTTGCTACTAGCACTGGTTGTGCGCCCTGCCAAAGCTCAGCTAGTAACACCTTTGGGGTGTTTCCTTGCTCCTACTGGTTCGATTAAACCTTGGTTTTATAACTGAGGGAAAACTTTCTGCTGTGCTCATCATACCTTCCTCTTGGGGTTCCCAACGAGCTTTACGTCGATCGTCGAGTGCATCACCTACTAATAGTTGCAAAAGTGCACAATGTTCTTGTTTTACACTTTGATGTGTAGGAATTACCAAGAATACACGTGTAAATCTTGTTGGAGTCAAATTGGGATTTTCCAGAAATCCGTCTCGGAACTCTTTTTGAAGATGGTCACGTCTCAGGTCGAAGACGGCGTCAAACGGAAAACTCTTCAACTACAAAGTTGTTAGAAATTTCGAGACAAACGTTCTGGACATAAAATTTAGCTGATTTCGAGTCCGTACGGTTCCAATAGGTCCGATTTACTGCAGCCCAAGATGGGTTGACGGGAATCCGAAAAGCTATATAAAGGGAGGAAAACCTAATTCGTGGGAGACACCTCCACCCACGAATTTGCAGCCACCAAAGCCATGTTTTTGCCTCCTCCATGGATCCCATCTCCACGGGGAAGGGATCCCAAGAAGCCATGAAGGAAGGGTGCTAAGGGGCGGTGCTCCGCTGTGATACCGGTGGCGGGGAAGGAGTCCATCGCGCCGCCGCCTCTTCACCATCTTCACCGCCATCTTCATCGACTCCACCGCCATCTCCATCGTTGTTGCTGAATCCCATGATAAGGAGGGAGTAGTTCTCTCTCAAGGCTAAGGGTTCTACCGGTAGCTATGTGTTCATCTCTCTCTATGCATGATCATATTGTGATCATGAGCTTTGTAATCAAGTAGATCTACCTTGCTACTCAAGTGCTTTAATAGATCTCTGCTCTCCCCATGTGTGTGAAAGTGACAACGTGCACACCATGGTGGCACTTAGGCTAGAGATTACAATTACTTGTTATGAGTTATATTTGGAGTTGGATGTCTCTATGAAATTGTGGTATTTGTTGGAACCATCTAGAGCTCAAGGTGACAGTGTGGGGTTATCTAGATGGGGAAAGCGAACTTTGAGGTGTGTTGTTATAACCCTACCATGGATTAGACTGTCCAACCGGAAAGTAGTTCAGAGTAGTATCATAAAAAGAAGATATTTATATGAGAGTGTTCACTAGTAAAAGTATGATCCCTAGGCCTTGTTTCTAAGCATTGAAATACCGTTTGCAACTAGATCTGTTACATGTTTGCTTGCTTTCATCTTTATTTCAGTTTGTCTTTAGTCTCTTCCACGCCATCAAGCTATTTTCTGGCACTGTTGTCTTATATCCATACCACTTGTATTTCACTATCTCTTCGCCGAACTAGTGCACCTATACATCTGACAAGTGTATTGGGTGTGTTGGGGACACACGAGACTTCTTGTATCTTGATTGCAGGGTTGCTTGAGAGGGATACCTTTGACCACTTCCTCCATGAGTTCGATAAACTTTGGGTGATCCACTTAAGGGAAACTTGCTGCTGTTCTACAAACCTCTGCACTTGGAGGCCCAACAACTGCCTACAAGAATAGAAGTGCGTAGACATCAAGCTATTTTCTGGCGCCGTTATCGGGGAGGTAAGGTAAAAGGTACTCACATCCTCTGGTGTGAGTGCTCGAAGTTATTTCCTTTAAATTCTGCAATTATATTTTTTTGTTTCTTGTTTTTATTTTCACTAGTTAGGCTTAATGGAAAACAATAACAAAATTAGAGAGCTTTATAGTATTTATCTTGAGTTAGGACATGGAGTGTTTGAAGAGAAAATTAAAAAACCTATGGAACTTTATTTGCATGTTAATAGCAATGTTGTTAGTATGAATTCTTTGGACACCATTATTGCTAATGCTATAGAAAAGTCTAAGCTTGGGAAAACTAGTTTTTATGAATATGATCTTTTTAGTTCCCCAGCTTTGAAAATTTTCAGAACTTTATCCTAGTAGCCCTCTACTCCACTGCAGGTCTGTAGCTCTTCATTTTTTTTGGATGAAGGTAGCTGGCTCCTGGCTGAACCAAACCAGATAGCAACACCACACCTGCTCTGCTCCTGGCTCGCGCTCTCCTCCCAAATTACTACATATATGAAAGTGGAGAGCTTCAGCAATCCATTAGAGAGCCAACTCAGCGATTGGTACTGTAGATGGCATCTACAGTACCACGAGACGTTTTCCCTTCCTATTATTTTTCGCGCGCGATCATCAGCTCCCGTTCTCTTTTTTCCCTCAATTAATTGCGGTGGATTAGTCCTCCCGAAAACTCCTCTGAAAACATCTACTGGGCGGGTCCCACCGGCTCCTGCCCTCACCGCTTTGACCCAACTGTGGTGCGGGAGAAATATCCCAAACGCCTCCCCCGGTCCTCGCCTCGCTGACCCTGTCGCCTCGGGCCAACCGCCCCTACTCTCCCATCTTCTCTCGCTTGCTTCCTCCTCTCCATGGCCGCCGACCACATCGTGCCCCTGGGTCGGTGCCCTTCTCTCCCGTCGTGTCGTTGCTGGCCCGGAACGCTCCCCCCGTGTGTTCCGCCGACTGGGCGGCCGGATTGGTGTGGTGGTCGTGCCTCACCGCCTCCGGAGCTCTCCACGTGGCACCAGCGGCGAGCTCGCACTCATGGAGGGGCAGTGTCTGGAGATGTCGACCATCATCCTCCGCATCGTCTCGGTTGTGTGCACCTCGGAGACGTCAAAGGTAACCTGGGGTTTCTGCGTTTATTCCGTTCTCTCCTTTCCCCCTTCTATTCATCTGCTCTTTTGTGTATGTGGTTCTGCAGGTTTTTGAACTCTGGTTGTCTTGGTGGTTGTATTAGGATGCGCAGTGACCTGGGCTTGGTCCGGTCGGGGTTTAATCTGCGCCATCTTCTTGCTGATTTGTTTCTTTCTTCCATGAATCAGTGATTAGAGTTTGTTGATGGACTCAAGTGCTCTCGGTGCAAAATTTCATGGAGGGAAAGGCATGCTGACTCTCTTTTTAAGGAAAGCATGCTCAGTAATACAGATAAATAACTGTCACAACCTCACAATTACTCACCCAGCAGCATTTGCAGGGCGCCGAGAGGCGCCGCTGCCGCACACGAGCTTTGCGGCGGGTCCGGGACATGTGCACGTGCAGCGAGAGCGTGGCGTCGAGTCCGGTGACACAGACGGGAGGACTCAACCATCCAGGTATATTCCTCATTTTCTCTCTCTCTACCTCCTTCCCCTCGATCTGGTCTCTTCCCTCTTATCTTTTATGTTCCTTTCTATATTCAGTCAAGTGTATATCAGTAGATCACCACAGCCCTATTGTTTTCCTTCGATTCTCTGCAGTTTTTTTATTTCAATCCCATAGCAGTGCCGAACAGACAAGAAAAATTGCAGGATCTCTCGTGCTGTTCTTCAGTTCTTTACTGAACCTTCTGTCTTTCCCCATCCAAAAACATTTGCATTGGTTATATCATATCAAACCAGTGTTAATGTTAATTTGATCAGCATTCCTTGAGGATGAAGGCCATATCACGCCCAATTTGATCCTTGAAGGCCCAATTGCACTACTGCGTCAGCCTAGGCACGGCGGGAGGTAAGTCTGCTCTTCATTCATATCCAGTCTATCTTCGGGAAGCTGGAATAGTTGATGCGCGTAAATGGCACCAGGTTCTTTTGCTTTCCACTTAATTTTTTCTTCTATTTTGTTTTTTCGCTATTCTCTTTGGCTTTGCTGATATGTTTACTTTTTGTGGGTCATTATGTACAACTTCTAAACATATCAGTCTTCCCACTTAGTTTGGGTAGAACAAAGTTCTTACCATATCAAGCTTTGCTCTGTTTATATGGTACAACATTTCCTGCAGGGCCTATCATCAGCAATCGATGGGTCTTCTTAATAATTTTCCAGTTGAAATGATTGTGGTCTTATGCACGCAATCTCGCTGCATCGGGGCCTAATGAAGGTACCCACAATCATCTCTTTTTCTTGGCTATTTTCCTCCGCCTATCTTCCAGTGCCCCTTACATTCCTTGAAGTACCTGTGCCACTGCATTTAGTGTACATATGTCCAGCTGATAAATGGAATAGTTAGTGCAGATATGTCCAACTAATGATTGGAATTTTTTTTGTACATACGTCATACTGATGTTGTTGGAATTTTATCGGAAATTCCAAAAGTGATTTGTTTTATTTTGATATATTCGCCAAATGGCCCAACATGTTGGGCTGCAGTGGTTTGGCAAATTTTAATCCCCCAGCTTTTTCATCTTTGTCTATGCATTTTTTTTATCTAGCCCTACAAGGCATTCAACGAAAACCCAGTCAGACTTATAGGGGGGTTAATCTATGTATGTAATTGAGGTGATTTCATATTTTCTCTGAAATTTAGCGATAATCAAGAATAACAAGGCCGGTAGTTTGTTCAGTTGTTCATAATTATGCAATTCTGGCATTGAAGGAGATCAAGATGTTTCTGATTTATATTTTCATGAATCTCAATTATTTCTCCAACATTCCATTTACCAAGCAGATACATGAACATTACTCCGTAATTTTATTATGCTTTACTACATATTAACCTGACATGTAGTAGCATTGTGAGGTAATTTTAGAAGTATATCAATCAGTCCTCTGCTACGTATCATCAGTTCCTACTTCTGAATGACCAATTCATAGATCATTGGAAACTATCCTGGAGATACCTAAAAGAAGCGTATTGGTGTCACTATGCAGATTTGTACTTGCTTTGTTTTACATTTGACAGTAAATACATGCCAATCTGATATTTTTATTTAGTGTTCGTATGATATTTTTATTTAGTGTTCATAAGAGTACAGGGCCTCTGTTGCATGCAACTAGATAGGTGCATTGGCAAAATATTCTTCTCTGTTCTGCCTTTTTATACACATCTAATTGGACCCTCGATGGTTATACATCTAGCGTATGCGCCATTTCATTTCGAGCATGTAGTTAATTGAATTTGTTGTTTTATCTTGACGAGTAAATGTTGATTCCTCAACAAGCTGTTGGTCCAAAAAATCCACTACAGTGAAGACGTTCTAAATATTTAAAAGAAGACATTGTTGAACTCCTATCTAAAATCTATATATTAAGATCTACAGTAACATCTGAAAGGGCAATCAGATTTGAACTTTTGGTGTTCCATACAACACTATAGATCCATATATTAAATAAGAATTACGATACTGTTATTTCAGGAGAAGAAATTATGTTCGCTTCTATGAACTCTGAGAATGCGCCGACAGAGGTTCTTGAGGTGGAAGTTCTGAAGTTATACTGTTAATTCAAGAGAAGAAATTATGTTCCCTTTTAGGAAATCTGAAAATGCGCTGACAGGGGTTCTTGAGGTGAACGTTTTTAAGCTATACTGGTGGAAATGATCCTGCAGTTGATTATGTCAGATCACTATATATTTAGGGAAGATCCAGTACCACCAAGTGGGAGTACTCTGTCATCGCCAGCCTTTTAACTCAGGAAGAATTACGTGAGGTGATGCAAATTTTATGAGGCAATGAACACATGTTTGGCCTGACATATTTCTGGTTGGCTTTATTATACGTTGAACATCTGCTAATTGGAAAATTTTAATCATGTTTTCTGCTTTTTATATTTCTTCGGTGTGATCATACAGTACGTACATATATACAGAAGGCAAATTGTGCAATGCTGTTGTAGTTTGCCGTCACTGCTTGATAAGTACTCAACCTTGGCAGCACATAGTGAATTGTTCTTTTTGCCTCTGAAGCCCTAACTACAATTTCAGCATTGCACTAAATTTCAAGATTAAGAAGGACCCAAGGGTGCGGCGTGTCGCCGCGCCACGTTACCTAGTTAAACCCTAGCCTCCACCGAGACATGGTGCCGGCGCTGCTGGACGAACTCGTCGAGGAGGTCTTCCTCCGCCTACCGCCGGACGATCCAGCGCACCTCGTCCGCGCTTCCCTCGTCTGCAGGCCATGGCGCAGTATCCTGGCCGACCGCGGCTTCCGCCGCCGCTATGGTGAGTTCCACCGAACGCCTCTCCTGTTGGGGTTCTTCGAAAACGGTGAAAGGAATCCGCTCGGACGTGCCTTCTTTGTCCCCACCTCTGCCTTCCGCCCTGCCGAGGCTGATCGTCCCGGCTGGATTGTCATGGACTGCCGCCACGGCCGTGCCCTCTTGGCCCCCAATAACTGGGAATCCAGGGAGACCGCTGACTTTGACCTCGTCGTCCTGGACCCTATGACAGGGGACCAGCGCCGCGTGCCCTTACCCGACTCATTGGAGTTGAGGGTGGGCTTCAGTGCGGCGGTGCTCTGCGGTGCAGAAGGCTGTGACCACCGTGGCTGCCGAGGGCCATTCCGTGTCGCCGTGGTGTTTACTGAATGGCGGGTGAACGGAGCATCTGCCTGCCTGTACTCATCAGGGACTGGCACGTGGAGCGAGCTCACATCTGTCTATCACACCGACGCCTTTGTCAAGACTATGCCTAGCGTCCTTGTGGGCGACACACTCTACTTCAGCAGCATTACGAGCCACATGTTCAAGTACCGACTAGGTTCCCTCCAATTGTCATTGTTAGATCTGCCGATGGCCGTGCAGTACAATCGGAGACTCGTGACAGCCGAAGATGGTGGACTGGGATTTGCTAGCGTGGATCGCACAATCCTGACCCTGTTCTCGATGGAGACCGGCCCCAATGGAGCTGTGGGATGGGTACAACGTAGAGTGATCAATCTCAAGTCGCTACTTTCTGATGCTGGCCTCCTGAACCCAGCATTTCCTAGCAGGCTGCTCACAGCAGGTGTGAATGGCTTTGTGGAGGGCACCCAACTCATATTTGTGGGCACCTTTATTTGTGTCTACATGATTGATCTCAAGTCAGGGCGAATCACAAAGGTGCTCGATCACGGTGCGGAAGTGCTTCCTCACATGAGCTCCTGCATTCCAGGTATTACTATGTATATAACCCTGTACATTTTTTGGCTGTGATTCTTCAGTTATATATATACTTGGCACTTATATAGCAATGTAACTATTATGCTGATGATGTATTTATGCTCAAGAAAACGAGGTGTTTTAATGATTTTGTGCATGTGTCGGATTTAGCTATTGTAGATTCGTTTAGTGTGTACGACTTATTGGTCCTTGAGTTTGGCGATTAAGCAAGTTGTACATTGAAGCGAAACAGATTCTTCAACCAGCTGATCTTATTTCCTAAATTCTTGCAGCAATGGAAGCAGCTTCTACGTGAGTTAGTATTTTGAATATGTGGGAAACACTAGATGCTGGCATCTCGATCAAGGGGAGGTGGTACTAGTGATGCTAGATTTGGCGCAAGCGTGCCTTTGAATCTGTAAGATTACTGCTGCTCTTAATGTTGGTTTTATGGAACATTATTTAAGAGGTTATTTATTTTTTGAAGAAATCTGTCCTTCTGTTACTCCAAACTAACATCCAGAAACAGAACTCGATTTCCTGTATCATGAGAACATTTTTTAACATATGCACCCCTCACATTATGTAAGTTTCTGAAGAGAATAATATTTCCATGCTTTGGTAACAGTTGGAAAGGTGTACCAGAAATGGTGCTTTGATTCCTGCCGTCCGAATTCCCTTCCAAAATAATGCACACTGCAATTTGGGATATAAAGCCTCAGAGATCTGATTAACCACAGAGAATATAACAAATCAGAGAATAGTCTAGTGCAAACTTATCTGATTATCCACCTAAAAAATCAAACCTATCTGATTATTTTCCATACAAATGGAGCACTGCCTGCTGCTTTCTATCTTACCGGCACACATTACAACTTCCTGAAGTAGCCAGGAGAAGCACAAGAATGAACATGCAATCCCTCAACCTAAATTGGAGCAGTTATTTTGGAGCTTAAATTTCGTTTAACCTCAATGTAAATGCAATAACCAAACAAACATGTTTGAAGAAATTTTGATGCTTGAAAAGGTTCAGCTGGCTGGCAAAATTAACCGTGGTTCAAACTGCCCGGACCTTGTAGTCGATTTTGCATTGCTAAACTAGAAGCATGTTTCCCTGGCCGGTCGTTTCCAACAAACAAGAGTGTGGCAATCAATTAAAAGATCACAAATCAAGACTACAGGAACTCCTCTGCTCCATCGCCACCGTGTGCGCTAGACGTCTCGATCGAGCTCGTCAGACTGTGACACCAACACCTTCATGTAATTCAGAACAGAACTTCCAGAATCACCTTGTGGAGCAGGCGGGATGGCAGCGTTGTCATGTGAGGGGATCGACGGAAACGATTTTGGTATCAGAGATAACCAAAAAACTTGTCAAACGCTTTCTCTTCTCGCCCGTAGCAGCTTGATTAGGGCGACTGTTCATCAATCTGCACCAGCACTCTAGCCTAGGCAATAGATTACCTGCATTCATAACATTATTGTGCATGTTTGGAAGTACAAATGTTAGCTCTGGATGGGACTTTTGGATTCAGCTTTGTTACCATTTGATATGTTTCTCCTTGCAGGTATGGACAAATGGTGATATTGTTTGCTTGGATTTCCTTCAAATTGGTGCTGACTAGACAAGCGCAAGGTCCTACCAAGTTAGCTATAGTTGGTGCCTTTCTACGAGTACGCAACTTATCTGGTCTCTGTCTCTGTATCATTTTTTTATTGATATACTTGTTGACAATTTTTGTAAGGAAAATGTAAATTTGCAATCATCATTTTGATTACTATGATAGTAATGAACAGGTCAGTTTGTAGATGGTAGACCTAGATTTCTATAAATGTTCAATCCCTTCTCCTGGCTGAATGAATGGAAATTCAAGACTCTTAACGCTGCTAGGCACACATACACTGTGACACCAAGTCATCTCTTCAATTCAAAGTGTTCCTCACACGTGTTGGATTAACATTCGTCGCCTCCTACACCCTCAGGTTCAACAACACTTCATCTCCCCATTTATCGGTCGTAAGTTGTCTCTCATAGAGGCACCACTTTCTCTGCTTTTGACATCATCCCGTCGCACCCTCAAACCTTGTATCTCCTTATTGCACCTCCCCTTTAGATGCAATCTCATGGATTCACTGTTACTAACCAGCCATGATCTGGTGTGCAAAACTGTTGATGTTAAATCAATAGTAACATGCTCTTAGTATAATCTTTGTTCGGCATTCCTAATTAAATCAATAGTAATCAAGGTTGGGTTTAACATCACACCAGTTGATGTTATGTAGTTTACTTGTAGGGCTCAACATCCTAGAAATCTAGTGCATCCCGACACTCACCATTCTAAACCGGTTAGAGCCCCGTGCTACATTATTTGAGGTTGTACATGAAAACTTGGATGGTTACAAGAGAAAGTAGAATGATATATTATTCATGTTTGAATCAAACCAATACATCACACATATGAATCAAACCAATACATCACACATATGAATCAAATCAATTTATTAAACGCTAGTGGCTGGTGCAATTTAATTAATTGTGGTTGTCGGCCCAGAACTGAGCTTGGAGCCGGTCCACGGTCTTCTTCTCTACCTGAAAGGCCTTGGCGAGTACATCATCTGAGATCATGGGCTTTGAACCAAAAACGGCGTTAGCAATGGTGATAGCCCCAGGGTTCTGGCTGCTTAGTGCAGCAATCGCCACCGCCGGCTTGTAGGGGTTGGGGTTGAATTGGAAGTGGATGAGTCCTTGCGGGAAAACAAACACATCACCCTTGTTGAGCACCTTGGAGAAGAGCTTGTTGTCAGTGTTGGATGTGACGAAGCCGACGTAGAGTGTGCCTTCAAGCACTGTAAGGATCTCAGTGGCACGGGGGTGAGTGTGTGGCGGGTTCTCTCCTAGGGGTGCATAGTCGATGCGTGCTAGGGAGATGCCAAGAGTGTTGAGGCCAGGAATCTTCATGACATTGATCAACGTCACATTGGAACCGACCTTGCTCATCTTTGTGTCCCTCGGCATGTCGAGTTCGGCTGCCAGGAAGAAATCTTCCGCTGTCACAACCTTTGGGTCCTTGCAGACGAATCCGTTAACTAGCACTGGATCAAGAGAACAACACGAGATTGATGTGGTTGACATAACTAAGAAGTCATATATGAAATAATCCAATAATTAACTTCATACCATGTGAGCTATTGTCTGCGACGCAGAAGTCTTGGAGAGGGCCAGGATCGGAGGCTACAGCCTGCCATGCAATCACAGCAAGAATAGCAGTGAAGAGAAGGAAGCACGAGGAGGAGAACGAGGCCATTTTTGGGTTTGAGAAATCGATGGTGGGTTCTCTTGGTTTTGTGTGTTTAGTATCTATGCTGTGGTAGCTTGATTCTCTATGTTGGGAGCATGCAGGGGTATATATAGCTTGCCTTCAGTGACTAAATGTTGCTGACCGAGTTCACAAATGGTGCCAAGTAAAATATTGACATGGTCTCTTGCAGGGACAGCTAGCCAATTTGTTCTGATTAACTTGTCTTTAGAACGCGGATAAACTGGCTGGCCGATTCTCCCCATGTATGCAGTGCATTAATTAATTAGAAACCCACTTCAAGCTTGTTTGTGTATGGGTCAATGTCGACGGCAACAAGCTAAAAATGACATGTTCAACGGCAAGAAATATTCATCACTAGCTAGGTTAATCGTACGTCATGCATGACACTGACACAATGTTACAGATAACCACTTCTAAAGTAGTTCCACCAATGCGTGTACATCATGCATGGAGTATCACATCAGAACAACACATCTATGACCACTTCAGGCTATCTGCCTAGTACACATACTGAGTTAAACGATACGAAGAAACTTCCTAAAGTTGATTGATTCAAGGTAAAATATGGCTATCTAGTCCGCGCACTCTACCTACTCGATTAAATTAACTGTACTGTCATTTCTACCTGGCTACACGTTTTCCTTGACTATTTCATGAAATCACCAACTACTTCTGCTGCTATAAATACCTAGCGCCCTTCAAAGCTGAAGCACACAACAATACAACAAACCCACAAACACAGCAACCTTCAGCAAAAACTCAAATGGGCTCCTCTTCCTTTTTTCTTATCATCGCTCTTCTTTCATTGGTCTCATGGCAGGCTATTGCATCTGATCCCAGCCCTCTCCAAGACTTTTGTGTTGCAGATAACAGCTCACATGGTATGTATTCTCAACAATGGGTGAAGATCAAGTACACGTTAGTATTCATATACATAGTTCTTAGGGTATACTAGCATGCATATTACGAATTGTGGTCAGTATTCTGACTCAGTTGATTCTAATATGTCATCTGTTACACAGTTCTTGTCAATGGATTTGTCTGTAAAGACCCAAAGGATGTGAAGGCCGAAGACTTCTTTTTGGCGGCCAAGCTTGACATGCCAAGAGACACCAAAACGAACAAGGTTGGGTCTAATGTCACCTTGATCAATGTAATGCGGATTCCCGGCCTAAACACATTGGGTATCTCCTTGGCACGCATCGACTATGCACCTTTAGGCGAGAACCCACCACACACTCACCCGCGCGCCACTGAGATCCTGACTATGCTTGAAGGGACCCTTTATGTTGGCTTCGTCACATCCAACCCAGACAACAAGTTCTTGTCCAAGGTTCTCAACAAGGGTGATGTGTTTGTATTCCCAGAAGGACTCGTCCACTTCCAGTTCAACCCCAATCCCTACAAACCGGCGGTGGCGATTGCTGCACTTAGCAGCCAGAACCCTGGGGCTATCACCATTGCTAACGCCGTGTTTGGATCAAAACCAAAGATCTCAGATGATGTTCTTGCCAAGGCCTTCCAGGTGGATAAGAAGACCGTCGAATGGCTTCAATCTCAGTTTTGGGAAGACAACCACAATTAGTTTAACATCATATATCTTGATATTATATTTGTTTGTTGTATATTCTATTAGCTTGCAAAGCATATAGCATGTACGGGTGGTTGAATAAAATATTGGTCCAGTATTGTACACCGCGAATGAAATGATCTAAAACATGCTACAAAGCTACGCTCCCATTGAGGACAATCCAGGAATCCACGACGCCATCCGTGACCTCCATTCCGGATGCCAATGTCGCAAGCTGCCTCTCCTTGCAAGCTCGACTAGAAAAGGTCATCCTATCGTAGTCCTGAAAACAGTGCTCGAGCAGGGTCCCTAAATCTAAAAGGCTCTTGGTCTTGGGTCACCGCCCCGCCATTGACGTCCCACGACCAGATTTGCGAGCTCGGGCACCCCCGCGAGCTCAGTCCGGTATCGTAAAGTGCCACCAGAAGGGGCCACAAAGTCCACAAGCTGACCAAACATGGGGACCAGGAGGCATGGGCAGGGATTGCCGTCCAAAGGCGTCATGCACATCCAGTTCCCCGAACAAATACTATGTTGATCTAAATACTATGTCGACGAGGTCAGGGGCGATATCCATGGTAGCCAAAAGACGGTCATTCTCATGTGTCACAAGGCAAGATAGGAGTAGTCACGGCAGACAGAGTCCCCATACTAATTGATCGTTTTGTTACATTCCTCGCTCACACTTGCATAGATTTTGGGTGGAATTCGGTGATACAAGTGTCAGATACAAGAGAATTGGGGAGGAGGAAGGAGAACCCAAGGAACGAAGCACTGTTTCCGATCCCGATTCAGGTGCCAGCCTATATTGATCGATGCCGTCACAAGCCGAGGCTATCACTACTTAATAGTGGAGTCCGCGAGTTCAGTATTCACGCCCATCACGTTTCGGCCGCGTCTTCTCTTGATTACGCCTTCTCCGGATGTCACGTGCTCTTCCTCTCTTGACACCGGTCAACCATACCTTGGTCGTGACATACTGACATTCTCCCCCCGCTTGTTTTTCTGCGAGTCCCCATGCCATTGCCATGTTATAGAGTTGCTGCAGTTCTTGTTCATTCTCCCGGGTAGTGAAATGTGTCGGCAATCCTTCCCACTGCATCAACACCTAGCGTTGTGTTGCATTGCCCTTCTTCCCTAGGCGGAACTCTAATATCTCTGCAGGAGCTAGCATGGATGGCATGCAAGGTATCCACGGTAGGTAGGCGGTAACCGTGAACTCAACGGGGTATTAGGTTGAATGACTCGCTTGGGCAGTGCACCACAGAATGGATCTTGCTTGAATCCAACAAATCCAACTTGTAGGCGATTGAGCCAATGCGCTGTAGAATGGTATATGGACCGTAGTAGTGAAAAAACAGCTTCTGGCAAGGGTGGCCAGCAATGGATGTTTGAATGTATGGTTGCATCTTGAGGAATACCTTGTCTCCAACTGCGAACTCACGTTCGGTAAGGTGTTTGTTAGCTTGTTGCTTCATAAGATGCTGAGCACGGAGGAGTTGTTGCTTCAGTAGCTCCTGCATGATTTATCATTCACGAAGCCAAGTTGCCAAATCAGGAACAACACATTGATCAATCTGAAGGGTCCCAAATTCATGAGCCAGCCATCCGAAGATCACTAGAAAGGGTGTCATGCTTAGAGCAAAGTGCACTGACGTATTGTACCAGTACTCTGCCAAATGCAGCCAGTCACAGCGGAGGTATGCTAGCTTCTAGACATTGGTTCACTACTCCGTTTGGCGGTCACTCTATGGGCGATAGGATGAACTAAGGCGAAGTTCCGTTTTGGATAGGCGGAACAACTCCTGCTAGAGTGTGCTCACGAAGATATGGTCTTGATCAGATATGGTTTTTTGTTTGCTCTCTCGTAGAAATATTTTTCTATGTTGCGAATCCCATCAGCCTCCTCTCGCTCGCCTTCATAGGGCACCTCCCTGGGAAAATCCCGTGTGGAGCCAGCAGTGGAAGGAAAGGGTTTTCTTCTCCAAAGCGGCAATTTTTAGTCGCCTCGGGTTAGGAAGCTCACGTTAGTGGACTATGGATGACACGGAGGCTAGTGGCACGACAAAGGAGGTTGGGTAGTGATGGCGATGGATCGGTCGCGGGGGGCTAGATCTAGTTATTCTTCCCTGCCTAGTGGTGTCTGGCGGCTAGAGGCAGGGTCCCTTGCTATTGGCGGCGTGCCAAGGCTAGGCAGTGTGGTGGGAGGCTTGATGGAAATTAGGGTAGGTGATGCAGCTTGGAGTAGGCGCTGGAGAAGCGCATGCGGAGCAATGACCATGTAAGGCCGGATCTGGGCGCATGGAAGGCCTGCTGGCTATGCGCAAATGACCGTTGGTTGAGCGCAACGAAGGTGATGGTACGAGTGGAGCTGGGTGGTTGGTAGTAGAGCCTTGTTGCCTTGCTTGCTGCTCCTCTTTGCTTTGGAGCAGGATCGAGCTCCGGGTGAAAGTCTTGCACGGACTCTAGTGCTCCTCATGACGGGGCGCCTTCAGACGTCATTCTCCTTCTTGATTCTGTCGTTGTGGAGCTTTGATCTTGTCCTAAGCAAGTGGTTTCAAGATCTTCAGGTGAAAACCTGAGCTCTTTCGGGGGCGGACGGCTATGACAGACGCATATCTATCTTGTTGGAGGCATTGCCTAAAAGCTCTTATCCCTCGCGGTGCGATGGGTTCATGATGGCTGGCATGATGGCTCTATGGTCAGGGGAGGCGTACGCCGGGGTGGAGGCCCCGGACGATGGTGATACATCGAGGTGGCAGCCTCGGTCACCTCTGCAACGAAGGTCCTATGGGGCAGGGCCCTGGCCTCCGCGCTTTGGGTGGTGACCTAGAGTTGCGCAGACGACGAGTTTGTCGACTTGGCTGATTCGACTTCGGGCAATGTGGAGTTTGATCTGGTTGTTATGTTAGGGTGGCCCGAATTTGGCGCGATGTGTGAGGTCTGCGATTGTTGGAGCTACAAGATGGCTGAGTCGTGCGGCATTGTTGGTCGCTTGCGACATTGGTGTCGAGTGGTGTATGTCGAGGTGGCGACCCGAAGCGAGAGGTGTGTGTTTGTCGCATCAGTAAACTAGCACCATGGGTTCCCTCGTGCGTTTTCGCCTTGTTTTCTTATAAACCGGACAATGTATGTCTTTTGGACTCAGTTTCCTTTATAAACTCTTCTTCTACCGAATTAAGAGCATCTCTAACACCGAATTAAGAGCATCTCCTAACGGAGCTTGTAAATGTGCAATCTGTAAAACGCATTTACAGTCCACAGAAAACCGATTATGTAAATGAAACTATATCCCGTGCAGCCGACCATTTTTTCCCCAACTCCATCTTCCTCCTCCTGTGGCCGCCCCCGCTCCGATTCGGCTGCACCCCGCCCGCGAGCACCTCCCTCTACATGCCTCTGGCCGGCCCCAGACCGTGACGTGCGCCGCCCGCCACCCGCGAGCACCCTGGCGGAGTCCCCAGTCCCGCGAGCACCTTCCTCCGCCGCCTCGCCTGCTTTGCCCCGCTCGCCGGAATTGGCCCGATTTCGCTGGAAATTAGCATAGACTTGGTCAGAATCGAAACAAGGTGACATGATCTTCGATGGTGGTGCACGATTTTGCCAAAGCAGCGAGGATTTTACGGCTCGAATGATGATGTACGGCTGGCGGCCGGCGGACGTGAGCGGTGGAGAAAGTAAAGTTTTGACCTGTAACCGCTCCTCGGAGCGTTACATATATGTAGCGACCGCGGGATCGGATTCTCAGGCCACTATAAAGATATACAAGACGCGCCTTTTTAATAAACTATAAACTCACCGGATTTTTGAGGGTTTTGGACCTTTTTACAGGCTCGTTAGAATTACTTCCAGTAATGCATTCAGTTTGGTAGTCTTCAAGTCTATACTATACACAAGAAAATTACCAGAGCGGATCGATGCTTGATCTACCAGCCAATCGTAGTACTCAAAATGCCAACATGTGCTTCGCCGATTAATCAATTAATTAAAGATCGACTACCAGAGCAAATTAGCAAGATCACACATCAATTTCCGAACGTAACGTGAAGTTTGGTGAGTTGTTCTTCAAGATAAAGAAAACCGATTGCTACGTGAGAGTACATCCTACATCCATCTTTCTTTGATTACAATCCTCCACCCAAGCACTTGCCATTGTTCTATCTAGCTAGCTCCATGAATTCTTGAGACCTACAACTCACGTACTGTGCTAGTTCTTCGACGTACAACTCTCTTCCGGCGGCGGGGATCGCCTCGTGGGCCGCTGAATCCGTCGCTCTCCTCCTCCTCCTCGTCTTCTTCTTCTTCCCCTCGTCGTCGGTCGCTCCACCTGTCGCCCTCCTCTTCTTCCTGTTCCCCTTGCTCTGCTTCTCGTCCTCCTCGCGGCAGGGCACGAGGTCAATCCTTTTCGTCTGCCTGTATATCTCCGCCAGCGACCGGAACCTCGGCTTCCGCCTCTTGACTCCGCCCATGAAGTCCTCGTCGTCTTCCGCGCTAACCCTCTCGCATCTCTTCTCGGCAGTGCTGCTCTCCACCACGGCCGGCACCCCTTCCGTACTATCTCTCTGCTCCTCGCCAGCGGCTTTGACGCTGCCCGCCGCGCTCTTGCTCTCCGACTCCCCGCCGACAGCGTCTTCACAGCCGCCGCTCAGCTGGACGAGCTGCTCTGCGGCCTCCATCGTCTTCGACGACGCTGCCGCGCCCATAAAGAGCCTCCTCCGACGCAAGCAAATACGAGCGCGATCGGCCACAAATCGCCGGGTTAACAACGAAAGCACGCTTGCCGATCCTTAAATATCGGAGAGGCGACCGGAGCGGACCGACCACGTCTCGTACGCGCGACGGAAGGAGGTGCCAGGGGAAGACCCGGAAGGTCGCAGGAAGGAAGGAGTTGGGTTGTTTGTTTTGGCAAGTCTGCAATGCGTTGCAACAGCTTTGGGACTCGATCCCGTCGGCATCAAAGTTTATTTTTGGTAAAACCTAAGCTCGTTCGGCGTTCCCAGCCGACTTTCGGACCGGGAACGGCTATTTTCTTACTCGTGCGCGTTTCTAACCAAAACCAGAATCCGGCGGCTTGTTTGAATTTTTTTCCCACGGCAAAATCTCGCCTAAAGATGTTCGACAGAAATCGTCAAAACAGTTCAACATAAATTCGCCTAAAAGAGGTTCGGCGATCAAATTATTACAGAATAGGATGAAATCCGGTGATCATTCGTCGACGGGATGGGCTCCTCCGCCGGGTCTGCTGCGACAGGGATGGGTTCCTCCGCCGGGTCTGCTATGACAGGGCACGTTGACGGATTCGAGAAGGTGGAGGCAGAGCTCAGCGACGGCGTGGTGGCCGAGATGGTCGACGCAGAGTTTGGCGTGTTGGCGGGGACATCCTCGTCCAGGATGGCGCTGTGGCGCGCCATGTACCATGCCTTGACCTGGGGGCTCATCACCGAGGTGTCTTCACCGTCCACGAGAAACTGGAGGTCTGTGTTCATCTTCTTGGCGACGAAGTTCGCCTTGAGGAGGTCTAGATTTCTGTCTTGGTTCTACAACAGCTGCGTCCACCTCTCGTCGGCCTTTTCCTCTCTCTCTTCTCCGCATGGGCCTTCGAGTCGGCGATACACTTCTCGATGGACACGTGGATCCATTCGGTAGGCAGTCCCGTAGTCTTCAGCATCTTGGCCTTCTTCTGGCCGATCTCTGGCCTTCCTTCGCCGACAGTTGGGGGTGGAGCCTCAGGGTTGTACACGCCGTCCTTGTTCTTAGCGAGGCTCACGCGAGTGTCCACCTATTTCTGGCAGTTCTCGATCTTGTCGAACACATGGTGAAATTTGAACTCCGTCTTGGTATCGTCGCGGTACATGTCGAGTGCACGGACCAGCTGCGAAGACAGGGCGAAGTGTGAGTCAGGAAAGGCATGAACTCAGCATAGGTTCGGCTTGAGGTTGGCGAACTACCTTGTTGTCGTCCATGCTTGCGTTGCTGACTTGATGATGCTCGATTTCTTCGAGAATGCCGTGCCACTTGCTGCACGCTTGTTGCATGATTTCCTAGTGATTGTTCATGGCTTTCTCGTCGCGCTTCATGTGGACTTTGTTGTACACCGGGTCCAATATGTTGTGTTCATTGAACACCAGCTTGACACGCCTCCAGTAATTCTCCAAGCTTTGGTTTGCGTCAGTGATGGGGTCCATGCTTCGGCGAGGCACATGTCCTCTAGCGGCGTCCACTTGGTGCGGGGATACGGCGGTGCCGACATCCTCGCCTTTCTCTTCTTCTTCCCCTTGCCCTTGGCCATCGCCGTGACGTCCTCTTCAGCCTCCTCCTCCTTCTCGGCTTGTGTCTGGTCATCAGCCTGGCCTTCGGTGAAATCCTAGGATTCTAGGACATGTTCAGTGTCGGTGCGGGGTTGCTCTTGCGTGAAGAACATGCTCTCGGCTGCCGCGGAGCCGAACGTGGTCATCTCTGCCATGTACGAGTCGCCCACCATTCCGCTGAACATGTTATGGGTGTCTGCGTCCCCGAACTGGACGGGCGAGGAACTGTTGCCGGTGAATGGAAGAGGGCCGCGACATATGGCCATCGAAGGCCTGACGTACGCCGGAGAGCTGGCATAGGGGACGTTGATGTCGACACTGAAGGCCGGCGGGTGAGGCGTAGGGCAAGGGAAGAGCACATTCGGGTTGAACCTGCCGTTGAACTCGGGGGACGATGAGAATCTGGCACGGGTTCGCTTGGCTCTCCTGGAACTTGGCCGGCGATATCGGCGAGAATCCGGCTGAAGATCTGACGCCTGGTTGGCTTCCCCACGGCGCGCCGTACTGCGCGGTGACGAGAGGGTCGGCGGACGGGCCATGGCGGCACAGGTTGCGCGCTCGGACGTCGATTTCGCCTCCATGACCGCATGAGCCTCCTCCGATCTTACCGTCTTCTCCTTCTGGCTGTCTGTTTGTTCCTCCGCCGCAATACCTCGCCCACTCTACGTCCGTCCAGCCATCTGGCTTTGGCGTCGGCTTCTTCTCCTTTGGTCCGGCGACAGTGGAGCGGGGTTTGACGAAACCCTTGGGTGGCATGGCTGGCGGGAGCTTGGGGAACTGGCGGAAGTTGTGGCGGGGAATGGAGAAGAAAGGCGTGAAGGGAGAAGAAAGGCAGGAGCTCGGCCTTGTGTCACCGACAAGGTTGGCCCACCCTTTTTCGCTTCATCCGGTGTTTCCAGGCGGTTCCCGGCACCTCGGGTTCATCCTGGGAACCCCGGATGTAAAATGGGCTAAATCCGACGAAAACTGGACTACTAGGAACGCGATTGGGCGAATTTTTGCTGTCCGGATGAAAAAAGTCCTGGGAAGGGACTCCTAGGAATGCTAGCTGAGATGCTCTAAGTATTCCGAAACCATTATTTCCATGACTGGCAAAAAAATACATCGGTATTGTGTAAACGACTTTTCTCTGTGCCCATGTGGCGCGGGTGTCGGATGGAACGATGAAATAGAAGCGGTGAACTCTATCGTCCATATTATTATCACTTCACAATACACTGTTATAGAGAAAAAACCAAATTTGAGACATTTCCTTAGGGAGCCGGTGTGCCCAAGAGAACATCTCAACGAAGCATTTTCGAGTTTATAAGTTGGTTGAACTCACTCTAAATTTTCGTGGCTGGACTAAACATATAGCAGAGAAACCGGGGACGATATGGGTGTTCTTTCCGCATGCGCGGGGAACACGTACGGAAACGTGTTCGAAAAAACGTATACCACAATATAAGAGAAGTTTTACCCATCGATAAGATGGATGGACTGAATTATACAGAAAGTTCGAGCAACGTCAGCATTGTGCGCAGCAACTTAACTGCTAAAAAAATTAGTTACCAAACTTTGTTGCATTTTTTTTACTCTGCGCCCATTGGGCGCGGCTGTAAACAGTTAGTTGAACGCTTAAGTGCATTACTTACTCTGTCTAAGTGTATAGAGTAGGAAAATAAAAGCTAACAGAATAAATACGAGCACATAAAAGTATAAATCAACGTGTCAGAAGTTTACGACGATCAGTTGTGAGACATTAAACATATACTACATGAAACATATACTGTATTTTCTAACACACATTTGCCATTTTTTCTCCCGTAGCCTCTCTAGTAAACGTTGCCCTATACGTCGTCTATCTAAACGTAATGGTAGATTTACGCCGATGAAGGAGTGAGCCCGTGGCGTGCACAAATAGGCATGTCCACACAAAGCAATGTAGTATTTTTTTAGTGCCAAGCGCGCGTTGCCCGTTGTCACGTCTTATCGAACATATTGTAAAAATAAATGGGTGTGTCTAACGCTCAGCTGACTGAGAATTAAGTTAATTCTCAGTCAGGTGACGTCATATACGCATCGAGGTAGCTATGGCACTATCGCGTGACCCGCTAATACCCGCTCTCGCACGCGACCTGCTACTTACTTTCTTTTGGAGTGTCGTACACATGCACACCCGCTCGGCCGGCCAACACAAGCTCCTAGACAGTGTTGTGGCAGCGTTTAATACTAGTATGCATGAGCGATAGTAGCAGTTAATTCCTTTGCTTGCTATTTCAGTTTGTTTCGTTCGTCCTATAATAACTAATTTCAATTTATCTATATTTATATGCACCTAAATGTGTTTTACTGTATAGATATATCTAAATCTAGACAAATTCCAGTCACTTATTTTTAGGACGGAGGAAGTACATGTTTTATAAGTAACGCCTCCGTCGTCCAACTTTAGAGAAATCAAGAAATGTTTGCTAATTCTCAACTAAACTAGTAGAAAAAATACTTCTTTTTTCTTGAATTACTTATCAATGATTTGTCCAGACACACATGTATTTAGACGTATTTTAGTATTACATATGTGTGAATCTAGACAAATCAGTGACATCTAATTCAAGACAAAGGGAGTAATTGCAACCATCTTGCACATTCGCAACTCGCATCATAAAAAACCACTTGTAAGCAAAAAATCTCAGTTGCAATTCCATTTGCAATTGACAAATCACAGTTGCACGCCAGGGCAAAAGTCAACACAATCGAAACAACAAGTCATCGCACGAATCTTAACCAAACAAATCAAATGGCTAGAGACTTAACCGACACAACCGTGGAAAATATCAAAAGCCTAGAGTATGACATTTTAATCCTCACTTGCATCTCCCAAGAAAAGTTAGCTTCAAATCCAATTGCAACTCTAAATAAGAAGGGACAAAGCAAGAATCCTTAGTTGCAACTATATTGTAACTCTCGACAAAATGCAAGTTGCAAGTCTAATTGTAACTCGTAGTAAGATGGGACCACGAAACAAGGAAATGACTTTTCAATCCTCAGTTACAAATATCCCGAGAAATCTAGATGCGAGTACAATTGCAATGCATAGAAATAAGGGACCGCGAAACAATCCTCAGTTGCAAACCTAGTTGCAAATCCCCGAGAAAATGTTACAACTCATAGTAAAAAGGGACGACAAAGCAAGAAGGGACCACGAAAACAATACTAAGTTGCAACCCTATTTGCAACTCTCTAAAAAAGACAATTGCAAGTCCAGCTGCAACTCATATAAAGAAGGGACCACGAAACATAGGGCGGTTGCAACTCGCCGAAAAGGCCAATTAGAACTCCAGTTGCAACTCATAGTAATAAGGGACCACAAAATAAACAACAGTTGCAACTCACCAAGAAACCTATTGCATGTCTAGCTATAACTCAAAGTAATAAGAGACCACGAAATAATTCTAAGTTGCAACCCTAGTTGCAACTCACTAAGAAAGTCAATTGCAAGTCCAGATATAACTCATAGTAAATAGGATCACCAAAAATCCTCAATTGCAACCTCAGTTGCAACTCGCCAAAAAAACCAGTTGCAAATCCAATTGTAACTGATAGTAAGAAGAAATCATAAAAAATGGAAGTTACATTTCAATCATCAGTTGCAACCATAGTTGCAACTCGCCAAGAAAGAGAATTGCAAGTCTAGTTGCAACTCATATTAAGAAAGGACCACGAAACATAGGGCGGTTGCAACTCGCCGAAATCCAATTGCAACTCTATTTGCAACTCATAGTAATAAGGGACCATAAAATAAACCATAGTTGCAACTCGCCGGGAAACCTATTGCATGTCTAGCTATAACTCATAGTAAGAAGAGACCACGAAACAATTCTAAGTTGCAACTCTACAATGAGAAAATTAGTTTCAAGTCTAGTTATAACTCATAGTAAATATGATCACCAAACAATCCTCGATTGCAACTTCAGTTGCAACTCGCCAAAAACCCACTTGCAAATCCAGTTGTAACTGATAGTAAGAAGAAATCATAAAACAATAAAATTACATTTCAATCCTCAGTTGCAACCCTAGTTGCAACTCGCTAAGAAAGAAAATTGCAAGTCTAATTGCAACTCATATTAAGTAGGGATCACAAAACATAGGGCAGTTGCAACTCGCTGAAAAAGCCAATTACAACTCTAGTTGCAACTCATAGTAATAAGGGACCACAAAATACACCACATTTGCAACTTGCCAAAAAAACATGTTACTTATCTAGCTGTAGCTCATAGTAAGAAAAGACAATAAACCAATTCTAAATAGGATCACCAAACAATCCTCAATTGCAACCTCAGTTGCAGCTCGCCGATAAAACCAGTTGCAAATCCAATTGTAACTAATGGACATAAGAAATCATATAACAAGAAAATTACATTTCAATCCTCAGTTGCAACCCTAGTTGCAACTCTCGAAAAAAACTAGTTCCAAATCCAGTTGCAACTCACAATGGGAAGGGATAAAGGGTGTTATGAATTTTGCTTGACTAGTGTGAAATTAGTGCAACCATCATCAGGTAGTCTGGCATGGATATTTTTAATTAACTCAAAAATCAAAGATCTTATACTACAAGTAAAATTAAAAAAAACACTACAAAAAGAACAGATAACTTGCAGAAAGCTCTTCTCATCTCTTCACTGTTACAAGAACCAAGATACCACATAAAACTTGAAACAATGAATATGTAGAACATTGGAAAGGAAATCATAAAAAAGTCAACGAGCATTTTTTTTGTTCAAATAGTACCATACAGAAAAAAGAGATAGGCACATGAGAAGAGCCTATCAAAATCAACCGACTCCACCGCTCTCCATCATAGTCGCCGAAGAAGAACCAACATCGATGTAAATCAGCGGGGCTTCAGCGCCAGAAAAAGAACCGCTGCTCAAATCAACGACCCGCCTCCGTCGCTCTCAGCCGATGTCCACTGATCTCCGCCACTCTAGGGTCTCTAAATAAAAGAAGTCAACGTCACGAGAGAGAAAAGAACGATACAATGAACCACTCAACGAGGCACACTGAAAGACAAAAACAGTTCACGTCCCACTCAACAATGTACAATGACAAAAAGGCTAGACCTCACAACCTTCGCGGGCAAAACAACTAAATCCAGGCAAAACACGTAAAAAACGAAAATAAGCAAAAAAAAAGTACGGTTATAGGAGAACTAGCCGAAAAAATTTAAAAAAAAAACCACAACCATACACTATTTTTGGAGAGTCAATACATGGCTGTCGTTGAGTGCCGCTCAAAAAAAATGGCACTTACGTAGCCTTTTTCCACCCTGATCAAACTACACCTAAGCGGCAGGAAAAAACATACAAAAAATAAACAAGGTGAAAAAGAACACGACCAGCAGCCAGAAATAGACACGATACAACAGGGCCGAGTGGCCGACAACGCAGGCTGCAACACGCGCGAGCACACGAGCACGAGGGACAACGCGCGCGCGGAACGAGTCACATGCGGGGGCACAAATCTTGACGGGTGGTGCAAATCGGACGGATTAGGACTTGACTATGCCCTAAGCTAAATCTCAGCTAGCTGAGAATTAGCAAATCCGATAATAAATACAACATGCATGCTTCTATCATACAATGCTTCGTGCATAGACTAAGAACGAAAAAACTAAGAAGTTTTTTACATTGGTATCCAAACTTTTTTTAAAACCATAACTAACCCTACGTGGGCTATGCCTTGTATACGGCGACGATGGCGTTGACATGCTCCGTCTTTGTGAGACGACGTGCTCCGGCTTCGGTATGACGGAGAGGTCATGCTCAGGTTTTGGCAGGACCAAGCCAACTCCAGCTTGGACAAGACGAAGATGCCACACTATGGATCCGGAAAGACGAAGCCAATGTGCTCCATGTTGGGGACGTCGAAGGCAGCGTCCTGCTCCGCCTTGCGGAAGACGAAGGAATCGTCACGCTGCTCCGGCCTAGAGACGATGAAGGAAAAATGGTTCTCAGCTTTTGGTAAGAGGAAGCAAGCGTCTTGCTCCGCCTTGGGAAGACCTCGTCCTTCACATTGAAAGCTGGCGAAGCCTGCGCCATGAGCCTCGCTTTGCAGCGATAGCATATGTTGAGAATCTTGTGGAAAATGCGCCGCGACGCTAACCAGAATTTTCTTCGCTCGCTGGAGTTGTTACGCTTTGGCTCATGAAAACCCTAGTAGTGCTTGCCAGCCTTCGTGTGTTCTTCGCTGAACTTGTAGTCCCAATAATCGTTGTCGGGCGTGAACCTTGGACGAACCCTATTCTCGTCCGACATGGCCTTCCATTGGCGCTCGATCTCCGCCTTGTGGCGCAGCCCAGTCAGTGGTGGCGGGACTGCTAAGCCACCTAGGATGATGGCCCAACTTTTCGGCATAACCGCGGCCGACGGAACCAATAGGCCATACCGAGCGCACTCACTCGCCTCCCCTTCTCTCAGGTAGGGTCTAGACATGTTTCCCTCGGAAAGGAATAAGAAGATAGAAAAAGAGGGGGGCTAACAACACGAGCATGAGAAGAATATGAGCGATGTGGGGGCAGATGACGTCTTTCTAAACGCGTGGACGCGTCGAGAAACACAACAGTCTAGTGCGTAAATGTCGGTAACGCTCTCGGGAACCGACGGCATCATTAAATAATGATGACCATTTTTTGCCCTGTTTACGGGTCTAGATGGCACAAACCAATCGTTGACGAGCATTTTTTTCATGCACACGCTTTTTCCTAGATGAATAGTACACAATAATTATTTGCGGAAAAGAAAACGACTTCTCCAGCACTTGCTTAAATAAGTGCTTGCTAAGGAACCAACATAATCAAATTGCATGTCTGCTTTCCTTGTTGGGCACGAAAAGAGGGGCCGACTCAAGATCACGAAAAGAGGGGATCCCGATTCAAGGTTCGCACGAAAAAGTAGAGTAGAATCGCACACTTTTCTTGAATTGCCTATTGGGTCGTTTCTCTAAATGCTAACTCGACTTGCAACTTTCCTTTCCACAAGAAGTTCCAATATTGAAGTAAATGAGTCGGGTGAACATAGGCAACTTTTCCTATAGGACACGTCTTTCTCTAAAGCACGACCCTCTGAAAAGCTTGTTTGCAAGCCACAAAGAGTTGATCAACAAACTCCAAGAACAACTGACTAAAAGCTTTGATTCTCTAATGGCGGGTCGGTGACGGCGATCGGAGAGGCTATATTTCTTTAAAGTACTCAAAAAGTATGCTTTTGTCGGAGGGATTGCCGGATGCACGATGAGTCCACTCATCACCTGATCTCAATTGTTGGCGTTCATAGATCCCATCTAGTGTATACCTCTGTCTGTGCAACACAGTGCTTGACGAATCGTATTGTGTAATGTCTATATAACATTAAGCTGACTTTTCTTTCTTCGTTTTCTTTTAGACTAAAATATATTATTTTTCTATATGTTGTTCTTCACGTTGTTCATGTACTTGGATTTTGCAATTTACGCTTTTTAAATCTTTAACAGACAAAAAATGATGAAAGAACGCAATCACCATGTCTTAAAGTCTAACGAATCATCCATTTAGTTATCGTCTTCTAGCATGTCTGAGCCTTAAACTTTTTTGCTTATCGCTGTATTCGCTTATTCACGTTTTAAGAAACAAAGATGACATGGTGAAAGGGAAAAGGATGTCACCTATAGGGGGCGAATATGCGTTTTAAAATAATTATAGTTTAGGCTCTAATAAATGCGGAATAAAACTAATGTTTAATTTATCAAGCCAAAACATATAACCACTAGGTTCACTAAGTGCACCAACAACCTATGCTAGGCAAGACAAGCAACAAGATGATAGTAAGATAAAATACTTTAAGCATGATGGCTATCACAATGTAAAATGCACAAGTAAAAGACTCGGTTAAGAGATAACCAATGAACGCGGAGACAATGATTTTTATCCCCAAGTTCACTTCCAAAGAAGCTACGTCTATGTTGGAGAGGTGCGATGGTGCAATATATTCGAACGCCACAAATAGCTCATCTTGAGGTGTGGTGGCTCGATGATCCTAATACCATACGAGGCCTCACCCCAAGATGCGAAGGCACGCAAACCACCGACGCCACAAAAGGCTCACCCTATTCTCCCGTGATCTCACCATAAAGGCCTACTCATGATCCACTATGGACACTTGAGGGCAGTCACCGAACCCGTACAAGCCTTGGAGCAATCTCCACAACTCAATTGGCGGGATCCCAACAAATGCCACAAAGGCTACAAGCTTGAGGAAACTCCACAACAATTGGAGCCCCCAAGAACAATGCCACAAGAGGCCACACGTTTTAGGAATCTCCACAATGCAATTGGAGGCCTCAAGAACTCACCACAACTCAATAGAACCGTCTAGGGTTCAAAGAAGCCAAGAGAAACAAGCCCAAGAGCTTGAACTCGCCGAATCTCTGAGGAGAACTCAAACCTATGCACCAAATGCAAGAGGTAAGTCTTTCACTCTCAAATTCCACCAAATCTACAAAATCTATTGTGGGAATAAGAGAGGAAGAACACAAGAGAAGAACACAAAACTCTCCAAGATCTAGATTCCAAGGATTCCTTCACAAAGAAGGGATTTGGTTTGGCGGGGTTGTAGATCTAGATGTCCTCTCTCAAATCCCTCAAAAATATGCAAGATTCATAGGAGGGGGATGGGGAGAGGACAATCTCTTCAAGGTCAACAATGGATGAGAGAGAGATTGAAAAACGGACCATAAGAACTAATCCCACGAAGGGGAAGAGGAGCCCCTTTTAAAAGGCTCCCAGATCTGCTCGTTATGTTCATATTTGTGCACAACCGGTAGTATTGCTGGGTGGGCGGTACTACCGCCGGCACTCTTTCAACAAACAGAAAACAGCGAGACGAAAGACATAAAAACGAGCCTGGCCGGTACTACCGCCGGTTCACCGATACTATCGCCTAGGACGGTACTACCGCCCAAAAATCTGACCAAAGTTCTATCAAATAGCACTCGGAAAACAGAGAGGTTACTGATGTGAAATTAGGATGAGTGAAAGTAGCCCCAGTACTTCATCCGGTACTACCAGCGATAATTCTTCCCGAGCGGTACTTCTGGCGCCTGACCGGTACTTCCGCCCATGGATGGTGCTACCACCTTTACTTCCGATCGTAGTCCAGGCAAATAGAATTCACAAAATAGAGAGGTAATTGAACCGCAACTATGATGTTGGGAATATTCCCTAGAGGCAATCATATATATGATGTTATTCCCAATGTATTCATAAAGTTAATGTCCTTGTATGAACTACTGATATGTATCATTGAATACGTGATTCGATTGTGGAACTATATATTCATGTTGTTCATACTAAATGTCCTTGGTCATTGAGGTTGTACTGGACACACAACATAGACTAATGTGAAAGTCGGCTGATGACTCGGTTCCACTTGTCATGGGCATGGTGATGTATTCCGACTAACATGGATTCGTCTAAAGAGTTTAGCGAGTCAGACATATCCATATTGAGATATAGCGAACAAGTCGTCATTTGTATGTCTCAATCAATGTAATCCTTAGACCTGAGGTTATTGCATAATCCGAGTTGAGGATTACCGACTTAGGTTCTGTCAAACGTTGTTCCGTCAAAGGGAAGTTATAAAGGTAGAGTTCGGGTCGATTCCCCCCGTGATATGGATGGCCAAGATGGGATTCCCCCCGTCGGAGAGATATTCTCTGGGCCCTCTCGAAAGATATTATTCGGAAAGCATGTCCATGCACGACTCGATTAAGTGTTAACTGAGGCGGCCGACTAAGAGTTAGTCGGATGAATCACTTATCTTGGATCGAGAAGAGAGTCAGACTATTTAGGGATGATGATCATTCGCCTATAGTTCAACAAGGTATATTGTGAGGCAAAAGGGACTCAGACGAAAGTCACATTGGAAGGTTTGTCGTCATTACTCTTTGGTACTTGGGAGTCAGCATGTTATGCTAGGAGCCGCTACTGACTGATCAATCACAAGTGAGACTGGAATCGTGTCTGAGTCACCATGAGCCTGTCGGGTCATACACTTAAGAGCGGGAGCAAGTTCGGGTTAGACCTAAAACAGAAAAGTATTTGGGTTGGACCCGAATCGGATACGAACTAAGTCAACAAGTTGGACTCACAATGACTAATATGGGCTTTAGTGAATGGGCCACAAGTGAATGGAGCCCACTTTTACTCCCTATATATACTGGGGCACACGTACATGAGTCGTGTGTCGATTAGGTCATTCCAAGCGTTGGAAACCCTAACCCTAGTCCAGTTCTTTGCGGTTATCGTACTGGACCTAGCAGTCTACCGCCGGTGCTCCTTCTCGTACGTGTGGATATTGGCGAAGGTGTTGTACATTGAGCACTTCGACGATCAGAACATGAGGACTGCACTACATCAAGCGACGTGCTTCATCGATTTCGCAACTACATGTCCAGTGGTAATCCTCGTGGCCTACTACCTCAGCCAGATCTTGGGATCATCGCGTAGGGAAAAAGTTTATGTTTATCTCTATGTGACTCAACATATGAGTGGAAGTGGCTCCAGAACTTCCACCGGTACTATCGGCGGCTAGAATGCCCTAGCGGTACTAACGGTTGCTCGCCAGAACTACTGGTCAGGAAAAACTTGAGAACTAAAACTGTCATAACTTTTGCATCCGAACTTCAAATGAGATTAAACCAATTTTGTTGGAAATATAACGACGTGTAGAATCAAATAAAAATACCATAAATATATATGTGAGATATCTCTCAATGTGTGGATCTGAAAAACTCGCAAGATAAAAATATAAGAAGATATGCAAGGGAAATACATTTTTGATGAACTAGAGATTGTTATGAAGATAACCACAAGCTCTATATCCTCACATGGACAAGATCCAAAAACAACCAAGAAAGATGATGCTATGTATGCAAAGGTTTGAGCTCTCTCTGAAAGATATAAACAAGCTACTCACTCGAGAGCCCCTCTTGATAGTACGGCTATCTATCTGATGGCCTGCAAGTGCACAGGTTCATCAAAGCAAGATTTCGGAGAAGTATTAATTCCAGTTTTTATATCGATCCCAATAAGGATCCTAGGTAAGTGTTTTTATGCGGCATTTGTATCGCAGTCAAGGTGTCACCGGTCTTGATTGAATTGACTGCAATTGTTGAAGGTGGAAAGTGGTGAGTGAATAATAGAGGAAACTTACATAAGAAAAAACGAGAATTAGATAACATAAAAGTAAAGACAAGAAAGGTGTTCGAGGTTCATGCAAATGAGAATTTAGACGCGAAGAGAAACGGTTCATGGTAATAGTGAAAGTACCAGATAAATAAAATGGAATTAGTGATTGTGATATTTATTATTGTTAAGTGAGTAGGCAAACAACCCATATACCGACTGGAAGTCCTCATGGCCAATTCTTCCCAGTCTCAATGATCCATTTTCTTGTTACCATGGCAATGGTCAACTTATTAATTAAGGTCTTCCGACCAGATCAAGGCTTTAATCTTGTTGGTTCCTTGTTGTTGTTACATCCCAAAACTCTAATCCAAGGTTATTAAGATCCAAATCATCAAATTTAGAGTTAACAAAAACTTTTCCATTTAAAAATAATTAAGCATTCATATGTGTGTGCATTTAAATTAGAAGTTGTTTTGAATTGCCATGTTTAAGTGATCCATTGGTTGTAAAATGATTCTAAGATGAATTAAACATCATCTAGATCATTTCCAAACAAATCTCAAAGAAAAACAAATCAAAAAGAATAAAATAAGCAAATGGTCACTTTTATCATTTTAATCACCATGCCTACTTTAGCTATTCCTAGAACTTAAATCCTAACAGAAACAATTCTTGTTCTTTGCACCCCTTGCTAGTACAATTGGTGATGTACCAAGACCCACTTTGTTTCACCCCAAAAACTTTCAAACACTAAATTTAAATGACATTTGAAAATAGAATCCAAATCATATGAGAAGATCCCACTTGTGGAAAAACCAACCAAACCAATTCACCTTGACAATTCCCAGCAACCAGAGACTACCAAGCATAAGATCAGATCACACACCAAAAATCTTTTCAAAATTCGAATTTAAACTTCTTGCGGCCATTGTGTCGAACACCTGGCAGGCAGAATCAAAATGGCCTAACTTATACGGTTTTTGATCAAATTTGGTCGAGCCATTTGAACCCAATTCAAGTTCCTTGTCTCCCTCAGACCCAACCAAGCCATCCAAGACCTACCCAATGGCCTAGGGCAATAGTGCCGAGCCACCTCGAGCCCTCCATGCCGGCCGACCATGGGCAATCCCCAGCAGACCGCCCCGAGCTCGCCCACGACGCCTAGGAGGTAGGCAAGGACACACCACCGCCCTCTGTCCCCTCCTCGAGCGGAGCCGAGCCATGGACCACCCGCAGAACGCCGCGCCCAGAACGTCTGCACCATGCCGAGCACGCGCCAGAGCACCGTGCTCGACAAGCGTGCACACGCTGCGCCTCGACCGCAGCCCGCGCGCACCGCTTCGCCACGACCCCAGGAACCGCCCGGACATGCCCGTTCGCCGCCACTTTACCTGTAGCCCCCGTGCGCTGCGTCGAACGCCGCCTCTGCCGCGCAGAGCACCAGCCACACCCAACCAAATGCCACCGCCCCTAGCCCCGCCTTTATGCCGTAGATGACCGCCAGCAGACCGCGCACCGTCCCCTACCTCCAGCCACGACGATAGCATGATGTACCGCCCTCGCTGGAGACGCCAGCCAATCCCGTTCGGTCGCTTCGTCGAACTATAAATAGAGGCCACCCCCAGCCTCATTCTGCACACCATCTCACTCCCCTCTCTCCACTGATCCTTCCACCCCATCCCCAGAGCAAGGCGGGCCGCCGTTTGTCGGAATTTTGCCAGAGCTTGCCGCAGCAGAGGAGGAGAGGCGCCATTGATTGCGACTGTCCCAGGAGCCGCCACGACCATGCCTAGAACCGCCGTCGTCCACCAGCTCGATCGCCCCCATCGCCACGTCTAGCTGGAGCCCTGGTAAGCCCCCACGTACCCCCCACTGTGCCGCGTTAGGGTTAGTTCTCGCCGGAGCTGTTCACCGGAGACGATGCATGTCAGCCGTCGATCTGTCGTCTAATCGCACGGCTGAGATTGCTCTGTATCGCTTCAGTTAGAATTAGTCGTTGACATGTGGGACCCCCCTGTCAGTTGCCCTCTACGCCGCGGGGCGCCACTGGGCCGGTCCATTTCCTTTCCCGCGCGACCCAGTTAATTCAAATATAGATTTTTCTATTTAGTTTTAAACTCAATTCTGTCCCTTAGTTCAAAAATCAATTTAGGAAGATTTCCTGAACCAAATTGAGTGATTCCAATTTTGTTGGAAAGCCTCTGAAAAGATCTATCCGAGCCTGTTGGATTTAATTCATTTAGAGTTAGAGATCTCTCCTAGTAAAAATAACAAGACAGAAGCATTTTCACATTCAAACATTTTTATAAAATCAACCATAATAGCTTTTGAGTTGATTCCAACTCTCAAAAATCACATTTCACCATACCTATCTAAATATGTAATAATATTAAGGTTTACATGCAGTGACTTTGGACTAGTACCAAAATAATGCTATGTAGGCATTTCTAGTCACTTTAAATCATTAAATATTAAACTTAAACTTATTAAAATGCGATCCAACATTTAAATCACATTCCCATATGTTAGAATATGTGGTGGTGACATGTGTCCACATGATCCCATATTTTAATTGGAGAATATTAAATCTTAGTTAATTTCAATGAGTAGAAATTACTTTTCTCAAATAAAAAGAATAAAACTAGTTCATTAAACCTGGTGATGCTTATGATGATAATAGATCATCAAATATGTGCCATAATGTGCTAAGTAGACTAGTTAAGTATTGTTTGGTGATTGTGCACTCCATATGTATTTATAGACGATCGTACCGACCAAGCTTACGAGGAGGAGGAGTTCTACCAAGAGGAGGAGGAAGAAACCTTCAACCACTGCACCAACCAAGGCAAGCTAGCACTATACCAGTGAACCCTTGCAAGCTAACCCTTGCAATCTAGATAACCTAAGCAATGGCATTAGGCATGCTTTGGTTATACCACTTGACTTTTACCTACCCCAAGTTTTATTTCCGAGCTTTTACTTTTTTACTTTATTAAAGTCCTTTACTTGTTTTGAAGGTAGCATAAAAAGTATAAAACTTGACCTATCTAGATAATCTTAGATGTGATTCTATGGCGTGAGATTGAGATTAGCATCCCACCTTAGTGAACACACTTAACTTAGTAGCTTAGAGCTAAATCAAAACCTGAGTCACTTTAGATGGGAACACTTGGTGAAAATGAATTGTGAAAACCTTGGAATGATGAGTCATTCTATTGGGATGTTTTGACATGTGTTGAGAAACATAAATGGATTTTTCTATTTAGGTTTAAACTCAATTCTGTCCCTTAGTTCAAAAATCAATTCAGGAAGATTTCCTGAACCAAATTGAGTGATTCCAATTTTGTTGGAAAGCCTTTGAAAAGATCTATCCAAGGTCGTTGGATTTAATTCATTTAGAGTTAGAGATCTCGCCTAGTAAAAATAACAAGACAAAAACATTTGCACATTCAAACATTTTTATAAAATCAACCATAATAGCTTTTGAGTTGATTCCAACTCTCAAAAAATCACATTTCACCATACCTATCTGAATATGTAATAATATTAAGGTTTACATGCAGTGACTTTGTACTAGTACCAGAATAATGCTATATAGGCATTTCTAGTCACTTTAAATCATTAAATTAAACTTAAACTTATTAAAATGTGATCCAACATTTAAATCACATTCCCATATGTTAGAATATGTGGTGATGACATGTGTCCACATGATCCCATATTTTAATTGGAGAATATTAAATCTTAGTTAATTTCAATGAGTAGAAATTACTTTTCTCAAATAAAAAGAATGAAACTAGTTCATTAAACCTGGTGATGCTTGTGATGATAATAGATCATCAAATGTGTGCCATAATGTGCTAAGTAGACTAGTTAAGTATTGTTTGGTGATTGTGTACTCCGTATGTATTTATAGACGATAGTATCGACCAAGCTTACGAGGAGGAGGAGTTCTACCAAGAGGAGGAGGAAGAAAACTTCAACCACTACACCAACCAAGGCAAGCTAGCACTATGCCAGTGAACCCTTGCAAGCTAACCCTTGCAATCTAGATAACCTAAGCAATGGCATTAGGCATGCTTTGGTTATACCACTTGACTATTACCTACCCCAAGTTTTATTTCCAAGCTTTTAGTTCTTTACTTTATTAAAGTCCTTTACTTGTTTTGAAGGTAGCATAAAAAGTATAAAACTTGACCTATCTAGATAACCTTAGATGTCATTTTATGGCATGAGATTGATATTAGCATCCCACCTTAGTGAACACTCTTAACTTAGTAGCTTAGAGCTAAATCAAAACCTGAGTCACTTTAGATGGGAACACTTGGTGAAAATGAATTGTGAAAACCTTGGAATGATGAGTCATTCTATAGAGATGTTTTGACATGTGTTGAGAAACACAAATGGTTTATGATGATGAAAATGTTGAGGCATGAGCCTTAGCCCTTTTACAAAAACTGATGGTTGGATTCGGATGCGATGCCATTCCAATTTTACCGTACAACCACAATACCTGAATTGGGTAAGGCTTAGCCAGAAGTTTATATGCATTAGTATTAGTTCCCTCGCGGGAGAGGTTTGAGCTGAGGCTACCTCTCGATGTTGTCCACCTATGCAGTGCCCAGGATGACAGATGGTCATGGTTGGGAGGCCATGCTCATAGGAGAGGTGCTTCTACTAGGATGTGTAAAGGGAAGGTTATGTTTGATTATCTGCATACTAAGTATGATGATTCAGGGTTATCCCTGACAGATGTATCGAATCTTGTGGTGAAAGTGTACCACCTCTACAGAGTGTCAAACTATTCGAATAGCCACGTCCGCGGTTATGGACAGTTGGAGTGGCCATACTGTTTCGTTGTCAGATATTTTCAAAATGACTTATGAAATGAATGATGAATCTTGACTTGACCACAACAAGGTTGTGACTATGACACTAGCTTCCCAACTTAAGTGATTCTAGAACTTTGTTTTATCTCTCTTTATTTCTGAACTCAGCTTAGGTTTCAAACTTAACTTTACAAATAAACCTAGAGTTAGCATTTCCCACTAGAACTATCTTACTTGTTAGTAGTAGTTTGCGAGTACTTAAAGAGTACTCATGGCTTTTGTTCTTGGCTATTCTCATGGCCAGACTATGAAGGAGACTACCAAGATGAAGGACAGCAGGACGGCTATGATAACAAGGACTATCTCCCATCGTCAGCATTGCCTGTGACTCTGAAGATAGAGCCCACCGCTATGCTTATTATTTATTCCGCTGCTTGTTGTATTAAGACTGGATCATGAGATCATTTATTCGTGTAAGACCTTGTTATGGTTTGTAATGGATGATGTACTGTGATATCCAATCTGTTATGTCTCGCAAAAATGGTAATCCTGGGATTGTGATGTATGACATAACAGGCATCTGGGATTAAAAATCCGGGTGTTGACAAGTTGGTATCCGAGCCATCCTGACCATAGGAGACCCTAGTTAGAATGGACGTCCAAACAAAAACTTAATTTCAAAACCAAAGTGAGTATTTATGAAAAACTATTTCCTCTCTTATCCTTGGGAATTCATTCTTTCTCAAAAATTCATGTTCCTCCAATTCTTACATTACTACCTAAAATTTGACACACTTGATCACTTCACTAACTTCCTCATCCTAAATTCTTGTAGATGGAGACTCAGTTCAGCAAGTTCTACCAGTTGGGAAACAGAGGCCAACTGATCTTCGAGAGGGATCTAGATTCACTGTCTGAGTTATTGGGACGCCCATATCCGGAGTTTCTTGGAGCTCAACTTCCTGGAACCGCAGGAGGAGATTTACAATGGCTAGTCACTGCTGATCTTCGAGGAAGCATAGAAGCACCAACGTCCGGGAAAATCCAATTCTCCGTAAGAGAGAACAACTAGCTAGATGGATTAGCCAGGGTAATACATGAAGCTCTCGCACGTCTATGTGCCCTCAGTGTCAACCAAATCCAAGGAACCCGCTTTGCACACTATGCAAGGCGTGACTTCATGGGAATGCCAATGGACATGCCAAGTCACCCAGAGTTGAAGCGTCAAGTGGATAACCTTGACTTCCTGCTGTATGATCGCCAAAAGGAATTGGACAACGCTAGGGAGTTTGCCAACCACAACCGTGCCATTGCTGCCTAGAAGGCCCAGACTTTCTCACTGCTTGTCAAGGACCGTCAGTCTCTTTGCCTCCAGCGTGAAAAGAAGGATCGCACTATCACCCGTCTTCGCAAGAAGGTGGCCGACCTCGAGAAGACCATCAAGGAGCAAGAAGCTCAGCTTGTAGCAAAGGAAGAAGAAGAGGAAGGGGAAGACATCCAGGAAGATATGGATTCTTACCTCAGCAATGATGATGACTTTCTGGAGGAGGAGGCCGTGGACTTCTACACCGACGATGACGACTCCGACTTCATCGAAGATGAGTAGTGCACTAGATCACTATCGTAGCATGAGATGTATCGGTCCCATTGTATCATAGCTTACAGAATGGTTCTTAAAACCATCTGTTTTTCTTTGATGTTGTGGTGTGTGTGTGTTTGTATCGTGTGCTTGCTTGAATGAATGAAATGAAGTTAGTTGCAAAACCTGAGTCAAACTCGAAGTTTTAGCTTTGAAACCAAAACCATGAACCTTAGAACTTTCCCTCTTACCCCTCTATCTACCTCAATCTTCAGATGACTCGTGGAAACCCCGGAGGGAGCAGCTCATCGTAAGACCCAATGCTGCAGATTATGCAAATGTTAGTTGCAGAACATGAAGCAAGCAGGGCAGAGTGCCAGGCCAACTTAGCAACACTGCAACAGATAGCCCAGATGGCCCAAAACAACCAAGGGCATGGAAATCAGGATCATCAAGGATCCAAGCTGAAAATTTTCCAGAATACCAATCCCCCAATCTTTAGCACTTTGGAGAACCCATTAGATGCTGATGACTGGTTACAGACGATGGAGAACAATTTGGAAGTAGCCAGAGTTGATGACAATGAGAAAGTTCTCTTTGCCACCCACTATCTGGCAGGAGATGCAAGAGAATGGTGGAACAGCATCCGCCTGATGAACCATGGTCAAGTGATGACATGGGAAGCCTTCAAAATCAAGTTCAGCCGCACCCACGTGCCGCAGGGCCTAGTCACCAGAATGAGGGATGAATTCCGAGAGTTGAAGCAAGGAAAAATGACTGTAGTGGAGTACCGTGACAGATTCCTGTCGCTTGCTAGGTACGCATCTGACGAGATCAACATGGAGGCCAAGAAGAAGGAGAGATTCCTGAACAGACTGCATGATGAGATGCAGACTGTCCTCGTCAACATCCGCTTCGAGGATCTCGAAGAGCTAGTCGACTCTGCCATTCAGATGGAAGGGAAGATTAACCAGGCAAACGACAACCGCAAATGTCGTATGATGCACCAAGCTGGATCCAACAGTCACCAGAAGTACCGTCCCAACCCGTCTGCTGGATTTGCACCAAGAAACAACCGACCCCCAATGTCTCGCCCAAGCTACCCCAACCGTAGCAGAGGCAATATGAAGTCCGGAGGAAACAACAACAACCCTGGCAATAACAGCAATTTCAACCGTGCCCCTCTCAAGAGCAACAACAACAACACTACACCCAGAACTAGAAGCAATGCTGTGCCCGTCGCAGCTAAAGAAAAGTCTCAGATCACCTGTTTTGAGCATGGAGTGAAGGGTCACTATTCCAATGAGTGTCCCAAAAAGATTGCCGCCACTGCCAACGTGAATGCCCCAGCTGAACAGCAGCGTCGTGTTTAACCAGGGAGAAGATTTGCCCCAAGGAACCCTCACAACCGCAACGGTCGTCTCTTCCACATGAACGCCGAAGAAGCCCAAGAAGCGCCAGATGTAGTGCTGGGTATGTTTTCTGTCAACTCAGTTTTAGCAAGAGTGTTGTTTGATTCTGGAGCATCGCATTCATTTGTCACCGAAGAATTTGCTTGCACTAGTAAGATCCACCCAACCAACTTGAAGCATGTCATGATAGTTCAAATTCCCGGTTCAACTACAAAAGCTAGAAAAATTTGCAAAGCTGTGCCTATCAGAATACATGGGATAGATTTTTATGCCAACCTAGTAGTACTTGGAACCAAAGGATTGGAAGTAGTACTAGGTATGGACTGGATGTCAAAGCATAAAGGACTGATAGACTGTGCCAAAAAAGCCATCACCATGACCAGTAGCTCCGGAGTAACAATAGAGCACATATTTGAAACCTTACCTCATCAATTCAAGTGCAACAAGAGTCTAGCCCTACCAACCATAGACCAAGTCAGAGTAGTCTGTGAATACCCCGACGTATTCCTAGATGAATTGCCAGGTATGCCCCCGGATAGGGATATTGAGTTCATTATCGAAATAATCCCCAGAACCAGACCCATAACCCCTCAGAGTTAGTAGAACGTGCGTCTGGCCTGCTCCTCCTACTCTTGTCTGCCAGATAGTGGGTGGCAAAGAGAACTTTCTCATTGTCATCAACCCCTCAGAGTTAGTAGAATTGAAGAAGAAGTTGGATGCTATGTTAGCAACAGGCTTGATTCAACCAAGCGCATCGCCATGGAGATCACCAGTGTTATTCATCGACAAGAAAGATGGAGGCAACCGTTTGTGCACCGATTACAGAAAGCTGAATGACGTCACCATCAAAAACAAGTACCATTTGCCAAAGATAGAGGATCTATTTGATCAGTTGACTGGTGCCCAGGTATTCTCAAATATTGATCTTAGGACTGGTTATCACCAACTTAAGATTCGTGCAACGGATATTCCGAAGACCGCCTTTACTACTCGTTATGGTTTATACGAGTATACAGTTATGTCTTTTGGATTAACCAATGCCCCTGCTTATTTCATGAATCTCATGAATAAGATCTTTATGAATTTTCTAGATAAGTTTGTCGTTGTGTTTATCGACGATATCCTTATCTACTCCAAGTCAGAAGAAGAGCATGGGCAGCATTTAAGGATCATCCTTGAAACCCTGAGAGAGCATCGGTTATATGCCAAGTTCAGCAAATGTGAGTTTTGGCTGAAAGAAGTAGGATTCCTAGGACATATTGTGTCTGCCGGAGGAGTCTCTGTTGATCCCACCAAGATCAGAGATGTCAAAGAATGGGAAGCTCCAACCACTCAAACCCAAGTCCGTGCATTTCTCGGATTAGCGGGATACTACCGCAAGTTCGTGGAAGGATTTTCTAGCATCGCCAGATGTGACATCCCAAGGTTTCAATCCCCACCTTTTGATCATGTTTGTGCATTTCTTACCTTCATCATACATGAATCATATTTATTTGTTGGCATTTGACTTGGTTCTTGATATAACTGTATTTGGCTTTTATTAAATTTGATATAATGCCCAATTGGAGTTCTGGGCATCTCTCTTTATTTCCTTCCTACCACTAACATTTGACCATCATCATCTCCTTTTATTCCATCTTATATATGTGGGCTTTTTGTTGGAATTATTTGCATTTTAATTCTTGCCACCTATACATCTATACATAATCCCCATTGTTCTATTATTGCATTTTGTTTGTGTTTTCTTGTTGATCTTTCTTTTTCTCCTACCTATTCTTCCATATGTGTATATACCCATATACACATATTAATCTCTCTAATCTTTTTAATCCTCCTAAAACCCCACATATTCCTGATCTAACTAACCATCTAACTAGACCTAATCCTACCTAGTAGCAAGCAACCTAGCTAACAGCAGCTAGCACTAACGCACACGCACGCGCAGCAGCAACGCACGTCCCAGCTCGCGTGAACCCTCTCTCTCTTCAGATAAAGCAGCAGCAGTTGGCACCTTGTCCTCATCTCCTCCTTCTTCTTTTTCTCCAAGCAAGAGAGCCCACGCCATGGTCGCCTCGTCGCTGTCCCCTTCTCCTTCCTAGTCCAACCACCAACCTCGCCATCGACCACCGCTAGCTGGAGCTCGTCGGAGCAGACAAGAGTAGGAGGAGCAGGCCAGACGCACGTTGCTCGTCACCGTTGCCGCACTCTCCTTCCTCGCCGTCGTCGCCTCGCCGTCGAGCCACCTCCTCCGACCACCCCGCGGTGAGCCGCCGCCTTCCCCTCTCTGTCCCTTGTCCTTCCCTGTTGTCCCCTCGCTCGCGCAGCTCGCCATCGCGCCCGCGCGCAGCCGCTGGAACGCGTTCGACAGCAGCAGCGACAACACGTACCTCTCACAGGTCGCCCCTTCCTCAATTTTTCCTGGCACCCTTGTTGATCCTTTGCGAAAGCTCCGAACACCAAACTTGTTCTCTTGAGAACCATCTTTCCAATGCAAGAAACGATGCTCGATTTGGAGTTTCACAGCCGAAGAAATCATCTGTTGAAGTCAGGACAAAAATAATTCGTTTATCTGTTTTCCTATCAAAAACTGAATCTGCTCTGTTCCTTCTAGATTTCCGGCGTCCACAGTCTTCATCTGAGGAAACACCCTTCACCAAAGTTGCAGATCCTGAGTATATCTCCATCTTTCGTTTTTGCAGATTATCCAATTTCTTGCTAGTTTCGCTGGAATCTTGATCTGAAGTCGGGAACGTATTCTGTGATTTTTGTCCAAAACCCTGAACCCACTCTGTATCTCCGTGTTTTCCGGCGCATACAGGCCCCAGTTGAAGAAACTTCCTCCTGCAAAGTCGTATATCTTCGCGAGATCTACAACTTTTATTTTTATGAAATCTCCAAATTCCTCACAGAATCGTCGCCATCATCAGTTAAACTCCGAACGTTTTATCTGTCAATTTTAGATCTAATCTAAATCCATCCTGATATGTTTCTGTACTTTTGCAATCAAGCCCTGACAGATTTCGGACCTCAAATCATAGTCCAACCGACTAGCACCAGTTGGGCCGGCCCAGATCCCCTTCGCGCCGCATGTGAGCAGCGCCTAGCAACTCCCATGGGCCAAGATCCATCCCGTTAGCCCATCTTCCACTCCCTTTTCCTTTTACTTTTCTTTTTATTCAAATCTATTCAAATTCTTTCAAACTCAAATATTTTCCAAACGAGACTTCGATTTTTCAAATAATTTAAACATGAAAAGTAAATGATTTTTGGATATGAATAAAATTGCATAAGTGAAATTTTCACAGAAACACCCCCAACTATTACAACATTGACATTTTTACCCTTTTGACCCTAAAATGCAATTTAATAACTTTTTACTCGTAATTCCAAATTTGACAAATGATATGTCCAAATCGATCAGCTCGACGATACGAAGCCAACCGTGTTATTCGTTTGTTCTTTTGCAGCATGCATCATCATTTCCTAATGAAATTTGCACCCGTACACCTAAGTAACATGTGGCCGATTTACTTTATTACTATGCCCTTGTCCCTCGGCCACTTAAACTTGAATCATTAAACATATCGCATCATATGCTGCCATGCTACATTATTGATTGCATTGCATCGTTCATGTGTGGATTGCGTTATTTTCTTTTATGTATGGCATTTGGTTCTTCTCGGTAGAAGGCGAGCCCAACGAGTACCAACAGGAGTTTGAACAGTCTTACAAGTACCGTCTCGATCTTGAACCGACTCCGTCCTTTGATCAGTCAGGCGAGCATCTCCCCCTCTTCTACCTATTTTGCATTTATAGACTTTACTTCCTCCTATTGATCTATTTCTATCCTTATTGTCTATGCGTTAGTACCGTTCCTAGGATCCCCCCTCAACTGGGAATGTTCGTTTGCGGTACCAAACTTAGTGGGTGAGCACACCGCGGTACTCGAGTTGCCATCAATCGCGCGGAGGGGCCATAGTAGATTCGCCAATTGTCCAGAAGGGCCAAATGAGGGTGAATACAAATCTAACGGCCAAACGGTCGTTTGAACCAAACGAAAAACGGTTGAACTCAAATACCGCCGTTAGGTCAACTCTTCTTGGCCCGCCATGTCAGTATTTCCCGTTATCTTTTGCGGTCGTGGACTAGCTTACCCCTGCGTGGACCAGATCCCTGAGTGGACGAGATCTATTTCTTTGCTCTGCTCTGGTCTTCTCCCCTGCTCCCCTTCCCATAACATTTTCTTAGCTCCGGCTGCTCGTCTCAGATCGGAGCTCACACTTGCTCTAATTTGCGTCTCCGCCATGTCCGGTCAACCTCCCACGCCTCTAATCGAAGCTCACAGCCATCACCGTTGCATCGTCCGCCGTATTGGAGCTTCGTGTCCCTGGACTAATATCTCGCCTCTGGCTAGTCCTTCTCGCACGGCGGAGCGCGTCCCGTCGGGCGATCCAGGTCGGCGACCGGCCTCGGGAAGTTGCGTGCTGCCGCGCACCCCAGGCATGGTAGCCCTGGCACAACAATTTGACGACCATGCTCTCATGGCCACCGTGCTAGGCGTCCGTCCCGCCATGTCACCGGCAGAGTTGCTATCGACTTTCAGGTCTCGTTTTGGGATCAGACGAAATGAGGTCAACATTGAGGTATGCACGCCGCCATTCGATTTTTTCGTCCGGTTCGAGCACAGCTCAGACACCGAGCGTGTTCTGCATTCTTCCCGTTCTTTCGAGTGCTGCGGGGAGAAAATGAGCTTCATGCGTTGGCATCACGCCTGTGGGTGGGACGATCGCTTGGGGCAGCTTCGTTTCTTCTCCAAACTCGGCTTTGACGGCCTCCTATTGGATGCTTGGGAGCCGGAGGCCCTCAAGAAGGTCGTCAGTTGCCTTGGCGGCGAGATGGTGGAAATCGTGCCACCGAGCGACAGATGGGTCATCGAGGTAAAGGCGTGGCTGAAAGATCCTGACGTCGTTCCTAAGATGTACGAGGTGCAGATTCCAAGCAGGGCAGGACGACAGCTTTGCTGGAAGCACCCGGTCATCATCCACCTGGAGGAGGTTCTGGACTCAGTACATGGCATTCAGGGCCCCGAAGAGGCTGCCAGAAAGCGCCCTCGTCGCCTGCAGTGTTGGCCTGGAAGGATCGATGGCACAGGACCGCCACCGTTTCGCGACGGGGCACACAGTTTCAATGGGGGGACCGGGCTTGGACGAGATGGTGGTTCTGATTTCCCTCGAGTGAAGACAGAGCTCTAGTGAATTGCCGTGGTATGTGTGGCTAATGAATTTGTAGTATGGAGAGCGTAGCAGGAAATTAGCATTGACTAAAAATATGTAATAGTTTGAATCGATGTAGTACGTGTGTGTAATAGTTTGAAGTAGTATGTGTGTGTAATAGTTTGAATCGATGTAGTATGTGTGGGTAATGAATTTGATGTAGTTTGTGTGCATGTAATAGTTTGAATCGATGTAGTTGAACACTGTGCTTTATAATTTCTGTGAATAACCAAGGACAACCTCATGAAAAGAGGGTGGTCTGGCAATGAGCAATATCAATTCTGTGGATGCCAGGAAAATGCAGTCCATCTCCTCTTTAAGTACTCCCTCCGTTTCAAAATATAAGATGTTTTAGCTTTGTGAATGGAGCGTATCTAGACATCTTTTAGTGATGGTGCTTTCTAAACCTAGATGAACCTACATACTAAAAGGGGACTAGATACACTTCATTCACAAAGCTAAAACATCTTATATTTTGAAACGGAGGGAGTACAAGGTAGCTACATTTGTAACACGTTGAATTGTAGGACCATTTTGCATGCAACACAAGACAAAGGAAAAAATGGTTTACAGCACAGACAGCATACGCAAAATCTGTAGTCTGGGATAAAAAGATGCCAGTTAACTGGATTGAACCACGACTATTGAAGGAAATAGGTACTTGATAGTATTTGCTTACAACAGTAGTACTTCCATACAAAAGGGTCTTATACCTACACAAAAGTGGGCTAAACTTCCTACTAGTTTATAGAACAATTCGTCAGCATTTCATCTACAAAAGCCATTCTTCAGTCTGAACTTAACTATTCTGCACTAAAGAAACTACAGATCTCCACCAGAAAAGTTGGCTGGCCAATTGCCTTGAGAGGACATAAGTTCTTTGATCATTTAACCCAAACTGATCTATTGTCTTCCTGCCAAACTACAAGAAATCTGCATCGTTCATGCACGAGCGATTTGCGTGCCCCAGTCCCGGTTCAGTTGGACCATCTGCGCCGCCGCAACGATTTCTTCGAAACTGAAATTCGACATCTCCTTCTCGGGATCGTAGGTCCGTGTAAACTCGAACCTGAATTCCGGGGCTGAGCTGATGCCCACTGCTGGCTCCGGCTGTCGAACAATCCAGCATGCTGAGTGTAGACGCTTGCTCGCCGCCACGGTACGGCCTTCGACGGTGCGTAGGATGGAGCGTCTTTGCCGCAGACGGCGTGCTCCCAGCCTACGCCACTGAGGTAAGGTAGTCCACGCTGAAGCGTGGACGCGAGAGTTCCTAGACCTTGGCGCTGCCCTGTTCGAGGGTGTGTACCCTCGGCGGCGGCATGCTCTCATGAACGATTTGATACGTACCTTGTTCCCATTGCCTAGAGCATGTCGTAATGCCGCCGCGCAATTTCTCCACATCGCTCTCTTGCCCCTGCTTGCCGCATCTGGCGCCGACGACGACGCAGTCGTCGCCGCGGTCGATTCGGCACATTCGGGAAATTCATTCGCCTGGCAGGGCAATGGGAGACCGGCCTTGAAGTAGAGCTTCATGGCCTGCCCTAATACTTCTTTAAGTGGTAAAATTAGATTGGCAAGTTTTGATCAAACAGACTGACATGTGGGACCCGCTAAAAATTCCGTGAAGCGCTCCCCATGCATAGTGCGCTGACAGGTGGCATGTTTTCTGACAGGCGGGCTCGCCTCCTCCACCTACGACGGCGCGCGTCCCAGGTTCGAGGGTTGGTGCCGCCCACCAACACATTAATGTGCAATTTTCCATGCTTTGTCGCAACCAGCTCCGGTCCGCTCCTCTCCTCTTCTCCTGCCGCCGCCACTCCGCTCAGTCGTGCACCGCTCTCGTCGTCCCCTTGGGTCGTCGTCCTCCCGCCCTCCCCTCCCTGTCATCCCCTCACGTCCCCTCCCCTCCCCTCCCTGCCCTGTCTCCTTGCTGCCGCCCACCGCCCAGGTGCGTCTGGAAACAAAAACCGAGAGTTGGACGTTAGGTTATGGGCCCAACAACGCTGGTGATCCGGATCCCGCTCGGAGATGGATCCTGCGAGGCTTGAGAGCATGGATATGGGTCCTGCACGGCTGGAGAGCACGGAATCTCCTTCAAGTCTAGAGAGCACATAGGACAACGAAACAGGGGGAGAGGTAGTGAGGTGCAGAGCTTTGGAGGTATGGAGCCCGGAGAAGGTGCCGTGCGTCCACATTGAAAGGTAAGAACCGTGATTCCTTATCTGCATACCCCAATTAGCGTTTATAGTCCCATGGTGATGCCAAGGATATGGGTTGGTAACCGCAGGACGTCTATACAGCTTGTCCTTGAGCATGATGCTTTGTCAAGCGAGCATGAAGGCACTGAAACGTGTGGCGGTGCAGATGATGATGAGAAAGAATATCCAGACGTGGTTGCTGACCCTGATAGAATGGAGAGTAGGGAATATTTGGTTGATTCGAACTTTGAGCCTAACTATGGGACTGATGAGGAAGAGGAATGTGAATATGTGGAAATGGGATGTAGATATGACGACGAAGACGTGGACAGGCCAGTGATACACTTTGACAGGGACAATCCTACAATTGATGAGGGGACTGTCTTTGATAATGTGGAGGACTGTAGATATGCAGTTGCAACCTATGCGATCAGAGTTGGGTTCGAATTTATCATTGAAAAGAGCGACCAAAAGAGATTTAGGGTGCACTGTAGGGAAAGTAATGTGTGTAAATGGAGATTACATGCATCTCTAATGCGGGGTGGACACCCATTTCAGGTTACAATAGCTACATTTAGTTTCAGTCTTTCTCATATTTATTCTGCTAATAACTAGCTCTGAATTATTTGGATTCTTATCGAATGCAGATCAAAGTAAACACGAAGGAACACAACTACCCTAATACTTCTTTAATTGGTAAAATTAGACCGGCGACTACCAAGTGGATTGCTGCTACTGTACTTGACTGGGTGAGGCAGGATCATAACATTGGACCAGCTGAACTCAGAGCAAAGATTAGCAAAAAGTTTAACGTTCTGATTCCTTATCACAGAGTCTTTGATGGGAAGGAGATGGCTCTAGACTTCATTCAAGGCAAGTGGAATGACAGTTTTCATATGTTGTATAGTTTCAAAGCTCAGGTAGAGAAAACATCACCTGGTAGTGTTGTTGACATCGATTACGAGGTTGTGAAAGGGAGAGAGAAGGTCTCGAGGGGGGTCAGGTATAAGCAGGCAGATAAGATATGCTTCAGGAGATGTTTTGTCTGCCTGAAGGCATGCTGGAAGGGGTTCCTAGACGGCTGCAGGCCATACTTGGCAATAGGCATAACTTCTTTAACAGGGAAGTTCAGGGGACATGTTGCTTCTGCTTGTGCTTTGGACGGGTATAATTGGCTTCTACCCATAGCTTATGCTGTTCTTGAGGGTGAATCAAATGAAAGATGGACATGGTTCATGCAGAGACTACGAGAAGTAATTGGTCACCCTGAAGGCTTGGTGATACACACCGGTGCATCCGAGGGTCTTGAGAATGCTGTTGATGCTGTGTTTCCTGGGGTTGAGCATAGGGAATGCATGCGGCACCTCGCTACTAACTTCACGAAGAAGTTCGAAGGAAAGATCTTTGAAGAGGACTTGTGGCGATCAGCATACACATACATCCCAAGCACGCATGCTACTTACTTGCAGAACATGTATGTAGTTCCAAAGGTGAAAAAATACCTTGAGGAACATCACACCAAGCTATGGGCCAGAAGCAAGTTTGGTGAGTTAAGCAAGGTGGATTTTGTATGCAATAATTTGGCAGAGAGTTTCAATGATAAGATTTCGGGCATGAAGACACTTGGAATTGTTATTTTGTTGGATGCAATAAGACAGTGCATAATGATGAAGATAGATTTAAGGCAAAGAATTTCTGCAAGAAATTTTTTAGTCCATAAAATAGTTCCAAAGGTGGTTATGTTACTGAATGCAAGAACCAGGGCAATGAGAATGATAAAGATGAGGGTGGTCAGAAGTATTAGAACATTGGCTGAGGTTTATGCAGAATACAAGCATGGAAGTGAACGGAGGTACACTGTAGACATTGGAAACAAGACTTGTTCATGCAGGCAGTGGCAGATTACTAGTCTGCCATGTCACCATGCAATTTACTTCATCTTAAAGCTTAGAGGTAACGGAGCTGAAATAGAGAACTATGTCGATAACTATTTCTCCGTGGACAAGTTTGCTGCAACTTATGCAGAAAACGTACCACCTATGGCCGATGAAAATGATTGGGAGATTGTCGATCCAGGGTTCAAACTTCAACCACCAGTTCTTAGGAGGCCACCTGGGAGGCCTAGAAAGCTAAGGATCGTAGCCTCCACCGATAAAGGTCCAATGCTTGGTGCTAGGAAAAGGAAATGCGGACGTTGTGGTGGATTCGGCCATATCAAGAGGTTGTGCAAAAACCCAGTTACACATGCTATTGTCCCTGTTCACACCCCGGTGGTAGAAAATGAGGCTTCTCAGCCAGAACTGGCGGAAGAGCAGCGTGAAGACAGTGATGAACACTCGGAGGAAAACATACGTAAGCAGCCAATTTATGAAGAAGTGGATGTGCTGGCGAGAAAAGGGTGTGAAAAGAAACAAAAGGGTAAGCGGAACGAGCAGGAAAGGGCAAATAATGGAGGTGTATTAGAATATGAAGAAGTTGCAGGGGTGATTGAGGATGTTCTTCAGGATCTTTCGACTAACTGCAGGAGAAATAATAAATCCCTGCCAATTTCATCTTTGTACGATTCTCCGGATGAAAGGTAAGCTTAAAAATTGTTTTATTTGCCATTTTATCATTTTTTTATCCTCATCGACTGATCCTTAATGCAGCGTGGGCTAGCAGACTAATAAGAGGAGCAGAAAGATGCGGGGACAGTAACGTCATATGTTGAATTGTATCATTGAAACTAAACTAGTCGTGTCGTCTTTATTTATATCTGGCGCGTGCAACGTGTCTGTGATGGGGTCATGTGGACCAGATTACATTTTTTAAAAATATTATTATATTAATTTTTTACATGCGTTTGGACGCGGCTACTAGTTCCCATCTCCCTTGCATTCCCATCTCCTCTAGCGCACTCCAGAATTATGGCTGTGCCATCAAGAAGCAGAGTCGGCGTATTGTCCCATCAGGTGTGAACGCAATGACTTTGTTTGTTCAGAATTTGACCACTTTTGATTAGTTTGAAAGACAGAAACCTAAAATATGTATCTAGACATGTTTTGGGTATAGACACATTTATTAAATATCTAAAAAAAACTAAGTCAGTTATATATGGACAGGAGTAGTACACTATTACAACACGCTCGATCCCTTCTCGTCAGGCGCACTCCAAATTACGGCTGTGCCATCAAGTGTTGAGAGCAGAGTCAGCGTATTGTCCCATCAGATATGCCAGGGAACGCGCGAACTTTATTTTCAGGATCAGACGAGTTTCGATCGACTAGTTTCAAAGACAAAGACATCTAAAACATGGCCAACATATATAGATTATGACGATAATAGACCATGACTCAGGTGACCCAGATCCAAAGAGCGCATTAAGATACCGTACATAGATTTAATTTATGCTTAAGTGGCCCTAATCGACTATGACGCTCCTGCAGTCTCCATCATTGACGACATTGTCCACGTCGCCGCTAGCCTCCTCCGCGTCGGAATCGATGCCGATGTTCCCGGCAGCGTTCCTCCTCCTCATGGATTCTCCACGGCATGCTGCATCGATAACGGTGGAGGTCGTACGCCCAGGCACTGCCCGGAAGCGCTGCCTCCCTTCGGGGTTGCTTAGATCCGGGTGGATCTCCCACCGGTGGGTTCCGCACAGCTCAATCAACACAGCCCGCTCCTTCTTGAACAGCTTTCGCCAGTACACGCTCGTACGCGAGTACCGCGCCATTGCCCTCTTCCGCTCTGATAGCTGGTGGCGGCGCTCCTCGATTTGCCTCGCCAACGCGTTGTCGTGCAAGAGCAGCGCGATAGGAACCCCGGCGTAGCTGAGCTCGAAGCTGGCCGGAAGTCTCGCTAACGACGGCGTGAGTATGCCGTAGTGGGCGAACATCTGAGCCTCATGCAAGCTGAGTTTCGGCCTCTCCCTCTCCATGGCGATGAAGGAACACGATCTGATTTTCGGCCCCGAGGTTAAGGGGATAAAGGCAAGGACGTAGGCCCAGCGTAGTTGCCACGGCCAATTAGTTCGTAGAACAGACTTCTCGCGGATCGCTCTCGCGAAGGACATCACTATCGTCCATGCACCCCGATCCAGCAGCGCCTAACAATCGGGGATCGGGTCTTCTAGAAGCCCAGAGCGGTTGCTGGTTAGTTCTGCGTCCCGATTGTTTGTGGCCAATGGCGGTAGTTGAAAATAATACACATTTTAATGACACTAGTGGATCCATAGGTGGTATGTGAAAAGAACACACATGCAAAATTACTCTGGTTGTTGTTACTAAAAAGAACACACATGCAATGACACTGGTGGATCCATGGATGGATTGTGAAAAGAGCACACATGCAATGACACTGGTGGATCCATATGTGGTATGTGAAAAGAACACACATGCAATAACACTGGTGGATCCATGTGTGGTCTCTGAAGAGAGCACACATTTCAATGACTCTTGTTGTTGTTAGTAAAAAGAACACACATGCAATGACACTGGTGGATCCATGTGTGGTCTCTGAATAGAACAAACATGTAATAACACTGGTTGTTATTACTAAAAAGAACACACATGCAATGACACTGGTGGATCCATAGGTGGATTGTGAAGAGAACACACAAGCAATGACACTGGTAGATCCATAGGTGGTATGTGAAAAGAACACACATGCAAAATGACTGGTTGTTGTTACTAAAAAGAACACACATGCAATGACACTGGTGGATCCATAGGTGGTATGTGAAGAGATCACACATGCAAAATGACTCTGGTTGTTGTTACTAAAAAGAACACACATGCAAAATGACATTGGTGGGATCCATGGGTGGATTGTGAAAAGACTACACATTTCAATGACACTGGTGGATCCATAGGTGGTATGTGAAAAGAACACACATGCAAAATGACTCTGGTTGTTGTTACTAAAAAGAACACACATGCAATGACACTGGTGGATCCATAGGTTGTATGTGAAGAGATCACACATGCAAAATGACTCTGGTTGTTGTTACTAAAAAGAACACACATGCAAAATGACATTGGTGGGATCCATGGGTGGATTGTGAAAAGACTACACATTTCAATGACACTGGTGGATCCATAGGTGGTATGTGAAAAGAACACACATGCAAAATGACTCTGGTTGTGTTTACTAAAAAGAACACACATGCAATGACACTGGTGGATCCATGGGTGGATTGTGAAAAGATCACACATGCAATGGCACTGGTGGATCCATATGTGGTATCTGAAAAGAACACACATGCAATGACTCTGGTTGTTGTTAGTGAAAAGAAACACACATGCAATGACACTGGTGGATCCATGTGTGGTCTCTGAAGAGAGCACACATTTCAATGACTCTTGTTGTTGTTAGTAAAAAGAACACACATGCAATGACAATGGTGGATCCATGTGCGGTCTCTGAAGAGAGCACACATGCAACGACACTGGTTGTTGTTACTAAAAAGAACACACATGCAATGGCACTTGTGGATCCATAGGTGGATTGTAAAGAGAACACACATGCAATGACACTGGTGGATCCATAGGTGGTATGTGAAAAGAACACACATGCAAAATGACTGGTTGTTGTTACTAAAAAGAACACACATGCAATGACACTGGTGGATCCATGTGTGGTCTCTGTAGAGAACACGCATTTCAATGACACTGGTGGATCCATATGTGGTATGTGAAAAGAACACACATGCAATGACTCTGGTTGTTGTTAGTGAAAAGAACACACATGCAATGACACTGGTGGATCCATAGGTGGTATGTGAGAAGAACACACATGCAAAATGACTCTGGTTGTTGTTACTAAAAAGAACACACATGCAATGACACTGGTGGATCCATAGGTGGATTATGAAATGAACACACATGCAATGACACTGGTGGATCCATAGGTGGTATGTGAGAAGAACACACATTTCAATGACTCTGGTTGTTTTTACTAAAAAGAACACAAATGCAATGACACTGGTGAATCCATAGGTGGTATGTGAAGAGATCACACATGCAAAATGACTCTGGTTGTTGTTACTAAAAAGAACACACATGCAAAATGACTCTGGTTTTTACTAAAAAGAACACACATGCAATGTCACTGGTGGATCCATGGGTGGATTGTGAAAAGAACACACATGCAATGACACTGGTGATCCATATGTGGTATGTGAAAAGAACACACAAGCAATGACTCTGGTTGTTAGTGAAAAGAACACACATGCAATGACACTAGTGGATCCATGTGTGGTCTCTGAAGAGAGCACACATTTCAATGACTCCTGTTGTTGTTAGTAAAAAGAACACACATGCAATGACACTAGTGGATCCATGTGTGGTCTTTTAAGAGAGCACACATACAATGACACTGATTGTTGTTACTAAAAAGAACACATGCAATGACACTGGTGGATCCATAGGTGGATTGTGATGAGAACACACATGCAATGACACTGGTGGATCCATAGGTGGTATGTGAAGAGAACACACATGCAAAATGACTCTGGTTGTTGTTATTAAAAAGAACACACATGCAAAATGACACTGGTGGGATCCATGGGTGGATTGTGAAAAGAAAACACATGCAATCACACTGGTGGATCCATAGGTGGTATGTGAAAAGAACACAGATGCAAAATGACTCTGGTTGTTAGTAAAAAGAACACACATGCAATGACACTGGTGGATCCATGTGTGGTCTCTGAATAGAACAAACATGCAATGACACTGGTAGATCCATAGGTGGTATGTGAAAAGAACACACATGCAAAATGACTGGTTGTTTTTACTAAAAAGAACACACATCCAATGACACTGGTGGATCCATAGGTGGTATGTGAAGAGAACACACATGCAAAATGACTCTGGTTGTTGTTATTAAAAAGAACACACATGCAAAATGACACTGGTGGGATCCATGGGTGGATTGTGAAAAGAAAACACATGCAATCACACTGGTGGATCCATAGGTGGTATGTGAAAAGAACACAGATGCAAAATGACTCTGGTTGTTACTAAAAATAACACACATGCAATGACACTGGTGGATCCATGTGTGGTCTCTGTAGAGAACACGCATTTCAATGACACTGGTGGATCCATATGTGGTATGTGAATAGAACACACATGCAATGACCCTGGTTGTTGTTAGTGAAAAGAACACACATGCAATGACACTGGTGGATCCATAGGTGGTATGTGAGTAGAACACACATGCAAAATGACTCTGGTTGTTGTTACTAAAAAGAACACACATGCAATGACACTGGTGGATCCATAGGTGGATTGTGAAATGAACACACATGCAATGACACTAGAGGATCCATAGGTGGTATGTGAGAAGAACACACATTTCAATGACGCTGGTTGTTTTTACTAAAAAGAACACACATGCAATGACACTGGTGGATCCATAGGTGGTATGTGAAGAGATCACACATGCAAAATGACTCTGGTTGTTGTTACTAAAAAGAACACACATGCAAAATGACACTGCTGTGATCCATGGGTGGATTGTGAAAAGAAAACACATGCAATGACACTAGTGGATCCATAGGTGGTATGTGAAAAGAACACACATGCAAAATGACTCTGGTTGTTACTAAAAAGAACACACATGCAATGACACTGGTGGATCCATGGGTGGATTGTGAAAAGAACACACATGCAATGACAATGGTGATCCATATGTGGTATGTGAAAAGAACACACATGCAATGACTCTGGTTGTTGTTAGTGAAAAGAACACACATGCAATGACACTAGTGGATCCATGTGTGGTCTCTGAAGAGAGCACACATTTCAATGACTCTTGTTGTTGTTAGTAAAGAGAACACACATGAAATGACACTAGTGGATCCATGTGTGGTCTCTGAAGAGAGCACACATGAAATGACACTGATTGTAGTTACTAAAAAGAACACATGCAATGACACTGGTGGATCCATAGGTGGATTGTGATGAGAACACACATGCAATGACACTGGTGGATCCATAGGTGGTATGTGAAGAGAACACACATGCAAAATGACTATGGTTGTTGTTTATAAAAAGAACACACATGCAAAATGACACTGGTGGGATCCATGGGTGGATTGTGAAAAGAAAACACATGCAATCACACTGATGGATCCATAGGTGGTATGTGAAAAGAACACACATGCAAAATGACTCTGGTTGTTACTAAAAAGAACACACATGCAATGACACCGGTGGATCCATGGGTGGATTGTGAAAAGAACACACATGCAATGACACTGGTGGATCCATATGTGGTATGTGAAAAGAACACACATGCAAACTGACTCTGGTTGTTACTAAAAAGAACACACATGCAATGACTCTGGTTGTTGTTAGTGAAATGAACACACATGCAATGACACTTGTGGATCCATAGGTGGTATATGAGAAGAATACACATTTCAATGACTCTGGTTGTTGTTACTAAAAAGAACACACATGCAATGACACTGGTGGATCCATAAGTGGTATGTGAAGAGATCACACATGCAAAATGACTCTGGTTGTTGTTACTAAAAAGAACACACATGCAATGACACTGGTGGATACATGGGTGGTTTGTGAAAAGAACACACATGCAATGACACTGGTGGATCCATAGGTGGTTTGTGAAAAGAACACACATGCAAAATGACTATGGTTGTTGTTACTAAAAAGAAGACACATGCAATGACACTGGTGGATCCATAGGTGGATTGTGAAGAGAACACACATCCAATGACACTGGTGGATCCATAGGTGGTATGTGAGAAGAACACACATGCAAAATGACTCTGGTTGTTGTTACTAAAAAGAACACACATGCAATGACACTGGAGGATCCATGGATGGATTGTGAAAAGAGCACACATGCAATGACACTGGTGGATCCATATGTGGTATGTGAAAAGACATACATGCAATAACTCTGGTTATTGTTAGTGAAAAGAACACACATGCAATAACACTGGTGGATCCATGTGTGGTCTCTGAAGAGAGCACACATTTCAATGACTCTTGTTGTTGTTAGTAAAAAGAACACACATGCAATGACACTGGTGGATCCATGTGTGGTCTCTGAATAGAACAAACATGTAATAACACTGGTTGTTATTACTAAAAAGAACACACATGCAATGACACTGGTGGATCCATAGGTGGATTGTGAAGAGAACACACAAGCAATGACACTGGTAGATCCATAGGTGGTATGTGAAAAGAACACACATGCAAAATGACTGGTTGTTTTTACTAAAAAGAACACACATGCAATGACACTGGTGGATCCATAGGTGGTATGTGAAGAGATCACACATGCAAAATGACTCTGGTTGTTGTTACTAAAAAGAACACACATGCAAAATGACACTGGTGTGATCCATGGGTGGATTGTGAAAAGAAAACACATGCAATGACACTAGTGGATCCATAGGTGGTATGTGAAAAGAACACACATGCAAAATGACTCTGGTTGTTACTAAAAAGAACACACATGCAATGACACTGGTGGATCCATGGGTGGATTGTGAAAAGAACACACATGCAATGACACTGGTGATCCATATGTGGTATGTGAAAAGAACACACATGCAATGACTCTGGTTGTTGTTAGTGAAAAGAACACACATGCAATGACACTAGTGGATCCATGTGTGGTCTCTGAAGAGAGCACACATTTCAATGACTCTTGTTGTTGTTAGTAAAGAGAACACACATGAAATGACACTAGTGGATCCATGTGTGGTCTCTGAAGAGAGCACACATGAAATGACACTGATTGTAGTTACTAAAAAGAACACATGCAATGACACTGGTGGATCCATAGGTGGATTGTGATGAGAACACACATGCAATGACACTGGTGGATCCATAGGTGGTATGTGAAGAGAACACACATGCAAAATGACTATGGTTGTTGTTACTAAAAAGAACACACATGCAAAATGACACTGGTGGGATCCATGGGTGGATTGTGAAAAGAAAACACATGCAATCACACTGATGGATCCATAGGTGGTATGTGAAAAGAACACACATGCAAAATGACTCTGGTTGTTACTAAAAAGAACACACATGCAATGACACCGGTGGATCCATGGGTGGATTGTGAAAAGAACACACATGCAATGACACTGGTGGATCCATATGTGGTATGTGAAAAGAACACACATGCAAACTGACTCTGGTTGTTACTAAAAATAACACACATGCAATGACTCTGGTTGTTGTTAGTGAAATGAACACACATGCAATGACACTGGTGGATCCATAGGTGGTATATGAGAAGAATACACATTTCAATGACTCTGGTTGTTGTTACTAAAAAGAACACACATGCAATGACACTGGTGGATCCATAAGTGGTATGTGAAGAGATCACACATGCAAAATGACTCTGGTTGTTGTTACTAAAAAGAACACACATGCAATGACACTGATGGATACATGGGTGGTTTGTGAAAAGAACACACATGCAATGACACTGGTGGATCCATAGGTGGTTTGTGAAAAGAACACACATGCAAAATGACTATGGTTGTTGTTACTAAAAAGAAGACACATGCAATGACACTGGTGGATCCATAGGTGGATTGTGAAGAGAACACACATCCAATGACACTGGTGGATCCATAGGTGGTATGTGAGAAGAACACACATGCAAAATGACTCTGGTTGTTGTTACTAAAAAGAACACACATGCAATGACACTGGTGGATCCATGGATGGATTGTGAAAAGAGCACACATGCAATGACACTGGTGGATCCATATGTGGTATGTGAAAAGACATACATGCAATGACTCTGGTTATTGTTAGTGAAAAGAACACACATGCAATAACACTGGTGGATCCATGTGTGGTCTCTGAAGAGAGCACACATTTCAATGACTCTTGTTGTTGTTAGTAAAAAGAACACACATGCAATGACACTGGTGGATCCATGTGTGGTCTCTAAATAGAACAAACATGTAATAACACTGGTTGTTATTACTAAAAAGAACACACATGCAATGACACTGGTGGATCCATAGGTGGATTGTGAAGAGAACACACAAGCAATGACACTGGTAGATCCATAGGTGGTATGTGAAAAGAACACACATGCAAAATGACTGGTTGTTTTTACTAAAAAGAACACACATGCAATGACACTGGTGGATCCATAGGTGGTATGTGAAGAGATCACACATGCAAAATGACTCTGGTTGTTGTTACTAAAAAGAACACACATGCAAAATGACACTGGTGTGATCCATGGGTGGATTGTGAAAAGAAAACACATGCAATGACACTAGTGGATCCATAGGTGGTATGTGAAAAGAACACACATGCAAAATGACTCTGGTTGTTACTAAAAAGAACACACATGCAATAACACTGGTGGATCCATGTGTGGTCTCTGAAGAGAGCACACATGTCAATGACTCTTGTTGTTGTTAGTAAAAAGAACACACATGCAATGACACTGGTGGATCCATGTGTGGTCTCTGAATAGAACAAACATGTAATAACACTGGTTGTTATTACTAAAAAGAACACACATGCAATGACACTGGTGGATCCATAGGTGGATTGTGAAGAGAACACACAAGCAATGACACTGGTAGATCCATAGGTGGTATGTGAAAAGAACACACATGCAAAATGACTGGTTGTTTTTACTAAAAAGAACACACATGCAATGACACTGGTGGATCCATAGGTGGTATGTGAAGAGATCACACATGCAAAATGACTCTGGTTGTTGTTACTAAAAAGAACACACATGCCAAATGACACTGGTGTGATCCATGGGTGGATTGTGAAAAGAAAACACATGCAATGACACTAGTGGATCCATAGGTGGTATGTGAAAAGAACACACATGCAAAATGACTCTGGTTGTTACTAAAAAGAACACACATGCAATGACACTGGTGGATCCATGGGTGGATTGTGAAAAGAACACACATGCAATGACACTGGTGATCCATATGTGGTATGTGAAAAGAACACACATGCAATGACTCTCGTTGTTGTTAGTGAAAAGAACACACATGCAATGACACTAGTGGATCCATGTGTGGTCTCTGAAGAGAGCACACATTTCAATGACTCTTGTTGTTGTCAGTAAAGAGAACACACATGAAATGACACTAGTGGATCCATGTGTGGTCTCTGAAGAGAGCACACATGAAATGACACTGATTGTAGTTACTAAAAAGAACACATGCAATGACACTGGTGGATCCATAGGTGGATTGTGATGAGAACACACATGCAATGACACTGGTGGATCCATAGGTGGTATGTGAAGAGAACACACATGCAAAATGACTATGGTTGTTGTTACTAAAAAGAACACACATGCAAAATGACACTGGTGGGATCCATGGGTGGATTGTGAAAAGAAAACACATGCAATCACACTGATGGATCCATAGGTGGTATGTGAAAAGAACACACATGCAAAATGACTCTGGTTGTTACTAAAAAGAACACACATGCAATGACACCGGTGGATCCATGGGTGGATTGTGAAAAGAACACACATGCAATGACACTGGTGGATCCATATGTGGTATGTGAAAAGAACACACATGCAAACTGACTCTGGTTGTTACTAAAAAGAACACACTTGCAATGACTCTGGTTGTTGTTAGTGAAATGAACACACATGCAATGACACTGGTGGATCCATAGGTGGTATATGAGAAGAATACACATTTCAATGACTCTGGTTGTTGTTACTAAAAAGAACACACATGCAATGACACTGGTGGATCCATAAGTGGTATGTGAATAGATCACACATGCAAAATGACTCTGGTTGTTGTTACTAAAAAGAACACACATGCAATGACACTGGTGGATACATGGGTGGTTTGTGAAAAGAACACACATGCAATGACACTGGTGGATCCATAGGTGGTTTGTGAAAAGAACACACATGCAAAATGACTATGGTTGTTGTTACTAAAAAGAAGACACATGCAATGACACTGGTGGATCCATAGGTGGATTGTGAAGAGAACACACATCCAATGACACTGGTGGATCCATAGGTGGTATGTGAGAAGAACACACATGCAAAATGACTCTGGTTGTTGTTACTAAAAAGAACACACATGCAATGACACTGGTGGATCCATGGATGGATTGTGAAAAGAGCACACATGCAATGACACTGGTGGATCCATATGTGGTATGTGAAAAGACATACATGCAATGACTCTGGTTATTGTTAGTGAAAAGAACACACATGCAATAACACTGGTGGATCCATGTGTGGTCTCTGAGGAGAGCACACATTTCAATGACTCTTGTTGTTGTTAGTAAAAAGAACACACATGCAATGACACTGGTGGATCCATGTGTGGTCTCTAAATAGAACAAACATGTAATAACACTGGTTGTTATTACTAAAAAGAACACACATGCAATGACACTGGTGGATCCATAGGTGGATTGTGAAGAGAACACACAAGCAATGACACTGGTAGATCCATAGGTGGTATGTGAAAAGAACACACATGCAAAATGACTGGTTGTTTTTACTAAAAAGAACACACATGCAATGACACTGGTGGATCCATAGGTGGTATGTGAAGAGATCACACATGCAAAATGACTCTGGTTGTTGTTACTAAAAAGAACACACATGCAAAATGACACTGGTGTGATCCATGGGTGGATTGTGAAAAGAAAACACATGCAATGACACTAGTGGATCCATAGGTGGTATGTGAAAAGAACACACATGCAAAATGACTCTGGTTGTTACTAAAAAGAACACACATGCAATAACACTGGTGGATCCATGGGTGGATTGTGAAAAGAACACACATGCAATGACACTGGTGATCCATATGTGGTATGTGAAAAGAACACACATGCAATGACTCTCGTTGTTGTTAGTGAAAAGAACACACATGCAATGACACTAGTGGATCCATGTGTGGTCTCTGAAGAGAGCACACATTTCAGTGACTCTTGTTGTTGTTAGTAAAGAGAACACACATGCAATGACACTAGTGGATCCATGTGTGGTCTCTGAAGAGAGCACACATGAAATGACACTGGTTGTAGTTACTAAAAAGAACACATGCAATGACACTGGTGGATCCATAGGTGGATTGTGATGGGAACACACATGCAATGACACTGGTGGATCCATAGGTGGTATGTGAAGAGAACACACATGCAAAATGACTATGGTTGTTGTTACTAAAAAGAACACACATGCAAAATGACACTGGTGGGATCCATGGGTGGATTGTGAAAAGAAAACACATGCAATCACACTGGTGGATCCATAGGTGGTATGTGAAAAGAACACACATGCAAAATGACTCTGGTTGTTACTAAAAAGAACAAACATGCAATGACACCGGTGGATCCATGGGTGGATTTTGAAAAGAACACACATGCAATGACACTGGTGGATCCATATGTAGTATGTGAAAAGAACACACATGCAAACTGACTTTGGTTGTTACTAAAAAGAACACACATGCAATGACTCTGGTTGTTGTTAGTGAAATGAACACATATGCAATGACACTGGTGGATCCATAGGTGGTATATGAGAAGAATACACATTTCAATGACTCTGGTTGTTGTTACTAAAAAGAACACACATGCAATGACACTGGTGGATCCATAAGTTGTATTTGAAGAGATCACACATGCAAAATGACTCTGGTTGTTGTTACTAAAAAGAACACACATGCAATGACACTGGTGGATACATGGGTGGTTTGTGAAAAGAACACACATGCAATGACACTGGTGGATCCATAGGTGGTTTGTGAAAAGAACACACATGCAAAATGACTCTGGTTGTTGTTACTAAAAAGAACACACATGCAATGACACTGGTGGATCCATAGGTGGATTGTGACGAGAACACACGTGCAATGACACTGGTGGATCCATAGGTGGTATGTGAGAAGAACACACATGCAAAATGACTCTGGTTGTTGTTACTAAAAAGAACACACATGCAATGACACTGGTGGATCCATATGTGGTATGTGAAAAGAACAGACATGCAATGACTCTGGTTATTGTGTTAGTGAAAAGAACACACATGCAATAACACTGGTGGATCCATGTGTGGTCTCTGAAGAGAGCACACATTTCAATGACTCTTGTTGTTGTTAGTAAAAAGAACACACATGCAATGACACTGGTGGATCCATGTGTGGTCTCTGAATAGAACAAACATGTAATAACACTGGTTGTTATTACTAAAAAGAACACACATGCAATGACACTGGTGGATCCATAGGTGGATTGTGAAGAGAACACACAAGCAATGACACTGGTAGATCCATAGGTGGTATGTGAAAAGAACACACATGCAAAATGACTGGTTGTTGTTACTAAAAAGAACACACATGCAATGACACTGGTGGATCCATAGGTGGTATGTGAAGAGATCACACATGCAAAATGACTCTGGTTGTTGTTACTAAAAAGAACACACATGCAAAATGACATTGGTGGGATCCATGGGTGGATTGTGAAAAGACTACACATTTCAATGACACTGGTGGATCCATAGGTGGTATGTGAAAAGAACACACATGCAAAATGACTCTGGTTGTTGTTACTAAAAAGAACACACATGCAATGACACTGGTGGATCCATGGGTGGATTGTGAAAAGAGCACACATGCAATGGCACTGGTGGATCCATATGTGGTATGTGAAAAGAACACACATGCAATGACTCTGGTTGTTGTTAGTGAAAAGAAACACACATGCAATGACACTGGTGGATCCATGTGTGGTCTCTGAAGAGAGCACACATTTCAATGACTCTTGTTGTTGTTAGTAAAAAGAACACACATCCAATGACAATGGTGGATCCATGTGCGGTCTCTGAAGGGAACACACATGCAAGGACACTGGTTGTTGTTACTAAAAAGAACACACATGCAATGACACTTGTGGATCCATAGGTGGATTTTAAAGAGAACACACATGCAATGACACTGGTGGATCCAGAGGTGGTATGTGAAAAGAACACACATGCAAAATGACTGGTTGTTGTTACTAAAAAGAACACACATGCAATGACACTGGTGGATCCATGTGTGGTCTCTGTAGAGAACACGCATTTCAATGACACTGGTGGATCCATATGTGGTATGTGAAAAGAACACACATGCAATGACTCTGGTTGTTGTTAGTGAAAAGAACACACATGCAATGACACTGGTGGATCCAAGGGTGGTATGTGAGAAGAACACACATGCAAAATGACTCTGGTTGTTGTTACTAAAAAGAACACACATGCAATGACACTGGTGGATCCATAGGTGGATTGTGAAATGAACACACATGCAATGACACTGGTGGATCCATAGGTGGTATGTGAGAAGAACACACATTTCAATGACTCTGGTTGTTTTTACTAAAAAGAACACAGATGCAATGACACTGGTGAATCCATAGGTGGTATGTGAAGAGATCACACATGCAAAATGACTCTGGTTGTTGTTACTAAAAAGAACACACATGCAAAATGACTCTGGTTTTTACTAGAAAGAACACACATGCAATGACACTGGTGGATCCATGGGTGGATTGTGAAAAGAACACACATGCAATGACACTGGTGATCCATATGTGGTATGTGAAAAGAACACACAAGCAATGACTCTGGTTGTTGTTAGTGAAAAGAACACACATGCAATGACACTAGTGGATCCATGTGTGGTCTCTGAAGAGAGCACACATTTCAATGACTCTTGTTGTTGTTAGTAAAAAGAACACACATGCAATGACACTAGTGGATCCATGTGTGGTCTCTTAAGAGAGCACACATGCAATGACACTGGTTGTTGTTACTAAAAAGAACACATGCAATGACACTGGTGGATCCATAGGTGGATTGTGATGAGAACACACATGCAATGACACTGGTGGATCCATAGGTGGTATGTGAAGAGAACACACATGCAAAATGACTCTGGTTGTTGTTACTAAAAAGAACACACATGCAAAATGACACTGGTGGGATCCATGGGTGGATTGTGAAAAGAAAACACATGCAATCACACTGGTGGATCCATAGGTGGTATGTGAAAAGAACACAGATGCAAAATGACTCTGGTTGTTACTAAAAATAACACACATGCAATGACACTGGTGGATCCATGTGTGGTCTCTGTAGAGAACACGCATTTCAGTGACACTGGTGGATCCATATGTGGTATGTGAGAAGAACACACATTTCAATGACTCTGGTTGTTTTTACTAAAAAGAACACACATGCAATGACACTGGTGGATCCATAGGTGGTATGTGAAGAGATCACACATGCAAAATGACTCTGGTTGTTGTTACTAAAAAGAACACACATGCAAAATGACACTGGTGTGATCCATGGGTGGATTGTGAAAAGAAAACACATGCAATGACACTAGTGGATCCATAGGTGGTATGTGAAAAGAACACACATGCAAAATGACTCTGGTTGTTACTAAAAAGAACACACATGCAATGACACTGGTGGATCCATGGGTGGATTGTGAAAAGAACACACATGCAATGACACTGGTGATCCATATGTGGTATGTGAAAAGAACACACATGCAATGACTCTGGTTATTGTTAGTGAAAAGAACACACATACAATGACACTAGTGGATCCATGTGTGGTCTCTGAAGAGAGCACACATTTCAATGACTCTTGTTGTTGTTAGTAAAGAGAACACACATGCAATGACACTAGTGGATCCATGTGTGGTCTCTGAAGAGAGCACACATGAAATGACACTGGTTGTAGTTACTAAAAAGAACACATGCAATGACACTGGTGGATCCACAAGTGTATTGTGATGAGAACACACATGCAACGACACTGGTGGATCCATAGGTGGTATGTGAAGAGAACACACATGCAAAATGACTATGGCTGTTGTTACTAAAAAGAACACACATGCAAAATGACACTGGTGGGATCCATGGGTGGATTGTGAAAAGAAAACACATGCAATCACACTGGTGGATCCATAGGTGGTATGTGAAAAGAACACACATGCAAAATGACTCTGGTTGTTACTAAAATGAACACACATGCAATGACACCGGTGGATCCATGGGTGGATTGTGAAAAGAACACACATGCAATGACACTGGTGGATCCATATGTGGTATGTGAAAAGAACACACATGCAATGACTCTGGTTGTTGTTAGTGAAATGAACACACATGCAATGACACTGGTGGATCCATAGGTGGTATATGAGAAGAATACACATTTCAATGACTCTGGTTGTTGTTACTAAAAAGAACACACATGCAATGACACTGGTGGATCCATAAGTGGTATGTAAAGAGATCACACATGCAAAATGACTCTGGTTGTTGTTACTAAAAAGAACACACATGCAATGACACTGGTGGATACATGGGTGGTTTGTGAAAATAACACACATGCAATGACACTGGTGGATCCATAGGTGGTTTGTGAAAAGAACACACATGCAAAATGACTCTGGTTGTTGTTACTAAAAAGAACACACATGCAATGACACTGGTGGATCCATAGGTGGATTGTGAAGAGAACACACATGCAATGACACTGGTGGATCCATAGGTGGTATGTGAGAAGAACACACATGCAAAATGACTCTGGTTGTTGTTACTAAAAACAACACACATGCAATGACACTGGTGGATCCATGTGTGGTCTCTGAAGAGAGCACACATTTCAATGACTCTTGTTGTTGTTAGTAAAAAGAACACAGATGCAATGACACTGATGGATCCATGTGTGGTCTCTGAAGAGAACACACATGCAATGACACTGGTTGTAGTTACTAAAAAGAACACACATGCAATGACACTGGTGGATCCATAGGTTCATTATGAAGAGAACACACATTCAATGGCACCGGTGGATCCATAGGTGGTATGTGAAAAGAACACACATGCAAAATGACAGGTTGTTGTTACTAAAAAGAACACACATGCAATGACACTGGTGGATCCATGTGCGGTCTCTATAGAGAAATCGCATTTCAATGACACTGGTGGATCCATATGTGGTATGTGAAAAGAACACACATGCAATGACTCTGGTTGTTATTAGTGAAAACAACACACATGCAATGACACTGGTGGATCCATAGGTGGTATGTGAGAAGAACACACATGCAAAATGACTCTGGTTGTTGTTACTAAAAAGAACACACATGCAATGACACTGGTGGATCCATGTGTGGTCTCTGTAGAGAACACGCATTTCAGTGACACTGGTGGATCCATATGTGGTATGTGAAAAGAACACACATGCAATGACTCTAGTTGTTGTTAGTGAAAAGAACACACATGCAATGACACTGGTGGATCCATAGGTGGTATGTGAGAAGAACACACATGCAAAATGACTCTGGTTGTTGTTACTAAAAAGAACACACATGTAATGACACTGGTGGATCCATGGGTGGATTGTGAAAAGACCACACATGCAATGACACTGGTGGATCCATAGGTGGTATGTGAGAAGAACACACATTTCAATGACGCTGGTTGTTTTTACTAAAAAGAACACACATGCAATCACACTGGTGGATCCATAGGTGGTATGTGAAGAGAACACACATGCAAAATGACTCTGGTTGTTGTTACTAAAAAGAACACACATGCAAAATGACACTGGTGGGATCCATGGGTGGATTGTGAAAAGAAAACACATGCAATGACACTGGTGGATCCATAGGTGGTATGTGAAAAGAACACACATGCAAAATGACTCTGGTTGTTACTAAAAAGAACACACATGCAATAACACTGGTGGATCCATGGGTGGATTGTGAAAAGAACACACATGCAATGACACTGGTGGATGCATATGTGGTATGTGAAAAGAACACACATGCAAAATGACTCTGGTTGTTGTTAGTGAAAAGAACACACATGCAATGACACCGGTGGATCCATGTGTTGTATCTGTAGAGAACACAGATTTTAATCACACTGGTGGATCCATATGTGGTATGTGAAAAGAACACACATGCAATGACTATGGTTGTTGTTAGTGAAATGAACACACATGCAATGACAATGGTGGATCCATAGGTGGTATGTGAGAAGAACACACATGCAATGACACTGTTGGATCCATAGGTGGTATGTGAAGAGAACACACATGCAAAATGACTATGGTTGTTTTTACTAAAAAGAACACACATGAAAAATGACAATGGTGGGATCCATGGGTGGATTGTGAAACGAAAACACATGCAATGACACTGGTGGATCCATAGGTGGTATGTGAAAAGAACACACATGCAAAATGACTCTGGTTGTTACTAAAAAAACACATGCAATGACAATGGTGGATCCATGTGTGGATTGTGAAAAAACACACATGCAATGACTCTTGTTGTTGTTAGTGAAAAGAACACACATGCGATGAAACTGGTGGATCCATGTGTGGTCTCAGAAGAGAGCACACATGCAATGACATTGGTTGTTGTTACTAAAAAGAACACATGCAATGACACTGGTGGATCCATAGGTGGATTGTGAAGAGAACACCCATGCAATGACACTGGTGGATCCATAGATGGATTATGAGAAGAACACACATGCAAAATGACTCTGGTGGATCCATAGGTGGTATGTGAGAAGAACACACATTTCAATGACTCTGGTTGTTGTTACTAAAAAGAACACACATGCAATGACACTGGTGGATCCATAGGTTGTATGTGAAGAGATCACACATGCAAAATGACTCTGGTTGTTGTTACTTAAAAGAACACACATGCAAAATGACACTATTGGGATCCATGGGTGGATTGTGAAAATAAAACACATGCAATGACACTGGTGGATCCATAGGTGGTATGTGAAAAGAACACACGTGCAAAATGACTCTGGTTGTTACTAAAAGGAACACACATGCAATGACACTGGTGGATCCATGGGTGGACTGTGAAAAGAACACACTTGCAATGACACTAGTGATCCATATGTGGTATGTGAAAAGAACAGGCATGCAATGACTCTGGTTGTTGTTAGTGAAAAGAACACACATGCAATGACACTGGTGGATCCATGTGTGCTCTCAGAGACCACGCATTTCAATGACTCTTGTTGTTGTTAGTAAAAAGAACACACATGAAATGACACTGGCGGATCCATGTGTGGTCTCTGAAGAGAGCACACATGCAATGACACTGGTTGTTGTTATTAAAAAGAACACATGCAATGACACTGGTGGATCCATAGGTGGATTGTGAAGAGAACACACATGCAATGACACTGGTGGATCCATAGGTGGTATGTGAAGAGAACACACATGCAAAATGACTCTGGTTGTTGTTACTAAAAAGAACACACATGCAAAATGATACTGGTGGGATCCATGGGTGGATTGTGAAAAGAAAACACATGCAATGACACTGGTGGATCCATAGGTGGTATGTGAAAAGAACACACATGCAAAATGACTCTTGTTGTTACTAAAAAGAACACACATGCAATGACACCGGTGGATCCATGGGTGGATTGTGAAAAGAACACACATGCAATGACACTGGTGGATCCATATGTGGTATGTGAACAGAACACACATGCAAAATGACTCTGGTTGTTACTAAAGAGAACACACATGCAATACCACTAGTGGATCCATGTGTGGTCTCTGTAGAGAACACACATTTCAATCACACTGGTGGATCCATATGTGGTATGTGAAAAGAACACACATGCAATGACTCTGGTTGTTGTTTGTGAAAATAACACACACGCAATGACACTGGTGGATCCATAGGTGGTATGTGAGAAGAACACACATTTCAATGAGTCTGGTTGTTGTTACTAAAAAGAACACACATGCAATGACACTGGTGGATCCATAGGTGGATTGTGAAGAGAACACACATGCAATGACACTGGTGGATCCATAGGTGGTATGTGAGAAGAACACACATGCAAAATGACTCTGGTTGTTGTTACTAAAAAGAACACACATGTAATGACACTGGTGGATCCATGGGTGGATTGTGACAAGACCACACATGCAATGACACTGGTGGATCCGTAGGTGGTATGTGAGAAGAACACACATTTCAATGACGCTGGTTGTTTTTACTAAAAAGAACACACATGCAATCACACTGGTGGATCCATAGGTGGTATGTGAAGAGAACACACATGCAAAATGACTCTGGTTGTTGTTACTAAAAAGAACACACATGCAAAATGACACTGGTGGGATCCATGGGTGGATTGTGAAAAGAAAACACATGCAATGACACTAGTGGATCCATAGGTGGTATGTGAAAATAACACACATGCAAAATGACTCTGGTTGTTACTAAAAAGAACACACATGCAATAACACTGGTGGATCCATGGGTGGATTGTGAAAAGAACACACATGCAATGACACTGGTGGATGCATATGTGGTATGTGAAAAGAACACACATGCAAAATGACTCTGGTTGTTGTTAGTGAAAAGAACACACATGCAATGACACTGGTGGATCCATGTGTTGTATCTGTAGAGAACACAGATTTTAATCACACTGGTGGATCCATATGTGGTATGTGAAAAGAACACACATGCAATGACTATGGTTGTTGTTAGTGAAATGAACACACATGCAATGACAATGGTGGATCCATAGGTGGTATGTGAGAAGAACACACATGCAATGACACTGTTGGATCCATAGGTGGTATGTAAAGAGAACACACATGCAAAATGACTATGGTTGTTTTTACTAAAAAGAACACACATGAAAAATGACAATGGTGGGATCCATGGGTGGATTGTGAAACGAAAACACATGCAATGACACTGGTGGATCCATAGGTGGTATGTGAAAAGAACACACATGCAAAATGACTCTGGTTGTTACTAAAAAAACACATGGAATGACACTGGTGGATCCATGTGTGGATTGTGAAAAAACACACATGCAATGACTCTGGTTGTTGTTAGTGAAAAGAACACACATGCAATGACACTGGTGGATCCATGTGTGGTCTCTGAAGAGAGCCCACATTTCAATGACTCTTGTTGTTGTTAGTAAAAAGAATACACATGCGATGACACTGGTGGATCCATGTGTGGTCTCAGAAGAGAGCACACATGCAATGACATTGGTTGTTGTTACTAAAAAGAACACATGGAATGACACTGGTGGATCCATAGGTGGATTGTGAAGAGAACACCCATGCAATGACACTGATGGATCCATAGATGGATTATGAGAAGAACACACATGCAAAATGACTCTGGTGGATCCATAGGTGGTATGTGAGAAGAACACACATTTCAATGACTCTGGTTGTTGTTACTATAAAGAACACACATGCAATGACACTGGTGGATCCATAGGTTGTATGTGAAGAGATCACACATGCAAAATGACTCTGGTTGTTGTTACTAAAAAGAACACACATGCAAAATGACACTGTTGGGATCCATGGGTGGATTGTGAAAAGAAAACACATGCAATGACACTGGTGGATCCATAGGTGGTATGTGAAAAGAACACACGTGCCAAATGACTCTGGTTGTTACTAAAAGGAACACACATGCAATGACACTGGTGGATCCATGGGTGGACTGTGAAAAGAACACACTTGCAATGACACTAGTGATCCATATGTGGTATGTGAAAAGAACAGGCATGCAATGACTCTGGTTGTTGTTAGTGAAAAGAACACACATGCAATGACACTGGTGGATCCATGTGTGCTCTCAGAGACCACGCATTTCAATGACTCTTGTTGTTGTTAGTAAAAAGAACACACATGAAATGACACTGGCGGATCCATGTGTGGTCTCTGAAGAGAGCACACATGCAATGACACTGGTTGTTGTTATTAAAAAGAACACATGCAATGACACTGGTTGTTGTTATTAAAAAGAACACATGCAATGACACTGGTGGATCCATAGGTGGATTGTGAAGAGAACACACATGCAATGACACTGGTGGATCCATAGGTGGTATGTGAAGAGAACACACATGCAAAATGACTCTGGTTGTTGTTACTAAAAAGAACACACATGCAAAATGATACTGGTGGGATCCATGGGTGGATTGTGAAAAGAAAACACATGCAATGACACTGGTGGATCCATAGGTGGTATGTGAAAAGAACACACATGCAAAATGACTCTTGTTGTTACTAAAAAGAACACACATGCAATGACACCGGTGGATCCATGGGTGGATTGTGAAAAGAACACACATGCAATGACACTGGTGGATCCATATGTGGTATGTGAAAAGAACACACATGCAAAATGACTCTGGTTGTTACTAAAGAGAACACACATGCAATACCACTAGTGGATCCATGTGTGGTCTCTGTAGAGAACACACATTTCAATCACACTGGTGGATCCATATGTGGTATGTGAAAAGAACACACATGCAATGACTCTGGTTGTTGTTAGTGAAATGAATACACATGCAATGACACTGGTGGATCCATAGGTGGTATGTGAGAAGAACACACATTTCAATGAGTCTGGTTGTTGTTACTAAAAAGAACACACATGCAATGACACTGGTGGATCCATAGGTGGTATGTGAAGAGATAACACATGCAAAATGACTCTGGTTGTTGTTACTAAAAAGAACACACATGCAATGACACTGGTGGATCCATGGGTGGATTGTGAAAAGAACACACATGCAATGAGAGTGGTGGATCCATAGGTGGTTTGTGAAAAGAACACACATGCAAAATGACTCTGGTTGTTGTTACTAAAAAGAACACACATGCAATGACACTGGTGGATCCATAGGTGGACTGTGAAGAGAACACACATGTAATGACACTGGTGATCCATATGTGGTATGTGAAAATAACACACATGCAATGACTCTGGTTGTTGTTAGTGAAAAGAACACACATGCAATGACATTGGTGGATCCATAGGTGGTATGTGAAGAGATCACACATGCAAAATGACTCTGGTTGTTGTTACTAAGAAGAACACATATGCAAAATGACACTGGTGGATCCATGGGTGGATTGTGAAAAGAGCACAAATGCAATGACATTTGAATGGTACGGGTGGATCCATAGGCGGATTGTGAAAAGAGATTTTCCCTCTCTCTCTCTGTCACAAATCTCACAAAAGCCCAAACGTGTGGAGATCCCAAACATGTGCTCACTCTGGGTGCTATGCCCTGATTGGCTGACAGAGATGTCACGCGGATCGTCTCCACCAACCGTTGATCCCATGTGATCCAACGGGCAGGATAACCCCTCCCTTCTCCACTTTTTTTATGCATGGTCAATCCGTGCCACCGATACTAAACCCCCATAAACAAGTGAAAATCCATCTATCTAACTAAAATAAATGATCATATTTCGAAGAAGCCATCATCTTCTTCTTCCGGTTCGTCCTCGTCTTCGTCAACGCCATGGTCCCCGCCATCGCCGCTGTCGGTGCCCTCCTCTGACGACTCGACACCGCCCCTTCCTCGAATAAGCGCGCTATCTCCTTGTCGGAGTCCTCCTCCTCCTCCTCTTCCTAGTCCCACGGGTCCATGTCACTCTCCTCCGCTCCTGCCTCCAACTGATCGATGAACGCCTCCTCGTTGGCCGAGTCAGAATCGTCCAAATAGCAATCTCCTCTCTTCTTCCTGGTCTTCTTCTCATTCCTCTTCTTGTCCGTACTCGTCGGCGCAACACGCGCCCCCGTCCTTGTTGGGTCCGCAGCATAGAAAACAAAAAATTTCCTACGATGAGAACTATACGCCAAGATCTATCTACTAGATACAGAGCAACGGGTGGGCATACATCCATGGAGAACTTACCCTCGAAGACAACGAGCTTTGTTAACGAGTAGGAACTCGTGGTTGATGTAGTCGTACACTTGCCGATCTCAAGATCGTGAGGAAGTCCGAGGGCCGCAACTCAGCAGCGCATCCGCACTCGCACACACGTTCAAGCCACCAGACAACCTCCACCTCCTCGCTCCAGCGATCCAGCGGAAGCAGCAACTCCTTCCAGACGAAATGCCACCGGGAACATGTATCTCGCTAATCCGAGACCATGGGGGAATAATTCTAGAGGGGGAGAGAGATCCCTCACAAGGAGGTGTGAGGATGAAGGAGGGAATGGGTGGTCTTTTATAGGAGGAGGGGGGTGCCCCCTCTCTCCATGGCCGGCGCATGGGGGGGGTGACCCCTCACCTCCCCCATTCATGTGGTCGTAACCCCTCCACATTAAAATGCCTCTTCACATTCCCTTTTAAAGTCTCCACTTTAAATGCATTAAATTTCTCCAAATTTAATGCTCTCTCATTTAATAAAACTCTTTTTATTAAATTTAATCAGAATTTTGTTAATTACTTTAATTAACAAACATTCACATATAGCCCATTGCAATATTTCAATATCACATGCAGAACCACCTTCTGCAATTTCACCCGAAACAATTTCCGGTTTCTATTGAAACAATTCCTGCGCTTTGCAATTCTTTCGTCTGAAACATATGTGCTCCAAAATGGTGTCCGGTAACTATTAAGTGTGCCACCCTACGGTTCGCGAATAATGCAGACATGATCGAGAACCTTCTCCGATCAATAATCAGCAGCGGAACCTGGAGATCCGTACTGACTCCTACACATTCAACGACGACTCCTGTGATCGTGAGAACCTTTAACGCTTGTAACTAAATCCCTTTGTCTCTCGATATATTACATGTTCGAGATTCGATCATCGGTATCTCCATACCTAGTTTGATCTCATTACCGACATGCACTCTTTTCTTGTTCCCGTGATATAATATTCTAGTGATCACATCACTTGCTTGCAAGCTATCCTAATGTGATATCACCGAGAGGGCCCAGAGTATATCTATCCGTCATCTGGATTGACAAATTCCACTCTTGATCCATGAGCCTCAACATAACACCTTCGTAGTACTGAACCCATCTTTATAGTCACCCTGTTACGGTGTGATGTTTGATGTTATCAAGAAACTCTTTCGGTGTTAGTAATTAACATGATCTCATGGTCTAAGCATAAAGATTACTTCGTATGATGTTATAGAAATATAAACATAATGAATTGATCGTAATGCTATAATTCGGATGAATGTTCATCACATCATTTCACAAATGCTGTGACCTTGTTATTAACAACATCCAATGTCCATGATCAGGAAACCTTGATCATCTTGTTAATCAACAAGCTAGTCTATAAGAGAGGCATAACTAGGAACCCTTTTTGTTTATTAAACACACATGTATTGATGTTTCCTATCAATACAATTATAGCATGCAAAATAAACATCTATCATATACAAGGAATACATAATAACAACTTTATTATTGCCTCTCAGGGCATATTTCCTTCAGTCTCCCACTTGCACTAGAGACAATAATCTAGTTTATATAGTGATAAATCTAACACCCATGGAGTTCTGGTGTTGATCATGTTTTTCCCTAGGGAGTACTTTAGTCAACGGATCTGCTACATTCAGGTCCGTGTGTACTTTACAAATCTTTATATCTCCATCCTTGACAAGCTCGCGGATGGAGTGAAACCGGCGCTTAATATGCTTGGAATTCTTGTGAGACCTTGGTTCCTTGGCGTTGGCTATGGATCCATTATTGTCACAATAGATCACCATTGGGTCCAACGCACTAGGAACCACACCTAGCTCCGTTATGAACTCCTTCATCCAAACCGCTTCCTGCGCTGCTTCTGAAGCAGCAACATATTCCGCCTACGTTGTTGATCCAACCACCACAGGTTGTTTGGAGCTCCTCCAACTAACTGCTGCTCCGTTCAAGAGAAATACGTATCCGGATTGAGACTTAGAGTCATCCGGATCAGTGTCAAAGCTAGCATCAACATAACACTTAGCGACTAGCTCTTCTTCACCTCCGTATACAAGAAACATATCCTTAGTTCTTCTCAAGTACTTAATGATATTCTTGACCGCTATCCAGTGTTCCGAACCTGGATCAGATTGGTACCTACCATTCAAACTAATAGCATGTGCCACATCCGGTCTTGTACATAGCATGACATACATTATAGAGCCTATGGCTGAGGCATAGGAGATCTTATCCATTATCTCTCTTTCTTCCGCCGTAGCCGGACTTTGAGTCTTACTCAATGTCTTGCCTTGCAACATAGGTAAGTACCCCTTCTTACCTCCGTCCATATTAAACTTCTTTAATATCTTATCAAGGTATGTACTCTGTGATAGCCCTAATTAGGTGTCTTGATCTATCTCTATAGATTTTAATGCCTAATATATATGAAGCTTCACCAAGGTCCTTCATCGAAAATTTGCTGTTTAGATAACTTTTAACACTGTTTAAAAGATCTATATCATTTCCAATCAATAATATGTCATCCACATATAATATCAGAAATGCCACATTGCTCCCACTCACTTTCTTGTAAATACAAACCTCTCCATAAGTTTGGACAAATCCAAACTCTTTGATCACCTCATCAAAGCGGAGATTCCAACTCCGAGATGCTTGCTTCAGTCCATAGATGGATCGCTGAAGTTTACACACCTTATCAGCATCCTTAGGATCGACAAAACCCTTAGGTTGTATAATATACAACTCTTCTTCAATGTTACCATTGAGGAACACAATTTTGACATCCATCTGCCATATTTCATAATCGAAATATGCAGCAATTGCTAACATAATCCTAACCGACTTAAGCATTGCTACGGGAGATAATGTCTCATCATAGTCAACTCCTTGAATTTGTCGAAACCCCTTTGTGACAAGTCGAGCCTTACAGATGGTTACATTACCATCAGCATCAGTTTTTCTTTTGAAAATCCATTTATTCTCAACGGCCTTAGGTCCAAACCTGGTTTTCGTACATGGATTCCATCTCAGATTTCATGGCTTCTAGCCATTTTTTGGAATCAGGGCTCATCATCGCTTCTTCATACGTCGCAGGGTCATCTATTTCATCAATCATGAAATTCATAACAGGATTGCCGTACAGTTCAGGAGCTGCACGTGTCCTACTTGACCTGCGAGGTTCGGTAGTGTCCTCTTTCGGAGTTTCATGATCAGTATCATTAGCTCTCTCTTCATTAGGTGAAGTCAACTCCAAAACAACTTATGGAGCTGCGCTACTCGCCATTTCATGAATAGAAGGTTTAATAACCTCTTCGAGTTCTACCTTCCGACTACTCACACCTTTCGCGAGAAACTCCTTCTCAAGAAAGGATCCATTCTTGGCAACAAAGACCTTGCCCTCGGATCTGTGATAGAAGGTATACCCAATCGTTTCCTTAGGGTATCCTATGAAGACGCATTTTTCCGCTTTGGGTTCGAGTTTATCCGGTTGAAGTTTCTTCAGATAAACATCGCATCCCCAAACTTTAAAAAATGATAGCTTAGGTTTGTTTCCAAACCATAATTCATACGGTGTCTTTTCAATGGATTTAGATGGTGCCCTATTTAAGTGAATGCAGCGGTTTCCAGTGCATAACCCCAAAATGACAGTGGCAAGTCAGTCAGAGACATCATGGATCGAACCATATCCAATAAAGTATGATTACAATGTTCTGACACACCATTACGTTGTGGTGTTCCGGCAGGCGTAAGTTGTGAAACTATTCCACAGTCTTTCATATGTGTGCTAAACTCGTAACTAAGATACTCTCCTCCACGGTCGGACCGCAGAAATTTGATCTTTCTGTTACGATGATTTTCCACTTCATTCTGAAATTCTCTGAACCTTTCAAAAGTTTTAGACTTATGTTTCATCAAATAGATATACCCATATCTACTCAAATCATCCGTGAAAGTAACAAAATAACGATATCCACCTCGCGCCGACACACTCATTGGTCCACACACATCAGTATGTATGATTTCCAATAAGTCTCTCGCTCGTTCCGTTGAACCGGAAAACGGCGTTCTAGTCATCTTGCCCATAAGGCATGGCTCACATGTATCAAATGATTCAAAATCAAGTGATTCGAAAAGTCCATCAGAATGGAGTTTCTTCATGCGTTTAACGCCAATATGACCTAGACGGCAGTGCCACATATATGTAGATATATCATTATCAAGTTTAATCCTTTTAGCATCAACATTATGAATATGCGTAATACTACTATCGAGATCCAACAGAAATAAACCATTCAACACAGGTGCATGACCATAAAAGATATTATTCATATAAATCGAACAACCATTGTTTTCAGACTTAAACAAATAACCACTTTGCATCCAACACGATCCAGATACAATGTTCATGCTCAGTGCAGGCACCAAATAACAATTATTCAGGTTTATAACTAATCCCGACGGCATATGGAGAGGCCGCGTTCCGACGGCGATCACATCAACTCTTGATCCATTGCCGACCCGCATCGTGACCTCATCCCTTGCTAGTTGTCGCTTGTTCCGCAGCCCCTGAACCGAGTTACATATATTAGCAACCGATCCCGTATCAAATACCCAGGTGCTACTGCGAGTACTAGTCAAGTACACATCAATAACATGTATATCACATATACCTTTGTTTGCCTTGCCGGCCTTCTTGTCCGCCAAATACTTGGGGCAGTTGCGCTTCCAATGGCCAGTCCCCTTGCAATAGTGGCACTCGGTGTCAGACTTAGGGCCAGCTCGGGGTTTCTTTTCAGGCGCGGCAACAGATTTGTCGCCCTTCTTTCCCTTCTGCTTGCCTTTCTTGTCCTTCTTGAAACCGGTGGTCTTATTGATCATCAACACTTGATGTTCTTACCTAATCTCCACTTCTGAAGTCTTAAGCATTGACAGAAGCTCGAGAAGAGACTTCTTCATGCCCTGCATATTATAGTTCATCACGAAGCTCTTGTAGCTAGGTGGCAGAGATTGGAGAACACGATGTATGCCTAAGTCAATGGGAATCGTTATTCTCAAGGACACAAGCTTATTGGCGTACCCAGACATTTTGAGTACATGCTCACTAACGGAGTTGTTTTCCTCCATCATGCAGCTAAAAAACTTTTCTGTAGCATTATAACTCTCTACAGCAGCATGGGTATCGAAAATCATTTTCAATTCTCCCATGGTATCAAAGGCATTGCCATTTTCGAAACGTTTTCGAAGTTCTGGCTCTAGCCCATACAGTATGCCGCAATGAACTAAGTTGTGGTCCTCTTGACGAGTTATATAGACGTTCTTTTCCTCGTCAGGGGCATCAGGAGCTAGTGGGGGGCCTAGCGGCGCATCTAGCACATATTGCTTTTGTGCAGCAGTGAGGAGAATCCTCAAATTCATAGCCCAGTTGGTGAAGTTGCTACCATTCGTAGCAACTTTCTCTTTCTCCATGAACACATTGAAATTAAAAGCAAGTGGTGCCATCTACAACAGAATTTGTAAAGTATATTTAGACTAAGTTTATGATAGATTGAGTTCAACTAATCCAAATTACTAATGAACTCCCACTCAAAAATGACATCCCTCGTGTCCTTTTGGTGATTACATGAACCAAATCCACTACACCAAGTCCGATCATCATGTGAGTCGGTGTAGCTTCAAAGGCAAGCATCTATATGGGCATCATATCAACTATATGACTCATGCTTACCCTTTCGGTCCGTGTTCCGAGGCCATGTCTATACATGCTAGGCTCGTCAAGTAAGAACCTTAGTATTTGCGTCTGTAAAGCTGTCTTACACCCGTTGTATGAAAGCGTGGAGTCGAGAACACCCGATCATCACGTGATGCCTCAAAACACGATCCACAAAATGGTGCATACTTAAGGAAGAACACATTTTATCTTGATATCTAAATGAGGGATCATCCTATAATGCTACCAAAAGCGCCAAACTAGCAATATAAGACGCTAATGTGTGAAGTGAGGTGATATGGTCCATGCATTTGATCTCTATCATTTGCATCATGGTATGATCTCTATCATTCCTTTGTGTGTAAGGCCAAGGTCTATGGAACTTACACGTTAAGTGAGTTGTAAGAGTATCTATCATACATCTACTTACAACAATACCATATCAAAACACTAGCCCAACAACGATCTAAACTAGATGCCTCTAATTTATCAATTGCAAGTTTTACGTGGCTTAGGGCTTTCGGAGATAGAACCGGTCTAACCTATGAACATGAACCACAACGAGGATAACCAAGTTATTAGAAACTCGTTGTAAATCAGATATTAACTATAGTAGGAGAGACAGACACCCGCTAGCCACTTATGCAAAACTAGTTGCATGTCAGTCGTGGAACCGGTCTCATGTACGATGACATGTAAGTTTGGTCCGGGCCGCTTCATCCCACTATGCCACCAATATCCAAAGTACATAGAAGATGCAATAACATGATCATCATCGCCCACATATAAACATATGTGTACTACCCGTGCAAAGCACCTACGCATAGATCAGGCTCTGATACCACTGTTGGGTCCGCAGCATAGAAAACAAAAAATTTCCTACGATGAGAACTATACGCCAAGATCTATCTACTAGATACAGAGCAACGGGTGGACATACATCCATGGAGAACTTACCCTTGAAGACAACAAGCTTTGTTAACGAGTAGGAACTCGTGGTTGATGTAGTCGTACACTTGCCGATCTCAAGATCATGAGGAAGTCCGAGTGCCGCAACTCAGCAGCGCATCCGCACTCGCACACACGTTCAAGCCACCGGACAACCTCCACCTCCTCGCTCCAGTGATCCAGCGGAAGCAGCAACTCCTTCCAGACGAAATGCCACCGAGAACATGTATCTCGCTAATCCGAGACCATGGGGGAATAATTCTAGAGGAGGAGAGAGATCCTTCACAAGGAGGTGTGAGGATGAAGGAGGGAATGGGTGGTATTTTATAGGAGGAGGGGGGGTGCCCCCTCTCTCCATGGCCGGCGCATTGGGGGGGGGGGTGACCCCTCACCTCCCCCATTCATGTGGTGGTAACCCCTCCACATTAAAATGCCTCTTCACATTCCCTTTTAAAGTCTCCACTTTAAATGCATTAAATTTCTCCAAATTTAATGCTCTCTCATTTAATAAAACTCTTTTTATTAAATTTATTCAGAATTTTGTTAATTACTTTAATTAACAAACATTCACATATAGCCCCTTGCAATATTTCAATATCACATGCAGAACCACCTTCTGCAATTTCACCCGAAACAATTTCCGGTTTCTATTGAAACAATTCCTGCGCTTTGCAATTCTTTCGTCTGAAACATATGTGCTCCAAAATGGTGTCCGGTAACTCTTAAGTGTGCCACCCTACGGTTCGTGAATAATGCAGACATGATCGAGACCCTTCTCCGATCAATAATCAGCAGCGGGACCTGGAGATCCGTACTGACTCCTACACATTCAACGATGACTCCTGTGATCGTGAGAACCTTTAACGCTTGTAACTAAATCCCTTTGTCTCTCGATATATTACATGTCCGAGATTCGATCATCAGTATCTCCATACCTAGTTTGATCTCGTTACCGACATGCACTCTTTTCTCGTTCCCGTGATATAACATTCTAGTGATCACATCACTTGCTTGCAAGCTATCCTAATGTGATATCACCGAGAGGGTCCAGAGTATATCTATCTGTCATCTGGATTGACAAATTCCACTCTTGATCCATGAGCCTCAACATAACACCTTCGTAGTACTGAACCCATCTTTATAGTCACCCTGTTACGGTGTGACGATTGATGTTATCAAAATACTCTTCCGGTGTTAGCAATTAACATGATCTCATGGTCTAAGGATAAAGATTACTTCGTATGATGTTATAGCAATATAAACATAATGACTTGATCGTAATGCTATACTTCGGATGAATGTTCATCACATCATTTCACAAATGCTGTGACCTTGTTATTAACAACATCCAATGTCCATGATCAGGAAACCTAGATCATCTTGTTAATCAACAAGCTAGTCTATAAGAGAGGCATAAATAGGAACCCTTTTTGTTTATTAAACACACATGTATTGATGTTTCCTATCAATACAATTATAGCATGCAAAATAAACATCTATCATATACAAGGAATACATAATAACAACTTTATTATTGCCTCTCAGGGCATATTTCCTTCAATCCTGGCTGCTATTTTGCGCTCGTCCGACGCTACAGGTACCCCACGCTCCTCCTGCGCGGCCGGTATGAGCTTCGATATCGCGGTGTCATCAAGTGCCGATGTCGATGGATCCTGGCGCGGTCGGACACAACGTGCTGCCTCAGTAGGCGACTCGCGAGCGCGGACGATGCAGCAAAGAGCCGGGGACGCAGGACGGTCAGTGAACGGCTTGGACCTGCCATTGCCACGGCGAGGGGGCATCGTGCTCGAGGTAGTTGCTCCGAATGTTCGATGGCAGGTACACAGAGTGGGGTGCCGATATGATCAAGGACGAGCAGTGGTTTCGTGCGTCCTGTCCACGCGTGCATTTGTCGATTATCAAAAAAAAGTAATATCTCGCGTACTGAACATAATTTGATCACAACTAAAGTGGCACAGCGTATTCTAGACTCGTAAATATCCCATGAGTGCCTGTCACGTGGAGTTCGACGGAGTTCGACGTGCCGACGTGATCGTGCAGCAGTTGCGCGCGTCATTGCCCCATCAACACGTGACACACGCACGCGGGATGTGCGTGCCGATTCCCATGAAGACCACCCGACTCGCACTCCCCTTATTATATACTGGATTTTGCGCGGCGCCGAAGACCATTGAAGTGTCCATCGCAATAAAGACAAGTCCCATCGATTCCCTACCCCTGCCTCCCTGGCTTCTTTGAGAAGGTAGACCGTACATGGTGGTCTTGTATATTAGTACTAGTACTACTGGACCACGGCATGTACTCTTTACTCTTCTCCCACACTAATAATCACTATCTCCTTCCTCCTGCCTCCACCACACTCACCCTGCAAGCCATGGATCCACTGAGGAGGGGGAGAGGCATGTCGATGATCCTCGCAGAGAAAAGGGAGAGAAATCACTGCGAGGCACTTTTTGCTCTACCAGCCGCTCAAGCCCACCCTCTCATCAAGGCCCAATCTCCCCCGACAATGGCACCGAATGTTCTAGCAGGCGAGGGCTCCTCCCGGTACGGTCTCCTTATTCTACTTTGTTGGGGGGATACCCCGGGTAGGGTCACTCCAAGGTATAACGGCCGAGTTAGCCGAGGTCCGGCAAGGTCAAAGCGGATGCTGACCGGGTCACCTCAAGGCAGTCCGAATCACGGAGTAACCCGGACCAGGGGGTCTCCTAACATTGTCTCATCCGATTTAAGGAGTAAGTCGGGAGTGCTTGTCTAACTTATGTGCAGGAACAGGTGTGGCCGGATCTACTATGATCCGGATCCTCGCTTAGCTTCTTGGAGAAGGAAGGAATCTCTCTGGTCAAAAAAGAACTTCCGGTACGCACTACATGAGCGAATAAAGCAAGGGCGGGACCACCGGGTCATGGCTGACAAGGGTGACGACGCTCACGTCGGCTGACGCGGGCGCTGCAGAGGCTTACGTCGCTAAAGCATGTGTGACGTGGGGGAAAAGTACCCCGGTCGGGTTACCACTTTGGGAGGGGGCATATTCTTAGGAATATGCCTCCACGTATGCCCTAGGCCAGGACCGAACCTCCTCTATATAAGGGGGGTTAGGGTTCTGGTAGAGGGGGTTGGTTGAGCACTAGTTGATTTGGTGATTCCTTAGGGCTAGTAGATCTAGACAAGAGTAAGAGAGCTCCTTCTTCCTCCTCTCGCCAATACAGCTCGAGGAGCACTTGTAATCTTGAAGATATAGCAATACAAACTTCTGTGTGGAGAATCACTCTACTATCCCTCCCTGGATTCCCCCAGCGCATATTAGTCCCCACCTTTAGCCTATCCATGGCATATGCCGTGACACCACCACGACAGTTGGCGCCCACCGTGGGGCTAGCGGCGCTAGAAGGGGTGAATATCCGAACGGGAAACTTCATCGGCACCGGGAAAATTCATGTGATAGGGTCAAGATTGGGAAGCAGGGATTTAATGCCGGATGACGCCAGGTTAAAACTGGATCGCCTGTATAGGTCGGAACAGATTGAATGACAAGGTCCTCCGGGTCCAGCGTGCTTTGGACCCCGGATCATGAAGGAACCACCGGTACCCAACTTCCAATTACCCAGAGGCACGAAGACGTATGACGACAGTACCAAGCCGAAGGATTGGCTGATAAACTACGCTACGGCGGTGAAAAGTGCAACTGGCAACCTGAGATGGGCTATATGTTACGTGCCCCAGATGTTGGAAGGCCCGGCCAGAGTATGGCTGAATAATTTACCACCTGGAAGCATCAACTTCTGGATAGATTTTGAAGAAATGTTTATCATCAACTTCTCAAGTACGTATCAGAGACCGAATAGACCGCAAACCCTGGCAATGTGCAAGCAAAGACCTAACAAGACGGATCATGAATTCTTAACCCGGTGGTGTACCGTGAGAAACTCGTGTGAGGGTGTCATAGAATCACAGGCCATAGCGTGGTTTGCGCAAGGGTGCAGATATGGCAGCAAGCTGTGGATGAAGTTGCAAAGGAAAATGCCAGTTACACTGGCAGAAATGATCCGAATTGCTGATTTGTATGCTTTGGGCGATCCGACTCAACCTAGGCTCGCGTCAAATGACTCAAACGAGGAATACTATCAGAGGGACGGAGCTGGGTCGTCCCGGAGGAACGATTACAGAGGAAAAAGGAGAGATGATAGACCGGATCATTGCTACGGTTCGCAACAAGTTGCAGCTGTGAATCAAGATCAACCCGGAGCAGGGAGAAGCCAGCGCTAGAGAACGGGAGGGCAATGGACTCCGAGAACTGATGGCAAGAAGACATGGACTCCAGAGCAGAAGAAACAGTGGCAGGAAAAGAAAGACCGTCCGAGGTATACCTATGAGTCGATGCTGGACCAGCCGTGTAAGTTTCACACGCCAAATCCGAATAGCCCGGCGGGTCACACGACAAGGCAATGTGAGTGGATGCGGAAGATAGAGCAAGGTGGTTCGAGGAATGCTCAGGCACCCCGGAATGATCAACCTCGGCAGGAGTTACCCCGGCAGCAATTACTCTTCGGAGAGAACACGCAGCAGCTAATGTTGCCTCCCCCTCCGCCGAGGTTTGACAACAATGAGAGAAGGGATGCAGTGCATCAGGTGGAAAATCAGCAACAACCGGATCAGAGATACCTCGGAAACGAGGGAAGGAATGAGTACAGGGAACATCACCAGAGTTATTGTGTGTTCACAACCGAGGAAACAGATAGAAAGAGCTTGCAGCGCCGACATATGGAGGTCAATGCGGTCATGCCAGCAGTGACGAGGTACATGCCTTGGTTGGACCAGGAAATCACCTGGAACATCAAAGATCATCCTAAACTTATGCCGAGCCCAGGTTCGTATGTGCTAGTGCTAGATCCAACATTCATTGGACCGAACATCAATGTGAGGTTCTCCAAGGTTTTGATTGATAATGGCAGTAGCATTACCATCATGTATGCCGATACGATGCGCAAGTTGGGCATCTCGGAGAACATGCTCCAGGCTACAAGAACAACTTTCCATGGCATTGTACCAGGAATTTCTTGTGAGCCCATAGGCAAGGTCCGGGTCGACGTGTTATTCGGCACAAGGGATAACTGCTGAACTAAAAATCTGGAGTTTGAAGTGGTGAACTTGGAAAGTGCGTATCACGCGTTACTCGGAAGAACAGCATTGAACAAATTCATGGCAAGCTGTCACATCAGTTATCTGAAGATGAAGTTGCCCGGGCCAAATGGAGTAATTACCATTGCTGGAGATTTCCGACGTTCCATGGAGTGTGCTTCAGCCGGGTCTAACCTAGCCAAGTCACTCGTGATTGCATAAGAGAAAAGAAAAATCCAGGAGGTGGCAGCATTAGCTCAGTCCGCGCAGCAATATATGTCGGCGTTAAGTAACCCGCATGGCAGCGTTTCATTTCAAGCCGCAAAGGACACCAAGAAGATTCCAGTTGATAACATGTTCCCGGAGCGCACCGTAACAATTGGTGCCGGGTTAACTGACAAATAGGAAAGCGAGCTCGTCAACTTCCTCCGTGAGAATCGGGATATTTTTGCTTGGTCTACACAGGACTTGCAAGGTGTTCCGAGGGAGTTGGCCGAGCACTCTTTGAACGTAAGACCCGGAGCAAGGCCGGTGAAGCAACCTCTCCGCCGCTTCACCGAGGATAGGAGAAAAGTCATTGGAGACGAGATAACTCGGTTACTAGCAGCAGGATTTATCATGGAGGTACTATATCCGGATTGGCTCTCTAATCCGGTGCTGGTAGAAAAGAAGAAGGACGATCCGAACGTGGCAGTGGTTTGGCGCATGTGTATCGATTACACGAACCTGAACAAGGCGTGTCCAAAAGATCCATTTCCACTGCCGAGGATAGATCAGGTCATAGACTCAACCGCGGGATGCGAACTGTTTTCATTCATTGATGCATATTCTGGTTTCCACCAGATACCTCTGAATCCGGATGATCAAATAAAAACAGCGTTTATTACCCCGTACGGGGCTTACTGCTATCACACTATGATGTTCGGTTTACGCAATGCAGGTGCAACATACCAAAGATGTATGCAAAAATGTTTGCACGACCAAATAGGTCAAAACGTACAAGTATACGTGGATGATGTGGTTATCAAGACCAAGGAAAGCACAACGCTCCTTGACGACATAAGGCAAACATTCACAAACTTGAGAAGGTTCCGGATGAAGCTTAACCCAGAAAAATGTACCTTCGGTGTCTCGGCTGGAAAATTACTCGGATTTCTCGTCTCCAGCCGAGGTATCGAAGTTAATCCAACTAAGATCCGAGCCATCGAACGAATGGAGCTACCGAAGTGTCTTAACGATGTCCAGAAGTTCACTGGATGCCTGGCATCGTTGAGTCGGTTTGTATGTCGGTTGGGAGAAAAGGCACTGCCTCTCTACCAACTCATGAAAAAGTCGGATAAATTCGTTTGGACGCCACAGGCCGATGAAGCCTTTGCCCACTTAAAAAAGATGTTGGCCACTGCCCCAGTGTTAGCTTCTCCACTATCAAAGGAGCCAATGTTGCTCTACGTAGCCGCAACCAACCGAGTTGTAAGTGCAGTAATCGTCGTGGAGCACAATGAAGAGGGTAAGTCGATGCAGAGGCCAGTATATTACCTGAGCGAGGTATTGTCTGCCTCAAAACAGAACTACCCGCACTTCCAAAAGGTGGCATACGGTGTCTATATGGCGGCGAAGAAGTTAAAGCATTACTTTGAGGAGCACCCCATCAAAGTAATATGTGAAGCTCCTATATCCGAGATAATGGGTAACAAGGATGCGAGTGGCAGAATCGCAAAATGGGCCATTGAGCTAGCCCCTTATGCGCCCCACTACGACAGAAGAGAAGCGATCAAATCTCAGTCTGTGGCGGACTTTTTTGTGGATTGGGCCGAGGTACAATACGAACCACCGCCACCAGATCCGAATTACTGGAGGATGCACTTTGACGGGTCGAAAACCAAAACCGGATTAGGCGCCGGGGTTGTGCTTACCTCGCCAAAGAAGGATCAGCTAAAGTACGTGTTGCAGATCCATTTCGCGGCATCGAACAATGTCGCTGAGTATGAGGCTCTTGTGCATGGGCTCAAAGTGGCAAAGGAGATTGGCATACGTCGGATAATATGCTTTGGCGACTCGGACCTGGTGGTGCAGCAGGTGTCCGGAGTGTGGGACGCCCTGGATCCAAACATGGCACTATACAAATTTCACGTGCAGAAGATATCTGGTTACTTCGAGGGGTGTGAATTTCACCATGTACCCCGGGCGGAAAACGAGGCTGCCGACATGTTGTCGAAGCTCGGATCGACCAGACAGGCAATTCCACCGGGTGTAGCATTGGAACACCTCAGAAAACCATCTATCAGGTCGTCCCCAGGAACCGACTCGATCTATGTCCCGGAAAATACGGAATCTAGAGCTGAGCCCATGGACATTGACACGGGAGGTAGTACGCAAAACCCGGGGACTGCATCAGCAAACCCGGGGACTGCCTTGGAAAACCCGGGAACTACCTCGCTAGACCCGGGCACTGCTCAGCGTGATCCGGCTGAAGTTATGCTGGTGGATCAGATGGAGATTGATGAGGAGATGTTCCCTCCACGAGCGATACCATCTTGGGCACTGCGTATATTCCAATTCCTGAAAGAGGAACGTTACCCGCTGAGGAGGTGTTAGCCAGGCAAACTCAGAGGAGAGCAAAAGCATACACGATCATCAATTCCGAGTTATACAAATGGAGTGTAACCAATGTTCTCCAAAGATGCGTTGACCCGGAAGAAGGGCTTGACATCCTCCGAGATATACACCAAGGAGAATGCGGGCAGCATGCCTCATCCCGAGCCTTGGTGGCAAAGGCGTTCCGGCATGGATTCTACTGGCCAAGTGCCTTGGAACAAGCAGAAGATCTGGTGAGAAAATGCAACGGTTGTCAGAGGTACGCCACCAAGACACATATGCCTATGTCGGAACTCAAGACCATACCAATTACGTGGCCATTTGCTGTATGGTGCTTGGATATGGTTGGCCCGTTCAAACCAGCGAGAGGAAACATGACACACATTTTGGTCATGGTGGACAAGTTTACAAAATGGATTGAAGTGAAACCTATAATAAAATGTGATGGAGCTACGGCCGTGACATTTCTCAAAGACATCATCTTGAGATACGGTTATCCACACAGTATTATAACTGATAATGGAACAAATTTTGCGGAAGGAGCATTTGCACGCTTCTACCAAGATAAGAAGATCCGACTCGATGTCGCCTCGGTAGCCCACCCCACATCAAACGGACAAGTGGAAAGATCCAACGGATTAGTATTATCCGGGATAAAACCCCGGCTAATTGAGCCGCTGCAAAGATCAGCGGGGTGCTGGATAGAAGAACTACCAGCGATACTATGGAGCTTAAGAACAACTCCGAATCGATCAACAGGCTATACGCCATTCTTTCTGGTATATGGAGTAGAAGCTGTATTACCAGCCGACATAGAGCATGATTTGCCTAGGGTCACCCAATACACAGAAGCCGAAGTGCAAGAAGCCCGGCAAAATGATGTTGATCTGCTGGAAGAAGCGAGAGAACTGGCACTATCCAGATCTGCCATATATCAACAAAATCTCCGATGCTATCATAGCCGGAAAGTGTGCCCCCGAGTCTTCCGGGAAGGCGATCTGGTGCTCCAGTTGGTACAACGTACTACTGGCATGCATAAATTATCCCCCCATGGGAAGGGCCATTCATTGTGAGCAAAGCATTGCACAATGATTCTTACTATCTTATAGATGCAAAGCCACAGGAAAAGAACAAGGCGGACAGGTCCGAAGAGGAATCCAAGCGACTATGGAATGTAGCACTACTTCGTCCCTTCTACACTTAGCTAAGAAGTGTATGTATCCGAGTCCTCTCATATGTCGGTATGTATGTCGGCAATGAGCTTATCAATGAAATAGCGGCGCCTCGAGCAGTAACTCGGGAACTGCCTTAATAATATTTGTCGTAATTTCTTATGCGGTAGCTGGAATAAGTCGTTCTACTTAACCCGGATTAGTAATCTGTGAGCACCAAAAACCCAACCCTTTGCCTTGCTGCTGTCCAACAAGAATTGGCTTCATGGCAAGCAAGGGAACAAGTTTGGAATTGCGTAGCACATGAAAAACGGCTAAGGAAACGAATTTATTCGAGCTAACGTTTGTTTTTTTGGACTAACCCTGTTTTTATTTTCAAGTTATTATGCTGAATTATTTTGAGCCAAACCCCAAAAGTTTCTAAGTACTATTAAGACAATTTTTGAAGCTCGGATTCATAAGTCGTAAAACCGAATCAAGGTAGACACGGACCGAGCCAAAGAATTGGACGAAAAAGAAAATGAAACTCAGGGACTACGCCCATGTTAATCCGGCATAAAAACGTAGTAGCAAAATATCACATATCCAGCATACAATTGCACCCGGCATACCGGGGATCTGATAAATTTTCAAGTTTTTTAGAACTAAGGAGTAGCAGGAGGAGAAGGTTCGGCTTCGTCATCGATGTCTTCAATATCTGAAGCATCATCTTCTCCACCCTCATCCGACCCATCTTCAACATTCTCATTTTGCTCGTCCCCAGCGGATTCCAGGAAGCTCGGCCCTTCAATCCAGTCATGAATAGGAGAATATTCGACGAGGCTATAGGCGCAAGCCTGGTGCCGAGCTACCCACTTCGGATCATCGGTCCATCTGGATCCGGTACGCCGGCGTGTGAGGAGGCTGAGGTCGATCTTCTCGTACCATGTGAGAATATGATGAAGGATGGTGTCAGCTGCGGCACGACCAGCAGACTCTCTCCAGAGGTCAAGCTGGGTCTCAACTTCCATTAATTTCTCGACGAGAGTTGCGATGGTCTCCGGGCTACTCTCTCCGGGCCAGAACGTATTAAAGATGCGCACTGCAACGTCGAGGATATCCTTGCCATAATTCTTGATGGTCTCCACGCGAGAGGACAAGCTGACCAATAGGTCCTCCATGTCCAAGGGAATGTTCTCACCATTAGGAGCAATGGGGGTACCCCTCTCTCGGCGAAATTTGGCAACAACAGCGCTGGCAATCGCAGTACCCTCTGGAAAGTGGTCTGGAAACAAGGCAAAAGAAGAAGGTAAAGAAAAGACATATGAGGTAACCCGGAGAGTTATGTCGGACAAGGGAAAGGAACTTACGATAAATATGGCTATGGATCCGGGTCAACTCCTTGATGCAGGCATCGCAACTTTTGCAAAGTTGCTCAAGCTCAGCGTTTGCCGACCCGAGCTGGAGGTCGGATTCTCTGAGTAGGTCCTGGTCCTTGGAGATTTGGAGAGTAAGGCGTTCACGCTCTTCTGTGAAGTCCTGGCTAACCTTTTGGAGCTCGGTTCGGTGCTGGGCCTTCATCTTCTCCATCTCGGCCTTGAGCTTGGCAATCTCGTCGTCCTTAGTCCGGAGGAGAGCAAGCTCATCATTCTTCTTCTTCAGCTCGGCCTGATGCTGCCCTGCTTGTTCGAGAAAATGCAACATCATATCAGGCACGGGCACACTATCCTCAAGTGATGCTGAAATAGTATGTTGACCCGGCAGAGCCGAGGAGTGAATGTTTGCCGAGCCAAGGAGAAGAAGAAATTGAAAACACTACAAGGTCAAACAAAAGAAGACATACCCTGGATTACCTGCAAGTTCTTCCGCGATCTTGTTTTCAGCCTCCACCCCAGCTGCAGAAACCGAATGAGGAGATTAGTTCGACGGAAGAAAGCGAAGAAAAACGGAGAGGTGCCGAGGGAGAAGATTACCCCTCTTTTCATGTTCTGCACCAAGTGCAACATGTTTTGCGCGTAGGATCTTGTGGGTATCAAGCAGGCATTGGAATTCGGCGCTCCGGTGATTGGTTGTTACCTGAAAAAAGTACAGAAGTGTAAAATTAGCTTGGTGCATATTCGAAGTGTGCAAGATCCGGGCCAAGTGGAACTTAACCCGGCTCTAGGTGTGTGCATATTCGAAGTGTGCAAGATCCGGGCCAAGCGGAACTTAACCCGGCTCTAGGAGTGTGCATATTCGAAGTGTGTAAGATTCGGGCCAAGTGGAACTTAACCCGGCTCTAGGTGTGTGCATATTCGAAGTGTGCAAGATCCGGGCCAAGTGGAACTTAACCCAGCTCTAGGTGTGTGCATATTCGAAGTGTGCAAGATCCGGGCCAAGTGGAACTTAACCCGGCTCTAGGTGTGTGCATATTCGAAGTGTGCAAGATCCGGGCCAAGTGGAACTTAACCTGGCTCTAGGTGTGTGCATATTTGAAGTTTACATGCAGCTACGTTGGTTTTCTAATGAGCATCCGGCCAAGTAACAAGCTACTCCCCCGGAAGCTCGGGGACTAATGGTTATTATCTACAGCATGTAAAGGACTTTTCCCAAACCCGGCTATTATCTATGTTGGTTTTGAAGTTTACATACCTCCATCATTCGCCCCGTGAGATTAATTGCCTTGGCGGCAGTATTCATCTGGGCAGAAAATTCTGCGGGGCCGAACTTTTCCGGGAGATTGTCGTTGTGGACGAACTCCGCCTTGTTCCAGTTCATAACGAACTCGATAAGGCTCGGAGGGTACCATTCGCCAGTGGGCATGTGGGGTGCCACCAAGCCCTTCGCATGAGCTTCCTTCCTCTCAAATAGGGCAAGAGCTGGGCTGGTGTGCAGAACCATCTGCTGTGCATCTGTTGGCTCGGCAGGAACATCCGTCGCTGCTGGTGATTTCTTCGGAAGCATCGACGACAGGGTTCGCTGCCCGGCCTCGACGGATGTAGACTTGGCAGTATCTGGAAGCGTTTTGCCCTTAGCTTGTTGGGAAGAAGTAACCACAGTGGATTTCCCTTTGGAAGCCGCTGGAATGGTTCCTCGCCGAGGCTGAGATGACTCGGAAGAGGCAGAGGAACTTGGCACTGGAGCTGTTGTTGGTTTCCTTGGTGCCGGGGCAGGTGCTGGCTCGGTTGCTGGTACTGGAGCTGCTGCTGGTGCTGGTGTTGTGATAGACTCGGTGGTTGCTAGTTGCGGCAATGCCGAAGTGGTGGACGCCGTCTCCTCGACCGAAACGACCCCTCCCGCTCCGAGGTCGCGTTCCTCTCGATGAGGTACTGCGGAACCCGGAGCAGCCGCAGAGCCCTCCGGAATAGGGCTCAGCGGGCGTGACTCGTCGTCACGAGGAGGAGAAGGGCCGAACCGAAGGGGAGAAGAGATGCTCGATCCGCTCTGAGGGACCTCCACAGGAGGCCTGAAAAAGAGAATAATGTCAGGAGTGAAATTACCGCGATACAAGTAAAAGTGAGTTACGCAATGAGAAATGACTTACGCATCCGAGGTTTCGGCCTCCTTGGGTTTCCGGGCCCTCCGTGCCGGGGCTTTGCCTGCCCGCTTGGAGGCAGTCTTGTCTCTGGCCTTCTTTTGCCTTTTTGTGGGCTGAGAAGGTTCGGAGGAAGAACTTGATGCAGCTCCGCGCTTCTTCTTCGACGCCACCGGAACTGGATCACCCGTAGCAAGTGGAGGATCCTCGTGGATATGCCCACCGGGGTTAGCTGATGCCGAAAAGGCAAAAGAAAGAGGGACAGCTTCAACGGGTTCAATCACGTCGATATCCGAGTCGTCCTCATCATCGGGCCAATCTCTAAGAGAAGAGAATTTACCGCTGGGTCGTTTGGTGGCGTCGGTCATAGGGAGGAACATCTCCTGGTCCGGCTCCTCCTCATCCGGGATTTCTCGGTCCAGCGCCCACTTGAGGGTCGGATCCGTACCATCCTCGAGAGTTTGCTGAAGGAACAGCTGAGAAAAAGCATGAAGAACAGGGTCAGAAATATAACAAAAACCGACGCATACTTCATCCGAATTAAGTTTGCCCCACGAAGCTTACCGCGGGAGGGAGCCTGTCACGACAGTAGTGCTCGCTTCCCCACGTCCATTCGGTGAACAAATCCTTGTGGGTAGTGAAAAGAGCCTTGACCCGGCGAAAGATCTCAGTGTTGCTCAATTCAAAGGAGGAGGTTCGGTTGGGGTCGCGGCCTAAACTCATATGGCACAACTTGTGGGTGCGCTTCTAGAGGGGAGAGATTCGGTTGCGCACGAACGTGATCATAGCATCCTCGTTGCGCAATCCGAGCTTCTTTAGCTCCACGAACCTCTTGTTAACTTGGTTGGCCAGAGCGGTAGGTTTCTTGGGGACCTCCTCCTAGAAATCCATGTCAGGTAGACCCGGAGCGTAGGGCAGCAACCGAATCAAGTCTTCGGTACCCTCGTTCCGGACGTAGAAGAAGGTCCGGTCCCATCCTTTGCAGGAGTCAAGCCCGGTAACCCAGGGAAAGACCGAAAACCTCCGGGCCGAGATGGAGGCAGCTCCGAACTGGGTGAGCTGCTTGTCCTCCGACTCAACGTGGATATTGGGGACAACGTTGCGACGGAGGCCGAAGAACCGGATCCACAGCTCCTTCGTGGGCCATAGTCTAGTGTAGCCCTCGATCGTAGAAGCAAAGGTGGAAAGAGAGGTGATAGCGTTTGATGGGAGATGGTGCGGCTGCAGGTGGTATGTCCTAACCCAATCCCGGAACAAATCACTCACCGGGAGACCAAATCCCCGTTGGAAGTGGGATAGGAATACGACGGACTCACCCGGACTGGGTGAGGGGGCCAGTTCGGCAGAGGGGAGACGAGCGACGACGCCGGCGGGAATATGCCTGGTCCAGTAGAGCCAGTCGATGTCGTCTTGATAGACCCACGAACCAGCCCACGCGCCGCGGTCTGCCACGCCGGCGTCCTCCTCCATCTCCTGCTCGGCGATGACGAGCTCCTCCTCCGTCATCTCGTATCCGCTATCCTCGCTGGAGCTAGCGGCAGCGGGGATCTGAGGCCTAGATTGGCGTGGACCTGTGGCGAAGAAGCTGCGCAGCGGTGGCTGCGGTGTGGAGGCACGGGGAGGTGCGGCGGCGCTGCTGCTAGAAGAAAGCACCGGCGGCGGCATGGTCGCAGGGAGGACGAAGGAGAAAACGCAACAGGCAAAGGGGCGCAGAGGTGGAAAAACGCTAAGGGACGCACCCCTCCCCTATTTAACCACCCCCAGTGATCGGTGAGTGGGATCGCGCTGCGCCGACGAGCCACACGGTGTGGCCGTGTATCACCGGCATCAGCCAATCAGAGAAAAACCACACAGGGGGCCACAGAGTAGAAGTGATCCCATGACGCGACGCGCTGTTGCGGTAAACGAGGAGGCAGGCATGACGTCACCCACGCACAGTAAAACTGACAATTACTGCGGCGGTTACTGTGCAGGCCCTTAAAATAAGACAAGGTAATGATTAGCCTCCACGTGGGTTGGCGTATGAGAGAAGGAAACGGGGCCCGGATCAAACCATGATAACCATGGGATCCGAGCCAAAGTGGTGACCCGGCCGGCAAGTGAAAACTTGGAACGTGCGAAGGGAACGTAAATCCATATAATCCGAGATAAGGAGCTAACTCGGAATTAAACGTCCGAGGCTCGAACATAAATGAACCTAATGTGGCCTTAGCGGCCGAGGCAGCTAAAGACCGCACCAGCTTCGGGGACTAATGTTGGGGGGATACCCCTGGGTAGGGTCACTCCGGGGTATAACGGCCGAGTTAGCCGAGGTCCGGCAAGGTCAAAGCGGATGCTGACCGGGTCACCTCAAGGCAGTCCGAATCACGGAGTAACCCGGACCAGGGGGTCGCCTAACATTGTCTCATCTGATTTAAGGAGTAAGTCAGGAGTGCTTGTCTAACTTATATGCAGGAACAGGTGTGGCCGGATCTACTATGATCCGGATCCTTGCTTAGCTTCTGGGAGAAGGAAGGAATCTCTCTGGTCAAAAAAGAAGGTCCGGTACGCACTGCATGAGCGAATAAAGCAAGGGCGGGACCACCGGGTCATGGCCGACAAGGGTGACGACGCTCACGTCGGCTGACGCGGGCACCGCAGAGGCTTACGTCGCTAAAGCATGTGTGACGCGGGAGAAAAGTACCCCGGTTGGGTTACCACTTTGGGAGGGGGCATATTCTTAGGAATATGCCTCCACGTATGCCCTAGGCAAGGACCGAACCTCCTCTATATAAGGAGGGTTAGGGTTCTGGTAGAGGGGGTTGGTTGAGCACTAGTTAATTTGGTGATTCCTTAGGGCTAGTAGATCTAGGCAAGAGTAAGAGAGCTCCTTCTTCCTCCTCTCGCCAATACAGCTCGAGGAGCACTTCTAATCTTGAAGATATAGCAATACAAACTTCTGTGTGGAGAATCACTCTACTATCCCTCCTTGGATTCCCCTAGCACATATTAGTCCCCACCTTTAGCCTATCCATGGCATCTGTCGTGACACCACCACGACATACTTCTTCTCCATCTCCCTCTCCATCATGATCTTAATCAGCTTCTTCTTGTTTTTCTTCTTCTTCTGGCTCTTCCTCTTCTACGTATTACAGGTCGGCCGTGGAGCCCGAATCCACCACGACAAAGGCGTTGCAGGACCCGTTCGGCCCCGTTCCATGTCTCAGCGAGGTAGCAAATCTCCACGTTGTTATTTCTCCGAGTTATGATGTGGATTTCTTAGATGTTGTCCGCCCCGCATTGGTTTTTCTTCTTCTTTTGCGAGTTGTATTTGTTTTCATGAATATGACTGGATCTCTTGGTCTTTCCTTAGTACCGTTGTTCATAGATTCACTATGGATTTTTTGTGATTAGGATTAGTTTATCGTGGTCATGAATAGATCTCCAGGTCCATTTTTTAACACTATGGCCAATAGATTCAACGGGGATTTTTTTTGATCTGTATTAGTATTCACCTGGGACCTGGAGTGTAATTGTAGAATTCCTATTTCAATTAACATGAACGATGCAGCGATCGAAGGCCGAGTACCGTGAGAAGGTGGTCGCGATCAGTTCCAAGATTGCCAACCAACATGAGCTTGCACGCTCCCTCACCCAAGCTAATGAGAGCCTACGCAAGCAATTATCTGTGCAGAAGGAGATCTCGCTACATTTTGCACGTGACGTCGTTAGGCTGCAGAAAGTGCTCGACCGTAACTTGATCAGGCAAGAACAGGCCATCAAGATAATCAACGAGCTCACGGAGGAGAAGAAGAATCTCGTGGAAAGGTGCATTCTCCTGCAGGATGAAGTCAGCGAGGCACTCAAAGGACGCGTCGAGGAACCCAAGGCTACCATCCGAGCCTACCATGACTGGAACCGTTGCCTGGATGCAGTCAAGGAGATGAAGGCGGACATGAGCAGAGGGATCACCATACTCGAGGGTGTTCGGAAAGAGAACGAGGAGCTAAGGGCATGTCTGGAGGCGTACCGGAGCAATGCCCAAGTAAAATTCCCGTTAGCGGGGACACGAATACCAGTTCGTCCTCCTCTCCTTTTGTAATGTTTAGGGTTCAGGGACCAATGCCCATGTCTGCTTCCCATTATAGGGTGCAATAAGAATCGTATGGCAACTCCTTATCTATCTAGACATATGTTGGTGTTCATGTTCATGAATGGACACCATGTTCTCTTTCCATATGTATCTGGACATGGGTTTCTGCATTATGATTTTGCCACTCTCCCACTACTATTTGGTGATATTAGGAAAAACCCACAGCACACTAAACTGCTGATAAATCTTATTTGTCTTCAAAATTGAAATTATGACAGTGCCACTAGTCGATTCATAAAATGTTGATTAGTCCTAGATTGCTTCTTCCTTGAAATTATGATAGTGCCACTAGTCGATTCAGTTAATTATGGAAACTAACCAGCTTGTCCTGGTGAACTGAACAAACCATACCATGTATTTTTGTTGTAGGGAAAGAGGCAAAAGATCAACCAGGACCTGGCGACCTGGCTAAATGACAAGATAGCAATCCAAAGGGAGAAGCGGAATTCCCAGAAACTGGCCTTTGACCAACTGCGCGCTGAATTCACGGTCCTTTCTGACAAGTGCCAGAAACTGAAGGAGTTAAACACCGACTGGGCGAAGCTACACAGTGAAGGTCGCGCCTCGGCTAGTAAGCAGACGAAGATCATGAAAGGGATCTTGAAGGAAAATCGTATGGCTACGGACAAAATTCTCTGCCATGTGACGGAGCGCTGGAACCTACAGCTGAAGCACGACATAGTACTGAAGGAGCTGGCCAATCTTAGGGAGGAAAAGAGGCAGGTCCGGGCCAGGCTCGCTTGCACACAACATATGTCTATTTAGTACTGAGTTGCCTGGTTTATCCTCTGTAGTGGTGATTTTGTAAGCGTGAACTTAACTCTATGCACGATATGTGTGTTCGTCTGAAATTAGTTTGCTCGAGGATTGAGTTTGGCTTAGTTCGGAAAGCACAACTGCAAGTCTTACAATTAACTAGTTTCAGGCATTGGTACAATATAAATTATTCATCTCGAATTTCCTTTATCCTCTATAGTCTGTCCTTGTTCACCCTCGCGCGCCTTCTTCAGTTCCTTCAACAGATCCGCAATGCAGCACTCAAGCTTCTTCTTGTCTTCCCTGAGCTGATCCCTCTCCTTTTCTGCATTATGAATCAGCAACCTGTGACTATCCTGAAGCTTCTTTGTAGTTCCAACAACCAAGCTCCCATCGATTCCGTCAGTTAGCTTTGACTGCAAATTCTCGATTTCTTGTTCCAGCTCCTTATTTCGTACCGACAGCTTATAATTTTTTTCAGCTGCATCACTTACATCAGTAAATCTCCCCGACCTTTCCAACTCATACATCTCCCATAACTGTGCCAAACATTTCTTAAGTGCATCTGGCCACTCAAGATCCACCCACTCTACTGCTTTACACACCGGGCCAACCTAAAAACACACACACTATAGTGTTATGAACATGCACGATACATTTTACTTCATGTCACAGTTGCACATAATGTAAACAAACCTGATTTGTACAGCCCCAAAACCTTCTCCCGGTGTTACTGCCTTCGAATGCAACATATCTCCTCAGTTTTAGCCCATGGTCACATGGCACTTCTCCATCGAGATCTAGGCCCTCCCATTCGGAGTCATAGATCATCCTTGGTACCTATAGGTAAATGCAAAGCTAAAATCGAACACGATTGCATGCACATTTGGTCGGGCTCAGACCGAGTGATTTACCATTGCCTAACCCTAGCCCAAGAAAACAGAGGAACTCACATCGTGGAAGGAATACTCGATGTCGGAGAGAAGGCTGTCGCTGCTCGACTGGTCGTCCTCGCCATTCAACGACAGCATGCGAATGCGACGGCGACGGCGTCGGCGAGAGAGAGAGAGAGAGAGAGAGAGAGAGAGAGAGAGAGAGAGAGAGAGAGAGAGAGAGAGAGAGAGAGAGAGAGAGAGAGAGAGAGAGAGAGAGAGCAGCCCTTCTACCACTGTAATGATGACTAAATTGGCATGTTACAATAGTTTAATGGATACCATGCCCTTTCCCTGGATTACTGTCTCCTGCCTGATATGGATTCTCTCCACACATTCTCATTTCAAATATTAAACCTGCACTCCCTCCATCCCAATTTCATTGCCTAACGAAAACATACCAGTATATTACATCATCCAAAGAAACAAAATCATGTCAACTACAAGGTACTTATGCATCACTTCTTCAGTCATGGTTTCACAAAACATTACATTATAATCTCCCAACAAACATAACCACAACATGGTTTCACAAAACATCACATTACAATCTCTCAACAAACGTAATCATAGAAACAAGTATATTACATCAACTCAAGAAACAAAATCATGTCGACTACAAGGTACTTACACATCACTTGTCCTGTCATGGTTTCACAAAACATTACATTACAGCCTCTCAACAAACAAAATATCAGTAACAAGTACAGTACATCATCTCAAGAAACATAATCATGTCAACTACAATGTATTTATGCATCACTAGTCCAGTCATGGTTTCACAAAACATTACATTACAATGTGCCAACAAACATAATAACTGAAAGAAGTAAGGTATGTCATCTTAAGAAACATAATCATGTCAACTACAATGCACTTATGTCTTATTACAACAACGATGGTTTTAGCGAGTGACATGTCTGAAAATCTCAATAGCTCGCACAACATTATATCGCAATCTCTCAACAAACATAATCACAGAAGCACGCTCTAAATGCAACAGCAGTCAATATTACAAATATAGGCAGGGGAACCCCGCGGTCCATATGACAAGCCCAGGGTAGCAGCTCTCATCAGATCTCATCAACGTCGACCACCTCATTCTGTTCAGCCACTACAGGGGCATCTACATCCACTATAACCTGTTCAACAACATCAGAAATGGTACCAAGGAAGAACACCTTCCTGGTTCGCTTCTTTTGCCGCATAATATGCATAAGATCTTTAGTATCCAAAACATCTATGAATTGCTGCTTCTTATGATGCCACCACCGGATTTTTGCCATCTGCTTAGGGCCAATAGTGATTTCCTTACCGATCATCTCTCTCATTTCATCAAGAGTTATGTTTTTGGAATCGACAGTGATCTCCACAGTACATGACAAAACTGGATTATTAACTCCCTCATCAAGTTTTGCCATGTATGAATCCATCTCTATGCGTATACTGAACTTATCCAGATCAGCATCTATTGGTCCGTATTCTCTAGGAGCAGAAGCTCTGGCAGCAAGATCTCCAGCATCTGCATACATATCATCAATCATCGCTTCAACTTTCACCTTACGATAAGCTGCACAACACTCCCAAACCATTTGAAGCTCATGGGAGAGCTCAGTTTGCTGATAGGTATCATTCATGTTGCGCCACACCAATTTTGTCCTCTGTCTAGAACCCCAGGGAATTCTAGCGGCAAGCATATCTACCAGCTGCGAAACAGACACAACCTCTTTGCAATTCACAAGCAGATGCACATCTTGCCCGAACACAACCCTCTCACAACCAAAATCAAGCTTTGTAGTGTACTGCCGAACATGAACTGTGAACTGATATAGGTCACTTGTATCAAAACTGTGCCTAATTTGATTAAAAAGGGGAACATTTCAGTTCATTCGATTCTATTATGCCGTAACTAATCTACTTGCAAGATAAGGCACAGATAAGAAAAATTCACCTCTCGCTCGTCTCCCGGGTTTTTTTCTTCGAGATCTGAGTGCTGCATCCGCCCACCGGAGCCGAACAATCCGCCGCCGGCCTTGCTTTTCTCTTCAACCCGCTGCTCATAGGTACCTTGGGAGCAGAATCCTTGCTGGCCTCCTCGCTAACCGGGGCTGAAGACCTCGCCGCAGCTACGTGTTGAGCCCCAGACTTGGGCCCCGACAGACCCTTTTCAGTCGGCGACGTAGCTACACCCTTCGCCTTGCAAGACATGCTGGGCCGCCGCCGCCGGATTCAGTGTTGGGGGAGGGAGAAAAAGGTCCTCCGCCGCCGGTAGAGTTAGGGTCGGGGAAGGGAAGAAAAGGGACCGCCGCCGCAGCAAGATTCAGTGTCGAGAGTTAGGAAAGTACAGTAATGGATTTGCCTCTACGACACGTGCAGGGTGGCTAAGAAGAGTGACCGGTGAAGGAGGGGAACAACAGAAACTAGTGTAATGGAATATCCTGACTTAACAGGCGCGATTTGAAAATATTTGGTTTGGCCTTCACTCGAAAGACCCCTCTCAGCAATTGGCGCCCCAACTTTTCGAATCATGGTGATAAAAATCAACTTGGGTACCGCGTTGCCTGTCCAACCCAACTTTTGGGCCGCAACATGATATTCTCCCCTCAACTACCGGCGCTATTCGTATATCCATGGGGTTACAAAATTGGTTTTCCATAATATGTCCTCGGACATGGGTTGAGTTGTGATATGATTTTGGTGGATTGCCATGGCTTGCATTGCATAAATCGGGATACCGTGTCGGAGGTGGGATGGAGCTCTACAAGTTATCTTCCGATCATCGATCGACCGTAGACTCAAACGCTATGCCACCTAGAGAATCAGTTGTATCTCTAGTGTGGGTTAAACTCAGTAGGTGATACCCCTGGATGTGCGCACAATTATGGGACAGTTCTTGTTATGAGACTTGGATGGCACGTCTATTTGTGTTTTAGTGCTTGAAGGGTTGAACATGCGTTTGGGTACAGCTGTGCACCCCTGCAGGGTAAATCTTTTCGAGAAGCCGTGTGTCCACGGTTATGGACGCCTCAGGAGTATAGTGTCATGATCATAGACAACGCCACTAATACTTTGCCTAATGATATGACTAGTAATTAGTCTTACCAACTAAACAACTGCTTAATTAAAACTGCAACGTGCGTGTCCCGTGGGACTACTTCTCGACTGGGTTTCGAGGGAGGAAGCCTCAGATGGGTTATGCTTGGTGTTATATTATTACTATGGATGACTACTCTCTTATCTCGCTCTAATAGCCGAAGTTGTAGCGTGTCTCTATAAGTTAGCTAGTTGCAAGCTTTGTCGCCGCTTAGTACATCATATATCCCCGTAGGCGAGGACCGCTGAATTCTAGTCTCGCCGTGTACTAGCCTCAGTACTGACGCTCCTGTTTTTCTTGTTTGTTCTTTCGTGTTGGATCTTTACGGTCGTACAGGTACGTGTGACCCGGTGGACGAGTCTGGCTCTTACTATGTTGATTACTGATACATTGCAAATGTATCTATAATTTTTAATGTTCCATGCTTGGTTTTATCCACTTTCTTGTGTTTTGTTCCAACTTTGGAGTACTTTTCATATCATTTCTTGGACTAACCTATTAACAAGAGCCACAGTGTCAGCTGCCTGTTTTCTGCTGTTTTTGGTTCTAGGAAAGTCAGAAAATGAATATTCTCGGAATTGGACGGGATAAAAGCCAAAGTGCCTATTTTTCCGGAAAGGATCAAGTACCAGAATAAGAGACGAAGAGGGGCCAAGGCCCGGCCACACCACTCGGCCGCGTGGCCAAGCCTGGCCCGCGCCAGGGGGTGGTCTGGCCGACCCCAGCACCCCCTCGGCCTCTCCTTCCGCCTATAAGTTGCCCTCGGGACGAAAACCATAGGTACCCGATCAAAAATCCACGAAAGATTCTGTAGCCGCCGTCATCTCCATCCCTAGATCGGGAGGGATCTGAAGCTCTTCCCGGCACCCTGCCGGAGAGGGGACTTCACCCTGGAGGCCTTCTTCATCACCATGCAAGCCTCCGGTGTGATGCGTGAGTAGTTCATCCTTGGACTACAGATCCATGTAGTAGCTAGATGGCTGGTTTCTCCTCCTTTGTGCTTTCATGTTTAGATCTTGTGAGCTCCGTTCATGATCAAGATCATCTATTTGTAATTCATACATGTTGTGTTTGCGGGGATCCGATGGATATTGAGATGCTATTTCAGATTGATTATTGATTCTATCATGTCTTTGTTATTTGAGATCTTGCATGCTTTCCGTTGTTAGTAGCTATCTTGGCCAAGTAGATGCTAGCAACTCCAAGAGTTAGTATTTATGCTCGATAGTGGGTTCATGCCTCTGGTAATCTGGGGAAGTGACAGAAATCTCTAAGGTACTAGATGTGCTGTTGCTACTAGGGAGAAAACAACGATCCTTTGTTCATAGAACAATTGTATTGTTTACCTTACACGCAGTTCGTAAAGCAATAATCTGTTGCTTGCAACTTAATACTGGAGGGGGTTTGGATGATAACCTGAAGGTGGATTATTAGTCATAGATGCAGTTGGATGGCGGTCTATGTATTATGTTGTATTGCCCAATCAAGTCTCAAAGGAGTCACGATGATTAGTATATGCATGTATTGCTTTCTTGGTGTTTGTCAATTGCCCCGCTGTAATTTGTTCACCTAGCATGTTATCTATCTAAGGAGAGCCACCTCTAGTGAACTATGGATACTGGTCCTCTTTCTTTACATACAATCTATAAACTGTTTACTGCTTTGTGTTTACTTTCTGCAAACTTTTACTTCTTTCCATTCGATACGTTTAATCCTTTGTTTTCCGCAAAACACGGTGAGACTGACAACCTCATCGCAAGTTGGGGACAAAGTTCTGTGGTTGTGTTGTGCAGGTCTCCACGTTGCTACTAGCACCGGTAGTGCGCCCTGCCAAAGCTCAGCTAGTAACACCTTTGAGGTGTTTCCTTGCTCCTACTGGTTCGATTAAACCTTGGTTTAAAAACTAAGGGAAACTTGCTACTGTGCTCATCATACCTTCCTCTTGGGGTTCCCAACGAGCTCTACATCAACATCGCCATCAAGCAATTTTCTGGGCGTCGTGCATTGAGCCATCAATTACGCTGATGAGGACTACTACGAGCACTAGCCGGGATCCTACCAGGAAGTCCTGAGACGTGTGGGCATGGAACTCACTTGCTTATTTCTTGGCATCTTATGCCCATTTGGGTCTTGTCCGTACTCAGACGTTATATCACGTTTTCTGCTTGATGTATGATGTATTGTTGGGACCTCTGTCCGCTATGTGTTACCTATCTATATATTTTGATCTTGTTGACTATATATTTCCTTTCTTTGTACATGGCGTGCTCTGATATGTGCCTTGTATGTCGTCGGCGTACATACTCACTTTTGTACGCTGAGGCGCGATTACCGGGACGGTGCGTGCTCACTCTAGAAGCTATAACCTTGTAGTGGGGTTATACCGGCTAGGGGTTTAGGCGCGTCATATGGCCGAGCTCTACAAGTTGGTATTAGAGCATGGTCGACCTGCTAGGATCCCTTGCAGCGGACGTTGTTGAGTCTAGAAAAATATTTTGGTAGCTATATATTAGGGAAAAACTAATCGGAGAGTAGGACTTCTTGCTCTTTATTTCTTTTCCCACTCTCCCACCCTTTTTCTGGTAAGGAAGTGCAACGTTTTATCTATTCTCATCACATGCTTTAGGTCCAAACGTCTTCGGCTATCCATAGTACCGTCGTAAGTTTGTTGTTGATGTCAGAGTAAAGTTGCTTCAAATCAAAAACCTTTGTATCTTCAAATCTGTTGTTTCTCCTGAATCCTTTGAAACCTCTGATATAGCCTGGTTTATTCAAAGTGTTTTCATCAAATCCATCTGTTTTAATCAAAAAAATTAAACCTTTAAACTTGTTGGCATGGTCTTGCTAACTTGTTCGTTGCTATCGACGTGTGAACCAGAAGTTTTACTTCGTCTTCAATTCTTCTCTAATACATGCATAACTTGAGTTGTTTTGGACTCTAGCGATTGTAATGTTTTAGTATAGCTATATGACACTTATCATGAGTGAAATATGTTGACACTATCAAATCTAATCTACTAAAATACATAACTTGGGTCGTTATGACACTCGTAATTGTAATTTGGTTTCTATAGCAACATGACACTTATAATGGGTGAAATATGTTAAATGCTATCATTCAATTCTAGCATGTGGTTATGGTTAATTCTTGTGTACTTTAATTGTACCTTGATGATATCTATGGCTCATTCATGTTCTAACTGTATATCTTCTTGCATTTATGTTGGATTTTATTATCCTGAACATGTGCTAACTCGTGTCTTGATGTTGTCATCAGGATGGCGCCTAGAAGATCTCCTTCCCCACCACCTCCCCCGCCTCACCCTCAGTTGGCTGAAGCGATGTTGACAATGTCAAACTTGTTGGGGAAGCTTGTTCGTGGTCAGCAGCAGACCGAGGCTCGTTTTGCTTAGCAGGACTTTGTTCCAAGGGTGACGCTCAGGAATTTTCTCAGTCTCAACCCAAAGAACTTTGACACTCCAAAGAAACCTCTTGACGCAGATGATTGGCTCCGCAGTATCAATCTCACGCTGGTTAATGCCAAAGTCGCTGATGAAGACAAAGTGTCTTTTGCTTCCTATATGCTTACTGGTGAATCAGCAGCCTGGTGGGAAATTATCTAGAATGTCAGAGATCCAAATGTTCCTTTCTCTTGGGAAGAATTCCAAAAATTGTTCCGGGCTCATCACATACCTCAAGGTGAATTGGACAAAATGAAAGAGGAGTTCATGAAGTTGACTCAGGGCTCTAATGATGTCTCGACTTATAGCAAGCAATTCACCCTCTTGGCTCGCTATGCTGGTGATGAAATTTCAACTGATGAAAAGAAGCAAGCCTGATTCAGAAATGGTCTTGAGCCTTCCATCAAGTTCAGCTTAAACCTCACAACTTGCAAGAACTTTGAAGAGTTGGTTAATTAGGAAATCAAGGCTGAAACTGGCAGACGTGAGTATGAAAGAACCCTGAAACATGCTCGTGAGAGTGGCCCAGCCTCTCACTCTGGCCCACCTCAAAGGCGTCATGTCTACCAGCAGGAAGCTCCCCAACCTGCTAGGAGCTTCTATCAACAGAGGCAACCACAAGCTTCTCCTTGTCCTCAGATGATTCAGCAAATGCCTCCTCAAGGTTATATCAGGCAGGGCGCTCAGCCACATCAACAATAGTACAAGCAGCAGCAACCTTGTGCTCCTTTTAGTGCTCCTTAGAGGCCGTATGCACCTCGAACTGTAACTTGCTTCAAGTGTGGAGAACCTGGTCACAAGTCTCCAGCATGCCCAAACCAAGAGAGGCTTCCTCCACCTCCCCCTCCTCATGCTTCCAAAGCTTTGGTGAGAGTTCCTCCTCCACAGCAAAAGGCCTCCAACGGTAATAATAGTCCTACTCAAAGAAATGTCATGGTGAACAATGTCCTGGCAGAAGAAGCAGAGCAGGCGCCTGATGTTGTCATCGGTACACTACCTGTTAACTCTACTCTTGCAAAAGTTCTTTTTGATACTGGTGCATCTCATTCGTTTGTTTCACAAAATTATGCACAAATGCATGATCTTCCATTGGAAATTCTTCAAATGAGCCTTTGGGTTAAATCTCCCAGTGCCAAGATGATGTCCTCTATGACGAGTTATGGGAATCAAATTCTCATTGGAGGTCGTCAATTCCTTGCTGATCTAATTGTTCTTGGTCCATCTGACATTGATGTCATTCTGGGCATGGATTGGCTAAAAGCTAATGGTGCAACTATCGACTGTGTGAACAAGTCGGTATCTCTTTCACATCCAAGTGGCCACATAATCTATGCTCCAAGTGCGACTCCTTCAACACGAGTCTTTGCCCTCAATGTTGATCCTTTGCCAACACTGGAAAATGTACCTGTGGTGTGTGAATTTCCAGATGTGTTTCCTGAAGAGCTGTCAGGAATGCCACCTAACCGGGCCGTTGAATTCGTGATTGAATTGGAACCCGGAACAGCTCCAATTTCCAAGCGTCCATATAAGATGGGTCCTAATGAAATGTCCGAGCTCAAGAAGCAACTTGATGAACTTGAAAGTAAAGGCCATATTCAGCATAGCACTTCTTCGTGGGGAAGCCCCACCATCTTTGTCAAAAAGAAAGATAAAACCGATCGCCTAGTTGTCGACTATCGTGGTCTCAACGCAAAGACAATCAAAAATAAGTATCCTCTACCCCGCATCACAGACCTCTTTGATCAGCTCGCTGGAGCAAAAGTATTCTCTAAGCTTGATTTGAGAAGTGGATACCACCAAATCAAAATCAGAAAAGAGGATATTCCTAAAACAGCTTTCACCACCAGATATAGCTTGTATGAGTACACCGTTATGTCCTTTGGTCTCACAAATGCTCCTGCAACATTCTCTCGCCTCATGAACTCGATTTTCATGGAATATCTCAACAAGTTCATCGTGGTATATCTTGATGATATTCTTGTCTACTCCAAGTCGAAGGAAGAACATGAAGAACACCTTCGGCTTATCCTTTCCAAGCTTCGTGAGCATCGCTTGTATGCTAAGTTTTCCAAGTGTGAGTTCTGGCTTTCTGAAGTTGTCTATCTGGGCCATGTTATTTCTGATAAAGGCATCGCAACCAATCCTGAAACAATCAAGGCTATCGTTGATTGGGTTCCTCCAAAGAATGTCAAGGAAGTCCAAAGCTTCCTCAGGTTGGCAAATTATTGTCGCTGATTCGTTGAGAATTTCTCCAAGATAGCAAAACCTCTTTCTGAGATTCTGAAGAAGGATAAGAAATTCTGTTGGTCTCTAGCTTGTCAAGAGAGTTTTGAAACTCTGAAGAAAAAGCTCACTTCAGCTCCTATTCTGACTCCTCCAGATACAACCAAGCCTTTCCAGATATTTTGTGATGCTTCCATCCAAGGTCTTGGTGCTGTTCTTATGCAAGAAAGAAAAGTCGTGGCTTATGCATCCCGACAGTTGCGTCCACATGAGATAAACTATACTACTCATGATCTTGAGCTTGCAGTAGTTGTTCATGCGTTGAAAACGTGGAGACACTATTTGCTTGGCAACCGTTGTGAAATCTTCACTGATCACAAAAGTATAAAGTACATCTTCACATAGCCTGACCTGAACATGCGACAGAGAAGATGGATGGAAACCATCTCAGACTTTGATGTCTCTATTGATTACACTCCAGGGAAAGCTAATGTAATGGATGATGCCCTTAGTCGAAAAGTCTATTGCAATAACCTCATGATCAAGGACAACAATAAGCATCTCTTCAAAGAAATTCAGCTGTATAATCTTGAGATTGGTCCTCAGGGGCATCTTGCAAATTTATGCTTGGATCCTAATCTTGAAGAGAAAATTCGTGAGGCCCAGTTGACTGATGTTATGGTCCTCAAAGTCAAGAAAAATCTGGAATTGGGTGTTTCCAAGTACAAATCCTATTCCATTGATGCTAATGGAACTCTCAGATTCGAAGGGCGCATTGTTGTACCAAAAGTGCAAGCACTCAAGAATCTAATTCTCAAAGAAGCTCATGAAACTCTTCTTGCTATTCACCCCGGTAGCTCAAAGATGTACCATGATCTAAAGCCTTACTATTGGTGGATGCGCATGAAGCGTGAAATTGCCAAGTATGTTGCTGAGTGTGATGTTTGCAGAAGAGTGAAAGAAGAACATCAAAGAGCCGCTGGTCTCCTTCAACCTCTTCAGATTCCTGAGAGAAAGTGGGATAAAATTGAGATGGATTTTATCACCGTGTTCCAAAATCTCAGAAGGGCAACAATGCCATCTTTGTGGTGATTGATCGCTTCTCTAAAGTGGCTCACTTCTTGCCTGTCAAAGAAACTATTACAGCTAGTCAATTGGCAGAACTCTATGTTGCGAGGATTGTAAGCCTCCATGGTGTTCCTAAAGAAATCACATCTGATCGTGGAAGCTTGTTCACTTCAAGATTCTGGGAATAATTTCAGCAGTACATGGGAACTAACATCAAGTTCAGCACTGCGTATCACCCTCAGTCTCAAGGCCAAGTGGAAAGAGTAAATCAAATTCTTGAAGATATGCTCAGAGCTTGTGTCATCTCCTTTGGCATGAAATGGGAAGAATGCCTTCCTTTTGCCGAATTCTCTTACAACAACAATCATCAATCAAGTCTGGACATGTCGCCATTTGAAGTTCTCTATGGCCGCAAGTGTCGTACCCCTCTTTACTGGTCAGAAGATGGTGAAAGGAAGATCTTGAGAAACAAAGATCCTCTAGATCCTGAAATGTGTCCGGATATCATCAAAGAAGCAGAAGAAAAGTGTTAGATTGTTCGTGACAACTTGAAAATTGCTCAAAATCGGCAGAAAGACTACTATGATGGAAAGCACCGTGATATGGTGTACAAAGTGGGTGATCTTGCTTATCTCCGTGTGACCCCGATGAGTGGCACACACCGCTTTGGTATCAAAGGGAAGCTTGCCCCGCGATACATCGGTCCTTTCAAGATTCTGTCAAGATCGGGTCCTCTTTCTTATGTCTTGGAGTTGCCTGAGAATCTAAAAAATGTTCACCCCACCTTCCATGTGTCACAGTTGAGGCAGTGTTTCAAGGATCCAGGTAGAGCCGTGGATCATTCCTCTATTGAGCTTAAGGAAGACCTTTCTTACCATGAGCATCCCATTCGCATTCTGGATGAGGCCGAACGAAAGACAAGAAACAAAACCATCAAGTTCTTCAAAGTTTAGTGGTCACATCACTCCGATAAAGAAGCAACTTGGAGCGCGAAGATCACTTGAGATCCGACTATCCCACTCTATTCACCTCTTCTTAGAATCTCGGGACGCGATTCCTTCAAGGAGGGGCGTGTTGTGACATCCCAAGGTTTCAATCCCCACCTTTTGATCATGTTTGTGCATTTCTTACCTTCATCATGCATGCATCATATTTATTTGTTGGCATTTGACTTGGTTCTTGATATAACTGTATTTGGCTTTTATTAAAGTTGATATAATGCCCAATTGGAGTTGTGGGCATCTCTCTTTATTTCCTTCCTACCACTAACATTTGACCATCATCATCTCCTTTTATTCCATCTTATATATGTGGGCTTTTTGTTGGAATTATTTGCATTTTAATTCTTTGCACCTATACATCTATACATAATCCCCATTGTTCTATTATTGCATTTTGTTTGTGTTTTCTTGTTGATCTTTCTTTTTATCCTACCTATTCTTCCATGTGTGTATATACCCATATACACATATTAATCTCTCTAATCTTTTTAATCCTCCTAAAACCCCACATATTCCTGATCTAACTAACCATCTAACTAGACCTAATCCTACCTAGTAGCAAGCAACCTAGCTAACAGCAGCTAGCACTAACGCACACGCATGCGCAGCAGCAACGCACGCCCCAGCTTGCGTGAACCCTCTCTCTCTTCAGATAAACCAGCAGCAGTTGGCACCTTGTCCTCGTCTCCTCCTTCTTCTTTTTCTCCAAGCAAGAGAGCCCACGCCATGGCCGCCTCGTCGCTGTCCCCTTCTCCTTCCTAGTCCAACCACCAACCTCGCCATCGACCACCGCTAGCTGGAGCTCGTCGGAGCAGACAAGAGCAGGAGGAGCAGGCCAGACGCACGCTGCTCGCCACCGTTGCCGCACTCTCCTTCCTCGCCGTCGTCGCCTCGCCGTCGAGCCACCTCCTCCGACCACCCCGCGGTGAGTCACCGCCTTCCCCTCTCTGTCCCTTGTCCTTCCCCGCTGTCCCCTCGCTCGCGCAGCTCGCCATCGCGCCCGCGCTCAGCCGCTGGAACGCGTTCGACAGCAGCACCGACAGCACGTACCTCTCCCAGGTCGCCCCTTCCTCAATTTTTCCCGGCACCCTTGTTGATCCTTTGCGAAAGCTCCGAACACCAAACTTTTTCTCTTGAGAACCATCTTTCCAATGCAAGAAACGGTGCTCGATTTGGAGTTTCACAGACAAAGAAATCATCTGTTGAAGTCAGGACAAAAATAATTCGTTTATCTGTTTTCCTGTCAAAAACTGAATCTGCTCTGTTCCTTCTAGGTTTCTAGTGTCCACGGTCTTCATCTGAGGAAACACCCTTCATCAAAGTTGCAGATCTCGAGTATAACTCCATCTTTCGTTTTTGTAGATTATCCAATTTCTCGCTAGTTTCGCTGGAATCTTGATCTGAAGTCGGGAACGTATTCTGTGATTTTCGTCCAAAACCCTGAACCCATTCTGTATCTCCATGTTTTCCGGGGCATATAGGCCCCAGTTGAAGAAACTTCCTCCTGCAAAGTTATAGATCTTCGCAAGATCTACGACTTTTGTTTTTATGAAATCTCCAAATTCCTCACAGAATCGTCGCCATCATCAGTTGAACTCTGAACGTTTTATCTGTCAATTTTAGATATGATCTAAATCCATCCCGATGTGTTTCTGTACTTTTGCAATCAAGCCCTGACAGATTTCGGACCTCAAACCATAGTCCAACTGACCGGCACCAGTTGGGCCGGCCCAGATATCTGCTCTCATACAGGTGGAATTTGATATCTGGATAGTGTTGTTGATATGTTTATTAATCTGATGTGGCTATGGTTATGGTTTCACCTAATGATAAGGCCCCGACAGCGACCACCTTTGGAGACTGCTTGAGTCGACCTAGGAACCGTTCGTTCTACGATACCAATTTTGAGTTGATCGCGCTAACCAAACATGGGCCCCCTGGGATCCCCCTCAACTACCGGCGCTATTCATATATCCAGGAGGTTACAAAATTGGTTTTCCATTTGGTGCATACGCATAATATGTCCTCGGACATGGGTTGAGTTGTGATATGATTTTGGTGGATTGCCATGGCTTGCATTGCATAAACCGGGATACCGTGTCGGAGGTGGGATGGAGCTCTACAAGTTATCTTCCGATCATCGACCGACCGTAGACTCAAACGATGTGCCACCTAGAGAATCAGCTGTATCTCTAGTGTGGGTCAAACTCAGTAGGTGATACCCCTGGATATGCGCGTAGTTATGGGACAGTTCTTGTTGTGAGACTTGAATGGCACGTCTATTTGCGTTTTAGTGCTTGAAGGGTTGAACATGCGTTTGGGTACAGTTGTGCACCCCTGCAGGGTAAATCTTTTCGAGAAGCCGTGTGTCCACGGTTATGGACGCCTCAGGAGTACAGTGTCATGATCATAGACAACACCACTTTTACTTTGCCTAATGATATGACTAGTAATTAGTCTTACCAACTAAACAACTGCTTAATTAAACTGCAACGTGTGTGTCCTGTGGGACTACTTCTCGACTGGTTTTGAGGGGGGAAGCCTCTGATGGGTTATGCTTGGTGTTATATTATTACAACCGATTACTACTCTCTTATCTCGCTCTAATAGCCGAAGTTGTAGCGTGTCTCTATAAGTTAGCTAGTTGCAAGCTTTGCCGGCGCTCAGTACACCATATATCCCCGTAGGCGAGGACCGCTGAATTCTAGTCTCGCCATGTTGGCCTCAGTATTGACGCTCCTGTTTTTCTTGTTTCTTCTTTCGTGTTGGATCTTTACTGCCGTACAGGTACGTGTGACCCGGTGGACGAGTCTGGCTCTTACTATGTTGATTACGCTGATGAGGACTACTACGAGCAGTAGCCGGGATCCTACCAGGAAGTCCTGAGACGTGTGGGCATGGAACTCACTTACTTATTTCTTGGCATCTTATGCCCATTTGGGTCTTGTCCATACTCGGACGTTATATCACGTTTTCCGCTTGATGTATGATGTATTGTTGGGACCTCTATCCGCTATGTGCTACCTATCTATATATTTGGATCTTGTTGACTATATATTTCCTTTCTTTGTACATGGCGTGCTCTGATATGTGTCTTGTATGTCGTCGGCGTACATACTCACTTTTGTACGCTGAGGCGCGATTACCGGGACGGCGCGTGCTCACTCTAGAAGCTATAACCTTGTAGTGGGGTTATATCGGCTAGGGGTTTAGGCGCGTCATATGGCCGAGCTCTACACCAGACCCATGACCCAATTGTTAAAGAAGGACAAGAAGTTTGAATGAACCGACAAATGTGAAGGCAGTTTTCGAGAGCTGAAGAAGAGATTGATTTCAGCCCTAATATTGATCATGACAGATATCAAGAAGTCGGTTGATGTGTATTGTGATTCATCCAAGATCGGTCTCGGATGTGTACTGATGCAAGAAGGCAAAGTCATCGCTTATCTGTCTCGACAACTGAAGAAGCATGAGCAGAACTACCCTACCCATGATCTTGAGTTAGCAGCCGTAGTGTTGGCATTGAAGACATGGCGTCATTATCTTATGGGTAATCGCTGTGAGATTTACTCAGATCACAAAAGCTTGAAATATATTTTCACTCAGAAGGAGCTGAATATGAGGCAAAGAAGATGGATAGAGTTAATCAAGGATTATGACCTTGACATTCACTATCACCCCGGCAAAGCCAATGTGGTAGCGGATGCTCTTAGCAGATTGCCGTGTAGGCTAAACAGCATGATCAAGGAGAAGCAGCCAAGTTTGTATGAAGAGTTGGAGCAGTTCAGGCTGAGCTAGTTAGCAAAGGATTTCTAGCTAGCATTGAACTTTAACCCACTTTGATTATCCAAATCAAGGAAGCCCGGAAGGGAAATCAAAGTATCGACAGAATCAAACGTCGTATTGGTACAGGAAAGATACCTGGATTCATTGAAGACGAAGAAGTAGTTTTGTGGTACAAAGGCCGTATCTGTGTGCCAACAGATTCGGAGCTGAAGTAGGTTATCATGCGGGAAGCTCATGATACTCTTTATTCTATCCACCCCGTAGGAACGAAGATGTATCAAGATTTGAAAGAGCAATTTTGGTGGCACAAGATGAAGAGAGAAATCAGAAGCTACATCGCCAAGTGTGACATCTGTCAAAGAGTCAAAGTAGAGCATCAGAGACCCGCAAGACTATTGCAACCATTGCAGATTTTGGAATGGAAATGGGATTCCGTCGGAATGGACTTTATTACTGGTTTGCCTACTTCGAGTAGGGGAAATGACTCAATCTGGGTCATCGTTGATAGACTATCCAAAGTAGCTCACTTTATACCTGTCAAGACAACCTATCAGAGTTCGAAGCTAGCAGAGTTGTATATTGCTAGGATTGTTAGTCTGCATGGACCCCCCAAGACCATAGTATCAGATCGAGGAACCCAATTTACCTCGAGATTTTGGCAGAAAGTCCAGGAAGGATTAGGAACCAAGTTGAACTTCAGCACAGCTTATCACCCGCAAACGGATGGACAGACTGAAAGAGTCAACCAAATCTTAGAGGATATGTTAAGGGCTTGTGTTTTGGAGTACGAATCAAAATGGGAAGACTGCCTGCCTTTCGTAGAATTCTCATATAACAACAGTTATCAAGTTAGTTTGCAAATGGCACCATTTGAGTTCCTATACGGAAGAAAGTGTCGCACCCCTTTGAATTGGTCGCAAGTAGGAGAGAGTTAGATCTTTGGACCCGGCATTCTCCGAGAAGCTGAAGAGAAGGTTCACAAAGTCCGTGAGCACCTCAAGACCATCCAATCCAGATAGAAGAGTTATGCTGTCAAGAGAAGGAGAGACCTGACTTTCAATGTCCGAGATTTTGTATATCTCAAGGTTTCTCCATTGAAGGGAACCCAACATTTTAGTCTGAAAGGGAAGTTAGCCCTCAGATATATCGGACCCTTCAAGATTCTGAACCGTCGAGGAGAAGTATCGTATCAACTGGAACTACCAGAGGAGATGTCAGCCATCCATAATGCGTTCCATATCTTGTTACTTCGCAAATGCCTAGAAGTGCTAGAGAATAGTGAAGTTTTCAAGAACATCGATCACCAAGCCGTTGAGATCAACAAGGACCTGACGTATCGTGAAGTGCCCATCCATATCTTAGAGAAAGCCTACAGAACCACAAGGACCAGGAGTATCAAGTTTCTCAAGATTCAATGGAGCAACCATACCGAAGAGTAAGCCAATTGGGAGCGAGAAGATTACATTAGGACTGGGTTCCCAGATCTCTTTAGTTCCTAGTTTTCTTTCGTAAATCTCAGGACAAGAATTTTGTTTAAGAGGGGAAGGTTTGTAACATCCCAAAACTCTAATCCAAGGTTATTAAGATCCAAATCATCCAATTTAGAGTTAACAAAAACTTTTCCATTTAAAAATAATTAATCATTCATATGTGTGTGCATTTAAATTAGGAGTTGTTTTGAATTGCCATGTTTAAGTGATCCATTGGTTGTAAAATGATTCTAAGATGAATTAAACATCATCTAGATCATTCCCAAACAAATCCCAAAGAAAAACAAATCAAAAATAATAAAATAAGGAAATGGTCACTTTTGCCATTTTAATCACCATGCCTACTTTAGCTATTCCTAGAACTCAAATCCTAACAGAAACAATTCTGGTTCTTTGCACCCCTTGCTAGTACAAGTAGTGATGTACCAAGGCCCATTTGTTTCATCCCAAAAACTTTCAAACACTAAATTTAAATGGCATTTGAAAATAGAATCCAAATCATATGAGAAGATCTCACTTGTGCAAAAACCAACCAAACCAATTCACCTTGACAATTCCCAGCAACCAGAGACTGCCAAGCATAAGATCAGATCACACACCAAAAATCTTTTCAAAATCCGAATTTAAATTTCTCGCGGCCATTGTGTCGAACACCTGGCAGGCAGAATCAAAATGACCTAACTTATACTGTTTTTGATCAAATTTGGTCGAGCCATTTGAACCCAGTTCAAGTCCCTTGTCTCCCCCAGACCCAACCAAGCCATCAAAGACCTACCCAATGGCTTAGGGCAACAGTGCTGAGCCACCCCGAGCCCTCCATGCCGGCCGACCATGGGCAATCCCCAGCAGACCGCCCCGAGCTCGCCCACGACGCCTAGGAGGTAGGCGAGGACACACCACCGCCCTTTGTCCCCTCTCCGAGCGGAGCCGAGCCATGGACCACCCGCAGAACGCCGCGCCCAGAACGTCTGCACCATGCCGAGCACGCGCCAGAGCGTCGTGCCCGACAAGCGTGCACACGCCGCGCCTCGACCATAGCCCGCGCACACCGCTTCGCCACGACCCCAGGAACCGCCTGGACATGCCCGTTCACCGCCGCTTTACCTGCAGCCCCCATGCGCCGCGTCGAATGTCACCTCTGCCGCGCAGAGCACCAACCACACCCGACCAAATGCCACTGCCCCTAGCCGCGCCTTTACGCTGTAGATGACCGCCAGCAGACCGTGCATCGTCCCCTACCTCCAGCCATGATGATAGCACGTTGTACCGCCCTTGCTGGAGACGCCAGCCCATCCCGTTCGGTCGCTTCGTCGAACTATAAATAAAGGCCACCCTAGCCTCATTCTGCACACCATCTCACTCCCCTCTCTCCACTGATCCTTCCACCCCATCCCCGGAGCAAGGCGGGCCGCCGTTTGCCGGAATTTTTCTGGAGCTTGCCGTAGCAGAGGAGGAGAGGCGCCGTTGATTGTGACTGTCCCAGGAGCCGCCGTGACCATGCTTAGAACCGCCGTCTTCCACCAGCTTGATCACCCCCATCGCCACGTCTAGCTAGAGCCCTGGTAAGCCCCCATGTACCCCCGCCGTGTCGCGTTAGGGTTAGTTCTCGCTGGAGCTGTTCACCAGAGACGATGCACGTCAGCCGTTGATCTGTCGTCTAATCGCACGGCTGAGATTGCTCTGTACCGCTTCGGTTAGAATTAGTCGCTGACATGTAGGACCCCACTGTCAGTTGCCCTCTGCGCCGCGGAGCACCACTGGGCTGGCCCATTTCCTTTCCCGCGCGACCCAATTAATTCAAATATAGATTTTTCTATTTAGGTTTAAACTCAATTATGTCCCCTAGTTCAAAAATTAATTCAGGAAGATTTCCTGAACCAAATTGAGTGATTCCAATTTTGTTGGAAAGCCTCTGAAAATATCTATCCAAGCCAGTTGGATTTAATTCATTTAGAGTTAGAGATCTCTCCTAGTAAAAATAACAAGACAGAAGCATTTGCATATTCAAACATTTTTATAAAATCAACTATAATAGCTTTTGAGTTGATTCCAACTCTCAAAAATCACATTTCACCATACCTATCTGAATATGTAATAATATTAAGGTTTATATGCAGTGACTTTGGACTAGTACCAAAATAATGCTATATAGGCATTTCTAGTCACTTTAAATCATTAAATATTAAACTTAAACTTATTAAAATGTGATCCAACATTTAAATCACATTCCCATATGTTAGAATATGTGGTGATGACATGTGTCCACATGATCCCATATTTTAATTGGAGAATATTAAATCTTAGTTAATTTCAATGAGTAGAAATTACTTTTCTCAAATAAAAAGAATGAAACTAGTTCATTAAACCTGGTGATGCTTGTGATGATAATAGATCATCAAATGTGTGCCATAATGTGCTAAGTAGACTAGTTAAGTATTGTTTGGTGATTGTGTACTCCGTATGTATTTATAGACGATAGTATCGACCAAGCTTGCGAGGAGGAGGAGTTCTACCAAGAAGAGGAGGAAGAAAACTTCAACCACTGCACCAACCAAGGCAAGCTAGCACTATACCAGTGAACCCTTGCAAGCTAACCATTGCAATCTAGATAACCTAAGCAATGGCATTAGGCATGCTTTGGTTATACCACTTGACTATTACCTACCCCAAGTTTTATTTCCAAGCTTTTACTTCTTTACTTTATTAAAGTCCTTTACTTGTTTTAAAGGTAGCATAAAAAGTATAAAACTTGACCTATCTAGATAACCTTAGATGTCATTTTATGGCATGAGATTGAGATTAGCATCCCACCTTAGTGAACACTCTTAACTTAGTAGCTTAGAGCTAAATCAAAACTTGGGTCACTTTAGATGGGAACACATGGTGAAAATGAATTGTGAAAACCTTGAAATGATGAGTCATTCTATTGAGATGTTTTGACATGTGTTGAGAAACACAAATGGTTTATGATGATGAAAATGTTGAGGCATGAGCCTTAGCCCTTTTACAAAAACTGATGGTTGGATTCGGATGCGATACCATTCCAATTTTACCGTACAACCACAATACCTGAATTGGGTAAGGCTTAGCCGGAAGTTTATATGCATTAGTATTAGTTCCCTCGCGGGAGAGGTTTGAGCTGAGGCTACCTCTCGATGTTGTCCACCTATGCAGTGCCCAAGATGACAGATGGTCATGGTTGGGAGGCCATGCTCATAGGAGAGGTGCTTATACTAGGGTGTGTAAAGGGAAGGTTATGTTTGATTATCTGCATACTAAGTATGATGATTCAGGGTTATCCCTAACAGATGTATCGAATCTTGTGGTGAAAGTGTACCACCTCTGCAGAGTGTCAAACTATTCGAATAGCCACGTCTGTGGTTATGGACAGTTGGAGTGGCCATACTGTTTCGTTGTCAGATATTTTCAAAATGACTTATGAAATGAATGATGAACCTTGACTTGACCACAACGGGGTTGTGACTATGACACTAGCTTCCCAACTTAAGTGATTCTAGAACTTTGTTTTATCTTTCTTTGTTTGTGAACTCAGTTTAGGTTTCAAACTTAACTTTACAAATAAACCTAGAGTTAGCATTTCCCACTAGAACTATCTTACTTGTTAGTGGTAGTTTGCGAGTACTTAAAGAGTACTCATGGCTTTTGTCCCTGGCTATTCTCATGGCCAGACTATGAAGGAGACTACCAAGATGAAGGACAGCAGGACGACTATGATAACAAGGACTATCTCCCATCGTCAGCATTGCCTGTGAATCTGAAGATGGAGCCCACTGCTATGCTTATTATTTATTCCGCTGCTTGTTGTATTAAGACTGGATCATGAGATCCTTTATTCGTGTAAGACCTTATTATGGTTTGTAATGGATGATGTACTGTGATATCCAATCTGTTATGTCTCGCAAAAATGGTAATCCTAGGACTGCGATGTATGACATAACATGCATCTGGGGTTAAAAATCCGGGTGTTGACAGTTGTCCTCGAGTAGTACTAGCTCCTCATTGATATCGGCCGTGTCACTCGGGGATCGCTGAGTCACTAGCATACAAGTTCATACCTATAAGATCTCTGGATCATGTTACATGGACCCTTAAATTAGATAACAAGCATTAGGCGAACATAGATAATCATTCTCACAATTTAATAAAACTACAATACTCACGAATCGATGGAATTAAAGAAGGCACAACACATCTCACCAATCCCCTACATTTCCCACACCTATGGGGATTTACTCAGAGATGAGAGGAATATAAATCAAAGTCATAGTTGTATTGCAAATGGAAATCATCTTAGAGTTATCGTAGTAAGCCATGATACTAGTTGAAGATTGAATCAAATACAAACCAAAGGTAGATCAAAGTATCAAACCCTAATCTCACAAGTGCCAATCTACCTCTTTAAGTAACAATGGAGATGATGGTGGAGTGGATGGTGTGGAGGCTAGAGATTATCGAAGAATGAGACGGTGTTCTTCTCCTTCTCTAGATCTGATCTCTCCCCTTGATGAGTTTGACGCGGTTGTGTTCAGTTTTTCGTCGTCTCCCCTTCACGAAAGTTTCTTGTATTGATATAACGAATTCGGCGGCAGGTAGTACAGGCGGACAGTACATCCGCACCCCGACCATACCAGTGGTCATTATGCACTCTGAATGCCTCCAATGAAAGGGGCTCCAATTGGGGATTTGCTTCTTTAGGTGTAATTAGCCCATAAATGCTATTAGATCTTCCATAAATGTCCATTTCCTGAAAACCATCACAAGAAACCAAGGACTCGCTAATTGCAATGTTAATGTTAGTAGAAAGGGTAATCTTCAGTGAAATCTGACAATAAACAGGAGGGAAAACAATGATAAATGTGCTGAAATTTGGAGCTATCACTATCCTAAACCCGGTGTCCCAACACTACAAGAGACCGGTAAAATAGAGAGCGTATCAAGATCATACCTTTGCCTTGAGAATTCCACTTGAGCTTGATGTAGACCATCTTGTACTTCTCAAGATGTATCGCCTTTCTTGATTGCTCGTGCTTGCTCTTACTTGATGAATACTTGTGAAATGCTCCCCAATACTCTATGGGGAAACTTCTTCTTTGAACTTGTCTTTATCACTCCATGACCACTGAGGATGGCAAGCTGTAAGCATGATATCTTCTAGAGATGGCGTATCTTGAGCTTGTACTTTATTTATTGATGATGTCTTGAAGATGGCCATGATGAAATCCATCTTCTTCTTCAAGACGCTCTTGATCTTATTCTTCTTCTTCTTCTTTGAAACCAACACATGGTCCAAGCGATGCCAATAAACAAAGCTACAAGTGAAACTCAATTTACACATTAGTCCATAGAGATTGTCATTAATTACCAAAACTACATATGGGGGCATACATGCCTTTTCACATGGAAAACCTTTGCATTTTATTTTCTTTCCACGACGATGCTCGGTCTAGATATTTTTCACTTTTCAACATATCCGTTTTTCAATGATTGCTTTTCAATGTTTTTACATTTCACGTTTTTGCATATGAATTCTTTAAGAACCAAAGAAGCGCACAAGAACGTGAAGAGGTAAGAAAATTCCAGAAAATGCAAAAGAGAAAAATGATAGAATCAAGAAAAAATAGGCGGAAAGACATCAGAACACGAAAAAATCAAATATAGCGAAAAAGAAAAGGAGGAAGCTTGTCGTGATCTTAGGTATCACTAAGCGAGACCCAAGCTACTTGGTGCAGGAGGCCACGTAATCGCTGTGATCTCGAGTATTACTGAGTGAGGCCCAGACTACAACTGTACCAAAGTGCAGGAACCAGCGTTCGCTGCATGTCGAATCGCTTCCAAAGCGCTAGCGTGCCATGTCAGCTCACGACCGTCGGCAGCGCGTCGAATTGAGGCGTGTTCACAGGCTCGATGCACACGACAACGACGATGATAGCGAGATGAAAAAATATGGAGGTGTAAAGAGGAGAGGACTTATCTAATGCATTTCTTGAAGAAAATATAGGAACAAGCGTCTTATACTCTTTCTGTCGCAAGAACCCGCGTACGGCTAGAATCTATGCTAACACCTAGTCTATCAGCGGCGAGACAGATCATGCTGCCAGACATGCTCTCCCACGCGCGACAACGCTACCAGCTTGGCTCTACACCCACGAGAACCCGCGTAGTCCAAGATGTACGCTGACGGAGACATGGTTTTACGTCGGCACTTTGGCATTGGACGGCCCCATGTCCGTGAGAAAACGTGGCTGACATTAGCTTATTGCGCCAGGTTGGCTAAGGGCGGGCCCTAGAGCCGCGAGAAACCGCTCATGGACAGAGTCTACGTCACCACATCAGTCCTAGACGGTCCGCACGTCCGTGGGAAACCGCGGTCGGCATGGTTTTATGTTGCCAAATAGGCTCTATGTGGTATGTCTCTCCCACTATAGTTAATATTTGATTTACAAAGGATTGCTAATAATTTGGTTATCATTGTTGTGGTACTATGTTCGTAAGTAAGCATGGTTCTATCTCCGAAAGCCCTAAGCCACGTAAAATATGCAAAAGATAAAATAGAGGTGTCTAGTTTTTTATTTTTGTTGGGCAAGTGTCATGATATGACAATATTATAATTTTAAGTATGGTTGAATACTCTTGGAAATTATAACATATCAAAATGTAAACACCATAGACCTTAGTTTACACAAATGGAATGATGAAGATCATACCATGATACACAAGATAGTGATCAAGTGCAAGATCCATATCATATCACATTTTGCATATGATGTTTGTTTGCATCTTATTTTGCTTCTATGGAGCGTTAGTAGCATTATAAGATGATCCCTCTTTTAAATATAAAGATAAAAATGTGTTCTTCCTTTAGTATGCACCGTTAAGAAAGTTCATCGTTTCAAGACACCACGTGATGATCGGCTGTGATAGACTCTATGATGGGGATATGCCGAATGGGGTATGCCCAGCAGGACATTTCGACTAGACCAAGGGCCTTGCGAGCGGGCCTACAGGACGGCGACTGGAATGCGACTGAGAGGGAGCCTAGCGACTAGAAGTTGGAGGCCTAGAAGCGTAGCTGAAGCCAAGTCGGATTAGGTAAAAACCTCCGAGTCCTTATCTGATTCAGTGGGATATCTATAAACCCTAGTGAGGTACCCCCTATATAAACCTCCCTAGGGTACTCTTTGTACTCATGTTCCATCATACACCCCATCCAAGAAACTCGCTGCCTAGCCGCCGAGCTCGTCACCCCTATAACTCACTCATCGATAATACAATCTAGTAGGAGTAGGTCTTTATCCTCTGGGGGGCGAACCTGGGTAAACTCGTGTGTCTCAGCCCTCGTGTCGCTCCGCAGATGGCTGCCCTCTCTTGCCCCCAATCCTATCAATCGCTACCCCTGGTAGCGACTAGCGTGGTCATTCCCACGATAGTGGCGCCTACCGTGGGGCATAGCCGGTCCGACCTGAGTTCTGCGACAAGACCTTATTCGCCAATCGATCGGCCGATCGCCACCGGCCGCATGGTCGCCAGCGGTGGGATCCTCCAGATCCTGCCCAGCAGCTACATCCCGGTGTCGCGCCCGATCTTGCACAGCGCGGTGATGCCGGTCGGCACCATCAATCTGTTCGTCGGCTTCACCGACGTCGTCAACCCGGCGGAGATGGCGATCGGCGGCAGGTCGCTGCCATGCCACGATCTGTTCTCGGGAGGCCAGATCCGCTCCACCAGCCACCCCGCCTCCGAGTATGACTCGGCTGCCATCAATGCATTCGGGACTGACTCTGCCGCGGACGATGCGGCCCTCCATGATGATGCCGACTTGGTGACCCCTTCCTCGGTCGCTGGATCCATCACCGCCACGTCGCGTGAAGACTCCATCACGTGAGTCTCCAACATCGAGGACTTCGAGAACTCTTCCATCCTCGGGATCTTCGACTTCGACTCCAGGTCGGAGTCCCCAGACGACTTCCATGCCAGATCCAATCGCTTCAACGCGATCTACATGGTAGGTAGCGCGAGTGCCCCGCCAGACCCCTTCTCCATGCCGATCCCGCCGACCACGACGGCAATGGAGGTCGAAGAAGCCCGCCTATGACTAGAGGAGGCAACACGCAAGGAGCAGGCCGAGCGCGAGAAGTTTCGCCTCGAGCGGGAAACGGCACAAGAGCTGTCGCTCTACCACTAGCACCGCATCAGGACCCGCCTGAACTCCAGCATTCAGGGCCACGCCCTGAACTTCAACAACGACAGCGACCCTGCCCACGCGGCCGATCGTGAGATCTGCGCGAACGCGCCGCCTGGAGGAAGCAATCACCCACCGCCTGGTGCATCGGCGACTGGAGCTCCACCACCACCCATCGGCCACACGCCTCCTCCCGACCAGCCGTGGATCATCATCTCTCCGCAAGCCCATGATGCCAACGGGCTCCCATTGTACTCCACCCTGATGAACAATGTCATCGCGGGGCAAGCCGCAGTCGCCAACCTCAACATCATGGGGGAAGGTGCGCTACAAGTCAAGTACGCCGAGGCCCTACTCGCCAGGGTCGTTGACCAACAAGCCGCGAGAGTCGACCCGTAGGGATGGATGTACTCCCGCTCATCCGAAAGCAGGGCGGCCTCGAGCGGCCACCTGATGGTCGCCAACGCCCTCAACTGCCCACCGCCCGAGCCCCTGCAGCTCCAACCATAGGTCGCGCACCCCGCTCTCAATCAACGGGCCGCAACCGGCGAACAATACGGTCGCTACCAAAGGTTAGTCGATTGACGCACGAACACACATCATCAACAATCAGGCCTGGTGGGTGATACGTTGCAAACATATCTATAATTTTTGATGTTCCATGCTTGTTTTATATCTACTTTCTTATGTTTTGTCCACACTTTGGAGTATTTTTATACACTTTCCGGGACTAACCTATTAACAAGATGCCACAATGCCAGTTGCTTGTTGTCTGCTATTTTTGGTTCCAGAAAAGCTAGAAAATGAATATTCTCAGAATTGGACCGGACAAAAGCCAGTCGATATTTTACCGGAAGACTAACGGAGCCAGAAGACGAGATAGAGAGGGGCTAGGGGCCGGCCACACCATGTGATGGCGCGTGTCCCCCTGGTCGTGCCACCAGGTGGTGTGGGCCCCTAGTCCACCCTCTGACATCGCCCCTTCGCCTATAAGAAGCCTTCGATGCAGAAACCCTAAATAATCCAGCCTCCAACCACGAAAAGTTCCACAGCGCCGCCACCACTGCCGGGACGGGGCAGTGCCCCCGGAGCCATCTCCATCGATCTCCACCGCCATCTCCATCATCGTTGCTGACTCCCATGGTGAGGAGGGAGTTGTTCTCTCTCGAGGTTAATGGTTCTACCGGTAGCTATGTGTTCATATCTCTCTATGCATGATCATATTGTGATCATGAGCTTTGTAATCAAGTGGATCTACCTTGCTACTCAAGTGCTTTAATAGATCTCTGGCTCTCCCCACGTGTCTGAAAGTGATAGTGTGCACATCATGGTGGCACTTAGGCTAGAGATCACAAATACTTATTATGAGTTATATTTGGAGTTGGATGTCTCTATGAAATTGTGGTATTTGTTGGAACCATCTAGCGCTCAAGGTGATAGTGAGGGGTTATCCAGATGGGGAAAGCGAACTTTGAGGAGTGCTGTTATAGCCCTACCAAGGATTAGAGTGTCCAACCGGAGAGTAGTTCAGAGTAGTATCATAAAGAGAAGATATTTATATGAGAGTGTTCACTAGTGAAAGTATGATCCCTAGGCCTTGTTTCTAAGCATTGAAACACCATTTGCAACTAGATCTGTTACATGTTTGCTTGCTTCCATCTTTATTTAAGATTGCCTTTAGTCTCTTCCTACCCGTCAAGCTCTTTTCTGGTACAGTTACCACTTATAATTATCCATATCACTTGTATTTCACTATCTCTTTGCTAAACTAGTGCACCTATACACCTGACAAGTGTATTGGGTGTGTTGGGGACATAAGAGTCTTCTTCTATCTTGATTGCAGGGTTGCTTGAGAGGGATACCTTTGACCACTTCCTCCCTGAGTTCGATAAACCTTGGTTGATCCACTTAAGGGAAACTTGCTGCTGTTCTACAAACCTCTGCACTTGGAGGCCCAACAACTGTCTACAAGAATAGAAGTGCGTAGACATCAAGCTATTTTTTGGCGCCGTTATCGGGGAGGTAAGATGAAAGGTACTCACATCCTCTGGCTACTAAGCTATCTTCTAGTACTGTAGCTGGTGTGTGAGTGCTCGAAGTTATTTCCTTTAGATTCTCAATTATATCTTTTTGTTTCTTGTTTTTATTTTCACTAGTTAGGCTTAATGGAAAACAACAACAAAATTAGAGAGCTTTATAGTATTTATCTTCAGTTAGGACATGAAGTGTTTGAAGAGAAAATTAAAAAACCTATGGAACTTTATTTGCATGCTAATAGCAATGTTGTTAGTATGAATTCTTTGGACACCATTATTGCTAATGCTATGGAAAAGCCTAAGCTTGGGGAAAGTAGTTTTTATGAAAATGATCTTTTTAGTTTCCCATCTTTGGAAGATAGCTATTCTATTGCTTATGATGATAAAAAAACCTCCAATATATGATGATTACAATGATGAATATGGTATTTTCAGTCCACCTATTATTGAGGAGAAAATTAATGATTACAATATGCCTCCTATATTTGATGATTATGGTGATGAGAATAATAATGATAGCTATTTTTTTGAATTTTCTCCCACCACAATTAATAAGAATGACTACGCTTATGTGGAGAGTAATAATCATTTTATGCATGTGGCTCATGATAAGAATGTTTTATGCGATAGTTATACTGTTAATTTTATTCATGTTGCTATTGAAAGTTATTATGAGAGAGGGAAACATGGTCTTATGTATCTCAACATTATTAAGTTTCCCCTCTTTATGTTGAAAGTCTTAAAGTTACACTTGTTTTGCTTTCCTATGCTTGTTGCTTTGTGCTTTCATGAATTGTTTCTTTATAAGATTCCTATGCATAGGAAGTGGGATAGACTTAAATGTGTTTTAAATTTGCTTCTTGATGCTCTCTTTTACTTCAATTCATATTTCTTATGTGAGCATCTTCTCAAACTATCAAGCCTAACTTAAAGGCGTTAAAGAAAAGTACTTATTGGGAGATAACCCAAAAGTTTTAGTTGAGTCTTGGAAGTTATTACCTCTGTAATAACCTCTCCTTATCCTTTTTGTTTGATTTTTGTGCCAAGAATAACCTCTAATGAGAGGGAAGTAAGATTTGGGGAAGTTGTTGTCCCGAAACAGATTTTTGTCCTTCGCTGTAAAAATTCGTGAAAAACTCTGTACGTCAGTTTGAGCTGTAATTTTTTGTGCTTCTGCCCCAGGTTGTTATCCAACTTTTGTTAGTTCAACACGTTTCGATTTGAGCAACAGAAGGTCTTCGAAAAAATTGGTTTTTACCTGCTGGTCTATTTTGAAAGATTTCTGCCATTATTTGCATTTGCCTCTTAATCTCTTTCTCTTTGAGTTCTCTTTGATCATTTGAACTTTTTAAAGGAAGTGCTACATTAGCTTTGTTTTAATGTAAGTTTTACTTGTGTTGAAACTGAACCAAAAGACTTATTATATTGAGTACACTAATGTTGCTAATAAAGATTGTGTGAAGTTTTGTATGTAGGAAATTCTGAAGTGTAGAGAAGAGTAATGTGATAAGATGAAGATGGAATAAAGCTCAAGCTTGGGTATTCCACCCGTATCACCCCAAGAAATATTCAAGAAGTACAAGCGTCAAAGCTTAGGGATGCCCAAGGCATCCCCTTCTTCATCAATAAAAATCACAGGTTTCTTCCAAATACTTCATTTTTATTGTTTCATGCACAATTGTGTTGTTCTTGGAGCGTCATCGTCTTTGTTTTTAGTTTTCTTTTATTTGGTTTGCTTAAGTAAGTTGGTTGGATCCCAACACACTTCTTTTGGAGAGAGATACACCTCGTTATTCATTGCCTAGAATACTCTAGTTTTCCCTCTTATTGTTCTGCGAGTGTTCTCCTTTGCTAGCACTGTATTTAGCTTTAGTTTTCGATTGGTGTTGGAAAAGAGTAGGAAGTTTCATGCTTATAGTGGTATAAAATGAGCTTGTTTTTTACTGTGACTTAGACTTTATCATGTCATGCTTGATATTGTTTAGGCTTTATGCTTAGTGATTATTGCTGTAGCGTGAAATGTTATAAACAATTGAGATTGCTTAATGTGCCTTGAAAGAATCATGCGTTATTTCAGCATATAAAAGCATAATATTGTGGTATTCTCCTTTAATGCTTTATTTGGGTTGACTTGGCGCATGCTCACACCATGTTAAGACTATCCCAAGTCACCATAGCCTCTATGATCCTTTAGTTTTCGACTTGTAATATCACTTTATGCTTTAATTAATGATGTTTTGTCGCTTTGCATGATTATAGCCATTATTGCTCTCTTAGTTGGTCGCTCCCAGTCTTTTGCTAGCCTCCATAACCAAGTATGAGTTCCACTCATGCATCCAACTCTAAATAAAACCAAGTTATTCAAAAGAGTCCACCATACCTACCTATTAGCATTTGCTATTCCAATTATATTCATGATTTTAGCTACCTTCCGAATTAAACCTGTTATGTGAAAATTAGTGATCAAAGCTCTTACGAACATGAAAGGCCGAGGAGTGTGACTTATAAGCTTCACCCGAGGGGTAGCCTATGGCAGCCAAGTACCGGTAACGGTATTGAGTGAAACTTGCTGCGCAAGACTGGCAATTGAAGGCATAGTCCATTGTTCGGTTGTAGTAAGCGTATCTCTTTGTCTAGGTGAAAGTTCAACTTAATAGTCTCCACTGAACTGCATGTATATTGAACAGTGATTAGAACTAATGAGCCATATGATGTGCCTCTGAGATCTGATGGGGGATTGTTAGATTTATATGGGTCGCGGCCATATAGGCAACCCATTTAGTCTAATAAATCCTGAAATCTCAAGGCCCATCTACTATAGCAGCTTGGGAGCTCTGTGGAAGACAAAGTTTAGTCCCGCATTGCTAGCTGGAAGAGAGTTTGACCAGCTTATAAGGTGAGCTGTTTCACATCCACTAAGTGAGTGAGAAGAGAAAGAGTCCACGCGCACTCCTCCTCCTCCGCCGCCTGCCTCGCCCGCACGCGCGTCGCGTTTCGTGAATCGAGTTCGAGTTAGAAACTCGTTTTGTGGAAGACTAATTTTTTGCTTGGTGCACCAGCTGTTGGGTACATGTCAACATTCGTGTGCATGTTTGACGCGTGGCGACTTGGTCGGCTCACCTCCTAGGCTATAGAGCGAGAGACAGATAGATCTAGACGTATCCAGTTCTTTTCTCAGTCTCTCTCGCTGTGTGTTCCTCTTGCTGCGCTGCTCTCTAGGCTTCCTCATCCTGGCAGCTGCGTGCACTGCTGTCCGGGAGAGCAGGCCACCGAAACTCCGTCCTTTGAGATCCTACACCGGGAGACGGGCGATAAGGTTTTTGGGGAGCGTCTCGGCGTGACTGCTCGCCTCTGTTCGTGTGTTCTTCTTCAGCAACCGATGACCTCATCAGCACCATGGGCGACAACAACAATGACCAAGGTGCTGCTGCGGTGACGACCTTCTCGGTCAACCTGTACGTGCTATTCTTCTCTTTGTATGCACTAGTTTTTGCTAGATTTTCAGATCTACTAGATGTGGTTGTTTGGCTACATGTGTTTAGATCTGCTAGTGCTTACATAATAATGATTTCGGTAATTAATCTCATGGAGAAATTGCCTAATATTCCAACATAAACATGGTTCCTCCGTGTCAAAATAGATGTCGAAAATTTATTAAAATTTGGATGTATCTATGTACTCCCTCCGTTTAAAAATAGAGAATGTTTTAGTTTTATGAAAAGAATGTATCTAGACCCTTTTAGTGTGTAGGGTCATTTCAAACCTGCATGAACCTAAACACTAAAATAGTCTAGATACACTCTTTTCACAAAGCTAAAACATCTTATATTTTAAAATGAAGGAAGTACTAAATAGTATCTAGATTCATCCGAATTTTGACAATCCGCGACATCTGTTTTGAGATGGAACGAGTACGAATTTTACGGGGCCGTGCGCCAGGCGCACCTCTAAATCCATTTAGTTTTACCAAGACGTCGTACGTACTCGTGGCGTCTGTACTGTATGAAGATTATTGGATATTTTGAGCAGATGTATTCTTCTTACTATGAAAGGCTGAAGCCTAAAGTGTCGTGCCTGCACATTAACTTGACAAGTTTTACCAGAATCTAGCACTCCAAGAGCATGGTGCCAATTGCAAGATGCTACTATGGTTTTTTTTCCCAACCACCCCACCCCGGTGGCGGTGGACAAGCAGCAGAGGTGCGACGCAAAAAGAAAGGAAGAAATGTGCTGTTGCATTTTGTGCAAAGATTGGGCTCAGAAGGCACCAGTTTCGTGCCCTACAGAAATGGAAGGCTGAGGAATCTGCCAAGGGCTAGAATCTAGTAGTGACATTCTCTTTGACCCCATCTGGCAAGGCGAGGAGGCAGGCCTGCTGCTTTGCCTTTTACTCCTCCTGCCTGCAGCCCTACATTCATTGTGGAAAATCATCACATCTTCCTCTCTTAGTCCTGTGGGAAAAACATACGTACATAATACCTTTATAGGATTAATTCGTGCATTATTACTGCATATAAATAAATATAGTACGCGTGTGCGCGTTTGTGATGATGCATGTGTGTTGTGTGAACATGTCTCTGCACAACTGAGAAGAAAAGAGATAACTGACCAAAACGGGTGCTCCTTCTACCCCACGTGATCGACCTCGCGCTGAGCTGAGCCGTCCCGTCTGGTGCAGCCACCGGTCAAGCTTTTAAATGCCTCCAATCTCTCTCTCTCTCTCTCTCTCTCTCTCTCTCTCTCTCTCTCTCTCTCTCTCTCTCTCTCTCTCTCTCTCTCAAAACAAGACTCTGTACGGTGGCCATGGCGAGCTGCGGCGAGGTGCAAGATTCGCTGCAGGCGGTGGCGCAGGGGCTGCGGTGGACGTACGCCCTCCTCTGGCAGCTCCGCCCCGACCAAGGGTGACCACTAACTTCTTCTAGCTCCTCGGTCGATCGTCGCAGTCTTCACCTAGCTCTCTCACTTCAACTAAACACAAGTTTTCTCATTTCTTTTGCTTTGATCCACACGGAAATGGCAGCGCGCTGGTGTGGGCGGAGGGGCACTACAACGGCGCCATCAAGACGCGGAAGACGGTGCAGCCAGCCATCGCGCAGGCGCCGGCGCCGCCTCCGGCGGAAGCAGCCGACCACCACCGCAGCCGGCAGCTGCGGGAGCTTTTCGACTCCCTGGCCAGAGAAGCCGCGGCCGGTGGGACAGGCTTCAGGGACGTCCACGGTGGTGCCGGCGCGCACGAGGCGGCGGTGCGGCGGCCCAGCGCGGCCCTGGCGCCGGAGGACCTCACGGAGACGGAGTGGTTTTACCTTATGTGTGCCTCCTACTCCTTCCCTCCCGCCGTTGGGTACGTACGTGTCTACATTTGCAGCGTTTTCTTAGTACCTCGTCATATTCATTTTTTTTTGAAAGCACCTCATCATATTCATTCATATAGAGCATGTGCGGCAAAGACATTAATTCCAGCAAAATACTCCTAGCTAATTGAGAGAGCTTCGGCCGGTGGTCCGTCTCACATTTTGACAACGTCTGAAGAAACCTACTTGCTCCGTTCAAAAATATAAGACATTTAAGCTTTTGTGAAATAAATATATCTAGACGCTTTTTAGTGTATAGGTTCACTCCGAACCTCTATAAACCTATAAACTAAAACACGCCAGATACATTCGATTCACAAAGCTAAAACATTTTATATTTCTGAACGGAGAGAGTATAAAAGAATTACCGGTCTCAACCGGGGTTAATCATCTGAACCGGGGTGGGGACACCGGAGGAGGAGGCGACATCTGGTGCAAAGGCAAACCAATTTTCGTCAAAAATCACATAACGAGAACGATGAGACTTGGGATCCATGAAACGGTAACCTCGAACGTATGAACTGTGCTACAGTTTGTGAGACATGGTGGCCGAGAGGATTGGGTATCATAAACAACCGAACGTATAAAGGAGAGTGTAGTCGGGTGGTTTAGAAAAAAGAGTGAAGAAGGGGCATGGAGCGATCAGAGTTTTGGCGGGTAGTCCATTGAGAAGATAGGTAGACGCATGAAGAGCTTCGACTCAAAAATTTAAGCATGCTTGCTTGAAATAAAAGGGTATATACTATGTCGTTAATGGTGTGAATGATGCATTCAGGAAATGTATGGACACGAGAAACGCAAGAGAACCCCATGTTTGATGGAGAGTTCCTGAAGGGTGCGGTTGAATTCACATCCGTTGTTGCATTGAATGGCTTAGAGAGAGAGAGAGTTGTGTGGCGACATAAGCACGAAAGTTAGATAAAAGAGAGAATGCTTCAGATTTTTGGCATAGGGACGTCCATGAGTAATGAGTGAAATCATCTAAAATGACGAGAAAATATTTATAGCCAGAAACACTGTTCACAAATTATAATGTATTAATTCAAAGGGTCTAAGAGTACAAGTTTTAGAAGCAGAAAAAGGTAAATGAACATGACGCCGGCAGCATGCATGGCTGCGGTGGCGGTAGGTATAGCTGTGGCGGCGAAGGAGGGAGAGGAGGGCGCCAGGGCGGCATGGGATCCTAGGGCAACGGTGGTAGTGGAGAGGGGCAGAATCTTATCGCTTGACTAATACCATGATAGAATGAGAGGAAGAGATTGATTGACCACACGATGGTAGGATTCCTTCTATCTCATATATACAGACAGTTACAAGATATACATGGAAACAATCGACGCTAATACTAACCATAATGGCCTGCTTATATGCAAGATATCAAGCGCTAAGTATGGCAGGATATAACCGAATATACTGGCATATTCGGTTTGCCTAACACACATCATATAGTCACACCCAAGGTTTCAGCTATAAACTGTGCACTAGACCTATTCAACCAGTTTCCTGACATATTCTCTATATGCTAGTTGGAGGTGGCGGTAAGTAACAGGAACTTGAATTGTTTGCCAAACTAGGTGTTGGATTGTTTCCCGACAAAACCGAAAGAAAAAAGTGTTGGATTGTTTCCTAGTCACAAAAACAACATTTCTTATTCCTATTTTATTTATGTTTTGAAATATTATTATTTGTTAAAAATATCCTCTTATAAAGGAACCAAATGAAAATCTCTATCTTGAGTGGCACTGTGAGTTTTCAAATGTTTTTTTTTGTGTGCGGAGAAAACACAAGGAGTACACATCTCTCTGTCTGAAGACGTTATTTTTGTGCGACAAATTGACCGTCTCACCTACGGGACCAAATGTAACCAAGATGTCCATTTGTTCCTGTCAAGGTCCGCTGGAAAGCAATGTTCAATACCACATGCTTCATATATCACACTAGCAAATGAAACTTGTTTCTACTGCACATTGTTATTAGAACGATGGGTATTCTTGACACAGAGTTCTATCACCAAGCCACGTGTCGTCCGAGAGAGTGTCTGATCCATTGTTGACCATGAACGAGCCCATACTAAAGCAGAATATCTCACTCTCATTGAAGTTAGTCCTTAAGCCAACTAACTTCTAAAAAATATATACAATAAGATTCATGTTAATAGCTTTTTTCAGGTCATGTTCCGAAAAAATGATGGTATCATACACATGTTGTAAGATTTATTATCCACCATGTACCAAATGCGGAATAGGATAACACAACATTGAAATTGATTGGATACGTCGGATCACCTTGCCTCAATTATTTGTTCTAGCAATAAGAGTGACCAACATGTCATCAACAATATTGAAAAGGTCGGCAACTTCAGATCACCTTGCCTCAACCCGGTCGTCATTAACTTTAATACCAACACTTCCACCTTGCACAAGTTGCATAATCCATAGACAACACTCCGGTGCAAATTATTTCATACATTGGGTTTCTGAAAAAATACCATTTTATTTTATCATAGGCTTTCTCAAAGTCCACTTTAAAGATTAACTCATCAAACTTTGGTCTATGAAAAATTCATGGATAGTTTTATGTAAGACAACCTCACCTTCTTTGTGTTGGTTGAATAAGTTGGTCCCAACCTGGTGAAAAATTGAGAACTCACATTTAGGAGGCAAATCAGATGATACTACTGGATTTGTACCACATCTTCCTTCTTATGTTTTTTTATTGGGAACCTAGTCCCGGCCTCTGCATCGATTGATACATGCAGCCTTTTATTACTATCTTCCTTCTTATGTAGAAGGGTAATAATCCCAAAGTTCAACAAAACAAGGGCAACTCCCCTTCTTGGATCTGTACAAACAAAGACATGTGATCGATCTTTTTTTATAATATCTTAGAACCTTTGGTAAAACTTGCAGGAAACCCATTTGGTCCCAGAGCCTTAATATGCTCCATATTTGAGATAGTGCCTCTTGGGCGAGTGCATCAATTTGGAGCCGGGGCTCCATGGAGCCTGATTTTTGTATCTTTTTAAATCGACATTTTAAAGTTTCAAAAAATCTAAAAAAACTTAGATCTAGAATGATGACTTCTACCTGTGTGAAAAAAATCAATGCGAAATATTCTCTATTCCGGCATGTGTAAAAATGACAAATTTCTAGATCTGAGATGTGAACAGTGCAATATTTGAAAAGTTCCAATTTGTCAGAAATTTTTCTATTTTGTGTAGGCTGAAATACAAATTTCCAGTTGAGATTTAGTAGGGCTGTAGAACACGTTATTTTCAACATGTAGGATTTTGTTTTCAATTTTTGAAAAATTCGAAGTGTCGATTTCAAAAAAGAAAAATCAAAAACAGGCTCCATGGAACCCGTCCTCCAAAGGCATTTTTTGTTCTCGGACCTCCTCCGTGAAGTCAGCAACAAGAATGACATTCACCTCAGGAGAAAAATGTTCTATATCCTCAATAGCCTCTTCTACCAGGAAAGAGTCTTGGACGGGTGACCTGAACAATTTGTTATAACAGTTCGTAATGTAGGTAACTGCATATTACCATGCACGAATCATGTTGTTATTGCTGATACATGTGTTCTTTTTACAGGTTACCTGGAAGGGCATTTGCAAGGGGAGGGCATGTATGGCTTAGTAGAGCAAATGAAGTTGACAGCAAGGTCTTCTCAAGAGCAATACTTGCCAAGGCACTTCTCTTTTCTTATTTTCCCGTGAACTATTGGTTAGTCAGTAGTCAGTAGTCAGTACTTAATCTGCAGTTTGTTCAAATATAGTCAGTTCAGCATGACAGAAACTAGATGGAGAAAGTAGAAACAGTGAAAAAGTACAACTCCTTACCTCTTAACAAACAAAATTTTCCTTCTTCCTTTTTCGGTTCTCTTTTCCTGTGGCGCAAACAAATTTTGGCGGCAATGGATTGCAGAGTGCAGGAATCCAGGTATTTTCCTACTAAGAAAAGCTACTTATAATTATGAATTCTACTTTGAAACTTCACCTTATATCCTGGCATTTTACTTCAAATATATTGCAGACAGTGGTGTGCATTCCGATTGTCGACGGTGTCCTGGAAATCGGGACAACAGAGAAGGTGAATTCACACTGCATTGCACGATTCCATAATTAATTACACTGAGGATTATAGCGGGTCTGGCTGCTCCATACATATTTCAGGTGGAGGAAGACATCGGGCTAGTTCAGTATGCAATAAGCATGTTCATGGATCAACAACAGAAGCACATGATCCCTACTATGTCGGACCACTCAACTTCCAACCAAATGAGACACATTGATCATCAGCAGTTCCAAGCACAGAGGGAGATACGTGCTTGTCAGGCAAAGGAGCAGCCCAACAAGTTCAGCCCAAAATTTGAGGACGATGAAATGGAAGACGGCGATGAGGAGATCGATGAGGAGTGGGCGTCGGGTTCAGAGACAAACACTGTAGTGGATTACTGCCGGAATGCTCCGCCGGACATGGTGAGCAATGATGATCATGCAACACAGAATATAGGGAGGAGTGTGTTGATGCAGCTTGAGATGTCAGAAAGGGTGAGAGATGGCTGCTCAAGCAACTTGGGTGATGAAAACCAAACGGTAATGGTTTGCCAGAACATTAATAACCAGTCCAGTTTGCAAGCGCAAGATGAGCCTTGCCAATCCTGGCATTTTCTGTATGAGGAGTTATGCAGTGGCTACCCTCAATCGTCAGGTATTTCCCTGTTTCATTCTCTTGATTTATTGAAGGGGTTGCATGCATAGGTAGCCTCTGTGTTGACATAACACATTGTATATGGACAGACAAAATATGATCAACTTGGTTTTTAGTAGTCCACTCACAACGATTTAGATTGATATGAAAAGGTTTAATCCCCCATCAACAACACATAGGCAATTCATAGCTTTAGCCAGAAGAGATTTTATTGTCGGGAAAAGAGGTGCCTCAAGTTCACCCCTTCAAAGATGGCTAACATCTGATCTGATCTGTCTGTCCCTATTTTTCTTTGTGCAGGTGAAAACCAAGCTGTACTCTCACCTGAAAATGCTCACTACACAGAAACAGTCTTGTCGATCCTGCATCTCAACACGCGTCGACAAGCTGCCGAGCCGAACATGAGATCCTACCTGGTAGTCTCACACCAATCATCATTTTCCAAATGGTATCCCAACACTCAGGGACGCACGGTCACTAAAGGAGCCACCCCACAGCCACAGAGGTTGCTCAAGCGTCTCCTCCTGCTCGGTGCTGCCTGCAAGCCACCTGACGATCCGACGTGTGACAACGTCGGCATGGCTGGGCCGCGAAGAGAGGCCGATTTCAGCGCCAATCATGTCCTGCAGGAGGGGAAACGAAGAGAGAAGCTGAACGAGAGGTTCATTATCCTCAGATCCCTGGTACCCTTCGTGACCAAGGTACACAATGTGTTCAGAATGAGGAGTAAAAACTCAGCTACGTTATCTTTGCTTAATAAATGGTCAGCTATCTTTGCTTTAAGAAAAAAAATCAATAATCAGCTGGAACTTTGCATGGATCCGCTAACCAATATTCAGTTATCTTTGCTTCAGACTTTTCTGTAATGATAATGTTTTCCTGGATCGCTAAGCAGAAATTCAGTTATTTTATACGTATCTTGTAACGATGCAGATGGACAAGGCCTCGATACTGGGCGACACTATCGAGTACCTGAAGCAGCTGAGGAAGCGCATCCAGGAACTCGAATTGTCCGATGCCAGGCAGGTTCGTGCTTCCGCGTCGTCTGAGAAGCGGAAGCTGACGGCCCTGGAAGGGAGCAGCAGCAGCAGCAGCACCGATCCCGTGGCCGTCGCGCAGCATTCCACGGACGTGCAGGTGTCCATCATCGAGAGCGACGCGCTGCTGGAGCTGAGGTGTCCCGACCGGCGGGGCCTGCTGGTGAGGATCATGCAGGCGCTCCAGGAGCAGCTCCGGCTGGATGTCACCGCCGTCCAGGCATCATCGGACGACGGCGTGCTGCTCGCCGAACTGCGCGCCAAGGTCTTGCTCAGCGCACAAGTATCATGATTAGTACTATTGCGTACTGTACATGCTTGTTCTTGATTGCTTGATTGAATCTGTGTCAAGTCTGAATGTTACTGTTACTTTTTGTTTACTGAATGAATGCAGGTGAGAGAGGTGCATGGGAGGAGGAGGAGCAGCATTTCACAAGTGAAGAGAGCAATCCATGTCATCATCTCATCAGGATGATATTATGATTACTACTACAAACCATTATGTCTAGCGAGCGTGACTGTTTACTGATGGATTGCCATGGGTGTACGATGATTAGATGGGTTGCACTCACATTTGGATCTCAGTAATCAACTAGCTGGGTTCTTCTATAGCTGTCAATCTGTGTTTCTGCACTCTTCGATCCATCGCTAACTCGTGATATATGTGTATTATTGGCGGACGCGACATAATGCGCTCGCCGTCGCCTTTACCCGTCTGGCAGCAACAAGCCAATGGCACCAAAGAAACCATTAATTCTACTGTATCTCGCGGCGACAGCAACAGTGCTACCTTGGCAATCGTTTCACGAGACATGACGCCATCTGACACTATTCTTCGGAACGAATGAGTCTTTAGGCAATGTTGTCGGGCCATGGATAATCAGGGTACCCTGACCCATCTGTTGCTAGGCCTCCGCGTCAAGGACTTCATATAGCCTTGAAGAGGCACCCTCGTAAAGCGTTAGGTAAGGCCTCAACGACGCCACTGAAACAAGTCTCCTTCCAAGAAAGACTCCACATAGTTGAAACCTTCTCGGCGAGCCCCCAGCCTAGGGCACTCCCGCGGTCCAACACTTGGGCGCGGGAGCCAAGCAGGAACACTTGCACTCCAAGAGAAAGATAGAAGTCATCAACTCCCCCCCAAGCCGAGGGGGTTTCCCCCTTCCTCAAGCCAAGATTGGCTGATAAGGCCTCGACATGGGGAACCACCTCCCTCTCTTAGTGGAAACGTGAAGGGTGTGACGAAAGAAACATCTTTGACCCACCCACTCTCTCCTTTGTCGCCATGTGGAAACCCTTCCCGCCACATCAGCGAGAAGAGGACCAGGGTGCCTATAAAAGGAGGGGAAAGGCACCATAGGAAGGGGATCTTCTTCCACCAGGGAAACCCTAGTGTTCTCCTCCCAGGAGCTCTTGTTCTGATCGTGCGATCAACTTCTTGTACTTGTAATCTCACCAAGCAATACAAGCAACACATGAAGTAGGGTTTTACACCGCACAGTGGCCTTAACCTAGGTAATATCCTTATGTCATCCCTGTCGTGATTCTACTATTCCTCGCCAAGGTCCTAGAGGTAACTTGGAGAGATCGTGTTTGGCCCCATGTGTTCGATTCGACCTACTTCGAGAGATACCCTGCTAGGACAATCTCCGACATCTACCGTGCTAGGTAGGGGGTTAAGGCGTATCTCCAACCTCCTCATCGACATGGCTGGTTCAAACCTTGGCAAGTCCGTCCAGCACTAGGCCACACCAGCCACAATCACGGTGACGAACCACGACAACACTCCTCGTGTCGACAACGACACCACTCTTAAGGAGCAGGAAGGGAAGCGCGAAGAGACCAGCTCCCGTGGTACTGCCAAAAGGCACCTCAGGCGCCCCTGCCATCCCCGGCGAAGGGTCTGGCACCAATCTCATCCTACCAGCAGCGTTGCATACAACACGGAGCTACTGCGTCACCCGCCTGTGACGCGGCTGGCAAGATGCATGGATCCTACGCATCGCGCAGCTCATTGACACCGCATGCGTCGCACCGACAACTTCGCGATTCGCGACATCAGCATCTGCGTGAGGCATCACCAGCGTGGCCCGGCAACCTCACGCTCCAAGATGCCACCACTGGCACACCTCCGCGCGCAGGGCAAAATGCACACAATGCTCTCCAACCACCGCCGTCCCCGCCAATCGCCATCGAAGGAACAGGAAAAGGCCACACTGAGCAAGCACAAGGCAAGGTGATGCTTCACCCTCACGACGTGCCACCACCACAAAAGGAAACTAGTGGCGATACGTCAAGCATCAAGGCCCCCAAGCGAGCCCCAGCAAAAACTCGGGCAGCGACAAAGCGGCAGCGCAAAGACGAGGAGCACGACCTCGCCAAGGCCGCCAACATGGGTGGTTGCCTCACGTTCACTCAAGAGATACGCAAAATCACATGGCCACCCAAGTTCAAGACAGCCATGCCATTGCGCTTCAGCGATGGCGGAGAGATGAATCCAGATGATTTCTTGCAACTCTACACCGAAGAGATTCGAGGAACATGAGGCGACGAGAAGGTCATGGAAAATTGGTTGCCCATGGTCCTCATAGGCACGGCTTGCCAATGGCTCATGAATGAGCTCCCCGATGAGTCAATCCCCTCCTAGAAGGATCTGGGGGACAAGTTCATTGCCAAGTTCAGCGGTCCACCACCAGCTCCAGAAGCAATAGTTGGCCAGGAGGGCCTCGCCGAGGAAAACAACAATATCCCCGAGGATAATCCAGAAAACAACCAAGGCCCACAGGCAGTGGCATGCATGTTATACAGATCCCCAACCTCAGTCACGATGGAGGACCTTCGTGCCATCTGCCAGCAACCTAGAGAAAGGCTTCATGAATACATCCAGCAGTTCTGCTCAGTGCGCAGCAAGCTTCCCAGGAAACTGAGACATCAATTGTCTCCATCTTCCTCGCAGGGGTCACAAACACAGAAATGCTCAAGAAACTCACCAAGAATGGCATACTAGCCTCATCGGAAAAACTCTTTGACATGGATAACAAGTGCGCACAAGCCGAGAGGGTCCATGAGGTCACCTGCACCAGGGAGGTCACATGGGGATACTAGGAACCAAGGGCGGTCGCATGCATCCTAGGCGGCACGCAAGCACCACTCTCCAATCATCAAATTAAGCAACTAACACGTGAAATACCAGCGGCGCTCCCCACGCCAGGTGAGAAGAATCTCAGGTGGTCTCAGTTCCACGTCATATTCAATAGTGATGACCACCCCAGGTCAATAAGAAATGCGGGTAACCTACCTTTGGTGTGCACACTCACCATCAACAACGTCGCCATCAACAACACCCTCATTGATGAGGGCGTAGGCCTCAACTTCATCTCAGTGGGAACTTTCGAGAAGCTCTAAGTGGCCTACAAGAACTTGGCGCCTACAAGACCCTTCTTGGGGGTGACAAAAGAGCAATCGTTCCCCTAGGGCAGGTGACACTCCCTGTCACATTTGGGTCCCACAACAACTACTGCACGGAGCACATCACCTTCGATGTGGCACGCATATACCTACCATACAAAATCATCCTTAGCTACCCCGCGCTGGAAAAGTTCATGGCGGTGGTGCACCATGCATACAACCTCGTTAAGCTCCTAGGAAGCAGCGGTACCATCACCATTCATGGAGATAAGAAGGATGTGAGGCGCTCAGTCGAGCAAGCCTACAAGGCCACCGCTACAACACATCTAGCTGACGAAGACGTCGTGGAGCAGCCCGTGGGGAAGAAGCAGGAAACCCTCCTGAAGTGGAGCTCGATCGAGAAGATGGCAAAGCGCGCTGGCGGCTCGGGGGCTTCCTCCAGCATCGGTGGCATCCTCCACCACAAATAGGAAGGCGTGCTCGTCGATTTTCTGCGAAGGGGAGCTTATGGAGCCCGGTGGACAACGCTAGATGCCTTCAACACCTCTAGGAGAACGGTCGAGCACAAAATGACAGTGTGTACAATGAAGCAGAAGACACACCTCAAGTCACTAAACAACAGTCAGGCCTCAGCAAGGATCAAAGCTCAACATAGCACCAAGAGGAAGGGAAAAAGATCCATGCTACAATCGAGGAGCCATGTGGCTTCCACCAGGGCTACAGCGGAAGGACACCGTACAAGCACTCAAGCGGAATTACCACCACCGGTACCGGGCGCAATACCGGCCACGTCAAGACATACTACGCAGGCATCGCCGCAAGCATGGTAGAGGGGCCACTCCTCACCAAGGCTCCATGTGAAGAAAACATCACCTTGCGTCACCAAGCCGCACCGAAAAAGACAACTCCAAGCAGCTCGACGAGCACCAAGATCGCGCCAAGCAGACCCTCACGCTCGCCTGGCATCCCATGGTTGGGGGGCTCAGGCGCTTCGCGCTAGGGGGCCGACTGCGCCCTCACAACACCACCAGCAAAATCAACCTCTGCAAGGCTACCCCCATGGAGCACCTACGCAGCACCAAAGGCTTTCGCCCAACACGTGGAGGGCTTGTAATGAACATCTTCATACAAGAAGTAAAATAAAAATTTAGGTCTCATATCCACCATGCTTTGCTAAAACACAGAAAACAAATAAAGCAGCCATGCTGTACCACACACTTGCACCGCTTAGATCAACTCCAACAGGCGCTGTAAATGGGCCGCACGCTAAAATAACCGCTCATTTACAATGCCAAATCCCGCGTGCGCGCCTGAAAGGGCATGTATGCCCCATGTGTGGTTTTGGTAATTAATGACAATCCCTATGGGCTAATGTGCAAATTGAGTTTCACTTGTAGGTTTGTCCATTGGCATCGCTTGGACCATGTGTTGGTTTCAAGGATGAAAAAGAAGAAGCAATGTCCAAGGGCTTTGTGCCTATTGGAATCAAGTATAAGAAGAAGATCAAGTATGTCTTGAAGAAGAAGAAGAATATGGAGTTCCTCATGGCAATCTTCAAGACATCATCAAGAATTGAAGTGCAAGCTCAAGATGCGTCATCTCTAGAAGATCTCATTCTTGAAGCTTGCCATCCTCGGCAATCATGGAATGATGAAGACAAGTTCGAAGAAGAGGCTTCCCCATGGAGTATGGGGGAGCATTTCTCAAAACTTCATCAAGCAAGTGCAATCAAGAAAGGTGTTCCATCTTGAAGGTGACAAGATCGTCTACATCAAGATCAAGTGGGATGCTCAAGGCGAAGGTATGATCGTGATAGGGTTTCTATTTTACTGGTCTCTTGTAGTGTTCCTGTAGAGTTGGAAAACTGGTTTTAGGATAAATAGCCGTACTATCAAGAGGGGCTCTCGAGTGGGTGACTCATTCGTATCTTTCGAAGAGAGCTCAAACCTTTGCATACATAGCATCATCTTTCTTGGTTGTTGTTTGGTTCTTGTCCATGTGAGGATCTAGAGCTTGTTGTTATCTTCATAACAAGCTCTAGTTCGTCAAAAACGGATTTTCCTTGCATATCTTATTGCGTTTTTAATCTTGCGGGTTTTTCGGCTCCACACCTTGGGAGGTATCTCACATATATATTCATGGTATTTTCTCCCTTGGTTATACCCAATATTTCACCTTTTGTTGGATTCTACTCTTTATTATCTTTCCAACAAAATTGGTTTCATCCCAATTAGAGTTTCCAAGCTCAACTTCTTGCATTTTGGGTTCTGGAGGTTTTACCGGTTCGTCGCTTCTGAGAGGTCATACCTTTCTCCATTTTATTTTTATCCTCTCTCGTTGTACTATGATGTTTCTTTGCATAATATTGTAGAGATTTTTGTTCTCTTCAAAACAAGCTCAAGATCATCGAAATCGGAGTCCGGAGTCAAAAGTTATTGAAGTTTTCGTGCAATGGTGTCCAACGTTTTTGCTTGAGCGGTAGTACCGGCCCAAGTTCCGGCCAAAGTTCTAGTAAATCTCGTTTTTCTTCTGTATCTTGTGTTTCTATTTAGAGGTAGTACCGGTGGGGCACCGGTAGTTCCGATGGGGCGCGAATCTGGCCCAAACGGGCAGATTTCTCTTGCCCTATTTAAGGCCCCCCTCTTCCCAAAAGTTTCCCCAACTTTGGAGGTCATTTTTGCTAGCTCTTCCACTCTCTCTCCTCCATTGTTGACCTTCAAAATCTTGCCGTCTTCCCTTCTCCCTCCCATGATTCTTGCATCTCTTTGAGGGATTTGAGAGATGAGATCTAGATCTACAATCCCCACCAAACCAAATCCCTTCTTTGTGAAGGAATCCTTGGGATCTAGATCTTGGAGAGTTTTATGTTCTCCTCTTGTGTTCTTCCTCCCTTATTCCCCCAATAGCTTTTGTAGCTTTGGTGGAATTTGAGAGTGAAGGACTTGCCTCTTGCATTTGGTGCATAGGTTTGAGTTCTCCACGGAGATTCGGCGAGTTCAAGCCCTTAGGCTTGTTTCTCTTTGGTTCTTGGAACCCTAGACGGTTGTGTGGTTGGATTGATTGACCTTTTGTGGTCTTGTAGTCTTTTGTGGCCTTGTTGCCTTTTGTGGCTTTGTAGCCTTTGTGTCATTATTGTTGGGAGCCTCCAATTGAGTTGTGGAGATTGCCCCAATCTTGTACAGGTTCGGTGACCACCCTCAAGTGTCCCATAGTGGAACGTGAGTAGGCCTTTGTGGTGAGCTCACGGGAGAATAGGGTGAGCCTTTTATGGCGTCGGTAGGTTGCGTGCCTTCGCATCTTGGGGTGAGGCCTTGTGTGGCGTTGGGTGAGCATCGAGCCACCACACCTTGAGGTGAGCCATTTGTGGCGTTCGAAGTACATTGCGCCCCGCACCTCTCCAACAGAGACGTAGCTTCTTTGGAAGTGAACTTCGGGAAACAAATCATTGTCTCCGCGTCCATCGGTTATCTCTCAACCGAGCCCTTTACTTATGCAATTTACATTGTGATAGCCTTCGTGCTTGAAGTATATTATCTTGCTATTGCCTTGTTGCTTGTCTTGATTAGCATAGGTTGTTGGTGCACTTAGTGAAACTAGTGGATATAGGTTTTGGCTTGATAAATTAAACGTTAAGTTTTATTCCGCATTTATTAGAGCCTAAACCATAATATTTTTAAAACGCCTATTCACCCCCCCTCTAGGCGACGTACATTTCCCTTTCAATTGGTATCAGAGCGAGGTCTCTCGCTTCTTAGGCTTCACCGCCTCGAGAGTAAGGATGTCTCCTAGGGGTTTAGTGCACTCTCACACATTTACTTTTGATGGCACAAATTATGATGTTTGGCATATTCGCATGCTTAGTCATTTCCGGGTCATTGACCCAAATATTGAGCGAATTCTAGATATGGGCTTGTCTCCTCCTAAGGATCCCCAAAATCTATCTTTGGAGGAGGAGACAAACTCTTATCTCGAAGCTCAAGCATCTAATTTGCTTGTTAATGTTGTGAGCTTTGTAGTTCTTTCCTCAATCATGCCTTTTCGGAATGCTCATGATATTTGGACCAAGCTTCAAGCAAAATATGATGTGTCCAAGATTATTGAGGATGATTGTGTTCCCTCCACCTCCAGCCGTGATGAGTTCTCATCTTCCTCCACTTCACCTACATGTGAGTTGTCACAAGGTAATGACATGGTGAGTGGTGATAGAACTTGCAATGTGGATAGTGAGCTTGTCATTGATGATTCTTCATATCTATCTCATTGCAATGTTGTATCTTTGGGCATGAACACATGTAGGACCATATGTGATTTACATCCTAGTGGTGATTGCCCTTGCATATCATGTAGAAATGGATTGAATATATCTCATGATGATATGTTTGATTTGCCTTGTTGCCATGATAAATGTGCTTCTATTTCCTCTAGTACTTGTGTTTCTAACCATGTAGAGGAAATCGAAGAATGTGTGGGCCAAGGCAAGGTTGCTATTGGAGCTTCAAGTGTTCCCCCATCATCACCTTCTTCCAACATTCACTTATGCCTCATGGCTAAGGAATCAAAGGTAAATTCTCCTTTGGACCCCAATGCACCTCTTGATGATGTGAATGTTGACTTAGATGAAGTAGATGATGATGTTGCTTCTCTAAAAGAGAAGGGGGAGCTAGTCCTTCGTGCTCTACACAAAAATAAAAATGCTTGCTCCACTTTCATTGAAATATTGAACTTTGCCATTGAAAGTAAGCAACTAATTTATGAGCATGAGGACACAATTGAAAAAATGGGTAGTCTTGAGCGTGAGTATGCTAATGACATTGCTAACCTAAATTAAGCTCTTGAAGAGGAACAAACCACTAAGGAATCTCTTGAGGAGACCTTTGCTCTAGAGCTATCTAGAGTGAAGAAATCTCATGATAGAGAATTTGAGGTGGTAAGTGCCCTCCAAATTAAGAATGATGAGCTTGGTGGAAGGATGTTTGTCACCTCTCAGATATTTTTAGAGGGATTTCTTCATGCACAGTCAACAAAGGGGATTCGGTCCTACTTTGGAAGGACCTTTGGGTTGGAAATGACATCTTACAGAACACTCTCCCAAGGCTATTTTCTTTCTCGGTACATGAAGATATCTCGGTCGCCGCCTTTACTGCAGCTAATGATTTATCAAGTAACTTTGCTCTCCCAATTTCCTCAGATGCAAATGCTGAATTAAGCATCCTTGAGGGTCACATTGACAATCTTAGTAGAGATCAATCGTTGCCAGACGAATGGGTTTATGTTTGGGGATCCAAGGAGTATAGTGCCCAGCGATTCTACAAATATTTTTTCAGGGATCTTAGGCCAATTGCTACCCTTCCAAAAATTTGGAAAACCAAGTGCATGATGAAACATAAGGTGTTTGCGTGGTTACTAGTCATGGATAAACTAAACACTAGAGATATGCTCCAGCGCAGACATTGCCCGATAGCAGATGTCAACTGTGTCATTTGTCAACAGCATAGGGAAACGAGTGATCATCTCTTTTTCTCCTGTCATTTCAGCCGTGACTGTTGGGCACTTTTGGGTATCTCATGGGACATGGATTTGAATCTAAGCTCAAGGTTTCATAGTGCGCAGAGGCTGTGGCAGAGACCACTATTTTTTGAATGTGTTATTCTCGGTGCATGGAATATTTGGAAGCAACGTAACAAAAAGTACTTTGATAGTGTAAATCCCAATATTCCTTGCTCGCTGGTTCAATTCTCCTCCGACATAGATCTGTTAGGAGCTAGGTTGAAGCCTGATCTCAGTGATCAACTAAAAAGTTTTGTAAGTGAGTTGAGAGTCTCTTAGCTGATTCTTTGAGGGGGGAAGGAAACTCCTTACCCTTTGTAAATATGTTGTAACTTCTTTATTGTTTTAATTTAAGAGCAGTAGGAGCCTCTCCTGCTGTAGTTCCTCAAAAAAAAGAATGATGAGCTTGAAGTTGCTTATGCCAAACTCCTTGAGGATTTTGAGCACCTCAACAATGGCTCTAGGGTCATCAAGGGGGAGCTCATCAAACTCACCGAGTCACATGAGAAACTTAAAGCTTCATACTCTAAAGAGCTTTCCAAGTTGCCCTCACCTCTTACTACTATTGATGATGCTTGTGCTACTAACTCTATCTCTTGTGAAGGAGAATGTTGAGTTACATGCTCAACTTGCTTTGCTAACTAGCAACTATGGGAAATTGGAAGAGAGTCATGCTAAGCTCTCAAGCTCACATGAGGATCTTCTAGTTTCCCATGGTAGTCTAAAGTTGGCTCATGAGGCTATTTTGTCAAAGGTAACATCAAGTATGTCTCATGTGGACATTAGCACTATATCTACTCCTAGTATCATATTGCCATGTGCTAGTCCTTGTAATTCATCCACTCATGCTATTGCTATATTGTAACACCCCGTCCACTCCTGGGCCCGGGGGGTGTCACTCCTGGCAGCTTAATAGGATATCTAGACTGACCCCACAGACCAACACTAGTCTTTTCTGCGTACTTTGTCCTCACTCGTGCGCACCTGGTTACCCACTTCCCGGTCGGTCACCCATCCTAGAATTGCTCTAGGCCAAGCACGCTTAACCTTAGAGTTCTTTTCGAATGAGCTTCCGGAAAAGAAGTTGCAACTTGTTGGTATGAGTATTCTATCAATCCTATTAAGCCATGTGCCTGGTCTCACATATATCTTGTGATGAATTGCATCCCTTGCCTTGTTGCTCTAACAACGTAGCATCTACTTCCCCTAGTATTGTTGTTGATACTAACCATGTAGAGGAAAACAAGAAGCTCAAGGCTCAAGTCAATTCTTTGAAGAATGACTTGAAGAAGTGTCATGAAGGGAAGACCACACTCAAGAACATCTTGGGTGTGCGAAGATCCCCAAATGACAAGAGTGGGCTTGGATATAACTCCAACATCAAGAACAAGCCCACCAACTTGTTGAAGCACAAGGGCAACAAGAAGAATGGCCAAGGTCAAGTGAAGAATCCGGCCAACATTGTGTGCTTCAAGTGCAAGGAAGAAGGCCATCATGTGAGATGTTGCCCATTGAAGAAGAAGCAACAAGGGAAGCGGCCTCAAGCTCCACGTCAAGCTCCACCTCAAGCTAGAAGCGGGCCCCTTCCCAAGACTCAAGCTCTTCCTGAAGGGGTGGCATCTTCTAAGAAGAAAGATAGCAAGAGAAGAACTTGCTACATTTGCCGCGAGAAGGGGCACCTTTCTTCCTCATGCACCATGGGTAACTCTTCATCCAAGCCTATCTTGATATATGATGCATATTCTCTTGGTAAGGATGAGGTGGGCAATGTGTTTGCCAAATATGTTGGTGCCCAAAGTGGTGTCAAGAAAAGAACCATTTGGGTGGCCAAGCCTATTGTGACTAACCTCTTAGGACCCAACTTGGTTGGGGACCAACAAGCTAAAACTTGATCAATAGGTGTTGGTTGGAGGGAATTGGAGGCTTGGCTACATTATGAAGAATTGAGGGATCTTCATCATTTATTTTTGTCAAGTCAAGCCAATTGGATTATCTTGCCTCTATCTCATATCCAATGTTCCTCCTTGCGGTAACATGTGCTCAACTCTTTACATTGAAAGTTACTTGCTCCCTTGTGCATGTGTTGGTTTTGTACCATTATATGCGTTTGTATATGTTGTGCTTCTCTCATACTTATATTGAGTCGTCAAGTATATTTGTGTATGTTGGTTGGCACATCATGTATTTGTGTTCTTGTGTTTGAGCCTTTGTTGAATTTTTTGGTATCTTTTTGGGCTCTTTCGAGAAATTAATGGACTATCCCATTTTGGGGGAGTGTTATGCTTAGGCATTCCACAATCCTAAAATGTGTGTACATGAGTAATACCACTTAGTGTTGACATTACATGTTTATCTTGTCTCTATGTGGTATGTCATTCTCATGAAGAATTAGAATTCCATAATGTCCATTAATCCTCTCCATTTGGATGTTTTTACCTCTTGTTGAGTTTTCTTGTTTTATCACATTATGGGGGAGTCATATGCTTTGTGCATATTACAAACCTAGAAAATGTGGACATTTGAGGTAGTGTCACTTAGAATTGATATTGATATTTATCTAACTCCTAAGTGGCACATTTAGCTTAAACAAGTTCCAACTACTTTGGATTGATTTTATTGCTCATCTTTTGGATCTTGTTTGTGAGAGTTTTTCTTGATATGTGTTTCCTCATATTTGGACCTCCATATCATCCTTGGAAACCATTCGCCTCAAGTTACTTTAATCTTTGATGATTGTGTGACTATTTGGAGCTATCAAGAATCTCTCTCGAAGCGTCAAGCATAATTTTTATATCGTGTTACATGCTTCTTTGTGTGAATATGATCATGATTTCCTTGCAAACTACCTCGGAAAAAATTTCCCTATAACTATTGTCATTGGACAATACTCCACATGTGGTAGAATTTGTTGATCATATTCACTTTGGCGTTTGCTTTTCTTTGTCCTATCTTTGGCCATGAGATTGGTTCCTTTTACTCCCATGTCTTCCTTGCCTCTTGTGGATCTTTTAGTTTATTAGTATTCGCTTGTGTTTTATTTAATGTAGGTAGTAGTGATGATCTCATTTGTGTGCATTTTGCATTCAAAAGCAAAATTCTATATAATGCACCATTCTTGGGGGAGCTCTCCTATATTATCTAGAACACTCCTTTTATGCTTCTTATTTTGTTCCATATAGTGTTTCTTGTGCTTGGAAGCTTGATCTTTTCTCTTGGTACTTTGTGCCATCATGAAAAGTGTAGAGAGTGTGGGTTTGTGTGTTGGAACCTTGCTCTATTTTGGGAGTTGGTTTTTTCTCATCCTCTTTACTTGTGTGATCTTTTAGGATGAGATAAATCCTTGAGCATTGTGTGTCTTGTGCATCTTTCGCTCTTTGGCTTTTGCCTTGTTCATTTGTTGAATTTGTGTCCTTTCATGTGTTGATTTGGCTCTTTGATACAATTTGGACACCTTTTGTCATGTCACACTCTTGTGTGCTACTTCTTGGTTTACTTGGTGTTTTAGTTCAAATTGTATCTCCTTTTTGGTTCTTGAAAGTCTAGTGCATGCATATTTACTTCTTGTATATAGTATGACATGCTTTCTTTCTATGATCCAATGTATAGGGGAAACTCCACCAAATCCTATTGGCTAAGATGTGCATGAAATTCAATTTCATATTAATATGCACATATTTATGTGGAGCTTCTCCTATATATTGTAGTTGCACTAACTACTTTGGACCCAATTTGTTTGGGAACCTAGTGTACTTAATTGTGTTTTAGGTACATTGGAGATATATTGGGTGCTTGTATCTTGAACAAGGAAGAAGTGATGTTTTCAGGTCAATTGGACGCAAGCTAGGATGATCAACAAATTCTTATCCTCTACATCCTACCAATTATATCTCGGTAACAAGTATCTCTCTCATGCATACATATCTTGTTTCCAACCTTTTGTAGGTTGCTTGTTGGCATGAAATTTTTGTGGTTCTTATTTTGGTTTCTGCAAGTTCTCCTCTATTGCAAATGTGAGTATGGTGAGATGAGTGCATATAAGTGGGACTATACAAAATCATGTTCATGATTCACCAATCCCAAATATGTCAATCTAGCAATTTTATTGTATATGTCTTCCTCATTTTCTCTCATGTGCAATAATGAGTATTTTGCCAAGTTGATTTATTTTTGTGACTTGTTGCCTTTCTCCATATATTCCAACTATTCCCTTTTCCCTTGGTAATAGTTGCAATGTATGTAGTGTGTTGGTGCTTGAAGCCCATTGATGTACAATAAGATATATTTGAGCCTTTGGCCATGCTTTCAAGCAAAAATCTTATTCGTATATTATATGACTTCCTCTTGTTTTTCATGTGCTTTCTTGAGTATCTATTTTGTGTGTGCATGTTTCTTTGTGGGCATATGTCTATGTGATATTCTCCACCTAGAAACTTATACACACAATAGAAGATAAATCTTTGGTTGTGTTTGTTTCCCTTAGATACCACCCTTTATCTCTTTGTGACTCTTTGGTGGCTTCCAAAGTTATTTGCCTATGAGTGCTTGTCCCATTTGCTTGCATCTCCGAGCACTCATAATTTGATCTCTCTTGCTGTATTGTTAAATGAGTTTGTAGAAGTGAGGATTTCATGATTGTGCACTTTGTTTCCAAATATAATTATTATAATTGGTGCATAATCCTTGGGGAGCTTCTCTAACTCACTTAAGAATGCTAATTTGCCTTTCTCTTTGTTTGAGGTTTAAATGTCTATGGGGGAGTGAGGATTCCATACTTGTGCATGATGTATTCAAATCAATGATTCTAATTTGTGCACAAATATTGGGGAGCCTCCCTATTACATCTAAACACTCATTTGTTCGTATCATAATATCTTGTGTTTTTCTTTTGGTATCAATTGTTGTTGTCAATTGGTCCTTTTGGATCTTTTGGTTGCTCGCTTCATTTGTTGAAGCTTCGTTCTTTTTTCTTTTCTTTTTGCAATCTTTGGGTCCTCAATATAGTGTTACTTCCTCCCAAGTATTCATCATTGGATATGTGCATATGCACACCTTGTGAGGAATTCTCACTACATTGGCCATCTAGAACTTTTCACCCATTTTGGCAATCGATGCCAATGGGGGAGAAGTTTTAGAGGGTTTAAGGGAAGTTGGTTTTTGCTTTGAGTTGGTTATTATGCTTTAGCCTTGCATACTCTTGCATCTTTGTTGCTCCTTTGCATGTTTAATATATAGAGGAAACTCAACCACCGATAATGGATGGAAATCTATGCAATGAAATTCAAGTTCATCACACGTGCATAGATTGTGGGGGAGTTTGCTCTATATATTGTGGTTGTACCAACATCATATACTTGTGTAGTATTTGATGTTGGGGCAACCATTTTGTTCATTATATTCCATATTTAAAACCCTCTCAAAGGGATTGTCATCAATTACCAAAATGGGGGAGATTGAAAGGGCATGAGTTTCACTTGTAGGTTTGTCCATTGGCATCGCTTGGACCATGTGTTGGTTTCAAGGATGAAAAATAAGAAGCAATGTCCAAGGGCTTTGTGCCTATTGGAATCAAGTAGAATAAGAAGATCAAGTATGTCTTGAAGAAGAAGAAGAATATGGAGTTCCTCATGGCAATCTTCAAGACATCATCAAGAATTGAAGTGCAAGCTCAAGATGCGTCATCTCTAGAAGATTTCATTCTTGAAGCTTGCCATCCTCGGCAATCATGGAATGATGAAGACAAGTTCGAAGAAGAGGCTTCCCCATGGAGTATGGGGGAGCATTTCTCAAAACTTCATCAAGCAAGTGCAATCAAGAAAGGTGTTCCATCTTGAAGGTGACAAGATCGTCTACATCAAACTCAAGTGGGATGCTCAAGGCAAAGGTATGATTGTGATAGGGTTTCTATTTTACCGATCTCTTGTAGTGTTCTTGTAGTGTTGGGAAACCGGGTTTAGGATAGATAGCCGTACTATCAAGAGGGCTATCGAGTGGGTGACTCATTCGTATCTTTCGAAGAGAGCTCAAATCTTTGCATACATAGCATCATCTTTCTTGGTTGTTGTTTGGTTCTTGTCCATGTGAGGATCTAGAGCTTGTGGTTATCTTCATAACAAGCTCTAGTTCGTCAAAAACGGATTTTTCTTGCATATCTTATTGTGTTTTTGATCTTGCGGGTTTTTCCGGCTCCACACCTTGGGAGGTATCTCACATATATATTCACTGTATTTTCTCCCTTGGTGATACCCAATATTTCACCTTTTGTTGGATTCTACTCTTTATTATCTTTCCAACAAAATTGGTTTCATCCCAATTAGAGTTTCCAAGCTCAACTTCTTGCATTTTGGGTTCTGGAGGTTTTACCGGTTCGTCGCTTCTGAGAGGTCATACCTTTCTACATTTTATTTTTATCCTCCCTTGTTGGACTATGATGTTTCTTTGCATAATCTTATAGAGATTTTTGTTCTCTTCAAAACGAGGCCAAGATCATCGAAATCGGAGTCCAGAGTCAAAAGTTATTGAAGTTTTCGTGCAATGCTGTCCAACGTTTTTGCTTGAGCGGTAGTACCGGCCCAAGTTCCGGCCAAAGTTTCGGTAAATCTCGTTTTTCTTCTGTATCTTGTGTTTCTATTTAGAGGTAGTATCGGTGGGGCACCGGTAGTTCCGGTGGGGCGCGAATCTGGCCGAAACGGGCAGATTTCTCTTGCCCTATTTAAGGGCCCCCCCTCTTCCCAAAAGTTTCCCCAACTTTGGAGGTCATTTTTGCAAGCTCTTCCACTCTCTCTCCTCCATTGTTGACCTTCAAAATCTTGTCCTCTTCCCTTTTCCCTCCCATGATTCTTGCATCTCTTTGAGGGATTTGAGAGAGGAGATCTAGATATACAATCCCCACCAAACCAAATCCCTTCTTTGTGAAGGAATCCTTGGGATCTATATCTTAGAGAGTTTTGTGTTCTCCTCTTGTGTTCTTCCTCCCTTATTCCCCCAATAGCTTTTGTAGCTTTGGTGGAATTTGAGAGTGAAGGACTTGCCTTTTGTATTTGGTACATAGGTTTGAGTTCTCCTCGGAGATTCGGCGAGTTCAAGCCCTTTGGATTGTTTCTCTTGGGTTCTTGGAACCCTAGACGGTTGTGTGGTTGAATTGATTGACCTTTTGTGGTCTTGTAGCCTTTTGTGGCCTTGTTGCCTTTTGTGGCTTTGTAGCCTTTGTGGCATTGTTGTTGGGAGCCTCCAATTGAGTTGTGGAGATTGCCCCAATCTTGTACGGGTTCGGTGACCGCCCTCAAGTGTCCCATAGTGGAACGTGAGTAGGCCTTTGTGGCGAGCTCACGGGAAAATAGGGTGAGCCTTTTGTGGCGTCGGTAGGTTGCGTGCCTTCGCATCTTGGGGTGAGGCCTTGTGTGGCGTTGGGTGAGCATCGAGCCACCACACCTTGAGGTGAGCCATTTGTGACGTTCGAAGTACATTGCGCCCCCGCACCTCTCCAACGGAGACGTAGCTTCTTTGGAAGTGGACTTCGGGAAACAAATCATCGTCTCCGCGTCCATCGGTTATCTCTCAACCGAGACCTTTACTTAAGCAATTTACATTGTGATAGTCTTCGTGCTTGAAGTATATTATCTTGCTATTGCCTTGTTGCTTGTCTTGCTTAGCATAGGTTGTTGGTGCACTTAGTGAAACTAGTGGATATAGGTTTTGACTTGATAAATTAAACGTTAAGTTTTATTCCATATTTATTAGAGCCTAAATCATAATATTTTTAAAACGCCTATTCACCCCCCCTAGGCGACGTCCATTTCCCTTTCAGCGCCTCCAGCAGCCGCTGCATTTTCCCGCGCGCGCCCTTTCTTGCCGCGCTGCTGAGCGCGCGCGGGCGCGCCACAAGCAAAGCCAACCGCCCATCGCTTCAGCGCGCCACTTTTCCCTTCCCCTTCGCGTCCCTTTCTATACCGCCCTCGCGCAGCGCCCGCGCCGCCGCCGCGCTCAAGCACATTGCCCACCGTCAGTATGCCTCCACTCCGGGGAAGCTCTGGCTACTGTGGTGTCCGCGCGCGCCCGGACGGGACGTTCTACTCGGAGCTACGGTTCGGCGACGATCGCATCGGCCTCGGGACGTTCGAGACGGCGCACGAAGCGGCGCGCGCCTACGATACCTGGTGTGGTGGCTGGGCCACCCGCGCGCGACTATGAACTTCCACAACATGTGGACGCGCGAGCAGGCCGAGGCACTCGCGTCGCTGCCTCGCCTCGTGAAGGAGGAGGAGCGGCGCCGCTAGCGCGACACATAGCGCCGCCTGCTCGTCGTCGAGCGCGACGAGCGCCTGCGGTAGGAGTGGTGCCGCCACTTTCCCGAGGACGTCGATGCGCAGCGCAAGCACGACGATGAGCAGGCCGCGAACAGGACGGCGCTGAGGACGGCGAAGCACGAGGACCGTCTCGAGCGCCGGGCAGACAAGGCACGGAGGTGCGCCTTCATCGAGGCACACATGGCCGGGCCGACGACCATCTCCGACTACGATCCCCGTTGGGAGGACTATTTGTCATCGACGCCAGTGTACCGGCCTCGTTCGATGATGAGAGCAACTAGGACTAGGTTCTAGTAGTAGTATCTAGTTTTTTTCGTGTTCTGTGTAATATATTTTCGTCTAAATTTTAGATCTATTTTCTATCACATTTGTTGCAAAAACTTGTTTGCACGTGCTCTAATTTAGCACGTATGTTAGAAGGGTTTGGGTTACAAACTTAGCGTGTATGTTTAGCGTCTGTCGGACAAAATTTGCGCGTGGCGCGCGAAAATCCGAATCACGCGCGGTGCATACGCATTTTTACAGCACCAAAATTTGCAGGTTGTGCGTTGGAGTCGCTCTTACCCTCCGTGCAACAGCGCCAACTTTGTCACACGATTCCACGAGGCGAGGCGAAGCTCACTTTGTCATCTGGTCGGATATATTCTCTGTCCGTCAGTCAGATGGAGATGGACAAATCAGCTGGCTTAACCGAACCACGTAGTCCATCCCCAATCCAAAACCCTCGCCGCAGGCCGCACTCCGCAGGCCGCACACCATGTCATCGCCCCCTCCCCCGGCGCTGATTGACGATCTCGTCGAGAGCATCCTCCTCCTCCTTTCGCCGGACGAGCCAGAGCACCTCGTCCGCGCCTCCCTCGTCTGCAAGCCATGGCGCCGCATCCTCGCCGACCCCGGCTTCCGCGGCCGCTACCGCGACTTCCACGGAACAACCCCCAATCCCGTCCTGGGACTCCTCCGAAACCCCGGAACGAACGAGCCCGACTTCGTCCCCACCTCCGCCTTCCGCCCACCCGCGCCCGACCAGCCTGGCTGGATCGCCATGGATTGCCGCCACGGCCGCGCTCTCTTCACCACCTCTAAGCACCACTGGAATAACCCCTTGGAACTCCTCGTATGGGACCCTATGAAGCGCGAGCAGCAGCGCGTGCCCTCACCCTTGAAGTACTTCCGTGACGACTTCAATGCGGCGGTGCTCTGCGCTACCCAAGGCTGCGATCACCGCCGTTGCCAAGGAGGGCCCTTCCGCATAGCCATGGTGTTCACTAACGAGATTCAAGAAGTAACGAAGGCCTGCTTGTACTCATCTGAGACTGGCGCGTGGAGCCAGTTCACCCATTCCCTTTATCACCCTGGTACTTATGACGACTACGAGAATTTACCCAGCCTCCTCGTGGACGATGCACTCTACTTCAGCGTCACTCGCAGCAGCATGAGGCAACCGGGTACAATCATCAAGTACCAACTAGGTACGCTCTGCTTGTCCGCCTTCAAGAAGCCTAACACCATGTCCAAGGGGCGTCTCATGACGACGGAAGACGGCGGGCTGGGATTCGCTGCCATGGATGGCACAAGCCTAACCCTGTGGGCAAGAAAAATCGATCCCGTGGTGGGATGGTCAAAACTCAGGGTAATCGATCTCAAGATACTGCTCCCTGACGGTGCCTTTTCGACATTATAATCATGGTTCCGGCCTGCTACATTCGTTAGTGGCTTCGCCGAGGGCACGCAGGTCATCTTTGTATCCTCACCAATCCATTTAAACATGCTCGAACTCAAGTCAGGACGAGTCAAGAAGATGCCTGGCTACAGCATAAAAGTCTTCCCCTACATGAGCTTCTACATGCCAGGTATTACTCAGTTATGTGCATATATAACTTTAAACCTTTGTATGTTGCTTTGCTGTGATCTGTTAGTGTCACTACGCAACATGAAAGTATGATACTTAGGAAGTAACCTTGCGGATGATGATGCAACTTACAAGTTCTCAAGAATAAGAGGTGTTCCTCTTGAGTACAAATACATCTCGTGTTATTGATATTGTGCCTGTGGAGATTTACGGGTTAATTCAACTTGTCGGTCCTTGTGATTGGTGAGAAACAAAATTTACATTCAGGCAAAACTGATTTATCAATCAGCTGATTTTATTTTCTGAATTTTTGCAGCAATGGAACAGCTTCTACACACCAGGGGAAATGAATCTGTATCGGAGTGTGCCGAACTCTAGACGGCTTCTCGATGAAGGGAAAGGTTGTAGCTAGTAAGTTAGATATTGCAGAAGTGTGACCTTGAACCAATGAAATACTACTGGCCTTAGTCTTGGTTTTTTGGAACTTTGTTTAAGGGATTCTATATAGCTTGTTAAGTGTCAATTTCACAGTGCCTTGTATGTAAACTGGTACCCCAGTATATATATATATATAACCCTCCTCAACCTCTAGCTCAGAGATGTTAGCTTCAATGAAAAGCCAGGACATTTCCCAAATTATCCATGCTCATGAATGAGTGCATGATACTATATCCAAATCGGTTTTTGTTAAATTGAGCGCCATGAAAATGACTGCATTTCACTTGAGACGTGGCGAATCTACATTAGACATGAACCCAGACTCAAAATCTTTTAAACCTGCAAAATCAGGTACCTGATTAACTAAGTAGACAACAAGGCAGTTTGGAGGCCAAGATATAGTAGTACTAGTTCTCTTCTCTTTTCTTCTTCTGGAAAGTTATTTTTTCTGGCTCGGAGGTTTCATTTCAGAAATGAGGTTGTACCAAATACTAGTTTCATCCTATTTTACAAGTGACCAAATATGCGAGGTTTTCGAATACTGGAAAACCTGGAGAAGATTTTGAACAGACAATGGGACTTGGAACTGACATGGTTTAGCTATGTGAGCCTCACCTGTGCGTCAAGGTAACAGTTTCAAGTCCTCACGGTGCAAGATTTGAGTCTGCATAGTAATTTTTGTTTTGGGTCTAACACTCATCATAGGCCAAAACAACATCACGAGAAAAAAACGCTCCCGCGACCCATCATCCCCTGCGGGCGACTGCGCCGCCGCTCCAACCAACTCGAGACCCCCGCCTCCTCCTCTCCCCCGGCGTCGCTGGCATACGCGTTGCCGGGCAAAGCCCAGACGGCGTCGGCGGCGCCGGCCTTCTGCCTCTCCCCTCTCCGCGGAGCCCGCGCGGGGCGGGTATCAGCTGAGCGGTGCTCTCAGGCGGGCGGCGGTCCGGCGAAGCGGCCGAACGACCTGGCGTGGGCTCGGGTGGCCATTGACGCGGTGGTGCAGCTCTTGGCGGCGGGGCGGCGTGGAGGTGATGGCCGGCGGCGGCTGTGCCCGTGAGGCCCAGATCTGGGCCCGTTCGGGTCCTAGATGGGCTTGTGCGGGCCGTCGGCGCAGCTGGCGCTGACGCTGCTCCTTGGAGGTGGAGGTGGGGGTCCGGTTGTGGCGGCACTATCGCCGGCTTGTTGCAACATGGCGGCGGGAGCTTTACGGGCCCGTATGGGTTCGGCCGGGCCAGGAGGCCTGGTGTGCTCCTACGGTCGGCTACCGCTATGGCGGTGGAGGCAGTTCCCTCCCGCGCGGCTTCGGGGCTGCCACACCGGTTTCGTTGTGCTCCCTTCGTCCGCCCTCTAGGCCTCGTGGTGGTGGTCACAGTAAGACGACATTGGTGGTGTCAAGACCGTGTTGGCGCATGTTGGTGGGCGGCATTGTTGGGTGGCGGACTATGGAGCATTCGGGGTAGTGGTTCTTTAGGGGTTGGGAGAAATCTTGGTCGTTATTCCGACACCGACGGGGTGACGCTGCGGGTGTCGCCATTCCTTCTTGGAGGTCGTCGAGTGTACCCCCTTCCCACTCACCTCCGCGCACGGGGGAAACCTTAGGACAGGTCCGGGCAGCAGCGTCGTCCTCGTCGCTCTCCTTCTTGAAGGTGTTGCTTGTTACGCGATGTTTCGGAGTTCTAGGCGCGTGGTGGGACTTCTTCAGTGGGCGCAACAGTTGCGAACCATCTTCATGTAGTCGATCTGCCGTTGTTGGCATTATTTTCTCTTTTGTTTCTCTTCGCTTTGTTGTACCGGTTTGTCCCTTGGGCGTTGTGCTATCTGGTCCAGCAGCGGTCTCAGCTGTGTGCTTTATTTATAAAGCGGGGAGAGAGAGAGGGAGAGAGAGAGAGAGCACTTATCGTGTTGTACCCTACATTTTCTGCATCTTAAACTTGCGCCTTTTTGTTCCATGGGTTTGCACTGATTGTCTGGGTTAATGCCACTTAGAAGTCGAATTGAAGATATCTCAACTGTATTTCATAAACAAGGCTTGACTCAATACATCAGATTAATTTCCAGAAACAAGAGCACTAGTCCCAGTGACACAATACATCAGATTAATTTCCAGAAACAAGAGCGCTAGTCCCAGTGACACAACACATCAGATTAATTTCCAGAAACAAGAGCACTGACCAGCATCTACGGAGCCTGAGGTCTTTGTCCACAGGCCAAACATAAGGAGATGACATAGTGACATCATCAAAGAATGATAGTTCCTCAGTTTATAGGTAGAGCACACATATGTCCGAAAAATCATAATTATGATCTTCATTTCAGCTATATATAATATAGTAGTAGTATAGGCTTGTTGTTCTTCTTCCTCAGTGTGCAAGGCCAGCAGCTCTGCCGCACAATATGGCGTTCGTTGGGATGCTGTATTCATTGGAGAAGCTCTGCTCCGGCGTCCAGACCCTTAGATACAGCTGCTGGCCGAGGTATTGCCGATCCCAGTTTGCCGACCGCAGGTTCCACATCCCTTGGTTGTCCAGCGACACCAAGATAGCCGACCATCCATTCGGGTACACCTGATGAAGCAATCACATATGTTCAGAGTTGAGGCTTCAGAGCTGGTTCTTGGTTTACTCTGAGCAAAGGTGGTTCAAAGAATTAATCGAATTGGTTATGCTATAAATATACCTGAACTGTATGTCTAGCTTGGGCGTCTACTAGGTTGTAGTTGTGCCGCTCAATCTCAGTCCACTGGCCATTGCCGTACCTGAATCAAGTGAGAAGATGTCAGACATGTTTTGGAGCGTAGCAAAGTTTCAGGTGGTAATGGAAGCTGCTGTAGGCTTGTAGCTTACCCGACAACCCAGAAATCATATCCATCAAGATGCCAGGACTGCATCTCGTTCTCGGTGTTCTGGAACACGACCTCGACGAACTCGTGCAGGTTGAGCCTCACAACTGGCGTCCCCAGCTGTGCTGCCCCGCCGTCGGGCCTCGGCGGGACGCTGTCCCAGCCAATCACGTTCGCGATGTTGTAGGTGTCCACGAGCTTCAGAGGCGTGTCAGGGACGACGAAGGAGACGCCGTTGACGGTGTACCGATTCTGCCCGGCCACAACGACTGGCGCTGAGCTAGCGAACACCATGGTCCTCGACGTCTGGATCGTGCCGTAGTGGAACGACCCCTGTGGGTTGGGCCGCGCGGCGCTGGCGGTCAGGTTCCACCGGAACGACCTTGCCTGGTTCATCGACCAGTCTGCCGTCTCTTCTGGCGGCCCTGCCGGGAGCGGGCCGGGCGCTCTGGTGGTGGCGCTGCTGTAATGCAGTGTCCCGACCGCCGTCATGGCGCTCGTGCTATCCGGGTTGAATCGCGTCGACGCCACGACGGCGTAGTCCATGGGCGGCTGGTCGAGGGCGACGAGGAACGCCACAGACTGGCCCACGTGCACGTCGAGGGAGTCGTAGACGTTCTGCACCGGGTGCGTGCCTTCCACCTCCGCCAGCCTCAGAGAATGGCCCTGGATTCTGAAGTTGATCGACGTCTTCATCCCGACATTGGACACCCTGAACAGATACTTCTTCCCTGAAGAACAAAACCAAGAATTATCAGCAAGGCTTTTGTTACAAAGGCGGTCTGGGAACAGAGGTTGGGAGAGTGCTGCCTACCTTGGTCACCAACGAAAGTGTCGGCCGGCATGCCATTGATGAGTAGAGCGTCAGGGAACGGGAGGGGCGAGCCGGAGTCGAGTGTCTGGCGGAGCTGGTCGTGGCCGGCGAGGTACCAGTCACCAACGAGGAGGGTGAAATCGCCGTCAGGTTGCGGGTAAGGGACGGGGATGGCGGGGCGCTGGTAGACGTTGAGGGCACCGAACCCGCCGCCGGCGCGGTGCAGCGCGACGGAGGGGAAGTATGTGAATGTGCCGATCTGGTCCTTGGCCTGGAACTTGTAGGTGTAGTTGGCGCCCGGCGGGATGGGGCAATTGGTGCCCGCGACGCCGTCCTGCCATGAGTTCTTCCGCTGCTTGATCCCGTTCCTGCATCCACATTTTCAGAGTGAGCTCGGCCAGGGAACCTTGTCCGACATTTGGGAGCGAGCGACAGGAGGAAGTGAATTGAATATATACTGACCATGTGATGAGGAATGGCTCGTCGAGGTTGTTGACGACGTTGACGATGAGGTTGTCGTTGGTGACGCAGTCGATGCGAGGGCCCGGGAACTGCCCGTTGATCAGGATGCCCTTGAAGAGAAACCAGATAATGGCATGTCAGTCCAAGATAGAATCTCCTTACCGGTCATGAAGTGTGAACTAATTCTACTAGCACTAGTAATTTTTGGGGGTAACTGTAAATTCAGTAAGAAAGTGAACAAAATTTTGTAACGAAACTGGCATCAAGCAACTCGGTGCTCCAATTTGGCGAGCAAGAATCACAATCATGAGCAGCATTTGGCATTTGGGAAGAAGCGCCAAAATTCAGGGAGGAGGCCACATTTTCAGTACCTGCTGGGTGGTGCCGAGCGGGTTGATGGGGCCATACGTGACAGTCCAGTCGAAGTAGCGGTACGGGTCATCGGCGCCGGCGAGCCTCGCCGCCGCCGCCGCCAGGAGGAGCACCCACCACCACGGCAGAGCCCTTGTTGCCATGGCTACCGCTCCGTTCCGACCACACCACGCCTGCCCGGGACGAATTTCTAGATCCGAAACCAGTGCGCGAGCCGCAGAGAGTGAGAGCGACAGAGATGGCTTTTATAGCTGGAGCCGCTGGCTTTGCTTTGGGCGGTCGCAGCTGTGCTCGCGCTTTGCCTTTGCATTAACAAATGGGAGGGAAAGGGGGAGGAGCGGAGGCATACGCGCAAGTTGGAGGGAGGAAGGTGTATAAATGGAGGGGGCGGGCGGGAGTAAAGCGAGCGGGGAATGCGGGCTCACCGCGTTGAGCTGCGGCGGCAGAGGAATGGAACGATTGAAGGGAGTACAGGTGGCGAGGAAGAAGAAGACAGCCTGGGCCGAGCTGTCCCCCTCTTCCAGTCCTGGCTCTGCCTCTTTTAAGTCCACTGCACGGCAATGGTGGCGCTGGTCATCAGTATCCCATGCTCGAGTACTGTCTGCCCCGTGTGAGGCCGAGATGACGGAGATTAGACCATCTCCACCGGCGCCCTTGGCAGGCCAGTGTCTCGGCGGTGGCCAGCAATTTTCAATTAAACATTCAAACTCAGAAAAAATTACATAGTTTGGACGAAATTTAAACTAAATGGTACATGGATCCAGTGGCTAGTATACGTTCTACCTCCTCCAAGACGACCGCGGGGCGAAAACCCTAACCGCCCCTCCTCCCCTGCTCCACCACCTCGTCGCTCCCCAAGGCCCGCCGCCGGACAAAGCCGACACTGCCAGTGAAAGGGACGACAGGGTTCCAGCGCCTCTGGGCTCCTGGCTCAGTGGCTAGGAGGGAGGTCATCGGGTTGGGGACCGGAGGCCGTCGTCTGCGCTGCCGCCCTGCTAGCCGCCGCCTGCGACACTGGTCCACCTCCACTTCGTGACGGTGCCCCGGTCGCTCCTATTCGCGTGAGTCTCTTCCTCGACCCCGTCGCCGTCTCCTCTTCCTCGCCCAAGATCTATCGGCTGGGCGTCGCCATGGCTTCGCCCCGGCGGGGATCCGGCAGGGTCGCCGGTCTCTACGTCTCCCCGGGCCACCGCGAGCTAATGCTGCCTTAGCTTGCTGCCTCTGCTCCAGGGCGGAGTGGTAGGCATCAGCAAGGCCGGGCCTTCCTCAAGGTGGGTGTGTGTGCGGCCAGGGTGCTGGCGCCGCCTGGTGGTTGCAGTCAACGACGGCAGGCTTCGTGGGTTGTGCTTCCTTGTCGATGGTGTACGGGTGTGGTCTTGGCCTTGCCAGACCCGTTCTTGGTGCTACTTCGTGTGTAGGTGGTGGCCCGGCGGCGGTGCCTCTTGCAGTTGGTGGTGTGGTGGCGAGTTCGGGCGGTTCCCAACCTCTGTCTCCCTCCTCTGCCCTTTCGAAGTTCGTTGGATCCAGGGACAAGATGGTCCCTTGGTGTGCTTTGTCTCTCTCGGCATTTGTCGTGGTACTGATTTCATCTCCCGAAGTATCTTCTGTTGGTCGTGCATCTCCGGGCGACTTTTGCTTTGTCTGTAGCTCCTCCAAATCCTCTCTGGCAGCCAGGGGGGCTTGCCACTGAGTGGATGGTTGAGGACTGGTTCAAAGCAGCGTCTTGGCAAGGTGTGAGAGTGGAGCGGCGGGTGGCCCAAACGAAATTCTTGCCCAACTAGTCTGGTGCTAGAGACAATGACATCCATGTGTGCCATTCCCCTTCTTGGAGGCATTGTTGAGGTGCCTCCGCTTAGCTCTCTCTCTCTTGGTCTAGCATTTCTAGGCGAAAACCTCGTCCCTTCTGGGGCGGGCGACGATGGCACTTTGGTGCCTGAGAGGCGTCCCCTTGAAACCTAGACTCACGACGATGCTGCTATACACTTCTGGTCGTCTTCGTGTACCGGTGGCAATGCTCGGACGACGCCTTGGTGATCCCTGTGAAGGTGGGGGCTTGATCCGGCAACGTCCTTAGGTCTTAAAGTGTAGAGCCTGATGTCAAGCCTTGTGTTTGTTGTAGTCTTTCTCTCTGTTTTTTAGGCGTTGTTCTTCTTTCGTGTACTTCCATTGTAAGCTGGTATCCCCAGCCGGTCCGTTGTTTGTACTCTGGCCGATTAAGGGCTTTGTTAATTCAAAGTCGGGCTCTTGGAGCCTTTGATCTAAAAAATTAAACTAAATAAAACTACCACTCACGACGGCGGTGGAGAAGTTATCGTCGAAGGCGAGATTGATCCACTCTAGCGCCGACCAAGGGAATATCCAGGCCTGATGGTGCTGGACAAGTGGCGGCAACATTCTGAGCGACAGAGGAGGACTCCCCTAGGTTAGCGTGGACTCGCACATGGCATTGAACGTGCCCGCCCAGAGTGCCTCCTCGTCAAAGTGCACCTGGTCCTAGGACTGTGCAAGGGTGAGGCACATCTCCTCCTCACCAAGGCTTGGTGGCATGAGGGGCACCTCCTCCACCTCGTGCTTGGAATCCGCCATGTAGGTGAGGAGGGCCTCGTAGTCAGCGGTGTCGTCCCTCATGTAATACCTCGGATCCTACGCTCTAAGCAACAAGCCAGGATGAACGCAAAAGTGGATAAGGAATTCTACCGCGAAGGCCCAAGGCCACCGACGTGTAGGCCTATAGAAGCGGAGCAGGGCATGGTACCGGCCAACCACCCTACCCACTTTCAAGAACTTTGTGACAAGAATGAGCGACATAGTCGACAGGTATGCGAACAAAACATACACAAGTGTGTATGCCAGCGACATACAACAGTACATCAGAGACAGACCATCTAAAACAATAGAAACAGAAATATTCAATGTTGTACAGCAAGATCCAAATATCCTAGATAGAGATAATAGTTTAGTATACATCCTTATACATCACACATCAGAGTATCAAGTGGAAACGGAAAACAAGATCCACGTACGAACAAGAAGAAAATTGGCATAAGATGCCTCTGAAATAAGCACATCCCGCTCACGGATCTCCATTCCCGGAATCTCTACACCTGACAGTCGTTGCCACCATCATCAGTATCCTTGACCCAGTAAACTTCTTGTGAGTAAACCTGTCCATCTGAATCAAATATTTATTGTGTGAGACCTAGTGGTACTCAGCAAGTCTTAATGCATCTAAAGGGAACAACCTAGGGGTGACGCAATTGCAGTGAAAGATAATATCTAAACAATTCTATAGAGACACGCTACAATATTTGCCCAACCAGAGATAAACGGACGCTCGTTAATTAGTAATAAAAGCTATATAAGTAACATAAATAAATATCGCTCGCCCTCCTTCTCGCTTACCGACGAGAAGACGGAAGAACATCCCATCTGTTAGCAATTTTATTAACCATTCCATGAATATTGCACTATTTACTAGTCATGCTTTAGTCAAATTAAAGGCAATTCTTTAATATAGTTATGTATTATTGAGAAAATATGCTCCAAGTCGTCCATAACCGCGGACACGGCTTTCAGACAGATTTACCCTGCAGGGGTGCACAAAAAGCAACACACGCACGATCAACCTCGGGAAGAAAAAAATAAAAGGCAACGGGGCCTCACGACAATGCATTCACAGGATTCAAAAATTATTTCAGGGGGGCACCCCACTAAGATCCCCGCAACGAAGTTGGCCGGCTCCGAGATAGACCCAGGGTTTGCGTCAATGGCTGCAAACAACTGGGAACCCGAAAGTGTGACTAGGATTGTCGATACCGCGAAAACACTCCGCATTCCAAAACAGTACATGCACTCCACGCGCAATAGTAAATAAAGCAATCAAGCATGGCATAAGTACAAGATAGTAATAAAGCCCCCAACTAATTTGTGGCCCCAACAAATAAAGTGCGAATCAAGCTCAGGCGAAGGGGGATCCATAGTCTCCCACATGTGGATAGTGCGTATAGTCAAGGAACAAGTATCAAGTACTCGGGTCCTAAGGGACAGAAGTGAGCGTGGAAGAACCAAATAAATCTATTACCCATCGGTGCATCTTTCTTTAGTTATCCCATTACTACACAGTTTAAGTTGTTTAGGTACCTCATTATCCGAAGACTCGCACAAACCCTACACATGCAATTCTATGACTCACATGGCTCAAACAACTCCTGTAGTAATGGCTCATAGTATTGAGGTACAAGTTTCAGTGGGGTTTAAAACCAAAGTCTATGTAGTACTTGAGATTCCAATTTAATACAATCGTGACTCAATGATGCAAGAATAAGATAGAAGCATATGTGTTATATGTATGCAACCATGGAAATTGCTTGCCTATCGGATCAACAGTAGGGTAACCGGGATTCGGGTAGTACTCTTGGTTCTCTTGATAGTTCCCTTGCTCGGCTTAGAGCTCTCATGGATAGCCCAGCTAGGCCGAGTGGGAGGAGGCACGACTGTGGCTGGCGCAGGCATCTATGGCGTGTGCGGCTCAGCGACGGGTGTTACATCACGTTCTAGGGGCGGGATCCAAGTCTAGACATTGTAGGCGATGGTGAGGAAGTTCCAGAAGCTAGTGGCTGTCCTCGGTAAGCAGTAGGTTTGCGGGGAGGCGAGGTGGCCGAAGATGCAAGCTAGGTTTTAGGACATGGCCGATGGTTTGCTTGGAGAGGAGGTAGGTGCCCTCCCAAATATTGATCTGGGAGTGGTTGGGAGGATGAGAACGAATGGCTGTACTGGCCAACTTTTTTGCAGGGATAGGAGGAAGGGACCACGATAGCACGGCTGGCGATCACGTGCTAGCCCTGAGGAAGAAAAACAGTGTGGGCTGCTTGGTGCACCAGATGGATGGAGGGTTCAGACCAGGGTGTGGTTGATCGGGTGTAGGGTTCAGGTCAGAGGAGAGGTGCACGGCTGGGTCAGGGATTCAGTCACAGGTGTAGCTAGGAGCAAGGTTTGGGTCCGGCTGGGGTTGATAGATTAGGTAGCTAGACACTAGATTGCAACATGCATTTTAGGTTTGCTAGCTAAACTAACTAATATTGAGGTGTGTGTGTGTGCATGTATATGTGTAGGGATACACACATTTGGATAGAAAGTGGAGTTTGTGTGTTTACAACACGACTAGGATAGATTACAAGCTACCTAGGAATTTATCTAGCTTTGTGTGTGTGTTACAAATACATATGACTAGATGAGACAAGAGAGAGATAGAGGATGTGAAGTAAAATGTGTAAATGTGTGGTGCTTTAATTATATTAACACATGATTTAGAAGGAACTCAAAATGCAAAACTCTCACAATTCTAAATAAAAGGGAGAAGAAGATTATATGGAGTGATATGTTGCATGGGCCATGCAAGGGCATTTAATGCATGCCTTAAAAGTGTGAAGGGGATATATGTGTGAGAGGAACCATAATTATATATGGGCTAAGAACTAAAATGAAAATAAACCAAAGAAGCCTACATATAATATGATGGAATTAAGTAGGGCATGAAGTTAACATGTTAGAGGTGGGAATAAGAATAAGAGATATGCCCTCAACTCAAATTGGGCACTATTTTCATGTATCAAGAATCAAATACATGGCATCAAGAAGCAAATACGTTTAACGGGGACAAAATACAAGGGGAAAGAATAAGGGATAAGAACCAAGTACAAGGTTTAATATGATGCTCAAATGCAATGTGGCATGATGACATGAGCATGATATTGTGATGAGGCAATATTTATTTACTAGAGGAAGCATTATATTGATTGAACCATGTAGCATTACAATGTTAGACAATTAGGATGCTGCAACTCTCCCCTACTTAACAAGAATCTTGCCCCGATATTCCTAGGAAAAAGAAAAAGACACAAAGATAGGCGGGTGTTTGAAATGAAGGTGATCCTCACATTCCCAAGTGGCTTTTCAACGGAATGGTGCGACCACTACACCTTGCGAAACTTGATAGACTTGTTGCGAGTCTTGTTTTCTACTTCTTGAAAAGAAAGGATTTGAAGACAAGGAGGATTGTTGTGAAACAAGGAAGGTAGGACAAACATAGCTCAGGTGCCTTGATGAACATGATAAAGGAAAAGAACGACTAATTGAAAGAATTTTGAAAAGATGATGACCTGAGAAGAGAAAGAAAAGACACATCATTAGGATATTGCTGGAAGAAAAGAACGACTTGGAGAAGTTATCAACCACTATGAAAACAACATTGTTTCTTCCCTTAGATTAAGAAATGAAGTTTGGAGAAACGCTATTTCCTTCAAACAATAGAGTTCCTTGATATCAATAGAATAAGATTAGGATTGAGGACTTCTCGGATTAGCTTCTTCTTGCACCGGTAAGAACCAAAGGATCACGCAATTGAGGTGTGCAGACTTATCTCCACGAGAAAGAGTGACGCGAGTTTATGGAGGAATCCTGAGGGTGAATGTTGAGTATTTGGAGTTTATTGTAGAGATGCTTATTGCTTTCCTTAACCATGAGGTTATTGCAATAGATTTTACGATTTATGGCATCGTTCATAGTTGTCTTTACCAACAGGATGTGAATTGAAGTCAGAGATATCTTCCATCCATCTTGTTTGACGACATCGAGCTCCAATAGAAAGAAGAGGAACGGAGAAGATTTTGCATTTTTTTCCACCAGTTCGTTGAAGATTTGTTTTATCTTGAAATATAGACCACCATCAAGATATTGTTGCTCATGGTCATCAAGAGAACACTCCGAAAAACAAGGACGGAAGTAAAAGTATCAAGAGATAATAGCCACTTCTAACTTCCGTGGAATGAGTAAAATCGCATTGATCCACCAATCCAATGTACAAGAGATAATGATAAGAGTAGTGGTATGGTCATGACTCTATACCACACTCAAAGCATTACTCCGCACATGCATAGGAAAATTGTGCAACCCAACTCTCAGAAATTTAGACTAAAGATCTTGACAAACAGAATTCATGAAGCTTCAAAGATGTGGTACAAACACTTTGTCGGATCCAAAACAGATAAATATGATGATGTTGTCGTCGTGTCGGAAGTCCCAAGCCATCGGAAACATATGAAGGAAGATTACAGAGAATATATGCAAGATCCAATAGCAGAGAAAAAGATAACACCAACTAGAATATAAGGATTACAAAAGATCCGAAAAGTCTTCATGGCATCCGGTGGATTAAGGATAGAAGATAAAGCGAGGAGGTTCCAAAAGGTTTCTTGATGAGTGGAATACCAAAGAATTTCGTGTCCTTCTTGAGAAAATGAGATTTAGCAGTCTTGAGGAAACTTTAGTGGAATGAAAATGATAACTTGCCAAACAAGTCAAGCTCTGTATTTGGTTACAGGTGGAGGATGGAATTAACAACTGACTTGATGATTCTAGAATTGTAGCAATGTCTTTAGTGGAACGACGTGGCCGAGATCGATGACTTTGAAAAGTCGGAATTCATATTTTGAGAAGTTTGCACACAGGCGATGTTCACGAAGCTAGAGAGAAAAAGAAGAAGATGTCCTTCCATTGGACGAATAGATTATCTAGCCCTTCGGATGATAGCAGACATGTCGAGTTGTCCACATAGTTGATCGGATCACCGATTGAAAAGATAAGGAGATCTTGGATAAAGAAGCGACTGTAACTCATACATTTAAGCAAAACCACCAGAGATGAAAGGATGAGATTCTCCTGTATCGAAGAGAACCTTTGCAGATAAGGAGTTCAAAAAGATGTGAAGCATGATAAACGGATCATAATCCACCATAGTGCCTTAAGAAACCTCCGGATTGCCAAAGATACTTGAGTATGATATAGGTATATGATTGCGGTAGAACTCAAAATCATAAGAGATAACCACCATGATTTAGAGAATTAGATTAATAGCATTGGCATATTCCACTCATGATAAGTGTCATATAGCTATACCGAGAACCAAATTACAATCGCAAGCATCAGATCATTGCAAGTTATGCATTTAGCCCAAAATAATTGAAGATGAAGTAAAAACTTCACATTGAAGCGCCAGTAGCAAAAGATCGAGTTAGCATAGACATGCCGGCAAAAATAAGGTGAATAGTGTATCACACACGACCGAAAAGGAGTGTGAAAACATAGATGTATCAAAGAAAATTTTCCCTATTTTTCGGCATTAAAATACCAACTAGATGCGAAAACAACTTAACGGATAGATATTAGCACTCCACATTGTGTGAAAGCTTACTAAAGAACGAACACCCTTAACAAGATCACGTAGGTTAACAAAAAGTTGGATAGATCGCGTCGGGTTACACATAAGCCTGTCGGTATGGAATGTACCAACGATTGATAACCAAAGGCAGATTGCGAAGCAAGGTTAGATGCAACAAATCAACAAAGGATTAACACATCCTATGGTACTACAGATACCCCGAACACGTGAATGCTAGTTTGAATTTTTAGAAGAGGATAGATAAATGTTACACTTCCTTACCAGAATATGGTGGATAAGAAGAAAAATAAAAGCGGTCCTATTCTCACGTTTAGTTTTCCCCTAGTATATATAGCTACCAAAATATTTCTAGACTGACAACGACCACCTTGGTTGAGACCCTGGAGCACGGGATGGCTCTGATACCAATTGTAATACCTCGGACCCTACGCTCTAAGCAACAAGCCAGGATGAACCCAAAAGTGGATAAGGAATTCTACCGTGGAGGCCCAAGGCCACCCACGTGTAGGCTCGTAGAAGCGAGCAGGACACGGTACCGGCCAACCACCCTACCCACTATCAAGAACTTCATGACAAGAGCGAGCAGCGTAGTCGATAGGTATGTGAACAAAACATACACAAGTGTGTATGCCAGCAACATATAATAGTACATCAGAGAAAGACCATCTAAAACAATAGAATAAAAATATTCAACGCCATATTGCAAGATCCAAATATCCTAGATAGAGATAATAGTTTAGGATACATTCTCATACATCACATATCAGAGTATCAAGTGGAAGCGGAAAACAAGATCCGAGTACGAACAAGAACCAAATTGGCATAAGACGCCTCTGAAATAAGCACACCCCGTCCACAGATCTCACGGATATCCATCCCCGAAATATCTACATCTGACAGTCGTTGCCACCATCATCGGTCTCCTCGACCCAGTAACCTTCTTGTGAGTAGACCTGTCTATCTGAATCAAATATTTATCGTATGAGACCCTAGGAGTACTCAGCAAGTCTTAATGAATCTAATGGGAATAACCTGGGGTGACGCAATTGCAGCGAAAGATAATATCTAAATATTTCTATAGAGACATGCTACAATATTCGCCAAACCATAGATGGTCGGACGCTCGTTAATTAGTAATAAAAGTTATATAAGTAACATAAATAAACATCTCTCGCCCTCCTTCTTGCTTACTGACGAGAAGGCAGAAGAACATCCCATATGTTGGCAATTTTATTAACCATTCCAAAGTGTTGCACTATTTACTAGTCATGCTTTAGTCAAATTAAAGGCGGTACTTTAGTTATAGTTATCTATGATCGATAAATTATGCTCCAAGTCATCCATAACCGCGGACACGGCTTTCAGAAATATTTACCCTGCAGAGGTGCACAATTAGCAACACACCCACGATCAATCTTGGGAATAAGAAAATAAAAAGCAACAAGGCCTGACAATAATGCATTCACAGGATTCAAAAATTATTTCAAGGATCCACCCCACTAAGCTGCCGCAACGAAGTTGGCCGGCTCCGAGATGGACCCAGGGTTTGTGTTAATGGCTGTAAACGATTGGCAACCCAAAAGTGTGACTGGGCTTGTCGATACCACGAAAACACTCCGCATTCCAAAATAGTATAGGCGCTCCACGTGAAATAGTAAATAAAGCAGTAAAGCATGGCATAAGTACATGATAGTAATAAAGCCCCAAACTAATTTGCGGCCCCAAGAAATAAAGTGTGAATGAAGCTCAAGCGAAGGGGGATGCATAGAGTCTCCCACCAGTAGATAGTGTGAATAGTCAAGGAACATGTATCAAGTACTCGGGTCCTATGGGACACAGGTGAGCATGGAAGAACCAAATAACAGTTATTTCCCATCGATGACTCTTTCTTTAGTTATCCCATTACTACACAGTTTAAGTTGTTTCGATACCTTATTATCCAAATACTCGCAGAAACCCTACACATGCAATTCTACGACACGCATGGCTCCAACAACTCCTATAGTAATAGCTCACAAGATTGAGGTATAAGTTTTGGTGGGTTTTAAAAGCAAAGGCTATGTAGTACTTGGGATTCCAATTTAATGCAATCGTGACTCAATGATGTGGACCCGTGCCACCACATTGTGTGGCCGCCCTGTGGCCCCTCTCCGTCTCGTCTTCTGGCTCGGTGAGTCTTCCAGTAAAATATCGACTTTGGCTTTTGTCCGGTCCAATTCTGAGAATATTCATTTTCTGACTTTCCTGGAACCAAAAACAGGCAACTTGCACTGCGGCATAAAAAGTGTATAAAAATACTCCAAAGTGTGGACAAAACATAAGAAAGTAGATATAAAACAAGCATGGAACATCAAAAATTATAGATACGTTAGCAACATATCAACATCCCCAAGCTTAACTCCTGCTCGTCCTCGAGTAGGTAAGTGATAAAAAGAAAGAATAATTTTTGAGGTGACATGCACCATCATAAACTTGATCAAAGTATTTGTAAAACATTGATAGCTAGGATCACAGTACTTCAATCATAGCATGAAAGATAAAGTTCTAACAATAAGACATAGCAACTATGTTGTAACATGAAAAGGCACAAACAAAAGATTCATGAATAACAATGCTTTGCAAGACGTTTGTTTGTTTCACATAAAGAAAACATAGCATAGTGGCATTCAGCTTGTCCCTCATAATGTAGCAAATCATAATTGCATAGGACACCTTCAAAGTTCATAAGGGTGACTAGATACAAATAGTTTAAGAACAAGCAATATCAAAGTTATGCATCAATCAACAAGTCTTGGGACAATGCACATAGAACTAAGAATGGCCACTATGCTCTCAAAGTAGGTGCATAAAGGTAGAAGGTGGAGACTCAACATAAAATTAAAAGAAAGACCTTCATAGAAGGCAGTAGAGATTTCATAAAGAGCTTCCAAAAATTATGGTACTTATTAGCTTTCAGCTCTCATTGACCCTATCATAAGCATCTTGAAGTGATTAAGGTTAAAGTGAACAAACTATGGAGTATATACTTGATGAAGTATAAGTTGGAAATCTCATGTCCCTTGAATACGAGGGCTGCTCCTCATGCTACTCAAGTTTAGTTATCGGTAGGTTCTAGTCATAGTAAGTACATGTGTATCATAGAGAACCGCCAACGGGGTACCCCTTGCCCGATGATACGGAAGAATCCCCATATCAAAATGACAAGGCAAGCAGACAACGAGCATCTCAACAATCTTCTTATTTACCATGGGAAAATGGTGCTTTTTTCTCTCTTTCCTCTTTTCTCATATCTCTTTTTTTCTTTTTCTCTTGTTTTTTCTCAATATCTGACTCTTTTTTTATAAGAAGAATGCTTCATAGACAACTCATTATGGTTACGCTACAGGTTTCCACCATGACAACATGATTAGACCAGCGGCACAGGCGTTTCTCTAACACACATACATAACTCCATGGACTTACAAGCTCCCCTTTCATTTCACACCGACGACATCCATAGACAAAAGAGCATGATATCAACTAGGTACAAAGTACAAGTGCAATGCTGAAAGCGTTCCCCATGACAACATGGTTCTGCTAATCCCCAACATATAAGTGCAAGCATATACAACATAGATGACACAATGGTTCAAGTTTATTATGAGCAAGAAAAGTAAAGTGTGCCATCCAGTTCGTGAGAGCTTTAATCACTAGTTTTCTCATAACAAGTTTAATTCGTAAGGTAGATAAAAACATGAATATACTTGGACTAGCAAATGCTAATAGGTAGGTATGGTGGACTCTTTGGAATAACATGGTTTTATTTGGAGTTGGATGCATTAGTGGAACTCATACTTGGTTATGGAGGCTAGCAAAAGACTAGGAGCGACCAACTAAGAGAGCAATAATGGCCATAATCATGCAGAGCGACAAAAAATAATTAATAAAAGCATAAAGTGATACTACAAGTCAAAAAATAAAGGATCATAAAGGCTATGGTGACTTGTGATAGTCATAACATGGTGTGAGCATGTGCCAAGTCAACCCAAATAAAGCATCAAAGGAGAATACCACAATACTATGCTTTAATATGCTAAAACAACGCATGGTTCTTCCAAGGCACATTAAGAAATATCAATTGTTTATAACATGTCATGCTACAACAAAGAATACTAAGCATAAATCCAAAACAATATCAAGCATCGCATGACAAAGCATAGGCCACAGTCAAAAACAAACTCTCTTTACCACTTAAGCATGAACTTTCCTACTCTTTTCCAATCCAAACCAAACTATTTGAAAACCAATGTATGAAAGAGGGGGTCCGACCAATTTATTCAGAAAACTAAGAAAACCAAGCAAACAAAAAAAAACGAAAACAAAAACGAAGACGCTCCAAGAACAACACAACTGTGCATGAAACAATAAAAATGAAGTGTTTGGAAGAAAGCTAATATTTTTATTAATGAAGAAGGGGATGCCTTGGGAATTCCCAATTTTTGACGCTTGTACTTCTTGGATATTTCTTGGGGTGACACGCTTGGCATCCCCAAGCTTGAGCTTTAGTCCATTCTTCATCTCATTACATCATTCTCTCCATACACCTGAAATTTTTCTTTCATACAAAACTTCACACAATCTTTATTAGCAACATTAGTGCACTCAAGATAACAAGTCTTTGGGTTCAGTTTCAACACTAATAAAACTTCCATTAAAACACAAGCTACTGTAGCACTTCCCTTGAAAAGGTCAATTCCCCAAAGAGAACTAAAAAAAGGAACCAACAAGAAGCGAATGCAAATAATGGCAGAAATCTGTCAAAACAGACCAGCAGGTAAAGACGATTTTTATCGAAGACCTTATATTGCTCAAATCAAAAAGTGTGGAACTAACAAAAGTTAGATAACAACCTGGGCCAGAAGCACAAAAATGCACGCCTCAAAACGACGTACGGAGATTTTACACGAATATTTTACAGTGAAGCACAGAAATCTGTTTCGGGACAGCAACTTTTCCAAGCATTACTTCTCTCTCATTAGAGGTTACTCTTGGCACAAAAAGCAAATAAAAAGGATAAGGAGTGGTTATTACAGAGGAAACAACTTCCAAGACTCATCTAAAACTTTTGGGTTATCTCCCAATAAGTACTTTTTTAATGCCTTTAAGTTAAGCATGATAGTTTGAGAAGATGCTCATGAAGGGTTCACAGCATAGAAAACAAAAAATTTCCTACGTTGGGAACTATACGCCAAGATCTATCTACTAGGTACAAGCAACGGGTGGATATACATCCATAGAGAACTTACCCTCGAAGACAACAAAGTTTTGTTAATGAGTAGGAACTCGTGGATGATGTAGTCGTTCGCTTGCCGATCTCAAGATCGTGTGGAAGTCCTAGCACCGAAACCAGCAGTGCATCCGCACTCGCACACATGTTCAGGCCACCAAACAACCTCCGCCTCCTCGCTCCAGCGATGCAACGGAAGCAGCAACTCTTTCCAGACGAAATGCCACCGGGAACATGTATCTCGCTAATCCGAGACCATGGGGGAATAATTCTAGAGGGGGAGAGAGATCCTTCACGAGGAGGTGTGAGGAAGAAGGGTGAGAGGGGTGGCCTTTTATAGGAGGAGGGGGTACCCCTCCCCATGGCTGGCGCCCCATGGGGGGTGACCCCTCACCTCCCCTATTCATGTGGTGGTAACTCCCTCCACATAAAAGTGACCCTTAACATTCTGTTTTAAGGTCTCCACTTTAAATGCATTAAATTTCTCCAAATTTAATGCTCTCTTATTTAATAAAACTCTTTTATTAAATTTATTCAGAATTTTGTTAATTACTTTAATTAACAAACATTCACATAAAACACCTGCAACATTTCAATATTACATGCAGAACCAATTTCTGCAATTTCACCCGAAACAGTTTTGGTGTCTATTGAAATAATTCCAGCGCTTTGCAATTCATTCGTCTGAAACATATTTGCTCCAAATGGTGTTGGTGTCCCTTAAGTGTGTCACCCTATGGTTCGTGAATAATACAGACATGATCGAGACCCCTCTCAGATCAATAATCAGAAGCGGGACCTGGAGATCCATACTGACTCCTACACATTCTACGATGACTTCTGTGATCGTGAGAACCTTTAACGCTAGTAACTAAATCCCTTTGTCTCGCGATATATTACATGTCCGAGATTCGATCATCGGTATCTCCATACCTAGTTTGATCTTGTTACCAACATGTACTCTTTTCTTGTTCTCGTGATATAACATTCTAGTGATCTTATCACTTGCTTGCAAGCTAACCAATGTGATATCACCGAGAGGGCCCAGAGAATATCTATCCGTCATCGGGATGGACAAATACCACTCTTGATCCATGAGCCTCTACATAACACTTTCGTAGCACTGAACCCACCTTTATAATCACCCTTTCACGGTGTGACGTTTGATGTTATCAAGATACTCTTCTAGTGTTAGTGATTAACATGATCTCATGGTCTAAGGACTAGGATTACTTTGTTAGATGTTATAGCAATATAAACACAATGATTTTGATCGTAATGCTATACTTCAGATGAATGTTCATCACATCATTTCACTAATGTTGTGACCTCGTTATTAACAACATCCAATGTCCATGATCAGGAAACCTTGATCATCTTGTTAATCAACGAGCTAGTTTATAAGAGAGGCATAACTATAAACTTTCCTTTTGTTTAATAAACACACATGTATTAACGTTTCCAAATTAATACAATTATAACATGTAAAGTAAACATCTATCATATACTTGGAATATGTATAATAACAACTTTATTATTGCCTCTCAGGGCATATTCCCTTCAGTCTCCCACTTGCACTAGAGACAATAATCTAGTTACATGGTGATAAATCTAACACCCATGGAGTTCTGGTGTTGATCATGTTTTGCTCTAGGGAGAGTTTTAGTCAACGGATCTGCTACATTGAGATCCATATGTACTTTATAAATCTTTATATCTCCATCCTTGATATGCTCACGGATGGAGTGAAACCGACGCTTAATATGTTTGGAATTCTTGTGAGACCTTGGTTCCTTTGCGTTGGCTATGGATCCATTGTTGTCACAATAGATCACCATTGGATCCAACGCACTAGGAACCACACCCAGTTCATTAATGAACTCCTTCATCCAAACTGCTTCCTGTGCTGCTTTTGAAGCAACAATATATTCCGCCTCCGTTGTTGCCCTTGTTACCACGGGTTGTTTGGAGCTCCTCCAACTAACTATTGCTCCGTTCATGAGAAATACGTATCCGGATTGAGACTTAGAGTCATCCGGATCAGTGTCAAAGCTAGCATCGACATAACAATTAGCGACCAGCTCCTCTTCACCTCCGTATACAAGAAACATTTCCTTAGTCCTTCTCAAGTACTTAAGGATATTCTTGACCACTATCCAGTGTTCCAAACCTGGATCATATTGGTACCTACTAGTCAAACTAATAGCATGTGCCACATCCGGTCTTGTATATAGCATGGCGTACATTATAGAGACTATGGCTGAAGCATAGGGGATCTTATCCATTATCTCTCTTTCTTTCGCCGTAGCCGGACTTTGAGTCTTACTCAATGTCTTGCCTTGCAACATAGGTAAGAACCCCTTCTTACTTTCGTCCATTTTAAACTTCTTTAAAATCTTATCAAGGTATGTACTTTGCAATAGCCCTATCAGGTGTCTCGATCTATCTCTATAGATCTTTATGCCTAATATATATGACGCTTCACCAAGGTCTTTCATAGAAAATTTGCTGTTTAAATAACTTTTAACACTGTTTAAAAGATCTATATCATTTCCAATGAATAATATGTCATCCACATATAATATCAGAAATGCCACATTGCTCCCACTCACTTTCTTATAAATACAAGCCTCTCCATAAGTTTGGACAAATCCAAACTCTTTGATCACCTCATCAAAGCGGAGATTCCAACTCCGCGATGCTTGCTTCAATCCATAGATGGATCACTGAAGCTTGCACACCTTGTTAGTATCCTTAGGATCGACAAAACCCTTTGGTTGTATCATATACAACTCTTCTTCAATGTTACCATTAAGAAAAGCAGTTTTGATAGCCATCTGCCATATTTCATAATCGAAATATGCAGCAATTGCTAACATAATCCTAACTGATTTTAGCATCGCTACGGGAGAGAATGTCTCATCATAGTCAACTCCTTGAATTTGTCGAAACCCTTTTGCAACAAGTCGAGCTTTATAGACGGTTACATTACCATCAGCATCAGTTTTTCTTTTGAAAATCCATTTATTCTCAACGGCCTTTCAGTCATGAGGTAAGTCCACCAAGGTCCAAACCTGGTTTTCGTACATGGATTCCATCTCGGATTTCATGGATTCTAGCCATTTATTGGAATCCAGGCTCATCATCGCTTCTTCATATGTCGCAGGGTCATCCATTTCATCAACCATGAAATTCACAACAGGATTCCCATACAGCTCAGGAGCTGCACGTGTCCTGCTTGACCTGCGAGGTTCGGTAGTGTCCTCTTTCGGAGTTTCATGATCATTATCATTAGTTCCTTCTTCATTTGGTGAAGCTAACTCTAGAACAACCTTCAGCGCTGCGCCACTCGCCATTCCATGAAGAGAAGGTTCAATAACCTCTACGAGTTCTACCTTTCGACTACTCACGCCTTTCGCGAGAAACTCTTTCTCTAGAAAGGATCCATTCTTGGCAACGAAAACCTTGCCCTCGGATCTGTGATAGAAGGAATATCCAATTGTTTCTTTAGGGTATCCTATGAAGACGCATTTTTCCGCTTTGGGTTCGAGTTTATCAGGCTGAAGTTTCTTCACATAAACAACGCATCCCCAAACTTTAAGAAATGACAGCTTAGGTTTGTTTCCAAACCATAATTCATACGGTGTCGTTTCAACGGATTTAGACGGTGCCCGAGAAGTGAATGCAACGGTTTCCAGTGCATAACCCCCAAATGACAGTGGCAAGTCAGTCAGAGACATCATAGATCGAACCATATGCAATAGAGTACGATTACGACGTTCTGACACACCATTACGTTGTGGTGTTCCGGCAGGCGTGAGTTGTGAAACTATTCCACACTCTTTCATGTGTGTGCTAAACTCGTAACTTAGATACTCACCTCCACAGCCGGACCGTAGAAATTTGATCTTTCTATTACGATGATTTTCCACTTCATTCTGAAATTCTTTGAACTTTTCAAAGGTTTCAGATTTGTGTTTCATCAAATAGATATACCCATATCTACTCAAATCATCCGTGAAAGTAACAAAATAACGATATCCACCTCGCGCCAACACACTCATTTATGATTTCCAATAAATCTGCCGCCCGTTCCATTGAACCAGAAAATGGCGTTCTAGTCATCTTGCCCATAAGGCATGGCTCACATGTATCAAATGATTCAAAATCAAGTGATTCCAAAAGTCCATCAGAATGGAGTTTCTTCATGCGTTTAACGCCAATATGACCTAGACGGCAGTGCCACATATATGCAGATATATCATCATTAAGTTTAATTCTTTTAGCATCAACAATATGGATGTGCGTATGAGTACTATCGAGATTCAACAGAAATAAACCATTCATCACGGGTGCATGACCATAAAAGATATTATCCATATAAATCGAACAACCATTGTTTTCTGATTTAAACGAATAACCGCTTTGCAATAAACACGATCCGGATACAATGTTCATGCTCAACGCAAGCACCAAATAACAATTATTTAAGTTTATCACTAATCCCGATGGTATATGGAGAGGCGGCGTTCCGACGGCGATCACATCAACTCTTGATCCATTGCCGACACGCATCGTTACCTTATCCCTTGCTAGCTGTCGCTTGTTCCACATCCCCTGTATCGAGTTACATATATTAGCAACTAATCTGGTATCAAATACCCAGGTTCTACTGCGAGTACTAGTCAAGTACACATCAATAACATGTATATCACATATACCTTTGTTTGCCTTGCTGGCCTTCTTGTCCACCAAATACTTGGGACAGTTGCGCTTCCAATGGCTAGTCCCCTTACAATAGTAGCACTCAGTATTAGATTTAGGGCCAACCCGGGATTTCCTTTCAGGCGCAACAACAGATTTGCCGCCCTTCTTTCCCTTCTGTTTACCCTTCTTGTCTTTTTTGAAACCGGTGGTTCTATTGACCATCAACACTCTTTCCTAATCTCCACATCTGCAGTCTTAAGCATTGACAGAAGCTCGGGGAGAGTCTTCTTCATGCCTTGCATGTTATAGTTCATCACGAAGCTCTTGTAGCTAGGTGGCAGAGATTGGAGAACATGATGTATGTCTAAGTCAATGGGAATCGTTATTCCCAAGGACACAAGCTTATCGGCGTACCCAGACATTTTGAGTACGTGCTCACTTACGGAGCTGTTCTCTTCCATCATGCAGCTAAAGAACTTTTCTGAAGCATTATAACTCTCTACGGCAGCATGGGTATCGAAAATCATTTTCAATTCACCCATGGTATCAAAGGCATTTCCATTTTCGGAATGCTTTCGAAGTTCTGGCTCTAGCCCATACAGTATGCTGCAATTTACTAAGTTGTGGTCCTCCTGACGAGTTATATAGACATTCTTTTCCTCGTCAAGGGAATCAGGAGCTGGTGGGGGGCCTAGCGGCGCTTCTAGCAGAGAGGAGAATCCTCAAATTCATAGCCTAGTTGGTGAAGTTGCTACCATTCGCAACAAGTTTCTCTTTCTCCATGAACACATTGAAATTAAAAGCAGGTGGTGCCATCTACAACAGAATTTGTAAAGTTTATTTAGACTAAGTTTATGATAGATTGAGTTCAACTAAACTCCCACTCAAAAACAACACCCCTCGTGTCTTTTTGGTGATTACATGAACCAAATTCACTACACCAAGTCCGATCATCATGTGAATCGATGTAGCTTCAAGGGCGAGCATCTATATGGGCATCATATCAACTATATGACTCATGCTTAACCTTTCGGTCCGTGTTCCGAGGCCATGTCTGTATATGCTAGGCTCGCCAAGTAAGATCCTTAGTACTCGCGTGTGTAAAACTATCTTACACCCATTGTATGAAAGCACAGAGTCGAGTACACCCGATCATCGCGTGGTGTCTCAAAACACGATCCATAGAATGGTGCATACTTAAGGAAGACCACGTTTTTATCTTGATATTTAAATGAGGGATCATCTTATAATGCTACTAAAACGCCAAACAAGCAATATAAGATGCAAACATCATATGTGTAAAGTGAAATGATATGGTTCTTGCATTTGATCACTATCATATGCATCGTGGTATGATCTTTACCATTCCTTTGTGTGTAAGACCAAGGTCTATGGAACTTACACGTTGGGTGTGTTGAAAGAGTATCAACTATACATCAACTTACAACATTACCATATCATGACACAAGCCCATCAGCGATCTAAACTAGACGCCTCTAATTTATCAATTGCAAGTTTTACGTGGCTTAGGGCTTTGGAAGATAGAACTGTTCTTACCTACGAACATGGAACCACAACGATGATAACCAAATTATTAGCAACTCGTTGTAAATCAGATATTGACTATAGTAGGAGAGACAGACACCCGCCAGCCACTTATGCAAAACTAGTTGCATGTCAGTCGTGGAACCGGTCTCATGTGCGATGACATGTAAGGTTGGTCCGGGCCGCTTCATCCCACTATGCCACCAATATCCAAAGTACATATAAGAAGCAATAACATGATCATCACCGCCCACATACTCTTATGTGTTCTACCCATGCAAAGCACCTACGCATAGATCAGGCTCTGATACCACTGAAGGGTTCGCATCATAGAAAACAAAAAAATCCTATGTTGGGAACTGTACGCCAAGATCTATCTACTAGGTACAAGCAACGGGTGGATATACATCCATAGATAACTTACCCTCGAAGACAACAAAGTTTTGTTAACGAGTAGGAACTCGTGGATGATGTAGTCGTTCGCTTGCCGATCTCAAGATCGTGTGGAAGTCCTAGCAGCGCAAACCAGCAGCGCATCCGCACTCGCACACACGTTCAGGCCACCAAACAACCTCCGCCTCCTTGCTCCAGCGATGTAGCGGAAGCAGCAACTCCTTCCAGACGAAATGCCACCGGTAACATGTATCTCGCTAATCTGAGACCATGGGGGAATAATTCTAGAGGGGGAGAGAGATCTTTCACGAGGAGGTGTGAGGAAGAAGGGTGAGGGGGTGGCCTTTTATAGGAGGAGGGGGGTACCCCTCCCCATGGACGGCGCCCCATGGGGGGCGACCCCTCACCTCCCCATTCATGTGGTGGTAACCCCCTCCACATAAAAGTGACCCTTAACATTCTCTTTTAAAGTCTCCACTTTAAATGCATTAAATTTCTACAAATTTAAAGCTCTCTTATTTAATAAAACTCTTTTATTAAATTTATTCAGAATTTTGTTAATTACTTTAATTAACAAACATTCACATAAGACCCCCTGCAACATTTCAATATTACATGCAGAACCAATTTCTGCAATTTCACCTGAAACAGTTTCGGTGTCTATTGAAATAATTCCAGCGCTTTCCAATTCATTCGTCTAAAACATATTTGCTCCAAATGGTGTTGGTGTCCCTTAAGTGTGTCACCCTATGGTTCATGAATAATGTAGACATGATCGAGACCCCTCTCAGATCAATAATCAGAAGCGGGACCTGAAGATCCATACTGACTCCTACACATTCTACGATGACTTCTCTGATCGTGAGAACCTTTAACACTAGTAACTAAATCCCTTTGTCTCGCGATATATTACATGTCCGAGATTCGATCATTGGTATCTCCATACCTAGTTTGATCTCGTTACCGACATGTACTCTTTTCTCGTTCCTGTGATATAACATTCTATTGATCTTATGACTTGCTTGCAAGCTAACCAATGTGATATCACCGAGAAATCCCAGAGAATATCTATCCATCATCGGGATGGACAAATCCCACTCTTGATCCATGAGCCTCTACATAACACTTTCGTAGCACTGAACCCACATTTATAATCACCCCTTCACGGTGGGACGTTTGATGTTATCAAGATACTCTTCCAGTGTTAGTGATTAACATGATCTCATGGTCTAAGGACTAGGATTACTTTGTTAGATGTTATAGCAATATAAACACAATGAATTTGATCATAAGGCTATACTTCGGATGAATGTTCATCACATCATTCCACTAATGTTGTGACCTCATTATTAACAACATCCAATGTCCATGATCAGGAAACCTTGATCATCTTGTTAATCAACGAGCTAGTTTATAAGAGAGACATAACTAGGAACTTTCCTTTTGTTTATTAAACACACATGTATTAACGTTTCCAAATTAATACAATTATAGCATGTAAAATAAACATCTATCATATACTTGGAATATGTATAATAACAACTTTATTATCGCCTCTCAGGGCATATTCCCTTAAGCTCACATAGGAAATATGAATTGAAGTAAAAGAGAGCATGAAGAAGCAAATTCAAAGAACATTTAAGTCTAATCCACTTCCTATGCATAGGAATCTTGTAAAGAAACAAGTCATGAAAGCACAAAGCAATAAGCATAGGAAAGCAAAACAAGTGCAACTTCAAGACTTTCAACATAAAGAGGGGAAACTTAATATTATTGAGACACATAAAACCATGTTTCCCTCTCTCATAATAACTCTCAGTAGCATCATGAATAAAATTAACAATATAACTATCACATGAAACATTCTTATCATGAGCCACATGCATAAAATAATTAATACTCCCCACTAAACATAGTCATTCTTATTAATTGTAGTGGTAGCAAATTCAACAAAATAGCTATCATTATTATTCTCATCACCATAATCATCAAATATAGGAGGCATATTATAGTCATAATTAATTTTCTCCTCAATAGTGGGTGGACTGAAAATATCATATTCATCATTGCAATCATCATATATTGGAGGTATAGTACCATCATAAGAAATAGAATAGTTATCTTCCAAAGTGTGTTCATTTGTAAACATATCATCATTGGAAGGAACATGGATAACACTAATAGTATAGAAATTATTAATATCATCATTTTCAGAATTGGTACCAAAGAGATTTTCAATATCAAAATTAGTGTGCTTTTCCAAATCCTGATCACTACTATAGGTAATAGGCATAGGAACATTATCGAGTTTAGACTCATCAAAAACTATAATAGGAGCAACATGCTTAGGGGAAATACCGTTTCCTCTCTTCTTTTACTCCTCCTTTTCTTTTTTTCTTATTCTCTTTAGGAGGGAGAGGATTGAAAGGAAGCTTCTACATATACCCTAGTTTATTGTTAGAGACAATAGAAGAAACTTTGGAGGATTCCTTCTTTTCATTAATAAGATCAAAACACATATTAGTCCTGTCATATTTTAGTGAAATCTCATCTTCTATAATATTTTGTATGTAAGTATTTGTGTGACAATTATCAAAAAAATAAAGATGATAACCATGCAGGATGCCATTCATATCAAAAGCACTCATATCTACCAAAGAAGTTTTTCTTGATAATTCTTCACACACCCAAAATAATGTAAGTTCATCATGCTGCTTAGGAGTGATCATGTCATCACAATACAAAGTTTAAGTACTCATTGGATTATAAGGGATATTATTATGGCCTGAGAATTAAAAATGAAAATGACCCACTTCAAAGCAAAGTTCACAAATAAAAGGATAGAGGGCACACACTTTTTTACCAAGATCATTTAGAGCCCTATACCACGTTCTAGTTTTTTCATTCCTGTGGGTGATACAATATTCTTCTTCAATTTGATTATTCTCACAAGGTCTATGTATTCCACAAAAATTAACATGCTTATAAGAAATAGTACTTTCAGAGGTTTGAGCATGTTTATTGCTATCATTAATAACAATTTCATTTTCCCTGCAATTGTCTTTAAAAGGCTCATGATACATGTCCCATTTTTCTTTTGGAGCATTAATATGAGAAGCAAAGGTTCTAAAACAATCAATAAGAATTTGAGGATCAAGACTATATTTAGCACTAGGCTCTTGAAAATCAGCAGTTTCAACGAAAGACTTAATGCAATCATACTCATAGTTTATACCTAGTTCTTTACCTTTGTTGTTATCCCAATCTTTGGTATTGCTTTGAATTGTTTCAAGAAGATCCCACTTAGCTTTGACCTCCTTACTCGTGAAGGATCCCTCTAAACAAGTATCTAGATAGTCCTTGTAATGTCCTGAAAGCCTCGCATAGAAATTATTAATAACAATATTACCAGGGAGCTCATGAATGGGACATTTAAGCATTAGTGACTTCAATCTTCCCCATGCTTGGGCAATACTTTCTCCATCATGTGGATGAAAATTATAAATGTAATTCCTATCTTTATGAATTTCATGAGGAGGATAAAATTTAGAGTAAAACAGAGATTCAAGTTCCTTCCACTCCAAATGATGAGGATCATCTAGTAGCTTATACTACTCCCTTGCTTTGCCCTTAAGTGAAAAAGGGAATAGCTTCCTCTTAACTTGGTTCATTGAAATACCTGTACACTTGAACAACTCGCATAATTCGTGTATAAAGAGTAAATGATCACCAGGATGGACAGTTCCATCTCCAAAATAACAGTTATTCATAACACGTTCAATAATTTTTATAGGTATTTTAAAAGGGATGCTTTCAGTATGTGGATTTAAAATATCACAAGTATCATTAGAATTACCACATGTGGGCGATAAAGTATCATCAGAGCAAATTTTCTTCTTTAAAGCTGGGGAATTAAAAAGATCCTTTTCATAAAAACTAACTTCCCCAAGCTTAGACGTTTCCATAGCATTAGTAACAAAGGTGTTCAAAAGATTCATACTAATAACATTGCTATTAGCATGCAAAGAAAGTTCCATGGGTTTTTAATTTTCTTTTAGGACCATTCATGTTCTAACTTAGGAAAAATACTAAAAAGCTCTCTAATATTTTTGTTGTTTTCCATTAAGCCTAACTAGTGAAAACAAGAAACAAAAAAGACAAAATTGCAGAATCTAAAGGAAATAACTTCGAGCACTCACACCGGAGGATGTGAGTACCTTTTACCTTACCTCCCCCGCAACGGTGCCAGAAAATAGCTTGATGTCTACGCACTTCTATTCTTGTAGACAATTGTTGGGCCTCCAAGTGTAGAGGTTTGTAGAACAACAACAAGTTTCCCTTAAGTGGATCACCCAAGGTTTATCGAACTTAGGGAGGAAGTGGTCAAAGGTATTCCCTCTCAAGCAACCCTGCAATCAAGATACAAGAAGTCTCTTGTGTCTCCAACGCACCCAATACACTTGTCAGGTGTATAGGTGCACTAGTTCGGCGAAGAGATAGTGAAATACAAGTGGTATAGATATAAGACAACGGTGCCAGAAAATAACTTGATGGCGTGGAAGAGATTAAAGGCAAACTGAAATAAAGATGGAAGCAAGCAAACATGTAACAAATCTAGTTGCAAACGGTGTTTCAATGCGTAGAAACAAGGCCTAGGGATGATACTTTCGCTAGTGAACACTCTCATATAAATATCTTCTCTTTATGATACTACTCTGAACTACTCTCTGGTTGGACACTCTAATCCATGGTAGGGCTATAATAGCACTCCTCAAAGTAAGCCTTTCCCATCTAGATAACCCCACACTATCACCTTGAGCACTAGATGGTTCCAACAAACACCAAAATTTCATAAAGACATCCAACTCCAAATATAACTCATAACAAGTATTTGTAATCTCTAGCCTAAGTGCCACCATGGTGTGCACACTATCAACTTCACACACATGGAGAGAGCAGAGATCTAATAAAGCACTTGAGTAGCAAGGTAGATCTACTTGATTACAAAGCTTATGATCACAATATGATCACGCATAGAGAGAGATGAACACATAGCTACCTGTAGAGCCCTTAGCCTCGAGGAAGAACTACTCCCTCATCATCATGGGAATCAGCAACGGTGATGGAGATGGTGGTGGAGATCGATGGAGACGGCTCCGGGGGCACTTCCCTGTCTCGGCAGGGTGCCGGAACAGAGATTTTCTGTCCCCCGAATCTCCCCTTCGGTGGCGGCGGCGCTGTGGAACTTTTCATGGCTCGAGGCTGGACGATCTAGGGTTTTTGCATCGGGAGGCATCTTATAAGCGAAGATGCAAGGTCGGTGGGTGGCCAGGGGGCCCACTGTAACATCCCAAAACTTTAATCCAAGGTTATTAAGATCCAAATCATCAAATTTTTGGTCAACAAAAACTTTTCCAATTAAAAATATGAAAGCATTCATGTGTATGTGCATTTAGATTAGGAGTTGATTTGAATTGCCATGGTTCTGTGATTCATTGCTTGTAAAATGATTCTTAGGTGACATAAACATCATCTAAATCATTCCCAAACTTTTCCCAAAGAAAAACAACTCAAAATGAATAAATGAATTGAATGGTCATTTTGGCCAAATTAACTATCATGCCTACTTTGGCTATTCCTAGTACTCAAAACTTAACAGAAATAATTCTGGATCTTTGCACCCCTTGCTAGTACACATAATGAGGTACCAAGGCCCACCTTGTGATCTGCTAAAAACATTAAAATGCTAATTTTAAATGACAATTTAAAATTGAATTCAATGCATATGCCAAGATCACCCCTATTTCAAAAACCATCCAAATGAACTCCATTTTCAAAACCCTTGCAACCAGAGACTACCTAGTACTAGTGGAGATCACTCAAAAATTTTGAACCCAAAATTCCAAAGTTTATTTCTTGCGGCCATTTTATCAAACACTTGGCAGGCAGGGTTAAACTCTAAACCTAGCTCACAATTTGCAACAGGGTTTTGCACCCAAATTTCCTCAAAACCCTCCCTATGTCCCCAAATGATCTAACCACAGCCTTTAAACCCCATCTCCTACCACCCTAGTAGCAATGCAAGGCCATGCCAAGCACCAACTCGCCGGCCACACCTTGCCCCGCTGCAGCAGACCACCTCCCCTCTCTCTCCATGTCTAGCAGCTAGCCAGCACCTCACCGCCGCCCACTGTCCCCTCCCCGAGCCAGGCCAAGCCGTGGACCACCGAGCAATCCCCGTGCACAGTGCCACTGTACCATGCCGAGCACGCGCCAGAGCGCCGCGCCCGACACGCGTGCACAAGCTGCCGCTCGACCGCAGCCCGCGCCCACCGCTTCGCCACGACCCAAGGAACACGCCGGACATGCCTGTTCGCTGCCCAACGTACCACAGCCACCGCTCGCCGTGGACACCACCGCCTTTGCCGCTTAGAGCGTCAGCTGCCCCCGACCGCATACCACCGCCCCTAAGCCCGCATTCACTTCCTAGAGCACCGCCAGGAGACCGCGTGTCGATCGCCGCCCGCAGCCATGCCGCTAGCAGCCCGTAGCCATGTTGCCACCGTTGCCTGCCCATCCCTCTCGGTCTCGCCGTCGAGCCTATAAAAGGAGGGCACCCCCAGCCATTTGCAGCACACCACTCCACTCCCCTCACCTCTTTGATCATCCTACACCTCTAGCCGGAGCAAGGGGAGCAGCAGCTCGCCGGAATTGCACCGGAGCAGGCCGCCTCTGGAGGAGAAGGGCGCCGCTGATTGCGACCACCCCCGGAGCTGCCTCAACCGTTCCTGAGCTCGCCGTCGACCACCAGTCTGTTTGCCCGCCTCGCCGTCGTTGCTGGAGCCCTGGTACACCCCCTATGCACCCCCACCGAGCCGTTAGGGTTAGAGCTCGCCAGCGATAGGTCCGTCGTCGATGACGATCCATAGCCGTTGATCCCTACTCTAATCCAACGTCCCACATTGCCCCGTACCGCTTCGCGTGTTATGAGCCACTGACTGGTGAACCCCCCTGTCAGCTGAGCCCCGCGCTGCAGAGTGACACTGGGCCGGCCCGTTAGCGTTTCCCGCGTGACCCAATTAGTTTGAATTAGGATTTTTCTTTTTAGTTTAAACCTAGTTATGTCTCTGAGTTTGAAAGTCAATTCAGAGAGATTTACAAATCCAAATTGCATGAAACCAACTTTCCCTGAAAGGTATTGAAATGATCTATCCAAGCCTGTTGGGTGTAATTCAAATAGAGTTATAGATCTCTCCTAGTAAAAATAATAAGACAGAAGCTTTTGCACCTTGCAACATTTTTATAAAATCAACCAAGATAGCTTTTGAGTTGATTCCAACTCTCAAAAATCAAATTTCACCATATCTATCTGAATATGTAATAATATTAAAGTTCACATGCAGTAACTTTGGACTAGTACCAAAATAATGCTATATAGGCATTTCTAGTCACTTTAAATCATTAAATTATGAACTTAAACGAAAGTAATTATGATCCAACCCTTAAATCACATTCCCACATGTTAGAATATGTGGTGATGACATGTGTACATACTAAGTATGATGATTCAGGGTTATCCCTGACAGATGTATCGAATCTTGTGGTGAAAGTGTACCACCTCTATAGAGTGTCAAACTATTCGAATAGCCGCGTCCGTGGTTATGGACAGTTGGAATGGCCATACTGTTTCGTTGTCAGATGTTTTCAAAATGACTTATGAAATGAATGATGAATCTTGACTTGACCACAACAGGGTTGTGTTTATGACAATAGCTTCCCAACTTAAGTGATTCTAGAACTTTATTTTATCTTTCTTTGCTTCTGAACTCAGCTTAGGTTTCAAACTTAACTTTATAGTTAAACTTAGACTTAGCACTTTAACTTAGAACTATACTACTTGTTAGTGGTAGTTTGCTAGTACTTAAAGAGTACTCATGGCTTTTGTCCCTGGCTATTCTCATGGCCAGACTATGAAGGAGACTATCAAGAAGATGGCCAGCAGGACGGTTATGATAACTAGGACTATCTGCCTTCGTCAGCATTGCCTGTGCCCCTGAAGATGGACCCCACCGCTATGCTTATCTTTTATTTCCGCTGCTTGTTGTATTAAGACTAGATCATGAGATCCTTATTTGTGTAAGACCTTATGTATGGTTTGTAATGGATGATGTACTGTGATATCCAATCCGTTATGTCTCGCAAAAATGGTAATTCTGGGATTGCGAGGTATGGTATAACGGGCATCTGGTATTAAAAATCCGGGTGTTGACAAGTTGGTATCAGAGCCATCCTGACCATAGGAGACCCTAGTTAGAATGGACGTCCGAACAAAAACTTAGTTTCAAAACCAAAGTGAGTATTTACGAAAAACTATCTCCTCTCTTATCCTTGAGAACTCATTCTTTCTCAAAAATTCATATGCCTCAAAATTCTTACATTACTACTTAAAATTTGACACACTTGATCACTTCACTAACTTCCTCATCCTAAATTCTTGTAGATGGAGTCTCAGTTTAGCAAGTTCTACCAGTTGGGAAATGGAGGTCAGCTGATCTTTGAGAGGGATCTGGATTCACTGTCAGAGTTACTGGGACACCCACATCCGGAGTTTCTTGGAGCTCAACTTCCAGGACTCCCAGGAGGAGACTTACAGTGGCTAGTCACCGCGGATCTTAGAGGAAGCATCGAAGCACCAACTTCTGGGAGAATTCAGTTATCTGTGAGAGAGAACAACTGGCTAGATGGATTAGCCAGGGTAATGCATGAAGCTCTCGCACGTCTATGTGCCCTCAGCGTCAATCAAATCCAAGGAACCCGTTTTGCTCACTATACAAGAGGTGACTTCATGGGAATGCCGATGGAGATGCCAAGTCATCCAGCACTGAAGCGCCAAGTGGAGAACCTCGACTTCCTGTTGTATGACCGTTAGAAGGAGCTGGACAATGCTAGAGAGTTAGCCAACCAAAACCGTGCCATTGCCGACCAGTAGGCCCAGACTTTCGCACTGCTCGTCCAGGATCGCCAGTCTCTCTGCCGCCAGCGTGCAAAGAAGGATCACACCATCGCCCGTCTTTGCAAGAAGGTGACCGACCTCGAGAAGACCGTAAAGGAGTAGGAAGCTCAGCTTGCAGCAAAGGAGGAAGAAGAGGAGGGTGAAGACATCCAGGGAGACATGGATTCTTACCTCAGCAACGATGATGACTTTCTGGAGGAGGATGCTGTGCACTTCTACACTGACGATGATGAATCCGACTTCATCGATGATGAGTAGATGCACTAGATCACTGTTGTAGTAGGAGATGTATCGGTCCCACTATATCATAGCTTGCAGAATGGTTCTTCAAACCATATGTTTCCTTTGTTTATTGTGGTGTGTGTTGTATCGTGTGCTTGTTTGCATGAATGAAATGGAGTTAGTTGCAAAACCTGAGTTAAACTCAAAGTTTTAGCTTTGAAACCAAAACCCTGAACCTTAGAAAATTCCCTCTTACCCCCGTATCTACCTCAATCTTCAGATGACTCGTGGAAACCAAGGAGGGACCAGCTCGTCGCAAGACCCAATGCTGTAGATCTTGCAGAATCTCATCGCAGACAGAGAAGCAAGAAGGGTCGAATGCCAAGCCAACTTAGCAACACTGCAATAGATCGCCCAGATGGCTCTCAATAACCAAGGGCATGGAAATCAGGATCATCAAGGATCCAAGCTGAAGAACTTCCAGAATACCAATCCCCCAATCTTTAGCACGTCAGAAAACCCATTAGATGCCGATGACTGGTTGTAGACAATGGAAAACAACTTAGAAGTTGCAAGAGTTGATGAAAATGAGAAAGTTCTATTCGCCACTCACTATCTGGCAGGAGATGCAAGAGCTTGGTGGAACAATATCCACCTGATGAACCATGGTCAAGTGATGACATGGGAAGCTTTCAAAGTCAAGTTTAGCCGCACCCACGTACCGCAAGGTCTAGTCAACCGAATGAGGGATGAGTTCCGCGAATTGAAGCAAGGAAGAATGACGGTGGTGGAGTACCGTGACAAATTACTGTCACTTACCAGATATGCACCTGATGAGATCAACACAGAGGCCAAGAAGAAGGAGAGATTCTTGAACAGACTGCATGATGAGATGCAGACAGTCCTCGTCAACATCCGTTTCGAGGATCTCGAAGAGCTAGTCGACTCTGCCATTCAGATGGAAGGGAAGATTAACCAGGCAAACGACAACCACAAGCGTCGTATGATGCAGCAGTCTGGATCCAGTAGTCACCAGAAGTACCGTCCCAACCCCTCACTGGGATATGCACCAAGGAACAATCGACCCCCAATGTCTCGCCCAAGCTACCCCAACCATAGCGGAGGCAATGTGAAGTCGGAGGAAACAATCACAACTCCAGCAACGCCAACAATTTCAACCGTGCACCTCCCAAGAGCAACAACAACAACAACACTGCACCCAGAACTGGCAGCAATGTTGTGCCTGTCGCAGCAAAGGACAAGTCCCAGATCACTTGTTTCGAGTGTGGAGTGAAGGGTCACTACTCCAATAAGTGTCCTAAGAAGACTGCCGCCAATGCCAATGTGAATGCCCCAGCTCAGCAGTAGCGTCGTGTTCAACCAGGGAGAAGGTTTGCCCCAGGGAATCCTCACAGCCGCAACGGTCGTCTCTTCCACATGAACGCAGAAGAAGCTCTGGAAGCGCCAGATGTAGTGCTGGGTATGTTTTCTGTCAACTAAGTTTTAGCAAGAGTGTTGTTTGATTCGAGAGCATCGCATTCATTTGTCACTGAAGAATTTGCATGCACTAGTAAGATTCACCCAACCAACCTGAAGCATGTCATGATAGTTCAAATCCCTGGTTCAACAACCAAAGCTAGAAAAATTTGCAAAGCTGTGCCTATCAGAATACATGGGATAGATTTTTATGCCAACCTAATTGTACTTGGAACCAAAGAATTGGAAGTAGTACTAGGTATGGATTGGATGTCAAGACATAAAGGACTGATAGACTATGCTAAGAAAGCAATCACCATGACCAGTAGCTCTAGAGTAACAGTAGAGCATATCTCGAAAACCTTACCCCGTCAATTCAAGTGCAACAAGAGTGTAGCCCTGCCCACCATTGACCAAGTCAGAGTAGTCTGTGAATACCCCGACGTATTCCCAGATGAATTGCCAGGTATGCCCCCGGATAGGGATATTGAGTTCATCATCGAACTAATCCCTGGAACCGGACCCATAGCCCAGAGACCCTATAGCATGAACCCCTCAGAGTTAGTGGAACTGAAGAAGCAGTTGGATGCCATGTTAGAGAAATGCTTGATTCAACCAAGCGCTTTTCCATGGAGATCACCAGTGTTATTCGTCGACAAGAAAGATGGAGGCAATCGTTTGTGCACAGATTACAGAAAGTTGAATGATGTCACCATCAAGAACAAGTACCCTTTGCCAAAGATAGAGGATCTATTTGATCATTTGACTAGAGCCCAGGTATTCTCAAAGATTGATCTTAGGACTGGTTATCACCAACTTAAGATTCGTGCAATGGATATTCCGAAGACCGCCTTTACTACTCGCTATGGTTTATACGAGTATATGGTTATGTCTTTTGGATTAACCAATGCCCCTGCTTATTTCATGAATCTCATGAATAAGATCTTTATGAATTTCCTAGATAAGTTTGTAGTTGTGTTTATCAACGACATTCTTATGTACTCCAAGTCAGAAGAAGAGCATGAGCAACTTCTGAGAATCATTCTAGAAACCCTGAGAGAGCATCAACTATATGCCAAGTTCAGCAAGTGTGAGTTTTGGTTGAAAGAAGTAGGATTCCTAGGACATATTGTGTCTGCCAGAGGAGTCTCTATTGATCCCGCCAAGATCAAAGATGTCGAAGAATGGGAAGCCCCAACCACTCAAACCCAAGTCCGTGCATTTCTCGGATTAGCGGGATATTACCGCAACTTCGTAAAAGGATTCTCGAGCATCGCCAGACCCATGACCCAATTGTTGAAGAAGGACAAGAAGTTTGAATGGACTAACAAATGTGAAGCCAGTTTTCAGGAGCTAAAGAAGAGATTGATATCAGCCCCAATATTGGTCATGCCAGACATCAAGAAGCCGTTTGATGTGTATTGTGACGCATCCAAGATTGGTCTAGGATGTGTATTGATGCAAGAAGGCAAAGTCATCGCGTATCTGTCTCGACAACTAAAGCAGCATGAGCAGAACTATCCGACCCATGATCTTGAGCTAGCAGCTGTGGTTCTAGCATTGAAGACATGGCGTCATTATCTGATGGGTAATCGCTGTGAGATTTACTCATATCACAAGAGCTTGAAGTAATTTTCACTCAGAAAGAGCTAAATATGAGGCAAATGAGATGGATAGAGTTAATCAAGGATTATGACCTTGACATTCACTATCACCCCGGCAAAGCCAATGTGGCAGCAGATGCTCTTAGCAGATTGCCGTGTAGGCTAAACACCATGATCAAGGAGAAGAAACCAAGTTTGTATGAAGAGTTGGAGCAATTCAGAACTGAGTTAGTTAGCAAAGGATTCTTAGCTAGCATTGAACTTCAACCCACTTTGATTAGCCAAATCAAGGAAGCCCAGAAGGGGAATGAAAGCATCGACGGAATCAAACGTCGTATTAGTACAGGAAAGGTACCTGGATTCACTGAAGACGAAGAAGGCGTACTGTGGTACAAGGGACGTATCTGTGTGCCAGCAGATTCAGAGCTGAAGCAAGTTATCATGACGAAAGCTCATGGTACTCTTTATTCTATCCACCCCGGAGGAACGAAGATGTATCAGGATTTGAAAGATCAATTTTGGTGGCACAAGATGAAGAGAGAAATCGGAAGCTACATCACCAAGTGTGATATCTGTCAAAGAGTCAAAGGAAAGCATCAGAGACCTGCAAGACTGTTGCAACCATTGCAGATTCTGGAATGGAAATGGGATTCCATCGGAATGGACTTTATCACCGGTTTGCCTACTTCCAGTAGGGGAAATGACTCAATCTAGGTCATAGTTGATAGACTGTCCAAGGTAGCCCACTTTATACCTGTGAAGACTACATACCAGAGTGTGAAGCTAGCAGAGTTGTACATTGCTAGGATTGTTAGTCTGCATGGAACACCCAAGACCATAGTATCAAACGGAGGAACCTAGTTTACCTCAAGATTTTTATAGAAAGTCCAGTTCAACTTGGGAAGTTGAACTTCAGTACCGCTTATCACCCGCAAACTGATGGACAAACTGAGAGAGTCAACCAGATCCTAGAGGATATGCTTAGAGCTTGTGTGTTGGAATACGGATTAAAATGGGAAGACTGCCTGCCTTTCCCAGAATTCTCATATAACAACAGTTATCAAGCTAATTTGCAAATGGAACCATTTGAATTCCTATACGGAAGGAAGTGTCACACCCCTTTGAATTGGTCGCAAGTAGGAGAGAGTTAGATCTTTGGACCCGACATTCTTCGAGAAGCCGAAGAGAAGGTTCACAAAGTGCGTGAGCACCTCAAGACCACCCAATCCAGATAGAAGAGTTATGCTGACAAGAGAAGGAGAGACCTGACTTTCAATGTAAGAGATTTTGTATATCTCAAGGTTTCACCATTAAAAGGAACCCAACACTTTAGTCTGGAAGGAAAGTTAGCCCCCAGATATATCAGGCCCTTCAAAATTCTGAACCATCGAGGAGAAGTATCGTATCATCTAGATCTACCTGAAGAGATGTCAGCCATCCACACTGTGTTCCATGTCTCGTTACTTCTCAAATGTTTGGAAGTGCCCGAGAAGACTGAAGTTTTCAAGAACATCGATCACAGAGCTGTAGAAATCAACAATGACCTGACATATCGTGAAGTGCCCATTCATATCCTAGAGGAAGCTTACAGAACCACCAGGACCCGGAGTATCAAGTTTCTCAAGATTCAGTGGAGCAATCATATAGAGGAGGAAGCCACTTGGGAGCGAGAAGATTACATTAGGACAGAGTTCCCAGATCTCTTTAGTTCCTAGTTTTCCTTGTAAATCTCGGGACGAGATTTTGTTTAAGGAGGGAAGGTTTGTAACATCTCAAAACTTTAATCCAAGGTTATTACGATCCAAATCATCAAATTTGGGGTTAACAAAAAACTTTTCCAATTAAAAATATGAAAGCATTCATGTGTATGTGCATTTAGATTAGGAGTTGATTTGAATTGCCATGGTTCTGTGATTCATTGCTTGTAAAATGATTCTTAGGTGAAATAAACATCATCTAAATCATTCCCAAACTTTTCCCAAAGAAAAACAACTCAAAATGAATAAATGAATTGAACGGTCATTTTGGCCAAATTAACTATCATGCCTACTTTGGCTATTCCTAGTACTCAAAACTTAACAGAAATAATTCTGGATCTTTGCACCCCTTGCTAGTACACATAATGAGATACCAAGGCCCACCTTGTGATCTGCTAAAAACATTCAAATGCTAATTTTAAATGACAGTTTAAAATTGAATTCAATGCATATGCCTAGATCACCCCTATTTCAAAAACCATCCAAATGAACTCCATTTTCAAAACCCTTGCAACCAGAGACTACCTAGTACTAGTGGAGACCACTCAAAATTTTTGAACCCAAAATTCCAAAGTTTATTTCTTGTGGCCATTTTATCAAACACTTGGCAGGCAGGATTAAACTCTAAACCTAGCTTACTATTTGCAACAGGGTTTTGCACCCAAATTTCCTCAAAACCCTCCCTCTGTCCCCAAATGATCTAACCATAGCCTTTAAACCCCATCTCCTACCACCCTAGTAGCAATGCAAGGCCATGCCGATCACCAACTCGCCGGCCACACCTTGCCCCGCTGCAGCAGACCACCTCCCCCTCTCTCTCTCCATGTCTAGCAGCTAGCCAGCACCTCACCACCGCCCACTGTCCCCTCCCCGAGCCAGGCCAAGTCGTGGACCACTGAGCAATCCCCGCGCCCAGTGCCACTTTACCATGCCGAGCACGCGCCAGAGCACCGCGCCCGACACGCGTGCACAAGCCGCCGCTCGACCGCAGCCCGTGCCCACCGCTTCGCCATGACCCAGGGAACACGTCGGACATGCCTGTTTGCCGCCCAACGCAACACAGCCACCGCTCGCCGTGGACACCGCCGCCTCTGCCGCTCAGAGCGCCAGCTTCCCCCGACCGCATACCACCGCCCCTAAGCCTGCATTCACTTCCTAGAGCACCGCCAGGAGATCACGCGTCGATCGCCGTCCGCAGTCATGCCGCTAGAAGCCCGTAGCCATGTCACCACCGTCGCCTGCTCATCCCTCTCGGTCTCGCCGCCGAGCCTATAAAAGGAGGACACCCCCAGCCATTTGCAGCACACCACTCCACTGCCCTCACCTATCTGATCGTCCCACACCTCTAGCCGGAGCAAGGGGAGCAGCAGCTCACCGGAATTGCATCGGAGCAGGCCGCCTCTGGAGGAGAAGGGTGCTGCTGATTGCGACCACCCCCAGAGCTGCCTCGACCGTCCCTGAGCTCGCCGTCGACCACCAGTCCGTTTGCCCGCCTCGCCGTTGTTGCTAGAGCCCTGGTACGCCCCCTATGCACCCCCACCGAGCCGCTAGGGTTAGAGCTCGCCGGCGACAGGTCCGTCGTCGACGATGATCCATGGCTGTTGATCCACACTCTAATCCAATGTCCCACATCGCCCCGTACCGCTTCGCGCGTTATGAGCCGCTGACTGGTGGACCCCCCTGTCAGCTGAGCCCCGCGCTATGGAGTGACACTGGGCCGGCCCGTTAGCGTTTCCCGCGCGACCTAGTTAGTTTGAATTAGGATTTTTCTTTTTAGTTTAAACCTAGTTCTGTCTCTGAGTTTGAAAATCAATTCAGAGAGATTTACAAATCCAAATTGCATGAAACCAATTTTACATGAAAGGTATTGAAATGATCTATCCAAGACCATTGGATTTAATTCAATTAGATTTATAGATCTCTCCTAGTAAAAATAATAAGACAGAAGCTTTTGCACCTTGCAACATTTTTATAAAATCAACCAAGATAGCTTTTGAGTTGATTCCAACTCTCAAAAATCACATTTCACCATATCTATCTGAATATGTAATAATATTAAAGTTCACATGCAGTAACTTTGGACTAGTACCAAAATAATGCTATATAGGCATTTCTAGTCACTTTAAATTATTAAATAATGAACTTAAACCAAAGTAATTTTGATCCAACCCTTAAATCACATTCCCACATGTTAGAATATGTGGTGATGACATGTGTCCACATGATCCCATATTTTAAGTGGGAATATTAAATCTTAGTTAATTTTTCAATGAGTAGAAATTACTTTTAAAATAAAAAGGATGAAACTATTGAATTAAACTTGTGATGCTTGTGATGATAATAGGTCAGCAACTATATGCCTTAGAGTGCTAATTAGAATAGTTAAGTATTGTTTGGTGATTGTGTACTCCGTATGTATTTATATACGATAGTACCGACCAAGCTTTCGAGAAGGAGGAGTTCTACCAAGAAGAAGAAGAAAACTTCAACCACTGCAGTGCACAAGGAAATCCACCATTAACAATGCAAGCTAACACTTGCAAGTAGCAAGCTAGGATTAAACTAGATGGTTTAGCGAAGATGCTTTAGGCATGCTTTGGTTACACTACCTTGACTATTAGTTACCCCAAGTCTTAGTTTCAAGCTTTACTTCCTTTAATTTACCCAAAGTTCTTTACTTGTTTTGAAGGTAGCATAAAGAGTATAAAACTTGACTTATTTAGAAACCTTTAGATGTCATTCTATGGCATGAGATTGAACCTATCAATTCCACCTTACTGAACACTCTTAACTTAGTAGTTTAGAGTAGATAAAAACTTGAGTCACTATTGATGGGAACAATGGGTGAAAATGAATTGTGAAAACCTTGGAATGATGAGTCATTCTATTGAGATGTTTTGACATGTGTTGAGAGACACAAATGGTTTATGATGATGAGAATGTTGAGGCATGAGCCTTAACCCTTTTATAAAACTGATGGTTGGATTCGGATGCGATACCATTCCAAATTTATCGTACAACCACATTACCTAAATTGGGTAAGGCTTAGCCAGAAGTTTATATGCATTAGTATTAGTTCCCTCGCGGGAGAGGTTTGAGCTGAGGCTACCTCTCAATGTTGTCCACTTATGCAGTGCCCAAGATGACAGATGCTCATGGTTGGGAGGCCATGCTCATAGGATAGGTGCTTATACTAGGGTGTGTAAAGGGAAGGTTATGTTTGATTATCTGCATACTAAGTATGATGATTCAGGGTTATCCCTGACAGATGTATCGAATCTTGTGGTGAAAGTGTACCACCTCTGTAGAGTGTCAAACTATTCGAATAGCCGCGTCCGTGGTTATGGACAGTTGGAATGGCCATACTATTTCGTTGTCAGATGTTTTCAAAATGACTTATGAAATGAATGATGAATCTTGACTTAACCACAACAGGGTTGTGTTTATGACAATAGCTTCCCAACTTAAGTGATTCTAGAACTTTATTTTATCTTTCTTTGCTTCTGAACTCATCTTAGGTTTCAAACTTAACTTTATAGTTAAACTTAGACTTAGCACTTTAACTTAGAACTATACTACTTGTTAGTGGTAGTTTGCGAGTACTTAAATAGTACTCATGGCTTTTGTCCCTGGCTATTCTCATGGTCAGACTATGAAGGAGACTATCAAGATGATGGACAGTAGGATGGTTATGATAACTAGGACTATCTGCCTTCGTCAGCATTGCCTGTGCCCCTGGAGATGGACCCCACCGCTACGCTTATCTTTTATTTCCGCTGCTTGTTGTATTAAGACTGGATCATGAGATCCTTATTTGTGTAAGACCTTATGTATGGTTTGTAATGGATGATGTACTGTGATATCCAATCCGTTATGTCTCGCAAAAATGGTAATCTTGTCATTGCAAGGTATGGCATAATAGGCATATGGGATTAAAAATCCGGGTGTTGACACCCACACCACCAGGTGGCGCGGCCAGGGTGGACCCGTGCCACCACATGGTATGGCCACCCTGTGGCCCCTCTCCGTCTCGTCTTCTGGCTCCGTTAGTATTCCGGTAAAATATCGAATTTGGCTTTTGTCTGGTTCAATTCCGAGAATATTCATTTTCTGACTTTCTTGGAACCAAAAATAGCAGAAAACAGGCAACTGGCGCTGTGGCATCTTGTCAATAGGTTAGTCCAAGAAATTGTATAAAAATACTCCAAAGTGTGGACAAAACATAAGAAAGTAGATCTAAAACAAGCAGGAACATCAAAAATTATAGATACATTAGCAACGTATCAGTACCATATGAGATGCCCAACATGATTATGGTCATATTTGTAATTTCTATGTGGTGGATCTTTTGTTCTCTGATTTGATATTTGAGATTGGAATCTATTTTGTGTAAGATGTTTTAATAAATGCATATCATGCACCCTGTTCTTCATTGCTTGTTTTGATCCAACTTGTATGCAAGAACTTGTATGGGAGATGCGTGTGTTAGATGGATTAGCATGGGGGTGGAGATTGAATTGTGACAATTAATATTCAAGATCTACTTTGGTTTTTACCTTTCTTCTGCTGCATCACTAGGGGTAAAGTAAAATCATGTGCTATGGTTATCACGTGACAGTGTGATGACCTTCTTAAATCAAGGTAGCATATTTGTATTTCAAACATCATATAATATTGCTTAAAGCTATACTATGATTTGTTCTTAAATCAAGATTGCATGGAGATTTCCTTTTCTTGAGGAGTATAAGAGAGAGATGTATTCCATCTCAATATTAGAATGGCATGCCCATATTAATTCATTTTATCAAGAACCTATAGAATTTCCATGAAACTTTATCATTGATGAATTGTTTTGTGATCACTACAACCTAAAAAGAGAGTAGACAAGTGAACCCATGAACCCCGGTCTGATTTTTATCATAAGAAACACCTTTCCATTGCATCTACTATCCTTTATAATTTATGCAATTTATAATTTCGAAAATACAAAAATATTTTCTCTACTTGCAATCACTTATAAAACCCCAAAACAACTCTACTATCTTCCATATCATCTAGTTTGCATTACTTTACTTTATTTACTATTTTCATTTAAGTTTACATTTTATTTTATTTCATATTACTGGTACGAAACCTTGTGTTTGACAACCACTTGGTGGAGTTGGGGACACAAGACAAATTATTTTGCTTTATAGGTTGATTGAAGAGGAGAAGACACATATCCTTCCATAACCAATTCCTCGAGAGTTTGATATAAACCCTCGGAGTCACCCTTGTGGGGAAAATAAGCTTGCTACAACACTCTGCACTTGGAGTCCCAACAAAAAGTGGCCACGTTTGTTGCCATCAAGACTATTTTCTGGTGCCGTTGCCGAGGAATTAGCGGAGGTACATCACAACTGCATCCTCATCAAGTTTGAAGAGCAAGGTAACTCCCACGACAACTGCTTATTTTCCGACACCGTCATGTTCATCAACTTGTGCAATAACCCAAGCTTGGGGAGGTTGCACCAGTGTGAGCTTTTTATTCTCCTTTTAGATTTTTAAAGTATTTCATTTTGTATTGTTTTTAGTCCTTTAAGTTTTTTTCAAAACACGAAAACACATAAAAGTTAATTTCAACCTTTTATTAAACATGACTAGGAAAAATAAAAAGTTAAGTTGAGAACAAGTCTATTCGCAAACAAGTTTGATTGCAACATTGATCCTAAGGTGTTGGGGGCCATAGTCTGAAATAATTTTTAATGGGAATGTAGAAGCTGCTCATTGGCATCTTAAAATCTTTGAAGATTCATGCAAAACCCTAGGGGCCCCAAACATTGATCCTGAAATAGTGAAAGCAAAATTATTTTCGCTCTCCTTAAAAGGAATAGCTAAAAGATGGTATGATTATGCACCTAAAAGAGATTTACAAACATGGTACAATATGGAAGTGTCCTTTCTAGATTTTTTTTGGTAAAAAGACCCTTCATTGCAAAAAAATGATATGTGATTCCAAGCAATATGAAAATGAACCTCTCACTAGTTCTTGGGTAAGGTTTGAACAAATCACACATAAAGTAGAACATGGGTTGAAGGATTGGTTGCTTGCAACAAGTTTTTATGAAGGCCTTACACATGAATCTAAGCAGTCCCTAGATAACGAAACCAAAAAATCCTTTTTATATCTAAATCCCCATGAAGCATTTACGTTGTTAGATGAAATTCTAGTAGAAACTAGTATCATCAAGAGCTTAAGTGAACTCAACCCCAATTTTTCCCTTAGGAGAACTTGTGGTGAAAACAAAGTAGAAGTGGAAAACTTAAAAGATTCCAGCATGATCTTTGGGGACAAAAATTTAGAGTCATTAAAAAGAAAAAGGGAAGAAATTTTGTGATTGAAAATGATAAAGAACCAATAAATGATAAACAAGTAGAAGAAGTCAAAATGCTAAGTGAAACAAAATAACCTCTACTTGATCTTGATAAATGTAGCTTGCATGAACTCATTAACTTGTTGCAAAAAAATTCTAATGATCCATCCTTTAATGGTTATAAAGCATGATTTGGTTACTACCTAGCAAATTATGTTATAAAAGAAAAGATTGAAAGATACAATAGAGAAGCTATGATACCATCTAAGCTTGGGGATGTATGGATCCCAAGGTATTAATCACTATTGGAAAAGAGACAGATCATGCTATTCTAGATTTAGGATCTAGTGTCTCAGTTTTATCTAAAGATCTATATGACTTACTTGAATTGAAACCTATGGAAAAAATGCTCAATAGATATTTTACTTGCTGATGATTAAACTAAACATGCTCTAGGAAAAGTTCAATATATTATGGTTGAATTACATATGATATTTGTACCTGTTGATTTTATTGCCATGGATATGGGGAGCAATGACCTTTTTTGAGAACCACAAGTGCAGTCATTGATACAAAAGAAGGAAACGTGAAGTTTCAATTTCCTCAAGAAGTGCGTGGAACACTTTCCAAGGAACAAGAAGGTAGCTAAGAAGCACAAACTATCCCATGAGTTCCACATCACCTATACCAAGTAAGTAAAGCCTAGCTATATGGCTATAAAGAAAGCGCTTTGCGGGAGGCAACCCGGTTATTTCTATTTTAGATTTTTGTTTGGAACTCTTTATGTAGAAAGAGAGTTGTGTTTTTGTTTTCGTTCTAAAGTTTTTAATAAATTACAAAGTGGAACCCATTTTGGATGTTTTAAAAATTGCTAAACATATGGAGTAGCAAATTTCTACAGAACAGTTTTTAGTGCGTGAATTTTCTGATTGTTTATGTAACTCTGATTGCTCTCATATTCATACAGAATTTACAACTTTTCATCCTGTATATGCATAAAAATTTGCTAAAATTCTTGACATGTCTAAGTGGATGAAAACAATTTGTTTTGATGTTGCTGAAAATCTGGATAGATCTGCCATGCTTTGTTATAACCATTCCCAACTGTCCTAAGATGATTTTTATGAGTCATATTATATGATAGGAATATGTAGGAACATTATATGCTTGCTGGAAAATTTATAAAGAATTTTTCTTAGATATATAGGAAGCAACTATTATATTCTTGTGTCACTAATGTCACCTCTCAGAAAAGAGATGGGAGAAAAAGTTTTGTGTTGAAGTTTTTTGACAGGGAATAGAGGAACACCACACTAAGAGCAATCTAAGGATGGTGCATTCCATAAGCTTGGTGATTCCCAAGGCACCCCACTAGACGAACTCAACTCTTGGTTTGCAAACCTCTAAACTTTGTTTTTTGAGTAACATAGAACTATCGTAGAAACTTGGAGCGTCTGTTTTGTCATTTTATTTTATTTTTGCATTAGAAAGACCACCACCAACATTATTATAAATTCTTATGATTAGTTACTAAAAATAAACTTTACCTTGATGATATTAAAACTGAAAAGTAATGCCATGGAACAAAAGAAAAGGGGAGATAAAAACAAAAGCTGAAATTCGTGTTGTGTCTAGTTCTTAAGTTCAAGTGTTTTATATGAAGTATGATCTGTTTTATGCCTATTAAATTGTATCCTTTGCTTGTGCATATTTATGTTCAACATTAAGAATCAAGGTGAGAAAGTAAATGTTGACATTATGAACTAGATGGCACATTCCTTAGATCTCTTTTTGCTAAGCCTTTTCTGCACAAGCTGAGACTTATTCCAAGCCCCTTAAAACTAGACTAGCATACCCACCTACTTGTAGAAAAAGAAACTTTGAAGTATAGTATGTATGTTAATCCTCCAAACACTCTTAAAAACACCCTTTTCATGTATTTTAAAGCTCATAAGAAAGTAAGGTTTGGGGTGATACCACTATGGAAATTTTTGTGCTTCACATCTTATTATTGGTTGTTAGCTAAACCATGACTGACATGGCACAAAGCTTTCAATATTAAATGTTGAATATCAATCAAGTTTAAGTTCTACCTATGGATTGCAATGGTGTGAAATGAAATGTGCACACTGGAGTAGGCATGTTGTAGAAATGCTCCTGAACCGCTAGCCAAAGCCATGCATGACATGGTGGAAACTTACAGCATGATGATGCTTGTTGGTATGATTCATATGTATGTTTTTCTCGTCTTCTGAGTAGATATACTAACCCCCTCCCACGTTAAACACAATCAAGGAATTATATTATCTTTTATGCAAATATAAGCAAATAAGTAAATGCCAAAAGGGGGGGCATATAGCTACACAGGGGCAAGAAGTACTTCAATGATGCGGTTTCACAAGACCAATATGAGTATACAATGACATGCCTAAGTTGAGTAACATGAGGAGTGCAAGGTCATAGAGAAAGTGCATGAAACAATCAACTTGTAAGATGTTTAGCACATAAAACCATACGATGCTTTAAAACAAAGTGAAAATAAAAAGCTACTGGGAACCTCCTCCTTATTAGTATTGTTGACATGAGTTACATAGCTCAAAATTCTATTTTTAATTCTTTATGGAGGATTAACATATGTATTCAATGCTTATTTTAGGTACGGGATGCAAAACATCTCAAGGGAAGATATAAAACTAATAAGTGAGTCTTCTAGTCAAGGGAAGACATAAAACTAAGAAGTGAGTCTTCCAGTCAAGGGCATGAAACTAAGAAGTAGCCCAAAAATAAAGGCATGAACACCGATGCCAATCATGGAAAGAGTCTCTTATTCTATATCAAAGTGTGCTTGAAGGTTTATTGTGTTCATCATTTGTTTTATCACACCATCACTTATTGTTTAGAATATTTATGAATGTGTAAAAGATACAACTTGATAGTACACTTGCATATTATGTTTCATTGAAAGGAATTGAACCTATGAACTCTACATGATAATGAAGGAAGCAAAGATAACACAATCCAAAGTCCATGTTTAGTTTTATCACCTTCATGCTCGAGGACGAGCATAGGTTAAGCTTGGGGATGTTTATGCATGTAAAATGCATACATGAACTTTGTAGTTTGTTAACATGTTTTCCCACATATTTGCATCATATATAATGTTATATCCCTATTTTATATTGATTTTTTGGGATTTACCAATGATCCCCTTTATTTTGGTTATAACCCTGTAGGGCAGTAAAAACCACGTTTTCCATGTTTTTGATGTTTCAGGACCTATACAAAGTAAAATGGACATGCACTTTTGGGAATGCCAATATTTATCTACGAGAAGCATCTAGAGCACTGGAATCTCACCATGAGGGCCAAAAGATCCCAGGTGGCATGCCCAGGCCTGGTGGGCACACCACCCATGCTCTTTCCCTCCTCGACCGTCTGATCGCCTTGATTCTTTCACCCATGGAGTTCTCTTGATCTAAAAATCCCTATATAAGGACCCCCTAGGGCATCCTCAAAATAGAAGCGACGAGAAGCGACGAGAGCCACTAGAGACAAAAACACCACCAGATCCAGCGAAGATTGGAGGGGCAAACTCCGCCAGAGCCACCTCCAGGGAGATCTCCACCCTCGCCAACATCTCCATCTTCATCACCACTATGAAGAGGGAGTAGTCCACCTCCGGGCTATGGGTTTGTGGCAGTATCTTGATCTATTTCTCTCTTGTTCTTCAAAGATCTAGTACCATATGAGCTGCCCAACATGATTATGGTCATATTTATAATTCCTACATGGTGGATCTTTTGTTCTATGATTTGTTATTTGAGATTGGAATCTATTTTACGTAAGTTGTTTTAATAGATGCATATCATGCACCCCGTTCTTTATTGCTTGTTTTGATCCAACTTGTATGCAAGAACTTGTATGGGAGAAGTGTGTATTAGATGGAGTAGCATGGGGGTGGAGATTAAATTATGACACATAATATTCAAAATCTACTTTGGTTTTTATCTTTCTTCTACTACAACACTAGGGGTAAAGTGAAATCATGTGTTATAGTTATCACGTGATAGTGTGATGACCTTGTTAAATCAAGGTAGCATATTTGTATTTCAAACATCATATAATATTGCTTAAAGCTATACTCTGATTTGTTCTTAAATCACGATTGCCTGGAGATTTCCCTTCCTTGAGGAGTATAAGAGAGAGATGTATTCCACATGAATATTAGAATTTCCATGAATCTTTATCATTGATGAATTATTTTATGATCACTACCATCTAAGAAGAGAGTAGACAAGTGAACCCATGAACCTCGGTCCAATTTTTATCATAAGAAACACATTTCCATTGCATCTACTATCCTTTCTAATTTTTCAATTTATTATTTTGAAAATACAAAAAATATTTTCTCTACTTGTAATCACTTATAAAAACCCCAAAACAAGTCTACTATCTTCCATATCATCTAGTTTGCATTACTTTACTTTATTTACTGCTTTTATTTCAGTTTACATTTTATTTTATTTCATATTACTAATACGAAAACTTGTGCTTGACAACCAATTTGTGTAGTTGGGGACACAAGACAAATTATTTGCTTTACACGTTGCTTGAAGAGGAGAAGACAAACATCCTTCCATAACCAATTCCTTGAGAGTTCGATATAAACCCTCGAGTCACCCTTGTAGGGAAAAGAAGCTTTCTACAATACTCTGCACTTCGAGTCCCAACAAAAAGTGGCCACGTTTGTTGCCATCAGGAGGCAAGGTGGCTGAAGATTCATGGTTTCCATCAGGAACCAAGTACAAGGTTTAATATGATGCTCAAATGCAATGTGGCATGATGACATGAGCATGATATTGTGATGATGCAATATTTATTTACTAGAGGTAGCATTATATTGATTGAACAATGTAGCATTACAATGTTAGACAATTGGGATGCTATACCTCACCTCCTCGTTGGGAATGTCTTCGCCGTTGAATAACCCCCCTCCTCCTACTTAACCTCTGGCTCCGGCAGCGGCGAACGCATGACGATGTCATGAGCCCGACGTGGTGGCTGCATGTGTGACAGCGGCGAATGACGGAAAACAAGGCCACGTGTTGCGGTGGATACGATGGTATCTCTATCCTCGAGGGAACACCAAAGACTGCATGTCACTGCGACACTGAACAACAGGACCTCAAGCAGTAGCCACGCTCCACGAGGTCGGTGTCGACGTCGATGTCGTCTTAGTAGGCATGCCACCCGTTGAGGTTCCATGGCCTGCCTTATGGGACACTGTGTCCTCGCGCTCCTGATGGATGAACACAAACCAACAGCCCCGTCGTACTAGGCTAGGTCCGCCTGTTGTTTCGACGGCATCAGCAAGATGCGGTACTGGATCATCTCCTCGAGATTGCCATTGCAGGGAGGGTAGGATAGCGTAGCTACCATTGCTGATGTTCCACCCGGACGAGAGGCGCCAGTCTGATGGCACGTGAAGATTGTTTTCGGTCAGGACCGTCACCTCGTCGACTGTGAGGTTGCGTGCTCGTGCGGCGTGCTTGCCGATGCCTGTCCTATTGTCGCTCGCCTTGTGGTTGTTGCGGCCCATGGAGGAAAGGGGATGATGGCGAGGCTTGCGTAGGTGAGGTGAGGAAACAAGGAGGAGGGAAATGGGAGGAGTGCACTAGTGATATATGGGCACTCTCCTTTTTATTCGAGCAGAGGAGAGTAAGCTGAACGCCCACCAGCGCCATAAACTCCGGCTCGTGAGGAGACGAGCCTTCAATCATCGCCAATTGCGCGTATGGAGTCTGAAATCGGCGAAGCACATAGCGAGGACAAATACAGAACTAGCACAGATGTCTTAAATGTTGGTGACCGCTTGTTTAGTGCCTGGCAAGGGGGCATGGCCAATCTTTCCCCGTGGAGTCGGGTAGCCGCGGGCATATACCCATCAAGAACCAGGGATGGGGAAAAGATTAATCCCGTGGGGATAGCGGGCGGGTACCCGATAAGCTGGCGGGGCAGGCATGGGGGGGGGGGGAATTCCGAGCTCTATGGATACCCGAATCCCATCTGTCAGTCTAATAAACCTCACCATCGAACCGTTCCATTCTTTTCCCCTCGTCTCTCAACTCCCATGATCCCATCCGACATGAGCCGCTGCCAGTTCACGCACCCCTATCCCACGACTCAATTAACCCACGACACCTAACCCCTCCTTTCTCCACTCGAGATTCACATCGGCAACGACGGCCAGTGCACTTCCATCCGATGCAAGGAGAAGCTAGTCACTCGTGTCCCCTGGATCTCCTCGTTGTGGGCATCCCCTGCATCAGCTCGTTGTGGGATTCCCCTGCATCAGCTTGTTGTGGGATTCCTCTGCAAACATATCTATAATTTTTTATTTCCATGCTTGGTTTATATCTACTTTCTTATGTTTTGTCCACACTTTGGAGTACTTTTTATACACTTTCTTGGACTAACCTTTTAACAAGATGCCATAGTGTCAGCTGCATGTTTTCTGCTATTTTTGGTTCCAGGAAAGTTAGAAAATGAATATTCTCGGAATTGGACGGGACAAAAGCCAAAGTCCATATTTCACCGAGGGGGACACGGAGCCAGAATACCAGACAGAGAGGGGCTAGGGGCCACCCACACCACCTAGCTATGCAGCCAGGCCTGGCCCGCGCCAGGGGGTGGTGTGGCCGCCTAGGGCACTCCCTCGGCCTCCCCTTTCGCCTATATATGGCCTCTGATATAGAAACCCTAAGTACCCGATCAAAATTCCACGGAAGAGTCTGTAGCCACCGTCATCTTCATCCCTAGATCAGGAGGGATTTGAAGCTCTTCTCGGCACCCTGTCGGAGGGGAGAATTCACCCTAGAGGCCTTCTTCATCACCATGCATGCCTCCGGTGTGATGTGTGAGTAGTTCATCCTTGGACTATGGGTCCATGTAGTAGCTAGATGGTTGGTTCTTCTCCTTTGTGCTACCATGTTTAGACCTTGTGAGCTCCGTTCATGATCAAGATCATCTATTTGTAATCTTACATATTGTGTTTGCGGAGATCCGATGGATATTGAGATGCTATTTCAGATTGATTATTGATTCTATCATGTCTTTGTTATTTGTGATCTGCATGCTCTCCGTTGTTAGTAGATATCTTGGCCGAGTAGATGCTAGCAACTCCAAGAGGGAGTATTTATGCTCGATATTGGGTTCATGCCTCTAGTAATCTGGGGAAGTGACAAAAATCTCTAAGGTACTAGATGTGGTTTTGCTACTAGGGAGAAAACAGCAATCCTTTGTTCATAGAACAATCGTATTGTTTACTTTACACGCAATGCGTAATGCAATTATATGTTGCTTGCAACTTAATACTGGAGGCGGTTTGGATGATAACCTGAAGGTGGATTATTAGACATATATGCAGTTGGATTACGGTCTATGTATAATGTTGTAATGCCCAATCAAATCTCATAGGAGTCAAGATGATTAGTATATGCATGTATGCTATCTTGATGTTTGTCAATTGCCCCGCTGTAATTTGTTCACCCAACATGTCATCTATCTTAAGGAGAACCACCACTAGTGAACTATGGACCCCGGTACTTTCTTTTATCATCAATCTACAACTGTTTACTATTTTCTGTTTACTTTCTGCAACCTATTACTTTCTTCTACACAATACGTTTAATCCTTTGTTTTCAGCAAAACCGGTGAGATTGACAACCTCATTGTAAGTTGGGGCAAAGTTCCGTGGTTATGTTGTGCAGGATTCCAAGTTGGAAACAACACCTTGGAGGTGTTTCCTTGCTACTACTGGTTCGATAACCTTGGTTTCATAACTGAGGGAAACTTACTGATGTGCTCATCATACCTTCCTCTTAGGGTTCCCCAACGAGCTCGATATCAACCACGAGTCAGCAAGTACTTTTCTGGCACCGTTGCCGGGGAGTCACGGACATCTTCACAAGGGGAATCCCTCATAACCAATCTCTTTACTTTGTTTTATTTGTTTTGCTTAGTTTATTTTTTCTTTGTTTGCTTATCAAAAACACACCAAAAAATAGTTGTACTAAGTTTTCTTTCTTTATTAAAAACACAAAAAAAAAATTATTAGTTCCTATCTTAAGTTGCCATCATGTCTAGCATTGCTCCAGTCACTATGTCACCTGAAGAAATGATTTTCACTTTCAAACAAGGAATTGAAGAGAGTTTCAAAGAAGCTTGGTCTAGAATCTCTGATTTACATGAAAAAACTGAACCTAAAATGACTCAAAGCTTGTTCCTTAGCAGTTTTTATCTTGGAATTGCTCTTTGCTATAGATATGCTTTGCATGCTGTGGTGGGAGGATATTTCCTCTAATGCAATGAGGATGATGCTTTTAATGCCATAAATAAGTTGGTCTTTACTTACAACTTGCCTAGCAAATCTGATTCTTCCTTTATAAACATATTTGCTAGATTGAACACTCTTGAGACCAACACTGCTAGTTTAAAAGATTGCTATAATATGCTTAGAGAGCATCATGACTATGTTCCAATAAATTCTGAACCCTCAAAATGGCTTCCCACAGTAAAGATTGCTATAAATAATGAAACTTTTCATGCTCGCTGTGATATCATGCCTGAATTCTGTCTTATGCCTAAAGATACCTATGAATCTTTGAATCTTTGGGGACTACTAAAGGAGGAGGAGAAATATTTCTTGCTAATAATGGCACAATATTACCCATTGGAATAGCTGAAGGAGTGTTTACAAAGATCCTAGGGAAAATGGTTTCTACTGATTATCTTGTTATTGAATGTGTACGAAAAGGACAAATTACACTTGGAAGATCCCTATTAAAATTTCTTGGAGCAATAATAGATGTGGAAAAGGGAACCATGCATTTTTCTTATCCACCAAACAATCATATGTTCCCCAAGGTTAAGAATAAAAGTAAGAGAGATAAGGGCAAGAAATTTGGTTTTAATGCTTCATCATTTGAGAACACTTGATGCTTTTCTTGGTTCTTATGCCTAACTTAAAGGCGTTAAAGAAAAGTACTTATTGGGAGATAACCCAAAAGTTTTAGATGATTTTTTGAAGTTATTACCTCTGTAATAACCGCTCCTTATTCTTTTTATTTGCTTTTTGTGCCAAGAGTAACCTCTAATGAGAGAGAAGAAATGCTTGGGAAAGTTGTTGTCCCGAAACAGATTTTTGTGCTTCACCATACAAATTCGTGTAAAATCTATGTACGTATTTTTGAGGCGTGAACTTTTTTTGCTTCTGCCCCAGGTTGTTATCTAACTTTCGTTAGTTCAACACTTTTTGATTTGAGCAGCAGAAGATCTTCGAAAAAAATTAGTTTTTACCTGCTGGTCTATTTTGAAAGATTTCTGCCATTATTTGCATTTGCTTCTTGTTGATTCCTTTTTGAGTTCTCTTTGGGGAATTGAGCTTTTTGAGGGAAGTGCTACAGTAGCTTGTGTTTAATGGATGTTTTATTGGTGTTGAAGCTGAACCCAAAGACTTATTATCTTGAGTACACTAATGTTGCTAATAAAGTTTGTGTGAAGTTTTGTATGAAGGAAAATTTTCAGGTATATAGAGAGAATGATGTAATGAGATGAAGAATGGACTAAATATCAAGATTGGGGATGCCACGCGTGTCACCCCAAGAAAATATCCAAGAAGTACAAGCGTCAAAGCTTGAGGATGCCCAAGGCATCCCCTTCTTCATCAATAAAAATCTCAGGTTTCTTCCAAACACTTCATTTTTATTGTTTCATGCACAGTTGTGTTGTTCTTGGAGCGTCTTCGTTTTAGTTTTTAGTTTTCATTTGCTTGGTTTTCTTAGTTTTCTTGAATAAATTGGTTGGACCCCTCTTTCATACATTAGTTTTCAAATAGTTTGGCTTGGATTGGAAAAGAGTAGGAAAAGTTCATGCTTAAGTGGTAAAAGGAGCTTGTTTTTGACTGTGGCCTATGCTTTGTCATGTCATGCTTGATATTGTTTTGGCTTTATGCTTAGTGATTTATTGCTGTAGCATCACATGTTATAAACAATTGATATTTCTTAATGTGCCTTGAAAGAATCATGGGTTGTTTTAGCATATTAAAGCCTAGTATTGTGGTATTCTCCTTTGATGCTTTATTTGGGTTGACTTGGCGCATGCTCACACCATGTTATGATTATCCCAAGTCACCATAGACTCTATGATCCTTTAGTTTTCGACTTGTAATATCACTTTATGCTTTAATTAATGATGTTTTGTCGCTTTCCATGATTATGGCCATTATTGCTCTCTTAGTTGGTCGCTCCCAGTCTTTTGCTAGCCTCCATAACCGAGTATGAGTTCCACTCATGCATCCAACTCCAAATAAAACCAAGTTATTCCAAAGATTCCACCATACCTACCTATTAGCATTTGCTATTCCAAGTATATTCATGTTTTTATCTACCTTCCGAATTAAACATGTTATGAGAAAACTAGTGATTAAAGCTCTCAGGAACTTGATGGCACACTTTACTTTTCTTGCCCCTAATAAACTTGAACCATTGTGTCGTCTATGTTGTATATGCTTGCACTTATATGTTGGGGATTAGCAGAACCATACTGTCATGGGGAACGCTTTCAACATTGCACTTATACATTGTACCTAGTTGATATCATGCTCTTTTGTCTATGGATGTCGTCGGTGTGAAATGAAAGGGGAGCTTGTAAGTCCATGGAGTTATGTATGTGTGTTAGAGAAACACCTGGGGCGCCGGTCTAATCCATGCCTAATCATGGTGGAAACCTGCAGCGTAATCATAATGAGCAATCTATGAAGCATTCTTCTTATAAAAAAGATTGATAAAAAGAGAAAAAGAAAAAAAGAGATGAGAAAAGAGGAAAGAGAGAAAAAAGCACCATTTTCCCATGGTAAATAAGAACATTGCTGAGATGCTCGTTGTCTGCTTGCCTTGTCATTTTGATATGGGGATTCTTCCGTATCATCGGGCAAGGGGTTCCCCGTTGGCAGTTCTCTATGATACACATGTACTTACTATGATAAGAACTTACTGGTACCTAAACTTGAGTAGCATGAGGAGCGGCCCTCGTATTCAAGGGACATGAGATTTCCAACATATACTTTGTCAAGCATATACTCCATAGTTTGTTCACTTTAACCTTAATCACTTCAAGATGCTTATGATAGGGGCAATGAGAGCTGAAAGCTGATAAGTACCATAATTTTTGTAAGCTCTTTATGAGACTTGAATCACAACTTCCTTCTATGAAGGCCTTTCTTTTACTTTTATGTTGAGTCTCCATCTTCTATCTTTATGCACCTATTGAGGGAGCATAGTGGACATTCTTAGTTTAATGTGCATTGTCCCAAGACTTGTTGATTGATGCATAACTTTGATATTGCTTGTTCTTAAACTATTTGTATCTAGTCACCCTTATGACCTTTGAAGGTGTCCTATGCATTTATGTTTTGCTACTCCATGAGGGACAAGCTGAATGCCACTATGCTATGTTTTCTTTATGTGAAACAAACAAACGTCTTGCAAAGCATTGTTATTCATGAATCTTTTGTTTGTGCCTTTTCATGTTACAACATAGTTGCTATGTCTTATTGTTAGAACTTTATCTTTCATGCTATGTTGAAATACTATGATCCCAGCTATCAATGTTTTACAAATACTTTGATCAAGTTTATGATGGTGCATGTCACCTAAAAAATTATTCTTTGTTTTTATCACTTACCTACTCGAGGACGAGCAGGAGTTAAGCTTAGGGATGTTGATACGTTGCAAACATATCTATAATTTTTTTTGTTCCATGCTTGGTTTATATCTACTTTCTTATGTTTTGTCCACACTTTGGAGTACTTTTTATACACTTTCTTGGACTAACCTATTAACAAGATGCCACAGTGCCAGCTGCCAGTTTTCTGCTGTTTTTGGTTCTAGGAAAGTCAGAAAATGAATATTCTCAGAATTGGACGGGACAAAAGCCAATGTCAATATTTCACCGAGGGGGACACGGAGCCAGAATACGAGACAGAGAGGGGCTAGGGGCCGCCCACACCACCTAGCCACGCGGCTAGGCCTGGCCCGCGCCAGGGGGTGGTGTGGCTCCCTAGGGCACCCCCTCGGCCTCCCCTTTTGCCTATATATGGCCTCCGATACAGAAACCCTAAGAACCTGATCAAAATTCCACGAAAGAGTCTATATCCACGGTCATCTCCATCCCTAGATTGGGAGGGATCTAAAGCTCTTTCCGGCACCCTGTCAGAGGGGAGAATTCACCCTGGAGGCCTGATGTCTACGCACTTCTATTCTTGTAGACAGTTGTTGGGCCTCCAAGTGCAGAGGTTTGTAGAACAGCAGCAAGTTTTCCCTTAAGTGGATCACCCAAGGTTTATCGAACTCAGGGAGGAAGTGGTCAAAGGTATCCCCTCTCAAGCAACCCTGCAATCAAGATACAATAAGTCTCTTGTGTCCCCAACACACCCAATACACTTGCCAGGTGTATAGGTGCACTAGTTCGGCGAAGAGATAGTGAAATACAAGTGGTATGGATAATTATAAGTGGTAACGGTGATAGAAAATAGCTTGAAGGCGTAAAAAAGACTAAAGTAAAACTGGAATAAAGATAGCAGCAAGCAAACATGCAATAGATCTAATAGCAAATGGTGTTTCAATGCTTAGAAACAAGGCCTAGGGATCATACTTTCACTAGTGAACACTCTCATATAAATATATCATCTTTATGATACTACGCTGAACTACTCTCCGGTTGGACACTCTAATCCATGGTAGGGCTATAACAGCACACCTCAAAGTTCATTTTCCCATCTAGAAAACCCCACACTGTCACCTTGAGTACTAGATGAGTCCAACAAACACCACAATTTCATAAAGACATCCAACTCCAAATATAACTCATAACAAGTATTTGTAATCTCTAGCCTAAGTGCCACCATGGTGTGCACGCTGTCACTTTCACACACATGGGGAGAGCAGAGATCTATTAAAGCACTTGAGTAGCAAGGTAGATCTACTTGATTACAAATCTCATGATCACAATATGATCATGCATAGAGAGAGATGAACACATAGCTACCGGTAGAACCCTTAGCCTCGAGAGAGAACTACTCCCTCCTCATCATGGGAATCAGCAATGGTGATGGAGATGACAGTGGAGATCGATGGAGATGGCTCCGGGGGAACTTCCCCGTCCCGACAGGGTGCCGGAACAGAGACTTTCTGTCCCCCGAATCTCCCCTTTGGTGGCGGTCGTGCTGCAGAACTTTTCGTGGCTGGAGGCTGGACGACCTAGGGTTTTGGTATCGGGAGGCTCTTATAGGCGAAGGAGGCAAGGTCGGTGGGCGGCCAGGGGGCCCACACCACCTGGTGGCACGGCCAGGGCTAGCCCGCGCCACCACATGGTGTGGCCAGGCCCTGGCCCTCCTCCGTCTCGTATTCTGGCTCCGTGAGTCTTCCGGTAAAATAGGAACTTTGGCTTTTGTCCCGTCCAATTCTGAGAATATTCATTTTCTGACTTCCTGGAACCAAAAACAGCAGAAAACAGGAAACTGGCACTGTGGCGTCTTGTTAATAGGTTAGTCCAAGAAATCATATGAAAAGTACTCCAAAGTTGGAACAAAACACAAGAAAGTAGATAAAACCAAGCATGGAACATCAAAAATTATAGATACATTTGCAATATATCAACATCCCCAAGCTTAACTCCTGCTCGTCCTCGAGTAGGTATGTGATAAAAAGAAAGAATAATTTTTGAGGTGACATGCACCATCAAAGATTTGATCAAAGTATTTGTAAAACATTCAAAGCTGGGATCATAGTACTTCAATCATAACATGAAAGACAAAGTTCTAACAATAAGACAAAGACACTATGATGCAACATGAAAAGGCATAAACAAAAGATTCATGAATAATAATGCTTTGCAAGACATTTGTTTGTTTCACATAAAGAAAACATAACATAGTAGCATTCAGCTTGTCCCTCATAGAGTAGCAAATATAAATGCATAGGACACCTTCAAAGTTCATAAGAGTGACTAGATACAAATAGTTTAAAACAAGCAATAACAAGTTATGCATCAATCAACTAGTCTTGGGACAATGCACATAGAACTAAGAATGGCCACTATGCTCTCAAAGTAGGTGCATAAAGGTAGAAGGTGGAGACTCAATATAAAAGTGGAAGAAAGGCCTTCATAGAAGGAAGTAGGGATTCAAGTCTCATAAAGAGCTTCCAAAAATTATGGTAATTATAGCTTTCAGCTCTCATTGCCCCTATCATAAGCATCTTGAAGTGATTAAGGTTAAAGTGAACAAACTATGGTGTACATGCTTGACGAAGTATAAGTCAGAAATCTCATGTCCCTTGTATACGAGGGCCGCTCCTCATGCTACTCAAGTTTAGTCACCGGTAAGTTCTTGTCATCGTAAGTACATGTGTATCATAGAGAACCGCCAACGGGGTACCCCTTGCCCGATGATACGGAAGAATCCCCATATCAAAATGACAAGGCAAGCAGACAACGAGCATCTCACCATTCTTCTTATTTACCATGGGAATATGGTGCTTTTTCTCTCTTTCCTCTTTTCATGATCTCATTTTTTTTCTCCTTTTCTCTTTTTTCTCAATATAGGACTCTTTTTTTATAAGAAGAATGCTTCATAAACAGCTCATTATGGTTACGATGCAGGTTTCCACCATGTCAGCATGGATTAGACCAGCGGCCCAGGCGTTTCTCTAACACATATACATAACTCCATGGACTTACAAGCTCCCCTTTCATTTCACACCGACGACATCCATATACAAAAGAGCATGATATCAACTAGGTACAAGTACCAAGTGCAATGTTGAAAGCGTTCCCCATGAAAGCATGGTTCTGCTAATTCCCAACAAATAAGTGCAAGCATATACAACATAGACGACACAATGGTTGAAGTTTATTAAGGGCAAGAAAAGTAAAGTGTGCCATCAAGTTCGTGATAGATTTAATCACTAGTTTTCTCATAACAAGTTTAATTTGGAAGGTAAACAAAAGCATGAATATACTTGGAATAACATAAGCTAGTAGGTAGGTATGGTGGACTCTTTGGAATAACTTGGTTTAGGGAGTTGGATGCATGAGTGGAACTCATACTTGGTTATGGAGGCTAGCAAAAGACTGGGAGCGACAAACTAAGAGAGCAATAATGGCCATAATCATGCAGAGCGACAAAACATCATTGATCAAAGCATAAAGTGATACTACAAGTTGAAAACTAAAGGATCATAAAGGCTTATGGTGACTTGAGATAGTCATAACATGGTGTGAGCATGTGCCAAGTCAACCCAAATAAAGCATCAAAGGAGAATACCACTATACTATGCTTTAATATGCTAAAACAACGCATGATTCATCCAAGGCACATTAAGCAATCTCAATTGTTTATAACAAGTCATGGTACAACAAAGAATACTAAGCATAAAGCTAAAACAATATCAAGCATGGCATGACAAAGCATAGGCCACAGTCAAAAACGAGCTCTTTTTACCACATAAGCATGAAGTTTCCTACTCTTTTCCAATCTAAACCAAACTATTTGAAAACCAATGTATGAAAGAGGGGGTCCAACCAATTTATTCAGAAAACTAAGCAAACCAGGCAAACTAAAAACCAAAACAAAAACAAAAAAGAAGACGCTCCAAGAACAACACAACTGTGCATGAAACAATAAAAATGAAATGTTTGGAAGAAACCTGGAATTTTTATTGATGAAGAAGGGGATGCCTTGGGAATCTCCAAGCTTTGACACTTGTACTTCTTGGATATTTCTTGGGGTGACACGCGTGGCATCCCCAAGCTTGAGCTTTTGTCCATTCTTCATCTCATTACTCATTCCTTCCATACACCTGAAATTTTTCCTTCATACAAAACTTCACACAATCTCATTAGCAACATTAGTGCACTTAAGATAAAAAAGTCTCAAGTTTCAGTTCTAAGACCAAATAAACTTCCATTAGAACACTATCTACTGTAGCACTTCCCTCAAAAAGCTCAATTCCCCAAAAGAACTAAAAAAGGAACCAACAAGAAGCAAATGCATAAAATGGCAGAAATCTGTCAAAATAGACCAACAGGTAAAGACGAATTTTTTCGAAGACCTTATGTTGCTCAAATCAAAAAGTGTTGAACTAACGAAAGTTAGATAACAACCTGGGGCAGAAGCACAAAAATTTACTCCTCAAACGGATGTACAGAGATTTTACATGAATTTTTACGGTGAAGCACAGAAATCTGTTTCGGGACAGCAACTTTCCCAATCATTACTTCTCTCTTATTAGAGGTTACTCTTGGCACAAAAAGCAAATAAAAAGGATAAGGAGCAGTAATTACTGAGGTAATAACTTCCAAGACTCATCTAAAACTTGTGGGTTATCTCCCAATAAGTACTTTTCTTTAACGCCTCTAAGTTAGGCATGATAGTTTGAGAAGATGCTCACATAGGAAATATGAATTGAAGTAAAAGAGAGCATCAAGAAGCAAATTCAAAACACATTTAAGTCTAACCCACTTCCTATGCATATGAATCTTGTAAAGAAACAAGTCATGAAAGCACAAATCAACAAGCATAGGAAAGCAAAACAAGTGCAACTTCAAGACTTTAAACATAAAGAGGGGAAACTTAATAATGTTGAGATACATAAGACCATGTTTCCCTCTCTCATAGTAACTTTCAGTAGCATCATGAATAAAAGTAACAATATAACTATCACAAGAAACATTCTTATCATGAGCCATATGCATAAAAGAATTAATACTCCCCACATAAACATAGTCATTCTTATTGATTGTAGTGGGAGCAAATTCAACAAAATAGCTATCATTATTATTCTCATCACCATAATCATCAAATATAGGAGGCATATTGTAATCATAATTAATTTCCTCCTCAATAGTAGGTGGACTGAAAATATCATATTCATCATTGTAATCATCATATATTGGAGGTTTGGTATCATCATAAGCAATAGAATAGCTATCTTCCAAAGCTGGGGAACTAAAAGGATCATTTTCATAAAAACTAGCTTCCCCAAGCTTAGACTTTTCCATAGCATTAGCAATAATGGTGTCCAAAGAATTCATACTAACAACATTGCTATTAGCATGCAAATAAAGTTCCATAGGTTTTTTATTTTTCTCTTCAAACACTTCATGTCCTAACTCAAGATAAATACTATAAAGCTCTCTAATTTTGTTGTTGTTTTCCATTAAGCCTAACTAGTGAAAACAAGAAACAAAAAGACAAAATTGTAGAATCTAAAGGAAATAACTTCGAGCACTCACACCAGAAAATAGGCATTTGCCGTGGAAGGTTCTTCTTCTTTAATCCTCCGGTGTGAATACCTTTTACCTTACCTCCCCGGCAACGACGCCAGAAAATAGCTTTTCTGGTGCAGTGTTGACGTGGGAGTTTCTTCTTCTTTGTTCCCCGGCAACGGCGTCAGAAAATAGCTTGATGTCTATGCACTTCTATTCTTGTAGACAGTTGTTGGGCCTCCAAGTGCAGAGGTTTGTAGAACAACAGCAAGTTTTCCCTTAAGTGGATCACCCAAGGTTTATCGAACTCAGGGAGGAAGTGGTCAAAGGTATCCCCTCTCAAGCAACCCTGCAATCAAGATACAATAAGTCTCTTGTGTCCCCAACACACCCAATACACTTGTCAGGTGTATAGGTGCACTAGTTCGGTGAAGAGATAGTGAAATACAAGTGGTATGGATAATTTTTAGTGGTAACGGTGATAGAAAATAGCTTGAAGGCGTAGAAAAGACTAAAGTAAAACTGGAATAAAGATAGCAGCAAGCAAACATGCAATAGATCTAATAGCAAATGGTGTTTCAATGCTTAGAAACAAGGCCTAGGGATCATACTTTCACTAGTGAACACTCTCATATAAATATATCATCTTTATGATACTACGCTGAACTACTCTCCGGTTGGACACTCTAATCCATGATAGGGCTATAACAGCACACCTCAAAGTTCATTTTCCCATCTAGAAAACCCCACACTGTCACCTTGAGTACTAGATGAGTCCAACAAACACCACAATTCATAAAGACATCCAACTCCAAATATAACTCATAACAAGTAGTTGTAATCTCTAGCCTAAGTGCCACCATGGTGTGCACGCTGTCACTTTCACACACATGGGGAGAGCAGAGATCTATTAAAGCACTTGAGTAGCAAGGTAGATCTACTTGATTACAAATCTCATGATCACAATATGATCATGCATAGAGAGAGATGAACACATAGCTACCGGTAGAACCCTTAGCCTCGAGAGAGAACTACTCCCTCCTCATCATGGGAATCAGCAATGGTGATGGAGATGGCAGTGGAGATCGATGGAGATGGCTCCGGGGGAACTTCCCCGTCCCGACAGGGTGCCGAAACAGAGACTTTTCTGTCCCCCAAATCTCCCCTTTGGTGGCGGCCGTGCTGCGGAACTTTTCGTGGCTGGAGGCTGGACGACCTAGGGTTTTGGTATCGGGAGGCTCTTATAGGCGAAGGAGGCAAGGTCGGTGGGCGGCCAGGGGGCCCACACCACCTGGTGGCGCGGCCAGGGCTAGCCCGCGCCACCACATGGTGTGGCCAGGCCCTGGCCCTCCTCCGTATCGTATTCTGGCTCCGTGAGTCTTCCGGTAAAATAGGAACTTTGGCTTTTGTCCCGTCCAATTCTGAGAATATTCATTTTCTGACTTCCTGGAACCAAAAACAGCAGAAAACAGGCAACTGGCACTGTGGCATCTTGTTAATAGGATAGTCCAAGAAATCATATGAAAATTACTCCAAAGTTGGAACAAAACACAAGAAAGTAGATAAAACCAAGCATGGAGCATCAAAAATTCTAGATACATTTGCAATGTATCAAGGCCTTCTTCATCACCATGCAAGCCTCCGGTGTGATGCGTGAGTAGTTCATCCTTGGACTACGGGGCCATGTAGTAGCTAGATGGTTGGTTCTTCTCCTTTGTGCTACCATGTTTAGATCTTGTGAGCTCCGTTCATGATCAATATCATCTATTTGTAATCTTACATGTTGTGTTTGCGGGGATCCTATGGATATTGAGATGCTATTTCAGATTGATTATTGATTCTATCATGTCTTTATTATTTGTGATCTTGGATGCTCTTCGTTGTTAGTAGATATCTTGGCCGAGTAGATGCTAGCAACTCCAAGAGGGAGTATTTATGCTCGATAGTGGGTTCATGTCTCTAGTAATCTGGGGAAGTGACAAAAATCTCTAAGGTACTAGATGTGCTATTGCTACTAGGGAGAAAACAACAATCCTTTGTTCATAGAACGATCGTATTGTTTAGTTTACACGCAATGCGTAATGCAATTATTTGTTGCTTGCAACTTAATACTGGAGGGGGTTCGGATGATAACCTGAAGGTGGATTATTAATCATAGATGCAGTTGGATTATGGTCTATGTATAATATTGTAATGCCCAATCAAATCTCATAGGAGTCAAGATGATTAGTATATGCATGTATGCTTTCTCGATATTTGTCAATTGCCCCGCTGTAATTTATTCACCCAACATGTCATCTATCTTAAGGAGAATCACCACTAGTGAACTATGGACCCCGGTCCTTTCTTTTACCATCAATCTATAACTGTTTACTATTTTCTGTTTACTTTCTGCAAGCTATTACTTTTTTCCACACAATACGTTTAATCCTTTGTTTTCAGCAAAACTGGTGAGATTGACAACCTCACTATAAGTTGGGGGCAAAGTTCTGTGATTGTGTTGTGCGGGATTCGAAGTTGGAAACAACACCTTGGAGGTGTTTCCTTGCTTCTACTAGTTCGATAACCTTGGTTTCATAATTGAGGGAAACTTACTGCTGTGCTCATCATACCTTCCTCTTTGGGTTCCCGAACGAGCTCGATATCAACCACGAGTCAGCAATCTTCTCGCATGCATTAGCTTGTCGCCGGTTTTCTCCTGCATCAGGCTGCCGCATTGGGCGCATCCCCGTGGAGTCCCCATCGAGTATCGGGTACCCATTGTTAGCAGGGACGGGGGTGTTCCTCCCCCTCCCTCCGGTAGCATAGCGGGGACGGGGACTAGCGGGGGTTGAGGCGGGGACCGTTGAGTCATCCCTGACAATCCCCGTCCCCATTGCCATCTTGAAATCCAACGTGGCGCGCGTTCCTGGTGCCGTCGGCCTAGCCCATGTGTGGCTAGGGCTGCATGGAACTATCAGATGGTTTCTTGGGTTGCCCGAGTTGCCGGGCAATAGTTGGGGCCTACCGGCGCAGGCTTTTTTGTTCGTAGCTCCCAACGGCCGTTGGGCTCCGGGCCAGGGAGCGTTGGTGTAGATGCTCTGATCTAAGAGCATCTCCAAACGACGTCCTGGAAGAGTCCCAACAACGTCCCTCTGCCAAGAGCTCCAAACAACGACCGATAAGGGTGCCCGTTCGATCGTTTGGGTAGCGCTAGCACGAGAGCACGCCTTTGAGGCGCGTCTCTCCCTAGCCGCGAGCCTCCAAATAGGCTGCCTATGTGATTTTCAATTTTTCATGGCTAATTCTGACAAAATAATAAAGTCTCGGACATTCAAAATCCTAGCCACCAAAACACCGTTTAAGTCCGGCCACATATTTAAGCAGCAAAATGCATAGTGCGATACTACTCGATGGTGGACGCCAGCTCTTTGGCGCCTTCGGCAGCATGGCAACGACGGCGTGGCTTGGCGAACGCGGAGGCGGCGGCTCTATGGGAGAAAGTCAGGAAACTAGAGTGATGGGACGGGAGAAATAAATTGGAGTGAGGGGAAAAAATAGACGCACAATGATATTAATGTGTTGTTGCGAAGGCTGGCTAATGACATGTGCTTTATGTCCGGCGTGCCCAAATGGCTCCGAGTAGCTCAAGGACGGCTGAGCGCGATAGACAGAACTCGGTGTTGGGAACATGGCTAGGAATGATCCAATATCAGCTTAGAGAGCCCTTTAGGCTGGCGGCTGGAGATGCTCTTACTCCTTGATGATCTGTAGAAGATTCGATAGTGATGGCCTTCTCGATCCGGTTTTTTCCAGGAAACAGAACGTGCATTTGCCTGGCACGCTTCGTTCCTACTTCCAACTTTGTGAAGGCCTTCGAATTCAAATTAACAGGGTTAGTGCAACCGCCTGGCAGTTCAAAGTACGAATTAACGTTGCAAGGTACAGACTTGTTATCTTAAGGTACCTTAGCCTGGAAGAAATCATAGTGTCCACATATCATGTACCCCGGCAGTTAAAAGAAAAAGGAACCCGGTCTCTTTTGATGGGCCTAACACCTTCTCTATGCAACGGAATAGAACACGTATGATTAGCTAGACATGGATATGCTTTCTGTTAGAATAACCAATACTACACGAGGAGGAATGTTTCAGCGTAGCGTCGTCGTTTGTGGAAGGGACCATAGATTAAGAGGAAGAAAGCACATGCATAGCACGTGACTTAACAAGTATAGTCATGTAGTTTAATTATAATCACTTTTTCGAGAAGGATTAAGATATATTTCAAAGTTAGAAGTTTTGACTTACACATTATTTAAAAATAAGGTGTCTAGTTAATTATCTAACAGCCGGGTGAAACCATACAACAACGCAAACACCAGGGACCACAACCACACTCGCCACAAAGCCAAGCTCGCCTGGAAAACCAAAGTCAAACTCAAAACACCACTCCGGCAACACCACGTGACCTTTCACCACCGCCAGAGACAAGAAGTCGTGCCTGCCATGACATGGAACGCTCGTGCCTGCTGTGACATGGAACGCTCGAATGCAGATGAAGAAGCCAACCCTCCAAGGAGTTGTGCCAAAGTGACATTGACGACCAACATCGAGGGCAACCTCGTCGTTTGCACGACACGAGGTCGATGCCCTCAACGCTGCCAAGGACTCGGGGCCACCGCCTTGACATCCAGCTGCTCTGACATGTCCAGCGGACTGCCAACACCATCTTAGGAGACCATTATCCTGACATGCCACTGCTCGCACTCAAGTCACGACGCCACACGACTTATCCACTCATAGCCCTAGCTGCATAGGGACGATTGCTCCCATACAATGGCCGACGCACCAACATATAGGGTCACCGTCCCGGCCTAAAAGTCAAATCGCCTCTGCTGAGACGTGTCGGCCGAGCCGAGAAACTCACCGCCCTGGCGACAGAAGATTGCCACCCAAGCCAAGCCAAGCAACGACCCCACGCCATGAATCTGCTGCCCACCATGGTTCCCGAGACCGCCACCTTGACTCACAACCATCATCCACTCGGAGTAGTTGTCCCGAAATCCACCAACCTAACAACCAGAGAAGCATATGGAAAACAACTGATTGTAGTCCTCCAAGAAGGTAGCGACTGTCGTCGCCGTCAACTCCACAAGCCGGAGATAGGGATTTCTCCCAAAGATCCAAAATTCCCATGGAAGGAGGAAACAAAGCTCCACGACAATGTCTCCAAGGAGGGGAAAGATGTCAAGGTGCCACCGTTGTCGGGACCAACCAAATATCGAGGCTCGACTTACCTCCGGATCTCTACCTCGCCCAACCGAGAACAAAGAAAATCTGAACGGATTTTTGGACACAAAAACGCCTAAATTACCAGGGCACTCCCGTTGCACATCGTTTCTCCATCGAGGCCCACCAAGCATCACATTGCGACTCACCTGCCACAAAACCTCAAGCTGCGACGACCAAAGCCACGACCTCCTTGCTGGACATCAATCCCGAGGCCGCTGCCCTGGCTTCCTCCAAGCAACCAGAAGACCGGCACCTACAGCCCCTAGTAAGCACACCATCATAGTAGCAATGCAGAACCACCACACACAGCACTAGGACAATGTGACACATGGAATAGTCGTGCACGACCATAGCTGCCCGACCCATACCGGACCTTGGTCGCCGGCAGCAGTTGCGCACCTACGCCAAGTGGCCACCTCCACCACTTGCTGCACCACTCCGCTCCTAGCCACTTCGCCGCGCCTCGCCCCTCCAGAAGCTCTGCAGCTCGTCGTCGCCGCAGCCCTATCCACAACGAGAGAGGAGTCGGGACGCATCGCTCATCACACCCACTGCAATCTCCCCTGGACCACCTTTGTAGGTTAGAGCCGCCGCAACCCCGAGCTCCCCGTGGGCCACCTTGGAGGCCAGGGCTACCGCCACTGCGGCAAGGCCAGCAGCGGTGGCGACAGATGGGTGCCAGGGGAGAGGATACTCCTGGCGGCAGATGGGTCCAGGGGAGAGGACCGTTCGGCGGCGTGATTGGGGTACCTCCATGTAAAACATAATAAAAATTACAAAATTCTTGGACCATCTAACGACCACTATCGCCTGAGCGAGCTTCGCGTCGTTATCGCTACTCCACAATACAAACTGCCCACGCGCACTAAATCTCCACTAGTGAAGAATACCAAAAGAAGACATCAAGTCTTGAGAAGCAATGGTTTCCTAACACTAGTATAGGGATAGAACCATTACATCTTTACTCCATAAGATTTGTTTTTAGTCGTCACTCCTCTATCGTCACTAATAAAATATAAACCTAACAAAGAAGATAGCAAACCAACGTCCGTTCTATAAATTTCTATCTTTATATCTACTCCCTCCGATCCAAATTAACTGACTTCGATTTGTCTAGATTCAGATGTATCTAGACATGTTTTAGGGCTAGATACATCCGAATATAGGCAAATCCAAGTCAATTAATTTGGATCGGAGGGAGTATCACTAAGGTGTTTGGATTTTGCAAAAATCCATAGACATGCAGAAGAGAAATGCTTTGATCGTATTTTTCGGACACATTTGACATGGCGCTAGAACCTTGTTCGGAGACACGAGGCTTCCAGTCACATATATACCTGGGCATGTTCTGATCCGGGCCTAACAAAGCCCGCCCGCACAAATCCCAGGCCCGAGCCTAGCCTGGCCTGGCTGTCAGGCCTAAAAACTCGGCCTGAGCCCAGCCCGCCGCTATGCAAGTTTCTCCGGGCCGTCGAACTCACAGAGGAGGAAACGTGACGAAACTTAAACTGCGAGTGGTTTGATCTAGTGTTTCTCCATGGCTCCTCTTAAGTCTTAATGCAAAGTGTAAGACATTGCTAAGCTTGCGATTTTTTTTTAAATAATACATTTTTTAATGAATTTGAGAAGTGTTGCACGAATTTAGGATTTTACATATCTAGGGCTTTGTCGGCCTGGGCCTCGCCGAGTGGAGCCAGTCGGCCTGGGCCACGCCGAATGGGCTCTCGACTGACGTGCAAACTAATATCGGCCAGGTGGTAGACCATTAGTCCATTCGGTCAGGGCGTTGCCGACTGGGGCTGGTCCAATCGTCCAGGCCGAAGCCGACTGTTCCATTCGGTTAGGCCGAGGCCAAATGGATCAGTCGGCGTGGCCTAGACCAAATGGATTAATCGGCTAGACCCAGGCTGAGTACACCTAATTCGGCTTACCCCTGACCAAATCCTGCATGATCAATGCACCAATTTTCGGTTCCCACCGTTTATCTCCCGCTAGCCAATTCCCGCCACTATTTCCCACCATATTTTCTCCCGCCAGCCGATTCCTACCACTATCTCCCACTGTTTTTCCCGCCTATTCTTCCCATTGCCTCTATAAATCCGTGCACCGAGATGTTCTCTCTTCAACCAGTTCATCAGTTCCTCCTCTTTTTCTCGCATTTCTTCTCCTCTCCATCATGAGTGTGCCTTGTTTGGACCCAGAGTATAGGCCTAGAAAGATAAAAGATGCTAGGTTGCCACAAGGGGTGACACACAAGCGATGTTGGTGCGGCCACTTCGCTAAGGTCAAGGAGTCGATCGATTTCTCCACCTACATGGGCATGAAGTTTTTCAAGTGTCCCAACTACGATGCAAGCCTGTCCCGGCAAGCAAGTTCGTCGTACGAGAGGCCACCGGTATGTTTCCAGAGCATGGTTAATATGAAGAGTAATATGCACCGGAGGTCCTAAAAGTTTGGAGGACACCGTATGCAGGTCCTAAAAGTTTCAACTCGTGTACCGGAGGTCCTAATTCTTACTTAGTTATGCGCTGCAGGTCCTAATTCTCAGCTACAGTCTGGCTACAGTGCACATGAATCTGATAATTAGGACGTCCGGTACATGAGTCCAAACTTTTAGGACCTACATACGGTTTTATCTAAACTTTTAGGACCTCCGGTGCATATTTCTGTAATATGAACCATTCACGTTATTATGTGTTCTTTTATTCATTCCATTGATTTGCTTGGAGTCTCCTACTCCACTTTGCAAGTGGTACCATTGGATTGACACGGAGCAGCTAGCTTGGGCCGCGAAAGAGTGTCATGATAGGAACCGAGCTGTGTGGGCTGCCTTTCACAAAGAGGAACGTGCCGAAAGGATGATTATTGCTCATTTCCAATCTTCACCTCATGCGTCCTTAGCTCATTAACACACCCAAACTTATTTGTGGATAACCGCACCTCAAACCTTCTTTCTTCATTATCGATGGCCACGATAGTGTGTGTCCGAGCTTTTTCCATGTTTTTATCCATGTACTCCATAATATTTTCACAGAAACATGTGATCGGATTGTTCAAGATATGCAACTGAGCTCTCTGTCGTCTGTCTCTGAAATATTTGATCGTGCCATACAAAATACCCTCGACAATGGTTGTAAGTGGCAGAGCCCTGCTACTAAGGACAAAGTTATATGACTCAGCTAGGTTTGTAGTCATGACACCATACCTAGCTCCATGGGTGTCATGTAGCAAAGACCACCTCTCCAAAGACTCGTGCTCTATCCACTGTTGGAAGTTTTTAATCTGTCTCCCGTGCCTTCTCCTAGTACCAGGCGGATCAAATCCTGGCAAGTCACAAAGCCCTACAGGATCTTCCTCCACATGGGCTTCTCTAGTAGCAGCCTGGGTAGCCACTGTTGTTTGATGTGCAGCTATAGCTGCGATTTGGCCCGCTTTCCTCGCTCTGATATGTTTCTGAGTGAAGTCATCGAGATGTGCACGTATAAAATCATACTTCCATTCTTGGTTCTGCTTGCACAACTTTTGAAAAGATTCATCAGGTTCTTGTTCCTGAACTATGAGAAAAAATTAGCTCCCAAATGACACATGCACCAACAGCTCTGCATGTCGAGCCAAGGTATTTGTTCTTCAGGCTCTGGCTGTGTCAAACGCTTGACACATTTAGTATACATGCATGCCTATCATGACTGGTGCACACATTAGGCTTATCTTTCACAACTGCTATCTTGAGCTGCCTGAAAAACCATGTCCAGCTTTTAGTGTTTTTTCCCTCGACAAAAGCAAAGGTGAGTGGGACAATTCGGTTGTTGTCGTCTTGACCAATGACGGTAAGGATCTGACCCTTATACTTGTCAGTGAGAAACGTACCGTCTATATATATATAACTGGTCAATAATAAGTTAAAGCTTGGATACATACAGAGAATGAGAAGAACACTTGATGAAGCACCTTTATGGATGGATCCTCTGGTATCACATAGTGTTGGATGTTGACATAGGTGCCTAGGTTCCTAGCCTGCAGTGTAAGGAGTTGTCTGACTACAGAGTCATACACGTCTATGAATGAACCAAATCTGTCCTCAAGAGCCATTTGTTTTTCCCTCCAAGTCTTGCCGTAAGAAATGTTGTAATTAAACCTGACCCTTACTTTATTTATTATAGCCTTCACTTCCACCGCTTTGCTCTCCACTATCTCCGTGTATTACAACCGATCTAGAAGCGTGAACGAGAGATTATAATGAACTGTAGGGATAGATGAAAGCTGACACATGTGCATCACCATGTCGCTCACCAACAAATTTGTGTTATATTTAGGAAGATATCCATGCACCCTAGCTGGATAATTTATATCCACGCATTCCGTTGTAAAATATTTTTTATTTCACATGCACCCTAGCTGGACAATTTGTACTGAGAACCCTCTGTGTAAACAATTCCCAAACAATGACTGCATCTTGCAAATATTTCTTGTCTGGATATCTAGCACCCTGCATAATTTTATTCTTGTGATATTCCCACGCATAATCATGACCGTCATTAACTGTCATGACATCCGAGATGTTTTGATTTCAGGATGCAGGAATCGGCATGTTCTCTCCGTTGCCTTCTTCATCAGAACCATCTGAATCATCAGAATCACCATTTTCATCATCCATGTAATCCTCATCCTCCATCAAGTCCTGCATGTGCCCACCTTCCTCGCCCGCATCTACATCTCCACTATCATATCCTCCACCTACATCATGACTGCTCTGCCCTAGTTCGTAACCACCTCCTCCTCCTCCTATCTGACTATTCTGCTCTGATTCATAACCACCATCTTCAGCATTGGATATAGAGTATATCCCGCCACTAGATTCAACACTATGGCCAGCACCGTGTCCACCTTCTGATGCTTGCGGATCGATCTTCTTCAAGACAGAAAGCACTAGTGCAACAGGGTGTATGTGCCTGTCCTAACAACCTTTTAACCACTTAAACCAGTCTCCGTTATGATCTACATGCTTCAAAATCCAGAAAATATTCTTGGTCGACTTTGTCCATAATGCTTGGACACTCATGGTGTATGTTTTAAGATTATATCCTAACCGTCTGTCAACCATTCCTTCAACTGACTAACACTCTAGGTTTGAGGGGCAGTCAAATCCAATTCCGTGGAATGAAAGTCACACAAATATGCTCCATAATCATAGTATTGAATATTACTAGGACCGTAGTAAAACACGAACTTCACTACATTCGACATCTCTACTGACATAAAAAATTAAACTAAATACTTAATTATCGACAGTGCGTAAATACATGTATAACTATCCGCAAATATTCTAAATAATATAATAATAGCCTTCCTAATATTTCTACAAATCCACCTGCCAAATTTTAGAATGACCAAAAATACTAACTAAACCACCAGACTAAATTTGAACACTAATCCAAATCCCAATTATTCTAATGGCCTCTTAACCACAGCCCGAGTAGCCGTATAACCATATACACTAACTGTGATTAACGAGGGATTCGAGTTTACCCTTGAAGCATGAGAAGCCACTCGGTACAACAACCTCGGTTCACTAGACAAGCAACACGACGTAGTTCATACAACCCCTAGTTCCAACCTCCACCGAATCACCACCATTACCATTGCTCCACCACAGCACCACCACCATTCCTCCAAAAAAACCACACCAAACCGAGTCCCAAGCTAACCCATCAGTAGATCGGGCTTCATCTACCTATCTAGTGGTTTTAGACAGAAGATTTGGTGGTTAATCTGGGCTAAATCAGAGAAATTTGGTGCAGGAAACGTGAGGTTCGTCGGCTGGAGAGAGAGGACGCAGCGAACAACGCAAGGAAGAAAGAGCTGTGCAGGATGGGCTCACGTGGCGTGGTCCTCGGAGGCTCTTTTCGGCCAGGGCGTGGCTGAATAGGGCTATCAGCTAGGGCGTCGCCGAGTGGGCAAATCGACCAGCGTGGGCCCCGCGGCCCCACAAAGCTACATGCATTCGGTCACATCATCGTTGAGTATCGATGAATCGACCTAGCCCACACCGATTAGGCTACTCGGTCAGGGCATGGCCGAATGGATCCGAATCGGCCTGGCCGAAGCCGAAAAACCCCCTAAATCTGTAAAATCCTAAATTCGTGCAACACTTCTCAAATTCATTAAAAAACTTATTACATAAAAAACCGCGCTAAGCTTAAGGTCCCATTCAAATCGACCGCGCACGTTATACTTTACTTCTACAAGGGTAGGCTGGGTTGATGTTGTACATGGGTGTTGTGTACCATATTTTACATAGCATTCAACCTTACTCGAAAAGTGCTGGACCTCTTTGATTCAAATAATGTTTACAAAAAGTTTGGAGGGTTTTGATCCTTACAATACAAAAATATCCTCCATAGACGGTGAATTTTTAGGGCGGCATAAGCAAAAAAGAACCAGTAAAAGTTGGCTACGTGACGGATGAACTATCGTGACACCATTTTTTCACGGCAGCTAATTAGACGTCGTGACACATAGGGTACCGGTGGATTTTATTGTCGTGGTTGGTGTCCAAGTTGGCCGGCGTATTTTAATGCCGCGGTATATGGATGTAGACATTGCGATATGCACCGTCCGTTGCAAGCGCCGTTAACTAAGTGTCTAACAGTGGAAAATGGTCAAGAACATCCCATTGAATAGTTTGGTTTGTGTCACTGACTTGGCTGGACCACCACCGAGCCGAGCCTTGTCTTCATATCTAGCTCTCCTCTCTGAAACCTCCCTCGGGACGAAACTTCAGCTTGTGAGTGGCGGAAACATAGACTATGGAGGCGCCCAGTGATAGCCTCATCGGACGTCGGGTAGAGAGCTAGATTGCGAGATGTCGATACATGCATCGATTATACTCCCTCCATTTACAATTAGATTGCACCATGCTTGCCGTTTGTTTGATCAAGATCTGATTTGGAGATTTTTTGATCTTACGTATGGCTGTTTTCCTTTTGAAGATTCACCCAATGTATCTGTGGATATCTATGATCCGGATTGGAATGGAGTTGCAAGTGCAGTTTACCACCACATCGTTATGTGGTGTGCGACAGAACGAGGCCAAGGACACCGGCCGCAAGTTCTACATGTGCTGCCATGAGAAAATGACATGTGATTTCGTGACATGGGTTGATGAAGAGCACGAATCGATAGTACTTCAGTGCACTTTAATTCATATGTGGTGCAAGGTCAAAGCAAATGAAGATTTGAACACGCCACGAAAAAAAGTATGCAAGAAAAGATGTACTAAGAAAAAAGATCTAAACTTGATTAAGAAGCAGTTCAACAGTATTTTTAAAGATTTACTGTTGATTAGGAGTGAACTAACCGACTTAGTTGAGCATATGTAATAAGTAATACCGGTGCCGTTTACCGTGTATGTATATTTGTAATTCCTACCAAAAAATTGAATGTTTATTTGCATCGACTGCTTTACCAAATCTGTAATAACTAATATTTGTATTGTTTAATGCCTCCTTTCCGATTATAAGGCTAAAACATACAGCAATCCCACCAAACGCACCAAGACACTCGATATATGCCCACCAATCCACCACCCACCTCCGGTTCACGCACAACCCAAACACATTCAGCAGATGAGCCTCACTCTCGCCGAGACTCCACCGCCCAGCCGACGCACACCTGCACTTAAATAGATACATCCCTCGTACCACTTCTCGTGAGATATTGAGCCACATATGTTTCTCGTCGCACTCACCGTGAGATCTCGAGCCGGATCTGTCCCTCGTGCCCCTTCCCGTGAGATCTCATGTCGGATCTGTCTGTCTTGCCTCCTGTAAGATCTGGTGCCAGATATGTTCGTCCTCAACGGAAAATACGGTCAGTATCCTTCCACTAATCTGTTTTTTGCGATCTGATCGATTGGAATTTGAGTGATTTTTTTACTGATTCGATATATTTTTCTTATTTGTAGGTTCGTTTGAGAAATATCGAAGACATGAAGCTCGTTTTAAAAAGGGAAAAAGGAATTAAAGGAAGACAGCAAGAAAATTCTATAAAAGAAGAAAATCATAGAAGAAAACAAGAGGCAGCTGGAGTTGCAGCTGGCTGATATACACTGCACATAAGATAAAGACAGAAGTAGATAGATTGAAGATAAAAAGAATTAGAAAATTTGCTCTAAAAAACGCAAACAATTTGCAACATATAACTTTTTGCATTATAATATTAGTAGCAATTGTGATAGTTAATTTTGGATCATATAAATGTATGTAATCTGTTTTATTGTGTAAATAAATATAATTTTATATGTTAATGTGTATTTAGTAAATTCTGAATTTAGTGAGAAATCGTATTTATTAATCACTAATTGCCATTAACTATTGTGCTGTTGGAAGGTACCAAACACGGCACAGTAATGCGCCGCACCTTGCAGTTATACGACACTATAGTTCCGTCGTCTTCCATAATATAATGAGATGCATACTTTGTCACACCGCGGAAGGTCTAGCTCGGCAAATCACGTTGTGCCGCGCCAAAAATATGTCGCCGTTGCACAATTCCCGATGCAGTTATCCCTGGCGTTTTTTTGCTGTGCTAGCGTGAGCGCGGTGATTTGGGTTGTTCCTCGGCGTCTATAAGTGCTAGCCCTCGAGCTTCATGTTAGGTGTATTTTCTATGTTGGTTGTTTGAGTGGGATATAATCCTAGTATAAAAATATGTCATATACATACACACTACCTTTTATGGAATTTTTTGCATCCACTTAAACCTCTTGAAAATAATTGTTGTTTTCCTTATGACACGATCAAGGACACCAAAATCTTGCGGGATTCAATGGACAATGTAATCACGTGTTTTTCATTCAGGGCAAATCCAACGGCGTCCCCCATTTTACAAACCGAAAGTATCCGATCTTATCCATTTGTGGTGGCCCGCGGACAGGCCGGAGGCCCATGTTTTCCTAGGACGGGCAACTACGCCCAATGGCGCCCCCAATTATCCGCGGATAGTCATGTTTTATAGCAAATACAATTCTAATTTAATTAAAATGGCAACATTACAAGGTAGATCTTGCGCTACAAGATTGAAATCTAGTAAAAACACAAACTAAAAGTACCACTACAAGGTGGATCTTGGTCCACTAGTTCTACAACCCAATAATCCTAGATGGCAGAGATATTCATCGTGCCGGATATCAGGCCCTCGGATGCCGAGGTAGCGGAAGTCATCGCTATTCATCGTCGCTGGAGAGCACGTCCTCGGTTGCCGAGGTAGCGGAAAAGAGCATCGTCATGCTGGTCCTGCAATCGAATGAGGTCCCACTCTTTCTTGAGAGAGTGGTAGACTTCCTTCTGCCTGTCGAGCTCCGCTGTAGCTTCTTCAAGGCAGTGGCTGCGTCGTTGGGGTTCGCTCGCACCTCGCAGATGTGCTCCAATAGGGCCTCGTCGAGGGCTCACATGCATTTCATCTCCAGCAGGAAGACGTCATCCAGGATGTCGCACCCGAAGGGGGCGGCCGATGGTTCAGGAGACGGGTCCTTGCCGCCATGCTGGGACGGAGGCCCATTCTCCGACCCCAGGGAGGGACCGATATCCGGCCTCCGGGAGGCAAGGTCGCGCCCCACGTCCATGTATCTAGGGTTTGGCGGCGGCGGGTGACAGCTGTGTGAATGTAGAGGGGCGAGATGTGAATGGGGCTAGTGTTGCCTGTGTGTGCCCTGCTTGGGGGCTCGAGCCATACAAGTAGATGCTTTCTCCAGACACGCATTGGACGTGTTTGGTAGCCTGCGTCCATATTTTGGCCCAGCCTGGCAGTGTTGTGGCTCACACTGCCAGCCTCATACAGGCCTCGGGCCATGAATGGCAGCCCGTTTGGTAGTCTGCATGTTTTTTCTGCATCCACGAAAAACAGAAATGTACCTATTTGCTTGCATGCATGCATCTATAAACACAAGCAAGCCATGCGTTTGGTTTCCTGCAGCATTGCTGATAGGGTTTCCTTTTTTTGGAGAGAGGTGAGGATACCACATAAACACAAACACAAACACAAACGTTGATCAACGATAGTTCACGACAGTGCACGGAAAAGGTCTAGCTCATCGGCTACACAAAAATCAGAACTACTTTTCATGTAGACAAAAGTCATCGCTGCTCCACGATCCTCCTGAAAGCTTTAGGGTGCTCAAGGCTCCTCTTGGCAATCTCGGCTTGACTGTAGTCGTAGATGACCACCTTGTAAACCTTTGGGTATATCTTCTTAAAGGTCAGCAAGTAACCGATCTTCAGGTCATGAGCTACTACAAAAGTGGCCCAACCTTGATCGAAGCAAGCTTTACCGTTGACATCTGAGATCGTGGTGTCCCATTGGCATCCAGTCGTCAGCTTGAGAGTGACCGTGTCAGGTACACTGTCCAAGTGTGGCCTGAATGCGTCTGGGATAGGAAGCAATCCTAGTGTAGGTGCTACCAACACATTGCAGAGCTGGGTAGGGCTCACTGCCTCATCCCAGTTGCCAACATTGGGAGGCATCCCAGATTTCTTGGCCCTCTTGTTGGAGCCATCGGCAGGCTCCTTTCCCCGACCATCGACGTTGACCGCCTGCAATGACTCACAAAGATAAGCAATAAACACAATGCAAATCAATGAACGCAATCCAAAGTAATGAACACAATCCAAAGAAATGAACACGATCCAAAGTAATGAACACAATCCAAAGCAATGAACGCAATCCAAAGCAATGAACAGAAAGCAAAGCAATGAGTCAGAAATTCGGTGCCTCATATTTGGAAATGTTGATCACACATAATGTGCCAATTGCATGTCACCTTTAGGGGTGGCGTGAGCGAACCAAATCATATGCACAAATACAGGGTTTGTACATACAACAAGGTTCGATCAGACATCTCTGAAGTTAGATTGTGTAAAAAGTGTAATCACCGGCGTAGCACACATACCAGGGACATAAGATCACAACAATCTAACATGTCTCCATAGATGATCCCTTAGTACCAAGGATCCTGCACAAAATTTCCTCTTTTGGCAAAAATACAAGGTGCTAAAGCCCATATGTAGAAAGTTGTTGCATGTGGAACTATCCTAATCATTGGCAATTCATAAAGGTGGAAAGATTGCCTCAGGTATAACCCTAACTATGACTGCATGTGGCAAGGGACGAACACCGGTTTTAGGGACGGGGTGAGTGAACCAGGAGTAGTGCACAAACCATTGAACACTCATCCTGGTTTAATCACCTCGCCCTAAAAGTGCCCTTGGCCATTGTAATCATTGGCAAATGGTCATCTAGGCCCCTTTATCAGATCTAGGTTCAATACTACCGAAGAAATATAGCACAAAGCAGACGACCTAGTCTCGATAATGTTACAACAGTAAACCCCCGAAATCAGGGAAAAAACCTTGAGTAGGGCATATCCGGGCAGATCTACAACGCATGCCATCTAGAACCCTAGCCAAGACCTTCTACGAGCAGATCTACTCGTCTAGATGTCTCGGGGAAAAGCTTACCGCCATGGTTTGGATTCGCCGCAGTTTCTCGAACGAAGACCGCCGCCTATGATGGTGAGCGACAGCCTCGACGCTGGAGTCTCCTCCCTCCAAGCCCTTCACCACCGGAGTCTCCTCCCTCTAAGCCCTTCACCGCCACCTCCCGGAACGGCACCGTCGAGTGGAGGGAGAGTCACCGCAGCGCACAGAAGAGAGTGAGCGAGAAAAGTGGGCGGTGAGGGGATTTATGGTGGTGGGCGAGAAGCGACGCGGTGTCTCCCTCCTCGTCTCCCACCAGTGCACCGTAAGCGCTTTTTTGTTGGCCCAAGCCAGGCCCCAGAAAAACGGCTGATTCGAGTGTTGTCTCTAGACCTGGCTTTTGCTTGCTTTAAGACGCGCGCGGGTCACAACATGGAGAGGCTGCAGACAACCAAACAGACCAATTTATGTCTAACTCGACCTGTCCGGAGGAACTGCAGGCTACCAAGCGGGTCCGTTACATCCGCTGGACCACAAAGTCGGTTCAAATTTGTGGCGAGAATACTGGGAAACTGCACGGACAGCGGCGGTCCATTTGCACGACGATGTTGGGCCTTGTCCTGTCCGGTTGGAGTTGTACTCCTGACAAAGTTCTTCACGGCAAAAAAAATGGTTGCTGCCTATTACCGTGACGAAAAGCAACATGGCTGTTCTAAATATGGCAGCGTTGGCGTACACAATAATGACGCGTGAAAAACATAAGTACCGTTTGACCAAATCACGAAAACGACCACCATATGCATGTGATCGCTGAACCGTGTCGCGTGGTACGGTAAGTGACACCCCTGCCCCCACCGCGCGCGCCATTATTAAAACTCACCTGATTGCTTTTTTGGCGCCTTTTTCTTTCCGCGTCCGGACTGCACTCCAATCCCGCCGGCCCGTGATTTCTGCCGCTTACGGAGTATGAGCAAATTAAGCCATCTTTTTTGAAGAAAAGAAGCTAATTTTAAGGTTCCCGACGAATTGAACTCTTTTCAGCTGGAAGTCAGAGGGCCATTGTTTGGTCAAAACAAACAGAGTGTCATTTTATATAAAGATAAAAGGACAGTAATGCTCCAAGTCCAAATCTGTCGCCGTGGCACGTACATATACCAGAACTTCTCCAGCTCGACATCTGCTTGTTTAGCAAACCACTATACTAACCACTAAAGACGATAGCAAAAAAAAAAAGTCCACCAAGACCATTTTACAGATCAGGATGCTATCATAGTGTCGATTCCTTTGGAACAGGCTCAATATAATGCACCTTGACCTTGTCGATTTCGTGCGTCCGAGAATAAATGGCGAACCAGCATCTTAGTTTGGTGTGCATTCCAGGATGAACGCCACCGACTCGCGCGATGGTTCACTTTACTTACTTTCTTCCAACATTTTTCGATTCGAAGATGGTCTAACGAATAGATTTATTTGCCTAACTTTAGCACGATTATGATTAGCACGCGCATGCATTTCTCTGTGCTGCGCCATCACTGCTAAATGCCAGGGACAAGACATCCAGTAGCCGTTAGTAGGCTCTCAACTACTGCCCACATAGTCATGGGCGGACGCAGCGTCCCTTTTCCCCGGCGCTCGCCGGGCTTCGCTGCCACGCGCCTCAGGCACGAGAACGATATTCCAGCCAAGAAAACCTGATCGACCAAGGGTAAAATCATAAATCATGTGTGCCGTGCCGGCCTGGAATTGTCCCTCGCGCAGCGAGCTAGCTACTTTGCTTCGTTCTGGAAAAGACGGGGTCCAGGCAACAGGGTGTACTCCCTCAGTGTTAAAATAGATGTAGAGATTTGTCAAAATTTAGATAAATATATATATTTTAAATAGCGTCTAGATTTATTTAAATTTTAACAAATATGCAACATCTAGAGAGAGTATAATATTTAAATCTGTTCGGACGTTTGCGTCTGACTGTTGCTATTCTTTTTCCTAGTTATTTCTTTTGTAGCGTGGCTTTCTCCTAGGGGAACAATATTGCTACTTTCTGTCCACGGACATGGTTCAACTTCTTTGAGAAAATTTCAACACTTAGGCAAGACTAGAAATGAAAAAAAACACTACTACTCGAATATTGTTTTACACTAAGTAGAATGCAAATTTATTTCTCATGGAAAAAATCTGATAGCTGGATTAACAAAATTCTCATAACTATGATACGAATACAATTTTTTATTAACTCAAAAATAATTCTAGAATTAGGGAAAAAAGACAAGATTGTCCCGTTTTCCCAACCTAGCCTAGGCAAGCCCACGATGGCAACAGATCAGTAGGCGGCTAGGAAGACCATGGACGGCGGAGGCCCAGCAGGTGGACCGCCTCCTGCTAATCCTTCGAGCAGTAGCAGGCATCCTAGACAGCAACGGCCAGGGGCCAGCTGCATCTGGTGGCCTCAAGCCCCGACGAGGCAACCAGTCGATCGACGACTCTGACTCTAGTAGGCTCATTAGGCTCGACTTCACCAAGAAGAAGACAAATTTGTAATGTCATGGATCAATGCCTCAATTTTAGTTCAATTTCTGTTTTTAACCTAATTTAGAACCATCGAACATGGTTTGCTCAATTTTACTTGAATTGCATTTGTTCATAAGTTCTTAAATAGTTGAATGACATGGCTTGAACCTTGATGTATTGATTAATCATTAATAAATTTGCTCTAATTTAATAATTAGGTGGTTTATATGTTGATACAATAAGCTTATCAACAACCACCATCATAAAAAATGTGGCAAATGAGGAGGAATAGGAACATAAAGAGGAGGATGCATTTAATCCGGATAAAATAGTGTGTGATCCTGCTCCTAGAAAACAAACCAATGATACCATGCGAATGCATTTGAACCGTTGTGAAGAAATATTTTCTAATGCTTATAATTTTTTGAGAATTTTTTTATCGCCTTGCGACGCGCCCAGACTTCGACAAATTTATGGGTCCACCACAACACATAGTGCATCAATTTCATACCAATGGGGCCTCTGCCATGCCACCCTAGCTGCTACCCATCGGGCAATAGCCAGGAGACGGGTTGGATGTATAAAACCCGCACCGGCCATCGTGAACGGCAAGTAATGAGAAAAGTAAACATTCCTATATGTTATTCTACTTGCTACTACACGCATCCTTTCCCACCGCAGCCGTGTCCCTCGTGTTCCCGCGTTCCCCAGGGAGGGACTTAGGGGATCTCCAATCCTCCTACCGCCGACCGCTCACCAAACTCCTTCCCCATAGCCATTGTTTGGCTTTGTTTGGGTAGAACCGGCGGCAGCCGGAACTCTCTGAAGGGGTTTGTAGCAGAACTCAAAAAAAATTCTAACTATCGCAACACCACTGCCAAGATCTATCTATGTGTTAATACAGTAACGGGATGGAGGTTTCGATGACATACCCTTATAGACCGAAAGCGTTTAACATCCCGAGAGGAACGTGGATGAAATAGTCGAACTCATAGCCGACCTCAAGGTCGCGAAGCTCCTCACAAGTCACCCTAGTCCTTGCACGACAACTCAGGTGCCACTAGTGGCAGCGCCTCCGTGGTTTCGCACACGTCTAGTGTCCGAGGATGACTCCCGTTCTCCTTGATCCAGCCGGGATGCGGAAGTAGACCCTCTGGAACTAGGATCTAGCAGCACGACGACATGTCGGGGTGGTGTCATCTCCCTCGTGCACACTTCTTCTTGGATCCGCACTCGCGAGATTCAACGAAGAGAGTGGGGAAAATTCCCTAAGGAAAATGGCTTAGAAAATTCCTCTTTTTAATTGTTGTATTTAATCCATCATATTCCCCTCTTTACATAGGGAAAAAGGAGGACCCCCACATTGCCAACTGGCAATGTGACCCCCACATTGCCAACTGGCAATGTGGGACTAAAGGAGGGAAGGAGGCACCGACCGGCCGGGTGGGCCCCACCCATCCCGCGCACACACGGCCCAAGGCGGCGGTGGCGGCTAGCCTGAGATGGGCCCCACCTGCCCCGCCCGGCGGCCCGGCTAGTGGGATCCCTAGGCACGGCGGCGGCTGCCCTTTGGGTGGCCTCCCTCTTGGGCCCTTTTCCCTTTGGGGAATTTGGCCCAATGGAGAAAGTTGCCCCAAAATTAATTTTAAATATTTATTTTATTATTGATTTCAATAATTAATATTAAAAAACATATTTAAACATTTCCCCATGATCAAAAACTCCCTTTCGATCAGTTCGAACGACATCGAACTTTACCTGAAACATTTCCGGCTTTCTCTCTTCTTTCCACCTATGATCCCAATGTTTCCATAATGATCTCAGAACATCGTATGACCTTTAAGTGTGTTATCCTACGGTTCGGGAATGTCACAAACATTATCGAGATCGCTTTCATATCAATGATCAACAGCGGGCCTAGGATGCCCATAATGACCCTCCTGCATTACACCATGCTTTGTCGTTTGAACTATAAACTCTGTGTCTGATTCCTTTTGTTGCCTCAATACATGACTTGTCCAAGATTTGATTATCGGTACAACATACCAATCTCGTTACTGACAAGTCTACTTATATTTCTATCGTGATATTGTACCCCATGACCTAGTCATATGCTGTAGCTTATTGGATACAATGTCACCGAGTGGGCTCATTGTATCTTCCCATCACACGGGTGAAGAAATCCCGATCTTGATGCATACGCCTCATTATGTTCCTCTAGAATACCCAACATGCACCTTTATGGTTAGCCTATTACAATGTGACATTTGATACAGTCAAAACAGCCACAGGTGATAGTGATTAAATATGATCTCACGGTATGAGAAGAACGTCACTTTGTTTCTAATTATTGCAACGATAAACCGTGTGACTTTGATCATGTTGCAATACTTATGTGAGCAATATATATCACATCATTCATCAATGATGTGATTTTATTGTCAAATGTCATAAATGCTCCATGACCAGGAAACCTTGATCATCGGTTGCCCAACAAACTCGTTGTATAAAGGCTACTAGGGACTATGGTTTGTTTATGTATCACACATCTATCAATGTTTCCACTTGATGCAGTTATAGCATGGTACAAAACTATTATGAACTAATCGTGATACAATAATAAACCTATTTATTATTTTCCTCTATGACATATCTCTTCCAGTCTCCCACTTGCACTACAGTACAAATAATCTAGTTGCATATTTTACCGATCATTAACACTTGTGTTTTGATCATGCTTGCTTATGAGAAACGTCTTGTCTTTGATCTATATTACCAGATTTTATGTTTTTTGCAAATCGTTAATGTCTTCCTAATATTGGCATTTACATCATTATCACATAATGTGTCAAAGTATTCATTTGGCGATAGAGTGAGACTTTGTTTCTTGGTACTTAAAATGACGGTCTATCAGTCATGAGAACTTTGAAAGTTGTCGTGTATACATTAGAAACACACTCAGTCGAACTTCATTAGCCAAAATTATCATACTTGCTATTCCTAAAGTAGTTTCCTACTTCAATATCAATGTGGATCCTTTCCTTTTCTAAGGTCCGATGCTATACTCAATCTTGGTTCAGTGATTTAGAATCACCTTAGAACATGTTCTTTCACTTAAGAACATGGGTCACATTTTAGTCAAGTATGCAACATGGTTTTGTAAAAGAGGCATATGTTAGATACATGTGGCATGATAGTCATCCCTTTCTCTCATTTTCACCTATTGTTGCATATATCCAATGTTTCTCCTAGTTTTAAAAGTAAGAACATATTTCTTTGCTTGTTTTACTTTGAATTTCTCCTAGGTCCAATCTAGGACATTCTGAAATTTCTTCAGAATCTGAACATAAACATTTTTACAATATTGTTCATTACATATGTCAATCTATCTCGATAGATTTCAACGTTTAATGTATCATTCAACTTCATTTACAGAATATACAAATATCACTACAAGAAAAGTTTTTTACAACGGATGATTTTCATGGTTGAAGGCCATGAGACCCTGGCGCATGGCTTAATATGATTGATAGTATACCCATACCAACAAGTTGCAACTTGTTTTCTGGAAGCTCATATAAAAAGAACTCTAAGGTTAAGTGTGCTTGGTCTAGAGTAATTTGAGGATGGGTGACCGACCGGGAAGTGGATACCAGGTGCGCACAAGTGAGGATAAAGTGCGCAGAAAAGACTAGTGTTGGTCTATGCGAGTAGTCTAGATATCCTATTAAGCTGCCAGGAGTGATACCCCCGGGGGTCCAGTGGACGGGGTGTTACAAGTGGTATCAGAGCCGACCCTTGCGGTTACACGGGATTGTGTGGGTTAGTGGCGGACATGTGGAGCATGGTGCGTGTGGCCTGGAGTGGACACGAAATGGCACATGTGCTGGCACTAGACACATAGATGTATCCCAAGAGGGGATGTTCCTGACTTGTGGTTGATCGACGAGGGCGTCAATCTTCTAAGGGTGGGTGTATGTGAGATCCTGGTGCATGGCTTAATAGAATTGATTTTATACCCATACCAACAAGTTGCAACTTCTTTTTCGGAAGATCATCTGAAAAGAACTCTAAGGGTAAGCGTGCTTGGCCTAGAGTAATTTGAGGATGGGTGACCGACCAGGAAGTGGGTACCAGGTGCGCACGAGTGAGGACAAAGTGCGCAAAAAAGACTAGTGTTGGTCTGTGTGAGTAGTCTAGAGATCCTATTGAGCTTCCAAGAGTGATAGCCGTTGGTCCGAAGAGGTTGGGGTGTTACAAATTCCCGTTTTTCGTGGTTAAAAAGTCTCCTATGACAGATGGACTTCGTGGTAAAAGCCTCGTCATAAATGAATCTACCGCGATGTTTTCTGGCCGTGGCGGATCACACCCTTCAGCCACGAAAACTTGTTCCGTCGTATGTTTGCCAGCCGTGTTAACTGCTGACATCATGCAAACTGCAACATGGAAAACACTGTTAACGTCCTACCATCGTTAAAGGTCATAGAAACCGTGGTAGAAGCCAGGCCCAGCCAATTCCTGCTAATTATTAAGTGGGCTGACCCATTACAAGAGCCCAATAAGAAAATGGCCCGTTATTGTTTTGTTCTACACTATTTAAAATGGGCCCATTAGTGCAGCTAGCCATGACCCGTGAACTTTTAGGCCTGAAAAAGTTTTGGCCTACAGTAGGCCCACCTTGGTCCAATACTATGCGGCCCATTACCGACTTGTGACAAGTCGGCCTGTTACTGTTAAGGCTTGCGGTCGGCCCATCAATTTTCTCGCAGCCCATTGTGGGCCACCTTATGGACTTTTACTGTTCTAGCATTTCACTATTCGGACCTTCTACTATTCAGTCTCATAAGCTTCAGTCTCATAAGCGGGCTGCTAAGTTTCTTGCATGGTACTGTTCTGGCCTAGTTTTTTCCGGCCTGGTATAGCTCTGGCCTGATAAACTTTTCGGCGTTTTCCAGTTTTAGCCCGCTACTGTTCTGGCCTATTATTGTTCTTGCCTGCTAAAGTTTTGGTCTCTTACTGTTCTAGTATGTTACTATTCTGGTTTGTTACTGTTCTGGTGCTTTAGTGTCCTACCCTTTTACTGTTATAGATTTTTAGTGTTTACTAAGTACTGGCAAAATTTCACAGCTTAATGGTATCAGGGTAGGCCTGTCACTGTTGATTGGCGGCCCATCAAGGACTGGTACGACCATTGATGGGCCTGCTACTGCTTAAGCCTATCTAACTTGATTGGTAGCCCATCAAGGACTGGTACAACCGTTGATGGGCCTACTACTGTTTAAGCCTATCTAACTTAGATCCATTACCAGTACATAAAAATGGATAAACAGAGAACACAAGTTCTCTAGAATGCTAAATAAACTCTAGAACTATAAAAAAACTTATAACTAGAAAAATTGTAAATTATTACAGTCCTAAAAAATTCTGTAGCTTATAAAGCATCACCAGAGTACAACACAGCTAATAAACAACATAATATAAGTTTCAAAATGTTCCTTCAAAGCTCGCATCGCCTCACATGTAACGACGGGCTTACCACGAGACTTGTTGAGGATATTATTAAGTAGATTTTCCATCAAATCTTGCATGTTCTTCAACTCATATAACTCCTTCCTTTTTATAGAGACTACTACGTCTGTTTTGTTGGCTTCCTATCCAACTACATCAAGTGTATCTTGGAGTGTGATGTCTATGCACTTCTATTCTTGTAGGCAGTTGTTCGGCCTCCAAGTGCAGAGGTTTGTAGAACAGCTGCAAGTTTTCCCTTAAGTGGATTATCCAAGGTTTATCGAACTCAGGGAGGAAGTGGTCAAAGGTATCCCTCTCAAGCAACCCTGCAATCAAGATACAAGAAGTCTCTTGTGTACCCAACACACCCAATACACTTGTCAGGTGTATAGGTGCACTAGTTCGGCGAAGAGATAGTGAAATACAAGTGGTATAGATAAAAGAAAACTGTGCTAGAAAATAGCTTGATGGCGTGGAAGAGACTAAAGGCAAACTGAAATAAAGACGGCAACAAGCAAACATGTAACAGATCTAGTTGCAAGCGGTGTTTCAATGCTTAGAAACAAGGCCTAGGGATCATACTTTCACTAGTGAACACTCTCATATAAATATCTTCTCTTTATGATACTACTCTAAACTACTCTCCGATTGGACACTCTAATCCATGGTAGGGCTATAACAACACACCTCAAAGTAAGCCTTTCCCATCTAGATAACCCCACACTGTCACCTTGAGCACTAGATGGTTCCAACAAACACCACAATTTTATAGAGACATCCAACTCCAAATATAACTCATAATAAATATTTGTAATCTCTAGCCTAAGTGCCACCATGGTGTGCATGTTGTCACTTTCACACACATGGGGAGAGTAGAGATCTATTAAAGCACTTGAGTAGCAAGGTAGATTTACTTGATTACAAAGCTCATGATCACAATATGATCATGAATAGAGAGAGAGAGAGAGAGATGAACACATAGCTACCGGTAGAAACCTTAGCCTCGAGAGAGAACTACTCCCTCCTCATCATGGGAATCAGCAATGGCGATGGAGATGGTGGTGCAGATCGATGGAGATGGCTCTGGGGGCACTTCTCCGTCCCGGCAGGGTGTCGGAATAGAGACTTTCTGTCCCCCGAATCTCCCCTTCGGTGGCGGCGGCGCTGTGGAACTTTTTGTGGCTGGAGGCTGTTCGATTTAGGGTTTATGCATCGGGAGGCTTCTTATAGGCGAAGAGGCAAGGTCGGTGGTGGATGGAGGGGCCCACACCACCTGGTGGCGCGGCCAAGGCTAGCCCACGCCATCACATGGTGTGGCTAGCCCCTGGACCCTCTCCGTCTCGTCTTCTGGCTCTGTGTCCCCTCGGTGAAAAACTGACTTTGGCTTTTGTCCCGTCCAATTCCGAGAATATTCATTTTTTGACTTTCCTAGAACCAAAAGCAGCAGAAAACAGGCAGCTGGCACTGTGGCATCTTGTTAATAGGTTAGTCCAAGAAAGTGTATAAAAATATTCCAAAGTGGGTAAAACATAAGAAAGTAGATAAAAACCAAGCATGGAACATCAAAAATTATGGATACGTTAGCAACGTATCAGAGTGCAACACAAAAAATTCTTTCTGCTGGAATGTATGGAGCAGTCGAGATCGTGTACCTACGTGAGCAATACGCACTGTCACTACTTCTCTATCCAAATAGATCTACACTTGAGATAGTTGTTTTCTGTTCTGCCTTCATATTTATATTTGCAACCTAAAATAAAAAAACGTCATATAACATCATTACCAAGGAAAACAAAAACCAAAGAATTTCAAAGCAGTCCTTTTGTTAAAAGGAAGAAAGAAATTAGTAACAACAGGGCCTCATATATCTCTTTCTTCTGGAATATCTAGGACAGTAGACTTTATAGAGGGATGAGATCATGTGCAAATGTTACTTCTGCTCTGTGAAATGACTGCTCTACTTGATCAAGGCTGAAACTACGATAAAAGAAGTTACAAAATCACACAAAGGAACAAAACTACCATGTTCATTCTCAAATAATTTCAAAAGATTATTTGGTCTGATATAGCAATGTAAGCACTCAACACAAGGACCTCATGCAGACTGATCAAAGTAGAATGCATGAATTATAAATATAATGATTTCGGCAACTCAGAGCATAACTAGGTAGGCACAGGACAACGGAAATCTAGCAAATACAGTCAAAAAGAAGTGCATGCCCTCCCTAAAGCTCCTTAAACTGATAGACAAGCATTTACCAAAAAACAAAATAAGCATTTAAACAGTGTGGCTGATATTAACTAGCATACTCAATGTGTTGTTGCATCAGAAACTTAGGTAGGTGGTATTGTTGTAATCATCGACAAACTATTATAGTGCCTCAGTCAAATTAGAAATAGACGTGTGCCTCTAATAGACTAGACAAATCATTTCAGAGAAATGGTGAAACAATCTATCAAGCAGTCAGATTGTTTAATTTTTTTGATTTTCTGCCCAAAGACAAAGTGTACTATCATGTGCCTCTTATTAAAATAGCCATACACGTGGCAGATACGAGAGTGAGATTTGAAATGCACAGTTGCTTATGATCCTTCTGTTTCTATTATATTGGATTCAGTTGTATGGCTGACCTTGTTATAATCATCCTAATGCTTCCGACAAAAAAACTGAACTAGAGTAAATGGCATGAAACTAGGGGACTTAAACCTTAAAAAAGGGTGTGTGCTTATAGTAGATCTATGTAGAGTCTTAGGGTTGTTGATCTGGTTATAGGTATGTTCGTCGATGATGTCCACAGCATCAAGTAATTGGACTGGTGGTCTCCATTGAAGGGAATATGCCCGAGAGGCAATAATAAAGTGGTTATTATCTTATTCCATGTTTATGATAAATGTTTATTTTACATGCTAGAATTGTATTGATCGGAAACATCAATACATGTGTGTTTAATAAACAAAAAGGGTTCCTAGTTATGCCTCTCTTATAGACTAGCTTGTTGATTAACAAGATGATCAAGGTTTCCTGATCATGGACATTGGATGTTGTTAATAACAAGGTCACACCATTGGTGGAATGATGTGATGAACATTCATCCGAAGTATAGCATTACGATCAAGTCATTATGTTTATATTGCTATAACATCATACGAAGTAATCTTTATCCTTAGACCATGAGATCATGTTAATTGCTAACACCGAAAGAGTATCTTGACAACATCAAATGTCACACCATAATAGGATGACTATAAAGATGGGTTCAGTGCTACGAAGGTGTTATGTTGAGGCTCATGGATCAAGAGTGGAATTTGTCAATCCAGATGACGGATAGATATACTCTGGGCCCTCTCGGTGATATCACATTAGGATAGCTTGCAAGCAAGTGATGTGATCACTAGAATGTTATATCATGGGAACAAGAAAAGAGTGCATGTAGGTAACGAGATCAAACTAGGTATGGAGATACCGATGATCGAATCTCGGACATGTAATATATCGAGAGACAAAGGGATTTAGTTACAAGCGTTAAAGGTTCTCACGATCACAGGAGTCATCGTTGAATGTGTAGGAGTCAGTACGGATCTCCAGGTCCCGCTGCTGATTATTGATCGGAGAAGGGTCTCGATCATGTCTGCATTATTCGCGAACCGTAGGGTGGAACACTTAAGAGTAACCGGACACCATTTTGGAGCACATATGTTTCAGATGAAAGAATTGCAAAGCGCAGGAATTGTTTCAATAGAAACCGGAAATTGTTTCGGGTGAAATTGCAGAAGGTGGTTCTGCATGTGATATTGAAATATTGCAAGGGGCTATATGTGAATGTTTGTTAATTTAATTAATTAACAAAATTCTGAATAAATTTAATAAAAGAGTTTTATTAAATGAGAGAGCATTAAATTTGGAGAAACTTAATGCATTTAAAGTGGAGACTTTAAAAGGGAATGTGAAGAGGCATTTTAATGTGGAGGAGTTACCACCACATGAATGGGGAAGGTGAGGGGTCACCCCCCCATGCGCCGTCCATGGAGAGAGGGGGCACCCCCCTCCTCCTATAAAAGGCCACCCATTCTCTCCTTCATCCTCACACCTCCTTGTGAAGGATCACTCTCCCCCTCTAGAATTATTCCCCCATAGTCTCGGATTAGCGAGATACATGTTCCCGGTGGCATTTCATCTGGAAGGAGTTGCTGCTTCCGCTGGATCGCTGGAGCGAGGAGGTGGAGGTTGTCCGGTGGCTTGAACGTGTGTGCGAGTGCGGATGCGCTGCTGAGTTGCGGCGCTCGGACTTCCTCACGATCTTGAGATCGGCAAGTGTACGACTACATCAACCACGAGTTCCTACTCGTTAACAAAGCTCGTTGTCTTCGAGGGTAAGTTCTCTATGGATTTATGTCCACCCGTTTGCTTTGTACCTAGTAGATAGATCTTGGCGTGTAGTTCACACCGTAGGAATTTTTTTGTTTTCTATGCTGCAGACCCAACACCTCAACCTTCTGCAACGCCAGCGACCATTCCTTCCCCAGTTGTTGCAGAAGATCCGGCTCCTTCAACGGAGCCTGCGAACCTTGTGTCGCAAACTGACGTCACCATGGGTACATCAGATCTATATAAGGGTGAACCCTCTTTGGGTAATGATCCCTCGGCAGAAACCTTTGCCAAAAACCTCATGAGAAATCCAGGTCTTGCCAAGTTTGGCTTGTCCCCGAAATCTACTGAAGAAATCCAGCAGCTAGCCAAGCAATGCTTGGATAAAAGTACTTTATCTGCCAAAGAAGAAGCACAAGAAGCAGAGGACGTCAAGTTCTCCGACCTTCTTGCCCAGGTGCGCCTCCGCGACGAGAGGATTAGGACTGGTGAGCTTCCAACAGCCCTAGTGATTCCTCTGACTCTCGCCGAGAAGGTGGCTGCTGAACTGAACGCGGGTTTGGATAAACTCACCCGCGAGCAATATGTAAGTCGGAATTCCAACTCCTGTTTTTTCCATTATCTTATATCATATCCTCTAGCTTGGGGTGACACACGTAGCATCCCCAAGCTTGAGCTTTAGTCCATCCTTCATCTCATTACTCATTGAAGGGAATATGCCCGAGAGGCAATAATAAAGTGGTTATTATCTTATTCCATGTTTATGATAATTGTTTATTTTACATGCTAGAATTGTATTGATCGGAAACATCAATACATGTGTGTTTAATAAACAAAAAGGGTTCCTAGTTATGCCTCTCTTGTAGACTAGCTTGTTGATTAACAAGATGATCAAGGTTTCCTGATCATGGACATTGGATGTTGTTAATAACAAGGTCACACCATTGGTGGAATGATGTGATGAACATTCATTCGAAGTATAGCATTACGATCAAAGTCATTATGTTTATATTGCTATAACATCATATGAAGTAATCTTAGTCCTTAGACCATGAGATCATGTTAATTGCTAACACTGGAAGAGTATCTTGATAACATCAAACGTCACACCATAACAGGGTGACTATAAAGGTGGGTTCAGTGCTACGAAGGTGTTATGTTGAGGCTCATGGATCAAGAGTGGGATTTGTCCATCCCGATGACGGATAGATATACTCTGGGCCCTCTCGGTGATATCACATTGAAATAGCTTGCAAGCAAGTGATGTGATCACTAGAATGTTATATCACGGGAACGAGAAAAGAGTGCATGTCGGTAACGAGATCAAACTAGGTATGGAGATACTGATGATCGAATCTCGGACATGTAATATATCGCGGGACAAAGGGATTTAGTTACTAGCGTTAAAGGTTCTCACGATCACAGAAGTCATCGTTGAATGTGTAGGAGTTAGTATGGATCTCCAGGTCCCGCTGCTGATTATTGATCGGAGAGGGGTCTCGATCATGTCTGCATTATTCGTGAACCGTAGGGTGACACACTTAAGGGATACCGACACCATTTGGAGCAAATATGTTTCAGATAAAGATTTAAGAAAGCGCTGGAATTATTTCAATAGACACCGAAACTGTTTCGGGTGAAAATGCTGAAATTGGTTCTGCATGTAATATTGAAATGTTGCAGGGGGTTTTATGTGAATGTTTGTTAATTAAAGTAATTAACAAAATTCTGAATAAAAATAATAAAAGAGTTTTATTAAATGAGAGAGCATTAAATTTGGAGAAATTTAATGCATTTAAAGTGGAGACTTTAAAAGAGAATGTGAAGGGGCATTTTAATGTGGAGGGGTTACCACCACATGAATGGAGGAGGTGAAGGGTCACCCCCTCCATGCGCCGGCCATGAAGGAGGGGCACCCCCTCCTCCTATGAAAGGCCACCCCCTCCTCACTTCTCACCAACACCTCCTTGTGAAGGATCTCTCTCCCCCTCTAGTATTATTCCCCCATGGTCTCGGATTAGCGAGATACATGTTCCCGATGGCTTTATCTGGAAAGGAGTCGCTGCTTCCGCTGCTTTGCTGGAGCGAGGGATGGAGGTTGTCGGGTTACCGGACGTGTGTGCGATCACGGATGCACCGCTGCTTTGTGGTGCTGGACTTGGTGGTGCTGGAGCCGGTCCTGCTGGACTTTATCACGATCTTGAGATCGGCAAGTGTACGACTACATCAACCACGAGTTCCTACTCATTAAAAAAGCTCGTTGTCTACGAGGGTAAGTTCTCATTGGATGTATGTCCACCCGTTGCTTTGTACCTAGTAGATAGATCTTGGCATGTAGTTCACACCATAGGAATTTTTTTGTTTTCTATGCTCCGGACCCAAGAGTGGTATCAGAGCCTGATCTATGCGTAGGTGCTTAGCACGGGTAGTACACATATGTTGATATGTGGGCGATGATGATCATGTTATTGCATCTTCTATGTATTTTGGATATTGGTGGCATAGTGGGATGAAGCGGCCCGGACCAACCTTACATGTCATTGTACATGAGACCGGTTCCACGACTGACATGCAACTTGTTTTGCATAAGTGGCTGGCGGGTGTCTGTCTCTCCTACTATAGTCAATATCTGATTTACAACGAGTTGCTAATAACTTAGTTATCCTCGTTGTGGTTCATGTTCGTAGGTAAGAACGGTTCTATCTCTGAAAGCCCTAAGCCACGTAAAACTTGCAATTGATAAATTAGAGGCGTCTAGTTTAGATCGTTGCTGGGCTAGTGCATTGATATGGTATTGTTGTAAGTAGATGTATGATAGATACTCTTACAACACACTCAACGTGTAAGTTCCATAGACGTTGGCCTTACACACAAAGGAATGATAGAGATCATACCACGATGCAAGTGATAGAGATCAAGTGCATGGACCATATCATCTCACTTTACACATTAGATGTTAGCATCTTATACTGCTAGTTTGGCGCTTTCTGTAGCATTGTAAGATGATCCCTCTTTTAGATATCAAGATAAAAATGTGTTCTTCCTTAAGTATGCACCATTTTGTGGATCGTATTTCGAGACATCACGTGATGATCGGGTGTACTTGACTCTACGCTTTCATATAAACGGGTGTAAGACAGTTTTACACATGCGAGTACTAAGGTTCTTACTTGGCGAGCCTAGCATGTACAGACATGGCCTCGGAACACGGACCGAAAGGTTAAGCATGAGTCATATAGTTGATGCCCATATAGATGCTCGCCTTTGAAGCTACATCAACTCACGTGATGATCGGACTTGGTGTAGTGGATTTGGTTCATGTAATCACCAAAAAGGCACGAGGGATGTCGTTTTTGAGTGGGAGTTCATTTCTAATTTGGATTAGTCGAACCAAATTTGTCATAAATTAAATCAAAGTGAATTTGCATAGTTTGTTGTAGTCATTGGCATTCGTTTTCTACCTTATGCTTAGTTTTTATTTGAGATAATAGAACTATAGAATTCTGGATATTTACTTTACGAACTGGTATCGTATTGTTTTGAATGTCAATTTAAAGTTTATAAGTCCTATTGCAAACTTTCAGCAAACTCTATTTACTCCATGAAGTTTAATAAGTAGTATTAAATCAAGAGTAAGAATTCCAATGTTAGTATCTAAAGTATCATGTTTGCCTCCATGATTATTGATATTCAAAAAGTTGTTTTAATATCAAGATTATATTGGAGCTGGAAATTGTTTCAGAAACCATCATGTGTGAAAGATATTGTGATATCTTAAACAATGTTTTTGGTTGCATTATGATAGAGTATAATTTAGCAAAATACATGTTCTCATATTGTATGAGAATTTGTGAAGGATGGAGATGCTAGGCATCCGAATCTACCAAAAAGGTTTTGGGAACTGATATTATACTCGTGATTCTTCCTTATAAGCTATAGTAGCTTAATCATGAAAGTTGTCATGATAAGGATGAATAGAAGATGTAAGTAAAATGTTTACTACACTAATAGATTACTAAAGAATGGATTTTTGAAAGAATGCCAAACATTTGATGATGGTGATCCACTTCAAAGTGCAAGTCCAAAGGTATTAGTATTTGACTATATACGCTTTGTACTATGTGTCATGTGAATGACACCACTATTGGTGTTGATAGATTCTTTTAAAAGAAAAAGGAATTGCTGAAAGAGAATCTATAAAATATTTGGCAGAAAATATAAGGTTGGAGATGTCCAACTTGGGTATATAGAAGATGTACATGTTATGGTTGTATTCCTTGCTTGTTAAAAAAAATGTGGTTCTTAGGTATTGGATACCGGTATTGGATACCGAATTGGTTGGTATGAAGTGTCATACAGGACAACGCAATTCATGAACTACAATGGCCTAAGTAAACCAGCAAGAGAATGAGTGATGATGTTCATCGAAAACAAATAAAGTGTTATTGTGTTTTTCATTGTCATCAAACCAAGCCTTCAAGATTTGTTTAAATAATTGTTATTTTGTTCCGGTATCATGAGAACAATGGCTGTTCAAATAATTACCATATTCCATAAATGATGGATGAACTTTTACAAGTCTAGTTGGAGAAATCACATCCATAAACACTATTGCTAAAATGTTGCAAGACAAATGATTGAAAGATCACTTATGAAGTGACATCGCTGTTTAAATTATATTTGAAAGAAAACATGAAGAAACTCCATGTTGATGGATTTTTGGAGTCTTTGATTTTGATCAATTGACGCATGTGATACTTTCCTCGAGATAATTGAAACTCCATCCATAGGCCAGAGAGGAACGGATGACTAGCTTATTGGAAATTGTGCACGCTGATGTGCATAGTCCATTATGTGTAGCCATATGCGATGGATCTTTTTGCTTCATATGCTTTCTTCGAAAATTTGAGTGAATATATCTGTATATTTACTTAACAAGGAAGAAGTATGAAACATTTGAAAATTGTTCAAAGACTTTTAAGATGAAGTGGAAAATCATTGTAACAAGAAAATAAAGAGTTTATGATTCGATCATAAAGGAAGATATTTGAGTTACATGTTTAGCAAAAACACCTAAGACTTGAGGAATTGTTCCATGATTTGTGTTTCCCGATAAACCATAGGAGTATGGCATATTCGAGAGATAAAATCAAACCATGTTTGACATGGTAAGATCAAGGGTGTCATTTATAAAACTATCATTATGTTTTAAGGATTGAAGCTTTAGAGACTACCGCTTTTACACTGAAAACAGCACCATCGTGATCCATTGAAATGACACCATATGAGTTATGGTTTGGGATAAAACCCGAATTGTCTTTTCTTAAATTTTGGTATGCTATGCATAAGTACAATGTTTACAACCAAAGTCGGATAAGCACGTCTTTGTAGGTTATCCCAAAGAATTTGTTGGGAATTTCTCCATAACACCGAGGACAAAAGAGTTTGTTACTTGGAACGTCAAGTTTCTTGAGAAGGAATTTTTCATGAAAAGTTAAGTGGGAGGACAATAGAACTTTGATAAGGTTGTTGAACCTTAGCTATATGTGCTAAGTAGCGCAGCGCCGGAAAGTGTCCCGGTGGCGGCCACAATGCTCATGACTCTCGTGATTACAAAAGGTGTGATCTCGAAGATTAGAGTTCCTATAGAACCGTGTGGGTCGGTAAGAATCAAATAGTAAGATTTGATAAGAAAGTCGTTATTGTTTTGACAATGATGAACCGACTACATGCAAAGAAGCGATGATGGGCCGTGACTCCATAAAATGACTAGAAGTCATAGAATCCGTGATAGTATCCATACACGAGAAAACAAGTTTCTGAACTTGGAAGACCCCCCGGAAAGGCGTGAAGCCTATCGGTCGTGTTTGGATCTATAAAGAAATAAGACATGGATGTTTAACATCTATGAAATAGTCGACATGTCGGAAAGAAGTTTACGACAATGTTCAAGGAGTTGACTATGACAAGATTTGATCTTTCATAGCGATATATAGTCTTGACGGATTAATGTAGCAACCACTACATATAATTTGGTATATGGTAGTTGAATAAACAAAACAAGGTTCTTCTAATAGAACGGTAACCTAGGACATGTACATGACATGGTCCGAAGGGTTTTGTTAATTCAAAGGGTGCTAAAAGGGCATGTAAACTTCAATAGTTGAAGTAAGCATAGCGGAGTTGGAATCTTCACCATGATGAAACTGTTAAAAGAGTTTAAATTCATCGGAGATGATGAAGATGCTTGCATTTGCAAGAAATTAAGTGGGAGCGCTGAGACATATTTCTAATACATTATGTAGAGGACATATTGTTTATTGGAAATGATGTATCTTGTATTGACACAAGTTAAGAATTTCATTAAAATAAGATTTCGATGAAAAACTTGGGCAAACCCAGAATATTAGGCATCAATATCTATATGGATAGATTAAGGCGCTAATATGGTTGTGCCAGACATACATATATGAGATACTGAAAGGGTTCAATATGGAAACAACAAGAAAGGTTCTTGCTGCATGGAAAGGATTGTATCAAAATTCAAGTGTTTCAACACTTGGTGAGTAAAATCACATGAAGATTTTGATCGATTATACCATGATATGTATATATCCAGAATGTCCTATGCTCCAAATGGTATGAGCATATACCAGAATGATTCATAAGATGATCATTGTACAATAGTAAAGATATTCTTATGAGCTTTGGAAGAACTAATAATATATAATGTATAAGTGACAAATAGTTAAAGGTAGTTCATTGTAAAGTGTTACATTGATACTAGTTTTGTCACAAGATACAAATTAAATTTATCTCAATTTAGACTATGGGTGGCACAATGTAATGGAAATGATGTTCCATGATGGATTTGGATGAGTTCCAAAGTTGAGACATTGTGACGGATACTACAACAAAAGGCTAAGTATATGACTGCTATAGTAGCAGCAAAGGAGGGCATTTGTGTTAAGTAGTTTGTTATCAAACTAGGTGTGGTTCAAAGTGGGCTAATACTATGAAGATATATCGTGTGACAATAATATCAACATATTTTGAGCCGAACGAACTAAAGGTCTCACCAAAGGACCAAATCTATACAATGCCATCTCATTTGAGAATGAGTGATGCGTAGAGACGCAGAGACATACAAATACACATGGACCTGAAACTGTCAGATCCAGAGATTATGTTAACCACTAGAAATAGCGTATATGCAACACCAGAAAGCCATAGGTGTTCAATACGCAAAGTTTTTCAAACTAGACTATTGACTCTAGTGCAAGTGGGAGACTGAAGGGAATATGCCCGAGAGGCAATAATAAAGTGGTTATAATCTTATTCCATGTTTATGATAAAAGTTTATTTTACATGCTAGAATTGTATTGATAGGAAACATCAATACATGTGTGTTTAATAAACAAAAAGGGTTCCTAGTTATGCCTCTCTTATAGACTAGCTTGTTGATTAACAAGATGATCAAGGTTTCCTGATCATGGACATTGGATGTTGTTAATAACAAGGTCAGACCATTGGTAGAATGATTAGAGGAACATTCATTCAAAGTATAGCATTACGATCAAAGTCATTATGTTTATATTGCTATAACATCATAGGAAGTAATCTTTATCCTTAGACCATGAGATCATGTTAATTGCTAACACCGAAAGAGTATCTTGATAACATCAAACGTCACACCGTAACAGGGTGACTATAAAGGTGGGTTCAGTGCTACGAAGGTGTTATGTTGAGGCTCATGGATCAAGAGTGGGATTTGTCCATCCCGATGACGGATAGATATACTCTGGGCCCTCTCGGTGATATCACATTGAAATAGCTTGCAAGCAAGTGATGTGATCACTAGAATGTTATATCACGGGAACAAGAAAAGAGTGCATGTCGGTAACGAGATCAAACTAGGTATGGAGATACCGATGATCGAATCTCGGACATGTAATATATTGCGGGACAAAGGGATTTAGTTACTAGCGTTAAAGGTTCTCACGATCACAGAAGTCATCGTTGAATGTGTAGGAGTCAGTATGGATCTCCAGGTCCCGCTGCTGATTATTGATCGGAGAGGGGTCTCGATCATGTCTGCATTATTCGCGAACCGTAGGGTAACACACTTAAGGGATACCGACACCATTTGGAGCAAATATGTTTTAGATAAAGATTTAAGAAAGCGCTGGAATTATTTCAATAGACACCGAAACTGTTTCGGGTGAAAATGCTGAAATTGGTTCTGCATGTAATATTGAAATGTTGCAGGGGGTTTTATGTGAATGTTTGTTAATTAAAGTAATTAACAAAATTCTGAATAAAAATAATAAAAGAGTTTTATTAAATGAGAGAGCATTAAATTTGGAGAAATTTAATGCATTTAAAGTGGAGACTTTAAAAGAGAATGTGAAGGGGCATTTTAATGTGGAGGGGTTACCACCACATGAATGGAGGAGGTGAAGGGTCACCCCCTCCATGCGCCGGCCATGAAGGAGGGGCACCCCCTCCTCCTATAAAAGGTCACCCCCTCCTCACTTCTCACCAACACCTCCTTGTGAAGGATCTCTCTCCCCTCTAGTATTATTCCCCCATGGTCTCGGATTAGCGAGATACATGTTTCCGGTGGCTTTATCTGGAAAGGAGTTGCTGCTTCCGCTACCTTGCTGGAGCGAGGGACGGAGGTTGTCGGGGTACCGGACGTGTGTGCGATCACGGATGCACCACTGCTTTGCGGTGCTGGACTTGTTGGTGCTGGAGCCGGACCTGCTGGACTTCATCACGATCTTGAGATCGGCAAGTGTACGACTACATCAACCACGAGTTCCTACTCGTTAACAAAGCTCGTTGTCTACGAGGGTAAGTTCTCATTGGATGTATGTCCACCCGTTGCTTTGTACCTAGTAGATAGATCTTGGCGTGTAGTTCACACTGTAGGAAATTTTTTGTTTTCTATGTTGCGGACCCAACATCCATAACTCAGTGTTGGGCCTCTGCAAAATGGTGTAGCGAATAGTAAACACAAAAAGGTTCCAATCTGACAGATGTTAGCATGAAGTGATACAAATACAATAGATACTTACAAGATTATAGGGGTCATTTATTCTAAGATTTGTAGTGTAAACTTCACCTATTCATTGCATAACAATAGAAAACTGTTAGGAATCGTCGGGTAAGCAGAAGTAAATAAAACAGACATATTAGTGAAAGCAGTATAACGATTTTAAACGTGTACTGCACGGATAAGAGAACATTATCAAGTAGAAAATAACAGTTAGTGTCATAGCCTACGCCAAGCCAGAGAGAAATTATAACCACATCACTTATGGGCACTTAATAAAGTAGATAATGGAAACAAATGTGTTCACTGTTCACTGACTCATATTTCTCTATGACATACAAAATCGCAGTTCAATGCCTTACGATTAAACTTGACTACAAAGAATTTATTTAGAAAGATATGGGTAACAAGTATAGCACTTGTAAGTTACTACAAAAGTAGCACCGATACAAAATACAGTTAACTGCTATATATTTATCATACCAAAATCCAAGGAGATATGGTTACCTCGGTCGGGACGACATTTAGGTATCCTGCGAATCCTGGGTGGTGACGTCGAGGTTACCGAGGGTGCTGCGGTTGTGGTTCTTGTGGGCGAATGTGAAGCAGAACAGGGTTCCTCCAAGCATTGGACGACAACGGCGAAGAAGCAGATTCCTGGCGATGGGAATGTGTTCGACGCGCCAGAAGAGTGGCTCGGTGAAGCAAATCTGGTGTAGTGCGCAACAACGACGGTGAATCGGATCTAAGATTGTGAAGTTAGATCTAGGATTTTCTGCAGGGCTTGCGCAGCTGGGGGCGAGGATTGTGTATGTGGGTGGAGTGGCGGTGGGAGGGGCAGGGCTATAGAAGTAGTGAACCAGGAAATTACGATTGAAACCCCAACTAACCGACTTCATAGGGGTCGAAGGGGAATTTCAAGATGTTTGAAACATTGGGGAGCAAAATATTTTGGGGTTAGCGGGAGATTTTCCCGCTTAGCTAAATTCAGATTTATGTATAGTCCAAGTAGTAGTAAATTGGTAAGCCGTACTCTCTAGAATCAAAGGCCGACAGGCATATCGTTGATCATCCATGGCCCATACTGCCTCAGTTTAGAAATTAAGGCCCCCTTTGGCATCTAATTATTGATCATCCATGGCCTAGATTGGCTCGGTTCAGATATTAAGGCCCCGTTTGGCATCAAAGTATTTTTAAATTATTTAGAAAATATTTTGGTTTCTGAATAAACTGAACTATTAAATACCTTTCAGTGTTTGGTTCTAAAAAATAATACGGTTTTAAACTGAAGTATTCTCCAAAACTATGTTTTTTTTAAATTTGAGAAAGAGGTCAGACCCCTTTTTTAAGAAACTGAGAAAAGATAAAAACTGAAGTATTGCTTTGGTAGGCACCTAAAATACTATGGCATTGATATATTTCCATATTATATCCATTCATCACATGATGATGCGTATGAAGATGTTGTCACCAAGACAAGTAGTGAGCCCAAAAATTACAATTAAATCCCCAATTAACTCGACTAAATTTGAATTTATCCATAGTCCAAGTGATAATAGTATATTGGTAGGCCGGTGGCGATGGGGAATCAGGTGTAATAATAAAGCACCCTGAGCTTTAAAAAATAAAGCGCCATTTTTCGATAAATTTTAAATCACTATGGTTAGGAGTATTCAGACTTCTATTTTAATCAAAAATTTGGGAACCCACTATTTCGCTAACGTGAATAATCTAGCGCCTGAGCGACAATATCAAAACATCTATAAAGTATGTAGTGATAGTGTTTTCATTGAAAAAAATATGAAAGTTGCCAGGCCCCATAAGTACTTTGTTCTCACAAGTCTTATTGTCCCTTCGCGCTAAGGATGACAATTTTACCCATGGGTATGGGTACCCGCGGGTACCGTACCCGCATAGGTAGGGTCTGGTCACACTTTTATACCCATGGGTAATACCCATACCCTAACATGTGAAGTCATGGGTACGAGCACAGGTATAAATCTGTACCCGTGAGTATACCCATACCCTAGATATTTAAACTGACATAGTAAAATTTACCTATAGAGTTTCAACCTATGGGGTCGAGCAACCTAGGGAAGAGTATGATACTGTGACTTCTAAACTTCGATAATTTTCATGTACTTTTGTACCTACTATTGAATAGAGATAGTTATTTTTTGTCAAATATGCACTCGGTGAACATAAATTTATGAATAACTTGTGTACCATTGGATCTACACATCGGGTACCTACCCAACGGGTATGGGTACCCATCAGGTATGGGCATGGGTAAAGTTTATACCCGCGAGTACGGATATGGATAAATTTTCTACCCATTGACTAAACGGGAGTGGGTATGATATTGCTCTATCCTGCTCATACCCTACCCATTGCCATCCTTACTTCACGCTCATTGATTAATGCAGCCATGTTTTCCTTCAGATTTTTCGAAAGTTGTTCGGTCATGTACACATAGAATATTCTATGAAGTACATTAGTACAACATAAGTAGACCGCAATTGATTAGTCGAGCTAATCACTATTGTTCTTTTTTAAAATGAAAGAATTATTGGGTTTTAGAGCATGTCCAATAACCTTTCTGTTTGAATTGCTAAAATCTGACTATATGAAGAGGAACATGAAGGTTTATCAATGGAACACAATTTCCATTTTCCTAGCCTTCCTATAAGCATTTATTAGGGTTTGCCCTTCCTAGCAAAAATCCTGTCTACATGACAATGTCATGTGGAGTCAACCACTCGTCCACCCAATAAATAAAGCGCCCTTTATCGATAAATTTTGAATCACTATGGCTGAGAGTATTCAACCTTATGTTTAAAAGAAAATTTTGAGAACCCACTATTCCGCTAATGTGAATAATCTAGTGCGCCTGAGCAACAACATCAAGGGCACCCATAAGGTAAGCAACGACAATGTTTTCATTCAAAAACAAGAAAAAATGCGGAGTTGCTTGGCCCCACAAGTATTCTATCCACACAACTGTTATTGTCCATTCACGCTCATTGATACATGTGGCCATGTTTATCCTTGAGATTATCCGAAAGTAGTTCGGTCACACACATATAGCATCATCACCATTGGGTTGTTAGATCCTTGAGAGGAACATGTTTTAGAATTATCTCTACTACTATAATGGAGCAGTTTTGAATTGGATCCATAGCACCAATCCTGACCATTGGGCTGTTAGATCCAATGGTTCAGAGCAGCTGGATTCGTGTTGAACATTACCTAGAGCAAACTCCACCATGTTCTAGAACCATGATGTCACACCCCCCAATTCAATTGCACAGTAGGTTATATTCTCAATATGTGTAGATAGTTATTATTAATAGACTTAATGTATGCCTTTTTCTCTAACAATACTATTGGTTAATAGTAACTTAATGTTTGTTAAATCACATTTCATACAGTATATACGTGTGTGCCACATGCCTTTTACTAGTAGGAAGTAGCGTGTGACTTGAAAACACATTTCTCCATCATACTAGAATCTTCTCCCTCGTTTCTCTAGACCATGTTACCAAAAATTTCAAGTGTTAGATAGCTAATAATCTTTGAATTCTACATGATGATACAAAGTACAAGAACCAAACATATACCCATACTTTATAGATGTTGATCAAATTTGTAAATTTTTGTGCTTTACCTATTATAATTTTATATAGTGATGATATGCCATATGTCTATTATCTGAGTCTCACATGCAGGGCATGTGCAACTTACTAGTATATACTAGGTCATGAATTTTACTAAACTATACCTTGTCTCATTAACACATCTTAATTTTTCTCTGACATCGCACCGTCTTCAACATCTCTACACCGCTCTTGCATTGCCCCCGACTTCTCTACTACTATAATGAAGAAGTTTTGAATTGGATACATAGGATCAATCCTGACCATTGGACTATTAGATCTAGTTGTTTAGAGCAGATGGATTCATGTTAAACAGTACATAGAGAAAACTCCACCATGTTCTAGAACCATCATGTCACACCCCTTGATACGTTGTAAACGTATCTATAATTTTTGATGTTCCATGCTTGTTTTATATCTACTTTCTTATGTTTTGTCCACACTTTGGAGTATTTTTACACTTTTTCTGGAACTAACCTATTAACAAGATGCCACAGTTCCAGTTGCCTATTTTTTGTTGGTTTTGGTTTCATAAAAGCTAGTAAGGAAATATTCTCGGAATTGGACCGAACAAAAGCCAAAGTCAATATTTTACCCGAAGCAACACAGAGTCTGGAGGGGAGATGAAGTGGCGCACCAGGGCGGCCACACCTGGTGGCGGCGCATCCTAGGGGGCACGCCACCAGGGGTGTGGGCCCCCTGGTGCTCCACCGACCTTGCCCCTTCGCCTATAAAGACCCCTCGGGACAAAAACCCTAAGGACCCTATCAAAATTCGACGAAAGAGTCTATAGCCGCCGTCATCTCCATCCCAAGATCGGGAGGGATCTGAAGCTCTTCCTGGCACCCTGCCAGAGGGAAGAGATCACCCTGTAGGCCTTCTTCATCACCATGCCTGCCTCCGGTGTGATGCGTGAGTAGTTCATCCCTGGACTACGGGTCCATGTAGTAGCTAGATGGTTGGTTCTCCTCCTTTGTGCTACCATGTTTAGATCTTGTGAGCTCCGTTCATGATCAAGATCATCTATTTGTAATCTTACATGTTGTGTTTGCAGGGATCCGATGGATATTAAGATGCTATTTCAGATTGATTATTGATTCTATCATGTCTTTGTTATTTGTGATCTTGGATGCTTTCCGTTGTTAGTAGCTATCTTGGCAGAGTAGATGCTAGAAACTCCAAGAGGGAGTATTTATGCTCGATAGTGGGTTCATGCCTCTAGTAATCTGGGGAAGTGACAGCAATCTCTAAGGTACTTGATGTGCTGTTGCTACTAGGGAGAAAATAGCAATCCTTTGTCCATAGGGCAATCGTACTGTTTACTTTACACACTTTGCTTAATGCAATTATCTGTTGCTTGCAACTTAATACTAGAGGGGGGTCGGATGATAACCTGAAGGTGGATTATTAGTCATAGATGCAGTTGGATTACGGTCTATGTATAATGTTGCAATGCCCAATCAAATCTCATAGGAGTCAAGATGATTAGTATATGCTTGTATGCTTTCTCGGTGTCTGTCAATTGCCCCGCTGTAATTTGTTCACCCAACATGTCATCTATCTTAAGGAGAATAACCACTAGTGAACTATGGACCCCGGTTCATTCTTTTACCATCAATCTACAATCTACTATTTACTGTTTACTGTTTAGTTTCTTCAAGCAATTACTATCTTCCACACAATACGTTTAATCCTTTGTTTCAGCAAAACCGGTGAGATTGACAACCTCACTATAAGTTGGGGCAAAGTTCTGTGGTTGTGTTGTGCAGGATTCCAAGTTGGAAACAACACCTTGGGGTTGTTTCCTTGATCCTACTGGTTCGATAACCTTGGTTTCATAACTAAGGGAAAATTTGCTGCTGTGCTCATCATACCTTCCTCTTGGGGTTCCCAACGAGCTCATCACATTCTGATCCATCACCCCTCCCCAAAAAAATCCATAGCACTTTAGGATGTATTCTCAATATGTGTAGATAGTTATTATTAATAGACTTAATGTATGTTTTTTCTCTAGCAAGAATGTTGGTTAACAACAACTTAATGTTTGTTAATAAAGCACATTTCATACAGTATATATATGTGTGTTGTATGTGCCTTTTACTAGTATTCTCTAAGCTCATAGTCTCTTTGATTGTTTTCAAAACACGGTCAAATTTCTAGGCATCCATATTCTTTTTGAAGGTTGAATCTTTCCAAACTTTCACTCGTTCTTGATACATTGACTTCCTGGTGGGTCCATTGAACATATTTTTAGAAGGAGTGAAGTTAATTTCGAAACACACCTAAAATTTCAAAACACAGTGAGTCATGGTCTATTTGATTGTTTTCAAAACACGATAAAATTTCTAGGCATGCATATTCTTAGCAAAAATTTGAATCTTTCCAAACTCTCACTCGTTCTTGATACATTGACTTCTTAGTGGGTCCATTGAATAGATTTTCGCAAAGGAGTGAAGTTAATTTCGAAACACAGCCGAAATTTCAAAACACGGTGATTCGTCATCTTTTTGATTGTTTTTAAAACACGATCAATTTTTTAGGCATGCATATTCTTAGCAAGAAGTTGAATCATTCCAAACTCTCACTCATTCTCGATACATTAACTGCCTGGTGGGTCCATTGAAGAGATTATTGCAAGGTGTGAAGTTAATTTTGAAACACAACCAAAATTTTAAAACTTGGTGAGTCATAGTCTCTTTGATTGTTTTCAAAACACGGTCAAATTTCTAGGCATGCATATTCTTTGCAAGAAGTTGAATCTTTTCAAACTCTGACTCGCTCTTGATACATTGACTGCCTGGTGGGTCCATTGAACAGATTATCGCAAGGTGTGAAATTAATTTCGAAAGTGGACAAGTTTGAATGTTTGATCTTACCACTATATAGTGTATGAATAACTTTGAGTGTTGATCGTTGGATAAAGACTCATGAATCCCAACATTTCTAGCCATTGGATCTTCTTTTCCATTATTCTAGCATCTAGAATATTCTATTGATAGTCTTCCGCATAATGAATAATGCATAAACCTCAAAACACATTTCTCCATCATACTAGAATCTTCTCCCTTGTATTTCTAGACCATGTTACCAAAAATTTCAAGTGTTAGGTAGCTAATAATATTTGACTTCTATAGGATGATACAAAGTACAAGAACCAAATATACACCCATACTTTATAGATGTTGATCAAATTTGTAAATTTTTGTGCTTTACCTATTATAATTTTATATAGTGATGATATGTTATACGTCTATTATCCGAGTTCACATGCAGGACACGTGCAACTTACTAGTATATACTAGGTCATGTATTTTACTAAACTATACCTCGTATTAGTAACACATCTTAAATTTCCTCTAACATCGCACTGCATTCAACTCCTCTTCGCTGCTCTCGCGTTGCCCCAAATTTCTCCACTACTATAATGGAGTGGTTTTCAATTGAATACATAGCACCAATCCCGACTGTTGGACTATTAGATCCAATGGTTCAGAGTGGCTAGATTCATGTTGAACTATATATAGAGCAAACTCCACATGTTCTAGAACCATCATGTCACACCCCTCCCCAAAACAATCCATAGCACTTTAGGATGTATTCTCAATATGTGTAGATAGTTATTATTAATAGACTTAATGTATGTCTTTTTTTCTCGAACAAGATTGTCGGTTAACAACAAATTAATGTTTGTTAATAAATCACATTTCATACAGCATATATACGTGTGTAGCACATGCCTTTTACTAGTATTCTCTAAGCTTATAGTCTATTTGATTGTTTTTAAAACATGGTCAAATTCTTAGGCATGCATATTCTTTGCAAGAAGTTGAATCTTTCCAAACCCTCACTCGTTCTCGATACATTGACTGCCTGGTGGGTCCATTGAACAGATTTTCACAAGGAGTGAAGTTAATTTTGAAACACTGCCAAAATGTCAAAACATAGTGAGTCATAGTCTTTTTGATTGTTTTCAAAACAAAATCAAATTTCTAGGCATGTATATTCTTAGCAAGAAGTTGAATCTTTCCAAACTCTCACTCGTTCTCGATACATTGACTGCCTGGTAGGTCCATTGAACAGATTATCGCAAGGTATGAAGTTAATTTTGAAACACAGGCAAAATTTCAAAACACGGTGAGTCATAGTCTCTTTGATTGTTTTCAAAACACATTCAAATATCTTGGTATGCATATTCTTAGCAAGATGTTGTATCTTTTCAAACTCTCACTTTTTCTCGGTACATTGACTGCCTAGTAGGTCCATTGAACAGATTATCGCAAGGTGTAAAGTTAATTTCTAAACATGGCCAAAATTTCAAAACATGATGAGTCATAGTCTCTTTGATTGTTTTCAGAACATGGACAAATTTCTAGGCATGCATATTCTTATCAAGAAGTGTGAATCTTTCCAAACTATCATTCGTTCTCGATATATTGAATGCCTAGAGGGTCCATTGAATAGATTATCGCAAGGTGTGAAGTTAATTTCGAAACACAGTCAAAATTTCAAAACACGGTGAGTCATAGTCTCTTTGATTGTTTTTAAAACATGATCAAATTTCTAGGCATGCATATTCTTAGCAAGAAGTGTGAATCTTTCCGAGCTATCACTCGTTCTCCATACATTGACTGCCTGGTGGGTCCATTGAACAGATTATCGCAAGGTGTGAAGTTAATTTAAAAACACAGCCAAAATTTCAAAACACGGTGATTCATAGTCTCTTTGATTGTTTTCAAAACACGGTCAAAATTTCTAGGCATGCATATTCTTAGCAAGAAGTGTGAATCTTTCCAAACTCTCACTTGTTCTTGATACATTGACTTCATGGTGGGTCCATTGAACAGATTATCGCAAGGTGTGAAGTTAATTTCGAAAACCGCCAAATTTTCAAAACATGGTGAGTCATAGTCTCCTTGATTATTTTCAAAACACGATCAAATTTCTAGTCATGCATATTCTTAGCAAGTTTCTGAATCTTACCAAACTATCACTCGTTCTAGATACATTGATTTCCTGGTGGGTCCATTGGATAGATTAATGAAGGTGTGAAGTTAATTTTGAAACGCAGCCAAAATGTCAAAACACGGTGAGTCATATTCTCTTTGATTGTTTTTGAAACACGGTCAAATTTGTAGGCATGCATATTTTTGCAAGAAGTGTGAATCTTTCCAAATCACTCGTTCTCGATACATTGACTGCCTAGTGGGTCCATTGAAAATATTATCGCAAGGTGTGAACTTAATTTCAAAACACAGCCAAAATTTCAAAACAAGGTTAGTCATGGTGTCTTTGACTGTTTTTAAAACACGGGCAAATTTCTAGGCATGCATATTCTTAGCAACAAGTGTGAATCTTTCCAAACTCTCACTCATTCTTGATGCATTAACTGCTTGGTTGGTCCATTGAACAGATTATCGCAAGGTGTGAAGTTAATTCCGAAACACAACCCAAATTTTCAAAACACGATGAGTCATAGTCTCTTTGATTGATTCAAAGCACGGTAAAATTTCTAGGCATGCATATTTTTAGCAAGAAGTGTGAATCTTTCCAAACTATCACTCGCTCTCGATACATTGACTACCTAGTAGGTCCATTGAATAGATTATCGCAAGGTGTGAAGTTAATTTTGACACATAGCCAAAAGTTCAAAACACGGTGAGTCATCGTCTCTTTGATTTTTTCAAAACACGGTCAAACTTCTAGTCATGCATATTTTCAACAAGAAGTGTGAATCTTTCCAAACTATCACTCGTTCTCGATACATTGACTGCCTGGTGGGTCCATTGAACAGATTATCCCAAGGTGTGAAGTTAATTTCAAAACACAGCCAAAATTTCAAAACACAGTGAGTCATAGTCTCTTTGATTGTTTTTAAAACACGATCAAATTTCTAGGAATGCATATTCTTAGCAAGAAGTGTGAATCATTACAAAATATCACTCATTCTTGATACATTGACTAGCTGGTGGGTCCATTGAACACATTATCGCAAGGTGTGCAGTTAACTTCGAAACATAGCCAAAATTTCAAAACAAGTTGAGACATAGTCTCTTTGATTGTTTTCAAAACATGGTCAAATTTCTAGGCATGCATATTCTTAGCAAGAAGAGTGAATCTTTCCAAACTATCACTCATTTTAGATACATTGACTACCTGGTGGGTCCATTGAATAGGTTATCGCAAGGTGTGAAGTTCATATCAAAACACAACCAAAATTTCAAAACACGGTGAGTCATAGTCTCTTTGATTGTTTTCAAAACACGGACAAATTTCTAGGCATGCATATTCTTAGTAGGAAGTGTGAATCTTACCAAACTCTCACTCTTTTTTATACACTAACTTACTGGTGGGTCCATTGAATAGATTATTGCAAGGTGTGAAGTTAATTTCGAAACACTGACAAAATTTCAAAACACAGTGAGTCATAGTCTCTTTGATTGTTTTCAAAACACGGTGAAATTTCTAGGCATGCATATTCTTAGCAAGAAGTGTGAATCTTTCCAAACTATCACTCATTCTTGATAATTGACTATCTGCTGGGTACATTGAACATATTATCGCAAGTTGTGAAGTTAATTTTGAAACACAACCAAAATTTAAAAACATGGTGAGTCATAGTCTCTTTTATTGTTTTCAAAACATGGTCAAATTTCTAGGCATGCATATTTTTGGCAAGAAGTGTGAAACTTTTCAAACTATCACTTGTTCCTGGTACATTGACTACCTGGTGGGTCCATTGAACATATTATCGCAAGGTGTGAAGTTAATTTCAGAACATAGCCAAAATTTCAAAACACGGTGAGTCATAGTCTCATTGATTGTTTTTAATACACGGTCAAATTTCTAGGCATGCATATTCTTAACAAGAAGTCTTAATCTTTCCAAACTATCATTTGTTCTCGATACATTGACTGCCTAGTGGGTCCATTGAACAAATTATCGCAAGGTGTGAAGTTAATTTCGAAATATGGCCAAAATTTCAAAACACGGTGAGTCATACTCTCTTTGATTGTTTTTAAAACACGGTCAAATTTCTAGGCATGCATATTCTTAGCAAGAAGTGTGAATCTTTCCGAACTATCACTTGTTCTCGATATATTGACTACCTGGTGGGTCCATTGAACAGATTATTGCTGACTCGTGTATTAACGAGCTCGTTGGGGAACCCCAAGAGGAAGGTATGATGAGCACAGTAGTAAGTTTCCCTCAGTTATTGTAACTACCTCGGTGAATTACGCTCCTAGTTACAAGCCTGGATGAGCAGAAATGGTTGAAATAGTACGGTGGGGCCCAAATGCCACTCACAGGTAGACCTTTCGGCCGTCCCAACCATTTCCAAACAGCGGGAGAAGAACGGGCGGCGTAATCGGCAGGCAAAGGGATCAACTACATACACAAATGAGTATGTATGCAAGCCACCATACAATAGTACATCAGAGCCATTCCATCTAAAAAGAAAGGAAATATAGCAACGCCATACGGCAAGATCGAAATATCCTAGATAGATATAATAGTTTAGGATATCTCCTCATACATCAAACATCAGAGTATCAAGCGGAAGCGGAAGACAAAATCTGAGTACGGATAAGAAGCAAATCGGCATAAGATGCCCCATAAATAAGCACATCCCGCCCATAGATCTCACGGATCCCCGTTCCCGGAATCTCTACACCGAATGATCGTTGCCCACATCGTCCGTCTCTTCCACCCAGTATCCATCTTGTGAGGGTACCTGTTCATCTGAACCAATAATTTATCGTGTGAGACCCTAGGGGTACTCAGCAAGTCTTTATGCCTCTAAAGGGGACACAACCTGGGGTGACGCAATTGCAGCAAAAGATAAACCCTAACAATTCTATAGATACTCGCTAACCATCCGCCTAACCAGAGATAGACGGATGTCCGTGAATTAATAACAATAGTTATAACAGTTAAAACGGTAATATCCACAGATCCATCCTCCTCCTCGCTTACCGACGAGGAAGCGGACGAACAACCCCCCATCCGTTGGCAGTTTTATTATCCATTCCGTGAGTATTGCACTATTTACTAGTCAGGTACCTAGTCTGGTCAAATTAAAAGCGGTACTTTAGTTATTCTTGTCTATGATCGAGAAACTGTGCTCTAGGTCGTCCATAACCGCGGACACGGCTTTCAGAAAGTTTTACCCTACAGGGGTGCACAAATAGCAACACACACTCGATATGCCTCGGAAAAACCAAATCAACACCCAACGAGGCAGTCACGACAAAGCGATCACAGGATTCAGAAATATTTCAGGGGGCCACCCCATTGAGCTACCCGCAACGAAGTTAGCTGACTCCGAGACGGCCTCAAGGTTTGCGCCAGTGGCTGTGAACGACTAGGAACCCGAAAATGTGACTGGGCTTGTCGACACCGCGAAAACACTCCGCTTCCCTAAACAGTACAATGTGCTCCTCGCACAATATTAAATAAGGCAGTAAAGCATGGCATAAGTACAGGATAGTAAATAAAACCTCAAACTAGTTTGTGGCCCCAAGAAATAAGAATGAATCAAGCTCTGGCTCAGGGGGGTTCATAAGCCTCCCGGATGTGGATAGCGCGAATATTCAAGGAACAGGAATCAAGTACTCGGGGTCCTACGGGACACAAGTGAGCCTGAAAAACCAAATAGCGAATATGGCTCACTGATGCCACTTTCATTAGTTATCCCATTACTTCTCAGGTTAAGTTGTTTAGGTACCTCGTTATCCATCAGACACTCACATACCCTACACATGCTGTTCTACGACTCGCATGGCTCAATCAACTCCTGTAGTAATGGCTCATGGGATGGAGGAACAAGCTTCGGTGGGGTTTAAAAGTAAAGGCTATGCAATACTTGGGATTCAATTTAATGCAATCGCGACTCAAATGATGCAAGAATAAGATGGAGGCAATAGGTACTATATGTATGCAAGCATGTGGTAGTGCTTGCCTGGCAGCTCAGTTGAAGCGAGAGAAGGATCTGGGTGGTACTCCTGGGTGTCTTGATAAATCCCCTGCTCAGCGTCTATTCGAAGAAGAACCAAACAAACAAGGTCCAACATAAATAAAGTGCACAAGCATATGAATAGATGCGACAAGAAAACAATCATGCCATGATGAATGATGCACAATTTGCATGGCATTAAAGTAGCATGGCATGGGTGAGGTGTGAGATACAAGATTAAATCATTTTATTGAGTTTTGGGCTCATTTTATACTCATATTAGTTGCTGTACCCATTATATTTATATGATGCATGCTTCAAAACACACCATGGGATGCATAAACAGAAAGGTCTCGTCGAGCTAAACATTGTAGACATATCATTTGTTAAATTTGGACTTATAAAACAAAAGTTATTAATTTATTAAGACAAAAGGGCATTTTATTGTAATTTAAATAAACTTGGAATTTTAAATGTTCAAAATATATTTTAGATGGCATATTTGAATTCCTCATATTTTTCTGAATTGAAAACATATATTATTTGTATTAATTGGATTTATAATTCAAAAGTTATTTAAAAACAGAATTAAATTTGAATTTGAATTAAGTTTGAAAAGATTTGAATTAAAACAGAAACAGATAAATACTTTTGTTACTCAGGATGAGCCAGACACAGACGCTGACGGGTGGGCCTCTCTGCTGACTGGGACTCCACAGCGCGCAGAAACATTTTACACCGCGGTCTACGCTAGACCTAGGGAATGACAGGTGGGGCCAGAGGCTTCGCGGGTCCACGTGACAGAGGGTGAGCGCGGGGCGGCCACGCGGCACGGTGGGGGGACTGCGGGTTGATGGAACGAAAAGCCAGGGTGCTATTGGTAAAACGGTACATAGGCAGACATGTGGGGCCGATAGGAGCGCGGGTTCCAGGAGTCAACAAGGTAGGGGGTTATGGGTAAAACGACCACGCGTGCACTGTGGATCTTCCACCGTGGACAGATCGGTGCGCGGCGCGGCACGGGGGCTCGATCCCGTGACCTAGGGCTCGGGCGCGGAAGCGGTGGCCACTGGGCTGTGCGGGGGTAGCTGTCAGGGAGGTGAGCGAGGACTAGATGGGCTTGCACGACGCTGTGGCGAGGAGAGACGTACGCGACGCCGGTGCACAGAGACTGTTCGCCGGATGGTCCGGCGCGACCAGGGCAAGGCAGCGACTACGAGGATGTCTGGGGGGTTGGTTAGCTCACCGGGAGGATGTTGGCGTGGTCGGAACGGGCAGGGGAGCAGGCGATCGTTGGTGATGCAGACGGACAGAGGAACTAGGGTTTCCGGTGGCGTCCCGGCGTGCAGCGGCGATGCAGGCCTCCTCCTCCTCGCTGGCGGGTTCGGGGCGATGCAGGGGCACGTCCTGGTACTCCTCGATCACCTCCCCGTCGTGCTCGTCGCCTAGTACGGTGTAGCCGCGAGGGGCCGAGGGTTGCCGGCGATGGGAGGGGTAGACGGCGGTGGAGAAGAGAGGGGAGGAAGCAGGGCGTCCTTGGGGTAGATCTGGGAGAGGCAGAGAGGTGGTAGGAGGAGGATAAAGCCGAGAGGGAGAGGGGGATGCCGTGGGGAGGTGGGTGGATGAAAAGGTGGCTCGGGTGCCACCTTTCTCTACCTCTCCTCACGTGCTCTGGTCAGGCAGGAGGCAGGGCAGGGCGAGGGGCAGGTAGATGGGGACGTCCAGGTGGGGTAGGGTGAGGCCAGGAGGGAGGCTCGGGGTGGAGGGGCCCTTGTGGCATAGAGAGAAAAGAGAGAGGGAGGAGCTCGGGTTGGGGCTAGGGTAGGAGCTAGGCTCGGTTAGGGTTTAGGTTTGGTGGGGTAGCTAGGTGGGCCAGGGAGAGGGCCAGGTGGGGCCTACATGGTAGAGAGAGGGGGAGGCCGAGAGAGAGAGAGGTGGTGGACTTAGGGTTTAGGTGAGAGGGGTATGGGGGTTAAGGTTAGATGGGGTATGGTTAAAGAGGGGTATGGTTTAGGATTAGATGAGGGAGTGAGAGATGGTACTCTTGTGGCAAGCTCAAGCAAGTCAAGATCAAACCAAAATATACCAAAAGAGGGAGAGGTGGTGATGGAGTTTTAGCAAGATCAACTAAATCCAAGCCAAAAAGGGTGGTAGATAGAGTGAGATGATCATCCACTCAAGATTAAAAAAAAACCAAATAACAAGCAAAAGGTGGTGCTTGCATGGCCCATGCAACACATTTAATGCCATGTTGATTCTTGTAAAAACAATAATATTAAGCATGGCATTGTTCATTTGCATTTCCAAAGGTGGAATAAAGCCAAGCAAAAGAAAAGAAAGGATGTCCCATGTGGAGTAGTTGGAGATGGACATGTTTAAAATAGAATGGGACATGCTAGTGTGTAGGTTCCACTAGATGATTAATAGTCCCAAAAATATTCCAACATGAGCATAATTCCATGATAATCCATATGGAAGCTAGGAAAAGGGTTCCACTCACAAGGCATGCAAAGATGGCCATGTAGCTCTCATATATCAATAATGTGAAAACAACATGATGCCAACATGAGAGCATGTGGAAAAGAATTGGATCCATCCCAACCCACATGAGCTGGAGGTAAAACCAATAAGTGCCAAGCTCATATTTAGTTGGATGGTGGAAATATAAGGTGGTGAAAGAAAGGTGGTGGAGTTGATAAAAGATATGCCCCCAACTCAACTTGGGCATGTAAACAATATATCAAGAACCAAATACAATATCAAGAGGCAAATACAATTAATAATGCATATGGGATAAGAACCAAATGGAAAAGGGTTATATATGATGCTCATATGCAAGGCGGCATGATGACATGAGCATGATATAATGATGATGCAACAATTATATATTTGAAGTAGCCATTATATTACTAGACCAAGTAGCATTACAATTGTTAGACAATTGGGATGCTACAACTCTCCCCCACTAAACAAGAATCTCGCCCCGAGATTCCTAGGAAAAAGAAAACAACACAAGAAGAGCGGGTGTTCGAACGAAGGTGACCCTCACGTTCCCAAGTTGATGAACAACGGAATGGTGCGACCACCACACCTTGCAAAACTTGCTAGACTTATTGCGAGTCTTGCGTTTTGCTTGAGAAACAACGGTTAGAAGAGTTGATGGATTGTCGTGAGACAAGAAGGATAGGGTGGACATAGCTCCGGTTCTCTCAAGAAACATGATAAAAGAATAGAACCACTTGTGAAAGAAAGGACACGATGATGCATCATGGATAAAGAAAGACACGAGATCACCAACAAGAGATTATTGATTACTTTCTTCGAGAGAGCACTCCGGAAAAACAAGGACGGAAGTAAAAGTATCGAGGGATAAAGGCCACTTCTAACTTCCGTGGAATGAGTGGATCACATTAATTCACCAATTCAATGTACAAGAGCGAATGATAAGAGTAGTGGTATGGTAGCTACTCCATCCCGCACTCAAAGCATTACTCCGCACATGAATAAGAGAACCATGCAACCCAACTACCGAAACAGACTGAAGGTATTGACAAGAAGAGCTCATGGAACTCCGCTAGAAAACAAGGATAGGTGCAAACGATTCACCGGATTCATAGATAGATAAAGGTGATGATGTTGTCGTCATGTCGGAAAGACCAAGCCACCAGAAAGATATGAAGGAAGATCACGGAGACAACTACAAGATCCCACAGATAAAGAAAAAGATAGCACCACTTGAACATAAGGATTACAAAAGATCTGGAAAATCTTCATGGCCTCCGGTGGATTGAGCATAGACGATAGAGCGAGAGGGTTTCAAGAGATTACTTGACGAGATAGAGGTGAAAAGAACTCCATGTTCTTCTTGAAATGATTGAGATAGATTTAGCAGTCTTGAGGAAAACTTCGGCGGAACGACGATGATAACTTGCCAACAAGGAACAACTCCGGATTGGTTGAAGATGGAGGATGGAATTAACAATGGACTTGCTAATTCCAGAATTGAAGAAGTGTATTTAGCAGAAGGACGTGCTCGAGATAGGTGACTTCAAGAAGCCAGAATTCACGCTTTGAGACTTTGCACACAGGCAGTGCTCACGAAGCTTGAGAGAAAGAGACACGGATGAACTTCCATGTCCTTCCATTGATATCGAATAGGGAAGCATATTATCAACATATACCACCATGGATTAACAAGATATCCCAGAATATCAAGTTCAAGAGGCGAGAGAAACGAACCAATGCTCAAACACTTCCTGAGCTCAACGCTCTTAGAAAGATCAATATTAAGAGCACGGGTTCGTGTTGAAAGAGATGCACTGGAAGAATAGATTATCTGGTCCTTCGGAAGGGAACAAGAAATGCCACTTGGTTCACATTGTCGATTGGATCACCGATTACAAAGATAAAGAGATCTTGGTTAAGAACCGATGATAGCTCATACCTTAAGCAAAGCTATCAGAAGCGAAAAGATGCAATTCCCTCGTATCAAAGAGGATCTTGCAGATATGGAGTTCAAAAAGATGTGCAGCATGATGTATAGATGATAGACCACCGTAGTGCTTTGAGAAACTCCGGATTGCCAAAGATGCTTGATTATGCAAAGATATGATCACGGTGTACTCAAAATCACAGGAGATAACCTTATCCTCCAGATGGTGACGGTTGATAGCATTTTTCCATATTCCAATCGACACTTATCATGAGTGGAATATAGCTATGCCGAGAGCCAAATTACAATCATCAGCATCGGATCGACACACGTTATGTAATCAGCCCAAGAGAAAAGGAGATGAAAAGGAACTCCAGGATTAAGCGCCGGTGACAAAAGAATGAGTTAGCATGGACATGCTGATAAAAGGGAGATAGATAATGTTTCACACACGACTGAAAAGGAGTGTAGAAACACAGATGTATCAAAGAAAAAAAAATTCCGCATTTTTCGGCATTAAAATACCAATAGATGCGCAAAATCACTTATCAGGTAAAGATTAGCAACAGATGCTTACACAGAATGTGGAGTTGCTAGAAGGAAGGACACCCTTAAGAAGATGGCACCGGTTAACAAGGAGTCAAATAGATCGCACCGGTTTTCAAAAGCCTGTCAGTATGGAATGTACCAACAGTTGATAACCAAAGGCAGATTGTGATAACAAAAGGATGCAACAGATAGACAAGGAATTACACACACACACAACCTATGGTACTACGGAATCCCAGAACACGTGAATCCTAGTTTGAATTTAAGAAGAGGATTGAAAACGTTACACTTCCTTACCAGAAAAGGGTGGTGGTTAGGTAAGAAGAAAAGTGGAAGCAGTCCTACTCTCGCGTTTTGGTTTTTCCCTAGTATACATAACTACCAAAAATATTTGCTAGACAGACAACGACCATTTGGCTGAGACCCTGAAGGGCGGGATGGCTCTGATACCAATTGTAACTACCTCGGTGAATTACGCTCCTAGTTACAAGCCTGGATGAGCAGAAATGGTTGAAATAGTACGGTGGGGCCCAAATGCCACTCACAGGTAGACCTTTCGGCCGTCCCAACCATTTCCAAACATCGGGACAAGAACGGGCGGCGTAATCGGCAGGCGAAGGGATCAACTACATACACAAATGAGTATGTATGCAAGCCACCATACAATAGTACATCAGAGCCATTCCATCTAAAAAGAAAGGAAATATAGCAACGCCATACGGCAAGATCGAAATATCCTAGATAGATATAATAGTTTAGGATATCTCCTCATACATCAAACATCAGAGTATCAAGCGGAAGCGGAAGACAAAATCCGAGTACGGATAAGAAGCAAATCGGCATAAGATGCCCCATAAATAAGCACATCCCGCCCACAGATCTCACGGATCCCCGTTCCCGGAATCTCTACACCGAATGATCGTTGCCCACATCGTCCGTCTCTTCCACCCAGTATCCATCTTGTGAGGGTACCTGTTCATCTGAACCAATAATTTATCGTGTGAGACCCTAGGGGTACTCAGCAAGTCTTTATGCCTCTAAAGGGGACACAACCTGGGGTGACGCAATTGCAGCAAAAGATAAACCCTAACAATTCTATAGATACTCGCTAACCATCCGCCTAACCAGAGATAGACGGATGCCCATGAATTAATAACAATAGTTATAACAGTTAAAACGGTAATATCCACAGATCCATCCTCCTCCTCGCTTACCGACGAGGAAGCGGACGAACAACCCCCCATCCGTTGGTAGTTTTATTATCCATTCCGTGAGTATTGCACTATTTACTAGTCAGGTACCTAGTCTGGTCAAATTAAAAGCGGTACTTTAGTTATTCTTGTCTATGATCGAGAAACTGTGCTCCAGGTCGTCCATAACCGCGGACACGGCTTTCAGAAAGTTTTACCCTGCAGGGGTGCACAAATAGCAACACACACTCGATATGCCTCAGAAAAACCAAATCAACACCCAACGAGGCAGTCACGACAAAGCGATCACAGGATTCAGAAATATTTCAGGGGGCCACCCCATTGAGCTACCCGCAACGAAGTTAGCTGACTCCGAGACGGCCTCAAGGTTTGCGCCAGTGGCTGTGAACGACTGGGAACCCGAAAATGTGACTGGGCTTGTCGACACCGCAAAAACACTCTGCTTCCCTAAACAGTACAATGTGCTCCTCGCACAATCTTAAATAAGGCAGTAAAGCATGGCATAAGTACAGGATAGTAAATAAAACCTCAAACTAGTTCGTGGCCCCAAGAAATAAGAATGAATCAAGCTCTGGCTCAGGGGGGTTCATAAGCCTCCCGGATGTGGATAGCGCGAATATTCAAGGAACAGGAATCAAGTACTCGGGGTCCTACGGGACACAAGTGAGCCTGAAAAACCAAATAGCGAATATGGCTCACCGATGCCACTTTCATTAGTTCTCCCATTACTTCTCAGGTTAAGTTGTTTAGGTACCTCGTTATCCATCAGACACTCACATACCCTAAACATGCTGTTCTACGACTCGCATGGCTCAATCAACTCCTGTAGTAATGGCTCATGGGATGGAGGAACAAGCTTCGGTGGGGTTTAAAAGTAAAGGCTATGCAATACTTGGGATTCAATTTAATGCAATCGCGACTCAAATGATGCAAGAATAAGATGGAGGCAATATGTACTATATGTATGCAAGCATGTGGTAGTGCTTGCCTGGCAGCTCAGTTGAAGCGAGAGAAGGATCTGGGTGGTACTCCTGGGTGTCTTGATAAATCCCCTGCTCGGCGTCTATTCGAAGAAGAACCAAACAAACAAGGGCCAACATAAATAAAGTGCACAAGCATATGAATAGATGTGACAAGCAAACAATCATGCCATGATGAATGATTCACAATTTGCATGGCATTAAAGTAGCATGGCATGGGTGAGGTGTGAGATACAAGATTAAATCATTTTATTGAGTTTTGGGCTCATTTTATACTCATATTAGTTGTTGTACCCATTATATTTATATTATGCATGCTTCAAAACACACCATGGGATGCATAAACAGAAAGGTCTCGTCGAGCTAAACATTGTAGACATATCATTTGTTAAATTTGGACTTATAAAACAAAAGTTATTAATTTATTAAGACAAAAGGGCATTTTATTGTAATTTAAATAAACTTGGAATTTTAAATGTTCAAAATATATTTTAGATGGCATATTTGAATTCCTCATATTTTTCTGAATTGAAAACATATATTATTTGTATTAATTGGATTTGTAATTCAAAAGTTATTTAAAAACAGAATTAAATTTGAATTTGAATTAAGTTTGAAAAGATTTGAATTAAAACGGAAACAGATAAATACTTTTGTTACTCAGGATGAGCCAGACACAGACGCTGACGGGTGGGCCTCTCTGCTGACTGGGACTCCACAGCGCGCAGAAACATTTTACACCGCGGTCTACGCTAGACCTAGGGAATGACAGGTGGGGCCAGAGGCTTCGCGGGTCCACGTGACAGAGGGTGAGCGCGGGGCTGCCACGCGGCACGGTGGGGGGACTGCGGGTTGATGGAACGAAAAGCCAGGGTGCTATTGGTAAAACGGTACAGAGGCAGACATGTGGGGCCGATAGGAGCGCGGGTTCCAGGAGTCAAAAGGTAGGGGGTTATGGGTAAAACGACCACGCGTGCACTGTGGATCTTCCACCGCGGACAGATCGGTGCGCGGCGCGGCACGGGGGCTCGATCCCGTGACCTAGGGCTCGGGCGCGGAAGCGGTGGCCACTGGGCTGTGCGGGGGTAGCGGTCAGGGAGGTGGGCGAGGACTAGATGGGCTTGCGCGACGCTGTGGCGAGGAGAGACGTACGCGACGCCGGTGCACAGAGACCGTTCGCCGGATGGTCCGGCGCGACCAGGGCAAGGCAGTGACTACGAGGATGTCTGGGGGGTTGGTTAGCTCACCGGGAGGATGTTAGCATGGTCGGAACAGGCAGGGGAGCAGGCGATCGTCGGTGATGCAGACGGACAGAGGAACTAGGGTTTCCGATGGCGTCCCGGCGTGCAGCGGCGATGCAGGCCTCCTCCTCCTCGCTGGCGGGTTCGGGGCGATGCAGGGGCACGTCCTGGTACTCCTCGATCACCTCCCCGTCGTGCTCGTCGCCTGGTACGGTGTAGCCGCGAGGGGCCGAGGGTTGCCGGCGATGGGAGGGGTAGACGGCGGTGGAGAAGAGAGGGGAGGAAGCAGGGCGTCCTTGGGGTAGATCTGGGAGAGGCAGAGAGGTGGTAGGAGGAGGATAAAGCCGAGAGGGAGAGGGGGATGCCGTGGGAAGGTGGGTGGATGAAAAGGTGGCTCGGGTGCCACCTTTCTCTACCTCTCCTCACGTGCTCTGGTCGGGCAGGAGGCAGGGCAGGGCGAGGGGCAGGTAGATGGGGACGTCCAGGTGGGGTAGGGTGAGGCCAGGAGGGGGGCTCGGGGTGGAGGGGCCCTTGTGGCATAGAGAGAAAAGAGAGAGGGAGGAGCTCGGGTTGGGGCTAGGGTAGGAGCTAGGCTCGGTTAGGGTTTAGGTTTGGTGGGGTAGCTAGGTGGGCCAGGGAGAGGGCCAGGTGGGGCCTGCATGGTAGAGAGAGGGGGAGGCCGAGAGAGAGAGAGGTGGTGGACTTAGGGTTTAGGTGAGAGGGGTATGGGGGTTAAGGTTAGATGGGGTATGGTTAAAGAGGGGGTATGGTTTAGGATTAGATGAGGGAGTGAGAGATGGTACTCTTGTGGCAAGCTCAAGCAAGTCAAGATCAAACCAAAATATACCAAAAGAGGGAGAGGTGGTGATGGAGTTTTAGCAAGATCAACTAAATCCAAGCCAAAAAGGGTGGTAGATAGAGTGAGATTATCATCCACTCAAGATTAAAAAAAAACCAAATAACAAGCAAAAGGTGGTGCTTGCATGGCCCATGCAACACATTTAATGCCATGTTGATTCTTATAAAAACAATAATATTAAGCATGGCATTGTTCATTTGCATTTCCAAAGGTGGAATAAAGCCAAGCAAAAGAAAAGAAAGGATGTCCCATGTGGAGTAGTTGGAGATGGACATGTTTAAAATAGAATGGGACATGCTAGTGTGTAGGTTCCACTAGATGATTAATAGTCCCAAAAATATTCCAACATGAGCATAATTCCATGATAATCCATATGGAAGCTAGGAAAAGGGTTCCACTCACAAGGCATGCAAAGATGGCCATGTAGCTCTCATATATCAATAATGTGAAAACAACATGATGCCAAGATGAGAGCATGTGGAAAAGAATTGGATCCATCCCAACCCTCATGAGCTGGAGGTAAAACCAATAAGTGCCAAGCTCATATTTAGTTGGATGGTGGAAATATAAGGTGGTGAAAGAAAGGTGGTGGAGTTGATAAAAGATATGCCCCCAACTCAACTTGGGCATGTAAACAATATATCAAGAACCAAATACAATATCAAGAGGCAAATACAATTAATAATGCATATGGGATAAGAACCAAATGGAAAAGGGTTTTATATGATGCTCAAATGCAAGGCGGCATGATGACATGAGCATGATATAATGATGATGCAACAATTATATATTTGAAGTAGCCATTATATTACTAGACCAAGTAGCATTACAATTGTTAGACAATTGGGATGCTACAACTCTCCCCCACTAAACAAGAATCTCGCCCCGAGATTCCTAGGAAAAAGAAAACAACACAAGAAGAGCGGGTGTTCGAACGAAGGTGACCCTCACGTTCCCAAGTTGATGAACAACGGAATGGTGCGACCACCACACCTTGCAAAACTTGCTAGACTTGTTGCGAGTCTTGCGTTTTGCTTGAGAAACAACGGTTAGAAGAGTTGAAGGATTGTCGTGAGACAAGAAGGATAGGGTGGACATAGCTCCGGTTCTCTCAAGAAACATGATAAAAGAATAGAACCACTTGTGAAAGAAAGGACAAGATGATGCATCATGGATAAAGAAAGACACGAGATCACCAACAAGAGATTATTGATTACTTTCTTCGAGAGAGCACTCCGGAAAAACAAGGACGGAAGTAAAAGTATCGAGGGATAAAGGCCACTTCTAACTTCCGTGGAATGAGTGGAATCACATTAATTCACCAATTCAATGTACAAGAGCGAATGATAAGAGTAGTGGTATGGTATGCCAATGACTACAACAAACTATGCAAATTCACTTTGATTATGTTTATGATAAATTGAGTTCGACTAATCCAAATTACAAATGAACTCCCACTCAAAACAACATCCCTCCAGTTGTTTTAGTGATTACACGAACCAAATCCACTACACCAAGTCCGATCATCATGTAAGATGATGTAGCTTTAAAGGCGAACAATCAACATGTTCATCATATCATACATATGACTCATGCTTTATCTTTCGGTATTCCGTGTTCCAAGACCATGTCTGTACATCCTAGGCTCGTCAAGGTTAACCTTAGTATCCGCATGTGCAAATTTGGCTTGCACCCGTCGTATGCACACGTAGAATCTATCACACCCGATCATCACGAGATGCTTCAAAACGACGAGTCTTAGCAACGGTGCCTACTAAGGACGAACACTTTATTACTTGATATTTAGTGAGAGGGATCATATTATAATTCTACCGTCGCGATCTAAGCAATACAAGATGCATAAAGGATTAACATCACAGGCAATTCATAATTAGTGTGATATGATATGGCCCTTTCTTCGTATGCCTTTGATCTCCATCTCCAAAGCACGAACAAGATCTCCATCATCACCAGCATTGTGTCAAGGTCAGTGGCACCGCTTCATGGTTGTCCATCATCACTAGCAACTATTACAACTACTTGGAATAAAGCCATTACAAGATGAATAGACACGCAGGTCTTAACAGAATTAAAGACAACCATTAGGCTCCTGCCGGTTGCCATATTACAACAAGGATCATTGCATACATCAAATATAATCACAATCACATGATGGCCATATCACATCACAAAAACCCTGCAAAAACAAGTTAGACGCCTCTAATTTCTTTGCATGTTTTACGTGGTTTGGGTCTTTCGAATAAGAACGGATCTTACCAATGAAACTGAACCACAACGTTGATACAAGTGCTATCAAGTGCAAAGTGTAGATTGGATCCATACTATGGTGAGAGAGACAGACACCCGCAAAGCCACTTGTGCAAAGCAAGTTACACGTCAAGCGTGGAGCAAGTCTCATGTGCGATGACATGTAAGGTTAGCTCGAGCCGCTTCATCCCACCATACCGCAAGATGCAAAGTACACAAAGCAAAAGACGGCACGAGCACCAATGCCCACAAAACCATTGTGTTCTACTCGTGCAACAGATCTACGCATAGCCACGACTCTGATACCACTGATGGGTTCGTAGCATGGAAAACAAAAAAATTCTACCGCAAGAACGAACAAAACCCAGATCTAATCTAGATAAAATCCAAGATCTAATCTATTAGACATGTGCAACGAGATAGATCTGTACTAACCCTTGTAGACCCGAAAGCGTTACAAGATCGGATCTCGTGGTTGATGTAGTCGATCACTTGCCGATCTCAAGATCGAGTAGACGATCCTTCCGGCACCGTGTTCCGGCAGCGCTTCCACAGTCGGTCACACTGCGGAGTCGAAGCAGACCTTCCTCTCCTTGTTCCAGCGAGCAGCGGAGGTAGTAGATCTCTCCACGGAATCCAGTAGCACGCCGGCGTGGTGGTGGTGGTGGAGTAGATAATTCTGCAGGGCTTCCCCTAAGCCAGAGCAGAGGGAAGGAGGAGGAGAGAGGCAACTTGAGATCTAGAGAATAGAAGGGGCAGGGGGGGCTTGTGCCTCCACCCCTCTATTTAAAGGAGGGAGGCACCATGGGGAGGTGGAGTCCTTGTAGGACTCCCCTCTCCCTTTGCCGGCGGATCAAGGAGGTGGGGGAGAGTCCTACTCCCCCACGAATCCTTGTCTTACCCCACAAGGATTCCTTGATCCTTTCTTGGTTTTCAAGTAAACTCCAAGAAATCTTCTAGAACCTTATGGAACATTCCGAAACCTTCTAGAATCCCCATACAAATACTCCGGAACATTTCATAACTTAGAAAATGATCCCCAATATATGAATCTTATTCTCTGGACAATTCCGGATCTCCTCGTGATGTCTCGGATCCAATCCGAGACTCCAAACAACATTCGGTCTCCAACGCACATTCCATATCTACTTAAAACAACTTCGAACCTTAAGTGTGTCACCCTACGGTTCGTGAACATGTAGACATGATGGAGACACATCTCCGATCAATAACCATTAGCGGGATCTGGAGATCCATAACAGCCCCCACATACTCAACGATGACTTTGTGATCGATAGAACCATTTAACATACGAAACCAATTCCCTTTGTCACGCGATATTCTACTTATCCGAAGTTTGATCGTCGGTATCTCCATACCTAGTTCTACCTCGTTACTGATAAGTACTCTTTACTCGTTCCATGATATGTCATCCCTTGTGACCTAGTCACATGCTTGCAAGCTAACTATATGACATTCCACCAAGAGGGCCTAGAGCATATCTATCCGTCATATGGATGGACAAATCCCAATCTTGGTCCATGCGCTTCAACACATACTTTCAGAATACCCAATGACACCTTTATAACCACCCAGTTACGAAGCGGTGTTTGATGTCATCAAAGTACCCATCCGGTGATGGTGATTAACATAACCTCATGGTCGAAGGATTAGGCTACTATGCATTTGAAAGCTTGTAGCAAAACGAACTTAATGACTTGATCTTATGCTATGCTTACTATGGGTGTGTGTCCATCACATCATTCTCCTAATGATATGATCTTGTTATTAACGACATCCAATGTCCATGATCAGGAAACCATGATCATCCATTAATCAACAAGCTAGCTTAACAAGAGGCTTACTAGGGACTCTTTTATGTTTACAAAACACACAAGTATTAATGTTTCCTGTTAATACAATTATAGCATGGGATGTAAACATTTATCATAAACATAAAGATATAATAATAACCACTTTATTATTGCCTCTTGGGCATATCTCCAACACATAAACCATTCAAACACCCTATACATGAGATTAAAGACAACTTACAAGTATGTCGTGGTGGTGTCACGGCAGATGCCATGGATAGGCTAAAGGTGGGGACTAATACACGCTAGGGGAATCCAGGGAGGGATAGTGGAGTGATTCTCCACACAGAAGATTGTATTGCTTTCCTTTCAAGATTACAAGTGCTCCTAGAGCTGTGTTGGCGAGAGGAGGAAGAAGGAGCTCTCTTACTCTCACCTACAGTTTACTCCTTGAACCTTAGCCAAATCGGTATAGAAGAAAACCCAACTCCCTCTACTGAAACCCTAGCCCCCCTTATATAGAGGCGGTCGGGTCTCTGCCTAGGGCATACGGCATATTCCTAAGAATATGCCTCCTCTCAAAGTGGTAACCCGACCGGGGTGCTTTTCCCCCGCGTCATACATGCTTTAGCTACGTGAGCCTCTGCAGCGCCCGCGTCAGCCGACACGGGCGTCGTCACCCTTCTCGGCCATGACCCGGTGGTCCTGCTCTTGCTTGCATCGCTCATGCAGTGCGTATCGGGCCTTCTTTTTTACCAGAGAGATTCCTTCCTTCTCCCAGAAGCTAAACGGGACCCGGGTCATGGTAGACCCGGCTATACCTATTCCTGCATACAAGTTGGACAAGCACTTCCGACTTACTCCTTAAGTCGGGTGACATAATGTTAGGCGACCCCCCGGTCCGGGTTACTCCGTGATCCGGCCTGCCTGGAGGTGACCCGGCCAGCATCCGCTTTGCCCTTGCCAAACCTAGGCTAACTCGGCTTTTATACCCTGGAGTGACCCTACCCGGGGTTATCCCCCCAACGTTAGTCCCCGAAGCTAGTGCGGTCTTAGCCGCCTTGGCCGCTAAGGCCACATTAGGTTCATTTATGTTCGAGCCTCGGACGTTATTTCCGATTTAGCTCTTTATCTCGGATTACGTGGATTTACGTTCCCTTCGCACGTTCCAAGTTTTCACTTGTCGGCCGGGTTACCACTTTGACTCGGATTTCATGGATTTACGTTCCCTCTGCACATTCTAAGTTTTTACCTGCTGTCCGGGCTACCATGGCTCTATCCGGGCCTTGTTTCCTTCTTTCATACGCCAACCCATGTGGAGGCTAATCATTACGTTGTCTTATTTTAAGGGCCTGCACAGTAACCACTGCAGTAATTGTCTGTTATCACTGTGCGAGGGTCACGTCGTGCCTGCTTTCTCGTTTACCGCATCAGTGTGTCACGTCATGGGGTCGCCTCTGCCCTGTGGCCCTCCGTATGGCTCCTCACTGATTGGCCGAGGCCGGTGATACACGACCACACCATGTGGCTCATTTTCAGGGCGCGATCCCACTCACGCTCTCAGGGGGTGGTTAAATAGCGGAGGGGCGCACCTCTTAGGATTTTTTCCTCTTTAGTGCCCCTCTGCCCGTTGCTCTTCTTATTCATCTTCCTTGCGACCGTGCTGCCGCCAGTGCTCCTAACAGCAGCGCCGCCGCCGCACTTTTCCCCATGCCTCTGTGTCGCAGCCACCACTGCGCGACTTCCTCGCCACGGGTCCTCGCCAATCCAGGCCTCAGATCCTCGCCGCCGCTAGCGCCAGCGAGGGTGGCGAGTACGAGATGACGGAGGAGGAGCTCGTCGTCGTCGAGCAAGAAATGGAGGAGGACACCGCTGCGGTGGACCGTGGCGTGTGGACTGGGTCATGGGTCTGTCAAGATGGCCTTGACTAGATCTACCGGACCAGACGCATCCTTGCCGGCATCGTCGCTCGTCTCCCCTCCGCCGAACTAGCCCCCTCACCCAATCCGGGTGAGTTCGTCGTGTTCTTGTCCCACTTCCAACGGGGGTTCGGCTTGCCGGTGAGTGACTTCTTCTGGGATTGGCTTAGCACCTACCACCTGTAGCCGCACCATCTTCCAGCCAACGCTATCACCTCTCTCTCTGCTTTTGCTTCTACGATCGAGGGCTACACTGGATTATGGCCCACGAAGGAGCTGTGGATCTGGTTTTTTGGCCTTCAGCGTAACGTCATCCCCAACATCCAAGTTGAGTCGGAGGATAAGCAGCTCACCCAATTCGGAGCTGCGTCCATCTCTCCCGCAGGACTTCCGTTTTCCCCCGGGTCACCGGGCTTGACTCCTGCAAAGGATGGGCCCGGACCTTCTTCTATGTCCGGAACGCGGGCACCGAAGATTTGATTCGGTTGCTCCCCTAGACTCCGGGTCCACCTGATCCGGAATTCTGGGAGGAGGTCTCCAAGAAGCCCATGGCTCTGGCCAACCAGGTTAACAAGAGGTTCGCGGAACTGAAGAAACTCGGATTGCGCAACGAGGATGCTATGATCACTTTCGTGCGCAACCGAATCTCTCCCCTCTAGAAGCGCACCCACAAGGTGTGCCACATGAGTTTCGGCCGCGACCCCAACCGAACCTCCTCCTTCGAGCTGAGCAACACGGAGATTTTCCGCCGGGTTAAGGCTCTCTTCACCACCCACAAGGATTTCTCCGCTGAATGGACGTGGGGAATTGAGCACTTCTGTCGTGACAGGCTCCCTCCCGCGGTAGGCTTCGCGGGGCAAACTTACTTCGGATTAAATATATGTCGGTTTTTGTTGTATTTTTGACTCTGTTCTTCATGCTTTCTCTCAGCTATTCCTTCAGCAAACCCTTGAGGATGGTACGGATCCGACCCTTAAGTGGGCGCCGGACCGAGAAAGCCCGGATGAGGAGGAGCCGGACCAGGAGATGTTTCTCCCTATGACCGACACTACAAAACAACCCAGCGGTAAATTCTCTTCTCTTAGAGACTGGCCCGATGATGAGGATGACTCGGATGTCGACGTGATTGAACCTGTTGAGGCTGTCCCTCTTTCTTTTGCCTTTCCGGCATCAGCTAACCCCGGTGGGCATATCCACGAGGATCCTCCGCTTGCTACGGGCGAACCGGTTCCGGTGGTGTCGAAGAAGAGGCGCGGAGCCGCACCAAGTTCCTCCTCCGAACCTTCTCAGCCCACAAAAAGGCGAAAGAAGGCCGGAGACAAGACTGCCTCCAAGCCGGCAGGCAAAGCCCCTGCACAAAGGGCTCGGAAACCCAAGGAGGCCCAAACCTCGGATGCGCAAGTCATTTTTCGTTGCGCAACTCACTTCTCCTTGCATCGTGGTAATTTCTCTTCTGACATTATTCTCTTCTTCAGAGCTCCGGTGGGGGTCCCTCAGAGCGGACCTAGCATCTCTTCACCACTCCGATCTGGCCCTTCTCCTCCTCGTGACGACGAGTCACGTCCGCTGAGCCATATTCCAGAGGGTTCCACGGCTGCTCCGGGTTCCGCACTACCTCGTCGAGAGGAATGCAACCTCGGAGCGGGAGGGGCTGGCCCATCCGAGGCGCGGCATCCACAACTTCAGCATCGCCGCAACCAGTAGCCACCGAGACTACCTCGACACCAGCACCGGCCCCAGCACCAGCAGCAGTTCCAGTACCAGGAAAATCAACAACCGCTCCAAGTCCAGCTATAAGAGCTCCAGCGCCAAGTTCTTCCGCCTCGTCCGAGTCATCTCAACCTCGGCGAGGAACTACCCCAGCAGCTCCTAAGGGGAAATCCACTGCAGTTACTTCTTCTCAGCAAGCCAAGGGCAAAAAGGCTCCGGATGCTACCAAGTCTGCATTCATCAAGGCTGGGCAGCGAACCCTAGCGTCGATGCTTCCCAAGAAAGCTCCAGCAGCGAAGGATGCTCCTGCCGAGCCAACTGACGCGTAGCAAATGGTTCTGCATACCAGCCCAGCCCTTGCCTTGGTTGAGAGGAAAGAAGCGCACGCGAAGGTCTTGGCGACACCCCATATGCCCACCGGTGAGCGGTACCCTCCGAGCCTGATTGAGTTCGTCATGAACTGGAACAAGGCGGAGTTCGTCCACAACGACGATCTCCCGGAAAAGTTTGGCCCCGCAGAATTTTCCACCCAAATGAATACAGCCGCTAAGGCAATTAACCTCACGGGGCGGATGATGGAGGTATGTCGCTTCTCCTTTACATGCTGTAGATAGTAACCATTAGTCCCCGAGCCTCCGGTGGAGTAACTTGTTACTCGGCCGGATGCTCATTAGAAAACTAACGTAGCTCCATGTGAACTTCGAATATGCACACACCTAGAGCCGGGTTGAGTTCCACTTGGCCCGGATTTTGTACACTTCGAATATGCACACACCTAGAGCCGGGTTAAGTTCCACTTGGCCCGGATTTTGTACACTCCGAATATGCACACACCTAGAGCCGGGTTAAGTTCCACTTGGCCCGGATCTTGCGCACTTCGAATATGCACACACCTAGAGCCGGGTTAAGTTCCACTTGGCCCGGATCTTGTACACTTCGAATATGCACACACCTAGAGCCGGGTTAAGTTCCACTAGGCCCGGATCTTGCGCACTTCGAATATGCACACACCTAGAGCCGGGTTAAGTTCCACTTGGCCCGGATCTTGAGCACTTCGAATATGCACACACCTAGAGCCGGGTTAAGTTCCACTTGGCCCGGATCTTGTACACTTCGAATATGCACACACCTAGAGCCGGGTTAAATTCCACTTGGCCCGGATCTTCTACACTTCGAATATGCACACACCTAGAGCTGGGTTAAGTTCCACTTGGCCCGGATCTTGTGCACTTCGAATATGCACACACCTAGAGCCGGGTTAAGTTCCACTTGGCCCGGATCTTGTACACTTCGAATATGCACACACCTAGAGCCAGGTTAAATTCCACTTGGCCCGGATCTTATACACTTCGAATATGCACACACCTAGAGCCAGGTTAAATTCCACTTGGCCCGGATTTTGTACACTTCGAATATGCACCAAGCTAATTTTACGCTTCTGTACTTTTTTCAGGTAACCACCAATCGCCAGAGTGCTGAATTCCAACGCCTGCTGGATACCCACAAGATGCTACGCGTAAAGCACGTTGCACTTATTGCAGAACATGAAAAAAGGGGTAAGTTTCTCCCTTGGTGCTTTTCCGTTTGTCTTCATCTTCTTCTGCCGAACTAACCTCCTTATTCGGTTTCTGCAGCTGGGGTGGAGGCTGAGAACAAGATCATGCGAAAGAACCTGGAGCAGATCAAGGGTAAGCCCTTTTTGTCCGACCCTGCTTTGCTTTCCATCTTCTTTTCTTCTTGTCTCGGCAAACATTCATTCCTCGGCTCTGCCGTGTGAACACACTATTTCAGCATCGCTTGAGGATAGTGTGCCCGTGCCTGATATGATGCTGCATTTTCTCGAACAAGCAGGGCAGCATCCAGCCGAGCTGAAGAAAAAAAATGATGAGCTCGCTCTCCTCCGGACCAAGGATAATGAGATTGCCAGGCTCAAGGCTGAGATGGAGAAGATGAAGGCCCAGCACCAAACCGAGCTCCAAAAGGTTGGCTAGAACTTCACAGAAGAGTGCGAGCGCCTTACTCTCCAGATCTCCAAGGACCAGGACCTACTCAAAGAATCTGACATCCAGCTTGGATCGGCAAGCGCTGAGCTTGAGCAACTTCGCAAGAGACGCAATAACTGCATCAAGGAGTTGACCCGGATTCACAGCCACATTTCACGTAAGTTCCTTTCCCTTATCCGACATAATTCTCCGGGTTACTTCATACGTCTTTTCTTTAGCTTCTTCCTTTGCCTTGTTTCCAGGCCACTTTCCAGAGGGTACTCCTATTGCGAGCGCTGTTGTTGCCAATTTCCGCCAAGAGAGGGGTACTCCCGTCGCTCTTGACGGTGAGAGCATTCCCTTAGACATGGAGGACCTATTGGTCAGCCTGTCATCTCGCGTGGAAATCATCAAGAACTACGGCAAGGATCTCCTCGACGTTTCAGTCCGAGTTTCAACACGTTCTGGCCCGGTGAGAGCGCTCCGAAGAGAATCACACTTCTTGCTGAAAAGCTGTCAGATATCGAGACCCAGCTCGACCTTTGGAGGGAGTCCGCTGGGCATGCCACAGCTAATACTATCCTTCACCACATACTCACATGGTATGAGAAGATCGACCTCAGCCTCCTTACACGCCGGCGCACCAGATCCAGATGGACTGATGACCCGGAGTGGGTAGCTCGGCGCCAGGCTTGCGCCTACAGCCTCATCGAATATTCTCCTATCCATGAATGGGTTGAAGGACCGAGCTTCCTGGAATCCGCTGGGGACGAGAACGCTGAGAACGCTGAAGACGGGTTAGATGAGGACGAAGAAGGCGATGCCTCAGACATTGAAGATAGCGAAGATGACGCCGAACTTCCTCCTCCTGCTGCTCCTTAGGTCAAAAAACTTGAAAAATTATCAGATCCCCGGTATGTCGGGTGCAACTGTATGCTGTGTATATGTGATATTTTGCTAATAAGTTCTTATGCCGGGTTAAGTAGGGCGTAGTCCCCGAGTTTCTTTTTCTTGTTCGTCCAATCTTTTGGCTCGGATCGTGTATACCTTAATTCGGTTTTATGACTTACGAATCCGAGCTTCAAAAATCGTCTTAACAATACTAAGAAACTTTAAGACTTAGCTCAAAAAATAAAGTTGCATAATAACTCGAAAATAAATACAGGGGTAGTCCGAAAAACAAACGGTAGCTCGAATAAATTCGTTTTCTTAGTCGCTTTTCATGTGCTACGCAATTCCAAACTTGTTCTCTTACTTGCCATGAAGCCAATTCTTGTTGGACAGCAGCAAGTCGAAGAGTTGGGTTTTTGGTGCTCACACGTTACTAATCCGGGTTAAGTAGAACAACTTATTCCAGCTAACGCACAAGAGACAACAACAATAATTATTAAGGCAGTCCTTGAGTTACTGCTCGAGGCGCTACTATCTCATTGATAAGCTCATTGTCGACATACATACCGACATATGAAACGACTCGGATACATACACTTCTTAGCTAAGTGTAGAAAGGACGAAGTAGTGCTACATTCAACGGTCGCTTAGATTCCTCTTCGGACCTGTCCGCCTTGTTCTTTTCCTGCGGCTTTGCATCTATAAGATAGTAAGAATCATTGTGCAATGCTTTGCTCACAATGAATGGCCCTTCCCACGGGGGGATAATTTATGCATGCCAGTAGTACGTTGTACCAACCAGAGCACCAGGTCGCCCTCCCGAAAGACTCGGGGGCACACTTTCCGGCTATGGTAGCGTCGGAGATTTTGCTGATATATGGCGGATCTGGACAGTGCCAGTTCTCTCGCTTCTTCCAGCAGATCAACATCATTTTGCTGGGCTTCTTGCACTTCAGCTTCTGTGTATGGGGTGAACCTAGGTGAATCATGCTCTATGTCGGCTGGTAGTACAGCTTCTGCCCCGTATACCAGAAAAAACGGCGTATAGCCTGTTGATCGATTCGGAGTTGTTCTTAAACTCCATAGTACCGCTGGTAGTTCTTCTATCCAGCACCCCGCTGATCTTTGCAGCGGCTCAATGAGCCGGGGTTTTATCCCGGATAATACTAATCTGTTGGATCTTTCCACTTGTCCGTTCGATGCGGGGTGGGCTATCGAGGCTATGTCGAGTCGGATCTTCTTGTCCCGGCAGAAGCGCGCAAATGCTCCTTCCGCAAAATTGGTGCCATTGTCAGTTATGATACTGTGAGGATAACCGTATCTCAAGATAATGTCTTTGAGAAATGTTACGGCCGTAGCTCCATCATATTTTCTTATAGGCTTCACTTCAATCCATTTTGTAAACTTATCCACCATGACCAAATTGTGTGTCATGTTTCCCCTTGCTGGTTTGAACGGGCCAACCATATCCAAGCACCATACGGCAAATTGCCACGTAATTGGTATGGTCTTGAGTTCCGACATCGGCATATGTGTCTTGGTAGCGTACCTCTGACAACCATTGCATTTTCTCACCAGATCTTCTGCTTGTTCTAAGGCACTTGGCCAGTAGAACCCATGCCGGAACGCTTTTGCCACCAAGGCTCGGGATGAGGCATGATGCCCGCATTCTCCTTGGTGTATATCCCGGAGGATGCCAAGCCCTTCTTCCGGGTCAACGCATCGCTGGAGGACATTGGTTACACTCCGTTTGTATAGTTCGAAATTGATGATTGTGTATGCTTTTGCTCTCCTCTGAGTTTGCCTGGCTAACACCTCCTTAATGGGTTACGTTCCATCTTTCAGGAATTGGACTATAGGCAGTGCCCAAGCTGGTATTGCTCGTGCAGGGAACACGTCCTCATCAATTTCCATTTGATCTACCAGCATAACTTCAGCGGATCACGCTGAGCAGTCCTTGGGTCGAGCGAGGTAGTCCCCGGGTTTGCTGAGGCAGTCCCCGGGTCTCGCGTACTACCTCCCGTGTCAATGTCCATGGGCTCAGCTACGGACTTTGTATCTTCCGGGACATAGATCGAGTCGGTTCCTGGGGACGGCCTGATAGATGGTTTTCTGAGGTGTTCCAATGCTACACCCGGTGGAATTGCCTATCGGGTTGATCCGAGCTTCGATAGCGTGTCGGCGGCCTCGTTTTCCACTCGGGGTACATGGTGAAATTCACACCCCTCAAAGTAACCAGATATCTTCTGCACATGAAACTTGTACAGTGCCATGTTTGGATCCAGGGCGTCCCACACTCCGGACACTTGCTGCACCACCAAATCCGAGTCGCCAAAGCATATTATCCGACGTATGCCAATCTCTTTTGCCACTTTGAGCCCATGAACAAGAACCTCGTACTCAGCGACATTGTTTGATGCCGTGAAATGGATCTGTAATACGTATTTTAGCTGGTCCTTCTTTGGCAGGTAAGCACAACCCCGGCGCCTAATCCGGTTTTGGTTTTCGACCCGTCAAAGTGCATCCTCCAGTAGTTCGGATCAGGTGGCGGTGGTTCATATTGTACCTCGGCCCAATCTACAAAAAAGTCCGCCACAGCCTGAGACTTGATTGCTTCTCTTCTGTCGTATTGGGGCGCATAAGGAGCTAGCTCAATTGCCCATTTTGCAGTTCTGCCACTCGCATCCTTGTTACCCATTATCTCGGATATGGGAGCTTCACATATCACTTTGATGGGGTGCTCCTCAAAGTAATGCTTTAACTTCTTTGCCGTCATATAGACACCATATGCCACCTTTTGAAAGTGCGGGTAGTTCTGTTTTGAGGCAGATAATACCTCGCTCAAGTAATACAATGGCCTCTGCACCGACTTGCCCTCTTCATTGCGCTCTACTACAATCACTGCACTTACAACTCGGTTGGTTGCGGCTATGTAGAGCAACATTGGATCCTTTGATAGTGGAGAGGCTAACACTGGTGCAGTGGCCAACATCTTTTTTAAGTGGGCAAAGGCTTCATCGGCCTATGGTGTCCAAACGAACTTATCCGACTTTTTCATGAGTTGGTAGAGAGGCAATGCCTTTTCTCCCAACCGACATACAAACCGACTCAACGATGCTAGGCACCCAGTGAACTTCTGGACATCGTTAAGACACTTCGGCGGCTCCATTCGTTCAATGGCCCGAATCTTAGTTGAATTAACTTCGATACCTCGGCTGGAGATGAGAAATCCGAGTAATTTTCCTGCCGGGATACCGAAGGTACATTTTTCCGGGTTAAGCTTCATCCAAAACCTTCTCATGTTCGCAAATGTCTGCCCGATGTTGTCAAGGAGCATTTTGCTTTCCTTGGTCTTGATAACCACATCATCCATGTATACTTGTACGTTTTGACCTATTTGGTCGTGCAAACATTTTTGCATACATCTTTGGTACGTTGCACCTGCATTACATAAACCAAACGGCATAGTGCGATAGCAATAAGCCCCGTACGGGGTGATAAACGCGGTCTTTATTTGATCATCCGGATTCAGAGGTATCTGGTGGAAACCAGAATATGCATCAATGAATGACAACAGTTCACATCCCGCAGTTGAGTCTATGACCTGATCTATCCTCGACAGTGGAAATGGATCTTTTGGACACGCCTTATTCAGGTTCGTGTAATCGATACACATACGCTAAACCACTGCCACGTTCGGATCATCCTTCTTCTTTTCTACCAGCACCAGATTAGAGAGCCAATCCGGATACAGTACTTCCATGATAAATCCTGCTGCTAGCAACCGAGCTATCTCGTCTCCAATGACTTTTCTCCTATCCTCAGCGAAGCGGCGGAGAGGTTGCTTCATCGGCCTTGCTTCGGGTCTTACGTTCAAAGAGTGCTCGGCCAACTCCCTCGGAACACCTTGCAAATCCTGTGTGGACCAAGCAAAAATGTCCCAATTCTCACGGAGGAAGTTGACGAGCTCGCTTTCCTATTTATCAGTTAACCCGGCACCAATTGTTACGGTAAGCTCCGGGAACATGTCATCAAATGGAACCTTCTTGGTATCCTTTGCGGCTTGGAATGAAACACTACCATGCGGGTTACTCAACGCCGGCATATACTGCTGCGTTGACTGAGCTAATGCCGCCACCTCTTGGATTTTTCTTTTCTCTTGCGCAATCACGAGTGACTCGACTAGGTTAGACCCAGCTGTGGCACACTCAATGGAACGTCGTAAATCTCCAGCAATGGTAATCACTCCATTTGGCCTGGGCAATTTCATCTTCAGATAACTGATGTGGCAGCTTGCCATGAACTTGTTCAATGTTGGTCTTCCGAGTATCGCGTGATGCGCACTTTCCAAGTTCACCACCTCAAACTCCAGATTCTCAGTTCGGCAATTATCTCTCGTGCCAAATAGCACGTCAACCCGGACTTTGCCTATGGGCTCACAAGAAATACCCGGTACAATACCATGGAAAGTTGTCCTTGTAGCCTAGAGCATGTTCTCCGAGATACCCAACTTGCGCATTGTATCCGCATACATGATGTTAATGCTACTGCCATTGTCAATCAGTACCTTGGAGAACCTCACGTTGATGTTCGGCCCAATGAATGTCGGGTCCAGCACTAGCGCATATGAACCTGGACTCGGCATAAGCTTGGGATGGTCTTTGATGTTCCAGGTGATTTCCTGGTCCGACCAAGGCATGTACCTCGTCACTGCTGGCATAACCGCATTGACCTCCATATGTCGGCGCTGCAAGCTCTTTCTATCTGTTTCCTCAGTTGTGAACACACAATAACTCTGGTGATGTTCTCTGTACTCATTCCTCCCCTTGTTTCCGGGGTACCTCTGATCCGGCTAGTGCTGATTTTCCACCTGATGCACTGCATCCCTTCTCTCATTGTTGTCATACCTCGGCGGAGGGGGAGGCAACATTAGCTGTTGCGTGTTCGCTCCGGAGAGCAATTGATGCCGGGGTAACTCTTGCCGAGGTTGATCATTCCGGGGTGCCTGAGCATTCCCTGAACCACCTTGTTCTATCTTACGCATCCACTCAGATTGCCTCGTTGTGTGACCCGCTGGGCTACTCGGATTTGGCGTGTGAAACTTACACGGCTGGTCCAACATCGACTCATAAGTATACCTCAGACGGTCTTTCTTTTCTTGCCATTGTTTCTTTTGCTCCGGTGTCCATGTTTTCTTGCCATCGTTTCTTGGAGTCCATTGCCCTCCAGTTTTCTAGCGCTGGTTGCTCCCTACTCCGGGTTGATCTTGATTCACAGCTGCAACTTGTTGCGAACCATAGCGATGATCTAGTATATCATCTCTTCTTTTTCCTCTATAGTCATTCCTCCGAGATGACCCGGCTCCGTCCCTCTGATAGTATTCCTCGTTTGACTCGTTTGACGCGAGTCTAGGTTGAGTCGAATCACCCAAAGCATACGAATTGGCAATCCGGATCATCTCTGCCAACATAATTGGCATTTTCCTTTGCAACTTCATCCACAGCTCGCTGCCATATCTGCACCCTTGCGCAAACCACGCTATAGCCTGTGACTCTATGACACCCTCACACGAGTTTCTCATGGTACACCACCGGGTCAAGAATTCACGGTCTGTCTCATTAGGTCTTTGCTTGCACATTGCTAGGGTATGCGGCCTATTCGGCCTCTGATATGTACTTGAGAAGTTGTTGATAAAAATTTCTTCAAAATCTATCCAGCAGTTGATGCTTCCGGGTGGCAAATTATTCAGCCATACTCTGGCCGGACCTTCTAACATCTGGGGTATGTATCGTACAACCCATCTCAAGTTGCGAGTGGCAATTTTCACAGCCGTAGCATAGTTTATCAGCCAATCCTCCGACTTGGTACTGCCGTCATACGTCTTCGTGCCCCTAGGCAGCTGGAAGTTAGGTACCGGTGGCTCCTTCATGATCCGGGGTCCAAAGCACGCTAGACCCGGTGGACCTTGACATTCGATCTGTTCCGACCTATACTGGCGATCCAGTTTCAATCTGGCGTCATCTGGCATCAAATCCCTGCTTCCCAATCTTGACCCTATCACACGGTAGTCCGGTCTTGGGTATCCCACGTTCACCATCTCCGAATCACTGTCGTTATACCGGTTTTGCTCCTGTGGCGCAACTCTCTGTTGCATACCTCGGCCGGCGTCTTGCTCTTGCCTTGGTATATTCCGTTACTGCGGTTGTCCTGCTCCTGCCGAGTTTCGCTGTCCGGCATCGCCATTGGCAGCATTCCCTTGACCGGCATTTCCTTGGTCGTGGTTACCTCAGCCAGCTTCACCTCGGCTCACACTTCGTCGATCATCATTTTTCTGTGCCTCTTTTCCTTTTCCTTCCCGCGTCGGGTCGTACAGGACGATCTGTTTGTTCCGTCTGGCCGAGGTTACTACCTCTTCTCTCCTTGGACCACCATGAGGTGACGATGCGGCTCCAACGGATTTCTCCGGGTTACCCATCGCCGAATGGACGATTTTGGAAGCTCCAGCTCTCTCCGGGTTAGCTCTGAGTAGCTCTTCGTTCTGTCTATTCGCGATCAGAACTAACTCGTTAACCCTATCTTGTTGTCTTTGACGGGCCTCACCTGTCAGACCCTCTAACTCGGATGCAGCCGCATCCGCTGCTCTGAGGTTCTTCGCCGGGGTACTGTACTTCGGCAGCCCCACGGACAAACAGTTTTCCGATTCCTCGGCTCTAGTATCACCTTCTTTGTTCATCTCGCTCATGAGATTTCTCCCTTTTACCTTTACCGTATCAACTTTGTTTGCTTTTGCATACTTATGCAGTGTCATGTTCAACGACTGCTGAGCCGCGGCTATTTTCTTCGTGCCTTCTAGTATTTTTTGCCTAGTTTCCTCTAGCTCGGCTTGTGCCTGAGCCGGATCTGCCATTGCTGCTACCGGGTTTGCCAAGCTATCCATAGCTTCTCTCAGTACATTTTCAGGCCTCTCTAGTGGGGGTCCTCTACCTTTCCTCGGTGCCTTAGGTGTTACCTCTGGGTCCGGTGTTGGATCCTTGCTTGTGCCTGCACCCGGTGCAGTCATCATCACTTCAGCATGGTCCGGGGAGCGAGTGATACACGCCCCGTGAACCACACTAAGGGGTGGTTCCCCTGCCTCGACGACGCACCGCGGATGAACGCATGATATGTCCACAACAACGTAGACCTTGTGCACACCCAACTTGACGAAGAGGTCGTTGCGCGGAAGCGGGCGCGTGCCGAAGCAGCCAGCATTGTCGCTGACGAAGTCCAGCGCTCCAAAGCGCTAAACGAGCCCGGAGACGATGTGTTCGCCGGTGCCGATGAGGTTTCCCGTTCGGATCTTCACCCCTGCTAGCGCCGCTAGCCCCATGGTGGGCGCCAACTGTCGTGGTGGTGTCACAGCAGATGCCATGGATAGGCTAAAGGTGGGGACTAATACACGCTAGGGGAATCCAGGGAGGGATAGTGGAGTGATTCTCCACACAGAAGATTGTATTGCTTTCCTTTCAAGATTACAAGTGCTCCTAGAGCTGTGTTGGCGAGAGGAGGAAGAAGGAGCTCTCTTACTCTCACCTACAGTTCACTCCTTGAACCTTAGCCAAATCGGTATAGAAGAAAACCCAACTCCCTCTACTGAAACCCTAGCACCCCTTATATAGAGGCGGCCGGGTATCTGCCTCCTCTCAAAGTGGTAACCCTACCGGGGTGCCTTTCCCCCGCGTCATACATGCTTTAGCTACGTGAGCCTCTGCGGCGCCCGCGTCAGCCGACACGGGCGTCGTCACCCTTGTCGGCCATGACCCGGTGGTCCTGCTCTTGCTTGCATCGCTCATGCAGTGCGTACCGGGCCTTCTTTTTGACCAGAGAGATTCCTTCCTTCTCCCAGAAGCTAAACGGGACCCAGGTCATGGTAGACCCGGCTATACCTATTCCTGCATACAAGTTAGACAAGCACTTCCGACTTACTCCTTAAGTCGGCTGACATAATGTTAGGCGACCCCCCCCCCCCCCGGTCCGGGTTACTCCGTGATCCGGCCGGCCTGGAGGTGACCCGGCCAGCATCCGCTTTGGCCTTGCCAAACCTAGGCTAACTCGGCTTTTATTCCCCGGAGTGACCCTACCCAGGGTTATCCCCCCAACAAAGTATTCCTGGGTAGATAGTAACGAGGGGCATAAAGACCTTTACCAATATCTCTCTGTGGGTTCAATATCTTTACTTCAAAACTAGCTACAATTGGTCTGTACACTTGTAATCATCAGTCGATTGAACAGATTGTTGCAAGGTGTGAAGTTAATATCAAAACACAGCCAAAATTTCAAAACATGGTGAGTCATAGTGTCTTTGATTGTTTTTAAAACATGGTCAAATTTCTAGGCATGCATATTCTTAGCAAGAATTGTGAATCTTTCTAAACTATCACTCGTTCTCGATACATTGATTGTCTGGTGGGTCCATTGAATAGATTATCACAAAGTGTGAAGTTAATTTCGAAACGCAACCAAAATTTCAAAAACACGGTGAGTCATAGTCTCTTTGATTGTTTTCAAAACACGATCAAATTTCTAGGCATGCATATTCTTAGCAAGAAGTGTGAATCTTTCCAAACTATCACTCGTTCTTGATACATTGACTGTCTGGTGGGTCCATTAAACAGATTATCGCAAGGTGTGAAGTTCATTTCGAAACACAGCCAAAATTTAAAAGCACGGTGAGTCATAGTCTCTTTGATTGTTTTCAAAACATGGTCAAATTTATAGCCATGCATATTCTTAGCAAGAAGTGTGAATCTTTCCAAACTATCACTCATTCTTGATACAATGACTACCTGGTGGGTCCATTGAACATATTATCTCAAGGTGTGAAGTTAATTTCAAAACACAGCCAAAATTTCAAAACACGGTGAGTCAAAATCTCATTGATTGTTTTCAAAACATGGTCAAATTTCTAGGCATGCATATTATTAGCTCGAAGTGTGTATCTTTCCAAACTATCACTCATTCTCGATACATCGACTTCCTGGTGGGTCCATTGAACAGATTGTTGCAGGGTGTGAAGTTAATTTCGAAACACAACCAGAATTTCAAAACACGGCGAGTCATAGTCTCTTTGATTGTTTTTAAAACATTGAAAGATCACGGATGTCGCCTAAAGGGGGTGAATAGGCGGTTTAAAACTTTTACGCGATGGGCTTAACAATGGCGAAAATAAAGCTAGCATTTTCTTTTGTTAAGGATAAAGCCTAGATATACTAAGGTTCACCTATGTGCAGCAACAACTTATGCTAAGCAAGACAAACAACGATGTGATAGAAACATAGATTGCTTCAAGCACGAAGGCTATCAGAATGTAAAGTGCATAAGTAAAGACCTCGGGTATATAGAGATAACCGAGGCACGCGGGGACAATGATATTTTACCGAGTTCCTCCCAACAAGGGAGTACATCTTGTTGGAGGGGTGGGCGGTTCTAAGACCACCAACACCACAAGAGGCCTCACCCTATTCTCACGAGAACCCATGACGTGGCAAGCACCTGTTCCACTATCGGACACTTGAGGGCGGTCACGAAACCCGTACAAGATTGAGGCTATCTCCAGAACTTAATTGGAGGCTCCCAATAATCGCCACCAAGGCCTCAATCTTGGGGAGAGCTTCACAACTTAATTGAAGGCCCCAAGAACACACCACAAAGGCCACACAACTGTCTAGGATTCCAAGAACCCAAGAGGGACAAGCTTCTTGAATATCACCAACCAAATCCTCCGGGGAGAACACAAACCGATGCACCTAATGCAAATGGCAAGAACACCACAAATATGCCCCAATCCTTCACTCTCAAGCTCCAACAAATCTACTAAATAAATTGGGTGAACAAGAGAGGATGAACACAAAGGGTAACACAAAATCCCCCAAGATCTAGATCCCAAAGATTCACTCACAAAGAGATTATTTGGATTGGTCAAATTGTAGAACTAGATCTTCTCTATCTTCCCCTCAAATATTGGCAAGAATCATTGGAGGGGGAGAAATAAATAAGATCAAGATATTAGACTCAAATAGGGCAAAGCTCAAGAGAAAAATAGAGAAAGAATTTACTAAAACATTAGTCCATAAAGATTGTCATTAATTACCAAAACCACACATGGGGGGCCACATGCTCTTTCAATCTAACCCATTTTGGTAATTGATGACAATCCCTTTGAGAGGGTTTATATAATGAATTTAACAAATAAAATAGTAGCACCAATATCAAACTACACAAGTATGTGATATTGGTACCACCATAATATATAGAGCAAACTCCCCCACAATCTATGCATGTGTGATGAACTTGAATTTCATTGCATATATTGCCAATCATTATCATTGGTGGAGTTTCTTCTATATATACCACATGCTAAGCAATAACAAAGATGCAAGAGCATGAAAGGCAATGCTTAAGATCAAACTCAAAGCATAAACCAACTTACCTTAAACCCTCTAAAACTTCTCCCCCATTGGCATCGATTGCCGGAATGGGTGACAAGTTCTAGGAGGACAATATAGTGATAAATTCTCCAAAGGTGTGCATTCACACATATCCAATGATGAATACTTGGGAGGACGTAGGACTATATTGAGGACCTGAAGATTACCAAAGAAATAAAATAAGAGTAGCATCAACAAATGATGCAAGCAATCTCAAGGTCCAACAAACCAATTGAAGACAACAAACAATTCCAAATGGAAACAACAAGATACTACAATATGAGCAAAAGAGTGTTTTAAATGAAAATAGAGAAGCGCCCCAAGGTTTGTGCACATTAGAATAATTGCATTTAGAATACACAATGCACAAACATGGAATCCTCGCTCCCACATAAGCATTTAAAACACAACAAATGGGAAAGAAGACAAATGAGCATTATTAAATGAATTAGAGGAGCTCCCCAAAGATTATGCACCAATTATATTTGGGAACAAAGTTCATGATCATGGAATCCTCACTCATCCAAATTCATTTAAAAATACAAGGCATGACAGAACAAATATGAGTGCCCGGAGATGCAAACAAAAGGAACAAGCACTCATAGGCAAACAAATTTGGAAGCCACCGAAGAATCATAAAGGAATAAAAGGAGGTATCCAAGGAATACAAATATCAACTAAAATTATCTTCTCTTATGTGTATAAATATCTAAGTGGAATGCATCACAAATACATATGTCCACAAAGAAACATGCACACATAAACGAGATACTCAAGAAAGCACATGAAAACCAAAATGAAGTCATAACATATACCAATAAGATTTTTGCTTGTAAGCATGGCCAAAGGCACAATTTTATCTTATTGTTCATTAATGAGCTTCAAACACCAACACCCCACATACATTACAATTATCACCAAGGGAAACGGAGATAGTTGGAATATATGGAGGGAAGCAACAAGTATCACAAAAAACAATTAGAAAAATCTCACTATTGTACATGAGAGAATTTGAGGAAAGGATAGGCAATAAAATTGCTAGATTGACATATTTGGGATTGGTGAATCATATGCATGATTTTGAATAGTCCCAATTATATGAACTCATCTCAACTTTCAAACATTTGCAATAGGGAGTTCTCTTATAACCAAAGCTAGAACCAGAACAAATACAAAAATTCATGCTATAAGGCAACCCACAAAAGTTTGGAAGCAAGATGTATGAGCATGAGAAAGAGATACCTGTTACCGAGATATAATTGGTAGGATGTAGAGGATATGAATTCGTTGGTCATCCTATAGCTTGCCTCCAATTTCCATGAACGCACCACTTCTTCAAACTTTGAGAGACAAGCATCCAATATATCTCCAATGTACCTAAAACACATTTAAGTACAAAATGGTCCCCAAACAAATTAGGTCCAAGGTAGTTAGAGAAACTACAATACATAGGAGAGACTCCACATAAATATGTGCATATAGATATGAAATTGAATTTCATGCACATCTTAGCCAATAGGATTTGGTGGAGTTTCCCCTATATATTGGATCAAGAAACGCAAGCGTGCCATAATATATACACATAGTAACTATGCATGCAAGTAACTTTCAAGAACCAAACAGAGATACAATTTGAATAAAACACCAAGTAAACCAAGAAGGCACACCAATGTGGGATACAACAAAAGATTGTTCAAATTATATCAAATAACCAAATAAACACATGAAAGATCACAAGTTCAACAAATGAACTAGGCAAAAGCCAAAGAGCGAAAGATAGATAAAAACACAAATGCTCAAGGATTTATCTCATTCTAAAAGGTCAAAACATGAAAAAAGGAATGAGAAAAAACCAACTCCCAAAAGAGAAAGGTTCCAACACATAAACCAAACTCTCAACCATTTTTATGATGGCATAAAATACCAAAACAAAAAGATTGAACTTCCAAGCACATAAAACATGATATGGAACAAAACAAGAAGCATAAATAGGAGTGTTCTAAATAATATAGGAGAGCTCACCCATAAGTAGTACATTATATAGAATTTTGATTTTTAATGCAAAATGCACACAAATGAGATAATCACTATAACCTACATTAAATAAAACACAAGAGGATACCAATAAAAAATAAAAAGATCCATAAGAGGCAAGGAAAGCTTGGAAGAAACAGAAACATTTTCTTGGCCAATGATAGGACACAATAAACCCAGGCCAAAGTGAATATGATCGATAAATTCTACCATATATCTAGTACTAATTATCCAAGGACAAGAAGTATTGGGAATAATCTTCCCGAGGTAGTTCACACGGATATCCAAGATCATATTCACACAAAGAAGCGTATAACAAAGTATAAGAATTAATATTGATGCTTCAAAAGAGATTCTTGGTAGCTTCCAATAGTTACACAATGACTAGTGATTAGAGTGACTTGAAGCTAATGGTTTCCATGAGGATATAGGAATCCAAATATGAGGAAACACATACCAAGAAACACTCACACAAACAAGATTCAAAAGACGAGAGGCAAAGCCATTCAAGAAAAAATGAACTTGTTTGAGCACATGTGTCACATAGGAGCTAGATAATTCCATATCAATTCTAAGTGACACAACCTCGAATTTTCACATTTTCTAGGCTTGTAATATGCACTAATCATATGACTCCTCCATAATGTGATAAACCATAGAAATCTCAACACGAGGCAACAAAATCCAACATAGAGATAATTAATGGACACTATAGAACTTAAATTTCTCATGAGGATGACATACCACATAGAGACTAGATAATCTTGCAAAATCACTACTAAGTGGTATTCCTCATGTACACACATTTTTAGGATTGTGGAATTCCTAATCATAACACTCCCCCAAAAATGGGATAGTCCATTAATCTCTCACAAGAGCCAAAAATATATCAATTGAATTCAATAATAGCTCCAACACACGATACATTCATACATGGTGTGCAAACCAACAAAAAAGTTATACTTGATAACTCAAGATAAGAAAATGGTAAGCACACCATATATAACAAACATGCAAGGTACAAAACCAACACATGCATAAGGGGCGAGTAACTTTCAATGTAATGAGTTAAGCACATGTTACCGCAAGGAGGAACATTGGAAATATAATGGAGGCAATATAATCCATATGACTTGGCTTAATAAATATAATAGATGAAGATCCCTCAATTCTTCATGATGTAGCCAAATCTCCAATGCTCTCCAAAACACCTATTGATCAAGTTTTGGCTTGTTGGTCCCCAACCAAGTTGGGTCCTAAGAACTTAGTCACAATAGGCTTGACAACCCAAATAGTTCTTTTCTTGACACCACTTTGGGTAGCAACAAATTTGGGAAACACATTGCCAACCTCATCCTTACAAAGAGAATAATCATCATTAATGAAGATAGGGTTGGATGAGGAGATACCACTAGTGCATGAGGAAGAAATGTGCCCATTCTCATGGCAAATGTAGCAAGTTTTTGTCTTGATGGCTTTCTTCTTAGGTGATGCCACAACTTGAGGAAGAGCTCGGGTAGTCCTCTTAGGAAGAGGCCCATCTACAACTTGACGTAGAGGTTGAGGCTGCTTCATTTGTTGCTTCACACCAAGAGGCTTCTTCTTTAATTGGCAATATCTAACACGATGCCCTTCTTCCTTGCACTTGAAGCAAATAATGTTGGCCGGATTCTTGACTTGATCATGCCCATTCTTATTGTTTCCCTTGTGCTTCAACTTGATAGTGGACTTGTTCTTGATATTGGAGTTGAATCCATGTCCACTCTTGTGATTGGGGATTTTTGCACACTCAAGATGTGGTTGAGTGTGGTCTTCCCTTTATGACCCATTTTCAAGTCATTCTTCAAATAAGTGACTTGAGCCTTGAGTTCTTTAATTTCCTGTACATGGTTAGTGTCAACAACAATAGTAGTACAGGAAGTAGAGTCTACATTGTTAGAGAAACAAGGCAAAAAATGTAATTCATCACAAGATGTAGCAATAGCATGAGTGGATGTATTACAAGGACTAGAACATGACAATATCGCATTAGAAGTAGAAGTAGTGCTAATGTCCACATGAGGCCCACTAGATGTTACCTTTGACACAATGGCCTCATGAGCTAACTTTAGCCTATCATGGGAGACTAGAAGATCCCCATGCAAGCTTGAGAGCTTAACATGACTTTCTTCCAATATCCCATATTTGCTAGTTAGCAAAGCAAGTTGAGCCTTTAGCTCAACATTCTCCTTCAAAATGGATGCTTCACAAGAAATAGAGTTAGTAGCACAAGCATCATTATTAATTGCAAGAGGTGAGGGCAACTTGGAAATCTCTTTTGAATATGAAGCTTTAAGTTGCTCATGTGACTCCGTGAGTTTGATGAGCTCACTCTTAACAACCTGAGATCAATTTTCGAGGTGCTTAATATCCTCAACAAGTTTAGCATGGGCAACTAAGAGTTCATCATTTTTAGTTTTGAGAACATTTGCCACCACAAGTTCTCTATCATGGTTTTCCTTTCCTCTAGATAATTCTAGAGTAACGGTCTCCTCAAGAGATTCCTCGGTGGTTTGTTCTTCTTCAAGGGAGATTTTTAGATAAGCAATCTCATTAGCATACTCATGCTCATGTTCATTCTTTTGAAATATGATATTTACTTTCTCCTCAATAAGTTTCTTGCCCTCAATAGCACAAGCCATAATTTCAACAAAGTTGGACCAAGCAATTTTATTTTTATGAAGAGTGGGAAAGACAATCTGTCCCATCTCATGAATAGATGCAATATCATAATCAACAATATGATCATTATCATCACTACCATCAACATTATCATCATTATCATCATCACAACCATCAACATCATCATCATCATCAACAACATGATGAGATATAGTGGGATCCAAAAAGGTTACCTTTGTTCCCTTAGCCATAAGGCATATGTGAGAACCGGAAGAAGGTGATGATGAGATTGCATTTGTAGCTCCATTCAAAACCTTGTCTTGGCTCATAAAATATTTGTTTTCCTCTACATGGTTAGCAATACAAGCACTAGAGGAAACAGAAGCATTTTTATCATGGCAACAAGACAAAGCAAGCATATCATCATGTGAATATTTATACATGATATGCAAGGACTACCAATGCTAGCATATGAGGAGTTTTGAGTGCTACAAGTGTTAGAGTCCAAAGATAGACCATTGCAACTAGATAGAGATGAAGGATTACAAATAGTAAGCACACTATCCATATTGCAATTTCTATCACCACTCACCATATCATTACCTTGTGAAAAATCACATGTAGGTGAAGTGGTAGAAGATGAGAACTCATCATGGCCGGAGGTGGAGGGAAAACAATCATCCTCAATAATTTTGGATCCATTATATTTATCTTGAAGTTTGGTCCATATCTCATGAGCACTCCGATAAGGCATGATTGAAGTAATAACTACATTGCTCACAATAAGTAAAAACATTTTAGTAGCTTGAGCATCTATATAAGAGTTCATCTTCTCCACTAAAGATTCGTTTTGGGGATCCATAGGAGAAGATAAACCCATATATAGAATTCCCTCAATAGATGGGTGAATATCCTAAAAATAATCTAGCATGTGAGATTTCCAAACACCATATTTTGTGCCATCGAATATATAAAAGGAATCGTGCACTACTCCCCTAGTCGACATCTTTACTCTCAAGGCGGTGAAGCCTAAAAGCGAGAGACCTCGCTCTGATACCAATTGAAAGATCACGGATGTCGCCTAGAGGAGGGGTGAATAGGCGGTTTCAAACTTTTACATGATGAGCTTAACAATGGCAGAATAAAACTAGTGTCTTATTTTGTTAAGCACAAAGCCTAGATATACTAAGGTTCACCTATGTGCACCAACAACTTATGCTAAGCAGGACAAGCAACGATGTGATAGCAAGATAGATTAATTCAAGCACGAAGGCTATCACAATGTAAAGTGCATAAGGAAAGAGCTCGAGTATAGAGATAACATAGGCACATGGGGACGATGATATTTTATCGAGTTTCTCCCAACAAGGGAGTACGTCTTGTTGGAGGGGTGGGCGGTACTAAGACCACCAACGCCACAAGAGGCCTCAACCTATTCTCCCGAGCACCCACCACGCGGCAAGCACCCGTTCCACTATGGGACACTTGAGGGAGGTCACCAAAGCTGTACAAGATTGGGGTTGTCTCCACAACTTAATTGGAGGCTTCCAATAATCGCCACCAAGGCCTTAATCTGGGGGAGAGCTTCACAACTTAATTGAAGGCCCCAAGAAAATGCCACAAAGGCCACACAACCATCTAGGGTTCCAAGAACCCAAGAGATACAGGCTTCTTGAATACCACCAACCAAATCCTCCGGGAGAACACAAACCGATGCACCTAATGCAAATGGCAAGAACACCACAAAGATGCCCCAATCCTTCACTCTCAAGCTCCAACAAAGCTACTAAAGCAATTGGGGGAACAAGAGAGGAAGAACACAAAGGGGAACACAAAATCCCCCAAGATCTAGATTCCAAAGATTCACTCACAAAGAGATGATTTGGATTGGTCAAGTTGTAGATCTAGATATTCTCTATCTTCCCCTCAAATATTGGCAAGAATCAATGGAGGAGGGAGAAAGAAATAAGCTCAAGAGATTAGACTCAAATAGGGCAAAGCTCAAGAGAAAAATAGAGCAAGAAGAAGTGAGAAAAAGGAGAGAAAGAGATGCCTTAAAAGGGGGCCAAGGATTTCTTCCCGTTGGGGCCAGAACCGGCCTGGGCCGCTAGTACCGGCCCACTGGCGGTACTACCGCCCAGGGAGCCAGCATCACAGGCACCAGCGACTGATCGAGGTCAACGCGAGCGCACGCAGCCAGCACAGCGAGCGAGCAAAGGGATCAGCAGGGAAGGGGATCCGGCAGATTCACATGTGCTCGCGAGTGAGAAGGAGCGCTGTGGTGGGAGCGAGCAACGCGTGCTGGGCTGGCCCAGCGAATGGAGGAGAGCGGCGGCTGGGTGAGCGAGCGAGCTGGTGAGGGAAGCGATCGACACAGAAGGGGATCAGTGGCAGCGAAGCGGGAGCGAGGCGAAGTGAGCCAGTGACTTGCGCGTGCAAGGCCAGGCTGGGCGAGCGGCTGGGAGCTGGGTGTCAGGAGTGGACTAGCCCGGTAGTACCGGCCTACCCAGGCGGTACTACCGTGGTGGGACGGTACCACTGGCCAGGACTTGTTGGGCCACACAGAGATAAACAAAACTTTTACCCTACGTAATGATCCCAAGATCTAGCTGAGGTAGTAGGCTACGAGAATTACCACTAGACACGCGGTTGCGGAATCGATGTAGCACGTCGCTTGATGCAGTGCAGTCCTCACGATCCATTCCGATCCACGATCGTCGAAGTGCTGAATGTACAACAGCTCCGCCAATATCCAGACGTACTAGGAGGAGCGTCGGCGGTGGACTGCAAGGTCCGGTACGGTGGCGATAGGACTGGACTAGGGCTAGGGTTTCCAACACATGGAGTGACCTAACCTTGTACTCTAAGCACCTACGCCCCATCTTATATAGGGAGTGAAAGTGGGATCCACTCACTTGTGGCCCATTCACTAAAAGGCCTATATTAGTCACTATGAGTCCAACTCACTAACTAAGTCCATATCTCTATTTGGGTCCAACCCAAATAGATTTCCTGTTTGGGTATAACCCAAACTTGCTCCCGCTCTTAAGTGTGTGACCCGACAGGCTCATGGTGACCCGGACACGATCCGAGTCTCACTCGGGACCGATCAGTCGATAGCGCCTCCTAGCAGAACGTGCCGACTCCCAAGTACCAAAGAGTCATGACGACATACCTTCTAATGCGACTTTCGTCTGAGTCCCTTTTGCCTCACGATATACCTTGTCGAACTATAGGCGAATAATCGTCATCCCTTAACTAGTTCTACTCTCTTTCTCGATCTGAAATAAGTGATTCATCTGACTAACTCTTAGTAGATAGCCTCGGTTAACACTTAACCGAGTCATGCATGGTCATGCTTTCTGAATCATATCTTCCGAGAGGTCCCAGAGAATGTCTCTTCAGACGGAGGGGCAAAATCCCATCTTGGTTATTCACATCACGCAGCTTGACTCTCAGTGAACCCGAACTCCGCCTTTATAACTGCCCAGTGATGGAACAACGTTTGACAGAACCTAAGTTGGTGATCCTCAACTCAGATTGTGCAATAACCTCAGGTCTAAGGATTACATTGATTGAGACATGCAAATGACGACTTGTTCGTTGCATCTCAATATGGGTCAGTCCGACTCGCTAAAATCTTTAGCCGAATCCGTATAAGTCGGAATAGCATCTCGATGCCCATGACAAGTGGAACCGAGTCATCTGCCAACTTTCACATTGGTATAAGTTGTGTGTCCAACACAACCTCGATGACCAAGGACAAATAGTATGAACAACATGAATATATAGTTCCACAATCGAATCACATATTCAATGATACATATCAGTAGTTCATACATGGACAATAAATTTATGAATACATTGGAAATAACATGATACATGATTGCCTCTAGGGCATATTCCCAACAGTCTCCCACTTGCACTAGAGCCAATCATCCGACATCACATGTTTAGGCATCTAATGCCCATAGCTCTTAGGTGCGCCTCATGCTTAGGCTATGGAAGTGGCTTTGTCAATGGATCCACAATGTTTGCATCCGTGTGTACCTTGCATAACTTGATATCACCTTGATCCACGAACTGGCGAATAAGGTGGTACCGCATGAGTTTATGTTTGTTCTTCTGGTGTTGTCTAGGTTCCTTGGCTTGTGCGATAGCACCATTGTTGTCACAATACACGTCTAATGGATTGGACGAGCCCTGAACCACACCAAGATCCATGACGAAATTCCTCATCCAAACGGCTTCTTTTGCCGCCTCCGAGGCAGCAATATACTTAGCCTCTGTCGTAGACGCAGACACCGTCTCTTGCTTGGAACTCTTCCAGCTCACAGCCCCTCCGTTTAACACAAACACATATCCGGATTGCGAACGAGAATCATCCGAGTTAGTGAGATAACTCGCATCTATGTAACCCCTTACACTGAGTTCATCCTCACCTCCATAAACCAGGAACATATCCTTAGTCCTTCTCAAGTATTTAAGGATATTTTTAGCTGCTGCCTAGTGGATCTCTCCAGGGTCAGCCTAGTATCTGCTCACAACACTTAGAGCATAGGAAACATCCGGCCTAGTACAAATCATCTCGTACATGATGGATCCGACTGCAGAAGCATACGGAATCGCACTCATCCGACTCCGATCATCAGTTATCGAAGGACACTGAGTCTTGCTAAGTTTTACGCCATGGGACATCGATAAGAACCCCTTCTTAGACGATTCCATGTTGAACTTCTCCAGCACTTTGTCCAAATATGTACTCTGACTCAATCCAATGAGCTGCCTTGATCTATCTCTATAGGTCCAGATTCCTAGTATGTAAGTCGCCTCACCCAAGTCTTTCATTGAAAAAACTCTTTTCCAATGATTCCTTGGTTTCTTGCAACATCTGGACATCATTTCCAATCAGTAATATGTCATCCACATATAAGATCAGAAAGTTTACTTTGCTCCGACTAAACTTCTTGTATAAACAAGAATCATGATCACTCTTGATAAAGCCAAACGATTTGACTAGATCATCAAAGCGAATATTCCAACTCCGAGATGCTTGCTTCAACCCATAAATGGATTTCTGAAGCTTGCATACCTTGTCAGCATTAGCCGGATTGACAAAACCCTCGTGTTGTATCATATACATGTCCTCAGTTAAATTTCCATTAAGGAAAGTCGTCTTGACATCCATCTGCCATATCTCATAGTTGAAATAGGCTGCTATAGCTAACATGATCCAAACTGACTTAAGCATCGCCACAGGAGAGAAAGTCTCATCGTCGTCAACTCCTTGAACTTGTCGGAACCCTTTTTTGACAAGTCGTGCTTTATAGATAGAAACATTTCCATCCATATCAGTTTTCTTCTTAAAGACCCATTTGCACTCGACGGGTCTTGCACCGTCTGGCAGATCAACCAAGTTCCAAACTTGATTTTCATCCATGGACTTTAACTTGGATCTCATGGCTTCAAGCCATGACTCGGAATCAGAACCCACCATCGCTTCCGAATAAGTTACCGGCTCATCACTGTCCAACAGTAACACATCACGAACACTTCGCAATTTGGCCGATCTTCGCAGTGTCGGTGCAGTTGCTGACTCAGGTACCACGACTGGCTCAACCTCCAAGGTTTTTGCCGACTTGCTGCTGGCCGGTACCTCTCGAATTTCTTCGAGCTGCACCATGCTCCCACTGACTCCCCAACTGAGAAAATCTTTCTCAGGGAAGACACCGTTTCGAGTGACAAACACTTTGCCCTCCTCTCGGTTGTAGAAGTAGTAGCCCAAGGTTTCCCTCGGATACCCCACGAAAATACATTATCTAACTTGGCTGTAAGCTTGTCCGATTAAAGTCGCTTGAAAAATGCTTCACAACCACAAATCTTAAGGAAAGACAAACTCGGCTTCTTGCCGGTCCACATCTCATGCGGTGTCTTCTCTACTGAATTTGATGGTATTCTGTTTAGTGTGAACGCTGCAATTTCTAGACAATAACCCCAAAATGATAAAGGCAGATCTGTCTGGCTCATCATTGATCGTACCATGTCTAACAAGGTCTAATTCCGCCTTTCTGACACACCGTTTCTCTGCGGTGTTCCTGGAGGAGTGAGCTAGGGAACTATTCCACAACTCTTCAGATGGTCATCAAACTCATGGCTCATGTACTCGCCTCCTCGGTCTGACCAAAGAAACTTTATTTTCTTGTCGAGTTGATTATGTACCTCATTCTAGAATTCCTTGAACTTTTCAAAGGCTTCTGACTTATGTTTCATCAAGTAGATATATCCATACCTACTCAAGTCATCAGTGAAGGTAATGAAGTACTCATAAACACCTATAGTTGTCGTGCTCATTGGGCCACATACATCACTATGTACTAGTTCCTACAAGTCAGATGCCCTTTCACAACTCTTTGCAAAAGGTGTCTTGTTCATCTTGCCAAGTAGACAGGATTCACATGTCTCGAACGACTCCAAGTCGAACAAAGTTAGGAGTCCATCATCATGGATCTTCTTCATGCGTTTCCAACTTATATGACCAAGCCGACAATGCCAAAAGTAAGTCATATTCAGATCATTTGGTTTTAACCTTTTCACATTTATATTATAGACAGATTCACCATCAAGATTTAAAATAAATAACCCGTCCTGGACGGGTGCAAAGCCGTGAAACATATCATTCAAATATAAAGAACAACCATTATTCTTAATATTCGACTCATAGCCTTGTCTCATCAAACATGACGCAGAAATAATGTTTGGACTGAGCACTAGAACATAATAACAATTATTTAGCTCCATTAAGAATCTAGAAGGTAAACGAAGTTGCATCGTGCCGACTTCCAACGTGGCGACTCTTGCTTTGTTGCTGACTCAAATGTCAACCTCGCCTCTCGCCACGCTCCTAGTTCTTTCCAGTCCCTACAATGAGTTGTAGATGTGAATACCTGATCCGGTATCATATACCCAAGAACTATTAGGTGCATCTGCACGATAGATGTCTATAACATTGCAAACAAGCGTACCTGAGCCAAAAGTCATACCTCCACTCTTGGATTTGTCAGCCAGATACTTGCTGCAATTCCTCTTCTAGTGGCCATTCGGCTTGCACTAGAAGCAAGTGGATCCGGCTGCAGGAGATGGCTAAGTCCCCGAGGAAGCGCTTTGGACCGGGTCCTCAGCCTTACCTCCTGACTTAGCCTTCTTCTTCTTAGTCCAAGAACTCTTCTTGAATTTAGCCTTATTCTGTACCATCAACACTTGACTGGCGCCTTTCTTGAGATCCGCCTCAGCCTGCTTGAGCATCCCATGTAATTCTGTGAGCTTCTTATCCATACCATGCATGTGGTAGTTCGATATGAGCTGACCATATGCACTAGGAAGAGAGATCAGAATTATGTCTGTAGCAAACTCTTCGCTAATGGGGTAGCCAAGCCTTTCTAGAGACTGCATGTAACTCTTGGCTCGTGGTTGATATCGAGCTCGTTGGGGAACCCCAAGAGGAAGGTATGATGAGCACAACGGCAAGTTTTCCCTTAGTTATGAAACCAAGGTTATCGAACCAGTAGGAGCAAGGAAACACCTCCAAGGTGTTGTTTCCAACTTGGAATCATGCACAACACAACCATAGAACTTTGCCCCCAACTTACATTGAGGTTGTCAATCTCACCGGTTTTGCTAAAAACAAAGGATTAAACGTATTGTGTGGAAGAAAGTGATAGCTTGCAGAAAGTAAACAGAAAACAGTAAACAATTGTAGATTGATGGTAAAAGAAAGGACCGGGGTCCATAGTTCACTAGTGGTGATTCTCCTTAAGATAGATGACATGTTGGGTGAACAAATTACAGTGGGGCAATTGAAAAACATCGAGAAAGCATACATGCATATACTAATCACCTTGACTCCTATGAGATTTGATTGGGCATTACAACATTATACATAGACCATAATCCAACTACATCTATGACTAATAATCCACCTTCAGGTTATCATCCGAACCCCCTCCCGTATTAAGTTGCAAGCAATAAATAATTGCATTACGCATTGTGTGTAAAGTAAACAATATGATTGTTCTATGAACAAAGGATTGTTGTTTTCTCCCTAGTAGCAACAACACATCTAGTACCTTAGAGATTTCTGTCACTTCCCCAGATTACTAGAGGCATGAACCCACTATCGAGCATAAATACTCCCTCTTGGAGTTGCTAGCATCTACTCAGCCAAGATAGCTACTAACAACAAAGATCATGCAAGATCACAAATAACAAAGACATGATAGAATCAATAATCAATCTGAAATAGCATCTCAATATCCATCGGATCCCTGCAAACACAACATGTATGGTTACAAATAGATGATCTTGATCATGAACGGAAGTCACAAGATCTAAACATGGTAGCACAAAGGAGAAGAACCAACCATCTAGCTACTACATGGACCCGTAGTCCAAGGATGAACTACGCACGCATCCAACCGGAGGCTTGCATGGTGATGAAGAAGGCCTCCAGGGTGAATTCTCCCCTCCGGCAGGGTGCCAGGAAGAGCTTCAGATCCCTCCCGATCTAGATGTGGAGATGACAGCGGCTACAGACTCTTTCGTGGATTTTCTCATCGGGTACTTAGGGTTTCTGTATCGGAGGCAATATATAGGCGAAAGGGGAGGCCGAGGGGGTGCCCTAGGCGGCCGCACCACCCCCTGGCGTGGGCCAGGCCTGGCCGCATGACCAGGTGGTGTGGCCAACCCTGGCCCCTCTCCGTCTCGTATTCTGGCTCCGTGTCCCCCTCGGTGAAATATTGACTTTGGCTTTTGTTCCGTCCAATTCCGAGAATATTCATTTTCTGACTTTCCTGGAACCAAAAATAGCAGAAAATAGGCAAATGGCACTATGGCATCTTGTTAATAGGATAGTCCAAGAAAGTGTATAAAAAGTACTCCAAAGTGTGGACAAAACATAAGAAAGTAGATAAAACCAAGCATGGAACATAAAAAATTATAGATACATTTGCAATGTATCAACATCCCCAACCTTAACTCCCGCTCGTCCTCGAGTAGGTAAGTGATAAAAAGAAAGAATAATTTTTAAGGTGACATGCACCATCATAAACTTGATCAAAGTATTTTGTAAAACATTCAAAGCTGGGATCATAGTACTTCAATCATAACATGAAAGACAAAGTTCTAGCAATAAGACAAAGAAACTATGTTGCGACATGGAAAGGCACAAACAAACGATTCATGAATAACAATGCTTTGCAAGATGTTTGTTTGTCTCACATAAAGAAAGCATAATGGGAATAGTATTCAGCTTGTCCCTCGTAGTGTAGCAAACATAAATGCATATGACACCTTCAAAGTTATGCATCAATCAACAAGTCTTGGGACAATGCACATTAAACTAAGAATGGTCACTATGATCTCTCAATAGGTGCATAAAGATAGAAGATGGAGACTCAACATAAAAGTAAAAGAAAGGCCTTCATAGAAGGAACCAGGGATTCAAGTCTCATAAAGAGCTTCCAAAAATTATGGTACTTATTAGCTTTCAGCTCTCATTGCCCCTATCATTAGCATCTTGAAGTGATTAAGGCTAAAGTGAACAAACCATGGAGTATATGCTTGACAAAGTATAAGTTGGAAATCTCATGTCCCTTGAATACGAGGGCCGCTCCTCATGCTACTCAAGTTTAGTTACTGGTAAGTTCTTGTCATAGTAAGTACATGTGTATAATAGAGAAACGCCAACGGGCTACCCCTTGCCCGATGATACAGAAGAATCCCCATATCAAAATGACAAGGCAAGCAGACAACGAGCATCTCAGCAATCTTCTTATTTACCATGGGAAAATGGTGCTTTTTTCTCTCTTTCCTCTTTTCTCGTCTCCTTTTTTATTTTCTCTTTTTTTTCAATATCTATCTCTTTTTTATAAGAAGAATGCTTCACAGATTGCTCATTATGGTTATGCTGCAGGTTTCAGGTTCCATGGACTTACAAGCTCCCCTTTCATTTCACACCGACGACATCCATAGACGAAAGAGCATGATATCAACTAGGTACATTGTACAAGTGCAATGTTGAAAGCGTTCCCCATGACATCATGGTTCTGCTAATCCCCAACATATAAGTGCAAGCATATACAACATAGATGACACAATGGTTCAAGTTTATTAAGGGTAAGAAAAGTAAAGTGTGCCAGCAAGTTCGTGAGAGCTTTAATCACTAGTTTTCTCATAACAAGTTTAATTCGGAAGGCAGATAAAAACATGAATATACTTGGAATAGCAAATGCTAATAGGTAGGTATGTTGGAAACTTTGGAATAACTTGGTTTTATTTGGAGTTGGATGCATGAGTGGAACTCATACTTGGTTATGGAGGCTAGCAAGACTGGGAGCGACCAACTAAGAGAGCAATAATGGCCATAATCACGCAAAGCGACAAAACATCATTAATTAAAGCATAAAGTGATATTACAATCAAAAACTAAAGGATCATAGAGGCTATGGTGACTTGGGATAGTCATAACATGGTGTGAGCATGTGCCAAGTCAACCCAAATAAAGCATGAAAGGAGAATACCACAATACTATGCTTTAATATGCTAAAACAACGCATGATTCTTTCAAGGCACATTAAGCAATATCAATTGTTTATAACATGTCATGCTACAGAAAAAATTACTAAGCATAAAGCCAAAACAATATCAAGAAAGCATGACAAAGCATAGGCCATAGTCAAAAACAAGCTCCTTTTACCACTTAAGCATGAACTTTTCCTACTCTTTTCCAATCCAAACCAATCTTATTTGAAAACTAATGTATGAAAGAGGGGGTCCAACCAATTTATTCAAGCAAACTAAGAAAACCAACCTAACGAAAACCAAAAACCAAAATGAAGATGCTCAAATAACAACACAACTGTGCATGAAACAATAAAAATGAAGTGTTTGGAAGAACCTTAGATTTTTATTGATGAAGAAGGGGATGCCTTGGGCATCCCTAAGTTTTGACGCCTGTACTTCTTGGATATTTCTCGGGGTAACACGTGTGACATCCCCAATCTTGAGATTTAGTCCATTCTTCATCTCATTACATCAATCTTTCCTCACACCTGGAATTTTTTCCTTCATACAAAACTTCAGACAATCTTTACTAGCAACATTAGTGTACTCAAGATAATAAGTCTTTGGGTTCAGTTTCAACACCAATAAAACTTCCATTTAAACACAAGCTACTGTAGCAATTCCCTCAAAAATCTCAATTCCCCAAAAAGAACTCAAAAAGGAATCAACAAGAAGCAAATGCAAATAATGGCAGAAATCTGTCAAAACAGACCAGCAGGTAGAAACCAATTTTTTCTAAGATCTTATGTTGCTCAAATAGAAAAGTGCTGAACTAACGAAAGTTATATAACAACCTGGGGCAGAAGCACAAAAAAGCACGCCTCAAAACAACGTACATATATTTTACACGAATTTTTACAGTGAAGCACAAAAATCTGTTTCGGGACAACAACTTTACCAAGCATTACTTCTCTCTCATTAGAGGTTACTCTTGGCAAAAAAAGCAAATAAAAAGGATAAGGAGCATTTATTACAGAGGTAATAACTTCCAAAACTCATCTAAAAAATTTGGGTTATCTCCCAATAAGTATTTTTTTAACGCCTTTAAGTTAGGCATAAGAAGCAAGAAAAGAATCAAGTATTCTCAAATGAAGAAGCATTAAAAGCAAATTTTGTTTTCATAGGAGAGGCAAAAGGAATCTTCTCTATCTTCTTAGGGAAGTGTTCTATACCTTTCTTGAGTGGGAGTTGATATTTAATGGTGCCTTCTTTCATATCAATAATGGCACCAACAGTTCTAAGAAAAGGTCTTCCCAAAGTAATAGGACAAGAAGCATTGCATTCAACATCCAAAACATAGAAATCAACGGGGACATAGGCATTGTTAACCATAATAAGAACATCATTAATACTCCCCATGAGTTTCTTTTTAGCATTATCATCAAGTGGGAAATTTAAATAACAATCTTCCAATGGTGGCAAATCAAGCATATCATAAATCCTTCTAGGCATAATAGAAACACTACTATCAAGATCACATAAAGCTTTGAAATAAAAAGCATTCACTTTCATATTAATGATGGGTTCCCAACCATCTTCTAGTTTCATAGGAATAGAAGCTTAATGTTTCATCTTTTCTTCTTTAATTTTTATGAGAGCATTAGTAATGGTTTTTGTAAAGGCCATAGTCATAGTACTAGTATTAGGACTTTTAGCAAGCTTTTGTCGGAACTTAATTACTTCAAGATATTGCAACCATCAAGATCAAAATCATAATTATCATCTAAAGTAGTGGAGCTATTTTTTCTCATATTTCGAAGAATTTCAGCATTTTTATTAGAAAAGGTTCCATTTGGTTTACTAGCTTCAACATTAGTGGTAGTGATAGTAGAAACACTAATATTTCTAGCAATTTCATCTTCTCTTTCCCACTTAGCATGCAATTCAGCTAATAATCTAACATTTTCAACAATTCTAACATGTATGGCATTAGTAGCAGCAAAGGGATTTTCAATAGTTTCAGGTTTAGCAGCCATTTTATTAAAAGAAGATTGTGCTTCAGCCAATGATGCTATATTTCTTTCAGCATTAGAGAGTTTTTCCTCAATAGTTTTATTGAAAGTAGTTTGTTTACTAATAAAATCTTTAAGCATAACTTCAAGTGTAGAGGGTGCACTCCTATTATTGTTGTAGGACTTTCCATAAGCATTACCATTATTGGGAGGGTATGGCCTATAATTGTTGTTACCAAAATTATTCCTGTAGCCATTGTTACTAAAATTATTATTTCTTATAAAGTTCACATCAACTTGCTCTTCTTGAGCAACCAAAGAGGCTAAGGGAACATGATTTGGATCAATATGAGTTATCCCATTAACAAGCATAGACATAATAATATCAATTTTATCACTCAAGGAAGAGGTCTCTTCAACAGAATTTACCTTCTTACCTTGTGGAGCTCTTTCAGTGTGCCATTCAGAATAGTTAACCATCATATTATCCAGAAGCTTTGTTGCAGCACCCAAAGTAATGGTCATAAAGGTACCTCCAGCAGCAAAATCCAGTAGATTTCTTGAAGAATAATTCAATCCTGCATAAAAGGTTTGGATAATCATCCAAGCAGTCAATCCATGAGTGGGACAATTCTTACCAAAGATTTCATTTTTTCCCAAGCTTGAGCAACATGTTCATTATCAGATTGTTTAAATTTCATTATTTCACTTCTGTAGATATAATCTTAGCAGGAGGATAGTATTTTCCAATGAAAGTATCTTTGCATTTAGTCCATGAATCAATACTATTTCTAGTTAGGGATTGCAACCATTCTTTAGCTTTTCCTGTCAAAGAGAAAGGAAACAATTTAAGATTAATAGTATCCCCATCTATATCCCTATGCTTTTGCATCTCACAAAGTTCAACAAAGTTATTTAGATCAGCAGCAGCATCTTCAGTACCAGTTCCAGAAAATTATTCTCTCATAACAAGATTGAGTAAAGTAGGTTTAATTTCAAAGAAAGTAGCTTCAGGAACAGGTGGAGCAATAGGTGTGCACATGAAATCATTGTTGTTGGTGCTAGTTAAGTCACACAACTTAGTGTTTTCACGAGTAGTCATTTTTGTGTGTTTTTAATAAAGAAAGCAAACTTAGTACAACTAATTTTTTGTGTTTTTGATAAAGAAACAAGCAAACAAAGCAAAAATAAACTAAGCAAAACAAATAAAACAAAGTAAAGAGATTGGTTATGAGGGACTCCCCTTGTGAAGAGATTCTTGACTCCCCGGCAACGACGCCAGAAAATATGCTTGATGACCCAAAATATATCGAGCTCGTTGGGGAAACCCAAGAGGAAGGTATGATGAGCACAACAGCAAGTTTTCCCTCAGTACGAAACCAAGGTTATCAATCCAGTAGGAGCAAGGAAACACCCAAAGGTGTAGCTAGCTGAATGTTGGCAGGGCGCACTACCGGTGCCAGCAGCAACGTGGAGACCTGCAAAAGACAACCATAGAACTCTTTCCCCAACTTGCGATGAGGTTGTCAATCTCAACGGTTTTTCTGAAAACAAAGGATTAAATGTATCGAATGGAAGGAAGTAATAGTTTGCAGAAAGTAAACACAAAGCAGTAAACAGTTTGTAGATTGATTGTAAAAGAAAGGACCGGGGTCCATAGTTCACTAGAGGTGGCTCTCCTTAAGATAGATGACATGTTGGGTGAACAAATTACAGCGGGGCAATTGACAAACATCGAGAAAGCATATAACCATATACTAATCATCTTGACTCCTTTGAGATTCGATTGGGTATTACAACATTATACATAGACCGCCATCCAACTGCATCTATGACTAATAATCCACCTTCAGGTTATCATTCGGACCCCCTCCAGTATTAAGTTGCAAGCAACGGATAATTGCCTTACAAATTGCGTGTAAAGTAAATAATACGATTGTTCTATGAACAAAGGATTGTTGTTTTCTCCCTAGTAGTAACAACACATCTAGTACCTTAGAGATTTCTATCACTTCCCCAGATTACCAGAGGCATGAACCCACTATCGAGCATAAATACTAACTCTTGGAGTTGCTAGCATCTACTTGGACAAGATAGCTACTAACAACGGAAATCATGCAAGATCACAAATAACAAAGACATGATAGAATGAATAATCAATCTAAAATAGCATCTCAATATCCATCGGATACCCGCAAACACAACATGCAAAATTACAAATAGATGATCTTGATCATGAACGGAGCTCACAAGATCTAGACATGAAAGCACAAAGGAGGAGAACCAGCCATCTAGCTACTACATGGACCCGTAGTCCATAGATGAACTACTCACGCATCACACTGGAGGCTTGCATGATGATGAAAAAGGCCTCCAGGGTGAATTCCCCTGTCCGGCAGGGTGCCGGGAAGAGCTGCAGATCCCTCCTGATCTAGGGATGGAGATGACGGTGGCTACAGACTCTTTCGTGGAATTTTGATTGGGTACTTAGGGTTTCTGTATCAGAGGAAATATATAGGCAGAAGGAGAGGCAGAGGGGGTGCCTGGGGCGGCCAGACCACCCCCTGGCGCGGGCCAGGCCTGGCCACGCGGCCAGGTGGTGTGGCCGGGCCCTAGCCCCTCTTTGTCTCGTATTCTGGCTCCAGGTGTCCCCCGGTAAAATAATGACTTTGGCTTTTGTCCCGTCCAATTCCGAGAATATTCATTTTCTGACTTTCCTAGAACCAAAAACAGCAGAAAACAAGCAGCTGGCACTGTGGCTCTTGGTAATAAGTTAGTCCAAGAAATCATATGAAAAGTACTCCAAAGTGTGGACAAAACACAAGAAAGTAGATAAAACCAAGCATGGAACATCAAAAATTATAGATACATTTGCAATGTATCAGGGGGCCCATTGAACAGATTATCGCAAAGTGTGGGTCCATTGAACAGATTATCGCAAAGTGTGAAGTTAATTTCGAAACACAACCAATATTTCAAAAACAGGGTGAGTCATAGTCTCTTTGATTGTTTTCAAAACACAGTCAAATTTCTAGGCATGTATATTCTTAGCAAGAAGTGTGAATCTTTCCAAACTCTCACTCGTTCTCGATACATTGACTTCCTGGTGGGTGTATTGAACAGATTATCACAAGGTATGAAGTTAATTTTGAAAGACAGCAAAAATTTCAAAACATGGTGAGTCGTAGTCTTTTTGATTATTTTCAAAACACAGTCAAATTTCCAGGCATGCATATTTTTAGCAAGAAGTGTGAATCTTTCCAAACTATCACTTGTTCTCGATACATTGACTTCCTGGTGGGTCCATTGAACAGATTCCCAAGGTGTGAAGTTAATTTGGAAACATAGCCAAAATTTCAAAACATGGTGAGTCATAGTCTCTTTGATTGTTTTGAAAACACGGTCAAATTTCTAGGCATGCATATTCTTAGCAAGAAGTTGAATCTTTCCAAACTCTCAGTCATTCTCGATACATTGACTGGCTGGTGGGTCCAATGAATAGATTATTGCAAGGTGTGAAGTTAATTTTGAAACACAACCAATATTTCAAAACACTGTGAGTCATAGTCTCTTTGATTGTTTTCAAAACACGGTCAAATTTCTAGGCATGCATATTCTTAGCAAGAAGTTGAATCTTTCCAAACTCTCACTTATTCTTGATAAATTGATTGCCTGGTGGGTCTATTGAACAAATTATCGCAAGGTGTGAAGTTAAATTCGAAACACAGCCAAAATTTCAAAACACGGTGAGTCATAGTCTTTTTGATTGTTTTTAAAACATGATCAAATTTCTAGGCATTAATATTCTTAGGAAGAAGTTTAATCTTTCCAAACTCTCACTTGTTCTCGATACATTGACTACCTGGTGGGTCCATTGAATAGATTATCGCAAGGTGTGAAATTAATTTTGAAACTAGACAAGTTTGAACGTTTGATCTTACCACTATATAGTGTACGAATAATGTCATGGTGGTGTCTCGGCAGATGCCATGGATAGGCTAAAGGTGGGGACTAATATGCGCTAGGGGAATCCAGGGAGGGATAGTAGAGTGATTCTCTATACAGAAGCTTTGTATTGATGTTCTATCTCCAAGATTACAAGTGCTCCTTGAGCTGTATTGACGAGAGGAGGAAGAAGAAACTCTCTTACTCTTGCCTACTATCTAGCCCAAGAACCCTAGATCCACTAGTACTCAACCAACTAGAATTCTCCCAACCAGCCAACCCCTTCTTCAGGAACCCTTGCCCCCCTTATATAGGGGTGGCTCGGTCCTTGCCTAGGGCATACGTGGAGGCATATTCCTAAGAATATGCCCCCTCCCAAAGTAGTAACTTGACAGGGGTGCTTTTCCCCCGCGTCACACTTGCTTTAGCGACGTAAGCCGACGTGAGCGTCGTCACCCTTGTCGGTGACGGTCCGGTGGTCCTGCCCTTGCTTTATCCGCTCAACCAGTACGTACCGGACCCTCCTTTTTGACCAGAGAGATTCCATCCTTCTCCTAGAAGCCAAGCAGGATCCGGATCACAGTGGATCCGGTCACACCTGTTCCTGCATATAAGTTAGACAAGCATTTCCGACTTACTCCTTGAGTCGGACGAGACTACGTGAGGCGACCCCCCCTGGTCCGGGTTACTCCATGATCCGGCCTGCCTTGAGGTGACTTGGCCAGCATCCGCTTTGACCTTCCCGAACCTCGGCTAACTCGGCCCGTATACCCCGGAGTGACCCTACCCAGGGGGTATCCCCCCAACATTAGTCCCCGAAGTTGGTGCGGTCTTAGCTGCCTCGGCCGCTAAGGCCACATCAGGTTCATTAATGTCTGAGCCTCAGACGTTTACTTCCGGGCCAGCTCCTTATCTCGGATTACATGGATTTATTTTCCCTTCGCACGTTCCAAGTTTTCACTTGCCGGCCGGGTCACCACTTTGCCTCGGATCCCATGGTTTTACTTTCCCTCTGCACATTTCATGTTTTCACTTGCCGGCCGGGTTACCATTGTGGCTCGGATCCGAGCCTTGCTTCCTTCTCTCATACGCCAACCCACGTGGAGACTAATCATTATGTTGCCTCATTTTAAGGGCCTGCACAGTAACCGCCGTAGTAATTGTCATTTTTATTGTGCGCGGGTTACGTCATGCCTGTCTCCTCGTTTACCACAACGGCACGCCGCGTCATGGGATCTCATCCACCCTGTGGCCCCTGTGTGGCTTCTTTGTGATTGGCTGATGCCGGTAACACACGGCCACATCGCGTGGCTCGCGGGCGCAGAGCGATCCCACTCATCGATCACTGCGGGCGGTTAAATAGGGGAGGGGGCGTCCCTTTGCATTTTTCCATCTCCGCGCCCCTTTGCCCGTTCCTCTTCTTCTCCTTCGTCTTCCTCGCGACTGTGCCACCGCCAGTGCTTGTAGCAGCAGCGCCGCCGCCGCACCTTCTCCGTGCCTCCGCACCGCAGCCCCCGCTGTGCAGTTGCTTAGCCACGGGTCCCCGTCAATCTAGACCCCAGACCCCCGCCGCCGCTTGCTCCAGCGTGGACAGCGGATATGAAATGACTGAAGAGGAGCTCATCGTCGTCGAGTAGGAGATGGAGGAGGACGTCGCCGCCGCGGACCATGGCGCGTGGGACGGTTTGTGGGTCTGCCAAGACAACATCGACTGGCTCTACCGGACCAGGCGTATTCCCGCCAGCATTGCCGCTCGTCTCCCCTCCTCGGAATTGGCCCCCTCACCCAATCCGGGTGAGTTCGTCGTATTCCTATCGCATTTCCAACGAGGATTTGGTCTCCCGGTGAGCGACTTCTTCCGGGACTGGGTTCAGACGTACCATCTGCAGCCACACCATCTCCCAGCAAACGCCATCACCTCTCTGTCCGCTTTCGCCTCTACGATCGAGGGCTACACCAGACTATGGCCCACGAAGGAGCTGTGGATCCGGTTCTTCAGCCTCCGTCGCAACGTCGTCCCCAACATCCACGTTGAGTCGGAGGACAAGCAGCTCACCCAGTTCGGTGCTGCCTCGATCTTGCCCCGGAGATTTTCAATTTTCCCCTGGGTCACCGAGCTTGACTCCTGCAAAGGATGGGCCTGGACCTTCTTCTACGTCCGGAACGAGGGTACCAAAGACTTGATTCGGTTGCTGCCCTACGCTCTGGGTCCCCCTGACATGGATTTCTGGGAGGAGGTCGCCAAGAAACCTACAGCTCTGGCCAACCAAGTCAACAAAAGGTTCGCGGAGCTGAAGAAGCTCAGATTGTGCAACGAGGATGCCATGATCACATTCGTGCGCAACCGAATCTCTCCCCTCCAGAGGCGCACTCACAAGTTGTGCCACATGAGCTTCAGCCGTGACCCCAACCGAACCTCCTCGTTCGAGTTGAGCAACACGGAGATCTTCCGCCGGGTCAAGGCTCTTTTCACCACCCATAAGGATTTCTTCGCCGAATGGACGTGGGGAATCGAGCATTACTGCCGTGACAGGCTCCCTCCCGCAGTAAGCTTCACGGGGTAAACTTATTTCGGATCAATTACGTGTCGGTTTTTATCATATTTTTGACTCTGCTCTTTGTGCTTTTTCTCAGCTGTTTCTCCAGCAAACTCTCGAGGATGGCATGGATCCGACCCTTAAGTGGGCGCCGGACCGAGAGATCCCGGACGAGGAGGAGCCGGACCAGGAGATGTTCCTCCCCATGACCGATGCCACCAAACAACCCAGTGGTAAATTCTCTTCTCTTAGAGATTGGCCCGATGATGAGGATGACTCGGATATCGACATGATTGAACCCGTTGAGGCTGTCCCTCTTTCTTTTGCCTTTCCGGCATCAGCTAACCCCGGTGGGCATATCCACGAGGATCCTCCACTTGCCACGGGCGAGCCGGTTCCGGTGGCATCGAAGAAGAAGCGCGGATCCGCGTCAAGTTCTTCTTCTGAACCTTCTCAGCCCCCTAAGAGGCAAAAGAAGGCCGGAGACAAGACTGCCTCCAAGCGGGCAGGCAAAGCCCCCACACGGAGGGCTCGGAAACCCAAGGAGGCCGAAACCTCGGATGCGTAAGTCACTTTTCACTGCGTGACTCATTTTTCCCTGCATCCCAGTACTTTTTCTTCTGACATTATTCTCTTCTTCAGGGCTCCTGTGGAGGTCCCTCAGAGCAGATCCAGCATCTCCTCACCTCTTCGGCCCGACCCTTCTCCTCCTCGTGACGACGAGTCACGCGCGCTGAGCCCTATTCCGGAGGGCCCCGCGGCTGCTCCGGGTTCCGCAGTACCTCCTCAAGAGGAACGCGACCTCGGATCGGGAGGGGTCGGTTCGGCCAAGGCAACGGCATCCGCCACTTCGGCATTGCCGCAACCAGCAACCACCAAGTCTACCGCAACTCCAGCACCAGCAGCAGCTCCAGTACCAGCTTCCGAACCAGCACCTGTCCCGGCAGCCAGGAAACCCACCGCAGCTCCAGTACCAAGTTCCTCTGCCTCTTCCGAGTCATCTCAGCCCCGGCGAGGGACCATTCCAGCAGCTTCCAAAGGGAAATCCGTCGTGGTTACCTCTTCCTAGCCCGCTAAAGGCAAGAAGGCTCCGGATGGTGCCAAGTCTACATCCGTTGAGGCCGAGCAGCGAACCTTGTCGTTAATGCTTCCGAAGAAATCACCAGCAGCGACAGATCCTCCTGTCGAGCCAACCGATACGCAGCAGATGGTTCTTCACACCAGCCCAGCTCTTGCTCCAATTGAGAGGAAGGAAGCTCATGCGAAGGGCTTGGTGGCACCCCACATGCCCACTGGCGAACGGTACCCTCCGAGCCTTATCGAGTTCGTCATGAACTGGAACAAGGCGGAGTTCGTCTACAACGACGATCTCCCAGAAAAATTCGACCCTGCAGAATTTTCTGCCCAGATGAACATTGCTGCCAAGGCAATTAACCTCGTGGGGCGAATGATGGAGGTATGTCGTTTCCCCTTTACATGCTGTAGAAAATAACCATTAGTCCCCGAGCCTCCGGCGGAGTAACTTGTTACTCGGCCGGATGCTCCTTAGAAAATTAACATAGCTGCATGTAAACTTCAAATATGCACACACCTAGAGCCGGGTTAAGTTCCACTTGGCCCGGATCTTACATACTTCGAATATGCACAGACCTAGAGCCGGGTTAAGTTCCACTTGGCCCGGATCTTACATACTTCGAATATGCACACACCTAGAGCCGGGTTAAGTTCCACTTGGCCCGGATCTTACATACTTCGAATATGCACACACCTAGAGTCGGTTAAGTTCCACTTGGCCCGGATCTTGCACACTTCGAATATTCATCAAGTTAATGTCACACTTCTGTGCTCCTTTCAGGTGACCACCAACCGCCGGAGCGCCGAATTTCAACGCATGCTTGATACCCACAAGATCCTGCGCGCAAAACATGTTGCACTTGGCGCAGAGCATGAAAAGAGGGGTAATTTTCTCCCTCAGCACTTCTCCGTTTTTCTTTACTTGTTTCCGCCGGACTAATCTCCTCATTCGGTTTTTTGCAGCTGGGGTGGAGGCTGAAAACAAAATTATGCGGAAGAACTTGGAGGAAATCCGAGGTATGTCCTCTTTCGTTGTACCTTGTTGTGTTTTCCATTTCTTCTTCTCCTTGGCTCGGCAAACATTCACTCCTCGGCTCTGCCGGGTCAACACATTATTTCAGCATTGCTTGAGGATAGTCTGCCCGTGCCTGATATGATGCTGCATTTTCTCGAACAAGCAGGACAGCATCAAGCTGAGCTGAATAAGAAGAATGAAGAGCTTGCCCTCCTGCGGACCAAGGACGACGAGATAGCTAAGCTCAAAGCTGAGATGGAGAAAATGAAGGCCCAACACAAAGCCGAGCTCCAAAAAGTTGGCCAGAACTTCACTGAAGAGCGCGAACGCCTTGCTCTCCAGATCTCCAAGGACCAGGACCTGCTTAAGGAATCCGAGGTCTAGCTTGGGTCAGCGCTCGCTGAACTTGAACAACTTCGCCAGAGACGCGACAACTGCATCAAGGAGTTGACCCAGATCCACCGCCATATCTCACGTAAGTTTCTTTCCCTTATCCGACATGTGCCTTTGCTCATATGCCTTTCCAGGTTAGCACATATGCCTTTGCTTTAGCATCTTCGCTTTCCTTGTTTCCATATCACTTTCCCGAGGGTACTCCCATTGCCAGTGCTGTTGTTGCCAAATTCCGCCGAGAAAGGGGTACTCCCGTCGCTCCTGATGGTGAGAGCATCCCCTTAGACATGGAGGACCTATTGGTCAGCGTGTCAGCTCGCGTGGAAACCATCAAGAACTATGGGAAAGATCTCCTCGACATTGTGGTCCGGATCTACAACACCTTCTGGCCAAGCGAGAGCGCTCCGGAGAGGATCAGACTCCTTGCCGAAAAGTTGTTGAAAGTTGAGACTCAGCTTGACCTCTGGAGGGAGTCCGCCGGGCGTGTCGCAGCAGATACCCTCCATCATATTCTCACATGGTACGAGAAGATCGACCTGAGCCTCCTCACACGCCGGCGCACCAGATCCAGATGGACCGATGATCCGGAGTGGGTTGCTCGGCGCCAGGCTTGCGCCTACAGCCTCGTCGAATATTCTCCGATCCATGACTGGGTTGAGGGACCGAGCTTTTTGGAGTCCGATGGGGATGAGCCTAATGAGAATGTTGAAGATGGGTCGGATGAGGACGGGGAAGATGATGCTTCAGATATTGAAGACATCGACGATGATGCCAAACCTGCTCCTCCTGCTGCTCCTTAAAACTTGAAAATTTATCAGATCCCCGGTATGCCGGGTGCAATTGTATGCTGGATAAGTGATATTTTGCTACTACGTTTTTATGCCGGATTGACTTGGGCGTAGTCCCCGAGTTTCATTTTCTTGTTCGTCCAATTCCTTGGCTCGGTCCGTGTCTACCTTGATTCGGTTTTACGACTTACGAATCTGAGCTTCAAATGTCTTAATAATACTTAGAAACTTTTGAGGTTTGGCTCAAAATAATTCAGCATAATAACTTGAAAATAAAAATAGGGCTAGTCCGAAAAAACAAACATTAACTCGAATAACTTCGTTTCCTTAGCCGTTTTTCATGTGCTACGCAATTCCAAACTTGTTCCCTTGCTTGCCATGAAGCCAATTCTTGTTGGACAGCAGCGAGTCGAAGGGTTGGGTTTTTGGTGCTCACACATTACTAATCCGGGTTAAGTAAAACGACTCATTCCAGCTACCGCATAAGAAACTACGACAAACATTGTTAAGGCAGTTCCCGAGTTACTGCTCGAGGCGCCGCTATTTCATTGATAAGCTCATTGCCGACATACATACCGACATATGAGAGGACTCGGATACATACACTTCTTAGCTAAGTGTAGAAGGGACGAAGTAGTGCTACATTCCACGGTCGCTTGAATTCCTCTCCGGACCTGTCCGCCTTGTTCTTTTCCTGTGGCTTTGCATCTATAAGATAGTAAGAATCATTGTGCAATGCTTTGCTCACAATGAATGACCCTTCCCATGGGGGGATAGTTTATGCATGCCAGCAGTACGTTGTACTAACCGGAGCACCAGATCGCCTTCCCGGAAGACTCGCGGGCACACTTTCTGGCTATGATAGCGTCGGAGGTTTTGCTGATATATGGCAGATCTGGACAGTGCCAGTTCTCTCGCTTCTTCCACCAGATCAACATCATTTTGCCGGGCTTCTTGCACTTCGGCTTCTGTGTATTGGGTGACCCTAGGCGAATCATGCTCTATGTCGGCTGGTAATACAGCTTCTGCCCTATATACCAGAAAAAATGGCGTATAGCCTATTGATCGATTCAGAGTTGTTCTTAAGCTCCATAGTACCGCTGGTAGTTCTTCTATCCAGCACCCCGCTGATCTTTGCAGCGGCTCAATGAGCCGGGGTTTTATCCCGGATAACACTAATCCATTGGATCTTCCCACTTGTCCGTTCGATGCGGGGTGGGCTACCGAGGCGATGTCGAGTCGGATCTTCTTATCTCGGCAGAAGCGTGCAAATGCTCCTTCCACAAAATTTGTTCCATTATCAGTTATAATACTGTGTGGATAACCGTATCTCAAGATGATGTCTTTGAGAAATGTCACGGCCGTATTTCCATCACATTTTCTTATAGGTTTCACTTCAATCCATTTTGTGAACTTGTCCACCATGACCAAAATGTGTGTCATGTTTCCTCTCGCGGGTTTGAACGGGCCAACCATGTCTAAGCACCATACAGCAAATGGCCATGTAATTGGTATGGTCTTGAGTTCCAACATAGGCATATGTGTCTTGGTGGCGTACCTCTAACAACCATTGCACTTTCTCACCAGATCTTCTGCTTGTTCCAAGGCACTTGGCTAGTAGAATCCGTGCCGGAATGCCTTTGCCACTAAGGCCCGGGATGAGGCATGATGCCCGCATTCTCCTTGGTGTATATCTCGGAGGATGTTAAGTCCCTCTTCAGGGTCAACACACCGCTGGAGGACGTTGGTTACACTCTGTTTGTACAGCTCGGAATTGATGATTGTGTAAGCTTTGGCTCTCCTCTGAGTTTGCCTGGCTAGCACTTCCTCAGTGGGTAACATTCCATCTTTCAAGAATTGGTATATAGGCAGTGCCCAAGCTGGTATCGCTCGCGTAGGGAACATCTCCTCATCAATTTCCATCTGATCCACCGGCATAACTTCAGCCGGGTCACGCTGAATAGTCCCCGGGTCTAGAGAGGTAGTCCCGGGTTCGGCGAGTTACCTCCCATGTCAATATCCATGGGCTCAGCTCCGGATTCCGTGTTTTCCGGGACATAGATTGATTCGGTTCCTGGGGATGGCCTGATAGATGGTTTTCTGAGGTGCTCCAATGCTACGCCCGGTGGAATTGCTTGTCGGGTCGATCCGAGCTTTGACAGCATGTCGGCAGCTTCGTTTTCCACGCGGGGTACATGGTGAAATTCGCATCCCTCAAAGTAACCCGAGATCTTCTGCACATGAAATCTGTATAGTGTCATGTTTGGATCCAGGGCGTCCCACACTCCGGACACCTGCTGCACCACCAGGTCCGAGTCGCCGAAGCATATTATCCGACGTATGCCAATCTCCTTTGCCACTTTGAGCCCATGCACAAGAGCCTCATACTCAGCGACATTGTTCGATGCCGCGAAATGGATCTGCAATACGTACTTGAGCTGATCCTTCTTTGGCGAGGTAAGAACGACCCCGGCGCCTAATCCGGTTTTGGTTTTCGATCCGTCAAAGTGCATCCTCTAGTAATTCGGATCCGGTGGCGGTGGTTCGTATTGTACCTCGGCCCAATCCACGAAAAAGTCCGCCACAGCCTGAGATTTGATCGCTTCTCTTCTGTCGTATTGGGGCGCATAAGGGGCTAGCTCAATTGCCCATTTTGCGATTCTGCCGCTTGCATCCTTGTTACCCATTATCTCGGATATGGGAGCTTCACATATTACTTTGATGGGGTGCTCCTCAAAGTAATTCTTTAACTTCTTCGCCGCCATATAGACACCGTATGCCACCTTTTGAAAGTGCGGGTAGTTCTGTTTTGAGGCAGACAATTACCTCGCTCAGGTAATACACTAGCCTCTGCACCGACTTACCCTCTTCATTGCGTTCCACTACGATCACTGCACTTACAACTCGGTTGGTTGCGGCTATGTAGAGCAACATTGGCTCCTTTGATAGTGGAGAAGCTAATAATGGTGCAGTGGCCAACATCTTTTTTAAGTGGGGAAAAGCTTCATCGGTCTGTGGCGTCCAAACGAATTTATCTGACTTTCTCATGAGTTGGTACAGAGGCAGTGCCTTTTCTTCCAACCGACATACAAACCGACTCAACGAGGCTAGGCACCCAGTGAACTTCTGGACATCGTTGAGACACTTCGGCGGCTCCATTCGTTCGATGGCTCGGATCTTAGTTGTATTAACTTCGATACCTCGGCTAGAGACGAGAAATCCGAGTAATTTCCCAGCCGGGACACCGAAGGTACATTTCTCCAGATTAAGCTTCATCCGGAATCTCCTCAAGTTCGCGAATGTTTGCCTTATGTCGTCAAGGAGCATTGCACTTTCCTTGGTCTTAATAACCACATCATCCACGTAGACTTGTATGTTTTGACCTATTTGATCATGCAAAAAATTTTGCATACATCTTTGGTACGTTGTACCTGCATTTCGTAAACCAAACGGCATAGTGCGATAGCAATAAGCCCCGTACGGGGTAATAAACGCAGTTTTTATTTGATCATCCGGGTTCAGAGGTATCTGGTGGAAACCAGAATATGCGTCAATGAATGACAACAGTTCACATCCCGCGGTTGAATCGATGACCTGATCTATCCTCGGTAGAGGAAATAGATCTTTTGGACACGCCTTGTTCAGGTTCGTGTAATCGATACACATACGCCAAACCACTGCCACGTTCGGATCATCCTTCTTCTTTTCTACCAACACCGGATTAGAGAGCCAATCCGGATACAGCACTTCCATGATAAATCCAGCTGCTAGCAACCGAGCTATCTCGTCACCAATGAACTTTCTCCTATCCTCGGCGAAGCGTCGGAGAGGTTTCTTCATCGGCTTTGCTCCGGGTCTTACGTTTAAAGAGTGCTCGGCCAACTCCCTCGGAACACCTTGCAAGTCCTGTGTAGACCAAGCAAAAATATCCCAATTCTCACGGAGGAAGTTGACGAGCTCGCTTTCCTATTTGTCAGTTAACCCGGCACCAATTGTTACGGTACGCTCCGGAAACATGTTATCCACTGGAATCTTCTTGGTGTCCTTTGCGGCTTGAAACAAAACGCTTCCATGCGGGTTACTTAACACCGGCATATACTGCTGCGCGGACTGAGCTAATGCCGCCACCTCTTGGATTTTTCTTTTCTCTTGGGTAATTACGAGTGACTCGGCTAGGTTAGACCCGGCTGAGGCGCACTCAATAGAACGTCAGAAATCTCCAGCAATAGTAATCGCTCCATTTGGCCTGGGCAACTTCATCTTCAGATAACTAATGTGGCAACTTGCCATGAACTTGTTCAGTGCTGGTCTCCCGAGTAATGTGTGATACGCGCTTTCCAAGTTCACCACCTCAAACTCCAGATTCTCAGTCCGGCAGTTATCCCTCGTGCCGAATAGCACGTCGACCCGGACTTTGCCTATGGGCTCACAGGAGATGCCTGGTACAATGCCATGGAAAGTTGTTCTTGTAGCCTGGAGCATGTTCTCCGAGATGCCCAACTTGCGCATCGTATCCGCGTACATGATGTTAATGCTACTGCCATTGTTGATCAGTACCTTGGAGAACCTCACATTGATGTTCGGTCCAATGAATGTCGGATCTAACACTAGTGCATAAGGGCCTAGACTTGGCATAAGCTTGGGATGATCTTTGACGCTCCAGGTGATTTCCTGGTCCGACCAAGGCATGTACCTCGTCACTGCAGGCATAACCGCGTTAACTTCCATATGTCGGCGCTGCGAGCTTTTCCTATCTGTTTCTTCTGTTGTGAACACACAATAGCTCTGGTGATGTTCCCTGTACTCATTCCTTCTCTCGTTTCCGGAGTATCTCTGATCCGATTTTTGCTAGTTTTCCACCTGATGCACTGCATCCCTTCTCTCATTGTTGTCATACCTCGGCGGAGGGGGAGGCAACATTAGTTGTTGCGTGTTTGCTCCGAAGAGCAATTGCTGCCGGGGTAACTCCTGCCGAGGTTGATCATTCCGGGGTGCATGAGCATTCCCCGAACCACCTTGTTCTATCTTACGCATCCACTCACATTGCCTCGTTGTGTGACCCGCCGGGCTGTTCGTATTTGGCATGTGAAACTTACACGGCTGGTCCAACATTGACTCATAGGTATACCTCAGACGGTCTTTCTTCTCTTGCCATTGCTTCTTCTGCTCCGGAGTCCATGTTTTCTTGCCATCGTTTCGAGGAGTCCATTGCCCTCCCATTTTCTGGCATTGGTTGCTCCCTGCTCCGGGTTGATATTGATTCACTGCTGCAACTTGTTGCGAACTATATCGATGATCCGGTCTATCGTCTCTCCTTTTTCCCCTGTAATCGTTCCTCCGGGATGACCCGACTCTGTCCCTCTGATAGTACTCCTCATTTGACTCGTTCGACGCGATCCTGGGTTGAGTCGGATCACCCAAAGCATATGAATCCGCAATCCGGATCATCTCTGCCAACGTGATTGGCATTTTCCTTTGCAATTTCATCCACAACTCGCTGCCATATCTGCACCCTTGTGCAAACCATGCTATGGCTTGTGACTCTATGACTCCCTCACACGAGTTTCTCACGGTACACCATCGAGTCAAGAACTCACGATCCATTTCATTAGATCTCTGCTTGCACATCGCCAGGGTCTGCGGTCTATTCGGTCTCTGGTATGTACTTGAGAAGTTGCTGATAAACATTTCTTCAAAATCTATCCAGCAGTTGATGCTTCCGAGTGGTAAATTGTTCAGCCATACTCTAGCCGGACCTTCCAACATTTGGGGTACATATCGTACAGCCCATCTCAAGTTGCCTGTCACAATTTTCACCGTTGTAGCATAGTTTATCAGCCAATCCTCTGGCTTGGTGCTGCCGTCATACGTCTTCGTGCCCCTTGGTAACTCGAAGTTTGGTACCGGAGGTTCCTTCATGATCCGGGGTCCAAAGCACGCTGGACCCGGAGGACCTTGACATTCGATCTGTTCCGACCTATACAGGCGATCCAGCTTTAACCTGGTGTCATCCGGCATCAAATCCCTGCTCCCCAATCTTGACCCTATTACATGGTAGTCCGGTCTGGGGTATCCTGCGTTCACCATCTCCGAATCACCGTCGTTGTATCGGTTTTGCTCTCATCGCACGTCTTTCTGCTGCATACCTCGTCCGGCGCTTTGCTCTTGCCTCGGTATATTCCGCTGCTGCGGTTGTCCTCCTCCTGCGGAGTTGCGCTGTCCGGCATTGCCGTTGGCAGCAATCCCTTGACTGGCATTGCCTTGGTCGTGATTACCTCGGCTAGCTTCACCTCTGCTCACACTCTGTCGATCATCATTCTTCCGCATTTCTTTGTCTTTTCCCGCACGCGTTGGGTCGTACGGGACGATCTGCTTGTTCCATTTGGCCGAGGTTACTACCTCTTCTCTCCTTTGGCCACCATGAGGTGACGACGCGGCTCCAGCGGATTTTTCCGGGTTAACCATCGCCGAATAGACGATTTTGGAAGCTCCAACTCTCTCTGGGTTACCTCTGAGCAGTTCTTCGTTCTGTCTGTTCGCGATCCGAACTAACTCGTTAACCCGGTTTTGCTGTCTTTGATGGGCCTCACCCGTCAGACCCTCTAATTCGGACGCAGCCGCATCTGCTGCTCTGAGGTTCTTCGCCGGGGTACTATACTTCGGCAACCCCACAGACAGATAATTTTTCGACCCTTCTGGTCCATCATCACCATCTCTGTTCATCTCGTTTATGATATTTCTCCCTTTTACTTTTACCGTGTCCACTTTGTTTGCCTTTGCGTATTCACGCAGCGTCATGTTCAACGACTGCTGGGCCGCTGCTATTTTCTTTGCGCCCTCCAGTATCTTTTGCCGAGTTTCCTCTAGCTCCGCATGTGCCTGAGCCGGATCTACCACTACTGCCACCGGGTTTGCCAAGCTATCCATAGCTTCCCTCAGCACGTTCTCAGGCCTCTCTAGTGGAGGACCCCTAGCTTTCCTTGGTGCCTTAGGTGTTACCTCCGGGTCTGGTGCTGGATCCTTGCTCGTGCCCGTGCCTGGCGCAGTCATCATCACCTCTGCATGGTCCGTGGAGCGAGCGATACGCGCCGCACGAGCCATAGTGAGGGGTGGTTCCCCCGCATCGACGACGCGACGAGGATGAACGCAAGACACGTCCACAGCAATGTAGACCTTGTACGCACCGAGCTTGACGAAGATGCCGTTGCGCGGAAGGGGGCGCGTGCTGAAGCAGCCTGCGTTGTTGCTGACGAAGTCCAGCGCCCCAAAGGGCTAAACGATCCCGGAGACGATGCGTTCGCCGGTGCCGATGAGGTTTCCCGTCTAGATCTTCACCCCTGCTAGCGCTGCTAGCCCCACGGTGGGCGCCAACTGTCGTGGTGGTGTCACAGCAGATGCCATGGATAGGCTAAAGGTGGGGACTAATATGCGCTAGGGGAATCCAGGGAGGGATAGTAGAGTGATTCTCTACACAAAAGCTTTGTATTGATGTTCTATGTCCAAGATTAAAAGTGCTCCTTGAGCTGTATTGACGAGGGGAGGAAGAAGAAACTCTCTTAGTCTTGCCTACTATCTAGCCCAAGAACCCTAGATCCACTAGTACTCAACCAACTAGAATTCTCCCAACCAGCCAACCCCTTCTTCAGGAACCCTTGCCCCCCTTATATAGGGGTGGCTCGGTCCTTGCCTAGGGCATACGTGGAGGTATATTCCTAAGAATATGCCCCCTCCCAAAGTAGTAACCCGACAGGGGTGCTTTTCCCCCGCGTCACACTTGCTTTAGCAACGTAAGCCGACGTGAGCGTCGTCACCCTTGTCAGCGACGGTCCGATGGTCCTTCCCTTGCTTTATCCGCTCAGCCAGTACGTACCGGACCCTCCTTTTTTACCAAAGAGATTCCTTCCTTCTTCTAGAAACCAAGCGAGGATCCAGATCACAGTAGATCCGACCACACCTGTTCTTGCATATAAGTTAGACAAGCATTTCCGACTTACTCCTTGAGTCGGACGAGACTACGTGAGGCGACCCCCCCTCCCTGGTCCGGGTTACTCCGTGATCCGGCCTGCCTTGAGGTGACTTGGCCAGCATCCGCTTTGACCTTGCCGAACCTCGGCTAACTCGGCCCTTATACCCTGGAGTGACCCTACCCGGGGGTATCCCCCAACAAATAACTTTGAATCTTGACCATTGGATCAAGACTCGTCAATCCCAACATTTCTAGCCGTTGGATCTTATTTTTCGTTCTAGCATCTAGAATATTCTATTGATAGTCTTCAGCATAATGAATGATATGCACAAACCTCAAAACACACTTCTCCATCATACTCTTCTCCCTCGTTTCTCTAGACCATGTTACCAAAAATTTCAAGTGTTAGGTAGCTAATAATCTTTGACTTCTACATGATGATAAAAAGTACAAGAACCAAATATACACCCATACTTTATAGATGTTAATCAAATTTGTAATTTTCTGTGCTTTACCTATTATAATTTTATATAGTGATGATATGTCATACGTTTATTATCTGAGTCTCACATGAAGGGCACATGCAACTTACTAGTAGTGGTAAGATAAAATAAAAAAGACTATCAATAGTATCTTCAAGATGCTAGAATGGAAAAGAAGATCCAATGACTATCAATGCTGGATTCGCGAATCTTGATCGAGCCAACGGTCAATATTCAAAGTTATTTGTAAACTATATAGTGGTAAGATAAGGTAAGAAAGACTAAGAATAGATGATAGAATGGAAAAGATGATCCAACGGCTAGCAATGTTGGGATTCATGAGTCTTGATCCAACGGTCAATATTCAAAGTTATTCGTACATTATATAGTGGTAAGATAAGATAACAAAGACTATCAATAGAATCTTCTAGATGATGGAATGGAAAAGAGGATCCAATAGCTAGCAGCAAGTTGGGATTCGCGGGTCATGATTCAGCAGTGGATATTCAAAGTTATCCGTACACTATATATAATAGTGGTAAGATAAGAAAATAAAGACTATCAATAGTATCTTCTCAATGCTAAAATGGAAAGGAAGATCCAACAGCTGGGAATGTTGGGATTCAAGAGTCTTGATCTAAGGGTCAATATTCAAAATTATTCGTACACTATATAGTGGTAAGAAAAGATGAGAAACATGTGTTTTGATAGCTTTGAATACAAAAAATGCTCTGGCCGCTTCACAATATATAGGCCTATAGTGTATGGACATTCCTGGTTTTGACCCAAACTGCCAAGGTCATGACAATATCGATATCATATATAGTTTATGATACAATTTCCACATCTGGTAGATACGTGCATCTTTTCAACAAGATCTGCACAAAGTTAGCAGTGTGTTGTTTTCTTTTGTTTAGCAAGTACTAGTCTTACCATTACCACTATCTTACCACTATATAGTATACGAATAACTTTGAATATTGATTGTTGGATCAAGACTCGTGAATACCAACATTTCCAGCCGTTGGATCTTATTTTCCATTCTAGCATCTAGAAGATTTTATTAATAGTCTTCATCATAATGAATGCTATGCACAAACCTCAAAACACACTTCTCCATTATTCTAGAATCTTCTCCCTCACTTCTATAGACCATGTTACCAAAAATTTAAGTGTTAGATAGCTAATAATCGTTGACTTCTACATGATATACAAAGTACAAGAACCAAATATACACCCATAGTTTATAGATGTTGATCAAATTTATATTTTTTTCTGCTTTACCTATTATAATTTTATATAATGATGATATGTTAGACATATATTGTCTAAGTCTCATGTGCAACTTACTAGTATATATAGTATATGAATAACATTGAATATTGACCCTTGGATCAAGACTTAGAAATCCCAACATTGCCAACCATTGAACCTTATTTTACATTCTAGGATCTACAATATTCGGTTGATAATCTTTAGCACAATTAACACTATATATTCAGAAACCTCAAAACACACTTATCCATCATTCTATAATCTTCTCTGTCATTTCTTTAGACCATGGTACGAGGGTTTTTAAGTATTAGGCAGCTAATACACGTTTATTTCTACATGATGATATAAAGTGCAAGAACCAAATATACACCATATATTTTATAGACGTGGCTCGGTTTTGTAATTATTTTGAGCTAAACCTATTATAATTTTATATACACCATGATGATATGTCATACTTTTGTATATTACTGAGTCCCACGTGCAAGGCACATGCAACTTACTGGTACTACTAGGAAGAACATGACTTAGCTTCGTAGTGGAGAAGGAGAAGGACCTGACTACTTCTCATTGCTTGATTTTAGGGTCCTTTGTGCTAAATGTATGGACTTGGATGTAATTTTAATTTTTTTGAGATCCTTGGTGTAACATGTACACATCCACTTACCGTGTTAATTAATTGAAGAATCTCACTCCCTTGGGACATACCCTACTCAAAAAAGTACCACCACCTGTTTTTCAGAAAAAGTGGGGACCATGTTTTCTTATAATTCCCTAGTCTTGGCATATTTCAAGATTCCCTAGAAAACTGCCCCCACTTAAATAAATTTATGTCGATTTAAAGAAATTAGGTCAAATTTGAACAAGTAAGCGCGATAGATTCCTCTTAAAATTTTCAAACGTCATCTGAAGGGACCCATAATGTCTATATATCAAGCCTTAAGCTTCGGGATGGATTACTAAACAGTAGTACCTCCATCCAAGGCTTAAGGCCTATTTTTTTAAAACTCAAACTATGCAAAGTTCGACCAAGTTTGTAGAAAAATATATTAATATTTAGAATATGAAATACATACCCTTTGATACATCATGAAACATATATTCACATGGTATCTACTAATATCATATAGTAGTTCTTGATAGTTTTTTAGAAGTTTGGTCAAACTTTTCGTAGCTTGACTTTTCACAAAAAAAGCCTTAAGCTTTGGGATGGAGGAGTAGTACATGGCTAGAAATAGAGGGAAAAACATAAGAGCAAGAGGATACTATGAGCTCAGAGAATAAAAGGGAGGCAGCACGAGAGGGCAGCATGACACGGTAGTTGAAGGCGGTGCGATGTCAGAGCAGAGTTATGATGGGTTCCTGATATGAGGTACTACTACAACCTTTATAGCGTACACACCTCTACCAGTAGTAGTAAATTTGAGGACTTACATGCACACAAAACAAATTTGTTTTTTCTCTCTCATTTGTTGCCTCTCACCATCCATATCTCCTTGGCACTCCCTCGTCCACAGCGCTGTGCACGTGTGTCTTGGTATGGTGGCTCAGTTGTGTCTTCAGCATGTTCGTTGGTGTACATAGGAAGGAACCACTTAGGGCATTGGCAGCAAAAATCAGTAGAATTCACACTTAGGAATTTTTCTCTTCCTTCCCAAACATCGGGAATGAAGGTTATTCAAAGGATCACCACTCGCGTTACAACTAAACAGTGGACAAGGGATACATTATTTGATATGTCCCATCTCATTTGATGCATTTCATCAACAAGATCTGCCGAAAGTGAGCAGCGCGTTGTTTTCTTTTGTTATTAAGCCGGTACTAGTCTTACCTATTATAATTTCACATACTGATGATATGGCATACTTCTATATATCACGTGAGTCTTACGTGCAAAGGCATGTGCAACTTACTCATCCTACTAGGAATAGCATGGCTCAGCTCTACGGTGGAGAAGGAGTAGTACCCGACTATTTCTCCTTGTTTGATTTTAGGGTCCTTTGCACTAAATCTATGGACTTGGATATATTTTTATAATTTTTGAGGTCCTTGGTGTAACATATATGTACACATCCTCTGATCGTGTTAATTGAAGCATGTCACTCCCTCGAGACATACCCCAGTTAGAAAAATAAAGTGCCACCACCCGGTTTTCAATAAAATGGACGATGTTTTCTTACAATTCCTATAGTATTAGCATATTTCAAGCTTCCCTATCTAACCACGCTAACTTAAATGACTTTATACTTAGATTTAAAGAAATTAGGTCAAATTTGAACTACAAGTAAGCACGATAGACTTGATTTTTCCAAATGTCGTCAAAAGGTACCCACAATGTCAATATATATATATATATCAAGCACCACCGAGAGTTTTGAAAAATACAACTAAATTTGTGTGAAAAAACTGCATTCTTGTCCACTGTTTAAAATATTTCGCCATGGTGTCCTCTTATGTGTACTACTTTCCTTCAAAAAAAATAAAGATGTGTTTTGACAGCTTTGAATAGAAAAAATGCTTTGTCTACTTCACAATATTGGCCTACGGTGTATGAACATTCCTAGTTTAGAGCCGAATGGCCAGGGTCATGACCATATCGACATCATATATAGTTTATGATACAGTTCCCACATCTAGTAGATTTGTGCATCTTCTTCAACAAGATCTGTCGAAAGTGAGCAGTGCGATGTTTTCTTTTGTTAAGCAGGTACTAGTCTTACCATTACCACTATATGGTGTATGAATAACATTGAATATTGACCCTTGGCCGGATCAAGACTCGCAAATCCCTACATTGCCAACCGTTGGATCTTCTTTTTCATTCTAGCATCTACAAGATTCTATTGATAGTCTTTAGCACAATTAATGATATATATGCAAAAATCTAAAAACACACTTATCCATCATTCTAGAATCTTCTCTGGCATTTCTTTAGACCATGGTACGAGAATTTTCAAGAATTAGGTAGCTAATAAAAATTTATTTCTACATGATGATATAAAGTGCAATAACCAAATATACACCATTACTTTATAGACGTGGCTCGCTTTTATAATTATTTTGAGCTTTAACTATTATAATTTTATATAGTGATGATATGTCATACTTCTATATATTATGTGAGTCTCACATGCAAGGCACGTGCAACTTAGTGGTACTACTAGGAAGAACATGGCCTATTAGCTCCACGGTGGAGAAGCAGCAGGACATAACTACTTCTCATTGCTTGATTTTAGGGTCCTTTGTGCTAAATGTATGGATTTGAATGTAATTTTCATTTTTTGAGGTCCTTGGTGTAACATGTACACCGTGTTAATTAATTGAAGAGAATCTCGCTCCCTCAGGACATACCCTAGTAAAAAACACCCGCCGGTTTTCAGAAAAAGTGGGGACCATGTTTTCTTACAATCCCCTAGTATTAGCACATTTCAAGATTCCATTAGCTAACTACGCCCACTTAAATGACTTTATGTTGATTTAAAAAAATTAGGTCAAATTTGAACTACAAGTAAGCGTGGTAGATTCCTCTTGAATTTTCCAAACGTCGTCTGAAGGGACCCACGATGTCTATATATCAAGCACCACCGAGATTTTTAAAAAATGCAACTAACTTCGTGCTAAGAATCTGCATGCCAACGAATTCGATCCCATTTTGCAAACACTCATGTAAAACAAAGAAAAAGCAAAATACTTTCCCGTGACATCCTCTTATGTGTAGTACTTGCCTTGAAAAATGAGAAGCAGGTACTAGACTTACCATTACCACTATATAGTGTATGAGTTACTTGGAATATTGACTGTTGGATCAAGACTCGCAAATCCGAACATTGCCAACCGTTGGATCTTTTTTTCCATTCTAGCATCTACAAGATTCTGTTAATAGTCTTTAGCACAATGAATGCTATATATGTAGAAAAACCTCAAAACATACTTATCCATCATTGTAGAATCTTCTCGGTTATTTCTCTAGACCATGGTTCTAGACTTTTCAATTATTAGATAGCTAATAAACGTTTATTTCTACATGATATAAAGTGCAAGAACCAAATATATACTCATACTTTAGAGATGTGGCTCAAATCTATAAATGTTTCGGGTTTTACCTATTATAATGTTATATACTGATGACATGCCATACTTCTATATATTATGTGAGTCTCACGTGAAAGGCATGTGCAGCTTACTAGTACTACTACGAAGAGCATGGCTCAGCTCCACGGTGGAGGAGCAGGACCCGACTACTAATTTTCATTGCTTGATTGCAGGGTCCTTTGGGTTAAATGTATGGACTTGGATGTAATTTTCACTTTTATAAGGTCCTTGGTGTAACATGTACACATCCACTAACTATGTTAATTATTGAAGCATCTCACTCCTTCAGGACATACCCTAGTCAAAAAAGAATAAAGTGCCACCACTCGTTTTTCAGAAAAAGCAGACCATGTTTTGTTACAATTTCCTAGTCTTAGAACATTTCAAGATTCCCTATATATTAGCTAACTACACCCATGCACTTAAATAACTTTATGTCGATTGAAATAAATTAATTCAAATTTGAACTATAAGTAAGCATGATAGGTTCTTTTTTGAATTTGCAAGAGATCAAACATTCAGCAATGTTGGAATCTGTCAATCTATATCCGACAATCGATGTTCAAAGTTATTCATGTTATATATCTTACTAGTAAGTTGCACATGCCTTGCACATGAGAATCAAATAGTAGAAGTATGCCATATCATTTTTTATATAAAATTATAATAGGTAAAGCTCAAAAAATAACTATAATTTCGAGCCACGTCCATAAAGTACTAGGTGTGTATTTGGTTCTTGTACTTTGTATCATGTAGAAATCAACCTAGTATTAGTTACCTAATACTTGAAATTATCTAGAGAAATGACAAAGATGATTCTAGAATTACCGAGAAGTGTGTTTTGAAGTGTGTGCATTGCGTTCATTGTGCTAAAGAGCATCAATAGAATCTTCTAGATGCTAGAATGATAGAAGATCGTCGATCCAACTTAACTTTAGCAGTATTGGTATTTGCCAGTATTGATCCAATAGTCAAAGTTCGAAGTTATCTGTACCCTATATATAGTGGTAAGATAAGATTATATAATAGGTTAATCTCAAAAAGTTTTAAATTTGATGGACATCTATAAAGTATGGGTACATATTTGGTTCTTGTACTTTATATCATGTAGAAGTCAATGTTTGTTAGCTATACCTAATACTTGAAAATTTTGGTAACATGGTCTAGGGATATGTCTGAGAAGATTCTAGAATAATGATGGAGAAGTGTTTTGAGGCTTGTGCGCATAGCATTCATTGTGCTAAAGACTATCAATAGAATCTTCTAGATGCTAGAATGGATAGAAGATCTAATGGTTTGCAATGTAGGGATTTTCTAGTCTTGATCGAATAATCAATGTTCAAAGTTATTCATACAATACATAGTTGTAAGGTTATATAATAGGTAAAGCTTAAAAATAAATAAATTTGATCGACATCTATAAAGTATGGGTGTATATTTGCTTCTAGTACTTTGGAAGTGTTTGGTTACTAGCCACAATTTTCCAAGCCAAAGTTTGGCAATTTGGTATGTGTTTGGTTTTTTGCCATAGTTTGGCTTGCCACACTTTATTAAACATATGGTCCGTTGGTCATAGAGTGAATTTATTGCCAAGTTTTGCCACACTTTGTGGCTTTGATTTCTAAGCCACACTTTTCTGGCTGCCACAATTGTCAAAGTTAGGCTTGGCAAAGTGTGTCAACGTAAAAGTCAATGTTTATTAGCTTTGAATATTAACCATTGGATCAAGACTAGTGAATCCCAACATTGTGAGCCGTTCGATCTTATTTTCCATTCTAGCATCTAGAAGATAATATTGATAGTCTTTAGCACACTGAACGATATGCATAAACCTCAAAACCTACTTCTCCATCATTCTAGAATCTTTTCCGTCGTTTCTCAAGACCATGTTACCAAATTTTTAGAGTATTAGGTATAGCTAATAAACGTTGACTTCTACATGATACAAAGTATAAGAATCAAATATATACCCACACTTTATTGATGTCGATCAAATTTATAATTTTTTGAGCATTACAATTTCCAAGGAGTTGCGCTGCCAAGTCGCTGGCGGAAAAGGAAGCAGATGCTCCAATGATGGCTGCATGACATTGGTCGCCTTCCATGACTTCCTCGACCACAAGATGGCATGCACGCACGGCCCATACAACTACACTGAGCCTGGTTGCGAGTTCACCGCCCTGTCCATAGTGCTTCTCGCTCACCTCGAAAAAGTCCACTCGATGGAAGTGCAGAGTTTACACTATGGCGAGGAACACAGGTACATCTCTCAGCCTTTATTGGCAGCTAGCTCATAGAGAGTAGAGACCGTAATATCTAGGGATGATTGTACAATGTTTGCCGTGTGATTTGACATGCTCAACTATGGCCTCGTCGTATCCGTCCAGTGCGTCAGGTCGGCGGCATGCTTGTTTTCACGATACGTGGTGGACTTGCACTTTTATAAACCTTCAATGATAGGAGAAGACCTGGAGGAGTTCTCCGAAGATAGCCTGTTTTTGAGCCGAAGAGCAGCGTGTCGCCGGCCACCATCAGGATTACTGAAGATTTGCGAAATTTTCTGATTAAGAAACATGATAGGTTCACATTGGATTACTCATTTTGCATCCACAAGGTGGGCGATAGAAAACATGGCCGTCTTGATTCTGATGAATATATGTCGTTCAAATTTTTTTAGGTCAAACACTGGAGATGATCTAGCATTTCCTTTGAAACATGGCTCTGTACTAGTAGCTATGAATACTTTCTTAGATCAAGTAGCTTTTGCTTCAAAACATGGTCTTGCACATGTACTCCGTACGTACTACAGATGTTTTATCGCAGTCAGTTTGTTAGTCATATTTACTTGATCATTTTTTTCTTATGATTTTTAGCATGCTGCAATTTAGTCTGCTGATTCTTACTTTCTTTAGAAATTACAGGTACATCTCTCATTCGCTGTCGGCACCGTGCTCATATATACTAGAGAACATCGGATCTAGGGATGATGGTATGGTGTTCTCTATGCTATTTGACATGCATGAGTCGGCGGCATCATCGTATCCGTCGTGTGTGTCAGGCCGAACGGGTGCTCGTCGCCCTTGTATAATGTGGAGTTCACCGTCTATCACTCGTCAACAGAGGCAGGGTTTTGGGAGGGTGGAATGTGCAATTCCTTCACTCCTAGGAGCAGGGCGGTGCATGGCATCATGCAGAAGGAAAATCATTGCATGTTGGTGTACCATGAAACATCTCAGATTACTACCTGGGACTTGCTTTACTCAATATGCATCCGTCGGGAGGGAGAATTTCCAATTAACCATTCTGCTACCTCATAATTTTTATTCCACTTTCACTACATACAGCGGACTTACGTGTATTGGAGGTTGGATTTTGAATGTAGAGTAGTACTAGTTCTTGTACTTCAGAGTATTTTGTACTCCCTCCGTTTCAAAATTTAAGATGTTTTAGCTTCATGAAAGAAGTGTATCTAGACCACATTTAGTGTGTAGGTTCACTCTAAACCTACATGAACCTACACCATTGAAAGGAGTCTAGATGCATTCCTTTCACAAAGCTAAAACATCTTATATTTTGAAACAGAGGGAGTACTATATATTGGTAGTACTTGTTTAGGTCAAGGACAAGAGATGATCCTGCTTTTACTTTATTCTGTCATTGATATTATTAAAGTATTTTATTGAACTAATAGTGATGTACTATTACTTGTTTAGATCAAGTCCAGTAGTCTATCTTGCTTTTCTTTTGAAAGTTAGGATTGTCACAATTATCTAGATGAGCCTTGGGCATTTTGGGTTGCATATGGGGGTCACACAAGCGTTGACATTAGAAGGAGGTATTCACACAGAAGTAGACTTGATCGTTAGTTTTTCCTTCTCCAATGATCGAGTCTGTTTTTTGAGCTGGATAAAAAACCGATTCTCTCGATACTGCTATTGAATTTCAAGCAGGAAAGCTACTGAGTCTCTCAAATATTCTGTCGTTGCTATTACTAAAAACATTTTGTGGAACTAATACTAATATACTAGTACTTGTTTAAATCAAGGACAATAGATAGTCTTACTTTTCTTTTGAAACATGGCCTTTCACAATCTAGATGAGACTTGGGCATTTCGGGTTGCATATGTGGTCACACACGCATTGATGTGAGAGGAAGGTACTCAAAGCAAACTTGGTCGTTAATTTTGCTTGCTCCAATGGTTGAGTGTGTTTGGAGAAAAGGGCACACTGACCATGCGATAAGGTTTTTAGAGCTGAAACAATAACTAGTTCTCTCTATACTGCTATTGTATTTTAGTGTATGTATTACTAAATCGGTCACTTTGAAATGCCGCTGAATTCGTCAAGTGTTGTTGAATATGAACTGTGAATCCGTCGATAATTTTTCTATCTTATTATGTACTACTTAATTTTTAGATGAATATCTGCCAAAAAGAATTATTGCCTTTTCCCCTCCCTCTCTGAGGTCTTTGTTTCGAATCTTGCCGAGCCACATCATAATACAATTTTTATTAACTAGGAGAAAAAATCTAGCTCATTCGGCCCCTCTGTAGCCCAGAATATTTTAATTTGGTCTTTTCGGGGTCAAGAGACTGCTGACCATAGCCCAGTGAAATTTGAGAAAGGATCCCATGGAGCATAGACGATAACATATTAATTTGGCCTTTTAGGGGTCAGGGGACTGCTGAGCACATCCCAGTAAAATTTGAGAAAGAAGTCCATGGAGCATAGTCTATGGAGTATAACCCACGTAGAGCAGCCTATGTAGAATAGCCAAACTCTTTTTAATTCTGCCTTTTGGGCATTGCCCCCACCTCTTAAAATAAAAAAACTCTGCTGACCCATGTTTTTAAGAAAATATTTCATTATGTGACATTTTATAAATTGAGATGCTAGGAGCGCTGCCCTTTTATATTTTAAAAGAGATAAACATAGACACAAAAAATATTTTTAAGAAGACTAATACATAAGTTGTAGTACTAATAGAAGTTTAATAATATTTTTTTATAAATATTTTTGTTATAGTGGCAACACACTCAGTTTACGTCTATTTGATTTGAAGGTCTTTTATTTGAATCGCCTGTGGGTGCATATATATATATAACATATATTCTAAAACTGGTTGTAGAATATTAATCTACAATCGGAGCCCTATAAGGGGCGATTTCAGTGGAAACCGAATATAATTGGTTCCAAAGAAAATCCCACCGCACCCATTGCCCTTGACCTCCCACTATATCATTACCGCGACCAACCACGCGCTGCTCCCGTTGTCGCCCGCCCTATCTGCTTCCCCGCATCGTTCGTGCGCATCTCTCCCAACGTCGGCCGCATGCTGCTTCCCCTCCACCAACCGCACGCTGCTTCCCCTCTGCCAGCCGCGTGTTGCTTCTCCGCTCCAGAATATGGATACGGTAAATGTGCCGCTACCATAGGCCCTTGTGGCTGCTCAGTCCGGTGTTTCACCTGGCCGCCGCTCCATGACTTCCTCACCGGCACCGCCCATTTACTCAGCCACGAACTCTCTAGCGCCTCACATTTCCGTGTTTGCTGGTGAGGAAGAAGCCTCCTTGCAGGTTGGGTGCCGCCACCGGAGGACTGGCCGCTGCTTGGGAAAGGGAGCTAGCCGATGCACGACAACCCTGATGTGTATTGAGCTATCGATATCGGCCTCTGGATTAGGCCAGCACCATGCTTCCTCTGAATCGGCAGTACACGCGTGAATTCAGCGAAGCTCTTTCTCCAATTCTGTAACACCCCAAATCTTATAATCAATATTATCCAATTCTAATCACCCAATTTAGGGTTAACAAAAACTTTTATTAAGAAAAAGCATATGAATGCATGTGTGTTTGCATTAGTATAGAATTGAGTGTATATTGCCATGCTTGATTGTAACAAATGATATGGAATGGTTTAAAGGTGAATGCCACATCATCTAGACCATTTACAAACAAAATCCAAAGAGAAAGAAATCAAATAAGATTAAATAAGGCAAATGGTCATTTTGACCATTTTAAACCACTAGTCCACTTTAGGTGTTCTTAGGAGAAGATTTCTAATAGAAACATTTCCAACTCTTTTCACCCCATGCTAGACCAAGCAAAGATGTATCAATGCCCACTTTACAAACTTACAAAATCATTTAGCCACTCAATTTAAAGGACATTTGAAAATTGAATCAAGTGTATGTGTTAAGATCACACTTTTTCAAAAACACATCAAATGAATTCACCTTGCCAATCCCAAGCAAACCTAGTCTCTCAAGCTTAATACAAGACCACTCAAAAAATTTGAATAAAAAATTTAAAAATAATTTTCATGTGGCCATTTCATCAAACACTTGGCATGCACAAAAAAATCTCTAGCCTAACTTCGCTGTTTGGTATAGTGATCATCGACCAAATGGTTCCCTAGTTACTACCATGTTCCCTCTCAGCCTAACCCAGCCCCAGACCAGCTCCCCCCTTCGCTGCTGGCACAGTGGAGCACCGCCCGTTCTTAGTCGTTGTTGGCCGACAGTGGGCAGCACGCCAGGAGCCACGCCAGCCGCGCCCAAGACGCGCACCAGACACGTGAGCTCCTACCGCCACCCCTATCCACCCCAAGGTCGAACCCAGCCCTGGACCACACTAGCACCGCCACACACCGCCTCTCTGCGCCATGTCTAGAGTGCGCCAGTGCGCCGCACCCGACCAGCTTGCATGCGCCGCGCCTTGCCCTCACCTTGCACGCGCAGCCTCTCCATGATCATGCCACCCCGGCAGACACCCTCGTTCGCCGCCGCGTGACCCACAGCAGTCGCACGCCGCCACAAACATCTCTGCCTCCGCCCAGAGAACCGCACGCGCCCGACCATTCCACACCACCCCACGCCGCACCATTAAGTCCGTGAGAACCGCCAGGATACACCGCACCGTCCACCTACCCCAGCCATGCCCTTAGCTATCTATGTCGCCCTCGCCGGAGATGCCAGCCCACACCGTTCTGTCTCCTCGTCGAGCTATAAAAGGAGGCCACCCTAGCCTCCAATCCTCACACCATTCGACTCCCCTCTCCTCACTGACCCTCCCCACCTCTTCCTGGAGCAAGGCAAGCACCACTGTGCCGGAATTCCACCGGAGTCCGCCGCTGCTGGAGGAGAAGGGCGTCGTCGATTGCGACCACCCCGAGCCATGTCGTGACCGTGCCTTGCCTCACCGTCGTCTACCACGTCGTTTGCCCTTGTTGCCGAGCCTAGCTGGAGCCCACGTGAGCCCCACGAGACCCCCACCGCCGCGCTAGGTCTAGTTCTCGCCGGAGCTGTTCGTCATCGACGATGACTCTTGGCCGTTAGATTAGGATTTGATCGCACGTCTTAGATTCGCACGTACCATTTCGCTTAGTTAGTTTCACTGACCAGTAGGTCCGTGCTGTCAGCAAACCACTGCGTCGCGGAGTGCCACTGGGCCGGCCCGTTTAGCTTTCCCGCGCAGCCCAGGGAATTCAAATATGATTTTTCCTTTTTAGTTTAAACTAGTTTTTGTCCACTTATTCAAAAATCAATCCAGAGAGTTTCACTTAACCAAATTGCATGATTCTAATTTTGCTAGAAAGTAAATTATATTATCTATCCAAGCCCGTTGGATTTAAATCATTTGGAGTTAGAGATAATCTATAGCAAAAATAACAAGATAGAGGATTTTGCAACTTCAAACATTTTTCAAAAATCAACAATAATAGCTTTTGAGTTGATTCTAACTCTCAAAAATCACATTTGATAATACCTATCTGAATACGTAAAAATATTTAGGTTTACAGGCAGTGACATTGGACTAGTACCAAAATAATGCTATTAGGGCATTTCTAGTCACTTTAAATCATTTAAATACTAATCTTAAACTTTATAAAATGTGACCAACCTTTTAAATCATATTACCATGTATTAGAATATGTGGTGATCCCATATTTTAATTTGAGAATATTAAATCTTAATTAATTTCAATGAGTAGAAATTACTTTTCTCAAATCAAATAAATGAAACTAGTTCTTTAAATCATGTACTGATTGTGATGATACTAGATCATCAAGTGTGTGCCTTAGTGTGCTAAATAGACTTAGTTAAGTATTGTTTGGTGATTATGTACCCCGTATTCTTTTATAGACGATAGTACCGACCAAGTCTATGAGGAGGAGGAGTTCTACCCTAAAGAAGACGAAGAAAACTTCAATCACTGCACCAATCAAGGGAAGCTATTATTGGCAAGCTAATACTTGAAAGCCATCACTAGATGCAAGTTAACCTAAGTAAGATGCATTAGGAATGCTTGGGTTGTATATTTTGACTAATACCCATCCCAAGTTTTACTTGCAAGCTTTACTTGTTTTACTTTACTAAAGTTCTTTACTTTTAAAATAGATAGCGTGAAGAGTATAAAACTAGGCCTACCTAGTTACACTTAGATGTCATTCTATGGCATGAAATTGATATTAGCATCCCTCATTAGTGAACACTCTTAACCTTAGTGGCTAGTGCTAAGCATAAAACTTGATCACTTTAGATGGGACTACTTGGTGAAAATGATTATGAAAACCTTGGAATGATGAGTCATTCTATTGAAATGTTTTGACATGTGTTGATAAACACAAATGAATTTGATGATAAAAATGTTGAGGCATGAGCCTTAGCCCTTTATAAAACAATTGATGGTTGGGTTCGGATGCGATACCATTCCAAGTTTACCGTACAGCCACAATACCTGAATTGGGTAGGGCTTAGCCGGAAGTTTATATGCATTAGTATGGGTTCCCTCGCGGGAGAGGTTTGAGCTGAGGCTACCTCTTGATGATGTCCACCTATGCAGTGCCCAGGATGGCAGATGGCCATGGCTGGGAGGCCAAGCTCATAGGGGAGGTTCCTATACTAGAGTGTGTAATTGAAAGGTTATAATTGATTATCCGCATACTAAGTATGATGATTCAGGTTTATCCCTGACGGATGTATCAAATTTTGTGGTGACAGTGTACCACCTCTGCAGAGTATCAAACTATTCGTATAGCCGCGTCGACGGTCATGCACAGTTGGAGTGGCCATACTGTTCCGTCGTCAGATGTTTCCAAAATGACTTGTGAAATGAATTGTGACCTTGACTTGACCACAACAGGGTTATGACTATGAAAACTAAGTTCCCACTTAGGTGATTTAGAACATTAAATTAGCTTTCTTTACTTCTGAACTCAGCTTAAGATAAATCTAGCTTTTGCAAATAAACTTAGAGCTTAGCTTTCCTACTAGAACTACCTTACTTGTTAGTGATAGTTTGCGAGTACTTAAAGAGTACTCATGGCTTTGTCCCTGGCTATTCCCGTGGCCAGACTACGAGGAGGACTATCAGGAAGATGGACAGCAGGACGGCTACGACAACTAGGATCATCTCTCATCGTCAGCATTGCCTGTGACACTGAAGATGGAGCCCACTACTATGTTTTATTATTCCGCTGCTTGTTTGTATTAAGACTGGATCATGAGATCCTTTATTTGTGTAAGACCTTATTATGGTTTGTAATGTATGATGTACTGTGATATCCAATCTGTTATGTCTCGCAAAAATGGTAAACCTGGGATTGCGATGTATGGCATAACAGGTATCTGGGATTAAAAATCTGGGTGTTGACAAGTTGATATTAGAGCCATCCTGACCATAGGAGACCCTAGTTAGAATGGACGTCCGACCAAAACTTAGTTTCAAAACAAAAGAATTGAGTATTTATGAAAACCTATTTCCCCTCTTATCCTTGAGATTCTTTCAAAAAAATCATGTTCCTCAACAGTTCTTACATTACTACATAAAATTTGACACACTTGATCACCTCACTAACCTACTCATCCTAAATTCTTATAGATGGAAGTTCAGTATTGCAAGTTCTACCAATTGGGAAACGGAGGCCAATTGATCTTTGAGAGGGATCTTGATGCACTGTCAGGGTACCTTGAGCGCCCGCATCCGGAATTCTTCGGAGCTCAACTCAAGGATTTCCCTGGAGGAGATCTACAATGGCTGATAGTTGCAGATCTTCGAGGCAACATGGAAGCACCCCTTTCTGAGAAGATTCAATTCACTGTGCGAGAGAACAACTGGCTAGATGGATTAGCCAGGGCCATGCATGAAGCTCTTGCCCGTCTGTGTGGGAAAAACATCAACTTGATCCAGGGAACTCTCTTTGCACACTACGCAAGGCGTGATTCTATGGGAATGCCTTTGGAGATACCAAGTCACCCAGAGATGAAGCGCCAAGTGGAGAACCATGACTTCCTGCTGTATGATAGGCAAAAGTAATTGGACAATGTCCGAGCTTACGCCAACCACAACCTTGCCATTGCCGCCAAGAAGGACCAGACTCTCGCCATGCTCATCAAGGATCATCAATCACTTTGTTGTCAACCCGAGAAGAAGGATCGCACCATCGCTCGTCTTAGCAAGAAGTGGCCGACCTCGAGAAGACCATACATGAGCAAGAAGCCCAGCTGGTAGCAAAAGAAGAAGAGGAAGAAGGTGAAGACATCTAGGGAGATATTCACTCGTACCTCAGTGATGACAATGACTATCTGGAGGATGATGCCATGGATTTCTACACCGATGATGATGACTCTGACTTCATTGATGATGAGTAGATGCACTTGATCACTACTGTAGGAATGAGTTGTATCGGTCCCACTGTATCTTAGTTCATAGAATGGTTCTTAAAACCATCTGTTTGCCTTTTGTGTTGTGATGTGTGTGTTTGTATTGTGTGCTTGAATGAATGAATGAATGAATGAATGAATGAATGAATGAATGAATGAGAAGAAGTTAGTTGCAAAACCTAAGTTCAAACTCAAAGTCTAAAGCTTTTGAAAACAAAACCATGAACCTTAGAACTTTCCCTCTTACCCATTTATCTATCTCAATCTTCAGATGACTCGTGGAAACCAAGGAGGAAGCAGCTCATCGCAGGACCCGATGTTGCAGATTCTGCAGATGCTAGTTTCTGGCTGTGAAGCTAGTAGAGCCGAGCGCCAAGCCAACATAGCCACTCTTCAACAGATAGCTCAGATGGCCCACAATAATCAAGGCCATGGAAATCAGGATCATCATGGATCCAAGCTTAAGAACTTTCAGAATACCAATCCCCCTATCTTTAGCAAGTCTGAAGACCCTCTAGATGCTGATGATTGGTTACAAACCATGGAGAACAACCTAGAAGTAGCAGGAGTTGAAGCCAAGGAGAAGGTATTGTTTGCCACCCACTATCTAGCAGGAGATTGATGACCCACAAGTATAGGGGGTGTATCGCAGTATTTTTGATAAGTAAGAGTGTCGAACCCAACGAGGAGCAGAAGGTGCTGGCTAGTGGTATGGATCAGGAATTCTCTGCAAATACTTAGCAAACAGATTTTTTGGGTTTTTTGATAAAGCAAGTAAACGAAATACGAGTAAACAAAAGACAGTAGGAATAAATGCATCAAGTGGCCCAATCCTTTATGTAGCAAAGGACAAGCCGGTTGTATTACTTAAGATGACCAAACGTTCTTGAGGACACATGGGAAGACTATCAAGTGCTTTCGCTTCATATAGTTTATTAATATTCTTTAGCTTGCTAAGTGTTGTGTGGCTGAACCTGTGCTAATGTACCGACCTTCCTAGGACTAATACATACTTGTGATTATACCCCTTGCAAACATCTGTAAGTACAAGAAAGTAATTAAGGTAGAAACCTAACCACAGCTTTAAACTCTAAGACCCTTACGTCCCTTGTGCAATGGTTTCCTAATGGGGGTTCAGGTTTCTGTCACTCTCGAAACCTCTACGATTAGTAGCCAAATACACAATGCATTCCCATAGGCCCATATAGGTGAAGTTTCATGTAGTCGACGTTCACATGACACCACTAGAAGAAGTACACCACAACTTAAATATCAAACTATTGAATCTTTCTCGACACAACTCCACTACTAACAACATGACTTCTCCCATGTCCTCAAGAACAAAACGAACTACTCCCAAGACATCATATGGATCTTGATCAGAGATGGAATAATGATGTATAACAATCTGAACATAAACAATAATTCAACGGTTCACTCAATAGAATCAACTACAAGGAGTAATCAACACCGGGAAAGTTTCCCCTAAGAACTATGCAAGATTCAACCCAATTGTTACAGCAATATGGAGATGGTGATGAGGGTGCTGATGGTGATGATGGTGGTGATGATGATGATGATCCTGATGAAATCCAGCTTGATGGTGGTGTTGATGGCGACGATCTTCCCTTTCCGGGAAGGAATTCCCCTGGCAGAAATCTGTCTGCCGGAGAGATCTTTCTCTCTCGGTGTTTTCCACCCCGCATAGGCGGCGAAATCTTTCTGTGGTCGCCCCCCGAGTCTTAGGGTTTTGGGAGGAATATATACGCCAGAGGGGAGAGCCATAGGTGGGCCAGGGCGGCCACACCACCTGGTGGCACGACCTAGGGTGGCCTGCGCTAGGGGGTGGTGTGGGCCCTCTGTGGCCCATCTCCACTCCATCTTCTGGCTTCCTTCGTCTTCTGGAAAAATAGGATTTTCCGTATATTTTCCCTAATTTTCTGATCTTCGCGAATTTTGCCTCCAAATAGCACCTTTTCCATCAGAATCCTGATTGCAGCGGTCCATGCTCCAAAATTCATCAATCATGCAAAGACAGATGAAATAACATAAGTATCATCTCTTAATATGAAATATATCAATGAATAACAGTGAATTATGATATAGAATAGTGATGCAAAATGGACGTATCAACTCCCCCCAAGCTTAGACTTCACTTGTCACCAAGCGAAACTGAGCTCAATAAACAGGACCTCGGGTTTATGGAGTGAAGAGTCGATAAAAGAATACGGACAAGAAGCATCACATTCATCAATACATAGATCATAATAGAAGACAACTCACTATTATATAACTTAACTTGCAATAAGTAAAGGAAACACAATAAAGATACATAAAGTAAATCATAATTGGTAATGGCAAACTTAGCTCTTGGTTGAAGAATAGTTGATAATTTGCTGGAGTTCACAAATAACTGATTTTCAATGATAGCTTTCAAAGTAGTAAACACCCAGATAAGAGCAATGTGCAAAACAAGGAACATAAGAAACATGATTGAATAAATCATCATATGAATGAATGAAACACAACAACTCAAAATACTTGCTGAGATAGAAGGGAGTAGGTTTACTGACTCAACTAAAAAGTAAAAGAAAGGCCCTTCGTAGAGGGAAGAAGGGATTGCAAGTCTCATAAAGAGATCCCAAAAATTATGATACTTACTAGCTTTCGGCTCTCATTGCCCCTATCATAGGCATCTTTAGGTGATTAAGGTTAAAGTGATCAAATATGAGGATATGCATTGACAAGTTGTAAATTGAGAATCTCATGTCCCTTGAATACGAGGGCCGCTCCTCATGCTACTCAAGTTTAGTCACCGGTAAGTTCTTGTCATTGTAAGCACATGTATATCATAGAGAACCGCCAACGGGGTACCCCTTGCCCGATGATACGGAAGAATCCCCATATCAAAATGACAAGGCAAGAAGACAACAAGTATCTCAGCAATCTTCTTATTTACCATGGGAATATGGTGCTTTTTTCTCTCTTTCCTCTTTTCATAATCTTTTTTTCTTTTTCTCTTTTTTCTCAATATCGGACTCTCTTTTTTTATAAGAAGAATGCTTCATAGATGCTCGTTATGGTTACGCTGCAGGTTTCCACCATGTCAGCATGGATTAGACCAGCGGCCCAGGCGTTTCTCTAACACACATGCATAACTCCATGGACTTACAAGCTCCCCTTTCATTTCACACCGACGACATCCATAGACAAAAGAACATGATATCAGCTAGGTACAAAGTACCAGTGCAATGTTGAAAGCGTTCCCCATGACAGCATGGTTCTGCTAATTCACAACTTACAAAGCGCAAGCATATACGCAGCATAGGTGAGCACAATGGTTCAAGTTTATTAGGTGCAAGAAATTAAAGTGTGTCATCAAGTTCGTGAGAGATTTAGTCACTAATTTCCACATAACAAGTTTAATTTGGAAGGTAGATAAAAACAAGAATTTACTTGGAATAGCAATAATGCTAATAGGTAGGTATGGTGGACACAAATGGCATAGGTTTTGGTTTTAAGGAGTAGATGCACAAGAAGAATTCCCTCTCAGTACAGGTTTTTGGCTAGCAAGGTTGGGTAGCAAGTATAAGAGTTAAAGGAAACAAACAAACATACAAGTGATAAAGATAAACATGCGATCTTCCTTGGAAGCACAAAAGATCTTAACTAGAGAATACTAAACTTATGAGCAAATCAAGAAAGAAAGATGATGAAATTATTTTTCTTTAGAGTACTTTTATCTTTTCATTCAACTCTCAAAAATAGTGTTACTACTGACCGAGCCAGGTTTGCCAAAACCAACTAAATTAACTTAATGATCCCAAAGTGATACCAATAGTAACAACAAGATCAATCATATAACCATGAATTGAAAACTAATATAAGCTATGCAAAAGAGTAAATGATAGAACTTCTCATTAATAATCCATAACGGCAACTCACGACAAGGGATACATATCTAACGAGAGAGGGGACACTTCCATAATGCAAACCATCCTAAATAATAACTTCTCTATTCATGATATGACTCTACTAAAAAGGTAAAAAGATAGAAGATAGTGATGTGATACCGCGGCACTCCCCCAAGCTTGGAACAAACCAAGGGGATGCCAAACCTGATGAAGAATTACTCCTTTGGTGGTGGTGGTGGTATCCTCTCGATGGGCTTCTTGACCAATTTCCCGAAGTCCTCAATCTCGAAGGTGAGAGTACGAATCAACTCCGAGTTGTGCTCGATGCGGTGTATGATCATGTCAGATTGTGGATCCCAGCTCTTGTGATTCTTTTTCTATTCTTCCCTCTTGGAGTCTTCTTTTCCTGCATGGTTATGGATAAAGGTATGGAAGGGACTCTTGGTGCTTGGATAAGGTGTCATGGGATCTGAACGATGATGAGGAGGCTTCCCTCCAATTGACATAGTCCTGGCAGGGTTTTCCACCACTCCAATGCTTGCAACGGTAGTGCCGGTGTGATTTGCCTCCTCTTCATCTTCACTCTTGATCTCCTTCTCTTGCTCGGGGTCTTGGATATCTTCCTCCATGGGCTCCTTTCCTTTATCCTTGGCTGACACCATTGTGCTTCTAAGCTTTCAAAGATAGTTCCTGGCAAAAACAGATCGAAATGAAAACACGATGAGAACATGATATACGAACCTCGGGGGATCCAGGGGATTATATATTATGAAGTTTCGTAACAAAAGAAAGGTACTGGGAGAAAAACGGGTCGGAGACGGAGTCCGGGGTGGACTCACCACCTGATGGCGCGGCCAGGGGTGGGCCCATGCCACAGGGTGGTGTGAGCCACCCTGGCTCCGTTTCCGTCCCTCTTTCGCTTCGTAGCTTCCCTTATTGTCTAAAAACTGCAAAAATATAGCTGGATAGTATTTTCACGGAACTTTTCTTACTAGAACTGTTACCTATTTGAAAACGGACTCTGCAGGTCTCTGAATTTGGTATTTAGTAGATTCTTCTGGAGTCACCACTTGAATAACATCAATATATTCATCTTCATACACTTATTACTTGAGTCATAAAACCCTTCTCTTCCTTATTACACCATTATCTCTACTACCTAGAAATTTCTTCCACACAAAACTTCACACAGTTCTCATTAGCAACATTAGTGCAAGTGAAGTGATAAAACCTTTTGAGTCCAATTTTAACTGAAAACCATCAAAACATAAGCTACTGTAGCAACTCCTTCCGAAAACCCAAAAAGAATTCAAAAAGGAATCGAATAAAGAAGCAAATGCAAGAGTGGCAAAATCTGTCAAAACAGACCAGCAGGTAAATATCAATTTTTTCGGAAATCTTCTGTTGCTCAAATCAAAAAGTGCAAACCTAATGAAAGTTAAATAACAACCTGGGGCAGAAGCACAAAAAATTACAGCTCAAACCGACATACAGAGATCTCACGAATTTTTATGGTGAAGCACAAAAATCTGTTTTGGGACAGCAACTTCCCCAAATATTACTTCTCTCTCATTAGAGGTTGATCTTGACACAAAAATCAAACAAAAAGGATAAGGAGAGGTTATTACCGAAGTAATAACTTGCAAGACTCAAAGAAACAAAAACAAACTGAAAGCAAAAATAAATTGGGTTGTCTCCTAAAAAGTTCTTTCTTTATAGCCATTAAGATGGGCATGATAATTTTGAAGATGCTCACTCAGGAATATGAATTGAAGTGAAAGAGAGAATTAAGAAGCAAAAATACACACGTTTAAGTCTAACCCACTTCCTATGCAAGGGAATTTTGTAAACAAACAAGTTGTTGAAACCAGAAACTACTAGCATAGGAAGGCAAAAGAAGTGCAACATAAAAACTTTCAGCATAAAACGAGGAAACTTGATATTATTGAGATACATAAGAACACTTTTCCCTCTCTCATAGTAGCTTTCAGTATCATGCATAAACTTAAAAATATAACTATCACAAGAACCATCATAGCAATGATCACTTATTTTAACAGAAAACACAGGAATACTAGCTCTCATAATACTACTTTGTGAGACAATATTAGAGGTATCCTTACAAAGGATAGTGTGTCCCTCTTCTACATATTTAGTAACAAAGTCTTTCACATTTTCTATTATAGGTTCATCATCCATTTGTTTATCAGGTTCAACAGCTTCATTTGTACTTTCATTAACCATACTAGCTATCATAGAATGCTCCTTTATCTTAACTAGGAAAGGCATTTTCTCAATATAAGGTTCAGGTAAAACATGATTAGTAGTATAAACTTCAGTATTTCTTGCAGGAACACTCTTAGCAATATCTTTATAAGGTTCATGATACTTATTCCACTTCTTTTTAGGCACTTCAATATAGGAAGCAAAAGCCTTAAAATAAGAAGCAATAGCTTGAGAGTCTAGACCATAAGCACTTTTAATGTTTTGAAAGTCATCAGTTCCCATAAAAGATTCAATGCATTCATAATCATAATTTATACCTGACTTTCTACCTTTGTCATTCTCCCAAGCTTCAGCATTGTATTGAATATGGTCCAGGAGATCCCATTTAGCTTCTTCTTCCATGCGAGTGAATGATCCAGCACAAGAAGCATCCAATAAATCCTTATCATGAAGAGAAAGCCTTGCAAAAAAGTTATTGATAATAATATTGTCGGGGAGCTCATGAATGGGACATTTGAGCATTAGTAACTTCAATCTCCCCCAAGCTTGAGCTGTACTCTCTCCATCAAGAGGCCAAAAGTTGTATATTCGATTCCGATCTTTATGAATCTCACTAGGAGGATAAAACTTTGAATAAAAGAGAGGTACTATTTCCTCCCATTCCAGAGCTTAACCATTCTTCAGTAGCTTATACCATTCCTTAGCTCTTCCTTTCAGTGATAATGAGAATAACTTCTCCTTAACTTGATCTGTAGTGATACCTGCACACTTGAACAACCCGCATAATTCGTGTATAAAGAGTAAATAATCACCGGGATGGACTGTTCCATCCCCAACATAGTAGTTATCCATAACACGGTCAATAATTCTCGTAGGTATTTTAAAAGCATCATTCTCAGCAGGTGGTGGTTCATCTACTAGCTTAGTAGTGGTAGTAGAATTACCAAATAAGAAACTCAGCGAATTATCCATAACAAAAATAAAGCAACTAACATAAGTAAACAATACTCACAGTAGAAGATTCCTTTACCAGTTCCAATCTCCAATAGCGCTTCACTCCCTGGCAACGACGCTAGAAAATAGTCTTGATGACCCATAAGTATAGGGGGTGTATCGCAGTATTTTCGATAAGTAAGAGTGTCGAACCCAACAAGGAGCAGAAGGTGTTGGCTAGTGGTATGCATCAGGAATTCTCTGCAAATACTTAGCAAACGGATTTTTAGGGGTTTTGGTAAAGCAAGTAAACGAAATACGAGTAAACAAAAGACAGTAGGAATAAATGCAACAAGTGGCCCAATCCTTTATGCAGCAAAGGACAAGCCAATTGTATTACTTAAGATGACCAAACGTTCTTGAGGACACATGGGAAGACTGTCAAGTGCTTTCTCTTCATATAGTTGATTAATCTTCTTTAGCTTACTAAGTGTTGTGTGGGTGAACCTGTGCTAATGTACCGACCTTCCTAGGACTAATACATACTTGTGATTATACCCCTTGCAAACATCCGTAAGTACAAGAAAGTAATTAAGGTAGAAACCTAACCATAGCTTTAAACTCTAAGACCCTTACGTCCCTTGTGCAATGGTTTCCTAACGGGGGTTCAGGTTTCTGTCACTCCGGCAACCCCTACGATTAGTAGCCAAATACACAATGCATTCCCCTAGGCCCATATAGGTGAAGTGTCATGTAGTCGACGTTCACATGACACCACTAGAAGAAGTACACCACAACTTAAATATCAAACTATTGAATCTTTCTCAACACAACTCCACTACTAACAACATGACTTCTCCCATGTCCTCAAGAACAAAACGAACTACTCACAAGACATCATATGGATCTTGATCAGAGATGGAATAATGTTGTATAACAATCTGAACATAAACAATAATTCAACGGTTCACTCAATAGAATCAACTACAAGGAGTAATCAACACCGGGAAAGTTTCCCCTAAGAACTATGCAAGATTCAACCCAATTGTTACAGCAATATGGAGATGGTGATGAGGGTGCTGATGATGATGATGGTGGTGATGATGATGATGATGATCCCGATGAAGTTCAGCTTGATGGTGGTGTTGATGGCGACGATCTTCCCTCTCCGGGAAGGAATTCCCCTGGCAGAAATCTGTCTGCCAGAGAGATCTTTCTCTCTCGGTGTTTTCCGCCCCACAGAGGCGGAGGAATCTTTCTGTGGTTGCCCCCCGAGTCTTAGGGTTTCGGGAGGAATATATACGCCATAGGGGAGAGACAGAGGTGGGCCAGGGCGGCCACACCACCTGGTGGCGCGGCCTAGGGTGGCCCGCGCCAGGGGGTGGTGTGGGCCCCCTGTGGCCCATCTCCACTCCCTCTTCTGGCTTCCTTCGTCTTCTGGAAAAATAGGATTTCCGTATATTTTCCCTGATTTTCTGATCTTCGCGAATTTTGCCTCCAAACACCACCTTTTCCATCAGAATCCTGACTGCAGCGGTCCATGCTCCAAAAGTCATCAACCATGCAAAAACAGATGAAATAACATAAGTATCATATCTTAATATGAAATATATCAATGAATAACAGTGAATTATGACATAAAATAGTGATGCAAAATGGACGTATCAGAGATGCAAGAGCCTGGTGGAATAGCACTCGTACTATGAACCACGGTCAAGTGATGACATGGGAAGCTTTCAAGATCAAGTTTAGCCGCACCCATGTGCCACAAGGTTTAGTCACCTGGATGAGAGATGAGTTTAGAGAACTGAAGAAACGTAGGATGACGGTAGTTGAGTACCGTGACAGATTTTTGTCGCTAGCTAGATATGCCTCGGATGAGATCAACAATGAAGCCAAAAAGAAGGAAAGATTCCTAAATGGACTGCATGATGAGATGCAGACTGTGTTAGTCAACATCCATTTCGATGACCTAGAAGAGCTAATTGACTCTGCCATCCAGATGGAAGGAAAGTAAACCAAGCCAATGACAACCACAAATGCAGAATGATGCACCAGACTAGGTCCCACAATTCCCAGAAGTATCGTCCCAACCCATCTGCAGGATATGCCCCAAGAAACAATAGACCCCCAATGTCTCGTCCAAGCTACCCCAATCATAGTGGAGGAAATGTGAAGTCCGGAGGAAACCACAACAACCCCGACAACTCTAACAACTTCAACCCGTGCACCGCCCAAGTCCAACAACAACAACAATACTGCCCCAAGGACTGGAAGCAGTGCCATGCCTGTTGCAGCCAAAGACAAGTCCTAGATTACTTGCTTTGAATGTGGAGTGAAGGGTCACTACTCCAACGAGTGTCCCAAGAAGCTTGCAGCAGCCACCAATGTGAATGCCCCAGCTCAGCAGCAGCACCGTGTTCGGCCTGGAAGAATATTCGCCCCAGGGAATTCGCTTAACCGCAACGGTCGTTTGTTCCACGTGAATGCTGAAGTAGCCCAGGAAGCGCTAGATGTCATGCTGGGTATGTTTTCTGTTAACTCAGTATTAGCAAGAGTGTTGTTTGATTCTGGAGCATCACACTCGTTTGTTACAGAAGAATTTGCATGCACTAGTAAGATTCAACCAACAAAATTGAAGCATGTTATGATAGTTCAAATACCTGGTTCAACCACCAAAGCTAGAAAAAATTGCAAGGCTATACCTATCAGAATCCATGGAATAGATGTTTATGCCAATCTAATAGTACTTGGAACCAAAGGTTTGGAAGTAGTACTAGGACTATATTGGATGTCAAAACATAAAGGATTGATCGACTGTGCCAAGAAAGCCATAACCATGACCAGTAGCTCTGGAGTATCAGTAGAGCATATTTTTGAAACCTTGCACCGTCAGTTCAAATGCAACAAGAGTCTAGCCCTACCAACCATAGACCAAGTCAGAGTAGTCTGTGAATACCCCGACGTATTCCCAGATGAATTTCCCGATATGCCCCTAGATCGGGATATCGAGTTCATCATTGAACTAATTCCTGGAACTGGACCCATATCTCACAGACCCTATAGCATGAACCCATCTGAACTAGTGGAGCTGAAGAAGCAACTTGATGCTATGCTGGCGAAAGGTTTGATTCAACCGAGCGCATCGCCATGGAGATCACCTATACTGTTTGTCGACAAGAAAGATGGAGGTAACCGTTTGTGCATAGATTACCGGAAGCTAAATGATGTCACCATCAAGAACAAGTACCCACTGCCCAAGATAGAGGATCTGTTTGATCAGTTGACTGGTGCTAGAGTGTTTTCTAAGATTGATCTTAGAACTGGTTATCATCAACTCAAGATTCATGCAACGGATATTCCAAAGACCGCCTTTACCACCATATATGGATTATATGAGTATACGGTCATGTCTTTTGGATTAACCAATGCCCTCGCTTATTTCATGAATCTCATGAATAAGATTTTTATGAACTTTCTCGATAAGTTTGTCATTGTTTTTATCGATGATATTATTACCTATTCCAAGTCAGAAGAAGACCATGAGCAATATCTGAGAATCGTCCTTGAAATCCTGAGAGAGCATTAGTTGTATGCCAAGTTTAGCAAATGTGAGTTATGGCTGAAAGAAGTAGGATTCCTCAGACATATTGTGTCGGTAGGAGGAGTCGCTATTGATCCCGCCAAGATCAAAGATGTTGAAGAATGGGAAGCCCCAACCACTCAAACTCAAGTCCGTGCATTTCTCGGATTAGCGGGATACTACCGCAAGTTTGTTGAAGGATTTTCGAGCATCGCAAGACCGATGACCCAATTGCTGAAGAAAGATAAGAAGTTTGAATGGACCAACAAATGTGAAGCAAGTTTTCAAGAGCTCAAGAAGAGATTGATTTCAGCCCCAATACTGATCATGTCGGATATCAAGAAGCCTTTTGATGTGTATTGTGATGCATCCAAGATTGTTCTCGGATGTGTGTTGATGCAATAAGGAAAAGTCATAGCATATTTGTCAAGACAACTGAAGCAGCATGAGCAAAACTACCCTACCCATGATCTTGAATTAGCAGTTGTAGTTTTAGCTTTGAAGACATGGCGTCATTACCTGATGGGTAACCGCTGTGAGATTTATTCGAATCAAAGAGTCTGAAGTATATTTTCACTCAGAAGGATCTAAATATGAGGCAAACGAGATGGATAGAGTTAATCAAGGATTATGACCTTGACATTCACTATCACCCCGGCAAAGCCAATGTGGTAGCGGATGGTCTTAGAAGATTGCCGTGTAGATTAAACACCATGATCAAAGAAGCACAGCCAAGGTTGCATGAAGAGTTGGAGCAGTTTAGAACAGAGCTAGTTAGCAAAGGATTTTTAGCTAGCATTGAACTTTAACCCACTTTGATCAGTCAGATCAAGAAGGCGCAAAAAGGAAATGCAAGTATCAACAGAATCAAGTGTCGTATCAGTCAGGGAAGGTACCTGGATTCACCGAAGATGAAGAAGGAGTTTTGTGGTACAAATGACGTATCTGTGTGCCAGCAGATTTAGAGCTGAAGCAAGTTATCATGCAAGAAGCTCATGATACTCTTTATTCTATCCACCCCGGAGGAACAAAGATGTATCTGGATTTGAAGGAGCAATTTTGGTGGCACAAGATGAAGAGAGAGATCGGAAGCTACATAGCCAAGTGTGATATCTGTCAGAGAGACAAGGCGGAACATCAGAGACCCACGGGACTATTGCAACCATTGCATATTCCAAAATGGAAATGGGATTCCGTCGGAATGGACTTTATCACCGGTTTGCCTACTTCTAGTAGGGGAAATGACTCTATCTGGGTCATAGTTGATAGACTGTCCAAGGTAGCCCATTTTATACCTGCCAAGACAACCTACCCAAGTTCGAAGCTAGCAGAGCTGTACATTGCTAGAATTGTCAGTTTGCATGGAACCCCCAAGACCATAGTGTCGGATCAAGGAACCCAAATTACCTCGAGATTTTGGTAGAAAGTCCAAGAAGGATTAGGAACCAAGTTGAATTTCAGCACAGCTTATCACCCGCAGACTGATGGACAAACTGAGAGAGTCAACCAAATCTTGGAAGATATGTTGAGAGCTTGTGTGTTAGAGTATGGATCAAAATGGGAAGATTGTCTGCCTTTCGCAGAATTCTCATACAACAACAGTTACCAAGCTAATTTGCAAATGGCCCCATTTGAATTTCTATATGGAAGAAAGTGTCGTACCCCCTTGAATTGGTCGCAAGTAGGAGAGAGACAGATTTTCGGACCTGACATCCTACGAGAAGCCGAAGAGAAGGTTCACAAAGTCCTTGAGCACCTCAAGACTGCCCAATCTAGACAGAAGAGTTATGCCGACAAGAGACGTAGAGACCTGACTTTCAATGTCGGAGATTTTGTGTATCTCAAAGTGTCGTCGTTGAAAGGAATGCAGCGTTTTCAGCTGAAAGGAAAGTTAGCCCCCGGATATATTGGACCCTTCAAGATTTTGAATCGCCGAGGAGAAGTATTGTATCAACTGGAACTGCCAGAGGAGATGTCATCCATCCATAATGTGTTCCACATCTCGTTACTTCGCAAATGCCTAGAAGTTCCGGAGAAGACCGAAGTGTTCAAAAACATCAATCACCGAGCCATTGATATCAACAAGGATCTGATGTATCGTGAAGTGCCCATCTCGTATCTTGGAGGAAGCTTTCAGAACTACCAGGACCCGGAGTATCAAGTTTCTCAAGATCCAATGGAGCAACCATACCGAAGAAGAAGCTACCTGGGAGCGACAAGATTATATTAGGACTGAGTTTCCAGATCTCTTTAGTTCCTAGTTTTTCTTAAATCTCGGGACGAGATTTTGTTTAAGTAGGGAAGGTTTGTAACACCCCAAATCTTATAATCAATATTATCCAATTCTAATCACCCAATTTAGGGTTAACAAAAACTTTTATTAAGAAAAAGCATATGAATGCATGTGTGTTTGCATTAGTATAGAATTGAGTGTATATTGCCATGCTTGATTGTAACAAATGATATGGAATGGTTTAAAGGTGAATGCCACATCATCTAGACCATTTACAAACAAAATCCAAAGAGAAAGAAATCAAATAAGATTAAATAAGGCAAGTGGTCATTTTGACCATTTTAAACCACTAGGCCACTTTAGGTGTTCCTAGGAGAAGATTTCTAACAGAAACATTTCCAACTCTTTTCACCCCTTGCTAGACCAAGCAAAGATGTATCAAGGCCCACTTTACAAACTTACAAAAACATTTAGCCACTCAATTTAAAGGACATTTGAAAATTAAATCAAGTGTATGTGTTAAGATCACACTTTTTCAAAAACACATCAAATGAATTCACCTTGGCAATCCCAAGCAAACCTAGTCTCTCAAGCTTAATACAAGCCACTCAAAAAATTTGAATCAAAAATTCAAAAATAATTTTCATGCGGCCATTTCATCAAATACTTGGCATGCATAGAAAAAGCTCTAGCCTAACTTTACTGTTTGGTACAGTGATCATCGACCAAATGGTTCCCTAGTTACTACCATGTTCCCTCTAAGCCTAACCCATCCCCAGACCAGCTCCCCCCTTCGCCGCTGGCACAGTGGAGCGCCGCCCGTTCTTGGTCGTTGCCGGCCGACAGTGGGCAGCATGCCAGGAGCCACGCCTGCATCGCCCAAGATGCGCACCAGACACGCGAGCTCCTACCTCCACCCCATGTCCACCCCACGGTCGAAGCCCATCCCTGGACCACAGTAGCACCGCCGTGCACCGCCTCTCTGCACCGTGCACCGCCTCTCTGCGCCGTGTCCAGAGCGCGCCAGTGCGCCGCGCCCGACCAGCTTACACGCATCGCGCCTTGCCCTCACCTCGCACGTGCAGCCTTGCCATGATCACGCCACCCCGGCAGACACCCCCGTTCGTCGCCGCGTGACCCCTAGCAGCCGCACGCCGCCGCAAACATCTCTGCCTCCGCCCAGAGCACCGCACGCACCCGACCGTTCCACACCGCCCCACATCGCGCCATTAAGTCCGTGAGAACCGCCAGGAGACACCGCACCGTCCACCTACCCCAGCCATGCCCTTAGCTGTCTGTGCCGCCCTCGCCAAAGACGCCAGCCAGCACCATTCCGTCCCCTCGTCGAGCTATAAAGGAGGCCATCCCAGCCTCCAATCCTCACACCATTCGACTCCCCTCTCCTCACTGACCTTCCCCACCTCTTCCTAGAGCAAGGTGAGCACCACCGTGCCGGAATTCCACCAGAGTCCGCCGCTACTGGAGGAGAAGGGCGCCGTCGATTGCAACCACCCCGAGCCCTGCCGTGACCACGCCTCGCCTCGTCATCGTCTACCACGCCATTTGCCCTTGTCGCCGAGCCTAGCTGGAGCCCAGGTGCACCCCACGAGACCCCCACCGTCGCGCTAGGTCTAGTTCCTCGTCGGAGCTGTTCGTCGTCGATGATGACTCTCGGACGTTAGATTAGAATTTGATCGCACGGCTCAGATTCGCCCATACCGTTTCGCTTAGTTAGTTTCGCTGACCAGTGGGTCCGTGCTGTCAGTAGACCACTGCGTCATGGAGTGCCACTGGGCCGGCCTGTTTAGCTTTCCCGCGCAGCCCAGGGTATTCAAATATGATTTTTCCTTTTTAGTTTAAACTAGTTTCTATCCACTTATTCAAAAATCAATCCAGAGAGTTTCAGTTAACCAAATTGCATGATTCCAATTTTTCTAGAAAGGAAATTAAATTATCTATCCAAGCCCGTTGGATTTAAATCATTTGGAGTTAGAGATAATCTATAGCAAAAATAACAAAACAGAATAATACCTAAACCCTTTGTGTCTTCAAACATTTTTCAAAAATCAACCATAATAGCTTTTGAGTTGATTACAACTCTCAAAAATCACATTTGATAATACCTACATGAATATGTAAAAATATTTAGGTTTACAGGCAGTGACATTGGACTAGTACCAAATAATGCTATTAGGGCATTTCTAGTCACTTTAAATCATTTAAATACTAATCTTAAACTTTATAAAATGTGGCCAACACTTTAAATCACATTCCCATGTATTAGAATATGTGGTGATGACATGTGTCCACATGATCCCATATTTTAATTGGAGAATATTAAATCTTAATTAATTTCAATGAGTAGAAATTACTTTTCTCAAATCAAATAAATGAAACTAGTTCTTTAAATCATGTGATGATTGTGATGATACTAGAGCATCAAGTGTGTGCCTTAGTGTGCTAAATAGACTTAGTTAAGTATTGTTTGGTGATTATGTACCCCGTATTCTTTTATAGACGATAGTACCGACCAAGTCTATGAGGAGGTGGAGTTCTACCCCAAAGAAGACGAAGAAAACTTCAATCACTGCACCAATCAAGGCAAGCTATTGTTGGGAAGCTAATACTTGCAAGCCATCACTAGATACAAGTTAACCTAAGTAAGATGCATTAGGCATGCTTGGGTTGTATATTTTGATTAATACCCATCCCAAGTTTTACTTGCAAGCTTTACTTCTTTTACTTTACTAAAGTTCTTTACTTTTAAAATAGATAGCATAAAGAGTATAAAACTAGGCCTACCTAGTTACACTTAGATGTCATTCTATGGCATGAAATTGATATTAGCATCCCTCGGTAGTGAACACTCTTAACCTTAGTGGCTAGTGCTAAGCATAAAACTTGATCACTTTAGATGGGACTACTTGGTGAAAATGATTATGAAAACCTTGGAATGATGAGTCATTCTATTGAAATGTCTTGAGAAACACAAATAAATTTGATGATGAAAATGTTAAGGCATGAGCCTTAGCCCTTTATAAAAAAACTGATGGTTGGGTTCAGATGCGATACCATTCCAAGTTTACCGTACAACCACAATACCTGAATTGGGTAGGGCTTAGCCGGAAGTTTATATGCATTAGTATGGGTTCTCTCGCGGGAGAGGTTTGAGCTGAGGCTCACTCTTGATGATGTCCACCTATGCAGTGCCCAGGATGGCAGATGGCCATGGCTAGTAGGCCAAGCTCATAGGGGAGGTGCCTATACTAGAGTGTGTAATTGAAAGGTTATAATTGATTATCCGCATACTAAGTATGATGATTCAGGGTTATAGTTGTTAGTGATAGTTTGCGAGTACTTAAAGAGTTTTCATGGCTTTGTCCCTGGCTAGTCCCGTGGCCAAACTATGAGGAGGACTATCAGAAAGATGGACAGCAGGACGGCTACGACAACCAGGATCATCTCCCATCGTCAGTATTGTCTGTGACACTGAAGATGGAGCTCACTACTACGCTTTATTATTCCACTTCTTGTTTGTATTAAGACTGGATTATGAGATCCTTTATTTGTATAAGACCTTATTATGGTTTGTAATGGATGATGTACTATGATATCCAATCTGTTATGTCTCGTAAAAATAGTAATCCTAGGATTGCGATGTATGGCGTAACAGGCATTTGGGATTAAAAATCCGGATGTTGACAAATTCCCTCATCTTTATCGTGTCTCTATGATCCATACCAGTCTGCCGGCGTTGTTGCTTTTCTTATCCGTCGTGTCTCTATGATCCATACCAGTCTGCCGGCGTTGTTGCTTTTCTTATCCGCGGATGCATGTGCTACTGCTATCACATCATCTAACTAGCTAGCCCCATCTCTGTAGCACACGCGGAGGCAGAAACAAATGGCGTTGCTACTCTGGGTAGATAGTTAGCTCTATTTGCACGTCTCCTGATTAATTTTCTTTTCTGAATTTATCTCTCGTGGTGTGTTCTGATGTAGAATAGTGTTTTTTGATACTACTATTTTCTACTCATTTCTATGTTGTATATCACCGCTAAAAAAATTGTTGCATGATTTTGTGGATGCCAAGATTTTTTTTTTGTGAACTAGTTTATCTTACTCTGAGTTCACCCTTTGTGTCTCACTCGATGTACTTTCTTTTGTTAAGTTCACCCCTGATGAACGAGCAGTTCAAATGCCCTACTGCGAGTAGTTCAGAAAATACATGGGAATTTTAGATGCACTCATGGAGAAGTGCATGAGAAGTTTACGTGCGATATCGCTGATAGTTCAGAAAGTGCATACGATCAGTTCAGGTCGTGACTCTGAGGCAGTTCAAGTAGTAACTCTGGACAATATAAGCATTGTCCTCGGAGAGTATACCATTTGACTTCGCACAACATAGATAGTGCCTCCCGGTAAGTTCATGTAGTGCCTCCGAGACAGTTTAGGCGGTGAATCCGGGCAGCATAAGCAGTGTCTTTGGGAAGTATAACCATTGATTCTAGGAAGTACAACCAGTGTCTATTGGTAAGTTCATGTAGTGCCTTCGAGCAGTTCAAGTAGTGACTCCGAGGCAGTTCAGGCACTGACACCGGACAACATAAGCAGTGTCTTCAGGGAGTATAACCATTGACTCTGGACAGCATAAGATCTTCGCATGCACTTCAACTGTGCTCGCGGGAAAAGTTCAGGTGTGATATCGTGGGCAGTTTAGTAAGTCGGTGATAAAAAGTTCAGGTGCGATATCATAGAAAGTTCAGTAAAATACATGGACATTTTAGGTGCGCTCGCGGGAAAAGTTCAGCCGTGCTATCGCGGACAGTTCATGTGCGCTCGTGGGAAAATTTCAGGTGCCCTTGCGGGAAAAGTTCGGGTGCGCTTCGCGGGCAATTTAGAAAATCGTAGGCATTTTAACTACGTTTGTGAGGAGCGGATAGTAATTTAAAAATTACGCCTAAACTAAAAACAATTACCAAAAATGATCCGAATGAATAACATGCGTCTACTCCATATATTTTCAATGACATATCATTTGCATCATTCGGTTCTACGGTTGAAAAAAAATCAACTAAATGGCGTCTGTCCGTGTTTTAAATACTTCTGAAATTTAGTATTTTCAATTTTTTAAAACCGTGACAAATTTGGAAAAACTTACAACACAAAAAGTTACGAACTTTCAGTATCTATCCAACGCCATATTATTTGCATCATTCCGACAAACGGTTGAAAAATAGCATCATAAATTCACGTACAGCACTTTTGAACATGGTTCAGTATTTTTAAAATTAAATTTAAACAGTAATAGATTTGAAAAAGTTATAATACAAAAAATTTACAGAATTTCTGTAGCTTTCCAATGGTATATCATTTATGCAATTCCAAAAAATAGTTAAAAACTCAAAGAAAATTACCGTAGATCGGACGTGCTACAGCGAGGATAGTTCATGCGCTATACAGAGATAAGTTTAGTCAATATATTCTAGTAAGTTCTTGACCTGTTGTGGATTATTAATCTAAAACGGTTGTAGAATAACCGAGCTATATATATCTTGGGTTTACATTTTTTCTATCAATATCGCATTATGGAGAGCCTGACATCACAAACCTACCATCCTGCAGCGTCCCTCGAGTTTTTTAGGGTGGGTTTAAAAAAAGTTTAAATACTTGTATAGAGAGGCCGGTATCAGGGACCCACCAGACAGAACATACAAGGTTGCATCAAGGACCCACAAGGCAGAACATACCAGAGAGGCTAACATAGGGGCCCCAGTAGTAAGACAATACACAGCTGCCATGGTCAAAACAGCGGACACGGCCGAAAAAAAAGTCCATCATACACAGGTTCCACTTATAGACAAACTAACATGTCGGAACCAGCAGGCCCAAGCATAGATCATTAAATTAGCATATTAGCCCCAAGCATAGCCCAAAACCTTCTAATTTGGCCTTTTCGTGGTCTTATGGCCACTGACCATAGCCCATTCAATTTAGGAGTAAGCCCATAGAATATAGCCCATGAAGAATAGGGCATCCGCCTTGAGTTAGCCCAGAAGCTTTTTAATTCGGCCTTTATGAGCATTTTTTGTACTCTAAGGCTGACATCTAGGACCCGAAAGAACGGTTCAACATACACACATTTCTTTCAAATAGAGGCTATCATCTGGGACCAAGCATAGACATGTTTCCTGCATAGAGGAGGTTGACATCTGGGACTGATAAGGGGTGACCTCAAGGGTGGCCCGATCTTCATGGATCTCGTGGTCAAATGGATGGGAAAACAAGGGGAATGGAGAAGGTAGCGGAAGTAGATGCACACCTCACGAAGAACACGATGAAACCATGCAAAACTCACACGATACAAGGCCAATTGCTCTCGTCAGCGGCCATCGGTCCGATAGAATCCTCACAAGAAAATATCGGTCAACATGCTCTCTCGATCCCAAGCGGAGAGGGAAGAACACCTTGGAGAGGGTCTTTACAACTACGCTCACACACTCGCAAACATAGGCCTTGTACAATGATGGATGCACGATGCAAACTCCAACGAGGTTGGTGACGATAGTCGGTCCCCTTGGTAAAGGGGATGAGGCAAAACTAGAGATTCCACAAAGAAGGTTGTCTTTAGTCTATCATCTATGCCTAAGGAATACATGAGGGTGTGGGGGCTCTATTTATAGGCCAGCCACTAGAATGGGGATTGGGGGTAGTTTAGGAAAAATGGTAAGTAAAGGAAATATTCCAGGGCATCAAACCCAGATCCGTGCGTAGATGGATAATTCCGACAGTAAGTCATGCGGCGCCGGATCTGGCACCGGGATTTCTGGTCGTTCCGCAGAATGGCTTTCTATAAGCGCTTTCATCCGGAACTCTAGTTCACCGGTTTGTTCGCCGGTTTGGTCAACGCGGGATCCGGTCCGCCGATTCTGGTGCCGGATATTCTGGCGGTGGGTTCGGCGGCACCAGAACCCACGCCGGTATGGCTCTGCCTCTTCCTTCTTCTCTTCCAAACCTCCATCTTGTCGGGCATGAGTCCTCGGGCTTCCTCCCTTGACTCCATGCTTGTCGGTGTGAACCTGTCATGGTCATAGGACAGAGTATGAAGTAGTATACCATTGAATAGCGTAGGAAGTGGGCTTGCATAGAGGAACAGATTCACCTTTGGAGTCCATGACAACTTGGCATAAGTTGGAGACCTTGATGTGGTAACAACCGTAGGTTGGGATACATCAGCCCCTCCTTCAAAAAGAGTCATCCTCGACTATACATGCTCATCACAAAGTAGAATAGGTCGAGAGACATTCTTGATCCTGGGGTTCACCATATAGTTGTCCTCGGCAAGATTGACTTGACAACACTTCAATGTTCCTTCACCTTCCATGAAGCCTACAAAGCTCACCATAAAAGTGAAGCAAAACTCAAAGCGTAGCCAATTCATGAATATTATAGCATGAGTCCTCAAGTAGAAGGAAGTCGACTTATGATGTAGAGATAGCTTATTGAAGGGCAGCCTTAGGTAACTCTCTACGATTCGTGTTGTCAACTCTTGGTTCATAGAGGTTGACATGTAAGCAATTGTACCTTCACACAATAGATACCATGTAAAATATTTTCGTCCGTGATCAATGAGCATGTCATTTATGGCATGTCCATTCTTGCTCACAACACTATTAGCACAATATAAGATAGCAAATGGAATGCATAAGCAAGGTCAATGCGCATGGAAATCATTTTAACATCATCCAAATGTGGAAACTCAAAACTCCATAAAATATCTTAACGTGTGATACATTGCAAATGTATCTATAATTTTTTACTTTCCATGCTTGGTTTTATCCACTTTCTTGTGTTTTGTTCCAACTTTGGAGTACTTTTCATATGATTTCTTGGACTAACCTATTAATAAGAGCCATAGTGCCAGCTGCCTGTTTTCTGCTGTTTTCGGGTTCCAGGAAAGTCAGAAAATGAATATTCTCGGAATTGGACGGGACAAAAGCCAAAGTGCCTATTTTTCTGGAAGGGATCAAGTGCCAGAATACGAGACGGAGAAGGGCCAGAGGGCGGGGACACCACTTGGCTGCACGGCCAGGCCTGGCCTGCTCCAGGGGGTGGTGTGGCCAGCCCAGGCACCCCCTCAGCCTCTCCTTCCGCCTATATATTGCCCTCGGGACGAAAACCCTAAGTACGGATCAAAAATCCACGAAAGAGTCTGTAGCCGCCGTCATCTCCATCCCTAGATCGGGAGGGATCTGAAGCTCTTCCCGGCACCCTGCCGGAGAGGGAATTCACCTTGGAGGCCTTCTTCATCATCATGCAAGCCTCCGGTGTGATGCATGAGTAGTTCATCCTTGGACTACGGATCCATGTAGTAGCTAGATGGCTGGTTTCTCCTCTTTGTGCTTTCCTGTTTAGATCTTGTGAGCTCCGTTCATGATCAAGATCATCTATTTGTATTATACATGTTGTGTTTGCGGGGATCCGATGGATATTGAGATGCTATTTCAGATTGATTATTGATTCTATCATGTCTTTGTTATTTGAGATCTTGCATGATTTCCGTTGTTAGTAGCTATCTTGGCCAAGTAGATGCTAGCAACTCCAAGAGTTAGTATTTATGCTCGATAGTGGGTTCATGCCTCTGGTAATCTAGGGAAGTGACAGAAATCTCTAAGGTACTAGATGTGCTGTTGATACTAGGGAGAAAACAACAATCCTTTGTTCATAGAACAATCGTATTGTTTACTTTACACGCAGTTTGTAAAGCAATAATCTGTTGCTTGCAACTTAATACTAGAGGGGGTTCGGATGATAACCTGAAGGTGGATTATTAGTCATAGATGCAGTTGGATGGCGGTCTATGTATTATGTTGTAATGCCCAATCAAGTCTCAGAGGAGTCAAGATGATTAGTATATGCATGTATTGCTTTCTCGGTGTTTGTCAATTGCCCCGCTGTAATTTGTTCACCCAGCATGTTATCTATCTAAGGAGAGCCACCTCTAGTGAACTATGGATCCCGGTCCTTGTCTTTTACATACAATATACAATCTTTTACTACTTTGTGTTTACTTTCTGCAAACTTTTACTTCTTTCCATTCGATACGTTTAATCCTTTGTTTTCCGCCAAACACGGTGAAATTGACAACCTCATCACAAGTTGCGGACAAAGTTCTGTGGTTGTGTTGTGCAGGTCTCCACGTTGCTACTAGCACCGGTAGTGCGCCCTGCCAAAGCTCAGCTAGTAACACCTTTGAGGTGTTTCCTTGCTCCTACTGGTTCGATTAAACCTTGGTTTCATAACTGAGGGAAACTTGCTGATGTGCTCATCATACCTTACTCTTGGGGTTCCCAACGAGCTCTACATCAACACCGCCATCAAGCATTTTTTTGGGCGCCGTGCATTGAGCCATCAACCGATTTTCTGGCGCCGTTGTCAGGGAGTCAAGGACATCTTCACAAGGGGAGTCCCTCATAACCAATCTCTTTACTTTGTTGTCTTTGTTTTGCTTAGTTTTCTTTTTGCTTTGTTTGCTTGTTTTGTTCTTCAAAAATACAAAAAAAATAGTTTGACTTGTTTGCTTTCTTATTTGAAAAATACAAAAAAATAGTTTCTATCTTGAGTTGCCACTATGTCTAGCCTTGCTCCATTCACTGTGTCACCCGAGGAAAGGATTTTCACTTTTAAACAAGGAATTGAGGAAAGTTTTAAGGAAGCTTGGTCTAGAATCTCTGATCTACATAAAAAAACTGAGCCTAAAATGACTTAAAGCTTGTTCCTTAGCAGTTTTTACCTTGGGATTGCTCTTTGCTATAAATATGCTTTAGATTCTATTGTGGGAGGAGATTTCCTCCAATGTAATGAGGATGATTCTATTAATGCTATAAAGAAATTGATCCTCACTTACACTATGCCTAGCCAAACTGATATTTCTTTCACAAATATATTTGCTAGGTTGAACACTCTTGAGGCTAGCACTACTTGCTTAGAAAGTCGCTATAATACGCTTAGGGAGCATCACAATTATGTTCCAATAAACTCTGAACCATCAACGTGGCTCCCTACAGTAAAGATTGAGATAAACACTGAAACTTTTCTAGCCCGCTGCGATATCATGTCTGAATTTTGTCTTATGCCCAAAGATATTTATGAATCTTTGAATCCTTGGGGGCTTACTGAAGGAGAAAAAGAAATATCTCTTGCTAATAACGCTACCTTATTTTCTATTGGAATAGCTGAAGGAGTGTTTACAAAGATCCTTGGGAAAATGATTTCTACTGATTATCTTGTTATTGAATGTGCAGGAAAAGGACAAATTACACTTGGAAGATCCCTATTAGAACTCCTTGGAGCAATAATAGATGTGGGAAAGGGGACCATGCACCTTTCTTCTCCACCAAACAATCACATTTTCCCAAAGGATAAGAATAAGAATAAGAGAGGTAAGGGCAAGAAAGTGGGTTTTAATGCTTCTTCATTTGAGAACACTTGATTCTTTCTTTGCTTCTTATGCCTAACTTAAAGGCGTTAAAGAAAATTACTTATTGGGAGATAACCCAAAAGTTTTAGTTGAGTCCTGAAAGTTATTACTTCAGTAATAACCGCTTCTTATCCTTTTTATTTGCTTTTTGTGCCAAGAGTAACCTCTAATGAGAGTGAAGTAATGATTGGGAAAGTTGCTGTCCCAAAACAGATTTTTGTGCTTCACCGTAAAAATTCCTGAGAGAGCTCTGTATGTCGGTTTGAGCTGTATTTTTTTGTGCTTCTGCACCAGGTTGTCATCTAAATTTCGTTAGTTCAACACTTTTTGATTTGAGCAACATAAGGTCTTAGAAAAAATTCGTCTGTACCTGCTGGTCTGTTTTGACAGATTTCTGCCATTTTTTGCATTTCCTTCTTGTGGGTTCCTTCTTGAGTTCTTTTGGGGAATTGAGCTTTTGAGGGAAGTTCTACAGTAGCTAGTGTTCTAATGGAAGTTTTTTTGGTGTTAGAACTGAACCTTGAGACTTATTTATCTTAAGTGCACTAATGTTGCTAATGAGATTGTGTGAAGTTTTGTATGAAGGAAAAATTTCAGGTGTATGGAAGGAATGAGTAATGAGATGAAGGATGGACTAAAGCTCAAGCTTAGGGATGCCACGAGTGTCACCCCAAGAAATATCCAAGAAGTACAAGCGTCAAAGCTTGGGGATGCCCAAGGCATCCCCTTCTTCATCAAATAAAATTTCAGGTTTCTTCCAAACGCTTCATTTTTATTGTTTCATGCACAGTTGTGTTTTTCTTGGAGCGTCTTTTTTTTTCTCGTTTTCGTTTTGGTTTTCGTTTGCTTTGGTTTGCTTAGTTTTCTGAATAAATTGGTTGGACCCCCTCTTTCATACATTAGTTTTCAAATAGTTTGGTTTGGTTTGGAAAAGAGTAGGAAAGTTCATGCCTATGTGGTAAAAAGAGCTTGTTTTTGACGGTGGCCTATGCTTTGTCATGCCATGCTTGATATTGTTTTGGCTTTATGCTTAGTATTCTTTGCTGTAGCATTACTTCTTATAAACAATTGAGATTGGTTAATGTGCCTTGGATGAATCATGCGTTGTTTTAGCATATTAAAGCATAGTATAGTGGTATTCTCCTTTGATGCTTTATTTGGGTTGACTTGGCACATGCTCACACCATGTTATGACTATCTCAAGTCACCATAGCCTTTATGATCCTTTATTTTTCAACTTGTAGTATCATTTTATGCTTTGATCAATGATGTTTTGTCGCTCTACATGATTATGACCATTATTGCTCTCTTAGTTTGTCGCTCCCAGTCTTTTGCTAGCCTCCACCACCAAGTATGAGTTCCACTCATGCATCCAACTCCCTAAACCAAGTTATTCCAAAGAGTCCACCATACCTACCTACTAGCTTATGCTATTCCAAGTATATTCATGCTTTTGTTTACCTTCCACTTGTTATGAGAAAACTAGTGATTAAAGCGTTTACGAACTTGATGGCACACTTTACTTTACTTGCCCTTAATAAACTTGAACCATTGTGTCTTCTATGTTGTATATGCTTGCACTTATTTGTTGGGAATTAGCAGAACCATGCTTTCATGGGGAATGCTTTCAACATTGCACTTGGTACTTATACCTAGTTGATATCATTCTCTTTTGTATATGGATGTCGTCGGTGTGAAATGAAAGGGGAGCTTGTAAGTCCATGGAGTTATGTATATGTGTTAGAGAAACGCATGGGTCGCTGGTCTAATCCATGCTGACATGGTGGAAACCTACAGCGTAACCATAATGAGTTGTTTATGAAGCATTCTTCTTATAAAAAAAGAGTCCTACATTGAGAGAAAAAAAGAGAAAAGAAAAAAAAAGATACTATGAAAATAGGAAAGAGAGAAAAAAGCACCATATTCCCATGGTAAATAAGAAGAATGCTGAGATGCTTGTTGTCTGCTTGCCTTGTCATTTTGATATGGGGATTCTTCCGTATCATCGGGCAAGGGGTACCCCGTTGGCGGTTCTCTATGATACACATGTACTTACAATGACAAGAACTTACCGGTGACTAAACTTGAGTAGCATGAGGAGCGGCCCTCGTATACAAGGGACATGAGATTTTTGACTTATACTTCATCAAGCATGTACACCATAGTTTGTTCACTTTAACCTTAATCACTTCAAGATGCTTATGATAGGGGCAATGAGAGTTGAAAGCTATAAGTACCATAATTTTTGGAAGCTCTTTATGAGACTTGAATCCCTACTTCGTTTTACAAAAGGCCTTTTCTTCCACCATTATATTGAGTCTCCACCTTCTATCTTTATGCACTTACTTTGAGAGTATAGTGGCCATTCTTAGTTCTATGTGCATTGTCCCAAGACTAGTTGATTGATGCATAACTTGTTATTGCTTGTTTTAAACTATTGTATCTAGTCACTCTTATGAACTTTTTGAAGGTGTCCTATGCATTTATATTTGCTACTCTATTGAGGGACAAGCTGAATACTATTATGCTATGTTTTCTTTATGTGAAACAAACAAACGTCTTGCAAAGCATTATTATTCATGAATCTTTTGTTTGTGCCTTTTCATGTTGCATCATAGTTTCTTTGCTTATTGCTAGAACTTTGTCTTTCATGTTATGATTGAAGTACTAAGATCCCAGCTTTGAATGTTTTGCAAATACTTTGATCAAGTCTTTGATGGTGCATGTCACCTCAAAAATTATTCTTTCTTTTTATCACTTACCTACTCGAGGACGAGCGGGAGTTAAGCTTGGGGATGTTGATACATTGCAAATGTATCTATAATTTTTGATGTTCTATGCTTGGTTTTATCCACTTTCTTGTGTTTTGTTCCAACTTTGGAGTACTTTTCATATGATTTCTTGACTAACCTATTAACAAGAGCCATAGTGCCATCTGCCTGTTTTCTGCTGTTTTTGGTTCCAGGAAAGTCAGAAAATGAATATTCTCGGAATTGGACGGGACAAAAGCCAAAGTGCCTATTTTTCCGGAAGGGATCAAGTGCCAGAATACGAGACGGAGAAGGGCCAGAGGGCAGCCACACCACCTGGCCGCGCGGCCAGGCCTGGCCCACGCCAGGGGGTGGTGTGGCCAGCCCAGGCACCCCCTCGGCCTCTCCTTCCGCCTATATATTGCCCTCGGGACAAAAACCCTAAGTACCCGATCAAAAATCCACGAAAGAGTCTATAGCCGTCGTCTTCTCCATCCCTAGATCGAGAGGGGTCTGAAGCTCTTCCCGGCACCCTGCCGGAGAGGGGAATTCACCCTGGAGGCCTTCTTCATCATCATGCAAGCCTCCGGTGTGATGCGTGAGTAGTTCATCCTTGGACTATGGATCCATGTAGTAGCTAGATGGTTGGTTTCTCCTCCTTTGTGCTTTCATGTTTAGATCTTGTGAGCTCCGTTCATGATCAAGATCATCTATTTGTATTCTACATGTTGTGTTTGCGGGGATCCAATGGATACTGAGATGCTATTTCAGATTGATTATTGATTCTATCATGTCTTTGTTATTTGAGATCTTGCATGCTTTCCGTTGTTAGTATCTATCTTGGCCAAGTAGATGCTAGCAATTCCAAGAGTTAGTATTTATGCTCGATAGTGGGTTCATGCCTCTGGTAATCTGGGGAAGTGACAGAAATCTCTAAGGTACTAGATGTGCTGTTGCTACTAGGGAGAAAACAACAATCCTTTGTTCATAGAACAATCGTATTGTTTACTTTACACGCAGTTCGTAAAGCAATAATCTGTTGCTTGCAACTTAATACTGGAGGGCGTTCGGATGATAACCTGAAGGTGGATTATTAGTCATAGATGCAGTTGGATGGCGGTCTATGTATTATGTTGTAATGCCCAATCAAGTCTCAGAGGAGTCAAGATGATTAGTATATGCATGTATTGCTTTCTCGGTGTTTGTCAATTGCCCCGCTGTAATTTGTTCACCCAGCATGTTATCTATCTAAGGAGAGCCACCTCTAGTGAACTATGGATCCCGGTCCTTGTCTTTTACATACAATCTACAATCTTTTACTGCTTTGTGTTTACTTTCTGCAAACTTTTACTTCTTTCCATTCGATACGTTTAATCCTTTGTTTTCCGCAAAACACGGTGAGATTGACAACCTCATCGCAAGTTGGGGACAAAGTTCTGTGGTTGTGTTGTGCAAGTCTCCACGTTGCTACTAGCACCGGTAGTGCGCCCTGCCAAAACTCAGCTAGTAACACCTTTGAGATGTTTCCTTGCTCCTACTGGTTCGATTAAACCTTGGTTTCATAACGGAGGGAAACTTGCTGTTGTGCTCATCATACCTTCCTCTTGGGGTTCCCAACAAGCTCTACATCAACACCGCCATCAAGCATTTTTCTGGGCGCCGTGCATTGAGCCATCAAGGTGGCACTCAAAGCAATTGATGAAAATATTTATTGACTTATTTGATGCAAATCTAGGATAATTCAGCAAAAACACATGAGGAAGGATATCTAAAACAATGTCAATAAGTGTGCAAATCAACCATTTTAAAGATAAATTGTTCAATGTGTTGGATGCCACAAACAAATCATCCAAAGCAAAGATCATGGACGTATGTGTATCACGAGTGAAAGCAAAATCAACATGTTTTCAAACAAACCGTATGAAAGAGCAAGTGGTCCTTATGTTTTTTGCAAAAATAGTACGAGATACTTGGAAGCTCTCATGACAATACATGCTCATAATGGAAATATGGTTGCACACAAAACATCAGAAAGAGAAATTGTTCAACATTTTTGTTGCAACACACAAAGCATCAAAATCCAATAGCAAAGAAACATGATTGTAACAAAGTGAAAGAATACCATCCACATGCTTGCAAGCAAACCGTATGAAATTGCAATTTTTCAGCATGAAAGATGCAAAGCATGCAAAAGGTATCAGAGCTGGGTTCGATCTTGAACTCACTTGTGGGATGCTCTCTAGAGCTCCTTTTGTCAACTCATGCTCAATCAAGGTTAACATTTTAGTGCGGGTACCTACAAACATCATACACAAAAGGAAGAACATGTGTGCATGGTAGAGAAACACATCATCCATCATAATGTATCTCTTCTTGTGCACATCACCATTATTGTCAATCAAGTGTGAAATATATGCATGGTGATTATGCAAGTGGGGAACATTCTTATCATGGAATTCATAAAAATCTCCAAAATTTGAGAAACCTATGGGGGCATCTCGATAGAAACCATATGAGAATTATTATTGCAAGAAAAACAAGTGAAAGAGCAATCATCCATATTATTGCTAGCAACGGGAGAAATCGTAAAACATCCATGACAAAGCATGGTCTAAGAGGTACCGTTTTTAACATCATTGCAAGCAAAATATTAGAAAGAGGCAATTGTTCAACAAAGTGCAAGCAATGATATTATCAACGTAACGTGTAGAGCATGGCATGTCTATGGTAACATCATCACAATCAAATAATTTCGCATGATCAACATTATGCAAAGGCAAAGTATCACATGGAAATACGAATGAGTCATATGTAATGTCAAAAATATCATCCATAGCATGTCAATCATCACAAGTCATCATGTCCACTAGCGGGATCATGGCATCATCAACACCCTTATTTTTATCTTGTTCATACCTCTCATATGAAGTGGGTGTTATGGTAGTATTGGCCTCCATGTGGGCGACTTCTTCATCATCTATGGGGATGGCATCATCTTCATCCACCATGTACATCTTCTTGGTCGGAGGCATCATAATCTCCAAGCTTGGCACTTCTTGATCCATGGAACCTAGCACATCATGATAGAACACACTAGAGGTAGAGGGTAAGTCGTTAGAAATCAAAGGGGTCTCACATGACCTATCAACTACCACTCTCAACTCACCTGGTGTATCACTCATGCCCTCCAAGTGTAAGCACTCAATCTCACGTATGGTAGGGTCACTCATATCACTCTTGCTCTCACTCAAGTGGGATAAGTGGCTCCCATACTCAGATGGGATTGGTACCACATCATCACTCAAGCATATAGGGATAGGCCCGGTTTGCTCAACTTCATGTGCCTCCTTTGGTGAAGGGAAAATCCCATGCTTACCATTCTCGACCTTGTCGCCTTCAGAGTTGGATGCCATAATATGGTCATTATTCACCTCCATGGCTGAAGGGAAAATCCCATGCTCGACCGTCATGTCACCATCTTGTAGAAGCGGTGGAAGTAGGATCATGTTGTTGTCGAGAGCGCTGCTCGGATTGACTTCATCACATATGTTGTCATGGCTTACTCCATCTTGAAGTGTAGACTCTTGGATTGTATCTTGCTCATCCTTGTCCATGGCCACCTTGGATTGAGTAGACATCCTCTTGACATACTCGTCCAACTTGGTGAAGTAGAGGTCTTCGTCCTTCTCATCCATGAAGTTATTGCATGCATCCTCTAGGACGTCAAGTCTTGGCGTTGAAGCTTGATGGCATGGAGAAGGCTTGCTCTTGGTTCCAGTTTGGTGGTGGCACTAGTAGTTAAATGTGCCTTATTATGGTGTCGATGGAGGTCATTAGTGTTCCTCGCTGGAGGTCATTGGCGTTGAAGCTTGATGGCGTGGAAGAAGGCTTGCTCTTGGTTCCAGCTTGGTGGTGGCACTAGTAGTTAAAGGTGCCTTATGATGGTGTCGATGGAGGTCATTGGCATTCCTTGCTGAAGGTTGATGTAGGTGGCGCACTTGGTCATACATATGACGCTCGCGACGATGATCCTTTTCCTTGGCACACTTCTTATGATTATGGTGACTTATTGAGGTAGACTCATTAATTTTGGTGAGGATCCTCATGTTCTTGGCGAATTTGCCATCCATGTCCTTCTTGAAGTTGTTGAGGGTGCTTTGGAACTTGTCCATTTGATGTTGGACCTTGGCGCTCTCGAGGTGGAGGCTCCGTCTTGGTCGAAGTGACTTGAGGAGCTTGTCGTTGTCGTTCTTGAAGTCGTCCATGCTTGGGTAGTTATTGTTGTTGTAGTACTCTATATCACCCAAGCATGTGGATCCATTGTCGGTGTAGTGCTCCATCATGTCATCCATGCTTGTGGAGGCATATGCATGGTGGCTCATCGTGGATTCTTCATAGAAATCAACCCCAGTTCCAGAGTCCCTAGACATGATACACAAGACCAAGTGGTGTATATAGAAGTGGTGGGGGATTAGGGATGCAACATCAAACCTTACTTTACCTTGGAAGATAGTACCGTGCAAGTGGCCCACACTTGATAGCAATAAAAACCAAGTAAACTGAAGTTCGCACGGCACACCAAAACCAACTAACTACTAAAACACACACACACACACAAAGCATATGATGTATAGGTGTGGAAGGTGGCATGTCCAAGAACAATCCAAAATCAAGATACTGTAATGGCGAGTAAAGAATCACGATGATCACAAAGCAAAACAAGTCAATCCACAAGAAAGGAATTATGTACAAGGAAACACACACACGGTGGGATAAATGGGACTTGTGTGACAGAGAAAAGTGACATAATAACCAAATGATTACCTAGCAAAGACTATAAGCTCGTGTCGCACAAGTGTAAGGAGAGACACTAGTTCGATTGCACAAAAATTGGTGGGCTACAAGATATGCACAATAAGTACTACCTATGTGAAGTTCATCGAGCTTGCGCTTCCTATTCTATGAGGCACTTGTTTGTTTGTTTCTTTTTCTTTTTCCTTTTCTATTTTTTCTCTTTTTCTTTCTTTTTATATTCTTTTTCACTTGCCTCTTCCTTGTGCCAACAACTATACAAGATAACTATATGAGATAGCATGCTCACAACTTTTCCTCGGAATTCTACAAGGTATCAAATGTGCATAGTAATCATAGAAGTAACTAGTCTCAATAGGCGTTTGTTGGTTGCAAATATAGTGTGGCTCATAAAGGAATGCAAGTGGGGAGAAGTCGTAGAATTTTTATACCTTTCATCGCCGATCTTCACCCTTTATTGTTAGATTCTGCCTTCCTCACGGAATTTGGATGGAGTAGATAGCATAAACTGCTTGGATGATGATTTAGAGCTCTTTGTACTCTTCGAAATGAGATAAAGAACACCAAAATCTGAGTTCGGATGCAAAAAAGTTATACTCAAAATGGTGTGGAGCTGAAGCTGCTGGCAGCAAACCCGGTCGCGCCAGAACTGGCACCGGAATTTCCAGCCGTAGGGTCGGTTGCACAGGAATTCTTGTCGGAAATTCCAGTTATTGTTTCAGTTCGCCAGACCTAGAGCTAGAATGAGTTTGGGGACACGAAAAACGCGATTTCTATGGAAAAACTTGATGGAAAACTTCATATCTGAGAGACAAATGATGGAATTAGGCCATGGGAACATAGCGGAAGGTAGATCAACAAGTTTAGCAAGTAATCCATGGATCAAAACCTACCAAAACTCACTCATATCATAGATTGATCCAAAACACGAAATTGGGGCTATTTTTGGTGGAATTTTCAAATTTATGGGGAAAAGACCAAATCGATGTGAAATCTGTGGCAACCAAAAGCTATTGATACCAGTTGATAAGGGGTGACCTCAAGGGTGGCCCGATCTTCATGGATCTAGTGGCCAAATCGATGGGGCCTCGCGAAGAATACAATGAACACATGCAAAACTCACATGATACAAGGCTAATTACTTCCGCCATCGGCCACCGGTCAAATAGAATCCTCGCAAGGAAAGATCGGTCAATGTGCTCCCTCGATCCCAAGTGGAGAGGGAAGAACACCTTGGAGAGGGTCTTGACAACTAAGCTCACGCACTCGCAAACGTAGGCCTTGTACAATGATAGATGCGCGATGCAAACTCCAACAGAGTTGGTGATGATAGTCGGTCCCCTTGGTAAAGGGGATGAGGCAAAACTAGAGATTCCAAAAAGGGTGTTGTCTTTAGTATATCATCTATGCCTAATGGATATATGAGGGTGCGGGGGCTCTATTTATAGGCCATCCACTAGAATGGGGGTAGTTTAGGCAAAAGGGTAACTAAAGGGAATATTCTAGGGCATCAAACCCAGATCCGTGCAGGCGGGTAATTCCGGCAGTAAGTCCGGCGGAGCCGGATCTAGCGCCGGGATTTCCAATCATCGCTGGAATGGCTTTCTATAAGCGCTTTCAGATGGAACTCCAGTTTGCCGGTTCGGTCGGTGCAGGATTCGGTCCACTAGTTCTGGCGCCAGATATTCTGGCGGTGGGTTTGGCGGCGCCGGAACCCTCGCCGGTTTGGCTCTGCCTCTTCCTTCTTCTCTTCCAAGCCTCCATTTTGTTGGTCATGAGTCCTCGTGCTTCCTCCCTTGTCTCTATGCTTGTCGTTGTGAACCTGTTATGGTCATAGGACAGAGTATGAAGTAGTATACCATTCAATAGGGTAAGAAGTGGGCTCGCATATATAGATGAATGGATTCACCTTTCGAGTCCATGACGACTTGGCATAAGTTGGAGACCTTGATGTGGTAACGACCATAGGTCGGGCTACATCAGGGACCCATCAAGTTGCCAAGGTCAAAACAGCAGACACGTCCAAAAAAAGGTTCATCATACGCACGTTTCATTTACAAAGAGGCTTATATGGTCAAAATAGCGGATGGGGCCAAAAAAAATTCCATCATACGCACGTTTCATTTATAGAGAGGCTGATATGTGGAACCTAATAACGCGACCTTATACAGATGTTGCATCGAGCAACGTTGCCAGTTCGAAACAGGGAGGCGTGAGCGACAAAAAGTTCAGCATGCACATGTTTCTTGTAATGAGAGGCTGAAATGGGGGACCCAGCAACGTGACCAAATGGTAGATTCATCAAGCAACACTATCTAGTTCGGAACATGGTAGCGCTAGAGAAGAAAAAAATTCCATCATACCCACTATTCTTCTAATGTGAGACTGACATAAGAGACCCATCAGCCTGAATAAACGGCTAATACAGCAAGCAACGCTATCAAGTTTGGAACACGAAGGCACGACCGAGATAAAAAAATCCATCATACACACGTTTCTTCTAATGAGAGAATGACATGTGGAGCCCAGCAGCGTGATTAAATGGTAGATGCATCGAGAAGCGCTATCAAGTTCGGAACAGGGTAGTGCGAGCGAGGAAAAATTATAACATACACATGTTTCGTATAATGAGATGATGACATGTGGGTCCCAGCATCCTGATTAAACGGTAGATGCATGGAGGAACGCTATCAAGTTCAGAACAGGGTAGCGCGAGCGAAGGAAAAAATCCATCATACACACGATTCTTCTAATAAGATGCTGACATGTGGGACCTGGTAGCTTGACTAAACGGTGGACGCATCGAGCAACGTTATCAAATCCAAATCAGGGAGGCGCGACCGAAAACTATGGTCCGCTAGAGAGACTGATGTTCGGGACCCACATGCCTCAAAAGACTTCGACAAGTCTACATCGCGCGAGGAACCAAAAATCTTGCTTTTGCCACGCACCGACCGAGCTTTCTCCATGTTTTTAGCAGTTTCGTCGTAGTAGAGGGCCACGAAACTAGAAAAAAGAAGTTCCCATCAGCCACGGTCGAGCCAAGAAATTTGTCACGGAAGATGCGCCTTCTACGAGGATTGACAGGCCAAGTCGTTGCGGATGGACACTTTTCTTGTAGTGTATCACTAATACCAATTGCACCATTCATCATATGTCAAATACACATATTGAATGTTGTCATGCTCCCACTCAAATATGCTATCATATGTGAGACTTTTATGATATCCTCATAGCTCCCACTCAAATATGTCATTCACACATTTGATCAAGAAACTATCTAGCTCCCACTTAAATACTTCAAAAGTGTAGGTCCTCTCAATATTTTGGTGATTCCAAAATCCTTTGATCTTAAAGCAAATCAAGAATTTCCCACTACGACACTGTAGCATCCAATTTCTAAGTGAAAATACAACAAACTCAAGCATCGCTACATATTGTAGTCAATGGTTTGAATTTGTTAAGACACATTGAGTTTTTGGTCTTTCTTTAAAGTTTCATTTCTTCCTTATAACTTTATAGTTATTAGGTAAAGATTTAAATAATTGTTTTGCTTAATAAGTGATACGTTGCTAACGTGTCTATAATTTTTGATGTTCCATACTAGTTTTATATCTACTTTCTTATGTTTTGTCCATAATTTGGAGTATTTTTACACACTTTCTGGAACTAACCTATTAACAAGATGCTATAGTGCCAGTTGTATGTTTTCTACTGTTTTTGGTTTCATAAAAGCTAGAAAATGAATATTCTCGGAATTGGACCGGACAAAAGCCAAAGTCGATATTTTATCGGAAGACTCACGGAGCCAGAAGACGAGATGGAGAGGGGCCAGGGGCTGGCCACACCATGTGGTGGCGCGGGTCCCCCTGGCCGTGCCACCAGGTCGTGTGGGCCCCTGGTCCACCCTCTGACATCGCCCCTTCGCCTATAAGAAGCCTCCAGCCACGAAAAGTTCTGCAATGCTGCCGCCACCGAAGGGGAGATTCGGGGGACAGAAAGTCTCTGTTCTGGCACCCTGTCGGGACGGGAAAGTGCCCTCGGAGCCATCTCCATCAATCTCCACCACCATCTCCATCGTCGTTGCTCATTCCCATAATGATGAGGGAGTAGTTCTTCCTCGAGGCTAAGGGCTCTATCGGTAGTTATGTGTTTATCTCTCTATGCATGATCATATTGTGATCATGAGCTTTGTAATCAAGTAGATCTACCTTTCTACTCAAGTGCTTTAATAGATCTCTGGCTCTCCCCATGTGTGTGAAAGTGACAGCATGCACACCATGGTGGCACTTAGGCTAGATATTGCAAATACTTGTTATGGGTTATATTTGGAGTTGGATGTCTCTATGAAATTGTGGTGTTTGTTGGAACCATCTAGCGCTCAAGGTGACAGTGTGGGGTTACCTAGATGGGGAAAGCGAACTTTGAGGAGTGCTGTTATAGCCCTACCATGGATTAGAGTGTCGAACCGGAGAGTAGTTCAGAGTAGTATCATGAAGAGAAGATATTTATATGAGAGTGTTCACTAGCGAAAGTATAACCCCTAGGCCTTGTTTCTAAGCATTGAAACACCATTTGCAAGTAGATCTGTTACATGTTTGCTTGCTTCCATCTTTATTTTAGATTGCCTTTAGTCTCTTCCCACGTCAACCACGCACCATTAAAGCTCTTTTCTGGCACCGTTACCACTTATAATTATCCATACCACTTGTATTTCACTATCTCTTCGCCGAACTAGTGCACATATACATCTGACAAGTGTATTGGGTGTGTTGGGAACACAAGAGACTTCTATCTTGATTGCAGGGTTGCTTGAGAGGGATACCATTGTCTACTTCCTCCCTGAGTTCGATAAACCTTGGGTAATCCACTTAAGGAAAAACTTGCTGCTGTTCTACAAACCTCTGCACTTGGAGGCCCAACAACTGTCTACAAGAATAGAAGTGTGTAGACATCAATAAGATCAAGCATCATATTTCTTTTGTAGTCTTAAATCCGAATATAAGATTTCATGACTCTTAGTCATTTCTCGTACTTAGTTCTATCGTTACTCTTTGTAGTTTGTATGTATGTCTTGTTTGATTAACATGACAAGTGAATCAATGATGCGATTTCCATGAAGTGGGAAACACATTTCTTGAATCCTACCTTTTCTTGGTAAAGAACTCAATTGAAACGTTATGATCATTTATCATTAGTTTCACCACTTCCTGTAAAGGTTTGCCCCACATAACATATTATGTTGCACTACTAGACATTTGTGGTAAGATCAAATATCTTGATTTTAAACTTTTACCTCTTTCCATTAGCATTCTTATTGAGAAGCTTTTCCTTGATGATAATGTACCGGACAACAGCTAGTTTTTCTTTTAGTTATGGCAAACACATTGATAGTTGCTGATGCATGTAAAATGCATCCATAAACTTTGTCGTTTATTGCTTCAAAATTATTATTATGCAATATTATTATATTTATTGAGACTAACCTACTAATAGTTGCAAAAATACACAAGTTCTTGGTTTACACTTTGTTGTGTAGGAAATACACAGGTTCTTGGTTTACACTTTGTTATGTAGGAAATACACAAATATGGAAGGAAACTGCTCATTATGGTGAAATCTGAAAAATTCCTGCAATCTGTCCCTGCAGAACTCTTTTCAAAGATTGCCAGAAACGATCATAGAGATAACGTCTAATGGAAAAAGTGTAGAAAGATAAGTTAGGGGGAATTTTATGTGTAACAATTTAGACTTAAAATTCGACGCAATCAGGGTACGGATGCATTTTTTATAATCATATTACTGCGGAGGACTGAAGCAGTTACGGGGCTCCGAAAATATGTGACGTGGTTGACTCAAACTCCTTCCGTCTTTGATAATTTCGGCCCAACCATGACTTGATGTACTCATTAAAGATAGAGGGGAATCCTAGATATTCCCAAGAGCCCTTTGATCTAAGGGGCATCCATCTTATGGCCAAGATTGCATCTCCACCACTATATATTGAGATGAAACCCTACTTTTGGAGGCATCCAACCATAGCCACGAACATCCCCCTTCTTGGCAGCTCCCAAGGAGGGGGAGAAGCTCCTCCATTGCTGCACCATCTCCAAGGAAGAAGAAGGGCCAAGGGGCCGCCGCCCCTAGGAGGCCACCGACGTCGCTTCTCCCCCATGGGAGGCTCATCTCCGTCACCAACTACAGCAACATCCCATCATCCCCCTCTTTAATCTCTTGGCAAACATGATATATGATGCAATATATTATTTTCCCATGATCTATTGTATGACTATGTTGATATTTGAGTAGTGAATTGTTATGGCAATTGTGATCTAGTTTGTTTTGTGTGCATACAAATATATGTTATCTTCTATGATGATCTGGATGCACTAACATATGAGTGCACACATATGTTGGAGGATGCACAAGGTTGTTACCGTTGCATGTTGATAGGATGAGGGATAGATGGAGTTTGACAAAAGCTGAATCCCAAGTCTTAAAAATATATGTAGTATTAATTCATGGTTAATCAACGGGGGTATTATCATGGGGACCTTAGATCTAAATGCGGTGGTTAGACTTTATGTCTTAATATTCCCTTATTTGTTCTTAATTGGCCTTTGGATCAATCACTAGTGGTGTATTTGCTCATATCTATGGCTACACCTAGTTATGGCTCCTCCTAGAAGAAACAAAAAAGACTATATATGTGCTTCACTAAATATGACAACCAAATGAATGAAACAATTTGCCTAAACATTTTATCTCATCGATTATCCACATCCACTCAACTAGCTCCATTTCATTTGCATTATTTTACTTATAGTATTTATTTCAACTACTTTATTGTTTTCTAGTTAATACCAAAAACAACCACACACACTTTAGATCCTAGCTTTGCATAGAAGTCCATATAAGTGGGTTATAGGGATTTATAGAATAGATAGTTTACCTTCAGCTCCGAGTGGGTTCGACACTCAAATACTTATCAAATTGTACTATGGTGATCCCCTGCACTTGGGGGTTATTAAGATACTTTTCTGGTGCTATTGCCAGGGAGCGTAGCGCTAGGCTTCTATTCTTGTTTGTATTGTTAGTTTGGTTTTAGTATCTTTGCATATAAAATTGAAACCCAAAAAATATATAATGGAAAATTCTCACAATGATGTGTATGATATGCTTGTCAAATATGTTGAATGCTTGAATATTCCCTTGGGAACTAACTTTTTGAATGCAAGAAATCATGATGAAAGTGTTAGGGAAGAAGATGACAAAAGGCTAAGATTGGGGATGCCCATGCATCCCAAAGAAAAGGAGATAGAAGAGAAAGAAGAAAAAGTGGAGGAAGAATGGAGTAGCCACCCATCTCCTACTCCCACCAAGGGTAACACACAAATTCCCATGAACAACTCTTCTTATAATGATGATGATCTTTCATTGCCTAGTAGTCCTCTATGTGGAACAATTATGTCTAATATATGGGAGGATGAAAGTGATATAATTGAGTTAGATGATCCATTAGGCTCATTAGATGACTTGTCTTTATATGGTGAATCTATTCAAAACTATGAGATTAAGTTTGCTTTTGATGCTTGCAATAATTAAGAAAGAGGAAGAGATAAAAACCCTCTTTATGTTTCCATTATATTTATGCAAGCTATTGATCATAATGTGTGTTGGATACCACGACCTTGCTGTTATTTTTTCATATATAAAAGCCAATGCATAGGCACAAAGTTAGACTCAAATGTTAATGTCTATGTGCTTTGTGGTGTCCTCCATATGCTTTCAAATACTATTCTATTTGAGCACACCTTAATATCCATGTAATATGCAAAATAACTTTAGCTACAGTTATTTAACAATTAGTTTAATATTTTAACTAAATATAAAATTTGGTAGAGCAAATGAGAAGGATTAGCAATGCAGAAGTTGGGCTCGACCTTGAGCATGTGTTGTTCATGCCAATGGAACCATTGCAAAGCCTATATCATTAAAAAAATCCACATCAAAACAAAACTAAAAGAGTGTCTATTTTGTAATATATTATCTTCTTGAATAAAATGGTTTCCCAATAATTACTAAAGTTTGCATCATGGTAGAAACTATTATATCATTTGTTTAGAGAACTAACCATTTTGTAGGCATTGGACTAACATGAAGATGAAAATATTTCTTTGTTTGAGATGAGTAACATAGTATGATGAGGAAGAGTGGATGACAAGAACTATCAAGAACAAAAGCTTGGGTATTCCCACACACACCCCTCCTCTTTCAAGTATTTCAAGTAATATCATTTCAAATTCATGTTTTAGTTTTACCTTCATATTTTTGTTTGTATGTTTGTGGAAACCGTGTTTGAATTACCTTTTTGTTTTGTTTGGATTTTCTTTTTGAACTCTTTCTATTGCAAGAGAGTTTTTCTTTTAGTTTGATTTTTGAAGTTTTTAATAATGTACTAAGTGGAACCCATCTTGAATGTTAAAAGTTGTTAAAACATATGGAGTAGCAAATTTCTGCAGAACAACATTCAGTATAAGAATTTTCTTTTTTTAACTCCATTTGTGCTCATATTTACACACCACTTACAACTTTTCATCCTATGTACACACAAAAATTGGCTAAAATTCCTGACATGTCTAAGTGGGCGAAATAAATATGCTCTACAGCTGATGTTTTTCTGGATAGAATCTGTCTTTTGTTGCAAGAGTGGCATTTTTGAGTTTTGATTTGATTCTTTTTGAGTCTTTTGATATTTGATGGATATTTGACACTTAAATAACTCTCTGTACATTTAAAACCAAATTTTATTTGGGTCTTTTATCATAGCTAGCACTATATCTTTGTACCACTAATGTCACCCCATAGAAAAGAAATGGGAGAAAGTTTTGTGTTGAAGTTTTTTGATAGGGAATGGAAGAACACCACGCTAAGAGTTATCCAAGAATGATGAATACTGTAAGCTTGGGGATGCCCAAGGCACCCCACTGGACCTATCTAACTCTCAGTTTGCAAACATCTAAACGTTGTTTTTTGATCAACATAGAATGATCGTAGAAACTTAGAGCGTCTTTGTCTAATTTTCATGTTGCCTTGAGAATAAATGAAACCACCATGATAGATGTTTTGCATTCTTAGGAAATATCTACTGAAACAATCTATCCCATGATTAAATTCCTTGATGAGAATGAGTTGTGTGCTATCAAAAGAAAAGGGAATGAAAGCAAAAATCTAAAATTCAAAGTCATGCTTAGTGTTGCTAGCTCAAATACTTTAATGACTGATAATTTATGAATTATTTCGTGATACCTTTTGATCATATACATTTATGTTTAATACTAAGGAGCATTGTGTGATGATAAATGTTGGGCACTATGGACCCAATGGCATACTTGTAGGTCTTTTTGCTAGCCCAAAAATTCATATACAAGCAAAGCTTGTATATCCAAATACCCTTAAAACCAATTCCCACAATGTATATCATACATACCTATATAGCATCAATGCTATTCCAAGTATATTTCTCATGTGCCTTGTTTTATCAATCTTCCAAATAATATTGCTCTTATGGTTATGGTTATCATAGAGAAGTTAGTTGTGGGGTGACCATGAACTTGAAGGCACAACCACCAAAGGTGGTAATGATTTATGAAACATAAAATGGTTTTGTAAGGTAAAATGTGGAAGGAATGATAACAAGGGGACATGAGATAATCTTGTTCTACTTAGTAATCGACGAGTAAACTGAGGGTCATGGGTATTTCAATACATATGCTCTAGGGAAAAGTGTTGGAAAGGTAGGCACCCGAGGATTCGGCTAGCCATAAAAATTGAAAAGCAAAGGTTGTTTTAGAGCATATGACATTATTGAAATAGCCATGAATAAGGTTTATACTGGTTACTAGGAGGTCAAGACTGTTAACTGATGCCATATAAAAAATGGTGAAAGTGTTCGACAAAAGTTGAACTTCATGTCTATCTTATTATAATTATTCTGTTCTTTGAACTTGAAAGATGGTAATGATAGGGTAAATAGAACCAAACACTAATGATGAACTATTTATCAATCATAAACTTAATGAAATATAGTTTGGAAGCAAAATAGGCCTTTGCATATGTTTAATCCATGCTTACTTTCGATACGAGATATAAAAATATCTTAACGGAAGACATAAAACTAAGAAGTGGGTCTTCCAGGTCAAGGGCATGAAACTAAGAAGTATCACAAAGGCATAAAAAACACATGCCAATGATAGGAAAGAGTCTTCCAACAATTCTATAGGTTCATCTAACTATGCTTGAAGGTTTGTTTTACCTCTCATTTGTTTGAAAACAAGTCTACTTATTATTGAGCATGTTTGTAGAGTGCGAAAGATATCACTTTATAGCTCACATGCATGTTGTTATTCCTTAAAGATTGAACCTAGTGAACTTTGTGTGTCAATTAAAAATAAGCAAAGTAACAAACTCCAAAGTCCATGTTAAATTTATCACCTTTATGCTCATGGACGAGCATAGGTTAAGCTTGGGGATGCTTGATGCATGTAAAATGCATCCATGAACTTTGTCATTTATTGCTTCAAAATCATTATTATTTTGCAACATTATTATTTATTGGTACTAACCTACTAATAGTTGCAAAATTACACAAGTTCTTGGTTTACACTTTGTTGTGTAGGAAATACACAAATATGGAAGGAAACCGCTCATTATGGTGAAATCTGGAAATTCCTAGAATGTATCCCTACAGAACTCTTGTTGAAGATTGCCAGAAAAACGACCCCGAAGATGATGTAATGGAAAAAGTGTAGAAATTACAGTTGTGGGGAATTTTATATGCAACAATTTAGACACAAAATTCGCCCCAATTGTGGTCTGGATGTATTTTTTATAGCCATATAACAACGGAGGACTGAATCAGTTTCGGGGCTCCAAAAATATGTGACATGGTTAACTCAAACTCCTCTCATCTTTGATGATTTCGGCCCAACCATGATTTTATGGACTCATTAAGGATAGAGGGGACTCCTAGGAAGGTTCTAGAGATTTCCAAGACCCCTTGGATCCAAGGGACATCCATCTTATGGCCAAGATTGCATCTCCACCACTATATATTGAGAGGAAACCCTAGATGCATCCACCCATATCCACGAAAATCCCCCTTCTTGGCAGCCCCCAAGGAGGGGGAGAAGCTCCTCCATTGCTACACCATCTCCAAGGAAAAAAGGCCAAGGGTCCGCTGCCCCCAAGGGTAGCCGCCGCCCCTAGGAGGCCGTCAGGGCGCCGCCGCCCTATGCTGTCATCGGGGCCACGTCCTCCATGTCGGCGCCGCCTCTTCCCCTTGGGAGGCTCATCTCCATCACCAACTACTGCAAGATCCCATCATCCCCCACTATAATCTCTTGGAAAACATGATATATGATGCAATATGTTATTTTACCATGATCTATTGTATGACTATGTTAATGTTTGAGTAGTGAATTGTTATGGAAATTGTGATCTAGTTTGTTTTGGGTTCATACAAGTATATGTTATCTTCTATGATGATTTTGATGCACTAACATATGAGTGCACACATATGTTGGGGAATGCACAAGGTTGTCACCGTTGCATGTTGATAGGATGCGGATAGATAGAGTTTTACAGAAGTTGAATCCCAAGTCTTAGAAATATATGTAGTATTAATTCATGGTTAATCAACGGGGGTATTATCATGGGGACCTTATATCTAAATGCGGTGGTTGGACTTTATGTCTTAATATTCCCTTGTTTGTTCTTAATTGCCCTTGGGATCAATCACTAGTGGTGTATTTTCTCATTTCTATGGCTACACCTAATTATGGCTTCTCCTAGAAGAAACAATAAAATGTGCTTCACTAATTGTGACAACCAAATGAATGAAACAGCAATTTGCCTAAACATTTGCTCCCATAGATTATCCACATCCACTCCACTAGCTCCACTTCATTTGCATTATTTTACTTATAGTATTTATATCAACTACTTTATTATTTTCTAGTTAATACCAAAAATAACCACACACACACTTTAGATCCTAACTTTGCATAGAAGGCCATATAAGTTGGTTATATGGATTTAGAGAATAGATAGTTTATATTCAGCTCCTCGTGGGTTCGACAATCAAATACTAATCAAATTATACTATGGTGATCTCCTGCACTTGGGGGTTATCAGTTGCCTATGAACACTTCTATAAAGATTTGTACTTATTCGTAACGACTTTATCAAAGTCTCTAAAAACTCGAATGTGTCATAACCCTTATGGTGTTGCTTCCACGAATATGAATGATTACCTATATTCATAAGTGTTTGCTTCTACTCTGACTCATAGATCTTACTTTCTATGACAACCTAGTAAGAGATTATTTTAGACCATGTGTATTTAATACATCATGAGTATGATGCTTAGATCATATCAACATGCTTTGATACAGTTTAATCATCATAATTTGTGAAACAACTTTCACAAGTCTTTTATGTGCTAAAATCTCAACTTTGAATATAAGTCATTTTGATCGAATCATAGAGACTTGCACTCTCTAGTACATTTCGTATCCTTCTGAAAATATTTGAAAATTTCAAACAGTTTTAGGTTTACACCTCATATAGCAAATACCTTTTATTTACTTAAATCTACAATACCGGAACAATGATATCCACTTGTATTGATAAATAATACAAGTGGATCATAAGAATAACGCATCATAATCTTGCATTGATACATCACTATGTAGAGTATTCAACAATTTAATACACATTTTGTTTTACCAGAACATATTCTGTTTTTATTCATCTTTGCCTAAGGGGCATAGTATTGTAAGTGTCAAAATATTGAACATCTCATGACTTCATGTTTTCATGAACACGAATGTACACAGTACAATTATGACTTAAAACTATAGTGTCATTTCATTATCACATTTGGATATCTTTCAGATTTAACGTTATAAATGCATAAGCCATTATTATTAGGATCATAAGAATAACACATCATAATCAAAAAATATAACTATAGTAGAAATCATTTATAATAATAGAACAACTGATTTTTCACTAACTCGTTATGAATAACCGTCTTGTGGGATGCAATACACACTAATAAATTCACACACTCAAATTGATTACACTTTTTTCAAATTCTGACAAATCCAGATGATAAAATGTATAAGGAGAAGCGTTGTCGTTGATCAACATCTTGCATGCCATCAACATGCATAGTCTCCTCGTATCCTCCATGCAACGCTCAAGAAGACTACCCTATTTGCATAAAACAAGAATAAGTATCACTATAATTGATAAAATTGCAATAACTATTTTGTAAAAAACACATTTATAAACAGTATATCATATATACCTACCCTATCGACGATCTCTCCAACGATAAGCTCTACCTGGACAGTTCTCAACTTTTACATGAACTGATGAAAGGTGAGCGAATCCCCTCCCATAGCATAGCCTCGAACGACCTCTTTGTAGCCGGGGGAAGCGAGCGCAACACCCTATTTGTCGCAAATTGGTCATCCATCCAGTAGTCAACCTCATACACGAGGCGCGCATAAAGCCTGCGCATGATCTCCAAGTGACTAACCAGGTACGTGTTTTCTTCCATCTTCTATGAAAGTAACTTATCCAGCACTTCAAACTTCAAAAGCTTGACTTGATCTATGAGCGTTGCCTTTATTCCATCGATCATATCATATGGCACGGGTTCTCGAAATTGCACTCGCAGCTTAGGCACCATTCCCCATCGCATGATGCAACATATGAGAATGAACAAGTCACGACGATTGCAAAACTCATCCTTTTCCTCCTCAATTGCACTATCATCAGGAACATATCCTAGTGGTTCTGATAGCATATAGAGGTACGTCATTTTGGGTCAGGAGTTTCCTTAAGCGCAGGTACCAGTCTATGTAGTTGGACCCATCTAGCTAAAGATCCCCATCTCTCATAAAAGTTCTATAGACGAAATTCAAAGGTTTGAATTCCATGATCTACAAAGACATTTGCAAAGACATAAGACTGAGTTCATAATATGAGTTCAAGTTTTATAATCAAATTACTATATGATATCCCACTAAAACTAACATCCCTAAGTTGTTTTAGTGATTACACGATCCATATTCACCATATCAACCCCGATCATCACGACCTTTGATATAGTTGCAACGGTGGACAACGTTGTGTCAATCACATTATTCTTGTGACTCATGCTTGATATTTTGATCTTCTCATGTTCTTAGGCCATGTTTGTACATGCTAGACTCATCAATTCAACCTAAGTGTATTCGCAGTGCATACATGGCTTGCACCCACCGTATGCAAACATCGATATGTCTAGCACCCGATCCTCACAACATGCTTCATAGTGATAGATTTTCTCGGTGCCACACACTTTACGGAGAACACTACGATTGGTATTAATTAGGGATCATCTTATTATTGATGTCGTTGTGTGTCTAATACAACTAATCAAAATAAGATTCATAAAGGATTAACATCACATGCAATTCATAATTTGTGTGATACAATATGGTCCTTCATGTTCTGTACCTTGATCACCATCGTGCACCGCGCCTTGATCTCCATCACGCGCCTACCTACATGATGACAAGTCCACGATATCGCCAGTTGGTCGTCCATCATGATCCACCACTAGTACGGTCTAGTAACAGTAAGCAAACTATTTTACATCATGATCTCGGCATGCAGGCTGTAAGAATAGAACGAACAATTGTGTGGCTCGTACTAGTTGCTTTACATGAAAGTGCATTTCATACGACAATATAAAATTGACCATATCACATCACTTGCCCCTGCAAAATAAAGTTAGATGACTCTACCTTTATCTCTTGCATATTTTATGTGGTTGTTGGGCTTACGAGATAGAACCATTCATACCTACTAACTTTAACCACAACATTGACCAAATAGTTGTCTCCACTATCCCCTTTTTAGGGCCCTCCTTTGCAAATGCCATATCAACCACTGTGACCGAGACAGACACCCGCTAACCACTTATACGGTATAAGTCGTATATCGAGAGTAGAACCAGTCCCGTGTAAGCTTACACGTAAGGTCGGTCCAGACCGCCTCATCTCACAGTGTCGCGATATGAACAAGTACATATGTGAGGGTAACAACTAGATGATCAATGCCCATATCAAACATGTGTTCTACCCGTACTAGCATAACTATGCATGTATCAATTATGATACCACTGAAGGGGTTTGTAGCAGAAAACAAAAATTTCCTAACTATCGCAACACCTTTGCCAAGATCTATCTATGTGTTAATACAATAATGGGGATGGAATTTTCGGTGACATACCCTTGTAGACCGAAAGCGTTTAATATCCCGAGAGGAACATAGATGAAGTAGTAGAACTCGTAGCCGATCTCAAGGTCGCGAAGCTCCTAAGAAAGTCACCCCAGGTCCTTGAAGGACAACCCAGGTGCGACCAGTGGCAGCACCTTTGTGGTTTCGCACACGTCCGGTGTCCGATGATGACTCCTTTTCTCCTTGATCTAGCCGGAATACAAAAGTAGACCCTCTGAAACTAGGATCCAGCAGCGTGACCGCGTTCTGAGGTGGTGTCGTCTTCCATGCGCGTAGTTTTTCTTGGAACCGCACTCACGAGATTCAACGGAAAGAGTGGGTTAACATTCCCTAAGGAAATCCTTAGGAAATTTGACTTTTTAATTGTTGTATTTAATCCATCATATTCCCCTCTTTATATAGGGGAAAAGGAGGACCCCCACATGTGGGACTAAAGGAGGGAAGGGGGCGGTGGCGGCCAAGGAGGCACCGACCGGCCGGGTGAGCCCCACCCGCCGCGCGCGGACGCAGCCCAAGGCGGCGGCTGGCCCTGGGTGGCCCCCACCTGCCCGCCTACCTACCCCACCTGGCGGCCCGGCTAGTGGGGCCCCTAGGTGCGGCGGTGGCTGCCCTTTGGGTGGCCTCCCTCTTGTGCCATTTTCCCTTCAGGGAATTTGGCCCAATAGAGAAAGTTGCCCCAAAATTAATTTTAAATATTTATTTTATTATTAATTGAAATAATTAATAATAAAAATATATTAAACATTTCCTCATGATAAAAAACTCCTTTTCGATCACTCTGAACGACTTAATCCAATAGGATTACTCCTTGGTAATTTAATCCTTGAAATGCTTCCTTATGAACCCCTCTTACCATCATGTATCTTAACTCATGGTAATTCATCTAGTTCATCCAACTTTGAGTTAACTCTTAAGATTCTCATTCTAAAGATGAGATGACACATTCTAACATAACTAGTTTCTCTCTTCTCGTTATTTCAAGTTAATACTTTGGAAAGAATATCATAGTAGCTCGAAAGTTAGAAAGTCTAGAACTAATCATAAGACGTTGATGATTACCTAATACTAGAACATTGTCCATCATATGTGATGACGGACAAGATAATGTCTATAATAGAAAATCTTGGTTTTATTTCCTTTCTACTTAGTATAAGTTTAAGAAGTAGTGTTTAGGAAATACCATGATATGACATTTGGAAGATTGCATATTTAATCCTTAATTGATGTGTTGTTATAATATTTTTATTCCATTTGATTTAACCCATAGATCAAAGCACCTTTAAGAAAAATAAGGTTTTAGCAAAAGTCACGTTGAAATGTATCGCACTCAACTTGATGATCTACTTCAATTTCATCGACTTAAGTGAGGTTTCTCCAGATTTAACCTATTGCACTCAACTTGATGATCTACTTCACTTTGACAAGTTTTAATCAAAAGCACGAAAATTCTCCAGATTTTTTATGCATGAATGCAATGCACACATCGGATCTCTATTTATTTCTAACCTCTAACGTTGGGATGTTATAGGTATGTCGAAACATGGCACCTCCACCACCACAATTGCCGAGGTACTGACAGTCAAGGCGATCATGTACTCTAGTTTATCGTTAGTAGAGTATGCTAAGGCCTTGGCACTGCGTCGAGCTTTCTCGCTAGGTGATGGATGGACAAGGCTGTCTTCACGATAGGTGGCCGCGCACTAGTCCAACGACTTAATTCCTCGGCTATGGACAAATCCACAGTTGGTATCTTGGTTGATGACATCCAGTTCAGGCTAAATCATGTGTCAGTGTTCCCACCAATGAGGATTTTTATTCTGGTCTGAAGTGTATCGAAAAACCTTTTGTATTCATGTTATTTGATTAATAAAGCTTTGTTTTCTGTTAAAAATACAGAGCGATTGAATCTACTCTGGATTGTTACATCATGGTTGCATTTTTTGAGAAAGAGGAGCAATTACATTATCACAGGGGTACAAAGGCTCGAGTCCTGTGTTATAATATCCCAAATGGGGTCAGGGAGATTGTTTCTCCGTAAGCAGCTACCCGCCGATTTAGCAATCTTTGCTAGGGCGTCAGCCGATCTGTTGCTCTCTTCTAACTTGGCAAACACGAAACTCTCAGAAAGACAATAGAGATTCCTTTATTTCGTCGTAGGTTGCACATAGTTCAGATCTGTCAGGTCCTTTCGACCGCAGAGACGTGGCCACCGCGGCGCATTCGACTTCCAAGATGATTTTATCGTACCCTGAGCCTCTGATGGATTTAATGGCCAGAACTGCCATTCGTACATTCGTGCATTCGTGCACTTCTACATCACCGTTGCATTTTTGTTTAGCTTCCTCTCCTTATTTTCCTTTGGCAGGCCTTTAACAAGGGAGGATACTGTCAGTCTTTTTTTTTTAGGGAGGATACGGTCAGTCACTTTCATTATCTAACTCGTTTTTATTTTCTGAGGGTGAATCGAACTGGTTTTTACGAAGTATGGATACTACAAATTTAGACTTTTGAACGGGCCTTCTAGTGTTAAATGGGCCTCCATCAAGTATTACTGACAATCTCTACAAAATGGCTACCTTTGATAACTTAAACCAGGTGCTCTCTCACCGAACCACGTAAACCATCTCCTATGCGTGAAATGAATTGGGCGGTTTTGCTGCTTAAGAAAATGGTTGCGTACAAAGATGATTTAGTCTTGAAATGTGAAAGCAAACACCCATTTATTTAGGAGACAGCAGACCTTGGACCGCTCCTTCCTCGTCTACAGTAGCCAGGGAGGCGATTTGTGAGCGACTCTAGTTTTTCCACCTCGCCGGCACCGAATCGGCGGCTGCCTCGCCCTCCGCCGGCCGCTCCGGCGGCGGGAGGACGGGGGAGCCCCGATTCGCGTTGTGTACATAGTGTAGGGAAACCTAGGGTATCCAGCCGGCGGCGTCGAGACAGAGGCGGCGCGGCCGGATTGGTTTTGCAGGCGGCGGACCTCTTCTTCGATGGCGGCGGTCCGAGGAGCTCCGGTGTCGATCTTCTGCCTTTGCCGAGCTGGCGGTTCTGCGGAGCTGCTGGTCTCGTCTTCCTCTCGCCGAATTCCGCGGCTAGACGACGGATCTGGCGCCATATGAATAATTCGTGGAAGCGGTTGATGCGGTTCGGCTCGACGACGACGGCGTCCTCCGGTGTAGACCCTTTGTGGTCGGCGATCGGCGACTTCCCGCTCGCTCGGGGACTACTCTCGATTCAAGGCGTCGAGGAGAGTAGGAGCGACGGCGTGCCACCGACGGCGCCATGGACGGCGGTGTGGTCGAGTTACAGTGAGGCTTGGGCTGTAATTTTCTTTTCTGTGAGGTACTCTCTGTAATTTGCCGAATCATTATCAACTCCTTTTACTCGCAAAAAAAAAAGAAAGCAAACACCCATTTCCACAAAAAAAACAAATAGTCCTTGCCCATCAAATTGGCTTTGTACACAAAGGGGCCTTGCCCTTATTGATGGGAAAAGGACATAAGGCAACTCTCACCTCCGCATGTGGCATAACCACTCGCGGCCCACCTCGATGTGGCCCGGGTGACTTCTTGTTCTGGCTCAAAATATGAACTAGAACGTGGCATGCGTATCGATTTTAACTTTTCTTTTAGATAATATCGATTTTTTTGCGGGTAGATAATATAGATTTTAACTTGGGACAATGGCAATACTTATGTGGAATTTAATTTTTTTTTCACTATGGCTAATTAGACATTTTTTGAACTGTTTTCGCATGTACTCCATTGAGACGAGGGAAAAAAAAGATATACATGCTGACAGTTCGGACCAAAGGAAAAACAAGCATACTGAACTAAGTGAGATACGTCCTCCGATCCATAATAATAAGTATCGCTCATTCGGTACTACGATACTAAATCAGCGACACTTATTATATACTGTAGATTGGAGGGAGTATAACAAATCTCCATCGCACCCAGTTTTTCAGTCTGGCTGTTGCCTCCCTGAAAGTCTAAGAAGGAAGTTTTCTGAGTCAGCACCAACAAGAATATACTCCAAACAGCATATGCATTTTCCCGCTGTCTCCGCTTTCCAACAGCTGGGCTGGGAGTGACGACAGACAAGGAACAACAGCTGGGGGTGACGGCAGACAAGGAAAGATGGAGGAATATTCATACGCACATCCATCAGAGATCCTATGCTCCTCACAACACCCAAATACGATCAAGTTGAGGATCTTGTAGTGATCGATCAAGGACATCCAACAACCTCGTCGTATGGAACGCATGGATTTCTCAGCATTTTTTTCCGCTCTCTGTCAGAAACCGATCCCACAAATCTTAGCACCTCGTTTAAGCAAACCCAGCCCACGTTGGCGAGAAACTTCTGCCTTCTGGTGAACAGGAGAGCATAACCAGAACTGTGCAAGACTAGTGTCAACCAAGATCTGGATAACACTGCGAGATCAGCTACAAGGACATGAATGGCCGAGTCAACGGCTGAGACATGTTCAAAGAAGAAGCATGCTAACAACAACTCACAATATACTTTACTAACCACCAGGATAAGTATGGACAGAACCCGGTAATCAAACAAACACGCACCATTTGCTTGACTCCAAGTCGCAACCATGATAAGCATGACAAAAAAAAAGCCACTATCAGCAACAAATAAAGTAGCAGGGCCTGGCCTGGCATAGCATGAGGATGAAGAACGTGATGCTGACTTCTGGTTTGTTCAGGGAGCCTCACACAGCAAGAAACCAGTGGTGTGTGGGAAACCTGGAAGCCTAGAATTTCATGCCAAGAATGCACAGTCAGCAGCAGGTGGAGAAATGATCGGAGTCAAAGGAGATTCTTGGTGTGCACTCCTTGGTTTCAGGCAACAGACCGTGATCGGATTCTTGGTGGCTCAAGATCCCAGAGCAGACACATACATATGGTCAGGTGAAACACATGCTTTGCTTGCTGGGTAGGATCATGTGAAGCTTCTCATAGGTTCTTCACAGGCAGGTAAGTATTACCCGTTATGGCCAGGATTCAGGACCACCTCAAGTTCCAAGGGGAAGGATGAGGATCCAAAGCCTTTTTTTTAACCAAATGTTGGAATCCAAACATATTTTGGTGTTATCCCAAGTCCTTAGATTCGATCTTGCTGATGGGATTCTCATGGCCACCAATAACAAAAATATGCTCCTTTACTCAATCTTCATTTTTGTAGATTGATACACTGGTGTAGGGGTCGAAAACACTCAGGCACTAGCAGAAATTCAGCAGCTGACTTTCAGTTGAATCAAGCAAGAACAGCAGCAAAAACTTTATAAAGTCTGTATTATTGTAAGATCTTGACTGAAATGGAAGATTATTCATCAAGAGCAAGTTTTGACACTGAACATTGGGTAAATTCTCAGGGCGAAAATTGTAGCTCTGCCCTAACCTTTCCAATTGACATTTGCCGCAAAACTCTAACTAGTATAACCTCTTTTCCGATGTACATAGCAACAGCCAGAGTTTCATCTCAAAGCACTCAAGGCTTGATCTCCCTGTATACAACAAAACCGACTAAACTACAGATCCTCTCTCATGACTCGCTGAAGCGCTGGAGAACTCTGAACAAACACTAATGCATCTTCTCCATCATTTCCAGCCATAGCTCTCGGATCTGCCGTCTTCCTCCTCGCCGCTGACTGTCGCCGCCGATGAGACTGCTACACCTGAGTTTGAGAAATGTAGGGGCCCTGGAGGTGATCCCCCTGATTGGGAACTGCTTTGCTCCTGAGTGATCCAGAGTCCTCCCATGAGCACGATCGGCCGGTTGGGAATCGGAGATCCTGGCGTCCTTCGGTTGTGAAGACGGTACTTCTGAACAATCAGAAACACAGAATTGATATCAATGCCAATACAAATTAAAATCCTTTAATAATTTTCATCATTAGATGGATGGAAGTTTGTGTTGGGACTAGTGGTAAATTGCTCACCTGGAGATGGCTCTTCACTTCATCATTGGTCAGCCCATCCACCTTCATCAGCTCCCTGATTTGCTTTGGAGTAGCAACTGCAATCATGCCGAGAAAAACAAGCATGTAAGCACTCAATAATTTGATGCTTATTAGTATGCCTCTATGAATTTAATTACTAATTGCTAGTACATGTAGTAGGTCTAGACTCAAAATGGCAGGAAATTGTGTGGTTTATTTGAGCAGCTCTCACCTTGGGGGCCGCCGAGTTGGTGCAGGGCAGTGACGAACTGGCGGTGCAGCTCCGGCGACCAGCACCGCCGCGCCTTCCTAGCTTGCTGCTGCTGCTGCGCTGTTTGCTGTGACTGAGGCTGGAGGCTAAGCGCAGGGGCAGTCGGTGCCAGCGCGGCCGCAGCCCTCGCGGCTTCTTGCGCAAATCCCACGACCTGCCGGCGGCTTTCTTCGGCGCCGCCGGTAGCAGGAGCCGGAGAGACCTTGACCGGTGCCGGGGACAGAAACGGCAGATCCGACATCCGCACCTCGTAAGGCCTGTCATCCTTCCTCAAACTCGGCGGCACGAACGCCGGCGCGCCGGAGCCCACCGCCGTGAACGGCAAGACCTGGCCGCCGTGAGACTTCGGCTCCGACGAGCTCCCTCTCTCATCTCGCTTCTGCAATCGTAAAGGCACAAACTTTTAGACCCCAAACGCAGTAAAATCGCACAATTTAATGATCATAGGATGCTTCATCGACATCAGACAAGCACGCGATTCAGTAAATCACAGGATCCTACCTCGGAAGCACCGTCGCCTCGGCCCGAATCTCCGGTCCAGAGCTGCGCGGTGCTCATCCAGTTGCTCTTGTCGCCAGCGCCGGCATCCTCCTTGTCCATTTCCCGCTCACCACCTCTCTTCTTCTCCTCCAACTCGTTCTTCATCACATCAATCACTGCACGAATCATCAAAGTACATCAGGAAACGCCCCCACAAAAAAGGAGAAACGTGCGCGCAAAAAAAAACAGCAAGTAGTATAGCAAGATGACTTTCTCTCTTACCGTCGGCGAGGAGGCGCGCGCACAGCGGTAGCTCGCGCCGGAACATCTCGATCTTGGCCTTCTCCTCCTCCAGCCTCCGGATGCATTCGTCCATGGCGGCCGCCGGCACGTCCTTGACCCGGCCCAGGCTCTTGGCGGCGAACATCTTCAAATCCAGGCTCAAATCCGCGCCCATGCCGATCTCCCCAACATCCAGACCCATCGGGCATACACCGCACCGGAGCTCTCCAAACGGAATCTTTACTCACTTGTGACTAAGAGAAAATTTGAGATGGATGTGAACCGGAGCCTGGAGGGAGGAGGTGGGTGAGGGGAAACCCTTTATATAGAACGAGAAATGGAGCAGAACAATTCGGAAGAGAGGGGAGAATCTCGGCGTCTGAGGACAACATTGACGAGTTTTCACATCCCTAGCATTAATGTTTTTAAATGGCACCTTCTAATTTATCAATTTTACATTTAAGGACACATGGGTAGTCATGTGAGCAAACTAAAAATGTGTGTTACATTATAGTACACTTCTTTTTAAAGGTCTTATTTCACTTCCGTGTACTTGGGTTAGAGATAAGAAATAATGTTCTGTTGTAATCTAGATTTCTGATCGAATTAACTGTATGCGTGAATATGTACCAAGATTCGGGCCAAGTGCACTAAGTAGAGCACATTACAATTTTACATTTAAGTACACATGGGTACTTATATGAGCAAACTAAAAATGTGTGTTACATTATAGTATGATTACTTCATAATGATCATACCTGAGTTCCGTGTACTTGGGGTTAGAAAATTTTCTATTGTTCAAACTCTACTAAGGAAATATGTGGAGGTACCAATTGGTAAATCTAGATTTTTTTATAGAATTAATTGGAAATGTGTGGATATGAACATAGATCGGGTTCAGATGTGCTAAGTCAATCTGTATATAAATTAGCAATCAAATGTATTAATGTGTGTCATAATTTGGATTTAGTTTGGCGAAAGCTATTGATTTGCCTAGATATGCATGCATATGCGGTGCCGAGATTTCATAATTAGCTTGTAGCGATTGTTTGGTGGCATGTTAGCATTTTCACATGTCTACAAACTTTAGGGTTCACTGTAAAATATATCTTTTAATTTCTAATTTAAATTTCCAACTATATTTTTCTGTTTAACAATATGCTTCTTGAAAATGCAAAAATATGTTATGGGTATTGGTTTAGCACCCTACACACCATTGTTTTCTCGCTTAAAAAAAGCATGAAATTGGTTATTCTTCAGATTACTCTTGATTTAGTTTTGTGTAAATGTTTGTTTTGTGATCATCAAATTCAACATTGAACCCTAGTGGTGATCATCAAATTTACCGGTGTACCCTCGGTATAACTATCTAAAAAAAGTAAAATATATAGAAGAGTTGAAGATTTCAATAACCTGACAATAACCTAGGTAAAGGTACAATGTTCATTACAACAAAAAACATTTTCATACGATCTTTTGTGATGATTCTTCATAAAAATGTAACACATGTTTCATCATGAAAAGTTTCACCATGAAAAGTGTATCAGACACTCCTCTACGAAACATTATCAATAGCATGTCCTAACCACATGTCCATTTCGATAGAAAAATAAATACCATAGGTTTTCATGAGGCTCTTTTAGCCAAAAGAAACTTGATGGAAACTTATTGCGTACATTAATATATTGTGTTGTTTTTATTACAAGTGCTCGGTATGAACGGGTGTTTACACATATATATTTCAACTAGAACCCTTGAATTTTTGGAATTATTTATCAATATGTCAAGATTTTGGATATAACTAACAATCAACATTACTAGATAGATATGTGTATATGGTAGTTTGAGTTAGATACTTATTGCGAGTGATATGTATATAAATCATTAATTGATTGTATTAATGTGTGCCATTATTTTGCATATCATATTGATTTCTTCAGATATGTATGCATACGGGGTGCTAAGATTTTGTATTTAGCCCACATTAGTTATCTTGTAATGGTATTTTATCGATGTCACTTTTCTTCGAACTTTACGGTTCACGGTAATGTATTCATTTTGATTTCTATTTTAAAGTTGTATGGTCTGCTCAGCAATCATTGGTAGTGTGTTACTCGATGCCTCCATCGTTTGTCGTCATGTGTTGTCCAGGAACCAACACGTTGTTCTCACGCTATGCCTCAGATTCGTGCCTTGGATGTGCAGAAAGGAGTCTCGAAAGTCGATTGTACAAGAAATAAATACATTTTTTGTTATATCTTGGTTATTATAATTGAAGATATGATTATAAAAAATGATATTAGGACATGTACAATGGGCTGACGTTAGCCTTTCTTTAAAGTTGTCATGTTGGATTTTTCTTAGTTGGAAGAGAGAGAAAGAAAAAAGAGAAGGTTGCCTAGCCTATTTTCTGCATTGTACCACATATATTCTCTTAGCAATAAGATTTATTACTAAACATTAATTAATTCTTATTAATTGCAAGTAATGACAACAAGAGATGCTGCATTGTAGAACTTATATTTGGTGTCTTTATTATATGATGTGGAGGGCTTAGAGAAGACGAGTCTTCTCTACCATTGTGCATGCCTTTATGATCCGGGGATCACGCACGCTAGATCCTGTGCCTCCAGTGTGCGCCATGCGTCCCCACGTGGGACCACTCCAATTGATTACTTATCTCTTTTCCTTTCTAACTTTTGTCTTTCTTCTTCACCATTACCTTTTCTCCCCATATACTCCTTCATTCCGATTCAATTCCATGTGAAGTCCGGCCGCAACTCAGCGGGGACATGCAAATCAACCCGCCTCAACCCTCCATCAGCGCGCATAGTCGACAAGCACCTTCCCATATAGACCTCTTCCATAGCCTGATGTTATGATGTCCCCCAAGCCTGAGCCCCCATCCCCGGTCGTTGTTGCAATCTAGATCACACTCTCCGTCGGCCTCGTGCTGCTATGACCAGACGTCGTCAGTGCTAATAACTAGTCATCGCCAATGCTATAAGTCCTACTTCTAGAGCTGCAAGCGGCGACCACCAATGCTACGACCGAAATCCACCGATGCTACAAGCCATACTGCTAGAGCTACAAGCAAAAGAACTACAAAAAGAGAGGCGATGTCGCAATAAGTTGGCGTTAGAGTTCGTCTTCTCCGACGATGGTCATGTCTAATTAATGGAGAAGCGATGAAGACATGCAGCTTCTGCAAAGCCGTGGGGACGGGGTGTGGGGATGCCTATGCTGCAATGCGGTTCCTGTCGGCGGTCAGCGGAGATCATGGCCAAGCTATGTCGTCCGGGTCCAGGGAGTAGCAGTGAGGGTGTGAGGGAATGGCTGCTACAGGCAGCAGTCGGAGTATCAGAGGGGCCTAGGATTTTGGGGGATGGAGCGAGCCTGGGATTTCGCCGTGATGCAGCAACAATCATTACACAAAGGGATAAATTTGTTTTTACAAGGGAGATGGCACGAGAGATTCCATGATATTGTGTGAAGCGGTCGAACCGGGCGGCGCGCGAGGAGGTGGATCGTCTGTTCCGATCCCCAGGGGATGCTCAAGGTTCGCCTATGATTATTCGTAATTGCATAAGCTATACAACTAATGTGGCATATTGTTTGCCACATGATTGTCACGTATAGCAAAATGCGCATCACGGGCATGGTCTCATGAAAAGTGTATTTATGTTGCACTTTTTTTTTTGGAAATAAGCATATATTAATATGACACGGATACCAATTACACTCAGTCTTTGCAACAACGCATAACCTAAAGACAATACGGATGCACACAGCCGAAAAAAAAAGAATTGCAAAAAAGAAAAGTCCCGCTGCAGGAATCCGATCCTCAGCAGCAGCGACACTACCACCACCAAAACAACACCAGAAGTCCAACCCCTCCAAAAGCGACGCCTCCAAGAAGGAAACAATGCACAAGCGTTGTCATCGCCCGATCAAAGATCTAGGTTTTCACCCTAGAGAAAGTCCTCGCTCGCAAAGCAATGCCTTTTGCAAGGTCATTGCCAGGCACAACAAATGAAGGACGGACCTTGGGTTTTCACCCTGCAAGGTAAGACTGTGAACTCTCCTGTGATGTCGCCTCCTCTAACAGACGCTGCTGCGAGTCACAGTTAACGAAGCCAGATCCTCATCGCTATAAAGACTCAATCCACCATAGCTCGCTCACATGTCTCTGTCGTCATGATATTCTCCGCATCTGACTTCACCATGTGTATCGTCAAAGACATGTCGCATGATGGTAACAAGTAGCAGAGCTTCACCACACTCCCACCGAAACCAAACGGCCAGCAAAAAACACAGGTGTGCATGACGAAATTCCTTCTGATCCAGCAAACTCCAGGCATATGCGCCCATGGGAGTTCGCCGGCGTAGCCTTCCGAAACCAGACACTCCGGTCAGATCAATGGAGACACGCATCAAGTAGATCTTTGTCTTGGTGCGAGAGAGATCCGAGGACCACCCCTTTATTGAAACCGAGCCAGCAGTCCCCACGCTACCCGCCGGAAACTAGCAGGATCCACCGCATAGCGGCAAGATCGTCCGGCCGACCACTCCGACGGAGAAGGAAGTCACCACCACCATGCCAGGGGCAGTAGCCCCAAGCGCCCTAGCGTCACGAGCATGACCCAGAGATCCTGGGCGCCGGCATCGACGACGAATGGAATAGATCTCGACACGTAGGCACGGATTCCTGCCGCCGCGTGCAGCCATCTGGTCCAAGGACCCCCAGCCGCCGCCAGTCACGCCGCCACGGCCGAACCAGCGCGAGCGCGGCTGCCGCCACCGCCACGCCAGATCGCGGCCAGGGTCGCCGCCGCCGCCTCCACGCCGCCATATCTTTGCCCGGCGACGCCCCGGACGGCGACGGTGGGCGAGAGGTTCAAGAGGGGGTGGTCGGCCGGGGAGGAGAGGGGCCCGTCCGGCGCGGCGCGGCGCCGCCGCGCCGGTGCGGGAGAGGGGTGCGGGGGAGATGTTGCACCTAGTAGTAAATTAAAGAGATGCATGCATAACACCGATATCATGGTTGATATGCCACCAAGGACTAGTCCTGGTTGGTCTCTTTTTTTTAATTTGGAGATTCATCCCCTCGTTTGGAAGATAATAGCTGGCCCCTTCGATCTTTGTTGATCTTTTGTCTCATTAGGGCAGTGACATCATTTCAAAATGGCATATACACGGAGGCTCTGGAATATCCAGCTACAAGATATCCTATTTCTAGGATAACATCACCAAAAATCAGTTCCATTAATAAAATATGCACCTGCGTTCCTTCTTTTTTCGGTGCCATCCCCACTGCAAATTACTACGGCCATTGCTCGCCTAGCCAAAAATAAATAAAAACACAAATATGTTATCATCTGGAGGATACTCCAATCCTAGTCCTTGGTGTTCATCCCAAGCAAAACCAACAGCCAAATCTTTACGGCTAAAAAAATATGGATTCTTGGGGATATGCCTGTGGACGGCTGGTGATTCAGATTCCGATGCCTTTCTCTTGAATCCAATACGGAGATGTCTCATAGTGGCGTATATTTTTTTTCCTGGAAAGAGAAAGTCTAGAGAGGGAGAAAGAGTTGGAATTTTAGTATAGCGGTATACTAGCGGAAATGCTCTCCATTATTTTGACGATCGAGATGCCTTTCCAGACCTATCCTGGGCCGGGGGGTGCGTACGAGAGGAACAGGTGCCGGGAAGATTCTGTTCCATGGCGTTCATGTGATTAGTGCAAACGGTGAGGGGCATTTCCGTCGGATTAGTTTCCGTTGGACGGCTTACGCGCGCGTTCGGCTCGCCACGTACCTGTCTAGTAGTGTGTTGATAAGACAGCAACTTAACCTCACCCGTTTCATGCTGGTCTGATGTATGTAGGCCCGTCACGCTACACAAGCGTGGACTTTCATTTATTTTATTCCATTTTTGCAATTTTGGCATGGCAATAACGCACAAGAGGTGCAAGAGATAAGCTCTCTGCATCGGCCGGTGGGGCCTATTGTAATTACCCTCTCGGTCCAAAATTAGCTTACGTAGATTAGTCTTGATTCGTGCATCTATCCAACATGTGTGAATCCACGTAAATCTGCGTTAGTTAATTTGTGATGGAAGAATTACGTTATTTTCGTGTATCAGTGTACGTCGAAAAGAGCTTAGACCGGATCCTAACAACAAAGACCGATACAACATGATTTTATTAGAGGAAAAATTGCATTAGTGGTACCTCTGCAATTAAAATGCTCACTCCGTCCAAAAGTATGTCATAAATTTATCTAGATTCGTGTGTATCTAGTCATATTTTAGTATATAAATACATATGAATCTAAACAAATTAACAACACTTTTTTTTGACATATATAGAAAGTACTGATTATAAATTGATGTCCTCTGAAATTTCATCATGCCCATAGAACATATGCATGAAACGTATATCACTACGTGCATGCCAGTACACGCACGCCAACCCTTTTAGATAGGCTCTAGCTACACGGCTCAAAATACGTATGCAAGCGACCACCCACACCATCCATGCACACACTAGCTAGTTTGTTGCGAATAAATGAGCGATCCTTTGTACGATGAGATAAGATATCTTGGCTTTATTTAGATATATGCTAATATCTAGCCATATACGTAGTACTGTACACGTTTGTACAGAGAAAGCACAGCAGACGTTTATTCCATGCGTTTCGATATATATCTTGTGATGAGAGACAGTATGCTTGAGTCATCGTACGAGTTGAATGAAACCAAATAATTGGGTGATTGACTGAGGGAAGATTGGTCGTCTCCTATACAACCACAAATAAGGCAGAGTTTGAGGATTTCTTTTCTTTTTTTCGTTAAATTCCACCTATTTATGAGTAATCATCAACAGCAGTACAAAGAGATTCAAAAGTAATAAAAAATATAAATAGGTCACTGGACCACCTAGCGACAACTATAAACACTAGCGCGAGCCGAAGGCATGCCGTCGTTCTCGCCCCACTATCACCGGAGCCGGACAAAGCTTGTTGTAATAGACCTTGTTGTAGTAGACAGATAGAAAATCGTCGTATTAAGGTATAGTCTTGAACTATATCTTCCGCATAGATCGTGCATGAATATATGCATGATAATACATAAGCTTTAAGACCTTTTGGGGATTTACAATAAATATATAACATTTGAATATATAGTACTCCCTCCGATACATATTAATAATACATATTAATAGCCTCAACATATGAATCTAGATAAAGTTGAGACCATTAATATGAACCGAAAGGAGTACATAAATATCTAGATAAAGTTGGCGCCATTAATATGGCATCGGAGGGAGTACCGAAATCTTAGATACCAGGGATGAGAAGCTGTGGTAAAAAAAACATTGAACTATACATAGTGGAATATGTGGCGACAATTGTAGAGGTCAATCTGCTTTTGCGTGTCTGCTTGGATTTGTCCGGAGATTGGATGCATAAATACAAGAGTCCAGTGTTTTCATATAAGATATTTAAAATTACACAGTGTTTCACAAACTATGTTGCGTTTTTCATGATCGCATCCAGATTATATTTACGATTTCTGTAAATATATAACATTTGAAAAAAGAATACAAAATGTCTAATATTTCTATCATGAGTGACCTGTTAAAGATGGAAAGAACACAAACCTTGAAGGGATAACATATGTCTCACCAGATGTGCACAAACAAAGGGGTAGATCCATGTTTTCTACGAGGCTAAGCAGATGTGCCAAAAGATTGTACATAGCTATAAAGACACATATAACAGATAAGTGTTTAGTGATTTCGTACAAGATATGCAAACATTAAATTGGTTTTGCGGATCTTTTTGTGTTTGTCGTGATCATATCTAGATTACCTTTTGTGATTCTCCAAGTAAATACTATCTCCATCCCAAGGCTTAATGCTTATATTTTTTTTGAAAAGTCAAACCAAGTAAAGTTTGACCAAACTTTTAGAAAAAAATTATCAACAAGTATGATATTTTTGTAGATGCCATATGAAAACATATTTCATTGTCTATCTAATGATATTGATTTTGTATTTTGCATGTTAATGATTTTTGATAAAAAATGGTCAAACTTGACATAGTTTGACTTTCTAAAAAATATAAACCTTAAGCCTTGGTGAGGTAGTATATGACGCTTGAAATATGGTACTCCCTCCTGTTCATATTAATGGTTCCAACTTTATCTAGATACGAATGCATGTAGTCAAAATACTTAAGTAGATACTACGATAAATCTAGATAAAATTGAGAACATTAATATGGACCGGAGGAAGTACCAAAATCTCAATATTACTATCAACAGTGACCTGGACACAAAAAACTAACAAATCCACTTTTGCATGTTTGATCGGATCTATCAAAAGATTGGACATAACAACAAAGACATGTGTAAACACAATAATTTCATGTATTCATATAATATATGCATTATTAATTTTGTTTTGCAAAGCCTTTTGAGTTTGTCATGATCGTATCAAGATTATTATTTCTGTTTTTCTGTGACATATAGCATTTGGAAATATAATACAAAAATATCATATATTGCTTCCATTAGTGACCCATCGGAGATCGAAATAGCCGACATCTTGAAGGTTGATCTATGCGTCACCTAATGCGGACGAACGAGAACAAGGGTAGATCCATGTTATTTGCGTGCCTGGTCGGATGGCTCAAAAGACTATACATAGTTGTAAAGACACGTGTAAAAGAAAAATTCATTGTTTTCTTCAAGATATGCAATATTAAGTCAGGTTTGCAAATGTTTTTGAGTTTGTTGTGATCAATCGCGATTATTTTCCATGCTTTCTATAAAAAATATATAACATTTGTAAATATATATAGTAGCAAAATCTTTGATAGTATTGCTTGCAGTGACCTATCAGAGACATAAAAACTAACATTCATGTGTGTGTCACCGAATGCACAACAACAACTACAGAGGTATATCCATGTTGTTTGCTTGACTGGTGGGATATGTCGAAACTTTGGACATAGCTGTAAAGACACTTATAAAAGACAAGAGTTTAATCTTTTATAAAAAGATATGAAATGTTAAATTAATTTTTCCAAATTGAACCGATGGTGTGGAGAAATTGATCGATATTCACCTACATGGAAACCAGTTAGAAGAAGACGAAGCCTAATTTAGTTCTTACGGCCCAAGAAAAAATCTTGTAGAAATCCTATGTTTTTGTTTTAGAACAAAATCACAATTTTGTATGTTTGTGTTACTTTTTACCCCATATAAGCACACACCGAAGATTTTACTCTTTGTTTTTCACATTGCGTCACAATTTTATCTGATTTAATATTTTCTGTAGTGCGGATGGTCGGCCCACATGCCAGATCCATGTAGCCGGTAGGTAAGTGGAAGTGAAAGGAAAGTGGTAAAACATATTCCCTGTGTTTCATCAAAGAATAAGTCATCCTCATTTTGCATGATTTTTCTTTGATCAAGAATTACTCAAAATATATAAAGATTATTGGCATAAAATTAGCATCATTATAAAGTGTTTTAAAAAAAATCCAACCATACTAATTATGTGCAGTATAATTCAGATTTTGTTGCTTATTTTTTTTGTCAAAGTTCATCTTAAAATGCTTGTGCGCCTTATTCATTATTAAAACTGAGGTAGTAGTACTCCCTCCGTTCACTAATAATACAAGACTAGATATTTTAAAGTGGACTAGATACACTCTAAAGTTAGAGTAAAATTAGATACTAAACTATGTCCACGTATATTTGTTTTAGGAAAAGGCTAGAATGTCTAACAGAGGGAGTAGTATTTTTGTTTTTGTTTTTCGTGTAAAATATGGCGATTCCTTAGGGTGTATGTGTTTCCTGAAAGTAAAAGGGACACACATGATTTCACCGCTTCAAACAATGTACATATGCATTTCGCAATAAGAAAAAAATATGCATTTCGCAATAAGAAAAATGTACATATGCATGCCCCAGCTAGAGACGACAGTACGACACGTATGTGCTTGCAAGAGGACAAAACGGGATGCGGTGGCGCCGCGAGATTCCGTTCCGTAGCGGGAGAGACTAGACGAGAGGAGGAGAAGCGACGCCGGCCGAGCCGTTGTCTCTCTCTCGCGCGCGGGGGGTGCGGCCGTGCGGGGCCCGCGCCCACGCGGACGCGGTCGGGCTGGTGCGTACAGCAACAAACGCCGCGGCGGTCGAAGGTGGATGCGTGACGCGGCAAACGCTCGCGTCCTCTGCTTTTTTCGCTCTCTGGTGGACGGAATCGGTTCGGTTCGCCGCATCGCGTCGCATGCAGTGGGCCCCGCCCGGTGCTCCGTCTTCGTCTTCGTCTTCTTCCTCCCGTGTGGCTGCAGTTCTCTTCTCCTGATGAGTACTGACGGATTCTCCCCGGTAATTTCCTTCTGATTTACTCAAGATCTCTTGACGACCCGTCTATCGCTAGCTTCCGCATACCGCCATCTTCTTCGCTCCTTTTTTTTTTCTCTCCCACCAACGCAGAAACAATTTCGAAAACCCTACTAGTAGATGGCTAAGCAACGGTAGTATTCAAATTGGAGGATAAGTTTGTCTTCATTGAGGATTTGGACAAATAGCTGGATGCAATCTCGGCTAGACAGTGGGGAGGCCTGCTATCCCTTATCCAAACTCTAGCAAGGATGTTGACATCGATCGGCCACGAATAATAATGGAGGACCTTGCTGTGGACTAATCGATCAATCTATATATACTTCCACTGCTCACACATTTACATACACGACTAACTCCGAGACACGGAAAATCAACAAACCACTGTCAGCACACTTCGTATGCAAAAGTATACTAGTACGTGTTTTCGATAAAACCTGCTCCCTCCGTTTCAAATTATAAGATTTTTTTCATTTTTTTCTTTTCTGAAACATATGTATCTATACACATTTTAAAATGAGTGAACCTACATATACTCCCACCGATTCAAATTAGTTAACTTGGTTTTGTCTAGATTCAAATATATCTAGCACTAAAATAAGTCTACATATATTTGGATCTAGACAAATCTGAGTCAACTAATTTAAATCAGAGCGGGTACTTAAAAAAGTCTATATACATGTGTTTCAGAAAAATAAATTAAAACATCTTATATTTTGTAACAAGGGGAATACAAGCTAGTCAAACGCATGATTGAGATGCCACACGATATGGATTTCTATAGGATTGTCAAAACACAAGATCTTTTATACTCTCTCCGATCCAAATTAATGTTCTCGGATCGGAGAAAATACTAGCTACCTATAGGAATTTCCTCCGTTCTTTGGTGGTGCAGCCAAGCAACTCATGTTACTAATTCCTATGTTTCACGATTCTTGTAGGATTCCACGTGCCGTTACATTATAATTCTTATACTCCCTCCGACCCATATTAGTTGACTTGGATTTATCTAAATTTAGATATATCTAGTACTAAAACATGTTTAGATACATTCGAATCTAGACAAATTCGAGTCAACTAATATGGGTCGGAAGGAGTATTTTTTTTCTTTTCCAGTGTTTTTACAACCTCGTGATTAAAAGAGAACCCAAAGTGTGGTTTGATCTCATGTTCATATTCATATGCGGGCATAGTAATTTTGGAGGATGCATAGACTTGTATCGAATGAACTATTTGGATGAATTTTGTAACCCAAATCTTATTCCAAAGGGCTTATAAAGGAACATTTTATTTAGCATTCACATCATTTAAAATTCTTCTGAAAATGCTACAATTCAAATAGCCCAAAGAGTGTTTTCATCTATCTATATCTAAAGCAATCTCTTGATTGTTTATTGCAATACGGTCATTTCTAAGGTCCAAAATAACGTTGACTCCTGACTCTAGAGGGAATTGAAAAATTACAAACATGTTCAAAAAGAAAATTTATTTATAGTGTCCTTGAAGCTGGAGAGAGAGTCTGCGAGAGCACCACGTGATGTGTGATCTTTTTCCACTTTTTGTAGCGGTAGATTCTAAGGCAAGCAAAGAGATGAGAGAGATAAATCAGCACTTTCAAACCACTTTGGATGTGTGCATGCATTTGGCTGAGGAATCTCTCCCATCCCACCACCCAAAAGGTGGAGGTGGAAGATGCAAGGAGAAAGCTAGCAGCTATGTAGTACAATCAAAGGACACATCATTTTCTTTTCACCAGTGCTGGATTGGATTAGATTCCCCCACACATGCATGCAAGATCAGCTAAAATATGCTTCCACTCGCATCGCATGCATGGCTGAATTGGGTTCTGGGCTTCTTATACCTTCTCCTCCTTTGTGCTGATGGCAACCTCTGGGTTGATCCCATTCTTGCTAGTGCAAATGTGCAGATGATTCTCCTCCCCCCACATGGCATGATAGATGGTGAAATGGTGGACTCCAGAGAGCCAAAGGTATATATGCATGTGTAGCAATTATTGTTACCAAATTGATGGGAGCTTTCATCACAAGCATGTCTCCATTTGGATTAATATTCCAATCTTGATGTATACGATGAACTGGTGATGGACCTAGCTACCGTATGTTGCGGTGCACGTGCATCTTCTCCCATCTGGGCTAAGCGGAGACTGATACGGTTTCATGTATATGTGTGATAAAAGAAATATAATTACTTTACACGTGCTTAGTTAACTAAGATATGATTTTGTTTTTGGCTGCATCAGAAATTCAGTTATGTTCCGTCTAAAAAAAAAGAAATTGAGTTATGTGTTTTCTTGACCATTTAGCGTAACCAAATTAAGATCCTAGCATTTTTTTTGTGAATGAAAAAAAGATCGTAGCATTTTTTTTTTGAGTGTGACTACGGCGGGAAGAGAGGGTTACAGAGAAGGGGAGCTCAAGGTGGGTCATAACTATTACACCAAAATTTTAACTTAGAGGCGGAGGAAGCAGTATTACATCTGTTTGCCTAGAGCTGAACATCCTCCAGGCAGTTGCGAACAATCACTCGAAGTGGTTCACCGGTTGCGTTGAACACTAGGGCGTTTCTACGCTTCCAAATACTTCACGCAATTCTTACAAAACATATACTACTCTCTTGAAACAAAACTTGTTGTTCTTGATTTGTCGTTACATTTAACAAAATGTCTAAAAAAAACATCAAGGATACACAATCCCAACTAAAAAAAAAGAAAAAAAAGACTCAATCGCGGTGATCAATCACTCACGGCGGCAGCAGCACTCCAACCAACCAACACCCGAAATACATAAAAGGATCTCCAAAAGAAACGCAGTCCAAGGAATTCTTACTCTCTCAAATCAAAACATATATCACTCTCTTAAAACAAAATTTGCTGTCCATGATTTGTCGTTACATCTTAAGATACTACTGTAGTACAGTATACAGTAGAGGGGCGGCAATAATTGATTTGTAGTAGCAAGTCGGATCGGGCAGGCCCCGGAATATTCATGATCATGAATCACGAGGGAAAGAGAAAGGGATCCGGAGAGACCCAATCAATGGACGCTACCCACCCGCTGCGCGGCCAGGTGGTGGTTGGCAATGACAATGGCGTGGCATCGCGTGTTCTTGGTTTCACAGGAGGACAGGAGACGCCACGGGCCACAGCTGATTAAACGGCTCCTCGCCGCTTCGAGGAGGCAAAGGGTTATCAAGCCCCGCAGATTCAGATCACTATGCAAGAAACGTACGGGTACGGTTGGCCCCTCGATCGATATTCCCCTCTCCCTCTCCCCCTTCTTGCCTGTCGTCTTCCACAAAGAAACCATTTTTCCAGTGGGATGAGAAGCTTCCTGTTGACAACTAGCAATGGATTCACCTTAGCATGTTCAGTAGTATTTACAATATATACAATCCCTTTGAATAGAAGCAATGGAACCTGATAAGGCATGTACCTGATATGCGACTATTTTTTTATCCTGATCTTTCAACATGTTCACAGTATCGTAAAGTTCTCTGAATAATACATTCCAAACGGCGATTAAATTTATTTCTCAACGGCTAGGCTTCATGCAAGCCTGCCTAAAGAAATAATTCGATAGTTCCATTTATTTTTTACTACCCCAAAACTATCCTGCAGACCTGCAGAGTACTATATATGTCGAAAAAGAACAGTATTCATCATTTATTTGACTGACTTCTATGTAAGGAAACACCGGGATCTTCTTGAGACTTGCAAAATACTTCTAGTGCTACCAAATACCAGAGTTCTTAAATCCAAGGTATACTGACCAGTGATTCCTGATTGGCCAGCAGAACCAGCTGCCAGCAGAATCAGAACGCACGCTAGCTGCCATGTTAGAACACCTAACCTTGGTCTTATCTAAGGCCGAAAATGCCTCTTCCGCACTAGTTTAATCACCATCTTAGCCACAATTGGCCCTTGCTCGCCTCTTTGGGCCACATTCCCTCACTTAGCTAAACCCTTAATATGATAGATGATCTCGATGCAAGATTCCACGCATCGATCGGCAAGATAACATATAGTACAAGCCTTGTAGCCCTAGAATCTGGAGTATATCTCCCCAAGATTCGACAGCGAATTTCTTGATCGACAAAGTCTCGCCGTTTGACCGGGCATATGCCGCATTTTTCTTTCTCTATCTCCTTCTGACCGATGGAGCCACTACCATTAAAAATTTCAATTTGTGGGTAATCGAACGTCGATCTCAGAGTACTGGAGCAGCTTGGCACTAGTTAATTAGGCGGCTCTTGTTAATTGCCCGCTCCTTAGGGTGATTACACGTGTGGTTTTTCTCTGGTGTCAACGTCCTAGAATACTTCTCCCCCCCTTGGAAGATCCGGATCTCTCGAATGATTATGCATATTGATGCCTAATCAGATAACAGAATATTGTAGTAGTAGAATTTTTTGTGAACTAGGCTTCTAATATAATTTGCGTTAAAAAAGTGAAATGTCGGTCTCAGAATACTGGAACGGTACTAGTAGTTAGGCTGACACTGTTAATTAACTGCATACTCCTTAATTCATGATAGGTGTGTTTTATCTCTTGTGTTAACGTTGTAGGATATTTCTCTGCTCCTTCGAAGATTGATTGTCTGAAATAACTATGTATGCCTCATGCTGACAATGAATCACAAAAACAGGAGAGCTCCAATATTTATTGTAAAAATTTGTGTGATTTTTTTTATCAAAAGAGAACTGCATGCTCGATTACTGGGAAACCGGGTGAAAACTGTTAAAAACGTTCAAACCTCATGGGGAACACCGGCCACCCGGCTACCAACATGCACTTTGAAGAGAAGACCGCCATTGAGGTTGCCCGCAACAAGTGTCATCGTTGTAACTTCTCCTCGAACAAGGGACTCTGATCAACAATGGGGATACCACAATGGCCACACAAAGCAGACGCTGGCTGGCCTAAGCTTCATATTTTGTTTAGACCGTATGTTTATTTGGAAATGGACGCACTTTATTATTTATAGTAACGTTTATACTCGGTCTCTGCATAACTCAGATGCACGCAGCCCGATAACCATCCATAGAGAAGCAAAAATAAAAACAACTAGACGAAAAGTATACAATCGTCTGATAAACAAAACGCATAGGTAGATGAAAGATCAATCCGCAGATTACGCTACTATGCATGTCGGAAAAAAATATATACACCGTATCCTCCCAAACGTGTAGACTGTATGTAACCTGCTAATTGTCTGCCCTGTATTTTATCTGTATGTGGTCATCATAGCATCCACGTACATTCCCATGAAAACACTACTAGGATTGCAACCAATGGGATTAACATAAAACATGTTTTAACGCATGTAGGCAAGTGACATTGATGCATTCCCTCGTGTATGTATTTAATTGGCCCATCATTCATACACACACCTCATTATCCTTTCCATGATCTGTTCAGTACTACTAGTAATACCTAGAGGCTAAAACTAACCAATGTTTGACCTAGAAAAGTACAAACCTGACATGCAATATTTCTGGTGGTGGAACACGACCTAGCGCCCAACACTAACACACAGAAAGGTCTATATATTGACTTTTGCACGATGCCTCTAAGAATAAACAAAAGTAGAGAGCGGAACGAAAGTCTACCAAGTACTGTATTAGCTACAGTAGTACTACTAGTCGTACTGGCGGAGCTAGACCAAAGCTGTTGGGGGGACGAAATGTAAATTTTAATTGATTGGAAGGGCGAAAGGCTAATTTTTCTTTCATCTAAGCCCTACTAGAAAAAATTCTTCAAGAATATCTCCAAAGCTGGGGGGGCGGTGGCCCCTGCTGGCATGCATGTAGCTCCGGTGGCAGCGGTCCCTTTTTCCCTCTCCCGCATTTTCAGAGTCGAGAAGGCAGAGCCACCTGAAGGCAAAGGCAGGATGCTCTAAAGAGCCAACCCCATCAATCCCTTCTTCTTCCTGTGGTTGTTGATCGAGGCAGATTAGGGGGCAAGTGCAAGTGGACAGAAAGTGGTTACTGTTTCAGAGTCGAGACTCGACCGTACGAGTCTTGTGTGTCTGCTTTTTGAAAACTTATATTGGCCAACACAACACAGTGGGCTGCACTGTACAACACTGTACTCAATTAGTTTATCCTCCTTATCTGTCTGCTGATCATGTGGGGGAAATAGATAGATAGATAGATATAGTTTTACCTATACTAGCTTTGACCTTCTCCTTCCTTCCTCTTTTTCTAGCAATCGAGGATCTGGTCCCCATTTGTTTCTGATCTACTAGGTGCACAAGCTTTTTCAGCCATCTATCTATCTACACATGAAGTGTGTAGGTATTTCTGCAGCTAGCATTCAGCAATGTCAAACCTGTCGTGGAGAAGCGAGCCCATGGATGGATGGATTATTGGAGTTCATCCATTACATGCACGCATATACGTATGTTCCTTTCAACAGAAAGATGAAGCAGAAAAGGTGGTGCAATCTTGTGTAAAGGGCGGGCATATGAGGCAATCTGTAGTGGCAGACATGTAAAGTTTATGCCCCACCCGAAACAGTGAGAAGAACCTACCTACTCCTAATGTTCATGATCATGCATGACAATTTGAGGAGTGGAGGATTTACATTTCCGCGTCATATTGATACTCTCGTAGTCGTAGATCAAGATTCCCAGTTTAGCTTCACCAGGCAGAGGAGAACGTACAATTCTAAGCCGCTAGCTAATCGCATAACCAGCACATGCACATGAGCAGAGGTAATTAAGAAGCAAAGCATCTCAGCGACCGGTATCGTACTACAGCTGCTGAGGCTGCGAGAATTTATTGTCGGACAAACTGGAAGACACGCGTACGGTCTGTAAGTAGTGCGATAAGATGGAAACCATGGTCCCAATCTTCCAAGACAGTGACGGCAACTAGTAGCAGCTAGTAGTAGAATCTACCGGATGCTCGCGCAGCGAACCGATCGATCGTCGACGGAGACGTCCTGGTTGGAGCATTCATTCGCATGGCAAGTCTCAGCTCCGTTTTACTGGCTCTTGTTAGATCTAGAGGAAAGAATACTTCGTATGTATATGCAGTGACAATTAGAGAGTTTCTTGTGTGATATACTACTCCCTTGGGTTTCCAGAGGAGATTTGGACTCGCTAGCTAGCACCCGGAACCATTTAAAAAAAAAGCTAGTACACGGAAGTGAATTGCTGGAGGAATCTGTGCCAGAGAATATTTTGAACAGAGATTTGTTATCACAATTCACAAGGGTCGTAAAATACAGACAAAAGTTACTACTCCTACTAGTGTTGTGTACATGAGATGAGCGGCGGCAGAGCTGCCTATCTGAACTAGTATCTGTCTCTGGACTGGATGCCTACATATACTGTGCGTCTCTATCTACCACAGTGTACTGTACTCGGATTCGATTCCGCGGAAAAGCATATTCAGGCAATTTGCATCGACAAGGACTCCACATGTATACTGCCATCAGGAAAGATGTACAGTTCGCTGTCTCCTCTACTCGACTCTTTCGACTCGTACGACGGAGGCAAAACTATCGTTGGGTTGCACTGTGCTGCCTGCCACTGATAACGAGTCCGCACAATAAAGCAATGGGCCAGTGTTATTGCCTGGGAAAGAGGCCGAGTATTGTTTCTGCACGTAAGAAAGCCCACGCAGCAAAACAGGATAAAGCTCCAGCCCCATAGGCTGGCAAAGGCAATATCAAATACGCTGAATGCTATTTACCGCTCGACACAGTGCACTCACAATGGGCCTGGCCCAGTTTCCGTTTTGGTTCGTGAATTTCGAAAATTAGTTCATGATTTTTCGAAAAGTGTTCAAGATTTTCAAAAGTTGTTCACGAATTTCGAAAATTGCTTCATGAATTTTCAAAAACAATTGTGATTTTCAGGAAAAAACATGCTCTCAACGACCGTAGACATACATCTATCTATATATCTAATAATAAAGGAAAGAGCGTTTTTGTCAACCAGTCTTTTTTTAACAGTTTTTCTCTCCCACTAAATCACATATTACGTACGTGTGCTACCGTGCACCGTTTGGTGTTTTCCTCCTTCTGTCCCCGACCGCAGGCGCATCCTCCATGCCGGAGCCCGTGCAGGAAGCCACTAAGGAGAGAGCAGCCATGAGGGGAGAGGGAGATGAGCGCCCCACTCATGGCGCGGTCGACAAGTGCTCGCCCCACGCACGACAATTATAGGGTATGTGCGCCGCCATCAGAGGTTTTTAATTTGCGGTTCGAAAATTGAGAGGCCAAGGCATAGCGGGGTCCGAGTTGTTTGTAATCATCGCGATTCGAAAAGTCGGGAGTAATTGCCGAGAGGGATATTTTGAGTGAACGGTGAACCAAATATTTTCGAATCTTCGTAGTTATGTCAGGATATTCCGTTACACAAGTACTCGTTGTGCCCCTTCTAAGCCACCCTGCACGTGTTGTAGGGAAAATCCATTTATGTACTTTCCTAACCCCCGATATTGAATCCGGCGCCGGCGACAGTCCTTCCCCCCCACACACACTAAATCTGGCAGCAGCGGCGACGGTCCTTTTTCTCCCCGTCCTACTGAATCCGGTGGCAGCGGTCCCTTTTTCCCTCTCCCGCATTTTCCTTGCCTAGCATGTATAGCAAGGAAAAGGTGGTAGCTACGTCGGTGACTCATTCAGGTCCGCCGGAGCCAGAGTCTCGGTGCAACGCCAGAGAAGCGAGGCAGTGGCAAGGTCTTCAGCCCAGGTAAGCGAGGAGGTCAGCCAAAAGTCTGCTACCAAGGTACCTATGAGCAGTGGGTTGAAGAGAAAAGCTAGGCTAGCAGCGGAGTGTTCGGCGGCGGTGCAGGGTCGCGTAACCTAGATCTCGAAGAATACCACCCGAAAGAAGAGCAAGAGGTGAATTTTTCTTATTTGTGCCTTATCTTACAAGTAGATTAGTTATTTCAAAGTAGAATAGAATGAACTGGAAAGTCTCCTTTTTAATCAAATTAGGCCTAGCTACGATACAACAGACCTATATGAGTTCACAGTTTATGTCTACCAGTATACTGCAAAACTAGATTTTGATTGCGAGAGAGTTGTGTTCGGGCAGGATGTGCATCTGCTTGTGAACTGCAAGGAGGTTATGTCTGTTTCGCACCTGATAGATATGCTCCATGCTAGGATTCCTTGGGGATCCAAATAGAGAACAAAATTGGTGTGGCGCAACATTGAGTGACACCTATATGCAAATTGAGCAGTCCCATGATCTTTAGATGGTTTGGAAATGTTCTGAATCGATGATTGATGATATGTATGCAGATACTGGAGATCTTGCTGCCATATCTTCTGCTGCTTGAGTTTACGGCCCACCAGATGTTGATCAAGCTAAGTTCAGTATACACTTAGAGGTGGATTCATACATGACAAAACTTGATGGCAGAGTTAATAAGCCAATTTCGTCATGTACTGCGGAGATCACAGTTGATTTAAAAAACATAACTCTTGATGAAATGAGAGAGATGATTGGTAAGAAAATCAGTATTGGCCCTGAGCAGATGGAACGACTTCGGTGGTGGCATCATAAGAAGCAGTAATTCATAGAGGTTTTGGATACTAAAGATCTGATGTAGATTATGTGACAAAAGAAGCAAACCAGGAAGGTGTTCTTCTTGGCTGCCATTTCTGATGTTGTTGAACATGTTATAGTGGATGTAGAGGCCCCTATTGTGGCTGAACGAAACGAGATGATCGATGTTGATCAGATCTAATGAGAGCTGCTACCCAAGGCTTGTCATATGGACCGCAAGATTCCCCTGCCTGTATTTGTAATAAAGATTGTTATTGCATTAAAACTATGTTTCTGTGATTATGTTTGTTGAAAGATTGCAATATAATGTTCCGTGAGATGTTGAGATTTCTAGACATATCACTCACTGAAACTATCATTGTTGTAATAAGACATAAGTACATTGTAGTTGACATGATTATGTTTGTTGTGATGATGTACTATACTTGTTTTTGTGGTTATGATTGTTGAGAGATTGTAATATAATGTTCTGTTAGTTGTTGAGATTTTCGGATATATCATTCATTCAAACTAACATGGTATGATTACCCAGGTTCTTATGATTAGTTACCCTAGTTATATAAAGGCTTACAGCCCGCAAGGCCCAACAAGCATCTGATGGAAGGCATGTCTTGCTAGACAAAGTAAGAGTAGGAACTGACATTGTATTGGTGTTGTAATTATAACTTGTAAGCCTATCCGTATACGGCCTCGAGACCCAACCTAATATATAAAGGCTGGGAGGAGCCAATAGAGAGGTACCGAAAAGCCTTAAGAGATATGTAATCATATTGTCCACAAGTAATCAGATGACTTTGACTCCCTTGTTTGTTTGATCAGCCGACGAAATCCCCAGCGTTCTCTTTTCCACGAAATCCTAAGTCCATCACCATGGGCATTGCCGAGGTTACCCCTCATTAATTGGAGCTGTCGATGGGAAATCTGAACGCTGGATTCATTGATTTGGCGGCCCCCTCTTCACCAAACAAAAGCTCAATAGCATCGGATCCACGCCCACCCACCCTTGTTTAGGTTCTCGTCAGGTTCAATAGAGGATCTAATATCATCATCGGAAGCTTCCACTTTCAGGTGGAGGAACCCAAAATTCTCTGCCCATCGGCCCCGATCTCGTCAGGTCCATCATTCATAACAATAGCGCCTACGGCGATACCTGCACCTTCTGTCGGCTCATCTGAAGAAGCCGCACCCCAAGCGGCAAACAACAAAGAAATCTCCAGAAACTCCACAGATCTAGGGGAGCTAGTCGATCTATATGACAGTATCTCCTTCGAGTTAGACTCCCAGCTAACTCCAGCACGTGTCTCAAGTCTAGAAAACACCGAACCCGAGGAAAGTGACGAAAACATCAACTTCAGAATCAGTATGGCTAAGATCTACCCAGAACAGAACACACGTGATTTCACTGACTTTCCAGACAGTGTCTCTTGTGGATCCGATGACAACAGCAGCAACTCATACATGACGCATCGTCAGGTGTGCGTCATTATCGACGAAGGAACATCCACACCACGCGACACCAACGGTAACCCGATCCTTGATCCCAATGATATTCTATCGGATGAAAATGCAGGAAACCACAGGAACAAAGGAGATCTGCCCAACAATCGCATCGTATAAGGAAGAGAAGGAACACGCGATGGCGAATGGCTAACTCTTCGAGTGCCAGTAGATGCATGGCAAAGAGCAAAGGATGCAGTATGACATTCGAAGCCACGCACGAGGACTTAATAGCATACCAGTACTTGCTCCACCACAAGAAATGGGACCTGCTTAGGATGCAGAGGCAACCCGATGAAAGGAAAAAGTTAGCCGACAAATCTAGCATACGACGGGCATAGCTAAGCTCCACCCGCAGACCAGGTAGCGTAACCGGAGGTGCGCTATGGAGAGGAACCTCGCAGCTCTAGAATATCCCAGAGGCCAAAATAAACAAGCTGACTCGAGATCTGGACCCGTCCTTCATGTTAGTAGATCCAGTAGGGCACATCAAAGCAAAAACAGCGCAAGCCACAATTGTCCCGCCTAGACTTACCTACTCACAAATCAACCCCACCTGACGATCCCCGGGCGGCTCTCCATGGCTCCGCTCTCATGAACCTCAGCATGGTGGGAGCATCCCTCGCACAGGGAAAACAAGGAACTTCAAGGCAACTCAATAAATCACCATGCCATCGAACAACCCTTGGCATGTGGGACACACCCGACGATAACAGTCACCACATCGGGTACACTTTTCGAACTTCGAACCACGAAATGATGCAAGAAACAACATCACACAACCAGAGTTGATAGATCAAGGGAAGAGGGTAGCAGCCGTAGATACTACGATGGTGAAAGCAAGGATGAGTATGAATTATGCGGGGCTAGTTGTTTTACCCAGCGGGTTCGCAAGACCCCAGTACCCAAGGACTTCAAACTTCCTCATGATCTCCAAAAGTATGATAGCCTCCAGGAACCCGAAGCTTGGCTGGCAGACTACCTGACAACCATTAAACTCCAGGGTGGCTCCAAGGCTACCGCAATGCAAAGCTTGCAGTTACACCTAAGTGGCACCGCCCGTTCGTGGCTCAGGCAACTACCCGAAGAATCTATCAGCAGTTGGAATGACCTCGAAGATAAGTTCATCCGGAATTTTACATCTACATTCAAGCGACCCGCATCCTTGGAGTAGTTGCGGGCGTGCAAATAGAAAGTTGTAGAACCAATACGAGAATTTATCTAGCGATGGAACATCATCAAAAACTCAGCCAAATCTATATCCGATGAAAGGGCAATCGACGCGTTCAATGATGGCCTCCGCCAAAGAGAATTCATTGAGGAGATGGGGCGAGTCAAGACTAAAAAAATCTCGCAATTGATGGACATGGCAAACCACTGGGCATATGGTGAGGATGCCGTAAACAACAAGCGAGGGTGCTCATCCGAAGAAGACCGGGACAGGTGCAATAATGATAGGAGAAGACACAACAACGATGGATACGACGGATCTAGCTATGTTGCGACTGGTTTTTCAGGAGAGGACAACCGAAGAAACAATGATCGTAGCGACGAACACCGCAACAACAGAGACGACGCTGGTGGAAGCCAATCAGCACATCGATACCAATCAAGGGCTCGGGAACCCCCAATGTCTCCGCTACAGATGTTGGAAGGACCCTGCAATATGCACTTCTACGTCGACTCCGCATGAAGGAGGCGATCAAACCACCTCATGAAGGATTGCCACACTTTCTTAAAAATGCATGATGTATGTAATGTAGAAGCGATAAAAGCAGCAAATCGAGGATACGCCACCGCACCCAGAACAGTAGCTATTGGAGCACCACCACCACCACCACAAGTATAACCTCTAGCAGGGCAGCCACAACCCTAAACAAACAAAAATCAGGAAGATGAGTACCCAAGGTCCAAAGATGCAATGTCAATGATCCAAAATGGGCGTCCATCCAATAGAATTCAGAAGCCGATCACCCGAAAAGTTAACATGACAGTAACAATGCCACCACCTACACCCGAATATCTCCACTGGCCAGAACAAGAAATTATATTCAGCAGGGCAGATCACCCACTACGAGTCCCATGACCGGGTCATTCGGCCCTGATAGTGGAATCCCAAATTGGCGGGTTCGACATTAGAAAGGTCTTCATGGATGCATGAAGTAGTATCAACTTCATCTATGCCAAAACCCTATGAGCAATGAACTACTCTTTGACAAATTTGGGCCCAACGGACACATCCTTCCATGACATAGTCCCACGTAAAGCTAAAATTCCTTTAGGGAAAATTTATCTTGACGTTGTCTTCGGATCTAGATAAAACTTCAGGCATGAGAAGCTCGAGTTTGAAGTCATGGACTGACCATCTCAATACCACGCGATCCTGGGGCGTCCAGGTTTTGCATGGTTCATGGCAGTACTACACTATGCATATCTGGTAATGAAAATGCCATCACCAAAAGGAATCATAACCGTAAGAGGTAGCTTCACCCGATTCGACAATTGTGATCGATAAGTCAATAAAATCTCTGAATCTTTCAGGTTGGAAGCAGATTTCGAGCAATTAAAATGTCAACGAATAGAGCGCCTCTGACAATAGCACGGGTCAACCCCGATCAAGCTTTCGACAAGCAAAAAATACAAAGGAAGTCCAAGTCCACCCTACAAACCCGAAGAAAATGACCTTTCTGGCTTCCAACCTTGGTCCCCCATAGGAAAGTGCGCTCATCGAGTTCCTCCGTGAGCACTGGGATATTTTTGCATGGTTACCAGCTAACATGCCAGGAATCCCTAGGGAACTCTCTAAGCATGCACTTAACTTAAATACCGACGCCAAGCTGGTAAAATAGTCACTCTGCCGTTTTGCAGAGCCCAAACACAAGGCCATTGGAAAAGAACTCCATCACCTAATGGATGCTAAATTCATCAAAGAAATCAAGAAAGCAGAGTGGGTCGCTAGTATAATATGCATCCCGAAGAAAAACCACAAATGAATTACGCATGTGCATTGACTTCACCGTGCTGAACAAACATTGTCCAAAGGATCACCACATCTGCTCCACCACATTGCCCTTCAGACTCAAAAATGGGGGTGCCACATATCAACGGATGATGCAGAGTTGCCTTGAAAATCAAATTGGAACAAATGTATAGGTATATATCGATGATGTCATCGTCACAACAAAGCAAAGGTCGACCCTTATCAATATTCGATAACCTCAACAAATATTTCATTAAACTAAACCTGACAAAATGCTCCTTTGGAGTCCTAGTGGGGCAACTCCTTGGTTACCTTGTATCGGCAAGAGGAATAGAAGAAAATCTAGAGAAAATACAGGCAATCCTTACGATGAAGAAGCCATAAAACCTTTGGGGCGTACAATAGTTGGCCGGATGAGTCGCAGCACTCAGTCGATTTATTGCTCGCTTGGGCGAGAAAGCGCTACCATTCTACACACTCATGAAAAAATCAGAAAAATTCGAGTGGACGAACGAAGCTCAGCGAACCTTCGAAAGCCTCAATAAAACACTCTCGACATCCCCTATCACTGTGTCACTAAGAGAAAAAGGACCACTACTACTCTACATCACGGCTAATAATCAAGTGGTAAGCACAGATCTAGTCATTGAGCGACCAGAAGAAGGAAAAAACCATGGAGTCGAGAGGCCATTTTATTTCCTAAGTGAGGTTCTATCCCCATCCAAGCAAAGGTATCCGCACTACCAGAAGTTAGTATACAGAGTCTTCATGACAACACACAAGTTGTGCCACTATTTTCGGAGCACCTGTAACACCCCAGTTTTAGCTAATCTTAAATTAGGGTTTGTTTGTGCATTCATGAGCATCATCTTTCAAAATGCATGAAACAAAGTAAAGCAAAACCCTAAAACCCTAATTTTCCTTTCTATATCGAAGCAATTCAAAAGGTTTTGAATATTTTGAAATGTACCAAAACTTTTGGAGCCCAAATGGATTACAAGGGCCCCTGAATGTTTTCCAAAATATTTGTAAACCTCTAGTATTTTTGAAATGGTTCAAAACAAATTTGAAAATGGTTTACAAATGGGAAAAGAGAAAACATAAAAAGGGAAAATGTTTTTGCTAAAGAAATGGAGCAAGTAGCCAAACAAGCCAGTCCATAGCTTCTCCCCTTCTCCGTGCTGCTCATGAGTAGCATCTCGCGACCCACCTACAGCCCACCTAAGCCCAAGCCCGCATACCCCTTCGGTGTTTCTGTTTGTCGTCTTCCTCATCGCTGGCAAGCATCTGCCTGGAGTGCCGCCGGACATCGATCCGCGCCGCCCGCGCATTGCTGTTCATCGTGATCTAGAGCAGGATAAGACCGCCCCGTGCCATGTTCCTCTTCCCCTCGACCTCTCTCTTCCCCAGCGGTCTGCCTTGATCTCTCTCTCTCTCTCTCTCTTGCTAGCAGCCGAACCCTAGCTCTGCAGAAGCCACGTTGCCCTGCCGTCTCTGGTCGCCCCAAGCCAAGCGGATGATCCCTGGAGCTCCACCTCGTCGCCAGCTTCATCTCCATGGAAGGAATCAGACTAGGACACTCCTAGACGCTCGCACCAAGCGTGTCTTCTTTGACACCGACGAGCTCTACCGCTTGCCTCATCGTTGCCCCGAGCTCGCCTCATCTCGCCGTCGTCCCCAGCGACTTCAGGTGAGCCCCTGGTGCTCCAGCACCCTCCCTCCGTCTTGCTTTCTTGCTGTATCTGCCGCTTGCTATCGATCTGCTAGCCCTGCTGCCACCGCTCGTTGTAGCCCTAGCTCCGGTGACACAAACCTAGCGGATCCCCTCCTAGATGGTTCAACGTGAAGCCTCGGTTCGAACCATATGCCCACCTCGCGCGTGCATGCTCGAAAACGCCGGCGCCGATGACCATCTGCAGGTGGCCGGTGATGTGACGTCACGGTGACGTCATGCCAACGTGGCGCTAATGTGGCCATGGGTCCCCCGTTGACCGCCACGGTGGCAACCAACATGGCCCTAGGCCCAGCTGTCAGTGACACTTGCTAGCTCAGTCTTGGGTGAGAAAAGTAATAGATGCTCGTGCTGATGTCAGCCCTATGTCACTCAGACGCAGTAAATGTTTTAAATAATTCCACAAATTGATTAAATACTCCAAAAATTCATATCTAATTATTTATAAGTCAGAAAAATATGTATAATATATTAAAATGTTTAGAAAAATGAGATCTACACAATAGCATAAAAATCATGCATTGTTCAATAACTTCAATTGCAAGTTTAATTAGAAGAATCAACTGAACCCTATAGGTGATTCCCGGGTCTCTCCTATATTAGGGTTTGCACCCCTCGGACACTGCTTAAATTGGCAAGCATGCTTTAGGGTCTCAATTCAATACATTCTAACTTGTCATATCATCATCCTTGCTTGAGAATTACATCGATGTCATGTGTTGATTGTTTACCCCTTTGTTTCCGATGTTTGCTTCTTCCCGGTAGAATGCGATATCGAGATTGAAGACCAAGGTTAACACCATCAAAGATCGACGAACAATTCTTGATCAGCTACAGTCAAGTCAAGTACAAGATATCCGAATATCTTCTTTCTGTTATCAATAGGCAAAGGCTAGCATAGCCCCACCATTATACATTCCTAAGGTTTCGAAAGCATTTCAATTCTTGCCATGATGCATACGATTCTACTGTGGTCTTTTATCGATAGATAGAGTATCCTATCTGTTGCATTACTCCCTTGAGCTTATATTACCTGATCCGCTGCTCCTAGCATAACTAGGTTTGGCTTGTGTGCACTGCTAGAGCTTATATGTGTCTTGCTTATCCATGCTTAGCTGTCAGTGCTGGTTCATCCATATGATGTATCAAATGCAGAGAATCTAGTATGATAGGAGAACAAGGTATACTGATGAGGTGATATTAGTGTTAAAGGTTAAACATGCTAAGGCTTGTATGGGAGGCCACGATGGGATGTGGTTTCTATATTCCCATGCTCGCCGCCACTAGGAACTGAGTTCTTGCCTTTGGAACCGAGACGAGCATATAGGCACACGGGCCTAGAAAACCTCACGAGTAACTAACTTGCCTAGTAGATTCCATGACTCACATAGTTTGGGCATTCCATTCGACATATGCATAGAAAATATTTTGAAAGATTTGGCGGGTGAAGGTGCATCATAACAGGTAGGTAAGCGTGGCTGAGGTTGCTTGAGGCGGTTCCTCTGGTAAACCAACCTCGCCCACATCTCTAGGGACCGGCTTCAGGACGACCCATTACGGCGGAACCATCCTTAGGGCGTGATTCATGGTCTCGACGAAAGAAAGGTAAATGTCGTGTCTAACCACCCTCTGTCAGTCTTCCAAGGAAGATGGCTAATGATTCTGGCATTAAGAGTCGATTAGTACGTGTGGGTGAGATTGTATAACCCTATAGGGTTAAATCTTTTTGAAAAGCCATGTTCATGGTTATGAACGCTTGGTGACCGAATTCTAATATCATAGAGAACATTAACCTAATCGTAAAACTTGGAGGTTTCAACGTGTGCTTAAGGATACTTCCTCATGGGTACGAAGGGGTGATCCTAGTTGATAGGTGATACGTCGCAAACGTATCTATAATTTTTGATGCTCCATGCTTATTTTATATCATTTGTCCTATACTTTGTCTACACTTTGACGTATTTTTATATACTTTCTGGAACTAACCTATTGACAAGATGCCATAGTGCCAGTTGCCCTATTTTCTAAAGTTTTTGGTTTTAGAAAAGCTAAAAAATGAATATTCTCAGAATTGGACAGGACAAAAGCCAATATGCCTATTTTTCCTAGAGCAACACGGAAACACAAAGCAGATACGGAGTAGGGCACCAGGGTGGGCACACCCTATGGTGGCGTGGGCCAACCCTGGTGGCGCCACCAGGGGGTGTGGGCACCCTGGCTTCCTCCTCGCCTCGCCTCTTCGCCTATAAGAAGCCTCCCGATGAGAAAACCCTAAATCATCTAGGAGAAAGCCACGAAAACCACCATAGCGCCGCCGCCACCGAAGGGGAGATTCAGGGGACAGAAAGTCTCTATTTTGGCACCCTGCCGGGACGGGGAAGTGCCCCCGGAGCCATCGCCATCGACTCCACTACCATCTCCATCGCCGTTGCTGATTACCATGATGACAAGGAAGTAGTTCTCTCTTGAGGCTAAGGGCTCTACCGATAGCTATGTGTTCATCTCTCTCTACTCGTGATCTTATGAGATCATGAGCTTTCTAATCTATAGATCTATTCTGCTACTCAAGTGCTTTAATTAATCTCTGCTTATCCCCACGTGTGTGAAGTTGATAGTGTGCACACCGTGTGGCACTTTGGCTAAGGTTACATAAATACTTATCATGAGTATAATTTGAGTTGGATGTCTCTATGAGATTGTGGTGTTTATTGAAACCATCTAGCACTCACGGTGACAGTGAGGGCTTATCTAGATGGAGAATACGAACTTTAAGGTGTTCTGTTATAGCCCTACATCGTCCAACCGGAGAGTAGTTCAGAGTAGTATCATAAAGAGAATATATTTATATGAGAGTGTTCACTAGTAAAAGTATGATCCCTAGGCCTTGTTTCTAAGCATTGAAACACTGTTTGCAACTACTAGATATGTTACATGTTTGCTTGCTTCCATCTTTATTTCATATTGCCTTTAGTCTCTTCCTACCCGTCAAGCTCTTTTCTGGCACTGTTACCACTTATAATTATCCATACCACTTGTATTTCACTATCTCTTTGCCAAACTAGTGCACCTATACACCTGACAAGTATATTGGGTGTGTTGGGGACACAAGAGAGTTCTTGTATCTTGATTGTAGGGTTGCTTGAGAGGGATACCTTTGACCACTTCCTCCCTGAGTTCGATAAACCTTGGGTAATCCACTTAAGGGAAACTTGGTGCTGTTCTACAAACCTCTCCACTTGGAGGTCCAACAACTTTCTACAAGAATAGAAGTGCATAGACATCAAGCTATTTTCTGGCGCCGTTGCCGGGGAGGTAAAGTAAAAGGTACTCACATCATCTGGCTACTAAGCTATCCTCTAGTACTGTTGCTGGTGTGTGAGTGCTCAAAGTTATTTCCTTTAGATTCTGCAATTATATCTTTTTGTTTCTTGTTTTTATTTTCACTAGTTAGGCTTAATGTAAAACAAAAAAAATTAGAGAGCTTTATAGTATTTATCTTGAGTTAGGACATGAAGTGTTTGAAGAGAAAATTAAAAAACCTATGGAACTTTATTTGCGTGCTAATAGCAATGTTATTAGTATGAATTCTTTGAACACCATTATTGCTAATGCTATGGAAAATCTAAGCTTGGGGAAGCTAGTTTTTATGAAAATGATCTTTTTAGTCCCCCAAGCACGGAGGAGAAAATTTACTTTGATGACACTATGCCTCCAATATATGATGATTACAATGATGAATATGATATTCTCAGTCCACCTACTATTGAGGAGAAAATTAATTATGATTACAATATGCCTCCTATATTTGATGATTATAGTGATGAGAATAATAATGATAGCTATTTTGTTGAATTTGCTCCCACTACGATTAATAAGAATGACTATGCTTATAGGGAGAGTAATAATTATTTTATCCATGTGGCTCATGATAAGAATGTATTATGTGATAGTTATATTGTTAATTTTATTCATGATTCTACTGAAAGTTATTATGAGAGAGGGAAACATGGTTTTATGCATCACAACAATATTAAGTTTCCCCTCTTTATATTGAAAGTTTTGAAGTTGCACTTGTTTTGCTTTCCTATGCTTGTTGCTTTGTGCTTTCATGACTTGTTTCTTTACAAGATTATTTTTCATAGGAAGTGGGTTAGACTTAAATTTGTTCCATATTTGCTTCTTGATGCTCTCTTTTACTTCAATTCATATTTCTTATGTGAGCATCATTAAAACTAGCATGCCTATCTTAATGGCTATAAAGAAAGAGCTTTTGGGAGACAACCCATTATATTTTTAGTTTCAGTTTTTTTTGTTTTTTTGAGTCTTGGAAGTTATTGCCTCTGTAATAACCTCTACTTATCCTTTTTGTGTGGTTTTTGTGCTTCATTGTGAAAATTTGTGAAAAATCTCTGTATGTCGGATTGAGCTGTAATTATTTGTGCTTCTGCCCCTAGTTGTTATCCAACTTTCGTTAGTTTAACACTTTTCGATTTGATCAACAGAAGGTTTTCTAAAAAATTGGTTTTTACCCGCTGGTATGTTTTGACAGATTTCTGCCATTATTTGCATTTGCCTCTTAATCTCTTTCTCTTTGAGTTCTCTTTGATCACTTGAACTTTTGAAAGGAATTTCTACAGTAGCTTGTGTTTTAATGTAAGTTTTACTTGTGTTGAAACTGAACCTAAAGACTTATTGTCTTAAGGATACTAATGTTGCTAATGAAGATTGTGTGAAGTTTTGTATGAAGGAAATTTTAAAGTGTAAGAAAGAATAATGTGATAAGATGAAGTATGGACAAAAGCTCAAGCTTGGGGATGCCACCCGTGTCACCCCAAGAAATATTCAAGAAGTACAAGCGTCAAAGCTTGGGGATTCCCAAGGCATCCCTTTCTTCATCAATAAAAATCTCAGGTTTTCTTTCAAACACTTCATTTTTATTGTTTCATGCACAATTGTGTTGTTCTTGGAGCGTCTTCGTCTTTGTTTTTAGTTTTATTTTGCTTATTTTGCTTAAATAAGTTGGTTGGATCCCAACACACTTATTTTGGAGAGAGACACACCCTGTTATTCATTGCCTAGAACACTCTAGTTTTCACTCTTATTGTTCTGTGAGTGTTCTCCTTTGCTAGCACTGCGTTTAGCTTTAGTTTCAAATAGGTTGATTTGGATTGGAAAAGCGTAGGAAAGTTCATGCTTATAAGTGGTATAAAAGAAGCTTGTTTTTGACTATGACTTAGACTTTATCATGTCATGCTTGATATTGTTTTGACTTTATGCTTAGTGATTATTGTTGTAGCATGACTTGTTATAAACAATTGAGATTGCTTAATGTGCCTTGAAATAATCGTGCGTTGTTTTAGCATATAAAATCATAATATTGTGGTATTCTCCTTTAATATTTTATTTGGGTTGACTTGGCGCATGCTCACACCATGTTAAGACTATACCAAGTCACCATAGCATCTATGATCATTTAGTTTTCGACTTGTAATATCACTTTATGCTTTAATTAATGATGTTTTGTCGCTTTGCATGATTATGGCCATTATTGCTCTCTTAGTTGGTCGCTCCTAGTCTTTTGCTAGCCTCCATACCAAGTATGAGTTCCACTCATGCATCCAACTCCAAATAAAACCAAGTTATTCCAAAGAGTCCACCATACCTACCTATTATCATTTGCTATTCTAAGTATATTCATGTTTTTATCTACCTTCCAAATTAAACTTGTTATGTGAAAATTAGGGATTAAAGCTCTCACGAACTTTATGGCACACTTTACTTTTCTTGCCCCTAATAAACTTGAACCATTGTGTCATCTATGTTGTATATGCTTGCACTTATACGTTGGGATTAGCAGAACCATGCTATAATGGGGAACACTTTCAGTATTGCACTTGTACATTGTACCCAGTTGGTATCATGCTCTTTTGTTTATGGATGTCGTCAGTGTGAAATGAAAGGGGAGCTTGTAAGTCCATGGAGTTGTGTATGTGTGTTAGAGAAACGCCTGGGCCGCTAGCCTAAGCCATTCCTAATCATGGTGGAAACTTGCAGCATCAGCATAGTGAACAATCTATGAAGGATTCTTCTTATAAAAGAAGAGATAGAGATTGAGAAAAAAAAGGATGATAAAAGAGGAAAGAGAGCAAATATCACCATTTTCCCATGGTAAATAAGAAGATTGCTAAGATGCTCATTGTCTTCTTGCCTTGTCATTTTGATTATGGGATAGCTCCTGTATCATGTGTAAGGGGTACCCTGTTGGCGGTTCTCTATGATACACATGTACTTACTATGACAAGAACTTACCGGAGTAGGGAACTAGGGTGGGCACACCCTATGGTGGCGCGGGCCAGCCCTGGTGGTGCCACCAGGGGTGTGGGCTCCCTGGCTGCCTCCTCGCCTCGCCTCTTCGCCTATAAGAAGCCTCCTGATGATAAAACCCTAAATCATCTAGGAGAAAGCCACGAAAACCTCCACATCACCGCCGCCACCGAAGGGGAGATTTGGGGGACAGAAAGTCTCTGTTCCGACACCCTGCCGGGACGGGGAAGTGCCCCCGGAGCCATCTCCATCGACTCCACTGCCATCTCCATCGCCATTGCTGATTCCCATGATGATGAGGGAGTAGTTCTCTCTCGAGGCTAAGGGCTCTACTGGTAGCTATGTGTTCATCTCTCTCTCTCTGTGCGTGATTTATGAGATCATGAGCTTTGTAATCTATAGATCTATTCAGCTACTCAAGTGCTTTAATTAATCTCTGCTTATCCCCACATGTGTGAAGTTGACAGTGTGCACATCGTGTGGCACTTTGGCTAAGGTTACATAAATACTTATCATGAGTATAATTTGAGTTGGATGTCTCTATGAGATTGTGGTGTTTGTTGGAATCATCTAGCACTCAAGGTGACAGTGAGTGGTTATCTAGATGGGGAATATGAACTTTAAGGTGTGCTGTTATAGCCCTACATCGTCCAACCGGAGAGTAGTTCAGAGTAGTATCATAAAGAGAAGATATTTATATGAGAGTGTTCACTAGTGAAAGTATATCCCTAGGCCTTGTTTCTAAGCATTGAAACACCATTTGCAACTAGATCTGTCACATGTTTGCTTGCTTCCATCTTTATTTCAGATTTCCTTTAGTCCCTTCCTACCTGTCAAGCTCTTTTCTGGCACCGTTACCACTTATAATTATCCATACCACTTGTATTTCACTATCTCTTTGCCGAACTAGTGCACCTATACACCTGACAAGTGTATTGGGTGTGTTGGGGACACAAGAGACTTCTTGTATCTTGATTGCAGGGTTGCTTGAGAGGGATACCTTTGACCACTTCCTCCCTGAGTTCGATAAACCTTGGGTAATCCACTTAAGGGAAACTTGCTGCTGTTCTATAAACCTCTGCACTTGGAGGCCCAACAACTGTCTACAAGAATAGAAGTGCATAGACATCAATAGGTGATGGTGATAATTTGGCGGATATCCAAAGATGGTGATCAATTCTTTGGAGACGTCGCTCTCTTATCCCCTTTTAAAATATTCTAATTAGACGAGCTTCTTCTCCCTATTGTTTTATAAAGAAAGATTGCTTTATGCAAAACAACCCCACCAGCCATAAGTCTTGCGGAGTGCACCCTATACTCACCCTTGCTTTGTTGATACTTCTGTAGAATAAGTGTTCCCCTGAAGATGAGTTTGGTATGACATCGACATTGACGAGTAGCTTGGGGTTCCCGGATGGTAGCCTAGAATCTATTGGCTAGGACGTCATCGTCATGCTTTAGGCCTCTTAGGCCATTTGTTAAGTTTGCTATACTTAATAGCATAATTTGCCTTCCATTTTTTATGTTTGTGGTCAGTGACCTCTGCTGGTAATAGTTTGGTTCTTCGCTCAGTTATGAGCTTGCTGTAATAACTTTTGTGTCGCATGGTTACTGTTGTGTTACCGATTTCTCACTATATATCCTCGAGATCTAGGTTAAGCTTATGTGAGACTAACGTCTGGGATTTGATTAACCCTGATCCCGGGGTGTTATAGTTCTTGGTATTAGAGCAGTACCTTGCTATTAGTTGATGTCGAGTCTAGTATTTGTGAAAACTATTTTTTAAAGGTATCGCTCTAACTCTAGTATGCTTCTTTTGCTCCTCATATGGTATCGCTCTAACTTTGTGTCATCTTATCTTGTGTTGATTTGGAAAAGTTTTGATATCTCTAATAGTCTTTCAAAGCTTAGGTGCCTTTTGGGCATGCCGTTCCTCAACCAGTTGACCTAGTGTTGAGTTCTTTAGAGTTGTGTGTGTTGTGTTCTTTGTGTTCCATTTTCTTTGCTTCAGCTGAGAGATTCCTTTCTGTCATGATCTCTCTATCTTATGGGCCCACAACATTATGTTGATGGTTCCACAGTGATATGTTCTAGGCCTCGAAGTTTCCTTTCGCCTCACGTGCCTCCTTTTTATTTGTTTGGGTACTTCAGAAGTCATTTCTTCTCTTGGAAGCTACCTCGTGGTTACTACCTTGTAGTGTATGTTGTGCCACTTAAGCAGTAGTTACTCTTTCTCGGGTTTTAACCCTTGGACTTGATCCGAAGGTCCCGGACTGTACAGGATTCTGATGTTGTGAATCTTGTACATTAAGCTGATCTTTAACCCAAGATCCATTTCATTGTCCCCTATTGTTAATGTTCACATAGTACCTCGGGATGGCTAAATTCAAGTATAGCCTTCAAGCTTGTGGTTATTGTCGCTATTGAATTGTGACAATTAAGGACTTCCTCTACCACTAGCTATGGCAGATGTTCTTTAATGGAACCAAATAGATCACGAAAAGAGTACTCCTCGTTAGTTTCATATCTATACTCATGACTATGCCACACCTTCCTCTCTTCCATGCATTGGTTTTCAGAAGATTATTGATCTATGCATCCACATCACGGGATTCTACCCTAAGCATGTTCTTTCCCCTTGTTGTTCCTGACCTTTGTTTACCAGTTGGTAGCCAAGTAGTACATGAGCATTGGAGTCTTCCGATGCAAGATACTCTTGTGGTCTATCATGACAAACCATTTTGGGATGTCAGGAGAAACAAACTCCAGTACCTTGTCATATCTAGGACCAGGTCAAAGTGTTGTAATCCGCAGATCAAGAGGCAATGGTTAGTCTCTATTTGTTCTACCTTAGAGTATCACACCCTTCTATACTAAGAGGTCATGCTGAGTTTCATAATCCTCTTAATGAAGTGGTACTTTTACACATATTTACCCACCCTTCCTCCGAGACTTCGCATTCGTGAATGATGCATGTGCGTAATAATGTGGCTATCTGAGATTCTTAGCAATTATTATTGCTTTGAACTCCAAAGACATTTGTGTCATTCCTAGCATGATTGGTTAACCCTGTCACTAAGCGAAGTTTGATTGTGGTACCAAGTCCGTTATTTTGGTACACTCTTCTTGGTCAAAGAGTTAGGCTCGTGCCAAAGCTCTAAGACTGTGTCTTCTTGCCTTATCAAGCAAGTTTCCTCTTGAACTAAATGGACTATTGGTGGATCATGAAAGTCTAGATGTCTACTAGAAGTATCGCCATGTTGCCACATGACTAAGTTTGTCAAGTTATTGAGTAAGGAAGTTCTTTGAACTGCTCCTTTCTCCAAAGATCCGTACTGGATACCCCTGAACTAGTTTGCTGAGCTTAAACAACAACTTGGAGAGTTGTAAGACAAAAGTTCTATCTAATTTAGTTCCTTCTTAAAGGGATGTCTAGTTTTGTTCATGATGAAGAAGGATAGTATTTCCTCCGTGGATATGTTATCTCCCCCCACCTTTGATTTGATTTGTGTTATCATCAAATCAAACTCAGTTCCAAGGACTATCTTGATGATGTTGCTACTCGTGATGTTTCACTTGAGTACATCCTCATGTCCTCTGGTCTGACCAATACTTTGCCTCGTTCATACAACATATGAGTCCATCTTCCTGGAGTACCTCGATAAGTTTGTTGTTGAGCCCATAGACAATATCCTTATCTTCTCCAAGCTAGGACAGATTCGTATGGAATAATTGGCATTAATGTTGGAAAACTTTTTAAGAACAGTCTTTGAGTCATTTTGAAGTATGTGTTATGGATGTTAGAAGTGACCTTCTTCGATTCACGGCAGTTGCTGAAAGATGTCGTTGTGGATTTGAGTAGAGTTATAACTGTTCCCTTAAAGACACATGTGTACTTTGTTGCAAGTGCTTGATGTATGAGCAGTTGTCCTTCGACAAGTTTCTAATACATGGGTCTAGCAATGTAGCTTAGTCTTTTGGAGCTTAACACTGTTGTCCATATCTTGAGAATCTAGTAACTTTACCTTTGCGGTAAATGTTGCAAACTTTCTATTCGGACATGTCGAGTATGAAGTATCTCTTCACCTAACCAAATCTAAATCTCAAGCAGATATGATGGTTGGTGTTCTTCAAGGTTTTGACATAGGTCTCTTTGTAAATCTGGCAAGATTGATGTAATGGTTGACACAATTCGTCGAAAAGCCTGTTGTCACATTCTCTTGATTCAGCAACAATAACCACTCTTCATGAGGCATCATCTATGATTTATTGAAGTAGTTGTACTTATGGTTTCCTTTCTATCCGAAGTCCGACCTTTAATTGATGTCTGTTTTCTCGAACATCAAGGAGAACATTTTAAGTAGTGTTGCTAAATGTCTCTCGGTCGATCCTTTAGACCCTTTATGTTGACAATCGTCTCGTTGAGCCAAGTAATTGAAGTCTGAGAATGAAGTTTCTTTTTCCTCGTGTCATCAGGAATCTTCTTACCTGTTCATCTTAGTGGTGTAAAGTTATACTGTGATCTTTGACAAAGATTTCGGTAGACTTGGATGAATAACGAGTTTCTACATTGTTCAATCATGTTCGAAGAGCGACTATGATTTTGGTAATCGGTAGTCCTCTTGTTACATGTTCCTTGTGACTCTCACGAGTCCTCGCCACAAAACAACCTTTCTGTCTTAACCTTCTATTGAATGAAGAGTGATCCTTCTATATTAAAAGTAGTTTAACAGCTTGTTTATCTGTATCTTTGTGTCCTGTGAAATCTCTACTTAAGCCGTTTAGTAGAGTTTTTTCTCTCAAAGTCTATGGTCATATTCTTTCTGTTGTAAGCTTTCCTCTTCAGAAGCTTAAACTCTTCTAAAGTTCCATGGTCTCGATCCTTATCAAGACCACCTGTCTAACAATTTGAAACCTTCTCCTATGTTCCCTCAGTTACCTTGACGTGTTTCATGTTCGTCATCTCAGAGTTGTTTTTGAACATTCCTTTCATGAGTTGACCATGAGATACTCGGTGTGTTGTTTAGTGTGTTTCCCTCTTATCCTTAGAGTGACCCTGTTTTCCTTCTTCCATCCTACCTTAGGAATATTGGGTCGAGATTCTCGTAAGGGGGATAGATATGCAACACCCCAGTTTTAGCTAATCATAAATTAGGGTTTGTTTGTGCATTCATGATCATCATCTTTCAAAATGAATGAGAAGAAAGTAATGCAAAAACCCTAAAACTCTAGTTTTCCTTTCTCTATAAAAGCAATTCAAAAGGTTTCGAATATTTTGAAAAGTACCAAAACTTTTGGATCCCAAATGGATTACAAGGGCCCCTAAATGTTTTCCAAATTATTTGTAAACCTCTGGTATTTTTGAAATGGTTCAAAATAGATTTACAAAAGCGAAAACAGAAAACAGAAAAAGGAAAAAGGGTTTTGCTAAAACAAATGGAGCCAGCAGCCAAAAAGGTTAGCCCATATCTTCTCCCCTTCTCTCTGCAGCTCCTGAGCAGAAGCTCGCGGTCCACCTGCAGCCCACCTAAGCCCACACCCGCATACCCCTTCGGCGTTTCTGTTCGTCATCTTCCTCGTCGCTAGCAAGCAGCTGCCTGGAGCACTACCGGCCGTTGATCCATGCCACCTGCGCATCGCTGTCCACTGTGCTCTGGAGGAGAATAAGACTGCCCCACGTTGTTTCCTCTTCCCCTCAACCTCTCTCTTCCCCAGCGCTCTCCCTCGCTCTCTTTTTCACCAGCGCCGAACCCTAGCTCCGCAGATGCCACACCGCCCTGCCGTCTCCTTCTGCCCCAAGCCGAGCTGATGATCCCTGGAGCTCTGCCTTGTTGCCAGCTTCATCTCCATGGAAGGAAACAGACCGGGATGCTCCCAGACGCCCGCAGCGAGCGCATCTTCTTTGACACTGATGAGCTCCATCGCTCGCCTCACCGTCGCTCTGAGCCCAGCCTCGTCTCACCGTTGTCCCCAGCCACTTCAGGTTGAGCCCCTGGTGCTCCAGCACCCTTCCCCCGCCTTTCTTGCTTGCTGTATCCGCCGCTCGTCGTCGATCTACTAGCCCTACCGCTGCCGCTCGTCCTAGCCCTAGATCCGGTGACCCAAACCTAGCGGTACCACTCCTGGATGGTTCAGCGCGAAGCCCCAATTCGAACCATATGCCCATACGCACGCGTGTGCTCGAAAGCGTCGGCACCAATGACCATCTGCAGGTGGCCGACGACGTGATGTCATGGTGACGTCATGCCAACGTGGCTGTGGGTCCCCGGTTGACCCCTGAAAGCCACGGTGGCAACCGACGTGGCCCCGAGCCCAGCTGTCAGTGACACTGGCTAGCTCAGGTTTGGGTGAGAAAAGTAATAGATGCTCGTGCCGACGTCACCCTTGTGTCACTCTGACGCAATAAATGTTTTATATTGTTTTAAATAATTCCAGAAATTGATTAAATAATCCAAAAATTCATATATAATTATTTATAAGTCAAAAAAAATATGTATAATATATCGAAATGTTCAGAAAAATGAGATCTACACAATAGCATCAAAATCATGCATTGTTCAACAACTTCAACGGCAATTTTAATTAGAAGAATCAACTGAACCCCGTAGGTGATTTCGGGTCACTCCTATATTAGGGTTTGTATCCCTCGAATGCCGCTTAAATTGCCAAGCATGCTTTAGGGTCTCAATTAAATACATTTTAACTTGTCAAGTTATCTTCCTTGCTTGAGCATTGCATCGATGCCATGTGTTGATTGTTTCCCCCTTTCTTGTCGGTGTTTGCTTCTTCCTAGTAGAATACGATATCAAGATCGAGATCGAAGACCGAGGTTAACACCATCTAAGATCGACGAACAATACTTGATCAACTACAGTCAAGTCAAGTACAAGATATCTGAAGATCTGCTTTTTGGTTATCAACAGGCAAAGGCAAGCATAACCCCACCATTATACAATCCTAAGGTTTCGAAAGCATTTCAATTCTTGCCATAATGCATACGATTCTACTATGGTCTTTTGTCAATAGATAGAGTATCCTATCTGTTGCATTACTCCCTTCAGCTTATATTACCTAATCCACTACTCTTAGCATAACTAGGTTTGGCTTGTGTGCACTGCTAGAGCTTATATGTGTCTTGCTTAGCCATGCTTAGTTGTCACCTGTCGGTGCTGGTTCATCCATATGATGTATCAGATGCAGAGAATCTAGTATGACAGGAGAATGAGGTATACTAATGAGGTGAGATTAGTGGTAAAGGTTAAACATGCTAAGGCTTGTATGGGAGGCCACAGTGGGATGTGGTTTTTGTAGTCCCATGCTCGCCACCACTAGGAACCAAGTTCTTGCCTTTGGAGCCGAGACGAGCGTACAGCCACACGGGGCCTGGAAAACCTCACGTGTAACTAACTTGCCTAGTAGATTCCATGAGTCACATTGTTTGGGTGTTCCATTCGACATATGCATAGAAAACAATTTGAATTATTTGGCGGGTGAAGGTGCATCATAACAGGTAGGTAAGCATGGTCGGGGTTGCTTGAGGCAGTTCCTCTGGTAAACTAACCTCGCCCACATCTCTAGGGACCGGCTTCAGGACTTGACCTATTACGGCGGAACCATCCTTAGGGCGTGACTCATGGTCTCGGCAAAAGCAAGGTAAATGTAGTGTCTAACCACCCTCTGCCAGCCTTCCAAGGAAGAGGGCTAATGATTCTGGCATTAAGAGTCGGTTAGTACGTGTGGGTGAAGTTGTACACCCCTATAGGGTTAAATCTTTTCGAAAATCCATGTTCAAGGTTATGAATGCTCGGTGACTGAATTCTAAGATCATAGAGAACATTAACCTAATCGAACTTGGAGGTTTCAACATGTTCTTAAGGATTCTTTCTCATGGGTACGAGGGGGCGATCCTAGTTGATAGGTGATGGTGATGATTTGGTGGATATCAAAAGATGATGATCAATTCTTTGGAGATGTCGCTCTCCTATCCCCTTTTAAAATATTCTGATGAGACGAGCTTCTTCTCCCTTTTGTTTTATAAACAAAGATGGATTTATGCAAAACAACCCCACCAACCATAAGTCTTGCGGAGTACACCCTGTACTCACCCTTGCTTTGTTGATACTTTTGTATCAGAATAAGTGTTCCCCTGAAGATGAGTTTGGTATGACATCAACATCAATGAGTAGCTTGGGGTTCCTAGTCGGTAGCCTAGAATCTATGGGCTGGGATGTCATTGTTATGCTTCAAGCTTCTTAGGCCATTTCTTAAGTTTGCTATACTTAATAGCATAATTTTCCTTCCGTTGTTTGATGTTTGTGGTCCGTGACCTCTTCTTGTAATATTTTGGTTCTTCGCTCAGTTATGAGCTTGCGGTAATAATTTTTGTGTCACAGGGTTATTGTTGTGTTACTTATTTCTCACTAGATATCCTCGAGCTCTAGGTTAAGCTTATGTCAGGATAAGGTCTGGGATTTGTTTAACCCTGATCCCGGGGGTGTTACAGCACCCGATCATAGTAGTCAATGAAGCACCTCTTTCCAACATACTCAACAATCCAGAAGCCACATGACGTGTATCTCTATGGGGCATCGAGCTATCCCTAGTGACATCACATACGAAAAACGTAAAACAATTAAGCCTCAGGTTTCTCCCGGCTTTATCACCGAGTGGACATAATTAAAGAACATTTCATGATATCTAGTGTTTCTTGTGTTAGATAACAATGCCAAATATTATTTAATTGTGTGTTTAGTGGTGCAGAATACTTTTCCACCCAAATGCTGCTAAACCAGAGTTTTGGGGGGCGGATTATTCGTCCCTACCAAGGGCCGGATTATCTGCCCTGCCTGGTTCATCAAAGCCACCAAGGCGCATCACACAGAAGGGGGCGGTGTTTTCCTCGGATTAACCGGACAGGGCCGGAGATTTTGCCAGGGCCAGATAATCTGCCCTACCATGGGGCCGGATAATCCCCCCAGGGCATTTTCCAAAAGCCACCGAGGCGCGTCACGTAAAAGGGGGGCAGAGTTTTCCTCGGATTAACCGGCTAGGGTCGGAGCTTTTGCCCAGGCCAGATAATCCGCCCCACCAGGGGGCTAGATAATCCGCCCCCCAGGAATTTTGTCAAAGGCAAACAAGGCACATCATGTAGAGTGGGGGTGGGCATTTGGTCTAGATTGTCTGATTTTGGGCCGGATGTTTGCCCTGGCCAGATAATCTGGCCCTCACTTACGACAGATAATCCAGCCCCTTTTTCTCCAACGGCTTGATCTTGGCAGGGGGTATGAATATTCCAATTTCTCCTCCTGTCAGACCTCTTGATTCATTCGAAAATGTGTAGAGCTATTGATTCTAATTCTCACGAGATCTCGACATTCAACCACCCAAAGTCTCCAAACTTTGGGGAATCGAAGGAGGAGGCCTCAATCTACTTCAACACCAATCAAGATCTTCAATTCCCATCCATTCACTTGGAGGATAATTGATCTAGTATTTCCTGTAAATATCTAGATATCTATTTTGGTTATTGATTAACTTGTTATTATGGCAGCTTGTTGTCATCACAGGAGCCTCCAATTAAGTTGTGGATGCGTGCCTTGCAAGTGTTGTAAAGGCACTGGTTCCCGCCTAGAAGGGTACCACATAGTGGAAGGTGGATTAGGCCTATGGTGGCGAGATCCATTGGAGAACAGGGTGAGGCCTTTTGTGGCATGGTGGTCTTAGTACCACCCACCCCTCCAACACAGACGTACTTCCCTTAACAAGGAAGGAACTACGGTAAAACAAATCCTGTGTCTCCTTGTGCTTCACTACGGTTACCTCGTTCCACTCTCCTTGCCTTTACTCGCTTAGTAGTTAGATTGACATATAGGGAAATTCTTCTTAGTTGCTTATCTAATTGACATATAGGAGCCTCCAATTCTTCTTTTTACCTTTGTGTTAAGCCTAAAATTGAAAAATAACAAAAATAATTTGGTGTAGAACCTCTTCACCCTCCCTCTAGGTTCCCATACAACCCATTTCAATTGGTATCAGATCCTCGACTCCTTATTCCGGCTTTGCCGCCTAAGAGAGTACGGGTACTAAGGAAGATGGTAGTGAGGCTGGGAGTAAAGTCACCATGGATGATCTCAAGTCCTTGGAAACAAGCTTGATTAAAACCGTGGAGACCCAAATGCAAGAGATGCGTGAAATAATAGAGCATCTCACTCCACCCATAGCGTCTCCTCCATCTTCCACTAAGGCCACAACTCCTATATCTAAGGACAAAGCTATGGCTAACTCCGAAGAAAAGGAGTTGGAGGGATAAGATAAAAACAAGGGTTCCTCTTCCAAAAATGGAAGTGGTAAGGAGGACTATAGTGAGGTTTTTCACTTATATTCACCCGATCCACCAATCCCTCACCCTCATATAAACAACATGGGTGATCCACCCAAGCTTACTGCATCTTCCTTTAATCAATGGCAATTTTTGATGAAATCTCATGTGTGCAGTTCGTCCATTGAGTTATGGAGGATCATTGAAGGTGGCCTCCACATTAGGGATCCAAACAACTTGACAAGGAGAGAAGTTGTTGATGGTCAACTCAATATGATAGCTTTGCACATGATTCATCCCGGTGTGGTTCCCAAGGACATGCCACACATTGAACATTTCAGCACCGCTAAGGAAGCTTGGGAAGCCCTCGCCAACTTATTCATTGGAAATGAAGCATGAGAAGAAATAAGTATGATTCTCTAAGCAATGAAGCTGAAGGGTTCTATATGTTGGATGGTGAGGACCACAAAGATATGTATAGAAGACTCAAGGGCATTGCCACCACCATTAGAATGCATGGTGCCACACATGTTGATGATACATGGATCAAGAGGAAATATGTAAGTGCACTTATGCCATTTAAGACCACAGATTTGAAGAGCTTACAAGGTAGACAGAACTATCACCAAATGACTTCCAACAAAGTGATGCAAGAAATGGCTGCATTCAAAGTTGTGAAAAAGAACACTGAAGACGCTCGTGCTCGAGCAATTGGAATGCAAAAAGGTGTGAATGTTGCTTTGAAGGCCAATGCCATTGATCAAGAAGAAGATGGTAGAAGCCTTGACATAGTTGCCATGAGCTGTCCCGAGGAGGTTAAGCGTGCTCATGGTGAGTACATGGCGTTCTACGCAAGAAACTTTTGGAAATACCCGGCCAAAGAAAAATATGAACTTGAGCACAAGAATGGGTCAAGTGGAAGGAAATAAAATGGTCCAAAACTAGGTCATGTTACAATTGTGGAGACTATTTGCATTTCGTAGCTGAGTGGCCCTATCAAAGTAGAGAAGATCATGGAGGAAGACTTGTTCTCAATGAGAAGTCAAAGGCTCCTCGCAAGAAGCCATTTAACAAGAAGAATGTTTCCTACAAGAAGCAACCAAAGATTGTGTTGGTAGCCCAATAGGAGTATTCGTCTACAAGCGAGGATGAGGAAGGTGATGACAGTTCAAGAGAGGTGTCTGCTGATACATTGCAAATGTATCTATAATTTTTGATACTCCATGCTTGGTTTTATCCACTTTATTGTGTTTTGTCCACACTTTGGAGTACTTTTCATATGATTTCTTGGACTAACCTATTAACAAGAGCCACAGTGTCAGCTGCCTGTTTTCTGTTGTTTTTGGTTCCAGGAAACTCAGAAAATGAATATTCTCGGAATTGGACGGGACAAAAGCCAAAGTGCCTATTTTTCCAGAAGACTCCAGGAGCCAGAATACGAGACGGAGGAGGGCCAGGGGCTGGCCACACCTCCCCCAGGCGCGGGCTAGGCCTGGCCGCGCCAGGGCATGGTGTGGTGGCCCCAGGCACCCCCTCGGTCTCCCTCTTCGCCTATAAGAAGCCTTCTAACCTAAAAACTCCGGGGGGTTCGACGTTTTTCCAGAAGGAGTTCTGCTCCGCTGCCACCACCAGATTCCACGAAACAGCACCAGAAACTCCGTTCTGGCACCCTGCGGGGACGGGGAATTGGAGGAGATCATTGCCATCATCATCACCATCGCTTCTCCATCGACCATCCATGTTTCCCCCATCTATGAGTAAGTAATCCCCCGCTGTAGGCTATGGGGATGGTAGGGATTGGATGAGATCGTTCATGTAATGGCATCAGATTGTTAGGGCATGGTGCCTAGTATCTTTTATTAGTGCTTTATGACTTTGTTGTGACTTGTTGTGCTTAATGCTTGTCACTAGGGCCCGAGTGCCATGATTTTAGATCTGAACATGTTATTGATTCATTATGATAGTATTGTTTTTGGTCTTATCTGCAAGTTGTATACACACGTTGATGTCCGGAACCTATGGCCCCGAAGTGACAGAAATCGAGATAACCGGAAGGGAATGGCTTTGATGTGAGGATCACATGTGTTCACGGAGTGTTAATGCTTTGCTCCGGTGCTCTATTAAAAGGAGCACCTTAATTGCCAGTAGTTCCCTAGAGGCCCCGCTGCAAACGGGCTGGCAGGACAAAAGATGTTGTGCAAGTTCTCATTGCGAGCACATATGACTATATATGGAACACATGCCTAGGATTATCTAGTACTTGGATGCTTTATCTTATTTATATGCAATTGCCCTATGTTCTGATTGCTATGTGAATTGTCTTGTCCATGCAACGCCCGTCCATCCATCCCTATGCCTACCGCACTCGAATCCCACTGTTTACTGCTTTTGTTACTACTGTCTTTGCTTTACTACTGCTGTTACTTTGCTATTCCTACTACAAAACTGTTGCTACTGATAAACTGCTGTGAGCAAGATTGTTTCCAGGTGCAGCTGAATTGACAACTCAGTTGTTAAGGCTTATAAATATTCTTTGGCTCCCCTTGTGTCGAATCAATAAATTGGGTTTCACTTCCCTCAAAAATACTGCGATATACCCCCTATACTTGTGGGTCATCAAGACTATTTTCTGGGGCCATTGCCGGGGATCATAGCTTTATTTATCAAGTCCACTTGGAATCACTATTGTTCAAGCTAAGTTTATTTTCTCCTTGTTTGCTTGTTTCTTTATCAAAAATACAAAAAAAGCAGTTCCTACTCTAGTTGTTATTTTCTTTGGTCTGTTGTTGTCTTGTGTTATCATGCTTGTTGTCAATGGTTGGTTTCTTTGAAATTGAAGCTTATTGGCAAGGTGGGTTCATGGAAGATCAAAAATATTATTATAAGGAACACCGCTTGTCACAAAAAGGGAAACACTTATGGGAACAAATTGATAGATTGTATACCATTGCTAGAAACGTGTGCTCTACTCATAATGTTACTTATTGCTGTGATGAATCTTGTTGCAGAAAGAGGTATAAACACCTCCCTTTTCAATGTGAGTATAATGATAATGATACCATATCTTCCTATGCTAAAGGAATTTATGACTTTTATGATGCGGAACAAATTGAAGAATTTATTGCTTGCAAGGGTGCTTTTGAACTTGCTAGTTTGCTTGAAAATATTGATGATTCACCTTACAAATATGAGGTTTATGGTATACTTAAATTTTGCTTTGATAATTACAAGGATGAAAATGCCTATATTCTTGAATATTTTAATAGATGCTTTCCACAAATGGAAAAGACTAATGCCTTGAAGGATACTATGGAAGAAGAAATCGATGAACCTGAAATCTCATTAGATGAAAAAGAGGAGGAGAGTGATGAACAAAAGGAGGAAGAATGGATTAGCTACCCATGCCTACCTTCTAATGAGAGTAACTCTTTATCCCTTACATTATTTGATTGTCCTCCATTCTTACTAAAGGAGAATGAATGTTATGTTCCTGAGGTTTCTTTTGAAAATGTTTATAATAAAGCTCTAGTGCTTGTAGATCATGAAGATCATGCTTTATGTGATAGTTATATTGTTGAGTTTATTCATGAGGCTACTGAAAATTATTATGAGAGAGGAAAATATGGTTGTAGAAGTTTTCATGGTATTGAAACACATCTCTATGTGCTGAAAGTTTTGAAGTTACTCTTGTTTTATCTTCCTATGCCTGTCACTTTGTTCTTTGCGAATTTATTTGCATACATGATTCCTATGCATAGGAAGTGGGTTAGACTTAAATGTGTTTTGAATTTGCTTCTTGATGCTCTATTTTACTTCAACTCTTATTTCTTATGAGAGCATCCTCTCAAACTATTATGCCTGAAGATGATAATATGTCTATTATTCTTGGGAGACCTTTTCTTAAACACTACAAGAGTTGTTATTAATTGTAATCAAGGGAAGGTGACCTTCAATGTTAATGACGAGGAACATACTGTCTATTTACCCAAGAAGATTGAAAGGAATTATGGTTTGAATTCAATTGAACATGTTGAGGGCATTCAAGTTGGAGAAATATATTGTCCCATACCAAGAGAAAAATTTGAAACTATTATGATTGGGACCATTGCTATCAAGGTTGAGGTAACATAATCATTAGTGGAATACAAAGTTTTGTCTCATATGAAATTGTTTTGGTAGAAATACCTGATCAACCTTGTTAACAAAAGGATTTCATTGAACAAAACAATGTTTTCACTATGATTATCTCTGTTTACTTCTATTCTATCCATTTTAGTTTTTGCTTATGCCTAACTTAAAGGCGTTAAAGAAAAGTACTTATTGGGAGATAACCCAAAAGTTTTAGATGAGCCTTGGAAGTTATTACCTCTGTAATAACCGCTCCTTATCCTTTTTTATTTGCTTTTTGTGCCAAGAGTAACCTCTAATGAGAGAGAAGTAATGATTGGGAAAGTTGCTGTCTCGAAACAGATTTCTGTGCTTCACCGTAAAAATTCGTGTAAAATCTCTGAACGTCTTTTTGAGGCGTGAATTTTTTTGCTTCTGCCCCAGGTTGTTATCTAACTTTCGTTAGTTCAACACTTTTTGATTTTGAGCAACAGAAGGTCTTAGAAACAAATTCGTCTTTACCTGCTGGTCTGTTTTGACAAATTTCTGCCATTTTCTGCATTTGCTTCTTGTTGGTTCCTTTTTGAGTTCTTTTGGGGAATTGAGCTTTTTGAGGGAAGTGCTACAGTAGCTTGTGTTTAATGGAAGTTTTATTGGTGTTGAAACTGAACCTTAAAGTCTTATTATCTTGAGTGCACTAATGTTGCTAATAAAGATTGTGTGAAGTTTTTTGTATGAAGGAAAAATTTCAAGTGTATGGTAGGAATGAGTAATGAGATGAAGGATGGACTAAATCTCAAGCTTGGGGATGCCATGCGTGTCACCCCAAGAAATATCCAAGAAGTACAAGCGTCAAAGCTTGGGGATGCCCAAGGCATCCCCTTCTTCATCAATAAAAAATTCCAGGTTTCTTCCAAACACTTCATTTTTATTGTTTCATGCATAATTGTGTTGTACTTGGAGCGTCTTCTTTTTCGTTTTTGTTTTGGTTTTTTGTTTGCTTTGTTTTCTTAGTTTTCTGAATAAATTGGTTGGACGCCCTCTTTCATACTTTGGTGTTCAAATAGTTTGGTTTGGTTTGGAAAAGAGTAGGAAAGTTCGTGCTTATGTGGTAAAAAGAGCTCGTTTTTGACTGTGGCCTATGCTTTGTCATGCCATGCTTGATATTGTTTTGGCTTTATGCTTAGTATTCTTTGCTGTAGAATGACTTGTTGTAAACAATTGAGATTGCTTAATGTGCCTTGGATGAATCATGCGTTGTTTTAGCATATTAAAGCATAGTATAGTGGTATTCTCCTTTGATGCTTTATTTGGATTGACTTGGCACATGCTCACACCATCTTATAACTATCCCAAGTCACCATAAGCCTTTATGATAATTTAGTTTTCAACTTGTAGTATCACTTTATGCTTTGATTAATGATGTTTTGTCGCTCTGCATGATTATGGCCATTATTGCTCTCTCGTTTGTCACTCCCTTACTATTGCTAGACTTCACTTACACTGAGTGTTTTACTCATGTTTCCAACTCCCTTAAACCAAATATTGCCAAAGTGTCCACCATACCTACCTATTAGCATCATTTGCTACTTCCGTGCATATTCAACATGCCTTGTTTTCTTCCGAATAAAATGTTTGCTTGTTATGAGAAAATTAGTTAGTAAAGCTCTCACGAACTTGATGGAACACTTTATTTCCTGCACTTAATAAACCTGAACCATTGTGAACTCTCCATGAAAGTTATATGCTTGCTAATTATAGGCTGGGGATTAGCAGAACCGTGCTATCACGAGGAACACTTTCAACACTCGTAAATATATACCAAGTTGATACCTTGCTCTTTTGTTTGCGGATGTCATCGGTGTGAAATAAAAGGGGAGCTTGTAAGTCCATGGAGTTATGTATGTATGTTAGAGAAACGCCTGGGCCGCTGGTCTAATCCATGCTGACATGGTGGAAACCTGCAGCGTGACCATAATGATATCTATGAAGCATTCTTCTTATAAAAGAGAGAGAGAGATAGCTATTGAAAAAAGGGAGATTTATTAAAAGAGGAAAGAGAGAAAAAAGCACCATTTTCCCATGGTAAATAAGAAGATTGCTGAGATACTCATTGTCTGCTTGCCTTGTCATTTTGATATGGGGATTCTTCCATATCATCGGGCAAGGGGTACCCCGTTGGCGGTTCTCAATGATACGCACATACTTACGATGACAAGAACTTACCGGTAACTAAAGTTGAGTAGCATGAGGAGCGACCCTCGTACTCAAGGGACTTGGGATTTTCAGTTTATAGTCTGTCAAGCATATAACTCAGATTGGACCTCACTTTCACCTTAACCACATTAAAGATGCTTATGACAGGGGCAATGAGAGCTCAAAGCTAATGAGTACCATACTTTCAGCATTTGGAAGCCTTTCAAACTTTTCAAAACCTGTTCATTTCCTTGTTGAGTCTCCACACATTCTATGAGCACTTTCTTGAGAGCATAGTGGCCATTCTTAGTTCTATGTGCATTGTCCCAAGACTTTTTGATTGATGCATACCTTGATATTGCTTGTTTTAAACTATTTGTATCTAGTCACTCTTGTAAATTTTGATGGTGTCCTATGCATTTATGTTTGCTACTCTATGAGGGACAAGCTAAATGCCACTATGCCATGTTTTCTTTATGTGAAACAAACAAACGTCTTGCAAAGCATTGCTATTCATGAATCTTTTGTTTGTGCCTTTTCATGTTGCATCATAGTTTCTTTGTCTTATTGCTAGAACTTTGTCCTTCATGTTATGATTGAAGTACTATGATCCCAACTTTGAATGTTTTACAAGTACTTTGGTCAAGTTATGATGGTGCATGTCACCTCAAAAATTATTCTTTCCTTTTATCACTTACCTACTCGAGGAAGAGCAGGAGTTAAGCTTGGGGGTGTTGATACATTGCAAATGTATCTATAATTTTTGATGCTCCATGCTTGGTTTTATCCACTTTCTTCTGTTGTGTCCACACTTTGGAGTACTTTTCATATGATTTCTTGGACTAACCTATTAACAAGAGCCACAGTGCCAGATGTCTGTTTTCTACTGTTTTTGGTTCCAGGAAAGTCAGAAAATGAATATTCTCGGAATTGGACGGGACAAAAGCCAAAGTGCCTATTTTTCTAGAAGACTCCAGGAGCCAGAATACGAGACGGAGGAGGGCCAGGGGTTGGCCACACCTCCCCCAGGCGCGGGCTAGGCCTGGCCGCGCCAGGGCATGGTGTGGTGGCCCCAGGCACCCCCTCGGTCTCCCTCTTCGCCTATAAGAAGCCTTCTAACCTAAAAACTCCGGGGGGTTCGACGTTTTTCTAGAAGGAGTTCTGCTCCGCCGCCACCACCAGATTCCACGAAACAGCACCAGAAACTCCGTTCTGGCACCCTGCGGGGACGGGGAATTGGAGGAGATCATTGCCATCATCATCACCATCGCTTCTCCATCGACCATCCATGTTTCCCCCATCTATGAGTAAGTAATCCCCCGCTGTAGGCTATGGGGATGGTAGGGATTGGATGAGATCGTTCATGTAATGGCATCAGATTGTTAGGGCATGGTGCCTAGTATCTTTTATTAGTGCTTTATGACTTTGTTGTGACTTGTTGTGCTTAATGCTTGTCACTAGGGCCCGAGTGCCATGATTTCAGATCTGAACATGTTATTGATTCATTATGATAGTATTGTTTTTGGTCTTATCTGCAAGTTGTATACACACGTTGATGTCCGGAACCTATGGCCCCGAAGTGACAGAAATCGGGATAACCGGAAGGGAATGGCTTTGATGTGAGGATCACATGTGTTCACGGAGTGTTAATGCTTTGCTCTGGTGCTCTATTAAAAGGAGCACCTTAATTGCAAGTAGTTCCCTAGAGGCCCCGCTGCAAATGGGCTGGCACGACAAAAGATGTTGTGCAAGTTCTCATTGCGAGCACGTATGACTATATATGGAACACATGCCTAGGATTATCTAGTACTTGGATGCTTTATCTTATTTATCTGCAATTGCCCTATGTTCTGATTGCTATGTGAATTGTCTTGTCCATGCAACGCCCGTCCATCCATCCCTATGCCTACCGCACTCGAATCCCACTGTTTACTGCTTTTGTTACTACTGTCTTTGCTTTACTACTGCTGTTACTTTGCTATTCCTACTACAAAACTGTTGCTACTGATAAACTGCTGTGAGCAAGATTGTTTCTAGGTGCAGCTGAATTGACAACTCAGTTGTTAAGGCTTATAAATATTCTTTGGCTCCCCTTGTGTCGAATCAATAAATTGGGTTTCACTTCCCTCGAAAATACTGCGATACACCCCCTATACTTGTGGGTCATCAGCTGCCATAGCCACTACATCTACACCAACCGTTTCGCTCTTCGATTCTCCAAATGAGAATGTCTTCAACAAGAATGTCACTTGTCACATGGCAAGAGGTTCCGAGGTATTAGCTTCCAACACTTCCTTACCTAAGACTACCATGAATGTTGATATGGATGATTCCACTAGTCTTAAGGTTAAGGAAGAAGTTATTGCCTTGGACTATTTTATGACTAACTTGCAAGGTGAATGCAAAATGCATTTTGAGGCTCTCATGAGTCAACTTGCTCACTCAGAAGAACTCCTTGAAGAAAAAGTCAGAATTTAAAGGGAGGATGCAATGGAAATAGCATCCTTGAAAAATTCTCTAGAAGAAGAAGAGATTCGGGCCTCTCTTGAAGAGAGGATTGAGTCAATTGAGGAGTCCAATGATGAACTTATGGACAAACTTGAAGGAATGGGATCATGCTATTGCTAAGGCAAAGAAGCTAAAAAGAGAGAAGATTGAATTTAGGGTTGCTCATGCTAGACTTTCCGAGAAGTTTGAGGCACTTGACATTGCTCACAAGGCATTGAGACCCTTGAATATAATTTAGTTTCGATTTGTGCCCTTGGTAAGATGAGTTTTACAGTTTTCATTGATGATGATATCATGGTACTCTTGTGGAGCAAGTCTCTCAAGGTCGCTTTTGTTGGGTACATAGAAAACGACTTGTATGTGGTGGAATTTTTGGGGAAAACCACTGCAGGTCCAATGTGCCTATTCGGAAAGGCTGATGTGGGTTGGCTATGGAATCGCTGGCTAGCTCATGTCAATATGAGAACTTTGCAAAGTCTTCACATAGGTGGCCACATCCTTGGACTAAAATAAAATATTTCCTTTGCCAAAGATCGTGTTTGTAGGGCTTGTGTTGAAGGAAACATGCATGACTCTCCCCATTAAAGAAAGGCAATCATATCATCAAAGAAAATCTTAGAGCTTCTTCATGTGGATCTCTTTGGTCCTCCATCTCATGCAAGTCTAGGTGGGAAGAAGTATTGCCTTATCATTGTTGATGACTATTCAAGGTACACATGGGTTTACTTCTCCAAGAAGAAAAGTGAAACTTAACAAACCGTCATATACTTTGCCAATTAGGTGCAACGTCAACACAATGTCCCTATATTGGCAATAAGAAGTGACAACGGCTCCGAGTTCAAGAACTACACCCTGAATGAATTCTTAAGTGAAGAGGGGATAAGACATCAATATTCCATTGCGTATACCCCTCAACAAAATGGTGTAGCCGAGAGGAAAAACCGGACTTTGATGGATATGGAAAGATCCATGTTGGCTGAATTCAAGTCACCATAAAACTTTTGGGCTGAAGCCATATCCACCCCTTGTCATTTTTCAAACCGGCTCTATCTCTGCAAGCTCTTGAACATGACTCCCTATGAGATACTTACCGGTAACAAGCCAAATGTTTGATGCTTCTAGGTATTTGGTTGTAAGTGTTTATTTCTCATTAAAGGAGTTCATTTATCTAAATACGAGTCTAAGGCTTTACAAGGCATTTTTGTTGGTTACGGTGTCGAATCCCACACTTAAAGAGTCTACAACAAGACCACCGGGATTGTTGTGGAATCTTGTAGTGTGGTGTTGATGACTGCAAGTGCACATATCGTTTGTAGCTAGTTTCGAAATAAAGATATCGATCCCACAGAGAGCAGGAGTCTGAAGTCTAATAACTCTTTAAATAAATATTACGATAGAAATGATAAATAAAGTTCTAAATAACAAGATAAAATGCGAGTATTGTGTAAAAGGGTGTTTTTGGGTTTTAGGTATAAGAGCAATAATAAAGTAAAGTAAAACAACTGAATACAGAAAGTAAATATCGCGTATGTAAGAGAGATTGGAACTGCAATAGGGAAAAAGTGTTCTTAGGGAGTAGCGAATACACCACTAGTATTATAAGGAGCTAAGATAAAGATTATCATCATGAACATTCTCAACTATGTATGTGTGGGAGGAACTCCATATTTGGACAAATAGGCAGCAACCGTTGCTCACATCATCCTCATAACCACAACAGTTAGCAATCGACATCAATCGAGTTACTACGCTATTAAGGGACTTAATACCGTAGGACGTATGCCATGGCATGGATAGTGTTCCGTGAGTTTCCTCGGTTTCCCAAGTTGATATGTAAGGGGTGCCAATAGCTTTATAGTCACTGTAAGTACTAGCATGCCTTTGTCTATCAACAAGTAGTTCCCTCCATCAAGTCCCCACGAGAGGCAAATATTGAGAGGTTGACTTCTCTCAACATCAAGATGTAGAAAATCTAACACATGGTCACAGTGATGAATATCATAATAGACTTTATCTTATTTCAATCTCATACTAGGGTTTCTCCATCTCCCCAAGAACTAATGATCTACTCAGACATGGAGGTAATCTACATCATGGCAATAACAACGAAATCTATCATAGATGAATAATACTTGTATAAATCCACAACGAGTATGGAAATTACAACAAGATCTAGACAAGATGTAGATGGGATGGATGGAGATGGTGGTGATGCAGCGGTGGATGATGAAGATCGATGCCTTAGCCTCCCGGATCTGCGCAGGGCGAAGATGGATCCCCGGTGGATGAGTTCCCCCTCTAGATGCCTTCTGGAGGTGAGGTTTCTGTGATTTCTGGGTGTTCTGTATATCGTATCCTTGATCAAGTTGCACGGGGTGAAACTATTTGAGGAGGAGGAGGCGGCCCCAACTATATGGCCAGAGCTATGATACGTTGCAAACGTATCTATAATTTTTGATGTTCCATGCTTGTTTTATATCTACTTTCTTATGTTTTGTCCACACTTTGGAGTATTTTTACACATTTTCTGGAACTAACCTATTAACAAGATGCCATAGTGCCAGTTGCCTGTTTTCTGCTGTTTTTGGTTTCAGAAAATCTAGTAAGGAAATATTCTCGGAATTGGATCGGACAAAAGCCCAAGTCAATATTTCACTAGAAGGAACACAGAGTTCGGAGGGGAGACAAAGCGGGGAACCAGGGCGGCCACACCCTTGGGTGGCGCGGCCAGCCCTAGCCACGCTACCAGGGGGTGTGGGCCCCCTGGCGCTCCACCGACCTTGCCCCTTTGCCTATATATTGTTTCCAGGACGAAAACCCTAAGTACCCGATCAAAATTCCATGAAAGAGTGTGTAGCCGCCGCCATCTCCATCCCTAGATCGGGAGGGATCTGAAGCTCTTCCTGGCACCCTGCCGGAGGGGAGAGATCATCCTGGAGGCCTTCTTTGTGGAATTTTGATCCCTGGACTACGAGTCCATGTAGTATCTAGATGGTTGGTTCTTCTCCTTTGTGCCACCATGTTTAGATCTTGTGAGCTCCGTTCATGATCAAGATCATCTATTTGTAATCATATATGTTGTGTTTGCGGGGATCTGATGGATATTGAGATGCTATTTTAGATTGATTATTGATTCTATCATGTCTATGTTATTTATGATCTTGCATGCTTTCTGTTGTTAGTCTATCTTGGCCGAGTAGATGCTAGCAACTCCAAGAGGGAGTATTTATGCTCGATAGTGGGTTCATGCCTCTAGTAATCTGGGGAAGTGACAGAAATCTCTAAGATACTAGATGTGCTGTTGCTACTAGGGAGAAAACAGCAATCCTTTGTTCATAGAACAATCATATTGTTTACTTTACACACTTTGCTTAATGCAATTATCTGTTGCTTGCAACTTAATACTGGAGGGGGTTCGGATGATAACCTGAAGGTGGATTATTAGTCATAGATGTAGTTGGATTAAGGTCTATGTATAATGTTGTAATGCCCAATCAAATCTCATAGGAGTCAAGATGATTAGTATATGCATGTATGCTTTCTCGATGTTTGTCAATTTCCCCGCTATAATTTGTTCATCCAACATGTCATTTATCTTAAGGAGAATCACCTCTAGTGAACTATGGACCCTGGTCCATTCTTTTTGTTGGGTCCGCAGCATAGAAAACAAAAATTTCCCTATGGTGTGAACTACACGCCAAGATCTATCTACTAGGTACAAAGCAACGGGTGGACATACATCCAATAAGAACTTACCCTTGAAGACAACGAGTTTTGTTAACGAATAGGAACTCGTGGTTGATGTAGTCGTACACTTGTCGATCTCAAGATCGTGAGGAAGTCCGAGCGCCGCAACTCAGCAGCGCATCCGTACTCGCACACACGTTCAAGCCACCGGACAACCTCCACCTCCTCGCTCCAGCGATCTAGTGGAAGCAGCAACTCCTTCCAGACGAAATGCCACCGGGAACATGTATCTCGCTAATCCGAGACCGTGGGGGAATAATTCTAGAGGGGGAGAGAGATCCTTCACAAGGAGGTGTGAGGATGAAGGAGGGAATGGGTGGCCTTTTATAGGAGGAGGGGGGGTGCCCCCTCTCTCCATGGCCGGCGCATGGGGGGTGACCCCTCACCTCCCCCATTCATGTGGTGGTAACCCCTCTACATTAAAATGCCTCTTCACATTCCCTTTTAAAGTCTCCACTTTAAATGCATTAAATTTCTCCAAATTTAATGCTCTCTCATTTAATAAAACTATTTTATTAAATTTATTCAGAATTTTGTTAATTACTTTAATTAACAAACATTCACATATAGCCCCTTGCAATATTTCAATATCACATGCAGAACCACTTTCTGCAATTTCACTCGAAACAATTTCCGGTTTCTATTGAAACAATTCCTGTGCTTTGCAATTCTTTCGTCTGAAACATATGTGCTCCAAAATGGTGTCCGGTAACTCTTAAGTGTGCCACCCTATGGTTCGCGAATAATGCAGACATGATCGAGACCCTTCTCCGATCAATAATCAGCAGCGGGACCTGGAGATCCGTACTGACTCCTACACATTCAACGATGACTTCTCTGATCGTGAGAACCTTTAACGCTTGTAACTAAATCCCTTTGTCTCTCGATATATTACATGTCCGAGATTCAATCATCGGTATCTCCATACCTAGTTTGATCTTGTTACCGACATGTACTCTTTTCTCGTTCCCGTGCTATAACATTCTAGTGATCACATCACTTGCTTGCAAGCTATCTTAATGTGATATCACCGAGAGGGCCCAGAGTATATCTATCCGTCATCAGGATTGACAAATTCCACTCTTGATCCATGAGCCTCAACATAACACCTTTGTAGTACTGAACCCATCTTTATAGTCACCCTGTTACGGTGTGACGTTTGATGTTATCAAGATACTCTTCCGGTGTTAGCAATTAACATGATCTCATGGTCTAAGGATAAAGATTACTTCGTATGATGTTATAGCAATATAAACATAATGACTTGATCGTAATGCTATACTTCGGATGAATGTTCATCACATCATTCCACCAATGGTGTGACCTTTTTATTAACAACATCCAATGTCCATGATCAGGAAACCTTGATCATCTTGTTAGTCAACAAGCTAGTCTATAAGAGAGGCATAACTAGGAACCCTTTTTGTTTATTAAACAAACATGTATTGATGTTTCTGATCAATACAATTCTAGCATGCAAAATAAACATCTATCATATATAAGGAATACATAATAACAACTTTATTATTGCCTCTTAGGGCATATTTCCTTCAGTCTCCCACTTGCACTAGAGACAATAATCTAGTTCACATAGTGATAAATCTAACACCCATGGAGTTCTGGTGTTGATCATGTTTTGCCCTAGAGAGAACTTTATTCAATGGATCTGCTACATTTAGGTCTGTGTGTACTTTACAAATCTTTATATCTCCATCCTTGACATGCTCACGGATGGAGTGAAACCGGCGCTTAATATGCTTGGAATTATTGTGAGACCTCGGTTCCTTTGCGTTGGCTATGGATCCATTATTGTCACAATAGATCACCATTGGATCCAACGCACTAGTAACCACACCTAGTTCCGTAATGAACTCTTTCATCCAAACCGCCTCCTGCACCGCTTCTGAAGTAGTAACATATTCCGCCTCCGGCATTGATCCAGCCACCACAGGTTGTTTGGAACTCCTCCAACTAACTGGTGCTCCGTTCAAGAGAAATACGTATCCAGATTGAGACTTAGAGTCATCCGGATCGGTGTCAAAGCTAGCATCGACACAACACTTAGTGACTAGCTCTTCTTCACCTTCGTATATAAGAAACATATCCTTAGAACTTCTCAAGTACTTCAGGATGTTCTTTACCGCTATCCAGTTTTCCGAACCTGGATCAGATAGGTACCTACTAGTCAAACTAATAGCATGTGCCACATCCGGTCTTGTACATAGCATGGCATACATAATAGAGCCTATGGCCGAGGCATAGGGGATCTTATCCATCATCTCTCTTTCTTCCGCCGTAGCCGGACTTTGAGTCTTACTCAATGTCTTGCCTTGCAACATAGGTAAGAACCCCTTCTTACTTTCGTCCATATTAAACTTCTTTAATATCTTATCAAGGTATGTACTCGGTGATAGCCAAATTAGGCGCCTTGATCTATCTCTATAGATTTTAATGCCTAATATATATGACGCTTCACCAAGGTCTTTCATCGAAAATTTGCTGTTTAGATAACTTTTAACACTGTTTAAAAGATCTATATCATTTCCAATCAATAATATGTCATCCACATATAATATTAGAAATGCCACATTGCTCTCACTCACTTTCTTGTAAATACAAGCCTCTCTATAAGTTTGGACAAATCCAAACTCTTTGATCACCTCATCAAAGTGGAGATTCCAACTCCGGGATGCTTGCTTCAGTCCATAGATGGATCGCTGAAGTTTGCATACCTTATTAACATCCTTAGGATCGAAAAAACTCTTAGGTTGTACCATATACAACTCTTCTTCAATATTACCATTGAGGAACGCAGTTTTGACATCCATCTGCCATATTTCATAATCGAAATATGCAGCAATTGCTAACATAATCCTAACCGACTTAAGCATCGCTACGGGAGAGAATGTCTCATCGTAGTCAACTCCTTGAATTTGTCGAAACCCCTTTGCGACAAGTCGAGCCTTATAGATGGTCACATTACCATCAGCATCAGTTTTTCTTTTGAAAATCCATTTATTCTCAACGGCCTTTCGATCGTGAGGTAAGTCCACCAAGTTCCAAACTTGGTTCTCGTACATGGATTCCATCTCGGATTTCATGGCTTCCAGCCATTTGTTGGAATCCGGGCTCATCATCGCTTCTTCATACGTCGCAGGGTCATCCATTTCATCAACCATGAAATTCACAACAGGATTGCCGTACAGTTCAGGAGCTACACGTCTCCTGCTTGACCTGCGAGGTTCGGTAGTGTCCTCTTTCGGAGTTTCATGATCATTATCATTAGCTCTCTCTTCATCAGGTGAAGTCAACTCCGAAACAACTTCCGTTGCTGTGCCACTCGCCATTCCATGAAGAGAAGGTTCAATAACCTCTTCGAGTTCTACCTTCCGACTACTCACACCTTTCGCGAGAAACTCCTTCTCAAGAAAGGATCCATTCTTGGCAACAAAAACCTTGCCCTCGGATCTGTGATAGAAGGTATACCCAATTGTTTCCTTAGGGTATCCTATGAAGACGCATTTTTCCGCTTTGGGTTCGAGTTTATCTGGTTGATGTTTCTTCACATAAACATCGCATCCCCAAACTTTAAGAAATGACAGCTTAGGTATGTTTCCAAACCATAATTCATACGGTGTCGTTTCAACGGATTTAGATGGTGCCCGATTTAAAGTGAATGCAGCTGTTTCCAGTGCATAACCCCAAAATGACAGTGGCAAGTCAGTCAGAGACATCATAGATCGAACCATATATAATAAGGTACGACTACGATGTTCTGACACACCATTACGTTGTGGTGTTCCGGCAGGCGTGAGTTGTGAAACTATTCCACACTCTTTCATGTGTGTGCTAAACTCGTAACTTAGATACTCTCCTCCATGGTCAGACCGTAGAAATTTGATCTTTCTATTACGATGATTTTCCACTTCATTCTGAAATTCCTTGAACTTCTCAAAAGTTTCAGACTTGTGTTTCATCAAATAGATATACCCGTATCTACTCAAATCATCCGTGAAAGTAACAAAATAACGATATCCACCTCGCGCCGACACACTCATTGGTCCACACACATCAGTATGTATGATTTCCAATAGATCTGTCGCCCGTTCCATTGAACCGAAAAACGACGTTCTAGTCATCTTGCCCATAAGGCATGGCTCACATGTATCAAATGATTCAAAATCAAGTGATTCCAAAAGTCCATCAGAATGGAGTTTCTTCATGCGTTTAACGCCAATATGACCTAGACGGCAATGCCACATATATGTAGACATATCATCATCAAGTTTAATCTTTTTAGTGTTAACATTATGAATGTGTGTAATATTACTATCGAGATCCATCAGAAATAAACCATTCAACATAGGTGCATGACCATAAAAGATATCACTCTCATAAATCGAACAACCATTGTTTTTAGATTTAAAGGAATGACCACTTTGCATCAAACATGATCCAGATACAATGTTCATGCTCAGTGCAGGCACTAAATAACGATTATTTAGGTTTATAACTAATCTCGATGGCAAATGGAGAGGTAGCGTCCCGACGGCGATCACATCAACTTTTGATCCATTGCTGACCCGCATCCTAACCTCATCCCTTGCTACTTGTCGCTTGTTCCGTAGCCCCTGAACCGAGTTACATATATTAGCAACCGATCCCGTATCAAATACCCAGGTGCTACTGCGAGTACTAGTCAAGTACACATCAATAACATGTATATCACATATACCTTTGTTTGCCTTGCCGGACTTCTTGTCCGCCAAATACTTGGGGCAGTTGCGCTTCCAATGGCCAGTACCCTTACAATAGTAGCACTCGGTGTCAGACTTAGGGCCAGCTCGGGGTATCTTTTTAGGCGTGGCAACAGACTTGCCACCCTTCTTTCCCTTGTGCTTGCCTTTCTTGTCTTTCTTGAAACCGGTGGTCCTATTGATCATCAACACTTGATGTTCTTTCTTAATCTCCACTTCTGCAGTCTTAAGCATTGACAGAAGCTCAGGAAGAGTCTTCTTCATGCCCTGCATATTATAGTTCATCACGAAGCTCTTGTAGCTATGTGGCAGAGATTGGAGAACACGATGTATGCCTAAGTCAATGGGAATCGTTATTCCCAAGTACACAAGCTTATCGGCGTACCCAGACATTTTGAGTACGTGCTCACTAACGGTGCTGTTTTCCTCCATCATGCAGCTAAAGAACTTTTCTGTCATTATAACTCTCTACGACAGCATGGGTATCGAAAATGATTTTCAATTCTCCCATGGTATCAAAGGCATTGCCATTTTCGAAACGCTTTTGAAGTTCTGGCTCTAGCCCATACAGTATGCCGCAATGAACTAAGTTGTGGTCCTCCTGATGAGTCACATAGACATTCTTTTCCTCGTCAGGGGCATCAGGAGCTGGTGGGGGGCCTAGCGGTGCATCTAGCACATATTGCTTTTGTGCAGCAGTGAGGAGAATCCTCAAATTCATAGCCCAGTTGGTGAAGTTGCTACCATTCGCATCAAGTTTCTCTTTCTCCATGAACACATTGAAATTAAAAGCAGGTGGTGCCATCAACAACAGAATTTGTAAAGTTTATTTAGACTAAGTTTATGATAGATTGAGTTCAACTAATCCAAATTACTAATGAACTCCCACTCAAAAACGACATCCCTCGTGTCCATTTGGTGATTACATGAACCAAATCCACTACACCAAGTCCGATCATCACGTGAGTTAATATAGATTCAAAGGAGAGCATCTATATGGGCATCATATCAACTATATGACTCATGCTTAACCTTTTGGTCCGTGTTCCGAGGCCATGTCTGTACATGCTAGGCTCGCCAAGTAAGAACCTTAGTATTCACGTGTGTAAAACCGTCTTACACCCGTTCCTATGAAAGCGTAGATTCGAGTACACCCGATCATCACGTGATGTCTCGAAACACGATCCGCAGAACGGTGCATACTTAAGGAAGCACACATTTTTATCTTAATATCTAAATGAGGGATCATCTTATAATGCTACCAAAAGCGCCAAACTAGCAGTATAAGATGCAAACATCTAATGTGTAAAGTGAGATGATATGGTCCATGCATTTGATCTCTATCACTTGCATCGTGGTATGATCTCTATCATTCCTTTTTGTGTAAGGCCAAGGTCTATGGAACTTACATGTTGAGTGTGTTGTAAGAGTATCTATCATACATCTACTTACAACAATACCATATCAATATACTAGCCCAACAACGATCTAAACTAGACGCCTCTAATTTATCAATTGCAAGTTTTACGTGGCTTAGGTCTTTCGGAGATAGAACCGTTCTCACCTACGAACATGAACCACAACTAGGATGACTAAGTTATTAGAAACTTGTTGTAAATCATATATTGACTATAGTTGGAGAGACAGACACCCGCCAGCCACTTATGCAAAACAAGTTGCATGTCAGTCGTGGAACCGGTCTCATGTACGATGCCATGTAAGGTTGGTCTGGGCCGCTTCATCCCACTATGCCACCAATATCCAAAATACATAGAAGATGCAATAACATGATCATCATCGCCCACATATAAACATATCTGTACTACCCTTGTAAAGCACCTACGCATAGATCAGGCTCTGATACCACTGTTGGGTCCGCAACATAGAAAACAAAATTTTTCCTACGGTGTGAACTACATGCCAAGATCTATCTACTAGGTACAAAGCAACGGGTGGACATACATCCAACGAGAACTTACCCTCGAAGACAACAAGTTTTGTTAACGAGTAGGAACTCGTGGTTGATGTAGTCGTACACTTGCCAATCTCAAGATCGTGAGGAAGTTCGAGCGCCGCAACTCAGCAGCGCATCCGTACTCGCATACAAGTTCAAGCCACCGGACAACCTCCACTTCGTCGCTCCAGTGATCCAGCCGAAGCAGCAACTCCTTCCAGACGAAATGCCACCAGGAACATGTATCTCGCTAATCCGAGACCATGGGGGAATAATTCTAGAGGGGGTGAGAGATCCTTCACAAGGAGGTGTGAGGATGAAGGAGGGACTGGGTGGCCTTTTATAGGAGGAGGGGGGTGCCCCCTCTCTCCATGGTCGGCACATGGGGGGTGACCCCTCACCTCCCCCATTCATGTGGTGGTAATCCCTCCACATTATAATGCCTCTTCACATTCCCTTTTAAAGTCTCCACTTTAAATGCATTAAATTTCTCCAAATTTAATGCTCTCTCATTTAATAAAACTCTTTTATTAAATTTATTCAGAATTTTGTTAATTACTTTAATTAACAAACATTCACATATAGCCCCTTGCATTATTTCAATATCACATGCAGAACCACTTTCTGCAATTTCACCTGGAACAATTTCCGGTTTCTATTGAAACAATTCCCGCGCTTTACAATTCTTTCGTCTGAAACATATGTGCTCCAAAATGGTGTCCGGTAACTCTTAAGTGTGCCACCCTACGGTTCGCGAATAATGCAGACATGATCGAGACCCTTCTCCGATCAATAATCAGCAGCGGGACCTGGAGATCCGTACTGACTCCTACACATTCAACGATGAATTCTGTGATCGTGAGAACCTTTAATGCTTGTAACTAAATCCCTTTGTCTCTTGATATATTACATGTCCGAGATTCGATCATCGGTATCTCCATACCTAGTTTGATCTTGTTACCAACATGTACTCTTTTCTCGTTCCCATGATATAACATTCTAGTGATCACATCACTTGCTTGCAAGCTATCTTAATGTGATATCACCGAGAGGGACCAGAGTATATCTATCCGTCATCGGGATTGACAAATTCCACTCTTGATCCATGAGCCTCAGCATAACACCTTTGTAGTACTGAACCCATCTTTATAGTCACCCTGTTACGGTGTGACGTTTGATGTTATCAAGATACTCTTCCGGTGTTAGCAATTAACATGATCTCATGGTCTAAGGATAAAGATTACTTCGTATGATGTTATAGCAATATAAACATAATGACTTGATCATAATGCTATACTTCGGATGAATGTTCATCACATCATTCCACCAATGGTGTGACCTTGTTATTAACAACATCCAATGTCCATGATCAGGAAACCTTGATCATCTTGTTAATCAACAAGCTAGTCTATAAGAGAGGCATAACTAGGAACCCTTTTTGTTTATTAAAAACACATGTATTGATGTTTCCGATCAATACAATTCTAGCATGCAAAATAAACATCTATCATATATAAGGAATACATAATAACAACTTTATTATTGCCTCTCAGGGCATATTTCCTTCACTTTTACCATCAATCTACAATCTATTTACTGTTTTCTGTTTACTTTCTGCAAGCAATTACTATCTTCCACACAATATGTTTAATCCTTTGTTTTCAGGAAAACCGGTGAGATTGACAACCTCAATGTAAGTTGGGGGCAAAGTTCTGTGGTTGTGTTGTGCAAGATTCCAAGTTGGAAACAACACCTTGGAGGTGTTTCCTTGCTCCTACTGGTTCGGTAACCTTGATTTCATAACTGAGGGAAAACTTGCTGGTGTGCTCATCATACCTTCCTCTTGGGGTTCCCCAATGAGCTCGATACGTGTTGAGCCATCAAGCTCTTTTCTGGCGCTATTGCCGGGGAGTCAAGGACATCTTCACAAAGGGAGTCCCTCATAACCAATCTCTTTTACTTTGTTTTATTTGTTTTGCTTAGTTTATTTCTGCTTTCTTTGCTTATTTCTTTATCAAAAACACACAAAAATTAGTTGTACTGGTTTGTTTCTTTTTACCAAAAACACACAAAAAATTAGTTCTTTCTGTAAATTGTCACCTCGTTCTTTGCTCACCATGTTGATCCCTAAGTTCACCCTGAAAGACCTTTCAATAGGTAGTGGCTCTATAATTGGGAAAGATAATATTGAAGAATTCTTTAATCATGTTAGTAAGCATGAGGATATTGAGGATAGATCCCTAGCAGAACTCGCTCCAAATTATGAAATTGATGCAGCTTCTTTAGTTCACATGTTGGAAGCTAGGTTTGTTAACCTTAACCCCATAATGCAAGTAATGTTTTTTAAACTTAAAGATATTGAGGATACTGAAAAAAGAGATTTCATTTCGGAAACTTTGCTTAAGGAATTCTATGATGTTGCTAAATAAGCTAGAAAAGTATTTGATCGTTTTAATATGTTAGGCTCATGTGTACATGTTATTTGTACACGAGAAAAGATGGACAAAACCAAACCTAATAGGGAGGAAATTAAAATACCAATACCTTTTAAACTTGTAGGAATGCATGAAGCCTTAGAAAAGAATTTCGATTGGATTGTTCCTGAAAACCCATTTGATGAAAATAGTGACCCCAAGAGCATTGAGAGAGGATACTCTAGAACTTATTTCGATGAGATACCTTGCCTTGTCAAAGATATTTCTGGTATTGATCTTAATGCTTCTTCATTTGAGAATACTTGATTCTTTTCTTGCTTCGTATGCCTAGCTCAAAGGCGTTAAAGAAAAGCACTTATTGGGAGATAACCCAAATTTTGTTAGGAATCTTTTGTTGAGTCTTGGAAGTTATTACCTCTGTAATAACTGCTCCTTATCATTTTGTGTGGTTTTTGTGCCAAGAGTACCCTCTAATGAGAGAGAAGTAATGCTTGGGAAGGTTGCTGTTCCGAAACAGATTTTTGTGCTTCGCTGTAGAAATTCATGAAAAATCTCTGTACGTCGGTTTGAGATGTAATTTTTTGTGCTTATACCCCAGTTTGTTATCCAACTTTCGTTAGTTCAACACTTTTATATTTGAGCAACAAAAGGTCTTTGAAAAAATTGGTTTTTACCTGCTAGTCTGTTTTGACAGATTTCTGCCATTATTTGCATTTGCCTCTTAATCTCTTTCTCTTTGATCACTTGAACTTTTTAAAGGAAGTGCTACAGTTGCTTGTGTTTTAATGTAAGTTTTACTTGTGTTGAAACTGAACCAAAAGACTTATTATCTTGAGTACACTAATGTTGCTAATGAAGATTGTGTGAAGTTTTGTATGAAGGAAATTTTAAAGTGTAGGGAAGAGTAATGTGATAAGATGAAGTATGGACAAAAGCTCAAGCTTGGGGATGCCACCCGTGTCACCCCTAGAAAATATTCAAGAAGTACAAGCGTCAAAGCTTGGGGATGCCCAAGGCATCCCCTTCTTCATCAATAAAAATCTCAGGTTTCTTCCAAACACTTCATTTTTATTGTTTCATGCATAGTTGTGTTGTTGTTGGAGCGTCTTTGTTTTTTTTAGTTTTCGTTTTCTTAGTTTGCTTCAATAAATTGGTTGGACCCCCGTATTCATACATTAATTTTCAAATAAGTTGGTTTGTATTGGAAAAGACTAGGAAAAGTTCATGCTTAAGTGCTATAAAAGGAGCTTGTTTTTGACTGTGGCCTAGGCTTTGTCATGTCATGCTTGATATTGTTTTGGCTTTATGCTTAGTGATTATTGCTGTAGCATGACTTGTTATAAATAACTGAGATTTCTTAATGTGCCTTATAAGAATCATGCGCTGTTTTAGCATATTAAAGCATAATATTGTGGTACTCTCCTTTGATGCTTTATTTGGGTTGACTTGGCGCATGCTTACACCATGTTAGGACTATTCCAAGTCACCATAGCCTCTATGATCATTTAGTTTCCAACTTGTAATATCACTTTATGCTTTAATTAATAATGTTTTGTCGCTTTGCAGGATTATGGCCATTATTGCTCCCTTAGTTGGTCGCTCCTAGTCTTTTGCTAGCCTCCATACCAAGTATGAGTTCCACTCATGCATCCAACTCCAAATAAAACCAAGTTATTCCAAAGAGTCCACCATACCTACCTATTAGCATTTTCTATTCCAAGTATATTCATGTTTTTATCTACCTTCCGAATTAAACTTGTTATGTGAAAATTAGTGATTATAGCTCTCACGAACTTGAAGGCACACTTTACTTTTCGTGCACTTAATAAACTTGAACCATTGTGCCCATCTATGTTGCGTATATGCTTGCGTTTTGTAAGTTGGGAATTAGCAGAACCATGATGTCATGGGGAACACTTTCAACATTGCACTTTATTTATTTGACATCATGTTCTTTTGCTTATGGATCCCGGCGGTCTGAAATGAAAGGGGAGCTTGTAAGGCTCATGGAGTTTGTATATGTGTCAGAGAAACGCCTGGGTGGCTAGTCTAATCCATGCCTAATCATGGTGGAAACCTGCAGCGTAACCATAATGAGCAATCTATGAAGCATCCTTTATAAAAATAGAAGCCTATGCAAATAGGAAAGAAAAAAAGAGAGAAAGAAAAAAAACCTATGCAAATAGGAAATAAGAGGATGCTGAGATTCTTATTGTCTGCTTGCCTTGTCATTTTTATTTGGGGATTCTTCCGGATCATCGGGCAAGGGGGTACCTCGTTGGCGGTTCTCTATGAAACACATGTACTTACAATGACAAGAACTTACTTGTTACTAAACTTGAGTATCATGAGGAACGGTCTTTGTAAGTAAGGGGCATGAGATTTTTAGCTTATAACTTGTCAAGCATATCGTCATATTTGTTCACTTTAACCTTAATCACCTAAAGATGCTTATGATAGGGGCAATGAGAGTTGAAAGCTAATAAGTACCATAATTTTTGGAAGCTCTTTATGAGACTTGAATCCCTGCTTCCTTCTGTGAAGGCCTTTCTTTTACTTTTATGCTGAGTCTCCATCTTCTATCTTTATGCACCTATTGAGAGAGCATAGTGGTCATTCTTAGTTTAATGTGCATTGTCCCAAGACTTGTTGATTGATTCATAACTTTGATATTGCTTGTGCTTAAACTATTTGTATCTAGTCACCCTTATGAACTTTGAAGGTGTCCTATGCATTTATGTTTTGCTACACTATGAGGGACAAGCTGAATACCATTCTCATTATGTTTTCTTTATGTGAAACAAACAAACATCTTTCAAAGCATTGTTATTCATGAATCTTTTGTTTGTACCTTTTCATGCTACAACATAGTTGCTATGTCTTATTGTTAGTGTTGGGTCTGCAGCATAGCAAACAAAAATTTGCCTACGATGAGAACTACAAGCCAGGATCTATCTACTAGGTCCAAAGCAACGGGTGGACATACATCCAACAAGAACTTACCCTCGAAGACAACGAGTTTTGTTAACGAGTAGGAACTCGTGGTTGATGTAGTCGTACACTTGCCGATCTCTAGATCGTGAGGAAGTCCGAGCGCCGCAACTCAGTAGCGCATCCGTACTCGCACACACGTTCAAGCCACCGGACAACCTCCACCTCCTTGCTCCAGCGATCTAGCAGAAGTAGCAACTCCTTCCAGACGAAATGCCACCGGGAACATGTATCTTGCTAATCCGAGACCATGGGGGAATAATTCTAGAGGGGGAGAGAGATCCTTCACAAGGAGGTGTGAGGATGAAGGAGGGAATGGGTGGCCTTTTATAGGAGGAGGGGGGGGTGCCCCCTCTCTCCATGGCCGGCGCATGGGGGTGACCCCTCACCTCCCCCATTCATGTGGTGGTAACCCCTCCACATTAAAATGCCTCTTCACATTCCCTTTTAAAGTCTCCATTTTAAATGCATTAAATTTCTCCAAATTTAATGCTCTCTCATTTAATAAAACTCTTTTATTAAATTTATTCAGAATTTTGTTAATTACTTTAATTAACAAACATTCACATATAGCCCCTTGCAATTTTTCAATATCACATGGAGAACCACTTTCTGCAATTTCACTCGAAACAATTTCCGGTTTCTATTGAAACAATTCCTGCGCTTTGCAATTCTTTCGTCTGATACATATGTGCTCCAAAATGGTGTCCGGTAACTCTTAAGTGTGCCACCCTACGGTTCGCGAAGAATGCAGACATGATCGAGACCCTTCTCCGATCAATAATCAGCAGCGGGACCTGGAGATCCGTACTGACTCCTACACATTCAACAATGACTTCTGTGATCGTGAGAACCTTTAACGCTTGTAACTAAATCCCTTTGTCTCTCGATATATTACATGTCCGAGATTCGATCTTCGGTATATCCATACCTAGTTTGATCTTATTACCAACATGTACTCTTTTCTCGTTCCCGTCATATAACATTCTAGTGATCACATCACTTGCTTGCAAGCTATCTTAATGTGATATCACTGAGAGTGCCCAGAGTATATCTATCCGTCATCGGGATTGACAAATTCCACTCTTGATCCATGAGCCTCAACATAACACCTTTGTAGTACTGACCCCATCTTTATAGTCACCCTGTTACGGTGTGACGTTTGATGTTATCAAGATACTCTTCCTGTGTTAGCAATTAACATGATCTCATGGTCTAAGGATAAAGATTACTTCGTATGATGTTATAGCAATATAAACATAATGACTTGATCGTAATGCTATACTTCGGATGAATGTTCATCACATCATTCCACCAATGGTGTGACCTTGTTATTAACAACATCCAATGTCCATTATCAGGAAACCTTGATCATCTTGTTAATCAACAAGCTAGTCTATAAGAGAGGCATAACTAGGAACCCTTTTTGTTTATTAAACACGCATGTATTGATGTTTCTGATCAATACAGTTCTAGAATGCAAAATAAACATCTATCATATATAAGGAATACATAATAACAACTTTATTATTGCCTCTCGGGGCATATTTCCTTCAGTCTCCCACTTACACTAGAGACAATAATCTAGTTCACATAGTGATAAATCTAACACCCATGGAGTTCTGGTGTTGATCATGTTTTGCCCTAGGGAGAACTTTAGTCAATGGATCTTCTACATTTAGATCCGTGTGTACTTTACAAATCTTTATATCTCCATCCTTGACATGCTCGCGGATGGAGTGAAACCGGCGCTTAATATGCTTGGAATTCTTGTGAGACCTCGGTTCCTTTGTGTTGGCTATGGCTCCATTGTTGTCACAATAGATCACCATTGGGTCCAATGCACTAGGAACCACACCTAGTTCCGTAATGAACTCTTTCATCCAAACCGCTTCCTGCGCTGCTTCTGAAGCAGCAACATATTCCGCCTCCGTCATTGATCTAGCCACCACAGGTTGTTTGGAACTCCTCCAACTAACTGCTGCTCCGTTCAAGAGAAATACGTATCCGGATTGAGACTTAGAGTCATCCGGATTGGTGTCAAAGCTAGCATCAACATAACACTTAGCGACTAGCTCTTCTTCACCTCCGTATATAAGATACATATCCCTAGTTCTTCTCAAGTACTTGAGGATGTTCTTTACCGCTATCCAGTGTTCCGAACCTGGATCAGATTGGTACCTACTAGTCAAACTAATAGCATGTGCCACATCCGGTCTTGTACATAGCATGGCATACATTATAGAGCCTATGGCCGAGGCATAGGGGATCTTATCCATCATCTCGCTTTCTTCCGCCGTAGCCGGACTTTGAGTCTTACTCAATGTCTTGCCTTGCAACATAGGTAAGAACCCCTTCTTACTTTCGTCCATATTAAACTTCTTTAATATCTTATCAAGGTATGTACTCTGCGATAGCCCAATTAGGCGCCTTGATCTATCTCTATAGATTTTAATGCCTAATATATATGACGCTTCACCAAGGTCTTTCATCGAAAATTTGCTGTTTAGATAACTTTTAACACTGTTTAAAAGATCTATATCATTTCCAATCAATAATGTGTCATCGACATATAATATCAGAAATGCCACATTGCTCCCACTCACTTTCTTGTAAATACAATCCTCTCCATAAGTTTGGACAAATCCAAACTCTTTGATCACCTCATCAAAGCAGAGATTCCAACTCTGGGATGCTTGCTTCAGTCCATAGATGGATCGCTGAAGTTTGCATACATTATTAGCATCCTTAGGATCGACAAAACCCTTAGGTTGTATCATATACAACTCTTCTTCAATATTACCATTGAGGAACGCAATTTTGACATCCATCTGCCATATTTCATTATCGAAATATGCAGCAATTGCTAACATAATCCTAACTGACTTAAGCATCGCTACGAGAGAGAATGTCTCATCGTAGTAAACTCCTTGAATTTGTCGAAACCCCTTTGCGACAAATCGAGCCTTATAGATGGTCACATTGCCATCGGCATCAGTTTTTCTTTTGAAAATCCATTTATTCTCAACGGCCTTTCGATCGTGAGGTAAGTCCACCAAGGTCCAAACTTGGTTCTCGTACATGGATTCCATCTTGGATTTCATGGCTTCTAGCAATTTGTTGGAATCCGGGCTCATCATCGCTTCTTCATACGTCGCAGGGTCATCCATTTCATCAACCATGAAATTCACAACAGGATTGCCGTACAGTTCAGGATCTGCACGTGTCCTGTTTGACCTGCGAGGTTCGGTAGTTTCCTCTTTCGGAGTTTCATGATCAATATCATTAGCTCTCTCTTCATTAGGTGAAGTCAACTCCGAAACAACTTCCGGTGCTGCGCCACTCGCCATTTCATAAAGAGAAGGTTCAATAACCTCTTCGAGTTCTACCTTCCGACTACTCACACCTTTCGCGAGAAACTCCTTCTCAAGAAAGGATCCATTCTTGGCAACAAAAACCTTGCCCTCGGATTTGTGATAGAAGGTATACCCAATCGTTTCCTTAGGGTATCCTATGAAGACGCATTTTTCCGCTTTGGGTTCGAGTTTATCCGGTTGAAGTTTCTTTGCATAAACATCGCATCCCCAAACTTTAAGAAATGACAGCTTAGGTTTGTTTCCAAACCATAATTCATACGGTGTCATTTCAACGAATTTAGATGGTGCCTGCTTTAAAGTGAATGCAATTGTTTCTAGTGCATAACCCCAAAATGACAGTGGCAAGTCAGTCAGAGACATCATAGATCGAACCATATCCAATAAGGTACGATTACGACGTCCCGACACACCATTACGTTGTGGTGTTCTAGCAGGCGTGAGTTGTGAAACTATTCCGCACTCTTTCATGTGTGTGCTAAACTCGTAACTTAGATACTCTCCTCCACGGTCAGACCGTAGAAATTTGATCTTTCTATTATGATGATTTTCCACTTCATTCTGAAATTCCTTGAACTTTTCAAAAGTTTCAGACTTGTGTTTCATCAAATAGATATACCCGTATCTACTCAAATCATCCATGAAAGTAACAAAATAACGATATCCACCTCGCGCCGACACACTCATTGGTCCACACACATCAGTATGTATGATTTTCAATAGATCTATCGCCCGTTCCATTGAACCGAAAAATGGCATTCTAGTCATCTTGCCCATAAGGCATGGCTCACATGTATCAAATGATTCAAAATCAAGTGATTCCAAAAGTCCATCAGAATGGAGTTTCTTCATGCGTTTAACGCCAATATGACCTAGACGGCAGTGCCACATATATGCAGATATATCATCATCAAGTTTAATCTTTTTAGCATTAACATTATGAATGTGTGTAATATTACTATCGAGATCCATCAGAAATAAACCATTCAACACAGGTGCATGACCATAATAGATATTATCCATATAAATCAAACAGCCATTGTTTTTAGATTTAAACGAATAACCACTTTGCATCAAACATTATCCGGATACAATGTTCATGCTAAGTGCAGGCACCAAATAACAATTATTCTGGTTTATAACTAATCCCGATGGCATATGGAGAGGCAGCGTTCTGACAGCGATCACATCAACTCTTGATCCATTGCCGACCCGCATCGTGACCTCATCCCTTGCTAGTTGTCGCTTGTTCCACAGCCCCTGAATCGAGTTACATATATTAGCAACCGATCCCGTATCAAATACCCACGTGCTACTGCGAGTACTAGTCAAGTACACATCAATAACATGTATATCACATATACCTTTGTTTGCCTTGCCGGACTTCTTGTCCGCCAAATACTTGGGGCAGTTGCGCTTCCAATGGCCAGTCCCCTTGCAATAGTAGCACTCATTATTAGACTTAGGGCTAGCTTGAGGTTTCTTTTCAGGCGCGGCAATAGATTTGCCACCCTTCTTTCCTTTGTGCTTGCCTTTCTTGTCCTTCTTGAAACCGGTGGTCCTATTGATCATCAACACTTGATGTTCTTTCCTAATCTCCACTTCTGCAGTCTTAAGCATTGACAGATGCTCGGGAAGAGTCTTCTTGATGCCCTGCATATTATAGTTCATCACGAAGCTCTTGTAGCTAGGTGGCAGAGATTGGAGAACACGATGTATGCCTAAGTCAATGGGAATCGTTATTCCCAAGGACATAAGCTTATCGGCGTACCCAAACATTTTGAGTACATGCTCACTAACGGAGCTGTTCTCCTCCATCATGCAGCTAAAGAACTTTTCAGTAGCATTGTAACTCTCTACGGCAGCATGGGTATCGAAAATCATTTTCAATTCTCCCATGGTATGAAAGGCTTTGCCATTTTCGAAACGCTTTCGAAGTTCTGGCTCTAGCCCATACAGTATGCCGCAGTAAACTAAGTTGTGGTCCTCCTGACGAGTCACATAGACATTATTTTCCTCGTCAGGGGCATCAGGAGCTGGTGGGGGGCCTAGCGGCACATCTAGCACATATTGCTTTTGTGCAGCAGTGAGGAGAATCCTCAAATTCATAGCCCAGTTGGTGAAGTTGCTACCATTTGCAACAAGTTTCTCTTTCTCCATGAACACATTGAAATTAAAAGTAGGTGGTGCCATCTACAACAGAATTTGTAAAGTTTATTTAGACTAAGTTTATAATAGATTGAGTTCAACTAATCCAAATTACTAATGAACTCCCACTCAAAAACGACATCCCTCGTGCCTTTTTGGTGATTACATGAACCAAATCCACTACACCAAGTCCGATCATCACGTGAGTCAGTGTAGCTTCAAAGGCGAGCATCTATATGGGCATCATATCAACCATATGACTCATGCTTAACCTTTCGGTCCGTGTTTCGAGGCCATGTCTGTACATGCTAGGCTCACCAAGTAAGAACCTTAGTACTCGCGTGTGTAAAACTGTCTTACACCCATTGTATGAAAGCGTAGAGTCGAGTACACCCAATCATGACGTGATGTCTCGAAACACGATCCATAGAACAGTGCATACTCAAGGAAGAACACATTTTATCTTGATATCTAAATGAGGGATCATCTTACAATGCTACGAAAAGCGCCAAACTAGCAGTATAAGATGCTAACATCTAATGTGTAAAGTGAGATGATATGGTCCATGCATTTGATCTCTATCATTTGCATTGTGGTATGATCTCTATCATTCCTTTGTGTGTAAGGCCAAGGTCTATGGAACTTATACGTTGATTGTGTTGTAAGAGTATCTATCATACATCTACTTACAACAGTAACATATCAATACACTAGCCCAACAATGATCTAAACTAGACGCCTCTAATTTATCAATTGCAAGTTTTACGTGGCTTAGGGTTTTCGGAGATAGAACCATTCTCACCTACGAACATGAACCACAACGAGGATAACTAAGTTATTAGCAACTCGTTGTAAATCAGATATTGACTATAGTAGGAGAGACAGACACCCGCCAGCCACTTATGCAAAACAAGTTGCATGTCAGTCGTGGAACCGGTCTCAAGGTTGGTCTGGGTCGCTTCATCCATGCCACCAATATCCAAAATACATAGAAGATGCAATAACATGATCATCATCGCCCACATATAAACATATGTGTACTACCCGTGCAAAGCACCTACGCATAGATCAGGCTCTGATAACACTGTTGAGTCCGCAGCATAGAAAACAAAAATTTTCCTACAATGAGAACTACATGCCAAGATCTATCTACTAGGTACAAAACAACGGGTGGATATACATCCCACGAGAACTTACCCTCGAAGACAACGAGCTTTGTTAACGAGTAGGAACTCGTGGTTGATGTAGTCGTACACTTGCCGATCTCAAGATCATGAGGAAGTTTGAGCGCCGCAACTCAGCAGCGCATCCGTACTCGCACACACGTTCAAGCCACCGGACAACCTCCACCTCCTTGCTCCAGCGATCCAGCGGAAGCAGCAACTCCTTCCAGATGAAATGCCACCGGGAACATGTATCTCGCTAATCCGAGACCATGGGGGAATAGTTCTAGAGGGGGAGAGAGATCCTTCACAAGGAGGTGTGAGGATGAAGGAGGGAATGGGTGGCCTTTTATAGGAGGAGGGGGGGTGCCCCTCCTCTCCATTTCCGGCGCATGGGGGGGGGGGGTGACCCCTCACCTCCCCAATTCATGTGGTGGTAACCCCTCCATATTAAAATGCCTCTTCACATTCCCTTTTAAAGTCTCCACTTTAAATGCATTAAAATTCTCCAAGTTTAATGCTCTCTCATTTAATAAAAATCTTTTATTAAAATTTATTCAGAATTTTGTTAATTACTTTAATTAACAAACATTCACATATAGCCCCTTGCAATATTTCAATATCACATGCAGAACCACTTTCTGCAATTTCGCTCGAAACAATTTCCGGTTTCTATTGAAACAATTCCCGCGCTTTGCAATTCTTTCGTCTGAAACATATGTGCTCCAAAATGGTGTCCGGTAACTCTTAAGTGTGTCACCCTACGGTTCGCGAATAATGCAGACATGATCGAGACCCTTCTCCGATCAATAATCAGCAGCAGGACCTGGAGATCCGTACTGACTCCTACACATTCAACAATGACTTCTGTGATCGAGAGAACCTTTAACGCTTGTAACTAAATCCCTTTGTCTCACAATATATTACATGTCCGAGATTCGATCATCGGTATCTCCATACCTAGTTTGATCTCGTTACCGACATGCACTCTTTTCTCATTCCCGTGATATAGCATTCTAGTGATCACATCACTTGCTTGCAAGTTATCTCAATGTGATATCATCGAGAGGTCCCAGAGTATATCTATCCGTCATTGAGATTGAAAAATTCCACTCTTGATCCATGAGCCTCAACATAACACCTTCGTAGTACTGAACCCATCTTTATAGTCACCCTGTTATGGTGTGATGTTTGATGTTATCAAGATACTCTTCAGGTGTTAGCAATTAACATGATCTCATGGTCTAAGGATAAAGATTACTTCGTATGATGTTATAGCAATATAAACATAATGACTTGATCGTAATGCTATACTTCAGATGAATGTTCATCACATCATTCCACCAATGGTGTGACCTTGTTATTAACAACATCCAATGTCCATGATCAGGAAACCTTGATCATCTTGTTAATCAACAAGCTAGTCTATAAGAGAGGCATAACTAGGAACCCTTTTTGTTTATTAAACACTCATGTATTGATGTTTCCGATCAATACAATTCTAGCATGCAAAATAAACATCTATCATATATAAGGAATACATAATAACAACTTTATTATTGCCTCTCAGGGCATATTTGCTTCAGTTAGAACTATATCTTTCATGCTATGTTAAAGTAATATGATCCCAGCTATCAATGTTATAAATGCTTGATCAAGATTGTGATGGTGCATGTCACCTCAAAAATTATTCTTTTCTTTCTATCACTTACCTACTCGAGGACGAACATGAGTTAAGCTTGGGGATGTTGATATGTTGCAAACATATCTATAATTTTTGATGTTCCATGCTTGTTTTATATCTACTTTCTTATGTTTCGTCCACACTTTGGAGTATGTTTACACATTTTCTGGAACTAACCTATTACCAAGATGCCATAGTGTTAGTTGCCTGTTTTCTGCTGTTTTTGGTTTCAGAAAAGCTAGTAAGGAAATTTTCTCGGAATTGGACCGGACAAAAGCCCAAGTCAATATTTCACCAGAAGGAACACAGAGTCTGGAGGGGAGACGAAGCAGGGAACTAGGGCGGCCACACCCTAGGGTGGCGCGGCGAGCCCTAGCCGCGCCACCGGGGGTGTGGGCCCCCTGGCGCTCCACCGACCTTGCCCCTTCGCCTATACATTGCCTCCGGGACGAAAACCCTAAATACCCGATCAAAATTCCACGAAAGTGTTTGTAGCCGCTGCCATCTCCATCCCTAGATCGAGAGGGATCTTAAGCTCTTCCCGGCACCCTGCCGGAGGGGAGAGATCACCCTGGAGGCCTTCTTCATCACCATGACTGCCTCCGGTGTGATGCGTGAGTAGTTCATCCCTGGACTACGGGTCCATGTGGTAGCTAGATGGTTGGTTCTTCTCCTTTGTGCTACCATGTTTAGATCTTGTGAGCTCCGTTCATGATCAAGATCATCTATTTGTAATCATATATGTTGTGTTTGCGGGGATTCGATGGATATTGAGATGCTATTTCAGATTGATTATTGATTCTAGCATGTCTATGTTATTTGTGATCTTGCATGCTTTCTGTTGTTAGTTGCTATCTTGGCAGAGTAGATGCTAGCAACTCCAAGAGGGAGTATTTATGCTCGATAGTGGGTTCATGCCTCTAGTAATCTGGGGAAGTGATAGAAATATCTAAGGTACTAGATGTGCTGTTGCTACTAGGGAGAAAACAACAATCCTTTGTTCATAGAACAATCGTATTGTTTAATTTAGACACTTTGCTTAATGCAATTATCTGTTGCTTGCAACTTAATACTTGACAGGGTTCAGATGATAACCTGAAGGTGGATTATTAGTCAGAGATGCAGTTGGATTACGGTCTATGTATAATGTTGTAATGCCTAATCAAATCTCATAGGAGTCAAGATGATTAGTATATTCATGTATGCTTTCTCGATGTTTGTCAATTTCCCCACTGTAATTTGTTCACCCAACATGTCATCTATCTTAAGGAGAGTCACCTCTAGTGAACTATGGACCCCGGTCCATTTTTTACCATCAATCTACAATCTTCCTGTTTTTTGTTTATTTTCTGCAAGAAATTACTATCTTCCACACAATACGTTTAATCCTTTGTTTTCAGCAAAACCGATGAGATTGACAACCTCACTGTAAGTTGGGGGCAAAGTTCTGTGGTTGTGTTGTGCAGGATTCCAAGTTGGAAACAACACCTTGGAGGTGTTTGCTTGCTCCTACTGGTTCGATAACCTTGGTTTCATAACTGAGTGAAAACTTGTTGCTGTTCTCATCATACCTTCCTCTTGGGGTTCCCCAACGAGCTCGATACATGTTGAGCCATCAAGCTATATGGTCGAAAAATTTGCTCTGGTCGTATAGTTGGTCATTGAACCTTCTGCCTCCTTTGTTCGCTTCTGGTTTTCTTCTGGTATTATTAATATTTCCCAAATAAGCGATTTATGTGGTTTTTGACTCCTTTTCTCCTTAGTACAACTGCTCCAAGAATTTTATCCATTGGATCCATCATCTGTTTTGATCCTGGTGAAAATGAACATAAAATGTGTGTGCGAGCGCCGTAAAATACCAAGATCCTACATCTATAATGCAAAATAATAATGTAAAACATGATGCAAATATGCACTCATCAACTTCCCCGAGCTTAGACTCTTTCTCGTCCCGAGCAAGTTTTAGCTTAATGGATGTGATCCTCATATTCATGAAGCTGAGTCGATTAAAATAAATGAGGCAGATGCAGGATGTGTTTATCATATACGATACATAGGAATAAGATCATGAATAGTATCCTACTCGAACCATCTGAATAGTATTAGCAGGCTTCCACACCTTAGTGATCAATAGTTCATAAAAGATGAATCTCAACATAATGTAAAAGTATCCGGTTCAACCGAATGAGTTAGCGAGGTAGTCCCAAGTGTTTTAGGATCAACGTATTCACATGAGATTCAAAATCTCAAAAGCGACTCTTTGTCATACTACAATACAGTGGTATATGCCTACTTGCTCTTTGCACACTTGCCTTCTTATTCTTTCTTTTCTTTTGTATATATGCTCACACTTTTGTTTAAGTGCTATGCAAAGGAGCTAGCCATACATTCCACTGCATGTAGGAATTCAAAGTTTAACGATCTCAATTATAAAATTCCAATTGTATATGAAGCATTCTTATGACTTGAAGATTCTACCTTGACTTGTTCTCACTCTATTTTGATAGCACTTTCATTTTGCTTTGTTCAAGGTTTCTTTTTCAACTTAACTGTATAGATAATTTTTCTTTGTAAATCAAATCATAGACTTACAACATATTGACCAAATTATCTTTATGTGTTCCATTAATACCAATGGTGTGGAAGACTCCTATTGCTATCATCAAGTGCAACTAAAATTATACTCAAGGCATTCATATATCAATAAAGCAAACACGAACTCAATATTGGTCCATATATAATAATAAACTCTGAATATCATAAAAGGGATCGACTATTCCTTAAGGGAATTCTAATAATGCAAACTTTATTGCTAGTTGAAGGAAATATGCCCTGAGAGGCAATAATAAAGCTGTTATTATGTATTCCTTATATATGATAGATGTTTATTTTGCATGCTAGAATTGTATTGATCGGAAACATCAATACATGTGTGTTTAATAAACAAAAAGGGTTCCTAGTTATGCCTCTCTTATAGACTAGCTTGTTGATTAACAAGATGATCAAGGTTTCCTGATCATGGACATTGGATGTTGTTAATAACAAGGTCACACCATTGGTGGAATGATGTGATGAACATTCATCCGAAGTATAGCATTACGATCAAGTCATTATGTTTATATTGCTATAACATCATACGAAGTAATCTTTATCCTTAGACCATGAGATCATGTTAATTGCTAACACCTGAAGAGTATCTTGATAACATCAAACGTCACACCGTAACAGGGTAACTATAAAGATGGGTTCAGTACTACGAAGATGTTATGTTGAGGCTCATGGATCAAGAGTGGAATTTGTCAATCCCGATGACAGATAGATATACTCTGGGCCCTCTCGGTGATATCACATTGAGATAGCTTGCAAGCAAGTGATGTGATCACTAGAATGTTATATCACGGGAACGATAAAAGAGTGCATGTCGGTAACGAGATCAAACTAGGTATGGAGATACCGATGATCGAATCTCGGACATGTAATATATCGCGAGACAAAGGGATTTAGTTACAAGCGTTAAAGGTTCTCACGATCACAGAAGTCATGTTTGAATGTGTAGGAGTCAGTACGGATCTCCAGGTCCCGCTGTTGATTATTGATCGGAGAAGGGTCTCGATCATGTCTGCATTATTCGCGAACCGTAGGGTGACACACTTAAGAGTTACCGGACACCATTTTGGAGCACATATGTTTCAGACGAAAGAATTGCAAAGCGCAGGAATTGTTTCGATAGAAACCGGAAATTGTTTCGGGTGAAATTGCAAAAAGTGGTTCTGCATGTGATATTGAAATATTGCAAGGGGATATATGTGAATGTTTGTTAATTAAAGTAATTAACAAATTCTGAATAAATTTAATAAAAGAGTTTTATTAAATGAGAGAGCATTAAACTTGGAGAATTTTAATGCATTTAAAGTGGAGACTTTAAAAGGGAATGTGAAGAGGCATTTTAATGTGGAGGGGTTACCATCACATGAATGGGGGAGGTGAGGGGTCACCCCCATGCGCCGGCCATGGAGAGAGGGGGTACCCCCTCCTCCTATAAAAGGCCACCCATTCACTCTTTCATCCACACACCTCGTTGTGAAGGATCTCTATCCCCCTCTAGAATTATTTCCCCATGGTATCGGATTAGCGAGATACATGTTCCTGGTGGCATTTAGTCTGGAAGGAGTTGCTGCTTCCGCTGGATCACTGGAGCGAGGAGGTGGAGGTTGTCCGATGGCTTGAACGTGTGTGCGAGTACGGATGCGCTGCTGAGTTGCGGCGCTCGGACTTCCTCACGATCTTGAGATCGACAAGTGTATGACTACATCAACCACGAGTTCCTACTCGTTAACAAAACTCGTTGTCTTCGAGAGTAAGTTCTCGTGGGATGTATATCCACCCGTTGCTTTGTACCTAGTAGATAGATCTTCGCGTGTAGTTCTCATTGTAGGAATTTTTTTGTTTTCTATGCTGCGGACCCAACAGTGGTATCAGAGCCTGATCTATGCTTAGGTGCTTTGCACGGGTAGTACACATATGTTTATATGTGGGCGATGATGATCATGTTATTGCATATTCTATGTATTTTGGATACTGGTGGCATAGTGGGATGAAGCAGCCCGGACCAACCTTACATGTCATCGTACATGAGACCGGTTCCACGACTGACATGCAACTTGTTTTGCATAAGTGGCTGGCGGGTGTCTGTCTCTCCTACTATAGTCAATATCTGATTTACAACGAGTTTCTAATAACTTAGTTATCCTGGTGTGGTTCATGTTCGTAGGTGAGAACGGTTCTATCTCCGAAAGCCCTAAGCCACGTAAAACTTGCAATTGATAAATTAGAGGCGTCTAGTTTAGATCGTTGTTGGGCTAGTGTATTGATATGGTATTGTTGTAAGTAGATGTATGATAGATACTCTTACAACACACTCAACGTGTAAGTTCCATAGACCTTGGCCTTACACACAAAGGAATGATAGAGATCATACCACGATGCAAGTGATAGAGATCAAATGCATGGACCATATCATCTCACTTTACACATTAGATGTTAGCATCTTATACTGCTAGTTTGGCGCTTTCTGTAGCATTGTAAGATGATCCCTCATTTAGATATCAAGATAAAAATGTGTTCTTCCTTGAGTATGCACCGTTCTGTGGATCGTGTTTCGAGACATCACGTGATGATCGGGTGTACTAGAATCTATGCTTTCATAGGAACGGGTGCAAGACAGTTTTACACACGCGAATACTAAGGTTCTTACTTGGCGAGCCTAGCATGTATAGACATGGCCTCGGAACACGGACCGAAAGGTTAAGCATGAGTCATATAGTTGATACGATGCCCATATAGATGCTCGCCTTTGAAGCTACATCAACTCACGCGATGATTGGACTTGGTGTAGTGGATTTGGTTCATGTAATCACCAGAAGGACACGAGGGATGTCGTTTTTGAGTGGGAGTTTATTAGTAATTTGGATTAGTTGAACTCAATCTATCATAAACTTAGTCTAAAATAAACTTTACAAATTCTGTTGTAGATGGCACCACCTGCTTTTAATTTCAATGTGTTCATGGAGAAAGAGAAACTTGCTGCGAATGGTAGCAACTTCACCAACTGGGCTATGAATTTGAGGATTCTCCTCACTGCTGCACAAAAGCAATATGTGCTACATGCGCCGCTAGGCCCCCACCTGATCCTGATGCCCCTGACAAGGAAAAGAATGTCTATGTGACTCGTCAGGAGGACCACAACTTAGTTCATTGCGGCATACTGTATGGGCTAGAGCCAGAACTTCGAAAGCGTTTTGAAAATGGCAATGCCTTTGATACCATGGGAGAATTGAAAATGATTTTCGATACCCATGCTGCCGTAGAGAGTTATAATGCTACTGAAAAGTTCTTTAGCTGCATGATGGAGGAGAACAACTCCGTTAGTGACCATGTACTCAAAATGTCTGGGTACGCCGATAAGCTTGTGTCCTTGGGAATAACGATTCCCATTGACTTAGGCATACATCGTGTTCTCCAATCTCTGCCACATAGCTACAAGAGCTTCGTGATGAACTATAATATGCAGGGCATGAAGAAGACTCTTCCCGAGCTTCTGTCAATGCTTAAGACTACAGAAGTGGAGATTAGGAAAGAACATCAAGTGTTGATGATCAATAGGACCACCGGTTTCAAGAAGGACAAGAAAGGCAAGAACAAGGGAAAGAAAGGTGGCAAATCTGTTGCCGCGCCTGAAAAGAAACCCCGAGCTGGCCCTAAGTCCGATACCGAGTGCTACTATTGCAAGGGGACTGGCAATTGGAAGCGCAACTGCCCCAAGTATTTGGCGGACAAGAAGTCCGGCAAGGCAAACAAAGGTATATGTGATATACATGTTATTGATGTGTACTTGACTAGTACTCGCAGTAGCACCTGGGTATTTGATACAGGATCGGTTGCTAATATATGTAACTCGGTTCAGGGGCTGCGGAACAAGCGACAACTAGCAAGGGATGAGGTTAGGATGCGGGTCGGCAATGGATCAAAAGTTGATGTGATCGCCGTCAGGACGCTACCTCTCCATATGCCATCGGGATTAGTTATAAACTTAAATAATTGTTATTTGGTGCCTGCACTGAGCATGAACATTGTATCCGGATCATGTTTGATGCAAAGTGGTCATTCCTTTAAATCTGAAAACAATGTTTGTTCGATTTATAAGAATGATATCTTCTATGGTCATGCACCTATGTTGAATGGTTTATTTCTGATGGATCTCGATAGTAATATTACGCATATTCATAATGTTAATGCTAAAAAGATTAAACTTGATAATGATATATCTCCATATATGTGGCACTGCCGTCTAGCTCATATTGGTGTTAAACGCATGAAGAAACTCCATTCTGATGGACTTTTGGAATCACTTGATTTTGAATCATTTGATACATGTGAGCCATGCCTTATGGGCAAGATGACTAAAACGGCGTTTTTCAGTTCAATGGAACGAGCGACAGATCTATTGGAAATCATACATACTGATGTGTGTGGACCAATGAGTGTGTTGGCGCGAGGTGGATATCGTTATTTTGTTACTTTCACGGATGATTTGAGTAGATATGGGTATATCTATTTGATGAAACACAAGTCTGAAACTTTTGAAAAGTTCAAGGAATTTCAGAATGAAGTGGAAAATCATCATAATAGAAAGATCAAATTTCTACGGTCTGACCGTGGAGAAGAGTATCTAAGTTACGAGTTTAGCACACACATGAAAGAGTGTGGAATAGTTTCACAACTCACGCCTGCCAGAACACCACAACGTAATGGTGTGTCGGAACATCGTAATCGTACCTTATTGGATATGGTTCGATCTATGATGTCTCTGACTGACTTGCCACTGTCATTTTGGGGTTATGCACTGGAAACAGGTGCATTCACTTTAAATCAGGCACCATCTAAATCCGTTGAAACGACATCGTATGAATTATGGTTTGGAAACAAACCTAAGCTGTCATTTCTTAAAGTTTGGGGATGCGATGTTTATGTGAAGAAACATCAACCGGATAAACTCGAACCCAAAGCGGAAAAATGCGTCTTCATAGGATACCCTAAGGAAACGATTGGGTATACCTTCTATCACAGATCCGAGGGCAAGGTTTTTGTTGCCAAGAATGGATCCTTTCTTGAGAAGGAGTTTCTCGCGAAAGGTGTGAGTAGTCGGAAGGTAGAACTCGAAGAGGTTATTGAAACTTCTCTTCATGAAATGGCGAGTAGCGTAGCACCGGAAGTTGTTTCGGAGTTGACTTCACCTAATGAAGAGAGAGCTAATGATTTTGATCATGAAACTCCGAAAGAGGACACTACCGAACCTCGTAGGTCAAGCAGGACACGTGCAGCTCCAGAACTGTATGGCAATCCTGTTGTGAATTTCATGGTTGATGAAATGGATGACCCTGCGACGTATGAAGAAGCGATGATGATCCCGGATTCCAAAAAATGGCTAGAAGCCATGAAATCTGATATGGAATCAATGTACGAGAACCAAGTTTGGACCTTGGTGGACTTACCTCACGATCGAAAGGTCGTTGAGAATAAATGGATTTTCAAAAGAAAAACTGATGCTGATGGTAATGTGACCATCATTAAGGCTCGACTTGTCGCAAAGGGGTTTCGACAAATTCAAGGAGTTGACTAAGATGAGACATTCTCTCTCGTAGCGATTCTTAAGTCGGTTAGGATTATGTTAGCAATTGTTGCATATTTCGATTATGAAATATGGCAGATGGATGTCAAAACTACGTTCCTCAATGGTAATATTGAAGAAGAGTTGTATATGATACAACCTAAGGGTTTTGTCGATCCTAAGGATGCTAATAAGGTATGCAAACTTCAGCGATCCATCTATGGACTGAAGCAAGCATCCCGGAGTTGGAATCTCCGCTTTGAAGAGGTGATCAAAGAGTTTGGATTTGTCCAAACTTATGGAGAGGCTTGTATTTTTAAGAAAGTGAGTGGGAGCAATGTGGCATTTCTAATATTATATGTGGATGACATATTATTGATTGGAAATGATATAGATCTTTTAAACAGTGTTAAAAGTTATCTAAACAGCAAATTTTCGATGAAAGACCTTGGTGAAGCATCATATATATTAGGCATTAAAATCTATAGAGATAGATCAAGGCGCCTAATTGGGCTATCGCAGAGTACATACCTTGATAAGATATTAAAGAAGTTTAATATGGACGAAAGTAAGAAGGGGTTCTTACCTATGTTACAAGGCAAGACATTGAGTAAGACTCAAAGTCTAGCTACGGCGGAAAAAAGAGAGATGATGGATAAGATCCCCTATGCCTCGGCCATAGGCTCTATAATGTATGCCATGCTATGTACAAGACCGGATGTGGCACATGCTATTAGTTTGACTAGTAGGTACCAATCTGATCCAGGTTCGGTACACTGGATAGCGGTCAAGAACATCCTCAAGTACTTGAGACGAACTAGGGATATGTTTCTTATATACAGAGGTGAAGAAGAGCTAGTCGCTAAGTGTTATGTCGATGCTAGCTTTGACACTGATCTGGATGACTCTAAGTCTCAATCCGGATACGTATTTCTCTTGACGGAGCAGGAGTTAGTTGGAGGAGTTCCAAACAACCTGTGGTGGCTGGATCAACGATGGAGGCGGAATATGTTGCTGCTTCAGAAGCGGCACAGGAAGCGGTTTGGATGAAAGAGTTCATTACGGAACTAGGTGTGGTTCCTAGTGCGTTGGACCCGATGGTGATCTATTGTGACAACAATGGAGCCATAGCCAACGCAAAGGAACCGAGGTCTCACAAGAATTCCAAGCATATTAAGCGCCGATTTCACTCCATCCGCGAGCATGTCAAGGATGGAGATATAAAGATTTGTAAAGTACACACGGACCTAAATGTAGCAGATCCATTGACTAAAGCTCTCCCTATGGCAAAACATGATCAACACCAGAAGTCCATCGGTGTTAGATTAGATTATTGTCTCTAGTGCAAGTGGGAGACTGAAGGAAAATATGCCCTGAGAGGCAATAATAAAGTTGTTATTATGTATTCCTTATATATGATAGATGTTTATTTTGCATGCTAGAATTGTATTGATCAGAAACATCAATACATGTGTGTTTAATAAACAAAAAGGGTTCCTAGTTATGCCTCTATTATAGACTAGCTTGTTGATTAACAAGATGATCAAGGTTTCCTGATCATGGACATTGGATGTTGTTAATAACAAGGTCACACCATTGGTGGAATGATGTGATGTACATTCATCCGAAGTATAGAATTACAATCAAGTCATTATGTTTATATTGCTATAACATCATACGAAGTAATCTTTATCCTTAGACCATGAGATCATGTTAATTGCTAACACCGGAAGAGTATCTTGATAACATCAAACGTCACACCGTAACAGGGTGACTATAAAGATGGGTTCAGTACTACGAAGATGTTATGTTGAGGCTCATGGATCAAGAGTGGAATTTGTCAATCCCGATGACGGATAGATATACTCTGGGCCCTCTCGGTGATATCACATTGAGATAGCTTGCAAGCAAGTGATGTGATCACTAGAATATTATATCACGGGAACAAGAAAAGAGTGTATGTCGGTAACGAGATCAAACTAGGTATGGAAATACCGATGATCGAATCTCGAACATGTAATATATCGCGAGACAAAGGGATTTAGTTACAAGCGTTAAAGGTTCTCACGATCACAGAAGTCATCGTTGAATGTGTAGGAGTCAGTACGGATCTCCAGGTCCCGCTGCTGATTATTGATCGGAGAAGGGTCTCGATCATGTCTGCATTATTCGCGAACCGTAGGGGGACACACTTAAGAGTTACCGGACATCATTTTGGAGCACATATGTTTCAGACGAAAGAATTGCAAAGCGTAGGAATTGTTTCAATAGAAACCGGAAATTGTTTCGGGTGAAATTGCAGAAAGTCGTTCTGCATGTGATATTGAAATATTTCAAGGGGCTATATGTGAATGTTTGTTAATTAAAGTAATTAACAAAATTCTGAATAAATTTAATAAAAGAGTTTTATTAAATGAGAGAGCATTAAACTTGGAGAATTTTAATGCATTTGAAGTGGAGACTTTAAAAGGGAATGTGAAGAGGCATTTTAATGTGGAGGGCTTACCACCACATGAATGGGGAGGTGAGGGGTCACCCCCCATGCGCCGGCCATGGAGAGGAGGGGCACCCCCCTCCTCCTATAAAAGGCCACCCATTCCCTCCTTCATCCACACACCTCCTTGTGAAGGATCTCTCTCCCCCTTTAGAATTATTTCCCCATGGTCTCGGATTAGCGAGATACATGTTCCCGGTGGCATTTCGTATGGAAGGAATTGCTTCTTCCGCTAGATCGCTGGAGCGAGGAGGTGGAGGTTGTCCGGTGGCTTGAACGTGTGTGCGAGTACGAATGTGCTGCTGAGTTGCAGCGCTCGGACTTCCTCACGATCTTGAGATCGGCAAGTGTACGACTACATCAACCACTAGTTCCTACTCGTTAACAAAACTCGTTGTCTTCGAGGGTAAGTTCTTGTGGGATGTATATCCACCCGTTGCTTTGTACCTTGTAGATATATCTTGGCGTGTAGTTCTCATCGTAGGAATTTTTTTGTTTTCTATGCTGCGGACCCAACACTAGTTTGAACTAATGCAAAAATAGTAATAAAAACTTATAGGATAGATTACAATGTCTTAAAGATCTCCCCAAGCTTGAAATCAAGCCAGGAGGGATCAAATAATCCCTTGCGATTATTTTGTACCGTGATTGTTGTAGATCACTGTGACACCATGGCACGTCGTATCTTCTCTTCATGGGCCAGCCTTGACAGCTTCTAATTCTTTAACACGCAACTTGTAGAAAAGATTGTTCCTCTCCAGCACTTCCACTTGTTCTTTAATGAACTCATTATTATCATGAAGTGTTTTTAGCGCCTAAAGACTCATAGAAAAACCTACTTTGGTTGTCTGCTTGATATCTTCATCAAGTTTGTTAAGATAAAGTCACAACAATCGAAGGTGTCTGGGTGTCCCTAGCTTCTCCTTGTACAACTCTTCAATCTTTAGCTGTTGGGTCTTCAAATTCCTCTTCCGACACCCATGGTCGGCGTCGAGGAATTCTATAGGGATGGACTTGATCTCCTTGCCTTGCTTGCTATTGCCCCCGATCTCCATAGGAGCCTTTCTTCTTGACTTCTATCCCTTGGTTGAGAGCCCTCACGTGTGAATAAGAGGTAGAATTGGTTTCTGGAGATTATGATTAGAAAGAGACAATGGCAGTATATAAGGGGGGTCAGAGGTCGGTAAAACTCACTAGACACACCAACTTGTCGCCCAAGAAAAGAATCTTAATGAAATAGGGAAAGAAATCACGGATTTGGAAGTGTCCTGCCGCGTAACGACCAACTATATGGGCACGGCCCGTATAGCTCTGGCCGTATAGTTGGTTTCAGGCAGATATTTCCAAATATCTCGAGTCTAGGTCGATTAAATCACGACTCGGAACCGACAATAAAAAAAATTATGAATAAACGAAAAGACAAATGAAAAGTGTCTGAGAGTTTAACGACCAACTATACGGCCGGAATTTTGGGTCCAGTCATATAGTTGCGACCGTATAGATACAAACACCAAAAATCAAAAGTACCTGAAAGTTTAACGACCAACTATACAACCAGAATTTTGGCTCCGGTCGTATAGTTGTGACCGTATAGGCTCAGATATTGAAAACAATTTCACGATAATGATACAAAGAGTTTAATGACCAACTATACGGCGGGAGCTTCCTCTCCGGTCATATAGTTCCATCCATATAATTGGTAAAAACCCTCTAAAACTTCAGAAAAACATAAGAACACTTACCTTGCACTTACCATTTGCTTATTCGAGGATGAAAAGCTCCTCCAACAATAAAGACTTCTCGTCTCTCGGAGGAATTATCCTTAGTTCATTAAATAATTCTCATAAACAAAAGTCACTAGGACTAAAGTTCCTCTCAACAAGATTGGTGTCTTGCTGGGAAAACATGGACACTGCATCCAACATCTTTATTTCTTGCCTCTGCATAATCTGCAACTCAAATTCTTGAAGTGAAAGAATCCAACGAATCAGTCTTGGCTTATGGTCTTTCCTCTCAAGGAGTTCTTTTAAGCCACCACGACCCATGTGAACTCTTACCTTTGCATCAACTATATAGGAATGAAATTTATCACAAGAGAAAATACAGCAAAAAGTTCCCTATCTTCCTTAGGGTAATTCTTTTGAGCACCATTAAGAGTTCTACTAGCATGATGTATAATATTAAATTTGTGACCAATGTGTTGTCCTAGAGTTACTCCTACAACATCATCACTAGCTTCACATATTAAGTCAAAGGTTGTATCCCAGATAGGTGGTTTAATAATAGGAGCACGGGATAAAGCATTTTTGAGTTTGTCAAAGGCTTCAAGACATTTATCATCAAAATTAAATCTTACTCCCTTTTACAGGAGGTTAGTCAAAGGTTTAGATATTCCAAATAAATTTCTAATGAACCTTCTATAAAAACCCACATGACCAAGGAAACTTCTTATACCTTTAATATCCCTAGGTTGTGTCATTCTCTCTATTGCCCCAACCTTGGCTCTGTCCACTTCAATGCCCTTACCTAATACCTTGTGTCCAAGGACTATACCTTCTTTGACCATAAAATATCACTTCTCCCAGTTTAGAACAAGACTAGTTTCTTCACAATGTTGCAAGACTCTTTTGAGATTATCCAAGCAACTAGTAATTGAAGGTACATAGACAGAAAAGTCATCCATAAATACTTCCATTATAAGTTCTATAAAATATGCAAAAATAGGAGTCATGTATCTTTGAAAAGTAGCTGGAGCATTACATAAACCAAAAGGCATATGTCGGTAAGCATGTAAACCATAAGGACTAATGAAAGTTTTTTTAAGTTGGTCATCCGGATGAACAACTATTTGAGAAAAACCAGAGTATCCGTCCAAGTAGCAAAAATGAGTATGGTTTGCTAACCTTTCTAAAGTTTGATCTATGAACGGTAATGATAGTGATCTTTCCTAGTTTCTTTATTTAATTTCTTGAAGTCTATGCACATCCTATGCCCAACAATAGTTCTAGTAGGTATCAATTCATTATTTTCATTAGGAACAACAATAAAACCGCCCTTCTTAGGGACACAATGAACATGACTTACCTAGTCACTTTCTTTAAGAAGATAGATTATACCTGTGTCCAGTAAGCATACAATTTCTTTTCTTACCACTTCCTTCATTTTAGGCTTCAATCTTCTATTAAATTTTGCAACTGGTTTAGCACCTTCTTCCATGAATATTCGATGGACGGCTATCATGGGACTGACACCCTTCAAGTCATCCATTGAGTACCCAAAGGCCTTGCGATGCTCCTTAAGTATCTCCATGAGTTCTTCTTCTTCTTCCTCTCCTGAAAGTTTAGCACTAATAATAATAGGAAATTTATTTGTATCATCTAGAAACCTGTATTTAAGATTATCTGGTAGAGTCTTCAACTCTGGGGATGGTAGTTCCTCGTCCCCTCTCTTTTCTGTATCTTCAAAAGTCTCATCAGTTGGAGCTCCCATAATAGGAAGTGAATCAAATTCGTCTTCTAGTTATCCCAGGGACTTGTCCTCCATAACTATCTCATCATAATCTAGATCTTCATTTATTTATTATTGTTGATTACTAAAGAAAAGAGCCGCCATTTCCTCAATAGTTCTCTCTTCCTCTTCTTCTTGTATTTGTGGAGACATGTCTTTAAATTTGGAAAAGTGGAATTCATTTTCCGCTCCCCCAAGCTTAAGAGACATAATCTCCTTGAAATTAACATAGGCACCTATATCACCCAAAAAGTTCCTTCCAAATATAATTGGGCAAAGAGTGTCAGCTGACATATCAACAACTACAAAATCGATAGGAAATTTTCTATTGCCAATTGTGATAGTTGCATCTTCAACTACTACCACTGGAATTCTAAGATTTTTATTGGCTAACATAATTGTCATATCAGTATTTTCAATTGTAGCCGGTTTTATTTCTTCTTTTATTTCTAAGTAGAAATCATAAGATATAACATTAACTTCGGTGCCAAGGTCGCATAAACCATAATGCGAGGTTTCTTTAAATATGTAGGGAAGAATATGCTTACCCACATCTTTTACCTTTGTTTTACCTTCAACAAATACGGAAGTCTCTTCATCAAGTTCAACTATGTTACAATGTGCATACATAGCCATAATTGCTTCCTTGGTTACCTCTTCATCTTTGGTTTCTTCCAGATGTTCCACGACTTCTGGCATACTTTCTTCTTCCTTCTTCTCTTGTACTGCTTTAACATTTTCATATTCAGTAATATGCTTTTGTGCAGTTTTAGGGAAAGGAATCTCATGTATTGGTTCTAGGGAGGCCAGCATTGCTTTATCTTATCTTTACTTCTCAGGTTCGGGTGGTGGATCATACTTGACCGGACCCTCTTTTGGAGCTTTTTTATGTTCTGTAAAAGCCTTAACAACTTGCAACACAAGATCTGAATCCAAGTAAAGTTCCTAAGATAATTCTTTAACATGGCCTTTTTATTATAGTCATGAATGCCATCATGTTCTATTTCTAAGCCTCCTTCACTTCCTAGACCAAAATTCCATGAAACTCTATGATCACGAATTCTATTAAGGAAAGCCCAAGCTTTAGGTATAGGAAGATTCATAAAGGCTCCTTCCACGAACGAGTGAAGTTCAATTTTATTAGATTCAATTAAACCGCCATAAAAGATATGCAATAAATACCATTCAGGTAAATCATGATGAGGACATAGACGTTGTAAATCTTTAAATCTGATATAAGCTCTTACTAGTCCTTCATTAGAGCGATTCTTCCAAGTCATTATAAGACGCCTGATTCCAAAAGATTTTGATAATGGATAATATTTTGCTAGAAATTCACAGGCTAGATTATCCCAAGTAGTAGTGGCTTCAGGGGGTAGAGATCTATATTATGAGAGCGCTGAACTAGTCAAATTCTGAGTAAAAAGTTTAACCCTTACATCATTAGCGGTATATCCCGTCAATAGAAAAGTTCCACATATATCTTTGAAACATGCAATATGCTCATATGGATCAGGATCTTCTTCATCTCTAGTAAATTGCTTCTTATGTAGAATACCAAGTAGTATAGGATTTATTTTAAACCCCCTTGTCTTCTCATTGGAGTTGTCTCTTTTATAAATATCATAGGGCTTTCCAAACTAGTTGAGTGGGTTAGCACTAGTCATATGCTCAAAGTCCATCATGTTGGTGGAAAACTGTAACTCAAAACAAAATTTAGAAAGAAAAAATAAATAAGCAAAAACTAAAAGACCTACAACGCTTAGCTCCCCGGCAACGGCGCCATAAAATAGCTTGATGACTGCAAGTGCACAGATCATTTGTAGCTAGTTTCAAAATAAAGATATTGATCCCATAGGGAGCAGGAGTCTGAAGTCTAATAACTCTTGAAATAAATATTACGATAGAAATGCTAAATAAAGTTCTAAAAAACAAGATAAAATGTGACTATTGTGTAAAAGGGTGTTTTGGGGTTTTAGGTATAAGAGCAATAATAAAGTAAAGTAAAACAACTGAATACAGAAAGTAAATATCGCGTATGTAAGAGAGATTGGAATTACAATAGGGAAAAAGTGTTCTCAAGGAGTAGCGGATACACCACTAGTATTATAAGGAGCTAAGATAAAGATTATCATCATGAACATTCTCAACTATGTATGTGTGGGAGGAACTCCATATTTGGACAAATAGGCAGCAACCGCTGCTCACATCATCCTCATAACCACAACAGTCAGAAATTGACATTGTAACACTCCAAAAACCCTAATCAAGATTATCAAGTTCTAATCACCCAATTTAGGGTTAACAAAAACTTTAATTCCAAAAATCTATATGAATGCACGTGTGTTTTGCATTAGTGTAGAATTGATTGAATTTGCCATGCTTGAGTGCTACAAATGATGAGAAATGGTTTAAGGATGAATGCTACATCATCTAGGCCAATTACAAACAAAATCAAAAGAAAAAGAAATCAAATATGAATAAATAAAGCAAATGGTCATTTTTGCCAAAGTTAACCACTAGGTCACTTTGAGTGTTCCTAAAAGAGAAATTCTAATAAAAACAATTCCACTTATTTTCACCCCTTGCTAGACCAAGTAAAAGTGAATACAAGCAAATTTTAAAAACCCACGGAAACTATTTTCAAATCTATATAAAGGACATTTGAAAATTGAATCAAGTGTATGTACTAAGATCACACTCTTGCAAAAACCCTCTAAACCAATTCCCCTTGGCAAACCCAAGCAACCAGAGACTACCAAACATAAGTATAGATTACTCACCAAATTTGATTCAAAAATTTCAAACTTTCATTCTTGCGGCCATTACAACAAACACCTTGCAGACACAAAACCAATACTGCCTAACTTCACTGTTTAAGCAGTAACCCATCGACCATTTGGTCTCTCCTTCACTCCCATGTCTCCCCTGTGCCTAGCCAAGCACCAGACCAGCCCCCTCTTTGCCGTTGTGCACAGTGTCGCGCCGCCCGAATGTGGTCATCGCCGGCTGACAGTGGACAACACGCCAGGAGCCACGCCACCCTCGCCCATGACATGCACCAGACACGCCGCAGTCTACCGCCACCCCCTGTCCAAGCCACGGCCACAGGAGAGCCCTGGACCACCCTAGCTACGCCGCGCCCACCGTCTTTGTGCCATGCCCAGAGCGTGCCAGCGCTTTGCACCCGACCGCCTCGCATAGACCACGCCTCGCCCTCGCCGCGCATGCTCACGCTCGCCATGATCACCACAACCTCCCAGACACTCCCGTTCGCCGCCGCGCGACCCATAGCTCCCGCACGCCGTCGCAAACACCGTTGCGTTCGCATGGAGCGCCGCACGTGCCCGACCGTTCCAAGCCGCTCGTGCCTCGTCTTTAAGCCCACGATGATCGCTAGGGAACCACGCACCGCCTCCTACCCTCAGCCGCACCGATAGCTGCCTATAGAGTCATCACCGACGAGCCCGAGCCCACGTCGTTCGGTCCCCTCGCTGCAGTATAAGTAGAGGCCTCCTCCGCCTCCATTCTCCACACCAACACCCTCACCACTCCTCACTGATCCTCCCTCACCCTTCCATGGAGCAAGGCGAGCTCTCTCTAGCCGGAATTTAGCCGGAGCCCGCCGCTGCTAGAGGAGAAGGGCGTCGTCAATTGCGACCACCCCAGGACCTTCTACGACCACCGTTGGAACCGCCGTCGTCGACAACGCTGTTCGCCCCCATCGCCGACCCTAGCTGGAGCCCAGGTGAGCCTCGTCGGACCCCCACCACCGTGCTAGGTTTGATTCCTCGCCGGAGCAGTTCGTCGTTGATGATGACTCTCGGTCGTTAGATTCAATTTTGATCGTAGCACTCAGATTCGTAGATACCGCTTCATGTAGATAGACTCACTAACGAGTGGACCCCCTCTTTCAGTAGCCCGCTGCGCCGCGTAGTGTAGTTGGGCTGGCCCATTTAGTTTCCCGTGTGTAGCCTAGAGATTCAAATTAGTATTTTCCCATTTAGTTAAATCCCTATTCTGTACATAGATTCAAAAATCAATTCAGAGAGTTTCACAGAACCAAATTGCATGATTCAAATTTTGTTAGAAATATATTTAAATTATCTATCCAAGACCATTAGATTTAAATCAATTGGAGTGAGAGATCACCTTTTGTAACATCAAAAAAATGCTAATCAAGATTTAGGGTTAACAAAAACTTTTATTAATAATTTGAATATGAATGCATATGTGTTTTGCATTAGTGTAGAATTGATTTGAAATTGCCATGCTTGATTGTAAAAAATGATATGAAATGATTTGAAATCACCGCCGCGTGACCCGCAGCAGCCGCATGCCACCGCAAACATCTCTGCCTCCGCCCAGAGCACCGCACGCGCCCGACCGTTCCACACCGCCCCACGCCACGCCATTAAGTCTGTGAGAACCCCCAGGAGACGCCGCACTGTCCACCTACCCCAGCCATTCCCTTAGCTCTCTGTGCCGCCCTCGCCGGAGACGCCAGCCCGCACCATTTTGTCCCCTCGTCAAGCTATAAAAGGAGGCCACCCCAGCCTCCAATCCTCACACCACTTGACTCCCCACTCCTCACTGACCTTCCCCATCTCTTCCCGGATCAAGACGAGCACCACCATGCCAAAATTTCACCGGAGTCCGCCGCTGCTGGAGGAGAAGGGCGCCGTCGATTGCGACCACCTCGAGCCCTGCTGTGACCAAGCCTCACCTCGTTGTCGTCTACCATGCCGTTTGCCCCTGTCGCCGAGCCTAGCTGGATCCCAGGTGAACTCTGCGAGACCCCCACCATCATGCTAGGTCTAGTTCCTCGCTGGAGTTGTTCGTTGTCGACGATGACTCTCGGCCGTTAGATTAGAATTTGATCGCACGGCTCAGATTCGCCCATACCGTTTCGCTTAGTTAGTTTCACTGACCAGTGGGTCCGCGCTGTCAGCAGCCCGCTACGCCGTAGAGTGCCACTAGGCTGGCCCGTTTAGCTTTCCCGCGCATCCCAGGGAATTCAAATATGATTTTCCCTTTTTAGTTTAAACTAGTTTCTGTCCACTTATTCAAAAATTAATCCAGAGAGTTTCACTTAACCAAATTGCATGATTAAAATCTGGCTAGAAAGGAAATTAAATTATCTATCCAAGCCCGTGGAATTTAAATCAATTGGAGTTAGAGATACTCTATAGTAAAAATAACAAGAAAGAGACTTTTGCAACTTCAAACATTTTTCAAAAATCAACCATAGTAGCTTTTGAGTTAATTCCAACTCTCAAAAATCACATTTGCTAATACCTATCTGGATATGTAAAAATATTTAGGTTTGCATGCAGTGACATTGGACTAGTACCAAAATAATGCTATTAGGGCCTTTCTAGTCACTTTAAATCATTTAAATAATAATCTTAAACTTTATAAAATGTGACCAACCCTTTAAATCACATTCCCATGTATTAGAATATGTGGTGATGACATGTGTCCACATGATCCCATATTTTAATTGGAGAATATTAAATCTTAATTAATTTCAATGAGTAGAAATTACTTTTCTCAAATCAAATAAATGAAACTAGCTCTTTAAATCATGTGATGATTGTGATGATACTAGATCATCAAGTGTGTGCCTTAGTGTCCTATATAGCAATAGCTGAGTATTGTTTGGTGATTGTGTATCCCGTATTCATTTATAGACGATAATACCGACCAAGTCTACGAGGAGGAGGAGTTCTACCCCGAAGAAGAAGAGGAGAACTTCAATCACTATACCAATCAAGGCAAGCTAGAACTAAGCAAGTTAACACTTGCCCCTTGATAACTTAAGCAAATGCATTAGGCATGCTTGGTTATATACTTTTGATTATACCAATCCCAAGTTTTACTTGCAAGCTTTACTCTTTACTTTACCAAAGTTCTCTAATTTTGGTTAGTGCTTTGGGAGATTTTGGAAAGTAGTATAGATAGCATAAAGAGTATAAAACTAGGCCTATACTAGATGTCATTCTATGGCATGAGATTGATATTAGCATCCCTCATTAGTGAACACTCTTAACCTTAGTGGCTAGTGCTAAGCATTAAACTTGATCACTTTAGATGGGAATACTTAGTGAAAATGCTTATGAAAACCTTGGGAATGATGAGTCATTCTATTGAGATGTTTTGACATGTGTTGAGAAACACAAATGGATTTGATGATGAAAATGTTGAGGCATGAGCCTTAGCCCTTTATAAAAACTGATGGTTGGGTTCGGATGCGATACCATTCCAAGTTTATTGTACAACCACAATACCTGAATTGGGTAGGGCTTAGACGGAAGTTTATATGCATTAGTATGGGTTCCCTCGCGGGAGAGGTTTGAGCTGAGGCTACCTCTTGATGATGTCCACCTATGCAGTGCCTAGGATGGCAGATGGCCATGGCTAGGAGGCCAAGCTCATAGGGGAGGTGCCTATACTAGGGTGTGAAATTGAAAGGTTATGATTGATTATCCGCATACTAAGTATGATTGATTCAGGGTTATCCCTGACAGATGTATCGAATTTTGTGGTGAAAGTGTACCACCTCTGCAGAGTGTCAAACTATTCGAATAGCCGCGTCCGCGGTCATGGAAAGTTGGAGTGGCCATACTGTTCCGTCGTCAGATGTTTTCAAAATGACTTATGAAATGAATGGTGACTTTGACTTGACCCCAACTTAAGTGATTTTAGAACAATAACTTAGTTTTCTTTACTTCTGAACTCAGCTTAGGTTTCAAATTAGCTTTTGCAAATAACCTTAGCCAGACTATGAGGGGGACTATCCGGAAGATGGACAGCAAGACGGCTATGAAAACTAGGATCATCTCCCATCGTCAGCATTCCCCGTGACACTGAAGATGGAGCCCACTACTACGCTTTACTATTCCGCTGTTGGTTTGTATTAAGACTGGATCATGAGATCCTTTATTTGTGTAAGACCTTATTATGGTTTGTAATGTATGATGTACTGTGATATCCAATCTGTTATGTCTCGCAAAAATGGTAATCCTAGGATTGCGATGTATGTCATAACAGGCATCTAGGATTAAAAATCCAGGTGTTGACAAGTTGGTATCAGAGCCATCCTGACCATAGGAGACCCTAGTTAGAATGGACGTCCGAACAAAAACTTAGTTTCAAAACAAAAGAAGTGAGTATTTATGAAAACCTATTTCCCCTCTTATCCTTGAGATTCTTTCAAAAAAATTCATGTTCCAAAAAAATTCTTACATTACTACATAAAATTTGACACACTTGATCACCTCACTAACTTACTCATCCTAAATTCTTATAGATGGAAGTTTAGTATTGCAAGTTCTACCAGTTGGGCAACGGAGGCCAACTGATCTTTGAGAGGGATCTTGATGCACTGTCAGAGTACCTTGAGCGCCCGCATCTGGAATTCTTCAGAGCCCAACTCAAGGAGCACCTAGGAGGAGATCTACAATGGCTGATAGTTGCAGATCTTCGAGGCAAGATGGAAGCACCCCTTTCTGAGAAGATTCAATTCACCGTGCGAATGAACAACTGGCTAGATGGATTAGCCAGGGCCATGCATGAAGCGCTTGCCTGTCTGTGTGGGCAAAACATCAACTTGATCCAGGGAACTCGCTTTGCTCATTACGCAAGGCGTGATTCCATGGGAATTCCATTGGAGATGCCAAGTCACCCAGAGATGAAGCACCAAGTGGAGAACCTTGACTTCCTGCTATATGATAGGCAGAAGGAATTGGACAATGCCCGAGCTTACGCCAACCACAACCTTGCCATTACCGCCAAGAAGGACCAGACTCTCGCCATGCTCGTCAAGGATCGTCAATCACTTTGTCGTCAACGCGAGAAGAAGGATCGCACCATCGCTTGTCTTTGCAAGAAGGTGGCCGACCTCGAGAAGACCATCCAGGAGCAACAAGCCTAGCTTGCAGCAAAAGGAGAAGAGGAAGAAGGTGAAGACATCCAGGGAGATATTCACTCGTACCTCAGTGATGACAATGACTACCTGGAGGATGATGCCATGGATTTATACACCGATGATGATGACTCCGACTTCATTGATGATGAGTAGATGCACTTGATCACTATCATAGGAATGAGTTGTATCAGTCCCACTGTATCTTAGTTCACAGAATGGTTCTTAAAACCATTTGTTTGCCCTTTGTGTTGCGATGTGTGTGTTTGTATTGTGTGCTTGAATGAATGAATGAATGAATGAGAAAAAGTTAGTTGCAAAACCTGAGTTCAAACTCAAATGTCTAAAGCTTTTGAAAACAAAACCATGAAACTTAGAACTTTCCCTCTTACCCCTTTATCTATCTCAATCTTCAGATGACTCGTGGAAACCAAGGAGGAAGCAGCTCATCGCAGGACCCGATATTGCAGATTCTGTAGATGCTAGTTTCTGACCGTGAAGCTAGTAGAGCCGAGCGCCAAGCCAACCTAGCCACTCTTCAACAGATAGCTCAGATGGCCCACAATAATCAAGGCCATGGAAATCAGGATCATCATGGATCCAAGCTTAAGAACTTTAAAAATACCAATCCCCCTATCTTTAGCAAGTCTAAAGACCCTCTAGATGCTGATGATTGGTTGCAAACCATGGAGAACAACCTGGAAGTAGCAGGAGTTGAAGCCAACGAGAAGGTATTGTTTGCCACCCACTATCTAGCAGGAGATGCAAGAGCCTGGTGGAATAGCACTCGTACTATGAACCATGGTCAAGTGATGACGTGGGAAGCTTTCAAGATCAAGTTTAGCCGCACCCATGTGCCGCAAGGTTTAGTCACCCGGATGAGAGATGAGTTTAGAGAACTGAAGCAAGGCAGGATGACAGTAGTTGAGTACCGTGACAGATTTTTGTCGCTAGCTAGATATGCCCCAGATGAGATCAACACTGAAGCCAAAAAGAAGGAAAGATTCCTAAACAGACTACATGATGAGATGCAGACTGTGTTAGTCAACATCCGTTTTGATGACCTAGAAGAGCTAGTCGACTCTGCCATCCAGATGGAACGAAAGATAAACGCAGAATGATGCACCAGACTAGGTCCCACAATGCCCAGAAGTATCATCCCAACCCATCTGCAGGATATGCTCCAAGAAACAATAGACCCCCAATGTCTCGTCCAAGCTACCCCAATCGTAGCGGAGGAAACGTGAAGTCCGGAGGAAACCACAACAACCCCGGCAACTCCAACAACTTCAACCGTGCACCACCCAAGTCCAACAACAACAACAACAAAAATACTTCCCCAAGGACTAGAAGCAATGTCATGCCTGTTGCAGCCAAAGACAAGTCCCAAATTACTTGCTTTGAATGTGGAGTGAAGGGTCACTAATCCAACAAGTGTCCCAATAAGCTTGCAGCCACCACCAATGTGAATGCCCCTGCTCAGCAGCAACGCCGTGTTCAGCCTAGAAGAAGATTCGCCCTAGGGAATTCGCTCAACCGCAACGACCGTCTGTTCCACATGAATGCTGAAGAAGCCCAGGAAGCACCGATGTCGTGCTGGGTATGTTTTATGTTAACTCAGTATTAGCAAGAGTGTTGTTTGATTTTGGAGCATCACACTCATTTGTTACAGAAGAATTTGCATGCACTAGTAAGATTCAATCAACAAAATTGAAGCATGTTACGATAGTTCAAATACCTGGTTCAACCACCAAAGCTAGAAAAATTTGCAAGGCTGTACCTATCAGAATCCATGGGATAGATTTTTATGACAATCTAATAGTACTTGGAACCAAGGGTTTGGAAGTAGTACTAGGAATAGATTGGATGTCGAAACATAAAGGATTGATCGAATGTGCCAAGAAAGCCATAACCATGACCAGTAGCTCTGGAGTATCAGTAGAGCATGTTTCTGAAACCTTGCCCCATCAGTTCAAATGCAACAAGAGTCTAGCCCTACCAACCATAGACCAAGTTAGAGTAGTCTGTGAATACCCCGACGTATTCCTAGATGAATTGCCCGGTATGCCCCCAGATCGGGATATCGAGTTCATCATTGAACTAATTCCTGGAACTGGACCCATAGCTCAGAGACCCTATAGCATGAACCCATCTGAACTAGTGGAGGTGAAGAAGCAACTTGATGCTATGTTGGCAAAAGGTTTGATTCAACCGAGCATATCACCATGGAGATCATCTGTACTGTTTGTCGAAAAGAAAGATGGAGGTAACCGTTTGTGCACAGATTACCGGAAGCTGAATGATGTCACCATCAAGAACAAGTACCCACTGCCCAAGATAGAGGTTCCGTTTGATCAGTTGACTAGTGCCAGAGTGTTTTCTAAGATTGATCTTAAAACTGGTTATCATCAACTCAAGGTTCGTGCAATGGATATTCCAAAGACCGCCTTTACCACTAGATATGGATTATATGAGTATACGGTCATGTCTTTTGGATTAACCAACGTCCCCGCTTATTTCATGAATCTCATGAATAAGATTTTTATGAACTTTCTGGATAAGTTTGTCATTGTTTTTATTGACGATATTCCAATCTATTCCAAGTCAGAAGAAGACCATGAGCAACACCCGAGGACCATCCTTGAAACCCTTAGAGAGCATCAGTTGTATGCCAAGTTTAGCAAATGTGGGTTTTGTCTAAAAGAAGTAGGATTCCTCGGACATATTGTGTAGGTAGGTGGAGTCGTTGTTGATCCCGCCAAGATCAAAGATGTTGAAAAATGGGAAGCCCCAACCTCTCAAACTCAAGTCCATGCATTTCTCGGATTAGTGGGATACTACCGCAAGTTTGTTGAAGGATTTTCGAGCATCACAAGACCGATGACCCAATTGCTGAAGAAAGATAAGAAGTTTGAATGGACCGACAAATGTGAAGCAAGTTTTCAAGAGCTCAAGAAGAGATTGATTTCAGCCCCAATATTGATTATGCCAGATATCAAGAAGCCTTTTGATGTGTATTGTGATGCATCCATGATTGGTCTCGGATGTGTGTTGATGCAACAAGGCAAAGTCATAGCATATTTGTCAACACAACTAAAGCAGCATGAGAAAAACTACCCTACCCATGATCTTGAATTAGCAGCTATAGTTTTAGCTTTGAAGACATGGCGTCATTACCTTATGGGTAACCGCTGTGAGATTTATTCAGATCACAAGAGTTTGAAGTATATTTTCACTCAGAAGGAGCTGAATATGAGGCAAAGTAGATGGATTGAGTTAATCAAGGATTATGACCTTGACATTCACTATCACCCTGGCAAAGCCAATGTGGTAGCGGATGCCCTTAGTAGATTGTCGTGTAGATTAAACACCATGATCAAAGAGGCCCAGCCAAGTTTGCATGAAGAGTTGGAGCAGTTTAGAACGGAGCTAGTTAGCAAAGTATTTTTAGCTAGCATTGAACTTCAACCCACTTCGATCAGTCAGATCACGGAAGCCCAAAAGGGAAATGCAAGTATCGATGGAATCAAGCGTCGTATTGGTACAGGAAAGGTACCTGGATTCACCAAAGATGAAGAAGGAGTTTTGTGGTACAAAGGACGTATCTGTGTGCCAGCAGATTCAGAGCTAAAGGAAGTTATCATGCAAGAAGCTCATGATACTCTTTATTCTATCCCCCCGGAGGAACATAGATGTATCAGGATTTTAAGGAGCAATTAAGGTGGCACAAGATGAAGAGAGAAATCAGAAGCTACATAGCCAAGTGTGATATCTGTCAGAGAGTCAAAGCAGAACATCAGAGACCCGCAGGACTGTGCAACCATTGTAGATTCCGGAATGGAAATGGGATTCCGTCGGAGTGGACTTTATCACCAGTTTGGCTACTTCTAGTAGGGGAAATGACTCTATCTGGGTCATAGTTGATAGACTGTCCAAGGTAGCCCATTTTATACCTGTCAAGACAACCTACCAGAGTTCGAAGCTAGCAGAGTTGTACATTGCTAGAATTGTAAGTTTGCATGGAACCCCCAAGACCATAGTGTCGGATCGAGGAACCCAATTTACCTCTAGATTTTGGTGGAAAGTCCAAGAAGGATTAGGAACCAAGTTGAATTTCAGCACAACTTATCACCCGCAGACTGATTGATAGACTGAAGGAGTCAACAAAATCATAGAAGATATGTTGAGAGCCTGTGTGTTAGAGTATGGATCCAAATGGGAAGATTGTCAGCCTTTCGCAGAATTCTCATACAACAATAGTTATCAAGCCAGTTTGCAAATGGCCCCATTTGAGTTCTTATAAGGAAGAAAGTGTCGTACCCCTTTGAATTGGTCGCAAGTAGGAGAGAGTCAGATTTTCGGACCCGACATCCTACGAGAAGCCGAAGAGAAGGTTCACAAAGTCCGTGAGCACCTCAAGACCGCCCAATCCAGACATAAGAGTTATGCCAACAAGAGACGTAGAGACCTGACTTTCAATGTCGGAGATTTTGTGTATCTCAAAGTGTTGCCGTTGAAAGGAATGAACATTTCCAGCTGAAAGGAAAGTTGGCCCCTAGATATATTGGACCCTTCAAGATTTAGAATCGCCGAGGAGAAGTATCGTATCAACTGGAACTGCCAGAGGAGATGCCAGCCATCCATAATGTGTTCCATATCTCGTTACTTCACAAGTTCTTAGAAGTTCCGGAGAAGACCGAAGTTTTCAAGATCATCGATCACCAAGCCATTGATATCAACAAGGATCTATCATATCGTGAAGTGCCCATTCGTATCTTGGAAGAAGCTTTCAAAACCACCAGGACCCGGAGTATCAAGTTTCTCAAGATCCAATGGAGCAACCATACCAAAGAAGAAGCTACCTGGGAGCAAGAAGATTATATTAGGACTGAGTTTCTAGATCTCTTTAGTTCCTAGTTTTTCCTAAATCTTGGGACGAGATTTTGTTTAAGGAGGGAAGGTTTGTAACATCCCAAAAATGCTAATCAATATTATCAAGTTCTAATCACCCAATTTAGGGTTAACAAAAACTTTTACTAATAATTTGAATATGAATGCATGTGTGTTTTGCATTAGTGTAGAATTGATTTGAAATTGCCATCCTTGATTGTAACAAATGATATGAAATGGTTTAAATGTGAATGCCACATCATCTAGACCATTTACAAACAAAATCGAAAGAGAAAGAAATCAAATAAGATGAAACAAGGCAAATGGTCATTTTGACCATTTTAATCCACTAGGCCACTTTAGGTGTTCCTAGAAGACAATTCCGAACAAAAGCATTTCTAATTCTTTTAACCCCTTGCTAGACCATGAAAAGATGAATCAAGGCCCACTTTACAAACTTACAAAAACATTTAGCCACTCAATTTAATGGACATTTGAAAATTGAATCAAGTGTATGTGTTAAGATCACACTTTTTCAAAAACACATCAAATAAATTCACCTTGGCAATCCCAAGCAAACCTAGTCTCTCAAGCTTAATACAAGACCACTCAAAAAATTTGAATCAAAAATTCAAAAATAATTTTCATGCGGCCATTTCATCAAACACTTGGCAGGCACAGAATAAACACTAGACTAGCTTCACTGGTTCATACAGTGATCATCGACCCAATTGTCTCCTAGTTACTCCCTTGTTCCCTCCAAGCCTAAACCAGCCCTAGACCAGCTCCCCCCTTTGCCGTTGGCACAGTGGAGCGCCGCTTGTTCTTGGTTGTCGCCGGCCGATAGTGGGCAGCACGCCAGGAGCCACGCCAGCCTCGCCCAAGACGCGCACCAGACACACGAGCTCCTACCGCCACCCCCTGTTCACCCCATGGTCGAAGCCCAGCACTGGACCACAATAGCACCGCCACACACCGCCTATCTGCACTGTGTCCAGAGCGCTCCAGTGCGCCGCGCCCGACCAGCTTGCACACGCCATGCTGTGACACCCCCAGGATTAGGGCTAGACAAATCCCAGATCTCTGTCTGATATAAGCCTAACCTAAATCTCGGAAGCATACAAAGAAAGAATCGGTAACACAACAGTGACCCTATGACACAAAATTATTATAGCAAGCTCATAACTGAGCGAAGAACCAAAATATTACAAGCAGAGGTTACTGACCACAAACATCAAACAATGAAAGGCAAATTATGCTATTAAGTATAGCAAACTTAACAAATGGCCTAAGAGGCCTGAAGCATAACGATGACGTTCCAATCCATAGATTCCAGGATGTCGACCGGGAACCCCAAACTACTCGTCGATGTCGATGCCGTAACGAACTCATCTTCTATGGTAACACTTACCTGCTGCAAAAGTATCAACAAAGCAAGGCTGAGTACGGGGTGTAATCCGCAAGACTTATGGCTGGTGGAGCTATTTTGTGTAAAGCTATCTTTGTTTGTAAAATAATAGGGAGGAGAAAAAGCTCGACTAAACAGATCATTTTAAAAGGGGATAAGAAAGCGACATATCTAACTTTGATCATCTCTTGATATCCACCGAAACATCATCAGCTGAACCTACCATCTAGAATCACCCCCTCGATCCCTGAGGAAGCATCCTTAAGCACACTTTACTATACTTGCCAAGTTTTATGGTTAGGTTATTCTTCTCTATGATCCCACGTCTGTTACCAAGTGGTCCATAATCGTGGACACGGCTTTTCGAAAAGATTTAACCCTGCAGGGGTGTACAACCTTACCCACATGCGTCGATCGACTCTTAACGTCACTTGACACACTTCCTTGGTGTGCTGACAGAGGGTGGTCGACCAAAACCTTTCCCTTGCTTTTGCCTAATCCATGAGTCACCCAGAAGGGCTCCCTGCTATGGCAGCTAGCCATTCTCTGAGGAGGTCCGCGACTCTGTGTACCGGGATCCAGTTTCAGCGCCGTGCACCCTTCACCCGGCCATGTCCTATATGATGCACCATCTTCAACCCATCCAAATATGCAGATGCCAAAACCAAATCTCAAACTACGGACTCATGGATCAGACTAGACAAGTTGGGGTCAAGGGGTTTCCTAGGCCCCGTGTGGCTGTATGCTCGTCTTGGTTCAAGAGGCAAGAACCTTGGGTCCTAAGGGTGGCAAGTATGGAACTGCAAAAACCACAACCCTCGTGGCCTTCCATACAAGCCTTAGCATGTTTAACATTCATCTCTGAACATACCATGTTCTCTTGTCCAACTAGGTTCATTTGTAGCTCTGATTCCTCAACCGGATGGACCAGCGGTAACAACTAAGCTTGGCTAAGCACAACATATATAAATAGCTCTAGCAAAGCTCACAAAACCAAACCCTAGTTATGCTAGGAGCAGTGAATCAGTTAGTATAGGCTACAAAGGAAACATGCATCAAACAGGATTACTCTATCTATCAATAAAAGACTTTGGAATCGTATGCACATGGCAAGAATGAAATACTCTGAAAGCATAGGATTATATCATGTGTGGGGCTTTTCTTGCCTTTGCCTGTTGATACTCAGATATAGATCTTCAGGGTTCATCAGGTGGACTTGTTCAGCGATAACCCTCGATGGTGTTGATCTCAATCTTCAATCTTGGCCTTGATATCGTTGCTCACATCAACTCCAAGGACTACCGAGAAGAAGCAGAAACATCGGAAAGGAAAGCAACAATCAATACATGACATCAATGCAATGCTCAAGCAAGGATGATGATATGACAAGTTAAAGTGTATTGAAATTAAACCCTAAGACATGCTTGGCAATTTAAACAGGGTCCGAGGGGTATAAACCCTAGAACAGGGGGAACCTCGGAGTCACCTAGGGGGTTCAATTAGTTCTTGTAATTAAACTTGTCATGTAAGTTGCTTAACAATGTATAATTATGAGTCTATTGGATAGATATTATTTTTCTAAACATTTTGATATATTATTTATATTTTTCTGATTTAAAAGTAATTAGATATGAATTTTCTAGTGTTTATTCAACTTCTGGAATTATTTAAACCATTTCTGAAAATATTAAACAACCCAGAAACTTTTTACACCGGGGAGACCCTAGCCACTACAGCTAACAGAGGGGCCCGGAGGCCACCTCAGCGTTCACGTGGGTGGGGTGGGACCTAGACCGGGGTTGGCTGGGTCAGACCCACGCGTGTGACGTCGGGATGACGTTGACATGACGTCACCGTGGCGGTGCTACTCCCAGGTGGCCGACGGGACGGCGAACAAGGGCGAGCGGGGACGCACGAGTGGGCGGGCTAGACGCAGCGCAACAAGGGAAGTCTAACGGTGGCGGCGCCACTAGAAATAGGTCACCAGAGTAGCGACAGCGACTAGCTACTGCGGCAGCAACGACGGAGCAACGGCGAGGCCACAATACAGAGAAGAAGGGAGACGATGGAGAGGTTCTAGAGAACCGCCAGCTCACCTGGATGCTCATGGTGAGGTCGCACAGGCAGGGCAAGGTCGAGAAGCACCGGCATTAGCGTCAGAGAGCGGTGGTCGGTGTTGGGGGTGCCGAGGACAGTGGCCTCGATTCGGAGCGTTCGCGGCCGATTCCATGTGCGAGGAGGGTCAGGGCGACGAGGCGGTGTCGTGAGCTTGCTCGATGAGGCTCGGAAGGACGTGGAGCAGCGGGGCTCGCCGGCGACTGAGGCAGCTAGGGTTTCGTCCTCACATAAACGGAAGAGGGAGGTCAGGAAAAAGAGAGTGAGGGGATAGGGACGAGAGAGAGCATCGGGAGGGTCCTTATCTATCTCCTGGAGCTCAGTGGTGGCAGGAATCATGACGGGGAGATCGACGGCGATAGAGAGGAGCTTGGCGTCGGGATGAAGATGACGAGGAGAGGGAGCGAAGCAGTATGGGCTAGCTTGGGATGCACATGGGCCACGGGTGGGCTGCAGGAAAGGTTGAGAGGGAGGGAAAAGAAGCTGGGCTACGGCCTGGTTGATCTGAAACTCTGTTTTATTTTCTAAAAACATTTTCCCAAATCTGTTTTCTTTTCTCTCTTTTTCATATATATTTTCAAATCTGTTTTGAGCATTTCGAAAATACAAGAACTTTTGTAAACATAGAAAAATATTGTGGGGCCCCCTTAGTCCATTTGGGATCTAAATATTTTGATAATTTTAAAAATACAAAACCCTTTTGAATATATTTCAAATATAGAGGGAGATTAGGGTTTAGGGTTTTGTCCAATTCTTGCATGCATTTTAATATGATTCTCATGCTATGCTAAAAAAACCTTAATTATTAGTTAATAAAACTAAGGGTGTTACACGCGCCTTGCCCTCACCTCGCACGCGCAGCCTCGCCATGATCACGCCACCCCGGCAGACACCCCCGTTCGCCGCCGCGTGACCCGCAGCAACCTCATGCCGCCGTAAACATCTCTGCCTCCGCCCAGAGCACCGCACGCGCCCGACCGTTCCACACCGCCCCACGCCGCGCCATTAAGTCTATGAGAACCGCCAAGAGACACTGCACCGTCCAACTACCCCAGCCATGCCCTTAGCTCTCTGTGCCGCCCTCGCCGGAGACGCCAGCCCGCACCATTCTGTCCCCTCGTCGAGCTATAAAAGGAGGCCACCCCAGCCTCCAATCCTCACACCACTCGACTCCCCACTCCTCACTGACCTTCCCTACCTCTTCCTGGAGCAAGGCGAGCACCACCGTGCCGGAATTCCACCGGAGTCCGCCGCTGCTGGAGGAGAAGGGCGCCATGGATTGCAACCACCCCGAGCCCTGCCGTGACCATGCCCCGCCTCGCCGTTGTCTACCACGCCGTTTTCCCCTCTTGCCGAGCCTAGCTGGAGCCCAGCTGAGCCCCACGAGACTCCCACCGCAGCACTAGGTCTAGTTCCTCGCCGGAGCTATTCGTCGTCGACGATGACTCTCGGCCGTTAGATTAGAATTTGATCGCATGGCTCAGATTCACCCATACCGTTTCGCTTAGTTAGTTTCGCTGACCAGTGGGTCCGTGCTGTCAGCAGCCCGCTGTGCCGCGGAGTGCCACTAGGCCGGCCCGTTTAACTTTCCCGCGCAGCCCAGGGAATTCAAATATGATTTTAGGTTTGCATGCAGTGACATTGGACTAGTACCAAAATAATGCTATTAGGGCCTTTCTAGTCACTTTAAATCATTTAAATAATAATCTTAAACTTTATAAAATATGACCAACCCTTTAAATCACATTCCCATGTATTAGAATATGTGGTGATGACATGTGTCCACATGATCCCATATTTTAATTGCAGAATATTAAATCTTAATTAATTTCAATAAGTAGAAATTACTTTTCTCAAATCAAATAAATGAAACTAGCTCTTTAAATCATGTGATGATTGTGATGATACTAGATCATTAAGTGTGTGCCTTAGTGTGCTACATAGCAATAGATGAGTATTGTTTGGTGATTTTGTACCCCGTATTCATTTATAGACGATAGTACCGACCAAGTCTACGAGGAGGAGGAGTTCTACCCCGAAGAAGAAGATGAGAACTTCAATCACTACACCAATCAAGGCAAGCTAGAACTAAGCAAGTTAACACTTGACCCCTTGATAACTTAAGCAAATGCATTAGGCATGCTTTGGTTATATACTTTTGATTATACCAATCCCAAGTTTTACTTGCAAGATTTACTCTTTACTTTACCAAAGTTCTCTACTTTTGGTTAGTGCTTTGGGAGATTTTGGAAAGTAGTATAGATAGCATAAAGAGTATAAAACTAGGCCTATACTAGATGTTATTCTATGGCATGAGATTGATATTAGCATCCCTCATTAGTGAACACTCTTAACCTTAGTGGCTAGTGCTAAGCATAAAACTTGATCACTTTAGATGGGAATACTTGGTGAAAATGCTTACGAAAACCTTGGGAATGATGAGTCATTCTATTGAGATGTTTTGACATGTGTTGAGAAACACAAATGGATTTGATGATGAAAATGTCGAGGCATGAGCCTTAGCCCTTTATAAAAACTGATGGTTGGGTTCAGATGTGATACCATTCCAAGTTTACCGTACAACCACAATACCTGAATTGGGAAGGGCTTAGCCGGAAGTTTATATGCATTAGTATGGGTTCCCTCACGGGAGAGGTTTGAGATGAGGCTACCTCTTGATGATGTCCACCTATGTAGTGCCCAGGATGGCAGATAGCCATGGCTGGGAGGCCAAGCTCATAGGGGAGGCGCCTATACTAGAGTGTGTAATTGAAAGGTTATGATTGATTATCCGCATACTAAGTATGATGATTCAGGGTTATCCCTGACGGATGTATCGAATTTTGTGGTGAAAGTGTACCACCTCTGCAGAGTGTCAAACTATTCGAATAGCCGCGTCCGCGGTCATGGACAGTTGGAGTGGCCATACTGTTTCGTCATCAGATGTTTTCAAAATGACTTGTGAAATGAATTGTGACTTTGACTTGACCACAACAGGGTTGTGACTATGAAAACTAAGTTCCCACTTAGGTGATTTAGAACATTACATTAGTTTTCTTTACTTCTGAACTCAGCTTAAGATAAATCTAGCTTTTGAAAATAAACTTAGAGCTTAGATTTCCTACTAGAACTACCGTACTTGTTAGTGATAGTTTGCGAGTACTTCAAGAGTACTCATGGCTTTGTCCGTAGCTATTCCCGTGTCCAGACTATGAGGAGGACTATAAGGAAGATGGACAGCAGGACGGATACAACAACTAGGATCATCTCCCATCGTTAGCATTGCCTGTGACACTGAAGATGGAACCCACTACTATGCTTTACTATTCCGTTGTTGGTTTGTATTAAGACTGGATCATGAGATCCTTTATTTGTGTAAGACCTTATTATGGTTTGTAATGGATGATGTACTGTGATATGCAATCTGTTATGTCTCGCAAAAATGGTAATTCTAGGATTGCGATGTATGGCATAACAGGCATCTGGGACTAAAATTCTAGGTGTTGACACCTTTACCAAAAATAACAAGACAGAGAATTTTTCAACTTCAAGCATTTTTCAAAAATCAACCATAAATGCTTTTGAGTTGTTTCCAACTCTCAAAAATCACATATGATAAGATCTATCTGAATATGCAAAACTATTTAGGTTTGTATGAAGTGACATTGGACTAGTACCAAAAGCATGCTAATAGGCATTTCTAGTCACTTGAATTCTATTAAATGATAATCTTAAACTTTATAAAATATGACCAACACTTTAAATCACATTCTCATGTATTAGATTATGTGGTGATGACATGTGTCAACATGATCCCCTATTTTAATTGGAGAATATTAAATCTTAATTATTTTTCAATGAGTAGAAATTACTTTTCTAAAATAAGAGAAATACTATTAAATCTTTAAATCATGTGATGATTGTGATGATGCTAGATCATCAAGTGTGAGCCTTAATGTGCTAAATAGACTTAGTTAAGTATTGTTGGTGATTGTGTACCCCGTATTCCTTTATAGATGATAGTACCGACCCCAGCTACGAGGAGGAGGAGTACTACCAAGCAGAAGACGAAGAAAACTTCAACCACTGCTCTACTCAAGGCAAGCCATCACTAATTGCAAGATTACCTAAGCAAAATGCATTAGGCATGCTTTGGTTATATACCCTTGATTTATACCAATCCCAAGTTTTACTTGCCAGCTTTATTTGTTTACTTTACAATGTTCTTTACTTTTAGCTAGTGCCTTATGAGTATTTGGAAAAGTAGAATAGATAGCATAAAGAGTATAAAACTAGGCCTATACTTAGATGTCATTCTATGGCACGAGATTAAAGATTAGCGCCCCTCATTAGCGAACACTCTTAACTTTAGTGGCTAGTGATAATCATAAAAGTGGATCACTTTAGATGGGAATACTTGGTGAAAATGATTATGAAAACCTTGGAATGATGCTTCATTCTATTGAAATGGTTTGACATGTGTTATGGACACAAAAGGATTTGATGATGAAAATGTTGAGACATGAGCCTTAGCCCTTTATAAAAACTAATGGTTGGGTTCGAATGCTATACCATTCCAATTTTACCGTACAACCACAATACCTGAATTGGGTAGGGCTTAGCCAGAAGTTTATATTCATTAGTATGGGTTCCCTCGCAGAAGAGGTTTGAGCTTAGGATACCTCTTGATGATGTCCACCTATGCAGTGCCCAGGATGGCAGATGGCCATGGCTAGGAGGCCAAGCTCATAGGGGAGGTGCCTATACTAGAGTGTGTAATTGAAAGGTTATGATTGATTATCCGCATACTAAGTATGATGATTCAGGGTTATCCCTGACAGATGTATCGAATTTTGTGGTGAAAGTGTACCACCTATCCAGAGTGTCAAACTATTTGAATAGCCACGTCCATGATCATGGATAGTTGGAGTGGCCATACTGTTCTGTCGTCAGATGTTTTCAAAATGACTTGTGAAGTGAACTATGACTTTGACTTGACCACAACAGGGTTGTGAATATGAAAACTAGTTTCCCACTTAAGTGATTTAGAACATTAACTTAGTTTTCTTTACTTCTAAACTCACTTTAGATAAATCTGGATTTTTGCAAATAAACCTAGAGCTTAAGATTCCTACTAGAACTACCTTACTTGTTAGTGATAGTTTGCGAGTACTTAAAGAGTACTCATGGCTTTGTCCCTGGCTATTCCTGTGGCCAGACTATGAGGAGGACTATCAGGATGATGGACAGCAGGACGTCTACGACAACTAGGATCATCTCCCATCGTCAGCATTGCATGTGACCTTGAAGATGGAGCCCACTACTACGTTTATTATTCCGCTGCTTGATTGTATTAAGACTATATCATGAGATCTTTTAATTGTGTAAGACTTTATTATGGTTTGTAGTGGATGATGTACTGTGATATCCAATCTGTTATGTCTCGCAAAAATGGTAATCCTGGGATTGCGAGGTATGGCATAACAGGCATCTGGGATTAAAAATCCGGGTGTTGGCATGTTGGTATCAGAGCCATCCTAACCATATGAGACCCTAGTTAGAATGGACGTCCGAACAAAAAACATAGTTTCAAAACAAAAGAAGTGGGTATTTATGAAAACCTATTCCCACTCTTATCCTTGATTCTTTAAAAAAAATCATGTTCCTCAAAAATTCTTACATTACCACATAAAATTTGACACACTTGATCACCTCACTAACTTACTCATCCTAAATTCTTATAGATGGAAGTCCAGTATTGCAAGTTCTACCAGTTGGGCAACAGAGGCCAACTGATCTTTAAGAGGGATCTAGATGCACTGTCAGAGTATCTTGAGCACCCGCATCCAGAATTTTTCGGGGCCCAACTCAGCGATCATATCGGAGGAGATCTACAATGGCTGATAGTTGCAGATCTCAGAGGCAAGATGGAAGCACCCACTTCTGAGAACTAATTCCTGGAACTAATTCCTGGAACTGAACCCATAGCTCAGAGACCTTATAGTATAAACCCATCTAAATTAGTGGAGCTAAAGAAGCAACTTGATGCTATGCTCGAGAAAGGTTTGATTCGACCAAGCGCATCGCCATGGAGATCGCCTGTTTTGTTTGTGGATAAGAAAGATGGAGGTAACCATTTGTGCATGGATTACCGGAAGCTGAATGATGTCACCATCAAGAACAAGTACCCACTGCCAAAGATTGAGGATCTGTTTGATCAGTTGACTGGTGCCAGAGTGTTTTCTAAGATTGATCTTAGAACTGGTTATCATCAACTCAAGATTCGTGCAATGGATATTCCAAAGACTGCCTTTACCACTAGATATGGATTGTATGAGTACGGTCATGTCTTTTGGATTAACCAATGCCACCGCTTATTTCATGAATCTCATGAATAAGATTTTTATGAACTTCCTGGATAAGTTTGTCGTTGTTTTTATCGATGATATTCTAATCTATTCAAAGTCAGAAGAAGACCATGAGCTACACCTGAGAACCATCCTTGAAACCCTTAGAGAACATCAGTTGTATGCTAAGTTTAGCAAATGTGAATTTTGGTTAAAGGAAGTAGGATTCCTAGGACATATTGTGGCGGCAGGAGGAGTCGTTGTTGATCCCGCCAAGATCAAAGATGTTGAAGAATGGAAAGCCCCAACCACTCAAACCCAAGTCCGTGCATTTCTCGGATTAGCAGGATACTACCGCAAGTTCGTTGAAGGATTTTCGAGCATCGCAAGACCAATGACCCAGTTGTTGAAGAAAGATAAGAAGTGTGAATGGACCGACAAATGTGAAGCAAGTTTTCAAGAGCTCAAGAAGAGATTGATTTCAGCCCCAATTCTAATTATGCCAGATATCAAGAAGCCCTTTGATGTGTATTGTGATGCATCCAAGATTGGTCTCGGATGTGTGTTGATGCAAAAAGGCAAAGTCATAGCATATTTGTCCCGACAACTTAAGCAGCATGAGAAAAACTACCCTACCCATGACCTTGAACTAGCAGCTGTAGTTTTAGCTTTGAAGACCTGGCGTCATTACCTTATGGGTAACCGCTGTGACATTTATTCGGATCACAAGAGTTTGGAGTATATTTTCACTCAGAAGGAGATGAATATGAGGCAAAGGAGATGGATAGAGTTAATCAAGGATTATGACCTTGACATTCACTATCACCCCGACAAAGCCAATGTGGTAGCGGATGCTCTTAGCAGATTGCCGTGTAGATTAAACACCATGATCAAAGAAGCATAGCCAAGTTTGCATGAAGAGTTGGAGAAGTTTAGAACTGAGCTAGTTAGCCAAGGATTTTTAGCTAGCATTGAACTTCAACCCACTTTGATCAGTCAGATCAAGGAGGCGCAGAAAGGAAATGCGAGTATCGACGGAATCAAATGTCGTATCGGTACAGGAAAGGTATCCGGATTCACCGAGGATGAAGAAGGAGTTTTGTGGTACAAAAGACGTATGTGTGTGCCAGCAAATTCTGAGCTGAAGCAAGTTATCATGCAAGAAGCTCATGATACTCTTTATTCTATCCACCCTGAAGGAACGAAGATGTATTAGGATTTGAAGGAGCAATTTTGGTGGCACAAGATGAAGAGAGAAATCGGAAGCTACATAGCCAAGTGTGATATGTGTCAGAGAGTCAAAGCGGAACATCATAGACCCGCAGGACTGTTGCAACCATTGTAGATTCCAGAATGGAAATGGGATTCTGTCGGAATGGACTTTATCACCGGTTTGCCTACTTCTAGTAGGGGAAATGACTCTATTTAGGTCATAGTTGATAGACTGTCCAAGGCAGCCCATTTTATACCTTTCAAGACTACCTACCAGAGTTCGAAGCTAGCAGAGTTGTACATTGCTAGAATAGTCAGTTTGCATGGAACCCCTAAGACCATAGTGTCGGATCGAGGAACCCAATTTACCTCAAGATTTTGGCAGAAAGTCCAAGAAGGATTGGGAACCAAGTTGAATTTCAGCACAGCTTATCACCCGCAGACTGATGGACAGACTGAAAGAGTCAACCAAATTTTAGAGGATATGTTGAGAGCTTGTGTGTTAGAATATGGACCAAAATGGGAAGATTGTCTGCCTTTCGCAGGATTCTCATACAACAATAGTTATCAAGCCAGTTTGCAAATGGCCCCCTTTGAATTTCTATATGGAAGGAAGTGTCGTACCCCCTTGAATTGGTTGCAAGTAGGAGAGAGTCAGATTTTCGGACCTGACATCCTACAAGAAGCCGAAGAGAAGGTTCACAAAGTCCATGAGCACCTCAAGACCGCCCTATCTAGACAGAAGAGTTATGCTGACAAGAGACATCGAGACTTGACCTTCAATGTCGGAGATTTTGTGTATCTCAAAGTGTCACCCTTGAAGGGAATGCAACGTTTTCAACTGAAAGGAAAGTTAGCCCCTAGATATATTGGACCCTTCAAGATTTTGAATCACTGAGGAGAAGTATCTTATCAACTGGAACTGCTAGAGTAGATGTCAGCCATCCATGATGTGTTCCATATCTCGTTACTTCGCAAATGCCTAGAAGTTCCGGAGAATACCGAAGTGTTCAAGAACATCGATCACCAAGCCATAGATATCAACAAAGATCTGACGTATCATGAAGTTCCCATTCATATTTTGGAAGAAGCCTTCAGAACCACCAGGACCCGGAGTATCAAGTTTCTCAAGATCCAATGGAGCAACCATACCGAAGAAGAACCTACTTGGGAGCGAGAAGATTACATTAGGACTGAGTTTCCAAATCTCTTTAGTTCCTAGATTTCCTCAAATCTCGGGATGAGATTTTGTTTAAGGAGGGAAGGTTTGTAACACCCCAAAAACCCTAATGAAGATTATCAAGTTCTAATCACCCAATTTAGGGTTAACAAAAACTTTAATTCCAAAAATCTATATGAATGCATGTGTGTTTTGCATTAGTGTAGAATTGATTGAATTTGCCATGCTTGAGTGCTACAAATGATGAGAAATGGTTTAAGGTTGAATGCTACATCATCTAGGCCAATTACAAACAAAATCAAAAGAAAAAGAAATTAAATATGAATAAATAAAGCAAATGGTCATTTTTGCCAAAGTTAACCACTAGATCACTTTGAGTGTTCCTAGAAGATAAATTCTAACAGAAACAATTCCACTTCTTTTCACCCCTTGCTAGACCAAGTAAAAGTGAATACAAGCAAACTTTAAAAACCCACAGAAACTATTTTCAAATCTATTTAAAGAACATTTGAAAATTGAATCAAGTGTATGTACTAAGATCACAATCTTGCAAAAACCCTCTAAACCAATTCCCCTTGGCAAACCCAAGTAACCAGAGACTACCAAACATAAGTATAGATCACTCACCAAATTTGATTCAAAAATTTCAAACTTTAATTCTTGCGGCCATTACAACAAACACCTTGTAGACACAAAACTAATACTGCCTAACTTCACTGTTTAAGAAGTAACCCATTGACCATTTGGTCTCCCCTTCACTCCCCTGTCTCCCCTGTGCCTAGCCAAGCACCAGACCAGCCCTCTCTTTGTCGTTGTGCATAGTGCCGCGCCGCCCGAATGTGGTCGTCGCCGGTCGACAGTGGACAGCATGCCAGGAGCCACGCCGCCCTCGCCCACGACACACACCAGACATGCCGCAGTCTACCGCCACCCCCTGTCCAAGCCACGGCCACAAGAGAGCCCTGGACCACCCTAGCTACGCCGTGCCCACCATCTCCGCGTCATGCCTAGAGCGCACCAACGCACCGCACCCGACCGCCTCGCACAGACCGCGCATCGCCCTTGCCGTGCACGCTCACGTTCGCCATGATCACCACAACCTCCCAGACACCCCCGTTCGCCACCGAGCGACCCGTAGCTCCCGCACGCCATCGCAAACACCGCTTCATCCGTGCGGAGCGCCGCACGCGCTCGACCGTTCGAAGCCACCCTGTACCTCGTCTTTAAGCCCACAATGATCACTAGGGAACCACGCACCACCCCCTACCCTCAGCCGTGCCGATAGCCGCCTATAACATCGTCACCGATGAGCCTAAGCCCACGTCGTTCGGTCCCCTTGCCGCAGTATAAGTAGAGGCCTCCCCCACCTCCATTCTCCACACCAACACCCTCACCACTCCTCACTAATCCTCCGTCACCCTTCCTTGGAGCAAGGCGAGCTCTCTCTCGCTGGAATTTGGCCGGAGCTCACCGCTGCTGGAGGAGAAGGGCGCCGTCGATTGCGACCACCCAGGACCTGCCGCGACCACCGCTGGAACCAGCATCATCGACAATGCCGTTCGCCCCCGCTGCTGACCCTAGCTGGAGCCTAGATGAGCCTTGCCGGACCCCCACCACTACGCTAGGTTTGATTCCTCGCTGGAGCAGTTCGTCGTCGACGATGACTCTCGGCCGTTAGATTAGATTTTGATCATAGGGCTTAGATTCGTAGATACCGCTTCGCGTAGATAGACTTGCTGATGAGTGGACCCCCTCTTTCAGCAGCCCGATGTGTCGTGTAGTGCAGTTGGGCCGTCCCGTTTAGTTTCCCACGCGTAGCCTAGAGATTCAAATTGCAAGATAACCTAAGCAAAATGCATTAGGCATGCTTTGGTTATATACCCTTGATTTATACCAATCCCAACTTTTACTTGGCAGCTTTATTCGTTTACTTTACCAAAGTTCTTTACTTTTAGCTAGTGCCTTATGAGTATTTGGAAAAGTAGAATAGATAGCATAAAGTGTGTAAAACTAGGCCTATACTTAGATGTCATTCTATGGCATGAGATTAAAGATTAGCACCCCTCATTAGCGAACACTCTTAACTTTAGTGGCTAGTGCTAATCATAAAAGTGGATTACTTTAGATGGGAATACTTGGTGAAAATGATTATGAAAACCTTGGAATAATGCTTCATTCTATTGAAATGTTTTGACATGTGTTATGGACAGAAAAGGATTTGATGATGAAAATGTTGAGGCATGAGCCTTAGCCCTTTATAAAAACTGATGGTTGGGTCCGGATGCGATACCATTCCAATTTTATCGTACAACCACAATACCTGAATTGGGTAGGGCTTAGCCGGAAGTTTATATGCATTAGTATGGGTTCCCTCACGGAAGAGGTTTGAGCTTAGGCTACCTCTTGATGATGTCCACCTATGCAGTGCCCAGGATGGCAGATGGCCATGGCTGGGCGGCCAAGCTCATAGGGAATGTGCCTATACTAGAGTGTGTTATTGAAAGGTTATGATTGATTATCCGCATACTAAGTATGATGATTCAGGGTTATCCTAGATGGATGTATCGAATTTTGTGGTGAAAGTGTACCACCTCTGCAGAGTGTCAAACTATTTGAATAGTCGCGTCCGTGGTCATGGATAGTTGGAGTAGCCATACTGTTCCGTCATCAGATGTTTTCAAAATGACTTGTGAAGTGAACTATGACTTTGGATTGACCACAACAGGGTTGTGAATATGAAAACTAGTTTCCCACTTAAGTGATTTAGAATATTAACTTAGTTTTCTTTACTTCTAAACTCAGTTTAGATAAATCTGGCTTTTTGCAAATAAACCTAGAGCTTAAGATTCCTACTAGAACTACCTTACTTGTTAGTGATAGTTTGCGAGTACTTAAAGAGTACTCATGGCTTTGTGCCTGGCTATTCCCGTGGCCAGACTATGAGGAGGACTATCAGGATGATGGACAACAGGACGTCTACGACAACTAGGATCATCTCCCATCGTCAGCATTGCCTCTGACCCTGAAGATGGAGCCCACTACTACATTTATTATTTCGTTGCTTGATTATATTAAGACTGGATCATGAGATCCTTTAATTGTGTAAGACCTTATTATGGTTTGTAATGGATGATGTACTATGATATCCGATCTATTCTGTCTCATAAAAATGGTAATACTGGGATTGCGAGGTATGGCATAACATGCATCTAGGATTAAAAATCTGGGTGTTGACACACATCAATCGAGTTACTTGGCTATTAAGGGACTTAATCCCGTAGGACGTATCCATGGCATGGATAGTGTTACATGAGTTTCCTCGGTTTCCCAAGTTGATACGTAAGGGGTGCCAACAGCTTTATAGTCATTGTAAGTGCTAGCATGCCTCCGTCTACCAACAAGTAGTTCCCTCCATCTTGTCCCCATGAGGGGCAAATATTGAGAGGTCGACTTCTCTCAACATCAAGCTATAGAAAATCTAACACATGGTCATAGCGATGAATATCATAATAGACTTTATCTTATTTCAATCTCATACTAGGGTTTCTCCATCTCCCCAAGAACTAATAATCTACTCAGACATGGAGGCAATCAACATCATGGCAATAACAACAGAATCTATCATAGATGAATAGTACTTGTATAAATCCACAACGAGTGTGGAAATTACAACAAGATATAGACAAGATGTAGATGGGATGGATGGAGATGGTGGTGATGTAGTGGTGGATGATGAAGATCGATGCCTTAGCCTCCCGGATCTACGCAGGGCGAAGATGGATCCCCGGTGGATGAGTTCCCCCTCAAGATGCCTTCCGGAGTTGAGGTTTCTACGATTTTTGGGTGTTCTGTATGTCGTCTCCTCGATCCAATTGCACGGGGTGAAACTATTTGAGGAGGCGGAGGTGGCACCAACTATACGGCTAGAGCTATACGCCGAAAAATTTGCTCCGATCGTATAGTTGGTTGTTGAACCTTCTGCCTCCTTTGTTTGCTTCTGGTTTTCTTCTGGTATTATTAATATTTCCCAAATAAGCGATTTACATTGTTTTTGACTCCTTTTATCCTCAGTACAACTGCTCCAAGAATTGTATCCATTGGATCCATCATATGTCCTGATCCTGGTGAAATAGAGATAAAATGTGCATGCGAGCACCATAAAATACCAACATCCTACATCTACAATGCAAAATAATAATGTAAACCATGATGTAGATATGCGCTCATCAGGTGTTCGAATAGAATGATGGCTCCCATGTGGGGCAAGTTGATGTTTGTGAAATAGATGTTGAAATACCCCAAGATTCCATAAGAAGAATGGGTGTGGGATTATACCACCCCGTTGAAGAACCCCTTGTGGCGGATTCCATAAGACATCAATATTCCGCTACGTATACCCCTCAACAAAATGGTGTAGCTAAGAGGAAAAACCGGACTTTGATGGATATGGCAAGATCCATGTTGGTTGAATTCAACTCACCATACAAATTCTAGGCTGAAGCCATATCCACCTCTTGTCATTATTCAAACCGGCTTTATCTCCGCAAGCTCTTGAACAAGACTCCAATGAGATACTTACCGGTAACAAGACAAACGTTTCATACTTCTAGGTATTTGGTTGTAAGTATTTCTTTCTCATCAAAAGAGTTCATTTATCTAAAATCAGGTCTAAGGCTTTAGAAGGCATTTTTGTTGGTTACGGTATCGAATCCCACACTTATAGAGTCTACAACAAGACCACTGGGATTGTTGTGGAATCTTGTAGTGTGGTGTTCGAAGAGAATGATGACTCCCATGTGGGGCAAGTTGATGTTTGTGAAACAGATGTTGAAATACCCCAAGATGAATAAGAAGAATGGGTGTGAGATTCTACCGCACTGTTTAGGAACCCCTTGTGGCGGATTGGGAAGGACAATGCTCTACTCAAGTAGAGCCTCATCTACACAAGAGCAAAAAACTCCACCTATTGAAGAAACTACTACACCAACCCAACAAACTTATAAAGATCATCAAGCTAGAAGTCCCATGCAAAATTATCTGGCCAGGGGGCCAAATTATCTAGCCCTACATCTCCATCACATGCTAGGAACAAAGAACAACTGGAAGTCCTGGACCGGATTATCCAGCCATGGGGGACGGACTATCCATGATCGACCCTCTTCTCTATCTCTATGCATCTAGACCCGATATTGTGCTAAGTGTAGGTGTGTGTGCAAGGTATCAAGCGGCTCCTAAAGAAATCCACTTAGTGTCGGTCAAGAGAATCTTCCGATATTTGGTTCATTCCCCTAACTTTGGTCTATGGTATCCCAAGGGCTCTAATTTTTCTTTATATGGATATACAGATTCCTATTGAGCTAGTGATAAGGATGATAGGAAGTCAACCTCTAGAGATTATCAATTTTTGGAAAGATCTTTGGTTTGTTGGTCTGCTAAGAAGGAAAATTGTATATCTCTATCCACCACCGAAGCAGAATATGTGGATACTGCAAGTGCAGGCACTCAATTGTTATGGATGAGGCAAACTTTAAAGTAATACGGTGTCAATTGTGACAAAGTGCCTCTTTTATGTGATAATGAAAGTGCCATCAAAATTTCTTAAATTCGATGCATCACACAAGGACGAAACGTATTGAGATCCGCAATCATTTATTCGAGACCATGTCGCTCGTGGACATATTGACCTAATATTTGTGAGCATGAAGAATCAGCTAGCAGATATTTTCACAAAGCCAGTTGATGAAGCAAGGGTTTTTTATTTGAGGAATGAGCTAAATATCGTGGATTCAAGGAGCTTAACTTGATTTCCCTTACATACTCCCTATGTCTCTTCCTCTATTTGGTTTAGATGTGAGCATCGATATAGGGGGAGTGTGGTCCTAATTATTGGGCTAACCCTCCCCCCATAATTCCGAAAGCAAGACAAATCATTTCTCTTAATATCATTTTGTGATATGTGAGTTTATTGATGAGTATTGACTATGAACCCAAGATACATCTTCGTGGTGTCATGCCATCTACTCCTACATGGTGGCTTCGGCCACTGCCCTCTTATTTATGAAGAGTTGGTTCTTTGAGGGTTTTATTGGTTTTTATTTGACCATCTTATGTTCTTAGGGAAAATACACCAACAATTGGTTTTTAATTATCTTGTTTTTGAAATCCTTGGTGTGTAGTACCATCTTAGTTTGGCTATCTAAACCTAAGCCTTTCTCCCTCCCTGATACATCTATCTTTCACACAAGTCCGTTGTTTATCTTGTGAGGGGTTTTGAGGCGTTGTGCTATCCCAATTCCTGTTTAAACGGAAAAATTGGAGAGGGCTAGATTATCCACCCCAAGTCGGGGCCGAATTAACCAGCCCGGACGGTTTCTTCTGATTTAGGTCGAGGCGTCGGGTGGGAGGGCTCAAACAGAGCAGACACTCCCACCCCGACCCCCTCTCCTTCCCCAGCCGCCGCCAGACCTCCCCGCCCTCCCCGGTGCCGTTCCAGCCACCGGATTTTCCGGGCCTCCCCTAGATCTTCTTTGCAACTCCTCTGAGTACTTCTTCCAATGAGTAAGGGTAAATCCCCCGCTATCATCTTTTGTATGGAAGTTGTAGTTTTGTGGTTGAAACTCGATCTAGAAGTTTGAAGGAAATAAGCCCTGAGAGGCAATAATAAAGTTGTTATTATGTATTCCTTATATATGATAGATGTTTATTTTGCATGCTAGAATTGTATTGATCGGAAACATCAATACATGTGTGTTTAATAAACAAAAAGGGTTCCTAGTTATGCCTCTCTTATAGACTAGCTTGTTGATTAACAAGATGATCAAGGTTTCCTGATCATGGACATTGGATGTTGGTAATAACAAGGTCACACCATTGGTGGAATGATGTGATGAACATTCATCCGAAGTATAGCATTACGATCAAGTCATTATGTTTATATTGCTATAACATCATACGAAGTAATCTTTATCCTTAGACCATGAGATCATGTTAATTGCTAACACCTGAAGAGTATCTTGATAACATCAAACGTCACACCTTAACAGGGTGACTATAAAGATGGGTTCAGTACTACGAAGGTGTTATGTTGAGGCTCATGGATCAAGAGTGGAATTTGTCAATCCCGATGACGGATAGATATACTCTGGGCCCTCTCAGTGATATCACATTGAGATAGCTTGCAAGCAAGTGATGTGATCACTAGAATGTTATATCACAGGAATGAGAAAATAGTGCATGTCGGTAACCAGATCAAACTAGGTATGGAGATACCGATGATCGAATCTCGGACATGCAATATATCGCGATACAAAGGGATTTAGTTACAAGCGTTAAAGGTTCTCACGATCACAGAAGTCATCGTTGAATGTGTAGGAGTTAGTACGGATCTCCAGGTCCCGCTGTTGATTATTTATCGGAGAAGGGTCTCGATCATATCTGCATTATTCGTGAACCGTAGGGTGACACACTTAAGAGTTACCGGACACCATTTTGGAGCACATATGTTTCAGACAAAAGAATTGCAAAGCGTAGGAATTGTTTCAATATAAACCGGAAATTGTTTCGGGTGAAATTGCAGAAAGTGGGTCTGCATGTGATATTGAAATATTGCAAGGGGCTATATGTGAATGTTTGTTAATTAAAGTAATTAACAAAATTCTGAATAAATTTAATAAAATAGTTTTATTAAATGAGAGAGCATTAAACTTGGAGAATTTTAATGCATTTAAAGTGGAGACTTTAAAAGGGATTGTGAAGAGGCATTTTAATGTGGAGGGGTTACCATCACATGAATGGGGGAGGTGAGGGGTCACCCCCCCATGCGCCGGCCATGGAGAGAGGGGGTACCCCCCTCCTCCTATAAAAGGCCACCCATTCCCTCCTTCATCCTCACACCTCCTTGTGAAGGATCTCTCTCCTCCTCTAGAATTATTCCCCCATGGTCTCGGATTAGCGAGATACATGTTCCCAGTGGCATTTCGTCTGGAAGGAGTTGCTGCTTCCGCTGGATCGCTGGAGCGAGGAGGTGGAGGTTGTCCGGTGGCTTGAACGTGTGTGTGATTATGGATGCGCTGCTGAGTTGCGGCGCTCGGACTTCCTCACGATCTTGAGATCGACAAGTGTATGACTACATCAACCACGAGTTCCTACTCGTTAACAAAACTCGTTGTCTTCGAGGGTAAGTTCTCGTGGGATGTATATCCACCCGTTGCTTTGTACCTAGTAGATAGATCTTGGCGTGTAGTTCACACCGTAGGAAATTTTTTGTTTTCTATGCTGCGGACCCAACAGTGGTATCAAAGCCTGATCTATGCGTAGGTGCTTTGCACGGGTAGTACACATATGTTTATATGTGGGCAATGATGATCATGTTATTGCATCTTCTATGTATTTTGGATATTGGTGGCATAGTGGGATGAAGCGGCCCGGACCAACATTACATGTCATCGTACATGAGACCGGTTCCACGACTGACATGCAACTTGTTTTGCATATGTGGCTGGCGGGTGTCTGTCTCTCCTACTATAGTCAATATGTGATTTATAACGAGTTGCTAATAACTTGGTTATCCTTGTTTTGGTTCATGTTTGTAGGTTAGAACGGTTCTATCTCCGAAAGCCCTAAGCCACGTAAAACTTGCAATTGATAAATTAGAGGCATCTAGTTTAGATCGTTGCTGGGCTAGTGTATTGATATGGTATTGTTGTAAGTAGATGTATGATAGATACTCTTACAACACATTCAATGTGTAAGTTCCATAGACCTTGGCCTTACACACAAAGGAATGATAGAGATCATACCGTGATGCAAATGATAGAGATCAAATGCATGGACCATATCATCTCACTTTACACATTAGATGTTAGCATCTTATGCTGCTAGTTTGGCGCTTTTGGTAGCATTATAAGATGATCCCTCATTTAGATATCAAGATAAAATGTGTTATTCCTTGAGTATGCACCGTTCTATGGATCGTGTTTCGAGACATCACGTGATGATCGGGTGTACTCGACTCTACGCTTTCATACAATGGGTGTAAGACAGTTTTACACACGCGAGTACTAAGGTTTTTACTTGGCGAGCCTAGCATGTACAGACATGGCCTCAGAACACGGACCGAAAGGTTAAGCATGAGTCATATGGTTGATATGATGCCCATATAGATGCTCGCCTTTGAAGCTACACCGACTCACGTGATGATCGGACTTGGTGTAGTGGATTTGGTTCATCTAATCACCAAAGGGACACGAGGGATGTTGTTTTTGAGTGGGAGTTCATTAGTAATTTGGATTAGTTGAACTCAATCTATCATAAACTTAGTCTAAATAAACTTTACAAATTCTATTGTAGATGGCACCACCTGCTTTTTATTTCAATGTGTTCATGGAGAAAGAGAAACTTGTTGCGAATGGTAGCAACTTCACCAACTGGGCTATGAATTTGAGGATTCTCCTCACTGCTACACAAAAGCAATATGCGCTAGATGCGCCGCTAGGCCCCCCACCAGCTCCTGATGCCCCTGACGAGGAAAAGAATGTCTATGTGACTCGTCAGGAGGTCCACAACTTAGTTTATTGCGGCATACTGTATGGGCTAGAGCCAGAACTTCGAAAGCGTTTTGAATATGGCAATGCCTTTGATACCATGGGAGAATTGAAAATGATTTTCGATACCCATGCTACCGTAGAGAGTTATAATGCTACTAAAAAGTTCTTTAGCTGCATGATAGAGGAGAACAACTCCGTTAGTGAGCATGTACTCAAAATGTCTGGGTACGCCGATAATCTTGTGTCCTTGGGAATAACGATTCCCAATGACTTAGGCATACATCGTGTTCTCCAATCTCTGCCACCTAGCTACAAGAGCTTCGTGATGAACTATAATATGCAGGGCATGAAGAAGACTCTTCCCGAGCTTCTGTCAATGCTTAAGACTGCAGAAGTGGAGATTAGGAAAGAACATCAAGTGTTGATGATCAATAGGACCACCGGTTTCAAGAAGGACAAGAAAGGCAAGCACAAAGGAAAGAAAGGTGGTAAATCTGTTGCCGCGCCTAAAAAGAAACCCCGAGATGGCCCTAAGTCCGATACCGAGTGCTACTATTGCATGGGGACTGGCCATTGGAAGCGCAACTGCCCCATGTATTTGGCGGACAAGAAGTCCGGCAAGGCAAACAAAGGTATAAGTGATATACATGTTATTGATGTGTACTTGACTAGTACTCGTAGTAGCACCTGGGTATTTGATACGGGATCGGTTGCTAATATATGTAACTCGATTCAGGGGATGCGGAACAAGCGACAACTAGCAAGGGATGAGGTCACAATGCGGGTCGGCAATAGATCAAGAGTTGATGTGATCGCCGTCGAAACGCTGCCTCTCCATATGCCATCGAGATTAGTCATAAACCTAAATAATTGTTATTTGGTGCCTGCACTTAGCATGAACATTATATCTGGATCATGTTTGATGCAAAGTGGTTATTCTTTTAAATCTGAAAACAATGGTTGTTTGATTTATATGGATAATATCTTTTATGGTCATGCACCTATGTTGAATGGTTTATTTCTGATGTATCTCGATAGTAATATTACGCACATTCATAATGTTAATGCTAAAAAGATTAAACTTGATGATGATATATCTGCATATATGTGGCACTGCCGTCTAGGTCATATTGGCGTTAAACGCATGAAGAAACTCCATTCTGATGGACTTTTGGAATCACTTGATCTTGAATCATTTGATACATGTGAGCCATGCCTTATGGTCAAGATGACTAGAACGCCGTTTTCCGGTTCAATGGAACGGGCGACAGATTTATTGGAAATCATACATACTGATGTGTGTGGACCAATGAGTGTGTCAGCACGAGGTGGATATCGTTATTTTGTTACTTTCATAGATGATTTGAGTAGATACGGGTATATCTATTCGATGAAACACAAGTCTGAAACTTTTGAAAACTTCAAGGAATTTCAGAATGAAGTGGAAAATCATCGTAATAGAAAGATCAAATTTCTACGGTCTGACCGTGGAGGAGAGTATCTAAGTTACGAGTTTAGCACACACATGAAAGAGTGTGGAATAGTTTCACAACTCACGCCTGCCGGAACACCACAACGTAATGGTGTGTCAGAACGTCATAATCGTACCTTATTGGATATGGTTCGATCTATGATGTCTCTGATTGACTTGCCACTGTAATTTTGGGGTTATGCACTAGAAACAGCTGCATTCAATTTAAATCGGGCACCATCTAAATCCGTTGAAACGACACCATATGAATTATGGTTCGGAAACAAACCTAAGCTATCATTTCTTAAAGTTTGGGGATGCGATGTTTATGTGAAGAAACTTCAGTCGGATAAACTCGAACCCGAAGCGGAAAAATGCGTCTTCATAGGATACCCTAAGGAAACGATTGGGTATACCTTCTATCACAGATCCGAGGGCAAGGTTTTTGTTGCCAAGAATGGATCTTTTCTTGAGAAGGAGTTTCTCGTGAAAGGTGTGAGCAGTCGGAAGGTAGAACTCAAAGAGATTGTTGAACCTTCTCTTCATGAAATGGCGAGTAGCGCAGCACCGGAAGTTGTTTCGGAGTTGACTTCACCTAATGAAGAGAGAGCTAATGATATTGATCATGAAACTCCGAAAGAGGACACTACCGAACCTCGTAGGTCAAGCAGGACACGTGCAGCTCCTGAACTGTACGTCAATCCTATTGTAAATTTCATGGTTGATGAAATGGATGACCCTGCGATGTATGAAGAAGCGATGATGAGCCCGGATTCCAACAAATGGCTAGAAGCCATGAAATCCTAAATGGAATCCATGTACAAGAACCAAGTTTGGACCTTGGTGGACTTACCTCACGATCGAAAGGCCGTTGAGAATAAATGGATTTTCAAAAGAAAAACTGATGCTGATGGTAATGTGACCATCTATAAGGCTCGACTTGTCGCAAAGGGGTTTCGACAAATTCAAGGAGTTGACTACAATGAGACATTCTCTCCCGTAGCGATGCTTAAGTCAGTTAGGATTATGTTAGCAATTGATGCATATTTCGATTATGAAATATGGCAGATGGATGTCAAAACTGCGTTCCTCAATGGTAATATTGAAGAAGTGTTGTATATGATACAACCTAAGGGTTTTGTCGATCCTAAGGATGCTAATAAGGTATGCAAAGTTCAGCGATCCATCTATGGACTGAAGCAAGCATCCCGGAGTTGGAATCTCCGCTTTGATGAGGTGATCAAAGAGTTTGGATTTGTCCAAACTTATGGAGAGGCTTGTATTTACAAGAAAGTGAGTGGGAGCAATGTGGCATTTCTGATATTATATGTGGATGACCTATTATTGATTGGAAATGATATAGATCTTTTAAACAGTGTTAAAAGTTATCTAAACAACAAATTTTCGATGAAAGACCTTGGTGAAGCGTCATATATATTAGGCATTAAAATCTATAGAGATAGATCAAGGCGCCTAATTGGGCTATCACAGAGAACATACCTTTATAAGATATTAAAGAAGTTTAATATGGACGAAAGTAAGAAGGGGTTCTTACCGATGTTGCAAGGCAAGACATTGAGTAAGACTCAAAGTCTGGCTACGGCGGAAGAAAGAGAGATGATGGATAAGATCCCCTATGCCTCGGCCATAGGCTCTATTATGTATGCCATGCTATGTACAAGACCGAATGTGGCACATGCTATTAATTTGACTAGTAGATACCAATCTGATCCAGGTCCAGAACACTGGATAGCGGTAAAGAACATCCTCAAGTACTTGAGAAGAACTAGGGATATGTTTCTCATATACGGAGGTGAAGAAGAGCTAGTCGCTAAGTGTTATGTTGATGCTAGCTTTGACACCGATCCGGATGACTCTAAGTCTCAATCCAGATACGTATTTCTCTTGAACGGAGTAGCAGTTAGTTGGAGGAGTTCCAAACAACATGTGGTGGCTGGATCAATGACGGAGGCGGAATATGTTGCTGCTTCAGAAGCAGCGCGGGAAGCGGTTTAGATGAAAGAGTTCATTACGGATATAGGTGTGGTTCCTAGTGCATTGGACCCAATGGTGATCTATTGTGACAACAATGGATCCATAGCCAACGCAAAGGAACCGAGGTCTCACAAGAATTCCAAGCATATTAAGCGCCGGTTTCACTCCATCCGCGAGCATGTCAAGGATGGAGATATAAAGATTTGTAAAGTACACACGGACCTAAATGTAGCAGATCCGTTGACTAAAGTTCTCCCTAGGGCAAAACATGATCAACACCAGAACTCCATGGGTGTTAGATTTATCACTATGTGAACTAGATTATTGTCTCTAGTACAAGTGGGAGACTGAAGGAAATATGCCCCGAGAGGCAATAATAAAGTTGTTATTATGTATTCCTTATATATGATAGATGTTTATTTTGCATGCTAGAATTATATTGATCAGAAACATCAATACATGTGTGTTTAATAAACAAAAAGGGTTCCTAGTTATGCCTCTCTTATAGACTAGCTTGTTGATTAACAAGATGATCAAGGTTTCCTGATCATGGACATTGGATGTTGTTAATAACAAGGTCACACCATTGGTGGAAAGATGTGATGAACATTCATCCGAAGTATAGCATTACGATCAAGTCATTATGTTTATATTGCTATAACATCATACGAAGTAATCTTTATCCTTAGACCATGAGATCATGTTAATTGCTAACACCTGAAGAGTATCTTGATAACATCAAACGTCACACCGTAACAGGGTGACTATAAAGATGGGTTTAGTACTACGAAGGTGTTATGTTGAGGCTCATGGATCAAGAGTGGAATTTTTCAATCCCGATGACGGATAGATATACTCTCGACCCTCTCGGTGATATCACATTGAGATAGCTTGCAAGCAAGTGATGTGATCACTAGAATGTTATATCACGGGAACGAGAAAAGAGTGCATGTCGGTAACGAGATTAAACTAGGTATGGAGATACCGATGATCGAATCTCGGACATGTAATATATCGCGAGACAAAGGGATTTAGTTACAAGCGTTAAAGGTTCTCATGATCACAGAAGTCATCGTTGAATGTGTAGGAGTCAGTATGGATCTCTAGGTCCCGCTGCTGATTATTGATCGGAGAAGGGTCTCGATCATGTTTGCATTATTCGCGAACCATAGGGTGACACACTTAAGAGTTACCGGACACCATTTTGGAGCACATATGTTTCAGACGAAAGAATTGCAAAGCGCAGGAATTGTTTCAATAGAAACCGGAAATTGTTTCGGGTGAAATTGCAGAAAGTGGTTCTGCTTGTGATATTGAAATATTGCAAGGGGCTATATGTGAATGTTTGTTAATTAAAGTAATTAACAAAATTCTGAATAAATTTAATAAAAGAGTTTTATTAAATGAGAGAGCATTAAACTTGGAGAATTTTAATGCATTTAAAGTGGAGACTTTAAAAGGGAATGTGAAGAGGCATTTTAATGTGGAGGGGTTACCACCACATGAATGGGGGAGGTGAGGGGTCACCCCCCCATGCGCCGGCCATGGAGAGAGGGGGTACCCCCTCCTCCTATAAAAGGCCACCCATTCCCTCCTTCATCCTCACACCTCCTTGTGAAGGATCTCTCTCCCCCTCTTGAATTATTTCCCCATGGTCTCGGATTAGCGAGATACATGTTCCCGATGACATTTCGTATGGAAGGAGTTGTTGCTTACACTAGATTGCTGGAGCGAGGAGGTGGAGGTTGTCCGGTGGCTTGAACGTGTGTGCGAGTACGGATGCGCTGCTGAGTTGCGGCGCTCGGACTTCCTCACGATCTTGAGATCGGCAAGTGTACGACTACATCAACCACGAGTTCCTACTCGTTAACAAAACTCGTTGTCTTCGAGGGTAAGTTCTCGTGGGATGTATATCCACCCGTTGCTTCGTACCTAGTAGATAGATCTTGGCGTGTAGTTCACACCGTAGGAAATTTTTTGTTTTCTATGCTGCGGACCCAACAAAGTTGCCCTTGTGTTCCTTTGCATGTTAGAAATCGTAGACTAGAAACCCATTTGCCCGATTTGTGTTTGCACGGACAATCTGAGAATTTCTACAATATTTTGCTAGGGTTGGATTATCCAACCTAGAAAGGTTGCACTTGCTGCAGTTGGTCTCAGACTACAGTTTGACATATGATTGACTTGTGGTTGTTTTTCTACTATTTTTAGCAATCCTCCTGGACTTGTGTGTGTGCTCATCTTTTTGCTATTTTGCTCATTCGCTTCACAAGTGGTTCTTGTGGTGTCACAGAAACGTATCAGTGATGTCCTCGTGCTCGGTATTTTAGGCCCTACGAAGAGGGTGTGCTGGTTGACGAGGTTGAGTTGAGGATGAGGATGAGGAGTATGATGATGACGAGGAAGCCTATGATGAGGACGAGGACGAGGACGAGGAGTAATCTCTCAAGACGCTAGCATCACTCTTTTCCCTTTTGGCGTTGATGCCAAAGGGGGAGAAGTAGTTCTATTAGGTGTTGAGGGGATTTGCAAGGGTCGGGCACAAGCACATTTGCCATTTTATTCTTTTCTCTTATTCTCGCTTGTGCCCATTTAGCGTTGAACTCCTATATTTGCTATTTGGCTTGTTTCTGTGAGACTATGTTGGTCCGCATTGAGTCATGAGACTATGGATTTATCACTATGGTATTCTAGATTTATCAATATGGTTGTTTCATCATGATATTATTCTCGGAAGTCTCAATATGGGGGTTTCTAAAATGTGTCTATCACTATATTATTGAAGGCTTCATTATGGATGGTATGACTCATCTCTTTCTTTCTAAATCATCATGTGATATTAGTTTCCAATTCATGAAAAGGTACTGAACCTAAGTGTGTGCATTTGTATTCAAATGCAAACTTAATATATGCACACATTTAGGGGAGTCTTTTTTCATCCTTGGAATGACCTGTTAGTAGGGCTATATTGCAAATCCTAGTATTGTCATCTAAGACCAAAAAGGGGGGAGATTGAAATAACATTTCATGATCTCTAGTGTTTTGTGTGTTAGATAACAATGCCAAGGATTATTTAATTGTGTGTTTAGTGGTGCAGAATACTTTTCCACCCAAATGCGTCTAAACTAGAGTTTTGGGAAGTGGATTATGCGCCCCTACCAAGGACCAGATTTCCACCCCGCCCGATTCATCAAAGCCACCAAGGCACGTCACGCAGAAGGGGTGGAGTTTCCCATGAATTAACTGACCAAGGCCAGAGCTTTTGCCTTGGCCGGATAATCTGCCCCACCAGGGGGCCGGATAATCCACCCCTTGGGATTTTTCCAAAAGTCACCAAGGTGCGTCACGCAGAAGGGGCGGAGTTTTCCCTAGATTAACCAGCCAGGGACGAAGCTTTTTCCTAGGTCGAATAATCTGCCCCCCCCAAGAATTTTGTCAAAGGCAAACAAGGGGCGGCACGCAGAGAGGGGCAGACATTTGGTCCGGATTGTCCGATTCCGGGCTAGATATTTGCCCCGGCAGATAATCCAGCCCTCACTTAGGGTGGATAATCCGGCCCCTTTTTCTCCAACGGCTTGATCTTGGCAGGGGGTATAAATACCCCAATTGCTCCTCCTATCATACCTCTTGATTCATTCGAAAAAGTGCAGAGTTGTTGATTCTAATTCTCACAAGATCTCCATGTTCAACCACCCGAAGTCTCCGATCTTTAGGGAATCGAAGGAGGATGCCTCAATCTACTTCAGCATCAATCAAGATTTTCGATTCCCCTCCATTCACTTGGAGGATTCTTGATCTAGTATTTCTTGCAAATATCTAAATATCTATTTCGATTATTGATTAACTTGTTCTTGTGGAAGCTTGTTGTCATCATGGGACCCTCCAATTAAGTTGTGGATGCGTGCCCTGCTAATGTTGTAAAGGCACTGGTTCCCGCCTAGAAGGGTACCACATAGTGGAAGGTGGATCAGGCCTTTGGTGGCGAGATCCATCAGAGAACAGGGTGAGGCCTTTTGTGGCGTGGTGGTCTTAGTGCCACCCGCCCCTCCAACACAGACGTACTTCCCTTAACAAGGAAGGAACTATGGTAAAACAAATCTTGTGTCTCCGCGTGCTTCACTACAGTTACCTCATTCCACTCCCTTTGCCTTTACTCGCTTAGTAGTTAGGTTGACATATAGGGAAATTCTTCTTAGTTGTATATCTAGAGAATTTACCTTTGTGTTAAGCCTAAAACTGAAAAAGAACTAAAAATTGGTGTATCACCTATTCACCCCCCCCCCCTCTCTAGGTGCCCATATGATCTATTTGAAATAACTACAATATGCGGGTCTACCAGACCTCTCTAGCGCTTGGACAATGTACTTTGATGGCTCTAAGAGAACATAAGGAGCAGGAGTTATACTGGTGTCACCACAAGGTGATAAAATGCATTATGTACTTTGGATGAGATTCGCATACGCGTCAAATAATGAAGCCAAATATGAGGCCCTGCTACACGGCATGCGTATGGCCAAAGTTGTGGTGCAACTCGCCTAAAAATATTTGGCGACTCAAACTTTGTCGCACAACAAGTAATGAAAAAGTGTGACACTGTCAGCAATAACATGATCACTTATCAGTATATGTACAGTATCATGGAAGCCCAATTTGATGGATGCGAAGTATCATATATAGGAAGGTCAAACAATAAGGAAGCCGATAACTTGGCGAACATCGGATCCATGTGTTTATCGGTACCACCGGGATTATTTTGGGAATAGATAACGGAGCGCTCCATCAAAGCTAATAGGGTCTCTAAGGTCATAGCACCAAACACGCGCAGTAAGATCAAATCAAAAGACGACTTGGAGGCTGCGCCCGCTGCCGAAAATGAAGTAGACACCCTTGAAGAAGAACTAGAACCCAACAAGGTCTTGATAATCGAACCCACATGGATGCAGCCATATGTGGCATACATGATGCGAGAAGAACTACCCGAGAATGTAATTGGAGCACGACGAATTACACATCGATCTAAAGCTTGCAGGATCATTAAGGGAGAGTTATATAAAAGGAGCATTTCGGGCGTACTACAACGATGTGTCACACTTGATGAAAGAAAGCTAATCCTCAAAGATATACATGAAGGGGCATGTGACCATCATGCCAGCAGCCGAGCAATTGCGGCTAAAGCTTTCCGAGCAGGATTTTATTGGCTTACAACCGTACAGGATGCGAAGGACATTGTACCAACATGCGAAGCATTTCAACGATACGCAACAAAACCTAATGCACCCACCGTAGAACTAAACCCGATACCTCTCGCCTAGCCATTTTCTAATCGGGGGCTTGACATGGTGGGTAAACTACACAAATCTTCTCTAGGAGGACACGTCTTTCTGCTAGTAGTAGTCGACAAATTTACAAAGTGGATCGAAGCAATGCCTATCACAAGTCAAGATGGAACTTTGACCATAAACTTCATCAAGTCAATAGTGTTCAGATTTGGTGTACCAAATAGCATCATTACCGACAACGGAACTAATTTTACTTCAGTGAGTTTAAAGAATATTGCAAGGAGATGTGCATAAAAGTAAGCTACACTTCAGTTGCCCACCCGCAAACCAACGGTTAGGTGGAGATAGCCAACGGTATTGTAACTAATGGTATCAAGAAAAGGTTGTTGGCTCCACTTGACAAAGCTAAAGGAGCTTGGGTAGATGAGTTATCCTCTGTCCTATGGAGTCTACGTACCACCCCAAATAACGCAACACAAGAGACACCTTTCTTTTTGGTCCATGGTACGGAGGCCATCCTTCCAGTCGAAGTAGCTCATGAGTCTCCCAGGGTCACTGAGGATGACAAAGAAGCATCCAAGTAAGCACTTGAAGATGATGTTGATGCACTTGATGAAGCTCGAGATGTTGCTTTGCAAAGAGAAACCATATATCAGCAGAATATGCACAACTATCACAACCGTCGACTATGTCCCAGGTCCTTCATCGTAGGGGATCTGGTCCTTTGCCTCAAACAAGATGGGAATCGAAAGTTGGAGTCGCCATGGGAAGGGCCTTATATCATCACAGAAGTAATCACTGGTGGAGCATATCGACTTCAAGATAATAAAATAGGGGTCAAGTACTCCAGCCCATGGAACGTTGCGCAGCTGCAACGTTTACTATGTTTAGACTTTTATTTTTCGCAATTTACATTGAATAAGGCCAATGTCCAGGCGACTACACCAACAATATGTACTTTCGTCTTTGATATTGAATAAAAAGTATTAAGGTTGCAGATATCAAGGAAGAGATTGGACTTAAAATTTGAGCCTATGTCCCAATGAAAGCATCCGAACATAGCCTCGGAGGCTACTCCCATCAGGAGCGCTGCCGCGCACCCGATAGGAACAGCATGGTCCAGAAGGACCCGGAGAAACATTATCCTCGTACACTGAAAGCAGACCCGATAAAACAAAAACTCCAATAGAGTCGAAAAACATATGAACCTATGAGTATTTCATCTTTTGTATCCTCGGATGGTTACTTCCATCGGGAGCGCCTATGTAAATCCGAGAAAACTGACAACTTCAGTTATTCCAATAGCTAAACAAGGCAGTCGATAAAATCCAAAAAATCCTTGGACCATGCTCGACGCGATACAAAGTCTGAATGTTGTATCCATGACATGAAGGTAAAACCCTAGGATCCGTCCTGTGTGGCCTGGTAAACGTACATGAATGCATGCTGCCAGTAAATTGTCCGTATCAATGATATGATAAAAATTCTGACGGACGCGTTGGGTACCCAAAATAATAGTACTGGAATTCAGTGATCGATAAGACCTCAACGGCTCGAGCTGAATTATACCAGCAAATACCAAATTCAGGCTTGGGGACTTGAATTTGACGTAGGTTCATGGTGTTTTTGCCTAGGAGCAATTAACTAACTCCCGATTTGTCGGATGCATATGACCCATTGTACTATATCCCTACAATAGTTAAATAAAAATGTATTAAGAATACTTTATAAAGAAAACTTCGGCTCTTATTGTCTTTGAGACTCAACCCGAATCTATGATTCGGATAGAGTCTCGGGGGATACTGACATGGGTATGATTACCTGGGTTCTTATGATTAGTTATCCTAGTTATATACAGGCTTGCAACCGCAAGGCCCAAGAAGCATCTGACAGAAGGCATGTCTTGCTAGACAAGGAAAGAGTAGAAACTAACATTGTATTGGTGTTGTAATTATAACTTGTAAAGCTATCCGTATATGACCTCCGGACCCAGCCTATTATATAAAGGCTGGGAGGAGCCAACGGAGAGATACCGAAAAATCCTTGAGCGATCTGTAATCATATTATCCACAAGTAATCAGATGACTTTTACACCCTTGTTTTTCTAATCAGCTGGCAAAATCCTTAGCATTCTCTTTTCTATGAAACCCTAAGTCCATCACCATGGGAATTGCCAAGGTTACCCCTTGTCAGAAACCATCATTGAACAAGTGATACATAAGTACCTTGTAGTTGACATGGTTATGTTTCTTGAGATGATGTTGTGACCCAACATACCACTGCATATTGTAGTATACTATAGTCATTGACATAACACTAACGGAAAACCATTCCGCAAATATTACATCCCTCAGAGTGGTACAGCAGAAACAAAGCGGGTCCACATACATATATTATTATTACAACCAGAAATTACACGACGACTTTGAGATCCTCCTAGGTCCATAGAGATTATCCCAATGACTCAGAGCTAAACAATAATAGCTTGAGAACAAGATGAAGAAGTAAACTAAACCTAAAAATTTATATGAGATTAATAGATAGAGGGTAGAGATCTATACTACTAGACTCAATTAACTATATCTGACACATCTATGCTTCAAACTCTTCGGCCTCCATCGTATAGATGCTTCTGTAGTTGTTTCCTTCGATGCTTCCGAATAATCTGGCTCTTCATAGCGAAATTTTGTTGGTCTTCAACTGAATAGAGGGTTTCATCTTCTTGGTCTTCAATGTCTTCAGAATCTAGAAGGGTTATAAAGGTATGGTTGAGTACGAGCGTACTCAGCAAGTTCACTAAAAAGGAGTGTTTGATGCAATAACTACAGCCACAGACAATAGGTCGTAGGTTATGCAGGTTTTCATAAAAAATTCTCCAAAGGTTGCTTTCATTCTGAAAAGTAATGTCTGTCACTCTTCACAGGTTGATTAGAACTTTGTGGAGTTCCTTTCCTGCAGCGTTCGCAGCTCCTTCCCGAAAAAGGGAGTAACATGTCACACTTGTATATACTCTGCAGAGGTGCGTTGTTTTACCCATGAGATACCAATTCCTTGTTGCACATCCAGCCAGCTTACCCGTCCACACTTCCTATGGTGTGGGGCCTAGTAATTGATCCAATCCTATCACTGCCCTGCTCTGCGACTTCATATGCCTACCCTTTTGCTAGATAAGGACAATAGTCGCACCGGTTTACATTCCTGAAGAGAGCAATCCATCATAGGCAACAAATACTGAGGAATTGACGGTTTCCACCCTTGCACATGCCTAAATGTAGGATCACGGTCCTGATAAACTTGTCCGTCGGCATATCAAAGGAAGAAGATCAGTTGACTTCCCCAGAGCCATATAGATCTCATGGTTAATGCGTATTATACAGCGCAAGAATCAATGCTGACATTTGTTATTAGTTTTTAGGTGACACTTTCCCGTGCAAATGGAACCTCCACTAATCACATACCAAACCATGGTTCCATTTTCCCTCCATATTAGGTTAACACCACTTGGGTCGATAACCAACAAGTCATAGTATTTAAATGCAGGTGATAACAATAGTAGATTACAAATACTTGATAGAAAATAATCAAAGGACATGAGCAAGTGTGAACTTGCCTTGATATAGGGAAGTAATACAGTCGAATGTCTCGACTTGATCATGGACCTCGGGTTCTACAAACTACCATCATTACCCGGTAAGGACAATGTTTAAAGAAGCAATATGGTGTTATGCATAAGTAATGCTATGCATTTTATAAAACTCCTGAAGTAACTCCCCAACATTATAAGTGAATTGAACTTTGGTGATTTCTTTCAGATTTGATCTTCAAGTTTACTTTAGAAGCGAGTTTAAATACAAAGACTTTACTAACATACAAGACATAAGAGGTGAAATACAACAGTAAGATAAGTTCAAGGTTGATTGGTATCATGTAACTATTACGAAAGTTCATGTTTCAAGTTGTTATGACTTAGAGGAAATATCATAGTGTTTATTTGGAAGTGGCAAAAAGAATAACTTTTGAAGAAAATGTTCCTTATATTAAGCTACTTAATGCTTAAGATTATTAGAGTATAATTTATTGATATTGATAAGGTTTTAACATTCTAGAGTTAACATGTTTCTTGTAGATTGATTACTAGACCAAAGTTAACTATGAAAATATAAATGGACTTAAGACATAATATTTATGGCATTACCAAATTCTAGAGTTTTCCTAAGCATAATAAAAAAAATGAAATCTTATAAACATGTAGTAGAGCTTTAAGGACCTAGATCTAGCATGCTTAACATTCATAGATTAAATATCTTGATTCACCTCTTTTACTTCTACTTCTTTGGTGAAACTTGCCCCTTTGTCTACTACCAATGAGGTTGTACTAACGCAAACATGTGATTAAGAACAGATGTTGCCTTTTGGTGAAACTTGTCCATTTCTTTTATACTTTGCTCAGTGATGTATCTAAATAGTGCATTTCATTGTTTTAAACTAAGAGAAAAATCACTTACATTTAACCCTTTTTTATCTTTGTTTGCTTGTAGGTACATAATAGCACAAGAAAGAATATGAATATACAAGAATTAGTCTAGGAAAAGTAGTTTAGGTTTTTCTTTTATTATTTTGTAATATTCTTTTATTCATTTGCAGAAACAATGTAATATATATAAATATTCAATAAAGCATTACTTTCCTTTGTTTGTAATTATTATTTTTATAATACTTTCTTATTTGTTGTATCCTTGTAATGTATTGGGTAAGAAAGGAATAAAGATTTCTATTTATTTGTCTTTATTCAAAATTACTCTAATGGCTTGAATTTCCTTTTATTGTATTTTTATAATATAATGTAATAATACTTCACATTAAATCACTCAATGGTTCTTTTAATACAATAAACTCTTAAATGCTTTTGGTTTGAATTATTTCAAAAGTCAATTCAATTTAAATGTCAATTTAAATTATTACCCCGAAACAGCTCAAAATACATAGAGGTCATGTCAGAATTTATAATAATCACCTGAATGAGCTAAACACTAACTCGTGAAAGTGAAAGAAACCTTGGTCCCTCTAGTGTTTTAGATTGTGAAAATTTACCCTAATTTTGTAGATGAATGCATGCATATGCACATATTACTATTTCTACCATTCGTTGATTCCTAAACGTTGGGATGTTACAACGATCGACATTCCCGGGCATCCTCCCTTGCACCACCGATGGTGCATGCGACATTTTTGTTCCAAGTTCTATAGGGCATGTTAGAGCAAGGAGTTGTCTGATGATCTTTAATATTGTTGTCTCGCTTTCATGGACCGACATTTCGCAAACTTATACCTCAAATTGCTGCACAACAAAAAACTCAATTCGAAGGGTCAGGAGTTTCTCAATAGGCACATTCAACTCCCAAGAAAGTGGGAACGAGATTATGATGAGGATGGCTAGAGGAACGGTCAAATGACAAGCAACATGGCATATGACTTCAACAAGGTGCTTAAGGGTGTCTGTGCGTTGCCCGTGATTGCAATAGTTTGATACACGTTCGACAAGTTGAATGAGTATTTTCTGAACTACTCACTTGAAATGGATAAGCAGATTGCGGGATAGAACAAACACAACTAAAAGTATGAGTACCTACCAAAAGTTGACGACTAGATGACATTTCAAACATGGAAGGCGGACTCTCAAGTTCCCATAGTTTTCGATAAAGATGAGCTCATTTACCAAGTGGTCGATTCTGGAGGAACCACGTCTGATGGTGTCCAATACGGAGGTTGATCCTTCAAGGTCTCCTTAAGGGATTGTGATTGCACATGTGGAAGGCCATTGTTGCTCCATCTCACGTGCTCTCACTTGCTATGTGCGTCTCAGAAGCGTCATGAGGACTATAATCACGAACGTACGATTAGAGAGTCCGAGTTATCTATCGTGAAGACCAAGGAGACATGGGATCCTAGATTTAACCCATACCTTGACCAATCGCAATGGCCGGAGTACAATGGAATCCAAATATTGTCCCATCCAGAATGGAAGGTGATTAAACATGGTAGACGCAAGACAAAGCATTTTAGAAGTGACATGGACGGATGGGGCCATGGTGGTGAGCGATAATCGAGAAACAATCAATTTTAAGAGCCTCGTGAGAGATCTCGTTATGGACAGTGCAGCGGTGAAGGTCACAGCGCATGAAATTGTACCCAAAGGAAGAGATCAAAAGGAAATGAAGCAAGCACAAGCCAACAACACGGTCAAAGACAAAAAAATCCTAGCCAACCAAAAAGTATCCAACAAGGTGGTCCAAGCCAAGCAAACACAAACCAACAACACGTTCCAAGCCAACAAATTTCTAGTCAACCAAGAAGTAGCCAACAAGATGGTGCAAGCCAACAAAGATATATCCAACAGCACGGTCCAAGTCAACAAATTCCTAGCCAACCAAAAAGTAGCCAACAAGTTCTTAGGCAACAAAGAGGGAGGCAACTTGGGCTTAGAGGATGTCCTAGGCAACAAGTTCCTAGGCAACAAGATCCTAGGCAACAAGATCCTAATAGGAGTAGTATGTTTATGTACCTATATTACATTCCGCATCGCATATCGGGTTAAGACGAAACTCCTTGCAACCAAAATTGTCCCTAGGACCATATGGCTCCCATACAACCTTAATCATACCAAAAATATTTCAATGAGAAAAGTACATGAAGGGAATGCAAAATGGTGATGGGTTGGAAATTCTTACTTGCTCTGGCAGAAGGTTATCAAACTCATTGGTGTATCTCAGGTACGCTATTTATTGGTCAATTGGGGGCTTGGAGACCACGTCCTAATTGTAAGACCATGTCGGCCACCTCAACCGGTTCCCACCATCATTATAATCCGCGCGAGGCATATGTTTTGGTCGTCCAACAGAAAAGCATTCCCACATCTAGACCGAGAGAAGTAGCAACGGACCACCAATGTAAGCCTCACCACCAGTCCTTCAACAAGCCTCGTCCAGCTGCACACGAAAGCAAACAAAGTTCAGCCAAGGGAAAATTTGAAGAGCACATATAAATATGGGTATAATATAAACAGTTCATTACCTGCCAGTACAAGAAGGCCAATGATGTCGAATCCCAACTCTATTTTTAATCCGTTTTGGTTAAGACCTTTAGCCAGTGATAGTGAGCAATGTTTCCCTTACCATCAGCAAATATAGTCTTCGTACGGATGTGTTAATACACACAGGATCCCCCTCGATAGGGGGTGCAAGGATCATCGACATATCCCGAAGAGTCATGGTCATTTCACCTGTACAGAGGTGAAAACTGTGCGTCTCCGGCCTCCACCGGTCGACAAGTGCGGTGATGGCAACAGGGTTCATGTGTGGTATTGACCGGTTGACCATATGAATGAATGAGAGCAGTCCTAACGCTTGGATGTGTACCGTGTACCGCTCATCGTATGACATCATCTTTGAGAAATGCCCATGATATCTCAATCATAGGGGCAGAAGATTCTACACACATACAAGCTTGATTATAACATGTCCATTATAACAGAGCAATATTATATGAGTTAGTGGGTTTGTTTTTATTACCTTATTCTGCTTGGCCATCAAGTAGCCACGGTCACGAAGATCATAGGACGGCTCAAGAAGCGACATACCTTCGACAAACCCTGTTTCTACACGAGTTTCTTCCTCTTCCGATTCCGACATCCTAGATAATTTAAAAAAGATAATACATACAAATATGTGATAATATTATAAACCACTTAATAATATGAACAAATCATAATATGAGCAAAGTTCTCGGTGGACATGGCCATCTCTATGTGAGAAAATTTGATAAACCTTTCTTCCTATGTGGGCATCTCTACGTGAGCAAATTTTATAAACCTTTCTTTCTATGTGGATATCTCTACGTGAGCAATGTTCCAATAGTTATGAACAAAAAAATTCAAACTAACAAGTACATGAAAGATTACTATACCAAGTATGCGAAGGATTACTATACAAACAAATCTTCGTATGATGGATTACTATACCAACAAATTTAAACTAACATGTATACGAAGGATTACTATACCAACAAATCCTAAATGAAGGCTTACTATACCAACAAATTCAAATTAACAAGTATATGAAGGATCAATATACAAATCCTAACTCTAGAGGTCAACCAAACATGTCATTTCTCCATACAAATTTACAAATCCAATGGGATTGGAAAGGAGCAGTGCAGCCTGTAGTCATCGACCTGCGGCGCCAACCATCGTGGCGCTGCAGGCTAGCACACGACACTGTGTCCCTGCTGGCGCAACACTCACGGGTCAGGGCCCCACATCACCAACATGGAAATCCTGCAGCGCCATAGAACTTGGAGCTGCAGCAGTGTCTGTGGTGCCGTCCACGCTGGCGCCGTACACACGGGTAGGGTCCTACTGCGCCAGCGTGGCAACTATGCAGCGCCGTCACGGATGGAGCTGCACTTGTACGTGCGGCATCGTGAGAGCAGGAGTTATAGAAAAGGGTTAGATGTCGTGAATTTTTTTGCCAGAAGATTTGTTATTTAAGTTTGTTATTATACATTTGGGTTATTTTTGTTTAAATTACCATGGCTGGCTTCGAATCTATGCTTAAGATCGTTCCCCTTGCAGTACCGGTGCAATTCGTAAAGGAAAATGATTCTCATCCCCCGGACGATGCACGGGTCACGTCTTCCTCTCTCGTGAGACGTGCGTCCTAGTAGGCTCACCACCACCATCGACACCCACCCTTTTCCCCTTCGTCCTCCTCCGCTCGCCTTTGCTCCTCTCTCTTCTCTCTCTCCCATCTCGCTTGCTTGGGCACCCTGCCGCACTACTCTGGCTGCTGATGCCTCGCCGGAGCAGATCTCACTGGCCCTTACCCACCAGATTTCGGCCCCAACGCCGCTTCCTCGCGTCCCCCATCTCCGATCCGATGAAGTTCTAGATGCGAGGGAGTGGTCGATGCAGAGGAGGCTATCGTCGGTGAGGAAGAATGAGGAGGCGGTCGTCATGGGGCACGACAACTCTGCTACAAGGTGGTGGTTGGCCCTGCTGCAGAGGCACCGTGACCCTGCTACAAGGGGTGGCCGGCCCTGCTACAATGGGCGGGCGGCACTGCTATAATGGGCGGCCGATGCTACTACATAGGCATGGCGGCGCTGCTACAATGGGTGGTCGGGTTTGCTACAAGGGCGAGCGGCTTCTCTGACCACGATGCCGTTGCTATAATGGGCGGGCGGCGCCGCTACACACGCACCTGGCGCTACTACAGAGGCGCGGCGGGCACGACGGCGCTGCTACAATGGGTGGCCGACGCTGCTACATAGGCACGACGGCGCTGCTGCAAGGGGCAGTGGGCGACGCCACAACGGGGTTCTCCGGCGACGGCGTGGCGAGGCTCTCCACGGTGTTGCGGGATTCTCTAGCGACGGTCGTGCCTCGCAGAAGAGTGATGAGGTGGGGGAGAGAGAGCGTCGTGCAGCGCGGGGCACCATGGGCGGCCAAGCGTGATGTGCGGAAGGGATGGGACACGTGGCCGCGTGGAAGCAGGACGATGGCTATCGTCATTGTCGGTCGGTTTCCGTCACGGAGTCGGGCTTGGCTGCTTGGCGCCTTGGCCGATCTGGTATAGGACTCGAAACCACCTCCGGCTCTGGTTCGTCTATGCCCACCCGATAAAAGGCACTTCACCCGCGGCACATGATCCCCACGAAACGTAGCCCCAGCCTAGCCGCCTTCAATCACGCCCAGGCAGATCACGCGCACACGTCCCGGCGCCCAAGCAGAAACGCCCGTACGTGTTCGGTCTAGCCATGGCGCCTCACGGCTCGGCGACGACGCAGAAGCGCAAGTGCCACGAGGAGGAGACGGCCGGCATGTGCGCCAACCGATGCGGCTTCTTCGGCGACGCAGCGACCGGCGGCTTGTGCTCCAAGTGCTACAAGGAGCACGTCGTCGTCGCCGCATCTGACGCCACGGCTGAGACGAGCGTCTTCGTCCCTGCGGCAGTTCCCACCGCGCCACCGGAGAAGAAGGCCAATACGATCGTCTCCGTCGCGTCCTCTGATGGTGCAGTTGAAGCAGCCTCCTTGAAGCCACTGACGGCGACGAACCGGTGCGCGACGTGCCGCAAGAAGGTGGGCTTTCTAGGGTTCCGCTGCAGGTGCGAGGGCACCTTCTGCAGCGTGCACCGCTACTCCGACAAGCATGACTGCGGCTTCGACTACAAGACCGCCGGCCGGGAGGAGATCGCCAAGCACAACCCGGTCGTTGTTGCCGACAAGATCGCTACCAGGATCTGAAGCCCACAAAGATCACTAGATGCAATTTGGATGACCCCAGCAGTTATTAATTTGTAATACTACTAATAGATCTTGAGGATACAACGATGCTATTAGCTCTCTCTATTTTGCTTGTAGAATCCGTATACAGAACAGTTTGCAATGGTTCGAGAGGATAGCATCGATGTTCTTTGTACTTTATCCGCAACGTGTAATGTTAAGCTGGAGATAGAATTTTATTTGGATGTAACTGGTTCAAGGAAAATTGCTTGCGGCAACACTGAAAACGAAGATGTTGATGGAAAGCAAAGAGTGCAGGAACCTACACAGTTCTAGCCTTGTAGGGGAGCAAAGTGCTGTGGTGGAAAGGAGTGTAGAGGCTGTCGCTATAAACGGTGTTGCCCCAGCAGATGCAATGGTTGCAATGGGCTGTTAATTTTCGCTGCTCAAGTCACTTGAGAGTCCATGCAAGGATAACAGCTTATACAGGGTAACAGGTTGCAGAATACTGCTGTCGTTAAAGGTTTTCAAGATTCTGCTAGTAAGTTCAGTTTGCTATGTCGGTTGCAGAAAGTTGAAGTTTGAGACGATTCAGGATTCAGCTAGAGACTTTTTTGTTGGGCATTGTGATTTTGATTGGTAGCATGCAGCTCGGTTCCTTTGTAGCCATGGGCATTGTGGTTTTGATTGGAAGCATACAGCTCGGTTCCTTTGTAGCCAGATGTTCTGTTTTGTGAAATGGCATTAGGAATTGTACCTAGGGTCTACTCCCTCCGTTTGAAAATAAAGTGTATAGAGATACATTATCTTCACAATGTGTGTTTGACATCATTTCATTGTTCATGTTAGAGGTGATCAAGAACCCTATGGTGACCTCTATGATGTCTACTCCTTGTGTTGGTTGGTATTATCCTACATATATCTACGAAATTGAATGGTAACAGATAAGTATAGAGAGCTTATATATATTCATTTCCAAGGATGAGCTGTGGTACGAAAGAGTGTAATGGTTAGTTTATGTTCTGCTGGAAGGATCTGAAACCAATTCTCAAATGATACGTATTCCAAATCCTAACTTAGAAAATTAGGTAATTTATAATATGGAGTAAGCCACTATTATATTTTATGTTTGTTCTTTTCCTAGACAAGGGCGAGTCTTACGCATATTATTTGCTGTGTTTCTTGATATTGTATTGATTTTATCTTCTCCTTGTATTGATTCTGGATTCTCCTTTTTGGCAGGATCGATTGCCAATTATGTGTGGACATGTTTGTGATTCTCTTAAGTTAGGAGGTTCTTTGACTACAAATATCTAAGCCAATACTGTAGGTGTGGTTCTCATCCTCCTGGATTGTTGTGCATAAGGATACAAATAGCAGGTAAATGAAATATATACCTATATGATCACTCTTTGTTGCATATGGTCAGTTGTATGAAATTTGTGTGAATGATTCTTCCCCTTGCTTTCCGCTTCATTAGCTCGTGGGAACACCGCCCTTACAATTTTAATTTTGCTAGGATTGGGACGATGGTGATAACTATATTTTCTAAAACAACTCAATGAGCCACTGATTTGAAAAATATTAATAAGCACGGCTTGCAGAAGACTGCTTGGCTCTGGCTAAACAATTTTTTCTTAATTCTGCATAGAGGGCGAAGAGTTTTGATGCCAAGGTATGCTCTATTTTTAGCGTTATACATGCCTCTACTCGGTTCTGAATAATGGTTGTTGTATGTTGTCATGCATCACATGTCAAGCAGTGGTTACTTATTTTTGGCATTTTCTCTTCATATTGTTTCTCTTTATAAGAATAAGTAAAATACTGAAATTATAATACTACATGTATACTTACCGTGATTCTATTCGGATGCCAAGGTCTGCTCTATTTGAGTATTGCATACCTCCACTTGTTTCTGAATAATGGTTGTTGTATATTGTCATACATCACATGTCAAGCGATAGTTGCCTCTGGGGATTTTTTATTAAGCTTGTTTCCTGTTTCAATAATAAGTGAAATACCGAGATTAGAAAACTTCATGTATACTACGCATGATTCTTTTAGTAGTATAACCATTTTTGCATGTCCGTCGGTTTGTTCACAACATCTCGTTTCCATGTTCTGGTGCCATCTAGGTTTTGCTAGCAAACTGCAACTTAGGGCCAATATCTATTTTATTAGATAATCAGTAACTCTATCTATAAACCAAGAAATAATAGTGATGTAGTGAATACAATGAGTTCATTTCCAAATATGTATGTGCTCATATTTCTGGATGATGGTTGGTGCTCTATTTGGACATTTTTAGTTTCAGCGTTGCACTTCATATTGACATGCATTAGTGATCATGAATGCTTCAAATATTTAGTTGATATTTACATTTGATCAACTTAATCATCTTTGTCTTGCAAGAAATATTACTTCATTGCATATTGTTCTAGTCTTGTGAAACTATGCCAATACATTCCATATGTCTACGCAATCATCTTATAAAAAAATATATTACCGATATATATATATATATGTATATAGTTATATGATCTGACTGACTATTGAAGGAAAGTTACTCAAGAACATGGGTTCAGTTGAGCGAATATAATTATTCACGGTTTATTGGTTCCTCTCCGTCAGAATTTCAGGGTATAAATGGCTACTATTTCGCTTTCCTTTGGTACAAAAAGGTCATGTTTTATCAAGCTGGGGCTTGACATGGATAGTTGGATCAGTTCATCTTGGTATATCCGACGGACAAATTATGATTTTTTTCCTTTTATTGAGTTATCAAATTATCAAATGCTTGCACTGATTCATCTTTGAGAAATGTGTATGCTCTTCAAGAAAAGAGAGTCCCTTTCTCGAGAGGGCATTCAATTTCAGTTTGGTAGGAGAAATATTGTGCATATCACATATGAGTATGATTAACAATGGATTTGTTCACTCTTTCCTTGATCAGATGCAGGCTTTCCAACTTTAGAACTCGAAGATTCAATTCGTATGAACTAAGGCATAGCCTTTGATATAGATGTAAGAGTTGAACTCTGTAGAACATGACCTTCCTATTAGAGTTGAATCATGTGCAAGAATATATGCTAGCCTTTAGAGGATACAACTATTTTTTTGCTTTATCAATTCTTTGCATCTTCTTAAGACGGGATAGGAAAACAATGTAAATAGGAAAACAACTACCGAGTTCATTATAAGCATGTGTAGATGTGCCACTATTGATGCCTTCTAATTCAAAAGTTTCAAGTCTTACCAAATGTTTCTATTATCTGAATTCTTTTAGATATTTCTGTAGTTCTTTTCTCAATGACGGAAGGGCGTGGCAACACGCACATTATTATCTGAATTCTTTTAGATATTTCTATAGTTCTCTTCTCAATGATGGACGGGCGCGGCAACGCGCATATTAATGGTCTAGAGGATGTAATATAGTTCCCTGGCAATGCAAAGATAACAGAGAAAACACTCTGAAGATTACATGTAGATCAATTCTAAACCGATGAAGAAGCAGATCAATCTGACATCTAACCCTCCAACATCCAAAGGAACCAAAGACAACACTTGCGCAACGGTATCATGTTTCCTTTGCACAATGTTATATAAGGATGGATATTGTTTTGCTAGTGGTAATGATCCTAGTCAATTGTCTTTCCAAAACTATACCGTCGTACCATCACCTATTTTAAAAAGACCTCTTTCGAAGAAATCTTCTTTAACTCCCATGAGAGCTTTCCAAAAAGGTGAATCATTTGGTTCACTTTGAACCTGAGCAAGCGTTTTCTGGGATAGGAATTTATTGTGTAACAGCTCTTGCCACACACCCTTTTCGTTAATCAACTTAAACATCCACTTGCTAAGTAAACATTTGTTCTTGATATCAAGTATCTCAATACCTAAACCTCCTGATCCTTAGGTTTGTAAATAGTGTTCCATTTAGTTAACCGATATTTACATTTACTATCATCACTTTGCTAGAAAAAACGTGATCTATAAAAGTCAAGACGTTTGCTTACCCCTTTAGGTATTTCTAGGAAAGATAACATAAATATCGGTAGGCTAGTTAGGAAAAAGTTAACGAGTACAAGATGGTCTCCATATGAGAGCATCTTACTCGCCCAATAGCCAAACTTTCCCTCAAAGCGACTTTCCATTGGATACCACTCAGAGATCTTAAGCTTCCTATAATGAATCGGTACACCCAAATACCCGAAGGGGAGGGAACCATATTCACAACCAAATAATTGTTTATATTGTTCCTCCTCTTCTTTGGCCTTTCCAAAAGTATAAGATCTCTGTTTTATGAAAGTTGATTTTAAGACCCGAGAGTTGCTAGAAAATAGGCAAAATTAATTACATATTAACAGCCTTTTCTGTTGGGGATATACTTTCCGGGTATCCTCACAGTTACTTACTGACCAGGGTGGCCCACTTCGGGTTAGAGCTTTGCTTCACGGGCGGCCCAGTCAGGGAAGAGAGACGGAGTCTGATCCGGCTACAGGAAGGCCCAGAAGATTTACCGACATAGGCCCATAGTGTTACTTGTAGTTCAAGATGTACTCTATAACCGACTCTTAGTCGTAGCCAGATAGATCTCTCCTGTAAACCCTAGGCCGGATATCTATATAAGCTGTCCTAGGGAGAGCCTTTAGGGCAACCCAATAGTCTACAATCTCAACTCGCACATGCGAACCCCTTGTAACCCATATTCTGGCTCTGCCGTATTACTGGATTGCTAGTAGGAGTAGGATCCGTCCAAAGCCGGCGGATTCGAACCTGGGTAAACTTGTGTGCTCACCGTCCCGGAACACCGTATGCCTCACACCCCTCTCTTCCGCACGCCTTGAGGACCGCCTCATGGCGTACTTGTCATCAATCCGACGACAGCTGGCGCCCACTGTGGGGAAAGTGAGCTTTGGATCTGCGTTCCGAGCGGAATCTGCAAGAATCGGAATCGACGAGACTATCACCGTCGGCTGCATCCTCTACGCCAGCAACGTCCCTCTCATCGTTCTTGACGAGACATCGATTCCAGCTAGGGAGGTCGTGACTGCCTACACCATCATGTCTTTTGGCGAGATCGATGTTTACATTGGTTTTGCTGAACCTGCCCCACCCACCCCAGCGATGATGATAGAGGCAGAAGAAATTTCTGGGTCCCCTTTGTCCGCGGAGGCGGCAGAGTTCCAGATATCAGAAATCCCTAATCCCACTCAGCCTGCACCAATCGCGGAGATAGTGGAGAAAGCTGAGCCTGAAGCAGATCTTGCGGTTCAAGTCGAATCTGGAGCGGATCTCCCAGGTGAGGTCAAATCCCAGATCGATCTGTCTGCTAAGGTCAAGATCCAGGAGGAGAATAGTAACAACCATGGTTCCGGCTCTGCCAACGCCGAAATAGATAAACCGTTCCTGAGGCATACGTTGATGCGCATGATACTGCAAGACGCAAGCGTGGATGAGGTTCTCGAAACCATCAGGATCTTCGAGGAAGCCCATGAGGAAAGCCGCAACTACCTCGGGACCCACACGTCACACGTTGTCGGATATGTTGGATCCGGATCCGGTTCTGCCGATGCTGGAGAAAACACCGACTCAGTGCTGGAGGTGATCAGAACAAACGTCGACGTACTCGCATCCTCGGATGACTCGATGACGTCGGCAGATTTCCGAAAGTTCTCCGTGGAGTATGAATAGGAGTATAACTCGAAAGCTGCAGAGGAAGAAGCCATGGATGAAGGATCCGGGGAAAACTCTCCCAAAGCGCAGGATGGCATGGAAATCAGAGATAATCCCGAGGTCTAGATGTCCAAAAGTACCGATCAGAGCTTGACTCCAGGAAACGGACCCAAAGCCGTCTTTGCTACCGGCGCTGCCAAGAAGGCAAAGAAGAAGAACAAGAAGAACAAAACCCCGGCGAAAGACCCTCCGGCAGAGGAGGTGATTGCTAAGGAATACGAGGAAGACTCAGATGGAGCACTTATCCCAGACGAGCCCAAAGAAGAGTCGGTGGATGGACGCGTGATCACTGAAGGTGCGCGTAAACTCATCGATGTTGCATTAACTACACCTATTCCTACAGCTGCAGAACTTACTGCTGAAGAGCTGGACGAAAGGGCCCAAGCCCTAGAAGCGCGTTGCCAAGTACTCCTCGATAAGCCAAAAACCTTGAGGAAGAAAAGAAATGCATGGCAACTGCGGAGAAGTACAACTCTAGACAACATCAGAAGACCAGGAAACGTCATACTCATGACGACCAATTCCCACAGATTCACAAAGTCCTTTTTGGAGGAGAACATGGGATGCCTCGACGCGACAGCAATGGGGATTGGGTGTATCCAACACCAGTACAGAACACCGTTGCAGCTCGAGAAATCCTATCGGCTAATCCGGGCCCAGAACAGATCCGATTGGGCATTAAACTACTCAACAAGGGCCTAGAACAGCAAAAGGTCGCCCTGTCCGGAAGCCAAAAGCTGTTCTCCCATTCTGACCAATGTCGCACGGATCCGGCCTGGGCTGACGTAAGACCCCAACGTGTTCCAGAACAGCATCATCGTTCCGACCGTCGGGAAGACAACTACTCAAGAACCGGATGTTCAGGACAGCACCACAAAGCTGCCCGTGACTGGCGTAATGTTATCCCAGTTGTGGAGAAAGAGGCAATCGCTGCACTGAATCCGAAGAATCCTCCCCAGCGAGATTCGAAGGACCACATGGAAGAAGATAAAGAGAAACATCAAGAGGAGGACCAGCAAAGAATGCCACCTCCTAGACATGCAACCCATCCGACTAACGGGCGAAGGAACGACGGACACCGTGCCGAGTCAAGCCGGCAGGGGGCTCGTCGTAGTGAAGACCCTCCCCGGAACCGGAATAATGATGCTCCAGGCAGAGGTCGGCGATCAGCCGTAAATAATCAAGCTGCTCCACCCTCTCCGCCAAGTAGCCATCACAACGGCTCCCAAGGAGGCCAAGGAGGGCGTCGTGGTGGAGGAGGTGGTGGTAGAAGCCGAAGTCTGGCTCCAAGGCACCGCCACCATACACGTCATTCGGGATGATCTTTATCCCCAAACGACGCAAGGCACAGGATTAACTCCAATATAGAGGCACGACGCTACGAAAATGATGATATATACGTGGGCCCAAAATGCTTCGGACCACGCATAAGAGCTACAGAATTTCCGGAAGGATTTTCTATCTCTAGACACATTCAAGCCTACGACGGTATAGCTCGGCCAGATACTTGGCTCCAGGATTTCTTCCAAGCTTGCTGTATCGCCAAAGGCGGAAACAGCCTGGTCGCAACTCGATATCTCCCACTCATGTTGCGAAAGACGACACGATCATGGCTCAATGAACTTCTAGAGAACACCATCCACAACTGGTATGACATGCAAAGTGTGTTCTTTCGGAATTTCGAAGGCACATACCGGAGGACCTGTACGGTCGGAGACCTGCAGCGTTTGTAACACCCTCAGAATCGGCCCTATGCAAGTTTTAGTGAATCCGGCCAAAACCCGCATAGAAACGATTCAAAGGTGCCCACCAGGCACTTTCGTGCGGGTGGAAAACGAAGTAATATCATTACACAATAGTCCACGATGGAACCCACAAAACAGATATATACAACAACGACTCCAAGGGTCAAGAATACAGATATACAATACAAAGATCCAAATCACCTTGAAAACGATACATCATCCGACTACGGACAAGAAGCAAATCGAGCTAAGAGCCCTGAAGAATAACCAATGGCGTCCATAACCCTGCCCAGGCCAAGCCGGAAGGGTAACCCTGCTAACGACGTCGATCTCAAAACCTGCTTAAACAAAAGGGGTGCCGACAAAGGGCAAAGGAAAAAGAGAGAGCGGTCAGTACTGAGGCCAGTACACGGCGAGACTAGAATTCGGCGGTCCTCGCCTACATAGGTATGGTGGACTGAGCGGCAGCGCGACATGCACTAAACAACCTATAGAGACTCGAGATAACTGTCGGCTATCAGAGAGGGATAAGAAAGACCTATTCGGAACCAACTTGATTCTACCACCAAACATACCCATCCTGGTATTTCCCCCTCGAGACCAAACGAGGAAGTCAACCGAGGAACTCACACAGTTGGCAGTTTTATTCATTCCGTTATAGTTGCGGCAATTACTAGTCAAATATAGATAGCATGAGTCATCCTGATATAATAAGCAGTGGGCATTTTAGTTACCCATTCCGTTGTAGTTGCAACACTTACTAGTCAGATTCGATTAGCATGAGATATCCCAAACCCAGCAGTTGTCGGTACTTTTATTTAGCCATTCCGTTGCAGTGAAGCTGATTACTAGTCATATCGGATACAAGTCAAAGTATAACAGTAAACTTTAGTTATGGTTGTCTATGATCGAGAACTGTGCTCCAAGTCGTCCATAACCGCGGACACGGCTTCTCGAAAAGATTAAACCCTACAGGGGTGCACCAAAGTGTCCACACGCACTTCGACCCTTTTTGCCAGATCAGTTAGCATACACCCATCGGTATGTCGGCGGGGCCTAAGTCATGACGTTTCCCAGACCCAAAGCAAGTACATGGGGGCCACCCCACTAAGCTACCCGCAACGAAGTTGGCCGGCTCCGGAACGGACCCAGGGTTTGCGTCAGTGGCTGTAAACGACTGGGAACCCGAAAGTGTGACTGGGCTTGTCGATACCGCGAAAACACTCCACAATCCTAAACAGTACAGGTGCTCCACGCATAATCTTAAATAAAGAAGTAAAGCATGGCATAAGTACAGGATATAATAAAGCCCCAAACCACTTGTGGCCCCCGGTACAATACTTTGAAATCAGGTACTAATCGATGGGGGTGCCCACACACCCCACCTGTGGTTAGCGCGCTCGATCTCGGAACAGGTGTCAAGAACTCGGGGTCCTACGGGACACCAGTGAGCGGTTAAAAAACCAAATATTGTCTATTACCCACCGGTGCCTCTGCATTTACCTACTTTCAATTTTAGTTATTAAACTGTAATTAAAGCCATGATCATCTCCAACATTAAACATGTGGCAATACTCCAACAACTGTGGTACTTGACGACACGCAACAGCACTTGAGCAAGCGACTACGACGCGCAAGTCCAACTATCTACCAATCAACAGGTAATAGGATGTGTCCAAGGCAATATAAGGCTGCAAGGGATATCACGGCCACGAAAACTAGAGCATCGCAACACAGATAGCAATAGATCATCAGGAGGGAATAAATACTATAAAAGTAAGATAGGTAGAAAGGGGGAGATGCTCGCCTGAAAACATTGCCGAAGGTTCATCCGAAGATCGGGTCGACACTCGCATCAACTCATCGGCCTAATCCGCGAAGAAGCGAAACACTAGAAGAAACACCGGATGCACTATTTAATTCTATGACATAAGAACGGGCATGATGCATGTATGATGTATGGCATGGACAGGATGCGATGCAATTAGGCATTATTAAGCGGAACCGGGGTCCCGACATTTATTGGATGGTTCATGTTGTTTAGATACCCCGCAATTTAAATGTTGCATTAACAAGACAAAAGATAGCACCGGTTCGCTACACAAATTTAAATGAGGCCAATATAAGACTAGATTTGCCCGCATATGGATCCCATATTTAATTTAGGTGAACCGTCAAAATACTCCCAAACACCCACAATATGTATGCAAGCATGACAATTTAAGATGCACGAGTTTATATTACAATTTTATAAAATAGGGCTCGGAAAGGGGATCACACATGGGGGAACGACGATCTTGGGTTTTGAGGGAGGTCCGGGTTGGGTCTCGCCGGGATCAGACTTCGGTCCGTGACGGAGATCTTGTCGGCATCCATGGCATGGCACCGAACCGGTGGAGATCTTGTCGAAGGTCTTGGGTTCTGGCTTCGAGGTCGGTGACAGACTTGGTGTCGAGGAATTGCATCCGCAATCTTCCAATGGTAATCAACTCAACATTGCCACTCCAACACCACCATGTCTTCACCACATTGAAAACACCAAGTACCCAAATTGTAGCGCTTGAGGTTGCAATGGTCTGTGTCTATTCTGAAACACTGACAGCTCCAACAGCATGGCCCTTCATACTTGGTGTCGACAGCAACCGAGTGTGGCCAGAACATAAGCAGAGGGTTGTGGTGTCCATGCCGAGGTGGGCAGAGGCAAGAGCAACAAGGCCGATCCTCTGCCGAGACGCGGGGAAGAGGCGATGGGCACCGGTGACAGCACTGCGGCTAGACATGACAAGGTGGCCCGGGGGCGAGGACGGAGGCCGGTCTCGCAGGGCAGAGAGCCAGAGAGGCAGCGAGGAGAGAGGGATGCCGACGGCCCGGAGAGCACGGCGACGAGGTGGACGACGGGGAGCTTGTCCGAGAGGGCTGCTACCGGTGGCGGAAGGGGCCAGGCTCGAGGAGGGATAGCCAGGGAGGAGGGAGACCCAGGGCGGCGAGTGAGCAGAGGACGCGAATGGCCTGGCGGCGGAGGCGCGCTCGCGGGGGGGGAGGTGGCGGAGACGCTCTGTCGGGTGCAGGCAGGGCGGGCCGGCCGTGGAGGACAGGTCTGGTGGCGAGGTCGTGGAGCTCTGCCGCGGGGAGGACGGCCGGAGAGGGAGGTGGGGAGGCGCAGAGGACGGGGAGACGGCCCGCATGGCAGCGCCTTGGCGGCGGAGGACGCGGCCGGGGAGGAGGACGCAGAGGAGGCGGGGCGGAGGCCGGCGCGACGAGATGGCGGCCTGGAGGCGAGGTTCTCCTGACGGGGTGGAGGAGATCACTGGCGAGGCCGAGCTCGCAGGCGGCGGCGGCGGGACGCATGCTCGGTGAGGGGGGGATTACGGGGAGAGAAGAAGGTGGGCGACGCGGTAAGAGACGAGGGGATCGCGCGAGGATGGAGCAGGGTCTGCGGGAGGAAGGCGGCTCGAGCATGGGAGGAGGAGAGAGCAGAGCTTGACAGCAGGAGATCTTGGGGAGCACGGCGAGGAGATGGAGGTCGTGGCGGTGGCGTCCTGCAGAAGGGGCGCTAGCAACGAAGGTGACGGGGCCGCGGTGGCGCAGGGGGCGAGGCCGACGGGGAGGCGAGCTCCAGGGTGGACCCGTGGCGGCGGGTTCTCGGTGGATGTCAGGGAAGAGGGCGACGGGCTTGGGGAGGTGGCGATGGCCGGAGGTGCAGGCCACGGTAGCGGGGAGCTTGCAGAGGGTGGCGGTCCAGGCGCCGGTGAGGAAGAGACGGCGGGCTCCTGGCGTGCGGGGCTTGACTCGAGGGAGGCCTGCGAGGGTATTGGGGTCGGGGACATGGTTCCCGTGCGGGGCGAGCGAGGGGGTGCTGGCGGCGGCGAGGAGAGCGATGGGGAGAGGAAGGACGCGAGGAAGGAGGTGGGTTCGAGAGCGACGGGTCGGGGCAGAGGTTTTCGGTGGTGGGGCCAGAGGAGCGACGGGAGTTGGGGGATCGCGTGGGGCGCGCGGGGCCACGCGGTTGGGCGGCAGGTGGGGATGGGAGTGCGGGCGGTGGTGTCGGCTGCGGGGTGGGCCAGGCGGGGGCTAGGATCCCAAGGCGGGCGGTCGGGGCGGTTCTAGCAGGGGTAGGTGGGGCTGGCGGGAAATGCAGGAGGGGGGATTTGTGGTGAGGTGGCGGCTGGTAAGAGGGTGGAGGTTGGGGCCAGGATGATGTGGCGGCCTGGGATAGGCTGGGGTGAGGTGGCTGGGGATGGTTAGATAGGCTGGGTAGGTTATCTGGTAGCATAGGTTTTGGGTGTTCTGGGGTAGGTAGGGTTTTTATCTGGAGGTGGCTGGCTAGGCTTTCGGGCCTGGCTGGCTGCCTCCCAAAAAAATAATTAATATTTTATTTATTAAAAACAAGGCTTTTGCAAACCGTTGGTAGAGGAAACAAAATAATCCGGAGACCCGGGTTTTGATTTGAATAAAGACGGGAATATTTAGAAAACAAAACTAGGCATTTCGAAAATAGTTTAGACTAAAACCATGCATGATGATGATGCTCAAATGCAATGTGGCATGATGACATGAGCATGCGGTCATGATGATGCAATGCACAAAAACAACGCGATTTTCTAGTAGTGGTTTTTGCGGGATGCCACAATTCGACACCACTAACAATGGATCTCGCCCTCGAGATCCACCTCATGGTACCGGGAAGAAGGGCGGCGATCTGAATCTTCTCGCATCGTGTAGATCCTCGCGACACCACTAACAAGAGGTCGTTGTCCGTGATCGTCAAGAGAACACTCCGGGAATAAAGGGCGAAGGTAAAGGTATCCACAAATAAAGCCACCTCTAACTTCGATAGAAGGAGAGAAAAGATGCGGCCTATCCCACTTCAATGTACAGGAGCGAATAGAAAGGGTAGTCGGCATGGGGGCCAATCCATCACGCACCCAAACTATTACTCCGCACAATCAGTAGAAAAGCGTGCAACCATTCTCGGAATCAGACTGAAGATCTCGACAATCGAGGTTCAGAAACAAAGGAGTGATGCAGACTCTGCATCAGATCTGGCGTAGATGATGTCGTCGTGTCAGAAAACACCGGAAGGCACAATCAAGGAACAAAGAATGGTACCACAGAAGACGGATTCCTCAGATAGCATGAACACCGGATGGTAGAACACCGTTATCAAAGGAGGAAGCGAAACCCTGAAGGTACGATGGAACCCAACCACGAGAAATCCTGGACTCGAAGAGAGAGAAGAGAGCGGATTCAAAACACGCAGAGATGAGAGGAGAGCAGCAGAGGGGTAAGGAGTAAAATCAGATCTAATCAGAACTATCCAGCCGATTTTGCAAAAAAAAGTTTTGACACTCTACTTCGGCCGTTAGCTAGGTTATCCTACAGGCTGGACTTGTGGGGTATCGCAACTGCTGAGCTCTGATACCACTCTGTAACACCCTCAGAATCGGCCCTATGCAAGTTTTAGCGAATCCCGCCAAAACCCGCATAGAAACGATTCAAAGGTGCCCACCAGGCACTTTCGTGCGGGTGGAAAATGAAGTAATATCATTACACAATATACCACGATGGAACCCACAAAACAGATATATACAACAACGACTCCAAGGGTCAAGAATACAGATATACAATACAAAGATCCAAATCACCTTGAAAACGATACATCATCCGACTACGGACAAGAAGCAAATCGAGCTAAGAGCCCTGAAGAATAACCAATGGCGTCCATAACCCTGCCCAGGCCAAGCCGGAAGGGTAACCCTGCTAACGACGTCGATCTCAAAACCTGCTTAAACAAAAGGGGTGCCGACAAAGGGCAAAGGAAAAAGAGAGAGCGGTCAGTACTGAGGCCAGTACACGGCGAGACTAGAATTCGGCGGTCCTCGCCTACATAGGTATGGTGGACTGAGCGGCAGCGCGGCATGCACTAAACAACCTATAGAGACTCGAGATAACTGTCGGCTATCAGAGAGGGATAAGAAAGACCTATTCGGAACCAACTTGATTCTACCACCAAACATACCCATCCTGGTATTTCCCCCTCGAGACCAAACGAGGAAGTCAACCGAGGAACTCACACAGTTGGCAGTTTTATTCATTCCGTTATAGTTGCGGCAATTACTAGTCAAATATAGATAGCATGAGTCATCCTGATATAATAAGCAGTGGGCATTTTAGTTACCCATTCCGTTGTAGTTGCAACACTTACTAGTCAGATTCGATTAGCATGAGATATCCCAAACCCAGCAGTTGTCGGTACTTTTATTTAGCCATTCCGTTGCAATGAAGCTGATTACTAGTCATATCGGATACAAGTCAAAGTATAACAGTAAACTTTAGTTATGGTTGTCTATGATCGAGAACTGTGCTCCAAGTCGTCCATAACCGCGGACACGGCTTCTCGAAAAGATTAAACCCTACAGGGGTGCACCAAAGTATCTACACGCACTTCGACCCTTTTTGCCAGATCAGTTAGCATACACCCATCGGTATGTCGGCGGGGCCTAAGTCATGACGTTTCCCAGACCCAAAGCAAGTACATGGGGGCCACCCCACTAAGCTACCCGCAACGAAGTTGGCCGGCTCCGGAACGGACCCAGGGTTTGCGTCAGTGGCTGTAAACGACTGGGAACCCGAAAGTGTGACTGGGCTTGTCGATACCGCGAAAACACTCCGCAATCCTAAACAGTACAGGTGCTCCACGCACAATCTTAAATAAAGAAGTAAAGCATGGCATAAGTACAGGATAGTAATAAAGCCCCAAACCACTTGTGGCCCCCGGTACAATACTTTGAAATCAGGTACTAATCGATGGGGGTGCCCACACACCCCACCTGTGGTTAGCGCGCTCGATCTCGGAACAGGTGTCAAGAACTCGGGGTCCTACGGGACACCAGTGAGCGGTTAAAAAACCAAATATTGTCTATTACCCACCGGTGCCTCTGCATTTACCTACTTTCAATTTTAGTTATTAAACAGTAATTAAAGCCATGATCATCTCCAACATTAAACATGCGGCAATACTCCAACAATTGTGGTACTTGACGACACGCAACAGCACTTGAGCAAGCGACTACGACGCGCAAGTCCAACTATCTACCAATCAACAGGTAATAGGATGTGTCCAAGGCAATATAAGGCTGCAAGGGATATCACGGCCACGAAAACTAGAGCATCGCAACACAGATAGCAATAGATCATCAGGAGGGAATAAATACTATAAAAGTAAGATAGGTAGAAAGGGGGAGATGCTCGCCTGAAAACATTGCCGAAGGTTCATCCGAAGATCGGGTCGACACTCGCATCAACTCATCGGCCTAATCCGCGAAGAAGCGAAACACTAGAAGAAACACCGGATGCACTATTTAATTCTATGACATAAGAACGGGCATGATGCATGTATGATGTATGGCATGGACAGGATGCGATGCAATTAGGCATTATTAAGCGGAACCGGGGTCCCGACATTTATTGGATGGTTCATGTTGTTTAGATACCCCGCAATTTAAATGTTGCATTAACAAGACAAAAGATAGCACCAGTTCGCTACACAAATTTAAATGAGGCCAATATAAGACTAGATTTGCCCGCATATGGATCCCATATTTAATTTAGGTGAACCGTCAAAATACTCCCAAACACCCACAATATGTATGCAAGCATGACAATTTAAGATGCACGAGTTTATATTACAATTTTATAAAATAGGGCTCGGAAAGGGGATCACACATGGGGGATCGACGATCTTGGGTTTCGAGGGAGGTCCGGGTTGGGTCTCGCCGGGATCAGACTTCGGTCCGTGACGGAGATCTTGTCGGCATCCATGGCATGGCACCGAACCGGTGGAGATCTTGTCGAAGGTCTTGGGTTCTGGCTTCGAGGTCGGTGACAGACTTGGTGTCGAGGAATTACATCCGCAATCTTCCAATGGTAATCAACTCAACATTGCCACTCCAACACCACCATGTCTTCACCACATTGAAAACACCAAGTACCCAAATTGTAGTGCTTGAGGTTGCAATGGTCTGTGTCTATTCTGAAACACTGACAGCTCCAACAGCATGGCCCTTCATACTTGGTGTCGACAGCAACCGAGTGTGGCCAGAACATAAGCAGAGGGTTATGGTGTCCATGCCGAGGTGGGCAGAGGCAAGAGCAACAAGGCCGATCCTCTGCCGAGACGCGGGGAAGAGGCGATGGGCACCGGTGACAGCGCTGCGGCTAGACATGACAAGGTGGCCCGGGGGCGAGGACGGAGGCCGGTCTCGCAGGGCAGAGAGCCAGAGAGGCAGCGAGGAGAGAGGGATGCCGACGGCCCGGAGAGCACGGCGACGAGGTGGACGACGGGGAGCTTGTCCGAGAGGGCGGCTACCGGTGGCGGAAGGGGCCGGGCTCGAGGGATAGCCAGGGAGGAGGGAGACCCAGGGCGGCGGGTGAGCAGAGGACGCGAATGGCCTGGCGGCGGAGGCGCACTCGCGGGGGGGGAGGTGGCGGAGACGCTCTGTCGGGTGCAGGCAGGGCGGGCCGGCCGCGGAGGACAGGTCTGGCGGCGAGGTCGTTGAGATCTGCCGCGGGGAGGACGGCCGGAGAGGGAGGTGGGGAGGCGCAGAGGACGGGAAGACGACCCGCATGGCAGCGCCTTGGCGGCGAAGGACGCGGCCGGGGAGGAGGACGCAGAGGAGGCGGGGCGGAGGCCGGCGCGACGAGATGGCGGCCTGGAGGCGAGGTTCTCCTGGCGGGGTGGAGGAGATCACCGGCGAGGCCGAGCTCGCAGGCGGCGGTGGCGGGACGCATGCTCGGTGAGGGGGGGGATTACAGGGAGAGAAGAAGGTGGGCGACGCGGTAAGAGACGAGGGGATCGCGTGAGGATGGAGCGGGGTCTGCGGGAGGAAGGCGGCTCGAGCATGGGAGGAGGAGAGAGCAGAGCTTGACAGCAGGAGATCTTGGGGAGCACGGCGAGGAGATGGAGGTCGTGGCGGTGGCGTCCTGCAGAAGGGGCGCTAGCAACGACGGTGACGGGGCCGCTGTGGCGCAGGGGGCGAGGCCGACGGGGAGGCGAGCTCCAGGGTGGACCCGTGGCAGCAGGTGCTCGGTGGATGTCAGGGAAGAGGAGGGCGACAGGCTTGGGGAGGTGGCGATGGCCGGAGGTGCAGGCCACGGTAGCGGGGAGCTTGCAGAGGGTGGCGGTCCAGGCACCGGTGAGGAAGAGGCGGCGGGCTCCTGGCGTGCGGGGCTTGACTCGAGGGAGGCCTGCGAGGGGATTGGGGTCGGGGACGTGGTTCCCGTGCGGGGCGAGCGAGGGGGTGCTGGCGGCGTCGAGGAGAGCGATGGGGAGAGGAAGGACGCGAGGAAGGAGGTGGGTTCGAGAGCGACGGGTCAGGGCAGAGGTTTTCGGTGGTGGGGCCAGAGGAGCGACGGGAGTTGGGGGATCGCGTGGGGCGCGCGGGGCCACGCGGTTGGGCGGCAGGTGGGGATGGGAGTGCGGGCGGTGGTGTCGGCTGCGGGGTGGGCCAGGCGGGGGCTAGGATCCCGAGGCGGGCGGTCGGGGCAGTTCTAGCAGGGGTAGGTGGGGCTGGCGGGAAACGCAGGAGGGGGGATTTGTGGTGAGGTGGCGGCTGGTAAGAGGGTGGAGGTTGGGGCCAGGATGATGTGGCGGCCTGGGATAGGCTGGGGTGAGGTGGCTGGGGATGGTTAGATAGGCTGGGTAGGTTATCTGGTAGCATAGGTTTTGGGTGTTCTGGGGTAGGTAGGGTTTTTATCTGGAGGTGGCCGGCTAGGCTTTCGGGCCTGGCTGGCTGCCTCCCAAAAAAATAATTAATATTTTATTTATTAAAAACGAGGCTTTTACAAACCGTTGGTAGAGGAAACAAAATAATCCGGAGACCCGGGTTTTGATTTGAATAAAGACGGGAATATTTAGAAAACAAAACTAGGCATTTCGAAAATAGTTTAGACTAAAACCATGCATGATGATGATGCTCAAATGCAATGTGGCATGATGACATGAGCATGCGGTCATGATGATGCAATGCACAAAAACAACGCGATTTTCTAGTCGTGGTTTTTGCGGGATGCCACAGCGTTGCACCCAGAAAGCTGGAGAAACTTTTCGGGATTATCTCGGATGATGGATCGACACCAAGAACTCCTGTGAAGGAGTGATGTCTACGCACTTCTATTCTTGTAGACAGTTGTTGGGCCTCCAAGTACAGAGGTTTGTAGAACAGCAGCAAGTTTTCCCTTAAGTGGATCACCCAAGGTTTATCGAACTCAGGGAGGAAGTGGTCAAAGGTATCCCCTCTCAAGCAACCCTGCAATCAAGATACAAGAAGTCTCTTGTGTCCCCAACACACCCAATACACTTGTCAGGTGTATAGGTGCACTAGTTCGGCGAAGAGATAGTGAAATACAAGTGGTATAGATAATTATAAGTGGTAACGGTGATAGAAGATAGTTTGATGGCGTGGAAAAGACTAAAGTAAAACTGAAATAAAGATGGAAGCAAGCAAACATGTAACAGATCTAATAGCAAACAGTGTTTCAGTGCTTAGAAACAAGGCCTAGGGATCATACTTTCACTAGTGAACACTCTTATATAAATATATCATCTTCATGATACTACGCTGAACTACTCGCCGGTTGGACACTCTAATCGATGGTAGGGCTATAACAACACACCTCAAAGTAAGTCTTTCCCATCTAGAAAACCCCACACTGTCACCTTGAGTACTAGACGGTTCCAACAAACACCACAATTTCATAAAGACATCCAACTCCAAATATAACTCATAACAAGTATTTGTAATCTCTAGCCTAAGTGCCACCATGGTGTGCACGCTGTCACTTTCACACACATGGGGAGAGCAGAGATCTATTAAAGCACTTGAGTAGCAAGGTAGATCTATAGATTACAAGCTCATGATCACAATATGATCATGCATAGAGAGAGATGAACACATAGCTACCGGTAGAACCCTTAGCCTCGAGAGAGAACTACTCCCTCCTTATCATGGGAATCAGCAATGGTGATGGAGATGGTGGTGGAGATCGATGGAGATGGCTCCGGGGGCACTTCCCCATTCCGGCAGGGTGCCGGAACAGAGACTTTCTGTCCCCCGAATCTCCCCTTCGGTGGTGGCGGCGCTGTGGAATTTTTCGTGGCTTTTTGGTTGACGATTTAGGGTTTTAGTGTCGGGAGGCTCTTATAGGCGAAGGAGGCAAGGTCGGTGGAGTGCCAGGGGGCCCACACCATGCCCTGGCGCGGCCTAGGCTGGCCCGCGCCAAGGGGGGTGTGGCCACCCTGTGGCCCCTCTCCGACTCTCCTTCTGGCTCCGTGAGTCTTCCGGGAAAATAGTAACTTTGGCTTTTATCCCGTCCAATTCCGAGAATATTCATTTTCTGACTTCCTGGAACCAAAAACAGCAGAAAACAGGCAACTAGCACGTGGCATCTTGTTAATAGGTTAGTCTAAGAAATCATATGAAAAGTACTCCAAAGTGTGAACACAACATAAGAAAGTAGATAAAACCAAGCATGGAACATCAAAAATTATAGATACATTTGCAATGTATCAACGTTCCCAAGCTTAACTCCTGCTCGTCCTCGAGTAGGTAAGTGATAAAAAGAAAGAATAATTTTTGAGGTGACATGCACCATCATAAACTTGATCAAAGTATTTGTAAAACATTCAAAGCTAGGATCATAGTACTTCAATCATAACATGAAAGACAAAGTTCTAGCAATAAGACAAAGAAACTATGATGCAACATGAAAAGGCACAAACAAAAGATTCACGAATAACAATGATTTGCAAGACGTTTGTTTGTTTCACATAAAGAAAACATAGCATAATAGAATTCAGCTTGTCCCTCATAGAGTAGCAAATATAAATGCATATGACACCTTCAAAGTTCATAAGAGTGACTAGATACAAATAGTTTAAAACAAGCAATATCAAGATATGCATCAATCAACTAGTCTTGGGACAATGCACATAGAACTAAGAATGGCCACTATGCTCTCAAAGTAGATGCATAAAGGTAGAAGGTGGAGACTCAATATATATGGTAGAAGAAAGGCCTTCATAAAAGGAAGTAGGGATTCAAGTCTCATAAAGAGCTTCCAAAAATTATGGTACTTATAGCTTTCAGCTCTCATTGCCCCTATCATATGCACCTTGAAGTGATTAAGGTTAAAGTGAACAAACTATGGTGTATATGCTTGACGAACTATAAGTTAGGAATCTCATGTCCCTTGTATACGAGGGCCGCTCCTCATGCTACTCAAGTTTAGTCACCGGTAAGTTCTTGTCATCGTAAGTACATGTGTATCATAGAGAACCGCCAACGGGGTACCCCTTGCCCGATGATACGGAAGAATCCCCATATCAAAATGACAAGGCAAGCATACAACGAGCATCTCAGCAATCTTCTTATTTACCATGGGAATATGGTGCTTTTTCTCTCTTTCCTCTTTTCATAATATCTCTTTTTTTATTTTTCTCTTTTTTCTCAATATAGGACTCTTTTTTATAAGAAGAATGCTTCATAGACAACTCATTATGGTTACGCTGCAGGTTTCCATCATGTTAGCATGGATTAGACCAGCGGCCCAGGCGTTTCTCTAACACATATACATAACTCCATGGACTTACAAGCTCCCCTTTCATTTCACACCGACGACATCCATATACAAAAGAGCATGATATCAACTAGGTACAAGTACCAAGTGCAATGTTGAAAGCGTTCCCCATGAAAGCATGGTTCTGCTAATTCCTAACAAATAAGTGCAAGCATATACAACATAGACGACACAATGGTTCAAGTTTATTAAGGGCAAGAAAATTAAAGTGTGCCATCAAGTTCGTGAGAGCTTTAATCACTAGTTTTCTCATAACAAGTTAATTTGGAAGGTAAACAAAAGCATGAATATACTTGGAATAGCATAAGCTAGTAGGTAGGTATGGTGGACTCTTTGGAATAACTTGGTTTAGGGAGTTGGATGCATGAGTGGAACTCATACTTTGTTGTGGAGGCTAGCAAAAGACTGGGAGTGACAAACTAAGAGAGCAATAATGGCCATAATCATGCAGAGCGACAAAACATCATTGATCAAAGCATAAAGTGATACTACAAGTTGAAAACTAAATGATCATAAAGGCTAATGGTGACTTGGGATAGTCATAACATGGTGTGAGCATGCGCCAAGTCAACCCAAATAAAGCATCAAAGGAGAATACCACTATACTATGCTTTAATATGCTAAAACTACGCATGATTCATCCAAGGCACATTAAGCAATCTCAATTGTTTATAACAAGTCATGCTACAACAAAGAATACTAAGCATAAAGCCAAAACAATACCAAGCATGGCATGACAAAGCATAGGCCACAGTCAAAAACAAGCTCTCTTTACCACTTACGCATGAACTTTCCTACTCTTTTCCAATCCAAACCAAACTATTTGAAAACCAATGTAAGAAAGAGGGGGTCCAACCAATTTATTCAGCAAACTAAGCAAACAAAGCAAACGAAAAAACAAAACAAAAACGAAAAAGAAGACGCTCCAAGAACAACACAACTATGCATGAAACAATAAAAATGAAGCGTTTGGAAGAAACCTGGGATTTTTATTGATGAAGAGGGGGATGCCTTGGGCATCCCCAAGCTTTGACGCTTGTACTTCTTGGATATTTCTTGGGGTGACATGCGTGGCATCCCTAAGATTGAGCTTTAGTCCATCCTTCATCTCATTACTCATTTCTTCCATACACCTGAAATTTTTCCTTCATACAAAACTTCACACAATCTTTATTAGCAACATTAGTGCACTCAAGATAATAAGTCTTTGGTTCAGTTTCAACACCAATAAAACTTCCATTAAAACACAAGCTACTGTAGCAATTCCTTCAAAAAGCTCAATTCCCCAAAGAGAACCCAAAAAGGAACCAGCAAGAAGCAAATGCAAATAATGGCAGAAATCTGTCAAAACAGACCAGTAGATAAAGACGAATTTTTTCGAAGACCTTCTGTTACTCAAATCAAAAAGTGTTGAACTAACGAAAGTTATATAACAACCTGGGGCATAAGCACAAAAATTCACGCCTCAAAACGACATACAGAGATTTTACAAGAATTTTTACGGTGAAGCACAGAAATCTGTTTTGGGACAGCAACTTCCCAAGCATTACTTCTCTCTCATTAGAGGTTACTCTTGGCACAAAAAGCAAATAAAAAGGATAAGGAGCGGTTATTACAGAGGTAATAACTTCCAAGACTCATCTAAAACTTTTGGGTTATCTAATAAGTACTTTTCTTTAACGCCTTTAAGTTAGGCATATGGAAAAACTAAAATGGATAGAATAGAAGTAAGCGGAGATAATCATGGTGAAAACATTCTTTTGTTCGATGAAATCCTTTTGTTAACATGGTTGATCAGGTCTTGTTACCAAAACAATTTCATATGAGACAAAACTTTGTATTCCACTAATGATTATGTTACCTCAACCTTGATAGCAATGATCCCAATCATAATAGTTTCAAATTTTTCTCTTGGTATGGGACAATATATTTCTCCAACTTGAATGCCTTCAACATGTTCAATTGAATTTAAGCCATAAGTCCTATCAATCTTCTTGGGGAAATAGATAGTATGTTCCTTGTCATTGACATTGAAGGTCACCTTTCCTTGATTACAATTAATAACAGCTCCTACAGTATTAAGAAAATGTAAAAGTTTGAGAGGATGCTCACATAAGAAATATGAAGTGAAGTAAATGAGAACATCAAGAAGCAAATTCAAACCACATTTAAGTCCAACCCACTTCCTATGCATAGGAATCGTGTACGCAAATACATTCACAAAGAACAAAGTGATAGGCATAGGAAGATAAAACAAGAGTGACTTCAAAACTTTCAGCTCATAGAGAGGTGTTTCAATACCATGAAAACTTCTACCACCATATTTTCCTCTCTCATAATAATTTTCGGTAGCCTCATGAATAAACTCAACAATATAACTATCACATAAAGCATGCTTTTCATGATCTATAAGCACTAGAGCTTTATCATAAACATCTTCAAAAGAATCCTCAGGAACATAACATTCATCCTTCTTTAGTAAGCATGAGGGACAATCAAATAATGTAAGGGATAAAGAGTTACTCTCATTAGAAGGTAGGCATGGGTAGCTAATCCATTCTTCCTCCTTTTTTTCATCACTCTCCTCCTCTTTTTCATCTAATGAGATTTCAAGTTCATCAATTTCTTCTTCCATAGGATCCTGCAAGGCATTAGTCTCTTTCATTTGTGGAAAGCATCTATTAAAATATTCAAGAATATAGCCATTTTCATCCTTGTAATTATCAAAGCAAAATTTAAGTATATCATAAACCTCATATTTGTAAGGTGAATCATCAATATTTTTAAGCAAACTAGCAAGTTCAAAAACACCCTTCCAAGCAATAAATTCTTCAATTTGTTCTGCATCATAAAAGTCATAAATTCCTTTAGCATAGGAAGATATGGTATCATTATCATTATACTCACATTAAAAAGGGAGGTGTTTATGCCTCTTTCTGCAACAAGATTTATCACAACAATAAGTAACATTATAAGTAGAGCACACGTTTCTAGCAATGGTATACAATCTATCAATTTGTTCCCATAAGTGTTTTCCTTTTTGTGACAAGCGGTGTTCCTTATAATAATATTTTTGATCTTCCGTGAACCCACCTTGCCAATAAGCTTCAGTTTCAAAGAAACCAACCATTGACAACAAGCATGATAGAGCAAGACAATAACAGACCAATGAAAATAACAACTAGAGTAGGAACCAATTTTTTTGTATTTTTGATAAAGAAACAAGCAAACAAGGAAGAAATAAACTTAGCTTGAACAATAGTGATTCCAAGTGAACTTGATAAATAAAGCTATGCTCCCCGGCAACGGCGCTAGAAAATAGTCTTGATGACCCACAAGTATAGGGGGTGTATCGCAGTGTTTTCGAGGGAAGTGAAACCCAATTTATTGATTCGACACAAGGGGAGCCAAAGAATATTTATAAGCCTTAACAACTGAGTTGTCAATTCAGCTGCACCTGGAAAACAATCTTGCTCACAACAGTTTATCAGTAGCAACAGTTTTGTAGTAGGAATAGCAAAGTAACAGAAGTAGTAAAGAAAAAACAGTAGTAACAAAAGCAGTAAACAATGGGATTCGAGTGCGGTAGGCGTAGGGATGGATGGAAAGGCGTTGCATGGACAAGACAATTCACATAACAATCAGAACATAGGGCAATTGCAGATAAATAAGATAAAGCATCCAAGTACTAGACAATCCTAGGCATGTGTTCCGTATATAGTCATACGTGCTCGCAATGAGAACTTGCACAACATCTTTTGTCCTACCAGCCCGTTTGCAGCGGGGCCTCTACGGAACTACTGGCAATTAAGGTGCTCCTTTTAATAGAGCACCGGAGCAAAGCATTAACACTCCGTGAACACATGTGATCCTCACATCAAAGCAATTCCCTTCCGGTTATCCCGATTTCTGTCACTTCGGGGCCATAGGTTCCGGACAACAACGTGTGTATACAACTTGCAGATAAGACCAAAAACAATACTATCATAATGAATCAATAACATGTTCAGATCTGAAATCATGGCACTCGGGCCCTAGTGACAAGCATTAAGCACAAGTCGCAACAAAGTCATAAAGCACTAATAAAAGATACTAGGCACCATGCCCTAACAATCTGATGCCATTACATGAACGATCTCATCCAATCCCTACCATCCCCATAGCCTACAGCGGGGGATTACTCACTCATAGATGGGAGAAACATGGATGGTCGATGGAGAAGCGATGGTGATGATGATGTCGATGATCTCCTCCAATTCCTCGTCCCGGTAGGGTGCCAGAACGGAGTTTCTGGTGCTATTTCGTGGAATCTGGTGGTGGCGGCGGAGCGGAACTCCTTATGGAAAAATGTCGAACTCCCTGGAGTTTTTAGGTCAGAAGGCTTCTTATAGGCGAAGATGGAGACCGAGGGGGTGCCTGGGGCCACCACACCATGCCCTGGCGTGGCCAGGCCCAGCTCGCGCCTGGGGGGGTGTGGCCAGCCCCTGGCTCTCCTCCGTCTCATATTCTGGCTCCTGGAGTCTTCTGGAAAAATAGGCACTTTGGCTTTTGTCCCGTCCAATTCCGAGAATATTCATTTTCTGACTTTCCTGGAACCAAAAACAGTAGAAAACAAGCAGCTGGCACTGTGGCTCTTGTTAATAGGTTAGTCCAAGAAATCATATGAAAAATACTCCAAAGTGTGGACAAAACACAAGAAAGTGGATAAAACCAAGCATGGATCATCAAAAATTATAGATACATTTGCAATGTATCAGTGAGCTCTATAAGCGGAGTGTGTCTGGGGTCTTTCAGCGATACGTATCTCTGGAAGAAGGAGTGGAGATCTTAAGATAAATCCACAAAGGCGAGTGTGGTCACCATGCTGCAACCAAATCTTTAGTGGCAAAATCTTTTCGACACGTTTTTTCTGGCTTACAGATGTCGAACGGCTGGTCAAGACATGCAAAGGCTACCAAAAGTACGCCAAACAAGCTCACATTTCGGCTGATCAGCTACGAACAATACCTATAACATGGCCTTTCGCGGTCTGGGGGCTTGACATGGTAAGACCCTTCAAACGGGCTCCAAGTGGATTTACTCACCTCTTAGTGATGGTGGATAAATTCACCAAATGGATTAAGGCTAAACCCGTCACTAGTTGTGATGGAGCAAAACCAAAAGATTTGTCGAGGATGTTATAATCCGGTATGGTTATCCGCATAGTATCATCACGGACAACAGGAGTAATTTCTCTATGGGAGAACCTGCCGAATTCTGCAACGAGCAAAATATCCGGCTGGACATTGCGTCAGTCACACATCCGTGGGCTAATGGACAAGTTGAAAGAGCAAATGGTTTAATCCTACAAGGCCTAAAACCGAGACTCGAAGCACCACTACGACGTGCTGCGGGGGCTTAGGCAGAGGAATTACCTTCTGTAATATGGAGTTTATGAACAACTCCGAACAGGTCAACCAGATACACACCTTTCTTCTTAGTCTATGGCGCAGAAGCAGTTCTTCCTAGTGATTTGATTCACACTTCTCCTAGAGTGGCCGCATATATCGAAGAGGATGCCGAGGTTTCTCGACAAAATGATCTCGACTTAGTCGAAGAAGTTCGCGTCGTTGCTGAAATGATATCAATAGCCTATCAGTAGAAGTTACGCAAGTATCATAGCGAGAGAGTCAGAAACTGGTCTTTCAATAAGCGCGATTTGGTTCTCCGGCTTGTGCAACAAAGAAAGCACAAAATTTCCTCGGTATTGGAAGGGCCATTTTTAGTTAGTCGAGTATTACACAATGGTTCATACTACCTAACTGATATGCGGCCAGTCAAAGACAGACCTGCTACTAAGAAGAGAAAGAGAGCTGGAGGCAGTACAAATCCGGATGAGTTAGACAGACCGTGGAATATTGCTCAGCTACGTCCCTTTTATTCTTAGTTTATCCTTCTTTGTAATCATATATGTGTACATGTTCTGTGAGAAATAAAAGTTTTGGTTGCCTCAATTTTTTTGAGAAGTTTTTACCATCTTATTTCCGAATGATCATATCACACGTCGAAAATCCCAGAATACTTGAAAGTACTTTATGCTCATGTCTTTTCTGGTTTAGATTTCCGATTCTAAAATTGCTACCCTCGGGTATAAATTTAAATTTTCTAGTCTATACTTTGGTTATTTGTCTGATTGCCGGATGCGGGTACTTTCCGAGTAGTGAATTATTGGTACTGGAAGCCAGCTTTGTTTCCGAGTTTAAACTGGTTTAGCAATTGAGCTCCGTTGCTTGGCAAAGTTTCCGTGCTAAAGGTTTAGCCGGCTCACGAAAGGGACGAGGCGGAAAGCCAGATAAACGATAAGTACAGACAAAAAATACAAGTGTTTATGCAAACATTTCAGGCACACAAAAACTTAAGTCAAAAGTGCTGAATAGATAAAAACTTAGCACTATCAAAAGTATTACACTACTTATTTACATATCCATAATGTTTTCAGAATAACACATATGTTTCTTTCTGATGACTTATGATGCAGGAGGAGAGGTAGGAGCTTCCGGCTCGCTGGATACATCAGCTACACCTTTATAACGATCCGAGATGTCCAAATCCGATATGGTTTGGTCATCGTCGGAAACTTCGGCTATTTCTTCATAAGGCGTAGGCGGCGTGTCCACGCGGGTGAAGAAGGGAGTGTCGTAGCTGGTTAAATAAGCTACGCGGCACCCATATCCGGCGTAGGAGTCCATGATGGCTTTGATATCTTGCGTCTGGCCATCTTCGTCCACAGTAGAGTACCCTCTGGTCACTTGCCAGATTTCCATGCTTCCATGGTGGCTCATGACCATTGTGAGAGCGTTCTGTGCTGTGGATCGCGCGTAGGACATATTCCAATCCTAGACAAGCTACGGCATCTCCTTTGCCTTGTCTTGCACCTGAAAGTCAGACATGCTATACATATCCAGAACCTTGAGAGCTTCACCAATATCCTTGAGGGATTGGTGGAAGTCATGAAGCAAATCACCGACTTGGGTAAGCTGGTGGGTGCGAGGCTCGGTAGAAGCAGAGTCCGTCAAGTTCAGAGGACCTATGCATATAATGCAAAGCGGTTAAATAAATCTAACATCGAAAGAGTCGAAGAATGTAAACAAGTTAGAAAGATGGAAACATACCAAAGATGACATCGTCTACTTTGGTTTTCTCCTCACGAAGACTCTAGAGTTCAGCCTAGAGTGCTTTAGAAATGTCCCTCTCTCTGGTCATTGGTAAGATCCGAGATTTTCTTCTCATGGAGTGCAATCTTGCGATCACGCTCCACGGTGGCCATGGAGGAGGATTCGAGAACTTGAGCAATGCTCTTCTCATGATCCGCCTTAAGCTGGTCTAGCTCTCGGCGGAGATCTTTGTTTTTCACCACCAAGGTCTTTAGATTTTCGGCCTCTTCTATCATATCAGAGGAATGCTTTACCAATGATGTAAGTCAAAAGAACAACAGTTCAACAAAAATATTCGACTATGAAAAGCAATACAAAGTTTGAGTCTCGGAATGTTTACCTTCAGCCTCATCCTTGGAAACTTTTAGTTCAGCATTTTCAAGTCGAAGAGCTTTGATCTCTCTCCGCTTGTTGCAGATATTCTTCAACAATTCCTGGTTATATGAATTAACTTTCTGTAAGTCAGAATACCCAGAGTCAGAAGTCTACTAAAGACTCGGGCTAATATTGTAGCTAATATCAGCACGAGCCTTGGGGGCTACACTAGTTCATTCTTTGGCATCCTAAGGAAGCATAAACCCGTATTGTCTATCCAACTTCATGCTTGGGGCTAGAGGATATGATATAAAGTACCATAAAGAAAAACGTGAGTTGGAATTCCGACTTACATGATGTTCATGTGTGAGCTTGCTCAGGCACATGTTTACTTCAGTGGTAACCTTCTCGGCGAAGGTGAGTGGAATAATTGGAGGTGGTGGAAGCACACCAGCTCTTAACCCCTCGTCGCGAAGGCGGACTTGTTCAATAAGTTGGGAGTACTTTACGTCCTTCACTTCTTGTGCTTCTTCTTCGGCAGAAATGGTTTGGCTTTCAAGGCATTCCATGGCCAACCGTTGGATCTCCTCTGCAGATTTCTGAGATAAGCCAAATTTGGCAAGTCCCAGATTGCTCAGGAGGTTGTCGGTGAAAACTTCTGCCGAGGGATCATTACCCGAAGAGGGTTCACCCTTATCAAAACCTGATTCCCCCATGGCGACGCCAGTCTGCGACTCAAGGATCGCTGGCTCTACTGAGGGAGCTGGATCTTCTACAACGATCGGAGATGGAGTAATCTCCGGTGCTGCAGAAGGCTGAGGGGCAAGAGTCGGAGGAGCCACGGCAGGAGAAGCCAACGTTAGCTTCATCTGACGCAGGGGCTTAGAAGTAGTTCCCTTGCCCTTGCCCTTGATGAGCTATTTAGCTCTGAGAAGGTAATAGAATGAAGAACATTACATCTCGGAAGAAATCACGAGTAAAGTACAAAGGCGGAAGTTGTGTGGAAAGTTACCTCTTCACAACTGGCACTTCCTTTGTGCCGATAGCCAATGTCGGAGCTTTGCGCTTCCTGGGCACAACGTCTGGCAGTGGGACCAATTCCTCCTCCTGAGAAAACTCGGGAGGATATCCCTCGATAGGAGCTAACTCCGACTCGGGGAGGTCGGCAAGCTGAAAATAAGATAGTATCTCAGTGTTGCGAAATAGCTTAAAGGTGAAACACATAAAAAGGGTTTATTGCTAAAGCTTACCAGCACTACAGGGTTTTCCGCTACATGCATGTCCAGGGACAAATCCGGAATCTTTCTCTCAATCCGCTCCTTTATTAGCCATTTGATTTGGCTTATATAATCTCGTGGCTTTAAGGCCTTGGGGCTTATGCGGAAGGAGTCCTTTTTCGACGCCGTGATGGAATGCATCAGTCGGTCGCCGTGGTGCTGGAGAGGCTGGATCTGGCGTGCCACCCAACATTGGACTAAGTCGGACCCTTTCAGGCCCTTGTGCTTCATCAAGTATTCGATCCGTCTCTTGGTGAGAATCAGATCGTCACTGAGAGCTGGAGCGACCTTGTCCCAAGACGCTCGGGGCGTGGCAGCTCCATCGACGAAAGCCAGCAGAGCAGTAGCTTTGCCGGGAGCAGGAATATCCTTATGATAGAAAAGGTAGTCGACCATTGTTTGACCGACTCACTAGCTAAAATCCGAGGATAAACACGCTCACGCTTAGCCGAAAGACTAATCGTACCGGTAATGTAAGGATTACCGGCGGTGATGGAATTTCTCCGGACATGGAAATAGTACCGAAAGAGAGTGAGACTTGGCCTAATGTCGAGGTACCCCTCGCACAAAGCCGCATAGGCGCTCATATCTAAGATAGAGTTCGGGGGGAGATGGTGAAGTTGAACACCGTAATGATCTATCACCTCAGAGAAGAAATCTGAGGGAGGAAAGGAGAAACCTCGGTCCAGGTGAGTGCCGAAGTGCACTCGCTCGCCGTTGTGAGGGCTAGGGATGGCTTCGCCGAAGCCGCTCCGCCAGTCGCCGGCGCGGAGAAGCCCTTCTTCTTCTATGCCGCGAAGTTTCTCGTCGTCGAGGACGCACGGGATCCAAACCCCGCGATTGCTCTCCTTTTCCGCCACCGCTGCCGTCGCTGCTGCGCCGGAAGTTGAAGTGGAAGCCATTTTCCTGGTGCGCTGGTGACCTTGGATGGGCGGCGCTGGGAATTTTTGGGGGCAAGGGAGCTCTGTGCGCGTGGGAGAAGTGGAGGAGAAGGAAACGATGCGGGGAATAGGTGAAGAAGATGAGGAGAAGGAATCCTCACCCCTTATAACCACCGGCTGCGCCAAGATTCGTGCAAATGCCACAGTAACCGTGCCACGCGTCATGGAATGGACAGGGAAACCTCCGCGCGATGATTACGTCGCCTCGATCTCCACGCACGCATTAAAACGGCGTCTCGGTTCCGCGAAAGACGGACCCACCAATGGTCATGCTGACAGGAAATGTCTGTCAGTGACGTGACTTGACCATGACTAGTGTCAGGCTACGTTAGAGACCAAGTTCCGGCTTAGTTTGAATTACGAGCTGGAAACACAGCTAATGTACTGATAGGTCCGACTTATTTTTGAGACCCGGATCGTATCTTTTATTTTAAAGTTTCAGGAAGCCTTCAAGATTCTGCAAGCCGAAGATCAAGATAGACGATGATGAATCCGACTTTGGATCTTGGAGACTTGCGGGGGCTGTTGTCGGGGATATACTTTTCGGGTATCCTCACAGTTCCTCACTGACCAGGGTGGCCCACTTCAGGTTAGAGCTTTGCTTCACGGGTGGCCCAGTCAGGGAAGAGAGACGGAGTCTGATCCGTCTACGGGAAGGCCCAGAAGACTTACCTACATAGGCCCATAGTGTTACTTGTAGTTCAAGATGTACTATGTAACCGACTCTTAGTCGTAGCCGGATATATCTCTCCTGTAAACCCTAGGCCGGATATCTATATAAGTCGTCCTAGGGAGAGCCTTTAGGGCAACCCAATAGTCTACAATCTCAACTCGCATAGGCGAACCTCTTGTAACCTATATTCTGGCTCTGCCGTATTACTAGATTGCTAGCAGGAGTAGGATCCGTCCAAAGCCGGCGGATTCGAACCTGGGTAAACTTGTGTGCTCACCGTCCCGGAACACCGTACGCCTCACACCCCTCTCTTCCGCACGCCTCGAGGACTCCCTCATGGCGTACTTGTCATCAATCCGACGATATTTTCTAAATTATGTTCCATGGACAGAATTGTGTCATCCGCATATTGCAAAATTGAAACTCCTCCCTCAATAAACCCCCCAAACCGACCATCCCCCTTGGCTCTACCAATAAAGATAGCCAACATATCTGTAGTAATATTAAAAAGCATTGATGATAACAAATCACCCCGTTGTAGCCCTTTTCTGGTTTGGAAATAATGACCAATGTCATCATTGACCTTAATACCAACACTCCCTCCTTGAACAAATTTCTCAATAAATTTACCCCACTCAGGAGTGAATCCCTTCATTCGTAATGCTTGTTGCAAGAACGATCATTTAACTTTATCATATACCTTCTCGAAATTTATTTTGAAAAGAATACCATCCATTTTCTTCATATGAAGATCATGAATAGTTTCATGCAACACTACCACCCATTTCTAGTATATGCCGCTCATGCATGAAGCCCGTCTAGGTAGGTGTAATAACTTTTTCAACAATTTCCATGATTCGATTTGTGGCCACCTTGGTAAAAATCTTGAAACTTACATTTATAAGGCATATAGGTCTATATTGTTGAATTTGTACCGCATTTTATTTTTTGGATAGGAGTGTAATGACACAAAATTTAATTTGAACAGCTGCAAGTTCCCATTATTCAGTTGTACAGATAGTGTCATCAAGTCTCCCTTAACAACTTTCCAAAACTTCTGATAAAATCCCGCACGCAAGAAATTGCTCGGGAAAACATTAAGGATGTTCAGTGCAGCAGATGTACTGGCTATGGAGAAAGCAGCGCAAGAAGGTAGACGGTGGCGACGAGAATGGGGAGGGTAAAAAGATCCCCTCGTCCTTCCCCTTTTAATATTACCACGACCAATTATGGTTGTCAAAAGAATGGCGATGCTGGCTCACATCCACTATGACACGCGGTGGCACTGAGAGCGAATCTCACCCATTAACTCCATCTTGCGTGAAAATCGAGAAAACCGTTGTCAAACCCTGGTTTTCGCATATCGTACGGTCTCATCTAGCCAGCTTTATGAAGATCCCGTACTGTTACGTCCCATCGTCTGCTCAGGCTGGCACTTGAGCGCACCAAGTGTCATCCATGACATCATCCACTTCTTCATTTCATCGGGTCCTCCAATAATAGTCGATAGAAAACCGGTTGTGTCTATAGACGAGTTCACCAAGTCGAGCATCTCCTTGGAAGGCTATCTTACTTGCTGCAATGGAAGAATGATCCTATGCTCAATAACAAATTACCCATCATAGGCTCGGAGGCTACCCATAGGGAGCGCTGGTCGCGCACCCGATATTAATGTATGCCTTGACTACGTCCGCACCATTGACTGATGATCATCTGAAACTACAAGTAAACATTGACCCGATGAACTTTCGGGTCAATGTCTTCTCCCTACAAGGTTGTCGACTGATAATTACATGACTTATGTCTTTGAGTCTCTGCCCGAGTCTACAACTCGACCAAACACTCGGAGGATACTCACGTAGGGAGCGCTGGTCGCACACCCTGTAAAAAAATAAAGACGTACATTTTGTCCATTGTGACGACTACGTCCACAGTATCGACTCATTACTTTCAACGGTCGGAGTACTTGGCGGCTTCGCCCACAACGCACCTCATATCAGTGTCGAGTCTAGAGATAACATATCCTCGGCTGCCTAGATCGTATCTGTTGCGAGAACATATCTGGATGCTACGTCCGCGAAGCAAAGACAAGACCTACAGATCTAATATGCGGGTCTGGCAACCACATAAGCTACCTCTGTTAGATAATATCATGCCTACGGTGTGAAAAAAATCCCGATAAACGCGTTGGGTATACACTTATCAGCTGAAATTTGACTCAACAAGGCCTTCGCGACATGATTCGTATTACACCAGCCTATACCAGGTTCTAGTCCGGGGACTCGAGTTTGAGTAGGAGCATTGTTTTTGCCCTAGAGCAATTAGCTGGTCTCGATCCGCCGAGAGCACCAGACATGTTTACCAGCATCCCTATGGATACTAAGCTCTGCAATGTATACGGACTACTGACCGGATGTACTACTAGATCAGAGCCTTCACTTTATGAGACTGTCAACTTTGACTATGCGTTCAAGACTTCCAAGTCTTTACCTGAATCAATGATTTGACTGGACACTCGGGAGCTACTGATATAGGTATGCCTAAGATGGCACCCTACCTTTAGCCTACCTGGCTTGGCTCAACGAAGGGCCCACACGATGATCTACTAAGGTCCATGAAGCCCACTGTAGTTCGGATGATACGAAGCCCATAATGATACCGACTCCAGACGTGAACAACAAGAAGAAGATCTTGATTAGGAAACTAGAGTTTAACTTGTAATCAATTCAGATGGCACCTGAGACCTAGCCTCCCTATATAAAGCCTAGGAGGGGCCACCAAGGAGGAGATCCACAACCACAACACTCGTAGCTTACGCTAGATTCGATCTGCGCACCCATTGCCATCTCAGTGACATTGTAAACTTCTTCAACATCAATCAAGAACAGACAAGTAGAAAATAGGGTATTACCCTCCGGGGGCCTGAATCTGGGTAAATCGTGTCCCTGTGTGTTAGCCGACGAAGTCACTAGTGCACATCTCGTTCCCGAAAACTCAAGTCCATCAATCATGAGCATTGTCATGGAGACACCACGTCAAGGATTCTTGGGCTAGCGATGGCTAGGTCGGTGCCTAGGGGGCACGAGGGCAGCTTGGGGGATGGGCTGTGGGAGTCGGAGTGCTTCGTTCGATGGCGATCGATTCGTTGGGAAGATGAAGAAAAAAAATATTTTTAGGGTATCTGTTCTGCACGACCACGTATTGGAACTGTAAAATGTTTTCAATTTAACCCGACCCGCGTTTCTTAGTATCAGTTTCACAAAACTTACAAGTGGGTATACACATCCACTATGGACGCTACAGTTTCCGTGAGAAAATACTGTGTATTTTGGGGCAAAAAAAATACTACTAACTCAGATCCAAATTAATTGATTCGAATTTGTCTAAGTTAGACACTTTTTAGTACTAGATAAGAGTAATATTTATCAAAAAATAAGAGTTCACACTTCTGTATAGCCAAAAATAGAACAGCTAGTACCAAAGCTGCACGTTTACGGCTGGCTTCGAATCCACGCTTAAGCTGTTCACACAGCAGTCCAATTCGTAAACCATGTGAAGTTCCATCTTCACCCGGCTGTGGGTTGCGTACGATCGACGAGACGTTCCTGCACATTGTCGGTCGGTTTCCGTGACGCAGTCGGGCTTGGCCGATCGGCTATAGGTCTCGAGACCACCTCCGGCTCAGGTTCGTCTTTGCCCACCCGATAAAAAGGAACTTCACCCACGGCACATGATCCCCACGAAACGCAGCCGCAGCCTCGCCGCCACGAGATCGACGACCTTCAATCACGCCCAGGCAGATCACGCGCACACGTCCCGGCGCCCAAGCAAGCAGAAACGCCCGTACGTATTCGGTCTAGATCTAGCCATGGCACATCACGGCTCGGCGACGACGCAGAATCGCAAGTGCCCCGAGGAGGAGCCGGCCGGCATGTGCGCCAACGGATGCGGCTTCTTCGGCAACGCAGCGACCGGCGGCTTGTGCTCCAAGTGTACAAGGATCACGTCGTCGCGGCCGCATCTGACACCACGGCTGAGACGAGCGTCTTCGTCCCTTCGGCAGTTCCCACCGCGCCACCGGAGAAGAAGGCCAAGGCGATCATCGTCTCCGTCGCGTCCTATGATGGTGAAGTTGAAGCAGCCTCCGTGAAGCCACCGACGGCGGCGACGAACCGGTGTGCGGCGTGCCGCAAGAAGGTGGGCTTTCTGGGGTTCCGCTGCAGGTGCGAGGGCACCTTCTGCAGCGTGCACCGCTACGCCGACAAGCACGACTGCGGCTTCGACTACAAGACCGCCGGCCAGGAGGAGATCGCTAAGCACAACCCGCTCGTTGTTGCCGACAAGATCGCTACCAGGATCTGAAGCCCACAAATAAGATCACTACATGCAATTTAGATGACCTCAACAGTTAGTAATTTGCAATAATGGATCTTGAGGATACAACGATGCTAACTCTCCGTATTTTGCTTGTAGAATCCCGTACAGAGCAGTTTGTAATGGTTCGAGAGGATATCATCGATGTTCTCTGTACTTTCCTGGTCCGGAACTCGTTACCCCCCCCCCCCCCCCCACCCCACCCAACCTAGGGTGGGCGTTCGGTCATGACCGAAAATTTGGTCTTTGTAATTCGGTTTGTTTTAGAATCGGTCTTTAAAAAATAAAGATCAAAATTTACTTATTATTTTTACTAGCCGACAAATTTGGGTACCCAATAATTCGGGTTCGGGTTCGGTCATGTGGTAGATATTATCAAATATAAAAATTAGATACTATTTCATAAAAAAATGGTACAATTGCATTTCTAGTTCGAAAATATAATGCACTTTGTACATTCATATCAATTGGCGGGAATTAATAGTCAACAATATTATATTTGGCTCAGTCAAGGAAGATAAATCTATAGTGATGTGCAACTTAGCCTTTGTGACTAGGCCACTCACATGTAACTTTCGGTCATTTCGGTCTATTCGGTACCGGGAACTAATGACCGAATTAATCAAACTAAATTCGGTCTTCAAAATTTACTACCCAATTTTCTGATTGGTCGTTTTGGTCTCGATCGATTCGGTTTCGGTTTTAGTCTTTTCGGGTTCGGTTTTCGATTTTTCTGCCCACCCCTACCCCAACCGGTGCTGGTAGATTGGGCTGCCTGCTGAACTGCCCGGCACCCCCTTACCGTCCCCGGCAACCAGGGGTCGGGCTGGAGCAGCCAGCAATGTGCGACAGCGCACGCCACGTTGGAAACCCAATGTCGGCCCGCTTGCTAGCCAAATTAGGCAAACCGCATTCCCTTCTCTCCACCTCTCCTTCCCTCCGTCCCTCTCACCCCGCGAATCGCTGCTACCGCCGGCCATTATCCTTCGACCTGCTGCAGTCCATATCCACCACCTAGTGTGCCGCCCATTCCATAGGGCGTGGCCCACCCGCTAGCATCCACCCACCCGTAGATTCTCGTGGGGCGCTCATCGTCGATTCAATGCCACCGACCGGCCAAGGACACCCCCACCACCCCTCGCTTGGAAGGACGTTCGAATCAGCCGCGTCTTCACATCGTCGATGTTGTCTCTAGGGCAGAAGGCGCCTCCCACTCGGTCGTGAACCGCATCGAGCTCGCCGCGCACGGAAGGTGCTCGACCGTTTGCCATGGATAGCGATGATCAGCTCATGATGGTGCAAATGCTGGAAGAGGAGGCCAACACACAGGCCAATGAAGCCGGGCATATTATGATCATCGGCAGCCTCATTTGCCTGCATTATAGCCAGTAGGCACCTCAGCAGGGAGGCTTGGGTATGGGGTAGAACAAGAACAGAGTCATGTAGCGGCTGGCCGGCGCCTTGATGTTGGAGATGGATTACTTTCAAGATGATTCAACTCATGGGCCTGTTGTGTTTTGGTGCCGGTTTTGAATGAACAGGGAGTTGTTCATGAGGATTGTGCACATGGAGTGCGAGAGTTTGATCTGTATTTCATTTGCAAGAGGGACTGCACATGATTGCTTGGTTTCACCTCTGTTCAGAAGTGCATGGCTGCCTTGCGATGTCTCCATATGGAACTCCTGCAGATACTCAAGATGACTACCTCATGGCCGAGTCCACGACATTTGAGTGTGTGTACAGGTTTTGTCATGCTATTATCGAAAAATTTGGGCCAACATATCTGAGGGAACCAAATGAAGAAGATACAACTCATATACTGGCATGTAACTCAGCTAGAGAATTCCTTGGGATGCTTGGGAGCATCGACTGCATGCATTGGGGATGGAAGAATTGCCCTTTCACTTGGAAAGGTATGTTCAAAGGCCATAATGGAGAGTGTAGTGTCATACTGAGTCTATGGCAGATTATCACTTGTGGATTTGGCATGGGTTTTTTTGGTATAGCCGGAACGCACAATGATATCAATGTGTTGTCGAGATCTCCATTGTTTGGCAGACTTACAGAAGGCCATGCCTCAGCGGTGAACTTTGTGGTCAATAGCAGGGAGTATACCAAAGGTTACTACCTAGCCGATGGTATTTACCCTAGATGGGTCACCCTCGTGAAGATAGTCACCGAGAATCATCCTAATGCAAGATCTTTGTTTGCCAAGTGCCAGGAGGCTTGCGGGAAGGATGTTGAGCGAGCATTTGGTGTGCTCCAATCTCGCTTTGCTATCATTAGGTACCCTATTCCAACCTGGTCAACTTCACTGAAATGGATTATATGGGCACCTAGAGGGGGGTGAATAGGTGCTACTCCAAATTTTAACTCTTTTTTAGTTTTAGGCTTGACATAAAGGTAAATTCTCTAGATATGCAACTAAGATGATTTTCCCTATATGACAACCTAGCTACTAAGCGAGTAAAGGCGGTGAGAGGAACGAGGTAACCGTAGTGGAGCACATGGAGACACATGATTTGTTTTACCATAGTTCCTTCCTTGTTAAAGGAAGTATGTCTGCGTTGGAGGGGTGGGCGGTACTAAGACCATCACGCCACAATAGGCCTCACCCTATTCTCTGGTGGATCTCGCCACAACTAGTCCGATCCACCTTTCCACTATATGGTACCCTTCGAGGCAGATATCAGTGCCTTTATAACGCTACCGGGGCACACATCCACAACTGAATTGGGGGCTCCCGTGATGACAACAAGTTGCGACAATAAAACAAGTGATCAAATAATGAAACCATGATCTAGAAATTCAAAGAAACTCTAGATCAAAATTCCCCCAAATGAATGGGAGAGGAAGTGAAGATCTTGATTGGTGATGATGAAGATCGAGGCCTCCTCCTTCGATTCCCTAAAGATCAAATCCTTTGGGTGGTTAAAAGCGGAGAACTCTTGAAGATTCGATTTGAACAGGGGTTAGCTTTTTTGTTGGATTCGAGAGGATCAGAATTGAAGTTCTGAAGGGGTATATGTACCCCCTCACGAAAAGCTACCGGTGAAGCAATCTGGGGCCGGATAATCTGGCCCTAGTGGGGGCCGGATAATCCGTCCAGGGGAAAAAGTCCAGCCCAGGTTGGAGAATCTGGGGAAAACTCCACCCGCACTCAGCGTGACGTGCCCTGGTTCCTTGGCAAAAAAATCCTAGGGCGGATTATCCTGCCAGGGAAAAAACTCCAGCCCCGGTCAGAAAATCTGGGGAAAAACTCTGCCCACATACTGTGTGATGCGCCTTGGCCGCTTGGAAAAAATTTCCTGGGGGCGGATTATCTAGCCCCCTGGACGAGTGGATTATCCGGCCAGGGCAAAAGGTCCGGCCCTAGTCGGAAAATCTAAGGAAAACTCCGCCCCACATACTGCGTGACGCGCTTTGCTCCCCTTTGTCGATTGAGGCCGGGCAGATAATCTGGCCCTAGACAGGGGCAGATAATCCCTCCCAGAACATCCATTTGCTGCATTTTCTTTGTAGTTCTTTTGGGGAAACACTGCATCACTCAATGCACAGTTAAATAATCCTTGACATTGTTATCTAACACAGAAAACTATAGGGATCATGAATTGTTCTTTCAATCTCCCCCTTTTTGGTGTTAGATGACAATAATATGATTTGCAATAGAGACCTAATAACATAATCATTCCAAGGACAAAAAGACTCCCCCTAAATGTGTGCGTATTAGTAGTTTGCACTGGAATACAAATGCACACATATAGGTTCAAGACTTTTCATGACTTGGAAACTAAGAGCAAGTGATGGAATAGTGAGAGAGATATATCATACCACCAATAATGAAGTTCTCAGTAATCATAGGGATAGACATTTAATAACTCCACATTGAGAAATCCGAGGATAAAGCCATCTCAATAGATCCATAGAGATAATTCCATAGTATATATCCAGAATTCCATAAATATAAATCCATAGCTAGGTCCAAGATAATAACCATAGTCTAACAACCACATGACATAGTCTCACGATACAAACCAAATAGCAAATAAAATTTCAATGCTAAATGGGTACAAGCAAAGAGAGAGAAGTGCTCAAAATGCAAATATGCTTGTACCCGACCCATGCAAATCACCTTGATAGCCTAATAGAACTACTTCTCCCCCTTTGGCATCGAAACGCCAAAAAGGGAAAAGAGCAAAGCTAACGCCCTAGAGATCACTCATCCTCATCCTCATCCTCATCCAGGTTCTCATCATCCTCCTCTTCGTCCTCATCATCATTAGTAGCTGGGCGAGGTGGTGTCGCTCGCGTCGGTGTAGTGAACAAATGCCTCTCCATGTCGGCATAGTTGATGCCTAAGGTGTTCCACTAAGCATAGGTCATAGGAGCTGACTGTTGTGGGGGTGGCCTTGAGCTCCGGAAACACGGTGAAGGATGAGCTGCTAGGTATGGGCCATGTCATGGCGCTGACGGCCAGCCTCGTAATGTCCCTTATGTGTATCCACACCCATGCAAAGAATGTTGCGCTGGAACCAGTAATAGTCGAGACAGGGGGCCTCCTTCCACGAGTGTTGCCACTACCTCGAGCATCAGCCATGAAAGTATCAGACTCCATGACAAACAAGGTGGTTGGCTTCCTCTTGATATATAGCTTCTTGGCCTTGTGAACCCCATCAAGTGGAACATTGAAATCCTCATTGGGGAGGTTTTGCTTGATGAGCATCATAAAGAAAGGAGCATACGAAATAGTGTGTTGGTTGAACAAAACATCAACCATCTCCTAATAAATGAATTCCATAACATCCAGGGTGTAACTAGCAGAGGGATCTTCACTAGTGGCATATTCATAAGCAAAGGCGAGAAGATTGACCAAATGATCACGAATGCTATCATTGTTACCTCCACTTGGAGTGATGCAATCATGGAACATGAGATCCAGCTGAGAATAGAGTGGAAGCAAACCTTCAACCTTCCCAACCACACCGTTGTGTCCATACCATGTAGAGAGTAAAGTGTCCTTCCTAGGATGAAGAGGGCTACAGATGCGATGCCCACAAGAAGTATCACGACCCTGGAAGGGGTAGCCGAGCAGCTGAGCAAATGTGTAAAAGTTGGTGGAGCAGAATTGTGAGCCCGACATCCACTTCAAAGTGCGAGCCTCATCCCCACAAATCACGAGTGTAGAAAAAACTGCTTCACCAGCGAGGTATCATAATCACATTGGATCTCCATAAGATGTTGCAGCCCCATCTTCTCAGTCACGGAAAGGGCATGAGCAAATTGGGGCTTACTCTTTGCGGCGGTCAGGTCCAAATGGTGCATAGGGCGAATCTTCCAGCTAAAGTAAATGTCCTTATAGATGAGCTTCTGAGGGACACACCAAAAGTTGGGCCCCTCAAGAATTGCATCGCGAGCGGTATCCTCAAACCAATCACGTTACTGGAGGCTGGAATAGTCAACAATGTTCATGTTCATGTAGTTGACTCTTGGTTCCTTACCCTTCCTATTGGAAGCAGCCCTAGACCTCTTCTCCCTCTTTTCATGTTCAGCCGTCCGTTCGGTCTCTCTTTTCTGTCTCCTCAATTCAACCTCATCCACAAGAACACCTTCTTCGTTAGGCCTAAAGTACCAAGCCTGAGGACGCCTCTTGTAAGCCCGAGAGGCACCGCAAGAACCACCTGTGAACGAAGTAAGGTGGATAGCAAAAGATAAGCACACACACAAGTCCAGGAAGGGATGCTAAAATCAGTAAAGAAGCAACCACAAAGCAATTATACGCTGCAACAACTTGAGTCAACAAGCAGTAGTTGTAAAACTTATAGGCCGGACAATCCGGCCCTGACATGGGCGGATAACCCGACCCTGGCGAATTTTTTCAAATCGACTCAAATTGGAGGCAAACATATAGATCGGCAATTATAGTTGATTTTCTACTGATTTTAACACACAAGTGAATCAAGAGGGATCTTCTACTCCAAGTTTTAACAACAACAAAGCATCTTCCATACAAAAGCAAAGAATAAGGATATTACCCTCACTCATTGGAAGATTTACTCGAAGGAGAAGATACCCGGGAGGATGGAGGAGCAGATCCGGTTAAAAACCAAAGAATCCGGTGGCTGGAGCAGCATCGGGGAGGGGCAAGGTGGCCGGCGGCGGCTGGGGAGTAGGAGGGGGTCGGGGGAGAATATCTGATATGTTTAAGCCTCTTCCCTCGACACCCTGTCCTTACAAGACAAAATGGCCTGGGCCGGATAATCCGGCCCTCTCTGAAATTTCCTGTTTATACAGGGTTCAGGCTAGCACAACCAAAAACACCCACACAAGTTGGACAAAGGACTTGTGTGAAAGAGAGATAGAGGTCTTGAGGTGGGAAAAGGCTTAGGTTTAGATAACCAAATTGATATGGTACTATACACCCAAAATTGCAAGAGCCAAAAACAAAGAAAAGCCAATATTGGGTGTGTTTTCCATAAGAACAAAAGATAGGCAATAAAAACCAAAAAGATCCACAAAGACCCAACTCTTCACCAAGAAGAGGGCGGTGGCCGAAGCCACCATGTAGGAGTGTATCGTATGACACCACGAAGATATATCTTGGGTTCATGACAAATACTCATCAATAAGCTCACATATCAGAAAATGATATTAAGAGAAATGATTTGTCTCGCTTTCGGCATTATGGAGGGATGGTTAGCCCAGTAGTTAGGACCACACTCCCCCTATATCCATGCTTGCATCTAAACCAAATAGTGGTTAAGACATAGATGTGTATGCAAGGGAAATCAAGTCAAGCTCCTTGAATCCATGATATTTAGCTCATTCCTCAAATAACAAAATCTTGCTTCATCAAGAGGCTTCATGAAAATGTTCACAAGATGATTCTTCGTGCTCAACAAAGAGAGGTCAATGTCTCCATGAGCAACATCATCTTGGATGAAATGATTACGAATCTCAATATGTTTAGTTCTTGTGTGCTGCACCGGATTATAAGCATTTTGATGGCACTTTCATTGTCACATAAAAGATGCACTTTGTCACAATTGACAATGTATTCCTTTAAAGTTTGCCTCATCCATAACAACTGAGTGCATGCACTTGGAGCAACCACATATTCAGCTTCGGCGATGGAGAGAGATATACAATTTTGCTTCTTAGAAGACCAACACACCAAGGACCTACCCAGAAATTGACAAGATCCAGAAGTTGATTTCCTATCATCCTTATCACCAGCCCAATCTAAATAAGTGTACCCACATAGAGAAAAATTAGAGCGTTTGGGATACCATAATCCATAGTTTGGAGAATGAACCAAATATCGGAAGATTCTCTTGACCGCCACCAAGTGGCTTTCTTTACGAACCGCTTGATACCTTGCACACACTCCTACACTCAACACAATATCGGGCCTAGATGCATAAAGGTAAAGCGAGGAACCAATCATGGACCAGTATACCTTTTGATCCACATCTTTACCATTGGGATTTAACTCTAGATGACATTTAGTTTGCATTGGTGTAGCAACGCCATTAAGGTCTGTCATCTTGAATATCTTAAGCATATCTTGGATGTACTTTTCTTGATTAATGAAGGTTCCTTCTCGTAATTGCTTGATCTTGAATCCAAGAAGGAACCTTAACTCTCCCATCATAGACATCTCAAACATGCCAATCATAAGCTTTGAAAATTCATCGTTAAAAGCTTGGTTAGTAGATCCAAAGATAATGTCATCTACTCCCTCCATTTCAAAATATAAGATGTTTTAGCTTTGTGAAGTGAATGTATGTAAACCTTTTTTAGTGTGTAGGTTCACTCCAAACATCTCTGAACCTACACTATAAAAGAGGTCTAGATACATTAGCTTCACAAAGCTAAAACATCTTATATTTTGAAATGGAGGGAGTACATATAATTGGCATACGAAAAGCTCCCCATTAACCTTCTTAGTAAAAAGAGTGGGGTCAATCTGCCCAATCTCAAAATCACAGTCTAATAATAACTCTTTAAGATTCTCATACCACACACGTGGGGATTGTTTAAGGCCATAGAGTGCCTTATCGAGTTTGTAGACGTGGTTAGGGAAGTTGGGGTCCTTGAATCCCATTGCTTAACATATACCAACTCATGCAATGGACCATTAAGAAAGGCATTAACATCCATTTGATGTAATTTAAAATTATGATGAGCTGCATAAGAAAGAACGGTATGGATGGACTCAAGGCGAGCCACTAGAGCATAAGTCTCACCAAAGTCGATGCCTTCCACTTGAGGGAAGCCTTGTTCAACTAGTCTTGACTTGTTCCTCACAACAATTCCATTCTCATTTTGCTTATTCTTGAATATCCACTTTGTGCTGATAATATTGCGGCATTCTTTGGGCTTCCCTACTAGCTTCCAGACTTTATTGCGCTCGAAATTGTTGAGATCTTCATGCATAGCCACAACCCAGTCCGGATCTTCAAGTGCTTCAAAAACCTTCTCGGGTTCCACCATGGATATATGGGCTTGATGGTCGTGGAATCGTTCTAACTCACCCCTTGTGGACACCCTTATCCTTAGATCACCCACCACTTTATCAAGTGTGTGATCTCTAAGTTCAAGATTTATTTCACCTCGAGCTTTGCGATGAGATTCGATTTCCTTATTGTTTCTTGGAGGAATATATTCATCATTCTTGTCCTCGTATTGACCAACATCTTGACCTTGATCAGCAGAAGGTTCAGCACTGGCAGTAGGAGAAAATACTTGCCCTTGATATTGATTCACAACTGTATCAGGAGGTTGCAGCTCTAGACTTGCAGGGCTGGATAATCTGGCAAAGGGAGGGGCCGGATAATCCGGCCTGGGAGCTTCAGTTGTTTCCTGATTATTTCTAGTGCGAGAAGGAGTTGCAGGGCTAGATAATCTGGGCCCCTAGCCAGATAACCGGGCCTGGGAATTCTAGCATGACCAGTTGATGGATGATCTTCAGAAGTTTGTTGAGAATGTGCAGTAGTTGCTTCAGCATGTGGAGTTTGTTGATTGTGTGTAGATGAGGGATCTACTTGGGTAGAGCATTATCCTTCCCGGTCTGCCATAAGGGGTTCCTCAACGGGGCTGTAAAATCTCACACCCATTCTTCTTATGGCATCTTGGGGTATTTCAACATCTATATCACAAACATCAACTTGCCCCACATGGGAGCCATCATTTTCCTCAAACACCACACTACAAGACTCTATAATAATTTCGGAGGCCTTGTTGTAGACTCTATAAGTGTGGGATTCGGCACCATAACCAAAAAAATTACCTTCTAAAGCCTTAGACTCAAATTTAGAGAAACGCACTACAACAGATATGATATTTATTGACAAAATGGCTTGTTGACAAAGTTGTGAACCATCATATATTATCTTAATCATTGATGGTTTGGTTATGGCATCAAGGATTAAGCGTAATGCACGATGGTTTAGTATTTTGTCATTGTTATATCGTCATGGATTACTCTTCTGGGTGGTTTGTTGATGTAGTTGGCAAATTTTTATCGTGCTGCATTTAAATTGTCACTCAAAATCACGCGGGACCAAGTTGTCAGTAGGGAAAAATAGTTTATCAAAAACAATGAGGCAAAGCAATTAAATGTAAAATATTGTCTTAAGCGGAGTTTGAGCTAGCGATGAGGAGTTGATTAGTGCTGCTGCCGCTACGGTAGAGGTAATGTTTTTGTCATGTAAAGTTGTTGATTAGTGATTGCTCCGATTTTTGCCATCTTCCACTATGTTTAAATATTGGTTTTGGTCAAGCAATTGCCAAAGAAACTCTCAACTTTTGCCACTAATGACTAATAATTGCAAAGATATGCAAATCCCTTCTTTGATTTATGTTGTGCAGGAAATCACTGCTTTTAAGGCAAAATAAGGAGTCATGATGAAGGATTTTGAGGAAGTACACACGGCCAAGTAATTGGAGAAGCCAACCAAGGCGGCAGCACGCTTAATCACCATTGGTATGGGCGCGGTCCGCCCGTACCACCTTCCCGTACCAGGTGGCGACGGCTTCGTCTCGTCAAACCCTACAACTTTCGTGAAGATGCCTATATATTTCGAGGCTCTAGCCGCCGGCCAGAGATCCGCCATTCTCAGATTGCATCACAACGCCCCCAAAGGAGATCCACACCATTGTTCATCCATAGTTCATCCATTGTTCATCACTTCCACCATCCATCCCTCCACTAGCCATAGCCATTGCTTTGTACTTTTAGATCTCCTTGTGATTTGGCGATAATTGTAAGAATATTTGATTTCAATCTAAGTATTTGCATGATGTTTTCTATCTCCGGTCTATTTTGTTATGAGTGAGTAGTCCTCACGGGCTACGGGTTGGGGAGAAACCTCACAACAATTATGTGCATCTAGATCATGGGAGAATTGTATTTTGTTTGGATTCGTGATTTGTATCTTTTGTTTCTTCGTCTCTCGTCTCGATTTGTGCACTTGTAGGTACCCAAGATTCCATAGAGTGATAAAGGCTTGAGGTGAGATACTTGGCTAGCGGCGATCTCATAGGAAACTCACTAACAAAAAGGGAAGTATGGTCTTCGCTTAGCACCCCATTCGGGATCAACAACAACATCACCACTTAAAGCTTTAATCTGTGTTTACACTTAATAATCATTTGTAACCCGTGGCTTTAGTGTACTCTTGGTTGGATTAAAAGTCTATTGCTATGCCCGCTACATCACGGGGGCTCTAGAATATTAGGATGTGTTGCACACAAAAGATTATCTCAATACAAACACTATACATGACTATGCTTATTATTATCTTTCATCCCATTTGATATGCAGCTATAGGTGGATCTTCAACCCTGGCCTATCTCCTTCAATTGATTCAAACCCGTTATAAAGTAAACTAGATTGGTCCGGTCAACTAAGGTAAAGCGAACAAACAAAGTCTTATAGACGTGTACTGTTTTATTACCTTTTCGCAGTGCTTTCCGAGGTTCAATTAAACCTAGGTCTTCTAGGGAAAAAGCTATTATACTACATCCGTGAATCCGGATCGAAGGTATCAACCCTTTTTCAGGCGCTGTTGCCGAGGAAGCAATTTCGTTATCTTGGTGAGGTCATTAGAGACCTTGTTTTTAGTTTTATTATTAGTTGTAGTTTAATTCTTGCTATTAGTTTACTTTCTTGTTATCTATTTGAAAACCCAAAAAATTAGTTACTTGTTATTCGTGTTCATTACTTAAAAATTACTAAAAATATAAGTGCCATGGCTCAAAAGAGATTAGGGGAGTATGCTACTCCCACTGATGATTTTATTCATGCACCCATCACTCAACCCGCAGTTGATGCGGAAACATATGAGATAAAACCTAACCTTTTAAGTTTGGTTCAACAAAACCAATTTGGGGGTTCATCTTTTGAGGATTCGGGATTGCACTTAAATACTTTTAATAAAATTTGTGACATGATGCGTATTAAAGATGTAGATCCAAATGATGTTAAGCTAAGATTATTCCCTTTCTCTCTTAGAGGAAAGGCTAAGGGTTGGTTGCTAGCTCTATCAAAGGGCACTATTAAATCTTGTGAGTAATGCACTAATTTGTTTATGACTAAATTTTTTCTCCTAGCTAAGACTATGCAGCTAAGATCCAACATTACAAGCTTTAGACAAGAAGACCGTGAGCCACTAGCGCTTGCGTGGGAAAGGATGAAAAAGGCCATAATGAACTTCCCTAATCATGGGATGGAAGAATGGATTATATTACATTTATTTTATAATGGTCTTAACCCAATGTCTAAGTCTATGCTAGATAATGCAGCAGGAGGAACGATCATGGGAAAGCATGTGAGTGTTGCAAAGAAGTTACTTGATGATATGCAAAATAACCATGCCCAATGGCATGTGGAAAGAACCTCAAAGAGATTAAGTTCAATTACCAAGGTAAACAATGAGGAGCTTACATCTAAGGTAGATGAGTTGCTTAGCTTAGTAAAAGGTAAGGAAGATACCAAAGTTAATGCTATCACTACTAATGTTAATGATGTTAATTTTATAGCTCGCACTCCTTTTAATCCTGCATGGAAAAATAATTATTCTTCTAATGTTCAAAAATATCGTACTAATCCTACAGGAGCCCCTTATAATAATTATGATAATACTAATGGAGCAAATCATGGCAATCTCCCGTTTGAGCAAACTGTTAGAACATTTATGCAAGCTCAAACCGAATAAAACAATATACTTATTAAGATTACGGAGAACCATGAAAGTAGTATAGGAAGATTATCTAATCAGGCCATTGCAATTAGAAATGATGTGTAGGCTCTACAGGAAAGAACAAAGACCATGGAGGCTCAGCTGGGTAAAGTCGCCGAGAGCCAAGCTCTCATACTAGCAAAGTTCTCTAGCAAACCCGAGCCAAATCCGGTTGAAGACCTCAAAATGATGAGGGTGGTAACCAATGATGAAAATCCTGAAGAGCTGGACTATAGCAACGCGCCAACACCAAAATATACCGTGGAAGATCTATTGAAGATGATCACCGTCAAAAATCTAGGTATAGAACAAGGTAATGATGCTATGTACCAACAATTTATACAACAAGTAGCATCTAAGGTTCGTGATTTAGAGATGGAGTATAAAAGACTAGCTGATAAACTTCTAGCTAAGATGTATGATATATTTGAGCCTACTATTAAAATTAAGTTGGGAGTTAATGAGATATCTGCACTTTGTGATCTTGGTGCAAGCGTCTCAACGATTTCCAAAAGCCTATTCGATAAGCTAAACTTAGGGACATTTGTTACAAATGAATTGAGACTCCATCTAGCTGATTCAACTTATAAACAAGGTGTTGGGATCAAAGAAAATATAGTTGTTGAAATTAAAGGTAGTCCCGCTCTTATTGATCTTGTTATTGTGGACATGCCTGAAGATCCCATAGCACCTATAATTCTAGGTAGGCCATTCCTAAGAACTATTAAATCTTTTATTAATTGACATGAAGGGAATGTAAGAATAGGGCTACCATCTAGAGATCCTTTTGTAGTCCACTTCCCTAGGAAAAAGAAGGCCAAGCCTAATGATGATAATGGTGTAATTACTTTAAAAGAAAACTATTTTGGAGTGGGCATTCCACTCCCCAAACCTAAGTGATTGCCATCAAGGTCAAGCTAATTGACCTTAGCTAGAAGCGCTTCATGGGAGGCAACCCATGTAAAATAAAGTTTCTCTAAGTTTTTATTTATTATGTGTTCTTTCGTGGAAGTTTTGTTTTTGTTTTTGGTTTTAATAAAGAGTGTTCAAGAAGACCTATGGAAAGAGGAGAAGAAATAAGTTAATCCTCTATATTTTATTTTACTAACACATGGCCTAAGAGGTATTGCTGGATCATTACTTAAGTGTTTTGCTGCTATCTAACCTTTTGATAAGATGTGCGAAGGCGCACGGTGCTACTAATAAAATTCTTTGAGTTTTTGTAGTTCGCAGTGTTGATAACGACCACTGGTACGGCAGAGTGGCCCGTACCGTGCGCCCGTACCATTTCAAGGCAAAGGGGGTAGAAATTTCGATGTTTGCAGAAGGAATCAATGTCGATAACGACCACTGGTACGGCCGGACGCGCCCGTACCGTGCGCCCGTACCGTACCCCTGAGCAAACATCAGATTTCAAGCAAAGTCACTGCAGTGTTAACGACCAGCAGTACGGGTGCATGTGAGCGTACCGCACGCCCGTACCGATTGCACCGCCAAGCAGCAGCCGTCGCCTCCAAGGTAAGCCAACCGGTACGGGCAGGCTCCAGTCGTACCGCCCGCCCATACCGAGTACGCGGACGCCATAAGCACCCTGAGGAGGTAACCTAAAAATCCCAAATCATCTATTTTCTCTTTCTTCTTCCTCCAAACTTCAAACCACCTCCATTGGATCTTCAAAATTTAGTCAATCTTTCTTTGATTCTTCACACTCACTCGATCTAAGGTATGATTCTCCTCCGATCCCCAACTTATCGGTGCAAAAGCTTGGCTTAATCATTCATCATTGCCAATCTAGACATGGGTCTTGTTCTTGATTCAATCTTGGTACTAAGTATGCTTAACATTGTTTTTAGAGGAGTTTCTTTTGTAGTTAGTGTAGAGAATCACTTTTACTATGTTTCTATTGGACCAAAAAAATTATTAGCAATCTTTAATTACTTTGTCTTGTTTTTATTTATTAGATGAACACGAGGAGTCGTACACGTGAGATGGTTGTGGAGTCCTCTGCGCCACCCGTTGATACGTTAACCCCCGAGTCTCTTGGTATCGAGTTCACCAAGGAGTTCCATCTTATCCATTTCGATCGTCTCAAGATTCAAGAGATCAAGTGCACCAAGTGGGTGTGTCCTTATATCCTGAACCAACTTGGCATTCTTGCTGATTTTGATCTACTTTGCAACAATGTTGGTGACGAGGGTTTAACTCATCAATGCCCATTGTTACGGACTTGGGTTTTGGAGAAGGAGGGAGCGCTGGAGACATCTATCGGCTAGCAAACAAGCACACAGGGGACTCAAAGATTTACCTAGGTTCAGGCCTCGTAGAGGTCCCTACTCCTGCTTGTCTGCTCGTGGAATTATCAAAGGAATCGAGGATTACAATGGTGCACAGATGCAATCTGGCGAGGGTTGTGGAAACTAGGGTTGCGTGTGTCCTCCTCGCCGCCCCTCCTAGCCTTTATATAGATAGGCTAGGTCTCGGGTAGCAGGTCGAGTCAGTTACATGTTAGGGTTTTCCCCTTTGAACTTTCTATCTTTAGCTTCTTCTTGTTCTTCAAGCAATCGAGAGTCCGTAGGTTACTCGAGTTCTTCATTTGGGCCTTGGCGACACCGTGGACCTCTACGTATTCAGGCCGTATATACCAAGCTCGAGTACCTATAGGTTATACCCATGTCAGTAGCCCCCGAGTGTCCAGTAGAATCGCAGATTCGACTGGAGACTTTATGAAGCCTTCCGAGTGCATGACTGGGTATGTTTTTCGACTGCTTTGTTTATGTCATAGGGATTGTTGATGTGCGTGCCTGATTTAACCGATGTACCGGTATCAGTTAACTACCTTAGGGTAAAACAACACCATCTACTCGAACTCGAGTCCCCAGACTCGAATCCGGAAAAGTGCTGGTGTAATTCGACTCAAGCCGCGGAGGTCTTACAGGAGTCGAATTCTAGTATATGGGTGTGAGCACTCGATGTGTCCATCAAGGCATGTTCATCGTACCTGTAGGCACGGATATATTTCTGGTATTACGCAGCAAATGCGTTGCCAGGCCTTATTCAGGTCTTACCTTCACGTTGTAAGCGCGGCATCCGAATTTTATCATCGCGGAGATGATTCGGGTGACCCAGGAGATGCAGTCTCTTTGTAGGGAAAAATTATGAGGCGGTGTCGCCATAAACTTCGAGTGTGGATGTTATCAACACACAGTACTTTGTACAAATAATCATAGGGTGCGCGACCAGCGCTCCCTATGGGAGTAGCCCCCGAGTGCCTGGTTGAGTCGAAGACTCAAGCAGGGACTAAAGAACTTTTGCGACTGCTGTCGTCTTTTGTTTACTTGTTTCAGTTGAATTTGCTTCAGGTGCTCCCTATGGGAGTAACCCATGTCCATAGTCGAACCGTGTTTCGAGTGATTGGGTTTTTCTTTGATTGTTCATGTTCCTATAAAAGAAGAAGAAAAAATCGTAGGGTGCGCGACCAGCGCTCCCTAAGGGAGTAGCCCCCGAGTGCTTGGTGGAGTCGAAGACTCGAGCAAGGACTAAAGTAGTCGAAGTCTTCTACTGCGTAGTTTTTGATGACGTCAGTGCGGACGATTTCATGACCTCAGTTGCCCACGTGAGCGAGTTTGACGGGACGTGACGAGCGGTGGGTCCTACTCCCTGACTCTGATTTGACCGGGCGTGCGTAATCTTTATTTTAACTGCGCCTCCTCGATTTCCACGCGTAATGGGAGTAGTAGGGGGACGGTTCACGTTTTAGCTCCTCCACGTGTCGAGCACGATGAACGCCACGCGTCTGGTAGGGTTTTTCTGAGCCGTTGGATTGCATCTTCTAGGGGTTAAGTAGTGACGTTGCGACGGTAAAATTCACATCTACTTCCATTCATCCTTTGCCTTCATTGCCATTGCCGCTGCTCCTCTACTTTCTCTGCGCTCTTTTCCCTCCGCGGCGCTGGACCAACTCCACACATTTCCCAGCTACTTCCTCTGGTCGCATCGCCGCCGCGTAATGGGGAAGAAGAAAGGAGGTGCTGCGGCTGATTCCGCTGCTGCCGCTGCTACGATGAAGAAGAAGGGCGGCTCCGCCGCTGCGGGCACGGGCACCCATGTCACGAATGGCACGTGGCGTCCATCTGTGATCAAGTCCTCAGATCTTCGTCTTCTTCGCCAAGACGGAGTGTTGTCCACCGTAGTCGCCGACGCGCGCGTCCTCGGTGGCGAGGTAATCCCCACTCCTCCTGCCGGTTTTTGAGTGATGTTCCTAGCGCTCATCATTCGCGTCCTCTCGTTGCCCCTGCCTTCTTTCTTTAGGGGCCTTCTTTGGTTTTATGGGCTCCAGCTCCATCAGCTGTCCCCCAATTCCATCCTTCACGTAGCTTGCTACATCACCCTTTGCGAGTGCTGGCTCGGAATCGAGCCGCATTTCGGCCTCTTCAAGCGCCTCTTCAAGTTGAAGCGTCAATCGGCGTCTGGCTCCGTAGTCTATGATGTAGGCGGCTGCGGAATCCACGTCGATCCATCCGCCACATACTTCGACATCAAGCTGGCGATGTCCGTCCAAGGGTGGAGGGACAAGTGGTTCTATGTACGTGACGAGAAGGCTGACGGAGAGCACTTCGGACTCGCACCCTTCAATCCCATGAAGCCGTGCTAGAGGAGGCGCTCCTGGAAGAATGTGTTCATGCCCGGCGAGTCCGCGGAGACAGATGTGATGTATGAGCGCGTCTGCGACCTCGAGAGTCGCATAGGCAAAGAGGAGGGAGGCTGCGCCCTCATTCGCACGTGGCTGCGCCGTCGCGTCCAGCCCCTGCAGGCCAGAGTCCACCCCATGTTTCAGTGGGCTGGCGCTGACGATGTCATTCGCGTGTCTGCCGATGGCATGTTCGTGAGTGAGGTAGATAAAAGGGTTCGACTGGTGACCAAGTACACCATCAAGGATGTGCTCCCCAGTGAACTAGTTGTTCCTCCGTTCGATGCTGCTAACCCTCCTCCTGAGGTATAGTTGTGCTACGTAGTAGCTATGTTTGTTGATTGCCTCTTTGCTGTTTCTTTGCTTTGTGCTAAATTGTGGTCTGTATGCAGGATTGGGCGGTGTCACCCTGTATGCCCCCTCTTCCTGAGGGGGTTATTCCTCGTGAAGCCTTGGAAGAGGACGAGTCGGAGTCGACCGTCCCATCTGATGTGGAGGAGGAACCCCTGAGTCGGGTAATCCGGATACTCGCAAGCGTTCGCGCAGCAAGGATTCTGATGCGTCGTCTCATTCGACTCCGAAAGGTGCAGGCGTTGGTGCGGAGTCGCCAATCCCTGCCATTCCTGTGAGTGCCATGGCGCCATCTTCTTGCAAGAAGATGTGATTGCCAAAGGAGTCCTCGTCAGAGTCGGGGGAGCCAACCTTTGACTTTGATAAGTTTGATTGGTAAGTATTCGAGTTGTCCTTTTTGATTCTTCTTTGGGCTTGCCCTTTTCTTGATGTTGGTTTTGTCTTGCAGTCAGCAGGTGTCGTCATCTTCTAGCGGCGTTCAATTTTTGAAAGAATCGGGAGTCGCAACCTCAAGGGCCAAGAAAGAGGTCGAGCGTGCTCCTTCCTCTCCATTGGCGGCCCACTCCGGGCACAACTCTTCCAGCTCTCCGCATGATGGGGAGCATCGGATGGTTGCCCGGATGACTGCACACCAATCAACTTCGGAGTCATTGGAGGATCATGTAAGTGTAGTATTTCTTCTTTTGATGTTGTAGTCGATGTTATCTATGGCTTCTGCCGATCCTTTGTTGTTTTTCCTTTTGCGATAGCTCCTTGTGAAAGAAGCCACTCACTTGGCGGAGCAGGTGCTTGCGATGGGTCACCAGCATGCAATGCTGGATACGCGCCATCGCGTGGTAGAAAGTAAGTGCTCTTCACTTCTCCTTCGTCTGCATCATTTTCATGTAGTCGACTGATAGTCAATCCCTTTTGTTTTGTTCCTGTAGCTGAACATAATGCCCTTCTGCGCAACGCCGCCACCATGGAAAAGACACTCACCGCGGCTGTGAAGAGCCGCGATGAGGCAATCGCGGCACGTGACGAGGCACAGAAGCGCGAAGAGGACCTGTGTGCCTCCATTGCAGCTAGGGAGAAGTTGTTCGAAGAACAGCTTTTCTCGATTGCCAAGGCCCTCTCAGGTACCTTGCTTGGATATCATTATCGTTCTCTGTTTGAATTTGTTGTTGGCGCTGACTTTCGTACCCATGTGTGGGTTTATGTACATATGCTGGTGATTTGAGCTTCGACCCTCAGGCCCTCCGTCACGATGATGCCTTGGCGGGTGCTCTTTCAGCAGTCGAGGACCATAGCGCCGTCGTTCAAGATATGCTCTCCAAGGCCAAGGGCGTGCTCAGTCGCCTCCGGGAAGAGTTGATGCCCAAGGCTGAGCTAATCGAGAACATGGACGAGTTGGTGGAGTCTCTCGCCGGGGGGTGTCCCTCCAAGCTTCAAGAACTCGCTCCGTGCGGCTGGCGCGTCAATGTCACTCGCTATGGTGCAGGGCCACGGAGTCGAAGTTGATCCTGCAGCAGTCTCAAGGGCGATGCCCGTTAGCGCGGACGACCAGAAAGTAGTCTTTGCTCCCTTCGCAACTACCTGTGGCAAGTATGGGCTGCAGCTGATTAACACGGTTGTGAAGTACTCTGAGGAGTTGCAGCAAGCCAAGAAGGTGGCAAAGGCTGCGGCATCAGGGGCCGGTGGAAGGTCAGTGGCATCTGATACCGCCACGGACTCGATGAGGTCCCCGAAGCCGTCTAAGTCGAAGAAGCCAGTTGCTCCTCAGTAGCTTTGTAATAGTTGATTAGTTTATGTCTTTTGTCAAGGACATGCCTTTTGGTGAGTGTATCTGCTGATACTTTTACTAATCTTGAATGCACTCGATTCTTTTGTCTGTGTCGATTTGGTCTTCTTATTGCCTCTTGCTTGGCTTGTGGTAGGGCACATCAAGTGATCCTTTGAGGGAACCTCAGGATTCGCCGCCCCTTGATGATACTTTGGCACCACCGTGCTCGAGGGTGGAGGAGCTGTCCTTGCTCTCGCGATTGCGTGATCGCGTGAGGCAGTTGGAGCGTGAATTGCCCGTGCTCTGCGGTAATGCGGATGTATGGAAATCGAAGGCAGAGAAGGCAACCGCCGAGAGCAATATCTGTTGGGGGAGATGACGCAGCCGGGTGACCAATTTAAATGTTAGTTTGCTTACACTTATCTTTTCTTGTAGTCACTCGCAATGGTGTCTGTCTTCACGCTTCCGTCTTTGCTTTGTATAGTTGTCAGAGCGCGCCATCCGTAGGATGAGAAGGATAGGATTGCCATTCGTATGCATGACTTGACCCAAGAGCAGCTTCAGGAGAGTGGATACTTCTGAGTGGATCACGATCGTGCAATCGCACTAGCGACCCTGTAGGACCGTGCATCGCGAGTGCTGCACTTCCTGAAGAAGTCGCAGTCATGCGTGAAGAACATTTATCGGACGATGTTTCCGCTGGATGTTGCTCCATCGAGCCTGCTGGTCCTCCTTTCCAAGTTCCAAGACCTGGCTGCGGTCGCGAGTGTGTGAGGCAGCAGTTGGTGGCTGGTGCCAAGGCCGCTCTGTCGCTTATGCGATTGCATAGGCCTAATGTAGACGTTGCGGCAATTGCGGCTGGGCCACCTGCGCCACCAGTGGGTTCTGCTTGGAATATGGTGCCGCACTATCCGGCAGTGGATCGCCTAGCAGAGGAGATCATCGACTTCTTCGAGGAGCAAACCAACGTTCTTTTGTTGCAGTAGTAGCTTAGTTTGTGTCCTGCATATAAGTGTACCAATGTTGTAAAGTGTGTATATACGTTGTGTATAATTGATTGTCGATGATGTATAAAGAGCTTGTTAGCGTGTGAGTGCGTTGCACTATGCGATTCCTTTTCGTTAGCCTGGCCATGCATTTATCTTAGTCTTTTGTCAACCTGTCAGGTGCGTTGCAACTAGGTTGGTGTGTGTTAAGGGTTCCGATTGATATGCCAGCTACTCAGGATATCGCGTGTGAGTTTGTAGAACAGATGTATAAAGGGTGGCGCAGCCCCCGAGTGGATAAGTTGCAAAAATAAAGGAGAACACAGAGTTTTGGGGCACTTAGCTTTATTTATTCGCGAGACAGTACGAAGTACAATGTGTGGCTAAGTAGCCTTGGCTGAGTGGCCTTATTTGCAATGTAAAAGTAAAAACGACTAAGGGTAGAAGCACCGCAGCTGCGCGACGTTCCAGGGGTTGGAGTATGCGACTCCTGTCTCTAAATCTTGAAGGTGATAGGCGCCACCTGGGATTACTTCTGTAATCACGTATGGTCCCTCCCAGGGGTACTCGAGCTTGAGATGTCCTTGCTGCTTCAATCGCAGGACCAGGTCGCCTTCGACGAAGGATCTGGGGCGTAGCCTCCTACTGTTGTAGTTGTGTAGGTTCTGCTGGTAGATTGTTGATCTTTCCGCGGCGATTTCCCTTGCCTCGTCAAGGAGGTCGACGGAGTCTTCGAGTGCCAGGGTTGACTCCTGCTCGCTGTAAGCGACCACGCGCGGCGCTTCGTACCATACCTCAGCGGGTAGCACCGCTTCAGCCCCATGCACCATAAAGAACGGGGTATAGCCTGTAGCACTATTTGGAGTTGTGCGTAGGCTCCAGAGTACTGATTGTAGTTCGTCTAGCCAGCAACCCGCGGCTTGTTCGAGTGGTCGGAGGAGTCGCTTCTTGATGTCGCCGCAGACGAGCCCGTTCTCCTTTTCAACCTGACCGTTGGTCTGTGTGTTGGGTCCGCAACATAGAAAACAAAAAATTTCCTACGGTGTGAACTACACGCCAAGATCTATCTACTAGGTACAAAGCAACGGGTGGACATACATCCAACGAGAACTTACCCTCGAAGACAACGAGTTTTGTTAACGAGTAGGAACTCGTGGTTGATGTAGTCGTACACTTGCCGATCTCAAGATCGTGAGGAAGTCCGAGCGCCGCAACTCAGCAGCGCATCCGTACTCGCACACACGTTCAAGCCACCGGACAACCTCCACCTCCTCGCTCCAGTGATCCAGCGGAAGCAGCAACTCCTTCCAGACGAAATGCCACCGGGAACATGTATCTCGCTAATCCGAGACCATGGGGGAATAATTCTAGAGGGGGAGAGAGATCCTTCACAAGGAGGTGTGAAGATGAAGGAGGGAATGGGTGGCCTTTTATAGGAGGAGGGGGTACCCCCTCTCTCCATGGACGGCGCATGCGGGGTGACCCCTCACCTCCCCCATTCATGTGGTGGTAACCCCTCCACATTAAAATGCCTCTTCACATTCCCTTTTAAAGTCTCCACTTTAAATGCATTAAAATTCTCCAAGTTTAATGCTCTCTCATTTAATAAAACTCTTTTATTAAATTTATTCAGAATTTTTTTAATTACTTTAATTAACAAACATTCACATATAGCCCCTTTCAATATTTCAATATCACATGCAGAACCACTTTCTACAATTTCACCCGAAACAATTTCCGGTTTCTATTGAAACAATTCCTGCGCTTTGCAATTCTTTCGTCTGAAACATATGTGCTCCAAAATGGTGTTCGGTAACTCTTAAGTGTGTCACCCTACGGTTCACGAATAATGCAGACATGATCGAGACCCTTCTCCGATCAATAATCAGCAGCAGGACCTGGAGATCCGTACTGACTCCTACACATTCAACGATGACTCCTTTGATCGTGAGAACCTTTAACGCTTGTAACTAAATCTCTTTGTCTCGCGATATATTACATGTCCGAGATTCAATCATCGGTATCTCCATACCTAGTTTGATCTCGTTACCGACATGCACTCTTTTCTCGTTCCCGTGATATAACATTCTAGTGATCACATCACTTGCTTGCAAGCTATCTCAATGTGATATCACCGAGAGGGCCCAGAGTATATCTATACGTCATCGGGATTGACAAATTCCACTCTTGATCCATGAGCCTCAACATAACACCTTCGTAGTACTGAACCCATCTTTATAGTCACCATGTTACGGTGTGATGTTTGATGTTATCAAGATACTCTTTAGGTGTTAGCAATTAACATGATCTCATGGTCTAAGGATAAAGATTATTTCGTATGATGTTATAGCAATATAAACATAATGACTTGATCGTAATGCTATACTTCGGATGAATGTTCATCACATCATTCCACCAATGGTGTGACCTTGTTATTAACAACATCCAATGTCCATGATCAGGAAACCTTGATCATCTTGTTAATCAACAAGCTAGTCTATAAGAGAGGCATAACTAGGAACCCTTTTTGTTTATTAAACACACATGTATTGATGTTTCCGGTCAATACAATTCTAGCATGCAAAATAAACATCTATCATATATATAAGGAATACATAATAACAACTTTATTATTGCCTCTTAGGGCATATTTCCTTCAGTCTCCCACTTGCACTAGAGACAATAATCTAGTTCACATAGTGATAAATCTAACACCCATGGAGTTCTAGTGTTGATCATGTTTTTCCCTAGCGAGAACTTTAGTCAATGGATCTGCTACATTTAGGTCCGTGTGTACTTTACAAATCTTTATATCTCCATCCTTGACATGCTCGCGGATGGAGTGAAACCGGCGCTTAATATGCTTGGAATTCTTGTGAGACCTCGGTTCCTTTGCGTTGGCTATGGCTCCATTGTTGTCACAATAGATCACCATTGGGTCCAACGCACTAGGAACCACACCTAGTTCCGTAATGAACTCTTTCATCCAAACCGCTTCCTACGCTGCTTCTGAAGCAGCAACATATTCTGCCTCCGTCGTTGATCCAGCCACTACAGGTTGTTTGAACTCCTCCAACTAACTGCTGCTCCGTTCAAGAGAAATACGTATCTAGATTGAGACTTAGAGTCATCCGGATCGGTGTCAAAGCTAGCATCGACATAACACTTAGCGACTAACTCTTCTTCACCTCTGTATATAAGAAACATATCCCTAGTTCTTCTCAAGTACTTGAGAATGTTCTTTACCGCTATCCAGTGTTTCGAACCTGGATCAGATTGGTACCTACTAGTCAAACTAATAGCATGTGCCACATCCGGTCTTGTACATAGCATGGCATACATAATAGAGCCTATGGCCGAGGCATAGGGGATCTTATCCATCATCTCTCTTTCTTCCGCCGTAGCCGGACTTTGAGTCTTACTCAATGTCTTGCCTTGCAACATAGGTAAGAACCCCTTCTTACTTTCGTCCATATTAAACTTCTTTAATATCTTATCAAGGTATGTACTCTACGATAGCCCAATTAGGCGCCTTGATCTATCTCTATAGATTTTAATGCCTAATATATATGACGCTTCACCAAGGTCTTTCATCGAAAATTTGCTGTTTAGATAACTTTTAACACTATTTAAAAGATCTATATCATTTCCAATCAATAATATGTCATCCATATATAATATCAGTAATGCCACATTGCTCCCACTCACTTTCTTGTAAATACAAGCCTCTCCATAAGTTTGGACAAATCCAAACTCTTTGATCACCTCATCAAAGCGGAGATTCCAACTCCGGGATGCTTGCTTCAGTCCATAGCTGGATCGCTGAAGTTTGCACACCTTATCAGCATCCTTAGGATCGACAAAACCCTTAGGTTGTATCATATACAACTCTTCTTCAATATTACCATTGAGGAATGCAGTTTTGACATCCATCTGCCATATTTCATAATCGAAATATGCAGCAATTGCTAACATAATCCTAACCGACTTAAGCATCGCTACGGGAGAGAATGTCTCATCGTAGTCAACTCCTTGAATTTGTCGAAACCCCTTTGCGACAAGTCGAGCCTTATAGATGGTTACATTACCATCAGCATCAGTTTTCTTTTGAAAATCCATTTATTCTCAACGGCCTTTCGATCGTGAGGTAAGTCCACCAAGGTCCAAACCTGGTTTTCGTACATGGATTCCATCTCGGATTTCATGGCTTCTAGCCATTTGTTGGAATCAGGGCTCATCATCGCTTCTTCATACGTCGCGGGGTCATCTATTTCATCAATCATGAAATTCATAACAGGATTGCCATACAGTTCAGGAGCTGTACGTGTCCTGCTTGACCTGCGAGGTTTGGTAGTGTCCTCTTTCGGAGTTTCATGATCAATATCATTAGCTCTATCTTCATTAGGTGAAGTCAACTCCGAAACAACTTCCGGTGCTGCGCTACTCGCCATTTCATGAAGAGAAGGTTCAATAACCTCTTCGAGTTCTACCTTCCGACTAATCACACCTTTCGTGAGAAACTCCTTCTCAAGAAAGGATCCATTCTTGGCAACAAAGACCTTTCCCTTGGATCTGTGATAGAAGGTATACCCAATTGTTTCCTTAGGGTATCCTATGAAGACGCATTTTTCCGCTTTGGGTTCGAGTTTATCCGGTTGAAGTTTCTTCACATAAACATCGCATCCCCAAACTTTAAGAAATGAGAGCTTAGGTTTGTTTCCAAACCATAATTCATACGGTGTCATTTCAACGGATTTAGATGGTGCCCGATTTAAAGTGAATGCAGTTGTTTCCAGTGCATAACCCCAAAATGACAGTGGCACGTCAGTTAGAGACATCATAGATCAAACCATATCCAATAAGGTATGATTACGACGTTCCGACACACCATTACATTGTGGTGTTCCGGCAGGCGTGAGTTGTGAAACTATTCCACACTCTTTCATGTGTGTGCTAAACTTGTAACTTAGATACTTTCCTCCACGGTGAGACCGTAGAAATTTGATATTTCTATTATGATGATTTATCACTTCATTCTAAAATTCCTTGAACTTTTCAAAAGTTTCAGACTTGTGTTTCATCAAATAGATATACCCGTATCTACTCAAATCATCCGTGAAAGTAACAAAATAACGATATCCACCTCGCGCCGACACACTCATTGGTCCACACACATCAGTATGTATGATTTCCAATAGATTTGTCGCTCGTTCCATTGAACCGGAAAATGGTGTTCTAGTCATCTTGCCCATAAGGCATGGCTCACATGTATCAAGTGATTCCAAAAGTCCATCAGAATGGATTTTCTTCATGCGTTTAACGCCAATATGACCTAGACGGCAGTGCCACTTATATGCAGATATATCATCATCAATTTTAATATTTTTAGCATTAACATTATGAATGTGCGTAATATTACTATCGAGATCCATCAGAAATAAACCATTCAACATAGGTGCATGACCATAAAAGATATTATCCATATAAATCGAACAACCATTGTTTTCAGATTTAAACGAATAACCACTTTGCATCAAACACGATCCGGATACAATGTTCATGCTAAGTGCAGGCACCAAATAACAATTATTTAGGTTTATGACTAATCTCAATGGCATATGGAGAGGCAGCGTTCCAACGGCGATCACATCAACTCTTGATCCATTGCCGACCCGCATTGTGACCTCATCCCTTGATAGTTGTTGCTTGTTCCGCAGCCCCTGAATCGAGTTACATATATTAGCAACTGATCCTGTATCAAATACCCAGGTGCTACTGCGAGTACTAGTCAAGTACACATCAATAACATGTATATCACATATACCTTTGTTTGCCTTGCCGGACTTCTTGTCCGCTAAATACTTGGGGCAGTTGCGCTTCCAATGGCTAGTCCACTTGCAATAGTAGCACTCAGTATCGGACTTAGGGCCAGCTCGGGGTTTCTTTTCAGGCGCGGCAATAGATTTGCCACCCTTCTTTCCCTTGTGCTTGCCTTTCTTGTCCTTCTTGAAACCGGTGGTCCTATTGATCATCAACACTTGATGTTCTTTCCTAATATCCACTTCTGCAGTCTTAAGCATTAACAGAAGCTCGGGAAGAGTCTTCTTCATGCCCTGCATATTATAGTTCATCACGAAGCTCTTGTAGCTAGGTGGCAGAGATTGGAGAACACGATGTATGCCCAAGTCAATGGGAATCGTTATTCCCAAGGACACGAGCTTATCGGCGTACCTAGACATTTTGAGTACATGCTCACTATCGGAGCTGTTCTCCTCCATCATGCAGCTAAAGAACTTTTCAGTAGCATTATAACTCTCTACGGCATCATGGGTATCGAAAATCATTTTCAATTCTCCCATGGTATCAAAGGCATTGCCATTTTCGAAATGCTTTCGAAGTTCTGGCTCTAGCCCATACAGTATGCCGCAATGAACTAAGTTGTGGTCCTCCTGACGAGTCACATAGACATTCTTTTCTTCGTCAGGGGCATCAGGAGCTGGTGGGGGGCCTAGCAACGCATTTAGCACATATTGCTTTTGTGCAGCAGTGAGGAGAATCCTCAAATTCATAGCCCAGTTGGTGAAGTTGCTACCATTCGCAGCAAGTTTCTCTTTCTCCATGGACACATTGAAATTAAAAGCAGGTGGTGCCATCTACAACAGAATTTGTAAAGTTTATTTAGACTAAGTTTATGATAGATTGAGTTCAACTAATCCAAATTACTAATGAACTCCCACTCAAAAACGACATCCCTCGTGCCTTTTTGGTGATTACATGAACCAAATCCACTACACCAAGTACGATCATCACGTGAGTCGGTGTAGCTTCAAAGGCGAGCATCTATATGGGCATCATATCAACCATATGACTCATGCTTAACCTTTCGGTCCGTGTTCCGAGGCCATGTCTGTTCATGCTAGGCTCACCAAGTAAGAACCTTAGTACTCGCGTGTGTAAAACTGTCTTACACCCGTTGTATGAAAGCGTAGAGTCGAGTACACCCGATCATCACGTGATGTCTCGAAACACGATCCATAGAACGGTGCATACTCAAGGAAGAACACATTTTATCTTGATATCTAAATGAGGGATCATCTTACAATGCTACCAAAAGCGCCAAACTAGCAGTATAAGATGCTAACATCTAATGTGTAAAGTGAGATGATATGGTCCATGCATTTGATCTCTATCACTTGCATCGTGGTATGATCTCTATCATTCCTTTGTGTGTAAGGCCAAGTTCTATGGAACTTAAACGTTGAGTGTGTTGTAAGAGTATCTACATACATCTACTTACAACAATACCATATCAATACACTAGCCCAGCAATGATCTAAACTAGACGCTTCTAATTTATCAATTGCAAGTTTTACGTGGCTTAGGGCTTTTGGAGATAGAACCGTTCTCACCTATGAACATGAACCACAACGAGGATAACTAAGTTATTAGCAACTCGTTGTAAATCAGATATTGACTATAGTAGGAGAGACAGACACCCTCCAGCCACTTATGCAAAACAAGTTGCATGTCAGTCGTGGAACCGGTCTCATGTACGATGACATGTAAGGTTGGTCCGGGCCGCTTCATCCCACTATGCCACCAATATCCAAAATACATAGAAGATGCAATAACATGATCATCATCGCCCACATATAAACATATGTGTACTACCCGTGCAAAGCACCTACGCATAGATCAGGCTCTGATACCACTGTTGGGTCCGCAGCATAGAAAACAAAAAATTTCCTACGGTGTGAACTACACGCCAAGATCTATCTACTAGGTACAAAGCAACTGGTGGACATACATCCAACGAGAACTTACCCTCGAAGACAACGAGTTTTGTTAACGAGTAGGAACTCGTGGTTGATGTAGTCGTACACTTGCCGATCTCAAGATCGTGAGGAAGTCTGAGCGCCGCAACTCAGCAGCGCATCCGTACTCGCACACATGTTCAAGCCACCGGACAACCTACACCTCCTCGCTCCAGCGATCCAGCGGAAGCAGCAACTCCTTCTAGACGAAATGCCGCCGGGAACATGTATCTCGCTAATCCGAGACCATGGGGGAATAATTCTAGAGGGGGAGAGAGATCCTTCACAAGGAGGTGTGAAGATGAAGGAGGAATGGGTGGCCTTTTATAGGAGGAGGGGGTACCCCCTCTCTCCATGGCCGGCGCATGGGGGGTGACCCCTCACCTCCCCCATTCATGTGGTGGTAACCCCTCCACATTAAAATGCCTCTTCACATTCCCTTTTAAAGTCTCCACTTTAAATGCATTAAAATTCTCCAAGTTTAATGCTCTCTCATTTAATAAGACTCTTTTATTAAATTTATTCAGAATTTTGTTAATTACTTTAATTAAAAAACATTCACATATAGCCCCTTGCAATATTTCAGTATCACATGCAGAACCACTTTCTGCAATTTCACCCGAAACAATTTCCGGTTTCTATTGAAACAATTCCTGCGCTTTGCAATTCTTTCGTCTGAAACATATGTGCTCCAAAATGGTGTCCGGTAACTCTTAAGTGTGTCACCCTACGGTTCGTGAATAATGCAGACATGATCGAGACCCTTCTCCGATCAATAATCAGTAGCGGGACCTAGAGATCCGTACTGACTCCTACACATTCAACGATGACTTCTGTGATCATGAGAACCTTTAACGCTTGTAACTAAATCCCTTTGTCTCGCAATATATTACATGTCCGAGATTCGATCATCGGTATCTCCATACCTAGTTTGATCTCGTTACTGACATGCACTCTTTTCTCGTTCCCGTGATATAACATTCTAGTGATCACATCACTTTCTTGCAAGCTATCTCAATGTGATATCACCGAGAGGGCCTAGAGTATATATATCCGTCATCGGGATTGAAAAATTCCACTCTTGATCCATGAGCCTCAACATAACACCTTCATAGTACTGAACCCATCTTTATAGTCACCCTGTTACGGTGTGACGTTTGATGTTATCAAGATACTCTTCAGGTGTTAGCAATTAACATGATCTCATGGTCTAAGGATAAAGATTACTTCGTATGATGTTATAGCAATATAAACATAATGACTTGATCGTAATGCTATACTTCGGATGAATGTTCATCACATCATTCCACCAATGGTGTGACCTTGTTATTAACAACATCCAATGTCCATGATCAGGAAACCTTGATCATCTTGTTAATCAACAAGCTAGTCTATAAGAGAGGCATAACTAGGAAACCTTTTTGTTTATTAAACACACATGTATTGATGTTTTCGATCAATACAATGCTAGCATGCAAAATAAACATCTATCATATATAAGGAATACATAATAACAACTTTATTATTGCCTCTCAGGGCATATTTTCTTCATTGTGGATGTGCTACCGAGGCGTAGCAGATGTTGATCCCCAGATTCTCACAGAATTCTTGGAACTCCTTGGATGTGAAGTTCGTTTCATTGTCTGTGATGATGCTGTGTGGCACTCCGAAGCGGAAGACGATGGATTTGAAGAACTTGACTGCGTTGTGCCCTGATTGATTGGTCACTGGCATGGCCTCTATCCACTTGGTGAACTTGTCGACTGCGACAAGGAGGTAGACGTAGCCTCCTCGTGAGGACTTGGGGAGCTTGCCGACCATGTCGAGTCCCCATTGCACGAAGGGCCAGGCCAATGGACTTGGCCGGAGCTCTGCACCAGGTGCGTGCGGCTTGTCCGCGAATCGCTGGCATGCATTGCATTTCTGGACGATGTCCTTGGCGTCGCGCATGGCCGTAGGCCAGTAGAACCCAGCTTGTAGAGCTTTGGCCACGAGGGCATGACTGCCAGCGTGGTGTCCGCAGGTTCCCTCATGGATGTCGAGGAGAACAGCTCTTCCATCGGCCATGGAGATGCATCGCTGGAGTACTCCTGTGATGCTGCGCTTGTATAGTTCACCGTTGATAACAGCGAATGCCTTGGATCGCTGCACGACGTGCCGTGGATCAGTCGGATCATCCGGTAGCCTTTTGCTGAGGAGGTACGTGATGTACGGCTGAGTCCAGGATGATTCGATCATCATGACGCTCATTGGTCCTTCGAGTCCTGTATCCATCTCCAGGTTGTCGAGTGCCATTGGCTCATTGGGTGGCATAGCCCCCGAGTCCATTGATGCGCTTGTTTTCTTCTCTGCTTCCTTTTGCTTGATGGAGCGTTCGTAGATGCGCTCGAGAAATACCCCAGGTGGTATGGGGGTGCAGGTAGAGCCTATGTTGGCGAGTGCGTCCGCCTCTTCATTGCTTTCACAGCCTACGTGTCGCAGCTCGTAGTCGTCGAAGTCCCCTTCGAGTGTGTCGTAGAGGTCGCGGTAGGCGATCATGTTGTCGTTCAGTGTGTCGCACTCATGCATTGTTTGGTTGACGACCAACTTGGAGTCGCCATATATAATTAGCCTTTTGGCGCTGCAGGCTTTTGCCATCCTCATCCCGTGTAGCAGGGCCTCGTATTCAGCTTCGTTGTTGGAGGCAGTGAACTGCATTCGCAGGATGTACTTCAGCTTGTCCCCTTGGGGCGATGTCAGTATGACACCTGCACCTGCTCCGTCCTTCCGCTTGGATCCATCGAAGTGCATTGTACAGAGGTAGGACATATCTGGTTTTTCGGGGAGCTGGTTCTCCATCCAGTGCACGAGGAAGTCAGGAAGAACTTGCGACTTGATTGCGTCACGCTTTTCGTATGTAATGTCTCGTGGAGACAATTCGATTCCCCAAAGCGCAACTCGTCCTGTGGCGTCGGGGTTATTGAGGATAAGCCCCAGCGGGGCGTCGTTGACCACCACGATTGGGTGTTCCTGGAAGTAGTCGCGCAGTCGCCGGGCGGTCATGAAGACGTCGTACGCTAGCTTGTGGTAGTGCGGGTACCGCTGTTTTGTTGGCGTGAGGACCTCGATGAGGTAGTAGACTAGGCGATGTACCCCATGGACCTTGTTTTCCTCGGCTCGTTCAACGACGAGCACTGTGCTGACCACCTAGTTGGTAGTGGAGGTATATAGCAATAGCGGTTCCCTTTCTCGTGGGGTCACTAGTACTAGCGAGGTGGATAGCAGGCGCTTGAGATCTTCTAATGCTTCCTGTGCTTCGTTGGTCCATTCGAACTTTTTAGCTTTGCGGAGGAGTTGGTAGAAGGGCAGTGCCTTTTCACCCATCCGACTGATGAATCGACTGAGGGCCGCGATTCGCCCAGCCAGCTGCTGGACACCCCTTATGTTTTTCGGCTTTTCCTTGGCCAGTATGGCTTTTATTTTCTTCGTGTTTGCCTCGATTCCCCTCGCGGAGATGAGATACCCGAGTAGTTGCCCAGATGGTACACCAAAGGCACATTTGTCCGGATTGAGCTTGATCCGGTAGCGGTCGAGGTTGGTGAAGGTTTCGTGTATATCGTCGATTAGGGAGGCTTCCTCCTTGGTCTTGATTACTATGTCGTCGACATAGACTTGGATGTTGCGACCAAGTTGATCCTTGAGGCAAGCCTGCATGCATCGCTGGTAGGTGGCTCCTGCGTTTTTGAGCCCGAAAGGCATTGTGTTGTAGCAGAACACATCGAAGGGCGTTGTAAACGCTTTTTTTTCTTGATCTTCCTCCTTCATTCAAATCTGATTATAGCCTGAGTAGGCGTCGAGGAAGCTGAGGCGCTCGCATCCCGCGGTGGAGTCGATGATCTGGTCGATTCGTGGTAGCGGGAAGTGATCCTTTGGACAGTCCTTTTTTAGTACTAGCACCATGTTGGTGACCCAAGTGCTTTCCTTGATCTCGCGTATGAATTTGGCATCGAGGAGTCTGTTAATCTCCATTCCGACTGCCTTTGCTCGTGGCTTAGATAATCGTCGGATTATTTGCTTGACTAGCCTTGCATCTGGGTTGACGTTGAGTGCGTGCTCGGCGAATTCCCTGGGAACTCCTGGCATGTCCGCTGGACACCAGGCGAAGATTTTCCAGTGCTCACGGAGGAATTTGACGAGGGCGAGTTCCTATGCAGGACTCAAGTTGTTGGCGATGAGGGCCGTTTTGGTGGGATCCTATGGGTGTACCTGCACTTTGTTTGTGTGCACCGATGAGTTGAAAGATAGATCGGGCGAACTTGGCCGGCTTAGGGGAGGCAGACTGTTGTCTATCGACTCCTTTAGTCTCGCGAGTTCTTCCTGCATGCCGAAGGACTGGGAAATTCTGTTGAATTCCCTGTCGCAGCTGTCGGATCTCTCAAAGCTCCCCTTGACTATGATGACGCCATTGGGACCTGGCATTTTCATCTGTAGGTAGGCGTAGTGTGGTACTGCCATGTACCTAGCGAACGCGACACGTCCGAGGATGCAGTGGTACTGTGAGGGCCAATCGACGACCTCAAAGTCGATGCGCTCGTGCCGAAAGTTTTTCGATTTGCCGAAGATGACGCCGAGCTTGATTTTTCCCGGGGGATATACGCCTTTTCCTGGGACGATGTCGTGGAATGTTGTGTCCAAGGCTTCTAGGCAAGTCAGAGGGATCCTCATTGCTCGCAAGGTACTCGCGAATATAAGGTTGATGCCGCTTCTGCCGTCCATGAAGACGCGGCTCATGTCGAAACCTCCGATTTGCGCCTCGAGTATGAGGGGACAATGGCCTAGACGAGGTACTTGAGGCGGATGATCGCGTTTGTCGAAGGTGATACAAGACTCGCTTCCGCTGAGGTACTCAGTGGTAGAAGGTGGCGAGTTTGTGGCCAAGTTGACTTGGCGAGTGATGGCCTTCTGCACCCTGTTTGAGGGGCGTCCTTTTTGGATCATCATGGTACCCATGGCCCGTGGGTATGGTTCGCCTCCCTGGTGTTGGTCTGGCGTAGCTGCGTTTGGGGGTATTCCAGGTGGTGGTGGCAGAGCGCCATGTGCCACGGTGCCTGGAGCGGCTCTGTAGCCTCTTTCGACTGCGTTGCGATTCATCCGAACCAATCCCTCATGTAGCTTGAGGAACTCGCGGCAGTCCTTGAGGAGGTGGCAGGACTTCTTCTTTCTATCATGTTTGTCGATGTAGAAGTGCACCGTACATGGCCCGGACAGTTTGTCTTCAATGGATGTCGCGGGTGCCTCATCATGATTGCGGCGTTGCCACACTTGCGTGGTTTTCCTGGAGTCGCGGTATCCACCGCTGTGGTATCCGCTGTTGTGGTTATCGTCGCGTATGTCGGCATAGCCAGCTGCGACCATATTGATGTGCCGCGGTCATCGTAGATGCACATGCGGCGTTTGCCTTGGTGGTCGCGTCTGCGCTCGAGTTCTGCCTCCTCGTTGGAGTGAACACGATTTTTCACCAAATCTTCTCCATTGGCCCACCAATTCGCAATTTCCATCAGGTGATCGATGGTCTTGGGCTTTGAGCGGCCTAGCTCCTCTCTGATCTCTATGCGGCGGATGCCGCTGTTGAATGCGTTAATCGCGTGATCCTCCGAGATGTTCTCTACGGAGTTCTTGATGATGAACCACCTTTGGATGTAGGAGCGTAGCGATTCGCCTGATCTTTGCTGGCAGCATCTCAGCTCTTCGATTGATGCAGGCCGCTTGTATGTGCCCTTGAAGTTGTGCATGAAGCTGTAAACCAGCTCATCCCAACTACGAATGGATCCGCGTGGGAGGTTGTTGAGCCATGCTCGAGCGGCACCTTGCAACTGTAGCTCTAGACATTGCATGGTCGTGCTTCGACTGCCGCCGTGGAGCCTGACGGAGGAGATGTAGACCTCCAGCCAGATATTCGGGTCCTGTAGGCTGACGGTAGTTTAAACCCCTTGGGCATTCACTTTTGCCTGATGGACCTGCTAAAGCATCTGGCGCCACAGAGCTCCACATCTTCCTCTTCCGAGTCAGTCGACCGAGCACGTCACGCCCTTGATTTGTCGATCTTGTGCTGCGTGAGGTCATTGCGCACATCATAGTCGTGGTCGTGTCACCGTGAGCGGTAGCATCGAGAAAGGTCGTGACTGTCGTCGCTGGATGAGGGCGAGGAGTAGCGCTTTGCCTTTTTTTGGCTCCGGTGTTGGTTCCTTGTCGAGGGTGGCTTCGACTAGTCCCAAGACCGCGATCGTAGATCGGTGCATGGCGGCTCGGGGATCTCCAGCTGGCGGCTGGTTGTTGAGGAGGTACATGGTGGCTGCGGTCACTGCGGCCTGCGGCGTCTTGGGGACCACGTTGCCCCATGTATCAACTGTCATAGAGCTGAAGTCGAGGACCTTTGCAGCTTCTATGCGTTCTTGCTTGGTGAGATGGGCCATCCGAGATCGCCTCTTGTTTGCGAGGTACTCGTTGCCCTTTGAGGAGGATCCTCCGTGGGAGGGGAGCCCAGCACGTCAAAGGCTCGACTCGTCAGCCGCCTTTTTGCGTGCCTCGAGTTGCGCGATAGTTTGCACTTGGCGCTTATCGGGAGCTAGTGGTAGCCCATTAGCAGTTCTTGCGGAGATCCGAAGGGTAGAGGGTTGCCTCGTAAGGCCTTGCGGCAGCGAGCCCACTCTTGTTCGTTGATCCTGATCGCGACACGTTAGCCGGTTTGCTCGTTTGTTATGGTTGGAGGTTCGATTGCTCCTCCATTGTTGACGAGGGTGCGATTGCCACCATTGCCACCATTGCCGCCATTGCTGCCGTTAGGCGGGTCGGTTTTGTTACCGCGGTTGGCGTAGGTGTCACCTACGTTGATGACGGCGCACATGAAGTGATTGGGGAAGCTGCTGCTCCCGCAGCTCTCAGATCCGGAGCTGTAGGCTCCATGTTTAGTTGCCAGATCGCTCAAATCGGAGTCGCGACTGTTGTCGGTGACTGTGTTCTCGACTGTTGCCGAGGCGTTGAGCTCACTGAGGGTGCCGATCGATGGAGGGAACCATGATGCTGGGGCAATCGACGACACCGTCGGCTGGTCAGGCATGTGAAGCGTGCCCATCTGACCAACTTGGAAGTGGAAGCTCCCGATTGCCAGGCTGATTCCGTCGCCCACGGACTCGAAATCCGGGCGAGTGGCCGGCATGTGGACGGTGAAGTCGAACGCGCCGAAGAGCTGGCGAATCTCCGCTGTTGTGGAGTTGTAGATCGCGGTTGATGGGGCCGAAGAAGCCGCAACATTAGCACTCCCAATTCCCACAGATGGCGCCAATTGACGAGGGTTTAACTCATCAATGCCCATTGTTATGGACTTGGGTTTTGGAGAAGGAGGGAGCACTGGAGACATCTATCGGCTAGCAACCAAGCACACATGGGGACTCGAAGATTTACCCAGGTTCAGGCCTCGTAGAGGTCCCTACTCCTGCTTGTCTGCTCGTAGAATTATCAAAGGAATCGAGGATTACAATGGTACGCAGATGCAATCTGGCGAGGGTTGGGGAAACTAGGGTTGCGTGTGTCCTCCTCGCTGCCCCCTCCTAGCCTTTATATAGATAGGCTAGGTCTCGGGTAGCAGGTCGAGTCGGTTACATGTTAGGGTTTTCCCCTTTGAACTTTCTATCTTTAGCTTCTTCTTGTTCTTCAAGCAATCGAGAGTCCGTAGGTTACTCGAGTTCTTCATTTGGGCCTTGGCGACACCGTGGGCCTCTACGTATTCAGGCCGTATATACCAAGATCGAGTACCTATAGGGTATACCCATGTCAGTTGGATTATACAATTTTGTCTTTCAGGATGTTGCGACATACCGCCGCTTGCACTTGAGTTCTTCAACACCTTGTCACACACGGTGGATCCTTATGGTTGTTTCGAGGAACAAAGGCCTAGAGTTGATCAAATTAAATTCTGCCTTATGAACTGTGAGTATACTTTGACACTCAGCCAATGGTCTCAATGCTTTGGGTTTACCAACAACAACATCGATGTACGCATAACTACCTTTGTTTTAGATCCTTCCGCTTCACAATATTGTAACTTGATGAGAATTTGTGGACACACACCTAAGGGGAACCAAATTGATCATCCTGCTATTCGATATTTGTTCTATGTTATTGCTAACACATTGCAGGCACGTGGTGAGTTTACTAGAGTTAATGAGGAGGACATGTTGATCCTTGCAAAATCTGCACTTATCAATTGTAACTTAACGCCAAATTTAGGCGCTTTACTTGTGTTTTATCTTAAGCATCGAGCTCTTCAATCTCGAGGACCCATATGTGGAGGAGAAATTGTAACCATTCTTACACACGCACTTCACATCAACCTAGGTAACATCCAACCGTTGACTGGAGATAACCGTCTCGATCTATCTACTCTAAGAGCATGTGGTATTATTTCTAAAAGTCATGGTAGATATTTCTTCAATATACCTGGAGCGGATCACTTGATCCCTGCTCCTTTGCCTAACGGTTTATTCTCTATCGAGGATGGATGTTTGCGTTATGACGGGCAGGTCGAAGCTAATCTACCCCAACAAGAAATACTCATGGGAGGAGGAGAAGATGAAGAAGTATAACAAGAAGGACTGGAACACGATGTGCAACCACCAAACTACTACTACACCTATGAAGATATCAATGCACTTGAAGGAAATATTCAAAACATGAACAACCTCTCCATCAACCTTCGAGATGCCACTGCAAGCCTCGTCACCCAGTTCCATGATATGAGCAGCCAATGGAACGTGGGAGATTATCCACCGCCACCATAGTGAGCAACAAAAGGGCTTGCAAAAGCCTAAGCTTGGGGATGTGTTCCCCTAGCAAATTTATTTGTGTAATAATGAGGTTGTACTCTAGCTCCTTATGAGCTTTGAAACACTCGTGTTGGCTTGTTCCAACACTTTGCTTTTTTCCTTTGCTTTTTAATTTGCTTTTGTTTTAGTTTATTTGTTTTCCTTTGTTTTTATTTTCTTAAACCCTTGCTTGGTCGCAAGTTCTTTTATATTTCTTTAATCCCTATCCACAAAAATACAAAATTATTTTTCCTTTTATCCTTTTTTCGTAAACATGAATTCATACTTTGCCTCTTTACTTTAATATCATTTCGAGAGTAATCATGTTTGAGTTTTGAAGGAACACATCCCTATAAGGAAGAGGATCCTGAAGTTACTTATGAGAGGTATGTCCTATGCCTCCCACTTATGAAGTTTGATTTATTTATCTTAGTTGGTTGATTTGCTAAGATGCCATGCTAGTGGGAACTAATTTAATATGGTTAGAGTAAGGCTTTTTATTAGTATGATGATTCGTCGTTGAAGATCTTGCTCTAGTTCTTTTAGTTAACCGAGTCTTGCCTTGGAAATAATAATGCCAAACAAGTACAATAAGAAAAAGTCTGAAATTTACGACTTGTTTGATGAATGATTGTCTTGAGAGTATACCCTTGATTATACTTAACCCCATAGATATTTTGGCTGTCTCGACGACACTCATGAAAGGAATTGTTTGATTGAAATGAAGTCCAGTGGTAATTGTGATGCATGCCAAAGGTAACCTTGTGGATCAAACCATGGTTCTAGCTCAAAAAAAGATGCGAGACAACTTTGTTCTATGTCTCTAATGCACACCTTTGGGATGCCAACAACTCCACTAGCTTTTGAAAGATCTATGGTATAACCCCGGATTTCGGTTATGAGTTGATGACATGATTGGCATCCGTGTCAAAGTATGGGCAAAAGTATTGGTACTCTCAAAGATTGTGCAAACACTAGCAAAAAGAAACAAACAGCGATCCTTGAAAAATGAGATGAAAAAAGAAAGAAAGAAAAAAGATATCTATGAGGACCCACATAACAAGTCATTGGCATGGTCTTATTACTACTTTACGAATTTTTCTTGAAAGACAATGATTGCATTAGAAGTGTTTTAGATTGACTTGATTTATTTATGTGGGTGTAAATAAGACACCTCAGTGTTATACTACTTGGGACATGAAACTCTCTTACTCAATTATGCTATTTAAACATCCTAGTGTTCCTTGGCAAGCTGAGAGTTAATTAGAGGAATTAGATTGATTGCTACACTTCTAGTTATTTATACATATATTAAACTTTACTTTGATTATCTTGACTTACTGAAGTTTGTATAGTATTCTTTTCATCCCTCTAACTTTGATAAGCTTCCCAAATGAATGAAGTGTTGAGCACATATGACTACCGACTGTAAGTGAACTCTTGTTCTCGTTATTTCAAGTTTAAACACTGAATTCCTTATAGTTCTTTTGGTTCTTCTTGCTCGAGGATGATCAAGGTTTGAGCTTTGGGGAAGTTGATGGCTCCGATTTTTGCCATCTTCCACTATGTTTAAATGTTGTTTTTGGTCAAGCAATTGCCAAAGAAACTCTCAACTTTTTCCACTAATGACTAATAATTGCAAAGATATGCAAATCCCTTCTTTGATTTATGTTGTGCAGGAAATCACTGCTTTTAAGGCGAAATAAGGAGTCATAATGAAGGATTTTGAGGAAGTACACACAACCAAGTAATTGGAGAAGCCAACCAGGGCATTAGCACGCTTAACAACCACTGGTACGAGCACGGTCCACCCATACCGCCCGCCCATACCAGGTGGCGATGGCTTCATCTCGTCAAACCCTACAACTTTCATGAAGACGCCTATATATTTCGAGGCTCCAGCCGTCGGCCAGAGAGCCACCATTCTCAGATTGCATCACAACACCCACAAAGGAGATCAACACCATTGTTCATCCATAGTTCATCCATTGTTCATCACTTCCACCATCCATCCCTCCACTAGACATAGCCATTGCATTGTACTTTTAGATCTCCTTGTGATTTGGCGACCATTGTAAGAATATTTGATTTCAATCTAAGTATTAGCATGATGTTTTCTATCTCTGATCTATTTGTTATGAGTGAGTAGTCCTCATGGGCTGCGGGTTGGGGAGAAACCTCGCAGCAATTATGTACATCTATATCATGGGAGAATTGTATTTTGTTTGGATTCGTGATTTGTATCTTTTGTTTCTTCGTCTCTCATCTCGATCTATGGACTTGTAGGTACCCAAGATCCCATAGATTGATAAAGGCTTGAGGTGAGATACTTGGCTAGCGGCGATCTCATAGGAAACTCAGTGACAGAAAGGAAAGTACGGTCTTCGCTTAGCACCCCATTCGGGATCAACAACAACATCACCACTTAAAGCTTTAAGTTGTGTTTACACTTAATAATCGTTTGTAACCTGTGGCTTCGGTGTACTCTCGGTTGGATTAAAAGTCTATTGCTATGCCCGCTGCATCACGGGGGCTCTAGAATATTGGGATGTGTTGCCCACAAAAGATTATCTCAATACAATCACTATACATGACCATGGTTATTCTTATCTTTCATCCCATTTGAGGTGCAGCTGCAGGTGGATCTTCAACCCTAGCCTATCTCCATCCATTGATTCAAACCCGTTATAAAGTAAACTAGATTGGTCTGGTCAACTAAGGTATAACGAACAAACAAAGTCTTGTAGACGTGTCCTTTTTTATTACCTTTTAGCAGTGCTTTTCGAGGTTCAATTAAACCTAGGTCTTCTACGGAAAAAGCTATTATACTACATCTATGAATCTGGATAGAAGGTATCAATTAGTTTTAGGGCAGTTTAGTGCGTATTTGCTAGGCCGCGTTTGTGTTGCACTAGCGGGCCACTGTGTGCCACCGTGCGCGTGAGAACCGTGCAGTACCATAGGTGTATACAAGGCGCATCGTGCGTGTGTGAACTATGTACTACCGTAGGCATGTTCGCGGTGCACTATGCGAGCAGTTTTTTTTAGAGAACTGTGCGAGCAGTTGTGTGTGCGTACGCTATAGAATCGTACACGTGTGAACCGCGGGAGCACGAAACATCAGCGGCTCGCCATATGGCCATCCCTCTCTCTGTCTTCCCATCATTCACTTCCTCACACCACCAGTTCCAACTCCCCTTCCCCAATCCTCTCTCTTTCTCCACCGAACAGGAAAAACCCTCTCCGCTTCCGCTCCCCTTCCCATTCCGGTGATGGAGCACCCATTGGACATTCTCGCCACGGTGAAGTCGAAGGCCGTGATGCTAGCCATAGCCACGGAGGAGGTGGCCAGAGCTGAGATGGAGGCACGCAAAGCTGCAATGGCGGCTATAACAGCCATAGTGGAGGCCCTCGCTGAAGGATGGCCAATCAGTCCCTCCTCTACTCCCATTGCTACCACTAGATGGCTCTACAATCTTGGCAAGGAGCCACAAGAGGACGACGAGGAGGTCGAGCTCACCATCATCCCCCCGCCTCCGGCCTTTGATGAGCACATCATCGACAAGCAGGAGGAGGTAAGTTCCAAGTAATACATGTTTAGGATTGGTGCCTAGGGTTTTAAATTAGCGTTAGGTGCCTAGGATTTTCAATTAGCGGCAGATTCGATTTATATCTGTTAAGAATGCTGTGTAATTAATGGATCTATTGATTATTGCTAGCTAGTGTTTGATAATGGATAGATTCAATTAATATTTGTGGATCTATGTGTTGACACGCTCAATATGTTGGACGTTATTTCTGTAACCGTCTTAATCTGCCCACAAACGACTCCTGGTACATGTACTCATTGTAACCGATACAATATCATTGAGAATTATATCACAATTATGCTCTATGGATTGTTGTTTTTAAGGATGCAAATGGGTAACCTCTAGGGTACCATCTACCCTCTTTAGTACAAAAATGAACTACATTTTCACAAATCATCACTTTTAAGAAAACTAGTTCAGTTGTTTGAACTAGACTAAAATAGAGGGTACCCTAAAGGTTCCAAACTTGCATCTCTAGTTGTTTTCATATCTATGGATTAATGCTATCTTATTGGCTGGCGGAATTGTATTATCTGCTTGATCCCTTGATTACTTTTTGTTGTTGCTAGATGTCTGAGTGTTATCTGTTGCTTCCTTTGTTAGGCATTAAATTTTAGTTGTAGTTTCTACATATTTGCTTCACATATGTATTTTGCATGTTTCAAGAGGCTACTGATGATGTTGACAACAATGTCGACTCGTGTCACAGGAAGACCAGGGCCACTCTGAAGAAGCTGAAGGCAGGGATGTTCGACGCCTTTTGGAGTGAACCCTGGACTGATGCCATGAACTGCTTCCCCTTCTGCATAAGGAGCATAAAGATGAACTTCCAAAGCATCCTCTAGCATGCCGAAGGCTGTGGATCTGCCATGTCAAGGTCGTTGAAACTATCAATGTCCACGACATCTAGGCCAATCACATGGCATATGGCCTCTTCCTTAGGGACAAACCAACTGAGCTATCAAGCTCGGTCATGTGCCTGCTCCCAGGCCCAAGCCGCTGAAGGTTATAGGTATGGGAAGCAAGAAGCAGAGGAAGCGGGACCAGGAGCAGCGGGACCGGGAGGAGGCGGTGAGGACGCAGGTGGCGGCGAGGAGGTAGTGAAGTTGTGATGTGTCTGGTTGTGTGTATTGCTGCTACTTTAAGCAGCACGTTTTGTTGAACTGTGTTAATGTTGGCTGGTGAGCAGCGTTTGTGTTGAACCTTATCTTACCAAGTTTATGTTAAACCTTCTTTATTAGTTGCCTGTTATGTTTCTAGAATCTAGATGTTTAATTATGTCTACATTTTTTTGTACATGCTGGTGTGTGGTGGGATTTCCTATTTGGGTAAGGGTACGGTGAAGGGAATAGTTAAGCAATTGAGATATAGAAGCTGGTATAGATTTCCTACCAGATTGGGCAAAAAGGAATGAATCAGGTGAGCCAGGCAGAGATAGAGACAGAAAGTGGTGCATGGACTTGTTTCCAGAAGGAGACAGGCAGAGAGTATAGAAGCTGGTATAGATTTCCTACCAGATTGGGCAAAAAGGAATGAATGAGGTGAGCCAGGCAGAGATAGAGACAGAAAGTGATGCATGGATTTGTTTCCAAAAGGAGACAGACAGAGAGAAGGTTCTCTGTTTTGTTACTCTTCTTTCCCTTTTTGTTTTAGTTTTTTATTTACAAATTTTTATCGTGGTGCATTTAAATATTATTTTACTCAAACACTTAGGTAAAGAAATCAATAAAATGAAAAATATTGTCATATACAGGGTTTGAACTCATGACCACGAGTTGATTAGTGATGTTACCGCTACGGTAGAGCTAATGAGTTTGGATTATCTGCTTAACCTAACTACTAGGGTTCTTTCGAGTAGTCGGACATGATCGTTGACCTAACTACCCCAAATTTGAGAGTGGACTACTAGGGGGACATTTTTTACAATTTTCTCATTTTTAATGCAAAGTATTTGCCTCACAGTGAACAAATTTGAAGGTTTCAAAATATTTTGATAATTTCCCTTTTTTTATGAAATTTACAAGATTTGGTAAAACCCGGGTTGACCAGAGACTTTTGAGAGATTGAGAAAGCATCTAAAAAGTACAATTGATGTTTTGTGGTCCCAATGTGATGTACAACCACTCAAGCATACAACTTGAAGGTCTCAAATTGTAGTTTTGGTACTTGCTTCACAAATGGTTCCATGTTTTTGAGTTTGAGGGTGAAAATTTTGAATTTTTCAAACCAAATTGCTAGATAGAATGCTAGCATCATTAGCCATATGGTGATACACCCTTGTGCCAAATTTGAGTCTATTTAAAGAAAGGTAGATGAAAACATGGTACACAAGTGGTTCTTTCGAGTAGTCGGACATGATCGTTGACTTAACTACCCCACATTTGAGAGTGGACTGCTAGGGGAACTTTCTTCCAATTTTCTCATTTTTCATGCAAAGTATTTGCCTCACAATGAACAATTTGAAGTTTTCAAAAGATTTTGAGAATTTCTCATTTTTAATGAAATTTACAAGGTATGGCGGTACTTTAATGTAACAATAGGAGTTTTTAATGTAATATTAATTTTCAACTTGTCAGTACTTCATTTCATTTTTTTATACCAATTGTGTATAACTTACATGTACGAAATAAACCAATGTTTAAGAAATGTTTTGCCTCTCACGTCAAAATTAACAACCAAACAGAACCTCCCTCCAAAATTTTCGACACATTTCCGTTACCTCCTTTTTCCCCCTCACCCCTAAGCCAAAATTTGAAACCCCACAACATTAAAATGGCGCACGAATCCCTCCCACGATTTGCGTCTCATCTTAACTCCCAAAATGATCGGAACTCTTCACAGCGGTAGGGCACGTGAACCATTGAGGTCTACACCGAAGAAGAAGCCCAACGTCAAACGGCCGTCAGGTGATAATTCAATCCCCCCAATCCGTATCATATGTAGTAGATCAGCTAGACCCATTCATTACAAAGTGGTTAAACAACTTATTTCTGCCATTCTAGTTATAATAATAGCGATCTACTACCTACATTTTTGTCCCGCACACACGCAATGATATTGTTTCGCAATAGATAGATTGAGTTCAGGCTATTTTTATCCAAGCAAAAAATAGCAATGGCTACATCCAGGCAAAAATCCATCCATCTACTCTTTATTTGGTCTCTCCTCTTCACGGTGAGGCTAAATCCTTGTTATTGGCAGCTGAACTAGCGGAAAGAATGAACATAAACTAGCCTCATCTCTATACTGATAATTTTCATTTCTAAAATAACCTACCCAAAGGCAGTTGCTAGCAACAGGCTTGACTCAGAATACATGCATAGGAATTCTAGAGTCATCCTAGCAAAAAAGTTAAATTCAGTGAGGAAGATAAATTCTAGAGTAAATCACATTTGTAGAGATAAAAACATTATAGCTCGCTCTTGTGCTCATAAGGTACAGATAGCTACTTCTACGGTACCTATGTTAGTTTGCTCTTAAACAGCACACTCTTAATATGTATGCCCTTGGGTAGGTTATTTTAGAAATAAAAAAGTCGAGACTTTGTAATTCATGATTTAATCTGCTGTTGAGATGTAATACAATTTTGACCATCCCTTATCAGGCACCGAAAAAACCAACAAATGCATATGAGGCGCACAAGTACAAAAATTTGGATGAAAATAAAGCTCGTATGATGGAAATTTTCAAAGAAGCGCAAGCCACTAGAGGTTTTCCTATAGAAAATATAGAAGAGGTAGCACATAAATTCGTGTACAGCGGCATTTGCAAACTGACAGACGCCACCAAAAAAGGTAAACAAAAGGATGCTAAGCACACTCAACCAGACCTTACATATGAACCCAGTGCGGAAGAAATGTCCAGAACTAATGACGAGCCGACTTCAGATGACGAGGACCAGAACGTCGGTAACCCTAAAACAAAGGTTATCATATCTTCTTTTCCCAGAATTTTAATCCACAGTAACATCATAGCTATTTATATTGTCTATCTATGTAACTACATAATAGATATTTATATTGTCTACCTACGTAACTACATAATATGCATCTCTATTTTTCAGGAAAATTTTGAAATGGACACAAATGATGTAGTGACCAAGAGAGTATGCACTAATATTATACAGAGTAGTATGTGCCAACTACGCTACAAGCTTAAGAAGGAGAATTGGGACAAGATTAAAGATATGAGCCCCTAGGAAGCATATAAGATGAAGCCAACAAATGTACTAGAGAGAAGTTAGAAAGATCTTGTGGACAGATGGTTTGATGCCCACTATCAATTACTAACATTTACACTTACAAATACTCAGCACATAAATCTCTGTTGCATAGAAAACTCACAAGTTCATACTCAAATTTAGGAAATGTGTGTGAAGAGTCAAGTGAACAGAGAAGCTGTGAAGAAGAACCATACAACTAGATCGAGGTGCTTCGTTGCACACTATGAAGCTCTTGTACATTTTGAAGTTCACATGTGAAACAATTGTTCTACCAAACTCAGTATAAATTTTGTTAACTCATGTTTGTAATTCCATTTTTTTTGTAGAACTCGGAGAACTTGGAGGATGTGACATCTCCAATTGAATTCTATAGACTTACCCGCACTAACAAGGAAGGCATCATGACTACGGAAGCCAAAGATGCTTATGTAAGACATTTTTAATACTGCTAATATTTTGTAATGAATAAGCTTTCTACTTCAATATTTCTTATGCTTTCATTTGAACTTATTTGCAGGATGCAATGATGACCATGAAAAATATACCATGCATAGAAGATGAGACTAAAAACAGAATTGCAGATTATTGAAGAAGTCTTCATGGAGAAGAGCACAACGAGCTCAAGCACAGGCACGTTCCTCTCAAATTTGGGAGTTGGATCAATCTCAAAGAAGAGCTTTGTGTCCACAACACGCATCCGAGAACTAGAAAACAAGCTTGTTGAATAGAGGAACAATCACTCCTCGTAGCTGAAAGGTACAAATAAGAGATGTAGGAAAGGATGGAAGCCCAGGATAAAAGATTTGTAGAAATAAAAAACAATAAGAGTACCATGCAGCTCTGATGAAGGAACAGGAAGAGAAAAACAAAGCAACTGAAAAGAAGCAGCAAGAATTAGAAGACACAGTTAGTTTCATATTAAGGACATCACAATAGCAAGGACAGGGCAACAACTCAACAACACCTCCATCTTGATGAAATTGTTCATCAATGTGATTTACTTAGTTGTATCTTCATATTAAAACTATTGCACATAATTTTATCGTCGCCATTTTATATATTGGTTCTAAATTTTATTTGTCTGTATGATATTTTTTTATTTTGTACATAATCATTAACGTGACGAAATTACTGACACTATCATCAACACGTGGACCCACGTGTCAGAACCATCTCGGTCCCACCTATCCGAACCGTCTTGGTCCCACCTGTCCGAACCCTCTGGGTCCCACCTGTCCGAACCCTCCGGGTCCCACCTGTCAGAACCCTTCAGGTCCCACATGTTAGAACCGTCTCGGACCCGCCGTCGGTCCACCTATAAGAACCACTGGGTCCCACTAGTCATAATGCCACATTAGTAAATTGCACTAAATTAACAAAATGCCATGTCTGTAATGATGACCTATCCTACACTCCTTTCTATTTTACAATGACAAACTTTTCATATATATCATGACAAATATTTCAGTCAACGATTGCACACGATTGTTGACAAAACTAACATCGTCAACTAATATAAGTTAAACAATAACAAAAAATGCAAACCGTGGTTATGGATTTTTTATGACGCGGCTTTTATGAAAAATTAGTGACAGCCCATTTTGTCAACAATATATATTTATTGACAAAATATTGATATTAAGTGACAAAAGGGGTTTGTTAATAAATACCATTTCAGTTGTAGTGACAAACTCCTTTAATGAGAAAGAAACACTTACTCTTTCTCGTAATACTAAGGTGTAGGTAGGGCTAAAAAACAAAAAAACAACCGAACACCTAGAAGTACGAAATGTTGGGCTTGGTATCGGTAAGTATTTCTTGTACAAGATCTTGCGGAGGTAAACCCAGTTTGATGAGTGACATGCGGTGGATATAGCTTCAGCCCAAAAATTATATGGGGACTTGAATTCACCCACTAAAGATCTTGCCATATCCATCAAAGTCTGGTTCTTTCATTTGGCTACACCATTTTGTTGAGGGGTGTATGTATCAGAATATTGATGTCGTATCCCCTCTTCACTTAGAAGTTCATTCAGAGTGTAGTTCTTGAACTCGGAGCCATTGTCGCTTCTTATTGCCAAAATGGGGATGTTGTGTTGATGTTAAACTTCATTAGCAAAATCGATGATGGTTTGTTGAGTCTCACTCTTTTGCTTGAAGAAGTAGATCCATGTGTACCTTGAGTAGTCATCAACAATAAAAGTCAATACTTCTTCCCACCGAGACTAGCATGAGATGGAGGACCAAAAATATCCATAGGAAGGAGATCTAAGATTTTCTTTGAAGAAATAATTGTCTTCCTTAGATGGGGAGATTCGTGCATCTTTCCTTCAACACAAGCAATGCAAACATGATCTTTGGGAAAGGAAACATTTTCTTTTATTCCAAGTATGTTGCCACCCTTGTGAAGACTTTGCAAAGTTCTCATGTTGATGTGGGCTAGATGGAGAAGTTCCAAATAAGCACATCGGACATTGGACCTGTAGTGGTTTTCCTCGAAAAGTCCACCACATACAAGTCATTTTTGACATACCCAACAAAATCGACCTTTAGAGACTTGCTCCACAAGAGTACCACAATATCATCATCAATAAAAACAACAGAGCCCATCTTACCAAGGGCACAAATAGAAAGTAAATATACCCAAGGGTCTCAACAAGCATGATGTCCATGAGAGAGATATTGTGGGCAACCACTACCTTGCCAAGATCCAATACCTTTGAGTTGGACTTATCACCATAGGATACGATTATTTGATCGCGATTAAGCCTCATCTCCGTGATGATCTCCTTGCTTCCGATCATGTGACTTGTGTGTCCACTGTCAAGCACCCATTTAGACCCACCGAAAGCATGTCCCTACAAGAAAATCAATTCTTTTTTTAGGTACTGATTTTTCAATGGGTCCTCTCATGTTAGTAACAAGGGTATTTGGAACCCAAATAGACCAATTAATATTGTCGGAGATTTGTCTCGTGAAAGAACTAGGGTCCAATGATCCCTTGGTTCGTGAGGGGGCTAAACACGCGGTTCCAAGGAAACTCGGCGACGATGGTGGCAGCGAAGCAAGCACACGATAGAGAGGTGACACTAGGGTTTTTACCTAGGTTTGGGACCCTCGTGAGGAGGTAAAGCCCCTACTCCTACTTTGTTGTACTGCTCGCGTGCTTCGCGAGGGTACAATGGAGGATTGAAGTCTAGGGTTTTAGATCTCAAAGATCGATCCATCCTAAGGTAGGATAAGGACTCCTTATATAGGGCGGCGGCGGGCCTCTTCCCTGGTCCATGGTGGGAAGGGTCACCACAGGGCCACTCCTCGAGGTCCTAGTCTACAGGGCTGCTTTTTGGTGGACCGAGTCTTGGACGCCAGGTGCTTCTCCATCTGCTAGTAAAGTGTTCTCCCTTTAGCATCTCTTGTCTTCATCCGGCGCTGCTCGCTCCCCTTCTTGCACCAAAGTAGCCAAGGACAGACCTGCTCCCGTTGAGGTCGTCCATCCAGCCGGTCAGGGCCTTGTCTGCCTCACTTTTGACCAAGGCCCTTCCTTTAGGACCGCGCTACGGAGGTATCCAATGCCACCATTACGCTTGTCATCTTCCCGTGATGGGTCATGACAGCAAGAGCACAGATGGTTTGTAGCTAGTTTCGAAATAAAGATATCAATCCCACAGGGAGCAGAAGTCTGAAGTCTAATAACTCTTAAAATAAATATTATGATAGAAATGCTAGATAAAGTTCTAAGTAACAAGATAAAATGCGAATATTGTGTAAAAAGGTGTTTTTGGGTTTTGGGTATAAGAGCAATAATAAAGTAAAGCAAAGTAACTTAATACAGAAAGTAAGTATCCCGTATGTAAGAGAGATTGGAACTGCAGTAGGGAAAAGGCGTTCCCAGGGAGTAGCGGATACACCACTAGTATTATAAAGATCTAAGATAAAGATTATCATCATGAACATTCTCAACTATGTATGTGTGGGAGGAACTCCGTATATGGACAATTTGCCAGCAACCGCTGCGCACATCATCCTCATAACCACAGCAGACAGCAATCGACATCAATCGAATTACTGCGCTATTAAGGGACATAATCCTGTAGGACGTATCTCATGGCATGGATAGTGTTCCATGAGTTTCCTCGGTTTCCCAAGTTGATACGTAAGGATTGCTAACAGCTTTGTAGTCACCGTAAGTGCTAGCACTCCTCCGTCTACCAACAAGTAGTTCCCTCCATCAAGTCCCACGAGAGGCAAATATTGAGAGGTCGACTTCTCTCAACATCAAGATGTAGATAATCTAACACATGGTCACAGCGATGAATATCATAATATACTTTATCTTATTTTAGTCCCATACTAGGGTTTCTCCATATCCCCAAGAACTAATGATCTACTCAGACATGGAGGCAATCAACATCATGGCAATGGTAATGGAAACAATCATAGATGAATAGTACTTGTATAAATCCACAACGAGTATAGGAATTACAACAAGATCTAGAAAAGATGTAGATGGGATGGATGGAGATGGTGGTGATGTAGTGGTGGATGATGAAGATCGATGCCTTAGCCTCCTGGATCTGCGCAGGGCGAAGATGGATCCCTGGTGGATGACTTCCCCCTCCAGATGCCTTCCGGAGGTGAGGTTTCTATGATTTTTGGTGTTCTGTATGTCGTCTCCTCGAACAAATTGCATGGGGTGAAACTATTTGACGAGGCAGAGGCGGCGCCAGCTATACGGCCGAAGCTATACGGCGGGAATATTTCCTCTGCCCATATAGTTGGTCATTATGCCCTCTGTCTCCTTTGTTCGCTTCTGGTTTTCTTCTGATATTAATAATATTTCCCAAATAAGGGATTTACATTGTTTTTTACTCCTTTTCTCCACAGTACAACTTCTTCAATAATTGTATCCATTGGATCCATCATCTGTCCTGATCCTGGTGAAAACAGACATAAAATGTGTGTGTGAACACCGTAAAATACCAAGATCCTACATCTACAATGCAAAATAATAACATAAAATATGATGCAAATATGCACTCATCAACTTCCCCAAGCTTAGACTCTTGCTCGTCCCGAGCAAGCTCTGGCTTAATGGATGTGATCCTCATATTCATGAAGCTGAGTCGATAAAATATATGAGGCAATTGCAGCATGTGTTTATCATGTACGATACATAGGAATAACTTCATGAATAGTACCTTACTCGAACCATCGGAATAGTATTAGAAGGCTTCCACACCTTAGTGATCAATAGTTCATAAAAGATGAATCTCAACATAATGTAAAAGAATTCGGTTCAACCGAATGAGTTAATGAGGTAGTCCCAAGTGTTCTAGGATCAGTGTATTCACTTGGGATTTAGAATCTCAAAAGTATTTCTTTTTCATACTACAACTCGGTGGTATATGCCTACTTGCTCTTTGCACATTCGCTCTTTTTTTCTTTTATATATATATGCTCACACTTTTGTTTAAGTGTTGTGCAAAGGAGCTAGCCATATATTCCACTTCATGTAGGAATTCAAAGTTTAACGATCTCAATTACCAAATTACAACTGTATATGAAGCATTCTTATAACTTGAAGATTCTACCTCAACTTATCCCCACTCTATTTTGATAACACTTTATTTTCCTTTGTTCAAGGTTTCTTATTCAACTTAATTGTGTAGATAATTTTTGTTTTGCAAATCAAACCGTAGACTTACAACATATTGACTAAATTATCTTTAGATGTTCTATTAATACCAATGGTGTGTAAGCTTCCTATTGCTATCATTAAGTGCAAGTAAAATTATACTCAAGCCATTCATATATCAATAAAGCTAACACAAACTCAATATTTCTCCATATATAATAATAAACTCGGAATTTCATAAGAGAGATCGACTATTCCTTAAGGGAATTCTAATGATGCAAACTTATTTATAGTTTGAACTAATACAAGAATAATAAAACTTATAAGATAGATTACAAGGTCTTAAAGATCTCCCCAAGCTTGGAATCAAGCCAGGCGGGATCAAATAATCCCTTGCGATTATTTGATACCGTGATTGCTATAGATCAACATGGCGCCATGTCATGTAACACCGCGGTGCGTAGCTTCTTGTTAGTCTCCTCCAAAGTGGTTATGCAGCTGTAGCACCTTCGCAAATCAGATTGCAGAGTGTCCATCCTATCAACGAGCTTAGTCACCAATGGAAAGAGATCTTCCTTCGTTTCCATCTCATCGAGACGGTGGCGGACTTCAACGTGATGGAGTAGTTCATGCTTCTGATATATCTCCAATGCCCGTACGCGATCCTTGGTCCTGGGTACAACTTCATCTTCCTCATCCATAATTGATGGATCAGGGAAGTGGAAACCGTACCTCCACTCTTCTTGACGCTTGACCTTAATGCGGGCACCAATGGTTGGCTTTGCGGGTGGCACCTCGTCTCCCTTGCTAGCACCTACACCAATATTAGATAATTCCTTACGCTTGTGTGGCCTTTGATCCATAGTGATGAACTTGACCGTCTTCACGCGCCCTTTTCCATGTGATTTGCGATCTTCTCTCTCTTGTTGAGGTTTCTTCATTGCTGCCCAATTGATCCCCGGTGGATCATAGACGTCGCGGCGGATGTATATGTCAACCACATCATCGTCGGGTCGTTGTTGAAGTGGATTGGCTCAACGTAATCGTTGTACCTTGGGCTAAACCTCTCCACCTCCTCATCGTCATCCTCCATGGACGGGCTACTTGAGCGGTCCCTGGAAGGAGCAATGAGCCCCATGGGTTTTCCACGGCCTGGGACGGAGTAGCGCATTGCTAGATTCGTTCCTAGAGATTATGATTATAGAGAGAGACAATGGCAATATATAAGGGGGTTAGAGGTCGGTAAAACTCGTGTGAAACACCAAATTGTCGTCCAAGAAAAGAATCTGAACCAAACAGGAAAATAAATCATGGATTTGGAAGTAACTTGCCGCGTAACAACCAACTATATGGGCACGGCTCGTATAGCTCCTCCCGTATAGTTGGTTCAGGGAAGGTATTTCCAAATATCTCGAGTCCAGGTCGAGTAAATCATGACTCGGAACCGATAATAATGTTTTTTTAGATGAATAAACAAAATATCAAACAAAAAGTGTCTCAGAGTTTAATGACCAACTATATGGCCGGAATTTTTGCTCCGGTCGTATAGTTGCGACCGTATAGATACATACATGAAAATCAAAAGTGTTTACGAGTTTAACGACCAACTATACGACCGAAATTGTTACTCCGATCGTATAGTTGTGACGATATAGATACAGACACCAAAAAGCCAAACTATGTGAGAGTTTAACGACCAACTATACGGTGGGAATTTTTGGTTTCGGTCGTATAGTTGCGACCGTATAGGTTCAGATAGTGAAAACAATTTCGACAAAATGATACAGAGAGTTTAACGACCAACTATACAGCGGGAGCTTCCTCTCCGATCATATAGATCCACCTGTATAGTTGGGAAAACCCCTCTAAATCTTCAGAAAAATACAAGGAATTCAAAGGCAGAATTTTTAAGAGTAAGAACTGTGAAAATAAATCACTTATTTGGGTAAGAACACTTACCTTGTACTTACCATTGTTTATTCGGGGATGGAAAACTCCTCCCACAACAAAGACTTCTTCTCTCTGAGAGGAATTGACCTTAGTTCATTGAATAATTCCCTTAAATGAAAATCACCAGAACTAAAGTTCCTCTCAATCAGATTAGTGTCTTGCGGGACAAACATGGACACTGCATCTAGTGTCTTTATTTCCTGCCTCTGCATAATCTTTAGCTCAAATTCTTGAAGTGAAAGAATCCAACGAATCAGCCTTGGCTTATGGTTTTTCCTTTCAAGGAGTTCTTTTAAGCCATCATGATCCATGTGAACTCTTACCTTCACATCAACTATATAGGAACTAAATTTATCACAAGAGAAAAACATAGCAAATAGTTCCTTTTCTTCCTTAGGGTAGTTCTTTTGAGCACCATTGAGAGTTCTACTAGCACGATGTATAATATTAAATCTATGACCAATATGTTGTCCTAGAGTTACTCCTACAACATCATCACTAGTTTCGCATATTAAATCAAAGGTTGTATCCCAGATAGGTGGTTTAATAATAGGAGCGTGAGATAAAGCATTTTTGAGTTTATCAAAGGCTTCAAGACACTTATCATCAAAATTAAATCTGATTCCCTTTTGTAATAGGTTTGTCAAAGGTTTAGATATTCCAGAGAAATTTCTAATGAAACTTCCATAAAATCTCACATGACCAAGAAAACTTCATATACCTTTAATATCCCTTGGTGGCATTCTCTCTATTGTTTCAACCTTAGCTCTTTCAACTTCAATTCCCCTACCTGATACCCGGTGTCCAAGGACTATACCTTCTTTGACCATAAAATGGCACTTCTCTCAGTTTAGGACGAGATTAGTTTCTTCACAATGCTACAAAACTCTTTTGAGATTATCTAAACAACTAGTAAACAAAGTCCATAAACAGAAAAGTCATCCATAAATACTTCCATTATAAGTTCTATAAAATCAGAAAAAATAGCAGTCATGCATCTTTGAAAAGTAGCTAGAGCATTACATAAACCAAAGGGCATACATCGGTAAGCATGTAAAACGTAAGGACTTATAAAAGTTGTTTTAAGTTGGTCATCCGGATGAACAACTTTTTGAGAGAAACCATTTGAGAGAAACCAGAGTATCCGTCCAAGTAACAAAAATGAGTATGGTTTGCTAACCTTTCTAAAGTTTGATCTATGAACGGTAACGGATAGTGATCTTTCCTAGTTTATTTGTTTAATTTCCTGGAGTCTATGCACATCTTATGCCCAACAATAGTTCTAGTAGGTATCAATTCATTGTTTTCATTAGGGACAATAGTAAAACCGCCCTTCTTAGGAACACAATGAATAGGACTTACCCATTCACTTTCTTTAACAGGATAGATTATACCTACATCCAATAGGCGTACAATTTCCTTTCTTACCACTTCTTTCTTTTTAGGCTTCAGTCTTTTATTGAATTCTGCAATTGGTTTAGCACCTTCTTCCATGAATATTCGATGGACGGCTATCATGGGACTAATCCCCTTCAAGTCATCCATTGAGCACCCAAAGGCTTGGTGATGCTCCTTAAGTATCTTCATGATTTCTTCTTCTTCTCCTGAAAGTTTAGCAGTGATGACCCACAAGTATAGGGGGTGTATCGCAGTATTTTCGAGGGAAGTGAAACCCTATTTATTGATTCGACACAAGGGGAGCCAAAGAATATTTATAAGCCTTAACAACTGAGTTGTCAATTCAGCTGCACCTGGAAACAATCTTGCTCACAGCAGTTTATCAGTAGCAATAGTTTTGTAGTAGGAAAAGTAAAGTAACAGTAGTAGTAAAGTAAAGACAGCACTAACAATTGCAGCAAACAGTAGGATTCGAGTGCGGTAGGCATAGGGATGTATGGACGGGCGTTGCATGGACAAGACAATTCACATAGCAATCAGAACATAGGGCAATTGCAGATAAATAAGATAAAGCATCCAAGTACTAGATAATCCTAGGCATGTGTTCCATATATAGTCATACGTGCTCGTAATGAGAACTTGCACAACATCTTTTGTCCTGCCAGCCCGTTTGCAGTGGGGCCTCAAGGGAACTACTGGCAATTAAGGTGCTCCTTTTAATAGATCATCGGAGCAAAGCATTAACACTCTGTGAACACATGTGATCCTCACATCAAAGCCATTCCCTCTAGTTATCCCGATTTCTGTCACTTCGGGGCCATTGGTTCCGGACAACAACGTGTGTATACAACTTGCAGGTAAGACCATAAACAATACTATCATAATGAATCAATAACATGTTCAGATCTGAAATCATGGCACTCGGGCCCTAGTGACAAGCATTAAGCACAACAAGTCGCAACAAAGTCATAAAGCACAAATAAAAGATACTAGGCACCATGCCCTAACAATCTGATGCCATTACATGAATGATCTCATCCAATCCCTACCATCCCCATAGCCTACAGCGGGGGATTACTCACTCATAGATGGGGGAAACATGGATGGCCGATGGAGAAGCGATGGTCATGCTGATGGCGATGATCTCCTCTAATTCCCCGTCCCGACAAGGTGCCAGAATGGAGTTTCTGGTGCTGTTTCGTGGAATATGGTGGTGGCGGCGGAGCGGAACTCCTTCTGGAAAAACGTCGAACCCCCTGAGTTTTTAGGTCAGAAGGCAACTTATAGGCAAAGAGGGAGACCGAGGGGGTGTCTGGGGCGGCCAGACCACCCCCTGGCGCATCCTGGGCTAGCCCGCGTGGCCAGGTGGTGTGGCCTGGGCCCAGCCCTCCTCCGTCTCGTATTCTGGCTCCGGGAGTCTTCTGGTGAAATAGGATTTTTGGCATATTTTCCGGGATTTTTCCTGATAGTTGATTTTCTACACAAAAAGTAGACACCAAGGCAATTCTGCTAAAAACAACGTCAGTCCATGTTAGTTGTATCCAAATCACACAAGTTTAGAGGAGAAACAATAGCAAAAGTGTTCGGGAAAGTAGATACATTTTGGACGTATCAACTCCCCCCAAGCTTAGCTTATTGCTTGTCCTCAAGCAATTCAGTTGAAAACTGAGTGCGATAAAAGAACTTTCACGAACACATTTGCTTCATATGATGTATATAATCTCAGCATGTGATCAACTACTTAGACAATTCATAATAAATAGTATGCAACTAAGTTTACTTAATAGGCATTGCAAGCTATGAAGAGATTCCAACTTAAAAATAATAAGTAGCATGAAGCATAAACATAAGCAACATTACAATGCTCATAACAAGGTATGATAGAGTGGTATCTCGCTTGCCTTTTTATTGTGAATGCCAAGGCACCTTTGAAGTTTAGGTGAAGACTACAAGTAAAGATGTCAAAGATACAAGCATCAAAGTCATAACACAAATAATCAAGTAATGAGACAGACACAAAGAATGACAACTATGCTCTCAAGGAAGTGCTCATAGAATAAGTGGAGACTCAACAAGGAAATGAAAAAGTTTTGAATAGTTTGAAAGGCTTCCAAATGATGAAAGTATGGTACTCATTAGCTTTGAGCTCTCATTGCCCCTCTCATAAGCATCTTTAATATGGTTAAGGTGAAAGTGAGGTCCAATCTGAGTTATATGCTTGACATACTATAAAATGGAAATCCCATGTCCCTTGAGTACGAGGGCTGCTCCTCATGCTACTCAACTTTAGTTACCGGTAAGTTCTTGTCATCGTAAATACGTGTGTATCATAGAGAACCGCCAATGGGGTACCCCTTGCCCGATGATACGGAAGAATCCCCATATCAAAATGACAAGGCAAGCAGACAATCAGTATCTCAGCAATCTTCTTATTTACCATGGGAAAATGGTGCTTTTTTCTCTCTTTCCTCTTTTCTCAAATCTCTTTTTTTCAATGGCTATATCTCTCTTTTTTATAAGAAGAATGCTTCATAGATATCATTATGGTTATGCTGCACGTTTCCACCATGACGGCATGGATTAGACCGGCGGCCCAGGCATTTCTCTAACACACAGACATAACTCCGTGGACTTACAAGCTCCCCTTTTATTTCACACCGACGACATCCGCAAACAAAAGAGCATGGTATCAGCTGGGTATATATTTACAAGTGTTGAAAGCGTTCCCCGTGACAACACGGTTCTGCTAATCCCTAGCCTATAATTTGCAAGCATATAACTTTCATGGACAGTCACAATGGTTCAGGTTTATTAAATGCAGGAAATAAAGTGTGCCATCAAGTTTGTGAGAGCTTTACTAACTAACTTTCTCATAACAAGCAAACATTTTATTCGGAAGAAAACAAGGCATATTGAATATGCACGGAAGTGGCAAATGATGCTAATAGGTAGGTATGGTGGACACTTTGGCAAAATTTGGTTTTAGGGAGTTGGAAACATGAGTAAAACATACTCAGTGTAAGTGAAGGCTAGCAATAGTAAGGGAGCAACAAACGAGAGAGCAATAGCTGTCATAATCATGCTTGCAACAAAACAGGACTAATCATGGCATGAAAGTGATTCAAGATCCTCAAGGCAAAATAATTCATCGAGGCTTAACTGATTATTTCAGTCATATGCATGCGTGAGCATGTGCCAAGTCAATTCAAATGAAACTTTCAGAGGAGGATACCATGGTGTCATACCAAGTTATGAATAGAGTAATGCAAGCAAACATTCATATGACATGGTACAAACTATTAGCAAGCTGGAACTAATCATAAGAAAGCAAGAACTACTAAGCATCCATAAATAGCATACACCCTACATGAACAGACTAAGCACGCCCACAATGATGAGTATATGTACAAAAATGAAAACAAATAGAGTTCGTTACCAGCCTCTTACCACACCTCAAGTTGTCATTAATCCTCATTATTGCTCTTCACTTGTGTGGCTTGAATAATAATATGAAACCAATATCCACTGAGGACTGCTGAACCCTGCAACAAACTCACAAAACCAAAGAAGAACAGCAAATATTTTTGGTGTTTTCGATTTTTTAAAGCAAGAACCAAAAAGGAAAAACAACCAAAGCAAAATCTTTTTGGGTGTTTCAAATAGTTCAAACAAAGCAAAGAGGGAAAAGCAAACAAAGGCAAAAAGAAGAAGAAGCAAACCAAAGAGAAACAACATAAATATTTTTGGTCTTTTTGTGTTTTTAGAAAGCAAAAGCAAAGAAAGAACAAAAACTAAAAAGAGAACGAAACATGAATATACAAAGTACCGACACAACATGATAAGGAGATGAGTGCGATGTCGGCGTACCTCCCCCCAAGCTTAGGCTTTTGGCCTAAGTGGGTATCAATCCCAAGTTGGCCAGGATGAAGTGTCACCGTGGTATGACGAGGAGGTACCCTCATCCTGGTGCGAGCTCGAGTACGTCCCTCCGTAGTGCGCGGAGTAATCGTAGGAGGGCACATCCTCCTGATGCTGCTCGTGGAACCCCAGCAAGCGAAGCTGCTCGTCCACCTCCTCCTTAGAGCGCGACCACGGTCTCCTGTGAACACTAAACAAACAAGACTGTTGCAAAGGGATCTCCCTTTCATCCCCGTCAGTAAACAGCATCCTATATACTAGACCGTCCAAATCAGAATCAGCGGTGACAAACTGATGAGTTTTCATAGCAACAAGGTCAAGCCTTTGTGGTGCCAATACAGTATCATTGGGGTCCACTGAAAGCCTTAATGCATTGACCATATGTGAGGCAATGATGCCCCCATAGATAGGTCCCCTAGCAGCTAGGTGGCGAGCAATAAGCGAGCCAAGGTTGTACCAAGTATCATTGTTGAGCGCAGCAGCAAGGAAAGCTAAATGATAGTTGTAGATATTACTTGTGTTCTCCCTACCAAGCATGCTAGGAGCAAAATAATATGCAAAGTATCTAAGAGCAGGGAGTTGGATGTTTCTTATCTTTCCGCGCTGCGCCACACGGTCATCATCATTGGTCACCCATCGGTAAAGCTCCAGCAAATCAGCGGGTCGCCCTTGAATTTTCTTCACGGTCCCTATCATGCTTACACCTACAACACTGCAAAATCTTTCCAATGACATGGTGAAGGGAAGGTTATAAATTTTGAAAGAGACAGTTGACTAATAGGGCGTGTTAGTAAACACGAAGCTCTCAACAAAGGTTTTGGTGAGCATAGCGTATTGCTCACTCTCATCTTGCATATATGAGGTCAAACCAACCCTCTCAATCAGTAGCAAGAAATCATCAAGAATCCCTGCAGCTTGTAAGAAAGTAAAACAAGGAAAAGTAGATGGGTGAGCATCCCCATCATCCCTTTCATTACCAATACAAGTTGTAATGAGATCTTCATTGTATGATGGCCTAAACTGAGAGGCTGATCTTGAGGGCCTCGACCTCCTAGGTGCATCCCTCTCAAATATCTCTCCAAAGGTATGGTTGTTCATGCTTGGTATTCTGAAATTTAAACACCTATTAAACGAGTGATTGCAAAGTGAATATATTGAAGGATACTACTCATAGGGACTTGTAAGAGACCTAAACATGCATCAAAACTATATCTCTAAGCATCAAACAAGCTTACAAGCTCTCATAACCTATCACCTACAGCAGCAAAATACTCAAGATATAATCCATTAAACACAAATCTACTTGGACAAGGGGAGGAGTCACATACCGGAGAACAAATGCTCCAAATTTCAGCAATAAAGATGGGTTGAGCAAGGAGATCGAAAAAATCGAGAGCAAGCACAGCAAGAACGTGATTTTGAGCAATGAACTGGAGCTTACTCGGGAGAGAGAAGAAAGTGGCAGGTGAGCGAGTTAGTGGAGGGCTAGGGGTGGCCCACACCATGGCATGACGCCACCCAGGACAGGCCGCGCCACCAGGTGGTGTGCCTGCCTGGTGGGTCCCCCTGGTACCTCCCAGGCACTCTTCTGCCCCTTTTTCCATGTAAAAAATTAATATGAATTTTTTGGAATTTTTCGAGACACTTTATTTTTGGGCAATTTTCAGGAATAAAAGAATGATTTTCTAACAGACATATATTTTTTGGAAAATGATGCAATGACAAAACAAGGCTAGAACTACAGGAGTTCTAAGACACTCTAACATGCGAGCAACTAACAACATAAAGGAAAACTAAACAAAAACAAAAACTAAAATGGATAGAATAGAAGAAAACGGAGATAATCATGGTGAAAACATTGTTTTGTTCAATGAAATCCTTTTGTTAACAAGGTTGATCAGGTCTTGTTACTAAAACAATTTCATATGAGACAAAACTTTGTATTCCACTAATGATTATGTTACCTCAACCTTGATAGCAATGGTCCCAATCATAATAGTTTCAAATTTTTCTCTTGGTATGGTACAATATATTTCTCCAACTTGAATGCCCTCAACATGTTCAATTGAATTCAAACCATAAGTCCTTTCAATCTTCTTGGGGAAATAGACATTATGTTCCTTGTCTTTAACATTGAAAGTCACCTTTCCTTGATTACAATTAATAACAACTCCTGCAGTATTAAGAAAAGGTCTCCCAAGAATAATAGACATATTATCATCTTCACGCATTTCAAGTATAACAAAATCAGTTAATATCAAGCAATTATGAGCCACTTGAACAGGTACATCCTCACATATACCAACAGGAATTGTGGTAGATTTATCAGCCATTTGCAAAGATATATCAGTTGATATTAATTTTTCTAGTTGAAGTCTCTTATAAAGAGAGAAAGGCATAACACTAACTCCAACTCCCAAATCACACAAAGCAGTTCTAACATAACTATTCTTAATAGAGCAAGGGATAGTTGGAATCCCTGGGTCTCCAAGTTTCTTAGGAACCTTACCATTAAAGGAATAATTAGCAAGCAAAGTAGAAATTTCTTCATTAGGGATCTTCCTTTTATTCGAGACAAGATCCTTCATATACTTTGAGTAAAGAGGAAATTTAATAGCATCAGTCAAAGGGATTTGCAAGAATAAAGGTTTCATCCACTCACAAAACTTATTATAGTGTTCATCTTCCTTTGACTTGTGTTTCTTATCAGGGAAAGGCATAGGTTTTTGGACCCAAGGCTCTCTTTCACTACCATGTTTCTTAGCAATAAAATCTTCTTTAGTGTATTTAGTATTCTTAGTATGATTTTTAGGTTCTTCTTCAACTTTTTCTTCATTAGGAACTTCATTTTCTTCATTACCACTTTCAGTTTCAGCATCAGAGACAGATATACTATTAGGATCTAAAGCAGGTTCTGAGGGTTCTACAACAGTTTTATGTTTCTTTTTCCTTTTCTTATGAGTAGAGCCACTATTTTCAGCTTGTTGAGAATCCTGCTCAATTCTTTTGGGATGCCCCTCGGGATATAGAGGATCCTGGGTAGCGGCACCACTTCTAGTTCTAAATTCATAAGTTTCTTTAGCAGCATTAACTAGCAAGTCTTTTTGCACTTTAATGAGTTGATCTATGTTAGTTTGAACCATTTGAAAGTGTTTAACAATCATTTTAACATCATTAGAGGTTCTTTCCACAATATCTTTCAACTCAACAATAGCTCTAGTGTTTTCCATTAGATGATTTTGCACCCTTTTATTAAAATTATCCTGCTTAACAATAAAGATATCGAATTCTTCTAAGCATTGATCAGGAGGTTTAGAGTAAGGGATATCACCTTCATCAAAGTGTTGGAGAGAGTGTACCTCAATAGTGGATGAGTGGGGAATTGGCTTACATAATTCTTCTATAGAAGGTAAGTTCTTGACATCTGCAGCTTTATTTCCCTTCTCCTTAAGAGATTTCTTAGCTTCCTTCATCACTTCACAATTTAATTCAATAATTCCCCTCTTATTTGATGTTGGAATAGGCACTGGAATAGTTGGTTCAGGTATAGCTGGTTCAGGAGGATTCCAATCCTCATAGTTCTTGCTTATTTTAGCCATTAATTCCTCAGCTTCCTTGGGAGTCCTATTCCTGAAAACACAATCAGCACAACTATCTAGGTATGTCCTAGATTCTTCAGTTGGTCCATTATAGAATATATCAAGAAGCTCATTCCTAGGCAATGGACTTCCAGCCTGTGCATGAATCAAAGCACAAAACCTTGCCCATGATTCAGGCAATATCTCTTTTTCTCCCTGAATAAAAAAGTTCCTGCAAAATAGCATGTCTAGCACTAGGAGGAAAATATTTTTGCAGGAAAGTACTAATCAAGCAATCAGGGCTATCAATAGATCTAGGAGGTAAATTACTAAACCAAGTCTTAGCTTCTCCTTTTAGTGAAAAGGGGAAAATCTTAGCAAGAAAGTAAGTACGCATCTTAATATCATCAGAAAACAAGCCACTCATGGTAGAAAGTGATACATTGCAAATGTACCTATAATTTTTGATGTTCCATGCTTGGTTTTATCCACTTTCTTGTGTTTTGTCCACACTTTGGAGTACTTTTCATATGATTTCTTGGACTAACCTATTAACAAGAGCCACAGTGCCAGCTGCCTTTTTCTGCTGTTTTTGGTTCCAGGAAAGTCAGAAAATGAATATTCTCAGAGTTGGACGGGACAAAAGCCGAAGTGCCTATTTTTTCGGAAGTCATCAGATGCCAGAGTATGAGACGGAGAGGGGCCAGGGGGCCACCACACCACCTGGCCGCGCGGCCAGGCCTGGCCCGCGCCAGGGGGTGTTGTGGCCGCTCCCGGCACATCCTCGGCCTCTCCTTCCGCCTATATATTGCCCTCAGGACGAAAACCCTAAGTACCGGATCAAAAATCCACGAAAGAGGCTATAGCCGCCGTCATCTCCATCCCTAGATCGGGTGGGATCTGAAGCTCTTCCCGACACCCTGCCGGAGAGGGGAATTCACCCTAGAGGCCTTCTTCATCACCATGCAAGCCTCCGGAGTGATGCGTGAGTAGTTCATCCTTGGACTACAGGTCCATCTAGTAGCTAGATGGCTGGTTCTCCTCCTTTGTGCTTTCATGTTTAGATCTTGTGAGCTTCGTTCATGATCAAGATCATCTATTTGTAATTCTACATGTTGTGTTTGCGGGGATCTGATGGATATTGAGATGCTATTTCAGATTGATTATTGATTCTATCATGTCTTTGTTATTTGTGATCTTACATGCTTTCCGTTGTTAGTAGCTATCTTGGCCAAGTAGATGCTAGCAACTCCAAGAGTTAGTATTTATGCTCGATAGTGGGTTCATGCCTCTGGTAATCTGGGAAAGTGACAGAAATCTCTAAGGTACTAGATGTGTTGTTGCTACTAGGGAGAAAACAACAATCCTTTGTTCATAGAACAATCGTATTGTTTACTTTACACGTAGTTCGTAAAGCAATAATCTGTTGCTTGCAACTTAATACTGGAGGGGGTTCGGATGATAACCTGAAGGTGGATTATTAGTCATAGATGCAGTTGGATGGCGGTCTATGTATAATGTTGTAATGCCCAATCAAGTCTCAAAGGAGTCAAGATGATTAGTATATGCATGTATTGCTTTCTCGATGTTTGTCAATTGCCCCGCTGTAATTTGTTCACCCAGCATGTTATCTATCTTAAGGAGAGCCACCTCTATTGAACTATGGATCCCGGTCCTTTTCTTTACATATAATCTACAAACTGTTTACTGCTTTGTGTTTACTTTCTACAAACTATTACTTCTTTCCATTTGATACGTTTAATCCTTTGTTTTTAGCAAAACACGGTGAGATTGACAACCTTATCGCAAGTTGGGGACAAAGTTCTGTGGTTGTGTTGTGCAGGTCTCCACGTTGCTACTAGCACCGGTAGTGCGCCCTGCCAAGGCTCAGCTAGCAACACCTTTGTGGTGTTTCCTTGCTCCTACTAGTTTGATTAAACCTTGGTTTCATAACTGAGGGAAACTTGATGTTGTGCTCATCATACCTTCCTCTTGGGGTTCCCAACGAGCTCTACATCAACACCGCTCCAGCATTTTTCTGGCGCCGTACACTGAGCCATTAAGCATTTTTCTGGCGCTGTTGCCAGGGAGTCAAGGACATCTTCACAAGGGGAGTCCCTCATAACCAATTTCTTTACTTTGTTATTTTTGTTTTGCTTAGTTCCTTTTTGCTTTGTTTGCTTGTTTTGTTATCAAAAACACACAAAAAATAGTTGTACTAATTTGCTTTCTTATTTGAAAACCCCAAAAAAATGACTACTCTTGAAAACACTAAGTTGTGTGACTTCACTAGCACCAACAACAATGATTTTCTGAGCACACCTATTGCTCCACCTGTGCCTGAAGATACTTTCTTTGAGATAAAACCTGCTTTACTCAATCTTGTTATGAGAGAACAATTTTCTGGTATTGGTAATGAAGATGTTGCTGCCCATCTAAATAACTTTGTTGAACTTTGTGAGATGCAAAAGCATAGGGATATATATGGTGATATTATTAAGCTGAAATTGTTTCCTTTCTCTTTGAGAGGAAAAGCTAAAGAATGTTTGAATTCCTTAACTAGGAATAGTATTGATTCTTGGACTAAGTGCAAAGATGCTTTTATTGGAAAATATTATCCTCCTGCTAAGATTATATCTATGAGAAGTGAAATAATGAAGTTTAAACAATCTGATAATGAACATGTTGCTCAAGCTTGGGAAAGAATGAAATCTTTGGTAAAGAATTGTCCCACTCATGGACTGACTGCTTGGATGATCATCCAAACTTTTTATGCAGGATTGAACTATTCTTCAAGGAACCTATTGGATTCTGCTACTAGAGGTACCTTTATGACCATCACTTTGGGTGCTGCAACAAAACTTCTGGATAATATGATGGTTAATTATTTTGAATGGCATACTAAGAGAGCTCCACAAGGTAGGAAGGTAAATTCTGTTGAGCAAACTTCCTCCTTGAGTGATACGATTGATATTATTATGTCTATGTTTGTTAATTGGAAAGCCCATATTGATCCAAATAATGTTCCTTTGGCTTCTCTGGTTGCTCAAGAAGAGCAAGTTGATGTGAACTTCATAAGAAATAATAATTTTGGCAATAATGGTTATAGGAGTAATTTTGGTAACAACAATTATAAGCCATATCCTCCCAACAATGGTGATGCTTATGGAAATTCTTACAACAATAATAGGAGTGCTCCCTCTAAACTTGAAGTTATGCTTAAGGACTTTATAAGTAAACAAACTGCCTTCAATAAAACTATTGAGGAAAAACTCTCTAATGCTGAAAGAAATATAGCATCTTTGGCTGAAGCTCAATCTTCTTTGAATAAAATGGCTGCTAAACCTGAAACTAATGATAATCCTTTTGCAGCTAATGCTATACAAGTAAGAATTGATGAAAATGTTAGACTATTAGCTGAATTACATGCTAAGTGGGAAAGAGAAGATGAAATTGCTAGAAATATTAGTGTTTCTACTATTACCACCACTAGTGTTGAGGCTAGTAATATTTCTACTACTTTAGATGATAGTTTTGATTTTGATCTTGATGGTTGTAACATCTCTGAAGTTATTAAGTTCCTACAAAAGCTTGCTAAAAGTCCTAATGCTAGTGCTATGAACATGGCCTTTACAAAACACATTACTGATGCTCTCATAAAGATTGAAGAAGAAAAGATGAAACATAAAGCTTCTATTCCTATAAAACAAGAAGATGGTTGGGAACCCATCATTAATATGAAAGTGAATGACTTTGATTTCAAAGCTTTATGTGATCTTGATAGTAGTGTTTCTATTATGCCTAGAAGGATTTATGATATGCTTGATTTGCCTCCACTTGAAGATTGTTATTTGAATGTCCCACTTGATGATAATGCTAAAAAGAAACTCATGGGGAGTCTTAATGATGTTCTTATTATGGTTAACAATGCCTATGTCCCCATTGATTTCTATGTTTTGGATGTTGAATACAATGCTTCTTGTCCTATTACTTTGGGAAGACCTTTTCTTAGAACTATTGGTGCCATTATTGATATGAAAGAAGGTACCATTAAATAGCAACTCCCACTCAAGAAAGGTATAGAACACTTCCCTAAGAAAAGAGAGAAGATTTCTTTTGCTTCTCCTATGAAAACAAAATTTGGTCTTAATGCTTCTTCATTTGAGAACACTTGATTCTTTTCTTTGCTTCTTATGCCTAACTTAAAGGCGTTAAAGAAAAGTACTTATTGGGAGATAACCCAAAAGTTTTAGATGAGTCTTGGAAGTTATTACTTCAGTAATAACTGCTCCTTATCCTTTTTATTTGCTTTTTGTGCCAAGAGTAACCTCTAATGAGAGAGAAGTAATGATTGGGAAAGTTGCTGTCTCGAAACAGATTTCTGTGCTTCACCGTAAAATTCGTGTAAAATCTCTGAACATATTTTTGAGGCGTGAAGTTTTGTGCTTCTGACCCAGGTTGTTATCTCACTTTCGTTAGTTCAACACTTTTTGATTTGAGCAACAGAAGGTTTTCGAAAAAATTCGTCTTTACCTGCTGGTCTGTTTTGACAGATTTGTGCCATTTTCTGCATTTGCTTCTTGTTGGTTCCTTTTTGAGTTCTTTTGGGGAATTGAGCTTTTTGAGGGAAGTGCTACAGTAGCTAGTGTTCTAATGGAAGTTTATTTGGTGTTAGAATTGAACCTTAAGACTTATTTATCTGGAGTGCAGTAATGTTGCTAATAAAGATTGTGTGAAGTTTTGTATGAAGGAAAATTTTCAGGTGTATGGAAGGAATGAGTAATGAGATGAAGGATGGACTAAAGCTCAAGCTTAGGGATGCCACGCGTGTCACCCCAAGAAATATCCAGGAAGTACAAGCGTCAAATCTTGGGGATGCCCAATGCATCCACCTCTTCATCAATAAAAATCCCAGGTTTCTTCCAAATGCTTCATTTTTTATTGTTTCATGCACAGTTGCGTTGTTCTTGGAGCGTCTTCTTTTTCGTTTTTGTTTTGGTTTTTCGTTTGTTTTGTTTTCTTAGTTTTCTGAATAAATTGGTTGGACCCCCTCTTTCATACATTGGTTTGCAAATAGTTTGGTTTGGTTTGGAAAAGAGTAGGAAAGTTCATGCTTATGTGGTAAAAAGAGCACATTTTTGACTGTGGCCTATGCTCTATCATGCCATGCTTGATATTGTTTTGGCTTTATGCTTAGCATTCTTTGTTGTAGCATGACTTGTTATAAACAATTGAGATTGCTTAATGTGCCTTGGATGAATCATGCATTGTTTTAGCATATTAAAGCATAGTATAGTGGTATTCTCCTTTGATGCTTTATTTGGGTTGACTTGGCGCATGCTCACACCATGTTATGACTATCTCAAGTCACCATAGCCTTTATGATCCTTTAGTTTTCAACTTGTAGTATCACTTTATGCTTTGATCAATGATGTTTTGTCGCTCTGCATGATTATGGCCATTATTGCTCTCTTAGTTTGTCGCTCCCAGTCTTTTGCTAGCCTCCGCAACCAAGTATGAGTTCCACTCATGCATCCAACTCCTTAAACCAAGTTATTCCAAAGAGTTCACCATACCTACCTATTAGCATGTGCTATTCCAAGTATATTCATGTTTTTGTTTACCTTCCAAATTAAACTTGTTATGAGAGAACTAGTGATTAAAGCTCTCACGAACTTGATGGCACACTTTACTTTTCTTGCCCTTAATAATCTTGAACCATTGTGTCGTGTATGTTGTATATGCTTGAACTTATTTGTTGGGGATTAGCAGAACCATGCTTTCATGGGGAACGCTTACAACATACCTAGTTGATATCATGCTCTTTTGTATATGGATGTCGTTGGTGTGAAATGAAAGGGGAGCTTGTAAGTCCATGGAGTTATGTATATGTGTTAGAGAAACGCCTGGGCCACTGGTCTAATCCACTGGTCTATGAAGCATTCTTCTTATAAAAAAAAGAGTCCTATCTTGAGAAAAAAGACAAAAGGAAAAAAGGAGATATTATGAAAAGAGGAAAGAGAGAAAAAAGCACCATATTCCCATGGTAAATAAGAAGAATGTTGAGATGCTCGTTGTCTGCTTGCCTTGTCATTTTGATATGGGGATTCTTCCGTATCATCGGGCAAGGGGTACCCCGTTGGCGGTTCTCTATGATACACATGTACTTACGATGACAAGAACTTACCGGTGACTAAACTTGAGTAGCATGAGGAGCGGCCCTCGTATACAAGGGACATGAGATTTCTGACTTATACTTCGTCAAGCATGTACACCATAGTTTGTTCACTTTAACCTTAATCACTTCAAGATGCTTATGATAGGGGCAATGAGAACTGAAAGCTATAAGTACCATAATTTTTGGAAGCTCTTTATGAGACTTGAATCCCTACTTCCTTTTATGAAGGCCCTTCTTCCACCATTATATATTGAGTCTCCACCTTCTATCTTTATGCATCTACTTTGAGAGCATAGTGGCCATTATTAGTACTATGTGCATTGTCCCAAGACTGGTTGATTGATGCATAACTTGATATTGCTTGTTTTAAACTATTTGTATCTAGTCACTCTTATGAACTTTGAAGGTATCCTATGCATTTATATTTGCTACTCTATGAGGCATAAGCTGAATACTATTATGTTATGTTTTCTTTATGTGAAACAAACAAACGTCTTGCAAAGTATTGTTATTCATGAATCTTTTGTTTGTGCCTTTTGATGTTGCATCATAGTTTCTTTGTCTTAATGCTAGAACTTTGTCTTTCATGTTATGATTGAAGTACTATGATCCCAGCTTTAAATGTTTTACAAATACTTTGATCAAGTCTTTGATGGTGCATGTCACCTCAAAAATTATTCTTTCTTTTTATCACTTACCTACTCGAGGACGAGCGGGATTTAAGCTTGGGGATGTTGATACATTGCAAATGTATCTATAATTTTTGATGTTCCGTGCTTGGTTTTATCCACTTTCTTGTGTTTGTCCACACTTTGGATTACTTTCCATATGATTTCTTGGACTAACCTACTAACAAGAGCCACAGTGCCAGCTGCCTGTTTTCTGCTGTTTTTGGTTCCAGGAAAGTCAGAAAATGAATATTGTCGGAATTGGACGAGACAAAAGCCAAAGTGCCTATTTTTCCGGAAGTCATCAGATGCCAGAGTATGAGACGGAGAGGGGCCAGGGGGCCACCACACCACCTGGCCGCGCGGCCAAGCTTGGCCTGCGCCAGGGGGTGGTCTGGCCGCCCCAGGCACCCCCTCGGCCTCTCCTTCCGCCTATAAGATGCCCTCGGGACGAAAACCCTAAGTACCCGATCAAAAATCCACGAAATAGTTTGTAGCCACCGTCATCTCCATCCCTAGATCGGGTGGGATCTGAAGCTCTTCTCGGCACCCTGCCGGAGAGGGGAATTCACCCTAGAGGCCTTCTTCATCACCATGCAAGCCTCCAGTGTGATGCGCGAATAGTTCATCCTTGGACTACGGATCCATGTAGTAGCTAGATGGCTGGTTCTCCTCCTTTGTGCTTTCATGTTTAGATCTTGTGAGCTTCGTTCATGATTAAGATCATCTATTTGTAATTCTACATGTTGTGTTTGCGGGGATCCGATGGATATTGAGATGCTATTTCAGATTGATTATTGATTCTATCATTTCTTTGTTATTTGTGATCTTGCATGCTTTCCGTTGTTAGTAGCTATCTTGGACAAGTAGATGCTAGCAACTCCAAGAGTTAGTATTTATGCTCGATAGTGGGTTCATGCCTCTGGTAATCTGGGAAGTGACAGAAATCTCTAAGGTACTAGATGTGCTATTGCTACTAGGGAGAAAACAACAATCCTTTGTTCATAGAACAATCGTATTGTTTACTTTACACGCAGTTCGTAAAGCCATAATCTGTTGCTTGAAACTTAATACTGGAGGGGGTTCGGATGATAACCTGAAGGTGGATTATTAGTCATAGATGCAGTTGGATGGCGGTCTATGTATAATGCTGTAATGCCCAATCAAGTCTCAAAGGAGTCAAGATGATTAGTATATGTATGTATTGCTTTCTCGATGTTTGTCAATTGCCCCGCTGTAATTTGTTCACCCAGCATGTTATCTATCTTAAGGAGAGCCACCTCTATTGAACTATGGATCCCGGTCCTTTTCTTTACATACAATCTACAAACTGTTTACTGCTTTGTGTTTACTTTCTGCAAACTATTACTTCTTTCCATTCGATACGTTTAATCCTTTGTTTTCAGCAAAACACGGTGAGATTGACAACCTCGTCGCAAGTTGGGGACAAAGTTCTGTGGTTGTGTTGTGCAGGTCTCCACGTTGCTACTAGCACCGGTAGTGCGCCCTGCCAAGGCTCAGCTAGCAACACCTTTGGGGTGTTTCCTTGCTCCTACTGGTTCGATTAAACCTTGGTTTCATAACTGAGGGAAACTTGTTGCTATGCTCATCATACTTTCCTCTTGGGTTTCCCAACGAGCTCTACATCAACACCGCTCTAGCATTTTTCTGGCGCCGTACACTGAGCCATCAGAAAGCTCATTCGTACGTGGTACCGCACTTTCATTCTTAGTCCCACAAAAAGGTTCTTTCTCAACAATATCTATGTAAGATAGATCGAGAGAGAAACCACAATCTTTATCTTTAATATTTATGGGAGAAGCAGAAAACTTATCAACTGGAGACAATTTGGGTCTAATAGTACGCCTCTCAAGGAGACTCTTAGCAGCGCTCCTATCATGGGTGTTTTTACATTCTTTAATAAATTCATCGGTCATCTCAACATAACCATCTTCAATATCATAACTTTCACTAGACTCAGGTGAACTAATAGGTGTAGTAGCGTCTTTATTAGGAGTTTCAGTATTTCCAGCTATAGTTCTAGCAATCGTAGCATCTAGGAAAGGACCTAATGAACCACTCTTATCAAGCACAGTAGAAGAAGCATCATAAGCATCAGAAGTTTCGGATTCAGCAGTAGTAGCAGTGTGTGTAGCATGTGTATGTGGTGGTGTCACGAGTGTGGCGCCCCGCAAAAACCACTACTAGAAAATCGCGTTGATTTTTGTGCATTGCATCATCATGACATCAGCATGCATCTAATTGATTAAAACTATTTTTTCTAAAAGACCTACTTTGTTTTCCTATATTAATATCCTCCCCCTTTGTTCAAACCAAACCGTCGGTCCAGCCGGATCTTTTATTTATCTAAAACTGTTTACAAAATTTATTTTAAGGTAAAAGAAAACCCTAGTCAAAAATATCTAATCCTAAAACTACCCAGTCCTATCCTACCCAGCCTCCCTCCACCTCACCCTGGCCAATCCCCTCCCTCCACCTCACCACTCCCTTCCCCCTAACCTATCCTAGCCCGCCACCTGCCCAACCCCTCGCCACCTCACCTCCTGGCCCCACTCCCACTCAGCCAAACACACACACACCACTCACACGCTACCCACCCGGTCAACCCACGCGCCTGCCCCGATCCCCACCTCCACCTGCCGCCCGACCCACTCCCTCTGGCCCACCACCCACCTGCCCCGCGTCCAGCACCCGCTCCCCATCCTCGCTTCCACCCTCCTCGCGACCTCCCTCCTCTGCAACCACCCAGCGCCGCCGCACGCCCTCTCTCCCCTCCCCTGCAGGCACCGCCACCTCCTTCCCCTCTGGTGCTCCCCGCCGCCGCCTGCAGAGCTCCCCCCACCTCCTCCTTCCTCGCTCACCCGTGCTCCTCTGCCGGCCTCCGTCGTCGACCTCTCCGGCCGCCGCCTCTTCTTCGGCCCGCGCCCGCCCGCGTGCGACCCCGGAGTCGGCTGCTGCCTGCGCCCGGCCGTGCGTCCTCGTCTCCGTCGGCACCGCATCCCTGGCCCTGTTCGTCTCCGCCTCCGTCAGCCTCTCTGGCGTCTCCTCCTCGGCTCCGCCTTCGGTCGCGGCCTCCTCCCCGCCGTCTCCTCTCTGGGCCGCCCGGCGTGAGTCGCCTCTGTGTCGACTGGCCGCCGCCTAGGCCTGTCTCCTCATCGTCGCCCGCCGTCCCCACGTCCCAACCTCTGGCCGCCGGCCTCTGCTTTGCGCGTGACGTCACCAAGCCCGGGTTCCGGTCGCGACCCCCGACGCCAGCGCAGGGCGCCGCCGCCAGGATCCCCCCCTTGTCGCCCGCTGCTACGCCGTCCGGTCCATTCCTCTTCCCTGCGAGCTCGCGCCCCGATCCCTGTCCTCTTCTCCTCCGCCCTTTGGTCACCACCGCCGCCGAGATGACCTCTGCCTTCCCGAGTTTGCTCTGCCCGCTGCCGTTTTGAGTGGAACATGTCGTGTTGGTGCTGTTCATGTGATTTTTGGCTGCCCAACTCGGAGCCCATGTGCACGCGGTGTTTTCGGTGTGGTGATTTTGGAGTCCACATCGACTAACTTCGCTCCGATGCTAAAGAGGAACCGAGGAACCGAACAGTGTCAAGATCTCCAATACCACGGCCATGGCCATTCGTAGTTGGTGGGACGACACTAAAGTTTCTCGATGACAAACAATACCGACACCGAGTGGACAAGGACATCTTCCCGGACACCATGACTTCCACGGAGTCCGATGGCCGAATCCTGAAGCCCCAAATCCGAAGACCCAAAGACCGATCCCGCCGAACGCCAAGATCTTCAATCGGATCCGAGGACCCGAAGACCACATGTGCGACAAGTACTCCTTCCCGGATGCGGTGCTCGAGAACACGGACGGTAAGGACACCAACATCGCACGCCAAGTTCTTCTTCCCAGGACGCCAAGACCGAACCGATATGAGGACCCGACAAGATCTTCGTGACGACAAGATCGACACCGACCAGGACGGATCCGATGTGCCCCCGACGCCGAACCAAGTCCTTCTTCGCGAAATGCCAAGATCTACTCTGTTATCCGAGAACGCTCCCGCCGAGACCGAACCCCAGATCCGGACCCCGAGACCCGACCCCAAACCCCTCGGAGCCCAAGTTCGCCGAACCCCAATTGCTTTGCTTCTTCACGGATTAGGCCGATGAGTTGATGCGAGTGTCGACCCGATCTTCGGATGAACCTTCGACAATGTTTTTAGGCGAGCATCTCCCCCTTTCTACCTATCTTACTTTTATAGTATTTATTCCCTCCTGTTGATCTATTGCTATCTGTGTTGCGATGCTCTAGTTTTCGTAACCGTGATACCCCTTGCAGCCTTATATTGCCTTGGACACATCCTATTACCTGTTGTTTGGTAGATAGTTGGACTTGCGCGTCGTAGTCGCTTGGCTCAAGTGCTGTTGTGTGTCGTCAAGTACCACAGTTGTTGGAGTATGGCCGTGTGTTTAATGTTGGAGATGGTTATTACTTTAATTACTGTTTAATAACTAAAAATGGAAGTAGGTAAATGCAGAGGCACCGGTGGGTGATAGATAATATTTGGTTTCCGACCGCCCACTGGTGTCCCATAGGACCCCGAGTTCTTGACACCTGTTCCGAGATCGAGCGCGCTAACCACGGGTGGGGAGATATGGGCCCCCCATCGATTAGTACCTGATTTCAAAGTATTGTACTGGGGGCCACAAACTAGTTTGAGGTTTTATTTACTATCCTGTACTTATGCCATGCTTTACTGCTTTATTTAAATTGTGCGATGGATAGCACCTGTACTGTTTAGGATCGGGACACGTTTTCGCGGTGTCGACAAGCCCAGTTTTGGGTTCCCAGTCGTTCACAGCCGTCTACCCAAACCCTAAGTCCGTCTCGGAGCCCGGCCGACTTTGTTGCGGGTAGACTTAGTGGGGTGGCCCCCCGTGCTTGCTTTGGGTCTGGAAACGTCATGACTTAGGCCCCGCCGACATACCGATGGGTGTATGTTAACTGATCTGGCAAAAAGGGTCGAAGTGCTTGTGGATACTTTGGTGCACCCCTGCAGGGTTAAATCTTTTCGAGAAGCCGTGTCCGCGGTTATGGACGACTTGGAGCACAGTTCTCGATCATAGACAACTATAACTAAAGTTTACTGTTATAAATTGATTTGTTTCTGGTATGACTAGTAATCAGTTCCACCTCCACGGAATGGCTAAATAAAAGTACCAACAACTCCTGGGTTTTGGGATATCTCATGCTAATTGTATCTGACTAGTAAGTGTTGCAACTACAACGGAATGGTTAACTAAAACGGCCCACTGCTTATTTTATCAGGACGTTCATCTACACCTGTCTAGTAATTGCTGCAACATCAACTGAATAAATAAAACTGCCAACTGTGTGAGTTCCTCGGTTGACTTCCTCGTTTGGTCTCGAGGGGGAATACCAGGATGGGATTGTTTGGTGTTAGTACCAGGGTGGTTCCGAATAGGTCTTTCCTTCCCCTCTCTGATAGCCGCTAGCTGTATCGAGTCTCTATAGGTTGTTTAGTGCATGCTGCGCTGCCGCTTCAGTCCACCATACCGATGTAGGCGAGGACCGCCAAATTCTAGCCTCGCCGTGTACTGGCCTCAGTACTGACCGCTCTCTCTTTTTCCTTTGCCCTTTGTCGGCACCCCTTTTGTTTAGCAGGTTTGAGATCGCCGTCGTTAGCAGGGTTACCCTTCCGGCTTGGCCTGGGCAGGGTTATGGACGCCATTGGTTATTCTTCAGGGCTCTTAGCCCCATTTGCATCTTGTCCGTAGTCGGACGCTCTATCTTTTTTCAAGGTGATTTGGATCTTTGTATATTATATCTGTATTCTTGACTCATTGAGTCGCTGTTGTATATATATTTGTTCTGTGGGTCCCATCGAGGACTGTTGTGTAATGTTATTACTTCGTTTTCCACCCGCACGAAAGTGCCTGGTGGGCACCTTTGAATCGTTTCTATGCGGGTTTGGCGGGAATCGCTAAAACTTGCATAGGGCCGATTCTGAGGGTGTTACAGAGTGGTATCAGAGCTCAGCAGTTGCGATACCCCACAAGTCCAGCATGTAGGATAACCTAGCTAACGGCCGAAGTAGAGTGTCAAAACTATTTTTGCAAAATCGGTTGGATAGTTCTGATTAGGTCTGATTTTACTCCTTACCCCTTTGCTGCTCTCCTCTCACCTCTGCGTGTTTTGAATCCTCTCTCTTCTCCCTCTTCGAGTCCAGGATTTCTCGTGGTTGGGTTCCATCGTACCTTCAGGGTTTCGCTTCCTCCTTTGGTAACGGTGTCGCTACATCTGGTTTTCATGCTATCCGAGAAATCCTTCGTCTGGTGGACTTCTCTTTGTTCCTTCCCGTGCCATCCGGTGTTTTACGACGCGACAACATCATCTACGCCAGATCCGATGCAGAGCCTGCATCACTCCTTTGTTTCTGACCCTCGCTTGTCGAGATCTTCAGTCTGATTCCGAGAATGGTTACACGCTTTTCTACTGATTGTGCAGAGTAATAGTTTGGGTGCGTGATGGATTGGCCCCCATGCCGACTACCCTTTCTATTCGCTCTTGTACATTGAAGTGGGATAGGCCGCATCTTTTCTCTCCTTCTAACGAAGTTAGAGGTGGCTTTATTTGTTGATACCTCTGCCTTCGCCTTTGTTTCCCGGAGTGTTCTCTCGACGATCACGGACAACGACCTCTTGTTAGTGGTGTCGCGAGGATCTACATGATGCGAGAAGATGCAGATCACCGACCTTCTTTCCGATACAATGAGGCGGATCTCGAGGGCGAGATCCATTGTTAGTGGTGTCGAATTGTGGCGCCCCGCAAAAACCACTACTAGAAAATCGCGTTGATTTTTGTGCATTGCATCATCATGACATCAGCATGCATCTAATTGATTAAAACTATTTTTGCTAAAAGACCTACTTTGTTTTCCTATATTAATATCCTCCCCCTTTGTTCAAACCAAACCGTCGGTCCAGCCGGATCTTTTATTTATCTAAAACTGTTTACAAAATTTATTTTAAGGTAAAAGAAAACCCTAGTCAAAAATATCTAATCCTAAAACTACCCAGTCCTATCCTACCCAGCCTCCCTCCACCTCACCCTGGCCAATCCCCTCCCTCCACCTCACCACTCCCTTCCCCCTAACCTATCCTAGCCCGCCACCTGCCCAACCCCTCGCCACCTCACCTCCTGGCCCCACTCCCACTCAGCCAAACACACACACACCACTCACACGCTACCCACCCGGTCAACCCACGCGCCTGCCCCGATCCCCACCTCCACCTGCCGCCCGACCCACTCCCTCTGGCCCACCACCCACCTGCCCCGCGTCCAGCACCCGCTCCCCATCCTCGCTTCCACCCTCCTCGCGACCTCCCTCCTCTGCAACCACCCAGCGCCGCCGCACGCCCTCTCTCCCCTCCCCTGCAGGCACCGCCACCTCCTTCCCCTCTGGCGCTCCCCGCCGCCGCCTGCAGAGCTCCGCCCCACCTCCTCCTTCCTCGCTCGCCCGTGCTCCTCTGCCGGCCTCCGTCGTCGACCTCTCCGGCCGCCGCCTCTTCTTCGGCCCGCGCCCGCCCGCGTGCGACCCCGGAGTCGCCTGCTGCCTGCGCCCGGCCGTGCGTCCTCGTCTCCGTCGGCACCGCATCCCTGGCCCTGTTCGTCTCCGCCTCCGTTAGCCTCTCCGGCGTCTCCTCCTCGGCTCCGCCTTCGGTCGCAGCCCCCTCCCTGCCGTCTCCTCTCTGGGCCGCCCGGCGTGAGTCGCCTCTGTGTCGACCGGCCGCCGCCTAGGCCTGTCTCCTCGTCGTCGCCCGCCGTCCCCACGTCCCTCCCTCTGGCCGCCGGCCTCTGCTTTGCGCGCAACGTCACCAAGCCCGGGTTCCGGTCGCGACCCCCGACGCCAGCGCAGGGCGCCGCCGCCAGGATCCCCCCCCTTGCCGCCCGCTGCTATGCCGTCCGGTCCATTCCTCTTCCCTGCGAGCTCGCGCCCCGATCCCTGTCCTCTTCTCCTCCGCCCTTTGGTCACCACCGCCGCCGGGATGACCTCTGCCTTCCCGAGTTTGCTCTGCCCGCTGCCGTTTTGAGTGGAACATGTCGTGTTGGTGCTGTTCATGTGATTTTTGGCTGCCCAACTCGGAGCCCATGTGCACGCGGTGTTTTCGGTGTGGTGATTTTGGAGTCCACATCGACTAACTTCGCTCCGATGCTAAAGAGGAACCGAGGAACCGAACAGTGTCAAGATCTCCAATACCACGGCCATGGCCATTCGTAGTTGGTGGGACGACACTAAAGTTTCTCGATGACAAACAATACCGACACCGAGTGGACAAGGACATCTTCCCGGACACCATGACTTCCACGGAGTCCGATGGCCGAATCCTGAAGCCCCAAATCCGAAGACCCGAAGACCTATCCCGCCGAACGCCAAGATCTTCAATCGGATCCGAGGACCCGAAGACCACATGTGCGACAAGTACTCCTTCCCGGATGCGGTGCTCGAGAACACGGACGGTAAGGACACCAACATCGCACGCCAAGTTCTTCTTCCCAGGACGCCAAGACCGAACCGATATGAGGACCCGACAAGATCTTCGTGACGACAAGATCGACACCGACCAGGACGGATCCGATGTGCCCCCGACGCCGAACCAAGTCCTTCTTCGCGAAATGCCAAGATCTACTCTGTTATCCGAGAACGCTCCCGCCGAGACCGAACCCCAGATCCGGACCCCGAGACCCGACCCCAAACCCCTCGGAGCCCAAGTTCGCCGAACCCCAATTGCTTTGCTTCTTCACGGATTAGGCCGATGAGTTGATGCGAGTGTCGACCCGATCTTCGGATGAACCTTCGACAATGTTTTCAGGCGAGCATCTCCCCCTTTCTACCTATCTTACTTTTATAGTATTTATTCCCTCCTGTTGATCTATTGCTATCTGTGTTGCGATGCTCTAGTTTTCGTAACCGTGATACCCCTTGCAGCCTTATATTGCCTTGGACACATCCTATTACCTGTTGTTTGGTAGATAGTTGGACTTGCGCGTCGTAGTCGCTTGGCTCAAGTGCTGTTGTGTGTCGTCAAGTACCACAGTTGTTGGAGTATGGCCGTGTGTTTAATGTTGGAGATGGTTATTACTTTAATTACTGTTTAATAACTAAAAATGGAAGTAGGTAAATGCAGAGGCACCGGTGGGTGATAGATAATATTTGGTTTCCGACCGCCCACTGGTGTCCCGTAGGACCCCGAGTTCTTGACACCTGTTCCGAGATCGAGCGCGCTAACCACAGGTGGGGAGATATGGGCCCCCCATCGATTAGTACCTGATTTTAAAGTATTGTACTGGGGGCCACAAACTAGTTTGAGGTTTTATTTACTATCCTGTACTTATGCCATGCTTTACTGCTTTATTTAAATTGTGCGATGGATAGCACCTGTACTGTTTAGGATCGGGACACGTTTTCGCGGTGTCGACAAGCCCAGTTTTGGGTTCCCAGTCGTTCACAGCCGTCTACCCAAACCCTAAGTCCGTCTCGGAGCCCGGCCGACTTTGTTGCGGGTAGACTTAGTGGGGTGGCCCCCCGTGCTTGCTTTGGGTCTGGAAACGTCATGACTTAGGCCCCGCCGACATACCGATGGGTGTATGTTAACTGATCTGGCAAAAAGGGTCGAAGTGCTTGTGGATACTTTGGTGCACCCCTGCAGGGTTAAATCTTTTCGAGAAGCCGTGTCCGCGGTTATGGACGACTTGGAGCACAGTTCTCGATCATAGACAACTATAACTAAAGTTTACTGTTATAAATTGATTTGTTTCTGGTATGACTAGAAATCAGTTCCACCTCCACGGAATGGCTAAATAAAAGTACCAACAACTGCTGGGTTTTGGGATATCTCATGCTAATTGTATCTGACTAGTAAGTGTTGCAACTACAATGGAATGGTTAACTAAAACGGCCCACTGCTTATTTTATCAGGACGTTCATCTACACCTGTCTAGTAATTGCTGCAACATCAACTGAATAAATAAAACTGCCAACTGTGTGAGTTCCTCGGTTGACTTCCTCGTTTGGTCTCGAGGGGGAATACCAGGATGGGATTGTTTGGTGTTAGTACCAGGGTGGTTCCGAATAGGTCTTTCCTTCCCCTCTCTGATAGCCGCTAGCTATATCGAGTCTCTATAGGTTGTTTAGTGCATGCTGCGCTGCCGCTTCAGTCCACCATACCGATGTAGGCGAGGACCGCCGAATTCTAGCCTCGCCGTGTACTGGCCTCAGTACTAACCGCTCTCTCTTTTTCCTTTGCCCTTTGTCGGCACCCCTTTTGTTTAGCAGGTTTGAGATTGCCGTCGTTAGCAGGGTTACCCTTCCGGCTTGGCCTGGGCAGGGTTATGGACGCCATTGGTTATTCTTCAGGGCTCTTAGCCCCATTTGCATCTTGTCCGTAGTCGGACGCTCTATCTTTTTTCAAGGTGATTTGGATCTTTGTATATTATATCTGTATTCTTGACTCATTGAGTCGCTGTTGTATATATATTTGTTCTGTGGGTCCCATCGAGGACTGTTGTGTAATGTTATTACTTCGTTTTCCACCCGCACGAAAGTGCCTGGTGGGCACCTTTGAATCGTTTCTATGCGGGTTTGGCGGGAATCGCTAAAACTTGCATAGGGCCGATTCTGAGGGTGTTACAGAGTGGTATCAGAGCTCAGCAGTTGCGATACCCCACAAGTCCAGCATGTAGGATAACCTAGCGCGGCATGGGGTAGTACGGGCCACAATTGATCAACACAGTCGTGAAGTACTCTAAGGAGCTGCATCTAGCCAAGAAAGCGGCGAAGGCTGCGATGTCAGGGGCCGGCGGAAAGTCGGTGGCGTCTGATACTACCACGGACTCGATGAGGCCCCCAAAACCGAAGTCCAAGTCGAAGAAGACAGCTTCTCCTCAGTAGTTGCGTCTGTAATAGTTAGATGGCCTATTTCTTTTGTCTGGACCATGCCTTTTGGTGAGTGTATCTGCTGATACTTTTATTGTGCTTGAATGCATTCAAGTCTTTTATCTATGCCTCGCCTTAGTCCTCTTATTGTCTCTTGCTTGGCTTGTGATAGGGCACATCGAGTGATCCTTTGAGGGAACCTCAGGATACGCCACCCCCTGATGACGCCTTGGCGCCTACGCGCTCAAGGGTGCATGAGCTCTGCTCTCGCGACTCCGTGATCGCGTGAAGCAGTTGGAGCGTGAATTGCCCGTGCTCCGTGGTAACGCGGATGTATGGAAATCGAGGGCGGAGAAGGACGCCGCCCGAGAACAATATCTTCTAGGGGAGGTGACGCAGCTGGGTGACCAATTCAAATGTTAGTTTTCTTCTTCCTTATCTTTTCCTTGTAGTCACTCGCAGTAGTTCGTTGTCTTCATACTTCTGCATTTACTTGGTATAGTTGTCAGTGCGCGCCATCCGCAGGATGAGAAGGATAGGATTGCCATTCGCATGAATGACCTAACCCAAGAGTAGCTTCAGGCGAGTGGATACTTCTGGGTGGATCATGATCGCGCAATCGCATTGGCGACCCTGCAAGATCGTGCGTCACGAGTACTTCACTTCCTGAAGAAGTCGCAATCGTGCTTGAAGAATATTTATCAGATGATGTTCCCGCTGGCATCGTTCCATCGAGCCTACTGGCCCTTCTTGCCAAATTCCAAGACTTGAATGCGGTCCGTGAGTGTGTACGGCAATAGCTAGTGGCTGGCGCCAAGGCTGCTCTGTCGTTAGTGCGACTGCATAGGCCTGATGTGGACGTTGCAGCAATTGCGGCCGGCCCGCCAGTGCTGCCAGCAGGTTCGACTTGGAACATGATTCCTCACTACCAGGCGATGGATCATCTAGCGGAGGAAATCGTTGACTTCTTCGAGGAGCAGACCAACGTTCCTTTGCTTCAATAGTAGTTTAGTTTGTATCCTGCACATAGTTATACAAGTGTTATAAAGTTCATATATATGTTGTGCATAATTTATTAATATTGATGTATACATAAAGAGCTTGTTTAGTGTGTATGTTTTGCGAGTGCGTTGCACTGTGCGATTCCTTTTTGTTAGCCTGACTTGTGTTTATCTCAGCCCCTTACCAACCTGTCAGGTGTGTTGCAACTGGGTTGGTGTTTGTCAAGGGTTTTGATTGGTGTGCAGCTACTCAGGATATCGTGTTAGTTCATAGAACATGTGTGTATAGGGTGGCGCAGCCCCCGAGTGGATATTTTTGCAAAAGTAAAAAGGGACACAAAGTTTTGGGGCACTTAGCTTTATTCATTCGCAGGATAGTATGAGGTACAATGTGTGGCTAAGTAGCCTTGGCTAAGTAGCCTTGGCTGCGTAGCCTTATTTGCAATGTAAGAAGAAAAGACAACTAAGGATAGAAGTGTCGTAGTTGCGCGACGTTCCAGGGGTTGGAGTACGCGACTCCTGTTTAGAAAGCTTTGAGGCGATAGGCGCCACCTAGGATTACTTCTGTAATCACGTATGGTCCCTCCCAGGGGGACTCGAGCTTGAGGTGCCCTTGCTGTTTCAATCGCAGGACCAGGTCTCCTTCGACGAAGGACCTAGGGCGTAGCCTTCTACTGTGTTAGTTGCGCAGGTTCTGCTGGTAGATCGTTGCTCTTTTCATGGCGATTTCCCGTGCCTCGTAAAGGAGGTCGATGGTGTCTTCGAGTGCAAGAGTTAACTCCTTCTCGCTGTAGGCAACCACTCACGGTGCTTTGTATCGTACCTCGGCGGGTAGCACCGCTTCAGCACCGTGCACCATGAAGAACGGGGTCCCGTGGCGCTATTTGGGGTTGTGCGTAGGCTCCAGAGTACCGATTGCAGTTCGTCTGGCCAGCAGCCCGCGGCCTGTTCGAGTGGCCTGAGGAGTCGCTTCTTGATGCCGCTGCAGACGGGCCTGTTGGCTTTTTCGACCTGACTGTTGGTCTGTGGATGTGCTACGGAGGCATAGCTGACGTTGATTCCTAGATTCTCGCAGAATTCTTGGAATTCCTTGGATGTGAAGTTTGTCCCATTGTCCGTAATGATGTTGTGTGGTACTATGAAGCGGTAGACGATGGACTCGAAGAACTTGACTGCATTGTATCCCCACTGATTAGTCAATGGCATGGCCTCTATCCATTTGGTGAATTTGTCGACTGCGACCAGGAGGTAGACGTAGCCTCCTCGTGAGGACTTTGGGAGCTTGCCGACCATGTCGAGTCCCCATTGCACGAAGGGCCAGGCCAATGGAATTGGCCGGAGTTCTGCGCCAGGTGCGTGTGGCTTGTCTGCGAATCGCTGGCAAGCATTGCATTTCTGGACGATGTCCTTGGCGTCACACATGGCCGTAGGCCAGTAGAATCCAGCTCGTAGTACTTTGGCGACGAGGGCGCGACTGCCGGCATGATGCCCGCAAGTCCCGTCATGGATGTCGAGGAGAACAGCTCTTCCGTCGGCCGTGGAGATGCATCGTTGGAGTACTCCTGTGATGCTGCGCTTGTATAGCTCGCCGTTGATAACAGCGAATGCCTTGGATCATCGCACGATGTGCCGTGTGTCAGTCGGATCGTCCGGTAGCCTCTTGCTGAGAAGGTACGAGATGTACGGTTGAGTCCAGGATGACTCAATCATCATGACACTCATTGGTCCTTCGAGTCCTGTGTCCAGCTCCAAGCCGTTGAGTGCCATTGGCTCATTGGGCGGCATAGCCCCCGAGTCCGTTGCTACGCTTGTTTTCTTCTCTGTGGCCTTTGGCTTGATGGAGCATTCGCAGATGCGCTCGAGAAATACCCCAGGTGGTATTGGGGCGCAGGTGGAGCCTATGTTGGCGAGTGCGTCCGCCTCTTCATTGCTTTCGCGGCCTATGTGCTGCAGCTCGCAACCGTCGAAGTCTCCTTCGAGTGTGTCGTAGAGGTCGCGGTAGGCAATCATGTTGTCGTTCAGTGCGTCGCGCTCGTGCATTGTCTGGTTGACGACCAGCTTGGAGTCGCCGTATATTATGAGCCTCTTGGCGCCGTAGGCTTTTGCCATCCTCATCCCGTGCAGTAGGGTCTCGTATTCAGCTTCATTGTTGGAGGTGGTGAACTGCATTCGCAGGATATATTTCAGCTTGTCTCCTTGGGGCGATGTCAGTATGACACCTGCGCTTGCCCCATCGTTTCGCTTTGAACCGTCGAAGTGCATTGTCCAAAGTTAGGACATATCTGGTTTTTCTGGGAGCTGGTTCTCCATCCAGTGCACGAGGAAGTTAGGGAGGACTTGCGACTTGATTGCCTTGCGTTTTTCATATGTAATGTCTCGTGGAGACAGTTCGATTCCCCAAAGCGCGACTCGTCCAGTGGCGTCAGGATTGTTGAGGATATGCCCAAGCAGGGCGTCGTTGACTACCACGATTGGGTGTTCATGGAAGTAGTGGCGTAGTCGTCGGGCTGTCATAAAGACATCATACGCCAGTTTCTGGTAGTGTGAGTACCGCTGTTTGGTTGGCGTAAGTATCTCGCTGAGGTAGTAGACTGGGCGTTGTACCCCGTGGACCTTGCTTTCCTCGGCTCGTTCTACCACGAGCACTGTGCTGGCCACCTGGTTGGTGGCAGAGATGTATAGCAATAGTGGTTCCCTTTCGCGTGGGGTCACCAGTACTAGCGAGGTGGACAGTAGGCGCTTGAGGTCTTCGAATGCTTCCTATGCCTCGTTGGTCCACTCGAATTTGTCAGCCTTGCAGAGGAGTTGGTAGAAAGGCAGTGCTTTTTCACCCATTCGACTGATGAATCGACTGAGCGCCGCGATTTGCCTAGCCAGCTGCTGGACACCTCTTCTGTTCTTTGGCTTCTCCATGGCCAGTATGGCTTTTATTTTCTTTGGGTTCGCCTCGATTCCACTTGCGGACATAAGATACCCGAGTAGTTGCCCAGATGGTACGCTGAAGGCACACTTGTCCGGATTGAGCTTGATCCGGTAGCGGTCAAGGTTGGCGAAGGTTTCGCGTAAATCGTCGATTAGTGAGGCTTCCTCCTTGGTCTTAATTACTATGTCGTCAACATAGACTTGGATATTGCGACCAAGTTGGTTCTTGAGGCAAGCCTGCATGCACCGCTGGTAAGTGGCTCCTGCATTTTTTAGCCCGAAGGGCATTGTGTTGTAGCAGAACACGCCAAAAGGCGTTGTAAACGCTGTTTTTTCTTGAACTTCCTCCTTCATTCGAATTTGGTTGTAGCCTGAATAGGCGTCGAGGAAGCAGAAGCACTCGCATCCGGCGGTGGAGTCGATGATCTGGTCGATTCACGGTAGCGGAAAGTGGTCCTTCGGGCAGTGCTTGTTCAGAGAAGTGAAGTCGACGCACATCCGCATGATATCTGTGTCCTTTTTTGGTACTAGCACTGTGTTGGCGAGCCAAGTACTTTCTTTGATCTCGCGTATGAATTTGGTGTCGAGGAGTCTGTTGATCTCCATTCCAACTGCCTTTGCTCTTGGTTCAGACAGTCGCCGAATTGTTTGCTTGACTGGCCTTGCGTCTGGGTTGACATTGAGTGCGTGCTCAACGAATTCCCTGGGAACTTCTGGCATGTCCTCTAGACACCAGGCGAAGATTTCCCAGTGCTCACGGAGGAATTCGACGAGCACAAGTTCCTATGCAGGACTCAAGTTGTTGGCGATGAGGGCCGTCTTGGCAGGATCCGATGGATGGACCTGAACTTTCTTCGTGTGGACCGATGAGTCGAAGGACAGGTCGGGTGAGCTTGGCCGGCTTAGGGGAGGCAAGCTGTTGTCTATTGATTCCTTCAATCTTGCGAGTTCTTCTTGCATTCCGAAGGACTAGGAGATTCTGTTGAATTCCCTATCGCAATGGTCGGACCTCTCGAAGCTCCCATTGATTGTGATGACGCCATTAGGGCATGACATTTTCATCTACAGATAGGCATAGTGTGGCACTGCCATGAACCTAGCGAACGCGACACATCTGAGGATGCAGTGGTACTGTGAGGGCCAGTCGATGACTTCAAAGTCGATGCGCTCGCGCCGAAAGTTTTTCGGTGTGCCGAAGATGATGTCGAGGTTGATCTTGCCAAGGGGATATACGCCCTTGCCTGGGACGATGTCGTGGAATGTTGTGTCTGAGGCCTCTAGGCAGGTCAGAGGGATCCTCATTGCTCGCAAGGTACTCGCGAAGATAAGGTTGATGCCACTTCCGCCGTCCATGAAGACGTGACTCATGTTGAAGCCTCCAATTTGTGCCTCGAGGACGAGGGGACAATGGCCTGGACAAGGTACTTGGCGTGGGTGGTCGTGCTTGTCAAAGGTAATGCAGGAGTCGCTTCCACTGAGGTACTCAGTGGTGGATGGTGGTGAGTTTGTCGCCAAGTTGATTTGGCGAGTGATGGCCTTCTGCACCAGATTCGAGGGCCGTCCCTTTTGGATCATCATGGTACCCATGGCCCGTCGGTATGGTTCGCCTCCGTGGTGCTGGTCCGGCGCAGCTGCATTTGGGGGTAGTCCAGGTGGTGGTGGCAGAGCTCCATGTGCCACAGCTCCTGGGGCGGCTCCGTAGCCCCTATTTACAGCATCATGATTCATCCGAGCTAGACCCTTGTGAAGCTTGAGGAACTCGTGGCAGTCCTTGAGGAGGTGGTTGGACTTCTCTTTGCCGTCGTGCTTGTTGATGTAAAAGTGCACAGTGCATGGCCCGAACAACTTGTCTTCGATGGATGTTGCGGGTGCCTCCCGGAGTCGCGGTATCCACTGCTGCGGTAGCCACTGTTTCGGTTGTCGTCGCGTCTGTCGGCGTAGCCGGCCGCGACCATGTTGACGTCGCCGCGGTCATCATAGATGTGCATGCGACGTTTACTTCGGCGGTCACGTCTGTGTTCGAGTTCTGCTTCATCGTTGGAATGAACGCGATTATTCACCGAATCTTCTCCATCTGCCCATCGATTCGCAATTTCCATCAGGTGGTCGATGGTTTTGGGTTTCGAGCGGCCCAATTCCTCCCTGAGCTCTATGCGGTGTACACGGCCGTCGAATGCATCAATCGCGTGATCCCCTGAGATATTTTCTGTGGAGTTCTTGATGATGGACCACCTCTGGATGTATGAGCGTAGTGAATCGCCCGATCTTTGCTGGCAGCATCTCAGTTCTTCGATTGACGCGGGCCTCTTGTAGGTGCCCTTGAAGTTGCGCACAAAGTTGTAGACCAGCTCTTCCCAACTGCGAATGGATCCGCGTGGGAGGTTGTTGAGCCATGCTCGGGCGGCGCCCTGCAGCTGTAGCTGCAGGCATTGCATAGCCGTGCTTTGACTCCTACCGTGGAGCCTAACGGAGGAGATATGGTCCTCTAGCCAGATTTTCGGGTCCTGCAAACCGTCGAACTTTAGGTTTTCTGATGGGAGCTTAAACCCCTTGGGCATTCGCTTTTTCCTGATGGCCCTACTGGAGCATCTAGTGCCGCAGAGCTCCACATCTTCGTCTTCTGAGTCAGTCGACCGGGCACGTCACGCCCTTGATTTATCGATTTTGCGTTGTGTGATGTCATCACGTGCGTCGTAGTCGTGGTCGTGTCGCCGTGAGCAGCGGCATCGAGACAGGTCATGACTGTCGTCGCTGGATGAGGGTGAGGAGTAGCGTTTTGCCAGGGCTGTGCCTTTCTTCAGCTCCGGTGCTAGTTCTTTGTCGAGAGCAGCCTCGATTAATCCCAAGCCTGCGATCGTAGATCGGTGCATGACAGCTCGGGGATATCCAGCTGGTGGTGGATTGTCGAGCAGGTACATGGTGGCCGCTGTCACCGCTGCCTGCGGCGTCTTTGGGACCATGTTGCCCCGGGTGTCGACTGTCATAGAGCTGAAGTCGAGGACTTTTACAGCTTCTATGTGTTCCTGCTCGGTGAGATGGGCCATTCGGAATTTTCTCTTGTTAGCCACGTACTCTTTGCCCTTGGAGGAGGATCCTCCGTGGGAGGAGAGCCTAGCCCGTCGAAGGCTCAACTCATCTGCCGCCTTTTTACACGCTTCGAGTTGCGCGATTGTTTGCAGCTAGCGTCTATATTCTTCCTTTAGTAGCCAATGGTAGCCCATTAGCATCTCTTGCGACGTGCCTGGAGGTAGGGGATTGCCTCGCAGAGCTTCTCGGCAACGGGCCCACTCGAGATCATTGAGCCTAATCACAACACGCTCGCCGGTGTGCTCATTCACCATGGTGGGGGGTTCGGCTTCCCCTCCATTATTGACGGGGGCGCCGTTGGTAGGGCCGCCGTTGGGTGGTCCGCCATTGGGTATGCCGCTGTTTGGCGGGTCGGCTTCATGGCCACCATTGCCCGTGTTGTCGCAATTGGCGGAGGAGTCGCCCGTGTTGATGACGGCGCACATGAAGTGGTTGGGAAAGCTGCTGCACCCACAACTTTCAGATCCGGAGCCGTAGGCTCCATCTTCAGTTGCCAAATCGCCTAGATCAGATTCGCGACTGCTATCGCTGACCGTATTCTCAACTGTTGTTGAGGCATTGAGCTTACTGAGGGTGCCGATCGGCGCAGGGAACCACGATGCTGGAGCAATCGATGGTGTCGTCGGCTGGCCAGGCATGCGAAGCATGCCCATCTGACCAACTTGGAAGCGGAAGCTCCCGGTCACTAGGCTGATTCCGTCGCCTACGGACTCGAAAGCCGGGTGAGTGGATGGCGTGTGGAAGGTGAAGTCGGACGCGCTGAAAAGATAGCGAATCTCCATTGTTGCGGAGTTGTAGATCGCAGTCGATGGGGCCGAAGAATCCGCAACATCAGCACTCCCAATTCCCACAAACGGCGCCAATTGACGAGGGTTTAACTCATCAATGCCCATTGTTATGGACTTGGGTTTTGGAGAAGGAGGGAGCGCTGGAAGCATCTATCGGCTAGTAAACAAGCACACAGGGGACTTGAAGATTTACCCAGGTTTAGGCCTCATAGAGGTCCCTACTCCTGCTTGTCTGCTCGTGGAATTATCAAAGGAATCAAGGATTAGAATGGTGCGCAGATGCAATCTGGCGAGGGTTGTAGAAACTAGGGTTGTGTGTGTCCTTCTCGCCGCCTCCTCCTAGCCTTTATATAGATAGGCTAGGTCTCGGGTAGTAGTTTGAGTCGGTTACAGGTTAGGGTTTTCCCCTTTGAACTTTCTATCTTTAGCTTCTTCTTGTTCCTCAAGCAATCGAGAGTCCGTAGGTTACTTGAGTTCTCTATTTGGGCCTTGGCGACACCATGGGCTTCCGCTGTATTCAGGCTGTATATACCAAGCTCGAGTACCTGTAGGGTATACCCATGTCAGTAGGCGACAAGGAGGGAGCCAAAACTGAAGGCTCGGACGACTTCGTCGCTGAAGAGGGAGAAGAAGGTCTCGACGAGGCGGACTCTGATGACACTGTTGGGGTGGCTTGATTCTTGCCCATGTAATGCTCGTGAAGCGCTTTGAGACCTAACATTCTCCTGCTGAGACGTGTAAGGGTACCTTTCCTGCTATGGGGCCTTAACTGTCTGTCGTCGCTTTCTCGGCCCTCTCGAGGGAGTGGTCGTGTCCCAACCTGACGATCCCTCGTGGAGGCGGTCTTCGGACTTTATGTCCCGCGGGGACCTCTTGATGAAGTGTTAGTGGGCTCTATACACTCAAATTTGTCCCGTGAGTCCCTCGAGGAGGTGACCATAGGACACATACTTTCCCTGTATAGTTCCTCGGAGGGGCAACCGTAGGTTCCGCACGCCACTTGAGGGGTTGTCTCAAGGGTCACCCTGCTCGTCCCCTGGCAAGGAGGTCACGGGGCTTGTACATGTCTCGTAAGTCCCTCAAGGAGGTGGCCGTAGGCTCTGTATGTTCAATTCCGTCTCGTAAGTCCCTCGAGAAGGTGACCATAGGACACTTATTTTCCCTGTATAGTCCCTCGGAGAGGCAACCATAAGTTCCACACGTCACTTGAGGGGTTGTCTCAAGGGTCGCCCCACTCGTCCCCTGGCGAGGAGGTCACGGGGCTTGTACCTGTCCTGTAGGTCCCTCAAGGAGGTGGCCGTAGGCTCTTGTACATTCAATTCCGTCTCATAAGTCCCTCGAGGAGGTGACCGTAGGACGCGTACTTTCCTTATATAGTCCCTCGGAGAGGTAACCGTAGGTTCCGCACGGTGTATGATTTCCCTTCGTGTGTCGTGTGAGTATTATCAAGCACCGAGAACCATGGGTGAGGTAACTTGTCGCTGGAGCTACTCTGAAAGTTCAAAGCTCGACACTTTAGGCCCCGGTGCTAACCGAGGGTAGCCCTGGCGGTAGACACTGTGCCTAGCCCCCGCTCACACAGTGTTCGAAAGGGAGAAACACCATAGAAGAAACGAAGATGCAAACAAAGAAATCATTGGGGAAAAACCAAAAAAATGAGCTATCATTCTTGAATTTTCACACCGTTCAAGGGGATAGTTATTCATTACCGCCGCCGCCATGAGCAGATCTCACGGGTATAACTTCCGAAGGTGCTCGATGTTCCAGACGTTGGGGATAGGGACTCCTTCCCCCGTTTCCAGTCACACTGCACCTAGCCTTGCGACCTGCACGACCAGGAAGGGGCCTTCCCACATCGGGGAGAGATTGTGCAGACCCTCGTGAGAGAGGACACGGCGAAGGTCAAGGTCCCCCACCTGCAGGGTGCGCGCCCATATGTTACGACAGTGGTACCAACGTAATGCTTGCTAGTACCTGGCCGCCCGCACATTGACCTTGTGGCAGGCTTCCTCGATGAGGGTGAGGTCATAATGATGCAGTTCCTCTTGTGCCGCCTCGTAGAAGGAGAGCACCTGGGGGAGCCGTGCTTGAGTTCTACAGGAATGATAGACTCAGTGTTGTAAACAAGGAAGAAAGGGGTCTCGCTGGTTGGTTTGGTTGCGATGGTGCGGATGGATCACAACACTCCTGGGAGAGTGTCCAACCACCCTCGTCCGCAATCCTTGAGCTTGCGGGAGAAACTCTAGGTCTTGAGCCCCTTCAGGATCTCCACATTTGCTCGTTTTGCTTGTTCGTTACTACGGGGGTGGGCGATAGATGCGTAGAAGATCTTGGTGTCGATGTCCTCCTAGTAGGATTGGAACATTCCACTGGTGAACTGGCTATCATTGTTGGTGATGATGCGGCTGGGTACATCGAAACGGCAGACCAGACCTTGGATGAACTTCACCGCCAACTGTGCTAGGATGGTTCTGACCGGTTCCACCTCGGCCCATTTGGTGAACTTGTCGATGGTGACGTAGAGGTACGTATAGCCCCCGAGCGCTCGCGGCAAAGGCCCCAAGATGTCCAGCCCCTAGATCGTAAAGGGCCATGAGAGGAGGATGGTCTGCAGCTGCTGAGCTGGCTGGTGTATTTTCTTGGCATGGAACTGGCATGACTCGCACAACTTCACCATCTCTATGGCATTAGTGAGTGTGGTGAGCTAGTAAAAGCCGTTGCGGAAGGCTTTCTCGGTGAGTGTAGAGCCGAGGCATGGTGGCTGCATTCCCCGGTGTGGATGTCGGCCAGAAGCTCGTGCCCCTCATCACTAGAGATGCACCAGAGGGCGACACCGTTTGGGCGGCGGCAATAGAGGTCCCCGTCCACGATGCAGTACTTCTTTGCACTGTGGATAAGGCTTTCCGCCATGTCCTCACCATTCGGGAGGATGCCGTTGACACCTCGCCGCAAGCCCCCAAGGCCTTGGCAGTTTGGGGGGCCTGTCCCCATCGGAGTCGGTCACGACCTCCTGGCGTGCGTTTTCCGCCCCTTTGTAGGCCTGCTCGTGGGAGCGCACGGCTTCGACCTCGTCGCAGCACATAGTGATGATGTTACCAGCGCCACCCAGAATCTTGACCAGGTTGTAGGCGTTGCGAGTGACCGCCATGAGCTTTTCTAGTGCCAGGTAGCCTAGGATTCCATTGTAGGGCAGGTAGATCTATGCGACGTCGAAGTCGATGAGCTCTGTGTGGTAGTTTTTGCTCGTCCCTAGGGTGACGGGAATTGGATGTATTTAAATAAAAGTAAAATGTAAACTTCAGAAATAAAATGCATAAAAGTAAAGAACGATTTGATTCTTTGTTATTTTCTGCAGATGACAAAGAAGGCGCGGGGAGATACAGTTCATGGTGATAGTAATTGCGCCAGGTGGACGAGTGGTAAGTGTAACAATTATAATATTATAAGTATGTGTGTAGGAGAGCAACCCATAATTAGTCGAAACTCCTCTTGGTAGATTTCATCCCTACTTCAATAATCCTACTAGTCTGTTACCAAAACCATGGTCAGTCACTAGACGATTAAGATCCTTCGGGTTGCTTAGCAATTAAGCTCCTTGGATCGGATTAATGCAATAAGCATGGTGCTTCCTCGTTATCCTCGAGTATACTAGTTTCCTATTGATATCCCTGTGTCACTCGGGGGGTCGCCGGTCTGCTAGCGAGCAAGATCCTATCCATGTAGAACAAAGCATCATGTTGTCTGGGCCCTTAATTGGACAACAAGCATTAGGCATCCCACAGATAGTCAAGCACACATAATATAGTAATTAAAATCAATCACAAACTAATGGAAAATATATGAAGGCACATCACATCTCACCAATCCCTTACATATCCCATGCCCAAGGAACTTACTCACACATGAGAGAAGAAAGCATCATCGATATAATTAAATAAAGGGAGTTCTTCTCGATATTACTGTGGAGATCCACAATAAGAATACAAAAGTAATCCAACACAATACAAGATAGGAAGAAACAATCTCAAACCCTAGTCTTGCAAGGTGAAGATCTCTCTCTCTCCCTCAAGTACAAGTAATGGCTATGGGGGTGTGTTGGCTAGGAGGTCGAAGATCATGGAGCGAGATGAAGAACGTCTTCTCCTCCTTCTCCGAATCTCTTCTTTCTCCTTTCTAGATGGGATGGCGGCTGTTGTGTTCTGTTTTCGCGTATGGACTCTTCATGAAAGTTGTCCCTTTTGACAATACAGAGGCGGTGGAGGCTATACGTCGGGAACTATACGGCCGGAAAAATGTTCCCGCCGTATAGTTGCTCGTTAAAGCGTCTGTTTGCCTCCCTTGATTGCTTCCAAAAAGAGACTTGCTTGTTTTCGCCTGAACATTGTGTTTCCCTTGTTAAAACCTTATGTTGACATTCAGAACCTGAAACACACATTAAAAACCAAGTTTTCTTCGCTACCGAAGTATTAGCGTTAGGTAAAGCTAGAAAATGATCAAATCTATAGGAAAACCATCAATAAAAACCATCAAAAATATGTTGAATCTCACAGTTGTCAGCTTGTATTTCCAAGAAAGTGAGTGGGAGCAATGTGGCATTTCTGATATCATATGTGGATGACATATTATTGATTGGAAATTATATAGATCTTTTAAGCAGTGTTAAAAAGTTATCTAAACAGCAAATTTTCGATGAAGGACCTTGGTGAAGCATCATATATATTAGGCATTAGATACTCCTAAGGTGTTATGTTGAGGCTCATGGATCAAGAGTGGGATTTGTCCATCCCGATGACGGATAGATATACTCTGGGCCCTCTCAATGATATCACACTGAGATAGCTTGCAAGCAAGTGATGTGATCACTAGAATGTTATATCACGGGAACAAGAAAAGAGTACATGTCGGTAACGAGATCGAACTAGGTATTGATATACCGATGATCGAATCTCACACATGTAATATATCGCGAGACAAAGGGATTTAGTTACTAGCGTTAAAGGTTCTCACGATCACATAAGTCATCGTTCAATGTGTGGGAGACAGTATGGATCTCCAGGTCCTGCTACTAATTATTGATCGGAGAAGGGTCTCGGTCATGTATGCATTATTCGTGAACCGTAGGATGATAGACTTAAGGGATACCTAAACCATTTGGAGCAAATGTGTTCTAGACAAAATAATTACAAAGCGCTAGAATTATTTCAATGGACAGCGAAATTGTTTCAAGTGAAATTGCTGAAATTGGTTCTGCATGTGATATTGAAATGTTGCAGGTGGTTTTATGGGAATGTTTGTTAATTAAAGTAATTAAAAAAATTCTAAATAAAATAAATAAAAGAGTTTTAGTAAATGAGAGTTGCATTAAATTTGGTGGAAATTTAATGCATGTGAGTGGAATTTTGAGTGGAGGCATGTTTATGTGAGTGGTGCTTCCACCCACATGAACAAAGGAAGAGGTGGGGGCACCTCCATGGCCACCGGCCATGGGAGGGGGCTGCCCCCTCTCCCTATAAAAGTCCCCCCTCTCCTCCCTCACAAAGCACACCTCCTCATGAAGGATCTCTCTCACCCTCTAGAATTATTCCCCCATGGTCTCGAATTAGTGAGATACATGTTCCCGGTGGCTTTTCATCCAGAAGGAGTTGCTGCTTCCGCTGCATCGCTGGAGTGAGGAGGCGGAGGTTGTTCGATGGACCGGACGTGTGTGCGAGCATGGATGCGCTGCTGATTTGCGGCGCTAGGACTTCCTCTCGATCTTGAGATTGGCAAGCGATCGACTACATCATCCACGAGTCCAATCTCGTTACACTTTGTCGATCTTCACGGGTATGATCTCTATGGCTGTATATCCACCCGTTTCTTGTATCTAGTAGATAGATCTTGGTGCTTAGTAGTTCCCATCGTAGGAAAAAAATTGCTTTCTATGCTGCGAACCCAACACAATGCCCTGCATTTAGGACCGTGCAACGGAGGTACCCAGTGCCATCGTTTCTCTTGTTGTATTCACGTGATGGGCGCCTCCACCCTCTCCTGAGGATTCGTGGTCTCGCCGGGATTTCTAGGGCGGTTCTCCCCTCTGGATGCCTTCGGGAGGGTCTGGCGAGGCACCCCTCGAGAGGGAAGCATCCCTTCCCTCGCGAGGGCTGCCCGAGCCCTGCCGTGCAAGCCAAACATGGACGCATCAGGGGTACCCCATGTACCAGATATTCGACAAATATAACCATCAAATGGACCAATATATCTCACCATAAAAATCACGAAGCTCATAATTGGGGTTAGTAATTCCTACAAAACTATTATGAGCGGTTTTGTATTCCATGGAGTCATTTACTATGGTGGTGCTTGTCTTGGCTTGATTTGACTTGGCATTCTTCTTCTTCTTCTTGGTCTTGGGAACATAGCCAAATCCCTCCTTCCCATTATTTGACCTTTGCTTACTCAATAGGTCACCGAGAGCATCCTTACCTTTGGGAAGGGATGCCTTGGCAAGTTCATTCTTCAATTTAGTTTTTTCTTTAAGAATTTTTGCATGATCACACACAACGGTAGAGGTGCTAGGAACATCATATTTAGCTAGTCGAGTTTGGAGCTAATCATGATCATTAAGAAGTGAGTGTTCACTTTCCAAAGCCTTGTGGGCGATCTCAAGTTCCTCTAGCTTTTCAGTTAGTCTAGCATGACCAGCCTCAAATTCAACCTTTTCCTTTTTAAGTTTCTTAATTTTAACACTAACGTGGTCACGTTCTTTGATTAGTTTAGCCACTATCTCATCATGTGACTCCTCTATGGACTCAAGCCTCTCCTCGAGAGAGACCTGAATCTCCTCTTCTTCCTCTAGAGCATTTTTTAAAGATGTTATCTCTATTGCATCCTCTCTTTCAATGTTGCCCTTTTCTTCAAGGAGTTCTTCTGAGTGAACAAGTTGTCCCATTAGGGCCTCGAAATGCATCTTGTGCTCACCTTGCAAGTTAGTTATAAAATGGTACAAAGCAATAACTTCTTCCTTCACCTTAAGACTAGTAGGATCATCCATATCAATATTCAAAGTAGTCTTAGGAAAGGAAGTGGTGGAAGGTGATACCTCGGAACCTCTTGCCATGAGACAAGTGACGTTCTTGTTGAAGGAGTTCTCATTGGGAGAGTCGAAGAGCAAAGTGGTTGGTGTAGATGTGGTAGCTATGGTTGCCACTTCTCTTGGGCTTTCATTGTCCTCTCCATCTTCGCTTGTGTATGAATACTCTTCTTGGGCTACCAACACTATCTTTGGTTACTTCTTGTATAGACAATTTTCTTGCTGAATGGCTTCTTACGTGGAGCTTTTGACTTCTCCTTGAGGACCAGTCTACCCCCATGATCTTATCTATTTTCATAGGGACACTCAGCAACAAAATGTAAACGATCTCCACAATTGTAACAAGGTTTCAGTTTTGGACCGTTTTCCTTTCTTCCACTAAATCCATTCTTGCGTTCAAGCTCAGATTTTTCCTTAGCCGGATCTTTCCAAAGGTTTCATGCATAGAACGCCATATACTCACCATGAGCTCATTTGACCTCCTCATGGCAACTCATGGCAGCTATGTCAATGCTCCTATCATCTTATTCTTGCTCAACAACATTGGCCGTCAAGGCAACATTTACACCTTTTTGCATTCCAGTTGCTTGTGCACGAGCATTTTCAATATTCTTGGCCGCAACCTTGAATGCTACCATTTCTTGCATAAATTCATTGGAAGTCATTTGATGATAATTGTGTCTTCCTCATGCTCTCATTTCTGATGAACAACTCGGAGAGGGCATCCCAAGCTTCCTTTGTGGTACGGAGATGTTCAATGTGCGGCATCTCCTTGGGACCCACACCAAGTTAGATCATGTGCAAAGCAGTGGCATTGAGTTGACTATCAACCACTTCTCTTCTTGTCATGTTTGATTGATGTACAACATGGAGTCCACTCACTATAATCTTCCATAACTCGATTGAAGAGCTGCACACATGGGATTTCATTAAAAATTGTCATTGATTAAAAGAAGATGCACTAAGCTTGGGTGGATCACCCCTATTGTTTATATGAGGGTGAGGTATTGGTGGAGCAGGTGAGTATAAGTGAGAGAACTCACTATAATCCTCTTTACCACTTCCCTTTTTGGAAGAGGAGCTCTTATTTTTATCTTCATCCTCCAACTCCTTTTCCTCGAAGTTAGCCTTAGCTTTGTCCTTTGAAAGAGGAGTTGTAGCCTCAATGGAAGATGGAGGTGTGGTTGGGGTTGGCATGAGACCTGCTATCATTTCACACATTTCTTGCAACTGAGTCTCCACGGTTTTTGTCAAGCTTGTTTCCAAAGACTTGCGATCATCCATGGTGACCTTTTCCCCAACCTCACTACCATCTCCTCGAGTACCCATACTCTCTTAGGCGGTATAGCCTGAATAAAGAGCTGAGGCTCTAATACCAATTGAAATGGATTGTATGGGCACCTAGAGGGGGGTGAATAGGTGCTACTCTAAATTTTAACTCTTTTTCAGTTTTAGGCTTGACACAAAGGTAAATTCTCTATATATGCAACTAAGATGAATTTATCTACATGACAACCTAGCTACTAAGCGAGTAAAGATGGTGATAGGAAGGAGGTAACCGTAATGGAGCACAAGGAGACACATGATTTGTTTTACCGTAGTTCCTCCCTTGTTAAGGGAAGTACGTCTGCATTGGAGGGGTGGGCGATACTAAGACCACCACGCCACAATAGGCCTCACCCTATTCTCTGGTGGATCTCGCCACAACTGGCTTGATCCACCTTTCCACTATATGGTACCCTTCGAAGAGGATACCGGTGCCTTTACAACGCTACCAGAGCACACGTCCACAACTAAATTGGAGGCTCCTGTGATGAAAACAAGCTGCCATAGTAAAACAAGTGATCAAATAACGAAACCACGATCTAGAAATTTAAAGAAACTCTAGATCAAAATTCCCCCAAATGAATGGGAGAGGAAGTGAAGATCTTGATTGGTGATGATGAAGATTGAGGCCTCCTCCTTCGATTCCCCAAAGATCAAAGCCTTCGGGTGGTTGAAAGTGGATAACTGTTGAAGATTCGATTTGAACAGGGGTTTGTTTTTTCATTGGATCCGAGAGGGTCTGAATTGAAGTTATGAATGGGTATGTGTACCCCCTCACGAAAATATATCATTGAAACAATATTGGGCCAGATAACCTGGCCCTAGTGGTCGCCGGATAATCTAGCCAGGGCAAAAAGTCTAGGTTGGGTTGGAGAATCCGGGGAAAACTCTACCCCCAACTCAGTGTGACGCGCCTTGGTTCCTTGGCGAAAAATTCCCGGGGGTAGATTATTCGGCCCCCTGGGAGGGCGAATTATCCGTCCAGGGCAAAAAGTCTGGCCCCAGTCAAAGAATCCGGGGAAAAACTTTTCCCCCATACTGCATGATGTGCCTTGGCCGCTTAGCAAAAATTCCCTAGGGGGCGGATGGCCCGGGCAAAAGGTCCGACTCTAGTCAGAAAATATGGGAAAAATTCTGCCCCCTCCCCTATGTCGCATGACATGCCTTGCTCCCCTTTGTCGATTGAGTCTGGGGCGGATAATTCGGCCCTTGATAGGGGTGGATAATCCAGACCTTGATATGGGCGGATAATCCACCCTCCAGAACATCTATTTGATGCATTTGCTTTGTAGTTCTTTTGGGGGAACAATTCAACACTCAATACATAGTTAAATAATCCTTGATATTGTTATCTAACACTCAGAACTATAGGGATCATGAATTGTTCTTTCAGTCACAGATGTGGGAGGTGATGAATGCATAATATGATCATCGAGAGTGAGTGGGATCATCCAGTGGTTGATTCGTTGTTATTTGAGGGCATGCGCTCTCTTACTGATGTTGATCACGATGTGCTACCTTATTTTGGTGTTTTTCTCGCCATGCATCTAGAAATCTATGATGCCTAGGTGCACGATTAGATACAAGAATATCCCATCAAGCATTTGTGGGCACTCAGAGGAAATGCACCTCAAAAACCCTAGGGTCATTGCCACATCAGGGTCTACAACTTGTACCAAGTTGTCATGGACTCCAAAGGTGAATCCTATCCTCTACGTGATTCCACTTCCTACCCTATTGAATGGTATACTACTTCATACTCCATCCCATGATCATTGTAGGTTCACACCGACAAGTACAGATGCAAGGGAGGAAGCTCGAAACATAAAGCCTGACAAGACGGTGGCCTGGTAGAGGAGAAGGAAGAAGAGCTGGAGAAACCGGCACCAGGCCCGATGCCACTAACCCTCCTACCAGACAACAAGTGCCAGGTCTGGTGGATCTAGCACTGTCCCGACGCTCCGCCCAAGTGACCCCCAGTGAACCGGTTCATGCGCCCATGGCCAAACCGGCGCCATGTCGACCCATCTGGCGCACCATCCGGTACTATAGGACTTACCACCGGATTTGCACGTCTTTGCACAGATCTAGGTTTGATGCCCTGGAATATTCTCTTTATCTACCCTTTGGGCAGGTTTATTCCAAACTACCCCTTGTTTAGGGCTGGCCTATGTATAGATCCCTCACCCCCTCATGTATCCCTTACGCATAGATGATTCTAGAATACAACTCCCTTTGTGAAATCTCTCTAGTTTGCATCACCCACTTACGAGGATATCGACTATCGTCACCGGCCTCTATGGATTTGGCCTTTGAGCATCCTTAGTTGTACAAGGCCTACATCTTACATGGTCGTGAGTGTAGTTGTCAAGACACTCTCCAAGGTGTTCTTCCCTCTCCGATGTGGATTGATGGGAGCACGTTGACCGATCTCTCCTTGCGAGGATTCTATCGGGCTGGTGGCCGACGGAGGAGTAATATGCCTTGTATCATGTTGTGTTTGCATGTGTTCATCGTGTTCTTCATGAGGTGTGTGTTTGTTTCCACTACCTTCTCAGTTTCTCTCGCTTTCCCCATTTATTTGACTAAGAGATCCGTGAAGATCGGGACACCCTTAAGGGTAACCCCTGACAGAAACCTCCATAGTTGTAGCCTTCTAGGGGAGCAAAGTGTTGTGGTGGAAAGCAGTGTAGTGGTTGTAGTATATGCAAACCCAGCAATATGATTGCAATAGGCTATTAATTTCCATCGAATCTTGTATGAACTCACCTAAATATCTATGAACTTCGTCTAAATTTATAAAATCTCTTCAAATTCACACGTGTTCATAATGTTTCGTCGTACTTCTCTCCTGGGGACATGGGTAGGAAATCGCGTGTCCCAGACTGAGAAATAGTGCCGGCAGCCCCAGGAGGCGGACGTGGCTTGCTTGTGACGCGGGTGTATGACCATCCGTGTGACGGGATGCGTGGAACCCATCGAGTGGTTGTCCCTCTTAAGAGAAGCACTAGCAGTACCCTTAAAACTATGGCCCTTAAAAAGAAAATACATGCAAATATATTCCGGTTTTACGGGTTGAAAACGGTTACACTTTGTCGATCTTCACGAGTATGATCTCTATGGCTGTATATCCACCTGTTGCTTGTATCTAGTAGATAGATCTTGGTGCTTAGTAGTTCCCATCATAGGAAAAAAATTGTTTTCTATGCTGCGAACCCAACATGATGCCCTGCATTTAGGACCATACGACAGAGGTACCTAGTGCCATCGTTTCTCTTGTTGTATTCCCATGATGGGCGCCTCCACCCCCCTCCTAAGGATTCGTGGTCTTGCCAGGATTTCTAGAGTGGTTATCCCCTCTGGATGCCTTCGGGAGGGTCTAGCGAGGCACCCCTCGAGAGGGAAGCATCCCTTCCCTCGCGAGGGTTACTCGAGCCCTGCCGTGCAAGCCAAACATGGACGGATGAGGGGTACCCCCTGTACCAGATATTCGACAAATATAACCATCAAATGGACCAATATATCTCACCATAAAAATCACGAAGCTCATAATTGGGGTTAGTAATTCCTGCAAAACTATTATGAGCAGTTTTGTATTCCATGGAGTCATTTACTATGGTGGTGCTTGTCTTGGCTTGATTTGACTTGGCATTCTTATTCTTCTTCTTGGTCTTGGGAACATAGCCAAGTCCCTCCTTCCCATTATTTGACCTTTGCTTACTCAATAGGTCACCGAGAGCATCCTTACCTTTGGGAAGGGATGCCTTGGCAAGTTCATTCTTCAATTTAGTGTTTTATTTAAGAATTTTTGCATGATCACACACAATGGTAGAGGTGCTAGGAACATCATATTTAGCTAGTCAAGTTTGGAGCTGATCATGATCTTTAAGAAGTGGGTGTTCACTTTCCAAAGCCTTATGGGCGATCTCAAGTTCCACTAGCTTTTTAGTTAGTCTAGCATGAGCAGCCCCAAATTCAACCTTTTCCTTTTTAAGTTTCTTAATTTTAACACTAGCGTGGTCACGTTCTTTGATTAGTTTAGCCACTATCTCATCATGTGACTCCTCTATGGACTCAAGCCTCTCCTCGAGAGAGACCAGAATCTCCTCTTCTTCCTCTAGAGCATTTTTTAAAGATGTTATCTCTATTGCATCCTCTCTTTCAATGTTGCCCTTTTCTTCAAGGAGTTCTTCTGAGTGAACAAGTTGTCCCATTAGGGCCTCGAAATGCATCTTGTGCTCACCTTGCAAGTTAGTTATAAAATGGTACAAAGCAATAACTTTTTCCTTCACCTTAAGACTAGTAGGATCATCCATATCAATATTCAAAGTAGTCTTAGGAAAGGAAGTGGTGGAAGGTGATACCTTAGAACCTCTTGCCATGAGAGAAGTGACATTCTTGTTGAAGGAGTTCTCATTGGGAGAGTCGAAGAGCAAAGTGGTTGGTGTAGATGTGGTAGCTATGGTTGCCACTTCTCTTGGGCTTTCATTGTCTTCTCCATCTTCGCTTGTGGATGAATATTCTTCTTGGGCTACCAACACTATATTTGGTTGCTTCTTGTATAGACAATTTTCTTGTTGAATGGCTTCTTGCGTGGAGCTTTTGACTTCTCCTTGAGGACCAGTATACCCCCATGATCTTATATATTTTCATAGGGACACTCGGCAACAAAATGTAAATGATCTCCACAATTATAACAAGATTTCAGTTTTGCACCGTTTTCCTTTCTTCCACTAAATCCATTCTTGCGTTCAAGCTCAGATTTTGCCTTAGCCGGATCTGTCCAAAAGTTTCTCGCATAGAACGCCATACACTCACCATGAGCTCGTTTGACCTCCTCGGGGAAACTCATGGCAGCTATGTCAATGCTCCTATCATCTTATTCTTGCTCAACAACATTGGCCTTCAAGGCAAAATTTACACCTTTTTGCATTCCAGTTGCTCATGCACGAGCATCTTCAGCGTTCTTGGCCGCAACCTTGAATGCAACCATTTCTTGCATAACTTCATTGGAAGTCATTTGATGATAATTGTGACTTCCTTGTAGGCTCATCAAGTCAGTGGGTTCAAATGGCATGAGAGCACTAATGTATTTCCTCTTGATCCAAGCATCATCAATATGTGTGGCACCATGATTTTGGAATGTGGTGGAAATGGCCTTGAGTCTTCGATACATGTCTTCATGGTCTTCATCATCCAACATGTAGAACCCTTCTCCTTGATTTCTTAGAGCATCATCACGGTTTCTCCTCATGCTCTCATTTATGATGAACAACTCGGTGAGGGCATCCCAAGCTTCCTTTGCGATACGGAGATGTTCAATGTGCGGCATCTCCTTGGGACCCACACCAAGTTGGATCATGTGCAAATCAGTGGCATTGAGTTGACTATTAACCACTTCTCTTCTTGTCATGTTTGATTGATGTACAACATGGAGTCCACTCACTATAATCTTCCATAACTCGATTGAAGAGCTGCACACATGGGATTTCATTAAAAATTGTCATTGATTAAACGAAGATGCACTAAGCTTGGGTGGATCACCCCTATTGTTTATATGAGGGTGAGGTATTGGTGGATTGGGTGAGTATAAGTGAGAGAACTCACTATAATCCTCTTTACCACTTCCCTTTTTGGAAGAGGAGCTCTTATTCTTATCTTCATCCTCTAACTCCTTTTCCTCGAAGTTAGCCTTAGCTTTGTCCTTTGAAAGAGGAGTTGTAGCCTCAATGGAAGATGGAGGTGTGGTTGGGGTTGGCATGAGACGCGCTATCATTTCACACATTTCTTGCAACTAAGTCTCCACGGTTTTTGTCAAGCTTGTTTCCAAAGACCCGCGATCATCCATGGTGACCTTTTCCCCAACCTCACTACCATCTCCTCGAGTACCCGTACTCTCTTAGGCCGTATAGCCCGAATAAAGAGCCGAGGCTCTAATACCAATTGAAATGGATCGTATGGGCACCTAGAGGGGGGTGAATAGGTGCTACTCCAAATTTTAACTCTTTTTCAGTTTTAGGCTTGACACAAAGGTAAATTCTCTATATATGCAACTAAGATGAATTTCTCTACATGACAACCTAGCTACTAAGCGAGTAAAGGTGGTGAGAGGAAGGAGGTAAACATAGTGGAGCACGCTGAGACACATGATTTGTTTTACCATAGGTCCTTACTTTTTAAGGGAAGTACGTATGAATTGGAGGGGTGGGTGATACTAATACATTGCAAATGTATCTATAATTTTTGGTGTTTCATGCTTAGTTTTATCTACTTTCTTGTGTTTTGTCCACACTTTGGAGTACTTTTCATAGACTTTCTTGGACTAACCTATTAACAAGATGCCACAGTGCCAGTTGCATGTTTTCTGCTGTTTTTGGTTCCAGGAAAGTCAGAAAATCAATATTCTCAGAATTGGACGGGACAAAAGCCAAAGTTACTATTTTCCCGGAAGACTCACGGAGCCAGAAGGAGAGTCGGTGAGGGGCCACAGGGTGGCCACACACCCCCTTAGCGCGGGCCATCCCAGGACGCGCCAGGGCATGGTGTGGGCCCCCTGGACGGCCATCGACCTTGCCTCCTTCGCCTATATATTCCTCCTGAGGCAAAAACCCGAAATCCACGAAAAGTTCCGCAGCGCCGCCGCCACCTAAGGGGAGATTCGGGGGACAGAAAGTCTCTGTTCCGGCACCCTTCCGAGATGGGGAAGTGCCCCCGGAGCCATCTCCATCGATCTCCACCACCATCTCCATCACCATTGTTGATTCCCATGATGAAGAGGGAGTAGTTCTCTCTCGAGGCTAAGGGTTCTACCGGTAGCTATGTGTTCATCTCTCTCTCTATGCATGATCTTATTGAGATCATGAGCTTGTAATCTATAGATCTACCTTGCTACTCAAGTGCTTTAATAGATCTCTGCTCTCCCCATGTGTGTGAAGTTGACAGTGTGCACACCATGGTGGCACTTAGGCTAGAGATTACAAATACTTGTTATGAGTTATATTTGGAGTTGGATGTCTTTATGAAATTGTGGTGTTTGTTGGACTCATCTAGTGCTCAAGGTGACAGTGTGGGGTTTCTAGATGGGAAAGATGAACTTTGAGGTGTGCTGTTATAGCCCTACCATCGATTAGAGTGTTCAACTGGAGAGTAGTTAAGAGTAGTATCATAAAGAGAAGATATTTATATGAGAGTGTTCACTAGTGAAATTATGATCCCTAGGCCTTGTGTCTAAGCACTGAAACACCATTTGCTATTAGATCTATTACATGTTTGCTTGCTTCCATCTTTATTTCAGTGTGCCTTTAGTCTATTCCACGCCATCAAAGTATTTTCTAGCACCGTTATCTTATATCCATACCACTTGTATTTCACTATCTCTTCGCTGAACTAGTGCACCTATACACCTGACAAGTGTATTGGGTGTGTTGGGGACACAAGAGACTTCTTGTATCTTGATTGCAGGGTTGCTTGAGAGGGGATACCTTTGACCACTTCCTCCCTGAGTTCGATAAACCTTGGGTGATCCACTTAAGGGAAAACTTACTGCTATTCTACAAACCTCTGCACTTGGAGGCCCAACAATTGTCTACAAGAATAGAAGTGCGTAGACATCAAGCTATTTTCTGGCACTGTTGCCGGGGAGGTAAGTTAAAAGGTATTCACACCGGAGGATTAAAGAAGAAGAACCTCCCACGGCGAACGCCTATTTTCTGGCGCCGTTGCCGGGGAGGTAAGGTAAAAGGTACTCACATCCTACGGTGTGAGTCCTCGAAGTTATTTCCTTTAGATTCTGCAATTTTTCCTTTTTGTTTCTTGTTTTCACCAGTTAGGCTTAATGGAAAACAACAACAAAATTAGAGAGCTTTATAGTATTTATCTTGAGTTAGGACATGAAGTGTTTGAAGAGAAAATTAAAAAACCTATGGAACTTTATTTGCATGCTAATAGCAATGTTGTTAGTATGAATTCTTTGGACACCATTATTGCTAATGCTATGGAAAAGTCTAAGCTTGGGGAAGCTAGTTTTTACGAAAATGATCTTTTTAGTTCCCCAGCTTTGGAGGATAGCTATTCTATTGCTTATGATGATACCAAACCTCTAATATATGATGATTGCAATCATGAGTATGATATTTTCAGTCCACCTACTATTGAGGAGAAAATTAATTATGATTACAATATGCCTCCTATATTTGATGATTATGGTGATGAGAATAATAATGATAGCTATTTTGTTGAATTTGCTCCCACTACAATTAATAAGAATAACTATGCTTATGTTGAGAGTAATAATGATTATATGCATGTGGCTCATGATAAGAATGTTTCATGTGATTGTTATATTGTTAATTGTATTCATGATGCTACTGAAAGTTATTATGAGAGAGGGAAACATGGTTTTATGTATCTCAACAATATTAAGTTTCCCCTCTTTATGTTGAAAAGTTTGAAGTTGCACTTGTTTTGCTTTCCTATGCTTGTTGCTTTGTGCTTTCATGACTTGTTTCTTTACAAGATTCCTATGCATAGGAAGTGGGCTAGACTTAAATGTGCTTTGAATTTGCTTCTTGATGCTCTCTTTTACTTCAATTCATATTTCTTATGTGAGCATCTTCTCAAACTATCATGCCTAACTTAAAGGCATTAAAGAAAAGTACTTATTGGGAGATAACCCAAAAGTTTTAGATGAGTCTTGGAAGTTATTACTTCAGTAATAACCGCTTCTTATCATTTTTATTTGCTTTTTGTGCCAAGAGTAACCTCTAATGAGAGAGAAGTAATGATTGGGAAAGTTGTTGTCCCGAAACAGATTTCTGTGCTTCACCGTAAACATTCGTGTAAAATCTCTGTTCATCCTTTTGAGGCGTGAATTTTTGTGCTTATGCCCCAGGTTGTTATCTAACTTTCGTTAGTTCAAAGCTTTTAGATTTGAGCAACAGAAGGTCTTCAAAAAATTCGTCTTTACCTGCTGGTCTGTTTTGACAGATTTCTGCCATTTTCTGCATTTGCTTCTTGTTGGTTCCTTTTTTGAGTTCTTTTAGGGAATTGAGCTTTTTGAGGGAAGTGCTACAGTAGCTTGTGTTTTAATGCAAGTTTATTGGTGTTATAACTGAACCTAAAGACCTATTATCTTGAGTGCACTAATGTTACTAATAAAGATTCTGTGAAGTTTTGTATGAAGGAAAAATTTTAGGTGTATGGAAGGAATGAGTAATGAGATGAAGGATGGACTAAAGCTCAAGCTTGGGGATGCCACGCGTGTCACCCTAAGAAATATCCAAGAAGTACAAGCGTCAAAGCTTGGGGATGCCCAAGGCATCCCCCTCTTCATCAATAAAAATCCCAGGTTTCTTCCAAACGCTTCATTTTTATTGTTTCATGCACAGTTGTGTTGTTCTTGGAGCGTCTTCTTTTTCGTTTCCGTTTGCTTGGTTTGCTTAGTTTTCTGAATAAATTGGTTGGACCCCCTCTTTCATACATTGGTTTTCAAATAGTTTGGTTTGGATTGGAAAAGGGTAGGAAAAGTTCATGCTTAAGTGGTAAAGAGAGCTTGTTTTTAACTGTGGCCTATGCTTTGGCATACCATGCTTGATATTGTTTTCGCTTTATGCTTAGTATTCTTTGCTGTAGCATGACATGTTATAAACAATTGAGATTGCTTAATGTGCCTTTGAAGAATCATGCGTTGTTTTAGCATATTAAAGCATAGTATTGTGGTATTCTCCTTTGATGCTTTATTTGGGTTGACTTGGCACATGATCACACCATGTTATGACTATCCCAAGTCACCATAGCCTTTATGATCCTTTAGTTTTCAACTTGTAGTATCACTTTATGCTTTGATCAATGATGTTTTGTCGCTATGCATGATTATGCCATTATTGCTCTCTTAGTTTGTCGCTCCCAGTCTTTTGCTAGCCTCCGCAACCAAGTATGAGTTCCACTCATGCATCCAACTCCTTAAATCAAGTTATTCCAAAGAGTCCACCATACCTACCTATTAGCATATTCTATTCCAAGTATATTCATGTTTTTGTTTACCTTCCAAATTAAACTTGTTATGAGAGAACTAGTGATTAAAGCTCTCACGAACTTGATGGCACACTTTACTTTTCTTGCCCTTAATAAACGTGAACCATTGTGTCGTCTATGTTGTATATGCTTGCACTTATTTGTTGGGGATTAGCAGAACCATGATGTCATGGGGAACGCTTTCAACATTGCACTGATACTTTGTACCTAGTTGATATCATGCTCTTTTGTCTATGGATGTCATCGGTGTGAAATGAAAGGGAAGCTTGTAAGTCCATGGAGTTATGTATATGTGTTAGAGAAACACCTGGGCCACTGGTCTAATCCATGCTGACATGGTGGAAACCTGCAGCGTAACCATAATGAGCTGTCTATGAAGCATTCTTCTTATAAAAAAGTCCTATATTGAGAAAAAAAAGAGAAAAAAAAAGATTATGAAAAGAGGAAAGAGATAAAAAAATACCATATTCACATGGTAAATAAGAAGATTGCTGAGATGCTCGTTGTCTGCTTGCCTTGTCATTTTGATATGGGGATTCTTCCGTATCATCGGGCAAGGGGTACCCCGTTGGCGGTTCTCTATGATACACATGTACTTACAATGACAAGAACTTACCGGTGACTAAACTTGAGTAGCATGAGGAGCAGCCCTCGTATTCAATGGACATAAGATTTCTAACTTATACTTCGTCAAGCATGTACACCATAGTTTGTTTACTTTAACCTTAATCACCTTCAAGATGCTTATGATAGGGGCAATGAGAGCTGAAAGCTAATAAGTACCATAATTTTTGGAAGCTCTTTATGAGACTTGAATCCCTGCTTCCTTCTATGAAGGCTTTTCTTCCACCATTATATTGAGTCTCCACCTTCTATCTTTATGCACCTACTTTGAGAGCATAGTGGCCATTCTTAGTTCTATGTGCATTGTCCCAAGACTAGTTGATTGATGCATAGCTTTGATATTGCTTGTTTTAAACTATTTGTATCTAGTCACTCTTATGAACTTTGAAGGTGTCCTATGCATTTATGTTTGCTACTCTATGAGGGACAAGCTAAATGCCACTATGTTATGTTTTCTTTATGTGAAACAAACAAACGTCTTGCAAAGCATTGTTATTCATGAATCTTTTGTTTGTGTCTTTTCATGTTGCAACATAGTTGTTTTGCCTTATTGTTAGAGTTTTGTCTTTCATGTTATGATTGAAGTACTATGATCCTAGCTATCAATGTTTTACAAATACTTTGATCATGTTTATGATGGTGCATGTCACCTCAAAAATTATTCTTTCTTTTTATCACTTACCTACTCGAGGACGAGCAGTAGTTAAGCTTGGGGATGTTGATACATTGCAAATGTATCTATAATTTTTGGTGTTCCATGCTTGGTTTTATCTACTTTCTTGTGTTTTGTCCACACTTTGGAGTAGTTTTCATAGACTTTCTTGGACTAACCTATTAACAAGATGCCACAGTGCCAGTTGCCTGTTTTCTGCTGTTTTTGGTTCCAGGAAAGTCAGAAAATCAATATTCTCGGAATTGGACGGGACAAAAGCCAAAGTTACTATTTTCCCGGAAGACTCATGGAGCCAGAAGGAGAGTCGGAGAGGGGACACAGGGTGGCCACCCCCCCCTTGGCGCGGGCCAGCCTAGGCCATGCCAGGGCATGGTGTGGGCTCCCTGGCCGGCCATCGACCTTGCCTCCTTCGCCTATATATTCCTCCCGAGGCAGAAACCCTAAATCATCAATCAGAAATCCACGAAAAATTCCGCAGCACCGCCGCCACCGAAGGGGAGATTCGGGGGACAGAAAGTCTTTGTTCCGGCACCCTGCCGGGACGGGGAAGTGCCCCCGGAGCCATCTCCATCGATCTCCACCACCATCTCCATCACCATTGCTGATTCCCATGATGAGGAGGGAGTAGTTCTCTCTCGATGCTAAGGGTTCTACCGGTAGCTATGTGTTCATCTCTCTCTCTATGCATGATCTTATTGAGATCATGAACTTGTAATCTATAGATCTACCTTGCTACTCAAGTGCTTTAATAGATCTCTGCTCTCCCCATGTGTGTTGTAACACCCTTAAATCGGCCCTATGCAAGTTTTAGCCCTTTCCGCCAAACCCGCATAGAAACGATTCAAGGACGCCCACCGGGCACTTTCGTGCGGGTGGAAAACGAAGTAATAACATTACGCAACAGTCCTCGATGGGACCCACAGAACAGATATATATACAACACGACTCCAAGAGTCAAGTATACAGATATACAATACAAAGATCCAAATCACCTTGAAAATGATAGAGCGTCCGACTACGGACAAGATGCAAATGGGGCTAAGAGCCCTGAAGAATAACCAATGGCGTCCATAACCCTGCCCAGGCCAAGCCGGAAGGGTAACCCTGCTAACAACGACGATCTCAAACCTGCTAAAACAAAAGGGGTGCCGACAAAGGGCAAAGGAAAAAGAGGAGCGTCAGTACTGAGACCAGTACACGGCGAGGCTAGAATTTGGCGGCTCTCGCCTACATAGGTATGGTGGGCTGAAGCGGCAGCGCAGCGGCCCTGAACAACCTATAGAGACTCGATACAACTGGCGGTTATCAGAGAGGGATAAGAAAGACCTATTCAGATCCAACCTGAAGCTAACACCAAACAAACCCATCCGGGTATTTCTCCCTCGAGACCAAACGAGGAAGTCGAACCAAGGAACTCACACGGTTGGAAATTTTACTCATTCCGTTATAGTTGCAGCAATTACTAATCAGATATGGATAGCATGAGTCATCCTGAAGCATAAGTAGTGGGCAGTTTTAATTACCATTCTGTGGTAGTTGGAACCTTTACTAGTCAGATATAATTGTCCTGAGGAATCCCAAAACCCAGCAGTTGTTGGCACTTTTATCACATTCCATTGGAGTTGCAATACTTACTAGGCATATATAACAAACAACCCAGATCCACCAGTTGTTGGCATTTTTAATACCCATTCCGTTATAGTTCCTTCTGATTACTAGTCACATATTAAGTCAAATTTATAGCACTACTTTAGTTATGCTTGTCTATGATCGAGATACAGTGCTCCAAGTCGTCCATAACCATGGACACGGCTTTCAGAAAGTTTTACCCTGCAGGGGTGCACAAATAGCAACACACACTCGATCAACCTCGGAAAAACCAACTCAAAACCCAACGAGGCATTCACGACAAAGCGATCACAAGATTCAGAAATATTTTAGGGGGCCACCCCACTAAGCTACCCGCAACGAAGTTGGCCGGCTCCGGAACGGACCCAGGGTTTGCGTCAATGGCTGTAAACGACTGGGAACCCGAAAGTGTGACTGGGCTTGTTGATACCGTGAAAACACTCCGCGATCCTAAACAGTACAGGTGCTCCACGCACAATCTTAAATAAAGCAGTAAAGCATGGCATAAGTACAGGATAGTAATAAAGCCCCAAACTACTTTGTGGCCCCATGAAATAGAAATGAATCAAGCTCTGGCTCAGGGGGGTCCATAAGGCCTCCCGGATGTGGATAGTGCGAAAAATCAAGGAACAGGTATCAAGTACTCGGGGTCCTACGGGACACGAGTGAGCGTGGAAGAACCAAATAACATCTATTGCCCACCGATGCCTCTGCATTAGTTATATCTAGCATTTTTAATAGTTGTATTTAAAGTCATGATCATCTCCACCACTAAACATCTCCACCATAAACATCTGCCAGCATACCAACAACTGTGGTACTCGACAACATGAGATCGCACCTGAGCAAGCATCTACGACTCGCAAGGCCAGCTATCTACCATACACAGGTAATAGGAGGTGTCCAAGGCAATATAGAGGCTGCACGGGATATAACTGGTGTTCGGAAACTAAAGCATCGCGACACGGATAGCAATAGATCAACAAGAGGAAATAAAGACTATAAATGCAAAATAGGTAGAAGGGGGAGAGATGCTCGCCTGGGAAACACTGTCGAAGGTACATATCCGGAGAACTTGTCGATACTCGCATCCACTCATCGGTCTAATCCGCGAAGAAGCAAACACTAGCAGAAACACCGGATGCAATAATTAATACTACGGCAGAAGATCCGGCATGCTTATGATATGATGCATGGCAGGGCACAGATGCGGTGCAATTAGGCAATATTAAGCGGAACCGGGGTCCCGACAATTAATTACACAGTTTAAGTTATTTAGAACCCCCGCAATTTTAAATGTTGTTTTAACAGGGTGAAACATGGCATCGGTTCGCTATGCAATTTAAATGGAGTCCGGAATAAGACAAAGATCCCCGCATAAACACTCCATATTTAATTATGAGGTGAATCGACTATACAACCCGGACCCATGAAATATGTATGCAGGTATGTACAATTGATATGCAACAATTCATATAGATGGCATTTATAAAAATAGAGGTCTTGGTTAGGGGATCACATTAGGTTTCGGCGAACTTGGTGTTCACCGGGGGTCAGTGGGATTCGGTTCCGGCGGGATCGGTCTTCGGGGTCAGACTCCGGGATCGGCTTCGGATCCAAGAGGTAGTCCTCGGCGTGGGGTCAGGTTCCGGATCGGTCTCTAGGGTCTTCGAGGATCTGCCTCCGGATGTCGATGACGAACTTGGAATGGCGTCGACGGTCTACGAGTGGCATCACGGTGGTTCTCATTAGCATCGTCGTCAGCACCCAAGTCAGGTACTTCCGACATGTAGGTCTTATCCACCACAGAGGTCTCGGCAACGTCACCATCTTGCAGTTCAGGAAGTAGAGTAGCATCGCTAACAACAACACCACCGGAAGTGGATCAGATCACAACATGAGTAAAAAAACAAAGAGGCAGTCACACGTCCAGGAGCAGATGATGCACACGACCTGCAGAACCATAGAGGGCGACGCTGCAGACGTGCTTGGCGGCGACCGCTCGATGGACGAGGACGAGATGGAGGGGGCGGACGGCGTCCGGGGTGGAGGTCACGGAGGTGGGGCCGCAGCGAGCGAGGCTGGCGGGCTCCGAACTGGCGGTGGCCAAGGTCGTGGGGACGAGGCGGCAGTCGCCGTGGCTGGAGGAGGGGAAAGGCGTCGGGCGCGGAGGCGGCCAGGGCAGAGGGGCGGCGGCGACCCAAGGCGAGGCGGCCAGGAGGGCTCGGGGAGGAGGCGCAGGTGGCAACGAGGAACCGAGGAGAGGAGGCAGCGACGGGCGCAGACGCGGCCGGGGATGCGCAGCGGGGAGGGGGTCGATGACGGTGGGACGGAGAGAGGAGAGGGAAGGGAGAGCAGCAGCGGCAGACGCTGCACTCTCGAGGGAGGCGGCGGCCGAAGCTCGAGGCAGGCCTGGTGGCGAGGCGGGGCCCGCGGCAGCGCGGAGGGCGACGGCCGGTGCAGACGCAGGGGCGGCCGGGTTGAGGAGGACGGCGCGACGGGGCGGCGACCGAAGGAGAACCAGGCAGCGGGGACCTCGGCAGGGACGGCGACACGGGGAAGAGGCCCACGTGAGAGGGCGACGGCCGGCAGGGAGAAGGAGGGAGAGAGGGGCGGCCCCGGCGGCGGGCCGGCTCGAGAGGGATGGTGGCGGCGGGGCGTGCGGTTGGTGGGCGATGGGATCGAGGGGTGACCGGGACCGCGAGGAGGGGGCGCGGCCACGGGGCGTTAGGTGTGGGCCGGGGCAGGGGAGTGGGACGGGGTGGCGTGCCCAGGTGGGGAGGCTGTCGGTGGTGGGGGTCGCGCCAGGTGGGGTGGGGCGAGCGGGAGGGAGGAGTGGGGCCGGCTGCGGGGCAGTTATCGGCCAGGGGTGAGGTGGCAGGGTTGGTGGGCGAGAGCGGCGGCGGTGGGCGGGAGAAACGGTCGGTGGTGGCAGGGATTGGAGGGAGTGAGGTGGCTGAAGGGTGGGTAGATAGGCTGGGTAGGTTATTTGGTAGCATAGGTTTTGGGTGTTCTGGGGTAGGTAGGGTTTTTGTCTTGAGGTGGCCGGCTGGGCTTTCGGGCCTGGTTGGCTGCCTCCCAAAATAATTTAAATATTTTATTTATTAAAAACGAGGCATTTGTAAACCGTTCGTAGACAAAACAAAATATTCCGGAGACCCGGGTTTTGGTTTTGAATTAAAGACGGAGTGTTTAGAAAACAAAACCAGGCTTTTCGAAAATAGTTTTATGCAAACAAATGCAAGATGACATGACGATGCTCAAATGCAAGGTGGCATGATGACATGAGCATGCGGTCATGATGATGCAATGCACAAAAACACCGCGATTTTCTAGTAGTGGTTTTTGCGGGGCGCCACATGTGTGAAGTTGATAGTGTGGACACCATGGTGGCACTTAGGCTAGAGATTACAAATACTTGTTGTGAGTTATATTTGGAGTTGGATGTCTTTATGAAATTGTGGTGTTTGTTGGACTCATCTAGTGCTCATGGTGACAGTGTGGGGTTTCTAGATGGGAAAGATGAACTTTGAGGTGTGTTGTTATAGCCCTACCATCGATTAGAGTGTTCAACCAGAGAGTAGTTAAGAGTAGTATCATAAAGAGAAGATATTTATATGAGAGTGTTCACTAGTGAAAGTATGATCCCTAGGCCTTGTTTCTAAGCACTGAAACACCGTTTGCTATTAGATCTATTACATGTTTGCTTACTTCCATCTTTATTTCAGTTTGCCTTTAGTCTCTTCCACGCCATCAAAGTATTTTCTAGCACCATTATCTTATATCCATACCACTTGTATTTCACTATCTCTTCGCCGAACTAGTGCACCTATACACCTGACAAGTGTATTGGGTGTGTTGGGGACACAAGAGACTTCTTGTATCTTGATTGTAGGGTTGCTTGAGAGGGGATACCTTTGACCACTTCCTCCCTGAGTTCGATAAACCTTGGGTGATCCACTTAAGGGAAAACTTGCTGCTGTTCTACAAACCTCTGCACTTGGAGGCCGAACAATTCTCTACAATAATAGAAGTGCGTAGACATCAGATACTAAGACCACCATGCCACAATAGGCCTCACCCTGTTCTTCGGTGGATCTCGCCACAACTGGCTTGGTCCAGCTTTCCACTATATGGTACCCTTCGAGGAGGATACCGGTGCCTTTACAACGCTACCGGAGCACACATCCACAACTGAATTGGAGGCTCTCGTGATGAAAACATGCTGCCGCAATAAAACAAGTGATCAAATAACGAAACCACAATCTAGAAATTTAAAGAAACTCTAGATCAAAATTCCCCCAAATGAATGGGAGAGGAAGTGAAGATCTTGATTGGTGATGATGAAGATCGAGGCGTCCTCCTTCGATTCCCCAAAGATCAAAGCCTTCGGGTGGTTAAAAGTGGATAACTCTTGAAGATTCGATTTGAACAGGGGTCTGTTTTTTCATTGGATCCGAGAGGGTCTGACTTGAAGCTATGAATGGGTATGTGCACCCCCTCACGAAAATATATCATTGAAACAATCTTGGGCCAAATAACCTGGCCCTAGTGGGCGCCGGATAATCTAGCCAGGGCAAAAAGTCCGGCTTGGGTTGGAGAATCCGAGGAAAACTCTACCCCTAACTCAGCGTGACGTGCCTTGGTTCCTTGGCGAAAAATTCCCAGGGGGTAGATTATTCGGCCCCCTAGGAGGGCGGATTATCCGGCCAGGGCAAAAAGTCCGGCCCCGGTCAAAGAATCCGGGGAAAAACTTCGCCCCCATACTGCATGACGTGCCTTGGCCGCTTAGCAAAAATTCCCTAGGGGCGGATGGCCCGGGCAAAAGGTCCGGCTCTAATTGGAAAATATGGGGAAATTCTGCCCCCTCCCCTATGTCGCGTGACATGCCCTTCTACCCTTTGTCGATTGAGTCTAGGGCGGATAATCCGGCCCTTGATAGGGGCGGATAATCTTGACCTTGATATGGGCGGATAATCCACCCTCCAGAACATCTATTTGATGCATTTGCTTTGTAGTTCTTTGGGGGGAAACACTTCAACACTCATTACATAGTTAAATAATCCTTAATATTGTTATCTAACACTCAGAACTATAGGGATCATGAATTGTTCTTTCAGTCACAGATGTGGGAGGTGATGAATGCATAATATGATCATTGAGAGTGAGCGGGATCATCCCGTGGTTGATTCGTTGTTATTTGAGGGCATGCGCTCTCTTGCTGACATTGATCACGATGTGCTACCTGATTTTGGTGTTTTTCTCGCCATGCATCTAGAAATCTATGACGCCCAGGTGCGTGATTAGATATAAGAATATCCCATCAAGCATTTGTGGGCACTCAGACGATATGCACCTCAAAAACCCTAGGGTCGCTGCCACATCAGGGTCTCCAACTTATACCAAGTCGTTATGGACTCCAAAGGTGAATCCTATCCTCTACGTGATTCCACTTCCTACCCTATTGAATGGTATACTACTTCATACTTCATCCCATGATCATTATAGGTTCACACCGACAAGTACAGATGCAAGGGAGGAAGCTCGGAACATAAAGCCTGACAAGACGGTGGCCTGGTAGAGGAGAAGGAAGAAGAGCTAGAGAAACCGACGCCATCCCCGATGCCACTAACCCTCCTACCAGACAACCGGTGCCAGGTCTAGCAGATCTAGCACTGTCCCGACGCCCTGCCCAAGTGACCCCCAGTGAACCGGTTCATGCGCCCACGGCCAAACCGGCGCCATGTCGACCCATCTGGCGCACCATCCGGCACTATCGGACTTACCACCGGATTTGCACGTCTTTGCACAGATCTAGGTTTGATGCCCTGGAATATTCTCTTTATCTACCCTTTTGCTAACTTTATTCCAAACTACCCCTTGTTTAGGGCTGGCCTATATATAGATCCCTCACCCCCTCATGTATCCCTTAGGCATAGATGATTCTAGAATACAACTCCCTTTGTGAAATATCTCTAGTTTGCATCACCCACTTACGAGGATATCGACTATCGTCACCAACCTCTATGGATTTGGCCTTTGAGCATCCTTAGTTGTACAAGGCCTACATCTTGCGTGGTCATGAGTGTAGTTGTCAAGACCCTCTCCAAGGTGTTCTTCCCTCTCCGATGTGTATTGATGGGAGCACGTTGACCGATCTCTCCTTGCAAGGATTCTATCGGGCTGGTGGCCGGCGGAGGAGAAATATGCCTTGTATCATGTTGTGTTTTCCTATGTTCATCGTGTTCTTCGTGAGGTGTATGTTTGTTTCCTCTACCTTCTCAGTTTCTCTCGCTTTCCCCCATTTATTTGACTAAGAGATCCGTGAAGATCGGGACACCCTTAAGGGTAACCCCTAACAGAAACCTCCACAGTTGTAGCCTTCTAGGGGAGCAAAGTGTTGTGGTGGAAAGCAGTGTAGTGGTTGTAGTATATGCAAACCCAGCAATATGATTGCAATAGGCTATTAATTTCCACCGAATCTTGTATGAACTCACCTGAATATCTATGAACTTCATCTAAATTTATAAAATCTCTTCAAATTCACACGTGTTCATAACGTTTCGTCGTACTTCTCTCCTGGGGACATGGCTAGAAAATCGCGTGTCCCGGACTGAGAAATAGCGCCGGCAGCCCCAGGAGGCGGACGCGGCTTGCATGTGCCGTGGGTGTACGACCATCTGTATGACGGGACGCGTGGAACCCATCGAGTGGTTGTTCCTCTTAAGAGCATCACTAGCAGTACCCTTAAAAGTATGGCCCTTAAAAAGAAAATACATGCCACTATATTCCTATTTTACGGGTTGAAAACTGTTGGCGCAGAACAGTACCCCCAAACTCACTGTTATGCCCCAGCACTTTTCAACCTGTAAAACAGGCTATTGGCTATTTCATCCCAATTTGCATACAACATTGAACAAAATAAAACAAAGTATCTTGCAAATACAACATTCAACAACAACAAATAATAGTTTCAACAATTGTTCGACTCAAATAAGACATGGAAAGTAAAACAAAGGGGGGTCATTGGTGATGGCCATGCAGCTGCCAATGGTGCTCAACCAGATCATTGAGGAGCTGGTTATGAGTGTTGGCATCTTCAATTTCCCGATGTGTTTGAAGAAAAGCTTGAAGGCGATTGGGGTTTCTCTCCGAATGCACTCAGGTACCAACATTGTCATAGAAACATGGAAAGTTTAACCCTCTCTCATCCTCAAGGATCATGTTGTGTAGAATCACACAATATTTCATGATGTTCACAAGGGTTTTTTGTCCCAAAAACGATCTGAACCCCTAACAATGGCAAATCTTGCTTGCAAAACACCGAAACCTCTCTCAATGTTCTTGCGGGCTGCGTCTTGTTCCTTGGTAAAAAGACACTTTTTTGTTAAGGGCTTCCCTTTATCTTTAATGGACTTCACAAGAGTTACCCACTCAGGATAAATGCCATCAGTGAAATAGTATCCCATTGTGTACTCATTATCCATGATTTTGTAATTGTAAGTTGGAGCATCACCAGCAGCTAGTCTTGCAAATAAAGGTGATCTTTGAAGCATGTTGATGTAACTAAGTTCTCTCGGCAAACAAAAAATGCATGCCAAATCCACAAATCCTCCGATGCCACGGCCTCAAGCACAATGGTAGGATCATGGCTTTTACCGCAATACATTCCATGTCATGCCTTTGGGCAGTTTTTCCATGTCCAATGCATGCAATCTAGACTACCAAGCATGCCCAGTTAACCCCTTTTTTCATTCATCTCCGTCAATATATTTGTATCTTGCTCGTTGGGAGCTCGAAGATACCAAGCACCATACAACCGGATGACCATCTTGACAAACCTACGCATGGAAATTGTGGTTGTATCTTGGCCAATGAAAAGATACTCGTCGATATAGTCTGTGGGTATGCCATAGGGGACCCCTTCCTATGATCTAGCAACTTTGCACGGTCCTCGAGATCCTTCACGGTGAGGACGATGACCATCATCTCTGTGTCGTCGTCTTGGAGAAGCTCATCGATGTCCGAATCATCCGAAGATGACCAATCGGAACAATCTGACATCGAATCAAGCGCGTCGTCCATGTTCATCTCCGCGAGGGTGGCGTACGAGGGCGTACTGAGGGCAGCGGTGACCACTGGCAGGCCGAGGGCGGCGAGCACTAGGGGAGGTAGGGCGACAGGCGAGCTGGCCGAATCGCGAGGCTGTGGTGGCGCCGAATCGAGGCATGGGCGGGAGGCAGGGCGGCGGCGACCGTCGAATCGGGGCATGGGTGGGAGGCAGGGAGGGCGGCGGCCGCCGAATCGGGGCATGGGCGGGAGGCGGGGTGGCGGCGGAACCGGTAGATGCGGTGGCAGGCTGCGGGGAAGTGGGGGATGAGGAGCGAGGCCAGCAGCGGCGAATCGGGCGGTGGCGGCGGAGTGCGGGGAAGAGGAGGACGAGTGCGGGGAAGAGGAGGTCGAGCTGTGAAGGTTCAGACCGTGCTCGCGTTTTGGAGAAGTATGGGTCGCGGCCGTTTTTGCCCACGAGCCTATACAAGTGAGGGTCGACGAGCCAAAATAGGGTCGGGCCTCTAATTTTTTTATGGGTTTACAGTGTTAGGGACACTGATCTCTGCCATGACAACTCTTCGGCCCTTAAAAAAGTTATTTTAAGGGTTTGGCTCTTTTAAGGCTATGCTAGTGATGCTCTAAGAGCATGACTAACAGTCCCTATAAAAACGGTCAAACCCGTAAAAAATGGGTCTTTTACAGTCTCGGACAAAAATTTGGTGTAGATTAGTGCCTGCAAACCTCATCAACCTGTAAAACTTTTTACACGCTAGCCTATACTCACGCCGCGACATGTACAAGTAGGGGCTTGGAGCTGTTTTAAGGGTTGGCCTGTGCTCGGTCAACGCACGCTTTTTAGGCCAAATGTCCCCGGAGGTGCGCCGTACTCGCCGGAATCCGGCAAAATTCGTCGCATTCAGGCCTCCTCCGTCGTCTTCGACCGCACACGTATACCTCCCATGAGCTCCTGACCCAATTCCCCTACTTTTCCCTCTCGATTTTTTACTACAGCCGTCCTTGGGGCCTTCCTCGGCCATTTCCACCATTATAGTCCATGTCGAGATCATGTGCGGCCTCGGGCAAAGAGCAGCGGTGTTGGGCGTGGCCTCAGGGGGAGCAGGCGGCCTCGGGGGGAGTGGGCGGCCTTGGGCGGGAGTGGTGGCGTGGCCTTGGGTAGGGAGCGGTGGCGTGGCCTCGGCGGGAGCGGCGGTGCGGTCGGGTCGGTGAGGATATGTACGAGGAAGAAGATGACCGGAAAAAAAAGAAATATTATGTTTTACGGGTTGAGTTTACGGGAACTGTTATACGGCAATACTCTTCAACCCGTAAAACAAAAATATCGTTCCCCTTACTCACATTTTAAGGGCCGGCTTTCTAAGGGGACTGTTAGTCTTGCTTAAGATCGTTCCCTTGTAGTAACAGTCCAATTCATAGCAGCTGTCGAACTAACCGGTATGGTAGCCACCGCGCAAGTCATCCGTGTTTCTCTCTCCTAGGGTTAGGCGACTCCATGGCGATCGTTCTCCCCTAGGGCTAGAATCCATCTTTGAGTCATCCTCGTGGGGGCGATCTCTCCTTTGTGTCCTTCTACTCTGCCGATGTGCCCTAGAAGACTCCTTCCTGCATTGTTGCACGGACTCGGGGCAATAAAGGGGTTCTCCTAGATTGCTTCCCTCCCTTGGCCGGCTGCGCAATCGGGCGGGTCATCGATGACGGGCCCAACACAGGTGAACAGCCGTGACAAGGCGGTGGTGGCGGCTCCCTTGGTGGGGGCCAACGGATCAATGGGATCTACGGGGTTGCCTGGTGTTACTTCCCCTCAAGCGGTGGTTCCCGAATCTGATGACGGTGTGTCAGAGATCATGGGTTGTCTTTGCCTCATGGCTGCAAAGGCGGTTGTCGTGGTTTCGGAGGATAGTGTTGAGGACGCCCCTGTCCATTCTCCATGGGCGCTTATGGGGAAGGTGTTGTCCCCTACCACATTGCACATCGGTACGATTGTGTCTGCCCTCTAGCCGGCTTGGGGCAATCCGCGGGGTCTAGTTCTTAATCCTGCCGATGATAACCGATTTGTGGCAGAATTTGGCTCGAAGACTGACAAGGATCGTGTGGTACACGACCCTCCTTGGGTCGTTGGTAAGCACGTGGTGCTCCTGTGAGACTTTGACATTGATCTTAAACCCAGGGACATGGTTTTCAATGGTATGAAGATATGGGCGAGGATCATTAATTTGCCGTTTGGATACATGAATAAGAAGGCTGGTACTGCTATTGCTGGATCCATTGGCTTAGAAGGGACTATTCCGATTGTGGACTGTGATGCTACTGGCAGGTGCTAGGGTAGCTACATGCGTGTCCAGGTTGAGGTGGATATTGACAAGCCATTGGGGCGGGGCGTCATAGTGTTCTCCCAACGCCGGAATGCGACGGACTGGTTTGAGGTCCAGTATGAGAACCTTCCCCACTATTGTTTTTCATGTGGGATCATTGGTCACTCCTCAATTGAATGCAAAGATCCTGGTGAGTGTGATGCAATAGGGAAATTACCTTACTCGGCTGCTCGTTTGTGTGCCCCGGACGACAGAAAGAAGAAATCCCAGGGGGCTAACTCATCGAGTGGGTCGGTGTCGGCTGGCCAGGGTTCAGTCCCACCACAAGCTTCCAAACAAAAATCTGGCCAGTCATCAAATAAGGGTGGTGGGGTGGGGTAGCAGAAGAATGCAGATAGTAGAGAGGCTTCATCACCGATCAAGAAATAGCCACGCCCACACATTGTTAATGCCCAGACTGCTAAGAGTCAGGGAAAGGACAAGGGCCCAACTCAGGCGGGTGGGGCTCTAGCTGCGGGAAAGAAACGCAAGTCTCAACAAGTATATCGCCCTAAAGTTCTTACTAAGGCAGAGGGGGTAGACAATTCTCGTGCTCTGGTTGTTCAGCATAGATCAGCTACCCCGGGCATTGATGTAGCGCACATTGTTACAGAGGAAGCGAGCTCTGACTCAAACAAGAAGTTGAAAAAGGGTGACAACGGATCGGCGGATCAGGCGGGAGCTGTGGAGCAGCCCCGCCAGACGCAATGATCGCTTTATGCTGGAACTATCGCGGCTTGGGGACGGACGCGACAGTTGGCAAGCATTGCTTTTTAGTGAAAGCTCATTGTCCCGTCCTCCTCTTTCTTTCCAAAACAAAGATGAGGGAATCCAGAGTTCGGAGCTTCATGTGGTCTTTGGGATACTCTGGATGTTTTGCTGTTAGCAGCATTGGCCTAAGTGGTGGCTTAGGCTTGTTCTGGTTATCGTCATTGTCTGTCACTATCAGTGGTTTTAGCAACCGATGCATTGACACTAAAATCTCTTCGGAGGAGCAGAATGGCGAATGACCTTTGTGTACGAGGAACCAAGACGAGAGCTTCAACATGAGTTTTGGAATCATCTCTGTTCTTTGAGAGCGAGTTGGGATGGTCCTTGGATGTGTTGTGGGGATTTCAACGCGGTTCTCAGCCAAGATGAACACATTGGCCCTCGTGATAGGACTGAATCACAGATTGCAGCATTCCAGGATTGCTTACAAGATTGTGGCCTAATGGATTTGGGTTTCGAAGGACCTAAGTTCACTTGGTCGAATAGACAAGATGCTGAAACTTTTGTCATGGTGTGGCTAGATCGAGCAGTGGCAAACGCTAGTTTTTCACAGCTCTTTGAGAACTGCACCGTGGATAACTTGATCACCACGTCGTCGGACCATTATGCGGTGTTGGTCAACATCGGTCAGGATCCACGTCGCATGGTGAGGCGTCATGTTTCATCTTTGTTCCGATATGAGGCCTTCTGGAGATGGGCTCCTGATTACAAAGATACTCTCGAGGCGGCATGGGCCTCAAGCGGAGAGGGTCCGTATTACCTCTAGTCTACATGGGCCAAGCTGAACCGTATGGCACCGACGCTTAAAGACTGGAGCCAGGCCACTTTTAGTTCAGCGAAGAGAAAGATCAGACGATTGGAGCAGAAGTTGTTATTTTTGCGTGGCCAATCGGTGTTTGATGAGTCACTAAAGGAGGAATGTGAGATTGAACACCAACTATGTGAGCTGTTTGAATGTGAGGAGATCATGGCCAAACAACGGTCGAGGGTGGAGTGGCTCCGTGAAGGGGACCGCAACACGGTGTTCTTCCATGCTAAAGCCTCAGCTCTTAAACGAACAAATAATATTTGTACCCTTATGCGAGCAGATGGTTCAAAGTGTGAGTCTCAGGGTGAGATAAAAGGTATGGTTCATGGTTTTTATGAACAATTTTTTCCTCTGAACCGTGTAACTCAATTGATACAGTTTTGGATGCTATTCCTGTTAAAGTCACTGCTGAGATGAATGCAGATTTGTGTAAGGCGTACTCTGATGAGGAGATTGAAACTGCTTTGTTTCAGATGGGCCCAACAAAGGCGCCAGGCCCAGATGGCTTTCCGGCGCTTTTTTACCAGACCAATTGGGAGTTCTTTAAAACAGAAATTTGTGATGCTATAAGGAGCTTACTGTATGGAGGGGATATTCCAGAAGGTCTTTGTGATTCTATTATTGTGCTTATTCCCAAGGTTGCCAAGCTCCGCCCTATTTGCTTGTGCAACGTCCTCTACAAGATAGCGTCCAAGGTCTTGGCAAATAGACTGAAAGTGAATTTACCTGAGGTGATCTCGGAGCAGCAGAGTGCATTTGTGCCGGGGAGGTTGATCACAGACAATGCTTTGATTGCCTATGAGTGTTTGCATACTATTCGAAATCAGAATTCTAAAAAACCCTTCTTTGCGCTAAAGATTGATATGACGAAAGCGTATGACAGGGTGGAATGGAGTTATCTTCATGGATGTTTATGCAAACTTGGTTTCGATCCAGCTTGGATACAATCGGTGATGAGGTGCGTTACTTGTGTACGCTACGCTGTCTATCTTAATGGCGAGCTCACAGAACCAGTTATTCCATCTAGAGGAATTTGTCAGGGAGATCCTATCAGTCCTTACCTGTTTCTTCTCTGCACGGAGGGTTTGTCATGTCTATTGCAACAAAAGGAGGGTCAAGGTGAGCTCCAAGGTATCCGCAATGGTAGACTCGGCCCCCCTATATCCCATTTACTATTTGCAGATGACAACATCTTCTTTGCAAGGAGTGACAGCAGGAGTGTGGAAGCTCTTAAGAGTACTCTCCGGGTTTATTGTCAAGGTTCTAGCCAGAAAATAAATCTTGAGAAGTCATCAGTATTTTTGGTCACCAGTGTCCTGACCAAGTGAAAGAGGGTGTTAAGAGAAAATTAGAGGTGCAAAGTGAAGTGCTCAGTGACTTCTATCTTGGGATGCCGACTTCGGTTGGATGCTCCCCTACTGCCACCTTTAACTTCTTGTATGATAAGTTGTGGAAGTACATCAATGGTTTATCTGGTTGACCACTGTCTAGGTCCGGCAACGAGACCCTTCTCAAGGCAGTGATACAAGCTATTTTGACCTTTATCATGAGTTGTTTTATGCTTCCCATTATCACATGTGATAAGATGAGATCCGTGATTGCAAACCGCTGGTGGGGGCCTGAAAATGGTAAGAGGAAAATCCACTGGAAATCGTGGGACTGGCTGTCAATGCCTAAAGCTCTTGGCGAAATGGGTTTTCACAATCTGGGTCTGTTCAACAAAGCAATGCTTCCCAGGAAAGTGTGGCGTCTGCTGACTATCCCGGAGTCCCTCTGTGCGAGGGCTTTGAAGGGGAGATACTTTCCTGACTCTGATTTTTGGCATGCTCCAAAGCCAAGATCGGCGTCGTATACATGGAGGAGTTTGTTACATGGGAGAGACCTACTCCACCAAGGCGTTCGCTGGGGTGTCGGTAATGGCAAGTCAATCAAAATTCTTGGGGATAATTGGGTGTCGAGGTTTCCACTAGATAAACTCGTGACTCAATCCCCAATACTGAACCTGGCAACTATCAATTGTCTGATGAATGAGGAGTCTACCTCGTGGAATCAAGAGAATGTCCATGCTTTCTTTGCACCGGCGATTGCAGAGAAAATCCTTCAAACTCCGATCTCTAGGCATGCCGGCGACGACTTCGTGTGTTGGTAGTTCACTCGACATGGCACATACACGGTCCGCTCGGGATATAACCTGGCACGATCAGAGAAGTTCGTTCAAACCAGAAGCAAAGGGGGGGCCTTAGCTCAAACTGGTTGTCAAATGAAAAGCAATGGAAAGCGATTTGGCGGATCAAAGCTCCGGGTAAAATGAAGATCCACTTGTGGCGCTTCGCCCAGGACTGCCTTCCTAGTGGGGTTCAACTACGGAAGCGACAAATCCCGGATACGGTCCATGTGTGTTCTGTGGCAGGCTAGAGGGAATTGACCATGCCCTGCTAACTTGCCAGTTTGCCCGTGTTGTGTGGCGCGAAGTGAAGCAGGTTGCCCATCTCCGACTCGATCGCAAGAACTTCGCCTCCAATCGATAGTGGTTGTTTGACTTCCTTGAGCGGTCTAATGAGTTCCAGGCTACTACCTTGGCAGTATGTTTCTGGCACATCTGGGAAGCGAGAAACGAAACCCACAATTCAACGATGAAGTTGAATCCTTCTCGGACTAGCAGGAAAATTATTGCCTATATCGAGTTGATCAAGGAGAATCTGTTTCCCCCATCTCCTGCACCAGGGTGTGGCTCCAGCAAGCCTACGCCAAAGTGGAGCCCACCGCCGTCGGGAGTGGTCCTTCTCAACTCGGACGCTGCTCTCTTCAAAGCTGAAGGACGCATGGGATTTGGCGTGGTGGCACGCGATCATCGGGGCACCTATCTGGCTGCTTGTCGACAACACGCCCAAGGTCTGCGTTCACTAGATAAGTTATTCAGGGATGCCCTCTGACGTTGGGAACTCACCAATTGGCACATTTCGGTTTCTCTTCGATCGGGTGTGGAAGAGGATGAATATTGCTTCGGGGAGACCCCTTTCCCGAAAGGGCAAGGAGATTTTTATGAAATCTGTTATTCAGGCGATACCCACATATATCATGAGTTGTTTTCAACTTCCTATTGCGATCTGCACTGATATGCGCAAAGCGATTGCAGATTTCTGGTGGGGTGTAGTTGAAGGGAAGAAGAAGATGCATTGGAAAGCGTGGGAAAGTCTGGCTACCCCAAAATCCTTGGGAGGCATGGGATTTCGAGACCTAATGCTCTTCAATCGGGCAATGTTGGGCCATCAAGCTTGGAAGTTGTTGACGGATCCGGGCTCTTTTTGTGCGAGGGTTTTAAAGGGAAGGTACTTCCCTGATGGTGATTTTCGGAATGCGCCCCGGCCACGCACGTCCTCGTTCACCTGGCGCAGCATCCTTGTTGGCAGGGATATTCTTCAACAGGGGGTGAGATGGGGCATTGGGAATGGCTGTAACACCAAGATACTCATGGACAATTGGATTCCGGGGGTGTCACCGGATCGGCTCTCAACGTTGGTGCCGCTCCCTCCAAATGCTACTGTTGATTTTCTTTTAAACAGTGAGTCCGGGAGCTGGGATGAGGATTTGGTTCGTCACTTCTTTGAAGACGGTATCGCCTCTCTCATTCTGCGAGTTCCCCTGAGCCGGTTTGGGGGTGATGACTTTGCTTCCTGGCCTTTTGCTCGCTTTGGCACGTATACGGTGCGCTCGGCGTACAACATGGCAAGGGAGAAGCAGCTGATCGATCGGAGGAGTGCCTCCGGTTGTGGTCTACAGGCTGACCCAGCTGATGAATCGGAGAGCTGGAAAAACCTCTGGAAAATCAAGGCCCCGGGAAAGATGCTAATCACACTGTGGCGATTGGCTCATGATTGTCTCCCATCTGGCTTCCAGCTCTGCCGGCGTCATATTCCTGCTTCGGACGCCTGTGTTTTCTGTCACAGGGAGGAGCGAGTGGAGCATACAGTGTTGTTTTGCCCATACGCCTATAGGGTGTGGAGAGGAGTCAAAACAGTCTACCCTGTCCATCTTCGCCGCAAAGAGTTCACGAATATCAAGGTTTGGTTGTTCGACTTCTTGGCAAGAGCGGATGACCGCGAGATGGTCACTCTGGCGGTGACGGTTTGGCACCTTTGGAGCTCACGTAATGAGGTTCGTAATGGTGAGCAGCAGAAACAACCGCATAGCTTGGTTATGCAGATTAATTCATACATTGCGATGATCTTGCAGCATCTTTTCTTGCCTCCCACTGTCCGTGAGCGTGTACCTCCATCGTCCCAGCAATGGAGTCCGCAGCAGGATTGTGTGGTTGTTATCAATGTAGATGCTGCTTTGTTCTCTTCTACAGCTCGGATGGGGGTCGGCGTCGTAATCAGGAACCACAACGGAATTTTCTTGTCTGCTTACAATCAGGTACGCGATGAGGTTACCTCGCCAGAAATTGCAGAAGCACTAGCCGTCAGGAGTGCAATCTCCCTTGCTCGAGATGAAGGCTGGGACAAGATCATTGTGTTGTCAGATTGCCTTTCTGTCATCCAGAGGATCACTTCTCATGTTCGAGATCGCTCCTTGGTTGGAGTAATCGTTGAGGATATCAAGAATCTGGTTGTTCCGTTCGTATCGGCTTCGTTTTGACACGTTAATTGTTTATGTAATAATTCAGCTCATAGTTTGGCTCGTAGAGCAGAACTCTCTGGTAGTGTCTCGTTTTTATCTTGTCCGGAATTTATCCGGAATAAACTGTGTATTGATGTGTTCTAATCAATAAAGAGCTGAATTCCCTAAAAGAAAAAAGGTCTGCGTTCACTAGAGGAGGCGGAGGTTGTGGCTCTCCAACGATCTGTCACGTTAGCTCAAGAGTAAGGCTTTGAAAAGGTTATTTTTGCCTCGGATTGCCTCCCCTTAATCAATCGACTCAATTCTGAGGTGATGGACCGATCTTTGGCTGGGATCCTGATTAGTGGTATCAAGGCTGCTTTGGCGACCTTCTCTTCAGTTTCTTTTATCCATGTGAGTCGTACTCTGAATGTTCCAGCGCACACTCTTGCTATGTCTTGTAATAGTTGTCACTCTAGCGAAGTTTTTCATTCTGTTCCAGATTGTATCCGGAGAACTCTGTGTATTGGCGCTGTTTCTGTCAAAATAAAAAAAGCAGTCCAATTCGTAAAGCACGTCCAGTTCCACCTTCACCCGGTTATGTGTTGCGTACGATCGACGAGCCGTTCCTGCACATTGTCGGTCGGTTTCCGTCACGCGCAGTCAGGCTTGACCGAACCATCTCCGGCTCCGGTTCGTGTTTGCCCACCCGATAAAAGGCACTCCTCGCCGCCGCAAGATCGACCATCAATCACGCCCAGGCAGATCACACGCACACGTCCCGGAGCCCAAGCAGAAACCCCCCTACGTGTTCGGTCTAGCCATGGCGCATCACGGCTCGGCGACGACGCAGAAGCGCAAGTGCCCCGAGGAGGAGACGGCCGGAATGTGCGCCAACGGATGCGGCTTCTTCGGCGACGCAGCGACCGGCGGCTTGTGCTCCAAGTGCTACAAGGAGCACGTCGTCGCCGCCACATCTGACACCACGGCTGAGACAAGCGTCTTCGTCCCTGCGGCAGTTCCCACCGCGCCACCGGAGAAGAAGGCCCAGACGATCGTCTCCGTCGCGTCCTCTGATGGTGCGGCTGAAGCCTCCGTGAAGCCACCGACGGCGGCGACGAACCGGTGCGCGACGTGCCGCAAGAAGGTAGGCATTCTGGGGTTCCGCTGCAGGTGCGAGGGCACCTTCTGCAGCGTGCACCGCTACTCCGACAAGCACGACTGCGGCTTCGACTACAAGACCGCCGGCCGGGAGAAGATCGCCAAGCACAACCCGGTCGTTGTTGCCGACAAGATCGATACCAGGATCTGAAGCCGACAAAGATCACTAGATGCAATTTAGATCTTGAGGATACAACGATGCTCTATGTATTTTGCTCGTAGAATCCGTTCAGAACAGTTTGTAATCGTTCCAGAGGATATCATCGATGTTCTTTGTACTTTCCTGGTCCGGAACGTGTAATGTTAAGCTGGAGATGGAATTTTATTTGGATGTAACTCGTCCATGCATGTGTTACCTGCATCTAAATGTTCTTATTTACTTTCTGAAATTTTGACTATTATTATGTATCTGCTGCAGCTGCTGTTAAGCTCAAGGAAAATTGCTTGAGGCGACACTGAAAATAAAGATGATGATTTTTTTTTAATTAAAAAAAAAGTGCAGGAGCCTACACAGTTCTAGCCTTCCAGGGGAGCAAAGTGCTGTGGTGGAAAGCAATGTAGCGGCCGTACCTGTAAACGGTGTTGCCCCAGCAGATGCAAACCCGGCAATGGTTGCCATGGGCTGTTAATTTTCGCTGCTCAAATCACTTGAGCGTCCATGAAGGATGACAGCTTATACAGGGTAACAGGTTGCAGAATACTGCTGTCGTTAAAGGCTTTCAAGATTCTGCTAGTAGGTTCAGTTTGCTATGTAGGTTGCGGAAAGTTGCAAGTCTGAGATGATTCATGATTCAGCTAGGGACTTTTTCTTTTCTTTTCTTTTCTTTTGTACACTAGTATTTTCGTTTTTTTGTTGGGCATGGTGGTTTTGATTGGTAGCATAGAGCTCGGTTCCTTTGTAGCCAGATGTTCTGTTTTCTGAAATGGCATTAGGAATTCTACCTAGGTACCGGTTTCAGATCCGTAAGGCTTTTGAAACCAAGGATAATGATATGTGGTTTCTACTACGTAGTTCTGTCATGCTGTCTTAACACACACCGATCTGTTTGGTATTGGCCTCAGATGAAGTTCTGTGGCAATGCAAAGATAGCAGAGAAAACACGCCGGTAGTTTATCACATTTAGCTTGGCAGATAAGATTAGTGATTACTGGAGATTTCGGATTGTTGCCTTTGTAACTGCAACTAGCTACAGGGACTGGAATGATGAGAAGAAAAGGGAATACTTCTTTTTAACTAGAGGACACAGTATGAGTAGAAAGGAAAAAAATACAGCGAGGGAGCACACACATTTTTATCATCGTTGCATTTTCCGTTGTGCAAGTTGAAGCGAACAATATGCTGCAAGAGCGAAGCCTGCCAAAACTACCCAATTTTTCTACACATACATATGAACTTACATGCATAAGACTACAAGAGTTTATTGCCATGTTGAATCGACAGTCTTGCCAGCACACTCCATCACGTATGACATGATGCCTTCAGGTTCTCACAGTTACCGGAAGGGTACATTATTCTGTGAGTATTATTCATCCTGCAGAAGAGTTGTGGTAACCCAAGCACACGAAGCTAAATAGTGACAAATAGCACATTTAAAACAAATTGTTTCCACCAGTTATATTAGCCCGTAAGATCCAGAGAACAAAGGTCAAATTGCAAGAACTGTGATTCGACACCGGTATTGATCGCAGACCATAACCAGTTTTTAGATTCCAGTGAATGAAGTTTGACACCAAATGCAGATAACAATCCAAACAGTGACCTAAAGCTAGCAAGATTCAAAGATTGAAAAGAAGCATACCACAGAACACGTGTGATTAAGATGGCAAGTTAAAATAATAACAAAGGAGCATCATGCTAGTGTGTTAGTTGCAAACCATTTTGACACTGATGCAGTCTTAAGCAAATCTTCAGACTGGTGATACAACAGCTACGTGTTCAGATAACAATCTAAGCAATGGCCTAAACCTTGGAGGATGGAAGATTGAAACCAAGCATAATGCTGGTGGTACAGCAATTTGACAAGACTGTATTAATTGCAGATAATTTTGACACCCATGATTTAACATGAGTAAAAAGAAAGAGGATACGGTGAGGGAACATACACATATTTAACGTCCTTGCATTTTCCCTTTTGCAAGTTGAAATGAACAATATGCTGCAAGAGCGAAGCCTGACAAACTACTGAACTTTCTGCATTAACGCATATACAAGCACATGAGTTCATTGGCACGCTGAATCGACAGTCTTGCCAGCACACTCCATCACGTACGACATGATGCCTTTAGGGTACGTTATTCCGTGGGAAGTAATATCAATCAAGAGTTGTGATAACTTGAACACGCAAAGATGAATAGTGGCAAATAGCACATCAAACAAACCTAAAATGTTCTCATCATTTACAGTAGCATGTACATGCAACAACGACAGAACAAAGGTCAAATTGTAAAACTGTAATACTGAACCTGACTGATGAACGCAGAGACACAGAAAATAAGCGGTCCTTCGACACCAATGCCAAGATTCAGACTCATGATAGTTACGGATTCCAGTGGATGAAGCTCGACACCAAAATTCAGATAACAATCGAAACAAAATTCAGATAACAGTCCAAGCAGTGACCTAAAGCATGCAAGATTCGAAGTTTGAAAATAAGCATAGCACAGAACACCCGTTATTAAGATGCATTTATGCATGGAACAAACGTGCAGGCAATATACTCACTGCTCATGAGCCTGTAAGTTGCAACAATCACAGAGAAGCATCATGCTAGATTGCTGGTGAGGTGTAGCAATTTGATAACCTGTGTTAGTTGGAGACCAATTTGGCACTGATGCAGTCTAAAGCCAATCTTCAGACCAGTGATACCACAGCAATGTATTCTGTGGAAATTTGACCAGAATTCAGATAACAATCTAAGCAATGGACTAAACCTTGAACCGATAATCACAAAACATGTCTTTTCGATACAGTTCTCTTGGTGTATCACAAACGTGCAGGCATTTAACTCATATAAGCACCAAATCAAGTACGTATCCAGCAACCCGAACCAAGTATGCAGCAACACCAAATCCGTTCAATAATCCATATGCAACAGATTACAGGCCATCTACCCCAACCAACGAAAACCTATCAACCCTAAGTATCCAACAGTCGAAGGGATCTGAGGGATCAGCCTCCGAAGCCGTACAGGGTGCGGCCCTGGCGCTTGAGCGCGTAGACAACGTCCATGGCGGTGACGGTCTTGCGGCGGGCGTGCTCGGTGTAGGTGACGGCGTCGCGGATGACGTTCTCGAGGAAGATCTTGAGGACGCCGCGGGTCTCCTCGTAGATGAGCCCCGAGATGCGCTTCACGCCGCCCCTCCTTGCCAGCCTCCGGATCGCCGGCTTGGTGATGCCCTGGATGTTGTCGCGCAGGACCTTCCTGTGGCGCTTGGCGCCGCCCTTGCCGAGTCCCTTGCCTCCCTTGCCGCGGCCCGACATTGCTTGCTGCCGATGAGAGGAGCTCGGAGACGATGAGGTGGGGATTTGGGGAATTTTTTTCTTTTTTTTTTTTTTTTTTTTTTTTTTGGGGGGAATTTTTTTCTTGGTGAGGAAAATAGTGCGGGGTTATTTGATAGCAGTTCGGGGTGTGCGGGTTATTTATGCCAGCGGGAGGGCGCGTTGGTGGAAATGGAGCTGCGGGTTCGTGCGTTCGATTTGATATTGACGGGCGGGATTCGGAGGGCGTGGAAAGAAGAAGGACCGATCCATCGGGTTGTAAACCGAGCTACCTGATTGGTTCGCTGAGGCGAGGCTGGATTGATGATGTGGCAGTAATGTCACTTCTCAATTCGAAATTAATTGTTACCACAGATCAAATTCCTCGAGTTGGAGTTTTTTTTTATTCCCTCCTATCTAAATTAATGGACTCAAATTTATCTAAATTTAGATGTATCAAACACTAAAATAGGATTGGTACATATAAATCTAGACAAGTCTTCGTCCACTAATTTGGATCCAAGGGGGTATTATTATCTATAACTAGAAAACATATCCGTGCGTTGTACCGAGAGAGAAACACGTTAATATCGACTTGTTTTCGGCACATCCATAGTGTACGTCACGGTTAGATGTGTTATCGCTATCTCCTCTTCCTCTCGCCTTCACTTTAGCTAGGCCATCCATTATAGGTGCGTTAATAGAGCCGTGCGCCCACCTCGGCTAGCTAGCTCACCTCTATCTGCAAAGGCTTCCACCTCCTTGGTATAGAGAAATAGATGAAATAGGGACATTGTGTTTTGGCTCAAGAGTCTAGATGTACCCATTATAAATACCGGTGGCAAATTAAGTTGTGGCATATCAAATAGTAAGGAAAAAATCTTAAAAATTACAATAATGCAGTACACATCCCAATGAATTGGAGAATTATTGCATCCAAAAGTTCTAGTCCATTGAAAATGACTGATTTTCTCAATTACCATAGCATCCAATGTTTTCATTCTATTTAAAAATTCTTGGAAACGGGCCATTCATGTTTGCAAAATGTAAAAAGTACTTAAAATCTGGAGGCACCTTGTAGCAGTAAAATGCACCATTGTGGAGATAGAAAACATGCCATGTTAGTCTACCAAAGAATTTAAGAACATAAAAGCATCAAGGTTGACTCAGATAATGCACCTGGTAATTAGGGATATTAAAACTGGTACAAATTGGAAGCCTCCCACGGCCTCCATGTTTTGGTTCGCCGGATCATGTTCTAGGAGCAGTTCAGCCGTTTGATTTTCTGTGAGCACCGCAGCGACCCAAACGCCCCGAGAGCAGCTACTCTCGTCATCAAATCAGAGGCTTTTGGTTGATTGAGCCCTCCACCCAGCACAAAGCCCAAAGCTCACTAGAAAGTCCATTTGCAATCGCTGACCCTGATTGCCTTTTCCCCTTGTGACCCACAGACGAATGTCGACGGCGGCCACCATCTTCCAAGGCATCTTGCAGATGTGCCGGAGTTGGGCATGCCGCCTCACTCCCTTCCATTCCCGTGCACTCCGCCACCAGCAACGCTGCCACGCTGGGAATGCCATATTCCCCTAGAGCCACAATGAGCATCATGGGCCCTGTTACAATCACCTGGCGCTGTGTGGCCACCAATGCCATCCTGAATCCCTGATCCGCTGGTTTGTAGAATAAGGCGGGGATGGGTGTCTTCCTTGGACAGCACAGTCGGGTTTGAGACTTGATGCCTTTCATGTCTTCAACTACTTCCTTCACGTGATTTAATTCTAGGATAAATTTTGTTTACTTTTCAATTTTATTGGTATCAGACACTTGCACTGAGAGACTGAGTATGAAACAGACGACTTGAATCTTCAAATGGTTAGTTCTGTGCTAGCGGATGCCGCCTTTGTTCTGTGTACTTTTGTGCTACACTGGTCCAACAATTATTTTTTATTCCATATTAGTATCATGTCATATCTTCACGATTCAAATATTTTAAGGTTCAACCTTTGGGGAACTTAAAAATGCTACTTTTTGGAAATTAGACAAAGATTATTAATTTGGTACATGCACTACGCTATATAGTTTAGGTTTTCAGCCAGGTAATAATAAACAAAATAGTTGTTATTTTGCACGGTATATTGATCTCTACTAGCCCTAAACCGTATTAACCAATGCTACCATCAACTATTTTATGCGGGATTATTATGAGTGTTTTCAGTCTAATGTTTCCAGGACTGCTACACTTCACAAATTTTAAAGGGCACTATGATAAATCTGAAGCTCTATCATGAACTAGGCGCTTTTAGCCGATCGCGCTCCAAGCCATTTCTGACCATCCGATCTGCAAGTTCACGTGATGGGCCAAAAGTGTCTAAGGACAACTACTCTAGAATATAAATTGTTCCAATGTTGTTAATTGAGTCTAAATGCACGCTAAAAATCATCTGGATAAGAACAATACAGGAAAGTCACTCCAAGTCAAATATCATCCATTTGGCCCATTTAAATGGTACAAAAATATTGATTACTTCCCAACATCCATTTGAATTTCCATCGGTCTATATTTGTATTGCATATAATATCTTATCTTTCATGTTTCACCTGTCCAAATTGTTATACATGTTCCTACCATTCATTAAAGAATTGGACGGGTGCAGCAACGCGCGCCTACATGATCTAGTATAATATATTACACAACATGCTTTTAAACGCGGCATAATATATTACACAACATGCTTTTAAACGTGGCCTTGTACTACATAATTATAAGCATGTCTGAAGCACTGAACAAAATATGTCGTCATGATTATGGATCCTTCATGATATATCTAAAATATTTTATAAGAGAAGGAACAGAGGAAGTAGGAATCAAGGAGAAGGGCCGTCCATAGATGACGTAGAGATATGAGATAAATGTGTGATGCTTGTACTGCAACCTGGCTCTGGCCGGCCGTCGCTCGCGAGTCCGCGTACCTCTACCTCGTCACGGACGTCCTAGTTGTAGGTCATCTCCATCCTCCAAACTCAAGCTCCTCCAAACTCAAGCTCGCCCCGCACATATGGTTCCTTGCATCGCTCTGGTCGGTCTTCGCTCGCGTTCGCGTACCTCTACCTCCTCACGGACGTCCTCGACATGGGTTGTCTCCATCCTCCTAGCTCAAGCTCGCCCCATACATTTAGGGCGTGTTTGGTAGCCTGTATGTAATTTCTGGCCCGGTCGGACAGTGTTGCGGAGGGCACTGCCGCACTCATCCGTCCTATCGGCTAACTTGTGCAAGTTGTTTGATAGCCTGCAGTTGTGGTCGGTGTACCAGTTGAAAAAATCGGACCATGTTATTTGGTTTCCTGTACGTAGGGCTTTAGGCCCATGTCATGCACTTCCCCTTGTTTGGTTGACATAGAAATCAAGGTGTGGTCACCTTGCACTTCCTTATGGTGATCTTACCATGTCCGGATTGACAAAGAGGAAGACCACAAAAGAACACAAGCTAAAGGGGATGAACAACAAAGAGGCAAGAACAACACAATTCGGAACAACAGGATCACAAGCCTGACCCCCACAAGCATGAACAACACAATTCGGAACAACAGAAGCACAAGTTTGATCCCACCACAACCATGAACAACACAATTCAGAACAATAGAAGCACAAGTATGATCACCACAAGCATGAGCAACACAAGCATGAACAACACAAGTAAAAGGTGATCACAGTAGAACATGACCAAATAAACACCCTTAGCAGAAATAGCACAAGTACGAATTAGTCAACCATCACAAATTTCTTGATCTTCTTCAGTTTATCCTTGTTAGCGTCATTGGCTTTGAACAATTCATAGAGAGCGTACTCTATTTTCTCTTTTCCTCCTTCAAGATCGTCCGGTCCTCATCCCATTGTTTTTGCTTCTCTTTGATTACATCAGCCTGGGATTTCTGCATGTTCTTCAGCATATTAACCACATTCCTCAACGCTTCAGTCTGCTTGGAAATTATCTCCTAAGATCTCTCATTGCTATCATTCAACCTAGACAAGTTCTCCTCCAACGCCTTCTTCTCTATTTCTTCGATGAATTTCTTCACATCAACTAGCAGAGTTGAGTACTTTTTGTCAAGCTTGTCCTTCTCATCAGACAGCTGCTTCACCAGCTTGGTATTCTCAACCTTCTCGTCAATTTTTGCACCGCTTGTATCATCATACATCCCCCATAGATTTGCAAGTGCATTCTTCATAGAATATGGCCATTCATTGTCCACCAAGCAACGAACCCATAGTTTTGGACCTCATGCATGTCATAAATTTGTTGGCACAGACCTACTGCTTGCTAGACAAGTGAATGGCCATACAAAGAGCTTAGCACTTACATTCTAAACTTGGCACAGGTAGAATCTATGGCCTGTGTTGGTTCCTTCAAATGCAACACGCCTAACAGGCTCAAGTTTGTGGACGCGGTAGAGCTCGGGACAATCTTTCACTATGCCGCGGAAGCTAGGATCTTCGTACGAGTCAGGAGCATCCATGTCCGTGATGTCCTAGCACACCAAATCCAGTTCATCTGATTGTAAATCGAGGATCTGTAATTCGCTAACAAACACTAACCCTATGAAAGAATTGGGGGAAAGTGGACTTACCCCTAGATACGATTGGTAGGAGCTCTCGCGTCATTCCAGCTTGGCATGGCCGCCGCCCTGCCGGTTTTGTTTTGCCATGGGCATCATCGTTGTCGCTGTCGGTGGCCGGATTTGACCGGGGAAAGGAGAAGGGGAAAAAGGTGGATCTAGTTTAGGCGGTGAGCGGGTAGAGTGTGTCTCGGTGAAAGGTGAGGGAAAGGATCCCGCCCCTTTTCTAGGCCAGCGGGAATCTCCCGCCTGCGCCATCGTCGGCCGATCTCATGCACGGGAGCGCCGGTTTTGCATCCAGCACGCGCAAGACGAGGGTGGCTTGCTGGAAATAGCCGATTCGAGCGTAGCACCTGGCAGTGGCGGATCCAGGATTTTACACTAGGGTGGGGCAACTAATTTTTTCCCATAGTATCAAAAATATAACAAGGACAATGTACATGTATTAAGCATACTATATATAAAGGCACGTCAGAAATAGATTTATAAAGTCTCACAAGTAGCATAAATTCAATTATTATATGTCAAATTTGCACATAGAAATATAACATACCGTAGCTATTTTAAAGACCACTACAATACTACTATTTCTTCTTATTCTTCTCGGGATAACATTTTCTCATGGCCATGAAAGTCTCAACTATCTCATCATCGTTTATCTTGACAAAAGTATCCCGCTCAATGAATGTGACTAGACAATCATCCAAAAGACCATCACCCATCTTATTCCTCAACTTATACTTCACTAAATTCATTGCAGAGAACGCTCTTTCAACACTTGTTGTTGCATCCGGTAGAAGCAGTACCAATTTGAGAAGATAGTAGACCAGATCATGAAGAATTTGTCTCTTTGTTTCAATAAGTTTGACCGATAGCTCAACAAGATTCTTTAGACCTTTGAAGTTTTCATCTTTTCTCATGTCATCAATGTAGTTAACAAGTTGTGTCTCAAGTCTTATCAGATCAACCTTGAATATATTGGTAGGCTAAAATTCAGCAAGTATGTGTACCTTTCTGCATCAAAAGAAGCAAATGAGTTGACAGGATTCAAGACTACCATACAACCAAGTAACTCCATGTTGACCTCATCAAATCGATTGTCAAGATCTTGACTAATTTTATCAATGACACCATTGTATACTTCTCTACTGAAATGATCATCATTTGTTTGATCTAAAGAAAACCGTGTTGATCTCCCATAAGGAACATAATTACCATATGGTGAAAGAACTTGTATGCCATGCTCATTGCAAAATGAAATCACCTTTTCATAGAATGAATCCCAACCATCAGACCTCATCTCCTGCATTCTTCTCTTTGCCATACCAACAAGTGAGATAGCACTAACAATATCTTGCTCTCTCCTTTGTAAACACTCGGATAAATCATTTGTGTATCCAAGAATTACAACCATCGATTGCGCTCTAAAAACAAAATCAAATGATTCGAACACTCCAAGCACGACATGTATTTTTTGCCAATCACCCTTTTTCCCAGGATCTTCTCCAAGAATAATGAGCACATCTCGAATTGTGGCATACATACCAATGATGCGCATAATGGTTTTGAAATGAGAGCCCCATCGAGTCTCATCTGGCCTAGCTAACCCCATCTCTTGATTTAATCTGCTGCCAGTTTCTAGTTCACCCACTTCAAGAGATTTCAAGAGGTTAACAGCTCTAAAACCGAAGCAAGTCATGGCGCTTATAAGAGACTCCCACAATACTCATCAAGAGAGAGACTTGAGCAAAAACCAAGAACAATTTTTGTTGTCCTTAGCAATAGCAGGACTAGCTAGAGTTGATGTGCAAAGCAATGAACCTAATAAGCATAAGGTGAATCTTTAATGATCAAAGTTTTTTGTCCTTTAATCTCTCCTTTCATGTTACTAGCTTCGTCATAACCTTGCCCATGGATTTGAGTGGGAGTCAAATGGTGATGACTAAGTAAACCATAAATTGCATCCTTAAGTGACAAAGTAGTATCACCTACATGAACAACTCCAAGGAAATGCTCCTTTGGCCTTCCCACTTTATCTACATAACCCAAGCAAATAGCTAGTTGTTCCTTATGCAATGCACCACTACTCTCATCAGCAGGAATTGCATAATTATCATCACCAAGTTCTTCTATAATTTCTTTCCTCATGTGTATGGCACATCATTCAATAATTTGCTTTTGTATCTCAGGGGAAGTCAAGGTACAATTAACTAGAGCATTTTTCAAAACTATTTTATTCACTTCTTAATTATTTGCTGCAAGCCATTCCATAAGCTTAAGAAAGTTCTCTCTATTGTAAGAATCATCCTTTTCATCATGTCCACGGAATACCAATCCTTGACCCAGGAGAAATCTCAAGCATCTAAGAGAATAAAGCAACATGAGCTTGTAAATACGTAGTTCCTCATGGTTTACCTTCACAATAAGATTATCAACTGCCGTGTTAGGATTCACAAATAAGTTATATATCTCTTGAGCATGATTGTGTACACTTGTTACACCACCCACATGTTTGTCAAGTGCATCATCCCTATTCCAATTTCTCCAACCACCATCAACAAAAACACCGGTACCCTTTTCCCTTGCTTTTTTCTCTTTGAACAAGTAGCATACGAAGCAAAATGGAACATCCTTCTTGATACTATATTCAAGCCAATTATACCTCTCAAACCAAAGAATACTAAACTTCCGATCTTTACCTCCAATATTCCTTGATTCAAACTGATGTGCATATGGTCGGCATGGACCTTTAAGGATGTATGCTCTCCGAACTACATCCTGATCATTAATATTATATCTTGCAATGGGTAATATTTCTCCTAGATCATGTGGAGGATGATTAATATCATACACCTGTGGTGGTGGCAGCGGTGGTGGTGGTGGCGACGATGAGAGTGGTGGTGGCGATGTTGTATCTTTAGGTGGAACTACAGTTTGTTGTTCAGCAGCTGTCGAGGCAGAAGATGCGATATTATTTGCTTCATGCTTCTGAAAAAGTGATGCAATGTCCGAGTTCCTCTTCTTCATGTTTCAGTCGATCTGCAATGCAGAAAAAAGATAGTTGATTTATCAATTTCCTAATTACAGTGAATCAATTTTCTATATCACAGTCAATATAGAACAGTTAGAGAAGAGAAGAGAAAGAGACAAATTTATTTTTCTACTAATGGATTGATAGAACAAAAAAATAAAAGATGATTCAAAGTTATCGCTAATTTTACTCTTCTACTTTGAATAAACTATTCATAATTAAAGTACAACTAGAGAAGAGAAAGAGGCGTGTATCTTAGCTAACACGGTGAAACCTCACCTGATCGATTGATTGATTAGCAGATCAGAAATTGTTGAAGTTTCGGCTATAGACTCTGTATGAACCGAATCAACAATCCAGCAATCAATCAGCAGAGGAGTCTGGCGATAGATTTTATTTTAGGGAGGATTGAATCGAGATCGATCGGGACTCCGGACTCGGCTTGGGCGGATCGTGAAACAGAATTTGTGTCGCCGACGGTTTAACGGAACTAGAGAAATCTTGAAAAACCTACGTGTGTTTTCTTTCCACCGCCTGGGCCAGGCCTACTGATACATTGCAAATGTATCTATAATTTTTGATGTTCCATGCTTGGTTTTATCCACTTTCTTGTGTTTTGTTCCAACTTTGGAGTACTTTTCTTATTATTTCTTGGACTAATCTATTAACAAGAGTCACGGTGCCAGCTGCTTGTTTTCTGTTGTTTTTGGTTCCAGGAAAGTCAGAAAATGAATATTCTCGGAATTGGACGGGACAAAAGCCAAAGTGCCTATTTTTCCAGAAGTGATCAAGTGCCAGAATACGAGACGGAGAAGGGCCAGGGGCCGGCCACACCACCTGGCTGTGCGGCCAGGCTGGGCCCGCACCATGGGGTGGTGTGGTGGCTCCCGGCACCCCCTCGGCCTCTCCTTCCGCCTATATATTGCCCTCGGGACGAAAACCCTAAGAGCCCGATCAAAAATACACGAAAGAGTCTGTAGCCGCCATCATCTCCATCCCTAGATCGGGAGGGATCTGAAGCTCTTCCCGGCACCCTGCCGGAGAGGGGAATTCACCCTGGAGGCCTTCTTCATCACCATGCAAGCCTCCGGTGTGATGCGTGAGTAGTTCATCCTTGGACTACGGATCCATGTAGTAGCTAGATGGCTGGTTCTCCTCCTTTGTGCTTTCATGTTTAGATCTTGTGAGCTCCGTTCATGATCAAGATCATCTATTTGTAATTCTGCATGTTGTGTTTGCGGGGATCCGATGGATATTGAGATGCTATTTCAGATTGATTATTGATTCTACCATGTCTTTGTTATTTGTGATCTTGCATGCTTTCTGTTGTTAGTAGCTATCTTGGCCAAGTATATGCTAGCAACTCCAAGAGTTAGTATTTATGCTCGATAGTGGGTTCATGCCTCTGGTAATCTGGGAAGTGACAGAAATCTCTAAGGTACTAGATGTGCTATTGCTACTAGGGAGAAAACAACAATCCTTTGTTCATAGAACAATCATATTGTTTACTTTACACGCAGTTTGTAAAGCAATAATCTGTTGCTTGCAACTTAATACTGAAGGGGGTTCGGATGATAACCTGAAGGTGGATTATTAGTCATAGATGCAGTTGGATGGCGGTCTATGTATTATGTTGTAATTCCCAATCAAGTCTCAAAGGAGTCAAGATGATTAGTATATGCATGTATTGCTTTCTCGGTGTTTGTCAATTGTCCCGCTGTAATTTGTTCACCCAGCATGTTATCTATCTTAAGGAGAGCCACCTCTAGTGAACTATGGATCCCGGTCCTTTACTTTACATACAATCAACAACCTTTTACTTCTTTGTGTTTACTTTCTGCAAACTTTCACTTCTTTCCATTCGATACGTTTAATCCTTTGTTTTCCGCAAAACACGGTGAGATTGACAACCTCATCGCAAGTTGGGGACAAAGTTCTGTGGTTGTGTTGTGCAGGTCTCCATGTTGCTACTAGCACCGGTAGTGCGCCCTGCCAAAGCTCAGCTAGTAACACCTTTGGGGTGTTTCCTTGCTCCTACTGGTTCGATTAAACCTTGGTTTCATAACTGAGGGAAACTTGCTGCTGTGCTCATCATACCTTCCTCTTGGGGTTCCCAACGAGCTCTACATCAACACCGAGCCATCAAGCATTTTTCTGGCGCCGTTGCCAGGGAGTCAAGGACATCTTCACAAGGGGAGTCCCTCATAACCAATCTCTTTACTTTGTTGTTTTTGTTTTGCTTAGTTTGCTTGTTTTGTTCTTCAAAAACACAAAAAAATTAAGTCTCCTATAGTTATTGGTCTATTATTGCCTTGCTTTGTCATGCTTCCTATCAATGGTTGGTTTCTTTGAAACTGAATCTTATTGGCATGGTGGGTTCATGGAAGAACAAAAATATTATTATAAGGAACACCGCTTGTCACAAAAAGAGAAATACTTATGGGAACAAATTGATAAATTGAATACCATTGCTAGAAACGTGTGCTCTACTTACAATGTTACTTATTGCTTTGATAAATCTTGTTGCTGTAGGAGGTATAAACACCTCCCTTTTCAATGTGAGTATAATGATAATGTTACCATATCTTCTTATGTTAAAGGAAATTATGACTTTTATGATGTGGAACAAATTGAAGAATTTATTGCTTGGAAGGGTGCATTCGAACTAGCTTATTTGCTTGAAAATACTGATGATGCACCTTATAAATATGAGGTTTATGATATACTTCAATTTTGCTTTGATAATTACAAGGAAGAAAATGGCTATATTATTGAATATCTTAATAGATGCTCTCCACCTATGGAAGAGACTAATGCCTTGCAGGAGCCTATGGAAGAAGAAATTGCTGAAACTGGAAGCTCATTGGATGAAAAAGAGGAGGAGAGTGATGATCAAGGGGAGAAAGAATGGATCTACCCATCCCTACCTTCTAATGAAAGTAACTCTTTACCCCTTGCATTATTTGATTGTCCCCCATGCTTACTAAAGGAGGACGAATGTCATGTTCCTGAGGATTCTTTTGAAAATGTTTATAATAAAGCTCTAGTGTTTGTAGATCATGAAAATCATGCTTTATGTGTTAGCTATATTGTTGAGTTTATTCATGAGGCTACTGAAAATTATTATGAGAGAGTAAAATATGGTTGTAGAAGTTTTCATGGTATTGAAACACCTCTCTATGTGCTGAAAGTTTTGAAGTTATTCTCGTTTTATCTTCCTATGCATGTCACTTTGTTCTTTGTGAATTTATTTGCATACGACATTCCTATGCATAGGAAGTGGGTTAGACTTAAATGTGTTTTGAATTTGCTTCTTGATGCTCTTTATATTTTTTATGTGAGCATCTTCTCAAACTATCATGGCTAACTTAAAAGCGTTAAAGAAAAGTACTTATTGGGAGATAACCCAAAAGTTTTAGATGAGTATTGGAAGTTATTACCTATGTAATAACCTCTTCTTATCCTTTTCATTTACCTTTTGTGCCAAGAGTAACCTCTAATGAGAGAGAAGTAATGATTGGGAAAGTTGCTGTCCCGAAACAGATTTTTGTGCTTCACCGTAAAAACTCGTGAGAGAGCTCTGTATGTCGGATTGAGCTGTAATTTTTTTTGATTCTGACCCAGGTTGTTATCTAACTTTTGTTAGTTCAAAACTTTTTGATTTGAGTAACATAAGGTCTTCTAAAAAAATCTTCTTTACCTTCTGGTCTGTTTTGACAGATTTCTGCCATTTTCTGCATTTGCTTGTTGTTGGTTCTTTCTTGAGTTCTTTTGGGGAATTGAGCTTTTTGAGGGAAGTTCTACAGTAGCTAGTGTTCTAATGGAAGTTTATTTGGTGTTAGAACTGAACCTTGAGACTTATTTATCTTGTGTGCACTAATGTTGCTAATGAGATTGTGTGAAGTTTTGTATGAAGGAAAAATTTCAGGTGTATGGAAGGAATGAGCAATGAGATGAAGGATGGACTAAAGCTCAAGCTTGGGGATGCCACGCGTGTCACCCCAATAAATATCCAAGAAGTACAAGCGTCAAAGCTTGGGGATGCCCAAGGCATCCCCTTCTTCATCAATAAAAATTCCAGGTTTCTTCCAAACGCTTCATTTTTATTGTTTCATGCACAGTTGTGTTGTTCTTGGAGCGTCTTCTTTTTTGTTTTCATTTTATTTTTTAGTTTTCTTGGTTTGCTTAGTTTTCTGAATAAATTGGTTGGACCCCCTCTTTCATACATTGGTTTGCAAATAGTTTGGTTTGGTTTGGAAAAGAGTAGGAAAGTTCATACTTATGTGATAAAAAGAGCTCGTTTTTGACTGTGGCTATGCTTTGTCATGCCATGCTTGATATTGTTTTGGCTTCTTAGTGTTCTTTGTTGTAGCATGACTTGTTCTAAACAATTGAGATTGCTTAATGTTCCTTGGATGAATCATGCATTGTTTTAGCATATTAAAGCATATTATAGTGGTATTCTCCTTTGATGCTTTATTTGGGTTGACTTGGCGCATGCTCACACCATGTTATGACTGTCTCAAGTCACCATAGCCTTTATGATCCTTTAGTTTTCAACTTGTAGTATCACTTTATGCTTTGATCAATGATGTTTTGTCGCTCTGCATGATTATGGCCATTATTGCTCTCTTAGTTTGTCGCTCCCAGTCTTTTGCTAGCCTCCACAACCAAGTATGAGTTCCACTAATGCATCCAACTCCCTAAACCAAGTTATTCCAAAGAGTCCACCATACCTACCTACTAGCTTATGCTATTCCAAGTATATTCATGGTTTTGTTTACCTTCCACTTGTTATGAGAAAACTAGTGATTAAAGCTCTCACGAACTTGATGGCACACTTTACTTTATTGCCTCTAATAAACTTGAACCATTGGGTCCTTCTTTGTTGCGTATATGCTTGCGCTTTATAAGTTGAAATTAGCAGAACCATGTACCATGGGGAACACTTTCAACATTGCACTTGTACTTTGTACCCCGTTGATATCATGTTCTTTTGCTTACGGATCCCGGCGGTGTGAAATAAAAGTGGAACTTGTAAGATCATGGAGTTTGTATGTGTGTTAGAGAAACGCCTGGGCCGCTAGCCTAAGCCATGCCTAATCATGGTGGAAACTTACAGCATCACCATAATGAGCACTCTATGAAGCATCCTCAATAAAAACCTATGCAAATAGAAAATAAAAAGATCGTTGAGATGCTCATTGTCTGCTTGCCTTGTCATTTTGATTATGGGAAAGCTCCCGTATCATGTGCAAGGGGTACCCCGTTGGCGGTTCTTAATGATACACATATACTTACAATGACAAGAGCTTACTCGTGACTAAAGTTGAGTAGCATGAGGATCAGTCTTCGTAAGTAAGGGGCATGAGATTTCGGTTTATAACTTGTCAAGCATATCCTCTTAGTTGTGTCACTTTAACCTTAACCACTTCAAGATGCTTATGATAGGGGCAATGAGAGCTGAAAGCTACAAGTACCATAATTTTTGGAAGCTCTTTATGAGACTTGAATCCCTACTTCCTTTTACAAAAGGCCTTTCTTCCACCATTATATTGAGTCTCCACCTTCTATCTTTATGCACTTACTTTGAGAGCATAGTGGCCATTCTTAGTTCTATGTGCATTGTCCCAAGACTAGTTGATTGATGCATAACTTGTTATTGCTTGTTTTAAACTATTGTATCTAGTCACTCTTATGAACTTTGAAGGTGTCGTATGCATTTATATTTGCTACTCTATTGAGGGACAAGTTGAATACTATTATGCTATGTTTTCTTTATGTGAAACAAACAAACGTCTTGCAAAGCATTGTGAATCTTTTGTTTGTGCCTTTTCATGTTGCATCATAGTTTCTTTGCTTATTGCTAGAACCTTGTCTTTCATGTTATGATTGAAGTACTATGATCCCAGCTTTGAATGTTTTGCAAATACTTTGATCAAGTCTTTGATGGTGCATGTCACCTCAAAAATTATTCTTTCTTTTTATCACTTACCTACTCAAGGACGAGCAGGAGTTAAGCTTGGGGATGTTGATACATTGCAAATGTATCTATAATTTTTGATGTTCCATGCTTGGTTTTATCCACTTTCTTGTGTTTTGTTCCAACTTTGGAGTACTTTTCTTATGATTTCTTGGACTAACCTATTAACAAGAGCCATAGTGTCAGCTGCCTGTTTTCTGCTGTTTTTGGTTCCAGGAAAGTTAGAAATGAATATTCTCGGAATTGCATAGGACAAAAGCCAAACTGCCTATTTTTCCGGAAGTGATCAAGTGCCAGAATACGAGACGGAGAAGGGCCAGGGGCCGGCCACACCACCTGGCCGCGCGGCCAGGCTGGGCCCGCGCCAGGGGGTGGTGTGGTGGCTCCCGGCACCCCCTGGCCTCTCCTTCTGCCTATATATTGCCCTCGGGACATTAACCCTAAGGGCCCGATCAAAAATCCACGAAAGAGTCTGTAGCCGCCGTCATCTCCATCCCTAGATCGGGAGGGATCTGAAGCTCTTCCCGGCACCCTGTCGGAGAGGGGAATTCACCCTGGAGGCCTTCTTCATCACCATGCAAGCCTCCGGTGTGATGCGTGAGTAGTTCATCCTTGGACTACGGATCCATGTAGTAGCTAGATGGCTGGTTCTCCTCCTTTGTGCTTTCATGTTTAGATCTTGTGAGCTTCGTTCATGATCAAGATCATCTATTTGTAATTCTGCATGTTGTGTTTGCGTGGATCCGATGGATATTGAGATGCTATTTCAGATTGATTATTGATTCTATCATGTCTTTGTTATTTGTGATCTTGCATGCTTTCCGTTGTTAGTAGCTATCTTGGCCAAGTAGATGCTAGCAACTCCAAGAGTTAGTATTTATGCTCGATAGTGGGTTCATGCCTCTGGTAATCTGGGGAAGTGACAGAAATCTCTAAGGTACTAGATATGTTGTTGCTACTAGGGAGAAAACAACAATCCTTTGTTCATAGAACAATCGTATTGTTTACTTTACACGCAGTTCGTAAAGCAATAATCTGTTGCTTGCAACTTAATACTAGAGGGGGTTTGGATGATAACCTGAAGGTGGATTATTAGTCATAGATGCAGTTGGATGGCGGTCTATGTATTATGTTTTAATGCCCAATCAAGTCTCAAAGGAGTCAAGATGATTAGTATATGCATGTATTGCTTTCTCAGTGTTTGTCAATTGCCCCGCTGTAATTTGTTCACCCAACATGTTATCTATCTTAAGGAGAGACACCTCTAGTGAACTATGGATCCTGGTCCTTTACTTTACATATAATCTACAATCTTTTACTTCTTTGTGTTTACTTTCTGCAAACTTTCACTTCTTTCCATTCGATACGTTTAATCCTTTGTTTTCCGCAAAACATGGTGAGATTGACAACCTCATCGCAAGTTGGGGACAAAGTTCTGTGATTGTGTTGTGCAGGTCTCCACGTTGCTACTAGCATCGGTAGTGTGCCCTGCCAAAGCTTAGCTAGTAACACCTTTGGGGTGTTTCCTTGCTCCTACTGGTTCGATTAAACCTTGGTTTCATAACTGAGGGAAACTTGCTGCTGTGCTCACCATACCTTCCTCTTGGGGTTTCCAACGAGCTCTACATCAACACCGAGCCATCACCTACCGCATTATGTTTAGACAATATGTATTAGGCTAATAGGCCAATCTTAGGGTGGTCCACGCCCCACCCTTACACCCTACTAGCTCCGCCCATGGCACATGGCCTTGGCTCTGGGCTACTTTACGGTTCGTGCTGGCGCAGCCTAACGCCTCGTGCGGAAAACCAAACTGCCCATTTTCATCTCCCGCTGGCCTGCCCGAAGGGTATGCAAGCTACCAAACATGCACTTGGTTCCCTACAGCGCTCTGTCTGGCCGACGAGCTTCATGTACAACTCCTCTGTACCTCGTTTGAGCTCCAAGTAAAGAAGCTCATAGCCCGACCCGCTCGATGGTCCTCTCTTATGGGTGGCAGGTGGATAATAATTCCTAAGCGGCAGGGGTAAAATCATAAAAAAAATGTAGAAACAACGAGAAATGCTCCTTCCATTATTATTAGGTATAGAATAGATATAGATATCGATATGGATACTGATATCAAATATATCTCTCAAAAAATACATATCGAATAAATATAGTTAAAAAAATCTGCAATCAACCTAATGAAACTTAATGTTCTAGATGATTTTTTTGCGGGGAGTTGTAGATGCTAACTAGACACTTAGTCGACTTTTGATTTATTTTTGGACTTTGAACAAATTAGAAACGATAATTGTATTGGAAAATGGGGAGGTACTTCATCATTATGTCATGTCAATAGTTTTTAGAGTGCTCGTCGAAGTAGGTATGTGACTTTTTAACTTTGGCAATCATTGTTTAGTTTCTTTCTCACATGGTTAGGCATGTTAGAATGTCATTTTAATAGACCCCATGATCTTCTTAGACGATTTGTCCATGCAGGTCCCAAACTTTAACCTTGGCCATCTCTGCCTATAACCCGTGGGCCCGAAAGCCTCTCACCTTAGTAAGCGGTACATATATGGCCCATTTTCGGCTGTGTGCTAATATTGGAGGTGTTACCAAACAAGTTACGCGGCTACATAATCGTCGCTGATCACACAATCCGCATCGTAGAAATAAAAAAATGTATTCTCACGACTCCTTGTCATTCAGGTGCCAAAGCTAATCTTTTGGAGGAGGGTCGTTGCTCCTAGAGATCAATTTCAAGTAAGGAGTAGATATTTTTTTGGGCAACAAGGATTGAGATCCCCGGTTACAATATATTGATAATGAAACCTAGATAAAACTATGATAGAGGACAAAAGTAACAAACCTCCTCAAGTTTTGAAGCCAAAAGAGTTACTTTAAACTATCGACAAGTTTGTTTTTGTATACAAAGCCTTTTTTGGTGCATCAAGCAACGATTGAGAATCTAAATGTTGAGTATTGAACCAAGGAGCTACGGCGAAGCAGGTAGCTCAAGGATGGAGGTAGGCATCGCTAGGTTCCTGGTTCTACAATCTCTTTTGCTTTTGAGGAGGGGGCATGTTTCCTACAAAGCGGCTCAGTGTTGCTTCATATGGTAGGATTAGGGAAAAGACACCAGTCGTTCTTCAGCATCATAGTTTTTCAAGGCAGGGTAATAAGCATGATGTAAATCTGATCCGCCGGTTCAAACAATTACACCTTAAATATCAATTTTGATATCATGAAGGAACACAAGACTAGACACCACACTTGTTTTGTATCAATACCGGGGTTTCACTATGTATTATATTTGTAGGTTCGTATGAGGCCAAGATGGGTTAGTACACATGAACACAAGGGTGCCACCAGGTTTATGCCCTAGGAGATCACTGGTAAACACCCTACTTCATGTGTGTTTGCTTATTGTATGCATATGATGCGCTCAAAGCACTGGGAGAGCTCGGTTGGGTGCTGCTCGAGGAGCTCCTTAGAAGATGGATGTGATAATGAGAGTGAATATGTCCCTCTCCATAGGAAAATAGGGATTTTTATGGGAGGCAATGCCTCGTCAAGCTTATAGCCAAATGACTCGACAAGACTATAGTGCATAGTAATGCTTGTGTGATGCCACTGCCAAACTCAGAGGACATGTTCCCGCAAGGATTTGAAATGTTAAGGCACATAAGTGTTGGAGATATGCCCTAGAGGCAAATAATAAATGGTGTTTATTATCATATCTCATTAGTTTATAATAGGTTTCATACCATTTTATAACTGTATCAATCGGAAACATTGGTACATATTTGGTATGTAAACAAACCAAGTCCCTAGTAGCCTCTATATAACTAGTTCATTGGTCAACTGATGATCAAGGTTTCCTAGTCATGGACATTTATATCAATTGATAATAAGGTCATATCATTAGGTGAGTTATGTGATGGACGTGTACCAAATATAAGTATTGCAACACGATCAAGTCATAGAGTTCATCGTTGTAATAGCTAGTAAATGAAGAATCATACTCCTTTTACCGTGAGATCATATCTATTCACTATCACCAAAGGCTGCTTTGATTGCATCAACCAGCACACCCTAACAGGGTGATCATAAAGGTGCATCTTGGGTATTCCAAAGGGATTGGTTGAGGCGTATGTATCAAGATAGGGATTTGTTCTCCCATGTTATGGGAAGATACGCTGGGCCCATGATACGTCCATTTTGCATCACTATTCTATGTCTTAATTCATTATTATTCATTGATATATTTCGTATTGAGAGGTGATACTTATGTTATTTCATCTATTTTTGCATGGTTGATGACTTTTGGAGCATGGACCGCTGCAGTCAGGATTCTGATGAAAAAGGTGATGTTTGGAGGCAAAATTCGCGAAGATCAGAAAATCCGGGAAAATATACAGAAAATCCTATTTTTCCAGAAGACTAAGGATGCCAGAAGATGGAGTGGAGGTGGGACACAAGGGGCCCACACCACCCCATGGCGTGGGCAGGACTAGGCCACGCCTGGAGGTGGTGTGGCCGCCCTGGCCCACTCCAGCCTCTCCCCTCTGGCGTATATCATCCTCCCGAAACCCTAGGACTCGGGGGGCGACCACAGAAAGATTTCGCCGCCTCTATGGGGCGGAAAACACCGAGAGAGAAAGATCTCTCCGGCAGACAGATTTCTGCCAGGGGAATTCCTTCCCGGAGAGGGGAGATCGTCGCCATCAACACCACCATCAAGCTGGACTTCATCGGGATCATCATCATCATCACCACCATCATCACCATCATCACCCTCATCAGCATCTCCATATTGTTGTAACAATTGCGTTGAATCTTGCATAGTTCATAGGGGAAACTTTCCCGGTGTTGATTACTCTTTGTAGTTGATGCTATTGAGTGAACCATTGAATTATTGTTTATGTTCAGATTGTTATACATCATTATTCCATCTCTGATCATGATCCATATGATGTCTTGTGAGTAGTTCGTTTTGTTCTTGAGGACATGGGAGAAGTCTTGTTGTTAGTAGTGGAGTTGTGTTGAGAAAGATTCAATAGCTTGTTATTTAAGTTGTGGTGTACTTCTTCTAGTGGTGTCATGTGAACGTCGACTACATGACACTTCACCTATATGGTCCTAGGGGAATGCATTGTGTATTTGGCTACTAATCGTAGGGGTTGCCGGAGTGACAGAAACCTGAACCCCCGTTAGGAAACCATTGCACAAGGGACGTAAGGGTCTTAGAGTTTAAAGCTGTGGTTAGGTTTCTACCTTAAATACTTTCTTGTACTTACGAATGTTTGCAAGGGGTTTAATCACAAGTATGTATTAGTCTTGGATGGGGCGGTACATTAGCACAGGTTCACCCACACAACACTTAGCAAGCTAAAGAAGATTAATCGACTATATGAAGCGAAAGCACTTGACAGTCTTCCCATGTGTCCTCGAGAATGTTTGGTCATCTTAAGTAATACAACCGGCTTGTTCTTTGCTGCATAAAGGATTGGGCCACTTGCTGCATTTATTCCCACTGTCTTTTATTTACTCATACTTTGTTTACTTGCTTTATCAAAAACCCCTAAAAATTTGTTTGCTAAGTATTTGCAGAGAATTCCTGATCCATCCCACTAGCCAGCACCTTCTGCTCCTCGTTGGGTTCGACACTCTTACTTATCGAAAATACTGCGATACACCCCCTATACTTGTGGGTCATCAAGACTATTTTCTGGCGCCGTTGCCGGGGAGTGAAGCGCTATTGGAAAGTGGAACTGGTAAAGGAAACTTCTACTGTGAGTATTTTTACTCCTGCTAGTTGCTTTATTTTTGTTATGAATAATTCGCTGAGTTTCTTATTTGGTAATGCTACTACCACTGCTAAGGTAGTAGATAAGCCACCACCTGCTGAGAATGATGTTTTCAAAATACCTACAAGAATTATTGATCGTGTTATGGATAACTACTATGTTGGGGATGGAACTGTCCATCCCGGTGATCATTTACTCTTTATACACGAATTATGCGGGTTGTTCAAGTGTGCAGGTATTACTATAGATCAAGTTAAGAAGAAGGTATTCTCATTATCATTGAAAGGAAGAGTTGAGGAATGGTATAAGCTGCTGAAGAATGGTCAAGCTCTAGAATGGGAGGAAATAGTGCCTCTCTTTTATTCAAAGTTTTATCCTCCTAGTGAGATTCATAAAGATCGGAATCAAATATACAACTTTTGGCCCCTTGATGGAGAGAGTACAGCTCAAGCTTGGGGGAGATTGAAGTTACTAATGCTCAAATGTCCCATTCATGATCTCCCCAACAATATTATTATCAACAACTTTTATGCAAGGCTCCCTCTACATGATAAAGATTTATTGGATGCTTCTTGCGCTGGATCATTCACTCGCATGGAAGAAGAAGCTAAATGGGACCTTCTAGATCGTATTCAAGACAATGCTCAAGCTTGGGAGAATGACAAAGGTAGAAAGTCAGGTATAAATTATGATTTTGAATGCATTGAATCTTTTATGGGAACTGATGACTTTCAAAATATTAAAAATGCTTATGGTCTAGACTCTCAAGCTATTGCTTCTTATTTTAAGGCTTTTGCTTCCTACATTGAAGTGCCTAAAAAGAAGTGGAATAAGTATCATGAACCTTATAAAGATATTGCTAAGAGTGTTCCTGCAAGAAATACTGAAGTTTATACTGCTAATCATGCTTTACCTAAACCTTATATTGAGAAAATGCCTTTTCCAGTTAAGGTAAAGGAGCATTCTATGATAGCTAGTATGGTTAATGAAAGTATGAATAAAGCTATTGAACCTGATAAACAAATGGTTGATGAACCTATAATAGCAAATGTGAAAGACTTTGTCACTAAGTATGAGGAAGAGGGACACACTATGCTTTGTAAGGATACCTCTAATATTGTTTCACAAAGTAGTGTTATGAGAGCTAATATTCCCGTGTTTTCTATTCGAATAAGTGATCATTGCTATGATGGTCCTTGTGATAGCTATATTGTTAAGTTTATGCATGATAGTGAAAGTTACTATGAGAGAGGGAAAAGTGTTCGTATGTATCTCAATAATATCAAGTTTCCTTGTTTTATGCTGAAAGTTTTTATGTTGCACTTCTTTTGCCTTCTTATGCAAGTTGCCTTTGGTTTCAATAACTTGTTTGTTTACAAAATCCCCTTGCATAGGAAGTGGGTTAGACTTAAATGTGTGTGTGTTTTTGCTTCTTAACGCTCTCTTTCACTTCAATCCATATCCCTATGAGAGCTTCCTCAAAATTATCATGCCCATCTTAATGGCTATAAAGAAAGAGCTTTATGGGAGACAACCCAATTTGTTTTGGCTTTCAGTTTGCTTTTGTTTCTTTGAGTCTAGGAAGTTATTACTTCGGTAATAACCGCTCCTTATCCGTTTTGTCTGGTTTTTGTGTCAAGATCAACCTCTAATGAGAGAGAAGTAAGATTTGGGGAAGTTGCTGTCCCGAAACAGATTTTTGTGCTTCATCGTAAAAATTCATGAGAGATCTTTGTATGTCGGATTGAGATGTAATTTTTTGTGCTTCTGCCCCAGGGTGTTATTTAACTTTCGTTAGTTTTGCACTTTTTGAGTTGAGCAACAGAAGAGTTTCGAAAAAATTGATCTTTACCTGCTGGTCTGTTTGCTTCTTGATTCGATTTCCTTTTTGGATTCTTTTTGGGTTTTCGGAAGGAGTTGCCACAGTAGCTTTTGTTTTGATGGTTTTCGGTTGAAGTTGAACTCAAAAGGTTTTATCACTTCACTTATACTAATGTTGCTAATGAGAATTGTGTGAAGTTTTGTGTGAAAGAAATTTCTAGGAAGTGGAGACAATGGTGTAGTAAGGAAGAGAAGGGTTTTATGACTCAAGTAATAAGTATATGAAGATGAAGATATTGATGATTCAAGTGGTGAATCCGGAAGGATCCAATAAATACCAAATTCAGAGACCTGCGGAGTCTGTTTTCAAATAGGTAATAGTTCGGGTAAGAAAAGTTCCGCAAAAATACAATACAACTATATTTTTGTAGTTTTCAGTCGATATGGAAAGCTACGAAGCGAAAAAGGGACGGAAACGGAGCCAGGGTGGCTCACACCACCCTGTGGCGCGGACCCTCCCCTGGCCGCGCCACCAGGTGGTGAGGCCACCCAGGACTCCGCCTCCGACTCGTTTTCTCCCAATACCTTCCTTTTGATATGGAACTTCGTAATATATAACCCCCGGATCCCCCGAGGTTCGTATATTGTGTTTTCGTCGTGTTTTTGTTTCGATCTGTTTCTGCCAGGACATACTCTTTGAAAGTTTAGAAGCACAATGGTGTCTGCCAAGGATAAAGGGAAGGAGCCTATGGAGGAAGAAGTCCAAGACCCTGGGAAGGAGAAGGAGATCAAGAGTGAAGGTGAAGAGGAGCAAGGCCAATGTCCGCACACCGGCACTACCATCGCAAGCATTGGAGTGGTGGCAAACCCAGCCATTGGAGGGAAGCCTCCTCATCACCGTTCAGATCCCTGATCACTTCCTCCACGCACCAAGAATCCTTTCCACACTCTTATTCATGAGCATCAATACCAGAATATGCCCAAGGGGAAATTACCCTCCAATTGGGATTTGCCTCGTTCTAGCCATGCAGGAAAAGAAGACTTCAAGGAGGAAGAGTGGGGAAAGAATAGCAAGAGCTGGAATTCTCAACACGACATGATCATGAGCCGCATTGAGCATAACTCGGAGTTGATTTGTACTCTCACCTTCGAGATTGAGGACTTTGGGAAACTGATCAGAGAGCTCATCGAAAGGATACCACCACCACCTAAGGAGTAATTCATCATCAGGTTTGGCATCCCCTTGGTTTGTTCCAAGCTTGGGGGAGTGCCGCGGTATCACATCACTATCTTCTATCTTTTTACCTTATTAGTAGAGTCATATCATGAATAGAGGAGTTATTATGCAGTATGGTTTGCATTATGGAAGTGTCCCCTCTCTCGTTAGATATGTATCCCTTGGTGTGAGTTGCCGTTATGGAATATTAATGAGAAGTTCTATCATTCACTCTTTTGCATAGCTTATGTTAGTTTTCAATTCGTAGTTATATGATTGATGTTATTGTTAGTATTGGTATCACTTTGGGATCATTGAGTTAATTTAGTTGGTTTTGGCAAACCTGGCTCGGTCAGTAGCAACACCTTTTTGAGAGTTGAAAAGAAAAAGATAGAAGTACTCTAAAGAAAAATAATTTCATCACCTTTCTTTCTTGATTTGCTCATAAGTCTAGTATTCTCTAGTTAAGATCTTTTGTGCTTCCAAGGAAGATTGCATGTTTGTCTTTATCATTTGTATGTTTGGTTGTTTCCTTTAACTCTTGTACTTGCTACCCAACCTTGCTAGCCAAAAACCTGTACTGAGAGGGTATTCTTCTCATGCATCCACCTCCTTTAAACCAAAACCTTTGCCATTTGTGTCCACCATACCTACCTAGTAGCATTATTGCTATTCCAAGTAAATTCTTGTTTTATCTACCTCCCAAATTAAACTTGTTATGTGAAAATTAGTGATTAAAGCTCTCACGAACTTGATGGCACACTTTACTTTATTTCATTTAATAAACTTGAACCATTGTGCTCACCTACGTTGCGTATATGCTTGCGCTTTGTAAGTTGTGAATTAGCAGAACCATGCTGTCATGGGGAACGCTTTCAACATTGCACTGGTACTTTGTACCAAGTTGATATCATGTTCTTTTGTCTATGGATGTCGTCGGTGTGAAATGAAAGGGGAGATTGTAAGTCCATGGAGTTATGCATGTGTGTTAGAGAAACGCCTGGGTCGCTGGTCTAATCCATGCTGACATGGTGGAAACCTGCAGTGTAACCATAACGAGTATCTATGAAGCATTCTTCTTATAAAAAAAGAGTCCGATATTGAGAAAAAAAGAGAAAAGAAAAAAAGAGATATTATGAAAAGAGGAAAGAGAGAAAAAAGCACCATATTCCCATGGTAAATAAGAAGATTGCTGAGATACTTGTTGTATGCTTGCCTTGTCATTTTGATATGGGGATTCTTCCGTATCATCGGGCAAGGGGTACCCCGTTGGCGGTTCTCAATGATACACATATGCTTACGATGACAAGAACTTACCGGTGACTAAACTTGAGTAGCATGAGGAGCGGCCCTCGTATTCAAGGGACATGAGATTCTCAATTTACAACTTGTCAATGCATATCCTCATTTTTGATCACTTTAACCTTAATCACCTAAAGATGCCTATGATAGGGGCAATGAGAGCTAAAAGCTAGTAAGTATCATAATTTTTGGGAGCTCTTTATGAGACTTGCAATCCCTGCTTCCCTCTGCGAAGGGCCTTTCTTTTGCTTTGTAGTTGAGTCAGTAAACCTATTCCCTTCTATCTCAGCAAGTATTTTGAGTTGATGTGTTTCATTCATTCATATGATGATTTATTCAATCATGTCTATTATGTTCCTTGTTTTGCACATTGCTCTTATCTTGAAGTTTACTACTTTGAAAACTTTCATTGAAAACCAGTTATTTGTGAACTCTAGCAAATTATCAACTATTCTTCGACCAAGAGCTAAGTTTGCCATTACCAATTATGATTCACTTTATGTATCTTTATTGTGTTTCCTTTACCCACTTCAAGTTGAGTTATATAATAGTGAGTTGTCTTCTATTATGATCTATGTATTTGATGAATGTGATGCTTCTTGTCCCTATTCTTTTATCGACTCTTCACTCAATAAACTTGAGGCCATGTTTATTGAGCTCAGTTTCGCTTGGGGACAAGCGAAGTCTAAGCTTGGGGGGAGTTGATACATCCATTTTGCATCACTATTCTATGTCTTAATTCACTATTATTCATTGATATATTTCGTATTGAGAGGTGATACTTATGTTATTTCATCTATTTTTGCATGGTTGATGACTTTTGGAGCATGGACCGCTGCAGTCAGGATTCTGATGGAAAAGGTGCTGTTTGGAGGCAAAATTCGCGAAGATCAGAAAATCTGGGAAAATATACAGAAAATCCTATTTTTCCAGAAGACTAAGGATGCCAGAAGATGGAGTGGAGGTGGGCCACAGGGGGCCCACACCACCCCATGGCGCGGGCAGGCCTAGGCCGCGCCTGGAGGTGGTGTGGCCGCCCAGGCCCACTCCAGCCTCTCCCCTCTAGCGTATATCATCCTCCCGAAACCCTAAGACTCGGGGGGCGACCACAGAAAGATTCCGCCGCCTCTGCGGGGCGGAAAACACCGAGAGAGAAAGGTCTCTCCTGCAGACAGATTTTTGCCGAGGGAATTCCTTCCCGGAGAGGGGAGATCATCGCCATCAACACACCATCAAGCTGGACTTCATCGGGATCATCATCATCATCATCACCACCATCAGCACCCTCATCACCATCTCCATATTGCTGTAACAATTGCGTTGAATCTTGCATAGTTCATAGGGGAAACTTTCTTGGTGTTGATTACTCTTTGTAGTTGATTCTATTGAGTGAACCATTGAATTATTGTTTATGTTCAGATTGTTATACATCATTATTCCATCTCTGATCATGATCCATATGATGTCTTGTGAGTAGTTCGTTTTGTTCTTGAGGACATGGGAGAAGTCTTGTTGTTAGTAGTGGAGTTATGTTGAGAAAGATTCAATAGCTTGTTATTTAAGTTGTGGTGTACTTCTTCTAGTGGTGTCATGTGAACGTCGACTACATGACACTTCACCTATATGGGCCTAGGGGAATGCATTGTGTATTTGGCTACTAATCGCAGGGGTTGCTGGAGTGACAGAAACCTGAACCCCCGTTAGGAAACCATTGCACAAGGGACGTAAGGGTCTTAGAGTTTAAAGTTGTGGTTAGGTTTCTACCTTAAATACTTTCTTGTACTTACGAATGTTTGCAAGGGGTTTAATCACAAGTATGTATTAGTCTTGGATGGGGCGGTACATTAGCACAGGTTCACCCACACAACACTTAGCAAGCTAAAGAAGATTAATCGACTATATGAAGCGAAAGCACTTGACAGTCTTCCCATGTGTCCTCGAGAACATTTGGTCATCTTAAGTAATACAACCGGCTTGTCCTTTACTGCATAAAGGATTGGGCCACTTGCTGCATTTATTCCTACTGTCTTTTATTTACTCGTACTTTGTTTACTTGCTTTATCGAAAACCCCTAAAAAATTCGTTTGCTAAGTATTTGCAGAGAATTCTTGATCCATACCACTAGCCAGCACCTTCTGCTCCTCGTTGGGTTCGACACTCTTACTTATCAAAAATACTGCGATACACCCCCTATACTTGTGGGTCACCAGCCCACTTGGTGAGATTACATCCATAAATATGTTCATCGTATGAATAGGTCAAGGGGATGAAATATCACGAGAACGAGTTAAGAAACACTTGTTGGTAACGATATCGAACTAGGTATAGTGATACCGACAATAAGATCTTGGATAATTCATGTATCGAATAAACAAAAGGAATTGGACTCGATGTTTATGGTTCAAACAACATTGATATCATGGAATGCACACGGGTCATTATGAGTATCCAGATCTGCTAATAATTATTGATTGGAGAAGCGTCTCGATCATGTATGTGATGTTCTAGAACCATAGGATAACACACTTAAGGGTTCGATGACGCTTAGAGATAGTTTTGGATTCATTGGGATCACCGGAAGAAAGAGAAGAGAAAGTCGAAAGTGTTTCATGAGAATTCGGAGGTTGTTCGGAGTGATCAAAAAGGAGTTTTTGAACATTGGGAATTAATTAAATATGATTTTATTATTAATTATTGTAAATAATAAATAAAATCTAATTTAAAATTAAGTTTTGGGGCATCCACCCTTAATGGGCCAAACCTTAGAGGGAAAGGCCCATGTGGGGTCTAGCCGACCCATGGGGCAAGGAGGGGTCGTAGACCACCTAGGGCGTCCGCGCAAGGTGGGATCCCACCCCGCCGTCGGCGCCTCCCACCTGACTGTCGCCTCCCCTATAGTCCCACCTTGGCCGCTGGTTGTTGGTAGTCCCTCACCTTTTCCGATATAAGGAGGGACACATGGGGAGAGGAGGACACACAATTTTCTATGATCCTCCAGGTTCTCTCCCTGTTGGCTCTCCTCTCTATTATTGGCTTCCACGCTCGCGGTTCCAAGAAGAACTACGCAGGTGGAGGAGGACTTCACCACCGGCACGTGGTTACGCTGCTGGATATCATTCCAGAAGATCTACTTCTGCAATCTCAGCTGGATTAGAGAGACCAGGAGTCATTGTTGAGCACCGTACATGTGTGAAACCATGGGATGCCAGTTGTGGCACCTAAATTATCGTGCGAGGAGCAACACGACCTTGAGGTCGGTGATACGTCATAAACATATCTGTAATTTTTGATGTTCCATGCTTGTTTAGTATCTACTTTGCTTTGCTTTGTCAACACTTTGAGGTATTTTTATGTTTTCTAGGACTAACCTATTAACAAGATGCCAAAGTACCAGTTGCCCATTTTCTTCTATTTTTGGTTCTAGAGAAGCCAGAAAATGAATATTCTCAGAATTTGACGGGACAAAAGCCAAAGTCAATACTTCACCGAGGGGAACACGGAGCCAGAAGACGAGACAGAGAAGGGCCTCGAGGGGGCCACACCCCTTGGACACACGGCCTGGCCTGGCCCGCGCCTGGGGGGTGCAGCCGCCTCGGGCACCCCCTCGGCCTCCCCTTTCGCCTATAAGAAGCCTCCGATGCGGAAACCCTAAATCATCCGGGAGAAAGCCATGAAAACCTCCACAGTGCCACCGCCACCGAAGGGGAGATTCAGGGGATAGAAAGTCTTTGTTCCGGCACCCTGCCAGTACGGGGAAGTGCTCCCGGAGCCATCTCCATCGCTGTTGCTGATTCCCATGATGATGAGGGAATAGTTCTTCCTCGAGGCTAAGGGCTCTACCGGTAGCTATGTGTTCACATATCTCTCTATGCGTGATCTTATGAGATCATGAGCTTTGTAATCTATAGATCTATTTTGCTACTCAAGTGCTTTAATGAATCTATGCTTATCCCCACGTATGTGAGTTGACAGTGTGCACACTGTGTGGCACTTTGGCTAAGGCTACATAAATACTTGTCATGAGTATAATTTGAGTTGGATGTCTCTATGAGATTGTGGTGTTTGTTGGAACCATCTAGCGCTCAAGGTGATAGTGAGGGGTTATCTAGATGGGGAAAGCGAAGTTTGAGGTGTGCTATTATAGCCCTACCATGGATTAAAGTGTCCAACCGGAGAGTAGTTCAGAGTAGTATCTATTTATATGAGAGTGTTCACTAGCGAAAGTATGATCCCTAGGCCTTGTTTCTAAGCATTGAAACACCGTTTGCAACTAGATATGTTACATGTTTGCCTTCTTCCATCTTTATTTCAGATTGCCTTTAGTCTCTTCCACCCGTAAAGCTCTTTTCTGGCACCGTTACCACTTATAATTATCCATACCACTTGTATTTCACTATCTCTTTGCCAAACTAGTGCACCTACACACCTGATAAGTGTATTGGGTGTGTTAGGGACACAAGAGACTTCTTGTATCTTGATTGCAGGGTTGCTTGAGAGGGATACCTTTGACCACTTCCTCCCTGAGTTCGATAAACCTTAGGTAATCCATTTAAGGGAAACTTGCTGATGTTCTACAAACTTTTGCACTTGGAGGCCCAACACTGTCTACAAGAATAAGAGCGCGTGTAGACATCAGTCGGCTACATCATTAGACTACATCATCCACGTTCATCATGAACATTAACGCTTTCTATCTACAAGGGTTTGTCACAGAAACCTTCTCTGTTATAACATTACTCTTAGATAGATCCTGGCAATTGGTATTGTGCTAGTCATGAAAAATTATTGTTCTTTGTTGTGAAACACCTCTAGTAGTATTATATCCGATCTATGCGTAGTTATGCTTGTACGGTTATAACACATGTTGAATGTGGGTATTGATCCTAGAGTTGTTACCCTCTTATGTGTACTTGTTCATATCATGGTACTGTCTGATGAAGCGACTTGGACAGGCCTTACGCGTAATCTTACACGAGACTGGTTTCGCACTTGACATATGGCTTGTACCATATATGCATCTGGTGTGTGTCTATCTCTCTCAGAGTAGTAGATATGGCATTTGCAACGAAGGGCCTCAAAAGGGGTGTCATAGAGACAACTATTTGATCAATGTTGTGGTTGGAAGTTCGTTGGTATGAAATGGTTCTATTGCCAAAGCCCTAGCAGCCACGTAAAGCATGCAAGAGATAAAGTAGAGGCGTCTAACTTTATTTTGCAGGAGGCATGTGGAGTGATATGATCAGGGTTGTGGTTGAGGTAAAGTAGTTTACTTTTCTATTGCTAAGTTGTAGTAATCGCCATCGACGTGATGGATGACCCACTGATGGTGTCATGGACTTGGCGGAGTACTGGTGGGAAAGATGGAGATCATGCTGAGGCGCTTGATACATTATAAATGTATCTATAATTTTTTGATGTTCCATGCTTGGTTTTATCTACTTTATTATGTTTTGTCCACACTTTGGAGTACTTTTCATATGATTTCTTGGACTAACCTATTAACAAGAGCCATAATGCCAACTGCCTGTTTTCTGCTGTTTTTGGTTCCAGGAAAGTCAGAAAATGAATATTCTCGGAATTGCACGAGACAAAAGCCAAAGTTATTATTTTACCGGGGGACACTTGGAGCCAGAATACGAGACGGAGAAGGGCCAGAGGGCGGCCACACCACCTGGCCGCGCGACCAGGCTTGGCCCGCGCCAGGGGGTGGTGTGGCCTGCCCAGACACCCCCTCGACCTCTCCTTCCGCCTATATATTGCCTCTAATACGGAAACCCTAAGGACCCAATAAAAAATCCTCCTCGGGCACCCCCTCGGCCTCCCCTTTCGCCTATAAGAAGCCTCCGATGCGGAAACCCTAAATCATCCGGGAGAAAGCCACGAAAACCTCCACAGCGCCGCCGCCACCGAAGGGGAGATTCGGGGGATAGAAAGTCTTTGTTCCGGCACCCTGCCGGTACGGGGAAGTGCTCCCGGAGCCATCTACATCGATCTCCACCACCATCTCCATCGCCGTTGCTGATTCCCATGATGATGAGGGAGTAGTTCTTCCTCGAGGCTAAGGGCTCTACCGGTAGCTATGTGTTCATATCTCTCTCTATGCGTAATCTTATGAGATCATGAGCTTTGTAATCTATAGATCTATTTTGCTACTCAAGTGCTTTAATGAATCTCTGCTTATCCCCATGTGTGTGAGTTGACAGTGTGCACACTGTGTGGCACTTTGGCTAAGGCTACATAAATACTTGTCATGAGTATAATTTGAGTTGGATGTCTCTATGAGATTTTGGTGTTTGTTGGAACCATCTAGCGCTCAAGGTGATAGTGAGGGGTTATCTAGATGGGGAAAGCGAAGTTTGAGGTGTGCTATTATAGCCCTACCATGGATTAAAGTGTCCAACCGGAGAGTAGTTCAGAGTAGTATCATGAAGATAAGATATTTGTATGAGAGTGTTCACTAGCGAAAGTATGATCCCTAGGCCTTGTTTCTAAGCATTGAAACACCGTTTACAACTAGATATGTTACATGTTTGCCTTCTTCCATCTTTATTTCAGATTGCCTTTAGACTCTTCCTACCCGTAAAGCTCTTTTCTGGCACCGTTACCACTTATAATTATCCATACCACTTGTATTTCACTATCTCTTTGCCAAACTAGTGCACCTACACACCTGACAAGTGTATTGGGGACACAAGAGACTTCTTGTATCTTGATTGGAGGGTTGCTTGAGAGGGATATCTTTGACCACTTCCTCCCTGAGTTCGATAAACCTTAGGTAACCACTTAAGGGAAACTTGCTGATGTTCTACAAACTTTTGCACTTGGAGGCCCAACACTGTCTACAAGAATAAGAGCGCGCGTAGACATCAGTCGGCTACATCATTAGACTACATCATCCACGTTCATCGTGAACATTAACGCTTTCTGTCTACAAGGGTATGTCACAGAAACCTTCTCTGTTATAACATTAATCTTAGATAGATCCTGGCAATTGGTATTGTGCTAGTCATGAAAAATTATTGTTCTCTGTTGTGAAACCCCTCCAGTAGTATCAGATCCGATCTATGCGTAGTTATGCTTGTACGGTTATAACACATGTTGAATGTGGGTATTGATCCTAGAGTTGTGACCCTCTCATGTGTACTTGTTCATATCATGGTACTGTCTGATGAAGCGACTTGGACAGGCCTTACGTGTAATCTTACGCGAGACTGGTTTCACACTTGACATATGGCTTGTACCATATATGCATCTGGCGTGTGTCTATCTCTCTCAGAGTAGTAGATATGGCATTTGAAACGGAGGGCCTCAAAAGGGGTGTCATAGAGACAACTATTTGATCAATGTTGTGGTTGGAAGTTCGTTGGTATGAAATGGTTCTATTGCCAAAGCCCTAGCAGCCACGTAAAGCATGCAAGAGATAAAGTAGAGGCGTCTAACTTTATTTTGCAGGAGGCATGTGGAGTGATATGATCAGGGTTGTGGTTGAGGTAAAGTAGTTTACTTTTCTATTGCTAAGTTGTAGTAATCGCCATCGACGTGATGGACGACCGACTGATGGCGTCATGGACTTGGCGGAGTACTGGTGGGAAAGATGGAGATCATGCCGAGGCGCTTGATACATTATAAATGTATCTATAATTTTTTGATGTTCCATGCTTGGTTTTATCTACTTTCTTATGTTTTGTCCACACTTTGGAGTACTTTTCATATGATTTCTTGGACTAACCTATTAACAAGAGCCATAGTGCCAGCTGCCTGTTTCTGCTGTTTTTGGTTCCACGAAAGTCAGAAAATGAATATTCTCGGAATTGGACGGGACAAAAGCCAAAGTTATTATTTTACCGTGGGACACTTGGAGCCAGAATACGAGACGGAGAAGGGCCAGAGGACCTGGCCGTGCGACCAGGCTTGGCCCACGCCAGGGGGTGGTGTGGCCTGCCCAGGCACCCCCTCGGCCTCTCCTTCCGCCTATATATTGCCTCTAATACGGAAACCCTAAGGACCCGATCAAAAATCCATGAAAGAGTCTGTAGCTGCCGTCGTCTCTTTACCTAGATCGGGAGGGATCTGAAGCTCTTCCCGGCACCCTGCCGGAGAGGGGAATTCACCCTGGAGGCCTTCTTCATCACCATGCAAGCCTCCGGTGTGATGCGTGAGTAGTTCATCCTTGGACTACGGATCCATGTAGTAGCTAGATGGCTGGTTCTCCTCCTTTGTGCTTTCATGTTTAGATCTTGTGAGCTTCGTTCATGATCAAGATCATCTATTTGTAATTCTGCATGTTGTGTTTGTGTGGATCCGATGGATATTGAGATGCTATTTCAGATTGATTATTGATTCTATCATGTCTTTGTTATTTGTGATCTTGCATGCTTTACGTTGTTAGTAGCTATCTTGGCCAAGTAGATGCTAGCAACTCCAAGAGTTAGTATTTATGCTCGATAGTGGATTCATGCCTGTAGTAATCTGGGGAAGTGACAGAAATCTCTAAGGTACTAGATGTGTTGTTGCTACTAGGGAGAAAACAACAATCCTTTGTTCACAGAACAATCGTATTGTTTACTTTACACACAATTCGTAATGCAATAATCTGTTGCTTGCAACTTAATACTGGAGGGGGTTTGGATGATAACCTGAAGGTGGATTATTAGTCATAGATGCAGTTGGATGGCGGTCTATGTATAATGTTGTAATGCCCAATCGAATCTCAAAGGAGTCAAGATGATTAGTATATGCTTGTATGCTTTCTCGATGTTTGTCAATCGCCCCGCTGTAATTTGTTCACCCAACATGTTATCTATCTTAAGGAGAGCCACCTCTAGTGAACTATGGACCCCGGTCATTTCTTTTACATACAATCTACAATCAATTGTTTACTACTTTGTGTTTACTTTCTGCAAACTATTACTTCCTTCCATTCGATACGTTTAATCCTTTGTTTTCAGCAAAACCGGTGAGATCGACAACCTCATCGCAAGTTGGGGACAGAGTTCTGTGGTTGTGTTGTGCAGGTCTCCACGTTGCTGCTGGCACCGGTAGTGCGCCCTACCAACGTTCAACTAGCTACACCTTTGGGGTGTTTCCTTGCTCCTACTGGATTGATAACCTTGGTTTCGTACTGAGGGAAAACTTGCTGCTGTGCTCATCATACCTTCCTCTTGGGGTTCCCCAACGAGCTCGATATAGTTTGGGCCAACGAGCAACAACTTTTTCAGGCGCCGTTGTTGGGGAGTCAAGGACATCTTCACAAGGGGAGTCCCTCATAACCAATCTCTTTACTCTGTTATTTTTGTTTTGCTTAGTTTACTTTGTTTTTGCTTGCTTGTTTCTTTATAAAAAACACACAAAAAATAGTTTTACAAGTTTGCTTTTTTTATTGAAAACACACAAAAATTAGTCTCTATCTTAAGTTGCCATTATGTCTAGCCTTGCTCCAATCACTATGTCACCTGAGGAAATGATTTTCACTTTTAAACAAGGAATTGAGGAGAGCTTCAAGGAAGCTTGGTCTAGAATCTCTGATCTACATGAAAAAATGGAGCCTAAAATGACTCAAAGCTTGTTCCTGAGCAGTTTTTACCTTGGAATTGCTCTTTGCTAGATATACTTTAGATGCTGTTGTGGGAGGAGATTTCCTCCAATGCAATGAGGATGATGCTGTTAATGCTATAAAGAAATTGATCTTTACTTACAACTTGCCTAGCAAAACTGATATTTCTTTCACAAACATATTTGCTAGATTGAACACGCTAGTTTAAAAGATTATTATAACACGCTTAGAGAGCATCATAATTATGTACCAATAAATTCTGAACAATCAAGGCTCCCCACGGTAAAGATTGATATGAATAATGAAACTTTTCAAGCCCGCTGTGATATCATGTCTGAATTTTGCCTTATGCTAAAAGATATTTATGAATCTCTGAATCTTTGGGGGCTTACTGAAGGAGGAAAGAAATATCTCTTGCTAATAATGCTACAATATTACCTATTGGAATAGCTAAAGGAGTGTTTACAAAGATCCTTGGGAAATGATTTCTACTGATTATCTTGTTATTGAATGTGCAGGAAAAGGACAAATTACACTTGGAAGGTCCCTATTAGAACTCCTTGGAGCAATAATAGATGTGGGAAAGGGGACCATGCACCTTGCTTATCCACCAAACAATCATATTTTCCCTAAGGTTAAGAATAAAAGTAAGAGAGGTAAGGGCAAGAAATTTGGTTTTAATGCTTCTTCATTTGAGAACACATGATTCTTTTTCTTGCTTCTTATGCCTAACTTAAAGGCGTTAAAGAAAAGTACTTATTGGGAGATAACCCAAAAGTTTTAGATGAGTCCTGGAAGTTATTGCTTCAGTAATAACCGCTCCTTATCCTTTTTATTTGCTTTTTGTGCCAAGAGTAACCTCTAATGAGAGAGAAGTAATGATTGGGAAAGTTGTTGTCCCGAAACAGATTTCTGTGCTTCACCGTAAAAATTCGTGTAAAATCTCTATAAGTCCTTTTGAGGCGTGAATTTTTGTGCTTCTATCCCAGGTTGTTATCTAACTTTTGTTAGTTCAACACTTAACAGAAGGTCTTCAAAAAAATTCGTCTTTACCTGTTGGTCTGTTTTGACAGATTTCTGCCATTTTTCTGCATTTGCTTCTTGTTGGTTCCTTTTTGACTTCTTTTGGGGAATTGAGCTTTTTGAGGGAAGTGCTACAGTAGCTTGTGTTTTTATGGAAGTTTTATTGGTGTTAGAACTGAACCGAAAGACTTATTGTCTTGAGTGCACTAATGTTGCTAATAAAGATTGTGTGAAGTTTTGTATGAAGGAAAAATTTCAGGTGTACGAAAGGAATGAGTAATGAGATGAAGGATGGACTAAAGCTCAAGCTTGGGGATGCCACACGTGTCACCCCAAGAAATATCCAAGAAGTACAAGCATCAAAGCTTGGGGATGCCCAAGGCATCCCCCTCTTCATAATTAAAAATCCCAGGTTTCTTCCAAACGCTTCATTTTTATTGTTTCATGCACAGTTGTGTTGTTCTTGGAGCGTCTTCCTTTTTGTTTTTGTTTTGGTTTTTCGTTTGCTTTGTTTGCTTAGTTTGCTGAATAAATTTGTTGGACCCCCTCTTTCATACATTGGTTTTCAAATAGTTTGGTTTGGATTGGAAAAGAGTAGGAAAGCTCATGCTTAAGTGGTAAAGAGAGCTTGTTTTTGACTGTGGCCTATGCTTTGTCATTCCATGCTTGATATTGTTTTGGCTTTATGCTTAGTATTCTTTGCTGTAGCATGACTTGTTATAAACAATTGAGATTGCTTAATGTGCCTTGGATGAATCATGCGTTGTTTTAGCATATTAAAGCATAACATAGTGGTATTCTCCTTTGATGCTTTATTTGGGTTGACTTGGCGCATGCTCACACCATGTTATGACTATCCAAAGTCACCATAGCCTTTATGATCCTTTAGTTTTCAACTTGTAATGCTTTGATCAATGGTGTTTTGTCGCTCTGCATGATTTTGGCCATTATTGCTCTCTTAGTTTGTCGCTCCCAGTCTTTTGCTAGCCTCCATAACCAAGTATGAGTTCCACTCATGCATCCAACTCCTTAAACCAAGTTATTCCAAAGAGTCCACCATACCTACCTACTAGCTTATGCTATTCCAAGTATATTCATGTTTTTGTCTATCTTCCAAATTAGACTTGTTATGAGAAAACTAGTGATTAAAGCTCTCACGAACTTGATGGCACACTTTACGTTTCTTGCACCTAATAAACTTGAACCATTGGGTCCTTCTTTGTTTCATATATGCTTGCGCTTTATAAGTTGAAGTTAGCAGAACTATGTATCACGGGGAACGCTTTCAACATTGCACCTGTACTTTGTACCCCGTTGATATCATGTTCTTTTGCTTATGGATCCCGACAGTGTGAAATAAAAGTGAAACTTGTAAGATCATGGAGTTTGTATGTGTGTTAGAGAAACGCCTGGGTTGCTAGCCTAAGCCATGCCTAATCATGGTGGAAACTTGCAACATCACCATAATGAGCACTCTATGAAGCATCCTCAATAAAAACCTATGCAAATAGCAAATAAAAAGATCGTTGAGATGCTTATTGTCTGCTTGCTGATGGCTCGTGGTTGATGTAGAGCTCGTTGGGAACCCCAAGAGGAAGGTATTGTAACACCCTCAAATCGGCCCTATGCAAGTTTTAGCCCTTTCCGCCAAACCCACATAGAAACGATTCAAGGACGCCCACCAGGCACTTTCGTGTGGGTGGAAAACAAAGTAATAACATTACACAACAGTCCTCGATGGGACCCACAGAACAGATATATATACAACACGACTCCATGAGTCAAGAATACAGATATACAGTACAAAGATCCAAATCACCTTGAAAACGATAGAGCGTCCGACTATGGACAAGATGCAAATGGGGATAAGAGCCCTGAAGAATAACCAATGGCGTCCATAACCCTGCCCAGGCCAAGCTGGAAGGGTAACCCATCTAACGACGTCGATCCCAAACCTGCTAAAACAAAAGGGGTGCCGACAAAGGGCAAAGGAAAAAGAGGAGCGTTAGTACTGAGGCCAGTACATGGCGAGGCTAGAATTCGGCGGCTCTCGCCTACATAGGTATGGTGGGCTGGAGCGGCAGCGCAGCGGCACTAAACAACCTATAGAGACTTGAGACAACTGGCGGTTATCAGAGAGGGGTAAGAAAGACCTATTCGGATCCAACCTGAAGCTAACACCAAACAAACCCATCCTGGCATTTCCCCCCTCGAGACCAAACGAGGAAGTCGGGCCAAGAAGCTCACACAGTTGGCAATTTTACTCATTCCGTTATAGTTGCAGCACTTACTAATCAGATATAGATAGCATGAGTCATCCTGATAGCATAAGTAGTGGGCAGTTTTAGTTAACCTTCCGTTGTAATTGGAACATTTACTAGTCAGATATAATTGTCCTGAGGAATCCCAAAACCCAGCAGTTGTTGGCACTTTTATCACATTCCATTGGAGTTGCAATACTTACTAGGCAGGTATAGCATGTAACAAAACAAACCAGATCCACCAGCTGTTGGCATTTTTAATATCCATTCCATTATAGTTGAATCTGATTACTAGTCATATATTAGGTCAAGTTTATAGCACTACTTTAGTTATGCTTGTCTATGATCGAGATACTGTGCTCCAAGTCGTCCATAACCGCGGACACTGCTTTCAAAAAGTTTTACCCTGCAGGGGTGCACAAATAGCAACACACACTCGATCAACCTCGGAAAAACCAACTCAAAACCCAACGAGGCATTCACGACAAAGCGATCACAAGATTCAGAAATATTTCAGGGGGCCACCCCACTAAGCTACCCGCAACAAAGTTGGCCGGCTCCGGAATGGACCCAGGGTTTGTGTGGACGGCTGTAAACAACTGGGAACCCGAAAGTGTGACTGGGCTTGTCGATACAGCGAAAACGTGTCACGATCCTAAACAGTACAGGTGCTCCACGCACAATCTTAAATAAAGCAGTAAAGCATGGCATAAGTACATGATAGTAATAAAACCCCAAACTAGTTTGTGGCCCCAGGAAATAGAAATGAATCAAGCTCTGGCTCAGGGGGGTCCATAAGGCCTCCCGGATGTGGGTAGTGCGAAAAATCAAGGAACAGGTATCAAGTACTCGGGGTCCTACGGGACACAAGTGAGCGTGGAAGAACCAAATAACATCTATTGCCCACCGATGCCTCTGCATTAGTTATATCTAGCATTATATTAGTTGTATTTAAAGTCATGATCATCTCCACCATTAAGTAGCTCCACCGATAACCATCTACCAGCATTCCAACAACTGTGGCACTTGGCAACACGAGATCGCACCTGAGCACGCAACTACGACTCGCAAGGCCAGCTATCTACCAAACATAGGGTAATAGGAGGTGTCCAAGGCAATATAGAGGCTGCACGGGATATAACTGGTGCATGGAAACTAAAGCATCGCGGCACGGATAGCAATAGATCAACATGAGGAAGTAAAGACTATAAATGCAAAATAGGTAGAAGGGGAAGAGATGCTCGCCTGGGAAACACTGCCGAAGGATCATATCCGGAGAACTTGTCGATACTCGCATCAACTCATCAGCCTAATCCGCGAAGAAGCAAAGCGCTAAAAGAAACACCGGATGCAATATTTAATACTACGGCAGAAGATCCGGCATGCTTATGATATGATGCAGATGCGGTGCAATTAGGCAGTGTTAAGCGGAACCGGGGTCCCGACAGTTAGTTAATAGGTTCATGTTGTTTAACTACCCCGCAAATTAAATGTTGGATTAACCAGGCGAAACAGGGCATCGGTTTGCTACACAAATTTAAATGGAGTCCGGAATATGACTAAAATAGCCTGCATATAGACTCCATGGTTAATTTAGGTGAAATGACTATAATGCCCCCCAAACCCACAGACAGGTATGTATGCATGAATTAATTTAATATGCGACATTATAGATGTCATTTATAAAATAGGGGGTTTCAGAAAGGGGTCACACATTGGAACTCGGCGATCTTGGGTCGATGTAGTTCAGGATCGGTCTCGCCAGGATCAGGGTCTCCAGGGTTCGATCATCGGATCCATGTCGGTGCACTCGGGGTCTCGGCGTCCAAGAGGAAGATCAAAGTCGTGCCGAGGGGTTCGGGTGAGCTGGGATCGGTCTTCAGATCCGAGAGGGAGAAGAGCGCCGGGTTCGGTCTTCGGGAAGCATGCCCTTTGGTTATTCTCAGACGACCTCGACACCACACCATCTCTCATCTACACCAACTCACATCGACCACCAAAACACCACCACTTCATCACCGCTTAACCAGTAGCCAACAACAACAGAAATTCCTGAACAACTCCTCATTAGTTACACACCAGCCCACATAATTGCTACCATGTACCACTTGACTGCAGACAAAAAGGGACCCCCGCGGGTGAGCTCTTGAACAGAGGGTCGCCGGCGGCGGTCAGAGATGTGGCGACGGTGGCTCTGCTCGGGAGTACGGCCATCGAGACGCACAGAAGCAGAGGCCTGGCAGGGGCGTGCCGGCCGAGAGGAAGACTACGGCAGACGGCCTCGGGGAGGAAGCCGCATGGAGGAAAGAGCGGCGGCACAGGGCACGGGGCGGAGCTGGGGGAAGCTTGGGCAGCGCGGCTCCGGGGAAGTTCGGTGGCGGGGAGAGAGGCCGCCGAGGTGAGGGGCGGCGGGGCACAACAGAGGCGGGCGGAGGAGGGCGCCCGACGGCGGGGTCACAGGCGATGCGAGGCGGCGCTCCCGCGCATGGAGGAGGCGGTGGCCGGAGTGGAGGGGCCAGGCTCGAGTCGGCCGGGGTCGGTGTAGGGCGGAGTCGCGTGGGGGAGGAGAGTGTGGCCGGCATTGACGAAGGAGAGCCCGAGCGGAGGAGGGCTCCCGCAGAGAGGAGGAGGCGCCGCCGGAGTCGGGGCAGAGGCGCGTCGCCGGGGAGATCGGGAGCAGCGGCGGCCTGCTCGGGGTAGCGGCGAGCGAGCGGGGTCGGGGAGCAGAGACGGGGTGGGCGAGCCGAGGGAAAAAAATCAAGGCCGAGGGGGCGGGGAGATGACCACGTGGGGGGACGAGGTGGGGCCACGCGCGTCTGGGTGTGCGGGAGGGTTGGGGCTAGCAGGCGGGTGGGGCCTAGGGAGCTGTCGGCCAGGGGTTGCGTGCAGGTGGGTGTGTGTCGGTGGGGATTGGTGGTTTGTGTGGTGTGTGGACCAGGTGGCTGTGTGAGGGGAGTGGAGGGAGTTTGGGGTGAGGTGGCAGCGGGTGAGTGGGTGGGGATTGGGCCAGGGTGAGGTGGCACGATGTGATAGGGTGGGGTGAGGTGGAGGGGCTAGGTAGATTAGGTTAGGGGTAGAAAAGGGTTTAGGGTTAGACAGGTTAGGGTTTTTAATTTGGAGGTGGCCGGCTAGGCTTTCGGGCCTGGCTGGCTGCCTCCTATAAAAATAATATAAATTTTGTTTATTTAAAACGGGGTTTTTTGAAAACCGTTGGTAGACGAAACAAAATAATTCGGAGGCCCAGGTTTTGATTTGAAATAATAACGGGGCGTTTAGAAAACAAAAACAGACTTTTCGAAAATAGTTTTATGCAAACAAATGCAAGATGACACGACGATGCTCAAATGCAAGGTGGCATGATGACATGAGCATGCGGTCATGATGATGCAATGCACAAAAACATCGCGATTTTCTAGTAGTGGTTTTTGCGGGGCGCCACAGGTATGATGAGCGCAGCAGCAAGTTTCCCTCAGTTATGAAACCAAGGTTTAATCGAACCAGTAGGAGCAAGGAAACACCCCAAAGGTGTTACTAGCTGAGCTTTGGCAGGGCGCACTACCGGTGCTAGTAGCAACGTGGAGACCTGCACAACACAACCACGGAACTTTGTCCCCAACTTGCGATGAGGTTGTCAATCTCACCGTGTTTTGCGGAAAACAAAGGATTAAACGTATCGAATGGAAAGAAGTAAAAGTTTGCAGAAAGTAAACACAAAGCAGTAAACAGTTTATAGATTGTATGTAAAGTAAAGGACCGAGATCCATAGTTCACTACAGGTGGCTCTCCTTAGATAGATAACATGCTGGGTGAACAAATTACAGCGGGGCAATTGACAAACACCGAGAAAGCAATACATGCATACACTAATCATCTTGACTCCTTTGAGACTTGATTGGGCACTGCAACATAATACATAGACCGCCATCCAACTGCATTTATGACTAATAATCCACCTTCAGGTTATCATCTGAACCCCCTCTAGTATTAAGTTGCAAGCAACAGATTATTGCTTTACGAACTGCGTCTAAAGTAAACAATACGATTGTTCTATGAACAAAGGATTGTTGTTTTCTCCCTAGTAGCAACAACACATCTAGTACCTTAGAGATTTCTATCACTTCCCCAGATTACCAGAGGCATGAACCCACTATCGAGCATAAATACTAACTCTTGGAGTTGCTAGCATCTACTTGGCCAAGATAGCTACTAACAACGGAAAGCATGCAAGATCACAAATAACAAAGACATGATACAATCAATAATCAATCTGAAATAGCATCTCAATATCCATCGGATCCCGGCAAATACAACATGCAGAATAATGACTTTGGCTTTTGTTCCTTCCAATTCCGAGAATATTCATTTTCTGACTTTCCTGGAACCAAAAACAGCAGAAAACAGACAGCTGGCACTGTGGCTCTTGTTAATAGGTTAGTCCAAGAAATCATATGAAAAGTACTCCAAAGTTGGAACAAAACACAAGAAAGTGGATAAAACCAAGCATGGAACATTAAAAAATTATAGATACATTTGCAATGTATCAACATCCCCAAGCTTAACTCCTGTTCGTCCTCGAGTAGGTAAGTGATAAAAAGAAAGAATAATTTTTGAGGTGACATGCACCATCAAAGACTTGATTCAAAGTATTTGCAAAACATTCAAAGCTGGGATCATAGTACTTCAATCATAACATGAAAGACAAAGTTCTAGCAATAAGCAAAGAAAATATGATGCAACATGAAAAGGCACAAACAAAAGATTCATGAATAACAATGCTTTGCAAGACATTTGTTTGTTTCACATAAAGAAAACATAGCATACTAGTATTCAGCTTGTCCCTCAATAGAGTAGCAAATATAAATGCATAGGACACCTTCAAAGTTCATAAGAGTGACTAGATACAATAGTTTAAAACAAGCAATAACAAGTTATGCATCAATCAACTAGTCTTGGGACAATGCACATAGAACTAAGAATGGCCACTATGCTCTCAAAGTAAGTGCATAAAGATAGAAGGTGGAGACTCAATATAATGGTGGAAGAAAGGCCTTTTGTAAAAGGAAGTAGGGATTGAAGTCTCAGAAAGAGCTTCGAAAAATTATGGTACTTATAGCTTTCAGCTCTCATTGCCCCTATCATAAGCATCTTGAAGTGATTAAGGTTAAAGTGAACAAACTATGGTGTACATGCTTGACGAAGTATAAGTCAGAAATCTCATGTCCCTTGTATACGAGGGCCGCTCCTCATGCTACTCAAGTTTAGTCACCGGTAAGTTCTTGTCATCGTAAGTACATGTGTATCATAGAGAACCGCCAATGGGGTACCCCTTGCCCGATGATACGGAAGAATACCCATATCAAAATGACAAGGCAAGCAGACAACGAGCATCTCAACATTCTTCTTATTTACCATGGGAATATGGTGCTTTTTCTCTCTTTCCTCTTTTCATAGTATCTCTTTTTTTCTCTTTTTTTTCTCAATATAGGACTCTTTTTTTATAAGAAGAATGCTTCATAGACAGCTCATTATGGTTACGCTGCAAGTTTCCACCATGTCAGCATGGATTAGACCAGAGGCCCAGACGTTTCTCTAACACATATACATAACTCCATGGACTTACAAGCTCCCCTTTCATTTCACACCGACGAAATCCATAGACAAAAGAGCATGATATCAACTAGGTACAAGTACCAAGTGCAATGTTGAAAGCGTTCCCCATGAAGCATGGTTCTGCTAATTCCCAACAAATAAGTGCAAGCATATACAACATAGATGACACAATGTTTCAAGTTTATTAAGGGCAAGAAAAGTAAAGTGTGCCATCAAGTTCGTGAGAGCTTTAATCACTAGTTTTCTCCTAACAAGTGGAAGGTAAACAAAAGCATGAATGTACTTGGAATAGCATAAGCTAGTAGGTAGGTATGGTGGACTCTTTGGAATAACTTGGTTTAGGGAGTTGGATGCATGAGTGGAACTCATACTTGGTTGTGGAGGCTAGCAAAAGACTGGGAGCGACAAACTAAGAGAGAAATAATGGCCATAATCATGTAGAGCGACAAAACATCATTGATCAAAGCATAAAGTGATACTACAAGTTGAAAACTACAGGATCATAAAGGCTATGGTGACTTGAGATAGTCATAACATGGTGTGAGCATGTGCCAAGTCAACCCAAATAAAGCATCAAAGGAGAATACCACTATACTATGCTTTAATATGCTAAAACAACGCATGGTTCATCCAAGGCACATTAAGCAATCTCAATTGTTTATAACAAGTCATGCTACAACAAAGAATACTAAGCATAAAGCCAAAAAAATATCAAGCATGGCATGACAAAGCATATGCCACAGTCAAAAACGAGCTCTTTTTACCACATAAGTATGAACTTTCCTACTCTTTTCCAAACCAAACCAAACTATTTGCAAACCAATGTATGAAAGAGAGGGTCCAACCAATTTATTCAGCAAACCAAGTCAAACGAAAGCCAAAACAAAAACGAAAAAGAAGACGCTCCAAGAAAAACACAACTGTGCATGAAACAATAAAAACGAAGCGTTTGGAAGAAACCTGGAATTTTTATTGATGAAGAAGGGGATGCCATGGGCATCCCCAAGCTTTGACGCTTGTATTTCTTGGATATTTCTTGGGGTGACATGTGTGGCATCCCCAAGCTTGAGCTTTAGTCCATCCTTCATCTCATTTCTCATTCCTTCCATACACCTGAAATTTTTCCTTCATACAAAATTTCACACAATCTCATTAGCAACATTAGTGCACTTAAGATAAATAAGTCTCAAGGTTCAGTTCTAACACCAAATAAACTTCCATTAGAACACTAGAAACTGTAGCACTTCACTCAAAAAGCTCAATTCCCCAAAAGAACTCAAGAAGGAACCAACAAGAAGCAAATGCAGAAAATGGCAGAAATCTATCAAAACAGACTAGTAGGTAAAGACGATTTTTTTTGAAGGCCTTATGTTGCTCAAATCAAAAAGTGTTGAACTAATGAAAGTTAGATAACAACCTGGGGCAGAAGCACAAAAAAGTACAGCTCAATCCGACATACAAAGCTCTTTCAAGAATTTTTACAGTGAAGCACAAAAATCTGTTTCGGGACAGCAACTTTCCCGATCATTACTTCACTCTCATTAGAGGTTACTGTTGGCACAAAAAGCAAATAAAAAGGATAAGGTGCAGTTATTACAGAGGTAATAACTTCCAAGACTCATCTAAAACTTTTGGATTATCTCCCAATAAGTACTTTTCTTTAACGCCCTTAAGTTAGGCATAAGAAGCAAAGAAAGAATCAAGTGTTCTCAAATGAAGAAGCATTAAGACCAAATTTTGTTTTCATAGGAGAAGCAAAAGAAATCTTTTCTCTCTTTTTAGGGAAGTGTTCTATACCTTTCTTGAGTGGGATTTGATATTTAATGGTACCTTCTTTCATATCAATAATGGCACCAACAGTTCTAAGAAAAGGTCTTCCCAAAGTAATAGGACAAGAAGCATTGTATTCAACATCCAAAACATAGAAATCAACGGGGACATAGGAATCGTTAACCATAATAAGAACATCATTAAGACTCCCCATGAGTTTCTTTTTAGCATTAGCATCAAGTGGTACATTCAAATAACAATCTTCAAGAGGAGGCAAATCAAGCATATCATAAATCCTTCTAGGCATAATAGAAACACTACTATCAAGATCACACAAAGCTTTGAAATCAAAGTCATTCACTTTCATATTAATGATGGGTTCCCAACCATCTTCTTGCTTTATAGGAATAGAAGCTTTATGTTTCATCTTTTCTTCTTTAATCTTTATAAGAGCATCAATAATGTGTTTTGTAAAGGCCATGTTCGTAGCACTAGCATTAGGACTTTTAGCAAGCTTTTGTAGGAACTTAATAACTTCAGAGATATTGCAACCATCAAGATAAAAATCAACTTTGTTGGAAATATTCCCTAGAGACAAATAGTAGCAAGGACTATTATCATATTTCATATAGTTTATGATTAAGTTTTATATCATGCTATAACAATATTGAGTGGAAACATCAATACACGTGTGATATACAAACAAACAAGGGGTTCCTAGTGAAACTCTAGTCACTGGTTCATTGGTCAATAGATGATCATGTTTCCTGATCATGTGGCATTTATGCCAGTTGGAAATGAGGTCATCTCATTCTGAGAATGAGATGATGAACCAATACCCAACCTAAACATCGTGATTCGATCATGTCACGAAGTTCAAGTTATGATGATTAGAAATGGATCCTCGTAGACTATTCCTTAGACCGGGAGGCTATATCAATCACTGTCTCTCGAGAGTGCTTAGATAGCATCAAACGCCATCTAGTAAAATGGTGGTTATAAAGGTGTGTTCAGGTATTCGGAGGAAACCGTAGAGGCAATATATGTCAAGAGCGGGATTTGTCTGTCCATGTGACAGGAAGATACTCAAGGGCCCACTCGGAGAAGTTATATCCAATAGCTACGCAGCATGTGATTAGATCACGGGGATATCACTTGTCAGAACGAGTCAAATAGCATTGTTCAGTAATGAGATTGAACACGACATGGTGATGTCATTGATCAAATCTCGGGCAATGCAAGTATCGAATAACAAAGGGAATAAGACACGACTATCACCGGTTCAAACGACGAAAGATCTTCGTGGAATGCACAGGGGTCACATGGCCATCCAGGTCCCTCTGTTGATCATTGGTGCGGGAGTGTCCCGACCATGTCTGGAGTGTTCCCGAACCGTGGGGTATCACTCTTAAGGGCTTGATGATGCTTAGAGAGTGTTTATAAGATCAGTAGAATCACCAAAGAAAAGAAGGGAGAAAACCGGAAGGGTTTCGGTAAGTCCGGAGGATGTCCGGAGTGGAGGTGGAAGGTGTTCCATGGCCACGAAGATTAGATAATATGTGAATGAATGTTAAATATTGATTTAATCATTTATTCATAATTATTTAAATAAAGAGAAAATCAATTAAAAATGTCAAAGGCTTAATGGGCCAATTTCCCGGAGGGGAGAGGGCCCATTAGGGAAAGGCAAGAGGGAGAAGGGGCCAAGGGGGTGGCCGGCACCCCTAGTGGGCCAGCCCCCCCTCGTGGGGCCCATGGGGGTGGTCGGCGGTGCCACCCCTCCCCCCTCCTCTCCTTTAGTCCCACCCCGGGACTTGAGGGGAGGTAGTATCTCCCCTCCCCCTATATATAGTGGGGTATCTGGCCTAGAAAATACACCAAATAATCAATAAAGGTCTCCCCACTTTTGGGAGGACCTCTAATTGATATTTTCTCTCTCCTCTCTCTCTCTCTCGTGACCGTGGTCCCAAGTCTGGACTGCGCGAGCGAGAGACATCTTCACCGCGGAGCGCCGGCGCGCTGCGGGATTCGGATCCGGGAGCTCTACTTCCGCAACTGCTACTGGATCAAGGAAGCGGGAGTCATCGTCAGGCACCGGACGTGTGTAACTCCTCGCGAGGTGTCGCACTTGAGGCACTCAAGTCGTTGGAGCCAGAAGGAGCGCAAGGACTTCATCACGACCTTGAGGTCGGCTTCGGCTCGTCTACATCAACCACGCTCTCCTGAGCGTTGATCCCGCTTTTCGATCTTCAAGGGTAAGTTCATGAAAAGCCCCTCCCGTTACTGTATTACTAATAGATAGGTCCTGGCAGCTTCAGGGGTTCAAGGGCGTAGAGTAAAATTTATTGTTTTTATGCGCGGAACCCCTATAGTGGTATCAGAGCTTGATCTATGCGTAGTAATGCTAGTACAGGTAGAACACACAAGATGTAGCTGTGGGTGTTGATCTTTTAGTTGTTACCCTCCCACGTGTACTTGTGTATACCGCAGCAATGCTTGATGAAGCGGCCCCCAACCGACTTTACGCGTTCATTCGCGAGACTGGTCCATGCTTGACATACGGCTTGTACCGTATAAAGTGGCTTAGGGGGGTGTCTGTCTCTCTCACATTAGTTGGTATACCATTTGCAACGGAGGGCCCCGAAAGGGGTGTAGTATAGACAACTACTTGATCAGCTTTGTGCTAAAAGTTCGTAGGTAAGAATGGTTCTTGTGCGAAATCCCATTCAGCCACGTAAAACATGCAAAGATAAAGTAGAAGCGTCTAACTTTGTTTTGCAGGGGGGCGTTGCTTTGTGATATGGTTGTGGCAAAGGTAAAGTAATTACCTTTTGTTGCATAGTAGTAGATAGTCACGGAGGTGACGAACTACCACACCGGAATGACACTGGTACCCTAGTGTCTACGGCGCCGGAACCCTGGCACCGGAACCCGGTGACGGCGGATGGAGATCACGACGTGAAGGACCATATCACATAGCATTTACATTCAATGTTATTGTTTGTATGTCTTATTGTGTGCTAGTATGAGATACTCGACGGTAGCCTAATAAGGTGATCCCTGTTAAAATAACCAACGATTGTGTTCCCCCTTAGAGTGCACCACCAAGAAAGTTCTTCGGTATGAGGCGATCCAGGGTTACAGGCCTGGGTGTCAGACATATCTACGTTCGCATATAGTGGGTGCAAGCCATGTTGCACAGCGAATACACTAAGGTTGAGTTGGCGAGCCTAGCATGTACAGACATGGCCTCGGAACGCGGATGGTCGAAAGATCGAGCACAAGTCGCATGAATGATGTGACCGACGTTCAGCGTCCACCTTTGAACCCACATTGATGGCCGTGATGATCGGGGGAGATGTGGCTGATAGGGGTCATGTTATCACTAGGAACCCTCACTAGGGATAGGTGTTTCTGAGTGGAGTTATTATTAACTCATTGAATTATAAACTTAGTCTAAATTCCTTTTGCAATTATAAATGTAGATGGGCTCTTTCGTGTTGACAACTAAATGGTTAGAAGGAGAGAAGCTTAGATTAGATGGATCGAACTTCTCCATTTGGGTTGCCAGTCTCCATGTTCTCCTTAGCGAGAATGACATGGTCGAATACATACTCGACGGGATGGATCTGGATCCATCCACAGACCTTGAGACCCCAGAGGAGCGGAAAGATCGCTATCTCCGTCGGGAGATGGCCTCCTATATTTCAGTTGTGATGCGTTTCGGAATGGTGGACGAGCTATGGCCTTTCGTGGGTGATGTCAACCCTCGTTCGGTGATGCTACAGCTTAGGACACATTTCGTGGATCAGACACGCATCTGGGAGCATGAGTTGATGGGAGACTTCCTCTCCATTAAGATGGAGGAGAACTCATCACTGGACAACCACTTACAGCACATGCATGATGTGTACATGAGGCCAACATACTTCCTGGACGTCTGGATTACAGGCTCTTCCGCAAATGCTGCTGTGCTACGGTCGCTGCCACCAAGCTACCAAGCACAAGTTAGGACTTGCGTAATGAGGGGCGACACGGAAACAATGGAGTTCCACCGGTTCATGACACATCTCAGGAATGTGTTGGTTGAACCAGATGTCGCTCAGGTCGTCAACGACAAAGGTATATATTTGATATACAGTTTTATAAATGTTATAATCTTGCAAACACATTTGCAGTGTTAAGTATACCTAATACTTGTTCTGTTTTGGTGAAAACATGTCCTTCTGCATAGAGGTGCTTGCTAGAGAGGAGGTGACGTTGCGTGTTGAGGGCGAGCATGATGATGATGGCCAATGACACTCTCACTCAACATTTATCACTTAGTTTGTGTTTTAGGATGATTTTTGTAATCAAGAGATTTGAACTTCTTTAGCTTGTCTCACACTTCGTGAGACGGTTATTCATACCAGTTTGTAACAAACAGTTGTTCTACTTTTATGAATGATTTCTATTCGTGTTCATATGTTGTATGATTATGTGTGAATTATCCTTGTTGTTTGAAACTAATTGATAATGTATGAACATTTGTAAAATATTAAAATGCCTTGTTTAAAATACCCAACTTAATGATATTTCATTAATGAATGAAACCATTGTTTAAATTCCAAGTTATGTGATAATATGTGAGAGTCATTCAATTTCTTTTCACATATAAATCATGCCTAAGTTCGGCAAATTGACTTGAACACCGTATATTACTTGAATACAAAGTGTTTAATGAATTGTTAAAATAATATACATATCCGATGTATTATGTTTTAACAAAAATGGTAATTATCATTAAGTGATTGTTTAAATGTGTAAAGTAAGTTTACCAAAAGAAACATGAATATGAAGCTATTTTGATTTGATCAAAATACTTCATCAATAAATGGGTATAAATATAAAAGAGAATCCAATTACTATGATTTGATCAATAGTAATGAAATTCAACTTTATAAGAATGACATAAAAGACATTGTGGAATACAAAGTGCTTTAAAACGTCAAAATACAAAGAATCACAATGGGATATTAGATATCAAAGGGGGTTGAATAGAAGACACCAAATAAATCGTTGTAGTGTATATGTAGAGACCATTAGCTTAGAAATAGTTAGCACTCAATTAGAATTAGTGAACCATTTGAATTCGTGAAAGTTTTGGGGTTATTCGATATAACCAAAACAATAGTGAATAAGTCCTTGTGGAGTATTCATTGGAAACTTTGAATACGAAATCCATAGCTGAAACCAAAAGGAAAGCAAAACTTGTATTGCTTGGATTTTGGTGCATTCTTGAGAAAGCTCACTTCTAGTGATGTTTCTCAATTATGGAGCAATTGGAAAATAGTGTGAAACACGATGAGGATTCAAAACCCTGCATCAGAGTGTTGAGAAGCGCAACAAACAACGTTCCTGAATGATTCTCTTCATAGAAGGAAAGAATCAATGATTTTGATCATTGTGTTTTTCCCTCCACTATTGTTTTTCACTATAAAAGTAGGATTCAAAATGTAAATCCATATCTTGTATGGAGACATTTGTGAATCACTTGTCATGGTTTTTGGAATATGACATACCTACGAACTACAAAGGAAATAATGGTAAACTAGAATTATGAGAAATCCTAGAAGCAAAATTCCCTTGAGATTAGAAAGCAACTCATTGCTGAATATCACAAGTAAAAGGGGTTACTTGGAATTTTCCCAAATGACTGCAAAGCCATAGTAGGAAAAGGGGGTGAATGACAAAAGCACAATTTGTCAAGTATTGGATGAATTTAAATGGATTTGATTCATGTGTGCTGGATGTCTAGTGGATTTTAAAACTAGTAAAGTACTAGTATCTCATAATAAATCTCCAAGTTTGATAATTGATCAAAGGATTTTGAAATTGTTCAAAATAGTGAGTGGATATGCAATTTGCATAAAATTGAGTGGGATCTATAAAAGTCTTCCTAAAACAATACGTGATTGACATATTTTTAAGTGGGAGCAACATAAGACTCAAATTCAAATATGTAGGAACATAGTTTGAGTAAGAGTACTGACCCGTACCCAAGTATGTTAGCAACATAGTTTGAGTGGGAGCTTATAGGAGTAATTCTTAAGTATGTTAAGGATGAAAGCGCAAATACTTATAAATAATGATTTGTAAGATGTAGAAGTTGATAATAATTGTATTATGATATTATGTAGTATTCCTTAAGGGATTCTGAAAAGTGTTTCAGAATAGAAGTTAATTAAGGAACTAGTCCTTAATGAATCAAATTAGGAATAGTATTAAGTTTAACATCGATGGTTAAAAGAAAGAAAAGGATGATCGTCATCCACTATGTTGAGACATAGGTTCTATCTTAGAAAACCATGATGACAACTTAGCATAATATGTTATCCAAATAAGGAACATTTGAAAGTGATTAAGTTCGAATCACAGAACATTGAGCTAAGTTTGTCCGCAGTGTCTAGTAGAGAACTGTGGATATATTTTCCAAATCCATAAAGGATGACATATCTTAAAACATAAAGAGTTATGTTATAAGGGAATATGTTGGAAGCTCCTGTAGATACCAATTAAAGTAAAATAGGAAGCGAGGTGAACAAAACATCAAAAGTTGCACAGAGTGCACTAGTATTTCGATGAATACATTTATAATAATAGATAAGGGTACCATCTAAAGTGTTGTATAATGTTATGGCGGGGCTAATTCACTTTTAACGTAGAATGATGTGTCCCAGGGCACAGTGCCCATGAGAAAGCCCTCGAGGTTGATCTAACGTCACTGTAGGCTCCTGGAATCAGGCCTCGTTCTGCTGCCATAGCAACGATGCATACACACAGATGCTGTCATGTGATGATAGAATATTAATGTCAATCAAAGTGACATTAGTAAGTTGCAAAGGATCTGGGACTGTAAAGTACAGAACCAAGACTCAACCTCTTCCATGAGCAATCATGTTCTAGGCACCAGTTGTATGGTACCAATAATTGAGAACAAATGCAGCTAGTGTATTTGTACTCTAGTGCAAGTGGGATACTGTTGGAAATATGCCCTAGAGACAAATAGTAGTAAGGACTATTATCATATTTCATATAGTTTATGATTAAGTTTTATATCATGCTATAACTGTATTGAGTGGAAACATCAATACACGTGTGATATACAAACAAACCAGGGGTTCCCAGTGAAACTCTAGTCACTGGTTCATTGGTCAACAGATGATCATGTTTCCTGATCATGTGGCATTTATGCCAGTTGGAAATGAGGTCATCTCATTCTGAGAATGAGATGATGAACCAATACCCAATCTAAAAATCGTGATTCGATCATATCACGAAGTTCAAGTTATGATGATTAGAAAAGGATCCTCGTAGACTATTCCTTAGACCGTGAGGCTATATCAATCACTGTCTCTCGAGAATGCTTAGATAGCATCAAACGCCATCTGGTAAAACGGTGGTTATAAAGGTGTGTTCAGGTATTCGGAGGAAACCGTAAAGGCAATATATGTCAAGAGAGGGATTTGTCCGTCCATGTGATGGGAAGATACTCAAGGGCCCACTCGGAGAGGTTATATCCAATAGCTGCACATCGTGTGATTAGATCACAGGGATATCACTTGTCGGAACAAGTCAAATAGCATTGTTCAGTAACGAGATTGAACACGACATGGTGATGCCATTGATCGAATCTCGGGCAATGCAAGTATCGAATAACAAAGGGAATAAGACACGACTGTCACCTGTTCAAACGACGAAAGATCTTCGTGGAATGCATAGGGGTCAGATGGCCATCCAGGTCCCTTTGTTGATCATTGGTGCGGGAGTGTCCCGACCATGTATGGAGTGTTCCCGAACCGTGGTGTATCACGCTTAAGGGCTTGATGATGCTTAGAGAGTGTTTATAAGATCGGTATAATCACCGAAGAAAAGAAGGGAGAAAACCAGAAGGGTTTCGGTAAGTTCGGAGGATGTCCGGAGTGGAGGTGGAAGGTGTTCCATGGCCACGGAGATTAGATAATATGTGAATGAATGTTAAATATTGATTTAATCATTTATTCATAATTATTTAAATAAAGAGAAAATCAATTAAAAAGGTCAAAGGCTTAATGGGCCAATTCCTGGAGGGGAGAGGGCCCATTAGGGAAAGGCAAGAGGGAGAAGGGGCCAAGGGGGTGGCCGACGCCCTAGTGGGCCAGCCCCCCGCGTGGGGCCCATGGGGGTGGCCGGCGGTGCCACCCCTCCCTCCTCCTCTCCTTTAGTCCCACCCCGAAACTTGAGGGGAGGTAGTACCTCCCCTCCCCCTATATATAGTGGGGTATTTGGCCTAGAAAATACACCCAATAATCAATAAAGGTCTCCCCACTTTTGGGAGGACCTCTAATTGATATTTTCTCTCTCCCCCTCTCTCTCTCGTGACCGTGGTCCCAAGTATGGACTGCGCGAGCGAGAGACATCTTCACCGCGGAGTGCCGTCGCGCTACGGGATTCGTATCCGGGAGCTCTACTTCCACAACTGCTGCTGGATCAGGGAAGCGGGGGTCATCGTCAGGCACCGGACATGTGTAACTCCCCGCGAGGTGTCGCACTTGAGGCACTCAAGTCGTTGGAGCCAGAAGGAGCGCAAGGACTTTATCACGACCTTGAGGTCGGCTTCGGCTCGTCTACATCAACCATGCTCTCCTGAGCGTTGACAACACTTTCGGTCTTCAAGGGTAAGTTCGTGAAAAGCCCCTCACGTTACTGTATTACTAATAGATAGGTCCTGGCAGCTTCAGGGGTTCAGGGGCGTAGAGTAAAATTTATTGTTTTTATGCGCGGAACCCCTACAAACTTTATCATCTAAAGTAGTAGAACTATTACTAGCCTCAACACTAGTGGTGGTGATAGTAGAAACACTAATGTTTCTAGTAATTTCATCTTCTCTTTCCCACTTAGCATGCAATTTAGCTAATAGTCTAACATTTTCATCAATTCTTACTTGTATGGCATTAGTAGCTGCAAAGGGATTGTCATTAGTTTCAGGTTTAGCAGCCATTTTATTCAAAAAAGATTGAGCTTCAGCCAAAGATGCTATATTTCTTTCAGCATTAGAGAGTTTTTCCTCAATAGTTTTATTGAAAGCAGTTTGTTTACTAATAAACTCTTTAAGCATAACTTCAAGTTCAGAGGGAGCACTCTTATTATTGTTGTAAGAATTTCCATAAGCATTACCATTGTTGGGAGGATATGGCTTATAATTGGTGTTACCAAAGTTGTTCCTATAAGCATTATTACTATAAGCATTGTTGCCAAAGTTGTTATTTCTTATGAAGTTCACATCAACTTGCTCTTCTTGAGCAACCAAAGAGGCTAAAGGAACATTATTTGGATCAATATGGGCTTTCCCATTAACAAGCATAGACATAATTATATCAATCTTATCACTCAAGGAGGAGGTTTCCTCAACAGAATTTACCTTCTTACCTTGTGGAGCTCTCTCAGTATGCCATTCAGAATAATTAACCATCATATTGTCCAGAAGTTTTGTTGCAACACCCAAAGTGATGGTCATAAAGGTACCTCTAGCAGCTAAATCCAATAGGTTCCTTGAAGAATAGTTCAATCTTGCATAAATTTTTTGGATGATCATCCAAGCAGTCAGTCCATGAGTGGGACAATTCTTTACCAAAGATTTCATTCTTTCCCAAGCTTGAGCAACATGCTCATTATCAAGTTGTTTAAACTTCATTATTTCACTTCTCATGGATATAATCTTAGTAGGAGGATAGTATTTACCAATAAAAGCATCTTTGCATTTAGTCCAAGAATCACTACTATTCCTAGTTAAGGAATTCAACCATTCTTTAGCTTTTCCTCTCAAAGAGAAAGGAAACAATTTAAGCTTAATAATATCACCATCTATATCCCTATGCTTTTGCATCTCACAAAGTTCAACAAAGTTATTTAGATGGGAAGCAGCATCTTCATTACCAATACCAGAAAATTGCTCTCTCATAACAAGATTGAGTAAAGCAGGTTTTATCTCAAAGAAAGTATTTTCAGCCACAGGTGGAGCAATAGGTGTGCTCAAAAAATCATTGTTGTTGGTGCTAGTGAAGTCACACAACTTAGTGTTTTCAAGATTAGTCATTTTTTTGGGTTTTCAAATAAGAAAGAAAACTTGTAAAACTATTTTTTTTTGTGTTTTTGAAGAACAAAACAAGCAAACAAACCAAAAAGAAACTAAGCAAAACAAAAACAACAAAGTAAAGAGATTGGTTATGAGGGACTCCCCTTGTGAAGATGTCCTTGACTCCCCGGCAACGGCGCCAAAAAAATGCTTGATGGCTCGTGGTTGATGTAGAGCTCGTTGGGAACCCCAAGAGGAAGGTATGATGAGCACAGCAGCAAGTTTCCCTCAGTTATGAAACCAAGGTTTAATCGAACAAGTAGGAGAAAGGAAACACCCCAAAGGTGTTACTAGCTGAGCTTTGGCAGGGCGCACTACCGGTGCTAGTAGCAACGTGGAGACCTGCACAACACAACCACAGAACTTTGTCCCCAACTTGCGATGAGGTTGTCAATCTCACTGTGTTTTGCGGAAAACAAAGGATTAAACGTATCGAATGGAAAGAAGTAAAAGTTTGCAGAAAGTAAACACAAACAGTAAACAGTTTATAGATTGTATGTAAAGTAAAGGACTGGGATCCATAGTTCACTAGAGGTGGCTCTCCTTAGATAGATAACATGCTGGGTGAACAAATTACAGCGGGGCAATTGACAAACACCGAGAAAGCAATACATGCATATACTAATCATCTTGACTCCTCTGAGACTTGATTGGGAACTACAACATAATACATAGATCGCCATCCAACTGCATCTATGACTAATAATCCACCTTCAGGTTATCATCCGAACCCCCTCCAGTATTAAGTTGCAAGCAACAGATTATTGCTTTACGAACTGCATGTAAAGTAAACAATACAATTGTTCTATGAACAAAGGATTGTTATTTTCTCCCTAGTAGCAACAACACATCTAGTACCTTAGAGATTTCTGTCACTTCCCCAGATTACCAGAGGCATGAACCCACTATCGAGCATAAATACTAACTCTTGGAGTTGCTAGCATCTACTTGGCCAAGATAGCTACTAACAACGGAAAGCATGCAAGATCACAAATAACAAAGACATGATAGAATCAATAATCAATCTGAAATAGCATCTCAATATCCATCGGATCCCCGCAAACACAACATGTATGAATTACAAATAGATGATCTTGATCATGAACGGAGCTCACAAGATCTAAACGTGAAAGCACAAAGGAGGAGAACCGGCCATCTAGGTACTACATGGATCCGTAGTCGAAGGATGAACTACTCACGCATCACACTGGAGGCTTGCATGGTGATGAAGAAGGCCTCCAGGGTGAATTCCGCTCTCCGGCAGGGTGCCAGGAAGAGCTTCAGATCCCTCCCGATCTAGGGATGGAGATGACGGCGGCTACAGACTCTTTTGTGGATTTTTGATCGGGTACTTAGGGTTTTCGTCCCGAGGGCAACATATAGGCGGAAGGAGAGGCCGAGGGGGTGCCGGGAGCCACCACACCACCCCCTGGCATGGGCCAGGCCAAGCCGCGTGGCCAGGTGGTGTGGCCGGCCCCTGGCCCTTCTCCATCTCATATTCTGGCACTTGATCACTTCCTGAAAAATAGGCACTTTGGCTTTTGTCCCATCCAATTCCGAGAATATTCATTTTCTGACTTTCCTGGAACCAAAAACAGCAAAAAACAGGCAGCTGGCACTGTGGCTCTTGTTAATAGGTTAGTCCAAGAAATCATATGAAAAGTACTCCAAAGTTGGAACAAAACACAAGAAAGTGGATAAAACCAAGCATGGAACATCAAAAATTATAGATACATTTGCAATGTATCACTTGCCTTGTCATTTTGATTATGGGATAGCTCTTGTATCATGTGCAAGGGGTACCCCGTTGGCGGTTCTTTATGATACATATGTACTTACAATGACAAGAGCTTACTTGTGACTAAAGTTGAGTAGCATGAGGTTCGGTCTTCGTAAGTAATGGGCATGAGATTTTGGTTTATAACTTGTCAAGCATATCCTCTTAGTTGTGTCACTTTAACCTTAATCAGTTCAAGATGCTTATGATAGGGGCAATGAGAACTGAAAGCTATAAGTACCATAATTTTTGGAAGCTCTTTATGAGACTTGAATCCCTACTTCCTTCTATGAAGGCCTTTCTTCCACCATTATATTGAGTCTCCACCTTCTATCTTTATGCACCTACTTTGAGAGCATAGTGGCCATTCTTAGTTCTATGTGCATTGTCCCAAGACTTGTTGATTGATGCATACCTTGATATTGCTTGTTTTAAACTATTTGTATCCAGTCACTCTTATGAACTTTGAAGGTGTCCTATGCATTTATATTTGCTACTCTATGAGGGACAAGCTGAATGCTATTATGCTATGTTTTGTTTATGTGAAACAAACAAATGTCTTGCAAAGCATTGTTATTCATGAATCTTTTGTTTGTGCCTTTTCATGTTGCGACATAGTTTCTTTGTCTTATTGCTAGGACTTTGTCTTTCATGTTATGATTGAAGTACTATGATCCCAGCTTTGAATGTTTTACAAATACTTTGATCAAGTTTATGATGGTGCATGTCACCTCAAAAATTATTCTTTCTTTTTATCACTTACCTACTCGAGGACGAGCAGGAGTTAAGCTTGGGGATGTTGATACATTGTAAATGTATCTATAAATTTTTGATGTTCCATGCTTGGTTTTATCTACTTTCTTATGTTTTGTCCATACTTTGGAGTACTTTTCATATGATTTCTTGGACTAACCTATTAACAAGAGCCACAATGCTAGCTGCCTGTTTTCTGCTGTTTTTGGTTCCAGGAAAGTCAGAAAATGAATATTCTCGGAATTGGACGGGACAAAAGCCAAAGTTATTATTTTATCGGGGGACACTTGGAGCCAGAATACGAGACAGAGGAGGGCCAGAGGGTGGCCACACCACCTGGCCGCGCGGCTAGGCTTGGCCCGCGCCAGGGGGTGGTGTGGCCTACCCAGGCACCCCCTCGGCCTCTCCTTCCGCCTATATATTGCCTCTGATATGAAAACCCTAAGGACCCGATCAAAAATCCACGAAAGATTCTGTAGCCACCGTCGTCTCTATACCTAGATCGGGAGGGATCTGAAGCTCTTCTCGGCACCCTGTCAGAGAGGGGAATTCACCCTGGAGGCCTTCTTCATCATTATGCAAGCCTCCGGTGTGATGCGTGAGTAGTTCATCTTTGGACTACGGGTCCATGTAGTAGCTAGATGGTTGGTTCTCCTCCATTGTGCTTTCATGTCTAGATCTTGTGAGCTCTGTTCATGATCAAGATCATCTATTTGTAATTCTGCATGTTGTGTTTGCGGGGATCCGATGGATATTGAGATGCTATTTCAGATTGATTATTGATTCTATCATGTCTTTGTTATTTGTGATCTTGCATGCTTTCCGTTGTTAGTAGCTATCTTGTCCAAGTAGATGCTAGCAACTCCAAGAGTTAGTATTTATGCTCGATAGTGGGTTCATGTCTCTGGTAATCTAGGGAAGTGACAGAAATATCTAAGGTACTAGATGTGATGTTGCTACTAGGGAGAAAACAACAATCCTTTGTTCATAGAACAATCGTATTGTTTACTTTACACACAATTCGTAATGCAATAATCTATTGCTTGCAACTTAATACTGGAGGGGGTTCAGATGATAACCTGAAGGTGGATTATTAGTCATAGATGCAGTTGGATGGCGGTCTATGTATAATGTTGTAATGCCGAATCGAATCTCAAAGGAGCCAAGATGATTAGTATATGCTTGTATGCTTTCTCGATGTTTGTCAATTGCCACGCTGTAATTTGTTCACCCAGCATGTTATCTATCTTAAGGAGAGCCACCTCTAGTGAACTATGGACCCCGGTCCTTTCTTTTACATACAATCTACAATCAACTGTTTACTGCTTTGTGTTTACTTTCTGCAAACTATTACTTCCTTCCATTCGATGCATTTAATCCTTTGTTTTCAGCAAAACCGGTGAGATTGATAACCTCATCGCAAGTTGGGGACAGAGTTCTGTGGTTGTGTTGTGTAGGTCTCCATGTTGCTGCTGGCACCAGTAGTGCACCCTGCCAATGTTCAGCTAGCTACACCTTTGGGGTGTTTCCTTGCTCCTACTGGATTGATAACCTTGGTTTCGTACTGAGGGAAAACTTGTTGCTGTGCTCATCTTACCTTCCTCTTGGGGTTCCCCAACGAGCTCGATATAGTTTGGGCCAACGATCAACAACGCTTGACTAAGATCAAATCGCACGAAGAATGACCATGTCATGTCACATAAATTATAAATTGCATGTGATGTTAATCATTTGATGCATCTTATTGATTGCTAGTATTAGATACTCGATGGTAGCATTAGATAAGATGATCCTTTAATTAATACCAATAAAAGTGTTCTCCCTTAGTGTGCACCACTAAGAAAGTTCTCCATTATGAAGCACGTTGTGACAATCGGGTGTTAGACATATTGGCGTTCGCATAGGGTGGGTGTAATACACGTTGCACGCATATACACTTTGGTTAAATTGGCAAGCTGATAGCTCCAAATATTGTCACTTTTTATCAAGGATTTTCCATTGGTTTTCACTTGGTTTCGTTGATTTTGATCTTTCAACTGACACTAATATCGAGCGAAACCTTGTTCTTTTGTGATGACTTTCAGGTACTGGATACTTTTGGAAAGATTCGAGAGCATTTATGGGATAATCGCACTTAAATGAACAAATCTCCAATTAAAGACAGTTCCATCTGAAGCTTACAACAGATTTAACGACCTGTAGTATGGCCGTACGCCACCCGTACCATCCGCCTGTATGACACGCCATCCTCTTCGTTATATCAATACAAGCATATTCATGAAGAGATAGGGAAAAATACGAATGCAACCGCTCACACACCATTCCAGAAGAGAGGAGATCAGATCTAAAGAAGGAGAAGAACCTCATCTCATCCTTCGAGATCTCTAGACTCTTGATCATCAACTCCACCATAATTCCCCCTTGTACTGAGAGACGGAGAGATTCATACTTGTAAGATTATGGATTTGAACCTCTATTCCTACTTTGGTTTGTATTTGATTTGATCTTCAACGCAATTGTGGTTTGCTACGGTAAAGTTGAGATGATTTCCATTTGTAATATGATTATGTTTTTGATATATTCTCCTCTCATGTGTGAGTAAATATCCATAGGCGCGGGAGATGTAGATAATTGGTTAGGTGTGATGTGCCTTTCTTATTTTCATCCATTTGTGATTATTGTTGTGATTATTATATTGTGAGAATGATTATCGATGTATGCCTAATGCTTGTTATCCCATCTAAGGGCCTAGTAATATGATCCTAAGATCTCATATATATGAACTTTTTTACTAGTGAATCGACGACCCCGAGTGACATGGCCGATATCAAAGAGGATCTAGTATAACTCAAGGACAACAAGGAACCATCAAGTTTAAAGCCTTGATCTGGTCGAAAGACCTTTATTGATGCGCTGACCATGGCTTTAGTAACAGGCAGAAGGATCATTGGAATCAACAAGAATCTACCAATAGGACTCTTGATTGGTATATGGGTTACTTTCCTACTCATATATGAATAAGAAATATTATGGCCACTTATATCATTTTATTCCATTTGGCACATTCACTGTCACCATGAACTGTTTCTCTCCGCGCCTAACTTTCATCGACAGGAAACCTCAAAAAACCTCCGTGTTATTTTACTTTTATGTTATTTACTTTAAGTACCATTCAATACTCAAAACTACTTCCTTTCCACATTCATTTCCACCTCAACTCTTCTATTCAATTCACTCAAGACAAGTGACACCTTGAGTGCGACAGAAATGCCACAGGTAAACATTTTCCTAAGCTCCTTATTGGGATCGATATAAAAATTGAAACTAATACTTCCACAAAAACATGCTCTGACGAACATGTGCTCTTTCAGGCCATCAAGCTATTATCTGAGACCATTTCCGGGGAGCTAAGTTCCAACTATTTGTTTCTTGACATTTGTAAGTGTATAAACCATTCACGCTATCTATTGAAGACAGAGGATATACACATTCTGAAAGAAATTATTTGCCTACTTATATTGAACATGTACCAATTGAAATACGCCTAGAATTCATTGAATTTTTTCTAACTCACATTTTATAGACATGAATAGTTTGATTCCTTTGATGGCAGATTTGACCATCACCCGAAGTGTAGTAGAGCCTGAGAAATCATTGGGAGATTATGGGAATCCATCTAGGCATCTTAGGTAAATACCTATTATCTATCCCGATCTTGAAGGCATGGAATTTGAAATAGATCCTGAGCTAATATATATGATGGAAGAAATTGTTTTTGCAAGAAGAGAATATGAAGATCGAAGTGATCATCTGATGAAGGTTCATGACCTTTGTGATACTCTTAAACCAACTGGACTACCAAAAGAGTTTGTACTTCTTAAACTTTTATGATGGTCATTAAAAGATAAAGCTTTTGCTTTGTTACAATCCTTACCTATCCAAGAATTTATGCAAAAAATTCTGCTCATTTACTAAGATTGTGCATATCAAGCGTGACATAGCTAATTTCTATTAGAGAGTTGGAGAAAACTTCTCACAAGCATGGAAAAGATTTTATTAGATGATTAAAAAAGTACCAAATCATGATTTTAAGGAGAATTTAATCATACAATATTTTTATAATGCACTCACCGAGGACTCCAAACAAACGATTGATTTAACTACAGGAGGAACTTTGAGCAAGTTGATGCTACCTAAATGCATAGATATTTTCGTGGTAAGATCCTTCAGTGATGAACAATATAATCATGTTGAAGATATTAAACCAAAGAAAAGTATGCTTTATATAACTCCAGAACTTATGCCTAAAGTTAATAAATCCATGGAAGAAAAAGGTATAGCATCGGAACTCATAAAAGAAAATGAAGTTGATGTTCTCCAAAATTTTATAGTAGAAGATGGAATAAATCTTACTATGCAACAATGTAAACATCAACAACTTTAGTTCCGTGATAGTTATAATAAAAACCTCATGCTCCACAAGAAACATATAAAAGAATTGATTGCAATTTTTGATGATCTAGGACATGCTGCTAGACATCTTGGACATATTTGTATGGTTAAAGTCCAATGTGATCAAATATCCAAGACTCAAGCTTTGATTTTAAGTCAAAGTAATCAAGATTGCAATACTGCATCTACTAATATGGTCACTAGACATGGTACAGAAACACATGAACCTCTAAGGCCACCTTGGTATCAAGAGGAATAGGATCAGAAGGCAAAGGAGACTCAAGAAACGAGTCAAGAAGAAGAGGACCTTGTTGGTCCACAACATGACATTGACCTTGAATCCCAGAGAAAATAAAAAGAAGCTTCAATGCAAAATGAAGAAGAGGAAGAATCAGAAAATAAAGATAAACCATATGACTCTGATGCTGAAATTGTCGATCCAAGAGAAGAAGTTGAGCTTAGTCATGAACAAGAGGAAGAAGTAATTATATCAAAGGAAAAACAAGTTGAAAAGCAGAATCCTGCAATGAAGAAGAAGACCAAAAAAGATGCTGAGCCGACACCCAAGGTAAAAGACAAGGTAAAACCAACTAAAAACAAAATCCATTATCCTAACTATGTTCAGTATGAACCTGATAAGAGTGTCGATGACTCATTTGCGGAGGCTCTAAGGAATCTTCATTTAGAACTTCCTCTGGCTAATGCAATTCAAGTTCCTACTTACAAAAGGTTCATGCGAGATATTGTTAATAGAAAGAAAAAGGTAACTAAGATGGTAGCGGTGATGATAAGCTATAAATGGTGATAATATTGCTAAGCTTGGTGTCAGTGTCATGCCATATTCTCTTGTGCTATTGGAAAAACTAACATATTCAATGCCCTATGTGATTTAGGTACAGGTTTTAGTGTCATGCCATATTCCCTCTTCAAGAAACTGAATCTCAGAGATTACTCTCCTACTTACATTACCTTGCAGATGGCTGATAAAACCACTAAACAACCCATTGGTATGATCGAAGATGTTTTACTTAGAATTGATCAACATGTCATACCTACTGACTTTTTATACTTGTTGTTCCTGAAGATGAAAAACTTTCAATCATCCTTGGAAGACCTTTTCTTAGTACTACATGAGCTAATGTTGATTGCACTAGCAGGAAAATTGTTTTCAACATCTATGATGATCAGATTGTTTGTTACTTTCCGAAAAAACAAGAACAAGGTGGAAAATATGTACCACCACCTAAACGTGTTCAAATGGTAAGTACCCTCGATGAAAGGCAACCCAAGCTATGTGCCAAAGACTCGTAGGTTGGTTGAGTCGAATAAACCAATTCAAAATAAAATTCTTGATGGGAGTGAACCCATCTTTGAATAAAGGTAGAATATTTATTTTTCTATTTTAGTTTAGTTGCTCTAATAAAACCCTTGTAGCCAAAGTTTTGCAAAGAAAATAGGCTAATAAGAAGTTGTGGTTCAAGTTTGAAGCAAAAAATTGAAAAGAAAATAAGAAGGAGGCCTTCAGAGCCTTTAACAAGTGTCGGTATGATCGAAAGAAACCGTACCTTGTGCCCGTACCGAAGACCCAGAGGAAACATAATTTCCTCTGCCGAGACAGGGCCTTTAACAAGCTATCGTACCGTTGAACGACCCTGTATCGCGTGCCCATACTGATTCTCGAGGAAGCAAGCAATGTTTTCTTCCAGGTTACTGAACGAATAACGATAAGCAGTACGACCGGACGTGCCCATTTCAAGGCTCAGGTTTAACCTCAAACCCAAACCGACGTATTCAACAGTGACGACCACCAGTACGGGCGGGACGTGCCCGTCCTGTCCGCCAGTACCGAGTGCTTTATCACTAAAAAATGACGGTGGCTGGCTAGGCAGCCCAACCAGCCATCTTCTTCCTCTCTTTTCTCTATCTTTCTCTCTCAAACTCAAACCCTAACCTCCTAGAATCCTTGATTATTCACCAATTTCATTCGTTTAAGTTGGGGAATCTTCACATAGGTAAGTTTCTCACCCAATCCATGCTTTATTTTCTAAAATCCAAGGGTGAATCTCTCACATTGGCTATCTAGATGAGTTCTTAACATTTTTAGATTTTTGTTGATTCATCATGTTAGGATTCAAAAAAATTACCGGCAATCGTTTGTTTATATGATAGAAACCTTATGCCTATAGTTTTGTTTTGAAAATTTTCAGTACAATAAATATTGGAAGGCTTTTCCGCACCGGAGGGAGCTCGGGAGTCTCGGGACCCTCTAGAAGTTCTACCACGCCAGGCTTTAAGAAGAGACGATAGGAGGGGGATGCTCTCAAGTCTTCCATGAATAAGGACTGCGTAAAAGTGAGCACTCACAAAGTGCTGCCCACCAAGTGGGTGTGCAACGACTTCCTCTCTCGCCATGATTTGAAGGAAGACTTCGACATGATGGCTAGGAATGCTGGTATGGCTGCCTTTGCCTCCCTCGCTGCCGACACTTTCAAGTGCTCCATGTGTGAGTTCCTATCAAGCTTCCTTGATGACCTTGCACTCCAACAATGTCATTGCACTGTAAGTCTCGTACTTAATGGGTAGCCCATAAGTCTTACTTTCTATGATCTTTGTGATTGCTTCGGGTTCCCCTATGAGGGAGAGCTCGATATTACTGATGAAGTCCTCGTAGAGGCAATGTTTGCTTGGGAGAATTTTTTTTTTCACATGGATATCGATTACATGCGGAAGAAGACCGCCACCATCCAAAATCCCACCATCCGCTACTTTGCCACCTTCTATTTTTGGAAAGGGAGACATAGGGGCAATGGCTAGCCCCGAGATATGTGTTCTTTACATGGATCTCCATCCGGAGATGGTACATAAGGTAAATTTGGGGGTGTTGCTAATCCAACACTTTTTCTGCCAAAGGTTGGCCCATTCAGGAGATATTCATTGCGATGGTTTGATCACTCAGATCACCTATTCAAGGGAGTTCATCCTACTCCAATAAAGACCGGTGCCAGGTAGTAAATACTTGGATGATGTTCACATGGCAAGCACCAAATACATGGGAGTCTATAGGGCTCACCGTACTCTCCGTACTTATCAATTTTATTATGAGCCTAACGGTGAAGTTCACCAAATTATGCTTCCTTTTGTCCAAGTTTTCGTTTACCAGGAAGGCAGAGTTGGGTCCTCGATGAAGAGGAGTTCAAACAAGCAATGATCATCTCGGGTAGGATCATACGCCTGGGAGGAAACCCTGCTTGGAAAAATGCAGGAGTGGGGTAATAGCGACACCAACAAGAGGAGGAAGAGCAAGGCTAGAACACCATGGGCTGGGACGTCTATGGCCAGCAACACCAGCATCGACAACACTTGCCCTAACACCAGCACTACTAGAACACGCCACCACCTCATTCAGGATACAACTATGTCCCAAGAGGTGAGTATGATCAGTTGGAGTCTCGTGTCGGTGGTATGGAGAACACACTACATGACGTGAACACCAATGTTCTTACCCTCACTCAGGACTTCACCCATTTCATGTCTGAATTCCCAAACTACTAACCGTATCATCAGCAGCATCTACCGCCCAATGATGGTGATGGTAATTAATTCAAGATAGGCCAAGAGTCAAAGCTTGGGGAGGTTGAAATCCTCCCCAACTTTTGCATTCATGTTTTGCTTTGTTCTTTTAATTTTTTTACCTTTCTTTAGTTGCATGTTTACTTTCAGTTTGCATTGATAAAAATAAAACATAAAAATATTAGAGTAGCTTTTATCTTGTTTTGTGTGAAACTTTCATTTTTCTTTTTGTTTTTTCATAGATTATTCAATTCAAGTGACTTAGCGATGGAGAAGAACGTGAGGAGTTGATTTGAGTGTGAAATGAGAAAGGGGGAGGAGCTGCCACATTCTTATTTTTTCCTCTTCTTGTAAGTTTATTCATGAACATTTTATTTTTGTTTAGTTGCACTTGTGTATCTCTCCCTGCTTAGCTTGTTATCTTTTGGAAATTACTCTAAAAGCTACTGTCACTACTTTGGTTTTGACTTATCACAATTACTTAGTTTGAAAAACAACCGCATTGGATCAGATTCTAATATTTTTAAGAACAAGAGAAAGTGTCTTTGTGACAACTTTGGTGCCATGTTTTTGTATTAAGAGTTTAATCTTAGAATCACTCAACCCCAGATCTTAAAGGTTTTAACTTGATAACACTTTTTGAAAAAGATTTGATTGAAGGAATGGAAATTTTTGTGGTGGTTGAGGGAGATGCCAAACTTGTCTTGATAAGTTGAAAGGAAATGTTTTAAGATGAAATAAATTGTTAAAGTACCAAAACTTCATGAAATTGACAACTTCGATGGCCTACGAAGAATCTTGAGTTCATCTCAGATTTCGGCTATGAGTTGGCTAGACATTTGTAGTAATGCTATGGTGTGAATTTTTTTAGTTCCATGGGCTGAAGTATTAATGAGAAAGTGAACTCCTATAAAATTTTGTGCTATTATTTGATACAAATGAAAGTCTTGGCATCACCTCACCACTAAAGAATTAAAGTTTTCAAAAGACAAGAAAAATATTGGGTGTTAGAAGGCCACAAATTTCAAAGTAGGTGTTAATGAATAGCTCTAGCTTTATCCTTCTTTTGACATTTACTAGTGCACCCTTAATTTGATCGAAGCATTTTTGCTCAAAAATAAGTTTACTCTCGTAAGAAGAGATGCGCTAAAAGAATTGATTCGCAAGCCTAACCAAAATTTTGACAATCCATTTTGAGTTTAAGATTTATTAGCTAGCAAGTTACGCGTAGCTAGGAAGCAAACTGAAGTGCAATTGTTCAAATATATTATGCTCATGTTTAGGGTTGCAGGATTTGTGACAATGAAATATGATACCACCTTGGACTTGTGAGTTTCTCTACCTAAGTTTATTTCTCGCTATTATTCTTTATAGGTTTGTCACTCAAGGGAAAGTAACAACTAAGCTTGGGGAGGCTGATAGCTTCAAATATTGACACTTTTTATCAAGGATTTTCTATTGATTTTCACTTGGTTTTGTTGATTTTAATCTTTCAACTGACACTAATATCGTGAGTTAGCGAAACCTTCTTCTTTTGTGATGACTTTCAGGTACTGGATACTTTTGGAAAGATCTAAGAGCATTTATGGGCTAATCGCACCTAAATTAACAAATCTCCGATTAAAGACAATTCCATCCGAAGCTTACAGAAGCTTTAAGGACCTGAAGTATGGCCAGAGGCCGCCCATACCGTCCACATGTATGACACTCCATCGTCTCCGTTATATCAGTAGAAGCATCTTTCGTGAAGAGATAGAGGGGAAAATATGAACATAGAAGCCACACACCATTCTAGAAGAGAGAAGATCAGATCTGAAAAAGGAGAAACACCTCAAAACAAGCATTACGCCCCGCTTTATAAATAAAGCCACAACCATACAAAGTACGAGCAAGTCACTGACGCCCAGACGCCAAAAGATAAACAGAAAAGGAAGGTCCGCTGGGGCCACATCACAACATGCCCAAGGCAGCAAAAACAAAAAGAAAAAGAAAAGGAAGAGCTGGCGAGTAGCTCCCTCTAGGAAGGTGCGAAGGCACTAGCAGGAGTTGTGAAGTGTTGTGACGATGTCTTGAGAGCCTGCAAGATTCCGTCCATGCTCTCCCGGTCCCTCTGCCTAGACAACGGGTACCACTGCTGAAGGTAGGCAAGCAAAGAGAACATAGAGTCAGAAGCACGTCGAGGAAAGATCTGCTCTATCACCATATTATTCCAAATGTTCCATAGTGTCCATGTAATGGCCGCAAACACGAGCCAGAAGAGGTGACACCTCCTTCTAGTGCGGTTTGCCTCCATCTCTAGGAACTCGCCGAGGTCTTGGGCCTGCCAAGTAGGCCCTAGAGCTTCTCAGATAAAGTCCCACAGGAACCAAGCGGTAGGGCATGTGAACATAATGTGGGAACACGTCTCCGGTGTCCCACATAGCGGACACAGCCCATTGCCCAGGCCATTATGTTTTGACACCTCCACCCATGACGGGAGACGATCCCGAAGAAGTTGCCACACAAAAACACGCAAGCTCAAGTGTAGGGGTGACTTCCATAGGTGCGTCATCAAAGGTAACTCAGGACCCTAGAAGAGGGTCCTATAAGCCAAACTAACCGAAAAGGCTCTCGAGGGAGACTGGTCCCATGTTACCTTATCCCTCGCCTGTACAAGGGACAAGGGCAAGGAACCCCGCAGCCTCAGGAACTCAGCAGCCTCAGCGTCATTGAAGGTCCTCCAGAACGGGATGTTCTAGTGGCCCCCTCGAGCTTCTTCAGCCACTAACATCGTGGGAGCTGTGCAAATGGCAAACAGGGCCGGGAATTCCTAGCAGAGGGTGACAACCTGTAACTAGGGGTCAGGCCAAAACAGGACTTCTCGACCATTCCCCACCACGAAGCGAACACCTTGGCGAATGAAGTGTTTAATGTCCTGGATGGCCCGACAGAACTAGGATCCCTCCCGCCGCTCACACGCTAATAGGGGGCGGCCCCTGAGGTACTTAGCCTTAATGAGTTGCAGTCAAAGGCCTCCATCAACTTTGAGGATCCGACACACCCACTTCAGTAACAAGGCCACATTGAAGCAGCGCGAGTCTAGAACCCCTAGCCCCCCAAGGAGTTTGGGGGTACAAATATCTGCCCACTTCACCATATGCTACTTCTGGTGCCCATCGCTAGCTACCCAAAAGAACCTAGACAACTCTTTCGCAAAGTCTACGTGGGTACCCTTAGGAAGTAGGTATAGGCCCATCTAGTACATGGTAAGGCTGGACATGCACGAGTTCATTAGGATAGTCTTACTCCCCTTGGACGTGAGGCGCGCACACCCCAGTTCGGACTTAGACCTAACCTTCGCGACCATGGGGCAAGGTCCCTGATCAGCACTCGAGAGTATCTCATGGGCATTCCCAGATATGTGATCAGTAAGTCTGCCAAGCGACAGTTCCGTAGATCGGCAATGCGATGCCTCTCCTCCTCCGGACAACCCAGGATCATGACCTCGCTTTTGTCAAAGTTAATCTTGAGGCCTGACATGGATTCAAAGCACAAGAGCAGGAACTTGAGGTTAATGATGTCAAGGTACGATCCCTACACCATGATCATAGTATCATCCGCATGCTGGAGGTGGGTGATCCCACCTCCGGGGATCAGATGCCCTACCACCCCACGATCTTGGCTTTGTCTAAGATCTCTGCTAGGGCATCCACCGCAGAGTTAAAGAGAAGGGGAGTGATCGGGTCTCCTTGCCTAACTCCGCAGGAGGGTCTGAAGTACGGACCCACTTCCCCATTAATATTGATAGTGGTGCTACCACTCATGACAAACTGCATAATCCAGCAGATCACCCTGTCATCAAGTCCTCGACACTCAAGGACTTGTCTAAGGAATGCCCAGTCCAGCCTATCGTAAGCCTTCTAAAAGTCTAGCTTGAGGAAGACCCCTTTCTGATGGCGCACCATCACCTCATGAATGATTTCATGAAGCGCAAGTACTCCATCATGAATCAAGCGACCTTTCAAGAAGGAAAACTAGAGAGGATGGGTTAGGCGTTCCATGATCGAGGCTAGCCTAATGGCGCAGACCTTTGCAAAAAATGCGCTGAATGACATTGATCACCGTTATCGGTTTAAATTGGCGAATATCCGTGGCCCCACATGAAGGAGAAAAACCTCATCTCATCCTTTGAAGATCTCTAGCCTCTTGATCATCAACACCACCATAATTCCCTCTTGTACTGAGAGAGGGAGAGATTCATACTTGTAAGATTAGGGATTTAACCTCTATTCCTACTTTGGTTTATATTTGATTTGATCTTCAACGCTATTGTGGTTTGCTATGGTGAAGTTGAGATGATTTCCATTTGCAATATGATTATGTCTTTGATATATTCTCCTCTCATGTGTGAGTAAATCCACATAGGCATGGGAGATGTAGGGAATTGGTGAGATGTGATGTGCCTCTCTGATTTTTGTCCATTTGTGATTATTGTCGTGATTATTATATTGTGAGAATTATTATCTACTAGCAAAAGTGTCTGTGCGTTGCAATGGGTGTAAATTTAAAAAGTATATTTCTCTATCTAAAGATACCACTGATTCTTTTCTCTATCTAAAATAGCATTTCAGATACATTACGTCCTCTAGATTGCATTTTCATACATTGAAAGTACATTAGTTTTCACCCCTTAATTGTGACAAAAAATATTTTCTTGGAATCTTAATGCACTTGCTATTTCATAAAGCTGGATTTACCTTGAACAATCCTTGGTTATGGTCAAATTCTCATTATACCTCCAAGTAGGTACCATCGGTTTGGTCAGTATCAACCATACTCTTGGAGAATCACTAAATCAAAATTATACTCTTCGGGAATCACTGAAATAAAAAATACGGGTATGCTTCATTGTGTAGGAAAACCATACTGTCTAATAATGTAGCCACACAATTTCAAGTGCTTGTGAGCTTAAAAGGCATCTCCAGGAGCATCGGTAACTTTCTCTTACAATCTTTCTATAGATTTTGCCCAGTCTTATTGTTTTATTCTCAGCATTTAGAAAAGAACCAGTGACCCTCTTTCTTATAATAACCTACAGGGTAGAGAGACATAATTAATTATACGAAATACAACACGTTTATATCACAAATCATCAATTACAGATAAAAGTAATCAATTATCTTAAAAACCTGGACATGAGACCTTCCCGATCTAGGCAGAAAACCGGCACTACAGGAGTTGGGGGATCCATCTGCAGGTCCTTGAGCTACTCAGCAACACAAATAGAAATTGAGAGGAATGCAGTGAACCGGACGACCAACAGCAGCGAAGATGCGACTAGCAGAATAGTCTGGACTCAAATCAGATGAAGAATTCCGGCAGGATCGACAGAGAGTGCAACAAGACTAGGAGTTCTTGCAAAATCGGCCGAACGGCAAAACCGTGGCGGACTCCCGCGAAGTCAAAAAAAGGCAAGCAATAACGGACTCACAGGGATACTGTGGCAGACTTGTGCGAGTACTCGGCTGCGTACACATCGTACATTCTACTTGCTGCATACATAAACGAGTTCTTCTCAGTTTCAAGCCACAATCATTGCAAGGTAAAAAATCCATCTGATGTCCTCCGAGCGGCCATGGCCAGTAGTAGTGCCGCGCTCAAGCCTCACGTCGGCACACCCCCACCTAGCACCTGCCTCGGCCAGCTTGCTATCTGCTCCTTGCGTCGACCCGGTCTGCTGCGGCACGTGGCTAGCACACCAGCACGTCGGCACAAGCGGCCGACCACACCATGCGCACATCGGCCTCTTATCTCTGGCCTAGAGCAGGTCAGAGCAACCTCCCGTGCTCCAGCAGGCAGATACAATGACATGCGCAACCAACCGCAGCCAGAGTCCGAGATGACGGTGCCGATCCGCTCTAACTTGATGGAAATTCAGCATGAGATACGATGATGCCACTCTATCGATCCCTGCACCGGGGATCATCATCACGGCGACACATTTGTGTTCGGCGAGGTGGGGGAGATCGCAGGGGCTTCGAGCTAGGGCGTCGAGGAGGGTCAGGACGGTAACGATTAGGGCTAGCCAAGCGCTCCTCGGATTGATTGGGAATCACGTGGGATAATTCCTTTCCTTCCTTTCATATCACGTTGATTTGGTCTCGGTATCGATTAGTAGTCAGTTTCCCACTCTCTCACGTCAAGTGGGTTGTTGGATTGATCGGCAATCGTACATAGGAAGGCATAAGGTCAGGACGGACGAGACTTATGGGTGTCTCGCTAGAAATTATGTGTTTTGGTGGGAGGGTATAAATCTGTTTAAAAAAGAGTTGGACCGCAAGAAACACTTCGTCATTTATTATTACTAGCACATTTGCCCGTGCGTTGCTACGGGTTATTGGTGGTGTGGGATTCGTTAAATATGTTAATGCTTTGTAAGATAACGAGGGCATGCTTACAGAACATTCTTTTCGATTTTATGCAAATAAGATAAATTGTGAATCACAGTTAGTTATGGTAACCTTAATATATTCTAAAAGATAAATATTTTGACTTCTTAGGGTTCATTATCTTAAATATGGACATGCTTTTGTTGTTTGCACACGTATTGTACGCCATAAATCAATGATGCGAGAGCTAGTAGGACTAATACTCCCTGCGTCTTAAAATAGATGTCGGAAATATATCTAAATTTAGATGTATCTCTATATTAAATAGTGTTTAGATACATATAATTTTAGACAAATTTACTACATATATTTTGAGACAAAGGAAATAAGAAAAATATCTTTTGAGTTAAATAGATGGCCTGGTACGGCGCGTCGAAAGGACAAAACGATGTACTTAGTGTTCATGCCATGCGGAGATCATCACACTGCGCTTTGTCGGAGGGGCAGCAGACTTCGACGTGCTCCAGATCAGAGTCGCCTGTGCAATCCTTCTTTACATGTATCTATATAGGATCCCATTTAAGATTAGCTCACACCACACAACACATCCGTTCGGCAACCTTCCCAACACTCCTAGGTCCATACTGCACGGGAAACTTTAATTCCTTCATCATTCTGATCAAAGAGATTCACATTTCAATCCCATTTAAGATTAGCTCACACCACAACATCCGTTCGGCAACCTTCCCAACACTACTGCACGGGGGACTTTAATTCCTTCATCATTTTGATCAAAGAGATTCTCATTTCAATCAACGGCGCCGCTGTGTTATTCCCGAGACAGGCTATCCCTTGATATTCCGGGCAACTCGTCAGGTATATAAACGGGTAGGAGTCGATGTGAAATATCAAGGTGGGACTAATCAACACCAATACTACACGCCGCTTGTGTTATCGATACTATTCAACACCAATACTACACGCCGCTTGTGTTATTGTTTAGAAAAAAGAGGCTGAAAATTTCTCTCCGGCAGCCCACTTTGTTCGACGGAGGCCCAATTCTTTTCTTTTGTTTGTTTGACTATCGGACGAGATAAGTGAGTTTTCTGCCGTGACTCGATTGTAGCGATCGGGACGGATTTTATGAACCAGATATCGATGACCGCCTTGTACGTGAAAAAAAATCAATTAAACAATTACGTGGCTTATGTGTGGCATGTTGGGTAATACACCTAACCTGTTAGGGGCAAAGTTGTCCAAAAAAGTGTTGGACCGGAAGAAACACTTCGTGCTTTATTATTAGGTATAGATTATTATTATTATTATTATTATTATTATTATTATTATATATACAGATATAGATATAGATGTATGTCTAATGTGTGTTATCCAATTTAAGGACCCGGTAAACATAATCCTGAGATATCGTAGATATGAACTTGTTTACTAGTGAATCGATGACCCCCGAGTGACACGGCCTATATCAAAGAGGAGCTAGTATAACTCGAGGACAACAAGGAACCATCAAGTTTAAAGCCTTGATCTGGTCAAAAGACCTTTATTGATGCGCTGACCATGGCTTTAGTGATAGGAAGAAAGATTATTGGAATCAAGAAGAATATACCAAGAGGACTCTTGATTGGTATATGGGTTGCTTTCCTATTCACATATGAATAAGAAGTGTTATAATCACTTATCCCATTTTATTCCATTTGGCACATTCACTATCACAATGAACTACTTTTCCCCGCACCTAACCTTTCCTCTAAAGGAAACCTCAAACAACCTCCGTGCTATTTTACTTTTATGTTATTTACTTTAAGTACCGTTCAATACTCAAAACTACTTCCTTTCCACTCATTCATTTCCACCTCAACTCTCGTAGTCAATTCACTCCAGACAAGTGACACCTTGAGTGCGATAGAAATGCCACAGATAAACATTGTCCTAAGCTCCTTATTGGGATCGACATAAAACCAGGAACTAGTACTTCCACGAAAACATGCTATGACGAACCTGTGCTCTTGCAGGCCATCACAAGCCTAGCATGTACATACATGGTGTCGGAACATGAGAGATCGAGCATGAGTTACATAAATGATGTGATTGACACTGCGTTGTCCACCTTCGTAACTATATTACTGGTCGTGACGATCGGGGATGGTATAGTGAATCAGTGTCGTGTAATCACTAAAACCTTCTTAGTGATGATAGTTTTAGTGGGAGCTCACTTAATAATGTGATTATAAATTTTAATATTATGAACTTAGTCTTAATTTTTGCAAATATCCTTGTAGATCATGTTAATCCCCAACGTTCAAAGTGGTTTTGGTTCCTTCTTGAACAATGAGAAACTTAAACTAGGTGGGTCCAACTTCATCAATTGGTAGCTACGCTTGAGGGACATCCTCATTAAAAACAATCTACTCTACGTGATACATGAACTGATAGGAGATTATCCGAGGACTCTGTGAGTGAGAAAGATGATGTTGATTATCAAGATCGCCGTGACACCTTTGTGATGTTGAAGTACACCATAATTCATGCCATGAAATCTAGCCTATGGGTACACTTTCACAAAATCGAAGCATATAGCATGATCGATGGATTGAAGGCGATGTTCCCATCACAAGTCAGAATCATGATGTATGAGTACATGGACGAGTTTCTTTCAACCAAGATGGAACAAAACACCCGCTTGGAGAGCCACTTGGATATCATGCATAAGATTCATGAGCGCCTTTGGGATGTTATGGGCTACTAGGTGACAGACAAATTCGTGATAGATGGGGTGTTGCATTCGCTTCCTCCTAGATACAAGAATATTATCTTGGTCTATGTCATGCAAGGAGAAGCGTTCACCTTTCATGAGTTTCTGGATGAGTTAAGAACTCTGAAGGTAGAACCCATTGCAGGGGATGTCATCGACAAATAAGGTATATATGTGATATATAAGTTATGAATGATTTCCTTACAAAAACAATTATTGCAGTTTACCAAGTATTTGATACTTATTCTGTTTTATGAAAACATGACTTGCTGCTTGAGGGTTGCATGGAGGAGATGAGGCGACATGGCGTGGTGACGAAAACCAAGCTGGTTGATAGCCGACGACACTCCTTCCCTTAGTGTTTATCATTTGGATTAGTGGATTTGAATAAAAGTTTTGTAATTGTTATTAGTGTGTGAACTTTATTAGTGTTTCTTGCATTTTGCGAGATGGTTATTCATATGAGTTTGTGACAAGCCAGTTGGAATAATTTTATGAATAATATCTATTATGGTCATTTTATAGTTATGAATGAGTTGTTCTTACTTTAATCTAGATGATAATAGTTTAAGCATTTATAAAGAATTAGAATACCAAAAGATATCCAAAGTTTAATAATGACATTATTCATGAATGACACTACCGTTTAAGTCATGTTGGCTTTAATTTTGATGAAAAGTAAAGTATTTAGATACTTGATCTTTTGACACATGCAAACCATGCCTCGTTGGGCAAAATGACTAAAACTCCGTGTTCTGATAAAATACTCTTGCGTGAAATTATTGAATATCATTGAACTTCAACCAGTAGTGGATATCATTATTTCATAAACTTAATTATTCATTTGAGTGAATATGTGTATTCACTAAATGAAGCACGAGTCTAAAACTATTTGACATGTTCAAAGAATTTTAGAATGAAGATGGGTATTAGATTAACAAGAAAAAAGTCTCTGCAATTTGATCAAAGTGACATGTATTTAAGTTATGTTTTTGTCATAAGGACTTGTGACATATGTTTCGCAAATTATGATGCTTGGAACACTTCAATATGTTGACATGTTTAAAGCATCATAATCATACTCTATTGGATATTGTGTGGTCTAAAGTTAATCTCTTCTTGACTTACCGTAGTTATTTAGAGTTATCAAGTTAAAATAACAAAACTTTCAATTTAATATTCAGAATCATCCAAGTTTGGGGAAATAACACCATATGAGTTATGGCATGTTGTGGTTTCTAGAGATTTTGAGTTATGCGATAATTTAAAATTGTAACGAACAAGTAAATCTTTGTGGAGTGTTCTTAGGCAACTATAAATGCATCTTCCACAACTAAAACCAAACATGGCAAACCTTGTTTCGTAACATGTAGTATTATCGAGAAGGAGTTTCTCGATGAAAGTGTTGGTGGAAGAAAGTAAAAGATCAAAACAAGGTAATTGACCTTACCTCCAAATGTTGAGTAGCACAATGAAATGTGTTCCAGAACCAAATTTTAAAAATAGAGGAGAATCTAATGATAATGATCATAACGTTTCAACTTAGACTTTTACTAAAGTGGGATTCAGGAATACATTCTACCTCGTTGTAGAATAATATTCATGATTCACTTTTCATGTTAATGGAACAACACATCTATGAACTACGAAGAAGCAACGATGGACCTAAGTACGAGAAATGAATAAGAGTTGTGAAATCCTAAACTAAGCTACGTTTAAGATTGCAAAGTAAATGTTACTTGATCATATTCAGTAAAGATGTTACTTGATCTTCCCATAACTACAAGGTTATAAGGAAGAAGCGCGACAGAGCAATGAAAAGCTGGGATCGAGCCTAAAACTTTAAGAGAAGACCTAAAGCTTGATTTGTCACAAATAATGTCTTGACAAGTTCAAAGGTTGACTACGATGTGTAGCGATGCTTGAGTCAACTGGGTTTGCACTAAGCAATTACTACAATTTGTATAATTGATAGTAGATTGTCAAAACTGCACCTCCTTCACTATCAAGATTGAAGAAATGTTGTAGTTGGTACAACAAGCAAAGTTTTTGTCAATCATATGGATGCTAGTGTATTGTAGCTAGAAACTCGATTTTCTAGATGATCAAAGAATTTTGGAAAACTACAACAGGAGACCCCATCCGAAGCGTCTCGTGTCGCCCCCGTGGCGACCGAGGCATCGATCCCTAGCACCGTCCCCACCCTCCCCTCGTCCTCCCCTCCCCCGCCGCCATCAGGCGAAGCCCGTGCGGTTCTGGCGGCGGTGGGATATCCCTTCCCTGTGCACCCAGGTGTTCTCGCGGGGCAGACACGCTGGCGGCAGTGTGGCCAGGCGAGGCGGTGGCGGCTCGACGGAGGCTCCTAGACGGTGGGGTTGCTCTCTGAATGGGTCCGCGGTGACCCTCAGCGGCGGGGCGGTCTAGAGCCACGGGATCCTTGGCGGCTTGCTGGCGTGTCCCTGATCTGGGTCTGCCTAGGGCCAGGCGGGCCGGTAGCGACCTAGAACAGGCTGCGATATAGTGGCGGGTACTGGACGAGATGGCATCGGGGGCTAGATGCTTCGGTCCATCCGTGCACTGCCCCGCCCGATCCGGGCCAGGCGGGCTCAGATCTGGTGGCCTCTCTACGGGTTGATGGGCCATGGCTATTGTTCTCGAGGCGACCGATGTTGTACAGGGATGACGTTGGGCCATCGACCGGTGGTGCTCCTCAGACTGGCTACGGTCCGGCTTGCCCGGGTGTTCGTGGTGGCGAAGGCACTGCCACTTGGCGGTGGTGATCGACGGTGGTGGCAGATCTACTGGTGGGCTGAGGAGTAGGTACTTTGTGCTAGGGTTGACGTTGTTGGTGGCACCCTTGCTGCAGTGTGGCGGTGGGGCTTCACGGGCCCATTCGAGCTCGGCCGGGCTAGGAAGGGTCTGGTTTTACCCTGCTGCTAAATCCGGTCGGCTACCGTTGGAAGGCGATGGAGGTAGTTCCCTCCCCCGTGCTACTATAACACCGACCCTTGGTGAAGTGCCCTCTTTTCGTCTTTACCAGCCTCGCAACATGGGTCACGGTGAGATGACAGTGGTGACTGCAAGACCGTGGTGGCGTGTTTTGGTGGGCGGCGAGCTTGGTGGAGCAATACGAAGCGTCCGGGAGTGTGGTTTTTTGAGGGGTCAGGAGAAATCCTTGTCTTCAAGACACCAACGCGGTGACACCTGCGGGTGTCGTCGTCCTTCTTGAAGGGCGTTGGGTGTATCTCTTCCCCACCTCCCATAGTGTATCAAGGGAAACCCTAGGACTAGTCCGGGCAGCAGCGTCGTTGTTGTCGCTTTCCCTCTTGGGGGTGCTGCTTGGTATGTGACGCTTCGTAGTGCTAGGAGCGTGGTGGAATTCTCCGGAGGACGCGGCGGTGGCGGGTCATCATCGTTTTCGTCGAGCCACTATTGTCGGCTTTGTTTTCTCTTCCTTTTCTTTTTTCGTTCTCTTTGTTTTTTCTTTGGGCGTTGTGCTGCCTGGCCCAGCAGCGGTTTCATTTGGTGGCTATATTAATATAGTTGGGCATATGCCTGTCTTGAGGAGAAAGAATTTTGGAATTACCAAGATTATCGAGAAGAGCTGCATTTGCAAGAAATTGAGTGGGATCTGCATAGCTTCCCTAACCTTATATGTAGATGACATATTTTAAGTGAGCTAAGTGAATTCCCTGATCATATATAGATGACATATTTGAGTGGGAGATGACTGATTTTCCTAGTCTCATATGTGGATGGCATATTTGAGTGGGAGATTAACAACATTCCTATATGTAGATGACATATTGTGGATGATATAGTTGGTATTAATGAGTATTAATGATTATTTAAGTTAGTAAATATTTGATAGATGAAGTCGAACATATGTTAAACATTGAAATCTATCAAGATAGATCGATGCATTTAATAAACATTATGTCGAAATGTCCTAGATTAGATTTTGAAAAAGTTCAGAATAGAACAAGTCAGTGAAGAAGTATTACTTGTATAACTAGGTGAAGCATTGAGTTAAATCTCGCTATAAACAACAATGGTTAAAAGAAAGACAAACACATGTGTTACATCTCCTATGCCTTAGCCGTAGGTTCTCTCATATAAACCATGTTGTATATTCGACGTAATGTGACCCAAGTTCTTAGTTAGAAGAACAGGTGATTCCTGAGTAAATCACTAAACAAGAGTTAAGCCTATCCTCTAGTGTATAGAGATAACTAAGGATCTACATTGATATAGAAGTATTCGACTACTTCAAAATTAGAAAGTATTATATTTGGCTTATAAAGTATGACTTTCAACTAAGTGTGTGTTTCTAGTATACATGACTATAGTGAAAGTCCACTTAACTGAACATATGTCATTGTAGACACAGGGTGGGAAACAAAGTCTCACTCTGCCGCCAAACATATGCTTCAAGATTATTACTCCCTCGTTCCAAAATATAAGATGTTTTAGCTTTGTGAATAGAGTGTATCTAGACCTCTTTTAGTGTGTAGGTTCATTTAGATTTGGAGTGAACCTACACGCTAAAATTGGTCTAGATACACTCCTTTTACAAAGCTAAAACATCTTATATTTTGGAATGGAGGGAGTATGTGATAATAGGATTAATGTCAAATTAGGTGACATTAAACGATTTGCAAAGAACATACAGATATGGAAAATACAGAACATTTTCCAGGAACAATCATGATCAATATCACCATATGGGATATGATGTTATGATTAGTAACAAATGCAACTAGGTTATTTGTACCCTAGTGCAAGTGGGATACTGTTGGAGATATGCTCTAGAGGCAAATAATAAAGGGTGTTTATTATCATATATATCATTAGTCCATAGGTTTTATACTATGCTATAACTGTATCAATCGAAAACATTGGTACATGTGTGGTATGAAAACAAACCAAGTCCCTAGTGGCCTCTATACAACTAGTTCATTGATCAACTGATGATCAAGGTTTCCTGATCATGGACATTTATGTCAATTGACAATGAGGTCATATCATTAGGTGAATGATGTGATGGACATGTACCCAATATAAGTATTGCAACACAATTAAGTCACAAAGTTCATCATTGTAATAGTTAGAAAACAAAGTATCCTACCCCTTAGACCGTGATATCATATCTAATTACTATCACCCAAGTCTACTTTGATTGCATCAACCCTCACACCATAATAGGGTGATTATAAAGGTGCATCTCAGGTATTCCGAGGGATAGGTTGAAGCGTATGTATCAAGACCAGGATTTGTTCTCCCGTGTGATAGGAAGATATGCTAGGCACACTCGGTGAGATTTCATCCATAAAGCTGTGCAGCGTATGATACCTTCGATCCGGATTACGAATGTAGTATAGCTCTTTTTCCCTAGTAGACCTAGGTTATCGAATCCTCGGGAAGCATAAAGCATAGTGAAGTTACTTTAATGAACCTTCGAGAGTTTTAGAATTCTTTTTGTGTTTTACCAGACCAGGAGTTTGTTGTCTTTTGTTGTTGTCGATGATGAGAGAGAGGGCCTAGGGCTTTCGGTTTCACCTGTAGCTATGCAAAACATCTGATGGGGTTAAAAGATAATAATAAAGTATGCATGTAATTGTTAAATAAAGATAATTATATGTGGGTAGTGCATCCATAATTTCTATTGCCTCCACAATCGCTTATAGTAATAACCTACTAGTCTCATCCATAAAAGAAAGAGAACTAATGATATGCATAGTGACATCACCGTTAATCCCAAGTAAATCCCTCACATACAACTGTACTGACCCTTCTATCACTGGGGTTCCCAACCTGCAGATTAGTCATTACTCATACTCCCTATACCTGGCTCAATCCCCGGGGTCTTAAGTACCTGACAATTCCTGAGATTGAGGCAAGAGAGGATACAATAATCATCATGTCATACAAACTAATACATGATCCCATCTATGATAAATAACATGCATAAAAGCTACATGGCTAGGCCGAAGCCCTTAGCCCAAGGAAAATTACTCACGCATAGAGATGAAATCAACAATCATGAACATTGCAATTGAAACCATGATATTGATAGCAAATAGTCTTACAATGTCACCAATCAAAGATGAGATCTACTATTACAAGTGGTGGAATATGGCTATGGTGGTGGAGAATGGTTTGGAGATTAGATCTAAGTCTATTCCTCCGGCGGCTCTTCGGTGTTGTGGATGGAGTTTTGGGGGAGAGAGGCGAGCCGGCGAGGCTGTTTCTCGTTGCTAGAAGCCTCTTTATATATGGGTCCCTTCACGGAAGTTGTTCTGTTTGACCTAGCGGTGTCAATGACAACTATACGACCCGAACTATACATGTTGATGATGCATGGATTAAGAGGAAATATGTAAGTGCACTTATGCCATTTGAGCCCACAAATTTGAAGAGCTTACAAGGTAGACAGAACTATCACCAAATGACTTCCAATGAAGTCATGCAAGAAATGACTGAATTCAAAGTTGCGGCAAAGAACATTGAAGACGCTCGTGCTCGAGAAATTGGAATGCAAAAAGGTGTGAATGTTTCTTTGAAGGCCACTGTCATTGAGCAAGAATAAGATAGTAGAAGCCTTGACATAGTTGCCATGAGCTGTCCCGAGGAGGCCAAGCGTGCTCATGGTTAGTACATGGAGTTCTACGCAAGAAACTTTTGGAAAGACCTGGCCAAAGCAAAATCTGAACTTGAGCACAAGAATGGGTCAAGTGGAAGGAAAGAAAACAGTACAAAACTAAGGTCATGTTACAATTGTGGTGACTTTGCATTTCGTAGCTGAGTGGCCCTATCAAAGTAGAGAAGATCATGGAGGAAGACTTGTTCTCAAGGAGAAGTCAAAGGCTCCTCGCAAGAAGCCATTTAACAAGAAGAATGTTTCCTACAAGAAGCAACCAAAGATTGTGTTGGTAGCCCAATAGGAGTACTCGTCCGCAAGCGAGGACGAGGAAGGTGATGATAGTTCAAGAGAGGTGGCTGCCATAGCCACTACATCTACACCAACCGCTTCGCTCTTCGATTCTCCAAATGAGAATGTCTTCAACAAGAATGTCACTTGTCTCATGGCAAGAGGTTCCGAGGTATCACCTTCCAACACTTCCTTTCCTAAGACTACCATGAATGTTGATATGGATGATTCCACTAGTCTTAAGGTTAAGGAAGAAGTTATTTCCTTGGACTGTTTTATGACTAACTTGCAAGGTGAATGCAAAATGCATTTTGAGGCTCTCATGAGTCAACTTGCTCACTCAGAAGAACTCCTTGAAGAAAAAGGCATAACTTAAAGGGAGGATGCAATGGAAATAACATCCATGAAAAATGCTCTAGAAGAAGAAGAGATTCGGGCCTCTCTTGAAGAGAGGCTTGAGTCAATTGAGGAGTCCAATGATGAACTTATGGCCAAACTTGTGAAGGAATGGGATCATGCTATTACTAAGGCAAAGAAGCTAAAAGGAGAGAAGGTTGAATTTATGGTTGCTCATGCTAGACTTTCCGAGAAGTTTGAGGCACTTGACATTGCTCACAAGGCATTGAGACCCTTGGATATAATTTATTTTCTATTTGTGCCCTTGGTAAGATGAGTTTTACAGTTTTCATTGATGATGATATCGTGGTACTCTTGTGGAGCAAGTCTCTCAAGGTCGCTTTCGTTGGGTACGTCGAAAACGACTAATATGTGGTGTACTTTTTGGGGAAAAGCACTACAGGTCCGATGTGGGTTCACTATGGCATCACTAGCTAACTCATGTCAATATGAGAACTTTGCAAAGTCTTCACATAGGTGGCCACATCCTTGGACTAAAATAAAATGTTTCCTTTGCCAAATATTGTGTTTGTAGGGCTTGTGTTGAAGGAAACATGCATGACTCTCCCCATCGAAGAAAGACAATCATACCATCAAAGAGGATCTTAGATATTCTTCATGTGGATCTCTTTGGTCCTCCATCTCATGCAAGTCTCGGTGGGAAGAAGTATTGCCTTGTCATTGTTGATGACTATTCAAGGTACACATGGGTTTACTTATCCAAGAAGAAAAGTGAAACTCAACAAATTGTCATAGACTTTGCCAATGAGGTGCAACGTTAACACAATGTCCCCATATTGGTAATAAGAAGTGACAACGGCTCCGAGTTCAAGAACTACACCCTGAATGAATTCTTAAGTGAAGAGGGGATAAGACATCAATATTTCGCTATGTATACCCCTCAACAGAATGGTGTAGCCGAGAGGAAAAACCAGACTTTGATGGATATGGAAAGATCCATGTTGGCTGAATTCAATTCACCATACAACTTTTGGGCTGAAGCCATAATCACCCCTTGTCATTTTTCAAACCAGCTTTATCTCCACAAGCTCTTGAACAAGACTCCTATGCGATACTAATACCTTCAATCCAGATTACAGATGTAGTATATCTCTTTTTCCCTAGTAGACCTAGGTTTATCAAATCCTCGAGAAGCAGAAGCATAGTGAAGTTACTTTAACGAACCTTCATGAGTTTTAGAATTCCTTTTGTGTTTTTATTGGACCAAGAGTTTGCATCTTTTGTTGTTGTCGATGATGGAGAGAGAGGGCCTAGGGCGTTCGGTTTCACCTGTAGCTGTGCAAAACATCTGATGGGAATAAAAGATAAAAATAAAGTATGCATGTAATTGTTAGATCAAGATAAATTATATGTGGGCAGTGCATCCATAGTTGCTATTGCCTCCACAACCTCTTATAGCAATAACCTACTAGTCTCATCCATAGAAGAAAGAGAACTAATGATATGCATAGTGATGTCACCGTTAATCCCATGTAAATCCCTCACATACAACGTACTACCCCTTCTGTCACTGGGGTTCCCAACCTGCAGATTAGTCATTACCCATACTCCCTATACCTGGCTCAATCCTCGGGGTCTTGGGTACCTGACAAGTCCTTGGATTGAGGCAAGAGAGGATATAATAGTCATCATGTCATACAAACTAATAGATGATCCCATCTATGATAAATAACATGCACAAAAGCTACATGGCTAGGCTGGAGCCCTTAGCCCAAGGAGAATTACTCACACATAGAGATGAGATCAACAATCACAAACATTGTAGTGGAAATCATGAGATTGATAGCAAATAGTCTTACAATGTCGCCCATCAAAGATATGATCTAGTATTACAAGTGGTGGAATATGGCTATGGTGGTGGAGAAGGGTTTGGAGATTAGATCTAAGTCTATTCCTCCGGTGGCTCTTCGGTGAAGTGGATGGAGATCTGGAGGCGGCTGATGATGTGAGAGGTGCTGGTCAGACCCTTTTCTTGTCGCCCGAGGCCTCTTTATATAGGGTTCCCTTCATGAAAGTTGTTCTGTTTAACCTAGCGGTGTCAATGGCAACTATACGAACGGAACTATATGGCTGAAATTTTATTCCCGTCGTATAGTTGGTCGTTAAAGCGTCTGTCTCCACTTCACGACTCCTAGTTTCTTTGGGTTGTTGGAAATCTCATATCTTTGACTTTAATGTAGTGATTTCCATCATCAAACATCATTATCTGTGCAGGGAAAAATAGCAAGAAAGGATTGCATATCCCTTTGATCATTAGGCATTAGTGGCAGGGTTTAGAGATATATTTCATCAAAAATATGAATAATAACCAGTTTAAATGTGGACGTAGATGGCTATATTTCAGAGCCATCAACCTCCCCAATCTTAAACTTGATTGTCCTCGAGCAAGAAAACCAAAATCAAAAAGGAACTCAACATTTAAACTGAAATAACGAGATGATGATCTTTCTCATGGTTGGTGGTCTCATGTTTCCTCCAATTTATTAATCTGAAAAACTTCAGCATAAATAGAGTAATGGCAAGCATATCATACGGATTTTTATGCATCCTTATAGTGCAGCAAAATTATTGTTAACATGGATGATTCAAATGAGTAAACTTTATTCCATGTCATGTAATCAACTCATAGGCTTTCCTTTGAACAATAAAGTATAATCATGTAAAATTGAGAGTGTGAGAGTTGTCATGAAAATCATATACACTAGAGTATCTCAATTCTCCCACATCAATAAGTCAAGACTTTTCAAGCACTACTTTGCCATTCATTGTCCTTCAAGAATTTCAGTTCTTAAGTAATTGAGAGCATGCCAAAAAAATTATTAGTTTATCGGGCTGTGATGGACACTCGTGGCATCACTAAGGTTTTTGTTCCTTTTGCACAATGATTACTCATATCAGCCAGAGGAGTGATTCCATCATGAACACAGCTACCCGGGAGTGCCAAGAATCTTACCCATTATAGCATTGCTGCTACATATGTTTAATAAACTCATATCTGAAATCTAGGAGTTTCCTCCATGAAGATCGTTCATAGGCTAGCGGAGTTGTTGGCATCCCATGAAGTTTGACACGCATAAAGCTATATCATTCTTATGATTAACAAGTCAAACTTTGGCATGCTCACAAAAACCGCTAAACATTAATTCAATCGAGCAAATCCTTTTAAAGAGAGCTATCAAGTCAATCATTATTTTCCGTGGTGTTGAGTGTCTCAAGAAATAAGCCTTCAAGACTAAACACTACAACACCCAAGCCTTCAATTGTGAGACTTTTTATTATTACAATTGCTTAGCAAATTTTTAGGCAAGACTTGGTTAACTACAAGAGCTGGAACAAAACATACCCAATTAAATACCCATGTAAACAAAACTTTACTACAATATAAAGACTCGCTCCACCTATATAATATCTTAACATTTACTACTAACTAGCATTCTCAAACTTCAAAAGTGGGGAGTCATAAGGCATACCTCTCATGTTTGGTTTCATTTCTCTCTTCCCTTTTGATTTTCTTCTTGGAAACCCGAAGTCAATCACTATTCCTGCAAATATATGAGAACCTAGAGGCAAAAAGAAAAGAAAGAGGGAAAATAAAGATAAATGGAGAAATCTTTTTGTTGTTTTTGAGGGAGGGAATTAAAGAATAGAAAATTGGTGGCAAAGCTCGGCTAGAAAATCTTGAAAACAAATATAAATAAGTAAAGATAAAGTGTTGGGGAAACCAACATGAGTGCTTATAAACTCGAATTAAAAACATAACCTCGAAATAAATGAAAGAAAATGAACGCCAAATAAGGATAACGAGGAAACTTCCCCAAGCTTAGGATTTTGCAAGCCCTTCTAATCATTGTGGTGGCGGGAAAAAGTCATTACTCCGGTTCGCAAATTGAGTTGATAAATTACTAGTTGTTCCTCGAAGGTTCAAGGAGAGGCTATGCATCCTCTCCACAGTCCCTCCAAGTTCTTGGAAGTCTTGGTATGTAGCGAACTAGGTTGGTGGCTGCTCCTCCTGATAAGGAACTTCTTGCTCCTCTTCTTGGTCCTCATCCTCATCCGGAATCTCCTCCTAGAGTTGGTGTTGCTCAACCTTCAAGTCATATAGCAAACGTCCTTCCTCGATAGAGAAAAGACCATTAGGCAAAGGAGCGGGGTAGAGACGCCTAGCTCCAGCAATATGCAAGTAATAAACACCACCTCTCCTAGTGAGAATTCCACAAGCCTTTAAAGTAGAGAAACCAACATGTCGCTCACCTAGAACAGGTTGCAACTCACCTAGGTCGATGCCTAGGGCAATGGCAAGAACGGTGATGACGCCTCCACCTGTGATTGGTCCTTGGCTTTGGGAGGATTGGTGCTCCAGGTAGCACACAAGGATTGCGCCCAAGTTGAGTGACAAGTCGTAGTTGTTGTAAGCAACTTTTGCAAGGACTAAGATGTCCTCCTCATTGAGTCTCGTGAACTCATTTCGTGCCTGCAAGGTGTTAGCAATCACATAGAACAAATAGCGAATTGCACGATGTTCAATATTCTTCCCCTTGCTTACTCTAGAAGTGAAACTCATTCCATTATAATAAAGTTTCGGGGAGGGGTCTAAGCCAGTAAAGGATCCGCGTAAGGCATTAGCATCATTGTTTGGGAAATTAAAACATGCGCACCATTCATCTAGTGATAAAGCATAATTGTTGTTCATAAGTCGGAAAGAAATCATGTCCTCTCCCTGCCATAGTTTAACGGTGCTTTTCAAAGAACTTATAAATTCAAGAGTTAACTGGCGATAAGTAGGCACATCATTGAATACAAAGTTTTGCAGGCCAACCCTATTGCAAAGTAAATTGAAGTCATTAGAAATACCGAGTTGGTTTAATATAATGGGTCAAGCCCACTTGGTTGCTTTCACTTCTCGGTTCTTGATCTTGTTGAAGCGATCACGTTGGAGCTCATTCCTAGAACGTATCCCCATGCGTTCCTGAGCGGCAGCCTGAGAAACACTGGCGGTGACACGAGCACGATTTTTGCTCCTTGTGTTCATCATCTAAAATAATAATGAAAGCCAATTTTTTTTGATCCAACAATGATAAGCATAACATATTCCTCATCATAGCACACTAAAGAATCACCTCAGAATAATAATCTAGGCAAGAGAATCATGGCAATTAGTTCATAGTAGGTCTTACCCCAGATTGATAATGACAATAGATCGAAGACTAATTTGCAAAAATTAATTGCAGGATCAGAAGAGAAACATACCGTAGATCACTTGTGTGCGAGGAAATTTAATGAAATTGAGTAGAGATGAAGATCTCTTGAGGTTTTGAGAGAGTTTGGAGGTAGAAGATAGAAAAAGGATTGAAGTTTTGAGGTTGGAGGTACCTTCTCGTGGTGTTTTTGTGGTCGGACGCAACTATACGGGCAAACTATACGGGTGGAATAATGTATTCCCGCCGTATAGTTGGCCTATTGTCAAAATTTTAGGTTTTCCACCTGGCGGCGTAGCTATACGGCCAGGACTATATGGCCGAAACAATTTGTTCCTGCCGTATAGTTGGTCGTCAAACCTTCTGTACCTAGAAAAGAAATTGTACGAAAGCACCGATATCTATACGACCGGAACTATACAGCCGGAATTTTTATTCCCGCCATATAGTTGGTCGTTAAACCTTCAGTACTTATGAAAGAAAAATTGCTGATGGCAAAAATATCTATACAGCCGGAATTTTTATTCCCGCCGTATAGTTGGTCGTTAAACCTTCTGTAGACATCAAAAAAATTCTATTTCTTCGAGAATTCTTTCTCATCCTGTAACTTAGCGAAACACCTTGTTTTTGACAGAAAAATAACAGTAAATATTGTCGACCAACATCAATATGTATTAAGCAGGATTTTTAGTACTACCAAACTTCTTCTCCTCAATTGGAGCTTTCTAGCACTCTTTATTAATCATAAGCTTAAACTAAAACTTAAATAATTTACCCAAACCTTTATTTCACATGGGTTTCATCCCATGAAGCGCTCTTTTATGGTCAATAGCTTGACCACAATGTTGCTCACTTAGGCTAGATGTGTGGAACACCCACTCCAAAATAGTTGGCCTTCAAAGTGATGGCCTCCTTTTCATCATGCTTGGCTTTCTTCTTCCTGGGAAAATGAATAACAAAAGGATCCCACGAAGGCAATTGTAGCTTCATGTTCCCTTCATGTAGATTAATCAAAGCCTTAATAGTTCTTAAGAATGGACGGTGTAATATAATAGGAGAAGTAGCATCTTCAGGCATGTCAATAATAACAAAATCAATAAGAGCAGGACAGCCTTTAATGTATACTAAAGTATTGTCCTTAATTCCTACAGCTTGTTTGTAGGTAGAATCTACTAGATGCAATTTTAACTCGGTGATTTCAAAAGAGCCAAGATTTAACTTATTAAAAAGACTTTTTGGAATTGTTGAGACGCTTGCACCTAGATCACAAAGTGCAGCTATCTCATTGGTCCCAATTTTAATCTTAATAGTAGGCTCAAATATATCATCAAGTTTCACCGGCAATTTTTCAGCAATTTTCTTATATTCTTCCTCAAGCTCATGTACCTTTATTGCTACCTGATTAACAAAGTGTTGGTACATGGCTTCCTCATTTCCTTCACTCACTAGAATCTTGATATTGATCCTTTTTACAAGATCTTAAACGGTGTAATTTGGTGAAGGAGCATCACTATAATCAAGTTCTTCAGGCTCCTCCCTTTGGATTCTTATCATCTTGAGGTCTTCAACAGGATTGGGCTCAGCATTAGCTGCAAATTTAGCTAGAATGAGAGTTTGACTCTCGGTTATCTTACCTAGCTGTGCCTCAACAATCCTCGTTCTTTCTTGGAGGGCCTACAAATCATTCCTCAAACTTACAGCTTGGTTAGATAATTTACCAAGCATAGCATCATGGTTCTTCATTATTTTAACAAGGATATTGTTTTGTTCATTTTTTGAGTCTATAAAAGACTTCTCTTAGACACTACCATTACTAGTTACCATATTATTATTAGAGTTACCTGCAGGACTAGAATAATGTTTCTGAAAATTAGGATTATAATTCTTCTTCCAAGCAGGGTTATAATCATTACGAGCTATGAAGTCTATTTCTTCAATATTTGATTTCGGGATAGCTCTTACCTGGCTTTCCGTACCTTTTATGGCTAATATGATCTCATCCAGCTTAGCATTAAGTTCTTCATTTTCTTGTGGTGAGACGGAGTTCACCTTTTTCGTGTTTGATCTATCCACATGCCATTGGGCATGGTTGTCTTGCATATTGTCTAGCAGCTGCTTTGCTTCGGCAATATGTTTACCCTTAAATGTTCCTCTAGCTGCAGTATCAAGCATAGACTTAGATACATGATTAAGAGCATTATAAAATAAATGGATAATTAACCAATCTTCCATCCCATGACTAGGACAGTTTCTCATGCATTTATTCATCCTCTCCCATGCAAGCGCTAGTGGCTCATGCTCTTCCTATCTAAAACCAGTAATATTAGATCTTAGTTGCATAGTCTTTGGAGGTGGGAAAAAATTAGTCATAAATAAAGAAGTACATTCCACCCATGATGTAATAGTATTTCTAGGCAAAGCTAGCAACCATTCTTTTGCTCTTCCTCTAAGAGAGAAAGGAAATAAGCGCAGTTTGACCGCATCGGGGTCAACATCTTTTATGCATGCGGTGACCCAGCATACCACTGCATGATGTAGTACACTATAGTCGTTGACATAACACCAATGAAACACCATTCACTAGTATTACATCCCTCAGAGTGGTACAACATAAACACAGCAGGTCCAAGACATGACTATAGATTACAACTTGACTCTTTACAAAAGATCCAGAGAACACTCTAGGTTAAAGAGAGATAAAGAACTTCTTACAATGAAGAACCAGAAATAATAACTCAGAAATATCTAGTAACTAAGACTAGTATCTAAACTACTTGGCTTGCCATTGCTGCTATTGCAATGCTCTATAGAAATAGGTTTTATGGCTAGAGAATCTACTTCTATCTAAACTGACACTTTATCTTCACTTCAGCTAACGTATATGTTGACTTCATTGACTTTATTGAAGAACTTGAGTTGTTGATGATGGTTTCTTGAGCAGAAATTGATGTTGTCATCGTCTTCAATGGCTTAAAATCTAGCAAGGGTTAAGAAGGTACGGTTGAGTACGAGCGTACTCAGCAAGTTCACTAAAAAGGAGTGTATGATGCACTATCTCTACAGCCACAGACCATTGGTCATAGGTAATGAAGGTTTTCGTAAACATTTCTTCAAAGGTTGCTTTAATTCTGAAAACTATGTCCGTCAACCTTCACAGGTTGACCAGAACCTTCGTGGGGTTCCTTTCCTGCCGTGTTCGTAGCTCCTTCCCGGAACAGGGAGTAACATGTCACAATTCTTACACTCTGTAGAGGTGCATTGCTTTACCCATGAGAGATCAACTCCTAGTTGCACAACTGGGCAATCTTTCCCGTCCACAATTCCTTGATGTGGGGCCCGGTAGGTGATCCAAGCCAATCACTACCCTCTCCGTGATCCCATATATCTGCACGATCCTCCGGGCCGAGCTCCATCTCTGTTAAGCCCCCATTTTGGGCAAGCTATAACCCTAATGAGTTCCCGAAGACTCTATGAGCTGGTGATGCCCCTGGCAAGCTCCATAAAAGTCTGACTATACCTCCGACAACCACTCATAGATAATCTAGACACCAAAATCGTGGGGTCTAAGGGTGCCCACCCATATGCTGGATCCACACAAGGAATCCCAGCATCACGATAAGGTCATCTTGCCTCCATATGAAAGGAAGAAGATACAACTGACTTCTCTGTCCCATTCGAAATCGCATGGTTAACACATAATATACGGCACTAGAATCACTGGCGACATTGTTTGTTAAGTCCTAGATATTATGTTCCTTTACCACCGGAACAATATCAAAAGATTATTACCATATGGTAAATAATCCACAATCATATTATTGTGAAAATAATGTTTTCTGACCTTTTTGGAATGCAGGTTATGACAACATTTGAGTTACAAGCATTTGATAGAAAATAATTAAAGGACATGAGCAAGTTGTGAACTTGCCTTTTGTGATTACAAGATTATGCACTCACGGTCTTCGAGATAATAGAAGATTCAAATTCTGTAAATAGCATCATTGGTCCGGTAAGGACTAATGTTTAAATAATCAAGATGCAATCATGCATAAGTAATGTAATGCAATTTAATAAACGCGAATCCCCGGACTAATTGTATCTAATCTAGGGTTTGGAAACTGGTGATGAGTTCTTAGGACTGTGTTGCACTTTTATATCAGCCTCACACTTGTGCTTCTTATTAAGGCTTGTGAGTGTGTGAAATGATAAGTAAATACAACAAGTAGCATTCAGTACTAAAGCATTCAAATGGTTATGGTTTCGAAAAGATTCCGTAAGCAAGGTAGTTGATCAGTTAGAGCTCTTAAAGAAGTGTTTAAGGATTACTCTGAATGTTTCTTAAAAGAATAACTTTTGAGGAAAATATTACTTTATTAAACAATCATAGGATAGGTGGTGGAGATTTACATGTTTTGAACAAGGTAACACATTGTAGATGATTTACTTCTTAATATTCCATAAATTTAGAATTTAAATATGAGTACATGAATGAGGTGGTGTTTTTTAAAGCTAGAGGTGTATAGAATTACTTTCTTAATATAAGAGTAACACTTATCTCTATAAACATGGAAATGATACCATGTTCAATATTTACAAAATTTTCTTAGTCTTGAAAGTGGATTCCCAAACTTGTGAAAGAACTATTACTCAATTCTTGATGATTTTCTAATTGCTAAAATATTTTTGGAGAGCAAAACTTACTTAATTTTAAACGGTAGTTTAATAAGTACAACTTAAAATGGTTAGACTTATGCTAACTCTATTTAAACATTATTTGAATTTGTTATTACATTTTTTTAGACTCTAAACAAATAACGGTAAAGACAATAGTAATGGTTTATATATTTTTAATGAATTAAAATAAAACAAAAAGGTTTAAAATAAGATTTATTGGACCTTTACCTTTTATTTTACTTCAAAAGTGAGAGTTGATATTTTTAGTATGTGGATTTCATTTTTTGTGATCATTTTGGTATATTATAAGTATTTTTGTGATTTTTAAATAATAAGATATGATTTTTACTAATTTTACCACCTTATAAACACTTAATAAATAATAAATATTAGTTAAGTGATATAAAAATAGTTGAAACAAGTTCACAAACCTTTATTTTGTTTTTCTATGGTTTTTGATATATTATACATATTTTTTATGGATTTTAAATAAGAAAAACCTTATTTAAGATTTATCCCAAATAGTTTATTTACTAATATTAATTATTATATTATTTAAGTTGCAAATTAAAATGTGATAATAGGTTTATAATATAGAGTTTATTTTTCTAAGCATTTTGATGTATTATATATATTTTTCTGAATTATAAAATAAAAGATATAGAATTTATAAGATTTAACCTTTTATTAAATTTGTGGAAATTATATTTATTTTTAAATCTATACTATATTTTAACTATTTACTAACCAAGAATACTTTTTATACTGAGGTTGTTTCTACCGCAAGTCACTGACCCGTGGGCCAGTGGCCACGTTGGCAGCCACGCAGACAAAGACCAAGTCAAACAGAACTGGCGGGACCGGGTGACGTGAGCGTGACGACACGATGACGTCAGCGCTGGCTGGAGCTCACTGTCGAGCACAGATCGGTCGATCTAGGGATCGCGGGGCGGAACTAAGAGTGCTACGCGATAGAGCAGAGCAAGGAGAACCTGGGAGTGGTGTCGCTGCTTTGTTTTGGTCATCGGAGGTACTCCCGCGACCAATCGCTGCGGCGGCCGACGATAACATATGCCGCGGTGACGCTCTAGTGCGAAAAGAAGAGACTGAGGAGGTGCTTGAGCACTGTTGGCTCACCAGGATGATGATGGGATGGTCGGCGAGACGAGGCGAAGTCAGGTGATGCCGGAATCGACGATCATGGCGGTGACTGCCGGCGAGCTGTCAAACTTGATTCCACACCACACGGAGCACGCCTGCTTACGAGACCTATCGGAGACGAACAAAAAGACAACATCGGTTCGAGCAGAGGCTATGGCTAAGCGAGAGGTGGTCAGAGATGGCCGAAATGATGAACTCCGACGAGCTAGGGTTTCGGGTTCTCTTCTAAGAAGAGGATAGGAACGAGAAGAAAGAGAAATGGGGATGAGGATGAGCAAGGGCGTCATGGTGGCGGTCTTATCCCCGCGGAAGTGTCGGCAGCAGCACGAATCCTGGCGCGGCGACGGCGGACAGCATCGGCTCCGCCACCGAGCTGCTTCCATCTGGAGGAGGAAGACGACGATGAACATATTGTGGAAAACCCCCTGGCAATGTTTCGATCTCAACCTATAGTCCACCTCTGGTCCCACACGTCAGTCAGAGAGAGGAGGTGAGACGGTCTGGTGTTGGGCTACCGTTGGGCTAGTGAGCAGTAAATATGCAGGGAGGAAATGGGCCTCGAGCCAGATTTGGTTTATGAGGTATTTTTTTATGTTTCTACTTCTTTTCTTTATTTGTTTTTATTTCTATTTCAGAATACTTCTTTGAATTTAAATTCTTTTAATGTTTCTAATATCCAACATTCATTGAATCAACAAGGATTCTGCTTGGACTAATGGAACTAGTTTGTTTAACATTATTGTTTGGTATTTTCGTTCATTTTGATTAAATAAAGGATTATTTACTTTTGAGAATATGAAGAGGAATTAGGGTTTTAGAGATTTGTTTCTTATAATAAAATCTCATAGAAATGATTTGTATTTCCACTAAAAGAATGTAATAGTAGTGGTTTAAGATGAATATTTAAATGTATAGAATCTTATTCCTATTTATCTTCATAGGAGATTTATCTAAATACATTATAAAGGATTAATCTTTGTGGTTCATAATATGATGATTTGGTTTTCATGGTCCTCCATATTTGGTGATTTGAATCTCAGGGTTCTCCCTGATTGGTGGTTTCACCAACTCCAATTCTACCTGATTTGTAGAGTTTAAAATTATCACAGAACATTTTCCTAATGTGGTCTTGATGATTCTATGAGATTTGATTCTTATTAGGGTTTATTTCAATCAAATGGACAATGATTTCTTCTATAAACACTCATATATTCTCTAATCATCTCTTGGAAACTTTAATTGTCCAAGAGGTACTGTTTAATGGTTACCTAGGAATAGGAAATGGTTTCAATATCCATCAGATTCTGGGTTTTTGATTAATGAAGTAGATAGGGATCTTGTCATGGCTACATATATTCTTGGTTAAGGCTTCTAAAGAATCCTTACCTTAATACCTCACCAAGGTTATCTCTAGATAAGGAATTCCTTTCCTAAATATACTCCATAAATCTTTCTTATCTTATTCACAAAGATCACATCTTCCTGAATAAGACAATCATATGATTCCACCATATCCATCATCACATGATGACAAGGTCATGTCACTGCAACAATACTCCATTCTTACCCCTAGTATATAACTCCTCTTAATTAACTACCATTGATACACCTATCAATGTAGCTACTACTAACTCCATCTACTAACTTCCTGAAATCCATCTTGCAACCACTTCCAAGGCTTGCAAGGCTATAGTTCTCTCTACATCCTATGTGATACCAATCCTCTGAAATAGGTATGGTACTACTCTCCACACTTCAAGTTTGTTCTTGTATTACCTTAGCTAAACTATTATACTTCCAACTACTCTTGCAACTATGTTATATACTTTATTATACTCTAGCTTAACTTCTCATGATCAAGCTAGATGATTCAGCTTACTATGCTTTACCTAATTTGGTATACCCACAACTCTTCTTCAACACCTAGTCATCTATTCTCAAGTGACTTGAGAATAATGACCACCATCATTTTGTCCATACAGAGCTTAGGCTTCTAATTATTTGATCAAGATCTATACTCAACTAAGTAGTAAACCTGTATTAGTCTCTCTATAGACTTATCTTGTTAAGAAAGCTTACTCTAAGTCTATAACCACTTGTCCTAACAAGATTGTTATCTAATGTACTAATACCACTAGCTTTCTCATAGCTCCATAATTACTATCTAAACTCTTGGATTTAAACACTTCTTCTAGTTAACTCAGGAGTGAGTTAACTCCTCCAACATCAAATGGTTTGATCTCCACTAAGGATCACATTCCATTGATGATGGTACACTCAACCATATCTAGTTCTTCCTTCAGATTAATCTACTTAAGGTCTTTGAAAGGTTAACATAATAGGTCAAAGATAAAGGTTAACAAGTGCTAGGTCCAAAATTGATCTCACATATGGATGATCAATGGACACTAGGACTTGGTTAAATAGGAATGTCACCCCTTAATATCATATTAAGGGTATGTGTTGTATGGTCTTGGCTTGACTTCCTTTCCTACTCTATTTGTAATAAGAGTTAGTGTTTAGAAACTACCATGATTCTCATGGTAGTAACAAATATGGCAAGCAAGTATATCAAGATTTAGTTATAAAGTTTCTTTACTTAAGTTACATACTTAACTTGGTATTCAGGGTTTGTTGTAGATAATACCTTGATATCATTATTAGAATACTAAGTATTCATCCTTGAGTTGTATGGAATACCATGTAATGATCCCGACAAGATCAAGTACTCCTTATTAAGTAGTGTGTTGTGACTTAGTTTTATTACATTTGATGTACCCTTAGATCTAATTATATTACCCAAAGATAAAGTTTTAACAAAGGTCATATTGAAACTTATCACAGTTAACTTGATGATCTACTTCAGTTCCACCAAGTTAAGATAAGCTTCAATCTCTTTGACAAGTTTTATTTAAAAGCGCGAAAATTATCTGGATTTTCTATGCATGAATGCAATGCACACACACCTGTGTTCAGCTTATTTCTAAGCTCTAATGCTAGGATGTTATAGACTCTCCCCCTTAAAATAAACTTTGCCCCTGAAGTTCGTACTCTCTTGCGTTTCGGAATTAGGTATGGACTTGTGTTGATCACGCCATTTCTCAAATTCCATTGTGATCACAGTTGGGAATAATTGTGGTATCCCGAATCCAAATCTTTCTTCTTGAGTCCTTTTAATTCTTGTCAATATACCTAATCATTACTAGTTTATCCTATGGTTTTGGTTACTACAATCTCTTGGAATATATCCTTACATTCCTATTTAGGATTGGTTGTGGACACATTTTATCCCTTCCAACACGGTTTTCCTACTACACTACACCGGTCTATTTTGGAATACTCTCTCTACACTAAAGGATAACTTACCAGCTGTTTTCCCTTTTAAAACCAGTCTGCTAAAGTTAATCTATTATATTTCCTTCGATGTTTCATCCGGACATACTCTTGTAAATGCTTTATAATGATGACTTCTTATAACCTTATTAGAATAAGGCTTAATCTCATCATAGTTTAGTACTTCTCCTCCACCTTTAGTCAAAAAGTTAGACAACAACACTTTAGTGTTTATTGTTTACTCTCCCCCTTGGGGTTTCCTAATGGTCTCTTAACTTCATGTATAATATCCATTAGTTAAGGTATTGGTCTTTGTCCAGCTTATATCTTACCTATATAAGGTCTCACGAAAGAATTTACGGTACACTCACATGGTAGTGGATCTCTGTAATGAATCTTCCAACATTGTTTATCTTACTTTTAACCTTTTGGACATTTTTTGCTTTGGTAGCCTGATTTCACGAAATGTCTCGAAAGACGATCTTTAATTTCATGCTTAGATTTAAGCTAACTTAGGCCAAGTTTTATACTCTTTAAATTATACAAAGATGACCTACTTCACTACACCGCTAGGATAACATCTACGGATACCAGCTGCAGATCCTCCTCGGTGCATGGAATACCCTATAGGTTCTTGATTTACTACTGGCATTCTCTCTAAATTTTCAGAGCTTGAATACCGCTTTTGTTTCAAAACTTCCTCCTCTGCACTTGTTCATGATATCTCCATGAACTTGGAACGACTATTTTATTAGCTTCTGAGCAACATCACCTATCTTGAGTGAACTCTAGTTCATTCCTTCATGTTGCTCCACACCTTTTCTGTACTAGTATTCCTTGGTACCTAACTAATACTAAGTTGGAATTGATCCATCCTTCAAAATAGTGTTAATACACCTTATATTTGGCTTCCTTCTTCTTGCAAGTCTTCATCTTGGTATTCGGAACTCGTCACTCCCTTACACGAATTCCCTTTCCTATATAGGTCTATAACATCAAGTAATAACTTGATGATGCACATGCATTTGCACACCAAGCCAAACTTCATGCACAGATCTAGGCAATCAAGAAGATCTAAGAAAAACCAAGAAATACTTAAACATATACAATGTATTAAACATATGTCTTTGAAATTTTAAAAATCCCAACCACAGCAAGACACTCCCACTATACACTACCTCCTTATATTACAAGGGATTTCTTGCTCATGTGAGCATGTTCTCACTTATTTCAGCAAGCCTCACAAGCACTACAGTACACATTACCCAATATGTACATTATTCAAGCATGCTACTACCTAGATTACGTCCATTCTTACTTTCTTCACTCACTTCTGGGCTTCCAGATTTTTCATCCATGATGACCCGAAGTTCGACGACTGCCTTTTGGTGCATCAGAACATCCAGTAGGTGCGTAACCTTGAGTAGAAGTACCAAGAGTGAGATTATCCATTGAAAAATGACTATCAAACTCATTACCTTCTTCAGTATTCTTCTGTCCTCCTCTGAGCGCATCTTCAAAGCAAGAAGTATTCTTTGCTTTTTCCATAATCCAGTCATACATATGGGTGTAGTAACTACCAGGACACTCTTCCAGCTCAATGGGAATATTATTACTCCCATATGGTCCATATGATTCTATAGGATTGTAACTGGTATCTACTCCTTTGCCTGATTCATTGAGTGTAGCTCATCCCATGACTTCATCATAGGACTGGCCTTCCCATCCGGTAGAATCTCCAACGACATTATTGGGGTTGGGTGCATTCCATATCCTCTGTTCATCCTCAAATTTGGTCCATGGGTCTACTGGTTGCTAAGGTTTTACTGGGTAATAGGCATAGACTTCAGAGTGTGGGTCATTAAACTCTGTTTCTTCAAACACCTCTCCAGAAAAGATTGGCTTTGAGTGTTTTGCTTCTCTAACAAACTTCTTTCTATGTGCCATTGCCTTTGCAGTATCGGTGAAATCCTCAATGACCGTGTCCAACTCTTGAACTAGCACTTGATGAGTGTTATGAAACGTGTCCAGTAAAGACTTATAACGATCCATATACTCTATTGCCAGAGTGGGTTTGGTCCTTACCAGAGCAGAATGATCTAACTCTGGATCAGAACTAGGAGTTTCGTGAGGTATAGCAGTATAGGTAGTACCTTCTAGTGCCTTGGAATTCTGTTCCCTTATCTTGGTTATGGCTGCTACTACTGCAATCTGATAGGCTATTGCCATACATCTTGCTTCTCCCGATGGCATTTCTCCACGCACTCCCAACTTCTTGGGTAACATGATCAGGATACGGTACTTGGCCAATATCCATCCGTCATAGAAACTGTAAACCTTGACCAGAAGTCGAGACTCACAATCCAGACTCCATAGAAGTTGTCTTAGAGTGATTTTCTAGGCATCTTTATAATCATCTAAGGTATTGTTCAACACTTGAACATTCTGAGGTGGATATCTGGGTGCCATTCTTGTACTGTAGATAAGAAATTATCATCAGTCATCTTGAGTTAAAACTCATGGTACTCATTTAAAATTGCATAATAAAGAGTCATCCCACTAGCAACATGACGAGATTATTCCCAATTGAATATCCATCATATTTCTAGAGAACTCTTTATGGTTGCTAACATCCTTCCTACAGGTTCTACCCATTTACTAGGCTTACCAACCTAAGGTCAAAGCATATGCTCTGATACCAGCTGCGGTGACCCAGCATACCACTACATGATGTAGTACACTATAGTCATTGACATAACACCAATGAAACACCGTTCACTAGTATTATGTCCCTCAGAGTGGTAAAATAGAAACACAGCAGGTCAAGACATGACTATAGATTACAACTCGACTCTTTACAAAAGATCCAGAGAACACTATAGGTTAAAGAGAGAGAAAAAACTTCTTACAATGAAGAACCAGAAATAATAACTCAGAAATATCTAGTAACTAAGACTAGTATCTAAACTACTTGGCTTGCCATTGCTTCTATTGCAATGCTCTATAGAAATAGGTTTTATGGCTAGAGAATCTACTTCTATCTAAACCGACACTTTATCTTCACTTCAGCTGATGTATATGTTGACTTCATTGACTTTATTGAAGAACTTGAGTTGTTGATGATGGTTTCTTGAGCAGAAATTGATGTTGTCGTCATCTTCAACGGCTTAAAATCTAGCAAGGATTAAGAAGGTACGGTTGAGTACGAGCATACTCAGCAAGTTCACTAAAAAGGAGTGTATGATGCACTATCTCTACAGCCACAGACCATAGGTCATAGGCAATGAAGGTTTTCGTAAACATTTCTTTAAAGGTTGCTTTTATTTTGAAAACTATGTACGACAGCCTTCACAGGTTGACCAGAACCTTCGTGGGGTTCCTTTCCTGCCGCGTTCGTAGCTCCTTCCCGAAACAGGGAGTAACATGTCATAATTCTTACACTCTACAGAGGTGCGTTGCTTTACCCATGAGAGATCAACTCCTTGTTGCACAACTAGGTGATCTTTCCTGTCCACAATTCCTTGATGTGGGGCCCAGTAGGTGATCCAAGCCAATCCCTGCCCTCTCCGTGATCCCATATGTCTACACGATCCTTCGGGCCGAGCTCCATCTCCGTTAAGCCCCCATTTTGGGCAAGCTATAACCCTGATGAGTTCTAGAAGACTCTATGAGCTGGTGATGCCCCTAGCAAGCTCCATAAAGGTCTGACTATACCTCCGACAGCCACTCATAGATAATCTAGACACCAAAATTGTGGGTCCTAAGGGTGCCCACCCATATGCTAGATCCACACAAGGAATCCCAGCGTCAGGATAAGGTTATCTTGCCTCCATATAAAAGGAAGAAGATACAACTGACTTCTCCGTCCCATTCCAAATCTCATGGTTAACGCGTAATATATGACGCTAGAATCATTGGCGACATTGTTTGTTAATTCCTAGATATTATGTTCCTTTACCACCAGAACAATATCAAAAGATTATTACCATATGGTAAATAATCCATAATCATATTATCGTGAAAATAATGTTTTCTAACCTTTTTGGAATGCAGGTTATGACAACATTTGATAGAAAATAATTAAAGGACATGAGCAAGTTGTGAACTTGCCTTTTGTGATTACAAGATTATGCACTCACGGTCTTCGAGATAATAGAAGATTCAAATTCTGTAAATAGCATCATTGGTCTGGTAAGGACTAATGTTTAAATAATCAAGATGCAATCATGCATAAGTAATGTAATGCAATTTAATAAACGCGAATCCCCGGACTAATTGTATCTAATCTAGGGTTTGGAAACTGGTGATGAGTTCTTAGGACTGTGTTGCACTTTTATATCAGCCTCACACTTGTGCTTCTTATTAAGGCTTGTGAGTGTGTGAAATGATAAGTAAATACAACAAGTAGCATTCAGTACTAAAGCATTCAAATGGTTATGGTTTCGAAAAGATTCCGTAAGCAAGGTAGTTAATCAGTTAGAGCTCTTAAAGAAGTGTTTAAGGATTACTCTGAATGTTTCTTAAAAGAATAACTTTTGAGGAAAATATTACTTTATTAAACAATCATAGGATAGGTGGTGGAGATTTACATGTTTTGAACAAGGTAACACATTGTAGATGATTTACTTCTTAATATTCCATAAATTTAGAATTTAAATATGAGTACATGAATGAGGTGGTGTTTTTTAAAGCTAGAGGTGTATAGAATTACTTTCTTAATATCAGAGTAACACTTATCTCTATAAACATGGAAATGATACCATGTTCAATATTTACAAAATTTTCTTAGTCTTGAAAGTGGATTCCCAAACTTGTGAAAGAACTATTACTCAATTCTTGATGATTTTCTAATTGCTAAAATATTTTTGGAGAGTAAAACTTACTTAATTTTAAACGGTAGTTTAATAAGTACAACTTAAAATGGTTAGACTTATGCTAACTCTATTTAAACATTATTTGAATTTGTTATTACATTTTTTTAGACTCTAAACAAATAATGGTAAAGACAATAGTAATGGTTTATATATTTTTAATGAATTAAAATAAAACAAAAAGGTTTAAAATAAGATTTATTTGACCTTTACCTTTTATTTTACTTCAAAAGTGAGAGTTGATATTTTTAGTATGTGGATTTCATTTTTTGTGATCATTTTGGTATATTATAAGTATTTTTGTGATTTTGAAATAATAAGATATGATTTTTACAAATTTTACCACCTTATAAACACTTAATAAATAATAAATATTAGTTAAGTGATTTAAAAATAATTGTAACATGTTTATAAACCTTTATTTTGTTTTTCTATGATTTTTGATATAGTATACATATTCTTTATGGATTTTAAATAATAAAAACCTTATTTAAGATTTATCCCAAATAGTTTATTTACTAATAGCAATTATTATATTATTTAAGTTGCAAATTAAAATGTGACAATAGGTTTATAATATATAGTTTATTTTTCTAAGCATTTCAATGTATTATATATATTTTTCTGAATTATAAAATAAAAGATATAGAATTTATAAGATTTAACCTTTTATTAAATTTGTGGAAATTATTTTTATTTTTAAATCTATACTATTTTTAACTATTTACTAACCCGGAATACTTTTTATACCAAGACTGTTTCTACCCCAAGTCACTGACCCGTGGGCCAGTGGCCACGTTGGCAGCCACGCAGACAAAGACCAAGTCAAACAGAACTGGCGGGACCGGGTGACGTGGGCGTGACGACACGATGACGTCAGCGCTGGCCGGAGCTCACTATCGAGCACAGATCGGTCGATCTGGGGCTCACGGGGCAGGGGTGCTACGCGATAGAGTAGAGCAAGGAGAACCTGGGAGTGGTGTCGCCGCTCTGTTTTGGTCACCGGAAGTACTCCAGCGACCAACCGCTGCGGCGGCCGACGATAACATACGACGCGGTGACGCTCTAGTGCGAAAAGAAGAGACTGATGAGGTGCTTGAGCATCGTTGGCTCACCAGGATGCTGATGGGATGGTCGACAAGACAAGGCGAAGTCAGGTGATGCCGGAATTGACGATCATGGCGTGACAGCCGGCGAGCTGTCAAACTTGATTCCACACCACACGAAGCACGCCTGCTTACGGGACCTGTCGGAGACGAACAAGAAGACAACGGCGGTTCCAGCAGAGGCTATGGCTAAGCGAGAGGTGGTCGGAGATGGCCGGAACGATGAACTCCAATGAGCTAGGGTTTCGGGTTCTCTTCTGAGAAGAGGATAGGAACGAGAAGAAAGAGAAATGGGGATGAGGACGAGCAAGGGCGTCGTGGTGGCGGTCTTATCCCCGCGTAAGTGTCGGCAGCAGCGCAAATCCTGGTGCAGTGACGGCGGACGGCATCGGCTCCGCCACCGAGCTGCTTCTAGCTAGAGGAGGAAGATGACGACGAACATATTGTGGAAAACCCCCTAGCAACATTTCGATCTCAACCTGAAGTCCACCTCCGATCCCACACGTCAGTCAGAGAGAGGAGGTGAGACGGGCTGGTGTTGGGCTACTGTTGGGCCAGTGAGCAGTAAATAGGCAGGGAGGAAATGGGCCTCGAGCCAGATTTGGTTTATGAGGTATTTTTTTCTGTTTCTACTTCTTTTCTTTATTTGTTTTTATTTATGTTTTAGAATACTTCTTTGAATTTAAATTCTTTTAATGTTTCTACTATCCAACATTCATTGAATCAACAAGGATTCTTCTTGGGCTAATGGAACTAGTTTGTTTAACATTATTGTTTGGTATTTTCATTCATTTTGATTAAATAAAGGATTATTTACTTTCGAGAATATGAAGAGGAATTAGGGTTTTAGAGATTTGTTTCTTATAATAAAATCTCATAGAAATGATTTGTATTTCCACTAAAAGAGTGTAATAGTAGTGGTTTAAGATGAATATTTAAATGTACAAAATCTTATTCCTATTTATCTTCATAGGAGATTTATCTAAATACATTATAAAGGATTAATCTTTGTGGTTCATAATATGATGATTTGGTTTTCATGGTCCTCCATATTTGGTGATTTGAATCTCAGGGTTATCCGTGATTGGTGGTTTCACCAACTCCAATTCTACCTAATTTGCAGAGTTTAAAATTATCACAGGACATTTTCCTAATGTGGTCTTGATAATTCTATGAGATTTGATTCTTATTAGGGTTTATGTCAATCAAATGGATAATGCTTTCTTCTATAAACACTCATCTATTCTCTAATCATCTCTTGGAAACTTCATTATCCAATAGGTACTGTTTAATGGTTACCTAGGAATAGGAAATGGTTTCACTATCCATCATATTCTGGGTTTTTGATTAATGAAGTAGATAGGGATCTTATCATGGCTGCATATATTCTTGGTTAAGGCTTCTAAAGAATCCTTACCTTAATACCTCACCAAGGTTATCTCTAGATAAGGAATTCCTTTCCTAAATATACTCCATAAATCTTTCTTATCTTATTCACAAAGATCACATCTTCCTGAATAAGACAATCATATGATTCCACCATATCCATCATCACATGATGACATGGTCATGTCACTTCAATAATACTCCATTCTTACCCCTAGTATATACTCCTCTTAATTAACTACCATTGATACACCTATCAATGTAGCTACTGCTAACTCCATCTACTAACTTCCTGAAATCCATCTTGCAACCACTTCCAAGGCTTGCAAGACTATAGTTCTCTCTACATCCTATGTGATACCAATCCTCTGAAATAGGTATGGTACTACTCTCCACACTTCAAGTTTATTCTTCTATTACCTTAGCTAAACTATTATACTTCCAACTACTCTTGCAACTATGTTATATACTTTATTATACTCTAGCTTGACTTCTCATGATCAAGCTAGATGATTCAGCTTACTAGGCTTTACCTAATTTGGTATACCCACAACTCTTCTTCAACACCTAGTCATCTATTCTCAAGTGACTTGAGAATAATGACCACCATCATTTTGTCCATACAGAGCTTAGGCTTCTAATTATTTGATCAAGATCTATACTCAACTAAGTAGTAAACTTGTATTAGTCTCTCTATAGACTTATCTTGTTAAGCAAGCTTACTCTAAGTCTATATCCACTTGTCCTAAAAAGATTGTTAACTAATGTACTAATACCACTACCTTTCTCATACCTCCATAATTACTATCTAAACTCTTGGATTTAAACACTTCTTCTAGTTAACTCAGGAGTGAGTTAACTCCTCCAACATCAAATGGTTTGATCTCCACTAAGGATCACATTCCATTGATGATGGTACACTCAACCATATCTAGTTCTTCCTTCAGATTAATCTACTTAAGGTCTTTGAAAGGTTAACATAATAGGTCAAAGCTAAAGGTTAACAAGTGCTAGGTCCAAAATTGATCTCACATATTGATCATCAATGGACACTAGGACTTGGTTAAATAGGAATGTCACCCCTTAATATCATATTAAGGATATGTGTTGTATGGTCTTGGCTTGACTTCCTTTCCTACTCTATTTGTAATAAGAGTTAGTGTTTAGAAACTACCATGATTCTCATGGTAGGAACAAATATGGCAAGCAAGTCTATCAAGATTTAGTTATAGAGTTTCTTTACTTAAGTTACATACTTAACTTGGTATTCAGGGTTTGTTGTAGATAATACCTTGATATCATTATTAGAATACTAAGTATTCATCCTTGAGTTGTATGGAGTACCATGTAATGATCCCGAGAAGATCAAGTACTCCTTATTAAGTAGTGTGTTGTGACTTAGTTTTATTACATTTGATCTACCCTTAGATCAAATTATATTACCCAAAGATAAAGTTTTAACAAAGGTCATATTGAAACTTATCGTAGTCAACTTGATGATCTACTTCAGTTCCACCAAGTTAAGAGAAGCTTCAATCTCTTTGACAAGTTTTATTTAAAAGCGCGAAAATTATCCGGATTTTCTATGCATGAATGCAATGCACACACCTATGTTCAGCTTATTTCTAAGCTCTAATGTTGGGATGTTACAATGCGCATCATATCACATATTTTAGTGAAAGTATTCAAGTGCATACCTGTGTCCTCAATAGCAGAGCCTCCAAATTGATTTTGTTGAACCAAACTTAAATAGTGGGGCTTAATTTCATAATCATCAGCAGTAATTGCTGGCTAGGTAATAAGAGTATGCAAATAATCATTATTGGGAGTTGCAAACTCCCCAAGCTTCTTGTTAGCCATATTTCCTATGTTTTTGGGTTTTCTTAAACAAAGACTTATGATAGTAAAAACGAGAATTTAAAGACTAACTCAAACCAAGACTAAAAGCAAACTAAAAATTTAAAACAAGAATTACAACTAGCAAGGTTCCTACTAACCTCACCAGGGTAGCTATTGCTTCCCCGGTAACGGTGCTAGAAAAATGGTAGATACATTCGATCCGGATTACGGATGTAGTATAGCTCTATTTCCCTAGTGGACCTAGGTTATCGAATCCTCCGGAAGCAGAAAGCATAGTGGAGTTACTTTAGCAGACCTTCGGGAGTTTTAGAATTCTTTTTGTGTTTTACTAGACCAAGAGTTTGCTGTCTTTTGTTGTTGTCGATGATGAGAGAGAGGGCCTAGGGATTTCGGTTTCACCTGTAGCTGTGCAAAACATCTGATGGGAATAAAAGATCATAATAAAGTCTGCATGTAATTGTTAGAGCAAGATAATTGTATGTGGGCAGTGCGTCCATAATTTCTATTGCCTCCACAACCACTTATAGCAATAACCTACTAGTCTCATCCATAGAAGAAAGAGAACTAATGATATGCATAGTGACATCACAGTTAATCCCAAGTAAATCCCTCACATACAGCCGTACTGACCCTTCTGTCACTGGGGTTCTGTCACATCCGAAATTCTAGATTTGGTACTGCATACTTGCATGGCATTGCATCATGTTCATCTTTGAGAAAATTCAGTTTTGAAAGCTTTTTGCCAAAACCCCTCTCCTTTGCTAGTTCCTCTTATTTGCAAGACTATTAGGGTTTTTACCTAGCATATGCTTGGTTGACACTATATAGTCATTCAAGATGCTTAGTTGTATAGAGTTTTCAACTACGAACCCGTAGAAACTTGTTTCGCTCGATTCAGAGCTGTAGATCAAAAGTTATACTAGTTTTGGTTTGGACTGAATTTCAGTTTCAGGAAATTCAGAAAAATAGACAGTTCAGAGTTAACAGCAGAGCAGAAAAGAATAAAGAGAAAAGAAGAAAAAAAGAAAATCCGGCAGCCCAGCCGGGCAGCCGCCCGAGGCCCACCCGGTGCCCAGCTCGCGCCAGCGGCCGCGGCCAAGCCAGCCGGCCCATCAGCAGCCCAACGCCACCCGCGCGGCCCCTTCTCTTCTCCCCTTTTTCCCCTTTTCTTTTTCTTCTATTTTTTCCCCTGGCCGCGGGCCCCACTTGTCAGCGTCTGGACCAGTTCGTCCCCGACCAGGACAGCGCCTGGAGCTCTGGCTCGCGAGATTTCAACGATTCAGTTCGGAATCGGGCGCAACGACCCGCACGACCTGCCCCCCTTAAAGCCGCTGCCACCTCGAGTTTTCCCCCTCTAAAACCCTCCGAAGCGCCGCCGAACCCGCCGGATTGCTCGCCGGAGTCCGTCGGCTGCCGCCACTCCGTCGGCGAATTGCCACCGCCCGAGGTCGCCGCCGTCCGTGCCGACCCCGCCCCTGCACCCGCTGCCCCTTGCCGCACCTCGTGGGCCACTCCGCCACCGCCAAGACTCGCCAGAACACCGCCGCCGACACTCGCCTGATCCACCGCCGCCGTCGGTCGAGCAGGTGAGCTCCAGCTCGCTGATACATTGCAAATGTATAATTTTTGATGTTCCATGCTTGGTTTTATCCACTTTCTTGTGTTTTGTTCCAACTTTGGAGTACTTTTCATATAATTTCTTGGACTAACCTATTAACAAGAGCCACAGTGCCAGCTGCCTGTTTTCTGCTGTTTGTGGTTCCAGGAAAGTCAGAAAATGAATATTCTCGGAATTGGACGGGACAAAAGCCAAAGTGCCTATTTTTCCGGAAGGGATCATGTGCCAGAATACGAGACGGAGAAGGGCCAGGGAGTCACCACACCACCTGGCCGCACGGCCAGGCCTGGCCTGCGCCAGGGGGTGGTGTGGCCGCTCCCGGCACCCCCTCGGCCTCTCCTTCCGCCTATAAGTTGCCCTCGGGACGAAAACCCTAGGTACCCGATCAAAAATCCACGAAAGAGTCTGTAGCCGCCGTCATCTCCATCCCTAGATCGGGAGGGATCTGAAGCTCTTCCCGGCACCCTGCCGGAGAGGGGAATTCACCCTGGAGGCCTTCTTCATCACCATGCAAGCCTCCGGTGTGATGCGTGAGTAGTTCATCCTTGGACTACGGATCCATGTAGTAGCTAGATGGCTGGTTTCTCCTCCTTTGTGCTTTCATGTTTAGATCTTGTGAGCTCCGTTCATGATCAAGATCATCTATTTGTATTCCATACATGTTGTGTTTGCGGGGTTCCGATGCATATTGAGATGCTATTTCAGATTGATTATTGATTCTATCATGTCTTTGTTATTTGAGATCTTGCATGCTTTCTGTTGTTAGTAGCTATCTTGGCCAAGTAGATGCTAGCAACTCCAAGAGTTAGTAATTATGCTCGATAGTGGGTTCATGCCTCTGGTAATCTGGGGAAGTGACAGAAATCTCTAAGGTACTAGATGTGATGTTGCTACTAGGGAGAAAACAACGATCCTTTGTTCATAGAGACCGAATGTTGTTCAGAGTCTCGGATTGGATCTGAGACATCACGAGGAGATCCGGAATTGTCCGAAGAATAAGATTCATATAATGGAGATCATTTTCTAGGTTCGGAAATGTCCCGGAGTGTTTATATGGGGGTTCTAGAAGGTTTCGGAATGTTCCGGAAGGTTCTAGAAATTTCTATGGAGTTTACTTGAAAACCAAGAAAGAAAAAGGGGAAACTTGGGGGGAAGGAAACTCCCCCAAGCCCCCTTGTGCGCTGGCCCTAGGAGGTGGGCCTAGGGGTGGGAACCCTAGGCCGCACCCCTCCCTCTATATATAGACGGGTGGAGGCGCCATCCCCCTTGCCCCTCCACTCTTGCCCTAGCCACCTCTCTCCTCCTCCTTCCTTCTGCTCAGGCTTAGGCGAAGCCCTGCAGAATTCTCTACTCCACCACCACCACCACCATGCCGTCGTGCTGCTGGGATTCCGTGGAGAGATCTACTACCTCCGCTGCTCGCTAGAACAGGGAGAGGAAGGTCTGCGTCGACTCCGCACGTGTGACCGACTGCGGAAGCGCTGCCGGAACGCGGCGCCGAAAGGATCGTCTACTCGATCTTGAGATCGGCAAGTGATCGTCTACATCAACCACGAGATCTGATCTCGCACAAGGTTTTCGGATCTACAAGGGTTAGTACAGATCTATCTCGTTGCACATGTCTAATAGATTAGATCTTGGCTTTTATCTAGATTAGATCTGGGTTTTGTTCGTTCTTCGGTAGAATTTTTTTGTTTTCCATGCTACGAACCCATCAGTGGTATCAGAGCCGTGTCTATGCGTAGATCTGTTGCACGAGTAGAACACAAAGGTTTTGTGGGCGTTGGTGCTCGTGCCGTCTTTTGCTTTGTGTTCTTTGCATCTTGCGGTATGGTGGGATGAAGCGGCTCGGGCTAACCTTACATGTCATCGCACATGAGACTTGCTCCACGCTTGACGTGTAACTTGCTTTGCACAAGTGGCTTTGCGGGTGTCTGTCTCTCTCACCATAGTATAGATCCAATTTACACTTTGCACTTGATAGCACTTGTATCAACGTTGTGGTTCAGTTTCGTAGGTAAGATCCGTTCTTATTCGAAATCCCCAAATCACGTAAAACATGCAAAGAAAATTAGAGGCGTCTAACTTGTTTTTGCAGGGTTTTTGTGATGTGATATGGCCATCATGTGATTGTGATTATATTTGATGTATGCAATGATCCTTGTTGTAATATGGCAACCGGCAGGAGCCTAATGGTTGTCTTTAATTCTGTTAAGACCTGCGTGTCTATTCATCTTGTATTAGCTTTATTCCAAGTAGTTGTAATAGTTGCTAGTGATGATGGACAACCATGAAGCGGCGCCACTGACCTTGACGCAATGCTGGTGATGATGGAGATCATGTCCATGCTTTGGAGATGGAGACCAAAGGCATAAGAAGAAAGGGCCCTATCATATCACACTAATTATGAATTGCATGTGATGTTAATCCTTTATGCATCTTGTATTGCTTAGATCGAGACGGTAGCATTATAAGATGATCCCTCTCACTAAATATCAAGTAATGAAGTGTTCGTCCTTAGTTGGCACCGTTGCTAAGACTCGTCGTTTCGAAGCATCTCGTGATGATCGGATGTGATAGATTCTACGTGTGCATACAACGGGTGCAAGCCAGATATGCACATGTGGAAACTAAGGTTAATCTTGACGAGCCTAGCATGTACAGACATGGTCTCGGAACACGGAATACCGAAGGGTAGAGCATGAATCATATAAATGATATGATGAACATGAAGATTGTTCGCCGATGAAACTACATCTTCTCTCGTGAAGATCGGACTTGGTGTAGTGGACTTGGTTCGTGTAATCACTAAGACAATGTGAGGGATGTTGTTTTGAGTGGGAGTTCACCTAGTTAATTTAAGAATTAAAATTGAACTCAATTTATCATAAACATAGTCTAAACTACTTGCAAATTTGTTGTAGATTATGGCGAACCTCTCCATGTATTTCAATGCGTTCCTAGAGAAAGAAAAGCTTAAGAACAATGGAAGCAACTTCACAGACTGGCTCCGTGGACTGAAGATTGTCCTCAGGGTTGGTCAGTTGACCTATGTGCTCGAAGCAGCGCTAGGTGACCCACCTACAGAAGATGCCACCGATGACGTAAAGAATGTTTATGCCACTCGGAAAAATCATTACTCCACAGTTCAGTGTGCCATCCTATACGGTTTAGAAACGGAGCTTCAGAAGCGCTTTGAGAACCACGACCCGTTCGAGATCATTAAGGAGCTCAAACTCATTTTTGAGACTCACGCGACCGTAGAGAGCTATGAGGCCTCCAGAAAGTTCTTTAACTATAAGATGGAAGAGGGTAGCTCCGTTAGCGAGCACGTGCTCACCATGTCTAGGCACACAAACAAGCTCCAAGAGTTGGGGATAACGATTCCTAATGAGTTAGGGATTCACCGTGTCCTCCAATCACTGCCACCGAGTTATAAGAACTTTGTGATGAACTACAATATGCACTGCATGAACAAGACGTTGCCTGAACTATCATCCATGCTGAAAACTGCTGAAGTGGAGATCAAAAAGGAGCACCAAGTGTTGATGGTCAATAAGACCACCAATTTCAAGAAACAGGGCAAGCCTAAGAACAAGGGCAACTTCAAGAAGGACGGCAAGAAAGCTGCCGCACCTGCTAAGAAGCCCAAGGCTGGTCCTAAGCCTGAAACTGAATGCTTCTACTGCAAGGGTGCCGGTCACTGGAAGCGTAACTGCCCCAAGTACCTGGCGGATCTGAAGAACGACAACATCAAGAAGAAAGGTATATTCGATATACATGTTATTGATGTGTATCTTACTAGTAACCGTAGTAGTGCCTGGGTATTTGATACTGGTTCGGTTGCTCATATTTGTAACTCAAAATAGGAGCTACGGAATAAGCGAAGACTGGCAAGAGACGAGGTGATGATGCGCGTTGGAAATGGCTCCAAGGTTGATGTGATCGCCGTTGGCACGCTCCCTCTGCATCTACCTTCGGCATTAGTTTTAAATTTGAATAATTGTTATTTGGTGCCTGCGTTAAGCATGAAGATTATATCTGGATCTTGTTTATTGCGAGACGGTTACTCTTTTAAGTCCGAGAATAAAGGTTGTTCGATTTATATGAGTAATATCTTTTATGGTAATGCACCTGAGATGAATGGTTTATTCTTACTAAATCTCAATAGTAGTGATACACATGTTCACAACATAGATGCTAAACGAACAAAATTGAATGATAATTCTACATACATGTGGCACTGTCGTCTTGGTCACATTGGAGTGAAGCGTATGAAGAAACTCCATTCTGATGGACTTCTTGAATCACTTGATTTTGAATCACTTGAAAGATGCGAAGCATGTCTAATGGGAAAAATGACTAAGACTCCATTCTCTCGAATAATGGAGCGAGCTATAGACTTATTGGAAATAATACATACCGATGTGTGCGGTCCAATGAGTGTAGCATTGCGTGGTGGATATTGTTATGTTCTCACTTTCACGGATGACTTAAGTAGTTATGGGTATGTCTACTTTATGAAACATAAGTCCGAAACTTTTGAGAAGTTTAAGGAATTTCAAAGTGAAGTGGAAAATCATCATAACAAGAAGATTAAGTTTCTGCGTTCTGACCGCGGAGGTGAATATCTAAGTTATGAGTTTGGCATGCATTTAAAGAAATATGGAACACTTTAGCAATTGACACCGCCGGGAACACCACAGCGTAATGGTGTGTCCGAACGTCGTAATCGAACTCTCTTAGATATGGTTCGGTCTATGATGTCTCTTACAGATTTACCGCTATCGTTTTGGGGCTATGCATTAGAGACAACCGCATTCACTTTAAATAGGGCACCATCTAAATCCGTTGAAACGACACCGTACGAATTGTGGTTTGGAAAGAAACCTAAGTTGTCATTCCTTAAAGTTTGGGGTTGCGAAGCGTATGTAAAGAAGTTACAACCTGATAAGCTTGAACCCAAAGCGGAGAAATGCGTCTTCATAGGATACCCTAAAGAAACAATTGGGTATACCTTCTATCATAGATCCGAAGGCAAAGTTTTTGTTGCCAAGAATGGATCCTTTCTTGAGAAGGAGTTTCTCTCAAAGGAAGTGATTGGAAGGAAAGTAGAACTCGACGAGGTTATTGAACCTTCTCTTGGAGTTGAGAGTAGCGCAGCACCGGAAGATGTTTTTGTGCCGCCTGCACCAATTGGAGAGGAAGCTAATGATGGTGATCATGAAACTTCGAATGAAGTTGCTGCTGAACCTCGCAGGTCAACGCGGGTTCGTACCACTCCTGATTGGTTTGACCCTGCCTTGAACATCCTGTTGGTGGACAACACTGATGACCCTGCGACGTATGAAGAAGCTATGGTGAGCCCAGATTCCGACAAATTACTAGAAGCCATGAAATCCGAAATGGGATCCATGTACGAAAACCAAGTATGGACTTTGGTGGACTTACCGGATGGCCGTAAGGCTATCGAGAACAAATGGATTTTCAAGAGAAAAACATATGTTGATGGTAATGTTACCGTCTATAAAGCTCGACTTGTCGCGAAAGGGTTCCGACAAATTCAAGGAGTTGACTACGATGAGACATTCTCACCAGTAGCGAAGCTGAAGTCTATGAGGATTTTGTTAGCAATTGCTGCATATTTCGATTATGAGATTTGGCAGATGGATGTCAAAACGGTGTTCCTTAATGGAGACATTGAGGAAGAGTTGTATATGGTACAACCCAAGGGTTTTGTCGATCCTAAAGATGCTGACAAGGTATGCAAACTTCAGCGCTCCATTTATGGACTGAAGCAAGCATCCCGGAGTTGGAATCAACGTTTTGATAAAGTAATCAAAAACTCTGGATTTATACAAACTTATGGAGAAGCTTGTATTTACAAGAAAAAGAGTGGGAGCTCTATAACATTCCTAGTACTATATGTAGATGACATATTGTTGATTGGGAATGACATAGAACTTCTTAATAGTGTCAAAGCCTATTTGAATAATAGTTTTTCAATGAAGGATCTTGGCGAAGCGGCATATATTCTAGGCATCAAGATTTATAGAGATAGATCAAGATGCCTAATAGCGCTTTCACAAAGTACATACTTGGACAAAGTTCTAAAGAAGTTTAGAATGGAAGAGAGCAAGAAAGGGTTCGTGCCCATGTTGTCAGGTAAGACCTTGAGTAAGACTCAAAGTCCAGCTACGGCAGAAGATAGAGAGAAGATGAATAATATTCCCTATGCCTCGGCCATAGGTTCTATCATGTATGCCATGCTGTGTACAAGACCGGATATAGCACATGCTGTTAGTTTGACTAGCAGATATCAAAGTGATCCTGGAATGGAGCACTGGATAGCGGTCAAGAATATCCTAAAGTACCTGGATAGGACTAAGTATATGGTTCTTTCTTATGGAGGTGATGAACAGCTTGTTGTAAATAGTTACACTGATGCTAGTTGGAACACCGATCCAGATGACTCGAAGTCACAGTCTGGCTACGTATTTATTTTTAATGGTGCTGCAGTGAGCTGGAGGAGTGCCAAGCAAAGCGTTGTGGCGAAATCTTCAACTGAATCGGAATACATAGCTGCTTCGGAGGCTGCACAAGAAGCCATATGGATGAAGGAGTTCATTACTGAACTTGGCGTGGTTCCTAGTGCGTTGGACCCGATGGCCATCTACTGTGACAACACAGGTGCCATAGCTAATGCACAGGAGCCAAGGTCACATAGCAAGCTGAAGCACATCAAGCTACGTTTCCATGCTATTCGCGAGTATGTCCGAGATGGTGACATAAAGATTTGCAAAGTACACATTGATCTGAATGTGGTAGATCCGTTGACTAAACCTCTCCCTAGAGCAAAGCATGACCAACACCAGAACGCCATGGGTGTTAGGTATATTACCATGTAATCTAGATTATCGACTCTAGTGCAAGTGGGAGACTGTTGGAGATATGCCCAAGAGGCAATAATAAAAGTGGTTATTATTATATCTTTGTGTTTATGATGAATGTTTGCATCCCATGCTATAATTGTATTATTAGGAAACACTAATACTTGTGTGTTTTGTAAACATAATAGAGTCCCTAGTAAGCCTCTTGTTGAACTAGCTTGTTGATTAATAGAGGATCATGGTTTCCTGATCATGGACATTGGATGTCATTAATAACAAGGTCATATCATTAGGAGAATAATGTGATGGACACACGCCACTAGTAAGTGTAGCATAAGATCAAGTCATTAAGTTCGTATTGCTACAAGCTTTCAAATGCATAGTAACCTAATCCTTCGACCATGAGGTTATGTTAATCACCATCATCGGATGGGTGCTTTGATGACATCAAACACCGCTTCATAACTGGGTGGTTATAAAGGTGTCATTGGGTATTCTGAAAGTATGTGTTGAAGCGCATGGACCAAGATTGGGATTTGTCCATCCATATGACGGATAGATATGCTCTGGTCCCTCTCGGTGGAATGTCATCTAGTTAGCTTGCAAGCATGTGACTGGGTCACAAGGGATGACATAACATGGAACAAGTAAAGACTACTTATCAGTAACGAGGTAGAACTAGGTATGGAGATACCGACGATCAAACCTCGGATAAGTAGAGTATCACGTGACAAAGGGAATTGGTTTCGTATGTTAATGGTTCTATCGATCACGAAGTCATCGTTGAGTATGTGGGAGCCGTTATGGATCTCCAGATCCCGCTGATGGTTATTGATCGGAGAGGTGTCTCCATCATGTCTGCATATTCACGAACCGTAGGGTGACACACTTAAGGTTCGATGTTGTTTAGGTAGATATGGAATGTGCGTTGGAGACCGAATGTTGTTCGGAGTCTCAGATTGGATCTGAGACATCACGAGGAGATCCGGAATTGTCCGGAGAATAAGATTCATATAATGGAGATCATTTTCTAGGTTCGGAAATGTCCCGGAGTGTTTATATGGGGGTTCTAGAAGGTTTCGGAATGTTCCGGAAGGTTCTAGAAATTTCTATGGAGTTTACTTGAAAACCAAGAAAGAAAAAGGGGAAACTTGGGGGGAAGGAAACTCCCCCCAAGCCCCCCTTGTGCGTGGCCCTAGGAGGTGGGCCTAGGGGTGGGAACCCTAGGCCGCACCCCTCCCTCTATATATAGAGGGGTGGAGGCGCCACCCCCCTTGCCCCTCCACTCTTGCCCTAGCCGCCTCTCTCCTCCTCCTTCCTTCTGCTCAGGCTTAGGCGAAACCCTGCAGAATTTTCTACTCCACCACCACCACCACGCCATCGTGCTGCTGGGATTCCATGGAGAGATCTACTACCTCTGCTGCTCGCTGGAACGGGGAGAGGAAGGTCTACATCGACTCCGCACGTGTGACCGACTGCGGAAGCGCTGCCAGAACACAGCGCCGGAAGGATCGTCTACTCGAACTTGAGATTGGCAAGTGATCCTCTACATCAAACACGAGATCCGATCTCGCACAAGGTTTTCGGATCTACAAGGGTTAGTACAGATCTATCTCGTTGCACATGTCTAATAGATTAGATCTTGGCTTTTATCTAGATTAGATCTGGGTTTTGTTCGTTCTTGCGGTAGAATTTTTTTGTTTTCCATGCTACGAACCCATCAACTTTTACTTCTTTCCATTCGATACGTTTAATCCTTTGTTTTCCGCAAAACACGGTGAGATTGACAACCTCATCGCAAGTTGGGGACAAAGTTCTGTGGTTGTGTTGTGCAGGTCTCCATGTTGCTACTAGCAACAGTAGTGCGCCCTGCCAAAGCTCAGCTAGTAACACCTCTGGGGTGTTTCCTTGCTCCTACTGGTTCGATTAAACCTTGGTCTCATAACTGAGGGAGAACTTGCTGTTGTGCTCATCATACCTTCCTCTTGGGGTTCCCAACGAGCTCTACGTCGATCATCGAGCGCATCAAGACGTTTTCTGGCGCCGTTGCCGGGGAGTCAAGGACATCTTCACAAGGGGAGTCCCTCATAACCAATCTCTTTACTTTGTTGTTTTTGTTTTGCTTAGTTTCTTTTTGCTTTGTTTGCTTGTTTTGTTCTTCAAAAACACAAAAAAAATTAGTTTTACTTGTTTTCTTTCTTATTTCAAAAACACAAAAAAATAGTTCCTTTCTTAAGTTGCCTTTATGACTAGCTCTGCTCCAATCACTATTTCATATGGATAGCTCACTCAGTTTCCTATTTGGGAACAGTATTATGGCTGCTAAGGTAATAGATGAACCACCGCCTGCTAGAACCTCCATGGAAGAAGAAATTGCTGAACCTGAAAGATCATTAGATGAAAAAGATGAGGAAGAATGGATCTACCCATGCCTACCTTCTAATGAGAGTAACTCTTTATCCCTTACATTATTTGATTGTCCCCCATGCTTATCAAAGGAGGGTGAATGTTATGTTCCCGAGGATTCTTTTGGAAATGTTTAATATAAAGCTCTAGTGCTTGTATATCATGAAAAGCATGCCTTATGTGATAGTTATATTGTTGAGTTTATTCATGAGGCTACTGAAAATTATTATGAGAGAGGAAAATATGGTTGTAGAAGTTTTTATGGTAATGAAACACCTCTCTATGTGCCGAAAGTTTTGAAGTTACTTTTGTTTTATCTTCCTATGCCTGTCACTTTGTTCTTTGTGAATTTATTTGCATACAAGATTCCTATGCATAGGAAGTGGGTTAGACTTAAATGTGTTTTGAATTTTCTTCTTGATGCTCTCTTTTACTTCAATTCATATTTCCTATGAGAGCATCTTCTCAAATTTTCAATGCCTAACTTAAAGGCGTTAAAGAAAAGTACTTGTTGGGAGATAACCCAAGAGTTTTAGATCAGTCTTGGAAGTTATTACATCTGTAATAACCGCTCCTTATCCTTTTTATTTGCTTTTTGTGCCAAGAGTAACCTCTAATGAGAGTGAAGTAATGATTGGGAAAGTTGTTGTCCCGAAACAGATTTTTGTGATTCACCGTAAAGAATACTGAGAGAGCTCTATACGTCGGATTGAGCTGTAATGTTTTGTGCTTCTTCCCCAGGTTGTTATCTAACTTCCATTAGTTCAACACTTTTTGATTTGAGCAACAGAATGTCTTCAAAAAAAATCGTCTTTACCTGCTGGTCTGTTTTGACAGATTTCTGCCATTTTCTACATTTGCTTCTTGTTGGTTCCTTCTTGAGTTCTTTTGGGGAATTGAGATTTTTGAGGGAAGTGCTGCAATAGCTAGTGTTATAATGGAAGTTTATTTGGTGTTAGAGCTGAACCTTAAGACTTATTTATCTTGAGTGCACTAATGTTGCTAATAAAGATTGTGTGAAGTTTTGTATGAAGGAAAATTTTCAGCTGTATGGAAGGAATGAGTAATGAGATGAATGATGGACTAAAGCTCAAGCTTGGGGATGCCATGCGTGTCACCCCAAGAAATATCCAAGAAGTACAAGCGTCAAAGCTTTGGGATGTCCAAGGCATCCCCTTCTTCATCAATAAAAATCTCAAGTTTCTTCCAAACGCTTCATTTTTATTGTTTCATGCACAGTTGTGTTGTTCTTGGAGCGTCTTCTTTTTCGTTTTCATTTTGGTTTTTAGTTTTCTTGGTTTTATTAGTTTTATGAATAAGTTGGTTGGACCCCCTCTTTCATACATTGGTTTGCAATTAGTTTGGTTTGGTTTGGAAAAGAGTAGGAAAGTTCATGCTTATATGGTAAAAGAGCTTGTTTTTGACTGTGGCATATGCTTTGTCATGCCATGCTTGATATAGTTTTGGCTTTATGCCAAGTATTCTTTGTTGTAGCATGACTTGTTATAAACAATTGATATTGCTTAATGTGTCATGGATGAATCATGCGTTGTTTTAGCATATTAAAGCATAATATAGTGGTATTCTCCTTTGATGCTTTATTTGGGTTGACTTGGCACATGCTCACACCATGTTATGACTGTCACAAGTCACCATAGCCTTTATGATCCTTTAGTTTTCAACTTGTAGTATCACTTTATGCTTTGATCAATGATGTTTTGTCGCTCTGCATGATTATGGCCATTATTGCTCTCTTAGTTTGTCGCTCACAGTCTTTTGCTAGCCTCCACCACCAAGTATGAGTTCCACTCATGCATCCAACTCCCTAAACCAAGTTTTTCCAAAGAGTCCACCATACCTACCTACTAGCTTATGCTATTCTAATTATATTCATGCTTTTATCTACCTTTCACTTGTTATGAGAAAACTAGTGATTAAAGCTCTCACGAACTTGATGGCACACTTTACTTTTTTGCCTCTAATAAACTTGAACCATTGGGTCCTTCTTTGTTGTGTATATGCTTGCGCTTTATAAGTTGAAACTAGCAGAACCATGTTTCATGGGGAACGCTTTCAACATTGCACTTGTACTTTGTACCCCGTTGATATCATGTTCTTTTGCTTACGGATCCCGGCGGTGTGAAATAAAAGTGGAACTTGTAAGATCATGGAGTTTGTATGTGTGTTAGAGAAATGCCTGGGCCGCTAGCCTAAGCCATGCCTAATCATGGTGGAAACTTGCAGCATCACCATAATGAGCACTCTATGAAGCATCCTCAATAAAAACCTATGCAAATAGCAAATAAAAAGATCGCTGAGATGCTCATTGTCTGCTTGCCTTGGCATTTTGATTATGGGAAAGCTCCCGTATCATGTGCAAGGGGTACCCCGTTGGAGGTTCTTAATGATACACATATACTTACAATGACAAGAGCTTACTCGTGACTGAAGTTGAGTAGCATGAGGATCGGTCTTCGTAAGTAAGGGGCATGAGATTTCGGTTTATAACTTGTCAAGCATATCCTCTTAGTTGTGTCACTTTAACCTTAATCACCTTCAAGATGCTTATGATAGGGGCAATGAGAGCTGAAAGCTATAAGTACCATAATTTTTGGAAGCTCTTTATGAGACTTGAATCCCTACTTCCTTTTACAAAAGGCCTTTCTTCCACCATTATATTGAGTCTCCACCTTCTATCTTTATGCACTACTTTGAGAGCATAGTGTCCATTCTTAGTTCTATGTGCATTGTCCCAAGACTAGTTGATTGATGCATAACTTGTTATTTCTTGTTGGAAACTATTGTATCTAGTCACTCTTATGAACTTTGAAGGTGTCCTTTGCATTTATATTTGCTACTCTATTGAAGGACAAGCTGAATATTATTATGCTATGTTTTCTTTATGTGAAACAAACAAACGTCTTGCAAAGCATTGTTATTCATGAATCTTTTGTTTGTGCCTTTTCATGTTGCATCATAGTTTCTTTGCTTATTGCTAGAAATTTGTCTTTCATGTTATGATTGAAGTACTATGATCCCAGCCTTGAATGTTTGGCAAATACTTTGATCAAGTCTTTGATGGTGCATGTCACCTCAAAAATTCTTTCTTTTTATCACTTACCTACTCGAGTACGAGCAGGAGTTAAGCTTGGGGATGTTGATACATTGCAAATGTATCTATATTTTTGATGTTCCATGCTTGGTTTTATCCACTTCCTTTTGTTTTGTTCCAACTTTGGAGTACTTTTCGTATGATTTCTTGGACTAACCTATTAACAAGGGCCACAGTGCCAGCTGCCTGTTTTCTGCTGTTTTTAGTTCCACGAAAGTTAGAAAATGAATATTCTCGGAATTGGACGGGACAAAAGCCAAAGTGCCTATTTTTCCGGAAGGGATCATGTGCCAGAATACGAGACGGAGAAGGGCCAGGGAGCCACCACACCACCTGGCCGCGCGGCCAGGCCTGGCCTGCGCCAGGGGGTGGTGTGGCCGCTCCCGGCACCCCCTCGGCCTCTCCTTCCGCCTATAAGTTGCCCTCGGGACGAAAACCCTAGGTACCCGATCAAAAATCCACGAAAGAGTCTGTAGCCGCCGTCATCTCCATCCCTAGATCGGGAGGGATCTGAAGCTCTTCCCGGCACCCTGCCGAAGAGGGGAATTCACCCTGGAGGCCTTCTTCATCACCATGCAAGCCTCCGGTGTGATGCGTGAGTAGTTCATACTTGGACTACGGATCCATGTAGTAGCTAGATGGCTGGTTCTCCTCCTTTGTGCTTTCATGTTTAGATCTTGTGAGCTCCGTTCATGATCAAGATCATCTATTTGTAATTCTGAATGTTGTGTTTGCGGGGATCTGATGGATATTGAGATGCTATTTCAGATTGATTATTGATTCTATCATGTCTTTGTTATTTGAGATCTTGCATGCTTTCCGTTGTTAGTAGCTACCTTGGCCAAGTAGATTCTAGCAACTCCAAGAGTTAGTATTTATGCTCGATAGTGGGTTCATGCCTCTGGTAATCTAGGGAAGTGACAGAAATCTCTAAGGTACTAGATGTGTTGTTGCTACTAGGGAGAAAACAACAATCCTTTGTTCATAGAACAATCGTATTGTTTACTTTACACGCAGTTCGTAAAGCAATAATCTGTTGCTTGCAACTTAATACTGGAGGGGGTTCGAATGATAACCTGAAGGTGGATTATGAGTCATAGATGCAGTTGGATGGCGGTCTATGTATTATGTTGTAATGCCCAATCAAGTCTCAAAGGAGTCAAGATGATTAGTATATGCATATATTGCTTTCTCGGTGTTTGTCAATTGCCCCGCTGTAATTTGTTCACCCAGCATGTTTTCTATCTTAAGGAGAGCCACCTCTAGTGAACTATGGATCCCGGTCCTTTTTCTTTACATACAATCTACAACTGTTTACTGCTTTGTGTTTACTTTCTGCAAACTTTTACTTATTTCCATTCGATACGTTTAATCCTTTGTTTTCCGCAAAACACGGTGAGATTGACAACCTCATCGCAAGTTGGGGACAAAGTTCTGTGGTTGTGTTGTGCAGGTCTCCACGTTGCTACTAGCACCGGTAGTGCGCCCTGCCAAAGCTCAGCTAGTAACACCTTTGGGGTGTTTCCTTGCTCCTACTGGTTCGATTAAACCTTGGTTTCATAACTGAGGGAAAACTTGCTGCTGTGCTTATCATACCTTCCTCTTGGGGTTCCAACGAGCTCTACGTCGATCGTCGAGCGCATCAGATGGCCACCTAGGTTTATGAGAAATGATTAGTGTCTCGATTTTGGTAGCTTACGTGTACAGCCATATGCCAGTGAGTTATGGGTGGCTGGATGGACTTAGTAGGTCGTGGCGACCCGAGCTCTTCGTATCCAGAGATGTAGTGAATGTGATAGGTTGGTACGGTGCGTGGATGGGCTTGGGGAGCTACTTTCCGAATTGTCACTTCTTGGGCTTCTCCCTATCATGACTCAATATGCGTGTCGTGGTACGAGCGGGTCGACCAAGTCATATGGGTAAAGTGTGTAACCCTTGCAGGGTGTAAAACTAAGTGCTTAGCCGTGTCCCCGGTAATGGACGATTGAGTTGCTGAATTGTGGGTGCTATGACATGTTCTCATTCATTCTAACTTGTAATTGCTAAAACTTGTGGTTGAAACTTAATTGGGTTGTTTGATGAAGATTAAATGCTTTACAAATGATTTACAAATGGTAGGAGAAAGTATTTTGCTGCTGCAACTAAGCCTGAACCCCACAAGCCAGATATGCATATAGCTATTTTAGTCTTGTTGTTTTCTCTCATTGTTCCACTTGCCAGTGCATTCCAAGTGCTGACCCTTTGGGGCTATTACGTTTCATGTTGTAGGTTACTCTTCCGGTTACTCTGAGTAGTAGTGTTGGTCGCGACCCTCCACTCAACATTTTGTTCGCATGTGGCGTCTAATAGAGACTGGAGCTACTTTATTTATGCTATCTATTTGCTACTTTTACCTGCGCAAGCATTATGCTTTGCAAACTTTGTAATAAATGCAATATTCTGGATCATACCGTTGTAATAATGATGCACTGTTAATTCTTTGATGTCTATCGATGCTATGTACGCCAATGAACCGATCCAGGGATTGGCATGATACATAGAGGTGCAATCCTTCCGGGTTGTACCGTTCCAGATGGTATCAGAGCAGTGTGTTGACTGTAGGAGCATGACCTGGGATTGGAATAGGAAGCCTTATATTTACTTAAGCCTATTTTAAATTCTGTCTTTATTCTTATGCCTTTCATTCTAGTAAATTCTTTTCCTTTGCTGCTCTCACTCTTTCCTCTTTACAATTGATAGATGGGAGATGCCACCAGAGTTGAGTATGTTGAGCTCCAATCACCAAGACCCTTCACAAGACAGTTGGCGGAGCTTTGCCAGACACTGGGCATGCTAATGCCGATGTTCAAAGGGAGGAGGATGAACACCTATGTGCCTAGAGATCGCGTATGGGAGATCACCGCTATTGTACTTGCAGATCCCACCGTGCCTGGTATTGAGAACCTGATCTGCACCAAGAAGTACCTTACCTGGGAGCAAGGAGTGGAGTCGGCCATGCATGAGACACTGTCACGCCTGTGTTATCTCCACCGACACCGACTGCCAGCAGGTTCACCTTTCCTTGCATTTGGAAGTCGGAATGAGGATGGGAACGTGATGGTTACCACAGGAAATCGGAACAACATGCCACTCCATGAGAAGCAATTAGAAGACATGGAGATTAAAGCTTGGGAGAGAGAAGAGAAGTTGATGCAACAAAAGGAGGAGTTGGATTATTTTCAGGGCACTGTGCATTTGCAAGGGTATGAGATGGAAACCTTGCACACTGCTGTGAATACAATGGAGCAAGCCCTCATTGGTAGAGATGCCACAATTGCAGCACTGAACCAAACTATTGTGGAAAGGAATCAAGTGGTGGCTGAGCGTGATCAAACCATAGTGGATATGGCTTCCCAGATTGCTGCCCTTCAAGCACAGCAGAATCCTCCACCAAATAATGGTAATGGTGATGATGGGAATGATGGAGATGATGATAGTGATTATGATGATGATGAGGATAATGGTGATGGAGGTAACAATGGTGGTGGAGGTAACAATGATGATGATGGAGGCAGTGATGATGAAGGAAGCGATGACGATGATGGAGGAGATGCAGCGGGCGCTTTTGTTGAAGGAAGCGAGGAGGAGGACCCCGAAGAGGTGGAATTCGAGGACTCAAGTGAAGAAGACTCAGGAGAGGTGTACACGGCACCACCGTGGCATGCACGAGGATCGAAGCGTCAGCGCGTGGACTCCAGAACCTATTGCAACCTGTTCATCAAATAGCTAGAGATGGTCCTCCAAAACTAGTCTTCGTTAGGGATATTCGTTAGTCTTAGACATCGATCAATGTAACTTCTGCACTATTAGTTTATTGTGTTTTGAATGCTCAGTTAAGTACCTTGAAGTTCCAGGATTTTTTGTGAGATTTATTAAATGATTTTTGGACAAGTTTGGGTAAAATTCGTGTTTTTACTGCTGCAGTTTTCTGCTGAGTCTGCTGTACTGTACGATTTTTTATGTTTTATTGGTAACTGAGAAAATTCTGAGAAATTGGTATCTGGTACGTAATTATCTGTAGTATCTGCACAAAAATCAGCAAAAATTCTTGACGCTTTTAAGTCAGGCAAAAAAATTCGTGAACAGGACAGAACTGTTCTGCCAGATTTTTGGTTTTGCTTATTTTGCTGTTTTGCTTTGCCAAATGTTGTTACCAGCGTTTCTAAATTATTTTTTAGTCATATACTGTTAAGAAAAACCTGGAACAATGTTTGTGTGTGTGATTTCTCATGTGGTGATTTCTTGTGGTTGTTGTGGATGAACTGTTGTTGCATTGAGCATGTTGCATGGGTAGAAATACTTCCTTAGTTGCTTTCTTTCTAATCTTACCTGTGCTAAACCGTAGATGGATCCTCGCCGAGTACCTGATGATATAGCCCAGCTCATGGCCGCTCAGGCACAGTTGACCCAAGTGATGACGCAGTTCATGGCAGCTCAGAACAATAATAATAACAACAACAACAACAGGAACAACAATAGGAACAATCAGCCGCAGGGGGATGCTCTCACTAGGTTCCTGAGGCTGAGGCCAGCTAAGTTCTCCTCTGCACCTGAGCCCATGGTTGCTCTTGACTGGCTCCGTTCTGTGAACAAGGACTTGGTGACCATTGGTTGCACTGATGCTGAAAAGGTGAGGTTTGCTGCTCACTTGTTGGAAGGATCAACTGCTTCCTGGTGGGATGCCTTCCAAATCACCCACCCGCTGGACATAGTTACCTGGGCCATGTTTGAGGAAGGGTTCAGGACGAACCACGTATCTGCCGGGACCATGAGTCTAAAGACGAAGGAATTCCGCAACCTGCGCCAAACCAACCGCACTGTGGCGGATTACATAGAAGAATTCAATAATCTCTCTCGCTATGCCCCTGAGGATGTGGACACTGATGCCAAGAGGAGGGAGAGGTTCCTGGATGGTCTCAGTGATGAGCTTTCACTTCAGCTATCTGTGGTTTATTGTCCGACATTTCAGGAACTGATGGACAAGGCCAGAATTCTGGAAGGGAAACAGCAGCAGGTGGAAAGACGTAAGAGGAAGAACAGCCACTGCTGTGAATACAATGGAGCAAGCCCTCATTGGTAGAGATGCCACGATTGCAGCACTGAACCAAACTATTGTGGAAAGGAATCAAGTGGTGGCTGAGCGTGATCAAACCATAGTGGATATGGCTTCCCAGATTGCTGCCCTTCAAGCACAGCAGAATCCTCCACCAAATAATGGTAATGGTGATGATGGGAATGATGGAGATGATGATAGTGATTATGATGATGATGAGGATAATGGTGATGGAGGTAACAATGGTGGTGGAGGTAACAATGATGATGATGGAGGCAGTGATGATGAAGGAAGCGATGACGATGATGGAGGAGATGCAGTGGGCGCTTTTGTTGAAGGAAGCAAGGAGGAGGACCCCGAAGAGGTGGAATTCGAGGACTCAAGTGAAGAAGACTCAGGAGAGGTGTACACGGCACCACCGTGGCATGCACGAGGATCGAAGCGTCAGCGCGTGGACTCCAGAACCTATTGCAACCTGTTCATCAAATAGCTAGAGATGGTCCTCCAAAACTAGTCTTCGTTAGGGATATTCGTTAGTCTTAGACATCGATAAATGTAACTTCTGCACTATTAGTTTATTGTGTTTTGAATGCTCAGTTAAGTACCTTGAAGTTCCAGGAATTTTTGTGAGATTTATTAAATGATTTTTGGACAAGTTTGGGTAAAATTCGTGTTTTTACTGCTGCAGTTTTCTGCTGAGTCTGCTGTACTGTACGATTTTTTATGTTTTATTGGTAACTGAGAAAATTCTGAGAAATTGGGATCTGGTACGTAATTATCTGTAGTATCTGCACAAAAATCAGCAAAAATTCTTGACGCTTTTAAGTCAGGCAAAAAAATTCGTGAACAGGACAGAACTGTTCTGCCAGATTTTTGGTTTTGCTTATTTTGCTGTTTTGCTTTGCCAAATGTTGTTACCAGCGTTTCTAAATTATTTTTTAGTCATATACTGTTAAGAAAAACCTGGAACAATGTTTGTGTGTGTGATTTCTCATGTGGTGATTGCTTGTGGTTGTTGTGGATGAACTGTTGTTGCATTGAGCATGTTGCATGGGTAGAAATACTTCCTTAGTTGCTTTCTTTCTAATCTTACCTGTGCTGAACCGTAGATGGCTCCTCGCCGAGTACCTGATGATATAGCCCAGCTCATGGCCGCTCAGGCACAGTTGACCCAAGTGATGACGCAGTTCATGGCAGCTCAGAACAATAATAATAACAACAACAACAACAGGAACAATCAGCCGCAGGGGGATGCTCTCACTAGGTTCCTGAGGCTGAGGCCAGCTAAGTTCTCCTCTGCACTTGAGCCCATGGTTGCTCTTGACTGGCTCCGTTCTGTGAATAAGGACTTGGTGACCATTGGTTGCACTGATGCTGAAAAGGTGAGGTTTGCTGCTCACTTGTTGGAAGGATCAGCTGCTTCCTGGTGGGATGCCTTCCAAATCACCCACCCGCTGGACATAGTTACCTGGGCCATGTTTGAGGAAGGGTTCAGGACGAACCACGTATCTGCCGGGACCATGAGTCTAAAGAGGAAGGAATTCCGCAACCTGCGCCAAACCAACCGCACTGTGGCGGATTACATAGAAGAATTCAATAATCTCTCTCGCTATGCCCCTGAGGATGTGGACACTGATGCCAAGAGGAGGGAGAGGTTCCTGGATGGTCTCAGTGATGAGATTTCACTTCAGCTATCTGTGGTTTATTGTCCGACATTTCAGGAACTGATGGACAAGGACAGAATTCTGGAAGGGAAACAGCAGCAGGTGGAAAGACGTAAGAGGAAGAACAACCACCACTCCTCAGGATCACACCACCGTGCTCGCACCTCCTATGATGGACACTATGGGTATTCTAAGCATGGCGGAGATGACCGTAACCACCATGGAAGTAATGGACATCGCCACGATGGTCACAGGAGTGAAAATCGCCACCGTGGAGGAAATGGCCACCACCACAATGGCCACAAGAGCTACAACAACAACTCTGGGAGGAACAATGGACACAACCGCTCTGGCAGGAGGGATCTTAGTGAAGTGGAATGCTTCAAGTGCAAGAAGATGGGGCACTATGCTGATAATTGCCCAGAGAAGAGGATTGAAGTAGGAATCAAGACTAATGCAAACCAGAAGGCAACAGTCAACCATGTGAACGTTGAGGAGATTTAGAATGAACCAGAGCTAGTGGTTGGTAAGTTTCCAATCAATACCCATATCGCATTTGTTATTTTTGATACTGGTGCATCGCATACTTTCATATCAAGGGCATTTGTGGATAAGTATAAGCTACCTACCGAGGCTCTTAGAGGATCAATTAGAGTAAGTTCCCCTGGGGGAGAGATGATAGCTAGTGCAGCATGTCGAGGGTTGACACTAGAAATTGGTGCTTATGCATTTCATGCACACCCGGTTATACTAGAATCCCAAGGTCTAGATGTCATATTGGGCATGGATTGGATGTCGGAACATCAGCGTCAGATAGACTGTGCTCAATGAGCAATTTCACTCACCACACCAAAGGGAGTAAGGATCAGGTATAAGTCGCCTGCCAGTATTGGAGTGGCCGAGTTAAATTCTCTTAAGGGGGTTAGCCTAGAAGATGTGGCCGTAGTAAAGGAGTATCCCAATGTGTTTCCGGATGAGCTGCCAGGGATGCCACCTAACAGGGACGTGGAGTTTCTTATTGACTTGATGCCGGGAACAGGACCGATAGCCAAGAGGCCGTATAAGATGGATGTGGAGGAACTGAAGGAGTTAAAGAAGCAGCTTAGAGAGCAATTGGACAAGGGATTTATTCAGCCCAGTTCTTTGTCTTGGGGCGTTCCTGTTCTATTCATGGAGAAGAAGGATAGTAGTAAGAGATTGGTGGTTGACTATCGCTCACTTAATGAAGTGACCATCAAGAATAAATACCCATTGCCCAATATAAATGAATTGTTTGATCAGTTGGAAGGGGCAAAAGTGTTTTCCAAGATTGATTTAAGATTAGGATATTTCCAGTTGAAGATCCATGAGGAAGACGTACCAAAGACCGCTTTCACCACTAGGTATGTGTTATATGAGTATACAGTTATGTCTTTTGTACTAACAAATGCTCCGACATATTTTATGACCATGATGAACAAGGTATTCATGGAGTACTTGGATAAGTTCATGGTGGTGTTCATTGATGACATATTGATATATTCCAAGGATGATGCTGAACATGAGAAACACCTGCGACTAATTATGGAAAAGCTGAGGGATCATAAATTATATGCCAAGTTTAGTAAATGTGAATTCTGGTTAAACACTGTTGGGTTTCTTGGACACGTGGTGTCAGGTGAAGGAGTCGCAGTTGATCCAAGCAAGGTGGTGTCAGTTACAGAATGGGAGTCACCCAAGAATGTGGGAGATATTAGGAGTTTCTTGGGACTTGCTGGATATTATAGGAGGTTCATAGAGAACTTCTCCAAGATTGCAAAGCCAATGACTGAATTATTGAAGAAGGAGAAGAAGTTTGAATGGACCAAGGAGTGCGAAGCTAGTTTCCAGGAACTGAAGCAACGCCTAGTGACCGCACCTATCTTGTGTTTGCCGGATATTCAGAAGGATTTCCAAGTGTATTGTGATGCTTCCCGTCAAGGACTGGGTAGTGTACTAATGCAAGATGGAAGAGTGGTATCTTATGCCTCACGCCAACTTAAACACCACGAGAGGAATTACCCCACGCATGACTTGGAATTAGCATCAGTTGTACATGCGCTCAAGGTATGGAGGCACTATCTGATGGGTAAGCATTGTGACGTGTTTACGGATCACAAGAGCCTGAAATACATATTCACTCAAAAGGAGCTGAATATGAGGCAGAGAAGATGGTTGGAACTCATAAAGGATTATGACATGAGTTTGCAATATCACCTAGGAAAGGCCAATGTTGTAGCGGATGCGCTGAGTCGCAAGGTTTATGCTAATGGCCTGACAGTGGGGGAGTTACCCAAGGATTTGTGTGAATAGCTCAAGGACCTCAGGTTGGAAGTAGTATCCGAGGGATATTTGGCAACAATGGAATTCAAGCCAACGCTCCTGGATGAGATTAGAGAAGCTCAAAAGAAGGATAGTGACCTAGAGGTAATAAGGGGAAACATACCTAAAGGTAAAGCTGAAGGGTTTCGCGAGGATGATCAAGGAACACTATGGTACAAGGATCGCTTATGTGTGCCCAACGATCCGGAGATTAGGAAGTTAATATTTCAGGAAGCTCATAACTCGCCATACTCTATACATCCAGGTAACACGAAGATGTACATGGATTTAAAGGAAAGGTTTTGGTGGGTTAACATGAAGCGAGAGATTGCAGAGTATATTGCCTTATGTGATGTCTGTAGTAGAGTGAAGGCTGAGCACCAAAAGCCAGCAGGGTTGCTACAGCCATTGCCAATACCTGATTGGAAGTGGGATAGAGTTGGAATGGACTTTATCACATGATTTCCCAGGACCAAGTCAGGATGTGATTCTATTTGGGTAGTGGTAGATCATTTAACCAAGGTATCTCACTTTATACCCGTGAAGGCCACTTATACTAGTACTAAGTTAGCCAAGATATACATGAACAGAATTGTGTGCCTGCATGGAGTTCCTAAGAGCATTGTGTCAGATAGAGGCACCCAATTCACCTCTCACTTTTGGCGCCAGCTACATGAGTCGTTGGGAACGAGATTGGAGTTTAGCACAGCTTTCCACCCCCAGACGGATGGACAGACCGAGAGGGTGAATCAGATTTTGGAGGATATGTTGAGAGCCTGTGCCTTGGCTCATGGCGCTAGTTGGGATGAAAATTTACCTTATGCTGAATTTTCCTACAACAATATCTACCAATCCAGCATCAAGACGTCACCATTCGATGATACTATATGGTAAGAGGTGCAGAACACCATTGTTATGGGATGGTGTAGGTGAACGTCAACTGTTTGGACCGGATTTGATCAAGGATGCTGAAGAGAAGATTAGTTTGATTCGGGACAGGTTGAAGGTGGCACAATCGAGACAGAAGAGCTATGCTGATTCTAAGCACAAGAAGTGGTGTATGAGATTGGAGATCGAGCATATCTCAGAGTTTCGCCACTACATGGAATTAAGAGGTTTGGAATTAAGGGTAAGCTGGCACCTCGGTTTATAGGACCATACCGGATCCTAGCACGCAAGGGAGAGGTTTCATATCAGTTGGAGTTGCGAGAAGCTCTGTCCGCTGTCCATGATGTGTTCCATGTGTCCCAGCTGAAGAAATGCCACCCGGAGATGGTAGATACGCCGTTGAGGGATACCGTGCCATTAGATGAGGTGCAGCTAGAAAGTGACCTGACTTATGAGGAGAAGCCGGTCAAGATTTTGGAGACAGCAGAGAGGTTTACCCGCAGCAAGACAATCAGGTTTTGCAAGGTGCAATGGAGCCATCACACCGAAGAGGAAGCCACCTGGGAGCGAGAGGATGGCCTCCGAGAGGACCACCCGCACATATTTGCTAGCCACGTCGAATCTCGAGGATGAGATTCATCTTAAGGGGGTTAGTCTTGTCACATCCCAAATTCTAGATTTGGTACTGCATACTTGCATGGCATTGCATCATGTTCATCTTTGAGAAAATTCAGTTTTGAAAGCTTTTTGCCAAACCCCCTCTCCTTTGCTAGTTCCTCTTATTTGCAAGCCTATTAGGGTTTTTACCTAGCATCTGCTTGGTTGACACTATATAGTCATTCAAGATGCTTAGTTGTATAGAGTTTTCAACTACGAACCCGTAGAAACTTGTTTCTCTCGATTCGGAGCTGTAGATCAAAAGTTATACTAGTTTTGGTTTGGACTGAATTTCAGTTTCAGGAAATTCAGAAAAACAGACAGTTCAGAGTTAACAGCAGAGCAGAAAAGAATAAAGAGAAAAAAAATCCGACAGCCCAGCCGGGCAGCCGCCCGAGGCCCACCCGGGGCCCAGCTCGCGCTAGCGGCCGCGGCCGAGCCAGCCGGCCCACCAGCAGCCCAACCCCACCCGCGCGGCCCCTTCTCTTCTCCCCTTTTTCCCCTTTTCTTTTTCTTCTATTTTTTCCCATGGCCGCGGGCCCCACTTGTCAGCGTCTGGACCAGTTCGTCCCCGACCAGGACAGCGCCTGGAGCTCTGGCTCGCGAGATTTCAACGATTCAGTTCGGAATCGGGCGCAACGACCCGCACGACCTGCCCCCCTTAAAGCCGCCGCCACCTCGAGTTTTCCCCCTCTCGAAACCCTCCGAAGCGCCGCCGAACCCGCCGGATTGCTCGCCGGAGTCTGCCGGCTGCCGCCACTCCGTCGGTGAATCGCCGCCGCCCGAGGTCGCCGCCGCCCGCGCCGACCCCGCCCCTGCACCCGCCGTCCCTTGCCGCACCTCGTGGGCCACTCCGCCGCTGCCAAGCCTCGCCGGAACGCCGCCGCCGACACTCACCTGAGCCACCGCCGCCGTCGGTCGAGCAGGTGAGCTCCAGCTCACGCCGCCGCCGTCCGATCCTGGATGGACGGCCTAGATTGGCCGCTGACCGCCCAGTGGACCGCTGTCTAGTCAGCGCCACGTCGGGTTGACCAGTCCGCGGGAATATTCCCTCGGAAAATTCCAGGAATTAAATTTTACAGAAACTATGTATAACTTTAAAAATTCGCATAAAAAGATCTGTAAATCTTTTTGGAGTAAATCCTTTTGGTCTAGGCTCTAAATTGAGCTATCTGTCTAGTAGTATTTTTGTCACACTTGAACAACACTGTTTACAGCAATAGTTCAATGTTTTGACTAAAAACCTTTTAACTAGTCCTTTTTATGCTTAAATTGTTTTCCTTTGCATTAAAAGTTTTCCCATGCATCATTCAGTAGTAGCATTGATCAGAGAACATAACTAAACTACTGAACCTTTATTAAAGTGCCATGCATGCATTGTGTTGCATTTGTTGATCTCTATGTGTGGATTGTTTATTTGGTTGAATTGCTTTCGTGTAGATTGTGAGGATTGTAACCCGTGTGACTGTCCGGACTGTGCTTTTGACTCCGGCAACTACCATGGCAAGTGGAGCTTCATAAAAGTCCTAGTTACTTTCTATATGCATTGTAGCTTGTTTTGTTTTACAAGTTTTATCTATTGCTATGCCATCTATCTATATCTTCTTATAAAGTAAACCTTCACTAAGTGTTCTTTATGATAGTCTATCTGTTCATGCAGACTATCCACATCACTGTATATCCAGAGCCGTTCGATCCTAGAGATCTAACATTCGATATCTGCCTTCCATCGTGACATGCACAGGCTCAAAATTGTTGTCTCCCGTGGCACCTCAGCAGTCAGCACAATTTCTCTAACCCGTTTTAAATTGCCTAGGACTATTTAATCTTACACAGTCCATATAGATCCGCCCACTTAATCCAGTCGCGCCAAAGAACAGCGTCGACGCTTCGCTTCCTCTTCCCATGTGATCAGTGTGACCCTTTCGGCTTTCCTTTCTTATTTATACTCCTTTCCCTTGGTCGCTCAGCTGGGAAACGTTTAGGAGACGACCAGCCAAGTCATTTCAGCCAGTCCAGCCACCTTGGTACGGTATTTCACACGCATCTGAGCGGGTGACTGCATAAACTATCTCTAATGTCGTCGAGCCTACCAAGACGAGCCCTCCCGGCTCCCCCGCTCCAGTTCTTCTACCTTGATGACGTACATAGGTGGATAACAGCATCCCGCTTAGCTTCTTCTACACCCATTGACGACGTAGCTGTATCGGCTTCTACTACCTCCAAATCCGATTTGAGGTATTTACAACACCTATTATGTAACATCCAGTGACCTGCTCAGTTGGTGAGTTTTGCAGATACGCTGTGGGATCCTTTCCCAACCAAGTAAGGAAGCTCAAGGTTTGTCTAAATGGATGATTCCGATGGTTCATGTGCCATTCGAGGTGTCTATTCCCCAGTACAACTCATAGTCAGACATGGTCATTGTTCCAAAATAACCGCATCCTCCTTGACGCATTATTCCCTATGCATCTCTTTAACATCTCCATCTATGAATTGATGATGCCCAAATACCTAGATTTTGTTCATTCGTTACATATAGGCTAAACAGTGAAGAAAAGACAAAAGAGACACTCTGCATGTGGATTCTTCCTCTTTCCGTAAAGATGAGTTTTCTAAACAGTACTACAAACGCATTGTCTTGCAGGTACCATAAAGAATAACTGAAGAAAAACACTCTCGCAAAAAAGAAAGGGTAAGAAAAAAATAAACGCAACGAACCAATTGGCAAAGTATTTGTTCAATTCATATCTCTTCAGATTATAAAAGAGATATTCTTCTCGACTATGGAAACAGAAGGTAAGTATAGAGGCAAACTTTGTGCATGATTCCCCTCTACTAATTAAATGTTTTGTGGAATACACATTTATTATGGAATATTAATCATGCCAAAATTCCATCATCGTACACAGTGTACATTTTCAATTTGGGGGCACATACTGTATGTGGAAATATTGCTTTTATAGGTTACAAGAATTCAGTTTGGGAAGGTTTATTTTGGCCAGCAATCGTCTATCATGTCGCATGCAGTGAATTGGTATTCCTTTTTTTTTTTTGCAAAATTTCATTTTTTTGGTGCTAACACAACTTTCAGTACAATGGCCAACATTACTTCATATTCAGAGTTCTAGATGTTGTGACATGCTGACATTCAACTAACATCTTGGAAGGCTGAACGTTGAAACAAATGGTATCAAGAAGTTAACAATTATTTGGCTTATAAGCTTCAGTGTTTTATAATGTACATGTATCCTTATATTTTTCATGTCTGAATAAAGAGGGAGCGCTGCATGTTTTATAGCATTGTGGCCAATTTGTCTTTCTTCCATTGTAGCTACAACGTCTTCCTTGGATTCCCGCCGCAACGCGCGGGGAATTCATCTAGTATCCTATTATGTCGTAGCCTATCTCGTTAGATGAGCCGCCGTTAGTAGTTGTGCTTAGTTGTGCTTATGTAGACGAGGGTGGGATACACCATGACAAAGATTGTTTTGAAAGAACGTGTTTGGAAAGTTTGAAAACAACTTAATTAATGAACTCTCTGGATAGATTGGTAATTGCTTGGTTTGTGAATGCCGGGCCCATGTCTATGGTTTACCCGAGTAGCTCACTTGTGGATGGCCACCCAGGTTTCTGAGAAATGATTAGTGTCTCGATTTTGGTAGCTTACGTGTACAGCCATATGCCAGTGAGTTATGGGTGGCTGGATGGACTTAGTAGGTCGTAGCGACCCGAGCTCTTCGTATCCAGAGATGTAGTGAATGTGATAGGTTGGTACGGTGCGTGGATGGGCTTGGGGAGCTACTTCCCGAATTGTTTCTTCTTGGGCTTCTCCCTATCATGACTCAATATGCGTGTCGTGGTACGAGCGGGTCGACCAAGTCATATGGGTAAAGTGTGCAACCCCTGCAAGGTGTAAAACTAAGTGCTTAGCCGTGTTCCCGGTAATGGACGATTGAGTTGCTGAATTGTGGGTGCTATGACATGTTCTCATTCATTCTAACTTGTAATTGCTAAAACTTGTGGTTGAAACTTAATTGGGTTGTTTGATGAAGATTAAATGCTTTACAAATGATTTACAAATGGTAGGATAAAATATTTTGCTGCTGCAACTAAGCCTGAACCCCACAAGCCAGATATGCATATAGCTATTTTAGTCTTGTTGTTTTCTCTCATTGTTCCACTTGCCAGTGCATTCCAAGTGCTGACCCTTCGGGGCTGATACATTTCATGTTGCAGGTTACTCTTCCGATTACTCTGAGTAGTAGTGTTGGTCGCAACCCTCCACTCAACATTTTGTTCGCCTGTGGCGTCTAATGGAGACTGGAGCTACTTTATTTGTGCTATCTATTTGCTACTTTTACCTGTGCAAGCGTTATACTTTGTAAACTTTGTAATGAATGCAATATTCTGGATCATACCGTTGTAATAATGATGCACTGTTAATTCTTTGATGTCTATCGATGCTATGTATGCCAATGAACCGATCCAGGGATTGGCGTGATACATAGAGGTGCAATCCTTCCGGGTTGTACCGTTTCAGGTTCTCAACCTGCAGATTAGTCATTACTCATACTCCATATACCTGGCTCAATCCTCGGGGTCTTGGGTACCCGACAAGTCCTTGGATTGAGGCAAGAGAGGATATGATAATCATCATGTCATACAAACTAATACATGATCTCATCTATGATAAATAACATGCACAAAAGCTACATGGCTAGGCCGAAGCCCTTAACCCAAGGAGAATTACTCACGCATAGTGATGAAATCCATAATCATGAACATTGCAATTGAAACCATGATATTGATAGCAAATAGTCTTACAATATCGCCATTCGAAGATGAGATCTACTATTACAAGTGGTGGAATATGGCTATGGTGGTGGAGAATGGTTTGGAGATTAGATCTAAGTCTATTCCTCCGGTGGATCTTTGTTGTTGTGGATGCAGGGTTCTGGGGGCGGCTTGACTCTGGTGGGCGAGGGAGAGCTCTGTTTCTCATCGCCCGAGGCCTCTTTATATAGGGATCCCTTCATGAAAGTTGTTCTGTTTGACCTAGCGGTGGCGGCAACAACTATACGACCGCAACTATACGGCCGAAATTTTATTCCCACCGTATAGTTGGTCGTTAAAACGTCTATCTCCACTTCACGACTCCTGGTTTCTTCGAGTTATTGGAAATCTCGTATCTTTGACTTTAATGTAGTGATTCCCATCATCAAACGTCATTATATGCACAGGTAAAAATAGCAAGAAAGGATTGCATACCCCTTTGATCATTAGTCATTAGTGGCAGAGTTTAGAGAGATATTTCATAAAAAATATGAATAATACCCAGTTTAAATGTGGACGTAGACGGCTATATTTCAGAGCCATCAACATATGACTAGGTCATGGGGATGGAATATCACGGGAACTAGTGAAGCAACGCTTGTGGGTAATGAGATCGAACTAGGTATGGTGACACTGACGATCAGATTTCAGAAAAGTCATGTATCAAAGAAACAAAAGGAATTGTACTTGACATTTATGGTTCAAACAACATTGATATCGTGGAATACACAGGGGTCATTATGGGTATCTAGATCCCGCTGATGATCATTGATTGGAGAAGCATATCGATCATGTTTGTGATGTTATCGAACCATAGGGTAACACACTTAAGGGTCCGATGATGCTTAGAGGTAGTTTTGGATTCATCGGGATCACTAGAAGAAAGAGAAGAGAAAGCCAGAGTGTTTCATGAGAGTCCGAAGGTTGTTCGGAGTGATCGAAAATGATTTTTTGATCATAGGAATCAATTAAATATGATTTGTTATTAATTATTGGAATTAATAAAGAAAATCTAATTTTAATTTAATTTTTGGGGCAGCCACCCTCAATGGTCCAAACCCTGGAGGGAAAGGCCCATGTGGGGGCTAGTCGCCCCATGAGGCAAGGAGGGGCCACCGACCACCTAGGTCATGCGCGCGGGGTGGGGGCCTACCCCCCGCTGACGCCTCCCATCTGGCTGCTGCCTCTCCTTTGATTCCACCTTGGCTGCTAGTCATTGGGAGTCCTGCCCCTTCCCCTATATAAGGAGGGGCGCATGGGGAGAGTAGGACACCTAGTTTTCTCTAATCCTCTAGGTTCTCTCCTTGTTGGCTCTCCTGTATCTTGTTGGCTTCCATGCTTGCGGTTCGAAGAAGAACTGCATAGGTTGTAACTACCTCGGTGAATTACGCTCCTAGTTACAAGCCTGGATGAGCAGAAATGGTTGAAATAGTATGGTGGGGCCCAAATGCCTCTCACAGGTAGACCTTTCGGCCGTCCCAACCATTTATAAACATCGGGACAAGAACGGGCGGCGTAATCGGCAGGCGAAGGGATCAACTACATACACAAATGAGTATGTATGCAAGCCACCATACAACAGTACATCAGAGCCATTCCATCTAAAAAGAAAGGAAATATAGCAACGCCATACGACAAGATCCAAATATCCTAGATAGATATAATAGTTTAGGATATCTCCTCATACATCAAACAGCAGAGTATCAGGCGGAAGCGGAAGACAGAATCCGAATACGGATAAGAAGCAAATCGGCATAAGATGCCCCATAAATAAGCAGATCCCGCCCATAGATCTCACGGATCCCCGTTCCCGGAATCTCTACACCGAATGATCGTTGCCCACATCGTCCGTCTCCTCCACCCAGTATCCATCTTGTGGGTGTACCTGTGCATCTGAACCAATAATTTATCGTGTGAGACCCTAGGGGTACTCAGCAAGTCTTTATGCCTCTAAAGGGGACACAACCTGGGGTGACGCAATTGCAGCAAAAGATAAACCCTAACAATTCTATAGATACTCGCTAACCATCCGCCTAACCATAGATAGACGGATGTCTGTGAATTAATAACAACAGTTATAATGGTAAAGTCCACAGATCCATCCTCCTCCCCGCTTACCGACGAGGAAGCGGACGAACAACCCCCCATCCGTTGGCAGTTTTATTATCCATTCCATGAGTGTTGCACTATTTACTAGTCAGGTACTTAGTCAAATTAAAAGCGGTACTTTAGTTATAGTTGTCTATGATCGAGAAACTGTGCTCCAAGTCGTCCATAACCGCGGACACGGCTTTCAGAAAGTTTTACCCTGCAGGGGTGCACAAATAGCAACACACACTCGATCAACCTCGGAAAAACCAAATCAAAACCCAACGAGGCATTCACGACAAAGCGATCACAGGATTCAGAAATATTTCAGGGGGCCACCCCATTGAGCTACCCGCCACGAAGTTAGCTGACTCCGAGACGGCCTCAATGTTTGTGGAGCCGGTTGTAAACGACTGGGAACCCGAAAGTGTGACTGGGCTTGTCGATACAGCGAAAACGGGTCATGGCCCTAAACAGTACAGTGTGCAGTACCTCGCACAATTTAAATTAAAGCAGTAAAGCATGGCATAAGTACAGGATAGTAAATAAAACCTCAAACTAGTTTGTGGCCCCAAGAAATAAGAATGAATCAAGCTCTGGCTCAGGGGGGTTCATAAGCCTCCCGGATGTGGATAGCGCGAATATTCAAGGAACAGGAATCAAGTACTCGGGGTCCTACGGGACACAAGTGAGCCTGAAAAACCAAATAGCGAATATGGCTCACCGATGCCACTTTCATTAGTTATCCCATTACTACTCGGGTTAAGTTGTTTAGGTACCTCGTTATCCATCAGACACTCACATACCCTACACATGCTGTTCTACGACTCGCATGGCTCAAACAACTCCTGTAGTAATGGCTCATGGGAGGGAGGAACAAGCTTCGGTGGGGTTTAAAAGTAAAGGCTATGCAATACTTGGGATTCAATTTAATGCAATCGTGACTCAATGATGCAAGAAAAAGAAAGAGGCAATAGGTACTATATGTATGCAAGCATGTGGTAGTGCTTGCCTGGCAGCTCAGTTGAAGCGAGAGAAGGATCTGGGTAGTGCTCCTGGGTCTCTTGATATATCCCCTGCTCAGCGTCTATTCGAAGAAGAACCAAACAAACAAGGGCCAACATAAATAAAGTGCACAAGCATATGAATAAAATGCGACAAGCAAACAATCATGCCATGATGAATGGTGCACAAATTGCATGGCATTAAAGTAGCATGGCATGGTGAGGTGTGGAATACAAGGAGTAAGCATTTTATTGAGTTTTAGCCTTATTTTAACCTCATTTTAGTTGCTGTACACATTATATTTATATGATGCATGCTGCAAAACAGAACAAGTATTGCATAAACGGAAAGGTCTCGTCGAGCTAATCATTTTAGATATATCATTTGTCAAATTTGGAGTTATAAAACAAAAGTTATTAATTAATTAAGGAGAAAGAGCATTTTAATGTAATTTTAAATCAACTTGAAAAATAAAGTGTTCAAAATATATTTTGGATGGCATATTTGAATTCCTCACATTTTTCTGATTTCAAAACATATATTATTTGTATTATTTGGATTTGTATTTTAAAAGTTATTTAAAAGCAGAATTAAATTTGAATTTGAATTAAGTTTGAAAAAGATTTGAATTTAAACAGAAAAGCAGGAATACTTTTTATACTCAGACTAACCTAGCCCCTGACGCTGACGGGTGGGGCCAAGCTGACTGGAGGGCACACGCGCGCGAAAAGCTTTTTACACCGCGGCTGGCTTAGCCTCAGAGAGTGACAGGTGGGGCTAGAGCATACGCTGGTCCACGTGACAGAGGTGATACCGACGTGGCTGGCAGGAGGGGGTACCGGACCGCGGGTTGAGGCTAAGAGCTGGGAGGGGTCTATCTGCAAAACTGGTATAGAGGCTGACGGGTGGGCTCAGGCGGACCGCGGGTGAAGCAGCAAAAAGGCGCAGGGGGGTATGCGCAAAAGGGCGCCCGACCCCACTGTTCCTCTTCTCCGCGCTGCAGAGGACAAATCGATGCGCAGCGCGAGGCGGGGGTTCGATCCGGGGACGTGCTGGTGCACGCTGGGGGTGTGAGCCAGTGCGGTAGGGCTACGGGAGTTGCTAGGAGGGAAAAGGGCGGCTAGATGAGGCTCTCCGCGACGCGGCGACGCAGAGGACGCACGCGCACGCGACGCACCGAGAGCGCTCGACGTTTGGTCCGACGAGAACGGAGAGCTATGGCGAGGACGGAGGTGTCAGCGGGGTCGGATGGCTCACCGAGAGTGTGTCGGTGGAGTTGGATCGGGCAGAGGAGCTGGCGATCGACGTCGAGGCAGAGGCCGGGCGTAGCTAGGGTTCCGGCAGGACGCGTCGGCGTGCAGGGGGTACAGGCCTTCTCCTCCTTGCTGGCGGGTACGGGGGCGGTGCAGGTGGTCGCCTCGGTCTACCAGGCCACTCCACGGACGGTCTGCACGGCTGGATCGACGGGGTGCGGTGGAGGCCGACGGTGGCCGGCTAGAGAGGTGGCCGGTAGTGGAGAGGAAGGTAAGGAGAGGCAGGTCCTGGGGTAGATCTGGACGAGAGCGAGGAGACGTGGAGGAGGAGATAAAGCAGAGAGGGGGGAGGAAGGTGCCGTGGGGAGCAGGTAGATGGAAAAGGTGGCCTCGGTGCCACCTTTCTCTCCTTCTCCTCACGTGCTCGGGTAGGGGCAGGGGCAGGGCAGGGGCAGCTGGGGCTTTCAGGTGGGGACGGTAGGCTCGGTGGGGAGAGGCTCGGGCTGGGGGGCCCTTAGGCAGAGAGAGAAAAGAGAGGGGGAGGAAAAGAGGGAGCTCGGGTTGGAGCTAGGGTTGGGTAGCTAGGTGGCTCGGGCTAGGGTTTCTGCTGGGGATGGGGTAGCTAGGTGGGGCCAGGTGATCAGGTGGCCAAGTGGGGCCAGCTAGGTAGAGAGAAGAGAGAGGCCGAGAGAGAGGGGTGGTGAGGTAGCTAGGGTTTGGTTTAGATGGGGTGGTATGATGATGGATGGGGTAGGAGGGGGTATGGTGATGAGGGTTAGAAACTTAGGTGTAGGTTTTAGAGAGGGGAAGATGGTTAGGGTTTAGATAGGAACCACATGATCATGCATGGATGGTGGAGAAAAGGAGAGGGGGTGAAGAAAAGAGAGAGAGATGAGAGATGAACCACTCAAGAATTCAAATAAAAACCAAAAACTAGAATGGGTGGTACTTGCATGGCCCATGCATAAATATTTAATGCCATGTTTATTTTTGTGAGACAATAATATCACATGGCATTAATCTTAGGCATTCCCACAAGTGGAATAAAGCCAAGCAAGAATTTAAAGGAAAGTCCCAAGTGGAATAGATGGAGATGATCATATTTGATTATAATTGGTACTTGCTAGTGTGTTTATTCCACTAGATGTTTAGTAGTCCCAATAGTACCCCAACATGAGCATAAATCCATGATAATCCATATGGAAGCTAAGAAAAATGGTTCCACTCACAAGGCATGCAAAGGTGGCCATGTGGCTCTCATATATCAATAATGTGAAAACAACATGATGCTAAGATGAGAGCATGTGGAAAAGAATTGGATCCATCCCAACCCACATGAGCTAGAGGTAAACTCAAATAAAGTGCAAAGCTCGTATTTAGTTGGATGGTGGAATTATAAGGTGGTGAAAGAAAGGTGGTGGAGTTAATAAAAGATATGCCCCCAACTCCACTTGGGCATTTAAACAATATATCAAGACCCAAATACAATATCAAGAGGCAAATACAATTAATAATGCATATGAGAGAAGAACCAAATCAAAAGGGTTTTATATGATGCTCAAATGCAAGGTGGCATGATGACATGAGCATGATATAATTATGATGCAACAATTATATGTTTGAAGTAGCCATTATATTACTAGACCAAGTAGCATTACAATTGTTAGACAATTGGGATGCTACAACTCTCCCCCACTAAATAGGAATCTCGCCCCGAGATTCTAGGAAGAAGAAGAAGACTCAAAGAGGGTAGGATACTTGGCACGGAGCTCATCTTCACGTTCCCAAGTGGCTTCATCAACAGAATGGTGCGACCACTACACCTTGCAGAACTTGATGGACTTGTTGTGAGTCCTTCTTTCTGCGACTTCAAGGATTTTTGTGGGGTGTTCTTGATAAGACAGGTCTTCTTGGAGATTGATAAGCTCATGATCCACGGTCCTGCCGGGATCCTTGAAGCACTTCTTGAGCTGAGAGATGTGGAAAACATCATGGACCTTGAGTTTTTCCGGAAGCTCAAGAGCATAAGCAACTTCTCCTCTTCTTCCACGAATTTTGAAAGGACCGATGTATCTAGGAGCCAGCTTTCCTTTGATACCAAAGCGGTGCGTGCCTCTCATGGGAGTGACACGAAGGTAAACGAGATCACCAGGGACATACTCCATGTCCGTGTGCTTCCTGTCATAATTGCTCTTCTGTCGACTTTGAGCAATCTTCAGATTTTCAAGAATGATGTGCACCTTCTCCTCCGCTTGAGTTACAATGTCAGGGCCAAACAATGTTCTTTCTCCTGCACCCGACCAACCAATCGGAGTTCTGCATTTGCGACCATAAAGAGCCTCAAATGGTGCCATCTTTAGACTTTTCTGGAAGCTGTTGTTGTAAGAGAATTCAGCATAAGGAAGACATTCTTCCCACTTCATGCCGAACGAGATGACGCAAGCACGAAGCATATCCTCCTGAATCTGATTGATCCTTTCAACTTGTCCTTGCGACTGAGGGTGGTATGCGGTGCTGAAGTTCAACTTTGTTCCCAAAGCATTTTGGAAACTCTCCCAGAACTTGGAAGTGAAGATGCTTCCACGGTCTGAACTGATCTCAAGCGGAACCCCATACAGAGAGACAATTCTGTTGATATAGAGCTCATCCAACTGAATTGCAGAAATGGTTTCCTTGACGGGGAAGAAGTGAGCCACTTTAGAAAGCCTGTCAATGACAACAAAGATTGCATTGTTGCCCTTCTGCGATCTAGGAAAACCCGTTATGAAGTCCATCTCTACTTTCTCCCATTTCCATTCCGGGGGTTTCAATGGCTGTAGAAGACCGGAAGGTTTCTGATGGACAGCTTTAACTCTGCGGCAGACATCACACTCCGAGACATACTTGGCACAATATCGTTTCAAACCCGGCCACCAATATTGTGTTTTCAAGTCCATGTACATCTTTGTGCTGCCAGGATGGATAGAAAGAACAGAATCATGCGCCTCCTTGAGAACTTGCTCTCTCAAACCCGGGTAGTTCGGAACAAACATCCGGTGTTCAAAGAAAAGCGTGCCTTGATCATCGACGTGGAAGGACTCATACTTCGGAAGCTGGAGTTTGGAGATGATCTTTCTTGTGTATGGATCACCAAGCTGAAAGGAGCGAACCTTTTCTTCCAAGAGAGGGGTTGCTAGAAGGTTCAGGAGATACCCTTGTTCCACAATTTCAAGGTTGAGCTAACGGAATTCCTCGCACAAGAGAGGCTGTTGTTCTTCCATCATGAGGTTGTTGACATAAGCTTTGCGGCTGAGAGCATCTGCCATGACATTAGCTTTGCCCGGAGTGTAGTTGATGGTCAAATCAAAATCATTGATTGCTTCAATCCATCTCCTCTGCCGAAGGTTAAGATCAGGCTGGGTGAAGATATACTTCAAACTCTTGTGATCAGAAAAGATCTCACAACGGTTGCCAAGCAAGTAGTGCCTCCATACTTTCAAAGAAAAGACAACTGCTGCGAGCTCGAGGTCATGAGTAGGATAGTTGATCTCATGCGTCTTCAACTGTCGAGAGGCATAAGTAACAACTTGTTTTTCTTGCATGAGGACCGCACCCAATCCTTGCAAAGAGGCGTCATAGAATATCTGGAACGGCTTGGATGTATCCGGAGGAACCAAGACTGGTGTGGAAGTGAGCTTCTCTTTGAGTGTCTCAAAGCTTGCTTGACATGCAGGAGTCCAAAGGTATTTCTTGCCTTTCTTGAGGAGATCGGTAAGAGGCTTCGCTATCTTCGAAAAGTTCTGAACGAAGCGACGGCAATAACTAGCCAAACCGAGGAAACTCCGCACTTCTTTGACATTAACAGGAGGAAGCCATTCAACAATTGTCTTCACAATTTCCGGGTTGACTGCAATGCCCTTGGCAGAGATGACGTGACCCAGATAGGTTACTTGAGGCAGCCAAAACTCACACTTGGAGAACTTTGCATACAAGCGGTTCTCATGAAGCTTGTTTAGGACACACCGAAGGTGTTCTTCATGTTCTTCCTTCAACTTAGAATAGACTAGGATGTCATCCAGATAGACCACAACGAACTTGTCAAGATACTCCATGAAAACCGAGTTCATGAGCCTCGAGAAGGTGGCAGGTGCGTTGGTGAGACCGAAAGACATGACCGTGTACTCATACAGGCCATAGCGGGTGGTGAAAGCTGTTTTAGGAACATCTTCCTTGCGAATCTTGATTTGGTGATAACCACTTCTCAAGTCAAGCTTAGAGAATACCACAGCTCCAGCTAGCTGATCGAAGAGATCATTAATCCGCGGAAGGGGATATTTATTCTTGATGGTTTTAGCATTGAGAGCCCGATAGTCCACACAAAGTCTATCAGTCTGGTCTCGCTTCTTCACAAAGAGGGTTGGGATACCCCAAGAAGAAGTACTGTGTTGAATGAAACCCAACTTCTCTTGTTCATCAAGCTGACGTTTGAGTTCCGCCAATGCAGCAGGACCCATCTTATAAGGCCGCTTGGAGATAGGAGCGGTACCAGGTTCAAGCTCAATTACAAACTCAACCTCACGATCCGGAGGCATACCTGGCAACTCTTCAGGAAAGACATCTGGGAACTCACAGACCACCGGAACACTCTGAATAGCTTCCATAGCATCAACATTCAGAGCCGCCAAAGAGAAAAGCTGGATAGTAGGAGTCAGACTTGGAGAATAGACTATATGGCCTTCAGGAATCTTTAGAGAAACCGAGCGTTCAGCACAATCAATCACAGCTGCATTTGCTGTCAACCAATCCATGCCCAAGATGACATCAATGTCAGAATTGCCCAGAATGATTAAGGAAGCCGAGAATGAAGAGCCACCAATCTCAATTTGATTGCCATGGCTGATATGAGCAGCCCTCATGTTTGAACCAGGAGATTGTACCACCAGACGATGTGATAAAGGAACCTTATCCAGATCATGCTCTTGCGCAAACTTATGCGAAACAAAAGAATGCGAAGCACCAGAATCAAACAAAACTCTTGCAGGGACTGAGTTAACGGAAAGCATACCCATCACAACTCTAGGTGCATGCTCAGCTTGAGCGGCGTTGACACAGTTGGCACGAGCAACAGTAGACCCGGGCTTGGTGTTGATGTTGAGAGCCCGAGGTGGTGGTGCACGAACCATAGGAGAGCTTGCCGCAGGTCTTGGGGGTGGTGGAGGAAGAGCTTTGTTTTTCATCGGACAGTTCCAGCTTTGATGCCCAGAGTTTCCACACGTGTAACAAGCACCAGGTGGACGTGGAGCAACGTAGCCAGGGACTCCGCCAGGCGCTCCAGGGTAGTGGTGGTTGTATCCCCTGGGAGAAACAGTGAGGAAGTTTGGTGGCCTTGTCGCGTAGCTTGAAGGTCTTGGTGTAGCCGGGAGCGACGGTGGGGTGTTAGGAACCCAGACACGACGCTTAGAAGGAGCTGACATAGCTGAAGAGCTTGTTGCATCACGGCTGTGTTTCTTTGACTCCTCAAACACTTGCCTACTTGCTTCTTCCTGCAGAGCTGTATGCTGAAGTTCCAGAAAAGACGTCGGCCTTGCATGTGTGATTGCATATTTAAGCGATGCATTGAGCCCTTGCCTGAACCTCTTTTGCTTCTTCTTGTCATCAGAGATCTCATCGCCACCATAACGAGAAAGGTTCATGAAGTTCCTGATGTAGGTATTGACATTATCATTGCCCTGCTTGAGGTTGAGAAACACTTCCTTCATCCTCTCCATGACAATTTCTGACAGATACTGCTCTTTGAAAGCTCCAGTGAACTATCCCCAAGTAGGCTGAAAACCAGTGCAGTTTGCCTTCAGGTAATTCTCCCACCAGAGAGCTGCATCACCCTTCAGAAGGTGAGTAGCACACTTTACCCATTCTTGCTCAGGAACATCAGCAGTCATCAGCAGCATTGACATCTCACGCAACCAATCATCAGCATCAAGTGGTTGATCAGAAACATCAAATTGGCGTGGGTTGAACTTCAGGAAGCTTTTGATGTCTCCTCGCTTGGGAGGTGGAGGTAGCGGAACAAACTCATTCCTCCTGACACTTTCTTCAAAACGCTACTGGTTCTGCTGCATTGCTGCCAAGGCATTGGCGATGCTTGACAACGCTGCCCCCAGTTCAGGTTGTATGTCCTCCTCAGAACGGCGTGGTGGTGCCATCCTGTTATTGATATAAAACACAAGTCAGTACTATGATGGAGAATAATAATAATCCAAAATAGTACCAAGATGGAATTAATCAAGATTAAAGGATACAATTTACTAAGATGATATTAAAATATCAACGAAGTTCAAAGCACCTAGAAGATATTAAGCATATCGCACACGACTGAAAAGGAGTGTGGTACACAGATATATCAAAGAAAATTTTTCCGCAATTTCGGCATTAAAATACCAATAGATGCGCAAAATCACTTAACGAATCGAGATTAGTGACTCTACCAATTCAATATACAAGAGCGAATGATAAGAGTAGTGGTATGGTCGCGACTCCATCCCGCACTCAAATCATTACTCCGCACATGAATAAGTGGAACACATATCCCATCACCTTCTTCTCACGATGAACCTAAAGATTAGTAACTACGGAAACGAACACCCCAAACAAGATGACGTCGGATAACAAAGAGTAATACAGATCGCGTCGGTATACAACGAATTAGATAGATCGCGTCGGTTTGCAAAAGCCTGTCGGTATGGAATGTACCAATAGTTGATAACCAAAGGCAGATTGCGATAACAACTTGGATGCAACAGATAGACAAGGAATTACACACACACACACAGAGATACACAACCTATGGTACTACGGAAACCCAGAACACGTGAATCCTAGTTTGAATTTTAAGGAGAGAATAGAAAACGTTACACTTCCTTACCAGAAAAGGGTGGTGGGTGGGTAAGAAGAAAAGTGGAAGCAGTCCTACTCTCACGTTTTGTTTTTCCCTAGTATACATAACTACCAAAAATATTTGCTAGACAGACAACGACCATTTGGCTGAGACCCTGAAGGGCGGGATGGCTCTGATACCAATTGTAACTACCTCGGTGAATTACGCTCCTAGTTACAAGCCTGGATGAGCAGAAATGGTTGAAATAGTACGGTGGGGCCCAAATGCCTCTCACAGGTAGACCTTTCGGCCGTCCCAACCATTTCTAAACATCGGGACAAGAACGGGCGGCGTAATCGGCAGGCGAAGGGATCAACTACATACACAAATGAGTATGTATGCAAGCCACCATACAACAGTACATCAGAGCCATTCCATCTAAAAAGAAAGGAAATATAGCAACGCCATACGGCAAGATCCAAATATCCTAGATAGATATAATAGTTTAGGATATCTCCTCATACATCAAACAGCAGAGTATCAGGCGGAAGCGGAAGACAGAATCCGAGTACGGATAAGAAGCAAATCGGCATAAGATGCCCCATAAATAAGCAGATCCCGCCCACAGATCTCACGGATCCCTGTTCCCGGAATCTCTACACCGAATGATCGTTGCCCACATCGTCCGTCTCCTCCACCCAGTATCCATCTTGTGGGTGTACCTGTGCATCTGAACCAATAATTTATCGTGTGAGACCCTAGGGGTACTCAGCAAGTCTTTATGCCTCTAAAGGGGACACAACCTGGGGTGACGCAATTGCAGCAAAAGATAAACCCTAACAATTCTATAGATACTCGCTAACCATCCGCCTAACCATAGATAGACGGATGTCCGTGAATTAATAACAACAGTTATAATGGTAAAGTCCACAGATCCATCCTCCTCCCCGCTTACCAACGAGGAAGCGGACGAACAACCCCCCATCCGTTGGCAGTTTTATTATCCATTCCATGAGTGTTGCACTATTTACTAGTCAGGTACTTAGTCAAATTAAAAGCGATACTTTAGTTATAGTTGTCTATGATCGAGAAACTGTGCTCCAAGTCGTCCATAACCGCGGACACGGCTTTCAGAAAGTTTTACCCTGCAGGGGTGCACAAATAGCAACACACACTCGATCAACCTCGGAAAAACCAAATCAAAACCCAACGAGGCATTCACGACAAAGCGATCACAGGATTCAGAAATATTTCAGGGGGCCACCCCATTGAGCTACCCGCCACGAAGTTAGCTGACTCCGAGACGGCCTCAATGTTTGTGGAGCCGGTTGTAAACGACTGGGAACCCGAAAGTGTGACTGGGCTTGTCGATACAGCGAAAACGGGTCACGGCCCTAAACAGTACAGTGTGCAGTACCTCGCACAATTTAAATTAAAGCAGTAAAGCATGGCATAAGTACAGGATAGTAAATAAAACCTCAAACTAGTTTGTGGCCCCAAGAAATAAGAATGAATCAAGCTCTGGCTCGGGGGGTTCATAAGCCTCCCGGATGTGGATAGCGCGAATATTCAAGGAACAGGAATCAAGTACTCGGGGTCCTACGGGACACAAGTGAGCCTGAAAAACCAAATAGCGAATATGGCTCACCGATGCCACTTTCATTAGTTATCCCATTACTACTCGGGTTAAGTTGTTTAGGTACCTCGTTATCCATCAGACACTCACATACCCTACACATGCTGTTCTACGACTCGCATGGCTCAAACAACTCCTGTAGTAATGGCTCATGGGAGGGAGGAACAAGCTTCGGTGGGGTTTAAAAGTAAAGGCTATGCAATACTTGGGATTCAATTTAATGCAATCGCGACTCAATGATGCAAGAAAAAGAAAGAGGCAATAGGTACTATATGTATGCAAGCATGTGGTAGTGCTTGCCTGGCAGCTCAGTTGAAGCGAGAGAAGGATCTGGGTAGTGCTCCTGGGTCTCTTGATATATCCCCTGCTCAGCGTCTATTCGAAGAAGAACCAAACAAACAAGGGCCAACATAAATAAAGTGCACAAGCATATGAATAAAATGCGACAAGCAAACAATCATGCCATGATGAATGGTGCACAAATTGCATGGCATTAAAGTAGCATGGCATGGTGAGGTGTGGAATACAAGGAGTAAGCATTTTATTGAGTTTTAGCCTTATTTTAACCTCATTTTAGTTGCTGTACACATTATATTTATATGATGCATGCTGCAAAACAGAACAAGTATTGCATAAACGGAAAGGTCTCGTCGAGCTAATCATTTTAGATATATCATTTGTCAAATTTGGAGTTATAAAACAAAAGTTATTAATTAATTAAGGAGAAAGAGCATTTTAATGTAATTTTAAATCAACTTGAAAAATAAAGTGTTCAAAATATATTTTGGATGGCATATTTGAATTCCTCACATTTTTCTGATTTCAAAACATATATTATTTGTATTATTTGGATTTGTATTTTAAAAGTTATTTAAAAGCAGAATTAAATTTGAATTTGAATTAAGTTTGAAAAAGATTTGAATTTAAACAGAAAAGCAGGAATACTTTTTATACTCAGACTAACCTAGCCCCTGACGCTGACGGGTGGGGCCAAGCTGACTGGAGGGCACACGCGCGCGAAAAGCTTTTTACACCGCGGCTGGCTTAGCCTCAGAGAGTGACAGGTGGGGCCAGAGCATACGCGGGTCCACGTGACAGAGGTGATACCGACGTGGCTGGCAGGAGGGGGTACCGGACCGCGGGTTGAGGCTAAGAGCTGGGAGGGGTCTATCTGCAAAACTGGTACAAAGGCTGACGGGTGGGCTCAGGCGGACCGCGGGTGAAGCAGCAAAAAGGCGCAGGGGGGTATGCGCAAAAGGGCGCCCGACCCCACTGTTCCTCTTCTCCGCGCTGCAGAGGACAGATCGATGCGCAGCGCGAGGCGGGGGTTCGATCCGGGGACGTGCTGGTGCGCGCTGGGGGTGCGAGCCAGTGCGGTAGGGCTAGGGGGGTTGCTAGGAGGGAAAAGGGCGGCTAGATGAGGCTCTCCGCGACGCGGCGACGCAGAGGACGCACGCGCACGCGACACACCGAGAGCGCTCGACGTTTGGTCTGGCGAGAACGGAGAGCTACGGCGAGGACGGAGGTGTCAGCGGGGTCGGATGGCTCACCGAGAGTGTGTCGGTGGAGTTGGATCGGGCAGAGGAGCTGGCGATCGACGTCGAGGCAGAGGCCGGGCGTAGCTAGGGTTCCGGCGGGACGCGTCGGCGTGTAGGGGGTACAAGCCTTCTCCTCCTTGCTGGCGGGTACCGGGGCGGTGCAGGTGGTCGCCTCGGTCTACCAGGCCACTCCACGGACGGTCTGCACGGCTGGATCGACAGGGTGCGGTGGAGGCCGACGGTGGCCGGCTAGAGAGGGTGGCCGGTGGTGGAGAGGAAGGTGAGGAGAGGCAGGTCCTGGGGTAGATCTGGACGAGAGCGAGGAGACGTGGAGGAGGAGATAAAGCAGAGAGGGGGGAGGAAGGTGCCGTGGGGAGCAGGTAGATGGAAAAGGTGGCCTCGGTGCCACCTTTCTCTCCTTCTCCTCACGTGCTCGGGTAGGGGCAGGGGCAGGGCAGGGGCAGCTGGGGCTTTCAGGTGGGGACGGTAGGCTCGGTGGGGAGAGGCTCGGGCTGGGGGGCCCTTAGGCAGAGAGAGAAAAGAGAGGGGAAGGAAAAGAGGGAGCTCGGGTTGGAGCTAGGGTTGGGTAGCTAGGTGGCTCGGGCTAGGGTTTCTGCTGGGGATGGGGTAGCTAGGTGGGGCCAGGTGATCAGGTGGCCAAGTGGGGCCAGCTAGGTAGAGAGAAGAGAGAGGCCGAGAGAGAGGGGTGGTGAGGTAGCTAGGGTTTGGTTTAGATGGGGTGGTATGATGATGGATGGGGTAGGAGGGGGTATGGTGATGAGGGTTAGAAACTTAGGTGTAGGTTTTAGAGAGGGGAAGATGGTTAGGGTTTAGATAGGAACCACATGATCATGCATGGATGGTGGAGAAAAGGAGAGGGGGTGAAGAAAAGAGAGAGAGATGAGAGATGAACCACTCAAGAATTCAAATAAAAACCAAAAACTAGAATGGGTGGTACTTGCATGGCCCATGCATAAATATTTAATGCCATGTTTATTTTTGTGAGACAATAATATCACATGGCATTAATCTTAGGCATTCCCACAAGTGGAATAAAGCCAAGCAAGAATTTAAAGGAAAGTCCCAAGTGGAATAGATGGAGATGATCATATTTGATTATAATTGGTACTTGCTAGTGTGTTTATTCCACTAGATGTTTAGTAGTCCCAATAGTACCCCAACATGAGCATAAATCCATGATAATCCATATGGAAGCTAAGAAAAATGGTTCCACTCACAAGGCATGCAAAGGTGGCCATGTGGCTCTCATATATCAATAATGTGAAAACAACATGATGCTAAGATGAGAGCATGTGGAAAAGAATTGGATCCATCCCAACCCACATGAGCTAGAGGTAAACTCAAATAAAGTGCAAAGCTCGTATTTAGTTGGATGGTGGAATTATAAGGTGGTGAAAGAAAGGTGGTGGAGTTAATAAAAGATATGCCCCCAACTCCACTTGGGCATTTAAACAATATATCAAGACCCAAATACAATATCAAGAGGCAAATACAATTAATAATGCATATGAGAGAAGAACCAAATCAAAAGGGTTTTATATGATGCTCAAATGCAAGGTGGCATGATGACATGAGCATGATATAATTATGATGCAACAATTATATGTTTGAAGTAGCCATTATATTACTAGACCAAGTAGCATTACAATTGTTAGACAATTGGGATGCTACAACTCTCCCCCACTAAACAGGAATCTCGCCCCGAGATTCTAGGAAGAAGAAGAAGACTCAAAGAGGGTAGGATACTTGGCACGGAGCTCATCTTCACGTTCCCAAGTGGCTTCATCAACAGAATGGTGCGACCACTACACCTTGCAGAACTTGATGGACTTGTTGCGAGTCCTTCTTTCTGCGACTTCAAGGATTTTTGTGGGGTGTTCTTGATAAGACAGGTCTTCTTGGAGATTGATAAGCTCATGATCCACGGTCCTACCCCTGACCCCGTCGCTCACCCGTTCAAGCACGCTCCCGCACCCAGCTCACCCCGGCCCCACCGTCCACCAATATTGCTCCTCGCGACCCGCACATACCCTCTCCTCTACGCTCGACAACCGCCACAGTCGACCTCCGCCTCGCCCCAGTATCTTCCTCCCTGGCGCTGCCGCCGTCGGTCTAGGATGTCCGCGTCGTGCCGCCGTGCTTCCTCGCGAGCCACCGCCGCACGCGCCCCAAGCTCTCCTTCACCCCGCCCCCTCACCTCTCGGCGCCACTACTAGGCTCGACCCCAACCGTGCCAACGGCCGCCGTCCTATCCGGCAATCCTCCTCCGGTCTTCCTCACCTTTGCCGCTAGCGAGTGCTGCCTCGCTGTCGACCAGGACCTCGCTCCCCTCTCGATCTCAACCTCTGCCCCTCCATGGTTGTTGCGGCCTCCCTTGCCTGGTGGCCGCCTCTACAGCCCCTGTCGCCACTGCCTCTCCTCCGAGCCACAGCTATGCCACCGCCTGCGCTCGCCTCGCAGCACCCTGCTGACAGAGCACGCCTCCAGAATCTCCTCCCCATGGAGCCCCTCCACCCCATCCACTACTTCCTCCTCCCGTGTTGGTAGGAGCTGGCCAGCGGCCATGCCCTCTGCGTGATCATGTCCGTGCATATGTCATCTATTTTGACAAGCACTCCTCGTGTCCTGCGTGTGTGCTATCTGTGCGATGCGGATATCTATGATGTCGTGTCGCCATTGTAGTTTCGCTACAGCTCGTTTTCTTTTTCTCCGGTGTGATATGCGGTGAAGAAGTTCGTGCAAATCTCCTCCACAACAATGCCAACTGATGCTTGAATCCAAGAGGACCATGTCGAGAACCCGCGCGACCCGAAGATCGTACCAAACCCGGTGGCACTAGATGAACCCTCGACAAGACCTCCGTTATGGAACCCCAAGATCACCTCATGGATCCGATGGCCGAGACCCCAAAGACCTGAAGATAGAACCTGGATCCCGAAGGCCTGACCCCGAATCCGAAGTCCGAACACCAGCACCGGCTTCATGCTCTCCTTCACGGACGCCAATACCCCATTCCTGGAGGCGAAGACCGAACCCCTCCGAGCCCAATATCTTTGGTGCCAAACCCTAATGTGTGACTCCTTCAGAGCCCCTATTTTTATAATGTGACATTATCACTTGTTGCATATTTAAATTGCTCATGCTCGCATACATATTCATTTGTTTGGGGGGGTATTTTGTTGACTCACCTAATAATTAAATATGGAGACTATATGTGGGCTATTTGTCTTATCTCGACTCCATTAAAATTTGTGTAGCAAACCGATGCCATGTTTCGTCTTGTTAAGAACATTTATATTGCGGGGTACCTAAACAACATGAACCATCTAATTAATTATCGGGACCCCAGTTCCGCTTAATATTTCCTAGTTGCATCGCACCTTTGCCATGTCATGCATCATACAAGCATCATGCCCAATCTTTTGCCATAGTATTAAATAGTGCATCCAATGTTTCTTTTAGTGTTTTGCTTCTTCATGGATTAGGCTGTTGAGATGATGCGAGCTTCACCCCGATATTCGGATGAACCTTCGACAATGTTTTTTAGGCGAGCATTCTCCCTCTTTCTACCTATTTTGCATTTATAGTCTTTACTTCCTCCCGTTGATCTATTGCTATCCATGTTGTGATGCTTTAGTTTCCGTGTACCATTTATATTCCTTGCAGCCTCTATATTGCCTTAGACACATCCTATTTCCTGTTGATTGATAGACAGTCGGCCTTACGAGTCGTAGTTGCTTGCTCATGTGCTGCTTCATGTCGTTGTGGTTCCACTGTGGTTGGGAGGTTGGCACATCATTAATGGTGGAGATGATCATGGTTTTAAATATAACTTGTCAATTAAAATGCTAGAAATAGATATAATGCAGAGGCACTAGTGGGCAATAGATGTTATTTGGCCTTTCCCCGCCCACTTGTGTCCACCTAGGACCCGAGTTCTTGACACCTGTTCCGAACCTGATCGTGCTAACCACATGTGGGGTAAATGGGAACCCATATCGGCTTATTACCTGATTTCAAAGTACTGTTCTGGGGGCCACAAACTAGTTTGGGCTTTATACATTACCTACTATACTTATGCCATGTATGCCATGTTTATTACCTATTGCTTGATGAGCGTTTATTACTGTTGCATAGGTGTGACACTCTATCACGGGAATATATTGTCTATGGCCTCTGCTCTCGTGACAAGTCCAAGCAACCTCAGGGCCCATACGAGGAGGATTAGCCATACCTCATACGGGTAGCTCTTTCGAGTGGCCCCCATGTACTTGCTTTGGGTTTGGGAAAGCGTTGTGTCTGAAGCCCTGCCGACATACCGATGGAAGTATGTTAATTGATCTAGCAAAAAGGGTTGAAGTGCGTGTGGAAACTTTGGTGCACCCCTGCAGGGTTAAATCTTTTCGAAAAGTCGTGTCCGCAGTTATGGATGACTTAGAGTTAGAGCATAGTTTCTCAATCATAGATAACTACAACTAAAGTTTACTGCTACAATTTGACTTATATGTGATATGACTAGTAAGTTGAATAATCACCATGGAAAGAATGAATACAACTACCAACCATGTGAGTTTCCTCGGCAGGACTTCCTCATTTGGTCTTGAGGGGGAAATACCAGGATGGGTATGTTTGGTGTTAGTATCAGGTTGGATCCGCATAGGTCTTTCTTACCTCTTTCTGATAGTCGACAGCTGTATCGAGTCTCTATAGGTTGTATAGTGCATGCTTCGCTGCCACTTCAGTCCACCATATCTATGTAGGCGAGAGCCGCCGAATTCTAAACTCGCCATGTACTGGCCTCAGTACTAACTGCTCTCTTTCTCCTTTGCCCTTTGTCGGCACTCCTTTTGTTTTAGCAGGTTTGAGATCGACGTCGTTAGCAGGGTTACCCTTTCGGCTTGGCCTGGGCAGAGTTATGGACACCATTGGTTTTTCTTCAGGGTCTTAGCCCCATTTGCATCTTATCCATACTCGGATGTTGTATCGTTTTCAAGGTGATTTGGATTTTGTACTGTATATTTGTATTCTTGACTCGATGAGTCGTGGTTGTATATATATGTTCTGTGGTTTCCTTCATGGACTATTGTGTAATGATATTACTTCATTTACCACCCGCACGCAAGTGCCTGGTGGGCATCTTTGAATCGTTTCTATGCGGGTTTGGCAGGAATCGCTGAAACTTGCATAGGGCCGCTTCGAGGGTGTTACACGCGCCGCCTTTGCATCCCTAGCAGATGCCACCGCCCAGAACCCGCTCCTGCACGACCACCGTCAGCCGCCTCCTCGTCGGCCGCTGTAGGTCTATGTGTCGCCACCGCGTGGTCCTCGTCATCCTCGCCTCCTCTCTGCAGCGTGCGACCCCACCCTGGCCTGCAACCCTCTCGTGTCGCTCGACTTGAGCCCCCAGCCCGCCACCTCTGCAATGTTGTCCTCCCTCCACCGCCAGCAAGCCAAGCTCCATCACCATCTTTGGCCTCTGCTTGTGCCTCTCCTCACGCAAGAGCACCACCCTGGTGTGCTTCTCCTGTCGCACGCCATCGACCAGCATGAGGCAACCCTCTGCCCCTGCTCACCCGTGTAGGTCCCTCGTTGACTACCTCTCTGTGCACTTCCTGAGCCACTATATGCCCCTGCTCTGCTCGGTACCAGCTGTAGTAATCCCTCGTCGTGCCTTGCTCGGTCGCCTCCCTATGCTCTCCTGCCATGACTGTGAGCTCACAGCACGAGCGGGTTGCCCTGTTCCACCCCGTGCCCCGTGTTGACCTAGGCAAATGTTGGCTTTCAAGATCTTTGGTGACCTTGCTACATCTATCTCGAGATCCCGTGCGAGCGTGACCGTGACCAACTCATGGACTCCAAGAGCTACGTGCATCTCCCATTTTCTCCTTGCGTAGGTGTTGGTGTTGATGTAGGCATACATGGTATCGCGATCACAATCTTTCATGTCTCCTTGTCGTTGTCCTGTTCATGTATCGCTAGTTTGTCCAGCGCCTCTACCTGATGTCCTTAATGGTACTCGCCTCTAACGTCAGGACCTCGGATCCGGACCTCGAAGCCCAACCCGAAGACCAAACCCGATGATCTGAGTTCTCCATCACATGCTGAACTCGAAGACCTTCGTCTCATACACCAAATCCTCCTTCAGGGATCCGATGACCGAGACCCCAGACGCCAAGATCACCCACATGGAAACCGAAGCCCCGATCTCAGAATCCGAAGACCCTAACCCCTAGAACCAAGATCGCCAAGTCCCCTATGTGTGACCCCTTTTTCTGAGACTCCTATTTTTATAAATGGCATATACTTGTTGCATATAATTATTCATGCTTGCATACATATTTGGTGGTTTGGGGGTATTATGTTGATTCACGTAATAATTAAATATGGAGACTATATGTGGGCTATTCTAGTCTTATATTGGGGCTCCATTTGAATTTGCATAGTGAACCGATGCCATGTTTTTCCTTGTTAATACAACATTTAAATTGCAGGGTACCTAAACAACATGAACCTTCTGATTAATTATCGAGGCCCCGATTCTGCTTAATATTTCCTAGCTGCATTGAATCATTACCATGTCATACATCATACATGCATCATGCCCGATCTTCTGCCGTAGTATTAAATAATGCATCCATTGTTTCTTTTAGTGTTTTGCTTCTTCATGGATTAGGCCATTGAGTTGATGTGAGTGTCGACAAGTCCTTTGGAGATGAATCTTCGGCTATGTTTTTAGGTGAGCATTCTCCCCCTTTCTACCTATTTTGCATTTATAGTCTTTACTTGCTCATGTTGATCTATTGCTATCTGGGTTATCGATGCTTTAGTTTTCCATACCAGTTATATCCCATGTAGCCTATATTGCCTTGGACACCTCCTATTGCCTATTGTTTGATAGAAAGTCGGCCTTGCAAGTCGTAGTTGCTTGCTCAGGAGTTGCGGCACATCATCGATGTTCCATAGTTGTTGGGAGGTTATCACATGCTTAATGGTGGAGATGATCATGACTTTCATTACAACTTATCAATTAAAATGCTGGAAATAGATATAATGCAGAGACACCAGTGGGTAATTGATGTTATTTGGTTTTTACCTGCCCACTTGTGTCCACGTAGGACCCGAGTTCTTGACACATGTTACAAGATCGAGCGCGCTAACCACAGATGGGGTGTGTGGGCACCCCTATCGGCTTACTACCTGATTTCAAAGTACTATGATGGGGACCACAAACTAGTTTGGGACGTTATTACTATCCTGTACTTATGCCATGCTTTACTACTTTATTTACTGTTGTGCATGGAGCACCTGTACTGTTTAGGAAGAAATGTGGAATCTTTTCGTGGCATCGACAAGTGCAGTCATACTTTTGGTTTCCCTGTTGTTTACAACCATTAGCACAAATCCTGAGTCCGTCTTGGAGCCGGCCGACTTTGTTGCGGGTAGTTTAGTGGGGTGGCCCCCATGTACTTGCTTTGGGTCTGGGAAATGGCGTGTCCGAAGCCCCGTCGACATACCGTTGGGTGTATGTTTCATGATCTTGCACCTACCTGATCTGACAACAAGGGTTGAAGTGCTTGTGGATACTTTGGTGCACCCCTGCAGGGTTAAATCTTTTCGAAAAGCCGTGTTTGTGGTTATGGATGACTTGGAGCATAGTTTCTCGGTCATAGACAACTATAACTAAAGAATTATTGTTATAATTTGATGTGGATCTGATATGAATAGTAAGTTAGACAACCACCATGGAATGAATGAATAAAACTGCCAACTGTGTGAGTTCCTCGGAATGACTTCCTAGTTTGGTCTCAGGGGGAAAATACCAGGATGGGTATGTTTGGTGTTAGTATCAGGTTGGTTCTGAATAGGTCTTCTTATCCCTATCTGATAGCCGATAGTTGTATCGAGTATCTATAGGTTGATTAGTGCATGCTTCGCTGCCGCTTCAGTCCACCATACCTATGTAGGCGAGACCCGCCGAATTCTAGACTCGCCGTGTACTGGCCTCAGTACTAATCACTCCCTTTTTTTTCCTTCGCCCTTTGTCAGCACCCCTTTTGCTTGACAGGTATGAGTTCGACGACATTAGCAAGGTTACCCTTCCGGGTTGGCCCGGGCAGGGTTATGGATGCCATTGGTTATTCTTCAGGGCTCTTAGCTCAATTTGCTTCTTATCTATACTCGAATGTTGTACCATTTTCAAGGTTATTTGGATCTTTATACTATATATCTGTATTCTTGGCTCGCTGAGTCATTGTTGTATATATATGTTATGTGGGTACCATCGAGAACTATTGTGTAATGATATTACTTTGTTTTCCACCCGCACGCAAGTGCCTGGTGGGTATCCTTGAATCGTTTCTATGCGGGGTTTAGCGGGAATCGCTGAAACTGCACAGGGCCGATTCGATGGTGTTACATCAGGCCCAGACAAACAGTGTTTGGTAAAAACCCTACTTCCTGTTTGTGGTGGATGGAATTATCATAGTGTGCTTGGGTGAAATCGAGGTATGGCTCAATATCACCTATGGTGGTTGGTGGTAGAAGATGATCTGAGGGATTTTCAGAAAGAAGATGCCCCCCGTTCAGTGTCCCTACCCCTCCTTATATACTTGGTCGGGGTTTGGGTTAGAAGATGCTAAGACGGGTAACAAGTTGTAATGCCTATACAAAGATTCTAACATAAACTAGATCATGTAGGCGCGTGTTGCCGCGCCCATCCACGAGGGCAATATTTTGTTAGGAATCGAAGAAAATATATTGAGATTTTAACATATTCCAAAATGTCCAGGCTAGACAAGTGAAGTAAAACTCCATCCATATTTTTGGTTAGTTAGTTGAACCCTCATCTTATTCAGAGTAAAAGGAGAGGCCCTAGTGATTCTACGTGGCTGACATCATTTCAGGTAAATACATTATTGCTGGAGTGTAACATGAGGTATATATTTGGTTTACTGCATCAGGAGGGAGACGTCTGGCTAGTGTCCATCCCAACGATACATCGGCCATCCATTGTTTGAGTTCCTCAGCTTTACATGGTGGGTATAGGATATTGCTTCTTATCGTAGATATTGCTGAAACAAGCCTGGAGCATGCTATTGGAACATATGGAATTTGTTCAGAAAGCTATTCAAATTATGTGTGAAGCAGTTTGAAATTACATCATGGGCTGTACAGTATATTCTAAGATTGTCATATGATCGTATCACTGAATTCCTTAAACATGGAAAACCATATGCAAATAAAATGTCCCTACTTCAAGCTAACAATCCCATTGATCGATTAGTTGAACAGAGCATGCTTATGCTAGATGAAGTAATTTTTCATTAGGCATTGTTTATCGACCCAATTGTATGACAAATGGCTCGAGGAAGAATCTGTACATGACCTGCAGCAGCTCCAACGAAAATCCAACAAGTTAACTCAACAACAAAAGACGGCTCTAGGAACTTGCGCCTCGACTCATCTTGATTTCGGTCCAACCTCTTCACACCCTATGTAATCATCTACCCAAGCAAGATGTTAGATTGAGTGAAAGCGTGTGGTGAACAGGTGGGAACCACTGAATTATCCAACCTTTCGATGTGGGAGGAAAGCTGAATCGATCCATCGCCTACCTCTCTATTTGGGAGTAGAGTTGTATCAATCCTTCGGAAGGATCCATTGCCCCTCCTTGTCCTCAGGTGAGGAGAATAATAAGGTGTTCCTTCTCTTCGTGCTCTGATTTGCCACCGTAGCTCCAGTTCTGTAAACCTAGATGGAGGCAAGCGGAGGATGGTGCGGCTGTACCGCCATAGCCACGTAGCTGCATGGTGGCCGGAGGGCATGGAGACACCACCATTTATCATATCTCGAGCATTGTCTTCTCTGGTTCTCCCTCACAACCAGAATATATAGGCGAGGTTACTCGCCGCCGATGATTTGCGCATGATAGGGGCAGTTACTGGTTTGTAGCAACTGAAAATTTAATCTAGCTTCAAAGCAGCCGCGTTAATTGAGGAAGCAGAGTCGCTCCCACATCAGATACCAAAACCACACCTCCTAGATCGCCCTCCTCTGCATCTCTGTTGTCGCCGCTTCGTTCGCCCCAAATCTCTCCTAGCGAAAGTTATTTTTCATCGATTCAGGTAGGAGGTTAGTTTTTTTAGACAAAGGAGGTTAGTGGATGGGCCAGTGGCCGCTGCATTGAGGGTAGGCTTTAGTGGTCGGGGAAGGGGTTTTGGGCCTAGTTAACCACAATATGCTGATTTGATGTATAGAGTAGCTGCCCAAGTGATATCCGGTCCACTACCGGATGGAGAGTTCATCTAACGGCTAGAAATTGGCGAGGGAGGATGATTGGACGGTTAAAAAGGCTCATGTCATGAGAAGATTCACTTTGTCCCGGTTATAATATCCCTAATATCAAATCTAATCTTTGTAGAGTAATTGCGATATCCCATAGAATCCGTTCAGCATTGATGTCTTGACTTAGCCGCCAAGCTACCCTCACCCGGGCCTTCTCCTGAGATTTGACCCTTAGTAGGCCACGAAGGTTCTAGGTGGGCTCTATCTCCTGATGGGGCCCCACCACCTGGTACCCATGACCTCAATAGTATCCCATAAGTCCTTCATGATAGGAGGGAACTCAACTCAGGATTACATTCGAGGTAGTAGAGATCATGAAGGAGTCCCCCGGTCCTTTGTTTGTCGGAGATGTCGATGTTGAATCTTGTGCCCTATAGAAGCTTTAGGAGAATTACTGGGATCATTGTCGATTGGTTGGCTGACTAATCCTTTCTTTGTTGTGCCCCTAAGGTGGCAGGGGTCACCCGAGGTACACTTGTTGGTCGATCGACGAGCCTTGTGTTTCAGGGAGAACGACACAAATGGAGATTCTTTGAGGTGACAGAGATCACCTGGACTACTTTTTGTCGGTTGATCGATGAGTCCAATGTTTTGTCAAGTCTCAAACCCCATGGGGCTCAATCATCACTTCTTTGAGGTGGCAGAGATCACCTGGACTGTTTTTTGTCGGTTGATCGACGACTCCAGAGTTTTCCAAACATTGAGCCCCCGTGGGTGGCTTAATGTTGGTCTTTTGGTCGGGTTCCGAACCCCATGAGGTTCGTGCGCCATTTTCTCTAAGGTGGCAGAGATCACTTGGGCTGCTATTTGTCGGTTGATCGATGAGTCTGAAGTTTGCCAGACACCGAGCCCCCATGGGTGGCTTAGTGTTGGTCTTTAGGTCAGGTCCCGAACCCGATGAGGTTCAGGCGTTATTTTCTAAGGTGGCAGAGATCACCTAGACTGTTGTTTGTTGGTTGATTGACGAGCCCAAAGTTTGCCAGACGTCGAGCCCCCATGGGTGGCTTAGTGTTGGTATTTAGGTCGGGTCCCTAACCCCATGAGGTTCGGGTGTTGTTTTCTCTAATGTGGCAGAGATCACCTAGATTGCTATTTGTTGGTTGATCGATGAGTACAAAGTTTTCCAGACGCTGAGCCCTTGTGGGTAGCTCGGTGTTGGTCTTTAGGTCAGGCCCTAAACCCCATGAGGTTCGGGTGGCGTTTTCTCTGAGGTGGCAAAGATCACCTGGACTACTCTTTGTCGATTAATCGACAAGTCCAAAGTTTGCCAAACGCCATGCCCCCGTGGGTGTCTCGGTGTTGGTCTTTAGGTCGGGTCCCGAACCCCATGAGTTTCAGGTGCCATTTTCTCTAAGGTAGCAGAGCGCACCTGGACTATTGTTTGTCGATTGTTCGATGAGTCCGAAGTTTGCTAGATGTCGAGCCCTCGTGGTTGGCCCAGTGTTGGTTTTTTGGTCCGACCGAGGTTGCCTCTTGCGTCTAGTTTGGGTTGCAACTTCTTTGCAAGAGTACCTCAAGTCCTAATACGATTTGCATCGGTGTCTAAGCTAGTACCAGGGAGATCGTTGACATCCGATTGCATCCAACCAGCAAGGCTAGCTAGTGGCATGTCGAACGTTCGAGTCATTCTTCTTTGCACTCGGTCGTACGTTAGGACCCGGGTAGTGCCTGCCATGGCAGGACGCGTTTGACAAGAGCTCGAGCTCGGTCCCGACCAAGGACTTCTTGAATTCGATCTTGTTGAACCAAGACTAGCATCCCCATGAGCCCCCCCGTTGATCGCCCTTCACTCATTTTGAGCAGTTGTGTGCATAATCCTTGAATTGGCACATCCAGCCCTTATGGTTCCAGTCTGACTTATTCAATCGGTCCTGAGACACTATCGTGGAGCATCCCGCGGCCTTCCACATGGGAGGGACTTTTAGTTGAGGGCAACGTATGTGAGGAGGGGAGAATCCACCACTTCCCTGTCGTGGATCTTTCCCAAGATGGTGGGTCCAACCCGTCCTTTTAAAGGCAACTCCTTTCCAAGGTAAGCGATGGACTTTTCTCTCTTCTCAATACCTTTACAATGTGATAGTTCTCCCACTCCCCACCGCCAACACGGATCCATCACTTCGGATATGCCGGCAAGGATTAAAGAGGGTGAACCATTCTCAACCTTGGTGGCGAGTGCCGGTTTGCCTCCGGCTGGTCTCGAGCACCTCCTTCATAACTAGGATATGGAAGACAAAGCCTTGGTCGTAGCTACCAAGGAATAGTAGCGCTCCAAGGTCTCCATCTAGACACTGAAGAAATTGGAGGGAGATGGGACAATACATGCTGGCCTGGAGACGTGAACCTCCCACAAGGAGAGGTGCCCCAATCCTAGTGCCTTTTTGTCGCCTTTTTTGGATGTGCCTTTTTGAAAGGATCGTATGTGAACCTAGAGGGGGGGGGGTGAATAGGTACTACTTCAATATCTTAGTTATTTTTTAATACATGCTTGACACCAAAGGTAAATTCTCTATATATGAAACTAAGGTGAATTTACCTATATGACAATCTAGCCACTAACAACTACGCAAGAACAAGATACAAGTAAAGTATGGTAAAGGATAGAAGTAACTCAAAGTGAAGCACATTGAGACACATGCTATGATTCCCGCGGTGCCTTCCTTTTATGGGAAGTGCGTCTGCGTTGGAGGGGTGGTAGGTACTAAGACCACCATGCCATGAAAGGCCTCACCTTATTCTCCTACGAACCTCGCCACAAGTGGCCTGATTTACTTTTCCACTATCGGTAAACTTTGAGGCAGAAATCGGCGCCTTTACAACAAGCTCGGGGCACACATCCACAAATCAATTAGAGGCTCCCAAATACAAGAGAAGCTGCCACAACACAAAGACAAACTTGTTAAGATGACATCAACACCTAGGGTTTCCCTAGGAAAACCTAGAAGAAAGTCCCTCAAGTGAATGAGGGGAAATTCAAATTGCTTTGGTGAGGATGTAGATCTAGGTCTTCACCTTCAATTCTACAAAGATCAACAACTTTGAGTGGTTGGAGGAGGAGATCTAGCAGTTTTAGTGGCTCGGCATATAAGGTTCTTGAGGTGGGGAACAAGCAGCATCAACTTGGAGAAGAAGGGTCTTTATATAGGGACTGTTCGTCTGCGGTACCAAAGTTCCCGGGTGAGCGCATGGTGGTACCTAAGTTGCCTGAAATTGCCGCGTTTCGAAATGTTAGGCCGCCAACTACCGAGAGGGGCCATTTTGATACAAACTCATCTCACCCTGCCAAATTCAAACATTCCGTGAAACTGCCCCGTGAGGTAGACGGTCAGGACCCTCATGTCGGTCATCTGTCCGTGAGGCGAGCGCCAACGTGGCAAAATCTTAGGCAAATTGAGGAACTAAGTGGATTGGATGTGTTGACCAATTTCACAAATCCATTCCCACCTTTCCCCTAGCACCGGCGGCGTCAGAATCCACCCTCCAGGCAGGACGATTCCTTTGGACATTTGACTTCCGGCGCCAAGTTGCTGCGCCCAGTTGCTGCCCCCAGTCGCTGATCCCGAGCTCCAAAGGCGCATGCCGTAGCCGCTGTTGCGAGGCTCTAGCCCACCTCCGCCACCGACGAGCCGAGCAACTCGGAGGATGGTAGATCCTACTACCAAGGAAGAAGAAGTTCTGGCTACAAGCGGGTGAGCTACCCTTCTCTTTGCTATTCGCACTAATTATAACTGCTAGCTGGCTACTGAACCTAAAATCGTTTCTTAGCCCAACACTGACAAACATATTTTGTCCACCGTTTTCTGTCAAGTGGGATCTCCGCGGACCACCCTTACCTGGTTACAATAGTCCTCTTCAGATACGACTCTAAGGGCAAGTGGTATGGACACCATTGTATCACGATGGAAGAAGCGCCTGCGCAGATCTGCACTATATCTGGTATGGTTGCTGCTCTGTGTAATCATGATGAATTATGGCCAAAGCAGACTGCAAAATTCAGCTTCATGGATGAACGTGGCATCATGGTTCCTCTAACGTGTGACAGTCAGCTAATTGGGTTGATGAAAAGGTATGCTTCGGCTTGCATGTTTGAGCTGAATTGTGATGTACTGGATGTGGAAGCTACTGCAGCTGGGAGTCACCCTTCTATTCTAGGACAGGGTGGTTGCTCGAACCCAATTAGCTCCTGGTAAGCAAAAGTCTCTTGGGGTTCGCATGTTTGTGCTGAATTGTAATTTTTGTTTTATTTACTCTGTAGATATTGGATAGTTATGCAACAGTCTTGTTTTTTTTTGAGGAATTACAGTAGGAGAGTCTCCTACTGCTCTTAAATTAAAAAAAGGATAGAGTTACAACATATGTACAAGGGGTTAGGGTTTCCCAGAACCCAAAAGCAAATAAAATAAGTCTAGACTCTCAACTCTCTTACAAAAGAAATAATCTGATCTTTACTATCAGATTTAAGCCTAACACTTAAAATGTCAATATCAGAAGAAAAGTGAACCAGCCAGCTTTGAATATTAGAATCAATTCCATCAAAGTGCTTTCTGTTCCTTTGCTTCCATATATTCCAAGCACTCAGGATTACACACTCCAGAAAAAGTGGCTTAGACCAGAATTGTTTAGCTGTCTCTAGCCTTGGGCTTAACTCCTTATTCATGTCCCAGGAGATGCCTAACAGGTCCCAGCATTGTACACTGAATGGGCACTGAAAAAACAAGTGATCCCTTGTCTCTCTATTCTGAAGACAAAGAACACAATCCACATTTGCAATTGGACATTGCCTGCGTTGTAGCATATCTCTCGTGTTCAATCTATCCATAACCAGCAGCCAGGCAAAGACTTTGTGCTTCATAAGACACCGTGTCTTCCAAATCTGAGGCAACACTTGAACTGGGACAACTTCTCTGAAGTAAAAGTTATAGTAGTCCTTCGGGTGATAATTGTGACTCCATGTGAAAACCCACTAATCTGGTGTAGACATGTCTCTGTCAAGGTCATTAACACAATCCAACAAGAATCCCAACTCTGTATTAGCTTCCATCGACAGGGGAGTAGCAAAGTGATCCAGAGGGTTTACCGATTCAGTAAATTCAGCGATAGTAATATCCTCGGAGTCAGAGAATGAGAATAATCTTGGGTATCTATTCTGCAAAATATCATCACCAACCCAGAAGTCTTTCCATAATAGAACAGTATCACCAAGGTTCACTTTGCAAGAGGTAATTCCTCTAAAAATGTCAGTTAGACTGCAGATGTCCTTCCACCAAAAGGAGCCACATTTAGCCATTGTATGAGGGAGTCCAGTCGTGTAGTAAGCATGCCACACTAGAAGAACCCAGGGAACATCATGCTTATGATAGAATTTATGAAGAAACTTAATTAGCAGAGCCTGATTCTGAACCTTGAGATTCAAAATCCCCAGGCCTCCCTTTTTCTTTGGCCTACAGACAAGATCCCATGCAGCAAGGGAGTAGGACTTCTCATCTCTGTCCACTGTTTTCCTCCATAAACAGTGTCGTCTAGCTCTATCAATAAACTCAATTAGCTGTAAAGGAATTTTTAGAATACAAAGAGCATAAGTGATCAGAGGAGTAAGAGCAGAATTGATGAATGTGACCCTTCCCCCATAGGTTAACCAAATGGCAGTACTAGTGAGCCGCCTCTCAACTCTGCCCACTAAAGGCATGAGTGCAACCACTGTCGGGCGTGTTGTACCTAGTGGCAAACCTAGATATGTGAAAGGCATTCCTCCAACTTGACAACCCAATGCTGCAGCAAGATCACTAGCTTTACTCTGATTCAAATTAACAGGGATGAGCTGAGACTTATGATAGTTAATTTTCAAACCAGTAGACTGAGCATAAGCATCAAGGATGGCCTTCAAATCCAGTAATTGTTCCATGTCTGCAGGGAGAATAACCAGAGTATCATCAGCGTACTGTACCACAGGGAAATCTTCAGAAGCAGGTTACTCAATTGGTAGGGATAGAAGGCCCTCAGAACATGCAGAATTAATAGCAGCCTGGAGTAATTCAGCACCTGCAACAAAGAGGAGAGGAGAAAGGGGATCACCCTGCCTAACTCCCCTTCTACACTAAAATTCTGTACCAGGCACCCCATTTAGTAAGATAGAAGAGGTGCCAGACTGAAAGATCAGTTCCATCCAGGAGATCCATCTATCATCACATCCCATGTGCTTCAGAATCTGAATAATGGATGAGTGCTCAATGGTGTCAAAAGCCTTGGCAAAATCAAGTTTAATAATTACTATTTCTCTTCCAGAGGCTTTGCACTGATGAAGGTATTCAAATGACCAAGCCAAACAGTCCTGAATATTTCTTCCCTTTATGAAGCCATATTGGTTTCTATGTACCAGTTTTAATATCCACTTCTGAAATCTTTCAGCCAGGATCTTTGTCAAAACCTTTAAGACACAATTCAATAAGGATATGGGCCTATAATCATTTATAGTTTCAGGGGATAGAACCTTGGGAATGAGAGTGATAAAAGAATTATTCAGACACTTCAGACTAATGATGCCTTTCTAGAAATCATTACATAACTTATAGAAATCCTTCTTTATGATATTCCAACAAACTTTCAAAAACAGCCCACTGAAAACCATCTGGCCCAGGTGCTTTGTCTGCAGGGATCATAGCAATAACCTTATCAATCTCCTGAGTGGTGAAAGGTACAGAGATCTATTCTAAACCGTCCACTTTAGTGAACAGAGCATCCAAATCAAAAAGCATATCAGTGGAATGAGAAACACCCATTCTATTTTTGAAGGATGCCAGGAAGGCAGCAGCTTTTTCTGCATGATTGTCAATCTGTCTCCCATCCTCCAAGGTGATAGGTGCTATTGAATTATGTCTATACCTCTCAGTTGCTCGAGCATGAAAGTACTTGGTATTTTCATCACCAAGTTGGGCCCATCTGTAAGTGCATCTCTGTTTCCAATATTTATTTTGATATCCATGTAGCCTGTTGATGTGATTCTTCAGAATAAGCCTAAAGTTTCTCTCCTGAACAAAAAGAGCCCTCTTATCCTCTATGTTATCTAGCTCCAACAACACTTTGTTGCAGTTATCAATCATGAGTTTTAATTTTGAAATGGACTTACTCCACACTTTCAAACATCTCCTCAAATTCTTCATTTTTGCAGAGAGAAGTGATGCACTATTAGATGCTCTAATCGATTTTTGCCAACTAGACTTTACCACATCTAAAAAAACAGGGTGCAAAGGCCAGAAACTCTCAAATCTAAATAGCCTGCTTTTAGGAATTGCTATTTCAATAGTCAACATACAAGGAGCATGATCTGATATTGGTTTTGATAATGGTTGCACCAGTGTGTTTGGAAAAACAGAAGTCCACTCCACTGTTGAGAAAAACCAATCAAGCTGTTCTAGTAACAGATCATTCTCATTCATATTGCTCCATGTAAATTGACGACCTTTCAAGGGGATTTCAATTAAAGATTTTGCACTAATCATCTCATTAAATTACTGCATCTCTGCAATATTGCCACCAGGCTGATTTCTATTTTCCTGGGAACGAATGAAGTTGAAATCTCCCAGAAAAAACTAGAGACTATCAATAGGAATATTCAGAGATGTAAACCAATCTATAAAAGACTGTCTTTCAGGATTCCTACATGGCCCATAAATGTTTGTGAGGGTCCATGAACGATTGAGGTGAGCAGATGAAAATTGAACCGAAATAGCAAACTGCTCCTTATGTACTATGTGCCCCATAAAAACTGAGTTGTTCCAAATGACTATGAGCCCACCTGAAGCTCCAATAGATGGTACAAATTCAAATTTATCAAATCGTCTTGGGCAAAATTGACGAATATAAGAATGATCAAAATGCTCCCGTTTAGTTTCTTGTAGGCAAATAATTGCACAACCCGATTCTTCTATTTTATTTTTAAGTGCTAACCATTTAGCTTCACTATTTAGACCTCTAACGTTCCACGACAAAACAATCCAGAGTCGAGATAACATAGGAACTGAAAGAAAGGACCACAGATTTAATGCCCACTGGGCTTACAGAACAAATCCAAGACATGCATAAAAACTGTATGAGGAAAGAACAAAATCCAGTGAACAAAGCCTCCTGAGTGACCAGGGCAACATTATTAGGAGGGCAAGCAGACATCTAAGCAGCAGATGACTCCTCCACCTCCTCCTGGGCCGAAGCAAGTAAAATATTCTCTGTCAGCTCAACTACAGGAATGCCACACAGCCTTTGCCCAATGTCCTGAATTACTGCAACTGGTATCTCAGGTGGAATGAAATCACTGGACTGTGAATCAACCTGCAGCTGAATATCAGCAGATCCATGTGTCCCAACATTAATCGCAGAGGGTATCTTTCAGGGCTGCACTTTGGATTTCCTTTTCTGTGTATCAGACAAGCTTTTCCCCTTGAAACCCTGGTACCTGGTGGAGCGAGGGCTGCGGCGCACTGGCTGACCAGTGGCAAGCGTGGCAGGATTATTACAATGCCTCTTGCGAGACACCACAACAGCCTCACGGTCACACAAAGCCTGAACCTCATTGTTCTGAACCTGCACACCATCAAAAACTGAAACCCAAAGCACAGACGTCACATCGTTAGACACAACAGTCCTCAACTCAGTTGAAACAACCGTTCCAATCGACCTAATCTGACGATGAAGCAGATTCTGCAGAGAATCCACCAAAGGGGCCAGAAGAAAGATCATAGCGCCAGAACCAATCAGAGCCACATCAGTCTGAACATCATCATCAATTTGATTGAAACTAACATCCGAGAGATCATCAGTCACATTGTTAACAGGAACCATTCCATCCTCAGGCTGCACACCTTGCTCAATTGGAATATGAAACAACTGCTGCAAGACACGCACTGGCACAAGAATCTGATCCTCCTGAGGGAGCTGCAGATTGTTATGCAAATTCAAGAACTGCTGCTGAATGTTATTCTGACCTTATTGTGGATTCAGCCCTTGCATATTCCACTGGTGAATAACAGGCAAAATCGGACCATGAAAAGGATGGGGATCCACATTAGGAGGAGGTGGTGGTTACTCCATGTTCATCTCCACCGATGGTGCTAAACCAATAGCAACCTAAGCACCAAAACCACGCAGAAGGTAGGTGGGAACAGTCCAGGAACTATTAGTACCCCCAACCTGACGAATGATCAGACTACGCGGCACCAAATCCTCATCCATCAGCCACACTCTGGCCAAGACTCTCGACAGATTTCCATTGGGATCATGCCAAAGAACTAGACGTCCAAAACTAGCACATGCAGACCTGATAAAACTCTCAGTACGATAATCCATAGGAAACCCTAGAAACAGGACCCATCTCTCTTGACCCAAAACTGGAGTTCTAAGATTTAAGGCAGCATCATGACGAACGAAAGAGATGTGGGTGTCCTCATCAAGTTCATACCTAGGCCCATATACCATTGCATCTCTAACTATGACTGATTCAAAACGTAACAACCCAATTCCAAAAGAACAGCGAGCACTTCTAATGACAACATGATGATCATATCTGAGCAAACTCACCAAGTCCTCCAGCATCTCAGGTCTAGCCACATCTAGGATAGCCCAGTTTGCCACAGCGATTGCGAAATCACCATGGAATAGGGGAGCTTCAGCCGAAACAGCAAGGTGTGCACGAACCAGACGATCTTCAGAACCATCATCCAGCGTCAGGCCATCAGGAACAAAGCGGAAGGGATTAACTGGAAAATTTGCCATGGTGCCGCCAGGAGGATCTGGTGGAAAAGGATGGAAGGTATGAACAGCAACCCTTAAATCATCTAGGCGCCGTTCCTGGCTAGAGGATAAGTTCTGAGTTTGTTGTTTCGGTCTCCAAACCATAAACGAATTACACCTGAATGCAGGGTGCCCCTCCCTTTTACAGTTGAAGCAACGAATCTTATTGGAGCACTTCAGCCCCCAATGGCCCGCAGTCATACACCTTGGACAAAAGTTCAATGAAACAGGTTTGCGGACGACAGAATTCTCCAAATTATACAACTGCGTTAAAATCTGAACCTTCCCACGAGTTCAGATAATCCAGCTCATGAAAATCAGGACAGTTTTTCTGAACGTGCCTAAGCAATTGACAAAATTTACATCGCATCCCAATAACACATCGAGACCCATTATGATGGCAAAAAAGACCTGGGCCTAGGCAGAGAGGGCACTCAGACTGTGATTGAGAAATGTCAGGCATAAAAGAAAGGCCCACTGCATGCATAATCTCCTCATCTGAATACTTGGCTTGACGTAAATCCCGCATAGCAGCTAACGTAGGAGCTGATCCATCCAAGAAATCTGCAGCAGCAGGATCGGGCTGTTTTGAAGTTTGAAATTTCAAATTTGAACGAGTCCGATCCACCGGAAAAACAAGGCTGCCAAAACTAACTGTCGCCGGCGGTGAACTCACCGACGGCACAGAGCTCAAAGATCTAGAAAGAAAACTCAGATCAGGCTGAAATCAAACAGAAGCCAGAGGATCAACCTTTTGCCTTGGAACATACACTGCTTTAAAATTTCTAACACGACCTTTGGGAACAGACCAACCATCCTTCAAGTCAATAACAGGATCTTTGAAAGAATCATTGAAAAGATGGAAGGAACAATGGAAATCAGGCCAGATACGTGACTCCAGACGATGAATGAAATGCCCAACTGAATTTGATGCCACCGAAAACCGGAATGAATCATTGGTCAATTGCAGCACATTAAAACCAGACAGATCACCACCCAAACAACATTGAAGAGCCAGACCCACTGACTCCACATTCAGCTCGAAAGAGGCAGATCTAAAGAAAACCACAAGGAAAAACTCCTTGGAGGAATAGGAGGGAGAGAAGTGTACCAAGGATTTGAATCGGTGACGCACCTGCGCAGCTAAAGCCTTGCCCGGGGAGAGATCCCAAAGGAGCAGCGCATCCATGGAGATTGATGACCTTCACGTGGGTGGGAGGAGGGTGGGGGAGGGGGAAGAGAGGAGAGCCATCATGCCATCCTATCATACAAGAAGTCTCTTGTCAGTCTTGTTTCTTTGATAGGAAGCGCCGCAAGGTTAAAAACATGACTGTCGGGTCAGTCATTTTGCTGCCCGAAGAAATTAAAAACGAGTGGAAAGATGATGCTAGACACGATTCTGGTGCCCACTGTCCCGGCGATGCAGAGTACGTAAAGCTAAGAAAATTGGCACCGAGGAAGAGGAAGAGGAAGAAGGCAGGAAATGAAGAAGCTAGTGGACGTGAAGGCTTGGTACCCAGGCTACGGAAGAAGGCTGCTGGCAATGAAGATGCATAGTAATGTGTTGAACTTGAACCTATATATGTAATTCGGTTAAATTCTCGAGCTCTGTGTGTGAAACTTTGCTGGACAAAACAATCTACCCATGTTCTCTGAGTAAAATGTACCGTGACTTAGGTTTTGAAAACGCCCGGGTCAGTAGTTGAATCCGAAATTGTGAGTGTGCCACTACTATCTGAAAACACGCAGCACCGGTTCCACGATTGCTGAGGGGAAGGATGTCTCTAAATACGACGGAATATAAGTGGCACAGAAATAAATTATTTAAGCTGCTACACTCCATGAAGCAACAACTTATTTCAGCTGCTGCACACAACGACATGGCAACATAAACAACAATGGCAACCGATAATGCCCAGATGAGGAGGAAATCAGTACCACTTTCTGGCCTAATCTTGACCCCGTCTATCTCACTGCCTCCCTGCTCCTGCATCCCCTGCATCTGGCGAAGCTCATGGATCTCTAGTAACCGAGTGTATGTGCTTCCACTTTGTAAATTGTGGTTGTGTCATTTTCATGCGGCACAATCCACATAGATTACGTTTAAACAAACCACCAATGTCAGAATACCACCATGATCAAACAAAAGGAAGTAATGCAGGGTTAAGACAGATTAACGGGCGACCAATTTTTTCCTCCCAGGACTCTGGACCACTAGTTCAGACTACTAGGTCAACAAATACAACTATTACAACTTAAAAAGGCACGGAGATCAAGCTAAATAGAACTAGTTATCACACATCTCCTTGATCTTCCTAATCTTAGCCTGATGCGCATCTTCCTGCAAGAGCAAGGATCGAATCGTCTGCTCCTTCCTTTTAGCATCTTCCTTGCATAACTTCAATTGTTTCTCTACATTTTTCCTCATGCACTTGTCAATACTCATAGTTGTGAACTGCAGGACTTTGGCCTGGTGAAGATCATTCCTTGCTTGAGTCAGTTCTTGCTCTGCTTTAGCCTTCAAGGCTGGCGCCACGCCCCTCTCCTTCTCGACTTTTCTAACCTTGTCTTGCACCCTCCTGAGATCTCGGTTAAGCTTGGTCGTGTCAACTGGGTCCCATAGCTTCATCTCAACACTGTCAAGAAGTGAGCTGACTACGGATTCTTTCAACTCAATAGTCATATCCCATCGTTTGTCTAGGGTTTTCTGCATCGATTTGGGCCACTCTGGATCTACCCATTTGACAACACCGCAACTTCCGCTTTGCATCATTGCATGATGTCCTTGACACCGTAGAAACCTCCTGCCTGCGTTTCGTCCTTCGAATGCTACAAATTTAGCAGGCACATATCCATGTTTACATAGCAGAGGACTGTCTTCATCCACTAAACCGTGATAGTCAGAGTCATACATCGTCTGGTTGTCCTAACACATCATACGCGCATGAGTAAACAGAGTAGATCTAGCTCAAAAAATAGATAACTAGCCACATATGATAGAGACAGAGATGAGACGACTCACATTGAAATCATCGTCCCTGTCGTCACGACGCGTTTCCTCGCCGTCTCCCCTTGAACCCATGGTCAGAGGGGAGGGGGTGGCTACCGGAGAGGGGATTGGGATGGAGGCACCGTCAGCTTGTGGCTACGGCAGGATGGGAGTGAAGTGGGGAAAGTGGCTTCGAGGGGAAGGAAGAGAAGTACGGGGAGGAAGGAGAAGTAATGGGGACATGACACTAGGATATGGCCCATTGAACTCTCGCGGCCAATCATGCTGCAGAACAGCCTACTCGCGGATCGCTCTCACGAATACCATCCCAATCGTCCAAGCTCCCGATTGAACGGTATGTAACAATCGTCAAGAAGAACAACTATGTTAGGGCGTGCCTTCTAGAAGACTCGGTCTAATGGCCACCCATTGGAGGGCTAAGGTTAGGGCTCTCCTAAGGTTAGGATCCATATGTGGTTTATGAGAAGAACACACATGCAATGACACTGGTGGATCTATGTGTGGTTTGTGAAAAGAACACACATGCAATGACTCTAATTGGGGTTAATGAAAAGAGCAGACATGCAATGACACTAGTGTATCCATGTGTGGTTTGTGAGAAGAACACACATGCAATGACACTGGGTGTTGTTCATGAAAAGAACACACATCCAATGACACTGGTGGATCCTTATGTGGTTTGTCAGAAGAACACACATGCGATGACTCTAGATGTGGTTCATGAGAAGAACAGACATGCAATGACACTGCTGTATCCCTATGTGGTTTGTGAGAAGAACAAACATGCAATGACTCTAGATGTGGTCTATGAGATGAACACACATGCAATGACACTTGTGGATCCATGTGTGGTTTATGAGAGGAACATACATGCAATGACACTGGGTGTGGTTCATGAAAAGAACAGACATGCAATGACACTGGTGGATCCATATGTGGTTTGTGAAAAGAATAGACATGCTATCACACTGGGTGGATCCATGTGTGGTTCATGAAAAGAACAGACATGCAATGACACTAGTGGATCCATGTGTGGTTTGTGTGAAGAACACACATCCAATGACACTGGGTGTGGTTCATGAAAAGAACACACATCCAATGACATTTGTGGATCCCTATGTGGTTTGTGAGAAGAACAGTCATGCGATGACTCTAGATGTGGTTCATGAGAATAACACACATGCAATGATACTGGTGGATCCATGTGTGGTTTGTTTAGAAGAACACACATGCAATGGCTCTAGCTGTGGTTCATAAAAAGAACACACATGCAATGACACTGGTGGATTCATATGTGGTTTATGGAAAGAACACACATGCAATAACTCTAGCTGTGGTTCATGAGAAGAACAGACATGCAATGACACTAGTGTATCCTTATGTGGTTTGTGAGAAGAACAGACATGCGATGACGCTAGGTGTGGTTCATGAGAAGAATAACATGCAATGACACTGGTGTATCCTTATGTGGTTTGTGAGAAGAACACACATGCAATGACACTGTGTGTGGTTCATGAAAAGAACACACATGCAATGACACTGGTGGATCCTTATGTGGTTTGTGAGAAGAACAGACATGCAATGATTCTAGATGTGGTTCATGAGAAGAACACACATGCAATGATACTGGTGTATCCTTATGTGGTTTGTGAGAAGAGCACACATGCAGTGACTCTAGCTGTGGTTCATGAAAAGAACAGGCATGCAATGACACTGGTGGATCCATGTGTGGTTTGTGAGAAGAACACACATGCAATGACACTGGTGGATCCATGTGTGGTTTGTGAGAAGAACACACATGCAATGACACTGGGTGTGGTTCATGAAAAGAACACACATCCAATGACACTGGTGGATCCTTATGTGGTTTATGAAAAGAACAGACATCCAATGACAATGTGCGTGGTTCATGAAAAGAACACACATCCAATGACACTGGTGGATCCGTATGTGGTTTGTGAGAAGAATAGACATGCAATGACTCTATATGTGCTTCATGAGAAGAACAGACATGCAATTACACTGGTGTATCCTTATGTGGTTTGTGAGAAGAACACACATGTGATGACTCTATATGTGGTTCATGAGAAGAACAGACATGCAATGACACTGGTGTATCCCTATGTGGTTTGTGAGAAGAACAGACATGCAATGACTCTAGCTGTGGTTCATGAAAAGAACAGGCATCCAATAACACTGGTGGATCCATGTGTGGTTTGTGAGAAGAACACACATGCAATGACACTGGGTGTGGTTCACGAAAAGAACACACACCCAATGACACTGGTGGATCCTTATGTGGTTTATGAAAAGAACAGACATCCAATGACACTATGTGTGGTTCAGGAAAAGAACACACATCCAATGACACTGGTGGATCCTTATGTGGTTTGTGAGAAGAATAGACATGCAATGACTCTAGATGTGGTTCATGAGAAGAACGGACATGCAATTACACTGGTGCATCCTTATGTGGTTTGTCAGAAGAACACACATGCGATGACTCTAGATGTGGTTCATGAGAAGAACAGACGTGCAATGACACTGGTGTATCCCTATGTGGTTTGTGAGAAGAATAGACATGCAATGACACTGGGTGTGGTTCATGAAACGAATAGACATGCAATGATACCGGTGGATCCATGTGTGGTTTATTTAGAAATAACACACATGCAATGAACACATGCAATGACACTGGTGGATCCATGTGTGGTTTGTTTAGAGGAACAGGCATGCAATGACACTGAGTGTGGTTCATGAAAAGAACAGACATGCAATGACACTGGTGGATCCTTATGTGGTTTGTGGGAAGAACTGACATGCAATCACACTGGGTGGATCCATGTATGGTTCATGAAAAGAACAAACATGCAATGACACTGGTGGATCCATGTGTGGTTTGTGAGAAGAACACACATCCAATGACACTGGGTGTGGTTCATGAAAAGAACACACATCCAATGACACTGGTGGATCCTTATGTGGTTTGTGAGAAGAACAGACATGCAATGACTCTACCTGTGGTTTATGAGAAGAACACACATGCAATGACACTGGTGGATCCATATGTGGTTTGTCAGAAGAACACACATGCGATGACTCTAGATGTGGTTCATGAGAAGAACAGACATGCAATGACACTGGTGTATCCCTATGTGGTTTGTGAGAAGAACAAACATGCAATGACTCTAGATGTGGTCTATGAGACGAACACACATGCAATGACACTTGTGGATCCATGTGTGGTTTATGAGAGGAACATACATGCAATGACACTGGGTGTGGTTCATGAAAAGAACAGACATGCAATGACACTGGTGGATCCATATGTGGTTTGTGAAAAGAACAGACATGCTATCACACTGGGTGGATCCATGTGTGGTTCATGAAAAGAACAGACATGCAATGACACTAGTGGATCCATGCGTGGTTTGTGTGAAGAACACACATCCAATGACACTGGGTGTGGTTCATGAAAAGAACACACATCCAATGACACTGGTGGATCCCTATGTGGTTTGTGAGAAGAACAGTCATGCGATGACTCTTGATGTGGTTCATGAAAAGAACGAACATGCAATGACACTGGTGGATCCACGTGTGGTTTGTTTAGAAGAACACACATGCAATGACTCTAGCTGTGGTTCATGAAAAGAACACACATGCAATGACACTGGTGGATTCATATGTGGTTTGTGGAAAGAACACACATGCAATGACTCTAGCTGTGGTTCATGAGAAGAACAGACATGCAATGACACTGGTGTATCCTTATGTGGTTTGCGAGAAGAACAGACATGCGATGACGCTAGGTGTGGTTCATGAGAAGAATAGACATGCAATGACACTGGTGTATCCTTATGTGGTTTGTGAGAAGAACACACATGCAATGACACTGGGTGTGGTTCATGAAAATAACACACATGCAATGACACTGGTGGATCCTTATGTGGTTTGTGAGAAGAACAGACATGCAATGACTCTAGATGTGGTTCATGAGAAGAACACACATGCAATGATACTGGTGTATCCTTATGTGGTTTGTGAGAAGAGCACACATGCAGTGACTCTAGCTGTGCTTCATGAAAAGAACAGGCATGCAATGACACTGGTGGATCCATGTGTGGTTTGTGAGAAGAACACACATGCAATGACACTGGTGGTTCCATGTGTGGTTTGTGAGAAGAACACACATGCAATGACACTGGGTGTGGTTCATGAAAAGAACACACATCCAATGACACTGGTGGATCCTTATGTGGTTTGTGAGAAGAATGGACATGCAATGACTCTAGATGTGGTTCATGAGAAGAACAGACATGCAATTACACTGGTGCATCCTTATGTGGTTTGTCAGAAGAACACACATGCGATGACTCTAGATGTGGTTCATGAGAAGAACAGACATGCAATGACACTGGTGTATCCCTATGTGGTCTGTGAGAAGAACAGACATGCAATGACACTGGGTGTGGTTCATGAAAAAGAATAGACATGCAATGATACCGGTGGATCCATGTGTGGTTTATTTATAAAGAACACACATGCAATGAACACATGCAATGACACTGTTGGATCCATGTGTGGTTTGTTTAGAGGAACAGACATGCAATGACACTGAGTGTGGTTCATGAAAAGAACAGACATGCAATGACACTGGTGGATCCATGTGTGGTTTGTGAGAAGAACACACATCCAATGACACTAGGTGTGGTTCACGAGAAGAACACACATCCAATGACACTGGTGGATCCTTATGTGGTTTGTGAGAAGAACAGACATCCAATGACACTATGTGCAGTTCATTAAAAGAGCACACATCCAATGACACTGGTGGATCCTTATGTGGTTTGTGAGAAGAACATACATGTAATGACTCTTGTTGTGGTTCATGAAAAGAACAAACATGCAATGACACTGGTGGATCTATATGTGGTTTGTGAAAAGAACAGACATGCAATCACACTAGGTGGATCCATGTGTGGTTTATGAAAAGAACAGACATGCAATGACACTAGTGGATCCTTATGTGGTTTGTGAGAAGAAGAGACATGCAATGACACTGTGTGGTTCCATATGTGGTTTGTGAGAAGAACACACATCCAATTACACTAGGTGTGGTTCATGAGAAGAACACACATCCAATGACACTGGTGGATACTTATGTGGTTTGTGAGAAGAACAGACTTCCATTGACACTGTGTGTGGTTCATGAAAAGAACACACATCCAATGACACTGGTGGATCCTTATGTGGTTTGTGAGAAGAACAGACATGCAATGACTCTAGCTGTGGTTCATGAAAAGAACAGACATGCAATGACACTGGTGGATCCATATGTGGTTTGTGAAAAGAACAGACATGCAATAACACCGGGTGGATCCATGTGTGGTTCATGAAAATAACAGACATGCAATAGCACTGGTGGATCCATGTGTGGTTTGTGAGAAGAACACACATCCAATGACACTAGGTGTGGTTCATGAAAAGAACACACATCCAATGACACTTGTGGATCCTTATGTGGTTTGTGAGAAGAACAGACATGCAATGATTCTATCTGTGGTTCATGAGAAGAACACACATGCAATGACACTGGTGCATCCTTATGTGGTTTGTGAGAAGAACACACATGCAATTACTCTAGCTCTGGTTCATAAAAAGAACAGGCATCCAATGACACTGGTGGATCCATGTGTGGTTTGTGAGACCAACACACATGCAATGACACTGGGTGTGGTTCATGAAAAGAACACACATCCAATGACACTGGTGGATCCTTATGTGGTTTATGAAAAGAATAGACATCCAATGACATTGTGTGTGGTTCATGAAAAGAACACATATCCGATGAGACTGGCGGATCCTTATGTGGTTTGTGAGAAGAACAGACATGCAATGACTCTAGATGTGGTTCATGAGAAGAGCAGACATGCAATTACACTGGTGTATCCTTATGTGGTTTGTGACAAGAACACACATGCGATGACTCTAGATGTGGTTCATGAGAAGAACAGACATGCAATGACACTGGTGTATCCCTATGTGGTTTGTGAGAAGAACAGACATGCAATGACACTGGGTGTGGTTCATGAAAAGAACAGACATGCAATGATACTGGTGGATCCATGTGTGGTTTGTTTAGAAAAAACACACATGCAATGACACTGGTGGATCCATGTGTGGTTTGTTTAGAGGAACAGACATGCAATGACACTAGGTGTGGTTCATGAAAAGAACAGACATGCAATGACACTGGTGGATCCTTATGTGGTTTGTGAGAAGAACTGACATGCAATCACATTGGGTGGATCCATGTGTGGTTCATGAAAAGAACAGACATGCAATGACACTGGTGGATCCATGTGTGGTTTGTGAGAAAAACACACATCCAATGACACTGGGTGTGGTTCATGAAAAGAACACACATCCAATGACACCGGTGGATCCTTTTGTGGTTTGTGAGAAGAACAGACATGCAATGACTCTAGCTGTGGTTCATGAGAAGAACACACATGCAATGACACTGGTGGATCCATATGTGGTTTGTGAGAAGAACAGACATGCAATGACTCTAGCTGTGGTTCATGAAAAGAACACACATGCAATGACACTGGTGGATCCATGTGTGGTTTGTGAGAAGAACACACATCCAATGACACTGGGTGTGGTTCATGAAAAGAACACACATCCAATGAGACTGGTGGATCCTTATGTGGTTTATGAAAAGAACAGACATCCAATGACACTATGTGTGGTTCATGAAAAGAACACACATCCAATGACACTAGTGGATCCTTATGTGGATTGTGAGAAGAACAGACATGCAATGACTCTAGCTGTGGTTAATGAAAAGAACAAACATGCAATGACACTGGTGGATACATATGTGGTTTGTGAAAAGAATAGACATGCAATCACACTTGGTGGATCTATGTGTGGTTCATGAAAAGAATAGATATGCAATGACACTGGTGGATCCATGTGTGGTTTGTGAGAAGAACACACATGCAATGACACTGGGTGTTGTTCATGAAAAGAACACACATCCAATGACACTGGTGGATCCTTATGTGGTTTGTGAGAAGAACAAACATGCAATGACTCTAGCTATGGTTTATGAAAAGAACAGACATGCAATGACACTGGTGGATCCATATGTGGTTTGTGAAAAGAACAGACATGCAATGACACTGGACACTGGGTGTGGTCCATGAAAAGAACACACATCAAATGACACTGGTGGATCCTTATGTGGTTTGTGAGAAGAATAGACATGCGATGACACTGGGTGTGGTTCATGAAAAGAAAAGACATGCAATGATATTGGTGGATCCATGTGTGGTTTGTTTAGAAGAACACACATGCAATGACCACATGCAATGACATTGGTGGATCAACATGTGGTTTATGAAAAGAACACACATGCAATGACACCAGTGGATCCATGTGGTTTATGACAATAACACACATGCAATGAACTTTAGTGGGTCTATGTGGTTTATGAGAAGAACACACATCCAATAAACTCTACTAGTGGATCTATCTTGGCATAATTTGCTGTATGCCACGATGTATTTCATTGTACAAGACACTCGCTTTCCATTTTTATACTACTCAGTTTTGCCCTTGGTTTTTTGATACTACTCAGTTTTGCCCCCCTCTCTCTATCTTTCGTAGAAGCCCAAACCTGTGCTCACTCTGTCTGCTACTCCCCGATTGGTTGTCAAAGTTGTCACGCGGATCGTGCACACCAACCGTTGATTCTGTGTGATCCAACGATGATCGTTGCACACGTCCTGCCCTTCACAGTAAAGCGTGAGACATCATAGACGCCTCCCTCAGCGAGAATTCTACAAGAAGGAACACGATGCCGTCCATGGAAAAAGTCGTCGAGCGGTCATGTCATGTTTAATCATGTCTGAAAAGCCTACTATTACTACTACTACTACTACTACTACTACTACTACTACTACTACGCCACAACACACGCGTCATCGAGTGCACGGTCGTCGATGGACAACTGCAATTTATTGCCACTTGATTTTAATAAGACATATCCCATTTTTTACGTAGCGGCTCTCAATCTCACTTCCAACTAGGCCCCACCGTAAGAAACTTGCACGCGCTAGCCGGAGGCCGAAGAGCTGAGATCGACGAGACCTAACGTCTCTGCCTTCATCGAGTCACTCGCAGTCATCAACACATCCCTCTACCTGATCTAGCACAACCCCACAAATCTCGTCGTACAGCCACCTACCTTTACCTCTACATTTCCACTTTTAACTATCGCCAATTTTAGGGCCGTGTCAAACTTCATACATAGAAATTGTGTATGCGCCCTTTGCATGCGGCTCAATACAGAACTACCATGCATGGCCCGGAAAAAAACGTGACGTACCGTGCGCGTGTCGCGGTGCACGGTGGTGCAACGAAACGTGCCTTGCTTCCATCCACCTTAACTATAGAGTCCCTCTCCACACACCCACTCTCAATCTCGCTCACTCTCCCCACGCAACCCTCTCCACTGTCCCACCACCATCTGCAAACTCCCGAGAATACCCCGTCCGTGCCGCGATGGTAGAGGAGGATACGGTGGCCATCGTCGCCTCCAAGGCCGCCGGCGAGGAGGCCCCCGTCTCCTCGCTGGTCCCCCTCGACGCGTCGAAAGCAGCCGCCGTCCCTGTCTAGGCCCTAGTCGAGCCATCGATCGTAGCCGCCATTCCCGTCCAGGCCCCCGTCCCGCTACCGACGTAGCCGCTGACGAGGCCCCCATCTCCTCACTGGTCCCCCTCGACGTGTTGAAAGCAGCCGCCGTCCCCGTCCAGGCCCCAGTTGAGGCATCAATGGCAGCCGCCGTTCCCGTCCAGGCCCTCGTCCCCGCTACAAACGGAGCCGCCGAAGAGGAGCCCCCCACCGGCGAGGAGGCCCTCGCCGGTCACAAGAAGATCAAGCACTTCATGGGCACCTATGGTCCAGATAAGTACATCGCTCCGCTAAACCCCTACGACACCGACATCGATGACCCATGGTCGGAGGTAACTAGGGTTTGCTCCCTTCCCCTGGTTCTTCTACCGTTCCTATCGTTGGATGCTAGATCTTGGTTTATTGGGATTCGCTTATTCGCATTTCGATTGCTCGATCTTCTTACATCATCTACTCCCCCATTATCCTTTTCTTCCAATAGGTTTCCGGCAACGACGTCTGCAGCGATGACGAGTCCATGCACACCAAGACTCGTCAGGTGCTGAGGAGGCTGCGGGCCGGCCAGTACAACGCCTTCTTCAGGGGCGGCCCCTGGCGCTGCCCCTTCTGCAAGGGGATCGCCTTCTGTTGGGTGACTCTCGCCGACACCGACTTCAACTCCTTACTAAAGCATGCAGAGGCCCAGGGCTCTGGCATCCACAAAGGCGGCGAGCGCGAGACCATGAACATCAACGCTTACATCGCTGAACACCGGGCTCTCAGCATTCACCTCCGAAACCTCTAGTGGGTGGCCATCAAAGAGGGTCGCATGCCTCCAATCAGGCCCAAGGCCCCCAAGATCAAGGGACTGGGCAGCAAGAAGTGGAGGAAGCGCCAGAGGGAGGAGGCAGAGGCGCGAGCGCATGAAGGAGGGGTTGAATGTGTCCTTGAATGTGTCTGCTGCTGTGGCGGCTGCTGCTGCTAAGCAGCTTCTTTTGATTTTCTATATTTTTCTTGCATCCTATTTCTGGCTGAATGCATCGAACCTCGTTAAGCAACCTACTTTCTATCACTATATCATATTTAGCTGCGCACAGCTATATCTACATTTGTTTTGTTTTCTGAATGAATGTATTCTGCCTGGTGTGATTTGCTGCTCTAGATTTGCTACCTGATCGGAGGCAAAAAGAGGTCTAAAAGGGAATGAATTATCGAAGAGAGAATCTTCTCTAGATTTGCTACCAATTTGGGCAAAATGAAACATATCTGTTTAGCGAGAGAGGAAAAGGGTACTCTTTCAAACTGCCAGTTAACAAGCTACCATCTTGACGTCTCCCTCTACAAGAAGGAACACGATACCGTCCATAGAAAAAGTCGTCGAGTGGTCATGTCACGTTTAATCTAGTCTGCAAAGGCTACTACTGCTACTACAACACATGCACATGGAAGCGGGGTCATCGAGTGCACGGTTGTTGACGGGACACTGCAATTTATTGCCACTTGATTTTAATAAGACATATCCTATTTTTATGCAGCACTCTCAATCTCACTTCCAACTAGGCCCTATCTCTAGTAACTTCCATGAGTCAAGGGCCCCCCTCGAGTAGATCTAACATTGCTAGAAATTGGTTCCGTGCCACTTGCATGCAGTGGAATGAAGGTCTGCCATGAGCGTGTTTTCGATGCAGCTCTAAAGTGGAGATCGTGGCTGTTTCAAAAAAAGGGAACCCAAAAAAAAGGTCGAGATCATGGTACGAGTCCACTCGAGGACTACGAACGGTCCGGTGTTTATAAACCCGCTTGACCTTCTTGTTCCATGTGCTCGTGTCATTTTCCCCCAGTCTGTCTAGTCCCAAGACCCCAATCTGCACCTACCGCACGTGCCGAAGCTCCCTCGCTTGCACTACCTCCTTCCCTAGGTGCGCCATGAAGCGTACGCGTAGAGACGAGCCGGAGCTGAAGCCAGTTGAAGGCGCAACAGCAGATGGCTCGGTCGTCGCCAAGCAGGCGGAGGCGTCTTCTCCAAGCACGAACGCCTCTCGTCGCCGCGCCATCGAGGGTTCGAGCTCATCCGTCCAGCCAGTAGCCGTCGCCGTCGAGCAGTAGGTGGCCGACAACGTCGGGGTGCTAGCGGTAGATCTGGATGGGGGGCAGGCGGCAGGCGGCAGGCGGAGGAAATCCGGTACTCTACATCAACAACCCCATCGCCATCCAAAAAATCTTCGACGCAATCACGAAGAATAATGAGTTCGAGGAGGAGGTCCTTGATGAGGAGTCCGAGGTACTACATTGCTATCTTCTCTAGTCACAGCCGCAGATTTCACTGTTCATACATAGGATTTGCTCAATCGTGTCCAGATTCTTTTGCTCTTGAAGTAGGGTAGTATATATTTGGTTCGATCGGTCGATTGATGCATCTTCCATCTAGTCACAAAACCCCAATCCGTCTAGTCACAAAACCTCAATCTGCTCATCTGCCATCTAGTTAAGTTTGCTAGTTGAGTGTTGATTTTGATACACAACATGCCTATAACATTACATTTCTATTCCTTACTGAGCCCAATGTTTCAATTTTTCCCCAAAATAGTGCAAGGGCATCTAATGGTGTCGTTTTCTTAGGGATGGTTAGTGAACCTGAGGCAGCAATGCACATAAACAATATAGGTTATGTTGTTGGTATTTTGGTTCTCCGACTCCATCTCTGAATAAAATGAGGCCCTAATTTTTTTCTCATATGGAACCTATATATATAACCTTTGTATTGTTTCTAATCTATGAATGCGTCGTATGATGCATATGTATATCCCCGAATATTGTTTTATACGATTACATTTCAATTTCTTATTATGGCCAATGATTCAAATTTACCCCAAAGAGAGGCAGACACATTGGTGTCAGATTTTTTCAGGGATGAGTTAGCGAACCTGGGGCCATGTACAAGATCAATATAAGCTGTGCAATTGTTACTTGGTTCGCTTACGCCATCCCTGAAGAAACTTATGAGGCCGCAATCTTTATTCTACATTCATAAAACTATGATATTTGAATTATCTATTCCATGCATTCATAGTGTATAAGAATTACATTTCAGTTAGTCACCGAGGCTGATGATTGAAATTTGCCCCAAAAGAGTTCAAGAGGAGACACATATGATGGTGCCGTGTTTTAGGGATTGGTTGGTGAACCTGAGGCAGCAATGCACACAAACAATATAGGTTGTGCTGTTGGTACTTTGGTTCGCCAACTCCATCTCTGAAACAAATTATGAGGCCCTAGATTTATTCTCATATGGAACTACATATATGATCCTTGAATTGTTTCTGGTCTTTTAATGATTGGTATGATGCATATGTATATGAATGGTTTTGATCATAAGTATTTTTAACATGTACTTGAAGATTAATTGTTTGGTTTTTTATTTATAATTACAATATTTAGGCCTGTTTTGTACCTGACTATGTATATCCCTGAATATTGTTTTGTACGATTACATTTCAATTTCTTATTGTGGCCAATGATTCAAATTTGTCCCAAAAGAGAGGCAGACACATTGGTGTCATATTTTTTTAGTGATAAGTTAGTGAACCTGGGGCGATGTACAAGAACAATATATATTGTGCAATTATTACTTGATTCACTCACGCCGTCCCTGAAGAACTTATGAGGCCGCAATCTTTATTCTACATACACTCTTATGCAACTATTTGTCATTGTGTTGAGATGAAATGATATATGAACCGATCAAACTATTCCTGAGATGCTTTAACTTTGATATCCACGGATATATTGTCTTACATATACATGTTGTCAATTCTTGAGTTGTAATACAATTCAATCATATGTATGAGTTCTAAGTTATGTTCTTAAAAATCAACAGGATGATGATGATGAATTGGATGATAGCAAGGTATTCAGGGACAACAAGAGCCGCTACGTGCTGAGGCGGTTACGGTGTGGGCTAATCCGTTTCCACCGTATAGGGAGACTGTTTTGCCCATTCTGTGGCAGCGCAATCAACGTGGACCTCGACAGCATGATCCAACGTTGGCAAAGACGGAGGAAGAAGACATAGGCCGATTACCTTGACATGACATGTAGCCTTTGGCAAATTCCTCCGGGAGTACGACAGGACTGACCTGTATCCCATCGACTAGGCTGTCCCTGCCTCCTGCTGATATGCCCCTGCCCTGCTAGGCGTCTCCGTGTCCCGGCCTCCTGCTGTCGCCCCTACTTTTATTTTGTTTTAGTTAATTATTACCTATGTGTGGCATGTAAGACAATATATTCGTGGCGTCTCTGGTGAACCTTCTATTTTAATCTACTCCTTTATATGGAGTGCCTTAAAATTTCTAGTGTTCAATTATATTACTGATCATGCTCATGCACACTACAAAATATTTCTAGTGCTCGATTATATTATAATTGTCAAGGAATACATCAACAAGTTAAATTGGTCAAAATTTTGTATTGAAGTAACTAAATGATCTCACATCGGCGGTGGATGTTGGCAGAAGCCGAAGACCTTGGAGCGGCATGCAGTCTTCAGCAAATTCCTTACAGGTTCAACAACGAGTTGCCGCCGCCCAGCTCCGAATTCGCTTACAGGTCCAACATGGCAGAACTTGAGCTACCACAGAGACCTCAACAGAGGTGGCAGAATTGGTGCGGGTGCAACCACGGCGACGACGAGCTCGGATTCTAGAGGAGGAAAAAAGAACCGAGCATGGTCGACACGGTGACAGATCTCATCAGGAACCAATTCTCATCCCCGCACCGTTCCATGGATGCGTCCATGGTGAGGGCGAGCTCCGACTCGGGATGGGGAGGAGAGCGGGGCCGAGCAGATTTGTCGCGTCCCAGCTCTGCGCCATGGCCGCGACCACAGATTGCCGCTCCGGGGAAGAAGAAGATGCGTAATGGATGTAGGCGCCAACGCTGCAAGCCTACAGGGAGGAAAGCTAGGCTGAGCAGGTTCGTCCACGTCCTAGCTCCGCTCCATGGCTGCGACGCCCCATAGATTGCCGCTCCGGAGAAGAAGAAGACGCGTAATGGATGTAGGCACCAACGCTGCAAGCCTAATTGACACCTAAGCGACGAGAGCGACATAACGGCGAGAACTGACGGGGGGCCCAACTTGACGGCCGTTAGCCTAATATTTTGTATTGAAACATAAAGTTGAATTCGTGCTGAAAAAGACCCTCTGAGTATTTGGCACACCAACTGTAGTCACCGCGACTGATTTCAGGGAACTTGGGTACCGCGTTGCCTGGGCGCCCCAACTTTCGGGCCGCAAAATGATATTCTCCTTTATATAGGGTGTAGCATCCCAATTGTCTAACAATTGCAATGCTACTAGCCTAGTCTATATAGATGCTACCTTCCTACATATATTTGTTGCATCATAATTATATCATGCTCATGTCATCATGCCACCTTGCATTTGAGCATCATATAAAACCATTTTCATTTGGTTCTTATCTCATATGCATTATTAATTGTATTTGTCTCTTGATATATTGTATTTGGCTTTTGATATATGTTAAATGCCCAAGTTGAGTTGAGGGCATATCTTTTGCTTTCCCTTCCATCTACTGACTTGACATACAGCTCTCCTTTGATATCATCTATTTTTCCACCATATACATGTATGTGGCCTTTTGTTGTTAGTATTTTAAAACCAAGCCACATATATTTGTATGGATCCAATTCTACCTATCTCTTACACTCATACATATGTGATATGTTTAACCATCTTAATACTTCATGCATGCATAGATGTAATTTTGCATGTTTCATGCAAATAAAACCCTCCACCTTCCCTTTTACCTCAATCTTTTATTTTGGGTGTGGTGTCCATTCTACCTTGCCTTTCCATCTCCTTCTATTCAATTCTAGTGCTTGCCTCTCTCAAATATTCATTTGTGCATGTGGCATACCTTGTATTCAAATCTAGTTCTACATGCAATATTAGCCTCTAATCACATGTGATATCAATGCCACTAGTGACCTCTCTGTTATTCAAATTCTTTTGCACTTGTTTGTTTGTTCAATTTTTTGATCAAATCCTATATCTACACTCCATTTACCAAGTTTTCCTAGCTAATCTAGCTATCTAAATAAAGACTCCATCTCTAATATATATTTATTTTTGTCTCTTGATCTCCGCTTAAATCTTTGATACTAAATCTGTCTAAAGGTTTGTCTAAAACTAGTCCCATCTAGTCTAGTTTGGACTATATAAAAACTCCAATCCCCTTCTTTTTCCCAAATCCTAGTCACGTGCACATACGCTCACATACCTGGAAACCCTAGTCGTGGCCAGATTGTGTTGTCCATGTGTGTGTGCACATATGCTCCTTCTCTATCTCTTCCTTTCTTTTCCAACCTTCCTGAAGCAATTCGATCAAGCCAGCTAGCTAGCATCTCTCGCCACCACCCAGCCGAAAGCCCCAGCCTGAACCCCTAGCAGCACCCGACAACAACCTTCCTAACCCTCCCTGTACCGGCACGGATTCTCCCTGGCTCGATCGCACCAGCTAGAAACCGACTCCTCGTTGTCCTGTTTATCTTCCCGACTCCTCTCATGTGGCCAGCCAAGCAAGGCCAGGCTCACGCCTCACGCCTCCCTCCCTTCTCTCCCTGCGCCTGGGTTCCACAACAGCCCATCGACACCCCACGTTGTCGCCATGCTCGCCCCCTCCTCCCGGTTTAAAGCAGCAGGTAGCGTGTCCTCCCTGATCCATCCTTTCAACCTCTCCATCCTGCAGGTCGAGATCCATCGCCTCTCTTTCTCCTTCCCAACCGAGCCATGTCGCTGTCCACCGGTCCATCGACGCTGCTCTACATCACGCGCAAGGGGAACAACCTGGGTTAGCTCCAGCACGCGCACGCCGTCCCTGTGCACCGCTGCCATGTCCTCCTCCGTGCTAGGTTTGCCTCCGCTTGACGCTGCCGCGAACGCCCGTCACCGCGCCGTGAACACCACCGAGGCTTCGCCGTCCTCGTACAAGCCAGCAAGCGCAGCTCGATCATGAGCACGCTGGTGAGCCCCTTCTTCCATCCCCGCTTTTCTCTGCTACTCCATGCACCCATATCCCCCTCGCTTCGCCCCTCGGCAGCAGCAGCCAAGCCGCTCACCGCGTCGGCGCATGCCGCGCCCAGCCTGTCACCACGCGCGACAGCAACAGCCCCGAGAACACCTCTTTTTTCGCCTTGCCCTGTCCGCTGCAGTCCTCCTTAGCAAAATCCCCAAACACCAAAGTTGTACCCCGATTCACCCTCTACAACTTTACTTTTTACGGCAGGGAGAAATTCGCCGCTGTCCGGTCGCAATCGTCATCGCAACCCAGTCCGATCTCAGCCGTTTTCTGGAACTGTCCATCAGTTTTAAACCGTAGAGACACCTCTGATCATCATGTTTTTACCATCGATACGGTCCACCCCCGCCGAAACACCAAACACAAACTCTGTAGAGAGAAGTGAGATCTACACTTTTTGTTTTTACATCATCTTCAAATTCCCAACGTATCGCTCGACATCGTCCTCCGAAATCAAGATCAGCTAACCTTTTCCGCGTGTAAAAAATTTCTGTTCTGTCAGTCATCGATGACGCTTTTGCTCGCAGCCCCCTGGAGTTTTCAAAATTTCACCCCGCTGTCCTCGGCTCGCCCACGTGTCGCGCCCGGGCTGGGCGCGCACGCAGGTGGCCCCGCTCCTGACCCTGGCCCGCATGTCGGTCACTGTGGGTAAGTCTGAGCCGGTGACAAAAGTTCCAGATCCTTTTTTCTTTAATAAAAAATAATTCGTGGAAATGCTTAATATGTTTTAATATCCAGAAATTAATAACTTTTAATTGGTAAATCCAAATAATACAAATGATATATGTTTTTGAATCAGAAAAATGTGAGGATTTCAAATATGCCATTCAAAATAATGTTTGAAAACTTTAAATTTTCGAGATGATTAAAATTACAATAAAATGCCCTTTTTCTTAATTAATTAATAACTTTAGTTTTATAACTCCAATTTTGGCAAATAATATGTCTAAATAGATCAGCGCGACGGGCCCGTTCTAACTATGCATTCCTTGTTCTGATTTGAAGCATGCATCATATCATTATTAAAAATCTGAACTGTTTATGGCAATAAAACTTGACTAAACAAATAATGAAATGCTTTATTCTTGTACCCCACATCTCATCCATGCCATGCTACTTTATTTCCATGCAATTTGTGCATCATTCATCATGGCATGATTGTTTGCTTGTCGCATTTTAATTATATGCTTGTGCACTCTATTTATGTTGGCCCTTGTTTGTTTGGTTCTTCTTCGAATAGACGCTGAGCAGGGGATATATCAGGAATCTCAGGAGCACTACCCAGATCCGTCCCTCGCTTCAACTGAGCTGCCAGGCAAGCACTACCACATGCTTGCATACATATAGTACCTATCGCCTCTATCTTATTCTTGCATCATTGAGTCGCGATTGCATTAAACTGAATCCCAAGTACTGCATAGCCTTTACTTTTAAACCCCACCGAAGCTTGTTCCTCCATCCCATGAGCCATTACTACAGGAGTTGTTTGAGCCATGCGGCTCGTAGAACAGCATGTGTAGGGTTTGTGAGAGTCTAATGGATAACGAGGTACCTAAACAACTTAATCTGAGTAGTAATGGGATAACTAATGAAAGTGGCACCGGTGAGCAATATCTGCTATTTGGTTCTTCATGCTCACTTGTGTCCCGTAGGACCCCGAGTACTTGATTCCTGTTTCTTGACTATTCGCACTATCCACATCCGGGAGGCCTTATGGACCCCCCCTGAGCCAGAGCTTGATTCTTTCTTATTTCTTGGGGCCACAAAGTAGTTTGGGGCTTTATTACTATCCTGTACTTATGCCATGCTTTACTGCTTTATTTAAGATTGTGCGAGGAGCACCTGTACTGTTTTGGATGCGGAGTGTTTTCGCGGTATCGACAAGCCCAGTCACACTTTCGGGTTCCCAGTCGTTTACAGCCATTGACGCAAACCTTGGGTCCGTCTCGGAGCCGGCCAACTTCGTTGCGGGTAGCTTAATGGGGTGGCCCCATGAAACATTTGTGAATCCTGTGATCGCTTTGTCGTGAATGCCTCATTGGGTTTTGATTTGGTTTTTCCGAGGTTGATCGAGTGTGTGTTGCTATTTGTGCACCCCTGCAGGGTAAATCTTTCTGAAAGCCGTGTCCGCGGTTATGGACGACTTGGAGCACAGTTTCTCGATCATAGACAAGTATAACTAAAGTACCGCTTTTAATTTGACTAAGTACCTGACTAGTAAATAGTGCAACACTCATGGAATGGTTGATAAAACTGCCAACGGATGGGAAGGGTTGTTCGTCCGCTTCCTCGTTGGTAAGCGAGGAGGAGGATGGATCTATTAATATTACTGTTATAACTGTTCTTAATTAACGGACATCCGTCTATCTTTGGTTAGGCGGATGGTTAGCGAGTATCTATAGAATTGTTAGGTGTTATCTTTTGCTGCAATTGCGTCACCCCAGGTTGTGTCCCCTTTAGAGGCATAAAGACTTGCTGAGTACCCTTAGGGTCTCACACGATAAATTGTTTGATTCAGATGAACAGGTATACTCGCAAGATGGATACTGGGTGGAGGAGACGGACGATGTTGGCAACGATCACTCGATGTAGAGATTCCGAGAACAGGGATCCGTGAGATCTGTGGGCGGGATGTGTTTATTTATGGGGCATCTTATGCCGATTTGCTTCTTATCCGTACTCGGATCTTGTTTTCCGCTTCCGCCTGATACTCTGATGTTTGATGTATGAGGAGATATCCTAAACTATTATATCTATCTAGGATATTTGGATCTTGTCGTATGGCGTTGCAATATTTCTATTTCTTTTAGATGGAATGGCTCTGAGGACTGTTGTATGTGGCTTGCATACATACTCATTTGTGTATGTAGTTGATCCCTTCGCCTGCCGATTACGCCGCTCGTTCTTGTCCCGATGTTTGGAAATGGTTAGGACGGCCAAAAGGTCTACCTGTGAGTGGCATTTGGCCCCACCGTACTATTTTAACTATTTCCGCTCATCTAGGCTTGTAACTAAGAGCGTAATTCACCGAGATAGTTACAATTGGTATCAGAGCCATTCCGCCCTTCAGGGTCTCAGCCAAATGGTCGTTGTCAGTCTAGCAAATATTTTGGTAGTTATGTATACTAGGGAAAAACAAAACGTGAGAGTAGGACTGCTTCCATTTTTCTTCTTACCCACCCACCCACCCTTTTCTGGTAAGGAAGTGTAACATTTTCAATCCTCTTCTAAAAATTCAAACTAGGATTCACGTGTTCGGGGTTTCCGTAGTACCATAGAAAGTATGTGTGTGTGTGTGTGTGTGTGTGTGTAATTCCTTGTCTATCTGTTGCATCCAATGTGTTATCACTATCTGCCTTTTGGTTATCAACTGTGGGTACATTCCATACTGACAGGCTTTTGTAAACCGACGTGATCTATCCGACTCCTTGTTAACCGGTGCCATCTTGTTAAGGGTGTTCTTCCTTCCAACATGCTTTCACAGAATGTGGAGTTGCTAATCTCTATTTGATAAGTGGTTTTGCGCATCTATTGGTATTTTAATGCCGAGAAATGCGGAAATTTTTTCTTTGATACATTTGTGTTTCCACACTCGTCTTCAGTCGTGTGTGAAACATTATCTATCTTCCTTTTATCGGCATGTTCATGCTAACTCATTCTTTTGTCACCGGCGCTTAATCCGGGAGTTTTACTTCATCTTCAAATTCCCTTGGGCTAATTACATAACAAGTGTCGATCCGATGCTGGTGATTGTAATTTGGTTCTCGGCATAGCTATATGACACTTATCATGAGTGGAATATGGAAAAATGCTATCAACACTATCCTCCAAATGGTGGCGGATATCTCCTGTGATTTTGAGTTATACCGGGATCATATCTTTGTCATATTCAAGTATCTTTGTCAATCCGGAGATTTTCTTAAGGCCCTACAGTGGTCTATCACCTGTTCATCATGCGACACATCTTTTTGAACTCCATATCTGCAAAATTCTCTTTGATACGAGGGAATTGCATTCATCTCTGATAGCTTTGCTTAAGGTATGAGCTATCATCTTTTCTTTATCCAAGATCTCTTTATCTTTGTAACCGGTGATCCGATCGACAATGTGAACCAGGTGGCATTTCCTGTTCTCTTCCGAAGGACCAGATAATCTATTCTGCCAGTGCATCTTTCCAACATGAATCCTTACTCGTAACGTTGATCTTTCAAAGAGCGTTGAGCTCAGAAAGTGTTTCGAGCATTTGTGCGTTTCTCCTGCTTCTTGAACTTGATATTCTTGGAATATCTTTGTAATCTGTGGTGGTATATCTTGATGATATGCTTGCCTATTCTATGTCAATGGAAGAACATGGAAGGTCATCTATGTCTCTTTCTCTCAAGCTTCGCGAACACTGCCGTGTGCAAAGTTCCCAAAGCGGAAACTCGGACATTTTGAAGTCACCTATCTCGGCCACGTCCTTCTGCTAAATAGATTGCTTCAATTCTGGAATCAGCAAGTCCATTGTTAAGTCCATCCTCCACCTTCAATCAAACCCGAAGTTTTTCCTTGTTGGAGAGTTATCATCGTCATCCCGCGAAAGATTTCCTCAAGACTGCTAAATCTCTCTCAATCATTTCAATAAGAACATGGAGTTTCTTTTCACCTCTGTCTCGTTAAGTAATCTCTTGAAACCCTCTCGCGCTATCGTCTATGCTCAATCCACCGGAGGCCATGAAGACCTTCCAGATCTTGTATTCCTTCTGTTCAAGTTGGTGCTATCTTTTCTGTAGCTGTTGAATCTTGCAGTTGTTCTCCGTAATCTTCCTCATATTTTTTGGTGGCTTGGTAATTCTAACATGACAACAACATCATCATCCTTATCTATCTTTGAATCCGGCGAATCGTTTGCATCTATCCTCGTTTTCTAACGGAGTTCCATGAGTTATTGTCAAATACCTTCAGTCTGTTTCGGTAGTTGGGTTGCATGGTTTTCTTATTCATGTGCGGAGTAATGCTTTGAGTGCGAGATGGAGTAGCTACCATACCACTACTCTTATCATTCGCTCTTGTACATTGAATTGGTGAATTAATGTGATTTCACTCATTCCACGGAAGTTAGAAGTGGCCTTTATCCCTCGATATTTTTACTTCCGTCCTTGTTTTTCCGGAGTGCTCTCTCGAAGAAAGTAATCAATAATCTCTTGTCGGCGGTCTCGCCTATTTCAAGATGGAGCAAAATCTTCATTGATCTGGTGGAAACTAATGCAAAATCTTTTCTGTCCTATTCATTCTGCCGGTGCTCGACATCCTCACACAAGATGGATGGAAGATATCTCTGACTTCATCTATCAAATCCTTTTTCTCTGGGTAAAGCCAATTATGGTTGATGCCATTAATCGCAAATCTATTCCACATTCCAGTTCTTCTAAGGATTCTACCATAAGCTAGCATTCCCCTCTTTCTCTTGAAGATATATTCGCGCATCTCAATCGCGTGATCCTTTGGTTCTTATCGGCGCAAGAAGAATATAATCCGATAATCTCCATACCCAAATCCTTCCGTTGTTATCAAGGAACTCTATTGTTTGAAGGCAATATTGTGTCCGAACTTCTTTTCTCAAATCTGAGGGAAGAAACAATGCTATTGTCATAGTGGCTCATAACCTCTCCAATCTAGCTCTTTTCTTCCGGCAAGACAAAGATTCATCCTCTCTCGTATCGGTAAATCTTTAATCTTAATGGTGTGTCATTTCTTCTCCCTGATACTTCGTCCTTTCTATTCCGTTCACAAGTGTTCCTATTCTTTTAACATGTTTCTCGAGAAACCGGAGCCATGTTCATCCTATCCTTCTTGTCTTATGACAATCCTTCAATTTTTCTAACCATTTGTTTCTTGAAGCAAACGCAGACTCGCAACAAGTCTAGCAAGTGTTTGCAAGGTGTAGTGGTCGCACCATTCCGTTGTTCATCAACTTGGGAACGTGAGGGTCACCTTCGTTCCGAACACCCGTCTCTCCTTGTGTTGTCTTCTTTTTCCTAGGAATCTCGGGGCAAGATTCTTGTTTAGTGGAGGAGAGTTGTAGCATCCCAATTGTCCAACAATTGCAATGCTACTAGCCTAGTCTATATAGATGCTACCTTCCTACATATATTTGTTGCATCATAATTATATCATGGTCATGTCATCATACCACCTTGCATTTGAGCATCATATAAAACCCTTTTCATTTGGTTCTTATCTCATATGCATTATTAATTGTATTTGTCTCTTGATATATTGTATTTGGCTTTTGATATATGTTAAATGCCCAAGTTGAGTTGAGGGCATATCTTTTACTTCCCCTTCCATCTACTGACTTGACATACACCTCTCCTTTGATATCATCTATTTTTCCACCATATACATGTATGTGGCCTTTTGTTGTTAGTATTTTAAAACCAAACCACATATATTTGTATGGATCCAATTCTACCTATCTCTTACACTCATACATATGTGATATGTTTAACCATCTTAATACTTCATGCATGCATAGATGTAATCTTGCATGTTTAATGCAAATAAAACCCTCCACCTTCCCTTTTACCTCAATCTTTTATTTTGGGTGTGGTGTCCATTCTACCTTGCCTTTCCATCTCCTTCTATTCAATTCTAGTGCTTGCCTCTCTCAAATATTCATTTGTGCATGTGGCATACCTTGTATTCAAATCTAGTTCTACATGCAATATTAGCCTCTAATCACATGTGATATCAATGCCACTAGTGACCTCTCTGTTATTCAAATTCTTTTGCACTTGTTTGTTTGTTCAAATTTTTGATCAAATCCTATATGTACACTCCATTTACCAAGTTTTCCTAGCTAATCTAGCTATCTAAATAAAGACTCCATCTCTAATATATATTTATTTTTGTCTCTTGATCTCCGCTTAAATCTTTGACACTAAATCTTTCTAAAGGTTTGTCTAAAACTAGTCCCATCTAGTCTAGTTTGGACTATATAAAAACTTCAATGCCCTTCTTTTTCCCAAATCCTAGTCACGTGCACATACGCTCACATACCTGGAAACCCTAGTCGTGGCCAGATTGTGGTGTCCATGTGTGTGTGCACATATGCTCCTTCTCTATCTCTTCCTTTCTTTTCCAACCTGCCTGAAGCAATTCGATCAAGCCAGCTAGCTAGCATCTCTCGCCACCACCCAGCCGAAAGCCCTAGCCTGAACCCCTAGCAGCACCCGACAACAACCTTCCTAACCCTCCCTGTACCGGCGCAGATTCTCCCTGGCTCGATCGCACCAGCTGGAAACCGACTCCTCGCTATCCTGTTTATCTTCCCGACTCCTCTCACATGGCCAGCCAAGCAAGGCCAGGCTCACGCCTCACGCCTCCCTCCCTTCTCTCCCTGCGCCTGGGTTCCACAATAGCCCATCGACACCCCACATTGTCGCCATGCTCGCCCCCTCCTCCTGGTTTAAAGCAGCAAGTAGCGTGTCCTCCCTGATCCATCCTTTCAACCTCTCCATCCTGCAGGTCGAGATCCATCGCGTCTCTTTCTCCTTCCCAACCGAGCCATGTCGCTGTCCACCGGTCCGTCGACGCCGCTCTACATCACGCGCAAGGGGAACGGCCTGGGTCAGCTCCAGCACGCGCACGCCGTCCCTGTGCACCGCTGCCATGTCCTCCTCCGTGCTGGGTTCGCCTCCGCTTGACGCCGCCGCGAACGCCCGTCACCGCGCCGTGAACACCACCGAGGCCTCGCCGTCCTCGTCCACGCCAGCAAGCGCAGCTCGATCATGAGCACGCTGGTGAGCCCCTTCTTCCATCCCCGCTTTTCTCTGCTACTCCATGCACCCATATCCCCCTCGCTTCGCCCTTCGGCAGCAACAGCCAAGCCGCTCACCGCGACGGCGCATGCCGCGCCCAGCCTGTCACCACGCGCGACAACAACAGCCCCGAGAACACCTCTGTTTTCGCCTTGCCCCGTCCGCTGCAGTCCTCCTTAGCAAAATCTCCAAACACCAAAGTTGTAGCCCGATTCACCCTCTCCAACTTTCCTTTTTACGCCAGGGAGAAATTCTCCGCAGTTTGGTCGCAATCGTCATCGCAACCCAGTCCAATCTCAGCCGTTTTCTGGAACTGTCCGTCAGTTTTAAACCGTAGAGACACCTCTGTTCATTATGTTTTTACCGTCGATACGGTCCACCCCTGCCGAAACACCAAACATGAACTTTGTAGAGCGAAGTGAGATCTACACTTTTCGTTTTTAGATCATCTTCAAATTCCCAACGTATCGCTCAACATCGTCCTCCGAAATCAAGATCAGCTAACCTTTTCCGCGTGTAAAAAATTTCTGTTATGTCAGTCATCGATGACGCTTTTGCTCGCAGCCCCTGGAGTTTCCAAAATTTCACCTCGCCGTCCTCGGCTCGCCCACGTGTCGCGTCCGGGTTGGGCGCGCACGCAGGTGGCCCCGCTCCTGAACCTGGCCTGCATGTCGGTCACTGTGGGTAAGTCTGAGCCGGTGACAAAAGTTCCAGATCCTTTTTCCTTTAATAACAAATAATTCCTGGAAATGCTTAATATGTTTTAATATCCAGAAATTAATAACTTTTAATTGGTAAATCCAAATAATACAAATGATATATGTTTTTGAATCAGAAAAATGTGAGGATTTCAAATATGCCATTCAAAATAATGTTTGAGCACTTTAAATTTTCGAGATGATTAAAATTACAATAAAATGCCATTTTTCTTAATTAATTAATAACTTTAGTTTTATAACTCCAATTTTGGCAAATAATATGTCTAAATCGATTAGCGCAACGGGCCCGTTCTAACTATGCAGTCCTTGTTCTGATTTGAAGCATGAATCATGTCATTATTAAAAATCTGAACTGTTTATGGCAATAAAACTTGACTAAACAAATAATGAAATGCTTTATTCTTGTATCCCACATCTCACCCATGCCATGCTACTTTATTGCCATGCAATTTGTGCATCATTTATCATGGCATGATTGTTTGCTTGTCGCATTTTAATTATATGCTTGTGCACTCTATTTATGTTGGCCCTTGTTTGTTTGGTTCTTCTTCGAATAGACGCTGAGCAGGGGATATATCAGGAATCCCAGGAGCACTACCCAGATCCGTCCCTCGCTTCAACTGAGCTGCCAGGCAAGCACTACCACATGCTTGCATACATATAGTACCTATCGCCTCTATCTTATTCTTGCATCATTGAGTCGCGATTGCATTAAACTGAATCCCAAGTACTGCATAGCCTTTACTTTTAAACCCCACCGAAGCTTGTTCTTTCATCCCATGAGCCATTACTACAGGAGTTGTTTGAGCCATGCGGGTCGTAGAACAACATGTGTAGGGTTTGTGAGAGTCTAATGGATAACGAGGTACCTAAACAACTTAATCTGAGTAGTAATGGGATAACTAATGAAAGTGGCACCGGTGAGCAATATCTGCTATTTGGTTCTTCATGCTCACTTGTGTCCCGTAGGACCCCGAGTACTTGATTCCTGTTTCTTGACTATTCGCACTATCCACATCCGGGAGGCCTTATGGACCCCCCTGAGCCAGAGCTTGATTCTTTCTTATTTCTTGGGGCCACAAAGTAGTTTGGGGCTTTACTACTATCCTGTACTTATGCCATGCTTTACTGCTTTATTTAAGATTGTGCGAGGAGCACCTGTACTGTTTTGGATGCAGAGTGTTTTCGCGGTATCGACAAGCCCAGTCACACTTTCGGGTTCCCAGTCGTTTACAGCCATTGACGCAAACCTTGGTCCGTCTCGGAGCCGGCCAACTTCGTTGCGGGTAGCTTAATGGGGTGGCCCCCTGAAACATTTCTGAATCCTGTGATCGCTTTGTCGTGAATGCCTCGTTGGGTTTTGATTTGGTTTTTCCGAGGTTGATCGAGTGTGTGTTGCTATTTGTGCACCCCTGCAGGGTAAATCTTTCTGAAAGCCGTGTCCGCGGTTATGGACGACTTGGAGCACAGTTTCTCGATCATAGACAAGTATAACTAAAGTACCGCTTTTAATTTGACTAAGTACCTGACTAGTAAATAGTGCAACACTCATGGAATGGTTGATAAAACTGCCAACAGATGGGGAGGGTTGTTCGTCCGCTTCCTCGTTGGTAAGCGAGGAGGAGGATGGATCTGTTAATATTACTGTTATAACTGTTGTTCTTAATTAATGGACATCCGTCTATCTTTGGTTAGGCGGATGGTTAACGAGTATCTATAGAATTGTTAGGTGTTATCTTTTGCTGCAATTGCGTCACCCCAGGTTGTGTCCCCTTTAGAGGCATAAAGACTTGCTGAGTACCCTTAGGGTCTCACACGATAAATTGTTTGATTCAGATGAACAGGTATACTCGCAAGATGGATACTGGGTGGAGGAGACGGACGATGTTGGCAACGATCACTCGGTGTAGAGATTCCGGGAACGGAGATCCTGAGATCTGTGGGCGGGATGTGTTTATTTATGGGGCATCTTATGCCGATTTGCTTCTTATCCGTACTCGGATCTTGTTTTCCGCTTCCGCCTGATACTCTGATGTTTGATGTATGAGGAGATATCCTAAACTATTATATCTATCTAGGATATTTGGATCTTGCCGTATGGCGTTGCAATATTTCTATTTTTTTAGATGGAATGGCTCTGAGGACTGTTGTATGTGGCTTGCATACATACTCATTTGTGTATGTAGTTGATCCCTTCGCCTGCCGATTACGCCGCTCGTTCTTGTCCTGATGTTTGGAAATGGTTAGGACGGCCGAAAGGTCTACCTGTGAGTGGCATTTGGCCCCACCGTACTATTTTAACCATTTCCGCTCATCCAGGCTTGTAACTAAGAGTGTAATTCACCGAGGTAGTTACATAGGGGCCTCGCAAATCTTACTGTTGTATGCCCCTTGATAATCCTCACACTAGATATTTCGTCCTGGATACACTGGAGATTCCGGTCCGTGGAAAACCACACCAGAAACTCTGGTCAATCTCCAGACCCCTTACTGACGGTGAACCCTTCTAGCCAAAAGCAAGTCCGGGGACTCCGCAGAAACTCGTGTCTTTGACACACTGAAGACTCCGGTCTAGAAAGCTCCAGCACATATTATCTCCTTCATCCTTGAACAAAATTCTTTTCACTATTTAAATAGGGAGTACTGGTAAAATATATATCTGCAGCATTTCACTAAACACCTGAAACAATTGACACACGTATCCTAGTGTTGTTATCAAGCACAAAAATAATATAGGACCCAAAATTCCCTTTCACTTTTCCCTTCACGTGCACATATTCCTCCAGAAATTGTTGGAATTTTATGGGATCAAGATTCATAACCTTCATCCCCTCAACATCCTCTAAGTATCTTGTTTTATCACTGTCTGTGAGTGTTATGTAGGGGTTCCTCCTCAGATGTACTTGTGGCACGATTTTTTACGGGCTGCACCTCATCCCATTCCACTTGCAGTTTCTGACCACGGGGGAGTTCTTCTCAAACTCCGCCCCCAGCATGGCGCCTTTTACCCTGAGATTCCTGTCCAGCGAAGTTATCTTGGATGGGGATCAGAGTGGTTTTATGTTGTCAACACGGAGGGATCCCTTCCCAAAGACGGATGCAATACACACCTACCCCTTTATCGTCTTGGGAGAGTCCTCCTTTGATCGAGCATTCACACCGCGTCAGTATTCTTCGTGATCGGTTGTTCAAGCAGATTCAAAATGGCCTTCATGGAGTCTGCGTGGTGGCTACCTTTGTCACTCGTCGAGTTCATACTACAAAGAGGTGCGTGACCGCTATGTACGAATATTCGGGCCCGGACGATCTATCATGCGAGTCCTCCGAGCGTCTTTCCAAAATTTCTGTTTCATCAACGGTGGCCAGACTGCTCCGAAGGACCACTAGGCTAGACAAAAACAGCACCCCTACTCCATTTTCGCTATCACACCCTCCTCCAGAGGTACGGTTCTAGACATTCTTCTTCATGGTCAAGTCTCTTTGAACCTCCCGAACTTGTTCTTTGCTGCAGGATCTGCGGATATTCGAGCCTCATACTTTGCCCAGGAGCACCTTCTGGCCACATCCTCCTCCAAGCAGGACCTCTCGGAAGCGTCCCACTGCCAAGAGGAAGTGCATGCGCCAGTTCTCTCCTGGGTCGAGTCAAGGTGAAGAGGTTGACGAATATGTTTCCCCGACTAGCCTACGGAAGAAACCGGGCCAGTATATATGGTGCTCCCTCTGATTCCTGGATTAGAGGGATACCTTCCCTGGTGACGTGCCTGCTCATTCCTTCCCCGAATATTTGGGTCAGTCGGGAGTTACTCCTGATTTTCTTGATAAGACGCCAAATCTGCCCTTGGGATCCTTTTCGCCTCTGGCATGGCTTCCTGTTCAACACGCCTCGCGAGCCTTCAAGGATTGATGATCGATCCGAATGGGATGTCTGGGGGCATTTGGGAGTCCAGTTGGAGGAGTTCGGTGAACTTGGTGTCCGCTCGTTTAAGATCTTGAAAAGGATCAATATAGTAAGAACTGTAGAGGAAGTGAGAGGCTTGGTTGCTGCAGCAATGAAGGAAATGAAGGACGCGGAATGTTCGGTTAATTCCTGAACTCTCCCCATTCTCCATGTAAGTCTTCTTTTTTGGTTTTTGATGCCATACTCCTACCTCCCAGGACTACCGTATCCCCCGAGCCTCCCGATAGGTTTTTAATAGAGAATCCAATCGGTAGGATCAGTTCTGTTTTTACCCATCCCCATCTTTGTCTAGGAACTTTGGGATGCTTATCAGGTGACATATGGTTCCGCCATTGACCATCTTGTACTTCCGGCCGCGTTCATATCTGATCGTAGAGCGCCAAATAAATCGCCAACTCCATGAGCTACTGACTTCTACCAAAATTCGTGCCAATACCTTTGAGGAAGCTCGCCGCCACGCTTGTACTGAAAAAGATGGTGAGATTTTCTTACATTTTTCCTTCTTCGCTGCCTTTATTTCAATTTTGAAGAAGGAGATTGAACAACTTTGATCACACTTCTCTCCTGATAAGGAGATGACTAAAACCGGGTTTCCTCTCAAAGTTCTTGTCGTGTCTGCCGACATGGAGGATTCGAAGGACACATAAAAGTGCGCCATGGCTTCAAAAGCAAGGTGCACGGAGGAACTAAAAAGTGAGTTACCTTCTTTTTCTGACCCTCCCATGTCCATGCCTTCAGGTTTCTAATCCATCATTTCATGCAGACAGGACCAGTAACTTCGAAAGGTCTGAGGAGGAACTTAGATCACTATAAATGGTGGTGTCAACAGTGTTGGAGGAGCTGTTACCCGACAAGCTGCTCCGCTCCCGAATGAACGAGCGCATGCGGATCAGGGCGGAAAAGGCCCTCTTCTGGAGTAAGACCCATTGTCCAAGCTTCAAAATCGACCATGTGGTTCAAGGTATCACCTCGGGTCATGAAAATGAAACTCTAGACCAGTGGAATGTACTCCCTATAAGACATTTAGACACCTTTTAGTCTATAGGTTCACCCCAAACCACTACGAACCTATAGTCCTATACACTCACTAGTAGAAACCAGGCAATTAGCCCCGGTTCGTAAGGGCCTTCAGTTCCGGATTGCGAAGCGGGACTAAAGGTCCAAGCTTTAGTCTCGGTTCTGTTACGAACCGGGGCTAGAGGTCCAACCACGTGGCTCTGCGAGCGTGTTGGGCGGCAGGACATTTAGTCCCGGGTCGTGTTACGAATCGGGACTAAAGATTCCCTGCCGCGGCAGCATTTTGGGCCATTTGGCTGCCGCGGCAGGGGATGGGGTTTTGTGTTTTTCTTTTTATTTTGTGTTTTGTGTTCAGTTATTTTTCATTCTGTGTTTTTATTAGAAACAAGTTTTCGTATACAGAACGCTACTACACAGTACTTGTACATATTGATGCAATATATAATATAATTTCTCTTACAAGCATACATGTATGGCGTCCCAACCGGATCCAGAGCATGTCTATTTGATTACACGGAGATCATTACATGGATGCTTTAGGGTCTACGTATAGAGTATTCTCCGCGTAAGTCTATGACCTCGTCGATAAAAAATCGAGCAAATTCCTCTTGGATTGCTATTAGACGGTCCTCTGGTAGGAGCTTGTCCCGCATCGCGTCCAACTATATAAAAAGGAGATCGTATGAATTAGACTCAACACAACTTTTTGTAATAAAAATAAAGAGTGAATATATTGTTTACTTACTCGAACATTTTCTGAGGGCTTCTCAATACTGATGCGAATGAACTCGCACACATAGAATCCACATAGATTAGTCTCCTGTGGCTGCCTCGCGCACTTTACAAGAATAGAATTCAATCAAATAATAACTCTAGCATGATAAATACACATAAACTAAAATTAAATAGATGCGCGGACTTAGCTCGTACTACTTACCGAGAGTGATTTAAAAAATAGCTCCTCACGCCATTAACCGCGGACATGGTTCTTAAACTGTGTCCAAATTCTACCCGACAAAAAAAATTAATGTATGAATTAATAACTACTTGATACCCCAGAAAATAAACAAAAGAAACCGATATAGTGCGATAATGGTTGAAAGTACCTCTGGAGCGCATCGATAATGCCACGGTAGTTTTCAATGTCTTTGTTTAGTGAGTCCATGATGTGAACTCTTCCCAAGTTAAGTGAAATGCTTAGAAGAATCCAGTGGTACCCACGCAAGGTTTATATAGGTCAGTAACTCATCATTTACACTGAACATCGAGTAAGCAAAAGTTAATGTGTACAAAAACTCACTTGTCGTCGTGGTAAGAAAATAGTATTTCATTACAGAAATGCTGTTTCGTGAGAAACCGCAACAAGTTGTGCTCGGTCTCCAGTGGTTTATCCTTTAGTATAGCTCCATGAACTCGATGTGGGTCAATGAACCCAAATCCATTGATAGCCTTTGTTTTACAATCGAGCATCTTCATTCTGCATCATTATATATAGCGTACAAAAGAATATAGTGAGTATACTTACCAGCAATGAATTGAACAAGCTAAGATAGAGACCTAATTACATAAATAAAGTAATCACTTACAGACAATACTCATCGAGGATAGTTTTGTCGAGTTCCTTTAGATTGAATAACTGAAATAATTCTGTAAATTCAATAGGGACCTCATCTTCAGTGAAGTAATGCGATTTTCGAACTTTTAGTAAGAGCCAATATTGCTGTTCTTTTGATGCTTTCATGTACCATTCATGGAATCGTCGCATTTGTGTTGGTATATCCCGAAGCCTCTCAGAACTGACCAGAGGCTCCCCGTGAACAAATTTGGGTGCTACCTCAGCCTTAGGCATATCACCGTGAAGAATTTCATGAATAGGCATACCACATTGCTCGGCCAATATCCTAGCCGTTTTCGGATCCATAGGTTCTACCTCATATAGTTGAGGTTCGAGTATGTTCACCTGGAGTGAGGGCAGCGATTGGTTTGCTTGTTTTCCCAGCTAGGGAACATCTCTTTTGGTTCTTTGGCTACCACTCGATTGGTTTGCTTGTTTCCCCAGCTAGGGGACGTCTGTTCTGATGCTTCTGCTACCACTCGATTGTTTTGTTTGTTCCCCTGCTGGGGAACCTCTTTTGTGATGCTTCCTCTATCGCTTGATCTCATCTGTTTTAGTGTTTTCTGAAGACATTGTGTATAGTCATCTGGCGCATTTAACTGAGCTTGGGATGACTGCGTCAGTAATTTCCTAAAGTGCTCCTTCGTTTCCGGTTTTATTTGGACCTCTGGCGCAGGTTGTTTCTTTTTAAAATGAGCATCCACTTCGGTCCGTACGATCGCATCGGTCTCCTCATCGGTCAGGTCGTAAGCCCTCTTGGGAGGAACCGGCGGTACTCTTGGGAGGGGCGACAACTATCGCTTTGGGCGTCGGTTATCGCTCGACGAAGCGGTGATATTCTTCCGCTTTTGGCCCTTAGTGGGTGGAGGCGGATGCGTAGATTGAGATGGACTCGTGTTGGGGTCATGGATTGGACTTGGAGGTGGTGGACTTTTAGTGGGAGGAGACGGTGCACTTGGAGGTGGACTTTTACTGGGAGGAGACGGTTGCCTTGGAGGTGATGGATTGTTTCTCGGTGGAGAAGGTGGCATTGGTGTCGAGTCTGGAAACTTGATGTATTCTTTTTTCTAAAGAATGAAGCCACTCGTGACTTCTCCCAGTGTCGTCTCCCCTTCACCTCCAGGGATGTCAAGCTGTAGTGACTGACACATAGGTTGAATTTCATCCACACCGACACGAGCATAGCCAGCTGGAATCGGATTGCAATGGTAGGTCGCTCCCAGTGCAGAAGGTAAAGCAAAGCCGATCGCCACCTTCATGGATATATTCTTCAGTTCAACATGCAGCTCACAACTAGTCTTCTCCTTAATTGCATCCACAGGGTACACATCCATCGTTGCATCATTACTGTGGCCCTCCGTGGAAGCCACACTGCTTTTCCATTGCGATGGGCCGGCCGTACTGTCCGGTGCAGGATCTTGCTGTCCGAGTCCTTTAAGTTCATTAAGCTCCTGGCGATGCTCCTGCAGCATGGCTTCAAACCTCGCGAACCGCTCCGCATCCTCCTCTTTTTTGCCGCTTTGTTTTCTCGATCGACTTCTGTACGTGTCAAGGTGCTCGGGAAACCCGATAACCCATGGATAAGAAGGTCCGAACCCTCCTGTTCGTCTAGCCTTTTCAGGATTCCCGAGAGCCTTTGTCAGCTCATCGTTCTCTCTGTCAGGAACAAACGTTCCCTCTTCAACCTCTTTTATCACTTTAATAAGTTCTTTCTTGGGTGAAGAAATTTCTTCGGCTGCAACAATCTCGCCTGTTTCTGGGTCTAATGATACCCCATGCTCGAATACCCAATTTCTTGACCTCAAGGGCCAACAAGACGTAGCTAGAGTGACCCCTTTAGCCTCCAGGTCAGCCTCAGCTTTATCCCACTTAGGCATGGCACTCCTGTAGCCACCTGTGCCCATATGATGGTGATATTTCTTTTTGGCTGCATTTAACTTATTTTTTGTTAACATTGCCTTTGCTAGTTCCGAGGTCTTGTATTCCACAAATGCGGCCCAGTTATCCGGCTGCAACTCTAGTGGGCCAGTGAATGAAGGAGTTTTTTTCTTCAAGACATACTTGTGGTACAATCTTTTTTTCCATTCCTTGAATAGTTCGGCCATCTTAAGAGCAAAGTGCTTGACTTTCCTCGTCATTTGCTGTGTGAGCTCATCAGTCTCCAAGACTGGTAGGGTGAAATGTGTCATGAGAGAACTCCACATCGTATCTTTCGCTCTGTCATCTACAAAACTAGCCCCAGCTGGATCCTTTTTCTTTTCTGCCTTGTTCCAATTTCACGTGGTGATCGGGACTTTGTCTCTAACAGTCACTCCGCATTGACTTGTAAATGCATTCGCAGATTCTTTGGGCTCTAGCGGTTGACCCTGCGGAGAGACTAAGTCAATGCTGAAACGGACATCAGCGGGCAACTTGTGTGTCGGGCCTCTTGTCCTTGTAGAAGATTGGCCGGAAGCGGAGGTCTAAGAGAAGAAACATTCGTCGGTACATATATACGAATCAATTAGTGCATCTATACTAGTGAACGATCGATAGAGGATTTATATACCTCGACGGAGTTTGTCATTATTATGGTGTCTTCACCATGGTCAGCACCATCGTCTCCACTATGTTCTCCACCATCGTCTCCTCCAGACAAATTAAGATATTCGGAGCCATCGTAATAAGACCCCCAGTACCCTCATCTATAATGTTGAGAAGATCCTCTTTATTCTGTCTACCGTTCATAGCTTAACTAATACAGAAAAAGAATATTGCATTAAGTAAAAGAATATTACAACTGCGACAACTCGGATACAATACTTAGTGATTAAGATAAAGTACAATAATATAAGATAAAGTATATTATTAATACATCTCGCTCATATCTCGCTCATAATATAAAGTAAATTATTAATACATCTCGCTCATATCAAACTAGCGAACGCGGCTGCCGCGTTCCGTGCTACGGGAGCTCTGCAGTCACAGAAGAGGAACCATCACCGGAGAATAGCTCGGGTGAGATCCGTGAACCTGCCAGATATTGGAGAACCTAGTCTCCAAAAGATACATGTATCGTCTTACATGCTCGTCCTCCTTCTTGATACGACGACGTACCACCTCCTCGGGGGCTGGCTCCCTCTGCACCGCTCCTGGACCTCGTGGACACCACCAAAGAAGCTCCGGATCGACGATGATACTCGGATTCCTCACCAAGGTACGAGTCCCGACAGGTAACACCTCCCATTGTCAACCCGGCGGAGCCCAGACTCGGACATCCCCGACGGAGTCCAGTAGGCTTGGACGAGGTGGACGCGGTATAACTAAATAATAGCAATAAACAATCATAAAACATAAATAGTAACTAAATCACTAAGTATATATTGTCCTAATAACAATAACCCTAAACCTATCACTAACTAAACTAAACCTAATTAACTAAGTATTCTAACTAACCCTAACTAACCCTAGATAAATACTAACCTATACGATTAACCTAATACTAATACTAACTAATATTAAATACTAACCTAATACTAATACTAACTAATACTAAATACTAACCTAATACTAATACTAACTAAATACTAACCTAATACTAATATTAACTAATATTAATAGTAAATACTAATACTAACATAATACTAACTGAAATACTAATACTAACTAACCTAATACTAACCTAAATACTAATACTAACCTAATACTAATACTAATTAACCCTAAATACTAACTACCCCTAAATACTAATTAACCCTAAATACTAATATAATAATAGTAAATACTAACCTAATACTAATATACTGACTAACCCTAAATACTAATTAACCAAACTTAACAACATATAACCAAAATTAACAACATACTAACCTAACCACTAACTAACCCAAAATACTAACCTGAACGGCGAGGCGGCGAGGCGGGGCGGTGCGGCGCGGAGACGACGGTGCGGGCGGCGGTGCGTCACGGACGTACGTCGCGGAGACGGACGGCGCGCGGCGGCACGAACGACGCGGAGACAGACGGCGGCGGCTCGCACGGCGGCACGGACGGGCGCGGGCGGCGACGGCACGAACGGGCACGGGCGGCGGCGGCACGAACGGTCGGCGAGCTCCTCTGCGAAGATTAAGTGATCTGGCTCTCCGGGTCGTGCCACGACCCGGGGTAGGGGTGGAGTATTTATACCACCCCCTTTAGCCCCGGTTGTAATACAACCGGGGCTAAAGGTCCCCTTTGGCCCCGGTTCATATTACAACCCGGGGCTAAAGGTGTTTTCGGCCACCGCTCTTCCTATACGCCACACCTATTTAGCCCCGGTTTGTACAAACCGGGGCTAAAGGTTGTTTTTGGCGCCAAAACCAAAAATGGTTTATAGTTTTCAGAAAATTATGTATTATATATCAAAATTTTCAGAAAAAGATATCTATAATTTAAATCTATTATCATACTTTATTATACAACTTAAATGAATTTATCTATTGTTTAACAAGTATTATATTTAGTACAAATGTTCACAAAAAATAATAAAATTATAGTTTATTATTTAAAAATGGAAAAATACATATAATATACCAAAATATTCACAAAAAATAATAGACTCATTAGAAATATAATATTTAATACTAAAACTATTAACTAGGACTAAAACATATTTTCCCGCCATTTTTCCCGCTTCCCGCCATGTTTTCCTGCCATTTCCCCGCTTCCCGCCATGTTTCCCGCAATTTCCCCCGTTTCCCGCCATGTTCTCCCGCCATTTCCTCCGCTTCCCGCCATTTCCCCCGCTTCCCGCCATGTCTCTCTATATCTAGGCTGACCGTCATGTCCATCCACACATCCACACTTTCTCTCTCACAATAATGGACACCGCTTACTGGGCTTTTCTGATGCCCGAGGAGAACGAGGCGCTGTGCGCCTCCAGCTACCCATGCCCGCCGGGGTACCGGCTGCCCGCTGGCTTGATGCTGAGCGTTGGAGGGGTTCCTGTTCCTCCTGTGCCTCAAGGTTCGGCCCGCCAGGTGGCCATCACGAACCACTTCTACCTCGAGCTCACGCCGGAGCAGCGGATGGATCCCCATTGGGATCCCGACAACCTCGACACCTGAAATGCCTTCTTCGCAAACCGGCAGGAAAGGGAGCTCGCCAGGTATGAGGGTGACGGCCTGCCCCCAGTGAACCACAACGAGGCTGGTCGCCGCCTATGGTGGGCGAACCGGACTATCGCCGGTGTGATGCGCTACATCACCATGGGAGACCATCCTCGCCTGAGGTACCCGCACTTTCACCAGTCGCATAGACACAAGAATGGTGGTGGTGGTGAAGGCCTAGGGCGTACTGGGGTCGTCATTCGGGAGCCCCCTCCCCCGCACATCGTGAATCCGAGGCTAGAGGATCCATCCGCGTGCTACAAGGAAGGGCTGAGGATCCATCCGTGTGCTACGAGCGATGACGATGACGATGACGATTCCGAAGACGATCCAGAAGCTGTGTACTACAGGGCTAGATATGATTATGACTAATTTTTACGTTTTAATATTAATAAATGTCTGGCCACAACAAGTTGCAATACTACCTATTGAGATCGAGATAGTTCATATCCATATACATATAAGAAGATCATTAAAAATAAAGGTTTAATAATATTGTACATCACCATCATCCACACATGTTAGGTTTTCTTCTAATCCGTAACCATGGAGCATCTTCCTTACTTAACGGGATGCTTGGGTCATCCTTCACAGCGAAGGACGGAATTTCATGAAACTTATCATAATCTTTTGACATGTCTGTCTTATCCTCCACCCCCACGATGTTTCTTTTTCCTGAAAGAAGTATGTGGCGCTTTGGCTCATCGGATGCTGTATTATTTTGCTTATCTTTCCTTTTCTCGGTTTGGTAGACATGTCCTTCACATAAAAAACCTGAGCCACATCATTGGCTAGGACAAATGGTTCATTTATATACGCAAGGTTGTTGAGATCCACTGTTGTCATTCCGTATTTCTTGTCTACCTCAACCCCGCCTCCTGTCAGCTTGACCCATTTGCACCAAAACAAAGGAACCTTAAAAAAAGGTCCATAGTCAAGTTCCCATATCTCCTCTATGTAACCATAATATGTATCCTTTTGCCCATTCTCATCTGTTGCATCAAATCGGACACCACTGTTTTGATTGGTGCTCTTTTTATCTTCGGCGATCGTGTAAAATGTATTACCATTTATCTCGTACCCTTGGAATGTCAATATAGTCGAAGATGGTGCCCTGGCCAACAACTACAACTGCTCTCCAACATTTATGTCATTCATAAGATGTGTCTGCAACCAACCGCCGAAAGTCCTCATATGTTCATCTCTAATCCAGGAGCCAGGCTTCCCCGGGTTGTTGGAGTGTACAATATTCTTGTGTTCCTCAATATACGGAGCCACCAAGGTGGAACTTTGCAGAAATGTGTAGTGTGATTTAGTGAGAGAATGTCCGTCCATACATATCCTTGCTTTCTTTCCTAGCGTGCCTTTTCCACTAATTCTACCTTCATGTCGCGATTCAGGAACACCGATGGGCTTAAGGTCAGGAATAAAGTCAACACAAAACTCAATGACCTCCTCTGTTCCATATCCCTTTGAGATGCTTCCTTCTGGCCTAGCACGGTTATGAACATATTTCTTTAACACTCCCATAAACCTCTCAAAGGGGAACATATTGTGTAGAAATGTAGGACCAAGAATGTTAATCTTGTCGACTAGGTGAACTAGGAGGTGAGTCATAATATTGAAGAAGGATGGTGGGAACACCAACTCGAAGCTGACAAGACATTGGACCACATCTTTCTGTAACCTTAGTAGATTATCTAGACTGATTACCTTCTGAAAAATTGCATTGAGAAACGCACATAGCTTCACAATGGGTACTCGAACATTTTCCGGCAGGAGTCCCCTCAATGCAATCAGAAGCAGCTGGGTCATAAGCACGTGGCAGTCATGAGACTTCAGGTTTTGAAATTTTTTCTCTGCCATATTTATTATTCCCTTTATGTTCGACGAGAAACCAGACGGGACCTTGAGACTGTAAAGGACTTCAAAAAAGATTTCCTTCTCTTCTTTGGTAAGAGCGTAGCTAGCAGTACCTTCAAACAACTCTGGATGCATGCCTTCTCGGTCTTTTATACATTGTTGGTCCTGCCGTGCTTCAGGTGTATCTTTGCTCTTCCCATACACGCCCAAGAAGCCTAGCAGCGTCACGCAAAGATTCTTCGTCAGGTGAATCACGTCAATTGCAAAGCGGACCTCTAGGACTTTCCAATAGGGTAGCTCCCAAAATATAGATTTCTTTTCCACATGGGTGCGTGTCCGACATCGTTCTTCGGAACAGATTGTCTACCAGGACCCTTTCCAAAGATTACTTTTAAATCCTTCACCATGTCAAATACATCATCACTAGTACGGCGGATAGGCTTACACCGGCTGTCTGCCTCACCATTGAAATGCTTACCTTTCTTTCTTAGGATGTGCGTGGGCAGAAGAAAACGACGATTCCCCGGGTACACATTCTCCTTACATTTATCCAAATATATACTTTCAGTCTCGTTTAAACAGTGTGTACATGCATTGTATCCCTTGTTTGTCTGTCCTGAAATGTTACTAAGAGCAGGCCAATCATTGATTGTTATGAACAACAATGCTCGTAGGTCAAATTCCTCCTGCTTGTTCTCATCCCACACACGTACACCTTGTCTGTGCCACAACTGTAAGAGTTCTTCAACTAATGGCCTTAGGTACACATCAATGTCGTTGCCGGGTTGCTTCGGGCCTTGGATGAGCACTGGCATCATAATGAACTTCCGCTTCATGCACAACCAAGGAGGAAGGTTATAGATACACAGAGTCATAGGACAGGTGCTATGACTGCAGCTCTGCTCCCCAAAAGGATTCATGCCATATGTACTTAGACCAAACCATAAGTTCCTCGCATCACCTGTAAAGTCCGGAATCTCTCTCTCGATTTTTCTCCATGCGACCCATCAACGGGGTGCCTCAACATCTCGTCTTTCTTACGGTCTTCCATGTGCCATCGCAACAACTTGGCATGCTCTTTGTTCCTGAATAAACGTTTCAACCGTGGTATTATAGGAGCATACCACATCACCTTGGCAGGAACCCTCTTCATGCGGCACTCGCCCTCAACATCACCAGGGTCATCTCGTCTTATCTTATACCGCAATGCAGTGCATACTGGGCATGCATCCAACTTCTCGTACTCCTCGCCATGGTAGAGGATGCAGTCATTAATGCATGCATGTATCTTATGCACCTCTAATCCTAGAGGGAAGACAACCTTCTTTGCTTCGTAGGTACTGGTGGGCAGTTTGCTATCCTTTGGAAGAAACTTCTTCATTATTTTCAGCAACTTTTCAAATCCTTTGTCAGTCACACTGTTCTTTGCCTTCCATTGCAGCAATTCCAGTGTGCTACCCAGTTTTTTGTGACCATCTTCACAATTTGGGTACAACAATTTGTTGTGATTCTCTAACATCTTCTTGAACTTCAACCTCTCCCTTTCAGTTACGCATTCTTCCTGGGCATCAGCAATGGCCCGACTAAGATCATCATCAGGCAGATCTGATGCCTGTTCTTCATCTTTTTCTTCATCAGTGTCTTCCATTGTAGTACTATCGTATTCAGGGTAGTCGTTGTCATTATCTTGTTCTTCTTCGTTGTCTTCCATCATAACCCCTCTTTTTCCGTGCTTGGTCCAACAATTATAGCCGGTCATGAAACCGTACCGAAACAGGTGGCTGTGAAGGACTCTTGAGGAAGAGTATTCCTTATGATTCTGACAGACACCACATGGACAAGACATAAAACCATTCTGCTTGTTTGCCTCGGCCACAAGAAGAAAAGAATGTACGCCTTTAATGAACTCGTTAGAGAGTCGGTCAGCGTACATCCATTGTCGGCTCATCTGCATTATATAATTAATTAAGTACATCAAACATAATCATAATTAATTAGTACTAATCTAAAAAAACAAAATTAAAGCCAGCAACCGGGACTAAAGATATGATAAACCTTTAGTCTCGGTTGGAGGCATCAACCGGGACTAAATGTGGATGTGGAGACAACATGTTGACACTATGTCCTCAGTGGGCAGCACTAAGCCAGTAAATTAAACGACGACACTATTTTGGGTGGGTGGCAGCATAATCATAATTAATTAGTACTAATCTAAAAAACAAAATTAAAACCAGCAACCGGGACTAAAGATATGATGAATCTTTAGTCCCGGTTGGAGGCACCAACCGGGACTAAATGTGGATGTGGAGACAACATGTCGACACTATGTCCTCAGTGGGCAGCACTAAGCCAGTAAATTAAACCACTCTACTATTTTGGGTGGGTGGCAGCATAATCATAATTAATTAGTACTAATCTAAAAAACAAAATTAAAACCAGCAACCGGGACTAAAGATATGATGAACCTTTAGTCCCGGTTAGAGGCACCAACCGGGACTAAATGTGGATGTGGAGACAACATGTCGACACTATGTCCTCAGTGGTCAGCACTAAGCCAGTAAGTTAAATGACTCTACTATTTTGGGTGGGTGGCAGCAAAATCATAATTAATTAGTACTAACTAAAAAACAAAATTAAAACTAGCAACCGGGACTAAAGATATGATGGACCTTTAGTCCTGGTTGGAGGCACCAACCGGGACTAAATGTGGATGTGGAGACAACATGTCGACACTATGTCCTATTTTGGGTGGGTGGCAACACTATGCCAGGGTGAGTGTGTCGATATTATGTCATCAGTGTCCGACACTATGTTGTGCTGCTTAATCTATAAATAGGTATGCATTCTTCTGAAGAACTGCAAGATGGTGTGCGAGACCAGGGACACCACTACGGCGGAGCTTCTCGAAGATGTCTTAGGACCTCGTCCTCAGACATCTTCGAGGAGCTCGCCGTAGAGGCACTCTCTAATATGTGAAATTAGTTATCTCCACCAGCATACTGATTTAGCTAGAGAAGATATAAACTGAAAGATGGTGTGCGAGAGCAGGGACACCACTACGACAGAGCTTCTCGAAGATGTCTTAGGATCCTATCCTCAGACATCTTCGAGGAGCTCGCCATAGAGGCACTCCCTAATATGTGAATTGTTTTAGTCACCCGGCGTATTAATCTATAGCTAGAGAAGTTATTAACTCCAAGATGGTGCCAGAGGGACACCACTATGGCGGAGCTTCTCTCGAAGATGTCTTAGGATCCTATATATCCTCAGACATCTTCGAGGAGCTCGCCATAGAGGAGCTTCTCGAAGATGTACTGTGATGTCTTCTTATCAATCTTTTATATATTAACCCTATCTTTGTTACAATTTTTTGAGTTTGTTGAACGCAGGTAGACGAAGAAGGATATTTTGCCCAGCTAGCTAGTTAGAATGATGAACTCACGCATGTGTGTGCTTCTAAAATCAAATTTCGAGACTATGTGCCAAAACAAGATATATATTGATAGAATCCACATATTGTGATATTTACCTTAGAGTTCCTTACATTAATACAAGATAGATAGAATCTAAACATCGATCTCATGCTATCATTGCAAAAATTACTACCAAACTAAATCCACAAATCCATCTATAAGATAGAGCATGAAATGAGCTAATATAGCAATGAGAGTTCAAAGGATGAAGTTGCTCACCTTTTAGAACCTTTGGATAGATGGGGCACCACAAAATATAGACAAATCTTGAGGAAAAAAAGGGCATGAACTCGAGCTTGAAGCAAGAAAGAGAGAGAGAGAGAGGAGAGCCACCAGCTTGAATGGTGGCTCGGGCAGGGGAAGAAGATATAGCCAGACCTTTAGCCCCGGTTCATGTCTAGAACCGAGGCTAAAGGTCCACCTTTAGCCTCGGGTCGTATAACAAACCGGGACTAAAGGGTCTGGTGCCCGACCTGGCCTGCCTGAAACCCCTTAGCCCCAGTTTGTTACACGACCCGGGGCTAAAGGTCCCATTCGCCCGGGGCTAGTGCCTGCCACCCTCCTGAGGCCAGTTCTAGCCGTTGGACCGGGGCATTAGTCCCGGTTTGTAGCAAAACCGGGGATAATACCCCTGGACCAAAGGTCTGTTTTCTACTAGTGACTAAAAGTCATCTAGATGATTTATCAAGCTAAAAAATCTTATATTTCTGAACGGAGGGAGTATAGGTTTGGGGTTACGCGCAGACTTTAGCTGCCCATGGCAGTTTGTTGTTGTAGAGTTGCTGAATCCTCCATGTGAGAACAGATACCTTTGGACTTTAAGATGTCTTTCAAGTTTTATTTTGTTCTGTTACGACTATCACCCGTCCTTTCATATTCATGAGAGCTTTCTGTTCACACCATGTTCCAACGTGTCGTCGTCGTCCTCCACTATGCGGTGATTCTGTGACGCGGGATGTGATCGCGGACAAGAAAGAGGACATTCTAGGCGGTAGAAAGATTCACGATTTACTACTCTAGATGGGGAGCCCAAACCCAACGAAGAAAAAGGAGTCCAAGCCCTCGAGTCGGAATGAGGCCATCACCCTAGTCGGGTTATGGTCCTAAAGACACCAAATTATTGCGTACCAGTTTATTGATTTCTTCCTTCAACCAACTAGGGTATAAATTCTACTTTATTCATCGTCACGTGGTGATGCCTTGACGTTGCTCTTCCTGGAGCATGGGCTCCTAATTATGATCACGGTGAGTCAAGAAGGTAAGGGCCTACCTCAGTTCTAGGCTTGGCACCCAACGGGCCGGGCTTGCCGCCCGATGCGGGAAATTGTTACATTATGGGTATGGGACTCCTTTTAGGCTTTTTGGTGGCGTCTCTTTTTCACTAAGTTGCACCATTGGAAATCCTTTTTCTCATCCTGTATCCCTTTCTCCCTCTAGTCTGTTGTGACGATAGAAAGAGTGATGTATTGTCTCCCTTTCACACATGTCAGCGAGTAGACTGCTTCCTTGCATAATTATGGGGCCTTTTAGTCCTGGAATCTTCAGTTGGAGGTGAACATAGTTTGGCAGAGCCTGGAATCCAGTAAGAAAAGGTCATTCGATAAGAGCTTGGTGTCGTAGAAATGGCCACGGCAGTCGCTGCCACTGGCAGCGATTGAGTGTTTCGTGAGGAAGAGTTGGCAGCCATCTGCGGTGCGAGATGGGGGGAATGCACATGGGTTTACCTAGGTTCGCCCCCCCGGAGAATAAAGACCTACTCCTGCTAGATTAGATTATTGGAGAGCAAGTTATAGGGGTGGCGAGCTCGGCGGCTAGGCAACGAGTCGGTTGAGGGGGTGTATGATGGAACGTAAGTCTCTAGGATACCCTAGGAAGGTTTATATATGAGGTACCTCGCTAGGGTTTACAAGTTATCACCGAACAAGATAAGGATCCGGAGGTGTTGACCTAATCCGACTAGGCTTGTGTTACACTCCTGGGCCTCCAGTCGCCAGTCGCTGGGCTATTCCTTCCTTCGTAGTCCAGTTGCCGTCTTTCGGACGCACTCGCAGGCCCTTTGGCCCAATCAGAACGTCCTGCTGGGCATACCCCCTTCGGCATATCCCCATCAGTAGTCCCCGAGGCCATCTATGATGCAGGCGTAGGCGTCCTTTTGGTGTTCGGAGTAGGTGAGCCCAATTTGGGCGTCCAGTCGAGTCGGCGATGGACTCCATTAAAACCAAGGAGAATTTCCCCATGTTTCCATTCGCCGTATCAATGAATGTTGTTGCAGCCAAGTCGTCGCCTTGGCGAATGAAAAGAGACTCGTGGGTAGCGAGTGGAATAAAGGAGTTGGACCGTCAAATCTGGTCAAACTATCCATTGGAATTTCCAATGGTAACTTCGGTGCAATTACCGTGAGTAACGGCTATCCCGATTTTGGCGGGTGGCGTTTCCCATATAAGGGGAGTGATGGTTCAGCTCTGCAGACCTTCTTCGCATTCTTCATTCTTCCTCATCCGTTCTTCCTACCTCCAATCTCCCTGCCTATGTCCTTTCGACTTGTCCTTTCCGCATCGCGCGATTCCACATCCTACCCAATGGCGCCTCCCAAAGGCTCATGGGGAAAATCCAAGTGTACCACGGCCCAGCTTAAATCTTTCGAGGACGCCGGAGTTCTCCGCAAGGGGAACTAGCGGGTTCCCCCCTCCTCCGAGACCGAGCCGAAGCCGCGACCCGGCGAGTTCATCTGCTTCCCCAGTCATCTTGAGAGGGGTTTGGGATTCCGCACCTCACTCTTTTTCCGCCGCTTCTGCGCGTATTATGCGATCAAGCCATCGGATCTTGGTCCGCATAGCATCGAGCAGCTGGCGATCTTCGTCGCCTTCTGCGAATGTTACCTCGGCTGCAGGCCGTATTTCCCGCTATGGCTAGAGCTCTTCCACGGCCGCATCGGGCAAGAGGCGTCCAACGGCTTGATGCTGGCCATAGGTGGAGTCACATTTCAACTGAAGCCGAAGGCCAATTTCGTCAAGCTCCTCCTGCCTAAGAAGACCGCCAGCGAGTGGAAGAAGAGCTGGTTCTACGTCAAAGAAGCCACTCCCTCCGGCGAGGTGGCTCTTCCCGAGTTCGTCGCCGAAAGGAGCGAGTCCTGTCGGTTGGCACCGAAGAAGCTTCCCGAAGACCAGCGGATGGCCGTCGCGGAAATGATGGATCAGATCCAGAAGCTGAAGGTCCAAGGGTTGATTCCGATCAACCTCTACAACTGCTGGCTCGGGCGGCGCTTGGTTCCGCTGGCGGCTCGGCCGCACTGGCTGTATGAATACAGCGGGAAGCATGACCTATCCTGAACCAGCAAGGAGTCATGGGAGGCCGAGGACTACAAGGCCGCCCTGAAGAATATCACCAACGTAGAGTTCACCAGTGTGGCGGTCGGGGTCGCCCCGTACACTCCTGTGAAGAATGAAGCCCCCACAGTAAGTTCTCTTCCCAATCGCTACGTCCGTGTTTCAGTTTTCAATCTCCTCGCTTGGTGTTTTACTCGTGGTGGTTCTCAGCTTTTTTAGGTGTTGGAGGGCTGGCTCCCTCCGCTCGATGAAGAGGTTCCCCAAGAGCTGGAAGAAGACTCCGAGGGGGATCCTTCCGATAGCGACAGGGAGGAGGAAGAGGTTCCTCCCCCAGCGCCTGTGGCTTGCAAGACCCGTATGCAGAAACAACGTGAAGTCGAGGCGAGCCGTAGCCTGGACGAGCACGACGGAGGCGATGAGCTTGCACATGAGCACACGTCCCGGCGTACTGCTATGCCGTTGAAGCCCACACGCAGGCCCAAGTCGCCAGCGAAAAGGCCCACGTCGCCGTCCAAGTCGGCGGTGGTGTTCGAGTCGGATGACGATTCCGATGATGAAGGTTCTCCCGAAGTCTCGCACAAGGCCCCAAAGGATGCAGTCCCGACAAAGGGGTTGGAGGGCGAGGACACGGAGGTAGTGGTAGAGGTTCCCCTGGCGACAATTGCGCCGACGGCCTCGGCGGTTCCAAGCCAAGAAGCGGCTGAGGCGATGGCGTCCAAGTCGCCACAGCTGTCAAGGGCGGCCGTGTCTGAGCCGGAGATCCCGAAAGAGGAGAAATTCGGGAGACCTCCGTAAGCCCCCCAGGAATAACTTCGGTGGGGGACATGCCCTGAAGAGCCGCTTGGACGCACAACGCTGAGGCTGTGGCCGCATTCACCACGGCAGTCACGCACTGCGAGGCGTTGTAAGTTTGCACCACCGGGTCGCTTTGGCCTACCACAGCTGCACAGTCAGGTGTCAGTGAAACTATGAAAACCCCAAAACGGGGACTCGACAAACGGGTCAGGCGAAGATAGAGACTTACCAAGGAGTTTGCGGCAATTCTCCTTGTCGTGCTTCTCCAAGGCAGTTTGCTCGTTGTGCAGCCCCACGATGATGGAATCCGTGGCTTTGCGTTCTTCCTCCGCCGCAGCGACGGTAGCCTTCGCTCGCTCCTCCGAAGAAATTGAGGCCGCTTTCGCCTCCTCCAAGTCCTTGACCAGGGAGGCTATTCGTCCATTCGCCGCATCCAGCTCGGCGACTGGAACATACCCCTCATGGGCCTTGGAGATCTCAGCCGGGAAACCATCTGCAAGAGAAGCCATCAGTGTACTGTACACGACTAGCTCACACCCGAAAGAGGAGAATAAAGACAAACAGATACTCACCAATAGTTTCCTGAAGTCGACGGTTTGCCTCTTGTGCTTCGTGCAAGTCATGCTCCAAGCGCTCTCTCGCGGCCTGCCGATCGGTCGACTCCCTTTGCAATCCCTGCAAACAAACAACTCGCCTAAGCATTTCACAAAACAAAACCCAGTTCCCAGCCGCTGAAATTCAGCGACCAGGAACTCGGGGACTGGAGAAGGAGAAAGAAACTAAATTCCTAGCCGTCGAAATTCAGTGACTAGGAATTCGGGAACTGGAGAAGGAGAAAGAAACTAAATTCCTAGCCGCCGAAATTCAGCGACTAGGAATTCAGGGACTGGAGAGGAGCAAGAGGTTCAGTTCCCAGCCACTGAAATTCAACGGCCAGGAACTCAGGGACTGGACATACCTGAATAGCAGCGCCGAGCATCCTGTGAAGTTCTCCGGCGTCAGTCGACGGGATCGTGAAGGAAGTGCGCCCGCGACGGGACCCAATGTCCGCATCCACGATCTCTAGACTCTGTGGAGACTATGTGTCCGTAGAGTTTCTTTCTCCTTCTCCAGTCCCCAAATTCCTAGTCACTGAATTTCGGCGGCTAGGAATTTAGTTTCTTTCTCCTTCTCCAGTCCTCGAGTTCCTGGTCGCTGAATTTCAGCGGCTGGGAACTGGGTTTTGTTTTGTGAAATGCTTAGGCGAGTTGTTTGTTTGAAGGGATTGCAAAGGGAGTCGACCGATCGGCAGGCCGCGAGAGAGCGCTTGGAGCGTGACTTGCGCGAAGCACAAGAGGCGAACCATCGACTTCAGGAAACTATTGGTGAGTATCTGTTTGTCTTTATTCTCCTCTTTCGGGTGTGAGCTGGTCGTGTACAGTACGCTGATGGCTTCAATTGCAGATGGTTTCCCGGCTGAGATCTCCAAGGCCCGTGAGGGGTATGTTCCAGTCGCCGAGCTGGACGCGGCGAATGGACGAATAGCCTCCCTGGTCAAGGACTTGGAGGAGGCGAAAGCGGCCTCAATTTCTTCGAAGGAGCGAGCGAAGGCTACCGTCGCTACGGCGGAGGAAGAACGCAAAGCCACGGATTCCATCATCGTGGGGCTGCACAACGAGCAAACCGCCTTGGAGAAGCACGTCAAGGAGAACTGCCGCAAACTCCTTGGTAAGTCTCTGTCTTCGCCTGACCCATTTGTCGAGTCCCTGTTTTGGGGTTTTCATAGTTTCACTGACACCTGACTGTGCAGCTGTGGTAGGCCAAAGCGACCCGGTGGTGCAAACTTACAACGCCTCGCAGTGCGTGACTGCCATGGTGAACGTGGCCACGGCCTCGGCGTTGTGCGTCCAAGCGGCTCTTCAGGGCATGTCCCCCACCAAAGTTATTCCTGGGGGGCTTACGGAGGTTTGGTGCTATTTGGAGGAGGTGCCTGCCGCCGTGGAGTGGATGACGCGCTCAACGTTCAGGCATGGGGCAACCACAGCGTTGAGCTTGGGTCTCGCCCACTTCCCCGACGACTTCGACCTTGACGATGTGACGAGTGGCTATCCATCGGCGACCGGCACGGTGGAGATGTCAGAGGTGCTAAAGCTGACCACGAAGGCCACCCTTACGCCGATCGGGTCTTGGCGATGGGGGGTCTGCTACCCTACCAGGAGACGGTGTTGGCGCCTAGCGACCCCGAGCTGGAGCATCGCGACATGAAGTCGGAGCAGCCCTTCCAGTCGTCGTTGTCGAAGTCGCTGATGACATACCCGACGAACCCGTGGCAGCCTTTTGTTCATGTCAAGGGGGGTGGCACTGCTTCTTCATCAGGGCCTGCGGAGTAAACAATGTAATTGTCCAAGTTGTAATGTATGCCAAGTGGCGAATGTTGTAAGATATTTTTGCAATATATGCCACGGGGAGTCGATCGACTCGTATTGCGACTAGGAATGTGTGGTGTGTTTTGTCTATGCATTGTTTTGATTGAGCGAGTCCCCGTGCGCGTCCGCCCTTTGATGGGGGTATAACTCGTTTGTATACTTTTGTGTATTGTTTTGTTTATGCATTGTTTTTATCCCTCGCGTCTTCTGAGTGGCGAGTCCCCGAGCGCGAGTAGGACTGACTTATAAGCGAGTCCCCAAGCATGGTGCCCGACCGTATTAGTCTTGCTCCTGTTGCAGGTTGTGAGTTCATTGTTTGTAACGCGTCTCCTCCCCTGGCCCGGAGAGCCAGTCGCTTGGCGAGTCCTAGGCAGCTCTCTTACTTGGTGTGTTCCCGAACCGCGTGGTGATTCCTATTTTGCGGAGTCCCCGTGTGTGGTACTTAACCGTTCGAGTCGCTTTACACGAGGGTGGGAGGGACAGGTCGCTGTGAGAAGTGTGTACCGGTTGTCTTGGCCCGGTGGGCCAGTCGGGCTAGGCGACTCTAATGGCGGCTCCGGGTTGACGTTTTTCGTGGACGACCCAAGGCCCGAATATTTCCGGTGCCCTTGTGCCGCACTACTTAGCCGTGCCGGTCGCTCGACTAGAGGTTGACTTCCGTAAGTAGCGTATTGCTAGTATGTACGAGTGCGAGTGGCACAAGAATATGGCGAGTGGACACAATTTGTGCGATCCGGATGAATTTCATTATATATTCCGATGGAGTACAATGTGAGGTTCTAAGTATAGAACTTTCTGAGGAGGTTTACATTCCATGGCCTCCCGACCTCCAGTTGGCCGTCACCCCGTATGTCGATGAGGTAGTAGGCATCATTACCAAGGACTCGGCCTATGGCGAACGGCCCCTCCCATGGGGGGGAGAGTTTGTGCATGCCCTTCTTGTCTTGGGTTAGTCATAGGACCAGGTCGCCTTCCTAGAAGGTGCGAGTTCGCACTCGGCGGCTGTGGTAGCGGCGGAGTCCTTGCTGGTATATGTTGGTGCGGGAGCGAGCCAGGTCGCGTGCCTCGTCGAGTTGATCGATGCTGTCTTGGTGGGAAACCTCGTTGGCCGCCTCGACGTAGTTGGCGACTCGAGGTGAGTCATGCTCCAGGTCGGTTGGCATTACGGCCTCGGCGCCATACACCATGAAGAAGGGCGTGAACCTGGTTGAGCGGTTGACGAAGGTGCGAATCCCCCATATCATAGAGGGGAGCTCGTCGACCCAACATCCTGGGGTGCGCTCGAGGGGCACCTGGAGTCACGGCTTGAGCCCATGGAGGACACTCTGGTTGGCGCGTTCTGCTTGGCCATTCGACTCCGGGTGAGCGACTGATGCAAGGTCGAGTCGGATGCCATGTTCTTCACAAAATTCCGCCATGGCCCCCTTGGCAAAGTTGGTGCCGTTGTCTGTTATAATGTTGTGCGGGTAGCCGTACTGGTAGATGAGTTCGCATAGGAACTTGGTGGCCATCTTGCCGTCGCACTTTTTTATCGGCTTGGCCTCGACCCATTTGGTGAACTTGTCGACTGCGACCAGGAGGTGAGTGAAGCCAGACGGTGCCTTCTTGAACAGGCCTACCATGTCCATGCCCCATACGGTGAATGGCCACATGATGGGGATGGTCTTGAGTGCCGAGCCAGGGAGGTGCGTCTGGTTGGCGTACTTCTGGCACCCGACGCATCGTTGGACGATGTTGGTGGCGTCGGCGTGTGCGGTGAGCCAGTAGAAACTGTGCCGCATGGCCTTGGCGACTAGCGACTTGGCGCCGGCGTGATGGCCGCAGTCGCCGGTGTGAATGTCCTGGAGGATCTTGCGGCCTTCTTCTGGCTGTACGCAGCGCTGGAACATGCTGGTCACGCTGCGCTTGTGGAGCTCGCCGTTGATGATGACGAAGGATATGCAGCGGTGCACGATCATTCGCGTCTCTGTACCATTGCTCGGTAGGAGTTTGTGTTCCAGGAAGGCGACGTATGGTGCTGTCCAGTCGCTAGGTTCCACAACCATGGCGACTAAGGCCGGTTCTGGTTGCAGTGGGATCCTGACGTCGATCTCTTTTGGTGGACTGACCGATGGTTTGTGGATGATGTCGAGGAAGACGCCTACTGGAGGCGCTTGTCGGGTCGATCCGATGCGGGAGAGGGCGTCCGCCTCCTTGTTTTTGCGCCTATCGATCCATTCGACGGAGTAGCCGTCGAAGTGTCCCCCCAACTGGTCGACAGCTTGGCGGTACGCAATCATTGTTGGGGAGACGGTGTCGCACGTCCCGGCGACTTGGCCGACGACTAGGTCGGAGTCGCCATAGCATCGTAGGCGGTTGACGTTCATCTCCTTAGCGGCTCTCATGCCGTGAAGGAGGGCCTCATATTCTGCCATGTTGTTGGTGCAGGGCTTGAAGTTGAGGTGGATCACGTAGCGGAGCTTGTATCCTTTGGGGGAGGTCAGGATGACCCCAGCCCCTGCGCCGTCGGCGTTCTTGGATCCGTCGAAATGGAGCGACCAATAGTGGAGGTACGGGAGCTTCTCTGGCTGCTGTGCTTCTTCCCAGTCTACAAGGAAATCAGCCAGGGCTTGTGACTTGTTCGCTTTGCGGGGCTCGTATTTGATGTTGTGGACGCCGATTTCGATGGCCCACTTGGCGACTCGCCCGGTCGCCTCACGATTGCGTATGATGTCCTGCAGGGGCACGGAGGAGATCATCGTGATTGGGTGCTCCTGGAGGTAGTGTGGGAGTCGCCGCTGTGCTCGGAATACCATGTACACCAGTTTTTGGTATTGCGGGTAGCGCTATCGTGAGTCCGTTAGGACTTCGCTGATGTAGTAGACGAGGCGCTGTATGGGGTGCTCCTTGCCCTCTTCCGGTCAATCGACGACCATCACGGTGCTGACGACTCGATTAGAAGCCGCAACGTAAACGAGCATTGGCTCTTTGTCGAGTGGCATGGCTAGTAGTGGTGCCGCGAGTAGCACTTCTTTGAGCGCTTTGAGTGCGTCGTCGGCCTCCTCGTCCCATTGGAACATGGGGTTCTTGCGCATCAGGCGGTAGAGGGGCATTGCCTTCTCGCCTAGTCGGGGGATGAAGCGACTGAGGGCGCGACTCGCCCTGCCAACTTCTGGACGTCGCGCAGGCACTCGGGTTTCCCGAGTCACGCGATGGTGTCGATCTTGGTGGGGTTGGCTTTGATGCCTCGCTTGGAGACTACATAACCCAGGAGTTATCCGGTAGGGACGCCAAAGGTGCATTTTCCGGGGTTCAGCTTGATGTTGTACCTCCGCAAGTTTGCGAAGGTTTCGGCTAGGTCGGCGAGCATGTCGTCCTAGCGGGTGGATTTTACCACCATGTCGTTGATATAGACGTGAATGTTGCGGCCAATTTGGCTCGCTAGACACTCCTCATGCACCTCTGGTATGTGGCGCCTGCGTTCTTGAGGCCGAACATCATGGCCATGTAGCAGAATGTGCCGAATGGCGTAATGAACGCCGTCTTCTCCTCGTATTCGACCGCCATCTTGATCTGGTTATAACCAGAGTAAGCATCGAGAAAGCACAGCGACTCCGATCCCGCGGTCGAGTCGATGATCTGATCGATGCGCGGTAGGACGAACTCCTCCTTCGGGCAGGCACTATTGAGGTTGGTGTAGTCAATGCACATTCTGCATGTGTTGTTCTTTTTTAGAACTAGGACTGGGTTTGCCAGCCACTTGGAGTACTTGATTGGCCGGATGAAGCCTGCGGCTAGCAGGCGCTGAACTTCTTCGGCGATTGCTCGACGATGCTCTTCATTGAAGGGCCATAGCGACTGCTTTACTGGTCGCACTTTGGGGTCGGCGTTGAGTTTGTGCTCAGCGAGTTCCCTCGGGACACCTAGCATGTAAGATGGCTTCCATGCGAAGATGTCGCGGTTCTCACGGAGGAACCCGATGAGCGCGCTTTCCTATGCAGGGCTCATGTGCGCCCAATGGTGACCGTCTGGCTGGAGTCGCCTGGGACGAGCTCGACGGTGCGAGTGTGCGTGGTTGCCTCGAACGTGGAGTTCACGGCGGTTGGTTTTTTAGGATGGTGGGGTCGTCCTTGTTGATGTTGCCCGCGTATTTCGCGAGCTCGTCCACGTGGTTGGTCTCCGCGGAGATGATGGCGCCGGCGAGCTCGGCGCCTTTGTCCTCGCATTCCACGGCCATGTCGGGGTCGCCGTGGACGGTGATGATGCCACTTGGCCCGGGGAGCTTCATCATGTTGTAGGCATAGTGTAGGGTCGCCATGAACTTTGCAAATGCCTGGCGGCCCAGGATGCAGTGGTAGGGGCTGCGGAAGTTCGCCAGCTCGAACACGATTCTCTCCATGCGGTAGTTTGCTAGAGTGCCGAAGGTGACTGGCAGCGTCACTTTCCCGATCGGGTACGCCTTCCGACCGGGGACGATGCCGTGGAAGGTCGTCAGTGTTGGCTCAATGGCTGCTTCTGGGAGCTGGAGCCTTTTGAACGTGTCGAGGTACAATATGTTGATGGAGCTCCCACCGTCCATTAGTGTCTTGGGCAGCCAGTAGTCGGCCACCTTGGGCCTGACTACCAGGGCAACTCGCCCTGGGTATTCGATCCTTGGCGCATGGTCCTAGCGACTCCAGGTAGTGCTCTGCTCGGACCAGTTTAGGAAGCGAGGGATGTCAACCTGTGTCACCGCATTGACGACGACCGCGCGGGCGAGCACCTTCTTCTCACGCTTGGTGCCGAGTTCGGTGAAGGTGTGTAGCGAGCCGACGGCGGTGCCGAAGCCGCCGCCGTTCCCGTTGTCCCGAGGTGTGTTGTTGTTTGGGTCCTCCCTTGCTCGTCTCGCCTTCTCAATCTCTTTGAGAGAGTGGCAATTGGCGGTGGTGTGGGTGGCGGGTTTTCCCTCCCTGATATGGTAGATGCAGGGCTAATTGAGCAGGGCGCCGGGGTCGAATTTCGGCCTCGTCGCGTTGTTGGCGCGGTAGTTCCTGCTGTCACGGTAGTTTCCTCCGTCGCGGCGGTAGTTCTTGGAGTCGCGCTGACCGTAGCCGGCGTTGGCGACGAAGTCGACTCGCCCGTCCGTGCAGCGCTTGCCGGTGATGCGGGTATTGCTGTAGCGCATGTCGTGTAGGCGCCCGCTGTCGTGGATGCTAGTGCGGCATCTTCCTCCGGACTCGTCGTTGGAGTCTTGGTTGGGGTCCTCCTCCGCATAGCGCTTGGCGATCTCGAGAAGGTCGGGGATGTTGTCGAGCATCCGGTAGACCCTCTTGATCTTGGCGACCAGGGGTTCGTACCGGCACGCGTTCTTGATACAGTGTATCGCCGTGTCTGGGTGGATGCCGGAGGCGTTTATCCACAGCTCTTGCCATCTTTGGATCCAGCGATGAGTCGACTCGCATTGTCCCTGGATGCATCGCTCCAGGTCCTCTATGGTGGTGGCGCGGGTGTAGGAGCCCTCGAAGTGCCTGACGAAGGCGTCCCGCATTTCTTCCCAGGAATCGATGTTGTCAGCAAGATTATGGTTATCCATTGCTGGGTCGCGCCCTCCATCATCAGGGAGAGGTAGCGAGCAGCGAGCAGGTTGGTGTGGCCTGCGATTCCCATTGCCATGAGGTATGTGTCCAGCCAGACAGCGGGGTCGTACGTCGGGTCGTACTTCTCGATCTCCTTGGGGCCTTGAAGTTGGGGGGGGGGGGGGGTATTTTTCCACGCGAATCATTGGTCCGAAGCATTGCGGCCCGACTCGACTGAGCGAGGCTCTTGGTTCCGGGTCGCCACGGTTGGTGAGGGTGTGCCGCAGGTCGTTGGGCTGGCGCGACCGCCACGCCCGGTTGTTGATGATCTTCGTTCGGGCATCGAGGGGCTGTCCGTTGGCGGCGACCGTGTTGTTCGCCGGTCGCGGCTCGTTGGTTGACAGCGCGGGATTGGTGGCCTGTAGTTGGTTCGCCAGGGGCTGGGGTGGTGGGCAAACTAATGCGTTGGCCACGGTGGGGTGGCCACTTGATGCCGCCCTGCCTACTGATGAGCGGGAGTACATCCGCCCCTGCGGGTCGACTACTGCGGCTTGTTGCTCGACGACCCTAACGAGTAGGGCCTTGGCATACTAGATCTGTAGCGCGCCGTCGCCTTGGACGTCGAGGTTGGCGATCGCGGCGTCGGCCGCGACGATGTTGTCCATCGGGGTGGAGTATAATGGTAGCCCGTTGGCATCACGGGCTTGAGGCGAGATGATGATCCGCGGTTGGTCCGGCGGGGGCGTGCGACCCATGGGTGGTGAAGGGGCCCCGGTTTCCGGTGCGCCAGGTGGTGGTCTCGCGGGGTTGCTTCCGCTTGGTGGCGTGTTCTCGCAGTATTCGCGCTCGGCGGCACGCGCGGGGTCGCTTTCGTCGTTGAAGTTCAGGACGCGGCCCTGGATGTTGGAGTTCAGGCGGGTCCTGATGCGGCGCTGGTGATAGAGCAACAGCTCCCGCACCGTCTCTTGTTCGAGGCTGTATTTCTCGCGCTCGGCGAGTTCGTTGCGTTGCGCCTCCGTGAGCGGCAGGCGGGCTTGCTCCACCTCCGTGGCCGTCGAAGTCGGCGGGATCAGCGTGGCGAACGGATCTGGCGGGGCGGCCGTGTTGCCCGCCATGTAGATCGTGTTGAAGCGATTGGATCTGGCACGAAAATCCTCGGGGGACTCCGAGCCAAAATCAAGTCGGAGATCCCCAGGATGGAGGGGTCCTCGAAGTCCTTGGGGTTGGAGACTCGCGTGATGGAGTCCTCCCATGATGCGGCGGCGATGGATCCGTTGACCGATGCAGGGGTCGCGGAGTCGGCGTCGTCGTTTAGGGCGTCGTCGTTGGTGGCGGCGTTAGTCTCGACCGCGTCGCTGGCGGCCGAGTCATACTCGGTGACGAGGCTCCTAATGGAGCGGACCTGCTCCTCCGAAAGCAGATCGCGGTGTGGCGGCGATCTGCCGACGATCACTGTTGCAGCTAGGTCGATCGCGCCAGTGAAGCCGACGAAGAGGTTGATGGAGCCGACCGGCATCACCGCATCGTGAGTGACCGGACGTGATGCCGGGATGTAGCTGCTGGGTAGGATCTGTAAGATCCCGCTGATGGCGATCATGCGACCGGTGGCGAGCGGCCGATCGATTGGCGAGTAGGGTCTCGCCGCAGAACTTAGGCCAGTCCTGCTATGCCCCATGGTGGGCGCCACTGTCGTGGAAATGGCCACGGCAGTCGCTGCCACTGGCAGCGATTGAGTGTTTCGTGAGGAAGAGTTGGCGGCCATCTGCGGTGCGAGATGGGGGCGGATGCACATGGGTTTACCCAGGTTTGTCCCCCGGAGGGTAAAGACCTACTCCTGCTAGATTAGATTATTGGAGAGCGAGTTACAGGGGTGGCGAGCTCGGCGGCTAGGCAACGAGTCGGTTGAGGGGGTGTATGATGGAACGTAAGTCTCTAGGATACCCTAGGGAGGTTTATATATGAGGCACCTCGCTAGGGTTTACAAGTTATCACCGAACAAGATAAGGATCCGGAGGTGTTGACCTAATCCGACTGGGCTTTTGTTACACTCCTGGGCCTCCAGTCGCCAGTCGATGGGCCATTCCTTCCTTTGTAGTCCAGTCGCCGTCTTTCGGACGCATTCGCAGGCCCTTCGGCCCAATCGGAACGTCCTGCTAGGCATACCCCCTTCGGCATATCCCCATCACTTGGTATGCTCCACAGAAAGCCGAGATATCAAAGTGGACCTTCTCATGTCCGACATTTCCTTCATTCCCAACAGCCACATCTATCACCACTTGTCTGAGTGATTTGGCATAAACCCCTAGAATGATCTCGTGGAAGACTGTTGAACTTGGCTTGATTGCTGACTTTGGGACCCTCATTTCCTCTAGGTTCTTGAGGTATATTAGGTTGATGCAGTTGTCCCCGTCCACTAGAACTCCATCGAGACGATATCCTTCCAATATTCGGTCAATGATTAGAGGAAAACTTCCTAGGTCTTGTCACAAGATAGGAGGTCATTATGGTGGTGACTCCGCATGTCTCTCATCCCTTATGGCTCCGAGTCGCATCTTGTACAGTTGTTATCCTTGTTGTCTTTTGTGTCCCTACAAAAAACCCCCAGCACCTGCCCCCTTGGGGTAGGCACTGGAATCCCTCCGTAATAGACGACTGCCATCCCGACGAGCGTGTCTTCCACGGCCACATAGCAAGTCGTCGTTGTGATCAGATTTGATAGTGTTCTTGGCCGGTCGAGAGCCGAACAATGTCAGACAAACGCATCCATGCACCCTTTGACGAACAAGGTGATGGTGTCCTACTCTGTCCCTGGGGGCGAGTTTCTCCCTTGTACACGAAACACCTAAGGAAGTTGTGCAGCGCTTTCCCAGGTTTCTGCATATAGGGATCCAGTCCCCAACTTGGATTCGACCGGCAAAACGGTCCTCTTAAACAGCCGATGAAGGTTTTCTCGAGATCTCTCGAACATCTGATTGATCCAGGTTGTAGAGTTCTGAGCCAGATCTTAGTCGAGGAATCAAGCCACGTCGGGAGGTACTGAAGGGTCGCCTCTTCTGTTCTTCTGGCCCATTCGTAGGTGGCCCGGAAGGTGGCCAACCAAAGATCATGCCGATGCCGTTGTGTATTCATTAATCCCAGACACCCTTCCCCGGATTGGGTGCTGAACCTTGGTGATGCAGCCTGAGTATGCAGGCAGGGCGTCCAGAATAGCAAACGCACTCCTCGTGCCACTGTATTCTCCTGATAAACGGGAGCAAGCGATAGACCCCATTCAAGATTTCCCCCTCCGATGGCATGACCGACCTAGGCCTTCCGGTGGGGTTGGAATGGGTCGACGAATATCCGTATCTTCATTCGGGGGACTTGGACGCTGGTATGGAGACCCTTTTCCTGCTCCTAGCCACAAAATGTTCTCGCGAACATGCACCTATGACTGCTTTGTAGGCTCAGAGTCTATGACGGGCATCCAGCTTGAAACCCCTATGTCCGGCAATTAGGGAGTAACCCCCAGGAGACTCGGATCCAGCAACAGGTGTCTTTCTTCCAAATGCCCAATGGGATTTCTTCACTGGTTTGGCAATTCCGTCCCCCTGTCATCATCGTGCAATCATCCAGGTTCCAAGAAGTTTTCCTAGGAGATATTCGCTTCTGGATTCTCCATCAGGGGTGATGAATTCCTGATTCCGTGAGGTGGTGGACCAAGGTTACTAGGGCACATGCACGTCTCCAAGTTAGTACTTTCCAGGGTCCCTAGTTTCTCACCATTGGGCATTGCCTGGAAATTCCCCTCACTCTCCTCCCCTTCTGGGTGAATGTTGGTGTTAGGCCCAGGGCGAGGATCAGGTGAAGTGGGCATTTCTCCATGGGTATAATGGATCTTCGAGAACTTTCTTGAATATTCTAGACCTCTGTTTTATGGTTGGGTGCATGATTCCGCGTATGCCACACAATTGGGCACCCATTTGGGTTCTCCCAGGGTTTGATCGGTGTTGAGGTCGAGATCTTTCTCTGGGTCTTGCCGAGTGATGACCCAAATATATCGAGCTCATTGGGGAACCCCAAGAGGAAGGTATGATGAGCACAACATCAAGTTTTCCCTCAGTAAGAAACCAAGGTTATCAATCCAGTAGGAGCAAGGAAACACCCCAAAGGCGTAGCTAGCTGAACGTTGGCAGGGTGCACTACCGGAGCTAGCAGCAACATGGAGACCTGCACAACACAACCACAGAAATTTGCCCTAACTTGCGATGAGGTTGTCAATCTCACCGGTTTTGCTAAAAACAAAGGATTAAATTTATCGAATGGAAGGAAGTAATAGTTTGCAAAAAATAAACACAAAGCAGTAAACAATTTGTAGATTGTATGTAAAAGAAAGGACCGGGGTCCATAGTTCACTAGAGGTGGCTCTCCTTAAGATAGAAAACATGCTGGGTGAACAAATTACAGCGGGGCAATTGACAAACATCGAGAAAGCATCAAGCATATACTAATCATCTTGACTCCTTTGAACTTGATTAGGCATTACAACATTATACATAGACCGCCATCCAACTGCATCTATGACTAGTAATCCACCTTCAGGTTATCATCCGAACCCCCTCCAGTATTAAGTTGCAAGCAACAGATTATTGCTTTACGAATTGCGTGTAATGTAAACAATACGATTGTTCTATGAAAAAAGCATTGTTGTTTTCTCCCTAGTAGCAACAGCACATCTAGTACCTTAGAGATTTCTGTCACTTCCCTAGATTACCAGAGGCATGAACCCACTATCGAGCATAAATACTAACTCTTGGAGTTGCTAGCATCTACTTGGCCAAGATAGCTACTAACAACGGAAAGAATGCAAGATCACAAATAACAAAGACATGATAGAATCAATAATCAATCTGAAATAGCATCTCAATATCCATCGGATCCCCGCAAACACAACATGCAGAATTACAAATAGATGATCTTGATCATGAACGGAGCTCACAAGATATATACATGAAAGCACAAAGGAGGAGAATCAGCCATCCAGCTACTACATGGACCCGTAGTCTAGAGATGAACTACTCATGCATCACACCGGAGGCTTGCATGATGATGAAGAAGGCCTCCAGGGTGAATTCCCCTCTCCGGCAGGGTGCCGAGAAGAGTTTCAGATCCCTCCCAGTCTAGGGATGGAGATGACGGTGGCTATAGACTCTTTCGTGGATTTTTTATTGGGTACTTAGGGTTTTGGTATCGGAGGCATCTTATAGGCGGAAGGAGAGGCCAAGGGGGTGCTGGGGTCGGCCAGACCACCCCTGGTGCGGGCCAGGCCTGGCTGCGCGGCCAGGTGGTGTGGCCGGCCCCCAGCCCTTCTCCGTCTCGTATTCTGGCATCAGATGTCTTCCGGAAAATAGGCACTTTGGCTTTTGTCCCATCCAATTCCGAGAATATTCATTTTCTGACTTTCCTAGAACCAAAAACAGCAGAAAATAGGCAGTTGGCACTGTGGCTCTTGCTAATAGGTTAGTCCAAGAAATCATATGAAAAGTACTCCAAAGTGTTGACAAAACACAAGAAAGTACATAAAACCAAGCATGGAACATCAAAAATTATAGATACATTTGCAATGTATCAACATCCCCAAGCTTAACTCCTGCTCGTCCTCGAGTAGGTAAGTGATAAAAAGAAAGAATAATTTTTGAGGTGATATGCACCATCAAAGACTTGATCAAAGTATTTGTAAAACATTCAAAGCTGGGATCATAGTACTTCAATCATAACATGAAAGACAAAGTTCTAGTAATAAGACAAAGAAACTATGAAGCAACATGAAAAGGCACAAACAAAAGATTCATGAATAACAATGCTTTGCAAGACGTTTGTTTGTTTCACATAAAGAAAACGTGGCATAATAGTATTCAGCTTGTCCCTCATAGAGTAGCAAATATAAATGCATAGGACACCATCAAAGTTCATAAGAGTGACTAGATACAAATAGTTTAAAACAAGAAATATCAAGTTATGCATCAATCAAATAGTCTTGGGACAATGCACATAGAACTAAGAATGGACACTATGCTCTCAAAGTAGGTGCATAAAGGTAGAAGGTGGAGACTCAATATAATGGTGGAAGAAAGGCCTTCGTAGAAGGAAGTAGAGATTCAAGTTTCATAAAGAGCTTCCAAAAATTATGGTACTTATAGCTTTCAGCTCTCAATGCCCCTATCATAAGCATCTTGAAGGTGATTAAGGTTAAAGTGAACAAACTATGGTGTACATTCTTGACGAAGTATAAGTTAGAAATCTCATGTCCCTTGAATACGAGGGCCGCTCCTCATTCTACTCAAGTTTATTCACCGGTAAGTTCTTGTCATCGTAAGTACATGTGTATCATAGAGAACCGCCAACGGGGTACCCCTTGCCCGATGATACGGAAGAATCCCCATATCAAAATGACAAGGCAAGCAGACAACGAGCATCTCAGCAATCTTCTTATTTACCATGGGAATATAGTGCTTTTTTCTCTCTTTCCTCTTTTCATAATCTCATTTTTTTCTCCTTTTCTCAATATAGGACTCTTTTTTTATAAGAAGAATGCTTCATAGACAGCTCATTATGGTTACGCTGCAGGTTTCCACCATGTCAGCATGGATTAGACCAGCGGCCCAGGTGTTTCTCTAACACATATACATAACTCCATGGACTTACAAGCTCCCCTTTCATTTCACACCGATGACATCCATAGACAAAAGAGCATGATATCAACTAGGTACAAAGTACCAGTGCAATGTTGAAAGAGTTCCCCATGAAAGCATGGTTCTGCTAATCTCCAACAAATAAGTGCAAGCATATACAACATAGATGACACAATGGTTCAAGTTTATTAAGGGCAAGAAAAGTAAAGTGTGCCATCAAGTTCATGAGAGCTTTAATCACTAGTTTTATCATAACAAGTTTAATTTAGAAGGTAAAAAAAAGCATGAATATACTTGGAATAGCATATTCTAGTAGGTAGGCATTGTGGAATCTTTGGAATAACTTGGTTTAGGGAGTTGGATGCATGAGTGGAACTCATACTTGGTTGTGGAGGCTAGCAAAAGACTGGGAGCGACAAACTAAGAGAGCAATAATGGCCATAATCATGCAGAGCGACAAAACATCATTGATCAAAGCATAAAGTTATACTAAAAGTTGAAAACTAAATGATCATAAAGGCTTATGGTGACTTGGGATAGTCATAACATGGTGTGAGCATGCGCCAAGTCAACCCAAATAAAGCATCAAAGGAGAATACCACTATACTATGCTTTAATATGCTAAAACAATGATTCATCCAAGGCACATTAAGCAATCTCAATTGTTTATGACAAGTCATGCTACAACAAAGAATACTAAGCATAAAGCCAAAACAATATCAAGCATGGCATGACAAAGCATAGGCCATAGTCAAAAACAAACTCTTTTTACCACTTAAGCATGAACTTTCCTACTCTTTTCCAAACCAAACCAAACTATTTGAAAACCAATGTATGAAAGAGGGGTCCAACCAATTTATTCAGCAAACTAAGCAAACAAATCAAATAAAAACCAAAACAAAAATGAAAATAAGACACTCCAAGAACAACACAACTGTGCATGAAACAATAAAAATGAAGTGTTTGGAAGGAACCTGGGATTTTTATTGATGAAGAGGGGGATGCCTTGGGCATCCCCAAGCTTTGACGCTTGTACTTCTTGGATATTTCTTGGGGTGACACGCGTGGCATCCCCAAGCTTGAGCTTTAGTCCATCCTTCATCTCATTACTCATTCCTTCCATACACCTGAAATTTTTTCCTTCATACAAAATTTCACACAATTCTTTATTAGCAACATTAGTGCACTCAAGATAATAAGTCTTAAGGTTCAGTTCTAACACCAATAAACTTCCATTAGAACACTATCTACTGAAGCATTTCCCTCAAAAAGCTCAATTCCCCAGAAGAAGTCAAAAAGGAACCAACAAGAAGGAAATGCAGAAAATGGCAGAAATCTGTCAAAACAGACCAGCTGGTAAAGACGAATTTTCTCGAAGACCTTCTGTTGCTCAAATCAAAAAGTGTTGAACTAACGAAAGTTAGATAACAACCTGGGGCAGAATCACAAAAATTCACGCCTCAAAAGGACGTACAGAGATTTTACAAGAATTTTTATGGTGAAGCACAAAAATGTGTTTCGGGACAGCAACTTTCCCAATCATTACTTCTCTCTCATTAGAGGTTACTCTGGGCACAAAAATCAAATAAAAACGATAAGGAGCGGTTATTACTGAAGTAATAACTTCCAAGACTCATCTAAAACTTTTGGGTTATCTCCCAATAAGTACTTTTCTTTAACGCTTTTAAGTTAGGCATAAGAAGCAAGAAAAAGAATCAAGTGTTCTCAAATGAAGAAGCATTAAGATTAATACCGGAAATATCTTCAACAAGGCATGGTATATCATCCAAATAAGTTCTAGAGGATCCTCTCTCAATGCTCTTAGGTTCACTATTTTCATCAAAAGGGTTTTCAGGAACAATCCAATCAAGATTTTTTTCTATGGCTTCATGTATTGCTACCAGTTTAAAGGGTATTGGTACCTTAGTTTCCTCCCCATTAGGTTCAGTTTTGCTCATCTTTTCTCATGTACCAACAACATCTACGCATGAGCCTAGCATATTGAAACATTCAAATACTTTTCTAGCTTCCTTGGCAACATCATAGAGTTCTTTAAACAAAGTTTCTAGAATAAAATCCCTCTTTTCAGGGTCCTCCATTTCTTTAAGCTTAAGAAACATTACTTGCATTAAGGGGTTGAGGTTAACAAACCTAGCTTCCAACATGTGAACTAAAGAAGCTGTAGAAATCTCATAGTTTGGAGCAAGTTCTGCAAGGGATCTATCCTCAGTATCCTCATGTTTACTAACATGATTAAAGAATTCTTCAATATTATCTTTTCCAATTATAGAACCACTACCTATTGAAAGGTCTTTCAGGGTGAATTTAGGGATCAACATGGTGAGCTAAGGAAGAGATAACAACTAAATGAGACTTAATTGTTTTGTGTTTTTGATAAAGAAAGCAAACTAGTAAAACTATTTTTTGTGTGTTTTTGATAAAGAAACAAGCAAACAAAGCAAAAAGAAACTAAGCAAAACAAAAGCAACAAAGTAAAGAGATTGGTTATGATGGACTCCCCTTGTGAAGATGTCCTTGACTCCCTGGCAACGGCACCAGAAAAAGTCTTTGATGGCACGTGGTTGACGTGGGAGCTTTTTCTTTTGTTCCCTGGCAATGGCGCCAGAAAAAGTTGTTGATGGCCCAAATATATCGAGCTGATTGGGGAACCCCAAGAGGAAGGTATGATGAGAACAACAGCAAGTTTTCCCTCAGTAAGAAACGAAGGTTATCAATCCAGTAGGAGCAAGGAAACACCCCAAAAGTGTAGCTAGCTGAACGTTGGTAGGGCGCACTACCGGTGCCAGCAGCAACGTGGAGACCTGCACAACACAACCACAGAACTTTGCCCCCAACTTGCGATGAGGTTGTCAATCTCACCGGTTTTGCAGAAAACAAAGGATTAAACGTATCGAATGGAAGGAAGTAATAGTTTGCAGAAAGTAAACACAAAGCAGTAAACAGTTTGTAGATTGTATGTGAAAGAAAGGACCGGGGTCCATAGTTCACTAGAGGTGGCTCTCCTTAAGATAGAAAACATGTTGGGTGAACAAATTATAGCGGGACAATTGGCAAACATCGAGAAAGCATCAAGCATATACTAATCATCTTGACTCCTTTGGAACTTGATTGGGAATTACAACATTATACATAGACCGCCATCCAACTGCATCTATGACTAATAATCCACCTTCAGGTTATCATCCGAACCCCCTCCAGTATTAAGTTGCAAGCAACAGATTATTGCTTTACGAATTGCGTGTAATGTAAACAATACGATTGTTCTATGAACAAAGGATTGTTGTTTTCTCCCTAGTAGCAACAACACATCTAGTACCTTAGAGATTTCTATCACCTCCCCAGATTACGAGAGGCATGAACCCACTATCGAGCATAAATACTAACTCTTGGAGTTGCTAGCATCTACTTGGCCAAGATAGCTGCTAACAACGTAAAGCATGCAAGATCACAAATAACAAAGACATGATAGAATCAATAATCAATCTGAAATAGCATCTCAATATCCATCGGATCCCCACAAACACAACATGCAGAATTACAAATAGATGATCTTGATCATGAACGGAGCTCACAAGATCTAGACATGAAAGCACAAAGGAGGAGAACCACCCATCTAGCTACTACATGGACCCGTACTCCAGAGATGAACTACTCACGCATCACACTGGAGTCTTGCATGATGATGAAGAAGGCCTCCAGGGTGAATTCCCCTCTCCGGCAGGGTGCCAGGAAGATCTACAGACTCTTTCGTGGATTTTTGATCGGGTACTTAGGGTTTTGGTATCGGAGGCATCTTATAGGTGGAAGGAGAGGCTGAGGGGGTGCTGGGGTCGGCCAGCCCATCCCCTGGCGCGGGCTTGGCCCAGCCGCGCGGCTAGGTGGTGTGGCCAGCCCCTAGCCCTTCTCCGTCTCGTATTTTGGCATCAGATGTCTTCCAAAAAAATAGGCACTTTGGCTTTTGTCCTGTCCAATTCCGAGAATATTCATTTTCTAACTTTCCTGGAACCAAAAACAACAGAAAATAGGCAGCTGGCACTATGGCTCTTGTTAATAGGTTAGTCCAAGATATCATATGAAAAGTACTCCAAAATGTGGACAAAACACAAGAAAGTAGATAAAACCAAGCACAGAACATCAAAAATTATAGATACATTTGCAATGTATCACCGAGTGTCCTACCTTTTGATTCATTTAGAGGTTCCGGTGTTGGAAGGAAGATTGGCCATCGTGATCTGAGATCTGAAACATGCAACCCCTACTTGGTGCACAAATTGTCGAGGTATTTTAAGATGGTAGATTTATGTTTGGAGGGGTCATGCTTGGAGATCAGGATGGTAGCACACCGAGACATCAATTTATACAGGTTTAGGCCCCGGATGAACAATGTCCTGTAAAAACCCTACTTTATGTTTGTGGTGGATAGAATTATCATAGTGTGATCAGGTGAAATCAAGGTATGGCTCGATATCACCAATGGTGGTTGGTGGTAGAAGACGATCTGGGGGATTCTCAGAGAGAAGATGCCCCCCGTTTGGCATCCCTGCCCCTCCTTATATACTTGGTCAGGGTTGGGGTTACAAGATGCCAAGACAGGTTACAAGTGGCGACGCCTATACAGATATTCTAACAGAAATATCAAATCTAATCTTCATAGAGTAACTACGGTATCCTAGAGAATCGATTGGGCATTGATGTCTTGACTTGGACGCCAAGGTACCCTCACTCAGGCCTTCTCCTAATATTTGATCCTTAGTAGGTTGCGACAGTTCCAAGTGGGCTCTATCTCCTGATGGGGTCCCACCTGGTACTTGTGACCTTAACAAGTAGGAAAGGCTCCTACTAATTTGTATCTTAAAACACCCACTGGTATAAAGTTCACAAGCTTATTTACATGGCGGAAGAAGAGGATTTTTACGAAGCCTTAACTGTATCATTTATGTAGCTATGTAGAGAGTCCTTAGTTACATGAACAAGGAGGATTATCCTCCTAACCCTTATAGGTATAACATCCAATGATCTCTTCTGAAATCTCCTCTGGTCTCTTCAACCCTCAGCCATAGAAGGTGAAGCAAGATGAGATTAAGGAAAAGATCGTTGAACTTGAGAAAATTAGCAAAGCTTGTGTTAACACTATTGGAGAAGAGATCAATGCCTACTAGATGATGAGAAAAGGCATCGAGAAAAGGGTCGATGACATCCACAATAGCCTAGATGGCAAAGTCTAACCTGCCCATCACTATGGCTACAACCCATGCTGGAACTACTGCCGCGCCTGCATCGGTACTACCGTTAAGATCAAAAGTACTGTCAGTACTATCGGCCAACTTCCTCCCAAGTACCGCTAAGGCAGTGCCATCATACAGTAACCCCTGAGTAACACATCATCCCATTACCGAAACTGGGACGAAAGTGCGCTAGAACTACCACCATCTCTCCACCAGAACTATCGCTACCTCATCAGAACTACTGCTGCCTTGCTATGTGCTAAAGAATATCGGTGCCACGACATCTCAAATCCTGATAGAAGACCTGACTTGAAGTATCAGCTGTTGATCGGTACTACCGGCTTAACATGGGACACGAGCCTAAATGACCCTTGATTCATGTAATCTTATCCATAACTCCCACCTCCAGCCTAGTAATATAATAGACTTCTCCTAGTTTAGATATATAGGGTTAGAATTAATTTGACTTGAATTGGCTTAGCCTCTACTTTCCCATAGGTGGACATCTCTTTAGATATAGATCTGAGTGTTGTACAAGGTCCTCCTTAGTTTGAGAATTGACACGGACGTTTCTATCTTGTGCACTCTATTGTGTTGTTCTTTTCCCTTGGATTTTTATAAATTGCAATATCTTCACAAAAAAGATTCTATCTGCTCTGAGACGATCTTTTCATCTCGGATCTCTGCCTAGCGGTCTCTTCCACGTGGATTCTATCGAGTTGGTGATTCAGACCAATGAGGGAAATCGAAACCATGTGTGAATGTTGTGTTTGTATCTTTACCTTGCATTTTTGTTGTGTTCATCGAGTTCTTCGTGTTCCTCGCCCATTCCACCTTGATTCCCCCACCAAATCCGTGAAGATCAGGCCACCCCTACAGGTTCAACCTAAACAAAAAAACTTCAAGTGTAACTCAATGCAAACATTAGTCCATAGTGATTTTCATTGATTACCAAACCATGCATGGGAAACACATGCTCTGTCACCTGCCTGGTGGCCGCTCACCACGAGTCTATGATTAATTTTCCCTAGCGAAAAATACAATACCTCAACACAACATGGGTAAGATGATAGACCGGAGCTCCCGCTCTGACTTCCACACAACCCGAAGGTCACACACCCGCCTAGACGATCACAAAGTTGTATGGTAGTGTCGACCAACATCAACACAATGGAACAACCAACATGGGTGCTGAAGAGAATATGAACGATGCCTCCTAGGAGGGAACTACATTCTAGAACGCTGTATTTGCTAAATAGGTTGAGGTTAATGCATGGTTTTCACTCGGATCTCGTCAAGACCAAAACCGCTTCCGCTTGTCCACCAAAGGTCACTAAAGGATGAAAAGGAACTCGGCACCGCTGAGCATCGACCACCACCAACTCGCTCCAATGGGTCCCTCCATTTAGCGGAACATCCAAGACGAGTCATCCCGCGTGGGATTCGAGGTTCCCCTAGAGGCTTCCGTGTGGAGGAGCCATAGCACCGTGTTGATGCCACCTTCAAGAAAAACACGACGCCCAAGGGTGTCACCACCATTTTCCCCTCCTCTAGGATTAGCCAGGCCACCACCGTCACCAACGAGCGTTGCTAGTGCTGCTTGCACACAGTCCCACATGCCAGAGCTACGGACCACTGCTCTTGCCACTTCCCCATGCCAGCTCTTGGAACGCAACCATTGTTTCCCTCCCCTATAGGATCTTAATGCTTTACTAGATGGACATGCGAGCTTCGCCTCGCCGCTTGTAAGGTGTTGCCACCTAGTGTGGTTACAATGTATTTCGCGATGTTAAATGTTTTTTAAGTTTTTCATATAGATTTTATGGTTGAATGATAGTGACTAGATTATCAAAAGTTTGGAATTTATATCAAGATAATGTTTCATTTTTGTGTCCCGACGTTATGGTATGTGATCCGCCAGTTTTTCTAGATGACGACGGGACAACAACTTCCACAAAATCATGTGCTACATGGCAAGTTGCCATTCCGTCACTCTGTAAATCGCCGCGCATGATTGGAAACCCCAAATTTGTGAGTGAACAACGGGAGAGTTGGAGTAAACAAAAGTGACATGGGTATGAATATTCAGGCCCTTATGATTAGTTACCCTAGTTGCATGATGGCTCATGGGCCACGAAGCCTAAGAAGAAGGCCTAGGAAGCATCTGATGGAATGCATAACTTGCTAGATAAGGAAATAGAAACCGACATTATATTAGTTGTAATTGTAAGATTGTAACCTATTCGTATACAGCCTCGGGACCCAGCCTATTATATATAGGCTGGGAGGAGCCAACGGAGGGGCACCGAAAAAAGCCTTGAGCAATCTGTAATCGATTTGACCATAAGCAATCAGATGACTTCGACTCCCTTGTTTGTATGATCTGTTGGGGTTCCGCGTATGAAAACAATAAAATTTACCCTACGCCCCTGAACCCCTGATGCTGTCAGGACCTATCTATTAGTAATACAGTAACGGGAGGGCTTTTCGCGAACTTACCCTTAAAGACCGAAAAGCGTTGTCAACGCTCAGGAGAGCGTGGTTGATGTAGATGAGCTGAAGCCGACCTCAAGGTCGTGATGAAGTCCTTGCACTCCTGTGGCTCCAACAACTTGAGTGCCTCAAGTGTGACACCTCGCGGGGAGTTACACACGTCTAGTGCCTGACGATGACTCCCGCTTCCCCGATCCAGTAGCAGTTGCGGAAGTAGAGCTCATGGATCCGAATCCCACAGCGCGACGGTGCTCCGCGGTGAAGATGTCTCTCGTTCGCGCAGTCCGAACTTGGGACCACGGTCATGAGAGAGAGAGAGATCAATTGGAGGTCTTCCCAAAAGTGAGAAGACCTTTTATTGAATTTGTGTGTATTTATCTAGCCAAATACCCCCACTATATATAGCGGGGGAGGTACTACCTCCCTCAAAGTCTCGGGGTGGGACAAAAGGAGAGGAGGGGGAGGGGCAGCCGCCAGCCGGCCCTAGTGGGCCCCGTGCGGGGGGCTAGGCCTAGCCGGCCACCCCCTTGTCTCGTGTCCCTCTCACCTTTCCCTAATGGGCCCTCTCCCTCCGGGAATTTGCCCATTAAGCCTTTTGACCATTTAATTGATTTTCTCTTTTATTAAATAATTATGAATAAATGATTAAATCAATATTTAACATTCATTCACATATTATTCAATCTCCGTGGCTATGGAACACTTCCACCTCCACTCCGGACATCCTTCGGACTTACCAAACCCTTCTGGTTTTCTCTCTATTATTCTTTGGCGATTTCACCGATCCTATAAACACTCTCTAAGCATCATCAAGCCATTAAGCGTGATACCCCATGGTTCCGGAACACTCCAGACATGGTCGGGACACTCCCGCACCAATGATCGACAGAGGGACATGGATGGCCATGTGACCCCTATGCGTTCCACGAAGATCTTTCGTTGTTTGAACCGGGACAATTGTGTCTTATTCCCTTTGTCTCTCGATACTTGCATTTCCCGAGATCTGATCAATGACATCACCATGTCGTGTTCAATCTCGTTACCGAACAATGCTACTTGACCCGTTCTGACAAGTGATATCCCTGTGATCAAATCACACACTGCGTAGCTATTGGATATAACCTCCCCTGAGTGGGCCCTTGAGTATCTTTCCATCACGTGGACGGACAAATCCCGCCCTTGATAAATATTGCCTCAACGGTTTCCTCTAAGTACCTGAACGCACCTTTATAACCACTGTATTACCAAGTGGCGCTTGATCCTATCAAAGCACTCTCGGGAGACAGTGATTTATATAGCCTCACGGTCTAAGGAATAGTCTACGAGGATCCATTTCTAATCATCATAACTTGAACTTCGTGACATGATCAGGTGACGATGTTGAAGGAATTATGCCTTGAGAGGCAATAATAAAGTTGTTATTATGTATTCCTTGTATATGATAGATGTTTATTTTGCATACTACAATTGTATTGATAGGAAACGTCAATACAAGTGTGTTTAATAAACAAAAAGGTTCCTAGTTATGCCTCTCTTATAGACTAGCTCGTTGATTAACAAGATGATCAAAGTTTTCTGATCATGGACATTGGATGTTGTTAATAACAAGGTCACAACATTTGTGAAATGATGTGATGAACATTCATCCGAAGTATAGCATTACGATCAAGGTCATTATGTTTATATTGCTATAACATCATATGAAGTAATCTTAGTCCTTGGACCATGAGATCATGTTAATTGCTAACACCAGAAGAGTATCTTGATAACATCAAACTTTACACCGTAACAGGGTGACTATAAAGATGGGTTCAGTGCTACGAAGGTGTTATGTTGAGGCTCATGGATAAAGAGTGGAATATGTCAATCCCGATGACGGATAGATATACTCGAGGCCCTCTCGATGATATCACATTAAGATAGCTTGCAAGCAAGTGATGTGATCACTAGAATTTTATATCACGGGAACGAGAAAAGAGTGCATGTCAGTAACAAGATCAAACTAGGTATTTGGATACCGATGATCAAATCTCGGACATGTATTATATCATGAGACAAAGGGATTAAGTTACTAGCGTTAAAGGTTCTCACGATCACAGAAGTCATCGTTGAATGTGCAGGAGTCGGTATGGATCTCCAGGTCCCGCTTCTGATTATTTATTTGAGAGGGGTCTCAATCTTGTCTGCATTATTCGTGAACCGTAGGGTGACACACTTAAGGGTTGTCGAACACCATTTTGGAGCACATATGTTTCAGACAAAAGAATTGCAAAGTGCTGGAATTATTTCGATAGAAACCGGAATTGTTTCAGGTGAAATTGCAGAAACTGGTTCTGCATGTGATATTGAAATGTTGCAAGGGGTTTTATGTGAATGTTTGTTAATTAAAGTAATTAACAAAATTCTGAATAAAATAAATAAATGAGTTTTATTAAATGAGAGTTGCATTAAGTTTGGTGGAAATTTAATGCATGTGAGTGGAATATTGGGTGGAGACTAAATTGATGCGAGTGGAGCTTCCACCACATGAATGAGGAAGAGGTGGGGGCACCCCCCTTGGCCGCCGGCCATGGGAGGGGAGGATCTCCCCTCTCCTATAAAAGGCCCCCCTCCTCCCTCACAAAGCACACCTCCTCGTGAAGGATCTCTCTCCCCCTCTAGATATATTCCCCAAGGTCTCGGATTAGCGATATACATGTTCCCGGTGGCCTTGTGTCTGGAAGGAGTTGCTGCTTCCGCTGATTTTCTGGAGCGAGGAGGTGGAGTTTGTTCGTTGGCTTGAACGTGTGTGCGAGGACGGATGCGCTGCTGATTTGCGGCGCTAGGACTTCCACACGATCTTGAGATCGGCAAGCTTACGACTACATCATCCACGAGTTCCAACTCGTTAACAAAACTTTGTTATCTTCGAGGGTAAGTTCTCTATGGATGTATATCCACACGTTGCTTTGTATCTAGTAGATAGATCTTGGCGTATAGTTCTCATCGTAGGAATTTTTTTGTTTTCTATGCTGAGAACCCAACAGTGGTATCAGAGCCAGGTCTATGCGTAGGTGCTTTGCACAGGTAGTACACATATGTTTATATGTGGGCAATGATGATCATGTTATTGCTTCTTTCATGTATTTTGGATATTGGTGGAATAGTGGGATGAAGCGGCCCGGACGAACCTTACATGTCATCGCACATGAGACCGGTTCCACGACTGACATGCAACTAGTTTTGCATAAATGGCTGGCGGGTGTCTGTCTCTCCTACTATAGTCAATATCTGATTTACAACGAGTTGCTAATAACTTGGTATCCTCGTTGTGGTTCCATGTTCGTAAGTAAGACCGATTCTATCCCCGAAAGCCCTAAGCCACGTAAAACTTGCAATGGATAAATTAGAGGCGTCTAGTTTAGATCGTTGTTGGGCTAGTGTCTTGATATGGTAATGTTGTAAGTAGATGTATGATAGATACTCTTACAACGCACTTAACGTGTAAGTTCCATAGACCTTGGCCGTACACACAAAGGAATGATAGAGATCATAGCACGATCCAAATGATAGAGATCAAATGCATGGACCATATCATCTCACTTTACACATTAGATGTTTGCATCTTATATTGCTAGTTTGGCGCTTTTAGTAGCATTGTAAGATGATCCCTCATTTAAATATCAAGATAAAATGTGTTCTTCCTTAAGTATGCACCGTTCTATGGATCGTGTTTCGAGACATCACGTGATGATCGGGTGTACTCGACTCTACGCTTTCATACAACGGGTGTAAGACAGTTTTACACATGCGAATACTAAAGTTTTTACTTGGCGAGCCTAGCATGTACATGCATGGCCTCGGAACACGGACCGAAAGGTTAAGCATGAGTCATATAGTTGATATGATGCCCATATAGATCCTCTCCTTTGAAGCTACACCGACTCACGTGATGATCGGACTTGGTGTAGTGGATTTGGTTCATGTAATCACCAAAAAGACACGAGGGATGTCATTTTTGAGTGGGAGTTCATTAGTAATTTGGATTAGTTGAACTCAACCTATCATAAACTTAGTCTAAATAAACTTTACAAATTCTGTTGTAGATGGCACCACCTGCTTTTAATTTCAATGTGATCACGCAGAAAGAGAAACTTGCTGTGAATGGTAGCAACTTCACCAACTGGGCTATGAATTTGAGGATTCTCCTCACTCCTGCACAAAAGCAATATGTGCTAGAGGCGTAGCTGGGCCCCCCACCAGCTCCTAATGCCCCTGACGAGGAAAAGAATGTCTATATAACTCGTCAGGAGGACCACAACTTAGTTCATTGCAGCATATTGTATGGGCTAGAGCCAGAACTTCGAAAGCGTTTCGAAAATGGCAATGCTTTTGATACCATGGGAGAATTAAAAATGATTTTCGATACCCATGCTGCCGTAGAGAGTTATAATGCTTCTGAAAAGTTCTTTAGCTGCACGATGGAGGAGAACAGCTCCGTTAGTGAGCATGTACTCAAAATGTCTAGGTATGCTGATAAGCTTGTGTCCCTAGGAATATCGATTCCCATTAACCTAGGCATACATCATGTTCTCCAATATCTGCCACCTAGCTACAAGAGCTTCGTGATGAACTATAACATGCAGGGCATGAAGAAGTCTCTTCCCGAGCTTCTATCAATGCTTAAGACTGCAGAAGTGGAGATTAGGAAAGAACATCAAGTGTTGATGATCAATAAGACCACCGGTTTCAAGAAGGACAAGAAAGGCAAGCAGAAGGGAAAGAAGGGAGGCAAATCTGTTGCCGCACCTGAAAAGAAATCCCGAGCTGGCCCTAAGTCTGATACCAAGTGCTACTATTGCAAGGGGACTAGCCATTGGAAGCGCAACTGCCCCAAGTATTTGGCGGACAAGAAGACCGGCAAGGCAAACAAAGGTATATGTGATATACATGTTATTGATGTGTACTTTACTAGTACTCGCAGTAGCACCTGGGTATTTGATACGGGATCGGTTGCTAATATATGTAACTCGATTCAGGGGCTGCGGAACAAGCGACAGCTAGCAAGGGATGAGGTCACGATGCGGGTCGGCAATGGATCAAGAGTTGATGTGATCGCCGTTGGAATGATGCCTCTCCATATGCCGTCGGGATTAGGGATAAAACTAAATAATTGTTATTTGGTGCTAGCACTAAGCATGAACATTGTATCCAAATCGTGTTTGATGCGAAGTGCTTATTCCTTTAAATCTGAAAACAATGGTTGTTCGATTTATATGAATGATATGTTTTATGTTCATGCACCTGTGATGAATGGTTTATTTCTGTTGGATCTCGATAGTAGTATTACGCATATTCATAATGTTGATGCTAAAAGGATTAAACTTGATAATGATATATCTGCATATATGTGGCACTGTCGTCTAGGTCATATTGGCGTTAAACGCATGAAGAAACTCCATTCCGATGGACTTTTGGAATAACTTGATTTTGAATCATTTGATACATGTGAGCCATGCCTTATGGGCAAGATGACTAGAACGCCGTTTTCCGGTTCAATGGAACGGGCGACAGATTTATTGGAAATCATACATACTGATGTGTGTGGACCAATGAGTGTGTCGGTGCGAGGTGGATATCGTTATTTTCTTACTTTCATGGATGATTTGAGTAGATACGGGTATATCTATTTGATGAAACATAAATCTGAAACCTTTGAAAAGTTCAAGGAATTTCAAAATGGAGTGGAAAATCATCATAACAGAAAGATCAAATTTCTGCGGTCCGACCGTGGAGGAGAGTATCTTAGTTACGAGTTTAGCACACATATGAAGGACTGTGGAATAGTTTCACAACTCACGCCTGCCGGAACACCACAACGTAATGGTGTGTCAGAACGTCGTAATCGTACTTTATTAGATATGGTTCGATCTATGATGTCTCTGACTGACTTGCCACTATCATTTTGGGGTTATGCACTGGAAACCGCTGCATTCACTTTAAATCGGGCATCATCTAAATCCGTTGAAACGACACCATAAGAATTATGGTTTGGAAACAAACCTAAGTTATCATTTATTAAAGTTTGGGGATGCGATGTTTATGTGAAGAAACTTCAGCCGGATAAACTCGAACCCAAAGTGGAAAAATGCATCTTCATAGGATACCCTAAGGAAACGATTGGGTATACCTTCTATCACAGATTCGAGGGCAAGGTTTTTGTTACCAAGAATGGATCCTTGCTTGAGAAGAAGTTTCTTGCGAAAGGTGTGAGTAGTCAGAAGGTTGAACTCTAAGAGGTTATTGAACCTTCTCTTCATGAAATGGCGAGTAGCGCAGCACCGGAAGTTGTTTCGGAGTTGACTTCACCTAATGAAGAGAGAGCTAATGATAATGATCATGAAACTTCGAAAGAGGACACTACCGAACCTCGCAGGTCAAGCAGGACACGTGCAGCTCCTGAACTTTACGGCAATCCTGTTATGAATTTCATGATTGATGAAATAGATGACCCTGCGACGTATGAAGAAGCGATGATGAGCCCGGGTTCCAACAAATGGCTAGAAGCCATGAAATCCGAGATGGAATCCATGTACGGAAACCAGGTTTGGACCTTGGTGGACTTACCTCACGATCGAAAGGCCGTTGAGAATAAATGGATTTTCAAAAGAAAAACTAATGTTGATAGTAATGTGACCATCTATAAAGCTCGACTTGTCACAAAAGGGTTTCGACAAATTCAAGGAGTTGACTACAATGAGACATTCTCTCCCGTAGCAATGCTAAAGTCGGTTAGGATTATGTTAGCAATTGCTGCATATTTTGATTATGAAATATGGCAGATGGATGTCAAAATCACGTTCCTCAATGGTAATATTGAAGAAGAGTTGTATATGATACAACCTAAGGGTTTTGTCGATCCTAAGGATGCTGATAAGGTATGCAATCTTCAGCGATCCATCTATGGACTGAAGCAAGCATCCCGGAGTTGGAATCTCCGCTTTGATGAGGTGATCAAAGAGTTTGGATTTATCCAAACTTATGGAGAGGCTTGTATTTACAAGAAAGTGAGTGGGAGCAATGTGGCATTTCTGATATTATATGTGGATGACATATTATTGATTGGAAATGAAATAGATCTTTTAAATAGTGCTAAAAGTTATCTAAACAGCAAATTTTTGATGAAAGACCTTGGTGAAGCTTCATATATATTAGGCATTAAAATCTATAGAGATAGATCAAGACGCCTAATTGGGCTATCGCAAAGTACATACCTTGATAAGATATTAAAGAAGTTTAATATGGACGGAAGTAAGAAGGGGTTCTTACCTATGTTGCAAGGCAAGACATTGAGTAAGACTCAAAGTCCGGCTACAGCGGAAGAAAGAGAGATAATGGATAAGGTCCCCTATGCCTCAGCCATAGGCTCTATAATGTACGCCATGCTATGTACAAGACCGGATGTGGCACATGCTATTAGTTTGACTAGTAGGTACCAATCTGATCCAGGTTCGGAACACTAAGGATATGTTTCTTGTATACGGAGGTGGAGAAGAGCTAGCCACTAAGTGTTATGTCGATGCTAGCTTTGACACCGATCCGGATGACTCTAAATCTCAATCCGGATATGTATTTCTCTTGAACGGAGTAGCAGTTAGTTGGAGGAGTTCCAAACAACCTATGGTGGCTGGATCAACGACGGAGGTGGAATATGTTGCTGCTTCAGAAGCGGCGCAGGAAGCGGTTTGGATGAAGGAGTTCATAACGGAACTAGGTGTGGTTCCTAGTGCATTGGACCCAATGGTGATCTATTGTGACAACAATGGAGCCATAGCCAACGCCAAGGAACCAAGGTCTCACAAGAATTCCAAGCATATTAAGCGCCGGTTTCACTCCATCCGCGAGCATGTCAAGGATGGAGATATAAATATTTGTAAAGTACACATGGACCTAAATGTAGCAGATCCTTGGCTAAAGTTCTCCCTAGGGAAAAACATGGTCAACACCAGAAATCCATGGGTGTTAGATTTATCACTATGTGAACTAGATTATTGTCTCTAGTGCAAGTGGGAGACCGAAGGAATTATGCCTTGAGAAGCAATAATAAGTTTGTTATTATGTATTCCTTGTATATGATAGATGTTTATTTTGCATGCTATAATTGTATTGACAGGAAACGTCAATACATGTGTGTTTAATAAAAAAAGGTTCCTAGTTGTGCCTCTCTTATAGACTAGCTCGTTAATTAACAAGATGATCAAAGTTTCCTGATCATGGACATTGGATGTTGTTAATAACGAGGTCACAGCATTTGTGAAATGATGTGATGAACATTCATCTGAAGTATAGAATTACGATCAAAGTCATTATGTTTATATTGCTATAACATCATACGAAGTAATCTTAGTCCTTAGACCATGAGATCATGTTAATTGCTAACACCGGAAGAGTATCTTGATAACATCAAACGTCACACCGTAACAGGGTGACTACAAAGGTGGGTTCAGTGCTACGAAGGTGTTATGTTGAGGCTCATGGATCAAGAGTGGAATTTGTCAATCCCGATGACGGATAGATATACTTTGGGCCCTCTCGGTGATTGTCGTGGTGGTGTCACGGCAGATGCCATGGATAGGCTAAAGGTGGGGACAAGATGCACTAGAGGAATCCAGGGAGGGATAGTGTAGTGATTCTACACATAGAAGCTTTGTATTATTCAAGCTAGATGGGTTACAAGTGCTCCTTGAGCTGTATTGGGAGGAGGAGGAAGAAGGAACTCTCTTACTCTCACCACTAGCTCAAACTTCACTCACTAGAGATCCAACAGAGACCAACCCTTTCTACAGAGGCCCTAGCCCTCCTTATATAGGGATAGCTAGGTCTCCAACTAGGGCATACGTGGAGGCATATTCCAAGGAATATGCCTCTTCCCAAAATAGTAAACCGACCGGGTCACTTTTCCCCGTCGTAAGCCATGTAGAGGCTACGTGATCCTCTGTGGCGCCAGCGTCATCCGACACAGGCATCGTCACCCTTGTCGGCCACGCCTTGGTGGTCCTGGCCTCTGTCCGCTTCGCTCACGCTCTACGTACAGTGGCCACCTTTTGACCAGCGAGATATCTTCCTTCTCTTGCAAGCCTGATATAACCCGGATCATGCCTGGTTGATCCGGCCACACCTGTACCTGCATACAAGTTAGATACATCATGCTGGCATACGACATAAGTCGGCCAGGACTCTGTTAGGCGGACATCCTCTGGTCTGGATTACTCCGTGATTCGGCCTACCTTGAGGTGACTCAGCCAGCACTTGCTTTGACCTTGCTGTACCTCGGCTAACTCGGCCATTATACCCCGGCGTGACCCTACCCGGGGGTATCCCCCCAACATTAGTCCCCGAAGCTGGTGCGGTCTTAGCTGCCTCAGCCGCTAAGGCTACAGCAGGTTCAATTCTTCCGAGCCTTTTGCTCCTTTTCCAAGTTATCTCATAGTATGGATTCCATAGGCTAATCTTCCCTTGGCACATTCCGAGTTTTCACCCGCTGGCCGGGTCATCCTTTGGTTATCCGGGTTAGTCTTCCTTCTCTCGTACGCTATCCCACATGGAGAGTAATCATTCTCTTGCCTCATTTTAAGGGCCTGCGCTAGTAACCGCCGCAGTTAATATCAGGTTTTACTATAGCACACGTCACATTGTGTCTGTCTCCTCGTTAACTGTATCATAACGTCACATCGTGGGATCTCCTGTGCCTTGTGGCCCTTCCTGTGGCTTGTCGCTGATTGGCTGATCCGGATCATACACGGCCACACCGTGTGGCCCATCCGCACAGCATGATCCCACTACCCCTCTAGGGCGTGGTTAAATAGGGGAGGGGCGCGCCCCTTGGGACTTTTCCCCGTCTTAGCGCCCCTCTGCCTCTTCTTCTTCTTCTTCCTCCCAGCGACAGCGCCGCCGCCGCCGCCGCACCTGCTTAGCTGCGCCGCCGCCGCACCGTTCCTCGCGCACCAGCGTTGCCGCCACTCCCGTGCATCTCCACCGCCACGGGTCCGCGCTAGTCCAGGCCACTGCCCCCCACCGCCGTTAGGGCCAGTGAGGACAGAGACCTAGAGAAGACAGAGGAAGAACTCATCGTCGCGGAACAGGAGATGGAGGAGGATGCGGGGAACGCCGATCGCGGCGCTTGGGCTGGGTCCTGGGTATGCCAGGATAACCTTGACTGGTTGTACCGCACCCGGCGTATCCCGGAGGGCATCATCGCCCGCCTCGTCGCCGAGGAGCTTTCTCCCTCACCCAATCCGGGTGAGTTTGTAGTGTTTCTCTCCCACTTCCAGTGTGGGTTCGGCCTCCCCATCAGTGACTTCTTCCATGATTGGCTCAATACCTACGAGCTTCAACCACATCACCTTCTGGCGAATACCATCACCTCTCTTTCTACCTTTGCTTCCACCATAGAGGGCTACGCCGGATTGTGGCCCACTAAGGAGCTCTGGATCCGGTTTTTTGGTCTCCGCCGGAATGTAATTCCGAATAGAGAGCTTGACCTGGAGGACAAGCAACTTATGCAGTTCGGCGCTGTCTCTATCTCTCCTCGGAAGCAGTCCATCTTTCCCGGAGTCACGGGGCTCGATTCCTGCAAGGGCTGGGCCCGAACCTTCTTCTATGTCAGAAATGGCACAGATGAAGATCTGATCCGGCTGCGCCCCTACGCTTCGGGTCCTCCTAATCCGGATCTGTGGGATCAGATCCCCAAGAAACCCACAGTCCTAGCGAACCAAGTCAACAAACGGTTCCAGGAGCTGAAGGATCAGGGACTACACAACGAGGACGCAATGATCACCTTCGTCCGCAACCGGATCTCCCCCTCCAGAAACACACGCATAAACTTTGCCACATGAGCTAGCGCCTTGACCCCAATCGGACCTCCTCATTCGAGTTGAGCAACACCGAGATTTACCGCCGGGTCAAGGCCCTCTTTACCACCAACAAAAACTTCTCCGCTGATTGGGAGTGGGGGATCGAGCACTCCTGCCGAGACAGGCTTCCTCCTGCGGTAACTCTCGTGCTCCAATTCTTTTCCGAGTTAAATCATACGTCAGATTTTGTTGTATGTTTGATCCCTTCGCATTTTCTCTCTCTTAGATGTTTCTTCAGCAAACTCTTGAGGATGACACCGAGCCTTCTCTCAAGTGGGCGCCTGATCAAGATACCCCAGACAAGGAGGAGCCAGATCAGGAGATGTTCCTGCCGTTCCCTCATGCGACCAAGCGACACACCAGTAAATTCTCTTCCATTAGAGATTGCCCTGATGATGAAGATGAATCCGACGTTGAGGTGATGGAGGCATTTGACACTGTCCCCCGTTCTTATGCTTTTCCGGCATCAGCTAACCCCGGTGGGCAGATCCATGAAGATCCTCCCCTTGCCACGGGTGAGCCAGTCTCGGTCGCATCGAAGAAAAGGGGGGCCGCATCTACTTCTTCCTCCGGACCTTCTAAGCCAACCAAAAGGCGAAAGAAGTCCGTAGACAAAGCTGCCACCAAGTCCACGACTAAGGCCGTAGCCCGGAGAGCTCGCAAGCCAAAGGAGCCTTTGACCTCAGATGAGTAAGTCACTTCTCCATTATCCAATCTTCTGTTTCGCGTTTTGCTATTCATTTGTTCTTCCTTTGTTATAGTTTCTCATCCTTCATCATTTGATTCGGTAGGGCCGCGATGGAGGTTCCTCAGAGTGGATCCGGCATCGCCTCGCCGCTCCGACATAGCCCTTCTCCCCCTCGTGGCGACGATTCACTCCCGTTGAGCCCCATTCAGGAGGTTTCAGCGGCTGCTCCGGGTTCTAGCCCACCTCATCAAGAGGAGGGAAACCTCAGAACAGGGGGAAGTGGTTCTGCCGAGGCTGCAGTTGCTCCCTCTTTGGCTCAGCCGCAACCAGCCACCACCGAGGTTCCTTCAGCACCCCTGCCAAGACAAAAATTAGCACCAGCACCAGCAGCAGCCGCACAAGCATCAGCAACAGCACCAATCCCCTTCGCCTCGTCCGAGTCTTCCAAGACTCGGCGAGAAGGCACCAGCAGCACCAAGGCTAGCACTAAGGCAGCCCCCAAGGCCAAATCTGTGGCTCAGACCTCCACCTCTCAGCAGTAGCCCAAGGGCAAGAATGCTCCTGACACCACCAGGGCAGCGTCAATCGAAGCTGGACAGCATACACTTGCGTCCATGCTCTCGAAGAAGACCCTGCCGATGAAGGACACCTCTGCCGGGTCAGCTGATGTGCAACTCGTTTTGCACACTAGCCCCGCTGTTGCCCAGGTTGAAAGGAGGGAAGCCCATGCTAAGGGTTTGGTCGCGCCCCACATGCTTAGCGGAGAATGCTATCCTCCGACCTTGATCGAGTTCGTTAACAACTGGAACAAGGCGGAGTTCATCCATAATGACGATCTCCCAAAGAAATTTGGGTCTGCTGAGTTTGCTGCATAGATGAACACCGCTGCCAAGGCAATCAACCTTGCATGTCAGATGATGGAGGTACGCTACTTCGCCATTTCCTTAACATGTACTAGATATTAGTGATATAACCATTAGTCCCCGAGCCTCTGGGGGAGTAACTTGTTACTCGGTCGGATGCTCCTTAGAGAACTAGCATAGCTCCTTAGTAACTTCGAATATGCACACACCTAGAGCCGGGTTAAGTTCCACTTGGCCCGGATCTTGTACACTTCGAATATGCACACACCTAGAGTCGGGTTAAGTTCCACTTGGCCCGGATTTTGTACACTTCGAATATGCACACACCTAGAGCCGGGTTAAGTTCCACTTGGCCTGGATTTTGTACACTTCGAATATGCACACACCTAGAGCCGGATTAAGTTCCACTTGGCCCGGATTTTGTACACTTCGAATATGCACATGACTAAGCTATCCTTTTGTACTCTTTTCAGGTGACCACCAATCGCCGGAGCGCTGAGTTTCAGCGTCTCTTGGACACTCACAAGATGTTGTGCGCGAAACATACTATGCTTCTCGCCAAATACGAGAAAAGGGGTAAGTTCTTTCCTTGACATTTTTTCCATTCCTCTTTGTGTTTTCCCGCTGAACTAACCTGTTATTTGGATTGGGCAGCCAGAGTGGAGGCCGAGAACATCCTCATGAGGAAAAACTTGGACCAAATAAAGGGTAAGTCATTTTTGCTTAATCGTCCTCTACGCTCTCTCTCCTTTTCTCCTTGGCTCGGCAAATATTCATACCTCGGCTTTGCCGGGTCAACAAACTATTTCAGCATCTCTTGAAGATAGTGTGCCCGTGCCTGATATGATGCTGCATTTTCTCGAACAAGCAGGGTAGCACCAGGCCGAACTTAAGAAGAAGGATGATGAGCTCGCCCTCCTCCGGACCAAGGATCATGAGATTGCCAAGCTCAAGGTAGACATGAAAAAGCTCAAGGCGCTGCACAAATCCGAACTGGATAAAGCAGGCCAAGATTTTACTGAAGAGCGAGAGCATCTCAGCCTCCAAATTGCTAAGGACCAAGAACTGCTAAACGAGGCCGACACCAAGCTTGAGTCGGCGAATGATGAACTTGCGCAACTCTGGAAGAGGCGTGACAACTGCACTAACGAGCTGACCTAGATCCACAACCATATTTCTCATAAGTTCTTTTCCTTCAGCCGGCATGAATCTCTTCGGGTCAACCTTCCTTACTTGCTTCACTTGTCTTGTTTTCAGACAAATTTCCGGAGGGTGATGCCATTGCAACCACTGCTGTTGTCGGATTGATGACAAGTACGCCATGAGGGGGTCCTCGAGGCGTGCGGAAGAGAGGAGTGTGAGACGTACGGTATTCCGGGACGGTGAGCACACAAGTTTACCCATGTTCGAATCCGCCGGCTTTGGACGAATCCTACTCCTGCTAGCAATCCAGTAATACAGCAGAGCCAAATTATGGGTTACAAGGGTTTCGCCTGTGCGAGTTGAGGGTCTAAAGTGTTGGGTGCCCTAAAGGCTCTCCCTAGGACAGCTTATATAGATATCCGGCCTAGGGTTTACAGGAGAGATCTATCCGGCTACGACTAAGATTCGGTTACAGAGTACATCTTGAACTACAAGTAACATTATGGGCCTAAGTCGGTAAGTCTTCTGGGCCTTCCCGTAGCCGGATTGGACTCCGTCTTTCTCCCTGACTGGGCCACCCGTGAAGCAAAGCTCTAACCCGAAGTGGGCCACCCTGGTCAGTGAGGAACTGTGAGGATACCCGGAAAGTATATCCCCAACAGCAGCCCCCGGAGGCCTCTCAGATCCAAAGTCAGATTCATCATCGTCTAGCTTGATCTTCGGCTTGCAGAATCTTGAAGGGTTCCTAAAACTTCACAACAAAAAATACGATCCGGGTCTTAAAAATAAGTCGGACCTATCAACAGGTTACTCGGATTTTCCAGCTTGATTTCAAACTAAGCCGGAATTTGGTCTCTAACGCCAACTGACACAAGTCATGATCGAGTCACATCATCTGACAGACATCCTTTCAGCACGACCGTTGGTGGGTCCACGGTTCGCGGAACCGAGGCGCCATTTCAATGTGTGCGTGGAGATCGAGGCGACGCAATCATCGCGTGGGTCCTTCCTAGTTCCTTCCACGACGCGTGGCGGTTACACTGTAGCATTTGCACGAATCTTGGCGTGGTTAGGTGGATATAAGGGGTTAGGATTTTCTCCTTCTCTCTTCACCCGTCCTTTGCCTTTTCCCCTCCTCCCAATCTCTCTCCGCGCACAGAGCTCCTCCGTTCCTCCCCCAAAAAACTCCCAGCGCCACCCATCCTAGGTCATCTGCCCACCGGAGAAATGGCTTCTTCTTCCTCTTCTAGCTTGGCTGCAGCGGCGGCGACAGCAGCGACGGAAGCGGTGGCAGAGAAGGAAAGCTTCCATGGGCTCTGGATCCCCAGCGTGCTCGTTGACGAGAAGCTCCAGAACATGGAGAAGGAAGGGCTCCTCCGTGCCGGCGACTGGCGTAGCGGCTTCGAGGAAACCATCCCCAACTCGGCGCCGGCGAGCGGGTCCACTTAGGCACCCACCTCGACAGAGGTTTGTCATTTCCTCCCTCAGAGTTCTTCTCCGAGGTGATTGACCATTACGGAGTTCAACTCCATCATCTTCCTCCCAACTCTCTCTTAGAGATGAGCGCTTACGCTTCTTTGTGTGAGGGCTTTCTCGGCATTAGGCCGAGTTTAACCTTATTCCGGTACTATTTTCATGTCTGGAGAAACTCTATCACTGCCAGTGTTCCTTACATCACCAGTACTATTAGTTTTTCGCTTAGATGCGAGCGCGCATATCCCAAAATCCTAGCTAGTGACTCGGCCAAACAATGGCCAGCCACGTTCTTTTACCATAGGGATATTCCGGCTCCCGGCAAAGCTACTGCTTTGCCGGCTTTTGTTGATGGAGCTGCCACGGCCCAACCGTCTTGGGACGAGGCCGCTCCAGCTCTTAGTGACGATCTGATCCTTGCTAAGAGGCGAGTCGAATATCTGATCAAACACAAGGGACTGAAGGGATCCAACTTGGTCCAATGTTGGGTCTCACGCCGGATCTAGCCCCTTCAGTACCACGGAGATCGACTGATGCACTCCATCACGTCATCCAAGAAAGACTCCCTCCGCATCTGTCCCAAAGCCTACACCACGCAAGGCTATATAAGCCAGATTAAGTGGCTGATCAAGGAGCGGATTGAGAGGAGGATCCCGGAGGTTTCTCTGGATATGCATATGGCGGAAAACCCCGTAGTGCCGGTAAGCTTCTAACAGTACACCTTTTTATGTGTTTCAATCTTTGAGTTACATTGCAACACTGATATGTTTTCTTCTTTTCAGCTTGCTGACCTCCCCGAGTCGGAATTTGCTCCGCTCGAAGGATATCCTCCGGAGTTTTCTCAGGAGACAGAGGTGGTCCCATTGCCGGACATTGCGCTCAAGAAGCGCAAAGCTCCGACAATGGTTGTTGGCACAAATGAGGTGCCCATCGTGAAGAGGTAACTTCCAATCACAACTTCCGCCTTTGCACTTCTACTCGAATTTCCTTCCGAGATGTATTACATTCTCAGAGCAAAACCGCTCATCAAGGGCAAGGGGAAGGGAACTTCTTCGAAGCCCCTGCGTCAGACAAAGCTTACCATAGCTTCTCCTACCGTGGCTCCTTCGACTCCTACCCCTCAACCTTCTGCAACGCCGGTGACCGTTCCTTCTCCGGTAGTCGCAGAAGATCTGGCTCCTTCGACAGAGCCTGCGATCCTTGAATCGCAAACTGACGTCACCACGGGTGAGTCAGATTTAGACAAGGGTGAACCCTCTTTGGGTAATGATCCCTCGGCAGAAACCTTCGCCGAAAACATTCTCAGCAATCCGGGACTTGCCAAGTTTGGCCTGTCCTGGAAATCTGCTGAAGAGATCTAGTGGCTGGCCAGGCAATGCCTGGAGAAAAGTACCTTATCTGCCAAAGAAGAAGCGCAAGAAGTAGAGGACGTCAAGCACTCTAATCTTCTTGAACAAGTTCTTATTCGCAACGATAGGATCAGGTCCGGGGAGCTTCCAACTGCTCCTGTGACCCCTCTGACTCTCGCTGAGAAGGTTGCCGTTGAGGTGAACACGAGTTTGGATAAACTCACTCGTGAACAATATGTAAGTCGGAATTCCAACTCTTGTTTTTCCTTTGTTTCATATCATATCCTCTAGCCCCCAAGCATGAAGTAGGATAAATAATCCGGGTTTATGCTTCCTTAGGATGCCAAAGAATGAACTATTGTAGCCCCCAAGGCTCGTGCTGATATTATTAAAAATATTAGCTCGAGTCTTTAGTAGCTTTCTGACTTTGGGTATTCTGACTAACAGAAAGTATATTCCTATAACCAGGATTTATTGAAGAATGTATGTGATAAGCAGAGAGAGATCAGAGCTCTCCGACTTAAAAATGCTGAACTTAAAGTTGCCAAGGATGAAGCCAAAGGTAAACATTCCGAGACTCAAACCTTGTCTTTGTATTTTCAATGTCGAATTTTTTCATTAAACTGTTATTCTTTTTGACTTACAACATTGGTGAAACAATCCTGTGCTATGATTGAAGAGGCCGAGAACCTCAAGACTTTGGTGGTGGAGAACCAGGAGCTTCGCAAGGAGCTGGATCAGCTCAAGGCAGATCATGAAAAAAGCATTGCTCAAATCCTTGAATCCTCCTCCATGGCTACTAATGAGCGTGATTGCAAGATTGCTGCTCAAGATCAAAAAATCTCGGACCTCAATAATGAGTTGTGCAGAGAGAGGGACCTTTCCGAAGCGCTCCGGGCTGAACTCCAGAGTCTTCGGGAAGAGAAGACCAAAATTGACGACGTCATTTTCGGTACGTTCCATCTGTCTGACTTTTCTGCTTTCTTCGACTTCTATCAGCGTCGGATTTTTCTTTAATTGTCTTTGTTTACAGGTCCTCTGAACTTGACGGACTCGACCTCCACTGAGCCCCGCACCCACCGGCTTACCCAAGTCAGTGACCTGCTTCATGACTTCTGCCAATCCCTTGAGGACATTGGCGAAGCTCTCAAGATTCTGGATATGCATAGCATGTCGGATTTTCATGTGCGGGACAAAGCAAAGAAGATGCCACAGCTCGTCCAGGATTGGAACATGTCTTACGCGTGGACTGCGGCAAAAAACGCTCTCACCATGGTCATGAGCCACCATGGAAACATGGAAATATGGCAAGTGACCAGAGGGTACTACAAAGTGGATGAAGACGGCCAGGAGCAGGACATTCAAGCCATCATGGACTCCTGCACCGGATATGGGTGTCACGTGGCTGATTTGACCAGCTACGAGACCCCTTTCTTTACCCGCATGGACACTCCACCTCCTCTTCCAGAAGAATCAGCAGAAATTCCCGACGATGAACGCACCACCTCGGATGTGGACATCTCGAAACGATACCGAGGCGGTGTATCCAGCGAGCCAGCAGCTCCTTCCTCTCCTGCATCATAGATTAACAGAAATATTTGTGTTATTCTGAAAAACATGATGGGCCTGTAAATATACAGTACTATAATTTTGCTAGTGCTAAGCTTTTGATCTATTCAGCACTTTTGGCTTTAAACTTTTTGCGTGCCTGAAATGTTTACATAAGCACTTGTATTTTTTCGCCCATACTTATCATTTATCTGGCTTTCCGCCTCGTCCCTTTTGTGAGCCGGCTTAACCTTCTACCGGAAACTTTGCCGAGCAACGGAGCTCAATTGCTAAACTAGTTTAAACTCGGAAACAAAGCCGGCTTCCAGTACTAACAATTCACTACTCGGAAAATGCCCGCATCCAGCAATCAGACAAATAACCAAAGTAAAGACTAGAAATTTTTAGAGTTATACCCGAGGGTAGCAGTTTTAGAATCGGAAATCTAAACTAGAACGAACATGAGCATAAAGTACTTTCAAGCATTCTAGGATTTTCGACTATGACATGATCATTCGGAAATAAGATGGTAAAAACTTCTCAGAAAATATTGAGGCAACCAAAACTTTTATTTCTCATAGAGCATGTACATTTATATGTTTACAAAGAAGGATAAACTAAGAATAAAAGGGACGTAGCTGAGCAATATTCCACGGTCTGTCTAACTCATCCGGATTTCTACTGCCTCCAGCTCTCTTTCTCTTCTTAGTAGCAGGTCTTTCTTTGACTGGCCTCATGTCAGTTAAGTAGTACGATCCATTGTGCAATACTCGACTAACTAAAAAGGGCCCTTCCCATACTGGGAAAAGTTTGTGCTTTCTTTGTTGCACAAGCTGGAGAACCAAATCACCTTTATTGAAAGATCTATTTCGGACTCTCTGGCTATGATACTTGCATAACTTCTGCTGATAGGCTGTAGATCTCATTTCAGCAATGACGCGGACTTCTTCGACTAAGTCGAGATCGTTTTGTCGAGAAACCTCGGCATCCTCTTCAATATACGTGGCCACTCTAGGAGAAGTGTGAATCAAATCACTAGGAAGAACTGCTTATGCGCCATAGACCAAGAAGAAAGGTGTGTATCTGGTTGACCTATTCGGTCGTTCGTAAACTCCATATTATAGAGGGTGATTCCTCTGCCCAAGCCCCCACAGCACATCGTAGTGGTGCTTCGAGTCTCGGTTTTAGGCCTTGTAGGATTAAACCATTTGCTCTTTCGACTTGTCCGTTAGCTTATGGATGTGCGACTGACGCAATGTCAAGCCGGATATTTTGCTCGTTGCAGAACTCAGCCAATTCTCCCATAGAGAAGTTACTCCCGTTGTCCGTGATAATGCTATGTGGATAACCATACCGGATTATAACATCCTCGACAAATCTTTTGGCTGTTGCTCCATCACAACTGGTGACAGGTTTAGCCTCAATCCATTTGGTGAATTTATCCACCATCACTAAGAGGTGAGTAAATCCACTTGGAGCTCGTTTAAAAGGTCCTACCATATCAAGCCCCCAGACCGCAAAGGGCCATGTTATATGTATTGTTCGTAGTTGATCAGTCAGAACATGAGCTTGTTTGGCGTACTTTTGGTAGCCTTTTCACGTCTTGACTAATCGTTCGGCATCTGCCTGAGCTGTAAGCCAGAAAAATCCATGTCTAAAAGCTTTTGCCACTAAATATTTGGCTGCAGCGTGATAACCACACTCGCCTTTGTGGATTTCCCTTAAGATTTCCTCTCCTTCTTCTAGAGATACACAGCACTGAAAACCCCAGAAACACTCCGATTATAGAGCTCACCTTTAACTATAGTATAGGCTTTTGCTCGTCGGATGATCTGCCAGCTCAGCACCTCATCTTCAGGTAATTTGCCATCTACCAAATAATCGAGGTAGGGTTGAGTCCAGCTGGGAATTATAGCCAGAACTGCTATCAAAGGTGAGTCGGATTTGGTCGGATATTCCTCATCTACTCCCTTTATTGAGGGAACTTTGAGCTGCTCTAAAAAAGCGCCATCCGGGACCTCTTTCCGCGCAGAACCTATCCGAGATAGTGCGTCTGCTTCCTCATTTTCTGCTCGAGGGATGTGTTGAACTTCAAACCCTTCGAACGATTTAGATAGATCATCCACGACAGCTTTATATGCTGCCATGTGCTTATTTACATTACAAATATCTGACACTTGTTGAGCAACAAGATCCGAATCTCCGTAACACATCAAACGTCGGATGCCAATATCCTTAGAAATTCGGATTCCATGCAGTAGTGCTTCATACTCGGCAATATTGTTTGTCGCTGTGAAGTGGATCTGCAACACGTATAAAAGTTTATGTGCTTGGGGTGATTTGAGCACCATGCCAGTCCCTGAGCCCCCTCGAGCCTTAGACCCATCGAAAAATAGGGTCCAATATTCCGACTCAGGGAGGATCATGTTCTCCTTCGTCTCTGTCCAATCAACAACAAAGTTAGCAAGGATCTGGGATTTGATTGTTGTACGAGGTTTATACTCAATATCAAAAGCTGAAAGCTCTATGCCCCATTTGGCGACGCGTCCTATGGCGGCACTGTTGTTGATTATGTCTCTCATGGGAGCTGTGCTCACCACAGTAATTGGATGCTCCTGAAAATAGTGTCGTAACTTACGAGATGCTAGAAAAACACCGTAAGCCAACTTTTGATAATGCGGATACCGCTGTTTTGACTATGTTAGGACTTCACTGACAAAGTAAGTCGACGCTGCACCAGGTGCTCCTGATTTTCCTCCGGTCTCTCCACCACCATGACGATACTAACAACCTTATTTGTCGCAGCAAGATAAAGCAACATCGGTTCCTAAGGTTCCGGCGCTGCAAGGATAGGAGCAGATGAGAGTACTTTCTTCAGGTCTTGTAGTGCAGCTTCAGCTTCATCAGTCCAAACAAAATCCTTAGTATTTTTTAGGAGTTTGTATAATGGTGCGGCTCTTTCACCAAGCTGGCTTACGAATCGACTGACTGCAGCGATGCAGCCAGTTAATCTTTGTACGTCCTTCAGGCGAGTTGGCCTGGAAATATTGAGTATAGCCTTGATTTTGTCCCGGTTCACCTCTATGCCTCTTTGAGACACGATGAAACCTAACAATTTTCCAGCGGGTATTCCAAAGAAGCATTTCTTTGGGTTAAGCATGATGTTGTATTTTCGTAGATTGGCAAATGTTTCCTCCAAGTCAGAAATCAGCGTTTCCTTCTTTTTGGACATTACTGCGATATCATCCACGTATGCATGTACATTGCGCCCGAGTTGGTCATGGAGGCAACGCTGCATCGTGCGCTGGTACGTAGCTCCTGTGTTCTTCAGCCCAAAGGGCATCGTAACAAAATAGAAGGTTCTGAAATGGGTTATGAATGAAGTTTTGACTTTGTCAGATTCCTTCATCCGGATTTGGTGATAACCGGAATATGCGTCGAGAAAATAGAGGAGTTCCGAGCCTGTCGTAGAATCGATAACTTGATCAATTCTAGGTAGAGCGAACGGATCTTTTGGGCAAGCCTTGTTCAAGGCAGTATAATCAACACACATCCTTAAATCAGTGGTGTCCTTTTTAGGGACCATTACAGGATTGGCCGACCACTCAGTGTGGATGACCTCTTCTATGAATCCGGCTAACTCGAGCCGTGCTAGTTCCTTAGCTATTGCCTTATGCTTTTCATCGCCAAATCATCGTAGGGACTGTTTGACGGGTTTAGCGTTCGGGTTTACATTTAGAGAGTGCTCGGCAAGTTCCCTAGGTACTCTGATCATGTCAGATGGCTGCCATGCGAAGATATCTTGATTTTCTTGGAGGAACTTGACGAGCGCGCTTTCCTATGCGCTACCTAGGCCTACGCCTATCTGGGTCACCTTGGAGGGGTCATCATCCTTCAACGGCGTCTTCTTCGTCTCTTCTGATGCCTTGAACTCTGGATTTGGCTCTGTCACCTCCTTCTTTGTTGCGAGCATCTCGGACGGATCTATGCTCTTCTTGATCTCCTGGTACTCCTAGGCGTGCAGCACGACTTCAGTAAAGGCGGCATTTCCATCCTCGCACTCTCGCGCTTTCTTCGGGTCTCCCCTGATGGTGATCATGCCGTTGGGACCTGGAATTTTCATCATATTGTAAATGTAACACGGACGAGCCATAAAAGCCTAGTAAGCCGGACGTCCGAATATAGCGTGGTACGCGCTCTTGAACGGGACCACTTCGAAGGAAAGTGCTTCCGTCCGGTAGTTCTTTGGAGTTCCAAAGGTAACATCCAAAGTAATCTCTCCCAGGGAATTAGCTTGTCTTCCTGGGACGACTCCGTGAAAGATCACAGAGCTATGGTTCAGCTGGGTTTCCGAGATCCTCATGCGGCATAGCGTTTCGACATAGAGAATATTGATACTACTACCACCGTCCATGAGGGTCTTGGAGAAACCATAACCGTCATAAGGGGTTATTGGAAATGTTGGCCCAAGAGTAGGTTTTGCCTGGTTGCTGGTCTCCTCTCCCTTGGACCCTTGAAGTCCCACGGCCACGCCCGCGGCCTCCGTCGTGTCCTCCTCGTCCTCCAGACCCGAAAGTAGCAGTGACCACTGTTGTTTCCGCGTTGGGTTTCTCTTCCGAGGTATTTTTGCGCTTCTGAGCTTGTTGCTTTGGTTGTTTTGCCGACTGAGGCACAGCTAGGGCATTGAGTAATCCCTCTGCATCGTCGTCAGCATCTACATACTTGCTCGATGTTTCTATCATTTCTCCCAAATTGGTGACCTTGTCACACTTCAAAAGATGGCGCAGTAGACCAATTGGGAGACCTGCGATGAAAGCTTCAATCGCAGTTGGATCACTTACTCCTTCACAGGAGTTCTTGGTGTCGATCCATCATCTGAGGTAATCCCGACAAGTTTCTTCGGCCTTCTGGGTGCAACGCTATAGGTCTCCGACCGTACAAGGCCACCGATACGTGCCTTCGAAATTCCGAAAGAACGCACTTTGCATGTCATACCAGTTGTGGATGGTGTTCTCCGGAAGTTCATTAAGCCATGATCGTGCCGTCTTCCGCAACATAAGTGGGAGATATCGGGTTGCGACCAGGCTATTTCCGCCTTTGGCGATGCAGCAAGCTTGGAAAAAATCATGTAGCCAGGTGTCTGGCCGAGCAATGCCGTTGTAGGCTTGGATATGTCTTGAGATAGCAAATTCTTCCGGGAATCTTGTAGCTCTGATGCATGGTCCGAAGCATTTTGGGCCCACGTAGATATCATCGTTTTCATAGCGCCGTGCCTCTATGTTGGAGTTGATCCTGTGCCTTGCGTCGTTCGGGGATAGGGATCGTCCCGAATGCCGGCTGTGGCTGCGGTGCCTTGGGGCCGGACTTCGGCTTCTTCCACCACCTCCTCCATCACATCGTCCTCCTTGTCCCCCTTGAGAGCCGTTGTGATGACTGCTTGGTGGAGAAGGTGGGGTAGTTGGATAGTTTCCGGCTGATCGCCGGCCTCCGTCCGGAGCGTCATTATTCTGGTTCCGGGGAGGGTCTTGGCTATGATGAGCCCCCTGCCGGCTTGTCCCGGCATGGTTTTCGTCGTTCCTTCGTCCGTCATTCCCACTACGGTGAGGCTCAGCCGGACGGCTTGCGTGTCTAGGAGGTGGCATTTTTTGACGATCCTTCTCCCGACGTTTCTCTTTATCTTCGCCCCTTCGATTGTTAGACTATCGTCGGGGAGGATTCCTCGGATTCAGAGCAGCGGTGGCCTCTTTCTCGGCCACTGGGGCGACGTTGCTCCAGTCACGCGTAGTCCTGCGATGCTGTCCTGATGATCCGGTTCTCGAATAATTGTCCTCCCGTCACTCGGGGCGATGATGCTGCTCCGAAATGCGATGGGTTCTTACGTCAGCCCATGCCGGATCTATGCGACATTGGTCGGAATCTGAGACCAGTTTTTGACTTCCGGACAGGGCGACCTTTTACTGCTCCAGTCCCTTGTTGAGTAGTTTGATACCCAAACGGATCTCCTCCGGTCCTGGATTAGCCGATAGAATTTCTCGGGCCGCCATGGTGTTCTGTACTGGGGTTGGATATACCCAATCTCCTTTGCTATCTTTCTGTGGCTTCCCCATCTCATCTCTGAAAAAGACGGCACAGATATGTGGGAATTGGTCGTCATTGGTGTGACGCTTCCGTGTCTTTTGATGCAACCGAGACATGTAATCCTTAGTTGCCATGCGTTTCTTCTCCTCCTCCATGTTTTTGGCTTCATCTAGGAGTTGTTGACGACGCGCTTCTAGGGCTTGGGCCCTTTCATCCAGTTCTTCCGCAGTAAGTTCTGCAGCTGTAGGGATAGGTGTTGTTAGTGCAGCATCGATGAGTTTATGCGCACCTTCGGTGATCACGTGTCCATCCACCGATTCTTCTTTTTTCGGCTCTTCTGGGATAAGTGCTCCATCCGAGTCTTCTTTGTATTCCTCGGCAATCACCTCCTCTGTCAAAGGGTCTTTTGCCGGGGTCTTGTTCTTCTTGTTCCTCTTCTTTGCCTTCTTGGCAGCGCCGGTAGCAAAGACGGCTTTGGGTCCGTTTCCCGGAGTCAAGCTCTGATCAGTACTTTCGGACATCTGGACTTCGGGATTATCTCCGACGTCCATGTCATCCTGCGCTTTGGGAGAGTGTTCCCCGGATCCTTCATCCATGGCTTCTCCTTCTTCTGTAGCTTTGGAGTTATACTCCTCTTCATATTCCGCGGAGAACTTTCGGAAGTCCGCTGACGTCATCGATTCATCCGAGGATGCGGGTACGTCGGCGTTTGTTCCAATTGCCTCTAGCACAGAGTCGGTGTTTTCTCAAACATCGGCAGAGCCGGATCCGGATCCCTCATGTCCGACAAAGTGCGACGCATGCTTCCTGAGGTACCTGTGGCTCTCGCGATCAGCCATGTCGAAACTTTTGATGGTCTCGAGAATTGCATTTGCGCTTGCATCTTGCATTATCATACGTCGCAGTGTGTACCTCAGGAAAGGCCTGTCTGTCCTGGCGTCATCAGAGTCGGAATCAGTGTCGTTGACTTGCTCCTCCTGAATTTCGACTTCCATGGGTGGGTCGATCTGGGATCCGGTCTCTGCTAGGAGATCCACTCCAGATTCAATTTGGACCGCTAGGTCTTCCTTAGGCTTGGATTTCTCCACTATCTCCGCAACTAGTGCGGGTTGGGTGGGATTAGGATTTTTTGAGATCCGGAACTCTGCCGCCTCCGCGGATAGAGGGGACCCAGAAGATTCTTCGGCCTCTATCATCACCGTGGGGTGGGTGGGGCAGGTTCAGCGAAACCGATGTACACATCGATCTCACCAAAAGACATGATTGTGTAGGCAGTCACGGCCTCCCTAGCCGGAATCCAAGTCTCGTCGAGAACGATAAGAGGGGCGTCGCTGGTGTAGAGGATGCGACCGACGGCGATAGTCTCGCCGATTCTGATTCTTGCAGATTCCACTCGGAACGCAGATTCGAAGCTCACTTGCCCCACGGTGGGTGCCAACTATTGTCGGATTCATGACAAGTACGCCATGAGGGGGTCCTTGAGGCGTGCGGAAGAGAGGGGTGTGAGACGTACGGTATTCCGGGACGGTGAGCACACAAGTTTACCCAGGTTCGAATCCGCCGGCTTTGGATGAATCCTACTCCTGCTAGCAATCCAGTAATATGGCAGAGCCGAAATATGGGTTACAAGGGTTTTGCCTGTGCGAGTTGAGGGTCTAAAGTGTTGGGTGCCCTAAAGGCTCTCCCGAGGATGTCTTATATAGATATCTGGCCTAGGGTTTACAGGAGAGATCTATCCGGCTACGACTAAGAGTCAGTTACATAGTACACCTTGAACTACAAGTAACATTATGGGCCTAAGTCGGTAAGTCTTTTGGGCCTTCCCGTAGCCGGATTGGACTCCGTCTTTCTCCCTGACTGGGCCGCCCGTGAAACAAAGCTCTAACCCGAAGTGGGCCACCCTGGTCAGTGAGGAACTGTGAGGATACCCGGAAAGTATATCCCCAACAACTGATGTTGCCAAGTTGCGCCAGAAGAGGGGTACCCCAGTTGGTCCTGGCGCCGAAATTATTCCCTATGACATGGAGGACTTGCTGGTCAGCTTGTCTTCTCGTGTCGAAATTGTGAAGAACTATGGTAAGGATATCCTTGATGTGGCAATCCAGATCTTCAACGCATTTTGGCCTGATGAAGATACTCCGGAGGGGACCACCGCTCTCATCGCCAAGTTGATGGAGTGCGAGACCCAACTGGACCTTTGGAGGGAATCCGCTGGATGCGCCGGAGCTAAAATTGTTCTCCACTACGTGCTTACATGGTATGAGAAAATCAACCTCAATCTTCTTGAGCGGATGCGCACCGGATCAAGGTGGTCCAATCATCTGGATTGGATAGCTCGGTGCAAGGCTTGCGATCATAACCTCATTCAGTATTCCCCCATCCATCAATGGAACGAGGGACCGAGCTTCCTTGGTGCTGCCGCCGATGAAAATGCTGAAGATGATTCGGGTGAGGAGGAAAAGGAGGAAGCCTCGGACATCGAAGGAGGTGAAGATGATGCTGAAGCCGAGGCTGGAGTTCCACCTGCGGGCGCTGAGTTACCTCCTGCTGCTGCTCCTTGATTAAAAACACTTTGCAGTTTATCAGATCCCCGGTATGCCGGGTGAAAATATATTAAGCACACACGTTATATTTTGCTACTAAGTTGGTTGTGCCGGATTAACTTGGGCATAGTCCCCGAGTTTCATTTTCTTGTTTCTCCAATTTCTTGGCTCGGCTCGTGTCTACCTTGATTCGGTTTTATGACTTACGAGTCCGAGTTTCAAAAATTGACATAACAATACTTGGAAACTTTAGGATTAGCTCAAAATAATTCAGCATGGTAAACACAAGGTAAACGTAAAGTTAGTCCAAATAACAAATGTCGGCTCGATTACGTTCTTTTCCTTAGTCGTTTTTCGTGTGCTACGCAATTCCAAACTTGTTCTCTTGCTTACCATGAAGCCAAATCTTGTTGGACAGCAGCAAGTCGAAGAGTTAAGTTTTTTGGTGCTTACACACTACTAATCCGGCTTAGGCAGAAGCAACTTAATCCAGCCGACATAAAAATTATAACAAGTACAAAAGACAACAAATATTATTAAGGCAGTCCCCGAGTTACTGCTCGAGGTGCCACTATTTCACTGATAAGCTCATTGCCGGCATACATACCGACATATGAGAGACTCGGATACATACACTTCTTTGCTAAGTGTAGAATGGACGGAGTAGAGCTACATTCCATGGACGCTTAGATTCCTCACCAGACCTGTCCGCCTTGTTCTTCTCCTATGGTTTTGCATCGATAAGATAATAAGAATCATTGTGCAATGCTTTGCTCACAATGAATGGCCCTTCCCATGGGGGGGATAACTTGTGCATGCCAGTAGTATGTTGTACCAACCGGAGTACCAGATCACCTTCCCGGAAAATTCGGGGGTTTACTTTCCGGCTATGATTGCGTCGGAGATTTTGCTGATATATGGCGGATCTGGACAACGCCAATTCTCTCACTTCTTCCAGCAGATCAACATCATTTTGCCGGGCTTCTTGCACTTTGGCTTCTGTGTATTGGGTGACCCTAGGCGAGTCATGCTCTATGTCGGCTGGTAATACAGCTTCTGCCCCATATACCAGAAAGAATGGCGTATAGCCTGTTGATCAATTCGGAGTTGTTCTTAAACTCCACAGTAACGCTGGTAGTTCTTCTATCCAGCACCCCACTGATCTTTGCAGCGGCTCAATGAGCCGGGGTTTTATCCCGGATAATACCAATCCGTTGGATCTTTCTACTTGTCCGTTCGTTGCGGGGTGAGCTACCGAGGCTACTTCTAGCCGGATCTTCTTATCTTGGCAGAATCGTGCTAATGCTCCTTCAGCGAAATTTGTGCCATTATCTGTTATGATATTGTGAGGATAACCGTATCTCAAGATGATATCTTTGAGGAATGTCACGGCGGTAGCTCCATCACATTTTCTTATTGGCTTCACCTCAATCCATTTTATAAACTTGTCCACCATGACCAAGATGTGGGTCATGTTCCCTCTTGCTGGTTTAAACGGGCCAACCATTTCCAAACACCATACGACAAATGGCCAGGTAATTGGTATGGTCTTGAGCTCCGACATTGGCATATGCGTCTTGGTAGCATATATTTGACAACCATTGCACTTTCTTACCAGATCCTCTGCTTGTTCCAAGGCACTTGGCCAGTAAAACCCATGACGGAAAGCTTTTGCTACCAAGGCTCTGGACGAGGCGTGATGCCCACATTCCCCTTGATGTATATCTCAGAGGATGTCAAGCCCTTCTTCGGGTCAACACATCGTTGGAGAATGTTTGTCACACTTCTCTTGTATAGCTCGGAATTGATGATCGTGTATGCTTTTGCTCCCCTCTGAGTTTGCTTGGAAAGCACCTCCTCACCGGGCAACGTTCCATCTTTCAGGAATTGAAATATGGGCAGTGCCCAGGCTGGTATAGGTCGTACTGGGAACACATCCTCATCAATCTCCATCTGATCCACCGGCATAACCTCACTAGATCATGATGCGCAGTCCCCGGGTCTTGCAACGCAGTCCCCGGGTTTGCCGAGGCCGTCCCCGGGTTTCGTGAACCACTTCCCACATCAATGTCCATGGGCACAGCTTCTGATTCCAGATTTGCCGGGATATAAATTGACTCGGATTCTAGGGATGGCCTGATAGAGGGTTTTCTGAGGTGTTCTAGTGCTACACCTGGCGGGATTGCTTGTCGGGTTGATCCGAGCTTCGACAATACGTCGGCAGCTTCATTTTCCACCTGAGGTATATGATGAAATTCGCATCCCTCAAAGTATCCTGATATCTTATGCACATGAAATCTGTATAGTGCCATATTTGCATCCCAAGCGTCCCATTGTCCAGAGACTTGCTGGACGACGAGATCCGAGTCACCGAAGCATTGGATCTGACGTATTCCAACTTCTTTTGCCACTTTGAGCCCATGCACAAGTGCTTCATATTCTGCAACATTGTTCGATGTTGTGAAGTGGATCTGCAGCATGTATTTCAGCTGGTCCTTCTTGGGCGAGGTAAGCACAACTCCGGTGCCTAACCCGGTTTTTGTTTTTGATCCGTCAAATTGCATTCTCCAGTAGTTAGGATCTGGCAATGGTGGCTCATATTGCACCTCGGCCCAATCCACAAAAAAGTCGGCCACAGCCTGAGACTTGATTGCTTCTCTCCTGTCATATCGTGGCGCATAAGGGGCTAGCTCACTTGCCCATTTTGCAGTCCTACTACTTGCATCCTTATTGCTCATTATCTCGGATATGGGGGCTTCACATATTACTTTGATGGGGTGCTCTTCAAAATAGTGCTTCAGCTTCTTAGCCGCCATATACACACCATATGCCATCTTCTGATAATGGGGATAATTTTGTTTCGAGGATGATAATACCTCGCTCAGATAATATACTGGCCTTTGCACTGACTTACCCTCTTCGTCGCTCTCTACCACAATTACTGCACTTCAACTCGGTTGGTTGCGGCTATATAGAGCAACATTGGCTCCTTTGATAGTGGAGAGGCTAACACTGGTGTAGTGGCTAACATTTTCTTTAATTGGATAAAGGCTTCATTGGCCTGCGGCGTCCAAATGAACTTGTCTGACTTTTTCATGAGTTGATAGAGAGGCAGTGCCTTTTCTCCCAACCGAAATACAAACCGACTTAAGGATGCCAGGCAACCAGTGAATTTCCGGACATCATTAAGGCACTTCGGCAGTTCCATTCGCTCTATGGCCTGGATTTTAGTTGGGTTAACTTTGATACCTCGGCTGGAGACAAGAAATCTGAGTAATTTTCCAGCCAGGACACCGAAGGTACATTTCTCCGGGTTAAACTTCATTCGGAACCTTCTCAGGTTTGCTAATGTTTGCCTGATATTATCAAGGAGCGTTTTGCTTTCCTTGGTCTTTATAACAACATCATCCACATATACCTACACATTTTGACCAATTTGGTCGTGTAGACATTTCTGCATACATCTTTGGTACATTGCCCCTGCATTACGTAAACCAAAAGGCATGGTGTGATAGCAATAAGCCCCATACGGGGTGATAAACGCAGTCTTTATTTGATCGCTTGGGTTCAGAGGTATCTGGTGGAAACCAGAATATGCATCAATGAATGACAACAGTTCACACCCAGCAGTAGAATCTATGACTTGGTTTATCCTTGGTAGTGGGAATGGATCTTTCAGACACACCTTATTCAGGTTCGTGTAATCGATACACATACGCCAAACCACTGCCACGTTCAGATCATCCTTCTTCTTCTTCACCAGCATCGGATTAGATAGCCAATCCGGGTAAAGTACTTCCATGATAAATCCAGCTGCTAGGAGCCGAGCTATCTCATCTCTGATGACCTTTCTCCTGTCTTCGGCGAAGCGGTGGAGAGGTTGCTTCACCGGCTTTGCTCCGGGTCTCACATTCAAAGAGTGCTCGGCCAACTCCCTCGGAACACCTTGCAAGTCCTGTGTGGACCAAGCAAAGATATCCCAATTCTCACGGAGGAAGTTGACGAGCTCGCTTTCCTATTTATCATTTAACCCGACACCAATTGTTACGGTGAGCTCTGGGAATAGATCATCAACTGGCACTTTCTTGGTATCCTTTGTCGCTTGAAATGATACACTTCCATGCGGGTTACTCAGCACCGGCATATACTGCTGCGTGGACTGAGCCAATGCCGCCACCTCCTGGATTTTTCTCTTTTCTTGCACAATCACGAGTGACTCGGCCAGGTTAGACCTGGATGACGCGCACTCAATGGAACATCGGAAATCACCAGTTATGGTAATCACACCATTTGGCCCGGGCAGCTTCATCTTCAAGTAACTGATGTGAGTACTTGCCATGAATTTGTTCAGAGCTGGCCTGTCGAGTAACGCGTGATATGCGCTCTCCAAATTAACAACCTTGAATTCTAAATTCTCAGTTCGGCAGTTATCTCTCGTGCCGAACAACACGTCAACCCGGACCTTGCCAATGGTCTCACAGGAGATGCCTGGCACAATGCCATGGAAGGTTGTCCTTGTAGCTTGGAGCATGTTCTCCGAGATACCCAACTTGCGCATCGTGTCCAAGTACATGATATTGATGATGCTGCCATTGTCAATCAGCACCTTTGAGAACCTCACATTGATGTTTGGCCCAATGAATGTTGGGTCCAACACTAGCGCATATGAACCAGGACTTGCCATAAGCTTGGGATGATCTTTGATGCTCCAGGTAACTTCCTGGTCCGACCAAGGCATATACCTCGTCACTGCTGGCATTACCGCATTGACTTCCATGTGTCGGCGCTACAAGCTCTTTTTGTATGTCTCTTCTGTGGTGAACACGCAGTAGCTCTAATGATGCTCTATGTACTCATTTCTCCCCTCCTCTCCGGGGTACCTCTGATCTGGCTGATGTTGGTTTTCTACCTGATGCACTGCATCTCTTCTTTCGTTGTTTTCATACCTCGGCGGAGGGGGAGGCAACATTAACTGTTGCGTGTTTGCTCCGGAGAGCAATTGCTGCCGGGGTAACTCCTGCCGAGGTTTATCATTCTGAGGTGCCTGAGCATTCCCCAAACCACTTTGTTCTATCTTCCGCATCCACTCACACTGCCTGGTTGTGTGACCCGCTGGGTTACTCGGATTTGGCGTGTGAAATTTACATGGCTGATCCAGCATTACCTCATAAGTATACCTCGAAACATGATCATCTGTTGACCAATGAACCAGTGACTAGAGTTTCACTAGGAACCCCTGGTTGTTTATATATCACACGTGCATTGATGTTTCCACTCAATATAGTTATAGCATGATATAAAACTTAATCATAAACTATATGAAATATGATAATAGTCCTTATAACTATTTGACTCTAGGGCATATATCCAATAGTCTCCCACTTGCACTAGAGTACAAATACACTAGTTGCATTTGTTCTTAATCATTGGCACCATATCTGGTACCCTGAACATGCTTGCTCATGGAAGAGGTTGAGTCTTGGGCCTGTACTTTACAGTCCCAAATCCTTTGCAACTTACTAATGTCACCTTGATTTACATTAATACTTTTTCATCCTATGATAACATCTGTGTGTATGCACCGTCTCTATGGCAGCAGAACGAGGCCTGATTCCAGGAGCCTACAGTGACTTTAGATCAACCTCGAGGGCTTTCTCATGGGCAATGTGCCCTGGTACACATCATTCTACGTTAATAGCAAACTAGCCCCACCATAACATTATACAACACTTTAGATGGTACCCTTATCTATTGTTATAAATGTATTCATCGAAACACTAGTGCACTCAGTGCAACTTTCGATGTTTTGTTCACCTTGCTTCCTACTTGACTCTAATTGGTATTTACAGGAGTTTCCAACATATTCCCTTATAACATAACCCTTTATGCTTTAAGATATGTCATCCTTTTTTCAGATTTGGAAAATGTCTATAGTTCTCTATTAGACATTGTGGACAAACTTAGCTCAACGTTCTGTGATTCAAACTTAATCACTATTAAACGTTTCTTCTTGGATCATATATTATGTTAAGTTATCATCTTGGTTTTCTAAGATAGAACCTATGTATCAACATAGTGGATGATGATCATCCTTTCTTTCTTTCAACCATTAATGTTAAACTTAATACTATTCCTAACTTGAGTTATTAAGGACCAGTTCCTTAATTAACTTCTATTCTGAAACCCTTTTCAGAATCCCTTAAGGAATACTACATAATATCATAATACACCTATTATCAACTTCTACTCCTTATAAATCATTATTTATTGGTACTTGCGCTTTTATTCTTAACACACTTAAGAATCACTCTATAAGCTCCCACTCAAAATATGTTCCTAACATATTTGGGTATGAGTCACTACTCTTACTCAAACTATGTTCCTACATATTTGAATTTGAGACTTATATTGCTCCCACTCAAAAATATGTCATTCAGATATTGTTTTAGGAAGACTTTCATAGATCCCACTCAATTTTATGCAAATTACATATCTACTCACTATTTTGAATGATTTCAAAATCCTTTGATCAAATATCAAACTCGGAGATTTACTATGAGATACTAGTACTTTTACTAGTTTTAAACCCACTAGACATTTAGCACATTTGTATCAAATTCATTTGAATTCATCCAATACTTGACAAATTGTGCTTTTGTCATTCACCCCATTTTCCACTATGGCTTTGTAGTCATTTGGGAAATTCCAAGTAACCCCTTTTACTTGTGAGATTCAGCAACGAATTTCTCAAGGAAATTTTGCTTTGGGATTTCTCATAATTATAGTTTACCATTATTTCCTTAGTAGTTCGTAGGTATGTCATATTCCAAGAATCATAAAAAATGATTCACAAATGTCTCCATACAAGATATGGACTACATTTTGAATCCTACTTCATGTAGTGAAAACACTAGTGGGAAAACACAATGATCATTATCATTGATTCTTTCCTATGTGAGGAGAATCATTCAGGAACATTGTCTGTTGTGCTTCTCAACACTCTGATGCAGGGATTTGAATCCTCATCGGGTTTTTCACTATCTTCCATTTGCTCCGTAATTGAGAAGTATCACTGAATGTGAACTTCCTCAAAAATGTACCAAAATCCAAGCAATACAAGTTTTGCTTCCTTTTGGTTTTAGCTATGGATTTCGTATTCAAAGTTTCCAATGAATACTCTACAAGGACTTATTCACTATTGTTTTGGTTATATCGAATAAAACTTTTACAACGATCCATACCAGATATGGAGCCACTTTCACGAATTCAAATGGTTCACTATATATTCTAATTGAGTGCTAACTATTTCTAACTAATGGTCTCTACATCTATGCTACAACGATTTATTTGGTGCCATCTATTCACCCATTTTGATATGTAATATCACATTGTGATGCTTTGCATTTTGACATTTCAAAACACTTTGCATTTCACAATTTCTTTTATGTCATTCTTATAAATTCGAATTTCATTACTATTGATCAAATCATAGTAATTAGATTCTCTTTTATCTTTAATACCCTTTGTTTGATGAAACACTTTGATCAAATCAAATAGTTTCATATTCATGTTTCCTTTGGTAAACTTCTTTACACATTTAAACAATTATATAATGATAATTACCATTTTTCGTTAAAATACAATACATCGAATATGAATTTACTTTTAACAATTCATTAAACACTTTGTATTCAAGTAATACACTATGTTCAAGTTATTTTACTGAACTTAGGCATGATTTATATGTGATAAGAAATCAAATGACTTTCACATATTATCAACATAACTTCGAATTTAAACAATGGTTTCATTCATTAACGAATATATCATTAAGTTGGGTATTTTTAAAGGAATTTCAATATTTTACAAATGTTCATGCATTATCAATTAGTTTCAAACAACAAGGATAATTCACATATAATCAAACAAGATATGAACATGAATAGAAATCATTCATAAAAGTGGAACAACTATTTGTTACAAACTGATATGAATAACCGTCTCACAAAGTGTGAGACACACTAAAGAGGTTCACAATCTTTCGATTACAATAATCATCCTAGAACATAAACTAAGTGATACATGTTGAGGGATAGTGTCGTTGGCCATCATCATCATGCTCGCCATCAACACGCAACGTCACCTCCTCTCCAGCAAGCACCACTCATGCAGAAGGACCTGTTTTCAGCAAAACAGAACAAGTATCAAATATACTTAACACTACAAATGTGTTTGCAAGATTATAACATTTATAAAATTGTATATCAAATATATACCTTTGTCATTGATGACCTCAGCGACATTTGGTTCAACCAACACATTCCTGAGATGTGTCATGAACCGGTGGAATTCCATTGATTCTATGTCGCCTCTCATGATGCAAGTCCTGACTTGTGCTTGGTAGCTTAGTGGCAGCGACCGCATCACAACGCCTATTGCAAAAGAGCTTGCGAACCAGTTGTCCAGGTAGTATGCCAGACTCATGTATGCATCATATATGCTCAACAAGTGATCTTCCAATGAAGATCCCTCCTCCATCTTTATGGAGAGGAAGTCCCCCATCAGCTCATACTCCCATATGCGCACTTGTTCCACGAAATGTGATCTCAGATGTGCCATAATCGTTCAGGGATTAAGGCTTCCCACCATCAGCCACAGTCCATCTTCCATCTCGAGGCGCATCGTTACTGATATGAATGTAGCCATCACACGACGACGGTAGCGGAGATCCCGCTGCTCCTGGGTCTCATGATAATAGGGTGGCTCCAAGTACATCTCGCAGATCATGTAGTCAACCACTTTGTTCTTGCTAAGGAGATCATAAAGGCGCATGACCCATGTAGAAAAGTTGGATCCATCTAACTTGAGATTTTCTCCTTTTAACCAATTGTCAATAGGGAAGGTAATCTCGGGGAGAACCATTTTCTACATTTATAATTGCAAAAGGAATTTAGACTAAGTTTATAATAAAATGAGTTAATAATAACTCCACTCAGGAACACCTATCCCCATAAGGGTTCCTAGTGATAACACGACCCCTATCATCCACATCTCCCCCGATCGTCACGACCATCAATGTGGGTTCAAGGGTGGACGCTAAACGTCGGTCACATCATTCATGCGACTCGTTCTAGATCTTTTGACCATCCGCGTTCCGAGGCCATGTCTGCACATGCTAGGTTCGCCAACTAAACCTTAGTGTGTTTGTTGTGCAACATGGCTTACACCCACTGTATGCGAACGTAGATATGTCTGACACCCATGCTTGTACCATGGATCGCCTCATATCGAAGAACTTTCTTGGTGGTGCACACTAAGGGGGAACACAATCGTTGGTAATTTTAACAGGGATCATCTTATTAGTCTACCGTCGAGTATCTAATACTAGCACACAATAAGATATACAAACAATAACATTGAATGTAAATGCGATGTGATATGGTCCTTCACGTCATGATCTTCATTCGTCGTCACCGGGTTCCGGTGCCAGGGTTCTGGCATCGTAGACACCAGGGTACCAGTGTCTTTCTGGCGTGGTGGTCCGTCACCTCCGCGACTATCTACTACTACGTAACATAAGGTATCACTTACCTTTGCCACAACCATATCACAAAGCAACGCCCCCTGGAAAACAAATTTAGACGCCCCTACTTTATCTTTACATGTTTTACGTGGCTGAATGGGCTTTCGCACAAGAACCGTTCTTACCTACAAACTTTCAGCACAACGCTGATCAAGTAGTTGTCTCTACTAGACCCCTTTCGGGGCCCTCTGTTGTAAATGGCATACCAACTAATGCGAGAGAGATAGACACCCTCCTAAGCCACTTTATACGGTACAAGCCGTATGTCAAGCGTGGACCAGTCTCGCGAATAAATGCGTAAAGTCGGTTGGGGGCCGCTTCATCAAGCATTGCTGCGGTATACACAAGTACATGTGGGAGGGTAACAACTAAAAGATCAATGCCCACACGCTACATCTTGTGTGTTCTACCCGTACTAGCATTACTATGCATAGATCTAACTCTGATACCACTGTTGGGGTTCCGCGTATGAAAACAATAAAATTTACCCTATGCCCCTGAACCCCTGATGCTGCCAGGACCTATCTATTAGTAGTACAATAATGAGAGGGTCTTTTCACGAACTTACCCTTGAAGACCAAAAAGCGTTGTCAACGCTCAGGAGATCATGGTTGATGTAGACGAGCCGAAGCCAACCTCAAGGTCGTGATGAAGTCCTTGAGCTCCTGTGGTTCCAACGACTTGAGTGCCTCAAGTGTGACACCTCGCGAGGAGTTACACACGTCCAGTATCTGACGATGACTCCCGCTTCCCTGATCTAACAGCAGTTGCGGAAGTAGAGCTCCTGGATCCGAATCCCGCAGCGCGACGGTGCTCCGCAGTGAAGATGTCTCTCGTTCGCGCAGTCCAAACTTGGGACCACGGTCACGAGAGAGAGAGAGAGAGAGAGAGAGAGAGAGAGAGAGAGAGAGAGAGAGAGAGAGAGAGAGAGAGAGAGAGAGAGAGAGAGAGAGAGAGAGAGAGAGAGAGAGAGAGAGAAATATCAATTGGAGGTCTTCCCAAAAGTGAGAAGACCTTTTATTGAATTTGTGTGTATTTATCTAGCCAAATACCCCCACTATATATAGGGGGAGGGGAGGTACTACCTCCCTCAAAGTCTCGGGTGGGACTAAAGGAGAGGAGGGGGAGGGATAGCCGCCGGCCGCCCTAGTGGGCCCCGCGCGGGGGCTAGGCCCAGCCGGCCACCCCCTTGTCCCTTCTCCCTCTCACCTTTCCCTAATGGGCCCTCTCCCCTCCGGGAATTGGCCCATTAAGCCTTTTGACCATTTAATTGATTTTCTCTTTTATTAAATAATTATGAATAAATGATTAAATCAATATTTAACAGTCATTCACATATTATTCAATCTCTATGGCTATGAAACACTTCCACCTCCACTCCGGACATCCTTCAGACTTACCAAAACCCTTCCGGTTTTCTCTCTACTATTCTTCAGCGATTCCACCGATCCTATCAACACTCTCTAAGCATCATCAAGCCCTTAAGCGTGATACCCCATGGTTCGGGAACACTCCAGACATGGTCGGGACACTCCCGCACCAATGATCGACAGAGGGACCTGGATGGCCATGTGACTCCTATGCGTTCCACGAAGATCTTTTGTCGTTTGAACCGAGATAGTCGTGTCTTATTCCCTTTGTCTCTCGATACTTGCATTGCCCGAGATCTGATCAATGACATCACCATGTCGTGTTCAATCTCGTTGCCGACCAATGCTACTCGACTCGTTCCGACAAGTGATATCCCTGTGATCAAATCACACGCTGCGCAGCTATTGGATATAACCTCTCCTGAGTGGGCCCTTGAGTATCTTTCCGTCACGTGGACGGACAAATCCCGCTCTTGACATATATTGCCTCAACGGTTTCCTCCGAGTACCTGAAAACACCTTTATAACCACTGTATTACCAAGTGGCGCTTGATGCTATCAAAGCACTGTCGGGAGACTGTGATTGATATATCCTCACGGTCTAAGGAATAGTCTACAAGGATCCATTTCTAATCATCGTAACTTGAACTTCGTGACATGATCGGGTCATGATGTTTAGGTTGGGTATTGGTTCATCATCTCATTCTCAGAATGAGTTGACTCCATTTCCAACTGGCATAAATGCCACATGATCAGGAAACATGATCATCTATTGACCAATGAACCAGTGACTAGAGTTTCACTGGGAACCCCTGGTTGTTTATAGATCACACGTGTATTGATGTTTCCACTCAATACATTTATAGCATGATATAAAACTTAATCATAAACTATATGAAATATGATAATAGTCCTTATAACTATTTGACTCTAGGGCATATTTCCAACATGATCAGCCTATGAAATCCCCAACATTCTCTTTTCCACGAAACCCTAAGTCCATAACCATGGGCATTGCTGAGGTTACCCCTCGTGAACTGGCGCTGTCTGTGGGAAATCAGGATGCTAGAATCATGGATTCGGTGGCCCCCTCTCCATCAAGCAATAATCCAATGGCGGCGGATCCACACCTGCCCACCCCTGTCTCGGTTCCTGCCGACTTCAATGGCAGATCCGATCTCATCATCGGAAGTTTCCACTTTCAGGTGGAGGAACCAGATTTTTTTGCCTACCGGCTGAGATATCTTCAGGCCCATCAGTCACAACAGTAATGCCTATGGCGATACCTACATGTTCTATTAGCTCATCAAGATAAATTGCGCCACAGCTAAAAAATGGAGGGTATAAATCCGGAAGCTCTACAGATTTGGGGGATCTGGCCGATCTGCATAACAGCCTCTCCTTCGGATCATATTCCCAATTAACGCCACCACGTGTCACGAGTCCAGTAAATACCAAACCTGAAGAAAGCAACAAAAGCATAGACTTCAGAATTAGGATGGATGAAATTTACCTAAAACAGAAACTAAGTGATTTCACCGATCTCTCAAAGCGTGTCTCCCACGAATCGGACGACGACACCAGCAGCTCATATATAATGCAGCATCAAGTGTGTGTGATCCTCGGGGAAATATCGACACCATAAGACTCCAACAGTAACCCTATCCTTGATCCCAAGACATTTTACCGGATGATGATGCAGGGAACCATGGAAATGAACGAGACCAACCCAACAATCATGATACACAAGAAAGAGAAGGAAGACGCGACGGTGAACGGCTAACTCTAAAATTATCCATAGAAATGTGGAAAAGAGTAAGAGATGCACTCTCGGTAGCGGTTCCCATGACAGCAGAAGCGTGAGGACCTCATGGCATACCAGTACGAATTCCACCATAAGAAGAGGGATTTACTCAGGATACAAAGACAACTCAATGAAAGAAAAGGCTAGCTGATGAATCCAGCCTCAGACGGGCGCAACTAAGTTCTACCCAAGGATCAAGAAGCACAACAGGGGCGCACCACCAAGGATAGGAACTTCACGACTACAAAATATCCCAGAAGCAGAAAGAAACGAGATGGCCCGAAACCTCCATCTATCATTTATGTCGGTAGACCAAGAAGGACACATACGAGCAAAAAAGGACCGCAAACATCACTGCCCAAACCTACTTAATCACAACTCAACCCGCACCCGATGATCCCCGTGCGGCTCTCCATCGATCCGCTCTCATGAACCTTAGTATGGTGGGAGCATCCCTCACACAAGGAGAACAAGGAGCCACGCAACAACCCAAAAGATCCTCACACCGTCGCAGCAGCCCTTGGCATGTGGGGCACACCTGACAATCGCAGTCACCACATCGGGTGCACTTTTCGAACACCGAGCCACGAGAGGACACAAGAAGCGACATCACGGGTTCGCAAACACCGGTGCCCAAGGATTTCAAACTCCCTCACGACCATCAAAAATACGACGGTCTCTAGGAACCCAAAGTTTGGCTAGCAAATTATTTGGCAACAGTCAAATTATAGGGTGGCTCCAAAGCTGCTGCAATGCAAAGCCTGCAGCAACACTTAAGCGGCCCCGCACGATTGTGGTTAACGCAACTACCCGAAGAATCCATCAGCAGCTGGAACGATCTTGAAGACAAGTTTATCCAAAATTTCACATCCACTTTCAGGCAATCCGCATCCTTGGAGAAATTGCAAGGGTGCAAACAGAAGCCAGGCGAGCCAATACGATTCTTCATCCAACAATGGAACATCATCAAAAACTCGGCTGAAGCCATATCCGATGAAATGGCGATTGACGCCTTCAATGATGGTATTTGAAGAAGTGAATTTATAGAAGATCTAGGGCGAGTCAAGCCAAAAACAATTTCACAATTAATGGACATGGCCAATCGTTGGGAAGACGTCGAAGACGCGGTAAATAACAAGCAAGGTCACTCACCAGAACAAGACTGAGACATATGCAATAACGATAGAAGAAGACGCAACAACGACAGACGTAGTGCACCAAGCTATGTTGCAGCTCGATTTTCAGGGGAAGATAACCAAGGAAGTGGTGATTGTAATGGTAAATATCGTGTTCACAAAGATGTCAATGGAGGAGCCCAAACAACACAACGATACCAACAGAGGATTCAGGAGCCTCCCATGTCTCCACTGCAAATGTTGGAAGGGCCTTGCAACATGCATTGTTACTTTGACTCCACAGGAAGGAGGCGATCAAAGCATCTCATGAAAGATTGTCGTACTTCCTAAAAAATGCAGGAGGTATGTAACGCAAAAGCAGCAGACGCAGCAAGTCAAGGATACACCATATCACCAGGTGCATTGGCAATTGGTGCACCACCACCACAGGCACAACCGACAGTGGGGCAACCACAAACTATAGTAAACAGAAATCAAGAGGATGAGTACCCAAGGTCCAAAGGTGCAATGTCCATGATCTAAAAAGGGTGCCCGTCAAACAGGATCCATAAATTGATCACTCGACAAGTCAACTTGGTAGTAACACCACCACCACCTACACCTGAGTATATCCATTGGTCTGAACAAGAAATTACATTTAGCAGAGCCGAACACCCACTTCGGGTCTCGTGGCCAGAAAACTCAGCTCTAATAGTAGAGGTACAAATCGGCAGATTTGAAATGAGCAAGGTCTTCATGGGTGCAAGAAGTAGCATCAACCTAATATATGCCAAAACTCTACGAGCAATGAACTTTTCCTTGACAAATTTGGCGCCAACGGACACATATTTTCACGGCATTGTCCCAGGTAAAGCTGAAATTCCTTTAGGTAAAATTTATCTTGACGTTACTTTCAGATCCGAAGATAATTTCAGGTGTGAAAAGCTCGAATTTGAAGTCATGGATTGGCCATCACAGTACCATGCAATCCTGGGACGACCAACCTTTGCACAGTTCATGGCTATGCCACACTATACATATGTGGTAATGATAATGGCAGCACCAGGAGGAATCATAACCGCAAGAGGCAGCTTCACCCGATTCGATAACTGTGATCGGGAATTCAATAAAATCTCTGAATCCTTCAGGATGGAGGCAGAATTCAAGCAACTTAAAGATTCAACGGAAGCAGAGCCCCTGGAAACTTCACGGGCTAACCCTGACCAAGATTTTGACACCACAAAAGATACACGAGAAGTCTAACTGCACCCCATAGATCCAAATAAAGACAACCTTTGTGGCCTCCAATCTCGGTCCCGCATAGGAAAGCGCACTCATCGAGTTCCTCCGTGGGCGCTGGGATATTTTTACATGGTTACCCGTCGACATGCCAATAATCCTAGGTAACTCGTTGAGCATGCACTTAACTTGAATCCTGAGGCCAAGCCAGTAAAACATTCACTACATCATTTTGCAGAACCAAAAGGCAAGGCCGTTGGAAAAGAACTCCATCGCCTGACAGACACTAAATTTATGAAAAAACATAAGAAAGTAGAGTGGGTCACCAATCCAGTATGTGTCCCGAAGAAAACACAAAGGAGCTACGTATGTGCATTGACTTCACTGTGTTAAACAAATATTGTCCAAAGGATCACTTCCCACTACCACGAATCAATCAAATAATCGATGCAACTGCAGGGTGCGAATGTCTTTCCTTTCTAGATGCATACTCAGGATACCACCAAATTCAGATGAGGGAGGAAGACCAGGATAAAACAACATTTATCATACCCTATGGTGTATTCAGCTACACAATAATGTCCTTCGGACTTAAAAATGTGGGTGCAATGTATCAGCGGATGATGAAAAATTTCCTAGGAATCCAAATCAGAACAAATGTGCAAGTTTACATCGACGACATCATAGTTACAACAAAACAAGGGTTGACCCGTATCAATGATATCCGAGAGACATTTGATAACCTCGACAAATATTGCATCAAGCTGAACCCGGTGAAGCGCTCCTTTGGAGTCCCTATGGGGCAACTCCTCTGATATCTAGTATGAGAAAGAGGAATAGAGGCAAACCCCGAGAAAATATAGGAACTCCTCACGATGAAAAAGCCAACAAATCTTCAGGGCGTGCAGCGATTGGCTGGACGAGTTGCGGCACTCAGACGTATTATCGCATGTTTAGGCGAAAAAGCATTACCGTTCTATGCCTTCATGAAGAAATCAGATAAATTCAAATGGACATACGAAGCTTAGCATGCTTTCAAAGACCTCAAGAAAATAGTTTCGACATCCCCCATCGTCATGTCTCCACGGGAAAAAGAACCCCTACTTCTCTATATTGCCGCTACTAATCAGGTGGTAAGTACAGTTTTGGTCGTCAAGAAACCTGAAGAAGGGAAAACCCATGGTGTTCAAAGACCAGTTAATTTCCTAAGTGAGGTCCTCTTCCCATCCAAGCAAAGGTATCTGCAATATTAGAATCTAGCTTACAGAGTTTTCATGAAAGCATGCAAGTTGCATCATTATTTTTTGGAACACCCGATCATAGTGGTCAATGAAGCACCTCTCTCTAATATTATTAACAATCCAAAAGCCATAGGGCGCATCTCTCTATGGGGCATTGAACTACCCCCTCGAGATATCACATAAGAGAAACGTAAAACAATTAAATCACAGGTTTTTCCTGACTTTATTACTGAGTGGACAGAACTATAGTGTGCGCGCCCGCCGGACCTTTCCATTGCATGGACAATGTATTTCGATGGGTCCAAAAGAACAGAAGGAGCAGGAGTCGGGGTCATATTGGTGTCACCTCAAGGCGACATAATGCGCTACATACTTCAGTTGACTTTTGCAAATGTGTCAAATAATGAAGCTGAATATGAAGCTTTGTTGCATGGCATGCGTATGGCTAAAGCTTGCAGTGCAACTCGCTTGAAAATATTAGGTGACTCCAACCTTGTGGCACAACAAGCAATGAACAAGTGCGATGATGTTAACAACAACATGATCCCTTACCGTGATCTATACAACATCATGGAAGCTCAATTTGACGGGTGTGAAGTTTCACACATAGGAAGCGCAAGCAACAAAGAGACCAACAATTTGGAAAACATCGGATCCTTATGCTTACTAGTGCCACCCGGAGTTTTCTGGGAAGAAATAACGGAGCGCTCCATCAAAGCCAAAAGGGTATCTAAAGTCATAGTGCCAAAAACGTGAAACAAGGTCAAGCCACAGAAAGACTCGGGGGCTGCGCCAACACCTAAAAGCATAGGAGAAGCCCTTGATGAGGAGCTAGAAATCGACAAAGTAATGATACTAGAGCCTACTGATACATTGCAAATGTATCTATAATTTTTGATGCTCCATGCTTGGTTTTATCCACTTTCTTGTGTTTTGTCCATACTTTGGAGTACTTTTCATATGATTTCTTGGACTAACCTATTAACAAGAGCCACAGTGCCAGCTGCCTGTTTTCTACTGTTTTTGGTTCCAAGAAAGTCAGAAAATGAATATTCTCGGAATTGGACGGGACAAAAGCCAAAGTGCCTATTTTCCAGAAGACTCACGGAGCCAGAATACGAGACGGAGGAGGGCCAAGGGCTGGCCACACCACCCCCAGGCGCGGGCTAGGCCTGGCCGCGCCAGGGCATGGTGTGGTGGCCCCAGGCACCCCCTCGGTCTCCCTCTTCGCCTATAAGAAGCCTTCTGACCTAAAAACTTTGGGAGGGTCGACGTTTTTCCAGAAGAAGTTCCGCAGCGCCGCCACCACCGAAGGGGAGATTCGGGGGACAGAAAGTCTCTGTTCTGGCAACCTGCCGGGACGGGGAAGTGCCCTCGGAGCCATCTCCATCGATCTTCACCATCATCTCCATCGACCATCCATGTTCCCCCATCTATGAGTGAGTAATCCCCCGTTGTAGGCTATGGGATGGTAGGGATTGGATGAGATCATTCATGTAATGGCATTAGATTGTTAGGGCATGGTGCCTAGTATCTTTTATTAGTGCTTTATGACTTTGTTGCAACTTGTTGTGCTTAATGCTTGTCACTAGGGCCCGAGTGCCATGATTTTAGATCTAAACTTGTTATTGATTCATTATGATAGTATTGTTCTTGGTCTTATCTACAAGTTGTATACACACGTTGTTGTCCGGAACCTATGGCCCCAAAGTGACAGAAATCGGGATAACCGGAAGGGAATGGCTTTGATGTGAGGATCACATGTGTTCATGGAGTGTTAATGCTTTGCTCCGGTGCTCTATTAAAAGGAGCACCTTAATTGCCAGTAGTTCCCTAGAGGCCATGCTGCAAACGGGCAGGCAGGACAAAAGATGTTGTGCAAGTTCTCATTGCGAGCACGTATGACTATATACGGAACACATGGCTAGGATTGTCTAGTACTTGGATGCTTTATCTTATTTATCTGTAATTTCTCTATATTCTGATTGCTATGTGAATTGTCTTGTCATGCAACACCCGTCCATCCATCCCTATGCCTACCGCACTCGAATCCCACTGTTTACTGCTTTTGTTACTACTATCTTTGCTTTACTACTTCTGTTACTTTACTATTCCTACTACAAAACTGTTGCTACTGATAAAATACTGTGAGCAAGATTGTTTCCAGGTGCAGCTGAATTGACAACTCAGTTGTTAAGGCTTATAAATATTCTTTGGCTCCCCTTGTGTCGAATCAATAAATTGGGTTTCACTTTCCTCGAAAATACTGCGATACACCCCCTATACTTGTGGGTCATCAAGAACCTGGATGCAGCCGTACATAGCATACATGATGAGAGGAGAACTCTCCAAGGATGTGATAGAGGCACGACGAATCACACGTCGGTCTAAAGCTTTCAGAGTCATTAAAGGAGAATTGTATAAAGAAGCATCTCAGGGGTGCTACAACGATGCGTTATTGTCGCGTCTCGCCTATGCTAACATCGGGGATGTTGGGCACCCCCTATTTGTTTGGCAGTGGGCACAAAGGCTTTCCAGCCTGAGCATCAATGAAGGAACCTATCGATACGGGCACACAAAACACACAGAGCATACACAAACATTTTTTACCCATGTTCGGGCTGCCCTGGCTAACAGCCCTACGTCCTTCTTTGGTGGATTATCAGGGGTGGATCGAGGTAACGAAGGTGATCTCTATAGTGTCGGGGAGACGCTTTCTCTCTAGCTTCTACACTCCACATGCTTCCTCTTTCTTCCTTCTCTTGCTTTGCTACCCCTCTACCTCTCTCTTAGCTTTCCTCTCCACAGCCTCTGAAAGATCCCTTTTCTAACACCTCCCAAAAATCTCTCGCCAAAGACCCTCTCTCTGGCTTGCCCTCCAAAGACCTCTCTTCTCAAGACCCTCCCCAAACTATGGCCAAGTGCCTCCTTTTATAGTGCAAGGGGTAAGCACAAGGGCCGGTGAGGAGCATCGACAGGAGCGTTCCTGGGCTCAATCGCGGTGTGCCACGCGGTATTCAAGCAGATGGGTAGCGCCTGTGGCCAATGGATGGCAAAGGGCAGTGCATAGGTGCACTCGATGGCTCAGTGGCAGCTCAGGCTCCGAGCTGTCACTCCTGTCGGTGGCATACTACAGCGGATTGCAGTGCCATGATGATGTCCAACGTCGTCGGCGTGTCGCCAGTTCCCAAGGCTGGGCCTGACACACCTTGTTAGGCTCAGCTGACTCTGGTTCTCGAGCTGCATCTAGCCTAGGAGAAGCGTTCCCATGGTCCTTTCGGGGCTCGGTCGAGGCTGCTCCTCGGCCTCGCTGCCTCCAACCATGCCCTTACCCTCCTTCCGAGGTAGCCCCCGGAAGGAGGGGTCGGACCGCCTTGTGTGCATCATTCTCCTTTCCTGCTTGTCCGCGCCGGGCTAGCGGATCGAGGTTTATCTCGTAGCGTTTGTCTCATCCATAGGTACCTACATCATAGCTGCTACTTAGTCTCCATAGGATCATCATGCCAAGACCACACCTTCTTGGAGCACACGATGCTCGCATCCTTGCGACGTCCTTGCTGGCCAGGCCATGCATCCACTGAGTCACTGACCAGTGGGTCCTAGCCCACGCGCTACAGCACAATGCGAGGGACACCCAATCTCATTACACCGACAGAAGCCCCCAGGCAAGGGCCGACAACTTGTGACGTTAGTCGTGGTTTAACGAAGAGGCCATTGCTGGGCTTTGCCCTTCAATAGCGTGTGGTCCCAGTCCATGTCGCGGGAAGCGTGACATGACTGGATGACATGCTTTCCCATCCCACAGAGCTAACGTGTGTGTGCCTGCACATTCGAGTGGCTGCGGTACTGCCATTCCATGCCTTGGATTCCGTGGCACCCGCACTGACTGCGTCTGCTTTGATTCCTACAAAATAACTTTGGTGGGACGCGATTGTTGCCCTTTCACGAGCCGATGAGATGGGAAGCAACCGTTTCCTCTCCTTGTTTGTTATAAAAGGGAGGGAAGGCGTGGGGCTGTGGTTTACTCTCCACTTCCCCCACAGCCTCTCCCTTCCAACTCCCTGCTCGGTGGTGATGGTGTTGGGCAGCTCTGATGACGATGATCCTCCTTCTTCGATGGGGGAGGTGGCTCCGGCCTCGCTGAAGAGTCCGCAGCGCAGGCGCCGAGGCCACCACACCTCCTCCACCACTGGTGAGGATCTCCCGCAACCGCACGCTAAGGACCTGCCTTGCCGCGGCCGCCTGGGAGGCGGCAGCGAAAGGGGAGGCCCTCCCGGTCGCTGTTCTCCTTCTCCAAGGCGCGAACGTGGCCTCCCTCGCCAGGGTCGCTACGGATGGCAAGAGCCTAATGGGTACTCCCCTCCCCCGCTGCTCCATCGCGGGGAAAGTGATGATGAAATAGCGGGCCTTATTGGCTTCGAGTTTCTCGTCTTCCTTCTAGTGAACTTAAAGTGGTGGATGCGCCTGCCAGACTTGTTCGCCGAGGAGCTCTGAGAGCACCCCTCATGCGAGCTCCAGATATGCGAGGCTAGCGGCGACCAGCCCTTCTAGGACTTGTAGAGGTGGGTGGATGGCGCCGACAGCCTGTACCTATGTGATGGGTGGCTGGACTTCGCGTCCCACTATGAGCTAAAGGTTGGCGATGTCCTGAAGTTTCGCTATCGTGGCGCGGGCTGGCTCGTAGTAAAGGTCTTCGACGACACCATGTGCTACCGAAGCTACCCTCCCTACCGACCTAGTAATGAGGGGTTAAGGGGGCCCTCCTTCTAATGCAGGCGATGCCAGGAGGTCTACTAGGCAACACGACACCACTGGGAGCGGTAGGGAGCGGCACTACCGTCGAGCGTCTTCCATGCGCTGATTGCTGCATTTTACATTTCCCAAATGTAACGCCAATTGGCTATTATTAACGAATTTACCTTTGCCTTTGCGTCATTCGCCCCTTTTCACTGCCGAGTCATGCTCATGGTTTCCCTTGATTCGCATGTCCCTTGCCACTGTAATGCCTCCACGGGGGGCGTTGTTCATCGTCTTAGGCGCCTCTCTCCCGTTACCTTGGTTCCAACCTTGCAGTTGACTCATGCCTTGCTTGCGGGGCCAGCCGCCCCTAGAAGCCACGTGGTTGCTGCTTCTCCCACCTGGAGGTGAGCCTTACACCCTCGTCGAGACCTTGGCCTCTTCTTGCTCATACATTTGCTACTAATCCTTAAATAGGATGAACACACCTCACGGCATCTTACCCATGCATCAGGTTTAAAACAAGGTGTCGTGCGCTTGATCAGGGTGCACGGTGTTGCCAACTCGGAGTCAGACGTGGGAGGTGTGTCTTCACGATTTAGTGCTCGCTGGAAATGCCTAGAGCACAACGCTCATACCTCAGAGTGGATCATGAGAGTACAATGTTTCCTGGCCTAAGAGTCTCGTTACCCACGTCCGGTCTCGAGAAAATCCAAAGGAATGCAAAATCCTAAAAAGGCTCGGCAAATGAAAACAGGCAGAAAAATAAGAGCAACGGAATTTTCATTCCAAAATAGGGGTAGCCCCTGGGTTACAAGCGGTTTACACATAGGTGGGCTAGGCCAGATACGCTAGTATTCATCACATTTGCCAAGAGTACTACTCTCTCCCGGTCTTTTAAGGTTTGCGGGGAGCACCACGCACGCTCCCAGGCTTTCATTTGCCGGGGGAACCTCCACTCACACCTAGGCTTTTAAGGTTTTCTGGGAGCACCACGCACACTCCCGGGCTTTTTAAGGTTCGCCGGGAGCACCACACACACTCCCGGGATTTTTAGTTCGTAGGGTGGATGCGAGAAGTTTGTAGCTTACTCGAAGAGCCACCAGTACCAGAATTGTCATTGGAACTAGGTTCCAAAAAGGGTCGTAGCCTTTACCCGGGCGAGCCGGGAATCGGGGAGAAAGGTTGGTCCGAGTTGGACAAAGAGTCAGGGTGAGTCATAGGGAAAGCAGTGGCTGCTAGTTTGAACAGTTGTTCAGAGAAGAACATGGCATCCCTGATATCACCTTTGATGGTCAAAGCCCCCAATGAGGAGGGAAGCTTGAGCGAGTTGTAGGCATGGTGGGAGACCACCATGAACTTTGCCAAGGCAGGGCGCACTATTATGTAGTTATATAGCAGGCCAATGTCCGCAACATCAAAGATGATGTTCTCAGTGCGGTAGTTGTCTTGAGTGTCGAATGTGACTGGCAGTTCAATCTTCCCCCACGGCTAGATAGCTCCTGGTCTTACGCCTAGAAAATACCATGTAGGGGATAATTGATCTTCCATGATCTGGAGCTTATCCAGCAGCTTTGCTGAGAGGATGTTGAGGCTAGCCCCTCCATCCACCAGCATTTTGGTAACTTTGATGTTCTTTATGACGGGGGAGACCACCAGGGGTAGCGTGCTGACCCCAACGTTGCAGTCTGGGTGATCTCCCGCATCAAAAGTTATCGGCACATGAGACCATGAAGTGGTCGCTGCGCCTCCGGGCTAGGTTGTATGGCACACAGTTCACGGGAGAAACGCTTAAACTCCCCATGGGAAGTCATGGTGTAAGCTCCTCCGTGTGCGCATGCGCAGTCTGATGACTCACAAGTATAGGGGGTGTATTGCAGTATCTTCGATAAGTAAGAGTGTCGAACCCAACGAGGAGCAGAAGGTGCTGGCTAGTGGTATGGATCAGGAATTCTCTGCAAATACTTACCAAACGGATTTTTAGGAGTTTTCGATAAAGCAAGTAAACAAAGTACGAGTAAACAAAAGACAGTAAGAATAAATGCAGCAAGTGGCCCAATCCTTTATGAAGCAAAGGACAAGCCGGTTGTATATCTATAGATGACCAAACGTTCTCGAGGACACATGGGAAGACTGTCAAGTGCTTTCGCTTCATATAGTCGATTAATCTTCTCTAGCTTGCTAAGTGTTGTGTGGGTGAACCTGTGCTAATGTACCATCCCATCCAAGACTTAATACATACTTGTGATTAAACCCCCTTGCAAACATCCGTAAGTACAAGAAAGTAATTAAGGTAAAACCTAACCACAGCTTTAAACTCTAAGACCCTTACATCCCTTGTGCAATGGTTTCCTAACGGGGGTTCAGGTTTCTGTCACTCCGGCAACCCCTACGATTAGTAGCCAAATACACAATGCATTCCCCTAGGCCCATATAGGTGAAGTGTCATGTAGTCGACGTTCACATGACACCACTAGAAGAGGTACACCACAACTTAAATAACAATCTATTGAATCTTTCTCAACGCAACTCCACTACTAACAACAAGACTTCTCCCATGTCCTCAAGAACAAAACGAACTACTCACAAGACATCATATGGATCATGATCAGAGATGGAATAATGATGTATAACAATCTGAACATAAACAATAATTCAATGGTTCACTCAATAGCATCAACTACAAAGAGTAATCAACACCAGGAAAGTTTCCCCTATGAACTATAGCAAGATTTAACCAATTGTTACAGCAATATGGAGATGGTGATGAGGGTGCTGATGGTGATGATGGTGGTGATGATGATGATGATCCCGATGAAGTCCAGATTGATGGTGGTGTTGATGGCGATGATCTCCCCTCTCCGGGAAGGAATTCCCCTGGCAGAAATCTGTCTGCCGAAGAGATCTTTCTCTCTCGGTGTTTTATGCCCCGCAGAGGCAGCGGAATCTTTCTCTGGTCGCTCCCTGAGTCTTAGGGTTTCGGGAGGATCATATACGCCAGAGGGGAGAGGCTGGAGTGGGCCAGGGTGGCCACACCACTCCCTGGCGCGGCCTGGGCTTGCCCGCGCCATGGGGTGGTGTGGGCCTCCTGTGGCCCACCTCCACTACATCTTATGGCATCTTGAGTCTTCTGGAAAAATAGAATTTTCCGTATATTTTCCCGGATTTTCTGATCTTCGCGAATTTTGCCTCCAAACAGCACCTTTTCCATCAGAATCCTGACTGCAGCGGTCCATGCTCCAAAAGTCATCAACCATGCAAAAGCAGATGAAATAACATAAGTATCACCTCTTAATACGAAATATATCAATGAATAATAGTGAATTAAGACATAGAATAGTGATGCAAAATGGACGTATCAACTCCCCCAAGCTTAGACTTCGCTTGTCCCCAAGCGAAACTGAGCTCAATAAACATGACCTCAGGTTTATGGAGTGAAGAGTCGATAAAAGAACACAGACAAGAAGCATCACATTCATCAAATACATAGATCATAATAGAATACAACTCACTAGTATACAACTCAACTTGCAATGAGTAAAGGAAACATAATAAAGATACATAGAGTAAATCATCATTGGTAATGGCAAACTTAGCTCTTGGTCAAAGAATAGTTGATAATTTGCTGGAGTTCACGAATAGCTGGTTTTTCAATGAAAGTTTTCAAAGTAGTAAACTTCAAGATAAGAGCAATGTGCAAAACAAGGAACATAAGAAACATGATTGAATAAATCATCATATGAATGAATGAAACACATCAACTCAAAATACTTGCTGAGATAGAAGGGAATAGGTTTACTGACTCAACTACAAAGTAAAAGAAAGGGCCCTTCAAAGAGGGAAGCAGGGATTACAAGTCTCATAAAGATCTCCCAAAAATTATGATACTTACTAGCTTTCAGCTCTCATTGCCCCTATCATAGGCATCTTTAGGTGATTAAGGTTAAAATGAGGTCCAACCTGAGTTATATGCTTGACAGACTATAAACTGAAAATCCCAAGTCCCTTGAGTACGAGGGACGCTCCTCATGCTACTGAACTTTAGTTACCAGTAAGTTCTTGTCATCATAAGTATGTGCGTATCATTGAGAACCGCCAACGGGCTACCCCTTGCCCGATGATACGAAAGAATCCCCATATCAAAATGACAAGGCAAGCAGACAATGAGTATCTCAGCAATCTTCTTATTTACCATGGGAAAATGGTGCTTTTTTTCTCTCTTTCCTCTTTTCATAGTATCTCTTTTTTTCCTTTTCTTTTTCTCAATAGCTATCTCTCTCTTTTTTTACAAGAAGAATGCTTCATAGATATCATTATGGTTACGCTGCAGGTTTCCACCATGTCAGCATGGATTAGACCAGCGGCCCAGGCGTTTCTCTAACACACATACATAACTCCATGGACTTACAAGCTCCCCTTTTATTTCACACCGATGACATCCGCAAACAAAAGAGCAAGGTGTCAACTGGGTATATATTTACAAGTGTTGAAAGCGTTCCCCGTGACAGCACGGTTCTGCTAATCCCCAGCCTATAATTTGCAAGCATATAACTTTCATGGAGAGTTCACAATGGTTCAGGTTTATTAAGTGCGGAAAATAAAGTGTGCCATCAAGTTCGTGAGAGCTTTAATCACTAACTTTCTCATAACAAGTTTAATTTTAGAGGTAGATAAAACAGGAATTTACTTGGAATAGCAATAGTGCTACTAGGTAGGTATGGTGGACACAAATGGCAAAGGTTTTGGTTTAAAGGAGGTGGATGCACAAGAAGAATTCCCTCTCAGTACAGGTTTTTGGCTAGCAAGGATGGGTAGCAAGTACAAGAGTTGAAGGAAACAACCAAACACACAAGTGATAAAGACAAACATGCAATCTTCCTTGGAAGCACAAAAGATCTTAACTAGAGAATACTAAACTTATGAGCAAATCAAGAAAGAAAGATGATGAAATTATTTTTCTCTCGAGTACTTCTATCTTTTTCTTTTCAACTCTCAAAAAGGGTGTTGCTACTGACCGAGCCAAGTTTGCCAAAACCAACTAAATTAACTCAAAGATCCCAAAGGGCTACCAATACTAACAACAAGATAAATCATATAACCACGAATTGAAAACTAATATAAGCTATGCAAAAGAGTGAATGATAGAACTTCTCATTAATATTCCATAACGGAAACTCACATCAAGGGATACAAATCTAACGAGAGAGGGGACACTTCCATAATGCAAACCATACTACATAATAACTCCTCTATTCATGATATGACTCTACTAATAAAGTAAAAAGATAGAAGATAGTGATGTGATACCGTGGCACTCCCCCAAGCTTGGAATAAACCAAGGGGATGCCAAACCTGATGACGAATTACTCCTTTGGTGGTGGTGGTATCCTCTCGATGAGCTCTCTGATCAGTTTCCCCAAGTCCTCAATCTCAAAGGTGAGAGTACGAATCAACTCCGAGTTGTGCTCAATATGGCTCGTGATCATTTCAGTTCATGGATCCCAGCTCTCGTGATTCTTTTTACGTTCTTCCCTCTTGGAGTCTTCTTTTCCTGCATGGTTATGGATGAAGGTATGGAGGGGATTCTTGGTGTGTGGAGGAAGTGACCTTGGAGCCAAACTGTGACGGGGAACTTTCCCCCCAGTCTGCATCCGTGCAGTCCTTCTGATCTTGGTAGGTTTCACCACTCCAATGCTTGCAATGGTGGTGCCGGTGTGCGGACGTTGGCCTTGCTCCTCTTCACCTTCACTCTTGATCTCCTTCTCCTTCCTGGGGTCTTGGAGGTCTTCCTCCATGGGCTCCTTCCCTTTATCCTTGGCGGACACCATTGTGCTTCTAAGCTCTCAAAGAGTATGTCCTGATAGAAATAGATCGAAACAAAAACACAACGAAAACACAATATACGAACCTCGGAAGATCCGGGGGGTTATATATTATGAAGTTTCATATTAAAAGGAAGGTACTGGGAGAAAACGAGTCGGAGGCGGAGTCCGGAGTGGCCTCACCACCTGGTAGCGCGGCCAGGGGTGGACCCGCGCCATGGGGTGGTGTGGTCCACCCTGGCTCCATTTCCGTCCCTTTTTTGCTTCGTAGCTTTCCTTATTGACTGAAAACTGCAAAAATATAGTTGGATTGTATTTTCGCGGAACTTTTCTTACCAGAACTGTTACCTATTTGAATACGGACTCTGCAGGTCTCTGAATTTGGTATCTAGTAGATCCTTCCGGAGTCATCACTTGAATATCATCGATATCTTCATCTTCATATACTTATTACTTGAGCCATAAAACCTTTCTCTTTCTTATTTCACCATTATCTCCACTTCCTAGAAATTTCTTTCACACAAAACTTCACACAGTTCTTATTAGCAACATTAGTATAAGTGAAGTGATAGAACCTTTTGAGTCCAACTTTAACTGAAAACCATCAAAACATAATCTACTGTAGCAACTCCTTCCGAAAACCCAAAAAGAATTCAAAAAGGAAATCGAATAAAGAAGCAAATGCAAGATTGGCAAAATCTGTCAAAACAGACCAGCAGGTAAAGATCAATTTTTTCGAAAATCTTCTGTTCCTCAAATCAAAAAGTGCAAAACTAACGAAAGTTAAATAACAACCTGGGGCAGAAGCACAAAAAATTACAGCTCAATTTGACAGACAGAGGTCTCTCATGAATTTTTACGGTGAAGCACAAAAATCTGTTTCGGGACAGCAACTTCCCCAAATCTTACTTCTCTCTCATTAGAGGTTGATCTTGACACAAAAAACAAACAAAACGGATAAGGAGCGGTTATTACCAAAGTAATAACTTCCAAGACTCAAAGAAACAAAAACAAACTGAAAGCAAAAACAAATTGGGTTGTCTCCCATAAAGCTCTTTCTTTATAGCCATTAAGATGGGCATGATAATTTTAAAGAAGCTCTCATAGGGATATGATTTGAAGTGAAAGAGAGCATTAAGAAGCAAAAACACACACATTTAAGTCTAACCCACTTCCTATGCAAGGGGATTTTGTAAACAAACAAGTTGTTGAAACCATAGGAAACTTGCATAAGAAGGGAAAAGAAGTGCAGCATAAAAACTTTCAGCATAAAACGGGGAAACTTGATATTATTGAGATGCATAAGAACACTTTTCCCTCTCTCATAATAACTTTCAGTATCATGCATAAAATTAACAATATAGCTATCACAAGGACTACCATAGCAATGATTACTTATTCTAACAGAAAACACGGGAATACTAGCTCTCATAACACTACTTTGTGAAACAATATTAGAGGTATCCTTACAAAGGATAGGGTATCCCTCTTTTTCATACTTAGTGACAAAGTCTTTCGCACTTGCTATTATAGGTTCATCAACCATTTGTTTATCAGGTTCAATAGCCTTATTCATACTTTCATTAACCATACTAGCTATCATAGAATATTCCTTTACCTTAACTGGAAAAGGCATTTTCTCAATATAAGGTTCAGGTAAAACATGATTAGCAGTATAAACTTCAGTATTTCTTGCAGGAACACTCTTAGCAATATCTTTATAAGGCTCATGATACTTATTCCACTTCTTTTTAGGCACTTCAATATAGTAAGCAAAGGCCTTAAAATAAGAAGCAATAGCTTGAGAGTCTAGACCATAAGCAATTTTAATACTTTGAAAGTTGTCAGTTCCCATAAAAGATTCAATGCATTCATAATCATAATTTATACCTGACTTTCTACCTTTGTCATTCTCCCAAGCTTCAGCATTGTCTTGAATACGATCTAGAAGGTCCCATTTAACTCTTCCATACGAGTGAATGATCCAGCACAAGAAGCATCCAATAAATCTTTGTCATGTAGAGGGAGCCTTGCATAAAAGTTATTGATAATAATATTGTTGGGGAGCTCATGAATGGGACATTTGAGCATTAGTAACTTCAATCTCCCCCAAGCTTGAGTTGTACTCTCTCCATCAAGAGGCCAAAAGTTGTATATTTGATTCCAATCTTTATGAATCTCACTAGGAGGATAAAACTTTGAATAAAAGAGAGGCACTTGTTATACCTAAGACTCGGTTATACTATTGAACTTGCTCACACACACTTGTAGAATATAAATTTAGACCTAACTCGACAAATCGACGAAAAGCCATCTGAGCGGGTGAAATTAGCTAGAAAATTATGCTTGAAAAATATAACATGTAATTTATCCAAACCCATTATGTACTATAGTAAATAAATGTCACATGCTATGAACTCTAAGCCATATTAATCGTACTTCCTTCCAAAAATACATTTACTTCTTTACCATGCTAACATGCACCTACCCATACCAGAATATGGGCACATCGTCATTATCTTAATGAAGACAGAGTATGTCCATGACCTTGGTCATTTGGCTTGAAACCCAAGAAAGTTCATACATAGGAGTACATGATATATTAGGCCATACCGTGAAGTGAGTTTTTCAAGTATTTTTACTGGTAGAAAAAAGAATAAAGAATGCCCCACCAAATTTTGGTATAAAGTGGACAATTCTTTCTTACAGTTCCCAAGTTTAATTTTTTTTCAAACCTCGAAGCTAAAGCTCCATGTACTTAAAAGCATGACTCTATGTCGATAAAATGAAATTAGGTCAAACTTGAATACATGTGAGCGCGATAGAGCATTACTCCTTAATATTTCCAAAATTCTTTTGAAGGTACACAGGCATCCAATATATCATGGGCCAACAATAGTTTTGAAAACTATGATTATTGACAAATTGGACCGCGTATGGAAAACATTCAAACAAAATATAGCGTAAAAAACATGAGATTTCATTACGATTGGGGTACTTTTGCTAGTATTATTAATTGCCAAGAAAAATGATAAACATGAGTTTCGACAACTTTAGGAAAAACATATTCACATTATATCCTATCATGTATGAACATTATTCTTGGGTTTCATCCTGACCGTCCAATAAGGTCATGGCCATATATATATCGACATATACCCTAGCTACACTTTTAGATATAGTTCTCACATTGGGTAGATGGGTGCGTCTTGGTCTAGTAAACAATGTTGACCATGGGAGTTTCAAACAATTAGAAAAAATATTTTTCACTTTTCCAAGTGATTACGGGGATGTTTTATACTAGCAGTAAAGAAAATCAAAATAATATAATGTGGCTTGGAATGCGACAAGCATGCATGTTTCCGGACATAGCGAACCATGCATGTTTTATTTGTGATTCCTAGGTTCTATGAGTTTCCAAGTTTCGTAGCTAAATTAACTCACTTAAATTACACTAATGTCTCTAATTAAAATTAATAATCTCAGATTTGTCTCAATTCAGGTATATGTATCTAGCATGAAACATGACTAGATACATTTGAATCAAGACGAATCTAAGAACATTAATATATGGATTAGAGGGAGTCTATCGAAATTAGGTCAAATTAATTCGAACCACATGTGAGCTGCTGATTACTCTTAAAATTTTACAAAAATCTATTGAAGTTGCCTAGCAGATAGTCAATATATCAAGAACAGCCTAGAGTTTTGAAGATTCAACTTCTTTCTAGAATTTGCATGCTGACAAATTAAACTTGACCCTGCTTTGAAGAAAAAAGAGAAATAAGCAAAAAAGGACTCATGCATGGCGTCCTTTTGCATGTATTACCTACCATAAAAAATGATAAACATGAGTTTTCACAACTTATGAAATAACCCGCTCACAAAATTGGCCTACCATGTAAGTATGAACAGGGTTTTAGGACGAGCGACCAAGCAAGGTCATTGACATATATCCACTTCATAGTTTATGGTAATTTTCCATGGTAGTACTACAAGAAAGTAGATGTGCACATCTTGGCATTGGTAAACAATGTTGCCAATGGGAGTTACCAAATACTAGGAAAAGAAACAGCTCCAATTATATAAGCGACGGACATGTTTTTCATGTAAAGAAAGTAGTCCAGTACTTCATAGGAAGAATAGTGCTCGAAATGTACTTCAAAACAAAATAGTGCTCGCAATGAGCATAGTTTTACTCTGTACAACTACTCTAAATGGGAGGCAAGGCGAGGGCAGCGAAGAAGAGAAGTCGAAGGCGGTGTGATGTCAAAGGAAAGCTATGATGGGCTGTTGACACGAGGTACATGGTACACTCCGCTAGCCATCCTCCATCGATCACTTTTATGCACCCGCAGGCGCATAGTCCGACTTGTCTCTTACTCGTCCATAGCATGACGCTGTGCACGTGTGCCTTGGTACGACATACCGATCTACTTTCAGCAATCATTTTTATCCAAAATTCAACCGATCTATTAATAATCATCAACACCAGTACACAAAAGGCTCAAAAGTAATAATAATAATTACAAAAGGGTCCTCAGATCACCTTGCGACGACTATAAACCCTAGCACAATAATTGAAGTATCTCGCTCCTTCAGGACTAATGTTACCCTGGTTCCAAAAATTAAATAAAGAATGCAACCACCCCAATTTTCAGACAAAGTGTACCATGCTTTTTTACAATTCCCAAGTTTTAGGATTTTTTAACTGGGCATAGAAATGTTTTCCATTTAATTCCTGTATAATCTTTTTGCTTTTTGATGAGATTGCTGCATCGTAATGCTAGCTGTTGTATAGTTCAACTGCTAGGTATCGTCTATGCTGGTATAAGGCTGACAATAGATGATGGGGTTGTTTGGTACCTAGCCACATTTTTCCAAGCCAAAGTTTGGCAAACACAATTTAGTTGGCATGTGTTTGGTTTATTGTGAAACTTTGCCTTGCTATATTTTATTCTCCATAGGGCCCATTTGTCACAGAGTCAACCTTTTTGGCCAAATTTTGCCAAATTTTGGCTTCAAAATTCTTAGCCACACTTTTTGTGGTTTCCACACTTTTATGGCTGGCCACACTTTGGCTTGGCAAAGTGTGGCCGGGAACCAAACAGCCCTGACGTGTCACTTTGTTATACCTAAGACTCGGTTATACTATTGAACTTGCTCTCATGCATTTGTATATTATTAATTTAGACCTAATTCGATAAATCAATGGAAGGTTGTCTGAGTGGGTGAAATTAGCTAGAAAATTGATCTTAAAAAATGCAACATGTAATTTATCCAACCACTTTTGTACTAGTAAATAAATGGCACATGCTATAAACTTTAAGCCATATTAATCGTACTTCCTTCTGAAAATATTTTTATTTCTTTACCATGCTAACATGCACCGACCTATATCAAAATATGGGCACACAATCATTATCTTGATGAAGGCAGAGTATGTCCATGACCTTGATCATTTGGCTTGAAACCCAAGAAAGTTCATACAAAGTACATGGTATAGTAGGTCATCCTGACCGTTGGGCTGTTAGATCCAATGGTTCAGAGCAGCTGGATTCGTGTTGAATAGTACCTAGAGCAAACTCCACCATGTTCTAGAACCATCATGTCACCACCCTCAATATTTTATAGCACAGTAGGATGTATTATAATATGTGTAGATAGTTATTATTAATAGACTTAATATATGCATTTTTCTTTAACAAGACTATTGGTTAATAACAACTTAATATTTGTTAAATAACATTTCATACAATATATACGTGTGTGGCATGTGCCTTTTACTAGTAGTGATGATATGTCAGATGTCTATTATCCGATTCTCATGTGCAGGGCACGTGCAACTTACTAGTAGTGGTAAGATACGAATAAATTTGAATGTTAACCATTGGATCAAGACTCGTGAATCCCAATATTTCCAACCATTGGATTTTCTTTTCCATTCTAGCATCTAGAAGATTCTATAGATAGTTTTCAGCATAATGAATGCTATGCACAAATCTCAAAACACACTTCTCTATCATACTCCTAAAATCTTCTCCCTCGTTTCTCTAGACCATGTTACAAAAAAATTCAAGTATTAGGTAGCTAATAATCTTTGACTTCTACATGATGATACAAAGTACAAGAACCAAATATACACCCATATTTTATATATGTTGATCAAATTTATATTTTTTTGTGCTTTACCTATTATAATTTTATATAATAATGATATGTCATACGTCTATTATCTGAGTCTCACATGCAGGGAATGTTTAATTTACTAGTAGCCTACAATGTATGAATATTCTTGGGTTTCAGTCCGAATGACCAATAAGGTCATGGTCATATATATCAATACCCTAGCTACACTTTATGATACGGTACTCACATCGGGTAGATGGGTGTGTCTTGGCGTAGTAAACAATGTCGACGGTGGGAGTTTCGAATAATTAGGAAAAAACATTTTTCACTTTTCCAAGTGATTACGGGGATGTTTTTACTAGTAAAGAAAATCAAAAGAATTTGGCTCGAAATTTGACAAGTGCGCCATGTTTCCGGGCATTGCGGAGCATGCATGTTTTCCTTGTGATTCCTAGGTTCTACGAGTTTTTAAGGTTTGTAGGTAAATTAACCCACTTAAATTACAGTATTGTCTGCCAAAATTAGGTCAAATGAGTTGGCATATGCATATATCATGTGCACCATTTAGCTAAGAAACCCAAGTTCGCTCGGCCGTTTAGCTCACTACAGTATATGGGTCTCATTCATACTTCCTCATATAGAACTAGTACTAGACACGCGTACACCTCCACTTGGGGGCGGGCCCCCTAAAGGGCTATCTAGGACGGTCTCCATTGTCATCCACATATCCACACCGCCCCCACCACAGCTCACTTCTAGGCCCTTCCCAGCTATATCCACAACAGTCGGAGGTGCTGTTTTTGCTAGGAGGAGCGTCGCCATGCATGGGTGTCGTCTTCCACCACCACCTGACCCAAATGGTCCAAACCACATGGACTCCGACGATGTGGAATGGGTCGCCTCCGACGATCCCGGTAACACCGACAGCGAGGAGTTGGCTGTGATCGCCTCTGACGGCTTTGAGGAGCCATTGGAGCCATGACTGCCAATGTCGTGAGGGTCAGCGTACCGATCCAACGGCGAGCCTTACGGGTGGGATTTATTTACCCATGTTTTTTTGGCCAGAGTACGTCCGGCTACAAGAACTCAGCGACCTCTACACATGTCGCGTCCTTGTGGTGCGCAGATACCGCAGCGATGGCTCCGTGCGTGCCAGACGCGCCCGAGCTAAGGAGGAGTTCGACGCGCAACTAGCAATCTACAACTCCCTGTTCGAGTTCTGGGATATCGCCAGAGGACCATCGCCGCCGCGCCCTCCTAATGAGAGCAGCACCTCCCACCACCGTGGGACGCCACACCCGCACCCTCGTGGCGAGAGCAGCACCTCTCGCCACTACAGGACGCCGCACCGTCCATGCTAGGACATCGCCTTCCACCGCCGTGGGATGAAGTTGGTTTAATTATTTGATGTATTTACACGAATTTGAAATATTTAATTATTTTTATGAGGGCCACGACTAGCATCCAGCACCACCCTATTTTTTCATCTATTTGTCATCGTACTAGACTCCCACCTTTCTTCACAAGCTGCACACGCCACCATCCCATCGCCTGCTGCTTTTCGAGCCTTCCTTTTAATACTACTCGGGAGATGAGACAAGCGCGATCAGCACTAAATTTTCATGTGATATTGGCAGTATCTTCTAGTTCAAATTTTTGAGGATTATTGGCGAGATCCTCCCTTCTACATTTCCCAAAATTTAACCCTTCCTTCACTTCTCCGCAAACGCTAGCTACCTCCATACTGATGGGGCCTCTCGCTCGCTCGCCCGCCGACTCCACAATCCATCTCACATTATCCTCTATCCCATCCCTCCTTAGCCGACTTCCAGGTCTCCGGAGTATGCTCAGCGACGCCGTCATCCATGCTACCGTTGTTGCTTCGTCGCATCTGCTTCCCCCACTCCATAGTAGAGTGTCAGCTTCCCCACCACCGCAACCGTGAAATGCGTACGCCACGTGGACCCCTCACCAAGGTGATGGTTAAAATTCCGTACAACCAAGATGAAGGTTGTTGCACACTTCCTATGTCTGCTTTCCTTGCATTTTACTACTTACGAATGTATATCATCGCTTCCTTGCTATGCCTTCTCGTTACCAATTATTTCTAATACATGCTAGTTGCAATACTGCAGGATCAGTGCAAAGAGAAAAGAAGGCAACTACTAGTCGTCAAGCCAAATTGGTTATCTCGCACTAGTACGAAGCCTCGCCAGCCCAATGATAACCCCCAACAATCCTCCCCACGCAATGTTTTGCCTCCATTTTGCATATACGGCGTTGTCATTCTGCATTTTATTTTCAAGAGCAGTTCATCCTTTGCTTGCCCTGTCTTATCATACTAGTATATATTTTTTGTAAGGCATGAAAGATGATGTACTGCCGAATGAGTACACAGAGAATCGATGCCAACGAATCCTGAAGAGTTTTGGACATGCGGATCTAGCCCCGCTCGGCACAGCACAACTGGTACAGAAACATGGCCTGGTCGAGTACCCTAAACATGAATATTTGTTGCATCTTGCTTGTGTTATTTACTGATTGATTTTCTGCATTGCAATTTGCAGAAGCAAGTGCATAATCATGTCCCTGCCAAGGAGGTTAGCAGCACAGATATTTAGCGTGCCCGTGATACAACAATTTCCAGGAACCAAACCAAAGTATGGTGCATGGCCGAAGCTAAGATTAGGCTTCTCCAAAAGGACTGGACATGTCCACTTGGAGGATTAGAGAATTGAACCGAGGATAGATTTCTGCTACTGAAGATGACCTTGATGCTGCCACTGATCTTCAAAAGTTAGTTGCTGAAAATCGTGTTCCCAATTTAGCTAATGCAGATGTCAATGAGATCAACATGACGGTTTTGGAACAGATGAAAGCACGAGCAGAGATTCTCCGCGCATCTTTGCATGCATATGATTTTTGAAGGGCGATGCAAGAGCCTCCATGCGAATAGATTTTTATTTTGAATAATGAGGATGAGTTTCCTTGTGTTGTCAGCCTGATATTTTCTTTGGCACGCTATATGAAATTGTACTGTACCTACTTGCTGCATCTGGACAATGTATCCTAGTCTTGTTCTAGCCGTTCGAAAAATGGAAAAACAATATTTTCCCGTGATAAACTTGAAATCTTATTTTGCACTTTCGTTTAGATCTGTAGACCCACGTTTTACCGAAAATTAACACATTACCATGAAAGGTAGTTCGAGAATGACCGTGTCCATGTGCTCATTATCGTTAATAAATTCGTGCAATTATATACCTGTGTGGTCCTAAAGTCAAACCCTTAGACTGCAGTAGTAGATCGAGTATAAAAAAATCAACTGAGCGACAAAACAAAAGCCAAAATCACCTCTTCCACCAAGCAGTGCACTAGAAACACCTGCCGCAATGGCTCATGCATCCAAAATTCAAGCGATATGAAATTCCCATCTCGCCCTTCGGTCCAGAAACAACGCGCCAAAGGCCATTCCTCAAAATGGTTTGTCTTGTAAATTCCCACGCGCCACACAATTCAAAGTTTCAAACATACTAGTACCACACGCGCCCTTCGGACCGAATCCCTCAAGATCACCTTACATGACCATGGTCGTGCTCCTTCCATCCCATCTCCCCTTCATAGCCTCGCCACCGGCATGCCATCGTAGCGACCGAAGATGTTTTATCAGCTCCCAACGCTGGCCCGCACCAGATCAGCTCCTCCGTACACGAGGTCCATGGCATCCGAGCTGGCTCGGCAACATCATCGCAACTTTGTTGGATCCACTTCTCTGACTCCACGACATCGGATCTGCTTCCTCGACCTTTTCCATGGTGCTGGAGAGATGGGGAGGCAAATCCGCTCAGCCATGAATGGCAAGGTCATAGCTCGCCATAAGTCCGACAAAGGGACGGGAAGGAAATCGTGTAATCGCGTTCACAAAGGTTTCCACCATACACTTCTTATACTCTTTACGAATTTGATGTCTGAAAGTAGTTCATCGCTTGTTTCACTGCATTCTTGCACTTAGTTTTTTAGCTTGTACTCCGACATTTCTTGTCAAGCCATCGTATATGCATATGTCTGTAATTGTTCATTCAAAGCTTTCAACTGCTTGCTAGCACTGTACTAACTTGCTCTTCTACATACACCTCGCTCTTAAATCTCATAAGATATATTTTTTGCTGATGCATGCAAGCTGATTTGCGGCCGACTGATGAGGGAGAACTGAAGATTAGGGAAGATAAATTATTAAAGAATTCCAAATATGCAAGGTCGCTTGGCCTGTAGAGAGTTAGATCTTTCGTAGCTACCACCACCAATCATGAAGTCCAGGATTCTAATGCAGAATTTGATCCTCAAGATCAACAAAACCCCGAGGGAGACCTAACTCAGGAATATGGACCGGTTGAGAACCCCCTCCCTAATCCGACTGCTTGTCCACTGCCCAAGGTGCTTGCTCTGTCTTGTCATTGAGATATTTGTTGCATCTTCCATGTTTCATACCTCAATTCCCACCAAATGTTGTGCAATGCATCTGCTTAGTTCATGCATCATATATGTTCAACATATCTTGCCTTATTGTTCTTTTGTTCTATCTGTGTCTCATTTTACATAGGACTTTGATAGATTAATGTCTCGCTTATGTGTGTCAGGAATCAGCTGGTTCACCTAAGACCCTTCTAGATACCAGCAGGAAGAAAAACTATGATCGGCAAGTGTCTGATTCAGCATTGGCTTTTGTTGATGAACAATATTTCGGGGGAGACCTGACTCAGGAAGTTGGACCCGTCGAGGACCTCCCTGCTAGTTCGCCCGCTTGTCCACCCCCGAAGGTGCTTGCTCTATTTTTTAATTGTGATATCTATTACATCTTCCATGTTTTGTATCTCAATCCCACCAAATGCTTTGTAATTCTCTCTGCCTAGTTCATGCATCATATATATTCAGCACATTTTTCCTTACTATTCTTTTGTTCCATCTGCATCTCATTACATATAGAACTAACATATTGAAGTATCGTTTATGTGTGTCAGGAATCAGCTGGTTCATGTAAGACACGTTCAAGTACCAAACACGAAGCCTCGACAAGCGGTCCTGCTAATGCTATCGGTGGAACACAAACACACGCCGGGAAATACAATAAATGAAAACCAGGAAACTACCATATGACTAAAAAGTGTCATCTTGGTGGCACACCACAGGTTCCAACAGAAGTAGACGCATCAAATACCACCCCACACATTCCACAATCACCAATTGCTAATCTAGATACCCAACAACAATTGACAGTCGAGCTAGTTTTGACCTCTACTTGCCTAACACTGCTGGCACAACACCAATAAGCTAGCGATGATCATCTACCTGTTGATTAGCCCGGCGCCAAACAAGGTATGTGTTCCAAGGTTTATCGATGCATGCTTTCTTATAGATACCATGCAAGCTTGATGTAACGTTTGAATTGGCAGCTATACAAAGATTTAAGAAAAGGGGGCCAACGGTTGGAAAAAACCTCGAAGCTAAAATTTCTGGAACGCAGTCTAGATATTGCATCAATTCTATTGTGCCCGCCAAGAAAAGGCCAGAAGATCCAGAAGAATCTTTTTTTCTAGCATTGGAAATAGGTGTTTTTGTCAGGAATGATATTCCCATCTTCGCATTGTTCAAGATCCACCAACAGACCCCTGACCATTACAATTCATTACTGCAGAAGTTACATGTAAGTCATGGTGCTCTGTCCCATGCATTCAAGCTTGATCTTAGTTCTATTCTAAGTCACATAACACATCAAATGTTCCATTCTTGCCGACAGACAAAATTCAACTTCGATCAGGATAATGAGGATGTAGAGTATGCCCTCATGGACATGTTCTCCTGTTCTTTGCGCCAGCAGCACCATATGCTAAAGAATAAATACTTTGATGGTAAGGCAAGCAAGGATATTCAAAGAACGACTCCTATGGAACATACTATGACTGACCAACAATGGATAGATCTCAACCACTGGTTTGATCCAAAGATTACAGTATGGTTTGTGAAGACTGATACCATATCACATTCGAAATTCCTATTTGCACATCTGTATCACTAGTCTCCTTTTGCAGACGAACACTGAGAAAAACTAGAGAAACCATGTCGCACGATGCTTAACAAACCGAACTGGATCTCGTGCATTGGTTGGGCACCTGAGTGCAATAGTAAGGATAACTAGTTTTTAATCTTGTGGAGGCTTTGTGCTTCTTATATACTGATCATGTGTTCCACCCATATTGCAGAAACGTGCGGTAATGTAACACCCTCGAATTGGCCCTATGCAGATTTTAGCGCTTCCTGCCAAACCCGCATAGAAACGATTCAAGGACGCCCACCAGGCACTTGCGTGCGGGTGGAAAACGAAGTAATATCATTACACATTAGTCCACGATGGAACCCACAGAACATATATATACAACCATGACTCCATGAGTCAAGAATACAAATATACAATGCAAAGATCCAAATCACCTTGAAAACGATACAACATCTGAGTACGGACAAGATGCAAATTGGACTAAGAGCCCTGAAGAATAACCAATGGCATCCATAACCCAGCCCAGGCCAAGCCGGAAGGGTAACCCTGCTAACGACGTCGAACTTATACCTGTTGAAACAAAAGGGGTGCCAACAAAGGGCAAAGGAAAAAGGAAGCGGTCAGTACTGAGGCCAGTACACGGCGAGGCTAGAATTCGGCGGCTCACGCCTACATAGGTATGGTGGACTGAAGCGGCAGCGAAGCATGCACTATACAACCTATCGAGACTCGATAAACTGTCGGCTATTACAGAGAGATAAGAAAGACCTATTCGGAACCAACCTTATACTAACACCAAACATACCCATCCTGGTATTCCCCCTCGAGACCAAACGAGGAAGTCAAACCGAGGAACTCACAATGTTTGCAGTTTTATTCATTCCATTATAGTTGCAGCACTTACTAGTCAAATATAGATAGCATGAGTCATCCTGATAGCGTAAGTAGTGGGCAGTTTTAGTTAACCATTTTGTTGTAGTTGCAATACTTACTAGTCAGAGACAATTAGCATGAGACATCCCAAACCCAGTAGTTGTTGGCACTTTTATTACATTCCACTGGAGTTGCGATACTTATTAGGAAGGTATAACATGACACGATACACCCCAGTTCCACCAGTTGTTGGCACTTTTATTATCCATTCCATTGTAGTGAAGCTAATTACTAGTCACATATTAAGTCAAATTTATAGCACTACTTTAGTTATGCTTATCTATGATCGAGATACTGTGCTCCAAGTCGTCCATAACTGCGGACACGGCTTTCAGAAAGATTTACCCTGCAGGGGTGCACAAATAGCAACACACACATGATCAACCTCGGAAAAACCAAATCAAAACCCAACGAGGCTTTCACGACAAAGCAATCACAGGATTCATAAAATATTTTAGGGGCCCACCCCACTAAGCTACCCACAACGAAGTTGGCCGGCTCCGAGACGGACCCAGGGTTTGTGACAATGGTTGTAAACGACTGGGAACCCGAAAGTGTGACTGGGCTTGTCGATACCGCGAAAACATTCCACGTTCCAAAACAGTACAGGTGCTCCACGCACAATCATAAATAAAGTAGTAAAACATGGCATAAGTACAGGATAGTAATAAAGCCCCAAACTACTTTGTGGCCCCAAGAAATAAGAAATGAATCAAGCTCTGGCTAAGGGGGATCCATAGGGTCTCCCGGATGTGGATAGTGCGAATACTCAAGGAACAGGTATCAAGTACTCGGGGCCTACGGGACACAAGTGAGCGTGGAAGAACCAAATAACATCTATTGCCCACCGGTGCCTCTGCATTAGTTATATCTATTCCCAGCATTTTAATATCAAGTTATAATTAAGCCATGATTATCTCCATCATTAAGCATCACCACCATTAAGCATATGTTAACCTTCCATCAACGGTGAAACGACAATGACGCGAAGCAGCACCTGAGCAAGCAACTACGACTCGCAAGGCTGACTATCTATCAAACAACAGGCAATAGGATGTATCCAAGGCAATATAGAGGCTGCAAGGAATATAAATGGTATACAGAAGCTAAAGCATCGCAACAAGGGTAGCAATAGATCAACAGGAGGAAATAAAGACTATAAATGCAAAATAGGTAGAAAGAGGGAGGATGCTCGCCTAGAAAACATAGCTAAAGGTTCATTATCTGAAGGACTTGTCGATACTCACATGAACTCAACGGCCTAATCCGCGAAGAACCAAAGCACTAGAAGAAACACCAGATGCACTATTTAATACTACGGCAGAAGATCGGGCATGATGCATGTATGATGTATGACATGGCAAATATGCGATCTAACTAGGCAATATTAAGCGGAACCAAGGTCCCGACAATTAATTAATAGGTTCATGTTATTTAGTTATCCCGCAATTTAAATGTTGACTTAACAAAGCAAAGCATGGCATCAGTTCACTACAAAAATTTAAATGGGGCCAAGATAAGACTAGAAAAGCCCGCATATGGTCTCTATATTCAATTCCCACATGACGAAATGTATGCAACATGAGAGACTTAACTATGCAACAAGATATATATCATTTTATAAAATAGGGACAGGCGGGCTCTCACGGTTCAGGTTGGAGTCAGAAACATGGTGTTGAAGTAGCGGAAGTAGCCAAAATACACCTCGAGAAGAAGACCTTGACGACAAGTAACCGTGGCAGACGTCGATTCTAGCACGGTGTGTCGATGCGGTAGCTCAGCAGAATGGAAGAGGATCTGAGTTGCCGGAATAGAACAAACACCAAGACTAAACTGGTGCAGTAATTTTATCGAACACCTGCAGGGGTCGACGCCGGATGAGGACAGTAGCTAGCCACTGTGCTGAACAGAGGAACTCGGCTCGGTGCGCTGGCGGCACATGATGGCCGATGGCACACCTGGTCTGCATGCGGATCAAATAGAGGGGCAGTGTGGCTTTGTCGACGCGTGAGCGGGAGCTGATTTGCTTGATGTTGTCTATTACTGCAGGCTGTTGGCGCACTCGAAGGGACAAGACGGCGAGGCTGCCGTACGCTGCTGGACGCGCGTGCATCAAGGTGTGAGCCTGATGTTCTCACTGCTGTCAGCTGCTGCACGGTAAAAAGAAACGGCGGGCTAGGAGCTATGCGCGCGGGAAGCAAGACGAGGAGGTGGCTTGGAGTGGAGATCGACTGGGAATTCAGGGAGACGTAGGTTCAGCGCAGCTGCTTGGTGCAGAGGCAAGGCTCACGATTGAGCATATGAGCAAGATTGGTAGAGCAAATAGGAATCTGACGAGGCCTAGCTAGCTGCAAGGAAAGGGAAATTGGATCAAAACGACAAGGAATTCAGCACATTGTGAAGAGCATACGTGTTGAATCTGGGAGAGAGAAGCTGCAGGGAATCGGCCGGCCAACAAGAAGAAGAGAATTAGATCTCCGATTTGGAGGATAGGGTTTGAAGAGGAAGAAGGGGATTAGGATATTTATCTAGTTTAAAATAGACTAGATGGGACTAGTTTTGGGCCAAATTTTAGATGGGCCTTTTGCCTAATTTTATTTTTTTAGTGAAATAAAAAAACCATTATGATCATGTAACGGACCGGAAAAAGATATTGTTTTAATTTAAAATAGCAAAGAGAGATGATGGCTTAATATATATTAGACCGTACGGATATTCGAGCATTAAAAATACGGTGTTTCCAAAAATGTTGTTATGGTTAGGAAAATGCACACAAAAAAATGCATGATGCCGTTTGAACCAACGAGAGAAGCAAGGAGGTTACTTTTAGGATTTAAACAAATAAATTGCTCAAAGAATTCTAAACAAGAAAAACGGCAGGCATGCATGAAGATGGTGTAGATAGATAGAGACAAGAGCAATAGGATTTAAATAGAGCAAAATTAAATGGATAATCCACACATTCCTATGGGCATGATTTAAATCCAAAGCAAAAATAAATAAATAAGAACGCATATGAACAATGTATGGTATATTTTAGACAAGATAAAATGGATAATATATGATGGCAAGGATCCACACAAATACATATGGCATAATTAAATCCAAGCAAACGAAGAAACCCATATGGTACCACGTGTGGTGGAATATGGAGAAAATTCATATGGACAAGATGTAGCAACATATTAGTGATGGAAAGAAAAATAAAGAGATACGCCCTCGGCTCAAATTGGGAACTTAGCATATATCAAAAACCAAATACAATTTAGTAAGAACCAAAATCAAAGACATGTATAAAGGATAGGAACAAATGCAAGCCAATGATAAAAGGAAAGATTTAATATGATGCTTAAATGCAATATGGCATGATGACATGAGCATGCTATCATGATGATGCACCAGGCAAAACACAGCGATTTTCTAGTAATGATTTTACCGGGGTGCTACAGGTAAGTCTGTAGCAAAAATTCCAGGCATGCCAGACGAGCAAAAAGAAGGGCTCAATCCCTCCGCTGAGAGTGTTATTGTAAGTTTTCTGTTTGATTGATATTTTCTGATGACACACCCTCAGTGATTTATATGTGTAGTTAGATGTGCAACACTGCCTGAACTACTGCCCAGTTTTCCTTTTAAGATGATTTCCAAGTAGTGTGAGTTTAAGTTTTCAATTGTACAAAGAGTTGTCTTGTGTATATCATGCACCCGGTGATGAAGAAACAGACAGATGCCATGTTGGCATAGTCCTGTTATTGGGTGATACTTATAAAATTCTTATCAGTATGATCACATAGCTATGCTTTTACTACAATATATATGATGCGTAATCAGCCATACCAACTTGTAAGATTTATTCATAGATAGGTTAAATGTGTTGTATACATGCTTCTCTATATTAGCTTTTCTTCTCTCACCCATGTCCAACTGATAACCTTACAGATTAAATTAAATGAGGAGATGGCAAAACCTGAGAAAGATGGTCTGGAACAAACCCAAGAAGAATGTTTAGAAACATTTAAAATGGTACTAAAAGGCGAAGGTCATCGTAAAAGAATGATTCTGCGTAATGCTGGGTTGTTGAAGTGCAAGTCCAACTCCAAGTCCAAGTCGGCGTATTTGTCTAGTCAGGAAGAAATTGTAGCATAACAGGCTGAACAGGAAGTGCATAGATGAGCAATTGATGATATGAAACAGAAAGCATTAGCAAGTGATGCGGAGTTGAAGATGTTACGAGATCAACAGAATTCTCGAGAGCCCATAGATGAAGAGACTCTTCTAAATTGAAGATGAACCCTGACAATGACAGGTGAGTATAATGGTCTTGTGAAATGGTTGCTGCTATAGAGCCCAGGTTGTATTTGGGGCCATGTAACAAAAGCAGAGGGAGTATTTGTTTCGCATCATGCTTTTATCTGTTTACGGTATGCTCCATGCACAAAAATCCTGTGCCCGAACCTCACTCTCTCAGCCCTGGATTCATGAACCTCACAAAGGTTTTTTCTTCTTTGGACAATCGCCAAATTCAAAATCTCAGTCCATCGACAAATCCTACCGCCTACCCCGTTTGAATCGGAGATTATGTATCCCATTTGTTTGCCAATATGGTCAGTATTTTGATGATCAGTTGATGTGACTCTCGGCCTTAAATTCGTTCCGAAGGAGTACAATTAACAAAATTAAAAAATCTCAGTCGATCAGCAAAACCTGCAGCCAACCCTGTTTGAATCGGAGTTATACAATTTTCATTATGGATGATAAGTTAATGTCACTCTCGGTCTTCAATTCCTGAATAGGGAGTACACCTTTTATCCAAATATTGCTTGGACGCTAGCCAAATTCAAAATATCAGTCCGTGCAATTATTATGCTCATGGATGATTAGTTGATGTGACTCTAGGACTTGAATTCCTGGACAGAAAGCGTACGGTCTACTAGCTTTTTTAAATTATTTGGCCGGTAGCCAAATTCAAAATCTCAATCGAGCGAAAAAATCACACACCGACATTAAAGCATTTCTCGCCCCACCATTTCAAAAACTTTGTGGCAAAATCTCCCACAAGGGAGTACCATTTTCTATTATTATTATTTGGCCGGTAGCCAAATTCAAAATCTCTATCGAGCGGCAAAATCCAACTTTGAAGTATTTCCCGTCCCACCGTTTCAAAAACTTTGAGGCCAAATCTCCCACCGGGGAGTACCAATTTTCTATAAATTATTATTTGGCTGATAGCCAAATTCAAAATCTCTGTCGAGCGACAAAATCACATATCGACCTTGAAGCATTTCCCGCCCCACCGTTTCAAAAACTTTGAGGCCAAATATCCCACCGGGGAGTACCACTTTTCTATTAATTATTATTTGGCTGGTAGCCAAATTCAAAATCTCTGTCGAGCGATAAAATCAAACATCGACTTTGAAGCATTTCCCTCCCCACAGTTTCAAAAACTTTGAGGCCAAATCTCCCACCGGGGAGTACCAGTTTTCTATTATTATTTGGCCGGTAGCCAAATTCAAAATCTCTTTCAAGCGGCAAAATCACACACCGACCTTGAAGTATTTCCCGCCCCAACGTTTCAAATACTTTGAGGCCAAATCTCCCACCGAGGAGTACCCTTTTTCTATTATTATTATTTGGCCGATAGCCAAATTCAAAATCTCTATCGAGCGACAAAATCACACACCGAATTTGAAGCATTTTGCATCCCTCTGTTTCAAAAACTTTTGACTTCAAAATTCCCATTCTACCCATTGTTCAGATGCCCTATGGGCAAGCTAAAGTTGGTAGCATGGGGGCACGATCGTAATTATGTTTCTATTCACCTCCTTAGTCCCGATTCACGCAGATTTTACCGCTGGTCCTTTCAAAAATCCCAGCCCCCTCTCCCACACTCTCACCTCCACGACCACCACACGCACCGGCTGGCGGCAATTCCACGGCAGTCGGAGCCTCTTGAGTTGCGGTCTGATGCACCGCCTCGAAGCCGCTTCGCCGATGCCCAACCCATCGGATCTAGTTCACCGGGTCTCTCTACCACTCCACCGAAGTTGTCGTCTCGCTGACCGTGCCTATGGTGTCGTCGACCGCCCACGCTCTGCTTCCCCACCGCCAAAAGCTACCCAACCATACCGGAGCCGCTTCATCGTTATCCAGCATACGGGATCTAGTTCAATGAATTCCATGTCCACCGCTCTAGACCAGCTACATGGGTGTTGTCGTTGACTGCACCGGCATCGACGGCCTAAGATTTGTTTCCCCGATGCCAACAGACACCACAACCGTAGCACCCTCAGTGACCTGGACGTCACTCGCACGGTACCTACGATGCTTAGACACCTCTCTGACCATGGTAACCAAATCTCCAACCTGTTTTTGTTTTATCAGCGGTATAGCATGTTCAAACCTGTCGCAATGAACTGTATTTTTGTAATCGTGCTAGTACAGACAAGTCACCGGGCACGCCTGTTCTTCGTGCTAGTACATACAAGGTTATTAAACATGTTGGTTTGCATTCTCTACTCTACAAATTTCAAGTCATGCACATGTCTGTTATTTTTTCGTGCACATGTTCTTAGCTGCCCCGTACACCAGTAATTGCCTGCTATTGTGTAGTTCTTACAAAATGTATTGTCAGTGAAAAAATTAGTGTGGATTCTATGATCCACAGTTACTGAATCTATCTGGTTATTGTTGAGCTAAGTTCCTGCTATTATTTCTTCCCTGACATCATGCTATCATGTAGTACCCATTCAAACTCTCCGTACTAGTTCAATTATAATTTTGTGGTTGTCATCTGGTTCTTCAAAAGCTGCAACACTGACTATTTTCTTTTTCTTTGCGTAGAGCTCAAAAATGGAACACTGAGCATGTTGGTTTGCATAGCCTACAGGTTCACCAACGATGTCATTATATATTTTCTATATCTGGTGCTGGTTCGTCCTAATCAATGATATAATTATTCTTTACTGCATAATTCATCCGTGTTTTCTATTCCTGCTCGACAAGTTCTGGTATGATGCGGTTATAATTTGTATGTGGTTCATTTTTAGCTACGACAGTAACTGCATGCCATTGTGTAGCTTACCACAAATTTTGAGTCACCCAATGTCTCTTGCATTCCAGGAGATACCACTGCTTTCATATATATTTGCTGAAATGACCTGGCTAGTTTATATTTGCTAAAATTCTAAGAAACACTTTGTGTGATTGCTCATTTCATTGTAGGCACACTCATCTAATACTTATTTGTCCTGTTCTATAGGTTCACAAGCCCCGCCATTATATCTCGTATCTGGTTCTGGTTCGTCCTAAGCAACGCCATAAATATCCTCTACTATATAGTTCATTCATGGTTTGCATTCCTGCTCTACAAGTTTGTATTATACAGTTATAATTTCTATCTGGTTCATTCTTAGCTATGAGTAGTTTGTCTTGTTTGCTGTATTAACTTGTTATTACTTAGTTTCAGACTGCAATTATTGCTATTGCCACCAAAGAGGGGACTGTAACAAGGTGGTTTTCCAATGTAGCTATCACACTCAAAGGGAGATGTAGTTGATGGATTGAGAAAGAAAATTGAGGATAATGCTATCAACTTGACTGTCAACTGAAATGCTGAATTTTCTTTCCCTTGTGTTGATATTATGTAATATTTTTAAGAAGTTTGCAGCTAATGTAATATCTAGATAACTCGCATAGGCCATGTAGGCGTTTAGTTGATGCCTTCCACACATGGAGGTAGGCGGTACCATAACTGCGCTAGCCAAGTCGTTCAGGTAACAGTATAGGGCTTTGTTATTTGCCCTTCTTGTATTAGGCCTATCATGAACAGTAAAAGATGCTCGCTAGTTATACTCCTTTTATGATATTTGCATGGGTTTCAGAAAGGCCGAAACTATAGATGCCCGTGAATGTAATGGGCCTACCCTTAGGTGGCAAGTAGTAACAGTAATAGGCTAGAACAGTAACAGGGCAAAACAGTAACATGCCAGAACACTATTAGGCCAGAACAGCGGCAACCCAACACAATAATGGGCCAAAGCAGCAACAGGCAGAATAGTAACAGACCAAAAAAGTGATAGGCCAGAAAAGTAGCAGGCCAAAACAGTAAAGGACCATAATAGTAATGGACCTAAACAATAAATGACCAGAACAATAACGAGTTAGAACAGTAGCAGGCCAATAATTTTACCGGACATGAACAGTAACAGGCCGAACATATTGCCAGGCCAGAACAATATCAGATCATAATAGTTGCAGGCCGTTTGTGGGCCTGAAAAGTTGACCGACAGTACAGTAAAAGGCCAGAACAGTATCAGACATTCTCAAAGACGGGTCATTAGTAGGGGGCCCATGACGAGCTATGAGAACAGTATCGGGCCGACCGTATGCCTTAACAGTATCAGACCGACTTGACACAGGTTGTTAATGGGCCATATATTATTCGAATAATGTGGGCTTCTGTAGGCCAAAATAGTAACGAGCCATCTTCTTATTGGGCTCTCTTCATGGGCCAGTGTAGGGGTTCCGCGCATGAAAACAATAAAATTTTACCCTACGCCCCTGAACCCCTGAAGCTGCCAGGACCTATCTATTAGTAATACAGTAACGGGAGGGGCTTTTCGCGAACTTACCCTTGAAGACCGAAAAGCGTTGTCAACGCTCAGGAGAGCGTGGTTGATGTAGACGAGCCGAAGCCGACCTCAAGGTCGTGATGAAGTCCTTGCTCTCCTTCTGGCTCCAACGACTTGAGTGCCTCAAGTGCGACACCTCGTGGGGAGTTACACACGTTCGGTGCCTGACAATGACTCCCGCTTCCCCGATCCAGTAGCAGTTGCGGAAGTAGAGCTTGAAAGAACATTTCATGTTTTCCTATGTTTTGCGTGTTAGATAACAATACTATGGAGACTATTTATGTGCGCTAAGTGTGCAGGAAGTTTTGAGGGGGGGCGGATAATCCGCCCCACCAAGGGCTGGATAATCCGGCCTACCTCATCGCTCAAAGGAAGCCAAGGCGGGTCGCTCGGTGTCCGGTCGGTTTTTCTCCCAGAAAATCCGAACTGGGGCGGTTTTTCTTCCCCAGGCCGGATAATTCGGGTGTCGCATGGGCCGGATAATCTGGCCCCCAGTTTTCGAGCAGAAGGGGCCAAGGCGCGTCGCACGGTATCCGGTCGGATTTTCTCTCGGAAAATCTGAACTGGGGCGTTTTTTCCTCCCCAGGCCAGATAATCCGGCCCTCGCATAGGACCGGATAATCTGGCCCCCAGAAGTTGATCAAGGGCAAGCTCGGCGCGACGCTCTGATAGGGGCGGATTATCTGCCAGATATTTTGAGTCTGGGGCGGTGTTTTCCCCAAGCCGGATAATCTGGCCCTCACTTGGGCCGGATAATCTGGCCCCCAAAGTGTGCAACGGCTGGTTTCTGAAGGGGGTATAAATACCCCTTCTTCCCCAACATTCAGAACTCTTGATTCATTCGAAATTGTCCAGACATTGTGCAAGAGCTCTCATTCTCGATCTCCCACTTCAATCACCCGAAGGTCTTGATCTTTGGTGGAATTGAAGGAGGAGAAGTTCATCATCATCATCAAGAATCAAGCGCTTCAATTCCTCTCCATTCACTTGGAGAAATCCCTGATCTAGTATCCTTGTCAATACCTAGATCTTGTTTATTGTATTTGATAACTTTGTTCTTGTGGCAGCTTGTTGTCATTTCGGGAGCCTCCAAGTTGTTATGGAGTTGTTGCCCCGCTAGTTGTGTAAAGGCGTCGGTGCCCGCCTCGAAGGGTACCTATAGTGAAAGGTGGATCAGGCCTTTTGTGGCGAGATCCATCGGAGAACACGGTGAGGCCTTTTGTGGCGTGGTGGTCTTAGTACCGCCCACCCCTCCAACACAGACGTACTTCCCTTAACAAGGAAGGAACTGCGGTCAAACAAATCATGTGTCTCCCCGTGCTTCACTTCGGTTTACCCGTTCCTCTTCCACTCACTCTTTACTCGCTAGTAGATAGGGTTGCATATAGGGAAATTCCACCTAATAGTTTATCTAGAGAATTTACCCTTTGTGCTAAGCCTAAAATTGAAAAAGAATTAAAAATTGGTGTAGCACCTATTCACCCCTCCCCTCTAGGTGCCCATACGATCCATTTCAATTGGTATCAGAGCCCCGGCTCTTAATTCGGGCTTAACCGCCTAAGAGTAGTATGGGTACCAAGGATGATGGAAATGAGGCTGTGGATAAGGTCACAATGGATGATCTCAAGTCGTTGGAAACAACCTTGTTGAAGTCCTTTGAGGCCAAGATGGAGGAGATGAATCAAATGATTGCTCGCCTTACATCATCCATAGCCCCATCTCCATCCTCCTCTGAGGCTGCCACACCATCATCTAAGGAAAAGGGTAACACCGGATCCAAGGATGATGATGTGGAAGGTGAAAAACTTAATGGTTCCACCTCCAAGAAGGGAAGTGATAAGGAGGAATATAGTGAGGTTCGCCACGTATATTCCCCCGACCCACCTATCCCTCATCCTCATATAAACAATAGGGGTGATCCACCCAAGCTCACTACATCCTCTTTTAATCAATGGCAATTCTTAATGAAATCTCATGTTTGCAGCTCCTCTATTGAATTGTGGAGGATTATTGAAGAGGGTCTTCATATTGGAGATCAAACCAATCTAACGAGAAGAGAAGTTGTGGATAGCCAGTTGAATGCCATCTCTCTCCAAGAGATACAGCTGGGTGTGGGTCCCAAGGACATGCCACACATTGAATATCTCAACACAGCTAAAGAGGCTTGGGATGCTCTTACGGATCTCTTCGTTGGAAATGAAAGCATGAGAAGAAACATGTATGATGCCCTTAGTAATGAAGCTGAGGGATTCTACATGTTGGATGGTGAAAACCATGAGGACACGTATAGAAGACTCAAGGGCATCGCAACAACATTTCGAAAGCATGGGGCCACTCACATTGATGATGCATGGATAAAAAGGAAAAATGTGAGTGCCTTAATGCCTTTCGAGCCAACGGACTTGAAGAGCCTGTAAGGTAGACATAACTATCATCAAATGACATCCAACGAAGTCATGCAAGAAATGGCGTCATTCAAAGTGGCAGCAAAGAATGCTGAAGATGCTTGTGCTCAGGCCATTGGAATGCAAAAGGGTGTCAATGTGGCTCTTAAAGCCAATGTTGTTGAGCAAGAGGAAGATGAAGGAGCTTTCGAGGGGGTATCCATGGACTGCCCCGATGAGGTCTCAAACATGCTCATGGTGAGTACATGGCATTCTATGCAAGGAACTTTTGGAAGGACCCTGCCAAAGCCAAGTCTGAACTTGAGCGCAAGAACGGGTCAAATGGAAGAAGAGAAAGTGGCCCAAAATTGAGAACTTGCTTCAACTGTGGAGATAGAATGCACTTTGTAGCCAAGTGTCCATATCAAAATAGAGAAGACAATGGTGGCAGGCTCATTCTTAAAGAGAAATCTAAAGCACCTAAGAAGAAGCCGTTTATTAAGAAGAATGGCCCTTTCAAGAAGCAACCCAAGATTGTCCTGGTAGCTCAAGAGGAATACTCCTCCGCAAGTGAATATGAAGAGGATGATGATAGTTCCCGCGAGGTAGCTGCTATAGCCACCACATCGACTCCCTCATCACTCTTCGACTCGCCAAACGAGAACGCCATCAACAACAACGCCACTTGCCTAATGGAGAGGGTCTGAGGTATCAACTTCTAGCTCTTCATTTCCTAAGACTAACATAATTTTGGATATGGATGATCATGACAGTCTTAAAATGAAATAAGAAGTTATTGCCTTGGATACTTTTTTCACTAACCTACAAGGTGAGCACAAACTCCATTTTGATGCTCCTATGAGTCAACTTGCTCAAGCCGGAGATCTCCTTGAAGAAAAGGGCAGAATTGAAAGAGAAGATGCCTTGGAGATAGCTTCTTTGAAGAATGCCTTGGAAGAGGAAGAGGAAGCTCGAGTATCTTTGGAAGAAAGACTCGAATCCCTTGAGAAGTCACAAGAAGAAGCTATAGCTCAGCTCATTAAAGAATGTGACCATGCTCTTGCCAAGGTAAAGAAACTAAAGAAAGAAAAGATTGACTTTGGGGTTGTTCATGCTAGACTTTTGGAGAAGTTTGATAATCTTGAAAGTGCTCACAAGGCATTGAAGAGTGATCATTCTACTCTAAATGAGTCTCATGACCAGCTCCAAACTCAATTGAAACGGTATGATGTGCCAAGTACCTCCACTTCATCCTCTGGAAAAGAAGACCTTGCAAGAAGTTCTCAACACAAAGGTAAAGGGGTTATTGATGAGATATTGAGCAGGCAAAGGACAAACAATAGTAAATAAGGTCTTGGTTACATACCCAAGATAAAGAGCAAGAAAAACAAGAAGAAGAAGAAGAAGAAGAAGAAGAAGAGCAAGACTGCTGAATAGAAGACTAGCAACATTACCAATGACAAGACTAATTATGATGGTTTTGCAGGGATCAACAATCCTAACTTTGAACTATATTGTGATTATTATGGTGATGTTTATGCTAGTTATGTAGGCCCTTATGATTGTTACATTCCTTGGTCTATTTGGGTTCCCAAGACCCTTGTTACTAACATGAGAGGACCCATTGAAAAATGGGTACCTAAAACCAAGAAGTAATTTTCTTGCAGGGCTATGCTTCCGGTGGTTCTAAATGGGTACTCGATAGCGGTTGCACGAGTCATATGACCGGAAGCAAGGAGATCATCACGGAGATGCGGCCAAACCTTGATCACATAATCGTCTCCTATGGTGACTGATGGATCAATGCACGACGCCTAGAAAAGTGTTGATGGCTCGTGGTTGATGTAGAGCTCATTGGGAACCCCAAGAGGAAGGTATGATGAGAACAGCACCAAGTTTTCCTCAGTTATGAAACCAAGGTTTAATCGAACCAGTAGGAGCAAGGAAACACCCCAAAGGTGTTACTAGCTGAGCTTTGGCAGGGCGCACTACCGGTGCTAGTAGCAACGTGGAGACCTGCACAACACAACCACAGAACTTTGTCCCCAACTTGCGATGAGGTTGTCAATCTCACCGTGTTTTGCGGAAAACAAAGGACTAAACGTATCAAATGGAAAGAAGTAAAAGTTTGCAGAAAGTAAACACAAAGCAGTAAAAGATTGTAGATTGTATGTAAAAGACAAGGAACGGGATCCATAGTTCACTAGAGGTAGCTCTCCTTAGATAGATAACATGCTGGGTGAACAAATTACAGCGGGGCAATTGACAAACACCGAGAAGGCAATACATGCATATACTAATCATCTTGACTCCTTTGAGAATTGATTGGGCAATACAACATAATACATAGACCGCCATCCAACTGCATCTATGACTAATAATCCACCTTCAGGTTATCATCCGAACCCCCTCCAGTATTAAGTTGCAAGCAACAGATTATTGCTTTACGAACTGCGTGTAAGGTAAACAATACAATTGTTCTATGAACAAAGGATCGTTGTTTTCTCCCTAGTAGCAACAACACATCTAGTACCTTAGAGATTTCTGTCACTTCCCCAGATTACCAGAGGCATGAACCCACTATCGAGCATAAATACTAACTCTTGGAGTTGCTAGCATCTACTTGGCCAAGATAGCTACTAACAACGGAAAGCATGCAAGATCTCAAATAACAAAGACATGATAGAATCAATAATCAATCTTAAATAGCATCTCAATATCCATCGGATCCCCGCAAACACAACATGTATGAATTACAAATAGATGATCTTGATCATGAACAGAGCTCACAAGATCTAAACATGAAAGCACAAAGGAGGAGAAAGCATCCATCTAGCTACTACATGGATCCGTAGTCCAAGGATGAACTACTCACGCATCACACCGGAGGCTTGCATGGTGATGAAGAAGGCCTCCAGGGTGAATTCCCCTCTCCGGCAAGGTGTCGGGAAGAGCTTCAGATCCCTCCCGATCTAGGGATGGAGATGACGGTGGCTACAGACTCTTTCGTGGATTTTTGATCGGGTACCTAGGGTTTTCGTCCCGAGGGCAACTTATAGGCGGAAGGAGAGGCCGAGGGGGTGCTGGGGTCAGCCAGACCACCCCCTGGCGCGGGCCAAGCTTGGCCGCGCGGCCAGGTGGTGTGGCCGGCCCCTGGCCCCTCTCCGTCTCGTATTCTGGCACTTGATCCCTTCCGGAAAAATAGGCACTTTGGCTTTTGTCCCGTCCAATTCCGAGAATATTCATTTTCTGACTTTCCTGGAACCAAAAACAGCAGAAAACAGGCAGCTGGCACTGTGGCTCTTGTTAATAGGTTAGTCCAAGAAATCATATGAAAAGTACTCCAAAGTTGGAACAAAACACAAGAAAGTGGATAAAACCAAGCATGGAACATAAAAAATTATAGATACATTTGCAATGTATCAACATCCCCAAGCTTAACTCCTGCTCGTCCTCGAGTAGGTAAGTGATAAAAAGAAATAATTTTTTGAGGTGACATGCACCATCAAAGACTTGATCAAAGTATTTGCAAAACACTCAAAGCTGGGATCAAAGTACTTCAATCATAACATGAAAGACAAAGTTCTAGCAATAAGCAAAGAGACTATGATGCAACATGAAAAGGCACAAACAAAAGGTTCATGAATAACAATGCTTTCCAAGACATTTGTTTGTTTCACATAAAGAAAACATAGCATAAAAGTATTCAGCTTGTCCCTCAATAGAGTAGCAAATATAAATGCATGGGACACCTTCAAAGTTCATAAGAGTGACTAGATACAATAGTTTCAAACAAGCAATAACAAGTTATGCATCAATCAACTAGTCTTGGGACAATGCACATGGAACTAAGAATGGCCACTATGCTCTCAAAGTAGGTGCATAAAGTTAGAAGGTGGAGACTCAATATAATGGTGGAAGAAAGACCTTTTGTAAAAGGAAGTAGGGATTCAAGTCTCATAAAGATCTTCCAAAAATTATGGTACTTATAGCTTTCAGCTCTCATTGCCCCTATCATAAGCATCTTGAAGGTGATTAAGGTTAAAGTGACACAACTAAGAGGATATGCTTGACAAGTTATAAACCGAAATCTCATGCCCCTTACTTACGAAGACCGATCCTCATGCTACTCAACTTCAGTCACGAGTAAGCTCTTGTCATTGTAAGTATATGTGTATCATTAAGAACTGCAAACGGGGTACCCCTTGCACATGATACGGGAGCTTTCCCATAATCAAAATGACAAGGCAAGCAGACAATGAGCATCTTAGCGATCTTTTTATTTGCTATTTTCATAGGTTTTTATTGAGGATGCTTCATAGAGTGCTCATTATGGTGATGCTGCAAGTTTCCACCATGATTAGGCATGGCTTAGGCTAGCGGACCAAGTATTTCTCTAACAGACATACAAACTCCATGATCTTACAAGTTCCACTTTTATTTCACACCGTCGGGATCCGTAAGCAAAAGAACATAATATCAATGGGGTACAAAGTACAAGTGCAATGTTGAAAGCGTTCCCCATGAAACATGGTTCTGCTAACTTCAACTTATAAAGCGCAAGCATATACGCAACAAAGAAGGCCCAATGGTTCAAGTTTATTAGAGGCAATAAAGTAAAGTGTGCCATCAAGTTCTTGAGAGCTCTAATCACTAGTTTTCTCATAACAAGTGGAAGGTAAACAAAAGCATGAATATACTTGGAATAGAATAAGCTAGTAGGTAGGTATGGTGGACTCTTTGGAAAAACTTGGTTTAGGGAGTTGGATGCATGAGTGGAACTCATACTTGGTGGTGGAGGCTAGCAAAAGACTGGGAGCGACAAACTAAGAGAGCAATAATGGCCATAATCATGCAGAGCGACAAAACATCATTGATCAAAGCATAAAGTGATACTACAAGTTGAAAACTAAAGGATCATAAAGGCTATGGTGACTTGTGAAAGGCATAACATGGTATAAGCATGCGCCAAGTCAACCCAAATAAAGCATCAAAGGAGAATACCACTATACTATGCTTTAATATGCTAAAACAACGCATGATTCATCCAAGGCACATTAAGCAATCTCAATTGTTTATAACAAGTCATGCTACAGCAAAGAATACTAAGCATAAAGCCAAAACAATATCAAGCATGGCATGACAAAGCGTAGGCACAGTCAAAAACAAGCTCTTTTTACCACATAAGCATGAACTTTCCTACTATTTTCCAAACCAAACCAAACTAATTGCAAACCAATGTATGAAAGAGGGGGTCCAACCAATTTATTCATAAAACTAAGCAAACCAAAGCAAACGAAAACCAAAACAAAAACAAAAAAGAAGACGCTCCAAGAAAAACACAACTCTGAATGAAACAATAAAAATGAAGCGTTTGGAAGAAACCTGGAATTTTTATTGATGAAGAAGGGGATGCCTTGGGCATCCCCAAGCTTTGACGCTTGCACTTCTTGGATATTTCTTGGGGTGACATGCGTGGCATCCCCAAGCTTGAGCTTTAGTCCATCCTTCATCTCATTACTCACTCCTTCCATACACCTGAAAATTTTCCTTCATACAAAACTTCACACAATCTCATTAGCAACATTAGTGCACTTAAGATAAATAAGTCTCAAGGTTCAGTTCTAACACCAAATAAACTTTCATTAGAACACTATCTACTGTAGCACTTCCCTCAAAAACCTCAATTTCCCAAAAGAACTCAAGAAGGAACCAACAAGAAGCAAATGCAGAAAATGGCAGAAATCTGTCAAAACAGACCAGCAGGTAAAGACGAATTTTTTTGAAGACGTTCTGTTGCTCAAATCAAAAAGTTTTGAACTAACGAAAGTTATATAACAACCTGGGGCAGAAGCACAAGACATTACAGCTCAATCCGACATACATAACTCTCTCAGGAATTTTTACGGTGAAGCACAAAAATCTGTTTCGAGACAGCAACTTTCTCAATCATTACTTCACTCTCATTAGAGGTTACTCTTGGCACAAAAAGCAAATAAAAAGGATAAGGAGTGGTTATTACTGAAGTAATAACTTCCAAGACTCATCTAAAACTCTTGGGTTATCTCCCAACAAGTACTTTTCTTTAACGCCTTTAAGTTGGGCATAAGAAGCAAAGAAAGAATCAAGTGTTCTCAAATGAAGAAGCATTAAAACCAAATTTTGTTTTCATAGGAGAAGCAAAAGAAATCTTTTCTCTCTTTTTAGGGAAGTGTTATATACCTTTCTTGAGTGGGAGTTGATATTTAATTGTGCCTTCTTTCATATCAATGATGGCACCAACAGTTCTAAGAAAAGGTCTTCCCAAAGTAATAGGACAAGAAGCATTGTATTCAACATCCAAAACATAGAAATCAACGGGGATATAGGAATCATTAACCATAATAAGAACATCATTAAGACTCCCCATGAGTTTCTTTTTAGCATTATCATCAAGTGGGACATTCAAATAGCAATCCTCAAGAGGAGGCAAATCAAGCATATCATAAATCCTTCTAGGCATAATAGAAACACTACTATCAAGATCACACAAAGCTTTGAAATCAAAGTCATTCACTTTCATATTAATGATGGGTTCCCAACCATCCTCTTGTTTTATAGGAATAGAAGCTTTGTGTTTCATCTTTTCTTCCTTAATCTTTATGAGAGCATCGGTAATGTGTTTTGTAAAGGCCATGTTCATAGCACTAGCATTAGGACTTTTAGCAAGATTTTGTAGGAACTTAATAACTTCAGAGATATTGCAACCATCAAGATCAAAATCAACTTTATCATCTAAAGTAGTAGAACTATTACTAGCCTCAACACTAGTGGTGGTGATAGTAGAAACACTAATGTTTCTAGCAATTTCATCTTCTCTTTCCCACTTAGCACGTAATTCAGCTAATAGTCTAACATTTTCATCAATTATTACTTGTATGGCATTAGTAGCTGCAAAGGGATTCTCATTAGTTTCAGGTTTAGCAGCCATTTTATTCAAAGTAGATTGAGCTTCAGCCAAAGATGCTATATTTCTTTCAGCATTAGAGAGTTTTTCCTCCATAGTTTTATTGAAAGCAGTTTGTTTACTAATAAACTCTTTAAGCATAACTTCAAGTTCAGAAGGAGCACTCTTATTATTGTTGTAAGAATTTCCATAAGCATTACCATTATTGGGAGGATATGGCTTATAATTGTTGTTACCAAAATTGTTCCTATAAGCATTATTACCATAAGCATTGTTGCCAAAATTGTTATTTCTTATGAAGTTCACATCAACTTGCTCTTCTTGAGCAACCAAAGAGGCTAAAGGAATATTATTTGGATCAATATGGGCTTTCCCATTAACAATCGTAGACATAATAATATCAATCTTATCACTCAAGGAGGAGGTTTCTTCAACAGAATTTACCTTCTTACCTTGTGGAGCTCTCTCAGTATGCCATTCAGAATAATTAACCATCATATTATCCAATAGTTTTGTTGCAGCACCCAAAGTGATGGTCATAAAGGTACCTCGAGCAGCTGAATCCAATAGGTTCCTTGAAGAATAGTTCAATCCTGCATAAAAAGTTTGGATGATCATCCAAGCAGTCAGTCCATGAGTGGGACAATTCTTTACCAAAGATTTCATTCTTTCCCAAGCTTGAGCAACATGCTCATTATCAAGTTGTTTAAACTTCATTATTTCACTTCTCATGGATATAATCTTAGCAGCAGGATAGTATTTTCCAATAAAAGCATCTTTGCACTTAGTCCAAGAATCAATACTATTCTTAGTTAAGGAATTCAACCACTCTTTAGCTTTTCCTCTCAAAGAGAAAGGAAACAATTTCAGCTTAATAATATCACCATCTATATCCCTATGCTTTTGCATCTCACAAAGTTCAACAAAGTTATTCAGATGGGAAGCAGCATCTTTATTACTAATACCAGAAAATTGTTCTCTCATAACAAGATTGAGCAAAGCAGGTTTTATCTCAAAGAAAGTATTTTCAGCCACAGGTGGAGCAATAGGTGTGCTCATAAAATCATTGTTGTTGGTGCTAGTGAAATCACACAACTTAGTGTTTTCAAGAGTAGTCATTTTTTGGGTTTTCAAATAAGAAAGCAAACAAGTAAAACTAATTTTTTTGTGTGTTTTTGAAGAACAAAACAAGCAAACAAAGCAAAAAGAAAGCTAAGCAAAACAAAAACAACAAAGTAAAGAGATTGGTTATGAGGGACTCCCCTTGTGAAGATGTCATTGACTCCTTGGCAACGGCGCCAGAAAAATGCTTGATGGCTCAATGCACGGCGCCCAGAAAAGTGTTGATGGCTCGTGGTTGATGTAGAGCTCGTTGGGAACCCCAAGAGGAAGGTATGATGAGCACAGCAGCAAGTTTCCCTCAGTTATGAAACCAAGGTTTAATCAAACCAGTAGGAGCAAGGAAACACCCCAAAGGTGTTACTAGCTGAGCTTTGGCAGGGCGCACTACCGGTGCTAGTAGCAACATGGAGACCTACACACCACAACCACAGAACTTTGTCCCCAACTTGCGATGAGGTTGTCAATCTCACCGTGTTTTGCGGAAAACAAAGGATTAAACGTATTGAATGGAAAGAAGTAAAAGTTTGCAAAAATTAAACACAAAGCAGTAAAAGATTGTAGATTGTATGTAAAAGACAAGGACCGGAATCCATAGTTCACTAGAGGTGGCTCTCCTTAGATAGATAACATGCTAGGTGAACAAATTACAGCGGGGCAATTGACAAACACCGAGAAAGCAATACATGCATATACTAATCATCTTGACTCCTTTGAGACTTGATTGGGCAATACAACATAATACATAGACCGCCATCCAACTGCATCTATGACTAATAATCCACCTTCAGGTTATCATCCGAACCCCCTACAGTATTAAGTTGCAAGCAACAGATTATTGCTTTACAAACTGCGTGTAAGGTAAACAATACAATTGTTCTATGAACAAAGGATTGTTGTTTTCTCCCTAGTAGCAACAGCACATCTAGTACCTTAGAGATTTCTGTCACTTCCCCAGATTACCAGAGGCATGAACCCACTATCGAGCATAAATACTAACTCTTGGAGTTGCTAGCATCTACTTGGCCAAGATAGCTACTAACAACGGAAAGCATGCAAGATCTCAAATAACAAAGACATGATAGATTCAATAATCAATATGAAATAGCATCTCAATATCCATCGGATCCCCGCAAACACAACATGTATGAATTACAAATAGATGATCTTGATCATGAACGGAGCTCACAAGATCTAAACATGAAAGCACAAAGGAGGAGAAACCAGCCATCTAGCTACTACATGGATCCGTAGTCCAAGGATGAACTACTCACGCATCACACCGGAGGCTTGCATGGTGATGAAGAAGGCCTCCAGGGTGAATTCCCCTCTCCGGCAGGGTGCCGGGAAGAGCTTCAGATCCCTCCCGATCTAGGGATGGAGATGACGGCGGCTACAGACTCTTTCGTGGATTTTTGATCGGGTACCTAGGGTTTTCGTCCTGAGGGCAACTTATAGGCGGAAGGAGAGGCCGAGGGGGTGCTGGGGTCGTCCAGACCACCCCCTGGCACGGGCCAAGCCTGGCCGTGCGGCCAGGTGGTGTGGCTGGCCCTTGGCCCCTCTTCGTCTCGTATTCTGGCACTTGATCCCTTCCGGAAAAATAGGCACTTTGGCTTTTGTCCCGTCCAATTCCGAGAATATTCATTTTCTGACTTTCCTGAAACCAAAAACAGCAGAAAACAGGCAGCTGGCATTGTGGCTCTTGTTAATAGGTTAGTCCAAGAAATCATATGAAAAGTACTCCAAAGTTGGAACAAAACACAAGAAAGTGGATAAAACCAAGCATGGAACATCAAAAATTATAGATACATTTGCAATGTATCAGTGACAAGTCAAAATTTGAGGTATTGGGTCTCGGCAAAGTTGTGGTGGCTCGTGATATCTCTCTCGTGGACGTCATTCTTGTTGAGACCCTCAGGTACAACTTACTTTCAGTTCATGCCCTTGGTAAGATGGGCTTTGCAGTTTATATTGATGCTGATTTGGTGGTACTCTTGTGGAGCAAGTCTCTAAAAGTCGCTTTCGTGGGATATGTCGAAAACGACCTGTACATGGTGGACTTTTTGGGGAAAACCACTACAGGCCCGATGTGTCTTTTCGGAAAGGCTAACGCGGGTTGGCTATGGCATCGCCGACTAGCCCACGTCAATATGAGAACTTTGCAAAGTCTCCACAAGGGTGGCCACATTCTTAGACTAAAAGAAAATGTATCCTTTGCCAAAGATCGTGTTTGCAGGGCATGTGTTGAAGGGAAAATGCATGACTCACCTCATCGAAGGAAAACCATTATCTCTTCAAAAAGGATTTTGGAGCTCCTTCATGTGGACCTCTTCGGACCTCCATCTCATGAAAGCCTCGGTGGGAAGAAGTATTGTCTAGTGATTGTTGATGATTACTCAAGATACACTTGGGTTTATTTCTTCAAGTTGAAGAGTGAAACTCAACAAACTGTCATCGACTTCGCCAACGAGGTTCAACGTCAACACAATGTCCCCATTCTGGCTATCAGGAGTGATAACGGCTCTGAGTTCAAGAACTACACCTTAAATGAGTTCCTAAGTGAAGAGGGGATAAGACATCAATATTCCGCTGTGTACACCCCTCAACAAAATGGTGTAGCCGAGAGGAAGAATCGAACTCTAATGGATATGGAAAGATCAATGTTAGCCGAATTTAAATCTCCATATATCTTCTGGGCAGAAGAAATCTCTACTGCTTGTCATTCATCCAACCGTTTATACCTCCATAAGATCTTGGACAAGACTCCGTATGAAATACTTACCGGTAAATCAAAACATCTCATACTTTCGGGTATTCGGGTGTAAGTGCTTCTTTCTTATTAAAGGAGTTCGTTTATCTAAGTTTGAATCTAAGGCTTTAGAAGGTATTTTTATTGGTTATGGTGCCGAATCCCACACTTATAGAGTCTACAATAAGCTCTCTGGAACTGCTGTAGAATCTTGTAGTGTGGTGTTCGAGGAAACTGATGGTTCCCGTGCGAAGCAAATTGGTGTTTGTGATGAAGATGTTGAAATACCCCAAGATGCCATAAGAAGAATGGGTGTGGGATTTTTCCGCCCCATTGAGGAACCACTTGTGGTGGACCGGGAAGGACAATGCTCTACTCATATAGAGCCCTCATCTACACATACTCAACATGTTCCAACCACGGGGTCAACTTCTACACCGTCCCCATCAACTGTTGAAGGTCAAGATGTTCTAGAAAGCTCCAGGCCGGATTTTCCAGTTGACACCGGATTATCCGGCCACCCCGCTCCAGCTGACCATGCTGCTCCTGGTGGTGAAGATATCAACGCAAGCTCCAGGCCGGATTTTCCGGCTAGCCCCGGATTATCCGGCTCCTTGCCAGTTCAAGCAAGTCCCAGGCTTCCTAATGAAGCTGCCACAAATACTCCCAGGCCGGATTATCCGGCCTCTCCATCAGCCTGATTATCCGGCCCTGACTCTCCAATTCTGCAGCCCCCTGTTGCGGCTACGGACTCACCTCAAGGGCACGTGTCTCCATCACCTGCTACTGATGTTCCAGTTTCTGATCAAGGTCGAGAAAATGCTTCCAATGAAGACTCAAGTGATGAATCTCCTCCTCCAAGAGACAACAAACTTATTGAACTTCGTCGCAAGGCTCGGGCTGATCGAAACCTTGAGTTGAGGGGTCACACTCTCGACAAGGTTGTTGGTGATCTTCGACGAAGGGTTTCTACAAGAAGAGAATTGGCCAGTTTTGGTGAGCATCAAGCTCATATCTCCATGGTGGAACCTAAGAAGGTCTTTGAAGCTCTTGAAGACCCAAACTGGGTTGTTGCTATGCATGAAGAATTGAATAATTTCGAGCGCAACAAAGTCTGGAAACTCGTGGAGAAACCTAAAGAGTGCCGCAATGTTATCGGCACCAAGTGGATTTTCAAGAACAAGCAAGATGAGAATGGCATTGTTGTGAGGACCAAGGCAAGACTTGTGGCACAAGGTTACTCCCAAGTTGAGGGCATCGACTTCGGCGAGACCTATGCTCCAGTGGCTCGCCTTGAGTCCATCCGTATCCTTCTTGCTTATGCTGCACATAACAATTTTAAGTTGCAGGAAATGGACGTCAAGAGTTCCTTCCTTAACGGTCCTCTACATGAGTTGGTATACGTAAAGCAACCCCCGGGGTTTGAGGATCCTAACTTTCCGAACCATGTCTACAAACTCGATAAGGCACTTTATGGCCTTAAACAAGCCCCACGTGCGTGGTATGAGCACCTTAAAGAGCTTTTGTTAGATCATGGCTTCGAAGTTGGGCAAATCGATCCCACTCTTTTTACTAAGAAGGTTAAGGGGGAGCTCTTCGTATGCCAACTATATGTCGACGATATCATCTTTGGTTCTACTAATAAAGCTTTTAATGATGAATTTTCAAAGCTTATGACTGACAGGTTTGAGATGTCTATGATGGGGGAATTATGGTTCTTTCTTGGATTCGAGATCAAGCAACTTAGAGAAGGAACCTTTATTAATCAAGCAAAGTACATCCAATACATGCTCAAGAGATTCAAGATGACGGATCTAAATGGTGTCGCCACTCCGATGCAAACAAATGTCATCTTGAACTTAACCCACATGGTAAAGATGTGGACCAAAAGATTGGGCTGGTGATAAGGATGATCAGAAATCCACTTCGGGAGCTTGTCAATTCTTGGGAAGATCTCTTGTATGTTGGTCCTCCAAAAAGAAGAATTGTATATCTCTCTCCATCGCCGAAGCTGAATATGTTGCTGCCGCCAGCGCTTGTACTCAATTATTGTGGATGAGGCAAACTTTAAAGGAATACGATGTCAATTGTGACAAAGTGCCTCTTTTATGTGATAATGAAAGTGCAATCAAAATTGCGTACAATCTTGTTCAGCATACAAGGACGAAGCATATTGAGATTCGGAATCATTTTATTCGAGACCATGTTGCTCGTGGCGATATTGATCTATCCTTTGTGAGCACGAAGAACCAACTTGCAAATATTTTTACAAAGCCACTTGATGAAGCAAGATTCTGCTACTTGAGGAATGAGCTAAATATCATTGATTCCAGGAGCTTGTCTTGATTACCCATGCACTCACTCGTACATCTCAATCCTTATTTGGTCTAGGTGTGGGCATGGATATAGGGGGAGTGTGGTCCTAACTCATTGGGCTAACCCTCCCCCCATAATGCCAATAGCAAGATAAATCATTTCTCTTAATATCATGTTGTGATATGTGAGCTTATTGATGAGTATTGGTCGTGAACCCAAGATATATCTTCGCGGTGTCACACCATACACTCCAACAAGGTGGCTTCGGCCACCGCCCTCTCCCTTGAGGAGAATTGGATCTTTTTGGCTGTTATTTGCTCTCTCATGTTCTTATGGGAATCACACTCAATCTTGGCTTCTATTTGATTTGGATTTTTCCCGTGAGATCAAGCAGCTGAACTGATTCCAGCATCACAATCTCTGCATGGGCGTGGACACGCGCAAGGATCAGTACGAGGCATACAAGCAGCGCCATGAGTTGGCTCACTCCTAGCAGCTCATTCTCCACCACGTGTCCGGCGCTTCGGGTGCTCCTCCGGCTCCTACACCTCCCACTCCGTATGCTCGGTGGAACTCTTCCTCCGGGTTGAACTATGGTGAGCTGGAGCGTCACTTATTCCCCTATGTGCCCATTGCTGATGATGAAGATGAGGATGGTGAAACTGAGGAGCTTGAAGATGAGGATGAGGAAGAGATTGAAGAAGAGGACGAGGACGGGGACTACGAGTGATCCCATGGGGCGCTAGCATCGCTCTTCTCCCTTTTTGGTGTCTCGATGCCAAAGGGGGAGAAGTAGTTCTATTAGGTTGTCCGTGGATTTGCATGGGTCGGGCATAAGCACTTGCACTTTTCTATTCGTCTTTTTCTTGCTTATGCCCATTTAGCGTTGAACTTTAAATTCGTGATTTGTGGTTGTTTGAGACTTTATGTGGTTGTATGGATTATGCCTCTGGACTTCATATTGTGGAATATGCTTATGGATCTATCTATTCATATCCTATTACTGGAGGTTTATCACGGAAGGCGCGCTCATAATGGTTATCCGGTAATAATTGTGACTTATGTCAAGGATGCCTACTGATATGTTCATTTTGCATCACTATTCTATCTCTTAATTCGCTATTATTCATTGATATATTTCGTATTGAGAGGTGGTACTTATGTTATTTCATCTATTTTTTGCATGGTTGATGACTTTTGGAGCATGGACCGCTGCAGTCAGGATTCTGATGGAAAAGGTGTTGTTTGGAGGCAAAATTCATGAAGATCAGAAAATCCGGGAAAATATACGGAAAATTCTATTTTTCCAGAAGACTCAGGATGCCAGAAGATGTAGTGGAGGTGGGCCACAGGGGGCCCACACCACCCCATGGCGCGGGCAGGCCTAGGCCGCGTCAGGGAGTGGTGTGGCCGCCCTGGCCCACTCCAGCCTCTCCCCTCTGGCGTATATCAACCTCCCGAAACCCTAAGACTCGGGGAGCGACCATAGAAAGATTTTGCCGCCTCTGCGGGGCGGAAAACACCGAGAGAGAAAGATCTCTCCGGCAGACAGATTTCTGCCGGGGGAATTCCTTCCCAGAGAGGGGAGATCGTCACCATCAACACCATCATCAAGCTGGAATTCATCGGGATCATCATCATCATCACCACCATCATCATCATCACCATCAGCACCCTCATCACCATCTCCATATTGCTGTAACAATTGGTTGAATCTTGCATAGTTCATAGGGGAAACTTTCCCAGTGTTGATTACTCTTTGTAGTTGATGCTATTGAGTGAACCGTTGAATTATTGTTTATGTTCAGATTGTTATACATCATTATTCCATCTCCGATCATGATCCATATGATGTCTCGTGAGTAGTTTGTTTTGTTCTTGAGGACATGGGAGAAGTCTTGTTGTTAGTAGTGGAGTTGTGTTGAGAAAGATTCAATAGATTGTTATTTAAGTTGTGGTGTACTTCTTCTAGTGGTGTCATGTGAACGTCGACTACATGACACTTCACCTATATGGGCCTAGGGGAATGCATTGTGTATTTGGCTACTAATCGTAGGGGTTGCCGGAGTGACAGAAACCTGAACCCCCGTTAGGAAACCATTGCACAAGGGACGTAAGGGTCTTAGAGTTTAAAGTTGTGGTTAGGTTTCTACCTTAATTACTTTCTTGTACTTATGGATGTTTGCAAGGGGTATAATCACAAGTATGTATTAGTCTTGGATGGGGCGGTACATTAGCATAGGTTCACCCACACAACACTTAGCAAGCTAAAGAAGATTAATCGACTATATGAAGCGAAAGCACTTGACAGTCTTCCCATGTGTCCTCGAGAACGTTTGGTCATCTATAGAAATACAACCGGCTTGTCCTTTGCTGCATAAAGGATTGGTCCACTTGCTGCATTTATTCCTACTGTCTTTTATTTACTCGTACTTTGTTTACTTGCTTTATCGAAAACCCCTAAAAATCCGTTTGCTAAGTATTTGCAGAGAATTCCTGATTCATACCACTAGCCAGCACCTTCTGCTCCTCGTTGGGTTCGACACTCTTACTTATCGAAAATACTGCGATACACCCCCTATACTTGTGGGTCATCAAGACTATTTTCTAGCGCCGTTGCCGGGGAGTGAAGCGCTATTGGAGAGTGGAACTGGTAAAGGAAACTTCTACTGTGAGTATTGTTTACTTCTGCTAGTTGCTTTATTTTTGTTATGGATAATTCGTTGAGTTTCTTATTTGGTAATGCTACTACCACTACTAAGGTAGTAGATAAGCCACCACCTGCTGAGAAAGATGTTTTCAAAATACCTACAAGAATTATTGATCATGTTATGGATAACTATTATGTTGGGGATGGAACTGGCCATCTCGGTGATCATTTACTCTTTATACACAAATTATGCGGGTTGTTCAAGTGTGCAGGTATTACTACAAATCAAGTTAAGAAGAAGTTATTCTCATTATCACTAAAAGGAAGAGCTGAGGAATGGTATAAGCTGTTGAAGAATGGTCAAGCTCTAGAATGGGAGGAAATAGTGCCTCTCTTTTATTCAAAGTTTTATCCTCCTAGTGAGATTCATAAAGATAGGAATCAAATATACAACTTTTGGCCTCTTGATGGAGAGAGTACAGCTCAAGCTTGGGGGAGATTAAAGTTACTAATGCTAAAATGTCCCATTCATGAGCTCCCCAACAATATTATTATCAATAACTTTTATGCAAGGCTCCCTCTACATGATAAAGATTTACTGGATGCTTCTTGTGCTGGATCATTCACTCGCATGGAAGAAGAAGTTAAATGGGATCTTCTAGATCGTATTCAAGACAATGTTGAAGCTTGGGAGAATGACAAAGGTAGAAAGTCAGGTATAAATTATGATTATGAATGCATTGAATCTTTTATGGGAACTGATGACTTTCAAAATATTAGTAATATTTATGGTCTTGATTTGCAAGTTATTACAAATTGCTTTAGAGCTTTTGCTTCCTATATCGAAATTCCAAAAAGGGGATGGAACAAGTACCATGCACCTTACAAAGATATTGTTGACTATGCCCCTATTGGAAGTGCTGAGTATTGCATCATCGACCCCATCTTACCTGAACCTTATATCGAGAAGATTCCCTCCCCCGAAAAGGTAAAGGACCATCCAATGATAACTAATGTAATCACCAAAAGTGAAAAAAGAACTGTAAAACCTGATGAACAAATAAACATTGAACCTGTGGTAGCAATTGTGAAAGACCTTATCACTAAAAGCGTAGAAGATGGGCACATAGTCTTTTGTGAGGATGCTTCTAATATTGTTTCACATCCTAATAGAACTAAAAAAGGCTAGTGTTCCTGTGCTTTCTGTTAGAATTGGTGATCATTGCTATTATGGTTTATGTGATATTGGTGCAAGTTCTAGTGCTATTCCTTATGAGCTTTACAGAGAAATTATGCATGAGATCAGTCCTTGCGAGTTGGAAGAGATTGATGTGGTTATTCACCTTGCTAATAGAGAGACCATCTCTCCAATTGGTATTGTGCGAGACGTGGAAGTTCTTTGCGGTAAGATTAAGTACCCTGCTGATTTTCTAGTACTTGGTTCAGCTGCTAGTAAAACTTATCCTATCATTTTTGGTAGACCTTTCTTGAGTACTTGTGGAGCTATTATTGATTGCAAGAGGGAGAAAATCTTGACTAAGTTTGATGGAGAATCTTATGAGTTTCATTTTTCGAAATTTGCTAAAGAACCTTGCGAAGAGGAAACCCATAATGAGGATTTTAGGGTTGAACATTTTACTCTATTTATCTTGCTCCTAACAATGCTTTGCAGCAATTTATGGAAGAACATGAAAGTGAAATCTTCATGGAAGAAAGGAACGAGATTGACATGATTCTCCGAGATCAACCTATGATGCTTAAGCACGACTTGCCTGTAGAAGAGTTGGGTACCACGATGCCACCTAAAAAGGATCCGGTTTTCGATCTAAAACCTCTCCCTGATGATCTTAAATATGCTTTTATTGATGATAAAAAGATATACCCTGTTATTATTAGCGCTAAACTTTCAGGGGAGGAGGAAGAAAGATTATTGGAGGTTTTGAGGAAACACCGAGGAGCTATGGGCTATACTCTAGATGATTTGAAAGGGATTTCACCTACTATATGTCAGCATTCTATCAACATAGAACCAGATGCGAAGCCAGTAGTGGAGCACCAACGACGTTTAAATCCTAAGATGAAGGAAGTGGTAAGGAATGAGGTATTGAAACTCCTTGATGCTGGTATTATTTACCCTATTGCTGATAGTGAATGGGTTAGTCCTGTTCATTGTGTTCCTAAAAAGGGAGGTATTACCGTTGTCCCTAATGATAATGATGAGCTTATTCCTCAAAGAATAGTCGTAGGCTATAGGGTGTGCATCGATTTTAGGAAAGTCAATAAAGTTACTAAGAAAGATCACTACCCGCTTCCTTTTATTGATCAAATGTTGGAAAGGTTGTCTAAAAAGACCCATTTTTGTTTTCTTGATGGTTATTCTGGTTTCTCTCAAATTGTTGTTAAACAACAAGATCAAGAAAAAACTACTTTTACTTGCCCTTATGGAACTTATGCTTATAGACGTATGCCTTTTGGTTTATGTAATGCTCCTGCTACTTTCCAAAGGTGCATGTCTGCTATCTTTCATGGCTTTTGTGAGGAAATTGTAGAAGTGTTCATGGATGATTTTTCTATCTATGGAACTTCTTTTGATAATTGTCTGCACAACCTTGATAAAGTTTTGCAGAGATGTGAAGAAACTAATCTTGTTCTTAATTGGGATAAATGCCACTTCATGGTTAATGAAGGGATTGTTCTTGGTCATAAAGTTTCTGAAAGAGGCATAGAAGTTGATAGAGCTAAGGTTGAGGCGATTGAGAAGATGCCATTCCCAAGAGACATCAAAGGTATTCGTAGTATCCTTGGTCATGCTGGTTTCTATAGAAGGTTTATTTAAGACTTTTCTGGGATATCAAAACCCCTTACTAATCTTCTTCAAAAAGATGTACCCTTTGTTTTTGATGATGATTGTAAGGAAGCTTTTGAAACTCTTAAGAAGGCTTTAACTACAGCCCCTATTGTTCAACCACCTGATTGGAGTTTACCCTTTGAAATAATGTGTGATGATAGTGATTTTGCTGTAGGGGCTATCCTTGGGCAACGTATTGATAAAAAGTTAAACGTTATCCATTATGCTAGTAAGACTTTAGACACTACTCAAAGGGATTATGCTACTACTGAAAAGGAATTTCTAGCTGTTGTTTTTGCTTGTGATAAGTTTAGGCCCTATATTGTGGACTCAAAAGTAACCATTCATACTGATCATGCTGCTATTAAATATCTTATGACAAAGAAGGACGCTAAGCCTAGGCTTATTAGATGGGTACTGCTTTTACAAGAGTTTGATCTTCACATAGTAGATAGAAAGGGTGCCGAAAATCCTGTAGCTGATAATTTATCTCGTTTGGAAAACATCTCTTTTGATCCTATGCCTGTTAACGATAGTTTCCCGAATGAACAGTTAGCTGCAGTGGGGGTGAGCTCGCGAGAAAGCCCTTGGTATGCTGATTATGCTAACTTTATTGTCTCCAAGTATTTGCCTCCAACTTTTACAGCTCAGCAAAGAAGAAAGTTCTTCTATGATTTGAGGCATTATTTTTGGGATGACCCGCACTTATACAAAGAAGGAGTTGATGGTATTATGCGAAGATGTGTTCCAGAATATGAACAAAAAGAGATATTGCGTAAATGTCATGGTAGCGCCTATGGAGGACATCATGGAGGAGATAGAACTGCACAAAAGGTACTACAATCAGGTTTCTACTGGCCTACCCTTTTTAAAGATGCAAGAAAATTTGTTTTATCTTGTGATGAATGTCAGCGTGTTGGTAATATTTCTAGACTCAATGAAATGCCTATGAACTACTCTCTAGTTATTGAACCTTCTGATTGTTGGGTATTTGACTTTATGGGTCCTTTCCCTCCTTCGAAGGGTTACACTCATATTCTTGTCGCCGTTGATTATGATACTAAGTGGGTAGAAGCCATTCCTACAAAAAGTGCTGACGGGGAAACCTCTCTAAAAATGCTTAAGGACGTTATCTTTCCTAGGTTTGGAGTGCCTAGGTATCTCATGACTGATGGGGGTTCTCATTTCATTCATGGAAGTTTTAGAAAGACCCTCGCTAAGTATGATGTTAATCATAGAATTGCTTCAGCTTATCACCCCCAAACTAGCAGGCAAGTAGAGTTATCAAATAGAGAAATTAAATCTATCTTGCAAAAGACTGTTAATAGGTCTAGAAAAAACTGGGTTAAGAAGTTGAATGATGCTTTATGGGCTTATAGAACGGCTTACAAAAATCATATGGGAATGTCTCCTTATAAAATGGTTTATGGGAAAGCTTGCCACCTACCCTTAGAATTAGAACACAAAGCTTACTAGGCAGTTAAAGAACTAAATAGAGATTGTAAGCTCGCTGGTGAGAAAAGATTATTTGACTTAAGTTCTTTAGATGAATGGAGGAGTGAAGCCTATGAGAATGCTAGGCTCTTTAAGGAAAAAGTTAAAAGATGGCATGATAAGCGAATACTTAAGAGAGAGTTTCATGTTGGTGAGAAAGTTCTATTGTATAGGTCCCGTCTCAGATTTTTTTCAGGTAAGCTACTATCAAAATGGGAAGGACCTTTTATCATTGAAGAAGTATACCATTCAGGAGCAATAAAAATTTCCTCTCTAAAAGATAATACTACACAAGTAGTGAATGGACAGCGACTCAAACACTATATTGCTGGAGATTCTTACAATGAAGATGTTGATGCCTTTCAAGTTATAAATCCAGAGAAATTCATTAAGGACCAAATTCAAAGACCTGCAGAGTCCGTTTCCACCTAGGTAATAGTTCTGGTAAGAAAAGTTCCGTGAAAATACAATCCAACTATATTTTTGCAGTTTTCAGTCAATAAGGAAAGCTACGAAGCGAAAAAGGGATGGAAACGGAGCCAGGGTGGCCCACACCACCCCATGGCGCGGGCCCACCCCTGGCCGCGCCACCAGGTGGTGAGGCCACCCAGGACTCCGCCTCCGACCCGTTTTCACCCAGTACCTTCCTTTTGATTGAAACTTCGTAATATATAACCCCCCGGATCCCCCGAGGTCCGTATATCGTGTTTTCGTCGTGTTTTTGTTTCGATCTGTTTCTGCCAGGTAAAAATCTCAGATTTGTAGCCTCAATGTCTTCCACTGGATCAGTTAAGGGAGATTCCTTTGAAGATATTATCAACCCATACATGAGAGAATTGAAGATTCATCCCAAGGAGTTATTGCTCGAAGGTGGGGAGGTTCCGATTAAAGAGGTTCAAGGCCCTAAAGGTAAAGGAAGTCTAGAGGACAGCATGGAAGCACTGGAGCAAGAAGTCTTTAGGTACAGGAAGATGGCGGAGCGCGAAGTGGATATCATCCATAAGATTTGCTCCGAACTCATCACCGAGCACCAAAAGGAGACTGCTGAACTCAAAGACGAAGTTCTCTAGCTCCGCCAAACAACCAACAAACTGCAAGCACAGTTCTATGACGTTCAAAATCAAAACTATGAGTACGAGGCTAGATTTAAACGCATAAGTGCCGCTGCAAGTTTTAGGATGTTGGAAACCACGATGTCCTTTGTTGATGGGAAGCCTTTACCCTGGAAGACGGATGAAGACGAGAAGATACCACCAACACCAAAGGAGTAACTCGTCATCAGGTTTGGCATCCCCTTGGTTTGTTCCAAGCTTGGGGGAGTGCCACGGTATCATATCACTATCTTCTATCTTTTTACCTTATTAGTAGAGTCATATCATGAATAGAGGAGTTATTATGTAGTATGGTTTGCATTATGGAAGTGTCCCCTCTCTCGTTAGATATGTATCCCTTGGTGTGAATTGCCGTTATGGAATATTAATGAGAAGTTCTATCATTCACTCTTTTGCATAGCTTATATTAGTTTTCAATTCGTGGTTATATGATTGATCTTGTTGTTAGTATTAGTAGCACTTTGGGATCATGGAGTTAATTTAGTTAGTTTTGGCAAACCTGGCTCGGTCAGTAGCAACACTATTTTTGAGTTAAAAGAAAAATATAAGAGTACTCTAGAGAAAAATAATTTCATCATCTTTCTTTCTTGATTTGCTCATAAGTCTAGTATTCTCTAGTTAAGATCTTTTGTGCTTCCAAGGAAGATTGCATGTTTTCCTTTATCACTTGTATGTTTGTTTGTTTCCTTCAACTCTTATACTTGCTACCCAGCCTTGCTAGCGAAAAACCTGTACTGATAGGGTATTCTTCTCGTGCATCCACCTCCTTTAAACCAAAACCTTTGCCATTTGTGTCCACCATACCTACCTAGTAGCATTATTGCTATTCCATGTAAATTCGTGTTTTATCTACCTCCCAAATTAAACTTGTTATGCAAAAATTGGTGATTAAAGCTCTCACGAACTTGATGGCACACTTTACTTTCTTGCATTTAATAAACTTGAACCATTGGGTCCTTCTTTGTGGCGTATATGCTTGCGCTTTATGAGTTGAAGTTAGCCGAACCATGTATCATGGGGATCACTTTCAACAATTCATTGGTACTTGTACCTAGTTGATATCATGTTCTTTTGCTTATGGATCCCGGCGGTGTGAAATAAAAGTGGAACTTGTAAGATCATGGAGTTTATATGTGTGTTAGAGAAACGCCTAGGCCGCTAGCCTAAGCCATGCCTAATCATGGTGGAAACTTGCAGCATAACTATAGTGAGCATTCTATGAAGCATCCTCAATAAAAACCTATGCACATAGCAAATAAAAATATCGCTGAGATGCTCATTGTCTGCTTGCCTTGTCATTTTGATTATGGGATAGCTCCTGTGTCATGTGCAAGGGGTACCCCGTTGGCGGTTCTCAATGATACGCATGTATTTACAATGACAAGAGCTTGCTCGTGACTGAAGTTGAGTAGCATGAGGATCGGTACTCGTAAGTAAGGGGCATGAGATTTCAACTTATAACTTGTCAAGCATATCCTCTTAGTTGTGTCACTTTAACCATAATCACCTAAAGATGCCTATGATAGGGGCAATGAGAGCTGAAAGCTAGTAAGTATCATAATTTTTGGGAGCTCTTTATGAGACTTGCAATCCCTGCTTCCCTCTTCGAAGGGCCTTTCTTTTACTTTGTACTTGAGTCAGTAAACCTACTCCCCTCTATCTCAGCAAGTATATTGAGTTGTTGTGTTTCATTCATTCATATGATGATTTATGCAATCATGTCTTATGTTCCTTGTTTTGCACATTGCTCTTATCTTGAAGTTTACTACTTTGAAAGCTTTCATTGAAAACCAGCTATTTGTGAACTCCAGCAAATTATCAACTATTCTTCCACCAAGAGCTAAGTTTGCCATTACCAATTATGATTCACTTTATGTATCTTTATTGTGTTTCCTTTACTTATTACAAGTTGAGTTATATAATAGTGAGTTGTCTTCTATTATGATCTATGTATTTGATGAATGTGATGCTTCTTGTCCGTATTCTTTTATCGACTCTTCACTCCATAAACCTGAGGCCATGTTTATTGAGCTCAGTTTCGCTTGAGGACAAGCGAAGTCTAAGCTTGGGGGGAGTTGATACGTCCATTTTGCATCACTATTCTATGTCTTAATTCGCTATTATTCATTGATATATTTCGTATTGAGAGGTGATACTTATGTTATTTCATCTATTTTTGCATGGTTGATGACTTTTGGAGCATGGACCGCTGCAGTCAAGATTCTGATGGAAAAGGTGCTGTTTGGAGGCAAAATTCGCGAAGATCAGAAAATCCGGGAAAATATACGAAAAATTCTATTTTTCCAGAAGACTCGGGATGCCAGAAGATGGAGTGGAGGTGGTCCACAGGGGGCCCACACCACCCCATGGCGCGGGCAGGCCTAGGCCGCGCCAGGGAGTGGTGTGGCCGCACTGGCCCACTCCAGCCTCTCCCCTCTGGCGTATATCAACCTCCCAAAACCCTAAGACTCAGGGAGCGACCACAGAAAGATTCCGCCGCCTCTGCGGGGCATAAAACACCGAGAGAGAAAGATCTCTGCGACAGATAGATTTCTGCCGGGGGAATTCCTTCCCGGAGAGGGGAGATCGTCGCCATCAACACCATCATCAAGCTGGACTTCATCGGGATCATCATCATCATCACCACCATCATCATCACCATCAGCACCCTCATCACCATCTCCATATTGCTGTAACAATTGGTTGAATCTTGCTATAGTTCATAGGCGAAACTTTCTCGGTGTTGATTACTCTTTGTAGTTGATGCTATTGAGTGAACCGTTGAATTATTGTTTATGTTCAGATTGTTATACATCATTATTCCATCTCTGATCATGATCCATATGATGTCTCGTGAGTAGTTCGTTTTGTTCTTGAGGACATGGGAGAAGTCTTGTTGTTAGTAGTGGAGTTGTGTTGAGAAAGATTCAATAGATTGTTATTTAAGTTGTGGTGTATTTCTTCTGGTGGTGTCATGTGAATGTCGACTACATGACACTTCACCTATATGGGCCTAGGGGAATGCATTGTGTATTTGGCTACTAATTGTAGGGGTTGCCGGAGTGACAGAAACCTGAACCCCCGTTAGGAAACCATTGCACAAGGGACGTAAGGGTCTTAGAGTTTAAAGTTGTGGTTAGGTTTCTACCTTAATTACTTTCTTGTACTTACGGATGTTTGCAAGGGGTATAATCACAAGTATGTATTAGTCTTGGATGGGGCGGTACATTAGCACAGGTTCACCCACACAACACTTAGCAAGCTAAAGAAGATTAATCGACTATATGAAGCGAAAGCACTTGACAGTCTTCCCATGTGTCCTCGAGAACGTTTGGTCATCTATAGAAATACAACCGGCTTGTCCTTTGCTGCATAAAGGATTGGGCCACTTGCTGCATTTATTCCTACTGTCTTTTATTTACTCGTACTTTGTTTACTTGCTTTATCGAAAACCCCTAAAAATCCGTTTGCTAAGTATTTGCAGAGAATTCCTGATCCATACCACTAGCCAGCACCTTCTGCTCCTCGTTGGGTTCGACACTCTTACTTATCGAAAATACTGCGATACACCCCCTATACTTGTGGGTCATCAGTACCCTTATCTATTATTATAAATGTATTCATCGAAACACTAGTGCACTCGGTGCAACTTTTGATGTTTTTGTTCATATCGCTTCCTACTTGACTTTAATTGGTATCTACAGGAGTTTCCAACATATTCCCTTATAACATAACTCTTTATGCTTTAAGATATGTCATCCTTTATGGATTTGGAAAATATATCCATGGTTCTCTACTAGACACTGCGGACAAACTTAGCTTAACGTTCTGTGATTTGAACTTAATCACTTTAAAAGGTTCCTTATTGGATCACATATTATTTTAAGTTATCATCATGGTTTTCTAAGATAGAACCTATGTCTTAACATAGTGGATGATGATCATCCTTTTATTTCTTTCAACCATTGATGTTAAACTTAATGCTATTCCTAATTTGAGTTATTAAGGACTAGTTCCTTAATTAACTTCTATCCTGAAACCCTTTTCAGAATCCCTTAAGGAATACTACATAATATCATAATACATCTATTATCAACTTCTACATCTTATAAATCCTTATTTATAAGTATTTGCGCTTTCATCCTTAACTTACTTAAGAATTACTCCTATAAGCTCCCACTCAAAAATATGTTCCTACATATTTGAATTTGAGACTTATGTTGCTCCCACTTAAAAATATGTCAATCACATATTGTTTCAGGAAGACTTTCATAGCTCCCACTCAATTTTATGCAAATTGCATATCTCCTTATTATTTTTGAATAACTTCAAAATCCTTTGATCAAATATCAAACTTGCAGATTTATTATGAGATACCAGTACGATTACTAGTTTTAAATCCAATAGACATTTCGCACACATGAATCAAATTCATTTGAATTTGTCCAATACTTGACAAATTGTGCTTTTGTCATTCACCCCTTTTTCCTACTATGGCTTCGCAGTCATTTGGGAAAATTCCAAGTAACTCCTTTTACTTGTGAGATTCAGCAACGAATTGCTTTCTAATCTCAAGGGAATTTTGCTTCTAGGATTTCTCATAATTTAGTTTACCATCATTTCCTTTGTAGTTCGTAGGTATGTCATGTTTCAAAATCATGACAAGTGATTCACAAACGTCTCCATACAAGATATGGGTTTACATTTTGAATCCTACTTCATGTAGTGAAAAACAATAGTGGAGGGAAAACACAATGATCAAAATCATTGATTCTTTCCTTCCGTGAAGGGAATCGTTCAGGAACACTGTCCGCTGCGCTTCTCAACACTCTGATGCAGGGTTTTGAATCCTCGTCGTGTTTTACACTAATTTCCATTTGCTCATAATTGAGAAACATCACTAGAAGTGAGCTTTCTCAAGAATGCACCAAAATCCAAGCAATACGAATCTTGCTTTCCCTTTTGGTTTGAGCTATGGATTTCGTATTCAAAGTTTCCAATAAATACTCTACAAGGACTTATTCGCTATTGTTTTGGTTATATCAAATAACCCCAAAACTTTCACGAATTCAAATGGTTTACCAATTCTAATTGAGTGCTTGCTATTTCTAAACTAATGGTCTCTACATATATACTACAACGATTTATTTGGTGCCTTCTATTCAACCCCTTTTTGATATCTAATATCACATTGTGATGCTTTGTATTTTGACGTTTCAAAACACTTTGCATTCCACAATGTCTATTATGCCATTCTTATAAATTTGAACTTTATTACTATTGATCAAATCATAGTAATTGGATTATCTTTTATATTTATACCCTTTGTTGATGAAACACTTTGATCAAATCAAATAGTTTCATATTCATGTTTCCTTTGGTAAACTTACTTTACACATTTAAACAATCATATAATGATAATTACCATTTTCGTTAAAACTCAATACATCGGATATGTATATACTTTTAACAATTCATTAAACACTTTGTATTCAAGTAATACATGGTGTTCAAGTTATTTTGCTGAACTTAGGCATGATTTATATGTGGAAAGAAATCAAATGACTTCCACATATTATCATTATAACTTTGAATTTAAACAATGGTTTCATTCATTAATGAAATATCATTAAGTTGGGTATCTTAAACAAGGCATTTTAATATTTTACAAACGTTCATGCATTATCAATCAGTTTCAAACAACAAGGATGATTCACACATAATCAAACAAGATATGAACACGAATAGAAATTATTCATAAAAGCAGAACAACTGTTTGTTACAAACTCATATGAATAACCGTGTCACGAAGTGTGAGACACACTAAAGAAGTTCAAATCTCTCGATTACAAAAATCATCCTAAAACATAAACTAAATGATAAATGTCGAGGGAGAGTGTCGTCGGCCGTCATCATTATGCTCGCCATCAACACGCAACGTCACCTCCTCTCCAGCAAGCACCTCTCATGCAGAAGGACCTGTTTTCAATAAAATAGAACAAGTATCAGATATACTTAACACTGCAATGTGTTTGCAAGATTATAACATTTATAAAACTGTATATCAAATATATACCTTTGTCGTTGATGACCTGAGCGACATCTGGTTCAACCAACACATTCCTGAGATGTGTCATGAACCGGTGGAACTCCATTTCTGTGTCGCCCCTCATTACGCAAGTCCTGACTTGTGCTTGGTAGCTTGGTGGCAGCGACCGCAGCACAGCAGCATTTGCGAAAGAGCCTGAAATCCAGACGTCTAGGAAGTATGCTAGCCTCATGTACACATCATGCATGTGCTGTAAGTGGCTGTCCAGTGACGAGTTCTCCTCCATCTTAATGGAGAGGAAGTCTCCCATCAACTCATGCTCCCAAATGCGTGTCTGATCCATGAAATGTGTCCTAAGCTGCAGCATCACCGAACGAGGGTTGACATCACCCACGAAAGGCCACAACTCGTCCACCATTCCGAAACGCATCACAACTAAAATATAGGAGGCCATCTCCCGACAGAGATAGCGGTCTTTCCGCTCCTCTGGGGTCTCAAGGTCTGTGGACGAATCCAGATCCATCTCGTCGAGTATGTAGTCGACCATGTCGTTCTCGCTAAGGAGAGCATGGAGACTGGCAACCCAAATAGAGAAGTTCGATCCATCTAATCTGAGCTTCTCTCCTTCTAACCATTTAGTTGTCAGCACGAAAGAGCCCATCTACATTTATAATTTCAAAAGGAATTTAGACTAAGTTTATAATTAAATGAGTTAATAATAACTTCACTCAGAAACACCTATCCCCAGTGAGGGTTCCTAGTGATAACACGACCCCTATCAGCCACATCTCCCCTGATCGTCACGGCCATCAATGTGGGTTCAAGGGTGGATGCTAAACGTCGGTCACATCATTCATGCGACTCGTGCTCGATCTTTCGACCATCCGTGTTCCGAGGCCACGCTTCTCTAGCGTGCTAGGCTCGCCAACTCAACCTTAGTGTTTTCGCTGTGCAACATGGCTTACACCCACTGTATGTGAACGTAGATATGTATGACACCCAGGCCTGTCACCCTGGATCGTCTCATACCGAAGAACTTTCTTGGTGGTGCACACTAAGGGGGAACACAATCGTTGGTAATTTTAACAGGGATCATCTTATTAGGCTACCGTCAAGTATCTAATACTAGCACACAATAAGACATACATACAATAACATTGAATGTAAATGCTATGTGATATGGTCCTTCACGTCGTGATCTCCATCCGCCGTCACCGGGTTCCGGCGCCAGGGTTCCGGCGCCGTAGACACCAGGGTACCGATGTCATTCCAGCGTGGTAGTTTGTCATTACCGTGACTATCTACTACTATGCAACAAAAGGTAATTACTTTACCTTTGCCACAACCATATCACAAAGCAACGCCCCCCTGCAAAACAAAGTTAAACGCCTCTACTTTATCTTTGCATGTTTTACGTGGCTGAATGGGCTTTCGCATAAGAACCGTTCTTACCTACGAACTTTCAGCACAACGTTGATCAAGTAGTTGTCTCTACTACACCCCTTTTGGGGCCCTCCGCTGCAAATGGTATACCAACTATGCGAGAGAGACAGACACCCCCCTAAGCCACTTTATATGGTACAAGCCGTATGTCAAGCATGGCCAGTCTCGCGAATGAACGCGTAAAGTCGGTTGGGGGCCGCTTCATCAAGCATTACTGCGGTATGCACAAGTACACGTGGGAGGGTAACAACTAAAAGATCAACGCCCACACGCTACATCTCGTGTGTTCTACCCGTACTAGCATTACTACGCATAGATCTAGCTCTGATACCACTGTAGGGGTTCCGCGCATGAAAACAATAAAATTTTACCCTACGCCCCTGAACCCCTGAAGCTGCCAAGACCTATCTATTAGTAATACAGTAACGGGAGGGCTTTTTCGCGAACTTACCCTTGAAGACCGAAAAGCGTTGTCAACGCTCAGGAGAGCGTGGTTGATGTAGACGAGCCGAAGCCGGCCTCAAGGTCATGATGAAGTCCTTGCACTCCTTCTGGCTCAAGTGCGACACCTCGCGGGGAGTTACACACGTCCGGTGCCTGACGATGACTCCCGCTTCCCCGATCCAGTAGCAGTTGCGGAAGTAGAGCTCCCGGATCCGAATCCCGCAGCGCGACGGCGCTCTGCGGTGAAGATGTCTCTCGCTCGCGCAGTCCAGACTTGGGACCACGGTCACGAGAGAGAGAGAGAGAGGGAGAGAGAAAATATCAATTGGAGGTCCTACCAAAAGTGGGGAGACCTTTATTGATTATTGGGTGTATTTTTCTAGGCCAAATACCCCACTTTATATAGGGGGGAGGTACTACCTCCCTCAAAGTCCCGGGGTGGGACTAAAGGAGAGGAGGGGGGAGGAGGTGGCCGCCGGCCACCTAGTGGGCCCCGCGCGGGGGGCAAGGCCTAGCCGGCCTCCCCCTTTGGTCCCTTCTCCCTCTCTCCTTTCCCCTAATGGGCCCTCTCCCTCCGGAATTGGCCCATTAAGCCTTTTTGACCTTTAATTGATTTTCTCTTTATTAAATAATTATGAATAAATGATTAAATCAATATTTAACATTCATTCACACATTATCTAATCTCCGTGGCCATGGAACACCTTCCACCTCCACTCCAGACAACCTCCGGACTTACCAAAACCCTTCCGGTTTTCTCCCTTCTTTTCTTCGGCGATTCTACCGATCCTATAAATGATCTCTAAGCATCATCAAGCCCTTAAGCGTGATACCCCACGGTTCGGGAACACTTCAGACATGGTCGGGACACTCCCGCACCAATGATCAACAGAGGGACCTGGATGGCCATGTGACCCCTGTGCGTTCCACGAAGATCTTTCGTTGTTTGAACCGGGACAGTCGTATCTTATTCCCTTTGTCTCTCGATACTTGCATTGCCCAAGATCTGATCAATGACATCACCATGTCGTGTTCAATCTCCTTACTGAACAATGCAACTTGACTCGTTCCGACAAGTGATATCCCCGTGATCAAATCACACGTTGCGCAGCTATTGGATATAACTTCTCCGAGTGGGTCCTTGAGTATCTTCCCGTCACATGGACGAACAAATCCCGCTCTTGCCATATATTGCCTCTACGGTTTCCTCCGAATACCTGAACACACCTTTATAACCACCGTTTTACCAGATGGCGTTTGATGCTATCTAAGCACTATCAGGAGACGGTGATTGATATAGCCTCACGGTCTAAGGAATAGTCTACGAGGATCCATTTCTAATCATCGTAACTTGAACTTCGTGACATGATCGAATCACGATGTTTAGGTTGGGTATTGGTTCATCATCTCATTCTCAGAACCTCATTTCCAACTGGCATAAATGCCACATGATCAGGAAACATGATCATCTGTTGACCAATGAACCAGTGACTAGAGTTTCACTGGGAACCCCTGGTTTGTTTGTATATCACACGTGTATTGATGTTTCCACTTAATACAGTTATAGCATGATATAAAACTTAATCATAAACTATATGAAATATGATAATAGTCCTTACTACTATTTGACTCTAGGGCATATTTCCAACAGCCAGCCCAATTAATATTTAACAGGTCTTGGCTGGGTCTGGCTTCTGCCATGGTTTTTGTGAATGTTAAAACCGACCGTTAACGGCGGCTGCCACGTGGTGGTTTGCATGACGTTAGTAGTCAACACAACTGGCGAACAGATCTACGACGGAACATATTTTCGTAGCTGAAGGGTGCGATCCGTCACGGTCCAAAAAAAATCATGGTAGATTCTTTTGTGACGGGGCTTTTACTAGGAAGGCTATCCGTCGTGGAAGACTTTTTAACCACAAAAATAGGTCTTCAACCAAGAAAATCGTCTGTTGTAAAAGTCAACTTTTCTTGTAGTGGACGGCGCAGGAGGCGGTGAATTTCCGTCCGAGGTAATCGAGGCGGTGTGGCAGCAGCTCACCTTGGGCAGAAGTGGGATCCCAAGGGGGATGTGGAGGAAACGGGGTAGAGAGGGATCCAAGTCTTGCGTTTGTTTCTTCCAACATGTAGGGAATAAATGAGAAAAAAAGATACAAGACCAAACAAATCTTTGAGATGGAAGACACATAGCCAATCGGAAGATTCAGAAACTAAAAGATGCATCCACATGCGAGAAGGACCACACTGCCGCAGGAAAATCCTCCACCGCACAGCCACCGAAAACCCCGCCACCGCACACAACCATGACCAGAGATCCAAACCACTCCCCCGTTCGAGCAACAAAAAGAACCAAGAAAGACGACTCCCACTCCCACGAAATAACACGAGAAAGACAAATCTACCCAAAATACATGGGCACTAAAAATATGGCCCACAAGACACGGGCCACCCATCAGCCTTTGAAGAAAAGATGTTGCACACCCAGACTTCCCCAGAGCCAATGCGTGTGCATACCGACATTAACTGTCCACCACCCATATGCCAGCTCCCTGCTAGAACAGAGCCCGCCCAGACCCACATGCAGTAAAGCCAAGAAATGGAGGCCCACATCCAACGGCAGAAGATCGACAAACAATCCCGCAAGCGGCCTCAGAACGCTCCCTCACCACCACGCTTAAGCCATTACTTAATTTATTGTCTTCATCTTATGAGCACTACATTTGATTAAAAAAATCAGCTATAAACCTAATCGAACCTCTACATCAATCTTGCATACTGAGGAAGAAAGACATAGAAAAATAAACATGTCACCAAAAAGATGAGGCCTCCTTTGAAAACGGCGCCTCCGATGATTTTCACGTGCCATTGTGACGGAGAAATATAGAAAAATCATCGCCTACAACCACAGATAAATCCTAAAGAAATAACAATAAGATGCACAAACAAGAGACAATATTGTACGGGGAGGACGAGCTGGCACAACGAATCTACACTTGCTAAATCGTAGACCAAATTTAGATGCAGTTTCTACTGGAATGGATTAACTAAATTGTTGTTTAGGACAACTTGAAAGTTGAGCCTTTTAGCATAGTTGATGAATCTATACCATAGTTAATAATGCATTGTACATTGTACAAGGATATCTAGATTATTGTATCTCTAGACTTAACAGAACGTGAACAAAAAGTCATAATAAAGAGGATGATGGGCTAGCAGAGTTTGAAGAGAAAAAAGAAACCTTGAAAAATAAATCTAGGTCCGAAATAGTTTGCACACATGCTTTTGAATATATTGTTCATCACTCACTCAAGAAGAAAATCGACCCAGATGGACAAATCATGTTCATCCACCCTCCTGAGATTAGATACAATCACACCAACATGAAAAACCCTTCAATCGATTAGATGTACACTCCATGGCTACTGACAGAAGAGACAGTGAAGACACAAGCGCGATACAAAACTACAGATTGGTGGAGTTCATGAATCATGATGGCATAGTTGCCATGCCAGAGCACGAGGATGCCCATATATGTGAGTTACGTCACACCAAATCTGCTACTGCTAATAAATATCAGGACGAATTTCTCAACTGCATTTTTCATCAGAAGAAAACTGGGACTCGGATACAACGCGGCCTTTACCGTCAACGACAGACGATGCTTCATGGATACACCACGACTAGAGCTGGGGATGGGCGTTGGCCAGCGCGACAGCCGGCGTGATCGTGTGTCGGCCGGTGTGCCTGACCTTCAAGCTAATCTCCATTAGCGTGTTCACCTTCCACTGCCGCATCGCGCGGCGCTAGACATTGGTCTCGCCTGAAACGTCCACACCCCCAATGATACCCATCGTCTCCACCCTCTACAGTGGCGTGTGGTTTGGCACCGCGTGTCTCGACACCGGCAGGCAGGTAGCCACCTCGTGCTACCTTATCCACCTCCTGGCTAGGCTCGACGCCCTTGAGCTCGCGCACCACATGACGCCATCCTCTCCGACGTTGCGCGCCGGCGCAAGGAGCTAGACGCCCATGTGGAGATCGTGGGAAGGCTACCGTGTTGCTCGCGTCCCGCCACTTATCCGTCAGCATCGACAACCGTCGTTCTGTCTACCTCAAGGTCGCCGAGCAGGATAATCGCTCTGACATGCAAGATCAGGGATGAAGAAAAAGATTAGGAAATACAGTATCAGGGAAGAAAAGTGTTTTGCACCGCTTGGCGTGTAGCATGGAAAATGGGCCCACATGGCAGCGTCGTGGTAGGAGCATATGGCCTCAAAATACTTACATGTGACCAAGCTTAAATCTATAGATAATAATTTGGCCTTGTGTCAATTATGTGATGTGTGAAGTGTTATCTTCGGGCAAAACGGGTAATAATTGGTAAATGGAATACATGGCGCGAGTTGACTCCTAGATTTCCTTCTTCTTCGATGCCGCGTGCATTGCATTTTTCTTCCCTCCCTAAAACGTCGCACATCACAACGACAGACCACCCAAAAAGACCACCCGAGAATCAGAAAACAAAAGAGTTGATTTTTTTTAGCGAGGCGGTCGCCGTCGTCGTCGTCGTTTCCGTCCACCTCCTCTCCGCCTCCGATGCCATTAACCCCACGCCCACGGCCAGCGTCTCGTCGCGAGCCCCCGTGATGCCGTCGTGGTGGAAGCGCTCCAAGTCCGCCTTCCACCCCTCCGCGGCCACCGCGTCCTTCTCCTCCGCCCCGGCGTCCCCCGCCCGGGCCTCCACCTCGCGCGCGCAGCCGCGACGCACGGGGTCCGACGCCGCCGGCAACCTCCTCCTCGCGCGGCCCTACCGCCAGCCGCGGCAGCTCACGCGGCAGAGGAAGCTGCGCCACGTCGACGACATCGACACGCTGCTCGCCGACCTCGGCATCGAAGTCGCGTCGCCCTCCTCGCCGCCGCACTCAAGGGGCCGCGCCTCCGCGTCCGATGCCGTCGGGCTCGGCCCCTCGATCTCGAGGTCCTCCAACGCCGCGGAGGGGGTGGTAGCCCCGCCGCCGAGGTCCGCATCGTCGCCCGTGTTGCACCCCCTGCCATTACCGTCGCCGAAGCCCCCCGCGGAGTCGGAGACCCCGGAGCCGGTGGGGGTTGCGGAAGGCGGGAGCGAGAGGTTGGCGTTGCAAATACCACCTAGGTACTATCGATTGATGTTTTTTCCCGTTGCACCGTATGATTTCTTACTTTCCCTTCCTTGTGTCTACAATTGAGTTGCGTTGTGTGATTGAAGGTGATCGCTGAGAAAATGATGGTACACAATTGCGATCTCTATCACATCAACAATTTGCAACCTGTTAGGGGATTAGTATAGATGAAACTCTGCACAATTTAGAATCAGGTGACGATCTGCAAATAGAAATAGCGTACTACTCCACTTCAAAGGTCGCTATTTCTGTTTGGTCACTGCTTGCATTATTATAGGTTACGAAAATATAGGGACAAGGGCTCAGAAGTCAGAATATTCTCTGGACTAGAATGTTCCTGGTACGAGATTGTATTATTGCTTTTTTTAATCAGACGGAAGTACGAGAATGGTTCGGGCAACCAGAATGGCAGTTACGTGGTTGGATTCACTGCTGTTACTAGCAAATTTTTTGCATCTCTTTGCTGACTACCTGACTGGTCCATATAGTACGTAGTATTTAATCGGATAATTTCTACTTTTCAAAGAGGCTGCCAGTGTCCTTGAATGGCAGCTGTATCTAAGCCTACATTTCTCCTTGCGTTGTTTCCTGATTCTTACTAATCTCGTGGTTACAGGGTGACAGGTCAGACTGCGCAAAAATTTCATGAGCATAATGATTTAGGACCAAATGGTATAAAGCGGCCTACCTCTAGTCACCAAAGGAAGGCACTCCGTGACAAGTTCCAGGATAAGAGTTCAGCTGAAACAGTGAACTTCGGGTTGAACATTCCCGCCAAAAGCGCTCCAAGCAGTGGGTTTTCCAGTCCTGTAGGCAGCCCTCGAAGATTGAGAAGTGCTGACGTCTCATTTGCTGTAGCATATGCTCAAGGTCCACAGGCGTGGTTAGCTCCATCGATCCACACTATAGATTTTCCAGGAGCCTCATCTCCTCAGACTTCACCTGAAAAATTTACGGGGGCTTCAGAGCAATCTCCTTACTCTAGTGCATTCAGAGGCCCTGTTCTTGTGCCAAGGAATACCAGTGCCCCTCCATCACCGCACCCACCCGAAATTATTCCCGGAAAACCATATTTCGCGTACTGAAGGCAATGGAAGTGTCAGTTTCCATCCATTACCACTTCCTCCTGGTGCTATAAGCCCAATGCAAACATCTTTCAGCAACCAGCCTGCTCCAAAAGTCGAAATGCCCTCAGTGGCTTGTCAGTGGCAGAAAGGAAAACTTCTAGGTAGTGGTACATTTGGTTGTGTATATGAAGCTGCCAATAGGTATGGAAGTGTATTTGCTAGTATATCATTGTGGCTGTTACTTCACTGAGTTCTGAATTTTGGTTTATTGCCACTTGCTTGTAGGAATACTGGAGCTCTTTGTGCAATGAAAGAGGTCAACGTAATTCCTGATGATGCAAAATCTGTCGAGTCTTTGAAGCAATTAGAGCAGGTTATCTAATTTGACTTATTATCTGAAGAAAGTACATGCTGTTTTTTATTATTGCAGAAACAGGGAATCCCAGACTTTTTTACCAGTTCCATTGGGTTTTTTTTGGGTATATTTTTTATATTATTATTATTCCTTTTGAGTTTTCTGAGAAACAAGTTTCTAGAGTTTATTGTGCTTCGTCCAACTATTACCAATAACATTAGTATGTGATGTGCTCATTCAGATCCTTATGATCTTCTCCACATTTCTGAGAATTGATATGTGTTCGCATTGTACATTGTGACATTGATTTATTACTTGCCTTTTCTCCTTTATAATGATGTATATGCAAGTTACACAGTTGCCTGCTTTGTTGAGATATTTTCATTTCTTTCAGGAAATAAAGTTCCTAAGTCAATTTAAGCATGAAAACATAGTTCAGTATTATGGCAGTGACACCGTAAGTTCACCACTGTAAGCTGAGCTAAGTTATCCAAGTTGCTTCCATAACGACATCTTATTCCTTTGGAGAACCTTGCAGATTGAAGACCGGTTCTACATTTACCTGGAGTATGTACATCCGGGTTCGATTAATAAGTATGTCAAACAACATTATGGAGCAATAACAGAATCAGTTGTCCGAAGCTTCACCCGCCATATTCTTAGAGGCCTAGCTTTTTTGCATGGCCAAAAGATTATGCATAGGTATGTGCTTATGTACAGATACTTTTTTACACATATTTTCATTGCTAGAACAGCTGTTATGTGAACTCATGATTTCTCGCTGTTCCTTGTGATTTTCTGTATCCTTCCGTATATCATTTTACATTTTTATCCTCGCCACTGCTAGCCGAGTACTTTCCACAGCAAAAGGCATGGGGTGCGAGATCCTCTGTAGAACTATTTCTGTTTGTTTTGACATCAGACATGTATAGGAATGTGGGTATAAATACCGGGTTCAACGGGTGATGTGAATGTTCATCTGCCTTTATTCTCACTCTAGATGCATGTATACTGGTGGAGGATTCAGTTGATAATTTCGATCTTCCAAGTTTTTATAAGCACCTTCGAGATTCTGTTCTGTTGATAACTAGATGTGCACTCCTGCATTTCATATCACTTTATGTCATGTATAAAAGTAAGTGAATTTAGTCTGACAGGGATATCAAAGGAGCAAATCTGCTAGTTGATATTAGTGGTGTGGTGAAATTGGCCGACTTTGGAATGGCCAAACATGTAAGTATATCCTTGCACAGTTTAGTACGTAGAAATTTTCACATGGTACTATGCTGTGTCTATTCAGTTCAATTTTTGAAGGTGCATTGGCAAAACATTAGTTGAACACCAACTGAAGCAATCATCTAAATATTTATCCAAACCTGTCTATAATTACGGTAGTGAGGAAGTTGTTGAGCACTGATGTCCAATATGATTGTGTTTGCCATTTATAGCATTTTGTATGACATTTTGTGTGGTGATAAATTGATTATTTTCGAGAAACTGGCAAGATCGCAAGGGCACTACCTTTTCATCGGAATCAATAATTGCAGATTTACGAATTTTTTTAGTCAAACAAGTCAAAATAGAAATGCTATTAGTTGAATCGTTCGTTACCTGCAGAATGATTTGGTTTACAACTTTGTTGTATTTGCTCTATTGTATCATCCAGAGTAACTTTGTTAAGAAAAGGGCCACTCCACAACTTATTAAAGCTTGTGATAGGGCAACCTAAAGTGTACCCACCGCCTAATTAATGCAGAATCTGGGTCCTTCCGGACCTTTCCCAGTTCAAAAATAAATAAAAAATTCTATGTATCCTCTCATTTATGTACTGTTGATACTATTCTCTTTTTACCAGTTAAGTACTGCAGCCCCTAATCATTCATTGAAGGGAACACCATACTGGATGGCCCCAGAGGTATGCATAGATATTTCGTGTATATAATTATTTTCTTTAACCTTATACTGCCACGGTTTGTCAAGCTCACTTTACTTGTACATACATTCAAAGCATGTGCCTTATTACAACTTGCATGGACCTGTTGATACTTGTTCTGGATTGCTTGCAGATTGGTAATATATAATGACATTGCAAAGTACAAGTACATTATCCAAAGCATGTGCTGTTGGAATTTGGGTGTGGGCCTTGGCCCATAGCCTAATACAAATTCTGAAATTCTCTTGGCCCATTCATGCCTAGCAAGGGGTGGCACCAAAGTTTAGTCCCACCTTGCTAGTTTAGAGGGAGTTGGACCAATATATATAGTGGAGTGTTTCACTACCTCCTAAAGAGAGTGAAGAGGAGTGGCATACATGCGCGCTCCTCCTCCTCCGCCGCCCGCCTCGCCACGCCACGCCACGCGCGCGCGCGGTTTGCGGAATTGTGCCTCGGTGCCGATCTACTCGGACGTGGACTACGCCCCACGTCTTACCCGACCGGCGCCTATATATAGACGGCCTTAGGCTAAAACCCTAATACGAGAAAATACACTGCCTCCAGAACTTTGCGCCGCCGCTACACCTTCTCCATCCCCTCTTCCGGCGTGCACCGGACGACGGGACAGTAGGCCTCCGGAACCACCGCCTCTCGTGAACCTGTACGGGTGAGGGGCGATCAGGTTTTTGGGGAGCGCGTCTGCGCGACTACTGACGGCATCACGTCGACCGACCACTCCTTCCCCGACGAGGACTTCTTCCCGGACATCAGCAGCCTCTACATCGACGCCATGGCTGACGACACTGGTGTCAACCTCAACCCCAACCTAAACGCGAACCCGATTCCTCCTCCAGCACCGTACGTAATCTGTTCCTATCTAGTTCAGTTTCTTGTACTAGCTCTTGGAATAGATGTGATCTGTTTATTCTGGTTGAATATGATCTGTTCGTTTGTTCTGCTAGTATACATGATTAGATTAATTCTAGCACTTATAGTCATGATTTATTATTACTTATTTCGGATTAAATATTATGGTAATTTGCTTATATTTTCAACATGTGCCTCATTGCAACTTACATGGGCCAGTACAGCTATGAACTCGGTTGAGGAACTGTTCTTCGTTCGATGGAATCAGTTATTATTTCTTTGCATGAATCCAGTTAAAATGACAACCTTGTACTTTCTGATATATCCACCTCAGCACTGGGAAGATGTTTTCCCTCGCAAAAGTGAAAAAAAGGAAGATGTATAGGCAACTATATGGTGGTTTAGTACAATAGCTATATGAACCGAAAGTTGAAAAAACAGCAATAGCACTACATTACTCTAGTGCACGACTAAACTTATCAGGTTCACTACGAAAATTAAATTGCCATGTTACAAACAAGTCCGATAAATTACTTTAGTGAATACTATTCTGCAGATTTGAGTTATTTAACATGCTTGAAGCTATGCAGATTTAGTTTCTGCTTACTGATTTTTTTTTCTTCTGAAGATGGTTCAGGCTACTCTATCTAAAGACGTAGGCTATGATCTTGCCGTTGATATCTGGAGTCTTGGTTGCACCATCATCGAGATGTTCGATGGAAAACCTCCTTGGAGTGATCTTGAAGGGGTAATAACTTGGAGCGTTTAGCTTTACAGTAAGCTTACTAACATGCATTTCACGACTTTGCCTAGTGTGCATAAAACCATTTCTTTAGTGAGGCAGGTAAAATTATTTAAACTGGAGTATTTAACTCAAACGAAAATGTTGGTTTCAAAGTAGTCTTTCAGTGCTAGTCTCACATACATGGTCATCATGTCTATAACCTTTCTTACATGTTTATGTGATAGATCCAGCCATGTAATTTCTCTGAATTTGCAAAAATTATCATGCACATAAATGCTCGTAATTCATCTGTTACTCATTTTTTTATTTTAAAAGCTTGAAGCTTTTCTTCTCGTACTCCAGAGTCAGAGCTGGAACAAGAAAATTGGGGCTAGAGGGCCTGAATATGCTGCCATAATGTATTTATTTTATTTTATAAGAGTAGCACTAGATCACATGAATAGTTACAGAAGTTAACAGAAGTGCTGTTATTAGCTATCATTGTTAACTTAGTAATCTTTGGATCAGCATCATAACTTTATATTCTAAAATGCTGTTCTAAGGAACTTTTTCTGTACTACAGCCTGCTGCAATGTTTAAGGTTTTGCATAAAGACCCACCTATTCCTGAGAATTTGTCCCAAGAGGGAAAAGATTTTTTGCAACTCTGTTTCAAGAGGAATCCAACTGAGAGGCCAACTGCAAGTGAGTTGTTGGAGCATCCATTTATCCGGAATTCAACTCACTACAACAAACATGGCTCCATACGTGCGTTTGCGGGGATCAAAGTCCATGTAAGTCTGTCTCTTCCTGCACGGCACATTTGACACTACCCTGTATAAGGCAGAAAAGATCCCGAGATTGACGTACATATAACTTCACTGTTGTATGCAGGATAACAGATCCGGTTTCAGAGACAAACCATCCTCGAGGAGTGAAGCATATGTGAAAGGAAAGAATACTATTAGGTGAGTAGTCTCATGTAAATTTTTACCTTACTTAAAAACGCTTTGGTTATTCCATTTTTATTTGCTGGATCCTAATATACTTCCATTCTCTGTATTGCCAGTGATCCCAACAGTGTTAGGCCTTTCGAATCATCCGCTTTTCGACCAACACCACTAACAATCCAGGAAGTAACACCTAATTTCCCCCCTCAACCATTAAGTTATCCCTCCAACCATAGTTCTTTCGCCATCTCAACGAACCCCATTCATCCCTCCAATCATGGTTCTTTCGTCATCTCAACAAACCCCATGCATCCCTCCAATCATGGTTCTTTCTCCATCTCAACGAACCCCATGCATTTTTCGATGGCAAACACTCAGCCTAGTCCACTGCCAAGGCCCAACGGAAAGGAGGTTCTGTTCTGAACATGTGAGGTTCTGCGTGCAACATGTACTGCCACTTATGTCTGGGATCTTGTTCAGGTGCACAGCTCCTTTGCATAGTACCAAATGAAGATATGATCAACACATAGCAAAGAAAGAATATATGAAGATAAGGGAGGGAAATGAAACCTGGCTCAGCTCGGATTGTACTTTATATGGATCAGCTGGTGTAGTGGAAGGAACACTGCATTCCCTGAAGATTCCTTGTTGCGCCAACATCCATGTGGTGGAAAACATCAATATTTTGCAGCCGTCATCTTCACTTTTAAGAGTTGAGCAGCAGTTGCACTTGCACAATATGATTTCGCGCAGTTTGTTGGGGTTATTGTAAAACAGCGACGATTAGATGTTTGTCGGACTGTCAAGACTCAGAGTATGATGACAACTGAATGCTGCTGAATGAGGGAGAGATCCATGACAGCATGGGTGCTCTTTCTTTAAGGGAGATATTGCTGGCATTTATTGTGTAACATAGAATTAGGATTAGCTGTAGATAAAGCTGACAGTTCCTATTCTCTCCAACCAGTAGGAATCAGGTGTAGCTCTTGCCATGTAATAATCTTTTTGTTGTATCATTGATTATTTATTTTGGCCAAACATAACAGCATCCCAATGGGTTGTACAGAACAGGTTTTTGATCTGTTAGAAAGTTTGATTTGAGCCCCTGTAACATAGGCATATCGTAAGCATTATTCCCTCTAATTCTATACATTGGAGGTAAATTGCCATATCACATATTGCGGTATCATAGACCAAGCCAAGCCCTAACCATTGTTGAAATGTACAAGTGGATTGCCTATCCTTTTCCATCAGATCGGACTTTTGGTTGCGTTAGCTAGTGCATGAAACTCGACATGGTATAAAAGCCAAGACTCGAACTCGAGAAGGGAGTAGCTCAACACCAAAAAAGTATAAACTGAAAGATACAACACTTAACCTGCGCATGAGTATGTATTGTCTTGAACAGATGGTGAAACCAATTTTGCCAACACAGGAATAGAGTTGCAAGGTCTCTGTAATGAACTATCCAAAAATAGCCCACCATCCCTCTTCAGCATGGTAACATCTGGACCTTGCGCACCTGTAGCTTGTGAACAACGTTTAAACCAACTTATGTAAAACATAAAAACAAAATAAATAAACCATGATAGATGACGTAGTATCATTTCAGAAGGAGCTGCTAGAATTTCGATGTTTGCACAGGGTACAGCTGATACCAAAAGCCACAAAATACCAGAAGTGCAACTGACAAGTCCGCACGTTAGTTTTCTGGAACATACAAGACTTTCTTCCAGAAGAAATGGTACACGTAAAATTCTACACATATGCCTGGCTTGGAGAAGCCTAGTATCCTCTGGCAGAACTCTTTGGCCATGCTTTCAGTGATGGAGCGATGGAAAGTTATTGTCATTGTTTGTAACACTGTTGCCCAAGTGAATAATCGTTTCACAAGAGCAAAATCATGTTCAGTTCCTCTCAAATAAGTGATTTCTACCTCTTGAAGCACAAGTTCCTCGGTTTTCCAGTTTGGCGGTTGATCACAAATGCAACCTGATGCACACGCGGTTTCTGCCTGAAATGGGGGCACACATCAAGTTAGTAAGTATAACTGGTATAGCTTGATCACATAAACATGAGAGGAAACTGGAAGATGCATGACTGTCTTATTACTTTTTTTTTTGTCAAAGAGTGCTTATTACATTAAGAGAATAGTCATTAACAAAATTTACAAAAGAGCCACTTATCTTAAGGCCAACCTATAGAACAAAATATGCTTGTTCTGTGCAAAGTGAAAGTGTTAACAGGTACTTCCTCTGTTCCTAAATGTAAGCTTTTCTAGCAGTTCAATAGCTTACATTTAGGAACAGAGATAGTACATTACTATGAAATTTACTCAGACACTCCGGTACAGTGCCACCGACAACCCATATTTAAGAAGATTTAAGATTGGCCTTAGGCTTGGTTGGTTACCAATCGAACCTTTAGGAAAGCACATGTCATACGCATAATACTATTATCCCCTAAATCGTAAGTGTTTTATCAAAATTGAGCCTGCCGTGTACGGAATGACTAGGCTAATTTCCCGTCCACTGCCATATATTTCCAACAGATTGATAATATTCAAAAAGTGAAACCTATTGCCAAACCCAAGTAGAATGCTACATTATCAAACCGGAAGATCAAACTGCTAAAACCAGGAGATGCATGAGCCATATATTTGTCACATAGGATTATAAGATTAGGATCAAAGTACAAGTATCAAACCAACACCTAGAGTACTGCATCTATCAGATAAAGCCTCGGCGTGCCAAGAAATGCAATCCATGTTGTTTTAAGTGGCATCCCTGGTAACTCAAGCACTAGATAAAAAAATTAAGGACAGCTTTACCTCCAAGTCCAGAGGAGTATTAAATATTAGCATCAGCTTTCTTATACCAGTGCACATCCTGAGAACGTGGAATGAACTGGCTCCGAAGGAATGTCCGTTTGGAATAAGAAGCAGGGTCAAGAATTTAATGTCAGGGAGACTAGTCATGTCTTCCATCAAGTAATGAGGCTCACCTAAGTCCTGTAGGTTCATGCAAAATAAAAGATATACATGTTATATACCTTTGAAATAGGCACACACAAAATAAAAGATATACATGTTATATACCTTTGAAATAGGCACACACACACATCTCATTTTTCCAGAAAGCTATTTGCATAATTAACAAGTTCACTTTGGATTTGTTGTATAGGATCAGGGGCATAAGCCTAGCTATGAAGAAACTGCAATGCTTCATATCTCCTCAACCTAAGCAAGTTTTAGTATATAAATAAATTTATAGTCCGTGAGATGCTGCTAGTGCAGTAGCACTGGTGGACAGATTTTTATGTCATTTACTCAAAAAAAGGGAAAAAAAAGGCTAAACAAGCAACAATGTTGCATGGCTATTCTCAAATGCCACCATCATCTTGATGATCTACATGCCACACATACTGGACAACTATCCAAAATGGCACATTCTTTCTTGAACTCCACATCTCAAATGGCAAATTCCCTAAGTTGGAATATGTACCTCGATATCCTCGGACATATAGGCCAGCACTAGACTAAGAGTGTGGACGACCTCAAAGTGGCGCAAGAGCCTGACGCAGTCGCGATTGTGTGCATAGCCATCTGGTCCATATACAAGGAAAAAGGTGGTGCCCAGCAATTCTAGATGTGCCATCTTGCCAAACTGGACAGAGCTTGGATCATAAGCCTCCCTCCACTCGAGCAACTCCAGTTGAGGGGCTGTGATGTCGGCAACCGGTTGACTCGGAATTGAACCACTACTAAAGCAGAAGAACAGCATTAATTTTTTTAGTGCTGGTGCCACGATAGTCAGCTGTTGCAAGCCACACGACTTCTTCAGCTGTATTTCCAGGAGTGACTCCGAGTGGATGGCGAAATTGCCCAGTCCCTGGGCATTGCAGACGGTGAGTCTTCGCAGGGACGGACACCGCGAAGAGGAGGCGGCTTCACCGATCCCGCAAGGGCCATGTAGCTGGACGCCGTCCAGGGATAAATCGGTGAGCCGGGAGAATACGCCGGATGGCGGCAGGGCGAGGCTAAGAAACCCTAGGTCGAACGACATCGCGGTGGCTTTTTCGAAGCAGGGCAGCTCAAAGGCACCTTTTTCGTCCTCCCTCGCGTCGTTCCGCGGCGCCATGTCGACGAAGGTGAGGACGCCGGCGAGGCGGCGCGCGGCGATGGGGAGCCAGGCCGCCAGGGAGTCGGGGGAGGCGTGCGAAAGGAAGACGATGAGACTCCGGAGCGGCGGCGCTTCGTCGTCGGTCATCGCTTCGAGAGCGGCGAGGGCGCCGTGCACGCTGTTCGGGTTGGCGTCCCAGAAGAAGTGGAGGTCCGGGAGGAGGGCCCAGAGGTGGCGCCAGCGGCGGGAGAGGACGCTGGTACGGGCGGCGGCGGAGGTGGTGCCGAGATCGCGAAGGATGTGGAGAAGGACGTCGTCGGGTAGGGCACTGAGGCGGTCCTCGCTGCCACCGCCGCCGGCAGATAACTTGGCTCGCTTGGCGGCGGTCTCCGTCTCCCCCCGGATGTGCTCCATTTGGGAGCCGTGGCTGTTTTTCGATTCTACTCGGGGATCTACTCCGTAGAGCTTCAGCGCTTGTTAAGGCAAAAAAAAAAAAAAATTGTATCGGTGTTAAGGCCAATTTGGATCCGTTGGATCTTAGATTTTGGAAGGGCCCTACTAGCATGTTTTTTTTTCACGGTGTGACAAAGGCATGGAAAAAAATGGACACACGGAAAAAAGTGAACCCCTATTTGATCGCGGCAAAATGATTGAGAAAAAACCATCACACATATGTAACATGGAGACAAACGCTTGTAGCACTGCGAAAAATGGTTATGACATGAACACAACTTTTGCAATAGACAACTACAGCCATCGCAGCATATTGTCCGTGTGACTTGCAGCAATCAAAATAAGGTCCCATCACATGGGAGGAATATAATCCAACATTGGAAATTCTAGAACCACTAACCTTTATTTTGATGCATTGGCCTCAGCGGATCACCATGCCCTGGATCCATTCTGGTGGCATGAAATCAAGCTTCGCCATCAAGGTACCTATCAATGGCATGAGCTCCTCCTAGACTCACGGGACAACATTTTTCAAATTTAACGAACGGAGAGAGTATCGTTCAACTACTTTACTATCTTACATTAAAACATACAGCACAAAAAAAACTTACATCAGCACAAGTTGAACCATCACCTGTAATTTGACGACACGAACTGTGTCAAACCAAGCTACTCATACTTGATTTCAACCTCACAACAATAGATGAAAGATCCATACATTCCAGCACAAGATATGAAACGACTGAACTCAAAGTCCCAGATACCATCATAAGAGATAACAAAGTTTGTATACTTTTATTTGACAACAGTAACTTCATCAGTTCATAGCAGAGATTAAACTATTATACTGCGGCGGCACACCCCGTCCAACATATGCACCCAGAAACGTTCAACATCAGGGTATGTAGCCAATCCTAGTACTAGATTATTTAGCATCCATAGTTTCATACAGATTAAGGGGACAAATACAGACACACACTCCAAAGACAGTCTCAACAGCATTAACAAAATAAATCCATCACCGCTCTTGAGCATGCCAACATTAGGAACATGCAAAAACTGGAGACTGAAAAGAATTGGAAAGTCACTGCCTCAATCTTCTGGAACATACATAACCTTCCCGACGAACTTCCTGTGCACATAAAATTCCATATTTATTCCTGATCTGGAGAAGCTTCTAAACATCTGGCAGAGCCCCTTGGCCCTGCTTTCAGTAACCGAGTTATGAAAATTTATTGTCATCTTTCTTAGCGCTGTTGCCCAAGTGAATAACCGCTGCACAAAATCACCTTCACATTCAGTTCCTGACAGTGAACTGATTTCTACTTCTTCGAGGCGGTCCAGCACAAGTTCCTCGTTTTTCCACTGTGTTTGCTCGTCACAAATGCACCCCGATGGGCATGGAGTATGTACCTGAAGTGAGGAGCATATCAACTCGGTAAGACAAACTAATATGGTTTGATGAAAAAAAAGGAGACGAAACTACAAGTTATCAGACTGCCTGAGTACTTTGAGATATGCATCTACAGAATTTACAAAAAAATAACACTGGGAATTAGTTTGAAGACAGCCTCAAGCAGAAAATGCTTTTGTTCTGTGAAGTGGTGCAGCAAACATTATTATAGAGAGTTGCACCAAATTTTTGGAATGAAAATGTTGAATTTGACCTTTGGACTTCATTATCAATGGAACCCTCTTAAAAAATGCATGCCCTAAGCTTGGTCAAATTATCTCCCAGGTCTTAACTCTTAACTGTGTTATCACGATTGAGCTGTCAAGCAATAAGCGCTAAGCGGCACACATAGTGACATACTTAGAGGATGAAACCTACCACAAACACAAGTAGGACACCACTTTGTCAAACTTGAATAACAAAGCATTATCGCTAGCAGATATATGAACCAGATATTTTCCACGCGTGAAGTTTGGAGGCAAAGTATCGGTATCAAAACAAGTAACAAACACCTAGAATAAGGCAATTGGCAGTGGAGCTTAGGTTTCCACTAACTGCAATTGTGCATTACTTGATGTGACTTCCCTGGTAACTAAAGTATTAATCTAAACGGTTAAAAAAGAGAGTAACAAATTAAGGATAGCTTACCTCTACAAATTTGAGTGCCAACTTTCTTACACCAGTACACACTCTGAGAATGTGGAAAGAGCTGGCTCCAAAGGAATGTCCTTTTGACATCACAACCAGGCACAATAATGTAATGTCAGGGAGCCTTGTCATGTCTTCCGTCAAGTATCGGTTGTTACCTATGTCCTGTAGGTTCACAGGACGCCAGAAAAAATGGATTAAATGTAATGTCCAGGAGCCTTGTCATGTCTTCCGTCAAGGTTTGTAGGGAAATCACAAAAAACAGAGTAATATATATCACAGTTGAGAAGTTCACTGCCCTCTTGGATAACGAATATACTAAATGCAGCACTATGTATCTTTAGGAGTAAACTCGTAATTACCCAAAGTCAGGAAAAAAGCAATGCAATAAAAGATCGAGCTCGTGGTCAATACATCTATGTTTTAGAGATTTGAGCAAAGAAAAGTATAAAACAAGTGAGAATTTTGCATCGCTCTTCTAGTATATGAGTGTCCCAGTGACAGATTCCTCTCATCATCTACTGACTTGCTAGTGCCAAATTGCAATGATGACATAACTTCATATATAGGATTGAACTCACCGAGTTATAGAGAAGCGGAAGGGCCAGACAGTGCAAGACCTTGAAATGGCGCACCAGCCTCAGGCAATCGTGATTGGGTGTGAAGCCATCTGGTCCATATACAAGAAAAATGCCAGTGGCCAGCCGTCTTAGATGTGCCATCTCGCCAAGCTGGACGGAGCATGGATCATAAGCATCCCTCCACTCGAGTGATACCAGCTGCGGGGCTGAGATGCTGACAGCCGGTTGATTCGGATTCGGAAAATTCAAAAAGCAGAAGGCCACACTTAACTCTTTAAGGGCCGGTGCCACGACAGTGAGCTGCTGCAAGCCATCTAGATGCATAAGCTCCAATTCCAGGAGAGACTCCGAGCGGATGGTGAATCTGTCAATACCCGAGGCATCATGGATGGTGAGTCTTTGCAAGGACGGGGAGCACGGCGATGATAAAACGTCACCGAGCACACACGGAGCTTCTAGTCGGAAGTTATCCAGATGGAGATCAGTGAGCCGGGCGGCTATGCCAGAGGCCGGCACTGCGATGCGGAGAAACCCTAGCTGGAGCGAGAGCGAGGTGGCACTCTCGAAGCATGGCAGCTCGAAGGGGTCTCTGTCCCCGGCCTCATCCCTCAAAATGTCCGGCGACGCAATGTGGATGAAGGTCAGATCGCCGGAGAGGCGGCGGGCGGCGATGGGGATCCACGCCGTCACGAAGTCGGCATAGGCGTTCCTGGCGAGGACGCGGAGACAGTGGAGGGCGGGCGCCTCATGGGCGGCGAGGACGGCCCGTATGGTGTGTGGGTCGGTGTCGGGGGGAAAGTGGAGGCCCGGGAGGAAGGCCCAGAGGCGGCGCCAGCGGCTGGAGAGGACGCTGGTCCGAGCGGCGGCGGAGGCGTTGCCGAGTCTGAGAAGGATGTTGATGAGAATGTCGTCGGGTAGCGCGCTGAGGAGGTCCTCGCCGCCATCGGAGAGCTTGGCTCGCTTGGTGGCCGGCTCCTCGTCGGCGTGATCCATTGAGGAGGGGTTTGGCGCGTCTCACATCGAGCTCAGGCTCGCGAGTTGGGAAGGGGCGCGGGAGTTGAGGACGCCGTCGCCGGCTGCGTGGGGGAATGGGAAATGGGTAGGAGACGCCCGTCGAGTCGCAGATGCCGCGGCTGGGGAGAGGGGAGGGGGGTTTCCGTTTCAACATTCAGGTTCACGTGAACGGTGTGATGTTTATCCCAGGGGCCGTTTGGTTCAGTGTCCTAGTGGTTGATGTGTGTTTGGTTTGGAGGATGGGAGGAGATGAGGATAACCAGATTATAGAAATATATCCTCGCAATAGTGGTTGAGCTCATCCCACCAAAAGTGTTGGACGCCAACCACTTTTGGTTCGCTCATCTCCGAAGCGTTTTGCTCGTTCACCTCCCTGGTGACGAGGATTAAACTCATCAATGTTATGGATTTGGGTTTTGGAGAAGGAGGGAGCATTGGAGGCATCAATCGGCTAGCAAACAAGTACACATGGACGCAAGGTTTACCCAGGTTCAGGCCTCGTAGAGTCCCTATCCCTGCTTGTGTGCTCTTGGATTATCGAGAGAATCGAAACTTACAGGGGGTGCGCAGATGCAATCTGGCGAGGTTGTAAAAACTAGGGTTGTGATTGTCCTCCTCGCCGCCCCCTCCTAGCCTTTATATAGATAGGCTAGGTTTCAGATAGCAGGTCGAGTCGGTTACAAGTTAGGGTTCGCCCGTTTAAACTTTCTATCTTTAGGCTTTGCCTTGTGCCGCAAGCAGTCAGAGTCTCCGTAGGTCACCCGAATTCTGGATTGGGGCCTGGTAACGACGTGCGCTTCTGCCAGATCAGCCCGTATATACCAAAACTCGAGTACCTGTAAGGTATGTCCATGTCAGTAGCCCCCGAGTGTCTAATGGAATCGCAGATTCGAGTGGAGACTTTATGAAGTCTTTCGAGTGCGTGTCCGACATATTTTTGAGTGCTCTATTTTGTATCATAGGGATTATTGATATACGTGCCTGATTTATCCGATGTATCGGGATCAGTTAACTGCCTTAAGGAAAAACAACGCAATCTACTCAAACTCGAGTCCTCGGACTCGAATTCGGAAAAGTGCTGGTGTAATTTGACTCAGGTCACGGAGGTCTTACAGGAGTCGAATCCCAGTGTAAGTGTGAGCACTCGACGCATCCATCAAGGCTTATTCATCATACCTGCAGGTACGGATTTATTCTGGTAGAGCCCAGCAGATGCGTTGCCAGGCCTTATTCAGGTCTTATCTTCACGTTGTAAGCGCGACATCTGAATTTTATCATCGCGGAGATGATTCGGATGACCCAGGAGACGCAGTCTCTTTGTAGGGAAAACATGAGGCGGAGTTGTCATAATATTCGAGTGTGGATGTTATAAACACACAGTGTAATGTATAAGAAAAATCATAGGATGCGTGGCTAGCGCTTCCTGTGGGAGTAGCCCCCGAGTGCCTATTCGAGTTGTAGACTCGAGTGGGGACTATAAGTATTTTGCGACTGATGTCGTCTTTTTTTGCTTGTTTTTCAGTCGAATGTGCTTTCAGCGCTCCCTATGAGAGTAACCCGGAGTCCACAATCGAATCGTAGATTCGAGTGACGGGTTTTCATGATGCTTGATCTTCACAAGTTTTTTCAGGTGCGCGGCCAGCGTTCCTGTTAGGAGTAGCCCCCGAGTGATTGGTTGAGTCGATGACTCGAGTAAGGACTAAAGTAGTCAAAATGTTCTCCTGCTGGAGTTGATGACGTTAGTTCTGACGATGAGATGACCTCAGTTACCCGTGTGAGCGGCTTTGACGAGATGTGACGAGTGGTGGGTCCCACTTTCTGACTTGGAATTGACTAGGCGTGCGTAATCTTCAGTTTTAACTGTGTCTCCTCGATTCTCGCGCGTAATGGGCGGAGTGGCGCGACGGTTCGTGGGTTACCCTTGCCACACGTAGACATCGATGTGTGCCATGCGTTGGGTTAATTTTCTCCTGGCCGTTGGATTGCATCTGTTGTGAGGTTAAGTAGGGGTTCACCGTGCGGTAATTTCCCCACATCTTCTTCTCGCTCGCACACCTCCGCCATTGTTGTTCTTGCTGTTCCATTGCTCGCATCTCCTTTGCAGCACTGGACCAACTCCGCACCTTCCCCAGCTACTTCCTGCGCTCACACCGCTAGCGCAAGATGGCCAAGAAGAATGGAGGTTCCATCGCTGGATCTGCAGTTGTTGCTGTCGCATCCAAGAAGAAGGGCACCACCACTACAGGCACCAGCACCTCTGGAGCTGGGAAGAAGAAGGGCGCGGGGACCCGCGTCACCAACGGGTCATGGCGCCCATCCATCATCAAGCCGTCGGAGTTGTTCACCTAGCGCCAGGACAGGGCGCTCTCTGCCGCGGAGGATGACTCGCGCGTTCCTGGCAACGAGGTAATCCACAGTCCTCCTACAGGTTTTTGAGTGATGTTCCTTCGTTCATCATTCGCGGTCTTTCTCTCCCCCTGCATCCGTTTGTTAGGGGTCTCCTTTGCTTCTATGGGCTCTAGCTTCACCAGCTGACCCCAAATTCTATCCCCCACATCGCATGCTTCATCACTCTTTGCGAGTGCTGACTCGGAATCGAGCCACACTTCGGCCTCTTCAAGAATCTCTTTAATCTCAAATGTCAATCGGCGTTGGGTTCCGTAGTCTATGACATAGGAGGCTATGGGATCCACGTCGATTCCAACGTCACCTACTTTGCCATGAAGCTCGTGGCTTATGTCCAAGGATGGAGGGAGAAGTGGTTCTCCATCTGCAACCAGAAAGCTGATGGAGAGCATTTAGGACTCGCACCCTTCGATCCAGTGGTGCCCTACAAGCGGAGGAGGTCGTGGAAGAACGTTGTGATGCCTGCCGAAGTCGAAGAGGCAGAGGCCCTCTACCAGCGTGTCTGCAACCTCGAAAAGCGCATAGGCAAAGAAGTAGGCGGCGTGGAGCTCATTCGCACTTGGATGCGCCACCGTGTGCAGCCTCTTTAGGCCAGGGTACACCCGATGTTCCGCTGGACTAGTATTGGTGATGTCACCCATATCTCTATAGAGAGCATATCTTCCGGCGAGGTAGATAGGAGGTTTTGACTGCTGACTAAGTACACCACCAAGGAGGATCTCCCAGGTGACTCAGTCGTGCCTCCATTCTGCGCCAGCAATCCTCCGCCTAAGGTGGATTTCTCTTCAAAGTTTCTTGATTTTTCGATTGCCTGTTAGGAGTTATGCTTTTGTATATTGATGCTTTTCCTATTGTTAGGACTGGGCCATGGCCGCCAACTTGCCTCCTCGGCCTGAAGGAATTATTCCTCGCGAGGTGGATGAAGAGGACGAGTCGGGCTCCATCGTCCCTGTTGAGGAGGAGTAGGAAGCCCCCGAGTCAAGTGATCACGGGACTCGCAAGCGATCCCGTAGAAAGGGTTCGGATGCTTCCTCACCATCAACGCCGGAGGGTTCCCCTGCTGCTGCAGAGGAACCAATCCCCACCATACCTGTATGCGCCATGGCTCCTCCATCTTGGAAGAAGCTGAGGTTGTCGAAGGAGTCGTTGGGAGATTCCTTCGACCTCGACAAATTTGATGGGTAAGTTTTTATATTTGCGAGTTCGTCTTGTTTTCCTCGAAGTTTCTCTTCTGAAGTGGTACTGGACATGTTTGCAGTCAAACGGCGTCATTGTCCTCCGACGACTTCCAGTTTGTTAAAGAATCCGGAGTCGCAGACTCCAAGAACAAGGAGGTGGTAGTACGGTCTCATTCTCCTTCAGTGGCGGCCCACTCCGGTGCCAAGTCTTCAAGTTCCCCCCACACTGGGGGATACCAGATGGTTGCACGGACGCCCACTTGATAGGAACCTTCGGAGTCCCTGGAGGAGCATGTAAGTGTCTTTTGCTGATGGTAGTCGAATTTTGATTGACGTTCACACTTAACTCATTTTTGCCAACGCTGAAACTTCTTTTCTTTTGGTGTAGCCTATTTTGAAGAATTTTGCTCGCCTCAGCGAATAGATTATGTCTTTGGGTCGACAGCATGCCATGCTGGACAACCGCCATCGTGCAGTCGAAGGTTTCTGTTTAAACTTGTTTCTTCGCTCTGTTTGTGTAGAGGTTTGTAAACTCAGGTATTGTCGTGCTCTACCCTTTTGGAGGTGAGCATAATGAACTTCTCCGTCACGTTACTTCCCTCGAGAAGGGACTTGCCGCAGCAGACAAGAAACGCACTAAGGCAGTCGCGACTCTGGAGGAGTCGCAAAAGCGCGAGGAAGGTCTGCGTGCTTCCACCGCTGAGAGGGAGAAGTTGTTCGCATAACATCTTTTCTCCCTCGCAAAAGCGCTCTCCGGTATTATGATGCTTCTCTTGTATTTTCCCCTGTTTTCGTATTCATGTTGTTGTGCTGATGCGTGTGTTTTTCAGATGCTGCTGGCGTGAGCTTCGACGCCTAGGCCTTGATCCACACGGATGCCTTGGCTGGCGCCGTGGCTGCTGTCGAAGACCGCAGCGCCTCCCTCCAGGACACGCTTGGGAAAGCCAACGGCGTGCTGAGCCGTCTCCGAGAGGATATGGTTCCCAAGGCCGGCTTAATCGACAACCTTGATGGCCTGGTGGAATCCTTCACTGAAGGCATCCCAATGGACTTCAAGAACTCGTAGCGGTCTGGCGGCACCACCATGGCACTCGCGATGGCGCAAGCCCATGGCATGGAGCTGGACCCCAGCGCGATCTCTGAGGTGATGCCTGTCGACGCGGATGGATAGCAGGTAGTATTTGCTCCGTTCGCCGGTAGTTGCAGTAAGTATGGGCATCAGCTCATTGATACAGTCGCAAAATACTCTGCGGAGCTGCGGTGAGCGAAGGCGGCGAAGGCTGCGGCGTCTGGGGCTACCACTGGAAAGTCTATGGTGTCAAAGACTGCCACGGATTCGAGGAAGCCCCCGAAGTCGAAGTCAAAGAAGCAAATCATGCCTTAGCTGCTATTTGTAATAGTTTAGCTTTCCTTTTGCTGAACCATGTTTTGTGGGGGTACCCCTGTTGATACTTTTGCCGAGTTTGAATGCACTCCGCCCTTTTTATCAATGTATGATTGGTATCATTTGCCTCTTGCTTGGCTGTAATAGGGTCCTTCGAGTGGTCCTCCTGACTCTCCTCCTACTGATGAAACTGCGGCGTGACCGCGTTCAAAGGTGGAGGATCTGTCGCTGCTTTCGCGACTGCGCGACCGTATAAAACAATTGGAGCGGGAGTTGCCCACTGTCTGCAGTAACGCGGACGTGTGGAAGTTGAAGGCTGAGAAGGCCACCGCTCGTGAGAAGTATCTCCTAGATGAGGTTGCGTAGTTGAACGAGCAATTTAAATGTTAGCTCTCTATCCTCTTATCCTTTTCTTTAGCCATTCGTGGTGTTGCCCTATCTTATGCTTTGGTCTTGCTTTTGTAGTTGTTAGCACTCGTCACCCGCGGGATGAGAGGGACCGGGTTGCCATTCGAATGAATGACTTAACCCAGGAGCAACTGCAGGCTAGTGGGTACTTCTGGGTGGACCATGATCGTGCAGTTGTGTTGGCGGCGTTGCAGGATCGTGCATCGCGAGTGCTCCAGTGTTTGAAGAAGGCGTAGTCATGCCTGAAGTATATTTATCAGACGATGTTTTCGCTGGATGTTGTGCCCTCAAGCATGTTGGCTCTTCTGGAGAAGTTCCATGATATCAGCGTGGTCCGCGAGTGCGTACGCCAACAGCTGGTCGCGGGTGCCAAAGCTGCCTTGTCGCTTGTTTGACTGCACCGGACAGATGTGGATGTCGCGGCTGTTGCCGCTGGACCACCGCCGCCACTAGAAGGGATGACTTGGAATATGGTGCCACACTATCAGGCGGTTGACCGGCCAGCTGAGGATATTGTCGACTTCTTCGAAGAGCAAACAAATGTGCTCCTTTTGCAGCAGTAGTGTAAGATAGGCATGCACATAGATGTATAAGTGTTGTAAAATTCATACAAATATGCCGGGTGTGCTTGATACCCGTTAATATAGAGAGTTTGCTAGCTGGTATGTGTTTTTTCGAGTGTGTTGTACTCTGTAGTTCCTTTTTGTTAGCCTGATGTGTATTTATCTCAGCACCTTGCCAACCTATCAGGTGATTTGCAGCTGGGTTGGTGTTATCAAGGGTTCGATTGGTAGTGTGTAAGCTACTCAGGAGACTACGTTTGTTCGTAGAAAAAAAGTGTAAAGGGTGGCGCAGCCCTCGAGTGATATAATTGCAAGTAAAATAGAGAGAACACAAGGTTTAGGGCACTTAGCTTTATTTATTCATAGAATATCACGAGGTACAATGTGTGGCTAACTAGCCTGGCTGAATAGCCTTATTTGTAAAGTAAAACATCTAAGGGTAGAAACAGCGCAGTTGCGCGATGTTCCAGGGATTGGAGTATGTGACTCTGCTCTCTAAGTCTTTGAGGCGATGGGCGCCACCTGGGATTACTTCAGTAATCACATCAGGTCCTTCCCAAGCGGACTCGAGTTTGAGGTGCCCTTACTACTTCAATCGTAGGACCAGGTCTTCCTTCGATGAAGGATCTGGGGCGTAGCCGTCTATTGTGGTAGTTGCGGAGGTTCTGTTGCTAGATCGTGGATCTCTCCGCTGCAATCTCGCGTGCCTCATCGAGGAGGTCGACAGAGTCTTCGAGTGCGAGAGTTGATTCTGTCTCGCTGTATGCTACCACCCACGGGGCTTTGTAGCGCACTTCTGCGGGTAGCACCGCTTCGGTGTCGTGTACCATGAAGAACGGAGTGTAGCCTGTGGTGCTGTTTGGAGTTGTGCGTAGGCTCCATAGTACTGATTGCAGTTCATTGGTCCAGCACCTTGCAGCTCTTTCGAGTGGTCGAAGGAGCCTTTTCTTGATTCTGCTGCAAACGAGGTTGTTGGCCTTTTCGACTTGACCGTTGGTCTGAGGGTGTGCCACAGAGGCGTAGCTGATGTTGATCCCTAGTTTGTTGCAAAAATCCTGGAATTCCTTCGAGGTGAAGTTTGTTCCGTTGTCCGTGATGATGCTGTGTGGCACCCCAAATCTGAAGAGATGGACTCGAATAATTTGACGGTGCTAGCTCCTAATTGGTTTGTCACCGGCATGGACTCAATCCACTTGGTGAACTTGTCGACTGTGACGAGGAGGTAGACGTATCCTCCAGGTGAGGACTTCTGGAGCTTGCCGACCATGTCGAGTCCCCATTGCACAAAGGTCCGGGATGTAACTACCTCGGTGAATTACGCTCCTAGTTACCAGCCTGGATGAGCAGAAATGGTTAAAATAGTACGGTGGGGCCCAAATGCCACTCACAGGTAGACCTTTCGGCCGTCCTAACCATTTCCAATCATCGGGACAAGAACGGGCGGCGTAATCGGCAGGCGAAGGGATCAACTACATACACAAATGAGTATGTATGCAAGACACCATACAACAGTACATCAGAGCCATTCCATCTAAAAAGAAAGGAAATATAGCAACGCCATACGGCAAGATCCAAATATCCTAGATAGATATAATAGTTTAGGATATCTCCTCATACATCAAACATCAGAGTATCAAGCGGAAGCGGAAAACAAGATCTGAGTACGGATAAGAAGCAAATCGGCATAAGATGCCCCATAAATAAACACATCCCGCCCACAGATCTCACGGATCCCCGTTCCCGGAATCTCTACACCGAATGATCGTTGCCCACATCGTCCGTCTCCTCCACCCAGTATCCATCTTGTGAGTGTACCTGTTCATCTGAACCAATAATTTATCGTGTGAGACCCTAGGGGTACTCAGCAAGTCTTTATGCCTCTAAAGGGGACACAACCTGGGGTGACGTAATTGCAGCAAAAGATAAACCCTAACAATTCTATAGATACTCGCTAACCATCCGTCTAACCATAGATAGACGGATGTCCGTGAATTAATAACAACAGATATAACGGTAATATTAACAGATCCATCCTCCTCCTCGCTTACCGACGAGGAAGCGGACGAACAACCCCCCATCCGTTGGCAGTTTTATTATCTATTCCATGAGTGTTGCACTATTTACTAGTCAGGTACTTAGTCAAATTAAAAGCGGTACTTTAGTTATGCTTGTCTATGATCGAGAAACTGTGCTCCAAGTCGTCCATAACCGCGGACACGGCTTTCAGAAAGTTTTACCCTACAGGGGTGCACAAATAGCAACACACACTCGATCAACCTCGGAAAAACCAAATCAAAACCCAACGAGGCAGTCACGACAAAGCGATCACAGGATTCAGAAATATTTCAGGGGGCCACCCCATTAAGCTACCCGCGACGAAGTTGGCCGACTCCGAGACGGACTCAAGGTTTGCGCCAATGGCTGTAAACGACTGGGAACCCGAAAGTGTGACTGGGCTTGTCGATACCGCGAAAACACTCCGCTTTCCTAAATAGTACAATGTGCAGTACCTCGCACAATTTAAATAAAGCAGTAAAGCATGGCATAAGTACAGGATAGTAAATAAAACCTCAAACTAGTTTGTGGCCCCAAGAAATAAGAATGAATCAAGCTCTGGCTCAGGGGGGTTCATAAGCCTCCCGGATGTGGATAGCGCGAATATTCAAGGAACAGGAATCAAGTACTTGGGGTCCTACGGGACACAAGTGAGCCTGAAAAACCAAATAGCAAATATGGCTCACCGGTGCCACTTTCATTAGTTATCCCATTACTACTCAGGTTAAGTTGTTTAGGTACCTCGTTATCCATCCGACACTCACATACCCTATACATGCTATGCTACGACTCGCATGGCTCAAACAACTCCTGTAGTAATGGCTCATGGGATGGAGGAACAAGCTTCGGTGGGGTTTAAAAATAAAGGCTATGCAATACTTGGGATTCAATTTAATGCAATCGCGACTCAATGATGCAAGAATAAGATAGAGGCAATAGGTACTATATGTATGCAAGCATGTGGTAGTGCTTGCCTGGCAGCTCAGTTGAAGCGAGAGAAGGATCTGGGTAGTGCTCCTGGGTCTCTTGATATATCCCCTGCTCAGCGTCTATTCGAAGAAGAACCAAACAAACAAGGGCCAACATAAATAAAGTGTGCAAGCATATGAATTAAATGCGACAAGCAAACAATCATGCCATGATGAATGATGCACAATTTGCATGGCAATAAAGTAGCATGGCATGGGTGAGGTGTGGAATACAAGATTAAATCATTTTATTAAGTTTTAACCACATTTTAACTTCATATTAGTTGATGTATACTTTATATTTATATGATGCATGCTGCAAAACAAAACATGGAATGCATAAACAGAAAGGTCTCACCGAGCTAATCATTTTAGACATATTATTTGTTAAATTTAGAGTTATAAAACAAAAGTTATTAATTAATTAAGGAAAAAGGGCATTTTATTATAATTTAAATCAACTTGAAATTAAGGTGTCCAAAATATATTTTGAATGGCATATTTGAATTCCTCACATTTTTCTGATTTGAAAACATATATTATTTGTGTTATTTGGATTTGTATTTTAAAAGTTATTAAAAACAGATTTGAAATTTGAATTTGAAATAATTTGAAAAAGATTTGAATTAAAACAGAAACAGAAAACATTTTATTACTCAGCTTGTCCTAGCCTTAGACACTGACGGGTGGGTCAAACGGAGTGGGGCCACACGCGCAGAAAAGCTTTACTCACCGCGGCTGCTGCCAGCCACTGAGTATGACAGGTGGGGCCTGGGGCTTTGCTGACCCACACGCCAGCGGCGAGCGGAACAGAGACTGACATGTAGGGCCGAGGCTGGAGCGCGGGTTACGGACGGGAAAGGCCGGGGGTTTTTCTGCAAAAGCGCTGGCGCGGCTGACTGGTGGGGTCTGCGGACCGCGGGTTTAGCCGAAAGAGCTGCAGGGGGTTAAGTGCAAAAAGGGGTCGCCGCACTGTGGATCTTCTCCGCGGACAGATCGGTGCTCGCAGGGCGCGGGGCGCGGCGCGCGGGATCGAACTCCGGACCTGGCGTGCGCGCGCGTAGGCGGCTACCGCTGCGGTGGGCTGGCGTTGTTGTCAGGGAGATGGGCGAGGCCTAGATAGGGCGCTATGCGGAGCGCGAGCGTGCAGGCGCCCGTGCACTCCGACGCGCGGAGGCCGTTCGACGCAAAGTCCGGCGAGGCTAGGGGGTTACAGAGAGGCGGACCATGTCCAGGAGAGAGAAGAGCTCACCGCGGGGCTGTCGGTGGCGTCGGATCGGGCAGGGGAGCGGTCGATCGGCAACGAGGCAGACGATCTGGAGCTAGGGTTTCTCGTCGGCCACGCGGGGATCTAGCGCTCCTGGGGCTCCTCCTTCACGTCCGCGGGTACAGGGGCGGTGCAGGTGGTCGTCTCGGTCTTCCCCAACGTCCAGACTCCTCGCCCTTCTGCTGCTACGGTGTGGTAGGGTGATGCCGACGGTGGCCGGCGTTGGGGGTAGCTGGCGGCGGTGGAGAAGAAGGGAGGAGACCAGGGCGCCTCAGCCAGATCTGGAGAGGCAGAGGAGAGCCGGGAGTGGTGGTAGATAGCAGAGAGGAGAGGGAGATGCCGTGGGGAGGTGGGGTAGATGGAAAAGGTGGCTCGGCCACCTTTCCCTCCTCCTTCACGTGCTCGAGCTGGGGGCCAGGGCAGGCACGGGCAGGTGATCGGGGACGTCTAGGTGGGGCAGGATGAGGCCAGGAGGTAGGCTCGGTGTGGTGGGGCCCTTAAGGCAGAGAGAGAAAAGAGAGAGGGAAGGAGAGAGGGAGCTCGGGTTGGAGCTAGGGTTGGGGTAGATAGGTGGCTCGGGCTAGGGTTTGGAACCAGGTGGGGCCGGCTAGGTGGCCAGGGGAGTAGGTAGCTAGGTGGGGCCTGCATGGTAGGGAGAGGGGCATCTCGGCATGGGTGAAGGAGAGGGTAAGAAGAGAGGGTGATGGTTGTATTTAGGGTTAGATGAGGGATAGGTTTTAGGGTTTTAGCTAGGTTAAAGAGAGGAGAGGTGAGAAGAGGGGGCATAGGGTTTGAATGCTTGCATTCATCCAGCTAGATCATGCCAGACTAGGTGGAATAGGTGTAGGGTTTGGGTTTAAGAGAGAAGGTTCAAGATTGAGGCCTAGGGAAGAGGTGGTGAGGATTAGAGAGAGAGAGATGAGGTGGAGATGTTTGCCTTTGACAATATCAAGCAAGAACATGCCAAGCTCAAACAAGATTTAGACAAGAACAAGAGAGGGTAAGAAAAAGGTGGTGATGTGGTTTGAGCAAGATCAACTAGATCAAGCCCAAAAGGAGGGAGAGAGAGAGAGATGAGATGGTTCTCCCCAAAAATCCAAAAACAAGCAAAGGAGGACAAAGTTGGAGATGGTTGCATGGCCCATGCAGAATATTTAATGCCATGTCTTAAACTTGTGAAACAAATTAATAAACATGGCATTATTCTTATGCATTTCCAAAAGTGGAAAGAAGCCAAGCAAAAACAATTTAAAAGAGAGTTCCAAGTGGAGTAGATGGAGATGATCACATTTGATTATTATTGGGACTTGCTAGTGTGTATATTCCACTAGATGCCTACTAGTCCCAAAAATATTCCCACATGAGCACAAATCCATAATAATCCATATGGAAGCTAGGAAAAAGGGTTCCACTCACAAGGCATGCAAAGGTGGCCATGTGGCTCTCATATATCAATAATGTGAAAACAACATGATGCTAAGATGAGAGCATGTGGAAGAATAGAATTGGATCCATCCCAACCCACATGAGCTAGAGGTAAAACCCAAATAAAGTGCAAAGCTCACATTTAGTTGGATGGTGGAATTATAAGGTGGTGACAGAGAAAGGTGATGGAGTTGAATAAAAGATATGCCCCCAACTCAACTTGGGCATTAAACAATATATCAAGAACCAAATACAATATCAAGAGGCAAATACAATTTACAATGCATATGAGAGAAGAACCAAAACAAAAAGGGTTTTATATGATGCTCAAATGCAAGGTGGCATGATGACATGAGCATGATAAAGTTATGATGCAACAATTATATATTTGAAGTAGCCATTATATTACTAGACCAAGTAGCATTACAATTGTTAGACAATTGGGATGCTACAACTCTCCCCCACTAAACAAGAATCTCGCCCCGAGATTCCTAGGAAAAAGAAAACAACACAAGGAGAGGCGGGTGTTCGAACGAAGGGGACCCTCACGTTCCCAATTTGATGAACCATGGAATGGTGCGACCACTACACCTTGAAAAACTTGCTAGACTTGTTGCGAGTCTTGCGTTTTGCTTGAGACACAAAGGGTTAGAAGAATTGAAGGGTTGTCGTGAGACAAGAAGGATAGGATGGACATAGCTCCGGTTTTCTCAAGAAACATGATAAAAGAATAGAACCACTTGTGAAAGAAAAGGAAAAGATGATGTATCATGGATAAAGAAAGACACACCGTTAAGATTAAAGATTTACTGATACGAGAGAGGATGAATCTTTATCTCGCCGGAAGAAAAAGCGCTAGATTGGAGAGGTTTTGAACCACTATGACAATAGCATCGTATCTTCTCTCAGATTTGAGAAATGAAGTACGGAAACAATATTGCCTTCAAACAATAGAGTCCCTTGATATGAACAGAAAGATTTAGTTAGACATCGTCGGACTAGATTCTTCTTGCGCCGGTAAGAACCAAAGGATCACACAATTGAGGTGCGCGAATATAACTTCCAAAGACGGATGTGAAACTAGATCATGGTGGAATCCCACGAAGCAAAGAATATGGAGGATCTGGAGTTTATCGTAGAGATACTTATTGCTTTCTTTAGCCTTGAGGCTAACGCAATAGATTTGCGGCTGATGGCATCAACTATAATTGGCTTTACCACAGAAAAGAATTGATGGATCAAAGAGAGATAGTTTCCTTTCATCTTGTTTGGGGATGTCAAGCACCGGTAGAAAGACGAGGATAGAAAAGAGTTTGCGTTTGTTTCCACCAGATAATTGAGGATTTTGCTCCGTGTAGAAAGGGTGAGATCACCAACAAGAGATTATTGATTACTTTCTTCGAGAGAGCACTCCGGAAAAACAAAGATGGAAGTAAAAGTATCAAGGGATAAAGGCCACTTCTAACTTCCGTGGAATGAGTGAAATCACATTAATTCACCAATTCAATGTACAAGAGCGAATGATAAGAGTAGTGGTATGGTAGCTACTCCATCCCGCACTCAAAGCATTACTCCGCACATGAATAAGAAAACCATGCAACCCAACTACCGAAACAGACTGAAGGTATTGATAAGAAGAGTTCATGGAACTCCGTTAGAAAACAAGGATAGATGCAAACGATTCGCCGGATTCATAGATAGATAAAGATGATGATGTTGTCGTCATGTCTGAAGTAACCAGCCACCGGAAAGATATGAAGGAAGCTTACGGAGAAGAACTGCAAGATTCAACAGCTACAGAAAAGATAGCACCAACTAGAACAGAAGGATTACAAAAGATCTGAAAAGTCTTCATGGCCTCCGGTGGATTGAGCATAGACGATAGAGCGAGAGGGTTTCAAGAGATTACTTGATGAGACTGAGGTGAAGGAACTCCCTGTTGTTCTTGAAAAGATTGAGAGAGGTTTAGCAGTTTTGAGGAAACTACGGTGGAACGACGATGATAACTTGTCAACAAGGAAGACTCCGGGTTTAATTGATGATGGCGGATGGAATTAACAATGGACTTGCTAATTCCAGAATTGAAGCAATGTATTTAGCAGAAGGACGTGGTCGAGATAGGTGACTTCAAGAAGCCAGAATTCACGCTTTGAGAACTTTGCACACAGGCAGTGTTCTCGAAGCTTGAGAGAAAGAGACATAGATGATCTTCCATGTTCTTCCATTGATAACGAATAGGCAAGCATATTATCAACATATACCCCCATGGATTAACAGGATATTCCCAGAATATCAAGTTCAAGAGGCGGGAGAAACAAACAAATGCTCGAAACACTTTCTGAGCTCAACGCTCTTAGAAAGATCAATATTAAGAGCACGGGTTCGTGTTGAAGAAGATGCACTGGAAGAATAGATTATCTGGTCCTTCGGAAGGAAAAGAGATGTCACCTGGTTCACATTGTCGATTGGATCACCGGTTACAAAGATAAAGAGATCTTGGATAAAGAAATGATGATAGCTCATACCTCAAGCAAAGCTACCAGAGACGAAAAGATGCAATTCCCTCATCCCAAAGAGAATTTTGCAGATATGGAGTTCAAAAAGATGTGCAGCATGATGGACAGATGATAGATCGCCGTAGTGCCTTGAGAAACTCCGGATTGCCCCAGATGCTTGAATATGCATAGATATGATCACGGTGTACTCAAAATCACAGGAGATAACCGTCACCATTGGAGGATATTGTTGATAGCATTTACCATACTCCACTCATGATAAGTGTCATATAGCTATGTCGAGAACCAAATTACAATCACCAGCATCGGATCGACACCTGTTATGTAATTATCCCAAGAGAATTTGAAGATGAAGTAAAACCTCAGGATTAAGCGTCGGTGACAAAAGAATGAGTTAGCATGGACATGCTGATAAAAGGGAGATAGATAATGTTTCACACATGACTGGAAAGGAGTGTGGAAACACAGATGTATCAAAGAAAAAATTTCCGCATTTTCGGCATTAAAATACCAATAGATGCGCAAAAACACTTATCAGGTAGAGATTAGCAACAGATGCTTACACAGAATGTGGAGTTGCTAGAAGGAAGGACACCCTTAAGAAGATGGCACCGGTTAACAAGGAGTCAGATAGATCGCGCCGGTTTTCAAAAGCCTGTCGGTATGGAATGTACCAACAGTTGATAACCAAAGGCAGATTGAGATAACAAATTGGATGCAACAGATAGACAAGGAATTACACACACACACACACTTTCTATGGTACCACGGAAACCCAGAACACGTGAATCCTAGTTTGAATTTTAAGAAGAGGATTGAAAACGTTACACTTCCTTACCAGAAAAAGGGTGGTGGGTGGGTAAGAAGAAAAGTGGAAGCAGTCCTACTCTCACGTTTTGTTTTTCCCTAGTATACATAACTACCAAAAATATTTGCTAAACTGACAACGACCATTTGGCTGAGACCCTGAAGGGCGGGATGGCTCTGATACCAATTGTAACTATCTCGGTGAATTACGCTCCTAGTTACCAGCCTGGATGAGCGGAAATGGTTAAAATAGTACGGTGGGGCCCAAATGCCACTCACAGTTAGACCTTTCGGCCGTCCTAACCATTTCCAATCATCGGGACAAGAACGGGCGGCGTAATCGGCAGGCGAAGGGATCAACTACATACACAAATGAGTATGTATGCAAGCCACCATACAACAGTACATCAGAGCCATTCCATCTAAAAAGAAAGGAAATATAGCAACGCCATACGGCAAGATCCAAATATCCTAGATAGATATAATAGTTTAGGATATCTCCTCATACATCAAACATCAGAGTATCAAGCGAAAGCGGAAAACAAGATCCGAGTACGGATAAGAAGCAAATCGGCATAAGATGCCCCATAAATAAACACATCCCGCCCACAGATCTCACGGATCCCCGTTCCCGGAATCTCTACACCGAATGATCGTTGCCCACATCGTCCGTCTCCTCCACCCAGTATCCATCTTGTGAGTGTACCTGTTCATCTGAACCAATAATTTATCGTGTGAGACCCTAGGGGTACTCAGCAAGTCTTTGTGCCTCTAAAGGGGACACAACCTGGGGTGACGCAATTGCAGCAAAAGATAAACCCTAACAATTCTATAGATACTCGCTAAACATCCGTCTAACCATAGATAGACGGATGTCCGTGAATTAATAACAACAGATATAACGGTAATATTAACAGATCCATCCTCCTCCTCGCTTACCGACGAGGAAGCAGACGAACAACCCCCCCATCCGTTGGCAGTTTTATTATCCATTCCATGAGTGTTGCACTATTTACTAGTCAGGTACTTAGTCAAATTAAAAGCGGTACTTTAGTTATGCTTGTCTATGATCGAGAAACTGTGCTCCAAGTCGTCCATAACCGTGGACACGGCTTTCAGAAAGTTTTACCCTGCAGGGGTGCACAAATAGCAACACACACTCGATCAACCTCGGAAAAACCAAATCAAAACCCAACGAGGCAGTCACGACAAAGCGATCACAGGATTCAGAAATATTTCAGGGGGCCACCCCATTAAGCTATCCGCGACGAAGTTGGCCGACTCCGAGACGGACTCAAGGTTTGCGCCAATGGCTGTAAATGACTGGGAACCCGAAAGTGTGACTGGGCTTGTCGATACCGCAAAAACACTCCGCTTTCCTAAATAGTACAATGTGCAGTACCTCGCACAATTTAAATAAAGCAGTAAAGCATGGCATAAGTACAGGATAGTAAATAAAACCTCAAACTAGTTTGTGGCCCCAAGAAATAAGAATGAATCAAGCTCTGGCTCAGGGGGGTTCATAAGCCTCCCAGATGTGGATAGCGCGAATATTCAAGGAACAGGAATCAAGTACTCGGGGTCCTACGGGACACAAGTGAGCCTGAAAAACCAAATAGCAAATATGGCTCACCGGTGCCACTTTCATTAGTTATCCCATTACTACTCAGGTTAAGTTGTTTAGGTACCTCGTTATCCATCCGACACTCACATACCCTATACATGCTGTGCTACGACTCGCATGGCTCAAACAACTCCTGTAGTAATGGCTCATGGGATGGAGGAACAAGCTTCGGTGGGGTTTAAAAGTAAAGGCTATGCAATACTTGGGATTCAATTTAATGCAATCGCGACTCAATGATGCAAGAATAAGATAGAGGCAATAGGTACTATATGTATGCAAGCATGTGGTAGTGCTTGCCTGGCAGCTCAGTTGAAGCGAGAGGAGGATCTGGGTAGTGCTCCTGGGTCTCTTGATATATTCCCTGCTCAGCGTCTATTCGAAGAAGAACCAAACAAACAAGGGCCAACATAAATAAAGTGCGCAAACATATGAATTAAATGCGACAAGCAAACAATCATGCCATGATGAATGATGCACAATTTGCATGGCAATAAAGTAGCATGGCATGGGTGAGGTGTGGAATACAAGATTAAATCATTTTATTGAGTTTTAACCACATTTTAACTTCATATTAGTTGCTGTATACTTTATATTTATATGATGCATGCTGCAAAACAAAACATGGAATGCATAAACAGAAAGGTCTCGCCGAGCTAATCATTTTAGACATATTATTTGTTAAATTTGGAGTTATAAAACAAAAGTTATTAATTAATTAAGGAAAAAGGGCATTTTATTGTAATTTAAATCGACTTGAAATTAAGGTGTCCAAAATATATTTTGAATGGCATATTTGAATTCCTCACATTTTTCTGATTTGAAAACATATATTATTTGTGTTATTTGGATTTGTATTTTAAAAGTTATTAAAAACAGATTTGAAATTTGAATTTGAAATAATTTGAAAAAGATTTGAATTAAAACAGAAACAGAAAACATTTTATTACTCAGCTTGTCCTAGCCTTAGACACTGACGGGTGGGGTCAAACGGAGTGGGGCCACACGCGCAGAAAAGCTTTACTCACCGCGGCTGCTGCCAGCCACTGAGTATGACAGGTGGGGCCTGGGGCTTTGCTGACCCACACGCCAGTGGCGAGCGGAACAGAGACTGACATGTAGGGCCGAGGCTGGAGCGCGGGTTACGGACGGGAAAGGCCGGGGGTTTTTCTGCAAAAGCGCTGGCGCGGCTGACTGGTGGGGTCTGCGGACCGCGGGTTTAGCCGAAAGAGCTACAGGGGGTTAAGTGCAAAAAGGGGTCGCCGCACTGTGGATCTTCTCCGCGGACAGATCGGTGCTCGCAGGGCACGGGGCACGGCGCGCGGGATCGAACTCCGGACCTGGCGTGCGCGCGCGTAGGCGGCTACCGCTGCGGTGGGCTGGCGTTGTTGTCAGGGAGATGGGCGAGGCCTAGATAGGGCGCTACGCAGAGCGCGAGCGTGCAGACGCCCGTGCACTCCGACGCGCGGAGGCCGTTCGACGCAAAGTCCGGCGAGGCTAGGGGGTTACAGAGAGGCGGACCATGTCCAGGAGAGAGAAGAGCTCACCGCGGGGCTGTCGGTGGCGTCGGATCGGGCAGGGGAGCGGTCGATCGGCGACGAGGCAGACGATCTGGAGCTAGGGTTTCTCGTCGGCCACACGGGGATCCAGCGCTCCTGGGGCTCCTCCTTCACGTCCGCGGGTACAGGGGCGGTGCAGGTGGTCGTCTCGCTCTTCCCCAACGTCCAGACTCCTCGCCCTTCTGCTGCTACGGTGTGGTAGGGTGATGCCGACGGTGGCCGGCGTTGGGGGTAGCTGGCGGCGGTGGAGAAGAAGGGAGGAGGCCAGGGCGCCTCGGCCAGATCTGGAGAGGCAGAGGAGAGCCGGGAGTGGTGGTAGATAGCAGAGAGGAGAGGGAGATGCCGTGGGGAGGTGGGGTAGATGGAAAAGGTGGCTCGGCCACCTTTCCCTCCTCCTTCACGTGCTCGAGATGGGGGCCAGGGCAGGCACGGGCAGGTGATCGGGGACATCCAGGTGGGGCAGGATGAGGCCAGGAGGTAGGCTCGGTGTGGTGGGGCCCTTAAGGCAGAGAGAGAAAAGAGAGAGGGAAGGAGAGAGGGAGCTCGGGTTGGAGCTAGGGTTGGGGTAGATAGGTGGCTCGGGCTAGGGTTTGGAACCAGGTGGGGCCGGCTAGGTGGCCAGGGGAGTAGGTAGCTAGGTGGGGCCTGCATGGTAGGGAGAGGGGCATCTCGGCATGGGTGAAGGAGAGGGTAAGAAGAGAGGGTGATGGTTGTATTTAGGGTTAGATGAGGGATAGGTTTTAGGGTTTTAGCTAGGTTAAAGAGAGGAGAGGTGAGAAGAGGGGGCATAGGGTTTGAATGCTTGCATTCATCCAGCTAGATCATGCCAGACTAGGTGGAATAGGTGTAGGGTTTGGGTTTAAGAGAGAAGGTTCAAGATTGAGGCCTAGGGAAGAGGTGGTGAGGATTAGAGAGAGAGATGAGGTGGAGATGTTTGCCTTTGACAATATCAAGCAAGAACATGCCAAGCTCAAACAAGATTTAGACAAGAACAAGAGAGGGTAAGAAAAAGGTGGTGATGTGGTTTGAGCAAGATCAACTAGATCAAGCCCAAAAGGAGGGAGAGAGAGAGATGAGATGGTTCTCCCCAAAAATCCAAAAACAAGCAAAGGAGGACAAAGTTGGAGATGGTTGCATGGCCCATGCAGAATATTTAATGCCATGTCTTAAACTTGTGAAACAAATTAATAAACATGGCATTATTCTTATGCATTTCCAAAAGTGGAAAGAAGCCAAGCAAAAACAATTTAAAAGAGAGTTCCAAGTGGAGTAGATGGAGATGATCACATTTGATTATTATTGGGACTTGCTAGTGTGTATATTCCACTAGATGCCTACTAGTCCCAAAAATATTCCCACATGAGCACAAATCCATAATAATCCATATGGAAGCTAGGAAAAAGGGTTCCACTCACAAGGCATGCAAAGGTGGCCATGTGGCTCTCATATATCAATAATGTGAAAACAACATGATGCTAAGATGAGAGCATGTGGAAGAATAGAATTGGATCCATCCCAACCCACATGAGCTAGAGGTAAAACCCAAATAAAGTGCAAAGCTCACATTTAGTTGGATGGTGGAATTATAAGGTGGTGACAGAGAAAGGTGATGGAGTTGAATAAAAGATATGCCCCCAACTCAACTTGGGCATTAAACAATATATCAAGAACCAAATACAATATCAAGAGGCAAATACAATTTACAATGCATATGAGAGAAGAACCAAAACAAAAAGGGTTTTATATGATGCTCAAATGCAAGGTGGCATGATGACATGAGCATGATAAAGTTATGATGCAACAATTATATATTTGAAGTAGCCATTATATTACTAGACCAAGTAGCATTACAATTGTTAGACAATTGGGATGCTACACGGGCCATAGGTATTGGTCTGAGCTCCGCGCCATGCGCATGCGGTTTGTCCGTGAATCGCTGGCAGGCGTTGCAACGCGGGACGATGTCCTTGGCGTCGCGCATGGCCGTTGGCCAGTAGAATCCAGCTCGTAGAGCTTTGGCAACGAGGGCGCGACTACCGGCGTGGTGCCCGTGAGTGCCTTCATGTATGTCGAGGAGGATGGCTCTTCCGTCCCCATTGGAGATGCATCGCTGAAGGACTCATGTGATGCTGCACTTGTATAGTTCACCATTGATGAGGGCGAATGCCTTGGATCGTCACGCTATGTGACGCGCACCAGTCGGGTCATCTGGTAGCCTCTTGCTGAGCAGGTATGTAATGTATGGTTGTGTCACGGATGGCTTTATCATAATGACCTCCATGGGGCCTTCGAGTCCTGTGTCTGGCTCCATGTTGTCGAGTGCCATGGGCTCGCTCAGAGATGTAGCCCCCGAGTCCTTTGTCATCGTAGGTTTAGGCTCTATAGCCTTTGGCTTGATGGAGCACTTGTAGATGCACTCTAGAAATACGCCAGGTGGCACTTGGGCGCACCAATGTTGGCGAGTATGTCCGCCTCCTCATTGCTTTCGCGGACGACGTGGCGCAGCTCGCAGCCATCAAAGTCCCCTTCGAGTGTGTCGTAGAGGTCGTGGTAGGCGATCATGTTGTCACTAAGAGTGTCGCATTTGTTCATTGTTTGGTTGACCACCAGTTTGGAGTCGCCGTAGATGACGAGTCGCTTGGCGCTGCAGGCTTTTGCCATTCGCATCCCGTGGAGCAAGGCTTCATATTCGTCTTCATTATTGGAGGCTGTGAACTGCATTCATAAAACGTACCTCATATTATCACCTTGGGGCGATGTCAGTATGACACCTGCGCCAGCTCCTTCCTTGCGCTTGGACCCGTCGAAGTGCATTGTCCATAGGTAGGACATATTTGGCTTGTCGGGGAGCTGGTTCTCCATCCACTGCACGAGGAAGTCCGGGAGAACTTGCGATTTGATTGCATCGCGCTTCTCATATGTGATGTCTCATGGAGAAAGTTCTATGCCCCAGAGCGCGACTCATCCAGTGGCGTCGGGATTATTGAGTATGTGCCCCAACGAGGCGTCGTTCACCACTATGCTCCTGGAAGTAGTGGCGCAATCGCCTGGTGGTCATGAAGATGCCGTACGCCAGCTTCTGGTAGTGTGGGTACCGCTGTTTTGTTGGCATGAGAACCTCGCTGAGGTAGTAGACTGGGCGTTGTACCCCGTGGACTTTATTTTCTTTGGCTCGCTCCACCACGAGCACAGTGCTTACCACCTGGCTGGTGGCGGAGATATATAGCAACAGCGGCTCCTTTTCGTGAGGCGTCACCAATACTGGCGAGGTGGACAGTAGACGCTTGAGGTCTTCGAATGCTTCTTGTGCTTCGTCCGTCCACTCGAATTTGTTAGCTTTGTGGAGAAGTTGGTAGAAGGGCAGTGCCTTTTCGCCCATTCGACTGATGAATCAACTGAGCGCCGCCATTTGCCCAGCCAGCTGCTAGACGCCTTTACGTTCTTCGGCTTCTCCATGGCCAGTATGGCCTTTATTTTCTTCGGGTTTGCCTTGATCCCTCTAGCAGAGATGAGATACCCGAGCAGTTGCCTAGATGGCATGCCGAAGGCGCATTTGTCTAGATTGAGCTTGATCCGGTAGTGATCGAGGTTATCGAAGGTCTCGCGGAGACTATCGAGTAACGCGGCTTCCTCTTTGGTTTTGACGACGATGTCGTCGACGTAGACTTGGATATTGCGACCAAGTTGGTTCTTGAGGCAGGCCTGCATACACCGCTGATAGGTGGCTCCTGCGTTTTTAGCCGGAAGGGCATAGTGTTGTAGTAGAACACACCAAAGGGTGTTGTGAACGCTGTTTTCTCCTGGTCTTCCTCCTTCATTCGAATCTGATTGTAGCCTGAGTAGGCGTCGAGGAAGTAGAGGCGCTCGCATCCCGCAGTGGAGTCGATTATTTGGTCGATCCGTGGCAATGGGAAGTGATCCTTCAGGAAGTGCTTGTTCAAGGAGGTGAAGTTCATGCACATCCGCAGGATATCCGTGTCCTTTTTAGGCAGAAGCACTGGATTTGCGAGCCAGGTGCTTTCCTTGATCTCGCGTACGAATTTTGCGTCGAGGAGTCTGTTGACTTCCATACCGACCGATTTTGCTCTTGGTTCAGACAGTCGCCGTATTGTTTGCTTTACTGGCCTTGCGTCTAGATTCATGTTAAGTGAGTGCTCGGCGAATTCCCTGGGAACTCCTGGCATGTCCGCTAGACACCAGACGAAAATTTCCCAGCGCTCACAGAGAAATTCGATGAGCGCGAGTTCCTATGCGGGACTCAAGTTGTTGGCGATGAGGGCCATCTTGGTCGGGTTCGTTGGGTGGACCTGGACTTTCTTGGTGTGCACTGACATGTCAAAGGATTGGTAGGGTGAGCTTGGCTTGCTCAGGGGAGGCAGGCTATTGTCTATCGACTCCTTCAACCTCGCGAGGTCCTCTTGCATGCTGAAGGATTGGGAGATTCTGTTGAATTCCCTATCATAGCTGTCAGGCCTCTCGAAGCTTCCTTTTATTGTGATGGTGCCATTTGGGCCCGACATCTTCATCTGCAGATAAGCGTACTATGTCACCGCCATGAACCTCGCAAACGCGACACGTCCGAGGATGCAGTGGTATTGTGAGGGCCAGTCGACAACTTCAAAGTCGATGCGCTCTTGCCAAAAGTTTTGCAGCATGCCGAGGATGACGTCGAGGTTGATCTTGCCCAGGGGGTACACGCCCTTCCCTGGAATGATGCCGTGGAACGTCATGTTTGACACTTCCATACATGTTAGAGGGATCCTCATTGCGTGCAAGGTACTCGTGAACATGAGGTTGATGCCACTTCTGCCATCCATGAAGACGCGACTCATCTTGAAGCCTCCAATCTGCGCCTCGAGCACCAGGGGACAGTGGCCTAGGCGAGGAACTTGTTTCGAGTGGTCGCTCTTGTCGAAGGTGATGCAGGACTCGCTTCCGCTAAGGTACTCAAGGGTGGAGGGCAGGGAGTTCATCGCCAGATTGACTTGGTGAGTGATCCATTTCTGCACTTGATTTGAGGGGGACCCTTCTAGATCATTCCCATGTTCCCCAGTGGTTGGGGGTATGGTTCGCCTCCATGATTCTGGACTGGTGCAGCCGCAGGTGGTGCCAGATCTGGTGGTGGTGGAGGATCTCCATGTGCCACGATGCCCGGGGCAGCTCCATAGCCTTGGTTAATCGCGTCGCGATTCATCTGGGCCAGGCCTTCGCGGAGCTTGAGAAATTCAGGGCAGTCCTTTAGGAGGTGGCTAGACTTTTTCTTGATGTCATGCTTGTCGATGTAGAAGTGCACGTTGCACGGTCCAGACAGTTTGTCCTGGATGGATGTTGCGGGTGCCTCATCGCGAGTGTGGTGCTGCCACACTTGCATGGTTTTTCCGCTATCGCGGTATCCATTGATGCAGTATCCGTTGTTGCGGTTGTCACCACGTTTGTCGGCGTAGCCAGCTGCGACCATGTCGACCACTTCACGGTCCTCATAACCATGCATTCGATGTTTTCCTCGGTGGTCGTGTCTGCGCCTGAGGTCGTCGTCATCATCGGAGTAGGCACAGTTTTTCACCGAGTCCTCTCCATTGGCCCACCTATTCACGATATCCATCAGGTGGTCGATTTGTCTTGGGATTTGAGCGGCCCAACTCCTTCCTCAGCTCTCTGCGGCGCACACCACCGTTGAACGCGTCGATTGCGCAATCCTCGAAGATGTTTGATACGTTGCAAACGTATCTATAATTTTTGATGTTCCATGCTTGTTTTATATCTACTTTCTTATGTTTTGTCCACACTTTGGAGTATTTTTATACACTTTCTTGGACTAACCTATTAACAAGATGCCACAGTTCCAGCTGCCTGTTTTCTGCTGTTTTTGGTTCCAGGAAAGTCAGAAAATGAATATTCTCGAAATTGGACGGGACAAAAGCCAAAGTCGATATTTCACCGAGGGGGACACGGAGCCAGAATACGAGACGGAGAGGGGCTAGGGGCCACCAACACCACCTGGCCGTGCGGCCAGGCCTGGCTCGCGCCAAGGGGTGGTGTGTCCGCCTAGGGCACCCCCTCGGCCTCCCCTTTAGCCTATAAGAAGCCTCCGATGCAGAAACCCTAAAGAATACAGCCTCCAGCCACGAAAAGTTCCGCAGCGCCTCCGCCACCGAAGGGGAGATTCGGGGGACAAAAAGTCTCTGTTCCAGCACCCTGCCGGGACGGGGAAGTGCCCCCGGAGCCATCTCCATCAATCTCCACCGCCATCTCCATCGCCGTTGCTGATTCCCATGATGAGGAGGGAGTAGTTCTCTCTCGAGGCTAAGGGTTCTACCGGTAGCTATGTGTTCATCTCTCTCTCTATGCATGATCTTATTGAGATCATGAGCTTTGTTATCTATAGATCTATTCTGCTACTCAAGTGCTTTAATGAATCTCTGCTTATCCCGACGTGTGTGAAGTTGACAGTGTGCACACCGTGTGGCACTTTGGCTAAGGTTACATAAATACTTGTTATGAGTTATATTTGGAGTTGGATGTTTCTATGAAATTGTGGTGTTTTTTGGAACCATTTAGAGCTCAAGGTGATAGTGTGGGGTTATCTAGATGGGGAAAGCGAACTTTGAGGTGTGCTATTATAGCCCTACCGTGGATTAGAGTTTCCAACTAGAGAGTAGTATCATGAAGAGAAGATATTTATATGAGAGTGTTCACTAGCGAAAGTATGATCCCTAGGCCTTGTTTCTAAACATTGAAACACCATTTGCAACTAGATCTGTTAAATGTTTGCTTGCTTCCATCTTTTTTCCTTTAGTCTTTTCCTCCCGTCAAGCTATTTTCTGGCATCGTTGTCTTATATCCATACCACTTGTATTTCACTATCTCTTCGCCGAACTAGTGCACCTATACACCTGACAAGTGTATTGGGTGTGTTGGGGACACAAGAGACTTCTTGTATCTTGATTGCAGGGTTGCTCGAGAGGGATACTTTTGACCACTTCCTTCCTGAGTTCGACAAACCTTGGGTGATCCACTTAAGGGAAACTTACTATTGTTCTACAAACCTCTACACTTGGAGGCCCAACAACTGTCTACAAGAATAGAAGTGCGTAGACATCAAGCTATTTTCTAGCGTTGTTGCTGGGTAGGTAAGGTAAAAGGTACTCACATCCTCCGGTGTGAGGGCTCAAAGTTATTTCCTTTAGATTTTGCAATTTTGTATTTTTGTTTCTTGTTTTTATTTTCACTAGTTAGGCTTAATGGAAAACAACAACAAAATTAGAGAGCTTTATAGTATTTATCTTGAGTTAGGACATGAAGTGTTTGAAGAGAAAATTAAAAAACCTATGGAACTTTATTTGCATGCTAATAGCAATGTTGTTAGTATGAATTTTTTGGACACCATTATTGCTAATGCTATGGAAAAGTCTAAGCTTGGGGAAGCTAGTTTTTATGAAAATGATCTTTTTAGTTCCCCAGCTTTAGAAGATAGTTATTCTATTGCTTATGATGATACCAAACCTCCAATATATGATGATTACAATGATGAATATGATATTTTCAGTCCACCTACTATTGAGGAGGAAATTAATTATGACTACAATATGCCTCCTATATTTGATGATTACGGTGATGAGAATAATAATGATAGCTATTTTGTTGAATTTGCTCCCACTACAATTAATAAGAATGACTATGCTTATGTGGAGAGTAATAATTATTATATGCATGTGGCTCATAATAAGAATGTTTTATGTGATAGTTATATTGTTAATTTTATTCATGATGCTACTGAAAGTTATTATGAGAGAGGGAAACATGGTTTTATGCATCTCAATAATATTAAGTTTCCCCTCTTTATGTTGAAAGTCTTGAAGTTGCACTTGTTTTGCTTTCCTATGATTTTTGCTTTGTGCTTTCATGACTTGTTTATTTACAAGATTCCTATGTATAGGAAGTGGGTTAGACTTAAATGTGTTTTGAATTTGCTTCTTGATGCTCTCTTTTACTTCAATTCATATTTCTTATGTGAGCATCTTCTCAAACTATCATGCCTAACTTAAAGGCGTTAAAGAAAAGTACTTATTGGGAGATAACACAAAAGTTTTAGTCGAGTATCGGAAGTTACTGCTTCAGTAATAACCTCTCCTTATCATTTTTGTGTGGTTTTTGTGACAAGAGTAACCTCTAATGAGAGAGAAGTAATGCTTGGAAAAGTTGCTGTCCCGAAACAGATTTTTGTGCTTCGCTGTAAAAATTCGTGAAAAATCTCTGTACGTCGGTTTGAGCTGTAATGTTTTTTGCTTATGCCCCAGGTTGGTATCCAACTTTTGTTAGTTCAACACTTTTCGATTTGAGCAACATAAGGTCTTCGAAAAAATTGGTTTTTACCTGCTGGTCTGTTTTGACAGATTTCTGCCATTATTTGCATTTGCCTGTCAATCTCTTTCTCTTTGAGTTCTCTTTGATCATTTGAACTTTTTAAAGGAAGTGCTACAGTAGCTTTTGTTATAGTGGAAGTTTTATTTGTGTTGAAACTGAACGAAAAGACTTATTATCTTGAGTACACTAATGTTGCTAATGAAGATTGTGTGAAGTTTTGTATGAAGGAAATTTTAAAGTGTAGGGAAGAGTAATGTGATATGATGAAGTATGGACAAAAGCTCAAGCTTGTGGATGCACCCGTGTCACCCCAAGAAATATCCAAGAAGTACAAGCGTCAAAGCTTGGGGATGCCCAAGGCATCCCCTTCTTCATCAATAAAAATCTCAGGTTTCTTCCAAACACTTCATTTTTATTGTTTCATGCACAGTTGTGTTGTTCTTGGAGCGTCTTCGTTTTCACTTTTAGTTTTCATTTGCTTAGTTTGCTTGAATAAATTGGTTGGACCCCTCATTCATGCATTAGTTTTAAAATAAGATTGGTTTGGATTGGAAAAGAGTAGGAAAAGTTCATGCTTAAGTGGTAAAAAAGGAGCTTGTTTTTGACTGTGGCCTATGCTTTGTCATGTCATGCTTGATATTGTTTTGGCTTTATGCTTAGTGACTTTTGCTGTAGAATGACATGTTATAAACAATTGAGATTGCTTAATGTGCCTTGAAAGAATCATGCGTTGTTTTAGCATATTAAAGCATAGTATTGTGGTATTCTCCTTTAAATGCTTTATTTGGGTTGACTTGGCGCATGCTCACACCAAATTAAGACTACACCAAGTCACCATAGCATCTATGATCATTTAGTTTTCGACATGTAATATCACTTTATGCTTTAATTAATAATGTTTTGCCGCTTTGCATGATTATGGCCATTATTGCCCTCTTAGTTGGTCGCTCCCAGTCTTTTGCTAGCCTCCATACCAAGTATGAGTTCCACTCATGCATCCAACTCCAAATAAAACCAAGTTATTCCAAAGAGTCCACCATACCTACCTATTAGCATTTGCTATTCCAAGTATATTCATGTTTTTATCTACCTTCCGAATTAAACTTGTTATGTGAAAATTGGTGATTAAAGCTCTCACGAACTTGATGGCACACTTTACTTTTCTTGTACCTAATAAACTTGAACCATTGTGTCGTCTATGTTGTATATGCTTGCACTTATATGTTGGGGATTAGCAGAACCATGATGTCATGGGGAACGCTTTCAACATTGCACTTGTACATTGTACCTAGTTGATATCATACTCTTTTGTCTATGGATATCGTCGGTGTCAAATGAAAAGGGAGCTTGTAAGTCCATGGAGTTATGTATGTGTGTTAGAGAAACTCATGGGCCGCTGGTCTAATCCATGCCTAATCATGGTGGAAACCTACAGTGTAACCATAATGAGCAATCTATGAAGCATTCTTCTTATAAAAAAGAGATAGAGACTGAGAAAAGGAGAAAAAGAAAAAAAGATGAGAAAAGAGGAAAGAGAGAAAAAGCACCATTTTCCCATGGTAAATAAGAAGATTGCTGAGATGCTTGTTGTGTGCTTGCCTTGTCATTTTGATATGGGGATTCTTCCGTATGATCGGGCAAGGGGTACCCCATTGGCAGTTCTCTATGATACACATGTACTTACTATGACAAGAACTTACCGGTAACTAAACTTGAGTAGCATGAGGATCGGCCCTTGTATTCAAGGGACATGAGATTTCCAACTTATACTTTATCAAGCATATACTCCATAGTTTGTTCACTTTAACCTTAATCACTTCAAGATGCTTATGATAGGGGCAATGAGAGCTGAAAGCTAATAAGTACCATAATTTTTGGAAGCTCTTTATGAAACTTGAATCCCTGCTTCCTTCTATGAAGGCCTTTCTTTTACTTTTATGTTGAGTCTCCATCTTCTATCTTTATGCACCTATTGAGAGAGCATAGTGGCCATTCTTAGTTTAATGTGCATTGTCCCAAAACTTGTTGATTGATTCATAATGTTGATATTGCTTGTTATTGAACTATTTGTACCTAGTCACCCTTATGAACTTTGAAGGTGTCCTATGAATTTATGTTTTGCTACTCCATAAGGGACAAGCGGAATGCCACTATGCTATGTTTTCTATATGTGAAATAAACAAACGTCTTTCAAAGCATTGTTATTCATGAATCTTTTGTTTGTGCCTTTTCATGCTACAACATAGTTGCTATGCCTTATTGTTAGAACTATATATTTCATGCTATGTTAGAGTATTATGATCCCATCTATCAATGTTTTACAAATACTTTGATCAAGTTTATAATGGTGCATGTCACCTCAAAAATTATTCTTTCTTTTTATCACTTACCTACTCGAGGACGAGCAAGAGTTAAGCTTGGGGATGTTGATACGTTGCAAATGTATCTATAATTTTTGATGTTCCATGCTTGTTTTATATCTACTTTCTTATGGTTTGTCCATACTTTGGAGTATTTTTATACACTTTCTTGGACTAACCTATTAACAAGATGCCAAAGTGCCAGCTGCCTGTTTTCTGCTGTTTTTGGTTCCAGGAAAGTTAGAAAATGAATATTCTCGGAATTGGACGGGACAAAAGCCAAAGTCGATATTTCACTGAGGGGGACATAGAGCCAGAATACGAGATGGAGAGGGGCCAGAGGCCGCCCACACCACCTGGCTGCGCGGCTAGGCCTGGCCCGCGCCAGGGGGTGGTGTGGCCGCCTAGGGCACCCCCTTGGCCTCCCATTTCTCCTATAAGAAGCCTACGATGCATAAACCCTAAAGAATACAGCCTCCAGCCACAAAAAGTTCCGTGGCGCCGCCGCCACCAAAGGGGAGATTCGGGGGACAGAAAGTCTCTGTTCCGGCACCCTACCACGACGGGGAAGTGCCCCCGGAGCCATCTCCATCAATATCCACCACCATCTCCATCGCCGTTGTTGATTCCCATGATGAGGAGTTAGTAGTTCTCTCTCGTGGCTAAGGGTTCTACCGGTAGCTATGTGTTCATCTCTCTCTCTATGAATGATCTTATTGAGATCATGATCTTTGTTATCTATAGATCTATTCTGCTACTCAAGTGCTTTAATGAATCTCTGCTTATCCCGACGTGTGTGAAGTTGACAGTGTGCACACCATGTGGCACTTTGGCTAAGGTTACATAAATACTTGTTATGAGTTATATTTGGAGTTGGATGTTTCTATGAAATTGTGGTGTTTTTTGGAACCATTTAGAGCTCAAGGTGATAGTGTGGGGTTATCTAGATGGGGAAAGCGAACTTTGAGGTGTGCTATTATAGCCCTACCGTGGATTAGAGTTTCCAACTAGAGAGTAGTATCATGAAGAGAAGATATGGCGCATCATGGGCGGCAGTGGGGGTTAGAAAGGTTGATTTCTTCCATATGTATCCCATCTATTTCTCCATGTCCTTGGAAGCATCCGAACTAATGTCAGTGCTGGCTTCCGGTCAGGCAGATGGGTTGCTCGCTGATGATGCTGGGACAAGACATGTAAGCAAGGCAACACATTCATGGCTGATGACCAGATGATGTACGCATAGTTTACAACTTGGGGACGATGTTTGGTAGCTTTCTGATATCTCACCTTCTCTCTCGGTTCAGCTAGCCAGTGTAACAGGAAAATGGACGAGACTATGCAGTAATCATGATTACTCATCAATTGGCATACTTCACCAAAAACCTTCATCGGACTTTGATCATTGACTTCCATATACCAAACTTCTTCATGGGAAATGAAATATTCATGTAACAGAGTATAGCTTTTGTGCTATGTCTTTACAAAAGAGGATCAGAAAGCCAAATTATGATTAGCATTGTATACTACTTAACCTTATTTTGGGTAATATCACCACCACAATGAAAGAGGTGATCATACCAGCCCATCCACTCTATATCCTTTGAACTAAACAAAAAATGGTTATCCCTAACTACCACTCATCCTATCTAACCAAACAAGAAAATTGGCTATCCCTAACCAGGTGGCTGGGGATATCCTCATCCCCTAAATCATACCCTCTAAACCAAACAACCCCTAGTTGAGTACTAAACGTTCTTAATTGCGCCCCGCTATATTAATATAGCAACCACCTGCATATCATGTACAATGTTGGGGGCGAACAACACAAGTCAAGACCACTAGCATATGCCACCACGATCTTGTAGTCACCACCATCACCTCACTGTGACCCAAGTTGCAAGGCGGGTAAGACCAAAAATAAGAAACTTCGACGAGGGTCGACAATACAGTAGCACGCGGGAGGGAACTTCCTCCACCGCTAGATGGTGGTACGCGATCGGATGCAGCAATAGGGACAAACCATGCCCTCCCTAGCCTGGCCGAGCCTGAATGGGCTCGTAAAGCCCCGCTGCCACACTACAACAAGGGTGCCACCATCATCGCCAACCCCAACACTAGTCCCTACTCCTCCGTCCACCAGGGGATCCGCCACCATGCCTAAGGTAGCTCTCCTAGACCTAGAATGGGCCCGCCGAGCCTAGATCTGGGCCAAGAGTGAAATAAATATGCCCGAGAGGCAATAATAAAGTGGTTATTATATTATTCCATGTTTATGATAAATGCTTATTTCTCATGCTATAATTGTGTTAACCGGAAACGTTAATACATGTGTGTTTAATAAACAAAGAAAGGTTTCTAGTGATGCCTCTCATTACACAAGCTTGTTGATTAACAGATGATCAAGGTTTCCTGATCATGACACTGAATGTTGTTAATAACGAGGTCACAATGTTGGTGGAATGATGTGATGAACATACTCCCAAAGTATAGTAACACGATCATGCCATTATGTTTACACTACTATAACATCATTCTAAGTAACTCTAATCCTTAGACTATGAGATCACGTCAATCACTGACTCCGGAAGAGTACCTTGATTACATCAAACGTCACACTGTAAGGTGTCGTCGAGTACTTGAAATGTGTTAGTTGAGGCTCTTGGATCAAGAGTGGGATTTGTCCATCCCGATGACGGAGAGATATACTCAGGGCCCTGTAGCACCCCGTCCACTAGGCCCCCGGGGTGTCACTCCTGGCAGCTTAATAGGATATCTAGACTGGCCCCCACAGACCACCATTAGTCTTTTCTGTGTACTTTGTCCTCACTCGTGCGCACCTGGTACCCAGGTCCCAGTCAGTCACCCATCCTAGATTTTCTCTAGGCCAAGCACGCTTAACCTTAGAGTTCTTTTTGAATGAGCTTCCGGAAAAGAAGTTGCAACTTATTGGTATGAGTATCCTATCAATCCTATTAAGCCATGTGCCTGGATCTCACCCACCCTTTAGAAGATCGATGCCCTTATCGATCAAACACACCCCAGGAACGTCCCCTCTTGGCACGCGTTTGTGCGTTCAGTGCCGGCACATCTGCCACACCGTGTCCACTCCAGGCCACACGCGCCATGCTCCACATGTCCCGCCATTGACCCGCACACACCCAATTAACCGCGAGAACTTGCCTCTGATACCACTTGTAGCAACCCGTCCAATGGGCCCCAGGGTGTCACTCCTGGCAGCTTAATACGATATCTAGACTGGCCCCATAGACCAACACTAGTCTTTTCTGTGCACTTTGTCCTCACTCGTGCGCACCCGGTACCCACTTCCCAGTCGGTCACCCATCCTAGAATTGCTCTAGGCCAAGCACGCTTAACCTTAGAGTTATTTTCGAATGAGCTTCCATAAAAGAAGTTGCAACTTGTTGGTATGAGTATCCTATCAATCCTATTAAGCCATGTGCCTGGATCTCACACACACCCACCCTTTAGAAGATCGATGCCCTCATCGATCAAGCACACCCCAGGAACTTCCCCTCTTGGCACGTGTCTGTGCATTCAGTGCCGGCACATTTGCCATGCCGTGTCCACCCCGGGCCACATGCGCCATGCTCCACATGTCCCGGCACTGACCCGCACACACCCAATTAACCGCGAGAACTTGCCTCTGATACCACTTGTAGCACCCCATCCACTGGGCCCCGGGGGTGTCACTCCTGGCAGCTTAATAGGATATCTAGACTGGTCCCATAGACCAAGAATAGTCTTTTCTGTGCACTTTGTCCTCACTCGTGTGCACCTGGTACCCACTTCCCGGTCGGTCATCCATCCTAGAATTGCTCTAGGCCAAGCATGCTTAACTTTAGAGTTCTTTCATGAGCTTTCGGAAAAGAAGTTGCAACTTGTTGGTATGAGTATCCTATCAATCCTATTAAGCCATGTGCCTGGATCTCACAGGCCCTCTCGGTGATATCACATTAACATAGCTTGCAAGCAAGTGATAATGATCACTAAGAATGTTATATCATGGGAACGAGAAAAGAGTACTTGTCAGTAACGGGATTGAACTAGGTATGGATGATACCGAATGATCGGATCTCGAACAAGTAAAATATCGCGAGACAAAAGGAATTGGTTACTGTGAATAAAGGCCACACAATCACTAAGTCATCGCTTGAGCTGGTGGGAGTCACTATGGATCTCCAGGTCCCGCTAATGATTATTGATTGGAGAATGGCTCGATCATTTCCGCTCAGTTCGCGGCCCGTAGGGAGACACACTTAAGGATAGTCGACGCATTTGAGTGGATAGGGAACACCGGAGAAAATACTAGACAATGCATGAATTGTTCTGATAAAAGCTACGGGAATAGTTTTGGTGTATCGGAATATTGCGAGGGGATGTTAATGTGATCATTAAATGAAGTGTTCACTAAATGATGCATTCATTAAATGAAGTGTTCATTAAATTGAGTGGCATTAAACCAAGTGAATTAAAGTGCTTTAATGGAAAGACCTTTGATTTTGAGTGGAGAATTAATGGAATTATGGTGACCTTTTGATTTGTGTGAGTGAAGACTCCACCACCAACAAGAGGGGAGAGGTGGGAGAACCACTAGGGACTGATTCATGTCTCTTGGGCGCAACCCCTCTCTCCTATAAAAGGAGGTGGTGGAGACCCCCTCTCCACACACCATTCCACACTCGCTCTCCCTTCTTTGATATGCCCTTTGATTAGCATCTTCCTCCCCCTTCTAACCTTGTCCATTAACACGAGAATGGTGCTTAGGCGAAGCCCTTCTCAAGATCTTCTCCAACACCATCACCACCATGTCGTACTGTTGGCGGAGTTCCCGATGATCCACTACTTCTGTTGATGTGCTTGAGCGAGGGACAGAAGTCTTTGACACACCGTATGTGTGACCGATTATGGAGGTGTTGCGTGTGTGGTACTGTCATCGCGTCCTTGAGGACAGCCGTGTACACTCTACAACAGCCACGTTTGTTTGCGGGAACATTATCTCGCGTTACAGTCTTCGAGGGCGAGCCCATCTGAAACTATTACATGTATCTCCTAGATATGATCTTGGTGGTTACAATAATAGGAGTTTTTTGTTTTCCATGCAATGAACCCCATCAGTGGTACCAGAGCCGTGCCTATGCGTAAATACTTTGTACGGTTAGAACACATATGAATATGTGGGTGATGATGATCATGTTATTACATCCTTCATGTATTTTGGATATTGGCGGCATAGTGGGATGAAGTGGCCCGGACAAACTTTACATGTCCTCGCACATGAGACCTATTCCACGCTTGACATGCAACTAGTTTTGCATAAGTAGCTAGCGGGTGTCTGTCTCTCCCACTATAGTTGATATCTGATTTACAACAGGTTGTTAATAATTTGATTATCATAGTTGTGGTTCCTTGTTCGTAGGTAAGATCGATTATATCTTCGAAAGCCCAAAGCCATGTAAAATATGCAAAAGATAAATTAGAAGCATCTAGTTTTATTTTAGCTCGGCATGTGTCATGATATGGTAAATATTATAATTTTAGTATGGTAAGATACTCTCAGGAATTATAACAAAGTGGGAGCGCCAGACGCTACACAAATGGAATGATAGAGATCATACTATGATGCATAAGATAGTGATCAAGTGCAAGAACCATGTCATATCACTTTATGCATATGATGTTTGTTTGCATCTTATTTTTCTTATGTCTAGCTTAGAACTTGGCGATAGCATTATAAGATGATCCCTCTCACTAAATATCAAGATAATAATATGTTCTTCCTTAGTATGCACCATTAAGAAAGTTCGTCGTTTCGAAGAACCACATGATGATCAGGTGTGATAGAGTCTACGTTCGTATACAACGGGTGTAAGACAGTTTTACACATGCGGGTACTAAGGTTCTTACTTGGTGAGCCTAACATGTACAAACATGGTCTCGGAACATGAACTGAAAGGTAAAGCATGAGTCATATGAATGATATGATGTCCATATGATGCTCATCATTGGAGCTGCATCACCACTCGTGATGATCAGTCGTGGTGTAGTGAATTTGGTTCGTGTAATCACTAAAACAACTCAAGGGATGTTGTTTTGAGTGGGAGTTCAATTTAGTAATTTAAACTCAATTTATCATAAACTAAATCGTAGTGAATTTTCATAGTTTGTTGTAGTCACTGGAATTAATTTACTACCTTGTTTTTAGCTATAATTGAGATAACAAAACTATATAATTCTAGAATTTTACTTTACGATCTGGTATCGTATTGTTTTATGAGTGTCAATCTAAAGTTTATAGTACTATTTCAAACCTTCAGCAAAATCTCACTTACTACATGAAATTCAATAAGTTGTATTAAATCAAGAGTAACAAATTTCAGCATTAGTATCTAAGTATCATGCTTGCCTCCATGATTCTTGATATTGAAAAATTGTTTTAATATCAACATTATCTTAGAGCTAAAAATTGTTTCAGAAACCATGGTGGGTAAAATATATTGTGATATTTGAAAAAATGTCTTGGTTGCAATATGATGGAGTATAATTTAATAAAATATATATTCTCGTATTGTATGAGAATTTGTAAAAGTTGGAGACGCAAAGCGTCCCGATCACCCAAAAGGTTTTGGGAATTAACATTATATTTGCGATTCGTTCTTATGAGTTATAGTAGCTTGATCATGAAAGGTTTCATGATAAGGATGGATAGAAGATGTAGGTAAAATGTTTACTACATTAAAAGGATTACTAAAAAGGAATGAAATTTTGAAAGAACGTCAATGATTTGATGATGGTGATCTACTTCAAAAGTGCAAGTCCAAAGGTATTAGTATTTGACTATACACACTTTGAACTATGTGTCATATGTATGACACCACTATTGATGTTGATAGTTTCTTCTAAAAGAGAAAAGGAAATGCTGAAAGATAATCTTGAAAATATTTGGTAGAAAAGAAAAAACTAGAAATGTCCAGCTTAGGTATATGAATGATATACACGTTATGGGTGTATTCTTTGCTTGTTAGACAATGTGGTTCTTGGGTATTTGATACTAAATTGGTTGGTGTCAAATGTCACACATAGTAACTCAATTCATGAACTACAATGGCCTAAGTAACTAGCAAGAGAATATGTGATGATGTTCATAAAAAACAAATAAAGTGTTATTGTGTTTTTCATTGACATTAAAGTTTCCCTTTAATATTTGTATATCAATAATTGTTATTTTGTTCCGGTATTATGAGAACGATGATCGTTCAAAAAATCACCGTACCATTAAAGATGGATGAACTCTTACAAATCTAATTGGATAAATCATGTCCATAAACACTAATGCTAAAGTGTCATAAGACGAATGATTAGAAGATCACTTATGAGTAACACTGCATTTTAAATCATATTAGAAAGAAAACATGAAGAAACTCCATGTTGATGGAATTTTGGAGTCCTTTTTATTTCGAATCAATTGACGCTTGTGAGAATTTGCTAGAAATGATTTAAATTTCGTTCATAGGCCAAAGAGGAACAAACGACTAACTTATTGGAAATTGTGCTTATTGATGTATATAGTCCATTATGTGTAGCCGTATGTGGTGGATCATTTAAACTTCATATACTTTAACCAAATATTTTAGTGAATATATATATATATTTACCTAATCAGGGAGAAGTATGAAACATTTTAAAATGTTCAAATGATATCAAGATGTAGTAGAAAATCATTGTAACAAGAAAATAAAGAATTTATGTTTGGATCATAAAGGAAAATATTTGAATTACAAGTTCAGCAAAAACACTTAAGATTCAAGGAATCGTTCCATGGATTTATGTTTCCCGATAAACCATAGGAATATGGAGTCTTCGAGAGATATAATTAAACCTTGTTTGACATGATAGGATCAACAGTGTTATTTATAAAATTTTCATTATATTTTGAAGATTAAGCTTTTAGTGACTATCGCTTTTACACTGAAAAGAGCTCCATCGTGATCCGTTGAAATAACACCATATGAGTTATGGATTGGGATAAAACCCAAGTTGTCTTTTCTTAAAATTTGGTAAGCTATGCATAAGTAAAATGTTTACAACCAAAGTCGGACAAGAACATCTTTGTAGGTTATCCCAAATAATCGTTGGGTATTCCTGCATAACACTAAAGACATAAGTGTTTGTCACTTAGAATGTCAATTTTCTTGAATTTTTCGCGAAAAGTTAAGTGGGAGGACAATAGAACTTTGATAAGGTTATTGAACTTTAGCTATATGTACAGAGTTGCGCAGCACCGGAAAAGTGTCCCGGAGGCAGCCATAATGCTCATGGCTCCCTTGCCTCAAACGTTGTGGTCATGGAGATCTAAGTTCCTATTGAACCGCGTAGGTCAGGTAAACAATCAAATACTAAGATTTGAGATTAAATCATTATTATTTGACAATGATGAACCGACTACACACAAAGAAGCGATGATGGGCCATGACTCTGTCAAATGGCTTGAAGCCATAAAATCCGTGATAGTTCCATACACAAGAAACCAAGTTACTGTACTTGGAAGACCCTTTGAAAGGCGTAAAGCCTATCGGTCATATTTGGATCTATAAATAAACAGACATGGATGTTTCACATCTATGAAATTGTCGACATGTCGGTAAAAAGTTTACAACAATGTTCAAGGAGTTGAATACGATAAAATTCGATATTTCGTAGCGACATTTGGTCTGGACGGATTAGTGTAGCAACCACTACATATGTCAATTGTTATATATGCTAGTTGAACAAACAAAACAACGTTCTTCTAATAGAATGGTTACCTAGGATGTGTACATGATACAGTTCGAAGGGTTTTGTTAAATCAAAGGATGCTAAAAAGGCATGCAAACTTCAATAGTTGAAGTAAGCATAGCGGAGTTGGAATCTTTACCATGATAAAAATGTTAAAATATTTAATTTCATCAGAGATGATGAAGATACTCGCATTTGCAAGAAATTAAGTGGGAGCACTAAAACATATTTCTAATACATTGTGTATAAGACATATTGTTGATTGGAAATGATATCTTTTATTGACACAAGTTAATGATTTCATTAAATTTAGATATAGATGAAAGATTTGGGCAAAACTAGAATATTTGGCATCAAAGTCTATTTGGATAGATTGAAATGTTAATATGGTTATGCCAAATGTACATAGATGAAATGTTGAATGAGTTCAATATGGAAACAATGAGAAACATTCTAGCCACATGGAAAAGGTTGAATCAAGATTCAAGTATATTGATACTTGGTGAGTGAATCAAAATTCAAGTGTTTTGACACTTAGTGAGTAAAATCACATGAATATATTGATAAACGACATTCAAGTCTTTTTACACTTAGTGAGTAAAATCACATGAATATCATGATAAACGAGATTCAAGTGTTTTGACACTTGGTGAGTAAAATCACATGAATATCTTAATCAATCATACCGTGATATGTACATATCCAGATATGTACTATGCTCTAAATGTTATGAGCATATACCAAGATGACTCATAAGATGATCATTGGATGATAGTAAGGATATTCTTATGATCTTTGGAAGAACTAACAATATATTCTGTATGTAGAAGTGATAAATAGTTCATTATAAAGTGTTACATTGATGCTAGAAAGATAGTTCATTGTAAAATGTTACATTGGCACTATACAAATAATTCATTGTAAGTGTTACATTGGAACTAAACAAATAATTCATTGTAAGTGTTACATTGATACTAGTTTTGTCACTAGATACAAACTAATTTTATCTCAACTTAGGCTATAGGTTAAGGTGGCACAATGTAATGTAAGGAAGTTCCATGATGGATTTGGATAAGTTCCAAAAGGTTCAGAATATTGTGATAGATACTACAACGAAAGGCTAAGTATAAGATTGCTATACTAGCAACAAAGGAACTAGGGTGTGGTTCTCCATGGGCTAGTAATATGAAGATCTATTGTATGCCAATAGTGTCAACATGTTTTAAACCTCAAGGAACTAATGTCTCACCAAAGGACCAAATTTATACAAATGCCATCTCATTTGAGAATGAGTGATGTGTAGAGACTCAAAGACATGCAAATACACATAGACCCGGAAGCATCAGATCTGGAGATTAGGTTTACCACAAGAAACGCGTATATACAACAACAGAAAGCCATAGGTGTTGAATGCGCAAGTTTTTTCAAACTAGATTATTAACTCTAGTGCAAGTGGGAGACTGAAAGGAATATGCCCGAGAGGCAATAATAAAGTGGTTATTATATTATTCCATATTTATGATAAATGTTTATTTCTCATGCTATAATTTTGTTAACCGGAAATGCTAATACATGTGTGTTTGATAAACAAAGAAAAGGTTCCTAGTGATGCCTCTCATTACACTAACTTGTTGATTAACAAATGATCAAGGTTTCCTGATCATGACATTGAATGTTGTTAATAACGAGGTCACAACATTGGTGGAATGATGTGATAAACATACTCCAAAATTATAGTAACATGATCATGCCATTATGTTTACACTACTATAACGTTATTCGAAGTAACTCTAATCCTTATACCATGAGATCACGTAAATCACTGACTCCGGAAGAGTACCTTGATTACATCAAACATCACACCGTAATAGGGTGATTATAAAGGTGTTGTCAGGTACTTGGAAAGTGTTAGTTGTGGCTCATGGATCAAGAGTGGGATTTGTCCATCCCGATGACGGAGAGATATACTCAGGGCCCTCTCGGTGATATCACATTAACATAGCTTGCAAGCAAGTGATAATAATCACTAAGAATGTTATATCACGGGAACAAGAAAAGAGTACTTGTTAGTAACGGGATCAAACTAGGTATGGATTATACCGAATGATCGGATCCCGGACAAGTAAAATATCGCGAGACAAAAGGAATTGGTTACTACGAATAAAGGTCACGTGATCACTAAGTCATCGCTTGAGCTAGTGGGAGTCATTATAGATCTCCAGGTCCCGCTAATGATTATTGATCGGAGAATGTCTCGATCATGTCTGCTTAGTTCGCGGCCCGTAGGGAGACACACTTAAGGGTAGTCAACGCATTTGAGTGGATAGGGAACAACAGAGAAAATACTGGAGAACATAGGAATTGTTCTGATAAAAAATGCTGGAATAGTTTTGGTGTATCAGAATATTGCGAGGGGATAAAATGTTCACGTGTTCATTAAATGAAGTATTCATTAAATTGAGTGGCATTAAACCAAGTGAATTAAAGTTCTTTAATGGAAAGACCTTTGATTTTGAGTGAAGAATTAATGGAATTATGGTGACCCTTTGATTTGTGTGAGTGGAGACTCCACCACCATCAAGAGGGGAGAGGTGGGGGCACCACTAGGGGCTGGTTCATTCCTCTTGGGCGCAACCTCCCTCTCCTATAAAAGGAGGAGGTGGATGCCCCCTCTCCACCCACCATTCCACACTCACTCACCCTTCTCTCGTATGCTCTTTGGTTGTTCCTCCCCTTCTAGCCTTGTCTATTAACACATGCATGGTGCTTAGGCGGAGCCCTGCTCAAGATCTTCTCTACCACCATCACCACCATGTCGTAGTGTTGGCGGAGTTCCCGATGATCCACTACTTCCGCTTCAAGCACTGGAGCGAGGGACGGAAGTCGTCAACACACCATATGTTTGAACGATTATGGAGGTGTTGCACGTGTGGTACTATCATCGCATCCTTAAGGACGGTCATGTACATTCTACAACAGCCATGTTTGTTTGTGGGAACGTTATCCCGCATTACGGTATTCGAGGGTGAGTCCATCTGAAACTGTTACATGTATCTCCTAGATATGATCTTGGTGGTTGCAATCGTAGGAATTTTTGTTTTCCATGCAATGAACCCCATCAGAGAGTGCAGGCACAACTAATCGTCGGATAGCAACATCCGACTACCGTAGATCCTTACCGCCAAGCAGCAGCTCCATCACCACCGTGCTCACCCAGGACTTCTGGACCTCCACCAATCTGAGGAGCACCACCGCAGGTCGCCATGCGCCGCAACACCATGACCTGCGTGCTAGGAGAGTCCAGCCATCGACACCAGCGCGCGGGGAAAGGCCAGCCGCCGGCACCAGCATGACACTGCACAGGCATAGCCTGGCGGCCCGCACCGGTGGCGGAAGAGGGGAGGAGAACAAAAGGAGATGGAGGTGGCGCTAGGGTTAGGTCCCTTGTTCACTTGCGCGGGGGCGAGACACGGGAGCGAGGAGAAACCGTCGATCCTCAGTGCCCATGCTTTCCATTTTAATTTGGTCTTGTGTATTTTAATACTAGTATATTTTTTTTATACTTGGTCCAACTAAATAAAATTTATGGCTTAGCACAAAACTCAAACTTAATTGATTTTGAAATTGAGGGAGTACTTATCAGTTCATAGCAGAAATTAAACTGCTAAAACCATCATCCACTGTCTAACATATGCTCCCAACATTGCTACAAATCAGGGTACAGAGTATTTTAAAAACCACAATATCTGAAAAATCACGGTTTTAGAACATGTATCTCCACAACCATAGTTTGCCAAACTGCCCTTTCTATTGGTATTTTTAAAAATATTCTAAAAAAATACTTAAAAATCAATTCCACTCTTTCCACGCCCCTGCTAGCGACATAGTCGGTATGCTCTGCTCCGGTGGCCCTAGACCCTTGGAGGTGTGGCGAACCACAACCTCTCACCAACATGAGGTTTTCTGTGTCTTGTTGAGTCTTTTTAGTGTCTTCTTCGGATATTGAGGCGGTGGCTATGTCCTGAAGTTAGAATAAGATTTTCCCCACTCCATCCTTGCTCCGGTGGTGCATATAGTGTCGACGGAGGGCGCTGGAGTTATTTGTCAAGCGGATCTCTTGGGATTATGTCTGTTTTCGTATTTGTTGGTTTATTTTCAGGTCAGTCTCTTTCGATCTACGGTTGTCATTATTGGTGATGGTTGCTGCTCTAGTGTGTTGGTCCTTTGTGGCCTTAGCACGACGACTTCCTGTCTGTCTACTACAACAAGCTCTACTATGACAAGCTTTGCCCGGCTTCGATGATGGAAGGGTGAGGATAGCGGTGCGCCTTCGGCTCGCGTTAGAGTTTCTAATCATCGCTAGGTGGTCTAATGACCTATTTATAATTTTTATTACATTTAGGTATCTTTGTATTCCTGTTGATGATTATTAATAGATTGATGCAATTTCACAAAAAACTATAATATTATTTTGCATCTACACGGAGCCTGAAGTTTTAGAGACTACAGAGACAAACACAAAAAAACATCCTGCTCGGCTCCCGGACAACAGAATTATAACTGCGTTATTGTAAAAGTAAAATCCATTGGAGGCCCACCGAACCTTAGGTTGTTACTCGTCTTGGTCACCATACATAAGGAAACACAATTTACGTTTATCAAATCCACTAAGTGGTTAGTCTGAGGTCACTGGAGCATGTATAGCTACATATTTTGCTAACGTGGCATTGAGTTGACCAGTCTCTAGAAGAGTTATTTTTTTACAAAGAAGACCCTCCTCAATCTAGCTTTTCTATCCAACACCTAGAAACTAACTAGTTGGGATGACCGGTGAGGCCCATTGGTCAGGGTCGCCCACTCACCTTCTTCCTCCTCATCTTTTCCCCAACCAAATCCACTCCTTGACCCCGACCTCGTACGGCGCTGCCACTCGCTATCACCCTCGTCTCGCATGTCGATTACTTGCGATATCTCTCTTCCCCGTCGATCGTCCTCTCCCTCACATCTCTCACATCTCTCTCTCGCTCACACACACACACGTAACACCTAGTCGATTGGAGAACTCAGGGAAGAGGAGAGTGTAGAGCTGCGGTGTTCCGTCATTAATTACTTGGTCAGGGGAACTCACCGGAGATTCTCACTAGTAGGAAAAAGGCTACCCGTGGCATATCAAATTTTTCTACTAGTGACGCACCACGAGTAAGTCACAATGCTCACGTCACTAGTAAGTGCCTACCAGTGGCGCACGGCCTGGTATGCCACCACTAACATAGATACTGGTGGTGTACCAGCCCATGCGCCACTAGTATCCACTACTAGTGGTATACCAAGTTATGCGCCACTGGTATTTCTAGATACTAGTGGCGCTTGCACTAGTACATCACTCGTATTTATTTTTGGTGTGCCAATTAGGAGTAAATAATAGTGCTAGATGGTTTCGGCTCAAACTGATATCCATGTCGTCCTGATTCTTTTCGGCTGTGGGATGGACGCTGAGGAGGACATGTGACGATGTCGCAACCAAGTCCTGCTATCCCGTGAGGCGGGCCCCGCTATGGGAAAGGGTGAAAGATTTCATACTGCAGACAGGTGTACCACACATCGTCGTAACCCGCGTTGCTGGACGGTGGGACACGTGCACGACATGGACCCAATGTCAGCAACGCGGGTTGGAAGGCGCGCGATCAAATGTGTTCCCATCGCGATACACCTCTGCACCCGTGAAGAGCCGATGTAGCGTTGTGAGCCCATGTCGAGTGTGGTTTGTCGCAGCCATGGGGCCCTTTGAGAGCTGATGCGGAACAGTTATCCCATGCCGAACGCGGTTTCTCGTAGTCTTTCGTGGACGTAGGGCCCATCTAAAGCCTACGTGGTGGCATAAACCCATGCCTACTATTAGAGTAGACCATAAACCATGTGTATTCTCGCGGTTGTAGAGCACAAGTGGAGGCGTAGACCTTAGACCTTTGCGGGTTCTCTCAGCAAGATCGTATAGTGTGTCATGTTCATAGCTGAGCTGGAACCATACATCATAGTCACCCGGCGGTTTTCGCGTCTAGGTCGTACTGTGGGGTCTATTCCTACTATCCTAGGACGGTCGAGATGGTAGCGTGATCCTATCGCCATGTGCTTGCTCTCGCGAATGTTTGTCCAGGTGACAGGGTGATCTTATCACCGTGTGCGTGCTCTATCGTTAAGGTTGTCCGCTGGGTATAAAACACCTTCTCTCCTCTATCTACCTTCGTACTTCTTAGGTTCGTCTTCATGATTAGCGGCATGCGTCGCTCCGGTGACCATACCCGGAGATGATGTTGCGTCTTCTCACGAGAACTAGACGAAGCAGGACGCAGTTTGTTTCTATAGCCACATCCGCTGTCTCTCCTTTCATCTCCGCGATTTTCTGCATGCATCGCTTCGGTGACCACGCCTGGATCTGCCGCTGTGGATATTCGTGAGAGCGAGAGGAAGCACGACGTGGTGCGCTCTCTTCCTCTCTATCTTCTAACCCTCCCACCACAAAAACATGTCCGTGCTACGGTCTGTCTCTTGCGTCTGTTGTCGCACAAGCTGACCCTGGCTTCCCGTACCTCGGTGCGGTTGTAGGCTCAGGCTGGCTCCTATGCAACCAACTATATTGTGTATGGAGTGGCTCCTCCTCCATCTTATGTTTCGTAAAAAACCATTTAAATCACATCATCAAACTCGATAATTGTTGATAGCAAAAATATCCAAAATATAGTTTGGCTCGGCTGCGTCGAACCCATATGTTGCGATCGAGCACGTCCAGCATAACCGTTGAATGCCATTACGTCCAAACATGATGATCCGTGGTTGTTCTAATAGAAAAATATTCAAAAGCGATGACGTGTATGAATGTCAATTCAAGAATATATTGCGAGAAGCAACGAACACGAGAGAAGAACACGTCGTATGAAAAAACTCAAAAAAGATGCAGAAAAAGAAAACGCTAAGGGGTGAACATAAATGCATATACGTTGAATCCTACGTCATGAGCTTCGTCTGAAAAATATACATAGACAGAAACCATGAATAAAATGAGGGATCCTTGTGTCTAAGACGAGGACATACGAAAATGGTATAAACGAGAGGAGTAAATCGCGAAAGTCAGAAAAACGATAAAAAATGAAGTAAATCACGTTGTGTGGAAATTTTCGAAAATTTAAAAAGGTTGAATAGAATCAAAGTAGTTTGAAGACGAATTGACATGTCAGAAAATATATGACGTGTTCCCTTTACTATCTGTACAGTTCACGCTCGGTATAGTCTTCCTAGGTCATTCCTCTATAAAATGTCCAGCCCGTATGCAAGACATTCACCGTGCTGCGTAGGTTCGTCCCCTCCGAGCAGAAAAATACTCTTCCCCTTAACTCCCATGGCAAAGTTCATCGTTCCGCCCGTTGCGGAGGAGGATCTATGCTCCAATATAGTCGATGAACTCTACATCTGGGCTATCTCGGGGAGGAGGAGTCCTTTGGATGCAGCTCGTGCATTCCTCAACGCGGGCTACAACTTTCTTCACTCGGATGCGTATTTGTTGTACCACGCTCAGTTGCTGGCACACAACGCCATGAACATGCGCTTTATCAACCCTCTGGACGCATGTTTGCTGTACGGCCACTGCCATTATTGCGGCTGTGAGATGGTAATCTTCACCAAGACCAACGTCTTCACCAGTTACGATCGTTTTTTTATGGGCTGCTACATTCACCTGCTAAGGTCCGTGGATCAGCAGCAGGACGCTATAGACCAGCAGCTAGACTAGAGCTGCGGCCAGCACTGAGGAGCCAAGGAGCGACCGTGGTCGTGTTGTCTAGAGCTACGTCCAGTGCTGAGGAGCCGATGAGCGAGCGAGCGAGACTTCCTGTGTACGTTTGTCGGTGTGTTGTAATAGTACTAATTAGTTTAGCTACGTAGTTAGATTAGTTTGTTCTTGCTCATCGATGTCTCTCTAATATGTTCATGCTTATGCAATGTATTCATGTGTGTTTATTTGAACTTCTTGGTTCTAGATTAAGATATGTATTATGAAACATGTAGTATATAGAAAAATTAGTGTGTTATCTCTAGGTTTCACAATAGCCGAAGTATAGGTTCTTCCTCACAGTCTTATCATCGTCGCTTAAAGCTGCCTCTAGAACGAGCCTAAGTTCCTAATTCGCCTCTAGGGCAGCACTTCATAATGTTGCGACGCTGATATCGCTAGCGGCTACAAGGCTGCAAACTTCTTGCGCGTGCTCTCTATTCAACTCAAAAATTGTCAATGGCGCGTCTTCATATGCTTCTTTCATTTATCATCATGACTTTATTTTCACCCTATAACTCACTATTGCACACGTGGGCTTACTTTAGACCACATCGGTCTAGGACATCTACGGGTGTCCGCTATAATGATCTTTTTCATTAAATCATCAAACCTTTTAGCCACTAACCAAACCCTGTGGTCTGGCGCGTGGTTAAATGTTCTGCCTAACAATCACGCCCTAGGGTAGGAAGTGAGATCTACTATACACGACCAATGCTAAAGAATAATGTTCTTTCCGGCTCGGGGGCTCTTCGTACATATATACACCAAGTTAATATTTATCGTTTAAAGTCACATGTTTAGTCTAACGGCCGCGCCCCGGGACACATAGAGGAGTCTAGTAGTAATTATTTTTAGGATTTTTTCTTTGCCATCCTATTTGAGCTAGCATGTCAGCATATTTGTATAGGTTTGACAAAACAATATTGTTAGGCTAGTGGTTACCAGGGTACCACGGGCCATCTGCTGTTGGGCCTAACTTGACAAGGGTAACCTCTACAATGCTTATTGTTATGAGCTTGGGCTTTAAGGAGAGGCTAGGTCTCAGAGTCACGTACAGATCAGTTACAAGTTGTAAATACAACTCCATGACTATGTCCGTTTGGACTTCTGCCTTGATTAATACGTCTGGTTCCTGGTCTTCAGATTCTTCCACGATCCTTCATCTCTCTATGAGCCTTATGGGTCTTAGAATAGGTACATACCAGGTATACCAATATTGGGAATTCGATAAGTCATACCCATGTCAGTAGCCCCTGAGACTCCACTCGAATCATAGATTCAGGTTGAGTCTCCAAGTCATTTCAAGCATTTAACATACCTAAAGTGTTTTTTCGAGTAAGCTAACTGTAAGTTCAGTAAATATCATGGGGATTTTGGTATAACAAGTCTGGTGCATCTGAAGGATCGAGAACCAGTTAATTGCTCTTGGGAAAAAATATCGTGAACCTTCTCAAGCTCAAGTTCCTGGACTCGAACCTCACATATAATGGTGTAACTCAGTTCGTGTCGTGGAGGTCTTATCGAATACTGAATTCCAATTTTATATTTTTGACACCCCTAGGATCAGGGTTAAACAAATTCTAGACCTTAGCCTGACATAAGCTTAACCTAGAGTTCGAGGATATCCAGTGAAAAACCGGTAACACAACAGTAGCCCTACAACACAAAAATTATTACCGCAAGCTCATAGTTGAGCAGAGAACCAAATTATTACAAGCAGAGGTCACTAACCACAAACATCAAACAATAGAAGGAAAATTATACTATTAAGTATAACAAACTTAATAAATGGCCTAAGAGGACTGAAGCATAACGATGATGTCCCATCCCATAGATTCCAGTCTGCCGGCAAAGAACCCCAATTTACTCGTCGGTGTCGATGTCGTACAGAACTCGTCTTCAGGGGAACTCTTACTATGCTACAAAAGTATCAACAAAGTAACGGTGAGTATAGGGTGTACTCCACAAGACTTATGGCTAGTGGGGTTATTTTGCATAAAGCCATCTTTGTTTATAAAGCATCAAGGAGAAGAAGCTCGTCTAATTAGAGTATTTTAAAAGGTTATAAGAGAGCGACATCTTCTTGATATTGATCACCATATTTTGATATCCACCAAGTCATCATCATCACCTATCGACTAGGATGACCCCCTCATAACCATGAGGAAGCATCCTTAAGAACACGTTGAAACCTTCAAGTTTTATGATTAAGTTGAAGTTCTCTATGGTCTTAGAATCTGGTCACCAAGCGTTCATAACTGTGAACATGGCCTTTCGAAAATATTAAAACCCTGCAGGGATGTACAACTTTACCCACATGTACCAACCTTCTCTTAATGCTAGAACCATTAGCCCTCTTCCTTAGAGGGCTAGCAGAGGGTGGTTGGACACGACTTTTACCTTGCTTTCACCAAGACCATGAGTCACATCCTAAGGAGGGTTCCGTCACAACGGGTCAAATCCCGAAGCCGGTCCCTAGAGATGTGAGGCGAGGTTGGTTTATCAGGGGCTCTATCGGCCCCAAGCAACCCGGTCCATGCTTACCTACCTGTTATGATGCACCTTCACCCGCCAAATCTTTCAAAACATTTTCTATGCATAATCCAAGATCAAGTTTTATAATCAAATTATTACATGAGCTACCACTAAAACTGTCTCTATCATCCTGGCCCTAAGACAGTTTTAGTGATCACACGATCCAAATTCACTACACCATCCCCGATCATCACAGTCGATGATATAGTTGCAAAGGTGGACACCAAGTGATGATCACATCATTCATGTGACTCATGCTCGATCTTTCGATCTCTCATGTTTTGAGTCCATGTCTGTACAAGCTAGGCTCACCAATTTAACCTAAGTGTATTTGATGTGCAACATGGCTTACACCCACCATATGCGAATGTCGATATGTCTAACACCTGATCATCATAGTGTGATTCATAATGGAGGACTTTCTTAGTGGTGCACACTAAGGGAGAATACTAATGTTTCTATTAATTTTGGGGATCATCTTATAAATTATACGGTCGCGTATCTAATACTAGTAAGCAATAAGATGCATAAAGGATTAACATCACATGCAGTTCATAATGTGTGATATGATATGGTCCTTCATGATTACGTCATGATCTCCATCGTGCACTCTGGAATGATCTCCATCATGCCCACCAGCATGATGCCAAGTCCACGACGCCTCTAGTCGGTCGTCCATCATGATGATACACTACTACTAAAACTTAGTAACATAAATTAAACTACTTTACATCATGATCTCGGCATGCAGACCATTTATAATAGAATGAAAAACTAAATGGCTACTGCTGGTTGTTTTACATAAAGTGCATTTCATACAACAATGCAAAATGACCATATCACATCACATGCCCCTGCAAAATAAATGTAGACACCTCTATTTTATATTTTCCATGTTTTATGTGGCTGCTAGGGCTTTCATGATAGAACCATTTCTTACCTATGAACTTTCAACCACAACATTGATCAAATAGTTGTCTATATTACACCCCTCTCGCGGCCCTCTGTTGCAAATGTAGGGGTTCTGCGTATGAAAACAATAAAATTTTACCCTACGCCCCTGAACCCCTGATGCTACCAGGACCTATATATTAGTAATACAGTAATGAGAGGGGCTTTTCGCGAACTTACCCTTGAAGACTGAAAAGCATTGTAAACGCCCAGGAGAGCATGGTTGATGTAGACCAGCCGAAGCCGACCTCAAGGTCGTGATGAAGTCCTTGCACTCCTTTGGCTCCAACGACTTGAGTGCCTCAAGTGTGACACCTCGCGGGGAGTTACACACGTCCGGTGCCTGACAATGACTCCTGCTTCCCTGATCCAGCAGCAGTTGCGGAAGTAGAGCTCCTGGATCCGAATCCCGTAGCACGACGGTGCTCCGTGGTGAAGATGTCTCTCGTTCGCGCAGTCCGAACTTGGGACCACAGTCACGAGATAGAGAATATCAATTGGAGGTCTCCCCAAAAGTGATGAGACCTTTATTGAATATTGTGTGTATTTATCTGGCCAAATACCCCCACTATATAGGGGGAGGGGAGGTACTACCTCCCTCAAAGTCCATGGGTGGGACTAAAGGAGAGGAGAGGGGGAGGGGGTGGCGCCGCCGGCCACCCCATGGGCCCCGCGTGGGGAGGGGGGGCTGGCCCACTACGGCACCGGCCTCCCCTCTTGTCCCTTCTCCCTCTTGCCTTTTCCCTAATGGGCCCTCTTCCCTTCGGGAATTGGCCCATTAAGCCTTTTGACCTTTTAAATTGATTTTATCTTTATTAAATAATTATGAATAAATGATTAAATCAATATTTAACATTCATTCACATATTATTCAACCTCCGTGGCGATGGAACACTTCCACCTCCACTCCGGACATCCTCCGGACTTACCGAAACCCTTCTGGTTTTCTCTCTACTATTCTTCGGCGATTCATCTGATCCTATAAACACTCTCTAAGCATCATCAAGGCCTTAAGCGTGATACCCCACAGTTCGGGAACACTCCAGACATGGTCGGGACACTCCCGCACCAATGATCGATAGAGGGACCTGATTGGCCATGTGATCCATGTGTGTTCCATGAAGATCTTTCGTCGTTTGAACCGGGACAGTAATGTCATATGCCCTTTGTCTCTCGATACTTGCATTGCCCGAGATCTGATCAATGACATCACCATGTCGTGTTCAATCTCGTTACCAAACAATTCTACTTGACTCATTCCGACAAGTGATATCCCTGTGATCAAATCACATGCTGTGCAGCTATTGGATATAACTTCTCTGAGTGGGCCCTTGAGTATCTTTCTATCATGTGGAAGGACAAATCCCGCTCTTGACATATATTGCCTCTACGGTTTCCTCCGAGTACCTGAACACACCTTTATAACCATTGTATTACCAAGTGGCGCTTGATGCTATCTAAGCACTCTCGGGAGACAGTGATTGATATAGCCTCACGGTCTAAGGAATAGTCTACGAGGATCCATTTCTAATCATCGTAACTTGAACTTCGTGACATGATCGGGTCATGATGTTTAGGTTGGGTATTGGTTCATCATCTCATTCACAGAATGAGTTGACTCTATTTCCAATTGGCATAAATGCCACATGATCAGGAAACTTGATCATCTGTTGACCAATGAACCAATGACTAGAGTTTCACTAGGAACCCCTGGTTGTTTATATATCACACGTGTATTGATGTTTCCACTCAATATAGTTATAGCATGATATAAAACTTAATCATAAACTATATGAAATATGATAATAGTCCTTATCACTATTTGTCTCTATGGTATATTTCCAACAGCAAATGCCATATAAACTATTGTGAGAGATACAAACACCTGCTAGACGCATATATGGTACAAGCCATATGTTAAGTGTGGAACCAGTCTCGCGTAAGCTTATGCGTAAGGTTAGTTCGGGCCGCTTCATCAAATAGTACCACGATATAAACAAGTACATGTGGGAGGGTGACAACTAGAGGATCAATGCCCTCAACATGTGTTCTACTCGTACAAGCATAACTATGTATAGATCAGCTGTGATACCACTAAAGGGGTTCGTAGAAGAAAACAATAATTTTTCTAACTAGCGCAACACCAATGCCAATATATATCTATGAGTTAATGCGGTAATGGGAGAGGTTTCAGTGACATACCCTTGTAGACCAAAAGAGTTTAACGTTTCACAAGAAACATGGATGATGTAGAGATAATCCCCAGGAGCAGGGAATCACTATAGTACAATTTAATAAGTATTTTAGTGTCGAACCCACGAGGAGGTGAAGGTAAACTATATATTCTCTAAATCCCTATAACCCACTTATATGGCCCTTCATGCAAAGCAAGGAACTAGAGTGTGTCTGGTTATTTTTACTACTATCTAGAAAATGGTGAAGTGTTGGAAGTAAATACTAAATGTAAACTATTGCAAGCAAGTAAAGCAAAAGTTAGTGCAGTAGGGGCAAGTTTCTCAAGGGAGAAAGTGCTTAGGCAAATTTTTATTTCATTCATTTGGTTGTCACAATTAGTGAACACACATGGATAGTTGATACCTTCGATCCGGATTATGGATGTAGTATAGCTATTTTTCCCTAGTAGACCTAGGTTATCGAATCCTCGGGAAGCAGAAAGCATAGTGAAGTTACTTTAACGGACCTTCAAGAGCTTTAGAATTCTTTTTGTGTTTTACCGGACCAAGAGTTTGCTGTATTTTGTTGTTTTCGATGATGGAGAGAGAGGGCCTAGGGCTTTCGGTTTCACCTGTAGCTGTGCAAAACATCTGATGGGAATAAAAGAAAATAATAAAGTATGCATGTAATTGTTAGAGCAAGATAATTATATGTGGGCAGTGCATCCATAATTGCTATTGCCTCCATAACCACTTATAGGAATAACCTACTAGTCTCATCCATAGAAGAAAGAGAACTAATGATATGCATAGTGACGTCACCATTAATCCCAAGTAAATCCCTCACATACAGCCGTACTACCCCTTTTGTCACTGGGGTTCCCAACCTGCAGATTAGTCATTACTCATGCTCCGTATACCTGGCTCAATCCTCGGGGTCTTGGGTACCTGACAAGTCCTTGGATTGAGGCAAGAGAGGATACAATAATCATAATGTCATACAAACTAATACATGATCCCATCTATGATAAATAACATGCAAAAAAGCTACATGGCTAGGCCGAAGCCCTTAGCCCAAAGAGAATTACTCACACATAGAGATGAAATCAACGATCATAAACACTGCAATGGAAATCATGAGATTAATAGCAAATAGTCTTATAATGTCGCTAATCGAAGATGAGATTTACTAAGTCTATTCCTTCGACAGCTCTTCGGTGTTGTGGATGGAGTTCTGGGGGAGAGAGGCGAGCCGGTGAGGCTGTTTCTCGTTGCTAGAAGCCTCTTTATATAGGGATAGCTTCACAAAAGTTGTTCTGTTTGACCTAGCGGTGTCGATGGCCACTATATGATCGGAACTATACGACCGGAATTTTATTTCCGCCGTATAGTTGGTCATTAAAGCGTTTGTCTCCACTTCATGACTCCTGGTTTCTTCAGGATGTTGGAAATCTCGTATCTTTGACTTTAATGCTGTGATTCCCATCATCAAACATCATTATCTGTGTAGGGAAAAATAGAAAGAAAGGATTGCATACCCCTTTGATCATTAGGCATTAGTGGCAGGGTTTAGAGAGATATTTCATCAAAAATATGAAAAATATCCAGTTTAAATGTGGACGTAGATGGCTATATTTAAACAGCCATCAACCTCCCCAAGCTTAAACTTGATCATCCTCGAGCAAGAAAACCAAAATCAAAAAGGAACTCAACATTTAAACTGAAATAACGAGATGATGATCTTACTCATGATTGGTAGCCTCATGTTTCCTCCACTTTATAAATCTGAAAAACTTTAGCATAAATAGAGTAATGGCAAGCACATCATACGGTTTTTTTTGGCATCCTTATAACGCAGAAAAATTATTGTCAACATGGATGATTCAAATGAGTAAACCTTATTCCATGTCATGTAATCAACTCATATGCTTGCCTTTGAAAAATAATTGTTCATTATTTGGGACTAGGCATTCCTTAGGCACTCTCTCTGGAAAATTGAAGATAAAGCACATTATGCATGCTCATCATGTTTAGCATGAGGGGGAAACTTGTTTAGCATGGAAGATCACTATATACTTAACCATTAAACCATGAAAGCATAGACAAAACAATTGAACATTCATAATCTCAATACCTCATGAGAAATATACTTGGAAAGGCATTAATGCTATGTAGGCAGGTATGGTGGACACTACTGGAATAATTTGGTTAAAGGGATTACGGATGCACAAGTCTTTCCTTGTTTTAATTAATTCGTCTAAAGTTAACCATCTACAAGCATGCACAATTTTCTATAGTGCTTACCACTTATTATTAGACAAAGATAATATAAACTTAACCATCTATGCATGTGCATAAAAGACATCACTAAATAAGGCACTTGCAAATTATCAAAAGCATATGAAACAAAGAACTCCATGCATAACTTGTATTTCGACTCTTACTTGTCATGCATCCATTTTTGTCTTTCTTTTTACTCCTACATCAACTTTATTGATAATGGTCTTGGCAACATGAATAGAACACTAACTTAACAGACGCTCCAAGTTCATGCGGAAATCTTATGTTGCTTAAAAAACAAGATTTATATGTTTGCAAACCATGAGTGTAATAGGTCCAGTGGGGTGCCTTTGGAATCCCCGAGCTTATTCTTTTCACCACTCTTGGATATCTCATGGTGTGGTGTTCCTCCATTCCCTGTGAAAAAACTTCACCACAAAACTTTCTCTCGTTTCTTTTCTATGGGGTGAAATTAGTGGTATATAGATAACATGCAAGCTGTGATAAAAGTACTAAAAAATTTTTTGTTTTAAATGTCAAGAGATTTGCTTAAGTGGATAACATCCACAAATTATCAAAAGAATCAAAAATAATCAAATCAAAGATCAAAGAAGCCACTCTTGCAACAAAAGATACTTTTTGTCCAGAAAAACAACATCTGCAGAACATAATTATTTCGCCCACTTAAACATGTCAGTAATTTTATCCAATTTTTTTTGCATATAGAGGATGAAAAGTTGCACCTATAGTTCAAATATGAGCGCATTTAGAGTTACAGGAAAAAATTGGAGAATTTTTCTACTAAAAAGTGTTCGTGCATGAATTTGTTGCTTCATATTTTTTGTTAACTTTAAAACATCCAAATGGGGAAAACTTGGTACTTTATTTTTTGAAATTATAAAAACATTCTAAAATTTATTTCAACAGATAATAAAAGTTGAAAAATCAAAAATAAAAAAGAATAAAAAAGTACCAAAAAATGATCAAGAGAAACAAGCAAAGAAGAAACAAAATATTTTTGTTATTTTTGTTTTATCAAAGAGGAAAAACAAGAAGCAAACAAGAACCAAATAAAGAAACATTAAATCTTTTGGTATTTTGTTTTTATAAATAATATGCAAAAATAAAAACCAAACAAAACAAAAAGGCAAGTAAAAACATGGTATCCACAAACATAGAAATGAGAACATGAAGATAAAACTAAAACATGAGTTTGAAATGGTATTGCTTGAAATTACTTGAAAGAAGGGGATGCATGGGCATCCCCAAGCTTGTGATTTTGATAGTTATTGTCCTCTACTCCTTCCTCATGATATCATGTTACTCATCTCAAACAAAGAAATATTTTCATCTTCATAATACTTCAATGCCTACAAAAGGGTTAGTTCTCCAAACAAATGATATAATAGTTGCTACCAAGATGCAAACTATAGTAATAATTGGGAAACTATTACATTCAAGAAGAAAATAAATACAAATGAAAAAATATTTTTAGTTTGTTTTGTTATGGGAAAAGGTTTAATGGTGTGGACTTTGCAATGGTTCCATTGGCATGAACAACACATGCTCAAGGTCGACCCCAACTTCTCCATTGGCCATCCTTCTTATTTATTTTCCAAAATTTATTTTCATTTAAAATCTTAAAATAATTGTTAGATAACATTAGCTAATGTTATTTTAAATGTTACAAAGATACCAAGGTGTCCTCAGAGTGAATAATATTTGAAAGAATATGGACCACACCACAAAACACATAACTGTTGACATTAAAGTATAACTTTTTACTATGCATTGGCATTTTATATATGAATAAATAGCAGCAATTTTTTTCTATACAATGCATTTAATGATGAATAGCTTGAATTTTAAATAGAGTGGAAACATAAAGAGGGAATTTATATCTTCATCTTTCATAATGTTTGTAAGCATCAAAAGTAAACTCAACGACATAGTTTTGAATAGAATCACCACATAAAGACTTGTCATATAATGAGCATAAAGGATCATCTACCTCCATTATATCACATTCATCCTCCCATATATTTGTTGTAATTGTTCCACATAGAGGACTACTAGGCAATAAGGAATCATTATCATTTGCAATAATATAAGGAGTTTCCATAGGAATTTGTGCACTACCACTTTTGTGAATAGAAGATGGGTAGCTACTCCATTCTTCCTCCACTTGTTCTTGTTTCTCTTTAATCTCCTTTTATTTTGGATGCATGGTGAGATAGGTATGCCCTACGGGTGCTTAAGATGGGCCTACCCGGTTCGAACCGGTAGGAGCCCACGTGACAAACCAACCGGCAATGATGAAACCCATGATGATTCGGGTGGACCTAGGCCCATGAAGGATGCGACTCCTTGATGGACACGCCAAGCTTTAGATAGAAAGTTTAAAGAACTAACCCTAACTTGTGACTGACTCGATTGTATCCTGAGACCCGGCCTCCTCATATAAAGTCTCGGAGGGAACAACGAGGCGGATCATCGCAAACCCTAGCACAAACACCCGCCAGATTACATCTGTGCACCATCACCATCAAGGCACCATTGTAAACCTTTGGTTCATCATCAATCAAGAGTAGACAAGCAGGAGTAGGGTTTTCCCTCTAGGGGCCTGAATCTGGGTAAACATCATGTCCCTGAGATGCTTGCATGTTAGCCGAACAAAGTCTCCAGCGCTCCCCTCTTCCTCAAAACCCAAGTCCATAAACTATGGGCATTGGCGTATTAACCCCACGTCAATTGGCACCATCTATGGGAAGTGGGCGTGCTGATGTTATGACTTGGGCGGCCACATCACCCGCCATCTTCAATTCATCTGCGTCGGAGGGACGCCTCAACTTTGATGCTTTCAACTTCACCATCCACTCGCTAGCCACGTGCTCAGCCTTCGAATCCCTTGAGGCCGGGGCCGGCCTGTCGATCGGGAGCTTTAGCTTCCAGGTTGGAAAGACCTGCTAACAAGGGGTGATCTCAGCAATGTCCATAAAGAAGGACTTAGGGTTTTGCCGAAAAGAGAACACTGGTCAAAGGCCCAACTTTGGTCGACTAGTGGGGGGTGAATAGGAGACTACCAATTTTTAATCTTTTCTTGCAATTTTAGGCTTTGCACAAAGTAAAGTTCACTAGAGATGCAACTAGATGGATATCCTATATGGTAAACAATATGATAAGTAAACAAGACGGTAATTGCAAGAAGTAAAGGAGTGGAACGAAAGAACTGGCGAGGGGACACAGAGATGTAATTCCCGTAGTTCACTTCCAAGGAAGCTACGTCTACATTGGAGAGGTGTCGGGGCCACACAAGGTCACCCGAGCACCACAAAGGCCTCACCTTCTTCTCCGATGAGCACCACCACAAAGGCGGCCTCACAATCCACTAACCGATGACCTTGAAGGCGCCAAACGAAACCTTTACAACAAGGTTGAGGGGAGACTCCACAACTCAATTGGAGGCCCTCAACGACACCACGAAGCTTCACAACAATTGCCCTAGCTCCAAGGATGTCCTACACCGTCTAGGGTTCCAAGAACGCAAGAGTAACAAGATCCACGAAGGATGGGTGGGGGAAATCACGATTCCTTTGGTGGAAGTGTAGATCTAGGTCACCTATCCCAATCCTCAAAAGATCAAGAGGTTTGAGTGGGTAGGGAGAGAGATCTAGGCAAGTCAAGCTCTTGTATTAATGGAGGAGAGAGAAAACGAAGAGATCAAATGAGAGGAGGAAGAAGGGGGCCTTAAATAGGCCACCCCTAAATGGGCATTTTCTGCCCCGCCCCGACACCACCGGTACTACCGGTGGCGGGCAGGTAGTTCCGGTGAATGGACCACCAGTGGCTCGAAGAAGCCCACGTAATGGTCAGGTTGACCAGCTAGCGGGCCCTCACGAGCTGACCAGAACTACCGGTCCTAGTTCCGGTCCAACTACCGGCAAATAGGCATTTCCAGGCAGAGACATATCTGAGCCACAAAGCCTAGTTGCCGGAACTTGGTCCGGAACTAAGGCCAGAAGAACCGTGCACCAGAGGGTGCCCGGTACTATCGGACAGGGGGCGGTACTACCGCTCAAGGGGACAGGGGCTGGACAATGCAGGATCTGGCCGGTACAACCGATCCAAGTTCCGGTGCTAATTCTGACAAATAGGCAAAATAATATAGAAGTATTACTGAGACGATATTTGGTTTTCTAGAATTAGGACCGGAACTTCTGTCGGAAGTTCCGCTTGATCACCCCTAAAAACCCCCTTGGGCAGTACTACCGCCGCTTGGCCGGTACTACCGGTCAGGGCAGAAAACACTCAAACACTATAGGGATCTCTCTCTCATAGGAAAACTGGGAAGGCTGTGGATGTGCAGTTATGGCCTGTGCATGAAATGGTGATTTCCCACAACCTTCCAAGGTGGATCCCCTCTTGATAGTACGGTAGCCTAAAACACAAAAATAGGACAAAGTGTAAATAAGCGCCACCGTCTTCAAGCTTCTTCTAGAGAGAAGTCCACCAACAAGCACGTCCGTAGATAAACCCTGCAACTTAGACATACAGTTAAACCACAAGTGAAGTTGTCATCAACACCCAAAACACAAGGAGAAAAACAATATCCTTTCAATCTCCCCCTTTTTGGTGCTTGATGACAACCCTACAAGATTTGCATAGAGAATAACAAAAGGAGAAACTGTAGGCAAAAAAGAAATGAGAAGCTCCCCCTAGATGTGTGCAAGGCATAGGAACATGCGTTTCTGGAAACAACAAGCACACACAAGGGAGAGAGCTCCCCCTCACGAGACAAACCAACAAGGGTGCAAAGAAGTAAATGCGAGAGAGAGGGGGACTCATACCTTGCACCAATACCATTGTGGTGAGACAATATTTGGATAAGTGAACATAGTGAATATACCTCCATGTGACAACTTATCCCACCACAGCCAATCATACGAACATCACAAAGATACCTTAACACATAGTCTCACCAACATAGTAGCAACCATACAAGAGGTCCAAAGACAGATACATAACGGAGGTCCACAATCATACATAACGGAAGAAAAGTGTGCACGAGCATAAAAGGATCAAAGAAAGAGTGAGCTCATGACACAACCCATGTAAATCCCGAAGTCCTAACAGAACACTTTCTCCCCCTTTGTCAAGACGCCAAAAAGGGACAAAGTAGACAATCTACGCACCCCACCCACCAACGAATGAAGGAGGAGGCTCGGGGTCCCAAGAGGCATTGTTCCAAGCGGGCAGAAACGGAATCGTGACCTCAGGCTTGTCATCACTATCAGTCCACCTGCAATGCGTGTTTACCCACTGATCCTTGGGCACGGTGATGGAGCTGGACTCAAGAGATACCTCAATATCAAGCTTCCTCGTGATGGCCTTCTCCCTCCGGACACTGTGCCTCTGAGAAACATAAGACTGATACTAGCGGTCCTAAATGAAACATAAAGTCTTCTTAACCTTTTTCAGCAGCTTCTTGGCCCAAGATGGCTGTCTCACAAGCCGGGGTGGAGGAGAAGCCTCAGCACGGTCCCCATCACTAGCATGGCCTTGAGTTTCAGCAGCTTCCCTCGCAGCCCTCTCAGTAGCAGCTTCCTTTTCATCCTGAGAATGAGGTTTCTGATGCTTCATCACACGGAAGGTCTTCTCCTCATGAATAGTGAGAGCATCCAGAGGGAAGTGAGAACCTATGGCCTCCCGCCATTTGGCATTGATGAGGGTCTAGATGTATGGAGCATAGGGACAAGACCTCTTCTCAATCATTGCGGACCAAATCTCCTCAAAGAGATAATCCATAACATTTATGTGCTTATGAGAGTCTTTGTGGCGGTAAGTCTGATACATGAGATCTATTCGGAAAGCATGAAGCTGATCGAAGTTACCTGCCTTGGGAGCAATGGTGTTCTGATAGACCTTGCGCATGATGTCATAGGTGGGAAGGAGATGATCAACATTCCCATTGATGCCCCAGCCTTCAATGTACAAAGGCTCCAGAACTTCAGGCTCGGAGGCCTTCCCCCTATGAACGCACCACCCATTTGCACGATGTCCTTCCAGAATAGGGTAGCCAAGGAGAGCAGCAAACTCAGACCATTTAGTAGTCAAATACCTGTTTTGAGTCATCCACTTCATAGTTCTATCATTAGCATTCGTATCAAAGTAGAGGGTGGAGTAGAACTGAGCAATGGCCCTCTCATCATAGTTCTCACGGTGTTCCATAATCTTGATGAGCCCAAACCGCCTACACATATCAAGAGCTTCACCAAAGTACTCGGGGTTGCTCTCCATCTCGTCCATGTTGATGTGCTTCTGGGGGCAACCACATTCTTCTTCTTGGAAGCATAAACCTCAGAATAGATCTCTTCTTGGCGCCTAGTGTGGAATAAAGGATCCTGAGCCAGACGATCACGAGGAACAATGAAGGGATCAATCTTGCGAAACTCCTCATACGCAAGCTGAGGCCAGGAGCAGATCTTCTTCTTGCTTGAATCGGTCCTAGAGGTGGTCTTCTTTTGGCTGGCCAAAACAGGTCTTTTCCCTTTAGCAGCAGCACGGCGCTCAGCGATAGCTCTCTGACGAGCAGTCTGACTAGGAGGGAGCACGACCTCAAGATCATCTTCATCAATCTCGGAAGGACCACGAGTGGGAGCACGAGACCGCTTGGTGTCGTGGTGGTGTCACGGCAGATACCATGGATAGGCTAAAGGTGGGGACAATATGCACTAGAGGAATCCAGAGAGGGATAGTGTGGTGATTCCACACACAGATGTTTTGTATTCAGTTGGTATCCAAGATTTACAAGTGCTCCTTGAGCTGTATTGGGGGGAGAAAGAAGGAGCTCTCTTACTCTCTCCACTAGCTAGCTCTCATGGACCAACTAGAGATCAACCAAGTAAAGCTCAACCCCTCCTATAGATGCCCTAGCCCTCCTTTTATAGGGGTGGCTAGGTCTCCAATTAGGGCATACGTGGAGGCATATTCCAGGGAATATGCCTCTTCCCAAAATAGTAAACTGACCGGGTCACTTTTCCCCATCGTAAGCCATGCAGAGGGTACGTGAGCCTCTACGGCGCCAGCGTCATCCGACACAGGCAGCGTCACCCTTGTCGGCCACGCCTCGGTGGTCGTAGCCTCTGTCCGCTTTGCTCACGCTCCAGCGTACAGTGACCTCCTTTTGACCAGCGAGATACCTTCCTTCTCTTGCAAGCCTGATATAACCCGGATCGTGCCTGGTTAATCCGGCCACACTGGTACCTGCATACAAGTTAGATAAATCCTGCCAGCATACGACATACGTCGACCGGGACTCAGTTAGGCGGACATCCTCCGGTCCGGGTTATTCCGTGATTCGGCCTGCCTTGAGGTGACTCGGCCAGCACTTGCTTTGACCTTGCCGTACCTCGGCTAACTCTGCCTTTATACCCCGGCGTGATCCTACCCGGGGGTATCCCCCCAACATTAGTCCCCGAAGCTGGTGCGGTCTTGGCAGCCTTAGCTGCTAAGGCCACAGCAAGTTTAATTTTACCGAGCCTTTTGCTCCCTTTTCCAAGTTACCTCATATCCCGGATTTCATTGGCTAGCTCTTCCCTTGGCATATTCCGAGTTTTCGCTTGCTGTCCGGGTCATCGCATAGTTATCTGGGTTATTCTTCCTTCTCTCGTACGCTTCCCCACGTGGAGAGTAATCATTACTTTGCCTCATTTTAAAGGCCTGCGCCAGTTACTGTTGCGGTTAATGTCAGGTGTTACTGTTGCACACGTCACATCGTGTCTGTCTCCTCGTTAACTGTATCACCACGTCGCGTCGTGGGATCTCCTGCGCCCTGTGGCCCTTCGTGTGGCTTGTCTGTGATTGGCTAATCCGGATAATACACGGCCACACCGTGTGGCCATGGAGCACCGCGCGATCCTACTAACCCAGCTTGGGCGTGGTTAAATAGGGGAGGGGCGCGCCCCTTGGTATTTTTCCCCATTCTCGCGCCCCTCTGCCTCTTCTCCTTCTTCTTATTCCCAGCAACAACGCCGCTGCCGCACCTGCTTAGCAGCATCGCCGCCGCCCCGTGCCTTTCCGCACCAGCATCGCCGCTACTCCCGCGCAGCTCCACCGCCACGGGTCCACGCCAATCAGGGCACTACCCCCACCTCCGATAGGGCCGGTAAGGACAGCGACCTAGAGATGACAGAGGAAGAGCTCGCCATTGTGGAGGCGGAGATGGAGGAGGAGGCGGAGAACGCCGAACGCGGCGCCTGGGCTGGCTCCTGGGTGTGCCAGGACGACCTCGATTGGTTATACCGCACCTGGCGCATCCCTGAGGGCGTGGTTGCCCGCCTCGCCGCCGAGGAGCTCGCACCCTCACCCAACCCCGATGAGTTCGTGGTGTTCCTCTCGCATTTCTAGCGCGGGTTCGGCCTCCCCATTAGCGATTTCTTCCATGATTGGCTCAACATCTACGAGCTTCAACTGCACCACCTTCCGGCGAACGCCATCACCTCCCTTTCTTCCTTTGCCTCCACTATAGAGGGGTATGTCGGATTGTGGCCCACCAAAGAGCTCTGGATCCGGTTTTTCGGTCTACGCCGGAACGTGATTCCGAATAAGGAGCTTGACCCAGAGGACAAACAACTTACGCAGTTCGGTGCTGCTTCTATCTGTCCCCAGAAACAATTCGTCTTTCCCCGAGTCATGGGGCTTGATTCTTGCAAAGGCTGGGACTGAACCTTCTTTTATGTCAGAAATGGCATGACTGAAGATCTGATCCGGCTGCGCCCCTATGCTCCGGGTCCTCCTAATCCGGATCTGTGGGATCGGATCTCCAAGAAACCGATAGTCTTAGCGAACCAAGTCAACAAACGGTTCCAGGAGCTGAAGGATGCGGGGCTGCGCAACGAGGACGCGATGATCACGTTCGTTCGCAACCAGATCTCCCCTCTCCAGAAACACACTCACAAGCTTTGCCACATGAGCTGGCGCCTTGACCCCAACCGGACCTGCTCATTCGAGTTGAGAAATACCGAGATATTCTGCCGGGTCAAGGCCCTCTTCACCACTGACAAAAACTTCTCCGCTGATTGGGAGTGGGGGATCGAGCACTTCTGCCGAGATAGGCTTCCTCCTGCGGTAAATCTCGTGATCCAATCTTTTTCCGAGTTATATCATATGTCGGAATTTGTTGTTTGTTTGATCCCTTTGCATTTTCTTCTCAGTTGTTTCTTCAGCAAACCCTCAAGGATGGCACCGAGCCTTCTCTCAAATGGCCAAATGACCGAGATGCTCCGGACGAGGAGGAGTCGGATCAGGAGATATTCCTGCCGTTCCCCGATGGCACCAAGCGACCCACCGGTAACTTCTCTTCCTTAAGGGATTGGCCTGATGATGAAGATGATTCCGACGTTGAGGTGATGGAAGCATTTGACGCTGTCCCCCTCTCTTACGCCTTTCCGGCATCAGCTAACCTGGGTGGGAAGATCCACGAAGATCCTTCTCTCGCCACGGGCGAGCCTGTCCCGGCCGCGTCAAAGAAAAGGGCGGCCACATCTGCTTCTTCGTCCGGACCTTCTAAGCCAACCAAGAGGCGAAAGAAGTCTGTAGACAAAGCTACCACCAAGCCTACAACTAAGGCCATAACCCGGAGAGCTCGCAGACCCAAGGAGCCTTTGACCTCTGATGAGTAAGTCACTTCTTCCTTATCCAAATTTTTGCTTCGTGCTTTTCTTCTGTTGTAACTTATTGTTCGTCGTTTGATTCGGCAGGGCTGCGGTGGAGGTACCTCAGAGCGGATCCAGTATTGCTTCGCCTCTTCGGCATAGCCCTTCCCCCCCCCCTCGTGGCAACGATTCACGCCCGTTGAGCCCCATTCAGGAGGGTTCAGCGGCTGCTCCGGGTTCTAGCCCACCTCGTCTAGAGGAGGGCAACCTCGGAGCAGGGGGAAGTGGCTCTGCCGAGGCAGCGGTTGCTCCCAGCTCCACTTCAGCTCAGCCGCAACCAGCTACCTCCGAGGTACCAACAGCACCCCCGCCAAGACAAGCACCAGCACAAGCACCAGCGCCAGCACCAACAGCAGCAGCACGAGCATCAGCAACAACACCAACTCCCTCCGCCTCGTTCGAGTCTTACAAGGCTCAGCGAGAAGACACAACTAGCAACAAGGCTAGCACTAAGGCTATGACCAAGGGAAAATTCGCAGCACAAACTTCAACCTCTCAGAAGCAGCCCAAGGGCAAGAAGGCTTCTGACGCTGCTAGGGCAGCATCTATTGAGGCTAGACAACATACACTTGCGTCCATGCTTCCGAAGAAGACCCCACCGAAGAAAGACACCTCTGCCGGGTCAGCTGATGCGCAACTTGTTCTGCACACCAGCCCCACTACTGCACAAGTTGAGAGGAAAGAGGCCCACGCCAAGGGTTTGATCGCGCCCCACATGCTTAGCGGAGAACGCTATCCTCCGGCCTTGATCGAGTTCGTCAATAACTGGAACAAGGCAGAGTTCGTCCATAACGACGATCTCCCGGAGAAATTTGGGCCTGCCAAGTTTGTGGCACAGATGAACACAGCCGCCAAGGCTATCAACCTTGCGGGTCGGATGATGGAGGTATGCTACTTCGTCTTTTCTTTAACATGTACTAGTGCTTAGTCATATAACCATTAGTCCCCGAGCCTCCAGGGGAGTAACTTGTTACTCAGCCAGATGCTCCTTAGAGAATTAGCATAGCTCCCTAGTAACTTCGAATATGCACACACCTAGAGCCGGATTAAGTTCCACTTGGCCCGGATTCTTTATACTTCGAATACGCACACACCTAGAGCCGGGTTAAGTTCCACTTGGCCCGGATCTTGTACACTTCGAATATGCACACACCTAGAGCCAGGTTAAGTTCCACTTGGCCCGGATCTTGTACACTTCGAATATGCACAGACCTAGAGCCGGGTTAAGTTCCACTTGGCCCGGATCTTGTACACTTCAAATATGCACACACCTAGAGCCGGGTTAAGTTCCACTTGGCCCAGATCTTGTACACTTCGAATATGCACACACCTAGAGCCGGGTTAAGTTCCACTTGGCCCGGATCTTGTACACTTCGAATATGCACACACCTAGAGCCGGGTTAAGTTCTACTTGGCCCGGATCTTGTACACTTCGAATATGCACACACCTAGAGACGAGTTAAGTTCCACTTGGCCCGGATCTTGTACACTTCGAATATGCACCTGACTAAGCTATCCTTGCTCTTTTTTAGGTGACTACCAATCGCCGGAGCGCTGAGTTTCAGCGCCTCTTGGACACACATAAGGCGCTGTGTTCAAAACATTCTACGCTTCTCGCTGAGTTTGAGAAACGGGGTAAGTTTTCTCCTTGGCTTTTTCCCATCTTTCTTTGTCTTTTCCCGCCGAACTAATCTGTTATTCGGATTGGGCAGCCGGAGTGGAGTCCGAGAACATCCTCACGAGGAAGAACTTGGAGCAGATAAAAGGTAAGTCACTTTGGTTACTTAACTTCTATGCTCTCTTTCCCTTCTCCTGAGCTCGGCAAATATTCATACCTCGGCTTTGCCGGGTCAACAAACTGTTTCAGCATCTCTTGAAGATAGTGTGCTCGTGCCTGATATGATGCTGCATTTTCTCGAACAAGCTGGGCAGGAAAGACTGGCGCCAATTTAGAAAGCGAACCCATCAGTACATCGCGTTCAGCCCTTCCTCAAAATCCCATTTGTTTTATTGAGGAATCACTCTTGATCCGTCTCTTCTCCGTCTATAACTCAAAGTCCATATGTCTCTCGTGGAAGCGCTTTAGAGTGCCTAGAAGATCCAGCAAACGGGGGTGCCAATGCTGTCCCAAGACCAGATCAGGGTAGGTAGCTGCTTTAAAGAGGTTGGGAGACAGACTGGTGAACAATCTTCTTCTTGTTTTCTCTGACCTAGAGCACTCTTTTTTTTCAATCATACGAAGAAACTCCGTGAAAAACCCAACTATCACTCCTATGAGACGGCTAACTCCCAACTCCCGATACATTCTTTAGAGTCGACCAAAGGACTCGTTGGTTTGGACATAGTTTCCTTTGTTCCTGTGTTTCTGTTTTGCTCTCCCCCTTTTTTTCACTTGTTTAGTTGGAATGGAAAGAGAACTTCCTTCAGCCTTTTTGTTGCCTGGTTCGGTCTCTCTGAGTGGAATAAGTGGGTCCTTCTTCTTTTTCCTGACTGATGAAGGTCGAAACTGAAGATCGAATCTTAGGAGTCTAGATTCCTATGTTCGTACCAACTCAAATTATTGATGAATTGGATCTTGAGTCAAAAAACTTCGCTACTCAGCAAGGGTGAAAGAATGACAAAGAGACTGACATCACAGAGGATGGGAAGGACCCAATCGCCTGCCTCTTTCTTGGTCCACCCCCTGGTGGGTACTTTATAGCTCACAACACGAGATAGGCAGATATGTGACATAGTCTCGTTGCTTTCATTGACAACAAGACTCTCTTCCTGATTGGGATTGGTCTATGCAGGATCTCCTTCCCTATGAGACTCTTGCTTCCCTGAGGCAGACCCCTACTTCAATTGTCATCTGCTTCCTTATTTTGGACTCAGACCTCTCACAACAAAAAAAGAAAATCAAAATCAAACGAATCCGAATATTCCATTCTCGTTGACAGCCTCCTCAACCCAAGCTTCCATCTCCTGCTCCAAACATCGGCGCTTGCCAGCGCCAGTCCATGAAAGGTGGATGAAGGTGAGTTTGACTACAAACTCGAGGATGCTGGGAACGATCTCTTTTCGAGGAATCACTCCCATCGAGAGGCCCTCTTGCTCCCTTTTTATGAATCTGGGAGAGAGGCAAAAGATAAGTCCAGAGAGACCTCGACTCAGCATCAGGCCGAACTTAAGAAGAAGGATGATGAGCTCGCCCTTCTCCCGACCAAGGATGATGAAATTGCCAAGCTCAAGGTAGAAATGAAGAAGCTCAAGGCGCTCCACAAAACCAAGCTGGATAACGCTGGCCAAGATTTTACTGAAGAGAGAGAACGTCTCAACCTCCAAATTGCCAAAGATCAAGAACTGCTGAAGGAGGCCAACACTAAGCTTGAGTCGGCAAATGCCGAACTTGTGCAACTCCGGAAAAGGCGTGACAACTGCACCAAGGAGCTGACCCGGATCCACAGCCATATTTCTCGTAAGCTCTTTTTCTTCAACCGACATGAATCTTTCTGGGTCAACTTCCTTTACTTATTTCACTTGTCTCGTTTTCAGACAAATTTCCGGAGGGTGATGCCATTGCAGCCACTGTCATTGCCAAGTTCCGCCAGAAGAGGGGTACCCCAACTGGTTCTGGCGTTGAAAACATTCCTTATGATATGGAGGACCTGCTGGTCAGCTTATCTTCTCGCGTCGAGATTGTGAAGAACTATGGTAAGGATATCCTGGATGTAGCAGTCCGGATCTTCAATGCCTTTTGGCCTAATGAAGACACTCCGGAGGGGTCCACTGCTCTGATTAACAAGTTAATGGAGTGCGAGACTCAACTTGACCTCTGGAGGGAATCCACCGGATGCGCCGGAGCTGAAACCGTCCTCCACTATGTGCTCACATGGTATGAAAAAATAAAACTGAAGCTTCTCGAGCGCATGCGCACCGGATCAAGGTGGTCCAATGACCCGGATTGGATAGCTCAGCACAAGGCTTGCACCCATAGCCTCATTCAGTATGCCCCATCCATCAATGGAACGAGGGACCAAGCTTTCTTGGTGTTGTTGATGATGAATATGTCGAAGATGGTTCGGGTGAGGAGGAAGAGGACGAAGCCTCGGACGTTGAAGAGAACAAAGATGACGCTAAAGCTGAGGCTGAAGTTCCACCTGTTGGCGCCGAGTTACCTCCTCCTGCTGCTCCTTGATCACCAGCAAACACTTTGAAGTTTATCAGACCCCCGGTATGCCGGGTGCAAATGTATTAAGCACACTGATTATATTTTGCTACCAAGTTGCTCACGCCGGATTAACTTGGGCGTAGTCCCCGAGTTTCATTTTCTTGTTTCTCCAATTTCTTGGCTCGGCTCGTGTCTACCTTGATTCGGTTTTATGACTTACGAGTCCGAGTTTCAAAAATTGACTTAACAATACTTGGAAACTTGAGGACTAGCTCAAAATAACTCAGCAAAGTAAATATAAAGTAAGCGCAAGGTTAATCCGAATAACAAATGTCGGCTCGATTAAGTTCTTTTCCTTAGTCGTTTTTCATGTGCTACGCAATTCCAAACTTGTTCTCTTGCTTGCCATGAAGCCAAATCTTGTTGGACAGCAGCAAGTCGAAGAGTTGAGTTTTTGGTGCTCACACACTACTAATCCGGCTTAGGTAGAAGCAACTTACGCCAGTTGACATATAAATAGCAAATACAGAAAACAATAAATATCACTGAGGCAGTCCCCGAGTTACTGCTCGAGGTGCCAAGATTTCATTGATAAGCTCATTGCCGACATACATACTGACATATGAGAGACTCAGATACACACACTTCCTTTTTAAGTGTAAAATGGACGGAGTAGAGCTACATTCCATGGACGCTTAGGTTCCTGGTCGGACCTGTCTGCCTTGTTCTTCTCCTGTGGTTTTGCATCGATGAGATAATAAGAGTCATTGTGCAATGCTTTGCTCACAATGAATGGTCCTTCCCATGGGGGGATAGCTTATGCATGCCAGCAGTATGTTGTACCAACCGGAGTACCAAATCACCTTCCCAGAAGACTCGGGGATTTACTTTCCGGCTATGATAGCGTCGGAGATTTTGCTGATATATGGCGGATCTGGACAATGCCAATTCTCTCGCTTCTTCCAGCAGATCAACATCATTTTGCCGGGCTTCTCGCACTTCGTCTTCTGTGTATTGGGTGACCCTAGGAGAATCATGCTCTATGTCGGCTGGTAATACAGCTTCTGCCCCATATACCAGAAAGAATGGCGTATAGCCTGTTGATCGATTCAGAGTTGTTCTTAAACTCCATAGTACCGCTGGTAGTTCCTCTATCCAGCACCCCGCTGATCTTTGCAGCGGCTCAATGAGCCGGGGTTTTATCCCGGATAATACTAATCCATTGGATCTTTCCACTTGTCCGTTTGATGCGGGGTGGGCTACCGAGGCAACGTCTAGCCGGATCTGCTTATCTCGGCAGAATCGTGCAAATGCTCCTTCAGCAAAATTTGTGCCATTATCTATTATGATACTGTGAGGATAGCCATATCTCAGAATGATATCTTTAAGGAATGTTACGGCCGTAGCTCCATCACATTTTCTTATTGGCTTCACTTCAATCCACTTCGTGAACTTGTCCACCATAACCAAGATATGATTCATATTCCCTCTTGCTGGTTTAAACGGGCCAACCATATCCAGACACCATACGGCAAATGGCCAGGTAATTGGTATGGTCTTGAGCTCCAACATTGGCATGTGTGTCTTGGTAGCATACCTCTGACAACCATTGCATTTTCTTACTAGATCTTTTGCTTGTTCCAAGGCACTTGGCTAGTAGAACCCATGCCGGAAAGCTTTTGCCACTAAAGCTCTGGATGAGGCGTGATGCCCACATTCCCCTTGATGTATATCCCGGAGGATGTCAAGCCCTTCTTCCGGGTCAACACATCGTTGGAGGACGTTTGTGACACTTCTATTGTATAGTTCGGCATTGATAATTGTGTATGCCTTTGCACGCCTCTGAACTTGCCTTGAAAGCACTTCATCATCGGGCAAGGATCCATCCTTCAGGAATTGGAATATAGGCAATGCCCAAGCAGGTATGGCTCGCATCGGAAACACATCCTCGTCCACTTCCATTCGCTCCACCGGCATAACCTCGGCCGGATCTTGCTGCACAGTCCCCGGGTTCTGCGAAGTAGTCCCCGGGTTTCCTGAACTACTTCCCATGTCAATGTCTATGGGCATAGCTTCCGACTCCGGATTTTCTGGGATATAGATTGACTCGGATTCTGGGGGTGGCCTGATAGATGGCTTTCTGAGGTGCTCCAATGCTACACCTGATGGAATCGCTTGTCGGGTGGATCCGAGTTTCGACAGTATGTCGGCAGCTTCATTTTCAAGCCGGGTACATGATGGAATTTGCATCCCTCGAAATATCCCGATATTTTCTGCACATGAAATCTGTACAGTGCCATATTCTCATCCAAGGCATCCCATATCCCCGAGACTTGCTGAACTACCAAATCCGAGTCGCCAAAGCATTGGATCCGACGTATTCCAATTTCTTTTGCCACTTTGAGCCCATGCACAAGTGCTTCATATTCTGCAACATTGTTTGACGCTGCGAAGTGGATTTGTAGCACGTACTTTAGCTGGTCCTTCTTGGGCGAGGTAAGCACAACTCCGGCACCTAACCCGGTTTTTGTTTTTGATCCGTCAAAATGCATTCTCCAGTAGTTTGGATCTGGCAATGGTGGCTCATACTTCATCTCGGCCCAATCCACGAAAAAGTCGGCCATAGCCTGAGACTTGATCACATCTCTCCTGTCGAATTGTGGAGCATAAGGAGCTAGTTCAATTGCCCATTTTGCGATTCGGCCGCTGGCATCCTTATTGCTCATTATCTCAGATATGGGGGCTTCACATATCACTTTAATGGGGTGTTCTTCGAAATAGTGCTTTAGCTTCTTTGCTGCCATATATACACCATATGCCATTTTTTGATAGTGAGGATAGTTCTGCTTTGATGCTGATAATACCTCGCTCAGGTAATAAACTGGCCTCTGCATCGACTTACCCTCTTCGTCGCGCTCTACCACTATTACTGCACTTACAACTCGGTTGGTTGCGGCTACGTAGAGCAACATTGGCTCTTTTGATAGTGGAGAGGCTAAAACTGGTGCAGTGGCTAACATTTTCTTTAGCTGAATGAAGGCTTCATTGGCCTGCGGCGTCCATACGAATTTGTCTAACTTTTTCATCAGTTGATAGAGAGGCAATGCCTTTTCTCCCAACCGACATATAAACCGACTTATGGATGTCAGGCAACCAGTGAACTTCTGGACATCATTAAGACACTTCAGCAATTCCATTCGTTCTATGGCTCAGATTTTCATTGGGTTAACTTTGATACCTCGGCCGGAGACAAGAAATCCTAGTAATTTCCCAGCCGGGACACCAAAGGTACACTTCTTCGGATTAAGCTTCATCCGGAATCTCCTTAGGTTCACGAATGTTTGCCTGATATCTTCAAGGAGCATTTTGCTTTCCTTGGTTTTTATAACTACATCATCCACATATACTTGCACATTTCCACCAATTTGATCGTACAAACATTTTTGCATACATCTTTGGTACGTTTCCCCTGCATTACGTAAACCAAAAGGCATGGTGCGATAGCAATAAGCCCCGTACGGGGTGATAAACACAGTCTTTATTTGATCACTTGGGTTCAGAGGTATCTGGTGGAAACCAGAATACGCATCTATGAATGACAACAGTTCACACCCAGCAGTAGAATCTATGACCTGATCTATCATTGGCAGTGGCAATGGATCTTTTGGACACGTCTTATTTAGGTTCGTGTAGTCGATGCACATACGCCAAACCACTGCCACATTCGGATCATCTTTTTTCTTTTCTACAAGCACCGGATTAGATAGCCAATCCGGGTAAAGCACTTCCATGGTAAACCCGGCTGCGAGGAGCCGAGCTATATCATCTCCAATGACCTTTCTCCTATCTTCGGCGAAGCGGCGGAGAGGTTGATTCACCGGCTTTGCTCCGGGTCTCACATTCAGAGAGTGCTCGGCCAACTCCCTCGGAACACCTTGCAAGTCCTGTGTGGACCAAGTAAAGATATCCCGATTCTCACGGAGGAAGTTGACGAGCTCGCTTTCCTATTTGTCAGTTAACCCGGCACCAATTGTTATGGTGCGCTCTGGGAACAGATCATCAACGGGCACTTTCTTTGTATCCTTTGTTGCTTGAAACGAAACACTTCCATGCGGGTTACTCAGTGCCGGCATATACTATTGTGCGGATTGAGCCAATGCCGCCACTTCCTAGATTTTTCTGTTTTCCTGTGCGATCACAAGTGGCTCGGCTAGGTTAGACCCGGCCGACTCACACTCAATGGAACGTCGAAAATCTCCTGCTATGGTAATTACTCCATTTGGCCCAGGCAACTTCATCTTCAGGTAACTGATATGACAACTCGCCATGAATTTGTTCAAGGCTGGCCTGCCGAGTAACGCGTGATATGCGCTTTCCAAGTTCACAACCTCAAACTCCAAATTCTCAGTCCGACAGTTATCTCTTGTGCCGAATAACACATCAACCTGGACCTTGCCAATGGGCTCACAGGAAATGCCTGGCACAATGCCATGGAAAGTTGTCCTCGTGGTTTGGAGCATGTTTTCCGAGATACCCAACTTGCGCATGGTATCCACATACATGATATTAATGTTGCTGCCATTGTCAATCAGCACCTTAGAAAATCTCACATTGATATTGGGGCCGATGAACATTGGGTCCAGCACTAACGCATATGAACCAGGACTCGGCATAAGCTTGGGATGATCCGTGATATTCCAAGTAATTTCCTGATCCGACCAAGGCATATACCTCGTCACTGCCGGCATTACCGCATTCACTTCCATGTGTCGGCGCTGCAAGCTCTTCCTATCCATTTCCTCCGTGGTAAACACACAGTAACTCTGGTGATGCTCTCTATATTCATTTCTCCCCTCATTCCGGGGTATCTTTGATCTGGCTGATGCTGATTTTCCACCTGATGCACTGCATCCCTTCTCTCATGATTTTCATACCTCGGCGGAGGTGGTGGCAACATTAACTGTTGCGTGGTCGCTCCGGAGAGCAATTGCTGCCGAGGTAACTCCTGCCGAGGTTGATCGTTCCGAGATGCCTAAGCATTCCCCGAACCACTTTGTTCTATCTTCCTCATCCACTCACATTGCCGAGTCGTGTGACCCGCCGGGTTACTCGGATTTGGCGTGTGAAATTTACACGGCCGATCCAGCATTGCCTCATAGGTATACCTCGGACGGTCCTTCTTTTCTTGCCACTGTTTCTTCTACTCTAATGTCCAAGTTTTCTTGCCATCATTTCTCGGAGTCCATTGTTGCCCTCCAGTTTTCTGATGTTGATTACTCCCTGCTCCGGGTTGATCCTGATTTACAGCAGCACCTTGTTGCAAACTGTACCTGTAATCCAGTCTATCATCTCTTCTCTTACCCCGATAATCATTCCGCCGGGATGATCCGGCTCTGTCTCGATGGTAGTACTCCTCATTTGACTCGTTTGACACAAGCCTAGGTTGAGTCGGATCACCCAAGGCATAGGAATCAGCAATCCGGATCGTTCTGCCAGTGTAGTTGGCATATCCCTTTGTAGCCTTTGCCACAGCATGCTTGCATATCTACACCCTTGTGCAAACCAAGCTATTGCCTGTGACTCGATCACGCCCTCACATGAGTTTCTCACGGTGCAACATCGGGTTAAGAACTCCCGGTCCGTCTCATTCGGTCTCTTCTTGCACATTGCTAGGGTCTATGGCCTATTGGGCCTCTGATACGTGCTTGAGAAGTTACTAACGAACATTTCCTCAAAATCGATCCAGCAGTTAATACTTCCGGGTGGCAAATTGTTTAGCCATACCCTCGCTAGCCCCTCCAGCATCTGAGGTACATATCTCATAGCCCATCTCAAGTTGCCTGTAGTAATTTTCACCGCTTTCGCGTAGTTGATCAACCAATCCTCCGGCTTGGTGCTATCGTCATATGTCTTTGTGCCTCTGGGTAACTGGAAGTTCGCTACCGGAGGCTCCTTCATGATCCGGGGCCCAAAACACGCCGGACCCGGAGGACCTTGACACTCAATTTGCTCCGACCTATAGAGTCAATCCAGTTTTAACCTGGCGTCATCAGGCATCAAGTTCCTGCTTCCCAACCTTGACCCTATTATGTGATAGTCCGGCCTAGGGTATCCTGCGTTCACCATTTCCGAATCACCATCATTGTATCTATCTTGCTCCTGTGGAGCGGCTCTCTGTTGCATACCTTGGCTGGCACTTCGCTCTTGCCGTGGTATATTCTGCTGCTGCGGTTGCCCTGCACCCGCCGAGTTACGCTGTCCGGCATTGCTGTTCACAGCGTTCCCCTGACCGGCATTGCCTTGGTCGTGGTTACCTCGGCCAGATTCACCTCGGCTGACACTGTCGGTCTTCATTTCCCTGCACTGCTTTTCCTTTCCCTGCCCTTGCCGGGTCATATGGGACTATCTGTTTGTTTCTCCTCCCGAGGTTACCACCTCCTCTCTTCTTGGGTCTCCATGAGGTGACGATGCAGCTCCAGCAGATTTCTCTGGGTGACCTACTGATGAATGAACGACCTTAGAGGCCCCAGCCCTTGCCGGATTTGCCCTGAGCAACTCTTCATTTTTTTGTTAGCTATCCGAACTAACTCATTGACCCTATCCTGTTGCCTTTCCCGGGTTTCACCCATCAAACCCTCTAACTCGGACGCAGCTGCGTCTGCTGCTCTGAGGTTCTTTGCCGGGGTACTGTACTTCGGCAGCCCCGCGGACAGAAAGTTCTCTGACTCCTCAACTCTGGTATCACCCTCTTTGTTCATTTCACTGATGAGGTTTTTCCCCTTTACTTTTACAGCATCTATCTTATTTGCTCTTGCGTACTCGCACAGTGTCATGTTCAACGACTGCTGAGCCGCGGCTATCTTTTTCGCACCCTCTAGTATTTTCTGCCTAGTTTCCTCTAACTTGGCATGTGCCTGAGCCGGATCTACTGCAGGTGCTATGGGGCTCTCTAGGCTATCTATCGCCTGCTGCAGCACGTTCTCTGGCCTCTCTAGTGGAGGACCTCTACTTTTCCTTGGTGCCTTGGGTGTTACCTCCGGATCTGGTGCCGGATCCTTGGTTGTGCCAGCGCCGGGTGCTGTCATCATCACCTCGGCATGGTCAGGGGAGCGAGTGATACGCGCCCCATGAGCCGTGCTAAGGGGTGGCTCGCCTCCCTCGACGACGTGCCGCGGGTGAACGCACGACACCTCGACAGCGACGTAGATCTTGTGCGTGCCGAGCTTGACAAAGAGGCCGTTGCAAGAAAGCGGTCACTTGCCGAAGCAGCCAGCATTGTCGCTGACGAAGTCCAGCGCTCCAAAGCACTGAACAAGCCCGGAGACGATGCGCTCGCCGTTGCCGATGAGGTTTCCCATCCAGATCTTCACTCCTGCTAGCGCCGCTAGCCCCACGGTGGGCGCCAACTGTCGTGGTGGTGTCACGGCAGATGCCATGGATAGGCTAAAGGTGGGGACAATATGCACTAGAGGAATCCAGGGAGGGATAGTGTGGTGATTCCACACACAGATGTTTTGTATTCAGTTGGTATCCAAGGTTTACAAGTGCTCCTTGAGCTGTATTAGGGAGAGGAGGAAGAAGGAGCTCTCTTACTCTCTCCACTAGCTAGCTCTCATGGACCAACTAGAGATCAACCAAGTAAAGCTCAACCCCTCCTACAGATGCCCTAGCCCTCCTTTTATAGGGGTGGCTAGGTCTCCAATTAGGGCATACGTGGAGGCATATTCCAGGGAATATGCCTCTTCCCAAAATAGTAAACCGGCCGGGTCACTTTTCCCCATCGTAAGCCATGCAGAGGCTACGTGAGCCTCTGCGGCGCTAGCGTCATCCGACACAGGCAGCGTCACCCTTGTCGGCCACACCTCGGTGGTCCTAGCCTCTGTCCGCTTTGCTCACGCTCCAGCGTACAGTGACCTCCTTTTGACCAGCGAGATACCTTCCTTCTCTTGCAAGCCTGATATAACCCGGATCGTGCCTAGTTAATCTGGCCACACTGGTACCTGCATACAAGTTAGATAAATCCTGCTGGTATACGACATACGTCGGTCAGGACTCAGTTAGGCAGACATCCTCTGGTCCGGGTTATTCCGTGATTCGGCCTGCCTTGAGGTGACTCGGCCAGCACTTGCTTTGACCTTGCCGTACCTCGGCTAACTCGGCCTTTATACCCCGGCGTGACCCTACCCGGGGGTATCCCCCCAACACTTGGATTTACCACAGGAACAACCTTGCCCTGAGAAGAAAGCAAATAGAGGGGAGGGAAGGGGGATAAGTGCACAAGGTCAAAGGAAAAACAACCAGGTTAGACTAGATTGACAGAATACACAGGCAAAAACTAGGATTTGGTGCATCGGAAGTTCCACCGAGCGGCCAGAAGTTCCGGTGGCGTGGAGATCACCGGAAATACCGGTCGTTCCCCCACCAGTAGTACCGGTGGTGAGGACCCTATCGGAAGTACCGGCCGAGCCTCACCGATAGTCAGGGCATGAGTAGAGAGGTTGATTAGAAAATCACAGATTGGCGGATCTAGATGCACCAAAGGTTGGAATCTGGACAATGTATTAGGGAAATCTGATCTACACATGAATTCTAGCCCTACCACTATCTCCCAAAGCAGTTCTAACCAAAGAATGGCCCTAGACATGGCATGACCTACTCAAGCACAAAAATGGCCAGATCTCCATGAATGGAGGGTGAGAGGAGGTCCATGGCGAGAGATCGAGGTGGGGAAGAATCCCACGGAGCATATTTAAAGAGGGACGGCCAGAATCGGTGGTGCCGGCGGCGCCACCGGGGAGAGCTTCCTGGGTATGCAAGTTTTTAAGTGGGGGTCAATGGGGGCAAGTGGGGAAGAAGATCCCGTGGCCCCCCTTGGCCCGTAACTTATAGGTCCCTTGCTTGACCGGTAGTACCGGCCAGGGGACGGAACTACCGGTGACACGGATAGTTCTAGGTGGTGCGGTAGTACCGGTACAAGCGTAACTTCCGGGAAGTTAGGCCCGGAGTGGTAGTACCGGCCAGCGACCGGAACTACCGGCGATATCCTGGAAAGTTGTCCAGATTTTGATTTGGCAAAGAAACGACCTTGTGCAAGGAAGAGAGGGTTAAGGGTAGGAGCAAAGGCTTGGGATAGATGGCACAAACTGTGAAGAAAAACAAAAGAAGATCCAAAAACGAAAAATCAACACCCAAAAACATGGAATACAAGGGGAACCAAAAAATAGAGCACACAAGGTCAGTGGCCTAGGCCACCATATATGAGTATATTTGGCTTGACACCACAAAGATGTATCTTGGGTTCATTACCAAAACTCATCATTTAAGCTCATTTTGTCTCCTTGAGAGACCATAGAGAATGAATACATTGATATGTGCATAATAGAGAGAGTGTTGGTTCATATGAGGAACTACACTCCCCCTAAATCCATGCGTACATCCAAACAAGATATTCTTTGAGACCTGGGTAGGTGTGCAAGATACTCAAACCACGTTGCTTGAATCAATGATATTTAGTTCATGCCTCAACTACCAGAACCTTGCTTCATCAAATGGCTTCATGAAAATATCTGCAAGATTGGCCTTGGTAGGAACATACTCCAAAGAAATGTCTCCTCTTGCAACATGACCCTGAATGAAATGATGACGAATCTCAATGTGCTTGGTCTTGTTGTGTTGCACCGGGTTGTGAGCAATAGCAATGGCACTATCATTGTCACAAAGAAGTGGCACCTTGTTGAAAGAAAGTCCAAGATCCTTCAATGTTTGCATCATCCATAGCAATTGAGCACAACAACTTGCGGCAAAGATGTACTCGGCTTTGGCGGTGGACATTGACACGCAGTTTTGCTTCTTTGAGGACCAACACACCAACAATCTTCCAAGAAATTGACAAGCACCGGAGGTTGACTTCCTTTCCACTTTGTATCGTGCCCAATCCAAATCCATGTGTCCAATGAGGTCAAAGCTAGCTCCCTTGGGGTACCACATCCCAAAGTTAGGGGTATGAAACAAATATCAAAAGATTCTCTTAACCGCCACCATGTGGCTTTTCTTTGGTGCAGCTTGGAATCTTGCACACATACCCACACTCAACATAATATCTGGTCGAGATGCACAAAGATAGAGCAAAGAACCAATCATCGAGCGATAAAGCTTTTGATCCACATCCTTGCCCTTGGGATCGAGATCAAGATTAACCTTTGTGGGCCTGGGAGTTTTGACTCCATTTACTTGATCAAGGTTGAACTTCTTGAGCATATCTTGGACATATTTAGCTTGGTTGATGAAGGTTCCTTTCCTCAATTGCTTGACTTCAAATCCAAGAAAGAATTCCAACTCCCCCATCATAGACATCTCAAAGCGGTCGGTCGTGAGCTTAGCAAAATCCTCATTAAAAGCTTTGTTAGTAGACCCAAAGATAATATCATCAACATATATTTGGAAAATGAACAAGTTTCCTCCAACTTTCTTAGTAAAAAGAGTTGGATCAATGAGGCCTACTTCGACACCACGGTCTAACAAAAGCTCTCTAAGGCACTCATACCACGCACGTGGGGCTTGTTTGATACCATATAGTGCCTTATCAAGTTTGTAGACATGGTCCGGGAAGAGGGGATCCTCAAAGCCTAGAGGTTGCTTGACATACATCAATTCTTTTAATGGACCATTAAGAAAATCACTCTTGACATCCATTTGTTGCAATTTAAAGTTATGATGGATAACATAAGCAAGAAGCATGCGAATGGATTCTAGTCAAGCAACAGGAGCATACGTTTCACCATAGTCTATGCCCTCAACTTGAGATTATCCTTGGGAAACTAACCTTGCTTTGTTGCGGACGACTATACCATTGACATCCCTCTTGTTCTTGAAGATCCACTTGGTACCAATCACATTTTGACAATCTTTTGGTCTCTTCACAAGTGACCACACCTTGTTCCTCTTGAAGTTGTGGAGTTCTTCATTCATAGCATCAAGCCAATCATCATCTTCAAGAGCTTTGAAGACCTTTTGGGGCTCAACATGAGAGATAAAAGCATGATGTGAACTAAAAGAGGTTAGTTGTCTCCTAGTAGTGGAGCCCCTATTGAAATCTCCATAGACATTATCAAGGATATGGCCATCTTTGATGAGCTTGGTGAGACGGTATGCTTGACGGCAGGCTTGGGTCTCAAGACGAGATTCTTGAGCAACCACTTGGTCATCACCATGGTTCGAGTCCCCGCCTTGACTATATGTGCGAACTTGATCACTATCTTCATCAACAGCAACCGTAGGAGAGACAACATCATTTGGAGGAGAGACATTAACTTGGCCTTGGTCATTGTTAGCTTGACCTTCTTCAACTCGACCTTGCGCATCATTTACTTGAGGAGCTTCACTATCTTGGTGAGGTAGGGCTTGATCGACTTTGAGGTAGACTTGATCTTGGAGAGTCATGGACATGAAGATCTTGAGAAGAGCTTGGAGAACCTTGAGAAGCAATAAGTTGACCTTGAGGTGCAAGATGGTCTTGTGAGAGTGAAGGCTCCACTTGAGTGGAGCTTGGTCCTTTTCCTTCGGCCATAAGGGGATCCTCAATGGGGTGGAAGAAACCCACACCCATTATTCTTATGGCTTGGGGAGGAATTTCATAACTTCGATCACGAACACCGTATTGCCTCACAAGAGACTCATGATCTTCATCAAACTCGACATTGCTATATTCTTCAACTCTTCCCATCGCTTTGTTGTAGACTATATAGGCATGGGATTGATTTGAGTACCCAACAAAGATCCCTTCTTGAGCCCTAGACTCAAACTTTGACAAGCGGACACCTTTCTTGAGAAGGAAACATCTACAACTAAACACTCGGAAGTACTTGACATTTGGCTTGCGTCCGGTGAGAAGTTCATATGGAGTCATGTTCTTCTTATTGCGTAGGTAGAGGCGATTGGTTGCATGGCAAGCGGTTGAAATGGCTTCGGCCTAAAAGTTATATGGTGACTTGAATTCCGCCAACATTGTCCAGGCCGCGTCCATCAAAGTACGGTTCTTTCTTTCGGCAACACCATTTTGTTGAGGGGTATAAGGAGTTGAATATTGATGTTTGATCCCCTCATCGCTAAGAAACTCATCCAAAATGTAGTTCTTGAACTCGGTGCCATTGTCACTTCGAATGGTGAGGATGGTAGCATTGTGTTTCTGTTGAACTTGATTGGCAAAGTCGATGACGGTTTGTTGAGTCTCGCTCTTGAACTTGAAGAAGTAGACCCAAGTATATCTCGAGAAGTCATCAACGATTACCAAACAATACTTCTTCTCGCCAAGGCTATCATGAGAGGGAGGCCCAAAGAGATCCATGTGGGGAAGCTCCAAGCACCATTTGGTGGTGATTTGATTAAGGATCTTGTGAGGCTTCTCATGCATCTTTCCTTCAATACAAGCCCTGCACACACGATCTTTGCCAAAGGAAATGTCTTTTAGTCCAAGGATGTGCCCCCCCTGTAGAGACTTTGCAAAGCCTTCATGTTTACATGGGCTAGGCGGCGATGCCACAACCAGCCCACATCGGCTTTCGTATAGATACATATAGCATGTGTAGAGGGCTTTCTGGAGAAATCCACTACATACAAGTCATGCTCTACGTATCCAACGAAAGCCACCATGAGAGACTTGCTCCACATGAGGACCACAGAGTGCTCATTAAAGAAGGACGGAAGACCCATAATAGCAAGAGCATGAACGAAAAGGAGATTGTAACCAAGGGTTTTGACAAGCATGACATTAACCAAGGATACATCCGGGGTTACTACCACCTTACCAAAACCCAATACCTGTGAGCTTGTTTTATCGCCATAGGAGACCATAGTATTGGTAAACTTAGGCCTAATCTCCGACATGATAGACTTGCTTTCGTTCATATGGCTTGTAGCTCCACTATCAAGCACCCATTTTTCACCACCGAAAGCAAAGTCCTACAAGAAAATCAAGCTTTGGTTTTAGGTACCCATTTTGCAATGGGTCCCCTTTTGTTAGTCACAAGGGTCTTAGGTACCCAAATAGTCCAATGATAATCAGGAGTGTAAGATGTTACAATGTACTTAGCATAAACATGACCATCAAAAGTTTTGCAAAGAATGTAAGAAGGGTTGTTCTTCCCGGTAAAGTTATCACTTTGCACAAAGGTAGAAGCATGTGAGGATACTTGAGCAAAGCTCTTGATCTTCTTCTTTTTCTTGTTCCTCCTCTTGTTCTTCTTCTTTTTGTCAACTTGCCCTTTTGCAAGTTGATCTTTCAACATCTTGTTTTCCTCAACAAGATTCACATGCTTGCAACAAGGGTTAGAAGAACAAGGCAAATGTACAATAGGCGTAGCGGAAGACTTTGAATGTTCATTACTCAATTGAGTTTGAAGTTGCTCATGAGCCTCAAAGAGACTTGAGAATTTACTCTCCAAGGCATGATGTTCCTCCTTGAGTTTCTCAAAGTCCTTAAGGCATTCATGACTAACACCAAACTCAACCTTTTCATTTTTAAGGACATTCAATGAAGCAAGAGCATGATCTCGTTCTTTAACAAGTTGTGTTATGAAGGCATTATGGTCATCAACAAGTTTATCCACACTTTCCTCAAGAGTTATTCTCATGTTATGTTCATCTTCAAGGTATTGAGATAGAGAGGCAATCTCATTGGTAGCCTCTCTCTCATTTTTACCTAGCATGTCAATAACTTCTTCCTTCTCATCTAGCACTTCCCTAGCATGGTCAAGTTGGTTTACAAGAGTTTCAAAGCACATTCTAGTATCATCATCTAGATGCTTCATGGATTCACACATGCTCACCATCTCTTTCTTAACCTCTAGACCATCTAGATCATGCAAAGGAAGTTCATTTGCGGGAGACTTGGAAGAGGGTGTTACCTCGGTGGCCTTATCCATGAGACACTTTTGGTTGCGGTTGGCGATGTTCTCATTTGGAGAGTCAAAGAGAGACACTCGTGGGGTAGATGAAGTAGCAATAGCGGCAACTCCCACGATCTCTCCACCTTGACCTTCACTCTCATCATCATCATCCGCGCCCGAGAAGTACTCTTCATGGACCACCATCACCCTTTCCTTGTTAGGAAGGTTCTTGTTGTGGAAGTTCTTATTCAAGGGGTGAGGAGGTATTGGCTTGCTCTTGCGAATGAGACGCCCCCCATTGTTTTCTCTATTCTCGAAGGGGCATTGAGCTACAAAGTGACTCCTATCGCTACAATTGTAGCAAGATCTTGCCTTTGGAGCCTTCATGGTTGAGTTAAATCTTGGGTTGTCCCTTGACCTTGTCATCAACTTCCACCACTTGAGCCTTCAAGGCAAGGTTCAACTTTTGAGACCCATAAGCACGAGCACGAGCGGACTCCGCATTCTTCTTGGCAATGGTCATGGCAATGACTTCACTCAACACATCTTGAGAGGACATGATGTGGTAGTTACTTCTCCCCTTGATGGAGTTGAGTTTTTGCTCCTCAAAGGGAAGAAGGGCTTGAACAAATTTCCTCTTCATGAACTTGTCATCAACATAGGTAGCTCCAAGGTCCCTCATAGTGCAACAAAGAGCCTTGATACGACGATACATGTCTTCGGGTGTCTCATCATCTTGCATTGCAAATCCATCGGACTCATTGTTGACTTCATCAAACTTGGAGCTTTGAATGCTAGCATTCCCAATATACAACTCGATGAGTTGATCCCAAGCTTCTTTGGCGGTGGAGAATTAGCAAATGTGAGCAAAGTTCTTGGGGGTCAATGCCTTTTGGATCATGCCCAAAGCGGTGGCATTGAGCTGCTTGTCCACGACCTCGGCATGAGTCAACTTCTTTGCATCATATGAGGAAAATCCTTCTTCTATAATCCTCATCAATTCAATAGAAGAGTTGGAAATGTGAGTTTGCATTAGATATTGCCAATTGGCGAAGTTAGAAGTATCTAGCATGGGAGGCGCTCCTTGAGGTATGATGTGCGGCATGGGAATAGGTGGGTCCGGAGTGTACTTGAACGGTGGTGGTATCGCTGAGTAGTCCTTTCTCTCGTCTCCCTCTTTGGAGGAGGAGTCACCTAGCCCCTCGGTGCTCTTGCTTGGGAGCTTGGTGGTTTGAGCCACAAAGCCTAAGCCCAAGTGCTTTGGGGCAGCCGTAGGATTCACCCCAGGGGCGACCACTTGCACAGGAGCAGGAGGGGCTTCAGCGGTAGGAGATGCATCATGAAGGTTTCCTTGCATGGGGATAGGCTTAAGGGATTGCAAGATGGTCATCATTTCCTCAAACTTGGTCATCATGGATGTCTCCAATCGATTGAGGTCATCCATGGAGGCCAAGTTCTTGGTGGTTGCACCCACACTCCCATCTTCTTCGACCATTGTCTCTTAGGTGGTTAAGCCCGAAGTAAGAGTTGTGGCTCTGATACCAATTGAAAGGCCCAACTTTGGTCGACTAGAGGGGGGGGTGAATAGGAGACTACCAATTTTTAATCTTTACTTGCAATTTTAGGATTTGCATAAAGTAAAGTTCACTAGAGATGCAACTAGATGGATATCCTATACGGTAAACAATACGATAAGTAAACAAGACGGTAATTGCAAGAAGTAAAGGAGTGGAATGAAAGAACTGGAGAGGGGACACGGAGATGTAATTTCCCGTAGTTCACTTCCAACAAAGGTACGTTTACATTGGAGAGGTGTCGGGGCCACACAATGTCACTCGAGCGCCACAAAGGCCTCACCTTCTTCTCCGGTGAGCACCACCACAAAGGCGGCCTCACAATCCACTATCAGGTGACCTTGAAGGCGCCAACCGAAACCTTTACAACAAGGTTGAGGGGAGAGTCCATAACTCGATTGGAGGCCCTCAATGATACCACGAAGCTTCACAACAATTTCCCTAGCTCCGAGGATGCCCTACATTGTCTAGGGTTCCAAGAACCCAAGAGTAACAAGATCCATGAAGGATGGGTGGGGGAAATCACGATTCCTTTGGTGGAAGTGTAGATCTAGGTCACCTCTCCCAATCCTCAAAATATCAAGAGGTTTGAGTGGGTAGGGAGAGAGATCTAGGCAAGTCAAGCTCTTGTATTAATGGAGGAGAGAGAAAACGAAGAGATCAAATGAGAGGAGGAAGAAGGGGGCCTTAAATAGGCCACCCCCAAATGGGCATTTTCTGCCCCACCCCGACACCACCGGTACTACCGGTGGCGGGCCAGTAGTTCCGGTGAACGGACCACCAACGTCTCGAAGAAGCCCACGTAATGGTCAGGTTGACCAGTCAGCGGTCCCTCACGAGCTGACCCGGATAGGGGGCAGTACTACCGCTCAAGGGGACAGAGGCTGGACAATGCAGGATCTGGCCGGTACAACCGATCCAAGTTCCGGTGCTAATTCCGACAAATAGGCAAAAGGATACAGAAGTATTACTGAGCCGATATTTGGTTTCCCGTAATTAGGACCAGAACTTATGTCGGAAGTTTCGCTCGATCACCCCTGAAAACTCCCTTGGGTATTACTACCGCCGCCTGGCCGGTACTACTGGCCAGGGCAAAAAACAGTCAAACACTACAGGGAATTCTCTCTCATAGGAAAACTGGGAAGGTTGTGGATGTGCCGTAATGGTCTGTGCATGAAATGGTGATTTCCCACAACCTTCCAAGGTAGATCCCCTCTTGATAGTACGGTAGCCTAAAACACAAAACAGGAGAAAGTGTAAATAAGCGCCACTGTCTTCAAGCTTCTTCTAGAGAGAAGTCCACCAACAAGCACATCCGCAGATAAACCCTGCAACTTAGACATACAGTTAAACGACAAGTGAAGTTGTCATCAACACCAAAAACACAAGGAGAAAAACAATATCCTTTTAGCTGGGGATTTTGTCAGATGTCAGAAAACAATGGAATCAAAGTCGCATGAATATTGAGAGAATCGCTCTGTTATAAATTGCTTGGGGATTGTTCGGTACTTTTCCTAGGCTTCTCCCGTCCTATATATAATAGGTCGGGTCTCAAAGCTGTATGCGGATAGGTTACATGATTACAACACCAACTCGATGTCGGTCTTTGTTCCTCTTTCCTAATACAACTATAATCTTTGTCAGTTGCTTCTTTGGATCTTCATCTTGACTCTTCATGGGCCATAAGCATTTCCTCAGGCCCTAGGTAGCAAATCATAGGGACCCGAGTAATCATACCTATGTTAGTAGCCCCAGAGACTCTACCCGAACCGTAGATTCGGGTTGAGTCTCAAGAAAATGTTTAGTTCTTTTTTCTTTATTTTCATTATTTTAAGCTTTATAGGGATTTGGTACAACGAGCCTGATGCATCCGATGGATCGAGAATCAGTTAATTGGTCCTGGGCAAAAGCAAGGTTGTCCTACATCAAATTCAAGTCCCCAAGCCTGAACTCAGAATTTATTACTGGCGTAACTCAGCTCGGGCCGTTGAGGTCTTATCGAATACTGAGTTCTAGTTTTATTTTATCGGGTACCCAACGCGTCCGTCGGGATTTTTCATCATATCATAGATACAGATATAATACTGGCAGAGCGCATTCTTGTGCGATTACCAGGCCACACAGGACGAATCCCAGGGTCTTACCTTCATGTTTCTGAACATGACATTCAGAGTTTTGACGCATTTAATTTATATATTTTTTGTCGGCTGCCCTGCTGGGCTGCTAATATTTCTGAATTTTGCAATATATTTTGATACTTTATGAAAGTTCTCGATGGGAGTAACCTTCGGAGGATACATGAATGTAAAACTCACAAGTATTGTAGGCGATGATTGTCTTTTACTTGGCCTGCATAATTTTTCTATCGGGTGCACGACAGCGCTCTCGATGGGAGTAGCCCCCGAGGCTATGTCCGGATGCCTGTATTTGGACATAGGCTCATAATTGATGTTAAATCAAGCAAACATATAAGTCATCCTTTTGAGTTTATATGAACAGAATTCGAAGGTATGAAGAACTTATCTCTCTATATATGGCATAACCGTTGATGCATTACTTTGGCGGATTACCGTCTGGCTGTAGGCCGAAGTATTTTGTCTTTAAAAGCCAGGCCATATGCCTTATTGAATTTATAAGTAAACATAAGATCTCTTAAGCATAAAAGTGTCGTAGCTATGCAACGTTCCATGGATTGGAATACTGGACTCCTTTCTTCTTGTCTTGTATGTGATACGCTCCTCCATGAATAACTTCTATAATGATGTAGGGTCCTTCCGAAGGTGATTCCAGTTTTTGGTGGCCATCTTGTTTGAGGCGGAGAACTAGGTCCCCTACTGCAAAGGACCTTGGGTGTAATCGTCATCCGTGATAGTTGCACAAGTTTTGCTGGTATATAGTAGCTCTTTGCAGGGCTTCATCTCGAGCTCCATCGAGTGCATCAATGTCATCCTCGAGCGCTTCTCTTGATTCTTCTTCATAATATGCAGCTACTCTGGGAGAGTTATGTGAAACTTCGACTAGAAGGATGACTTCAACGCCGTGGACCAGAAAGAAAGGTGTTTCTTGTGTTGCCGTATTAGGGGTGGTTCTCAAACTCCACAAAACAGATGGTAACTCATCAACCCACGTCCTTTCGCTCTATTGAGTGGTGCGAGCAATCGTTTCTTGAGTCTAGCAGTTACTAAGCCATTGGCTTTTTCTACTTGTGCATTGGTTTGTGGATGAGCTACTGAGGCGTAGCTGACCTTGATTCCCATCTCCTCGCAGTATTCCTTAAATTCATTGGAAGTAAAATTAGTTCCATTGTCTATAATGATGCTGTTTGGCACGCCAAACCAAAATACTATGGACTGTATAAAATTCATAGTTGAAGCTCCATCTTGAGTGGTGACTGGCATTGCTTCAATCCATTTAGTAAATTTGTCGACTGCTACTAGCAGAAAGACGTGTCCTCCTAGAGATGACTTGTGATGTTTACCCACCATATCAAGCCCCCACTGAGCGAAGCGCCAAGCTAGAGGTGTAGGGTTTAATTCATCTGCTAGTGCTCCTAGTTTTGTTGTGAATCGTTGACATGCTTCACATGTTCTGACTATATCCTTTGCATCTTGAACTGTTGTAAACCAATAAAATCCTTCCCTAAATGCTTTGGCGGAAATTGCTCGGCTGCTGGCATGATGAACGCAAACTCCTTCTTGTATATCCTTGAGTATGGCTTTTCCTTCTTCGGGTGTGACACATCGCTGTAACACACCCAGAATACTTATTTTATATAATTCTCCTTTGATTACCCTGAAATCTTTCGATCATCGAGTGATCCGCCGGGCTTCCGTTACATCCTCGGGTAATTCTCCCTGAACCATATAAGCTATATATGGCTGCATATAGACTCTATTATCATAAATTCATCAATTTCTAGTTCTTCTCCAATGGCTTCTTCTTCGCTTGTACTGGTTGATGGAGCCCCCGAGTTTTTTCGTGGCTTACTTTTTTTTCATGTCTTGGGTGCTATGACGCCAGAAACTCTTTTTGCTTTGATAGAACACTCAGATATTTCTTCCCAAAAAACCCCGGGTAGCACTGGTAAACACAGGGACCCAATGTTTGCCAAATTGTCGGCTTCTTTGTTGCTTCCTCTTCCTATGTGTGATACCTCGCATCCGTCAAATTGAGCTTCCATGATGCTTTATAAATCGCGGTAAGCAATGATATTGTTGCTGACAGCATCATAATTGTTCATTGTTTGATGTGCTACGAGGTTAGAGTCATTGAAGATTTTTAGGCGAGTTGCACCACAAGCCTTTGCCATCCGCATGCCGTGCAACAAGGCCTCGTACTCGGCTTCATTGTTGGATGTGTTCGAAAAACTCATCTGAAGTATATAACGCATCTTGTCGCCTGGCGGTGATATTAATATGACCCCTACTCCTTATCCTTCTGTTCTTTTTGATCCATCGAAATACATTGTCCAGGCGCTTGAAATATCAGGTGGACCCGCACATTGTCTTCAAGCTTCTTCTAGAGAGAAGTCCACCAACAAGCACATCCGTAGATAAACCCTGCACCTTGGACATACAGTTAAACCACAAGTGAAGTTGTCATCAACACCAAAAACACAAGGAGAAAAACAATATCCTTTCAGCTGGGGATTTTGTCGGATGTCAGAAAACAATGGAATCAAAGTCGCATGAATATTGAGAAAATCGCTCTGTTATAAATTGCTTGGGGATTGTTCGGTACTTTTCCTAGGCTTCGCCCGCCCTATATATAATAGGTCAGGTCTCAAAGCTGTATGCGGATATGTTACATGATTACAACACCAACTCGATGTCGGTCTTTGTTCCTCTTTCCTAATACAACTATAATCTTTGTCAGTTGCTTCTTTGGATCTTCATCTTGACTCTTCATGGGCCATAAGCATTTCCTCAGGCCCTAGGTAGCAAATCATAGGGACCCGAGTAATCATACCTATGTTAGTAGCCCCAGAGACTCTACCCGAACCGTAGATTCGGGTTGAGTCTCAAGAAAATGTTTAGTTCTTTTTTCTTTATTTTCATTATTTTAAGCTTTATAGGGATTTGGTACAACGAGCCTGATGCATCCGATGGATCGAGAATCAGTTAATTGGTCCTGGGCAAAAGCAAGGTTGTCCTACATCAAATTCAAGTCCCCAAGCCTGAACTCGGAATTGATTACTGGCGTAACTCAGCTCGGGCCGTTGAGGTCTTACCGAATACTGAGTTCTAGTTTTATTTTATCGGGTACCCAACGCGTCCGTCGGGATTTTTCATCATATCATAGATACAGATATAATACTGGCAGAGCGCATTCTTGTGCGATTACCAGGCCACACAGGACGAATCCCAGAGTCTTACCTTCATGTTTCTGAACATGACATTCAGAGTTTTGTCGCATTTAATTTATATATTTTGTGTCGGCTGCCCTGCTGGGCTGCTAATATTTCTGAATTTTGCAATATATTTTGATACTTTATGAAAGTTCTCGATGGGAGTAACCTTCGGAGGATACATGAATGTAAAACTCACAAGTATTGTAGGCGATGATTGTCTTTTACTTGGCCTGCATAATTTTTCTATCGGGTGCACGACAGCGCTCTCGATGGGAGTAGCCCCCGAGGCTATGTCCGGATGCCTGTATTTGGACATAGGCTCATAATTGATGTTAAATCAAGCAAACATATAAGTCATCCTTTTGAGTTTATATGAACAGAATTCGAAGGTATGAAGAACTTATCTCTCTCTATATATGGCATAACCGTTGATGCATTACTTTGGCGGATTACCGTCTGGCCGTAGGCCAAAGTATTTTGTCTTTATAAGCCAGGCCATATGCCTTATTGAATTTATAAGTAAACATAAGATCTCTTAAGCATAAAAGTGTCGTAGCTATGCAACGTTCCATGGATTGGAATACTAGACTCCTTTCTTCTTGTCTTGTATATGATACGCTCCTCCATGAATAACTTCTATAATGATGTAGGGTCCTTCTGAAGGTGATTCCAGTTTTTGGTGGCCATCTTGTTTGAGGCGGAGAACTAGGTCCCCTACTGCAAAGGACCTTGGGTGTAATCGCCGTCCGTGATAGTTGCACAAGTTTTGCTGGTATATAGTAGCTCTTTGCAGGGCTTCATCTCGAGCTCCATCGAGTGCATCAATGTCATCCTCGAGCGCTTCTCTTGATTCTTCTTCATAATATGCAGCTACTCTGGGAGAGTTATGTGAAACTTCGACTAGAAGGATGACTTCAACGCCGTGGACCAGAAAGAAAGGTGTTTCTTGTGTTGCCGTATTAGGGGTGGTTCTCAAACTCCACAAAACAGATGGTAACTCATCAACCCACGCTCCTTTCGCTCTATTGAGTGGTGCGAGCAATCGGTTCTTGAGTCTAGCAGTTACTAAGCCATTGGCTTTTTCTACTTGTGCATTGGTTTGTGGATGAGCTACTGAGGCGTATCTGACCTTGATTCCCATCTCCTCGCAGTATTCCTTAAATTCATTGGAAGTAAAATTAGTTCCATTGTCTATAATGATGCTGTTTGGCACGCCAAACCAAAATACTATGGACTGTATAAAATTCATAGTTGAAGCTCCATCTTGAGTGGTGACTGGCATTGCTTAAATCCATTTAGTAAATTTGTCGACTTCTACTAGCAGAAAGACGTGTCCTCCTAGAGATGACTTGTGATGTTTACCCACCATATCAAGCCCCCACTGAGCGAAGCGCCAAGCTAGAGGTGTAGGGTTTAATTCATCTGCTAGTGCTCCTAGTTTTGTTGTGAATCGTTGACATGCTTTACATGTTCTGACTATATCCTTTGCATCTTGAACTGTTGTAAACCAATAAAATCCTTCCCTAAATGCTTTCGCGGAAATTGCTCGGCTGCTGGCATGATGACCGCAAACTCCTTATTGTATATCCTTGAGTATGGCTTTTCCTTCTTCGGGTGTGACACATTGCTGTAACACACCCGGAATACTTATTTTATATAATTCTCCTTTGATTACCCTGAAATCTTTCAATCATCGAGTGATCCGCCGGGCTTCTGTTACATCCTCGGGTAATTCTCCATGAATCATATAAGCTATATATGGCTGCATATAGACTCTATTATCATAAATTCATCAATTTCTAGTTCTTCTCCAATGGCTTCTTCTTCGCTTGTACTGGTTGGTGGAGCCCTCGAGTTTTTTCGCGGCTTACTTTTTTTTTCATGTCTTGGGTGCTATGACGTCAGAAACTCTTTTTGCTTTGATATAACACTCAGATATTTCTTCCCAAAAAACCCCGGGTAGCACTGGTAAACACAGGGACCCAATGTTTGCCAAATTGTCGGCTTCTTTGTTGCTTCCTCTTCCTATGTGTGATACCTCGCATCCGTCAAATTGAGCTTCCATGATGCTTTATAAATCGCGGTAAGCAATGATATTGTTGTTGACAGCATCATAATTGTTCATTGTTTGATGTGCTACGAGGTTAGAGTCATTGAAGATTTTTAGGCGAGTTGCACCGCAAGCCTTTGCCATCCGCATGCCATGCAACAAGGCCTCGTACTCGGCTTCATTGTTGGATGTGTTCGAAAAACTCATCTGAAGTATATATCGCATCTTGTCGCCTTGCGGTGATATTATAATGACCCCTACTCCTTATCCTTCTGTTCTTTTTGATCCATCGAAGTACATTGTCCAGGCGCTTGAAATATCAGGTGGACCCGCACATTGTAACTCGGTCCATTCCGTGATGAAATCCGGCAGAACTTGCGATTCGATAGCTTTTTGCTTCTCATACGTGATGTCCCGAGGGGACAATTAGATGCCCCATAGGGAGATACACCCAGTTGCTTCTAGGTTATTAAGGATGTTCGACAGAGGTGCCTCATTGACCACTATAATCGGATGTTCCGAAAAATAATGGCATAGTTTCTGTGCTGTCATGCATACTCCATATTCTAATTCTTTTGTAATGTGGGTACCTTTGTTTGGATGGTGAGAGGACCTCGCTCAAAAAATAAACTGGCCTCTGAACACCGTGGGGTTTTCCTTCTTCGGGTCGCTCCACAATTAGGACTATGCTGACCACCTGATTTGTGGCGGCTATGTAAAGAAGTAGTGGCTCTTTTTCTCATGGAGACACGACGATGGGGAGCGTCGAAAGAGTCTTCTTGAGGTCTTAAAAGGCGTGCTGAGCTTCTTTGGTCCATTCAAACTTATCTGATTTTCTCATAAGGGCGTAGAACGGTAATGCTTTTTCTCCTAATCAAGCAATGAAACGACTAAGTGCTACAACTTGCATAGCCAGCTGTTGTACTCCTCGTAAATTTGTTGGTTTTTTCATTGTTAAGATTGCCTATATTTTCTTGGGATTGGCTTTGATTCCTCTTGCTGATACCAGGTATCCGAGGAGTTGCTCTGCTGGGACTTCAAAGGAACACTTCGTCAGGTTTAATTTGATGCAGAACTTGTCGAGGTTGTTGAATGTTTCTTTGAGATCCTTGATAAGTGATGAGCTTTGATTTGATGTAACTATGACATCATCGATATACACTTGTACATTTGTACCAATTTGGTTTCCCAGGCAACTTTGCATCATCCGTTGATATGTTGCCCTAGCGTTTTTAAGGCTAAAAGGCATTGTTGTGATGAACATTGTTTCCTCATGATCCTCCTCCTTCATCCGAATCTGGTGGTATCCTGAGTACGCATGTAGAAAGGAAAGACGTTCACAGTCTGCAGTTGCATCGCTTATTTGATCGATTCGCGGCAGTGGAAAGTGATCCTTTGGACAGTGTTTATTCAATGTTGCGAAGTCGATGCACATCCATAGTTCTTTGGTGTTCTTCTTTGGGACGCATACTGGGTTTGTGACCCACTCTGATTTCTTCAATTCCTTTATGAAATTAGCATCAGTGAGGTGATGTAGCTCTTTTCCAATAGCTTTGCGCTTTGGTTCTGTGAAACGACGAAGCGATTGCTTGACTGGTTTTGCTTTTGGAGCCAAATTTAGTGCATGCTCATCGAGTTCCCTGGGAATTCCTGGCATGTTAGACGGCAGCCATGCAAAGATTTCCCAGTGCTCATAGAGGAACTCGATGAGCATGCTTTCTTATACGGGACCAAGGTTGGAGGCCACAATGTTGTCTTCTTCGGATCGATGGGATGGATCTGTACTTCTTTAGTGTCTTTTGTAGTGTCGAAGGCTTGGTCGGGGTTGACGCGCGTTACTGCAAGAGGTTCTGTGGTTGTTGTTCTTTTGAGCTACTCAAACTCGGTTTCCATCCCAAAAGATTCAGAAATTTTGTTGAATTCCTGATCGCAATTATGGGAACGTGTGAAGCTTCCCTTTATTGATATGATTCCTTTTGGTGCTGGCATTTTCATGACTAGGTATGCATAGTGAGGAACTGCCATGAATCGTGTGAAAGCCGAGCATACTAGAATCACGTGATACTGTGATGGCCAGTTCATGACTTCAAACTCGAGCTTTTCCCTCCTGAATTTTGCTTTGGATCCAAACACAATGTCAAGGAAAATTTTACCTAAAGGAATTTCAACTTTACCTGGTACTATGCCATAGAAAGATGTTTCTATTGGTTCCAAATGTGCCAAGGGGTAGTTCATTTCCCTAAGCGTTTTGGCGTAGATTAGGTTTATGCTGCTTCCTACATCCATGAAGACTTTACGCATGTCGAATCCACAAATTTGTGCTTCAACTATCAAGGCCCAATGGCCTGGCCTTTGTACGCGATGAGGGTGATCAGCTCTGCTGAATGTGATTTCCTGTTCTGACCAGTGGAGATATTCGGGTGTGGTTGGTGGAGCCATTTCCGCCATGTTGACTTGTCTTGTGATTAGCTTCTGAATTATGTTGGATGGACATCCTTTTTGAATCATCGACATTGCCCCTTTTGACCTAGGGTAATCGTCACTTTGATTGGTTGTGTTTTGTGGTTGTCCTGTTGGCGGAGGTGGTGCACTAATGGCTAACGTGCTAGGCATGGATGCGTATCCTCTTATTGTTTCTTCGGTTGCTTTTGCATTGCATAACTTTTGCATTTTTAAGAATGTTCGGTAGTCTTTCATGAGGTGGTTGGACTGTCTTCTTCCTGCTGAATCGATGTAAAAGTGCATATTATAGGGCCCTTCTAGTATTTGTATTGCAGACATGGCTGGGTCCTAAGTTCTTGGCTGATATCGCTATGCTGATTGACCTCCTCCGCCTTCGTCCCTGTTGTGGCGGTACCCACTGTTGTAGTCATCATTCCTGTTGTTGCCTTCACCCGAAAACTGGTCGTGACGTACCTTGTGAAGGAAATATGCCCTGAGAGGCAATAATAAAGTTGTTATTGCGTATTCCTTGTATATGATAGATGTTTATTTTGCATGCTATAATTGTATTGATAGGAAACATCAATACATGTGTGTTTAATAAACAAAAAGGGTTCCTAGTTATGCCTCTCTTATAGACTAGCTTGTTGATTAACAAGATGATCAAGGTTTCCTGATCATGGACATTGGATGTTGTTAATAACAAGGTCACAACATTTGTGAAATGATGTGATGAACATTCATCCAAAGTATAGCATTACGATCAAGTCATTATGTTTATATTGCTATAACATCATACGAAGTAATCTTTATCCTTAGACCATGAGATCATGTTAATTGCTAACACCGGAAGAGTATCTTGATAACATCAAACGTCACACCGTAACAGGGTGACTACAAAGGTGGGTTCAGTGCTATGAAGGTATTATGTTGAGGCTCATGGATCAAGAGTGGAATTTTTCAATCCCGATGACGGATAGATATACTCTGGACCCTCTCGGTGATATCACATTAAGATAGCTTGCAAGCAAGTGATGTGATCACTAGAATGTTATATCACGGGAACGAGAAAAGAGTGCATGTTGGTAACGAGATCAAACTAGGTATTTGGATACCGATGATCGAATCTCGGACATGTATTATATCATGAGACAAAGGGATTAAATTGCTTACGTTAAAGGTTCTCACGATCACAGAAGTCATCGTTGAATATGCAGGAGTCGGTATGGATCTCCAGGTCCCGCTTCTGATTATTGATCTGAGAGGAGTCTCAATCATGTCTGCATTATTCGCGAACCATAGGGTAACACACTTAAGGGTTGCCGGACACCATTTAGGAGCACATATGTTCCAAACAAAAGGTTTGCAAAGCGCAGGAAATGTTTCGATAGAAACAGGAATTGTTTCGATAGAATCCAGAATTGTTTCGGGTGAAATTGCAGAAAGTGGTTCTGCATGTGATATTGAAATGTTTCAAGGGGTTTTATGTGAATGTTTGTTAATTAAAGTAATTAAAAAAATTCTGAATAAAATAAATAAAAGAGTTTTATTAATTGAGAGGTGCATTTAATTTGGTGGAAATTAAATACATGTGAGTGGGATTTTGGGTGGAGGCCATGTTTATGTGAGTGGAGGTTCACCACATGAATGAAGGAGGGGAGGAGTCCCCCCCTCATGCACCGGCTATGGGAGGGGAGTGGTCTCCCTCCCTCCTATATAAAGCCCCCCTCTCCCCTCTCACAAAACACACCTCCTCGTGAAGGATCTCTCTCCCCCTCTAGATATTCCCCCATGGTCTCGGATTAGCGAGATACATGTTCCCGGTGTCCTTGCGTCTGGAAGGAGTTGCTGCTTCCGCTGATTCGCTGGAGCGAGGAGGTGGAGGTTGTCCGGTGGCTTGAACGTGTGTGCGAGTACGGATGCGCTGCTGATTTGCGGCACTCGGACTTCCACACGATCTTGAGATCGGCAAGCGTACGACTACATCAACCACGAGTTCCTACTCGTTAACAAAACTCGTTGTCTCCGAGGGTAAGTTCTCCATGGATGTATGTCCACCCGTTGCTCTGTATCTAGTAGATAGATCTTGGCGTATAGTTCTCATTGTAGGAAATTTTTTGTTTTCTATGCTGCGGACCCAACAGTGGTATCAGAGCTTGATCTATGCGTAGATGCTTTGCACGGGTAGTACACATATGTTTATATGTGGGCGATGATGATCATGTTATTGCATCTTCTATGTACTTTGGATATTGGTGGCATAGTGGGATGAAGCGGCCCGGACCAACCTTACATGTCATCGTACATGAGACCGGTTCCATGACTGACATGCAACTAGTTTTGCATAAGTGGCTAGCGAGTGTCTGTCTCTCCTACTATAGTCAATATCTGATTTACAACGAGTTGCTAATAACTTGGTTATCCTCGTTGTGGTTCATGTTCATAGGTAAGACCGGTTCTATCTCCGAAAGCCCTAAGCCACGTAAAACTTGCAATTGATAAATTAGAGGCGTCTAGTTTAGATCGTTGTTGTGCTAGTGTCTTGATATGGTATTGTTGTAAGTAGATGTATGATAGATACTCTTACAACTCACTTAACGTGTAAGTTCCATAGACCTTGGCCTTACACACAAAGGAATGATAGAGATCATACCACGATGCAAATGATAGAGATCAAATGCATGGACCATATCACCTCACTTCACACATTAGATGTTAGCATCTTATATTGCTAGTTTGGCGCTTTTGATAGCATTATAAGATGATCCCTCATTTAGATATCAAGATAAAATGTGTTCTTCCTTAAGTATGCAGCATTTTGTGGATCGTGTTTTGAGGCATCACGTGATGATCGGGTGTTCTCGACTCTACGCTTTCATACAATGGGTGTAAGACAGTTTTACACACACGAATTCTAAGGTTCTTACTTGACGAGCCTAGCATGTACAGACATGGCCTCGGAACACGGACCGAAAGGTTAAGCATGAGTCATATAGTTGATATGATGCCCATATAGATGCTCGCCTCTGAAGCTACACCGACTCACGTGATGATCGGACTTGGTGTAGTGGATTTGGTTCATGTAATCACCAAAAGGACACGAGGGATGTCATTTTTGAGTGGGAGTTCATTAGTAATTTGGATTAGTTGAACTCAATCTATCATAAACTTAGTCTAAATAAACTTTACAAATTCTGTTGTAGATGGCACCACCTGCTTTTAATTTCAATGTGTTCATGGAGAAAGAGAAACTTGCTGCGAATGGTAGCAACTTCACCAAATGGGCTATGAATTTGAGGATTCTCCTCACTGCTGCACAAAAGCAATATGTGCTAGAGGCGCCGCTAGGCCCCCCACCAGCTCCTGATTCCCCTGACGAGGAAAAGAACGTCTATATAACTCGTCAGGAGGACCACAACTTAGTTCATTGCGGCATACTGTATGGGCTAGAGCCAGAACTTCGAAAACGTTTCGAAAATGGCAATGCTTTTGATACCATGGGAGAATTGAAAATGATTTTCGATACCCATGCTGCCGTAGAGAGTTATAATGCTTCTGAAAAGTTCTTTAGCTGCATGATGGAAGAAAACAGCTCCGTTAGTGAGCACATACACAAAATGTCTGGGTACGCCGATAAGCTTGTGTCCTTGGGAATAACGATTCCCATTGACTTAGGCATACATCGTGTTCTCCAATCTCTGCCACCTAGCTACAAGAGCTTCGTGATGAACTATAATATGCAGGGCATGAAGAAGTCTCTTCCCGAGCTTCTGTCAATGCTTAAGACTACAGAAGTGGAGATTAGGAAAGAACATCAAGTGTTGATGATCAATAAGACCACCGGTTTCAAGAAGGACAAGAAAGGCAAGCAGAAGGGAAAGAAGGGCGGCAAATCTGTTGCCGCGCCTGAAAAGAAACCCCGAACTGGCCCTAAGTCTGACACCGAGTGCTACTATTGCAAAGGGACTGGCCATTGGAAGCGCAACTGCCCCAAGTATTTGGCAGACAAGAAGGCCGGCAAGGAAAACAAAGGTATATGTGATATACATGTTATTGATGTGTACTTGACTAGTACTCGCAGTAGCACCTGGGTATTTGATACGGGATCGGTTGCTAATATATGTAACTCGGTTTAGGGGCTGCGGAACAAGCGACAGCTAGCAAGGGATGAGGTCACGATGCGGGTCGGCAATGGATCAAGAGTTGATGTGATTGCCATCGGAACGCTACCTCTCCATATGCCATCAGGATTAGTTATAAACCTGAATACTTGTTATTTGGTGCCTGCACTGAGCATGAACATTGTATCCGGATCGTGTTTGATGCAAAGTGGTTATTCGTTTAAGTCTGAAAACAATGGTTGTTCGATTTATATGAATAATATCTTTTATGGTCATGCACATGTGTTGAATGGTTTGTTTCTGTTGGATCTCGATAGTAGTATTACGCATATTCATAATGTTGATGCTAAAAGGATTAAACTTGATAATGATATATCTGCATATATGTGGCACTGCCGTCTAGGTCATATTGGCGTTAAACGCATGAAGAAACTCCATTCTGATGGACTTTTGGAATCACTTGATTTTGAATCATTTGATACATGTGAGCCATGCCTTATGGGCAAGATGACTAGAACGCTGTTTTCCGGTTCAATGGAACGGGCGACAGATTTATTGGAAATCATACATACTGATGTGTGTGGACCAATGAGTGTGTCGGAGCGAGGTGGATATCGTTATTTTGTTACTTTCACGGATGATTTGAGTAGATACGGGTATATCTATTTGATGAAACATAAGTCTGAAACCTTTGAAAAGTTCAAAGAATTTCAGAATGAAGTGGAAAATCATCATAACAGAAAGATCATATTTCTGCGGTCCGACCGTGGAGGAGAGTATCTTAGTTACGAGTTTAGCACACATATGAAAGACTGTGGAATAGTTTCACAACTCACGCCTGCCGGAACACCACAACGTAATGGTGTGTCAGAACGTCGTAATCGTACTTTATTGGATATGGTTCGATCTATGATGTCTCTGACTGACTTGCCACTGTCATTTTGGGGTTATGCACTAGAAACCGCTGCATTCACTTTAAATAGGGCACCATCTAAATCCGTTGAAAAGACACCGTATGAATTATGGTTTGGAAACAAGCCTAAGCTGTCATTTCTTAAAGTTTGGGGATGCGATGTTTATGTGAAGAAACTTCAACCGGATAAACTCGAACCCAAAGCGGAAAAATGCGTCTTCATAGGATACCCCAAGGAAACAATTGGGTATACCTTCTATCACAGATCCGAGGGCAAGGTATTTGTTGCCAAGAATGGATCCTTTCTTGAGAAGGAGTTTCTCGCGAAAGGTGTGAGTAGTCGGAAGGTAGAACTCGAAGAGGTTATTGAACCTTCTCTTCATGAAATGGCGAGTAGCGCAGCACCGGAAGTTGTTTCGGAGTTGACTTTACCTAATGAAGAGAGAGCTAATGATATTGATCATAAAACTCCGAAAGAGGACACTACCAAACCTCGCAGGTCAAGCAGGACACGTGCAGCTCCTGAACTATACGGCAATCCTGTTATGAATTTCATGATTGATGAAATAGATGACCCTGCGACGTATGAAGAAGCGATGATGAGACCGGATTCCAACAAATGGCTAGAAGCCATGAAATCCGAGATGGAATACATGTACGAGAACCAAGTTTGGAACTTGGTGGACTTACCTCACGACCGAAAGGCCGTTGAGAATAAATGGATTTTCAAAAGGAAAACTGATGCTGATGGTAATGTGACCATCTATAAGGCTCGACTTGTCGCAAAGGGGTTTCGACAAATTCAAGGAGTTGACTACGATGAGACATTCTCTCCCGTAGCGATGCTTAAGTCGGTTAGGATTATGTTAGCAATTGCTGCATATTTCGATTATGAAATATGGCAGATGGATGTCAAAACTGCGTTCCTCAATGGTAATATTGAAGAAGAGTTGTATATGATACAACCAAAGGGTTTTGTCGATCCTAAGGATGCTAATAAGGTGTGCAAACTTCAGCGATCCATCTATGGACTGAAGCAAGCATCACGAAGTTGGAATCTGCGCTTTGATGAGGTGATCAAAGAGTTTGGATTTGTCCAAACTTATGGAGAGGCTTGTATTTACAAGAAAGTGAGTGGGAGCAATGTGGCATTTCTGATATTATATGTGGATGACATATTATTGATTGGAAATGATTTAGATCTTTTAAACATTGTTAAAAGTTATCTAAACAGCAAATTTTCGATGAAGGACCTTGGTGAAGCTTCATATATATTAGGCATTAAAATCTATAGAGATAGATCAAGATAACTAATTGGGCTATCGCAGAGTACATACCTTGATAAGATATTAAAGAAGTTTAATATGGATGGAAGTAAGAAGGGGTTCTTACCTATGTTGCAAGGCAAGACATTGAGTAAGACTCAAAGTCCGGCTACGGCGGAAGAAAGAGAGATAATGGATAAGATCCCCTATGCCTCAGCCATAGGCTCTATAATGTATGCCATGCTATGTACAAGACCGGATGTAGCACATGCTATTAGTTTGACTAGTAGGTACCAATCTGATCCAGGTTCGGAACACTGGATAGCGGTCAAGAATATCCTTAAGTACTTGAGAAGAACTAAGGATATGTTTCTTGTATACGGAGGTGAAGAAGAGCTAGTCGCTAAGTGTTATGTCGATGCTAGCTTTGACACTAATTCGGATGACTCTAAGTCTCAATCCGGATACGTATTTCTCTTGAACGGAGCAGCAGTTAGTTGGAGGAGTTCCAAACAACCTTTGGTGGCTGGATCAACAACGGAGGCGGAATATGTTGTTGCTTCAGAAGCAGCACAGGAAGCAGTTTGGATGAAAGAGTTCATTACGGAACTGGGTGTGGTTCCCAGTGCGTTGGACCCAATGGTGATCTATTGTGACAATAATGGAGCCATAGCCAACGCCAAGGAACCAAGGTCTCACAAGAATTCCAAGCATATTAAGCGCCGGTTTCACTCCATCCGCGAGCATGTCAAGGATGGAGATATAAAGATTTGTAAAGTGCACATGGACCTGAATGTAGCAGATCCGTTGACTAAATTACTCCCTAGGACAAAACATGATCAACACCAGAACTCCATGGGTGTTAGATTTATCACTATATAAACTAGATTATTGTCTCTAGTGCAAGTGGGAGACTGAAGGAAATATGCCCTGAGAGGCAATAATAAAGTTGTTATTATGTATTCCTTGTATATGATAGATGTTTATTTTGCATGCTATAATTGTATTGATAGGAAACATCAATACATGTGTGTTTAATAAACAAAAAGGGTTCCTAGTTATGCCTCTCTTATAGACTAGCTTGTTGATTAACAAGATGATCAAGGTTTCCTGATCATGGACATTGGATGTTGTTAATAACAAGGTCACAATATTTGTGAAATGATGTGATGAACATTCATCCGAAGTATAGCATTACGATCAAGTCATTATGTTTATATTGCTATAACATCATACGAAGTAATCTTTATCCTTAGACCATGAGATCATGTTAATTGCTAACACCGGAAGAGTATCTTGATAACATCAAACGTCACACCGTAACAGGGTGACTATAAAGGTGGGTTTAGTGCTATGAAGGTGTTATGTTGAGGCTCATGGATCAAGAGTGGAATTTGTCAATCCCGATGACGGATAGATATACTCTGGGCCCTCTCGGTGATATCACATTAAGATAGCTTGCAAGCAAGTGATGTGATCACTAGAATGTTATATCACGGGAACGAGAAAAGAGTGCATGTCGGTAACAAGATCAAACTAGGTATTTGGATACCGATGATCGAATCTCGGACATGTATTATATCATGAGACAAAGGGATTAAATTGCTGACGTTAAAGGTTCTCATGATCACAGAAGTCATCGTTGAATATGCAGGAGTCAGTATGGATCTCCAGGTCTCGCTTCTGATTATTGATCTGAGAGGAGTCTCAATCATGTCTGCATTATTCGCGAACCGTAGGATGACACACTTAAGGGCTGCCGGACACCATTTAGGAGCACATATGTTCCAAACAAAAGGTTTGCAAAGCGCAAGAAATGTTTCGATAGAAACAGGAATTGTTTCGATAGAATCCGGAATTGTTTCAGGTGAAATTGCAGAAAGTGGTTCTGCATGTGATATTGAAATGTCGCAAGGGGTTTTATGTGAATGTTTGTTAATTAAAGTAATTAACAAAATTCTGAATAAAATAAATAAAAGAGTTTTATTAATTGAGAGTTGCATTTAATTTGGTGGAAATTAAATACATGTGAGTGGGATTTTGGGTGGAGGCCATGTTTATGTGAGTGGAAGTTCACCACATGAATGAAGGAGGGGAGGAGTCCCCCCCCGCATGCGCCGGCTATGGGAGGGGTGGGGTCTCCCTCCCTCCTATATAAAGCCCCCCTCTCCCCTCTCACAAAACACACCTCCTCGTGAAGGATCTCTCTCCCCCTCTAGATATTCCCCCATGGTCTCGGATTAGCGAGATACATGTTCCCGGTGGCCTTGCGCCTGGAAGGAGTTGCTGCTTCCGCTGATTCACTGGAGCGATGAGGTGGAGGTTGTCCGGTGTCTTGAACATGTGTGCGAGTACGGATGCGCTGCTGATTTGCGGCGCTCGGACTTCCACACGATCTTGAGATCGGCAAGCGTACGACTACATCAACCACGAGTTCCTACTCGTTAACAAAACTCATTGTCTCCGAGGGTAAGTTCTCCATGGATGTATGTCCACCTGTTGCTCTGTATCTAGTAGATAGATCTTGGCGTATAGTTCTCATCGTAGGAAATTTTTTGTTTTCTATGCTGCAGACCCAACACCTTGGTCCCGTGTTTCCATCATTGTTTTGTCGCCTCCTGTCATTGTCGCGTTTATCCCTGTCTTCTTCGGGTGACCGTGTTTGTTTATTATGCAGCACATCTTCTCCATCAGCCCATCGATTTGCCATGTCCATTAACTATGAGATTGCCTTGGGTTTGACTTGACCCAGTTCGTCTATGAATTCTCGGCGACAGAAGCCGTCATTGAAGGCATCAATTTCTCTTTCATCGGATATGGATTCGGATGTATTTTTTATGATGTTCCATTGCTGGGTGAATGCTCTTATTGATTCTCCAGGCTTCTGTTTGCATGCCCGCAGTTGCTCTAAATACATGGGTCACTTGAATGTGGAATGAAAGTGTCGGATGAACTTGTCCTCGAGGTCGTTCTAGCTACAAATAGAATCTTCGGGTAGTTGTCTGAGCCATGACCTTGCAGCGCCGGTGAGGTGCAATTGTAAGGTCTACATTGTTGTGGCTGTTGAGCCGCCCTGTAGCTTGACAGTGGCAGGTAATCTGCTAGCCAAGCTTCGGGTTCTTGGAGTCCATCGTATTTTTTGACGGTCATGTGGAAGTTTGAATCCTTGGGTACTGAGGCTTTTCGAATCCACTGAGTGAAACAGCTGGCTCCACATAACTCACAGTCGTGTTCATTGTCATCATCGTGCTCTCTTCGGCTGCGGTTTTTGTCTCTTGTATTGCTTCGTGGCTCTAGTCCTATAAGACAATCCTGATGTGGCGATTGTGATCGCTTGGTGTGGCCCGCGTGCCTAGGGCTCCTAAGACAGCGTGGTGATCTATTGGGTTGATGCGTAACTCCTTGTTCTGCTTGTGCGAGAGTTGCTCCTACCATGCCGAGGTTCATTAGGGCAGTGCGGTGGAGAGCTGCATGAGGATCGTTGGGTGCAGGTTGGGTTGTGATCAGGTATGTTTGTGCGGCCACAATTGCTGCTTGGGCCGTTTTTGCTTTGATATTTCCTGCTTGATCTACTAACATGAATGATAGATCAAGGTCTCGGATCAATTCGTTTCTTTCTGCTTTGGGGATGTTCTGCAATTGAGATGTCCCCCTTCCTAGTGGTGCTCCTCCTGTTACGCTCCCAGACCTTCGGGTCGAGTTGAGTTGTGCCCGTCGTAGGCTGGATTCATCGGCTAGCCTTTTTCTTTCGTCGAGTTGCCTCTACATCTTTAGTAGGTCTCTCTTCTTGTGGTGAAGCAGGTATTGATATGCTAATAAATCTTCATGTGAGGTGTCAGCTGTCATTGGGACCGCACCCGAAATTGCTTCCTTGGCCTTTTGCCATGTCATCGCTGGTAGCCGAAGGGTCCATCTCTCTTTCCCATTTGGTTCTGCTCTTCCTCCTAGGACTATGCGGTTATCCGTTGTTCCTCCTCCGTTTCCGTGGTCTCCTTCGTTGCCGTGATTTCCTGCATTTATCATCCGATAAAATATCATTGGGATCGAGGATAGGGTTACCGTTAGAGTCGCGCGGTGTCGAGGTGTCTCCGTTGATCATGCACACTTGGTGGTGTGTAATATATGGACTTGTGGCGTCGTCATCCGGATTGGGGGAGACATTGTCGGGTGGATCAGTGAAGTCCATAGATTTCTGCTCTAGGTAGATTTCTGCCATCCTTATTATAAAGTTGATACTTTTGCTGCTTTCCTCGGGTTCGGAGTTTGCCGGTCTTGTTCCGTGTGGTGGAGTTAGTGGGGAGTCTGATCCGAAGGAGAGATTGTCGTAAAGACCATCAAGGTCTCCCAGATCCGTCTCATCTTGCTTGTTTTCATCGGGTGCTTCGATTTCCACCATGACCTCCATGGAGGATCTGACAGACGATGTTGGAACCGCCGTAAACATAGTTTGTTCCACCGATGGTTTTGATGTAATCAAGGCCGAGGGGTGTAACTCTTGGGGGTATTCTACTTAGAAGTGGAAGCTTCCGATGATCAAATCGGACCGCTGTTTAATCCGGTGGGTACTATCACAGGGGTGGGAGGGCGTGGATCTACTTTTGTTGGGTCGCTGCTTGGAAGAGAGAATTTCACCGAATCCATGGTTCCATTGTTCAAGTTTCCCACAGACGACGCCAATTGACGAGGGGTGATCTCGGCAATGTCCATGAAGAAGGACTTAGGGTTTTACGAAAACGAAAACGTCGGGAATTTCGTCAGATGTCAGGAAACAATGGAATCAAAGTCGCCTGAATATTGAGAGAATCGCTCTGTTATAAATCGCTTGGGGATTGTCTGGTACTTTTCCTATGCTTCTCCCGCCCTATATATAATAGGCCGGGTCCCAAAGGTGTATGCGGATAGGTTACATGATTACAACACCAACTCGATGTCGGCCTTTGTTCCTCTTTCCTAATACAACTATAATCTTTGTCGGTTGCTTCTTTGGATCTTCATCTTGACTCTTCATGGGCCATAAGCCTTTCCTCAGGCCCTAGATAGCAAATCATAGGGACCTGAGTAATCATACCTATGTCACCTGCACTCTGCGCATCCCGGACCAGATCTGATCGGTCCCGGGGCAGTCGACCACACCGTCGATTTCACCAGCTTCTTGGATGCCACCATCACTCGGGACCCTCAGCAAGCTGAATGCCACCTTCTCGGCTTATGACCCAGATAGCAACAATAGTTGCGACTCTGATTTGAGCAATCCGCTCGTGAACGACCATAACATCAGATCCAAACTAGAAAGCTCTAGAAGCAATGTCTACACCAATCGCTACTACTACACCGTCGTAAACACCAATACTGGTGGTGTCACCTGCAATGGCACTAGCACCAGCATTAATCCCGCCAAGAACATGGCCACCCATGACAATGACAATAGCGACAACAACATGCCCTAGGTCCACCTCATAGATGTGGAGTGGGAAAAGTGTCAAGTAGGCCCTGTCAGGTGGCACACCTCTGCCCCCAACTCATCATAAGAGGTACTAATGGCACATCATTGGTACATAAACAAGGAGTTCCGTCACTAGCGGGCACCTCAGGCCCAACTCTAAGAACGGCGACGACTCGTCGATGAATCGAGCCCGACAGGCAAAACTCTCTTTGATTTGTGGGTCCTCCTCCAAGGGGAACCACAACGCTAGCGTGTCCAAAAGACGCCCTCGAACGGACCTAGTGGATGAGGAAGCCAAACGCAAGGCCACTCGATGGCTGGTCGTTCATGTCTTCATATGCATAGGGCAATTTAACGCCCAAGATCCTGTAGGCCGCTATCATGGCAGCCACCACCTATCTACTATCCAACCCCCCGGAGGCAGGGGATCCGCGCACTGCCATCCACATATCAGCTCTCGCCGGACTCGGACTGGTAGAGGCTGCACACGTGGGAGAACTAACCCCAGAATCAAAGAAGATGTCCACGAAACTCTCAAGAAATCACTCACCATCATACGACGAGGATGACCTTCCATGGCAATGACGTAACCCACAATAGAGAGACCGCTACTACGATGCCCACAATGAGATTACGCAGCGCAAGGTAGATAATATATGCGCCAAGCGCGCCTACTCCTCCGAGTATGAAGATGAGGATAAGGAACTCTGTGGCGCTAGATGTTTCAGCCGTGCCATACGGCAAACTCAAATGTCCAAGGGCTTCAAGCTGCCCTCAGACAACCCGAAATTTGAAGGCTTCCAGGAGCCGAGATCTGGCTAGACAATCACATACAGTCCGTCAAATGCCTTGGTGGAGCCAAGTACACAACCATGTAGTGCCTACAGCTGCAGCTACAGGGCGCCGCACGAGCCTGGCTAAACAGCCTCCCTTCTGGCTCGATCTGTAGCTGGGAGGAACTGGTGTACAATTTTGTACGAACCTTCAAAGGCACCTACAAGTGCCTAGCCTTTATCAAAGAACTCCAAGCCTGCTGCCAGAGGTCTAGAGAAACCCTCTGCTCATACATCCAGTGGTAGTCCATCATCAATAACTCCATGGAAGATATTTCCGAGGAGCGAGCAATCGATGCATTCAAAGCCAACGTACACCGTCAAGAGCTCAAGGAGGAGATAGGCTGTACCAAGCTTGAGACGATCGACCACTAGATGGATATAGCGAATCGCTGGGCGGACGATGAAGACGCCGTCCACAATAGCCAAACATGCTCGGATGACGAGGACGACCTAGGTCGCAGGCGCGACCACCGAGGAAAGCGCAGGATGCACGGTTATGAGGACCGTGGCGAAGTCGACATGTTCACGGTCGGCTACACCGACAAGTGTGATGCAAGCAGCCGCAACAACGGATATCATGGTCGCAACTATCACGATAGTGGCAAGAAAACCCAAGTGTGGCAACGCCGCACCCATGACGATGCTTCAACTGCAATGGCGCGACTGTCAGGCCCTTGCAACGTCCATTACTACATCGACAAACAGGATGGCAAAAAGCAATCGAGCCATCTCCTCAAGGACTGTCGTGAGTTATAGAAGCTCCAAGATGCCTACGCACAACTACAGCGTGAAGCAACAAGTCAGGGGTACGGGGCAGCCGCAGGGCCCATAACATATCGAGCACCACCACTAGCAGTAGCTCTAGTGGTACACAACAATGGGGGCGAGCCATATCCCCCACCGCATGGGACCATGATGATCCAGAAGGGGCGCCCTAATGTCTACGCACTTCTATTCTTGTAGACAGTTGTTGGGCCTCCAAGTGCAGAGGTTTGTAGAACAGCAACAAGTTTTCCCTTAAGTGGATCACCCAAGGTTTATCGAACTCAGGGAGGAAGTGGTCAAAGGTATCCCCTCTCAAGCAACCCTGCAATCAAGATACAAGAAGTCTCTTGTGCCCCCAACACACCCAATACACTTGTCAGGTGTATAGGTGCACTAGTTCGGTGAAGAGATAGTGAAATACAAGTGGTATGGATATAAGACAGTGGTGCTAGAAAATAGCTTGATGGCGTGGAAGAGACTAAAGGCAAACTGAAATAAAGATGGAAGCAAGCAAACATGTAACAGATCTAGTAGCAAACGGTGTTTCAATGCTTAGAAACAAGGCCTAGGGATCATACTTTCACTAGTGAACACTCTCATATAAATATATTATCTTCATGATACTACTCTGAACTACTCTCCGGTTGGACACTCTAATCCATGGTAGGGCTATAACAGCACACCTCAAAGTAAGCCTTTCCCATCTAGATAACCCCACACTGTCACCTTGAGCACTAGATGGTTCCAACAAACACAACAATTTCATAAAGACATCCAACTCCAAATATAACTCATAACAAGTATTTGTAATCTCTAGCCTAAGTGCCACCATGGTGTGCACACTGTCAACTTCACACACATGGGGAGAGCAGAGATCTATTAAAGAACTTGAGTAGCAAGGTAGATCTATAGATTAAAAGTTCATGATCACAATATGATCACGCATAGAGAGAGAGATGAACACATAGCTACCAGTAGAACCCTTAGCCTCGAAGGAGAACTACTCCCTCCTCATCATGGGAAACAGCAACGGTGATGGAGATGGTGGTGGAGATCGATGGAGATGGCTCCGGGGGCACTTCCTCGTCCTAGCAGGGTGCGGAATAGAGAATTTATGTCCCCTGAATCTCCTCTTCGGTGGCGGCGGCACTGCAGAACTTTTTGTGGCTGGAGGCTTGATGATCTAGGGTTTCTGTATCGGGAGGAATATATAGGCGAAGGGGCGAGGTCGGTGGCCAGCCGGGGGGGCCACACCATGCCTTGGCGCGGCCTGTGGGGACCCGCGCCTAGAGGTGGTTTGGCCACCCTGTGGCCCCCCCTTCGTCTCTCCTTCTGGCTCCGTGAATCTTCCGGGAAAATAACGACTTTGGCTTTTGTCCGGTCCAATTCCGAGAATATTAATTTTCTGACTTTCCTGGAACCAAAAACAGCAGAAAACAGGCAACTAGCATTGTGGCATCTTGTTAATAGGTTAGTCCAAGAAAGTGTGTAGAAATACTCCAAAGTGTGGACAAAACATAAGAAAGTAGATAAAAACCAAGCATGGAACATCAAAAATTATAGATACATTAGCAACGTATCAACATCCTGATGACCCACAAGTATAGAGGGTGTATCGTAGTATTTTCGAGGGAAGTGAAACCCAATTTATTGATTCGACAAAGGGGAGCCAAAGAATATTTATAAGCCTTAACAACTGAGTTGTCAATTCAGCTGCACCTGGAAACAATCTTGCTCACAACAGTTTATCAGTAGCAACAGTTTTGTAGTAGGAATAGTAAAGTAACAACAGTAGTAAAGCAAAGACAGTAGTAGCAAAAGCAGTAAACAGTGGGATTCGAGTGCGGTAGGCATAGGGATGGTTGGACGGGCGTTGCATGGACAAGACAATCCACATAGCAATCAGAACATAGGGCAATTGCAGATAAATAAGATAAAGCATCCAAGTACTAGACAATCCTAGGCATGTGTTCCATATATAGTCATACGTGCTCGCAATGAGAAATTGCACAACATCTTTTGTCATGCCAGCCCGTTTGCAGCGGGGCCTCTAGGGAACTACTGGCAATTAAGGTGCTCCTTTTAATAAAGCACCGGAGGAAAGCATTAACACTCCATGAACACATGTGATCCTCACATCAAAGCCATTCCCTTCCGGTTATCCCGATTTCTATCACTTTGGGGCCATAGGTTCCGGACAACAACGTGTGTATACAACTTGCAGATAAGACCAAAAACAATACTATCATATGAATCAATAACATGTTCAGATCTGAAATCATGGCACTCAGGCCCTAGTGACAAGCATTAAGCACAACAAGTCACAACAAAGTCATAAAGCACTAATAAAAGCTACTAGGCACCATGCCCTAACAATCTGATGTCATTACATGAACGATCTCATCCAATCCCTACCATCCCCATAGCCTACAGCGGGGTATTACTCACTCATAGATGGGGGAAACATGGATGGTCGATGGAGATGATGGTGGAGATCGATGGAGATGGCTCCGGGGGCACTTCCCCGTCCCGACAGGGTGCCGGAATAGAGACTTTCTATCCCTCGAATCTCCCTTTCAGTGGTGGCGGCGCTGCGGAACTTTTTCTGGAAAAACGTCGAACCCCCGGAGTTTTTAGGTCAGAACGCTTCTTATAGGCGAAGAGGGAGACCGAGGGGGTGCCTAGGGCCACCACACCATGCCCTGGCACGGCCAGGCCAGCCCGCGCCTGGGGGTGGTGTGGCCAGCCCCTGGCCCTCCTCCGTCTCGTATTCTGGCTCCTGGAGTCTTCTGGAAAAATAGGCACTTTGGTTTTTGTCCCATCCAATTCCGAGAATATTCATTTTCTAACTTTCCTGGAACCAAAAACAGCAGAAAACAGGCAGCTGGCAATGTGGCTCTTGTTAATAGGTTAGTCCAAGAAATCATATGAAAAGTACTCCAAAGTGTGGACAAAACACAAGAAAGTGGATAAAACCAAGCATGGAGCATCAAAAATTATAGATACATTTGCAATGTATCACATCCCCAAGCTTAACTCCTGCTCGTCCTCGAGTAGGTAAGTGACAAAAAGAAATAATAATTTTTTAGGTGACCTGCACCATCATAAACTTGATCAAAGTATTTGTAAAATATTCATAGCTAGGATCATAGTACTTCAATCAAAACATGAAAGACAAATTTCTAGCAATAAGACAAAGAAACTATGTTGCAACATGAAAAGGCATAAACAAAAGATTCATAAATAACAATGCTTTGCAAGACATTTGTTTGTTTCACATAAAGAAAACATAGCATAGTGGCATTCAGCTTGTCCCTCATAGTGTAGCAAACATAAATGCATAGGACACCTTCAAAGTTTACAAGAGTGACTAGATACAAATAGTTTAAAACAAGCAATATCAAGGTATGCATCAATCAACAAGTCTTGGGACAATGCACATAGAACTAAGAATGGCCACTATGCTCTCAAGAAAGTGCTCATAGAATGTGTGGAGACTCAACAAGGAAATGAACAGGTTTTGAAAAAGTTTGAAAGGCTTCCAAATGCTGAAAGTATGGTACTCATTAGCTTTGAGCTCTCATTGACCCTATCATAAGCATCTTTAAGTGGTTAAGGTTAAAGTGACACAACTAAGAGGATATGCTTGACAAGTTATAGATCGAAGTCTCATGCCCCTTACTTACAAAGATCGATCCTCATGCTACTCAACTTCAGTCATGAGTAAGCTCTTGTCATTGTAAGTATATACGTATCATAGAGAACCGCCAACGGGGTACCCCTTGCACATGATACAGGAGCTATCCCATAATCAAAATGACAAGGCAAGCAGACAATGAGCATCTCAGCGATCTTTTTATTTACTATGTGCATAGATTTTTATTGAGGATGCTTCATAGAATGCTCATTATGGTTATACTGCAAGTTTCCACCATGATTAGGCATGGCTTAGGCTAGCGTCCCAGGCGTTTCTCTAACATACATACAAACTCCATGATCTTACAAGTTCCACTTTTATTTCACACCGCCGAGATCCATAAGCAAAAGAACATGATATCAACGAGGTACTAAGTACCAGTGCAATGTTGAAAGCGTTCCCCATGATACATGGTTCTGATAACTTCAACTTATAAAGCGCAAGCATATACACAACAAAGAAGGACGCAATGGTTCAGGTTTATTAAATGCAGGAAATAAAGTGTGCCATCAAGTTCGTGAGAGTTTTACTAACTAACTTTCTCATAACAAGCAAACATTTTATTCAGAAGAAAACAAGGCATACTGAATATGCACGGAAGTAGCAAATGATGCTAATAGGTAGGTATGGTGGACACTTTGGCAATATTTGGTTTAAGGGAGTTGGAAACATGAGTAAAACACTCAGTGTAAGTGAAGGCTAGCAATAGTAAGGGAGCGACAAACGAGAGAGCAATAATGGCCATAATCATGCAGAGCGACAAAACATCATTGATCAAAGCATAAGGTGATACTACAAGTTGAAAACTAAAGGATCATAAAGGCTTATGGTGACTTGGGATAGTCATAACATGGTGTGAACATGTGCCAAGTCAACCCAAATAAAGCATCAAAGGAGAATACCACTATACTATGCTTTAATATGCTAAAACAACGCATGATTCATCCAAGGCACATTAAGCAATCTCAATTGTTTATAACAAGTCATGCTACAGCAAAGAATACTAAGCATAAAGCCAAAACAATATCAAGCATGGCATGACAAAGCATAGGCCATAGTCAAAAACAAGCTCTCTTTACCACTTAAGCATTAGCTTTCCTACTCTTTTCCAATCCAAACCAAACTATTTGAACACCAATATATGAAAGAGGAGGTCCAACCAATTTATTCAGAAAATTAAGCAAACCACGCAAACTAAAAACCAAAACAAAAATGAAAAAGAATATGCTCCAAGAACAACACAACTATGCATGAAACAATAAAAATGAAGTGTTTGGAAGAAACCTGGGATTTTTATTGATGAAGAGGGGGATGCCATGGGCATCCCCAAGCTTTGACGCTTGTACTTCTTGGATATTTCTTGTGGTGACATGCGTGGCATCCCCAAGCTTGAGCTTTAGTCCATCCTTCATCTCATTACCCATTCCTTCCATACACCTGAAATTTTTCCTTCATACAAAACTTCACACAATCTTTATTAGCAACATTAGTGCACTCAAGATAAATAAGTCTTAAGGTTCAGTTCTGACACCAAATAAACTTCCATTAGAACACTAGCTAATGTAGCACTTCCCTAAAAAAGCTCATTTCCCCAAAAGAACTCAAAAAGGAACCAACAAGAAGCAAATGCAGAAAATGGCAGAAATCTATCAAAACAGACCAGCAGGTAAAGCCGATTTTTTTCGAAGACCTTATGTTGCTCAAATCAAAAAGTGTTGAACTAACGAAAGTTATATAAACAACCTGGGGCAGAAGCACAAAAATTCACGCCTCAAAAATACATTCAGAGATTTTACACGAATTTTTACGGTGAAGCACAGAAATCTGTTTTGGGACAGCAACTTTCCCAATCATTACTTCTCTCTCATTAGAGGTTACTCTTGGCATAAAAAGAAAATAAAAAGGATAAGGAGCGGTTATTACTGAGGTAATAACTTCCAAGACTCATCTAAAACTTTTAGGTTATCTCCCAATAAGTACTTTTCTTTAACGCCTTTAAGTTAGGCATAAGGAAAAAATTGAAATGGATAGAATAGAAGTAAGCAGAGATAATCATGGTGAAAACATTGTTTTGTTCAATGAAATCCTTTTGTTAACAAGGTTGATCAAGTCTTGCTACCAAAACAATTTCATATGAGACAAAACTTTGTATTCCACTAATGATTATGTTACCTCAACCTTGATAGCAATGGTCCCAATCATAATAGTTTCAATTTTTTCTCTTGGTATGGGACAATATATTTCTCCAACTTGAATGCCCTCATCATGTTCAATTGAATTCAAAACCATAAGTCCTTTCAGTCTTCGTGGGGAAATAGATAGTATGTTCCTTGTCATTAACATTGGAGGTCACCTTCCCTTGATTATAATTAATAACAGCTCCTGCAGTATTTTAAGAAAAGGTCTCCCAAGAATAATAGACATATTGTCATCTTCAGGCATAAAAGTTTGAGAGGATGCTCTCATAAGAAATATGAGTTGAAGTAAAAGAGAGCATCAAGAAGCAAATTCAAAACACATTTAAGTCTAACCCACTTCCTATGCATAGGAATCATGTATGCAAATAAATTCACAAAGAACAAAGTGACAAACAAGAGTAATTTCAAAACTTTCAACACATAGAGAGGTGTTTCAATACCATGAAAACTTCCACAACCATATTTTCCTCTCTCATAATAATTTTCAGTAGCCTCATGAAGAAACTCAACAATATAACTATCACATAAAGCATGCTTTTCATGATCTACAAGCACTAGAGCTTTATTATAAACACTTTCAAAAGAATCCTTAGGAACATAACATTCATCCTCCTTTAGTAAGCATGGAGGACAATCAAATAATGTAAGGGATAAAGAGTTACTCTCATTAGAAGGTAGGCATGGGTAGCTAATCCATTCTTCCTCCTTTTGTTCATCACTCTCCTCCTCTTTTTCATCTAATGAGATTTCAGGTTCATCAATTTCTTCTTCCATAGGATCCTGCAAGGCATTAGTGTCTTCCATTTGTGGAAAGCATCTATTAAAATATTCAAGAATATAGCCATTTTCATCCTTGTAATTATCAAAGAAAAATTTAAGTATACCATAAACCTCAGATTTGTAAGGTGAATCATCAATATTTTCAAGCAAACTAGCAAGTTCAAAAGCACCCTTCCAAGCAATAAATTCTTCAATTTGTTCCACATCATAAAAGTCATAATTTCCTTTAACATAAGAAGATATGGTAACATTTTCATTATACTCACATTGAAAAGGGAGGTGTCTGTACCTCCTACAGCAACAATATTTATCCAAGCAATAAGTAACATTATAAGTAGAGCACACGTTTCTAGCAATGGTATACAATTTATCAATTTGTTCCCATAAGTGTTTCCCTTTTTGTGACAAGCGGTGTTCCTTATAATAATATTTTTCATCTTCCGTGAACCCACCTTGCCAATAAGATTCAGTTTCAAAGAAACCAACCATTGAAAACAAGCATGATAAAGCAAGATAATAACATACCAATGAAAATAACAACTAGAGTAGGAACTACTTTTATTGTATTTTTGATAAAGAAACAAGCAAACAAGGAGAAAATAAACTTAGCTTGAACAATAGTGAATCCAAGTGGACTTGAGAAATAAAGTTATGCTCCCCGACAATGGCGCCAGAAAATAGTCTTGATGACCCACAAGTATAGGGGGTGTATCGCAGTATTTTCGAGGGAAGTGAAACTCAATTTATTGATTCGACACAAGGGGACCCAAAGAATATTTATAAGCCTTAACAACTGAGTTGTCAATTCAGCTACACCTGGAAACAATCTTGCTCACAGCATTTTATCAGTAGCAACAGTTTTGTAGTAGGAATAGTAAAGTAACAGCAGTAGTAAAGCAAAGATAGTAGTAACAAAAGCAGTAAACAGTGGGATTCGAGTGCGGTAGGCATAGGGATGGTTGGACGGGCGTTGCATGGACAAGACAATCCACATAGCAATCAGAACATAGGTCAATTGTAGATAAATAAGATAAAGCATCCAAGTACTAGACAATCATAGGCATGTGTTCCATATATAGTCATACGTGCTCGCAATGAGAACTTGCACAACATCTTTTGTCCTGCCAGCCCGTTTGCAGCGGGGCCTCTAGGGAACTACTGGCAATTAAGGTGCTCCTTTTAATAAAGCACCGGAGGAAAGCATTAACACTCCATGAACACATGTGATCCTCACATCAAAGCCATTCCCTTCCGGTTATCCCGATTTCTATCACTTTGGGGCCATAGGTTCCGGACAACAACGTGTGTATACAACTTGCAGATAAGACCAAAAACAATACTATCATAATGAATCAATAACATGTTCAGATCTGAAATCATGGCACTCAGGCCCTAGTGACAAGCATTAAGCACAACAAGTCACAACAAAGTCATAAAGCACTAATAAAAGCTACTAGGCACCATGCCCTAACAATCTGATGTCATTACATGAACGATCTCATCCAATCCCTACAATCCCCATAGCTTACAGCGAGGGATTACTCACTCATATATGGGGGAAACATGGATGGTCGACGGAGATGATGGTGGAGATCGATGGAGATGGCTCCAGGGGCACTTCCCCGTCCCGGCAGGGTGCCGGAATAGAGACTTTCTGTCCCCCGAATCTCCCCTTTGGTGGTGGCGGCGCTGCGGAACTTTTTCTGGAAAAACGTCGAACCCCCGGAGTTTTTAGGTCAGAACGCTTCTTATAGGCGAAGAGGGAGACCGAGGGGGTGCCTAGGGCCACCACACCATGCCCTGGCACGGCCAGGCCAGCCCGCGCCTGGGGGTGGTGTGGCCAGCCCCTGGCCCTCCTCCGTCTCGTATTCTGGCTCCTGGAGTCTTCTGGAAAAATAGGCACTTTGGTTTTTGTCCCATCCAATTCCGAGAATATTCATTTTCTAACTTTCCTGGAACCAAAAACAGCAGAAAACAGGCAGCTGGCAATGTGGCTCTTGTTAATAGGTTAGTCCAAGAAATCATATGAAAAGTACTCCAAAGTGTGGACAAAACACAAGAAAGTGGATAAAACCAAGCATGGAGCATCAAAAATTATAGATACATTTGCAATGTATCACATCCCCAAGCTTAACTCCTGCTCGTCCTCGAGTAGGTAAGTGACAAAAAGAAATAATAATTTTTTAGGTGACCTGCACCATCATAAACTTGATCAAAGTATTTGTAAAATATTCATAGCTAGGATCATAGTACTTCAATCAAAACATGAAAGACAAATTTCTAGCAATAAGACAAAGAAACTATGTTGCAACATGAAAAGGCATAAACAAAAGATTCATAAATAACAATGCTTTGCAAGACATTTGTTTGTTTCACATAAAGAAAACATAGCATAGTGGCATTCAGCTTGTCCCTCATAGAGTAGCAAACATAAATGCATATGACACCTTCAAAGTTCATAAGAGTGACTAGATACAAGTAGTTTAAGAACAAGCAATATCAAGTTATGCATCTATCAACAAGTCTTGGGACAATGCACATAGAACTAAGAATGGCCACTATGCTCTCAAAGTAGGTGCATAAAGATAGACGGTGGAGACTCAACATAAAAGTAAAAGAAAGGCCTTCATAGAAGGAAGTAGGGATTCAAGTCTCATAAAGAGCTTCCAAAAATTATGGTACTTATTAGTTTTCAGCTCTCATTGCCCCTATCATAAGCATCTTGAAGGTGATTAAGGTTAAAGTGACACAACTAAGAGGATATGCTTGACAAGTTATAAATCGAAATCTCATGCCCCTTACTTACGAAGACCGAACCTCATGCTACTCAACTTTAGTCACGAGTAAGATCTTGTCAATGTAAGTACATATGTATCATAAAGAACCGCCAACGGGTACCCCTTGCACATGATATAGGAGCTATCCCATAATCAAAATGACAAGGCAAGCAGACAATGAGCATCTCAGCGATCTTTTTATTTGCTATTTGCATAGGTTTTTATTGAGGATGCTTCATAGAGTGCTGATTATGGTGATGCTGCAAGTTTCCACCATGATTAGGCATGGCTTAGGCTAGCAGCCTAGGCGTTTCTCTAACACACATACAAACTCCATGATCTTACAAGTTCCACTTTTATTTCACACCGCCGGGATCCATAAGCAAAAGAACATGATATCTACGAGGTACAAAGTACAAGTGCAATGTTGAAAGCGTTCCCCATGATACATGGTTCTGCTAATTTCAACTTATAAAGCGCAAGCATATACGCAACAAAGATGGACCCAATGGTTCAAGTTTATTAAATGAAAAAAGTAAAGTGTGCCATCAAGTTTGTGAGAGCTTAAATCACTAGTTTTCTCATAACAAGTTTAATTTGGAAGGTAGACAAAAACATGAATATACTTGGAATAGCATATGCTAGTAGGTAGGTATGGTGGACTCTTTGGAATAACTTGGTTTAGGGAGTTGGATGCATGAGTGGAACTCATACGTGGTTACGGAGGCTAGCAAAATACTAGGAGTGACAAACTAAGAGAGCAATAATGGCCATAATCATGCAGAGCGACAAAATGATACGTTGCAAACGTATCCATAATTTTTGATGTTCCATGCTTGGTTTTATCTACTTTCTTATGTTTTGTCCATGCTTTGGAGATACTTTTTATACACTTTCTGGGACTAACCTATTAACAAGATGCCACAGTGCTAGTTGCCTGTTTTCTGTTGTTTTTGGTTCCAAAAAGTCAGAAAATGAATATTCTTGGAATTGGACGGGACAAAAGCCAAAGTCGTTATTTTCCCGGAAGATTCACGGAGCCAGAAGGAGAGACGAAGGGGGGCCATAGGGTGGCCAAACCACCCCTAGGCACGGATCCCCCCAGGACGCGCCAGGGCATGGTGTGGGCACCCTGGCTGCCCACCGACCTTCCCCTTCGCCTATAAAATCCTCCCGATGCAAAAACCCTAAATCATCAAGCCTCCAGCCACGAAAAGTTCCGCAGCGCCGCCGCCACCGAAGTGGAGATTCGGGGGACAGAAAGTCTCTGTTCCGGCACCCTTCTGGGACGGGGAAGTGCCCTCGGAGCCATCTCCATCGATCTCCACCACCATCTCCATCACCGTTGCTGATTCCCATGATGAGGGAGTAGTTCTCTCTCGAGGCTAAGGGTTCTACCGGTAGCTATGTGTTCATCTCTCTCTATGCATGATCTTATTGAGATCATGAGCTTGTAATCTATAGATCTACCTTGCTACTCAAGTGCTTCAATAGATCTCTGCTCTCCCTGTTGGGGTTCCGCGTATGAAAGCAATAAATTTTACTCTACACCCCTGAACCCCTGAAGCTGCCAGGACCTATCTATTAGTAATACAGTAACGGGAGGGGCTTTTCACAAACTTACCCTTGAAGACCGAAAAGCATTGTCAATGCTCAGGAGAGCGTGGTTGATGTAGACGAGCTGAAGCCGACCTCAAGGTCGTGATGAAGTCCTCGCTCTCCTTTGGCTCCAACGACTTGAGTGCCTCAACTGCGACACCTCGCGGGGAGTTACACACGTCCGGTGCCTGACGATGACTCCCACTTCCCCGATCCAGCAGCAGTTGCGGAAGTAGAGCTCCTGGATCTGAATCCCGCAGTGCGACGGCGCTCCACGGTGAAGATGTCTCTCATTCGTGCAGTCCAGACTTGGGACCACGGTCACGAGAGAGAGAGAGAGAGAGAGAGGGATAGAAAAAAATCAACTAGAGGTCCTCCCAAAAGTGAGAAGACCTTTATTGATTATTCGTGTATTTTTTATTTGGCCAAATACCCCCACTATATATAGGGGAAGGGGAGGTACTACCTCCCTCAAAGTCCCGGGGTGGGACTAAAGGAGTGGAAGGGGTGGCCGGCGGCCACCCTAGTGGGCCCGCATGGGGGGAGGGGCTAGGCCCAGCCGGCCTCCCCCTTGCCCCTTCTTCCTCTCTCCTTTCCCCTAATGGGCCCTCTCCCTCCGGAAAGTGGCCCATTAAGCCTTTAACCTTTTTAAATGATTTTCTCTTTATTAAATAATTATGAATAAATGATTAAATCAATATTTAACATTCATTCACATATTATTCAACCTCCGTGGCTATGGAACACCTTCCACCTCCACTTCGGACAACCTCCAGACTTACCAAAACCCTTCCGGTTTTCTCTCTACTATTCTTCTACGATTCTACCGATCCCATAAACACTCTCTAAGCATCATCAAGCCCTTAAGCGTGATACCCACGGTTCGGGAACACTCCAGACATGGTCGTGACACTCCCGCTCCAATGATCAACAGAGGGACCTGGATGGCCATGTGACCCCTGTGCATTCCACGAAGATCTTTCGTCGTTTGAACCGGGATAGTCATGTATTATTCCCTTTGTCACTCGATACTTGCATTGCCTGAGATCTGATCAATGACATCACCATGTAGTGTTCAATCTCGTTACTGAACAACGCTTCTTGACTCGTTTTGACAAGTGATATCCCCATGATCAAATCACACGCTGCGCAGCTATTGGATATAACTTCTCCGAGTGGGCCCTTGAGTATCTTCCCGTCACATGGGCGGACAAATCCCGCTCTTGACATATATTGCCTCTACGGTTTCCTCCGAGTACCTGAACACACCTTTATAACCACGGTATTACCATATGGCGTTTGATGCTATCTAAGCACTCTCGGGAGACAGTGATTGATATAGCCTCACAGTCTAGGGAATAGTCTACGAGGATCCATTTCTAATCATCATAACTTGAACTTTGTGACATGATCGGGTCATGATGTTTAGGTTGGATATTGCTTCATCATCTCATTCTCTGAATGAGATGACTCCATTTCCAACTGGCATAAATGCCACATGATCAGGAAACATGATCATCTGTTGACCAATGAACCAATGACTAGAGTTTCACTGGGAACCCCTGGTTGTTTGTATATCACATGTGTATTGATGTTTCCACTCAATACAGTTATAGCATGATATAAAACTTAATCATAAACTATATGAAATATGATAATAGTCCTCACTACTATTTGTCTCTAGGGCATATTTCCAACACTCCCCATGTGTGTGAAGTTGAAAGTGTGCACACCATGGTGGCACTTAGGCTAGAGATTTCAAATACTTGTTATGAGTTATATTTGGAGTTGGATGTCTTTATGAAATTGTGGTGTTTGTTTGAACCATCTAGTACTCAAGGTGACAGTGTGGGGTTATCTAGATGGGAAAGATGAACTTTGAGCTGTGCTGTTATAGCCCTACCATGGATTAGAGTGTCCAACCGGAGAGTAGTTCAGCATAGTATCATAAAGAAGAATATATTTATATGAGAGTGTTCAGTAGTGAAAGTATGATCTCTAGGCCTTGTTGCTAAGCATTGAAACACCGTTTGCAATTAGATCTGTTACATGTTTGCTTGCTTCCATCTTTATTTAAGTTTGCATTTAGTCTTTTCCACGCCATCAAGCTATTTTCTGTCACCGTTACCACTTATAATTATCTATACCACTTGTATTTCACTATCTCTTTGTCGAACTAGTGCACCTATACACCTGACAAGTGTATTGGGTGTGTTGGGGATATAAGAGACTTCTTGTATCTTGATTGCAGGGTTGCTTGACAGGGAATACCTTTGACCACTTCCTCCTTGAGTTCGATAAACCTTGGGTGATCCACTTAAGGGAAAACTTGTTGCTGTTCTACAAACCTCTACACTTGGAGGCCCAACAACTGTCTACAAGAATAGAAGTGCGTAGACATCAAGCTATTTTCTGGCATCGTTGTCAGGGAGGTAAGGTAAAAGGTACTCACATCCTCTAGCTACTAGGCTATCTTCTAGTATAGTTGCTAGTGTGTGTGAGTGCTCGAAGTTATTTCCTTTAGATTCTGCAATTTTGCCTTTTTGTTTATTGTTTTCACTAGTTAGGCTTAACAGAAAACAACAACAAAATTAGAGAGCTTTATAGTATTTATCTTGAGTTAGAACATGAAGTGTTTGAAGAGAAAATTAAAAAACCTATGGAACTTTATTTGCATGCTAATAGCAATGTTGTTAGTATGAATTCTTTGGACACCATTATTTCTAATGTTATGGAAAAGTCTAAGCTTGGGGAAGCTAGTTTTGATGAAAATGATCTTTTTAGTCCCCCATCTTTAGAGGAGAAAATTTACTTTGATGATACTATACCTCCAATATATGATGATTACAAGGATGAATATGATATTTGAAGTCCACCTACTTTTGAGGAGAAAAATAATTATGATTACAATATGCCTCCTATATTTGATGACTATGGTGATGAGAATAATAATGATAGCTATTTTGTTGAATTTGCTCCCACCACAATTACTAAGAATGACTATGCTTATGTGGAGAGTAATAATCATTTTATGCATGTGGCTCATGATAAGAATGTTTTATGTGATAGTTATATTGTTAATTTCATTCATGATGCTACTGAAAGTTATTATGAGAGAGGGAAACATGGTTTTATGTATCTCAACAATATTAAGTTTCCCCTCTTTATGTTGAAAATTTTGAAGTTGCACTTGTTTTGCTTTCCTATGCTTGCTGATTTGTGCTTTCATGACTTGTTTCTTTATAATATTCCTATGCATAGGAAGTGGTTTAGACTTAAATGTGCTTTGAATTTGCTTCTTGATGCTCTCTTTTACTTAAATTCATATTTCTTATGTGAGCATCTTCTCAAACTATCATGCCTAACTTAAAGGCGTTAAAGAAAAGTACTTATTGGGAGATAACCCAAAAGTTTTAGATGAGTCTTGGAAGTTATTACTTAAGTAATAACCGCTCCTTATCCTTTATATTTTCTTTTTGTGCCAAGATTAACCTCTAATGAGAGAGAAGTAATGATTGGGAAAGTTGCTGTCCCGAAACAGATTTCTGTGCTTCACCATAAACATTCATGTAAAATCTCTGTATGTATTTTTGATGCGTGAATTTTTGTGCTTATGCCCCAGGTTGTTATCTAACTTTCGTTAGTTCAACACTTTTCAATTTGACCAACAGAAGGTCTTCGAAAAAATTGGTTTTTACCTGCTGGTCTGTTTTGACAGATTTCTGTCATTATTTGCGTTTGCTTCTTGTTGGTTCCTTTTTGAGTTCTTTTGGGGAATTGAGATTTTTGAGGGAAGTGCTACAGTAGCTTGTGTTGTAATGGAAGTTTTATTGGTGTTCAAACTGAACCCAAAGACTTATTATCTTGAGTGCACTAATGTTGCTAATAAAGATTGTGTGAAGTTTTGTATGAAGGAAAAAATTTCAGGTGTATGGAGACAATGATGTAATGAGAAGAAGAATGGACTAAAGCTCAATCTTGCGTATTCCACGCATGTTACCCCAAGAAATATCCAAGAAGTACAAGCGTCAAAGCTTGGGGATGCCCAAGGAATCCCCTTCTTTATCAATAAAAATCTCAGGTTTCTTCCAAACACTTCATTTTTATTGTCTCATGCACAAGTTGTGTTGTTCTTGGAGCGTCTTTGTTTTCGTTTTTAGTTTTCGTTTGCTTAGTTTGCTTGAATAAATTGGTTGGACCCCCTCTTTCATGCATTGGTTTTCAAATAGTTTGGTTTGGGTTGGAAAAGAGTAGGAAAGTTCATGCTTAAGTGGTAAAGAGAGCTTGTTTTTGACTGTGGCCTATGCTTTGTCATGCCATGCTTGATATTGTTTTGGCTTTATGATTAGTATTATTTGCTGTAGCATGACTTGTTATAAACAATTGAGATTGCTTAATGAGCCTTTGAAGAATCATGCGTTGTTTTAGCATATTAAAGCATAGTATTGTGGTATTCTCCTTTGATGCTTTATTTGGGTTGACTTGGCACATGCTCACACCATGTTATGACTATCCCAAGTCACCATAGCCTTTATGATCCTTTAGTTTTCAACTTTTAGTATCACTTTATGCTTTGATTAATGATGTTTTGTCGCTCTGCATGATTATGGCCATTATTGCTCTCTTAGTTGGTCGCTCCCAGTCTTTTGCTAGCCTCCGTAACCAAGTATGAGTTCCACTCATGCATCCAACTCCTAAAACCAAGTTATTCCAAAGAGTCCACCATACCTACCTATTAGCTTATTCTATTCCAAGTATATTCATGTTTTTATCTACCTTCTGAATTAAACTTGTTATGAGAAAACTAGTGATTAAAGCTCTCACGAACTTGATGGCACACTTTACTTTTCTTGCCCTTAATAAACTTGAACCATTGTGTCGTCTATGTTGTATATGCTTGCACTTATTTGTTGGGGATTAGCAGAACCATGCTGTCATGGGGAACGCTTTCAACATTGCACTTGTACTTTGTACCTAGTTGATATCATGCTCTTTTGTTTATGGATGTCGTCGGTGTGAAATGAAAGGGGAGCTTGTAAGTCCATGGAGTTATGTATATGTGTTAGAGAAACGCCTGGGCCGCTAGGCTAATCCATGCTATCATGGTGGAAACCTACAGCGTAACCATAATGAGCTGTCTATGAAGCATTCTTCTTATAAAAAAAGGAGTCAGATATTGAGAAAAAAGAGAAAAAAAAGAAAAAAAGAGATATGAGAAAAGAGGAAAGAGAGAAAAAAGCACCATATTCCCATGGTAAATAAGAAGATTGTTGAGATGCTTGTTGTCTGATTGCCTTGTCATTTTGATATGGGGATTCTTCTGTATCATCGGGCAAGGGGTACCTCGTTGGCGGTTCTCGATGATACACATGTACTTACAATGACAAGAACTTACCGGTGACTAAACTTGAGTAGCATGAGGAGCGGCCCTCGTATTCAAGGGACATGAGATTTCCAACTTATACTTTGTCAAGCATATACTCCATAGTTTGTTCACTTTAACCTTAATCACTTCAAGATGCTTATGATAGGGGCAATGAGAGATGAAAGCTAAAAAGTACCATAATTTTTGGAAGCTCTTTATGAAACTTGAATCCCTACTTCCTTCTATGAAGGCCTTTCTTTTACTTTTATGTTGAGTCTCCACCTTCTATCTTTATGCACCTACTTTGAGAGCATACTAGCCATTCTTAGTTTAATGTGCATTGTCCCAAGACTTGCTGATTGATGCATAACTTTGATATTGCTTGTTCTTAAACTATTTGTATCTAGTCACCCTTATGAACTTTGAAGGTGTCCTATGCATTTATGTTTGCTACTCTATGAGGGACAAGCTGAATGCCACTATGCTTTGTTTTCTTTATGTGAAACAAATAAACATCTTGCAAAGCATTGTTATTCATGAATCTTTTGTTTGTGCCTTTTCATGTTGCAACATATTTTTTTTGTCTTATTGCTAGAACTTTGTCTTACATGTTATGATTTAAGTACTATGATCCCAGCTTCGAATGTTTTACAAATACTTTGGTCAAGTTTATGATGGTGCATGTCACCTCAAAAATTATTCTTTCTTTTTATCACTTACCTACTCGAGGACGAGAAGGAGTTAAGCTTGGGGATGTTGATACGTTGCAAACGTATCCATAATTTTTGATGTTCCATGCTTGGTTTTATCTACTTTCTTATGTTTTGTCCATGCTTTAGAGATACTTTTTATACACTTTCTGGGACTAACCTATTAACAAGATGCCACAGTGCTAGTTGTCTGTTTTCTGCTATTTTTGGTTCCAGAAAGTCAGAAAATGAATATTCTCGGAATTGGATGGGACAAAAGCCAAAGTCGTTATTTTCCTGGAAGATTCATGGAGCCAGAAGGAGAGACGAAGGGGGGGCACAGGGTGGCCAAACCACCCCTAGGCGCGGGTCCCCCCAGGCCGCGCCAGGGCATGGTGTGGGCCCCCTGGCTGCCCACCGACCTTGCCCTTCGCTTATAAAATCCTCCCGATGCAAAAACCCTAAATTGTCAAGCCTCTAGCCACGAAAAGTTCCGCAGCTCCGCCGCAACCGAAGGGGAGATTCGGGGGACAGAAAGTCTCTATTCTGGCACCCTGCCGCGATGGGGAAGTGCCCCCAGAGCCATCTCCATCGATCTCCACCACCATCTCCATCACCGTTAATGATTCCCATGATGATGAGGGAGTAGTTCTCTCTCGAGGCTAAGGGTTCTACCGGTAGCTATGTGTTCATCTCTCTCTCTATGCATGATCTTATTGAGATCATGAGCTTGTAATCTATAGATCTACCTTGCTACTCAAGTGCTTTAATAGATCTCTGCTCTCCTCATGTGTGTAAAGTTGATAGTGTGCACACCATGGTGGCACTTAGGCTAGAGATTTCAAATACTTGTTATGAGTTATATTTGGAGTTGGATGTCTTTACGAAATTGTGGTGTTTGTTTGAACCATCTAGTACTCAAGGTGACAGTGTGGGGTTATCTAGATGGGAAAGATGAACTTTGAGGTGTGCTGTTATAGCCCTACCATGGATTAGAGTGTCCAACCGGAGAGTAGTTCAGCGTAGTATCATAAAGAAGAATATATTTATATGAGAGTGTTCACTAGTGAAAGTATGATCTCTAGGCCTTGTTTCTAAGCATTGAAACACCATTTGCAATTAGATTTGTTACATGTTTGCTTGCTTCCATCTTTATTTCAGTTTGCCTTTAGTCTTTTCCATGCCATCAAGCTATTTCTATCACCGTTACCACTTATAATTATCTATACCACTTGTATTTCACTATCTCTTCGCCGAACTAGTGCACCTATACACCTGACAAGTGTATTGAGTGTGTTGGGGACACAAGAGACTTCTTGTATCTTGATTGCAGGGTTGCTTGATAGGGAATACCTTTGACCACTTCCTCCCTGAGTTCGATAAACCTTGGGTGATCCACTTAAGGGAAAACTTGTTGTTGTTCTACAAACCTCTACACTTGGAGGCCCAACAACTGTCTACAAGAATAGAAGTGCGTAGACATCAAGATATTTTCTGGCACCGTTGTCGGGGAGGTAAGGTAAAAGGTACTCACATCCTCTAGCTACTAGGCTATCTTCTAGTATAGTTGCTAGTGTGTGTGTGAGTGCTCGGAGTTATTTCCTTTAGATTCTGCAATTTTGCCTTTTTGTTTCTTGTTTTCACTAGTTAGGCTTAATGGAAAACAACAACAAAATTAGAGAGCTTTATAGTATTTATCTTGAGTTAGAACATGAAGTGTGTGAAGAGAAAATTAAAAAACCTATGGAACTTTATTTGCATGCTAATAGCAATGTTGTTAGTATGAATTCTTTGGACACCATTATTGCTAATGCTATGGAAAAGTCTAAGCTTGGGGAAGCTAGTTTTGATGAAAATGATCTTTTTAGTCCCCCATCTTTAGAGGAGAAAATTTACTTTGATGATACTATACCTCCAATATATGATGATTACAAGGATGAATATGATATTTGAAGTCCACCTACTATTGAGGAGAAAATTAATTATGATTACAATATGCCTCCTATATTTGATGACTATGGTGATGAGAATAATAATGATAGCTATTTTGTTGAATTTGCTCCCACCACAATTAATAAGAATGACTATGCTTATGTGGAGAGTAATAATCATTTTATACATGTGGCTCATGATAAGAATGTTTTATGTGATAGTTATATTGTTAATTTCATTCATGATCCTACTGAAAGTTATTATGAGAGAGGGAAACATGGTTTTATGTATCTCAACAATATTAAGTTTCCCCTCTTTATGTTGAAATTTTTGAAGTTGCACTTGTTTTGTTTTCCTATGCTTGCTTATTTGTGCTTTCATGACTTGTTTCTTTACAATATTCCTATGCATAGGAAGTGGTTTAGACTTAAATGTGCTTTGAATTTGCTTCTTGATGCTCTCTTTTACTTAAATTCATATTTCTTATGTGAGCATCTTCTCAAACTATCATGCCTAACTTAAAGGCGTTAAAGAAAAGTACTTATTGGGAGATAACCCAAAAGTTTTAGATGAGTCTTGGAAGTTATTACTTAAGTAATAACCGCTCCTTATCCTTTATATTTTCTTTTTGTGCCAAGAGTAACCTCTAATGAGAGAGAAGTAATGATTGGAAAAGTTGCTGTCCCGAAACAGATTTCTGTGCTTCACCATAAACATTCTTGTAAAATCTCTGTACGTATTTTTGATGCGTGAATTTTTGTGCTTCTTCCCCAGGTTGTTATCTAACTTTCGTTAGTTCAACACTTTTCGATTTGAGCAACAGAAGGTCTCCGAAAAAATTGGTTTTTACCTGCTGGTCTGTTTTGACAGATTTCTGTCATTATTTGCGTTTGCTTCTTGTTGGTTCCTCTTTGAGTTCTTTTGGGGAATTGAGCTTTTTGAGGGAAGTGCTACAGTAGCTTGTGTTGTAATGGAAGTTTTATTAGTGTTCAAACTGAACCCAAAGACTTATTATCTTGAGTGCACTAATGTTGCTAATAAAGATTGTGTGAAGTTTTGTATGAAGGAAAAAATTTCAGGTGTATGGAGACAATGATGTAATGAGAAGAAGAATGGACTAAAGCTCAAGCTTGCGTATTCCACGCATGTTACCCCAAGAAATATCCAAGAAGTACAAGCGTCAAAGCTTGGGGATGCCCAAGGAATCCCCTTCTTTATCAATAAAAATCTCAGGTTTCTTCCAAACACTTCATTTTTATTGTTTCATGCACAAGTTGTGTTGTTCTTGGAGCGTCTTTGTTTTCGTTTTTAGTTTTCGTTTGCTTAGTTTGCTTGAATAAATTGGTTTGAGCCCCTCTTTCATGCATTGGTTTTCAAATAGTTTGGTTTGGGTTGGAAAAGAGTAGGAAAGTTCATGCTTAAGTGGTAAAGAGAGCTTGTTTTTGACTGTGGCCTATGCTTTGTCATGCCATGCTTGATATTGTTTTGGCTTTATGCTTAGTATTCTTTGCTGTAGCATGACTTGTTATAAACAATTGAGATTGCTTAATGAGCCTTTGAAGAATCATGCGTTGTTTTAGCATATTAAAGCATAGTATAGTGGTATTCTCCTTTGATGCTTTATTTGGGTTGACTTGGCACATGCTCACACCATGTTATGACTATCCCAAGTCACCATAGCCTTTATGATCCTTTAGTTTTCAACTTGTAGTATCACTTTATGCTTTGATTAATGATGTTTTTTCGCTCTGCATGTTTATGGCCATTATTGCTCTCTTAGTTGGTCGCTCCCAGTCTTTTGCTAGCCTCCGTAACCAAGTATGAGTTCCACTCATGCATCCAACTCCTAAAACCAAGTTATTCCAAAGAGTCCACCATACCTACCTATTAGCTTATTCTATTCCAAGTATATTCATGTTTTTATCTACCTTCCGAATTAAACTTGTTATGAGAAAACTAGTGATTAAAGCTCTCACGAACTTGATGGCACACTTTACTTTTCTTGCCCTTAATAAACTTGAACCATTGTGTCGTCTATGTTGTATATGCTTGCACTTATTTGTTGGGGATTAGCAGAACCATGCTGTCATGGGGAACGCTTTCAACATTGCACTTGTACTTTGTACCTAGTTGATATCATGCTCTTTTGTTTATGGATGTCGTCGGTGTGAAATGAAAGGGGAGCTTGTAAGTCCATGGAGTTATGTATATGTGTTAGAGAAACGCCTGGGCCGTTGGTCTAATCCATGCTATCATGGTGGAAACCTGCAGCGTAACCATAATGAGATGTCTATGAAGCATTCTTCTTATAAAAAAGAGTCAGATATTGAGAAAAAAGAGAAAAAAAGAAAAAGAGATATGAGAAAAGAGGAAAGAGAGAAAAAAGCACCATATTCCCATGGTAAATAAGAAGATTGCTGAGATGCTTGTTGTCTGCTTGCCTTGTCATTTTGATATGTGGATTCTTCCGTATCATCGGGCAAGGGGTACCTCGTTAGCGGTTCTCGATGATACACATGTACTTACAATGACAAGAACTTACCGGTGACTAAACTTGAGTAGCATGAGGAGCGGCCCTCGTATTCAAGGGACATGAGATTTCCAACTTATACTTTGTCAAGCATATACTCCATAGTTTGTTCACTTTAACCTTAATCACTTCAAGATGCTTATGATAGGGGCAATGAGAGCTGAAAGCTAAAAAGTACCATAATTTTTGGAAGCTCTTTATGAAACTTGAATCCCTACTTCCTTCTATGAAGGCCTTTCTTTTACTTTTATGTTGAGTCTCCACCTTCTATCTTTATGCACCTACTTTGAGATCATAGTGGCCATTCTTAGTTTAATGTGCATTGTCCCAAGACTTGTTGATTGATGCATAACTTTGATATTTCTTGTTCTTAAACTATTTGTATCTAGTCACCCTTATGAACTTTGAAGGTGTCCTATGCATTTATGTTTGCTACTCTATGAGGCACAAGTTGAATGCTACTATGATTTGCTTTCTTTATGTGAAACAAACAAACGTCTTGCAAAGCATTGTTATTCATGAATCTTTTGTTTGTGCCTTTTCATGTTGCAACATAGTTTTTTTGTCTTATTGCTAGAACTTTGTCTTTCATGTTATGATTGAAGTACTATGATCCCAGCTTCGAATGTTTTACAAATACTTTGGTCAAGTTTATGATGGTGAATGTCACCTCAAAAATTATTCTTTCTTTTTATCACTTACCTACTCGAGGGCGAGCAGGAGTTAAGCTTGGGGATGTTGATACGTTGCAAACGTATCCATAATTTTTGTTGTTCCGTGCTTGGTTTTATCTACTTTATTATGTTTTGTCCACACTTTGGAGATACTTTTTATACACTTTATAGGACTAACCTATTAACAAGATGCCACAGTGCCAGTTGCCTGTTTTCTGCTGTTTTTGGTTCTAGAAAGTCAGAAAATGAATATTCTCGGAATTGGACGGGACAAAAGCCAAAGTCGTTATTTTCCCGGAAGATTCACGGAGCCGGAAGGAGAGACGAAGGGGGGCCATAGCGTGGCCAAACCACCCCTAGGCGTGGGTCCCCCAGACCACGCCAGGGCATGGTGTGGCCCCCCTGGCTGCCCATCGACATTTCCCCTTCGCCTATAAAATCCTCCCGATGCAAAAACCCTAAAACGTCAATCCTCCAGCCACGAAAAGTTCCACAACGCCGCCACCACCGAAGGGGAGATTCGGGGGACAAAAAGTCTCTGTTCCAGCACCCTGCCGGGACGGGGAAGTGCCCTTGAGGCATCTCCATCGATCTCCACCACCATCTCCATCACCGTTGCTGATTCCCATGATGATGAGGGAGTAGTTCTCTCTCGGGGCTAAGGGTTCAACCGGTAGCTATGTGTTCATCTCTCTCTCTATGCATGATCTTATTGAGATCATGAGCTTGTAATCTATAGATCTACCTTGCTACTCAAGTGCTTTAATAGATCTCTGCTCTCCCCATGTGTGTGAAGTTGACAGTGTGCACACCATGTGGCACTTAGGCTAGAGATTTCAAATACTTGTTATGAGTTATATTTGGAGTTGGATGTCTTTATAAAATTGTGGTGTTTGTTTGAACCATCTAGTACTCAAGGTGACAGTGTGGGGTTATCTAGATGGGAAAGATGAACTTTGAGGTGTGCTGTTATAGCCCTACCATGGATTAGAGTGTCCAACCGGAGAGTAGTTCAGCGTAGTATCATAAAGAAGAATATATTTATATGAGAGTGTTCACTAGTGAAAGTATGATCTCTAGGCCTTGCTTCTAAGCATTGAAACACCGTTTGCAATTAGATATGTTACATGTTTGCTTGCTTCCATTTTTATTTCAGTTTGCCTTTAGTCTTTTCCACGCCATCAAGCTATTTTCTATCACCGTTACCACTTATAATTATCTATACCACTTGTATTTCACTATATCTTCGCTGAACTAGTGCACCTATACACTTGACAAGTGTATTGGGTGTGTTGGGGACACAAGAGACTTCTTGTATCTTGATTACAGGGTTGCTTGAGAGGGAATACCTTTGACCACTTCCTCCCTGAGTTCGATAAACCTTGGGTGATCCACTTAAGGGAAAACTTGCTGGTGTTCTACAAACCTCTACACTTGGAGGCCCAACAACTGTCTACAAGAATAGAAGTGCGTAGACATCACAAAACATCATTGATCAAAGCATAAACTGATACTACAAGTTGAAAACTAAAGGATCATCAAGGCTATGGTGACCTTGGATAGTCATAACATGGTGTGAGCATGTGCCAAGTCAACCCAAATAAAGCATCAAAGGAGAATACCACTATACTATGCTTTAATATGCTAAAAAAATGCATGATTCTTCAAAGGCACATTAAGCAATCTCAGTTGTTTATAACAAGTCATGCTACAGCAAAGAATACTAAGCATAAAGCCAAAAGAATATCGAGGATGGCATGACAAAGCATAGGCCACAGTCAAAAACAAGCTCTCTTTACCACTTAAGCATGAACTTTTCCTACTCTTTTCCAATCCAAACCAAACTATTTGAAAACCAATGTATGAAAGAGGGGGTCCAACCAATTTATTCAGCAAACTGAGAAAACCAAGCAAACAAAAAATCAAAATGAAAACGAAAAAGAAGACGCTCCAAGAACAACACAACTGTGCATGAAACAATAAAAATGAAGGGTTTGGAAGAAACCTAGGATTTTTATTGATGAAGAGGGGGATGCCTTGGGCATCCCCAAGCTTTGACGCTTGTACTTCTTGGATATTTCTTGGGGTGACACGTGTGGCATCCCCAAGCTTGAGCTTTAGTCCATTCTTCTCTCATTACTCATTCCTTCCATACACCTGAAATTTTTCCTTCATACAAAACTTCACACATTCTTTATTAGCAACATTAGTGCACTCAAGATAATAAGTATTTGGGCTCAGTTTCAACACCAATAAAACTTCCATTAAAACACAAGCTACTGTAGCACTTCCCTCAAAAATCTCAATTCCCCAAAAGAACTCAAAAAGGAACCAACAAGAAGCAAATGCAAATAATGGAAGAAATCTGTCAAAACAGACCAGCAGGTAAAGACGAATTTTTTCGAAGACCTTCTGTTGCTCAAATCAAAAAGTATTGATCTAACAAAAGTTAGATAACAACCAGGGGAAGAAGCACAAAAATTCACGCCTCAAAAGGACTTACAGATATTTTACACGAATTTGTACGGTGAAGCACAGAAATATGTTTCGGGACAGCAACTTTCCCAATCATTACTTCTCTCTCATTACTAAAGTAATAACTTCCAATACTCATCTAAAACTTTTGGGTTATCTCCCAATAAGTACTTTTCTTTAACGCCTTCAAGTTAGGTATGATAGTTTGAGAAGATGCTCACATAAGAAATATAAATTGAAGTGAAAGAGAGCATCAAGAAGCAAATTCAAAGCACATTTAAGTCTAACCCACTTCCTATGCATAGGAATCTTGTAAAGAAACAAGTCATGAAAGCACAAAGCAACAAGCATAGTAAAGGAAAACAAGTACAACTTCAAGACTTTCAACATAAAAAGGGGAACTTAATATTATTGAGATGCATAAGACCATTTTTCCCTCTCTCAAAATAACTTTCAGTAGCATCATGAATAAAATTAACAATATAACTATCACATGAAACATTCATATCATGAGCCACATGCATAAAAGAATTAATACTCCCCGCATAAACATAGTCATTCTTATTAATTGTAGTGGGAGCAAATTCAACAAAATGCTATCATTATTATTATCATCACCATAATCATCAAATATAGGAGGCATATTGTAATCATAATTAATTTCCTCCTCAATAGTAGGTGGACTGAAAATATCATATTCATCATTTTAATCATCATATATTGGAGGTTTGGCATCCTCATAAGCAATAGAATAGCCATCTTCCAAAGCTGGGGAACTAAAAAGATCATTTTCATAAAAACTAGCTTCCCCAAGCTTAGACTTTTCCATAGCATTAGCAATAATGGTGTCCAAAGAATTCATACTAACAACATTGCTATTAGCATGCAAATAAAGTTCCATAGGTTTTTTAATTTTCTCTTCAAACACTTCATGTCCTAACTCAAGATAAATACTATAAAGCTCTCTAATTTTGTTGTTGTTTTCCATTAAGCCTAACTAGTGAAAACAAGAAACAAAAAGACAAAATTGTAGAATCTAAAGGAAATAACTTCGAGCACTCACACCAGAGGATCTGAGTACCTTTTACCTTATCTCCCCGGCAACGGCACCAGAAAATAGCTTGATGTCTACGCACTTCTATTCTTGTAGACAGTTGTTGGGCCTCCAAGTGCAGAGGTTTGTAGAACAGTAGCAAGTTTTCCCTTAAGTGGATCACCCAAGGTTTATCGAACTCAGGGAGGAAGTGGTCAAAGGTATCCCCTCTCAAGCAACCCTGCAATCAATATACAAGAAGTCTCTTGTGTCCCCAACACACCCAATACACTTGTCAGGTGTATAGGTGCACTAGTTCGGCGAAGAGATAGTGAAATACAAGTGGTATGGATATAAGACAACGGTGCTAGAAAATAGCTTGATGGCGTGGAAGAGACTAAAGGCAAACTGAAATAAAGATGGAAGCAAGCAAACATGTAACAGATCTAGTAGCAAACGGTGTTTCAATGCTTAGAAACAAGGCCTAGGGATCATACTTTCACTAGTGAACACTCTCATATAAATATATTATCTTCATGATACTACTCTGATCTACTCTCCGGTTGGACACTCTAATCCATGGTAGGGCTATAACAACACACCTCAAAGTAAGACTTTCCCATCTAGATAACCCCACACTGTCACCTTGAGCACTAGATGGTTCCAACAAACACCACAATTTCATAAAGACATCCAACTAAAAATATAACTCATAACAAGTATTTGTAATCTCTATCCTAAGTGCCACCATGGTGTGCACACTGTCAACTTCACACACATGGGGAGAGTAGAGAACTATTAAAGCACTTGAGTAGCAAGGTAGATCTATAGATTACAAGTTCATGATCACAATATGATCATGCATAGAGAGAGAGATGAACACATAGCTGCCGGTAGAACCCTTAGCCTCGAAGGAGAACTACTCCCTCCTCATCATGGGAATCAGCAACGGTGATGGAGATGGTGGTGGAGATCGATGGAGATGGCTCCTGGGGCACTTCCCCGTCCTGACAGGGTGCCGGAACAGAGACTTTCTATCCCCTGAATCTCCTCTTTGATGGCGGCGGCGCTGCGGAACTTTTCGTGGCTGGAGGCTTGACGATCTAGGGTTTTTGTATCGGGAGGAATATATAGGCGAAGGGGCGAGGTCGGTGGCCAGCCAGGGGGCCCACACCATGCCCTGGCACGGCCTGGGGGGACCCGCGCCTAGGGGTGGTTTGGCCACCCTGTGGCCCCCCTTCGTCTCTCCTTCTGGCTCCTTGAATCTTCCGGGAAAATAACGACTTTGGCTTTTGTCCGGTCCAATTCCGAGAATATTCATTTTCTAACTTTCCTGGAACCAAAAACAACAGAAAACATGCAACTAGCACTGTGGCATCTTGTTAATAGGTTAGTCCAAGAAAGTGTGTAGAAATACTCCAAAGTGTGGACAAAACATAAGAAAGTAGATAAAAACCAAGCATGAAACATCAAAAATTATAGATACGTTAGCAACGTATCATGCCCCTATAGGACCCAGAAGACGATCAGTCGACAAGTCAGCATGATGGTATCATAACCACCCGCAATCCCTGAGTACCTCGGCGGATCAGAATCCTGCATCACCTTCGATAGACTTGATCACCCGCGTCAAGTACCATGCCCAGGCCACACAGTCATGATGCTTGGGTTGAGATGAGCAGAGTCTTCATGGATGGAGGCAGCGGCATCAACCTCATGTTCGCTAGCAATCTGCGTGCCATGTGAATTTCACTCTCCAGCCTGGAGCCATCCGAAACCACCTTCCACGGAACTGTACCAGGCAAGGGAATCTACCCCCTAAGCAAGATTCACCTGTACGTTATCTTCGGCATGCCCAAGAACTTTAGGCGCGAGTGTCTCGAGTTTGAGGTGGTCGCCTGGCCATCCAAATACTGCCATGCTCGGCCGCGTGACATTCGCAAGATTCCTGGTAGCACCGCACTATGTGTACCTCATGCTGAAGATGCCAGGCCCAAACGGCGTCATCACCGTCCAAGGGAGCTTCACCAGATCCGATAACTACAACATGGATAATCTCCCAGTCTTTCGACATGCAAGAAGAGATGGCAAGGCTCAAGGAGTCGACGGACAACAATCTTCCTCCTTTGAGCAGGCAGAATGCACCTGGTCAATCCTTCGATTCCACATTCAAGACCAAGGAGATCCAGGTCCACCCGATGGACCCTACCAAGATGGCCCTCATCGCCAACAACCTGAGTTCCGCATAGGAACTCGCACTCATCAAATTCCTCTGTGAGCGCTGGAAAATCTTCACCTGGTGTCATGCGCACATGCCAGGAGTTCCCAGGGAAATTGCTGAGCACACACTCAACGTATTCCCCGATGCACGACCAATCAAGCAGTCGCTACATCGACTATCAGAAGAGAAGGCCAAAGCTATAGGAGTGGACATCAACAGAATCCTCGACACTGATTTCATACTCGATATCAAGGAAATCACCTAGGCAGCTAACCATGTGCTGGTGCCAAAGAAGGACATGGATATACTACGGATGTGTGTGGACTTCACGTCCCTCAACAAGCACTACTCGAAGGACCACTTCCCACTACCACAGATCGATCAAATCATCGATTCAACCGTGGGTTGTGAACGTCTCTCCTTCCTTGACGCCTACTTAGGCTATAATCAGATTCATATGAAGGTGGAGGACCAAGAGAAGATGGCCTTGATCACACCATTTGGCGTTTACTACTACAACACAATGCCCTTCGGGCTGAAGAACACAGGAGCCACCTATCAAAGGTGCATGCAGACCTGCCTGAAGAACCAAATGGGTCGCAATGTTCAGGTCTACATTGACGACATAGTGGTCAAGACAAAAGAGAGCACAACATTCATCGATGATCTCCACGAGACCTTTGACAACCTCGACCACTACAAAATCAAGCTAAATAAAGTTCACCTTCAGTGTCCCATCCGGACAACTACTCGGGTACCTCATCTCTAAAAGGGGAATTGAGATGAATCTGAAGAAAATTAAAGCCATACTAGCCATGGAGAAGCCAAAGAACATCAAGGGCGTCCAATGGCTGGCCGGGTGAATCACGACACTCAGCCGGTTCATTAGTCGGATGGGCAAAAAGGCCCTCCCTTTCTACCAACTCCTCCGCAAGATAGACAAGTTCGAATGGACCAACGAGGCACAAGAAGCCTTCGACAACCACAAGCGTCTTCTATCAACCTCGCCAGTCCTGGTCACTCCCTGGGAGAAGGAGCCTATGTTCTTGCAGGGGCAGATCTAGCATGTAGTCAATGGGGACAGCTGCCCCCACTAAATTTTATGTTACCTTGTTAAATGGCAAGCTAAAAAATGTTTTGCCCCCACTTAGCAAAGAAATTTGCACCACTTTGCACATTTTCCCCCTCTAAAAATTTGTCCTAGGTCCGCCCCTGTGTTGTTGTATATATCCGCCACACACTAGGTGGTTAGCACCGCACTAGTCATCGAAAGGGCGGAGGAAGGCAAAATACATGGGGTACATCGTCCCGTGTACTACCTCAGTGAGGTACTCACACCCACCAAGCAGCAGTACCCGCACTATCAGAAGCTGGCATACGGCATGTTCATGACAACATGTCGATTTTGCCACTACTTCATGGAGAACCCGATAGTGATGGTCAACGATGCTCTATTGTCTCACGTCCTCAACAACCCCGAAGCAACAGGGCGAGTCACCTTCTCGGGCATTGATTTTCCCCATGGAACATCACCTACGAGTGCCTTGAAACGATAAATTCGCAGGTGCTCCTAGATTTCCTGGTCCACTGGATGGAGCTCCAGCCGCCTGACACCCCAGACATGTCGAGTTTCTGGACAATGCACTTCGATGGATCCAAGCGCCAAGAGGAGCAGGTTGTGGTGTCAACTTGACATCCCCACAAGGTGACACGATGCGATACGTACTATGGATGAAATCACACGCATCAAATAACGAAGCAGAATGTGAAGCCTGCATCCATGGGATGCGGATGGAAAAGTCCTGTGGAGCCACTCGCCTGATGATACATGGTGACTCTAACCTCGTCGTACATCAAACAATCAACAAGTGCGATGCCATTAGCAACAACATGATCGCCTACTGCGACCTCTACAACTCACTTGAAGGAGACTTCGACGGTTGTGAGCTCTGGCACATCGACCGTGAAAGTAACAAAGAGGCCGAAAAATTGGCCAACATCGGCTCCACCTACGCCCAGTACCACCCGGAGTATTCTTGGAGCAAATGTGTGAGCGCTCCATCAAGGTCAAGCCATCCATTGGATCACCAGAACCTACGATGCACTTGGGGGCTACACCACCAGACAAGGCAGAGGCATCGGCTGAAGCAGAGCCAGATCCTCCACCCGAGGGACCCATGGAGGTCATTCTCATCGAACACTCCCGGACTCAGACATATATCACACACCTGCTCCATAAGAAGCTGCCAGATGACCCAACTGATGCATGGCACATTGCCCGTCACTCAAAGGCCTTCACCATCATCAACGGTGAGCTTTAGAAGTGAAGCATCACTAGAGTCCTCCAGCAGTGTGTCACCAACATCGACGAAAGAAGCATCCTCCTTGACATTCATGAAGGCACCTGCGGGCATCACGCCGGCAGTCGCGCTCTCATCGCCAAGGCCCTGCGAGCTGGCTTCTATTGGCCAACCGCAATGCGTGACGCCAAGGACATTGTCACTAAGTGTAATGCCTGCCAAAGGTTCGCAGACAAGCCACACTCGCCAGGCTCTGAGCTATGGCCAATACCGTTGGCCTGACCTTTTGTGCAGTGGGGACTCAACATGTTCGACAAGCTACAGAAATCTTCACCTGGAGGGTATGCCTACCTCCTCCTTGTTATCAACAAGTTCACCAAGTGGATCGAGGCCATTCCCGTCACCATCCAAACCAGCACCACTACCGTCAAGTTCTTCAAGTCCATCATCTACAGGTTTGGGGTGACACACAACATCATCACCGACAACATGAAAAACTTCACCTCGAAGGAGTTCCAAGGCTTCTATGACAAGCTAGGCATCAACATCAGCTATGCCTTTGTGGCACACCCCCAGACCAATAGCCAAGTCAAAAATGCCAACGGCCTCGTTTGCAAAAGCATCAAGAAGAATGAGCGGCTAGAGCCTAGGCGGAGGAACTACCCTCCATACTCTAGAGCCTGCGCACAACTCCAAACAACACCACAGGCTACACACCTTTCTTCATGGTGCATGGCACAGAGGCGGTACTACCAGTCGAAGTACGCTACAAGGCCCCACAGGTTATCGCCTACAATGAAGATGGATCTATGGCCGCACTCGAGGACGATGTCAACCTACTGGACAAGGCACGTGACATCACTGTTGCATGATCGATGGTGTACCAGTAGAGCCTACAAAACTACCACAGCAGATGGCTGTGTCCAAGGTCCTTCGTTGAAGGCAACCTTGTCCTGCGACTCAAGCGGAAAGGACACCTGAAGCTCAAGTCCCCCTGGGATGGACCCTACGTCACCACCGAAGTGATCCTAGGTGGCACCTATCGCGTCAACGATGTGGAAATTGGAGTTGCATACTCCAACCCTTAGAACATCACACAGATGTGATGTTTCTATCCCTAGATGTTTTTCCTTTCCATAAGGCTACTTATCCAACACATGTACCAGCTACCCTTCAATCAATAAAGCTAAGTTCCTCAAACTATGAGTTCATTTCCTTTTTACTTCGCATGTAATGTACTTGGTAGATACGCCTCCCTAATAGCCTCGTTGATTCCAACTCTAATAAATATCAATTGCAACAACCCGAGTAGCTTTCTCAGCCATCCATCAAATCCTTGGAAACTCCAACCCAGTTGCAACTCAACTAACAGGTTGGCAAGGAACTAAGATTGTCCAGCATCAGGATAACGAAAAGGCACAGTAACAATGCACTCGCATCAGTATATACAACACATAAAATGATGTTCTCCCATATTACACAAATTTTACATTACCTACATGTCCTACGCAGGATAAAATCTACCCATGTTGTTGGAGTATGAAGTTCTTCCGCTCGTCGAACAACCGAATGATGTCTTCCGCGGGCTAAGAAATTGCCCGATAATGCGGTCGCATATTCCACGCCATGCCATCCATAGGGGTTAGTGGTCCTTCAACAATAGCCTCCAGGTCCACATTTGGACATTGCATATGAACAAGAGGAAGTGCAGCCTTGGCACCCGCAACAAGATGTTGGCCCACACACTCGCGTACATCACCCACATCTTGGAACTTCCGCAACAACGCCAGCAGGCTAGACTGAGCTTCATCCAGTGGAAACATCGTGCCGTAAATGGATGTGAAGGAGGACCGTGCTTTCTTCAATTAATGCAGCACCCGATCAATGCGATCATGCAATGTTGCTAGCACATTCGCTTGACTCCGATCGGTCTAGAAGAATCCACCAGCCTCCAACTCCGCTTGAGTAAGGTAATTCAACTGGATGATGATGCGCTCTTTCTCTTCCTGTGGAATGAGATTGACAACTACACAACCAATTCAAAGGCATCAAGTCGACAGCAGGCAAAATTCCAATGAGAAAAATCAACCAGAGACACTCACATTGGAGCTTCTCGCTAATCTAAGCCACCTCACCCAGAAGATACTTCTCTCCTTCGAGTGCCTTCTATGTTTTTATTTCCACACATCACTGTTACCTTTGACGATTGCGAGTGTTTTCTCCAAGTCTTTGACTCAATCTCGCGAAAGGGGAAGTTGGGATAGCTCGTCATCTCTCGAAAGGCGTAGGAGAACCGAAGGAGAAGCGGAAGAGGCGGCACCCCTGGTGGTGCCCTATACATGAAAGCAACCAAAGAATAAGAGCCTATCGGACCAGACAATAGGCAAAACGATCAAGCAAATGAGCATGAATCAAGACATCATAATAAGTCATTTACACAAATTCATTCAAAAGAATCAAATTCATTGGCAGTCACTACCCACTAGCTACGAGTACTACGACTACAAACAAGTACCAGGATTACAAAAGAAAGGCAATCGCAAGCGGCGCTGAGCTACCTAAGCATCAATATCCGAAGGCTTCATAGCGCCCGCGGTAGCTTCCGTCATGGTGGCATTTGCCGTGGCCAACCGTTTTTGCTCCTCGATGTACTTGGCAAGCGAATCAATTAGTCGAGTGCCATATTTCTCGTAGCACTTGGCAAAAGGGCCGAAAGCTACCTCCTTGCCTTCCGCTGTCACCAGCATTGCGGAGGTGACCAAGCTGACGTCCAGGTTAGCACCATACGCCTGCGCCATAGCAAGTCCTAAGGAGGCACTCGTGACCTTCTTCATATGCTTGTATTCCTTGGTGGCGCCATCCGCAAAAGCATCTGCCAGGCTGCCAAAATCTTCGAGGGCAACAGCCTTCGGGAACATCTCCCGGTGGAAGCGACTAAGCACAAGCTTGGACTTAATAAGATCCTCCTTGGTGTAGGCGCTGCGATCTTCAATTGTGCTCACGACGCTGACCAGAGAGTCCTCACATTCAAGCGCTTGATGGTCGAAGTCGACACCAGCTGCATCTACAGATGTAAGGGGAAGTGGCCTAAGTAAACACGCTAAGTAAGAGGAAGATGCGAGTAACAAGCAAAGGACACTCACCAGATAACGTCTGGGCGACAGCCATGAGCTGGTCAGCCAATTCCGTCTCCTGCTTCACCGCAGCTGCTGTAGGGCTCTCTTTGTGCTGCTTCGACTCCAACTTTAGGCATTCAACAACCTCCACCTTGCTCTTCTTCTTTGCCTCGGCGTTGCTGAGACTCTTTTCAAGAGCCTCTAGGCGATGCAAAGCCTGGTTGTTCTCATCTGGCACACAACACAACACCATCCATCAAACAATGAACATAGCAATTAATCAATACACAAAGGAGAAAAACTCACCTTGGAGCTGCCTGAAGTCAGATTCCAGCCACACGTACTGCTATCCCATCTACACCATGTTTCGCATATATGGTTGCACAAGTGTTCGAGTCAATGCACAAAACTCAGGGCTTCCAAGAGGAAACAAAAAGGAAAACTTCCATGCTCACCTGAAGACTTCGGTAGATATTGCTCCACATTCCAAGTAACAATGACCCTGTGCTCATCCTAGATTGGATGAGCTTGAGCAGTTGTCTCATTGGTGGACACCATCTTTGGAGAAGGAGCAACTGCCTCCGTGCTCACAGCCTTAGAGTCTACGACTCCCTCCTCCACATCGCCCTTGATGGACTCTTCTGGGGAAGACTCCCTAATGATTCAGCAAATAAAACCATCCTTCAGGACTCAGCCAACATACTTAAAATCGCATGGTAGAAGTCAAAAACACTCATGTGCTGCAGTTGCCAAGGTCGGACACCTCCTTCTTCTACTTCTTGGTTGGAGGCGCAGGCTCCGGAGGGGTACTGCTAGAATCGTCCCAGTAGCACATGCATCAGGGGCAGGACCCTTTGGCATCTCCGGAGTCGAGGCATCTGAATCTTCACCCCGGCCCCTCTTGCGAGTGCCATCATCGCTAGACTCGGGGGCTTCTTGCAACTGCACAGTAGGAACAGTGGAGTCTGAATCATCTATCTCTGCGCCCTTAGGGGTGTCCCACTTCTCGGGTAAAGGGGGCACCATGCATTTAACCTTCTAGTTCTACAAGAGCAGCAACAACACCATCAAATTTCCACAAATTAATCAAGGATAAAGTAAATATTAGCAAGGACATTACCTCTGGCACGGGCTTGGTGGTGCTAAATGACACAATCAATGTATCTGTGGGGAGAACCTCTTCAGTAGTCAGTTTGGTTAAAGACCTGATTTTCTTCTCCTACTCCATGGATGACAGATCTTCTGGAGACATGCGGGTTGGGTCAGAGGAGCCGGTGTAAAGGAACATCAGATACCCTCTGACCTACAGAGGTTGTACCCAATGTCGCAAGAAGTTTCGGATGATTTCGATGCCGGTGACCTCTTTGCTGCGGACCAGTTGTAGATTCAGCACCTGCTGGTACAAAGCTTCAACTTCTACAGTATCACCTGAAGGAACATCATTCTTCCAGGATCGCTTCTTCTTCGTCTCCGTACTTGCATCAAACGGGGCCAGGACATACTTCTGGTCTGCTAGATTCTATTCGCGAATGTAGAACCACTTGTCCCTCCATCCTTGAGTAGAGTCGACAAATTTGAAGCTGAAGTACTGCATGCTCAAGCAAATATATATGCCGCATCCATTAACCACATACACCATAGATCCAGAACCCGACTGCCTCTTCAATCCATATATCTTCTAGAAGATCCTAAACTGTGGCTCAATTCAGAGCCAACACTCATAGAGGGTGATGAAGCAAGCGATATGAAGAATCAAATTGGGAGACAGCTGGTGCAGTTGAATCCCGTACAGAAAAAGCAAACCACACACAAACTCGTGGAGGGGAAGAGAAAGTCCTTGAAGAATGAAGGCAATGAACATCATCTGAAATCCAGCAAGAGGATCGGGGATTACCTCGGTGCCTAGAATATTGTAATCAGCCTCGTTCATGGGAATCAGGCCGGCTTGGCAGAACGGCCGCAGGTCAGAGGCCCTCACCGAGGAGCGCTGCCACACACCATTGGTGACGCGGCTCCCTACCGCTTTCTTCTTGGGGCAGTGGCACCGCTCGATCAAGCGCCAGTGGTCTTCTCGCCCTTCCCCATCATCGCGGCATGCCTCCTCCATCAGGACCGCAAGAACGAACTTGGAAAAACACAAAGCACGTTCAGTGCAATATGTAGCTAAAGAACAAGGACATGGTGTGGAGAGAAGCATATGCAAGGGAGCAAGGAGGACGAAGATGAAGATGGGGATTTTTTTTACTATAGCAACCTATTACTTAACAGGGAAGATGAGCAATCTCAGCAGTTAAACCCCACCTTTTGACGCATGGCAAGCATCAGCGCAAACACATGGCGGTGTGAAAAACAAAGCATCGTTGCACGACCTCCACTATGCACGAAAATCGAGGAGACGCGGTTAATACTCCAATTTACACAATGACTAGTCTAATCCTGGTCAGCTTTTGGGGCCCACAACATCAGGTCCCATCACACTTCTCACACTGACGGCTGAGCTCACCGCTTGTCATCAATGACGTCATCATTGTTCACACTCTTAGTAGAGGGATGGAGCCGACAACGGCTCTTTCTTCGACTGCCTTCAAATACTCAGTTTTTGTTCGAGTCTACGACTCAACCAAACACTCAGGGGCTACTCCTAATAGGAGTGCTGGTCGCGCACCCGAGGAAGTTCCGGATCCAGTGTACATCCCAACAGTTACACGCCTCGAGATGGTATGCTTTAACTCCTTTTTGAATCAACAATTTGACTATAGACTCAGGGGCTACTCCCATAAGGAGTCTTGGTCGCGCATTCGACAAAGTATGGTTGCTGACGGCATTCGCAAGGCTTGACGGTTATAAGTCCCTGTCTGAGTATACGACTCAAACAAGCACTCGGGGGCTACTCCCATAGGGAGTGCTGGTCGTGCACCCTATGAAAGGAAAGAAAAAAGGGGTATTCATTCACTCGAACCTCTGCGTTGACTATGTTCGTAGCATGAGTTTGCATGTCTTCAATCAAAATTCTCGGTGACTCTGCCTAATTACAATGTCAAGTTCAGAGACAACGTCTCCTTAACCACCCGAATCACCTTCGTGGTGGTAATCATTTGGATGCTACATTTACGATGTAAAGATAAGACCTACAGATATCATCTGCTAGCCTAGCAATAGCATCCACTGTGCTCTACCAGATAAATACCATACCAACAGGTGTGATGTAAAATCCCGACAGACATGTTGGGTACATAACCAATATCACTGGAATTCCACTTAGTAAGACCTCTATGGCATGAGTCGAATTTACACCAGCAATTTTTGAATTCGAGTTCGAGTAGATGGCATTGTCTTTGCCCAAAAGCAATTAACTGGTCCCAATCAGTTGGATGAGCCAGGCACGTACATCAACCATCCCTACAACTCAAACATTGTGACCTGATAAACTTTTTGGTGATACACACTCACTCCTGACAACTGAAGACTTCAAAATCTCCACCCGAATCTATGATTCGAATGGACACTCAAAGGATACTGACATAGGTATGCCCTACGGGTTCTTAAGATGGGCCTACCCGGTTCGGCCTAGCAGGAGCCCATGTGACAAACCAACCGGCAATGATGAATCCCATGATGATTCGGGTGGCCCTAGGCCCATGAAGGATGTGACTCCTTGATGGACATGACAAACTTTAGATAGAAAGTTTAAAGAACTAACACTAACTTGTAACCGACTCGGTTGTATCCTAATACCCGAGCTCCTCATATAAAGGCCTGGAGGGAACAACAAGGAGGATCATCGCAAACCCTAGCACATACACCCGCCAGATTACATCTACGCACCATCTCCATCAAGGCACCATTGTAAACCTTCGGTTCATCATCAATCAAGAGCAGACAAGCAGGAGTAGGGTTTTCTCTCCGGGGGCCTGAACCTGGGTAAACATCATGTCCCTCAAAACCCAAGTCCATAAACTATGGGCATTGACGTGTTAACCCCATGACACATGGGCATCCCCAAGCTTAGCTTTTTGTCATCTTCTTCCTTGGCACTTTCAACATGATGTCTTGCACTCAAAACATCAGTGCACAAGGGAATATTTAAGCTTTAAAATATTTGAATAACATATTGATGCCCACAAGTATAGGGGATCACTGAAATCTTCGATGGGAAGTATTACCCAAATTTATAGTTCGACTCAAGGGAACACAAGAATACCAATAGGACTTTAGCAATTGAGGCATCACTCTCTATCACACCTATGTATCAATAAACTTTCAAAGAAAGTGGTGATTTATGGCAGTTGATTCAAAGCAGTAAAACAAAACAGTAAATAAAGTAGTAGATTCTAGTTTTCATCGGAAGTAATGGTGTGAAACTTCTAGTGGCTAAAACACAGGCATGAGGTGATAGCAAGGTGTTGCATGAATGATATCCATCATATAATATATCATACTAACATGGCATTTATCTCTAATTCAGTTGTGTGTAGGTGTATGTTCCAAACATAATCATGCATGTAAGTTCGCATAATATCTTATGTCCTGCCTGCCCATTTCACCAGGGCCAACTTGGTACTACAGGCAATTAAGATCTACCTTTTCAAATAGACCGGAACAAAGCATTAGCACTTCATGAACACACAATATCCCCAAACTATCATATATTCCCATTGTTTTCCCTAACTGACACCTTAGGGTTCGTAGGTTCAACATAATAATAGGTAATACACTTTGCAAATACATACCAAACTCAAATATATGATTGGGAAATAAAAGTTAAGTATTAAAATCATGTCACTTTGGGCCCTATCAAGAAGCATTAAACATAGCAAAAGTGTACCAACACTCATACAAGAGTGTCTACAAGACAAACACCCCAAATCTCAATACATATGGATGATTACATGATGGATCTCATCCAATTCCCATCCACCTCACATGCCCACAAGGAACTACTCACACATGATGATGGGGGATGAACTCATGGTCGTTGGTGATGATGGTGGTGGTGGAGAAGACCTCGAAATACCACTCCTCGGGGTGGAGAGCAGGACCAATCTGTCCTCCGAAACGAATATCATGGCTCTGGCGGTGCTCTGTTTCATGAAACGCTCCGTGCTTTTGGATACCTAGGTTTTTCAGGTATATATGGGGTACGCCAAAGGAGGGGCTGAGGCGATGATCCACGGCCAAAAGGGCCTGGGTGGTGTGCCCACCCTCACTGGGTGCGCCACCTGGTCTCTTTTGGGCCTCGTGGATCCGCTCGCTTGATTCCAAGGTCCCAGGCTTCATTATTTGGTGAAAAACTAATGTGGTATTTTTCCTCGATTTTATTTCCTGCAAAAACTAACAAAAAGAATACTTTTGCTAAAAACATCGCTATATTCAATAGTTTTATCCAAGTATGGGAAGATTCCGGATCAAATCATCAAGCAAAGTGCTTGGAAAAGTAGATACATTTGAGATGTAGCACATATCATCCATATATTTGTGAGCCTTCTGGTAAGGCTCTGGAGAATCTTCCATTATCTATTTTTTTGGGTTTTAGTTTTATATGCAAGGTACTGAAAGTAAACTGGCAACGCAAACAAGAATAGAAGCCTAGCACAACGCTCCCCGGCAACAATGCCAAGAAAGTACTTGATAATCCCCAAGAGCAGGGAATAACTATAGTACAATTTGATAAGTATTTGAGTGTCGAACCCATGAGGAGTTGAAGGTAAACTATCTATTCTCTAAAGCCCTATAACACACTTATATGGCCCTTCGTGCAAAGCAAGGAACTAGAGTGTGTATGGTTGTTTTTACTACTAAATAGAAAAAAGTGAAGTGTTGGAAGTAAATACTAAAAGTATACTATTGAAAGCAAGTAAAGCAAAAAAGCTAGTGGAGTAGGAACAAGTTTCTCAAGGGAGCAAGTGCTTAAGAAAATTGTTATTTCATTCATTTGGTTGTCACAATTAGAACGCACATGGATACTGTAAGACCCCTAGTTTTATAAATAGTAATTAGGATTTGTTTTGTGCATCATGAGCATAGAATGCATCTCATGGTTTGATAAACCTTGCATTAAGATAAAGAAGAAAACCCTAAAAACCCTAGTTTCCTCTTTGAAAATCAATTCAAATGGTTTTGATTATTTTGAAAACTACCAAAATGTTGGAGCCCAAATGGATTAAAAGGCTCCCCACAATATTTCAATAATTTTATAAAGCTCTGGTACTTTTAAAATGTTCAAAACAGAAAATATTTTGAGAATACAAAAGAGAAAAGAGAGAAAACTAAATAGAAAAAGGTTTTACAGAAAAATAGGAACCCGAGATTCCTAGGCCGAGCCCATCTCTCTTCTCTCCTCTCCACCGCTCGCGCGCAGCCGCTAGCAGCCGCTGCCCTCGCTTTTCCGCGGCCCATCTATAGCCCAGCCTGGCCCAAGCTAGCCCAGCCGGCCCGGTACCTCTCCGCGTCTTTCTTCTTTCTTCTTCCTCACCGAGCCGAAGCTCCTGCATGCCCGTGCGTCATCCGTTGATCCTCGCTGCTTCAAGATGCCCGCCGCCGCTATTGGACGAGAGGATAAGAACCGCTGCTCTCTCTCCTCTCTTTCCCCATACCAGTTTCGCTTCCTCTCGCCACCTCTGCTGTTTTTCCCCTTTGGCCCCAAAACCCTAGCTCACAGACGACGCACTTCCCCGATGTTCCCGAGCTCCCCTTGCCTCGTCGGGCACGCCATCGTCATCTCCTCGTCGCCCTTGTTAGCCTCGCCAAAGGAATCGGGCCAGAGCATCTCCTATCGCTACCGATGACCTCAACCATCTGAGCCTCACCATCGATGATTGCCATCGCTACCGACCTCGAGCCGCTTCGTCGACCCCTCTGCTAGCTTCCTGGTGAGCTACGGGTCCCCTCTCACTCTGTTTTGAAGGAGTTGTGCCCTAGAGGCAAATAATAAAGTGTATTATTTGATATATCTCCTATATGTTCATAATACATTTCATATTGTGCTATAATTGTGTTAATACGAAATGTTAATACACGTGTGGTATGTAAACAAACCGTGTCTCTAGTTACCTCTAGTGAACTAGTTCATTGGTCATGAGGATGGTCTGCGTTTCAAGATCATGGGCATTTATGCCAACTGACAATGAGGTCATCTTATTTGTTGAATAACATGATAGACAAACATCCGACCATTATATCTTAATGAGATCTAGTTACAAAGTTCACCATTGATGATAAAACACAGAGAACCTCGCAACCTGATCCTTTGACTGTGAGGTAATGCAAATCACCATTCCGGAAGAAGCTTAGATGGTTATCAAGAATCATCTCGTAATAGGGTGATCAAAAAGGTGCCACTCAGGTTCCGAAGGGATGCGTAGAGGAGTACATATCAAGACTAGGATTTGTCTAGTCCATGAAACGGACAGATACATGTGGCCATCTCGGTGACGTTGCATTGATGAAGCTTGTAAGCATGTGACTAGGTCACGGAATGTAACGACATGAGAAGGAGAAAACAAGTTCATCGGTAAAGAGATCGAACTAATGTATGGAGATACCGAAGATCAAGTCTCGGATGAATTAGGTATCGAATGACAAAGGGAACGAGGAACGACTATCTTATGGTTCGTGCGATTGTATTCGTGAAACGCACGGGGGTCACATGGCCATCTAGGTCCCTCTGTTGATCATTGATGTGAGAGTGGTCTCAATCATGTCAAGAGTGTTTCTGAACCGAAGGATGTTACGCTTAAGGGTAGGGACGCTTAGGGTAGATGAGGTATCGTATGAGAAATAGAGAGAGAGAGAAACCGGAATAGTTTCGGTAACATCCGATGGAGATCGGAAGGGGTCCGGAAGGTGTTCAGAAGTGAAGAAATAATATAATATGTGTATTTGAATGTTAATTGGAGAATTAATATTAAATATATATTTTATTTTATTTTTAAAGCCTCCATATTGCTAATGGGCCTCACCCGAAGGGAGGCCTAATAGGGCAAGGCACCTAGGGAGTGGGGCCAGCCGGCCTGGGCTTGGTGGGTCACCCCAATGGGGCCCACCTAGGGCCGGAGGCTTTCCCTAGGTGACCGGCGGGTGTGGGGATTAGTCCCACACCGCCTAGCCCCTGGGTGGTGCACCCCCCTTCCCACTATATATAGGGGTCCCCCTTCCCCTTTGGAATCACCCATTCCCTCTCATTCTCTCTCTCTCATCCACTGAGGACTTCTCCGTAATATTGGGGAGAACCTCTTGGGTGAGTTCTCCACCTTCATACTACCGTCGTGTGATCAGCGATCCGGCATCTACTTCTTCTGCTGCTCGGCTGGATCAGAGTCTGGTTGACGTCTCCTACACCGGACGTGTGACGAACTTCGGAGGCACCACACTTGGGGTGCTGCTCGTCTTCATCAATATACGCCTTCCTCCATAAGGCGTGCCTCTGTCTTCAAAGGTACGAACATTGTATTCCTTCTCCGTTACTTATGTCTACATAGTATAGATCCTAGTATTAGTGTTCGTGTAGATAGAAATTTTTTGTTTTCTGCTACGGAACCCGACAATGGTATTAGAGCGGGTCTATGGGTACACATGCCGTACGGATAGAACACGTAGCAATATGTGGGCATTGATTCTCTAGTTGCTACCCTCTTTAATGTTATTGTTCATATCGTGGCACTGTTTGATGAAGCGGCCCCCAACCGACCTCACATGGTGATTCACGAGACTGGTCCACAAATCAAAGTGGCTTAGGGGGGTGTCTGTCTCTCTACAGTAGTTGATATGGCATTGACACTGGAGGGCCCTGAAAAGGGAAGAAGAATGACAATCATTGAATCCATGTTGTGGCTCGACGTTCGTAGGTGGGAAGGGGTTCTACTGCGAAATCCCTAAAGCCGCATAAAACATGCAACAGTTAATATAGAAGCGTCTATCTTCATTATTGCATAGGGGCAAGTATTATAACATGGCAATGACAAGTTTGTGAAACTTTAAGGCTATTGATGATGATCATAAAGCTATAACCATGTCATAACCCTTTACTTTTGAAGTATTACTTATTGTGCTAGTATACTTACTAGACGGTAGCACAATAAGATAATCCCTCGTAGTATTCTAGTTATCGTATTCCCCTTGTGTGTGCACCACCAAGAAAGTTCTTCGGTATGAGGCGCCCTGCAGTGAGTAGGGGTTAGACATATCTACGTTCGCATACAGTGGGTGTAAGCCATGTTGCACTGCGAATACACACGAGTTAGAACTGGCAAGCCTAGCACGTTATAGAGACGTGGCCTCGGAATACAAGAGACCAAAAGGTCGAGAATGAATCACATAGTTGATGTGGTCGACATTAGGGAATGTCCACCCTTGATACTGCGCTGATGGCTGTGTTTAACCGGGGGAGGTGCAGAGGATTGGGATCATGTGATCACTAAACGAGTAGAGAGATGTTCGTTTAAGTGGGAGTTCCTTTAAATAATACTTGAACTCATTATTATGAACATAGTCTAAACACTTTGCAAATCCTTTGTAGATGTCTCGCCCACCCACCTTCAACCTTAGCACTTTCCTCGAGAAGGACAAGCTAAAAACTGATGGAACCAACTTCACCGCATGGTTCCGCTATCTTAGGATCCTCCTAGTCCCCTACAAGTTGACTTATGTCATCGAGGCTGAGCTTCCGGCTAAGCCTGCAGATTTCGCCTCCTAGGATGAAAAGAATGTCTGGCAGTCCACGACGAACGATTTCTCCCTCATCCAGAGTGGAATGCTCTATGTCATGGAACCGGAGCTTCAAAAGCGTTTTGAGAAGATGAATGCTTTTGAGATCATTGAGGATCTCAAGGATGTCTTTGCTCCACAGGATCATGCAGAGCGGTATGATGCTTCCGAGCTCTTCTTCTCTGCTAAAATGGAAGAGCACAGCAGTATTAGTGAGCATGTGGTCAAAATGTCTGGCTACGTTAAGCACTTAAACGCCCTAGATTGAAAAATCCCGAAGGAGCGTGCTATAGATAGGGTGTTGCATTCGCTACCCCCTAGTTATAAGAGTTTTGTGATGAACTACAACATGCAAGGGATGACTAAGACCCTTGCTGAGGTGTTCTCCATGCTCAAAACTGCTGAGGTTGAAATCAAGAAGGAGCACACGATGCTGATGGTCAACAAGACCACCAACTTTAAGAAACCGGGGCAAAAGGGGAAGGCAAGGGTAAGAAGTCTAAGAGGGATGGCAGGTTTGTTCCCAGCACCTCAAAGACTGCCAATCCTGGCCCTAAGCCCGGCACCTCATGCTTCTACTACAAAGGGGATGGGCACTGGAAGCAACTGCCCCAAGTACCTTGAAGACAAGCGAGATGGCAAGATAGCCACCCCGGACAAAGGTATATATGATATACATGTTATTGATGTATTCCTTGCGAGCGCTAGGAGTAACACCTGGGTATTTGATATCAGATCTGTTGCTCACATTTGTAACTCTCAGCAGGATCTGCAGAGTGGGAGGCACCTGAGGAAGGACGAGGTGACGATGCGCGTCGGCAATGGCTCGAGAGTCGAAGTGATGGCCGTCGACACCCTGCATCTCCGTCTACCGTCAGGATTATTGTTGGTTTTGAATAAATGCTATTATGTACCCGCATTGAGTATGAATATTGTGAGTGGGTCTTGCTTGTTGCAAGATCGTTATTCGTTTAAATCAGGAACAAATGGTTGTTCAATTTATATGAATGATGTTTTCTATATTCATGCTCCTATATGTGATGGTTTATTCTTACTTGATCCTGATTGTGATACACACATCCATAGTGTTGATGCTAAACATTGTAAGCACAGTGACGATAATTCCATGTTCATGTGGCATTGCCGTCTTGGTCATATTGGCGTAAAGTGCATGAAGAAGCTTCATTCAGAAGGGCTTCTTGGATCATTGGATTTTGAATCCCTTGCTACATGTGAGCCATGCCTCATAGGCAAGATGACTAGGACACCATTCTCTGGAATAGTGGAGAGAGTTGTAGACCTACTTGGGATCATACATACGGATGTATGTGGACCAATGAGTGTCTCAACGTGCAATGGTTATCACTACTTTGTTACCTTTACTGATGACTTAAGCAGATATGGATATATCTACTTAATGAAGCACAAATCTGAAACCTTTGAAAAGTTCAAGGAATTTCAGAAAGAGGTAGAGAATCAACTTAACAAGAAAATCAAGCACCTTCGATTGGATCAAGGAGGCGAGTATTTGAGTTATGAGTTTAACATGCACTTGAAGGACTGTGGGATTATCCCACAGCTTACGCCAGCCGGAACACCACAGCGTAATGGTGTGTCGGAACATCGTAACCGAACCCTATTGGATAGTGTACGTTCCATGATGTCTTTAATTGATTTGTCTGTGTCTTTTTGGGGATACGCGTTAGAAACTGCCGCTTTTATTTTAAACCGAGCACCATCCAAATCCGTGGAGACAACCCCATATGAGATATGGTATGGGAAGAAGCCAAAGTTGTCATTTCTGAGAGTTTGGGGTTGTGAGGCTTATGTTAAGAAATTGCAGCCTGACAAACTTGAATCCAAATCAGAAAAATGTACCTTTTTAGGATATCCAAGGGAAACCGCTGGGTATACTTTCTACAACCAAGCCGAAGGCAAAACGTTTGTCGCAAGAACCGGCACCTTTCTCGAGAAAGAGTTTCTTGCAAAAGGAGTGAGTGGAAGGAAAATTGAGTTAGATGAAATTGTTGACCCTTCTCTCCAAATTCTGAGTAGCGCAACGGAAGCTATTCCGAAACTGCTCTCCAACATGGAGGAAGAGCCCATTGATGATGATCAAAACAATGACATCGAGACTCCTGAGGTTCGCAGGTCTACAAGAGTTCATGCCACTTCTGATTGGTACAGTAGCCTTGTGATGTCTGTCATCCTAGATGAACAGGAAGAACCTGCAAACTACAAAGAAGCTATGGATAGTGCTGACTCCGAGAAATGGCTAGAAGCCATGAAATCTAAAATAGGATCCATGCATGAAAACCAAGTTTGGACCTTGGTGGATCTTCCAGAAGGCCACAAGGCCATGGAAAATAAATGGATCTTTAAGAAAAAGACAGATGTGAATGGTAATGTGACCATTCACAAAGCTCGACTTGTCGCAAAGCGTTTTCGACAAATTCAAGGAGTTGACTACGACGAGACTTACTCTCCCGTAGTGATGCTTAAGGCTGTCAGGATTTTAATAGCAATTGCTGCACATTTTGACTATGAAATTTGGTAGATGGATGTCAAGACCGCATTCCTCAATGGTCACATTGATGAAGAGTTGTATATGATGTAACAAGAAGGTTTTGTTGATCCTAAGGATGCTGGAAAGGTATGCAAGCTTCAACGGTCCATTTATGGATTGAAGCAAGCATCTCGGAGCTGGAACCAACGTTTTGATCAAGTGATCAAGAGTTTTGGATTTGTCCAAAATCAATAAGAGTTCTGTGTTTACAAGAAAGCGAGTGGGAGCTCAGTTGTTTTCTTAATAGTATATGTGGATGACATATTACTCATGGGAAACGATGTGGATCTTATGAAAAGCGTGAAAGCATATTTGAGTAACCAATTTTCCATGAAGGATCTAGGTGAAGCTGCATATATATTAGGAATCAAGATCTATAGAGATAGATCAAGGCACCTAATAGCATTGAGTCAAAGTACTTACACAGAAAATATTTTGAAGAGGTTCAAAATGGAAAACACCAAAAGAGGTTTTACACCTATGATGAAGAATTGCAAAATGAGTATGACTCAATGTCCTGTAATGGACGATGATAGAGAGAAGATGTTTAACATCCCCTATGCTTCAGCCATAGGATCTGTCATGTATGCAATGCTGAGTACACGACCTGATGTGGCATTGGCTCTTAGTTTGACGAGCCGATATCAAAGTAATCCAGGACCAGATCACTGGACAACTGTGAAGAATATCCTAAAGTATCTGAGAAGAACAAAGGATATGTTCCTAATCTATGGAGGAAATGATGAAGCTCTAAACATAACGGGTTATGTAGATGCGAGCTGGAATTCAGATCATGATGACTCGAAGTCTCAAAAAGGATTTGTTTTCTTGGTGAATGGTGGGGCGGTAAGCTGGAAGAGCAAGTCGATGGTGGCACAATCTTCAATGGAGTCTGAATATATTGATGTGGCTGATGCAGCAAATGAAGCTGTTTGGCTAAGGAATTTCATCATCGAACTAGGAGTTTTTCTCAATGCGCAAGACCCCATGACGATCTATTGTGATAACACGGGTGCTATTGCAAATGCAAGGGAACCAAGAACTCATTCCATAGCCAAACACATCAAGCTAAGATTTCATGTCATCCGGCAGAACATTGACGAAGGTGAAGTCAAGATTTGCAAAGTAGATACGGAACTGAATGTGTAAGATCCTTTGACTAAAGCTCTTCATCTAGAAAAGCACGAACAACACCGAGATTCCATTGGTGTTAGGTTCCTGCCTATTGTAAACTAGTTTTGTTTATACTCTAGTGCAAGTGGGAGACTGAAGGAGTTATGCCCTAGAGGCAAATAATAAAGTGTATTATTTGATATATCTCCTATATGTTCATAATACGTTTCATATTGTGCTATAACTGTGTTAATACGAAACGTTAATATACGTGTGGTATGTAAACAAACCGTGTCTCTAGTTACCTCTAGTGAACTAGTTCATTGGTCATGAGGATGGTCTGCGTTTCAAGATCATGGGCATTTATGCCAACTGACAATGAGGTCATGTTATTTGTTGAATAACATGATAGACAAACATCCGGCCGTTATATCTTAATGAGATCTAGTTACAAAGTTCACCATTGATGATAAAACACAGAGAACCTCGCAACCTGATCCTTTGACTATGAGGTAATGCAAATCACCATTCCAGAAGAAGCTTAGATGGTTATCAAGAATCATCTCGTAACAGGGTGATCAAAAAGGTGCCACTCAGGTTTTCTGAAGGGATGCGTAGAGGAGTACATATCAAGACCAGGATTTGTCTAGTCCATGTAACATACAGATACATGTGTCCATCTCGGTGACGTTGCATTGATGAAGCTTGCAAGCATGTGACTAGGTCACGGAATGTAACAACATGAGAACAAGAAAACAAGTTCATCGGTAACGAGATTGAACTAAGGTATGGAGATACCGAAGATCAAGTGTCAGATGAATTAGGTATCGAATGACAAAGGGAACGGGGAACAACTATCTCACAGTTCGAGCGATTGTATTCGTGAAACACACGGGGGTCACATGGCCATCCAGGTCCCTCTGTTTATCATTGATGTGAGAGTGGTCTCAATCATGTCCGGAGTGTTTCTGAACCAAAGGATGTCACGCTTAAGGGTAGGGACGCTTAGGGTAGATGAGGTATCGTATGTGAAATAGAGAGAGAAACCGGAATAGTTTCGGTAACATCCGATGGAGATCGGAAGGGGTCCGGAAGGTGTTCCGGAGTGAAGAAATAATATAATATGTGTATTTGAATGTTAATTGGAGAATTAATATTAAATATATATTTTATTTTATTTTAAAGGCTCCATATTGCTAATGGGCCTCACCTGAAGGGAGGCCCAATAGGGCAAGGCGCCTAGGGAGTGGGGGCCAGCCGGCCTGGGCTTGGTGGGCCACCCCAATGGGGCCCACCTAGGGCCGGTGGCTGCCCCTAGGTGGCCGGAGGGTGTGGGGATTAGTCCCACACCGCCTAGCCCCTGGGTGGTGCGCCCCCTCCCTTTATATATAGGGGTCCCCCTCCCCCTTTGGAATCACCCATTCCCTCTCATTCTCTCTCTCATCCACTGAGGACTTCTCCGTAATATTGGGGAGTACCTCGTGGGTGAGTTCTCCAGCTTCACACTACCGTCGTGTGATCATCGATCTGGCATCTACTTCTTCCACTGCTCGGCTGGATCGGAGTCCGGTTGACGTCTCCTACACCGGACGTGTGACAAACTTCGGAGGCACCACACTTGGGGTGTTGCTCGTCTTCATCAATATATGCCTTCCTGCGTAAGGCGTGCCTCTGTCTTCAAAGGTACGAACACTGTATTCCTTCTCCGTTACTTATGTCTACATAGTATAGATCCTGGTATTAGTGTTCATGTAGATAGAAATTTTTTGTTTTCTGCTACGGAACCCAACATTTTCCCCATCCACGGGCACCCTCAAGCGTCGCCGCTCGCTATCGCTGTGTAGCAAGCTCCAGTGATATCCAGGAAGCGGCATCGCCACTTTATGGTTCCCCGCGACGAGCTCGTTCCAACGCGGCCAACCGTGCGCCCAGGCGCTCATGGAATCGTCGGGTCCGTGCTCGACCTAGGGGTTCCTCCATTGCTGACGTCAGCATGACGTCATGCTGGCGCAGTAATTCTTTTTATTTTAAGTTTTAATCTTTTCTATAATTATTAATATGACAGGTGGGTCCTACCTGTAAGATATTTAATATTTTTCATAAATATTTTCTGAAATGATTAAATATATGACATGTGGGACCAAGTGTAAAATATTTATATAATATCCAAAAATGTTTAATTTTTTTAAAAATGATTTAAAATGGATTAAAAATGAGAAAAATCATAACTAATTCATTTTAAGTCAGAAAAATACAAATAATATATCAAAATGTTCAGAAAAATGAGATATACACAATATACTCATAATCATGCATTGTTAAGCCATTTACATGACAAGTTTAATTAGAAGAACAAATTGAACCCCGAAGGTGATTCCGAGGTTCCCCTATTCTAGGGTTTGTACCCCTCGGACCCCACTTAAATTGACAAGCATGCCTTAGGGTTTCATTTCAAATCAATTTAACTTGTCATATCATCATCCTTGCTTGAGCATTGCATCGATGCCATGTATTTATTGTTGCTTTCCTTTCCGATGTTTTTGCTTCTTCTCGGTAGACCTCGGAGTGGATGTGAGCAACGAGATCGAGTCCAACATTGAAGACCAAGATTAACAGCATCGAGGAAAAGTACTTGATATATGGTGAACAATGCCAAGCAGATGAACCTGAAGATCTACTTAGTTGGGTATCAACAGGCAAAGGCAAGCAAAATCCCGCACATGATATAATCCTATGCTTTCAAAGTATTTCATTCTTGCCATGTGCATACGATTCTAAAGTCTTTTATCAATAGATAGAGTAATCATATTTGATGCATGTTCCCCTTTGTAGCCTATATTCCCTGATCCACTGCTCCTAGCATAACTAGGGTTTGGCTTATGAGCTTCGCTAGAGCTGTTTATGTCTGTTGCGCTTAGCCAAGCTTAGCTGTTACCGCTGGTCCATCCGGTTGATGAATCAGAGCTGCGAATGAACCTAGTTGGACAGGATGACGTGGTATGATCAGAGATGTAAGTTAAACATGCTAAGGCTTGTATGGGAGGCCACGTTGGGTTGTGGGTTTTGCAGTCCCATACTTGCCACCACTAGGACCTGAGTTCTTGCCTCTTGAACCAAGATGAGCATAAAACCACACGGTTGCCTGGAAACCCCCTCGACCAACTAACTTGCCTAGTAGATTCCATGAGTCACATAGTTCGGGCGTTCCATTCAACATATGCATTCTGGTTGTTCTCGAATGCGGTGAAGGAGGTGCATTCATACAGGTAGGTAAGCGTGGCCGGGAACAAGAGAGGCACGGCCTCTATAATCTTGAACCCTGCGCACATCTCTAGGGACCGGCTTCGGGACTTGACCCGTTACAGCGGCATCTCCTTAGGGCGTGACTCATGGTCTCGGCGAAAGTAAGGTAAAGGTCGTGTCTAACCGCTCTCTGCTGGCCTTCCAAGAAAGAGGGCTACTACTAGTGGCATTAAGAGGAGGTTAGTACGTGTGGGTAAAGTTGTGCACCCCTGCAGGGTAATAATCTTTTCGAAAAGCCATGTCCACGGTTATGGATGACTTGGGAACGGATCCAAAGATCATAGAGAACTATAACCTAATCATAAAACTTGACAAGAGATGTGAGGTGTGCTTAAGGATGCTTCCTCAGGGATCGAGGGGGTGATCCTAGTTGGTAGGTTCAGCTGATAAAGATTCGGTGGATATCAAAAGAACATCAAAGCTAGAGATATTGCTTTCTTATCCCCTTTTAAAAGATTCCATTAGTCGAGCTTCTCCTCTCTCTCTTTTACAAATAAAGTTAGCTTTATGCAAAGTAACCCCACCAGCCATAAGTCTTGCGGAGTACACCTTGTACTCAGCCTTGCTTTGTTGATACTTTTGCAGCAAGTAAGTGTTACCATTGAAGAAGAGTTTGTTACAGCATCGATATCGACAAATAGCTTTGGGTTCCCAGTCGGCAGCTTGGAATCTATGGATTGGGACGTCATTGTTATGCTTTGGGCCTCTTAGGCCATTTGTTAAGTTTATACTTAATAGCATAATTTTCCTTCCGTTGTTTGATGTTTGTGGTCAGTAACCTCCGCTTATAATATTTTGGTTCTTTACTTAGTTATGAGCTTGCTGTAATAATTTTTGTGTCGTAGGGTCACTGTAATGTTACCGATTCTCTCTCTGTACGGTTCTGAGATTTAGGTTAGGCTTATATTAGACAAAGGTCTGGATTTGTCTAGCCTTATTCTTGGGGGTGTCACAGGTTTTGGTATCAGAGCAGTACCATCCGTAGGAAAACCTTTATACTGGTCGATGTTGATTCTAGTGTTCATGAAAACTATTTGAAAGCTGAAAAGTATTTGCAAAAACTCTAGTATGCTTCTTTTTCTCCTTATCTGGTATCACTCTAACTCTGGGTCATCTTATCTTGTGTTGACTTTGAAAAGTTTTGCTATCCCGTCTCATCTTTCAAAGCTTAGGTGCCTTTTTGGCATGATGTTTCTCAACTCGTTGACCTAGTGTTGAGTTCTCCAGCGTCAGTTGTGTGTGTTCCTTGTTTCCCTTTGATTTATTCAGTTGAGAGATTCATTTCCATCATGATCTCTCTATCTTATGGGCCCACAACATTGTGTTGATGGTTCCATAGTGTTCTGTTCTAGGCCTCGAGGTTTCCTTTCACCTCGTGTACCTACTTTTTGTTTGTTTGGGTACTTCAGAAGTTGTGACTTATTCTAGAAGCTGCCTCATGGATATTATCTTGTATTGCTCTTCGTGCTACTAAGATAGTAGTTACTCTTTTCTCGGGTTTTAACCCTTGGACTTGAACCGAAGATCCTAGATTGTGCTGGATTCTGCTGATGTGAATCTTGCACATGAAGCTGACCTTTAACCCAAGATCCATTTTGTTGATCCCTGTTGTTAATGATTTAACATTACCTCAGGATGGCTAGTACCTTCTAGTACAGCCTTCAAGCTTGTGGTTATTGTTGTGATTAAATTACGAAAAACAAAGGACTTCCCCTACCACATGTTATGGCAGATGTTCTTTAATGGAACCAAATATATCACAACAAGAGTACTCCTCGTGAGTCTCACTTCTATAATCGTGACTCTACCACACCTTCCCTTTTCAGCTCGGTCCTCGGAAGATTGTTGACTTATGCATCCACATCTCGGGATTACATCCTGAGCATGTTCCTTTTCCCTTGTTGTTTCCGACCTTTGTCTACCAGTTGGTAGCCAAGTAGTAAATGCACATCGATGTCTTTCAATGCAAGATACTCTTGTGGTCTGTCAGACAAAACATCTCGGGATGTTAGGAGAAACAAACTCCAGTACCTTGTCATATCTAGGACCAGGTCAAAGTGTTGTAATCCACAGGTCAAGAAGCAATTATTAGCTTCAGTTCTGTTCTACCTTAAAGTATCACACTCCTTTATACTAAGAGGTCGTGTCGAGTTTCATGACCCCTTAATGAATTGATGCTCTTACACATATTTACCCACCCTTCCTTCGAGCTTTCGTGCTCGTGAATGATGCGTGTGCGTAATAATGTGTCCAACTGAGATTCTTAGCAATCATTATTGCTTTGGAACTCAACAAGGAAATTTGTGTCATTCTTAGCGTGATGGTTAGCCTATAACTAAGCGAAGGATGATTATGCTACCAAGTCCGTTATTCTGGTACACTCTCCTCGGTCAAAGAGTTAGGCATGTGCCGAAGCTCTAAGACTATGTATTTTTTGCCTTACCAAGCAAGATTCCTCTCGAACTAAATAACATACCGGTGGTTCGTGATATTCTAGACGTCTTTCTAGAAGTATCGTCATCTTGCCACGTGACCGTGTTGTCAAACTATTGAGCAAGCAGGTTCTCTAAACTACTCCCTTCTCCAAGAATTTGTACTGGATAACCCTGAACTAGTTGGTTGAGCTTAAACAACAACTTGGAGAGTTGTAAGACAAAAATTCTATCTAACAAAGTTCCTTCTAATGGGATGTCTAGTTTTGTTCGTGCTGAAGAAGGATAGTGTTTCCTTCATGGAAATGTTATCGTCCCCACCTTTGATTTGATATGGGCTATTGTCAAATCAAACTCAGACCAGGGACTATCCTGATGATGTATTTACTCGTGATGTTTCACCTGGGTACATCTTCATGTTCTTTGGTCTGACCAATATCTATGTCATCTATAATATCTAAATAGGTCATCCTCACTAAGGTATTTCTCTCAACATGCAGCCTATCCACCTCAGCAGATTGCCATGTCAGCTATTTCTATTTTCTTTCTAGCTCTTCCGTTTAACTTAGATGTGAAATTTCGGTTATGTTCATGCGTTTACTTTTTCCGTGTAGTTCCTGCTGTTAGTACTTATCATCCCAGACAATCTTAAAGCCTATTTATTCAGCCCATGTGTAACGTAAGCTACCAGCCCGCCACTATTTTTTTTCTCTATCGAAAAAATCAAGATCAATCGACACTATTCCTCTTCTCCTTCGAGCCACCGAGCAGATCTCCCACCGACGGTTCACTCTTCCCCTTCACCATCAATGCCGCGACGGCGCACTCTCCTCCTCTCATCTCCACGAGAAACTAACTGCAGAGGAAACTGGTGGAATACGAGGGTTTCGAGCAGATATTTATCCCTTTAAATTCTTTCCATCCGTCGCTCAAAGCACCTACCATATCTCTTGATTTCGCCTCTCTCCGTTCCGACTGCACAGACACTAGCTCCTCTTCATCCTTGCATCAATTGTTTCCTCAATCAAGCTCTACATGCGATATATTTGGGAAAGGATTTGGTTACTTCAGTCCCCGTGCCCTCCTAGGCTTCACGAAGCGCACATGGGAGGACTACCCCGACCACCCACTACAAGGTGAGATCTTCTCTGCCTATTTTTTGTTCGAATCAAATCTATTCATGAGGTTTGTTTTCTTTGGTTGTCTTCTCATGCCATTGGATGGTTCAATTTTGTTAGATTGCAGGAGGTGCACCGTTGGTCATTGTAATTTGACATAATGGGTATCAAGCTGTTCTTATTTTCAGGATTTTATGCATCAGCAACCGGCCGTTCATGAGGTTTATTTCCTGTAAGCACAATGTACCGATTTCCCCACAAACATTTGTGAAGACTCTGCATTTATCCACAATGACTATTGGCCACCCTGGATCTGCTGTCCAATGCATTCTCCTTTTATTTTCATTCAATATTTCATCTTCCTTTCTCTATGTAGGATGCTACTACAGGGGGAAGCTCTATTACATGAATGGAGAAGGAGTGATATTTAATTCAGTCCATGCGTGCTTCCATTAGTTCTATACCAGCAGTACACGTTCTGTGGCGTATGATAATTCTTTGATGCTTAATGCTTCGGTCTTACCAGATTTTCAGTTAAGATCAAATAGATAATAGTCACAACGTGTAATTTTTCCTCCTGCCAAGATCTAAGGGTAGCATCAACGAAGGCATTGCGGATATTGAGCTCTGAATCTCTATGTCCTTTCTGTTTTACCTTAGTATGCAGACAAAGCAAGAATCAGGAACTGCAGTCTTGCTATGATATGTAAAACAAACCGGATGAACAATTGACCTGGAAATTACAACTTTATGTTTTAACCTGACTTATGCATTTAGGTACTCCAACATAGTTAGGCATGGCATTCCGGGGTAATTGAAACCCAAGTATTATTGTAATATTATTACAATATTATGAATGTATTGTGTTGGAACTTTTGAAGTACTGTAATTAGTCGGCTACATATTTAGCCACCCACATGGCCCTCTTTCCTTTCGTGTTGTATCTGAAAGTTTGAATGAGATTTATTTTCACTTGGCAGGATTGAACAGGTAGTGCTTCATCATTGGCTGTTTTGTTAACTTCTGAAAATCATTTTGTTCTTTGTAAGGTCTTATGCTCAACAGCTAACGGGACTATTGGAAAATATAGAGATATTGTAATATCTGTAGTGTTCCGCGCAGAGCATAGGTATAGAAATTTGAGATCAATCAGCTGTAACTACTCTGATTTATAAAATGTTTTTGTGCAACACCATAAGTGTACCTACATTTTACTCCATGTTTAAAGCTCGATGGAAAATCAAGCTAAATTGATAGTGGTGTCCACTGTTCCACGTGTACTATATGTTGTTTCTCATACAATCCTTGAAACTGATAACTAAATTTATCGTCTATGTAGTCATTTTAGACAGTCAATTTTTGTAGAGGATTAACATGATTTTCCGCTGCAACGCGCGGGGTTTCATCTAGTGTTCATATAGTATATGAGTTCATCTTCTTGGAGTATGTTGATAAGTTTGTTATTGAGCCCATCGATGGCATCCTTGTCTTCTCCATGCTAGATTGGATTCATGTGGAACAATTGGCATTAATGTTGGAAAATTTTTGAGAACCGTCTCCGTGCCATCTCGAAGTATGTGTTCTGGATGTTATAAATAACCTTCTCCAGTTCACGAGCAAAAGTTGAAAGTTGTCGTAGTGGATTCGAGAAGAGTTATCTTTGTTTCCTCGGGAATTGTTTCATGTCAGTCAAGCATGTGCGAAGTATTATTGATATGGTAGGTCAATACATTCCCATCTCGAGAACATCCTCTAAGCACATAAAGCCACTGGCTGATTTGTCATGGAAGGGAAGAAGTTCTACAAACTTCAGTATCCTCCTAAATGTCTCCCAACAATAAGGATGCATTTGTGTTTCATTGCAATCAATTCATGTAGGGGCAATTATCTTTTGATAACTTGCTAATACATGGGTTTCGCAACCTAGCTCATTCTTTTGGAGCTTTACAATGTAGTCCATGTCTTGAGAATCTAGTGACTTTACCTCTGCGGTAAATGTTGCAACCTTTTTATTCAGACATGCTGAGTCTAAAGTATCTTTCCACTTAACCGAACCTGAATCTCAAGCAGATATGATGGTAGGTGTTCTCCAAGGTTTTGACATAGGTCTCTTTGAAAATCCGGCAAGGTTGATGTAATGGTTGACCCAATTAGCCAAAAGACCTATTGGCTTATCCTCTTGAATCAACAATAACAACCACTCCTCATGAGGCATCTTCTATGATTTGTTATAGGAGTTGTGCTCATGGTTTCTTTTGTATCCGACGTTTGACCTTTACTTGATGTCCACTTTCTCGAACATCAAGGAGAACATTTAAAGAAGTGTTGCTAAATGTCTCTCGATCGATCCTCTAGACCCTTTTAGGTTGGCAAGTGTAATGTTGCGTCAAGTAATTGAAGTCTGAGAATGATTTTTCCTCGTGTCATCAGGAATCTTCTTATAGATTCATATTAGTGGTGTAAAGTGATATCATGATCGTTGGCAAAGATTTTGATAAACCTGGATGAATTAAGAATTCCCTTCGGTTCCTCTAACATGTTCAAAGAGCGACTATGATTTTGTTAATCAAAAGTTTCTCTTGTTACATGTTCCTTGTGACTCTTATGAGTCCTCTACACCAAAATACCTTTCTGTCTTGACCTTTTGCTGAACGAAAGAGTGATCCTTCTGTATCAAAAGTAGTTCAACAACTTGGTTATCCATATCTCTCTACCCTGGAAGCTCTACCTAAGTTGTTTAGTAGAGGTTCCCCTTTCGAAGTCTATGGTCATGTTCTTTCCTTTGTAAACTCTCCTTTTCAGAAGCTTAAACTCTTCTGAAGCTCCATGGTCTCAATCCTTATGAAGACCAGCTATCTAACAACTTGAAACCCTCTTCTTTTGTTTCCTCTTTACCTTGACGTGTTTCATGCTCATTGGCTCTACAGATGTTATGAAACATCTATCCATGAGTTCACCATGAAATACTCTATTGTGGTTTTGTGTCATTCCCTCTCTTCTTTAGTGTGTGCAGCTACCTCAAAGAAATGAAGCGCTTCATTCATTCAATAATGGTGGGATGGATCAACCTCTTCGAGAAGATAGTCAAAGTCTAGTATAACCCTGTTCCTTCTATCTTCCTACCTAGGAATCTCGGGAGGAGATTCTGTTAAGGGGGATAGAACTGTAAGACCCCTAGTTTTATAAATAGTAATTAGGATTTGTTTTGTGCATCATGAGCATAGCATGCATCTCATGGTTTGATAAATCTTGCATTAAGAGAAAGAAGAAAACCCTAGTTTCCTCTTTGAAAATCAATTCAAATGGTTTTGATTATTTTGAAAACTACCAAAATGTTGGAGCCCAAATGGATTAAAAGGGCCCCCACAATATTTCAATAATTTTATAAAGCTCTGGTACTTTTAAAATGTTCAAAACAGAAAAGATTTTGAAAATACAAAGAGAAAAGAGAGAAAACTAAATAGAAAAAGGTTTTACAGAAAAAAATAGGAACCCAAGCTTCCTGGGCCGAGCCCATCTCTCTTCTCTCCTCTCCACCGCTCGCGCGCAGCCGCTAGCAGCCGCTGCCCTCGCTTTTCAGTGGCCCGTCTGCAGCCCAGCCTAGCCCAAGCTAGCCCAGCCGACCTGGTACCTCTTCGCGTCTTTCTTCTTTCTTCTTCCTCGCTCGAGCCGAAGCTCCTACGCGCCCGTGCGTCGGCCGTCGATCCTCGCTGCGTCAACATGCCCGTCGCCGCCGTTGGACGAGAGGATAAGAACCGTCGCTATCTCCTCTCTTTCCCCATACCAGTTTCGCTTCCTCTCGCCACCTCTGCTGTTTTTCCCCTTCGGCCTTGAAACCCTAGCTCACAGACGCCGCACTTTCCCGCTGTTCCCGAGCTCCCCTTGCCTCGCCGAGCATGCCATCGTCATCTCCTCATCGCTCTTGTTCGCCTCGTCGAAGGAATCGGGCCGGAGCGTCTCCTATCGCCACCAACGACCTCGACCATCTGAGGCTCACCGTCGGTGATTGCCATCGCTGCCGACCTCGAGCCGCTTCGCCGACCCCTCTACTAGCTTCCTAGTGATCTACCGGTCCTCGTGGACCTTCTCCCCTGTCCCCTCTTGCTCCGGTTTTCCCCATCCACGGGCACCCGCAAGCTCCGTCGCTCGCCATCGCTGTGTAGCAAGCTCCGGTGATCTCCAGGAAGCGGCGCCGCCACTTTATGGTTCCCCGCGACGAGCCCGTTCCAACGCGACCAACCGCGCGCCCAGGCGCTCACGGAATCATCGAGTCCATGCTCGACCTGGGGGTTCCTCCATTGCTGACGTCAGCATGATGTCATGCTGGCGCAGTAATTCTTTTCTTTTAAGTTTTAATCTTTTCTATAATTATTAATATGACAGGTGGGTCCTACCTGTAAGATATTTAATCTTTTTTATAAATATTTTCTGAAATGATTAAATATATGACATGTGGGACCAAGTGTAAAATAATTTATATAATATCCAAAAATGTTTAATTGTTTTAAAAATGATTTAAAATAGATTAAAAATGGGAAAATCATAACTAATTCATTTTAAGTCAGAAAAATACAAATAATATATCAAAATGTTCAGAAAAATGAGATCTACACAATAGACTCACAATAATGAATTGTTAAGCCACTTACATGACAAGTTTAATTAGAAGAACAAATTGAACCCCGAAGGTGATTCCGAGGTTCCCCTGTTCTAGGGTTTGTACCCCTCGGACCCTGCTTAAAATTACAAGCATGCCTTAGGGTTTCATTTCAAATAAATTTAACTTGTCATATCAATACTTGATTGAGCATTGCATCGATGCCATGTATTTATTGTTGCTTTCCTTTTCGGTGTTTCTGCTTCTTCTCGGTAGACCTCGGAGTGAATGTGAGCAACGAGATCGAGTCCAACCTTGAAGACAAAGATTAACATCATCAAGGAAAAGTACTTGATATACGGTGAACAATGCCAAGCAGATGAACCTGAAGATCTACTTAGTTGGGTATCAACAGGCAAAGGCAAGCAAAATCCCACGCATGATATAATCCTATACTTTCAAAGTATTTCATTCTTTCCATGTACATACGATTCTAAAGTCTTTTATCTACAGATAGAGTAATCCTATCTTATGCATGTTCCCCTTTGTATCCTATATTCCCTAATCCACTACTCCTAGCATAACTAGGGTTTGGCTTATGAGCTTCGCTAGAGCTGTTTATGTCTGTTGTGCCTAGCCAAGCTTAGTTGTTACCGTTGGTCCATCTAGTTGATGAATCAGACCTGCGAATGAACCTAGTTGGACAGGATGACGTGGTATGATCAGAGATGTAAGTTAAACATGCTAAGGCTTGTATGGGAGGCCACGTCGGGTTGTGGGTTTTGTAGTCCCATACTTGCCACCACTAGGACCTAAGTTCTTGCCTCTTGAACCAAGACGAGCGTACAGCCACACGGGGGCCTGGAAACCCCCTCGACCAACTAACTTGCCTAGTAGATTCCATGAGTCACATAGTTCGGGCGTTCCTTCGACATATGCATTCTGGTTGTTCTCGAATGCAGTGAAGGAGGTGCATTCATACAGGTAGGTAAGTGTGGCCGGGAACAAGAGAGGCACGGCCTCCGTAATCTTGAACCCTACGCACATCTCTAGGGACCGGCTTCGGGACTTGACCCGCTATGGTGGCATCTCCTTAGGGCGTGACTCATGGTCTCAGCGAAAGTAAGATAAAGGTCGTGTCTAACCATTCTCTGCCGGCCTTCCAAGGAAGAGGGCTACTACTAGTGGCATTAAGAGGAGGTTAGTACGTGTGGGTAAAGTTGTGCACCTCTACAAGGTAATAATCTTTTTGAAAAGCCATGTCCACGGTATGGACGACTTGGGACCGGATTCAAAGATCATAGAGAACTATAACCTAATTGTAAAACTTGACAAAAGATGTGAGGTGTGCTTAAGGATGCTTCCTCAGGGATCGAAGGGGTGATCCTAGTTGGTAGGTTCAGCTGATAAAGATTCAGTGGATATCAAAAGAAGATCAAAGCTAGAGATATTGCTTTCTTATCCCCTTTTAAAAGATTCCATTAGTCGAGCTTCTCCTCTCTCTCTTTTAAAAATAAAGTTAGCTTTATGCAAAGTAACCCCACCAGCCATAAGTCTTGCGGACTACACCCTGTACTCAGCCTTGCTTTGTTGATACTTTTGCAGCAAGTAAGTGTTACCATAGAAGAAGAGTTTGTTACAACATCGACATCGATGAGTATTTTGGGGTTCCCGGTCGGCAGCCTCGAATCTATGGATTTGGACGTCATTGTTATGCTTCAGGCCTCTTAGGCCATTTGTTAAGTTTATACTTAATAGCATAATTTGCCTTCCGTTGTTTGATGTTTGTGGTTAGTGACATCTGCTTGTAATATTTTGGTTCTTTGCTCAGTTATGAGCTTGCTGTAATAATTTTTGTGTCGTAGGGTCACTGTAATGTTATCGATTCTCTCTCTGTATGCTTCTGAGATTTCGATTAGGCTTATATCAGACAGAGAGGTCTAGGATTTGTCTAGCCTTTTTCTTGGGGGTGTCACGGATAGTCTTTTTTATTGTTTCTTCTAGATAGGATCCGTAGATAGGTGCAACTGTATACATGAGCAATTACACCCCTAGTGTTTGATCCCAAGGCCGTTACCATGTAAACAAGGGAATTATTAACACATAAAGTCAAACAACCGCATTTAGATTTAAGTTCCCCACAGTATACACCCCATTAATTAACCATGAATTAATATAACATGTATTTTTAAGACTTGGGACACGGTTTCTTTCAATCTCTAGCCATCCCTCCACCTATCAACATGCAACGGTGACAACCTTATACATCCCCCAACATATGTGTGCACTCATATATTAGTATATAAGAACATCATAGAAGATAATATATATACTTGTGTGGAACCAACAACGAACTATTTCATAATTGCTATAAACAATTCACTACTCAAAAAACACATAGAGATACAATAGATCATGGGAAAACAATAGATTGCATCACACATCATGTTGCCAAGATATTATGGTATGGGTGAAAGGGAAATGGACGTCGCCTAGAGAGGGGTGAATAGGTGTTTTAAAAATATTATGGTTTAGGCTCTATTAAATGCAGAATAAAACTTAAAGTTTGATTTATCAAGTCAAAATCTATATCAACTAGGTTCAACTAAGTGCACCAACAACCTATGCTAAGCAAGACAAGCAAAAAAAGTGATAGCAAGATATAATACTTCAACCATGATGGCTATCACAATGTAAATTTCATAAGTAAAGGGCTTAGTTGAGAGATAACCGATGGACGTAGAGACGATGATTTGTTTCCCGAAGTTCACTTCCAAAGAAGTTTCTCTCCGTTGGAGAGGTGCGGTGGCGCAATGTACTTCGAACGCCACAAATGGCTCACCTCGAGGTGTGGTGGCTTGATGCTCACCCAACGCTACACAAGGCCTCACCTCAAGATGCGAAGGCATGCAACTCACCGATGCCACAAAAGTCTCACCCTATTCTCCTGTGAGCTCGCCACAAAGGCCTACTCATGTTCCACTATGGGACACTTGAGGAGGTCACTGAACCCGTACAAGGCTTGGGGCAAACTCCATAACTCAATTAGAGGGCTCCCAAGAAATGCCACAAAGGCTCCACAATGCTACAATAGGCCAACAAGCTTGGGGAATCTCCACAACTCAATTGGAGACCCCAAGAACACACCACAACTTCACACAACTGTCTAGGGTTCCAAGAACCCAAGAGAAACAAGCCCAAGAGCTTAAACTCGTCGAATCTCCAAGGAGAACTCAAACCTATGCACCAAATGCATGAGACAAGTCCTTCTATCTCAAATTCCACCAAAGCTACAAAAGCTATTGTGGGAATAAGAGAGGAAGACCACAAGAGAAGAACACAAAACTCTCCAAGATCTAGACCCCAAGGATTCCTTCACAAAGAAGGGATTTGGTTTGGTAGGGGTGTAGATCTAGATATCCTCTCTCAAATCCCTCAAAAAGATGCAAGAATCATAGGAGGGGGAAGGGGAGAGGGAAAGCTCTTCAAGGTAAACAATGGAGGAGAGAGAGAGAGTGAAAACTGACCAAAAGAGCTAACCCCACGAAAGGGATGAGGAGACCCTTTTTAAGGGCTCCCGATCTACCTGTTACGCACAGAATTGTGCATCGTCGGTAGTACCGGTGGGTGGCTGGTACTACCGTGGCACCCAGCCAAGGGTCCAAAATAGCGATGTGAACGAACACAAAGATGATCCTGGCTAGTACTACTGCCGTCCACCGGAACTTCCTGCGGGGGCGGTACTACCGCCTGAAATACCGATCCAAGTTCCGTCAAAAGCACACACCAAGACAGAGAGAGTACTGAACCAAAATCGGGTTTTACCGGAAGTGGGGACGGAATTAACACCGGTACTACCAGCAAAAAATGCCCTAGCGGTACTATCGGTGGATGACCGAACTTCCGGTCAAGACAAAACTCCAAAACCAAAACTACCATAACTTTTGCATCCGAACTCCAAACAAGATGAAACCAATTTTGTTGGAAAGATAGCGACGTGTAGAACCCAACAAAAAGATAGCAAAACATTGGGTATCACCATTGGATAAAATACCATGCATATATATGTGAGATATCTCCCACGGCGTGGAGTCGGAAAACCTGCAAGATCAAAAATGCAATAAGATATGCGAGGGAAATCCGTTTTTGATGAGATGGAGCTTGTTATGAAGATAACCACAAGCTCTAGATCCTCACATGGACAAGAACCAAACAACAACCAAGAAATATGATGATATGTATGCAAAGGTTTGAGATCTCTCTGAAAGATATGATCGAGCACTCGCTCGAGATCCCCTCCTGATAGTACGACTATCTATCCCTAAACCTGGTCTCCCAACACTACAAGAGACCGGTAAAATAGAAAGCCTATCAAGATCATACCTTTGCCTTGAGCATTACACTTGAGCTTGATGTAGACTGTCTTGTCCTTCTCAAGATGGATCGCCTTTCTTGATAGCACTTGCTTTCTCTTGCTTGATGAGGACTTGAGAAATCCCCCCCCATACTCCATGGGGAAGCCTCTTCTTCGAACTTGTCTTCATCATTCCATGATTGCCGAGGATGGCAAGATTCAAGCATGAGATCTTCTAGAGATGATGCATCTTGAGCTTGCACTTCAATTCTTAATGATGTCTTGAAGATAGCCACAAGGAACTCCATCTTATTCTTCTTCTTCTTCAAGACATACTTGATCTTCTTCTACTTGATTCCAATAGGCACAAAGCCCTTGGATATTGCTTATTCTTTTTCAACCTTGAGACCAACACATGGTCCAAGCGATGCTAATGGACAAACCTACAAGTGAAACTCAATTTACACATTAGTCCATAGATATTGTCATTAGTTACCAAAACCACACATGGGGGCATACATTCCCTTTCAATGGGTATGGATAGGATCTTGATATATTGTTTATGATGCACACGTCGGAGGGAGAGAAGCCCACCGGAGGCGATTTTGGTAGCGTTCCCCCCTCCGATCTCCACCGACGGCAGATTGCAGACTCTCTGTTTATGTGTTTTCGATATCCACCTCCGTGTGTGTTGAATATGGCTACAAGGGGGTATATATAGATTATTTTAGGTCAAAACACGTCGATGTGCGCAAAATTGAAGCGAATGAGATGGCCTAGGTGAGAAAGACCCTAGGTAGCGCAGCCTGGGTCATGGGCCATGACACTAGGCCTCGTTCTCAGCCCATTAATCCCTTGGTTCCCTTATTTGGCCTGCTAGATGTGTCTTGAAATTTCCTAAGCATGCTCTCTGACCTTTCCCTTTTTGGAGTCTCGTAGCTCTGACAACACAAAAATACTAACAAAAGGTACATTCTGCCAGATAGAGTTAGAACCAAAAGAGAGGGGATTGTTTAGAAAATCCCCGAAAACATTAAGAATATTGGTAATAACTACTAATATGATGCAAATATGTGGGAATATGTGACAATAAATTACAAAGTTCCATGTATCCATTTTACATGCATCATGTAGTGTTGTCGGATTGATGACAAGTACACCATGAGGGGGTCCTCGAGGCATGCGCAAGAGAGGGGTGTGAGACGTACAGTATTCCGGGACGGTGAGCACACAAGTTTACCCAGGTTCGAATCTGCTCGCTTTGGACGGATCCTACTCATGCTAGCAATCTAGTAATACGGCAGAGCCGGAATATGGGTTACAAGGGTTTTGCCTGTGCGAGTTGAGATTGTAGACTATTGTGGGGGTGCCCTAAAGGTTTGTACTAGGTCGACTTATATAGATATTTGGCCTAGGGTTTACAGGAGAGACCTATCCGGCTACGACTAAGAGTTGGTTACAAAGTACATCTTGAATTACAAGTAACACTACAGGCCTATGTCGGTAAGTCTTCTAGGCCTTCCCTTAGCCGGACTGGACTCCGTCTCTTCTCCCTGACTGGGCCACCCATGAAGCAAAGCTCTAACCCAAAGTGGGCCACCCTAGTCAATGAGGCACAGTGAGGATACCCAGAAAGTATATCCCCAACAGCAGCCCCCGAAAGCCTCCAAGATCCAGAGTCAGATCTCATCATCGTCTAGCTTGATTCATGTTTGGCTTGCAGAATCTTGAAGGGTTCCTGAAACTTCAAAAGAAAGGATAGGATCCGAGTCTCAAAGCGAGTCGGATCTATGAGTACATTATTCGAGTTTCTAGCCTGAAATTCAAACTTAAGCCGGAACTTGGTCTCTGACGCATCCTGACATCAGTCAAGGTCAAGTCACATCACTCACAGACATTCCTGTCAGCACAACCGTTGGTGGGTCCGCCTTTTGTAGAACCGAGGCTTCATTTTAATGTGTATGCGTAGATCGAGGCGGTGTAATCCCCGCGAGGAGGTTACCCATCTCCTTCCACGACGCGTGGTACGGTTACTGTTGATCTTTGCACGAATCTCAGTGCAGGTGAGGGATATAAGGGGTCTAGATCTCTTCCTTCTTCCTTACCAGCGCCAGTGCCATCTCCTTCCCCTCGATGCTTCATGTGAAAAAGCTTCTCCTCCCCCAAAACTCACAGCGCCGCCCAACCTAGGTCACCAACGCTCACAAAAAATGGCTAACGCTTCATCCTCCGACACGGCAGCGACAGCGGCGACAGCCTCCACAGCAACGGAGAGGGAGAATTTCTGCGAGATTTGGATCCTTAGCGCCCTCGATGATGCCATGCTCCATGTCATGAAGAAGGAAGACCTCCTCCGCGTCGGCGACTGGTGGAGCGGCTTCGGTTAAACCATCCCCACCCCCAACGCCGATGAGCGAGTGCACTTCGGCGCCCACCTCGACATTGGTTTGAGCTTTCCTCCCTTAGACTTCTTTTTGGAGGTCATAGATAATTATGGAGTGCAACTCCACAATCTTCCCCCAAACTCACTTCTAGAAATGAGTGAATATGCATCTTTGTGTGAGGGGTATCTCCGCATTCGTCCGAGTCTTCTTCTTTTTCAGTATTACTTTCATACCCGAAGAAATTCCATCACTGTCGGTGTTCCATACTTCATCAGGACTCTTAGATTTTCTGTTAGGAGAGAGCGAGTCTATCATAGGATTAAGGCTAGTGAGTCTATTAAAAAGTGGCCGTCCATGTTCTTTTATCATAAGGACAAACCGGCTCCCGGCAAAGCCACCGCTTTGCCGGCTTTTATTCACGGTGCCGCCACGCCCCAAGAGTCCTGGGACACAGATGCTCCGGCTCTTACTAACGATCTGCTTCTTGCTAAGAGGCGGATCGAATATCTGATGAAGCACAAGGGTATGAAAGGATCCGATTTGGTCCACTGCTGGTTGGCGCACCGGATCCAGCCTCTCCAACATCATGGCGATCGGTTTATGCACTCCATCACCAAGATCAAGATAGACTCTCTCCGCATCTGCTCCAAGTCTTATTCAGAAAAGGACTATGAGTCCCAAATCAAATGGTTGATTAAGGAGCGGATCGAGAGGAAAATTTTGGAGCTATCCTTGGACATGCATATGGCTGACGATCCTGTGAGACCAGTAAGTTTTCCAGCAATTACTTGAATTATGTGTTCATCTATACATTGTTGTGTCTTTTTGCAATACTGAGATATTTCTTCTTTTCAGCTTGTTGACCTCCCTGAATTGGAGCTTGCTCCTCTCGAGGGATATCCTCCTGAGTTATCTCAGGATGATGGAGAATTGATTGCACTGCGTGAAGCACTTACCCGAAAGCGTAAGACTCCAACAGTGTCTATCGGCACAAAGGAAGTGCCTGTTGTGAAGAGGTAACATTCCTCACAAGGTCTTTGTAATTTATCTCTTATTCTTTCTAAAGTGTAATGATCTTTGTTCTATTACCTATTCAGAGCTAAACAGCTCACCAAGGGCAAGGGGAAAGGTGGCTCATCAAATCCCTTGCGCCAGTCAAAGTTAACTTTGACTTCTCCTGCCACAGCGCCTCTGACTCTTTCCCTAAAGCCTTCCACAATGTCGGAGATTACTCCATCTCTGTCTGTTGCGAAAGATCCTGCTCAACATTCTGAGCCAGCGAACCTTGGTTCGCAGACCGACATAACCATGGGTGACGCGGCACTTGAAAAGGGTGAACCTATACAGGGTAATGATCCCTTGGCAGAGGTTTTTGCTCATAACCTTCTCAGCAATCCGGGTATCACCAAACTTAGCATTACTCGGAAAATTGCAGAAGAGATACAAAAGCTAGCTCAGTAATGCTTGGAGAGCCAAAACATCACCGTCGAGGAAGAGGCGCAATAAGCCGAGGACATCAAGTACTCCGAGCTTCTTGACCAAGTTCGTCTTTGCAATGAGAAGCTGAAGGCCAGCGTGGCTCCACCACCGCCAATAATCCCGCTGACCCTCGCCGAGAAGGTTACAACTGAGGTGAACATGAGCCTAAGCAGGATTAACCATGAACAATATGTAAGTCGGATTTCCAACTCACTTTTTACTTTATTTAATATCCCCAAGCCCCCAAGCATGAAGTTGGATAAACAATCCGGATTTATGCTTTCATAGGATTCCAGAGAACGAACTAGTATAACCCCCAAGGCTCGTGCTGATATTAGTTAAAATATTAGCCCGAGTCTTTAGTAGACTTCTGACTCTGGGTATTATTCAGACTTATAGAAAGTTAATGCTTATAACCAGGAATTATTGAAGAATATTTGCAATAAGCGAAGAGAGATCAGAGCTCTCTATCTTGAAAATGCTCAACTGAAGGTATCAACAGATGAGGTTGGAGGTAATCATTTCAGTCCTTAACCTTGCTATTTTTGCTTTCATAGTCGAATTTCCTATTCAACTATTGTCTTTTGTTTACAAAACTGGTCAAACAGTCATGTAAAATGATTGAAGAGGCCGAGTACTTCAAGATCCTGGAGGTGGAGAATGCTGACTTACGCTGGGAGCTGGATAAGCTTAAGGTGGATCACGAGCACAGCATTGCTGGCATCCTCGAATCCTCTTCCATGGCCACCGAAGAACGTGATCGAAAGATCACGATCCAGGATCAGAAAATCTCGAATCTAAATGATGAGTTATTCAGATAAAAGGACATCACTCAAGCTCTCCAGGATGAACTCTAGAGTCTTCAAGCGGAGAAGACCAAAGTTGATGATTCCATCTTCAGTAATTTTCCTATCTCTGACTTTTAGTTCTTTCTGATTCCTAAGAATCCGGATATATTTATGACTTTGCCTTTGTATATGCAACTCCTTTGAACTTACTGGATTCTTCCTCCACCGAGTCTCGCACCATCCTGCTTACAGAAGTCGGCAATTTGCTTCATGATTTCCGTCAGTCTTTGGAGAATATTGGCAAAGTTCTCAAAGTTCCGGATATGAATAGAATGTACGCCTTTGAGGTGCGAGATAAGTCCAAGGAGATGCCCCTGTTGGAAATATGCCCTAGAGACAAATAGTAGTAAGGACTATTATCATATTTCATATAGTTTATGATTAAGTTTTATATCATGCTATAACTGTATTGAGTGGAAACATTAATACACGTGTGATATGTAAACAACCAGGGGTTCCCAGTGAAACTCTAGTCACTGGTTCATTGGTCAACAGATGATCATGTGGCATTTATGCCAGTTGGAAATGGAGTCATCTCATTCCGAGAATGAGATGATGAACCAATACCCAACCTAAACATCGTGACCCGATCATGTCACGAAGTTCAAGTTACGATGATTAGAAATGGATCCTCGTAGACTATTTCTTAGACCGTGAGGCTATATCAATCACTGTCTCCCGAGAGGGCTTAGATAGCATCAAACACCACTCGGTAATACAGTGGTTATAAAGGTGTGTTCAGGTACTCGGAGGAAACCGTAGAGGCAATATATGTCAAGAGCGGGATTTGTCTGTCCATGTGACGGAAAGATACTCAAGGGCCCACTCGGAGAAGTTGTATCCAATAGCTACGCAGCGTGTGATTTGATCACGGGGATATCACTTGTCGAAACGAGTCAAGTAGCATTGTTCAGTAACGAGATTGAACGCGATATGGTGATGTCATTGATCAGATCTCAGGCAATGCAAGTATCGAGAGACAAAGGGAATAAGACACGACTGTCCTGGTTCAAACGACAAAAGATCTTCGTGGAACCTACAGGGGTCACATGGCCATCCAGGTCCCTCTATCGATCATTGGTGCGGGAGTGTCCCAACCATGTATGGAGTGTTCCCGAACCGTGGGGTATCATTCTTAAGTGCTTGATGATGCTTAGAGAGTGTTTATAGGATCGGTGGAATCGCTGAAGAATAGTAGAGAGAAAACCGGAAGGGTTTCGGTAAGTCCGGAGGATGTCCGGAGTGGAGGTGGAAGGTGTTCCATAGCCACGGAGATTGAATAATGTGTGAATGAATGTTAAATATTGATTTAATCATTTATTCATAATTATTTAATAAATAGAAAATCAATTAAAATGGTCAAAGGCTTAATGGGCCAATTTCCGGAGGGAGAGGGCCCATTAGGGGAAAGGAGAGAGGGAGAAGGGGCAAGGGGGCTGGCCGGCTAGGCCTAGCCCCCCACGCGGGGCCCACTAGGGGCTGGCTGGCGGCCTCCCCTCCCCCTCCTCTCCTTTAGTCCCACCCCGGGACTTTGAGGGAGGTAGTACCTCCCCTCCCCCTATATATAGTGGGGGTATTAGGCCAAACTAAAATACATCAATAATCAATAAAGGTCTTCTCACTTTTGGGAGGACCTCTAATTGATATTTTCTCTCTCCCCCTCTCTCTCGTGACCGTGGTCCCAAGTCTGGACTGCGCAAGCGAGATACATCTTCACCGCGGAGCGCCGTCGCGCTGCGGGATTCGGATCCAGGAGCTCTACTTCCACAACTGCTGCTAGATCAGGCAAGCGGGATTCATCGTCAGGCACCGGACGTGTGTAACTCCCCACGAGGTGTCGCACTTGAGGCATTCAAGTCATTGGAGCCAAGGAGCACAAGGACTTCATCACGACCTTTAGGTCGGCTTCGGTTCGTCTACATCAACCACACTCTCCTGAGCGTTGAAAATGCTTTTCGGTCTTCAAGGGTAAGTTCATGAAAAGCCCCTCCCGTTACGGTATTACTAATAGATAGGTCCTGGCAGCTTCAGGGGTTCAGGGGTGTAGGATAAAATTTATTCTTTTCATACGCAGAACCCCAACAATGGTATCAGAGCTAGATCTATGCGTAGTAATGCTAGTACGGGTAGAACACACGAGATGTAGCGTGTGGGCGTTGATCTTTTAGTTGTTACCCTCCCACATGTACTTGTGTATACCGTAGTAATGCTTGATTAAGCGGCCCCCAACCGACTTTACGCGTTCATTTGTGATACTGGTCCACGCTTGACATACGGCTTGTACCGTATAAAGTGGCTTAGGGGGGTGTCTGTTTCTCTCGCATTAGTTGGTATACCATTTGCAACGGAGGGTCCCAAAAGGGGTGTAGTAGAGACAACTACTTGATCAGCGTTGTGCTGAAAGTTCGTAGGTAAGAACGGTTCTTGTGCGAAAGCCCATTCAGCCACGTAAAACATGCAAAGATAAAGTAGAGGCGTCTAAATTTGTTTTGCAGGGGGGCGTTGCTTTGTGATATGGTTGTGGCAAAGGTAAAGCGATTACCTTTTGTTATGTAGTAGTAGATAGTCACAGAGGTGACGGACTACCACGCCAGAATGACATCGGTACCCTGGTGTCTACGGTGCCGGAACCCTGGCGCCGGAATCCTGTGACGACGGATGGAGATCACAACGTGAAGTATCATATCACATAGCATTTACATTCAATGTTATTGTTTGTATGTCTTATTGTGTGCTAGTACTAGATACTCGACGGTAGCCTAATAAGATGATCCCTGTTAAAATTACCAACGATTGTGTTCCCCCTTAGTGTGCACCACCAAGAAAGTTCTTCGGTATGAGGCGATCCAGGGTATAGGCCTAGGTGTCAGACATATCTACGTTCGCATATAGTGGGTGTAAACCATGTTGCACAGCAAATACACTAAGGTTGAGTTGGCGAGCCTAGCACGCCATAGAAGTGTGGCCTCAAAACACGGATGGTCGAAAGATCGAGCACAAGTCGCATGAATAATGTGACCGACGTTTAGCGTCCACCTTTGAACTCACATCGATGTCCGTGTTCAATCGGGGAAGATGTGTCTGATAGGGGTCGTGTTATCACTAGGAACCCTTGTGGGGATAGGTGTTTCTGAGTGGAGTTATTATTAACTCATTTAATTATAAACTTAGTCTAAATTCCTTTTGCAATTATAAATGTAGATGGGTCACCGTGAAGCTTACTTTGTCATTGAGGAATGGGTAAAGGGTGAGAAACTTAGACTTGATGGATCCAACTTCCCTAGTTGGCTTGTGCGCCTGAATGATCTCCTTACTAGGAATCATGTGGTAGACTACATACGCCGCACGATGGATTTGACTGAGCCAGACTACTATGAGACCCCACAAGAGCTGGCAGACCGCTACTATCGTCAAGAGATGTCCACCTACATTCAGATAATAATGTGTTACGGGATGGTGGATGAACTACATCCGCTCATGGGTGATCTTGATCCATATTCAATGGTGGATCAGCTGAGAGCAGAGTTCATAGGCCATGTGCGCATGTGGAAGCACGAGCTGCTTGGAGAGTTCCTTTCCATATAGATGGAGGAGCATACATGTCTGAAGGGTCACTTGGAGCGCATGCTTGATGCACACATGAGACTGGTTCACTTCGTGCATTACTGGATGGCTGATCCATTTGCGATAGACGTACTACTTCGGTCATTGCCTCCCAGCTACGAAGGACATGTCCAGAGTAGCATCATGAGTGGTGATACGGAAACATTGGATTTCCATGAGTTCATATTACATTTCAGGAACGTAAAGGTTGAACCAATCATTAGAGAGGTCATCGATAACAAAGGTATATATTTGATATACAGTTTTATAAATGTTATAATCTTGCAAACACATTTGCAGTGTTAAGTATATCTGATACTTGTTCTGTTTTGCTGAAAACAGGTCCTTCTGCATGAGAGGTGCTTGCTGGAGAGGAGGTGACGTTGCGTGCTGATGGCGAGCATGATGATGATGGCCAACGATGCTCTCCCTCGACATTTATCACTTAGTTTATGTTTTAGGATGATTATTGTAATCAAGAGATTGTGAAATTCTTTAGTGTGTCTCACACTTCGTGAGACAGTTATTCATATGAGTTTGTAACAAACAGTTGTTCTACTTTTATGAATGATTTCTATTCGTGTTCATATCTTGTTTGATTATGTGTGAATTATCCTTGTTGTTTGAAACTAATTGATAATGCATGAACATTTGTAAAACATTAAAATGCCTTGTTTAAAATACCTAACTTAAATGATATTTCATTAATGAATGAAAACCATTGTTTAAAATCAAAGTTATGCTAATAAAATGTGAAAGTCATTCGATTTCTTATCACATATAAATCATGCCTAAGTTCGGCAAAGTAACTTGAACACCGTGTATTGCTTGAATACAAAGTGTTTAAAGAATTGTTAAAAGTAAATACATATTCAATGTATTGGATTTTAACAAAAATGGTAATTATTATTGTATGATTGTTTAAATGTGTAAAGAAGTTTACCAAAGGAAACATGAATACGAAACTATTTCATTTGATCAAAATGTTTCATCAACAAAGGGTATAAATATAAACGAGAATCCAATTACTATGATTTGATCAATACTAATGAAATTTGAATTTATAAGAATGGCATAAAAGTAATTGTGAAATGCAAAACGTTTTGAAACGTCAAAATGCAAAGCATCACAATGTGATATTAGATATCAAAGGGGGTGAATAGAAGGCACCAAATAAATCATTGTAGTGTAGATGTAGAGACCATTAGTTAGAAATAGTTAGCACTCAATTAGAATGTAGTGAACCATTTGAATTCATGATAGTTTTGGGGTTATTCGATATAACCAAAATAATAGCGAATAAGTCCTTGTAGAGTATTCATTGGAAAACTTTGAATATGAAATCCATAGCTAAACCAAAAGAGAAGCAAAATAAGTATTGCTTGGATTTTGGTGCATTCTTGAGAAAGCTCACTTTTAGTGATATTTCTCGATTATGGAGCAAATGGAAATTAGTGAAAAACACGATGAGGATTCATATCCCTGCATCAGAGTGTTGAGAAGCGCAACAGACAACGTTCCTAAACGATTCCCTTCACTATTGTTTTCACTACATGAAGTAGGATTCAAAATGTAATCCATATCTTGTATGGAGACATTAGTGAATCATTTGTCATGATTTTTGGAATATGACATACCTACGAACTACTAAGGAAATAATGGTAAACTAAAATTATGAGAAATCCTAGAAGCAATATTCACTTGAGATTAGAAAGCAATTCGTTGTTGAATCTCACAAGAAAAAGGAGTTTCTTGAATTTTCCCAAATGACTGCAAAGCCATAGTGGAAAAGGGGGGTGAATGACAAAAGCACAATTTGTCAAGTATTGGATAAATTCAAATGAATTTGATTCAAATGTGCTAAATGTCTAGTGGATTTAAAACTAGTAAAGTGCTAGTATCTCATAGTAAATCTCCAAGTTTGATATTTGATCAAAGGATTTTGAAGTTGTTCAAAATAGTGAGTGGATGTGCAATTTGCATAAAATTGAGTGGGAGCTATATAAGTCTTCCTGAAACGATATGTTGGCAACATATTTTTGAGTGGGAGCTTATACAGTAATTCTTAAGGGTGTTAAGAATAAATGTGCAAATACTTATAAATAATGATTTATAAGATGTAGAAGTTGATAATAACTGTATTATGATATTATGTAATATTCCTTAAGGGATTCTGAAAGGGGTTTTCAGAATAGAAGTTAATTAAGGAACTGGTCCTTAATAACTCAAATTAGGAATAGCATTAAGTTTAACATCAATGGTTGAAAGAAAGAAAAGGGTGATCGTCATCCACTATGTTGAGACATAGGTTCTATCTTAGTAAACCATGATGATAACTTAGCATAATATGTGATCCAAATAAGTAATGTTTGAAAGTGATTAAGTTCGAATCATAGAACATTGAGCTGAGTTTTGTCCGTAGTGTCTAGTAGAGAAATGCAGACATGTTTTCCAAATCCATAAAGGATGACATATCTTAAAACATAAAGGGTTATGTTATAAGAGAATAAGTTGGAAACTCCTGTAGATGCCGATTAAAGTCAAGTAGGAAGCGAGGTGAACAAAGACATCGAAAGTTCACAGAGTGCACTAGTGTTTCGATGAATACATTTATAATAATAGATAAGGGTACCATCTAAAGTGTTGTATAATGTTATGGCGGGGCTAGTTCGCTTTTAACATAGAATGATGTGTCCCAAGGCACAGTGCCCATGAGAAAGCCCTCGAGGTTGATCTAAAGTCACTGTAGGCTCCTGGAATCAGGCCTCGTTCTGCTGCCATAGCGACGATGCATACACACAGATGATATCATGTGATGATAAAGTATTAATGTCAATCAAGGTGACATTGGTAAGTTGCAAAGGATTTGGGACTGTAAAGTATAGACCCAAGACTCAACATCTTCCATGAGCAAGCATGTTCAGGGTACCGGTTATGTGGTGCCAATGATTGAGAACAAATGCAGCTAGTGTATTTGTACTCTAGTGCAAGTGGGAGACTGTTGGAAATATGCCCTAGAGACAAATAGTAGTAAGGACTATTATCATATTTCATATAGTTTATGATTAAGTTTTATATCATGCTATAACTGTATTGAGTGGAAACATCAATACACGTGTGATATACAAACAACCAGGGGTTCCCAGTGAAACTCTAGTCACTGGTTCATTGGTCAACAGATGATCATGTTTCCTGATCATGTGGCATTTATGCCAGTTGGAAATGGAGTCATCTCATTCCGAGAATGAGATGATGAACCAATACCCAACCTAAACATCATGACCCAATCATGTCACGAAGTTCAAGTTACGATGATTAGAAATGGATCCTCGTAGACTATTCCTTAGACCGTGAGGCTATATCAATCACTGTCTCCCGAGAGTGGTTAGATAGCATCAAACGCCACTTGATAATACAGTGGTTATAAAGGTGTGTTTAGGTACTCGGAGGAAACTATAGAGGCAATATATGTCAAGAGCAGGATTTGTCCATCCATGTGATGGAAAGATACTCAAGGGCCCACTCGGAGACGTTGTATTCAATAGCTGCGCAGCGTGTGATTTGATCACGAGGATATCACTTGTCGGAACGAGTCAAGTAGCGTTGTTCAGTAATGAGATTGAACACGACATGGTGATGTCATTGATCAGATCTTGGGCAATGCAAGTATCGAGAGACAAAGGGAATAAGACACGACTGTCCCGGTTCAAACGACGAAAGATCTTCGTGGAACGCACAGGGGTAACATGGCCATCCAGATCCCTCTATCGATCATTGGTGCGGGAGTGTCCCGACCATGTCTGGAGTGTTCCCAAACTGTGGGGTATCATGCTTAAGGGCTTGATGATGCTTGGAGAGTGTTCATAGGATCGGTGGAATCGCCGAAGAATAGTAGAGAGAAAACCGGAAGGGTTTCGGTAAGTCCAGAGGATGTCCAGAGTGGAGGTGGAAGGTGTTCCATAGCCACGGAGATTGAATAATGTGTGAATGAATGTTAAATGTTGATTTAATCATCTATTCATAATTATTTAATAAAGAGAAAATCAATTAAAATGGTCAAAGGCTTAATGGGCCAATTTCCGGAGGGAGAGGGCCCATTAGGGGAAAGGAGAGAGGGGGAAGGGGCAAGGGGGCTGGCCGGCTGGGCTTAGCCCCCCATGCGGGGCCCACTAGGGGCTGGCCGGTGGCCTCCCCTCCCCCTCCTCTCCTTTAGTCCCACCCCAGGACTTTGAGGGAGGTAGTACCTCCCCTCCCCCTATATATAGCGGGGGTATTTGGCCAAATTAAAATACACCAATAATCCATAAAGGTCTACTCACTTTTGGGAGGACCTCTAATTGATATTTTCTCTCTCCCCCTCTCTCTCTCGTGAACGTGGTCCCAAGTCTAGACTGCACGAGCGAGAGACATCTTCACCGCGGAGCGCCGTCGCGCTGCGGGATTCAGATACGGGAGCTCTACTTCCGCAACTGCTGCTGGATCGGGGAAGCGGGAGTCATCGTCAGGACCAGACGTGTGTAACTCCCCGCGAGGTGTCGCACTTTAGGCACTCAAGTCGTTGGAGCCAAGGAGTGCAAGGACTTCATCACGACCTTGAGGTCGGCTTCCGCTCGTCTACATCAACCACGCTCTCCTGAGCATTGACAACGCTTTTCGGTCTTCAAGGGTAAGTTTATGAAAAGCCCCTCCCATTAATGTATTACTAATAGATAGGTCCTAGCAGTTTCAGGGGTTCAGGGGCATAGGATAAAATTTATTGTTTTCATGTGCGGAACCCCAACAACCCCAGCTCATCCAAGATTTAAACATGTCCTATGCGCGGATCGCAGCACAGAATTCCCTTACCATGGTTATGATCTACCATGGAAGCATGGAGATCTGGCAAGTAACCAGGGGTTATTCAACTGTGGATGAAGACGGATAGGAGCAAGACATCAAGGCCATCATGGACTCCTGCACTAGTTATGGATGTCATGTAGATGATCTGACCAGCTAAAACACTCCTTTCTTCACTCGCGTGGAAACGCCTCCTCCGCCTGCCGAAGAAACAACCAAAGTCTCCGACGACAAGCAAACCGTATCCGATTTGCATGTCTCGGAGAGATATCAAGGCGAAGGTGATGTCTCTAGTGAGCTGCCGGCTCCTACCTCTCCTCCTGCATCGTAGAGTATCAGAAAAAATAATGTGTTATTCTGAAACAATCGGATTTGTAATAAGTAGTATAATATTTTTGCTAGTGCTAAGATGTGCAAAAATTGATGCTTCTATTTAGCACTTTTGTCTTTTATTTTGACGTGCCTGAAATTTTTACATAAGCACTTTTGTTTTTTTTATACTTATCGCTTATCTCGCTTTCCGCCTCGTCCCTTTCATGAGCCGGCCAACCTTCAACACGGAAACTTTGCCGAGCAATGGAGCTCAATTGCTAAACCAGTTTAAACTCGGAAACAAAGTCGGCTTCTAGTACCGACAATTCACTACTCGGAAAATGCCCGCATCCGGCAATCAGATAAAGAAACCCAATTTTAGACTAGAAAATTTAGATTTATACCCGAAGGTAGCATTTTTAGAATCAGAAATCTAACCAGAACAAACATGAGCATAAAGTACTTTCAAGTATTCTGGGATTTTTGATTGTGACATGGTCATTCAGAAATAAGATGGTAATATAAAACTTCTCAGAAAATATTGAGGCAACCAATACTTTATTTCTCATTGAACATGTACATATATGATTACAAAGAAAGAAATATTAAGAATAAAAGGGACATAGCTGAGCAATATTCCACGATCTGTCTAATCCTTCTGGGTCTGTACTGCCTCCAGCTCTCTTTCTCTTCTTAGTAGCAGGTATTTCTTTGACTGGCCGCATATCAGTTAGATAGTAAGAACCATTGTGTAATACTCGGCTAACTAAAAAAGGCCCTTCCCATACCGGGGAAAGTTTGTGCTTTCTTTTCTGCACAAGCCGGAGAACCAAATCGCCTTTATTGAAAGACCGGTTTCTGACTCTCTGGCTATGATACTTGCATAACTTCTGATGATAGGATGTTGATCTCATCTCAGCAACGACGCGAACTTCTTTGATTAAATCGAGATCATTTTGTCGAGAAATTTCGGCATCCTCTTCGATAGGCGCAGCAACTTGGGGAGAAGTATGAATCAAATCACTAGGAAGAACTGCTTCTGCACCATAGACCAAGAAGAAAGGTATGTATACGGTTGACCTATTCGGAGTTGTTCTCAAGCTCCATATTATAGACGGTAATTCATCTGCCCAAGCCCCTGTAGCACGACGAAGTGGTGCTTCGAGTCTTGGTTTGAGGCCTTGTAGGATTAAACCATTTGCTCTTCCAACTTGTCCATTAGCTTGTGGATGTGTGACTGACGCAATGTCAAGCCGGATATTTTGTTCGTCGCAGAATTCGGCAAGTTCTCCCATAGAAAAATTGCTCCCGTTGTTCGTGATAATACTATGCGGATAACCGTATAGGATTATAACATCCTCGACAAATCTTTTGGCTGTTGCTCCATCACAACTTGTGACGGGTTTAGCCTCAATCCATTTTGTGAACTTATCCACCATCACTAATAGGTAAGTAAATCCACTTGGAGCCCGTTTAAACGGTCCTACCATGTCAAGCCCCTAGACCGTGAAGGGCCATGTTATAGGTATGGTTCATAGCTGATCAGCTAGAACATGAGCTTGTTTGGCGTATTTTTGGCAGCCTTTGCACGTCTTGACTAGTTGTTTGGCATCTGCCTTGGCTGTAAGCCAGAAAAACCGTGTCTGAAAGCTTTTGCCACTAAAGATTTGGCTATAGTGTGATGACCGCATTCACCTTCGTGAATTTCCCTTAGGATTCCACGCCCTCTTCCGGAGATACGCAGCGCTGAAAGACCCCAGATACGCTACGCTTATAAAGCTCACCACTTATTATTGTATAGGTTTTTGCTCGTCGGATGATCTACTGGCTCAGAACCTCGTCTTCGGGTAATTTTTCGTCTACCAAGAAATCAAGGTAGGGTTGAGTCCAGCTAGGAATTACAGCCAAAACTGCTACTAAAGGTGAGTTGGATTTGGTCGAATACTCCTCATCGACTCCTGCGATAGAGGGAACTTTAAGGTGCTCCAAAAAAGCACCATCCGGGACCTTTTTTCCGTGCAGAGCCTATCCGAGATAATACATCTGCTTCCTCTTTTTCTGTTCGAGGGATGTGTTGAACTTCAAACCCTTCGAACGATTTAGCTAGTTCATCCACGACAGCCCTATATGCTGCCATGTGTTTATTTGCATTACAAATATCTGACACATGTTGAGCAACAAGATCCGAATCTCCATAACACATTAATCATCGAATGTCAATATCCTTAGCAATCTGGATTCCATGCAGCAGTGATTCATCTTCGGCAATGTTGTTTGTTGCCGTGAAGTGGATCTGCAGCACATAGAAAAGTTTATCACCTTGGGGTGATTTGAGCACCACGCCAGCCCCCGAGCACCTTAGACCCGTCAAAATGCAAGGTCTAGTATTCCGACTCTGGGAGGTTCATATTTTCCGTTGTTCTGTCCAATCAACGACAAAGTCAACGAGGATTTGGGATTTGATTGTTGTACAAGGTTTATACTCAATGTTGAAAGCTGAAATCTCTATTTCCCATTTTGCGACATGTCCTGTAGCGTCGCTATTGTTAATTATATCTCTCATGGGAGCTGTTCTCACCACGGTAATTTGATGCTCCTGAAAGTAATGGCGTAGCTTCTGGGATGCAAAGAACACATCGTGAGCCAGCTTTTGATAGTGCGGATACCGCTGCTTTGATTCAGTTAGGACTTCGCTCAGGTAGTAAGTCAGACGCTGCACCAGGTGTTCCTTTTTTTCCTTTGGTCTTTCCACCACCATGACGACACTAACGACCCTGTTTGTCGTAGTGAGATAGAGCAACATCGGTTCATGAGGTTCCGGTGCTGCAAGGATAGGAGCGGACGAGAGTACTGCTTTCAGGTCTTATAGTGCAGCTTCAGCTTCATTAGTCCAAATGAACTTTTTAATCTTTTTCAGGAGCTTGTAGAGTGGTGCGGCTCTTTTACCAAGCCGGCTTACAAACCGACTAACTACAGCAATGCAACCAGTTAGTCTTTGAACGTCCTTCAGGCGAGTTGGCATGGAAATATTAAGTATAGCCTTGATTTTGTCACGGTTCACCTCTATGCCTCTTTGCGACATGATGAAACCTAATAATTTTCCGGCTGGTATTCCAAAGAAACACTTCTTCAGATTAAGTATTATGTTGTATTTGTGTAGATTGGCGAACGTCTCCTCCAAGTCGGAAATTAAAGTTTCCTTCTTTTTGGACATCACCGCTATGTCGTCCACATATGCATGTACATTGCGTCCGGTTTGATCGTGGATGCAACGCTGCATAGTGCTCTGGTACGTGGCTCCTACGTTTTTGAGCCCAAAAGAAATCGTAATGAAACAGAAGGTTCCGAAGGGGGTTATGAATGAAGTTTTGACCTTGTCTGATTCCTTCATCCGGATTTGGTGATAACCGGAATATGCGTCGAGAAAACATAGGAGTTCTGAGCCTACCGTAGAATCGATAACTCGATCAATTCTAGGCAGAGTGAATGGATCTTTGGGACAAGCCTTGTTCAAGGCGGTATAATCAACACACATCCTTAAATCAGTGGTGTCCTTTTTAGAGACCATTACATGATTGGCCGACCACTCAGTGTAGATGACCTCTTCTATGAATCCGGCTAACTCGAGCCGGGTTAGTTCCTTAGCTATTGCTTTTCATTTTTCATCACCAAAACATCGTAGGGACTGTTTGACAGGTTTAGCGTTTCGGTGTACATTTAGAGAGTGCTCGGCAAGTTCCCTAGGTACTCTGGTCATGTCAGATGGCTGCCATGCGAAGATATCTTGATTTGCTTGAAGGAACTTGACGAGCATGTTTTCCTATGCGCTATCTAAACCTACACCTATCTGGTCACCTTGGAGGGGTCATCATCCTTCAACACCGTTGTCTTCGTCTCTTTTGATGCCTTAAACTCCAGAGTCGGCTTTGTAACCTCCTTCTTCATCATGGGCATCTCGGACGGGTCGATGGTCTTCTTGATCTCCTGGTACTCCTGGGCGTGTAGCACGGCTTCAGCAAAGGCGGCATTTCTATCCTTGCACTCTCGCGCTTTCTTCGGGTCTCCCCTGATGGTGATCACGCTGTTGGGACCTAGAATTTTCATCATATTATAAATGTAACTCGGACGAGCCATGAAATCCCAGTAAGTCGGTCGTCCGAATATAGCGTGGTAGGCGCTCTTGAATGGGACCACTTCGAAGGAAAGTGCTTCCGTCTAGTAGTTCTTTGGAGTTCCAAAGGTAACATCCAAAGTGATCTCTCCCAGGGAATTTGCTTGTCTTCCTGGGACAACTCCGTGAAAGATCACACAGCTGTGATTCAGTTGAGTTTCCGAGATCCTCATCCGACGCAGCGTTTTGATGTAGAGAATGTTGATGCTGCTGCCACCGTCCATGAGAGTCTTGGAGAAACCATAGTCGTCAATAAGTGGATTGACAACTAAGGCGTATTTTCCTCGCCTGTGCAACTTAGGCGGATGATCGGCATGGTCAAAGGTGATTGTCACTTCTGACCAGTCCAGGAATTGAGGGACAGCCAGAACAGTTGCGTTGAGCTCATGCAAGATTGCTTTCTTGACCTTAGCTGGTTGAGACCCAAGGAAAGTGACATAAGTGTCTTTCTTTGTTGGGAAGTTCTTCTTTCCATCCGACTTGGGATTTGAAGGCTCTGCTTCCTCCATGTTGGAATCTTCCTTGGTCTCTTTTTCTTTTTCGGGATTCTTCTTTCCCTTCTTCAGCTTAGCCCTGTAGCCAGCGGAATCGTCTTTCTTGATGTCGTCATTGAAACGACACTCGGTGTTTGTGTGGGACGAGCCCTCGTTGGCATCTAAATGATGCACACGCGGGTTATTGGTAATGTTGTCCCAAGAGTAGGTTTTGCCAGGTTCCTGGTCTCCTCTACCTTGAACTCTTGACGTCCCACGACCGTGTCCGCGGCCACCTCCGCGCTCTCCTCGTCCTCCAGACCTGAAACTAGAAGTGACAACCGTTGTTTCCATGTTGGGCTTTTCTTCCGAGGTATTTTTGCACTTTTGAGCTTGTTGCTTCGGTTGTTTTGCCGACTATGGTACAACCATGACGTTCAGTAGTCATTCTACATCATCGTCGGCATCTGCATACTTGCTAGCTATTTCTATCATTTCTCCCAAATCAGTGACCTTGTCGCACTTCAAGCGGTGATGTAGTAAACCAATTGGGAGTCCTGCAATGAAAGCTTCAATCGTAGTTTGATCGTTTACTCCTTCACAGGAGTTCTTGGTGTCAATCCATTGTCTGAGGTAATCTCGGCAAGTTTCTCCGGCTTTCTGGGTGCAATGGTTTAGGTCTCCTACCATACATGGCCTCCGATATGTGCCTTCGAAATTCTGAAAGAACGCGCTTTGCATGTCATACCAGTAGTGGATGGTATTCTCCGGAAGTTCATTGAGCCAAGATCGTGACGTCTTCCGCATCATAAGTGGGAGATACCGGGTCGCGACCAAGCTATTTCCGCCTTTGGCGATGCAGCAAGCCTGGAAAAAATCCTGGAGCCAAGTATCTAGCCAGGCCACACTGTCGTAGGATTGAATGTGTCTTGAGATAGCAAATCCTTCCGAGAAATGTGTTTGTCGAATGCGTGGTCCGAAGTTGTATTAGAGTTGATCTGGTGTCTCACATCACTTGGTGACAGAGAATGCCATCTTGGTTGTTCACTGTGGTTGTGGTGCCTTGGAGCCGGACTTCTGCTTCTACCTCCACCTCCTCTGCCATGACGCCCTCCTTGGCCTCCTTGAGGGCCGCTGTGATGGCTGCTTGGTGGAGAGGGTGGTGCAGGTGGATTGTTTTCGGCTGATCGCCGGCCTCCATCTGGAGCGTCATTATTCCGGTTCTGGGGAGGGTCTTGACTATGACGAGCCCCCTGCTGGCTTGACTCGGCACGGTGTCTGTCGTTCCTTCGTATGTTGTCTCCCCCGTTGCGATGGGGTTCAGCCTGATGGCTTGTATGTCTAGGAGGTGGCATCCTTTGTCAGTCCTCCTCCCGACGTTGTTCTTTTTCGTCTTCCCTGCGATTGTTCAACTCTCGCTAGGGAGGGTGCCTTGGAACTAGGGCAGCAACTATGTCTCGCTCCACGGTTGGAGCAACGTTGCTCCAGTTACGTGCGGTTCTGTGCTGTTGTGCTGAAGATCCGGTTCATGAGTAGTTATCTTCCTAACGGTCGGAACGGTGATGTGGTTCCGGGTCCTGTTGGGGTGTAATGTCATTCCAGGCTGGATCCGTGCGACATTGGTTGGATTGAGAGACCAGTTTTCCGCTTCTGGACTTCGCGGTCTTCTATTGCTCCAGACCCTTGGTAAGCAGCTTTACGCCCAATCGGACTTGATTTGGGTTTGGATTGTTCGCCAGGATATCTCAAGCCGCAGCAGCATTTTCCACTGGTGTTGAATACACCAGATCTCCCTTGTTGTCGAGCCGAGGTGCTCCTGGATCTCCCTCAAAGAGGACCTTGTGGACCTCCGGAAATTTGTTAGCCCACGTGGAGCCTTTCTGGGTCTTCTGATGCTGCAGAGAGATGAATTGCTCCACAGATGCAATGCGCTTCTTCTCTTCCTTGATGTTGTTAGCTTCATCCAGGAGTACTTGACGACGCGCTTCTAGGGCTTGGGCCCTTTCTTCCAATTCTGCAGGCGTAAGCTCCACGGTAGTAGGGATTGGTGTAGTTAACGCATCTCCGATGAGTTTATGAGCACCAGCGGTAATCACGTACCCATCAACCAGAGTTTCCTTCGGCTCGTCTAGGATTAGGGCTCCATCCGATTCTTCCTTGTAATCTTCGGCAACTACTTCCTTTGCCGGAGGATCTTTTGCCGGAGTCTTGTTCTTCTTCTTCTTCTTCTTTGCCTTCTTGGCAGTGCCGGTAGCAAAGATGGCTTTGGGTCCGTTTCCTAGAGTCAAGCTCTGATCAGTACTTTCGGTCATTTGGACATCAAGATTAGCTCTGATATCCATATCATCATGCGCTTTGGGAGAGTTTTCCCCGGATGCTTCATCCATGGCTTCTCCTTCTTCTGCAGCTTTGGAGTTGTACTCCTCTTCATACTCCACGGAGAACTTTCAAAAATCCCCTGACGTCATTGAATCATCCGAAGATGCCGGTAAGTCGGTGTTTGTTCCGATCGCCTCCAGCACCGAGTCTTCATTGTCTCCAGCATCGGCAGAGCCAGATCCGGATCCAACATATCCGACAAAGTGCGACGCGTGCGTCCTAAGGTAGTTATGGCTCTCCTCGTGGGCTTCCTCGAAACGTCTGATGGTCTCGAGAACCTCATCCACGCTTGCACCTTGCAGCATTATACGCCTCAACGTGTGCCTCAGGAAAGGTTGATCTGTTCCGGCGTTGGCAGAGCCAGAACCAGAGTTGTTTTCTTGCTCCTCCTGGACTTCGACCTCAACAGGAAGATCGATCTGGGATTTGACCTTGCTAGGGAGATCTGCTCAAGATCCGATGTTCGTCGTAAGATCTGCTTCAGGCTCAGCTTTCTCCACTATCTCCGCGTTAGGTGCGGGCTGTGTGGGATTGGGATTTTCCAGGATCCGGAACTCTGCCGCCTCCATAGACAAAGTGGACCCAGAAGCTTCTTCTGCCTCTATCATCACTGCTGGGATGGGTGGGGCAGGTTCAGCGAAACAGATGTAAACATCGATCTCACCAAAAGACATGATGGTATAGGCAGTCATGACCTCCCTAGCTAGAATCCAGGTCTCGTCGAGAACGATGAGAGGGACATCACTGGCGTAGAGGACATGACCGACGACGATTGTCTCGCTGATTCTGATTCTTGCAGATTCGGCTCGGAACGTAGATCCGAAGCTCACTTGCCCCATGGTGGGCACCAACTGTCGTCGGATTGATGACAAGTACGCCATGAGGGGGTCCTCGAGGCGTGCGGAAGAGAGGGGTGTGAGACGTACGGTATTCCGGGACGGTGAGCACACAAGTTTACCCAGGTTCGTATCCGCCGGCTTTGGATGGATCCTACTCCTGCTAGCAATCCAGTAATATGGCAGAGCCGGAATATGGGTTACAAGGGTTTCTCCTGTGCGAGTTGAGATTGTAGACTATTGTGGGGTGCCCTAAAGGCTTGTTCTAGGTAAGCTTATATAGATATCCGGCCTAGGGTTTACAGGAGAGACCTATCCGGCTACGACTAAGAGTCGGTTACAGAGTATATCTTGAACTACAAGTAACACTACAGACCTATGTCGGTAAGTCTTTTGGGCCCTCCCGTAGCCGGAATGGACTCCGCCTCTTCTCCCTGACTAGGTCGCCCGTGAAGCAAATCTCTAACCCAAAGTGGGCCACTCTGGTCAGTGAGGCACAGTGAGGATACCCGGAAAGTATATCCCCAACATGTAGTTGTACTCGTAGCCGACCTCAAGGTCGGCGTTGCTCCTTGCATGATGTCTAGGTGCCACAACTGGTAGCACACACGTGATTTCACACACGTAAGGTTCTCAACAACGACTCTACTTCTCCCCGATCTAGCCGGGATTGCGGTAGTAGACTTTCTAGAACCAGGATCCAATAGCGCGACGACGTGCCCAAGTGCTATCTTCTCCCATACGTGTAGTTCTTCTTATAACTACAAGCACGAGAGTCAGCAAGAGAGAGAAATCCCTAAGGAAAATTCCTTAGGAATTTCCTAATTATTAATTGTTATTTTCCCTCTCAAAAGACCCCTCTTATATAAGAGAAGAGGAGGGACTCCCACCTGCCAGCTAGCAAGGTGGGACAAAAGGAGGAGGAGGAGGCACGCCAAGGGGGAGGCCAGTCGGGCGGGTGTCCTAGGGTGGCGGCCCGCCACATGGGCCCTTCCATCTGGAAAGTGATCCATTAGGGAGGTTTTTCCAAAGAACATTTTTAAATAGATTTTTATTATTAATTGCAATAATTAATATAAAAATATCTTTTAACATTTCCTCTTGTTCAAAAACGCCTTTTCGATCATTCTGAACTTCCTTTGGTTTCTCCTGGAACAATTCTAGTTTTCTCTCTTTCTCTATCAGTGATCCCAAAATGATCTCCAAGCATTGTAGAACCCTTAACTGTGTTACCCTATGGTCCGGGAACATCACAGACATGATCGAGACACTTCTCTAATCAATGATCATCAGTGGGATCTGGCTACCCATAATGACCCTTGTGCATTCCACGATGTTATTTTCGTTTGAACCATAAACATCGAGTCCAATATCTTTTGTTACTTCAATACAAAACTCGTCTGATATCTGGTCATAGGTATCAACATACTTTGTTCAATCTCGTTACCGACAAGTCTACTTATCTCGTTCCTATGATATCGCATCCTCATGACCTATTCATACGTTGCAGCTTCTTGGATACAATCTCACCGAGTGGGCCCAGTGTATCTTCCCGTCACGCAGGAGAACAAATCCTGATCTTTATGCATACACCTCAACATATCCCTTTGGAATACCTAATAAACACCTTTATGATCATCCTATTACGGTGTGATGGTTGATGTAGTCAGAGCAGCATCGGGATAGTGATTAAATATGATCTCACGGTCTAAGGAGAAGGTCACTTCGTTTCCTAATTGTTGCAATGATGAACTATGTGACTTATCATGTTGCAATACTTATGTTGGGTATAGTGTCCATCACATTATTCTTCTAATGATATGACATTATTGTCAATTGACATAAATGTCCATGATCAGGAAACCTTGATCATCAGCTAACCAATGAACTAGTTGAATAGAGGCCATTAGGGACTTGGTTTATTTACATACCACACCTATACCGATGTTTCCAATTGATACAGTTATAGCATGGTATAAAACTATTATAATTGTGATATGATAATAAACACCATTTATTATTTTCCTCTAGGGCATATCTCCTCAATTGTCTTGTTGCCCTTCCTCATCATTTTCTACCGCCGCCCCATATTGGACATCCTCATCATTTTCATCACTTGCCATTTGAGTGTGGCCATCCACGAGACCACGCATGAGCAGGTGCTCCTTTAGTTTGCCAAAAAATGGGTTGATCAAGGTCCCCAATATGCATCTTTGACATGGACATCTTATCTCTGCGGTTATTTTGAAGCATGTCTTCTGCCGCATATCTCAAATATCTAGCCACGATCCTTTTTCGCTCATGTTGACCATTATCACATACATGGTACAAGAAAGAGAATTAGAACCATCGAACATGTCATGTGAAATTATGGCATGACCTTTGCTAGAAATAGGACCTAGAAATAGGACGTATATGCGGAGTGCCAAAAATTTTCCAAAACAGAAATGAATCAACATTTCGGCAAAATATTGGCAACTTATTTTCATGTCATCATCTTTAGATCAAAAAACAATATAATTTAATATGTAGTCCATTTTGTCATCTCACACGCATACGCGGGCATATATATAGCCACAATACAATTTCAAATTATTAGCCGGTTTCGTCCTCCAATTAGTCACCTATTAGATAAGTAGACAAGAAGATAACCCAGACCACATGTCGACCAAGAGAGTGGTATGGAGTGTCTTGTTGGGGAGTGTGGATCTTTAGTAGATCTAGATGGTTAGAAGAGTGGTGTGAATGCATGGAAGAGAGATTTGCTTCAATCTATCAAGCAAAGTTGGTTTGATTAGCTAAAATGGGTGGAGGAGATGGGGAATGAGATGGAAAGGATGTATGGTCGAGCTAAGTGGAAGGGGTGAATGAGCTAGGAAGAAAGGTGGTGATCGGTGGCTAGACGAATTAAGTGAACATGCCAGGTCACTGGTGGCGAGTAATATTCCACCGGTGGCGTACAAAACTAATGGTACGCCACTAGTATGTTGCCACATACAGGCAACCCGGGCGCACACATAACGGTGGCGTACCTTTATTTTGGTACGTCACTAGTAAAACCTTATTGGTGGCGTGCATAGATATTTGTACGTCAGTGGTAGTTGGCCTGGCCTAGCCACCCCAACACATGCATACTGGTGGCATAAGAAATCATGGTACGCGATCAGTAAGGCTATACTGGTGGCACATCCAATATTCAGGTATGCCACTAGGTTTAGTGGTGGCGTATAGAAAATGTGGTGTGCCACTGATATTGTTCTAACTACAAACCTTTTCCTACTAGTGTCTGGATGGGCTCGGCGTATAGAAAATTTGGTGTGCCACAAGATGGCACCGATAGCGGAGGACCGGACAGAGCCAACAACGAAGAGAGGGATATAGGTCGGAGGGCAACGACGCAGAGCTCATGTCTGAGGTGGCGAGCAAGATGGTGGCAAGAGATGTGGACTCAGGGGCCGTCGCCACGCATGATGTACGGTGGAGGGGGAGAGGGGCTGCCAACCGAGAAGGATGCACAGGGGAGGGTGGCGCCACTGGTCTATCGTGATGCAGAGGAGGGGGAGGGGCAAACGGGAATTAGAAGGTTCAGAGGAGAGCATGTCGGTGGCCCAAAGGTGGGCACGCCGTCGTCCAGGCACACGAGGGCAGGCGGCGGCGGGGGTGGGAGTGGGTGAAGGTTTTTTTTTCTTTTTATCATTCATAATTGAGAAGGGACCTTTGTGTCTATAGAAAACAAAATTCAGAATCCTTTTGCAAAGTAAAATACAGCTAAAACCATGCGGGGTCGACATGCTGCACATCAGCAAATATGTAACTCTACGTCCTCAGGTAACCTTCGATGAAGCACTGAGCGTATTCGATGACCGTAAATTGTGTATCGCTGTGTACGATGACCAAGACGAATAATGACCTCAAGTCGATTTTACTGTTAATGTAACCAAAGTTTGTGCGTTGCTCTTCTAGAACACACGATACCTTCTTGACCAAGCCGTCGTACACATAGAAGCCACCTCCAGCGACTTTATTTCTGAATGCACAGTTTTTTGAAACATAATGTTGAAAATTGAGCATTCAAATCAAGATACGTCTAGTCTCGCACCCCTTTCACCGCCATTTGAACTTGTCTATCACGATGATAACCTACCAGCTCCATACACAGTTGGTAAAAGAACAACAAGCTGGGCGCCGATCGTGCTAATGGACCAATTTATGGCAAAATTTGAAAAAAAAAACTGCTTATAATATGATTCGGCATTTTTGTTTCTCAAGTTGTAGATGAAACTTAATCTAAAATTTTGTGTCATAGCAAATATGTGCAATAGTATTATTTTTCGATTTTCCTAACTATTTTCGTAGTATGTTTTGTTATCTCAACTGTACCAGTTGCACCACAGGGGTAACATTTTTTATAGACATGTATAGTTCTTAGACTGGCATGACGGCTAAAATATGTTTAGCGTATATACGTCTTACTCAATCCATAACATCACAGGTACTGTATTGTGCTAGTTGCCGAAAAATCTGATTGTTCCATTCACAACATGAAATACCCAACTATGAAGTTGCAAACCATCACAACCAAACATCTTTATCTGGAGAAATAAATACGAATCTAGACAAACCCAATTCACTTATTTTGGGACGGAGGTAGGGATGCAGGCGGACGTCCGCTACGACAGCCCGGCCTGTCCGCTAATGCTTGAAATTCGGAGCTGGATCAATCTAGTAGGAGTAGTAGGTAACCAAATCATTTGCTAATCTCTGCATGCACCGATTAAACGGCCTGTCCGCATTGTCCGCCGGAACGTCCGCCTGCATCCCTAGACGGAGGGAGTAGTTAATCGCACCACACACACACACCAACTACATCTCAAGAGAGAAAAGTTAGGTAATAGTAATATGAAACCAAGTTACCTCAATTCACTGTAAAACAAACAGGCTGTGAAGTCGGTTTCCTGAACACCCTTAACGCAGCACGGTCCGCTGGTCTATGTATATCCCAAGCAAATTACTCAGTGTCATCTGCTACATAATCCCATCACAACTCTTGAGCATCACAACCAACAGATCGTGCGCACCTGGAGCTCAATTAGTCTTCTAAAAATACCGAACTAGGACCACAGCACGCCTAAAATTTCATACATGTGTCTGGACTGGACAAGCTTAGTAACATCTGGCGCAACTTCTTGGTCTTACTTGCATCGATTGATCGACAGAAAGTTATCCTCGCCGTCTTAAGAGCTGTACACCAGTCAAATAACCGCTTCACAACAGCTACTTCGCGCTCAGTACCTCTAAACTCTCTGATCTCTACTTCTTGGAGGCAATCCAGCACGAGTTTCTCGGACTTCCAGTTTAGTGGCTGAGCCTGATCACATATGCAACCTGGTGGGCATGTTTGTGCCTGACATGAGGGGCATATCAGGTTAGTAAGATTAACTGATATGATTTGATTATATGAAAGGAAAAGCAAACATAAATGTCGTCAAACTGCCTGAGGTTCTTAAAGATATGTCATCAACAAAATATACACCAAACTTTCTATAAACAAACAAAAGGATAACATGATGTCTAGATGGCCTTTGTTGTTAATGGAACCTTTAAAAACACATATCATTTTCGTATTTCTAAAATAAAGGGCTCCAGTGAGCTTGGTCTCCAATAGCATTTTCCGATATGTCCTACTCCTCTGTTCCATAATATAGGATGTTATTACATCCAATAGAGAGTAACTCCTAAATCTAACTGTGTTACGGAGTAACAGCCTGTCATGAAATGTTTCACTCAACTTCACATCCACTACCATACATTTCCGACTGTCTGGATGTCCTTTTTCTTTCAGAGAAAACGCAAAGCTTGCGTTTCAATATTATTGAAAAGGTAGCGCGACATTTACAAGCCCTAAAGAAAGGCTGGGTACAGCACAACACACAACACAAAAGCCTAGTGAACATCCCAATCAGGAGGAAGGCAAATCTAAGCCCAACAGCACCAGCGAGGACCTTTAGCTTCGTCCTCCATCTGCCCAAACAACATGTCTATACAAGCGTGTGCACTGTTGAAAGTGCAGGCATTGCGATGCTTCCAAAGAATTCAGGGTGCGAGCAAGACCAGGGAAGCAGCACCTTTGCAGCGATCTTTAGGAGCTCGAGCCTTGGCGAGGAGCCACCAGTCCAGCAGGGTTTCGGTAGGGTTGGGAGGCTGAAAAGGGAGCCAACACAGGGAAGGAATGCAGCCCAAACATACCGTGAGAAAGGGCACCTGACTAGGAGATGAGGCATGGTCTCAGCTGTAGCTGGCAAGTAGGGTCGTGAAGAATGCCGCATTGCTCCAGGCAGTCAGCCTTCCAGCAGCAGCCAGAGGTCTGGCAATCTTTACACGAAACTAGTCCCAACCAAAGTAGTATGCCACTACGTCAAACTTTTATTTTTTTATGGTACACAGATGGGTTATTTTTGTATCATTTGCAAGAGGTTGAACTATAACACAGTGTACATCTATGATTTTTTTACAAGAATTGAAAACTCTCAAAATGTATTTTCACAATGGGGTGTGCTCACAACTAGTTGCAGATTCTTGTTTTTGATCAAAGTGTTGCCGTTGGGAAGTACTCCTACATAAGACAAACATTTACTGATCAACTAAGGAGCGGAGTGTCATGTGCACCATAGTCCATGGCATTAGGCAATATTCAATAGATATGCAAAATTATTGAAATTGGCAGGGAAATTATTTCAATAGAGAAGAGATAAAATTAAGTTAGAGATAAGATGACATTCTACATAAGGGGCACCAGATATATCAAATAATGATCAAGCAATACAAGAATAGTTTATCAATATGTTGTCTCCCTCGTTCTAATCCCCAATCCCCTATGCTATGTCGTGGGACCATCTAAATGGTGGTACGTACCTAGTATGTCCCAATTTGGTATCTAGGTCAACTGCTGCTCCACTTTCTACTACCGGATCAAGTTAAGGTGTGCCACGAAATGCAAATGCATATTGCTTTTGTGCCTTCCTTAGAAAGTCAAGTTTTTAGGTAAAGGAATTAAGGATAGCTTACCTCCATGCCCGCACGAGCACCTAATATTAGGATTAGCCTTCTTAGACTAGTACACATCTTGAGAACATGGAATAAGCTGGCTCCAAAGGAATGTCCCTTTGCCATTACAACAAATTTGAAGGATGACATGACAGGGAGAATTGTCAAGTCTTCCATCAAGTATTGATCGTTACCTAGGACCTGTAGATTCGTAAGTGACAACAAAAAAGGTTATACATTGGGATATATGGGAGTTATAAAAGAACCCGAAAACATCATCTTACACTGTGATTAGCACACAGCAAATGGTTGCTATAAGCTAATAAGTTCATTTTGGGTTTCTTTTACACAAAATCTGGGCATTATAAGGATAGCTCTAGAAAAGAAAAACAAAACTGAATGCTAATTTTCTATAAACATAGTGATCTCAAGTCTTAACCATTTTTTACAGAGTGGGGCAATTCAAGGGGTAAACCTCAACTGAAATCTTAATTTAAGTTCAAGTATAAGAATATATAGTACTCCCTCCGTCCTAAAAAGGATGTCTCAAACTTGTCTAAATTTAGATGAATATATATATACTAAATAGTGTCTAGATACATTCGAATTTAAAAAAATCCGCGACATCCTTTTCAGGACGGAGGGAGTATGTGAGTACAGATTGTGGTTGTTCAAGTTCTCCCAACTCTTTGAAATCCATGACCCCTTGAATAGAAATGAACATAAAATATACTAGTGTGCCAGAGTGTAAATTTCATGCTAGCTACTCAAAGGAATGAAAAATCAATGCCGTCTAAGAGGATATCGAGTTATCGGAGAACAACGAAGATTCAGTGAGCCCAGCAATATTACAGTCATGCAGAAGATTATGTACCACCCTACAAGATACCTTGAATGACACATTCCTTACATGAACTCCATGTTTACTCCATTTATCTATTGACTTGCATAAATCGAAGTAAGAGAAGAATGAACTCACATTTGGATAGATCAATGCAAAGGTCAAACTGCGGATGACCTTAAAATGCCGCAAGAGCCTCATGCAATCGCGATTGGTTCTAAAGCCATTTGGTCCATATACAAGGTAAAAGCTCGTGCGGAGACAATGGAGATGTGCCATCTCGCCAAGCTGGACAGACATTGGATCATAATCATCACTCCAATCGAGCGACACCAGCTGAGGGGCTGAGATACTGGCAATCGGTTGACTCGGATTGGGGGCATTAGCAAAGCAGTAGAACACGGTTAACACTTTGAGTGCCGGAGCCACAACAGTGAGCCGCTGCAAGCCACGCAATTTCCTGAGCTCCATCGTCAGGAGAGACTCCGAGTGTAGGGTCAAATTGTCCAGGCCCCGTGCATCGCAGAGAGTGAGCTCTCGCAAGGACGGGCACCGCGGAGAGGAGAAGGCGTCTCCGAGCCCGCACGGACCCTGTATCCGGAAGTGATTCAAGTGGAGCCTGGTGAGCCGGGCGAATACCCCGGTAGGCGGCGTGGCGAGGCCGAGAAACCCTAAGTCGAGGGAGATCGTGTTGGCGTTCTCGAAGCAGGGCAGCTCAAAGGCGCCCCTTTCCCCAGCCTCGTCCGGCCCGCCATCCCGCCGCACAATGTTGATGAAGCACAGATCGCCGCAGAGGCGACGTGAAGCGACGGGGAGCCAGGCGGCCAGGGAGTCCGCAGGGGCGTCCTTGACGAAGACGGTGAGGCGCTCGAAAACCGGAGCTTCATGGGCGGCGAAGGCGGCCGCTACGTGGTGGGGAGCGGTGTATCCGGAGAAGTAGACCACCGGGAGGAGGGCCCAGAGGCTGCGCCAGCGGCGGGAGAGGACGCTGGTCCGGGCGGCGACCGGGGAATCGCGGAGCATGCCAAGGATGTGGAGAACAACGTCATCGGGAAGCGCGCTTAGGCGGTCCTCGCTGCTGGCTGCGGCGGCGCCGGCGCCGGCGCCGGCAGCGGAGAGGTTGGCTAGCTTGGCGGCGGCCTCCCCGTCGCTGTGCTCCATTGAGATGGAGAAGGGGGTTGGTGAGACTCGGCTTGACTTCACATGTGACGCATGTGTGGTTTACTCTTTCTTGGGAGTGTGTATGTATACCAAATTCCCCCAAAAGAAAATTTGAGAGAAAATTCCCCCAAAAGAAAATTTGAGATCCATCCAAACAAAAAAAAGGTCGAGCAGTTAGCAAAATTTGAATTCGAACTTAAAATTTCAAGATTTTTCCTCCTGTTTCAGTCTGTACCTTTCTGAACTGTAAAAACTCCTGTCTAATCTTCAGTTTCATTGATTAAATTGGGAGCTCAATCTAAACGAAACAGCTTACTCTACCTTATTTTATTTTATTTATTTATTTATTTATTCATAATGCTGTGTTTCCCTTTGCAAGCCACAAAAAAGGATAATTTGGCACGGTACATATATTTGTGCAGACTGTATATGGATGCTTTTATCACTTCATTTGAAATTTGCAAGGGCATTTGGTACAAACCAGTGTGCACTGACGAATTGTCTGTATCAAGAATCTTAATTCTAGGTGGGTAAAGTTTATGAACTCGTACATGAAACAATCCACTTGAATTCAAACCTCTCAAATGTAAGTTAACCAAGCATGAACCCTCTTTTATCCAAATCACATCAAATAATTTAACATCCACATTTAAAGAAGATCCACATTTTAGAAAGATTACAAAAGACAAACAAACATGTCATGTCAGCATGGTACATAGACCTAGGTATTTACATAAATCTAACTCAAACTGAGACAACACAATCCCTGTCGATCGATGCATCGACATCCACGTGAATGCTCACACTGGAAACCCAATTCAGCAGAAATCAAGACGAAAGTCGGAACACCTGTTGATTTACAGAATATTGTTAGCAAGATTTTCATAAACAAATAAGGAAATACGGATATTCACTTCGGCTCGCACGTGCAAATAAACCCATTGTGAGAAAACATATTTCAAAATTTCAAAAAATTTAAAAATAAAAACTGCATATACATTAGAACATTTTATATTGGTTCAGAAGTTTTCGGAATGAAAGAATATTTTATGTGTCGTGTATAAAAAAGACAAAATGTGTCACAGGAATACGACTATTCACATGACATTTTTTGTCTTTTCTGTACACAACATATAAAATGTTCTTTTATCCCGAAAACTTGTGAACCAATATAAAATGTTCGAATGTATATGTAGTTTTTTTTTGGAATTTTTGATATTTTAAAATATGTTTTTCTCACAATGGTGCATTTGCACCTATGAGCCGAATTGCCGTCTCCATAATATATTCCAGTACAATCAATTTTAACATAGGAAACAAAGAAATGCTATACGTAAATCTGGTGAAATGATTAGCAAAGGTTGGTACTTACAGGAAAAAGAAGCACTCCAACGAAATGGTATAGATCGATGACCATGAACAAGCAGTACACAGTCAGCATGAGCATGAGCAACAATCTATCTACACCGAGCGAGAAATGTTAGTCGCCGTGGTCTGGTACGTCAGACCAATTCCGACCTCTCAGCAAGTAACAGTGCCTCAAGTTCCTCCCTCCGCTTCTCCAGCTCCTGAAATACCAAAGAAATTAGAGAAATATCAGCAAATAACCTTAGGGTAGGATCCAAAACTATAGTTGTAAACTGTGGCCTTGACAAATGTTAAAATGAAATGTCAGCAGCTAGTAAGGGAGAGAGAATGGCAGTGGATATAACAGTACGTAGTAGATAGTTGCTCAACTCGAACCAAAGGATTACAACAGTGAACGGTGTGTATCCTTTTCTATAAGATGGGTATTGATTCTCCTGTGAACGCATATACTGTTTCAAGCTGATACAGTTGGATGACTCAGAATACTTCATACCAAACTTCACAATCGTAGTGGTAGAATCTTATTAAATATATATGCGGTACAGGTACAGTAACAATTTATCAAACTAAGGCATGTCGACCAAACTGAGGTAAGAACCACAGAAAGGATGTTGTGGTCAAACAGGAGAAAAAATCTACCATTACACAGGCTCCAATATATTAAATTAAATGCATTAACTACCCTTACAAAAAATAGGGGACCAAGTACTCACCTCCAGATCTTTGGCTGCTTGCCCTCGTGACATTGCTTTCTTCTCCCTCGAACGCTTTAACACACCAAGACACAATACCCCCTACACATTCAAAGTTTAGAGTGCCCGTAAAGACATGCTGGTGCAATATAAATGAGCAGCAGCATTGATCATTTTTTCACTATACATCATGATGATACTTTGTTATAATAGGAATGCCTGGTTAGAAACAACTTAACGATGCTTTTAGAGGCAATGTCACATACTAGTGCGTGTGAGATAATTGAAGCTTTGTTTCAAAATTTCAAGTTTTTAACTGGTTTAAAATGTTACTATTTAATCATTCTAGGGCCAGATAACTAATTTTCTGGAACACTAAATAATTCAAAATTAAAATGCATCATTTTTTGCTAACAAAATATATTTCCTGCTGTATCATAGTGTTGGCTTTTGCAATTAAAGATAGAAATGCAGTATAGTGTATAACAGAGCACAGACTAACACCCAAAATGCTCTAGACTCACCGAGATTACATAGATCAGTCCACATGCAAGGAGTAGGTAGCTGGCGATGTCCTGAAGCAAAATCAGATCGCTCCTATCAACGTTTGGGTATGCCTTTGTCATGACAGCAACACTGCAAAGAAGGAATCAAAGGAAAAATGAATTAACAAGAGGAATAGACTTAGTACATTTCAAAATAAACAAGAAATAATTAATGGAAATTCCCTGTTCCTGTTTCTACCCCAAAAAAATGTTCAGGGTCCCAAAAAAATAAAATCTTGATCATTTGCAGATGAAGATTAGACCTGCTGAATACAATAACGGTCTGTGTTTGTCATGGTTTTCTCTATATGTCATTGCTCTGCTGGTGTGCAGTGTTCATAAAATAAGTAGCCTACTTTTAACGTATATAACTAGTAAGAGCTTTATAGTTTTCCAGAACCATTTAATCTGAAATTTATAAAACCTCACCCTCACCACCCTCAACCCCACCCCCACCCTGACCCTCACCCACACAATATTCCGTGAGCTTCATTTGGTCCAGTACGTCAAGGAACAAAGGAACCATAACTAATCTACCAATTCTAAAGGTAAACTCCAGAGTTCCAGATGTGTATCACTTCTTAGATGACAGTAAGCATATGCATCAACTATTATGCACAACTATATGAATATGACCATATTTCAAAACAGAATTGAATTTTCAAAACATAATAGAGTAGGAGTTGAGACTTGAGAAACATATTCATCCAGAATACTTACAATATATGTAGCATCCCCCTTGCAGGCCAGTATTCCAATATCTGGCCACGTCAAAGAGTAAAAACGTTAGAAACTAAACAGTCAACTAAATTCTAAGGCCAGTAAAATTTCATGAAACCCAGGCCATGAGTTTACATCCAAAGGGCAGCCCAATTAAGACAATGACCTACTGACGGAAGCAAGCAGTTGGGGCATCTGCAATAGCGCTGATATCATCGTTTCTGATCATGATGTGGCAGAGAATAAAAGAGGAGAGAGAGCAAACATGTATGTTCCTGACCCAACAAGCTAAGCAGATTCTACGAGGTGGAAGAGATAGCAAGTTTGTAGTTCTCTCTCTTCCTAGAGACAGCTTTAGATACTACGAAAAAGCACATTCCGCAACCAGCCCTGTTCCCTAGCAATTAATTGTGTGAATCAAACAGCGTATGATTGGAGGATGAAGCACAAGACTGAACCCATGTACAGTACATAGTTCTAGGAAACATCTGAATTTGGACAGTCTACAAACAATACTCCAATGTGTTGAACAGCCTGAACATTGCCTAAAGATGCACGTATGTACTCCCTCCGTTTCAAAATATAAGATGTTTTAGCTTTGTGAAAATAGTGTATCTAGACTTTTTTTTAATGTGTAGGTTCACTCCAAACATAAATGAACATATACACTAAAAGGGGTCTATATACACTCCTTTCACAAAACTAAAACATCTTATATTTTGAATCGGAGGGAGTAAGATGGAGCGAAATGGGTGACAAGACAGGGATACGAAGTGAACCTTGCAGAATTTGATGATGAATCCCCACTCGGTCTCGAGGACGGCCACGAAGAGCGAGATGACCACCGCATAGCACCGGAATATGCCCCCGAATATCTGAAAACCCAGCAAGAATACACCGAATCAGCCCGTGACTTGGTCGAACAGGGCCGGAAGTGGGAAGGGGGGGTTTACTTACATCGCCGCCGTTGCGGCGGAAGGACTGGACGGCGGAGAGGACGTTGACGGCGACGCAGAGCAAGGCGGTGGCGGCGGTGACGACGCTGAAGCAGCCGCACACTATGAGGAGCGGGTCGCCAGGGGCGCGGCGCCGGCGGCCCCACGGAGTTTCCCCGCCGCTCCCGCTGCCGCCAGCGGCCGGCGGCAAGTCGGAGGGCCCCGGCGCGGAGGAAGACGCCTCTTCCTTGGCCATGGCGAATGGGCTAGGGTTAGGTGGTCTTACTTTTCCCGAGGGTTCGGCTTCGAGGCGTCGATGAGGTGGCGCGGGCGCGAGCCGCGAGGCGAGGGCGGAGTGAGTGAGAGGTGTGAGGTGTACGGGCGAGCTTATAAAGCGGGGGAGGAAAAAGCGGGTGGTGGAGCCCGTGGACCGGGCGCACGGGGTCGGAGGACGCACGGGGCGTAGGTGAACCGGGTGCACACGGTCGGAAAAGGAGCGTCGACGTGTGAGTGGGGCCAAGGGTGGGCGCGGGAGGTGGAAGGGAGAGCCAATGGGAGCTCACGTCGTGGGTGTCTAGCTGGCATCAAGAGCATTCCAACCCCATACTGTCAGGTAAGGTAGCGAATATTTTTGATTTGATAGAGAAGACACACGATTGAGGGCTAGCTAGCTCAATTCTAGTTGCTCCATGATTCAGCACTCGAACAAGTGCGTGTCGAAATTCAGACATTCGGTTCTTCTGAATCGACACCTAGCTAGCTAGTGTCATTGCACAAAATGTTGGTCGTCTTAAAATCTGTGCTAGTCTAATTGTAAAAGAACAATACCTCCAACACAACATTTGTATTACTAGAGACTAATTCTAGATCTGACCCTGCGTGACATAAACTTGCATGACTACATTGTTACCCAAGAGAGGAACACACTTGTACTGTGTTTAGATATTTTTTAGAAAAAGGGCGTTCTATTACTTCCTTCGATCCATATTAATTGACTTAGATTTGTCTAAATACGGATATATCTCAAAACATATGTATCAAAGACAAATCCGAGTCAACTAATATGGGTCGAGGGGTACTTAAAATGTTTAAACATTACATTTGATCTCTGTATAACTAAGATGCACACGACCAGCGAAAGTTCGAACATAAGCAAGTAAACAGAAAAAAAAAGGCGAAATACATTTATGGATACAACATGCCGCCTAAAGAGACTGTGGGACGATTCTAAGATCACGTTGCCGTATATGTTGGAAAAAAAATATTCCTCTTGCAGAGGCGATCATGAAGCGTAGCGGTGCATCGGTAAATAACATGCGTAAGAGAAGCATTTTATTAAACCTTGTCATTTCTACATTGCTATGGTGGCCAAATAACTGCAAGCGCTCCCATAAGGATGCTAAACTTGTGCTCAATTTCATGCAGCTAGTTGTCAAATATGTTGGCGATGCTGCAGAGGAGATAGTCCAGAAGTTAATTGAATGACTGGCTATATAGAACGAGCAAATTTGTATTGAAAGAATAAATATTTAGATACATATACTTCCTCCGTCCGGAAATAAGTGTCTTAGATTAGATTTTTTTTTGAAGTAACCATATATTCCATTAAATAAAACGTTTACAGAGATTACACATATGGCCAATCATATGAAATAAAAATGCGTGTCAAGTAACTTTGCACAAAGAACCTCACAAGGAGTAAAACTACAAGTCCATCCTTGGAAAAACTTGTGCCTTGCCGAAACGTTGTCCACCGTCGTCCTCCGCTGCCACCATGGCCGCGTCGGAAAAAGGGGTGAAAAGCCACCATACCAAGATCTGGGAGAACACCTTCGCATACAATGATGTTTTTTGAGCCGATGAATCGGACCGCTGCAAGCAACGAGACCGAGACTTTGTGGCACGTCGGCCGGGGATCTTCCCCGTGATCACCAGATCCCGACGCCATCAACTTCATCCGATGTAGTCGAAGAAGAGGAACGTCGTCGCCTACCGTCCTCCGCGCACCCAACTGCAAGACAACAAACACAACTAGAGCAGCCGACAAGACCGCCACCCGCGAGGGTGCCAACCGCCGACCACCAGACATGAATCTCGTCAGATCCAAAGATCTGTAAGACGACCGGGCCACCTGCCCCCCAACGCCACCAATTAGAGCGACGTCGAGATGGAGGAAGAGCAGAGGCAAATTATTTCGACGCGGCGCCTTCTCCTCCATGGAAACAACGCCTCAAGGAAACACTAAGCCAACCCTAACTACAGGAGCCGAAGCACCAGGGTCCCCACCCGTCGTCGGAGCGGCGGACAGAGGAGGCAGGGACCGGCGGCGGCATTGTTGCTAGGAGCAGATGGGATCACTCCGTTTCTTAGGGAACGAAACGGTTCGTAAGTATTTGATAGCGAAACGGTTCGTCATCTTAGATTAGATTTGTGCGTATCTACACATCTAGATACATGAAAAATCTAGAAAATCCAAGTCACTTGTTTTCGGACGGAGGAAGTACATAGTTAATACAATTATTCAATCGTACGGGGGGGAGCAGTCGAGTGATTTTTATATTTGTGCTAATTGCAGAAACTGGGAGAATAAATTGAATCCACAAGGTAAGGTATAAAGTACGTTTCATACCGGAAGGAAGGGATAACTTGCTGGTAGTGTCACAAGTCACCAAAGTATATTCTTTCATCCTCCTGCGCCTAATTGTCATGGGTGCTGAGATATAAAACCATTTAGGAACAAACTAACACAACTAATAGCTTGATCATTCTCCCAATGCTATTTGCTTAGTTTAGAGAGCGAAAAGATAATGATACAAATTCAACAAGTTTTCACTACACTTGTGCATGTCGGCAAAGCAAGACATAAAGAAAATGGTCACGTATGTAGGTGCAGAAACACACAGTCGACACCGTTGCCATTTAGTTCAATGACATCGTGGCTGCCTGCCAGGGAGTCCGGCCAGCGCCAGTACTGAAAATGACTCCAGCATGGCTTCCGCGATCGAGCACCCTGGTGATCTTCTTCTGCCTGGCCTTCTCCGCCATGGTCTGCTGGTCATGCCCTCAGGCGGCGCTGATTCACCTTCCAGGAGAAAACAGACAGAAACTTGACAAAAAAATAGCAGATGGACGTGAGGGTAAGATCATCTCCACTCGTTCCCCACGAACTCTCCAGGGACCCATTTTTAGCTCTGGACTGCGAAAAAAGCCCAGTTACGCTCACAGAGCCCGAAATTCGCCGGATTGACCTAAAATCCGTCCGGCGACCTCAATCCGAATTCAGCGCCCTGGGGTTAGCCTGGAGGCGCCGAATGGAGAGAAAATAGCGAGAAACAGCCGATCCGCCAAGTGGGGCCAAGATGTCGACGAGAGCCACCGTTCGTCCTCATCGCCTCGGCTTGTTTTATATCTACTTTCTTATGTTTTGTCCACACTTTGAAGTATTTTTACACATTTTCTAAAACTAACCTATTAACAAGATGTTACAGTGCCAGTTGTCTGTTTTCTGCTGTTTTTGGTTTCAGAAAAGCTAGTAAAAAATTATTCTCGAAATTGGACCGGACAAAAGCCAAAGTCAATATTTTACCCGAAGCAACACGGAGTCCGGAGGGAAGATGAAGTGATGCACCAGGGCGGCCACACCTGGTGACGACGCGGCCTGGGAGGCGCGCCACCAGGGGGTGTGGGCCCCCTAGTGCTCCACCGACCTTGCCCCTTCGCCTATAAAATCCTCTCGGGACGAAAACCCTAAGGCCCCGATCAAAATTCTACAAAAGAGTCTATAGCCGCCGACATCTCTATCCCTAGATCGGGAGGGATCTGAAGCTCTTCCCGGCACCCTGCCGGAGGGGAGAGATCACCGTGGAGGCATTCTTCATCATCATGCCTGCCTCCGGTGTGATGCGTGAGTAGTTCATCCCTGGACTACGGGTTCATGTAGTAGCTAGATGGTTGGTTCTCCTCCTTTGTACCACCATGTTTAGATTTTGTGAGCTCCGTTCATGATCAAGATCATCTATTTGTAATCTTACATGTTGTGTTTGTGGGGATCCGATGGATATTGAGATGCTATTTCAGATTGATTATTGATTATATTATGTCTATGTTATTTGTGATCTTGCATGCTTTCCATTGTTAGTAGCTATCTTGTCTAAGTAGATGCTAGCAACTCCAAGAGCGAGTATTTATGCTCGATAGTGGGTTCATGCCTCTAGTAATCTGGAGAAGTGACATGAATCTTTAAGGTACTAGATGTGCTATTGCTACTAGGGAGAAAACATCAATCTTTTATCCTTGGGACAATCGTATTGTTTACTTTACACACTTTGCTTAATGCAATTATCTATTGCTTGCAACTTAATACTGGAGGGGGTTCGGATGATAACCTGAAGGTGGATTATTAGTCATAGATGCAGCTGGATTACGGTCTATGTATAATGTTGTAATGCCCAATCAAATCTCATAGGAGTCAAGATGATTGTATATGCATGTATGCTTTCTCGGTGTCTGTCAATTGCCCGTTGTAATTTTTCACCCAACATGTCATCTATCTTAAGGAGAATCATCTCTAGTGAACTATGGACCCCGGTCCATTCTTTTACCATCAATCTACAATCTGCTATTTACTGTTTACTGTTTACTTTCTTCAAGCAATTACTATCTTTCACACAATATGTTTAATCCTTTGTTTTCAGCAAAACCGGTGAGATTGACAACTGATACATTGCAAATGTATCTATAATTTTTGATGTTCCATGCTTAGTTTTATCCACTTTATTATGTTTTATCCACACTTTGGAGTACTTTTCATATGATTTCTTGGACTAACCTATTAACAAGAGCCACAGTGCCAGCTGTCTGTTTTCTGCTGTTTTTGGTTCCAGGAAAGTCAGAAAATGAATATTCTCGGAATTGGACGGGACAAAAGCCAAAGTGCCTATTTTTCCGGAAGTCATCAGATGCCAGAATACGAGACAGAGAGGGGCCAGAGCCCGGCCACACCACATGGCCGCGCGGCCAGGCTAGGCCTACGCCAGGGGGTGGTGTGGTGGCCCCTGGCACCTCCTCAGCCTCCCCTTCTAACTATAAGATGCCCTCGGGACGTAAACCCTAAGTGCCCGATCAAAAATCCACGAAAGAGTTTGTAGCCGCCATCATCTCCATCCCTAGATCGGGAGGGATCTGAAGCTCTTCCCGGCAACCTGCCGGAGAGGGGAATTCACCCTGGAGGCCTTCTTCATCACCATGCAAGCCTCCGGTGTGATGCGTGAGTAGTTCATCCTTGGACTACGGATCCATGTAGTAGCTAGATGGCTGGTTCTCCTCCTTTGTGCTTTCATGTTTAGATCTTGTGAGCTCCGTTCATGATCAAGATCATCTATTTGTAATTCTGCATGTTGTGTTTGCGGGGATCCGATGGATATTGAGATGCTATTTCAGATTGATTATTGATTCTATCATGTCTTTGTTATTTGTGATCTTGCATGCTTTCCGTTGTTAGTAGCTATCTTGGCCAAGTAGATGCTAGCAACTCCAAGAGTTAGTATTTATGCTCGATAGTGGGTTCTTGCCTTTGGTAATCTGGGGAAGTGACAGAAATCTCTAAGGTACCAGACGTGATGTTGCTACTAGGGAGAAAACAACAATCCTTTGTTCATAGAACAATTATATTGTTTACTTTACACGTAGTTCGTAAAGCAATAATCTGTTGCTTGCAACTTAATACTGGAGGGGGTTCGGATGATAACTTGAAGGTGGATTATTAGTCATAGATGCAGTTGGATGGCGGTCTATGTATAATGTTGTAATGCCCAATCAAGTTCCAAAGGAGTCAAGATGATTAGTATATGCATGTATTGCTTTCTCGATGTTTGTCAATTGCCCCGCTGTAATTTGTTCACCCAGCATGTTATCTTAAGGAGAGCCACCTCTAGTGAACTGTGGATCCCGGTCCTTGTCTTCTACATACAATCTATAAAGTGTTTACTGCTTTGTGTTTACTTTCTGCAAACTTTTACTTCTTTCCATTCGATACGTTTAATCTTTTGCTTTCCGCAAAACACGGTGAGATTGACAACCTCATCGCAAGTTGGGGACAAAGTTCTGTGGTTGTGTTGTGCAGGTCTCCACGTTGCTACTAGCACCGGTAGTGCGCCCTGCCAAGGCTCAGTTAGCAACACCTTTGGGGTGTTTCCTTGCTCCTACTGGTTTGATTAAACCTTGGTTTCATAACTGAGGGAAACTTGCTGTTGTGCTCATCATACCTTCCTCTTGGGGTTCCCAACGAGCTCTACATCAACCACGCACCAGCACTTTTCTGAGCGCCGTGCATTGAGCCATCAAGCATTTTTCTGGCGCCGTTGCCGGGGAGTCAAGGACATCTTCACAAGGGGAGTCCCTCATAACCAATCTCTTTACTTTGTTATTTTTGTTTTGCTTGGTTTCTTTTTGCTTTGTTTGCTTGTTTTGTTATCAAAAACACACAAAAAATAGTTTTACTAGTTTTCTTTGTTATTTCAAAAACACACAAAAGTTAGTTCCTTTCTTAAGTTGCCACTATGTCTAGCCTTGCTCCGGTCACTATGTCACCCGGGAAAATGATTTCTACTGATTATCTTGTTATTAAATGTGTAGGAAAAGGACAAATTACACTTGGAAGGTCCCTATTAAAACTCCTTGGAGCAATAATAGATGTGGGAAAGGGGACCATGCACCTTTCTTATCCACCAAACAACTATATTTTCCCCAAGGTTAAGAACAAAAGTTTGGTCTTAATGCTTCTTCATTTGAGAACACTTGATTCTTTCTTGCTTCTTATGCCTAACTTAAAGGCGATAAATAAAAATACTTATTGGGAGATAACCCAAAAGTTTTAGATGAGTCTTGAAAGTTGTTACTTCAGTAATAACCGTTCCTTATCCTTTTTATTTGCTTTTTGTGCCAAGAGTAACCTCTAATGAGAGAGAAGTAATGATTGGGAAAGTTGCTGTCCCGAAACAGATTTCTGTGCTTCACCGTAAAAATTCGTGTAAAATCTCTGAATGTCTTTTTGAGGCGTGAATTTTTGTGCTTCTGACCCAGGTTGTTATCTAACTTCCGTTAGTTCAACACTTTTTGATTTGAGCAACAGAAGGTCTTCGAAAAAAATCGTCTTTACCTGCTGGTTTGTTTTGATAGATTTCTGCCATTTTCTGCATTTGCTTCTTGTTGGTTCCTTTTTGAGTTCTTTTGGGAAATTGAGATTTTTGAGGGAAGTACTATAGTAGCTAGTGTTCTAATGGAACTTTATTTCGTGTTATAACTGAACTTAAGACTTATTTATCTTGAGTGCACTAATGTTGCTAATAAAGATTGTGTGAAGTTCTGTATGAAGGAAGAATTTCAGGTGTATGGAAGGAATGAGTAATGAGACGAAGGATAGACTAAAGCTCAAGCTTGTGGATGCCACACGTGTCACCCCAAGAAATCTCCAAGAAGTACAAGCGTCAAAGCTTGAGGATGCCCAAGACATTCCCCTTCTTCATCAATAAAAATCCCAGGTTTCTTCCAAACGCTTCATTTGTATTGTTTCATGCACAGTTGTGTTGTTCTTGGAGCGTCTTCTTCTTCGTTTTTGTTTTGGTTTTTCATTTTCTTTGGTTTGCTTAGTTTGCTGAATAAATTGGTTGGACCCCCTCTTTCATACATTGGTTTGCAAATAGTTTGGTTTGGTTTGGAAAAAAGTAGGAAAGTTCATACTTATGTGGTAAAAAGAGCTTGTTTTTGTCTGTGGCTTATGCTCTGTCATGTCATGCTTGATATTGTTTTGGCTTTATGCTTAGTATTCTTTGCTGTAGCATGACTTGTTATAAAGAATTGAGATTGCTTAATGTGCCTTGGATGAATCATGTGTTGTTTTAGCATATTAAAGCATTGTATAGTGGTATTCTCCTTTGATGCTTTATTTGGGTTGACTTGGCGCATGCTCACACCATGTTATGACTATCTCAAGTCACCATAAGCCTTTATGATCCTTTAGTTTTCAACTTGTAGTATCACTTTATGCTTTGATCAATGATGTTTTGTCGCTCTGCATGATTATGGCCATTATTGCTCTCTTAGTTTGTCGCTCCTAGTCTTTTGCTAGCCTCCACAACCAAGTATGAGTTCCACTCATGCATCCAACTCCCTAAACCAAGTTATTCCAAAGAGTCCACCATACCTACCTATTAGCTTATGCTATTCCAAGTATATTCATGCTTTTGTTTACCTTCCAAATTAAACTTGTTATGAGAAAACTAGTGATTAAAGCTCTCACGAACTTGATGGCACACTTTACTTTTTTGCACCTAATAAACTTGAACCATTGGGTCCTTCTTTGTTGCGCATATGCTTGTGCTTTATAAGTTGAAATTAGCAGAACCATGTTTCATGGGGAACGCTTTCAACATTGCACGTGTACTTTGTACCCCATTGATATCATGTTCTTTTGCTTACGAATCCCGGCGGCGTGAAATAAAAGTGGAACTTGTAAGATCATGGAGTTTGTATGTGTGTTAGAGAAACGCATGGGCCGCTAGCCTAAGCCATGCCTAATCATGGTGGAAACTTGCAGCATCACCATAATGAGCACTCTATGAAGCATCCTCAATAAAAATCTATGCAAATAGCAAATAAAAAGATCGTTGAGATGCTCATTATCTGCTTGCCTTGTCATTTTGATTATGGGAATGCTCCCGTATCATGTGCAAGGGGTACCCCGTTGGTGGTTCTTTATGATACACATGTACTTACAATGACAAGAGCTTACTTGTGACTGAAGTTGAGTAGCATGAGGATTGGTCTTCGCAGTAAGGGGAATGAGATTTTGGTTTATAACTTGTCAAGCATATCCTCTTAGTTGTGTCACTTTAACCTTAATCACCTTAAAGATGCTTATGATAGGGGCAATGATAGCTGAAAGCTATAAGTACCATAATTTTTGGAAGCTCTTTATGAGACTTGAATCCCTACTTCCTTCTATGGAGGCCTTTCTTCCACCATTATATTGAGTCTCCACCTTCTACCTTTATGCACCTACTTTGAGAGCATAGTGGCCATTCTTAGTTCTATGTGCATTGTCCCAAGACTAGTTGATTGATGCATAACTTGTTATTGCTTGTTTTCAACTATTGTATCTAGTCACTCTTATGAACTTTGAAGGTGTCCTATGCATTTATATTTGCTACTCTATTGAGGGACGAGCTGAATACTATTATGCTATGTTTTCTTTATGTGAAACAAACAAACGTCTTGCAAAGCATTGTTATTCATGAATCTTTTGTTTGTGCCTTTTCATGTTGCATCATAGTTTCTTTGTCTTATTGCTAGAACTTTGTCTTTCAAGTTATGATTGAAGTACTATGATCCCAGCTTTGAATGTTTTACAAATACTTTGATCAAGTCTTTGATGGTGCATGTCACCTCAAAAATTATTCTTTCTTTTTATCACTTACCTACTCAAGGATGAGCAGGAGTTAAGCTTGGGGATGTTGATACATTGCAAATGTATCTATAATTTTTGATGTTCCATGCTTAGTTTTATCCACTTTCTTATGTTTTGTCCACACTTTGGAGTACTTTTCATATGATTTCTTGGACTAACCTATTAACAACAGCCACAGTGCCAGCTGCCTGTTTTCTGCTATTTTTTGTTCCAGGAAAGTCGGAAAATGAATATTCTCGGAATTGGACGGGACAAAAGCCAAAGTGCCTATTTTTCCGGAAGTCATCAGATGGCAGAATACGAGACGGAGAGGGGCCAGAGGCCGGCCACACCACCTGGCCGCGCGGCCAGCCTGGGCCCGTGCCAGGGGGTGGTGTGGTGGCCCCTGGCACCCCCTCGGCCTCCCCTTCCGACTATAAGATACCCTCGGGACATAAACCTTAAGTCCCCAATCAAAAATCCATGAAAGAGTCTATAGCCGCCGTCATCTCCATCCCTAGATCGAGAGGGATCTAAAGCTCTTCCCGGCACCCTGCCGGAGAGGGGAATTCACCCTAGAGGCCTTTTTCATCACCATGCAAGCCTCCGGTGTGATGCGTGAGTAGTTCATCCTTGGACTATGGATCCATGTAGTAGCTAGATGGCTGGTTCTCCTCCTTTGTGCTTTCATGTTTAGATCTTGTGAGCTCCGTTCATGATCAAGATCATCTATTTGTAATTCTGCATGTTGTGTTTGCGGGGATCCGATGGATATTGAGATGCTATTTCAGATTGATTATTGATTCTATCATGTCTTTGTTATTTGTGATCTTGCATGCTTTCCGTTGTTAGTAGCTATCTTGGCCAAGTAGATGCTAGCAACTCCAAGAGTTAGTATTTATGCTCGATAGTGGGTTCATGCCTTTGGTAATCTGGGGAAGTGACAGAAATCTCTAAGGTACCAGATGTGTTGTTGCTACTAGGGAGAAAACAACAATCCTTTATTCATAGAACAATCGTATTGTTTACTTTACACGTAGTTCGTAAAGCAATAATCTGTTGCTTGCAACTTAATACTTGAGGGGGTTCGGATGATAACCTGAAGGTGGATTATTAGTCATAGATGCAGTTGGATGGCGGTCTATGTATAATGTTGTAATGCCCAATCAAGTTCCAAAGGAGTCAAGATGATTAGTATATGCATGTATTGCTTTCTCGATGTTTGTCAATTGCCCCGCTGTAATTTGTTCACCCAGCATGTTATCTTAAGGAGAGCCACCTCTAGTGAACTATGGATCCCGGTCCTTGTCTTTTACATACAATCTATAAACTATTTACTGCTTTGTGTTTACTTTCTGCAAACTTTTACTTCTTTCCATTCGATATGTTTAATCCTTTGCTTTCCGCAAAACACGATGAGATTGACAACCTCATCGCAAGTTGGGGACAAAGTTCTGTGGTTGTGTTGTGCAGGTCTCCACATTGCTACTAGCACCGGTAGTGCGCCCTGCCAAGGCTCAGCTAGCAACACCTTTGGGGTGTTTCCTTGCTCCTATTGGTTCGATTGAACCTTGGTTTCATAACTGAGGGAAACTTGCTGTTGTGCTAATAATACCTTCCTCTTGGGGTTCCCAACGAGCTCTACATCAACCACACACCAGCACTTTTCTAGGCGCCGTGCATTGAGCCATCAACAACCTCACTGTAAGTTGGGAGCAAAGTTTTGTGGTTGTGTTGTGCAAAATTCCAAGTTGGAAACAACACCTTGGAGGTGTTTCCTTGCTCCTACTGGTTCGATAACCTTGGTTTCATAACTGAGGGAAAACTTGCTGCTGTGCTCGTCATACCTTCCTCTTGGGGTTCCCCAACGAGCTTGATATATTTTGAGCCATCAAGCCTATTTTATGGCGTCGTTGCCGGGGAGTCAAGGACATCTTCACAAGGGGAGTCCCTCATAACCAATCTCTTTACTTTTTTTGTTTTGCTTAGTTTATTTTTGCTTTGTTTGCTTGTTTCTTTTATCAAAAACACAAAAAAATAGTTGCTCTAGTTTGCTCTTCTTTATCAAAAAAACGCAAATTTTTTTAGCTCTTGCTATAGTTGCTACGTCTTTATTTTCTCACCATGTTGATCCCTAAATTCACCATGAAGGACCTTTCAATAGGTAGTGGCTCCATAATTGGTAAAGATAACATTGAAGAATTCTTTAATCATGTTAGCAAACATGAGGATATTGAGGATAGATCCCTAGCAGAACTTGCTCCAAACTATGAAATTGATGCAACTTCTTTAGTTCACATGTTGGAAGCTAGGTTTGTTAACCTTAACCCCATAATGCAAGTAATGTTTCTTAAACTTAAAGATATTAAGGACACTAAAAAGAGAGATTTTATTCTAGAAACTTTGTCTAAAGAATTCTATGATGTTGTTAAGGAAGCTAGAAAAGTCTTTGATCATTTTAATATGCTAGTCTCATGTGTAGATGTTATTGGTACACGATAAAAGATGGAAAAAACCAAACCTAAAGATGGGGAGGAAATTAAGACACCAATACCTTTTAAACTTGTAGGAATACATGAAGCCTTAGAAAAGAATTTTGATTGGATTGTTCCTGAAAACCTATTTGATGAAAATTATGAACCCAAGAGCACTGAGAGAGGATCCTCTAGAACTTATTTGGATGAGATACCTTGCCTTGTTGAAGATATTTCTAGTATTGATCTTAATGCTTCTTCATTTGAGAATACTTGATTCTTGCTTCTTATGCCTAGCTCAAAGGCGTTAAAGAAAAGCACTTATTGGGAGATAACCAAATTTCTTTAGGAACCTTTTGTTGAGTCTTGGAAGTTATTACCACTGTAATCACCGCTCCTTATCCTTTTTTGTGGTTTTTGTGCCAAGAATAACCTCTAATAAGAGAGAAATAATGCTTGGGAAAGTTGTTGTCCCGAAACAGATTTTTGTGCTCCACTGTAAAAATTTGTGAAAAATCTCTGTACGTCGGAATGAGCTGTAATTTTTTGTTCTGTCCCAGGTTGCTATATAACTTTCATTAGTTCAACACTTTTCGGTTGAGCAACAAAAGATCTTCGAAAGAATCGGGTTTTACCTGCTGGTCTGTTTTGACAGATTTCTGCCATTATTTGCATTTGCCCCTTAAATCTCTTTCTCTTTGAGTTCTTGCCAAAATTCTTGAACTTTTAAAAGAAAGTGCTACAGTAGCTTGTGTTTTAATGGAAGTTTTACTTGTGTTGAAACTGAACCTAAAGACTTATTATCTTGAGTACACTAATGTTTCTAATGAAGATTGTGTGAAGTTTTGTATGAAGGAAATTTTAAAGTGTAGAGAAGAACAATGTGATAAGATGAAGTATGGACAAAATCTCAAGCTTGGGGATGCCACCCGTGTCACCCCAAGAAATATTCAAGAAGTACATGCGTCAAAGCTTGGGGATGCCCAAGGCATCCCCTTCTTCATCAATAAAAATCTCAGGTTTCTTCCAAACACTTCATTTTTATTGTTTCATGCATAATTGTGTTGTTCTTAGAGCGTCTTCGTTTTTGTTTTTAGTTTTCATTTGCTTAGTTTGCTTGAATAAATTGGTTGGACCCCCGCATTCATACATAGTTTCAAATAAGTTGATTTAGATTGGAAAAGAGTAGGAAAGTTCATGCTTATAAGTGGTATTAAAGGAGCTTGTTTTTGACTGTGGCCTAGGCTTTATCATGTCATGCTTGATATTGTTTTGACTTTATGCTTAGTGATTATTGTTGTAGCATGACTTGTTCCAAACAACTGAGATTGCTTAATATGTCTTGAAAGAATCATGCGTTGTTTTAGCATTCTAAAGCATAGTATTGTGGTATTCTCCTTTGATGCTTTATTTGGGTTGACTTGGCGCATGCTCACACCATGTTAAGACTATACCAAGTCACCATAGCCTCTATGATCATTTATTTTTCGACTTGTAATATCACTTTATGCTTTAATTAATAATGTTCTGTCACTTTGCATGATTATGGCCATTATTGCTCTCTTAGTTGGTCGCTCCCAGTCCCAGTCTTTTGCTAGCCTCCACATGTACCAAGTATGAGTTCCACTCATGCATCCAACTCCAAATAAAACCAAGTTATTCCAAAGAGTCCACCATACCTACCTATTAGCATTTGCTATTCCAAGTATATTCATGTTTTTATCTACCTTCCGAATTAAACTAGTTATGTGAAAATTAGTGATTAAAGCTCTCACAAACTTGATGGCACACTTTATTTTTCTTGCACTTAATAAACTTGAACCATTGTGCCCATATATGCGTATATGCTTGCGCTTTATAAGTTGTGAATTAGCAGAACCATGTTACCATGGAGAACGCTTTCAACATTGCACATTATTTAGTTGATATCATGATTCTTTTGCTTATGGATCCCGGTGGTGTGAAATAAAAGGGGAGCTTGTAAGCTCATGGAGTTTGTATGTGTGTTATATAAACGCCTGGGTGGCTAGCCTAAGCCATGCCTAATCATGGTGGAAACTTGCAGCATAACCATAATGAGCAATCTGTGAAGCATCCTCAATAAAAACCTATGCAAATAGCAAATAAAAAGATTGCTGAGATGCTCATTGTCTGTTGCCTTGTCATTTTGATATGGGATAGCTCCTGTATCATGGGGCAAGGGGTACCCCGTTGGCGGTTCTCTATGATACATATGTACTTACAATGACAAGAACTTACTCGTGACTAAAGTTGAGTAGCATGAGGTCCGGTACTCGTAAGTAAGGGGCATGAGGTTTTCAACTTATAACTTGTCAAGCATATCCTCGTATTTGTTCACTTTAACCTTAATCACCTAAAGATGCTTATGATAGGGGCAATGCGAGATGAAAGCTAATAAGTACCATAATTTTTGGAAGCTCTTTATGAAACTTGAATCCCTTCTTCCTTCTATGAAGGGCCTTTCTTTTACTTTTATGTTGAGTCTCCATCTTCTATCTTTATGCACCTATTAAGAGATCATAGTGGTCATTCTTAGTTTAATGTGCATTGTCCCAAAGCTTGTTAATTGATTCATAACTTTGATATTGCTTGTTCTTAAACTATTTGTATCTAGTCACCCTTATGAACTTTGAAGGTGTCCTATGCATTTATGTTTTGCTATATCATGAGGGACAAGCTGAATACCATTCTTATTATGCTTTCTATATGTGAAACAAACAAACGTCTTTCAAATCATTGTTATTCATGAATCTTTTGTATGTACCTTTTCATGTTACAACATAGTTGCTATGTCTTATTGTTAGAACTATATCTTTCATGCTATGTTAAAGTACTATGATCCCAGCTATCAATTTTACAAATACCTTGATCAAATGGTGCATGTCACATCAAAAATTATTTCATTTTGTCACTTACCTACTCGAGACGAGCAGGAGTTAAGCTTGGGGATGTTGATACGTTGCAAATGTATCTATAATTTTTTATGTTCCATGCGTGTTTTATATCTACTTTCTTATGTTTTGTCCACACTTTGGAGTATTTTTACACATTTTATAAAACTAACCTATTAACAAGATGTCACAGTGCCAGTTGTCTGTTTTATGCTATTTTTGGTTTCAGAAAAGCTAGTAAAAAAATATTCTCGGAATTGGACCGGACAAAAGCCAAAGTCAATATTTTACCCGAGCAACACGGAGTCTGGAGGGAAGACGAAGTGATGCACCAGGGCGGCCACACCTGGTGACGACGCGGCCTGGGGGGCGCGCCACCAGGGGGTGTGGGCCCCCTAGTGCTCCACCGACCTTGCCCCTTCGCCTATAAAATCCTCTCGGGACGAAAACCCTAAGGCCCCGATCAAAATTCCACGAAAGAGTTTGTAGCCGATCCCTAGATCGGGAGAGATCTGAAGCTCTTCCCGGCACCCTATCGGAGGGGAGATATCACCCTAGAGGCCTTCTTCATCACCATGCCTGCCTCCGGTGTGATGCGTGAGTAGTTCATCCCTAGACTACGGGTCCATGTAGTAGCTAGATGGTTGGTTCTCCTCCTTTGTGCCACCATGTTTAGATCTTGTGAGCTCCATTCATGATCAAGATCATCTATTTGTAATCTTACATGTTGTGTTTGTGGGGATCCGATGGATATTGAGATGCTATTTTAGATTGATTATTGATTCTATCATGTCTATGTTATTTGTGATCTTGCATGCTTTCCGTTGTTAGTAGCTATCTTGGCCAAGTAGATGCAAGAAACTCCAACAGGGAGTATTTATGCTCGATAGTGTGTTCATGCCTCTAGTAATCTGGGGAAGTGACAGGAATCTTTAAGGTACTAGATGTGTTGTTGCTACTAGGGAGAAAACAACAATCCTTTGTCCATGGGACAATCATATTGTTTACTTTACACACTTTGCTTAATGCAATTATCTGTTGCTTGCAACTTAATACTGGAGGGGGTTCAGATGATAACCTGAAGGTGGATTATTAGTCATAGATGTAGTTGGATTGCTAGCAGGATTAGGATCCGTCCACTACAATTGGATCTGAACCTGGGTAAGCTTTTATGCTCGCCATCTCAAAGAACTGTATGTCTCACACCCCACCTTTTCTCACGCCTCGAGGACCCCCTCATGCTATACTTGTCTTCAAACCGACAAAAGTTGGCACCCACCGTGTGGCAGGTGACCTTCGGATCCGCGCGTATCGGAATCAGCGAAACAATCACCGTCGATCGCATCCTCTATGCCAGCGAGATCCCTCTCGTTCTTCTCGAAGAGACCTGGATTCCGGCTAGGGAGACCGTGACTAGCTACACAATCATATCGATCAGCGAGATCGATATCTACCTCGGTTTCACTAAACCTTCCTAAGCCACCCAAGCAGTGATGATAGAGGTGGAAGAAACTTCCGGATCTACTTTGTCCGCTGAGGCGGCATATTTTCGGATCTCATAAAATCCTAATGCCACCCAACCCGCACCTGAAAAGGGATCGTGGAGAAGATCAGATCTGAAGAAGGGCTCTCTCAAGGGACCGAATATCAGGAAGATCGAAGCTACAATAGCTCCAGATCCGGCTCTGCCGATGCTGGAGCAGGAAAATTGCTTCTGAGGCACACAGTGAGGTGGATGATGTTGCGCGGCAACACTAATATGGACGCTGTTCTCGAGACCATCAAAAGTTTTGAGGAAGAAAAAGAAGAAGGCCTCGCCCATCTCAGAGCGCATGGATCTCACTTTGTCGGCTACGTCGTCTCTAGATCCAGCTCTTCCGATGGTGGAGACGACAATGAATCGGTTTTGGACGCCATCGGAACAAACACCGACACACCAGTTTCCCTAGGGGAATCCATGACGTCGACAGAACTCTAGGCGTCCAAAGAAGAATTTGGAGAAGAACTCAACTCCAGGGTTGTGCATGAAGGAAAAGGGTCTGATCCAAGTCCCTACAATAGTATGGATGAAAGATATGATGAAAACTTTCCCGACTCGCATGATGATATGGATATCGGAAAAAATCCCAACGTCCAAATGTCCGAAAGTATTGATAGAAGCTTATCTCTAGGAAACAGACCAAAAGTCATCTTTGCTACTAGTACCTAGAGGGCCAACAAGGCAAAGAAGAAGAAAAACAAAACTCTAACGAAGGATCTTCCAACGGAGGAGAAAGTTGATGAAGAACTCTAGATGGCAGATTCATATGGTGCTCTGATCCCCCAGGAGCTGAAATAATCTCTAGTGGATGGACATGTGGTCACTCCCATGCCCGTGAACTCTACGGAGCAGCATTAACAACTCCAATCCCAACTGCCTCAGAACTTACACCGTAGGAGCTGGAGGACAGAAACTCCTGGACGAAGCGGCGCACCTCGTCAAGGAAAACAAGCGTATCAATAGCAGAAATGCAGAGCAGTTCAATTCCCTGCGGCACCAGAAGACCCGGAACGGCCCTGAGCTGGCAAATAAAAATCCGGATGTTCTCAAGTCCCTTTTCGAGGGAAACAAAACAGACATAATCATGGGACAACCGCGGCTTTACAGCAAGGGAAACTAGGTGTATAACACGTCGGTGGAAAACACTGTCGTGGCTCGAGAGATCCTAGCAAATAATCCAACTCCAAAGAAGGTCCGGTAGTGCGTAACACCGCTGAACAAGGGCCTAGAACATCAGAAAGTCGCCACGTCCCTCCGCGGGAAGCTGGTCTCGAAATCCGATCAATGACGCACTAACACGGAATGGCAGCATGAATCAAGGCCAGGGCAGGAATCGGATCGACGTCATTACTCTGACCCACGGGATGATACCTACTCAAGAACCGGATCTTCAGGACAGTGATGCAGAAGCACGCACGATTGGAGTAACATTGCCCCAGCCGCAGTGCGAGGCGCTGTCACGGAACTAGTTCCACAGCAAACTCCCCAGCGGCAATCTAACAAACATAGGGAAGAAGATGAAGCATGACGCCAGGAGAAGGATCGGTAGCGGATGCCACCTCCTAGACACACAAGCCATCCGGATGAACCTCGCCACAATCACGATAGGGCCGGACAAAGAAACGACAAAAATCACGCTGGCCAAGGTCGGTAGAGTGGCCGACATCATGAAGATCTGCCCTGAGGCTGGCGATTAGCCGAAAACAACCCACATGCACGAGAGCTAGGGGACCCCGTGGTGGAGGAGGTGGTAGAAGAAGCAGATATCTGACTCCATGGTCCCATAGCCAAAGCGAACATCCGAGAAGGCGCTCTCTATCACCAAGTGACGCCAGGAACCGGATCAACTCAAACATAGAGGCGCGACGCTACGAGTCAAATGATATATACGTGGTCCCAAAGTACTTCGGACCAAGGGTCTGCCAAACCAACTTTTCGAAGGGGTTCACTATTTCAAGACACATTCAACCCTACGATGGTGTAGCTCGGCCAGATACTTGGCTCCTGGATTTTTTCCAGGCTTGCTACATCGCCAAAGGAGGAAACAACTTGGTCGCGGTCCGATATCTCCCACTCATGATATGAAAGACGGCCCGATCATGGCTCAATGAACTCCCGGAAAACACAATTCATAACTGGTATGACATGCAAAGTGCGTTCTTTCGGAATTTCGAAGGTACTTACCAGAGGCCCTGCACAGTCGGAGCCTTGCAGCGTCGCATTCGGAAAACCAGAGAAACTTGCCGGGAGTACCTCAGACGATGGATCGACATGAAAAACTCCCGCAAGGGAGTCATTGACCAGACCACGATCGAAGCTTCCATCGCATTGCTCCCAATCGGATTACTACGTTACCAGCTGAAGTGTGACAAGGTTACCAACTTGGGGGAGATGATAGAAATGGCAAGCAAATATGGTGATTCCAATGATGATTCAGAAGGTTTGCTGAACGGCCTGGCTGTGCCTCAATCACAAAAAAAGCTGAAACATCAGCAGACCTAGAAGCACAAGAACACCTTGGAAGATAAACCCAACCCGAAAAATGCAACTATCAACGCAATTTTTGGGTCTAGAGGACGGGGAGCGTGCGGAGGTGTCCGTGGACAAGGATGCGGAGCTTCCCGGGTCCAAGATAGAGGAAACCAACAACCTAGCAAAGCCTACTCTTGGGCCGACATTGCTAATAACCCATGTGTCCATCACCCGGATGGGAACGGGGGTTGTTCCCACACAAATACTGAGTGTCATTTCAATGATGACACCAAGAAAGACGAAGCTGTTGGCTACAGGACCAAGCGACAAAAAGGAAAGAAAATTCCGACAATGATAACGAGTCCAAGGAAGATGCCGAAATGGAAGAGGCGGACACTACTAATCCCAAGTCATGTGGTAAGCAAGCTTACCCAACCAAGAAAGACACTTACGTATGCTTCCTCAGATCCCAACCCACCAAGGTCAAGAAAGCAGTAATGCGTGAGCTCAACAAAACTGTTCCGGCTATCCCCCAATATCTGGATTGGTCAAAACTAAAAATCACCTTTGACCGAAGCGATCATCCTCCTAAACCTCACAGGCGAGGAAAGTACGCTCTGGTTGCCAATCCACTTATTGATGGCTATGAGTTCTCAAAGAATCTCATGGATGATGGCAGTGGCATCAACATCCTCTATGTCAAAACACTGCATCGCATTAGGATATCAGAAACCCAACTGAATCACAGTAGCATGGTTTTCCATGGAATCATCCCTGGAAGACAAGTGAACTCTCTAGGAGAAATTACTCTGGACGTCACTTTCGGAACACCAGAACTATCATACTAAACCACTATCTTTCGAAGTGGTGTCGTTCAAGAGCGCATACAACGCTATATTTGGGCGCCCAGCCTATTGGCAATTCATGGCTCGCCCTTGCTACATCTACAACATGATGAAACTTCCGTGACACAAAGGTGTTATCACAGTCTGGGGAAACCCGAAAAAAGGACGAGAGTGCAAGGACGGAGCTGCCTCTTTTGCTGAAGCCGTGCTACACACCGAGGAGTATCAGGAGATCAAGAAGAACACTAATCTATATGAGATGCCCGCTATGAAGAAGGAGGTGCTGAAGCTGACTCCATAATTCAAGGCATCGGAAGAGACAAAGACAACACCACTAAAGGATGATGACCCCCCCAAGGTGACACAGATAGGCGTAGGCTTAGATCCCGCATAGGAAAGCACGCTCGTCGAGTTCCTCAAAGCTAATAAAGATATCTTCACATGGCAACCTTATGAAATGACCATAGTACATAGGGAACTCGCCGAGCACTCTATCAATGTTTATCCTGACGCTAGACCCGTGAAATAGTACTTATGATGTTTAGGCGATGAAAAGTGCAAAGCTATAGCTAAGGAATTAGCCCGGTTAGAACTAGCTAGATTTATTGAAGAGGTCATCCACACTGAGTGGTCAGACAATCCTGTAATGGTCCCTAAAAAGGACACCACTGATTTAAGAATGTGTGTCGGTTATACCGCCTTGAATAAGGCTTGTCCCAAAGATCCATTCGCTCTGCATAGAATCGACCAAGTTATCGATTCAAGAGCAGTCTCAGAACTCCTATGTTTTCTCCACGCATATTTTGGTTATCATCAAATACGCATGAAGGAGTCAGACAAACTAAAGACTTCGTTCATCACTCCCTTCGGAACCTTCTGCTACGTAACGATGCCCTTCGGGCTAAAAACCGCACAATCTACATATCAGTGCACTATGCAGCGTTACCTCCACGATAAAATTATACGCAATGTACATGCATATGTGGATGGCATAGCCATGATGTCCAAAAAGAAGGAAACCTTAATTTACAACTTGGAGGAAACGCCCATGAATCTACGACAATACAACATCATGATTAACCCAAAAACATGTTTCTTTGAAATACCAGCCGGAAAATTATTAAGTTTTATCGTGTCTCAAAGAGGCATAGAGGTGAACCATGCAAAAATAAAGGCTATACTCAACATAACCAGGCTGACTCGCCTGAAGGACATACAACGGCCCACTGGTTGCATCGTAGCAGTTAGTCGGTTCATCAACCGGCTCGGAGAGAGAGAGTCGCACCATTATACAAGCTCCTGAAGAAGACTAACAAATTTGTCTAAACCGATGAAGCTGAGGCTGCACTCCATGACCTAAAAGTAGTACTTTCATCCGCTCATATTCTTGCAGCCCCAGAATCTCAGGAATCTATGCTGCTTTACATAGCTGTGACAAATAGAGTCGTCAGTGTTGTCACGATGGTGGAGCGAGAGGAAGAAAAGCAGGAGCACTTGGTGCAGCGTCCGACTTACTATCTTAGCGAGGTTATGACATAATCAAACCAAAGGTATCCTCATTACCAAAAACTAGCCTATGGTGTGTTCTTTGCAGCCAGAAAGCTACAACATTACTTCCAAGAGCACAAGATTATCGTGGTGAGCACAGCTCCCATGAGAGACATAATCAACAACAGTGATGCCACATGATGCATTGCTAAGTGGGGAATTGAGCTAGCAGCTTTTGACATTGAGTATAAACCACGAACAACAATCAAATCCTAGATCCTTACCGACTTCATAGTTGATTGGATAGAGACGGCAGAAAACACTAACACCCCAGAGTCGGAATACTGGACCTTACATTTTGATGGGTCGAAAGCACTTGGGGGGCTGGCGTGGTGCTCAAGTCACGCCAAGGAGATAAATTGTTCTATGTACTACAGATTCACTTCATGACAACCAACAATATTGCCGAATATGAAGCGATGTTACATGGCATTCGAGTCACTAAAGACATCGACATTCGTCGACTCATGTGCTACGAAGACTCGGATTTAGTTGCCCAGCAAGTATCCGACCACTTTAGAGCAAACAAGCACATGGCAACTTATCACGCTGTCGTGGATGAACTATCAAAATCGTTCGAATGGTTTGAAGTTCAACACATTCCCTGAACAAAAAATGAGGAAGTAGATGCACTATCAAGAATAGGCTTTGCATGGAAAACGGTCCCGGATGGCGCTTTTTTGGAGCACCTCAAAGTTCCCTCTATCACGGGAGTTGATGAGGAGTACCCGACCAAATCCGACTCACCACTTAAAGAAGTTCTGGCTATTAGTTCCAATTGGATAAAACCCTACCTTGATTTTGGTAGATGGAAAATTATCCGAAGACGAAGTTATGAGCTGATAGATCATCCGACGAGCAAAATCCTACACAATAATCAGTGGTGAGCTCTACAAGTGGAGTGTATCTGGAGTTTTTCAGCGCCGTGTTTCTCTAGAAGGAGTGGAAATCCTAAGAGAAATCTATGAAGGTGAATGCGAACATCACGTTGCAGCCAAATCTTTAGTGGTAAAAGCTTTTCGACACGGATTTTTCTGGCTAATGGCTAAGGAAGATGCCAAGAGGCTGGTCTAGACGTGAAAAGGTTGCCAAAAATATGCCAAGCAAGCCTATGTTCTGGCTGATTTGCTATGAACAATTCTGATTACATGGCCTTTTACGGTCTGGTGGCTTGATATGGTAGGACCATTTAAACGGGCTCCAAGTGGATTTTCCCACCATTAGTGATGGTGGATAAATTTACAAAATGGATTGAGACTAAACCCGTCACAAGTTGTGATGGAGCTACAGCCAAAAGGTTCATCGAGGATGTTATAATCCGATTCGGCTATCCACACAGTATCTTTGCAGACAACGGGAGCAAATTTTCAATGGGAGAACTTGTTGAGTATTGCGAAGATCAAGGGATCCGACTTGATATTGCATTAGTCGCACATCCACAAGCAAATGGACAAGTTGAAAGAGCAAATGGTTTAATCCTACAAGGACTCTGACCTAGGCTCGAAGCACTACTTCATCATGCTACGGGAGCTTGGGAGGATGAATTGCCGACTGTTATTTGGAGCCTACGAACCACTCCTAACAGGTCAACTGGATATACACCTTTCTTCTTGGTCTACGGTGCAGAAGCAATACTTCCAAGTGATCTTATCCACATATCTCCCCGAGTCGTTGCGTACGTCGAAAAAGATGCCGAAGTTTCGCAAAAATATGACCTCGATGTACTCGAGGAAGTTCGTGTCATTGCTGAACAGAGATCTACAGCCTATCAGCATAAGCTACGCAAGTATCATAGTCACAGAGTCAAAAATTGTTCCTTCAGAAAGGGCAATCTGGTTCTCCAACTAATGCAACAGAGAAAGCACAAACTTTTCCCAATTTGAGAGGGTCCTTTATGATTAGTAGAGTACTGCACAATGGGTCATACTATCTAACAGACATGAGATCAGACAAACAAAAACCTGCTACTAGGAAGAGAAAGAGAGTTGGAGGCAGTACAAATCTGGATGAATTAGACCGTCCATAGAATATTGCTCAGCTATGTCCCTTTTATTCTTGAAATTTCTTTCTTTATAATAATATCAATGTACATGTTCAAAGTGAAATAAATTATTGGTTCCCTCAATGTTTTTCTGAGATGTTTTAAGTACCATCTTATTTACGAATGATCATATCATAGTCGTAAATCTTAGAATACTTGAAAATACTTTATGCTCATGTTTGTTATGGTTAGATTTTCGATTCTCTAATAAATGCTACCTTCGGGTGTAAGTTTTATTTTTTGTTTGTACTTTGTTTTTATCTGATTGCTTAGACGCGTGCATTTCCGAGTAGTGTATTGTTGGGAGTGGAGGCCGACTATGTTTCTGAGTTTAAAATGGTTTAGCAATTGAGCTCTGTTTCTATGAAGTGTTTCCATGCTGAAAGCATAGTTTTAAAAACCGGACCGGTTTAGTGGTTTAACAAGAAAAACCTGAACCAATGGACTCACCAGTTTTTTAAGAGGCACTGGTCCAAACAACAAAAACCGAAAAAATATGTTTATTAGATGAATCGAACTCGTGAACCTTATGCTAGGCATAAATAGCAACACGTAAAGTTCAATACCACTTGGACACACCATGTTTTGTGATTACATAATTAAATATACATTATATATACCTTTTACGGTCATTTTGTTCTTAAATTTGCTTAAATTTTGATGAAAAATGATAGTTTTTTGTCGCCATCGAACCGAATGAACCAGTGGTTCGACCAGCAAACTAGTGAACCAGTCGTCTCACCGGTTCACTAACCGGTTCAGTTTTTAAAACTATGGCTGAAAGTTTGCCAACTCATGAAAGCGACGAGGCAGAAAGCCAGATAAACGATAATTATGAACAAAAAAATGCTTAAGTAATTTTCGAGCAACGCAAAAATAATCAAGTGCTAGAGTAAAAGCATAAGTTATTATTACAAAACAACACCATAGTGTAAACATTACATCACTTGCTTCAGAACAATGCAGAAGTTTTCGTGGTCCTATGTTGCAGATGAAGGTGACGGAGGATTCAATAGCTCGCTCGCGATAGCATACAAGTCACCCTGATTTTTCTCCAAGACATGAACGTCAGACTCAATCTGTTCATCGTTGTCGGAAGTTTCAACTTCATCAGCTGGGAGGCTTGGTGGCACAACGACGGACTGAAAAAATGGCTTCTCATAGCTGGTCATCTCGGCCACGTGACAGGTGTATCCGGCACAAGACTCCCATATAGCTCTTGATTGTTGCCATCTTCATCAACAGTCGAGATACCCTTTATGACCTGCCAGATTTCCATGCTACCATGGTGACTCATCACCATGGTAAGGGAATTCTGGGTAGCCGTCTGGGCGTATGACATCTTCCAGTCCTCAACCACCTTCGGAAATTCTTTCGCCCTATCCCGCAGTTCAAAGGCAGTTAGCCTGTGCAGGTCGGATTGATCAACAGTTTCACCAACCTCTTCAAGAGTTCGACGGAAATCATGGATCAGATCTCCGACTGCAACGAGTCGTTCTAGTTTGGACCCGGATGAGGATAAATCCAGAATGTTGAGGAGAGCTATGAAAATACAATATTGGTAAAATTGACAAAATACAGTCCGAAAACATCGAAGCGGGAAAATAGACGGCTTTGGCAACAAAACTTACCAAAGATGGTTTCATCTATCTTGGTACTTTCCTCCCTCAAACTCCGGAATTCTTCCTGAAGCGCTTGAGTGGTATCAGCCTGCCTATCCATATCCGCCTTCAGATCAGAGATTTATTTGTCCTAACGGGTAATGGTTTGGTCACAATCTTTAGTGGCCATGTTGCTGGATTTAAGGATGTTACTAACACTACGTTCGTGGTCAGCCTTCAATTTTTGGAGCTCCTCTCGTAATCCGGCATTCTCTACCTCCAAGACCTTGAAATTCTTGGCCTCCTCCACGAGTTTGCAGGACTAGCTCAGCAAACCTGGATCAACAAAAAAGGCAAAGTTGAATAAATATTCGGCGCAACACTCCAACTTTAGATAGAGAGCCGGAAATGTTTACCTCCTGACTCATCTTTCTCTGCTTTCAATTGAGCATTTTTAAGTTGGAGATCTTTGTCTCTCTGCTTATTGCATATGTTCCTTAACAATTCCTGGTTGTAAACATTAACTTTCTGTAAGTCATAATAGTAACCAAAGTCATAAGTCTACTAAGACTCGGGTTGTTATTTTAACTAAGTTAAATTTCCAGCACAAGCCTTGGGGGCTACACTACTTTGTTTTTTGGCATCCTATAAAAGCATAAACTCGGATTCTATTTACACCCAACTTTATACTTGGGGGCTAGAGGACAGGATACAAATACAATAAAAGAGTCGAAAACAACTTACAATATGCTCACTATGTAGCTTGTTAAGGCTGGCATTGACTTCAGCAGAAACCTTCTCAGTCAAGGTTAAGGGTTGTACTAGTGGAGGCGGAACTTCACCAGCCCTTAGTCTTTTGCCCCGAGCACGGATCTGCCCTAGCAAATCTTCAAGTTTCACATCTTCGGCTTCTTGGGCCTTCCTCGGCAGAAATATTCCGAGATTCCAAGCAAGTCAATGCAAGCTTCCGAAGTTCTTCTGCACTTTTCTTGGTGAGGCCAAAATTGGTGGCACCAAGAATCTTCAGGAGACTGTCGGCAAAAGTTTCAGCAGAAGGATCATAACCCTTAGAGGATTCACCCTTATCAACCCCTAAGTCACCAATGGTGACGTCGGTTTGCAAACCAAAGTTCACTGGCTCTTCAAGATGAGCCTCAGCATCCCAGCGCACGGAGATGGAACATCCTCCGGCACTGATGATGGGTTAGGGTTAGGATTCGGGGGAGCGGTAGCAGGAGAAACCAAAGTCAACTTCTATTGGCGCAGGGTCTTCCCGGCTTCCCTTTGCTCGTTCCCAATGGTGTATCTCTGAGCCATAAAGAGGATAAGAACGTTATGACTCAGAAATATAATAGTAACACAAGTAATGGTAAGGTGGAACTTACTTTTTTATGACTGGTAGCATTTGCGGGCTAGCCGAAATGACCGGAGTCTTACACTTCTGAGTAAGCACCTCCATCAATTCTTCTAGTTTCCCTTCCTCATAAAGAGGAATCAGATCTTTAGGTGGATAACCCTCGAGGGGAGCTAGCTCCGACTCGGGGAGGTCATGATAAGGGGTAACCTCAAGGGTGGCCCGATCTTCACGGATCTCGTAGTCAAATCGATGGGAAAGTGAGGGGAAAGGGAGAAGGTAGCGGAAGCGGACACACACCTCGCGAAGAACATGATGAACACACACAGAACTCACACGATACAAGGCCAATTGCTCCCGTCGGTGGCCACCGGTCCAATAGAATCCTCGCAAGGAAAGATCGGTCAACGTGCTCCCTTCGATCCCAAGCAGAGAGAGAAGAACACCTTGGAGAGGGTCTTGACAACTACGATCACGCACTCGCAAACGTAGGCCTTGTACAATGAAGGAGGCACGATGCAAAATCCAACGAGGTGGTGACGATAGTCGGTCCCCTTTGGTAAGGGGATGAGGCAAAACTAGAGATTCCACAAAGGGAGGTGTCTTTTGTCTATCATCTATGCCTAAGGGGTACAATGATGGGTGGGGGCTCTATTTTGTAGGCCAGCCACTAGAATAGGGGTAATTTGGGCATAAAACTAGGGTTTGGTGCGGATTAAGGGGTACATGGGCCTAGGGCCTAGCTAGCGGCGTGTAGGCCCATTTGCTCAGGCCGGAGACTCCGGTGTGGGGGTTCAAAGACTTCGGTGTGGGCTGGAGACTCCGGTCTGTCTCCGGTTTATCTTCGGAGTGGGGTCAGACTGTCCCTGGCCTTGGTCCGTGGGTTGGTCCGGAGGTCGGCCGGAGATTCCGAGGTGTCGGTCTGGAGACTTTGGTGTGGGAGACCAGAGACTCTGGTGCTTCTGCAGTAGCTTCTTCCGTCTCCTCTTCCAAGCCTCCGTCTTGTCGGGGTTGGTGCTCCGGGCTTCCTCCCTTGCCTTCGTACTTGTCGGTATGAATCTATCATAAATATGTGATGGAGTATGAAGTAGTATACCATTCAATGGGGTAGGAAGTGGGCTCACATAGAGGAACGAATTCACCTTTGGAGTCCATGACGACTTGGCATAAGTTGGAGACCTTGATGTGGTAACGACCGTAGGTCGGGTTACATCATCTCCCCCCTTCAAAAAGAGTCGTCCTCGACTCTACATGCTCAACACAAAGTAGAAGCGGTCGAGAGACTTTCTTGATCCTGGGGTTCACCATATAGTTGTCCTCGAGAAGATTGACTTGACAACACTTCAATGTTCCTTCGCCTTCCATGAAGCCTACAAAGATCACCACAAAAGCGAAGCAACACTCAAAGCATAGCTAATTCATGAAGATTATTGCATGAGTCCTCAAGTAGAAGGAAGTCACCTTATGGTGTAGAGATATCTCGGTGAAGGGAATCCATAGGTAACTCTCTACGGTTCGTCTTGTCAACTTATGGTCCATAGAGGTTGACGCGTATGCAATTGTACCTTCACATAACAAAAACCAAGCAAAATATTTTCATGTGTGATAGAAGATCATGTCATTTGTGGCATGTCCATTCTTGTTCACAACACGATTAACACAATACATGTATAGAAAATGGAATGCATATGCAAGGTCAATGTGCATGGAAATTGTTTGAACATTATCCAAATGTGGGAACTCAAATAGTCCATAGAACATCTTAGTGTGGCTCTCAAAGCAATTGACTAAGATATTGATCAACATCTTTGATGCAAGAGTATGAGAATTCGGCAAAAATACATGGGGAGGCATATCCAAAACAACATCATTATCAAGTGTGCAAACCAACCATCAAAAAGAGAAATTATTCGACATGTTGGATGCCACACACAAATCATCAAAACAAAGATTATGGGCATATGAGTATCACAAGCGGAAGCAAAATCAACATGTTTGCAAACAAACCATATGAAAGAGCAAGTGGTCCTTATGTTTGTTGCAACAACTATACGAGAACTTGGAAGCTCTCGTGACAATACATGCTCAAAATGGCATTATGGTTGCACACAAAACATCGGAAAGAGAAATTGTTCAACATTTTTGTTGCAACACACAAAGCATCAATATCTAGTAGCAATGAAACATGATTGTCACAAGGTGAAAGAATACCATCAACATGCTTGCAAGCTAACCATAGGAAAGAGCAATTTTTCAACATGAAAGATGCAAAGCTGCAAAAGATATCAGAGCTGGGTTCGAATTTGAACTCACTTGGGGGATGCTCTCTAGATCTCTTTTTTTCAACTCGTGCTCAACCTAGGTTGACATTATTGTGCGGGTACCTACACACATCAAACACAAAAGGAAGAACATATGTGCATGGTAGAGAAACACATCATCCATCATGATGTATCTCTTCTTGTGCACATCACCATTAATGTCAATCACGTGTAAAATAGATGCATGGTGAGTATGCAAGTGGGGAACATGCTTATCATGGCAATCATCAAAATCTCCAAAATTTGAGAAAGCTATGGGGGACATCTCAATAGAAACCATGTGAGAATTATTGTTGCAAGCAAAACAAGTGAAAGAGTAATCATCCATATTATTGCTAGCAACGGGAGAAATTGTAAAACAACCATGACAAAGCATTGTCCGAGGGGTATCATTTTCATCATCATTGCAAGCCAAACATTTGAAAGAGCAATTTTTCCACAAATTGCAAGTAATGATATCATCAATGTAATGTTTGGAGCATGGCATGTCTATGGCAACATCATCACAATCAAATAATTTCACATGCTCAACATTATGCAAAGGCAAAGTATCACATGGTAATATCAATGAATCATATGTGATATCACAAATATCATCTATATCATGCCAATCATCACAAGTCATCATGTCTACTAGTGGGATCATGGCATCATCAACAACCTTGTTCTTACCTTGTTCATACCTCTCATATGAAGTGGGTGTTGTGGTAGTATCGACCTCCATGTGGGCGACTCCTTCGTCTTCTTGATGTAGCCATGGCGTAGCATCATCCTCATGCACCATGTATTGAAGGGAATATGCCCGAGAGGCAATAATAAAGTGGTTATTATCTTATTCCTCATTTATGATAATTTTTTATTTTGCATGCTATAATTGTATTAATTGGAAACATTAATACATGTGTGTTTAATGAACAAATAAAGGATTCCTAGTTATGCCTCTCTTATAAACTAGCTCGTTGATTAACAAGATGATCAAGGTGTTGGGTTCGCAGCATAGAAAACAAAAAAATTCCTACGATGGGAACTATCGCCAAGATCTATCTATTAGATACAAGCAACAGGTGGATATACATCCATAGAGAACTTACCCTCGAAGACAACAAATCTTTGTTAACAAGTTGGAACTCGTGGATGATGTAGTCGTACACTTGCCGATCTCAAGATCGTGATGAAGTCTAGCAGGTCCGGCTCCAGCACGTCCATCAGATCCAGCTCCAGCAAGTCTAGCACCACCAAGTCTAGCACCACAAAGCAGCGGTGCATCCGTGATCGCACACACGTCCGGTACCCCGAAAACCTCCATCCCTCGCTCCAGCAAAGCAGCGGAAGCAGCAACTCCTTTCTAGATAAAGCCACCGGGAACATGTATCTCGCTAATCCGAGACCATGGGGAATAACTAGAGGGGGAGAGAGATCGTTCACGAGGAGGTGTTGTTTGTGAGGAGGAGAGGGGGGCCTTTTATAGGGGAGAGGAGGGCACCCAAGGGCCATGGCATGGCAGCCATGGTGGTGCCCCCACCTCTTCCACATTCATGTGGGTGGAGCTCCCACTCCCATAAAAAGCCTCCACTCAAAATTCCACTCACACATGCATTAAATTTCCACCATATTTAATGCAAGCTCTCATTAAATAAAACTATTTTATTTATTTTATTCAGAATTTTGTCAATTACATTAATTAACAAACATTCACATAAAACCCCTGCAACATTTCAATATCACATGCAGAACCAGTTTCTGCAATTTCACCCGAAACAATTCCGGTTTCCATCAAAATGATTCTAGCAATTTCTTAAATCTTTATCTGAAACATATTTGCTCCAAATGGTGTCGGTATCCCTTAAGTGTGTCACCCTACGGTTCGTGAATAATGCAGACATGATCGAGACCCCTCTCCGATCAATAATCAGCAGCGGGACCTGGAGATCCGTACTGACTCCCACATATTCAACGATGACTCTTGTGATCGTGTGAACCTTTAACGTCGTAACTAAATCCCTTTGTCTCGCGATATATTACATGTCCGAGATTCGATCGTCGGTATCCAAATACCTAGTTTGATCTTGTTACCGACATGCACTCTTTTCTTGTTCCCGTGATATAACATTCTAGTGATCACATCACTTGCTTGCAAGCTATTTCAATGTGATATCACCGAGAGGGCCCAGAGTATATCTATCCGTCATCGGGATGGACAAATCCCACTCTTGATCCATGAGCCTGAACATAACACCTTCGTAGCACTGAACCCACCTTTATAGTCACCCTGTTACGGTGTGACGTTTGATGTTATCAAGATACTCTTCCAGTGTTAGCAATTAATATGATCTCATGGTCTAAGGACTAAGATTACTTCGTGTGATGTTATAACAATATAAACATAATGACTCTGATCGTAATGCTATACTTCGGATGAATGTTCATCACATCATTCCACCAATGCTGTGACCTCGTTATTAACAACATCCATTGTCCATGATCAGGAAACCTTGATCATCTTGTTAATCAACGAGCTAGTCTATAAGAGAGGCATGACTAGGAACCTTTTATTTGTTTATTAAACACACATGTATTGACGTTTCCTACCAATACAATTATAGCATACAAAATAAACATTTATCATAAACAAGGAATAAGATAATAACCACTTTATTATTGCCTCTCGGGCATATTCCCTTCAGTCTCCCACTTGCACTAGAGTCAATAATCTAGTTTGAAAAACTTTGCATATTGAACACCTATGGCTTTCTGGTGTTGCATATACGCGATTGCTAGTGGTAAACATAATCTCCAGATCTGACCGTTTAAGGTCCGTGTGTATTTGCATGTCTTTGCGTCTCTACGCATCACTCATTCTCAAATGAGATGACATTGTATAAATTTGGTCCTTTGGTGAGACCTTCGGTTTGTTCAGGTTTAAAATATGTTGATATTATTGTCATACAATATATCTTCATAGTATTAGCCCACTTTGAACCACACCTAGTTTGATAACAAACTACTTAACACAAATTCCCTCCTTTGCTGCTACTATAGCAGTCATATACTTAGCCTTTTGTTGTAGTATCCGTCACAATGTCTCAACTTTGGAACTCATCCAAATCCATCATGGAACATCCTTTCCATTACATTGTGCCACCCATAGTCTAAATTGAGATAAATTTAATTTGTATCTTGTGACAAAACTAGTATCAATGTAACACTTTACAATGAACTACCTTTAACTATTTGTCACTTATACATGATATATTCTTAGTTCTTCCAAAGATCATAAGAATACCTTTACTATCGTCCAATGATGATCTTATGAATCATTCTGGTATGTGCTCATAACATTTAGAGCATAGGACATATCTGGATATATACATATCACGGTATAATCGATCAAAATATTCATGTGATTTTACTCACCAAGTGTTCAAACACTTGAATCTTGATACAATCCTTTCCATGCAGCAAGAACCTTTCTTGTTGTTTCCATATTGAACCCTTTCAATATCTCATATATGTATGTCTGGCATAACCATATTAGCGCCTCAATCTATCCATATAGACATTGATGCCAAATATTCTGGTTTTGCCCAAGTCTTTCATCGAAATCCTATTTTAATGAAATTCTTAACTTATAGCAATACAAGATACATCATTTCCAATCAACACCATGTCCTCTACATAATGTATTAGAAATATGTCTCAGTGCTCCCACTTAATTTCTTGCAAATGCAAGCATCTTCATCATCTCCGATGAAATTAAACTCTTTTAACATTTTCATCATGGTGAAGATTCCAACTCCGCTATGCTCACTTCAACTATTGAAGTTTGCATGCCCTTTTAGCACCCTTTGAATTAACAAAACCCTTCGGACCGTGTCATGTACACGTCCTAGGTAGCCATTCTATTAGAAGAACCTTGTTTTGTTTATTCAACTACCGTATACCAAATTATATGTACTGGTTGCTACATTAATCCGTCAAGACTAAATATCGCTATGAAAGATCAAATCTTTTCATAGTCAACTCCTTGAACATTGCCGTAAACTTCTTTCTGACATGTCGACTATTTCATAGATGTTAAACATCCATGTCTATTTCTTTATAGATCCAAACACAACCGATAGACTTCATGCCTTTCCGGAGGATCTTCCAAGTTCAGAAACTTGATTTCTCGTGTATGGATACTATCACGGATTCTATGACTTCTAGTCATTTTATGGAGTCAGGGCCCATCATCGCTTCTTTGCATGCAGTCGGTTCATCATTGTCAAAACAATAACGACTTCTATTTCAAATCTTACTATTTGATTCTTACCGACCCACATGGTTCAATAGGAACTCTAATCTCCAAGATCACACCCTTTGTAATCACGGGAGCCATGAGCATTGTGGCCGCCACCAGGACACTTTCCGGCGCTGCGCTACTTAGCACATATAGCTAAGGTTTAACAAACTTATCAAAGTTCTACTATCCTCCCACTTAACTTTTCACGAAAAATTCCTTCTCAAGAAACTTGACATTCCAAGCGACAAACTCTTTTGTCCTTGGTGTTATGGAGGAATTCCCAACAAAATATTTGGGATAACCTACAAGACGTGCTTATCCGACTTTGGTTGTAAACATTTTACTTATGCATAGCATACCAAAATTTAAGAAAAGACAATTCGGGTTTTATCCCAAACCATAACTCATATGGTGTCATTTCAACGGATCACGATGGTGCTCTTTTTAGTGTAAAAGCGGTAGTCTCTAAAGCTTTAATCCTTAAAACATAATGGCAATTTTATAAATGACACCTTTGATCTTACCATGTCAAACAAGGTTTGATTTGATTTCTCGAACATACCATAATCCTGTGGTTTATCAGGAAATGCAAATTTATGGAACAATTCCTGAAATCTTAGGTGTTTTGCTAAACCTGTAACTCAAATATCTTCCTTTATGATCAAATCATAAACTCTTTTATTTTCTTGTTACAATGATTTTTCACTTCATCTTGAAAGTCTTTGAACAATTTTCAAATGTTTCATACTTCTTCCTTATTAAGTAAATATATAGATATATTCACTCAAATTTCTGGAGAAAGCATATGAAGCCAAGAGATCCATCGCATATGGCTACACATAATGGACTATATACATCAACATGCATAATATCCAATAAATTAGTCATCCGTTCCTCTTTGGCCTATGGACGGAGTTTCAATTATCTTGAGGAAAGTTTCACAAGCGTCAATTGATCAAAATCAAAAGACTCCAAAAATCCATCAACATGGAGTTTCTTCATGTTTACTTTCCAATATAATTCAAACAACGATGTCACTTAATAAGTGATCTTCCAATCATTTGTCTTACAACATTTTAGCAATAATGTTTATGGATGTGATTTCTCCAACTAGATTTGTAAAAGTTCATCCATCCTTTATGGAATATGGTAATTATTTGAACAACCATCGTTCTCGTAACACCGGAACAAAATAACAATTATTAAGACAAATCTTGAAGGATAGGTTTGATGACAACGAAAAACACAATAACACTTTATTTGTTTTCGATGAACATCATCACTTATTCTCTTGCTAGTTACTTAGGCCTTTGTAGTTCATGAATTGTGTTGTTCTATATGACACTTCACACCAACCAATTAGGTATCAAATACCTCACAACCACATTGTTTAACAAGCAAGGAATACAGCCATAACATGTATATCTTCTATATACCTAAGTTGGACATCCCCAACCTTTTCTTTTCTGCCAAATATTTTATAGATTCTCTTTCAACAATTCCTTTTCTTTTAAAAGAATCTATCAACATCAGTAGTGGTGTCATTTACATGACACATAGTACAAAGCGTATATAGTCAAATACTAATACCTTTGGACTTGCACTTTGAAGTGGATCACCATCATCAAATGTTTGGTTCTTTCAAAAATCTGTTCTTTAGTAATCTATTAGTGTAGTAAACATTTTACTTACATCTTCTATTCATCCTTATCATGACAACTTTCATGATCAAGCTACTATAGCCTATAAGGAAGAATCGTGAGTATAATGTTAGTTCCCAACACCTTTTTGGGAGATCCGGATGCCTAGCATCTCCATCCTTCACAAATTCTCATACAATATGAGAATATGTATTTTGCTAAATTATACTCTATCATAATGCAACCAAAACCATTGTTTCAGATATCACAATATCTTTCACACATGATGGTTCCTGAAACATTTCTTTCAGCTCCTAGATAACCTTGATATTAAAACAACTTTTGAATATCAATAATCATGGAGGCAAACATGATACTTTAGATACTAACATTAGAATTCTTACTCTTGATTTAATACTACTTATTAAACTTCATGGAGTAAATAGAGTTTGCTGAAAGTTTACCAAAGGACTTATAAGCTTTAAGTTGACATTCAAAACAATACGATACCAGTTCGTAAAGTAAATATCCAGAATTCTATAGTTCTATTATCTCAATTAAAACTAAGCATAAGGTAGTGAACAGATGCCAATGACTACAACAAATTATGCAAATTCACTTCGATTTAGTTTATGACAAATTGAGTTCGACTAATCCAAATTAGAAATGAACTCCCACTCAAAAACGACATCCCTCGTGCCTTTTTGGTGATTACATGAACCAAATCCACTACACCAAGTCCGATCATCACGTGAGTCGGTGTAGCTTCAAAGGCGAGCATCAATATGGTCATCACATCAACTATATGACTCATGCTTAACCTTTCGGTCCGTGTTCCGAGGCCATGTCTGTACATGCTAGGCTCGCCAATTAAGAACCTTAGTATTCGCGTGTGTAAAACTGTCTTACACCCGTTGCATGAAAGCGTAGAGTTGAGAACACCCGATCATCACGTGATGTCTCGAAACACGATCCATAGAACAGTGCATACTTAAGGAAGAACACATTTTATCTTGATATTTAAATGAGGGATCATCTTACAATGCTACTAAAAACGCCAAACTAGCAATATAAGATGCAAACATCTAATGTGTAAAGTGAGATGATATGGTCCATGCATTTGATCACCATCATATGCATCGTGGTATGATCTCTATCATTCCTTTGTGTGTAAGGCCAAGATCTATGGAACTTACACGTTAAGTGAGTTGTAAGAGTATCTATCATACATCTACTTACAACAATACCATATCAAGACACGAGCCCAGCAACGATCTAAACTAGACGCCTCTAATTTATCAATTGCAAGTTTTACGTGGCTTAGAGATTTCGGAGATAGAACCGGTCTTACCTACGAACATGAACCACAACGAGGATAACCAAGTTATTAGCAACTCGTTGTAAATCAGATATTGACTATAGTAAGAGAGACAGACACCCGCTAGCCACTTATGCAAAACTAGTTGCATGTCAGTCATGGAACCGGTCTCATGTACGATGACATGTAAGGTTGGTCCGGGCCGCTTCATCCCACTATGCCACCAATATCCAAAGTACATAGACGATGCAATAGCATGATCATCATCGCCCACATATAAACATATGTGTACTACCCGTGCAAAGCACCTACGCATAGATCAGGCTCTGATACCACTGTTGGGTTCACAGCATAGAAAACAAAAAAATTCCTACGATGGGAACTATCGCCAAGATCTATCTATTAGATACAAGCAACAGGTGGATATACATCCATAGAGAACTTACCCTCGAATATAACAAAGCTTTGTTAACGATTTGGAACTCGTGGATGATGTAGTCGTACACTTGCCGATCTCAAGATCGTGATGAAGTCTAGCAGGTCCGGCTCCAGCACGTCCATCAGATCCAGCTCCAGCAAGTCCAGCACCACCAAGTCCAGCACCACAAAGCAGCGGTGCATCCGTGATCGCACACACGTCCGGTACCCCGAAAACCTCCGTCCCTCGCTCCAGCAAAGCAGCGGAAGCAGCAACTCCTTTCTAGATAAAGCCACCGGGAACATGTATCTCGCTAATCCGAGACCATGGGGAATAACTAGAGGGGGAGAGAGATCGTTCACGAGGAGGTGTTGTTTGTGAGGAGGAGAGGGGGGCCTTTTATAGGGGAGAGGAGGGCACCCAAGGGCCATGGCATGGCAGCCATGGTGGTGCCCCCACCTCTTCCACATTCATGTGGGTGGAGCTCCCACTCCCATAAAAAGCCTCCACTCAAAATTCCACTCACACATGCATTAAATTTCCACCAAATTTAATGCAAGCTCTCATTAAATAAAACTATTTTATTTATTTTATTCAGAATTTTGTCAATTACATTAATTAACAAACATTCACATAAAACCCCTGCAACATTTCAATATCACATGCAGAACCAGTTTCTGCAATTTCACCCGAAACAATTCCGGTTTCCATCGAGCGCTTTCTTAAATCTTTATATGAAACATATTTGCTCCAAATGGTGTCGGTATCCCTTAAGTGTGTCAACCTACGGTTCGTGAATAATGCAGACATGATCGAGACCCCTCTCCGATCAATAATCAGCAGCGGGACCTGGAGATCCGTACTGACTCCCACATATTCAACGATGACTCTTGTGATCGTGTGAACCTTTAACATCGTAACTAAATCCCTTTGTCTCGCGATATATTACATGTCCAAGATTCGATCATCAGTATCCAAATACCTAGTTTGATCTCGTTACCGACATGCACTCTTTTCTCGTTCCCGTGATATAACATTCTAGTGATCACATCACTTGCTTGCAAGCTATTTCAATGTGATATCACCGAGAGGGCCCAGAGTATATCTATCCGTCATCGGGATGGACAAATACCACTCTTGATCCATGAGCCTCAACATAACACCTTCGTAGCACTGAACCCACCTTTATAGTCACCCTGTTACGGTGTGACGTTTGATGTTATCAAGATACTCTTCCAGTGTTAGCAATTAACATGATCTCATGGTATAAGGACTAAGATTACTTCGTATGATATTATAGCAATATAAACATAATGACTCTGATCATAATGCTATACTTCGGATGAATGTTCATCACATCATTCCACCAATGTTATGACCTCGTTATTAACAACATCCAATGTCCATGATCAGGAAACCTTGATCATCTTGTTAATCAACGAGCTAGTCTATAAGAGAGGAATGACTAGGAACCTTTTATTTGTTTATTAAACACACATGTATTGATGTTTCCTATCAATACAATTATAGCATGCAAAATAAACATTTATCATAAACAAGGAATAAGATAATAACCACTTTATTATTGCCTCTCGGGCATATTCCCTTCACAAGGTTTCCTGTTCATGGACATTGGATGTTGTTAATAACGAGGTCATAACATTGGTTGAATGGTGTGATGAACATTCATCCGAAGTATAGCATTGTGAACAAAGTCATTATGTTTATATTGCTATAACATCATACGAAGTAATCCTAGTCCTTAGACCATGCGATCATGTCAATCACTAACACTATAAGAGTATATTGATAACATCAAATGTCACACCGTGACAGGGTGACTATAAATGTGGGTTCAGTGCTACGAAGGTGTTATGTAGAGGCTCATGGATCAAGAATGGGATTTGTCCATCCCGATGACGGATAGATATACTCTAGGCCCTCTCGGTGATATCACATTGACATAGCTTGCAAGCAAGTGACGTGATCACTATAATGTTATATCACGGGAACAAGAAACGAGTGCATGTCGGTAACAAGATCAAACTAGGTATTGAGATACTGATGATCGAATCTCGGACATGTAATATATCGCGAGACAAAGGGATTTAGTTACGACATTAAAGGTTCACATGATCACTAGAGTCATCGTTGAATGTGTGGGAGTCAGTACGGATCTCCAGGTCCTGATGCTGATTATTGATCGGAGAGGGGTCTCGATCATGTCTGCATTATTCGTAAACCATAGGGTGACACACTTAAGGGATACCGACACCATTTGGAGCAAATATGTTTCAAATAAAGATTTAAGAAAGCGCGGGAATCATTTCGATGGAAACTGGAATTGTTTCGGGTGAAATTGCAGAAACTGGTTCTGCATGTGATATTGAAATGTTGAAGGGGGTTTTATATGAATGTTTGTTAATTAAAGTAATTTACAAAATTATGAATAAAATAAATAAAAGGATTTTTATTTAATGAGAGCTTGCATTAAATTTGGTGGAAATTTAATGGAGGTGAGTGAACTTTTGAGTGGAGGCACATTTATGTTAGTGGGAGCTCCACCCACATGAATGATGGAAGAGGTGGGGACACCACCTTGGCCGCCGACCATGGGAGGGGCTGCCCCTCTCCCCTATAAAAGGCCCTCCACTCCTCTCATCTCACACCTCCTTGTGAAGGATCTCTCTCCCCCTCTAGAAATTATTCCCCATGGTCTCGAATTAGCGAGATACATGTTCCCGGTGGCTTTATCTGGAAAGGAGTTGCTGCTTCCGCTGCATCGCTGGAGCGAGGACGCGGAGGTTGTCGGGGTACCGGACGTGTGTGCGATTACGGATGCACCGCTACTTTGCGGTGCTGGACTTGCTGACCACGAAATCAGTTTTGTTAACAATGCTTTGTCGCTCTTCAAGGGTATGTTCTCTATGGATGTATATCCACCCGTTGATTGTATCTAGGTAGATAGATCTTGGTGCTTAGATGTTCACATCGTAGGAAATTTTTCTTTTTCTATGCTGCAAACCCAACATGTATATCTTCTCGATAGGAGGCATCATCATCTCCAAGCTTGGCGCTTCTTGATCCATGGAACCTAACACATCATGAGAAAACACACTAGAGGTAGAGGGTAAGTTGTTAGAAATCAAAATGGCCTCACATGACCTATCAACTACCACTCTTAACTCACTTGGTGTATCACTCATGCCCTCCAAGTGGAAGCACTCAATCTCACGTATGGTGGAGTCATTCATCTCACTGTTTCTCTCACTCAAGTGGGCTAAGTGGCTCTCATGCTCACATGGGATTGGTACCACATCATCACTCAAGCATATAGGGATAGGTTCGGTGTGCTCAACTCCATGCTCCTCCTTTGGTGAAGGAAAAATCCTAAGCTCACCATTCTCAACTCTATCGCCTTCAAGGTTGGATGACATAAGATGGTCATCGCTCGCCTCCATGGTTGAAGGGAAAATCCCATGCTCGACCGTCATATCGCCATCTTGTATTAGTAGTGGAAGTAGGCTCATGTTGTTGTCAAGAGCGGTGCTCGGATCGACTTCATCACATATGTGGTCTTGGCTTCCTCCATCTTGAAGCGTAGACTCTTGACTTGGAGCTTTCTCATCCTCTTCCATGGCCACCTTTCCTTGTATAGATATCCTCTTGACGTACTCGTCCAACTTGGAGAAGTAGAGGTCTTGGTCTTCCTCATCCATGAAGTTGCATGCGTCATCTAGGACGTCAAGTTTAGGCGTTGAAACTTGATGGCGTGGAAGAAGGCTTGCTCTTGGTGCCATTTTGGTGGTGGCACTAGTAGTGGAAGGTGACTTTTGATGGTGTCGACAAAGGTCGTTGGTGTGCCTTGCCAAAGGTTGATGTAGGTGGTGCACTTGGTCATCCACATGATGCTCGCGACGATGATCCTTGTCCTTGGCACTCTTCTTGTGCTTCTCATGCAATCTTGAGGTAGACTTGTTAATTTTGGTGAGGATGCTCAGGTTCTTGGCGAAGTTTTCATCCATGTCCTTCTTGAAGTTGTTGAGGGTGCTTTGGAACTTGTCCGTTCGATGGTGGACCTTGGCGCTCTCAAGGTGGAGGCTCCGACTTGAGGAGCTTGTCGTTGTCGTTCTTGAAGTCGTCCATGCTTGGGGAGTTATTGTTGTTGTAGAACTCCATATCACCCAAGCATGTGGAGCCATTGTCGGTGTAGTGCTCCATCATGTCATCCATGCTTGTGGAGCCATATGCACAGTGGCTCATCGTGGATTCTTCATAGAAATCATCCTCGGCTTCGGAGTCCCTAGACATGATTCACAATACCAAGTGGTGTATATGGAAGTGGTAGGGGGTTAGGGATGCAACGTCAAACCTTTCTTTACCTTGGAAGATAGTATCGTGCCAGTGACCACACTTGAGAGCAATCAAAACCAAGTAAAGTGAAGTTCATGCAGAACACTAAAACCAACTAACCAGTAAAAACACACACACACAAAGCTTATGGTGGATGGATATGGAAGGTGGCATGTCATGAACCAATCTGAAATCAAGATGTTGTAATGGCAAGTAAAGAACCACGATGATCATAAAGCAAAACAAGTCAATCCACGAGATATACAAATTATATACAAGGAAACACACACGATGGAATAAATGGGACTTGTGCGACAGAGAAAGTAAGCTAAGAACCAAATGATTACCTAGCAAAGACTATAAGCTCGTGTCACACAAGTGGAAGGAGAGACGCTAGTTCGATTGCAATAAATTTGTGGGCTATAAGATATGCACAATAAGTACCACATATTTGATGTTCATTGAGCTTGCGCTTCCTATTCTATGAGGCACTTGTTTCTTTCTTTTTATTTTTCTTTTTCTATTTTTTTCTCCTTTTCTTTTATTTTTCACTTGCCTCTTCCTTGTGCCAACAACTATATAAGATAACTATATGAGATAGCGCGCTCACAACTTTTGCTCAAAATTCTACAAGTATCAAATGTGCATAGCCCAAACAATCATAGGAGGAACTAGTCTCAATAGGTGTTTGTTGATCGCAAAGATAGTGTAGCTCACAAAGGAAAACAGGTGGGGAGAAATGGCGAAATTTTTATACCTTTCGTCGCTGATCTTCACCCTTTATTGGTGGATTCCGCCTTGCTCACGGAATTTGGATGGAGTAGATAGCATGAACCACTTAGATGATGATGTAGAGCTCCTTCTCCTCTTCGAAACGAGCTAAAGAATACCAAAATCCGAGTTCGTATACAAACGTTATACTCAAAACGGTGAGGAAGGTCAAATCTATTTTTCTGCGCGAAAACTAGATGCCAGTCTGTATGGGGGTCCGGATATTTGTCAGGAACTCTGTTCTGGACTGGAATCTCCGGTTTGGGGACCAAATATCCGGTCTGGAGGTTCCAGGACGTGTAGAACTTGACCGAGACGCGATTTTGGCAGAAAAACTCGAACCAAAACACCAAATTAGTGGGGGAAATCAAGGAATTAGGCATTGGGAATGCAGGGGAAGGTAGATCAACAAGTTTAGCAAGTAATCCACGGATCAAAACTTACCAAAACGCACTCAAATCACAGATCAATCTAAAACACGAAATTGTGGCTATTTTTGGGGGATTTTTTGAATTTATGGGGAAAAAGACCAAATCGATGTGAAATTCGTGGCAACCAAAAGCTGCTGATATCAGATGATAAGGGGTAACCTCAAGGGTGGACCAATATTCATGGATATCATGGTCAAATCGATGGGAAACTGATGTCTACGCACTTCTATTCTTGTAGACAGTTGTTGGGCCTCCAAGTGCAGAGGTTTGTAGAACAACTCAAGTTTTCCCTTAAGTGGATCACCCAAGGTTTATCGAACTCAGAGAGGAAGTGGTCAAATGTATCCCCTCTCAAGTAACCCTGCAATCAAGATACAAGAAGTCTCTTGTGTCCCCAACACACCCAATACACTTGTCAGGTGTATAGGTGCACTAGTTCGCCGAAGAGATAGTGAAATACAAGTGGTATAGATAATTATAAGTGGTAACGGTGATAGAAGACAGCTTGATGGCGTGGAAAAGACTAAAGTAAAACTGAAATAAAGATAGAAGCAAGCAAACATGTAATAGATCTAATAGCAAATGGTGTTTTAGTGCTTAGAAACAAGGCCTAGGGATCATACTTTCACTAGTGAACACTCTCATATAAATACATTCTTCTTTATGATACTATGCTAAACTACTCTCTGGTTGGACACTCTAATCCATGGTAGGGCTATAACAGCACTCCTCAAAGTTCGCTTTTCCCATCTAGATAACTCCTCACTGTCACCTTGAGTACTAGATGGTTCCAACAAACACCACAATTTCATAGAGACATCCAACTCCAAATATAACTCATAACAAGTATTTGTAATCTCTAGCCTAAGTGCCACCATGGTGTGCACACTATCAACTTCACACACATGGGGAGAGCAGAGATCTATTAAAGCACTTGAGTAGCAAGGTAGATCTATAGATTACAAGCTCATGATCTCGATAATATCATGCATAGAGAGAGATATAAACACATAGATACCGGTAGAGCCCTTAGCCTCGAGAGAGAACTACTCCCTCTTCATCATAGGAATCAGCAATGGTGATGGAGATGGCGGTGGAGATCGATGGAGATGGCTCTGGGGGCACTTCCCCGTCCCGGCAGGGTGTCGGAACAGAGACTGTGCTAGCACTGTGGCTCTTGTTAATAGGTTAGTCCAAGAAAGTCTATGAAAAGTACTCCAAAGTTGGAACAAAACATAAGAATGTAGATAAAACCAAGCATGGAACATCAAAAATTATAGATACATTGGCAACGTATCAACATCCCCAAGCTTAACTCCTGCTCGTCCTCGAGTAGGTAAGTCATAAAAAGAAAGACTAATTTTTGAGGTGACATGCACCATCATAAACTTGATCAAAGTATTTGTAAAACATTCAAAGCTGGGATCATAGTACTTCAATCATAACATGAAAGACACAGTTCTAACAATAAGACAAAGGAACTATGTTGCAACATGAAAAGGCACAAACAAAAGATTCATAAATAACAATGCTTTGCAAGACGTTTGTTTGTTTCACATAAAGAAAACATAGCATAGTAGTATTCAGCTTGTCCCTCATAGAGTAGCAAATATAAATGCATAGGACACCTTCAAAGTTCATAAGAGTGACTAGATACAAATAGTTTAAAATAAGCAATATCAAAGTTATGCACCAATCAACAAGTCTTGGGACAATGCACATAGAACTAAGAATGGCCACTATGCTCTCAAAGTAGGTGCATAAAGGTAGAAGGTGGAGACTCAACAAAAAAGTAAAAGAAAGGCCTTCATAGAAGGAAGTAGGGATTCAAGTCTCATGAAGAGCTTCCAAAAATTATGGTACTTAATAGCTTTCAGCTCTCATTGCCCCTATCATAAGCATCAGTGATTAAGGTTAAAGTGAACAAACTATGGAGTATATGCTTGACAAAGTATAAGTTGGAAATCTCATGTCCCTTGAATATGAGGGCCGCTCCTCATGATACTCAAGTTTAGTCACCGGTAAGTTCTTGTCATCGTAAGTACATGTGTATCATAGAGAACCGCCAACGGGGTACCCCTTGCCCGATGATACGGAAGAATCCCCATATCAAAATGACAAGGCAAGCAGACAATGAGCATCTCAGCAATCTTCTTATTTACCATGGGAATATGGTGCTTTTTTCTCTCTTTCCTCTTTTCATATATCTCTTTTTTTTCTCTTTTCTTTTTCTCTTTTTTTTCTCAATATCTGACTCTTTTTTTATAAGAGAATGCTTCATAGATAGCTCATTATGGTTACGCTACAGGTTTCCACCATGACAACATGGATTAGACCAGCGGCCCAGACGTTTCTCTAACACATATACATAAGTCCATGGACTTACAAGCTCCCCTTTCATTTCACACCGACGACATCCATAGACAAAAGAGCATGATATCAACTAGGTACAAAGTACAAGTGCAATGTTGAAAGCGTTCCCCATGACAGCATGGTTCTGCTAATCCCCAACAAATAAGCGCAAACATATACAACATAGACGACACAATGGTTCAAGTTTATTAAGGGCAAGAAAAGTAAAGTGTGCCATCAAGTTCGTGAGAGCTTTAATCACTCTCATAACAAGTTTAATTCGGAAGGTAGATAAAAACATGAATATACTTGGAATAGCATAAGCTAGTAGGTAGGTATGGTGGACTCTTTGGAATAACTTGGTTTTAGGAGTTGGATGCATGAGTGGAACTCATACTTGGTTACGGAGGCTAGCAAAAGACTGGGAGCGACCAACTAAGAGAGCAATAATGGCCATAATCATGCAGAGCGACAAAACATCATTGATCAAAGCATAGAGTGATACTACAAGTTGAAAACTAAAGGATAATAAAGGCTATGGTGACTTGGGATAGTCATAACATGGTGTGAGCATGTGCCAAGTCAACCCAAATAAAGCATCAAAGGAGAATACCACTATACTATGCTTTAATATGCTAAAACAACGCAAGATTCTTTCAAGCCACATTAAGCAATCTCAATTGTTTATAACATGTCATGCTATAGCAAAGAATACTAAGCCTAAAGCCAAAACAATATCAAGCATGGCATGACAAAGCATAGGCCATAGTCAAAAACAAGCTCTCTTTTACCACTTAAGCATGAACTTTTCCTACTCTTTTCCAAACTAAACCAAACTATTTGAAAACCAATGTATGAAAGAGGGGGTCCAACCAATTTATTCAGAAAACTAAGCAAACAAAGCAAATGAAAAACCAAAACAAAAAATGAAGACGCTCCAAGAACAACACAACTGTGCATGAAACAATAAAAATGAAGTGTTTGGAAGAAACCTGGAATTTTTATTGATGAAGAAGGGGATGCCTTGGGCATCCCCAAGCTTTGACGCTTGTACTTCTTGGATATTTCTTGGGGTGACATACGTGGCATCCCCAAGCTTGAGCTTTAGTCCATCCTTCATCTCATTACTCATTCCTTCCATACACCTGACATTTTTCCTTCATACAAAACTTCACACAATCTTTATTAGCAACATTAGTGCACTCAAGATAATAAGTCTTTGGGTTCAGTTTCAACATCAATAAAACTTCCATTAAAACACAAGCTACTATAGCACTTCCCTCAAAAAGCTCAATTCCCCAAAAGAACTAAAAAAGGAACCAACAAGAAGCAAATGCAAATAATGGCAGAAATCTGTCAAAACAGACCAGCAGGTAAATACGAATTTTTTCGAAGACCTTCTGTTGCTCAAATTGAAAAGTGTTGAACTAACGAAAGTTAGATAACAACCTGGGGCAGAAGCACAAAAATTCACGCCTCAAAAGGCATACAGAGATTTTACACGAATTTTTACGGTGAAGCACAAGAATCTGTTTCGGGACATCAACTTTCCCAAGCATTACTTCTCTCTCATTAGAGGTTACTCTTGGCACAAAAAGCAAATAAAAAGGATAAGGAGCGGTTATTACTGAAGTAATAATTTCCAAGACTCAACTAAAACTTTTGGGTTATCTCCCAATAAGTACTTTTCTTTAATACCTTTAAGTTAGGCATGATAGTTTGAGAAGATGCTCACATAAGAAATATGAATTGAAGTAAAAGAGAGCATCGAGAAGCAAATTAAAAACACATTTAAGTCTAACCCACTTCCTATGCATAGGAATCTTGTAAACAAACAAGTCATGAAAGCACAAAGCAACAAATATAGGAAAGCAAAACAAGTGCAACTTCAAGACTTTCAACATAGAGAGGGGAAACTTAATATTATTGAGATGCATAAAACCATGTTTCCCTCTCTCATAATAACTTTCAGTAGCATCATGAATAAAATTAACAATATAACTATCACATAAAACATTCTTATCATGAGCCACATGCATAAAAGAATTAATACTCTCCACGGAAACACAGTCATTCTTATTAATTGTAGTGGGAGCAAATTCAACAAAATAGCTATCATTATTGTTCTCATCACCATAATCATCAAATATAGGAGGCATATTGCAATCATAATTAATTTTCTCCTCAATAGTAGGTGGACTAAAAATATCATATTCATCATTGTAATCATCATATATTGAAGGTTTGGTATCATCATAAGCAATATAATAGCTATCTTCCAAAGCTGGGGAACTAAAAAGATCATTTTCATAAAAACTAGCTTCCCCAAGCTTAGACTTTTCCATAGCATTAGAAATAATGGTGTCCAAAGAATTCATACTAACAACATTGCTATTAGCATGCAAATAAAGTTCCATAGTTTTTTTAATTTTCTCTTCAAACACTTCATGTCCTAACTCAAGATAAATACTATAAAGCTCTCTAATTTTGTTGTTGTTTTCCATTAAGCCTAACTAGTGAAAACAAGAAATAAAAAGACAAAATTGCAGAAACTAAAGGAAATAACTTCGAGCACCCACACCGGAGGATGTGAGTACCTTTTACCTTACCTCCCCAGCAACGGCGCCAGAAAATAGCTTGATGTCTACGGACTTCTATTCTTATAGACAGTTGTTGGGCCTCCAAGTGCAGAGGTTTTTAGAATAGCAGCAAGTTTTCCCTTAAGTGGATCACCCAAGGTTTATCGAACTCAGGGAGGAAGTGGTCAAAGGTATCCCCTCTCAAGCAACCCTGCAATCAAGATACAAGAATTCTCTTGTGTCCCCAACACACCCAATACACTTGTTAGGTGTATAGGTACACTAGTTCGGCGAAGAGATAGTGAAATACAAGTGGTATAGATAATTATAAGTGGTAATGGTGATAGAAGACAGCTTGATGGCGTGGAAAAGACTAAAGTAAAACTGAAATAAAGATACAAGCAAGCAAACATGAAATAGATCTAATAGCAAACGGTGTTTCAGTGCTTAGAAACAAGGCCTAGGGATCATACTTTCACTAGTGAACACTCTCATATAAATATATTCTTCTTTATGATACTACGCTGAACTTCTCTCCGGTTGGACACTCTAATCCATGATAGGGCTATAACAGCACTCCTCAAAGTTCGCTTTTCCCATCTAGATAACCCCACACTATCACCTTGAGTACTAGATGGTTCCAATAAACACCACAATTTCATAGAGACATCAAACTCCAAATATAACTCATAACAAGTATTTGTAATCTCTAGCCTAAGTGCCACCATGGTGTGCACACTGTCAACTTCACACACATGGGGAGAGCAGAGATCTATTAAAGCACTTGAGTAGCAAGGTATATCTATAAATTACAAGCTCATGATCTCGATAAGATCATGCATAGAGAGAGAGAGAGATAAACACATAGCTACCGGTAGAGCCCTTAGCCTCGAGAGAGAACTACTCCCTCCTCATCATGGGAATCAGCAATGGTGATGGAGATGGCAGTGGAGATCGATGGAGATGGCTCCGGGGGCACTTCCCCGTCCCGGCAGGGTGTCGGAATAGAGACTTTCTGTCCCCCGAATCTCCCCTTCGGTGGCGGCGGCGCTGTGGAACTTTTCGTGGCTGGAGGCTTGACGATTTAGGGTTTTTGCATCGGGAGGCATCTTATAGGCGAAGAGGCAAGGTAGGTGGGCGGCCAGGGGGCCCACACCACCTGGTGGTGCGGCCAGGGCTAGCTCGCGCCACCATATGGTGTGGCCACCCTGTGGCCCCTCTTCGTCTCGTCTTATGGCTCCGTGAGTCTTCCGGTAAAATATCGACTTTGGCTTTTTTCTGGTTCAATTATGAGAATATTGATTTTCTGACTTTCCTGGAACCAAAAACAGAAAAAAACAGGCAGCTAGCACTGTGGCTCTTGTTAATAGGTTAGTCCAAGAAAGTCTATGAAAAGTACTCCAAAGTTGAAATAAAACATAAGAAAGTAGATAAAACCAAGCATGGAACATCAAAAATTATAGATACGTTAACAACGTATCAGAAAGCGAGGGGAAGGGGTAAGGTAGCGGAAGCGGACTCACACCTCACGAAAAACATGATGAACACACGCAAAACCCACAGGATACATGACCGATTGCTCCCGCCGGTGGCCACCGGTCCGATAGAATCCTCGCAAGGAAAGATCGGTCAACGTGCTCCCTTCGATCCCAAGCGGAGAGGGAAGAACACCTTGAAGAGGGTCTTGACAACTATGCTCACGCACTCGCAAGCGTAGACCTTGTACAACAAGGGAGGCACGACGCAAACTCCAACGAGGTGGTGACGATAGTTGGTCCCTTTGGTAAGAGGATGAAGCAAAACTAGAGATTCCACAAAGGGGATGTCTTTAGTCTATCATCTATGCCTAAGGGGTACAATGAGGGTGGGAGCTCTATTTGTAGGCCAGCCACTAGAATAGGGGTAGTTTGGGCATAAAACTAGGGTTTGGTGCGGAATAAGGGTACATGGGCCAAGGGCCCAGCTGGCGGCGCACAGGCCTATTTGCTCAGGCTGGAGACTGCGGTCTGTCTGTGGTCTATCTCCGAAGTGGGGGTCAGACTGTCCCTGGCCTAGGTCCGTGGGTTGGTCCGGAGGTCGGCCGGAGATTCCGGAGTGTCGGTCCAGAGACTCCGGTCTTCAGGTCTAGAGACTCCGGTGCTTCTGCAGCAGCTTCTTCCGTCTCCTCTTCCAAGCCTCCGTCTTGTCGAGGTTGGTGCTTCGAGCTTCCTTCCTTGCCTCCGTACTTGTCGGTATGAACCTATCATGAATATGTGATGAAGTATGAAGTAGTATACCATTCAATGGGGTAGGAAGTGGGCTCGCATAGAGGAATAGATTCACCTTTGGATTCCATGACGACTTGGCATAAGTTGGAGATCTTGATGTGGTAACGACGTAGGTCGGGCTACATCAGGTCAGCAAGATAAAAGTCAGAAGTATCTCAGCATTGCAATAATATGTACAAGATGGAGAGAGTATAACAAGGTAATAGTCGAATAACTTATCGGGGTTAGAGGATTATCTATCATGTACATCAGCATGGAGACCTCTAGAACTTTCCGATTAACCCGTTCATTGATCAACCACTAAATTCGAGTTTTATTGTCTTTGGAGGGGATCGGGTTGGGGCTATCCTTCGAGCTGTCCTTCTTGTTGAGGGTGACTGAATGCATCAGCCGGTCCCCGTGGTACCAAAGAGGTTGAATCCAACGTGATAGCCATAAGCGTACTAAGTCGGATCCTACAGGCCCTTGTTCTTCATTAAGAACTCAATCCGCTTCTTGGCGCAGATCAAGTCTTTAGTCAAAACCGGTGCTTCTGCATCCCAAGATTCTTGGTGGGCTGCAGCACCATCGATGAAAACTGACAAGCCTTCTTCCTTGTCGGGAGCCGGCATATCCTTGTGATAAAAGAAGGTGGGTGGCCATATCTTCACTGAATCACTAGTTATTACCTTGAGATAGACTCGGTCTCTCCTAAGGACTAAGCTAAGAGTTTCGGTATTGTAGGGAACATCGGTAGTGATAGAATTTTTCCGGGTGCTAAAATAGTACCGGAAGAGAAGCAGACTTGGTTTGATTCCAAGAAACCCCTCACAAAGAGAGACATGAACACTAAGCTCTAAAATAGAATTTGGGGAGAGATTATGAAGCTGGACGCCGTAGTAGGAGGTTACCTCGGAAAATAATTCCGATGGCAGGAAGCTGAAGCCGCGATCCAGATGGGTCCTGAAGTGAACTCGTTCACCATCGTGTGGTGCGGAGAGGGCTTCGTCCATCCCGTTGCGCCATGCGCCGGTGTGAAGAAGTCCTTTTTCCTCCATAGATTTGAGACTCTCATCGTCCAGAACGCACGGGGTCCAAATCTCGCGGTACTTCGTGTCCTCCTCCGCTGATGATGTCGTGGCCGTAGAGCTCGATGCATCATCCATCTTGTGTGAGATTGACCATGAATGGGTGGCACGAGTGGATTTGGTGGAGGAACAGAGGGAGACGAGGAGCGCAAAGTTTTTTCAGGGAAGAAGAAGAACAAAAGCAGCGGTGGAAGAGAATAAGGATTGTTTACCCCTTATAAAGCTCATCCACATCAAGATTAGTGTTAAATGCACAGAATTAACGCCATGTATCGCGGAACGGGAGAGGCAACTTCCTCGTGAAGCCTCCGCTGCCTTGATCTCCGTGATTGCATTGAAATGGCGTCTTAGTTCCACGCGATGCGGGACCTACCAACGATCACATTGACAGAATATTTGTTAGTGATGTGACAAGACCTGGAACATTGTCAGGTTATGTCATTGATCGAATTTCGGCTCCGTTTGAATTTGAGCATGGAAGAAATGATGAGATATCAACAAGTCCGACTCACTTGAGACTCGGATCCTAGCTTTTCTTTTGAAGTTTCAGGAACCCTTCAAGATTCTACAGCCGAAGAAGAATCAAGCTAGGCGATGGAATCCGACTTTGAATCTTGGAGGCTTCCAGGGGCTACGGGATATACTTTTCGGGTATACCCACCGTGACTCGCTGGCCAGGGTGGCCCACTTTGGGTTAGAGCTATGCTTCATGGGCGGCCTAGTGAGAGAGAGAAGATGGAAGCCCATCCGGCTACGGGAAGGCCTAGAAGACTTACCTACTTATGCCTGTAGGAGTACCTATAGTCCAAGATATACTATGTACCGACTCTGTATCGTAGCCGGATAGGACTCTCCTGTGACCATAGGACCAGATGACTATATAAGCCGTCGTAGGAACTAGCCTTTAGAGCATGCACTACAACCACAACTCGCACAGGCGAAACCTCTCTTGTAATCTGTTGTACTTCCGGCTTCGTTGATATACTGGATTGTTAGCAGGAGTAGGATTCGTCCACCGCAGTCGGATCTGAACTTGGGTAAGCTTGTGTGCTCACCGTCCTGGAGAACCGTACGTCTCACACCCCACCTTTTCCTACGCCTCAAGGACCCTCTCATGACGTACTTGTCTTCAATCGACGACATCGGTGAGGCCGGCGCATCGCCGCTGCACGCCTCCCCAACCCTACCTACCGGTCGCCTCCGCCTTGTCCGGCCAAAGGAGCCGGTGTCTTCGCCAGAGGACGAGCAGGATAGCTATGTCCTCAGGATGGTGATTGGGGCCTCCCTCAACGACGTGTCGCCGATGCTCTCGCCTGTTCCAAGGCGGAGTAGAGCGGGAGGAGGCGCGGCGCTAGCGGGAGCTCCTGCGCGCCGCCCGTCGCTAGTCGCGCCGCGCGAACATCATCATCCTGGACGACACTGACTCTGACGAAGCCGGGTCGAGCAGTAGGCCTCGACAAGTTGGCGACGCCGGCCAGGGTAGTAGCCACCAGCCTCCGAGCGATGACGACGACGACAACGGCGACCACGACACACAGTTCTACCGGCGCCTCGGCATGAACTAGGCCGCTCCTGGCGCCGGCGAACTGCTATTTAATTTTTACCTTGTTTTTAGTTAACTTTCGACCTAAATAGCCTATGTATGGTCGATCCCCCTATGTATGAACAAATTTCGTCTTATATGATATATATCACCAAATAGTACGAATTTCGCCCAAATTTACTCTTTTTTTTTGCCTAAATTGGATTCATCCGTGGAAAAAATTCGGTGAAGAGGTAGAGTAGAAATTTGAGCAAAAGAACAACATGGACCAAGTCAAAAGAAAACCTGGAAATCGAGCAGCAGAATGAGCCACTCCATCGACCGGGGAAGCCGGGAAGCGTCAGCAGCTCAACATTCTCTCTGACAAAAAAACAAAATCCACACGACTTCAGTTGTCGTCGGCCAAATCTTCTAACATACTACCTCCCTGCCAAAATGTAAGCCTTTTTAGATAGCTAAATTAGCTTTCTAAAAAAGACTGATATTTCGGAACGAAAGTAGTACATCGCATCATTGAAATCACAGTACGGAAATTTATTTCTGAAGCACGCTGCACTATGGTTTTTTCCATGAAGTCTATTTAGTAGCCCAAACCTGAAACTAACAATCACAGTTGGCTACACTCTAGACAAATTTGTCGGAGGGAGGAACAAAATATTCTCAAATGCTTGGTCAAAATATTTGCAGTTTTTTTTTTGGCTTTTGACTAAGGTGTTAAGGTGGGATCCCACCAAAGTAACACTTTTAGTTTATTTTGTGATCTTTAGGGAAAATTTTGGTGCAAATTTTACAGTACAAATCGCAAAATGAACTAGAAGTAGGACTATGGTGGGATCCAACTTGCATATCTATTTTTTGCTTCTTCCACCCTTTTTGAGCAAATTCTCTTTAGTCATCATAATATTCCTAAACACCAGCCATACAAAAACTCTAATTTAAATTTGCTACTCGATCATCAATGCAGGCGAAGTGGACTGCGAATATGATATGCTTTAGTCGACAGAGTTACTCTTATCACATACCCAAAAAAGAAGATGATTAGGGAGAAGTGGTTGGCCACCCATTCGTAATGCAAACGTGAGATAAGAGTGTTGTTTCCAACTCTTCCTGGACCACAGATTGATGCAATACCCAATTTGTTCTCACCACCAGGCTATCAAGTTGAGGCCTTCACAATGACATGAACGTTTCACAGCGCTTACCATATGCTCTTTAGGTTGTCGTGACTGTTGTGTCAGCCTTTAGTGTACCTGTCGGCTGCCGATCATGAAATATGTTGATATGAGTGCCTGAGTGGTGAGTTTCGCCTGCAATTTGCGGCGAAAAGAATCTCCATTAAGTACTTGGACATAAAACTAGAAAAAAATAGAAGTATTAGCAACCGAGATAGTGACTCTTCGACGTGAATTAAAACCATCAAGAAGTGTTTATAATATCTCACCTCATTGTCATGCATCTATCATTGACACAGATTATTTTTACTTAAATATAAGCACATGAACAAGCAGTAGAAGATACACGAAAAAGCTCATTTGAACACAAATTAACAAGTCTAGTACAATAATACAGAGTGTCCTGTAGTCAGTGCACTTCCTCCAAGTGTTGTCTTTCTTCTTTACCAGGACAACAGGGGAAGAGTAAGGACTGGAGTTGTCCCTTATGTGCCCTTGCTCTAATAGTTCTTTGATGATTTTCTCCAAAGCATCTTTTTGGTGATGAGGCAGCCTGTAGGGCCTTTGGTTTACTACTTTTGCCTCAGGTAGCAAGTGGAATTGCATGATCACAGTCTCTCTTAGGTGGCAGTCCTTGTGGCTCTTTGAAGATTTCACTGAATTTAGTAAGCAGTTTCTGAACTGCTGGCAAATATTCAGTAGTACTCTCCTGTTCTTGTACTGCTTGCTTGAGAAAAAGCACTGCTCCACATATAGAATGTAACAACAGTTTGTCCATATGAACACTATTCTGGATGTCAGCTGTGGATGGTAGGCTATCATTCTGGAATGTGACAACATAATTTTGTCTAGTCGTCACTTGCATGGTCAGTTTCTTGTAGTCTAGAGTCATGTTGGGGAATTAGCACACTCAAACGTGATTTGAAAATACGCAGCGGAATAAGATGTAAACTTGAGCACCACACGTATGCTAACTTCACGAATCGTTGCTCAGTCACGGAAGGAAACATATGCATCCAACATATATGGAGGAAACAGATCCTGTCCCAAGCAAATCAACACACAGAGACACCAATCCTTTTTTACATGGAAAACCTCTCAACTTGAGAGGAAAAACCACGGCCCGAAGCCACCCAAATCTTCCACTATTATCAAATGGGGATACAATTTGTTCTTCTCTAGAGAGCACTAGAGGATCTCATACATCGATATTTGGGGCATAAGAGCTAGGGATCGGAGCAATCTCACCAAAGATGGTGAAACCACAGCTTGAAGGAGACAAGGTAGTGGATCTGGACGTCACGACCTTGTGGGCAAAGCCCGGTGCTTGATTCAGCTTCTTCTTTCAACTTCTCCTCTTTCCCTTCTCTCTTGGTTTTCTTCTCCAATGGAGGTTATCCTGGATTTTCATCTGTCCACTCTGTGGTGGCTGGATGGGAGGCTTATGATCCCCCTTCCCTCATGTGCAATGTCTAAAATGACCCTTGGTCATAACCCTAAAGGTCGGTGGGCTCTTGCACCTGTTTGGACCGCCTGAAAGGCTTCATAAGGCCATCTCCTCACAGCCCACATGAGGAGGATACCCAACATTCTCCCCCATCTGACTCATGTGGGGGGCACCACCATGGCCGCTGCCTTGCAACATACACGCAACTTCTCACTTGGCAATATCTTGGTCATTATATCCGAGCCATTCTTGTCGGTATGGATCTTCTCAAGTTTCAACAACTTGGAACTCACAACATCTAGAATCCAATGATACCTCACATCAATGTGCTTGGTTCGAGAGTGGAAACTTGGATTCTTGGCAAGATGGATAGCACTCTGGCTATCGCAAAACAGATTGTAATTCTCTTGCTTCATGCCCAACGTTTGCAAGAAGTTCTTCATCCACAACACTTCCTTGCAAGCCTCAACCACTGCTATGTACTCAGCATCTGTGGTTGATAGTGAAATGCATTTTTGCAACCTTGATTGCCATGACACTGCTCCCCCTGCGTAAGTCATCAAATATCCAGAGGTAGACTTCCTAGAATCTGCATCACTAGCATAATCTGCATCTGTATAGCCTTGCAATACAAGATCACCGCTTCCAAATCATAAGCAAAGTCTAAAAGTACCTTTGAGATACCTGAGAATCCATTTCACTGCATCCTAGTGAGCTTCTCTTGGATTTGTCATAAACCGGCTAACAACTCCAACTGCATAGGCAATGTCAGGCCTAGTGCACACCATGGCATACATCAAATTGCCCACAGATTGGTAAGGTACTTTACTCATTTCTTCTTTCTCCTTCTTGCTGCTAGGACATTGTTTTGAGCTTAGTTTGTGATGGCCTGCAAGTGGAGAGGTAACAGACCTTGCGTCTTTCATGTTGAACCTTTCAAGTACCTTCACAATGTATTGTTCCTGCGAGAGCCAAAGCAACTCCTTTGATCTATCACGGGAGATTTTCATGCCAAGTATTTGTTTAGATGTTCCTAAATCCTTCATGGCAAATGATTTACTCAATGCCTTCTTGAGAAGAGCAATCCTCTTTGTGCCATTTCCAACAATCAGCATGTCATCGACATATAACAAGAGAATAATGAAGTCAACCTCGGCGTACCTCTTCATAAAGACACAATGATCAGGTTGTGCTTTATGGTATCCAAGCTCAGTCATGAATGACTCGAACTTCTTGTACCACTGCCGAGGAGCTTGTTTCAAGTCATACAAGCTCTTCTTCAATCTGCACACTTGGTTCTCCTTGCCTACAACCGCGAATCCTTTCGGCTGCTCCATGTATATCTCCTCCTCTAGGTCACCATGTAAGAATGCTGTCTTCATGTCGAGTTGCTCAATTTCCAAGTCCATGCTGGCAGCCATGCCTAGCACAACTCGGATCGAAGACATCTTGACCACTAGAGAGAATATCTCATCGAAGTCAATACCCTTTTTCTGACTGAAACCTTTCACAACCAATCTGGCCTTGTACCTTGGATGTGAGCTATGCTCTTCAGTCTTCACTCTGTACACCCACTTGTTCTTGAGCGCTTTCTTGCCCTTTGGAAAAGACACCAACTCAAAGGTGTCATTCTCATACAGGGATTTCATCTCATCCTGCATGGCTTCTGACCATTCATTCTTGTGCTCGTCAGACACTTCCTCCTCATAGCATGAGGGCTCACCTGCATCAGTCATCAACACATATTGATGTGGTGGATACTTTGTGGAAGGTGTTGGATCTCTTCCACTTCTCCTCAACTACTGCACTGGTGGTGGGGAATCAGGTGGATTAACATCACCTTGATCATCATCATCATCATCATCATCATCATTAGATGGTTGTTCATGTCCCTCACTTGTACTGCCTTATTCAGTTGTATCATCTTCATCTTCAGCATCATCATCTCCCCCGTGATTGTGATGCACGAGCGGAGGGTTAACTGGATCCAAGTCAACCTGAGGTGTGGTGGCATTCAGCTTCTCCGGTTTCCCAATATCTTGTATTGTTTCATTTTCAACGAAAACCACATATCGGCTTCTACATGTCTTCTTCTTGATTGAATCCTACAATCTGTATCCAAATTCGTCACTTGGACTGCTGAGATAGATGCACTGTTTTGTCTTTCTATCAAGCTTGGATCTCTTGTCCCTCGGGACGTGCACAAATGCCTTGCACCCAAAGACCTTCAATTGCTTGTATGACACTTCCTTCCCTGACCAAACTCTCTGAGGAATATCACCTGCAAGAGGAACTGAGGGGGATAGGTTTAGTACATACATAGCATGATTCAAAGCTTCAGCCCAAAAGGAATTAGGTAACTTTGCATGAGAGAGCATAGCTGTGACCCTCTCGGTAAGAGTCCTATTCATTCTCCCTGCAAGTCCATTGAGCTGGAGTGTCTTTGGTGGAGACTTCTCAAGCCTGATGCCAAACTTCCTGCAATACCTCTCAAAGGGACCGCGGTATTCACCACCATTGTTTGATCTCACGCACTTCAATTTCCTGCTAGTTTCTCTCTCAACCTTGGCATGGAATTCCTTGAAGACGTCGAGCACCTGCCACTTGTTTCTCAACACATAGAGAAATATCTTCCTGGAATGGTCATCAATGAATGTCACAAAGTATAATGCTCCACCGAGGGATTTTTCGGTCATGGAGCAAACATCAGTGTGCATAATGTCAAGAACATTATCCGCTCGATGCGGCGGGCGTGTACGAAATGCAACCCTATGTTGTTTGCTAGCAAAACAATGTTCACGGGGTTTCAAGGTTATACCTTTCAACTCAGGGAGATAATCCTTGCGAGCAAGAGCCTGCATGCCCTTCTCACTCATATGCCCAAGCCTCTTGTACCACAACTCAATAGAAGTATCATTCTCGGTGACTTTTAGCACATCATTGCATAGCTTGGTTTTAGTCACATAGAGACAACCTTGCTTGCTTCCTCGAGCCAAAATCAAAGAGCCTTTGGTGAGTTTCCATTTTGCATCACCAAAATAACTTCCATGGCGAATGTCATCAAGCTTTGCAACTAACAACAGATTCAGCCGTATGTCGGGAACATGTCTCACGTCATCGAGCACCAACCTGTAGCCTGTGTTTATCTCAATGCATATAGTGCCATTGCCAACAATAGTCGATGAACCACTATTTACCATCCTTACCTGGCCAGTAATGCCGCTGGTATAGGACGTGAAATACTCCTTGTGTGATGTAATGTGGAAGGATGGACCTGAATCCACAACCCAACTCATGACATCATCACGAACAACACTATAGCATTCTTCATCTTCAATGACTAGGTAATCTTCACTTTGCTCACATTCTACAGTCATGGCGGCACCATTCTCGCCCTTTTGCTCGACCTTCTTCTTGACTTTTCCCTCTAGCAGATCTGTTTTGTATTTTCTGCAATCGCTATTCTTGTGTCCTGGTTTGCCACAATAATAGCAAGTAGCACCTGATCTCTGTCTTGACTTTGATCTCCCCCTGGACTTCTGGTCTTTTCTATGTTGAGATTTGCCTTGGCCACGTCCACGGTTGTCATTCTTGCAGTGGGATTCAGCCACATAGGCATCAAAAGAGGAGGCATCGCCTTTTCCCTCTTTCTAGCTTCTTTATTCAGCATGTTGTTCTTCACCATCTCCAACACCAGCTTCCCATCTAGAGCTGAATTGCTAACTGACACAACAAGCATGTTCCAACTGTCGGGCATGGAACTCAGCAGCAACAATGCTTGCACCTCATCCTCGAAGTTGATCTTCATGGCGGAGAGTTGATTTATATGGCACTGGAAGACATTCAAGTGTTCAATAACACTGCTACCATCTCGGTACTCAATCTTGGCTAGTCTTTTTTATTACTGAGGCCTTGTTCATAGTTGTCTTCCTCTCATACATTGACTCCAACTTCTGCCACATCTCATACGCATTTGTGTCATTTGCAACATGGTGAAATATATTGTGGTTGATGTACAAACGAATCATACCTACTGCTTTTCTGTTCAACACTCTCCATTCTTCTTCCGTGACACCGGATGTCGGTATTTTATCTTTCACAATTGGCTCATACAAATCCTTACAATAAAGGATGTCTTCCATCATGAGCTTCCATAATGAGAAATTTGAAGAATCGAGTTTTATTATGCCACTTGTGGTGGCGCCTTCTTCCAAAGCCATTGCGAGCTAGCAGCAACCTTAGAGCAAACCTTGAGCTCTGATACCACTCTGTTGGGGAATTAGCATACTCAAACATGATCTAAAACTACGCAGCAGAATAAGATGTAAACTTCAGCACCACTCGTATGCTAACTCCACGGATCGTTGCTCAGTCACGGAAGGAAACATATGCATCAAACATATATGGAGGAAACAGATCCTATCCCAACCGCGGACAAGTCCTGTGTGCTCTCACACACAACAGCTGAAAACTGCAGGTAGGCAGGACAAGTCTTATGTGCTCTCAGCACATAGGAGCAGTAACAAGCAAATCAACACACAGAGACACCAATCCTTTTTTACATGGAAAACCTCTTAACTTGAGAGGAAAAATCACAGGCCGAAGCCACCCAAATCTTCTTCCACTATTATCAAATGGGGATACAACTTGTTCTTCTCTAGAGAGCACTAGAGGATCTCATACATCAAGATTTGGGACACAAGAGCTAGAGATCGGAGCAATCTCACCAAAGATGGTGGAAACATAGCTTGGAGGAGACAAGGTAGTGGATCTGGACGTCACGACCTTGTGGGCAAAGCCCGGTGCTTGATTCAGCATCTTCCTTTAACTTCTCCTCTTTCTCTTTTCTTTTGGTTTTCTTCTCCAATGGAGGCTATCCTAGATTTTCGTCTGTCCACTCTGTGGTGGCTGGATGGGAGGCTTATCATCCCCCTTCCGTCATGTGCAATGTCCAAAATGACCCTTGGTCATAACCCTAAAGGTTGGTGGGCTCTTGCACCTATTTGGGCCGCCTGAAAGGCTTCATAAGGCCATCTCCTCACAGCCCACATGAGGAGGATACCCATCAAGTCACAGGGCTGTGCTGATATATCCAATCAGCTCCTAGGATAATATCATATCCCTAAAGATTCAATATTCTGAAATCAGAGGTGAAGGTGGTGCGCCGGATGTTTTGGTCATAGCTGAAATAGGTGGAATCAGTCCAAAGTGTATGCCCATTGGCAACTGTTACTTTCATCTTGTTACTCGGTGAAATAGAACAGCTTGCTCAAGCTGCAAAAGTTGGAATCATAAAGGTTGTTGTACATCCAGTGTCCACTAATGCTGTAGCTGACTGTTTGCCAATTACTACTGAGAGTGTGAATGTGTGCCTATGACCTTTGATCCTATGTAAGGCATGCATAGATAGTTGTAATGGCTATGCTGGATTGTCATTTTCGTCCTCACTGTCTGTTTCTTCAGTAACATAGATAATTTCTTGGCTGTTAGACTGAGCTGCTTGTAGAGCTAAAATCTGATTCTTGTTTGCTAGCTTGCACACCTTTTGTGGTTTGGGAACCATGATTCCTTCACCTATAACACACATTCTTTGCAGTGGCTTCTTGTATGACATTAGCAGGAGCTGTATTGACAGGTTCTGCTTCGTACTGCACCTATCTTCTACATTGAACTGTTGGGCACAAACATTTTTCTTGGTGGTATTGTTTGGTCCATGCGTCTAGCAAGCCACATTGTGGAAAATAAACATATTTATATTCAACGAGTAGCTAAACTTACCCAGGATTGTGTAGTTGAAAACCATCCAAGAGTAGGGCTTGTTGATGAAGATATTCCCAGAATAACCATGGACAACGTCATTTATGGTAGTATCATGCCACGAGGGAGATTTGATGTTGTCGTATGGAAATCTCACTTGCCACCCTATTACAGTTAGTACATTACTAGCTGTGAGATTCGTGAATCAAATTTTATGCTAGCAAGGAACAAGGGCTGTAAGAAGAGGGATTTATGTTGATCTTACTAGAGCTAGTTTTTATGTTGTATAATAATGCTATGAATGTTTTTTTATCTATAAAATTTGCATGTTGATTGTGTCAGAAGCACCTGTGAAAAAAGACCATCAACAATGAGACCTTGACATACCATTCAATTCTTATTCCATGATGAAGTGCATAGTTCTGAAGAGTTAATCTACTTATCTACAAGTAATATTTGCTTTTCGACAGCATATAGTGGAATTAAGCCAGGATAGAATTACTTAAATGTATAACTAGGGGCCTATTTGTGCTACTAAGTATAACCACCTTGAAGAAATACCAGCACACTCATGATCAGTTGCTTTAGTGTTAGAGACTGCGTCGTTCCAAGCTTCCTGATCTTCTCACATCGGCTTGTGATTATTGTTAGAAAACATGATTAGGCTCACGTGTTAACACGTTTTGGGCTGTCACGTGTTAACACGTTTGTAACCACCATATCATATCTATAAGGTGCGGTGGGGTTTTGTGATAAGACCATAGTTTGTTCAGAGATATAAGGGTGTGCGTTGCAATCTGATCAGATCACTAGATAAGCCATCGATCCTCTCCCTGTAAATCTTACGATGGTTGTTACCCATCGCCATATTTAACATGCAGGCCTCTGAGACAAAGGGTACGCTTCTACCAAAAAACCTCAACAAATTACATGGTATCAGGGCTCGGCTTCCTAAAACACATCTAGCAAGCCATGACCGACGACGCCTACTCCTCACGTGGCTTACCGGCGAATCCTCTCGCCGGATCGTCGGTGGCAGAGAAGCTGACGCGGGAGAACTTTCTCCTATGGGAGATGGATCCTCCCTGCCATCCGTGGAGCCCTGCCGCAGGGCTTCATCAACGGAGAGACGAAGGCGCCGCCCAAAACCCTCACCGCCAGCAAAGGGGACAAGGGCGACACCACCGAAGTACCTAACCCAGCCTATGCCGCATGGGTAAACACGGATCAGCATGTTCTCCATTACCTCGTTAATTCTTTCTCGAGGGAGGTGTTGGTTTCTGTTGTAGGTCTGAAGACATCCGCCGCCGTGTGGAAGGCGGTCAAGACCATGTTCGCAGCTCAGTCCCGGGCGAGGATCGCCAATCTGCGGGTGTTGCTGACCAAGACTAAGAGGGAGATGTTCCCCTCTGCCCAGGCGTACTTCGCCAGGATGAAGAGCATCGCCGATGAGCTCGCTGCAGCGGGCCGCGTCATCGACGAAGAAGAGCTGGTGGAGTACATCCTTGTCGGCCTCGACAACCACTACAACCCACTCTTTGCTGCGGTCAGGAACGGGGCCGAATCCAACAACCTCGCCGATCTCTACGCACGTGTTGCCGGTTATGAGGGCCGGATGCAACTCCTCCTCGGCAACAACGGAGGATACAACTCCTCTGCTAATTTGGCAGGACGTGGCCGGCAACTGCGGTGGACGAGGCCGCGGCATGCCACGTGGACGCGGTGGACGAGGAGGCGGCCGTGGTGCTGGCCGCAACCACGACAACGGAGGCCTCCCTAACCAGGGCAATGGTGGCGGCTGCGGGAAAGGTGTCGGTGACCGCCCTACCTGCCAAATTTGTGGCAAGTAAGGCCACGGGGCGTGGAAGTGCTGGTATCGCTATGACGATGACGAGCAGGAGGAGAAGAACGCAAACACGGTCAACTCCTACCAAGTTGACACCAACTGGTACGGTGACACGGGCGCCACGGACCACATCACCGGTGAGCTTGAGAAGCTCACCATGAAGGAGAAGTACAACGGCCATGAGCAGGTGCACACGGCCAATGAAACATGTATGAACAATAGCCATGTTGGTCATTTATTTGTTCAAACCCCATCCTCCAATTTACATCTAAAAAATATTCTCCATGTTCCTAATGCCAAGAAAAATCTTATCTCCATTCATCATCTTACAAAAGACAATAATGTTTTTGTTGAATTTCACCCGTGGAATTTCTATGTAAAGAACAAAGTAACGAAGAAGGTGGTGCTTGAAGGGAGGTGCCCAAGAGGCCTCTATCCTTTTATTTCATCCTTATCAACATCCAATAAACAAGCCTTCAGCGTCTCCAAACCTTCTTCTGAAGCGTGGCACAATCGCCTTGGGCATTCATCTTTTCAAGTCGTTCAACAAGTAGTTTAAAAACTTGAACTTCCATGCTCTCAAGAGTCTAGAAATAAATTAGTTTGTGATTCTTGTCAAAAGCAAAAGGTCATCAATTGCCCCTTGAACTTGTTTTCTCCGATGTATGGGGGGCAGCACCCAGTTCCGTTGGTAGATACACTTATTATGTAAGTTTTATTGATGATTTCAGCAAATACACTTGAATTTATCTTCTTAAACAAAGATTTGATATTTTCCAAGCATTCCACAATTTCCAACAACTTGTTGAACGCCAATTCTATACCAAAATTCTTGCCCTCCAAAGTGATTGGGGTAGAGAATATGAAAAATTAAATTCCTTCTTTCAAAAAATTGGGATTGCACATCATGTGTCTTGCCCACATGCCCATCAATAAAATGGTTCGGTTGAAAGAAAGCATAGACACATTGTAAAAGTAGGACTCTCTCTTCTTGCAACTGCATCTATGCCATGGAAATTTTGGGATGAAGCTTTCTTGACTATCACACATCTCATCAATATTCTACCTACCAAGGTTATTAACAATGAGACTCCTATGAAAAACTCCTTCAAAAGGTTCCTGATTATTCCTCTCTTCGAATCTTTGGCTGTGCATGCTGGCCGAACCTACGACCATTTAACAACGAAAATAGATCCACCCAATGTGTTTTTATTGGCTATAGTCACATGTACAAGGGGGTCAAATGTCTAGAAGTCTCTGAGTATGAGTCTATATTTCTCGTGACGTTGTGTTTCATGAAACTGTTTTCCCCTTCAAAGAATTGCATCCCAACGTTGGAGCCCTCCTTCGCCAACAAATTCTCCTTCCAAGTCAATCTTCATCAAATCCGATGTCAGCACATGGGGATAAACAATGCAATGAACTAACTGCTAATGATTCTATAAATCCTCCTGTATTTTCTCAGTTGTAGCTCAGAGGCCAACATGATGGAGCTCCAAAATTCCCAGCCACCGGTGAAGAAATTGCTGAAAACGGCGGAGGAATACCTGCATACGGTCACGAACACGGTTCGGCGGGAACCACTGGCGCGGAACACGAGGAGGATATGCACCAGAATTCCACGTCAATCTGAGCAGCGACAGTACATGCGATGCGTCGAACACGCGTGCCGTGTAAGGCAATCGGCATCGGGCTGCTCCGCTCCAGTCTGAAGGCTCCACGTCTCCCGGTGGGCCAAACACGCGGCCCCGCACGCGCGTGGTCTACATGCGACGGCGGGCAGCAGCTGCACCTGGCAGACCCCACCGCCACGGAGGGGAGCAATCAGAGGGCGCCACGCCAACCGAATCATCATCGACGCATGCGCCCGCGACAATGTCATCTGCCGTGCCAGATCGAGCCGGCTCGGGCGGATTAACTGCGTCGGACACTTCTGTGGTCCAATCTGCGGGACCTGAAGCATCTCCGCATCAAACTCGCCTCCGAACCGGTAAACTCGAATGAAAAAGGTACGCAAACAGGTTTATTAAACTTGGACTATCCTTCTCCGTAGGTGAACCTGAAAATCTACAAGTATCTTTAAAAAGTCCTGAATGGAAAAATGCAATAGATGATGAGTTTGATGCCTTTATAAAAAAACTTGGCACTTAGTTCTATACACTCAAGGTAAAAATCTGATAGATAGCAAGTGGGTCTATAGAATCAAAAGGAAAGCAAATGATACAATTGATAGATACAAAGCTAGATTAGTAGCAAAGGGTTTTAAACAAAGATATGGCATAGACTATGAAGATAATTTTAGTCCTATTGTAAAAGTTTCTACTGTCAGACTTTTCTAGCCATTGCAGTTTCCAGGGATGGACAGTAAGACAGCTAGATGTGAAGAGTCGCTTCTTCATGGCATTCTGGAAGAAGAGGTGTATATGAGGCAGTCACCTGGTTATGAAGATCCAAAAGCACCATCATATGTGTGCAAATTGGACAAGTCACTCTATGGCCTAAAACAGGCTACAAAAGCATGGTTCTCCAAGTTAAACTCAAAATTAAAGATCTTGGTTTTGAAGGTTCTAAAGCTGACACATCACTCTTTATATACAACAAGTCAGGTATCACTATGTTTGTGTTTGTATATGTTGATGACATCATTGTTGCTAGTTCCACTGGTAAAGCCACTGATGCATTACTTAAGGATTTAAGCACATCTTTTGCACCAAAGGACTTGGGTGATCTACATTATTTTTTGGGAATTGAAGTAAAAAGGATAAATGAAGGTTTAATACTAACTCAAGAAAATTATGGTTCAGATCTTCTCAAAAGAGTTGGTATGCTTGTATGTACATCATCACCTACGCCCTTGTCTGCTACAGAAAAATTGTTAGCCGTAGAAGAAGAACCTCTTAGTGAAGAAGATGGTACAAAATACAGAAGTATTATGGGTGCACTTCGGTATCTGACTCTTACAAGGCTAGATATTTCCTTCTCAGTTAATAAGGTTTGTCAATATATTTGTGCACCCACCACTACACACTAGTCAATTGTTAAAAGGATATTAAGGTACATCAAGGGAACAATAAGTCTCGGTATAACTTTTAGGAGATCTCCCTCCACACTTGTTAGTGCTTTCTCAGATGCTGACTGGGGTGGTTGTGTAGATGATAGAAAATCCACAGGAGGATTTGCTGTGTTTTTTGGACCTAACCTTATCTCTTGGAGTGCCAGAAAGCAGGCAACAGTGTCAAGATCAAGTACAGAAGCTGAGTACAAATCTTTGGCCAATGCCACGGCTGAAATAATATGGACTGAATCCTTGTTGAAGAGTTCTTTCGGTGCGCAAACTTGAAGAGTTCAAGAACAATCTCAACCTTAGAGAGTTGTGATTGAGGAGGGGTGTTAGAAAACATGATTAGGCGCACACGTTTTGGGCTGTCACGTGTTAACACGTTTGTAATCACCGTATCTTGCGGTGGGGTTTTGTGATAAGACCATAGTTTGTTTAGAAAGATAAGGGTGTGCGTTGTAATCTGATCAGATCGCTAGATAAGCGATCAATCCTCTCCCTGTAAATCTTACGATGGTTGTTACCCATCGCCATATTTAACATGCAGGCTTCCCGAGACAAAGGATACGGCTTCTACCAAAAACACCTCTAACAAATTACGATTATAATTTTACTAGCATTTGTAGTGCTACGCCAAGAAAAGAACGCATCTTTTTTTTCCATAGTTTATATAGTAGCCTAAACCCCCAAAGCAGACACTTGCAGTTGCCCTACCGGTGTCACAGCTTGCTGCATTCTAGAAAAATGTGTCCAAGGGACATATATAGGAACAGAAGATGGTCAGTATGGTCACAATATTTGCAGTTTTTTTTCTTAATTTCTTTTTGCCTCTTTCACCCTCTTTTGAGCCTCTCTTCAGTGATCACACTATTCCTAAAAACCATCCATTCAGAAACTCTATAAAAAATTGATGAAAGAATTGCCCCGATAATCAACATGCTACAAATTTGACCACCTCACATGGCCAGCCGTCTGAGAAACAAGAAGAATAGGAGTATATTCACAACAGGAGCACATTTTGCTAGAAAAATGACAGCCGCGAACAATCACAACCAAGCTTGACAGGCAAACAACAAATCTCCCTAATTTTAATTTGCTACTGGACCCTCTATGTAGGAGAATTGGAGAGTGCATTTGATCTTATTTTAGTCGACATAGTTACTCATATCACATACGCACAAAAGAAGATGGTTTGGGAGTAAGTGGCTACACACCAATTCGCAGTGTAGACATGAGATAAGGGTGTTGTTTACAACTCTTCCTGGACCACTGATTGGTACAATGGTAACAATACCTGAATCGTTGTCACCACCAGGCTATCAAGTTGAGGCCTTTACGATGACATGAACTTTTAAAGCGCTTACCATAGGCTCTGTAGCTTCTCTGCAACTGTTGTTATCGGACTTGAGTGAAACTGTCGGTTGTCAATCATAGCACAATATTCATCCAAGTGGTGAGTTTCACCTGCAATTGCAGTGAAAAGCATCTCCATTAAGTACATGGACCGAAAACTAGAACAAAAAATAAAAGTATTAGCAACCGAGATACTGACTCTTCTACCTGGCATTAATACCATCGAGAAGTAATTATAATAGCTCAAAAGTTTATCCCATGATCATACGTCTATCATTCAAAAAAAACACAGATTATTTTTACGTAAATATAAGCACATAAACAAACAGTACAAGATACACAAAGAAGCTCATAACAACACAAATTAACAAACCTAGTACAACAATACAGAATGACCTTTGTGTTTTTATGAGCTTTGACTGGAATTCTGTATTATTGTACTAGACTAGTTAATTTTGATAGAATGTCCTTTGACTAGAATTCTATTGTCGTGGAAATGGCCACGGCAGTCGCTGCCACTGGCAGCGATTGCCGTGTTTCGTGAGGAAGAGTTGGCGGCCATCTGCGGTGCGAGATGGGGGCGGATGCACATGGATTTACCTAGGTTCGCCCCCCGGAGGGTAAAGACCTACTCCTGCTAGATTAGATTATTGGAGAGCGAGTTACAGGGGTGGCGAGCTCGGCGACTAAGCTGCGAGTCACTTGAGGGGGTGTATGATGGAACGTAAGTCTCTAAGATACCCTAGGGAGGTTTATATATGATGCACCTCGCTAGGGTTTACAAGTTACAACCGAACAAGATAAGGATCCGGAGGTTTTGACCTAATCCGACTGGGCTTCTGTTACGCTCCTGGGCCTCCAGTCGCCAGTCGTTGGGCCTTTCCTTCCTTCGTAGTCCAGTCGCCGTCTTTCGGGAGCACTCGCAGGCCCTTCAGCCCAATCGGAACGTCCTGCTGGGCATACCCCCTTCGGCATATCCCCATCAGTAGTCCCCGAGGCCATCGTTGATGCAGGTACAGGCGTCCTTTTGGCGTTTGGAGCAGGCGAGCCCAATTTGGGCGTCCAGTCAAGTCGGCGATGGACTCCATTAGAACCAAGGAGAATTTCCCCATGTTTCCATTCGTTGTCCTAATGAACGTTATTGCTGCCAAATCGTCGTCTTGGCGAGTTGGAAAGACTGGCGGGTAGCGGGTGAAATAAAGGAGTTGGACCGTTAAATCTGGTCAAACTATCCGTTGGAATTTCCAACGGTAACTTCGGCGCAATTACCGTGAGTAACGACTATCCTGATTTTGGCGGGTGGCGTTCCCATATAAGGGGAGTGATGGTTCAGCTCTGCAGACCTTCTTCGCATTCTTCATTCTTCCTCATTCGTTCTTCCTGTCTCCAATCTCCCTTCCTACATTCTTCCGTATTGTCCTTTCCGCATCGTGCGATTCCACATCCTACCCGATGGTGCCTCTCAAAGGCTCATGGGGGAAATCCAAGTGTACCACAACCCAGCTTAAATCTTTCGAGGACACCGGAGTACTCCGCAAGGGGAACTGGCGGGTTCCGCCCTCCTCCGAGACCGAGCCAAAGCCGCGACCCGGCGAGTTCATCTGCTTCCCTAGTCATCTTGAGAGGGGTCTGGGATTCCCTACCTCACTCTTCTTCCGCCGATTCTGCGCGTACTATGCGATCAAGCCATCGGATCTTGGTCCGCACAGCATCGAGCAGCTGGTGATCTTCGTCGCCTTCTGCGAATGCTACCTCGGCTGTAGGTCGTATTTCCCGCTATGGATGGAACTCTTCCACGGCCGCATCGGGCGTGAGGCGTCCGGTGGCTTGATGTTGGCCGCAGGTGGCGTCACATTCCAGCTGAAGCCCAAGGCCAACTTCGTCAAACTCCTCCTGCCAAAGAAGGCCACCAGCGAGTGGAAGAAGAGTTGGTTCTACGTCAAAGAGGCCACTCCCTACGGCGAGGTGGCTCTTCTCGAATTCGTCGCCGAGAGGAGCGAGCCTCGCCGGTTGGCGCCGAAGAAGCTTCCCGAAGATCAGCGGATGGCCGTCGCGGAAATGATGGACCAGATCCGGAAGCTGAAGGACTAGGGGTTGATTCCGATCAACCTCTACAACTGCTAGCTCGGGCGGTGCCTGGTTCCGCTGCCGGCTCGGCCGCACTAGATGTACGAGTACGGCGGGAAGCATGATCCATCCCGAACCAGCAAGGAATCATGGGAGGCCGAGGACTACAAGGCCGCCCTGAAGAAGATCACCGATGCCGAGTTCACCAGCGTGGCGATCGGGGTCGCCCCATACACTCCTGTGAAGAATGAAGCCCCCACAGTAAGTTCTCTTCCTAGTCGCTATGTCCGTACTTCAGTCCTCAGTCTCCGTGTTTGGTGTTTTACTCGTGGTGGTTCTCAGCTTTTTCAGGTGTTGGAGGGTTGGCTCCCTCCACTCGACGAAGAGGTTCCCCAGGAACTGTAGGAAGACTCCGAGGGAGATTCTTCCGACAGTGATGGGGAGGAGGAAGAGGTTCCTCCCCTAGCGCATGTGGCTCGCAAGACCCGCATGCAGAAACAACGTGAGTTCGAGGCGAGCCACAGCCTGGACGAACACGACGGGGGTGACGAGGTCGCGCAGGAGCACATGTCCCGGCGTACTGCTACACCGTCGAAGCCCGCGCGCAATCCCAAGTCGCCAGCGAAGAAGCCCATGTCGTCCAAATCGGCGGTGGTGTTCGAGTCGGATGACGACTCCGATGATGAGGGTTCCCCAGAAGTCTCGCACATGGCTCCAAAGGATGTAGTCCCGACAAAGGGGTTGGAGGGCAAGGACACAGAGGTAGTGGTAGAGGTCCCCTGGCGGCGATTGCACCGACGGCCTCGGGGTTTCCAAGCCAAGAAGCGGCTGAGGCGATGACGTCCAAGTCGCCGCAGCCGTCAAGGGCGGCCGTGTCGGAGCCGGAGATCCCGGCGACTGCGACTTCATCATCGAGGAAGCCCGCAGTTTCGTGGGCTTCAGACGTCTTCGAGAGGGGGCTCACCCGCAAGTTGGGTCCCGAGTTGGACAAGCCCACCCACATTAGCACCGGGCTTCGCGTCCTTCCGGTTGCTAAGTGAGTACTGCTCCTTCATCCTGATTCGCCTCGCTCCTTTTGTATTGTCGTTATGTTGATTGAGGGAACTCGTGCAGGTCGGGGGCCAAGAAGATTGGCCGTCCTTCGATGGCTAAGATTCCGCCGGCCGCCCCCACGGGAGAGGGCGACCTCCCCAAGAAGAGAAAGGCTACCAGAGATGTGGCGATCGTAGAAGTCGCGAAGAAGCAGAAGGGGGGTGTCGACGATGCCGCGGCCAAGGACAGCGCCGTGGAGCCAGATGTTGCATCAATCGCCGAAGAGGTGGTGGCGACGCGATCGGAACCAGTCTTGGCTGCGTCCGTGCCGGAAGCGCCGGTCCCGACAACCAGTGCCCCCGCCAGAGCGTCGGCGATGTTCCCGCGCTTCATGGCGAGGGGGTTTCCAGGTGTGGCGGACACCCAGTCTCCGCAGAGTCCAGAGATCGTGGATGCGGACATTGGGTCCCGTCGCGGGCGCACTTCCTTCACGATCCCGTCGACTGACGCTGGAGAACTTCACAGGATGCTCGACGCTGCTATTCAGGTATGTCCAGTCCCCGAGTTCCTAGTCGCTGAATTTCAGCGGCTGGAAACTAAACCTCTTGCTCCTCTCCAGTCCCCAAATTCCTAGTCGCTGAATTTCGGCGGCTAGGAATTGAGTTTCTTTCTCCATCTCCAGTCCCCGAATTCCTAGTCGTTGAATTTCGGCGCCTAGGAATTGAGTTTCTTTTCCCTTCTCCAGTCCCCGAGTTCCTGGTCGCTGAATTTCAGTGGCTAGGAACTGGGTTTTGTTTTGTCAAATGCTGAGGCAAGTTGTTTGTTTGCAGGGATTGCAAAGGGAGTCGACCGATCGGCAGGCCGCGAGAGAGCGCTTGGAGCGTGACTTGCGCGAAGCACAAGAGGCGAACCAGCGGCTTCAGGAAACTATTGGTGAATATCTGTTTGTCTTTCTTTTCCTCTGTCGGGTGTGAGCTAGTCGTGTACAGTACGCTGATGGTTTCTCTTGCAGATGGTTTCCCGGCTGAGATTTCCAAGGCCCGTGAGGGGTATGTTCCAGTCGCCGAGCTGGACGCGGCGAATGGACGAATAGCCTCCCTGGTCCAGGACTTGGAGTAGGCGAAAGCGGCCTCAATTTCTTCGAAGGAGCGAGAGAAGGCTGTCGTCGCTGCGGCTGAGGAAGAACGCAAAGCCACGGATTCCATCATCGTGGGGCTGCACAACGAGCAAACCGCCTTGGAGAAGCACGTCACGGAGAACTACCGCAAACTCCTTGGTGAGTCTCTGTCTTTGCCTGACCCGTTTGTCGAGTCCTCGATTTGGGGGTTTTATAGTTTCACTAACACCTGACTTTGCAGCTGTGGTAAGCGATCCTGTGGTGCAAACTTACAATGCCTCGTAGTGCGTGACTGCCGTGGTAAACGCGGCCATGGCCTCGGTGTTGTGTGTCCAAGCGGCTCTTCAGGGCATGTCCCCCACCGAAGTTATTCTTGGGGGGCTTACGGAGGTGTGGCGCTATCTGGAGGAGGTGCCTGCCGTCGTGGAGTGGATGACGCGCTCAGCGTTCAGGCGCGAGGCCACCACAACGTTGAGCTTGGGTCTCACCCACTTCCCCGACGACTTTGACCTTGACGACGTGACGAGTGGCTATCCATCGGCGACCGACACGGTGGAGATGTCAGAGGTGCTGAAGCTGACCGCGAAGGCCACCCCTTACGGTGATCGGGTCTTGGCGATGGGGGATCTGCTGCCGTACCAGAAGACGGTGTTGGCGCCTAGCGACCCTGAGCTGGAGCATCACGACATGAAGTCGGAGCAGCCCTTCCGGTCGTCATTGTCGAAGTCGCTGATGACGTACCCGACGAACCCGTGGCAGCCTTTTGTTCGCGTCAACAGGGGTGGCGCTGCTTCTTCATCAGGGCCTGTGGAGTAAACAATGTGATGTATGCCAAGTGGTGAATGCTGTAAAATATTTTTGCAATATATGCCAAGGGGAGTCAATCGACTCGTATTGCGACTAGGAATGTGTGGTGTGTTTGTTTTTGATTGAGCGAGTCCCCGAGCGCGTCCGCCCTTTAATGGGGTATAACTCGATTGTATACTTTTGTGTATTGTTTTGTTTATGCATTGTTTTTATCCCTCGCGTCTTCTGAGTGGCGAGTCCCCGAGCGCGAGTAGGACTGACTTATAGGCGAGTCCCCGAGCGTGGTGCCCGACCACATTGGTCATGCTCCTGTTGCAGGTTGTGAGTGCGTTGTTTGTAATGCGTCTCCTCCCCTGGCCCAGAGAGCCAGTCGCTTGGCGAGTCCTAGGCAGTTCTCTTACTTGGTGTGTTCCCGAGCCGCGTGGTGGTTCCCGTTTTGCGGAGTCCCTGTGCGTGGTACTTAACCGTTCGAGTCGCTTTGCACGAGGGTGGGAGGGACAGGTCGCTGTGAGAAGCGTGTACCAGTTGTCTTGGCCCGGTGGGCCAGTCGGGCTAGGCGACTCCAATGGCGGCTCCGGGTTTGCGTTTTCGTGGACTACCCAAGGCCTGAATATTTCCGGTGCCCTTGTGCCACACTACTTAGCCATGCCGGTCGCTCGACCAGAGGTTGACTTCCGTAAGTAGCGTATTGCTAGTATGTACGAGTGTGAGTGGCACAAGAATATGGCGAGTGGACACAATTTGTGGGATCGGGATGAATTTCATTATATATTCCGATGGAGTACAATGTGAGGTTCTAAGTATGGAACTTTCTGAGGAGGTTTACATTCCATGGCCTCCCGACCTCCAGTTGGCCGTCACCCCGTATGTCGATGAGGTAGTAGGCATCATTGCCAAGGACTCGGCCTATGGCGAACGGCCCCTCCCATGGGGGGAGAGTTTGTGCATGCCCTTCTTGTCTTGGGCCAGTCGTAGGACCAGGTCGCCTTCCTGGAAGGTGCGAGTTTGCACTCGGCGGCTGTGGTAGCGGCGGAGTCCTTGCTGGTATATGGTGGTGCGGGAGCGAGCCAGGTCACGTGCCTCGTCGAGTTGATCGATGCTGTCTTGGCGGGCAACCTCGTTGGCCGCCTCGATGTAGTTGGCGACTCGAGGTGAGTCATGCTCCAGGTCGGTTGGCATTACGGCCTCGGCGCCATACACCATGAAGAAGGGCGTGAACCCGATTGAGCGGTTGACGGAGGTGCGAATCCCCCATATCACAGAGGGGAGGTCATCGACCCAGCATCCTGGGGTGCGCTCGAGGGGCACCTGGAGTCGCGGCTTGAGCCCATGGAGGACGCTCTGGTTGGCGCGTTCTGCTTGGCCATTTGACTCCGGGTGAGCGACTGATGCGAGGTCGAGTCGGATGCCATGTTCTTCACAGAATTCCGTCATGGCCCCCTTGGCAAAGTTGGTGCCGTTGTCTGTTATGATGCTGTGCGGGTAGCCGTACCGGTAGATGAGTTCGCGTAGGAACTTGGTGGCCGTTTTGCCGTCGCACTTTTTTATCGTCTTGGCCTTGACCCATTTGGTGAACTTGTCGACTGCGACGAGGAGGTGAGTGAAGTCAGACGGGGCCTTTTTGAACGGGCCTACCATGTCCATGCCCCATACGGCGAATGGCCATGTGATGGGGATGGTCTTGAGCGCCGAGCCAGGGAGATGTGTCTGGTTGGCGTACTTCTGGCACCCGGCATATCATTGGACGATGTTGGTGGCGTCGGCGTGTGCGGTGAGCCAGTAGAAACCGTGCCGCATAGCCTTGGCGACTAGCGACTTGGCGCCAGCGTGATGGCCACAGTCGCCGGCGTGAATGTCCTGGAGGATCTTGCGGCCTTCTTCTGGCTGTACGTAGCGCTGGAACACGCCGGTCACGCTGTGTTTGTGGAGCTTGCCGTTGATGATGACGAAGGATTTGCAGCGGCGCACGATCATTCGTGCCTCTGTCTCATTGCTCGGTAGGAGTTTGTGTTCCAGGAAGGCGACGTATGGTGCTGTTCAGTCGCTAGGTTCCACAACCATGGCGACTAACGCCGGTTTTGGTTGCAGTGGGATCCCGACGTCGATCTCTTTTGGTGGGCTGACCGATGGCTTGTGGATGATGTTGAGGAAGACGCCTACTGGTGGCGCTTGTCGGGTCTATTCGATGCGGGAGAGGGCGTCTGCCTCCTCGTTTTTGCTCCTATCGATCCACTCGACGGAGTAGCCATCGAAGTGTCCCCCCAACCGGTCGACAGCTTGGCGGTACGCGATCATTGTTGGGGAGACGGCATCGCACGTCCCGGCGACTTGGCCGGCGACTAGGTCAGAGTCGCCATAGCATCGTAGGCGGTTGACGTTCATCTCCTTAGCGGCTCTCATGCCGTGAAGAAGGGCCTTATATTCTGCCATGTTGTTGGTGCAGGGCTTGAAGTTGAGGTGGAGAACGTAGCGGAGCTTGTCTCCTTTAGAAGAGGTCAGGATGACCCCAGCCCCTGCGCCGTCGGTGTTCTTGGAGCCGTCAAATGTAGCGACCAGTAGTGGAGGTACAGGAGCTTCTCTGGCTGCTATGCTTCTTCCCAATCTGCAAGGAAATCAGCCAGGGCTTGTGACTTGATCGCTTTGCGAGGCTCGTATTTGATGTTGTGGACACCGATTTCGACGGCCCACTTGGCGACTCGCCCGGTCGCCTCGCGATTGCGTATGATGTCCTGCAGGGGCGCGGAGGAGACCACCGTGATTGGGTGCTCCTGGAAGTAATGTGGGAGTCGCCGCTGTGCTCGGAATACCGTGCACACCAGTTTTTGGTATTGCGGGTAGCGCTGTCGTGAGTCTGTTAGGACTTCGCTGATGTAGTAGACGGGGCGCTGTATGGGGCGCTCCTTGCCCTCTTCCGGTCGTTAGACGACCATCACGGCGCTGACGACTCGAGTAGAGGCCGCGACGTAAACGAGCATTGGCTCTTTGTCGAGTGGCGCGGCAAGTAGTGGTGCCGCGAGTAGCACTTCTTTGAGCGCTTTGAGTGTGTCGTCGGCCTCCCCGTCCCATTGGAACGTGGGGTTCTTGCGCATCAGACGGTAGAGGGGCATTGCCTTCTCGCCTAGTCGGGGGATGAAGCGACTGAGGGCCGCGACTCGCCCTGCCAACTTCTGGACGTCGCGCAGGCACTCGGGTTTTCCGAGTTGCGCGATGGTGTCGATCTTGGTGGGGTTGGCTTCGATGCCTCGCTTGGAGACTACATAACCCAGGAGTTGTCCGGTGGGGACGTCGAAGGTGCATTTTCCGGGGTTCAGCTTGATGTTGTACCTCCGCAAGTTTGCGAAGGTTTCGTCTAGGTCGACGAGCAGGTCGTCCTGGCAGGTGGATTTTACCACCATGTCGTCGATGTAGACGTGAATGTTGCGGCCAATTTGGCTCGCTAGACACTCCTGCATGCACCTCTGGTATGTGGCACCTGCGTTCTTGAGGCCGAACGTCATGGCCATGTAGCAGAATGCGCCGAATGGCGTAATGAACACCGTCTTCTCCTCGTCCTCGACCGCCATCTTGATCTGGTTATAACCAGAGTAAGCGCCGAGAAAGCACAGCGACTCCGATCCCGTGGTCGAGTCGATGATCTGATCGATGCGCGGTAGGACGAACTCCTCCTTCAGGCAGGCGCTGTTGAGGTTGGTGTAGTCAATGCATATTCTCCATGTGTTGTTCTTTTTTAGAAACAGGACTGGGTTTGCCAGCCACTTGGAGTACTTTATTGGCCGGATGAAGCCTGCGGCTAGCAGGCGCTGAACTTCTTCGGTGATTGCTCGACGACGCTCTTCATTGAAGGGCCGTAGCGACTGCTTTACTGGTCACACTTTGGGGTCGGCGTTGAGTTTGTGCTTAGCGAGTTCCCTCGGGACACCTGGCATGTCAGATGGCTTCCATGCGAAGATGTCGCGGTTCTCACGGAGGAACCCGATGAGCGCGCTTTCCTATGCGGGGCTCATGTGCTCCCCAATGGTGACCGTCTGGCTGGAGTCACCTGGGACGAGCTCGACGGTGCGGGTGTGCGTGGTTGCCTCGAACGTGGAGTTCGCGGCGGTTGGTTTCTTCAGGATGGTGGGGTCGTCGTTGTTGATGTTGCCCGCGTATTTCGCGAGCTCCTCCGCATGGTCGGTCTCCGCGGCGATGACGGCGTCGGCGAGCTCGGCGCGTTTGTCCTCGCATTCCACGGCCATGTCGGGGTCGCCGTGGATGGTGATGATGCCGCTTGGGCCAGGGAGCTTCATCATGTTGTAGGCATAGTGTGGGGTCGCCATGAACTTTGCGAATGCCTGGTGGCCCAGGACACAGTGGTAGGGGCTGTGGAAGTTCACCAGGTCGAACACGATCCTCTCCGTGCGGTAGTTTGCTGGAGTGCCGAAGGTGACTGGCAGCGTCACTTTCCTGATTGGGTACGCCTTCCGACCGGGGACGATGCCGTGGAAGGTCGTCAGTGTTGGCTCAATGGCTTCTTCTGGGAGCTGGAGCCTTTTGAACGTGTCGAGGTACAAGATGTTGATGGAGCTCCCACCGTCCATTAGTGTCTTGGGCAGCCAGTAGTCGGCCACCTTGGGCCTGACTACCAGGGCGACTCGCCCTAGGTATTCGATCCTTGGCGTATGGTCCTGGCGACTCCAGGTGATGCTCTGCTTGGACCAGTTTAGGAAGCGAGGGATGTCGACCTATGTCACCGTATTGACGGCGACCGCGCGGGCGAGCACCTTCTTCTCGCGCTTGGTGCCGAGTTCGGTGAAGGTGTGTAGCGAGCCGACGGCGGTGCCGAAGCCGTCGCCGTTCCCGTTGTCCCGAGGTGGGTTGTTGTTGGGGTCCTCCCTTGCTCGTCTCACCTTCTCAATCTCTTTGAGAGAGTGGCAATCGGCGGTGGTGTGGGTGGCGGGTTTTCCCTCCCAGCTATGGTAGATGCAGGGCTGATTGAGCAGGGCGGCGAGGTCGAATTTCGGCCTCGTCGCGTTGTTGGCGTGGTAGTTCCCGCTGTCGCTGTAGTTTCCTCCGTCGCGGCGGTAGTTCTTAGAGTCGCGCTGGCCGTAGCCGGCGTTGGCGACGAAGTCGACTCGCTCGTCCGTGCGGCGCTTGCCGGTGATGCGGGTGTTGCTGTAGCGCATGTCGCGTAGGCGCCCGCTGTCGTGGATGCTAGTGCGGCGTCTTCCTTCCGGCTCGTCGTCGGAGTCTTGGTTGGGGTCCTCCTCCGCATAGCACTTGGCGATCTCGAGGAGGTCGGGGATGTTGTCGAGCGTCCGGTAGACCCTCTTGATCTTGGCGACCAGGGGTTCGTACCGGCACGCGTTCTTAAAACAGTGTATCGCCGTGTCTGGGTGGATGCCGGAGGCGTTTATCCACAGTTCTTGCCATCTTTGGATCCAACGGCGAGTCGACTCGCGTTGTCCCTAGATGCATCGCTCCAGGTCCTCTATGGTGGTGGCGCGGGTGTAGGAGCCCTCGAAGTGCCTGACGAAGGCGTCCCGCATTTCTTCCAAGGAATCGATGATGTCAGTGGGGAGCGTGTTGATCCACTGCCGGGTCGCACCCTCCATCATCAGGGGGAGGTAGCGAGCGGCGATTAGGTCGGTGTGGCCTGCGATTCCCATTGCCATGAGGTATGTGTCCAACCAGACAGCGGGGTCGTACGTTGGGTCGTACTTCTCGATCTCCTTGGGAGCCTTGAAGTTGGCGGGGTATTTTTCCCCGTGAATCATGGGCCCGAAGCATTGCGGCCCGACTCGACTGAGCAAGCCTCTTGGTTCCGGGTCGCCGCGGTTGGTGAGGGTGTGCCTCAGGTCGTTGGGCTGGCGCGACCGCCACACCTGGTTGTTGATGATATTCGTTCGGGCATCGAGGGGCTGCCCGTTGGCGGCGACCATGTTGTTCGCCGGTCACGGCTCGTTGGTTGATAGCGCGGGATTGGCGGCCCGTGGTTGGTTCGCCAGGGGCTGGGGTGGTGGGCAGACCAATGCGTTGGCCACGGTGGGGTGGCCGCTTGATGCCGCCCTGCTTGCTGATGAGCGGGAGTACATCCGCCCCGGCGGGTCGACTCCGCGGCTTGTTGCTCGATGACCCTGACGAGTAGGGCCTTGGCGTACTGGATCTGTAGCACGCCATCGCCTTGGATGTCGAGGTTGGCGACCGCGGCGTCGGCCGCGATGACGTTGTCCATCGGGGTGGAGTATAATGGTAGCCCGTTGGCGTCACGGGCTTGAGGCGAGATGATGATCCGCGGTTGGTCCGGCGGGGGCGTGCGGCCCATGGGTGGTGGAGGGGCCCCAGTTGCCGGTGCGCCAGGTGGTGGTCTCGCGGGGTTGCTTCCGCCTGGTGGCGCGTTCTCGCAGTATTCGCGCTTGGCGGCGCGCGCGGGGTCACTTTCGTCGTTGAAGTTCAGGACGCGGCCCTGGACGTTGGAGTTCAGGCAGGTCCTGATGCGGCGCTGGTGATAGAGCGACAGCTCCCGCGCCGTCTCTCGTTCGAGGCGGTATTTCTCGCGCTCGGCGAGTTCGTTGCGTTGCGCCTCCGCGAGCCGCAGCCGGGCTTGCTCCACCTCCGTGGCCGTCTCAATCGGCGGGATTGGCGTGGCGAACGGATCTGGCGGGGCGGCCGTGCTGCCCGCCATGTAGATCGCGTTGAAGCGATTGGATCTGGCGCGAAAATCCTCGGGGGACTCCGAGCCGGAATCGGAGTCGAAGATCCCCAGGATGGAGGGGTCCTCGAAGTCCTCGGGGTTGGAGACTCGCGTGATGGAGTCCTCCCGTGATGCGGCGGTGATGGATCCGTCGACCGATGCAGGGGTCACGGAGTCGGCCTCGTCGTTTAGGGCATCGTCGTTGGTGGCGGTGTTAGTCTCGACCGCGTCGCTGGTGGCCGAGTCGTACTTGGTGACGGGGCTCCTGATGGAGCGGACCTGCTCCTCCGAAAGCAGATCGCGGTGTGGCGGTGATCCGCCGATGATCACCGTTGCAGCTGGGTCGATCGCGCCGGTGAAGCCGACGAAGAGGTTGATGGAGCCGACCGGAATCACCGCGCCGTGAGTGACCGGACGTGATGCCGGGATGTAGCTGCTGGGCAGGATCTGTAAGATCCCGCCAATGGCCATCATACGACCGGTGGCGAGCGGCCGATCGATCGGCGAGTAGGGTCTCACCGCAGAACTCAGGCCAGTCCCGCTATGCCCCACGGTGGGCGTCACTGTCGTGGAAATGGCCACAGCAGTCGCTGCCACTGACAGCGATTGAGTGTTTCGTGAGGAAGAGTTGGCGGCCATCTGCGGTGCGAGATGGGGGCGGATGCACATGGGTTTACCCAGGTTCGGCCGCCCGGAGGGTAAAGACCTACTCCTGCTAGATTAGATTATTGGAGAGCGAGTTACAGGGGTGGCGAGCTCGGCGACTAAGCTGCGAGTCGTTTGAGGGGGTGTATGATGGAACATAAGTCTCTAAGATATCCTAGTGAGGTTTATATATATGAGGCACCTCGCTAGGGTTTACAAGTTACAACCGAACAAGATAAGGATCCGAAGGTTTTGACCTAATCCGACTGGGCTTCTGTTACGCTCCTGGGCCTCCAATCGCCAGTCGTTGGGTCTTTCCTTCCTTCGTAGCCAGTCGCTGTCTTTCGGGCGCACTTGCAGGCCCTTCGGCCCAATCGAAACGTCCTGCTGGACATACCCCTTCGGCATATCCCATCATCTATATTATTGTTAATTTTCTCAGGCGTGGCTTCCTTTTACGAAGCAGCCTGGCATTCCGTTCACAGGTCTACGATCAGCGGTCATTTTCGTGTGCTGGGAAATCTGGAAAGAAAAGAATGCCTGAGTCATCAGCAACAAAGCAGCCTGGGCGAGGTGATTGAGAAAAAGGAGGGTCTCCAGTTGGTGGATCTTCTTTATTTCTGATGTGATGTTTGTGTTATGTTTTTTCTCCTTTGGCTTTGGTCTTGTTTACTCCTCAATCAATGAAAAGGCAGAGATCCTGCCCTTAAAAAAACCTTTTATTCTTCTAGTTGATGTGTGAAGGTGTGTAGCACATATCATCCATCCTTGTGTGTTTAGCTGTTAGGTTATCCTTCGATTTGAAATATTCTATCCCTCAACTATCCCGATAATAACCAGACCAGAATTACCTGTAGGATATCCTCCATGGAGACTTGGTCAGCATTGCTGGCTAACCTGGAGCATATTAACGAAAATGAGTACACACATACGAATGTCTCCCTTTGGACCTCAATCATCATAGAAGTTGCATAACAGGGTGGACCATGGATAGATACTGAATGTGATGTCCTCCTGTATTTGTCAATGATGTCGATCCAGAGTCTCTGGTTCAGTACAAACAACGAGAGATGACACTGTATGCTGATATTACTCCCCTTTTTTTCGAGAAAACACAGAGCCTGCGTTTTAGTATATTGAAAAGGTAGATATTACTATTTCTTCTGATCTTGAAGTGTGAACTGCTAAATTTAATTGGATGGGAGAAAAAAGAAAGGAATATGACCAAAATGGAAAATTCATGTAAATCCAGAACAGGCTTTACCAAAACAGCATATTAGCACAGCATTGCTCTATTTCTGAAAAGTCACATATCAGCTGGACAAGAATATGGGATAATCTATACAAGAATTCAGCTCCTATCCTTGTCATCACAATAATTGATTATGCTATTTGTTCCTTTCCCATACGCCAATAGCAGGGATAGGCACACAGGAGGTGCTGACTTGATTTCCCTGTCCACAGTTATTTAACCAACCTTTTGGTGAAAAATAGATGATAGACTCGGCACAAACAGATCAAGCCCCACACACAACATACGCACTCTAATCCTCCTTTCTTCCATCTGAAAGAAAGGATGGAGTTGCTAGTCTCTGCTACTTTAGGTGAACTTGTTAGCAGATGTATATCCTTCCTGATCAACAAATATTCAACAACGCCAACGCAGTCCAAGGTGGAGAGCCTACAGAGACTAGAACAGATGCTGCTCCGGGTTCTAATCACCGTGGAGGAGGCAGAGGGGAGATGCATCACAAATCAAGCGATGCTTCGACAACTGAAGATGCTGAGAGAAGAGATGTGGAGAGGCTACTACATGCTTGACACATTCAGGTACCTTGCACATGAAGAAGGGAAGACCAAAGATCATCAAGCAGCCCGCTCATTAGCCCTGTCTACATCCAATCCAGGCAAGCACACTTTTCTCTCTGCTAGCGGCGCACGTGGCGAAAGGGAGTTAAAACAGATGATTGATACTATAAATAACATAGTTACTAGTATGGCTGAGTTTGTTGTTTTTCTGAAGAACTACCCTCCAATTTGTCGTCAACCATACAGCATGCATCTGTTCTTGGGAAAAAGCATGTTTGGTCGCCAAGCAGAAATGGAACAAATAATTGCTTTCTTGTTGCAAAGGGAGCCTCCTGGTGAACACGAGCTGGGTGTCTTGCCAATAGTTGGTCAAGGAAAAGTTGGAAAGACCACACTTGTTGAGCATGTCTGTGGCGATGTAAGGGTCCGTGATCACTTCTCTCAAATCGTCCTTTTCTTTGGAAACAAATCTATTGAAGGAGACCTTTGCACCCTGAGAGAGGTGTAATCAAGCATCGAAGTACTAGTGCTCTGAATGAAGAAACTATGCTTGTTGTCATTGAATTAGACGGGGAAGTTGATGAGGGGGCATGGAGGCGGCTCTACTCTGCTTCTCGAAGCTTCATTCCAAGAGGTAGTAAAATCGTAATCACAAGCCAATCCGAGAACATCACAAGATTAGGAACTACGCAAGCTCTTTGGTTAAAATTCATGCCTCGTGAAGCAAACTGGTACATGTTCAAGGTGCTTGTGTTTGGAAGCACAGATCCTGAAGAGCAACCAAAGCTAGCATCCATAGCAATGGAGATATTTGAAGACTTTTTTGACCAGAAAGTGTTTAACGATTTCATTGGTCCTATCGCAAATTCAATAAATATTGCTGCCATTCTAAGAGCTAATATTAGTATACAGCGCTGGCGAAGGATTCTTACATGTGTTAAGGGAAATACACAGAGAAACCCACTTCAGCTTAGTTCAGTTCCAAGTGATACAAGTAGGATGGAAAATAAACACCTTTATATTCAACGATTTGCTAAACTTACTCAGGATTGTGTAGTTGACAGACATTTACGAGTAGCGCTTGATGATGAAGACATTCCCAAAATAACCATGGGTGACGTCATTTCCGGCAGTATCACGCCACAAGGGAGATCTGATATTGTCATGTGGAAATCTCACTTGCCGCCCTATTACAGTTACATTACTAGCTGTGAGATTCAGGAATCTAAGTTTATGCTTACAAGGAACAAGGGCTGTAAGAGGAGGAAGGATTTTTGTTAACTTTACTAGAACTATAGTTTTGATGTTGTCATGATAGTATTATTTACATTTTTTTAATCTGTAAAATCTGCATCTTGATTGTTTCAGAAGCACTGTGAAAGACGATTGATAATGAGACCCTTGACATACCATTTGGTTCTTATTCCATGATGAATGTCATAGTTTTGAAGAGTTAATCTACAAGTAAAAGTTGCTTTTGGAAAGCATATAGTGGAACTAAGACAGGATAGAGACGGATTTGTGCTTCCAAATTAACCAGCTTGAAGAAATACCAGTATGATTTTCTATATTAATATAGCGGGGCGAAATCCTGTTTCGAGTAAATACCAGTATGCGTCATGAGACAGTTGCTTTAGTGTAAGAGCCTGTGTTATTCCCAAGCTTCGTGATCTTGTCAGATCGGCTTGTGAATATGATTTTACTAACATTTGTAGTGTTACGTCAAGCAAGACTGCAAGAGAGCATAGCCTTTTCGTGGAGATCCTCTGGTACCTAAAAAACAGCCAGCATTCTCCCGTTATTCTCACATCCATCTCTCAAAGCGGTCATATCTTCACCTCTGAAATAACCTCATCGGAAGATAACGATTTGCGAGAAATGATTGCAGACTATTTCGTCATCGAAGACATGAGCGACAAATGTGCTTTTTCCAGCTCTCCCTGGACCAACAATTTGTAGGAAGCCAGACCTGTCAAGACTACTGCCACAACAAGGTTGTGTGTGGAACATGAAGCTAATGACCAGTTCCAGCAACATCTGGAAGCAAAACATGCACTTGTCCAGCAAGAAAACTACCAGTTCCAGCTGCATAGTAAGGCTGCCGGTGCAGGAGAGGGTATGTACTCAAGAAAGCTACCAGCTCATTAACATCACGAATCATGGTTCTCAAACTGTCGACGGCTTCCTCGAGCTGCTGCAATAAAAAAAGCTGCTGTTCCTGGCTTTCTACTGGAGGCAGCGGCATTGCATGTAACTAAATTCAAACAGAGCCGAAGAGTTGACTCACAACCAAATGATCTTGCGCCTTATATTCTTCATGAGCTCGGCAGCTAAAGATGTCCCGACATATATAAGAACAACGTCACATGGCATCCCTCAAGCATGCACAGCTGCCGAGCATCCCTTGGTTTGTGATGTGCTGCCTCCACCTGTGGATTCAAGAATATGGTGGGTGCATGGGTGAACTCCCACCAGTTTATTCTCCCACCAAAGTCATGCCCCCTGGTCAGAATTGAAGACAAGAAGTACTTACCATAGAAAATGCCTCCATGACAGCAGCAGCGGGGGTAAGGGATGGTGAGGGAGGGCTTATGCTCACACCAGGACCCTGGAGATGTTCCAGCGGCCTGATTTGATGTTTTAAGCTTGGGCTTTGGAACTGAAATCTCTGTACATAAACACTGTATTTCTATCTAATCGGGCGGTAGAACGACTGCCTTTATTTTAAACTAAAAAAGATTATTAACAACAGGTACAAAGTCAGAAGGCCGTGAACAAGGCTAAATGGAATCAAACAGAGCACGATTTCATATAGATGATGCAAAAACTAACTACTTGGTTAAGTAGAGCAAAACTCAACTCAACTCGATGATGGACCTTCTACTTCAATCTCTACTTAGCAGTTAGCAGCCGTGCAGTCTGGCTTCTGTACATCAACACGTCGCTGCTGTATGGTGGCGCGTCAGATCGCCATTCCAGTCTTCTTCCATGGCCAAAAACTCCTCCGTCGTTCCATATGTCCAAAACATGATTTTTGCAGATTAGCCCTGGAATTGCAGCAAGGAGCATCGCCAATCGTAAACCTATTTTCTCTGAGCTAAGCTAAGTTGTCTTCATTGACAAGTACTTAACTGATAGCTGCTCCAAAAATGTATGTGCCCATTTGTTCTTTTTTTTTAAAGTTGCCTCCATATCAATAAACCCATAAACTTGACATACAACAAGATAATAGTGCAAAAGACTGAGAGCAACGAAATTAACCTTGTCTAAAATCATCAACCAGAGATTGTTTCCTCTTAATAACTCTAGTATGCAGCTCTAGAATCTTACATGTATAGATGTAGCAGTAAGGCGGTATCTGAGACTTCCATGCAAGGACATGCAAGGCGGTATCTTGGATTGTTATCTTGGGAACATCCTCTTGAGAAGAACATGTTTGATAGTGATTGAGAACAAAAAAAATCTTCAGTACTTCTACCCATTCTTTGAATGTACGTAGGAATATTTCCTGCCAACATATCACACGGATGCTCACCAAACATAGACATGCTTCTCTACGTATCTTCTCAGGAATGCCAGAACCTTGCGCCAATAGAGGATGTCAAAATTGGCTCTCAACAAGCAAGCCGTGATGTTTGCAGCAAAGATCGAACCATTATGAACCCTGGCTATCTCCAATTCTCCATGGCAAAGTACCCTGGATATCAGGATTTGTACCTCCAAACGTATTAGCCTTGAAATAGTACCAGTATGCCTCTTGAGGCAGATGCTTCAACGTCAGAGCCTCCGTTGTCCCAAGCTTCCTGATCTTATCACACCAGCTTGTGATTATGATCTTTACTACCAGTTTTGGTGCACTGTCTAGAGAGTGAGCACAGCATGTCCATTAGATCTTCGTGGAGATCCCCAACTACCTCAACCACAACCAGAAATCTCACATTATGTTCATTTCTCGCTGCCCATCCATCTCTCGAAGTGGTCATCGCTTTATCACCTAAAATTGTCATGTCTCAAGAACACAATCTGTGAGAAGTGATGACGGACTCTTTCATCATCAAAGACATGAGCGACAAGGGTGCTCTTTCCAACTCTCCCTGGACCAACAAGGGGGAGGACCATCACACCTGCCAAGGATACTGCCGCTGCAAGCTTGTGTGTGCAAGAGAAAGTTGATGCCCAGTTCCATCTCCATCTGGCGCCCAAACATGCACTTCCCCAGCAAGAGATGCATGCTGTAAGGCTAGCGATGAAGACGAGGATATGCAGTCAAGAAAACGACGAGATCATTGACATCAAGAATCATGGTTCTCAAACTCTCTAGGACTCCTTCAAGTTCTTGTAAAGTTTGTGTGTTACCATTTCTTGGGAGGCGAAGACACCCAGGAATGAGTCACGGCCTGATTCTCTTTCGTCTCGTCTTCTTGGTGAGCACATTATCTGAAGATGTAGAGTACATAGGAGCCTCGGTAGTCGGTACACGGCATCTCTCAGCATGCTCAGCTGCCGGAGTATCCCTTGGTTTGTAATTTTCCACCGAGCAGCTTCGTCGACGATAACCTGTGCTCGGAGTAGAATCATCTCCAGACTATCCTCCACAATCGCTGCCGGCGGATTGGAGTATCTTCTGCGGAATAAACTCATGGATCTGGTCACAAGTCCAGCCAACCACTGAAAGTACAATCTCAATTTTGGGGGACTTTGGCAGAATGAGCAGTGAGCTGTGGAATTGCATATCTCTAGAACCTGGTTGTATGGCAGCCACACTGAAAGCCGTGATGATTTATGCAATCATCAAATTTTGGTTGTGTTCCCCCTGATGGTTTAACAGCAGAAAAAGACACCCAAAAAGCAGCAGATAGAGACAGACCTTGACTCTTGGGTATTTGCTTGCTGAACTATCACCACCTGATGATCTGACCGCGACATATATATTGTACTGTAGTACCCAGCCAGCCAAAATTGAAAAGCAGACTATGATTTTCTTTAGTTCTAGTACTCACGCCGACAAACTGCACCAGCAGGTTGCAGGTAGGAGTTATGTTAGGGTGACATAGCATGCACTGATCAAGCACTAGTACATACTTCATTCGGGTATTCTTTCTCCCCCCATCGTAGCAGAGTACGGACGAATGCTGCGAAACAAAAAAACTCTCCCGCTTACAAGATCAATCCTCCACATCACGGATTCAAACTGCTGGCAACCAAAATCACGTCTCTACTCGGGGAGATGAGCTTTCCGCTTCAGTTCCGGGATCCTCACCTCGGATTTGACCTCCCCTCAACCCCTCCCCACCCTGCGGCCATGGAGGCCCCTCGCTTCGGCGACGGAGAAAGTGATAGATGGGTATGGATCTGACGGTGTAGCTACGGAGGAGATCGGCGGCTGTGTCGTGGACGGCGGCGGGTTCGGTTGAGCATTGGAGCCTTGAAGGCGAACGAGAATGTCGACCTGGAGCCCGTCGACCATGCTGAACCTTTTCCTTTTAAAAGTTCAATCTTCTTTTTAATTACACCGATCTATTACAAGAGGCCTAAATAAAAATTACAAATAGATAGATGAACCACCTAGCAACGACTACAAACAATAGCACGAGCCGAAGGCGCGCCAACGTCCTCGCCCCTCCATCACCGAAGGCGGTAAAGCTTATTGTAGTAGAGCTTCTTGTAGTAGATAAGCGGGAAGTCGTCGTGCTAAGGCTCAAAGAACCAGCGCACTAGAGCAGAAATCGTCGGCAATAATGACATCCGTAGATTGGAAGAGACTGGACTGAAATTATACCAACACGAAAACCAATCAGATCCGAAGAGATCAGCCGGACACACGACTCCACGCAACCAAACCGTAAACTCTAGTTGCTAACCTTTTAGAACACTTGGATAGATGGTGCCCTACCAAATCTTGATAAATCGTGTGAAAAAATAGAGATGAACTCGAGTTCGGGAAGGAGTGTGGCCAAATCTGCATCATATAACTACGTATATAAAAAACCATTACATAATATCATAAATAGAGAAGTGATCAGATTAATACAAGTCATCACATTAAAACCAAAAGTAAAGTAGTGACCAAATGTTATTATTGAAAAATTACTCCTAAACTAAAACCCACAAATCCCTCTACTTTTAAAGCATGAAATAAGCTAAACTAGCAATAAAATATGAAAAGATGAAGTTGCTTAACTTTTAGAACCCTTGGATAGATGGGACACTGCCAAATCTTGTAAAAAAAATGAGATAAACTCGAGCTCAATGCAGGAAACAAAGAGGAGAAGCAGCTCCATAATAGAGTGTGGCTCGGGACAGAGAAAAAGAAGATATGTAGGAAGGACATTAGTCCCGGTTGATTTTCCCAACCGGGACTAAAGGTCCATCTTTAGTCCCGGTTGGAGAAACCAATCTGGACTAAAGGTCCTGTTCGAACCAGGACCAGAGGTTGCCACACCCTGCGGTCATTTCTAGCCGTTAAAACCAGAGCATTAATCCCAGTTCATAACAAAACCAGGATTAATGCTTCGAACCAAAGGCATGTTTTCTACTAGTGAAATATGATTATTCACATATACACCTTCATTTTAGTTCAAACGTGGATGTTGAACCGTCATATAAAAGTTTTCTCGGTTAGGACATTTATCAAATATTTTGAATTATCCACTGCAACTTTTCATCCTTATGTGGTGATTAATTTTCATATTAAATCTCATTGGTTCTTTCATATGACTAATATTTCTAGACCAACTCTAAGAGTCATTTGTTCCAATAACTGAGATTCATACCATTTCAAGAAATGAGGATATATTTATACTTCAAAATATAGCACCGCATTTTGATTTGTATAGGCGATCCCACTGAGACCCCCCACTCTCTCCTCTCCCCTTTCATGTAGCTTTGAGAGTCACGAGTGTGTCGCCAGGGCTCGGTCGCGCCTTTCTTGCTGGAATAGCCGGTGGGAGATGGCTGTGGGGGGTCGCCGGAGTAGCTGTAGGTTGTAAGGTGTTTGGCCTTGTGCCTGTAGTAGGCGTCTTGCCCTGTAGGGGATGCGGTGCTGCGGATCTCGACGACCGGATTTGTAATCTCTTAGGGTCCTTCCTTAACCCCCTTCTCTCCGTCGGTCGGAGTTAAGGATGGTAGGAAGAACAACCGCTCCGACAAATAAAGCTTGGGTCGTAGGTGTCCAATCGAGAGGTGGTGGCCTGAGGTGTCCTGTTCCGGTCGGCCATGGAGGCGAGGGGGACGGGCGCGTCGGTGCGATGCGTAGAAAGACGGATCCTCTCCTGGCCGGCCGTGGCGGCGGCGGGGGGGGGGGGGGGGAGGAGAAGCTCGACTGCGCCTTCTTCTTTGATCTGGAGCTGGTGGTGCTAGCCCTCTGCGGAGGAGGCAGTTTTGGTGATGTTCTCGGTTTGGGAAGACCTTCTTCCTTCTCTTCCAGGTTGCCGTGGTGGTGACGTTGTAGAGGGTGGTGAGCGGTGCCTTCTTCCTCCTCGAGCTTCTCCAGGTGCGAGGCGGATCTATGTTCTGGAAGCTTTCTACTGGTCTCCCAAGCAGTGGCGGCGAGCCGGTGCTATCCATGGCGACAGGAGCTGTCCCAGTCTCGGGCAAGGCAGACCGTTCTTCTTCCTCCTGGTCAGAGTGCCTTCTTGGAGGATCTTCCTCGACCTAGCGTAGGGATCCATCGCCAGCGAAGCCCCAAGTGGCATGTTCCTCGGTGGCGACACTGTCTCCCGGCAGCAACGGTCTCCTTTGTGCGGCGGTGAGCCCCAGGGACCTGATTGCTTTTCTACTTTTAGTCCCAGGGTCTTGTTTGTTTTTATTGAGGCCTTATCCTGTATCCCTTTGTTTGTAAGGGCCTCAGTGCAATTTGTACCGACCGCTTTGAATGAGGAAGCTTCCAGGGCCTTCGGGCTTTATCCGTTCAAAAAAAATTGATTTGTATAATAAGTTTCGATTTTTCACATATACCTTTTAGTTTTAGTCAAATAAGAATGCCGAACTCTCATGTAATAGTTTTCTCGGTTAGGACATTCATCGGATATAAGCTGTTAGAACCTGTATATAGTAGTTGTCTAGGACTCCACATTGTATACGTGTTTGAGTCAAACTCGGTATCTACACTGATTATATCTCCCTGTAACTTGTACTGTCCAATATATATACACATCGAGAGCCCCATCGAGGGTATCGATCTCATACTGTTTTACATGGTACCAGAGCCAGTTCTTCCGATTCTTGTCTAGATCGCCCGTCTCCCTGCAACCCTAGTTCCTCGCCCTGAATCGCCAATCGATTCCGTGCAGCGATCGCGATGATGTCAAGCCCAAGCGCGAGTTCCTCCTCGGCTCCCTCTGGTGGTCCCTCGCTCAACTTCGTGATCTCGGAGAAACTTACCCGAGAGAACTTTTTGTTGTGGCAGACTCAAGTCTTGCCTAAAATCTATGGTGCACAGTTGTTTGGCTACCTTGATGGATCAACAAAGGCGCCAGATAAGGAGGTGAAGGTCCAAGATAAGGATAGTGTGGAGATAACAATCCCCAATCCCGACTATGCAAGATGGGTTGCGCAAGATCAATCTGTTCTAGGGTTCTTGGTTCAGAACATGGGCAAGGAGGTTCTCACTCAGATGGTGGGACTCCGCACATCTGCAGCCGTATGGAAGGCTGTAACAAAGATGTTTGCTTCACAATCCCAAGAAAGGGTGGTGCAGCTCCGCACCAGGCTCAATCAGTGGCGCAAGGAAGGTAAATTAGGACAAGTATATCTTGACAAAATCAAGGGTCTCTCTGATGAGATGGCTGCAGCTGGAAAGCCACTAGATACTTTGGATGTAATCTCGCACATCCTATCAGGCCTTGATGAAGAATATGACGGCTTTGTTGCTGCAATCACCGCTTTGATAAAGGCGGAAAAGAACGTGAGTCTAAGTGATGTGTACTCACAGTTCATGTCCTATGATGCTCGGATGGAATCCAGAAAGTCAAGTGATGTTTCGTCCGTTAATTCGGCAACCTGAGGCGGTCGTGGAGGTTATGGTGGTGGCCGTGGACGTGGAGATCAGCATCAAGAACAATACCGTGAACGTCAGTATGATTATGATCAACGCAATGGTTATGGTGGCGGCTATGATCGTCAGAATTATGGTGGTGGTCGTGGCGGATATGGTGGTGGTTATGGTGGCAATGGCGGCCGAAACCCCCAGGGAAACCGTCAGAATTATGGGCACACCAATGAGACTTGTCAGATATGTGGCAAGGTTGGGCATATTGCACTACTGGAAAAGGCTTCAGAAAAGCTATAGGGGGCTAAAAAAATCTGTTGGCGCCGCCTATGGATCCTATGGAGTGGTCACAAACTGGTACACTGATTCTGGTGCAACGGACCATATCACAGGAGAACTGGATAAGCTGCATGTGAGAGATCGCTACAACGGCAATGAACAAATTCACACAGCTAGTGCCTCAGGTATGGATATACATCATATTGGTCATTCTGTAATTCATACCCCTACTTATGATTTGCATCTTAATAACATCCTGCATGTTCCTAAAGCCACAAAGAGTCTTCTCTCCACTAGTCTCCTAGCACATGATAATAATGCCTTTGTTGAATATTGGCCTAACTCTTTCTTTGTCAAGGATCAGGACACGATGGAGGTTCTGCTCCAAGGTAGATGTGTGGATGGACTATATCCCTTACCGTCGTCATCTGCGTCTTCCCATGGCCATCATGCTCATGGTGCGCCCAAGTCTTCCTCGTCATTATGGCACAAGCGTCTAGGTCATCCATCATCTATTGTGGTTCATCAAGTTCTTCGTGATAATAGTATTCCGTTTAGTAAGTCCAATAAAGAGTCAGTGTGTGATGCATATCAGATGGCTAAAAGTCATCAACTTCCTTATCCAAAATCAACTAGTGTGTCTACCTCACCTCTCGAACTTGTGTTTTCTGATGTATGGGGTCCTGCCTCAGAATCTTTTGGTAATTTTAAATACTATGTGAGTTTTATTGATGATTATAGCAAGTTCACTTGGTTATACCTCTTGAAAAATAAACCTGTTGTGTTTCAAAAAATCCATGACTTTCAGCATCATGTTGAGCGACTCTTTGATAAGAAAATCCTTGCCATGCAAACTGATTGGGGAGGCGAGTATCAAAAACTTAATTCTTTTTTCCAGCATGTAGGTATATCCCATCTTGTATCCTATCCCCATGCACATCAGCAGAACGACCCTGTAGAGCGCAAGCATAGACATATTGTGGAAGTTGGTTTATCTCTTCTTGCATACGTGATACGTTGCAAACATATCCATAATTTTTGATGTTCTATGCTTGGTTTTATCTACTTTCTTATGTTTTGTCCATACTTTAGAGTACTTTCATATGATTTCTTGGACTAACCTATTAACAAGAGCCACAGTGTCAGCTGCCTGTTTTCTATTGTTTTTGGTTCTAGGAAAGTAAAAAAATGAATATTCTCGGAATTGGACGGGACAAAAGTCAAAGTCAGTTTTTCACCGAGGGACACCAAGAGCCAGAATACGAGACGGAGAGGGGCTGTGGCCCGGCCACACCACCTGGCCGCGCCAGGGGATGGTCTGGCCACCCCAGGCACCCCCCGGCCTCCCTCTTCGCCTATAAGTTGCCTCCTGACCTAAAACCCAAGGGAGGTTTGATGTTTTTCCAGAAAGAGTTCCGTTCCGTCGCCACCACCAGATTTCATGATTCAGAACTAGAAAATCCATTCTGGCACCCTGCCGGGACGGGGAATTGGAGGAGATCATCGCCATCATCATCATCATCATCGCTTATCCATCGACCATCCATGGTTCCCCCATCTATGAGTGAGTAATCCCTCGCTTTAGGCTATGGGGATGGTAGGGATTAGATCAGATCGTTCATGTAATGGCATTGGACTATTAGGGCATGGTGCCTAGTATCTTCTATTAGTGCTTTTTGACTTTGTTGCGACTTGTTATGCTTAATGCTTGTCACTAGGGCCCGAGTGCCATGATTTCAGATCTGAACATGTTATTGATTTATTATGATAGTATTGTTTATGGTCTTACCTGCAAGTTATATACACACGTTGTTGTCCGGAACCAAAGGCCTCGAAGTGACAGAAATCGGGATAACCGGAGGGAATGGCTTTGATGTGAGGATCACATGTGTTCACGGAGTGTTAATGCTTTGCTCTGGTGCTCTATTAAAAGGAGCACCTTAATTGCCAGTAGTTCCCTTGAGGCCCCGCTGCAAACGGGCTGGCAGGACAAAAGATGTTGTGTAAGTTCTCATTGTGAGCACGTATGACTATATATGGAACACATGCCTATGATTATTTAGTACTTGGATGTTTTATCTTATTTATCTGCAATTGCCCTATGTCTTGATTTCCATGTGAATTGTCTTGTCCATGCAACGCCCGTCCATCCATCCCTATGCCTACCGCGCTTTAATCCTACTATTTACCGCAATTTTTACTACTGTCTTTGCCTTTACTACTGCTGTTACTTTACTATTCCTACTACAAAACTGTTGCTACTAATAAACTGTTGTGAGCAAGATTGTTTCCAGGTGCAGCTGAATTGATAACTCAGTTCTTAAGGCTTATAAATATTCTTTGACTCCCCTTGTATCGAATCAATAAATTGGGTTTCACTTCCCTCGAAAATACTACGATACACCCCCTATACTTGTGGATCATCAAGACTATTTTCTGGCGCTGTTGCCGGGGAGCATAGCTTTATTTATCAAGTCCACTTAGAATCACTATTGTTCAAGCATAATCATAACCAATCTCTTTACTTTGTTATTTTTGTTTTTCTTAGTTTATTTCCGCCTTGTTTGCTTGTTTCTTTATCAAAAATACAAAAAAATTTAGTTCCTACTCTAGTTGTTATTTTTGTTGGTTTGTTATTGTCTTGCTTTATCATGCTTTCTATCAATGGTTGGTTTCTTTGAAACTGAATCTTATTGGCAAGGTGGGTTCACTGAAGAACAAAAATATTATTATAAGGAACACCGCTTGTCACAAAAAGAGAAACACTTATGGGAACAAATTGATAAATTATATACCATTGCTATAAACGTCTGCTCTACTTATAATGTTACTTATTGCTTTGATAAATCTTGTTGCTGTAGGAGGTACAAACACCTCCCATTTTAATGTGAGTATAATGATGATGTTACCATATCTTCTTATGTTAAAGAAAATTATGACTTTTATGATGTGGAACAAATTGAGGAATTTATTGCTTGGAAGGCTGCATTTGAACTTGCTAGTTTGCTTGAAAATATTGATGATTCACCTTATAAATATGAGGTTTATGATATACTTAAATTTTTCTTTGATAATTACAAGGAAGAAAATGGCTATATTCTTGAATATATTGATAGATGCTTTCCACAAATGGAAGAGACTAATGCCTTGAAGGATCTTATGGAAGAAGAAATTGATGAACTTGAAAGCTCATTGGATGAAAAAGAGGAGGAGAGTGATGAACAAAAGGCGGAAGAATGGATTAGCTACCCATGCCTACCTTCTAATGAGAGTAACTCTTTATTCCTTACATTATTTGATTGTCCCCCGTGCTTACCAAAGGAGGATGAATGTTATGCTCATGTTATCTGTGATAATCCTTTATTTGCGCCTAACTTAGAGATGCATGGTACTAAAGAGTTTTGCTTAGAAATTGTTTATGATAAAGCTCTAGACGATGGTCCTATATTGAATGATGAGTCATCGTGTTATAGAATTGTTAAAAGTGGGTTTGAAGGTTTTAACCCCACTATTTTTGAGCTTGATAAAAATTATGTTTTTGTAGAACATGAAAAGCATGCTTTTTATGTAATAGTTATACTGTTGAGTTTATTCATGAGGCTACTGAAAATTATTATGAGAGAGGAAAATATGGTTGTAGAAGTTTTCATGGTATTGAAACACCTCTCTATGTGCTGCAAGTTTTGAAGTTACTCTTGTTTTATCTTCCTATGCCTGTCACTTTGTTCTTTGTGAATTTATTTGCATACAAGATTCCTATGCATAGGAAGTGGGTTAGACTTAAATGTGTTTTGAATTTGCTTCTTGATGCTCTCTTTTACTTCAATTTATATTTCTTATGTGAGCATCCTCTCAAACTATCATGCCTAACTTAAAAGCGTTAAAGAAAAGTACTTATTGGTAGATAACCCAAAAGTTTTAGATGAGTCTTGGAAGTTATTACTTTAGTAATAACCACTCCTTATCCTTTTTATTTGCTTTTTGTGCCAAGAGTAACCTCTAATGAGAGAGAAGTAATGGTTGGGAAGTTGCTGTCCCGAAACAGATTTCTGTGCTTCACCGTAAACATTTGTGTAAAATCTTTGTACGTCCTTTTGAGCCGTGAATTTTTGTGCTTCTGCCCCAGGTTGTTATCTAACTTTCGTTAGTTCAACACTTTTCGATTTGAGCAACAGAAGGTCTTCGAAAAAATTTGTCTTTACCTGCTGGTCTGTTTCGACAGATTTCTGCCATTATTTGCATTTGCTTCTTGTTGGTTCCTTTTTGAGTTCTTTTAGGGAATTAAGCTTTTTGAGGGAAGTGCTACAGTAGCTTCTGTTTTAATGGAAGTTTTATTGGTGTTGGAACTGAACCTAAAGACCTATTAACTTGAGTGCACTAATGTTTCTAATAAAGATTGTGTGAAGTTTTGTATGAAGGAAAATTTTTAGGTGTATGGAAGGAATGAGCAATGAGATGAAGGATGGACTAAAGCTCAAGCTTGGGGATGCCACGCATGTCACCCCAATAAATATTCAAGAGGTACAAGCGTCAAAGCTTGGGGATGCTCAAGGCATCCCCTTCTTCATCAATAAAAATCTCAGGTTTCTTCCAAACGCTTCATTTTTATTGTTTTATGCACAATTGTGTTGTTCTTGGAGCGTCTTCTTTTTCATTTTCATTTTGGTTTTTCGTTTGCTTGGTTTGCTTAGTTTGCTGAATAAATTGGTTGGACCCCCTCTCATACATTGGTTTTCAAATAGTTTGGTTTGGATTGGAAAAGAGTAGGAAAGTTCATGTTTAAGTGGTAAAGAGAGCTTGTTTTTGACTGTGGCCTATGCTTTGTGATGTCATGCTCAATATTGTTTTGGCGTTATGCTTAGTATTCTTTTCTGTAGCATGACTTGTTATAAACAATTGAGATTACTTAATGTGCCTTGGAAGAATCATGCTTTGTTTTAGCATATTAAAGCATAGTATTGTGGTATTCTCCTTTGATGCTTTATTTGAGTTGACTTGGCGCATGCTCACACCATGTTATGACTATCCCAAGTCACCATAAGCCTTTATGATCCTTTAGTTTTCAACTTGTAGTATCACTTTATGCATTGATTAATGATGTTTTGTCGCTCTGCATGATTATGGCCATTATTGCTCTCTTAGTTGGTCGCTCCCAGTCTTTTGCTAGCCTCCATAACCAAGTATGAGTTCCACTCATGCATCCAATTCCTAAAACCAAGTTATTCCAAAGAGTCCACCATACCTACCTATTAGCATATGCTATTCCAAGTATATTCGTGTTTTTGTCTATCTTCCGAATTAAACTTGTTATGAGAAAACTAGTGATTAAAGCTCTCACGAACTTGATGGCACACTTTACTTTCTTGCATTTAATAAACTTGAACCATTGCGTCCATCTTTGTTGCGTATATGCTTGCGCTTTATAAGTTGAAGTTAGCAGAACCATGTATCATGGGGAATACTTTCAACATTGCACTTGTACTTTGTACCCCGTTGATATCATGTTCTTTTGCTTATGGATCTCGGCGGTGTGAAATAAAAGGGGAACTTGTAAGATCATGGAGTTTGTATGTGTGTTAGAGAAACGCCTGGGCCGCTAGCCTAAGCCATGCCTAATCATGGTGGAAACTTGTAGCATAACCATAATGAGCACTCTATGAAGCATCCTCAATAAAAACCTATGCAAATAGCAAATAAAAAGATCGCTGAGATGATCATTGTCTGCTTGCCTTGTCATTTTGATTATGGGATAGCTCCTGTATCATGTGCAAGGGGTACTCCGTTGGCGGTTCTCTATGATACATATGTGCTTACAATGACAAGAGCTTACTTGTGACTAAAGTTGAGTAGCATGAGGTTCGTTCTTCGTAAGTAAGGGGCATGAGATTTCGGCTTATAACTTGTCAAGCGTATCCTCTTAGTTGTGTCACTTTAACCTTAATCACCTTCAAGATGCTTATGATAGGGGCAATGAGAGCTGAAAGCTAATAAGTACCATAATTTTTAGAAGCTCTTTATGAAACTTGAATCCCTACTTCCTTCTATGAAGGTTTTTCTTTTATTTTATGTTGAGTCTCCACCTTCTATATTTATGCACCTAATTTGAGAGCATAGTGGCCATTCTTAGTTCTATGTGCATTGTCCCAAGACTTGTTGATTGATGCATAGCTTTGATATTGCTTGTTTTAAACTATTTGTATCTAGTCACTCTTATGAGCTTTGAAGGTGTCCTATGCATTTATGTTTGCTACTCTATGAGGGACAAGCTGAATGCCACTATGCTATGTTTTCTTTATGTAAAACAAACAAACGTCTTGCAAAGCATTGTTATTCATGAATCTTTTGTTTGTGCCTTTTCATGTTGCAACATAGTTGCTTTGTCTTATTGTTATAACTTTATCTTTCATGTTATGTTCAAGTACTATGATTCCAGCTATGAATGTTTTATGAATACTTTGATCAAGTTTATGATGGTGCATGTCACCTCAAAATTATTCTTTCTTTTTATCACTTACCTACTCGAGGATGAGCAGGAGTTAAGCTTAGGGATGTTGATACGTTGCAAACGTATCCATAATTTTTGATGTTCCATTCTTGGTTTTATCTACTTTCTTATGTTTTGTCCACACTTTAGAGTACTTTTCATATGATTTCTTGGACTAACCTATTAACAAGAGCCACAGTGCCAGCTGCCTGTTTTCTGCTGTTTTTGGTTCCAGGAAAGTCAGGAAATGAATATTCTCGGAATTGGACGGGACAAAAGACAAAGTCAGTTTTTCACCGAGGGACACTAGGAGCCAGAATACGAGACGGAGAGGGGCTGGAGCCTGGCCACACCACCTAGCCGCGCGGGCTAGGCCTGGCCACGCCAGGGGGTGGTCTGGCCGCCCCAGGCACCCCCTCGGCCTCCCTCTTCGCCTATAAGTTGCCTCCTGACCTAAAAACCCAAGGGGGGTTCAACATTTTTCTAGAAAGAGTTCCGCTCCTCTGCCACCACCAGATTTCGTGATTCGGAATCAGAAACTCCGTTCTGGCACCCTGCCGGGATGGGGAATTGGAGGAGATCATCGCCATCATCATCACCATCGTTTCTCCATCGACCATCCATGTTTCCCCCAGCTATGAGTGAGTAATCCCCCGCTTAGGCTATGGGGATGGTAGGGATTAGATCAGATCGTTCGTGTAATGGCATCGGATTGTTAGGGCATGGTGCCTAGTATCTTCTGTTAGTGCCTTTTGACTTTGTTGCGACTTGTTATGCTTAATGCTTGTCACTAGGGCCCGAGTGCCATGATTTCAGATCTGAACATGTTATTGATTCATTATGATAGTATTGTTTATGGTCTTACCTGCAAGTTGTATACACACGTTGTTGTCCGGAACCAAAGGCCCTGAAGTGACAGAAATTGGGATAACCGAAGAGAATGGCTTTGATATGAGGATCACATGTGTTCATGGAGTGTTAATGCTTTGCTCTGGTGCTTTATTAAAAGGATCACCTTAATTGCCAGTAGTTCCCTTGAGGCCTCGCTGCAAATGGGCTGCCAGGACAAAAGATGGTGTGCAAGTTCTCATTGCGAGCACGTATGGCTATATATGGAACACATGCCTATGATTATTTAGTACTTGGATGCTTTATCTTATTTATCTGCAATTGGCCTATGTCTTGATTGCCATGTAAATTGTCTTGTCCATGCAACGCCCGCCCATCCATCCCTATGTCTACCATGCTTTAATCCTACTGTTTACTGCAATTGTTACTACTGTCTTTGCCTTTACTACTGCTATTACTTTACTATTCCTACTACAAAACTGTTGCTACTGATAAACTGCCGTGAGCAAGATTGTTTCCAGGTGCAGCTGAATTAACAACTCAGTTGTTAAGGCTTATAAATATTCTTTGACTCCCCTTGTGTCGAATCAATAAATTGGGTTTCACTTCCCTCAGAAATACTGCGATACACCCCTATACTTGTGGGTCATCAATACGCATCCATGCCACTAAAATATTGGGATGAAGGTTTTCAAACCGCCGTATATTTGATAAATCGTCTTCCTAGCAAGGTTATTCAGTCAAAAACACTCATGGAACTTCTTTTTGGTAATACCGATGATTACACTCTTCTACGCATCTCTGGGTGTGCTTGTTGGCCAAATATTCGTCCCTATAACAAACATAAATTAAATTTCTGGTCCAAACAGTGTGTGTTTCTTGGATATAGTTCTCTCCATAAAGGATATAGATGTCTTGATATCTCTACAGGTCGTATCTATATATCCCGTGACATTGTTTTTGATGAAATTGTTTTCCCCTTTGCCTTGTTGCATTCAAATGCTGGTGCTCGGCTTCGTCAGGAGATTAATCTCCTTCCTCTTTCTTTGCAACCACTTAATTTGCATAATCATGAGGGGCCTGAATTGCATGAACCAGTTGATGTTAATCCTGCTAATGCCGCTGATATTGCCGCTGAGTCGTTTTTGCAGGACACCGATTACACATCTGGTGAAGATAGTAGTAATTTTATTGTCTCGGGCGCAGATAACAAAGCTGATTCTTCTCATAATGGTGTCCAGTCAATAGCTGCACATGTGCGTCAATCCGCCTCGGGGCCTGATCGATCCGCCCCGGGATCGAGGCCAGCATCCTTTGGCTCGTCGGCTCCTGCGGGTGGCCCACCTGCCGTGGACCTGCCTGGCGAGTTGTCGCCTTCACTCAGCAGTGTTGCGGGATCTTCTACATCCTCGTCATGTGCATCTTCGACTACACCAGTGGCCACAGGATCTCCTGCGACGTCCGACTGTGATTCTGGCGCCCAAAGTCTGCCGTCTGGATTGGGTGTGGCGCCTGTGCCTGTAGCTGCACCTGTGGTTCCTTCTGAGTGCCCGCATACACATCTTCAGAGTGGTGTTTCCAGGCCCAAGAAATTCACCGATGGTACTATTCTCTATGCCTATTTTTGCTCTACTGGTGAACCTTCTAGAACTGCTGAAGCATTTACAGATTCTCGTTGGAAAGCTGCCATGGACGAGGAATATAATGCTCTTATTAAAAATGGCATGGGGCATCTTTGTTCCATCCGCCCCTGGACAAAATGTTATTGACTGCAAATGGGTTTATAAAGTCAAAAGGAAAGCCGATGGCACGATGGATCGATATAAAGCTCGTTTGGCTGCTAAAGGATTTAAGCAACGGTATGGTATTGATTATGAAGACACATTTAGCCCAGTTGTCAAGTCAGCTACTATTCGTGTGGTTTTGTCCGTTGCCGTTTCTCGTGGATGGCATCTTCGACAATTAGACGTGAAGAACGCGTTTTTACATGGTGTTCTAGAAGAAGAAATTTGTATGCGTCAGCCTCCGGGGTATGATACTCGTTTGAGTCATGTGTGTCGTCTTGATAAAGATCTTTATGGATTAAAGCAAGCTCCTCGTGCTTGGTATTCTTGCCTCGGCTCTAAGCTTCAGTCTCTCGGTTTTACTGCATCTAAGGCTAATACTTATCTGTTCTTTTACAATAAAGGGGAGTAACTATCTTCATGCTTATTTATGTCGATGATATTGTTGTTGCTAGTTCTTCAGAGAAAGCCGTAGATGCTCTCCTTCATAATCTAGGACTTGATTTCGCGTTGAAGGATTTGGGAGGACCGCACTATTTCCTTGGTATCGAGGTAAAGAAAGTGCATGATGGGATTATTTTGTCTCAGGAGAAATATGCCAATGACCTGCTACATCGTGTGAATATGCATGGTTGCAAAACTGTTGATACGCCATTGTCAGTATCGGATAAGTTGTCTTTGATTGATGGAGAAGCCTTGAGTGGTGATGATTCCACTAATTACAGGAGTATTGTTGGTGCTTTACAGTATATTACACTGACCAGACCTGATATTGCATTCTCAGTCAACAAAGTATGTTAGTTCTTACATGCTCCTACAATAGTTTACTGGACAGCTGTAAAACGCATATTGTGATATTTGCGTGGTACTATCTCTCTTGGATTACGATTGAGTAAGTCTTCCTCCACTGTTGTGAGTGCTTTTTCTGATGCTGACTGGGCAGGATGTCCAGACGATGGGAGATCTATAGGTGGTTTTGCTGTTTATGTTGGATCAAATCTTGTATCATGGAATGCAAGAAAGAAAGCCACAGTCTTCAGGTCTAGTACAGAAGCTGAATATAAATCATTGCTAATGCTACAGCAGAGGTTATGTGGGTTCAAACTCTGCTCGATGAGTTGAGAGTGTCGCAGTCTAAAGCGGCAGTACTATGGTGTGATAATATTGGAGCACCATATCTTTCTGCAAATCCGATATTTCATGCACGAACTAAACATATAGAAGTGGATTATCATTTCGTTCGAGAAAGAGTTGCTCGGAAATTGTTGGACATCAGATTTATAGCTTCAGGGGATCAAGTGGCTGATGGCTTTACCAAGCCGCTGTCTACTAGACAACTAGAAGTGTTTCGTCGCAATCTTAACTTAGATAAGTTATGATTAAAGGGGAGTGTTAGAACCTGTATATAGTAGTTGTCTAGGACTCCACGTTGTATACGTGTTTGAGTCAGACTCGGTATCTACACCGATTGTATCTCCCTGTAACTTGTACAGTCCAATATATATACACACCGTTTTACATAAGCAACTTTTCAGCCTTATGTGATGATAAACGATCATATGGACTCTCATTTGATCCGCTACTTCACATGACTAAATAGGTCTAGATTGGCACCAAGAGTCATCTGTTTCAATAACTAGATTCATATAATTACAAGAAATGAGAAGATGTTCATTGGAACGCTTATAAACATCAACTCAAGAATAATTATTTTCTAAGTCGACTGAGAAATAGTATCTCATGGCTTTCTATACAGAAGCTCAGCAGAATAACAGCATATCGACGCATGCCTACAGTACCATGTACACACACGAATATGCACAAAAATAGATGTTGCTACCGAGAAAACCCTATCTTTTTCTATAGGTGCACGTGAGAACTGTCTCAGACAGAAAACATATCGATTTTGCTAATTCTCAGTCGGCTGAGATTTTCTTAAGTCTCAGTCACCTAAGAAAAGTGCAACCGTCTGTTAAAAAAAGTGCAACTGAAACCCAGTTGTACTTTTCTGACAGAAAAATGCAATTGCACTTTTCTGCTAGAAAAGTGCAACTGGCACGGATTGCACATTCTTTTAACTACAGTTACACTTTTTTTAAGTGATTGAGACTTAAGAAAATCTCAGTCGATTGAGACATAGACAAACCCTTCGCAATGGAGAAAATGGATCTACAGAACTTGAAGATTGGCGAAAGCAAATCTCTCTATCCAGTGGAGCATGAAAAAACAATTTATTATGATCTGACACACGCATGTCGTAAAACATGGGATTTTATCCGTAGTTGACCACCCTCCTATCCATCAAATCCAACCAGAGGTTGGATACCCAATAGGACTCATTTCATTCGCAGAATTTTCAGCATGCATGTATGAATAGGAAAACGAAGGATTGTAATCATGTACTCTTTAATCCTACAGAAATTGGATCTATATAAGAGATTGATTGCACCAAAAAAAGGAAGAATATCTTTTTTGAGGATAGGAAAATGAAAGAAATTGTAAAAAAGGTTGTGGCAAAGAAAAATGTTCCTTCGTAATAGAGTGCAAATGAATGTTTGTCGGTCTTGATAGAAAAAATTCCTAAAGATCCAAACCCCCAGAAGTCCAACACAATTTCTTTGAATCGAACGAGCCATAGAAAGATCAAGTTCTTGTTGAACAAGGCCTGCCACTTCTTGTTTGCGTGCCAATTCTAGATATACCAAAAGGAATAAAATTATATATGATCGAATCGAAGAGGTCAATTTACAAAATATTCCAAAGAATGACGAACAAATGTGGATAAGTTTATACAGCTATTACACTTTACAAACCCTGCAATGTGTAGAGTTGTTGACCAGACAGGAATGCACGTTAGCAACGGAAAGGTACGGTTGAGAGTCGTCTCACCGAAGAGTGTACGTCGCCTCCGAGGATCGTTGGTAAGCCATAACGTACGACACCTCCAAGAGATCGTCGGTGCTGTCGCAGACTATCTTCGGAAGGCATCTATCTAGGCCTTGGCCTTGGCGGCTGGCTTGGTGGAATTGGCAACAACGGCTGGTGTCTGCTTGAGGATGGCAGGCAGGACCTCCATGATCTTGTCAAACTCCTTGTTCTTGGCGACGAGCCCCGCCGGCGCGGTGGGGTCAGCCTTGCACTCGTTGCAGCTCCACTTCCACTCCCAGTCCTTGGACTTCTCCATATCGTCGGTTATCTCCACGAAGTCCATCACCTCCACGAGCTTCGCGCCGGCTCCCGCAGCGGCGCCGCCGGCGCCTGGCTTGAACTTTGTGGCCGCCTCGTCGAACCCCGCCGCGCAGCTGTCCATGCAACGCCACTGCGTCTTGCCGTTGGGGAGCTTGTCCCGCTCCCCGCGCGCGGCGGTGGCGGCCTCGGTGGCGGTCTTGGCGGCGGCGGCGAGGGCGGCCTGGGCCACCCCGGTTACGTCGGCTGCGGTGCTGGTCGATAGGAGCTCCTCGCAGTTGCTCGGCTTCGGCGTCTTCGCACAGGCCTCCTTGACGATGCTGCCGGCGCCGTCGACGAAAAAGGAAGCGGCGGCGGCGAGGACGAGAAAGAAGATGATCATGAGGGAGGCGTCAGGCTTCGTCGCCATGGTCGTCGATCTGCTCGCAGACTCTCTCTATCGCCTCGTCCACGGAATGCGACAAAGAAGCTAATTATGAATGATTTGCATACATGCATGGAGGATGGAGCCATATTTAAGCTGTGGTGCGTGTGGTCGGGCGTTATCTTCTCCGTGTAGATAGCCGCATGTCCATCGTTTTTCTCCCCCATGCACGCGCGCGCGACGATCGATTTTGCTTCCAAGAGTTTTTTTTTTTTTTTTTTGAGGGGGCTGCTTCTAAGAGCTTTTCCTCGTCGGTCGATACAGCACAAGGCCAGCATCCTAGCTGCACTTTTCATCTTTGCAGCCCATATTAGAGCACTCGGCCGTAGTTGGTCTTGGCTTGTAAGGAATTTGCTGTATCCACTAAAAAAGGGCGTCACTAGGTCTCAGGCGACTGAGAATTAACATTTCTCAGTCGTCTGACGTAAGCATGTTGGTTTCGAGCGATTTAGTCAAAATTTCAGAACGACTAGCTGATACGTGGTGTTTGTTGGGCCTTTCGATTCATGGCCTTTTTTCCGACCGTACTATTCTACTACGCTATACCACACATCAGGCCGGAATGAATTTTTTTTCTAAGCTCATTTGCTTAGCACACGAAACAAACAAGGGAGTAAGAGACAAACGGATTCGAAAAAAAATAAGAGTAAGAGACAAATGGTTAATTTCTCTTACTCTAATAAAATGAAATAACATTTATATTGCAACGATATGTGCATTTAGGAAAATTGTCAGATATAGCGCATGTGTAAATTGAGAAATAATAATTATAATCCATGTACGATGAGGAAAAATTAGTTGAAACCTACATGCAACTATGGAGGGACGAGGATGTCGGCGCGTCTTCGGCTCGTGTTAGTGTATGTAGTTGTCGCTAGGTGGTTCAATAACCTAATTGTAATTTTTATTACTTTTGATACTCTTTGTACTGATGTTGATGATTATAAATATATAGGTGGAATTTCGTAAAAAAAACTAAGAAATACTTGGTTGCAACACATGTGCAACCGAGAGAATCACTAAAAAACTCACTTGCAACTCATGTGTGACTCAGAAAATATCAATTACAACTTGTATCCGACGAAAACAAGTTGCAACTGGTTTGGGATAATGTGTCAGTTGTAACCATGTTGCAACTTGCTTAAAGTTATAACTTGACTGGCTTCGATGGGAAAAAGGCTCATCATGTTTAGAAATGGCTCGGTTGCAAGAAAGTTGCAACTGGCCTTCGACGGGAAAAAGGCTCATAAAGTTTAGAAAATACACAGTTACAAGCAAGTTGCAATTGGCCTTTGAAGGGCTCAATTGCTAGCAAGTTGCAACTAGTCTTCGATGGTGCTAGGTACAAGCAAGTTGCATAATTGGCCTTTGACGAGGCTCAGTTACAAGCAACTGGCTTCGACGGGAAAGGCTCAGTTACAATGAAGTTGTAAACTGACCTTCGACGGGGTTCAGTTGCAAACAAGTTGCAAACTGGCTTTCGACGGGGTTCAGTTGCAACTAGCTTTGGATAATGCGTCGGTTGCAACTTGCTTGAAGTTACAACTTGGTTGTAACTGGCTTCGATGGGAAAAAAGCTCATCACGTTTAGAACGGGCTCGGTTGCAAGCAAGTTGCAACTGGCCTTTAACGAGACTCACTTGCAAGCAAGTTCCAACTGGCATTCACCATGAAAAAGGATCATAAAGTTTAGAAAAGGCATAGCTACATACAAGGTTCAACTAGCCTTCAAAGGGCTCAGTTGCAAGCAAGTTGCAACTATCCTTCGATGGTGCTCAGTTGCAAGCAAGTTGCAAAATTAGCTTTTGAAGGGGCTCAGTTGCAAGCAACTTGTAACTGGCTTCGATGGTAAAAAGGCTCATTAAGTTTAGAAAAGGTGGTGTTACAATGAAGTTGCAAATTGGCCTTCAACGGGGTTCAGTTGCAAACAAGTTGCAATTGGCTTGGGATAATGTGTCGGTTGCAACTATGTTACAACTTGCTTAAAGTTGTAATTGGCTTCGATGGGAAAAAGGTTCATCATGTTTAGAAAGGGCTGGGTTGCAAGCAAGTTGCAATTGGCCTTCGACGGGACTCAGTTGCAAGCTGGCCTTCGACAGGCTCATAAAGTTTAGAAAGGGCATGGTTACAAGCAAGTTGCAACTGCCTTCAAAGGGCTCAGTTGCAAGCAAGTTGCAACTAGCCTTCTATGGTTCTCAGTTGCAAGCAAGTTACAAAATTAGCCTTTCACGGGGCTCAGTTGCAAGCAACTTGTAACTGGCTTCGATGGTAAAAAGGCTCATTAAGTTTAGAAAATGCTTAGTTACAATGAAGTTGCAAACTGGCCTTTGACGGGGTTCAGTTACAACACTGGCTTGGGATAATGCGGCGGTTGCAACCATATTGCAACTTGCTTAAAGTTACAATCAAGTTGTAACTGGCTTCGATAGGAAAAAGACTCATCAAGTTTAGAAAGGGATCGGTTGCAAGCAAGTTGCAACTGGCCTTCGACTGCAACTGGCCTTCGACGGGACCCAGTTACAAGCAGGTTGCAACTGGCCTTCGATAGGAAAAATGTTCATAAATTTAAAAAGGGTACAATTATAAGCAAGTTGCAACTATCCTTTGAAGGATTCAGTTGCAAGCAAGTTGTAACTGGCCTTCGATAGGAAAAATGCTCATGAAGTTTAGAAAGGGTACAATTACAACAAGTTGCAACTGCCCTTCGAAGGGCTCAGTTGCAATCAAGTTGCAACTGCCATTCGAAGGGCTCAGTTGCAATCAAGTTGCAACTGCCATTCGAAGGGCTCAGTTGCAAGAAAGTTACAACTGGTCTTTGATGGTGCTCAGTTACAAGTAAATTGCAAAATTATCCTTTGACGGGACTATGTTGCAAGCAACTTGTAACTGGCTTCGACGGGAAAAAGGCTCATTAAGTTTAGAAAAGGCTTAGTTAGAATGAAGTTCCAAACTGGCCTTCGACAGGGTTCAGTTGCAAACAAGTGGTAACTGACTTGGGATAATGCGTCGATTGTAACCATGTTGCAGCTTGCTTAAAGTTACCAACCAAGTTGTAACTGACTTCGATGGGTAAAAAGCTCATCAAGTTTAGAAAGAGCCCAGTTGCAAGCAAGTTGTAACTAGCCTTCAGATCAAGTTGCAACTGGCTTTCGGCTAGGGTCAACTATGATCAGGTTGCAAAACTCGGTCTCAATTGCAAGTAAGTTGCACCTGGATTTAAAAGTTACAAATCAAGTTGCGATTGCCTCTCAAAAAGCCGCAAAAACCATTCAGAGAGGGGGTCCAATTGTGGACAGGTTGCAACTAGGTTCAATTGCATAAGTTAGCAAAAAATGGCTTTAAAGTTACAACCAAGTTGTCACTGTCTTATGTCGTAGGAGACGTAGGGATGTGAAGAGCTTCAGATTGTTCAGATTATTGGAGAAAAAAAACACCAATATATCGGGTATAAGAAAACGGAGGGATTCATGTCACCGCCTACCAATACCTTACACATTCACCTCTTTTCTTCGTAGGTCCTAACAAATGAACATCAACAACATACATGACTCTACTTCGTCACTTCGTACCACTCGGGACTAACAAAGAAAAAATGGAATAAAATCATGATAAGTGTCGCCCCCGACAAACAACAAAACAAAAAATTCAATACGCAAAACAATATAATGCCGCCGAAGATAGAAAAAAAATGACAATTTATGGTCATCCTAGTCTCTATATTTAACTCAGCATACAAAAACAAAACAAAAAACAGGCTATAAGGCTGAATAACATAAGTAGTAACATAGATGCCACCTAGTCTAAAAAAAGATAACGTGGCAAGCAATGAACGAAGGGAGATGAAAATAGAGTAATATAATATATTACCATCATATTATGACAAGCCTAGTAAAAAATTACTGTCTTATATCGCCTAGCAATAAATAGTGACAACTGTAAAAAATCAAGAGAGGAACAGTCAAAAAAAAGAGATACAATCGGCAAAGAAAAATAGAAGATTGAAAATTACAAACCTGAAGCTAATCTCAATTTCACCTGAAGAAAAGTCATTAGCTGCTGAAAAAAGACCACAAAAGAAACAGGTACAAAGAAAAGAAATGGCTGTCAGCAATAAAGTAGGTAAAAAGGCCAGGCGTGTTCACCTCTTGGTCTTCCCCGCGCGTGTTGGTTCAAATTGTAAATCAGCTCGCGCACACAGGATCCTACTAGCAGATATGCGAGGCCCAACACGCAGAAACTAGCCAGCGCAGACAAAGCCCAATACGCAGAAAACAGCCTAGACAGACGCTGGTTTGTACATATCGTAAAGCAAAATAATCCGACGGTATATTAGGTGATTGAGACTTAACTAATTCTCAGGCGTCTAAGAATTAGCAAAACCGTTAAAAAAAAGCTCTAAACCATCTTTATTTTTTGTTTCGGTTTTGGTTGGTAGCATTAAGCGAGAGACACATATGCTACCTTTTTTATAAAAAATTTCAGCTATTACACCACATGTCTGCATAACTAGAATGCACACTGCCAACACAAATCACTAAACTGAAAAAGAGTGAATTACATAGTAAAATGAGAAAGAGCAATACACCTAAGATGGTGGAGTGTCATTCCGAATATTATGTTGCCATCTGTATTAGGTAAAAAATCACTCGCCGTGTCCACTAGTCATGTACACACCTCCATAAACAGATCGCGAAACACCACATGATGTAGAAACACCATAAACGGAGAGTACCGGTACACCAGTAGATCACCTGCAAGTGAGAATATTTCTTTATCGTAAAACAATTTATTATTTCTACATAACCACAACAATCAAATAATGGCAATCACACTCTAAGAATAATTTTGTACTTGTGATCTATACCATATAGCAATTTCCAAAAGTATTGGCAACACTACAAGGTGGATACACGTCTGAAGCTAATTGGATGTTCAACCATATATAACGGGGGGAAATGCATTGGAAGAACAAATGTTTGATTGTCTCATCACAATAACAAAAAAATCATACTCCCATGCTAATTCATCCTAACAAGGTTGTCTTTAGTAAGGATAACCCCCTTACGAAGATACCAAGTAATTTTTTTGATCTTTAGTGGTACTATATATCTTCATCTTCCATATTTTCCAATTATTACCAATCGCTCCCTAAAAAGAATTATGTGCTTGTGATCTATACCATGTAGCCAATTTTTAAAAATATTGACAACACTACGAGGTGGAGACAAGTCTGAAACTACATGGATGACTGACCACATGTACAAAAAAATTGCATTGTAAGAACAAATTTTGATTGTCTCATTATGATGACAAAAACATGTTTTATACTCCCGTGCCAATTCCTCCTAACAAGTTTTTCTATAATCATACCTAAAAGAGATTGTACAAGGCGGAGACTGCATAGGCGATTGTGAGACGGTCGTCGCGCCGTCGGGAGATCTTTCGCGCCCTGTGGCCTTCGGGCCATGGAGGCAGGTTGGATCTCGGCCCCCATTGGCGGGAGGGCTCCGTTTTATTGTTTTTAGGTTCAAGTTTGGTGGGATGGCGCTCAGGTGGTGGTGGCAGCGTCTTCTGCAATAAAGTCTCCCTGGCTTCATCCCCATCTTGACAGCGATTTCGGGATGCTTGTGGGAGTGGTGTGTTCCTCAAGGACTTCTTCTGGCAGTAGGGATCTTCGAATCGTCAAGGAGCTTCATCGACGGTCCATCTTTCTTCTTCGTCTCTAGGACGAATGTGGTCTTCTAGACCCGTTCAGAGACTTCTCATCCGCAACCAACAATGTCAGGCCGACGCTGGGAGGAACGGCAGGGGCAGCGCGCCATCGACATGGTCTAGAGGTTGAAGATGAAGGGCATCTCAAGGATTTCAATATAATTTTCATTTTTATTAAGGTGTTTTGTACTGTTCGATGTTTCTTTTAATGCCAAAGTCCTATTCACAAAAAATGTTTGTCTATAGTAAGGATAAACCCCGATAAAAATAACAAGCAAAAACTTTGATCTTTACTAGTATCTCCATCTTCCAGATTTTACTACTATTAGCAACTGGTGTGTTGTAAAGGAAATATGCCTGAGCGGCAATAATAAAATATTATTATCTTATCCCAAGTTTATGATTGATGTTTATTGCTCATGCTAGAATTGTACTAATATGAAACGTTAACACATGTGTGTTTAATAAAAAAACCAAAGTTCATAGTAATGCCTCTCATTTTCACTAGCTTGTTGATTAACAGATGATCAAGGTTTCATGATCATGGACATTAGATATTATTAATAATAGGATCATATCATGAGAATAATGTTATGATGAACATACACACAAAGTACATAGATATAGCAATACGATATAGTTAGTAAGTTTATAGTACTACATCAAACACATACGAGTAGCCCTAGTCCTTAGACCATGAGTTCATGTTAATCACTAACATTGAAAGAGTATGTACTTTGATAACATCGAACATGACACCGTAACAGGGTGATTATAAAGGTGGGTTCAGGTATTCCGAAAGTGTTATGTAGAGGCTCATGGATCAAGAGTGGGATTTGTCCATCCTAATGATGGAGATATATACTCCGGGCCCTCTCGATGATATCATAACAATACCACTTGCAAGCATGTGACTAGGTCACAAGGATGTTGTATCATAGAACTAGTAAGATCAAACTAGGATATGGTTGATACCTGTGATCGGATCTAGGACAAGTAATATATCATGAGACAAAAAGAATTAGGTATGATGTTAATGGTTCACATGATCACAAGAGTTATCGTTGAATGTGTAGCAGTTAGTATGGATCTCTAGATCCTACTGCTGATTATTGATAAAAGAAGTGTCTCTATCATGTCTGTATTATTCGTGAACCGTAGGCTGATACATTTAAGGTATACGGACACTATTGGGTAGATAAAAGATACCAGAGAAAGTTTTTTTAATAGACCTGAAATTGTTTCGATGGTCACTAGAATTGCTTTGGGTCAAATTGTTGAAATTGGTTTTAGATATGATATCGAAATAATGCAAGGGGTTTTATGAAAATGTTTGTTAATTAAATTAATTAATAATATTCTGAATAAAATAAATAAAAGCGTTTTATTTAAAGAAAAATTAATTTAAACTACTAGGTAATAAATCCACATGAATAAGGGAGAGGTGGGTGCACCCTCCCATGGCCGGCGGCCATGCCCCATAGGCTGCCCCTTCCCTATAAAAGGAGGCCACTCTCTCCTATCCATTTGTAGCACCTCCTCGTGAAGGTTCTCTTCCCTCTCTAGCAAATTCCCCATGGCTTCGGATTAGTGAAGTACATGTTCTCGGTGATTTCTTTGAAAGGATCAGCTACTTCCGCTGCTCTGCTGGAATGTGGGCGTGGAAGTTGTCGGGAGTTGGATGTATGCCCGAGGACGGATATGCTGCTGCGTTGCGGCATTCTTCAATCGATCTTGAGATCAATAAGTGATCGACTACATCACCAACGAAATCAGTTTTCATAAAAGTTTTCGGTCTTCGAGGGTAATTTATTTTGGTTACCCCCTTACTCGTTACTAGCATCTATTAGATTATATCTTGGTGTAATTAGGTGTTCTATCATAGGAATTTTTTTGTTTTCTATGATGTGAACCCTTCAGTGGTATCACAACCATATCTATGCGTAGATGTTCTGTACGAGTAGGACACATATGGTTGTGGGCGTTAATGATCATGTTATTGTAACTTTTTGTGTATACTGGATCTTAGAGGTATAGTGGGATGAAGCGGCCCGGACTAATTTTACATGTCCTCATACATGAGACTTGTTCCACGCTAGACATGCAACTCGTATTGCATAAGTGGCTAGCAAGTTTCTGTCTCTCCTACTATAGCTAAGATCTAGTTTACAACGGATTGTTAATAATTTGTTTATCACCGTTTGTATTTGAAGTTCGTAGGATGAATGATTCTTATTAACTCAAAACCACATAAAATATGCAAAAGAAATTAGAGGTGTCTAACTTGTTTTTGCAGGGCATGTGATGTGATATGGTCATATCACAAAAGTTATGTTTGGAATGATATTATTTGAAAATTATGACAACCGTCTAGAGCCATATGGTTGTTTTATTCTTTTATGGCCTGCTTGCCGGAAATGGAAATTCAATGTAATTTGAATTAGTGGAGAACAACCAAGATGGTGGCATCATATACCTTGGAGCCACGCCGGTGGAATGATGGTGATCATACCATGGAGCACAAGATGGAGATAAAGTGTGAGAAAGGACCATATCATATCACATTATTTATGTATGTGATGTTTATCTCTTTTAAGCATCTTATTTATGCTTATGTCTAGCTTAGAACTTGGCGGTAGCATTATAAGATGACCACTCTCACTAAAATATCAATATAAAAAATGTGTTCTTCCTTTAGTATGCACCGTTAAGAAAGTTCATCGTTTTCATAAACTTAGTCTAAATAGTCTTTGCAAATATGTTGTGAAACATGGCACCACCTGCTTCAATTTCAATGTATCTGTTGGGGATATGCTAAATGGGTATCACCATAGCATGTCCTTAATCCGGCTAAGCCGGGTGATCCATAGTTGGTAGCAAGGCCTATGGCCTGCTAGGCGGCCCAGTTAGACGGATCCATAAGGGAGGCCCATGCCGGATAAAGGAAGGCTACGCAGGATTTACCGACATACTCAGAGCCTTGGAGTGCAAGACGCGAAAGACTAGTACGTATTAGTGTAGGATTCTTTACCTTGTCCGGCAAGGTCCTTTCCCTATAACCCCAGGTTCTGGTGCTTTATAAACTGGACCTGTGGGAGCCTTTAGGGCACAACCTAGATTGCTACGTATAACATGCAACACCTCGCATAGCGAACCTATCTCTGTAACTCGGCGTATTGCCATTATAGTGATTTATAGCAGGAGTAGAGTTCCACCACCGTTGCGGGACTTGAACCTGGGTAAGATGTGTTACCTCGTACCCACCAACTCTCTGCCTTACCCCACGTCTCTAAACATGCACTGTGAGGACCCCTCCATGACATACGCGTCGGCAATACCATGACAGTTGGCACCCACCGTGGGGCAAGAGGCGTTTCGAGCTCTACACCGGGCGAGGTCCAATCTCTTCGCAGGAATCAGCGACACCGTAGCCATCGAACACGTTCTCATCTCCGGCAACGTCCCGATCGTCCCTCTAGATGAGTTCTGGGTGTCGGCGAAGACGAACCCTACGCGCTGCTCCGTCATACCCTTCGGAGACATCCACATCTTCATCGGCGAAATTGAGTCGGGTCCTAGCTCCCAGGAAGTCGAAAACTCGTCAAGCCCCGAACGGACCGCCTACGGGCAGGACACGTTCGAGGAAGGATCTGGGCCATACCTCTATCTGGGTATGGTGGCTCAGATTAGGAAAATTCAAGGCCCACCCAAACTGCCCCTGTGCAGGATATAAAGGTGGAAGGACCCCACAAATCCACTTGGCTTCCCCGAGCATTAGAGATGTGCAGGTCACACTTTGTCGGTGTCGTCACCATCTTCGATCTGGCCATATGCGTTCAAAGGGGCGGGGAACCTCCCCGCGAATACCTTTCCAGATGGATGAGGGTGAGGGAAACCCTAGAGGGCGACCGCGCCGACGGGCTCGTGTACCACTTCGTGGAAGGGCTCACACCTGAAACACTCCTCTGGCATACCCTCCGAAGGCGGCAGGCCGCGGGTCCTCTCACCCTTGGTGAGATGGTCACAATCGTCAACAAATACACGGACACCAATGAGGAGGCTGAGGCCACGATCGCCGTCATGGCCGGAGGAGGTAACAAAAACAAAGGCCCGCCTCCATCACCCTCCACATCCACCGTCAACAACACCAAAGCCAACTCTGACTCCGTCCTTGACGCGCTACACGTTGGAATCAATATGGATGGCGGCATCTCAGACGCTAATTCAGAGGAATACGATGTTGTTATGTGGGAGATCGAGCAGGAGATTGAGAAGGCGGAGCGCTCCGAGAAATCCAACACATCCCACCAGGTGCTAGTCGCTATTGGGAGCGTCATGGAAGAAGACAGACAAGAACCAGAGCGTGAGAGACCTCCGCCCATGCCAGCGGTTACCAGAGCGGCAGCAGCTGATGACCCACAAGTATAGGGGTGTATCGTAGTATTTTCGAGGGAAGTGAAACCCAATTTATTGATTCGACACAAGGGGAGCCAAAGAATATTTATAAGCCTTAACAACTTAGTTGTCAATTCAGCTGCACCTGGAAACACTCTTTCTCACATCAGTTTATCAGTAGCAATAGTTTTGTAGTAGGAATAGTAAAGTAGCAGCAGTAGTAAAGTAAAGACAGTAGTAAAAATAGCAGTAAACAGTAGGATTAGAGCGTGGTAGGCATAGGGATGGATGGACGGGCGTTGCATGGACAAGACAATTCACATGGCAATCAGAACAAAGGGCAATTGCAGATAAATAAGATAAAACATCCAAGTACTAGATAATCATAGGCATGTGTTCCATGTATAGTCATACGTGATCGCAATGAGAACTTGCACAACATCTTTTGTCCTGCCAGCCCGTTTGTAGCAGGGCCTCAAGGGAACTACTGGCAATTAAGGTGCTCCTTTTAATAGAGCACCGGAGCAAAGCATTAACACTCCGTGAACACATGTGATCCTCACATCAAAGCCATTCCCTCCGGTTATCCCGATTGCTGTCACTTCGGGGCCATTGGTTCCGGACAATAACGTGTGCATACAACTTGCAGGTAAGACCAAAAACAATACTATCATAATGAATCAATAACATGTTCAGATCTGAAATCATGGCACTCGAGCCCTAGTGACAAGCATTAAGCATAACAAGTCGTAACAAAGTCAAAAAGCACTAGTAATAGATACTAGGCACCATGTCCTAACAATCTGATGCCATTACATGAACGATCTCATCCAATCCCTACCATCCCCATAGCCTACAGCGGGGGATTACTCACTCATAGATGGGGAACATGGATGGTCGATGGAGAAGCGATGGTGATGACGATGGCGATGATCTCCTCCAATTCCCTGTCCCGGCAGGGTGCTAGAACAGAGTTTCTGGTGTTGTTTCATGGAATCTGGTGGTGGCGGCGGAGAGGAACTCCTTCTGGAAAAACGTCGAACCCTCCTGAGTTTTTAGGTCAGAAGGCAACTTATAGGCGAAGAGGGAGACCGACGGGGTGTCTGGGGCGGCCAGACCACCCCCTAGCGTGGCCAGGCTCAGCCCGCGCGGCCAGGTGGTGTGGCTGGGCCCCAACCCCACTCCGTCTCGTATTCTGGCTTCGGGAGTCTTCTGATGAAATAAGATTTTTGGCTTTTGTCCCGTCCAATTCCGAGAATATTCATTTTCTGACTTTCCTGGAACCAAAAACAGCAGAAAACAGGCAGCTGGCACTGTGGCTCTTATTAATAGGTTAGTCCAAGAAATCATATGAAAAGTACTCCAAAGTGTGGACAAAACATAAGAATGTAGATAAAACCAAGCATGGAACATCAAAAATTATGGATACGTTTGCAACGTATCAGCAGCCAAGAAAGTTGCCGAGCCTCCGGCTCCGGACAAGGCCATGCCCCCTTTGATTATCCACCCGCAACCGACACAGGAACTCACCATGGCCTCCAGTACTGCCAAGCAGTCAAACCAGCCACCAATGCCACCATCAACGTCTACATCTAGCAACCCATTGGTTACTCCTGCTGACAAGGCAATGTATGGCGCACTCCTCATTGATCCCATTACCTTCGCCCATATGCGGAGCATTACGGAGCTTGATGAGAAGCGTGCGGCAATCCTAGCGGAGGCCAAGTGCATCGCAGAGCAGGGCTGTAAGCTAGAAGAAGACATGGCCAAGGCGTAGCAATCTATCAAGGCTCAAGAGCTATGGAGGCTAAGTACAAGCAGTTGCTACTGAAGCACAAGGCAACGAAAGCACCAGCTCACATCGTCGAAGACCCCGACGTTCAGCGTAGGTTGGGATATGAGGGATCCAAGCCGGCAAAAGCCACCCCGTACATTGATTCAGAGGGGAGGCAAGTAATGCCAACTTCCGCCCTCAACATTGCCGTCGCCAAGACTCTCCTGGAGCAGGACAGGTCGTCAGAAGCAGTTGCTCATGTGTATGACCTTGTTGCCAAGGCATGCAAGCAACAGGAAAAGGCTACCGCATAGAGGCTTGAGTCCAACCCGAAGCTTTGCCAGTCAACCCTGAATAGCCGCAGACGGCCAAAATATCCCCGTGACGAGGGATCCCATGCAGGCTCCATGGAGCTAAGACGGAGGGACGCGTGCAACAGGGCTGATACCATATGCATATCCCCCGATCACAGAGAAAAGGCTCGCCTCATTGTTCGCCGCCTCCACCACCATCCCGGCGTCACGAGGAACCACAGTCGCGCCACCGTACAAGCATGCCACCACCTAGGCATCCCCAGGTTGGCATCGTTATACGAGACGAATGCGAGCAGCCCCGGCATGCCGGAGAGCGCATAGGCATTGAAGGACATAGAAGCAGATCCTACAAGGAACCGCCACATCTGACAAGCAACTGCGACAAGTGTGAGGAGTCGTAGGAGGGTAACAGCAAGAAGGCTAACTCACCGCCTCCACCGCCACTGTTGCCGCCTAGCAGCCATCATGGCGGAGGACACGGTGGAACTCATAGATCGCACCGCAACTCTCCTCCCCATGACAGAAAAGGGAAGCAACCAGAGCCGTACGATGCACGTTCACGGCTGGACAAGATCCAAGAAGCTCGAGAGCTCCCATACCTTGGGCCACGTTGTTTTGGACCAGTAATACAGGCCACAACTTACTCCAAGGGTCTCAGGATAGACAATACCATCAAGACCTATGATGACACTGCCAGGCCAGCAACGTGGTTACAGGATTACAGCAAAGCGATTCACATTGCAGGGGGAAACCTCAATGTCGCTGTCAAGTACCTCCCACTCATGCTGGCCGGCACTGCCCGACAATGGATCGACAACTTGCCCGAGAAATCAATATGCAATTGGTTAGACATGCACGAAGCGTTCACCAAGAACTTCGAGGGCACGCACAAATGTCCCTTCACTCTTGGAGACCTACAGAGGTGCGTACAAGAAAATGATGAAACCTCTCGTGCCTACCTCGCTCGCTGGCTGGATATGAAAAATTCCTGCGCAGGGGTGCATGAACAAACCACTATGGCCGCCTTCATCGACGGTCTAGAGAAGGGAACTTTGCTCCGGCATACGTTGAAGCGCAAGCAAGACAACAATGAGATCAACCTCAACTCGATGATCACCATGGCCATCGAGTTTGGCGCTGCTGATGACAACGTGCGTTGATCGTTGCCGGCAATAGCAATCCCTACCCAGGACAGAAAAAACAACAATAAAAAGCAGAAGACTCCACCTGAAGAAAAGGAAATAGTCGACATGGTCTATTTCTACTTACTCAATGAAAACATATGTGTGCATAAGGCCTGATTTACGATTATGAATATTTGAAAGCACTTGACAAGTTTATTGCTACTTTGTTAAGGTAATTGGTGGGAGAGCATCTTATAAGAGTAGCTCATGTGGTATTCTAAAATATTGCTCCTCGAAACCACTACTGTGAGACCAGGCACATGGCTTAATAGGATTGATAGAATACTCATACCAACAAGTTGCAACTTTTTTTCCGGAAGCTCATTCGAAAAGAACTCTAAGGTTAAGCGTGCTTGGCCTAGAGCAATTCTAGGATGGGTGACCGACCGGGAAGTAGGTAACCGGGTGCGCACGAGTGAGGACAAAGTGCGCAGAAAAGACTAGTGTTGGTCTATGGGGCCAGTCTAGATATCCTATTAAGCTGCCAGGAGTGACACCCCCGGGCCCACGAGTGGACGGGGTGTTACAACTACCATCCAATGCTTCGCTAATATTGCTCCTCATCTATAGTCGATCACCTCTTTTCATCTCAGAAGGAGCTATCAAGGTGGGCATCGTGGTATGTGGTGTTGGATCTAAAAGAGTAGCTCACCACATCGCCAATCTGCCCCCAAGATTGTGTATTTTTGATGGATGAATCTAGGATCACTAGATCCACCAAACAATAGAGCTACAGTGAGGTCGATGCCAAAACTATAATGTAATGATATGCATACATTTCATTCGACATGTTACAACTTTGTTTTTTGTATGCTAGAAACTCACGTGCGTAATGTTGTGATGACTATGGATGTCTGCTGGAAATATTGCAAGTGTTTCTTGAGATTTTTTCAAAATTCCATAGATCTATTAATAATCATCAACATCAGTACAAAGAGGCCCCAAAGTAACAAAATAAAAACTAGGTCAATGGACCACCTAGCAATGACTACTGACACTATCACGAACCGATGGCGTGCCGACATACTCGCCTCTCCATCACTGAAGTCAGACAAAGCATTTTGAAGTAGAGCTTGGTGTAGTAGATAAATGGGAAATCGCCGTGCGATAGCCCCAAAGGACCAACACACCATAGGAGCAATCATCACCAAAGATGATAACCACATAGCTGAACAAACTAACCTTAAATCACATCAACGAATACAAAAAACTGTAGGATACCAAGTGAAAGGATAGAGATGCCGCCTAGAGGGGAGTGAATAGGTAATTTAAAAACTATTATGGTTTTGTCTTGAAAGAATGCGAAATTAAACTACTATTTATTTTTACAAGCATAAAACCTATATAATCTAGGTTCAACTAAGTGCACCAACAACAAGTTAAGCGAAGCAAGATAGCACAAGATAAGTACTTCAAACTTGATGGCTATCACAAGGAAAGTAAACTCGGGTATAGAGATATCCGAGACACACAAAGATGAACATGTATTCCTGTTTTCCCCTAGACAAGGTAAGGTAGGTGAGGTCTGCAAGAGCACATATCATTTGTAGCTAGTTTCAAAGTTCAGATATCGATCCCACAGGGAGCCCAAAGGTAAATGTTTATGGGTGAAGTCTCTGTCACACCCGAAGTTGTCACATGTCTTCGAGTGAATTGACTGCAAGTGTTAAAAATAGGAATGGGGTTTTGATTAAATGAGATGTATTTAAATAGAACTAAAATGTAAACTTCAGAAATATATAAAGCATAAAAGTAAAGAATGGCTTGGTTGTTTGTTGTTTCCTTCAGATGGTGAAAGAAGGCGCATGGAGATTCAGTTCATGGTGATAGTGATTGTGCCAGGTGGACAAATGATAAATGTAACAAGTATAATATTATAAATATATGTGTAGGTGAGCAACCCATAAATAGCCGGAACTCCTCTTGGTAGATTTCATCCCAACTTCAATAATCCTACTAGCCTGTTACAAAAACCATGGTTAGACACTAGACGAGTAAGACCCTTCAGGTCGCTTAGCGATTAAGCTCCTTGGATCGGACTAATGCAATAAGCACAATGGTTCCTCGTTATCTTTGAGTCTACTAGCTTTCCATTGATATCCCCGTGTCAACCGGGGGTCGCCGGTCCACTAGCGAACAAGATCTTATCTATGTAGAACAAACCATCATGTTGTCTGGGCCCTTAATTAGACAACACGCATTAGGCATCCCACAGATAGTCAAGCACATAATATAGTAATTAGAATCAATCACGAACTATTGTAAAATATATGAAGGCACATCACATCTCACCAATCCCCTACATCTCCCATGCCCAAGGGAATTACTCACTCATGAGAGAAGAACAGATCATCAATATAATTAAATAAAGGAAATTTCTCTTTGTATTACAATGGAGATCCACAATAAGAATAGAAAAATATCCAACACAAATAAAGATGGGAAGAAACAATCTCAAACCCTAGTCTTGCAAAGTGGAGATCCCTCTCTCTCAAGTACAAGTAGTGGCTATGGGGGTGTATTGGCTAGGAGGTCGAAGATCGTGGAGCGAGATGAAGAACATCTTCCTCTTGTTCTCTGGATCTCTTCTTTCTCCCTTCTAGATGGTATGGCGGCTGCTGTGTTGTGTTTTCGTCCTCGGTCCCTTCACGGAAATTGTCCCTTTTGACAAGACAGAGGCAGCGACAACTATATGGCCGGAAAAAATATTCCCACTATATAGTTGCTCGTTAAAGCTTCTGTGAGCTCCCCTCGCATGCTTCCAAAGTGAGACTCGCTTGTTTTCTCTAGAATATTGTGTTTCTCTAGTTAAATCCTTCTGTTGGCATTCATAACTTGAAAAACACATTAAAAACCAAGTTTTCTTTGCTACCAAAGTATTAGCGTTAGGTAAAGCCAGAAAACTATCAAATCCGGGAGAAAACCATCAATAAAAGCTATAAAAAATGTGTCGAATCTCATAGCTATCAACTCACCCAAGGTTAGATGTTGCCCACCCTCGAGTGACAAGGAAATAAGGAAAAATAGCAAAGATTTGAGACTAAAAAATAAAGGAACTCACAAGTTTGAATTGGTGTCAGATTCTTTTCTTCACAATATCCGCAATCTTAAATATGATCATACAAGTATTCACAAGATTGCACTGAGTCCACTTCCTAACCACGTATATATTGTTAGCAAATAAATCATATGCCCAAGCAAGTATCGAAAGTTTTAGCTAGGAAAGTGAGACAAATTCTTTTGGTGCCTCTCTTTATAGAGAGATGAAAACTTTTTATTCTTGTTTGTTTAACCATTAGGAGTACTCAAGTTGGCATCAAAGCATGTTATTTAAGAACAACTCATCTCTTCCATGTCAAAATTTCAAGACTATCAAAGCACCTCTTTTCTTTTCTTTTGCCTTTCAAAAACTTTTGCTCTTTCATAGAGAAATCATGCCACTATTTTTATCATGTTTAATTGGGGATGTGTTGTGCACTCGTGACCATGCCAAATAAATAATTGTTGAGCAATAATGGGCCATAGGAGTACTACAACTTCACTTGGAACATGAAATCATGAGGAGACTAAAAAATTACCCGTCATAGCATTGCTGCTACAAACGTTTACATAACTCAATAGCTGAAATCAAGTGGTCTCCCACATTTAGATCGTTCGTTGGCCAGCGGAGTTAATAGTTCCCCATGGAGCACGACAGAGTTGTAATGACATGCGTAAAGCAATATTTTATGGTAATTATTAGAAAAAGTAGTGGCATAATTTCTACTACTTCTAAGCATCCATTTTATCAAACAATTTCAATCAAGGGTACTTATCAAGTCTATTTATATTAAGGTCAAATGGGGTGGAGTAGTTCTAAAATTAAATTCTTTGGGCCAAACATGGACTCAAGTCATCTTCAGATGCTTTTTCTTGTTGTAAAAATATAGGAAGTATTTTAACCAAGTTCTTTGCTCATTGTTTCAAAGCTAAAAAGGAGACACTAGCAAAGGAACAAAATTTATAGGATAACAAGCTAAGTGGGGAGCGATCTCAGTGCAAGCGAGTAAATAATTAAAGGGTCAATTTAAGGTTGCAAAAAGGATGATGAAAGGAATGTGATACCTCTTCTAACTTGCTTCATTCTTGTATTTGAGTCAAACCTCCTCTATGCTTCCCTATTGCCAAGTCACCTGAAATTAAGCAATCTACGAGAGAAACAAAGAAATGAACTTGCGAATAAAGTTACAACTATTTTTTTTGTATTTTCGGTTTAGAAATGCAAAGCTGGAAATAAACATGCAAATTTTAAGAAATAAAATAAATCAAAAGAAGAAATGAAAATATGAATGCAAAGTTTGGAGGTTTTCAAACCTCCCCCAAGCTTAGGCGATTGCCAGGCTCAGTTGTTGCCGTCATTTGGCGGCTAGTGCAGATACTATTGGTAGTAGTCGGGGAAGTGGGTCATGAAGTGACTGAAGTTGTGAGTCAAAGTATTCACATCTTCATTCACATCCTGAAGAGTGTGGTCGATCTCCCCAATGTGCTGGTTGAGCTGCTAGAACTCCGGATAGGGGACGTAGTTGTACCCCTGTTGTGGTTGGTTGGGCCACAGGTCCCAAGCTCCTCCTTGCTGCTGTTGTTGTCCCTCCCAAGCAGGGTTGTGTCCCTGCTCTTCCTCCTGCTCCTCCTCCCGCTCCTGCTCCTCATCATCCTGCTGCCCTTCATCTTCCTCTTCCTCGGGCTGGAACTCAGCCAAGATCTCCGTCACTTGGTCCTTGGTGAGGATCCAAGTGTTCTTGTCCACAATTTAGAAGGCTTGGGGGCAGGGCAACTGAACCTGCTGATGTCTACGCACTTCTATTCTTGTAGACAGAGGTTTGTAGAATAGCAGCAAGTTTCCCTTAAGTGGATTACCCAAGATTTATCGAACTCAAGGAGGAAGTGGTCAAAGGTATCCCTCTCAAGCAACCCTGCAATCAAGATACAAGAAGTCTCTTGTGTCCCCAACACACCCAATACACTTGTCAGGTGTATAGATGCACTAGTTCGGCGAAGAGATAGTAAAATACAAGTGGTATGGATATAAGACAACGGTGCCAGAAAATACTTTGATGGCATGGAAGAGACTAAAGGCAAACTAAAATAAAGATGGCAGCAAGCAAACATGTAACAGATCTAGTTGCAAACGGTGTTTCAATGCTTAGAAACAAGGCCTAGGGATCATACTTTCACTAGTGAACACTCTCATATAAATATCTTCTCTTTATGATACTACTCTAAACTACTCTCCGGTTGGACACTCTAATCCATGATATGGCTATAACAGCACACCTCAAAGTAAGCCTTTCCCCTCTAGATATCCCCACACTGTCACCTTGAGCACTAGATGGGTCCAACAAACACCACAATTTCATAAAGACATCCAACTCCAAATATAACTCATAACAAGTATTTGCAATCTCTAGCCTAAGTGCCACCATGGTGTGCACACTGTCAACTTCACACACATGGGGAGAGCAGAGATCTATTAAAGCACTTGAGTAGCAAGGTAGATCTACTAGATTACAAAGCTCGTGATCACAATATGATCATGCATAGAGAGAGATGAACACATAGCTATCGGTAGAACCCTTAGCCTCGAGAGAGAACTACTCCCTCCTCATCATGGGAATCAGCAATGGTGATGGAGATGGTGGTGGAGATCAATGGAGATGGATCCAGGGGCACTTCCCCGTCCCGGCAGGGTGCCAGAACAGAGACTTTCTGTCCCCCGAATCTCCCCTTCGGTGGCGGCGGCGCTGCGGAACTTTTCATGGCTGGAGGCTTGATTATCTAGGGTTTATGCATCGGGAGGCTTCTTATAGGCGAAGAGGCAAGGTCGGTGGAGTGCCAAGGGGCCCACACCGCCTGGTGGCGCGGCCAGAGCTAGCCCGCGCCACCATATGGTGTGGCCAGGCCCTGGCCCTCCTCCGTCTCTGCTTCTGGCTCCGTGAGTCTTCCGGTAAAATAGGAACTTTGGCTTTTGTCCCGTCCAATTCCGAGAATATTGATTTTCTGACTTTCCTGGAACCAAAAACAGTAGAAAACAGGCAACTGGTACTGTGGCTCTTGTTAATAGGTTAGTCCAAGAAATCATATGAAAAGTACTACAAAGTTGGAACAAAACACAAGAAAGTAGATAAAACCAAGCATGGAACATCAAAAATTACAGATACATTTGCAATGTATCAGGTTTTCAGGTTCTTCTTCAACTTTTTCTTCATTAGGAACTTCATTTTCTTCATTACCACTTTCAGTTTCAGCATCAGAGATAGATATACTATTAGGATCTATAGCAGGTTCAGAGGGTTCTACAACAATTTTATGTTTCTTTTTCCTTTTCTTACGAGTAGAACCACTATTTTCAGCTTGTTGAGAATCCTGCTCAATTCTTTTGGGATGCCCCTCAGGATATAGAGGATCCTGGGTAGCAGCACCACTTCTAGTTCTAATTTCATAAGCATGTTTTTCTTTAGCAGCATTAACTAGCAAGTCGTTTTGCACTTTAACGAGTTGATCTATTTGAGTTTGAACCATTTGAAAGTGTTTAACAATCATTTTAACATCATTAGAGGTTCTTTCCACAATATCTTTCAACTCAACAATAGCTCTAGTGTTTTCCATTAGATGATTTTGCACCCTTTTATTAAAGTTATCTTGCTTAACAATAAAGATATCCAATTCTTCTAAGCATTGATTAGGAGGTTTAGAGTAAGGGATATCACCTTCATCAAAGTGTTGGAGAGAGTGTACCTCAATAGTGGATGAGTAGGGAATAGGCTTACATAATTATTCTATAGGAGGTAAATTCTTGACATCTGAGAGCTTTAATTCCCTTCTCCTTAAGACATTTCTTAGCTTCCTTCATCACTTCATCATTTAATTCAATAACTCCCCTCTTCTTTGATGTTGGAATAGGCACCGGAATAGAAGGTTCAGGTACAATTACTTCAGGTATAGCTTGTTTAGGAGGAGTCCAATCTTCATAATTCTTACTTATTTTATCCATTAATTCTTCAGCTTCCTTTGGAGTCCTATTCCTAAAAACACAATCAGCACAACTATCTAGGTATGTCCTAGATTCCTCGGTTAGTCCATTATAAAATATATCAAGAAGCTCATTCTTAGGTAATGGACTTCCAGCTTGTGCATGAACCAAAGCACAAAACCTTGCCCAAGATTCAGGCAATACCTCTTTTTCTCCCTGTTTAAAATCAAAAAGTTCCTGCAAAATAGCATATCTAGCACTAGGAGAAAAATATTTCTGCAGGAAAGTACTAATCAAGCACTCATGCTATCAATAGATCCAGGAGGTAAATTACTAAACCAAGTCTTAGCTTCTCCTTTCAGTGAAAAGGGGAAAACCTTAGCAACAAAGTAAGTACGCATCTTAATATGATCAGAAAACAAGCCACTCATGGTAGAAAGTTCATTCATATGTGCTACCGCACTTTCATTCTTAGTCCCACAAAAAGTTCTTTCTCGACAATAGCTATGTAAGATAGATCGAGAGAGAAATCATAATCTTCATCTATAATGTTTATGGGAGAAGCAGCAAACTTAGCATCAGGAGACAATTTGGGTCTAATAGTACGCCTCTCAAGGAGACTCTAAGCAGCACTCCTATCATGGGTGTTTTTACATTCTTTAATAAATTCATCGGTCATCTCAACATAACCATCTTCAATATCATAACTTTCACTAGACTCAGGTGAGCTAACAGGTGTGGTAGTGTCTTCATTAGGAGTTTTGGTATTTCCAGCTATATTTCTAGCAATCGTAGCATCTAGGAAAGGACCTAATGAACCACTCTTATCAAGCACAGTAGAAGCAACATCATAAGCATCAGAAGTTTCAGATTCAGCAGTAGTAGCAGTGTGTGTAGCATGTGTATGTGGTGGTGTAAGGAACTTACTCATAACAGACGGTGAATCAAGAGCAGCAGAAGTGTTTAGAACCGTACCTCTTCTTGTAGTGGATGGTAAAATAGGAACCTTGCCATCACGAGACTTACCCATGATGGATGGATAGCAACGAACAATAGAGAATCCAAGTGAACTTGATAAATAAAGCTATGCTCCCCGGCAATGGCGCTAGAAAATAGTCTTGATGACCCACAAGTATAGGGGGTGTATCGCAGTATTTTTGAGGGAAGTGAAACCCAATTTATTGATTCGACACAAGGGGAGCCAAAGAATATTTATAAGCCTTAACAACTGAGTTGTCAATTCAGCTGCACCTGGAAACAATCTTGCTCATAGCAGTTTATCAGTAGCAACAGTTTTGTAGTAGGAATAGCAAAGTAACACCAGTAGTAAAGTAAAGACAGCAGTGACAATAGCAGTAAACAGTGGGATTCGAGTGCGGTAGGCATAGGGATGGATGGACGGGCGTTGCATGGACAAGACAATCCACATAGCAATCAGAACATAGTGCAATTGCAGATAAATAAGATAAAGCATCCAAGTACTAGACAATCCTAGGCATGTGTTCCATATATATTCATACGTGCTCGCAATGAGAACTTGCACAACATCTTTTGTCCTGCCAGCCCGTTTGCAGCGGGGCCTCTAGGGAACTACTGGCAATTAAGGTACTCCTTTTAATAGAGCACCGGAGCAAAGCATTAACACTCTGTGAACACATGTGATCCTCACATCAAAGCCATTCCCTTCTGGTTATCCCGATTTCTGTCACTTCGGGGCCATAGGTTCCGGACATAAACGTGTGTATACAACTTGCAGATAAGACCATAAACAATACTATCATAATGAATCAATAACATGTTCATATCTGAAATCATGGCACTCGGGCCCTAATGACAAGCATTAAGCACTAATAAAAGATACTAGGCACCATGCCCTAACAATCTGATGCCATTACATGACCGATCTCATCCAATCCCTACCATCCCCATAGCCTACAGCGGGGGATTACTCACTCATAGATGGGGGAAACATGGATGGTCGATGGAGAAGCGATGGTGATGATGATGGCGATGATCTCCTCCAATTACCCGTCCTGGTAGGGTGCCAGAACGGAGTTTTTGATGCTGTTTCGTGGAATCTGGTGGTGGCGGCAGAGCGGAACTCCTTCTGGAAAAACGTCGACACCCCCCGGAGTTTTTACGTCAGAAGGCTTCTTATAGGCGAAGAGGGAGACCGAGGGGTGCCTAGGGCCACCACACCAAGCCCTGGCGTGGCCAGGCCCAACCCACGCCTTGGGGGGGTGTGGCCAGCCCCTAGCCCTCCTCCGTCTCGTATTCTGGCTCCTGGAGTCTTCTGGAAAAATAGGCGCTTTGGCTTTTGTCCCGTCCAATTCCGAGAATATTCATTTTCTGACTTTCCTGGAACCAAAAACTGCAGAAAATAGGCAGCTGGCACTATGGATCTTGTTAATAGGTTAGTCCAAGAAATCATATGAAAAGTACTCCAAAGTGTAGACAAAACACAAGAAAGTGGATAAAACCGAGCATGTAACATCAAAAATTATAGATCCATTTGCAATGTATTAGTGGTTCATGGGAAGAACACACATGCAATGACACCGGTGGATCCATGTGTGGTCTGTGGGAAGAACACACATGCAATGACACTGGTGGATCCATGTGTGGTTCATGGGAAGAACACACATGCAATGACAATATTGATATGTGGTTTGTGAGAAGAACACACATGCAATGACTCTAACTGTGGTTAATGAGAAGAGCAGACATGCAATAACACCGGTGGATCCATGTGTGGTTAATGAGAAGAACAACATGCAATGACACTGGGTGTGGTTCATGATATGGTTTGTGGGAAGAACACACATGCAATGACTCTAGATGTGGTTCATGAAAAGAGCAGACATGCGATGACTCTAGCTGTGGTTCATGAAAAGAGCAGACATGCAATGACACTGGTGGATCCATGTGTGGTTCATGGGAAGAACACACATGCAATGACACTGGTGGATCCATGTGTGGTCTGTGGGAAGAACACACATGCAATGACACTGGTGATATGTGTTTTGTGAGAAGAGCACACATGCAATGACTCTAACTATGGTAAATGAGAAGAACACACATGCAATGACACTGGGTTTGGTTCATGATATGGTTTGTGGGAAGAACACACATGCAATGACTCTAGTTGTGGTTCATGAAAAGAGAAGACATGCGATGACTCTAGCAGTGGTTCATGAAAAGAGCAGACATGCAATGACACCGGTGGATCCATGTGTGGTTCATGGAAAGAACACACATGCAATGACACCGGTGGATCCATGTGTGGTTCATGGGAATAACACACATGCAATGACACTGGTGGATCCATGTGTGGTTCATGGGAAGAACACACATGCAATGACACTGGTGATATGTGGTTTGTGAGAAGAACACACATGCAATGACTCTAACTGTGGTTAATGAGAAGAGCAGACATGCAATGACACCGGTGGATCCATGTGTGGTTAATGAGAAGAACACACATGCAATGACACTGGGTGTGGTTCATGAAAAGAGCAAACATGCAATGACACCGGTGGATCCATGTGTGGTTCATGGGAAGAACACACATGCAATGACACCGGTGGATCCATGTGTGGTTCATGGGAAGAACACACATACAATGACACTGGTGGATCCATGTGTGGTCTGTGGGAAGAACACACATGCAATGACACTGGTCATATGTGGTTTGTGAGAAGAACACACATGCAATGACTCTAACTATGGTTAATGAGAAGAGCGGACATCCAATGACACTGGTGGATCTAGCTGTGGTTAATGAGAAGAACACACATGCAATGACACTGGGTGTGGTTCATGATATGGTTTGTGGGAAGAACACTCATGCAATGACTCAAATTGTGGTTCATGAAAAGAGCAGACATGCGATGACTCTAGCTGTGGTTTATGAAAAGAGCAGACATGCAATGAAACGGGTGGATCCTTACGTGGTTCATGGGAAGAAGACACATGCAATGACACTGGTGGATCCATGTGTGGTTCATGGGAAGAACACACATGCAATGACACTGGTGGATCCATGTGTGGTCTGTGGGAAGAACACACATGGAATGAAACTAGTGATATGTGGTTTGTGAGAAGAACACACATGCAATGACTATAACTGTGGTTAATGAGAAGAGCAGACATGCAATGACACCGGTGGATCCATGTGTGGTTAATGAGAATAACACACATGCGATGACACTTGGTGTGGTTCATGAAAAGAGCAGACATGCAATGACACCGGTGGATCCATATGTAGTTCATGGGAAGAACACACATGCAATGACACTGGTGGATCCTTGTGTGGTTCATGGGAAGAACAGACATGCAATGACACTGGTGATATGTGGTTTGTGAGAAGAACACACATGCAATGACTCTAACTGTGGTTCATGAAAAGAGCAGACATGCAATGACACTGCTAGATCCATGTGTGGTTCATGGGAAGAACACACATGCAATGACACTGGTGGATCCATGTGTGGTATGTGGGAAGAACACAGATGCAATGACACTGGTGATATGTTGTTTGTGAGAAGAACACACATACAATGACTCTAGATGTGGTTCATGAAAAGAGCAGACATGCAATGACACCGGTGGATCCATGTGTGGTTCATGGGAAGAACACACATGCAATGACACTGGTGGATCCATGTGTGGTTTGTGGGAAGAACACACATGCAATGGCACTGGTGATATGTGGTTTGTGAGAAGAACACACATGCAATGACTCTAACTATGGTTAATGAAAAGAGAAGACATGCAATGACACCGGTGGATCCATGCGTAGTTCATGGGAAGAACACACATGCAATGACACTGGTGGATCCATGTGTGGTCTGTGGGAAGAACACACATGCAATGACACTGGTAATATGTGGTTTGTGAGAACAACACACATGCAATGACTCTAACTGTGGTTAATGAGAAGAACACACATGCAATGACACTGGGTGTGGTTCATGATATGGTTTGTGGGAAGAACACACATGCAATGACTCTAGCTGTGGTTCATGAAAAGAGCAGACATGCGATGACTCTAGCTGTGGTTCATGAAAAGAGCAGACATGCAATGACACCGGTGGATCCATGTGTGGTTCATGGGAAGAACACACATGCAATGACACTGGTTGATCCATGTGTGGATCATGGGAAGAACACACATGCAATGACACTAGTGGATCCATGTGTGGTTCATGGGAAGAACACACATGCAATGACACTGGTGATATGTGGTTTGTGAGAAGAACACACATGCAATGACTCTAACTGTGGTTAACGAGAAGAGCAGACATCCAATGACACTGCTGGATCTAGCTATGGTTCATGAAAATAGCAAACATGTGATGACTCTAGCCGTGGTTCATGAAAAGTTCAGACATGCAATGACACCGGTGGATCCATGTGTGGTTCATGGGAAGAACACACATGCAATGACACCGGTGGATCCATGTGTGGTTCATGGGAAGAACACACATGCAATGACACCGGTGGATCCATGTGTGGTTCATGGGAAGAACACACATGCAATGACACTAGTGATATGTGGTTTGTGAGAAGAACACACATGCAATGACTCTAACTATGGTTAATGAGAAGAGCAGACATCCAATGACACTGGTGGATCTAGCTGTGGTTAATGAGAAGAACACACATGCAATGACACTGGGTGTGGTTCATGATATGGTTTGTGGGAAGAACACACATGCAATGACTCTAGTTGTGGTTCATGAAAAGAGCAGACATGCGATGACTCTAGCTGTGGTTCATGAAAAGAGCAGACATGCAATGACACTGGTGGATCCATGTGTGGTTCATGGGAAGAACACACATGCAATGACACTGGTGGATCCATGTGTGGTCTGTGGGAAGAACACACATGCAATGACACTGGTGATATGTGGTTTGTGAGAAGAACACACATGCAATGACTCTAACTGTGGTTAATGAAAAGAGCAGACATGCAATGACACCGGTGGATCCATGTGTGGTTAATGAGAAGAACACACATGCAATGACTCTAGCTTTGGTTCATGAGAAGAGCAGACATGCGATGACTCTAGCTGTGGTTCATGAAAAGAGTAGACATGTGATGCCACCGGTGGATCCATGTGTGGTCTATGAGAGGAACACACATGCAATGACACCTGTGGATATTTACGTGGTTTGTGAGAAGAACACACATGCAATGACACTGGTGGATCCTTGTGTGGTTCATGGAAAGAACACACATGCAATGACACTGGTGATATGTTGTTTGTAAGAAGAACACACATGCAATGACTCTAGCTGTGGTTCATGAAAAGAGAAGACATGCAATGACACCGGTGGATCCATGTGTGGTTCATGGGAAGAACACACATGCAATGGCACTGGTGGATCCATGTGTGGTATGTGGAAAGAACACACATGCAATGACATTGGTGATATGTTGTTTGTGAGAAGAACACACATGCAATGACTCTAGATGTGGTTCATGAAAAGAGCAGACATGCAATGACACCGGTGGATCCATGTGTGGTTCATGGGAAGAACACACATGCAATGACACTGGTGGATCCATGTGTGGTTCATGGGAAGAACACACATGCAATGACACTGGTGGATCCATGTGTGGTCAGTGGGAAGAACACACATGCAATGACACTGGTGATATGTGGTTTGTGAGAAGAACACACATGCAATGAACTCTAGTGGATCATTACGTGGTTTATGAGAATAACACACATCCAATGAACTCTAATGGATCTATCTTGGCATAATTTGATGTATTTCATTGTACAAGACACTCACTTTCCATTTTTATACTACTCAGTATCTTTCGTAGAAGCATAAACCTATGCTCACCCTGTCTGCTACTGCCTGATTGGTTATCACAGTTGTCATGCGGATCGTGCGTACCAACCGTTGATTCCGTGCGATCCAACGATGATCGTTGCACACGTCGTGCCCTTCACAGTACAGCGTGAGACAGCACAGACGTCTCCCTCAGCGAGACTTCTACAGGAAGGAACATGATGTCGTCCATGGAAAAAGTCGTCGAGCGGTCATGTCATGTTTAATCAAGTCTGAAAAGTCTACTACTGCTACTACTACGCCACAACGCATGCGTCATTGAGTGCACGGTCATCGATGGACAACTGCAATTTATTGCCACTTGATTTTAATAAGACATATCCCATTTTTTATGCAGCCGCTCTCAATCGCCAATTTTAGGGCCGTGTCAAACTTCGTACATAGAAATTGTGTGTGCGCCCTTTGCATGCGGCTCAATACAGAACTGCCATGCATGGCCCGGGAAAAAAACTTGATGTACCGTGCGCGTGTCGCGGTGCACGGTGCAGTCGAATGCGCGGCGCGTTGCACGGTGGTGCAACGAAACGTGCCTTGCTTCTATCCACCTTAACTATAGAGCCCCTCTCCACACACCCACTCCCACTCTCGCTCACTGTCCCCACGCAACCCTCTCCACTGTCCCACCAGCATCCGCAAACTCTCGAGAATACCCCGTCCATGCTGGCGATGGCCGAGGAGGATAAGGTGGCCATCGTCGCCTCCGTAGCCGCCGGCGAGGAGGCCCCAGTCTCCTCGCCGGTCCCCCTCGATGCGTTGAAAGCAGCCGCTGTCCCTGTCCAGGCCCTAGTCGAGGCATCGATGGCAGCCGTCGTTCCCGTCTAGGCCCCCGTCCTAGCTGCCGACGGAGCCACCGAAGAGGAGCCCCCCGCCGGCGAGGAGGCCCCCACCGATCACAAGCAGATCACACACTTTTTGTGCACCTACGATCCAGATAAGTACATCGCTCCGCTGAACCCCTACGACACCGGCATCGATGACCTATGGTCGGAGGTAACTAGGGTTTGCTCCCCTCCCCTGGTTCTTCTACCGTTTGTTAGAAATAATGGGCTAATCTATTTAAAATTTAGCTGGTATTGTCATGTTTAATATTCTGGAATTAATCATGGAAATTGTGCCTAATTATCCAACACCTTTCCCATCGTTGGATGCTAGATCTTGGTTTATTAGGATTCGCTTGTTCGCATTTCGATTGCTCGATCTTCTTACACCATCTACTCCCCCATTTTCCTTTTCTTCCAATAGGTTTCTAGCAGCGACGTCTGCAGCGATGACGAGTCCATTCACACCAAGGCTCGTTAGGTGCTGAGGAGGCTGCGGGCCGGCAAGTACGACGACTATCTCACAGGCCCCTACTACAGCTTACCCTTCCGCAAGGGGATCGCCTACTGCTTGACGAGTCGCGCCGCCGGCGGCACCGACTTCAACACCTTACTGAAGCATGCAGAGGCCACGGGCTTCGGCATCCACAAAGGCAGCAAGCGCGAGATCATGAACATCAATGCCTACATCGCTGAACACTGGGCTCTTGGCATTCACCTCCGAAACCTCCAGCGGGTGGCCATCAAAGAAGGTCGCATGCCTCCAATCAGGCCCAATGCCCCCAAGATCAAGGGACTGGGCAACAAGAAGTGGCGGAGGCACCAGCGGGAGATGGAGGCGCTAGCAAATGAACCAGTTGGATGTCAAGTTGGATGTATCTGCATCTGCGGCGGTTGCTGCTGCAAAGCAGCTTCTTTTGATTTTCTATATTTTGCTTGCATCCTATTTCTGGCTGAATACATCGAACCTCATTAATCAACCTACTACTTTCTATCGCTATATCCTATTTAGCTACGCACATCTATATCTACATTTGTTTTGTTTTCTGAATGAATGTATTCTGCCTGGTGTGATTTGCTGCTTTAGATTTGCTACCTGATCGGAGGCAAAAAGAGGTCCAAAAGGGAACGAATTATCGAAGAGAGAATCTTCTCTAGATTTGCTACCAATTTGGGCAAAATGAAACATATCTGTTTAGCGAGAGAGGAAAAGGGTACTCTTTCAAACTGCCAGTTAACGAGCTACCATCTTGATGAGGCCCCATCTCGACGTCTCCCTCTACAAGAAGAAACACGATGCCGTCCATGGAAAAAGTCATCGAGCGGTCATGTCACGTTTAATTAAGTCTAAAAAGCCTACTACTGCTACTACTATGCCACAACACATGCGTCATCGAGTGCACGGTCGTCGATGGACAGCTGCAATTTATTGCCACTTTATTTTAATAAGACACATCCCATTTTTACGCAGCGGCTCTCAGTCTCACTTCCAACTGGGGCCCACCGTAAGAAGCTTGCACGCGCTAGCCGGAGGCCGAACAACTGAGCTCGACGAGACCTAACGTCTCTGGTTCATCGAGTCACTCGCAGCCATCAACACATCCCTTTACCGAATCTAACACAACCCCACAAATCTCGCCGTACAACCACCTACCTTCCCCTCTACATTTCCACTTTTAACTATCGCTAATTTTAGGACCGTGTCAAACTTCGTACATAGAAATTGTGTGTGCGTCCTTTGCATGCGGCTCAATACAGAACTGCCATGCATGGCCCGGGAAAAAAACGTGACGTACCGTGCGCGTGTCACGGTGCACGGTGTAGTCGACTACGCGGTGCATTGCACAGTGGTGCAACGGAATGTGCCTTGCTTCTATCCACCTTAACTATAGAGCCCCTCTCCGCACACCCACTCCCACTCTCGCTCACTATCCCACCAGCATCCGCAAACTCCCGAGAATACCCCGTCCGCGCCGGCGATGGCCGAGGAGGATAAGGTGGCCATCGTCGCCTCCGTGGCTGCTGGCGAGGAGGCCCCCATCTCCTCGCCGCCCCCCCTCGACGTGTTGAAAGCAGCCGCTATCCCTGTCCAGGCCCCAGTCGAGGCATCGATGGTAGCCGTCGTTCCCGTCTAGGCCCCCGTCCCCGCTACCGACGGAGCCGCCGAAGAGGAGCCCCGCGCCGGTCACAAGCAGATCACGCACTTCTTGGGCACCTACGATCCAGATAAGTACATCGCTCCGCTGAACCCCTACGACACCGGCATCGACGACCTATGGTCGAAGGTAACTAGGGTTTGCTCCCCTCCCCTGGTTCTTCTACCGTTTGTTAGAAATAATGGGCTAATCTATTTAAAATTTAGCTGGTATTGTCATGTTTAATATTCTGGAATTAATCATGGAAATTGTGCCTAATTATCCAACACAGTTCCCATCGTTGGATGCTAGATCTTGGTTTATTAGGATTCGCTTGTTTGCATTTCGATTGCTCGATCTTCTTACACCATCTACTCCCCCATTTTCCTTTTCTTCCAATAGGTTTCCGGCAGCGACGTCTGCAGCGATGACGAGTCCATTCACACCAAGGCTCGTCAGGTGCTGAGGAGGCTGCGGGCCGGCAAGTACGACAGCTTCCTCAGGCCCCCCTACTACAGCTGCCCCTTTCGCAAGGGGGAAGCCTACTGCTTGACGAGTCGCGCCGACGGCGGCACCGTCTTGAACACCTTACTGAAGCATGCAGAGGCCGCGGGCTCCGGCATCCACAAAAGCGGCAAGCGCGATACCGTGAACATCAATGCCTACATCGCTGAACACCGGGCTCTCGGCATTCACCTCCGAAACCTCCAGCGGGTGGCCATCAAAGAGGGTCACATGCCTCCAATTAGGCCCAAGGCCCCCAAGTCCAAGAAACTGGGCAACAAGAAGTGGAGGAAGCGCCGGAGGGAGGAGGTGGAGGCGCGAGCGCTTGCAGGATGTTCCTGCAGCTGTAGCAACTGCTGGTGCTGCTAAGCAACTTCTTTCTAGCTATATCCTATTTCTGGCTGAATGCATCGAACCTCGTTAAGCAACCTACTTTCTATCGCTATATCCTATTTAGCTGCGCACATCTATATCTACATTTGTTTTGTTTTCTGAATGAATGTATTATGCCTGGTGTGATTTGCTGCTCTAGATTTGCTACCTGATCGGAGGCAAAAAGAGGTCCAAAAGGGAACGAAATATCGATGTGAGAATCTTCTCTAGATTTGCTACCAATTCGGGCAAAATGAAACATATATGTTTAGCGAGAGAGGAAAAGGGCACTCTTTCAAACTGCCAGTTAAGAAGCTACCATATTGACAAGCTACAAGACACATACATAAACATAACACAACGAGGGTTAAATTTATTTTACTAGTATCACATGAGGCGCTAGACATCTTGGCAAGCTAACTGAGTTCCACAAAACAGAAACATAACACTGACAAGTAAAATTTAATTCACTCCTCATCAGACCACTTGAGGCGCTTGCCATCGTTCCTAGGCGACGAACTACGACCATTCCAGGTACTCCACATCTCACGAACTGCTTTGTCCCAATCGGCATCTGACTTGGCTTTCCTATCTTCAGCGTCCTGCGGCACAATTAGTGGTGCATCACAGGCCTGATTGTTGCCGCTAGAAGATGCTGCCTCTCTGTTTGCCGCTTCAGCTGCAGCCTCTCTGTTAGCTGCTTCTTCAGCTGCAAGCTCTCTTTCAGCTACTTCAGATGCAGCCAATTTCTTTGCATATTCAACTTCAAACTCAGTTATTCCGCATTTTCTAGAAAGGGCTCCCCTAAGCTCGTCTTCCCTCTTGCAAATAGGGCAAAACACGAGGTAACATAGAAAAAAATGGATCTTCTTGTACAGCTGCTAGGTCACGTAAGTATCTATGGCTGCATACTTCAGGTTTATATCAGACAACGGCCACTCGTCCCAGAAATCGTGCCTATCCGTTGGGAAATCTTCCTTCATTTTGTCGTACGAGTCATCGAGGATTCTAGTTGCGAGTGATGCCATTCCATCCTTCTTCGAGCCCCCTAGGATCTTGACAAGACGCTGAATATCGATCCAGTTTTGCGCAGGAATTATAATTTCCTCTTGATACAATTTCAAAAAATCAGTTGTTGTGTCGACAGTGCAGAAAACAATTCCCTTTTTTACAAGGAACTGGCGCAGCGCCGGACATTTCCTGTCAGTCCTGAAAGTATGTAGTTTGTCATCACCAAAATTTGTAACTACAAATATTTTGTCAATGCAAGATCATCATCTCAATATAATTTTGAAAAGTTTAGTAAATGCAAGATCAAGACTCTCAACATTGTATTGTCATAATTTATTCGGTTTTGCTATTTCTCAGTCGACTGAACGAGTTGCACATTTCTTTTAACTATGGTTGCACTTTTCTTAGGTGATTGAGACTAAAGAAAATCTCAGTCGATTGAGACATAGGCAAACCCTAATTTATTTGGTCCTAAGTAAAATCCAGTAGTTGCAAGATGAGCAAGTGGATAAAGAACAAGAGGAGAAAACCCTAAAAGCGGTTAGGTACAGAGAGCACATCTACAAACCAGGAGAGGTGGTAGACGAGGACGTGTTTCCGCATGGCCATTTAAACGACGGCGACTTCACTCCCTTCATATGGGTGCTCTAGGGTGTACTCGAGGTCCAATCCCACAAACTTGTCCTTGTCTATCCCAAGCCAACCCTCGTACATCCTCAGGACATGCACCACTGTCTCCTCCTCGTTGGTGTAGACAACGCCTATCTTCTTGTTGTAATGGGTAGTGAAGCTTGTCTCTAGAGTGCGTAGATTTTCCATGGTGGCAAGGAGAAGACGGGAAGAAGATAGTAGATGATAGGAAGAAGAAGAGTGGTTTCTGCGAGGCAGGGGAACGGTGGAACCGTCAATGCGCTTTTATGGTAGGGGTTAACGATTGGGACGGAAGTCCAAGGAGAGACGCGTGGCAGTGGCCGTTCCAGCTTCTGAGTAAACAAAAAATAATTATAACACCGATACATGGGTCCTATTTTGTCACGTCAATACACTGGGTAGGGGGTGTTGTCATATCCACTGTGCCAACGCTGCAAGCCTACATGACAACCACCCCGCCTAAGGGACGGGAGCGACATAACGGCGAACTGACAGGGGGGCCCAACTTGACGCCCGTTAGCCTGATTTTTTGTATTGAAACGTAAAGTTGAATTCGTACCGAAAAATACCCTCTGAGTATTTGGCACACCAACTGTAGTCATCCTGGCTGATTTCAGGGAACTTGGGTACCGTGTTGCCTGTACACCCCAACTTTCGGGCCGCAAAATGATATTCTCTATAACATCACACCTTAAAGTTCGCTTTCCCCATCTAGATAACCCCACACTGTCGCCTTGAGCGCTAGATGGTTCCAACAAACACCACAATTTCATAGAGACATCCAACTCCAAATATAACTCATAACAAGTATTTGTAATCTCTAGCCTAAGTGCCACCATGGTGTGCACGCTGTCACTTTCACACACATGGGGAGAGCAGAGATCTATTAAAGCACTTGAGTAGCAAGGTAGATCTACTTGATTACAAAGCTCATGATCACAATATGATCATGCATAGAGAGAGAGATGAACACATAGCTACCGGTAGAGCCCTTAGCCTCGAGGAAGAACTACTCCCTCATCATCATGGGAATCAGCAATGGCGATGTAGATGGTGGTGGAGATCGATGGAGATGGCTCCGGGGGCACTTCCCTATCCCGGCAGGGTGCCGGAACAAAGACTTTCTGTCCCCCGAATCTCCCCTTCAGTGGCGGCGGCACTGCGGAACTTTTCGTGGCTGGAGGCTAGATTCTTTAGGGTTTCTGCATCGAAGGCTTCTTATAGGTGAAAGGGCGATGTCAGAGGGTGGAACAGGGGCCCACACCACCTAGTTGCAGGGCCAGGGGACCCGCGCCACCCGATGGTGTGGCCAACCCCTGGCCCTCCTCCGTCTCGTCTGGCTCCGTGTTCCCCTCGGTGAAATATTGACTTTGGCTTTTGTCCCGTCCAATTCCGAGATTATTCATTTTCTGGCTTTTCTGGAACCAAAAACGGAAGAAAACAGGCAACTGGCACTATGGCATCTTGTTAATAGGTTAGTCCCAGAAAGTGTATAAAAATACTCCAAAGTGTGGACAAAACATAAGAAAGTAGATATAAAACAAGCATGGAACATCAAAAATTGTAGATACGTTTGCAACGTATCAACATCCCCGAGCTTAACTCCTGGTCGTCCTCGAGTAGGTAAGTGATAAAAAGAAAAGAATAATTTTTGAGGTGACATGCACCATCACAATCTTGATCAAGGCATTTATAAAACATTGATAGCTAGGATCATAGTACTTTAACATAGCATGAAAGATATAGTTCTAACAATAAGACATAGCAACTATGTTGTAGCATAAAAAGGTACAAACAAAAGATTCATGAATAACAATGATTTGAAAGACGTTTGTTTGTTTCACATAAAGAAAACATAATGAGAATGGTATTCAGCTTGTCCTTCATAGTGTAGCGAAACATAAATGCATAGGACACCTTCAAAGTTCATAAGGGTGACTAGATACAAATAGTTTAAGAACAAGCAATATCAAAGTTATGAATCAATCAACAAGTCTTGGGACAATGCACATTAAACTCAGAATGGCCACTATGCTCTCTCAATAGGTGCATAAAGATAGAAGATGGAGACTCAACATAAAAGTAAAAGAAAGGCCTTCATAGACGGAAGTAGGGATTCATGTCTCATAAAGAGCTTCCAAAAATTATGGTACTTATTAGCTTTCAGCTCTCATTGCCCCTATCATAAGCATCTTTAGGTGATTAAGGTTAAAGTGACACAACTAAGTGGATATGCTTGACAAGTTATAAGTTGAAATCTCATGCCCCTTACTTACGAGTACCGAACCTCATGCTACTCAACTTCAGTCACAAGTAAGCTCTTGTCAATGTAAGTACATATGTATTATAGAGAACCGCCAACGGGGTACCCCTTGCCCCATGACACTGGAGCTATCCCATATCAAAATGACAAGGCAACAGACAATGAGCATCTTAGCGATCTTTTTATTTGCTATTTGCATAGATTTTTATTGAGGATGCTTCATAGAATGCTCATTATGGTTATGCTGCAAGTTTCCATCATGATTAGGCATGGCTTAGGCTAGCGGCCCAGGCATTTCTCTAACACACATACAAACTCCATGATCTTACAAGTTCCCCTTATATTTCACACCGCCGGGATCCATAAGCAAAAGAATCATGATATTAACGGAATAATAAGTGCAATGTTGAAAGCGTTCACCATGATACATGGTTCTGCTAACTTCAACTTATAAAGCGCAAGCATATACGCAACAAATATGGATACAATGGTTCAAGATTATTAAGTGCAATAAAGTAAAGTGTGCCATCAAGTTCATGAGAGCTTTAATCACTAATTTTCACATAACAAGTTTAATTCGGAAGGTAGATAAAAACATGAATATACTTGGAATAGCAAATGCTAATAGGTAGGTATGGTGGACTCTTTTGAATAACTTGGTTTTATTTGGAGTTGGATGCATGAGTGGAACTCATACTTGGTATGGAGGCTAGCAAAAGACTGGGAGCGACCAACTAAGAGAGCAATAATGGCCATAATCATGCAAAGCGACAAAACATCATTTATTAAAGCATAAAGTGATATTACAAGTCGAAAACTAAAGGATCATAGAGGCTATGGTGACTTGGGATAGTCTTAACATGGTGTGAGCATGCGCCAAGTTAACCTAAATAAAGCATCAAAGGAGAATACCATAATACTATGCTTTAATATGCTAAAAAACGCATGATTCTTTCAAGGCACATTAAGAAATCTCAATTGTTTATAACATGTCATGCTACAGCAAAAATCACTAAGCATAAAGACAAAACAATAACAAGCATGACATGACAAAGCATAGGTCACAGTCAAAAACAAGCTCCTTTTTACCACTTAAGCATGAACTTTTTCCTACTCTTTTCCAATCCAAACCAATCTTATTTGAAAACTAATGTATGAATGAGGGGGTCCAACCAATTTATTTAAGCAAACTAAGCATACCAAGCAAATGAAAACCAAAAACGAAAACAAAGACGCTCCAAGAACAACACAACTGTGCATGAAACAATAAAAATGAAGTGTTTGGAAGAAACCTGAGATTTTTATTGATGAAGAAGGGGATGCCTTGGTCATCCCCAAGCTTTAACGCTTGTACTTCTTGGATATTTATTGGGGTGACATGGGTGGCATCCCCAAGCTTGAGATTTTGTCTATTCTTCATCTCATTACATCATTCTTCCCTTACACCTGAAATTTTTCCTTCATACAAAACTTCACACAATCTTCATTAGCAACATTAGTGTACTCAAGATAATAAGTCTTTTGGTTCAGTTCCAACACAAATAAAACTTCCATTAAAACAAAAGCTACTGTAGCAATTCCCTCAAAAAAACTCAATTCCCCAAAAAGAACCCAAAAAAGGAATCAACAAGAAGCAAATGCAAATAATGGCAGAAATCTGTCAAAACAAACCAGTAGGTAGAAACCGATTTTTTCGAAGACCTTCTGTTTCTCAAATCAAAAAGTGTTGAACTAACGAAAGTTGGATAATAACCTGGGGCAGAAGAACAAAAAATAACAGTTCAAACGTACCTACATAGATTTTACACGAATTTTTACAGCGAAGCACAAAAATCTGTCTCGGGACAGCAACTTTCCCAAGCATTACTTCTCTCTCATTAGAGGTTACTCTTGGCACAAAAACCACACAAAAATGATAAGGAGAGGTTATTACTGAAGCAATAACTTCCAAGACTCAACTAAAACTTTTGGGTTATCTCCCAATAAGTACTTTTCTTTAACGCCTTTAAGTTAGGCATGATAGTTTGAGAAGATGCTCACATATAAAATATGAATTGAAGTAAAAGAGAGCATCAAGGAGCAAATTCAAAGCACATTTAAGTCTAACCCACTTCCTATGCATAGGAATCTTGTAAAGAAACAAGTCATGAAAGCACAAAGCAACAATCATAGTAAAGCAAAACAAGTGCAACTTCAAGACTTTCAACATAAAGAGGGGAAACTTAATATTATTGAGATGCATAAAACCATGTTTCCCTCTCTCATAATAACTTTCAGTAGCATCATGAATAAAATTAACAATATAACTATCACATGACACATTCTTATCATGAGCCACATGCATAAAAGAATGAATACCCCCACATAAATATAGTCATTTTTATTAATTGTAGTGGGAGTAAATTCAACAAACTAGCTATCATTATTATTCTCATCACCATAATCATCAAATATAGGAGGCATATTGTAATCATAATTAATTTTCTCCTCAATAGTAGGTGGACTGAAAATATCATATTCATCATTGTAATCATCATATATTGGAGGTTTGGTATCATCATAAGCAATAGAATAGCTATCTTCCAAAGCTGGGGAACTAAAAAGATCATTTTCATAAAAACTAGCTTCCACAAGCTTAGCCTTTTCCATAGCATTAGCAATAATGGTGTCACTAACAACATTGCTATTAGCATGCAAATAAAGTTCCATAGGTTTTTTAATTTTCTCTTCAAACACTTCATGTCCTAACTCAAGATAAATACTATAAAGCTCTCTAATTTTGTTGTTGTTTTCCATTAAGACTAACTAGTGAAAACAAGAAACAAAAAGACAAAATTGCAGAATATAAAGGAAATAACTTCGAGCACTCACACCGGAGGATGTGAGTACCTTTTACCTTACCTCCCCAGCAACGGCGCCAGAAAATAGCTTGATGTCTACACACTTCTATTCTTGTAGACAGTTGTTGGGCCTCCAAGTGCAGAGGTTTGTAGAACAATAGCAAGTTTCCCTTAAGTGGATTACCCAAGGTTTATCAAACTCAGGGAGGAAGTGGTCAAAGGTATCCCTCTCAAGCACCCCTGCAATCAAGATACAAGAAGTCTCTTGTGTCCCCAACACACCAAATACACTTGTCATGTGTATAGGTGCACTAGTTTGGCGAAGAGATAGTAAAATACAAGTGGTATGGATATAAGAGAACGGTGCTAGAAAATACTTTGATGGCGTGGAAGAGACTAAAGGCAAACTGAAATAAAGATGGCAGCAAGCCAACATGTAACAGATCTAGTTGCAAACGGTGTTTCAATGCTTAGAAACAAGGCCTAGGGATCATACTTTCACTAGTGAACACTCTCATATAAATATCTTCTCTTTATGATACTACTCTAAACTACTCTCCGGTTGGACACTCTAATCCATGGTAGGGCTATAACATCACACCTCAAAGTTCGCTTTCCCCATCTAGATAACCCCACACTGTCACCTTGAGCGCTAGATGGTTCCAACAAACACCACAATTTCATAGACACATCCAACTCCAAATATAACTCATAACAAGTATTTGTAATCTCTAGCCTAAGTGCCACCATGGTGTGCACACTGTCACTTTCACACACATGGGGAGAGCAGAGATCTATTAAAGCACTTGAGTAGCAAGGTATATCTACTTGATTACAAAGCTCATGATCACAATATGATCATGCATAGAGAGAGATGAACACATAGCTACCGGTAGATCCCTTAGCCTCGAGGAAGAACTACTCCCTCATCATCATGGGAATCAGCAATGGTGATGGAGATGGTGGTGGAGATCGATGGAGATGGCTCCGGGGGCACTTCCCCATCCCGGCAGGGTGCCGGAACAGAGACTTTCTGTCCCCCAAATCTCTCCTTCGGTGGCGGCGGCACTGCGGAACTTTTCGTGGCTAGAGGCTGCTTTAGGGTTTCTGCATCGAAGGCTTCTTATAGGCGAAAGGGCGATGTAAGAGGGTGGAGCAGGGGCCCACACCACCTAGTGGTGCGACCAGGGGGACCCACGCCACCCTATGGTGTGGCCAGCCCCTGGCCCTCCTCCGTCTCATCTGCTGGCTCCGTGTTCTCGTCGGTGAAATATTGACTTTGGCTTTTGTCCCGTCCAATTCCGAGAATATTCATTTTCTGGCTTTTCTAGAACCAAAAATAGAAGAAAACATGCAACTGGCACTGTGGCCTATTGTTAATAGGTTAGTCCCAGAAAGTGTATAAAAATACTCCAAAGTGTGGACAAAACATAAGAAAGTAGATATAAAACAAGCATGAAACATCAAAAATTATAGATACGTTTGCAACGTATCACCTGCTCACTCTGTGCATCATCAGTATAACTAAATTTATATGCTCGTAGCCACCAGTTAGCATGGTAAACACCAAGGAAGCCACAAGCAGTCAAATATTTGACGTCCATGAGTTTGGAGTCGTCAACAGGTTCCATAACAGGAAGTACAATGTTCAATGCATAAGCAAGGTGGGTTACCAATCCACCAATGTGAATATGACCCTTGGTATTGTTGCTTTGGTGGCGGAAGTGCTGGATGAGTAGAGCTGCAGGACTGGGGCTTTGTGGTGAAGTGGGGAAGAGAGCCTTGGTGATCATTTCCATGTCCGTATTGGCCATGGAGCTTGTGTCACCTCTCCCCAGTAGTGTGTTGGCAAGCAACAAAGCATAGTAGCGAATTGTTGGGTTCTAGATGGTGGACATCTTCTTCTGATAAAAGTGCCTACCACCATTAACAGAAATAACCTCCCAAGTCGTTCCACTTGTGACGCTATAGAGGTTAGTAACATTGGGCTCCCCTGTATGAGGAAAGCTGAAGGCATTGCAAAATTGTTCGAAACTTACATCATAGTGCTACCAGTTCATGGTGAAGCTTATCATGCACAAATTACCTTTCTCCCTGTGGTCGTCATTGAAGGAGGCAAGGAACTCATGGGTAAGCTTGGTGTAGGTATCATGGCTTGCGAAGCCAAGTACTGCCAACCCCGCCCTACTGCACATGAGGTTGAAATCCTCCTTCAACCCCGCCGCGGTGAGGAAGTTGTGGTTGGCCCATCGTGTGGGCAGCACCCTCCTTGATGAGACAATGTCCAACTTGGAGTTGCGCAGAGATCGGGTCCCCGAGCTCGAGCCCTCACCCTGTTGGCGCTTGCTCGAACGAAAAAGGTTACCGATTTTGTTCATCATGACGTACTGAAAAATTTCACCATAAAACCTTAGGCATATAGTTTCTATACGATATATGAACGATTCTACGTTGAAAAATTCAATCCTAATGTGAGAAATTAATAGGAAAAACAAAATAAGCTTGAGTTCATCCACTAGATCAATGTGAGAGTTTCAACCATGGAAATCTGAAAATAAAGCATGGATAGGGAGATAAACATACCGATTTGTTGATTCCCCAACTCAAACGAATGAAATCCGCGAAGAATCAAGAGTTCTAGGTGGATTTTGAGAGGTTTGGAGAGAGAATATGAGTGAAATAATGAGGAGAGGAGGAAGACCTAGCCGCGGTGCGATTTTGTGGTCGCACCGAACTATACGACCGGAACTATACGGGTGGGTGATGTTGCTCCACCCGTATAGTTGCGGAAGCGCCACCAACTAGGGTTTCTTCATACAGGAAATAGCTATACGGACACAACTATACGGTCAAATCGCAATGATCCCGCCATATAGTTGGTCGTTAAACTGTCTGCCTCTCGAGATAAATTTCTAAAACTAGCATCGATATCTATACAACCGGAAGTATACGGCCGGAATTTTTATTCCCGCCATATAGTTGGTCGTTAAACTCTCAGTACCTTTGGGATGAAATTCTATGAAGGCATCGATATCTATACGATCGGAACTATACAGTCAGATTTTTTATTCCTGTCGTATAGTTGGTCGTTAAACTCTCAGTACCTCTAGGATGAAAATCTACGAAGGCATCGATATCTATACGACCGAAACTATATGGCCGAAATTTTTATTCCTGTTGTATAGTTGGTCGTTAAACTCTCTGTGCCTTCGAAGAAAATTTGTTGATGACAAAGATATCTATACAACCGGAACTATACGACCGGAATTTTTATTCCCGCTGTATAGTTGGTCGTTAAACCATCAGTAATCATCAAAAAAATTATATTTCTTCAAGGGTACCTTCTTATCCCAAAACTTAGCAAAATACCTTGTTTTTTTTACAGAAAATTGATAGTAAAAATTGTCGACCAACATTAGCATATTAAAAGCAAAATTTTAGCTTTTGTACATAGAAAACTCAAACTTTTATTCTTATTATTATTCTCTACTCATTCAATCGACATTTCCACTACCTTTTGACAGCTGCATCTTCACGGGCGCACTTCCGCAAGAATGTCTGTGGAAAAGTGGTAGGAATGTGATGAACTTCTTATTTTCTAATCAATTTAATTGACAGGATGGGTTGACTCCCATTAAGCATTTATTAAGAATGGTTGAATAACTCAACCTCTTCTCTCTTCTTGAATTCTTAGCTTGGGTTGCCCCTTATCAAAGGAACTTACCACATGAACTCGTTTTGCCGGTGGAACATGTCTTTCTCCCACTTCTAGCTTCTTTGGAAAATGCCGGATGATTTCAGCATCATAAACATTGAATATTATCTTTCCTTCAGCACAATCTACTGATGCACCTGCAGTACTGAGGAAAGGTCTTCCAAGTATTATAGATAATCTTTCATGTTCTGGCTTTTCAAGGATAATAGAATCTGTGGGAATAACATGCTCATCTATCCTAAGTAAATCATCCTCAATCATACCAACGGGTTGTTTAGTGGACTTGTCAGCCATCTGGAAAGTGATAGTAGTAGGAGAATACTCCCCTAATCCTAAACTTTTATAGAGGGAGTATGACATTACACTAACTCCTGATCCTAAATCACACAAGGCATTGTGAATATCAGTTTTACCTATTGAGCATGAAATAGTTGGTATTCCGGGATCTCCAGACTTAGACAACAGCTTTCCATTAGCAGGATAGCTAGTTACCATGGCAACAGTTTCAGTTACTTCTTTCTTTCTACTAAGAATATCACGAAGGAATTTACCATAAGTAGGAACTTTGATTGCATCCACAAATGGGATTTCTAGATGAAGGTCACTAAGTGCCTTTGTAAAAGAATTATAAATTACCTGATTCGGTGCTTTCTTTTTTCGATCTGGGTAACGAAGCTTTTTCTCACCTAACTTACTCTTGTCTTTTACCTTTTGTGTGTGTGTGGGGGGGGGTCAGGCTCTTTTGTTGCTTTCTTTTGTTGTTGCTTATTGCTTTTCTTCTTTTCTATTACAACAACTTCATCTTCCTTGCTTATTTCTTTATCTTCTCTTGGATCAACCATCTTTGCATCAGAGTCATAATGGTCATCTTGTGCATCATTTTGGTCCTCCTTTGTTTTCTCTTATGTCTCGGTTTCATCTTGAGGATCCACCAACGTATCATCTTCTTGGCTTGCTTCGAGCAAGGCTTTTTCCTTTCGCTCTTTTTCAGCTTCGTATTCCGATGGTCCTAAGGGTCCTGTAACAACTGCACCCCTTCTTGTGACAACATTAGTAGAGACGGGAATATCTTTATCTTCACGAAGAAAAAATTGATAACCAGATGCTATTTGTTCACACTGGGTTTCAATCATACTAAGATACTTGTAAAATAATTTTATTTCTTGCCTAATCTCATCATAATTTTCCGTGAGTTCCACGAAAAACTTTTTGTGTTTTTGGAAACGCTTATGCAAGTTATTATGAGATTTTACTTGTCGATGTTTTAATTCTTGAAAAAAAATTCTAGTTTCGTCTTCTTCAGTTAAAACTTGTAACAAATCTACTTTGTTTTCCTTAACAAGTTCAGAAGGTATACCATTTTCTTTCATAGTTTTGTGTACCTCAGGCATAAGATCAGGAGTTATCCGAAGTATCCCTTTTTCGGCTTAGTGCCAAAATCAGGATTATATAAAGAATCATTCTTAGCCCTAGTAGACATTAATTCCAAACATTCTTTAATAGTTAAAGTATTTATTGACCCTCCTGCTGAGAAGTCAAGCAACTCTCTACATTGAGTATTGAGACCATGGTAAAATAAATGCAAATTGTTAGTTCAGAATAGCCATGATTAGGAATACTATTGATCATTCCAAAGAATCTTTCCCAAGCTTGTGGGTAGTTTTCTCCCACATTCTGACTAAAGTTGCCTATGTTCTTACTTAGTTCAGTTAACTTTTTAAAAGGAATAAACCTGTTTATAAATTTAGTAATGCAGTTTTCCCAACATTTAATGTAATGGCGAGGGAGAGAATATAACAAGTCTAGAGCTTTGCCTTTAAGAGAATATCGAAATAATTTAAGACGAGAGAAGTCTCTTGGCAAAACTTTTGGCCCGAACAATGTTACCACATCGTTGAATTCTCTAATATGTCTTCCTGGGTCTTCATCTTCCCTTCCACTGAAAGCTTTCTCCTGTAAAATTTTAATAATTCCACCATCAAATCGATATTCTCTAACTCTAGGATTAGGGAACTCTATTGGTTGTTTCAGAAATTCAGAACTTGGAGCACTGTATTCCCTGAGAGTTTTCTCAGGTTTCATAGGAGTTGTCCTGTAAATAGACATGATTTCCATAATATCACTCAGGTTTTGAACTTCAACTTTATTTGATCTTAAAAGTTTTTCAATAATTTCTTCGCGCCTCTGAGCAGGCACGCGCTCAATATAATCCAGCAGGTAGGTCCTACCAGAGCGTGTAGACCCTTTGTCTCCTAAAGAGAACATTTTGTAGTAGCAACACCTAAAATGTCAAAAGACTAACACGTAGCGCTTAGCTCCCCGGCAACGGCGCCAGAAAATAGCTTGATGTCTATAAGAGCACAAATCGTTTTTAGCTAGTTTCGAAGTTCAGCTATCGATCCCACAGGGATCCTAAAGGTAAATGTTTATGGGTGATTTCATCCCAACTTCAATAATCCTACTAGCATGTTACCAAAACCACGGCCAGACACTAGACAATTCAGACCATTCAGGTCGCTTAGCGATTAAGCTCCTTGGATCGGCCTAATGCAATAAGCACAATGGTTCCTCGTTATCCTCGAGTCTACTAGCTTTCCATTGATATCCCCGTGTCACCCGGGGGTCGCCGGTCCACTAGCGAACAAGATCTTACCTATGTAGAACAAAGCATCATGTTGTCTGGGCCCTTAATTGGACAACAAGCATCAGGCATCCCATAGATAGTCAAGCACACATAATATAGTAATTAGAATCAATCACGAACTAATCGAAAATATATGAAGGCACATCACATCGCACCAATCCCCTACATCTCCCACGCCCAAGGGAAATACTCACTCATGAGAGAAGAATGGATCATCAATATAATTAAATAAAGGGAATTCGTCTTTGTATTACCATGGAGATCCACAATAAGAATAGAAAAATATCCAATACAAATCAAGATGGGAAGAAACAATCTCAAACCCTAGTCTTGCAAAGTGGAGATCCCTCTCTCTCTCTCTCTCAAGTTCAAGTAGTGGCTATGGGGGTGTATTGTCTAGGAGGTCGAAGATCGTGGAACGAGATGAAGAACGTCTTCCTCTTATTCTTCGGATCTCTTCTTTCTCCCTTCTGGATGGTATGGCGGCTGTCGTGTTGTGTTTTCGTCCTTGGTCCCTTCATGGAAGTTATCCCTTTTGACAAGACAGAGGCGGCGGCAACTATACAGCAGGAACTATACGGCTGGAAAAATATTCCCGCCATATAGTTGCTCGTTAAAGCTTCTGTGAGCTACCCTCTCGTGCTTCCAAAGTGCGACTCGCCTGTTTTCTCCAGAATATTGTGTTTCTCTAGTTAAATCCTTCTGTTGACATTTAGAACCTGAAACACACATTAAAAACCATGTTTTCTTTGCTACCGAAGTATTAGCGTAAGGTAAAGCCAGAAAACTATTAAATCCAGGAGAAAACCATCAATAAAAGCCATAAAAAATGTGTCGAATCTCACAATTATCAGTATGTCATGTTGGAAAGGTGTGGGATTTCAAGAAGGATTTTTCAACACCACGAAGGCTCGTCTTCTTCTTCGAGTCTATCCCATGAAAGAATATGCCCTTTCCTTATAGCAAGCTTTGCATCCACTCAGGAGATAGGAATCTCCACAAGCACTTCACAAATCACACGAAGGGGAAATCCCGGGCCTCTTCTCAATATTCCACGAATAGGTCATCGTAGCACCAACCGCCAAGCCAACTAGGAGGTCACCCTCCAAGAGTAACAAGCTCATAGTCTCTCACTTAACAAATTGTAATGGAGAGGTTAATACTTATGTAAGATTGCAAATAGAAAACACCAAGTGTGGTCAAATCCTTCACTCTCAAATCTCACCAAACACTACAACATGTATCGCGTGCACTAGCGCTCATAAATGCCAAGGCACATGCCTAGTCGTGACGCTCGTCCTAGCGCGACAAAAAAAGCCATCAAGGATAACTGTGTCGGGAAAAGTTTTTACGCGATGTTTTTTTGGCTCGACACATCATTTGCCACTGAGCAAGCGCTACCACGGTAGTAAAGCATTAATGTCACGTCTGATGACCCACAAGTATAGGGGGTGTATCGTAGTATTTTCGAGGGAAGTGAAACCCAATTTATTGATTCGACACAAGGGGAGCCAAAGAATATTTATAAGCCTTAACAACTGAGTTGTCAATTCAGCTGCACCTGGAAACAATCTTGCTCACAGTAGTTTATCAGTAGCAATAGTTTTGTAGTAGCAATAGCAAAATAAGAGCAGTAGTAAAAGTAAAACAGTAGTAACAATTGCAGTAAATAGTAGGATTAAAGCGTGGTAGGCATAGAGATGGATGGATGGGTGTTGCATGGACTAGACAATTCATATAGCAATTAGAACATGGGGCATTTGCAGATAAATAAGATAAAGCATCCAAGTACTAGATAATCATAGGCATGTGTTCCATATATAGTCATACATGCTCGCAATGAGAACTTGCACAACATCTTTTGTCCTGCCAGCCCGTTTGAAGTGGGACCTCAAGGGAACTACTGGCAATTAAGGTGCCCCTTTTAATAGAGCACCGGAGCAAAGCATTAACACTCCGTGAACACATGTGATCCTCACATCAAAGCCATTCCCTCCGGTTATCCCGATTGCTGTCACTTCGGGGCCTTTGGTTCCAGACAACAACATGTGTATACAACTTGCAGGTAAGACCATAAACAATACTATCATAATGAATCAATAACATGTTCAGATCTGAAATCATGGCACTCGGGCCCTAGTGACAAGCATTAAGCATAACAAGTTGCAACAAAGTCAAAGAACTAATAGTAGATACTAGGCACCATGCCCTAAAAATCCGATGCCATTACATGAACGATCTCATCCAATCCCTACCATCCCTATAGCCTATAGCGGGGGATTACTCACTCATAGATGGGGGAAACATAGATGGTCGATGGAGAAGCGATGGTGATGATGGTGGCGATGATCTCCTCCATTTCCCCATCCCGGCAGGGTGCCAGAACGGAGTTTCTGGTTCCGAATCACGAAATCTGCTGGTGGCGGCACAGCGGAACTCTTTCTGGAAAAACGTTGAACCCCCTTGGTTTTTAGGTTAGGAGGCAACTTATAGGCGAAGAGGGAGGCCGAGGGGGCAGCCAAGGCTGCCACACCACCCCTAGGCGCGGCATGGCCTGGCCCGCGCGGCCAGGTGGTGTGGGCCCCTCGTGGCCCTACTCCGTCTCGTCTTCTGGCTCCGTGAGTCTTCTGGTGAAATGGGATTTTTGGCATATTTTCTGGGATTTTTCCTGATAGTTGATTTTCTGCACAAAAACTAGACACCAAGGTAATTTTGCTAAAAACTATCCAAATCGCACAAGTTTAGAGGAGAAACAATAGCAAAAGTGTTCGAGAAAGTAGATATGTTTTGGACGTATCAACTCCCCCCAAGCTTAGCTTATTGCTTGTCCTCAAGCAATTTAGTTGAAAACTGAGTGCGATAAAAGAAACTTTCACGAACACATTTGCTTCATAAGATGTATATATTCTCAGCATGTGATCAACTACTCAGTCAATTCATAATAAAGAGTATGCAACTAAGTTTACTTAATAGTCATTGCAAGCTATGAAGAGATTCCAACTCAAAGATAATAAGTAGCATGAAACATAAACATAAGCAACATTGCAATGCTCATAAAAATATATGATAGAGTGGTAACTCACTTGCCTTTGATTATAGAGCAAAATAAATGCCAAGGCACCTCTAAAGTTCAAGTGAAGACTAGAAGTAAAGATATCAAAGATACAAGCATCAAAGTCATAACACAATTAATCAAGTTTTGAGACAAGCATATTACACTAAGAATGACAACTATGCTCTCAAGAAAGTGCTCATAGAATGGGTGGTGACTCAACAAGGAAATGAAAAAGGTTTTGAAAAGTTTAAAAGGCTTCCAAATGCTAAAAGTAAGGTACTCATTAGCTTTGAGCTCTCATTGCCCCTATCATAAGTATCTTTAAATGGTTAAGGTGAAAGTGAGGTCCAATCTGAGTTATATGCTTGATAGATTATAAACTGGAAATCTCATGTCCCTTGAGTACGAGGGCCGCTCCTCATGCTACTCAACTTTAGTTACCGGTAAGTTCTTGTCATAGTAAATACGTGTGTATCATAGAGAACCGCCAACGGGGTACCCCTTGCCCGATGATATGGAAGAATCCCCATATCAAAATGACAAGGCAAGCAGACAACGAGTATCTCAGCAATCTTCTTATTTACCACGGGAAAATGGTGCTTTTTTCTCTTTCCTCTTTTCTCAAATCTCTTTTTTTTTATTTTTCTCAATAACTATCTCTTTTTTATAAGAAGAATGCTTCATAGATACTCATTATGGTTACGCTGCAGGTTTCCACCATGATTAGGCATGGATTAGACCGGCGACCCAGGCGTTTCTCTAACACACATACATAACTCCATGGACTTACAAGCTCCCCTTTTATTTCACACCGACGACATCCGCAAACAAAAGAGCATGATATCAACTGGGTATATATTTATAGGTGTTGAAAGCGCTCCCCGTGACAGCACGGTTCTGCTAATCCCTAGCCTATAATTCTCAAGCATATAACTTTCATGGACAGTCACAATGGTTCAGGTTTATTAAGTGCAAGAAATAAAGTGTGCCGTCAAGTTCATGAGAGCTTTACTAACTAACTTTCTCATAACAAGCAAACATTTTAGTCGGAAGAAAACAAGGCATATTGAATATGCATAGAATAGCAAATGATGCTAATAGGTAGGTAAGGTGGACACTCTTGGCAATATTGGAGTTGGGGAGTTGGAAACATGAGTAGAGCTCATACTCGGTGTAAGTGAAGGCTAGCAATAGTAAGGGAGCGACAAACGAGAGAGCAATAACTGTATAATCATGCTTGCAACAAAACAGGACTAATCATGGCATGAAATTGATTCAAGACCCCTGAGGCAAAATAATTCATCGAGGCTTAACTGATTATTGTTTCAGTCATATGCATGCGTGAGCATGTGCCAAGTCAAGTCAAGTGAAACATTCAGAGGGAGATACCATAGTGTCATACCAAGTTATGAATAGAGCAATGCAAGAAAACATTCATACGACATGCTACAAACTATTAGCGAGCTGGAGCTAATCATAGGAAAGTAAGAACTACTAAGCATCCATAAATAACATACACCCTACATGAACAGACTAAGCATGCCCACAATGATGAGTATATGTACAAAAATGAAAACAAATAGAGTTCGTTATCAGCCTCTTACCACACCTCAAGTTGTAATTGATCCTCATTATTGCTCTTCACTTGTGTGGCTTGAATAATAACATGAAACCAAATTCCACTGAGGACTGCTGAACCCTGCAACAAACTCACAAAACCAAAGAAGAAGAAGAACAAATATTTTTGGTGTTTTCGATTTTTTTTTTAAAAACAAGAACCAAAAAGGAAGAACAAGCAAAGCAAAATCTTTTTGGGGTTTTCGAATAGTTCAAACAAAGCAAAAAGGGAAAAGCAAACCAAGGCAAAAAGAAGCAAACAAAGAGAAACAACAGAAATATTTTTGGTCTTTTTGTGTTTTAGAAAACAAAAGCAAAGAGAGAACAAAAACTAAAAAGAGAACGAAACATGAATACACAGAGTGCCGACGAAACATGATAAGGAGATGAGTGTGATGTCGGTGTACCTCCCCCCAAGCTTAGGATTTTGGCCTAAGTGGGTATCAATCCCAAGCTGGCCAAGATGGCGTGCCTCCGTAGTACTGTGAGGAGGTACCCTTGTCCTGGTGCGAGCTCGAGGATGCCCCACCGTAGTGTGCAGAGTAATCGTAGGAGGGCACATCCTCCTGATGTTGCCTGTGGAAACCAAGCAAACAGAGCTGCTCGTCCACATCCTCCTTGGAGCACGACCACGACCTCCTATGAACACTGAACAAAGTAGATTGCGGCAAAGGAATCTCCCTTTCATCCCCGTCAGTAAACAACATCCTGTATACTAAATTGTCCATATCAGAGTCAGCAGTGACGAAGTGATGTGTTTTCATGGCAGCGAGGTCAAGCGTTTGTGGTGCCAATATAGTATCATTAGGATCCATAGAAAGCTCTAATGCAGTAACCATACGCGAAGCAATGATGCCCCCATAAATAGGTCCCCTAGCAGCTAGACGGTGAGCAATGAGAGAGCCAAGATTGTACCGAGTATCATTATTAAGTGCAGCAGCGAGGAAGGTTAAATGATAATTAGAGATATTACTCGTATTCTCCCTACCAAGAATGCTAGTAGCAAGATAATAAGCAAAGTATCCAAGAGATGGGAGTTGTATGTTTCTTATCTTCCCGCACTGAGCTACGCGGTCATCGTCATTGGTCACACCTCGATAGAGCTCCAGCAAATCAGCGGGTCGCCCTTGAATCTTCTTCATGGTCCATGTCATGCCTATACCTATAATGCTGCAAAATCTTTCCAATGGCATGGTAAACGGCAGATTATAAATTCTGAAAGAAAAAGTTGACTGATAGGGGGTGTTAGTGAAAATGAAACTCTCAACGAAATTTTGGTGAGCATGGCATATTGCTCACTCTCATCTTCCATGTATGAGGTCAAACCAACCCTCTGAATTAATAGTAAGAAATCATCGAGAATCCCTGCAGCTTGCAAGAAGGTATAACAAGGAAAAGTAGATGGGTGAGCATCCCCCTCATCTCCTTCATTTCCAAAGTGTGGTGCAATGAGATCTTTGTTGTATGAAGGCCTAAAATGAGAGGCTGATCTTGAAGGCCTTGACCTCCTAGGTGTGTCCCTCTCAAATATTTCTCCAAAGGTGTGGTTGTTCATCTTTCATATTCTGAAATTTAAACATCCATCAAACAAGTGATTGCAAAGTGAATATATAATGAAGGGCACTACTCATAGGGACTAATAGAGGCCTAAACATGCATCAAAACAATAACTCTAAGCATTGAACAAGCTTATAAGCTCTCATAACCTGTCACCTATAGTAGCAAAATACTCAAGATATAAGCCACTAAACACAGATCTACTTGGACAAGCGGAGGAGTCACATACCGAAGAACAAATGCGCCAAATTTCAGTAGCAAAGATGGGCTGAGCAAGGAGATCGAAAAAATCGAGGGCAAGAACAGAAAGAACGCGATTTCGAGCAATGAACTAGTGTTTTCTTGGGAGAGAGAAGGCAGAGGCAGGTGAGAGAGTGAGTGGAGGGCCAGGGGTGGCCCACACCATGGCCAGGTGCAACCCTGGGCTGGCCACACCACCAGGTGGTGTGCCTGCCTGGTGGGCCCCCTGGTACCTTCCAGGCACTTCTCTGCCCCTTTTTTCACGTAAAAATTTAATATGAATTTTCCGGAATTTTTCGAGACACTTTATTTTTGAGAAATTTTCAGGTATAGATGAATGATTTTCTGACAGAAAAAATAGGTTTATAGGATGATGCAAAAGCAAAACAAGCAAAAACTTCAGAAGTTCTAAGACACTCTAACATGCAAGCAACTAACAACATAAAAGTAAACTAAACGAAAGTAAAAACTAAAATGGATAGAATGGAAGTAAGCGGAGATAATCATGGTGAAAACATTGTTTTGTTCATTGAAATCCTTTTGTTAACAAGGTTGATCAGGTCTTGTTACCAAAACAATTTTATATGAAACAAAACTTTGTGTTCCACTAATGATTATGTTACCTCAACCTTGATAGCAATGGTCCCAATCATAATAGTTTCAAATTTTTCTCTTGGTATGGGACAATATATTTCTCCAAATTGAATGCCATCAACATGTTTAATTGAATTCAAACCATAAGTCCTATCAATCTTTTTGGGGAAATAGACAGTATGCTCCTTGTCATTAACATTAAAAGTCACCTTTCCTTGATTACAATTAATAACAGCTCCTGCAGTATTAAGAAAAGGTTTCCCAAGAATAATAGACATATTATCATCTTCAGGCATTTCAAGCACAACAAAATCAGTTAATATCAAGCAATTATGAGCCACTTGAACAGGTACATCCTCACATATACCAACAGGAATAGTAGTAGATTTATCAGCCATTTGCAAAGATATATCAGTTGGTATTAGTTTTTCCAGTTGAAGTCTCCTGTAGAGAGAAAAAGGCATAACACTAACTCATGCTCCCAAATCACACAAAGCAGTTCTAACATAACTATTTTTAATAGAGCAAGGAATAGTTGGAATCCCTGGGTCTCCAAGTTTCTTTGGAACCTTACCATTAAAGGAATAATTAGCAAGCAAAGTAGATATTTCTTCATTAGGGATCTTCCTTTTATTCGAGACAATATCCTTCATATACTTTGAATAAGGAGGCAATTTAATAGCATCAGTCAAAGGAATTTGCAAGAATAAAGGTTTCATCCACTTACAAAACTTATTATAGTGTTCATCTTCCTTTGACTTGTGTTTCTTATCAGGGAAAGGCATAGGTTTTTGGACCCAAGGCTCTCTTTCACTACCATGTTTCTTAGCAATAAAATCTTCTTTAGTGTATTTAGTATTCTTAGTGTGCCTTTCAGGTTCTTCTTCAACTTTTTCTTTATCAGGAGCATCATTTTCTTCATTACCACTTTCAGTTTCAGCATCAGAGACAGATATACTATTAGGATCTTTAGCAGGTTCAAAAGGTTCTACAATAGTTTTATGTTTCTTCTTTCTTTTCTTAGGAGTAGTACCATTATTTTCAGCTTGTTGAGAATCCTACTCAATTCTTTTAGGATGCCCCTCAGGATATAGAGGATCCTGGGTAGCAGCACCATTTCTAGTTCTAATTTCATAAGCATGTTTTTCTTTAGCAGCATTAACTAGCAAGTCTTTTGTACTTTAATAAGCTGATCAATTTGAGTTTGAACCATTTGAAAATGTTTAATAAGCATTTTAACATCAATAGAGGTTCTTTCCACAATATCTTTTAACTTAATAATAGCTCTAGAGTTTTCCATTAAATGATTTTGCACCCTTTTATTGAAATTATCTTGCTTAACAATAAAAATATCGAATTCTTCTAAGCATTGATCGGGAGGTTTAGAGTAAGGGATATCACCTTCATCAAAATGTTGGAGGGAGTGTACCTCAATAGTGGATGAGTGGGGAATTGGCTTACATAATTCTTCTATAGGAGGTGAATTCTTGACATCTGCAGCTTTAATTCCCTTCTCCTTAAGACATCTCTTAGCTTCCTTCATCACTTCATCATTTAGTTCAATAACTCCCCTCTTCTTTGATGTTGGTATAGACGCAGGTATGGCTGGTTCAGGTATAATTGTTTCAGGTATAGTTGGTTCAGGAGGAGTCCAGTCTTCATAATTCTTGCTTATTTTAGCCATTAATTCCTCAGCTTCCTTGGGAGTCCTATTCCTGAAAACACAATCAGCACAAGTACCCAGGTATGTCCTAGATTCTTCAGTTAGTCCATTATAAAATATATCAAGAAGCTCATCCTTAGGTAATGGACATCCAGTATGTGCATGAATCAAAGCACAAAACCTTGCCCACGATTCAGGCAAATGTCCTTTTCTTCCTGTTTAAAATCAAAAAGTTCCTGCAAAATAGCATGTCTAGCACTAGGAGGAAAATATTTCTGCTAGAAAGTACTGATCAAGCAATCAGGGTTATCAATAGATCCAGGAGGTAAATTATTAAACCAAGTTTTAGCTTCTCCTTTCAGTGAAAAGGGAAAAAATTTAGCAACAAAGTAGGTGCGCATCTTAATATCATCAGAAAATAAACCACTCATGGTAGAAAGCTCAGTCATATGTGCTACCGCACTTTCATTCTTAGTCCCACAAAAAGGTTCTTTCTCAACAATAGCTATGTAAGATAGATCAAGAGAAAAATCATAATCCTTACCTTTAATGTTTATGGGAGATGCAACAAACTTAGCATTAGGAGACAATTTGGGTTTTATAGTACACCTCTCAAGGAGACTCTTAACAACACTCCTATCATGGGTGTTTTGACATTCTTTAATAAATTCATTGGTCATCTCAATATAACCGTCTTCAATATCATAGCTCTCTCTAGACTCAGGTGAACTAACAGGTGTAGTAGTGTCTTCATTAGGAGTTTCAGTATTTCCAGCTATAGTTCTAGCAATCATAGCATCTAGGAAAGGACCTAATGAACCACTCTTATCAAGCACAGTAGAAGCAGCATCATAAGTACCAGAAGTTTCAGATTCAGCAGTAGTAGCAGTGTGTGCAACATGTGTATGTGGTGGTGTAAGGAGCTTACTCATAACAGACGGTGAATCAAGAGCAATAGAGGTGTTCAAAACCGTACCTCTTCTTGTTGTGGATGGTAAAATAGGAACCTTGCCATCACGAGACTTACCCATGATGGATGGATGGCAGCAAACAATAATGATTCCAAGTGGACTTGATAAATAAAGTTATGCTCCCCGACAACGGTGCTAGAAAATAGTCTTGATGACCCACAAGTAGAGGGGGGTGTATCACACTATTTTCGAGGGAAGTGAAACCCAATTTATTGATTCGACACAAGGGGAGCCAAAGAATATTTATAAGCCTTAACAACTGAGTTGTCAATTCAGCTGCACCTGGAAACAATCTTGCTAACAGCAGTTTATCAGTAGCAATAGTTGTGTAATAGCAATAGCAAAATAACAGCAGTAGTAAAAGTAAAACAGTAGTAACAATTGCAGTAAACAATAGGATTAAAGCGCGGTAGGCATAGGGATGGATGGACGGGCGTTGCATGGACTAGACAATTCATATAGCAATCAGAACATAGGGCATTTGCAGATAAATAAGATAAAGCATCCAAGTACTAGATAATCATAGGCATGTGTTCCATATATAGTCATACGTGCTCGCAATGAGAACTTGCACAACATCTTTTGTCCTGCCAGCCCGTTTGCAGTGGGGCCTCAAGGGAACTACCGGCAATTAAGGTGCTCCTTTTAATAGAGCACCGGAGCAAAGCATTAACACTCCGTGAACACATGTGATCCTCACATCAAAGTCATTCCCTCCGGTTATCCCGATTGCTGTCACTTCAGGGCCTTTGGTTCCAGACAACAACATGTGTATACAACTTGCAGGTAAGACCATAAACAATACTATCATAATGAATCAATAACATGTTTAGATCTGAAATCATGGCACTCGGGCCCTAGTGACAAGCATTAAGCATAACAAGTTGCAACAAAGTCAAAAAGCACTAATAGTAGAAACTAGGTGTTGGGTCCGCAACATAGAAAACAAAAAAATTCCTATGATGAGAACTACACGCCAAGATCTATCTACTAGATACAGAGCAATGGGTGGACATACATCCATGGAGAACTTACCCTCGAAGACAACGAGCTTTGTTAACAAGTAGGAACTCGTGGTTGATGTAGTCGTACACTTGCCGATCTCAAGATCGTGAGGAAGTCTGAGCGCCGCAACTCAGTAGCGCATCCGCACTCGCACACACATTCAAGCCACCAGACAACCTCCACCTCCTCGCTCCAGCGATCCAGCGGAAGCAGCAACTCCTTCCAGACGAAATGCCACCGGGAACATGTATCTCGCTAATCCGAGACCATGGGGGAATAATTCTAGAGGGGGAGAGAGATCCTTCACAAGGAGGTGTAAGGATGAAGGAGGGAATGTGTGGCCTTTTATAGGAGGAGGGGGGTGCCCCCTCTCTCCATGGCGGCGCATGGGGGGGTGACCCCTCACCTCCCCCATTCATGTGGTGGTAACCCCTCCACATTAAAATGCCTCTTCACATTCCCTTTTAAAGTCTCCACTTTAAATGCATTAAATTTCTCCAAATTTAATGCTCTCTCATTTAATAAAACTATTTTTATTAAATTTATTCAGAATTTTGTTAATTACTTTAATTAACAAACATTCACATATAGCCCCTTGCAATATTTCAATATCACATGCAGAACCACCTTCTGCAATTTCACCCGAAACAATTTCTGGTTTCTATTGAAACAATTCCTGCGCTTTGCAATTCTTTCATCTGAAACATATGTGCTCCAAAATGGTGTCCGGTAACTCTTAAGTGTGCCACCCTATGGTTCGCGAATAATGCAGACATGATCGAGACCCTTCTCCGATCAATAATCAGCAGCGGGACCTGGAGATCCGTACTGACTCCTACACATTCAATGAAGACTCCTATGATCGTGAGAACCTTTAACGTTGTAACTAAATCCCTTTGTCTCTTGATATATTACATGTCCGAGATTCGATCATCGGTATCTCCATACCTAGTTTGATCTCGTTACCGACATGCACTCTTTTCTCGTTCCCGTGATATAACATTCTAGTGATCACATCACTTGCTTGCAAGCTATCCTAATGTGATATCACCGAGAGGGCCCAGAGTATATCTATCCGTCATCTGGATTGACAAATTCCACTCTTGATCCATGAGCCTCAACGTAACACCTTCGTAGTACTGAACCCATCTTTATAGTCACCATGTTACGGTGTGACGTTTGATGTTATCAAATACTCTTCCGGTGTTAGCAATTAACATGATCTCATGGTCTAAGGATAAAGATTACTTCGTATGATGTTATAGCAATATAAACATAATGACTTGATCGTAATGCGATACTTTGGATGAATGTTCATCACATCATTTCACAAATGATGTGACCTTGTTATTAACAACATCCAATGTCCATGATCAGGAAACCTTGATCATCTTCTTAATCAACAAGCTAGTCTATAAGAGAGGCATAACTAGGAACCCTTTTTGTTTATTAAACACACATGTATTGATGTTTCCTATCAATACAATTATAGCATGCAAAATAAACATCTATCATATACAAGGAATACATAATAACAACTTTATTATTGCCTCTCAGGGCATATTTCCTTCAGTCTCCCACTTGCACTAGAGACAATAATCTAGTTTATATAGTGATAAATCTAACACCCATGGAGTTCTGGTGTTGATCATGTTTTGCCCTAGGGAGTACTTTAGTCAACGGATCTGCTACATTCAGGTCAGTGTGCACTTTACAAATCTTTATATCTCCATCCTTGACATGCTCGCGGATGGAGTGAAACCGGCGCTTAATATGCTTGGAATTCTTGTGAGACTTTGGTTCCTTGGCGTTGGCTATGGCTCCATTATTGTCACAATAGATCACCATTGGGTCCAACGCCCTAGGAACCACACCTAGTTCCATTATGAACTCCTTCATCCAAACCGCTTCCTGCGCTACTTCTGAAGCAGCAACATGTTCCGCCTCTGTCGTTGATCCAGCCACCACAGGTTGTTTGGAGCTCCTCCAACTAACTGTTGCTCCGTTCAAGAGAAATACGTATCCGGATTGAGACTTAGAGTCATCCGGATCAGTGTCAAAGCTAGCATCGACATAACACTTAGCGACTAGCTCTTCTTCACCTCCGTATACAAGAAACATATCCTTAGTTCTTCACAAGTACTTAAGGATATTCTTGACCGCTATCCAGTGTTCCGAACCTGGATCAGATTGGTACCTACTAGTCAAACTAATAGCATGTGCCACATCCGGTCTTGTACATAGCATGGCATACATTATAGAGCCTATGGCTGAGGCATAGGGGATCTTATCCATTATCTCTCTTTCTTCCGTCGTAGCCGGACTTTGAGTCTTACCCCAAAATGACAGTGGCAAGTCAGTCAGAGACATCATATATCGAACCATATCCAATAAAGTATGATTATGACATTCTAACACACCATTACGTTGTGGTGTTCCGGTAGGCGTGAGTTGTGAAACTATTCCACAGTCTTTCATATGTGTGCTAAACTCGTAACTAAGATACTCTCCTCCACAGTCGGACCGCAGAAATTTGATCTTTCTGTTACGATGATTTTCCACTTCATTCTGAAATTCTTTGAACCTTTCAAAGGTTTCAGACTTATGTTCATCAAATAGATATACCCGTATCTACTCAAATCATCCGTGAAAGTAACAAAATAACGATATCCACCTCGCGCCGACACACTCATTGGTCCACACACATCAGTATGTATGATTTCCAATAAATTTGTCGCTCGTTCCATTGAACCGGAAAACGGCGTTCTAGTCATCTTGCCCATAAGGCATGGCTCACATGTATCAAATGATTCAAAATCAAGTGATTCCAAAAGTCCATCAGAATGGAGTTTCTTCATGCATTTAACGCCAATATGGCCTAGACGGAAGTGCCACATATATGTAGATATATCATTATCAAGTTTAATCCTTTTAGCATCAACATTATGAATATGCGTAATACTACTATCGAGATCCAACAGAAATAAACCATTCAACACAGGTGCATGACCATAAAAGATATTATTCATATAAATCGAACAACCATTGTTTTCAGACTTAAACGAATAACCACTTTGCATCAAACACGATCCGGATACAATGTTCATGCTCAGTGCAGGCACCAAATAACAATTATTTAGGTTTATAACTAATCCCGACGGCATATGGAGAGGCAGTGTTCCGATGGCGATCACATCAACTCTTGATCCATTGCCGACCCGCATCGTGACCTCATCCCTTGCTAGTTGTCGCTTGTTCCACAGCCCCTGAACCGAGTTACATATATTAGCAACCGATCCCGTATCAAATACCCAGGTGCTACTGCGAGTACTAGTCAAGTACACATCAATAACATGTATATCACATATACCTTTGTTTGCCTTGCCGGCCTTCTTGTCCGCCAAATACTTGGGGCAGTTGCGCTTCCAATGGCCAGTCCCCTTGCAATAGTAGCACTCGGTGTAAGACTTAGGGCCAGCTCGGGGTTTCTTTTCAGGCGGGGCAACAGATTTGCCACCCTTCTTTCCCTTCTGCTTGCCTTTCTTGTCCTTCTTGAAACCAGTGGTCTTATTGATCATCAACACTTGATGTTCTTTCCTAATCTCCACTTCTGCAGTCTTAAGCATTGACAGAAGCTCGGGAAGAGACTTCTTCATGCCCTGCATATTATAGTTCATCACGAAGCTCTTGTAGCTAGGTGGCAGAGATTGGAGAACACGATGTATGCCTAAGTCAATGGGAATCGTTATTCCCAAGGACACAAGCTTATCGGCGTACCCAGACATTTTGAGTACGTGCTCACTAACGGAGCTGTTTTCCTCCATCATGTAGCTAAAGAACTTTTCTGTAGCATTATAACTCTCTACGGCAGCATGGGTATCGAAAATCATTTTCAATTCTCCCATGGTATCAAAGGCATTGCCATTTTCGAAATGTTTTCGAAGTTCTGGCTCTAGCCCATACAGTATGCCGCAATGAACTAAGTTGTGGTCCTCCTGACGAGTCACATAGACATTCTTTTCCTCGTCAGGGGCATCAGGAGCTGGTGGGGGGCCTAGCGGCGCATCTAGCACATATTGCTTTTGTGCAGCAGTGAGGAGAATCCTCAAATTCATAGCCCAGTTGGTGAAGTTGCTACCATTCACAGCAAGTTTCTCTTTCTCCATGAACACATTGAAATTAAAAGCAGGTGGTGCCATCTACAAAAGAATTTGTAAAGTATATTTAGACTAAGTTTATGATAGATTGAGTTCAACTAATCCAAATTACTAATGAACTCCCACTCAAAAACGACATCCCTCGTGTCCTTTCGGTGATTACATGAACCAAATCCACTACACCAAGTCCGATCATCACGTGAGTCGGTGTAGCTTCAAAGGCGAGCATCTATATGGGCATCATATCAACTATATGACTCATGCTTAACCTTTCGGTCCGTGTTCCGAGGCCATGTCTGTACATGCTAGGCTCGTCAAGTAAGAACCTTAGTATTTGCATGTGTAAAACTGTCTTACACCCGTTGTATGAAAGCGTAGAGTTGAGAACACCCGATCATCACGTGATGCCTCAAAACACGATCCACAAAACGGTGCATACTTAAGGAAGAACACATTTTATCTTGATATCTAAATGAGGGATCATCTTATAATGCTACCAAAAGCGCCAAACTAGCAATATAAGATGCTAACATCTAATGTGTGAAGTGAGGTGATATGGTCCATGCATTTGATCTCTATCATTTGCATCGTGGTATTTCTTTGTGTGTAAGGCCAAGGTCTATGGAACTTACACGTTAAGTGAGTTGTAAGAGTATCTATTATACATCTACTTACAACAATACCATATCGAAACACTAGCCCAGCAACGATCTAAACTAGATGCCTCTAATTTATCAATTGCAAGTTTTACGTGGCTTAGGGCTTTCGGAGATAGAACCGGTCTAACCTACGAACATGAACCACAACGAGGATAACCAAGTTATTAGCAACTCGTTGTAAATCAGATATTTACTATAGTAGGAGAGACAGACACCCGCTAGCCACTTGTGCAAAACTAGTTGCATGTCAGTCGTGGAACCGGTCTCATGTACGATGACATGTAAGGTTGGTCTGGGCCGCTTCATCCCACTATGCCACCAATATCCAAAGTACATAGAAGATGCAATAACATGATCATCATCGCCCACATATAAACATATGTGTACTACCCGTGCAAAGCACCTACGCATAGATCAGGCTCTGATACCACTGTTGGGTCCGCAGCATAGAAAACAAAAAATTTCCTACGATGAGAACTACACGCCAAGATCTATCTACTAGATACAGAGCAATGGGTGGACATACATCCATGGAGAACTTACCCTCGAAGACAACGAGCTTTGTTAACGAGTAGGAACTCGTGGTTGATGTAGTCGTACACTTGCCAATCTCAAGATCGTGAGGAAGTCCGAGCGCCGCAACTCAGCAACGCATCCGCACTCGCACACACGTTCAAGCCACCGGACAACCTCCACCTCCTCGCTCCAGCGATCCAGCGGAAGCAGCAACTCCTTCCAGACGAAATGCCACCGGAACATGTATCTCGCTAATCCGAGACCATGGGGGAATAATTCTAGAGAGGGAGAGAGATCCTTCACAAGGAGGTGTAAGGATGAAGGAGGGAATGGGTGGCCTTTTATAGGAGGAGGGGGGTGCCCCCTCTCTCCATGGCCGGCACATGGGGGTGACCCCTCACCTCCCCCATTCATGTGATGGTAACCCCTCCACATTAAAATGCCTCTTCACATTCCCTTTTAAAGTCTCCACTTTAAATGCATTAAATTTCTCCAAATTTAATGCTCTCTCATTTAATAAAACTCTTTTTATTAAATTTATTCAGAATTTTGTTAATTACTTTAATTAACAAACATTCACATATAGCCCCTTGCAATATTTCAATATCACATGCAGAACCACCTTCTGCAATTTCACCCGAAACAATTTTCGGTTTCTATTGAAACAATTCCTGCGCTTTGCAATTCTTTCGTATGAAACATATATGCTCCAAAATGGTGTCCAGTAACTCTTAAGTGTGCCACCCTACGGTTCGCGAATAATGCAAACATGATCGAGACCCTTCTCCGATCAATAATCAGCAGCGGGACCTGGAGATCCGTACTGACTCCTACGCATTCAACGATGACACCTGTGATCGTGAGAACCTTTAACGCTTGTAACTAAATCCCTTTGTCTCTCGATATATTACATGTCCGAGATTCGATCATTGGTATCTCCATACCTAGTTTGATCTCGTTACCGACATGCACTCTTTTCTCGTTCCCGTGATATAACATTCTAGTGATCACATCACTTGCTTGCAAGCTATCCTAATGTGATATCACCGAGAGGGCCCAGAGTATATCTATCCATCATCTGGATTGACAAATTCCACTCTTGATCCATGAGCCTCAACATAACACCTTCGTAGTACTGAACCCATCTTTATAGTCACCCTGTTATGGTGTGACATTTGATGTTATCAAGATACTCTTCCGGTGTTAGCAATTAACATGATCTCATGGTCTAAGGATAAAGATTACTTCATATGATGTTATAGCAATATAAACATAATGACTTGATCGTAATGCTATACTTCGGATGAATGTTAATCACATCATTTCACAAATGCTGTGACCTTGTTATTAACAACATCCAATGTCCATGATCAGGAAACCTTGATCATCTTGTTAATCAACAAGCTAGTCTATAAGAGAGGCATAACTAGGAACCCTTTTTGTTTATTAAACACACATGTATTGATGTTTCCTATCAATACAATTATAGCATGCAAAATAAACATCTACCATATACAAGGAATACATAATAACAACTTTATTATTGCCTCTCAGGGCATATTTCCTTCACTAGGCACCATGCCCTAATAATCCGATGCAATTACATGAACGATCTCATCCAATCCCTACCATCCCCATAGTCTACAACGGGGGATTACTCACTCATAGATGGGGGAAACATGGATGGTCGATGGAGAAGTGATGGTGATGATGATGGCGATGATCTCCTTCAATTCCTCGTCTCGGCAGGGTGCCAGAACGGAGTTTCTGGTTCCGAATCGCGAAATCTGGTGGTGGCGACGCATCGGAACTATTTATGGAAAAACGTCGAACCCCCCTTGGTTTTTAGGTCAGGAGGCAACTTATAGGCGAAGAGGGAGACCGAGGGGGCACCCGAGGCGGCCACACCACCCCTAGTCGTATTGTTCAGGTGATTAAAGTTCACAAGTTTGATTTCCAATTTATCCGTCTTGCAACTTCTCTATGCAGTACTAACTCAATCACACCTGAACAATATGACATAACCCTTGTCAGCGTAATTAAGTTCAATGATATTTGTGATCATACCATAGTAAACAGTCTCTTTGTTTCTGTGCTTGCCATGGACAACTAAACCATAATTCATGTTGGTCTTCTGCAGTCCATAATCCTTTGTACAAAATTAGTACCCATTAACCAAATAAGAACTGTATTTGTTCACAGTTCTATTAGTTTATTAGCTAGGACTCTTAGTTCACAAAGAAGATCATTATTTTCTTCAGTTGGAATGTTGGAGACCTACACACAGTAACAAAATTTTAGATCAGAGTTAGACCAGTATGTAACACAGTAGTATCTTGCACAAAATTAAAGTTTAGAAGTTTGATTCCCAAGTCATTCTATGTCTCACATGTTCAGCCATCCATGTGTGAAAAGTTTATTTGTGTTGACAGATTTTACTGGTCACAATTCTGTCGGTAGTAAGAATTTCCATATGTTTTCTGCACACGTAAAATTATAATGCAAGTGGTTAATCTATATAAAATATTATTAGAATATGATATATAAATATCACACGTACTTCTTATATGATGAAATGTGTTCATAGTTGTTTAAAACATATCGGTGAGTCTAAATCCAAGATTTTTCATCGAGTTCTTTAATAGCATTTTCAACCAACTAGTGGCCCCTTTTGCAAAGATATGGGAATGTGGCATATTCATTATCACTTTCATGATTACAACCATTTCGTTCATGCCTAGTAAGACAACCATTCATGTACCATGATAAAAAGGTAAGGATCTCATCGAGGATATAACCTTTAGCTATAGATCCTTCCGTGTGACTCATAGTCCTCATCATCAGTTTCAACTTCTTCAAGTACCTACAAAAAAGAGAGAAAACTTTACAGATAGCTAAACAAAAATCTACAGCTAGCTAACAAGAATGCAATTAATAGAGTATAAGTAGACACACACCTCTCAACTAGCCACATGCTTGGATATTGCATAGGCCCATATAGCTTAGCTTCCCTTGCAAGTTGCACACATAAATGCACCGTGACATCATAAAAGGAGGGTGGGAAAACCTTCTCCATAAGGTAGAGTGTTTTGGTAATTTCAAATTACAACTTCTCCATATCTTCGACATGAATTACTTTGGAGTACATCTGTCTAAAGAAGATGCTCAGATGAATTAAACCTACGCAAACATGATATGAAAATCCACTATGTATATCCTGGCAAAAAAACCTTGTGTACTAAGTGGTCAGCAATAGTATCACGATCAAACCAATATAGATTCACACAATCATAGCAAGGACAACAGATGTTTCCTCCATTTGCTGACTAAGAGAATGCAAAATCCAAAAACCTTTCGAATATAGCTTTGTATTCCGTTGCCTGCCTAAATTCACACATGCATCTCTTGTCCATTTGTGTGTTTCTAAAGATCGAGGCCAAATCTAAGTACAAAAATAATCAAAACCTAGATGTTGACGTGGAGGTGGCAAACGAGCAGGTGGCCCATGGAAAATGACATTGTCGTCGTGGAGGTGGCCAATGAGGCGGTGGCCCATGCGAAACAACCCTCTCTCTCTGTGTCGATGCGGAGGTGGTGACTAAGGAGGTGGCCCGTGGGCAACAATGTTGTCCATGTGTGTCAACACGAAGTTGGTGAATAACATGGTGGACCCTGGTCGGGGGTGTCGGAGGTGGGATGTAAGGCGACAACGGTGGAGCAGACACGATGGAGGGGGAATCTAGGGTTTGGTGTGTGGAAAGATTGGGGATCGAGTGAGCGGCAAGGGAAAAGTGTGATCCTCAAATTTTGAATGGCACGTGGGGAGAACTTAAGGTCCATGACATGTGGGCCCTACTGAATTTTCATAGAAAAATAATTATGCCATAGTAGAAGTTTCCACGGCAAATAAAACCATCGTCTTAAGCATTGCACAAGTGTGCCACAACTGTGAAACTGACCAAATTAACTGCAACACCGATTATATCTCCATAAGAATATATATTTTCCTCAAACATATATTTATTTAACTACGGTACAAAGAAGTTCTCATACACAACTCAATTATAACTAACTAGATCTAAACTAACCCTAAGGTTCGTCATATCTTCCATGAGGCGAACCAACTCCCCCTGAATCCTGTCGATGTCACCCTGGCCCATGTTTTTGGATTCAATCCTCGTAGATTTGAATCTAGCATCAAATTTATCTTTGGGAATTTCGTAACTAAACTCGTCTGCCTTTTGTTGGAAATATGCCCTAAAGTCAAATAGTAGTAAGGACTATTATCATATTTCATATAGTTTATGATTAAGTTTTATATCATGCTATAACTGTATTGAGTGGAAACATCAATACACGTGTGATATACAAACAACCAGGGGTTCCCAGTGAAACTCTTAGTCACTGGTTCATTGGTCAACAGATGATCATGTTTCCTGATCATGTGGCATTTATGCCAGTTGGAAATGAGGTCATCTCATTCTGAGAATGAGATGATGAACCAATACCCAACCTAAACATCATGACCCGATCATGTCACGAAGTTCAAGTTACGATGATTAGAAATGGAGCCTCGTAGACTATTCCTTAGACCGTGAGGCGATATTAATCACTGTCTCCCGAGAGTGCTTAGATAGCATCAAACGCCATCTGGTAATATGATGGTTATAAAGGTGTGTTCAGGTACTTGCAGGAAACCATAGAGGCAATATATGTCAAGAGCGGGATTTGTCTGTCCATGTGACATGAAGATACTCAAGGGCCCACTTGGAGAAGTTATATCCAATAGTTGTGCAGCGTGTGATTTGATCACAGGGATATCACTTGTCAGAACGAGTCAAGTAGCATTGTTCAGTAACGAGATTAAACACGACATGGTGATGTCATTGATCAGATCTCGGGCAATGCAAGTATCGAGTGACAAAGGGAATAAGACATGACTGTCCCGGTTCAAACGACGAAAGATCTTCGTGGAACGCATAGGGGTCACATGGCCATCCAGGTCCCTCTGTCGATCATTGGTGCGGGAGTGTCCCGACCATGTCTGGAGTGTTCCCGGACCATGGGGTATCAATCTTAAGGGCTTGATGATGCTTAGAGAGTGTTTATAGGATCGGTGGAATCGCCGAAGAATAGTAGAGAGAAAACCGGAAGGGTTTCGATAAGTCCAGAGGATGTCCAGAGTGGAGGTGGAAGGTGTTCCATAGCCACGAAGATTAAATAATGTGTGAATGAATGTTAAATGTTGATTTAATCATTTATTCATAATTATTTAATAAAGAAAAAAATCATTTTAATGGTCAAAGGCTTAATGGGCCAATTTCCGGAGGGAGAGGCCCATTAGGGGAAAGGAGAGAGGGATAAGGGGCCAAGGGGGTGGTCGGCTGGGCCTTACCCACCCCCCCCCCCCCCCCCGCGCGGGGCCCACTTGGGGGTCGGCAGCCTCCCCACCCCTCCTCTCCTTTAGTCCCACCCCGGGACTTTGAGGGAGGTAGTACCTCCCCTCCCCCTATATATAGTGGGGTATTTGGCCAAGATAAATACACCAATAATCAATAAGGGTCTCCCCACTTTTGGGAGGACCTCTAATTGATGTTTTCTCTCTCCCCCTCTCTCTCTCGTGACCATGGTCCCAAGGCTGGACTACGCGAGCGAGAGACATCTTCACCGCGGAGCGCCGTCGCGCTGCGGGATTCGGATCCGGGAGCTCTACTTCCGCAACTGCTGCTGGATCGGGGAAGTGGGAGTCATTATCAAGCACCGGACGTCTGTAACTCCCCACGAGGTGTCGCACTTGAGGCACTCAAGTCGTTGGATCCAAAGGAGTGCAAGGACTTCATCACGACCTTGAGGTCGGCTTCGGCTCGTCTACATCAACCACACTCTCTTGAGGCGTTGACAACGCTTTTCGGTCTTCAAGGGTAAGTTCATGAAAAGCCCCTCCCGTTACTATATTACTAATAGATAGGTCCTGGCAGCTTCAGGGGTTCAGGGGCGTAGAGTAAAATTTATTGTTTTCATACGCGGAACCCCGACAGTGGTATCAGAGCTAGATCTATGCGTAGTAATGCTAGTACGGGTAGAACACACGAGATGTAGCGTGTGGGCGTTGATCTTTTAGTTGTTACCCTCCCACGTGTACTTGTGTATACCGTAGGAATGCTTGATGAAGCGGCCCCCAACCGACTTTACGCGTTCATTCGCGAGACTGGTCCACGCTTGACATACGGCTTGTACCGTATAAAGTGGCTTAGGGGGGTGTCTGTCTCTCTCGCATTAGTTGGTATGCCATTTGCAACGGAGGGCCCCGAAAGGGGTGTAGTGAAGACAACTACTTGATCAGCGTTGTGCTGAAAGTTCGTAGGTAAGAACGGTTCTTGTGCGAAAGCCCATTCAGCCACGTAAAACATGCAAAGATAAAGTAGAGGCGTCTAACTTTGTTTTGCAGGGGGGCGTTGCTTTGTGATATGGTTGTGGCAAAGGTAAAGTGATTACCTTTTGTTACATAGTAGTAGATAGTCACGGAGGTGACGGACTACCACGCCGGTATGACACCGGTACTGTGGTGTCTACGGCGCCGGAACCCTGGCGCCGGAACCCGGTGACGGCGGATGGAGATCACGACGTGAAGGACCATATCACATAGCATTTACATTCAATGTTATCGTTTGTATGTCTTATTGTGTGCTAGTATTAGATACTCGACGGTAGCCTAATAAGATGATACCTATTAAAATTACCAACGATTATGTTCCCCCTTAGTGTGCACCACCAAGAAAGTTCTTCGGTATGAGGCGATCCAGGGTTACAGGTCTGGGTGTCAGACATATCTATGTTCGCATACAGTGGGTGTAAGCCATGTTGCACAGCGAAAACACTAAGGTTGAGTTGGCGAGCCTAGCACGCCACAGAAGCGTGGCCTCGGAACACAGATGGTCGAAAGATCGAGCACGGGTCGCATGAATGGTATGACCGACGTTTAGCGTCCATCTTTGAACCCACATCGATGGTCGTGATCAATCGGGGGAGATGTGGCTAATAGGGGTCGTGTTATCACTAGGAAGCCTTTTGGGGATAGGTGTTTCTGAGTGGAGTTATTATTAACTCATTTAATTATAAACTTAGTCTAAATTCCTTTTGCAATTATAAATGTAGAAAATGGTTCTCCTCGAGATTACCTTCCCTATCGACAATTGGTTAAAAGGAGAAAAGCTCAAGTTAGATGGATCCAACTTTTCTGCATGGGTCATACGCCTGTTTGATCTCCTTGGTGAGAACAATGCAGCTGACTAAATGACCTGCGGGATGTATTTGGAGCCACCCTGTTCTCATGAGACCCAGGAGCAGCGGGATCTGCGTTATCATCGTCGTGAGATGGCCTCCTATATTTCAGTTGTAATGCGTTTCGGAATGGTGGACGAGCTGTGGCCTTTCGTGGGTGATGTCAACCCTCGTTCGGTGATGCTATAGCTCAGGACACATTTTGTGGAGCAGACACGCATTTGGGAGCATGAGCTGATGGGAGACTTCCTCTCCATTAAGATGGAGGAGAACTCATCACTGGACGACCACTTGGAGCACATGCATGATGTGTACATGAGGCCTGCATACTTCCTGGATATCTGGATGACGGGCTCTTTTGCAAACGTCGTTGTGCTGCGGTCGCTGCTACCAAGCTACCAAGCACAAGTTAGAACTTGCGTTATGAGGGGCGACGCGGAATCAATGGAGTTCCACCGGTTCGTGACACATCTTAGGAATGTGTTGGTTGAACCAGATGTCGCTCAAGTCATCGATGACAAATGCATATATTTGATATACAGTTTTATAAATGTTATAATCTTGCAAACACATTTGCAGTGTTAAGTATATTTGATACTTGTTCTGTTTTGCTGAAAACAGGTCCTTCTGCATGAGAGGTGCTTGCTGGAGAGGAGGTGACGTTGCGTGTTGATGGCGAGCATGATGATGATGGCCGACGACACTCTCCCTCGATATTTATCATTTAGTTTGTGTTTAGGATGATTATTGTAATCAAGAGATTGTGAACTTATTTAGTTTGTCTCACACTTCGTGAGACTGTTATTCATATGAGTTTGTAACAAACAGTTGTTCCACTTTTATGAATGATTTCTATTCGCATTCATATCTTGTTTGATTACTTGTGAATTATCCTTGTCGTTTGAAACTAATTGATAATACATGAACATTTGTAAAATATTAAAATGCCTTGAAAATACCCAACTTAATGATATTTCATTAATGAATGAAACCATTGTTTAAATTCAAAGTTATGTGATAATATGTGAAAGTCATTCGATTTCTTTTCACATATAAATCATGCCTAAGTTCGGCAAAATAACTTGAACACCGTGTATTACTTGAATACAAAGTGTTTAAATAATTGTTAAAAATAAATACATATTCGATGTATTGGGTTTTTAACAAAAATGGTAATTATCATTATATAAATGTTTAAATGTGTAAATACGTTTACCAAAGGAAACATGAATATGAAACTATTTGATTTGATCAAAGTGTTTCATCAATAAAAGGGTACAAATATAAAAGAGAATATAATTACTATGATTTGATCAATAGTAATGAAATTCAAGTTTATAAGAATGGCATAAAAGAAATTGTGGAATGCAAAGCATTTTGAAACGTCAAAATGCAAAGCATCACAAAGTGATATTAGATATCAAAGGAGTTGAATAGAAGGCACCAAATAAATCATTGTAGTGTAGATGTAAAGACCATTAGCTTAAAAATAGTTAGCACTCAATTAGAATATAGTGAACCATTTGATTCGTGAAAGTTTTGGGGTTATTCGATATAACCAAAACAATAGCGAATAAGTCCTTGTAGCGTATTCATTGGAAACTTTGAATACGAAATCCATAGCTGAAACCAAAAGGAAAAGCAAGATTCGTAATGCTTGGATTTTAGTACATTCTTGAGAAAGCTCACTTTTAGTGATGTTTCTCAATTATGGCGCAAATGGAAAATAGTGTAAAACACGATGAGGATTCAAAACCCTGCATCAGAGTGTTGAGAGGCGCAACAGACAACGTTCCTGAACGATTCTCTTCACAAAAAGGAAAGAAACAATGATATTGATCATTGTGTTTTCCCCACTATTATTTTCACTACATGAAGTAGGATTCAAAATGTAATCCATATCTTGTATGGAGACATTTGTGAATCATTTGTCATGATTCTTGGAATATGACATACCTATGAACTACTAAGGAAATAATGGTAAACTAGAATTATGAGAAATCCTAGAAGAAAAATTCCCTTGAGATTAGAAAGCAATTCGTTGCTGAATCTCACAAGTAAAAGGGGTTACTTGAATTTTCCCAAATGACTGGAAAGCCATAGTGGAAAAAGGGGTGAAAGACAAAAGCACAATTTTTCAAGTATTGGAAAAATTCAAAATGAATTTGATTCAAGTGTGCTAAATGTCTAGTGGATTTAAAACTAGTAATAGTACTAGTATCTCATAGTAAAACTCCAAGTTTGATATTTGATCAAAGGATTTGAAATTGTTCAAAATAGTGAGTAGATATGCAATTTTCATAAAATTAAGTGGGAGCTATGTTAGTCTTCCTGAAACAATATGTGATTGACATATTTTTGAGTGGGAGCAATATAAGTCTCAAATTCAAATATGTAGGAACATATTTTGAGTGGCAGCTTGTAGGAGTAATTCTTAAGTATGTTAAGGATGAAAGCGCAAATACTTATGAATAATGATTTATAAGATGTAGAAGTTAATAATAAGTGTACTGTGATATTCTGTAGTATTCCTTAAGGGATTTTGAAAAGGGTTTTGGAATAGAAGTTAATTAAGGAACTGGTCCTTAATGACTCAAATTAGGAATAGTATTGAGTTGAACATCAATGGTTGAAAGAAAGAAAAAGGATGATCATCATCCACTATGTTAAGACATAGGTTCTATCTTAGTAAACCATGATGATAACTTAACATAATATATGATCCAATAAAGAACGTTTGAAAGTGATTAAGTTTGAATCACAGAACGTTGAGATAAGTTTGTCCGTAGTGTCTAGTAGAGAACTGTGGACATATTTTCCAAATCCATAAAGGATGACATATCTTAAAGCATAAAGAGTTATGTTATAAGGGAATATGTTGGAAACTCCCGTAAATACCGATTAAAGTCAAGTAGGAAGCAAGGTGAACAAAGACATCGAAAGTTGCACACAGTGCACTAGTGTTTCGATGAATACATTTATAATAATAGATAAGGGTACCATCTAAAGTGTTGTATAATGTTATGGCGGGGCTAGTTCGCTTTTAACGTAGAATGATGTGTCCTAGGGCATAGTGCCCATGAGAAAGCCCTCGAGGTTGATCTAACGTCAGTGTAGGCTCCTGGAATCAGGCCTCGTTCTGCTGCCATAGCAACGATGCATTCACACAGATGCTATCATGTGATGATAAAGTATTAATGTCAATCAAGGTGACATTAGTAAGTTGCAAAGGATTTGGGACTGTAAAGTACAGACCCAAGACTCAACCTCTTCCATGAGGAATCATGTTCAGGGTACCGGATATATGGTGCCAATGATTGAGAACAAATGCAGCTAGTGTATTTGTACTCTAGTGCAAGTGGGAGACTGTTGGAAATATGCCCTAGAGACAAATAGTAGTAAGGACTATTATCATATTTCATATAGTTTATGATTAAGTTTTATATCATGCTATAACTGTATTGAGTGGAAATATAAATACACGTGTGATATACAAACAACTAGGGGTTCCCAGTGAAACTCTAATCACTGGTTCATTGGTCAACAGATGATCATGTTTCCTGATCATGTGGCATTTATGCCAGTTGGAAATGAGGTCATCTCATTCTGAGAATGAGATGATGAACCAATACCCAACTTAAACATCATGACCCGATCACGTCACGAAGTTCAAGTTATGATGATTAGAAATGGAGCCTCGTAGACTATTCCTTAGACCGCGAGGCGATATCAATCACTGTCTCCCGAGAGTGCTTAGATAGCATCAAACGCCATCTGGTAATATGATGGTTATAAAGGTGTGTTCAGGTACTCGGAGGAAACCGTAGAGGCAATATATGTCAAGAGCGGGATTTATCCGTCCATTTGACAGGAAGATACTCAAGGGCCCACTCGGAGAAGTTATATCCAATAGCTGCGCAGCGTGTGATTTGATCACAGGGATATCACTTGTCAGAACGAGTCAAGTAACATTGTTCAGTAATGAGATTGAACACGACATGGTGATGTCATTGATCAGATCTCGGGCAATGCAAGTATCGAGTGACAAAGGGAATAAGACACGACTGTCCCGGTTCAAACGACGAAAGATCTTCGTGGAACGCACAGGGGTCACATGGCCATCTAGGTCCCTCTGTCGATCATTGGTGCGGGAGTGTCCCGACCATTTCTAGAGTGTTCCCGAACCGTGGGGTATCACGCTTAAGGGCTTGATGATGCTTACAGAGTGTTTATAGGATCGGTGGAATCGCCGAAGAATAGTAGAGAGAAAACCGGAAGGGTTTCGGTAAGTCCGGAGGATGTCCGGAGTGGAGGTGGAAGGTGTTCCATAGCCACGGAGATTTAATAATGTGTGAATGAATGTTAAATGTTGATTTAATCATTTATTCATAATTATTTAATAAAGAGAAAAATCAATTTAATGGTCAAAGGCTTAATGGGCCAATTTCCGGAGGGAGAGGCCCATTAGGGAAAAGAAGAGAGGGAGAAGGGGCCAAGGGGGTGCTCGGCTGGGCCATGCCCCCCACCCCCTTCCCCCGCGCGGGGCCCACTAGGGGGCCGACGGCCTCCCCACCCCCTCCTCTCCTTTAGTCCCACCCCGGGACTTTGAGGGAGGTAGTACCTCCCTTCCCCCTATATATAGTGGGGTATTTGGCCAAGATAAATATACCAATAATCAATAAAGGTCTCCCCACTTTTGGGAGGACCTCTAATTGATATTTTCTCTCTCTCCCTCTCTCTCGTGACCGTGGTCCCAAGTCTGGACTGCGCGAGCGAGAGACATCTTCACCGTGGAGCGTCGTCGCGCTGTGGGATTCGGATCCGGGAGCTCTACTTCCACAACTGCTGCTGGATTGGGGAAGCGGGAGTCATCGTCAGGCACCGAACGTGTCTAACTCCCCGCGAGGTGTCGCACTTGAGGCACTCAAGTCGTTGGAGACAGAGGAGCGCAAGGACTTCATCATGACCTTGAGGTCGGCTTCGGCTCGTCTACATCAACCACGCTCTCCTGAGCGTTGACAATGCTTTTCGGTCTTCAAGGGTAAGTTCGCGAAAAGCCCCTCCCGTTACTGTATTACTAATAGATAGGTCCTGGCAGCTTCAGGGGTTCAGGGGCGTAGAGTAAAATTTATTGCTTTTATATGCGGAACCCCGACATCTTTTGCCACATATGATTTAACAGATCTTGCATGAGTAGGTTGTGCTTTTCGTCAATCCAGATGAGGAACTTGCACTTCGGAGTTTCGAAGTGGTAGCCCAAGAATTTGCGGCCGATGTTCTTGCCGGTGTATGCGATGAGGTGATGTGGCTTAAGATGGTCACCAAAGTGACAACCTAATGGCTTATTTGTTGTGAATACGCTCTAATCTTTTACATCGGTGCATTTGATCCATCGTGGCAGTCTCCCCTGTGAAAAAAATTCCCAAATGAGATAAGATAAAAAATCCAATCGATTAGACAAAGATCGATCGATCGAAACAACTAAGATAAGAGAAAACCCTAGCCAATTGATGACATAAAATTGAATGATCAAAATAACCAAATAACAAGATATACCCAATCATATAAAAATGAATCGATCAAAAAAACCAAGTACAACAAAACCCTAGTCAAAGAGAGAAGCATGTACATTGGGGGAACCACTGCCACCAATATGAATGATACCTCGTCGTTGCTCTGACATCTTGGAGTTTGTACATTGTGCCGATGCCTTGAGCGTCTCCTCTGTTGCCTCTGCCAACCTATGTAGATTCTCTAAGAGAGATTTAGGAAGAGTACTAGGAGTAGAACAGAGAGTGTGTTTGGGGGAAGCGGGGGTTGGGGGGCCAAGTATATGCGATCCTAGGCGGTTGCGGGCCACACAAGTCAGCGATACATGTTTGTCGTGTTAGTGTTACGTGTTTGACTAGTCTCCGTTGTGGGAACAAATGTAAACCTTTAGTAAAATCGGCAGCGCTGTCAATTATGCCCTCTTTCATCTACCATAGCATAATTTTCCACTTTTGCATCTTTCCAACTACCACGGCATAATTTTCTTCCGGTATCGGATCTACTGTGGCAAAAAAATATGTACATGCACCGTTTACTTCCGCCAAATGGTCATCCGCCGGCTAACCAACTTCCATACGTACTTTTTGCTTGTCTCACCATAAAAAAGTGTCGGGGGGACAGGGGTATTTTTGTAGTGAACGCAACAAGTGCTAGGGAAGAAAAGAGAGGAAGGACAATGATGGAGGACAACTAATGATTCCAAGATCTAGATTGATAGGTTCCCCTCACTTAAAGGAGGAATTGATTGGCGTGGATTACATATCTAGATCTTCTCTTTCAAAACCCTCAAAAAGATGCAAGAATCATAGGAGAGATAGGAGAAAAATCAAGCTCAAAGGGTTTAGCAATTGTGGTAAAAACATGCTCAAGAACAAACTAGAAAAACAATGGGGAAAAAGCCCCTTTTATAGGATAAGAAAATATGAACATTTGAGCCAAAAACGAGAAGTTTTGTCAAGATTAGCAAAAATTTCGGCGGCGTCGGGTTGTACGCCGGAATAGAAGTCCCGCACGCCAGTTTGCCTGCCAGAACGTCTAGCGCCACACCAAACGAGTTGGCGGCAAGCCGAACTGCTCCTCAGTATGGTTGTTCGGTAAAACCGGTTTAAACCGGTAGCCACCAGATGGTCCGGTGTGTAAACCAGTGCCACCGGTTTGCATGCTAAAATTCTAGATAGAAAATAGTGCTGACAAAAATGGTGATAACTTTCGCGTCTGAACTCCAATTTTAGTAAACTTGGGCTTTTTGAAAATATAAGAACAAGATCTATCTAATAGATATTGGAAATCCCAAGAAAGAGAAATAGGTAAAATACTAAATAAGGAGAGGTATGAAACCTCCCTAAATGAAGAACTTGTAAAACCTCCAAAATCAAAAACAAAGTAGAAGATGCATACGAATTCTGTTTTCGATTAACTTGGGCTTGTTGAAGAGCTAGCAACAACCTCAAAACCTCAGAGAAACACCAACAATCAACAAGAATAAGGGGATACAAAGTATGTAAATGATTGAGCTTCCTAAGATTATGTGTTCAAGTTACCCAACCGAAATTCCCTCTTGACAGTGCGTCTATCTATTCTATAATACGATCTCCCAATAACCACCTTGATACCGGTAAAAGGAAAATCTAGAAAGGCCATACCTTTTCCTTGCGCATCCTTCTTGATCTTGATGACAATGCTTCAATCTCCATTCAAGTCGGAATGCTTCACTCAATCATTGTTGCCTCATGAAGACTCACGATTTTCTCCACCGTACACCACTATGGGATAGCTTCATTAAGTCATAGCTTCACATATGCATTATAAAAAAATGGAAGGCAAGACTCAAGCACATGTCCATTATCTTGATCTTGCCCTTCTCAACATTGATGATGATCATCACTTATATCATCCTCTCATAGGCTATATCAAATCTTTACTTTCGATGCATGCCCTTGGAAAGATACCTAACCCACATATATAACACGAAGGCACATATATAATGGGTTATTTCATGAGGCATAATTGATAAATCTTACCATACCACAAGATCCCATGTGGTACATCATTTATGCTTCATGTGTTGATCAACTTGAGTCTAATCTTCACCCTTTGTATTGGTCAACCATGTATCTTATTATGCTCTATCTAAATATCTTTGAGGTACATAAATAACTCTTCTTTTGACTGCATGCTCTAAATCTTAGTCAACCATATCTCAACTCGTGAGACTATCATGACACTGACTTAGAGCCATACCTCGAATTCTTCTCTTGAGATCAAACTATCAATATCTTGATCATCCATTGCTTAACACATAAGCTAGAGCATGAATAAATTGAGTTCTGCACAAGAACTCCCATCTTCAATTCTTCTTCTTGATCATATCATATTCTTATCTTCAAATCGATGACCTTGATGCCAATACTCAAGGTATATATTTATCTTCATTTCATCCATACTTGAATCCAATATATAGACTATAGGCATGACCTATGAAATATTCCTTCATCTAAAACTCAATGAAAACATTAATCCCAAAGGGATTTTAATTTTTTTCATTAAAACCACACATAGGGGCAATGTACCCTTACACTAAGAGATCCATCGAACACACGACTGCACGCGTCCTTCGTCGGCACTAGACGCACCACTAGAACGAGGATATGGTGAGAAGGATATAATTCTGACTTCAATATGTAGTCGTCACCTCACCATCCCGAAGAAGACAATAGAAAAATACCTAAAAAGAAACAAGAACCCTCCCTCCGAGCAAGGCGCCGTGGTTCGCCACCCCTCCATGGCCCCAAGGCCAACAGAAGCGGAGCATACCACCACCTTCACCATCAAGGGAGGAACTCTAAATGTTTCTTGAGTTCGTTGAAAACTTTGTTTTCCATGTTGTGTAAGTGCAATGTTTTTCTCGATGATTTGTGAGAGTAATGGTGTTTTACATATATACACAATATTATGTGGCTCGATGTGTTATCAATGTTTATTTTTTGCACGTGCCAATACCACGAGAAAAGTGATGCAATGATGTTGCAAGCATATAGACAAATGTTGCAAACAAGGTGTTCTTGCCACAAGGATCGTACGATGGTCCTATGTTTGAGATCGGACAGTTCTAAGGGTGGCCTATCCCCCCCCTCCCCCCCACACACACACGTACCCTAGAGCGGCACTATATTTATTGCTCTAACAATGTAACTACTCTTCCACATCGCCAATCTCCACAAAGACTGTGTATTTTGTGTGTATGAATCTAGGATCAGTAGATCCACCAAACCGCGGAGCTACAGTGAGTGAATTAGTCACATATGAACCTGAGACCGTGAGGTCGGTGCCAAAACTAGTGTAATTATTTATGGATTTTTGACAGTACATATGTTTGTTCGACATGTTACAGAAATTCGCTATGGCTCATAGGTGTAGATGCACCCACCGCCTAAATGATGTATTTTAAAATATTTAAAAAATTAGAAAAAATACCCGGGTGTACATGCTGATATTCTATGTTTGTACACGAAGTTTCATGAGGAAAATACATTTTATGTGGCTTGTATAAAAAGATAATTTTCTGTGTTGTAAAATAGCTTTTCACAAGACATAATTTTGTCTTTTTACACAGACCACAAAAAATGTCTTTTCACCGCAAATACTTTGTATGAGAACATAGCATGTCAAGATGTACACCCAGTATTTTGTTTCGGGATTTTTCAACATCTTGTAATTTACATAAAATATATTTTTCATAATAGGTGCATCTAGACCTGGGAGCCAAAACGCCATGTCCAACATGTTACAACTTCATTTTTTGTATGCTGGAAACACACACACGCGTAATGTTGTGATGACTATGGGTGTCTATTGCAAATGTTGTAAGTGTTTCTTGAGTGTTGAAAACTTTTTTTAGATGTTGTGTAGGTGCAATGTTTTTCTTGGTGATTTGTGAGACAAATGGTGTTTTACATATATGCACAATATCTATTGCCTGGATGTGTTTGCAATGTTGAACTTCTTATTTTTGCATATACTTACTATACCATGGGAAAAGTGATGCAATGATGTTGCAAACATATAAACAAATGTTGCAAACAAGTTTTTTTTTGCAGCAAGGATGGAACGAGGGTCCTAAGTTTGTGATCGGACGGTTCTAAGGGTGGCCGATCCAACCTAGCCCCACACACATTGTCTCAGCCATGGCTGACACTTAGAGCGGCCCTATATTTATATTGCTCTAACAGTGTAACTACCTCTCTTTCACAGCTCTTTGTCACATGGCAGTGTGAAACGAAACCACGGAAACGTTATTATTCCTGTACTGTCAATTAATCATGCCACATCGCTTCCGCGCACGGTTTTATGCGTGCAACTTATCTCAAATCGTGTTCCCAAGCGTACACGTCAGATAAATATCTGCCAACAGATCACCAACTATAGCTGTCCAGAGATCCAGAGCAACACACAACACACGTGACACGTCACCGGTTTGCCGTTTCAGATGAAAGTATCGACAGTTGCGCGAGATCAACGATTCTTGGCATGGGGACAGCTACCCGTGCGGTGCAGAGACGTTGATACCCATTGACCATCTTCTATTTTACTCGCTCGTCACAGCTTCGATGAAATCCGGGCTCACGAGACTTACCGTACGTATATATACCACCCTTCTGAAAGAACAATAGTACCATGTACTACAGTACTACTACGTACACGTCGGTGTGAAACGAAACACAGCAGATGAGAGGGGCACATCCGCCCGCGCCGTCTTCATAATGGCGCATCCTTGGCTTGTCGGACGAAGGTGTGTTGTCCCGTGGTACACATCAGCTCGTATCGCATCAGCAGGCGTGCGAGATAGTAGATGCTTCCGTGCTGGGCCCAGAGATACAGGGCAGCGCGTATCACACGTCAACCATTGGCCAAAATTCAGGAATTCAAGACTAAAATATCCACCATTACGCCAGACCAATAATTCTCAGCGTGGGGCAACCACACCACGCCTGATAAGGATGTCGAATTCAGCTGTATCTGCACTCGTTTCTGATTTCTCCATGGTCGGCAGCCACGCACCCAATCAATCGTCACCATAATATATTTCTCTTCTATTGGTTTGAACGGAAGGTCTGCTTTAGAGCTCTCTATGATAAACGGACAAACAAATTGCTCCCTACATCACAAAATAGATGACACAGATTTACCAAAATTTGGATGTATCAAGATATTATTTAATATATAAATATATCTAAATTTAGACAAATTTCCGACACTATCTAAGGATATATTCAGCACCCGAGAAAAATTGCCATGATATATGTAGCACCTGAATAAAATTGTCCGTGGAATGTGATGCACTTCCTCCTTGTGAGTAGTAATTTTACGTGGATCGGTTCAAATTAAGATGCATGGAAGCAGAGCAGCCGGCCTGTATTTACAACTCTCAATACGACGTACACGTACGTGCACGCAAATGAATCTGTAGCTGGCTCATCACTCTCACTCTGTCTGTCTCTCTACGATTGCTGCTTCATTGCTGCAATCGACCAGGAACTAAGAGCTAGAGAGGATACTCCATAGATTTTTTTTCCCCAGTTCGTCCGTACTACTAGTTAAAGGATCCGGCCACCAGGCGAGGCAGCAGCTCGGATTTGTGGATTTGTTTCTTCCTACGTTCCCGGCAGCTCGGATTTTAATCAGAAGGCGCAGCAGGAGGAGAAGAGGCGGCTCCACGCGGCCGATTTGGCGTCGGCCCTCCTCCGCCGCCGCTTCTTCCCGGTGGTTGCGGCGGCGGCCAAGACGCCTGAGGCCGGTACCGGTACGTACACGTACTTCCGCGGCGCGCTGCCGTCCATGCCGCTGAGCAGCCCCCACATGACGTGTACGTCGTCGTACTCGCACGTCCGCACCTCCCTCCGCAGCTCGCCCAGGCCGCTGCGCCGGCGACCGAGGCACGCCTCGATGCGGAGCCACACGCGCTTCACTGGCACCGCCGCGAAGCGAAGGTAGCACGACATGCTGCTGCTTCCTCCTCGCTTGTCTGGAGCTCTGCGCTAGCTGGAGATTTATCGCGTTGCAATAGCTGTTATCTCTCTCTCTCTTCCGATCCTCGCTGCGCTGGCCGGATAAATCTTTTCCTCTGCCCAGCTGATGCTTCTCTCTACGTGTATCTAATTCTGTTTGTGTGGAGCGTGTTGAGCTCGGCTTTATAGGCGTGCGAGGAGAGACTGACGAGGGAAAATCACCCATTAATAATTTCTTTATGTTGCGTCGTTTTACTGCGGTCTTCCTCAGACGTATGGAGTCCATTGTGACGGAGGTGGACGCGTCGGAGTCCGGCGAGCGCCCACGTGAATGGATGACAGTCGACGACGCCGTCGCGGTGAGCCGCGTCTTCCCCACCAGTTCTTTCCGCCGCGCCCCGCACTCCGTCACTGCACACTCGACCACGAGTTTGATCGCGCGTCAGGACCAAGCGCCTAGGATTAGTTGCACGTCACTGTTTTTTTTTAGATAGAAGGCACCCACGAGTTTCCAGCTTTTAAATTAATAAAGCCCTATTCGGTAAGATTTGGATACAGAGGTGCTGAAAAACAGCTTTCAAACATCAAATATAACAAGAATAACACAAAACAAAATGAAAGCATAGCTTGAAAGTGTCGACCCGTCCTCCTCACAAAGGCACCAGGGAAGAGGCAATACAAACTTGAAGTGTTCACCGGCTTCCTTGAGGAGGAACCAACATATCTGCACCAAGGAGATGGAAGGTAACAACACCTTCCTTTTCCAACGCGAAGACTACTAGGGCCGTGGCTTGGCTCTTTATTCTCCAAGACATGGGATCCCGAGATCCACCACATCTCGCTACCCACCTTTGGTGGACAACCACTTTTTCATATGTATATCTCTCGATGACGCGTGTGCCTAAGAATTTTTTTTAAAATTAAATCTTTTTGAATGAGGTGATATTATGCTAGCACGGCATTCTATGATTTTATTGGTTGTAATGTTGGCAGTGTACCTTTCAAATACCATGTTTAGCGAGAAGTTGGACTAAGCTCGGTCTTACATCACTAGTAACAGAAAGTTGGACATCCTTGTAAGGGTTGGTGTTCTAACATCCACTAGAAGCTTTGGATCATGCACGCTCTTTCTCCGCCGCCTATCTCACCAATACACACTAGTCGTCTATGTGAATGAGCCGAGTTAGATCGTAACCATGCAGAGCATTCCTCCTTTATTTGGTTCGTGAAATTATTAATGATTTGAACATAGGATTGTCCCCATGTATTCTAATCCAAAGGGACCTACCCTAGAGATTTGCGCAACCTCTAGATATTCTCCATCCCAGCGTGCACCACAAACCGGGAGAACGGGGCTCTAGAACCGCGTCTCTCGAGATCCTGCATGTCAAACTGCATCTCTTTAGATCTTGTATAGGAGAGGAGATATGTCAGAAGTTTTTAAGGATGTGACAATGTGATTGCTCGCAGCCCCATTGAATACTTCACTACGTTGCTACAATGCTCTGACCAACCTCAGTAGCTTTGCTATTGTCGTTGTAATCACTAATGAGATTGATGTGTAGGATATTTTGTATTTTCCCTTATCCTTGGTGTTGGGTGTTAAATGTTCATAGTCTCTTAGTATGAGGAGTTGAGATTAATATGATACGTTTGCCTTGCCCGCTGGGTTGCATATCTAGTTAGCTACTATTATTGATCTATTTATCTGGATAGATTGTTTTCAATTGTGTATCTAGTTTATTTCTGGATTAAATTTTATGGAAAATTGCTCATATATTTAACAATTGAAAAACCTTGTCGTAGGCAATTTTCATCCATTCAATGCGGCTTTAAAACATAATGCATTTGATGTGACTAACCAAAAGAGGTCGTGTGCGGTAGCGCTCTGGTTACGGCCTTATGTTTCTTCCATGCATCAAAGGGAAAGCATGAAGTACATGAGAAAGCATTCGAGGCGACTGATAAACTCTCAAACGCGACGTGATTAGTGTCCTTGAGTACAATATCATTGATCCACGTTTGATCTCTTTAAGGGGAAGACATGTAGGATGCGTTTGACGTCAAGTCTGGGATGTGACACTGGGCATCATACCGAAGTACCAAGTCTACAAGAAGGTTAATTCTTTTAGAACAATACAGGAGAACTATATGTGATCGATTACCAAGAAAGAAAAAGCCACATTGTGGCTACAGAGTTTTACACAAGTTTTACAACCAAAACAGCCCACACACCCACGACCAGACACGAAAAAAGGGAAAAAGCGATACAATGAAACTAAAACAAAGAGAATCCAGAGGAATGAAACAAAACTTAGTCAGTGAAAAGTATCGAGTAGGTTTGGTAGGGTAGTCTTGCACAGCCCTCCGTAAGGGGTCTGGCGTGTATATTGTTAGAGTATACTTCTGTACTGTAGTTTCCCCATATGTTAGGGGGTTTTCTGTATATTTGCACATGTACATGTACTATATATTCTGGCCTTTGGCCCTCTGGTAATATAAGAGATCTATTACTCTAACATGGTATCAGAGCCATAAGGCCTTTTTTTCCTCTCTCTCCTCCCATCGCCGCCGCCGCCGCCTCGGCCCGTCGCCGCCGCCTCGGCCCGCCGCCGCCCCGGCTCGCCGCCCCCGCCCCGCCGCCGGCCCGACTCCGCCCCGGCCCCGCCGCCGCCCAGGCCGCGCCGCCGCCCCGGATCCCGCCGCCAGCTGCCGCCAGATTCAGATCCGCTTAGATCTGTTTTGAGTTGGAAAAAAAATGTCTTCCTCGTCGGGCTATGTTGCGATTCCTCGCTGCCCGGTGATTTTTGATGGCGCGAATTGTCCTGATTTCGCTGCCTTCATGCGCGTCCATATGCGCGGTCTTCGCCTTTGGGGTGTGCTTTCCGGTGAGGTCTCCTGTCCACCGCGCCCCGTTGTGCCTCCTATGCCTCTTGCACCGACGCCCGTTGTCCTTGCCCCCGATGCTACTCAGGCGGTCAAGGATGCAGCCCAGAGTGCTGATGATTCTGCTCAGGCTGATTATGAGCGTCGTGTCCAGGCGCACTCTACTGCTACTACGACCTATCGGCTGGATCTGGCTGAATACACTCAGTGGATTGATGAGGATGCTCGTGCTGCTGCTGTTCTCACTTCCAGTGTTCTGCCCCAGTATGCTGCTGAGTTCATGGGCCTCCCCACTGCTGCTGCTCAGTGGACTTTTCTTCGTCAGCGCTATCAGCCATCTGGAGATGCGCTTTATCTGTCTGTGGTTCGTCAGGAGCATGAGCTTAAGCAGGGTGATTCTACTATTGATGATTTCTATACTCAGAGTGCTGCTATTTGGCATTAGCTTGACTCTCTTCGTACAGCGGTGTGTAACACCTGTCCCTGTTGTCTGATTGTGCGCGCGAATCTAGAGTTTCAGCGCGTCTTTGAGTTTTTGTCGCGGCTCCGCAAGGAGTTTGAGCCGCGTCATGCCCAGCTGCTTGCCCGTGGTCGTGTTCCGCTCTCTGAGGTATTGGCTGAGCTTCGTGCTGAGGAGACTCGTCTTCGTGTGCTGGTCTTCTTGAGATTCCTTCTGTTCTTGCTGCTCATGGTCCCCCTGTGCTGCCGGCTTCGTCGCGGTCTCTTGCGCCGCCGCTACTCTCTGCTCCACCGACCCAGGGTCAGCGTCAGTCTCAGCAGCCTCGTGGTTCTCGTCCTCCCTGTGCCCACTGTGGCAAGCCTGGCCACGATATCTCTGGTTACTGGACGAGGGATCCACATTTACGTCAGCAGTATCTTGCTCGTCGCCAGTCTGGATCTTCAGGATCTTTTGTTGTTGTCTCTGGACCTCCTACTGGTGCTTCTGGACCCCCTGCTGGTGCTATGTCTGATCAGGATATTATTCGTGGTCTTCGGAGTCTGCTCGCTGCTACAAGCTCCTCCTCGTCGGGTACTGCTGGTTCTGTGACTAGTTCTTCTGGCACTGAGCGACCATCATCTTCTACACAGTCAGGTATGTCATCCCCGTGGTATCTGGATTCTGGAGCTTCTTTTCATATGACTTCTGCATCTTCTATTCTTTCTGCTCTTCGCTCTCTTATTTCTCCTGTCCGTGTTATTACGGCTGATGGTACCTCTCTTCCTGTTTCTAGTCGAGGCACCCTCTCTACTTCCTCCTTCTCTGTTCCTGATGTTTCTCATGTTCCCAGCCTTAGGATGAACCTTTTCTCTGCTAGTCAGCTTACTGATTCTGGTTGTCGTGTCATTCTTGATGCTAATTCTTGTGCTGTTCAGGACCGTCATACACAGGCTCTGGTTGGAGCTGGCCCTCGCAGCATTGAGTCTCCGGGACTCTGGGAGTTAGACTGGCTTCGCGTTCCTTCCGCTGACACTTCTTCTGCCACTTTTCCTGCGGTTGCTGCTTCTGTCACTGGCTTGTTTCAGCAGTGGCATCATCGGCTGGGTCATCTTTGTGGCTCCCCTTTATCATCCTTAGTTCGTCGTGATCTTCTGGGGTGTGTCTCAGGAGATGTGTCGTCGTTACATTCGTGTCAGGGTTGTAGGTTAGGTAAACAGATTCAGCTTCCCTATCCTACTAGTGTGTTTGTATCTCAGCGACCTTTTGATTTAGTCTATTCAGATGTGTGGGGTCCTGCTCCCTTTGCTTCGAAAGGGGGCCACTGATACTATATTTTTTTATTGATGATTTTTCACGGTACACCTGGTTATTTTTTATACGCTCTCGCAGCGAGGTGCTTGCTATTTATCAGCGTTTTGCGGCCATGGTTCGTACTCAGTATTCCACACCTATTCGTGTGTTTCGTGCTGATTCTGCAGGAGAGTATATCTCCCAGCACCTGCGTGGCATCCTTGCTGAGCAGGGCACCCTTGCTCAGTTCTCGTGTCCCGGCGCCCATGCTCAAAATGGTGTCGCCGAGCGTAAGCATCGTCATATTCTTGAGACTACCCGCGCTATGATGATTGCTTCCTCTCTTCTGCCGCATTTCTGGGCTGAGGTTGTCGCTACGTCGACTTACCTCATTAATATCCAGCCTTCTGCTGCTCTTTAGGGTGGCATTCCTCTTGAGCGTCTCTCTGGCTCCTGTCCAGACTACTCGACTCTTCGTTTATTTGGTTGTGTTTGCTATGTTCTTCTCCCTCCTCGTGAACGCACCAAACTAACCGCTCAGTCTGTTGAGTGTGTTTTTCTTGGCTATAGTGATGAGCATAAGGGTTATCGCTGTTGGGACCCCGTTGGTCGTCGTATGCGCATCTCTCGTGATGTCACGTTCGATGAGACGCGTCCTTTCTATCCTCGCCCCACCTCTGGTACTTACCCAACGGATGATCTCTCTTTTCTTTTTTTTCCTGATACACCTTCCGCTGTCCCTTCTCTCCCACCTCCTCCACCTCCCTCTGTTGCGCCTCCTTCTTCTTCGGCGACCTCCTCTCCTCCGTCTAGTTTCCCTAGTTCTCCTCGGTCTCCGGCCTCGGATCCTTCTTCCGCGACTCCTTCTTCCTCCTCTTCTGATGAGTCATCTTCCGCGGATGAGCTTTCTTCCTCATGACCTGTTCGTCAGCGTCGTGCTCCAGACCGTTACTCCCCTAGTCAGTATGGTCTCTCTGTCGTCTCCGAGCCGACTTCTTATCGGGATGCCGCGTGTCATCCTGAATGGCAGCTTGCCATGGCTGAGGAGATCGCTGTGCTTGAGCGCACTGGCACCTGGGATCTTGTCTCTCCTCCTTCCGGTGTTCGTCCTATCACGTGTAAGTGGGTCTATAAAATTAAGACCCGCTCTGATGGATCTCTTGAGCGCTATAAAACGCGTCTTGTGGCTCGTGGTTTTCAGCAGGAACATGGTCGTGACTATGATGAAACCTTTGCTCCTGTGGCCCATATGACCACTGTGCGTACTCTTCTTGCTGTTGCTTCTGTCCGACGCTGGTCTGTGTCCCAGCTTGATGTTCAGAATGCTTTTCTCAATGGCAAGTTGAGTGAGGAGGTTTACATGCAACCTCCTCCTGGGTATTCTGTTCCCGATGGGATGGTTTGTCGTCTTCGACGCTCTCTTTATGGCCTCAAACAGGCCCCTCGTGCCTGGTTTGAGCGCTTTGCCTCTGTGGTGACTGCTGCTGGTTTCTCTCCTAGTTCTCATGATCCAGCGCTTTTTGTTCACACTTCACCTCGTGGACGCACTCTTCTCCTTCTCAATGTTGATCATATGATCATTACTGGTGATGATCCTGAGTATATTGCCTTTGTCAAGGCTCGTCTTCGTGATCAGTTTCTTATGACTGATCTTGGTCCTCTTTGCTACTTTCTTGGGATTGAGGTTTCCTCCACTTCTGATGGGTTTTCTATCTCTCAGGAAAAGTATATTCAGGATCTTCTTGCTCGGGCTGCTCTTGCGGATGAGCGCACCGTTGAGACTCCCATGGAGCTTCATGTTAAGCTTCGTCCGACGGATGGTGATCCTCTTCCCGATCCCACTCATTATCGCCATCTTGTTGGGAGTCTTGTTTATCTTGATGTCACCCGTCCTGATATCTCTTATCCTGTTCATATTCTGAGTCAGTTTGTCTCAGCTCCTACCACTGTTCACTATGGTCATCTCCTCCGTGTCCTTTGTTATCTTCGTGGCACGATTACTCGTCGTCTTTTCTTCCCTCGTTCTAGCTCTCTCCAGCTCCAGTGCTACTCGGATGCTACGTGGGCGAATGATCCTACGGATCATCGTTCACTTTCTGCTTACTGTGTGTTTCTTGGTGGTTCGCTTGTTGCTTGGAAGACGAAGAAACAGGTAGCGGTTTCCCGTTCGAGTGTTGAGGCTGAGTTGCGGGCTATGGCTTCGGTGACTGCTGAGGTGACCTGGTTACGGTGGTTACATGAAGATTTTGGGGTCTCTGTTACGACACCCACTCCACTTTTGTCAGACAGTACAGGTGCTATCAGTATTGCACGTGATCCGGTCAAGCATGTGCTGACCAAGCATATTGGTGTTGATGCTTTTTATACACGTGCTCAGGTGCAGGATCAAGTTGTTGCGCTCCATTATGTGCCTTCAGACTTGCAGTTGGCAGATTTCTTTACAAAGGCACAAACTCGTGCTCAGCATGATTTCTTACTCTCCAAACTCAATATTGTGGATCCACCATGAGTTTGAGGGGGGATGTTAGACTATACTTCTGTACTGTAGTTTCCCCATATGTTAGGGGCTTTCTGTATATTTGCACCTGTACATGTACTATATATTCTGGCCTTTGGTCCTCTGGTAATATAAGAGATCTATTACCCTAATATATATATATATATATATATATATATATATATATATGAAAGGGAGTATTACAGGGAGTTACAACCGGTAGACAAATACCGTTACAATACAACTCATGTTAGACTAGGTTAGGACTTCTACGTGTAGTTTATCACCCTCCCTCAATCTCAACAGGCGAAAGGTTGAGATTGCGCAGACAAGCCTGAAATAGTGGCAACGGTATAGGCTTTGTGAATATATCAGCCAATTGATCCTTCGAGGAGATAAACCGTATCTAGAGCAACTTCTGTGCAACTCTCTCACGAACAAAGTGGAAATCAACCTCAATGTGCTTGGTGCGAGCATGAAAGACAGGATTGGATGAAAGAAATGTTGCTCTAATATTGTCACACCATAAAATGGGTGGACTATGCTGAGGGACTCTAAGTTCTTCAAGAAGAGCCTGAATTCATATAATTTCTGCAGTAGCATTAGCAAGGGACTTGTATTCGGATTCTGTACTTGAACGTGAAACTGTAGCCTGTTTGCGAGCGCTCCAAGAAACCAGGTTAACACCATAGAAAATAGCATAGCTCCCCGTGGATCGCCTGTCATCAGCACTATCAGCCCAGTCCGCATCAGAATAGGCAGACAAAAGTGTAGGACACGTGGTAGGACAACGCAAAATAAGCCCATGAGTCAACGTACCTTTAACATACTGAAAGATACGCTTGATAGCAGCCCAGTGAGTGCAACGTGCGGCATGTAAATACTGACAGACCTTATTAATAGCAAATAATAAATCAGACCGTGTCAGGGTGAGGTACTGAAGACCACCAACAATACTGAGATAACGAGTGGCCTCCTCAGTAGATAGTAAAGTACCATCAATAGCAGTCAACTTATCTGTAGATGCCATAGGCGTTGTGGTAGGTGTAGACTTAAGAAGACCAGCATGACGTAGAAGCTCAGAAGAATACTTGCGCTGACAAAGGTGTAGTGATTCAGTTGACTGCTTAACCTCAATACCCAGAAAATAATGCAACGAGCCCAAATCCTTGGGAGCAAAAGAAGCACTAAGCTGATGAATCAGGCGATCCGTCACGGAAGATGATAAACTCACCACAATGATGTCATCCACATAAACCAACAAGTATAGAGTCACATCAGAACGATGTAGAATGAAGAGAGATGTATCAGCTGTAGATGCCTAAAAACCAAGAGCAACTAGTACTGAACTCAGACGAGCATGCCACGCTCTCAGTGCTTGTTTCAGTCCATACAACGCCTTGTCAAGACGACACAGATGTCCAGGCTGACTAGGGTCCTCAAAACCAGGAGGTTGGCGCATGAATACTTCTTCCTCAAGAACACCATGAAGAAAAGCATTTTGAATATCAAGTTGCCGTAGGTGCCAACCATGAGTAACAACCATCGACAGTAATAAGCGAATAGTAGTGGGTTTAATAACTGGGCTGAAGGTATCTTCATAATCGAGGCCATGTCGTTGTTTGAACCCTTTAGCCACTAGACGTGCTTTATACCGCTCAATAGTACCATCAGACTTGTGCTTGATTTTAAAAACCCATTTGCTGTCAATAATATTGGTAAGGGAGGGACAAGTCGCCAAGTCTTGTTGTCATGTAGTGCAGAAAATACGGCTTCCATTGCAGCTCGCCAATGGAGACATGACAAGGCCTCGTGATGATTCCGAGGTTCAGTGTGTCGAAGATCTATAGTATGTGCAACTCGAACAACTTCCCAAGCAACAGTACCGTCCGTGCATTGCTTTGGATTTCGGATTCCTAGTTGAAGACGCGTTGTAACATGCGGAACAGGAGCTGGTGACAGAGGAGCGATTGGTGTTGAGTCCGAGTCAGCCTCGACGCCAGACGAGGCCAGCCCAGTTGTAGACGAGGCGGGACCAGGAATGTGCTGGGCTGGCGTGGTAGATGAGCTGGCCCGAGAGGGAGTAGAGCTGGGATCATCCGAGGCCCAATCTGTATGAGGCGCCGAACCTGCATGCAAACGCAAGCGATCGACGTCCTCGGTCGAGCGAGCAACGCCCTTGTCATCTGCGGTAGTGGGAGCAGTCGCTGGTTCATCCAGGAGTTCCAATCGAGTGCCGCGGCTGCACCGTGGTTAGCCAAAAGCAAGGGGGTATGTGCAGCATCATCAAATTGGTCAGGGTGTAAACGGAGAGTAGGAGATGATGGGTGTGTGGAACTTGTGGGCATAGTGGAGAAAGGAAACACGTTTTCATCAAAGACAACATCGCGAGAGATGTAAACACGATTGGTAGGAACATGTAAATATTTGTACCCTTTATGTAAGGAGCTATAATCGGAATATATGATCTCAAGTGGCGAAGTAGTAACATGACTAGACAATGAAAACGACAACTGATGACTCTTGCCTTGTTGACAAGCGTCACAAATTACACTAGTATTATTGGACACTGATGGAAGTTCATGACGATGTAGAACATGTTGGACAATCTGAGTAGCTGGATGACCTAAACATGAGTGCCACCTCTCACGCGACACCTTGACACTGCTGAAAACTTGCTTGATGATAGAGACATCGAGATTATAGAGATCACCGCGACATCCCCCTCTAAGAAGAACCTCTCTCGTATCCCGGTTCTTAACAAGAAAATGCCATGGATGAAATTCAAAGAAAACATTATTATCGAGGGTGAATTTTTTTACAGGAAGAAGATTACGTGTGATGAAAGGAACATGTAGAATATTTTTGATGTGTAGTGTATGTGTAGGAGTGGGTATAGTAGAATGACCAATATGAGTAATGCGCATACCTTCGCCATTGGCAGTGTGGACATGATCCTTGCCGTGGTATTGTTCCTTGGTAGTCAGCTTGGAGAGCTCATTGGAGAAATGATCGGTGGCTCCACTATCAGCATACCACGATGGATCAATCGGATAGGAGGAAGTAGAACCCTGATATGTATTTGTGACCATGAAGGCGACCACTTGTTTTTCCATGTTACGCCCATCATTGCTAGCACCAAGAAAATTGCGTTGGAAACGCTTGAAACAGCAAGAGGCAACATGCCCAACTTTCTCATAAATCTGGCATATTGGTCGATTACTGTTTTGAGGAGCACCGTTTGGAGCACGACGGCCATCTCCACGAAAATCGCCACTGTTATTTTTGTTGGCGGGTTGGTAGTGTTGCTGCTTTGCTGGGGGCCTCCATTGGTTATTGGGATGGAATTGCGGCTAGAACATGGGCTGAAACTACTGCTGCTGAGAAGCTCCGGATTTGCTGCCGCTTGGCCGAGCTGCATAGTGGGACGAGAGGTGCATCTCCTGGTGGATGTCGGCTCGCCTGGCTTCAATTCTCTGCTCAGTACTAAGCAGATGTGCATATAGGTCTCTGTTTGGCATCGGATCAGTAGCAGAACGTGCGCCAACAAGAGCCACGATGGGGTAGTATTCACAATCCAGTCCGGCCATCAGGTATGCGTTGAACTCCTGAGGGCGAAGTGGTTCACCGATGGAGGCAAGAGCATCGGCCATCGACTTGACTTTGTTGAAGTAGACAGAGATTGATGAGTCGAGATTCTTTTCCTTGGATAGGGCATCCCGGAGTTGCATCATCCGAGCGGTAAACTGAGACGAGAAACTCGAGGCGAGGGCTTCCCAGTCCTCCCGAGATGAGGTAACCAGCGTGACCATCCCAAGCACGCTCTCGGTCAGAGAGTAGACTATTGCCGATAAAATAGCCTGATCCTGCTGATGCCATGCCGAGTACTGTGGGTTGGGGATAACGGTAGGTGCGCCGTTGCCGGTAGCAGGATTGGGGACGGTCGTGTCAGGGCACGGTAGAGATCCGTCGACGAACCCGTATAGAAGATTGCTCCGCAGGATAGGAACGTTCTGAGTTCGCCAGTAGATGTAGTTGTCAGCATGCAGATTGATGGAGATCTTGTTGGTGATGTTGATCGGCGTCGCAGGTATCACGGACGCCGCCGTCGCTGCAACTCCCACCATCATGGAAGTCCTGGACAAGGAAGTCGCCGAGGAGAAGGCACTAGAGGTGGAGCATGTTAGACTAGGTAAGGACTTCTACGTGTAGTTTATCAGTCAGAAGACTATACAAATTCGAAGTTTTACCCGTGTCCACAATTTTGTGTGTGATGTACTACCTCCATTCTCTAATGTAGAACGTTTTGGCAAACTAAATTAGCTTGCTAAAAAGTTCTACATTATGGAACACATTTAGTACTATTTTGAACTTGCTATGATGTGTGCCACACCTGCTTGGTTTGTGTCATATTTTCTGTTCCTACGATTTCTAGTCCCTATTCTCCAAACATGGCTTAACTTTAACTATCACTAGTTTTGGTCATACGCCGGTGCTCAAACGAATTCAAGGAGAGGTCGCTGTTCGTTCCCGTACTGTCGCTTACAACATCTCCACCCAAACCCCCAAGATCCCCCTACGAGCCACTTTTTTCATCCGGACAGTGAAAATCGGTCCAACCACGCTTCCGGCTCCTCGATTTCATCCGGATTTGGCTCAAATCCATCCGGTGAACACATGCCGAACCCAGAGCGTCGGGTTCGCCTAGGGGCTTCGGATGAAATGAAAAAAGCGCGAGAGAAAATTCCCAGCCCACGCGGACTCGAGTGGACTTGAGATGTCGGCGAGAGAGGTCATCTTCGTCCTCATCCTCTCGGCTCCCCCGCAAGTTAAGGCGGTCGTCGGCAGCCTTTACGCAGGAAAATAACCCATCGAGTCCCATCGCCGGCCGCGCGGCGGGATTACGCCGCTAACACCTCGGCTTCCCGCGCACACACTTCCGGCCTGCGGGTTACACCCCTCCCGCCCACCTCGCCGCTATAAAAATGGTAGTTTCCCCTTCGCTATTCACATTCCCCCACCGGCGAACTCCACTCCTACTCCTCCACCGACCTCTTTTCTCGGCGGCGATGGCGTAAAGGTACGCAGGCTATGGCGTAGCGGCAAGCGGCTTCAGATGGCGCTCGCTGGACGAGTGGGAGGCCCACCTCCTCTACAAGGCCATCTACCCCACTCCGCCAGATTTTTGCGCGCCGCCGACGTGGAGGCTCAATGCGGGAGGCGTGTCGATCCCTCCTCCACCCTCCAGCGTCCAGATGGTCATCGAGATCCAGGCCGTCCTCGTCGGAATGAATGACGAGGAAAGGACGGACCCGTGCTGGCATCCTGACAACCACGCAGGGTGGCGCCAGTACTTCGCCGAGTGGAACATCCGGGACCTGTAATTGTACGAGGGCCCGCCGCCGCCAGCCAAGAACAATGTGGCAGGCGGGCTGGCGCCTCTGGTGGTGTTTCCAGGGTGCACGTTCCCTGCCATCCTCGAGCATATCGATGGGACAACTTCCCTCGCCTCTAGTACCTGGCGCCGATGCCGGCCTCACCCTCCCGCCGGGGTGACAGTTCTTGGCTGCCGAAGAGCATGACCGGCGCGTCCTCCTCTTCGTCGGCCTCTGCCTCCGGCTTGACAACGACATCGAGCTCGCCCCTTTTCCTAGTGAAGAGCGAGATGTCACCGCCGCCGTGTTTCGCACCCGTGTCGATGTGCATGCGTGCGCGCGCTCAACATCAACGAGCCGCGGTCTCCCTCCCCTCTGCGTGACCGCCTCTTCCATGGTCCGGTGAAGTTTGAGCCGGTGAACACGCTGGAGGAGGACCATGACGACTACACCCTCAAGCTGGCGATGGAGGCATCGCTCAATGATGTGCCGCCGATGTGTCTCCCCGACGCGCTTGCCTGGTCCAAGGCGGAGCTGTTGGGGATATACTTTCCGGGTATATCCACGGTGACTCACTGACTAGGGTGGCCCACTTCTGGGTTAGAGCTATGCTCCACGGACGGCCCGGTCAGGGAGAGAAGATGGAGGCCCTTCCGGCTATGGGGATGTCCAGAAGACTTACCGACTTAGGCATGTAGATAGACTTGTAGTCCGAGTTGTACTTTTTACCGACTCTGTATTGTAGCTGGATATGACTCTCCTGTAAATCCTAGGCCGTCCTAAGGACCAGCCTTTAGAGCAACCACCAATCTCAACTCGCAGAGACGACACCGGTCCTTGTAATCCATTGTAACCTCCGGCTCTGCAGATATACTGAATTATAGCAGGAGTAGGATCCGTCCACCGCAACCGGATCTGAACATAGGTAAACTTATGTGCTTACCGTCCTGGAACACGGTACGTCTTACACCACACCTTTTCCCTCGCCTTGAGGACCTCCTCATGGCGTACTTGCCATCTATGCGCTGACAGGAGCACGAGCGGGATGGGGCCACGCGCTAGAGGCGTTTCATGCGCGCCGCCCGCCGTCGGCAGTGCAACTTGGTCGTCCCTGACGACACCGACGAGGAGGACGAAGCCGGGTCAAGCGCACCTTGGCGCATTGGCGACGCCGGCCAAGACAGCAGTCGCGGCCTCATGAAAGGACGAGCCGCCAAGCGACGACGACGGCGACTACGCGGCGTTCTGCCGCCGCCTCGCCATCGCTGCCGGCGAGCTCTAAGTATTAGTTTTTTTAGTGTTTTTAGTTAACTGTCTACTGAACTCATCTATGTGTTGCGGATCCCGCCTATATATGAACCAATTTCATCTAGATTATATGAATATCGGCAAGTTTGTATGAAATTCCCCTAAATCTGAACAAATTTCGCTAAAATTTGAATGAACTCGCGCTTCTCAGCAGCGAGCCCTGGGGCGTGCGGCTGGAAACATATAGACCAATTCAGCGAAAATTTCATCCAGATTTCGGCCTGGGGTCCTCAAACGAGTGGGAGATGCTCTTAATCATGTCTGTCAGCTTCTGCGCGCGGTGTTGTCGTGCAACTCATTCTCATGGCGCATTATCAATCGTACGCGTGAGACGAAATATCTGCCAACAGATCATCAGCTATAGCTGGCCATGGATACAGAGCAGCACGCAACAGACGCCACGTTGGGTGTTTCAGATGTTGCTGGAGCTCAATAGTTCTCGCACGGGACAGCTGGCTATCCGCACGTGCAGGGGAGAGTCACGCACAGAGGCGTTGAATTTGCCCGTCGAGTTCGAGTCGACCATGGAGAACTAGTACAGTATACCCTGCTAAAACCAAATCCAGACGTATACCTCCGACGAGTGAAATGAAACACAGTGGATGACAAGGGGGCACCCTGCACCGCGCGCGCCGCCGTCTCCGTACCGCAGTCGCCCTCCTTGGGCCTTGGCTTGTCGGACGAGACGAAGATGTGTTGTCTCGTGCTACACCTCTGCTGGCATCGCGTTACCAAGCGTGCTAGGTATGTCTCGGTGCTCTGGTCCAGAGATGCAGGGCAGCAGCAGCAGCACGTATCACACGTCACTTTTGGCCAAAATTCAGAATTCAAGACGATAATAGTAATACTACTCCAGCATATATCCATCGTCAGTTTTAAAAAAATCTATCATTACGCGCGCCAGACCAGTAATTCTCAGCATGGGCAACCACACGTGCGGAGATGTCGAATCCATCTGTATCCGCATTCATTTCTGGTTAGTGCGTGGTCGGCTCTTGAATCTTGATCCATTGGCAGCTCTAATATCTTCTCTCGTTTTGTGGTTGAGCACACGGAAGGCCTAGCCCGGTGATCGCTCGATTGTAATTGGTTCAGAAATCAGAAAATGGAAACAATATCTGGAGCAGCACCGATCGGACGAACAAATAGAAAACCAAGCCTCTGATATATATATATATATATATATATATATATATATATATATATATATATATATATATATATATATATATATATATATATATATATATATATATGCACCTAGCATCTCAGCAAAATTGTCGCTGGAGAGGTGATGGTAGTTATTTTACATGGATCGGTTTACATCAAGATGCATGGAAGCAGAGCAGCCGGCCGGTAGTTACAACTCTCAGTACGGCATACGTACACGCAGATCAAATCTGCAGCTGGCTAATCACTCTCACTCTGTCTGTCTCTCTACGATTGCTGCAGTCGATCGGGAACGAAGAGCTTAGAGAGGAATATATTTCCCAAAATCCGGCCATCAGCTGAAGCGGCAGCTCGGATTCTGATCAGAAAGCGAAGCAGGAGGAGAAGAGGCGGCTCCACGCAGCCGATTCGGCGTCGGCCATCCTCCTCCGCCGCCGCTTCTTTCCGGCGGCGGCGGCGGCGGCGGGGGCCAAGGCGCCGGAGTCCGGTACCGGTACGTACACGTACTTCCGCGGCGCGCTGCCGTCCATGCCGCTTAGCAGCCCCCACATGACGTGCACGTCGTCGTACTCGCACGTCCGCACCTCCCTCCGCAGCTCGCCCAGGCCGCTGCGCCGGCGACCGAGCCGCGCGCGGAGGCCCAGCCACACCCGCTTCACCGGCACCGCCGCGCGGCGAAGGCACTCCGACATGCTTTGACTGATTGAGTTGGACTGCTCCCCTCTCTCTCTCTCTCCTCCGACGATCTGGCTGCGGTGGCCGGAGATTTTTTCCCCTCTTCTCAGCTGCTGCTGCTTCTCTCTGTCTCTATGACTCTCTGTATGTGGCGCACGTTGAGCTCTGCTTTATAGGCGAGCGAGGCCGCGAGACCGTTGAGAGAGAGAGAGGAACTGATTTCGTTCTGTCGCGTCGACGTTTATTACGGTCTTTACCCGACGTACGTACGGCGCCTTCTGTTGTCAACTTGTCACGGACCTCACTCACCGTCTGACGTGGACGCGCCCTAGTCCGGCGAGCGCCCAGGTGGATGGATGGCAGTCGGCGACGCCGTGTGCCGTGTCTTCGACACCCGTTTCCGGCCGCGCTCCGTCACGTGCGCACTCACTGGCGCCACAGGACCAACAGGCTAGAATTAGTTGGCCGTTACTGTACGTACTCTTCATACTAGTAGCACGGATCGTTTAATGTCCATTTCGACGCAAAATATCTGTGCCTTGTATACCTGATGAAAAAATGAGTTTCTTTTTTCGATTACAGAGAAGACGTATGCACTATTCAGAATCAATCGTTTGATTGTTTTTCTTCTCGCTTGAAAAATTAGGTCCCTCTTTCTGATCTTATTTATGATTAGGTTAAATAGAGTACTCCTACATGCATGCACATCGCTCTGAAGACGGATGGAGACATACGTTTTGGACTGTTGCCCGCCGTGATATGGACAGTGGCGATGGGTCCATGATCGGTGGAGACGTGTTAGTATGGAGGAGGGGGTTTCAAAGGCCTGCGTAAACAAATTTGATCGAAGTAAAGTATACTTGTGTGTGAGTAGTAGCTGTCTGAACTTCTAAAGCAACGGCAGAGCTTCTGCCTTCACTTTCAGAAAAATAAAATGTGCCTGTCTAAACACCACGTACTAGTTGTAATGCTAAACCATTTACATGGACATTTGGTTTCTTTTCTTGTGGAGATCGACGGGTGTACTCCCCTCCGTTTTATTTTAGCATTATAAAGAGAGTATATCTAGACCAATTTTAGTGTGTAAGTTTACTTCAAACCTAAATGAACCTACGTCCTAAAAGAGATCTAGATACGCTCCTTTCACAAAGCTAAAACATCTTATATTTTGAAACGGGGGGAGTAGTTCTTATTAATTCAGCTGTACCAGGAGTGCTAAGTGCTCAGCTACCTCGTAAGCAATCGATGATCTAGGTTACTTGTCCTGTCGCGAGACCAGAGTTTGCAGCTAAATCCTCAAACCCAGTGATATATCCACCTTCTCCTCGCAGTAGGCGGTGATGGACCATTTTCTTTTTCGGTTTTTCGCTTTTGCATACCGGATGCTTGTGCCTCTACATTTTGTTGTTTTTCTGGTAATGGAATTTGATACCTTGATGGGGATTGCTTGGAATTTAAAAATATCCACCTTCTCCTAACGACTTTGAGATTGCTGAGACTTTTGAGATTTGTCTAATATAAATATAATAATTGAAATATAATTGAATTTTTGGTGAAACCAGACTAAAACAAGGGTAAAATTGTGAAAATGTTTTAGAAAAAGCGAAATTTGTGAAGCTAGATTGGAAACTTTCAGATTTTTTTCACAAAAACAATAATGTTTCAGTAATGTTTTTTTAAACAAGGCAAAAGATTTGCATTTTCATCAATAGAGGAGTTTACAGAACAATTGCCTAGGACATGCCCTAGGACTTTGATAAAAGCCTACTTTTCCGGTATTACATTGCTCAAATTTTTGCTCCGGTTAGGCACCAAGCTTTTGCCTCATCTTTAATCTCCCTGTCACCACGGGTGCGGGAGAGAAGATGTTTCGAAAAACTCTAGCTTTGGGATCCTTCCAAATCTCCCACGAAACAAGCATGATCATTGAGGCCATTGCCTTTCTCTCTTTTCCTTTTCCGAGAGCAACACTTGTCCACCAAGTCTCAACCTAATCCTCTTTTTCCCAATTGGCCTTGAGGTTGTCATTGATACCACTCCATGGTAGGATCTCCTTCCAAATTCTCATGGTAAACCTACATTTGTATAGAAGATGCACCGCTAACTCTTACACTTAGTTGCATAATTAACAATTACCACAGCTTGGCAACCTATGTCGTTGAATCCTATCCACCATCCAGATCCTATTTTGCATGACCAACCAAACAAAGAACTTGCAACTTGGAGGAGCCCAGACCTTCTGTAAGGGTACATTGCCCCTATGAGTGGTTACTAATGTTCCCATTGCGTTTTATATGAAGGGATATTCTATAGATAATGCTTGTAGTCCATGTGTTGGATTCCAATATGGATGCCATGAAGATAAATATATACATTGAGTATTGACATCAAGATCATCAATTTGAAGAGAGGGATATGATATGATGAAGAAGAAATGAAGATGGGGTTCTTGTGTGGACCTCAAGTTATACATGCTCTATCTTATGTGTTAAGCAATGGATGTTCAAGATCCTTAGAGTTTGATATCAAGAGAAGAATTCAAGATTTGACTCTAAGTCGACGCCATGATAGTCTCAGTGAGTTATGGGTGACTAAGATCTGGAGCATGCTATCAAATGAAGAGTTCTATACGTACCTCAAGATATTGAGATAGAGCATGAGAATATACATGGTTGACAAATACAAAGCGTGAAGATTGAATTTAAGTTGGTCAACACATGATGCATAAAGAATGTACCACATGTATCTTGTGGTATGATAAGCTTTGTCAATTATGCTTTATGAATTAACCCATTATATATGTGGCTTGTGTTGTCTATGTGGGTTAGGTTTGTTTCCATGGGCATTCATCAAAAGTAAATATTTCATATAGCCTATGAGAGGATGACATCAAGTGGCGATCGTTATCAAGGTTAAGAAGTGCAAGTTCAATATAAGCATCTCAATAAGATCATATAATTGAAGGTTTTCATCCATTTAGTGATAATGTACATGTGAAGATGTGTCTTAGTGAAGCTATTCCGTAGTGGTGTATGGGGAGGAAATTATGAGTCTTCACGAAGCAACAATGATCAAGTGAAGCATTCTGGCTTGAATGGAGCTTGAAGCGTTGTTATTAGGATCAAGAGGGATGTGCAAGGAAAATATATGGCCTTGTTAGGTTTTCATTTTACCGGTCTCAAGGTGGTTGTTGGGAGACCGCGTTATAGGATAGATAGTTGCACTATCAATAAGGGCTTTCGGCTGGGTAACTTGATCACATCGTCATATATTTGGAGCTCAATCCTTTGCATACTTTTAATCTCCCTATTTTGTTGATTCTTTGTGTTTATATGTGTGAGATTCTTGAGCTTGTTGCTAGCTTTTCAACAAGCCCAAGTTCATCTAAAACAGAATTGATATGCATCTTCTATTAGATTTTCGAGTTTGGAGGTTTTACCGGTTCTTTGCTTTGAGAGGATCACACCTCCCTTCTCTTGATATTTTATATCTTGCTATTTCTTGGTGTTTATATGCACGGAGATCTATAGTTTATTGTTATTTTCAAAACAAGCCCGAGTTCATCAAAATCGGAGTCCAGATGAAAAACTTATTACGTTTTTCTGAAGGTTGTTGGCTGCCGGCTGTGGATCTGGTCCACCAGAGCTGGCACCGGGATCGTCGGTTTTAACCGACCCAAAACCAAATATATACCGAGTCGGGGTCCAGAGAACATCTGTTTTTTGGTCCTTGGTCTGACCGGGGGTTTTGGTCCAGGGTCCGGTTTGACCGACTGGAGGACCGAAACACCCAGTTTTACAACCAACGATCATATTTGGCTTTCCTATAAAAGGGGGCTTCTTCCCCAATGGTTTTCTAGAGGTTTCAGGGCACATTTTTTACCTCCATTGTTGACTCTCTCGAGCTTTCTTCATCTCCATTTCCTCCTATGATTCTTGCAACTTTTTAAGGCTTTGGAACAGGATATCTAGATGTACAATCCCCACCAATCAATTCCTCCTCTAAGTGAGAGGAACCCATTGGATCTAAATCATGGAGTCTTTTGTTGATTCCAACCATTGTTCTTCCACTCTAATTTCTCCCTAGCACTTGTTGCTTTGATGGGATTTTAGTGTGAAGGATTTGAACACCTTTGGTGTTCTTGCTTTGCATTTTTGTATAAGTATTGAGCTCTCCATTGTGATTTATTCGAGCGGGAGACCGCGAGATTGTTACTCTTGAAGGGTGTCCTCCTAGTTGGCTTGGTGGTTGGTGTCGCGGTGTCCTCTTTATGGACGATTATGAAGACATCGGCTGAGTTTGTGAAGTGGTTGTGGAGCTTGTTATCTCCGGAGTGGAGAAAAAGATACACATAAGGAAAGTGGCTATTCCTCCAACGAGCAGGGACGGCCCTGGGGGGGGGGGGGGGGGTCTAGAGGGGCGGCCTCCCCGGGCACAAAATTATTGGGGGGCCTTCCCTAGTATTGCTTTATATATGGCCTAGTGTAGATCCAAAAAATAGAGAGTAGTAGTTCAACATCTTCGTTGGGCCAGATTGGGGCCTTTTCACGTCAAAGAAAAATAAAGGCGAGAGACGATGCCATCAGATCCAGCAACATGGACTGTCTAGCTATTCTTGTTTTTCTTACTTTTAGTGTAGTTAACTAGTTATGTAGCCTAAATCCGGTGCTAAGAAGAGGAAAAATAGGAAGCAAGGACAAAAATTGATAGAATCACATAAAGGATCTCTTCTTAAATTTTTGAGAGCAACACGAGCACTTCGAGAAATCCAGATGAGTTGGCGCTAGTTCTGTGCAAAACAAAGTAATGTTGATCTAGAAGATGATATCGATACATAGGATAACATTGGCATCAACGTGGATGATGACAATGTGAGTGCTCATGAGCACATATTTAATTGTTGTTGAGAAACGATTAGTGTTAGAGAAGTGGATTGCTATCCTAATATTTCTATTTCTACTGGATCTTACTTACTATGTCTATGACTGTTGCGTCAATTGAAAGAAGCTTTTCAAAGTTAAAATTACCGAAGAACTATTTGAGATCAGTGCATCTAGGTACACTTGAAGTCTATTTTTCATCATTTCGTACATGCATATCAAAAAAAGAAATTTATAGTAAGGGGCCCATATTTTAATTTCACCCTAGGCCCTCGAAATCTCAGGACTGACCCTGCCAACGGGATAGCCTCGGAGAATAAGGTGTCCTTCGTAGCATGGATAAATCTTTTGTGGGATCTCACACCTCTCCAACATGATATACCTTACCCCTAATAAAGAGAATACGGGAATACATCTTCGTCTCTGCGTGTCTCGGTTGTCTCTATATCCGAGTTTACTCTCCTTGTGATAGCTATCTAGCTTGAAGTACTTATATCTTGCTTACCACTTGTGACATATATATCTTGTGCTATCTTGATCAGCTTAACTTATTGTTGGTGCATTAGTTGAGCCTAGCTTATTTAGGTTTTGTACTTATAAAATAAATGTTAGTTTAATTTCGTATTCTTTTAAGCCAAAACCATAATACTCCCTTCGTTTCATTCTATAGTGTATATAATTATTTAAGAAAAATTCCAAAATATAAGTTATATTGCCGTACATAACTCGTCTGGACAAATTTTTGGGGGAGTTTATATAAAGTATATAGATGTTTCGTGCCTCCCATAAACTCCTCTATTTTATCACGTTAATTAGCCACGAGAAATCTCACCCAAAACTATTTTAATTTTCTCTCTACATGTGTTTCTTAATTTCCATGTCAGAAACTATACACACTATACAATGGAACATAGGGAGTAGTTTTTAAATTGCCTATTTACCCCTTTTAGACGATAACTCTATCCTTTCACCTTCCATATGAATGCATTGAGGGTTGTAGAAGTAAGACCCTCAAATTGGGAGGCGGCAATTCGGCTCCAGGTGCCAATATACCCATTGTGAGAAATTTTTTTTTGAAATATAAAAAAATCGAAAACAAATTCTACAACTTTCATCCCGAAAACTTGTGAACCAACATAAAATATTCGAATGTATATGCGAAATATTTTTCGTATTTTTTGATATTTCGAAAAATATTTTTTTACAATGGGTGCATTTGTACCTGCGATCCAAAGTGAATATCCATCTCAAATTGGATTTTATAAGCTAAAGAAACGGAGTGGCTATTTGCCACTGCTTGTAAATTTCCAACGTATTTTGTCCACCCCATGTTGACCAAGATGGATATTAGAGAGCAACTCTTGTAGAGCGACGAATTGTTGTATGCTCAACTTCAAATTCCTCACCAATATTTATTTGGTACTTTTGTTTCACAAATTGTCAAATGATTTGGGTCAGCACATGAGAACATGGTGAATCTTGAGCCTTGTTTACCGTTGGCCGCTACTTCGAAAGTTAGTGTTGAAATAAATTGTCTAGCTCTTTTCATTAGTTTGGACTGTTAGTTGCGGTTGGTTAGTGCATGCAATTCAATATGGTATTAAAGCAGGAGGTCCTAGGATTAAATCCTGGCCAACGCAGAATTAAACAAAAATATTGCGACTCCCCAAAACACGTCAATAGGCCAAAGACCAAGACGTAGGGTGAGTATTGAAATATATTGCCTAGCCTTTTCTATCAGTTCAGACTGTTGGTTGCATTGGCTAATGCATGCAATTTAATATGGTATCAGAGCAGGAGGTCCTAGGATCAAATCCTGACCAGCGCAAAAATTAACAAAAAATATTGCCCCAAACAAACGTCACAATAGGCTAAGGGCAAATACATAGGATGAGTGTTAAAATAAATTGCCTAGCCCTTTTCATCAGTTCGGCAAAAATATAGGGTGTAGGGTGAGCGTTGAAATAAATTGTCTAGTCCTATTAATTTGAACTTTTGATTGTACTAGCTAGTGCATGCAATTTAATATTTAGCACTCTAATACGTACTCTGTTTAGTCTTGCGGTTGATCGTCTTTCTAGACTGATTGATAAGGCCAACAAAATAATATCATTGCTAGTTTAGCAGTGGTGTGCTTGTGCTACAGTACATTGATGACGTTACACTCTGTCTTGATAATGGCAATGGCATGGAGAAAGCAAGAAATATAACACCTCAGGCTTCAGCATCAACCTATGCAGTACGCCATCCGGTAAAGCATGCTGATATAGCAGGCATTTTGCGCTCCAGCAGTCATTGTCTTCGCCTCGTCAGTCGTCACCAGCATACTTCTTTAGCCTTGTGGTGAACTGAGAGGAGATATTGGCGGAACCTGAAGTGTATTCAGGTGTCCTACTGTAGTCTATAGTGTTAGCCAATTGGGTTCTTTACTGTTGGTCTCATCATGGTTCTTTGAACCTGACTGTTTCCCTGTAAATCGCTCGCTCAGTTAGGCGAGCAACGGAAACCGAGCAATCCTTCTTAGAAAAAAAATGAGCATGCGGAAAGTGTCTTTGGCTCCCCTAGTGCTCCTTTCGTTTAATTTTTTTAGAAAACTGTATTTATAACTTCTATAAAAATTTAACAATAAATTCTGGGTATAGTCAATATTGTATCCTATAATCATGGAAAATCTCAACCCAAAATTCTCTATAATGTGGTCTGTACAAAAATAACAAAATCCGATAAAATTTAGGGATGTAAAACTATGTATTGTTGGATCCATACTTTTTTGTAGCTCATAATACAAAATATTTTAAATTGATATTTTACACGTTTGTAGGATAAATCGTTGGCTACATTCTATATATTTTTCAAAAAAGATTGAAACTAAAAAAATATGATTTTCTTTAATTTAATTTTAAAATCAGGATTACTAGTGCCCATGTACACCAAGTCTTCACTCTAAAGTCTAAAGCATGCCAATTGTTCAGGCATTGAACTGAACTCTTCCATGTCTTGGACAGTTGGACCTATCAGGTAACTCGGATAACAAACTGATAATCCTTTTTTTTTTAGGGAATAACAAACTGATAATCAAACCGTAACTGGTTGTCTGTTTCAGAGAGTGGAGTAATCCTGGCAGCTGACGCTGAAACACGCCGGCAAGAATCAAGATTCGACGTAGCAATCGAGCACTGAGCGCTCGGTGGCATTGCATCGCGTCGCGTTGCAGGTAGCCTTTGATTTTATTTTGGTCTCTCTTCTTTTCTCCGTAGAAGATATTTCTGCCCTCGTTCATGCGCGCCTGCGTGCTTGTTGCAGACAGTAGATTGCAATGATGCTCACTGATCAGTCACACACTCGGCCGCCATTTCAGTCTCCTGCTCACTTGAGGAGGTGCTGATAAGACAAGAATTATTGGCCACTAATTGAGCCCTTTTGTGCCATAAATACACAAGGCCAATAATTCAGGCCTTGCTAGTTCATAGATTGATCGACACCTGGATAAGCGCATTCTCGTCCCACCCAGATCCGCCGTAGATAGATTGTTGACGTTGATCAGTCGGCGTCGACCTTAATGGCCATACCAAAATTCGCGACTGTTTATTGGGGTCTCCACTCGACCTCCACCGGACGTAGCAAAAACGGCATGTCTCTTGGCACTGTGTGAAGGACGCAAACATGAGAGACAGAACTCAGCATTCCATCTGCTCATTGTTCTCTCGAACTAGCCTTTTCGCCCCGCTTTATAAATAAAGTCACATCGGCCGAACAGATATAAGATGGAGGGGAGACCCTTATACAAAGCAGATCAAAACAAATAAGAAAGACGCGGAAGCCTAAACTTGCCACCGAGGACAACGAGCCGAAACTGGGTGACCCGGGGCTCCACGACGACGCCCCCAAGAGGGTCACGACACACCGTGCTGCCGCCGCCGAGACCAAAGGTTAAGGGTTTTCACCCGGAGCCCTCTCACGCGGGAGGTAGCCGTACCGACGCCCCAAGAAGGTAACGATACCCGCAGGCACCGTCGCCGATGGTGCCGAAGCACAGAGCTTTCGCCCCGGAAAAACCTCCAACCGCTCCCCGTCATCTGCCACGCTCGTTGACCCCAGGAAAGGCTGCCGACACGCGATCTGGGAGTTGCCTTAGTTGAAGCGTCGCCAACCCCGAAGCCTCCCATCGCCCTCTCCTTGCCATCCACATGACCACGGGGAGGAGCCACCACCCCTGCCACGGCGCTCGCCAAAGAGACACCCGTGCAGTCCACCTTCTGGAGCCGCCACCCGACATCCCCGAGCTCTAGCCAGAGCTCCAACCAGCGCCGCATCGAGCCACCGACGATAGGGGCAGGTCGGGCTCACGGACGTGAGGTAGCCGAGGCCCGGGCGTCTTGGGGGAGGGGACCTTCCCTCCATCACCCGCGGTGAGCGCCATCCGGACACAGTAGCAGAACCAGACAGGGCTGGAACAGGCCTAGATCAGGCCCGGCCCACCGGCCAGGCCTAGATCGGGCCCAGATCAGCCCCTCCGCTCCGCCGCCGCGCTGCTGCTGCCAAGACGCCGCCGCCATCGTACCCCAACACCCCGAGAAACCGGTGCCCCGTCGCAGCTGCGGGCGCCATGGACGCCGCCAGATATCGGGCTGAGCTCGCGCCTCAAGCCTGGGCCAGGGTCATCCCTGCCGCCCGGCGGGAAGGAGGCGCCGCCGCGCTGCACAACCGCACCTCACCACCAGGGAGACAGACCCCGCCTCTGAGCTCCAGCGCCGCCAGGGTCACCGCCGTCGGGCCGAGAAACCCAACCCCGATGCCGAGCCCCGCCGCCTCCAGCACTCTGCTCCACCACCGCGGCTCGCCGGCCCACCGCGCTGGGAGATATTGGAGCAGAGGATCCAGAGCCGCCATGGTGCACCGTCGGGGTGGGGGGGGGGCGAGAGGAGCACGGGTCTTTTTTTTCCAACCAACTCCACCGATCCATCTGCTCATTGTTATGCAACATTTCTAACGTGTAGCGGTATTCTGATTTTTTTGAAAGGAAGGCAAAAGACTTCCATTTTCATTAGTAGAGAAGGAGTTCAAGAAAATATCTTAGGGCATCTCCACCGGGCCGACACAAACGCGTGACCGAAATGGTCCGTTTCTATTCGTTTGGGTCGGCCTGCGGTCACTTTGGGGTTGTGATCCGGCCTGTCCGGACAGCCGCGCCGAGCGACCCGACCCATCTGTCCGTCTCCCCCCACTGTCACCGCTTGACACTCTGGCGATGGGATGTTAATGACGACGCGACGTGGGCTATCAGCGCCGGCGGCTTCCCGCGCGGCCGGCGTTTCCCGCCATTGTAGCTTTTGGTTTCCTGTGCGCGCCTTCCTGGCCGTTTCCCGCCTTCGCCGTCGTCTATAAAAGACGTCCACGCGGTGCGACTGAGACAACAAGCCTAGCCAGAGCAACCACCGCTGGAAAAAAGCTCCTACCGCAACCATGCCCCGCCGCAAGATCGCCAACTGGAGCAAGATTAGGGAGTTGTGCCCCGCTTCCAGGACATCCACGTTGTTGACCTCCAGGCCACGTTCTTGTCCCAGCGCATGGCGGAGGCGGATGTGGTGGCCTTCGAGGAGGAAGGCCGTGTGGCCGAGGCGGCACTGGAGGAGGTGGTGGAGGTGGCCGCACAAGTGGCGGCCCAATGGGTGGTGCGTGAGGTTCACCATGTCGCAACCAAGGAGGCGGTGGAAGCGGTGGCTAAAGAGGTCGCATCAGGGGCCCTCCACGAGATCCGCCACGAGGCGGCCATGGTCACGCTGGAGAAGGTGGCCAAGGATGCCGCCAAGACGGCCTTCTGCGAGCTTCGCCCGACCACCGCCTCGTGCAGTGCGGTGGCAGCGGTGGAGCACGCCGCTGAAATGGCGGCGGAGCAGCAGCGAGTGGCTACTGCCGCTGAGGTGGCAAGCGCGTGGGGTCTCGTCGATGGGGATGAGACCGAGGTGGAGGGCAACAAGGAGGGGGAGGAGGTGGATCAGGTGGCGGAGGAGGGGGAGGGGGAGGAGGAGGGGGAGGAGCCGATCACCGTCCCCCTGCAAATCGTGTAGGCCCTTGGCCTCGGACCCAACGGAGCTTTGGTGGCCCCCTTGGCAGCAAGGGCGGTCGCGGCCGCAGCGTCGGATGTGGAGGTGAATATGGAGGACCAGGAGGCGAGGGACCACTGGGCGGCCAAGATGGAGAACGCCCTGGCCAACCGGGCGGCGGCGGACCGTGCGAGGTGGCCGGCAAGAAGGAGGCTCGTAGCCGGGTGAGCGAGCATTACCACGACCGTCTCTAGCAGAAGGCCATCTAATCAGCTATAGTGACGATCAACGGGTCCAGCGGCAGCAATGGCCACGGCTACGGTGGCCGCGACAACGGCGGCCAGTAGCCGTAGGGATGGCCTCCTCCATCAGTAGTAGTAACAATTTTCATTTTTAGTTTGCTCAAATGGGCCTATTTGTAATCGGCAAGGCCTAATCTAATAGAAAGTCAGTTTACTTATTAATGTTTCACTTACATATGGGCCCCGAGCGGCCAACAGGCGGACACCCGCATGGTGCTTGTGCTGTCTGGGCCGACCTAGTGGTCACGCAAATTAGATGCACAAATGGGTTGAGCCAGACGCGTCGGGGTGGATGGGTTGTGCCACTGCGACGCAACGCACGTCGCGCGCGTCCACGCGGACGGGTTCAAACATGCCGGGATGGGTTGGGTCGACCCAGTGGAGATGCCCTTACAAACATGCTCAAAGCCAAGACCTAGAGCAAGAGCCGTAGTACAAAACAAAACTACTCTCATGACATAGTATTACAAAGTGCTTTAGCACCCATATGGCTCCACACATTCGCCTCTTCCTTAATCTTGGAGATAATCATGTTGGTGGTAGAGTATTGGTTTCTAAAAACACAGCCATTCCGTTCCTTCCAAACCTCCCACGATACCAACATGGCCAGCGACGCCAACACCCTTCTTGCTTCGCCCTTCTTATTGATGGTCAAACCCCACCACTCCTTGTCATTTGTGATGTTATACCACTCACTAGGCTCAAGATCCACCAACTCGAGTGACGTGGGCATACCTTACAGGTACTCGAGTTTGGTATATATTGCTTGATCTGGCAGAATCCCACGGCGTTACCAGGGCCCAATCCAGGATTCGAGTAACCCACAGAGACTCCGACTGCTTGCGGCACAAGGCAAAGCTTAAGATATAAAGTTTGAAGGGGCAAATACTAACTTGTAACCGACTCGACCTGCTACCCGAGACCTAGCCTATATATATAAAGGCTAGGAGGGGGCGGCCAGGAGGACAATCACAACCCTTTTCCACAACCATCACCAGATTGTATCTGCGCACCCCGTGTAACTTTCGACTCCCTCAATAATTCCAAGAGCAGACAAGCAAGAGTAGGGACCTCTACGAGCCCTGAACCTGCGTAAACCTTGCGTCCATGTGTGCTTGTTTGCTAGCAGATTGATGTATCCAGCGCTCCCTCCTTCTCCAAAACCCAAGTCCATAACAATGGGCATTAATGAGTTTAACCCTCGTCAATTGGCGCCGTCCGTGGGAACTGGGAGTGCTGATGTTGCGGCTTCTTTGGCCCTGTCGACTGCGATCTACAACTCTGCAACAGCAGAGATTCGCCTCCTCTTCAGTGCCTTCGACTTCACCGTCCACACGCCGGCTACTCGCTCGGATTTCGAGTCCGTGGGCGATGGGATCGGCCTGACAATCGGGAGCTTACGCTTCCAAGTTGGTCAGCTAGGCACACTTCGCCTCCCTGATCAGCCGACGGTCCCCGCGATTGCTCTAGCATCATGGTTTCTGCCACCCATCGGTGTCCTGAGCAAGCTCGACGCCCTGACAACAGTCGGGGGCACGAACATCGATAGCAGTCGTGAATCCGATCTAGGTGACCTTGCCACAGAAGATGGAGCCTACGGCTCCAGATGTGAAAGTTGTGGGAGCAATAGCCCCCAATCACTACATGTGCACCGTCATCAACGCAGGCGACACCGGTGTCAATTGAGACAACACCGGTACTGGGCCGACTAACGGTGGCATCCTAGTCGGGAACGGTGGTCCCGCCAATAGCGCACCCATCAACAATGGGGTAGATGGCAACCCGAATCTCACGACAAATGAGCACACCGAAGATGCGTGCTGATCAAGCTCAACGACAACAAGTGGGCCCGCTATCGAGAAGCTCTGCGGGGTAATCCCCTCCCCATAAAACTCATCACAACAGATGCTAATGGGTTACCATTGGCTGCTCAAGGAGGAGTACAAGCGCCAACAGTAAGTAATCGCGCAACTCGACGCGCGTAGAAAGGCGACAGATGAGTCGAGCCTCCGGCGGGCTCATCTCTCTTCCATGAGAGGATCCTCCTCCAAGGGAAATGACCAGGTGGCTGCCAAAAGGCGCTCTCGACTGGCCCACCTCACCGACAAGGAACGAGAAGAAGCCACATGAGTCCTCGACTTCGGCTCCATGACGGTGGATACACAAGGCAACATGCTCCCAAGGATGCTGCAAGCATCGGTGACGGTGACCACCATGTACCTCCTCAACAACCAGCCACTGGCTGGGGATCTACGAGCTTCCATGAACCAATCTACGATCGCAGGCTTGGGGCTAGTCGAAGCCGCCCTCGTCAAAGAGCCAACACTAGAGCCGAAGAAAAGTAAAGCTCTGGCCAAGCACTATTCATCACCCTCCTCCAGCAATAACAACCACGACTTGTCTCGGCAGCGCCGCTCACGGAGGCACGACCACGACTACGACACTCGTGATGACATCACGTAGCGCAAGGTAGATAAGATGCGTGCAAGGAGCGCCCGTTCGACTGATTCAGAGGATGACGAAATAGAGCTCTGCGATGCCAGATGCTTCAGCAGAGCCATCAGGCAGAAGCGAATGCCTAAGGGGTTCAAACTCCCATCAGAGAACCCGAAATTTGATGGCCTACAGGACCTAGAAATCTGGCTAGAAGATCACATCTCATCCGTCAGGCTGCATGGCGGAACATCGAGCACAGAAATGCAATGCCTCCAGCTATAGCTACAAGGTGCCGCTCGTGCGTGGCTTAATAACCTCCCGTGCGGATCCATTTGCAGCTGGGAAGAGCTGGTCTATAGCTTCATGCGAAACTTCAAGGGCACTTACAAAAGGCCTGCATCAATCGAGGAATTAAGAGGCTACCACCAAAGGTATGCCGAGTCGCTACGCTCGTACATCCAGAGGTGATCCATCATCAAGAATTCTACAGAGGACATCTCCGAGGATCGTGCAATCGACGCGTTCAATGGCGGCGTGCGCCGCAGAGAGCTCAGGGAGGAGTTGGGCCGCTCAAAGGACAAAACAATCGACCACCTGATGGAGATCGCGAATAGGTGGGCCAATGGAGAAGACTTGGTGAAAAACTATGCCTACTCTAATGATGACGACGACCTCGGGCGTAGACGCGATCGCCGAGAGAAACGTCGAATGCGCGTCTATGAGGACCACGAAGAGGTCGACATGGTCGCGGCTGGCTACACTGACAAACGCGACGACAACCGCAACATCAAATACAACATCGGTGGATACCGTGACAGCAGAAAAACCACGCAAGTCTGGCAGCACCGCACTCGCGATGAGGCACCCGGAACATCCATCCAGGAGAAACTATCCGGACCGTGCAACGTACACTTCTACATCGACAAGCATGATGGAAAGAAAAAGTCCAGCCACCTCCTCAAGGACTACCATGAGTTCCTCAAGCTCCACGAAGGCCTGGCCCAGATGAATCGCGATGCGATCAACCAGGGGCTAGGGAGCTGCCCCAGGCGCTGTAGCTCATGGAGCACCACCACCACCACCCGAGCCACCACCACCTCCGGCTGTGCCAGTCCAGAACCATGGAGGCGAGCCATACCCGCGAGCACTGGGAAACATGGCAATGATCCAAAAGGGGCACCCCTCAAATCGAGTGCAGAAATCGATCACTCGCCAAGTGAATCTGGCGATGAACTCTCCGCCCTCCACCACTAAGTACCTTAGTGGCAGCGAGTCCTGCATCACCTTCGACAAGAGCGACCACCCTCGTTAAGTACCTCGCCCAGGCCACTGTCCCTTGGTGCTCGAGGCGTAGATCGGAGGCTTCGAGATGAGTCGCGTCTTCATGGACGACGGAAGTGGCATCAACCTCATGTTCATGAGCACCTTGCGTGCAATGAGGATCCCTCTAACATGTCTGGAAGTTTCAGACACAATGTTCCATGGCATCGTCCTAGGAAAGGGCTGATCCGTTGTAAACGTATCTATAATCTTTGATGTTCCATGCTTGTTTTATATCTACTTTCTTATGTTTTGTCCACACTTTGGAGTATTTTTACACATTTTCTAGAACTAACCTATTAACAAGATGCCACAGTGCCAGTTGCCTGTTTTCTGCTGTTTTTGGTTTCAGAAAAACTAGTAAGGAAATATACTCGAAATTGGACCGGACAAAAGCCAAAGTCAATATTTTACCCGAAGCAACACGGAGTTCGGAGGGGAGATGAAGTGGCACACCAGGGCGACCACACCTGGTGGCGGCGCGGCCGGGGGGCTCGCCACCAGGGGGTGTGGGACCCCTGGTGCTCCATCGACCTAGCCCCTTCGCCTATAAAAACCTCCCGAGACGAAAACCCTAAGCACCCGATCAAAATTCCACGAAAGAGTTTGTAGCCGCCGTCATCTCCATCCCTAGACCGGGAGGGATCTGAAGCTCTTCCCGGCACCCTGCCAGAGGGGAGAGATCACCCTGGAGGCCTTCTTCATAACCATTCCTGCCTCCGGTGTGATGCGTGAGTAGTTCATCCCTGGACTACGGGTCCATGTAGTAGCTAGATGGTTGGTTCTCCTCCTTTGTGCTACCATGTTTAGATCTTGTGAGCTCCGTTCATGATCAAGATCATCTATTTGTAATCCTACATGTTGTGTTTGCGGGGATCCGATGGATATTGAGATGCTATTTCAGATTGATTATTGATTCTATCATGTCTTTGTTATTTGTGATCTTGCATGCTTTCCGTTGTTAGTAGCTATCTTGGCCAAGTAGATGCTAGCAACTCCAAGAGGGAGTATTTATGCTTGATAGTGGGTTCATGCCTCTAGTAATCTGGGGAAGTGACAGAAATCTCTAAGGTACTAGATGTGTTGTTGCTACTAGGGAGAAAACAACAATCCTTTGTCCATCTGACAATCATATTGTTTACTTTACACACTTTGCTTAATGCAATTATCTATTGCTTACAACTTAATACTAGAGGGGGTTCGGATGATAACCTGAAGGTGGATTATTAGTCATAGATGCAGTTGGATTACGGTCTATGTATAATGTTGTAATGCCCAATCAAATCTCATAGGAGTCAAGATGATTAGTACATGCATGTATGCTTTCTTGGTGTCTGTCAATTGCCCCGCTATAATTTGTTCACCCAAGATGTCATCTATCTTAAGGAGAATCACCACTAGTGAACTATGGACCCCAATCCATTATTTTACCATCAATCTACAATCTACTATTTACTGTTTACTTTCTGCAAAGCAATTACTATCTTCCACACAATACGTTTAATCCTTTGTTTTAGCAAAACCGGTGAGATTGAGAACCTCACTGTAAGTTAGGGCAAAGTTCTGTGGTTGTGTTATGCAGGATTCCAAGTTGGAGACAATACCTTGGGGTTGTTTCCATGCTCCTATTGGTTCGATAACCTTGGTTTCATAACTGAGGGAAAACTTGCTGCTGTGCTCATCATACCTTCCTCTTGGGGTTCCCAACGAGCTCATCGTATTTTGAGCCATCAAGCCTATTTTCTGGCGCCGTTGCCGGGGAGTCAAGGACAGCTTCACAAGGGGAGTCCATAACCAATATCTTTACTTTGTTTTTTGTTTTGATTAGTTTATTTCTGTTTTGTTTGCTTGTTTCTTTTATCAAAAACAAAAAAAAATTAGTTGTACTAGTTTGCTTCCTTTATTAAAAACACAAAAAATGACCACTCTTGAAAACGCTAAGTTGTGTGACTTCACTAGCACCAACAACAATGATTTCATGTGCACACCTATTGCTCCACCTATTCCTGAAGCTACTTTCTTTGAAATAAAACCTACTTTACTCAATCTTGTTATGAAAGAAAAATTGTCTGGTATTGGTATTGAAGATGTTGCTGCTCACCTTAATAACTTTGTTGAACTTTGTGAGATGCGAAAACATAGGGATATAGATGGAGATATTATTAAGCTTAAATTGTTTCCTTTCTGTTTGAGAGGAAAAGCTAAAGAATGGTTGCTATCCCTAACTAGAAATAGTATTGATTCTTGGACTAAATGCAAAGATGCTTTCATTGGAAAATACTATCCTCCTGCTAAGATTATATCTATGAGAAGTGAAATAATGAAATTTAAACAATCTGATAATGAACATGTTGCAAAGCTTGAGAAAGAATGAAATCTTTGGTAAATAATTGTCCCAGCCATGGACTGACTGCTTGGATTATTATCCAAACCTTTTATGCGGGACTGAATTATTCTTCAAGAAATCTGCTGGATTCTGCTGCTGGAGGCACCTTTATGACCATTACTTTGGGTGCTGCAACAAAGCTTATGGATAATATGATGGTAAACTATTCTGAATGGCACACTGAGAGAGCTTCACAAGGTAAGAAGGTAAATTCTGTTGAAGAAACCTCCTCCTTGAGTGATAAAATTGATGTTATTACGTCTATGCTTGTTAATGGGAAAGCTCATATTGATCCAAATCATGTTCCCTTAGCCTCTTTGGTTGCTCAAGAAGAGCAAGTTGATGTGAACTTTATTAGAAATAACAATTTTAGCAACAATGCCAACATGAATAACTTTGGTAATAATAATTATAGGCCATATCCTCCCAATAATGGTAATGCTTATGGAAATTCCTACAATAATAATAGAAGTGCACCCTCTGAACTTGAAGTCATGCTTAAAGATTTCATTAGTAAACAAACTATCTTCAATAAAACTATTGAGGAAAAACTCTCTAATGCTGAAAGAAATATAGCATCATTGTCTGAAGCACAATCTTCTTTGAATAAAATGGCTGCAAAACCTGAAACTATTGAAAATCCCTTTGCTGCTACTAATGCCATACAAGTTAGAATTGATGAAAATGTTAGACTATTAGCTGAATTGCATGAAATTGATAGAAATAGTAGTATTTGTACTATCACTACCACTAATGTTGATTCTAGCAAACCACATGAAGTCCCCATTCCTTTTGCAACAATTCCTAAAACCAATGGAACCTTCTCTAATAAAAATGCTGAAATTCTTCGAAATATGGGAAACAATAGCTCTATTACTTTAGATGGTAATTACGATTTTGATCTTGATGGTTGCAATATCTCTGAAGTAATTATGTTCCTTCAAAAGCTTGCTAAAAGTCCTAATGCTAGTGCTATGAATATGGCCTTTACAAAACACATTATTGATGCTCTCATAAAAATTAAAGAACAAAAGATGAAACATAAAGCTTCTATTCCTATGAAATTAGAAGATGGTTGGGAAACCATAATTAATATGAAAGTGATTGATTTTGATCTCAAAGCTCTATGTGACCTTGATAGTAGTGTTTCTATTATACCTAAAAAGATTTATGAAATGCTTGATTTACCACCATTGGAAGATTGTTATTTAAATGTCCAACTTGACGATAATTCTAAAAAGAAAATTATGGGGAGTGTTAATGATGTTATTATTATGGTTAACAATGCCTATGTCTCCATTGATTTCTATGTTTTGGATGTTGAATGCAATGGTGCTTGTCCTATTATTTTGGGAAGACCTTTTCTTAGAACTGTTGGTGCCATTATTGGTAAAAAGAAGGCACCATCAAATATCAATTCCCACTCAAGAAAGGTATAGAACACTTCCCTAAGAAGAGAGAGAGAAGATTCCTTTTGCCTCTCCTATTAAAACAAAGTTTGCTCTTAATGCTTCTTCATTTGAGAATACTTGATTCTTGCTTCTTATGCCTAGGTCAAAGGCGTTAAAGAAAAACACTTATTGGGAGATAACCCAAATTTCTTTAGGAATCTTTTGTTGAGTCTTGGAAGTTATTGCTTCAGTAATAACCTCTCCTTATCCTTTTTGTGTGGTTTTTGTGCCAAGAGTAACCTCTAATGAGAGAGAAGTAAGACTTGGGAAAGTTGCTGTCCCGAAACAGATTTTTGTGCTTCACTGTAAAAATTCGTGAAACATCTCTGTACGTCGGATTGAGCTGTAATTTTTTGTGCTTCTGCCCCAGGTTGTTATCCAACTTTCATTAGTTCAACACTTTTCTATTTGAGCAACAGAAGGTTTTCGAAAAAATCGGTTTTTATCTGCTGGTCTGTTTTGACAGATTTTTGCCATTATTTGCATTTGCCTCTTAATCTCTTTCTCTTTGAGTTCACTTTGATCACTTGAAATTTTTAAAGGAAGTTCTACAGTAGCTTGTGTTTTAATGGAAGTTTTACTTGTGTTGAAACTGAAACAAAAGACTTATTATCTTGAGTACACTAATGTTGCTAATGATGATTGTGTGAAGTTTTGTATGAAGGAAATGTTTAAGTGTAGTGAAGAGTAATGTGATAATATGAAGTATGGATAAAAGCTCAAGCTTGCGGATGCCACCTGTGTCACCCCAAGGAATATTCAAGAAGTACAAGCGCCAAATCTTGGGGATGCCCAAGTCATCCCCTTCTTCATCAATAAAAATCTCAGGTTTTCTTCCAAACACTTCATTTTTATTGTTTCATGCACAGTTGTATTGTTCTTGGAGCATCTTCGTTTTGTTCTTAGTTTTCGTTTTCTTAGTTTGCTTGAATAAATTGGTTGGACCCCCGTATTCATACATTAGTTTTCAAATAAGTTGGTTTGGATTGGAAAAGAGTAGGAAAGTTCATGCTTATAAGTGGTATAAAAGGAGATTGTTTTTGACTGTGGCCTAGGATTTGTCATGTCATGCTTGATATTGTTTTGGCTTTATGCCTAGTGATTATTGTTGTAGCATGACTTGTTACAAACAATTGAGATTGCTCAATGTGCCTTGAAAGAATCATGCGTTGTTTTAGCATATAAAAGCATAGTATTGTGGTATTCTCCTTTGATGCTTTATTTGGGTTGACTTGGCACATTCTCACACCATGTTAAGACTATACCAAGTCACCATAGCCTCTATGATCATTTAGTTTTCGACTTGTAATATCACTTTATGCTTTAATTAATAATGTTTTGTTGCTTTGCATGATTATGGCCATTATTGCTCTCTTAGTTGGTCGCTCCCAGTCTTTTGCTAGCCTCCATACTAAGTATGAGTTCCACTCATGCATCCAACTACAAATAAAACCAAGTTATTCCAAAGAGTCCACCATACCTACCTATTATCATTTTCTATTCCAAGTATATTCTTGTTTTTATCTACCTTCCGAATTAAACTTGTTATGTGAAAATTAGTGATTAAAGCTCTCACAAACTTGATGGCACATTTTACTTTTCTTGCACTTAATAAACTTGAACCATTCTGCCCATCTATGTTGCGTATATGCTTGCGTTTTGTAAGTTGTGAATTAGCAGAACCATGTTATGATGGGGAACGCTTTCAACATTGCACTTTATTTAGTTGATATCATGTTCTTTTGCTGATGAATCCCGGCGGTGTGAAATGAAAGGGGAGCTTGTAAGGCTTTTAGTTTTCGTATATGTGTTAGAGAAACGCCTGGGCGGCTGGTCTAAGCCATGCCTAATCATGGTGGAAACCTGCAGCGTAACCATAGTGAGCAATCTATGAAGCATCCTCTATAAAAAAATAAGCCTATGCAAATAGGAAAGAAAAAAGAAAAAAAAGAGAGAGAAAAAAGCCTATGCAAATAGGAAATAAAAGGATTGCTGAGATGCTCATTGTCTGCTTGCCTTGTCATTTTGATATGGGGAATCTTCCATATCATCGGGCAAGGGGTACCCTGTTGGCGGTTCTCTATGATACACATGCACTTACAATGACAAGAACTTGCTAAACTTGAGTAGCATGAGGAACGGTACTCGTAAGTAAGGGGCATGAGATTTTCAGCTTATAACTTATCAAGCATATCCTCATATTTGTTCACTTTAACCTAAATCACCTAAAGATGCTTATGATAGGGGCAATGAGACCTGAAAGCTAATAAGTACCATAATTTTTGGAAGATCTTTATGAGACTTGAATCCCTGCTTCCTTCTATGAAGGGCATTTCTTTTACTTTTTATGTTGAGTCTCCATCTTCTATCTTTATGCACCTATTGAGAGAGCATAGTGGTCATTCTTAGTTTAATGTGCATTGTCCCAAAACTTGTTGACTGATTCATAACTTTGATATTGCTTATTCTTAAATTGTTTGTATCTAGTCACCCTTATGAACTTTGAAGGTGTCCTATGCATTTATGTTTTGCTACACTATGAGGGACAAGCTGAATACCATTCTCATTATGTTTTCTATATGTGAAACAAACAAATGTCTTTCAAAGCATTGTAATTCATGAATCTTTTGTTTGTACCTATTCATGTTATAACATAGTTGCTATGTCTTATTGTTAGAACTATATCTTTCATGCTATGTTAAACGTATCTATAATTTTTGATGTCCCATGCTTGTTTTAATCTACTTTATTATGTTTTGTCCACACTTTGGGGTATTTTTACACATTTTCTGGAACTGACCTATTAACAAGATGCCACAGTGCTAGTTGCATGTTTTCTGCTGTTTTTGGTTTCAGAAAAGCTAGTAAGGAAATATTCTCTGAATTGGACCAGACACAAGCCAAAGTCAATATTTTACCCGAAGCAACACGGAGTCCGGAGGGGAGACTAAGTGGCGCACAAGGGCGGCCACACCTTGTGGCGGCGTGGCCTGGGGAGCACCAGGGGGTGTGGCCCCCCTGGTGCTCCACCGACCTAGCCCCTTCGCCTATAAAAACCTCACGAGAAGAAAACCCTAAGGGCCCGATCAAAAATCCACGAAAGAGTCTATAGGCGCTGTCACCTCCATCCCTAGATCAGGAGGGATCTAAAGCTGTTCCCGGCACACTGCCGGAGAGGGGAATTCACCCTGGAGGCATTCTTCATCACCATGCAAGCCTCCGGTGTGATGCGTGAGTAGTTCATCCTTGGACTACGGATCCATGTAGTAGCTAGATGGCTGGTTCTCCTCCTTTGTGCTTTCCTGTCTAGATCTTGTGAGCTCCGTTCATGATCAAGATCATCTATTTGTAATTCTGCATGTTGTGTTTGCGGGGATCCGATGGATATTGAGATGCTATTTCGGATTGATTATTGATTCTATCATGTCCTTGTTATTTGTGATCTTGCATGCTTTCCATTGTTAGTAGCTATCTTGGCCAAGTAGATGTTAGCAACTCCAAGAGTTAGTATTTATGCTCGATAGTGGGTTCATGCCTCTAGTAATCTAGGGAAGTGACAGAAATCTCTAAGGTACTAGATGTGCTGTTGCTACTAATGAGAAAACAACAATCCTTTGTTCATAGAACAATCGTATTGTTTACTTTACACGCAGTTCGTAAAGCAATAATCTGTTGCTTGCAACTTAATACTGGAGGGGGTTCGGATGATAACCTGAAGGTGGATTATTAGTCATAAATGTAGTTGGATCGCGGTCTATGTATAATGTTGTAATTCCCAATCAAGTCTCAAAGGAGTCAAGATGATTAGTATATGCATGTATTGCTTTCTCGATGTTTGTCAATTGCCCCGCTGTAATTTGTTCACCCAGCATGTTACCTATCTAAGGAGAGCCACCTCTAGTGAACTATGGATCTCGGTCCTTTTCTTTTACATACAATCTATAAACTGTTTACCGTTTTGTGTTTACTTTCTGCAAACTATTACTTCTTTCCATTCGATACGTTTAATCCTTTGTTTTCCGCAAAACACGGTGAGATTGACAACCTCATCGCAAGTTGGGGACAAAGTTCTGTGGTTGTGTTGTGCAGGTCTCCACGTTGCTACTAGCACCGGTAGTGCGCCCTGCCAAGGCTTAGCTAGCAACACCTTTGGGGTGTTTCCTTGCTCCTACTGGTTCGATTAAACCTTGGTTTCATAACTGAGGGAAACTTGCTGTTGTGCTCATCATACCTTCCTCTTGGGGTTCCCAACGAGCTCTACATCAACACCGCCATCAAGCATTTTTCTGGGCGCCGTGCATTGAGCCATCAAGCATTTTTCTGGCGCCGTTGCCGGGGAGTCAAGGGCATCTTCACAAGGGGAGTCCCTCATAACCAATCTCTTTACTTTGTTGTTTTTGTTTTGCTTAGTTTCTTTTTGCTTTGTTTGCTTGTTTCTTTATCAAAAACACAAAAAAATAGTTTTACTAGTTTGCTTTCTTATTTGAAAACCCAAAAAATGACTACTCTTGAAAACACTAAGTTGTGTGACTTCACTAGCACCAAAAACAATGATTTTATGAGCACACCTATTGCTCCACTTGTGGCTGAAAATACTTTATTTGAGATAAAACCTGCTTTACTCAATCTTGTTATGAGAGAACAATTTTCTGGTATTGGTAATGAAGATGCTACTTCCCATCTAAATAACTTTGTTGAACTTTGTGAGAGGCAAAAGCATAGATATATAGATGGTGATATTATTAAGCTGAAATTGTTTCCTTTCTCCTTGAGAGGAAAAGCTAAAGAATGGTTGAATTCCTTAACTAGGAATAGTATTGATTCTTGGACTAAGTGCAAAAATGCTTTCATTGGAAAATACTATCCTCCTGCTAAGATTATATCCATGAGAAGTGAAATAATGAAGTTTAAACAACTTGATAATGAGCATGTTGCTCAAGCTTGGGAAAGAATGAAATCTTTGGTAAAGAATTGTCCCACTCATGGACTGACTGCTTGGATGATCATCCAAACTTTTTATGCAGGATTGAACTATTCTTCAAGGAAGCTATTGGATTCTGCTGCTGGAGGTACCTTTATGACCATCACTTTGGGTGCTGCAACAAAACTTCTGGACAATATGATGGTTAATTATTCTGAATGGCATACTGAGAGAGCTCCACAAGGTAGGAAGGTAAATTCTGTTGAGGAAACCTCCTCCTTGAGTGATAAAATTGATATTATTATGTCTATGCTTGTGAATGGGAAAGCCCATATTGATCCAAATAATGTTCCTTTAGCCTCTTTGGTTGCTCAAGAAGAGCAAGTTGATGTGAACTTCATAAGAAATAACAATTTTGGCAACAATGCTTATGGTAATAATGCTTATAGAAACAGTTTTGGTAACAACAATAATAAGCCATATCCTCCCAAAAATGGTAATGCTTATGGAAATTCTTACAACAATAATAGGAGTGCACCCTCTGAACTTGAAGTTATGCTTAAAGACTTTATTAGTAAGCAAACTGCTTTCAATAAAACTATTGAGGAAAAACTCTCTAATGCTGAAAGAAATATAGCATCTTTGGCTAAAGCTCAATATTTTTGAATAAAATGGCTGCTAAACCACTAATGACAATCCCTTTGTAGATACCAATGCTATACAAGTAAGAATTGATGAAATGTTAGACTATTAGCTAAATTACATGCTAAGTGGGAAAGAGAAGATGAAATTGCTAGAAACATTAGTGTTTCTACTATTACCACCACTAGTGTTGAGGCTAGTAATAGTTCTACTACTTTAGATGATAAATTTGATTTTGATCTTGATGGTTGCAACATCTCTGAAGTTATTAGGTTCCTACAAAAGCTTGCTAAAATTCCTAATGCTAGTGCTATGAACATGGCCTTTACAAAACACATTACTGATGCTCTCATAAAGATTAAAGAAGAAAAATGACACATAAAGCTTCTATTCCTATAAAACAAGAAGATGGTTAGGAACCCATCATTAATATGAAAGTGAATGACTTTGATTTTAAAGCTTTATGTGATCTTGATAGTAGTGTTTCTATTATGCCTAGAAGGATTTATGACATGCTTGATTTGCCTCCACTGAAGATTGTTATTTGAATGTCCCACTTGATGATAATGCTAAAAAGAAACTCATGGGAAGCCTTAATGATGTCCTTATTATGGTTAACAATTCCTATGTCCCCGTTGATTTCTATGTTTTGGATGTTGAATACAATGCTTCTTGTCTTATTACTTTGGGAAGACTTTTTCTTAGAACTGTTGGTGCCATCATTGATATGAAAGAAGGCACCATTAAATACCAGATCCCATTCAAGAACGGTATAGAACACTTCCTGACATGGGTATACCCTATAGGTACTTGAGCTTGGTATATACGGTCCAAATACGTACAGGCCCACGATGTCGCCAAGGCCCAGATGAAAGGACTCGAGTAACCTGTGGACTCTCGATTGCTTGAAGGACAAGAAGAAGCTAAAGATAGAAAGTTTGAAGGGGAAAACCCTAACTTGTAACCGACTCGACCTGCTACCCGAGACCTAGCCTATCTATATAAAGGCTAGGAGGGGGCGGCGAGGAGGACACACACAACCCTAGTTTCCACAACCCTCGCCAGATTACATCTGCGCACCATTGTAACCTTCGACTCCTTCGATAATTCCACGAGCAAACAAGTAGGAGTAGGGACCTCTACGAGGCCTGAACCTGGGTAAATCCTTTGTCCCTTGTGTGCTTGTTTGCTAGCCGATAGATGTCTCCAGCGCTCCCTCCTTCTCCAAAACCCAAGTCCATAACAATGGGAATTGATGAGTTAAACCCTCGTCAATTGGCGCCGTCTGTGGGAACTGGGAGTGCTGATGTTGCGGCTTCTTCGGCCCCATCAACTGCGATCTACAACTCCACAACAGCAGAGATTCGCCAGCTCTTCGGCGCCTTCGACTTCACCATCCACACGCCGACCACTCGCCCGACCTTCGATTCCGTGGGTGACGGAATCAGCCTGGCGATTGGGAGCTTCCACTTCCAAGTTGGTCAGATGGGCACGTTTCGCATGCCTGATCAGCCGACAACACCGACGATTGCCCCGGAATCATGGTTCCCACCATCGATCGGCACCCTCAGCGACCTCAACGCCCTGGTGGCAGTCGAGAACACGGTCAGTGACAGCAGTCGCGACTCTGATCTAAGCGATCTGGCCACTGAAGATGGAACCTATGGTTCTGGATCTGAAAGTTGTGGAAGCAACAACTTCCCCAATCACTTCATGTGCGCCGTCATCAACGCAGGCGACACCTCCGCCAATCGCGGCAATGGTGGCAACACCGGCAACGACACCGATCCACCCAATTGCGGCAATGGTGGTAACACCGGCAACGGCACCGATCCACCCAACGCCGGCAACGGTGGCAACAGTGGCAACGGCAGTAACGGTGGCAACGGAGGAGCAGTCGAACCTCCTAGCATGATAAACGAGCAAACCGGCGAACGCGTCGTGATCAGGCTCAACGAGCAAGAGTGGGATCGCTGCCGTGAAGCCCTACGAGGTGCACCTCTACCCTTCAGGTCCCCGCAGGAACTGCTGATGGGCTACCACTGGCTCCTAAAAGAGGAGTTCAAGCGCCAAAAACAAGCAATCGCGCAACTTGAGGCGCGTAAAAAAGCAGCGGACGAATCAAGCCTTCGTCGTGCTGGGCTCTCCTCCTACGGAGGATCCTCCTCAAGAGGCAATGAGTACCTTGCCAAGAAGAGGCAGTCGCAGATGGCTCACCTCACCGAACAAGAGCGCATAGATGCCGCGAAAGTCCTCGACTTCGGCTCTATGACAGTCGACATGAGAGGCAACGTGGTTCCCAGGACACCGCAAGCCGCGGTGACAGCAGCCACCATGTACCTCCTCAATAACCAGCCGCCAGCCGGGGATCCCCAAACGGCCATGAACCGATCTACGATCTCGGGCCTAGGGTTAATCGAGGCCGCCCTCGACAAGGAGCCGGTACCAGACCCAAAAAAGGGCAAAGCGCTAGCAAAGCGCTACTCCTCGCCCTCGTCCAGCGATGATAGTCACGACCTGTGTAACTACCTCGGTGAATTACGCTCTTAGTTACATGCCTGGATGAGCGAAAGTGGTTAAAATAGTATGGTGGGGCCCAGGGGCCACTCACAGGTAGAACTTTTGGCCGTCCTAACCACTTTCAGAACATCGGGACAAGAATGAGCGGCGTAATCGGCAGGCGAAGGGATCAACTACATACACAAGTGAGTATGTATGCAAGCCACATACAACAGTCCTCAGAGCCATTCCATCTAAAAGAAATAGAAATATTGCAATGCCATACGGCAAATCCAAATATCCTAGATAGAGATAATAGTTTAGGATATTTCCTTATACATCAAACATCAGAGTATCAGGCGGAAGCGGAAAAACAAGATCCGAGTACGGATAAGAAGCAAATCGGCATAAGATGCCACATAAATAAACACATCCCGCCCACATATCTCACGGATCCCCGTTCCCGGAATCTCTACACCGAGTGATCGTTGCCAACATCATCCGTCTCCTCCACCCAGTATCCATCTTGCGAGTACACCTATTCATCTGAATCAAACAATTTATCGTGTGAGACCCTAGGGGTACTCAGCAAGTCTTTATGCCTCTAAAGGGGACATAACCTGGGGTGACGCAATTGCAGCAAAAGATAATAACTAACAATTCTATAGATACTCGCTAACCATCTGCCTAACCAATAATAGACGGATGTCCGTTAATTAAGAACAACAGTTATAACAGTATAATTAACAGATCCATCCTCCTTCTCACTTACCAATGAGAAAGCGGACGAACAACCCATTCATTGGCAGTTTTATTAACCATTCCATGAGTATTGCACTATTTACTAGTCAAGTACTTAGTCAAATAAAAAGCGGTACTTTAGTTATACTTGTCTATGATCGAGAAACTGTGCTCCAAGTCATCCATAACCGTGGACATGGCTTTCAGAAAGATTTACCCTGCAGGGGTGCACAAATAGCAACACACACTCGATCAACCTCGGAAAAACCAACTCAAAACCCAACGAGGCATTCACGGCAAAGCGATCACAGGATTCAGAAATGTTTTAGGGGCCACCCCATTAAGCTACCCACAACGAAGTTGGCCGGCTCCGAGACGGACCCAAGGTTTGCGCCAATGGCTGTAAACGATTGGGAACCCGAAAGTGTGACTGGGCTTGTCGATACCATGAAAACACTCTGCAATCCTGAACAGTACAGGTGCTCCTCGCATAATCTTAAATAAAGCAGTAAAGCATGGCATAAGTACTGGATAGTAATAAAGCCCCAAACTACTTTGTGGCCCCAAGAAATAAGAATGAATCAAGCTCAGACTCAGGGGAGTCGATAAGGCCTCCCGGATGTGGATAGTGCGAATAGTCAAGGAACAGGAATCAAGTACTCGGGGTCCTACGGGACACAAGTGAGCATGAAGAACCAAATAACAGATATTGCTCACCGGTGCTACTTTCATTAGTTATCCCATTACTACTCCGGTTAAGTTGTTTAGGTACCTCGTTATCCATCAGACACTCACATACCCTACACATGCTGTTCTACGACCCGCATGGCTCAAAAAACTCCTGTAGTAATGGCTCATGGGATGGAGGAACAAGCTTCGGTGGGGTTTAAAAGTAAAGGCTATGTAGTACTTAGGATTCAATTTAATGCAACCGCGACTCAATGATGCAAGAATAAGATAGAGGCAATAGGTACTATATGTATGAAAGCATGTGGTAGTGCTTGCCTGGCTGCTCAGTTGAAGCGAGAGTCGGATATGGGTAGTCCTCCTGGGATTCCTGATATATCCCCTGCTCGGCGTCTATTCGAAGAAGAACCAAACAAACAAGGGCCAACATAAATAAAGTGCACACGCATAAGAATTAAAATGCGACAAGCGAACAAACATGCCATGATGAATGATGCACAATTTTCATGGCAATAAAGTAGCATGGCATGGGTGAGGTGTGGGGTACAAGAATAAAGCACTTTATTAAGTTTTAGTCATGTTTTGCTCTCATAACACTTGCTGTACACTTAATATTTATATGATGCATGCTGCAATTCAGAACATGGAATGCATAGTTAGAACGGGCTCGTCGTGCTGATCGATTTAGACATATTATTTGCCAAAATTGGAGTTATAGATTTAAAGTTATTAATTATTTAAGAAAAGGGCATTTTATTGTAATTTTAGTCATCTCGAAAATTTAAAGTGTCCAATTAATGTTTTGAATAGCATTTTTGAATTCCTCACATGTTTCTGATCCCAAAACATATATCATTTGTATTATTTGGATTTATAATTTTAAAGTTATTTGAATTCATATTTAACATTTTTCTGAAAACATTTTATTTAACCGATAAACGTTAGGACTTTTTACACCCAGACAGAACTAGCCTAAGGCACTGGCGGGTGGGGCCGCTGCTGACTGGGCGGAGACAACGCGCAGAAGCTTTTCTCACCGCGAACACAACTAGCCTCAGAAACCGACCGGTGGGTCCGACACAGAAAGCGGCCCACGCGACAGCGGGTGAACAGGAGGGTGACACGCGGCACAGCAGGGACTATGGGTTAGGGTTTACGAACACGCGAGGGATTTTCTGCAAAAAGGTTGAAGGGGCTGACCGGTGGCCCTGGCGTACCGCGGGTTGAACAACAAAAAGCGCAGGGGGGTAGGTGCAAAAGGCGTGGCGGCTACTGTTGTTCTTCTCTGCGGCTCTGACGGAACGCCAGCGCATGGCACGACGAGGCGGGGATTCGAACCCGCGACGCGGGGCACGCGCACAGAGGGGCGGTACCAGTGCGGTAGGACAGAGGTCGTTGCAGGGTTCAGCTACGCGGCGAGTTGAAAGTCCCGCGACGCGCGGCGAGAAGGCGACGACGAATCCGCCGTGCACAGAGGACGTTCGTCGCCGTGATCTGCTCGTATAGGAAGAGAAAAATGACGGGAGGTTGCCAGAGAGGTGCAACAGCTCACCGGGAGTGCGAAGGTGGCGATGGAACGGACCGAGGTGCAGGGGATCGGCGACGGTGCTGGCGGACCGGAGTTAGGGTTTCCTCGTCAGCTTCATCGGCGTACAGCGGTCCTAGGCCTTCTCCTCCTCGCTGTAGTGCACCGGGGCGGTCCAGGGGCTCGCCTCGGTCCTCTCCAATGCCTCACGCCTCTCCCACCTCCGGTGTGGTGGTGGAAGAAGAGATGCCGACGGTGGACGGCGACAGGAGGGAGAGAGGGGATAGCGGCAGATGGGAAAGTGAGGGGTGGCTGGGCAGGGCCTGGGGTGGATCTGGGTGCCAGGCAGAGAGGGAGAGGGGTAGATAAGGACGGCGAGAGAGAGGGGTGCCGTGCAGAGATCGGGTGGAGAAAAGGTGGCTTTGGCCACCTTTTTCTTCTCCTCTCTCACGTGCTCGACGTGGGGAGGCCAGGCGGGGTGGCTGCGGCTGGGACCAGCAGAGGGAAAGGCGGGACGGCTCAGTGGGGCTGGCCTGCAGCGAGAGAGAGAGAGAGAGCCAAGAGGGAAAGGCTCGGTTAGCTAGGGTAGATTAGAGAGGGGTGGCTCGGTTTAGGGTTTTGGTTAGGGGTGGAGAGGTAGCTAGGGTGGGTCCCTTTGCGACAGAGGGAGAGAGGGAGAAGGAGAGGGGGGAGGCTCGGGTTAGCCTCGACTAGGTTAGGTTAGAGGGGTGGGGTAGCTCGCATGGGTAAGGAGGGACTAGGTGGGGTAGCTTGGCAGGGAGGGAGAGATGTACCACGGCATGGTGAGAGGAGGGAGGTGAGGTGAGGGTTAGAGTTGGATATGACCCCATAAGAGCATGCAAGTACGGGGAAAAGGTAAAGAGAGGTTAGGGTTTGGCATGATCAAAACAAGATCAACTAAGAGGGAGGGGTGAGGTTTGAGAGAAGGAGAAAGGAAAAACACAAAAGAAAAGGATCCACTCAAAAACCATAGAAAACCCAAAGGAGAAAAAAGGTGGTGGTGATTTGCATGGCCCATGCATAGACATTAAATGCCATGTTTTATTCTTGTCAAAACAAAATAAATACACATGGCATTTATACATATGCATTCCAAAATATGGAGTAAGGCCAAGCTAAAGGAAAAAAAATATAATTGGATCCATCCCAACCCACATGAGCTAGATTAAAAGCCAAAAGAAAATAAAAGCTCCTGGGTAACTAGGATGGTGGAATTATAAGGTGGTGACAAAGAAAGGTGATGGAATTGAATAAAAGATATGCCCCCAACTCAACTTGGGCATCAAGCATTTATCAAGACCCAAATGCAATATATCAATAGCCAAATATAATTACCAATGCATATGAGAGAAGAACCAAATTAAAAAGGGTTTTATATGATGCTCAAATGCAAGGTGGCATGATGACATGAGCATGATATAATTATGATGCACCAATTATATGTAGGAAGTAGCCATTATATTACTAAACCATGTAGCATTACATATGTTAGACAGATGGGATGCTACAACCTGTCTCGATGCCGCCGCTCACGGCAACACGATCGCGACTACGATGCACGTGACAACCTCACACAACGCAAGATCTACAAGTCAAGGGCGCGACATGCTCGGTGAACTGACTCGGAAGAGGAAGATGGAGAGCTCTGCGGCGCTAGATGCTTCAGCAGAGCCATTAGGCAAAAGCGAATGCCTAAAGGGTTTAAACTGCCATCAGAGAACCCGAAATTCGACGGTCTACAGGACCCTAAGATCTGGCTGGAGGACCACATCTCCTCCGTCAGGCTACACGGAGGCAGTCGAAGTACTGCCATGCAATGCTTGCAGCTACAGCTGCAGGGCGCCGCCCGGGCATGGCTCAACAACCTCCCACACGGATCCATTTGCAGTTGGGATGAGCTGGTCTACAACTTCGTGCGCAACTTTAAAGGCACGTACAAACGGCCCGCCTCAATTGAAGAACTGACGTACAAGCGTCGCATGCGCATCTACGATGATCACGATGACGTCAACATGGTCGCAGACGGCTACGCCGATAGACGCGATGATAACCGCAACAGCGGATACCGCAGTGGCGGATACCGCGACTCCGGGAAAACCACGCAAGTGTGGCAACGCCGCACTCGCGATGAGGCACCCGCAACCTCCATAGAGGACAAACTGTCCGGCCCATGCACGGTACACTTCTACATCGACAAGCATGACGACAAGAGAAAGTCCAGCCACCTCCTCCAGGACTGCCGCGAGTTCCTCAAGCTACACGAGGGATTGGTTCGGATGAACCGCAACGCAGTCGAAAGAGGCTACAGAGCCGCTCCAGGTGCAGTGGCACATGGCGCACCACCACCACCACCTGGGCCACCCCCGAACGGAGCTGCACCGGACCAGCACCACGGAGGCGAACCATACCCATGGGCCATGGGTACCATGATGATCCAAAAGGGGCGCCCCTCCAATAGGGTGCAAAAGGCCATCACTCACCAAGTCAACTTGGCCACGCACTCGCCACCATCCACCACTGAGTACCTCAGTGGCAGCGAGTCGTGCATTACTTTGGACAAACACGACCACCCGCCTCAAGTACCTCGCCCAGGTCATTGCCCCCTCGTACTCGAGGCACAAATTGGAGGCTTCGACATGAGTCGCGTCTTCATGGATGGCGGAAGCGGCATCAACCTCATATTCGCGAGTACCTTGCGAGCAATGAGGATCCCTCTAACCTGCTTGGAGGCATCGGACACAACGTTCCACGACATCGTCCCAGGGAAAGGCGTATACCCCCTGGGCAAAATTAACCTCGACGTCATCTTTGGCACACCGAAGAACTTCTGGGGTGAGCCCATCGACTTTGAGGTCGTCAACTGGCCCTCACAATACCATTGCATCCTTGGGCGCGTCGCATTCGCCAGGTTCATGGTAGTACCCCACTACGCCTACCTGCAGATGAAAATGTTAGGTCCTAACGGCATCATAACAACCAACGGGAACTTTGAGCGATCTGACGCTTGCGACAGGGAATTCAATAGAATCTCCTAGTCCTTCGGTATGCAGGAGGAACTCGCAAGACTGAAGGAGATGACAGACAACAGTCTGCCTCCCCTAAGCAGGCCAAGCTCACCTGATCTCTCCTTCGACTCATCCATGCACACAAAGAAGGTGCAGGTCCACCCATCGGATCTCGCCAAGACGACCCTCATCGCCAACAACTTGAGTCCCGCATAGGAACTCGCGCTCGTCGAATTCCTCCGTGAGCACTGGGAAATTTTTGCCTGGTGTCCTGCGGACATGCCAGGAGTTCCCAGGGAATTCGCCAAGCACGCACTCAACGTCAACCCCGACACAAGGCCAGTCAAGCAAACAATCAGGCGACTGTCTGAACCACGAGCACAGGTAGTCGGAATGGAGATCAACAGACTCCTTGAGGCCAAATTCATACGCGAGATCAAAGAAAGCACTTGGCTCGCCAATACGGTGTTGGTACCAAAAAAGGACACGGATATCCTATGGATGTGCGTGGACTTCACTTTTTTAAACAAGCACTGCACAAAAGATCACTTCCCGCTACCATGGATCGATCAGATCATCGACTCCACCGCTGGATGTGAGCGCCTCTGCTTCCTCCACGCCTACTCAGGCTATAACCAAATTCGAATGAAGGAGGAAGACCAGGAGAAGACAGCGTTTACAACGCCTTTTGGTGTGTTCTGCTACAACACGATGCCCTTAAGGCTAAAAAACGCGGGAGCCACCTACCAACGGTGCATGCAGGCTTGCCCCAAGGAGCAAATAGATGTTCTTCAAACACGACTGCGACTTCTTAAGGAAGAGCAGCACTCGCGAGGCGCGATCCTGCAGGGTCGCCAACGCAGTCGCACGATCATGATCTACCCAGAAGTATCCACTCTCCTGAAGTTGCTCCTGGGTGAGATCATGAAGACGGATGGCAATCCTATCCCTCTCCTCCTGCAGATGGCGTGCGCTAACAACTGCACGAAGCAACATCAACAGCATGAGTACAACGTACCATTGCGACTAACTACAAAGGAAAAGATGAGGATGAGCAAACTAACACTTAAACTGGTCGCCCAGCTGCATCACCTCGCCAAGCAGATATTGCTCGCGGGCGGCGACTCTTTTAGCCTTCGACTTCCACACGTACGCGCTACCGCGGATCACGGGCAACTCACGCTCCAGTTGCTTAACACGATCACGAAGTCGCGAAAGCAAGGACAGCTCCTCTACCCTAGAGCGCGGTGGTGCCACTGTATCCTCAAGAGATGGTGAGTCCTGGGTTCCCCCCATAAGACCACTTGATGTACCCTACCAAAAAGTCAACCCAGAGGCAAATAAGGCGACCAACTTAACACAAAGTCAAAAGTAACAGATGGATCCAAGATCAGCATAAAGTATCCACAAACACACTCGCCAGCAGGCATGTTCTCCAATCAAAAGGACAATTCATCAACTATTACAAAAACTAACTACGGAGCAGCTGGCTTCTTCGACTTCGACGCCTTCGGGGGCTTCATCAAGTCCGTGGCAGTATCAGACGCCACAGACATTCTGCCAGCTCCTGAGGCCGAAGCCTTCGTGACCTTCTTAGCACGCTGGAGCTCCTCCGAATACTTGGCAATAGTATTTATCAAAGAATGGCCATATTTGGCATAGGCAGTCGCAAAGGGAGCGAATACTACCTGCTGACCATCCGCGCCAACAGGCATCGTCTTCGACACCGCAGAGGGATCTATCTCGACTCCGTGGGCTTGCACCATGGCAAGTGACATGGTGGCGCCAGCCGCGCGGAGGGAGTTCTTGTATGTGGCAGGCACACCCCCGCCGAGTGACTCCACCAGCTCGTCCACATTGTCGACCAGCTCCGCCTTTGGCATCAGCTCCTCCCGGAGGCGACTAAGAGTGACCTTGGCCTTGGACAACGTATTTTGGACAGCGGCGCTACGGTCCTTGACTGCAGACACCGCGCCCGCTAGAGCGTCATCGCGGCAAAGGGCATGCGGGTCAAAGCTCAAATCGCCAACATCTGCACAAAAGACCCACACATGGATGAAATCTCTAGCGCCACCGGAAAAACTATAGATGCAGACAAGGTACCTGAGAGGGCCTTGGCGACTGAGAACAGTTGCTCTTCGAACAACTTTTCCCTAGCCGCAAAGGAGGCACGTAGATCCTCTTCGCGCTTCTGTGCATCATTACGAGCCGCGATTGCCTCGTCGTGCCCCTTCACAGCTGCGGCTAACGTCTTTTCCAAGGTGGTGACGTTGCGGAGTAAAGCATTATGCTCAGCTACATGGCAACCAAAAGTTGACTATCAGTCGACTATACCAAAGAGAGGAGATGAAAAAGAATAAGTGTCGAACGCTCACTTTCGATGACGCGGTGACGCGACTCCAGCATTGCATGCTGGCGACCCATTGCCATCACTTGCTCCGCCACTTGCGCGGCTTCCTTTACAAGGGGTATCGCACAAAATAAGGGATCAGAAAAGGCAACAGAAAACATCGACTGCCACACTAAAAAGAAAGGAAGATATACTTACATGGTCCTCTAGTGACTCCGAAGAGGTTTCCTGGACCGTCATCCGAGCAACCATTCGATGCTCCCCTACGTGAGGAGAGCTCGAAGAATTGTGCCCGGAGTGGGCCGCCGCCGGAGGAGAAGGAGCGCGCTCGACCTCTACCTTGGCCCTTGAAGCTGCGACTCCCGATTCTTTCAAAAACTCGACGTCGCCCGAAGATGACGACGCCTCTTGACTACAAGACCAAATCCATATTGAGAAAAGGGCAAACTCCAGGGTAAAACCAACAAGAAGAAAAACAGAAAAGAATGGATGACCTAGCAAACTTACTAGTTAAAGTTGTCAAGATCAAACGTGGCCGCCGCCGATTCCGACGAAGACTCCTTGGGAAATCACATCTTCTTGCGAGAAGACGGTGCCACAGCCCTCACAGGAACGGCTGGAATTGGTGACTCCGCACCAACAGCCGCACCTCCTGGAGTCGAAGGAGTCGATGCGTCGGAGTCCTTGCTACGCGAACGCTTGCGAGTATCCGGGCTCTCGGACTCGGGGGCTTCCTCTTCCACATCAGAAGGGACAATCGACTCAGACTTGTCCTCTTCCAAAGCTTCACGAGGAATAATCCCCTCAAGGAGAGGGGGCATACAAGGCAACACCGCCCAATCCTGCATACAAACAGAACAAGTCAAGCAAACAGAAAAGCAATCGTAAAAATAAGCTACTGCGTAGCACAACTATACCTCGGGAGGAGGATTCGAAGCATCAAAAGGAGGAACAACTGGTTCGCTTGGAAGCACATCCTTGACAGTGCACTTCGTAATCAGTCGAATCCTCTTATCCACCTCACTCACGGACATGCCATCGGCAGACACGCGAGTGGCATCATCAGCGCCACTCCATTGAAACATGGGATGGACTCTAGCTTGGAGAGGCTGGACGCGACGGTGCAGCCAAGTCCTGATAAGAGCGCATCCTCCCTCTTCTACGCCTATGCGACTTTTGAGGTCGCAGACGCGCTGATACAGCACGTCCGTCTCCGCGAGTTCGCCAGGCATAACTACGTTCTTCCAAGAACGCATCTTCTTGCAGGGAGTCACCGGATCGAAGGGCGCGAGTCCAAAGTGCTCATCTTTGGCCTTCTGATCGCGAACATAGAACCATTTGTCCCTCCATCCCTGAACGGACTTGGTAAGCTTGATGTCGAAGTAGGTGGCAGTTGGGTCGACATGGATGCCGCAACCACCTACGTCATAAACTAAAGAGCCAGATGCGGACTGACGCTTCAATTTAAACAAGCGCTTGAAAAGACCAAAGTGTGGCTCGATTCTGAGCCAGCACTCGCAAAGGGTAATGAAGCAGGTGATGTGGAGAATCGAATTTGGGGACAACTGATGGAGCTGGAGGCCGTAGAAGCAAAGAAGACCCCTAAGAAAGGGGTGGAGAGGCAAGGAGAGACCTCGAATGACGAATGCGAGAAACATCACTCGAAAACCAGCAGGAGGAGTAGGAATGGTCTCATCGTTGGGGACGCGTGCATCGGCGACTGCCGCAGAAATAACTCCATCCTGGCGGAGAAGACGGAGATCCGATGCCTTGATAATGGAAGGGCGCCATGCACCATTTGTCACGCGGGTGCCCGCGACCTTCTTCTTCCCACCGGCGGCGGCGCTGGTGCCTGCAGCAGCGAAGCCACCCTTCTTCTTCGTTGCAACGACGGTGGCCGTGGAATCAGCGGCAGCACCTCCTTTCTTTTTCCCCATTGCGCGGCGGCAATGAGAGCGCAGAAAGTAGCTTGGAAACGAGCGAAGGTGGTCCAGCACCGTGGAGGAGATGAGCACAGGGAAATGCAGAAGAACATCAGCAATGGCGATGGTAGTAAGGAAGAAAGAGCGCAGATGGAAAATTACCGCCGCGACACTGCTACTTAACCCCTGGGAGATGCAATCTAACGGCTGACAAAAACCCTACTGGACGCATGGCACGCATCGCGTTGGACACGTGGAGAAGAGGAAGCGCAAACCGTCCCCCCCACTTCTACCATTACGCGCGGAAATCGAGGAGGCGCAGTTAAAAATAAGATTATGCACGCCTAGTCAAATCAAAGTCAGAAAGTAGGACCCACCGCTCGTCACGTCCCATCAAACTCGCTCACACGAGCAACTGAGGTCATACAAGCGTCAGCACTGACGTCACCAAGGCTACGCAGTGGAAAACTTCAACTATTTTTAGTCCTTGCTGGAGTCTTCGACTCCACCAAGCACTCGGGGGCTACTCCCATAGGGAGCGCTGGCCGTGCACCCTACGACTTTTTGTTTTCTTTTTGCAGGAACATGGACAATCACAAAAGCAAACCCAACCACTCGAAACACAGTTCGATTATGGACATGGGTTACTCCCATAGGGAGCGCCGGAAACAAATTCGACTGAAACAAGCAGGCAAAAGACGACAGCAGTCGCAAAAGTATTTAGTCCCTGCCTGAGTCATCGACTGAAACAAGTAAGCAAAAAGATGACAGTAGTCGCAAAAGTCCTTTAGTCCCTGCCTGAGTCTTCGACTCAACCAGGCACTCGGGGGCTACTCCCATAGGGAGCGCTGGTCGCGCACCCTATGATTATTTGCACAAAAACTATGTGTTGATAACATTCGCACTCGCAACCTTTGGCGACACCACATCACAAATTTTCCCTACAAAGAGACTACATCTCCTAGGACGCCCGAATCGTCTCCGCGATGATAAAATTCGGATGCCACGCTTACGGCGTGAAGTTAAGACCTGAATAAGGCCTGGCAACGCATTTAGCTGCACACTACCAGAAATGTATCCGTGCCTACAGACACGATGAACATGCCTTGACGGACGCGTCGAGTGCTCACACCCATATAACTGGAATTCGACTCCTGTAAGACCTCCGCGGCCTGAGTCGAATTACGCCAGCACTTTTCCAGATTCGAGTCCCGGGACTCGAATTTGAGTAGATTGCGTTGTTTCACTCTAAGGTGGTTAACTGATACCGATACTTCGGTTATATCAGGCACGTATATCAACAATCCCTATGACACAAATAAAAGCAATCGAAATGTACTCATTTAGGCACTCGAAGGCTTCAAAAGTCCCTAGTCGAATCTGCGATTCTACTGGACACTCGGGGGCTACTGACATGGGTATACCCTATAGGTACTCGAGCTTGGTATATACGGTCCAAATACGTACAGGCCCACGGTGTCGCCAAGGCCCAGATGAAAGGACTCGAGTAACATGGGAACTCTCGATTGCTTGAAGGACAAGAAGAAGCTAAAGATAGAAAGTTTGAAGGGGAAAACCCTAATTTGTAACCGACTCGACCTGCTACCCGAGACCTAGCCTATCTATATAAAGGCTAGGAGGGGGTGGCGAGGAGGACACACACAACCCTAGTTTCCACAACCCTCGCCAGATTACATCTGTGCACCATTGTAACCTTCGACTCCTTCAATAATTCCACGAGCAGACAAGCAGGAGTAGGGACCTCTACGAGGCCTGAACCTGGGTAAATCCTTTGTCCCCTGTGTGCTTGTTTGCTAGCCGATAGATGTCTCTAGCGCTCCCTCCTTCTCCAAAACCCAAGTCCATAACAATGGGCATTGATGAGTTAAACCTCGTCACTTCCCTAAAAAGAGAGAAAATATTTCTTTTGCTTCTCCTATGAAAACAAAATTTGGTCTTAATGCTTCTTCATTTGAGAACACTTGATTCTTTCTTTGCTTCTTATGCCTAACTTAAAGGCGTTAAAGAAAAGTACTTATTGGAAGATAACCCAAAAGTTTTAGATGAGTCTTGGAAGTTATTACTTCAGTAATAACCTCTCCTTATCCTTTTATTTGCTTTTTGTGCCAAGAGTAACCTCTAATGAGAGAGAAGTAATGATTGGGAAAGTTGCTGTCCCGAAACAGATTTCGGTGCTTCACCGTACAAATTCGTGTAAAATCTCTGAACGTCTTTTTGAGGCGTGAATTTTTGTGCTTCTGGCCTAGGTTGTTATCTAACTTTCGTTAGTTCAACACTTTTTGATTTGAGCAACAGAATGTCTTTGAAAATTTTTGTATTTACCTGCTGGTCTGTTTTGACAGATTTCTGCCATTTTCTGCATTTGCTTCTTGTTGGTTCCTTTTTGAGTTCTTTTGGGGAATTGAGTTTTTTGAGGGAAGTGATATAGTATATAGTGTTCTAATGTAAGTTTATTTGGTGTTAGAACTGAACCTTAAGACTTATTTATCTTGAGTGCACTAATGTTGCTAATAAAGATTGTGTGAAGTTTTGTATGAAGGAAAAATTTCAGGTGTATGGAAGGAGTGAGTAATGAGATGAAGGATGGACTAAAGCTCAAGCTTGGGGATGCCAGGACGTGTCACCCCAAGAAATATCCAAGAATTACAAGCATCAAAGCTTGGGGATGCCCAAGGCATTCCCCTTCTTCATCAATAAAAATCCCAGGTTTCTTCCAAACGCTTCATTTTTATTGTTTCATGCACAGTTGTGTTGTTCTTGGAGCGTCTTCTTTTTCGTTTTCGTTTTGGTTTTTCGTTTGCTTGGTTTTCTTAGTTTTCTGAATAAATTGGTTGGACCCCCTCTTTCATACATTGGTTTGCAAATAGTTTGGTTTGGTTTGGAAAAGAGTAGGAAAGTTCATGCTTATGTGGTAAAAAGAGCTCGTTTTTGACTGTGGCCTATGCTTTGTCATGCCATGCTTGGTATTGTTTTAGCTTTATGATTAGTATTCTTTGCTGTAGCATGACTTGTTAGAAACAATTGATATTAATTAATGTGCCTTGGATGAATCATGCGTTGTTTTAGCATATTAAAGCATAGTATAGTGGTATTCTTCTTTGATGCTTTATTTGGGTTGACTTGGTGCATGCTCACACCATGTTATGACTATCTCAAGTCACCATAGCCTTTATGATCCTTTGGTTTTCAACTTGTAGTATCACTTTATGCTTTGATCAATGATGTTTTGTCGCTCTGCATGATTATGGCCATTGATGCTCTCTTAGTTTGTCGCTCCCAGTCTTTTACTAGCCTCCACAACAAAGTATGAGTTCCACTCATGCATACAACTCCCTAAACCAAGTTATTCCAAAGAGTCCACCATGCCTACCTACTACCTTATGCTATTCCAAGTATATTCATGCTTTTGTTTACCTTCCAAATTAAACTTGTTATGAGAAAACTAGTGATTAAAGCTCTCACGAACTTGACGGAACACTTTACTTTTCTTGCCCTTAATAAACTTGAACCATTGTGTCTTCTATGTTGTATATTCTTGCACTTATTTGTCGGGAATTACCAGAACCATGCTTTCATGGGGAACGCTTTCAACATTGCACTTGGTACTTGTACCTAGTTGATATCATGCTCTTTTGTATATGGATGTCGTCGGTGTGAAATGAAAGGGGAGCTTGTAAGTCCATGGAGTTATGTATATGTGTTAGAGAAACACCTGGGCCGCTGGTCTAATCCATGCTGACATGGTGGAAACCTGCAGCGTAACCATAATGAGCTGTCTATGAAGCATTCTTCTTATAAAAAAAGAGTCCTATATTGAGAAAAAAAAGAAAAGAGAAAAAAAAAGATATTACGAAAAGAGAAAACAGAGAAAAAAGCACCATATTCCCATGGTAAATAAGAAGAATGCTGAGATGCTCGTTGTCTGCTTGCCTTGTCATTTTGATATGGGGATTCTTCCATATCATCGGGCAAGGGGTACCCCGTTGGCGGTTCTCTATGATACACATATACTTACAATGATAAGAACTTACCGGTGACTAAACTTGAGTAGCATGAGGAGCGACCCTCGTATACAAGGGACATGAGATTTCTGACTTATACTTCGTCAAACATGTACACCATAGTTTGTTCACTTTAACCTTAATCACTTCAAGATGCTTATGATAAGGGCAATGAGAGCTCAAATCTATAAGTACCATAATTTTTGGATGCTCTTGATGAGACTTTAATCCCTACTTCCTTTTATAAAAAAGGCCTTTCTTCCACCATTATATTGTGTCTCCACCTTCTACCTTTATGCACCTACTTTGAGAGCATAGTGGCCATTCTTAGTTCTATGTGCATTGTCCCAAGACTAGTTGATTGATGCATACTTTGATATTGCTTGTTTTAAACTATTGTATCTAGTCACTCTTATGAACTTTGAAGGTGTCCTATGCATTTATATTTTCTACTCTATTGAGGGACAAGCTAAATACTTTTATGCTATGTTTTCTTTATGTGAAACAAACAAACGTCTTGCAAAGCATTGTTATTCATGAATCTTTTATTTGTGCCTTTTCATGTTGCATCATAGTTTCTTTGCTTATTGCTAGAACTTTGTCTTTCATGTTATGATTGAAGTACTATGATCCCAGATTTGAATGTTTTGCAAATACTTTGATCAAGTCTTTGATGGTGCATGTCACCTCAAAAATTATTCTTTCTTTCTATCACTTACCTACTCGAGGACGAGCAGGAGTTAAGCTTGGGGATGTTGATACATTGCAAATGTATCTATAATTTTTGATGTTCCATGCTTGGTTTTATCCACTTTCTTGTGTTTGTTCCAACTTTGGAGTACTTTTCATATAATTTCTTGGACTAACCTATTAACAAGAGCCACAGTGCCAGCTGCCTGTTTTTTGCTGTTTTTGGTTCCAGGAAAGTCAGAAAATGAATATTCTCGGAATTGGACGGGACAAAATCCAAAGTGCCTATTTTTCTGGATGTCATCAAGTGCCAGAATACGAGACGGAGAGGGGTCAGGGGCCACCACACCACCTGGCAGCGCGACCAGGCCTAGCCTGCGCCAGGGGGTGGTGTGGCCGCTCCCGGCACCCCCTCGGCCTCTCCTTCCGCCTATATATTGTCCTCGGGATGAAAACCCTAAGGGCCCGATCAAAAATCCACGAAAGAGTCTGTAGCCGCTGTCATCTCCATCCCTAGATCGGGATGGATCTAAAGCTCTTCCCGGCACCCTGCCGAAGAGGGGAATTCACCCTGGAGGCCTTCTTCATCACCATGCAAGCCTCCGGTGTGATGCATGAGTAGTTCATCCTTGGACTACGGATCCATGTAGTAGCTAGATGGCTGGTTCTCCTCCTTTATGCTTTCATGTCTAGATCTTGTGAGCTCCGTTCATGATCAAGATCATCTATTTGTAATTCTGCATGTTGTGTTTGCGGAGATCCGATGGATATTGAGATGCTATTTCAGATTGATTATTGATTCTATCATGTCTTTGTTATTTGTGATCTTGCATGCTTTCCGTTGTTAGTAGCTATCTTGGCCAAGTAGATGTTAGCAACTCCAAGAGTTAGTATTTATGCTCGATAGTGGGTTCATGCCTCTAGTAATCTGGGGAAGTGACAGAAATCTCTAAGGTACTAGATGTGCTGTTGCTACTAGGGAGAAAACAACAATCCTTTGTTCATAGAACAATCGTATTGTTTACTTTACACGCAGTTCGTAAAGCAATAATCTGTTGCTTGCAACTTAATACTGGAGGGGGTTCGGATGATAACCTGATGGTGGATTATTAGTCTATGTATAATGTTGTAGTGCCCAATCAAGTCTCAAAGGAGTCAAGATGATTAGTATATGTATGTATTGCTTTCTCGATGTTTGTCAATTGCCCCGCTGTAATTTGTTCACCCAGCATGTTACCTATCTAAGGAGAGCCACCTCTAGTGAACTATGGATCCCGGTCCTTTTCTTTTACATACAATCTACAAACTGTTTACCGTTTTGTGTTTACTTTCTGCAAACTATTACTTCTTTCCATTCGATACATTTAATCCTTTGTTTTCTGCAAAACACGGTGAGATTGACAACCTCATCGCAAGTTGGGGACAAAGTTCTGTGGTTGTGTTGTGCAGGTCTCCACGTTGCTACTAGCACCGGTAGTGCGCCCTGCCAAGGCTTAGCTAGCAACACCTTTGGGGTGTTTCCTTCCTCCTACTGGTTCGATTAAACCTTGGTTTCATAACTGAGGGAAACTTGCTGCTGTGCTCATCATACCTTCCTCTTGGGGTTCCCAATGAGCTCTACATCAACACCGCCATCAAGCATTTTTCTAGGCGCCGTGCATTGAGCCATCAGCGCTGTATGCAGGCCTGCCTCAAGAACCAGCTTGGTCAAAATATCCAAGTCTACGTTGATGACATCGTCATCAAAAACAAAGAGGAAGCCACGTTACTCGACGATCTCCACGAGACCTTCGATAACCTCGATCGCTACCGGATTAAGCTCAATCTGGACAAATGCCGGGAAACTGCTCGGGTATCTCATCTCCACGAGAGGGATCGAGGCAAACCCGAAGAAAATAAAGGCCATACTAGCCATGGAGAAGCCGAAGAACGTAAAAGGCGTCCAGCAGCTGGCTGGGCGAATCGTGGCGCTCAGCCGATTCATCACTCGAATGGGCCAAAAGGCACTGCCCTTCTATCAACTTCTCAGTAAAGCTGACAAGTTCGAGTGGACAGACAAAGCACAAGAAGCATTCGAAGACCTCAAGCGTCTACTGTCCACCTCACCAGTATTGGTGATGCCTCGTGAAAAGGAGCCGATGTTGCTATATATCTCCACCACCAACCAGGTGGTCCGCACTGTGCTCGTGGTGGAGCGAGCCGAAGAAAATAAAGTCTACGGGGTACAACGCCCAGTCTACTACCTCAGCGAGATGCTCACACCAACAAAACAGCGGTACCCGCACTACCAGAAGCTGGCCTACAGCGTCTTCATGACCGTCAGGCGACAACGCCACTACATCCAGGAGCACCCAATCGTAGTGGTGAATGACGTCCCGCTCGGGCACATGCTCAATAATCCCGACGCCACCAGACAAGTCGCGCTCCGGGGCATAGAACTATCTCCATGAGGAGAATATCATTTTGCAGCCCGAAAGTTGGGGTGGCCAGGCAACACGGTACCCGAGTTCCCTGAAATCAGCCGCGATGACTACAGTTGGCGTGCCAAATACTCAGAGGGTCTTTTTAGGCACGAATTCAACTTTACATTTCAATACAAAAAATCAGGCTAACGGCCATCAAGTTGGGCCCCCCTGTCAGCTTTCGCCGTTATGTCGCTGCTGTCGTCGCTGCTATGTAGGCTGCCATGTAGGCTTGCAGCGTTGGCGCATGCATCCTTGACGTGTCTTCTTCTTCCTCCGGGGCAGAAATCTGTGGTCACGGCCATGGCATGGAGCTAGGACTTGGATGAACCTGCTCAGCTCATTCTCCTTCCCATCCCGAATCGGAGCTCGCCCTCACCATGACCGCACCATTGGCATGGCGCGGAGACGGAAATTTATTCCCGGGTGAGATCTGTCACCATGCCGACCATGCTCGGTCCTGTTGGCCTCCTCCAGAATCCGAGCTCGCCGTCGCCGTGGTCGCAGACGCACCAGCCACGACGCCTTCCTCTCCGAACCCCAAAGCCACATCCACCCAGTTCGGCACAACGCCAACAAGGTGAAAATGCATCAAGTTTTCTTCTTGTGATTGTAGAAAAACATGTATGTACCGTGGCCGTAGCATACTCTAACAATGTACACATATATTGTTTACTGGATTTTCATTTGAAATTAGTAGCTCCGTGATGACGAAACATAGAGAACCTAAATGGAATGACGATGACAACCATATTCTGTACTTTGCATTGCATCAACAAGTGCTCGCTGACGAAGCAAGTTACCAAGAGAGTGGAGTTCATCAGCCATTGCGAAAAAATATGTGAACAAATCAATGAGCGATTCAATGCAAATACGCACAGAAAAGCTAGATCCATATCATCAATCATCAATAGGTGGCACATTCTACTGATGCATTCAAATACGTACACGATGTATCATTTGCTTGAAGTGGTTGTTATCCTGAGCAAAAATGCCCGGTATGCACATTACATTTGTATGTTCTATGGTGCAATTCTGTTGTTATGGGTGTGGAAAGAAAAGCTGGGCTTCACTGAATATTACGCAGTTAGGCCTAACTTAGTCTTACACAAATAAGCACAGCTTAGTCTTTACACACATAAGCGTAACTAATGATAAAGATAAAGACAAATGGTTCATTGGATCTGCCAGTATGAGCGCTAGGTCCCTGGAGCTGGTGGTATCGTCGGAACGAACCAGAATGCTGCATTTGGCCGTCTTTCATTCTCTTTCAAATTGTACGACCCCACTAATGAGCCAATTGTAGCCCCCCCGACATGGATTCGGCTCCAGGTCAGATCTGGAGTATCAACATGATAGGCGCGTGAGTGTGCAGCAAACACACAGTCTGCTATCAACACTGGAAGTGTTGGCACCTCAACAACAACACCAGCATGTTCTTCCTAGACTCCGGCAGCAGCCTCAATAGGTATTTCGTCAGCTTCACTAGCAGCAGCCTTAGCAGGTATTTCGTCAGCTTCACCAACAACAACATTAGCAAGTATTTTGTCAGCTTCACCAGCAGCAGCATCACCAAGTATTTTGTCAGCTTCACCAGGAGTAGCAGCAGCTAGTTCTTCGTCAGCTCCACCACCACCAACACCACCACCAGTAGCAACAGCATCAGGGGCCAGGGCTGCCTAAGTAATTACATGTTCAACAGCTCTAGGGGCTCCGACAAAGAAAGGGTAGTTGATCCCAAGAAACACAGATTGTCCCTTCAGATTGTTGACTCTGCTCCAGACTTGCTCTACTGGGTCTTTGGATGGGCATGCGGACCTCGAGAAAACGTGACACCACAGCAATGGGTATGAAGAAAGTTGTGTCCCCATATGTTCTATTGTATCACCAACGCTGTTTAGTGCTCCCCTGATATGAATCCACACGAGTTCATCATCTTGTTCCGTGTTGTCTCCGAGAGGTGCCAAGAACCAGCGCCGTGTCCCAAGTTCAGCATCTGCTACTGCATCTTCGATGACTGGAGCTGGAATGATGCGCGGGGCTGCGTGGGTACATGCGTGTTACTAACAGTCAGTAAGCAGAATTTTGAATGGGATTTTACATGCTATATGACACCATGACTCACCCCAAATGGACGGCTCCCAAACACGCACGTCGCCGCTAGGTTCAGTGACTGCATAAATGTGTTGCGGTCTGTATGAAGAGTTGCCATAGCTGAAGACGACGTCGGCATACTTCTCCGGCCACAGGAAGTCGTCGCGCAAGACTGTCCATTCCTTGTCTTCTGGGCATCTAATGAATGTGATTGCCTCGTCGAACACCGCTAAGAGGTCGTACTCCCAGGTCTTCCATGCCCTCTCCTGTGGTCTATGTGGGAGCTATACCTTTAGGAGGTCAAGTTCTGCCATGTTGAACCTGTAAGCGAATTCGGAAATGGGCGGTGGCCACCCGTTGTTGAATGCAGTAATGCCGACACCCTCCAAAGATGGCACTCCAAGTCTCACTGATCTGTAGCCATTTTTTAGAGTCCAAGTACTGCCATCCTGTGATAAAAGGACCAGCCACTCGCTGTTGCCACCCACCCAGTTCTGGTCATCTTCCATTTCCGTCTCTTGTTCTTCCTTGATATTCACCACTACTGATTCAGACCACTTATCCAGCAGCATCAGTTTTGCATGAATATTCTGCAGAGTTTGTTGTCAATTGGTACAATCACCTAGCATGGATTCCATTGCAAATACAATTTGACAACTGGACCTTCAGATTAAAGTACACAAAATATCGCCTAAATACGAGTGTCTCCTCAGATATCGCCTAAATTGTGCCTCTGTCACTATGAAGATACTCAATATATGGAGTAGTAGCAGAGCCCCCAGAACAAACTCCTGACGATGATCATAAACAGCTCGGGGCATAACAGCCTTAAATCGTCTAATTTGTTTGTTTTTATTTTAGGAAACATAATATCACCTAGCAGACATTTCATTGCAAAATCAAAATTGACAACTCGTCTATCACCTAAAGTAAGACTGTCACTACGAAAATACCAGAATATTAGGTATGAGCAGAGCTTCCGCTGTACAAAATAGTCTTAAATGGTTCGATTTGTTCAAACCGCGCGTGCACACAACACGTTCCACGAAAGGAACATAGGATTCCGATGAGAGTTCAGCACATATGAATCAACGATATGACTAACCGAATAAGCTAGATACTAGAACTTACGTGGCCATCGCGGTCGTTTGGCCATTTGCTGTTGTCGGGGTAAAGAAGGCCTGGCGTGCTGAACGGTTGTTCGTCCATGTTCCGCATCGTGAAGTGGTAGCCAGGGATGCAGCGAGTGAGGCGGCCAACAGAGATGATGTCTAACCCCGAGGCGATCCTGTGCATGTTCGTGGCGCTGAGGTTCTCCCATCCCCAATCCTCGCGGTAGCGGTCGCCCTGGCCATCCGCATCGTCGTCGCATGCCTTTCGCTTCAGCCTGCTGCTACCCCAAGCTCTACCCATAGCGGCAAATGGAGTCTAGAATCCGGTAGATTAATGGAGGCGTTGTGATAAGGAGGTGGATGGATTCGAGAGGGGATGGGATTAGGGATGGGGGCAATTTTTCGAGTGGGGAGTGAATCTGCAAGGAACCACCGCCGCCGCTGGTTCTCGTTCGTGTGGAAGACAAGGAGGGGGCGTAATTATTGAGGGCGGGCACCGGAACCGTCTAGAGGAAGTGGAAAAATAAATTGTAAGAGAGAAATGTGCGGCCCGCATGTCAGTGAGTGAAGGTCGGCACGCGCAAACGTGCCTACGTTTGACTTGGATCGTGCATGGAAGACCTCGATTCCACCGTATGCAAGTGGCGCAGAACAAATTTAAGAAGCGCTAGCGTCGACGTGTAAAACCACCGTTTTCTCCACCTTCACCCTACTACGAACGGCCGTGCACCATTCCAAATATTGGTAAGGGCGGTTCCAATCTTTCACTTCTCCGTCTCATTTCCTCCTCCACAGCCTCATCGTCTTTCTCCTCCACGACCTCATCCATTTCCTCCACCACCGCATCACCCTCTTCCTCTGTATCCTTTCCCTCTTGCCTGTAGTCATGGACGCTCCGGACGTTCGAAACAATGGCAGGCAAGAAACTGCGCACTTCGACATCAAAGTACATGGCGAGAAGAAGATCGATGTCGTCTACACCACTGACCCTCGGATGGTGAGGAACACTCTGAATAATTACACGAGTTGACTGTAGTTCGAAGAAAACAGGTTCGTAGGTCTCGACCTCGAGTACAGCCGCAATCACCGTAGGATCACCGTGGTGCAACTCTCTATGAAGGGGCACGTCCTCGTATACCAGCCTTTTTGCGAGAAGGGGGCTGACAGGATCTGGTAGACTTTGCTGTCTTTTTGTTCCTAAACCGTCTGTTTGCAAAAGGTATTGCTATATTATTTGTCTGAGTTCATTTTCATGCAGGTGGGGCGAAAGCATTAGGGATCTGTTTCATGACTTTCTCGTGAACCAGCACATAACATTTACTAGTGTTGACATCACGAATGACACTAAACTGCTTGAAAGTCCGACTGTCAACATTAGAATCCCAAAGGAGTGCATAGTGGACATCCAGGAAATTTACTGGATCCCAGGGACGAAGGGCGGCAAGATCGGGATGGCCGCTCTTGCCTCCGAACTCATCGACCCGTGGTACACTGACATGAAGAACAGATTGCCGAGATGTTCGTGGAGGCGTTTAGGGCACGATTACTGGGAGGATAAGCCACTTTCTGAACCTAATCTGAAGTATGCTGCAATTGACGGGTATATTAGCCATGAGCTGTACCACTAGATTGTAAAATCTCGTTCCAGGCATCGCATCATTGAACCACCACCAAGGCAGGTTGTTTTGCCCCAGATGCCGGAGTGTAGATGAATCTACAGGCCGGGCCAAGCGATCGAAGGCATCCTGGGATTGGTTGCCTTCTCCAACAGGCTGGGATGTAGACTATTAATGCATGATTGTTGTGCTTATGAAAACATGTTATTTCAGAAGTACAATATATGAGCAATTACGAACTGTTGTGTATTACCTTTGTCAAACTATAATCTGGATTTGGTTATGACTGTATCCTTTGCTATAATCTGGGTTTGGTTATGACTTATGACTGTATCACACCTTATGCATGTCAGTCCTAGATTCTGCCGCATGCAAATGGTACAGACTGAATTTGTAAGAATGAATGTTGAGCATACAAAAGGGGGAATGTAACTCATACAGGTTAAGTAGCTAATAGCACAGGGATCATACGAGCTTGGTTCTTACACACAGAATGCTTAGAAAATACATGCGAGATAAAATACAGACGAGATAAAACTAGGAACGAAATGAGAAACTAGTAGTGGTAAACAACACACTCACCCACCCACCAGATCCTGTTGAGCATCTTGTAGCAGACATACGCATCCCTGGCTGCGTACTTGATCGCATCGTAATCCAGGTGCCTCCACTCCCATCGCTCGTGCAGGTGCTTCGGGAACTCGACTTTCATGCCGGCATGCTCGCGGCCGATGATGTCGTAAGCGAGTCTAGCCATGCCGGCTTTCCCTGTACCGCCATCCGGGTACGTCCACAAACATTGGAGATCGATGTGATTGACGACATGAACGAGGAGATCCCGTTCTAGCTTCGGAGTGTCGTTCTTGATGTCCACGCTGGCGAAGTAGATCTCCCTCCTGTGTAGGAACTCACGAAGCTCCGGGCATACAGATTTGGCCCTACATATGTGATATAGGAGGCATTGGTTGCGCATGGACAGCTGCAAAAGCGTCGTCCTCTTCCTATCTCTGGTATACTCGAGGTCAAGGCCGACGATCTTGTACCTGTCCATCGGCTCCTGTAGCCACCGCTCGTACATTGCGATGACCTTGGCGACCTCCGCTGACGCATTTGTGTGGACGACCGTCAGCTGGGTGGTGCCATGGGCGGTGATGGTGTACTCGTCGGTGTAGTCGCTCCCATCATCGAACATGCCGTACTCTGCGTCGATGGCAGCAGCTAATGCGGCGGCGGTGGCCTAGGGTCGGTAGCGGTGGCTAGGACTAGGCGTGGCGGTGGAGTGATCTGTTGCGGTGGTATGGCCAGGCGGAGGCGGTGCCTGCGGCAGCTTCGATGGTTCTTGCGGTGGCGGCGAAAGGAATGAGTTGGGGATTTTTGCACAGTGATGTGCTGAGGAGACGGAAGGTGATGCTTAAATTCCGTTTACCAATATTCTGGTCATACCCATGCGGAAGCGAGTTTGACCGGGCGAGCACCGTTGGTTTCCAATCCTAGCGATTAAATTCGGCGTCTGTCCCGGTATGCGATGGGACGGGTGTGCGACGTGGCTTTGGCGTGGCAGAGACCGGTCACGTAGACCACCGTCCCGTTGCCGATCCACAGCAGGTGCACGGTGCTGACACGACGTAACGTGATAGGACAGAAGGAAGTGTGCAGTTATTATTAATTCCTAACAAGTTTAAGAAGTGTAAGCATAGACATGGACCTAGCATCCTTGCACCCCGGGGCAGCCGCCCAGCCGATCAAGCCTGCCGATTGCGCAAAGCTTGTCCAGAATTTGCCAAAATGAAGCTCGTTTGCACATGCTTCTATAAGTTTCTCTGTAGGCCACTTGTGTAAGCATGCATGATCAAGCAACTTTGCAACACACGTGTCGGTGGAAAAGCATTAGGTTTCAACGCACCACATAGTTTAGGGATTTAGAATAGCTACATTGTGGAGCTCTAGCCAAATTTCATGGTAAAGCCAAATTCAGCTTTTTGTCAGATTTAGCTATAGCAACATTGTGTCTCATTTGTCCTCACTTTTTCCCTCCCGATATTCCGAAGCCCTCACATGCGCTCGGAGAGGGGTGCCATCTGGTCAAAGGCTTGGCCGTTACGTGCGCCATGACGCCTAAAGTGGAAGTTATTTTTTGTTATTTGGCCTTTTTAAGAGCGCCTTTTCCCCTCTCTCTCTAACAGTTGTGTTTTTTTTTGCCCAAAAAGGTAAGGAATCTAGAGCAGCTTCTCTCTTCATTCATTGTTCCTTTTGCGATCATTTTCCCCAATCTGGTAGCAAATCTAGAGCAGCAAAACAAACCAGCACCATAATTAAATTCAATAAACATAGCAGATGTAGATAAAGCAGCTAATATAGGTTATATAGTACGGTACTTAATGAGGTTCGACAATTAGGCTGCTCAGCAGCAGCAGCAGCTCACAGGTTCAACACAGACAAGACAAAAGAAGCTGCTTTACAGCAGCAGTAGCAACTGATCAATGGCCCCTCGTGGCCTCTGCCAGGAGGGCATCCGCCTCCTCCCTCTGGCGCCTCCTCCACTTCTTGCTGCCCAGCCCCTTGACCTTGGTCGCCTTGGGTCTGATCGGGGGCATGTGACCCTCCTTGATAGCCACCTTCTAGAGGTTGCGGAGGTGAAGACCGAGCACCTGGTGCTTGGCCATGAAGTCTTGGATGTTCACGGACTCGCTGCAGGTCCTCACGTCCTCGGCATGCTTCACGAGGGAGTTGAAGTCCGTGGCGCGGAGCCTCCTGGTGGGGCAGAAGGGGCACCTGTACACGTCGCCGGCGAAGAAGTTGTTATACTGACCGGACTTTAGCCTCCTCAGCACATGATGAGGCTTGGTGTCCTTGGACTCGTCGTCGCCGCGGAGGTCGTTGCTATCCTCCTATTGGAAAAAAACAGTAGAGTGAAATAAGGACATGATTGAGATACTTTGATTATCGGGATTGATTTTTTGCATAAATTAACCGTATGAGATCTCCCGATTATTCCCCAAATCTCAATCCAAATCGAATAATGATCCCAACTACGAACAGGGGGATTCATTGAAAATCGAGATCTAACACAAGAGGATTACCTACTATAAAAAATACGAACAGCCGAGCCCTAATAACATACGATCTAGCATCCAACGATGGGAACGGGGGAAGAACAAGGGAAGGGGAGAAAACCCTGGTTACCTCAGACCATGGGTCGGCGATGCTGGTGTCATAGGGGTTCTCCGGCCTTATGTAGAAAACATCCTCATAGGGGTCCCAGCCAAGCAGGATCTGTCCGAGACCGGCGAGGCCTCCTTGCTGGCGACTACGGCGGATGCGGGGACGGGGACAGGGGGCTCCTCGCCGGTGGCCTTGGAGGCACCGATGGCCACCACGCCATTCTTCTCCATCACCGGCATGGTTGGAGTTTTGTTGGGTGTTTGCAGAAGGTGATGGGACAGTGGAGACGGTTGAGTGAGCGAGTGCGTGATGAGTGGGAGTGGGGAGGCCTCTATTAAAGGAGAAGGGAAGCGACATTTCATTGCACTACCATGCAGCGCGTACGCTAATGCACCGTGCATGGCCACACGTGTCCTCTACCGCCCCGTGCACCACACAAGCGTATCGTGAGTCGCGTTTTTCCCCTCGTGTCTAACCTTGGCGATTCAGTTGTACTCAGTTTTTGCCCTCGAGCGTAACACTAGCGGTTTAGTTCCATTTTTAAATCATTTTCTATTTTCTATTTGAATCCCTTTGTCAAGCTTGCCCTTGGTTTTTAAGTTCTACTCAGTCTTGCCCTTGGTTTTTAAGTTCTACTCAGTTTTGCCCTTGGTTGCTACTCGGTTTTCCCCTCTCTTTGTATCCATCTCTCGCACTATGCTCATCTTCGCTGCTACACTCTGATTGGTTGAGACAGTTGTCACACGGATCATGCCCACCAACCGTTGATCCTCTGTGATCTAGCGGACATGATAACCCTTATATCTGTCGGGGGCACCCCTCTATCCATGCAAAATAACGAGTATGCCACCGGAACTTTAATTCCATAAACATATGAACTTGAATATATTTTGAAGGGTATGGAAATAGAAATGCCCATAGTTTAAGGGTCTAGATACAGTAAGAGAACTAAATATTATTAGTGGCCGGGCCAGCACAGTGATGGGGTTGGTCGGCTAGAAATTGTTGATTCCTAAGTAAGGGGACACTAGGCCAGTCTTGACATACTCCCTCAGGAATTTGCCATAAGTAGCATGCTTAGCCTTGGTCGCCGACTTGTGTTTACTAGCCGGGCTTTTACCGATGCCAACCGCATGCGGAATCAAGCTGGCAATCCTCGGGTTGACTCCTTTCTTACAGAAAGGGAACTTGAGCTCCCCAAGTCGAGTGCGGAAAGGGATTATCCCGCTCTTGAGCTTCTTCATGACATGGCGGCTCTTGTTGTCCCTGGTCTCCTTGTCAGAGTCCATCTCACTTGAATACACCTGTAATGTATGGAATACAAACCGAAATGAGCAAAATAATAAATATATATTCCTTCCACCATTCCAAGTTACTTTCGATGCAATAACATGTCTATATAGGTTCAGCAGTTCATTACGGCCGTCTCCCCAGCTCGCTCCTAAATTAATGTGGTTTGTATTATTGGTAACTTATTAATAAATAAATAATGTGGATTCATTCAGAATAGACTAGATCTCTCCATGTACCGGTTCGTACGTTGCATCTAATCATTAGGACCAGATTTTTTTATGACGCCTAGATAGATTAAGCTCGAGCAGAAAGTATGAAACATGTAGAAATAGATGTACCTCCGGGTACACGAGTGGAGCATGTTCGTCGAACTCCACGCCCTCATCGGCGCCTCCGAAGTCGTCAGCACCGGCGAGCACATGGTCCCCCAAGGGGCTGAACTGCACGTCCTCCTCGCCTTGTGCTGCGTGATGCTCCTCCAGATCTGCCGCGTGAAGCACCACCCTGGCGGCGATGCCCGGACACTCACCCCCACGCACTGGTTTCATGGAGAAGGTTCGTGCAAGTACGTTCAAGATTGTGGGGTTTTGCTGGATAGGGAAGAGAGTAGTGGATGAGTGCGAATGCAGGACCCGATAGGCTGGGTTTTCAATGCGGGGACTTTAGGCCTCCTCGAGGGTCCCGGTTGGCAGCTCTTCCGGCTGCGGCTGCCGCGTGGAAGGTTCGTGTGGTGGGGGACTGTCGGAAGTGAGAGTGCAGGCGCGCTGCGTAGTAAAAATGGTATAGCCCGTGGGCCATGGATGACCAGTTGCCGTGCAGTAGACTTGTAGCCTTTGCAGACTAGATTAAACATGACATGACCACTCGACGACTTTTTCCATGGACGGCATCGTGTTCCTTCTTGTAGAAGTCTCGTTGAGGGAGACGTCTGTGCTGTCTCACTCTATCCTGTGAAGGGCACGACGTGTGCAACGAGCCTTGTTGGATCACATAGGATCAACGGTTGGTGCACACGATCGCGTGACAACTGTGACAACCAATCAGGGCGTAGCAGACAGAGTGGGCACAGGTTTGGGCTTCTAGGAAAGAGAGAGAGGGGGCAAAACTGGGTAGTATCAAAAAACCAAGGGCAAAGCTGAGTAGTATAAAAATGGAAAGTGGGTGCCTTTTACAATGAAATGCATCATGACATACATCAAATTATGCCAAGATAGATCCACTAGAGTTCATTGCATGTGTGTTCTTTCCACAAACCACATATGTATCCACAAGAGTCATTGCATGTGTGTTCCTGTCATGAACCACATTTGGATCAACCAGTGTCATTGCATGTGTGTTCTTTCCACAAACCACATATGGATCAACCAATGGCATTGCATGTGTGTTCTTTTCACAAACCACACATGGATCAACCGGTGTTCACTGCATGTGTGTTCTTTCCACAAACCACTTATGGATCAACCAGTGGTCATTGCATGTGTGTTCTTTTCCACAAACCACTTATGGATCAACCAGTGGTCATTGCATGTGTGTTCTTATACTAAAACCAGCATTAGAGTCATTGCATGTGTGTTCTTTCCACAAACCACACATGGATCAACCAGTGTTCACTGCATGTGTGTTCTTCTCATGAACCACACATGGATACACCAGTGTCATTGCATGTGTGTTCTTTTCATGAACCATAGCTAGAGCCATTGCATGTGTGTTCTTCTAACCAAACCACATAAGGATCCACCAGTGTCATTGGACGTGTGTTCTTCTCATGAACCACACCCAGTGTCATTGGATGTGTGTTCTTCTCATGAACCACACATGGATACACCAGTGTCATTGCATGTGTGTTCTTTTCATGAACGACAGCTAGAGTCATTGCCTGTGTGTTATTCTAAATTAACCACATAAGGATCCACCAGTGTCATTGCATGTGTGTTCTTTTCATCAACCACATAAGGAAACACTGGTGTCATTGCATGTCTGTTCTATTCACAAACCACATAAGGATACACCAGTGTCATTGCATGTGTGTTTTTCTCATGAACCACACATGGATCCACCAGTGTCATTGCATGTCTGTTCTTTTCATGAACCACAACTAGAGTCATTGCATGTGTGTTCTTTTCACAAATCACATATGGACCCACTAGAGTCATTGCTTGTGTGTTCTTATACTAAAACCAGCACTAGATTCATTGCATGTGGGTTCTTTTCACAAACCACATATGGATCCACCAGTGTTCACTGCATGTGTGTTCTTTTCCACAAACCATTTATGGATCCACCAGTGTTCATTGCATGTGTGTTCTTTCCACAAACCACATATGGATCCACCAGTGGTCATTGCATGTGTGTCCTTTCCACAAACCACATATGGATCAACCAGTGTCATTGCATATGTGTTTTATCCACAAACCACACATGGATCCATTAGAGTCATTGCATGTGTGTTATTTCCACAAACCACACATGGATCAACCAATGGCATTGCGTGTGTGTTCTTTCCACAATTCACACATGGATCAACCAGTGTCATTGCATGTGTGTTCTTTCCACAAATCATATATGGACCCACTAGAGTCATTGCTTGTGTGTTCTTATACTAAAACCAGCACTAGTCATTGCATGTGTGTTCTTTTCACAAACCACACATGGATCCACCAGTGTCATTGCATTTGTGTTCTTTCCACAAACCACACATGGATCCACCACTGGCATTGCATGTGTGTTCTTTCCACAATCCACACATGGATCAACCAGTGTCATTGCATGTGTGTTCTTTCCACAAATCACATATGGACCCACTAGAGTGATTGCTTGTGTGTTCTTATACTAAAACCAGCACTAGAGTCATTGCATGTGTTTTTTTTCACAAACCACATATGGATCCACCAGTGTCATTGCATGTGTGTTCTTTCCACAAACCACACATGGATCAACCAATGGCATTGCATGTGTGTTCTTTCCACAATCCACACATGGATCAACCAGTGGCATTGCATGTGTGTTCTTTCCACAAATCACATATGGACCCACTAGAGTCATTGCTTGTGTGTTCTTATACTAAAACCAGCACTAGAGTCATTGCATGTGTGTTATTTTCCACAAACCACATATGGATCCATTAGAGTCATTGCATGTGTGTTCTTCCCACAAACCACACATGGATCAACCAATGGCATTGCATGTGTGTTCTTTCCACAAACCACACATGGATGAACCAGTGTCATTGCATGTGTGTTCTTTCCACAAATCACATATGGACCCACTAGCTAGAGTTATTGCTTGTGTGTTCTCATACTAAAACCAGCACTAGAGTCATTACATGTGTGTTCTTTTCACAAATCACATATGGATCCACCTGTGTCATTGCATGTGTGTTCTTTCCACAAACCACACATGGATTAACAAATGGCATTGCATGTGTGTTATTTCCACAAACCACATATGGATCAACCAGTGTCATTGCATGTGTGTTCTATCCACAAACCACACATGGATCAACCAGTGGTCATAGCATGTGTGTTCTTTTGCACAAACCACATATGGATCCATTAGAGTCATTGCATGTGTGTTCTTTCCACAAACCACACATGGATCAACCAATGGCATTGCATGTGTGTTCTTTTCACAATCCACACATGGATTAACCAGTGTCATTGCATGTGTGTTCTTTCCACAAATCACATATGGACCCACTAGAGTCATTGCTTGTGTGTTCTTATACTAAAACCAGCACTAGAGTCATTGCATGTGTGTTCTTTTCCACAAACCACATATGGATCCATTAGAGTCATTGCATGTGTGTTCTTCCCACAAACCACACATGGATCAACCAATGGCATTGCATGTGTGTTCTTTCCACAAACCACACATGGATCAACCAGTGTCATTGCATGTGTGTTCTTTCCACAAATCAAATATGGACCCACTAGCTAGAGTCATTGCTTGTGTGTTCTTATAATAAAACCAGCACTAGAGTCATTGCATGTGTGTTCTTTTCACAAACCACATATGGATCCACTAGTGTCATTGCATGTGTTTTCTTTCCACAAACCACACATGGATTAACCAATGGCATTTCATGTGTGTTCTTTCCACAAACCACATATGGATCAACCAGTGGCATTGCATGTGTGTTCTTTTCACAAATCACATATGGACCCACTAGAGTCATTGCTTGTGTGTTCTTATACTAAAACCAACACTAGAGTCATTGCATGTGTGTTCTTTTCACAAACCACATATGGATCCACCAGTGTTCACCGCATGTGTGTTCTTTCCACAAACCACTTATGGATCCACCAATGTTCATTGCATGTGTGTTCTTCTAAACAAACCACATAATGATCCACCAGTGTCATTGCATGTGTGTTCTTTTAATGAACAACACATGGATCCACAAGTGTCAGTGCATGTGTGTTCTTTTCATGAACCACAGCTAAAGTCATTGCATGTGTGTTCTTCTAAACAAACCACACATGGATCCACCTAGTGTGATAGCATGTCTGTTCTTTTCACAAACCACACATGGATCCACCAGTGTCATTGCATGTGTGTTCTTCTCATGAACCACAGCCAGTGTCATTGCATGTCTGTTCTTCTCACAAACCACATGAGGATCCACCAGTGTCATTGCATGTCTGTTCTTCTAAACAAACCACATAAGGATCCACCAGTGTGATTGCATGTCTATTATTTTCACAAACCAGAGCTAGAGTCATCGCATGTGTGTCTTTTAAACAAACCACGTAAGGATCCATAGTGTCATTGCATGTCTGTTCTTTTCATGAACCACACCAGTGTCATTGCATGTCTGTTCCTCTAAACAAACCACACACGGATCCACCTAGAGTCATTGCATGCCAGTTCTTTTCATGAACCGCACATGGATCCACTAGTGTTATTGCATGTGTGTTCTTTTCATGAACCACAGCTAGAGTCATTGCATGTGTGTTCTTCTAAACAAACCACATAAGGATCCACCAGTGTCATTGCATGTTTGTTCTTTTCATGAACCACACATAAGGATCCACCACTGTCATTGCATGTCTGTTCTTTTCATGAACCACACCCAATGTCATTGCATGTGTGTTCTTCGCATGAACCACACATGGATACACCAGTGTCATTGCATGTGTGTTCTTTTCATGAACCATAGCTAGAGTCATTGCATGTGTGTTCTTTTCACAAATCACATATGGACCCAATAGAGTCATTGCTTGTGTGTTCTTATACTAAAACCAGCACTAGAGTCATTGCATGTGTGTTCTTTTCACAAACCACATATGGATCCACCAGTGTTCATTGCATGTGTGTTCTTTCCACAAACCACTTATGGATCTACCAGTGTTCATTGCATGTGTGTTCTTTTCATGAACAGCACATGGATCCACAAGTGTTCACTGCATGTGTGTTCTTTTCCATAAACCACTTATGGATCCACTAGTGTTCATTGCATGTGTGTTCTTTCCACAAACCATATATGGATCCACCAGTGGTTATTGCATGTGTGTTATTTCCACAAACCACATATAGATCAACTAGTGTTCATTGCATGTGTGTTCTTTTCCACAAACCACATATGGATCCTAACCTTAGGAGAGCCCTAACCTTAGCCCCCCAATGGATCCACCGTTAGACCAAGTCTTCTAGAAGGCACGCCATAACACAGTTGTTCTGCTTGACGATTGTTACATACCGTTCGATTGGGGCGCTTGGACGATTGGGATGGTCTTCATGAGAGCGATCCTCGAGTAGGCTGTTCTGCGGCATGATTGGCCACGCTCGCTCTGGACAAACTGGCATGTTGCGAGCGTCACGACTCACGAGTTCAGTGGGCCATATCCCAGTGTCACGTCCCCGTTACTTCTCTTCCTCCCCGTACTTCTCTTTCTTCACCTTGAAGCCACTTTCCCCACTTCACTTCCATCCTGCTACAGCCGCAAGCTGACGACATCCGCTAATTCTCGGGTCACTACCTTCATGCTAAGAAATCATTTTACAAGCTTTTGAACTTATCCTACATATTCCTGCTATTCGCCAATCTAACTGCTGATCTTTTTTCCGATTTCTCGACGAACTTCAGATGTGGCAGATGCTGCAGCCCAAGAATCCGGAGATCCTCGCGCGCAACTTCGTTGTGACGTTCCCGGTTGTGTGCTCCCACCCAGGATGCTTTATCTGTTACTCCTACCATGAGCTCCCGTTCCATGAGCTCGCGTGCCCGCACGGCGCGTGCTCCTGCATGGAGCCGGGCTGCAACTACACCGGCCCGCCAGCAGAGCTCGTCGTCCACCTTGCAGAGGGGTACTTGATCGAAGTGATTAGGATCTCGTACGGGCAAGCCCAACTTCTCCAAGAGCAGGTGCCGTTCATTGACTCGGCACGCCGCCGGCTAATTTTTGAGGGGGGGCGGCTCTGTTTTCGTCCTGACCATCACCACCGGTGTTCCAGGAACCAGAGCCGGGCCCACCATCGTGTGTGCCGTATGCGTTAGGTCAGTCTCGTGCGCCTGGCCCGTATACACGGTGCACATGTGGGCGAATACCTAGCCGCCATCATCGGATAGCATTCTTGTGCTAGCCGAGGTGCCGAGCTGCCCGACGCCGCGAGAGGTGGAGTATGTGGACCTAAGGTCGATCCTATGTGTGCCATCTCAGTATCTTGTCGGTGCTGGACCGAACAGGCAGATGCGTTTCTACATTTGTATCGAGAAGATCGACAGGGAAATGTAGTACTTGTGCTGTCGTTACTGTTAGACTTAAGCGATGCTTCTCAGGTGCTTAGAGCATACGTGTTGTGCGAATGTACCCCAGTTGTAGTTTTCAGTACTCCTTAATAATTCGACGAGTTATTATATTGGTCCAATTAGCTTCTTGTTGTCATGTTGCAAAGTCCGCTTGCTCTGGATAGACCGGCAATACCGTGTGCTCCCGCTCCCGCATGTCAGTGTCACGTGTTCCGAGGGCCCACCTGCCAGTGTCATGCCCCTCCTCTTCCTTCCCCTTGAAGCCACTGTCCCAACTTCTCTTCCATCCTGCCACTCCCGTCTGATGGTTGTAATCTGATTTTCATTGGATTGTTTACATGTAATCTACGTTGATAATGCAACATGCAAATGGCACAGACACAATTTCTAAAGTGGAAGCACTCACACGCTGCTATTGCACATATTTCTCAATATAGCTCGACAAACCCATTACAATAATTGTACTCACATTAAACACAACCGAAATTGCAACCATCCTAAACAACATCTAAACTCACATCACACTATTGTCGTCAGAGTCCACCTCAATTGGTGACACCGCCGTGCCCTTCCTAGCGACATCCACTCCCGCCCGTGGCTTGCCCTTCGCGAAGGAGGCAACAATGGCGTTCTACACAGCTTTGTCCCCGTCGTCCTCCACATCGGAATCGACAATGACGAAGGTGACGGGGTTAGCATGGACCGAGCGCCGTCGCGCCTGGCGGCACCTGCTCGGGCTCGACGCCGCATCAGTCCTTCTACAGGTAGGAGGGGCCGAGCTCGCATACGTAGCGTCGTTGCTCCTCTCAAGAAACCATGGCCATTTGATACTGCGACGGTAGGATCTTGGGGTGGATCCGCCGCGGTGAGCCCTACTGGAAGCGGTGGAGAGGATGGATCTGCCGGCGTGAGCCATGACAACTTCCTAGGAGGGAGTAAGATTGTTGGCCAGGCGTGTCTGGTTCCTAAGAAAGGCCTCCTAGTGATATGTACGCGGGCAAGGTGCCAAAAAATTTCGTCCAATGCGCGCGAGAGGGCTTTTGAACCATGAAGGCGCGAGGTTTGGTTGACAAGTCCACACGCTAGGTCCCCCACCTGTCAGCCGAATGTGGATGGTAGGATTCTGCCCGAGTTATTAAGTACGGATAAATCACGCTTCACCACTACCCTGACATCCAAAGGCTCCTCTTTCCTCTGCCCTCGCTCCCCTCGCTCATGGCTCGCAGCTCGTGCAGTTCGTCTCGGGCGGAATCAGGGTTGGCTCAACGCCGTCAGGCGGGTGCCTCCATCAGGTACCGAAGGGAGCCCTACAATTACTACCCCGATATGCTGTGTTTGTGCGGTGAGAAGATGCCAAGATGGATTTCATGGACCGACAAAAATACTGCAGGAAAATTCAGCAACTGCAGCATCAGATTGTAAGTTCCTACTGTAGGTATAATGGTAACCCGGATCGGGAAAGTGTAATGTAATTCTTTTTTTTGTTTCCTTCGATCTACTACGCAGGAAGGGAGGGGGACTGGCTGTGACAAGTTTGTGTGGATCGAAAAGGCACTGATAGGTTTTCACAGAGAGCTTGTTCAGGATATGCGTGATGCTATGTGCGACAAGAAAGAGGAGATTCGTGCGATGGAGCGAGAGATCCGGGAGCTTCGCCAGGTGCAGGGGAGGCAGGGGCAGGGAGGTGGTGAGACAGACGGGCTCAAGATTAGGCCAGATAGTGGAAACAATTTCCTCATTATCTGGGCATTATCTATTGCATTTGCAGTTTATGTTGCCATGTCGTTGTCCAACAGCTGAAATAAGTTGTTGCTTCGTGGAGTGTAGCAGCCAGCTTAAGAAATTGTTTTTCAGCCCAAAAACTTATCTTAAGTGTAATGCCAATAGCAGGGATTTATTAAGCGCCTATAAATAATTCATGTCTGTGCCACTAACACCCATCGATTTTGGAGAGGATTTAACAGCTTAGCTATCGTGATTGTTCAGATAGTAGTGACATAGTCACAATTTTGGATTCAACTAGTGGCCTCGGTCGTATCCAATCCTAAAGTTGCGATACATTTTACTCCGAGTACGGGAGGCAGATTGTTTCGCCCGACAAGTTCCATGCACACAGCTCTAGAGTTTAACCGAACTACATATATAGGTTCAAGTTCAATAGATCATTAGGCTGCTACACTGCTAGCCCTCTTTCTCTGCTTGGGTGCCAACTTTCTTCCTCTTTCCTTCATGTCCACTGGCTTCTTCATCTCCTGCCTTCTTCCTCTTCCTGGGTGCCAATTTTCTTACCTTCACATACCCTGCATCTCCGGGCCGAGGGAAGTCAGGCCAATCAGCACCAGAATCTTGTCCGGCATCATCACTCCACTTGTTTTGGTTTTCTTCCTGTAGTAAAATCACTGAGTCGGCTGTCTTGTTTGTTACCTGGTGCTTCCTGTAAAAAAACAGTACATGGATTACTACCTTATATCTATAGACTATAAACAATTTTTTGTGTGAATGTACCATCTCATACCTAGGTTTGGGAGCATTAAGGGGACATACAGCTGCTCTATGGCCTATAAGATGGCAGGTCTTGCATCTGTTTTTGCCCTTCTTTGTAGCACAGAAAGCCGAACCCTTCTTCTCGAGAAAATTCTTAAACCTATTCACCTAGGGTCTTCCTCTACCCCTTTTTGTAACTGGCTGGCAAAGCTCGAAAGACAGTTGGACTTGAGGCCACTGAGATGGGTCTGTACATGGCTCGACGGATCCAGCGTACGTAGCTCTGAACTTTTCCATAGAGTAGTAGTCTGACAAATACTGATCCAAACGTGGTAGAGTTCTTTTGTTCACCAAGAAGGCCAAGGCGTGGTCGCAAGGTTTCCCGGTATGCTGCCACTCTAAGCAGCTGCATTCTCGCAGCGAGATGTTCACAACATCCCTTTTGCCACTCTTGGACATATCGACCACCTCACAGCTTCTGCTGGTTGACGGGAGAACCTTAAGATGAGCAAGTCCTCGGCTTCTCTTGTGCACTTGATGTACAACATGCGGTAGCATATGTCCTCTAAGTCTCCTACCGATCTCTCTCCTTATATTAACAGCTTCATGATCATACCACGTATGCTGTCCATCAAGATATGAACATGACGCACTTTTATGTCCTTCACCCAGTTATTCAGGCATTCTGCAAGGTTGTTGTTTATGTAATCAACTTTGATGTTAGGGTTGAATTGACTCCTCTTCCATAGCTGCGAATGATGGATGGCTAAGTACTCTGGAAGTTCAGGGGCTTCGACAAAAATCTTACTCATGAAATATTCGCTGCTACTAGGTTTGTAAACTCTAGTAGCAGGAAACATGTAACGAAATACGTTGCCTGTGTAGTGTGAGTACAAGTTGAGCATCATATGGGCATGGCATTCTCTAGCTTCAGCTCGCGGGAACACCTCCTTCACTGCATTCGTCAGCCCTTTGCTTGCATCTGTGGATATAGCCAATGGATCCATGTGGCCTATTGATCTCCTGAGCTGCCTCATAAACCAAACCCAGTTTTCCTCCGTTTCTGTTTCAAACAACCCGAATGCCACTAGGAACATCCAGTTGTGACCATGAAGTGCTATGGCAGATGGCAGACAGCCTTTCCATTTCCTAGTTAGGATAGTGCTATCTACACTCAGATACGGCCTACAGCCGTCCTTGAATCCCTGGATGCAAGTATTAAGCGCCATGAAAGATCTTTTGAAATATATTTTACCACCTTCTGATTCGGTGTCAATCTCCACAACACTCCCCGGACACCTAGCTTGGACCTCCGCCTTGAAGTTGTATAGCATCCTGAAGCTATTGGTCCAATCCCCGTGCAAGACCCCCCAGAGCTTTCTCTTTACCTTTCCAAACCGTGTAATACGGAAGGGCAATGTTGTATTTAGAACCGAGGCTAGTCTGAATATTCTTCGCGGTCTCCTTAGGGTTATCCTTTAGTATGGACATAGATTGCATAGCCACCCACTCCGTATCAGCCATTGAGGATTTCAGTTTGCTGCCTGTCGGACACATGTGTGGAGGGCCCATTTTGTTCACCTGCAACACAGATTCATTTAAAAGATAAGCGGAGTCGACTAGTTTCCAGAAAGATATCACATCAATTGTAGTTATAGAGTGAAAAGAGAGAGAGAGTTCTAATGGTTTGCTGCATTCATTGCCCCAGTACCCTAATTGCATTCAACGCAGGTAAGGCTCTTTCTGTGATCCTCCATGGACAATGTACCTCGGCTCATCCATTCATCCACGTTAACTTGCAAAAGGCCTCATACCTCTCGGCAGTGCTCTTTAGTCGATAAACGTCGAACTCCCCCTTGATACAAAAATGCTGGAACGACATCCTGAACTCATGCATGCTCCTGAACTCGGTGCCGACCAAAATTATAGGATACTCGTGGTCATGTTTCATTTCTTCTACTTCGACACCCAAATCATCGTCTGGAATACTAGCCTCATTGTTAAGTTCCTCGTCTATTTGATCATCACCAGATTCTTGATCCTCTATAGTGCCTTCTTCTTCATCTGATTCAGAATCCTCACCATCGTCTCTAATGCCTAGTACTGCAGACATCATATTGACTCCCATGGGTGGGGCTGCACCATCGTCTCCACCCGGATGGACCGGAACATTGCCCCAATCCACCTCACCGGCAACTCTGTTTTCTCCAAGACACTCGGTTGGTTCTGCTGCAACCACATGGGATGGTCTTACGTTTGCACGCATCCCAGGTACTTCAGTGGACAAACAGCAGTCAGAATCAATTTCATCTTGAGTGTACAGAACCCTCTTGCTCTTCCTTTGTACATCCTCCTTCCTGATGTAATCTTTCCTGATGGTATCGGTAGGGCTTGACATCCGTGTTCCATTCCCCATCGAACTAGGCTTTTTGCTGCCGCTCTTGGGTGTGATCTCCTTACTGCCTCCCCTCACGGGTGTTGGCTCTAGGTTGCTGGCATTATTGCCTGACCTCTGCGGCGTGTTCCGCTCCAAATTAGCCCTTTTGCTGCTACTATTGGGTGTATTCTCCTTCGTGATGGCATTATTGCCTAACCTCAGCAGCGTGTTCTGCTCCAAATTAGCCCTTTTTCTTCTACTATTGGGCGTCTTCTCCTTCATGCTGGCATCATTGCCTGACCTCAACGGCGTGTTCCGCTCCAAATTAGCCCTTTTGCTGCTACTATTGGGCATGTTCTCCTTCGTGCTGGCACAATTCCTTGACAGCGGAGTGTTCCGCTCCAAATTAGTATTTTTTTCTACTCCCACTGGGTGTGGTAGCCTCCGTGCTGGCCATCTTCGCCTCTTTGCTACCACTCTTGGGAGTGTTCACCATCGTGCTAGCCCTCTTAGCGTTTTTGCTGCTATCGTTCGGGGTGGCATTTTGACTGGATCTCAGGGGTGTACTATGTAGCGTGGTGCCTTTTGTCGTGCGACTCTTGGGCGTCCTCTTCTCTGGCGTGGTCTCCTTGGTGACGTTCTTCTTCGGGGTGCCCTTTCTGGGGATGCTCTTCCTGCTCCTCTTTATAACGCTCCTCTGTAAGACTCTCCTCTGTTCGAAGCTACCCTCAGTCGCACCAGCCCCAGTGATGCCATGGATCAGGTCACGCATGCCTTCTAAAAGTCCATCATCTCTATTGTCGAGTTCCAATTCCTCTCCAACCGTGAGCACTATCAAGTGGAAGTAAACTTCTGCTCTATAATGTTTCCTTGTAAACGGTACAACTAAATCCCTGGTATCTTTCACTTCGATAGCCTTTTTGCTCCTGTAACCATAATATAACAAACGTGCTTCCTGGGAGGACCCCCACAACACCTTCACATGTAACAATGCCATCAGGTCAGATAACGCTACCACTTCAGGGTCGTATCTGCCAAGGATTACATCAAACTCGTCATAGAATTTTTCTGTGCCATCATCTAATTTTGCAGTATAATCTGCAACACTGATACGAACGATTACTTTTCCATCATCAGGTTCTTCAGGATAGAAACCTCCGAGAGGTTCGAGAGATGGAGCGGCACCATCAGACATAGCCCCAATGCCACCGCCGCCATCACCAGCATCATCGTTAGCTGGATCAACCTCGGTGGAAGTACCAGGACCAGGAGAAAGGCGAGGGCCCTTAGTAGTGGGAGCTACATTACATGGTGGACAGGCAGGGCCCCTTCTAACGGCAGCCACAATAGGATCAGCTGCTGCCATGCCACATTGACGACTAGGAGAAGTTCCCACAACAGCAGTGTTTCAAGTGCTAGCAGAGTCCAGACCATGAGCTGGCTCCATACCAGCAGCTCGCTGAACCCGAGCATGGGTTCGAGGAGGAGACAAGGCATCAGTCTTTGCAACAACAGTGGGGCAGCCTCCAGAAGCCTTAGTTTGCTCAACAGCAGCAGGGATTGGGTCAACAGCGTCCAGATCAACAACAACACGAGGACGGCCAGTACCAGCAGATTATAGAGCACGGATTCGCACAACTTGAGGACGGTTTCGAGGAGGAGGAGCACACAAGGCGGTGGTCTTGGCAACAACAGCGAGACAGCCTCCAGAAGCCTTAGTTTGCTCAACATTAGCATGGATTGGGTGAGCAGCAGCCGCAGCAAAACGGGCACGGGGACGGGGACGACCAGTACCAGCAGATTGTAGAGCAAAGTTTTCCACAACAACAATACGGGGACTCCTACAAGGAGGCTGACAGAAGCATGTCGCGGACGAGGAACCACATTTTGCTCAACAACAGTAGGGGTTTGAGTTAGACCTCCCTGTCCAATAATAGCTGGGAGACTCCCAGTAGCAGGAGCTTCCTCATCCAGTATGTTACACACCAGCATAACCACGCGAAGCCTAACATGTTGTTTCATCAACCCAATTAGCTGACTGTCACACGCTATAGGAACCTTGAAGCCTTGTTCATCAATGATGCTGAACCATGCAGTCTGCTCTGGCCTCATTTTAGCAAGTTCACGCACAGCAGCAACCAAACCAGGGATAGTGCATAACTACACATGTGCTACTTCCATCTTCAGATTCTGAGCTTGTTTCCACGTGCTCTTCCCATGTGCTAATTTAATGAGGTAGCCGCAGATGGACACCAGAACCGTGTATTTGGGTTCAGCGGAGATCCTAGTTGACAGAAAATTGGAGACAAAAGATAAGAATTGTTTGTCAGCGTCGTGCTAGCAAACAATTCTATGTTCGATATATCTCTGTAATGCCAATAGCCAGCTAGCAGTTATAGGTAGTGCGAATAGCAAAGAGAAGAGTAGCTCACCTGCAATTAGCCAGAAGTACTTCTTCCTCGGCAAATGGATCTGGCATCCTTCGTGTTGCTCATCTCGTCGGCGGTAGAGGCGGGCTAGATCGTCACAACAGCTGGCATGACATTCGGCATTAGAGCTCGGTAGCAGCGAGTAGGCGCAGCAACTTGGCGCCGGAAGTCAAATGCCTGAAGAGATCATTCTGGTTGGAGAGGGGATTTCGACGTCGCCGGTGCTAGGGTTCATGCGAAAGGAGGGAGGGAGTGGATTTTTGAATTTGGTCAACGCACCATGCTCCTTTAGTCTCTCGTTTCGCCTATGTGGTTGCCGCGTTGGTGCTCGTGTCACGGAAATATTACTGACATGAGGGTCCCGACCGTCTACTTCACGGGGTAGTTTCACGGCATGTTTGGATTTGGTAGGGGTGAGATGAGTTTGCATCGAAATGGCCCCTCTCAGTAGTTGGCGGCCCAACATTTCGAAACGCGGCAATTTCAGGTAACTTAGGTACCGCGGTGCACTCACCCGCCAACTTTGGTACCGCAGCCCGGTAGCCCCCTCCACGAGACATCACATACGAGAAGCGCGACGCGATCAAATCGCAAGTTCTCCCGGACTTCCTCATGCACTGGATGGAGAACCAGCTCCCTGACAAGCCAGACATGTCCTACCTATGGACAATGCACTTCAACGGGTCCAAGCGCAAGGAAGGAGCTGGCGCAGGTGTCATACTGACATCGCCCCAAGGTGACAAGATGAGGTACGTTCTGTGAATGCAGTTCATGGCCTCCAACAATGAAGCTGAATATGAAGCCCTGCTCCACGGGATGCGTATGGCAAAAGCCTGCGCCACCAAGCGACTCATCATCTATGGCGACTCCAAACTGGTTGTCAACCAAACAATGAACGAGTGCGACGCTCTGAGCGACAACATGATCGCCTACCGCGACCTCTACGACACACTCGAGGGAGATTTTGACGGCTGCGAACTGCGGCATGTCAGCCGCGAAAGCAATGAGGAGGCAGACATTCTCGCCAATATTGGCTCCACCTACGCCCAAGTGCCACCCAAAGTATTTCTAGAGCGCATCTGTGAGCGCTCCATCAAGCCAAAGGCTTCAGCACTAAAACTAGCACGTCGAAGGACTCGGGGGCTACGCCACCCAACAAGCCAGTGGCACTCGGCAACATGGAGCCAGATACAGGACTCAAATGCCCCATGGAGGTCATGATGATCGAGCCATCCTGGACGCAACCGTACATCACATACCTGCTTAGCAAAAGGCTGCCAGATGACCCGACGGATGCGTGTCATATAGCGTGATGATCTAAGGCATTCTCCCTTATCAATGGCGAACTGTACAAGCGCAGCATCATAGGAGTCCTTCAGCGGTGCGTCTCCAACATGGACAAAAGAGCCATCCTCCTCGACATACACGAAGGCACTTGCGGGTACCACCTCGGCAGTCACGCCCTCGTTGCGAAAGCTCTACAAGCTGGATTCTACTAGCCAACGGCCATGCATGACTTCAAGGACATCGTCCAGCGTTGCAACACCTGCCAACGATTCGTGGATAAACCGCACGCACCTGGCGTGGAGCTCAGGCCAATACCTGTGGCTTGGCCATTCGCACAATGGGGACTCGACATGGTCGAAAAGCTCCAGAGATCCTCACGATGAGCATACGTATACCTCCTAGTCACGGTCGACAAATTCACCAAGTGGATTGAGGCCATGCCAGTGACAAACCAATCGGGAGCCAGCACCGTCAAATTCTTTGAGTCCATTGTCTTCTGCTTCGGGGTGCCACATAGCATCATCATGGACAATGGGACGAACTTCACCTCCAAGGAGTTCCAGGAATTCTGCGAAAACCTGGGAATAAATATTAGCTACGCCTTGGTGGCGCACCCCCAGACCAACGGTCAAGTCGAAAAGGACAACGGCCTCGTTTGCGACGGGATCAAGAAAAGGCTCCTCGGCCACTCAAACAAGCTTCTAGGTGCTGGCCAGACGAGTTGCAATCAGTACTTTGGAGCCTGCACACAACTCCAAACAGCACCACAGGCTACACTCTGTTCTTCATGGTGTACGGTGTCGAAGCAGTACTACCCACAAAAGTGCGCTACAAAGCCCCACCGGGTGGTTGCATACAGCGAGAAAGAATCAACTCACGCACTCGAAGTCTCCATCGACCTCCTTGATGAGGCATCTGAGATTGCAGCGGAGAGATCCACGATCTACCAGCAGAACCTCCGCAACTACCACAGCAAAAGGTTACGCCCCAGATCCTTCGTTGAAGGAGACCTGGTCCTGCGATTGAAGCAGTAAGGTCACCTCAAATTTGAGTCCCCTTGGGAAGGACCTTACGTGATTACCGAAGTAATCCCAGGTGGCGCCTACCGCCTTAAATACTTAAAGAGCGGAGTCGCATACTCCAATCCCTGGAACGTCACACAGCTACACCGTTTCTACCCTTAGATGTTTTTACTTTACAAATAAGGCTATTCAGCCAGGCTACTTAGCCACACATTGTACCTCGTGATATTTTATGAATAAATAAAGCTAAGTGCCCCAAAACCTGTGTTTTTCTGTTTTTCCTGCAATTATTTTACTCGGGGGCTACGCCACCCTTTACACCTTGTTCTACGAACAACACTGTATCCTAAGTATTCGACGCACTATAAGTGTTGTAAAGTTCCTTTTCAAACCCTTGATAACACCAACCTAGTTGTAACGCACCTGATAGGTTGGCAAGGTGCTGAGATGAATATACATCAGGCTAATGAAAAGGAACTGTATATTATGATACACTCGAAAAATATACAAGCTAGCAAGCTTTTTACACATTAACGGGTATCAACCACACCCGACACAATTGTATGAATTTTACAACACTTATAGATTTATGTGCAGGATATATACTACACTACTACTGCAAAAGGAGAACATTTGTTTGCTCTTCAAAGAAATCGACGATATCTTCGGTTGGCCGATCAACTGCCTGGTAGTGTGGCACGATATTCCAGGTCATCCCTTCTGGCAGTGGCGGCGGACCAGTGGCAACAGCCACGACATCCACATCTGGCTGATGCAATCAAACAAGCGCCAATGCAGCCTTGGCGCCTGCGACCAGTTGTTGGCACATGCACTCATGGATTGCGCCGATATCTTGAAACTTCGCCAGCAAATCTAGCAAGCTTGATGGCACCACGCCTAGAGGAAACATCGCTTGGAAGATATGCCTAAGGCACGACTACGCCTTCTTCAAACACTACAGCACTCGCGAGGCGCGATCCTGCAATGTCGCCAATGCAACTATGCGGTCATGATCTACCCAGAAGTAACCACTAGCTTGTAGCTCTTCCTGGGTTAGATTGTGCAGGCAAATGGCAACCCGATCCCTCTCATCTTGCGGATGACGAGCGGTAACAACTACAAGAAGCAAGAGAAGAGCATAAGATAGAGCATCGCCGCGAATGGCCAAAGAAAAGGAAAAGAAGATAGAAAGCTAACACTTAAATTGCTCATTCAGCTGCGCAACTTCGTCAAGGAGATACTTCTCGCGCGTGCTGGACTTCTCAGCCTTCGACTTCCATACATCCGCATTACCACGGATTACAGGAAACTCTCGCTCCAACTGCTTCACGCGATTGCGCAGTCACACAAGCAGCGACAGCTCCTCCACTCTTGAACGTGGTTGCGTCACAGTTTCATTAGTGGGAGGAGAGTCAGGAGGACCACTCGAAGGACCCTATTACATCCAAACAAGAGGCGAATAAGACCAACTATACATTAACAATGAGTGCATTCAAATTCGACAAAGTATCAACAGGCGTACCCCACAAAATATGGTTCAGCAAAAGAAAGGCTAAACTATTACATATGGCAGCTAAGGCACAATCTGCTTTTTCGACTTCGACTTCGACCTCGGGGGCTTTCTCGAATCCGTGCCAGTCTCTAACGCCACAGACTTCCCAGTGGTAGCCCCAGAAGCCGCAGCCTTGGTCGCCTTCACTCGCCGCAGCTCCTCAGAATATTTGGCAACTGTCTCAATGAGACAAGGACCATACTTACTGCAACTAGTGGCGAAGGGAGTGAACACTATCTGCTAGCCATCCGCATCGACAGGCATCGCCTCGGAGATCGCGCTTGGGTCCAGCTCTGCACCATGTGCTTGCGCTATCGCGAGTGCCATTATGGCACCGACAGACCGCTGCGCATTCTTGAAGTCCATCGGGATGCCTTCAGTGAAGGATTCCACGAAGCCATCAAGATTTTCGATTAAGCCGGCCTTGGGTACCATGTCCTCTCAAAGGCGGCTCAGCACTCCCTTGGCCTTTCCTAGCGTGTCTTGGAGGCAGACGCTACGGTCCTCGACTGCAGCCACGGCACCGGCCAGGGCATTCGTGCGAGCTAGAGCCTGGGCATCAAAACTCACGCCAGCGGCATCTGAAGAAAACACATGTCAGCAAAGCATCAGGAAGGAAAAGTGCATTGACAAATTCAAATGAAGTGGTGAAATACCTGAGAGCCCTTTCGCAATCGAGAAAAGCTATTCTATGAACAGTTTCTCCCTCTCAGCAGTGGAGGAGCGCAAATCTTCCTCGCACCTCTGCGACTCCTTTAGAGTTTCGACTGCCTCGTCGAGTTTCTTCTCCGCCGCGGCAAGTCCTTTCTCGAGGGAAGCGACGCGACGAAGAAGCTCATTATGCTCACCTACAAGGGGAGGAGTACGACAAAGCCTGAGTTTACAAACCTCTACACAAGAAGAGTGAGGAGACAAGTTTAGCACAAACCTTCGACTGCACGATGGCAGTTATCCAGCATGGCATGCTGTCGATCCAAGGCAAGGATCTGCTCCGCGAGGCGAGTGGAATCCTTCATGATAGGCTACATCAAAAGATAAGAAGCATCAGCATTAGCAAAAATGAACAAATTGTGCACATCAATCAAAATTCGAATGCCAGCGGTAAAAGACACTTACATGCTCCTCTTGGGACTCCGAAGGTTCCTGTCGAGTGGGCGTCCGTGCAACCATCTGGTGCCCCCAGCATGGTGGGAACTCGAAGAGTTAGCGCCGGAGTGGGCCGCCACCAGAGGAGAAGGAGACTGTATGGCCACCTCCTTGTTCTTGGATTCTGCGACTCCAGACTCGATAACAAAATGGTAGTTGTCGGAGAACGACAACGTCGTTTGACTGTAAAAGTATCCATCACCAATTCAGAAGGGAGAAAAATTTGAGAAAGGCAAGACAAACCCGCAAGTATAAAGACTTACCCGTCAAAATTCTCGAGGTCAAAGGAATCTCCCGATGACTCCTTCGGTAGCCTCAGTTTATTCTTTGCGGGAGGAGCCATGGCACGCACAGGCACGACGGGGATTGGCTCCTCTGCAGCAGAGGAAGGATCCTCTGGAATCGACAGCGAGGAGGCATCCGAATCCTTGCTACGGGAGTTCTTGCGAGTCCTGTGGCCTCTGGACTCGGGGGCTTCCTGCTCCTCTTCAACAGGGACGGTGGAGCCCGACTTGTCCTCTTCTTCCACCTCGCGAGGAATAATTCCTTCAGGCTGAGGAGGCAAGTTGGCGGCCACGGCCCCGTCCTAACAACAGAAGAAACATCAGTATATAAAACACAGGCACCTACAGGCAATCGAAAAATAGAAAACTTCAAAGAGAAATCCACCTCATGTGGAGGGTTGCTGGCGCAGAATGGAGGCACGACCGAGTCATCCGGGAGATCCTCCTTGATGGTGTACTTGGTCACCAGCCTCAACCTCCTATCCACTTCACCCAAAGAAATGCCCTCCGCAGAAATGCGAGGGACATCACTAGTACCAATCCAACGGTACATCGGATGCACCCTGGCCTGCAGAGGCTATATGCGGCGGCGCAACCACGTGCGAATGAGTTCAGCACCACCTTCTTCTTTGCCTATGCGATGTTCGAGGTCGCATACACGCTGATACAACATCTCTGTTTCCTCGACTTCGCCGGCCATCACGATGTTCTTCCAGGATCGCCTCCTCTTGCAGATCGCCACCGGTTCGAAGGGCGTGAGTCCATAGTGCTCTCCATCGGCCTTCTGGTCGTGGATGTAGAACCACTTATCCATCCACCCTTAGACAGATGTGGTGATCTTGATGGTGAAATAAGTGACATTGGAGTCGACATGGATCCCACAGCCTCCTACATCGTAGAGTACTAAACCCGACCCCGGCTAACATTTGAGCTTAAAGAGTTTCTTGAAGAGGCCGAAGTGTGGCTCGATTCCGAGCTAGCACTCGCAAAGAGTGATAAAGCAGGCGATGTGGAGAATAGAGTTTGGGGACAGCTGGTGCAGCTGGAGCCTGTAGAAGCAAAGAAGACCCCTAACAAATGGATGAAGGGGAAGAGAAAGCCCACGAATGATGAACGCCAGGAACATCACTCGAAAACCGGCAGGAGGATTGGGGATTACCTCGTCGCCGGGAATGCAAGATTCACACTCGGAGGCAGGAAGCACACCATGCTAGCGCTGTTTGAACAACTCCGATGGCTTGATGGTGGATCAACGCCATGACCCATTGGTGACGCGAGTGCCCGCGCCCTTCTTCTTCCTCGCCGCTGCAGCAGCACTAGTGCCCGCGGTGGTGGCGCCCTTCTTCTTGATGGTGACAATGGCAGTCGCAGATCTAGCGGCAGAGTCTCCCTTCTTCTTGCCCATTTTACGCTGGCGGTGTGAGCGCAAGAAGTAGTTGGGGAAGGTACGGAGTTGGTCCAGCGCTGCGGAGGAGATGTGCGCAATGGCATAGCAAGAACAACAATGGCGGAGATGCGCGAGCGAGAAGAATATGTGGGGGAATTACCGCACGGTGAACCCCTACTTAACCTTCAAGCAGATGCCATCCAACGACCAGGAGAAAATCAACCTGACGCGTGGCACACACCGATGTCGACGCGTGGCAAGGGTAAACCACGAAGCGTCACCCAACTCCACCCGTTACGCGCGAGAATCGAGGAGACACAGTTAAAACAGAAGATTACACATGCCTGGTCAAGTCCAAGTCAGAAAATGGAACCCACTACTCGTCATGTCTCGTCAAAGCCACTCACGCGGGTAACTGAGGTCATCTCATCGTTAGCACTGACGTCATCAACTCCAAGAGGAGCACCTTTTTGACCGCTTTAGTCCTTACTCGAGTCTTCGACTCGACCAAGCACTCGGGGACTACTCCTAACAGGAGCGCTGGCCGCGCAACCGAGGAATTTTTTCCAAGACATTCAAGAACCCTTCCCTTGAATCAACGATTCGATTGTGGACTTCGAGTTACTCCCATAGGGAGCACTAAAAGCACATTTGACTGAAACAAGCAAAAGACGACAGCAGTCGCAAAGTACTTATAGTCCCCACTCGAGTCTACGACTCGAATAGGCACTCAGGGGCTACTCCCATAGGGAGCACTGGCCGCGCACCCTATGATTTTATTTTTTATACATTATACTGTGTGTTGATAACATCCACACCCAAATACTCCGGCAACTCCGCCTCATATTTTCCCTGCAAAGAGACTGCGTCTCCTGGGTCACCCAAATCATCTTCATGATGATAAAAATTTGGATGTCGCATCTACGACATCAAGATAAGACCTGAATAAGGCCTGGCAACGCATCTGCTACGCTCTACCAGAAAATATTAGTGTCTGCAGGTACGATGAAATATGCCTTGACGGACGCGTCAAGTGCTCACACTTATACACTAGGATTCAAACTCTATAAGACCTCCGCGGACTGAGTCGAATTACACTAGCACTTTTCCAAATTCGAGTCCGGGGACTCGAGTTTGAGTATATTGCGTTGTTTTACCCTAAGGCAGTTAACTGATCCTGATGCATCGGATGAATCAGGCATGTATATCAACAATCCCTATGACATCAAATCAAAGCACTCGAAAATATGCTCAGATATGCACTCGAAAGACTTCATAAAGTCCCCGCTTGAATCCGCGATTCCACCGGACACTTGGGGGCTACTGACATGGGCATACCCTACAGGTACTCGAGTTTGGTATATACGGCCTGATCTGGCAGAAGCCCACGGTGTTACCAGGGCCCAATCCAGGATTTGCGTAACCCACGAAGACTCCGACTGCTTGCGGCACAAGGCAAATCTTAAGATAGAAAGTTTGAAGGGGCAAACCCTAACTTGTAACCGACTCGAACTGTTACCTGAGACCTAGCCTATCTATATAAAGGCTAGGAGCAGGCGGCGAGGAGGATAATCACAACCCTAGTTTCCACAACCATCGCCAGATTGCATCTGCGCACCCCCTGTAACTTTTGACTCCCTCGATAATTCCAAGAGCAGACAAGCAGGAGTAGGGACCTCTATGAGGCCTGAACCTGGGTAAACCTTGCATACATGTGTGCTTGTTTGCTAGCCGATTGATGCCTCCAGCTCTCCCTCCTTCTCCAAAACCCAAGTCCATAACAATGGGCATTGATGAGTTTAACCCTCATCACCGAGCCAACCCTTTAAGCTCGTCCAAATTCTAATGGTGAAGCGACACTTGAAAAGAAGGTGCGCTGCCGACTCTTGGAATTGCTTGCATAGCCCACCATTTGGCCGTTCTATTTTCTCTAATCTATTGGTCGTCCAAACTCTATTTTGTAAGAGAAACCATGCAAACATCTTGCACTTGGGCAGTGCCCACGGTTTCCAAACCAAGTAAGGCATCAAAGAAGAGGTGTGTCCTAGGAATTGCAACATGTATGCCAATTTAGCCGAGTAGGCTTCATTATTAGTGAGCTTTACAAACAATAGTGTCCGAAGAATTTGGCTCTAGATGAGCATCTTGAAGCATCTCCCAAATTTTGAGAATTGGACAATATGTTGGGTTGAGAGACCGTCTTGCATGCTAATTTGGGTCACCTAAAAATCAACTATCAAGGCCTTGGCCACCGTGCTCTTTTTCTTCTTTGAAATGTTAAAAATGAGAGGCGCAACATCTTTTGGTCTCAAGACATTCATCGAAGATGATTCCCAAAAATAGGGCCTTCTTTCCATTCCTAATAGTGATCTTGGTAACCGCCGAAAAGAGATCTTTTTCATGTGGAGGCAAGGATTCCCAAGACCGACCCAATGTTTGTTTTCTTCTTTCCATTCATACCAAAGCCACCTCATCCGAAGTGTGGAAGAAATTTTTTTGAGGTTGATAATCCCAAGCCCTCCGAATTCTTTTCACTTACAAACCTTGTTCCAAGCCACCTTACATTTCCCACCCGTAATCTTGTCACATGCCACCCAAAGCAAAGCCAACCTAATGCTATCTCTCTTCATGAGGACTTCCATAGGCACCTCGAGAGCGGTAATATAGTAGATGGAAATGATAGTGTGGAGCTTTGGCAAGCGTTTATCTACCGGCCATGTTGACCAGCTTTCCAATCCAAGGTGCTAATTTCGCGGCCAACTTGTCCTCCAAAGGTTGTAAGTGTATTCTCTTAATTCTATGGACCGATAAAGGAATACCAAGGTACTTTATGGGGAAGATAGCATGTTTAGACGGGAAAGCTTGAAGAATGGTGTCGAGGTCAACCCCATCACACCTAACGGAGGCAACTTGGATTTTCTCACAACCTGTGACAAGCTCGGTAACATTACCAAAGCTATCCAAAGTAGAAGCCAAGAAGTTGATGTCTTCTCTATTTAGGGTGACAGATAGCGACATCGTTGGCATAAAGAAAGGTATGAATAGTTGGTTCTCTCCCACATAGCTTATGCAAATTCCCTTGTTCGGTGGCTTTGGAGAGGATATGTGTAACATCACAAATCTTTAATCAAGGATAATCAAGATCAAATCTACCCAATTTAGGGTTAACAAAAACTTTTTCCATTCAAAATCTTTAAGCATTCATATGTGTGTGCATTTAGAATAGGAGTTGTTTGAAATGCCATTATTGTTTGTTCTAATGGTTGTACAATGGTTCCATGATGAATGTCACATCATCTAGATCATCCCCAAGCAAATCCCAAAGAAGCAGAAATAAAAAAGAATTAAATAAGGCAAAAGGTCAATTTTGCCATTTTAACCAACTAGGACACTTTGGGTGTTCCTAGCACTCAAATGCCAAGACAAACAATTATGGATCTTTGCACCCCTTGCTAGTACAAGTAGTGATGTGCCAAGGCCCACTTTGTGATCTCCCAAAAACATTCAAACTCTATTTTTAAATGACAATTGAAAATTAAATCTAGTGTATGTGTCTAGATCACACTTTTTCAGAAACCACTCAAATGAATTCCATTTAACAAATCCTAGCAACCCCAGATGCCTAAGCATGTGACAAACCACTCCACCAAAAATCTTTCAAAAATTCAAAAGTTTCCTTCATGCGGCCATTGTGTCGAGCACCTTGTGAGCAGAATCAAACTGGCCTAACTAATACTATTTTGGATCAAAAATTGTCGAGCCATTTGAGCCACATTAATCATCTTGGTCTCCCCCAGACCCAACCAGACCAAAACCAGCCCATCCCTTAGCCCCTGGCGCCAGTGCAACGCCGCACCGAGGCCATGATCACCTGCCGATCGTGCCCAAGCTGCAGCACATCGCCAGCCCCTCTCCGCCGCTCCAAGAAACAAGGCGCCACTCCACCGCCGTCCATGGTCCACCCCATGACCCTTGCCAGCCCCTGGACCACCCTAGAGAAGCGCCGCACTATCCTCTCTGCGCCGCGCCAAAGCACGCCAGAGCGCCTTCACCGCCAGCATGCCACAGACCGCACCTCGACCACAGAACATGCATGCCGCTCCGCCTTGACCACCTCACCCCGCCAGACACGGCCGTGCACCGCCGCGCAAACAGTCGCCGGGAACCGCGTCGAGCACCACCTCTGTCTCCCAGAGCGCGCGACGCTCCTGACCGTTAACCACCGCCCCTAACCTCGCCATAAAACCGTAGAGGACCGCCAGGAGGCAAGCCACCATCCACCTACGCCGCCCATGCCGATAGCACCCTATATCATCGTCACCAACAAGCTCGCTGTCGCCCCTTCGGTCCCCTCCTCGAGCCTATATAAGGAGGCCTTCCCCAGCCTCAATCGCCACACCATTCAAATCCCCTCTCACCACCATTCCTTCCCCACCTCTCGCGGGAGTAGTTCGAGCAGCCTCTCACCGGAATTGAGTCGGAGACCGCCGCAGCAGAGGAGGAGACGCTACCGTTGATTTCGTCCACCTCAGACTCTGTCGCTACTTCGCCTAAGCTCGTCATCATCTACTCATTCGTTTGCCCGCCTCACTGCACTAGCTGGAGCCCTGGTACGTCCCTACTCCACCCCCACCGAGCCGTTAGGATTCAGTCTCGCCGGCGACGAGTCCATCGTCGACGGCGACCGTGAGCCGTTGATCTAGTTCTAATCCTGCGGTCCGTATTACCCTGTACCGCTTTGCGTTTAATGAGCCACTGACAGGCGGGACCTCTCTATCAGCAGTCCTCAGCGCCGTGGAGTAAATCTGGGCCGGCCCAATTAGTTTCCTGCGTGACCGAGTTAATTCAAATTAGGATTTTTCTTTTTAGACATAGACTTAATTCTGTTCCTTAGTTTAAAAATCAATTCAGGGAGTTTCACAAATCCAAATTAAGTGATTTAATTTTGGTGGAAAGCTAATGAAAATCTCTATCCAAGAGAGTTGGATTTAAATCATTTAGAGTTAGTGATCTCTCCTAGTAAAAATAACAAGACAGAAGATTTTGCACATTCAAACATTTTTATAAAATCAACCATGATAGCTTTTGAGTTGATTCCAACTCTCAAAAATCACATTTAGCTATCTATATCTGAATATGTAATAATATTAAGGTTTGAATGCAGTGACTTTGGACTAGTACCAAAATAATGCTATATAGGCATTTCTAGTCACTTTAAATCATTAATTATTAAACTTAAACTTATTAAAATGTGATCCAACCCTTAAATTACATTCCCATATGATAGAATATGTGGTGATGACATGTGTACACATGATCCCATATTTTAATTGGAGAATATTAAATCTTAGTAATTTCAATGAGTAGAAATTACTTTTCTCAAATAAAAAGAATGAAACTAGTTCATTAAACCTTGTGATGTTTGTGATGATACTAGATCATCAAATGTGTTCCTTAGTGTGATAAGTAGACTAGTTAAGTATTGTTTTGGTGATTGTGTATTTCATATGTATTTATAGATGGTAGTTCCGACCAAGTCTTCGAGGAGGAGGAGTTCTACCAAGAGGAGGAGGACGAGAATTTCAACCACTGCACAAATCAAGGCAAGCCATCATTAACAATGCAAGCTAACCCTTGCAAGCTAGATAACCTAAGCAAAGGCATTAGGTATGCTTTGGTTATACCATTTTGACTTATACCTACTCCAAGTTTTATTTACAAGCTTTACCTTCCTTACTTTACCAAAATCCTTTACTTGTTTAAAGGTAGCATAAAGAGTATAAAACTTGACCTATCTAGTTTGACTTAGATGTCATTCTGTGGCATGAGATTGACATTAGCATCCCACATTAGTGAACACTCTTAACTTAGTAGTTTAGAGCTAAACCCAAAACTTGATTCACTTTAGATGGGAGTACTTGGTGAAAAATGATTTGTGAAAACCATGGAATGATGAGTCATTCTATTGAAATGTTTTAACATGTCTTGAGAGACACCAATGGTTTATGATGATGATGAAAATGTTAAGGCATGTGCCTTAACCCTTTTACAAAAACTGATGGTTGGGTTCGGATGTGATACCATTCCAATTTTACCATACAACCACAATACCTGAATTGGGTAAGGCTTAGCCAGAAGTTTATATACATTAGTATTAGTTCCCTCGCGGGAGAGGTTTGAGCTGAGGCTACCTCTCAATGTTGTCCACCTATGCAGTGCCCAGGATGACAGATGGTCATGGCTAGGAGGCCATACTCATAGGAGAGGTGCTTATACTAGAGTGTGTAAAGGAAAGGTTATGTTTGATTATCTGCATACTAAGTATGATGATTCAGGGTTATCCCTGACAGATGTATCGAATCTTGTGGTGAAAGTGTACCACCTCTGCAGAGTGTCAAACTATTCGAATAGCCGCGTCTGTGGTTATGGACAGTTGGAGTGGCCATATTGTTCCGATGTCAGATGTTTTCAAAATGACTTATGAAATGAATATTGACATGACTTGACCACAACAGAGTTGTGACTATGATAACTAATTTCCCACTTAGGTGATTTTGAACTTTATTTTATCTTTCTTTGTTTCTGAACTCAGCTTAGGTTTCAAACTTAACTTTACAAATAAACTTAGAACTTAGCATTCCTACTAGAACTACCTTACTTGTTAGTGATAGTTTGCGAGTACTTAAAGAGTGCTCATGGCTTTGTCCCTGGCTATTCCCGTGGCCAGACTATGAGGAGGACTACCCTGAAGGAGGACAGCAGGACGACTACGACAACTAGGATCATCTCACATCGTCAGCATTGCCTGTGACACTGAAGATGGACCCCACCGCTACGCTTATTATTCCGCAACTTGTTTGTACTAGGACTGGATCATGAGATCCTTTATTTGTGTAAGACCTTATTATGGTTTGTAATGGATGATGTACTGTGATATCCAATCTGTTATGTCTCGCAAAAATGATAATCCTGGGATTGCGATGTATGGCATAACAGGCATCTGGGATTAAAAATCCGGGTGTTGACAAGTTGGTATCAGAGCCATCCTGACCATAGGAGACCCTAGTTAGAATGGACGTTCGAAACAAAAACTTAGTTTCAAAAACCAAAGTGAGTATTTATGAAAACTATTTCCTCTCTTACCCTTGGGAATTCTTTCTCTCAAAAAAATTCATGTTCCTCCAAATTCTTACATTACTACATAAAACTTTGACACACTTGATCACTTCACTAACTTTCTCACCCTAAATTCTTATAGATGGAAGCCCAATATAGCAAGTTCTACCAGTTGGGCAATAGAGGCCAACTGATCTTCGAGAGGGATCTTGATTCACTGTCAGAGTTCTTGGAGCGTCCGCATCCGGAATTTCTTAGAGCTCAACTCCCGGGTTCACCAGGAGGAGATTTACAATGGCTGGTAACTGCTGATCTTCGCGGCAAGATAAAAGCACTAGTATCTAGGAGGATTCAGTTCACCGTGAGAGAGAACAACTTGCTAGATGGATTATCCAGGGCAATGCATGAAGCTCTCACACGTGTTTGCGCCCAGAGTGTCAACATAATCCAAGGAACCCGCTTTGTTCACTATGCAAGGCGTGATTTGTCAACACCCGGATTTTTTAATCCCAGATGCCCGTTATGCCATACCTCGCAATCCCAGGATTACCATTTTTGCGAGACATAACGGATTGGATATCATAGTACATCATCCATTACAAACCATACATAAGGTTTTACACAAATAAGGATCTCATGATCCAGACTTTAATACAACAAGCAGCGGAAATAAACGATAGCGTAGCGGTGGGGTCCATCTTCAGGGGCACAGGCAATGCTGACAAAGGTAGATAGTCCTAGTTATCATAGCCGTCCTGCTGACCATCATCTTGATAATCTCCTTCATAGTCTGGCCATGATAATAGCCAGGGACAAAAGCCATGAGTACTCTTTAAGTACTCGCAAACTACTACTAACAAGTAGTAATATCCTAAATTAAAATACTGAATCTAAGTTAACTATCAAGTTAAGTTTGAAGCCTAAGCTAAGTTCAGAAGTGAAGAAAGATAAAATAAAAATTCCAGAGTCACTTAAGTTGGAAGCTATTATCATCAACACAACCCTGTTGTGGTCAAGTCAAAGATCATCATTCATTTCAAGTTATTTGGAAAACATCTGACAACGAAAATAGTATGGCCATTCCAACTGTCCATAACCGCGGACGTGGCTATTCGAATAGTTTGACACTCTGCAGAGGTGGTACACTTTCACCACAAGATTCGATACATCTGTCAGGGATAACCCTGAATCATCATACTTAGTATGCAGATAATCAAACATAACCTTCCCTTTACACACCCTAGTATAAGCACCTCTCCTATGAGCATGGCCTCCCAACCATGACCATCAGTCATCTTGGGCACTGCATAGGTGGACAACATTAAGAGGTAGCCTCAGCTCAAACCTCTCCCATGAGGGAACTAATACTAATGCATATAAATTTCCAGCTAAGCCTTACCCAATTCAGGTAATGTGGTTGTACGGTAAAATTTGGAATGGTATCACATCCGAATCCAACCATCAGTTTTATAAAAGGGGTTAAGGCTCATGCCTTATCATTTTCCACATCATAAACCAGTTGTGTTTCGTAACACATGTCAAAACATCTCAATAGAATGACTCATCATTCCAAGGTTTTCATAACTCATTTTCACCAAGTATTCCCATCTAAAGTGACTCAAATTTTTGATCTACTCTAAACTACTAAGTTAAGAGTGTTCACTAAGGTGGAAAGCTGGGATCAATCTCATGCCATAGAATGATATCTAAAGGTTTCTAAGTAGGTCAAGTTTTATACTTTTTATGCTACCTTCAATTTTAAGTAGAGAACTTTGTATACTCTAAGGTGGGGTAAAACTTGTCCATGAGACTTGGGGCATTAATAGTGAAAAGGGGTGTGATTAAAGCATGCTTAAGGCATCTTTGCTAAACCATCTAGTTTATTCTAGCTTGCTAACCATAGCTTGCTAAGGTAAGTTTGCAAGGGTTAGCTTGCCCTGCTAATAGTGGCTTGCCTTGGTTGGTGCAGTGGTTGAAGTTGTCTTCTTCTTCTTCTTCCTGGTAGAACTCCTCCTCCTCGAGAGTTTGGTCGGTGCTATCGTCTAGAAATACATAGGGAGTGCACAATAACCAAACAATACTTAACTAGGCTAAGTAGCATTCTAAAGCACACAATTGATGATCTATTATCATCACAAACATTACAAGTTTTAATTCAATAGTTTTAATCTTTTTATTTTAGAAAAGTAATTTCTACTCATTGAAATGTTAACTAAAATTTAATATTCACCACCAAAATATGAGATCATGGGGACACATGTCCTCACCACATATTCCATAGGTGGGAATGAGATTTAAAGGTTGGATCAATATTACTTTAGTTTAAGTTTATTATTTAATGATTTAAAGTGACTAGAAATGCCTATATAGCATTATTTTGGTACTAGTCCAAAGTCACTGCATGTAAACCTTAATATTATTACATATTTGGATAGATATGATGAAATGTGATTTTTGAGAGTTGGAATCAACTCAAAAGCTGACTTGGTTGATTTTATAAAAATGTTGCAAGTTGTAAAAGCTTCTATCTTCTCATTTTTATTAGGAGAGATCTATAAATCTAATTGAATTAAATCCAACGGGCTTGGATAGAGCATTTCAATACCTTTTAGACAAAATTAGTTTCATGCAATTTGGATTTGTCAAACTCACAGAATTGATTTTTGAAACACAGGACAGAAACTATATTCTAACTAAAAAGAAAAATCCTAATTTGAATTTCCAACGCGCGTGGGAACGAAATGGGCCGGCCCACTGCGCTCCGCGCGGTGTCACGGGCTGACTTAAGCGAGGACCCCACCCGTTAGTGGCACAGGGGGGTGCGAAGCGGTATGGGCGAACGGTGGCCGTGCGATCTGGTTCTAATCCAACGGCTGAGGGTCATCGTCGACGTTGGGCAATGCCGGCGAGACAGAACCCTAGCGCAGCCAGTGGGGGTCGTTGGGGGCTCACCGGGGTTCAGGCGAGGGTCGGCGAGGCGGGCGAACGACGAAGTCGACGACGGCGAACCTCCTGGTACCGGCAGCTTCTCCTGGGGCAGCCTGGATCAATGGCGCCCTTCTCCTCCCGAGGCGGCGGCTCCGGCTGCAATTCCGGCGCTCTGGTGCTCGAGCGGCTCCGGCTGGCGGTGGGGAGTGAGTGTGAGAGGTGGTGAGTGAGATGGTGTGCTCAAATCGGCTGGGGGTGGCCTCTATTTATAGTGGCGAGAGGGGACCGACGGGGCACGTGGTGAGCTCATCGTGGTCGATGGTACAGACGGCTATCGGCATGGGCGACTATAGGGGGCGGTGCGGTGTTCCCTGGCGATGCTCAATGACACGGTGGCGAGACGTGGGGCGGTGCGGTTTGCTCTGGAACACGCGATGCTCTGCGCGGCAGAGGCGGTGTCTTCGACGACGAGCGGTGGCTGTGCGTCATGGGGTGGCGAACAGGGATGTCTGGCGGTCTCCTGGGTCGGTGGCGATCATGTATGCAAGCGGCAAGGGCGGTGCGCGGTCTGTGGGCGTCGGTCGAGGGTGGCGCTCTAGCGCATGCTCGGCATGGTTGCTGGCATGCTGGGCGCGGTCCGTGCGTGTGGTCCAGGGGTTGGCAAGGTTCGGGCGCTGGACAGGGAGTGGCGGTGGACGGTGGGCTGCCTCCTAGACAAGGTTGGCACGGCTAAATCTCCACTAGGGTGGCATGGTGAGCTTCGGCTATTCACCATTGAAGTCATTGCCCAACTTACAGTGAGTCTAGTGCTTAGTTTAACTTGCTAGCTGATCTACTGAGATGGTTGTGAGCTAGAGAGGGAACAAGTTAGGCTTCAATCACTGCTCATAATAGTGTTTGGTTTTTGTTTGATTTGTGTCTGCCACCTGTTCGATGAAATGGCCGCAAGAACTCAAGTTTTGAATTTTGAAAAGATTTTTGGTGGGTGTGCTAAGTTGGTGCTGGTGAGTCTGCAGATGCTTGGGTTTTGAAAGTTGAGCTTGTTTGAGTGGTTTTTGAAAAAGTGGGATCTTCCCATATGATAAAGATTCAATTTTGAACTGTTATTTAAAATAGTTTACAGAAGGTTTTTAGAAGATCAAAAGGTGGGCCTTGGTACCTCATTATGTGTACTAGCAAGGGGTGCCAAGATCAAGAATTGTTTCTGTTAATTTTTGAGTACTAGGAATAGCCAAAGTAGACATGGGAGTTAATTTTGGCAAAATGACCATTTCTCCATTTTAAATCTTTTTTATTTGATTTTCTTTAGAAAAAGTTTGGGAATGATGTAGATGATGTTTAAATCACCTAAGAAACATTTTACAATCATTGGATCACTTAATCATGGCAATTCAAACAACTCCTATTTAAATGCACATAATATGAATGCTTTCATTTTAAAGAATGGAAAAGTTTTTGTTAACCCTATTTTTGGATGATTGGATCATTGATAAACTTGGATTGAAGTTTTGGGATGTTACAAACCTTCCCCCCTTAAACAAAATCTCGTCCCGAGATGTACAAAGAAAACTAGGAACTAAAAAGATCTGGGAACTCTGTCCTAATGTAATCTTCGCGTTCCCATGTGGCTTCCTCCTCGGTATGGTTGCTCCACTGAATCTTGAGAAACTTGATACTCCTGGTCCTGGTGGTCCTGTAGGCCTCTTCTAAGATACGGATGGGCACTTCCCGATAGGTTAGGTCGTTGTTGATTTCCACAGCTCTGTGATCGATGTTCTTGAAAACTTCAGTCTTCTCCGGCACTTCTAGGCATTTGCGGAGTAACGAGATATGGAACACATTGTGGATGGCTGACATCTCTTCAGGCAATTCCAGCTGATACGATACTTCTCCTCGACGTTTCAGAATCTTGAAAGGTCCGATATATCTGGGGGCTAACTTTCCCTTCAGACTAAAGCGTTGAGTTCCCTTCAAGGGTGAAACCTTGAGATATACGAAATCTCCGACATTGAAAGTCCGGTCTCTCCTTCTCTTGTCAGCATAGCTCTTCTGTCTGGATTGGGCGGTCTTGAGGTGCTCACGGACTTTGTGAACTTTCTCTTCGGCTTCTCGGAGAATGTCGGGTCCAAAGATTTGACTCTCTCCTACTTGCGACCAATTTAAGGGGGTACGACATTTTCTTCCGTATAGGAATTCAAATGGTGCCATCTGCAAACTAGCCTGATAACTGTTGTTATATGAGAACTCTGCGAATGGTAACCAGTCTTCCCATTTTGATTCGTATTCCAACACACAGGCTCTAAGCATATCCTCAAGAATCTGGTTGACTCTCTCAGTCTGTCCATCTGTTTGCGGGTGATAGGCGGTACTGAAATTTAACTTGGTTCCTAAACCTTCCTGGACTTTCTGCCAAAATCTTGAAGTAAACTGGGTTCCTCGATCTGATACAATGGTCTTGGGGGTTCCATGCAGACTAACAATTCTAGCAATGTACAGCTCTGCTAGTTTTGCACTTTGGTAGGTTGTCTTGACAGGTATGAAGTGGGCTACCTTAGATAGTCTATCAACTATGACCCAGATTGAGTCATTTCCCCTACTAGAAGTAGGTAAACCTGTGATAAAGTCCATTCCGACGGAATCCCATTTCCATTCCGGAATCTTCAATGGTTGCAACAATCCTGCAGGTCTCTGATGCTCTGCTTTGACTCTTTGAAAAATGTCACACTTGGCGATGTAGCTTCCGATCTCTCGCTTCATCTTGTGCCACCAAAATTGCTCCTTCAAATCTTGATACATCTTTGTTCCTCCGGGGTGGATAGAATAAAGGGTATCAAGAGCTTCCTTCATGATAACTTCTTTCAGTTCTGAATCCGCTGGAACACAGATACGTCCTTTGTACCACAATACTCCTTCTTCGTCTTCGGTGAATCCAGGTACTTTGCCTGTACCAATACGACGTTTGATCCCGTTGATACTCTCATTTCCCTTCTGGGCTTCCTTGATCTGGCTAAACAAAGTGGGTTGAAGTTCAATGCTAGCTAGGAATCTGTAACACCCTCAGAATCGACCCTATGCAAGTTTCAGCGATTCCCGCCAAACCCGCATAGAAACGATTCAAAGGTGCCCACCAGGCACTTCCGTGCGGGTGGAAAACGAAGTAATATCATTACACAATAGTCCACGATGGAACCCACAGAATATATATACAACAGCGACTCAAAGAGTCAAGAATACGGATATAACATACAAAGATCCAAATCACCTTGAAAACGATACAGCGTCCGAGTACGGACAAGATGCAAATTGAGCTAAGAGCCCTGAAGAATAACCAATGGCGTCCATAACCCTGCCCAGGCCAAGCCGGAAGGGTAACCCTGCTAACGACGTCGATCTCAAAACCTGCTTAAACAAAAGGGGTGCCGACAAAGGGCAAAGGAAAAAAGAGAGCGGTCAGTACTGAGGCCAGTACACGGCGAGACTAGAATTCGGCGGTCCTCGCCTACATAGGTATGGTGGACTGAGCGGCAACGCGGCATGCTCTAAACAACCTATAGAGACTCGAGATAACTGTCGGCTATCAGCGAGGGATAAGAAAGACCTATTCGGAACCAACCTGATTCTACCACCAAACATACCCATCCTGGTATTTCCCCCTCGAGACCAAACGAGGAAGTCAACCGAGGAACTCACACGGTTGGCAGTTTTATTCATTCTGTTATAGTTGCGGCAATTACTAGTCAAATAAAGATAGCATGAGTCATCCTGATATAATAAGCAGTGGGCAGTTTTAGTTAACCATTCCGTTGTAGTTGCAACACTTACTAGTCAGATACGATTAGCATGAGATATCCCTAACCCAGCAGTTGTTGGTACTTTTATTTAGCCATTCCGTTGTAGTGAAGCTGATTACTAGTCAAATCGGATACAAGTCAAATTATAACAGTAACTTTAGTTATAGTTGTCTATGATCGAGAACTGTGCTCCAAGTCGTCCATAACCGCGGACACGGCTTTTCGAAAAGATTTAACCCTGCAGGGGTGCACCAAAGTATCCACACGCACTTCGACCCTTTTTGCCAGATCAGTTAACATACACCCATCGGTATGTCGGCGGGGCCTAAGTCATGACGTTTCCCAGACCCAAAGCAAGTACATGGGGGCCACCCCACTAAGCTACCCGCAACGAAGTTGGCCGGCTTCGGAACGGACCCAGGGTTTGCGTCAGTGGTTGTAAACGACTGGGAACCCGAAAGTGTGACTGGGCTTGTCGATACCGCGAAAACACTCCGCAATCCTAAACAGTACAGGTGCTCCACGCACAATCTTAAATAAAGCAGTAAAGCATGGCATAAGTACAGGATAGTAATAAAGCCCCAAACTACTTGTGGCCCCCATTACAGTACTTGGAATCAGGTACTAAATCGATGGGGGTGCCCACACACCCCACCTGTGGTTAGCGCGCTCGATCTCGGAACAGGTGTCAAGAACTCGGGGTCCTACGGGACACCAGTGAGCGGTTAAAAACCAAATATTTTCTATTACCCACCGGTGCCTCTGCATTTACCTACTTTCGATTTTAGTTATTAAACAATAATTAAAGTCTTGATCATCTGCAACATAAAGCATAAGGCATTCTCCAACAACTGCGGCACTGGACGACACGCAACAGCACTTAAGCCAGCGACTACGACGCGCAAGTCCAACTATCTACCAAACAACGGGTAATAGGATGTGTCCAAGGCAATATAAGGCTGCAAGGGATATCACGAACACGAAAACTAGGGCATCGCAACACAGATAGCAATAGATCAACAGGAGGGAATAAAGACTATAAAAGTAAGATAGGTAGAAAGGGGGAGAATGCTCGCCTGAAAACATTGCCGAAGGTTCATCCGAAGATCGGGTCGATACTCGCATCAACTCATCGGCCTAATCCGTGAAGAAGCAAAACACTAGAAGAAACACCGGATGGACTATTTAATACTACGGTAGAAAATCGGGCATGATGCATGTATGATGCATGACATGGCAAAGGTGCAATGCATTTAGGCCATATTAATGGAACCGGGGTCCCGACAATTATTAAGTTCATGTTGTTTAGATACCCCGCAATTTAAATGTTGTCTTAACATGGCAAAAGATAGCACCGGTTCGCTACACAAATTTAAATGGGACCAATATAAGACTAGATTTGCCCGCATATGGATCCCATATTTAATTTAGGTGAATCGCCTAAATACCCCCAACAACCACAATATGTATGCGAGTATGGACAATTTAACATGCAACAAGTTTGTATTTCATTTATAAAATAGGGGCGCAGAAAGGGGTCACACATCGAATGGCGATCTTGGGGTTCACCGAGGGTTCGGGTTTTTGGATCGGGTTTCAGGGGATTGATCTCGCATCCGGGAAGAAGGACTTGGTGGTCTTCGGATCCGGGGCTCACATCCGGGAAGGAGTACTTGTCGCATCTATGGTCTTCGGGTCGAAGAACTTGGCGCGCCAGGGTTCGGTCTTCGGACTCGGGGAGAAGAGCTCGGTGTTCACGTCGAAGGTCTTGTCGATGGATCCTCGGGTTCATGCGGCTCCTCGAGGCGAACTTGTCGATGTGTCGGATCGGAGATCTTGTCGAGGGGGTCTTGGAATGGTACTCCGATGGTGCTTCGGGTTCGTCTCCCATCACCTGCACCAGAATATCACTCGGCATTGGTCTTGGCACCTGTCTTCGGAAGTGCTTGTCGATCTCATTGGTGTGATGTGAACCTAAGGGCACAAAAAGTGGTGGAACTGCTGCTGCGGTAGACGTTGCACTAGCAACAAGAGGCATGTTCAGAAGGAGACCACGGGAGGGAGTAGCACACACATGCACGGACACCGCGGCAGAGGGGCCAGGTCACGATGGTGCTCGGGTCAGCTCGGCTGAGCACTGGGGACGCGAGGAGGGGCGGCGGTGGACACTGGTCTCGAGGTGGCTAGCTCCGGTGAAGATAAGGGTGACGGCGAAGCGGTGGCAGAGAAGCACGTAGCAGCGGCGCCGGGAGGCTCGAGCGCGGTGACGGAAGAGGTTGCCGGTTAGGAGCACTGACGGCAGGACGGCGCTCGGCGGAAGGCGGGGAAGGTCGGCTGCTGCCTGGGGGAGCGGTGGTGGAGATCGGGCGGCGCGGATGAAGGGGATGGAGGCGAGAGCCGATGGCGGCGGGGTTGGTGGCGGTGGTGGCGACGGAAACTGGGAGGAGACAGAGGGGTGCGAGGCTCGGCGGCGAGGTCGCGGCCGGTGGTGGGGGCTGGACGAGGAGGCGCCTGGGTGGCGGCCCTATGCGGGAGCTGCAGAGAGCGAGTGGTAGGCGTAGGCGGCGGGGAAGACCGCGGCGGGGACGGTGAGGGGCAACCGGGGAGGGACGGTGCCGCGCTGCGAGGCGATGGCCGGCGCGGATCGAGGAGAGGGGGCATGGTAGACGCGGGGGAGGGCGGAGCGGGGCGAGCGCGCGGGAGGAGGAGGCCGGCGTGGGGGAGAAGGCCGGGGCCGGTGCAGAGGCGGGCGGGGGCCGGTCCAGGACGGCGATGCGGGGTGCGGGGAAGGCCCAGCGGCGGCCGGCGGCGCCAGAGAGGAAGGTGGAGGCGGGGGAGCGGGGCGGGCGAGAGGAGGGAGGAGAGAGGAAGGGCGCCGGGGCGCGTCTGCGGGAGAGAGAGAGGGAGGCGGTTGGGTCGGCGTGGTGGTTGGTGGGCCAGGTGGGCGCGGGGCACGAGGGGAGCGGGTCAGGGGTGGCTGTCGGTGGACGGCAGGAGAGGCGCGTGGTCTGCGCCTAGGAATGGGGCCAGGTGGGGGCGAGCGGACCAGGGGGTCTCGCGCGGGCGTGGGGAGGTGGGCAGGTGCCTCGCGCGGGCGGGAAACTGCCGGAGGGGTGGGTCCAGCTGGTGGTAGGTGGCGGTGGTTGATTGGATGGAGAGAGGGCCAGGCTGAGGTGGCGTAGCGGGGTTGGCTGGAGTGAGGTGGAGAGGGCTGGGTAGACTAGGTTTGGGGTAGAAAAGGGTTTAGGGATAGACAGGGTAGGGTTTTATTTTGGAGGTGGCCGGCTAGGCTTTCGGGCCTGGCTGGCTGCCTCCTATAAAAATAATATAAAACTTGTTTATTTAAAACGGGGCTTTTAAAAAAACCGTTGGTAGACAAAACAAATATTCCGGAGACCCGGGTTTTGATTTGAATTAAAGACGGGGTATTTAGAAATCAATAAAAGACTTTTCGAAATAGTTTTTAAACAAACCATGCAAGATGATGACGATGCTCAAATGCAATGTGGCATGATGACATGAGCATGCAGTCATGATGATGCAATGCACAAAAACAACGCGATTTTCTAGTAGTGGTTTTTTTTGCGGGGCGCCACAATTCGACACCACTAACAATGGATCTCGCCCTCGAGATCCGCCTCATGGTACCGGGAGGAAGGCGGCGATCTGAATCTTCTCGCATCGTGTAGATCCTCGCGTCACCCCTAACAAGAGGTCGTTGTCCAGGATCGTCGAGAGAACACTCGGGGAAACAAAGGCGAAGGTAGAGGTATCAACCAATCAATCCACCTCTAACTTCGGTAGAAAGAGAGAACCGATGCATTCTCATCCACTTCAATGTACACAAGTGAATAGAGTGAGTAGTCGGCATGGGGGCCAATCCATCACGCACCCAAACTATTACTCTACACAATCAGTAGAAAAGCGTGCAACCATTCTCGGAATCAGACGGAAGATCTCGACAATCGAGGTTCAGAAACAAAGGAGTGATGCAGACTCTACATCGGATCTGGCGTAGATGATGTCGTCGCGTAGGAAGACACCGGAAGGCACGAGAAGGAACAAAGAGAAGTCCACCAGACGAAGGATTCCTCAGATAGCATGAAGACCAGATGTAGCAACACCGTTACCAAAGGAGGAAGCGAAACCCTGAAGGTACGATGGAAACCAACCACGAGAAATCCTGGACTCGAAGAGAGAGAAGAGAGCGGATTCAAAACACGCAGAGGTGAGAGGGGAGCAGCAGAGGGGTAAGGAGTAAAATCGGACCTAATCAGAACTATCCAACCGATTTTGCAAAAATAGTTTTGACACTCTACTTCGGCCGTTAGCTAGGTTATCCTACAGGCTGGACTTGTGGGGTATCGCAACTGTTGAGCTCTGATACCACTCTGTAACACCCTCAGAATCGACCCTATACAAGTTTCAGCGATTCCCGCCAAACCCGCATAGAAACGATTCAAAGGTGCCCACCAGGCACTTCCGTGCGGGTGGAAAACGAAGTAATATCATTACACAATAGTCCACGATGGAACCCACAAAATATATATACAACAGCGACTCAAAGAGTCAAGAATACGGATATAACATACAAAGATCCAAATCACCTTGAAAACGATACAGCGTGCGAGTACGGACAAGATGCAAATTGAGCTAAGAGCCCTGAAGAATAACCAATGGCGTCCATAACCCTGCCCAGGCCAAGCCGGAAGGGTAACCCTGCTAACGACGTCGATCTCAAAACCTGCTTAAACAAAAGGGGTGCCGACAAAGGGCAAAGGAAAAAGAGAGCGGTCAGTACTAAGGCCAGTACACGGCGAGACTAGAATTCGGCGGTCCTCGCCTACATAGGTATGGTGGACTGAGCGGCAACGCGGCATGCACTAAACAACCTATAGAGACTCGAGATAACTGTCGGCTATTAGAGAGGGATAAGAAAGACCTATTCGGAACCAACCTGATTCTACCACCAAACATACCCATCCTGGTATTTCCCCCTCGAGACCAAACGAGGAAGTCAACCGAGGAACTCACACGGTTGGCAGTTTTATTCATTTTGTTATAGTTGCGGCAATTACTAGTCAAATAAAGATAGCATGAGTCATCCTGATATAATAAGCAGTGGGCAGTTTTAGTTAACCATTCCGTTGTAGTTGCAACACTTACTAGTCAGATACGATTAGCATGAGATATCCCTAACCCAGCAGTTGTTGGTACTTTTATTTAGCCATTCCGTTGTAGTGAAGCTGATTACTAGTCAAATCGGATACAAGTCAAATTATAACAGTAACTTTAGTTATAGTTGTCTATGATCGAGAACTGTGCTCCAAGTCGTCCATAACCGCGGACACGGCTTTTCGAAAAGATTTAACCCTGCAGGGGTGCACCAAAGTATCCACATGCACTTCGACCCTTTTTGCCAGATCAGTTAACATACACCCATCGGTATGTCGGCGGGGCCTAAGTCATGACGTTTCCCAGACCCAAAGCAAGTACATGGGGGCCACCCCACTAAGCTACCCGCAACGAAGTTGGCCGGCTTTGGAACGGACCCAGGGTTTGCGTCAGTGGTTGTAAACGACTGGGAACCCGAAAGTGTGACTGGGCTTGTCGATACCGCGAAAACACTCCGCAATCCTAAACAGTACAGGTGCTCCACGCACAATCTTAAATAAAGCAGTAAAGCATGGCATAAGTACAGGATAGTAATAACGCCCCAAACTACTTGTGGCCCCCATTACAGTACTTGGAATCAGGTACTAAATCGATGGGGGTGCCCACACACCCCACCTGTGGTTAGCGCGCTCGATCTCGGAACAGGTGTCAAGAACTCGGGGTCCTACGGGACACCAGTGAGCGGTTAAAAACCAAATATTGTCTATTACCCACCGGTGCCTCTGCATTTACCTACTTTCGATTTTAGTTATTAAACAATAATTAAAGTCTTGATCATCTCCAACATAAAGCATAAGGCATTCTCCAACAACTGCGGCACTGGACGACACGCAACAGCACTTAAGCCAGCGACTACGATGCGCAAGTCCAACTATCTACCAAACAACGGGTAATAGGATGTGTCCAAGGCAATATAAGGCTGCAAGGGATATCACGGACACGAAAACTAGGGCATCGCAACACAGATAGCAATAGATCAACAGGAGGGAATAAAGACTATAAAAGTAAGATAGGTAGAAAGGGGGAGAATGCTCGCCTGAAAACATTGCCGAAGGTTCATCCGAAGATCGGGTCGATACTCGCATCAACTCATCGGCCTAATCCGCGAAGAAGCAAAACACTAGAAGAAACACCGGATGGACTATTTAATACTACGGTAGAAAATCGGGCATGATGCATGTATGATGCATGACATGGCAAAGGTGCAATGCATTTAGGCCATATTAATGGAACCGGGGTCCCGGCAATTATTAAGTTCATGTTGTTTAGATACCCCGCAATTTAAATGTTGTCTTAACATGGCAAAAGATAGCACCGGTTCGCTACACAAATTTAAATGGGACCAATATAAGACTAGATTTGCCCGCATATGGATCCCATATTTAATTTAGGTGAATCGCCTAAATACCCCCAACAACCAAAATATGTATGCGAGTATGGACAATTTAACATGCAACAAGTTTGTATTTCATTTATAAAATAGGGGCGCAGAAAGGGGTCACACATCGAATGGCGATCTTGGGGTTCACCGAGGGTTCGGGTTTTTGGATCTGGTTTCAGGGGATTGATCTCGCATCCGGGAAGAAGGACTTGGCGGTCTTCGGATCCGGGGCTCACATCCGGGAAGGAGTACTTGTCGCATCTATGGTCTTCGGGTCGAAGAACTTGGCGCGCCAGGGTTCGGTCTTCGGACTCGGGGAGAAGAGCTCGGTGTTCACGTCGAAGGTCTTGTCGATGGATCCTCGGGTTCATGCGGCTCCTCGAGGCGAACTTGTCGATGTGTCGGATCGGAGATCTTGTCGAGGGGGTCTTGGAATGGTACTCCGATGGTGCTTCGGGTTCGTCTCCCATCACCTGCACCAGAATATCACTCGGCATTGGTCTTGGCACCTGTCCTCGGAAGTGCTTGTCGATCTCATTGGTGTGATGTGAACCTAAGGGCACAAAAAGTGGTGGAACTGCTGTTGCGGTAGACGTTGCACTAGCAACAAGAGGCATGTTCAGAAGGAGACCACGGGAGGGAGTAGCACACACATGCACGGACACCGCGGCAGAGGGGCCAGGTCGTGATGGTGCTCGGGTCATCTCGGCTGAGCACTGGGGACGCGAGGAGGGGCGGCGGTGGACACTGGTCTCGAGGTGGCTAGCTCCGGTGAAGATAAGGGTGACGGCGAAGCGGTGGCAGAGAAGCACGTAGCAGCGGCGCCGGGAGGCTCGAGCGCGGTGACGGAAGAGGTTGCCGGTTAGGAGCACTGACGGCAGGACGACGCTCGGCGGAAGGCGGGGAAGGGCGGCTGCTGCCTGGGGGAGCGGTGGTGGAGATCGGGCGGCGCGGATGAAGGGGATGGAGGCGAGAGCCGATGGCGGCGGGGTTGGTGGCGGTGGTGGCGACGGAAACTGGGAGGAGACAGAGGGGTGCGAGGCTCGGCGGCGAGGTCGCGGCCGGTGGTGGGGGCTGGACGAGGAGGCGCCTGGGTGGCGGCCCTATGCGGGAGCTGCAGAGAGCGAGCGGTAGGCGTAGGCGGCGGGGAAGACCGCGGCGGGGACGGTGAGGGGCAACCGGGGAGGGACGGTGCCGCGCTGCGAGGCGATGGCCGGCGCGGATCGAGGAGAGGGGGCAGGGTAGACGCGGGGGAGGGCGGAGCGGGGCGAGCGCGCGGGAGGAGGAGGCCGGCGTGGGGGAGAAGGCCGGGGCCGGTGCAGAGGCGGGCGGTGTCCGGTCCAGGACGACGATGCGGGGTGCGGGGAAGGCCCAGCGGCGGCCGGCGGCGCCAGAGAGGAAGGTGGAGGCGGGGGAGCGGGGCGGGCGAGAGGAGGGAGGAGAGAGGAAGGGCGCCGGGGCGCGTCTGCGGGAGAGAGAGAGGGAGGCGGTTGGGTCGGCGTGGTGGTTGGTGGGCCAGGTGGGCGCGGGGCACGAGGGGAGCGGGTCAGGGGTGGCTGTCGGTGGACGGCAGGAGAGGCGCGTGGTCTGGGCCTGGGAATGGGGCCAGGTGGGGGCGAGCGGACCAGGGGGTCTCGCGCGGGCGTGGGGAGGTGGGCAGGTGCCTCGCGCGGGCGGGAAACTGCCGGAGGGGTGGGTCCAGCTGGTGGTAGGTGGCGGTGGTTGATTGGATGGAGAGAGGGCCAGGCTGACGTGGCGTAGCGGGGTTGGCTGGAGTGAGGGTAGGGTTTTATTTTGGAGGTGGCCGGCTAGGCTTTCGGGCCTGGCTGGCTGCCTCCTATAAAAATAATGTAAAACTTGTTTATTTAAAACAGGGATTTTAAAAAAAACCGTTGGTAGACAAAACAAATATTCCGGAGACCCGGGTTTTGATTTGAATTAAAGACGGGGTATTTAGAAATCAATAAAAGACTTTTCGAAATAGTTTTTAAACAAAACCATGCAAGATGATGACGATGCTCAAATGCAATGTGGCATGATGACATGAGCATGCAGTCATGATGATGCAATGCACAAAATCAACGCGATTTTCTAGTAGTGGTTTTTTTTTGCGGAGCGCCACAGAATCCTTTGCTAACTACTTCAGTCCTGAACTGCTCCAGCTCCTCGTACAAACTTGGTTGCTTCTCTTTGATCATGGTGTTAAGCCTACACGGCAATCTGCTAACAGCATCCTCTACCACATTGGCTTTGCCGGGGTGATAGTGAATGTCAAGGTCATAATCCTTGATTAACTCTATCCATCTTCTTTGCCTCATATTTAGCTCCTTCTGGGTGAAGATATACTTCAAGATTTTATGATCTGAGTAAATCTCACAGCGATTACCCATCAAATAGTGACGCCATGTCTTCAACGCTAGAACCACGGCTGCTAGCTCAAGATCATGGGTCGGATAGTTCTGCTCATGCTGCTCAAGCAGTGCGAAAGTCTGGGCCTTCTGGTCGGCAATGGCACGGTTCGGGTTGGCTAATGTAGCATCCCAATTGTCTAACAATTGTAATGCTACTTGGTCTAGTAATATAATGGCTACTTCAAATATATAATTGTTGCATCATAATTATATCATGCTCATGTCATCATGCCACCTTGCATTTGAGCATCATATAAAACCCTTTTCCATTTGGTTCTTATCTCATATGCATTATTAATTGTATTTGCCTCTTGATATTGTATTTGGTTCTTGATATATTGTTTCAATGCCCAAGTTGAGTTGGGGGCATATCTCTTATTAACTCGACCACCTTTTTCTTTCACCACCTTATAATTCCACCATCCAACTAAATATGAGCTTGGCACTTATTGGTTTTACCTCTAGCTCATGTGGGTTGGGATGGATCCAATTCTTTTCCACATGCTCTCATCTTGGCATCATTTTGTTTTCACATTATTGATATATGAGAGCCACATGGCCACCTTTGCATGCCTTGTGGGTGGAACCCTATTTCTAGCTACCATATGTGTTGTTTTGGGGTTATCATCATGTTGGGATATTTTGTGGGCTTATTAACTACCTAGTGGCATATACACACTAGCAAGTCCCATTGTATTTCAAAAATGGTCATCTCCATCTACTCCACATGGGGCATCCTTTTAATTCTTTTTGCTTGGCTTTTATTTCAATTTTGGGAATGCATAATATTAATGCTATGTAATAACATTGTTTTCACAAGAGTCAATATGGCAATAAATATTTTTGCATGGGCCATGCAAGTACCATCTTTTGCTTGTCATTTGGAATTTATTTGTTTTTGAGTGGAGCATCTCTATCTCCCCCTTCTCTTGGTTTGATCTAGTGTGATCTTGCTTAATCCTCACCACCTTTTCTCTCCTTCCCTTTTCCTTGTCAAGATCTTGTGGGAGCTTGGCATGTCATGCTTGATCTTGCCCAAAAGTTCACCACTCCATCTATCTCTAAACCCTAAGCTACCCCCATCTAGCCTACCCCCTCTTCCATCTAATCTAAACCACACCCCCCTCTCTAAACCACACCCCTTTCAACCTAACCCGAGACCAAACCCTACCCGATCACCTCCCCTCTCGGTTACCCTCTCTTCTCCTTCCCCTCACCTTGGCCCCACCTTGCAGCCTCTCTGCCCTCCCCCACCTCTTTCTTTGGCTACAAGACAAGGAGAAAAGTAGAGGAGAGAAGACCTAGCCGATCCCCCCTCTCCTCACCTTTTTCCAAAGCTAAAGCCACCACCCCATGTGCTCACCCCTCCTCCTTTATCTACCCCCACCTCAGATCCACCCAGGAGGCGCCAGGTCCCCTCTCCCTTCCTTCTCCCTCCTCTCCCTGCTACCTCCCTAGGCCATGGCCATCATGCTGCCCCCAAAAACCCTAGCCTCGGCCCCCTCTGCCTTCGCTGCTCTGGTGGACGCCAAGGCCGCGTGGAGTGCACCAGGGCGCCTCTGCTTCCTCTTCATCGCCTAGCCCCACCGGAAACCGCCGGAGAAGCCCCGCCACCGCCGTGCCCGTGAGCAGCAGGAGTGCTCCGGCCCCCTGCTTCCCCGATGATCGTTGCTACCCCGAGCCTGCTAGCTGCACCAGATGGTCGCTGGTGAGGCCCTCTTCCCCCTAGACATCGTCTCCCTCCCCCTCTCGCCTTGCTTTGCCGCCACCTTCCGTCGAGCGCTCTGCGCGCGCGCCGCGCGTCGCGCTCTGGCAGCAGCAGCTGCAGCAGCTTCCCGACCGCCTGTTCCTCGACCTACCCCGCGCGCTGTAGCCCTCCTCTGCGTTAGATCGCTGAACGAGACTTGTAGCCCGATGTCCCCTCTTCAACTTTCGTTTTAGCCGCGTCGCGTTTAGACCAGCGTACGTGACGCCACTGTCGCCGGAACACAGCCAGATCCGCCGCCGTCAGTGCCGTTTTCGTCAGCAGCGCAGCAGCAGCCGATGTCCGTTTTGCGCAGAAGCCCCTGCCCTTTTTCCCGCCTAAACCCGCGCTCCCCGAACCCCACCTGTCAGCCTCGTTGCGATTTTGCACGAGAACCCCTGGCAGATCTGGCCATCATAGACTAGTCCCTCCCCGCGCCTGGGATCGCCCATGTGTCACGCCCTGGCTGGGCGACGCGTGCGCGTGGCCCCGCTGTAACCGGCCCCACTTGTCATCGGTGCGGGTAGGAAGGACACGAGTGAGAAAAACCCTGCGAACCTCTGCGGCCCACCTGCTGCTAAGTCAGCTCGAGCCCCACCCGACAGTGTCTAGGGCTAGAGCTTGCTGAGTAACAAAATGTTTTCTGTATATCTGTCTTAATTCAAATCTTTTTCAAATTATTTCAAATTCAAATTTAAATTCTGTTTTTATATAACTTTTCAAATATAATTCCAAATAATACAAATAATATATGTTTTCAAATCAGAAAAATATGAGGAATTCAAATATGGCCTTCAAAATATATTTTGACACTTTAATTTTCCAAGTTTATTAAAATTACAACAAAATGCCCTTTTCCTTAATTAATTAATAACTTTTGTTTTATAACTCCAAATTTGATAAATAATATGTCTAAAATGATTAGCTCGACGAGACCTTTCTGTTTAGGCATTCCTTTATCTGTTTTGAAGCATGCATCATATAAATATAATGTGTACAGCAACTAATATGAGAATAAAATGTGGTTAAAACCCAATAAAAATGTTTATTCTTGTATTCCACACCTCACCCATGCCATGCTACCTTATTGCCATGCAAATTGTGCATCATTCATCATGGCATGATTGTTTGCTTGTCGCATTTTATTCATATGCTTGCGCACTTTATTTATGTTGGCCCTTGTTTGTTTGGTTCTTCTCCGAATAGACGCTGAGCAGGGGATATATCAAGAGAACCAGGAGCACTACCCAGATCCATCCATTGCTTCAACTGAGCTGCCAGGAAAGCACTACCACATGCTTGCATACATATAGTACCTATTGCCTCTATCTTATTCTTGCATCATTGAGTCGCGATTGCATTAAACTGAATCCTAAGTACTGCATAGCCTTTACTTTTAAACCCCACCGAAGCTTGTTCCTCCATCCCATGAGCCATTACTACAGGAGTTGTTTGAGCCATGCGAGTCGTAGAACAGCATGTGTAGGGTATGTGAGTGTCTGATGGATAACGAGGTACCTAAACAACTTAACCTGAGTAGTAATGGGATAACTAATGAAAGTGGCATCGGTGAGCCATATTTGCTATTTGGTTTTTCAGGCTCACTTGTGTCCCGTAGGACCCCGAGTACTTGATTCCTGTTCCTTGATTATTTGTGCTATCCACATCCGGGAGGCCTTATGGACCCCCCTGAGCTAGAGCTTGATTCATTCTTATTTCTTGGGGCCACAAACTAGTTTGAGGTTTTATTTACTATCCTGTACTTATGCCATGCTTTACTGCTTTATTTAAATTGTGCGAGGTACTGCACACTGTACTGTTTAGGTCCGTAACCCGTTTTCGCTGTATCGACAAGCCCAGTCACACTTTCGGGTTCCTAGTCGTTTACAGACGGCTCCACAAACCTTGAGGCCGTCTCGGAGTCAGCTAACTTTGTTGCGGGTAGCTCAATGGGGTGGCCCTCTGAAATATTTCTGAATCCTGTGATCGCTTTGTCGTGACTGCCTCGTTGGGTTTTGATTTGGTTTTTTCGAGGCATATCGAGTGTGTGTTGCTATTTGTGCACCCCTGCAGGGTAAAACTTTCTGAAAGCCGTGTCCGCGGTTATGGACGACTTGGAGCACAGTTTCTCGATCATAGACAAGCATAACTAAAGTACCGCTTTTAATTTGACTAGACTAGGTACCTGACTAGTAAATAGTGCAACACTCACGGAATGGATAATAAAACTGCCAACGGATGGGGGTTGTTCGTCCGCTTCCTCGTCGGTAAGCGAGGAGGAGGATGGATCTATGGATATTACCGTTATTACTGTTATAACTGTTGTTATTAATTCACGGACATCCGTCTATCTTTGGTTAGGCAGATGGTTAGTGAGTATCTATAGAATTGTTAGGGTTTATCTTTTGCTGCAATTGCGTCACCCCAGGTTGTGTCCCCTTTAGCGGCATAAAGACTTGCTGAGTACCCCTAGGGTCTCACACGATAAATTATTGGTTCAGATGAACAGGTACACTCGCAAGATGGATACTGGGTGGAAGAGACGGACGATGTGGGCACCGATCATTCGGTGTAGAGATTCCGGGAACAGGGATCCGTGAGATCTGTGGGCGGGATGTGCTTATTTATGGGGCATCTTATGCCGATTTGCTTCTTATCCATACTCGGATTTGTCTTCCGCTTCCGCTTGATACTCTGATGTTTGATGTATGAGGAGATACCCTAAACTATTATATCTATCTAGGATATTTGGATCTTGCCGTATGGCGTTGCTATATTTCCTTTCTTTTTAGATGGAATGGCTCTGATGTACTGTTGTATGGTGGCTTGCATACATACTCATTTGTGTATGTAGTTGATCCCTTCGCCTGCCGATTACGCCGCCCGTTCTTGTCCCGATGTTTGGAAATGGTTGGGACGGCCGAAAGGTCTACCTGTGAGTGGCATTTGGGCCCCACCATACTATTTCAACCATTTCTGCTCATCCAGGCTCGTAACTAGGAGCGTAATTCACCGAGGTAGTTACAATTGGTATCAGAGCCATCCCGACCTTCAGGGTCTCAGCCAAATGGTCGTTGTCTGTCTAGCAAATATTTTTGGTAGTTATGTATACTAGGGAAAAACAAAACGCTAGAGTAGGACTGCTTCCACTTTTCTTCTTACCCACCCACCACCCTTTTCTGGTAAGGAAGTGCAACGTTTTCAATCCTCTTCTTAAAATTCAAACTAGGATTCACGTGTTCTGGGTTTCCGTAGTACCATAGAAAGTGTGTGTGTGTGTGTAATTCCTTGTCTATCTGTTGCATCCAACATGTTATCTTTATCTGCCTTTTGGTTATCAATTGTTGGTACATTCCATACCGACAGGCTTTTGCAAACCGGCGCGATCTACCTGACCCCTTGTTAACCGGTGCCATCTTCTTAAGGGTGTCCTTCCTTCTAGCAACTCCACATTCTGTGTAGGCATCAGTTGTTAATCTCTATCTGATAAGTGATTTTGCGCATCTATTGGTATTTTAATGCCGAAAAATGCGGAAATTTTTTCTTTGATACGTCTGTGTTTCCACACTCCTTTTCAGTCGTGTGAGAAACATTATCTATCTCCCTTTTATCAGCATGTCCATGCTAACTCATTCTTTTGTCACCGGCGCTTAATCCTGGAGTTTTATCTCATCTCCATTCTTCTGGGCTAAATACATAACATGTGTCGATCCGATGCTGATGATTGTAATTTGGCTCTCGGCATAGCTATATTCCACTCATGATAAGTGTCGATTGGAATATGGAAAAATGCTATCAACCGTCACCATCTGGAGGATAAGGTTATCTCCTGTGATTTTGAGTACACCGTGAACATATCCATGCATATTCAAGCATCTTTGGCAAACCGGAGTTTCTCAAAGCACTACGGCGGTCTATCATCTATCCATCATGCTGCACATCTTTTTGAACTCCATATATGCAAAAATTCTCGTTGATACAAGGGAATTGCATCTTTTCGTCTCTGATAGCTTTGCTTAAGGTATGATCTATCATCGGTTCTTATCCAAGATCTCTTTATCTTTGTAACCGGTGATCCCATCAACAATGTGAACCAGGTGGCGTTTCCTGTTCTCTTCCGAAGGACCAGATAATCTATTCTTCCAGTGCATCTTCTTCAACACGAACCCGTGCTCTTAATATTGATCTTTCTAAGAGCGTTGAGCTCAGAAAGTGTTTCGAGCATTCGTTCATTTCTCCCGTCTCGTGAACTTGATATTCTGGGAATATCCTGTCAATCCATGGTGGTATATGTTGATAATATGCTTGCCTATTTGATATCAATAGAAGGACATGGAAGATCATCTGTGTCTCTTTCTCTCAAGCTTCGTGAGCATTGCCTGTGTGCAAGTTCTCGAAGTGAGAATTCTGACTTTTTAAAGTCAACTATCTCGACCACGTCCTTCTGCTAAATACATTACTTCAATTCTGTAATTGGCAATTCATTGTTAATTCCATCCTCCATCTTCAACCAATCCGGAGTTGTTCCTTGTTGGCAAGTTATCACCGTCGTTCCGCCGAAGATTCCTCAAGACTGCTAAATCACCCTCAATCATTTCAGGAAGAACATGGAGTTCTTTCACCTCAGTCTCGTCAAGTAATCTCTTGAAATCCTCTCGCTCTATCGTCTATGCTCAATCCACCGGAGGCCATGAAGACCTTCCAGATCTTGTTTTCCTTCTGTTCAAGTGGTGCTATCTTTTTCTCTATCTGTGGAATCTTGCAGTTGTCTCCGTAATCTTCCTTCATATCTTTCCGGTGGCTTGGTACTTCAGACTTGACGACAACATCATCATCTTTATCTATCTATGAATCCGGTGAATCGTTTGTATCTATCCTTGTTTTCTAACGGAGTTCTATGAGTTCTTTTTGTCAATACCTTCAGTCTGTTTTGGTAGTTGGGTTGCATGGTTCTCTTATTCATGTGCGGAGTAATGCTTCGAGTGCGGGATGGAGTAGCTACCATACCACTACTCTTATCATTCGCTTTTGTACAATGAATTGGTGAATTAATGTGATTCACTCATTCCACGGAAGTTAGAAGTGGCCTTTATCCCTTGATACTTTTACTTCCGTCTTTGTTTTCCGGAGTGATCTCTCAAAGGAAGTAATCAATAAACTCTTGTTGGTGATCTCGCCCTTTCTACACGGAGCAAAATCTTCAATTATCTGGTGGAAACAAACACAAACTCTTTTCTGTCCTCGTCTCTCTACCGGTGCTGACATCCCCAAACAAGATGAAAGGAAACTATCTCTCCCTTTGTTTCATCAATTCTTTTTCTATGGTAAAGCCAATTACGGTTGAGGCCATCAGCCGCAAATCTATTGCGTTAGCCTCAATGCTAAAGAAAGCAATAAGTATCTCTACAATAAACCCCAGATCCTCCATAATCTTTGCTTCTCGGGATTCCACCATGATCTGGCTTCACATCCATCTCTGGAAGTTATATCCGCGCACCTCAATTGCGTGATCCTTTGGTTCTTACCGGCGCAACAAGAATCTAATCCGACGATGTCTAACTAAATCTTTCTGTTCATATCAAGGGACTCTATTGTTTGAAGGCAATATTGTTTCCGTACTTCATTTCTCTAATCCGAGAGAAGATGCGATGCTATTGTCATAATGGTTCAAGACCTCTCCAATCTAGCTCTTTTCCTTCCGGCGAGACAAAGATTTCATCCTCTCTCGTATCAGTAAATCTTTAATCTTAACGGTGTGTCTTTCTTTATCCATGATACATCATCTTTTCCTTTTCTTTCACAAGTGGTTCTTTTTCTCGTATCATGTTTCTTGGGAAAACCGGAGCTATGTCCATCCTATCTTTCTTGTCTCACGACAATCCTTCAATTCTTCCAACCCTTGGTGTCTCAAGCAAAACGCAAGACTCGCAACAAGTCTAGCAAGTTTTGCAAGGTGCAGTGGTCGCACCATTCCGTTGATGAAGCCACTTGGGAACGTGAAGATGAGCTCCGTGCCAAGTAACCTACCCTCTTTGTGTCTTCTTCTTCTTCCTAGAATCTCGGGGCGAGATTCCTGTTTAGTGGGGGAGAGTTGTAGCATCCCAATTGTCTAACAATTGTAATGCTACTTGGTCTAGTAATATAATGGCTACTTCAAATATATAATTGTTGCATCATAATTATATCATGCTCATGTCATCATGCCACCTTGCATTTGAGCATCATATAAAACCCTTTTCCATTTGGTTCTTATCTCATATGCATTATTAATTGTATTTGCCTCTTGATATTGTATTTGGTTCTTGATATATTGTTTCAATGCCCAAGTTGAGTTGGGGGCATATCTCTTATTAACTCGACCACCTTTTTCTTTCACCACCTTATAATTCCACCATCCAACTAAATATGAGCTTGGCACTTATTGGTTTTACCTCTAGCTCATGTGGGTTGGGATGGATCCAATTCTTTTCCACATGCTCTCATCTTGGCATCATTTTGTTTTCACATTATTGATATATGAGAGCCACATGGCCACCTTTGCATGCCTTGTGGGTGGAACCCTATTTCTAGCTACCATATGTGTTGTTTTGGGGTTATCATCATGTTGGGATATTTTGTGGGCTTATTAACTACCTAGTGGCATATACACACTAGCAAGTCCCATTGTATTTCAAAAATGGTCATCTCCATCTACTCCACATGGGGCATCCTTTTAATTCTTTTTGCTTGGCTTTTATTTCAATTTTGGGAATGCATAATATTAATGCTATGTAATAACATTGTTTTCACAAGAGTCAATATGGCAATAAATATTTTTGCATGGGCCATGCAAGTACCATCTTTTGCTTGTCATTTGGAATTTATTTGTTTTTGAGTGGAGCATCTCTATCTCCCCCTTCTCTTGGTTTGATCTAGTGTGATCTTGCTTAATCCTCACCACCTTTTCTCTCCTTCCCTTTTCCTTGTCAAGATCTTGTGGGAGCTTGGCATGTCATGCTTGATCTTGCCCAAAAGTTCACCACTCCATCTATCTCTAAACCCTAAGCTACCCCCATCTAGCCTACCCCCTCTTCCATCTAATCTAAACCACACCCCCCTCTCTAAACCACACCCCTTTCAACCTAACCCGAGACCAAACCCTACCCGATCACCTCCCCTCTCGGTTACCCTCTCTTCTCCTTCCCCTCACCTTGGCCCCACCTTGCAGCCTCTCTGCCCTCCCCCACCTCTTTCTTTGGCTACAAGACAAGGAGAAAAGTAGAGGAGAGAAGACCTAGCCGATCCCCCCTCTCCTCACCTTTTTCCAAAGCTAAAGCCACCACCCCATGTGCTCACCCCTCCTCCTTTATCTACCCCCACCTCAGATCCACCCAGGAGGCGCCAGGTCCCCTCTCCCTTCCTTCTCCCTCCTCTCCCTGCTACCTCCCTAGGCCATGGCCATCATGCTGCCCCCAAAAACCCTAGCCTCGGCCCCCTCTGCCTTCGCTGCTCTGGTGGACGCCAAGGCCGCGTGGAGTGCACCAGGGCGCCTCTGCTTCCTCTTCATCGCCTAGCCCCACCGGAAACCGCCGGAGAAGCCCCGCCACCGCCGTGCCCGTGAGCAGCAGGAGTGCTCCGGCCCCCTGCTTCCCCGATGATCGTTGCTACCCCGAGCCTGCTAGCTGCACCAGATGGTCGCTGGTGAGGCCCTCTTCCCCCTAGACATCGTCTCCCTCCCCCTCTCGCCTTGCTTTGCCGCCACCTTCCGTCGAGCGCTCTGCGCGCGCGCCGCGCGTCGCGCTCTGGCAGCAGCAGCTGCAGCAGCTTCCCGACCGCCTGTTCCTCGACCTACCCCGCGCGCTGTAGCCCTCCTCTGCGTTAGATCGCTGAACGAGACTTGTAGCCCGATGTCCCCTCTTCAACTTTCGTTTTAGCCGCGTCGCGTTTAGACCAGCGTACGTGACGCCACTGTCGCCGGAACACAGCCAGATCCGCCGCCGTCAGTGCCGTTTTCGTCAGCAGCGCAGCAGCAGCCGATGTCCGTTTTGCGCAGAAGCCCCTGCCCTTTTTCCCGCCTAAACCCGCGCTCCCCGAACCCCACCTGTCAGCCTCGTTGCGATTTTGCACGAGAACCCCTGGCAGATCTGGCCATCATAGACTAGTCCCTCCCCGCGCCTGGGATCGCCCATGTGTCACGCCCTGGCTGGGCGACGCGTGCGCGTGGCCCCGCTGTAACCGGCCCCACTTGTCATCGGTGCGGGTAGGAAGGACACGAGTGAGAAAAACCCTGCGAACCTCTGCGGCCCACCTGCTGCTAAGTCAGCTCGAGCCCCACCCGACAGTGTCTAGGGCTAGAGCTTGCTGAGTAACAAAATGTTTTCTGTATATCTGTCTTAATTCAAATCTTTTTCAAATTATTTCAAATTCAAATTTAAATTCTGTTTTTATATAACTTTTCAAATATAATTCCAAATAATACAAATAATATATGTTTTCAAATCAGAAAAATATGAGGAATTCAAATATGGCCTTCAAAATATATTTTGACACTTTAATTTTCCAAGTTTATTAAAATTACAACAAAATGCCCTTTTCCTTAATTAATTAATAACTTTTGTTTTATAACTCCAAATTTGATAAATAATATGTCTAAAATGATTAGCTCGACGAGACCTTTCTGTTTAGGCATTCCTTTATCTGTTTTGAAGCATGCATCATATAAATATAATGTGTACAGCAACTAATATGAGAATAAAATGTGGTTAAAACCCAATAAAAATGTTTATTCTTGTATTCCACACCTCACCCATGCCATGCTACCTTATTGCCATGCAAATTGTGCATCATTCATCATGGCATGATTGTTTGCTTGTCGCATTTTATTCATATGCTTGCGCACTTTATTTATGTTGGCCCTTGTTTGTTTGGTTCTTCTCCGAATAGACGCTGAGCAGGGGATATATCAAGAGAACCAGGAGCACTACCCAGATCCATCCATTGCTTCAACTGAGCTGCCAGGAAAGCACTACCACATGCTTGCATACATATAGTACCTATTGCCTCTATCTTATTCTTGCATCATTGAGTCGCGATTGCATTAAACTGAATCCTAAGTACTGCATAGCCTTTACTTTTAAACCCCACCGAAGCTTGTTCCTCCATCCCATGAGCCATTACTACAGGAGTTGTTTGAGCCATGCGAGTCGTAGAACAGCATGTGTAGGGTATGTGAGTGTCTGATGGATAACGAGGTACCTAAACAACTTAACCTGAGTAGTAATGGGATAACTAATGAAAGTGGCATCGGTGAGCCATATTTGCTATTTGGTTTTTCAGGCTCACTTGTGTCCCGTAGGACCCCGAGTACTTGATTCCTGTTCCTTGATTATTTGTGCTATCCACATCCGGGAGGCCTTATGGACCCCCCTGAGCCAGAGCTTGATTCATTCTTATTTCTTGGGGCCACAAACTAGTTTGAGGTTTTATTTACTATCCTGTACTTATGCCATGCTTTACTGCTTTATTTAAATTGTGCGAGGTACTGCACACTGTACTGTTTAGGTCCGTAACCCGTTTTCGCTGTATCGACAAGCCCAGTCACACTTTCGGGTTCCTAGTCGTTTACAGACGGCTCCACAAACCTTGAGGCCGTCTCGGAGTCAGCTAACTTTGTTGCGGGTAGCTCAATGGGGTGGCCCTCTGAAATATTTCTGAATCCTGTGATCGCTTTGTCGTGACTGCCTCGTTGGGTTTTGATTTGGTTTTTTCGAGGCATATCGAGTGTGTGTTGCTATTTGTGCACCCCTGCAGGGTAAAACTTTCTGAAAGCCGTGTCCGCGGTTATGGACGACTTGGAGCACAGTTTCTCGATCATAGACAAGCATAACTAAAGTACCGCTTTTAATTTGACTAGACTAGGTACCTGACTAGTAAATAGTGCAACACTCACGGAATGGATAATAAAACTGCCAACGGATGGGGGTTGTTCGTCCGCTTCCTCGTCGGTAAGCGAGGAGGAGGATGGATCTATGGATATTACCGTTATTACTGTTATAACTGTTGTTATTAATTCACGGACATCCGTCTATCTTTGGTTAGGCAGATGGTTAGTGAGTATCTATAGAATTGTTAGGGTTTATCTTTTGCTGCAATTGCGTCACCCCAGGTTGTGTCCCCTTTAGCGGCATAAAGACTTGCTGAGTACCCCTAGGGTCTCACACGATAAATTATTGGTTCAGATGAACAGGTACACTCGCAAGATGGATACTGGGTGGAAGAGACGGACGATGTGGGCACCGATCATTCGGTGTAGAGATTCCGGGAACAGGGATCCGTGAGATCTGTGGGCGGGATGTGCTTATTTATGGGGCATCTTATGCCGATTTGCTTCTTATCCATACTCGGATTTGTCTTCCGCTTCCGCTTGATACTCTGATGTTTGATGTATGAGGAGATACCCTAAACTATTATATCTATCTAGGATATTTGGATCTTGCCGTATGGCGTTGCTATATTTCCTTTCTTTTTAGATGGAATGGCTCTGATGTACTGTTGTATGGTGGCTTGCATACATACTCATTTGTGTATGTAGTTGATCCCTTCGCCTGCCGATTACGCCGCCCGTTCTTGTCCCGATGTTTGGAAATGGTTGGGACGGCCGAAAGGTCTACCTGTGAGTGGCATTTGGGCCCCACCATACTATTTCAACCATTTCTGCTCATCCAGGCTCGTAACTAGGAGCGTAATTCACCGAGGTAGTTACAATTGGTATCAGAGCCATCCCGACCTTCAGGGTCTCAGCCAAATGGTCGTTGTCTGTCTAGCAAATATTTTTGGTAGTTATGTATACTAGGGAAAAACAAAACGCTAGAGTAGGACTGCTTCCACTTTTCTTCTTACCCACCCACCACCCTTTTCTGGTAAGGAAGTGCAACGTTTTCAATCCTCTTCTTAAAATTCAAACTAGGATTCACGTGTTCTGGGTTTCCGTAGTACCATAGAAAGTGTGTGTGTGTGTGTAATTCCTTGTCTATCTGTTGCATCCAACATGTTATCTTTATCTGCCTTTTGGTTATCAATTGTTGGTACATTCCATACCGACAGGCTTTTGCAAACCGGCGCGATCTACCTGACCCCTTGTTAACCGGTGCCATCTTCTTAAGGGTGTCCTTCCTTCTAGCAACTCCACATTCTGTGTAGGCATCAGTTGTTAATCTCTATCTGATAAGTGATTTTGCGCATCTATTGGTATTTTAATGCCGAAAAATGCGGAAATTTTTTCTTTGATACGTCTGTGTTTCCACACTCCTTTTCAGTCGTGTGAGAAACATTATCTATCTCCCTTTTATCAGCATGTCCATGCTAACTCATTCTTTTGTCACCGGCGCTTAATCCTGGAGTTTTATCTCATCTCCATTCTTCTGGGCTAAATACATAACATGTGTCGATCCGATGCTGATGATTGTAATTTGGCTCTCGGCATAGCTATATTCCACTCATGATAAGTGTCGATTGGAATATGGAAAAATGCTATCAACCGTCACCATCTGGAGGATAAGGTTATCTCCTGTGATTTTGAGTACACCGTGAACATATCCATGCATATTCAAGCATCTTTGGCAAACCGGAGTTTCTCAAAGCACTACGGCGGTCTATCATCTATCCATCATGCTGCACATCTTTTTGAACTCCATATATGCAAAAATTCTCGTTGATACAAGGGAATTGCATCTTTTCGTCTCTGATAGCTTTGCTTAAGGTATGATCTATCATCGGTTCTTATCCAAGATCTCTTTATCTTTGTAACCGGTGATCCCATCAACAATGTGAACCAGGTGGCGTTTCCTGTTCTCTTCCGAAGGACCAGATAATCTATTCTTCCAGTGCATCTTCTTCAACACGAACCCGTGCTCTTAATATTGATCTTTCTAAGAGCGTTGAGCTCAGAAAGTGTTTCGAGCATTCGTTCATTTCTCCCGTCTCGTGAACTTGATATTCTGGGAATATCCTGTCAATCCATGGTGGTATATGTTGATAATATGCTTGCCTATTTGATATCAATAGAAGGACATGGAAGATCATCTGTGTCTCTTTCTCTCAAGCTTCGTGAGCATTGCCTGTGTGCAAGTTCTCGAAGTGAGAATTCTGACTTTTTAAAGTCAACTATCTCGACCACGTCCTTCTGCTAAATACATTACTTCAATTCTGTAATTGGCAATTCATTGTTAATTCCATCCTCCATCTTCAACCAATCCGGAGTTGTTCCTTGTTGGCAAGTTATCACCGTCGTTCCGCCGAAGATTCCTCAAGACTGCTAAATCACCCTCAATCATTTCAGGAAGAACATGGAGTTCTTTCACCTCAGTCTCGTCAAGTAATCTCTTGAAATCCTCTCGCTCTATCGTCTATGCTCAATCCACCGGAGGCCATGAAGACCTTCCAGATCTTGTTTTCCTTCTGTTCAAGTGGTGCTATCTTTTTCTCTATCTGTGGAATCTTGCAGTTGTCTCCGTAATCTTCCTTCATATCTTTCCGGTGGCTTGGTACTTCAGACTTGACGACAACATCATCATCTTTATCTATCTATGAATCCGGTGAATCGTTTGTATCTATCCTTGTTTTCTAACGGAGTTCTATGAGTTCTTTTTGTCAATACCTTCAGTCTGTTTTGGTAGTTGGGTTGCATGGTTCTCTTATTCATGTGCGGAGTAATGCTTCGAGTGCGGGATGGAGTAGCTACCATACCACTACTCTTATCATTCGCTTTTGTACAATGAATTGGTGAATTAATGTGATTCACTCATTCCACGGAAGTTAGAAGTGGCCTTTATCCCTTGATACTTTTACTTCCGTCTTTGTTTTCCGGAGTGATCTCTCAAAGGAAGTAATCAATAAACTCTTGTTGGTGATCTCGCCCTTTCTACACGGAGCAAAATCTTCAATTATCTGGTGGAAACAAACACAAACTCTTTTCTGTCCTCGTCTCTCTACCGGTGCTGACATCCCCAAACAAGATGAAAGGAAACTATCTCTCCCTTTGTTTCATCAATTCTTTTTCTATGGTAAAGCCAATTACGGTTGAGGCCATCAGCCGCAAATCTATTGCGTTAGCCTCAATGCTAAAGAAAGCAATAAGTATCTCTACAATAAACCCCAGATCCTCCATAATCTTTGCTTCTCGGGATTCCACCATGATCTGGCTTCACATCCATCTCTGGAAGTTATATCCGCGCACCTCAATTGCGTGATCCTTTGGTTCTTACCGGCGCAACAAGAATCTAATCCGACGATGTCTAACTAAATCTTTCTGTTCATATCAAGGGACTCTATTGTTTGAAGGCAATATTGTTTCCGTACTTCATTTCTCTAATCCGAGAGAAGATGCGATGCTATTGTCATAATGGTTCAAGACCTCTCCAATCTAGCTCTTTTCCTTCCGGCGAGACAAAGATTTCATCCTCTCTCGTATCAGTAAATCTTTAATCTTAACGGTGTGTCTTTCTTTATCCATGATACATCATCTTTTCCTTTTCTTTCACAAGTGGTTCTTTTTCTCGTATCATGTTTCTTGGGAAAACCGGAGCTATGTCCATCCTATCTTTCTTGTCTCACGACAATCCTTCAATTCTTCCAACCCTTGGTGTCTCAAGCAAAACGCAAGACTCGCAACAAGTCTAGCAAGTTTTGCAAGGTGCAGTGGTCGCACCATTCCGTTGATGAAGCCACTTGGGAACGTGAAGATGAGCTCCGTGCCAAGTAACCTACCCTCTTTGTGTCTTCTTCTTCTTCCTAGAATCTCGGGGCGAGATTCCTGTTTAGTGGGGGAGAGTTGTAGCATCCCAATTGTCTAACAATTGTAATGCTACTTGGTCTAGTAATATAATGGCTACTTCAAATATATAATTGTTGCATCATAATTATATCATGCTCATGTCATCATGCCACCTTGCATTTGAGCATCATATAAAACCCTTTTCCATTTGGTTCTTATCTCATATGCATTATTAATTGTATTTGCCTCTTGATATTGTATTTGGTTCTTGATATATTGTTTCAATGCCCAAGTTGAGTTGGGGGCATATCTCTTATTAACTCGACCACCTTTTTCTTTCACCACCTTATAATTCCACCATCCAACTAAATATGAGCTTGGCACTTATTGGTTTTACCTCTAGCTCATGTGGGTTGGGATGGATCCAATTCTTTTCCACATGCTCTCATCTTGGCATCATTTTGTTTTCACATTATTGATATATGAGAGCCACATGGCCACCTTTGCATGCCTTGTGGGTGGAACCCTATTTCTAGCTACCATATGTGTTGTTTTGGGGTTATCATCATGTTGGGATATTTTGTGGGCTTATTAACTACCTAGTGGCATATACACACTAGCAAGTCCCATTGTATTTCAAAAATGGTCATCTCCATCTACTCCACATGGGGCATCCTTTTAATTCTTTTTGCTTGGCTTTTATTTCAATTTTGGGAATGCATAATATTAATGCCATGTAATAACATTGTTTTCACAAGAGTCAATATGGCAATAAATATTTTTGCATGGGCCATGCAAGTACCATCTTTTGCTTGTCATTTGGAATTTATTTGTTTTTGAGTGGAGCATCTCTATCTCCCCCTTCTCTTGGTTTGATCTAGTGTGATCTTGCTTAATCCTCACCACCTTTTCTCTCCTTCCCTTTTCCTTGTCAAGATCTTGTGGGAGCTTGGCATGTCATGCTTGATCTTGCCCAAAATTTCACCACTCCATCTCTCTCTAAACCCTAAGCTACCCCCATCTAGCCTACCCCCTCTTCCATCTAATCTAAACCACACCCCCCCTCTCTAAACCACACCCCTTTCAACCTAACCCGAGACCAAACCCTACCCGATCACCTCCCCTCTCGGTTACCCTCTCTTCTCCTTCCCCTCACCTTGGCCCCACCTTGCAGCCTCTCTGCCCTCCCCCACCTCTTTCTTTGGCAACAAGACAAGGAGAAAAGTAGAGGAGAGAAGACCTAGCCGATCCCCCCTCTCCTCACCTTTTTCCAAAGCTAAAGCCACCATCCCATGTGCTCACCCCTCCTCCTTTATCTACCCCCACCTCAGATCCACCCAGGAGGCGCCAGGTCCCCTCTCCCTTCCTTCTTCCTCCTCTCCCTGCTACCTTCCTAGGCCATGGCCATCATGCTGCCCCCAAAAACCCTAGCCTCAGCCCCCTCTGCCTTCGCTGCTCTGGTGGACACCAAGGCCGCGTGGAGTGCACCAGGGCGCCTCTGCTTCCTCTTCATCGCCTAGCCCCACAGGAAACCGCCGGAGAAGCCCCGCCGCTGCCATGCCCGTGAGCAGCAGGAGTGCTCCGGCCCCCTGCTTCCCCGACGATCGGTGCTACCCCGAGCCCGCTAGCTGCACCAGATGGTCGCTGGTGAGCCCCTCTTCCCCCTAGACATCGTCTCCCTCCCCCTCTCGCCTTGCTTCGCCGCCGCCTTCCGTCGAGCGCTCTGCGCGCGCGCCGCGCATCGTGCTCTTGCAGCAGCAGCTGCAGCAGCTTCCCGACCGCCTGTTCCTCGACCTACCCCGCGCGCTGTAGCCCTCCTCTGCGTTAGATCGCTGAACGAGACTTGTAGCCTGATGTCCCCTCTTCAACTTTCGTTTTAGCCGCGTTGCGTTTAGACCAGCGTACGCGACGCCACCGTCGCCGGAACACAGCCAGATCCGCCGCCGTCAGTGCCGTTTTCGTCAGCAGCGCAGCAGCAGCCGATGTCCGTTTTGCGCAGAAGCCCCTGCCCTTTTTCCCGCCTAAACCCGCGCTGCCCGAACCCCACCTGTCAGCCTCGTTGCGATTTTGCGCGAGAACCCCTGGCAGATCTGGCCATCACAGACTAATCCCTCCCCGCGCCTGGGATCGCCCACGTGTCACGCCCCGGCTGGGCGACGCGTGCGCGTGGCCCCGCTGTAACCGGCCCCACTTGTCATCGGTGCTGGTAGGAAGGACCCGAGTGAGAAAAACCCTGCGAACCTCTGCGGCCCACCTGCTGCTGAGTCAGCTCGAGCCCCACCCGGCAGTGTCTAGGGCTAGAGCTTGCTGAGTAACAAAATGTTTTCTGTATATCTGTCTTAATTCAAATCTTTTTCAAATTATTTCAAATTCAAATTTAAATTCTGTTTTTATATAACTTTTCAAATATAATTCCAAATAATACAAATAATATATGTTTTCAAATCAGAAAAATATGAGGAATTCAAATATGGCCTTCAAAATATATTTTGACACTTTAATTTTCCAAGTTTATTAACTTACAACAAAATGCCCTTTTCCTTAATTAATTAATAACTTTTGTTTTATAACTCCAAATTTGATAAATAATATGTCTAAAATGATTAGCTCGACGAGACCTTTCTGTTTAGGCATTCCTTTATCTGTTTCGAAGCATGCATCATATAAATATAATGTGTACAGCAACTAATATGAGAATAAAATGTGGTTAAAACCCAATAAAAATGTTTATTCTTGTATTCCACACCTCACCCATGCCATGCTACCTTATTGTCATGCAAATTGTGCATCATTCATCACGGCATGATTGTTTGCTTGTCGCATTTTATTCATATGCTTGCGCACTTTATTTATGTTGGCCCTTGTTTGTTTGGTTCTTCTCCGAATCGACGCTGAGCATGGGATATATCAAGAGAACCAGGAGCACTACCCAGATCCATCCATTGCTTCAACTGAGCTGCCAGGCAAGCACTACCACATGCTTGCATACATATAGTACCTATTGCCTCTATCTTATTCTTGCATCATTGAGTCACGATTGCATTAAACTGAATCCTAAGTACTGCATAGCCTTTACTTTTAAACCCCACCGAAGCTTGTTCCTCCATCCCATGAGCCATTACTACAGGAGTTGTTTGAGCCATGCGAGTCGTAGAACAGCATGTGTAGGGTATGTGAGTGTCTGATGGATAACGAGGTACCTAAACAACTTAACCTAAGTAGTAATGGGATAACTAATGAAAGTGGCATCGGTGAGCCATATTTGCTATTTGGTTTTTCAGGCTCACTTGTGTCCCGTAGGACCCCGAGTACTTGATTCCTGTTCCTTGATTATTCGCGCTATCCACATCCGGGAGGCCTTATGGACCCCCCTGAGCCAGAGCTTGATTCATTCTTATTTCTTGGGGCCACAAACTAGTTTGAGGTTTTATTTACTATCCTGTACTTATGCCATGCTTTACTGCTTTATTTAAATTGTGCGAGGTACTGCACACTGTACTGTTTAGGTCCGTGACCCGTTTTCGCTGTATCGACAAGCCCAGTCACACTTTCGGGTTCCCAGTCGTTTACAGCCGGCTCCACAAACCTTGAGGCCGTCTCGGAGTCAGCTAACTTCGTTGCAGGTAGCTCAATGGGGTGGCCCCCTGAAATATTTCTGAATCCTGTGATCGCTTTGTCGTGACTGCCTTGTTGGGTTTTGATTTGGTTTTTCCGAGGCATATCGAGTGTGTGTTGCTATTTGTGCACCCCTGCAGGGTAAAACTTTCTGAAAGCCGTGTCCGCGGTTATGGACGACTTGGAGCACAGTTTCTCGATCATAGACAAGCATAACTAAAGTACCGCTTTTAATTTGACTAGACTAGGTACCTGACTAGTAAATAGTGCAACACTCACGGAATGGATAATAAAACTGCCAACGGATGGGGGTTGTTCGTCCGCTTCCTCGTCGGTAAGCGAGGAGGAGGATGGATCTGTGGATATTACCGTTATTACTGTTATAACTGTTGTTACTAATTCACGGACATCCGTCTATCTTTGGTTAGGCGGATGGTTAGCGAGTATCTATAGAACTGTTAGGGTTTATCTTTTGCTGCAATTGCGTCACCCCAGGTTGTGTCCCCTTTAGCGGCATAAAGACTTGATGAGTACCCCTAGGGTCTCACACGATAAATTATTGGTTCAGATGAACAGGTACACTCGCAAGATGGATACTGGGTGGAAGAGATGGACGATGTGGGCACCGATCATTCGGTGTAGAGATTCCGGGAACAGGGATCCGTGAGATCTGTGGGCGGGATGTGCTTATTTATGGGGCATCTTATGCCGATTTGCTTCTTATCCATACTCGGATTTGTCTTCCGCTTCCGCTTGATACTCTGATGTTTGATGTATGAGGAGATACCCTAAACTATTATATCTATCTAGGATATTTGGATCTTGCCGTATGGCGTTGCTATATTTCCTTTCTTTTTAGATGGAATGGCTCTGATGTACTGTTGTATGGTGGCTTGCATACATACTCATTTGTGTATGTAGTTGATCCCTTCGCCTGCCGATTACGCCGCCCGTTCTTGTCCCGATGTTTGGAAATGGTTCGGACGGCCGAAAGGTCTACCGGTGAGTGGCATTTGGGCCCCACCGTACTATTTCAACCATTTCTGCTCATCCAGGCTTGTAACTAGGAGCGTAATTCACCGAGGTAGTTACAGCTAACTCTCGGGCATTGTCCACTTCTTGCTGTCGGTCATGAAGCAAGAAGTCAAGGTTCTCCACTTGACGCCTCAACTCGGGGTGACCTGGCATCTCCATTGGCATTCCCATGAAGTCACGTCTCGCATAGTGGGAAAAACGGGTTCCTTGGGTCTTGTTGACGCTGAGGGCACATAGACGTGCGAGAGCTTCATGCATTTCCCTGGCTAATCCATCTAGCCAGTTGTTCTCTCTCACAGAGAACTGAATTCTCCCGGAAGTTGGTGCCTCGATGCTTCCTCGAAGGTCTGCGGTGACTAGCCACTGTAGGTCTCCTCCTGGGGGTCCTGGAAGTTCAGCTCCAAGAAACTCCGGATGTGGGCGTCCCAGAAATTCTGACAGTGAATCCAGATCCCTCTCGAAGATCAGCCGACCTCCGTTTCCCAACTGGTAGAACTTGCTAAACTGAGTCTCCATCTACAAGAATTTAGGATGAGGAAATTAGTGAAGTGATCAAGTGTGTCAAATTTTAACTAGTAATGTAAGAATTTTTGAGGAACATGTATTTTTGATAAAGAATGAGTTCACAAGGGTAAGAGGGAAATAGTTTTTCATAAATACTCACTTTGGTTTTGAAGCTAAGTTTTTGGTTTGGACGTCCATTCTAACTATGGTCTCCTATGGTCAGGATGGCTCTGATACCAACTTGTCAACACCCGGATTTTTTAATCCCAGATGCCCGTTATGCCATACCTCGCAATCCCAGGATTACCATTTTTGCGATACATAACGGATTGGATATCATAGTACATCATCCATTACAAACCATACATAAGGTTTTACACAAATAAGGATCTCATGATCCAGACTTTAATACAACAAGCAGCGGAAATAAACGATAGCGTAGCGGTGGGGTCCATCTTCAGGGGCACAGGCAATGCTGACGAAGGCAGATAGTCCTAGTTATCATAGCCGTCCTGCTGACCATCATCTTAATAATCTCCTTCATAGTCTTGCCATGATAATAGCCAGGGACAAAAGCCATGAGTACTCTTTAAGTACTCGCAAACTACTACTAACAAGTAGTAATATCCTAAATTAAAATACTGAATCTAAGTTAACTATCAAGTTAAGTTTGAAGCCTAAGCTAAGTTCAGAAGCGAAGAAAGATAAAATAAAAATTCCAGAGTCACTTAAGTTGGGAAGCTATTATCATCAACACAACCCTGTTGTGGTCAAGTCAAAGATCATCATTCATTTCAAGTTATTTGGAAAACATCTGACAACGAAAACAGTATGGCCATTCCAACTGTCCATAACCGCGGACACGGCTATTCGAATAGTTTGACACTCTGCAGAGGTGGTACACTTTCACCACAAGATTCGATACATCTGTCAGGGATAACCCTGAATCATCATACTTAGTATGCAGATAATCAAACATAACCTTCCCTTTACACACCCTAGTATAAGCACCTCTCCTATGAGCATGGCCTCCCAACCATGACCATCAGTCATCTTGGGCACTGCATAGGTGGACAACATTAAGAGGTAGCCTCAGCTCAAACCTCTCCCGTGAGGGAATTAATACTAATGCATATAAATTTCCAGCTAAGCCTTAGCCAATTCAGGTAATGTGGTTGTACGGTAAAATTTGGAATGGTATCGCATCCGAATCCAACCATCAATTTTATAAAAGGGGTTAAGGCTCATGCCTTATCATTTTCCACATCATAAACCAGTTGTGTTTCGTAACACATGTCAAAACATCTCAATAGAATGACTCATCATTCCAAGGTTTTCATAACTCATTTTCACCAAGTATTCCCATCTAAAGTGACTCAAGTTTTTGATCTACTCTAAACTACTAAGTTAAGAGTGTCCACTAAGTTGGAAAGATGGGATCAATCTCATGCCATAGAATGATATCTAAAGGTTTCTAAGTAGGTCAAGTTTTATACTTTTTATGCTACCTTCAATTTTAAGTAGAGATCTTTGTATACTCTAAGGTGGGGTAAAACTTGTCCATGAGACTTGGGGCATTAATAGTGAAAAGGGGTGTGATTAAAGCATGCTTAAGGCATCTTTGCTAAACCATCTAGTTTATTCTAGCTTGCTAACCATTGCTTGCTAAGGTAAGTTTGCAAGGGTTAGCTTGCCCTGCTAATAGTGGCTTGCCTTGGTTGGTGCAATGGTTGAAGTTGTCTTCTTCTTCTTCCTGGTAGAACTCCTCCTCCTCGAGAGTTTGGTCGGTGCTATCGTCTAGAAATACATAGGGAGTGCACAATCACCAAGCAATACTTAACTAGGCTAAGTAGCATTCTAAAACACACAATTGATGATCTATTATCATCACAAACATTACAAGTTTTAATTCAATAGTTTTAATCTTTTTATTTTAGAAAAGTAATTTCTACTCATTGAAATGTTAACTAAAATTTAATATTCACCACCAAAATATGAGATCATGGGGACACATGTCCTCACCACATATTCCATAGGTGGGAATGAGATTTAAAGGTTGGATCAATATTACTTTAGTTTAAGTTTATTATTTAATGATTTAAAGTGACTAGAAATGCCTATATAGCATTATTTTGGTACTAGTCCAAAGTCACTGCATGTAAACCTTAATATTATTACATATTTGGATAGATATGATGAAATGTGATTTTTGAGAGTTGGAATCAACTCAAAAGCTGACTTGGTTGATTTTATAAAAATGCTGCAAGTTGTAAAAGCTTATGTCTTCTCATTTTTATTAGGAGAGATCTATAAATCTAATTGAATTAAATCCAACGGGCTTGGATAGAGCATTTCAATACCTTTCAGACAAAATTAGTTTCATGCAATTTGGATTTGTCAAACTCACAAAATTGATTTTTGAAACACAGGACAGAAACTATATTCTAACTAAAAAGAAAAATCCTAATTTGAATTTCCAACGCGCGTGGGAACGAAATGGGCCGGCCCACTGCGCTCCGCGCGGCGTCGCGGGCTGACTTAAGCGAGGACCCCACCCGTCAGTGGCACAGGGGGGTGCGAAGAGGTATGGGCGAACGGTGGCCGTGCGATCTGGTTCTAATCCAACGGCTGAGGGTCATCGTCGACGTTGGGCAACGCCAGCGAGACAGAACCCTAGCGCGGCCAGTGGGGGTCGTTGCGGGCTCACCGGGGTGCAGGCGAGGGTCGGCGAGGCGGGCGAACGACAAAGTCGACGACGGCGAACCTCCTGGTACCGGCAGCTTCTCCTGGGGCGTCCTGGATCAACGACGCCCTTCTCCTCCCGAGGCGGCGGCTCCGGCTGCAATTCCGGCGCTCTGGTGCTCGAGCGGCTCCGGCTGGCGGTGGGGAGTGAGTGTGAGAGGTGGTGAGTGAGATGGTGTGCTCAAATCGGCTGGGGGTGGCCTCTATTTATAGTGGCGAGAGGGGACCGACGGGGCACGCGGTAAGCTCGTCGTGGTCGATGGTACAGACGGCTATCGGCATGGGCGACTGTAGGGGGAGGTGCGGTGTTCCCTGGCGATGCTCAACGACACGGTGGCGAGACGTGGGGCGGTGCGGTTTGGTCTGGAACACGCGATGCTCTGCGCGGCAGAGGCGGCGTCTTCGACGACGAGCGGTGGCTGTGCGTCATGGGGTGGCGAACGGGGATGTCTGGCGGTCTCCTGGGTCGGTGGCGATCATGTATGCGAGCGGCAAGGGAGGTGCGCGGTCTGTGGGCGTCGGTCGAGGGTGGTGCTCTAGCGCATGCTCGGCATGGTTGCTGGCAGGCTGGGCGCGGTCCGTGCGTGTGGTCCAGGGGTTGGCAAGGTTCGGGCGCTGGACAGGGAGTGGCGGTGGACGGTGGGCTGCCTCCTAGACAAGGTTGGCATGGCTAAATCTCCTCCTAGCTTGTTGTCTCCACTGGGGTGGCATGGTGAGCTTCGGCTGTTCACCATTGATGTCATTGCCAAGCTTACAGTGAGTCTAGTGCTTGGTTTAACTTGCTAGCTGATCTACTGAGATGGTTGTGAGCTAGAGAGGGAACAAGTTAGGCTTCAATCACTGCTCATAATAGTGTTTGGTTTTTGTTTGATTTGTGTCTGCCACCTGTTCGATGAAATGGCCGCAAGAACTCAAGTTTTGAATTTTGAAAAGATTTTTGGTGGGTGTGCTAAGTTGGTGCTGGTGAGTCTGCAGATGCTTGGGTTTTGAAAGTTGAGCTTGTTTGAGTGGTTTTTGAAAAAGTGGGATCTTCCCATATGATAAAGATTCAATTTTGAACTGTTATTTAAAATAGTTTACAGAAGGTTTTTTGAAGATCAAAAGGTGGGCCTTGGTACCTCATTATGTGTACTAGCAAGGGGTGCAAAGATCAAGAATTGTTTCTGTTAATTTTTGAGTACTAGGAATAGCCAAAGTAGACATGGGAGTTAATTTTGGCAAAATGACCATTTCTCCATTTTAAATCTTTTTGATTTGATTTTCTTTAGAAAAAGTTTGGGAATGATGTAGATGATGTTTAAATCACCTAAGAAACATTTTACAAGCATTGGATCACTTAATCATGGCAATTCAAACAACTCCTATTTAAATGCACATAATATGAATGCTTTCATTTTAAAGAATGGAAAAGTTTTTGTTAACCCTATTTTTGGATGATTGGATCATTGATAAACTTGGATTGAAGTTTTGGGATGTTACATGATTCCATGGGAATGCCACTAGAAATTCCAAGTCACCCAATACTGAAGCATCAAGTGGAGAACCTCGACTTCCTACTGTATGACAGATAGAAGGAGTTGGACAATGCTAGAGAGGTCGCCAACCACAACCTTACTGGGTCCGCAGCATAGAAAACAAAAAATTTCCTACGATGAGAACTATACGCCAAGATCTATCTACTAGATACAGAGCAACTGGTGGACATACAACCATGGAGAACTTACCCTCGAAGACAACGAGTTTTGTTAATGAGTAGGAACTCATGGTTGATGTAGTCGTACGCTTGCCGATCTCAAGATCGTGTGGAAGTCCGAGCGCCACAAATCAACAGCGCATCCATCCTCGCACACACGTTCAAGCCACCGGACAACCTCCACCTCCTTGCTCCAGCGATCCAGCGGAAGCAGCAACTCCTTCCAGACGAAATGCCACCGGGAACATGTATCTCGCTAATCCGAGACCATGGGGGAATAATTCTAGAGGGGGAGAGAGATCCTTCACAAGGAGGTGTGAGGATGAAGGAGGGAATGGGTGGCCTTTTATAGGAGGAGGGGGGTGCCCCCTCTCTCCATGGCCGGCACATGGGGGGTGACCCCTCACCTCCCCCATTCATGTGGTGGTAACCCCTCCACATTAAAATGCCTCTTCACATTCCCTTTTAAAGTCTCCACTTTAAATGCATTAAATTTCTCCAACTTTAATGCTCTCTCATTTAATAAAACTCTTTTTATTAAATTTATTCAGAATTTTGTTAATTACTATAATTAAAAAACATTCACATATAGCCCCTTGCAATATTTCAATATCACATGCAGAACCACCTTCTGCAATTTACCCGAAACAATTTCCGGTTTCTATTGAAAACAATTCCCGCGCTTTGCAATTCTTTCGTCTGAAACATATGTGATCCAAAATGGTGTTCGGTAACTCTTAAGTGTGCCACCCTACGGTTCGCGAATAATGCAGACATGATCGAGACCCTTCTCCGATCAATAATCAGCAGCGGGACCTGGAGATCCGTACTGACTCCTACACATTCAACGATGACTCCTGTGATCGTGAGAACCTTTAACGCTTGTAACTAAATCCCTTTGTCTCTCAATATATTACATCTCCGAGATTCGATCATCGGTATCTCCATACCTAGTTTGATCTCGTTACCGACATGCACTCTTTTCTCGTTCCTGTGATATAACATTCTAGTGATCACATCACTTGCTTGCAAGCTATCCTAATGTGATATCACCGAGAGGGCCTAGAGTATATCTATCCGTCATCTGGATTGACAAATTCCACTCTTGATCCATGAGCCTCAACATAACACCTTCGTAGTACTGAACCCATCTTTATAGTCACCCTGTTACGGTGTGACGTTTGATGTTATCAAGATACTCTTCCGGTGTTAGCAATTAGCATGATCTCATGGTCTAAGGATAAAGATTACTTCGTATGATGTTATAGCAATATAAACATAATGACTTGATCGTAATGCTATACTTCGGATGAATGTTCATCACATCATTTCACAAATGTTGTGACCTTGTTATTAACAACATCCAATGTCCATGATCAGGAAACCTTGATCATCTTGTTAATCAACAAGCTAGTCTATAAGAGAGGCATAACTAGGAACCCTTTTTGTTTATTAAACACACATGTATTGATGTTTCCTATCAATACAATTATAGCATGCAAAATAAACATCTATCATATTTACATAATAACAACTTTATTATTGCCTCTCAGGGCATATTTCCTTCAGCTCCCACTTGCACTAGAGACAATAATCTAGTTTATATAGTGATAAATCTAACACCCATGGAGTTCTGGTGTTGATTATGTTTTGCCCTAGGGAGTACTTTAGTCAACGGATCTGCTACATTCAGGTCCGTGTGCACTTTACAAATCTTTATATCTCCATCCTTGACATGCTTGCGGATGGAGTGAAACCGGCGCTTAATATGTTTGGAATTCTTGTGAGACCTTGGTTCCTTGGCGTTGGCTATGGCTCCATTATTGTCACAATAGATCATCATTGGGTCCAACGCACTAGGAACCACACCTAGTTCCATTATGAACTCCTTCATCCAAACCGCTTACTTCGCTGCTTCTGAAGCAGCAACATATTCCGCCTCCGTCGTAGCCAACTAACTGCTGCTCCGTTCAAGAGAAATATGTATCTAGATTGAGACTTAGAGTCATCCGGATCAGTGTTAAAGCTAGCATCGACATAACACTTAGCGACTAGCTCTTCTTCACCTTCGTATACAAGAAACATATCCTTAGTTCTTCTCAAGTACTTAAGGATATTCTTGACTGCTATCCAGTGTTCCGAACCTGGATCAGATTGGTACCTACTAGTCAAACTAATAGCATGTGCCACATCCGGTCTTGTACATAGCATGGCATACATTATAGAGCCTATGGCTGAGGCATAGGGGATCTTATCCATTATCTCTCTTTCTTCCGTCGTAGCCGGACTTTGAGTCTTACTCAATGTCTTGCCTTGCAACATAGGTAAGTACCCCTTCTTACTTCTGTCCATATTAAACTTCTTTAATATATTATCAAGGTATGTACTCTGCGATAGCCCAATTAGGCGTCTTGATATATCTCTATAGATTTTAATGCCTAATATATATGAAGCTTCACCAAGGTCCTTCATCGAAAATTTGCTGTTTAGAAAACTTTTAACACTGTTTAAAAGATCTATATCATTTCCAATCAATAATATGTCATCCACATATAATATCAGAAATGCCACATTGCTCCCACTCACTTTCTTGTAAATACAAGCCTCTCCATAAGTTTGGACAAATCCAAACTCTTTAATCACTTCATCAAAGCGGAGATTCCAACTCCGGGATGCTTGCTTCAGTCCATAGATGGATCGCTGAAGTTTGCACACCTTATCAGCATCCTTAGGATCAACAAAACCCTTAGGTTGTATCATATACAACTCTTCTTCAATATTACCATTGAGGAACGCAGTTTTGACATCCATCTGCCATATTTCATAATCGAAATATGCAGCAATTGCTAACATAATCCTAACCTATTTAAGAATCGCTACAGGAGAGAATGTCTCATCATAGTCAACTCCTTGAATTTGTCGAAACCCCTTTGCGACAAGTCGAGCCTTATAGATGGTTACATTACCATCAGCATCAGTTTTTCTTTTGAAAATCCATTTATTCTCAACGGCCTTTCGGTCGTGAGGTAAGTCCACCAAGGTCCAACCTGTTTTTTGTACATGGATTCCATCTCGGATTTCATGGCTTCTAGCCATTTGTTGGAATCAGGGCTCATCATCGCTTCTTCATACGTCCCAGGGTCATCTATTTCATCAATCATGAAATTCATAACAGGATTGCCGTACAGTTCAGGAGCTGCATGTGTCCTGCTTGACCTGCGAGGTTCGGTAGTGTCCTCTTTCGGAGTTTCATGATCAATATCATTAGCTCTCTCTTCATTAGGTGAAGTCAACTCCGAAACAACTTCTAGAGCTGCGCTACTCGCCATTTCATGAAGAGAAGGTTCAATAACCTCTTCGAGTTCTACCTTCCGACTACTCACACCTTTCGCGAGAAACTCCTTCTCAAGAAAGGATCCATTCTTGGCAACAGAGACCTTGCCCTCGGATCTGTGATAGAAGGTATACCCAATCGTTTCCTTAGGGTATCCTATGAAGACGCATTTTTCCGCTTTGGGTTTGAGTTTATCTGGTTGAAGTTTCTTCACATAAACATCGCATCCCCAAACTTTAAGAAATGACAGCTTAGGTTTGTTTCCAAACCATAATTCACATGGTGTCTTTTCAACGGATTTAGATGGTGCCCTATTTAAAGTGAATGCAGCAGTTTCCAGTGCATAACCCCAAAATGGCAGTGGCAAGTCAGTCAGAGACATCATAGATCGAACCATATCCAATAAGGTACGATTACGATGTTCCGACACACCATTACATTGTGGTGTTCCGACAGGCGTGAGTTGTGAAACTATTCCACAGTCTTTCATATGTGTGCTAAACTCGTAACTAAGATACTCTCCTCCACGGTCAAACCACAGAAATTTGATCTTTCTGTTACGATGGTTTTCCACTTCATTCTGAAATTCTTTGAACCTTTCAAAAGTTTCAGACTTATGTTTCATCAAATAGATATACCCGTATCTACTCAAATCATCCGTGAAAGTAACAAAATAACGATATCCACCTCGCGCCGACACACTCATTGGTCCACAGACATCAGTATGTATGATTTCCAATAAATCTGTCGCCCGTTCCATTGAACCGGAAAACGGCATTCTAGTCATCTTGCCCATAAGGCATGGCTCACATGTATCAAATGATTCAAAATCAAGTGATTCCAAAAGTCCATCAGAATGGAGTTTCTTCATGTGTTTAATGCCAATATGACCTAGACGGCAGTGCCCCATATATGTAGATATATCATTATCAAGTTTAATCCTTTTAGCATCAACGTTATGAATATGCGTAATACTACTATCGAGATCCAACAGAAATAAACCATTCAACACAGGTGCATGACCATAAAAGATATTATTCATATAAATCGAACAACCATTGTTTTCAGACTTAAACGAATAACCACTTTGCATCAAACACGATCCGGATACAATGTTCATGCTCAGTGCAGGCACCAAATAACAATTATTTAGGTTTATAACTAATCCCGACGGCATATGGAGAGGCGACGTTCCGACGGCGATCACATCAACTCTTGATCCATTGCCAACCCGCATCGTGACCTCATCCCTTGCTAGTTGTCACTTGTTCCGCAGCCCTTGAACCGAGTTACATATATTAGCAACCGATCCCGTATCAAATACCCAGGTGCTACTGCGAGTACTAGTCAAGTACACATCAATAACATGTATATCACATATACCTTTGTTTGCCTTGCCGGCCTTCTTGTCCGCCAAATACTTGGGGCAGTTGCGCTTCCAATGGCCAGTCCCCTTGCAATAGTAGCACTCGGTGTCAGACTTAGGGCCAGCTTGGGGTTTCTTTTCAGGCGCGGCAACAGATTTGCCGCCCTTCTTTCCCTTCTGCTTGCCTTTCTTGTCCTTCTTGAAACCGGTGGTCTTATTGATCATCAACACTTGATGTTCTTTCCTAATCTCCACTTCTGCAGTCTTAAGCATTGACAGAAGCTCGGAAAGAGACTTCTTCATGCCCTGCATATTATAGTTCATCACGAAGCTCTTGTAGCTAGGTGGGAGAGATTGGAGAACATGATGTATGCCTAAGTTAATGGGAATCGTTATTCCCAAGGACACAAGCTTATCGGCCTACCCAGACATTTTGAGTACGTGCTCACTAACGGAGTTGTTATCTTCCATCATGCAGCTAAAGAACTTTTCAGAAGCATTATAACTCTCTACGCAGCATGGGTATCGAAAATCATTTTCAATTCTCCCATGGTATCAAAGGCATTGCCATTTTCGAAACGTTTTGGAAGTTCTGGCTCTAGCCCATACAGTATGCCGCAATGAACTAAGTTGTGGTCCTCCTGACGAGTTATATAGACGTTCTTTTCCTCGTTAGGGGCATCAGGAGCTGGTGGGGGGCCTAGCGGCGCCTCTAGCACATATTTCTTTTGTGCGGCAGTGAGGAGAATCCTCAAATTCATAGCCCAGTTGGTGAAGTTGCTACCATTCGCAGCAAGCTTCTCTTTCTCCATGAACACATTGAAATTAAAAGCAGGTGGTGCCATCTACAACATAATTTGTAAAACATATTTAGACTAAGTTTATGATAGATTGAGTTCAACTAATCCAAATTAATAATGAACTCCCACTCAAAAACGACATCCCTCGTGTCCTTTTGGTGATTACATGAACCAAATCCACTACACCAAGTCCGATCATCACGTGAGTCGGTGTAGCTTCAAAGGCGAGCATCTATATGGGCATCATATCAACTATATGACTCATGCTTAACCTTTCGGTCCATGTTCCGAGGCCATGTCTGTACATGCTAGGCTCGTCAAGTAAGAACCTTAGTATTTGCGTGTGTAAAACTGTCTTACACCCGTTGTATGAAAGCGTAGAGTCAAGAACACCCGATCATCACGTGATGCCTCAAAACACGATCCACAAAACGGTGCATACTTAAGGAAGAACACATTTTATCTTGATATCTAAATGAGGGATCATCTTATAATGCTACCAAAAGCACCAAACTAGCAATATAAGATGCTAATGTGTGAAGTGAGGTGATATGGTCCATGCATTTGATCTCTATCATTTGCATCGTGGTATGACCTCTATAATTCCTTTGTGTGTAAGGCCAAGGTCTATGGAACTTACACGTTAAGTGAGTTGTAAGAGTATCTATCATACATCTACTTACAACAATACCATATCAATACACTAGCCCAGCAACGATCTAAACTAGACGCCTCTAATTTATTAATTGCAAGTTTTACATGGCTTAGGGCTTTCGGAGATAGAACCGGTCTTACCTATGAACATGAACCACAACGAGGATAACCAAGTTATTAGCAACTCGTTGTAAATCAGATATTGACTATAGTAGGAGAGACAGACACCCGCTAGCCACTTATGCAAAACTAATTGCATGTCAGTTGTGGAACCGGTCTCATGTACGATGACATGTAAGGTTGGTCCGGGCCGCTTCATCCCACTATGCCACCAATATCCAGAGTACATAGAAGATGCAATAACATGATCATCATCACCCACATATAAACATATGTGTACTACCCGTGCAAAGCACCTACGCATAGATCAGGCTCTGATACCACTGTTGGGTCCGCAGCATAGAAAAAAAATTCCTACGATGAGAACTATACGCCAAGATCTATCTACTAGATACAGAGCAACGGGTGGACATACATCCATGGAGAACTTACCCTCGAAGACAACGAGTTTTGTTAATGAGTAGGAACTCGTGGTTGATGTAGTCGTACGCTTGCCGATCTCAAGATTGTGTGGAAGTCCGAGCGCCGCAAATCAGCAGTGCATCCATCCTCGCACACACATTCAAGCCACCGGACAACCTCCACCTCCTCGCTCCAGTGATCCAGCGGAAGCAGCAACTCCTTCCAGACGAAATGCCACTGGGAACATGTATCTCGCTAATCCGAGACCATGGGGGAATAATTCTAGAGGGGGAGAGAGATCCTTCACAAGGAGGTGTGAGGATGAAGGAGGGAATGGGTGGACTTTTATAGGAGGAGGGGGGTGCCCCCTCTCTCCATGGCCGGCGCATGGGAGGGTAACCCCTCACCTCCCCCATTCATGTGGTGGTAACCCCTCCACATTAAAATGCCTCTTCACATTCCCTTTTAAAGTCTCCACTTTAAATGCATTAAATTTCTCCAAATTTAATGTTCTCTCATTTAATAAAACTATTTTTATTAAATTTATTCAGAATTTTGTTAATTACTTTAATTAACAAACATTCACATATAGCCCCTTGCAATATTTCAATATCACATGCAGAACCACCTTCTGCAATTTCACCCGAAACAATTTCCGGTTTCTATTGAAAAAAAATCCTGCGCTTTGCAATTCTTTCGTCTGAAACATATGTGCTCCAAAATGGTGTCCGATAACTCTTAAGTGTGCCACCCTACGGTTCGGAATAATGCAGACATGATCGAGACCCTTCTCCGATCAATAATCAGCAGCGGGACCTGGAGATCCGTACTGACTCCTACACATTCAACGATGACTCCTGTGATCGTGAGAACCTTTAACGCTTGTAACTAAATCCCTTTGTCTCTCGATATATTATATGTCCGAGATTCGATCATCGGTATCTCCATACCTAGTTTGATCTTGTTACCGACATGCACTCTTTTATTGTTCCCGTGATATAACATTCTAGTGATCACATCACTTGCTTGCAAGCTATCCTAATGTGATATCACCGAGAGGGCCCAGAGTATATCTATCCGTCATCTGGATTGACAAATTCCACTCTTGATCCATGAGCCTCAACATAACACCTTCATAGTACTGAACCCATCTTTATAGTCATCCTGTTACGGTGTGACGTTTGATGTTATCAAGATACTCTTCCGGTGTTAGCAATTAACATGATCTCATGGTCTAATGATAAAGATTACTTCGTATGATGTTATAGCAATATAAACATAATGACTTGATCGTAATTCTATACTTCGGATGAATGTTCATCACATCATTTCACAAATGTTGTGACCTTGTTATTAACAACATCCAATGTCCATGATCAAGAAACCTTGATCATCTTATTAATCAACAAGCTAGTCTATAAGAGAGGCGTAACTAGGAACCCTTTTTGTTTATTAAACACACATGTATTGATGTTTCCTATCAATACAATTATAGCATGCAAAATAAACATCTATCATATACAAGGAATACATAATAACAACTTTATTATTGCCTCCCAGGGCATATTTCCTTCAAACCTCGCCCTTTCCGCCCAGAAGGCCCAGACTTTCTCACTGCTCGTCAAGGATCGTCAGTCTCTTCGTCGTCAACGTGCAAAGAAGGATCGCCACCATCGATCGTCTTTGCAAGAAGGTGGCCAACCTCGAGAAGACCATCAAGGAGCAAGAAGCTCAGCTTGCAGCAAAGGAAGAAGAAGAGGAAGGTGAAGATATCCAAGGGAATATTGACTTGTACCTCAGCAATGATGATGACTATCTGGAGGAGGATGCCGTGGACTTCTACACCGACGATGATGACTCCGACTTCATCGATGATGAGTAGATGCACTAGAACACTATCGTAGAGTGAGGAGTATCGGTCCCATTGTATCGTAGCTTGCAGAATGGTTCTTAAAACCATCTGTTTTCCCTTGATGTTGTGGTGTGTGCGTGTTTGTATCGTGTGCTTTGCTTGAATGAATGAAAATAATTTAGTTGCAAAACCTGAGTCAAACTCAAAGTTTTAGCTTTGAAATCAAAACCATGAACCTTAGAACTTTCCCTCTTACCCCTTTATCGATCTCAATCTTCAGATGACTCGTGGAAACCAAGGAGTGAGCAGCTCATCGCAAGACCCAAAGCTGCAAATTATGCAGACTCTCATTACAGACCGTGAAGCTAGTAGGGCAGAGCGCCAAGCTAATCCAGCAACACTGCAGCAGATCGCCTAGATGGCTCACAACAACCAGAATCATGGAAATCAGGATCATCACGGATCGAAACTCAAAAACTTCCAGAATACCAACCCCCCAATCTTTAGTACTTCGGAGAACCCACTGGATTCTTATGACTGGTTACAGACAATGGAGAACAACTTAGAAGTAGCAGGAGTGGATGCCAACGAGAAAGTTCTTTTTGCCACCCACTATTTGGCAGGAGATGCAAGAGCATGGTGGAACAACACCCGCACAATGAACCATGGTCAAGTGATGACATGGGAAGCCTTCAAAATCAAGTTCAGCCGCACCCACATGCCGCAGGGTCTAGTCACCCGAATGAGGGATGAATTCAGAGAGTTGAAGCAAGGCAGAATCACTGTAGTGGAGTACCGTGACAAATTCTTATCCCTTGCCAGGTATGCACCTGATGAGATCAACACGGAGGCCAAAAAGAAGGAGAGATTCCTAAACGGACTGTATGATGAGATGTAGACTATCCTCGTCAACATCCGTTTCGAGGATCTCGAAGAGCTAGTCGACTCTGCCATTCAGATGGAAGGGAAAATAAATCAAGCAAACGACAACCGCAAATGTCGGGTGATGCACCAAGCTAGATCCAATAGTCACCAGAAGTACCGTCCCAACCCGTCAGCCGGATATGCCCCGCGGAACAATCGACCCCCAATGTCTCGTCCAAGCTACCCCAACCGTAGCGGAGGAAATGTGAAGTCCGGTGGAAATCATAACAATAACAACCCCTGCAACTCCAGCAATTTCAGCCGTGCTCCGCCCAAGTCCAACAACAACAAGAAAAATACTGCACCCAGAACTGGAAGCAATGTTGTGCCCGTGGCAGTGAAAGACAAGTCTCAGATTACTTGTTTCGAGTGTGGAGTGAAGGGTCACTATTCCAACGAGTGTCCCAAGAGGATTGCCGCCACTACCAATGTGAATGCCCCAGCTCAACAACAACGTCGTGTTCAACCAGGAAGAAGATTTGCCCTAGGGAACCCTCACAACCTCAACGGCCGTCTCTTCCACATGAACACCGAAGAAGCCCAAGAAGCGCCAGATGTAGTGCTGGGTATGTTTTCTGTCAACTCAGTTTTAGCAAGAGTGTTGTTTGATTATGGAGCATCGCACTCATTTTTTACCAAAGAATTTGCATGCACTAGTAAGATTCACCCAACCAACTTGAAGCATGTCATGATAGTTCAAATCCCCGGTTCAACTACAAAAGCTAGAAAAATTTGCAAAGTTGTGCCTATCAGAATACATGGGATAGATTTTTATGCCAATCAAATAGTACTTGGAACCAAAGGTTTGGAAGTAGTACTAGGAATGGATTGGATGTCGAAGCATAAAGGATTGATAGACTGTGCCAAGAAAGCCAATAGCTCTGGAGTATCAATAGAGCATATATCTGAAACCTTGCCCCATCAATTCAAGTGCAACAAGAGTCTAACCCTACCCACCATAGACCAAGTCAGAGTAGTCTATGAATACCCTGACGTATTCCTAGATGAATTTCCTGGTATGCCCCTGATACATTGCAAATGTATCTATAATTTTTGATGTTCCATGCTTGGTTTTATCTACTTTCTTGTGTTTTGTCCACACTTTGGAGTACTTTTCATATGATTTCTTGGACTAACCTATTAATAAGATGCCACAGTGCCAGTTGCCTGTTTTCTACTGTTTTTGGTTCTAGGAAGTCAGAAAATGAATATTCTCGGAATTGGACGGGACAAAAGCCAAAGTCGCTATTTTTCCCGGAGCAACACGGAGCCAGAATACGAGATGGAGAGGGGCCAGGGGCCAGCCACACCATAGGGTGGCACGGGTCCACCTTGGTCGCGCCACCAGGTGGTGTGGGCCCCTCCGACCTCCATCGACCTTGCCCTTTCAACTATAACAAGCCCCCGACGCGGAAACCCTAAAGAGTCAAGCCACCAGCAACGAAAAGTTCCACAGCGCCGCCGCCACCGAAGGGGAGATTTGGGGAATAGAAAGTCTCTGTTCCGGCACCATGCTGGGACTGGGAGGTGCCCCCTGAGCCATCTCCATCGATCTCGACCACCATCTCCATCGCCATTGCTGATTCCCATGATAAGGAGGGAGTAGTTCTCTCTCGAGGCTAAGGGTTCTACCGGTAGCTATGTGGTCATCTCTCTCTATGCATGATCTTATTGAGATCATGAGCTTGTAATCTATAGATCTACCTTGCTACTCAAGTGCTTTAATAGATCTCTGCTCTCCCCATGTGTGTGAAAGTGACAGCGTGCACACCATGGTGGCACTTAGGCTAGAGATTACAAATACTTGTTATGAGTTATATTTGGAGTTGGATGTCTCTATGAAATTGTGGTGTTTGTTGGAACCATCTAGATCTCAAGGTGACAGTGTGGGGTTTTCTAGATGGGAAAGGTGAACTTTGAGGTGTGCTGTTATAGCCCTACCATCGATTAGAGTGTTCAGCCGGAGAGTAGTTAAGAGTAGTATCATAAAAAGAGGATATTTATATGAGAGTGTTCACTAGTGAAAGTATGATCCCTAGGCCTTGTTTCTAAGCATTGATACACCGTTTGCTACTAGATCTGTTACATGTTTGCTTGCTCTATCTTTATTTCAGTTTGCCTTTAGTCTCTTCCACGCCATCAAGTTATCTTATATCACCGTTACCACTTATAATTATCTATACCACTTGTATTTCACTATCTCTTCGCCGAACTAGTGCACCTATACACCTGACAAGTGTATTGGGTGTGTTGGGGACACAAGAGACTTCTTGTATCTTGATTGCAGGGTTGCTTGAGAGGGGATACCTTTGACCACTTCCTCCTTGAGTTCGATAAACCTTGGATGATCCACTTAAGGGAAAACTTGCAGTTGTTCTACAAACCTCTGCACTTGGAGGCCCAACAACTGTCTACAAGAATAGAAGTGCGTAGACATCGAGCTATTTTCTGGCTCCATTGTCGGGAGGTAAGGTAAAAGGAATTCGCACCGGAGGATTAAAGAAGAATAACCTTCCACGCCAAACGCCTATTTTTTGGCGCTGTTGCCGGGGAGGTAAGGTAAAAGGTACTCACATCCTCCGGTGTGAGTGCTCGAAGTTATTTCCTTTAGATTCTGCAATTTTGTCTTTTTGTTTCTTGTTTTTATTTTCACTAGTTAGGCTTAATGGAAAACAACAAAAAATTAGAGAGCTTTATAGTATTTATCTTGAGTTAGGACATGAAGTGTTTGAAGAAAAATTAAAAAACCTATGGAAATTTATTTTCATGCTAATAGCAACGTTGTTAGTAGGAACTCTTTGGACACCATTATTGCTAATGCTATGGAAATGTCTAAGCTTGGGGAAGCTAGTTTTTATGAAAATGATCTTTTTAGTTCCCCAGCTTTGGAAGATAGCTATTCTATTGCTTATGATGATACCAAACCTCCAATATATGATGATTACAATGATGAATATGATATTTTCAGTCCACCTACTATTGAGGAGGCAATTAATTATGACTACAATATGCCTCCTATATTTGATGATTATGGTGATGAGAATAATAATGATAGCTATTCTATTGCTTATGATGATACCAAACCTCCAATATATGATGATTACAATGATGAATATGATATTTTTAGTCCACCTACTATTGAGGAGGCAATTAATTATGACTACAATATGCCTCCTATATTTGATGATTATGGTGATGAGAATAATAATGATAGCTCTTTTATTGAATTTGCTCCCACTATGATTAATAAGAATAACTATGTTTATGTGGAGAGTAAGAATTCTTTTATGCATGTGGCTCATGATAAGAATGTTTTATGTGATTGTTATATTGTTAATTTTATTCATGATGCTACTGAAAGTTATTATGAGAGAGGGAAACATGGTTTTATGCATCTCAATAATATTAAGTTTCCCCTCTTTATGTTGAAAGTCTTGAAGTTGCACTTGTTTTGCTTTACTATGCTTGTTGCTTTGTGCTTTAATGACTTGTTTCTTTACAAGATTCCTATGCATAGGAAGTGGGTTAGACTTAAATGTGCTTTGAATTTGCTTCTTGATGCTCTCTTTTACTTCAATTCATATTTCTTATGTGGGCATCTTCTCAAACTATCAAGCCTAACTTAAAGGCATTAAAGAAAAGTACTTATTGGGAGATAACCCAAAAGTTTTAGATGAGTTTTTGAAGTTAGTACTTCAGTAATAACCGCTCCTTATCCTTTTTATTTGCTTTTTGTGCCAAGAGTAACCTCTAATGAGAGAGAAGTAATGCTTGGGAAAGTTGCTGTCCAGAAACAGATTTATGTGCTTCACCATAAAAATTCGTGTAAAATCTTTGTACGTCATTTTGAGGCATGAATTTTTTTTGCTTCTGCCCCAGGTTGTTATATAACTTTCGTTAGTTCAACACTTTTTGATTTGAGCAACATAAGGTCTTTGAACAAATTCGTCTTTACCTGCTGGTCTGTTTTGACAGATTTCTGCCATTATTTGCATTTGCTTCTTGTTGATTCCTTTTTTAGTTATTTTTGGGGAATTGAGCTTTTTGAGGGAAGTGCTACAGTAGCTTGTGTTTTAATGGAAGTTTTATTGGTGTTAGAACTGAACCTAAAGACTTATTATCTTGAGTGCACTAATGTTGCTAACAAAGATTGTATGAAGTTTTGTATGAAGGAAAAATTTCAGGTGTATGGAAGGAATGAGTAATGAGATGAAGGATGGACTAAAGCTCAATATTGGGGATGCCACACATGTCACCCCAAGAAATATCCAAGAAGTACAAGCGTCAAAGCTTGGGGATGCCCAAGGCATCCGCTTCCTCATCAATAAAAATTCCAGGTTCCTTCCAAACGCTTTATTTTTATTGTTTCATACACAGTTGTGTTGTTCTTGGAGTGTATTCTTTTTTGTTTTCGTTTTGTTTTTTTGTTTTATTTGTTTGCCTAGTTTGCTGAATAAATTGGTTGGACCCCCTCTTTCATACATTGGTTTTCAAATAGTTTGGTTTGGATTGGAAAAGAGTAGGAAAGTTCATGCTTAAGTGTTAAAGAGAGCTTGTTTTTGACTGTGGCTTATGCTTTGTCATGTCATGTTCGATATTGTTTTGGCTTTATGCTTAGTATTCTTTGTTGTAGCATGACTTGTTATAAACAATTGAGATTGCTTAATGTGCCTTGGATGAATCATGTGTTGTTTTAGCATATTAAAGCATAGTATAGTGGTATTCTCCTTTGATGCTTTATTTGGGTTGACTTGGCGCATGCTCACACCATGTTATGACTATCTAAAGTCACCATAGCCTATATGATCCTTTAGTTTTCAACTTGTAGTATCACTTTATGCTTTTATTAATGATGTTTTGTCGCTCTGCATGATTATGGCCATTATTGCTCTCTTAGTTTGTCGCTCCCAGTCTTTTGCTAGCCTCCGCAACCAAGTATGAGTTCCACTCATGCATCAAACTCCTTAAACCAAGTTATTACAAAGAGTCCACCATACCTACCTATTAGCATATGCTATTCCAAGTATATTCATGATTTAGTTTACCTTCCAAATTAAACTTGTTATGAGAAAACTAGTGATTAAAGCTCTCACGAACTTGATGGCACACTTTACTTTTCTTGCCCTTAATAAACTTGAACCATCGTGTCGTCTATGTTGTATATGCTTGCACTTATTTGTTGGGAATTAGCAGAACCATGCTGTCATGGGGAACGCTTTCAACATTGCACTTGGTACTTGTACCTAGTTGATATCATGCTCTTTTGTATATGGATGTCGTCGGTGTGAAATGAAAGGGGAGCTTGTAAGTCCATGGAGTTATGTATATGTGTTAGAGAAACGCCTGGGCCGCTGGTCTAACCCATGCTGACATGGTGGAAACCTGCAGCGTAACCATAATGAGTTGTCTATGAAGCATTCTTCTTATAAAAAAAGAGTCCTATATTGAGAAAAAAAAAGAAAAAGAGAAAAAAATGTGATTATGAAAAGAGGAAAGAGAGAAAAAAAGCACCATATTCCCATGGTAAATAATAAGATTGCTGAGATGCTCGTTGTCTGCTTGCCTTGTCATTTTGATATGGGGATTCTTCCGTATCATCGGGCAAGGGGTACCCCGTTGGCGGTTCTCTATGATACACATGTACTTACGATGACAAGAACTTACCGGTTACTAAACTTGAGTAGCATGAGGAGCGGCCCTCGTATTCAAGGGACATGAGATTTCCAACTTATACTTCATCAAGCATGTACTTCATAGTTTGTTCACTTTAACCTTAATCACTTGAATATGCTTATGATAGGGGCAATGAGAGCTGAAAGCTATAAGTACCGTAATTTTTGGAAGCTCTTTATGAAACTTGAATCTCTGCTTCCTTCTATGAAGGCCTTTCTTCCACCATTATATTGAGTCTCCACCTTCTATCTTTATGCACCTACTTTGAGAGCATAGTGGCCACTCTTAGTTCTATGTGCATTGTCCCAAGACTATTTGATTGATGCATAACTTGATATTGCTTGTTTTAAACTATTTGTATCTAGTCACTCTTATAAACTTTGAAGGTGTCCTATGCATTTATACTTGCTACTCTTTGAGGGACAAGCTGAATACTATTATGCTATGTTTTCTTTATGTGAAACAAACAAACGTCCTCCAAAGCATTGTTATTCATGAATCTTTTGTTTGTGCCTTTTCATGTTGCATCATAGTTTCTTTGCTTATTGCTAGAACTTTGTCTTTCATGTTATGATTGAAGTACTATGATCCTAGCTTTTAATGTTTTACAAATACTTTGATCAAGTCTTTGATGGTGCATGTCACCTCAAAAATTATTCTTTCTTTTTATCACTTACCTACTCGAGGACGAGCAGGAGTTAAGCTTGGGGATGTTGATACATTGCAAATGTATCTATAATTTTTGATGTTCCATGCTTGGTTTTATCTACTTTCTTGTGTTTTGTCCACACTTTGGAGTACTTTTCATATGATTTCTTGGACTAACCTATTAACAAGATGCCATAGTGCCAGTTGCTTGTTTTCTGCTATTTTTGGTTCCAGGAAGAAAGAAAATGAATATTCTCAGAATTGGATGGGACAAAAGCCAAAGTCACTATTTTCCCGGAGCAACACGGAGCCAGAATACGAGACGGACAGGGGCCAGGGGCCAGCCACACCATAGGGTGGCGCGGGTCCACCTTGGCCACGCCACCAGGTGGTGTGGGCCCCTCCGGCCTCCACCAACCTTGCCCTTTCGCCTATAACAAGCCCCCGATGCAGAAACCCTAAATAGTCAAGCCACCAGCCACGAAAAGTTCTGTAGCGCCGCCGCCACCGAAGGGGAGATTCGGGGGACAGAAAGTCTCTGTTCCGGCACCCTGCCGAGACAGGGAAGTGCCCCCGGAGCCATCTCCATCAATCTCCACCACCATCTCCATCACCATTGCTGATTCCCATGATGAGGAGGGAGTAGTTCTCTCTCGAGCCTAAGGGTTCTACCAGTAGCTATGTGTTCATCTCTCTCTATGCATGATCCTATTGAGATCACGAGCTTGTAATCTATAGATCTACCTTGCTACTCAAGTGCTTTAATAGATCTCTGCTCTCCCCATGTGTGTGAAAGTGACAGCGTGCACACCATGGTGGCACTTAGGCTAGAGATTACAAATACTTGTTATGAGTTATATTTGGAGTTGGATGTCTCTATAAAATTGTGGTGTTTGTTGGAACCATCTAGATCTCAAGGTGACAGTGTGGGGTTTTCTAGATGGGAAAGATGAACTTTGAGGTGTGCTGTTATAGTCCTACCATCGATTAGAGTGTTCAACCAGAGAGTAGTATCATAAAGAGAGGATATTTATATGAGAGTATTCACTAGTGAAAGTATGATCCCTAGGCCTTGTTTCTAAGCATTGATACACCGTTTGCTACTAGATCTGTTACATGTTTGCTTGCTTTATCTTTATTTCAGTTTGCCTTTAGTCTCTTCCACGCCATCAAGTTATCTTCTATCACCGTTACCACTTATAATTATCTATACCACTTGTATTTCACTATCTCTTCGCCGAACTAGTGCACCTATACACCTGACAAGTGTATTGGGTGTGTTGGGGACACAAGAGACTTCTTGTATCTTGATTGCAGGGTTGCTTGAGAGGGGATACCTTTGACCACTTCCTCCCTGAGTTCGATAAACCTTGGGTGATCCACTTAAGGGAAAACTTGCAGCTGTTCTACAAACCTCTGCACTTGGAGGCCCAACAACTGTCTACAAGAATAGAAGTGCGTAGACATCAGCCCCTGGATAGGGATATTGAGTTCATTATCGAACTAATCCTCGGAACCAGACCCATAGGCCAGAGACCCTATAGCATGAACCCCTCATAGTTAGTGGAATTAAAGAAGCAGTTGGATGCTACGTTGGCAACAGGCTTGATTCAACCAAGCGCATCGCCATGGAGATCGCCAGTGTTATTCGTCGGCAAGAAAGATGGAGGCAACCGTTTGTGCACAGATTACATGAAGCTGAATGACGTCACCATCAAGAACAAGTACCCTTTGCCAAAGATAGAGGATCTATTTGATCAGTTGACTGGTGCCAATGTGTTCTCTAAGATAAATCTTAGGACTGGTTATCACCAACTTAAGATTCGTGCAACGGATATTCCAAAGACCGGCTTTACTACTCGTTATGGATTATACGAGTATACGTTCATGTGTTTTGGATTAACCAATGCCCCTGCATATTTCATGAATCTCATGAATAAGATCTTTATGAATTTCCTAGATAAGTTTGTCGTGGTATTTATCGACGATATCCTTATCTACTCCAAGTCAGAAGAAGAGCATGAGAAACATCTGAGAATCATCCTTGAAACCCTTAGAGAGCATCGGTTGTATGCCAAGTTCAGCAAATGTGAGTTTTGGCTGAAAGAAGTAGGATTCCTAGGACATATTGTGTCTGCCGGAGGAGTCGTTGTTGATCCCGCCAAGATCAAAGATGTCGAAGAATGGGAAGCCCCAACCACTCAAACCCAAGTCCGTGCATTTCTCGGATTAGCGGGATATTACCACAAGTTCGTAGAAGGATTCTCGAGCATAGTAAGACCCATGACCCAATTGTTGAAGAAGGACAAGAAGTTTGACTGGACCGACAAATGTGAAGCAAGTTTCCAAGAGCTCAAGAAGAGATTGATTTCAGCCCCAATATTGATTATGCCAGATATCAAAAGGTCGTTTGATGTGTATTGTGATGCATCCAAGATTGGTCTCGGATGTGTATTGATGCAAGAAGGCAAAGTCATCGCCTATCTGTCTCGACAACTAAAGCAGCATGAGCAGAACTACCCTACTCATGATCTTGAGTTAGGATCCGTAGTTTTGGCATTTAAGACATGGCATCATTATCTTATGGGTAATCGCTGGGAGATTTACTCAGATCACAAAAGCTTGAAGTATATTTTCACTCAGAAGGACCTGAATATGAGGCAAAGGAGATGGATAGAGTTAATCAAGGATTATGACCTTGACATTCACTATCACCCCGGCAAAGACAATGTGGTAGCGGATGCTCTTAGCAGATTTTCGTGTAGGCTAAACACCATGATCAAGGAGAAGCAACCAAGTTCGTATGAGGAGTTGGAGCAGTTTAGGACTGAGCTAGTTAGCAAAGGATTTTTATCTAGCATTGAACTTCGACCCACTTTGATTAGCCAAATCAAGGAAGCCCAGAAGGGAAAAGAAAGTATCGATGGAATCAAACGTCGTATTGGTACAGGAAAGGTACCGGGATTCACCAAAGACGAAGAAGGAGTTATGTGGTACAAAGGACATATCTGTGTGCCAGCAGATTCGGAACTGAAGATAGTTATCATGCAAGAAGCTCATGATACTCTTTATTCTATCCACCCCGGAGGAACGAAGATGTATCAAGATTTGAAGGAGCAATTTTGGTGGCACAAGATGAAGAGAGAAATCAGAAGCTACATCGCCAAGTGTGATATCTGTCAAAGAGTCAAAGCGGAACATCAGAGACCTGCAGGACTGTTGCAACCATTGCAGATTCCAGAATGGAAATGGGATTCCGTCGAAATGGACTTTATCACCGGTTTGACTACTTCTAGTAGGGGAAATAACTCAATCTGGGTCATCGTTGATAGACTGTCCAAGGTCGCTCATTTTATACATGTCAAGACAATCTACCAGAGTTCGAAGCTAGCAGAGTTGTATATTGCTAGAATTGTTAGTCTGCATGGACCCAAGACCATAGTGTCGGATCGAGGAACCCAATTTACCTCGAAATTTTGGCAGAAAGTCCAAGAAGGATTAGGAACCAAGTTGAATTTCAGTACCACTTATCACCCGCAAACCGATGGACAGACTGAAAGAGTCAACCAAATCCTAGAGGATATGTTGAGAGCTTGTGTGTTAGAGTACGGATCAAAATGGGAAGATTCTCTGCCTTTCGCAGAATTCTCATACAACAACAGTTATCAAGCCAGTTTGCAAATGGCCCCATTTGAGTTCTTGTATGGAAGAAAGTGTCATACCCCTTTGAATTGGTCACTGTTAGGGATATACTTTCCGGGTATCCTCACAGTTCCTCACTGACCAGGGTGGCCCACTTTGGGTTAGAGCATTGCTTCAAGGGCGGCCCAGTCAAGGAGAAAGACAGAGTCCAATCCTGCTACGGGGAGGCCCAGAAGACTTATCGACTTAGGCCTATAATGTTACTTGTAGTTCAAGATGTACTCTATAACCGACTCTTAGTTGTAGCCGGATAGATCTCTCCTGTAAACCCTAGGCTGGATATCTATATAAGCCGTCCTAGGGAGAGCCTTTAGGGCACCTCAATAGTCTACAATCTCAACTCGCATAGGCGAAACCCTTGTAACTCATATTCCGGCTCTGCTGTATTACTGGATTGCTAGCAGGAGTAGGATCCGTCCAAAGCCGGCGGATTCGAACCTGGGTAAACTTGTGTGCTCACCGTCCCGGAACACCATACGTCTCACACCCCTCTCTTCCGCATGCCTCGAGGACCCCCTCATGGCGTACTTGTCATCAATCCGACGACAGTGTAGCATCCCATTTGTCTAACAATTGCAATGCTACTAGCCTAGTCTATATATATGCTACCTTCCTACATATAATTGTTGCATCATCATTATATCATGCTCATGTCATCATGCCACCTTGCATTTGAGCATCATATAAAACCCTCTTTCTTTGGTTTTCTCTCATATGCATCATTAATTGTATTTGCCTCTTGATATTGTAGTTGGGTCTTGATATATTGTTTAAATGCCCAAGTTGAGTTGGGGGCATATATTTTATTAACTCCACCACCTTTCTTTCACCACCTTAATTACACCATCCAACTAAATATGAGCTTTGCACTTTATTTGAGTTTACCTCTAGCTCATGTGGGTTGGGATGGATCCAATTCTTTTCCACATGCTCTCATCTTAGCATCATGTTGTTTTCACATTGTTGATATATGAGAGCCACATGGCCACCTTTGCATGCCTTGTGAGTGGAACCCTTTTTCCTAGCTTCCATATGGATTATCATGGATTTATGCTCATGTTGGTGTATTATTGGGACTACTAAACATCTAGTGGAATAAACACACTAGCAAGTCCTAATCATAATCAAATGTGATCATCTCCATCTACTCCATCTGGAACTTTCCTTTAAATTCTTTTGCTTGGCTTTATTCCAAATTTTGGGGAATGCATAATAATAATGCCATGTTAATATGATTGTTTTCACAAGATTTTTATCATGGCAATTATAATTTTTGCATGGGCCATGCAAGAGTACCCCACCTTTAGCCTTTGTTTCTCTCTTGGCTTTGTTTGGTTTTATCTTATGGAGCCATGGACATTCATCTTTCTCTACCCCTCTTTTGGCTTGATCTAGATTGGTTTTCCAAAGTCCACCACCACACCTCTCTTGTGGGTCTAGCTAGAAGCATGCAAGTTTCTAAACCAAGCCCCCTCTCTCTTCTCTCCTCTCTGTAGCCTAGTTAAACCCTAACCCTAATCACCTACCCTCTATCACCATCCCCCCTACCTAGCTCAACCGAGACCACCCCTACCCTAACCCTAGACCGAACCCCATGCCATCTACCCTCCCCTCTCGGTTCCCCTCTCCCTCTCTTGGCTTCCCCCTCTCTCCCCACCAAGCAGGCCCCACCACGTCACCCTCTTCTGCCCCACCTTTTTCTTTGGCTTCAAGACAAGGAGAAAGGGAGAGAAGAGAAGCACCTACCCGATCACCTCCTCCCTCACCTTTTTGCAAAGCCACCACCCCCATGTGCTCCTCCCTCCCCTCTCTACCCCAACCACCCAGAACTCCTCTCAGATCCCATCTGGGCGAAGCCAGACCCCTCTCCTTCCTCCCCACCACATCCTGGCCATGGACACACCTCCCCCATGCCGAACCCAAACCCTAGACCGTCTACCTCTGCGCCTCGTCGGCCCGAAGCTTCCCAAGGCGATCCAGGAGCACTAGGACCTTCCTCTGCTTCCTCTTCGACGCCTAGGCCGCGGGGTAGTACCAGAAGCTCGCCGGAGAAGCCTCACCGCCGCCGCGTCCGTGAGCACCAGGAGTACTCCGGCCCCCCTGCTTCCCCGACGATCGACGCCTCCCCGAGCCTGCTAGCTGCACCTGAGGGTCGTAGGTGAGCCCACCAATCTCCTGGACATCATCTTCCTCCCCCTCCCCCCTTGCATCACCGCCGCCGTCCGTCGAGCGCTCTGCGCGCGCGCCGCTCGTCGCGCTCTGGCAGCAGCAGCTGCAGCAGCTTTGGCCCGCCTCTGTTCTCCACCGTGCCCCGCGTGCTGCAGCCCTCCTCCGAGGTTGCTCTGTGAACGAAACTTGTAGCCCGTAGTCCCCTTGTCGTTTTCCGTTTTTGCGGTTTGGCGAGATCCGCCGCCGTTTGGTCGCCATCGTCGACCAAACTCCGGCCGTTCCGCTGTTTTCTGCAGACGACTCGCAGCCGACAGTCCGGCGACGCTGGCCGTTTTGCACTTGCCCCCCTGCCCTTTTTCCCGCCTCAACCCGAAGCCCCGGAAGCCCCACCAGTCAGCCAGCCTTTGGTTTTTCTAAAAACACCCCCGGAAAATCACGGCCATCACAGATCAGTCCCCCCCCCCCCCCCCCGTGCAGGATCGCCCACGTGTCCGTTGCCCGCTGGCCGCGCGCGCGCTGCGGCCCCGCCAACCTCTGGGCCCGCACGTCAGCCTCTGTGGCTGGGAGTCCCCTCGGTGAGAAAAGCCCCGCGCGGACCACGTCGGCCAGCCTGTTGCTGAGTCAGCGCCTGGCCCGCTCGTCAGTGACCGTGGCTAGCTCTGTATGAGTAACAAAAGATTTTCTGCATATCTGTTTTAATTCAACTTTTCCAAATTATTTCAAATTCAAAATTCAAATCTGTTTTAATATAACTTTTAATCTACAAATCCAAATTAAACAAATAATATATGTTTTCAAACCAGAAAAATATGAGGAATTCAAATATGCCATTCAAAATATATTTTGGACACTTTATTTTCCAAGTTAATTAAAATTACATTAAAATGCCCTTTTTCCTTAATTAATTAATAACTTTTGTTTTATAACTCCAAATTTAACAAATGATATGTCTAAAATGATTAGCTCGACGAGACCTTTCTGTTTATGCATTCCATGTTTTGATTTGGAGCATGCATCATATAAATATAATGGGTACAGCAACTAATATGAGGTTAAAATGAGGCTAAAACTCTATAAAATGATTTATTCTTGTATTCCACACCTCACCCATGCCGTGCTACCTTATTGCCATGCAAATTGTGCATCATTCATCATGGCATGATTGTTTGCTTGATGCATTTAACTCATATGCTTGTGCACTTTATTATGTTGGCCCTTGTTTGTTTGGTTCTTCTTCGAATAGACGCTGAGCAGGGGATATACCAAGAGAACCAGGAGCACTACCCAGATCCTTCTCTCGCTTCAACTGAGCTGCCAGGCAAGCACTACCACATGCTTGCATACATATAGTGCCTATTGCCTCTTTCTTATTCTTGCATCATTGAGTCGCGACTGCATTAATTTGAATCCCAAGTATTGCATAGCCTTTACTTTTAAACCCCACCGAAGCTTGTTCCTCCATCCCATGAGCCATTACTACAGGAGTTGTTTGAGCCATGCGAGTCGTAGAACAGCATGTGTAGGGTATGTGAGTGTCTGATGGATAATGAGGTACCTAAACAACTTAACCTGAGTAGTAATGGGATAACTAATGAAAGTGGCATCGGTGAGCCATATTCGCTATTTGGTTTTTCAGGATCACTTGTGTCCCGTAGGACCCCGAGTACTTGATTCCTGTTCCTTGAATATTTGCGCTATCCACATCCGGGAGGCTTATGAACCCCCCCTGAGCCAGAGCTTGATTCATTCTTATTTCTTGGGGCCACAAACTAGTTTGAGGTTTTATTTACTATCCTGTACTTATGTCATGCTTTACTGCTTTATTTAAATTGTGCGAGGTATTGCACACTGTACTGTTTAGGGCCGTGACCCGTTTTCGCTGTATCGACAAGCCCAGTCACACTTTCGGGTTCCCAGTCGTTTACAGCCGGACACACAAACCTTGAGTCCGTCTCGTAGCCGGCCAGCTTCGTTGCGGGTAGCTTAATGGGGTGGCCCCCTGAAATATTTCTGAATCCTGTGATCGCTTTGTCGTGACTGCCTCGTTGGGTTTTGATTTGGTTTTTCCGAGGTTGATCGAGTGTGTGTTGCTATTTGTGCACCCCTGCAGGGTAAATCTTTCTGCAAGCCGTGTCCGCGGTTATGGACAACTTGGAGCACAGTTTCTCGATCATAGACAAGAATAACTAAAGTACCGCTTTTAATTTGACTAAGTACCTGACTAGTAAATAGTGCAACACTCATGGAATGGATAATAAAAATGCCAACGGATGGGGGGTTGTTCGTCCGCTTCCTCGTTGGTAAGCGAGGAGGAGGATGGATCTGTGGACATTACCATTATAACTGTTGTTACTAATTCACGGACATCCGTCTATCTATGGTTAGGCGGATGGTTAGCGAGTATCTATAGAATTGTTAGGGTTTATCTTTTGCTGCAATTGCGTCACCCCAGGTTGTGTCCCCTTTAGCGGCATAAAGACTTGCTGAGTACCCCTAGGGTCTCACACGATAAATTATTGGTTCAGATGAACAGGTACATTCGCAAGATGGATACTGGGTGGAAGAGACGGACGATGTGGGCAACGATCATTCGGTGTAGAGATTCCGGGAACGGGGATCCGTGAGATCTGTGGGCGGGATGTGCTTATTTATGGGGCATCTTATGCCGATTTGCTTCTTATCCGTACTCGGATTTTGTCTTCCGCTTCCGCTTGATACTCTGATGTTTGATGTATGAGGAGATATCCTAAACTATTATATCTATCTAGGATATTTGGATCTTGCCGTATGGCGTTGCTATATTTCCTTTCTTTTAGATGGAATGGCTCTGATGTACTGTTGTATGGTGGCTTGCATACATACTCATTTGTGTATGTAGTTGATCCCTTCGCCTGCCGATTACGCCGCCCGTTCTTGTCCCGATGTTTGGAAATGGTTAGGACGGCCGAAAGGTCTACCTGTGAGTGGCATTTGGGCCCCACCGTACTATTTTAACCATTTCCGCTCATCCAGGCTTGTAACTAGGAGCGTAATTCACCGAGGTAGTTACAATTGGTATCAGAGCCATCCCGCCCTTCAGGGTCTCAGCCAAATGGTTGTTGTCTGTCTAGCAAATATTTATGGTAGCTATGTATACTAGGGAAAAACAAAACACGAGAGTAGGACTGCTTCCACTTTTCTTCTTACCCACCCACCACCCTTTTCTGGTAAGGAAGTGTAACGTTTTCAATCCTCTTCTTAAAATTCAAACTAGGATTCACGTGTTCTGGGTTTCCGTAGTACCATAGGTTGTGTGTGTGTACTTCCTTGTCTATCTGTTGCATCCAAGTTGTGATCACAATCTGCCTTTGGTTATCAACTGTTGGTACATTCCATACCGACAGCCTTTGGAAAACCGGCGCAATCTATCTGACTCCTTGTTAACCGGCGCCATCTTCGTAAGGGTGTCCTTCCTTCTAGCAACTCCACATTCTGTGTAAGCATCAGTTGCTAATCCCTATCTGATAAGTGGTTTTGCGCATCTATTGGTATTTTAATGCCGAAATTTGTGGAAAATTTTTCTTTGATATATCTGTGTTTCCACACTCCTTTTCAGTCGTGTGTGAAACATTATCTATCTCCCTTTTATCAGCATGTCCATGCTAACTCATTCGTTTGTCACCGGCGCTTAATCCTGGAGTTTCTTTTCATCTTCAATTCTTTTGGGCTAATTACATAACATGTGTCGATCCGATGCTGATGATTGTAATTTGGCTCTCGGCATAGCTATATTCCACTCATGATAAGTGACGATTGGAATATGGAAAGTGCTATCAACTCTATCCTCCAAATGGTGAAGGTTACCTCCTGTGATTTTGAGTACACCATGATCATATCTATGCATATTCAAGTATCTTTGGCAATCCGGAGTTTTCTCAAGGCACTACGGTGGTCTATCATCTTTTTATCATGCTTCACATCTTTTTGGAACTCCATATCTACAAAATTCTCTTTGAGACGAGGGAATTGCATCTTTTCGTCTCTGGTAGCTTTGCTTAAGGTATGATCTATCATCTTTTCTTTATCCAAGATCTCTCTATCTTTGTAACCGGTGATCCGATCGACAATGTGAACCAGGTGACATCTCTTTTTCTTCCGAAGGACCAGATAATCTATTCTTCCAGTGCATCTTCTTCAACACGAACCCGTGCTCTTAATATTGATCTTTCTAAGAGCGTTGAGCTCAGGAAGTGTTCGAGAATTTGTTCGTTCCTCTCGCCTTTTGAACTTGATATTCTGGGAATATCCTGTTAATCCATGGTGGTATATGTTGATAATATGCTTGCCTATTCTATATCAATGGAAGGACATGGAAGATCATCTGTGTCTCTTTCTCTCAAGCTTCGTGAACACTGCCTGTGTGCAAAGTCTCAAAGTGAGAATTCTGACTTTTTGAAGTCACCTATCTCGGCCACGTCCTTCTGCTAAATAGATCGCTTCAATTCTGGAATCAGCAAGTCCATTGTTAATTCCATCTTCCATCTTCAATCAAACCCGGAGTTTTCCTTGTTGGCAAGTTATCATCATCGTTTTGCTGAAGATTTCCTCAAGGCTGCTAAATCTTTTTCAATCTTTCAAGAAGAACATGGAGTTCTTTCACCTCAGTCTCGTCAAGTAATCTCTTGAAACCCTCTCGCTCTATCGTCTATGCTCAATCCACCGGAGGCCATGAAGACCTTCCAGATCTTGTATTCCTCCTGTTCAAGTTGGTGCTATCTTCTCTGTAGCTGTTGAATCTTGCAGTTCTTCTCCGTAATCTTCCTTCATATCTTTCTGGTGGCTTGGTACTTCAGACATGACGACAACATCATCATCTTTATCTATCTATGAATCCGGCGAATCGTTTGCATCTATCCTTGTTTTCTAACGAAGTTCCATGAGTTTTGTCAATACCTTCAGTCTGTTTCGGTAGTTGGGTTGCATGGTTTTCTTATTCATGTGCGGAGTAATGCTTTGAGTGCGGGATGGAGTAGCTACCATACCACTACTCTTATCATTCGCTCTTGTACATTGAATTGGTGAATTAATGTGATTTCACTCATTCCACGGAAGTTAGAAGTGGCCTTTACTCCTTGATATTTTTACTTCCGTCCTTGTTTTTCTGGAGTGCTCTCTCGAAGAAGTAATCAATAATCTCTTGTTGGTGATCTCACCCTTTCTACACGGAGCAAAATCCTCAATTATCTGGTGGAAACAAGCGCAAACTCTTTTCTATCCTCGTCTTTCTACCGGTGCTTCATATCCCCAAACAAGATGAAAGGAAACTATCTCTCTCTTTGTTTCATCAATTCTTTTCGGTGGTAAAGCCAATTATGGTTGGTGCCATCAGCCGCAAATCTATTGCGTTAGCCTCAAGGCTAAAGAAAGCAATAAGTATCTCTACAATAAACTCCAGATCCTCCACATTCTTTGCTTCTCGGGATTCCACCATGATCTGGCTTCACATCCGTCTCTAGAAGTTATATCCGCGCACCTCAATTGCGTGATCCTTTGGTTCTTACCGGCGCAAGAAGAATCTAATCTGACGATGTCTAACTAAATCTTTCTGTTGATATCAAGGGACTCTATTGTTTGAAGGCAATATTGTTTCCGTACTTCATTTCTCAAATCCGAGAGGAGATGCGATGCTATTGTCATAGTGGTTCAAAACCTCTCCAATCTAGCCCTTTTCTTCCGGCGAGACAAAGGTTCATCCTCTCTAGTATCAGTAAATCTTTAATCTTAACGGTGTGTCTTTCTTTATCCATGACACATCATCTTGTCCTTTCTTTCTCAAGTGGTTCTATTCTTTTATCATGTTTCTTGAGAAAACCGGAGCTATGTCCATCCTATCCTTCTTGTCTCACAACAATCCTTCAACTCTTCTAACCCGTTGTTTCTCAAGCAAAACGCAAGACTCGCAACAAGTCTAGCAAGTTTTGCAAGGTGTAGTGGTCACACCATTCCGTTGTTCATCACCTTGAGAACGTGAGGGTCACCTTCGTTCGAACACCCGCCTCTCCTTGTGTTGTTTTCTTTTCCTAGGAATCTCGGGGCGAGATTCTTGTTTAGTGGGGGAGAGTTGTAGCATCCCAATTGTCTAACAATTGCAATGCTACTAGCCTAGTCTATATATATGCTACCTTCCTACATACAATTGTTGCATCATCATTATATCATGCTCATGTCATCATGCCACCTTGCATTTGAGCATCATATAAAACCCTCTTTCTTTGGTTTTCTCTCATATGCATCATTAATTGTATTTGCCTCTTGATATTGTAGTTGGGTCTTGATATATTGTTTAAATGCCCAAGTTGAGTTGGGGGCATATCTTTTATTAACTCCACCACCTTTCTTTCACCACCTTAATTCCACCATCCAACTAAATATGAGCTTTGCACTTTATTTGAGTTTACCTCTAGCTCATGTGGGTTGGGATGGATCCAATTATTTTCCACATACTCTCATCTTAGCATCATGTTGTTTTCACATTGTTGATATATGAGAGCCACATGGCCACCTTTGCATGCCTTGTGAGTGGAACCCTTTTTCCTAGCTTCCATATGGATTATCATGGATTTATGCTCATGTTGGGGTATTATTGGGACTACTAAACATCTAGTGGAATAAACACACTAGCAAGTCCTAATCATAATCAAATGTGATCATGTCCATCTACTCCATCTGGAACTTTCCTTTAAATTCTTTTGCTTGGCTTTATTCCAAATTTTGGGGAATGCATAATAATAATGCCATGTTAATATGATTGTTTTCACAAGATTTTTATCATGGCAATTATCATTTTTGCATGGGCCATGCAAGAGTACCCCACCTTTAGCCTTTGTTTCTCTCTTGGCTTTGTTTGGTTTTATCTTATGGAGCCATGGACATTCATCTTTCTCTACCCCTCTTTTGGCTTGATCTAGATTGGTTTGCCAAAGTCCACCACCACACCTCTCTTGTGGGTCTAGCTAGAAGCATGCAAGTTTCTAAACCAAGCCCCCTCTCTCTTCTCTCCTCTCTCTGGCCTAGTTAAACCCTAACCCTAATCACCTACCCTCTATCACCATCCCCCCTACCTAGCTCAACCGAGACCACCCCTACCCTAACCCTAGACCGAACCCCATGCCATCTACCCTCCCCTCTCGGTTCCCCTCTCCCTCTCTTGGCTTCCCCCTCTCTCCCCACCAAGCAGGCCCCACCACGTCACCCTCTTCTGCCCCACCTTTTTCTTTGGCTTCAAGACCAGGAGAAAGGGAGAGAAGAGAAGCACCTACCCGATCACCTCCTCCCTCACCTTTTTGCAAAGCCACCACCCCCATGTGCTCCTCCCTCCCCTCTCTACCCCAACCACCCAGAACTCCTCTCAGATCCCATCTGGGCGAAGCCAGACCCCTCTCCTTCCTCCCCACCACATCCTGGCCATGGACACACCTCCCCCATGCCGAACCCAAACCCTAGACCGTCTACCTCTGCGCCTCGTCGGCCCGAAGCTTCCCAAGACGATCCAGGAGCACTAGGACCTTCCTCTGCTTCCTCTTCGACGCCTAGGCCGCGGGGTAGTACCAGAAGCTCGCCGGAGAAGCCTCACCGCCGCCGCGTCCGTGAGCACCAGGAGTACTCCGGCCTCCCTGCTTCCCCGACGATCGACGCCTCCCCGAGCCCGCTAGCTGCACCTGAGGGTCGTAGGTGAGCCCACCAATCTCCTGGACATCATATTCCTCCCCTCTCCCCTTGCATCGTCGCCGCCGTCCGTCGAGCGCTCTGCGCGCGAGCCGCGCGTCGCGCTCTGGCAGCAGCAGCTACAGCAGCTTTGCCCCGCCTCTGTTCTCCACCGTGCCCCGCGCGCTGCAGCCCTCCTCCGAGGTTGCTCTGTGAACGAAACTTGTAGCCCGTAGTCCCCTCGTCGTTTTCTGTTTTTGCGGTTTGGCGAGATCCGCCGCCGTTTGGTCGCCATCGTCGACCAAACTCCGGCCATTCCGCTGTTTTCTGCAGACGACGCGCAGCCGACAGTCCGGCGATGCTGGCCGTTTTGCACTTGCCCCCCTGCCCTTTTTCCTGCCTCAACCCGAAGCCCCGGAAGCCCCACCAGTCAGCCAGCCTTTGGTTTTTCTAAAAACACCCCCGGAAAATCACGGCCATCACAGATCAGTCCCCCCCCCCCCCCCGTGCAGGATCGCCCACGTGTCCGCTGCCCGCTGGCCGCGCGCGCGCTGCGGCCCCGCCAACCTCTGGGCCCGCACGTCAGCCTCGGTGGCTGGGAGTCCCCTCGGTGAGAAAAGCCCCGTGCGGACCACGTCGGTCAGCCTGTTGCTGAGTCAGCGCCTGGCCCGCTCGTCAGTGACCGTGGCTATCTCTGTATGAGTAACAAAAGATTTTCTGCATATCTGTTTTAATTCAACTTTTCCAAATTATTTCAAATTCAAAATTCAAATCTGTTTTAATATAACTTTTAATCTACAAATCCAAATTAAACAAATAATATATGTTTTCAAACCAGAAAAATATGAGGAATTCAAATATGCCATTCAAAATATATTTTGGACACTTTATTTTCCAAGTTAATTAAAATTACATTAAAATGCCCTTTTTCCTTAATTAATTAATAACTTTTGTTTTATAACTCCAAATTTAACAAATGATATGTCTAAAATGATTAGCTCGACGAGACCTTTCTGTTTATGCATTCCATGTTTTGATTTGGAGCATGCATCATATAAATATAATGGGTACAGCAACTAATATGAGGTTAAAATGAGGCTAAAACTCTATAAAATGATTTATTCTTGTATTCCACACCTCACCCATGCCGTGCTACCTTATTGCCATGCAAATTGTGCATCATTCATCATGGCATGATTGTTTGCTTGATGCATTTAACTCATATGCTTGTGCACTTTATTTATGTTGGCCCTTGTTTGTTTGGTTCTTCTTCGAATAGACGCTGAGCAGGGGATATACCAAGAGAACCAGGAGCACTACCCAGATCCTTCTCTCGCTTCAACTGAGCTGCCAGGCAAGCACTACCACATGCTTGCATACATATAGTGCCTATTGCCTCTTTCTTATTCTTGCATCATTGAGTCGCGACTGCATTAATTTGAATCCCAAGTATTGCATAGCCTTTACTTTTAAACCCCACCGAAGCTTGTTCCTCCATCCCATGAGCCATTACTACAGGAGTTGTTTGAGCCATGCGAGTCGTAGAACAGCATGTGTAGGGTATGTGAGTGTCTGATGGATAATGAGGTACCTAAACAACTTAACCTGAGTAGTAATGGGATAACTAATGAAAGTGGCATCGGTGAGCCATATTCGCTATTTGGTTTTTCAGGCTCACTTGTGTCCCGTAGGACCCTGAGTACTTGATTCCTGTTCCTTGAATATTTGCGCTATCCACATCCGGGAGGCTTATGAACCCCCCTGAGCCAGAGCTTGATTCATTCTTATTTCTTGGGGCCACAAACTAGTTTGAGGTTTTATTTACTATCTTGTACTTATGCCATGCTTTACTGCTTTATTTAAATTGTGCGAGGTACTGCACACTGTACTGTTTAGGGCCGTGACCCGTTTTCGCTGTATCGACAAGCCCAGTCACACTTTCGGGTTCCCAGTCGTTTACAGCCGGCCACACAAACCTTGAGTCCGTCTCGTAGCCGGCCAGCTTCGTTGCGGGTAGCTTAATGGGGTGGCCCCCTGAAATATTTCTGAATCCTGTGATCGCTTTGTTGTGACTGCCTCGTTGGGTTTTGATTTGGTTTTTCCGAGGTTGATCGAGTGTGTGTTGCTATTTGTGCACCCCTGCAGGGTAAATCTTTCTGCAAGCCGTGTCCGCGGTTATGGACGACTTGGAGCACAGTTTCTCGATCATAGACAAGAATAACTAAAGTACCGCTTTTAATTTGACTAAGTACCTGACTAGTAAATAGTGCAACACTCATGGAATGGATAATAAAAATGCCAATGGATGGGGGGTTGTTCGTCCGCTTCCTCGTTGGTAAGCAAGGAGGAGGATGGATCTGTGGACATTACCATTATAACTGTTGTTACTAATTCACGGACATCCGTCTATCTATGGTTAGGCGGATGGTTAGCGAGTATCTATAGAATTGTTAGGGTTTATCTTTTGCTGCAATTGCGTCACCCCAGGTTGTGTCCCCTTTAGCGGCATAAAGACTTGCTGAGTACCCCTAGGGTCTCACACGATAAATTATTGGTTCAGATGAACAGGTACATTCGCAAGATGGATACTGGGTGGAAGAGACGGACGATGTGGGCAACGATCATTCGGTGTATAGATTCCGGGAACGGGGATCCGTGAGATCTGTGGGCGGGATGTGCTTATTTATGGGGCATCTTATGCCGATTTGCTTCTTATCCGTACTCGGATTTTGTCTTCCGCTTCCGCTTGATACTCTGATGTTTGATGTATGAGGAGATATCCTAAACTATTATATCTATCTAGGATATTTGGATCTTGCCGTATGGCATTGCTATATTTCCTTTCTTTTAGATGGAATGGCTCTGATGTACTGTTGTATGGTGGCTTGCATACATACTCATTTGTGTATGTAGTTGATCCCTTCGCCTGCCGATTACGCCGCCCGTTCTTGTCCCGATGTTTGGAAATGGTTAGGACGGCCGAAAGGTCTACCTGTGAGTGGCATTTGGGCCCCACCGTACTATTTTAACCATTTCCGCTCATCCAGGCTTGTAACTAGGAGCGTAATTCACCGAGGTAGTTACAATTGGTATCAGAGCCATCCCGCCCTTCAGGGTCTCAGCCAAATGGTCGTTGTCTGTCTAGCAAATATTTTTGGTAGCTATGTATACTAGGGAAAAACAAAACGCGAGAGTAGGACTGCTTCCACTTTTCTTCTTACCCACCCACCACCCTTTTCTGGTAAGGAAGTGTAACGTTTTCAATCCTCTTCTTAAAATTCAAACTAGGATTCACGTGTTCTGGGTTTCCGTAGTACCATAGGTTGTGTGTGTGTGTACTTCCTTGTCTATCTGTTGCATCCAAGTTGTGATCACAATCTGCCTTTGGTTATCAACTGTTGGTACATTCCATACCGACAGCCTTTGGAAAACCGGCGCGATCTATCTGACTCCTTGTTAACCGGCGCCATCTTCGTAAGGGTGTCCTTCCTTCTAGCAACTCCACATTCTGTGTAAGCATCAGTTGCTAATCCCTATCTGATAAGTGGTTTTGCGCATCTATTGGTATTTTAATGCCGAAATTTGTGGAAAATTTTTCTTTGATATATCTGTGTTTCCACACTCCTTTTCAGTCGTGTGTGAAACATTATCTATCTCCCTTTTATCAGAATGTCCATGCTAACTCATTCGTTTGTCACCGGCGCTTAATCCTGGAGTTTCTTTTCATCTTCAATTCTTTTGGGCTAATTACATAACATGTGTCGATCTGATGCTGATGATTGTAATTTGGCTCTCGGCATAGCTATATTCCACTCATGATAAGTGACGATTGGAATATGGAAAGTGCTATCAACTCTATCCTCCAAATGGTGACGGTTACCTCCTGTGATTTTGAGTACACCATGATCATATCTATGCATATTCAAGTATCTTTGGCAATCCGGAGTTTTCTCAAGGCACTACGATGGTCTATCATCTGTTTATCATGCTTCACATCTTTTTGGAACTCCATATCTGCAAAATTCTCTTTGAGACGAGGGAATTGCATCTTTTCGCCTCTGATAGCTTTGCTTAAGGTATGATCTATCATCTTTTCTTTATCCAAGATCTCTCTATCTTTGTAACCGGTGATCCGATCGACAATGTGAACCAGGTGACATCTCTTTTTCTTCCGAAGGACCAGATAATCTATTCTTCCAGTGCATCTTCTTCAACACGAACCCGTGCTCTTAATATTGATCTTTCTAAGAGCGTTGAGCTCAGGAAGTGTTCGAGCATTTGTTCGTTCCTCTCGCCTTTTGAACTTGATATTCTGGGAATATCCTGTTAATCCATGGTGGTATATGTTGATAATATGCTTGCCTATTCTATATCAATGGAAGGACATGGAAGATCATCTGTGTCTCTTTCTCTCAAGCTTCGTGAACACTGCCTGTGTGCAAAGTCTCAAAGTGAGAATTCTGACTTTTTGAAGTCACCTATCTCAGCCACGTCCTTCTGCTAAATAGATCGCTTCAATTCTGGAATCAGCAAGTCCATTGTTAATTCCATCTTCCATCTTCAATCAAACCCGGAGTTTTCCTTGTTGGCAAGTTATCATCATCGTTTCGCTGAAGATTTCCTCAAGGCTGCTAAATCTTTTTCAATCTTTCAAGAAGAACATGGAGTTCTTTCACCTCAGTGTCGTCAAGTAACCTCTTGAAACCCTCTCGCTCTATCGTCTATGCTCAATCCACCGGAGGCCATGAAGACCTTCCAGATCTTGTATTCCTCCTGTTCAAGTTGGTGCTATCTTGTCTGTAGCTGTTGAATCTTGCAGTTCTTCTCCGTAATCTTCCTTCATATCTTTCTGGTGGCTTGGTACTTCAGACATGACGACAACATCATCATCTTTATCTATCTATGAATCCGGCGAATCGTTTGCATCTATCCTTGTTTTCTAACGAAGTTCCATGAGTTTTGTCAATACCTTCAGTCTGTTTCGGTAGTTGGGTTGCATGGTTTTCTTATTCATGTGCGGAGTAATGCTTTGAGTGCGGGATGGAGTAGCTACCATACCACTACTCTTATCATTCGCTCTTGTACATTGAATTGGTGAATTAATGTGATTTCACTCATTCCACGGAAGTTAGAAGTGGCCTTTACTCCTTGATATTTTTACTTCCGTCCTTGTTTTTCTGGAGTGCTCTCTCGAAGAAGTAATCAATAATCTCTTGTTGGTGATCTCACCCTTTCTACACGGAGCAAAATCCTCAATTATCTGGTGGAAACAAGCGCAAACTCTTTTCTATCCTCGTCTTTCTACCGGTGCTTCATATCCCCAAACAAGATGAAAGGAAACTATCTCTCTCTTTGTTTCATCAATTCTTTTCGGTGGTAAAGCCAATTATGGTTGGTGCCATCAGCCGCAAATCTATTGCGTTAGCCTCAAGGCTAAAGAAAGCAATAAGTATCTCTACAATAAACTCCAGATCCTCCACATTCTTTGCTTCTCGGGATTCCACCATGATCTGGCTTCACATCCGTCTCTAGAAGTTATATCCGCGCACCTCAATTGCGTGATCCTTTGGTTCTTACCGGCGCAAGAAGAATCTAATCTGACGATGTCTAACTAAATCTTTCTGTTGATATCAAGGGACTCTATTGTTTGAAGGCAATATTGTTTCCGTACTTCATTTCTCAAATCCGAGAGGAGATGCGATGCTATTGTCATAGTGGTTCAAAACCTCTCCAATCTAGCCCTTTTCTTCCGGCGAGACAAAGGTTCATCCTCTCTAGTATCAGTAAATCTTTAATCTTAACGGTGTGTCTTTCTTTATCCATGACACATCATCTTGTCCTTTCTTTCTCAAGTGGTTCTATTCTTTTATCATGTTTCTTGAGAAAACCGGAGCTATGTCCATCCTATCCTTCTTGTCTCACAACAATCCTTCAACTCTTCTAACCCGTTGTTTCTCAAGCAAAACGCAAGACTCGCAACAAGTCTAGCAAGTTTTGCAAGGTGTAGTGGTCACACCATTCCGTTGTTCATCACCTTGAGAACGTGAGGGTCACCTTCGTTCGAACACCCGCCTCTCCTTGTGTTGTTTTCTTTTCCTAGGAATCTCGGGGCGAGATTCTTGTTTAGTGGGGGAGAGTTGTAGCATCCCAATTGTCTAACAATTGCAATGCTACTAGCCTAGTCTATATATATGCTACCTTCCTACATACAATTGTTGCATCATCATTATATCATGCTCATGTCATCATGCCACCTTGCATTTGAGCATCATATAAAACCCTCTTTCTTTGGTTTTCTCTCATATGCATCATTAATTGTATTTGCCTCTTGATATTGTAGTTGGGTCTTGATATATTGTTTAAATGCCCAAGTTGAGTTGGGGGCATATCTTTTATTAACTCCACCACCTTTCTTTCACCACCTTAATTCCACCATCCAACTAAATATGAGCTTTGCACTTTATTTGAGTTTACCTCTAGCTCATGTGGGTTGGGATGGATCCAATTATTTTCCACATACTCTCATCTTAGCATCATGTTGTTTTCACATTGTTGATATATGAGAGCCACATGGCCACCTTTGCATGCCTTGTGAGTGGAACCCTTTTTCCTAGCTTCCATATGGATTATCATGGATTTATGCTCATGTTGGGGTATTATTGGGACTACTAAACATCTAGTGGAATAAACACACTAGCAAGTCCTAATCATAATCAAATGTGATCATCTCCATCTACTCCATCTGGAACTTTCCTTTAAATTCTTTTGCTTGGCTTTATTCCAAATTTTGGGGAATGCATAATAATAATGCCATGTTAATATGATTGTTTTCACAAGATTTTTATCATGGCAATTATCATTTTTGCATGGGCCATGCAAGAGTACCCCACCTTTAGCCTTTGTTTCTCTCTTGGCTTTGTTTGGTTTTATCTTATGGAGCCATGGACATTCATCTTTCTCTACCCCTCTTTTGGCTTGATCTAGATTGGTTTGCCAAAGTCCACCACCACACCTCTCTTGTGGGTCTAGCTAGAAGCATGCAAGTTTCTAAACCAAGCCCCCTCTCTCTTCTCTCCTCTCTCTGGCCTAGTTAAACCCTAACCCTAATCACCTACCCTCTATCACCATCCCCCCTACCTAGCTCAACCGAGACCACCCCTACCCTAACCCTAGACCGAACCCCATGCCATCTACCCTCCCCTCTCGGTTCCCCTCTCCCTCTCTTGGCTTCCCCCTCTCTCCCCACCAAGCAGGCCCCACCACGTCACCCTCTTCTGCCCCACCTTTTTCTTTGGCTTCAAGACAAGGAGAAAGGGAGAGAAGAGAAGCACCTACCCGATCATCTCCTCCCTCACCTTTTTGCAAAGCCACCACCCCCATGTGCTCCTCCCTCCCCTCTCTACCCCAACCACCCAGAACTCCTCTCAGATCCCATCTGGGCGAAGCCAGACCCCTCTCCTTCCTCCCCACCACATCCTGGCCATGGACACACCTCCCCCATGCCGAACCCAAACCCTAGACCGTCTACCTCTGCGCCTCGTCGGCCCGAAGCTTCCCAAGGCGATCCAGGAGCACTAGGACCTTCCTCTGCTTCCTCTTCGACGCCTAGGCCGCGGGGTAGTACCAGAAGCTCGCCGGAGAAGCCTCACCGCCGCCGCGTCTGTGAGCACCAGGAGTACTCCGGCCCCCCTGCTTCCCCGACGATCGACGCCTCCCCGAGCCCGCTAGCTGCACCTGAGGGTCGTAGGTGAGCCCACCAATCTCCTGGACATCATCTTCCTCCCCCTCTCCCCTTGCATCGCCGCCGCCGTCCGTCGAGCGCTCTGCGCGCGCGCCGCGCGTCGCGCTCTGGCAGCAGCAGCTGCAGCAGCTTTGCCCCGCCTCTGTTCTCCACCGTGCCCCGCGCGCTGCAGCCCTCCTCCGAGGTTGCTCTGTGAACGAAACTTGTAGCCCGTAGTCCCCTCATCGTTTTCCGTTTTTGCGGTTTGGCGAGATCCACCGCCGTTTGGTCGCCATCGTCGACCAAACTCCGGCCGTTCCGCTGTTTTCTGCAGACGACGCGCAGCCGATAGTCCGGCGACGCTGGCCGTTTTGCACTTGCCCCCTGCCCTTTTTCCCGCCTCAACCCGAAGCCCCGGAAGCCCCACCAGTCAGCCAGCCTTTGGTTTTTCTAAAAACACCCCCGGAAAATCATGGCCATCACAGATCAGTACCCCCCCCCCCCCCCCCCCCCGCGCAGGATCGCCCACGTGTCCGCTGCCCGCTGGCCGCGCGCGCGCTGCGGCCCCGCCAACCTCTGGGCCCGCATGTCAGCCTCTGTGGCTGGGAGTCCCCTCGGTGAGAAAAGCCCCGCGCGGACCACGTCGTCCAGCCTGTTGCTGAGTCAGCGCCTGGCCCGCTCGTCAGTGACCGTGGCTAGCTCTGTATGAGTAACAGAAGATTTTCTGCATATCTGTTTTAATTCAACTTTTCCAAATTATTTCAAATTCAAAATTCAAATCTGTTTTAATATAACTTTTAATCTACAAATCCAAATTAAACAAATAATATATGTTTTCAAACCAGAAAAATATGAGGAATTCAAATATGCCATTTAAAATATATTTTGGACAATTTATTTTCCAAGTTAATTAAAATTACATTAAAATGCCCTTTTTCCTTAATTAATTAATAACTTTTGTTTTATAACTCCAAATTTAACAAATGATATGTCTAATATGATTAGCTCGACGAGACCTTTCTGTTTATGCATTCCATGTTTTGATTTGGAGCATGCATCATATAAATATAATGGGTACAGCAACTAATATGAGGTTAAAATGAGGCTAAAACTCTATAAAATGATTTATTCTTGTATTCCACACCTCACCCATGCCGTGCTACCTTATTGCCATGCAAATTGTGCATCATTCATCATGGCATTATTGTTTGCTTGATGCATTTAACTCATATGCTTGTGCACTTTATTTATGTTGGCCCTTGTTTGTTTGGTTCTTCTTCGAATAGACGCTGAGCAGGGGATATACCAAGAGAACCAGGAGCACTACCCAGATCCTTCTCTCGCTTCAACTGAGCTGCCAGGCAAGCACTACCACATGCTTGCATACATATAGTGCCTATTGCCTCTTTCTTATTCTTGCATCATTGAGTCGCGACTGCATTAATTTGAATCCCAAGTATTGCATAGCCTTTACTTTTAAACCCCACCGAAGCTTGTTCCTCCATCCCATGAGCCATTACTACAGGAGTTGTTTGAGCCATGCGAGTCGTAGAACAGCATGTGTAGGGTATGTGAGTGTCTGATGGATAATGAGGTACCTAAACAACTTAACCTGAGTAGTAATGGGATAACTAATGAAAGTGGCATCGGTGAGCCATATTCGCTATTTGGTTTTTCAGGATCACTTGTGTCCCGTAGGACCCCGAGTACTTGATTCCTGTTCCTTGAATATTTGCGCTATCCACATCCGGGAGGCTTATGAACCCCCCCTGAGCCAGAGCTTGATTCATTCTTATTTCTTGGGGCCACAAACTAGTTTGAGGTTTTATTTACTATCCTGTACTTATGTCATGCTTTACTGCTTTATTTAAATTGTGCGAGGTACTGCACACTGTACTGTTTAGGGCCGTGACCCGTTTTCGCTGTATCGACAAGCCCAGTCACACTTTCGGGTTCCCAGTCGTTTACAGCCGGCCACACAAACCTTGAGTCCGTCTCGTAGCCGGCCAGCTTCGTTGCGGGTAGCTTAATGGGGTGGCCCCCTGAAATATTTCTGAATCCTGTGATCGCTTTGTCGTGACTGCCTCGTTGGGTTTTGATTTGGTTTTTCCGAGGTTGATCGAGTGTGTGTTGCTATTTGTGCACCCCTGCAGGGTAAATCTTTCTGAAAGCCGTGTCCGCGGTTATGGACGACTTGGAGCACAGTTTCTCGATCATAGACAAGAATAACTAAAGTACCGCTTTAATTTGACTAAGTACCTGACTAGTAAATAGTTCAACACTCATGGAATGGATAATAAAAATGCCAACGGATGGGGGGTTGTTCGTCCACTTCCTCGTTGGTAAGCGAGGAGGAGGATGGATCTGTGGACATTACCATTATAACTGTTGTTACTAATTCACGGACATCCGTCTATCTATGGTTAGGCGGATGGTTAGCGAGTATCTATAGAATTGTTAGGGTTTATCTTTTGCTGCAATTGCGTCACCCCAGGTTGTGTCCCCTTTAGCGGCATAAAGACTTGCTAAGTACCCCTAGGGTCTCACACGATAAATTATTGGTTCAGATGAATAGGTACATTCGCAAGATGGATACTGGGTGGAAGAGACGGACGATGTGGGCAACGATCATTCGGTGTAGAGATTCCGGGAACGGGGATCCGTGAGATCTGTGGGCGGGATGTGCTTATTTATGGGGCATCTTATGCCGATTTGCTTCTTATCCGTACTCGGATTTTGTCTTCCGCTTCCGCTTGATACTCTGATGTTTGATGTATGAGGAGATATCCTAAACTATTATATCTATCTAGGATATTTGGATCTTGCCGTATGGCGTTGCTATATTTCCTTTCTTTTAGATGGAATGGCTCTGATGTACTGTTGTATGGTGGCTTGCATACATACTCATTTGTGTATGTAGTTGATCCCTTCGCCTGCCGATTACGCCGCCCGTTCTTGTCCCGATGTTTGGAAATGGTTAGGACGGCCGAAAGGTCTACCTGTGAGTGGCATTTGGGCCCCAGCGTACTATTTTAACCATTTCCGCTCATCCAGGCTTGTAACTAGGAGCGTAATTCACCAGGTAGTTACAGACAGTTGGCGCCCACCATGGGGCAAGTGAGCTTCGGATCTGCGTTCCGAGCGGAATCTACAAGAATCGGAATCGGCGAGACTATCGCCGTCGGTCACATCCTCTACGCCAGCAACGTCCCTCTCATCGTTCTCGATGAGACTTGGATTCCGGCTAAGGAGGACGTGACTGCCTACACAATCATGTCCTTTGGCGAGATCGATGTTTACATCGGTTTCGCTGAACCTGCCCAACCCACCCCAGCGGTGATGATAGAGGCAGAAGAATCTTCTGGGTCCCCTTTATCCGCGGAGGCGGCAGAGTTCCGGATCTCAGAAAACCCTAATCCCACCCAGCCCGTACCAGTTGCAGAGATAGTGGAGAAATCCGAGCCTGAGGAAGACCTAGCGGTCCAAGTCGAATCTGGAGTGGATCTCCCTGGAGGAGCCGGATCCCAGATCGACCCACCCGCGGAAGTCGAAATCCAGGAGGAACACATCAGTGACACTGATTCCGGCTCTGATGACGCCAGGATAGACAGACCTTTCCTAAGGTACACATTATGACGTATGATACTGCAAGGCGAAAGCACAGATGAAATTCTCGAGACCATCAAAAGTTTCGACATGGCTGATCATGAAAGCCGCATGTACCTCAGGAAGCACGTGTCGCACTTTGTCGGATACGTGGTATCCGGATCCGGCTCTGCCGATGCTGCAGAGAATACCGACTCTGTGCTGGAGGCAATTGGACAAACGCCGACGTACCCGCATCCTCGGATGAATCGATGACGTCGGCAGATTTCCAAAAGTTCTCCGTGGAATATGAAGAGGAGTATAACTCCAAAGCTGCAGAAGAAGGAGAAGCCATGGATGAAGGATCCGGGGAACACTCTCCCAAAGTGCAGGACGACATGGATGTCGGAGATAATCCCGAAGTCCAGATGTCCGAAAGTACAGATCAGAGCTTGACTCCGGGAAACGGACCCAAAGCCGTCTTTACTACCGGCGCTGCCAAGAGGCAAAGAAGAAGAACAAGAAAAACAAGACCCCGGCAAAAGACCCTCTGGCTGAGGAGGTGATTGGCGAGGAATACGAAGAAGACTCGGATGGAGCACTTATCCCAGACGAGGAGAAAAAAGAAGAATCGGTGGATGGACACGTGATCACCGAAGGTGCGCGTAAACTCATCGATGCTGCATTAACCACACCTATCCCTACAGCTGCAGAACTTACTGCTGAAGAGCTGGACGAAAGGGCCCAAGCCCTAGAAGCGCGTCGTCAACGACTCCTCGATGAAGCCAAAAACATCGAGGTGGAGAAGAAAAGCATGGCAACCAAGGACTAGATGTCTCAGTTGCATCAGAAGACACGGAAGCGTCACACAGATGACAACCAATTCCCAACTGTCCGTGTCGTCCTTTTTGGAGATGAGATGGGGAAGACACGGAAAGATAGCAAAGGAGATTGGGTATAGCCAACCCCAGTACAGAATACCGTGGCGGTCCGAGAAATTCTATCGGCTAATCCAGGACCGGAGGAGATCCGTTTGGGTATCAAATTACTCAACAAGGGACTGGAGCAGCAAAAGGTCGCCCTGTCCGGAAGTCAAAAGCTGGTCTCAGATTCTGACCAGTGTCGCACAGATCCGGCATGGGCTGGCGTAAGATCCCATTACGTCCGGGCGTAGTATCATCACCCCGAATGCCGGGAAGACAATTACTCAAGAACCGGACCTTCAGGACAGCATCACAGAACTTCGCGTAACTGGAGCAACGTAGCTCCAGCGGCCGAGAAAGACGCCATCGCTGCACTGAATCCGAAGAACCCTCCCCGACGAGAATCTAACGATCGAAGGGGAGAAGATAAAGAGAAACGACAGGAGGAGGATCGTCAAAAAATGCCACCTCCTAGACATGCAAGCCGTACGGCTGAGCCCCACCATGGTGGGAACGACAGACGAAGAAACGACGGAAACCACGCCGGAACAAGCCGGCAGGGGGCTCGTCGTAGTCAAGATCCTCCCCGGAACCGGAATAATGACGCTCCGAACGAAGGCCGGCGATCAGCCGGAAATTATCCTGCTGCCCCACCCTCTCCACCACACAGTCATCACAACGGCTCCCATGGAGGGCAAGGAGGACGACATGGCGGAGGAGGTGGCGGCAGAAGCCGAAGTCCGGCTCCAAGGCACCGCAGCTACAATCGGCATTCGGGACGATCTTTATCCCCAAACGACGCAAGGCACAGGATCAACTCCAACATAGAGGCGCGACGCTATGAAAACGATGATATCTACGTGGGCCTGAAATGCTTCGGACCACGCATCAGAGCTACAAGATTCCCGGAAGGATTTGCTATTTCAAGGCATATCCAAGCCTACGACAGCATTGCTCGGCCAGATACTTGGCTACAGGATTTTTTCCAAGCTTGCTGCATCGCCAAAGGCAGAAACAGCCTGGTCGCAACCCGATATCTCCCACTTATGTTGCGGAAGACGGCACAATCATGGCTCAATGAACTTCCAGAGAACACCATCCATAACTGGTATGACATGCAAAGTGTGTTCTTTCATAATTTCGAAGGCACATATCGGAGGCCCTGTTCGGTCGGAGACCTATAGCATTGCACCCAGAAAGCCGGAGAAACTTGCCGAGATTATCTCGGACGATGGATCGACACCAAAAACTCCTGTGAAGGAGTAACCGATCAAACTGCGATTGAAGCTTTCATTGCAGGTCTCCCAATTGGTCTACTGCATCATCGCTTGAAGTGTGACAAGGTCACTGATTTGGGAGAGATGATAGAAATAGCGAGCAAGTATGCAGATGCTGACGACGATGCAGAGGGATTACTCAACGTCCTGGTTGTACCTCAGTCAGCAAAAACAAAGCAACAAGCTCAGAAGCGCAAGAACACCTCAGAGGAAAAACCCAACACGGAAACAGCGGTGGTTACTACTGTTTCCGGGTCTGGAGGATGAGGAGGACGTGGTGGAGGCCGCGGGCATGGCCGTGGGACTTCAAGGGTCCAAGGTAGAGGAGAACAGCAACCAGGCAAAACCTACTCTTGGACCGACATTGCTAATAACCCATGTGTGCATCACCTAGACGCCAATGGGGGCTCGTCCCACACCAACGCTGAATGTCGTTTCAACGACGACATCAAAAGAGATGACACCACGGTCTACAAAGCTAAGCTGAAGAAGGGAAAGAAAAATCCCGAAAAGGACAAGGAGACCAAGGAAGATTCCGACATGGAGGAAGCTGATGCTTAGAATCCCAAGCCGGAAGGGAAGAAAACTTTTCCCACCAAGAAAGACACTTATGTCACCTTCCTTGGATCTCAACCAGAAAAGGTCAAGAAAGCAGTTCTACATGAGCTCAATGCAATAGTTCCAGCTGTCCCCCAGTATCTGGACTGGTCGGAAGTGGCAATCACGTTTGACCATGATGATCATCCGCCTAAGTTACACAGGCGAGGAAAATACGCCTTAATCGTCAACCCACTTATTGACGGTTATGGTTTCTCCAAGACCCTCATGGACGGTGGTAGCAGCATCAATATTCTCTATGTCGAAACGCTACGCTGGATGAAAATCTCGGAGACCCAGCTGAACCATAGCTCTGTGATCTTTCACGGAGTTGTCCCAGGAAGACAAGCTAATTCCCTGGGAGAGATTACTTTGGATGTTACCTTTGGAACTCCAAAGAACTATCGGACGGAGGCACTTTCCTTCGAAGTGGTCCCGTTCAAGAGCGCATACCATGCTATATTCGGTCGTCCGGCTTACTGGGCTTTTATGGCTCGTCCGTGTTACATTTACAATATGATGAAAATTCCAGGTCCCAACGGCATGATCACCATCAAGGGAGACCCGAAGAAAGCGCGAGAGTGCGAGGATGGAAATGCCGCCTTTGCCGAATCCATGTTGCACGCCCAGGAGTACCAGGAGATCAAGAAGAGCATAGATCCATCCGAGATGCCCGCAACAAAGAAGGAGGTGACAAAGCCAAATCCGGAGTTCAAGGCATCAGAAGAGACGAAGAAAGCACCGTTGAAGGATGATGACCCCTCCAAGGTGACCCAGATAGGCGTAGGCCTAGATAGCACATAGGAAAGCGCGCTCGTCAAGTTCCTCCAAGCAAATCAAGACATCTTCGCATGGCAGCCATTTGACATGACCGGAGTACCTAGGGAACTTGCCGAGCACTCTCTAAATGTAAACCCGAACGCTAAACCCGTCAAATAGTCCTTACGACGGTTTGGCGACGAAAAGCATAAGGCAATAGCTAAGGAACTAGCACGGCTCAAGTTAGCTGGATTCATAGAAGAGGTCATCCACACTGAGTGGTCGGCCAATCCTGTAATGGTCCCTAAAAAGGACACCACTGATTTAAGGATGTGTGTTGATTATACTGCCTTGAACAAGGCTTGTCCCAAAGATCCGTTTGCTCTGCCTAGAATTGATCAAGTTATCGATTCTACGGCAGGCTCGGAACTCCTCTGTTTTCTCGACGCATATTCCGGCTATCACCAAATCCGGATGAAGGAATCTGACAAAGTCAAAACTTCATTCATAACCCCTTTCGGAACCTTCTGTTTTGTTACGATGCCCTTTGGGCTGAAGAACACAGGAGCTACGTACCAGCGCACGATGCATCGTTGCCTCCACGACCAACTCGGACGCAATGTACATGCATACGTGGATGATATCGCGGTAATGTCCAAAAAGAAGGAAACGCTGATTTCCGACTTAGAGGAAACATTTGCCAATCTACGAAAATACAACATCATGCTTAACCCGAAGAAATGCTTCTTTGGAATACCAGCCGGAAAATTGTTAGGTTTCATCGTGTCTCAAAGAGGCATAGAGGTGAACCGAGACAAAATCAAGGCTATACTCCATATTTCCAGGCCAACCCGCCTGAAGGACGTACAAAGACTAACTGGTTGCATTGCTGCGGTCAGTCGATTTGTAAGCCGGCTTGGAGAAAGAGCCGCACCATTATACAAACTCCTAAAAAAGACCAAAGATTTTGTTTGGACTGATGAAGCTGAAGCTGCACTACAAGACCTGAAGAAAGTACTCTCATCTGCTCCTATCCTTGCAGTGGCGGAACCTAAGGAACCGATGTTGCTCTATCTTGCTGCGACAAATAAGGTCGTTAGTATCGTCATGGTGGTGGAGAGACCAGAGGAAAATCAGGAACACCTGGTGCAGCGTCCGACTTACTTTGTCAGTGAGGTTCTGACATAATCAAAACAGCGGTATCCGCACTATCAAAAGTTGGCTTACGGTGTTTTTCTAGCATCTCGTAAGTTACGACACTACTTTCAGGAGCATCCAATTACCGTGGTGAGCACAGCACCCATGAGAGATATAATCAACAACAGCGACACCACAGGACGCGTCACCAAATGGGGCATAGAGCTTTCAACTTTCGATATTGAGTACAAACCTCGGACAGCAATTAAATCCCAGATCCTCGCCGACTTTGTCACTGATTGGACAGAGACGAAGGAGAACATGATCCTCCCTGAGTCGGAATATTGGATCCTCTTTTTCGATGGGTCTAAGGCTCGAGGGGGCTCGGGGGCTGGCGTGGTGCTCAAGTCACCCTAAGGAGATAAAATTTTATACGTGTTGCAGATACACTTCACAGCGACAAACAATATTGCCGAGTATGAGGCACTGCTGCATGGAATCCGGATTGCTAAGGATATTGGCATCCGACGTTTGATGTGGTACAGAGATTCGGATCTTGTTGCTCAGCAAGTGTCGGATATTTGTAATGCAAATAAACACATGGCAGCATATAAAGCTGTCATGGATGATCTATCTAGATCGTTCGAAGGGTTTGAAGTCCAACACATCCCTCGAGCAGAAAATGAGGAAGAAGATGCACTATCTCGGATAGGTTCTGCGCGGAAAGAGGTCTCGGATGTCGCTTTTTTAGAGCACCTCAAAGTTCCCTCAATAAAGGGAGTAGATGAGGAATATCCGACCAAATCCGACTCACCCTTGATAGCAGTTCTGGCTGTAATTCCCAGCTGGACTCAACCCTACCTCGATTATTTGGTAGATGGAAAATTACTCGAAGACGAGGTGCTGAGCCGGCAGATTATCCGACGAGCAAAAGCCTATACTATTGTTAAAGGTGAGCTCCATAAACGGAGTGTTTCTGGGGTTTTTCAGCGCTGTGTATCTCTGGAAGAAGGAGTGGAAATCTTAAGGGAAATTGTAACATCCCAAAATTTCATATGAAATCATCATCATTGCACTCATATCATCATAGCATGTAATTGCATTGCATTTAGAGTGTCCTCCAAAAATTTGGTGCAATTTTGAGCCATGAATAAAAAGATATGAATTATTTTGAAAAATAGAATCAAAGAAAATGCTATATTACCAAGTAAATACTTTGGATTAAAATAGAAGATAAATATGTTCTATAATACCCTAAAAACCTAATTTGAGTTTTTACAAATGTTCACAAATTGGTTTGAATCAATTTGAATCCCTAAATCCAAAGTTGTGGAGAAAACAGAATTAGAAAAAGAAAAAGAATAAGGGAGAAAAAAAAATGAAGCAGCAGACAGCTTCTGGCCTTTCGGCCCAAATCCGGCCCAGCAGCCCACCCGGACTCTCTCTCCCCTTCTGTCTTTTCTCACCCCCTCGTTTCTACCCCTCCCGCTGACAGGTCGACCCCACGCCCACGTCACCTCGTCATCTTCCCTGCCGATGATGGACCTCTCCCCTTCGGCCGTTTCGAATCGATTTAATCCCGGCAGTTTCTCGTGATTAATTGCCCCGGCGATTACTCCTACTTAACCCTCACCCTCTCCTCAAAATCTCCCCCAGTCGCCACCCTCGGAGAGCCCCTAGGCTCCCCAAATCCCGAGCTCGATCACCGCATACCGACGGCAACTCCGGCGGCAATTCCGGTGAACCCAGGCCGCCAGGCGCCCTCCCCTCTGTCCCATAAGTTTCGCCATGTTCTGGCACGTGTTTTAACCCCGGCTATGTGCCTTCTCGTGCTCCAGGTCGACGACACGGACCAAGTCCGGCGAGCTCCCTCTGCCGCCACCGTCCGACGATTTTTCCGGTAAGGGCAAGGTTCCCGCCGCTCCTTTTTGGCCACTACTAGACCGTGCTGGACCACGCGCACTTCACTAACCCTTTTGCTTGTCCACTCGAGTACCAGATCGACACCACCGTCTCGAGGCCGTGACCTCCACCGTCGACGCCACTCCGGCGAGGAATACCGAGCGCAGCAGAGCTCCCCTCACTTCCCCGCGACCACCAACCAGACCGCCGAGACCTCCGCGGGCCCTCGATAAGATCACCTTTCCCCCTACGCCTCTGGAACCATCGGAACACCACGAGGCCGACATGCCGCCGCCGCGCGCCGTCGTTAGCACCGCCAGTCCCCGGTGAGGTGTTTTGTAGTCGTTCGATCATATCCTAGCGGTTAAGATTAGATCACTTAAACGAAAGGGTACGGCTGATCTGATCCGTCCAACGTCACTTAAATCCAACGGCTGCAGAGGTCGATCCGGCCGAATCGGTACCAGCCAATAGGATAGCGCCACGTCGCTAGACTATTTCTATTTAATTAGAAAATAGACAGATTTAGTATTAAACTTAGAAAATCCATAACTTTTGATCCACAAATCAGAAAAATACAAATTTGGTGTCTATGGATTCAGAAAAATAAGACCTTTATTATGGAGGCCTTGTTTCACACTTTTGCCTCTGTAAACTTGGAATATTAGGCAGAACCTTTTTAGAAGTATTTTGCTCACAAAAATTGTTCTATAAATTATTTTTGGGTAATTCTTATGCATTTAGATGAGGTATTCTATCCTCAGTACTGTAGACTCTGTAAATTATAGAGTTGTGATCATATCTTTGCATTTTGCATGCATTCATGTTTTTGTAATGATTTATTGATTGAAATATTGTTGTTGTATTGTTCTTGTGTAGATTGTGTGGATTGTGAAGTTTGTTGCTGTGAGGATTGTACCTATTCCCCTAGCTACCAAGGCAAGTGATATTTCATCTCATGTCCTATTATTTTTCACTATTGCACTAGTGTTATTTTGGTAGATCTTAGCATGATAGAATTATTCATATGTTACCATACTATGCTATGCTACCCTATAGTGTATATCTTGGTAGTATTCCCTAGTTAAAGACTTTGTATGCTAGAGTGCTTAGCCATGCTATTAGAATTCATGGGTGGAATATACACATAAGATAGTATGGAAAGATATTATTTTGTTTAACTAAGAAAACAACTAATGTTAATGAAACACCTGGGTGGAATGGGACTTGCTTGGATTATGTTGAGTGGTTACTCAGGGGCCATATCTATGGTCGGCTGGTGTATCGCACTTGTGGACGGCCACCCAGGAACAAAGAGATTGGAGACATTCTTCTCATGAAGCTTCCAGTGCAGCCACATGGCATATGGGCTCTGCCTTGACCGACTAAGTTGCGAGAACTCAGCCAGACGGACAGAGGGTGGTAGTGATGATAGGATGGAACGCGTCCGTGGTGGTCTGAGGGATTGCTTCTGAAAAGTCTCGTCTCGATGCATGTCGAGTCTTGTGGGGAAAGTGCACCACCTCTCGAGAGGGTAAAACTAAGTACTTAGCTGTGTCCCCGGGTATGGACAACTTCTGAGCCTCAAGAAAGTGAAGTAGTTCAATAATCTCCCCATCCAAATTTCTCTAAGTTAAAACTTGTGGGTGAACATGGGTAGAGGTTCAGTGATGTCTATCATTGGTACCTTATAGCTGGAATGAAAAACTTCTTCAAAAACTATATGTCAAACTAATTTTAGCAAAGCCAGCCAAAACCCCACTTAGCCATATATTCATGTAGTTGATGGATTATACTAAGTATCTATGGTATCACTTGCCAATACAATTCCAAATGTATTGACCCTTGTGGCTATAACTTATTATGTTGCAGGATACTCTGATGATGAGTAGGGTTGCGGGTCTACACTCGACATGCTTGCCTGTGGCACATGAAGACTAAAGACTCTATTATTATTATGCTATGTAATGTGAACCTTAAGTGTCTTAGCCTTGGTCTAAGTGAGTTGTAAGAACCATTATATTCCTGGATATGTGATGTAATAATGACCTTTGTTTCTGCGTACTTCATCTTAAACTGTGGGTGCTAGCACTTTCGATCCAGGGACTAGCTGCAATCACAGGGATCTTACCTTATTATGGTGAGATCTTACAGATGGTATCAGAGCACTGTGTTGCCTGTAGGTTCATGACCCTAGAATGGATTAGACTAAGGAAAACCCTTAGGAAAAATAACTCCATATTTCAGACCTCACACTTTATCTTTTCATCTCATAAAGCTTTCCCTAATCATCCTTCTCGTCTATTTTTGTAGATGTCCACCATCAATGAATCCGTCAAGAAGGGACCTCTGATGACTATGACCCTAGAGTGTGAGACAGAATTTCCCAATGTGCTCAAGAACCTCATGCTCGGCTTGGGGATGAATGGTGAAGCCGTGTACAAGGGATTTCCTGTGATAGATGAAGGACAAGAGTATTGGTGGGTGCAACTCCACTTGTACAAGAACAAGGAAGACGATCCCAAGAGTACGGGATTCTGCATGTTCACCAACTCTGAAATGCACCCGACATTCTTTGACTCTGTAAGGAATGCTGCATGGAAGGCTATTGAGGAACTTGGGGAGAGACTCAAGTATAGAATGCTCAATACTCAGGAGGATCTCAAGGAGGAGAAGCGTCTTGCCCAAGACTCAAAGGCCACTGTGAAACGCCTAAGTAAGGATATCATAGGCCTAGCTTTGGAGCTATGCGACCAAGACAAGCAGATTGCTGCCAAGGATGCCCAGATTGCCACCTTGGTTAAGAAGGAGTGAGATATTAGTTGGACCACCACCCTTGGCGTTTTATCACGTTAGTATTTCGACCATACCAACCTATGTGGTATGGCAAAAATAAGTTATGTCTAGAACCTTGAGTGCTTGAGTTGAATTAATGTATTGCTACTTGGAATGTTTTGTTGGTTGGATTCCCTCTTATTTTGTGACTTGTATATTTTCTTTCTCTATTGTGTTACTAATTTTCTCCATACTATGCAAAAGATGCCGAACTTTTTCTACAGCACGGCCAAGGATTTCAAGGGGACTCGCTTTGGGACTCGTATCTTGGAGCTAGTCCAAGTGCTTGCTCTTCCAATCCCCACCATTCAGGGACTTCAGCTGAGGAAGTTTCAGAGGAAGGACTTATGGGGATTCAGAGTTACCCAGCCAGGTCGTGAGACAGAGCCCCAAACTGGGGAGATTACCTTCAAGATTCTCCATGATGACATGGAGAGGGGCCTCTACGTCGCGATGCACGAGCTGTTGGGACGCCTATGTGGACGTCACTCTTCTGAGATCAAGAGCCACTACTTCCACTTCTTTGGGAGGCGCGACGAGGATGGAGAGCCTATTGTGTCGGACAAGGCCACTAACGAGTCTATCAAGCCCGTGCGTCACTACCTCCAGGACTTAGAGAGCCTTATTAGACACCTTGATACTGATAGGACTAACGTGATGCTTAGCAATGATGAACTACGAGTCCAACTCAAGGAGAAGGACAAGGCCTTCCAGGAACAGGAAAATCGAATCAAGGAAATGGAGAAGAAGTTTGAAGACCAAGAGAAGAAATTCAAGAGCCAAGAGAAGAGAGTTCAGGAGAAGAACAAGAAGATTAGAGACTTTGAGACCGAGTTAGAGCTGGAGAACATTGAGCTGGAAGCGGATCACGAGGTGATAGAGAGGCTACGCACACAGAAGAGAGAGTTACAGACGAAGATCGATGCTCTGACTACCAGCTTGGAGGAATACAAGGTAGGATTCGCATCAGCAGGACTTGATCTAGTAGAGGAGGAAGTCGACATGGAGGAGTAGTGATACTGTTCCATCTACCTATCGTTCTATTATTATTGAGTGCATAGGTCATACCGACTAGTGGGTGACTATGCTAGTATGTTATCTTTGCAAACTCTGTTATTATTGTGATGTTGGAACATGTGCTTGTTTGTCTAATTGTTGTTTTATTTGGGTTATCTATCATTACTTACCCTTACTAAACCCACCGATGCCTCCCCGACGCAACAACGAGGATAACAATGACAATGACAATGGAATGCAGCAGATGATGGCTGCATAGACCCAATTGATGCAAATGATGACTCAATTTATGGCGAACCAAAATCAGAACAACAATAATAATAATAACAACCAGAACAATCCACCACCTCTGGATATGCTGACCAGATTTCTAAGGCTAAGACCTGCTAAATTCTCAGGTACCTCTGACCCCATGGTAGCAAACGATTGGCTACGTTCTGTGAATAAGGACCTAGTTACGGTTGGATGCACGGATGCAGAAAAGGTCAAATTTGCAGCACACTTATTGGAAGGTCATGCAGCTGCTTGGTGGGATAATTTTCAAATTACCCACCCTATTGAGGAAGTGACTTGGGCAATGTTTGAAGATGGGTTTCTCACCACTCACATCTCTGCTGGAATAATGGGATTGAAGAAAAAGGAGTTTCATAACCTCAAGCAACGCCATTACAGTATTTCTGAATACATCGAGGAGTTCAATAATTTGTCACGTTATGCACCCGATGACGTTGACACTGATGCAAAGAGGAAGGAGAAGTTCCTAGATGGGTTAAATGATGAAATTTCTATGCAACTATCTGTTGCATATGTTCCAACTTATCAATCTTTGTGTGATAAAGCTACCATCCTAGAAAACAAGATGAAGCAAGTGGAGGGTAGAAAGAGGAAGCATCATTTTGATAAGTTTGGATCAGGATCTCCTCACAAACGCCCTCATGGTGAAGGAAGTGGGAGCTCAGGATTCCACAAGAATGGGAATCATACTAACCATCGTAACAACAACCACCACCATGATGGAAACAATCATCGTGGACATAACAAAAGTGGATTCAGGAACAATCACAATAATCATGGCCATGGGAACCAAAATGGTCAGAACCGTCACAGTCAGCCAACAAAGAAAGACATCAGTCAGGTGGAATGTTTCAAGTGTAAAAAGATAGGACACTACGCTAATGAATACCCAGAAAAGAAGACTGATGGGGCTAAGCCAAACCCATTCCAAAAGGGTCATGTGAATCACATTAATGTGGAGGAAATTCAAGAAGGATCTGATGCCTTGATTAGTAAGTTCGAGATTAATTCCTTTCCTGCACTTATCCTTTTCGATACTGGCGCATCGCATTCATTCATTTCAAGAGCATTTGTAATCAAAAATGAACTCTCCACTGAAACCATTGGATGTCCCATTAAAGTAAGCTCTCCGAGTGGAGAAATGATAGTAAATTCAGGGTGCCGACATATCGTTCTAGAAATTGGAAAGCACAAGTTCCCGATTAGTTTAATAATCCTAGAGTCCCAAGGATTTGATGTAATATTAGGGATGGACTGGTTGACCCGTTATGAAGAGGTGATTGATTGTGCCAAGCGGACTGTTATGCTCACCACCCCAGAAAAGAAAAGGATCAGGTTCAAGTCTAACTTTGAACCCAAGGGGAGCAAGGTTAATTCTCTTAAGGGGGTTAGCCTAGATGATGTGCCAATAGTGAGGGAATATCCAGATGTGTTCCCCAAGGAATTACCTGGCATGCCACCAGATAGGGACGTGGAGTTTCTGATAGACCTGCTACTAGGAACGGGGCCTATAGCGAAGAGACCTTATAAAATGTCGGTGGACGAGTTAAAAGAACTCAAGAAACAGCTGGGAGAACAGTTGAAAAAGGGATTTATCCAACCAAGCTCGTCGTCTTGGGGAGCACCAGTCTTGTTTGTTGAGAAGAAGGACCGAAGTCAAAGGCTATGCATAGATTATCGTTCACTCAATGAAGTGACCCTAAAGAACAAATATCCCCTGCCTAGAATAAATGATCTCTTTGATCAGCTAGAGGGAGCATGTGTGTTCTCAAAAATTGATCTTCGATCAGGATACTTCCAACTAAAGATTAGAGAACATGACATACCCAAGACTGCATTCACCACTAGATACGGGTTGTATGAATATACAGTGATGCCGTTTGGATTGACTAATGCACCAGCCTACTTCATGAACATGATGAATAAGGTATTCATGGAATTCCTTGACAAGTTCGTAGTGGTATTCATCGATGATATATTGGTATATTTCAAGAGCAGCAAAGAACATGAAGAACATCTACGCCTGATTCTAGAGAAACTTAGAGAACATAAACTTTATGCCAATTTCAGCAAATGTGAATTCTGGCTGAATGAAGTGGGTTTCCTTGGACATATAGTATCTGGAAATGGTATAGCCGTTGAACCAGCAAAAGTGGCAGCTGTGACAGAATGGGAACCTCCTAAATCCGTTAAAGAAATCCGTAGCTTCCTTGGCCTAGCAGGGTACTATCGAAGGTTCATTGAAAATTTCTCTAAGATTACAAAGCCCATGACTAATCTGCTGAAGAAGGAGAATAAGTTTAATTGGACAGAAGCTTGCGAAACCAGCTTTCAGGAATTGAAAAAGAGGCTAGTTTCAGCACCAGTGTTATGTTTGCCATATCTTGAGAAAGACTTTCAAGTATACTGTGATGCATCTCACCAAGGATTAGGAGGTGTGTTGATGCAGGAAGGTAGAGTGGTAGCTTATGCATCAAGACAACTCAAAAATCATGAAGTGAACTACCCTACTCATGATCTAGATTTGGCATCAGTTGTGCATGCCCTAAAAACATGGAGGCATTATCTTATGGGAAAACGTTGTGAGATGTTCACTGATCACAAGAGTCTGAAATACATTTTTACCCAAAAAGAACTCAACATGAGACAAAGAAGATAGCTAGAACTTATCAAAGATTACGACTTAAGTTTGCAATACCACCCTGGAAAGGCAAACGTCGTAGCCGATGCATTAAGCCGCAAGGCTCATGTAAATGGCCTCAATAAAGGAGAATTGTCGGAGGAGTTATGTGCCCAATTTAGAGAGCTGAGACTTGAAATAGTGCCTGAAGGGTACCTTGCATCCTTGGAAGTGCAACCCACACTAATGGACAGAATTCAAGAAGCCCAAAAGTTGGACAAAGAAATAGAAGAAATCAAAAGTAAGGTTAGTGAAGGAAAGGCAAAAGGATTCCATGTAGATGATCAAGGAATCTTATGGTACGAAAAACGTATCTGTGTTCCGCAGGATCTTGAACTTAAGAAGTTGATCTTACAAGAAGCGCACAACTCACCATATTCAATTCATCCTGGTAATACTAAGATGTATATGGATGTTAAGGAGAGGTTTTGGTGGAACAATTTAAAGAAGGACATAGCAGAGCACATTGCCTTGTGCGACGTGTGCAGTCGTGTAAAGGCGGAACATCAGAAACCGGCAGGATTATTACAACCACTGCCAATACCTGATTGGAAATGGGATAAAATTGGTATGGATTTTATCACCAGACTACCCAGGACTAAATCTGGATACGATTCCATATGGGTTATCGTTGACCGCTTGATAAAAGTAGCCCATTTCATACCAGTGAAAACCACTTATACAAGTGCAAAACTAGCCAAGATTTACATGAATAGAATTGTATGTTTGCATGGGGTACCTAAAAGTATCGTGTCCGACAGAGGAACTCAATTCACTTCGCACTTTTGGCGACAACTTCACGAGTCATTGGAAACTCGACTGGAGTTTAGCACTACATTTCATCCACAAACTGATGGACAGACAGAAAGGACCAATCAAATATTAGAGGATATGCTAAGAGCATGTGCGTTAGATTATGGATCCAGTTGGGATGAAAGTCTACCATACGCAGAGTTTTCTTACAATAACAGCTATCAATCAAGCATAGAAATGGCTTCGTTTGAATTTCTTTACAGAAGGAAGTGTACTACACCATTACTATGGAATGGAGTAGGGGAAAGAAATTTGTTCGGGCCAGACCTAATCAAAGAGGCCGAAGAGAAAGTCAAGATGGTGAGAGATAGGCTAAAGGTAGCTCAATATCAGCAGAAGAGCTATGTTGATCCAAAACATAGAGAGGTCACCTATGAGATTGGTGATAGAGCTTATCTCAGGGTATCACCACTTCGTGGTGTAAAGAGATTTGGAATCAAAGGAAAACTAGCCCCACGATATGTAGGGCCTTTCAAGATTTTGAGTCGCAAAGGAGAAGTGGCATATGAGATAGAATTACCAGAATCTTTGTCAGCAGTTCATAATGTATTCCATGTTAGTCAGCTGAAAAAGTGTCACCCAGAAATGGAAGAAACTTCGTTGAAAGACACTATACCATTGGAGGAGGTTCAGCTAGATAATGATCTCACTTATGAAGAGAAACCTATTAAGATTCTAGAGACCGCAGAAAGAATTACCCGTACCAAGACCATCAGATTCTGCAAAGTGCAGTGGAACCATCACACTGAATCATAAGCAACCTGGGAGCGAGAGGATGAACTTCGGAGAGATCACCCTCACCTATTTGCTAGCCAACCCGAATCTCGAGGGCGAGATTCATCTTAAGGGGGTTAGATTTGTAACATCCCAAAATTTCATCTGAAATCATCATCATTGCACTCATATCATCATAGCATGTAATTGCATTGCATTTAGAGTGTCCTCCAAAAATTTGGTGCAATTTTGAGCCATGAATAAAAAGATATGAATTATTTTGAAAAATAGAATCAAAGAAAATGCTATATTACCAAGTAAATACTTTGGATTAAAATAGAAGATAAATATGTTCTATAATACCCTAAAAACCTAATTTGAGTTTTTACAAATGTTCACAAATTGGTTTGAATCAATTTGAATCCCTAAATCCAAAGTTGTGGAGAAAACAGAATTAGAAAAAGAAAAAAGAATAAGGGAGAAAAAAAAGAAGCAGCAGACAACTTCTGTCCTTTCGGCCCAAATCCGGCCCAGCAGCCCACCCGGACTCCCTCTCCCCTTATGTCTTTTCTCACCCCCTCGTTTCTACCCCTCCCGCTAACAGGTCGACCCCACGCCCACGTCACCTCATCGTCTTCCCTGTCGATGATGGACCTCTCCCCTTCGGCCGTTTCGAATCGATTTAATCCCGGAAGTTTCTCGCGATTAATTGCCCCGGCGATTACTCCTACTTAACCCTCACCCTCTCCACATCATCTCCCCCGGTCGCCACCCCCGGAGAGCCCCTAGGCTCCCCAAATCCCGAGCTCGATCACCGCATACCGACGGCAACTCCGGCGGCAATTCCGGTGAACCCAGGCTGCCAGGCGCCCTCCCCTCTGTCCCATAAGTTTCGCCATGTTCTGGCACGTGTTTTAACCCCGGCTATGTGCCTTCTCGTGCTCCAGGTCAACGACATGGACCAAGTCCGGCGAGCTCCCTCTGCCGCCACCGTCCGACGATTTTTCCGGTAAGGGCAAGGTTCCCGCCGCTCCTTTTTGGCCACTACTAGATCGTGCTGGACCAGGCGCACTTCACTAACCCTTTTTCTTGTCCGCTCGAGTACCAGATTGACGCCACCGTCTCGAGGCCATGACCTCCGTCGTCGACGCCACTCCGGCAAGGAATACCGAGCGCAGCAGAGCTTCCCTCACTTCCCCGCGACCACCAACCAGACCGCCGAGACCTCCGCAGGCCCTCGGTAAGATCACCTTTCCCCCTACGCCTCTGGAACCATCGGAACACCATGAGGCCAACGTGCCGCCGCCGCGCGCCGTCGTTAGCACCGCCAGTCCCCGGTGAGGTGTTTTGTAGTCGTTCGATCATATCCTAGCGGTTAAGATTAGATCACTTAAACGAAAGGGTACGGCTGATCTGATCCGTCCAACGTCACTTAAATCCAACGGCTGCAGAGGTCGATCCGGCCGAATCGGTACCAGCCAATAGGATAGCGCCACGTCGCTAGACTATTTCTGTTTAATTAGAAAATAGACAGATTTAGTATTAAACTTAGAAAATCCATAACTTTTGATCCACAAATCAGAAAAATACAAATTTGGTGTCTATGGATTCAGAAAAATAAGACCTTTATTATGGAGGCCTTGTTTCACACTTTTGCCTCTGTAAACTTGGAATATTAGGCAGAACCTTTTTAGGAGTATTTTGCTCACAAAAATTGTTCTATAAATTATTTTTGGGTAATTCTTATGCATTTAGATGAGGTATTCTATCCTCAGTACTGTAGACTCTGTAAATTATAGAGTTGTGATCATATCTTTGCATTTTGCATGCATTCATGTTTTTGTAATGATTTATTGATTGAAATATTGTTGTTGTATTGTTCTTGTGTAGATTGTGTGGATTGTGAAGTTTGTTGCTGTGAGGATTGTACCTATTCCCCTAGCTACCAAGGCAAGTGATATTTCATCTCATGTCCTATTATTTTTCACTATTGCACTAGTGTTATTTTGGTAGATCTTAGCATGATAGAATTATTCATATGTTACCATACTATGCTATGCTACCCTATAGTGTATATCTTGGTAGTATTCCCTAGTTAAAGACTTTGTATGCTAGAGTGCTTAGCCATGCTATTAGAATTCGTGGGTGGAATATACACATAAGATAGTATGGAAAGATATTATTTTGTTTAACTAAGAAAACAACTAATGTTAATGAAACACCTGGGTGGAATGGGACTTGCTTGGATTATGTTGAGTGGTTACTCAGGGGCCATATCTATGGTCGGCTGGTGTATCGCACTTGTGGACGGCCACCCAGGAACAAAGAGATTGGAGACATTCTTGTCATGAAGCTTCCAGTGCAGCCACATGGCATATGGGCTCTGCCTTGACCGACTAAGTTGCGAGAACTCAGCTAGACGGACAGAGGGTGGTAGTGATGATAGGATGGAACGCGTCCGTGGTGGTCTGAGGGATTGCTTCTGAAAAGTCTCGTCACGATGCATGTCGAGTCTTGTGGGGAAAGTGCACCACCTCTCGAGAGGGTAAAACTAAGTACTTAGCCGTGTCCCCGGGTCTACACTCGACATGCTTGCCTATGGCACATGAAGACTAAAGACTCTATTATTATCATGCTATGTAATGTGAACCTTAAGTGTCTTAGCCTTGGGCTAAGTGAGTTGTAAGAACCATTATATTCCTAGATATGTGATGTAATAATGACCTTTGTTTCTGTGTACTTCATCTTAAACTGTGGGTGCTAGCACTTTCGATCCAGGGACTAGCACTGCAATCACAGGGATCTTACCTTATTAGGGTGAGATCTTACAGAAATCCTCGAAGGCGAGTGTGGTCACCACGCTGCAGCCAAATCTTTGGTGGCAAAAGCTTTTAGACACGGATTTTTCTGGCCTATAGCTTAGGCAGATGCCGAACGATTAGTCGGGATGTGCAAAGGCTGCCAAAAGTACGCCAAGCAAGCTCATGTTCCGGCTGATCAGCTGCGAACAATACCTATAACATGGCCGTTTGCGGTCTGTGGACTTGACATGGTAGGACCATTTAAACGAGCTCCAAGTGGATTTACTCACCTCTTAGTGATGGTGGATAAATTCACCAAGTGGATTGAGGCTAAACCTGTCACTAGTTGTGATGGAGCAACAACCAAAAGATTTGTCGAGGATGTTATAATCTGGTATGGTTATCCGCATAGCATTATCACGGACAACGGGAGTAACTTTTCTATGGGAGAATTGGCTGAATTCTGCAACAAGCAAAATATACGGCTTGAGATTGCGTGAGTCACACATCCACAGGCTAATGGACAAGTTGAAAGAGAAAATGGTTTAATTCTACAAGGCCTACAACCGAGACTCGAAGCACCACTACGACGTGCTGCGGGGGCTTGGGCAGAGGAATTACCCTCTGTAATTTGGAGTTTACGAACAACTCCAAATAGTTCAACAGGATACACACCTTTCTTCTTGGTCTATGGCGCAGAAGCAGTTCTTCCTAGTGATTTGATTCATACTTCTCCTAGAGTGGCCACGTATATCAAAGAGGATGCCGAGATTTCTTGACAAAATGATCTCGACTTAGTCGAAGAAGTTCGCGTCGTTGCTGAAATGAGATCTACAGCCTATCAGCAAAAGTTACGCAAGTATCATAGCCAGAGAGTCCGAAATAGATCCTTCAATAAAGGTGATTTGGTTCTCCGGCTTGTGCAACAAAGAAAGCACAAACTTTCCCCAGTATGGGAAGGGCCCTTTTCAGTTAGTCGAGTATTGCACAATGGATCGTACTACTTAACTAACATGAGGCCAGTCAAAGAAAGACCTGCTACTAAGAAGAGAAAGAGAGCTGGAGGCAGTACAAATCCGGATGAGTTAGACAGACCATGGAATATTGCTCAGCTACGTCCCTTTTATTCTTAGTTTATCCTTCTTTGTAATCATGCATATGTACATGCTCTATGAGAAATAAAAGTTTTGGTTGCCTCAAGTTTTTCTGAGAAGTTTTTACCATCTTATTTCCGAATGATCATGTCATAGTCGAAAATCCCAGAATGCTTGAAAGTACTTTATGCTCATGTTCGTTCTGGTTTAGATTTTCGATTCTAAAATTGCTACCTTCGGGTATAACTCTAAAATTTCTAGTCTTTACTTTGGTTATTTGTATGATTGCTGGATGCGGGCATTTTCCGAGTAGTGAATTGTTGGTACTGGAAGTCGGCTTTGTTTCTGAGTTTAAACTGGTTTAGCAATTGAGCTCCATTGTTCGGCAAAGTTTCCGACAGAAGGTTTAGCCGGCTCACGAAAGGGACGAGGCGGAAAGCCAGATAAACGATAAGTAGAGACGAAAAAATGCAAGTGCTTATGTAAACATTTCAGGCACACAAAAATTAAAGCCAAAACTGCTGAATAGATCAAAAGCTTAGTACTAGCAAAGTTAAAGTGTTACATATTTACAAACGCATCATGTTTTTTCCGGAATAATACATAAGTTTCTGGTCTATGATGCAGGAGGAGATGAAGGAGCTGCCGGCTCGCTGGTTACTCCGCCTTGATATCGTTCCGAGATGTCCGCATCCAAGGTGGTGTGTTCATCGTCGGAAACTTCTGTTGGTTCTTCCGGAGGAGGAGGCGGAGTATCCACGCGGGTGAAGAAGGGGATCTCGTAGCTGGTCAGGTCAGCTACGTGACACCCATATCCGGCGCAGGAGTGCATGATGGCTTGAAGGTCCTGCTCCTGGCTGTCTTCGTCTACCTTGCCATACCCTCTGGTCACTTGCCATATTTCCATGTTTCCATGGTGGCTCATGACCATGGTGAGAGCGTTCTGCGCAGCAGTCCGCACGTAGGACATGTTCCAGTCCCGAACAAGCTGCGGCATCTCCTTCGCCTTGTCTCGCACCTAAAAATCCGACATGCTTGGCACGTCCGGAATCTTGAGAGCTTCGCCGACATCCTCAAGGGACTGGCGGAAGTCATGAAGCAGGTCACCGACTTGGGTAAGCCGGTGGGTGCGGGGCTTGGAGGAAGAAGAGTCCATCAAGTTCAGAGGACCTATGCACAAAAAAAGTTAAGAAAAATCCGACATTGATAAAAGTCGAAGAAAGAGAAAAGTCAGATAGATGGAACGTACCAAAAATGACATTGTCAATTTTGGTCTTCTCCTCCCGGAGACTCTAGAGTTCAGCCTGGAGCGCCTGGGACATATCCTTATCTCTGTCAAGCTCATTCTTAAGATCCGAGATTATTTTATCTTGAGCAGCGATCTTGCGATCACGCTCATCAGTGGCCATGGAGGAGGATTCAAGGACTTGAGCTATGCTCCTTTCATGATCTGCCTTAAGCTTATCAAGCTCTTGGCGAAGTCCCTTGTTCCCCACCACCAGGGTCTTGAGGTTCTCGGCCTCTTTAATCATGGCGATGGATTGTTTCACCAGCACTGTAAGTCAAAAAGAACAAAAGTTTAGAAAAATTCGACATTGAAAATACAAGGATAAGGGTTGAGTCTCGGAATGTTTACCTTCGGCCTCATCCTTGGCAACTTTGAGTTCAGCATTTTTAAGCCGGAGAGCTTTGATCTCTCTCCGCTTATCACAGACATTGGTTAGTAATTCTTGGTTATAGGAACATACTTTCTGTAAGTCAGAATACCCAAAGTCAGAAAGCTACTTAAGACTCGGGCTAATATTTTTTAAATATCAGCACAAGCCTTGGGGGCTACACTAGTTCGTCCTTTGGCATCCTAATGAAGCATAAACCTAGATTATATATCCTACTTCATGCTTGGGGGCTAGAGGATACGATATAACATAATGGAAAAAACAGGAGTTGGAATTCCGACTTACATATTGCTCGCGGGTGAGTTTATCCAAACCCGTGTTAACTTCAGCAGCCACCTTCTCGGCGAGAGTTAGGGGAATCACTGGGGCTGTTGGAAGCTCACCAGTCCTAATCCTCTCGTCGTGGAGGCGCACTTGAGCGAGAAGGTCAGAGAAATTGACATCCTCTGCTTCTTGCGCTTCTTCCTCGGCGGATAAAGTTCTCTTCTCCAAGCATTGCTTGGCAAGCCACTGGATTTCTTCGGCAGATTTCCGAGACAGGCCAAACTTGGCAAGTCCCGGATTACTCAGGAAGTTTTCGGCGAAGGTTTCTGTCGAGGGATCATTACCCAAAGAGGGTTCACCCTTATCTAGATCTGATGCACCCGTGGTGACGTCAGTTTGCGATCCAAGGTTCACAAGCCCCGTTGAAGGAGCCGGATCTTCTGCAGCATCTGGCGAGATAACCGGCATCGCAGAAGGTTGAGGGTCAGGAGTCGGAAGAGCCACGGCAGGGGAAGCTATGGTAAGCTTCGTCTGCTGCAGCGGCTTCAAAGAAATCCCTTTCCCCTTGGCCTTGACGAGCGGTTTTGCTCTGAGAATGTAGTAAAAGTCGAAAAACATTACATCTCGGAAAGAAATTTGAATAGGGTACAAAGGCGGAAGTTGTGATTGAATGTTACCTCTTCACAACAGGAACCTCCTTTATACCAACAGCCACTGTCGGAGCTTTGTGCTTCTTGAGTGCAAGGTCCAGCAATGGTACCACTTCTGTCTCCTGAGAAAACTCTGGAGGATATCCTTTGAGCGGAGCAAATTCCGACTCGGGGAGGTCAGCAAGCTGAAAAGAAGAAAACATATCAGTATTGCAGTATAACTCAAAGATTGAAACACATAAAAAGGTGTACTGATAGAGGCTTACCGGCACTACAGGGTTTTCCGCTGTATGCATATCCAGAGAAACCTCCGGGATCCTCCTCTCGATCCGCTCCCTAATCAGCCACTTAATCTGGCTTATATAGCCCTGCGTGGTGTAGGCTTTGGGGCTGATGCGGAGGGAGTCTTTCTTGGACGATGTGATGGAGTGCATCAGTCGATCTCCGTGGTACTGAAGGGGCTGGATCCGGCGTGAGACCCAGCATTGCACCAAGTCGGATCCCTTCAGTCCATTGTGTTTGATCAGATATTCGACCCGCCTCTTAGCGAGGATTAGATCGTCACTGAGAGCTGGAGCAACCTCGTCCCAAGACGGTTGGGTCGTGGCAGCTCTGTCAACAAAAACCGGCAAAGCAGTAGCTTAGTCGGGAGCCAGAATATCCCTATGGTAAAAGAACATGGCTGGCCATTGTTTGACCGAGTCACTAGCTAGGATTTTGGGATATGCTCGCTCGTGTCTAAGCGAAAAGCTAATGGTACCGGTGATGTAAGGCACACCGGCGGTAATGGGATTTCTCCGGACATGGAAATAATACCGGAAGAGAGTCAAACTTGGCCTAATGCCGAGAAAGCCCTCACAAAGCGAAGCATACGCACTCATCTCTAAGAGAGAGTTGGGAGGAAGATTATGGAGTTGAACTCCGAAATGATCTATCACCTCGGAGAAGAACTCTGAGGGAGGAAAGGATAGACCTCTATCGAGGTGGGTGCCAAAGTGGACCCGCTCGCCGTCGCGCGGGTTGGGGACGGTTTCCCCGAAGCCGCTCCGCCAGTCGTCGGCGATGTGAAGCCCCTCATTCTCCATGTTCTTGAGGCCCTCCTCGTTGAGAGCGCAGGGAATCCAGATCCCGCGGAAGCTCTCTTTCTCTGCTACTGCTTCCGTTGTCACCGCCGCCGCCGCTGCCACCAAGCTGGAGGAAGAAGATGAAGCCATTTCTCCGGCGAGAGATTGACCTAAAAGGGGCGGCGCTGGGAGTTCTGTGGGGAGGAACGAGGAAGCTCTGTGCGCGCAGGAGGATTGGGAGGAAAGGAAATGGCAAAGGACTGGTGGAAAGGAGAAGGAAAAATCCAAACCCCTTATATCCACCTAACTGCGCCAAGATTCGTGCAAATGCTACAGTGTAACCGCCACGCGTCGTGGAAGGAACTGGGAAGGACCCACGCGATGATTGCGTCGCCTCGATCTCTACGCATGCATTGAAACGGCTCCTCGGTTCCACGAACCACAGACCCACCAACGGTCGTGCTGACGGAATGCCTGTCAGATGACGTGACTTGACCATGACTTGTGTCAGGTGGCATTGGGAACCAAGTTCTGGCTTAGTTTAAAATCGAGCTGGAAAATCCGAGTAACCTACTGAGAGGTCCGACTTATTTTTTAAGACCCGGATCGTATTTTTTGTTGTGAAGTTTCAGGAACCCTTCAAGATTCTGCAAGCCGAAGATCAAGCTAGACGATAATAAATCCGACTTTGGATCTTGGAGGCCTCCGGGGGCTACTGTTGGGGATATACTTTCCGGGTATCCTCACAGTTCCTCACTAACCAGGGTGGCCCACTTCGGGTTAGAGCATTTCTTCACGGGCGGCCCAGTCAGGGAGAAAGACGGAGTCCAATCCGTCTACGGGGAGGCCCAGAAGACTTACCGACTTAGGCCTATAATGTTACTTGTAGTTCAAGATGTACTCTGTAACCGACTCTTAGTCGTAGCCGGATAGATCTCTCCTGTAAACCCTAGGCTGGATATCTATATAAGCCGTCCTAGGGAGAGCCTTTAGGGCACCTCAATAGTCTACAATCTCAACTCGCACAGGCGAAAACCTTGTAACCCATATTCCGGCTCTGCCGTATTACTGGATTGCTAGGAGGAGTAGGATCCGTCCAAAGCCGATGGATTCGAACCTAGGTAAACTTGTGTGCTCACCATCCCGGAACACCATACATCTCACACCCCTCTCTTCCGCACGCCTCGAAGACCCCCTCATGGCGTACTTGTCATCAATCCGACGACAATCACAAGTAGAAGAGAGTCAGATTTTTGGACCCGACATTCTCCGCGAAGCTGAAGAGAAGGTTCACAAAGTTCGGGAGCACCTCAAGACAGCCCAATCTAGACAAAAGAGTTATGCTGACAAGAGAAGGAGAGACCTGACTTTCAATGTTGGAGATTTTGTGTATCTCAAGGTTTCACCATTGAAGGGAACACAACGTTTTAGCCTGAAAGGAAAGTTAGCCCCCAAATATATTGGACCCTTCGAGATTCTGAATCGTCGAGGAGAAGTATCATATCAACTGGAACTGCCAGAGGAGATGTCAGCTATCCACAATGTGTTCCATATCTCGTTACTTCGCAAATGCTTAGAAGTGCCGGAGAAGACTAAAGTTTTCAAGAACATCGATCACCGAGCTGTTGATATCAACAAGGATCTGACGTATCGTGAAGTGCCCATCTGTATCTTGGAGGAAGCCTACCGAACCACCAGGACCTGAAGTATCAAATTTCTCAAGATTCAATGGAGCAACCATACCGAAGAAGAAGCCACTTGGAAGCGAGAAGATTACATTAGGACAGAGTTTCCAGATCTCTTTAGTTCCTATTTTTCTTTCTTAAATCTCGGGATGAGATATTGTTTAAGGGGGGAAGGTTTGTAACATCACAAATCTTTAATCAAGGTTAATCAAGATCAAATCTACCCAATTTAGGGTTAACAGAAAACTTTTTCCATTCAAAATCTTTAAGCATTCATATGTGTGTGCATTTAGAATAGGAGTTGTTTGAAATGCCATTATTGTTTGTTCTAATGGTTGTAAAATGGTTCTATAATGAATGTCACATCATCTAGATCATCCCCAAGCAAATCCCAAAGGAAAAATAAATCAAAAAGAATTAAATAAGCCAAATGATCACTTTTGCCATTTTAACCAACTAGGACACTTTGGGTGTTCCTAGCACTCAAATGCCAACAGAAATAATTATGGATCTTTGCACCCCTTGCTAGTACAAGTAGTGATGTGCCAAGGACCACTTTGTGATCTCCCAAAAACATTCAAATTCTAATTTTAAATGACAATTGAAAATTGAATCTAGTGTATGTGTCTAGATCACACTTTTTCAAAAACCACTCAAATGAATTCCATTTAACAAATCCTAGCAACCACAGATGCCTAAGCATGTGACAAACCACTCCACCAAAAATCTTTCAAAAATTCAAAAGTTTCCTTCATGCAGCCATTGTGTCGAGCACCTTGTGAGCAGAATCAAACTGGCCTAACTAATACTGTTTTGGATCAAAAAAAATCGAGCCATTTGAGCCACATTAATCATCTTGGTCTCTCCCAGACCCAACCAAACCAAAACCAGCCCATCCCTTAGCCCCTGGCGCCAGTGCAATGCTGCACCAAGGCCATGATCGCCGGCTGATTGTGCCCAAGCTGTAGCAGACCGCCAACCCCTCTCCGCCGCTCTAGGAAGCAAGGCGCCACTCCATCGCCGTCCATGGTCCACCCCACGACCCTTGCCAGCCCTTGGACCACCCAGAGCAGCGCCGCACTATCCTCTCTGCGTCGCGCCAGAGCACGCCAGAGCGCCTTCACCGCCAGCATGCCACAGACCGCGCCTTAACCACAGACCGTGCACGCCACTCCGCCTTGACCACCTCACCCTGCCAGACACGGTCGTGCACCGCCGCGCGACCCACAGTCGCCGGGAACCGCTTCGAGCATCACCTCTGTCTCCTAGAGCGTGCGACGCTCCCGACCGTTAACCACCGCCCCTAGCCTCGCCATAACACCGTAGAGGACCGCTAGGAGGCAAGCCACCGTCCGCCTATGCCGCCCATGCCGATAGCACCCTGTATCATCATCACCGACGATCTCGCCGTCGCCCCTTCGGTCCCCTCCTCGAGCCTATATAAGGAGGCCTTCCCCAGCCTCAATCGCCACACCAATCAACTCCCCTCTCACCACCATTCCTTTCCCACCTCTCTCTGGAGTAGTTCGAGCATCCTCTCGCCAGAATTGAGCCGCAGACCGCCGCAGCAGAGGAGGAGACGGTGTCGTTGATTTCGTCCACCTCAGACTCTGCCGCGACTTTGCCTGAGCTTGCCATCGTCTACTCGTTCGTTTGCCCGCCTCGCCACACTAGATGGAGCCCTGATACGTCCCTACTGCACCCCCACCGAGCCGTTAGGGTTCAGTCTCACTGGCGACGAGTCCATCGTCGATGACGACCGTGAGCCGTTGATCTAGTTCTAATCCTGCGGTCTGGATTTCCCTGTACCGCTTCGCTTTTAATGAGCCACTAACAGGCGGGACCCCCCTGTCAGCAGTCCTCAGCGCCACAGAGTGAATCTGGGCCAGGCCAATTAGTTTCCCACGCGACCCAGTTAATTCAAATTAGGATTTTTCTTTTTAGACATAGACTTAATTTTGTCCCTTAGTTTAAAAATCAATTCAGGCAGTTTTACAAATCCAAATTAAGTGATTCCAATTTTGTTGGAAAGGTAATGAAAATATCTATCCAAACCCGTTGGATTTAAATCATTTTGAGTTAGAGATCTCTCCTAGTAAAAAATAACAAGACAGAAGTTTTTCCACATTCAAACATTTTTATAAAATCAACCATGATAGCTTTTGAGTTGATTCCAACTCTCAAAAATCACATTTAACTATATCTATATGAATATGTAATAATATTAAGGTTTTAATGAAGTGACTTTGGATTAGTACCAAAATAATGCTATATAGGCATTTCTAGTCACTTTAAATCATTAATTATTAAACTTAAACTTATTAAAATGTGATCCAACCCTTAAATTACATTACCATATGATAGAATATGTGGTGATGACATGTTCCACATGATCCCATATTTTAATTGGAGAATATTAAATCTTAGTTAATTTCAATGAGTAGAAATTACTTTTCTCAAATAAAAAGAATGAAACTAGTTCATTAAACCTTGTGATGTTTGTGATGATACTAGATCATCAAATGTGTGCCTTAGTGTGCTAAGTAGACTAGTTAAGTATTTTTTTGGTGATTATGTATTCCGTATGTATTTATAGACGGTAGTACTGACCAAGTCTTCGAGGAGGAGGAGTTCTACCAAGAGGAGGAGGAAGAGAATTTCAACCACTGCACTAATCAAGGCAAGCCATCATTAACAATGCAAGCTAACCCTCGCAAGCTAGATAACCTAAGCAAAGGCATTAGGTATGCTTTGGTTATACCATTTTGACTTATACCTACTCCAAGTGTTATTTACAAGCTTTACCTTCCTTACTTTACCAAAGTCCTTTACTTGTTTAAAGGTAGCATAAAGAGTATAAAACTTGACCTATCTAGTTAGACTTAGATGTCATTCTATGGCATGAGATTGACATTAGCATCCCACATTAGTGAACACTCTTAACTTAGTAGTTTAGAGCTAAACCCAAAACTTGATTCACTTTAGATGGGAATACTTGGTGAAAAATGATTTGTGAAAACCTTGGAATGATGAGTCATTCTATTGAAATGTTTTGACATGTCTTGAGAGACACCAATGGTTTATGATGATGATGAAAATGTTAAGGCATGAGCCTTAACCCTTTTACAAAAACTGATGGTTGGGTTCGAATGCGATAACATTCCAATTTTATCGTACAACCACAATACCTGAATTGGGTAAGGCTTAGCCGGAAGTTTATATGCATTAGTATTAGTTCCCTCGCGGGAGAGGTTTGAGCTGAGGCTACCTCTCAATGTTGTCCACCTATGCAGTGCCCAGGATGACAGATGGTCATGGCTGGGAGGCCATACTCATAAGAGAGGTGCTTATACTAGAGTGTGTAAAGGAAAGGTTATGTTTAATTATCTGCATACTAAGTATGATGATTTAGGGTTATCCCTGACAGATGTGTCGAATCTTGTGGTGAAAGTGTACCACCTCTGTAGAGTGTCAAACTATTCGAATAGCCGCGCCCGCGGTTATGGACAGTTGGAGTGGCCATACTGTTCCGTTGTCATATGTTTTCAAAATGACTTATGAAATGAATTGTGACATGACTTGACCAAAACAGAGTTGTGACTATGACAACTAATTTCCCACTTAGGTGATTTTAAACTTTATTTTATCTTTCTTTGTTTCTGAACTCAGCTTAGGTTTCAAACTTTACTTTACAAATAAACTTAGAACTTCGAATTCCTACTAGAACTACCTTACTTGTTAGTGATAGTTTGCGAGTACTTAAAGAGTACTCATGGCTTTGTTCCTGGCTATTCCTGTGGCCAGACTATGAGGAGGACTACCCTGCAGGAGGACAACAGGACGACTACGACAACTAGGATCATCTCCCATCGTCAGCATTGCCTGTGGCACTGAAGATGGACCCCACCGCTACGCTTATTATTCCGCCACTCGTTTGTACTAAGACTGGATCATGAGATCCTTTATTTGTGTAAGACCTTATTATGGTTTGTAATGGATGATGTACTGTGATATCCTATCTGTTATGTCTCGCAAAAATAGTAATCCTGGGATTGCGATGTATGGCATAACAGGCATCTGAGATTAAAAATCTGGGTGTTGACAATATGGTGTAGGGTACAAATTGTCAACATAAAAAGAAGAGGCGAAAGAGGGTCCCCTTGTCGAAGACCTCTTCCATGCTTTATCGGGTAGCCGGTGATTCCATTCAAGAGCACCCTCGAGGTCGAAGTGGAGAGGAGGGCCAACACCCAATTTTTATATGTGCTTGGGAAGACCAAGTGTTGGAGTAAATCCATCAAATAGTCCCAACGCACCAAATCAAATGCCTTCTTGATTTCAAGCTTGAAGAGGAGCGATGACACTTTAGCCTTATGAAGCTTTCTTGCCAGGTTTCTCACATAGAGGAAGTTTTCATGGATGCTTCTTGTCTTAATGAACGCACTTTACGCATTTTGAGACAAGCTTGTTCATATGTGGGGCAAGTCTAGCGGCCATCATTTTTGAGATAAGCTTGGCAATAGCATGGATGAGGCTTATAGGCCTAAAGTCGGAAATATCCTTGGCGCCATCTTTCTTAGGGATGAGGGCGATGTTTGGATACTTGAGCCGATGGAGCTCATTTGTTCGAAGGCTGGAGAACTTGTTGATGACCGTCATGATGTCCCCTTTAATAGTTTCCCAAGAAGCTTTCAAGAAAGCCCCCATGAAGCCAACAGGTCCTGGTGCCTTATCACTCACGGTTTTATCCATCGCGGCCTTGGCTTCCTCTTGCGAAAAAGGCTCCCCAAGCCCACTTAAATCACATTGTGGAATAGGAATGTTGGACCAATTGAAAGTTTTGGCTCTAGGTGGTCCTTTCTTGATAATCTTCTTGAAGTGGTCTTGGATGATGGTTTTCTTGCACTCGTGCTCGGTAATCCAATCGTTGTTGTGCTTCAATCTATGGATTAAATGTTTCCTTCTTCTAGCATTAACTCGAATATGGAAGTATCTAGTGTTGGCGTCGCCCTCCTTCAAGTTTTTGACCCTCGAAGCTTGCCTCTTCCTAGCCCTTTCTAGAGCCGCAACACTAACAACTCTTCTTTTTAATCTTGTATGCAACTCTCTTTCCTCTTGAATTAGCGGTCTATTTTCTTGGGCGACATCCAACCCTAGGATAACCTCAAGAGCCATATGATGTTCGACTCTAGATTTGGAGAAAAGATATCTACTCCATCGTCGGAGAAGATGGCCAGTAATATTGTGCTTGTGGTAGAGCCGTTGACATGGCTCCACGTGTGGTGCATTGGCATTCCAAGCCGTCGTCACCACATGTTTAAACCGGGCATCTTGACCCAAAAGTTTTCAAAGTGGAAAGATCTATGTCTTTTTGTGCCGCCATCATTGGCAAGTAACAAAGGGCAATGATCCGACACCGAGAAAGAAAGGGCGTGAATAATGTGGTTGGAGAAAGCAACGTCCCGCTCCTCATTGCAAAAGAAGGTGTCAAGCTTGCTCATGATGGGGTCTTGTTGCTCATTAGACCAAGTGAACTTCCTATTTTGAAGGTGGATTTCCTTGAGATCACAAGCATTGAGAGCATTTTAGAATCTCACCATGTGGCTTCGGTTAGAGATAGCACAATTCTTATCATGGGCACGATAGATTTGGTTAAAATCCCCAGACACAATCCATCTTGTACCCGAAGGCGGCTTGGAAACAACCAACTCCCCAAAAAATGTGTCCTTGAGATTAGACCTAGTTGGTCCATACACTGTGGTAATCTTGAAAGAATTATCGAAGCCAAGAATTGAAATAGCAGCCGAGAGTGAGAATGTGCCCACAACAACATAGAGACATCAACTAAATGATCATCCCAAAGCAGCAGAATTCCACCTCTAGAGCCAATAGCAGGCTGCTGGGCAATTTTCGCAGCTTTTGACCGCCTAGGTTCTGAAAAATTGTCTCTCTCTCTCTCTCTAATTTCAGAGTGCATGTTGCCTAGTTGTGCACCCGACTATGTGCATCTGCGACTAAGCTCTCGGACCATGCATGTTTATGGAGAACAAATATCTGGTTGTTTGTTTGCTCCGCCGATCAAGTGATTGTTTTTCCATTTATTTCTTTTGCAATTAGGGGGACTTTGTATCTCTAGCACAACACGTTGTTCAAATGAATGGAGTATTGCATGCATATCTTTTCTGGGTTCTCCTGACAGTCCGTCAACTACTTCAGCAAGGACCACACCGAAGCGCGTTGCGTTGAGTTTTCTTATTAGAAGACGGGCTCAGCACCAAGTTTGTGCAACACAACCTTCTCGTATCTGCCAACCGAAACTTTCTTAGGCCTTATTTGGTACTAAAGTTTTTGTGGGATTAGTGGGGATAATTCCCACCAAACCCTAAATTCCCACTTACTTCTAAAAATACATTTGGTACTAGAGTATTAGGCAAGTTTAATTCCCGTTTATCCCCACTTTTCTCCAAATTTTAGTATATTTTTCTCAATCCCCAATACTCTACTCCTACCTAGTGGAGGATTGTGGGTGGGGTTTTATGGGGATTGGGTAAGGGTAGAGGTTTCACCCAATACTCTAGGGAATTATCCCTACTAATCACCACAAAAACTCTAGTACCAAACAAGGCCTTACGGATTCAAGACTGGGACATTGCCATCATCGTTGACAAACCCTGTTGATTACCAACTGACCAGTCACCATCACAAATAATTACGATATTTTCCCTTTGAAGAACTAGTAAGCCTGCACGTGCAACGCACGTCTTATACTAATCCGTAGGATCTGGAATTTTTCCTCGCTTTTATTATTTTGAAGTCTCATTTTCTATATTATTATCATTCAATTTCGAATCCACCAAAATAACAGCAAATTTCCTTCTAACATGTGTCACATGAGCCCACAATAGGAATCAGAGTTACTTATAACATATAATAAGTATGAAGATAGAAACAATATACCTGTTCAATAGTGTCAGATAAAATATCTCCGTGAAATACTCCATGAAATCTTACATCCAAAGACCACATGATGACTTGCATGATTAATAATATTTTATGATAGAATTTTTAGCAAATGATCCATCAACATTTTCTGAAACTCATGTAATATTTTTTACTGAATATCCTATGGTAGAAAAAAGAAAAGGGCAAAAGGGCGACGGCTCCTTCGCTCCTATCCCCACACACAGCTCCCATTTCATTTCTCATTCAGGTAAAAGAAAAAATCCCCACTCATCCTCACGGGAAAATAATTTTATAGGATCTGTTCCACAGAATCACCCCGTGGACCAATTCATGTGATTGACACATGTCTAAGAGAGAGAAAAATCACAACATTTGAATGACACATGTCAATTATATGAGTTGGTCCACGGGGTAATTCTGTCGACCAGGTCCCATAGAATTATTTTCCGCACGCATGGCTCCTTCTTCTCTTCGCCTCCCCCACCGACCCCCACCGACAGCGACTGTACCCCCGCTCTCCTACCTCCCTGCCGCTGGCCTCGACAACCTCCTCCTCCTCCTCCTCCTCCTCCTCCTCCTCCTCCTCCTGTGTAAGAAGTTGTGTAAGATGTGATCCTCACACACTGTGTAAGAAGATGTGTGGCACAGGTTATTAAAAAGTGTAAGAATTTAGTGGACTGCACGCATAAACTTAAATCACTGAGCTAATAAAAACTTAAATCCCTTCATGTTCTTAAAAAAGTTTTCTTATGATATGAGGCACATATAGGCAAAGAGTTTTCCTAGCAATAGTTTAGAATTGATAAAGAACCGTGTTTGCTTAATACTTGTACTTTTTCAATCAAGGTCTCTAAATATATGTTTGGGATAAGCGATCTAAAAATAGATTCATCTCTAGTTCTTAGTGTTTGCTCTTGTTTCAGTGCTGGAACAGACTAACCAAGCTATCCACTCCAAGGAAATTTTATTGCGGAGTTAGAGGATGATGATGTTTTCCGTGAGCCAATTCTGGTGACTGCGCGCGTCGTCTCAGTATCTTCTGTATCTGAGCTTCATGCAAAAGATGGATTCATCCATAGACAGATGTCGACAATCTTGAGACGACGGTGAGATTCATGATACAACCCTTTATTTAAATCTAATCATGTGGATATGTTTCTTGATCTGGTCCGTGTATACTAAATTCAGTCAAAGCATAGGTTAATTGATCTGAATAAATTGGGGCTTTATGCTTCCCATGAAACACTGCATCAAATATTTTGTTTTGTAGAGGTAGCTTTAGGCGTAAGATTTTTAAGTCCTTTCTGATCAACGCGCTAATATGAACATACAATTTTTTGTCCTCCTATATTTTGACTTGTATCTGCAGAGGCTGGTAGGCAGCCGAGACTCACTGGTTAGAGGCGTGCTGACGCAAGACGGCGACGTTGAGTGCAGCGTCTGGAGCACGGCGGCGGGAGGCTGTGACAGCTGTACGATGGAGTGAGGCGGCAGCGCCAGTGCAGCAGAGCCAGGTGCGAGGCGGTGGCGCCAGTTTGGTGGACTGGGATCGTGTACCCAGAGTTTTTTTTTTCTTTGGAGTGATTTTACGTACAGGTGAGAGGAGATCAATCACGTTCGCCGGTAATCCCGCAATTAATTCCCTCAATCGGTTAACAGATCCAAAATTTATGGTCGCGTCGTTGTTTTTTTTACGTGATTGGTAGTTGTGTCATTAGGGAGTCTTGGATCGTTAGATGTAGTTTGAGATGGAAAGCGGGAACATCAGAAAGTGGACATCGGGCATGTCACGGAAGAGTTTTGAATCGTTAGATCTAATAGAATAGAAGGCTGGGATTAAATGTTTCTGTCAAGTTGGTGCTTTTATAAGTAGTAGAGACTAGTATACAACAGTTAGGGTTAAATCATATCTATATCACTTTTCACCTTTTCCCGTACGTATCTCTTTTACATTTTGCAGGTACGAGAAAGCAGGGAGAGTATTACTGTACCAGCTATTCTTTCCTTTTGACAGTCGAAGAGCAGCGGTAGTTTTATTGGTTCAGTTGAAGGCAGCGCAGTTGTGGCGTATATTCCCCTGGGACGCGTCCGTCTTCACGCCGACGCGGCCCATCTTTGTTATAGCTGTCACGAAGGCCTGGTCGAAAGCGGCCTCGCTCTTGGCCCAGGAATCTACGGTGGGCCTGGACCGCGGGTCGGTGTAGAACAGCTGGTCCGAGCTCAGGAGGCCCATCCCGGTCTGCAGGTTCTTGAAGTACTGGTTGTCGAAGGCCCGCGGAGTGACCGTGTCCATGGGCACGGCGGTACGTGCGTCCACGTTCGGCGGGCACCACGACTGCAGCTGAGCCGCGAACTTTGGGCTGAGCGTGGGGTCGACGGTCGGCCGCAGCCGGCTGGCGAATGTGCTGCAGTGGGCCAGTCCCACCGTGTGCCCTCCTGCATGCACCACAAGGCAACATCACGATATGCTCAAATATATGAGAAGGCGACATCAGGATCGGATGCTGGAGCATGTCCATGTCATGAGGTCCATGGCTCAACGGTTAAGATTAAGTAAGCGAGATGCCTCATGAAATGTGTAAACTTATAAACGATGTAGGTGAGTTTACTAATTAATAGAGTGCATCTAATGGTTTTTTCCTCGGAAAAAAGGTGGAAAAAAGCTTGCTATACCATATTTAAGAACCAAGCATGGATTGTATAATAACTCCAAATATAGGGACCAAATGTATCCTATGATGATGCCGAAACATTTGATCAAGTATAACTCGGCTGATCAATCAAGACCACCAACTTCCAATTCCAGTGAAAATTAACAAAATCGTTAAAAGTGAAAATAGAAATAACTTGTCATATGTTTGATTTGTCTTTTGCAAGTAATAGTCAGCACCTTCCATCATCTTCTCGCCTCTGTCATGTTCATGCAGTGTTCATCTTCTCACCACAGCCTCCATGGCTCCACCCCTCTCTCAACTCACGGATTTTCTACGGTTTTGCTAGTAATTCTAGTTCGACCGAGAATTAGGTTTCGGATGACTCCAAGACTATTAAATTTGCATTGCGATTTGTGCGTTGTAACTATGGTTCTCTAGTTACAAGTGTGTTGCCGCAAAGAAGAAGAAATGTTCCTCCCGTTGATTTTCAGCGTGATTCATGCTAGCTAACGAGAACCAAGCTAATTAATATTTGTCGGTCGACCCATTGAGAATCAGTCGCACCCAATTTTCTAAAAAACAAATGGTGTAGGAGCTGTTGTTTGTTTGTAGTGTCCCGTAATCAGATCCCACGCCGGGCTAGTGCAAGGTGTAATCTGTTCCTACCATGGCGATATCAATACGTCCAGTGGATGCTCGCCTCAATGTGTTCTGTTCCGACCTTGTCCCTCTCATCCTCCTACACGAGAAGCAATGGTATTGACACTTCCCTCGCTGTGGGAGAAATCGATGTTATACCCCTCCATCCATGGCAAGCGAGTTAGCGACACAATTACCTTCCATCATTCTGACCAAGCAAATTAGAGAATCCAGTCCTCCATCACTCTACAGCGGCAATCCCTTGGATCCTGTAGAGGAAGGAGAGGTGCGTCGCATTCGCGTGCACGAGCAGTGACGTGGATTCGAAGGTGAGATGTTTGACCGGCCCACAGAGCGGAGAAAAAACAGCCAGCATTTATATTTGACCTAAACTACTAGTAGTTCATCATGAAGGTGATGACCAAAGACGCCATACATGTGGGCACATGCTCATGGGGCGGCACGTTGTAGTGTACCACCGTCGTATTCGACGTCTTCCCCATTGATGGCCCCGGTCAAGAATTTGGCGGCTCTGCACGCTCCAAAACAGGGCAGGTAACAGCGTGGTGTCCGATTTGGAATTGTGTGCAAGCTCGGAATACCTAGCTAGCACTCTCATCGTCCCGCCACAAGTTGCAAGCAAATAAAGCAAGCGCAACCGATCAATCGAGCGCGTACACGATCGATTTTGCGTAACTAATTATTGGACTCGATCAGTATACGTATACGTACCGGAGAGGGCGATCATGTCGGTCTGCGAGAGCCCGTTGGAGGCGAAGAGCGCCGTGAGCTTGTCGAGGGAGGACGTCGGCGGTGCGAGCTTGCCCGGGACGCTGGTCGCCATGGAGCTCAGCCCATCCAGCCGCCCCAGCTCCACCGCGTACGCTGGCCCGCCGGCGAGCGCGATGGCGTCCCTTGTGGCCATGGTCAGTATGTCGGCGCAGGAGACCTGGTTCCGGCACCGCGGCACCGCGTCCAGGGCCGCCTTGGCCTTGATCACCGTGTCGAAGCCGTCGCCGGCGAGCGACAGGTTCGCGGTGGCGTCCTTCTCCGCTGTGTTGTTCGCCGTCGACGCGATCAGCACAGAAGCGTCGCACCCCTGCATGCGTACACATATCAACGCGGCTGCTCATGCATGGCGTCGAACGGCGCCGACCCGGTCGGCCGTGACATGGACGCGCACGCGCGCTTAGCCGAGAAACCACGGCGGCATGCTCTGTTACCTCGACGAAGCAGTCGTGGAAGTAGAGGTGCACGAGGGCGCCGACGGTGATGAAGGTCTGCTGGAACTTCTTGGTCACGGCGCCGAGGACGATGGTCTCCACGTCCGGGCACACGCCGGCGTAGTGGTTCCGCCGGAGCTGCGCCGCGCAGACGCTGGCGCTCGCGGCCACCGCGGCTACGAGGAGGAGGAACCTCATGCTGCCGCTGGCGCCCATGTCGCGCTCCGAGCTAGCTTAGCTTAGCGTGCGCGCGTTTTCGCCACCGCTGCAATGGCGTACATGTACGTGCGCTAAGGGTGCTGTATGGGCGGTAGTGGAGCGCGAGGCGAATTAGCGGCGACGACAAGTTTGAGTTTTGTGGTGGGGGCCGACACCCAACAGAAGAGGGGAGGATAAGGTCATACACAACACCACACCACTGATGGATCATGGATGGATGGTGGTCTCCATTAAACTGAAAGTGCAAACAGCGAGTGTGCGTTGCCTTCGTGACAGCGATCTGAAAACGACGCCGAGACCTTTTTTTGCGGGGTGAAGACGATGCTACTTAAATATCCCAAAATCCAGGAAAAATCAAGGCCCCGAAAACGATATGGAATGAAAGAGTATGTATGCTCTTTGTTTTACTCCTCCTACCGAGTAGCGAGCACTCGAATTCTAAATTCTCAAAAGTCCACCTCTGCTCTCCTCAAATTCTGACCGAGACTACCTCCCCTCGGTAAATAAACGGCTCGGAGCAAAACTTCCGATTATAAATCGTGACAAGCAAATAAAGAAGAAGAAAAACAAAATCACACTAAGAAGACGCAGTTTTTGTGAAAGTTTATGAATACCTAATATTTCGGCGTATTCATTTGACCCTCATGAGAGGTATATATAGAGTTATAAGGGGTAGGTAAACTTGGAGTACAAAGATAATCTTAGAGTCCGAATCTATCTCATATACGTATATGTACCCATATTCTAACATGCCCTCAGTCGTAGCGGGAGTGAAGCGGACGCTTGCGACTCGATTTGAAGTCTTGCGTTTCCATCGTCTTCACCTCCTTATCATCATCATTTGGGTGGACATGATCATGGCTAGCACCTAGAGGCGGTGACTGCGTCCCCTTCTGGTGCCCCTTTTCCCTCCCGCAGTCACAACGGGAGTGGCGTGAACGCAAGTGACGACACAGCCGCTGTTGACTGGAGTTCTTGAGTTGCCGTAGACGTTGTTCTTGATGTCGATGTCGAGATAGTCGATCATGATGTAGCCGTGGTCGAGGTGGGTGTGGTCGATGTCGTAGTCGTAGTATGTTATATGGCCACCATTGCCGTAGGCGCAAAAAATTGCGAGTTTTGTTGTTGTTGTTGTTGCTGTTGTGAATGTTTTGTACCTTATGGAGGTACCGTTGGGGCGTCTCTTGAACGCGGTCATAAGTGAGACCACCGGTTTTGCCAGAATCGAAGAAACCTACCAAGCACACACGTTTTGCTAGAACTATATGCGCGATCGTAGGGGCATCATAATTGTGATGCTGGTTTGTTGATGTAGTCGTCGGGGTCATGGACGCGGCCATACCGTCGTCGTGCCTTGCAGTTATACTGTCAGAGGGCGTCGTAGTTGTATGTCCATCATGTGGACGGGGTATAACGGCGGCGGCGGTGTGTCGATGAAGATGTTGATGAAAACCACATTGATGTAGACCTTAGAGATGATGTGTCGGTGATGAAGGAGTAGGCATGTCGGCGATGATCGTCGCTCGAAGGCGTCCCTTATGGCGGCGATGATGTCGAAGCCTTGATGTCGGAGAAGTCGGTGAAGTCATGTTCCACACCGGCCTGGCGTATGGATGATGTTGATGTCGCTTCTCCATGGATGTGCTCGATGATGATTTTGGCTTATAGCCTGGCGTAGTCGTACAACTTGATGTCGTGATTTGGTCATTGTAGTTTGGCTCGGGCAGTGCAAATCTTGGTGTTGGTGTAGTGCAGATCTTGGTGTCGGTGTAGTCGCGTGTCGAAATAGTACAGACTCGTATAGCTTAACGTAGACGTTGGTGTGCGGGAGATCGATGGAATTGGCTTGGCGAAGATGATGTCCCACGACGTGTCTTGATGCAGACTCATAGCCGGCGGCAATGTGCCTTGGTCATCTGTTTGTCCTTGGGCGCATAGTTGATACAGATTGTCCCAAGGCCGTTTCCATGTCCCAATATAGATGCATCTACTAGCACAAGTACACGAGAGATCATGAACCTTGGTGCATGGCGTTAATGTTTGAAGTCACATGTACGCGCGTGGGTGTCCCGACGTTGGGTTCCCTTGCACGGATGTTACGGAGATTGGACCTGCCGCCGTGAACCGATCTGCAGAGATTTTCATCGGAGAGGATCGTGAGGGATTTGGGTATTTATTGGCTAATTGGATTGGGCGGAAACTAAAGAAAACTAAGGAAATCGGAATCTCAATTTTTTTTGATCTAATCTAGTCTAATCTAAACGAAGAACTGGAATTGATCTAAAAAACTGATCCGATCTTTGATTAGGACCGGGTGTCGCGCCTCCGATGAGAGGCGATTGATCTTCCCGGGGCGGCGCATGTTGCGGAAGTGGAGAGAAACCTAGAATCGGAGTCACGAGGCTTAACCACTCTAATACCATGTGAAAGTTTATGAATCCCTAATATTTCGATGTATTGATTTGATCCTCGTGGGAGGTATATATAGAGTTACAAAGGGTAGGTAAACTTGGAGTACAAGATGCTCTTAGAATCCGAGTCTATCTCATATACGTATATGTACATGTATTCTAACACCACCCTCAGTTGTAGCGGGAGCGAAGCGGACGCTTGCGACTGGATTTGAAGTCTTGCGCTTCCGTCATCTTCACCTACTTATCATCATCACCTGCGTGGACATGATCATGATTGTTTTAACGTGAAAAACCCTCTCCAACAAAGAGAGGAACAAACCACTGACGCTAGCCAGCGAAATTTCACTATAACGGGGAGTGTTTACACAACGCCGAACATTTTCACACATGCAACCTATCCTAGTCGGCAACTTATAGAAGATATATATATAGCTGTGAAATTTTCGGTCCAAATATACCGGCGACGGCCTCGCTCAGCTCGTCAGAAGTTAGCCTCCTTAATTAAATTTGGATCATATTTCAACACTTCTAACCTTGACAATTAAATATTAAAATTGTTTAAATATGTATGGTAAAAGTAGTAGTATCATTGTTTTTTTTCCTATAATATCGTCATAGTTTCATAAGACAAATAGTTTACATATCAATCACATGATTACGGAAAGTTTCCAAAACTCTGGGCTATGAATAGTAGTCTTAAAACAACACTTAAGTAAATTCGATACTTACAAAATACCTGAATACAGTCGTCGCGGCCTTTTGACGCCTAGATCACATCTACTCCCCGTCTCCTTCGTTCCTGATCAGCGCACTAATAGACACCGCCTTCTTCGCTTGTCACTCCGACAGCAGGAGGAGATAGGGACCCCAGACCAGCGCTTGGCATTGTAGTTAGGTCCATCCCTTCGGAAACATACAACTCTTTGAGTGTCTTCGGTAGAAAACTTCTAACCATGACAATTAAACAAGGAGTAGTAAAATATTCAAATGTATCAGGTAAAAGTAGTACCATTATCATTGTTGTGTTTTCTGTCATAGCATAATTTCATAAGCCAAATACATAACCATAGTCATATAATTACGAAGTGTAGTCAAAGCTCGAAGATGAGAGTAATAATCTCAAAATGGCACTTCGATGATAAGTAACACTTTAACACTCAAGGCACATTTGGTGGCCAGCGTGAAGGCCAACTAGGCCTGCCAAATAACTTTTGGTTGACTGCACACGGCCATCGGGTAGAGCTGACTCATGACTGGAGACCTGTGGTTACTAGACAGGACATGGAGGCTTTAGGGGATGTGATCACTAGGATTCGTACCCTCGTCTCTAGCATTAGCGAAGATCAAGCATAGCCTTCCGGACGCTTTTCGCTCTTGCTCTGTACCAATTTGTTTGTAACATTTTCCTTTGCTGGTTGTCCTTGTACCATATTTGTACTCAGCTATATTAACTCGCTAATGTTGGCTTTATTATTTTAAAGCCAAGCTCTGCTCGAGCCTTTCGTCTAAAAATTTGCAAGCTGCTTAAATCAACCTTAAATTAAGTCGTTGGAAACGCTCTATTCGACTGCTTCTCTATACAAGCGAGCGAAGGGGAACATGACCCTCTGGCTGTTTCTCTATACAAGCGAGCGAAGGGGAACATGACCCTCTGGCTTTAGAATGCATTGCTGATACATATGGTTGCACTTCTCACTCTAACATGCATATCGCTTCCACGTGATCTCTACACGAATGCCTCCACTCGTGATAATCTGTTCACGGAAGCATAGACTAGGTGATACCACTCCCGCGATTGATTGTAAGTTTCTTAACCAAAGATCTCCAATGTTGATTTTTTTCTCTTTCGGAATTCATCGAGATCGATTTCATCAAGTTTTATGTGCACGGTCAATCTTTTCCTAATTCATTTGTAGATCGAATAGACTTGTTTCGCCGTTCTGCGCAACTTTTGATTCAGTACCTTCGCTCACCTAGTACATATTGCTCTGGAATTTGCACGGCCAAACCCCACCATAGCTGATCATGTATCAGCTCAGTAGCCTTGATTTTAGGAACTATAGTTCGTTATACATGAATGAATGTTCCTACTAATTTCTACCGTAGCCTTTTTATTACCGAACGTGACACTAATCTAACCGTAGTACTAAGTGGTAATGAGTTCTTACATAACTCTGATAGGGTTCATGTGATGGCATTAAGCGCAACTCTAGCGGCTACTGTAAATCCCGAACCATAAACGCGCGAGTACAGATCGCCGAAAACGCGGTTTCATTGGTCGCGAGAGCCGGCGCCGAGCAGAAGATTATGTTTTGCGGTTCCAGTTTGTGGGGACTGCTCGGCGCCAGGAACTGTAAAACTGACCCGCAAATAAAATTCGACATTAACATCATGCGACATAGGTATTCGACAGAATTCCACGATAATGTTCGCATCAAGCCAACCCAAAAAAACACAATCAGTAGTATATGCAACGCGCGCTCAACCATAGCACCGTCCTTCGTTGCCCCCCGACGTCGCCACCGCTCGCCGGAGCCGGAACCGAAGCATCTGCACTCGTCCGAGCCGAAGACGTAGCCTCCTTCATGAGTTGCCGTCTCCTCGTGATAATATCGAGCCTCCTCGTTTCCCACCACTCTCTTCTGAACTCATCCATCATGGTAGGATCCATCATCATTGTGCGATCCTCCTCGACAGTAAGATCGGCATTTGCCTTCTTCTCCTCAAGCGCAATCTTTCTCTCCTCCAAGTCCCGAATTGATTTCCACCTTGGTTGCTTCATCTCATTCTTCTTCTCTTTCATGAGCAACTTTGCCTCTAAGGTCTTAATTGTCATTGCTTTCTTGGATTTCACCATCTCATCAATCTTGGATGCCAAGTTGGCATGTTCTTTCTCCATCTTGATCCACTCTTTTGTCTTCTTGGTTTTATCCGGCCTCCCATTGTTTCTTCCCCCCTCCTCATCACTATCATCCAATACAAGCAAATATACCTTCTTGGGTTTGGCTTCTTGCTCCCTCAACTTCCACTTCTCCATGTGCTCAAGCAACTTCCAACAATGTTGGAGATTTAATGCCTTTCCTTTGGATCCCTCCATGTCCCGGTGACTATCCATTGCAATTCATTCCTACAAAAGGATCGTAGTGCATGTTAAATCTTATGTATGTTGGAACAATTCAGCACGAAAGAATACAAGTAATATTGACTCACATATTCATCTACGGTTCTACCAATTGGAGGTGCCACCCGGACTTGCTCAATTACCGCACTCCAACGGCTACAACACGACTTGACGACATCCCTCCGTCCTTGTAGTGATCGATAGAAGCGGGTTTGGTCTTGAGCAACTCGTGGCAAAACCTTGAAAAACTTGTCCTCAATCCTAATCCAATAGCGCTTGTTGGTTTGGTCTGTATCACTCACCGCGTCGAGCGACACTTCGTTCTAAACTCGTACCAAGCATGTGTCCTCGATCATGGTGTAGTTGCTAGTTCTTATTTTCTTATCTTTCGCCTCATCATAGGATGCTTGATCCACCTCTTCCAAGGCATCCTCCTCCTCGCCATCTTCCTCTCCATCATCCTCCCCACCCTCCTCTCCATCATCATGCCCATCCAAGTCGTACGCAGCTAGTGGTGGCTCGGTGAGGCACACCTCCGACTCGTTGAGAAGCTCGACAAAGGATTTGGGGACAGTTTCTGTGTCATACCATGCGGGCATTTCGCCAAACGTGTTGTGCGCGCCGTCCCCATGGATTTCCACGGCGGCCCCGGAGGTGGCAAGCTGAAGAGGAACGGGGGGCACCACGGGTGGCTTCTTCTTTGTGGACGCCGTCACCTTTTTTGCCGCCACTTTTGGCCTGGCCCTCGCCTTTTTCCATTGTGCCTTGGGGGTGGCGGCCTTCGGGGGAACGGGTGCTGGGGCAGCGACCACCTTGGCCTGAGCAGCTCCGTCTGGAGCAGCGACGGTCGAGGCAGCAGCAGCCGCGTGCTTCCTCTTCTTTAGGGCGGAAGAGGCGGTGGCAGTCAAGCCCGCGTGGACTGCTAGAGCAATGGGAGGGGGCGTATGCGGCCGAGGAACCTGAACAACGGTCGGAGCGAGCTCGGCAGGATCCATGGCGCCGATTCCGCTATGCGGCGATAGCGGAGGGCGAGCAGGGAGGAAGATCGACGTCGGGACGCACGCGGGAGCGGGAAGGGAGGAGGGGGAAACTTCCGTCCTGCCAAAACGACAATGGAATGAGGGGCACGTTCGGTTTCCCCTCTCGACCCGCGGATGTATAGGCAGGTAGCCGAAATCTACCGTCCCCCGTAAAAAAAGTTGTGGGTCGGGTCGAGTTACGGTAGCTGATCGGTACGCGATTTCTGCGGAGAACCGTAAACTGATGGTTATTTTACGGTTCCGAGCTAGCTGTTAGAGTTGCTCTAAGCAAAGAAGTAGCAAAGTCATGCACTCATGATGATGCATGTGTGCAAAACGCCATGGTGCGGATAACCAAACATCGGTGATTTGCATCAGTTAAAGCAAAAGGCCTAGAGCTATGATGCAATATAGACATCAAAAGAAGGATGACCATGTATATCGCTGGTGGATCTATCGTAGGCGAGACAGATTTCGCTAATTCTACCTACTAAGAGCAGTTCTAACGGTGACTATAAACCGGACGGAACTATAAAATTCTGGCGGGTTTATAGGTCTACGCGTGTTTGGTCGCTCTAGCGGTGCCTGTAAATCAGCCCGGCTCGTTAAATCGTTTACGATGGTCTGTTAATTGTTCAACTCAGCCGGTACAAATAGGGGGCGCACGAGCGAGTGAGTTTCCAAACCTGTTCTTCATCCATTTTCCAGCCCTAGCGCCGCCACCGCCAGCTCCAACTCCGGCGAGCAATCGCGAGTGTTCCACCGCAAGATCCGCGCCATGTCATACTGCGGAGTCGGGGGGAGGCAAAGCGGAGGCGGGGGTGACAACGGCCGACCTCGTTGACCTCTCCGAGGAGTGAAGCTCCCGCGCCGCGCCTCCGTGTCGGAGCTCCTGCCGCAACGTCAGAGCTCCAATTGTATAGAACAACGTTGCACTCCTTCCCTATGTAATGGCAGTTGTAGTAATGCTGCTATTAGTACTAATTTTGCTGCATATGTAAAACCGTGTTCATCGTCGAATTTTGCCACGAGTGCAAAATTTTAAATTATCAGTTTGGTTTACATGTAGTGTTCTTCACGACCGATTTCGAACCTATAAATTGCGAGTACTGCCGCATGTGTAATGTGTTTTCAGTTCGCGTTTTTATGGTCACTGTTAGAGCTGCTCTAACCCGATGCAGGCCAGACCTCGAGGTTTGGTCTGCAATGGAGGAAGCGCAGGCAATCGGGGAGAAAGTATAGGCAAGCCTAGCTCAAGTGCTCGACTGGTTTCAACGCTGCATACACTATGGGATGTGAGTGGATGGAGTTTGCCGACCGCGAGTATCCAACGCTGGGCGATTACTCGTGGTTAAGGCAATATCTTTACTTTTATTTAATTAATCTATCCATCTCATCAGTGCAGCTGGATACTGGCGAAGAAATAAACGATTAATCATCTCAAGGGAGGAGAAAAATGAGGCGATCGAGACATGAGGCGATCGCTGCGGCCTGGCGGCTGTAACCATCGGCGCTCGCCCAACACCGGTCGTTTACTCGTCGCTGGAGCCCCTCTGCGCCCCTTCTCCTGTCTTGTGATGGCCTCTTCCTCAGATCAGCCGTGGCGATGGCGTGTCACCTTCTCCACAAGCATGACCTCCCGTCAGTCTGATCGTGTCCATGACGGGTTCATGTACCTCCGATCTCACGCTGGACGCCTGGCTCTCATCGACGGTGATGGGGTGGTTATTGTCTTATTGACGCGTGCTTCCTCCGTCCAGGGGAAACGATCAACTCTCTGGTATGGATCTTGCGTTTTCGTGCCATCATGTCAAGGTGGGGGCTCGTGATCTACTAGTTTGCCCTCCAGCCCAGGTAACCTCTCGGTCTGCTCCTCCTCTGGATCTCTGTCCTGGTCTAGACATTCAGAAGCAGATCTGGTGGCTCTTCCGCCGTCCGGTAGGGAATTCTAGTTCTACCGAGTTTTTTATGGTGGCATGTTTTGGCCGATGCTCAGTCCGTCTTGGTCCTTTCAATGTCAGTAATCTTCTACATGCCTGTTTGGGAGGAATTGCAGAGGATTTCAAGCTTTTGCTCTTCAGGGGTCGTTCTTTTAGATTCTCAATGAGCTGCAAGCAATTTGGTTTTCTTTATTCATAATCTGCGCCGCTTCAAGAGTTCAGATTTTGTGGTTTATTTCTCCCTTTGGGGCAATGGAGGTCAGAATTTCATTCGTGAATTTCATCTCTGGGAATCGGAAGAGGAGAAATCTTGGACTGCTGTGGGCAGAAAATCTTACTCTACAGCTATTCAGCAGCCCCTCACGGGTGCCAATTTGATCCTAATTGGTCGCTCTCGACATGAACAGTGGACGTCAAATTCTCTTCGGTCAGTAAGGCAAACACCTAGCCTCTTTTTTTTTTTCATTGTTTGACTGTTCAAGAAAGAAACAATTTGGACTCCCTAATTTTTCCGGGTTATGATTTGAATTAAATTCTTCAAGCTTTTCGTTTTGATGCTGAGGATAGCCCTGTTCCATCTTCATTGGATTCTCTTGAGCAAAGTCAACTACAGGAATTACGGGTCATTATTTCTCAAAAGTTTTCAGAGGAACAGATGGCTGATATTTTCAATGGTTTGCCTTCTCTGTCTCAACCGTGGACCACTATTCCTATTTCCACTACATTTGATCGGATCCGATCTGTCGTTAATCAGCCACGCGTGGTTTCTGGGTTTCAAACTGCAGGCAACCTGCCCACGTGGTAGGACATAGAGGCCCGTAGCCAGCAACGTGTCTCGTCCTTCGTTCGCTTAGCCCTAAAGGCCCTCAAAAGACTTTGGGGGTATGGCGAAGTTCAAATTGACGCCCATCCGTGCCTCCCAAATGTTTTTTAGCGTCGACGCGGTCCATTTGGTTAGTCGGCGTCCCTACGTCGAACCCAGTCCACGAGGGACAAGCGGAGGCGCCGGATGGAGCTGAAAACGACGCGGGCCAGCCCTGTAGGTGACACACACCTGCGAAAACCACCCACATGACGTGTTCTCACCCACCCACCCCCCTTCCGCCCGCTGCCACCACTCGACACCACTAGTACCCCTCGCCGTCGTCTGCCGTTCTGCCCGTTAGAGTCATCGCCGCAACCACCGAGAATACTCCCCCAACCCTCCCGAGCTGCCACACCCACTCCCTGCCCGGCTCCACGGCCGCCGGTAGCCCTAATCTCGCCGCACAACCGCCCTGCCCGCGAGGTGTTTGGCGGTTTGCCAAAGGCATGGATTCGGATGAGGAAGAGATGTTGGCGGCTCTGATGGACGACGAAGTCGCCATTGCTGCAGGCGTCTGAGACAGCGTCGGTGACGATGATCATCTCCTGGTCGTCACGTCCCTCCTAGGCATGATCACCGGCGCCGATGAGAAGCCGCCTGCAGGGGGTTCAAAGCATGGGCGGTGCAAGAGCAAACCAAGACAGAGGATGGAAGGCTACTGCATGCTCTATGCTGACTACTTCGCCGGCGACCCATTGCATGGTGACGTCACATTTCGGCGCCGTTTCAGAATGTGCCGGAAGCTTTTCCTGAAGATTGTGGAGGAATTGAGAGACTTTGACGACTACTTCAAACTAAAGAGAGATGTCGTCGGCACACTTGGTTTCTCCATAATCCAGAAATGCACAGTTGCTCTCCGGATGCTTGCATATGGAGTTGCTGGAGACACACAGGACAACTACCTCCGCATGGTAGAGTCAACAACCATCGATTGCATGTACAGATTTTGCATGGCTATTATGGCAGCGTATGGGAAGAAACACCTGAGAACACCCAATGCAGAAGACACAACTCGAATCTTGGAACAAAATGCTGCAAGAGGTTTTCAAGGAATGCTTGGAAGCATTGATTGTATGCATTGAGCTTGGAAGAACTGTCCATTTGCGCACCAGGACATGTACAAAGGTCACAAAGGATCATGTAGTGTGGTGCTTGAGGCTGTGCCAAATCAGGATCTATGGATTTGGCATGTTTTCTTCGGTATGGCAAGATCACACAATGACATCAACATACTGCGGTGTTGAAATGTGTTTGCCAAGCTTGTTGAAGGAAGAGCTCCTCCAGTGCAGTTCGAGATCAATGACCGCTAGTATGACAAGGGTTACTACTTGGCAGATGGTATCTACCCAAGATGGTCAACATTTGTGAAGTTAATCTCAAACCCTGTGCCTGGAGGAAAGAAAGCTTGGTTTGCCCAACAACAGGAGGCTTGCACGAAGGATGTGGAGAGGGCATTCGGTGTGCTGCAAGCTCGATTTGCCATTGTCAGGTATCCTGCCTTACCTGGTCGAAAGATCAGATGTGGGAGGTCATGCCTACTTGTGTGATCTTGCACAACATGATCATCGAGAGCGAGCGAGAGAATCCAGTGTTTGACACTGAATCCTATTTTTGCCAAGGCCCTCTTGTAGATATTGACCACCAAGTGCCACCTGCATTTGCTACTTTTCTTGCTAGGCGGCGGGAAGTTCGAGACACAAATACTCATAGCCAACTGCAGAATGATCTGGTGGAGTATCTATGGAGGCTCAAAGGAGCCAGCTAGTTTGTTTATTTTCTTGCCTTTGTTTGATGAACATTTTGAATTGTTTGTTTAATTTCATGAATTTGTAATAAATCTGAATGTTCAATTATGTATTTGCTATATTGAACATGTTTAAATTAACTGTTGATTTGATAAAAAGAATGATTTTTGTGTATGGGGGGCACGACTGGGAGCCAATGCCCCCCCAAATCGTGAACCAGTTCGGCGCCCCCCATATGGCCCAAAATCGGGCCGCGCCGGACGCCGCATGGGGGGACGGGTGGAGATGCTCTTACAGTGTTTGACTCAGGTGCAGCAGGCCTAGGAGAAACATGTGACAAGGATTTCTGCTTTTGAACGTTTGCAGATTCAGGTGATGTGTTCAATCCCCCCCCTACTTTGGGCCTACGCGTTACCATTTCATCTCCCTCGTCTTCCTCAGAATCTGACCCGTGGGTTTTGTAGCACCTCGGCGTCTGTAACACCCTCAAATCGGACCTATGTAGATTTTAGCGCTTCCCACCAAACCCACATAGAAACGATTCAAAGATGCCCACTAGGCACTTGCATGTGGGTGGAAAACAAAATAATACCATCACACAATAGTTCACGATGGAACCCACAAGAACATATATATATATATATACACCAATGACTCACCAAGTCAAGAATACATATATACATTACAAAGATCCAAATCACATTGAAAATGATACAACATATGAGTACAGATGTGATGCAAATTGGAATAAGAGTCCTGAAGAATAACCAATGGCGTCCATAACACTGCCTAGGCCAAGCCAGAAGAGTAACCTTGCAAACATCATCGAACTCATAAATGTCAAAACAAAAGGGGTGCCAACAAAGGGTGAAGGAAAAAGGGAGCGGTCAGTACTAAGGCCAGTACACGGCGAGCCTTAGAATTCAACGACTCTCGCCTGCATAGGTATGGTAGGCTTAGCGCCAGCAAAACATGCACTAAAGAACCTATAGAGACTCGTTATAACTGTCGGCTATTATAGAGGGATAAGAGATACCTATTCGAAACCAACCTGATACTAACAACAACATAACCCTTCCTGGAGTTTCCCCCTCGAGACCAAACGAGGAAGTCTTTCCGAGGAACACACACAATTGGCAGTTTTATTCACCATTCCATTGAAGTTGCCGTATTTACTAGTTAGATATAGATAGCATTAGACATTCCAATATCACCACCTGTTGGCACTTCTAATTATCCATTCTATTGTAGTGGAGTTGATTACTAGTCATGCCAAAGTCAAATTTAGAAAACTACTTTAGTTTGAGTTGTCTATGGTCGAGACACTATGCTCCAAGTAGGCCATAACCGTGGACACGACTTTTCGAAAAGATTTACTCTACAGGGGTGCACAAATAGCAATACACGCACGATCAACCTCGAGAAAAACCAAATAAAAAGAAACGAGGCATCGCAACAAAGCATTCACAAGATTCAAAAATGATTTCATGGGGCCACCCAACTAAGCTACACGCAATGAAGTCGGTCGGGCTCCAAAAAATACCCAGAGGTTTGCACCAATGGCGGTAAAAGACTGGGAACCCGAAAGATGTGATGCAATCTAGCAAAGCAGGGTCAAAGCTACGACAATTAAATAGAAGGTTCAAGTTGTTTAGGTACCCCCACAATTTAAATGTTGTTAACATGGCGAAAGCATGGCATTGGTGGGGCTATATAAATTTAAGTGGAGTCAGGATAAGACAAAGATATCCCGCATAAACACTCCATATTTGATTATTAGGTGTCCAGCTAAATACCCCCAAACAACAACATATTTATGCAAGCATGGATATTTTATTATGCATCAAGTTTATCACCTTATAAAAATAGGGGTTTAGGGTCACACATTGGGGTTAGGAACCAGGGGTCTCGGGGTTCGTCGGGATCGGTATTCGAATTCGGGAAGGAGATATCCTCGGGGTCTCGACCGTCGGATCCATGATGGAGAACTTGTAGTTCTGTGTAGAAGTTCTTAGCATTCCATGTCGATGACCTTCAGGGCCGACTTTGTTCTTCCATGGCGATCTTAAATTGGAATCGGTCCAGTCTTTAGATGGCGCAGGATCTCGGTGTCGGACGGTCTTGTGGGCGAACTTGGAAAAGCACAATCATCGACACATGGTGGAGAACTAGCGGATGTTGCCACAAAACATTAGTGTGACCAAGGATCAAAGCAGGTACAATCTCTGTTGTAGATCAATCTGATTCTTACTACACACAATTACAAATACATACATACATACATACATGCATGGACACAAGCGTGAATTACCCGGCTGGCACAGGCCTAACATTGCACGGAAAATGCTATCCGGAGGACGAGGACGATGTGTGGCTGATGACCCACAAGTATAGGAGGTGTATCGCAGTATTTTCGAGGGAAGTGAGATTGATTCGACACAAGCGGAGCCAAAGAATATTTATCAGACTTAACAACTAAGTTGTCAATTCAGCTGCACTTGGAAACAATCTTGCTCACAGCAGTTTATCAGTAGCAACAGTTTTGTAGTAAGAATAGTAAAGTAACAGCAGTAGTAAAGCAAAGACCGTAGTAACAAAAGCAGTAAACAGTGGGATTCGAGTGCGGTAGGCATAGGGATGGATGGACGGGCGTTGCATGGACAAGAAAATTCACATAGCAATCAGAACATAGGTCAATTGCAGATAAATAAGATAAAGCATCCAAGTAGTAGACAATCCTAGGCATGTGTCCATATATAGTCATACGTGCTCGCAATGAGAACTTGCACAACATCTTTTGTCCTGCCAGCCCGTTTGCAGCGAGGCCTCTAGGGAACTACTGGCAATTAAGGTGCTCCTTTTAATAGAGCACCGGAGCAAAGCATTAACACTCCGTGAACACATGTGATCCTCACATCAAAGCCTTTCCCTTCCGGTTATCCCGATTTCTGTCACTTCGGGGCCATAGGTTCCGGACAACGACGTGTGTATACAACTTGTAGATAAGACCAAAAACAATACTATCATAATGAGTCAATAACATGTTCAGATCTGAAATCATGGCACTCGGGCCCTAGTGACAAGCATTAAGCACAACAAGTCGCAACAAAGTCATAAAGCACTAATAAAAGATACTAGGCACCATGCCCTAACAATCTGATGCCATTACATGAACGATCTCATCCAATCCCTACCATCCTCATAGCCTATAGCGGGGGATTACTCACTCATAGATGGAGGAAACATGGATGGTCGATGAAGATGATGGTGGAGATCGATGGAGATGGCTCCGGGGGCACTTCCCCGTCCCGGCAGGGTGCCGGGACAGAGACTTTCTGTCCCCCGAATCTCCCCTTTGGTGGCGGCAGCGCAGCAGAACTTTTTGTGGAAAAACGTCCAACCCCCCAAAGTTTTTAGGTCAGAAGGCTTCTTATAGGCGAAGAGGGAGACCGAGGGGGTGCCTGGGGCCACCACACCATGCCCTGGCGCGGCCAGGCCCAGCCCGCGCCTAGGGGTAGTGTGGCCAGCCCCTGGCTCTCCTCCGTCTCGTATTCTGGATCCAGGAGTCTTCTGGTGAAATAGGATTTTTTGCTTTTGTCCTGTCCAATTCCGAGAATATTCATTTTTTGACTTTCCTGGAACCAAAAACAGCAGAAAACAGGCAACTGGCACTGTGGCTCTTGTTAATAGGTTAGTCCAAGAAATCATATGAAAAGTACTCCAAAGTGTGGACAAAACACAAGAAAGTAGATAAAACCAAGCATGGAGCATCAAAAATTATAGATACATTTGCAATGTATCAACATCCCCAAGCTTAACTCCTGCTCGTCCTCGAGTAGGTAAGTGATAAAAAGAAAGAATAAATTTTGAGGTTACATGCACCATCAAAGGCTTGACCAAAGTATTTGTAAACATTCAAAGCTGGGATCATAGCATTTCAATCATAACATGAAAGACAAAGTTCTAGCAATAAGACAGAGAAACTATGATGTAACATGAAAAGGCACACACAAAATATTCATGAATAACAATGCTTTGCAAGATGTTTGTTTGTTTCACATAAAGAAAACATAACATAATAGTATTCAGCTTGTCCCTCAATAGAGTAGCAAATATAAATGCATAGGACACCTTCAAAGTTCATAAGAGTGACTAGATACAATAGTTTAAAACAAGCAATATCAAAGTATGCATCAATCAACTAGTCTTGGGACAATGCACATAGAACTAAGAATGGCCACTATGCTCTCAAAGTAGGTGCATAAAGATAGAAGATGGAGACTCAATATAATGGTGGAAGAAAGGCCTTTTGTAAAAGGAAGTAGGGATTGAAGTCTCATAAAGAGCTTCCAAAAATTATGGTACTTATAGCTTTCAACTCTCATTGCCCCTATCATAAGCATCTTGAAGTGATTAAGGTTAAAGTGACACAACTAAGAGGATATGCTTGACAAGTTATAAACCGAAATCTCATGCCCCTTACTTAAGAAGACCGATCCTCATGCTACTCAACTTCAGTCACGAGTAAGATCTTGTCATTGTAAGTACATGTGTATCATTAAGAACCGCCAACGGGGTACCTCTTACACATGATACGGGAGCTTTCCCATAATCAAAATGACAAGGCAAGCAGACAATGAGCATCTCAGCGATCTTTTTATTTGCTATTTGCATAGGTTTTTATTGAGGATGCTTCATAGAGTGCTCATTATGGTGATGCTGCAAGTTTCCACCATGATTAGGCATGGCATAGGCTAGCGGCCCAGGCGTTTCTCTAACACACATACAAACTCCATGATCTTACAAGTTCCACTTATATTTCACACCGCCGGGATCCGTAAGCAAAAGAACATGATATCAACGGGGTACAAAGTACAAGTGCAATGTTGAAAGCATTCCCCATGAAACATGGTTCTGCTAATTTCAACTTATAAAGCACAAGCATATACACAACAAAGAAGGACCCAATGGTTCAAGTTTATTAGAGGCAAAAAGTAAAGTGTGCCATCAAGTTCGTGAGAGCTTTTATCACTAGTTTTCTCATAACAAGTGGAAGGTAAACAAAAGCATGAATATACTTGGAATAGCATAAGCTAGTAGGTAGGTATGGTGGACTCTTTGGAATAACTTGGTTTAGGGAGTTGGATGCATGAGTGGAACTCATACTTTGTTGTGGAGGCTAGCAAAAGACTGGGAGCGACAAACTAAGAGAGCAATAATGGCCATAATCATGCAAAGCGACAAAACATCATTGATCAAAGCATAAAGTGATACTACAAGTTGAAAACTAAAGGATCATAAAGACTATGGTTACTTTGGATAGTCATAACATGGTGTGAGCATGCCCAAGTCAACCCAAATAAAGCATCAAAGGAGAATACCACTTTACTATGCTTTAATATGCTAAAACAACGCATGATTCATCCAAGGCACATTAAGCAATCTCAATTGTTTATAACAAGTCATGCTACAGCAAAGAATACTAAGCATAAAGCCAAAACAATATCAAGCATGGCATGACAAAGCATAGCTACAGTCAAAAACAAGCTCTTTTTACCACATAGGCATGAACTTTCCTACTCTTTTCCAAACCAAACCAAACTATTTGCAAACCAAATGTAAGAAAGAGGGGGTCCAACTAATTTATTCAGAAAACTAAGCAAACCAAGCAAACTAAAACCAAAACAAAAACGAAAAAGAAGACGCTCTAAGAAAAACACAACTGTGCATGAAACAATAAAAATGAAGCGTTTGGAAGAAACCTGGGATTTTTATTGATGAAGAAGGGGATGCCTTGGGCATCCCCATGCTTTGACGCTTGTACTTCTTGGATATTTCTTGGGGTGACACGCGTGACATCCCCAAGCTTGAGCATTAGTCCATCCTTCATCTCATTACTCATTCCTTCCATACACCTGAAAATTTTCCTTCATACAAAACTTCACACAATCTCATTAGCAACATTAGTGCACTTAAGATAAATAAGTCTCAAGGTTCAGTTCTAACACCAAATAAACTTCCATTAGAACACTAGATACTGTAGCACTTACCTCAAAAAGCTCAATTCCCCAAAAGAACTCAAGAAGGAACCAACAAGAAGCAAATGCAGAAAATGGCAGAAATCTGTCAAAACAGACCAGTAGGTAAATACGAATTTTTGTGAAGACCTTTTGTTGCTCAAATCAAAAAGTGTTGAACTAACTAAAGTTAGATAACAACCTGGGGCATAAGCACAAAAATTCACGCCTCAAAACGACATACAGAGATTTTACAAGAATTTTTACGGTGAAGCACAAAAATCTGTTTCGGGACAACAACTTTCCCAATCATTACTTCACTCTCATTAGAGGTTACTCTTGGCACAAAAAGCAAATAAAAAGGATAAGGAGCGGTTATTACTGAAGTAATAACTTCCAAGACTCAACTAAAACTCTTGGGTTATCTCCCAACAAGTACTTTTCTTTAACGCCTTTAAGTTAGGCAAAAGCAAAAACTGAAAATGGATAAAATGGAAGTAAGCGGAGATAATCATGGTGGAAACATTGTTTTGTTCACTGAAATCCTTTTGTTAACAAGGTTGATCAGGTCTTGTTACCAAAACAATTTCATATGATACAAAACTTTGTATTCCACTAATGATTATGTTACCTCAACCTTGATAGCAATGGTCCCAATCATAATAATTTCAAATTTTTCTCTTGGTAGGGGACAATATATTTCTCCAACTTGAATGCCCTCAACATATTCAATTGTATTCAAACCATAAGTCCTTTCAATCTTCTTGGGGAAATAGACAGTGTGTTCCTTGTCATTAACATTGAAGGTCACCTTCCCTTGATTACAATTGATAACAGCTCCTGCAGTATTTAAGAAAAGGTCTCCCAAGAATAATAGACATATTATCATCTTCAGGCATAATAGTTTGAGAGAATGCTCTCATAAGAAATATGAGTTGAAGTAAAAGAGAGCATCAAGAAGGAAATTCAAAACACATTTAAGTCTAGCCCACTTCCTATGCATAGGAATCGTGTATGCAAATAAATTCGCAAGGAACAAAGTGGCAGGCATAGGAAGATAAAACAAGAGTAACTTCAAAACTTTCAGCACATAGAGAGGTGTTTCAATACCATGAAAACTTCTACAACCATATTTTCCTCTCTCATAATAATTTTCAGTATCCTCATGAATAAACTCAACAATATAACTATCACCTAAGGCATGCTCTTCATGATCTACAAGCACTAGAGCTTTATCATAAACATCTTCAAAAGAAACCTTGGGAACATAACATTCATCCTCCTTTAGTAAGAATGGAGGACAATCAAATAATGTAAGGGATAAAGAGTTACTCTCATTAGAAGGTAGGCATGGGTAGCTAATCCATTCTTCCTCCTTTTGTTCATCACTCTCCTCCTCTTTTTCATCTAATGAGATTTCAGGTTCATCAATTTCTTCTTCCATAGGGTCCTGCAAGGCATTAGTCTCTTCCATTTGTGGAAAGCATCTATTAAAATATTCAAGGATATGGCTATTTTCATCCTTGTAATTATCAAAGCAAAATTTAAGTATACCATAAACTTCATACTTATAAGGTGAATCATCAATATTTTCAAGCAAACTAGCAAGTTCAAAAGCACCCTTCCAAGCAATAAATTCTTCAATTTGTTCCGCATCATAAAAGTCATAATTTCCTTTAGCATAGGAAGATATGGTATCATTATCATTATCATTATACTCACATTGAAAAGGGAGGTGTTTATACCTCTTTCTGCAACAAGATTCATCACAACAATAAGTAGCATTATAAATAGAGCACACGTTTCTAGCAATGGTATACAATCTATCAATTTGTTCCCATAAGTGTTTCCCTTTTTGTGACAAGCGGTGTTCCTTATAATAATATTTTTGATCTTCCGTGAACCCACCTTGCCAATAAGCTTCAGTTTCAAAGAAACCAACCATTGACAACAAGCATGATAAAGCAAGACAATAACAGACCAACGAAAATAACAACTAGAGTAGGAACTAATTTTTTTTGTATTTTTAATAAAGAAAGAAACAAACAAGGAAGAAATAAACTTAGCTTGAACAATAGTGATTCCAAGTGGACTTGATAAATAAAGCTATGCCCCCGGCAACGGCGCCAGAAAATAGTCTTGATGACCCACAAGTACAGGGGGTGTATCGCAGTATTTTCGAGGGAAGTGAAACCCAATTTATTGATTCAACACAAGGGGAGCCAAAGAATATTTATTAGCCTTAACAACTGAGTTGTCAATTCAGCTGCACCTGGAAACAATCTTGCTCACAATAGTTTATCAGCAGCAATAGTTTTGTAGTAGGAATAGTAAAGTAACAGCAGTAGTAAAGCAAAGACCATAGTAACAAAAGCAGTAAACAGTGGGATTCGAGTGCGGTAGGCATAGGGATGGATGGATGGGTGTTGCACGGACAAGAAAATTCACATAGCAATCAGAACATAGGGCAATTGCAGATAAATAAGATAAAGCATCCAAGTAGACAATCCTAGGCATGTGTCCCATATATAGTCATACGTGCTCGCAATGAGAACTTACACAACATATTTTGTCCTGCCAACCCGTTCGCAGCGGGGCCTCTAGGGAACTACTGGCAATTAAGGTGCTCCTTTTAATAGAGCACCGGAGCAAAGCATTAACACTCCATGAACACATGTGATCCTCACATCAAAGCCTTTCCCTTCCGGTTATCCCGATTTCTATCACTTCGGGGCCATAGGTTCCGGACAACGACGTGTGTATACAACTTGTAGATAAGACCAAAAACAATACTATCATAATGAATCAATAACATGTTCAGATCTGAAATCATGGCACTCGGGCCCTAGTGACAAGCATTAAGCACAACAAGTCGCAACAAAGTCATAAAGCACTAATAAAAGATACTAGGCACCATGCCCTAACAATCTGATGCCATTACATGAACGATCTCATCCAATCCCTACCATCCCCATAGCCTACAGCGGGGGATTACTCACTCATAGATGGAGGAAACATGGATGGTCGATGAAGATGATGGTGGAGATCAATGGAGATGGCTCCGGGGGCACTTCCCCATCCCGGCAGGGTGCCGGAACAAAAACTTTCTATCCCCCGAATCTCCCCTTCAGCGGCGGCGGCGCAGCGGAACTTTTTGTGGAAAAACATCCAACCCCCAAAGTTTTTAGGTCAGAAGGCTTCTTATAGGCGAAGAGGGAGACCGAGGGGTGCCTAGGGCCACCACACCATGCCCTGGCGCGGCCAGGCCCAGCCCGCGCCTAGGGATGGTGTGGCCAGCCCCTGGCTCTCCTCCGTCTCGTATTCTGGCTCCTGGAGTCTTCTGGAAAAATAGGCACTTTGGCTTTTGTCCCGTCCAATTCCGAGAATATTCATTTTCTGACTTTCTTGAAACCAAAAACAGCAGAAAACAGGCAGCTGGCACTGTGCCTCTTGCTAATAGGTTAGTCCAAGAAATCATATGAAAAGTACTCCAAAGTGTGGACAAAACACAAGAAAGTAGATAAAACCAAGCATGGAGCATCAAAAATTATAGATACATTTGCAATGTATAAGTGACCCTCTTGGGCACTTGAACAAGGACGAGTAGGAGGCAGTCGCGGATTGCAGAGAGGAGGCCAACACGGAGCCTGTGCAGACAATCTTTGATAGTGGGCGGCTAGGGAGGCACGAGCAGAGGAGCACGAAGGAAGACAGATGTGTTGGAGGACGACGAGCATGAGGAGGAGGCTATCCGCGATGGTGCAGTGTTTTGTAGTGGGCATCACAGAGGCGAGGAAGGGCGGCTTGCAAAGCTTGCAGCATCGACGGCCGACGGGCACTAGCCGCAGGTGGAACTTGGCAGCGGCGGCAACTGGGGTTGAGCGAGGTGGTGGGATCGAGTACGAGGAGAAGGCTAGTGAGGTCACGCTTGGGAGGCCGGGCGGCAGCACTTCAGACAGGGAAGCCGAGCCAGGGCGAAGTAGAGGCGAGCCCCGTGGTGGTTGGCGGCGCGAGCGGGAGGGGAGAGGTGGCGGTGAATGGTGGAGGGAGGAGGCGACGCTGTGTTGGAGGGGATCGAGCAGGAAGGCTTCCATGTGGGATGTGGAAGAAGGGGTTGGTGTGATCGAGGCTTGCGTTGTGGGTTTGTTCGCGTGAGGACGTGTGTGGACGTGGTCGGGTGGGACCTTTGGAGTCCGATCGGTGTGTCCTGTGTGTGTTGCATGCTCATGAATTGCCGGTGTGTGCTGATGTGTGTGTCATGTGTGGTGTGTGTCCGGTGGGTGTGAACAATGTCGACAACGTGTGATGTGCATGTAGTGTGTGGTATGGGTCGGGTTGTGTGCAACGTGTTGGGTGTGACCGTGTGGTGCGTGTGTGTGTGGTAGGTGGCTAGCGGGTGTGTGGTGTTAGCTTAGGGTTAGGGTTTGATCTGGGGGTTTAGGTCTGGGCCGGGCTTGCCGGGGTAGTAGGTGGCCTGGAGGCTGGCCTGCCTCCCTCAAAAAACGTTTGTATTGATATTTGTTTTATTTTTAATAGACTTTTGTAAATACTTTTTAGACAAATAAAAGATCAAGAAAGATCGGAGTTTTAATTTGAAATTAAAAGACAGGACTAATGTATAAAACAAAATAGGCTTTTAATGAAAATATTTTTAGGGACAGAACAAATGCATAATGTTAGATGATGCAATAAATAAAAACAACATGCGATTTTCTAGTAGTGATTTTTCCGGGGTGCTACAGTTTGACACCACTAATCATGGATCTCGTCCCGAGATCCGCTCCATGGTATGGGTAAGAAGGTGATGATCGGATTCTTCTTAGTTCGTGTAGATCCTCACGACACCACTAACAAGGATTCTTGCTCTATCTAGAAATCATCGACACCACCAACAAGAGATTGTTTCCCACGTTCTTTGAGAGGGCACTCCGAAGAAACAAAACACGAAGTTAGAGGTCTCGATAGATAAGGCCACCTCTAACTTTCATGGAAGGAGTAGAAATGGCATATCCATCAATTCAATGTACAAGAGCGAATGATAAGAGTAGTGGTATGGTCGTGTCTCCATCCCACACTCAAAGCATTACTCCGTATATGAATAGGAGAATTGTGCAACCCAACTCTCGAAATTCAGACTAAATATGTCGACAAGCGTTGTTCGAAAAGCCTAAAAAAATAGAGGAGTGATGGAGGGTCTTCATTGGATCAGAAGTAGATGACAATGCCATCGTGTTAAAAACACCGAAAGATATAAAGAAAATATTTAGTGAAATTTGGTCAATGATGACCCACAAGTATAGGGGGTGTATCGTAGTATTTTCGAGGGAAGTGAAACCCAATTTATTGATTCGACACAAGGGGAGTCAAAGAATATTTATAAGCCTTAATAACTGAGTTGTCAATTTAGCTGCACCTGGAAACAATCTTGCTCACAACAGTTTATCAGTAGCAATAGTTTTGTAGTAGGAATAGTAAAGTAACAGCAGTAGTAAAGTAAAGACAACAGTAACAATAGCAGTAAACAGTAGGATTCGAGTGCAGTAGGCATAGGGATGAATGGACGGGCGTTGCATGGACAAGACAATTCACATAGCAATCAGAACATAGGGCAATTGCAGATAAATAAGATAAAGCATCCAAGTACTAGATAATCCTAGGCATGTGTTCCATATAGTCATACATGCTCGCAATGAGAAGTTGCACAACATCTTTTGTCCTGCCAGCCCGTTTGCAGCGGGGCCTCAAGGGAACTACTGGCAATTAAGGTGCTCCTTTTAATAGAGCACCGGAGCAAAGCATTAACACTCCGTGAACACATGTGATCCTCACATCAAAGCCATTTCCTCCGGTTATCCCGATTTCTGTCACTTCGGGGCCATTGGTTCCGGACAACAACGTGTGTATACAACTTGCAGGTAAGACCATAAACAATACTATCATAATGAATCAATAACATGTTCAGATCTGAAATCATGGCACTCGGGCCCTAGTGACAAGCATTAAGCATAACAAGTCGCAACAAAGTCATAAAGCACTAATAAAAGATACTAGGCACCATGCCCTAACAATCTGATGCCATTAATGAACGATCTCATCCAATCCCTACCATCCCCATAGCCTACAGCGGGGGATTATTCACTCATAGATGGGGAAACATGGATGGTCAATGGAGAAGCGATGGTGATGATGATGGCGATGATCTCCTCCAATTCCCTGTCCCGGCAGGGTGCCAGAACGGAGTTTCTGGTACTATTTCATGGAATCTGGTGGTGGCGGCGGAGCAGAACTCCTTCTGGAAAAACGTCGACCCCCTTGAGTTTTTAGGTCAGAAGGCATCTTATAGGCGAAGAGGGAGACCGAGGGGGTGTCTAGGGCGGCTAGACCACCCCCTGGCGCGGCCAGGCCTAGCCCGCGCGGCCAGGTGGTGTGGCTGGGCCCCAGCCCAACTCCGTCTCATATTCTGGATCCAGGAGTCTTCTGGTGAAATAGGATTTTTTGCTTTTGTCCCGTCCAATTCCGAGAATATTCATTTTCTGACTTTCCTGGAACCAAAAACAGCAGAAAACAGGCAGCTGGCATTGTGGCTCTTGTTAATAGGTTAGTCCAAGAAATCATATGAAAAGTACTCCAAAATGTGGACAAAACATAAGATAGTAGATAAAACCAAGCATGGAACATCAAAAATTATAGATACGTTTGCAACGTATCAGTCAACTGAAAGGTATAACAGATAAAATAGTCTGATATGGGGTGGCCCGATCTTCTCAGTAAGCGGATGGCAATGATAATGGTGGATGATAGATAACTAGCCTATAGCTTTGAACTCTCCCGCTCGATCCCTGATGCCAATGCAATAGCTCTCGAACCTTGTAGGATATTCACAACACCACGCTCTTGCGCACGCAGCCGTGACCACGGACAGTAGTATGCAATCTATTAATTCCCAATGGAACAACAGATCACACTCAATTATAGTTGGTAGATTCGAACATAGGGTAATTCCAGAGGTTCTATGAAAGAAACAACTCCAAAATATTTTAATGTGGTCTGAACCCTAACTAGGGGTCGTCCCAAGGCTTTTAAGGGCGGCTGGAGCGGCCAGAAACCGAAACTATGCCCAAACGACTCGAACTGATACAAACCGACTCGGACCAGATTCGGTCGGCGGGCGGACACTCCGGTCGAAGTGGGCCGGACAGTCCGGTCAGGCCGGACACTCCGGGTGAAGTGTGCCGGACAGTCTGGTCTGGCCGGAAACTCTGAAGTTTCCGGGTGGTGTCTGGGTAGTATCCGAACTGGCATACTGAATGTCCACGCCAGTTTGCCTCTCGACTAGGCCGGACAGTCCGGGTGGATCTGGCCGGACACTCCGGTCGTGGCAGATCTTTTTGCCTTCGTCTTGATGATCTTCTCTTGCACCTTCCTCCCGCTCCTCCCTCGCGCATCCTTGGGCGATCATCATGTTGGGCTTCTCTTGTAGCCCTTCTCCTCCTCGCGCCATGCTTGTTTCTCCAACGAACCTGATCATACATAAATGCATAGACTTAGGCAGTATAAAGTTCTCATCAATCAAAGTACCAAATTCGTTTAGGATTAAATTCACCTGTTGTTCCAGTAGCTTAGCACGAGCTGTTGTAATAGGTCCAATTCTAATATCATTGGACTGATCCTTTCTTGCAACAGTTGTAGCATCTTCAGTAGTCATTAGGGTAGGTGTAATTGTAGGGATGTCCTCATCATCTCCCCCCCCTTCAAAAGGCGTCGACCTCGACGCTCCAAGGTCTTCTCCAGCATATGGTGACAAATCAGCAACGTTGAAGCTATTGCTAACTCCACTAAACTCCTCAATAGGTATATCAACCGAGTAGGTATTATCATTAATCTTGGCTAACACCTTGTAAGGACCAGCACCACGTGGCTTCAATTTTGACTTTCAAAGTAGTGGAAATCTATCCTTGCGTAGATGCACCCAAACCATATCTCCAGGCTTGAACAACACTTCTTTCCTTGCTTGATTCCTTGCTGCAGCAATGTTCTTGCCTTTCTTCTCAATAGCCTCTCGAGTCTTCTCATGTATTTTCTTCACATAATCAGCACGTTTTGATGCCTCCATATCAACTCTCTCATGTAATGGCAGAGGCAACATATCAAGTGGCGTCAATGGCTTGAAACCATACACTACCTCAAAAGAACAAAGCTAAGTAGTTGAATGCACAACCCTGTTGTAAGCAAACTCAACATGTGGCAAACACTCTTCCCACTCCCACAGATTCTTTTTAATCATGGTCCTTAGCAGCTGTGACAATGTTCGATTCACCACCTCCGTTTGACCATCTGTTTGGGGATGACATGTAGTACTGAACAGCAACTTCGTTCCTAGCTTTCCCCATAAGGTCTTCCAAAAGTAGCTCATGAACTTCACATCACGGTCAGAAAAAATCGTCTTTGGTACTCCATGTAATCTCACGATGTCCCTGAAAAACAGGTTAGCAACATGCGACGCATCGTCGCTTTTGTGGCAGGCAATAAAATGAGCCATCTTAGAGAACCTATCCACTACCACAAATATAGAATCATTACCTCTCTGAGTTTTAGGTAGACCTAGCACAAAATCCATACTAATGTCTTCCCATGGAGTAGTCGGTGCAGAGAGAGGTGTATACAAACCGTGAGGCTTCAGCTTAGATTTCGACTTGTGGCATGTAATGCATAGGCTCACAAATCTGTACACATCACGCCTCATCTTGGGCCAATAAAAGTGATCAGCAAGGATGAGCAATGTCTTCTCACGCCCAAAATGACCCATCAAACCTCCAGCATGTGATTCCTGCACTAATAACAAACGCAACAACGATTCTGGAATACATAGTTTGTTAGCTCGAAACAAATATCCATCATGTATATGATACTTATCCCATGCGTTTCTAAGAGCACCCAAACGATATGGTTCAGCAAAATCATGGTCAATTGCATAAAGTGCACAAATAGCTTCTAATCCAGGAATTTTAACATCAAGATTGGTTAATAGCATGTTCTTCCTAGATAGAGCATCAGCAACAACGTTCTCTTTTCCCTTCTTATAGTTAATGATGTAAGGAAAAGACTCAATGAACTCAACCCATTTAGCTAATCTTCTATGCAAGTTTGATTGAGCTTTCAAGTATTTCAATGCTTCATGATCAGAATGTATGATGAATTCTTTTGGCCACAAATAATGTTGCCAAACCTCAAGTACTCTAACAAGTGCATACCATTCTTTATCATAGATAGAATAATTCAAACGAGCACCAGTCAATTTCTCAGAAAAATAAGCTATAGGCCGACCCTCTTGCATCGAAACGCCACCTATGCCTATACCACTAGCATCACATTCAACTTCAAATTGCTTCGAAAAATCAAGTAATGCAAGTAATGGTGCAAAAGTAAGCAAACGTTTTAATGTATCAAATGCAATGTATTGGGCCGCGCCCCATACAAAAGGAACACCTTTCTTTGTCAAATCATTTAATGGTGCAGCAATGGTGCTAAAATCCTTCACAAAGCGCCTATAGAAACCAGCGAGACCGTGGAAACTACGCACTTGACTAACATTCATTGGAGTAGGCCAATTCTGAATTGATTCAATTTTAGATTGATCTACCTCTACTCCATGCTTAGAAACAACAAATCCTAGGAATATGACCTTATCTTTTGCAAATGTACACTTCTCAAGATTAACATACAATTTATTATCATGTAACACTTGCAAAACTTGTCTAATATGAGTGCAATGTTCAGATTCGGTGTGGCTGTATATGAGTATATCATCAAAGTAAACAACCATGAAACGACCAATAAACTCTCTCAAAACATGATTCATCAAACACATGAAAGTACTAGGTGCATTGGTAAGACCAAACGACATAACTAACCACTCATACAAACCGAATTTAGTTTTGAAAGCAGTTTTCCATTCATCCCCTTCTTTCATCCTAATTTGATGATAACCACTACGCAAGTCAATTTTAGAGAAAACAGCAGCACCACTCAATTCATCTAGCATATCCTCTAAGCGTGGAATAGGATGACGATATCGAATAGTGATGTTATTAATCGCTCTACAATCAACACACATGCACCATGTACCATCTTTCTTAGGAACTGAAATAACAGGAACAACACAAGGGGTAAGAGAGACACGAATGTACCCTTTATCCAGTAACGCTTGTACTTGCTTCTGAATTTCCTTAGTTTCTTTGGGATTAGTCCTGTAAGGTGCACGGTTGGGAAGTGTGGCGCCAGGAATTAGGTCCACTTGATGTTCTATACCACGCAATGGAGGCAAACCTGCGGGTACGTCTTTTGGAAACACATCCCCAAAGTCCTGCAAAACAGAAGAGACACCAAGAGAAATAGGGGTCATGTCGTTAGAAACCAATACCTCGCCCTTATACATGAGCACAAGTGGCATGGCTGTAGGATCCTCACGAAACTCTCTCATATCCTCCTTGGTGGCTAGTATCAATAACCCAGGCACTCTCTCACTTTTCGTTATATCACTCAATTTAGGCTCAGTTACATCAGGAACAGTTGTAACACAGTCTCGCCGAGTGGTAGTATCTTCCTTCAAGTTCACCTCTTCTGGCGAGAATCATTCACAATTTCTTGTGGTGTCATTGACTACATAGTAATCTTCTTCCCTTTGAATTCCAAGTGATATGTATTGGCTCGGCCATTGTGTTGCACATGGCGATCATAGAGCCAAGGCCGACCCAATAGTAGGTGACAAACAGTCATAGGAACCACATCAAAATCAATAGAATCTTTGTATGGACCTATTTGAAAATTCACGCGTACCATATGATTTACCTTCATCTCACCATTATTGCTCAACCATTGTATGTAGTATGGCTTGGGATGAGGTAAGTATGTCAAATTCAGTTTGGCACATAGTTCCTTACTTGCAAGATTTCTGCAGCTACCTCCATCAATAATTACCTTGCAAGCTTTGTTTGGTCCAACTAGAGCTTTTGTTTGGAACAAGTTGCAACGCTGGGATTCCTCAACCGGTTGCACACTAAGTACATGTGAAGATATGACAATAGTGGATGCACGCTCAGCATATGCATCTGCACCTTCCTCGCCGTCATCAATATCATCATCAGAAGCTTCATCTCCACTTTCTACTTCACCTTGTGCATTAACAAACATAACCTTGCTGTTTGGACAATCTTTCTTGTAGTGACCTCTACCTCCACAAGTATGGCACACTACATCACGAGTACGTGCAGTAGACATGTTGGAACCCGAGATAGCAGCAGGAGCAGCGGGTTTCCGAGCATTAGAACCAAACGAAGGTGTACTTGCTGGTTTGGCCGATGGTGTAAATGGAGAAGCTGCTGGTGGCGCGGCTGTAGGAGGTGTAGACCTGGCCGAAAATCTGCTGGAGGACGGAAAACAAGCACGTGACTTCACCTCTTCTGCCAACTGGGATTCGGCCTCTCTAGCATGATGCAACAACTCATTCATGGTTTCATACTTGTGATGACGAACAATGCTCTTGATCGGTAACTTCAAATTATTTAGGAATCGCTGCATGGTCATCTCAATGGACTCACGAACTCGAGCACGCTGCATAAGCATATCCATCTCCATGTAGTACTCATCAACTACCATGGTGCCTTGCTTCAGTTGCGTCAATTTATCAAAAACTGATCGCAAGTAGTTGGTTGGTACGAAACGAGCCTTCATGATTTGCTTCATCTCGCGCCAATCCATCACAGGAAGTTTGTTATCCTCCCTCCTATGTTGCACAAGAGCATCCCACCAACGCAAAGCATAACCATCAAATTCAGATGCTACAAGCTTGACCTTCTTATCTTCTGGATAGTCAAATAAGCGCCAGAGTTTCTCAATCTTCAATTCCCAGGTGAGGTAGTCTTCAGGATCAATGGAACCATCAAACTTAGGAATCGAGAATTTTGGCTTGCCCAAACCGTCATTAGCAGCTTGGTTGGGCACACGTGGACCACGCCCAAGATGAGAAAACCCATGACCATGAGCAGGTGCATGGACAGGGGAATAGCACGTCCCCTGCCAACATTTGGACCAGCATCAACAGCGCTACCCTCATCGAAATCATCAAAGGCATCATCATGTTGAGGATCTTCCCTTCTATGCAAGGCGGCTGTCAAACCCTCAATGGACTGCTGCAAAGTGGTGACATTGACATTGAGTGTAGCCACTTGCGTTTGGATAGTATCAACTGTCCCAACATGCTGATCCAATCTCATATTCATATCTTGGAGATTCTTGTCAATGGCATGTGTCGTGTTAGTAAACACACGTATCAAGTGGGATTTCAAAGCCTCATATTCACGCCAATTGATGAGCTCCTCATCCTTCTTTTTCTGCAACACAACATCATTATCACTAGAAGACATGATTAGTAGGTTAGTGCAAAAATCAAAATCTGTATGGTGAAAACTCTCACAACTCACTCACAACTAATAAGAAAGGAGATCTTACCGTTCCAAAGTGAATAGAGATGCTCTACCAAACGTAATCAAAGACTAATGCACTTGATGTGATGAAGTGAATATCAAAGGTATAGAGAACGATCGCAGGGCATACAGGTTATTTAAGGTGGAGCTATAGGTATGGTACCCTATCTACACCGCAAACAAGTCCTAGTGCTGATCGTACAAAAACCCAAGAAACACACATAGTGGAGATAAACGTGGCAAAGCAACTTATGAAAAGGAATATTGCAATGCACAAGAGAGACGCTAGTAGTAGCTCAAATAGAACAGGCACAAGATTGCTCAATCTACCAGTGCTATACAACACGGCCTCCAATATTGCACACTTCTATATCTCTTTTTTTATACTGATTCTCTTTTCTTTTCTCTTTTTTTTGATTCTTTTCAACTATATTACTTAATGCAAACGAGCACAGCAACTTATAACAGAACTGGGCTGGATAGTCCGGTTGATATGCGCCGGAGACTCCGGTCGGGCCGGATAGTCCGGTGTGATTCGGTCGGATAGTCCGGTTTTGCCTGTCGAATTTTTTTGCACTTCAAAACCCTAATGAGCAGCCTATCGGAGCAAAACAACTAGTCTCGTGGGTACGTTCCTAGGCACAGATGCTGTAGATAGGCTGTGTCTATGGTATGCAAACAAACGTACGCTATGTGGACTCGGAAAAACGATAAAAACTTGCGGAAACGGTAACGGTGGAAACAGCGGAAAACAAGAGCAAACCCTAAACCTAGACACAAACGGAAACTAGACTCCTACGAGGAAAACCTGCAGATCGGATCTACAAGAAGATACAATCAGCAACTAAAACTCGAAAACGATGCAATCTAGTCTATGACAAATCTTTTTGTAAGGCTTTTTCTGTTTAGGACGAAAACACTCTCTAATCTATGGATGGATTTGTGGATGCTTACCGAGGCAACACTGGAAATCTGATACCAAGATGATATGGGGTGGCCCGATCTTCTCAGTAAGCGGATGGCAATAATAATGGTGGATGATAGATAACTAGCCTGTAGCTATGAACTCTCCCACTCGATCCCTGATGCCAATGCAACAACTCTCGAACCTTGTAGGATATTCACAACACCACGCTCTTGCGCACGCAGCCGTGACCACGAACGGTAGTATGCAATCTATTAATTCCCAATGGAACAACATATCACACTCAATTATAGTTGGTAGATTCAAACACAGGGTAATTCCAGAGGTTCTATGAAAGAAACAACTCCAAAATATTTTAATGTGGTCTGAACCCTAACTAGGGGTCGTCCCAAGGCTTATAAGGGCGGCTGGAGCGGCCAGAAACCGAAACTAAACGCAAACGACTCGAACTGATACAAACCGACTCGGACCAGATTCGGTCGGCGGGCGGACACTCTGGTCGAAGTGGGCCGGACAGTCCGGTTAGGCCGGACACTCCGGGTGAAGTGTGCCGGACAGTCCGGTCTGGCGAGAAACTCTGAAGTTTCCGGGTGGTGTCCAGGTAGTATCCGAACTGGCATACTGAATGTCCATGCTAGTTTGCCTCTCAACCAGGCCAGACAGTCCGGGTGTTCTGGCCGGACACTCCGGTCGTGGCAGATCTTTATGCCTTCGTCTTGATGATCTTCTCTTGCACCTTCCTCCCGCTCCTCCCTCGCGCATCCTTGGGCGATCATCATGTTGGGCTTCTCTTGTAGCCCTTCTCCTCCTCGTGCCATGCTTGTTTCTCCAACGAACCTGATCATACATAAATACATAGACTTAGGAAGTATAAAGTTCTCATCAATCAAAGTACCAGATTTGTTTAGGAGTAAATTCACCTGTTGTTCCAGTAGCTTAGCACGAGCTCTTGTAATAGGTCCAATTCTAATCTCATTGGACTGATCCTTTCTTGCAACAGCTGTAGCATCTTCAGTAGTCATTGGGGTAGGTGTAATTGTAGGGATGTCGTCATCATATTCCTTAGATAGTATGAAGACCGGATGTAGAAACACCATTGCAAGAGGAAGGAGTCGAAATCCTAAAGGTACGACGGAAACCCAACCACGAGAAATCCTGGACTTGAAGAAAAGATAAGAGAACATATTCAAAGCACGCAAAGGTAAGATAAGAATAGCATAGAGGTAAGGAATAAGGTAGAGCTAATCAAATCTATCCAACTAATTTTGCCAAATAGTTTTGACACTCTACATCGTCTGTTGGCAAGGTTAACCTACAGGCTGGACCAGTGGGGTATCGTAAACCAAGGCTATGATACCACTTGTAACACCCTCGAATCGTCCCTATGCAGATTTTAGCGCTTCCTGCCAAACCCGCATAAAAATGATTCAAAGATGCCCACTAGGCACTTCCGTGTGGGTAGAAAATAAAGTAATACCATTACACAATAGTTCACGATGGAACCCATAAGAACATATATATATCAACAATGAGTAAGCGAGTCAATAATATAGATATACATTACAAAGATCCAAATCACATTGAAAACGATGCAGCATCCGAGTATGGATAAGATGCAAATTGGACTAAGAGTCCTGAAGAATAACCAATGGCGCCCATAACCCTACCTAGGCCAAGCCAGAAGGGTAACCTTGCTAACATCATCGAACACATACCTGTCAAAGCAAAAGGGGTGCCGACAAAGGATGAAAGAAAAGGGAGTAGTCAGTACTGAGGCCAGTACACGACGAGTCTTATAATTCGGCGGCTCTCGCGTACATAGGTATGGTGGGCTTAGCGGCTGCAAAACATGCACTAAACAACCTATAGAGACTCATTACAATAGTCGGCTATTAGAGAGGGATAAGAGAGACCTATTCAGAACCAACCTGATACTAACACCAACATAACCCATCCTGGAGTTTCCCCACGATACCAAACAAGGAAGTCCTTCTTAGGAACACACACAGTTGGTAGTTTTATTCACCATTCCATTGAAGTTGCCGTATTTACTTGTCAAATATGGATAACATCACACATTCCAATATCACCAGCTGCTGCCACTTTTAATTATCCATTCCATTGTAGTGGAGCTGATTACTAGTTAGGGTTTTTATCATTTCTGCCACTATGACCAACACAAAACTTAGTTTTGCCATTTAACCGATCGAAACTCTAATTTTGCCACTACTTAGTTGCAATACTCCTCAATTTTGCCATTCCATTACCATGACTTGCCACATCAACGATAAACATCCGCACGATCATCCTAGTAGCACCACTTTACCGTTTGGAATATATTAGCATTGCTAGTCTATGTGGAGAAGCCGAGCAGTACACCAAATCCAACTCGAGTGTAGACGCATGGCAGGCTAGTTGAGAGTGCATAGTCATGATGTATACTCGATACCCGATTACTCCGTTAGTGTTCGATAAGGAGTGGCAGATGACAAACATCCTGATGCGGCCCACGCGATCCTCCATGAGCCGTAGTTTCCCAAGATCATCGGCGACCTTGTGCCAAACGTTTTAAAAACGATGGCGGAGGCCATGCTTGGTGTTCGGTCAAACAAGTCCTAGGCGCTACTCGTTCTACCGCCGATTGAACTTATTAGCCTTAGCGTATGGCGGTGACGGAACCGCAAATACTATAATGACGTTGATGCGGATATGCCGAGATCACACTTCATAGAACATGTAAAATTTTAGAATGGGTAAAACCGTCATAAGTTTTACTAAATGGGTAAATATAAGTAATTTCTACTATGTAGGATAAGTATTGTTAGAAGCATATACGGGTTAGAAATAAAATTAACTCTAAATAAAAAGGGGTGGAAAAACTAAAATGGCAAAACAGATTACAGATTAAGGTAGAAAGATGACTGAATGGCAAAACTGAGGAGTATTCTAACGGAGTATTGGTAAAATTGGAGTTTCGATCAGGCAAATGGCAAAACCGAGTTTTGGGTTGATCATAGTGGCAGAAATAATAAAAACCCTACTAGTTATGCCAAAGTCAAATTTATAGAACAACGTTAGTTTGAGTTGTCTATGGTTGAGACACTATGCTCCAAGTAGTCCATAACCACGGACATGGCTTTTCGAAAAGATTTACCCTACAGAGGTGCACAAATAGCAACATACGCACGATCAACCTCGATAAAACCAAATAAAAAGCAATGAGGCATCACGACAAAGCATTCACAAGATACAAAACTGATTTCAAGGGGACACCCCGCCAAGCTACCCGCAACAGTCGTCCGGGCTTCGAAACAAACCCAGAGGTTTACGCCAATGGCAGTAAAAGATTGGGAACCCGAAAGTGTCACTAGGCTTGTCTATACCATGAAAACACTCTGCTTTCTGAAACAGTACAGGTAAACACTCCACGTGCAACAGTAGTAAATCATGGCATAAGTACATGATAGTAGTAAATCATGGCATAACTAATTGTGGCCCCAAGAAATAAGATGTGAATCAAGCTCATGCGAAGGGGATTCATGGTCCCACATGTGGATAGTGCGATATTCAAGGAACATGTGTCAAGTACTCAGGGTCTTAGGTAGACATAAGTGGGCGGGATAAAAGCCAGATCTCAATTATTGCTCACTAGTGCCTTTTTATTAATTATATCTACTCCCCAACAATTTAATTATAAAGTTGTAAATAGAACGATGATTATCTCCACCATTAAGCATGTGCTAACCTTCCAACAACTGTGGAACTCGACAACTCGAACCGACACCTGACCAAGCAACTACGACTCACAAGGCCAACTATATACCAAAACAACGGGCAATAGGAAGTGACCAAGGCAATATAGGATGCAGGGAATATAAAGGTCACGGAAACTAAAGCATCACACACGGATAGCAATAGAGAGAAGTAAATCCATAAAGCGAAAATAGGTAGAAGGGGGATGCTCGCCTGGGTACCATTACCGAAGATACATATCCGAACTTATCGAAACTCACAATATCTCATCGTTCTATCCAGGAAGAAGAAAAGCACTAGAAAGAACAAGTGATGCCACAATTACAATGAATGTGGAAGAACCGACATGATCATGATTTGATGCATGATATGGCAAGATGCGATGCAATCTAGCAATATTAAGCAGAGTCGAAGCTCTGACAATTAAATAGAAGGCTAAAGTTGTTTAGGTACCCCACAATATAAATGTTGTTAACATGGTGAAAGCATGGCATCAGTGGGCTACATAAATTTAAATGGAGTCAAAATAAGACAAAGATATCCCACATAAACACTCCATATTTGATTATTAGTTGTCCAGCTAAATACCCCCAAACAACAAGATATGTATGCAAGCATGGATATTTTATTATGCATCAAGTTAATTATCACCTTATAAAAATAGGGGTTTAGGGTCACACATTGGGGTTAGGAACCGGGGGTCTCGGGGTTCGTCGGGATCGGTATTCGAATCCAGGAAGGAGATATCCTCGGGGTCTCGACCGTCGGATCCGTGATGTAGAACTTGTAGTTCCGTGTAGAAGTTCTTAGCATTCCATGTTGATGAATTTCGGGCCTAGCTTTGTTCTTCAACGTCGATCTTAAATTGGAACCCATCTAGTCTTCAGATGGCGCGGGATCTTGGTGTCGGACGGACTCGTGGGCAAACTTGGAAAAGCATCAGCACCAGCACATGGTGGAGAACTAGTGAATTTTGCCACAAAAGATAAGTGTAACCAAGGATCAAAGTAGGTATAAGCTCTGTTGTAGATCGATCTGATTCTCACCACACGCAATCACGGATACATACATGCATGGACACAAGTGTGCATTACCCGGCCGACACATGCCTAAACATTGCACGAAAATGCTATCCGGAGGATGAGGATGATGTGCGACCCTCTTCGCAGCTTGAACAAGGACGAGCAGAAGGCGGTCACGGCTTGCAGAGAGGAGGCCAACGCGGAGCCTACATGGATGATCTCTGACGGTGGACGGCTAGGGTGGCATGAGCAGAGGAGCATGGCAGCGGACGGGTGTGTTGGAGGAGGTATCAGTCGGAGGTGGCGAAGAACCCAGGGTCATAGCACACGACCCTTGGCTGCAGAGGACAATGATCACGAGGCGAGGAGGAGGCTGTCCGTGATGGCGCGGTGTTTGGCAGTGGGGCATCAAAGATGTGAGGAAGGGCGGCTTGCAAAGCTTGCAGCGTTGACGACCAGCGAGACGCTGGCCGGATGCGGTACTTGGCGGCGGCAACTAGGGATGAGCGAGGTGATGGGATTGAGGACGAGGAGGAGGCATGTGAGGTCATGTTGGGGAGGCTGGGCGGCGGTGCTGCAGACGGGGAGGCTGAGACGGGAAAAGCAAAGGCGAGCCCCGCGGTGGTTGGCGGCACGAGCGCATGGGGAGAGGTAGAAGTGAACAATGGAGGAAGGAGGCGACGCGATGTCAGTGGGAATCAAGCAGGAAGGCTTCCGTGCGGGTTGGGGAAGAAGGGATTGGTGGGATCGAGGCTTGCGTTGCGGGTTCGTTCGCGTGAGGACGTTCGTGGACGTGGTCGGGTGGGACCATTGGAGTTCGGTCGGCGTGTCATGTGTGTGTTGCCTGCGCGTGAGTTGCTGGTGTGTGTCGTTGTCTGTGTCATGTGTGGTGTGTGTTTGGTGGGTGTGAACCAGGTCGGGGTCGCGTGGTGTGCATGGTGTGGGTCGGGTTGTGTGCAACGTGTTGGGTGCGGCCGTGTGGTGCGTGTGTGTGGTAGGTGGCTGATGGGTGTGTGGAGTAAGCTTAGGGTTAGGGTTTGATCTAGGGGTTTAGGTTTGGGCCGGGCCTACTGGGTAGTAGGTGGCCTGACCTATGGGCTGAGTTGCTTCCCACGGAAAACATTTGTATTTATAGTTGTTTTATTTTTAATAGAGTTTTATAAATAGTTTTTAGACAAATAAAATTCTAGAAAGACCGGAGTTTTAATTTAAAATTAAAAGAGAAGACTAATGTAAAAACAAAATAGGATTTTAATGAAAGCACAGGCGGATTCCTTTCACATAGTTGCAGCAGGCAATTAAAAAAGGAATTAAACAACCAAGTGATGAGCTGCCCTTCCTTCGGGCATTTATAATGTATACAATCGGGTGTATTCTATGCCCAACTACCCAACGTTCCGTCGGTGCAGAGTATTTACCATATCTGGTTAGCAAAGAAGCAATCATGGAGTTGGACTTGGCTAAACTATCGCTAGATCATCTACTCAAATCCATAATACAGCATAATGCAGCACTGAAAGACCCCGAAAGAGGCCTCCAGAAATTCACAAACCTTGAGGGGAATCTTCCTCTATTGCAGGTACACTTATTCGTTGTAAACCTATTAAATGCATTCACGTGTTACACAGTTCATTGGTTAACTCTCGAATATTTTTTGCAGTAAAAATTTCGTGTGGACATATATGATGCTTCAATCGACTAAACCGGACGTGAGGCACCACTCCTCCAATATTGGGACGAGAAAAAGGAAAGCAAGGTCTGTGCCGTTTTAAATGTGCAAGGTCGTGAGGCTGGAGAGGTACATACATACATTATATAATGATTGGTATAATTTTTATCTATCATTGCAGTGTACATAAACAAAACAAATGCTATCTGTATTTTTTTCAGCTTGTAATTGACCTAAAGGAGGATTGGGAGCCCCCTAGGGTGTCCTCGCCATTACCTTCTTTTGACGACCTGCCGCCAACAGATTCGAAGGTATTCTGTTTATTCTACAGTCTACAGCTTTCCTTCCTACAAGCAATTAATAAATCTAATTATTTCCTCTAGTCTATAGTTGGTGCTAAAGCTGTTCGAGTCGTTCGGCAAAATGCGATCAGATATAATGTTTGATAATCTACTGACCCGGAAAGAGATAGGAAAGATTGAGGACTATGTCTTCAAATTTGGCCAGAAACTAGATGGTGCTTGTGAAAAACTAGACAATGTAAGACTCAAACCTTTTAAAATGCACTGCATTCCTATTAAATGCACTACATTACTTTTCCCATATTTAAAATGGAGTAACAGTTTATGCAGGATTATGAGAGGGGACCAGCAACACACGACTATGAATACAGAGAATATAAATACGAGGACTTCAACAAGGAGAGAACTTCCCCCGTGCCTGTCCGTGACTTGGATACCCAATTTGAGGTAATTGCGTACTCTAGTACTCTAATACTGTAAGTAAATGCAATTTTATTAATGAATTGTTGCATCATACATACAGAGTGTTGACATGGACAAGGACGAAAATGAGAACTTCAACAAGGAGAGAACCTCCCCTGTGTCTGTCCGTGACTTGGACACCCAATTTGAGGTAATTTTGTTCTCTAATACTGTGATTAAATGCAATTTTATTAATGGATTATTACATCATACGTACAGAGCGTTGACACGGAGAAGGACGAAAATAAAAGGCCAAATGACAACAGAACTCATCGCCCAGAAAAAAGGTCAAATTACAGGATGAGACGGGAGTGAGTAAAGGGGAACGAAGGAAAAGGATATCCACAAATAAGAACACTGACTTCGTGTACTTCCAAGACTCGAAGTCAACTAAAAACTCCAGGAGTACTCCAATGACTATGAGTACTAAAATAAAAAATGGCACTCCAGATGAGGATATGCAAGGCGAGGTCATTGACTATGTCAATGCTTCACTGGCTAGAAAGATTCTGGTTAGGATAGATGACTTGTACCTCTATAAGGAGGAACTTACATGTCTGACATCTCTAGAAATTCACAAATCTACAAAAGGATGGTTGAACACCATAGTGAGTGCTAAATTATGAAATTCTCAATTTCTTTTTGTATCATGATTGCTAACTTGTTTTTGTGTTGCCATTTAGCTACTGGATACCGTCATAACATGGATGCGTCACATGTGCCCCGATCCGGAATTGAGGGATGGTGTCAAATACTATATGGAAAGGGTATCCTGTGCCGATTTACTAGTTAGAGATGGCAGTGTGGCTTCATACAATTGGGATGTGAAAATGAAAAAACATGGTACAACCATGGGGAAAATGTACATTTCCCATGACATGGTAAGTCCTATTGTCTCCCGTACCCTATGAAATGTCTTTGTTCGATGCTGAAGTGCTAATTATGTTTTTTTTGCTACAGATTGGTCTCATAGTCAACCATGATAATACACATTAGTATGTCATCTATGTGAATCCCGAACAAAGGATAATACAAGTTCTGGACTCTATGCGTAAGGAAACAAGAAACTTTAAGAAATCCCACCCAGAACTGGAGCACTTGGTAAGTCATTCATTTTTCAAGGGCATGCCATTCAACCTTTGATATAAACAATTGTGCTCAAAAATTAATCTTATATTTCCATACTAACAGCTAAAGGGAATGGAAACACATCTTGAAGTAACATCTACATATCTCGACACAACAACTCTACATGACTGCAAAAAGAGTGCTAGCTGGCGTGATTACGCCGTGAATAGCTGGCCAGTTAAAGTTGTGAAAAATGTGCCTCAACAAAAGGACGGGTAAAGTGCACTATATTTTAATTCCATTCATCTAGAATTCTCTACTGCAAATATGTATTTAAATCTACATGCATTTTGCAGAATGTCATGTGGCCTATATGCGCTCAAAAACCTGCAGAACTGGGTAGGAGACAAACTCTCAGGAAATTTTACACAGGTATGACAGGCCACAATTATTTCAACACTCAAACTGAACTTTTAAACTAACTCCACCTTACTACACAGGCCGACATTGACAACTTCAGGAGACAACTCCTAGCTCTCATCATAAAATCTCCAATGAATCTAGCTCGAGAAGAACAACATGAAGAATAGACGAGATGCACTGTGCGTGTCTGGATGATGTTGGTTTTAGTTGTTCCTGCTGCTGTGTCAGCATTTCAAAACTTTGTTTAGAGATTCTTGTGGTTGGTTATTCTGCCAACGTTTTTACCTAAAATACATTCTACTATACTACATGTAGTGGTAGTAGGTTTTTACCCGGTAGTGAATTCTAGACGCTGAGTTTACGCAGCAGGTTTCCTATTAGTGGTTGTTTGTTCAAATATTTTAAGCCTATTAGTGGCTGTTTGTTCAAATATTTTAAGTACTCGTAAAACATATCATGATTTTACCTATTTGCTATATCTACCAGCACATGTTCATATATTTGAGATATCCATTTGATTTTTCTGAACTTTTGTTTCCAATCATTATTCTGAATCATTTATCCAAAGAAGGTTGATTTCCGTGCATAAACAACATCTATAATTCAGATGTCATGAGAGAGCCTATAATTGCTGCAGATGACAAACCTTGAGCTACTTCACCGTGATCTTTTGCCGAACCATGCCCTCCGTTCTGCAATCTAAGAATGGCTGCAGACAGACACAAATTAATACGTTAGCTTTATCATCACGAAACTTGGAAATGGGAAACTAGTGGTGTTTAATTGCCGATAGAAAACACATGAAACAGATCGCTTCCGCTCGTATTCTGAAATAATTACTGGTGCTTTCTGTTTTACTTCTTGGGCAAAACTTGTAAGTAAAATGTAATAACTTGGAGCTCCATCGATGGCATGCTGGACTTTGTACATTGATTTGTTTGAGAAAACTGTTTTGTCAATGATATTTCTGTTACATGTGAGAGCGATCTCCAAGGAAAAGGAAAATATTGCAAATGTCCAATCATATCAGAATTACATATATCCTGGACAATTTTTTTGCATCTTGAAAGCAACCCTTTGATAAGCACTATCAGTTAAGCAGATGGGATGACCTGTAATGGTCACCATCTAATCGGAGAGCTTCATTGCTAAGCATCAAAAGTCAGTTATCAATGGGAGGCATGTACACTAGCTTCTTGGAAGTAGTGGAAATTTCATAGAAATACCAACATCTCTAGCTGGATTAGATATAAATTAATTACTATACTGCCAACATGCCAAAGATGTAGTGCAAATTATATTCGCTTTTAAACTAACCAGTTAGCAATCTGAGTCTTTTCCAAGTATGCAGGAAAGATTTTCCGGCCACCAAAAATCACCCAAGTTATTATCTACCTGGTCATTTGTAAATTGTAATGGCTACTGAAAGTGTGAACTAACATTTCATGAATTGAATCATATTTTTTTTATCATTGGACTAGACTTGGGGCCCAAAGTAAGACCGTGAACTGATGATGCACGCACTGGTGCTGGATACAATCAGGCGAAGACCAAATGCAAGGCCCTCCTCTTTAAAACCACCACCAGACTCTCTCCTGCCTTCTATGAACCGATACTTACTAGCAAAAGATGAGGCACAAGACAAGGATGACACTGATACTTACTAGCAAAAGATGGTACAATCTTTTAAGTTCTGTTGAATAAAGGTAATATTACAATTCTAAAAATAATCAGAAAAAACCTATCTAAGCTCCTCCACAGAAAAAAACACCTACTTTATGTCTACATATGCTACAAGGAGTGCCAAATTTGTACTACTACTAAATTCAGACAACTCTCTACTAATTTCCACTAACATGCACGGACTAAAAAAGTTCACCTCAGAGCTCAAGCTCTAGCATCTCTAAGGTGACTTACACTACTGATGTTAAATTTGCACTACACTAAATGTCACACATCTATCTACTCATGTGTACTAACATGGTCAAAACTACTCTCGCCTCAAGCTCTCGCAAGTAAATAGCAGAGCAGCCTCACCATGAGCCATGGACAACATCATCACCCTAGGGATGGCACTCTCCGCCATCAGCTGCCAGCGACGGCGGCGGCAGCACCAGAGCCGCGTCAAGCGGCCCGAAAGTTGGGGTGTACAGGCAACACGGTACCCAAGTTTCCTGAAATCAGCCAAGGTGACTATAGTTGGTGTGCCAAATACTCAGAGGGTCTTTTTCGACACGAATTTAACTTTACATTTCAATACAAAAAATCAGGCTAACGGCCGTCAAGTTGGGCCCCCTATCAGTTCTCGCCGTTATGTCGCTCCCGTCGCTTAGGCGGGGTGGCTGTCACGTTGGCTTGTAGCGTTGGCACAGTGGATAGGACAACACCCCCTATCCAGTGTATTGACGTGACAAAACAGGACACATGTATCGGCGTTATAATTATTTTTTGTTTACTCAGAAGTTGGAACGGCCACCGCCACGCGTCTCTCCTTGGACTTCCGTCCCAATAGTTAACCACTACTTTAAAAGCGCATTGACGGTTCCACCGTTCCCCTGCCTCGCAGAAACCACTCTTCTTCTTCTTGTCATCTACTATCTTCTTCCTGTCTCCTCCTTGCCGCCATGGAAGATCTACGCACTCTAGAGATAAGCTTCACTACCCATGACAATAAGAAGATAGACGTTGTCTACACCAACGAGGAGGAGACAGTGGTGCGTGTCCTGAGGATGTATAAGGGTTGGCTTGGGATAGACGAGGACAATTTTGTGGGATTGGACCTCGAGTACACCCCGAAGAACCCATATGAAGAGAGTGAAGTCGACGTTGTTCAACTGGCCATGCGGAAACACGTCCTCGTCTACCACCTCTCCCGGTTTGTAGATCTGCTCTCTGTAGCTAACTTCTTTTAGGGTTTTCTCCTCTTGTTCTTTATCCACTTGCTCATCTTGCAACTATTGGATTTTATTTAGGACCAAATAAATTAGGGTTTTCCTATGTCTCAATCGACTGAGATTTTCTTTAGTCTCAATCACCTAAGAAAAGTGCAACCGTAGTTAAAGGAAATGTGCAACTCGTTCAGTCGACTGAGAAATAGCAAAACCGAATAAATTATGACAATACAATGTTGAGAGTCTTGATCTTGCATTTACTAAACTTTTCAAAATTATATTGAGATGATGATCTTGCATTGACAAAATATTTGTAGTTACAAATTTTGGTGATGACAAACTACATACTTTCAGGACTGACAGGAAATGTCCGGCGCTGCGCCAGTTCCTTATAGAAAAGGGAATTGTTTTCTGCACTATCGATAAAACAACTGATTTTTCGAAATTGTATCAAGAGGAAATTATAATTCCTGCGCACAAGTGGATCGATATTCAGATTCTTGTCAAGATCCTAGGGGGCTCGAGGAAGGATGGAATGGCATCACTCGTAACTATAATCCTTGATGAGTCGTACGACAAAATGAAGGAAGATTTCCCTACGGATAGACATGATTTCTAAGACGAGTGGCTGTTGTCTGATATAAACCTAAAGTATGCAGCCATAGATGCTTACGTGACCTACCAGCTGTACAAGAAGAACCATTTTTTTCTACGTTACCTCGTGTTTTTCCCTATTTGCAAGAGGGAAGACGAGCTTAGGGGAGCCCTTTGTAGAAAGTGCGGAATAGCTGAGTTTGAAGCTGCATATGCAAAGAAATTGGCTGCATCTGAAGCAGCTGACAGAGAGGCTGCAGAAGCAGCTGAAAGAGAGCTTGCAGCTAAAGAAGCAGCTGACAGAGAGGCTGCAGCTGAAGCGGCAAACAGAGAGGCAGCATCTTCTAGCGGCAACAATCAGGCCTGTGATGCACCACTAATTGTGCCGCAGGACGCTGAAGATAGGGAAGCCAAGTCAGATGTCAGGTGGGACAAAGCAGTTCGTGAGATGTGGAGTACCTGGAATGGTTGCAGTTCATCGCCTAGGAACGATGGCAAGCGCCTCAAGTGGTCTGATGAGGAGTCAATTAAATTTTACTTGTCAGTGTTATGTTTCTGTTTTGTGGAATTCAGTTAGCTTGCCAAGATGTCTAGCGCCTCAAGTGATACTAGTAAAATAAATTTAACCCTCGTTGTGTTATATTTATGTATGTGTCTTGTAGCTTGTCAAGATGGTAGCTTCTTAACTGGCAGTTTGAAAGAGTGCCCTTTTCCTATCTCGCTAAACAGATATGTTTCATTTTCCCAAATTGGTAGCAAATCTAGAGAAGATTCTCACTTTGATATTTCGTTCCCTTTTGGACCTCTTTTTGCCTCCGATCAGGTAGCAAATCTAGAGCAGCAAATCACACCAGGCAGAATCATTCATTCAGAAAACAAAACAAATGTAGATATAGCTGTGCGCAACTAAATAGGATATAGCGATAGAAAGTAGGTTGCTTAACGAGGTTCGATGCATTCAGCCAGAAATATGATAGCTAGAAAGAAGCTAGTTAGCAGCAGCAGCCACCGCAGCTGCAGGCACATCCTGCAAGCGCCCGCGCCTCCGCCTCCTCCCTCCGGCGCTTCCTCCACTTCTTGCTGCCCAGTTTCTTGGACTTGGGGGCCTTGGGCCTGATTGGAGGCATGTGACCCTCTTTGATGGCCACCCGCTGGAGGTTTCAGAGGTGAATGTAGAGAGCCCCGTGTTCAGTGATGTAGGCGTTGATGTTCACGGTCTCGCGCTTGTCGCTTTTGTGGATGTCGGAGCCCATGGCCTCTGCATGCTTCAGTAAGGTGTTCAAGTCGGTGCCGCCGGCGGCGCGACTCGTCAAGCAGTACGTGATCCCCTTGTGGAAGGGGCAGCTGTAGTAGGGGCCTCTGAGGAAGCTGTCGTTCTTGCCGGCCTGCAGCCTCCTCAGCACCCGACGAGCCTTGGTGTGAATGGACTCGTCATCGCTGCAGACGTCGCTGCCGGAAACCTATTGGAAGAAAAGGAAAATGGGGGAGTAGATGATGTAAGAAGATCGAGCAATCGAAATGTGAACAAGCGAATCCTAATAAACCAAGATCTAGCATCCAACGATGGGAACAGTGTTGGATAATTAGGCACAATTTCCATGATTAATTCCAAAATATTAAACATGAAAATACCAGCTAAATTTTAAATAGATTAGCCCATTATTTCTAACAAACGATAGAAGAACCAGGGGAGGGGAGCAAACCCCAGTTACCTCCAACCATAGGTCGTCGATGCTGGTGTTGTAGGGGTTTAGCGAAGCGATGCACTTATATGGATCATAGGTGCCCAAGAAGTGCGTGATCTGCTTGTGACCGACGGGGGCCTCCTCGCCGGCGGGGGTCTCCTCTTCGGCGGCTCCGTCGGTAGCGGGGACCGGGGCCTGGACGGGAACGGCGGCTGCGTTCGATGCCTCGATTGAGGCCTGGACAGGGACGGCGGCTGCTTTCAACGTGTCGAGGGGGACCGGCAAGGAGACGGGGGCCTCCTCGCCGGCGGCCACGGAGGCGATGATGGCCACCTTATCCTCCTCGGCCATCGCCGACGCGGATGGGGTATTCTTGGGAGTTTGCGGATGCTAGTGGGATAGTGGAGAGGGTTGCGTGGGGTCAGTGAGAGAGAGTGGGAGTGGGTGTGCGGAGATGGGCTCTATAGTTAAGGTGGATAGAAGCAAGGCACGTTTCGTTGCACCACCGTGCAACGCGCCGCGCATTCAACTGCATTGTGCACCGCAACACGCGCACGGTACGTCACGTTTTTCTCCCGGTCCATGCATGGCAGTTCTGTATTGAGCCGCATGCAAAGGGCGCACACACAATTTCTATGTACGAAGTTTGACATGGCCCTAAAATTGGTGATAGTTAAAAGTAGAAATGTAGAGGGGGAGGTAGGTGGCTGTACGGCGAGATTTGTGGGGTTGTGCTAGATTCGGTAAAGGGATGTGTTGATGGCTGCGAGTGACTCGATGAACCGGAGACGTTAGATCTCGTCGAGCTCAGCTGTTCGGCCTCCAGCTAGCGCGTGCAAGCTTCTTACGGTGGGCCCCAGTTGGAAGTGAGATTGAAAGCCGCTGCGTAAAAAATGGGATGTATCTTATTAAAATCAAGTGGCAATAAATTACAGCTGTCCATCGACGACCGTTCACTCGATGGCGCATGTGTTGTGGTGTAGTAGTAGCAGTAGTAGGCTTTTCAGACTTGATTAAACGTGACATGACCGCTCGACGACTTTTTCCATGGACGGCATCGTGTTCCTTCTTGTAGAGGGAGACGTCAAGATGGTAGATTGTTAACTAGAAGTTTGAAAGAGTGCCCTTTTCCTCTCTCGCTAAACAGATATGTTTATATTTGCCCAAATTGGTAGCAAATCTAGAGAAGATTCTCTCTTTGATAATTCGTTCCCTTTTGGACCTCTTTTTGCCTCCGATCAGGTAGCTAATCTAAAGTAGCAAATCACACCAGGCAGAATACATTCATTCAGAAAACAAAATAAATGTAGAAATAGCTGTGTACAGCTAAATAGGATATAGCGATAGAAAGTAGGTTGCTTATCGAGGTTCGATGCATTCAGCCAGAAATAGGATATAGCTAGAAAGAAGCTGCTTAGCAGCAGCGGCAACCGCCGCAGCTGCAGGCACATCCTGCAAGCGCACGCGCCTCCGCCTCCTCCTCCTCCATCCGACGCTTCCTCCACTTCTTACTGCCTAGTCCCTTGATCTTGGGGACCTTGGGCCTGATTGGAGCGATGCGACTCTCTTTGATGGCCAACCGCTGGAGGTTTCGGAGGTGAATTCCAAGATCCCGGTGTTCAGCGATGTAGGCGTTGATGTTCACGGTCTCGTGCTCGCCGCCTTTGTGGATGCCAGAGCCCGTGGCCTCTGCATGCTTCATTAAGGATAGGAAGTCGGTGCGATCGGGGCCAGTCGCACAACTGTAGGCGATCTCCTTGCGGAAGGAATAGCGCCAGGGGCCGCCCCTGAAGAAGGCGGCGTACTTGCCAGCGCACAACCTCCTCAGCACCTGACGAGTCTTGGTGTGTATGGACTCGTCATCACTGTAGACGTCGCTGCTAGAAACCTATTGGAAGAAAAGAAAAACGGGGAAGTAGATGATGTTAGAAGATCGAGCAATCGAAAGGCAAACAAGCGAATCCTAATAAACCAACATCTAGCATCCAACGAAGGGAACGGTAGAAGAACCAGGGGAGGGGAGCAAACCCTAGTTACCTCCGACCATGGGTCGTCGATGCCAGTGTCATAGGGGTTCAGCGGAGCGATGTACTTATCTGGATCGTAGGTGCCCCAGAAGTGCTTGATCCGCTTGTGACCGGCGGGGGCCTCCTCGTCGGCGGGAGGCTCCACTTCGGCGGCTCCGTCGGTAGCAGGGACGGGGGCTTGGACAGGAACGACGGCTGCCATCGATGCCTTGACTGGGGCCTGGACAGGGACGGCTGCTGCTTTCAACGCGTCGAGGAGGGCCAGCGAGGAGACGGGGGCCTCCTCGCTGGCAGCCTCGGAGGCGACGATGGCCACCTTATCCTCCTCGGTCATTGCTGGCGCGGATGGGGTATTCTCTGGAGTTTGCGGATGCTGGTGGGACAGTGGAGAGGGTTGCATGGGGAGAGTGAGCGAGAGTGGGAGTGGGTGTGCGGAGAGGGGCTCTATAGTTAAGGTGGATGGAATCAAGGCACGTTTCGTTGCACCACCGTGCACCGCGACACGCGCATGGTACGTCACATTTTTTTCCTGGGCCATGCATGGCAGTTCTGTATTGAGCCGCATGCAAAGGGCGCATACACAATTTCTATGTACGAAGTTTGACACGACCCTAAAATTGGCGATAGTTAAAAGTGGAAATGTAGAGGGGAAGGTAGGTGGCTGTATGGCGAGATTTGTGGGGTTGTGCTAGATCGGGTAGAGGGATGTGTTGATGAAGGCGAAGACGTTAGGTCTCGTCGAGCTCAGCTCTTCGGTCTCCGGCTATCGCGTGCAAGCTTCTTACGGTTGGGCCCAGTTGGAAGTTAGATTGAGAGCCGCTGCGACAGGGACAATGGCTGCTTTCAATGCATCGAGGGGGACCGGCAAGGAGACAGGGGCCTCCTCGCCGGCGGCTACGGAGGCGACGATGGCCACCTTATCCTCCTCGGCCATCACCGGCATGGACGGGGTATTCTCGAGAGTTTGCGGATGCTGGTGGGACAGTGGAGAGGGTTGCGTGGGGACAGTGAGCGAGAGTGGGAGTGGGTGTGCGGAGACGGGCTCTATAGTTAAGGTGGATAGAAGCAAGGCACATTTCGTTGCACCACCGTGCAATGCGCCGCGCATTCGACTGCACCGTGCACCGCGACACGCGCACGGTACGTCAAGTTTTTTTCCCAGGCCATGCATGGCAGTTCTGTATTGAGCCGCATGCAAAGGGAGCACACACAATTTCTATGTACGAAGTTTGACACGGCCCTAAAATTGGCGATTGAGAGCAGCTGCATAAAAAATGGGATATGTCTTACTAAAATCAAGTGGCAATAAATGGCAGCTATCGATCGACGACCGTGCACTCCATGACGCATGCGTTGTGGCATAGTAGTAGCAGTAGTAGACTTTTCAGACTTGATTAAACATGACATGACCGCTCGACGACTTTTTCCATGGACGGCATCGTGTTCCTTCTTGTAGAAGTCTCGCTGAGGGAGACGTGTGCAACGATCATCGTTGGATTGCATAGAATCAACGGTTGGTACGCATGATCCGCGTGACAACTGTGATAACCAATCAGAGAGTAGCAGACAGGGTGAGCACAAGTTTGTGCTTCTATGAAAGATAGAGAGGGGGCAAAACTGAGTAGTACCACATAAAACCAAGGGCGATACTGAGTAGTAAAAAAATGGAAAGTGAGTGTATTGTACAATGAAATACATCATGGCATACATCAAATTATGCCAAGATAGATCTTCCCATGAACCACACATGGATCCACCAGTGTCATTGCATGTGTGTTCTTTTCACAGACCACATATGGATCCACCAGTGTCATTGCATGTGTGTTATTCTCACAAACCATGTAAGGATCCACCGGTGTCATTGCATGTGTGTTCCTCTCATAGACCACACATGGATCCACCGGTGGCATCGCATATCTGCTCTTTTCATGAACCACAGTTAGAGTCATCGCATGTCTGCTCTTTTCATGAACCACAGCTAGAGTCATTGCATGTGTGTTCTTCTCACAAACCATATCATGAACCACACCCAGTGTCATTGCATGTGTGTTCTTCTCATTAACCACACATGGATCCACCAGTGTCATTGCATGTCTGCTCTTCTCATTAACCACGGTTAGAGTCATTGCATGTCTGTTCTTTTCACAAACCACAAATCACCTGTGTCATTGCATGTGTGTTCTTCCCACAGACCACACATGGATCCACCAGTGTCATTGCATGTGTGTTCTTCCCATGAACCACACATGGATCCACCAATGTCATCGCATGTCTACTCTTTTCATGAACCACAGCTAGAGTCATTGCATGTGTGTTCTTCTCACAGACCACATATCACTAGTGTCATTGCATGTGTGTTTTTCCCACAGACCACACATGGATCCACCAGTGTCATTGCATGTGTGTTCTTCCCATGAACCACACATGGATCCACTAGTGTTATTGCATGTGTGTTCTTTTCATAGACCACATATGGATCCACTAGTGTCATTGCATGTGTGTTATTCTCACAAACCACGTAAGGATCCACCGGTGTCATTGCATGTGTGTTCCTCTCATAGACCACGCCTGGATCCACCGGTGGCATCGCATGTCTTCTCTTTTCATGAACCACAGTTAGAGTCATCGCATGTCTGCTCTTTTCATGAACCACAACTAGAGTCATTGCATGTGTGTTCTTCTCACAAACCATATCATGAACCACACCTAGTGTCATTGCATGTGTGTTCTTATCATTAACCACACATGGATCCACCAGTGGCATTGCATGTCTGCTCTTTTCATTAACCACATTTAGAGTCATTGCATGTCTTTTCTTTTCACAAACCACATATCACCAGAGTAATTGCATGTGTGTTCTTCCCACAGACCATATCATGAACCACACCCAGTGTCATTGCATGTGTGTTCTTCCCATGAACCACATATGGATCCACCAGTGTCATTGCATGTGTGTTCTTTTCACAGACCACATACGGATCCACCAGTGTCATTGCATGTGTGTTATTCTCACAAACCACATAAGGATCCACCGGTGTCATTGCATGTGTGTTCCTCTCATAGACCACACATGGATCCACCGGTGGCATCGCATGTCTGCTCTTTTCATGAACCACAGTTAGAGTCATCGCATGTCTGCTCTTTTCATGAACCACACCTAGAGTCATTGCATGTGTGTTCTTCTCACAAACCATATCATGAACCACACCCAGTGTTATTGCATGTGTGTTCTTCTCATTAACCACACATGGATCCACCAGTGTCATTGCATGTCTGCTCTTCTCATTAACCACAGTTAGAGTCATTGCATGTCTGTTCTTTTCACAAACCACATATCACCAGAGTCATTGCATGTGTGTTCTTCCCACAGACCATATCATGAACCACACCCAGTGTCATTGCATGTGTGTTCTTCCCATGAACCACACATGGATCCACTAGTGTCATTGCATGTGTGTTCTTTTCACAGACCACATATGGATCCACCAGTGTCATTGCATGTGTGTTATTCTCACAAACCACGTAAGGATCCACCGGTGTCATTGCATGTGTGTTCCTCTCATAGACCACACATGGATCCACTGGTGGCATCGCATGTTTGCTCTTTTCATGAACCACAGTTGGAGTCATCACATGTCTGCTCTTTTCATGAACCACAGCAAGAGTCATTGCATGTGTGTTCTTCTCACAAACCATATCATGAACCACACCCAGTGTCATTGCATGTGTGTTCTTCTCATTAACCACACATGGATCCACCAGTGTCATTGCATGTCTGCTCTTCTCATTAACCACGGTTAGAGTCATTGCATGTCTGTTCTTTTCACAAACCACATATCACCAGTGTCATTGCATGTGTGTTCTTCCCACAGACCACACATGGATCCACCAGTGTCATTGCATGTGTGTTCTTCCCATGAACCACACATCGATCCACCAGTGTCATCGCATGTCTGCTCTTTTCATGAACCACAGCTAGAGTCATTGCATGTGTGTTCTTTTCACATACCACATATAACCAGTGGCATTGCATGTGTGTTCTTCCAACAGACCACACATGGATCCACCAGTGTCATTGCATGTGTGTTCTTCCCACGAACCACACATGGATCCACCAGTGTCATTGCATGTGTGTTCTTTCCACAAACCACATATGGATCCACCAGTGTCATTGCATGTGTGTTATTCTCACAAAACACGTAAGGATCCACCGGTGTCATTGCATGTGTGTTCCTCTCATAGACCACACATGGATCCACCGGTGGCATCGCACGTCTGCTCTTTTCATGAACCATAGTTAGAGTCATCGCATGTCTGCTCTTTTCATGAACCACAGTTAGAGTCATTGCATGTGTGTTCTTCTCACAAACCATATCATGAACCACACCCAGTGTCATTGCATGTGTGTTCTTCTCATTAACCACACATGGATCCACCAGTGTCATTGCATGTCTGCTCTTCTCATTAACCATAGTTGGAGTCATTGCATGTCTGTTCTTTTCACAAACCACATATCACCAGTGTCATTGCATGTGTGTTTTTCCCATAGACCACACATGGATCCACCAGTGTCATTGCATGTGTGTTCTTCCCATGAACCACACATGGATCTACCAGTGTCATCGCATGTTTGCTCTTTTCATGAACCACAGCTAGAGTCATTGCATGTGTGTTCTTTTCACAGACCACATATCACCAGTGTCATTGCATGTGTGTTCTTCCCACAGACCACACATGGATCCACAAGTGTCATTGCATGTGTGTTCTTCCCACGAACCACACATGGATCCACCAGTGTCATTGCATGTGTGTTATTTCCACAAACTACATATGGATCCACTAGTGTCATTGCATGTGTGTTATTGTCACAAACCACGTAAGGATCCGCTGGTGTCATTGCATGTGTGTTCCTCTCATAGACCACACATGGATCCACCGGTGGCACCGCATGTCTGCTCTTTTCATGAACCACAGTTAGAGTCATCACACGTCTGCTCTTTTCATGAACCACAGCTAGAGTCATTGCATGTGCGTTCTTCTCACAAACCATATCAGGAACCACACCTAGTGTCATTGCATGTGTGTTCTTCTCATTAACCACACATGGATCCACGAGTGTCATTGCATGTCTGCTCTTCTCATTAACCACAGTTAGAGTCATTGCATGTGTTTTTTTTTCACAAACCACATATACCAGTGTCATTGCATGTGTGTTCTTCCCACATACCACACATGGGTCCACCCGTGTCATTGCATGTGTGTTCTTCCCATGAACCACACATGGATCCACTAGTGTTATCGCATGTCTGCTCTTTTCATGAACCACAGCTAGAGTCATTGCATGTGTGTTCTTTTCACAGACCACATATCACCAGTGTCATTGCATGTGTGTTCCTCCCACAGACCACACATGGATCCACCAGTGTAATTGCATGTGTGTTCTTCCCATGAACCACACATGGATCCACCAGTGTCATTGCATGTGTGTTGTTTTCACAAACCACACATGGATCCACCAGTGTCATTGCATGTGTGTTATTCTCACAAACCACGTAAGGATCCACCGGTGTCATTGCATGTGTGTTCCTCTCATAGACCACACATGGATCCACCGGTGGCATCGCATGTCTGCTCTTTTCATGAAATACAGTTAGAGTCATCGCATGTCTGCTCTTTTCATGAACCACAGCTAGAGTCATTGCATGTGTGTTCTTCGCACAAACCAAATCATGAACCACACCCAGTGTCATTGCATGTGTGTTCTTCTCATTAACCACACATGGATCCACCAGTGTCATTGCATGTCTGCTCTTCTCATTAACCACAGTTAGAGTCATTGCATGTCTGTTCTTTTGACAAACCACATATCACCAGTGTCATTGCATGTGTATTCTTCCCACAGACCACACATGGATCCACCAGTGTCATTGCATGTGTGTTATTCCCATGAACCACACATGGATCCACCAGTGTCATCGCATGTCTGTTCTTTTCATGAACCACAGCTAGAGTCATTGCATGTGTGTTCTTTTCACATACCACATATAACCAGTGGCATTGCATGTGTGTTCTTCCAACAGACCACACATGGATCCACCAGTGTCATTGCATGTGTGTTCTTCCCACGAACCACACATGGATCCACCAGTGTCATTGCATGTGTGTTCTTTCCACAAACCACATATGGATCCACCAGTGTCATTGCATGTGTGTTATTCTCACAAACCACATAAGGATCCACCGGTGTCATTGCATGTGTGTTCCTCTCATAGACCACACATGGATCCACCGGTGGCATCGCATGTCTTCTCTTTTCATGAACCACAGTTAGTGTCATCGCATGTCTGCTCTTTTCATGAACCACAGCTAGAGTCATTGCATGTGTGTTCTTCTCACAAACCATATCATGAACCACACCCAGTGTTATTGCATGTGTGTTCTTCTCATTAACCACACATGGATCCACCAGTGTCATTGCATGTCTGCTCTTCTCATTAACCACAGTTAGAGTCATTGCATGTCTGTTATTTTCACAAACCACATATCACCAGAGTCATTGCATGTGTGTTCTTCCCACAGACCATATCATGAACCACACCCAGTGTCATTGCATGTGTGTTCTTCCCATGAACCACACATGAATCCACTAGTGTCATTGCATGTGTGTTCTTTTCACAGACCACATATGGATCCACCAGTGTCATTGCATGTGTGTTATTCTCACAAACCACGTAAGGATCCACTGGTGTCATTGCATGTGTGTTCCTCTCAGAGACCACACATGGATCCACCGGTGGCATCGCATGTTTGCTCTTTTCATGAACCACAGTTGGAGTCATCACATGTCTGCTCTTTTCATGAACCACAGCTAGAGTCATTGCATGTGTGTTCTTCTCACAAACCATATCATGAACCACACCCAGTGTCATTGCATGTGTGTTCTTCTCATTAACCACACATGGATCCACCAGTGTCATTGCATGTCTGCTCTTCTCATTAACCACAGTTAGAGTCATTGCATGTCTGTTCTTTTCACAAACCACATATCACCAGTGTCATTGCATGTGTGTTCTTCCCACAGACCACACATGGATCCACCAGTGTCATTGCATGTGTGTTCTTCCCATGAACCACACATGGATCCACCAGTGTCATCGCATGTCTGCTCTTTTCATGAACCACAGCTAGAGTCATTGCATGTGTGATCTTTTCATAGACCACATATCACCAGTGGCATTGCATGTGTGTTCTTCCCACAGACCACACATGGATCCACCAGTGTCATTGCATGTGTGTTCTTCCCACGAACCACACATGGATCCACCAGTGTCATTGCATGTGTGTTCTTTCCACAAACCACATATGGATCCACCAGTGTCATTGCATGTGTGTTATTCTCACAAACCACGTCAGGATCCACCAGTGTCATTGCATGTGTGTTCCTATCATATACCACACATGGATCCACCGGTGGCATCGCACGTCTGCTCTTTTCATGAACCATAGTTAGAGTCATCGCATGTCTGCTCTTTTCATGATCCATAGTTAGAGTCATTGCATGTGTGTTCTTCTCACAAACCATATCATGAACCACACCCAGTGTCATTGCATGTGTGTTCTTATCATTAACCACACATGGATCCACCAGTGTCATTGCATGTCTGCTCTTCTCATTAACCACAGTTAGAGTCATTGCATGTCTGTTCTTTTCACAAACCACATATCACCAGTGTCATTGCATGTGTGTTTTTCCCATAGACCACACATGGATACACCAGTGTCATTGCATGTGTGTTCTTCCCATGAACCACACATGGATCCACCAGTGTCATCGTATGTTTGCTCTTCTCATTAACCACAGTTAGAGTCATTGCATGTGTGTTATTTTCACAGACAACATATCACCAGTGTCATTGCATGTGTGTTCTTCCCACAGACCACACATGGATCCACAAGTGTCATTGCATGTGTGTTCTTCCCACGAACCACACATGGATCCACCAGTGTCATTGCATGTGTGTTCTTTCCACAAACCACATATGGATCCACTAGTGTCATTGAATGTGTGTTATTGTCACAAACCACGTAAGGATCCGCCGGTGTCATTGCATGTGTGTTCCTCTCATAGACCACACATGGATCCACCGGTGGCACCGCATGTCTGCTCTTTTCATGAACCACAGTTAGAGTCATCACACGTCTGCTCTTTTCATGAACCACAGCTAGAGTCATTGCATGTGCGTTCTTCTCACAAACCATATCAGGAACCACACCTAGTGTCATTGCATGTGTGTTCTTCTCATTAACCACACATGGATCCACGAGTGTCATTGCATGTCTGCTCTTCTCATTAACCACAATTAGAGTCATTGCATGTGTGTTATTTTCACAAACCACATATACCAGTGTCATTGCATGTGTGTTTCCCACATACCACACATGGATCCACCCGTGTCATTGCATGTGTGTTCTTCCCATGAACCTCACATGGATCCACCAGTGTTATCGCATGTCTGCTCTTTTCATGAACCACAGCTAGAGTCATTGCATGTGTGTTCTTTTCACAGACCACATATCACCAGTGTCATTGCATGTGTGTTCCTCCCACAGACCACACATGGATCCACCATTGTAATTGCATGTGTGTTCTTCCCATGAACCACACATGGATCCACCAGTGTCATTGCATGTGTGTTGTTTTCACAAACCACACATGGATCCACCAGTGTCATTGCATGTGTGTTATTCTCACAAACCACGTAAGGATCCACCGGTGTCATTGCATGTGTGTTCCTCTCATAGACCACACATGGATCCACCGGTGGCATCGCATGTCTGCTCTTTTCGTGAACCACAGTTAGAGTCATCGCATGTCTGCTCTTTTCATGAACCACAGCTAGAGTCATTGCATGTGTGTTGTTCGCACAAACCAAATCATGAACCACACCCAGTGTCATTGCATGTGTGTTCTTCTCACTAACCACACATGGATCCACCAGTGTCATTGCATGTATGCTCTTCTCATTAACCACAGTTAGAGTCATTGCATGTCTGTTCTTTTGACAAACCACATATCACCAGTGTCATTGCATGTGTGTTCTTCCCACAGACCACACATGGATCCACCAGTGTCATTGCATGTGTGTTATTCCCATGAACCACACATGGATCCACCAGTGTCATCGCATGTCTGTTCTTTTCATGAACCACAGCTTGAGTCATTGCATGTGTGTTCTTCTCCCAGACCACATATCACTAGTGTCATTGCATGTGTGTTCTTCCCACATACCACACATGGATCCACCAGTGTGATTGCATGTGTGTTCTTCCCAAGAACCACACATGGATCCACCATTGTCATTGTATGTGTGTTCTTTTCACAGACCACATATGGATCCACCAGTGTCATTCCATGTGTGTTATTCTCACAAACCACATAAGGATCCACCGGTGTCATTGCATGTGTGTTCCTCTCATAGACACACATGGATCCACCGGTGGCATCGCATGTCTGCTCTTTTCATGAACCACAGTTAGAGTCATCGCATGTCTGCTCTTTTCATGAACCACAGCTAGAGTCATTGCATGTGTGTTCTTCTCACAAACCATATCATGAACCACACCCAGTGTCATTGCATGTGTGTTCTTCTCATTAACCACACATGGATCCACCAGTGTCATTGCATGTCTGCTCTTCTCATTAACCACAGTTAGAGTCATTGCATGTCTGTTCTTTTCACAAACCACATATCACCAGAGTCATTGCATGTGTGTTCTTCCCACAGACCATATCATGAACCACACCCAGTGTCATTGCATGTGTGTTCTTCCCATGAACCACACATGGATCCACTAGTGTCATTGCATGTGTGTTCTTTTCACAGACCACATATGGATCCACCAGTGTCATTGCATGTGTGTTCTTCTCACAAACCATATCATGAACCACACCCAGTGTCATTGCATGTGTGTTCTTCTCATTAACCACACATGGATCCACCAGTGTCATTGCATGTCTGCTCTTCTCATTAACCACGGCTAGAGTCATTGCATGTCTGTTCTTTTCACAAACCACATATCACCAGTGTAATTGCATATGTCTTCTTCCCACAGACCACACATGGATCCACCAGTGTCATTGCATGTGTGTTCTTTCCATGAACCACACCGTGATCCACCAGTGTCATCGCATGTGTGTTCTTTTCATGAACCACAGCAAGAGTCATTGCATGTGTGTTCTTCTCACAGACCACATATCACTAGTGTCATTGCATGTGTGTTCTTCCCACAGACCACACATGGATCTACCAGTGTCATTGCACGTGTGTTCTTCCCATGAACCACACATGGATCCACCAGTGTCATTGCATGTGTGTTCTTTTCATAGACCACATATGGATCCACCAGTGTCATTGCATGTGTGTTATTCTCACAAGCCACATAAGGATCCACCGGTGTCATTGCATGTGTGTTCCTCTCATAGACCACACATGGATCCATTGGTGGCATCGCATGTCTGCTCTTTTCATGAACCATAGTTAGAGTCATCGCATATCTGCTCTTTTCATGAACCACAACTAGAGTCATTGCATTTGTGTTCTTCTCACAAACCATATCATGAACCACACCTAGTGTCATTGCATGTGGGTTCTTCTCATTAACCACACATGGATCCACTAGTGTCAATGCATGTCTGCTCTTCTCATTAACCATAGCTGGAGTCATTGTATGTCTGTTCTTTTCACAAAGCACATATCACCAGTGTCATTGCATGTGTTTTCTTCCCATGAACCACACATGGATCGACCAGTGTCATCGCACGTGTGTTCTTTTCTTGAACCACAGCAAGAGTCATTGCATGTGTGTTCTTTTCACAGACCACATATCACCAGTGTCATTGCATGTGTGTTCTTCCCACAGACAAGACATGGATCCACCAGTGTCATTGCATGTGTTACTTGGAACGTCAAGTTTCTTGAGAAGGAATTTTTCGTGAAAATTTAAGTGGGAGGACAATAGAACTTTGATAAGGTTGTTGAACCTTAGCTATATGTGCTAAGTAGCACAACGCCGAAAAGTGTCCCGGTGGCGGCCACAATGCTCATGGCTCCCGTGATTACAAAAGGTGCGATCTCGGAGATTAGAGTTCCTATAGAACCGTGTGGGTCGGTAAGAATCAAATAGTAAGATTTGATAAGCAAGTCGTTATTGTTTTGACAATGATGAACCAACTACATGCAAAGAAGCGATGATAGGCCCCGACTCCATAAAATAACTAGAAGTCATAGAATCCGTGATAGTATCCATACATGAGAAATCAAGTTTCTGAACTTGGGAGACCCTCCGGAAAGGCGTGAAGCCTATCGGTCATGTTTGGATCTATAAAGACATAAGACATGGATGTTTAACATCTATGAAATAGTCGACATGTCGGAAAGAAGTTTACGACAATGTTCAAGGAGTTGACTATGACAAGATTTGATCTTTCATAGCGATATATAGTCTTGACGGATTAATGTAGCAACCACTACATATAATTTGGTATATGGTAGTTGAATAAACAAAACAAGGTTCTTCTAATAGAACGTTAACCTAGGACATGTACATGACATGGTCCGAAGGGTTTTATTAATTCAAAGGGTGCTAAAAGGGCATGTAAACTTCAATAGTTGAAGTAAGCATAGCGGAGTTGGAATCTTCACCATGATGAAACTGTTAAAAGAGTTTAAATTCATCGGAGATGATGAAGATGCTTGCATTTGCAAGAAATTAAGTGAGAGCGCTGAGACATATTTCTAATACATTATGTAGAGGACATATTGTTGATTGGAAATGATGTATCTTGTATTGACACAAGTTAAGAATTTCATTAAAGTAAGATTTCGATGAAAGACTCGGGCAAACCCGGAATATTAAGCATCAATATCTATATGGATAGATTAAGGCGCTAATATGGTTGTGCCAGACATACATATATGAGATATTGAAAGGGTTCAATAAGGAAACAACAAGAAAGGTTCTTGCTTCATGGAAAGGATTGTATCAAAATTCAGGTGTTTCAACACTTGGTGAGTAAAATCACATGAAGATTTTGATCGATTATACCATGATATGTATATATCCAGAATGTCCTATGCTCTAAATGTTATGAGCACATACCAGAATGATCCATAAGATGATCATTGGAGAATAGTAAAGATATTCTTATGAGCTTTGGAAGAACTAAGAATATATCATGTATAAGTGACAAATAGTTAAAGGTAGTTCATTGTAAAGTGTTACATTGATACTAGTTTTGTCATAAGATACAAATTAAATTTATCTCAATTTAGACTATGGGTGGCACAATGTAATGGAAAGGATGTTCCATGATGGATTTGGATGAGTTCCAAAGTTGAGACATTGTGACGGATACTACAACAAAAGGCTAAGTATATGACTGCTATAGTAGCAACAAAGGAGGGCATTTGTGTTAAGTAGTTTGTTATCAAACTAGGTGTGGTTCAAAGTGGGCTAATACTATGAAGATATATTGTGTGACAATAATATCAACATATTTTGAGCCGAACGAACTAAAGGTCTCACCAAAGGACCAAATCTATACAATGCCATCTCATTTGAGAATGAGTGATGCGTAGAGACGCAGAGACATGCAAATACACACGGACCTAAAACTGTCAGATCCAGAGATTATGTTAACCACTAGCAATAGCGTATATGCAACACTAGAAAGCCACAGGTGTTCAATACGCAAAGTTTTTCAAACTAGATTATTGACTCTAGTGCAACTGGGAGACTGAAGGGAATATGCCCGAGAGGCAATAATAAAGTGGTTATTATCTTATTCCATGTTTATGATAAATGTTTATTTTACATGCTAGAATTGTATTGATCGGAAACATCAATACATGCGTGTTTAATAAACAAAAAGGGTTCCTAGTTATGCCTCTCTTATAGACTAGCTTGTTGATTAACAAGATGATCAAGGTTTCCTGATCATGGACATTGGATGTTGTTAAGAACAAGGTCACACCATTGGTGGAATGATGTGATGAACATTCATCCGAAGTATAGCATTACGATCAAAGTCATTATGTTTATATTGCTATAACATCATACGCAGTAATCTTTATCCTTAGACCATGAGATCATGTTAATTGCTAACACCGGAAGAGTATCTTGATAACATCAAACGTCACACCATAACAGGGTGACTATAAAGGTGGGTTCAGTGCTACGAAGGTGTTATGTTGAGGCTCATGGATCAAGAGTGGGATTTGTCCATCCCGATGACGGATAGATATACTCTGGGCCCTCTCGGTGATATCACATTGAAATAGCTTGCAAGCAAGTGATGTGATCACTAGAATGTTATATCATAGGAACGAGAAAAGAGTGCATGTCGGTAACGAGAACAAACTAGGTATGGAGATACCGATGATCGAATCTCGGACATGTAATATATCGCGGGACAAAGGGATTTAGTTACTAGCGCTAAAGGTTCTCACGATCACAGAAGTCATCGTTGAATGTGTAGGAGTCAGTATGGATCTCCAGGTCCCGCTGCTGATTATTGATCGGAGAGGGGTCTCGATCATGTCTGCATTATTCGCGAACCGTAGGGTGACACACTTAAGGGATACCGACACCATTTGGAGCAAATATGTTTCAGATAAAGATTTAAGAAAGCGCTGGAATTATTTCAATAGACACCGAAACAGTTTCGGCTGAAATTGCTGAAATTGGTTCTGCATGTAATATTGAAATGTTGCAGGGGATTTATGTGAATGTTTGTTAATTAAAGTAATTAAAAAAATTCTGAATAAAAATAATAAAAGAGTTTTATTAAATGAGAGAGCATTAAATTTGGAGAAAGTTAATGCATTTAAAGTGGAGACTTTAAAAGAGAATGTGAAGGGGCATTTTAATGTGGAGGGGTTACCACCACATGAATGGAGGAGGTGAAGGGTCACCCCCTCCATGCGCCGGCCATGAAGGAGGGGCACCCCCCTCCTCCTATAAAAGGCCACCCCCTCCTCACTTCTCACACACACCTCCTTGTGAAGGATCTCTCTCCCCATCTAGTATTATTTTCCCATGGTCTCGGATTAGCGAGATACATGTTCCCGGTGGCTTTATCTGGAAAGGAGTTGCTGCTTCCGCTGCTTTGCTGGAGCGAGGGACGGAGGTTGTCGGGGTACCGGATGTGTGTGCGATCACGGATGCACCGCTGCTTTGCGGTGCTGGACTTGGTGGTGCTGGAGCTGGATCTGATGGACGTGCTAGAGCCGGACCTGCCGGACTTCATCATGATCTTGAGATCGGCAAGTGTACGACTACATCAACCACGAGTTCCTACTCGTTAACAAAGCTCGTTGTCTACGAGGGTAAGTTCTCATTGGATGTATGTCCACCCGTTGCTTTGTACCTAGTAGATAGATCTTGGCGTGTAGTTCACACCGTAGGAAATTTTTTGTTTTCTATGCTGCGGACCCAACAGTGGTATCAGAGCCTGATCTATGAGTAGGTTCTTAGCACGGGTAGTACACATATGTTGATATGTGGGCGATGATGACCATGTTATTGCATCTTCTATGTATTTTGGATATTGGTGGCATAGTGGGATGAAGCGGCCCGGACCAACCTTACATGTCATCGTACATGAGACCGGTTCCACGACTGACATGCAACTTGTTTTGCATAAGTGGCTGGCGGGTGTCTGTCTCTCCTACTATAGTCAATATCTGATTTACAACAAGATGCTAATAACTTAGTTATCCACGTTGTGGTTCATGTTCGTAGGTAAGAACGGTTCTATCTCCGAAAGCCCTAAGCCACGTAAAACGTGCAATTGATAAATTAGAGGCGTCTAGTTTAGATCGTTGCTAGGCTTGTGTATTGATATGGTATTGTTGTAAGTAGATGTATGATAGATACTCTTACAACACACTCAACGTGTAAGTTCCATAGACCTTGGCCTTACACACAAAGGAATGATAGAGATCATACCACGATGCAAGTGATAGAGATAAAATGCATGAACCATATCATCTCAGTTTACACATTAGATGTTAGCATCTTATACTGCTAGTTTGGCGCTTTCTGTAGCATTGTAAGATGATCCCTCTTTTAGATATCAAGATAAAAATGTGTTCTTCCTTAAGTATGCACCGTTTTGTGGATCGTATTTCGAGACATCACGTGATGATCGGGTGTACTCGACTCTACGCTTTCATACAAACGGGTGTAAGACAGTTTTACACATGCGAGTACTAAGGTTCTTACTTGGAGAGCCTAGCATGTACAGACATGGCCTCGGAACACGAACCGAAAGGTTAAGCATGAGTCATATAGTTGATATGATGCCCATATAGATGCTCGCCTTTGAAGCTACATCAACTCACGTGATGATCGGACTTGGTGTAGTGGATTTGGTTCATGTAATCACCAAAAAGGCACGAGGGATGTCGTTTTTGAGTGGGAGTTCATTTCTAATTTGGATTAGTCGAACCAAATTTGTCATAAATTAAATCAAAGTGAATTTGCATAGTTTGTTGTAGTCATTGGCATTCGTTTTCTACCTTATGCTTAGTTTTTATTTGAGATAATAGAACTATAGAATTCTGGATATTTACTTTACGGACTGGTATCGTATTGTTTCGAATGTCAATTTAAAGTTTATAATTCATATTGCAAACTTTCAGCAAACTCTATTTACTCCATGAAGTTTAATAAGTAGTATTAAATCAAGAGGAATAATTCCAATGTTAGTATCTAAAGTATCATGTTTGCCTCAATGATTATTGATATTCAAAAAGTTGTTTTAATATCAAGATTATATTGGAGCTGAAAATTGTTTCAGAAACCATCATGTGTGAAAGATATTGTGATATCTGAAACAATGTTTTTTGGTTGCATTATGATAGAGTATAATTTAGAAAAATACATGTTCTCATATTGTATGAGAATTTGTGAAGGATGGAGATGCTAGGCATCCGAATCTACCAAAAAGGTTTTGGGAACTGATATTATACTCGCGATTCTTCCTTATAAGCTATAGTAGCTTGATCATGAAAGTTGTCATGATAAGGATGAATAGAAGATGTAAGTAAAATGTTTACTACACTAATAGATTACTAAAGAATGGATTTTTGAAAGAACACCAAACACTTGATGATGGTGATCCACTTCAAAGTGCAAGTCCAAAGGTATTAGTATTTGACTATATACGCTTTGTACCATGTGTCATGTTGATGACACCACTATTGATGTTGATAGATTCTTTTAAAAAGAAAAGGAATTGCTGAAAGAGAATCTATAAAATATTTGGCAGAAAAATAAAAGGTTGGAGATGTCCAACTTAGGTATATAGAAGATATACATGTTATGGCTATATTCCTTGCTTGTTAAACAATGTGGTTCTTAGGTATTGGATACCGACATTGGATACCGAATTGGTTGGTATGAAGTGTCATACAGGACAACGCAATTCATGAACTACAATGGCCTAAGTAACCAGCAAAAGAATGAGTGATGATGTTCATCGAAAACAAATAAAGTGTTATTGTGTTTTTCGTTGTCATCAAACCAAGCCTTCAAGATTTGTTTAAATATTTTTTATTTTGTTCCGGTATCATGAGAACAATGGCTGTTCAAATAATTACCGTATTCCATAAAGGATGGATGAACTTTTACAAGTCTAGTTGGAGAAATCACATCCATAAACACTATTGCTAAAATGTCGCAAGACAAATGATTGAAAGATCACTTATGAAGTGACATCGCTGTTTAAATTATATTTGAAAGAAAACATGAAGAAACTCCATGCTGATGGATTTTTGGAGTCTTTGATTTTGATCAATTGACGCATGTGAGACTTTCCTCGAGATAATTGAAACTCCGTCCATAGGCCATAGAGGAACGGATGACTAGCTTATTGGAAATTGTGCATGCCGATGTGCATAGTCCATTATGTGTAGCCATATGCGATGGATCTTTTTGCTTCATATGCTTTCTCCGAAAATTTGAGTGAATATATCTGTATATTTACTTAATAAGGAAGAAGTATGAAACATTTGAAAATTGTTCAAAGACTTTCAAGATGAAGTGGAAAATCATTGTAACAAAAAAAATAAAGAGTTTATGATTCGATCATAAAGGAAGATATTTGAGTTACATGTTTAGCAAAAACACCTAAGACTTGAGAAATTGTTCCATGATTTGTGTTTCCCGATAAACCATAGGAGTATGGCATATTCAAGAGATAAAATCAAACCATGTTTGACATGGTAAGATCAAGGGTGTCATTTATAAAACTGCCATTATGTTTCAAGGATTGAAGCTTTAGAGACTACCGCTTTTACACTGAAAAGAGCACCATCGTGATCCATTGAAATGACACCATATGAGTTAGGGTTTGGGATAAAACCCGAATTGTCTTTTCTTAAATTTTGGTATGCTATGCATAAGTAAAATGTTTACAACCAAAGTCGGATAAGCACGTCTTTGTAGGTTATCCCAAAGAATTTGTTGGGAATTTCTCCATAAAACCGAGGACAAAAGAGTTTGTTACTTGGAACGTCAAGTTTCTTGAGAAGGAATTTTTCGTGAAAAGTTAAGTGGGAGGACAATAGAACTTTGATAAGGTTGTTGAACCTTAGCTATATGTGCTAAGTAGCGCAGCACTGGAAAGTGTCCCGGTGGCGGCCACAATGCTCATGGCTCCCGTGATTACAAAAGGTGTGATCTCGAAGATTAGAGTTCCTATAGAACCATGTGGGTCGGTAAGAATCAAATAGTAAGATTTGATAAGCAAGTCGTTATTGTTTTGACAATGATGAACCGACTACATGCAAAGAAGCGATGATGGGCCCTGACTCCATAAAATGACTAGAAGTCATAGAATCCGTGATAGTATCCATACATGAGAAATCAAGTTTCTAAACTTGGAAGACCCTCCGGAAAGGCGTGAAGCCTATCGGTCATGTTTGGATCTATAAAGAAATAAGACATGGATGTTTAACATCTATGAAATAGTCGACATGTCAGAAAGAAGTTTACGACAATGTTCAAGGAGTTGACTATGACAAGATTTGATCTTTCATAGCGATATATAGTCTTGACGGATTAATGTAGCAACCACTACATATAATTTGGTATATGGTAGTTGAATAAACAAAACAAGGTTCTTCTAATAGAACGGTAACCTAGGACATGTACATGACATGGTCCGAAGGGTTTTGTTAATTCAAAGGGTGCTAAAAGGGCATGTAAACTTCAATAGTTGAAGTAAGCATAGCGGAGTTGGAATCTTCACCATGATGAAACTGTTAAAAGAGTTTAAATTCATCGGAGATGATGAAGATGCTTGCATTTGCAAGAAATTAAGTGAGAGCGCTGAGACATATTTCTAATACATTATGTAGAGGACATATTGTTGATTGGAAATGATGTATCTTGTATTGACACAAGTTAAGAATTTCATTAAAGTAAGATTTTGATGAAAGACTTGGGCAAACCCGGAATATTAGGCATCAATATCTATATGGATAGATTAAGGCGCTAATATGGTTGTGCCAGACATACATATATGAGATATTGAAAGGGTTCAATAAGGAAACAACAAGAAAGGTTCTTGCTGCATGGAAAGGATTGTATCAAAATTCAGGTGTTTCAACACTTGGTGAGTAAAATCACATGAAGATTTTGATCGATTATACCATGATATGTATATATCCAGAATGTCCTATGCTCTAAATGTTATGAGCACATACCAGAATGATCCATAAGATGATCATTGGAGAATAGTAAAGATATTCTTATGAGCTTTGGAAGAACTAAGAATATATCATGTATAAGTGACAAATAGTTAAAGGTATTTCATTGTAAAGTGTTACATTGATACTAGTTTTGTCACAAGATACAAATTAAATTTATCTCAATTTAGACTATGGGTGGCACAATGTAATGGAAAAGATGTTCCATGATGGATTTGGATGAGTTCCAAAGTTGAGACATTGTGACGGATACTACAACAAAAGGCTAAGTATATGACTGCTATAGTAGCAACAAAGGAGGGCATTTGTGTTAAGTAGTTTGTTATCAAACTAGGTGTGGTTCAAAGTGGGCTAATACTATGAAGATATATTGTGTGACAATAATATCAACATATTTTGAGCCGAACGAACTAAAGGTCTCACCAAAGGACCAAATCTATACAATGCCATCTCATTTGAGAATGAGTGATGCGTAGAGACGCAGAGACATGCAAATACACACGGACCTAAAACTGTCAGATCCAGAGATTATGTTAACCACTAGCAATAGCGTATATGCAACACTAGAAAGCCACAGGTGTTCAATACGCAAAGTTTTTCAAACTAGATTATTGACTCTAGTGCAACTGGGAGACTGAAGGGAATATGCCCGAGAGGCAATAATAAAGTGGTTATTATCTTATTCCATGTTTATGATAAATGTTTATTTTACATGCTAGAATTGTATTGATCGGAAACATCAATACATGCGTGTTTAATAAACAAAAAGGGTTCCTAGTTATGCCTCTCTTATAGACTAGCTTGTTGATTAACAAGATGATCAAGGTTTCCTGATCATGGACATTGGATGTTGTTAAGAACAAGGTCACACCATTGGTGGAATGATGTGATGAACATTCATCCGAAGTATAGCATTACGATCAAAGTCATTATGTTTATATTGCTATAACATCATACGCAGTAATCTTTATCCTTAGACCATGAGATCATGTTAATTGCTAACACCGGAAGAGTATCTTGATAACATCAAACGTCACACCATAACAGGGTGACTATAAAGGTGGGTTCAGTGCTACGAAGGTGTTATGTTGAGGCTCATGGATCAAGAGTGGGATTTGTCCATCCCGATGACGGATAGATATACTCTGGGCCCTCTCGGTGATATCACATTGAAATAGCTTGCAAGCAAGTGATGTGATCACTAGAATGTTATATCATAGGAATGAGAAAAGAGTGCATGTCGGTAACGAGAACAAACTAGGTATGGAGATACCGATGATCGAATCTCGGACATGTAATATATCGCGGGACAAAGGGATTTAGTTACTAGCGCTAAAGGTTCTCACGATCACAGAAGTCATCGTTGAATGTGTAGGAGTCAGTATGGATCTCCAGGTCCCGCTGCTGATTATTGATCGGAGAGGGGTCTCGATCATGTCTGCATTATTCGCGAACCGTAGGGTGACACACTTAAGGGATACCGACACCATTTGGAGCAAATATGTTTCAGATAAAGATTTAAGAAAGCGCTGGAATTATTTCAATAGACACCGAAACAGTTTCGGCTGAAATTGCTGAAATTGGTTCTGCATGTAATATTGAAATGTTGCAGGGGATTTATGTGAATGTTTGTTAATTAAAGTAATTAAAAAAATTCTGAATAAAAATAATAAAAGAGTTTTATTAAATGAGAGAGCATTAAATTTGGAGAAAGTTAATGCATTTAAAGTGGAGACTTTAAAAGAGAATGTGAAGGGGCATTTTAATGTGGAGGGGTTACCACCACATGAATGGAGGAGGTGAAGGGTCACCCCCTCCATGCGCCGGCCATGAAGGAGGGGCACCCCCCTCCTCCTATAAAAGGCCACCCCCTCCTCACTTCTCACACACACCTCCTTGTGAAGGATCTCTCTCCCCATCTAGTATTATTTCTCCATGGTCTCGGATTAGCGAGATACATGTTCCCGGTGGATTTATCTGGAAAGGAGTTGTTGCTTCCGCTGCTTTGCTGGAGCGAGGGACGGAGGTTGTCGGGGTACCGAACGTGGGTGCGATCACGGATGCACCGCTGCTTTGCGGTGCTGGACTTGGTGGTGCTGGAGCTGGATCTGATGGACGTGCTGGAGCCGGACCTGCTAGACTTCATCACGATCTTGAGATCGGCAAGTGTACGACTACATCAACCACGAGTTCCTACTCGTTAACAAAGCTCGTTGTCTATGAGGGTAAGTTCTCATTGGATGTATGTCCACCCGTTGCTTTGTACCTAGTAGATAGATCTTGGCGTGTAGTTCACACCGCAGGAAATTTTTTGTTTTCTATGCTGCGGACCCAACAGCGTGTTCTTTTCACAGACCACATATGGATCCACCAGTGTCATTGCATGTGTGTTATTATCACAAACCATGTAAGTATCCACCGGTGTCATTGCATGTGTGTTCCTCTCATAGACCACACATGGATCCACCGGTGGCATCGCATGTCTGCTCTTTTCATGAACCACAGTTAGAGTCATCGCATGTCTGCTCTTTTCATGAACCACAGCTAGAGTCATTGCATGTGTGTTCTTCTCACAAACCATATCATGAACCACACCCAGTGTCATTGCATGTGGGTTCTTCTCATTAACCACACATGGATCCACTAGTGTCAATGCATGTCTGCTCTTCTCATTAACCATAGCTGGATTCATTGCATGTCTGTTCTTTTCACAAAGCACATATCACCAGTGTCATTGCATGTGTGTTCTTCCCATAGACCACACATGGATCCACCAGTGTCATTGCATGTGTGTTATTCCCATGAACCAGACATGGATCCACCAGTGTCATCGCATGTGTGTTCTTTTCATGAACCACAGCTAGAGTCATTTCATGTGTGTTCTTTTCATAGACCACATATCACTAGTGTCATTGCATGTGTGTTCTTCCCACAAACAACACATGGATCCACCAGTGTCATTGCATGTGTGTTCTTCCCATGAACCACACACAGATCCACCAGTGTCATTGCATGTGTGTTCTTTTCACAGACCACATATGGATCCACCAGTGTCATTGCATGTGTGTTATTCTCACAAACCACGTAAGGATCCACCGTTGTCATTGCAAGTGTGTTCCTCTCATAGATCACACATGGATCCACCGGTGGCATCGCATGTCTGCTCTTTTCATGAACCACAAATAGAGTCATCGAATGTTTGCTCTTCTCATGAACCACAGCTAGAGTCATTGCATGTGTGTTCTTCTCACAAACCATATCATGAACCACACCCAGTGTCATCGCATGTGTGTTCTTCTCATTAACCACACATGGATCCACCAATGTCATTGCATGTCTGCTCTTCTCATTAACCATAGTTAGAGTCATTGCATGTCTGTTCTTTTCACAAACCACATATCACCAGTGTCATTGCATGTGTGTTCTCCCCACAGACCACACATGGATCCACCAGTGTCATTGCATGTGTGTCCTTCCCATGAAACACACATGGATCCACCAGTGTCATCGCATGTCTGCTCTTTTCATGAACCACAGCTAGAGTCATTGCATGTGTGTTCTTTTCATAGACCACATATCACCAGTGTCATTGCATGTGTGTTCCTCCCACAGACCACACATGGATCCACCAGTGTCATTGCATGTGTGTTTCTCTCATAGACCACACATGGATCCACCGGTGGCATCGGATGTCTGCTCGTTTCATGAACCACAGTTAGAGTCATCGCATGTCTGCTCTTTTCATGAACCACAACTAGAGTCATTGCATGTGTGTTCTTCTCACAAACCATATCATGAACCACACCCAGTGTCATTGCATGTGTGTTCTTCTCATTAACCACACATGGATCCACCAGTGTCATTGCATGTGTGTTCTTCTCATTAACCACATTTAGAGTCATTGCATGTCTGTTCTTTTCACAAACCACATATCACCAGAGTAATTGCATGTGTGTTCTTCCCACAGACCACACATGGATCCACCAGTGTCATTGCATGTGTGTTCTTCCCATGAACCACACACGGATCCACCAGTGTCATTGCATGTGTGTTCTTTTCACAGACCACATATGGATCCACCAGTGTCATTGCATGTGTGTTATTCTCACAAACCACGTAAGGATCCACTAGTGTCATTGCATGTGTGTTTCTCTCATAGACCACACATGGATCCACCGGTGGCATCGCATGTCTCCTCTTTTCATGAACCACAGTTAGAGTCATCGCATGTCTGCTCTTTTCATGAACCACAACTAGAGTCATTGCATGTGTGTTCTTCTCACAAATCATATCATGAACCACACCCAGTGTCATTGCATGTGTGTTCTTCTCATTAACCACACATGGATCCACCAGTGTCATTGCGTGTGTGCTCATTTTATTAACCACAGCTAGAGTCATTGCATGTCTGTTCTTTTCACAAACCACATATCACCATAGTCATTGCATGTGTGTTCTTCCCACAGACCATATCATGAACCACACCCAGTGTCATTGCATGTGTGTTCTTCCCATGAACCACACATGGATCCACCAGTGTCATCGTATGTTTGCTCTTCTCATTAACCACAGTTAGAGTCATTACATGTGTGTTATTTTCACAGACAACATATCACCAGTGTCATTGCATGTGTGTTCTTCCCACAGACCACACGTGGATCCACCCAGTGTCATTGCATGTGTGTTCCTCTCATAGACCACACATGGATCCACCGGTGGCATCGCATGTCTGCTCTTTTCATGAACCACAGTTAGAGTCATCGCATGTCTGCTCTTTTCATGAACAACAGCTAGAGTCATTGCATGTGTGTTCTTCTCACAAACCATATCATGAACCACACCCAGTGTCATTGCATGTGGGTTCTTCTCATTAACCACACATGGATCCACTAGTGTCAATGCATGTCTGCTCTTCTCATTAACCACAGCTGGATTCATTGCATGTCTGTTCTTTTCACAAAGCACATATCACCAGTGTCATTGCATGTGTGTTCTTCCCACAGACCACACATTGATGCACCAGTGTCATTGCATGTATGTTATTCCCATGAACCAGACATGGATCCACTAGTGTCATCGCATGTGTGTTCTTTTCATGAACCATAGCTAGAGTCATTTCATGTGTGTTCTTTTCACAGACCACATATCACCAGTGTCATTGCATGTGTGTTCTTCCCATGAACCACACATGGATCCACAAGTGTCATTGCATGTGTGTTCTTTTCACAGACCACATATGGATCCACCAATGTCATTGCATGTGTATTATTCTCACAAACCATGTAAGGATCCACAGGTGTCATTGCATGTGTGTTCCTCTCATAGACCACACATGGATCCACCGGTGGCATCACATGTCTGATCTTTTCATGAAACACAGTTAGAGTCATCGCATGTCTGCTCTTCTCATGAACCACAAATAGAGTCATTGCATGTGTGTTCTTCTGACAAACCATATAATGAACCACACCCAGTGTCATTGCATGTGTGTTCTTCTCATTAACCACACATGGATCCACCAGTGTCATTGTATTTCTGCTCTTCTCATTAACCATAGTTAGAGTCATTGCATGTCTGTTCTTTTCACAAACCACATATCACCAGTGTCATTGCATGTGTGTTCTTCCCATAGACCACACATGGATCCACCAGTGTCATTGCATGTGTGTTCTTCCCATGAACCACACATGGATCCACCAGTGTCATTGCATGTCTGCTCTTTTCATGAACCACAGCTAGAGTGATTGAATGTGTGTTCTTCTCACAGACAACATATCACCAGTGTCATTGCATGTGTGTTCTTCCCACAGACCAGACATGGATCCACCAGTGTCATTGCATGTATGTTCTTCCCATGAACCACACACGGATCCACCAATGTCATTGCATGTGTGTTCTTTTCACAGACCACATATGGATCCACAAGTGTCATTGCATGTGTGTTATTCTCACAAACCACGTAAGGATCCACCGTTGTCATTGCATGTGTGTTCCTCTCATAGACCACACATGGATCCACCGGTGGCATCGCATGTCTGCTCTTTTCATGAACCACAGATAGACTCATCGAATGTCTGCTCTTCTCATGAACCACAGCTAGAGTCATTGCATGTGTGTTCTTCTCACAAACCATATCATGAACCACACCCAGTGTCATCGCATGTGTGTTCTTCTCATTAACCACACATGGATCCACAAATGTCATTGCATGTCTGCTCTTCTCATTAACCACAGTTAGAGTCATTGCATGTCTGTTCTTTTCACAAACCACATATCACCAGTGTCATTGCATGTGTGTTCTCCCCACAGACCACACATGGATCCACTAGTGTCATTGCATGTGTGTCCTTCCCATGAAACACACATGGATCCACCAGTGTCATCGCATGTCTGCTCTTTTCATGAACCACAGCTAGAGTCATTGCATGTGTGTTCTTTTCACAGACCACATATCACCAGTGTCATTGCATGTGTGTTCCTCCCACAGACCACACATGGATCCACCAGTGTCATTGCATGTGTGTTTCTCTCATAGACCACACATGGATCCACCGGTGGCATCGCATGTCTGCTCGTTTCATGAACCACAGTTAGAGTCATCGCATGTCTGCTCTTTTCATGAACCACAACTAGAGTCATTGCATGTGTGTTCTTCTCACAAACCATATCATGAACCACACCCAGTGTCATTGCATGTGTGTTCTTCTCATTAACCACACATGGATCCACCAGTGTCATTGCATGTGTGCCCATTTTATTAACCACAGCTAGAGTCATTGCATGTCTGTTCTTTTCACAAACCACATATCACCAGAGTCATTGCATGTGTGTTCTTCCCACAGACCATATCATGAACCACACCCAGTGTCATTGCATGTGTGTTCTTCCCATGAACCACACATGGATCCACCAGTGTCATCGTATGTCTGCTCTTCTCATTAACCAGAGTTAGAGTCATTGCATGTGTGTTATTTTCACAGACAACATATCACCAGTGTCATTGCATGTGTGTTCTTCCCACAGACCACACGTGGATCCACCCAGTGTCATTGCATGTGTGTTCTTCCCATGAACCACACACGGATCCACCAGTGTCATTGCATGTGTGTTCTTTTCATGAACCACAACTAGAGTCATTGCGTGTGTGTCCTAGATCTTGGCTTTTATCTAGATTAGATCTGGGTTTTGTTCGTTCTTGCGGTAGAAATTTTTTGTTTTCCATGCTACGAACCCATCAGTGGTATCAGAGACTTGTCTATGCATATATCTGTTGCACGAGTAAAACACAATGAAGTTGTGGGCGTTGGTGCTCGTGCCATCTTTTGCTATATGTGTACTTTGCATCTTGCGGTATGGTGGGATGAAGCGGCTCGGGCTAACATTACATGTCATCGTACATGAGACTTGCTCCATGCTTGACGAGCAACTTGCTTTGCACAAGTGGCTTTGCGGGTGTCTGTCTCTCCCATCATAGTATAGATCAAATCTACACTTTGCACTTGATAGCACTTGTATCAACGTTGTGGTTCAGTTTCGTAGGTAAGAAGCGTTCTTAGTCGAAAGCCCCAAGCCACGTAAAACTTGTAAAGAAAATTAGAGGCGTCTAACTTGTTTTTGCAGGGGTTTTGTGATGTGATATGGCCTACATGTGATTGTGATTGTATTTGATGTATGCAATGATCCTTGTTGTATTATGGCAACCGACAGGAGCCTAATGGTTGTCTTTAATTCTGTTAAGACCTGCGTGTTTATTCATCTTGTAATAGCTTTGTTCCAAGTAGTTGTAATAGTTGCTAGTGATGATGGACAACCATGAAGCGGCGCCACGGACCTTGACGCAATGCTGGTGATGATGGAGATCATGTCCGTGCTTTGGAGATGGAGATCAAAGGCATAAGAAGAAAGGGCCATATCATATCACACTAATTATGAATTGCCTGTGATGTTAATCCTTTATGCATCTTGTATTGCTTAGATCATGACGGTAGCATTATAAGATGATCCCTCTCACTAAATATCAAGTAATAAAGTGTTCCTCCTTAGTTGGCACCATTGCTAAGACTCGTCGTTTCGAAGCATCTCGTGATGATCGGGTGTGATAGACTCTACGTGTGCATACAACGAGTGCAAGCCAGATTTGCACATGCAGAAACTAAGGTTAATCTTGACGAGCCTAGCATGTACATACATGGTCTCGGAACACGGAATACCGAAAGGTAGAGCATGAGTCATATGATTGATATAATGAACATGAAGATTGTTCGCCGATGAAGCTACATCATCTCACGTGATGATCGGACTTGGTGTAGTGGATTTGGCTCGTGTTATCACTAAAACAACTGTGAGGGATGTTGTTTTGAGTGGGAGTTCACTTAGTTGATTTAAGAATTAAATTTGAACACTATTTATCATAAACTTAGTCTTAACTACTTGCAAATATGTTGTAGATTATGGCGAACGTTTCCATCAATTTCAATGCATTCCTAGAGAAAGAAAAGCTTAAGAACAATGGAAGCAATTTCACGGACTGGTTCCATGGACTGAAGATCGTCCTCAGGGCTGTTGAGTTGACCTATGTGCTCGAAGCACCGCTAGGTGACCCACCTGCAGAAGATGCCACCGATGACGTAAAGAATGTTTATGCCACTCGGAAACATCACTACTCCACAGTTCAGTGTGCCATCCTGTACGGTTTAGAATCGGAGCTTCAAAAACGTTTTGAGCACCATGACCCATTTGAGATTATTAAGGAGCTCAAACTCATCTTTGAGACTCGCGCGGCCATGGAAAGATATGAAGCTTCCGAGAAATTCTTTACCTGCAAGATGGAAGAGGGTAGCTCTGTTAGCGAGCACGTGCTCACTATGTCTGGGCACGCAAACAAACTCCGAGAGTTGGGGATACAGATTCCTAATGAATTGGGGATTCACCGTGTCCTCCAATCACTGCCACCAAGTTACAAGAACTTTGTGATGAACTACAATATGCACTGCATGAACAAAACGTTGCCTGAACTATCGTCCATGCTGAAAACTGCTGAAGTGGAGATCATGAAAGAACACCAAGTGTTGATGGTCAATAAGACCACCAATTTCAAGAAACGGGGCAAGCCTAAGAACAAGGGCAACTTCAAGAAGGACGGCAAGAAAGCTGCCACACCTGCTAAGAAGCCCAAGGCTGGTCCTAAACCTGAAACTGAGTGCTTCTACTGCAAGGGTGCTGGTCACTGGAAGCGTAACTGCTCCAAATACCTGGCGGATCTAAAGAACGGCAACATCAAGAAGAAAGGTATATTCGATATACATGTTATAGATGTGTATCTTACTAGTAATCGTAGTAGTGCCTGGGTATTTGATACTGGTTCGGTTGCTCATATTTGTAACTCGAAATAGGAGCTGCGGAATAAACGAAGACTGGCAAGAGACAAGGTGACAATGCGCGTTGGAAATGGCTCCAAGGTTGATGTGATCTCCGTCGGCACGCTCCCTCTACATCTAACATCGGGATTAGTTTTAAATTTAAATAATTGTTATTTGGTGCCTGCGTTAAGCATGAACATTATATCTGGATCTTGTTTATTGCGAGACAGTTACTCTTTTAAGTCTGAGAATAAAGGTTGTTCGATTTATATGAGTAATATCTTTTATGGTTATGCACCTGAGATGAATGGTTTATTCTTATTGAATCTCGATAGTAGTGATACACATGTTCACAACATAGATGCTAAACGAATAAAATTGAATGATAATTCTACATACATGTGGCACTGTCGTCTTGGTCACATTGGAGTGAAGCGTATGAAGAAACTCCATTCTGATGGGCTTCTTGAATCACTTGATTTTGAATCACTTGAAAGATGAGAAGCATGTCTAATGGGAAAAATGACTAAGACTCCATTCTCTGGTATAATGGAGCGAGCTACAGACTTATTGGAAATAATACATACCGATGTGTGCGGTCCAATGAGTGTAGCATCGCGTGGTGGATATCGTTATGTTCTCACTTTCACGGATGACTTGAGTAGATATGGGTATGTCTACTTTATGAAACATAAATCCGAAACTTTCGAGAAGTTTAAGGAATTTCAAAGTGAAGTGGAAAATCATCGTAACAAGTATCTGAGTTATGAGTTTGGCATGCATTTAAAGAAATGTGGAATACTCTCATAGTTGACACCGCCGGGAACACCACATTGTAATGGTGTGTCCAAACGTCGTAATCGAACTCTCTTAGATATGGTTAGGTCTATGATGTCTCTTACAGATTTACCGTTATCATTTTGGGGCTATGCATTAGAGACAGCCGCATTCACTTTAAATAGGGCACCATCTAAATCTGTTGAAACGACACCGTATGAATTGTGGTTTGGAAATAAACCTAAGTTGTCGTTCCTTAAGGTTTAGGGTTGCGAAGCATATGTAAAGAAGTTACAGCCTGATAAGCTTGAACCCAAAGCGGACAAATGCGTCTTCATAGGATACCCTAAAGAAACAATTGGGTATACCTTCTATCATAGATCCGAAGGCAAAGTTTTCATTGCTAAGAATGGATCCTTTCTGGAGAAGGAATTTCTCTCGAAAGAAGTGACTGGAAGGAAAGTAGAAGTCGACGAGGTTATTGAACCTTCTTTCGAAGTTGAGAGTAGCGCAGCACCAAAAGATGTTTCTGTGCCGCCTGCACCAACTAGAGAGGAAGCTAATGATGATGATCATGAAACTTCGAACGAAGTTACTACTGAACCTCGCAGGTCAACGAGGGTCCGTACCACTCCTGAGTGGTATGACTCTTCCTTGAACGTCATGTTAGTGGACAACACTGATGACCCTGCGACGTATGAAGAAGCTATGGTGAGCCCAGATTCCGGCAAATGGCTAGAAGCCATGAAATCCGAAATGGGATCCATGTACGAAAACCAAGTGTGGACTTTGGTGGACTTACCGGATGGCCGTAAGGCTGTCGAGAACAAATGGATTTTCAAAAGAAAAACAGATGCTGATGGTAATGTTACCGTCTATAAAGCTCGACTTGTTGCGAAAGGGTTCCGACAAATTCAAGGAGTTGACTACGATGAGACTTTCTCACCAGTAGCAAAGCTAAAGTCTGTGAGGATTATGTTAGCAATCGCTGCATATTTCGATTATGAAATTTGGCAGATGGATGTCAAAACGGTGTTCCTTAATGGTGACATTGAGGAAGAGTTGTATATGGTACAACCCAAGGGTTTTGTCGATCCTAGTGATGCTGATAAGGTATGCAAACTTCAGCGCTCCATTTATGGACTGAAGCAAGCATCCCGGAGTTGGAATCAACGTTTTGATAAAGTAATCAAAAACTTTGGATTTATACAAACTTATGGAGAAGCTTGTATTTACAAGAAAGTGAGTGGGAGCTCTGTAGTATTCCTAGTACTATATGTAGATGACATATTGTTGATTGGGAATGATATAGAACTTCTTAATAGCGTCAAAACCTATTTGAATAATAGTTTTTCGATGAAGGATCTTGGCGAAGCGGCATATATTCTAGGCATCAAGATTTATAGAGATAGATCAAGACGCCTAATAGCGCTTTCACAAAGCACATACTTAGACAAAGTTCTAAAGAAGTTTAGAATGGAAGAGAGCAAGAAAGGGTTCGTGCCCATGTTGTCAGGTAAGACCTTGAGTAAAACTCAAAGTCCAGCTATGGCAGAAGATAGAGAAAAGATGAATAAAATTCCCTATGCCTCGGCCATAGGTTCTATCATGTATGCCATGCTGTGTACGAGACCGGATATAGAACATGCTGTTAGTTTGACTAGCAGATATCAAAGTGATCCTAGAATGGAACACTGGACAGCGGTCAAGAATATCCTAAAGTACCTGAATAGGACTAAGGATATGGTTCTTTCTTATGGAGGTGATGAACAACTTGTTGTAAACGATTACACTGATGCTAGTTGGAACACCGATCCAGATGACTCGAAGTCACAGTCTGGATACGTATTTATTTTGAATGGTGCTGCAATAAGCTGGAGGAGTGCCAAGCAGAGCGTTGTGGCGAAATCTTCAACTGAATCGGAATTCATAGCTGCTTTGGAGGCTGCACAAGAAGGCATATGGATGAAGGAGTTCATTACTGAACTTGGCGTGGTTCCCAGTGCGTTAGACCCGATGGCCATCTACTGTGACAACACAGGTGCCATAGCTAATGCGCAGGAGCCAAGGTCACATAGCAAGCTGAAGCACATCAAGCTACGTTTTCATGCTATTCGCGAGTATGTCCAAGATGGTGACATAAAGATTTGCAAAGTACACACTGATCTGAATGTAGCAGATCCGTTGACTAAACCTCTCCCTAGAGCAAAGCATGACCAACACCAAAACGCCATGGGTGTTCGGTATATTACCATGTAATCTAGATTATTGACTCTAGTGCAAGTGGGATACTGTTGGAGATATGCCCAAGAGGCAATAATAAAAGAGGTTATTATTATATCTTTGTGTTTATGATGAATGTTTACATCCCATGCTATAATTGTATTATTAGGAAACACTAATACTTGTGTGTTTTGTAAACATAAAAGAGTCCCTGGTAAGCCTCTTGTTAAACTAGCTTGTTGATTGATTGATGATCATGGTTTCCTGATCATAGACATTGGATGTGATTAATAACAAGGTTATATCATTAGGAGAATGATATGATGGACACACACCCATAGTAAGCATAGCATAAGATCAAGTCATTAAGTTCGTATTGCTGTAAGCTTTGAAATACATAGTAACCTAATCCTTCGACCATGAGGTTATGTTAATCACCATCACCGGATGGGTACTTTGATGACATCAAACGCCGCTTCGTAACTGTGCGGTTATAAAGGTGTCATTGGGTATTCTGAAAGTATGTGTTGAAGCGCATAGACCAAGATTGGGATTTGTCCATCCATATGACGGATAGATATACTCTGGGCCCTCTCGGTGGAATGTCATCTAGATAGCTTGCAAGCATGTGACTAGGTCACAAGGGATGACATAACATGGAACAAGTAAAGAGTACTTATCAGTAACGAGGAAGAACTAGGTATGAAGATACTGACAATCAAACCTCAGATAAGTAGAATGTCGCGAGACAAAGGGAATTGGTTTCATATGTTAATTGGTTCAATCGATCATGAAGTAATTGTTGAGTATGTGGGAGCCGTTATGGATCTCCAGATCCCGCTGATGGTTATTGATGGGAGAGGTGTATTCATCATGTCTGCATATTCACGAACCGTAGGGTGACACACTTAAGGTTCGAAGTTGTTTGAAGTAGATATGGAATTTGCGTTGGAGACCGAATGTTGTTCGGAGTCTCGGAAAGGATCCGGGACATCACGAGGAGATCCGGAATGGTCCGGAGAATGAGATTCATATATTGGGGATCATTTTCTAAGTTAGGAAATGTTCCGGAGTGTTTGTATGGAGATTCTAGAAGGTTTCGAAATGTTCTGGAAGGTTCTAGAGGATTTCTTGGAGTTTGCTTGAAAACCAAGAAAGGGATCAAAGAAACCAAGTGGGGCAAGACACGGATTCGTGGGGGAGGAGGTTTCCTCCCCCCCAACCCGCCGGCCCAAGGAGGAGGGAGTCCTAGTAGGACTCCCCCTCCCCAGGCGCGCCTCCCTCCTTTAAATAGAAGGAAGGGGGCGCCCCCTCTTGCACCTTGTCTCATTACTCCCAATATCAGCCGCCTCTCTCCTCCACGTTTCTTCTGCACAGGCATAGGCGAAGCCCTGCAGAATTCTCATCTCCACTACCACCACCACGCCGTCGTGCTACTGGGTTTCCGTGGAGAAGATCTACTACCTCCGCTGCTCGCTGGAACGGGGAGAGGAAGGTCTGCTTCGACTCCGCACGTGTGACCGTCTGCGGTAGCGCTGCCGGAACGCTGCACCGGAAGGATCGTCCACACGATCTTGAGATTGGCAAGTGATCGACTACATCATCCACGAGATCTAATCTCGTTAACTCTTTCGGTTCTACGAGGGTTAGTACCGATCTATCTCGTTGCTCATGTCTAGTAGATTAGATCTTGGCTTTTATCTAGATTAGATCTGGGTTTCGTTCGTTATTGCATGTGTGTTCCTCTCATAGACCACACATGGATCCACCGGTGGCATCGCATGTCTGCTCTTTTCATGAACCACAGTTAGAGTCATCGCATGTCTACTCTTTTCATGAACCACAACTAGAGTCATTGCATGTGTGATCTTCTCACAAACCATATCATGAACCACACCCAGTGTCATTGCATGTGTGTTCTTCTCATTAACCACACATGCATCCACCAGTGTCATTGCATGTCTGCTCTTCTCGTTAACCACAGCTACAGACATTGCATGTCTGTTCTTTTCACAAACCACATATCACCAGTGTCATCGCATGTGTGTTCTTCCCACAGACCACACATGGATCCACCAGTGTCATTGCATGTGTGTTCTTCCAATGAACCACACATGGATCCACCAGTGTCATTGCATGTGTGTTATTTTCACAGACCACATATGGATCCACCAGTGTCATTGAATGTGTGTTATTCTCACAAACCACGTAAGGATCCACCGGTGTCATTGCATGTGTGTTCCTCTCATAGACCACACATGGATCCACCGGTGGCATCGCATGTCTGCTCTTTTCATGAACCACAGATAGAGTCATCGCATGTCTTCTCTTCTCATGTACCACAGCTAGAGTCATTGCATGTGTGTTCTTCTCACAAACCATATCATGAACCACACCCAGTGTCATTGCATGTGTGTTCTTCTCATTAACCACACATGGATCAACCAGTGTCATCGCATGTCTGCTCTTTTCATGAACCACAACTAGAGTCATTGCATGTGTGTTCTTTTCACAGACCACATATCACCAGTGTCATTGTATGTGTGTTCCTCCCACAGACCACACATGGATCCACCAGTGTCATTGCATGTGTGTTCTTCCCATGAACCACACATGGATCCACCAGTGTTATTGCGTGTGTGTTCTTTTCACAGACCACATATGGATCCACCAGTGTCATTGCATGTGTGTTATTCACACAAACCACGTAAGGATCCACCGGTGTCATTGCATGTGTGTTCCTCTCATAGACCACACATGGATCCACCGGTGGCATCGCATGTCTGCTCTTTTCATGAACCACAGTTAGAGTCATCGCATGTCTGCTCTTTTCATGAACCACAACTAGAGTCATTGCATGTGTGTTCTTCTCACAAACCATATCATGAACCACACCTAGTGTCATTGCATGTGTGTTCTTCTCATTAACCACCCATGGATCCACCAGTGTCATTGCATGTGTGCTCATTTCATTAACCACAGCTAGAGTCATTGCATGTCTGTTCTTTTCACAAACCACATATCACCAGTGTCATTGCATGTGCGTTCTTCCCACAGACCGCACATGGATGCACCAGTGTCATTGCATGTGTGTTCTTCCCATGAACCACACATGGATCCACCAGTGTCATCGCATGTCTGCTCTTTTCATGAAACACAGCTTGAGTCATTGCATGTGTGTTCTTCTCACAAACCACATATCACTAGTGTCATTGCATGTGTGTTCTTCCCACAGACCACACATGGATCCACCACTGTCATTGCATGTGTGTTCTTCACATGGACCACACATCGATCCACCAGTGTCATTGCATGTGTGTTCTTTTCACAGACCACATATGGATCCACCATTGTCATTGCATGTGTGTTATTCTCACAAACCATGTAAGGATCCACCGGTGTCATTGCATGTGTGTTCCTCTCATAGACCACACATGGATCCATCGGTGGCATCGCATGTCTACTCTTTTCATTAACCACAGTTAGAATCATCACATGTGTGCTCTTCTCATGAACCACAGCTAGAGTGATTCCATGTGTGTTCTTCTCACAAACCATAACATGAACCACACCTAGCGTCATTGCATGTGTGTTCTTCTCATTAACCACACATGGATCCACCAGTGTCATTGCATGTGTGCTCATTTCATTAACCACGGCTAGAGTCATTGCATGTCTGTTCTTTTCACAAACCACATATCACCAGAGTCATTGCATGTGTGTTCTTCCCATAAACCATATCATGAACCACACCGAGTGTCATTGCATGTGTGTTCTTCCCATGAACCACACATCGATCCACCAGTGTCATCGTATGTCTGCTGTTCTCATTAACCGCAGTTAGAGTCATTGCATGTGTCTTATTTTCACAGACCACATATCACCAGTGTCATTGCATGTGTGTTCTTCCCACAGACCACACGTGGATCCACCCAGTGTTATTGCATGTGTGTTCTTCTCATGAACCACGCACGAATCCACCAGTGTCATCGCATGTGTGTTCTTTTCATGAACCACATAAAGAGTCATTGCATGTTTGTTCTTTTCACAGACCACATATCACCAGTGTCATTGCATGTGCGTTCTTCCCACAGACCACACATGGATCCACGAGTGTCATTGCATGTGTGTTCTTCCCATGAACCACACATGGATCCAGCAGTGTCATTTCATGTGTGTTATTTTCACAGACCACATATGGATCCACCAGTGTCATTGCATGTGTGTTATTCTCACAAACCACGTAAGGATCCACCGGTGTTATTGCATGTGCGTTCGTCTCATAGACCACACATGGATCCACCGGTGGCATCGCATGTCTGCTCTTTTCATGAACCACAGTTAGAGTCATCACATGTCTACTCTTTTCATGAACCACAACTAGAGTCATTGCATGTGTGTTCTTCTCAGAAACCATATCATGAACCACACCAAGTGTCATTGCATGTGTGTTCTTCTCATTAACCACACATGGATCCACCAGTGTCATTGTATACTTGCTCTTCTCATTAACCACAGCTAGAGTCATTGCATGTCTGTTCTTTTCACAAACCACATATCACCAGTGTGATTGCATGTGTTATCTTCCCACAGACCACACATGGATCCACCGGTGTCATTGCATGTGTGTTCTTCCCATGAACCACACATGGATCCACCAGTGTCATCGCATGTCTGCTCTTTTCATGAACCACAACTAGAGTCATTGCATGTGTGTTCTTTTCACAGACCACATATCACTAGTGTCATTGCATGTGTGTTCTTCCCACAGACCACACTTGCATCCACTAGTGTCATTGCATGTGTGTTCTTCCCACAGACCACACATGGATCCACCAGTGTCATTGCATGTCTGTTCTTCCCATGAACCACACTTGGATCCACCAGTGTCATCGCATGTCTGCTCTTTTCATGAACCACAACTTGAGTCATTGCATGTGTGTTCTTCTCACATACCACATATCACCAGTGTCATTGCATGTGTGTTCTTCCCACAGACCACACATGGATCCACCAGTGTCATTGCATGTGTGTTCTTCCCATGAACCACACATGGATCCACTAGTGTCATCGCATGTCTGCTCTTTTCATGAACCACAGCTTGAGTCATTGCATGTTTGTTCTTCTCACAGACCACATATCACCAGTGTCATTGCATGTGTGTTCTTCCCACAGACCACACATGGATCCACCAGTGTCATTGCATGTGTGTTCTTCCCATGAACCACACATGGATCCAGCAGTGTCATTGCATGTGTGTTATTTTCACACACCACATATGGATCCACCAGTGTCATTGCATATGTGTTATTCTCACAAACCACGTAAGGATCCACCGTTGTTATTGCATGTGTGTTCCTCTCATAGACCACACATGGATCCACCGGTGGCATCGCATGTCTGCTCTTTTCATGAACGACAGTTAGAGTCATCGCATGTCTGCTCTTTTCATGAACTACAGCTAGTCATTGAATGTGTGTTATTCTCACAAACCATATCACGAACCACACCCAGTGTCATTGCATGTGTGTTCTTCTCATTAACCACACATGGATCCACCAGTGTCATTGTATGTCTGCTCTTCTCATTAACCACAGCTAGAGTCATTGCATGTCTGTTATTTTCACAAACCACATATCACCAGTGTCATTGCATGTGTGTTCTTCCCACAGACCACACATGGATCCACCAGTGTAATTGCATGTGTGTTCTTCCCATGAACCACACATGGATCCACCAGTGTCATCGCATGTCTGCTTTTTTCATGAACCACAGCTAGAGTCATTGCATGTGTGTTCTTTTCACAGACCACATATCACCAGTGTCATTGCATGTGTGTTCTTCCCACAGACCACAGATGCATCCACTAGTGTCACTGCATGTGTGTTCTTCCCACATTCCACACATGGATCCACCAGTGTCATTGCATGTGTGTTCTTCCCATGAACCACACATGGATCCACCAGTGTCATCGCATGTCTGCTCTTTTCATGAAACACAACTTGAGTCATTGCATGTGTGTTCTTCTCACAGACCACATATCACCAGTGTCATTGCATGTGTGTTCTTCCCACATACCACACATGGATCCACCAGTGTCATTGCATGTGTGTTCTTCCCATGAACCACACACGGATCCACCAGTGTCATCGCATGTCTGCTATTTTCATTTACCACAGCTTGAGTCATTGCATGTGTGTTCTTCTCACAGACCACATATCACCAGTGTCATTGCACGTGTGTTCTTCCCACAGACCACACATGGATCCACCAGTGTCATTGCATGCGTGTTCTTCCCCTGAACCACACATGGATCCAACAGTGTCATTGCATGTGTGTTATTTTCACAGACCACACATGGATCCACCAGTGTCATTGCATGTGTGTTATTCTCACAAACCACGTAAGGATCCACCGGTGTTATTGCGTGTGTGTTCCTCTCATAGACCACACATGGATCCACCGGTGGCATCACATGTCTGCTCTTTTCATGAACCACAGTTAGAGTCATCGCATGTCTGCTCTTTTCATGAACCACAGCTAGAGTCATTGCATGTGTCTTCTTCTCACAAACCATATCATGAACCACACCCAGTGTCATTGCATGTGTGTTCTTCTCATTAACCACACATGGACCCACTAGTGTCATTGCATGTCTGCTCCTCTCATTAACCACAGCTAGAGTCATTGCATGTCTGTTCTTTTCACAAACCACATATCACCATAGTCATTGCATGTGTGTTCTTCCCACAGACCATATCATGAACCACACCCAATGTCATTGAATGTGTTATCTTCCCATGAACCACACATGGATCCACCAGTGTCATCGCATGTCTGCTCTTTTCATGAACCACAGCTAGAGTCATTGCATGTGTGTTCTTTTCACAGACCACATATCACCAGTGTCATTGCATGTGTGTTCTTCCCACAGACCACACATGCATCCACTAGTGTCATTGCATGTGTGTTCTTCCCATGAACCACACATGGATCCACCAGTGTCATTGCATGTGTGTTCTTTTCACATACCACATATGGATCCACCAGTGTCATTGCATGCATGTTATTCTCACAAACCACGTAAGGATCCACCGGTGTCATTGCATGTGTGTTCCTCTCATAGACCACGCATGGATCCACCAGTGGCATCGCATGTCTGCTCTTTTCATGAACCACAGTTAGAGTCATCGCATGTCTGCTCTTCTCATGAACCACAGCTAGAGTCATTGCATGTGTGTCCTTCTCACAAACCATATCATGAACCACACCCAGTGTCATTGCATGTGTGTTCTTCTCATTAACCACACATGGATCCACTAGTGTCATTGCATGTCTGCTCTTTTCATGAACCACATCTAGAGTGATTGCATGTGTGTTCTTCTCACAAACCATATCATGAACCAGACCCAGTGTCATTGCATGTGTGTTCTTCTCATTAACCACACATGGATCCACCAGTGTCATTGCATGTGTGTTCTTTTCATTAACCACAGCTAGATCCACCAGTGTCATTGGATGCAAGTTCTTTTCATAAACCGCATATGGATCCTAATTAACCTTAGGAGAGCCCTAACCTTAGCGTTAGACCGAGTTTTCTTGAAGGCACGCCCTAACACAGTTGTTCTGCTTGGCGATTGTTACATACCGTTCAATCGGGGCGCTTAGACGATTTGGATGGTTTTTGTGAGATCGATCCGTGAGTAGTCTGTTCTGCGGCATGATTGGCCACGCTTGCTCTGGACAAACTGGCAACACCGGGGGCTCCCCTGTTGCGAGTGTCACGACTCACGAGCTGAGCGGGCCATATCCCAGTGTCACGTCCCCATTACTTCTCTTCCTCCCCGTACTTCTCTTCCTTCCCCTCGAAGCGACATTCCCCACTTCACTCCCATCCTGTCGTAGCCGCAAGCCGACGACGCCTCCATCCCAATCCCCTCTCCAGCAGCCACCCCCTCCCTTCTCGCCATGGGTTCAAGGGGATACGACGAGGAAACGCGTCGTGACGACAGGGACGGTGATTTCGATGTGAGTTGTCTCATCTCTATCTCTATCATCCGTGTCCAGTTATCTATTTTTTGAGCCAGATCTACTCCGTTTACTCATGCGCGTATGATGTGTTAGGCCAACTAGATGATGTATGACGCCGACTATCATGGTTTAGTGGATGACGACAGTCCTCTGCTATGTAAACATGGATATGTGCCCGCTAAATTTGTAGCGTTCGAAGGACGAAACACAGGCAGGAGGTTTCTACGGTGTCAAGGCCATCGTGCAATGATGCGAGGCGGAAGTTGCGGTGTTGTCAAATGGGTAGATCCAGAGTGGCCCAAATCGATGCAGAAAACACTGGACAAACTATGGGAAATGACTGTTGAGTTGAAAGAATCCGCATTCAGCTCACTTCTTGACAGTGTTGAGATGAAGGTATGGGAACCAGTTGACACGACCAAGCATAAGCGAGATCTCATGGGGGTGGAAGACAAGGTTAATAAAGTCGAGAAGGAGAGGGACGCGACGTTGGCCCTGAAGGCTAAAGCAGAGCAAGAACTGACTCAAGCAAGGAAGGATCTTCACCAGGCCAAAGTCCTGCAATTCACAACTACGAGTATTGACAAGTGCATGAGGAAAGATGCAGAGAAAGAATTGAAGCTATGCAAGGAAGATGCTAAAAGGAACGAGCAGACGATTCGATCCTTCCTCTCGCAGGAAGATGCGCATAGGGCTAAGATTAGGAAGATCAAGGAGATGTGTGATAACTAGTTCTATTTAGCTTAAGCTCCGTGCCTTTTTAAGTTGTAATAGTTGTACTTGTTGACCTAGCGATCTGAACTATTGGCCCCGCAGTCCTGGGAGTAAAAATTGGTCGCCCGTTAATCTGCCTTAACCCTGCATTACTTCCTTTTGTCTGACCAATGCCCCTTGGATATTCCGCCCGTCGCTTCATCGTCCTCGTGTACAAATAGGAGGCGCCACAACGCGTTGCTTCGTCGCCCATCCCCTCACCCTCTCCAATCTCCACTGCGTCGTCGCTTCGTCATCCACCCCCTCGCTCCCTCTCCAATCTTCACCGCGCCGCCATGGAGATGCCCTCGCTGAACTTCTACGAGACGGTGATGTTCGCGCACTTCGACATCCTCGTGTCGTCGGCCGCGACGGTGCCCCACGGATGGCGCATCAGCTATGCGGGGGTGCCGGTGGCTCCACTCCTCGTCCCCGGTAGAGCCGTGATGGAGAGTGAAATCGCGGCGCACCGCCGCCAGATGCCCGCGTGGAAGAGGGCACTGCCCCGGTATGCGGCGGATAGCCCGTACTGGCCGGCGCTGTTCAAGAAGGAGCGGAAGGCCAAGATTGGAAACCGCATCATTTACGGGCGCGTGGTGCACCGGGATCTCCACAACCGAGAAAGGCGAGAGAGGTTCTGGTTCGTCCCTTGACAGACCAAGTTCACCATCATCGCCGCCGCTTGCTGTGAAGAGGTGCTCCGTCTCGCGTACAATGCGGAAATCGTGGAGGTTCCGTCCGACGAAGACGAGGAAGCCGGCGGCTCGGAGGATAGCGGCAGCATAAGTGAAATTGTTGACTAGTGGTTGAATTAATGTAGGATGTGAAATCGCACCTTTGTTTAGAAGAATTTGTGGTTGAATTAATGAAATGCCTCGATTTAGATCTCTGTCTCGATTAATTTGTGGAAGAATTTGTGATTTGGATCAATTTCTGCCTCGATTTAGATCTCTGTCCTGGATTGGGAACATGATCGTGGACCAAAGACCCCTTTTCTACTAGTGTATTCTGATATTGGTGGTTTGTTTAAACGTAATCTACGTGGATTTGGCCGCATGCAAATGACACAACCACAATTTATAAAGTGGAAGCACGTACACCCGGTTACTGGAGATCCAGGAGCTTCGCCAGATGCAGGGGATGCAGGAGAAGAGAGGCGGTGAGATAGACGGGCTCAAGATTAGGCCAGAATGTGGTACCGGTTTCCTCCTCATCTGGGCATTATCGGTGAGAACATTGCTATTTATGTTGCCATGTCATTGTGCAGCATCTGAAATAAGTTGCTGCTTCGTGGAGTGTGGCAGCTTAAATAATTTATTTCTGTGCCACTTACATTCCGTCATATTTGGAGACCTCCTGCCCCTCAGCAATCGTGGAACCGGTGGATCCTTGTTTTCAGATAGCAGCGGCACAATCACAATTTCGGATTCAACTACTGACTCGGGCGTTTCCAAACCCTAAGTCGCAGTACATTTTACTCAGAGAACGTGGGTAGATTGTTTCGCCCAGCAACGTGCCACACATAGAGCTCCAGAATTTAACAGAATTACATATATAGGTTCAAGTTCAACACATTACTATGCATCTTCATTGCCAGCAGCCTTCTTCCGCAGCCTGGGTGCCAAGCCTTCACGTCCACTGGCTTCTTCATTTCCTGCCTTCTTCCTCTTCCTTGGTGCCAATTTTCTTAGCTTCACGTACTCTGCATCGCCGGGACAATGGGCACCAGAATCGTGTCCAGCATCATCTTTCCACTCATTTTTAATTTCTTCGGGCAGCAAACTGACTGACCCGACAGTCATGTTTCTAAGCTTGCGGCGCTTCCTGTCAAAGAAACAAGTCTGTTGCATAACTGCCCAATATCTATAGAGTAAATAAAACAAAAAATACAATTCAGCACAAACATGCGAACCCCAAGTGACCTTTGCTTACCAGGAGCTAATTGGGTTCGAGCAACCACCCTGTCCAAGAATAGAAGGGCGACTCCCAGTTGCAGCAGCTTCCACATCCAGTAAATGACATTTCAGGTCAAACATGGCAGCCGAAGCATACCTTTTCATCAACCCAATTAGCTGGCTGTCACACGTTATAGGAACCATGATGCCACGTTCATCCATGAAGCTGAACTTTGCAGTCTGCTTCGGCCATAATTCAACATGATTATGCAGAGCAGCAACCATACCAGATATAGTGCAGATCTGCGCAGGCGCTTCTTCCATCCTGAAACAATGGTGTCCATACCTCTTGCCCTTAGAGTCGTACCTATAGAGGAATACCGTAACCAGGTAAGGGGGGTCCGCGCAGATCCCACTTAACAGAAAACTATGGACAAAATATGTTTGTCAGCATTGGTCTAACAAAAAAATTGAGGTTTAGTAGCCAGCTAGCAGTTATAATTAGTGCGAATAGCAAAGAGAAGGGTAGCTCACCCGCTTGTAGCCAGAACTTCTTCTTCCTTGATAGTAGGATCTGCCATCCTCCGAACTGCTTGGCTCGTCGGCGGCGGAGGCGGGCTAGAGCCTCGCAATGACGGCTACGACATGCGCCATTGGAGCTCGGTATCAGCGACTGGGCGCAGCAACTGGGCGCAGCAACTGGGCGCAGCAACTTGGCCCTGGAAGTCAAATGTCCTAAGGGATCGTCCTGCCTGGAGGGTGGATTCCGACGCCGCCGGTGCTAGGGGAAAGTTGGGAGTGTATTTGGGAATTTGGTCAACGCACCATGCTCCTTTAGTATCTCGTTTTGCCTATGTGGTTGCCGCGTTGGCGCTCGCGTCATGGAAATATTACTGACATGAGGGTCCCGACGGTATACTTCACGGGGCAGTTTCACGGCATGTTTGGATTTGATAGGGGTGAGATAAGTTTGCATCGAAATGGCCCCTCTCGGTAGTTGGCGGCCCAACTTTTTGAAACACGGTAATTTCAGGCTACTTAGGTACCGCCATGCGCTGGCCTGCCAACTTTGGTACCACAGACGAACAAGCCCCAAAGTAAGACCGTGAACTAATGATGCACGCACTGGTGCTGGATACAATCAGGCGAAGACCAAATGCAAGGCCCTCCTCTTTAAAACCACCACCAGACTCTCTCCTGCCTTCTATGAACTGATACTTACTAGCAAAAGATGAGGCACAAGACAAGGATGACACTAATACTTACTAGCAAAAGATGGTACAATCTTTTAAGTTCTGTTGAATAGAGGTAATATCACAATCCTAAAAATAATCAGAAAAAACCTATCTAAGCTCCTCCACAGAAAAAAACACCTACTTTATGTCTACATATGCTACAAGGAGTGCCAAATTTGTACTACTACTAAATTCAGACAACTCTCTACTAATTTCCACTAACATGCACGGACTAAACAAGTTCACCTCAGAGCTCAAGCTCTAGCATCCCTAAGGTGACTTACACTACTGATGTTAAATTTGCACTACACTAAATGTCACACATCTATCTACTCATGTGTACTAACATGGTCAAAACTACTCTCGCCTCAAGCTCTCGCAAGTAAATAGCAGAGCAGCCTCACCATGAGCCATGGACAACATCATCACCCCAGGGATGCCACTCTCCGCCATCAGCTGCCGGTGACGGCGGCAGCAGCACCAGAGCCGTGTCAAGCAGCGCCTAGGCCCTAGTCATGACCTGGAACTGGCCATCCCGGCATGCATCCTTGGGCTACACCGGCCTCCCTTGACCACCCATCAGGTCGCCATCCAATAGTCGGCGTCTGGTCCCGCGGCGCCCTCACCCTCGCCACGATGTACTCGTCCACTAGCACGTTTTCGTGCACCACCGGCGCATCCTCGTGCCGACCCTCCTGCAAGTACGCCAATGCGCGCACCACGCCCAGCGCCATCTTGTGCCACCCCGGCCATGTCAGCGCAGGTCTGCTCTCGGAACTGCCGTCGTGGAGGAGGTCATGGTCGTACACGACCAGCTTGATGCGGGCGTCGGCGACCTGCTTGGCAATCTCCTGTGGGGTGTATGATGGTGGTGCTAGCGACGGCGCTGAGCACGGTGGTGGCCCAGAAGCAGACGGGGTAGAGGACGATGTTTGGCGCGACAAGGAGGACGGCATCGCCGGGGCGGACGCCGGCGCAGGAGGCGAGCGCGACGGCGATGGACAGGATGGCAGAGCGGAGGCTAGCAAGGTGAGGGCGCAACCCGTGGCGGTGTCGACGAGCGCGAGCGCGGACAGGCAGGCGTCAGCGCGGTGGAATAGGAGGTCGCGCATCGGCAGCGGCCGGATGGCGGTGCTGGCGACGACACCGAGCGCGGTGGCGGCCCAGAAGAGGAGGCGAGCGCGGTGGCAGCGCCTAGCTGGTGGAGGGGATTTCTCTGTCTTTGATGCTGAAACAGGGTGTACCGGCAGGCTAAAATAGAGATCTACCTAAAATGCCCTCGAACGACTTACTGCTGGCCAAATTACTCAGCGGTGCGGGTGCATACTGCTCGTTGGCCTGGAGCCTAGCCCAGCAGTACAACTCGTTCTTGAGTGTTCGATTCTGCAATCCAAGGGCCCATATTCACCCCAAGGTACCAGAAAAGAGCTCTCCTACTAAATGGGAAGATTTATTCATAGCCAAATTACTCACTCCTTAGCATTTTGACTGGGCCAAAAGACTTTTACAGTCCAAGGTTTAGGAAAACCACAGTAGACTGGATCTTTCACCTGATGATACCTCTAGAGAATTTGTTCTCCCCAGCAAGTGTCTTGCGGATTCTTCTCCGTTCTGCATTCTTGAGGATGCCTGCTCTATAGAGACTAAAGGTTTTTCTACCCCTTAAGCGGCCAAATTTGCTTCACTTGCAATCAGCCCACTTGCCACACCCAAATCTACCTCTGCAGTCCATGCTAAGAAGCGATGCAAAAAGACTACAATATTAGATTCTGAGGTGAGACGGAGTGACAGAATCAAAACCATTAGTAAGGGATTTAAATCCAAAAATTGTCTGGCATGTGCATCTGCTGCACCACACATCAATAAATTTGTAGTTCAAAAATTGAGTGGCAAATTTAGCATGACCATGCCTAAGGCTGAGAAGGCAGAGCCAGCTGCTAGATTGACAAGAGCTTCTAAGAAGAAAGATGAAGAAAAACATCAGAAAAAGAAGGGAAATGGATAGAAGAAACCTAAGAAGAAATAGAGTTGCTTTTTATTTTGGGCATATTCGCTTCAGTCTCCCACTTGCACTGGAGTCAATAATCTAGTTTTTAAACTTGCGCATTCAACACCTATGGCTTTTGGTGTTGTATATACGTGTTTTATAATGGTAAATATAATCTCTGGATCTGACACTTTCAGGTTCGTGTGTATTTGCATGTCTTTGTGTCTCTACGCATCACTCATTCTCAAATGAGATGGCATCGTATAGATTTGGTCCTTTGGTGAGATCTTAGTTTCTTGGGGTTAAATCATGTCGTACAATATATCTTCATAGTATTATCCCACAATGAAGCACACCTAGTTTGGTAACAAACTACTTGACTCAAATGCCCTCTCCTGCTTCTTCTAGAGCAGTCATATAGTCGGCCTTTTGTTATAGTATCTGTCACAATGTCTTAACTTTGGAACTCATCCAGGTTCCATTACATTGTGCCACCCATAGTCTAAATTGATATAAACTTAATTTGTATATTGTGGCAATATTAGTATCAATGTAACACTTTATAATGAACTATTTGTAACCTCATATCATATTCTTAGTTCTTCCAAAGCTCATAATGTTGGGGATATACTTTCCGGGTATCCTCATAGTTCCTCACTAACCAGGGTGGCCCACTTCGGGTTAGAGCTTTGCTTCACGGGCGGTCCAGTCAGGGAGAAGAAACGGAGTCCAGTTCGGCTATGGGAAGGCCTAGAAGACTTACCGACTTAGGCCCATAGTGTTACTTGTAGTTCAAGATGTACTCTATAACCGGCTCTTAGTCATAGCCGGATAGATCTCTCCTGTAAATCCTAGGCCGGATATCTATATAAGCCGTCCTAGGGAGAGCCTTTAGGGCACCTTCAATAGTCTACAATCTCAACTTGCACAGGCGAACCCTTGTAACCCATATTCCGGCTCTGCCGTATTACTGGATTGCTAGCAGGAGTAGGATCCGTCCAAAGCCGGCGGATTCGAACCTGGGTAAACTTGTGTGCTCACCGTCCCGGAACACCGTACGTCTCACAACCCTCTCTTCCACATGCCTCGAGGACCCCCTCATGGCGTACTTGTCATCAATCCGACGACAGTTGGCACCCACCATGGGGCAAGTGAGCTTCGGATCTGCGTTCCGAGCGAAATCTGCAAGAATCGGAATCGGCGAGACTATCGCCGTCGGTCGCATCCTCTACGCCAGCGACGTCCCCCTCATCGTTCTCGACGAGACCTGGATTCTGGCTAGGGAGGCTGTGACTGCCTACACCATCATGTCTTTTGGCGAGATCGATGTTTACATCGGCTTTGCTGAACCTACCCCACCCACCCTAGCGGTGATGATAGAGGCAGAAGAAATCTCTGGATCCCCTTTGTCCGCGGAGGCGGCAGAGTTCCGGATCTTAGAAAATCCTAATCCCACCCAGCCCGCACCAGTTGTGGAGATAGTGGAGAAATCCGATCCTGAAGAAGACCTAGCGGTCCAGGTCAAATCTGGCGTGGATCTCCCTAGAGAGACCGAATCCCCGATCGACCCACCCACTGAAGTCGAAATCCAGGAGGAGCATAGCAACGACACTGATTCCGGCTCTGATGACGCCGGGACAGACATGCCTTTCTTGAGGTACACGCTAAGACGCATGATGATGCAAAACTCTGGCATAGATGAAATCCTTGAGACCATCAAACATTTCGACGAGGCCGATCGCGAGAGCCGCAAGTATCTCAGGTTTCACGCGTCGCACTTCGTCGGATATGTGGGATCCGGATCCGGCTCTGCCGATGCTGGAGACAATATCGACTCTGTGCTAGAGGCGATTGGAACAAATGCTGACGTACCCGCATCCTCGGATGAATCGATGACGTCAGCAGATTTCCAAAATTTCTTCGTCGAATATGAAAGCTGTAGAGGAAGGAGAAGCCATGGATGAAGGATCCGGGGAACACTCTCCCAAAGCGCATGATGACATGGAAATCGGAGATAATCCCGAGGTCCAGATATACGAAAGTACCCGATTAGAGCTTGACTCCGGGAAACGGACGCAAAGCCTCCTTTGCTACCGGCGCCGCCAAGAAGGCAAAGAAGAAGAACAAGAAGAACAAGACCCCGACAAAAGACCCTCCAGCAGAAGAGGTGATTGCCGAGGAATATGAACAAGACTCGGATGGAGCACTTATCCCAGACGATCCCAAAAAAGAAGAGTCAGTGGATGGAAACGTGATCACTAAAGGTGCGCGTAAACTCATCGATGCTGCTTTAACCACACCTATTCCTATAGCTGCAGAACTTACTGCTGAAGAGCTGAATGAGAGGGCACAGGCCCTAGAAGTGCGTCGTCAAGTACTCCTCGATGAAGCTAAAAACATTGAGGAGGAAAAGAAACGCATGGCATCTGCGGAGAAGTACAACTCCAGGCAACACCAGAAGACCAGGAAACGTCATACTAATGACAACCAATTCCCGCAGATCCACAAAGTCCTCTTTGGAGGAGAAATGGGGATGCCACGGAAAGACATCAAAGGGGATTAGGTGTATCCAACACCAGTACAGAACACTGTTGCGGCCCAAGAAATCCTATCGGCTAATCCAGGCCCAGAGCTAATACGATTGGGCATCAAATTACTCAACAAGGGACTGGAGCAGCAAAAGGTCGCCACGTCTGGAAGTCAAAAGCTGGTCTCTGATTCCGACCAATGTCGCACAGATCCGGCATGGGCTGACGTAAGACCCCAACGCGTTCCGGAGCAGCACCACCACTCTGATCATCGGGAAAACAGTTACTCAAGAACCGGATCTTCGGGGTAACACCACAAAGCTGTCCGTGACTGGCATAATGTTAACCCAGTTGCAGAGCAAGAGGCAATTGCTGCACTGAATCCGAGGAACTCGCCCCGGCGAGAGTCGAAAGACCACAGGGATGATGATAAAGAGAAACGTCGGGAGGAGGACCGGCAAAGAATGCCACCTCCTAGACACGCAAGCCGTCCGGATGACGGGCGAAGGAACGATGGACACCGTGCCGAGACATGCCGGCAGGGGGCTTGTCACAATGAAGATCCTCCCCGGAACCAGAATAATGACGCTCTGGACAGAGGCCGGCGATCAGCCGGAAATAACCCAGCTGCTCCACCCTCTCTGCCAAGTAGCCATCACAACGGCTCTCAAGGAGGACAAGGAGGGCGTCGTGGTGGAGGAGGTGGTGGCAGAAGCCGTAGTCCGGCTCCAAGGCACCGCAGCTACAACCAACACTCGGGATGATCTCTATCCCCGAATGATGCAAGGCACATGATAAACTCCAATATAGAGGCGCGACGCTACGAAAATGATGATATATACATGGGCCCATAGTGCTTCGGACCACGCATAAGAGCTACAAGATTCCTGGAAGGATTTGCTATCTCAAGACATATTCAAGCCTATGATGGCATAGCTCGGCCAGATACTTGGCTACAGGATTTCTTCCAAGCTTGCTGCATCACTAAAGGCGGAAACAGCCTGGTCGCAACCCGATATCTCCCACTTATGTTGCGGAATATGGCACGATCATGGCTCAATGAACTTCCAGAGAACACCATCCACAACTGGTATGACATGCAAAGTGCGTTTTTTCGAAATTTCGAAGGCACATACCAGAGGCCCTATACGGTCGGAGACCTATAGCATTACATCCAGAAAGCCGGAGAAACTTGCCGGGATTACCTCAGACGATGGATCGACACCAAGAACTCCTGTGAAGGAGTAAATGACCAAATTGCGATTGAAGCTTCCATTGCAGGTCTCCCAATTGGTTTACTGCGTCATCGCTTGAAGTGTGACAATGTCACTGATTTGGGAGAGATGATAGAAACAACGAGCAAGTATGCAGATGCTGAAGACGATGCAGAGGGGTTACTCAACACCCTAGTTATGCCACAGTTGGCAAAACAACCAAAGCAACAAGCTCAGAAGCGCAAAAATACCTCGGAAGAGAAATCCAACACGGAAACAGCAGTGGTCACTGCTACTTTTAGGTATGGAGGACGAGGAGGATGTGGCGGCGGCAGCTGCGGCCGCGGTCGTGGGACATCAAGAGTCCAGGGTAGAGGAGACCAGCAACCCGGAAAAACCTACTCTTGGGTCGACATTGCCAATAACCCATGTGTGCATCACTTAGATGCCAATGGGGGTTCGTCCCACACCAACGCTGAGTGTCGTTTCAATGACGACATTAAAAGAGATGACACCGCTGGCTACAAAGCTAAGCGGAAGAAGGGAAAGAAGAATCCCGAAAAAGATAAAGAGACCAAGGAAGATTCCGACATGGAGGAAGCCGATGCTTCAAATCCCAAGCCGGAAGGGAAGAAAAATTTTATGACCAAGAAAGACACATATGTCACCTTCCTCGGAGCTCAACTAGCAATTGTCAAAAAGGTAGTGCTACATGAGCTCAACGCAACAATTCCTGCTGTCCCCCAATTCTTGGACTGGTCGGAAGTGGCAATCACATTTGATCGCGCTGATCATCCGCCTAAGTTGCAGATGCGAGGAAAATACGCCTTAATCGTCAATCCACTTATTGACGGTTATGGTTTCTCCAAGACTCTCATGGATAGTGGTAGCAGTATTAATATTTTGTATGTCGAAACGCTACGCCGGATGAAGATCTCGAAGACCCAGCTGAACCACAGCTCTGTGATCTTTCACGGGGTTGTCCCAGGAAGACAAGCTAATTCCCTGGGAGAAATCACTTTGGATGTTACCTTTGGAACACCAAAGAACTACCGGACGGAGGCACTTTCCTTCAAAGTGGTCCCGTTCAAGAGCGCGTACCATGCTATATTCGGATGTCCGGCTTACTGGGCTTTTATGGCTCGTCTGTGTTACATTTACAATATGATGAAAATTCTAGGTCCCAACGGTGTGATCACCATCAGGGGAGACCCGAAGAAAGCGCGAGAGTGCAAGGATGGAAATGCCGCCTTTGCTGAAGCCATGTTGTACGCCCAGGAGTACCAGGAGATCAAGAAGAGCATGGATCCGTCCGAGATGCCTGCAACGAAGAAGGAGGTGAAAAAGCTGAATCCGGAGTTCAAGGCATCAGAAGAGACGAAGAAGACGCCGTTGAAGGATGATGACCCCTCCAAGGTGACCCAAATAGGCGTAGGCCTAGATAGCGCATAGGAAAGCATGCTCGTCAAGTTCCTCAAAGCAAATAAGGATATCTTTGCATGGCAGCCATCTGACATGATCAGAGTACCTAGGGAACTTGCCGAGCACTCTTTAAATGTAAACCCGAACGCTAAACCCGTCAAACAGTCCTTACGACATTTCAGCGATGAAAAGCGTAAGGCAATAGCTAAGAAACTAACACGGCTCGAGTTAGCCGGATTCATAGAAGAGGTCATCCACACTGAGTGGTCGGCCAATCCTGTAATGGTCCCTAAAAAGGACACCACTGATTTAAGGATGTGTGTTGATTATACTTCCTTGAACAAGGCTTATCCAAAAGATCCGTTCGCTCTGCCTAGGATTGATTAAGTTATCGATTCTACGGCAGGCTCGGAACTCCTCTGTTTTCTCGACGCATATTCCGGTTATCACCAAATCCAGATGAAGGAATCTGACAAAGTCAAAACTTCATTCATAACCCCCTTCAGAACCTTCTATTTTGTTATGATGCCCTTTGGGCTGAAGAACGCAGGAGCTACGTACCAGCGCACAATGTAGCGTTGCCTCCACGATCAAATCAGACGCAATGTACATGCATATGTGGATGATATAACGTGATGTCCAAAAAGAAGGAAACACTGACTTCCGACTTGGAGGAAACGTTCGCCAATCTACGAAAATACAACATAATGCTTAATCCGAAGAAATGCTTCTTTGGAATCCCAGCCAAAAAATCGTTAGGTTTCATCGTGTCCCAAAGAGGCATAGAGGTGAACCGAGACAAAATCAAGGGTATACTCAATATTTTCAGGCTAACTCGCCTGAAGGACGTACAAAGACTAATTGGTTGCATCGATGCACCTCAACGTTCCCTCAATAAAGGGAGTAGATGAGGAATATCTGACCAAATCCGACTCACCTTTGATAGCAGTTCTGGCTATAATTCCCAGCTAGACTCAACCCTACCTTGATTATTTGGTAGATGGCAAATTACCCGAAGACGAGGTTCTGAGCCGGCAGATTATCCAACGAGCGAAAGCCTATACTATAATTAAAGGTGAGCTCTATAAGCGGAGTGTGTCTGGGGTCTTTCAGCGCTGCGTATCTCCGGAAGGAGTGGAAATATTAAGAGAAATCCACGAAGGTGAGTGTGGTCACCACGCTGCAGCCAAATCTTTAGTGGCAAAAGCTTTCAGACATGGTTTCTTCTGGCTTACAGCCAAGGCAGATGCCAAACGGCTGGTCAAGACGTGCAAAGGCTGCCAAAAGTACGCCAAACAAGCTCATGTTCCGGCTGATCTGCTGCAAACAATACCTATAACATGGCCTTTTGCCGTCTGGGGGCTTGACATGGTAGGACCGTTTAGACGGGCTCCAAGTGAATTCACTCACCTCTTAGTGATGGTGGATAAATTCACCAAATGGATTGATACTAAACCCGTCACTAGTTGTGATGGAGCAACAGCCAAAATATTTGTCGAGGATGTCATAATCCGGTATGGTTATCCGCATAGTATTATCACGGACAACGGGAGTAATTTCTCTAGGGGAGAATTGGCTGAATTCTACAAGGAACAAAATATCCGGCTTGACATTGCGCCACTCGCACATCCACAGGCTAATGGACAAGTCGAAAGGGCAAATGGTTTAATCCTACAAGGCCTAAAACCGAGACTCGAAGCACCACTACGACATGCTACAGGGGCTTGGGCAGATGAATTACCCTCTTGGTCTATGGCGCAGAAGCAGTTCTTCCTAGTGATTTGATTCAACCTTCTCCTAGAGTGGCCCCGTATATTGAAGAGGATGCCGAGATTTCTCGATAAAATGATCTCGACTTAGTCGAAGAAGTTCGCGTCGTTGCTGAAATGAGATCAACAGCCTATCAGCAGAAGTTACGCAAGTATCAAAGCCAGAGAGTCAGGAACAAATCTTTCAATAAAGGCGATTTGGTTCTCTGGCTTGTGCAACAAAGAAAGCACAAACTTTCTTTAGTATGGGAAGGGCCCTTTTTAGTTAGTCGAGTATTGCATAATGGTTCGTACTACTTAACTGATATGAGGCCAGTCAAAGAAAGACCTGCTACTAAGAAGAGAAAGAGAGCTGGAGGCAGTACAAATCCGGATGAGTTAGACAGACCATGGAATATTGCTCAGCTACGTCCCTTTTATTCTTAGTTTATCCTTTTTTGTAAACATACATATGTACATGTTCTGTGAGAAATAAAAGTTTTGGTTGCCTCAAGTTTTTTCTGAGAAGTTTTTACCATCTTATTTCCGAATGATCATGTCATAGTCGAAAATCCCAGAATACTTGAAAGTACTTTATGCTCATGTTTTTTCTGGTTTAGATTTCCGATTCTTAAAATTCTACCTTCGGGTATAACTCTAAAGTTTCTAGTCTATACTTTGGTTATTTGTCTGATTGCCGGACGCGGGCATTTTCTGAATAGTGAATTATTGGTACTGGAAGCCGGCTTTGTTTCTAAGTTTGAACTGGTTTAGCAATTGAGCTCCGTTGCTCGGCAAAGTTTCCGTGCTAAAGGTTTAGCCGGCTCACGAAAGGGACGAGGCGGAAAGCCAGATAAACGATAAGTGTAGACAAAAAAGTACAAGTGCTTATGCAAACACTTCAGTCACACAAAAATTTAAGCCAAAAGTGCTAAATAAGTTAAAAACTTGCTAGTGCCAAGGGAGGAGCGGGACACAAAAAGCATGGATCCGTCCAAGATGCCTGCAATGAAGAAGGAGGTGACAAAGCCGAATCCGGAGTTCAAGGCATCAGAAGAGATGAAGAAGACGCCAGTGAAGGATGATGACCCCTCCAAGGTGACCCAGATAGGCGTAGGCCTAGATAGCGCATAGGAAAGCGCGCTCGTCAAGTTCCTCAAAGCAAATCAAGATATCTTCGCATGACAGCCATCTGACATGACCGGAGTACCTAGGGAACTTGCCGAGCACTCTTTAAATGTAAACCCGAATGCTAAACCCGTCAAACAGTCCTTACGACGTTTCGGTGATGAAAAGCGTAAGGCAATAGCTAAGGAACTAGCACGGCTCGAGTTAGCCGGATTCATAGAAGAGGTCATCCACAGTGAGTGGTCGACCAATCCTGTAATGGTCCCTAAAAAGGACACCACTGATTTAAGGATGTGTGTGGATTATACTGCCTTAAACAAGGCTTATCCAAAATATCCGTACGCTCTGCCTAGGATTGATCAAGTTATCGATTCTACGGCAGGCTCGGAACTCCTCTGTTTTCTTGACGCATATTTCGGTTATCACCAAATCCGGATGAAGGAATCTGAAAAAGTCAAAACTTCATTCATAACCCCCTTTGGAACCTTCTGTTTTGTTATGATGCCCTTTGGGCTGAAGAACGCAGGAGCTACGTACCAGCGCACAATGTAGCGTTGCCTCCATGATCAAATCAGATGCAATGTACATGCATATGTGGATGATATAACGGTGATGTCCAAAAAGAAGGAAACACTGATTTCCGACTTGGAGGAAACGTTCGCCAATCTACGAAAATACAACATAATGCTTAATCTAAAGAAATGCTTCTTTGGAATCCTAGCTGGAAAATTGTTAGGTTTCATCATGTCCCAAAGAGGCATAGAGGTGAACCGAGACAAAATCAAGGTTATACTCAATATTTTCAGGCCAACTCGCCTGAAGGACGTACAAAGACTAATTGGTTGCATCGATGCAGTCAGTCGGTTTGTAAGCTGGCTCGGTGAAAGAGCCGCACCATTATACAAACTCCTGAAAAAGACCAAGGATTTTGTGTGGACGGACGAAGCTGAAGCTGCACTACAAGACCCAAAGAAAGTACTCTCATCTGCTCCTATCCTTGCTGCACCAGAACCACAGGAACCGGTGTTGCTTTATCTTGCTGCGACAAACAAAGTCGTCAGTATCGTCATGGTAGTGGAGAGACCGGAGGAAAATCAGGAACACTTGGTGCAACTTCCGACTTATTTTGTCAACGAGGTTCTAACAGAATCAAAACAGCGGTATCTGCACTATCAAAAGCTGGCATACAGTGTTTTCCTAGGATCTTGTAAGCTATGACACTATTTCCAGGAGTATCCAATTACCATGGTGAGTACAGCTCCCATGAGATATATAATCAACAACAATGACGCCACAAGACGCGTCACCAAATGGGGCATAGAGCTCTCAGCTTTCGATATTGAGTACAAACCTCGGACAACAATTAAATTTCAAATCCTTGCCGACTTTGTTGCTGATTGGACAGAGACGAAGGAGAATATGACCCTCCCTGAGTCAGAATATTGGACCCTATATTTTGATGGGTCTAAGGCTCGCAGGGGCTCGGGGGTTGGCGTGGTGCTCAAATCACCCCAAGGAGATAAACTTCTATACGTGTTGCAGATCCACTTCATAGCGACAAATAATATTGCCGAGTATGAAGCACTGCTACATGGAATAAAGATATCAGCATCTGACGTTTGATGTGTTACGGAGATTCGGATCTTGTTGCTCCGCAAGTGTTGGATATTTGTAATGCAAATAAACACATGGCAACATATAAAGCTGTCGTGGATGATTTATCTGAATCGTTCGAAGGGTTTGAGGTTCAACACATCCCTCGAGCAGAAAATGAGGAAGCAAATGCACTATCTCGGATAGGCTCTGCACGCTTTTTTAGAGCACCTCAAAGTTCCCTCAATAAAGGGAGTAGATGAGGAATATCTGACCAAATCCGACTCACCTTTGATAGCAGTTCTGGCTGTAATTCTCAGCTGGACTCAACCCTACCTTGATTATTTGGTAGATGGCAAATTACCCGAAGACGAGGTTCTGAGCCGGCAGATTATCCGATGAGCGAAAGCCTATACTATAGTTAAAGGTGAGCTCTATAAGCGGAGTGTGTCTGGGGTCTTTCAGCGCTGCGTATCTCCAGAAGGAGTGGAAATATTAAGAGAAATCCACGAAGGCGAGTGTGGTCACCACGCTGCAGCCAAATCTTTAGTGGCAAAAGCTTTCAGACACGGTTTTTTCTAGCTTACAACCAAGGCAGATGCCGAACGGCTGGTCAAGACGTGCAAAGGCTGCCAAAAGTACGCCAAACAAGCTCATGTTCCAGCTGATCAGCTGCGAACAATACCTATAACATGGCCTTTTGCGGTCTGGGGGCTTGACATGGTAGGACCGTTTAGACGGGCTCCAAATGGATTCACTCACCTCGTTGTGATGGTGGATAAATTCACCAAATGGATGGAGGCTAAACCCGTCACTAGTTGTGATGGAGCAACAACCAAAAGATTTGTTGAGGATGTCATAATCCGGTATGGTTGTCCGCATAGTATTATCACGGACAACGGGAGTAATTTATCTATGGGAGAATTGGCCGAATTCTACAACAAACAAAATATCCGGCTTGACATTGCGCGAGTCGCACATCCACAAGTTAATGGACAAGTCGAAAGGGCAAATGGTTTAATCCTACAAGGCCTAAAACCGAGACTCGAAGCACCACTACGACGTGCTGCATGGGCTTGGGCAGAGGAATTACCCTCTGTAATATGGATTTTATGAACAACTCCGAACAGGTCAACCGGATACACACCTTTCTTCTTGGTCTATGGCGCAGAAGCAGTTCTTCCTAGTGATTTGATTCACACTTCTCCTAGAGTGGCCCCGTATATTGAAGAGGATGCCGAGATTTCTCGACAAAATGATCTCGACTTAGTCGAAGAAGTTCGCGTCATTGCTGAAATGAGATCAACAGCCTATCAGCAGAAGTTACGCAAGTATCAAAGCCAGAGAGTCAGGAACAGATCTTTCAATAAAGGCGATTTGGTTCTCCGGCTTGTGCAACAAAGAAAGCACAAACTTTCTTTAGTATGGGAAGGGCCCTTTTTAGTTAGTCGAGTATTGCATAATGGTTCGTACTACTTAACTGATATGAGGCCAGTCAAAGAAAGACCTGCTACTAAGAAGAGAAGGAGAGCTGGAGGCAGTACAAATCCGGATGAGTTAGACAGACCATGGAATATTGCTCAGCTACGTCCCTTTTATTCTTAGTTTATCCTTCTTTGTAATCATACATATGTACATGTTCTGTGAGAAATAAAAGTTTTGGTTGCCTCAAGTTTTTTCTGAGAAGTTTTTACCATCTTATTTCCGAATGATCATGTCATAGTCGAAAATCCCAGAATACTTGAAAGTACTTTATGCTCATGTTTGTTCTGGTGTAGATTTCCGATTCTAAAAATGCTACCTTAGGGTATAACTCTAAAGTTTTTAGTCCATACTTTGGTTATTTGTCTGATTGCCGGATGCGGGCATTTTCCGAGTAGTGAATTATTGGTACTGGAAGCCGGCTTTGTTTCTGAGTTTAAACTGGTTTAGCAATTGAGCTCCGTTGCTCGGAAAAGTTTCCATGCTAAAGGTTTAGCCGGCTCACGAAAGGGACGAGGCGGAAAGCCAGATAAACGATAAGTGTAGACAAAAAAGTACAAGTGCTTATGCAAACACTTCAGGCACACAAAAATTTAAGCCAAAAGTGCTAAATAGATTAAAAAATTGCTAGTGCCAAGGGACGAGCCATAAAAGCCTAGTAAGCCGGACATCCGAATATAGCGTGGTACACGCTCTTGAACAGGACCACTTCGAAGGAAAGTGCCTCCCTCCGGTAGTTCTTTGGTATTCCAAAGGTAACATCTAAAGTGATTTCTCCCAGGGAATTAGCTTGTCTTCCTAGGACAACCCCGTGAAAGATCATAGAGCTGTGGTTCAGCTGGGTCTCCGAGATCTTCATCCGGCATAGTGTTTCGACATACAGAATATTAATACTGCTACCACCGTCCATGAGAGTCTTGGAGAAACCATAACCGTCAATAAGTGGATTGATGATTAAGGCGTATTTTCCTCGCCTGTGTAACTTAGGTGGATTATTAGCACGGTCAAATGTGGTTGCCACTTCCGACCAGTCCAAGAATTGGGGGACAGCCGAAACTGTTGCTTTGAGCTCATGTAGCACTGCCTTTTTGACCTTTGCTGGTTGCGATCCGAGGAAGGTGACATACATGTCTTTCTTGGTCGGAAAACTTTTCTTCCCTTCCGGCTTGGGATTTGAAGCATCAGCTTCCTCCATGTCGGAATCTTCCTTGGTCTCTTTATCTTTTTCGAGATTCTTCTTTCCCTTCTTCCGCTTAGCTTTGTAGCCATTGGTGTCATCACTTTTAATGTCGTCATTGAAACGACACTCGGCGTTGGTGTGGGACGATCCCCCATTGGCATCTAAGTGATGCACACACGGGTTATTGGCAATGTCGTCCCAAGAGTAGGTTTTTCCGGGTTGCTGGTCTCCTCTACCCTGGACTCTTGATGTCCCACGACCGCGGCCGTGGCCGCCGCCACGTCCTCCATACCTGAAAGTAGCAGTGACCACTGCTGTTTCCGTGTTGGGTTTCTCTTCCGAGGTATTTTTGCACTTCTGAGCTTGTTGCTTTGGTTGTTTTGCCGAGTGTGGCACAACTAGGGTGTTGAGTAACCCCTCTGCATCATCGTCAGCATTTGCATACTTGCTCGCTGTTTCTATCATCTCTCCCAAATCAGTGACCTTGTCACACTTCAAGCGATGACGCAGTAAACCAATTGGGAGACCTGCAATGAAAGCTTCAATCGCAGTTTGGTCATTTACTCCTTCGCAGGAGTTCTTGGTGTCGATCCATCATCCGAGGTAATCCTGGCAAGTTTCTCTGGCTTTCTGGGTGCAACGCTGTAGGTCTCCGATCGTACAGGGCCTCCGGTATGTGCCTTCAAAATTTCGAAAGAATGCACTTTGCATGTCATACCAGTTGTGGATGGTGTTCTCCGGAAGTTCATTGAGCCATGATCGTGCCGTATTCCGCAACATAAGTGGGAGATATCGGGTTGCGACCAGGCTGTTTCCGCCTTTGGCGATGCTGCAAGCTTGGAAGAAATCTTGTAGCCAAGTATCTGGCCGAGCTATGCCATCGTAGGCTTGAATATGTCTTGAGATAGCAAATCCTTCCGGGAATGTTGTAGCTCTTATGCGTGGTCCAAAGCACTTTGGGCCCACATATATATCATCATTTTCGTAGAGCCGCGCCTCTATATTGGAGTTGATCATGTGCCTTGTGTCGTTCGGGGATAGAGATCGTCCCGAGTGTCGGCTGTGGCTGCGGTGCCTTAGAGCCGGACTTCGGCTTCTGCCACCACCTCCTCCACCACGACGCCCTCCTTGGCCTCCTTGAGAGTCGTTGTGATGGCTACTTGGCGGAGAGGGTGGAGCAGCTGGGTTATTTCTGGCTGATCGCCGGCCTCCGTCCGGAGCGTCATTATTCCGGTTCCAGGGAGGATCTTCATTGTGACGAGCCCCCTACCGGCTTGTCTTGGCATGGTGTTCGTCGTTCCTTCGCCCGTCATCCAGACGGCTTTCTTGTCTCGGAGGTGGCATTCTTTGTTGGTCCTCCTCCCGATGTTTCTCTTTATCATCGTCCCTGTGGTCTTTCAACTCTCACCGGGGCGGGTTCCTCGGATTCAGTCTAGCAATTGCCTCTTGCTCTGCAACTGGGTTAATGTTACGCCAGTCACGGACAGCTTTGTGGTGCTGTCCCGGAGATCTAGTTCTTGAGTAATTGTCTTCCCGACGATCGGAGCGGTGTTGCTGCTCCGGAACGCGCTAGGTTCTTATGTCAGCCCATGCCGGATCTGTGCGACATTGGTCGGAATCGGAGACCAGCTTTTGACTTCCAGAGATGGCGACCTCTTGCTGCTCTAGTCCCTTGTTGAGTAATTTGATGCCCAACCGGATCTGCTCCGGGCCTGGATTAGCCGATAGGATTTCTCGGGCCACAACGGTGTTCTATACTGGTGTTGGATACACCCAATCCCCTTTGCTGTCTTTCTGTGGCATCCCCATTTCTCCTCCAAAGAGGACTTTGTGGATCTGCGGGAATTGGTTGTCATTATATGCTGTTTCCTGGTCTTCTGGTGTTGCCTGGAGTTGTACTTCTCCGCAGATGCCATGCGTTTCTTTTCCTCCTCAATGTTTTTAGCTTCATCGAGGAGTACTTGACGACGCGCTTCTAGGGCCTGTGCCCTCTCGTCTAGCTCTTCAGCAGTAAGTTCTGCAGCTATAGGAATAGGTGTGGTTAATGCAGCATCGATGAGTTGACACGCACCTTCAGTGATCACGTGTCCATCCGCTGACTCTTCTTTTTTGGGCTCGTCTGGGATAAGTGCTCCATCCGAGTCTTCTTCATATTCCTCGGCAATCACCTCTTCTGCTGGAGGGTCATTTGCCAGGGTCTTGTTCTTCTTGTTCTTCTTCTTTGCCTTCTTGGCGGCACCGGTAGCAAAGATGGCTTTGGGTCCGTTTCCTGGAGTCAAGCTCTGATCGGGTACTTTTGGACATCTGGACCTCGGGATTATCTCCGATTTCCATGTCATCCTGCGCTTTGGGAGAGTGTTCCCCGGATCCTTCATCCATGGCTTCTCCTTCCTCTGCAGCTTTGGAGTTATACTCCTCTTCATATTCTATGGAGAACTTTCGGAAATCTGCTGACGTCATCGATTCATCCGAGGATGCGGGTACGTTAGTGTTTGTTCCAATCGCCTCTAGCACAGAGTCGGTGTTGTCTCTAGCATCGAAAGAGCCAGATCCGGATCCCACATATCCGACAAAGTGCGACGCGTGTCTCCTGAGATACTTGCGACTTTCGCGATCGGCCTCGTCGAAACGTTTGATGGTCTCGAGGATTTCATCTATGCCAGAGTTTTGCATCATCATGCATCTTAGCGTGTACCTCAGGAAAGGCCTATCTGTCCTGGCGTCATTAGAGCCGGAATCATTGTCGTTGCTATGCTCCTCCTGGATTTTGACTTTAGCGCGTGGGTCGATCTGGGATTCGGTCTCTCCAGGGAGATCCACTCCAGATTCGACCTGGACCGCTAGGTCTGCTTCAGGCTCGGATTTCTCCACTATCTCCGCAACTGGTGCGGGCTGGGTGGGATTAGAATTTTCTGAGATCTAGAACTCTTCCGCCTCCGCACACAAATGGGTTCCAGAGATTTCGTCTGCCTCTATCATCACCGCTGGGGTGGGTGGGGCAGGTTCAGCAAAGCTGATGTAAACATCGATCTCGCCAAAAGACATGATGGTGTAGGCAGTCACGGCCTCCCTAGCCGAAATCCAGGTCTCGTCGAGAACGATGAGGGGGACGTCGCTGGTGTAGAGGATGCGACCGACGGTGATAGTCTCGCCGATTCTGATTCTTGTAGATTCCGCTCGGAACGCAGATCCAAAGCTCACTTGCCCCATGGTGAGTGCCAACTGTCATCAGATTGATGACAAGTACGCCATGAGGGGGTCCTCGAGGCGTGCGGAAGAGAGGGGTGTGAGACGTACGGTGTTCCGGGACGGTGAGCACACAAGTTTACCCAGGTTCAAATCTGCCGGCTTTGGATGGATCCTACTCCTGCTAGTAATCCAGTAATACGGCAGAGCCGGACTATGGGTTACAAGGGTTCGCCTGTGCGAGTTGAGATTGTAGACTATTGAAGGTGCCCTAAAGGCTCTCCCTAGGACGGCTTATATAGATATCCGGCCTAGGGTTTACAGGAGAGATCTATCCAGCTACGACTAAGAGTTGGTTACAGAGTACATCTTGAACTACAAGTAACACTATGGGCCTAAGTCGATAAGTCTTCTGGGCCTTCCCGTAGCCGGACTGGACTCTGTTTCTTCTCCCTGACTGGGCTGCCCGTGAAGCAAAGCTCTAACCCGAAGTGAGCCACCCTGGTCAGTGAGGAACTGTGAGGATACCCGGAAAGTATATCCCCAACAAGGGTCGCTGGACCCTTTGAAGGAGCCGGATGCTCTTCTCATGATCTGCCTTGAGCTTATCCAGCTCTTGGCGAAGTTCTTTATTCTCCACCACCAGGGTTTTGAGGTTCTCAACCTCTTCGATCATAGCACATGACTGTTTTACCAGTGCTGTAAGACAAAAGAACAACAGTTCAGTAAAAAATATTCGACTATGAAAATCAAGACAAAGTTTTGAGTCTCGGAATGTTTACCTTCGGCCTCATCCTTGGAAACCTTCAGCTCAACATTTTCAAGTCAGAGAGCTCTGATCTCTCTCCGCTTGTTGCAGATGTTCTTCAACAAATCCTAGTTATATGAATTAACTTTCTGTAAGTCCAAATACCCAGAGTTAGAAGTCTACTGAAGACTCGGGCTAATATTGTTACTAATATCAGCACGAGCCTTGGGGGCTACACTCGTTCATTCTTTGGCATCCTAATGAAGCATAAACCCGGATTGTATATCCAACTTCATGCCTGGGGGCTAGAGGATATGATATAAAGTATAATAAAGAAAAACGTGAGTTGGAATTCCGACTTACATGATGTTCATGTGTGAGCTTGCTCAGGCACATGTTCACCTCGGTGGTAATCTTCTCGGTGAGGGTGAGTGGAATAATCGAAGGTGGTGGAAGCACACTAGCTCTTAGTCTCTCGTCGCGAAGGCGGACTTGTTCAAGAAGGTCGGAGTACTTGATGTCCTCCGCTTCTTGTGCTTCTTCTTCGGCAGAGAGATTTCGGCTCTCCAGGCATTGCCAGACCAGAAGCTGGATTTCTTCCGCAGATTTCTGAGATAAGCCAAATTTGGCAAGTCCCGGATTGTTCAGGAGGTTTTCAGCGAAAGTCTCTGCCGAGGGATCATTACCCAAAGAAGTTTCACCCTTATCTAAACCTGAGCCACCCATGGTGGCGTCAGTCTGCGACTCAAGGGTCGCTGGCCCCATTGAAGGAGTCGGATCTTCTGCGACAACCAGCAATGGAGTGATCACCGGTGTTGTAGAAGGTTGAGGGGCAGGAGTCGGAGGAGCTACGGCAGGGGAAGCCATAGTCAGCTTCGTCTGCCGTAGGGGCTTCGAAGAAGTTCCCTTCCCCTTACCCTTGATGAGCTGTTTAGCTCTGAGAATGTAGTAGAATGGAAAACATTACATATCGGAAGTAAAGTACAAAGGCGGAAGTTGTGTGGAAAGTTACCTCTTCATGACTGGCACTTCCTTTGTGCCGACGGCCACTGTCGAAGCCTTGCGCTTCCTGGGCACAACATCCGGCAATGGAACCAGTTCCTCCTCCTGAGAAAACTCCAGAGGATATCCCTCGATAGGAGCCAATTCCGACTCGGGGAGGTCGGCAAGCTGAAAAGAAGATAATATCTCACTATTGCAAAATAACTTAAAGATGAGACACATAAAAAAGGGTTTATTGTTAAAAGCTTACCGGCACTACAAGGTCTTCCGCTGTGTGCATGTCCAAAGACAAGTCCGGAATCTTTCTCTCAATCCGTTCCTTGATCAGCCATTTGATTTGGCTTGTGTAATCCTGTGGCTTTAAAGCCTTAGGACTGATGTGGAGGGAGTCATTCTTCGACGCCGTGATGGAATGCATCAGACGGTCGCCGTGGTGCTGGAGAGGCTGTATCCAGCGTGCGACCCAAGACTGGACTAAGTCAGACCCTCGCAGGCCCTTGTGTTTTATCAGATATTCGATCCGGCTCTTAGCGAGGATCAGATCGTCACTGAGAGCCGGAGGAGCCTCGTCCTAAGACGCTAGGGCCGTGGCGGCTCCGTCGATGAAAGCCGGCAAAGTAGTAGCTTTGCCGGGAGCAGGAATATCCTTATGGTAAAAGAAGGTGGCCGGCCATTGTTTGACCGACTCACTAGCTGAAATGCAAGGATAACTACGCTCGCGTCTAACTGAAAGGCTAATAGTGCCGGTAATATAAGGATTACTGGTAGTGATGGAGTTTCTACGGACATGAAAGTAGAAACGGAATAAAGTGAGACTCGGCCTAATGCCGATATATCCCTCACACAAAGTCGCATAAGCGCTCATCTCTAAGATGGAGTTGGGAGGAAGATGGTGAAGCTGAACACCGTAGTGGTCTATCACCTCGGAAAAGAAATCCGAGGGAGGGAAAGACAAACCTCTGTCGAGGTGGGTGCCGAAGTGTACCCGCTTGTTGGCGTGCGGGTGGGGGATGGTTTCGCCGAAATCGCTCCGCCAGTCGCCGGCGCGGAGGAGCCCTTCATTCTCCACGCCATGGAGCTTATCGTCGTCGAGGAGAGACGAGATCCAAACCCCACGGTTGCTCAGCCAAACCGGACGATGAAGAGGAAGCCATTTCTCCAGTGCGCCAGTGACCTTGGATGGATGGCGCTGGGAATCTGGGAGGCAGAAGATCTCTATGCGCGAGGGAGAAGTGGAGGAGAAGGAATGGCAAGGGAATAGGTGAAGATGAGGAAAAGGAAATCCTCACCCCTTATAACCACCTAACCGCGCCAAGATTCGTGCAAACGGCACTGTGCAAACGCCACGCGTCGTGGAAGGAACTGGGAAGGTCCCACGCGATGATTACGTCGCCTCGATCTCCGCGTACGCATTGAAACGGCGTCTCGGTTCCGCGAACGACAGACCCACCAACGGTCGTGCTGACAGGATGTTTGTCAGATGACGTGACTTGACCATGACCAGTGTCAGGTGACGTCAGAGACTAAGTTCCGGCTTAGTTTGAATATCAAGCTAGAAAATCCGATTAACGTACTGATAGGTCCGACTTACTTTTGAGACTCGGATCGTATCTTTTGTTTTGAAGTTTCAGGAACCCTTCAAGATTCTGCAAGCCAACGATCAAGCTAGACGATGATGAATCCGACTTTGGATCTTGGAGACTTCCGGGGGATGCTGTTGGGGATATACTTTCCGGGTATCCTCACAGTTCCTCACTGACCAGGGTGGCCCACTTCGGGTTAGAGCTTTGCTTCACGGGCGACCTAGTCAAGGAGAAGAAATGGAGTCCAGTCCGGCTACGGGAAGGCCCAGAAGACTTACCGACTTAGGCCCATAGTGTTACTTGTAGTTCAAGATGTACTCTGTAACCGACTCTTAGTCGTAGCCGGATAGATCTCTCCTATAAACCCTAGGCCAGATATCTATATAAGCCGTCCTAGGGAGAGCCTTTAGGGCACCTTCAATAGTCTACAATCTCAACTCGCACAGGCAAACCCTTGTAACCCATATTCCAGCTCTATCGTATTACTGGATTGCTAGCAGGAGTAGGATCCATCCAAAGCCGACGGATTCGAACCTGAGTAAACTTGTGTGCTCACCGTCCTGAAACACCGTACGTCTCACACCCCTCTCTTCCGCACGCCTCGAGAACCCCCTCATGGCGTACTTGTCATCAATCCGACGACACATAAGAATTTCCTTACTATCAACCAATGATCATCTTATGAGTTATTCTGGTATATGCTCATAACATTTAGAGCATAAGACATATCTAGATATGTGCATATCATGGTATACATTATTGATCAAAATATTCATGTGATTTCACTCATCAAGTGTCAAAAACACTTGAATCTCGTTTTCACTCATCGAGTGTTAATACACTTGAATCTTGATTCAACCTTTTCCACGTGATAAGAACCTGTCTTGTCGTTTCCATATTAAACTCATTCAATATCTCATCTATGTATATTTGGCACAACCATATTAGCGCCTCAATCCATCCATATAGACATTGATGCCTAATATTCTGTTTTTTCCCAAGTTTTCATTGAAATCAAATTTTAATAAAATTCTTAACCCGTGTCAATAAAAGATCTATCATTTCCAACCAACAACATGTCTTCTACATAATGTATTAGAAATATGTCTCAGCGCTCCCACTTAATTTCTTGCAAATGCAAGCATCTTCATCGCCTCTGATGAAATTAAACTTTTTAACAATTTCATCAAAGTAAAGATTCCAACTCCTCTATGCTTACTTCAACCATTGAAATTTGCATGCCCTTTTAGCATTCTTTGAATTAACAAAACCCTTCGGACCGTGTCATGTACACGTCCTAGGTAACCATTCTATTGGAAGAACTTTGTTTTGTTTGTTAAACTACCATATACCAAAATTGACATATGTAGTGGTTGCTACATTAATCCATCCAGACTAAATATCGCTACGAAAGATCAAATCTTGTAGAATATTTCATAGATGTGAAACATCCATTTCTATTTCTTTCTAGATCCAAATACGACTGATAGGCTTCATGCCTTTTCGGAGTGTCTTCTAAGTTCAAAAAACTTGAATTCTCGTGTATGGAAACTATCATGGATTTTATGACTTCTAATCACTTTATGGAGTTAGGGCCCATCATTGCTTCTTTGCATGCAGTCGGTTCATCATTGTCAAAACAATAATGACTTGTTTATCAAATCTCTGAGATCGCAGTCTTTGCAGTCACGTGAGCCATGAGCATTGACACTTTTCGGCGCTGTGCTACTTAGCACATGTTGCTTAGGTTCATCAAACTAATCAAAGTTCTATTTTCCTCCCATTTAAGTTTTGCAAAAAATTCCTTCTTAATAAACTTAACATTCTAAACGACAAACTCTTTTGTCTTCGGTGTTATGGAGGAATACCCAACTGTTGCTTTGGGATAACCTAAAAATGCGTGCTTATCTGACTTTAATTGTAAACATTTTACTTATGCCTAGCATACCAAAAAATTAAGAAAAGACAACCTGGTTTTTATCCGAAGCCATGAATCATATGGTGTCATTTCAATGGATCACGATTGTGCTATTTCTAGTGTAAAAGTGGTAGTCTCTAAAGTTTTAATCCATAAAACATAATGACAGTTTTATAAATGATACCTTTGATCTTATCATGTCAAACAAGGTTTGATTTCATCTCTCAAATATTCCATACTCCTATGGTTTATTGGGAAATGCAAGTTTATGGAACAATTCCTCAAATCTTAGACGTTTTGCTAAACTTGTAACTCAAATATCTTACTTTATAATATAACCATAAATTATTTATTTTCTCGTTACAATGATTTGCTACTTCATCTTGAAAGTCTTTGAATATTTGTTAAATATTTCATACTTCTTCCTTATTAAGTAAATATACATTATATTGACTCAAATTTTCAAAGAAAGTATATGAAGTTGAAAGATCCACCGCACATGGCTACACGTAATGGACTATACACATTAACATGTACAATGTCCAATAAGTTAGGACCCGTTCCTTATGAACGGAGTTTCAGAGCGTTAATTGATCAAAATCAAAGACTCCAAAAATCCATCAACATGGATTTTGTTCATGTTTTTTCCAATATAATTTAAATAGTGATGCCACTTCATAAATGATATTTCAATCGTTTGTCTTGCGACATTTTAGCATTAGTTTTTATGGGCGTGATTTCTCCAACTAGACTTGTAAAAGTTTATCCATCTTCTATGAAATACAATAATTATTTGAACAATCTTTATTCTCATATTACCGAAACAAAATAACAATTATTATAACAAATCTTGAAGGCTAGGTTTGATGTTAACAAAAAATACAACAACACTTTATTTGTTTTTGATGAACATCATCAACTGTTCTCTTGCTAGTTTCTTAGGCCAATGCAGTTCATGAATAATGTTGTTCTGTATGACACTTCACACCAACAAATTCGGTATCCAATACCCAAGAACCTTATTGTTTAACAAGCAAAGAATACATCCATAACATGTATATCATCTATATACCTAAGCTATAGCACCAAAGTAAAAAACCCTTAGTAGAAAATTGTCTATTGTGTTTGTGCATCATCATGATATCGTGCTCATGTCATCATGCCACATTGCATTTGAGCATCATCATGACATCACATATGTTTGCCTAAGGCTATTTTGCAAAAGCCTATTTTTGTAGATATTCCCCTCTTTATTTCAAATTAAACTCTATGTCCGTCTAAATCGTTTATTTGTTAAAAATATTTATCAAAAGACTATTTAAAATAAACTAAATAAATAATAACATATTTTATAAAACCGGCCAGGCCCAAAGGCCCGGCTAGCCAGGCCACCTACCACCCCGTTGCCCTCAACCCTAATCCCACCCATATCTACACCAAACCCTAGTCGTAGCTAACACACACACCACACAAAGCTGCACTACAACAACCAACGCATGCTGCAGCTCCACCCGCTGCCACTAAACACCTACAACATGCACACCCCGCACGCAATGCTACAGCGCCGCACACCGACACGCCCGTGCAGCACAGTGACGTACCACGTCGCCCCACACCCGCGCGACCGACACGCTACGACACTCCCCGAGTCCCACCAGACGCAGCGTGTAGCGAGCAACCCCACCCAGCCCCGCTCTGGCGGCACGTGAGGCCCACGCGTTGCACCCTGCTCCCTTCACAATCCCACCCACCTTCCTCACATCGCTCTCCTCCTCTCGCCTCACAGATAGCCGACACCGCCTCTTCCTCACCTTCCTATGCCCCACGCGCGCCGTGCCCCCTCACAAGCTCTGCATCGCGCCGCCAAGCTTCCCTGCGAGCCACCACCACACGTGCCGCCTCCCAAGCTCCCCCACCACGGCCCACGTCTATCTCCTACCGTCGTCCTCGTCTCACCCGCTCGAGCCGTGCTGCCCCTTCGGCCGCCTGCACCTCCTCGCCTCCGTACTCGGCCGCCTGCGCCTCCTCGTCTCCTTACCCGGCCACCGTCCTCGACCCCATCGCCATGCGCACCCCGAGGCCGCCGTCATCCTCCTCCCGGTTGCCTCCTGCTCCAATCCACTGCCAGGGACCACGCTGGAACCTCCAAGCCTCCATGGAGACCGTGCCTCTCGAGCTTGTCCCTGCGTGTCCCCATGTTCCTCTGCTGCCTTTGGTCGCACCTCCCGCTGCCACCGCGTGCCCCTTTTTGTACCAGGACACCGTCGCCGCGCTGGACACCACATCGCTACCATAGACATCGCGCCTCCCGCCGAGCCCTTCTTCCCCATCGTCCTCGTGCCGCACGGTCGATCCCTCTACAGAGCTTGTTGACCCTCGTCCCCGACCACGCCTTCGAGCTCTCTATACCGGCCATCCCCAGCGTCAGTTCCTCCAAGTCGAGCTCAGCCTATAAGGAGGCATTTGCAGGCAACCTTCCGATGTTTTTCCTAGTTGCACCTCAGGTGGTGTGTATGCTTGTGTGTTTTTCGTGTCAAGACCATGTCAGAGACCTACACTCACACTATCCGAACCTCAAACAAGATCCTCATCGACTATCAAGATCTCTGCATCGTATAAGTGCATCTGAAGACCACCGGTATTGACCCAATCCCGAGTTCGACACCGACCATCAATGCTACAAGAGCTCAAGTTCTCCTACACGAACCCCGAGCGACAAGATATCCTTCACGGACTAGATGGTACCACAAGACCGTCGACACGGATACAATGGTCAGGAATCGAAGACATCTTATTCATGGATCTGGTGATGCCAGAACCTCAAGACCTTCTTCACGGATTCGAAGTCCTTGATCCCGAGGATCCGAAGACCGAACCCGATTATGTCGAACCCCGAGACCCCCGGTTTCGAACACCAACATGTGACCCCTATTTTTATAAATTACCATCTATATACTTGTTGCATATAAATTGTTCATGATTGCATACATACTTTGTCATTTCGGAGCATGATGCCAATTCACCTAATAATTAAATATGGAGGCTATATGCGGGCTATTCTAGTCTTATATTGGGTCCATTTAACTTTGTGTCACGAACTGATGCCATGTTTTGACTTGTTATGCCAACATTTATATGGTGGGGTACCTAAACAACATGAACCTTCTAATTTAATGTCGAGACCCCGATTCCACTTAATTTTTCCTAGTTGCATCGTATTTTTTCCATGTCATGCATCATACATACATCATACCTGGTCTTCTGCCATAGTCTTGTGCATCTGGTGTTTCTTCTAGCGCTTTGCTTCTTCACAGATTAGGCCGTTGAGTTGATGTGAGCTTCGACCCTTTCACCAGTGTATCTTCGGCTATGTTTTTTAGGCAAGCATTCTCCCCCCTTCTACCTATTTTTGCATTTATAGTATTTACTTCCTCCTGTTGATCTATTGCTACTCGTGTTGTGATGCTTTAGTTTCTGCACCATTTATATTCCTTGCAGCCTCTATATTTCCTTGGACACCTCCTATTACCTGTTGTTTCATAGACAGTCGACCTTGCGAGTCCTAGTTGCTTGCTCAGGTGCTGCTTCATGTCGTCGATGTTCCACCATTGTTGGGGGTTAGCACATGCTTAATGGTGGAGATGATCATGGCTTTCATTACAACTTGTTAATTAAAATTCTGAAAATAGATATAATGCAGAGGAACCAATGGGTAATATATGCTATTTGGTTCTTACCTGCCCACTTGTGTCCACCTAGGACCCCGAGTTCTTGACACCTATTCCGAGACCGAGCGCGCTAACCACATGTGGGATGTATGGGCACCCCTATCGGCTTATTACCTGATTTCAAAGTACTGTACTGGGGTCACAAACTAGTTTGAGGTTTTAATGCCATGTTTATTATTTGTTGCTCTATGAGCGTTTACTACTGTACTATATTTAGGATGTGGGTCATTATGTTGAGGATTATACCTATGGCCTCTGATCTCTCAGCCAATCTCGCAACCTCTAGGTCCGTCTTTGAAGCCGATCGACTTTGTTATGGGTAGCTTAGTGGGTGGCCCCCATGTACTTGCTTTGGGTCTGGGAACACGTCATGTCTGAAGCGCCGCCAACATACCAATGGGTGTATGTTAATTGATCTGGCAAATAGGGTGGAAGTGCGTGTGGATACTTTGGTGCACCCCTACAGGGTTAAATCTTTTTGAAAAGTTGTGTCCGCAGTTATGGACGACTTGGAGCACAGTTTCTCGATCATAGACAACTTAAACTAAAGAAATACAGTTATAATTTGATTTGGATCTGACATGACTAGTAAGTTGGATAACCACCATGGAATGAATGAATAAAACTGCCAACTGTGCGAGTTTCCTCGGAAGGACTTCCTCGTTTGGTCTCGAGGGGGAAATACCAAGATGGGTATGTTTGGTGTTAGTAACAGGTTGGTTCCGAATAGGTCTTTCTTATCACTCTCTGATATCCGACAGTTGTATCAAGTCTCTATAGGTTGTTTAGTGCATGCTTCGCTGCCGCTTCAGTCCACCATACCTTTGTAGGCGAGAGCCACCGAATTCTAAGACCCGCCGTGTACTAGCCTCAATACTAACCACTCCCTTTTTCCTTTGCCCTTTGTCGGCACCCCTTTTGTTTTAACAGGTATAAGTTCGACGTCGTTAGCAGGGTTACCCTTCTGTCTTGGCCTAGGCAAGATTATGGATGCCATTGGTTATTCTTTAGGGCTCTTAGCCCCATTTTCATCTTATCCGTACTCAGATGTTGTATCGTTTTCAAGGTGATTTGGATCTTTGTACTGTATATCTATATTCTTGACTCGTTGAGTCATTGTTGTATATATATGTTCTTGTGGGTTTCATCATGGACTATTGTGTAATGGTATTACTTCGTTTTCCACCTGCACGGAAGTGATCGGTGGGCATTGTCGTATCGTTTCTATGCTGGTTTGGCGGGAATCACTGAAATTTTCATAGGACCGATTCAAGGGTGTTACATAAGCTAAACATTTCCAGTCTTTTCTTTTCTGCCAAATATGTTCTAGATTCTCTTTTAGCATTTTCTTTTATTTTTAAAAGAATTTACCAACATCAATAGTGGTGACATACACATGACACTTATTCTCAAAGCTTGTTAGTCAAATACTAATACCTTTGGACTTGCACTTTGAACTGGATCACCATCATCAAATGTTTGGCATTCTTTCAAAATCCATTCTTCAGTAATCTTTTAGTGTAGTAAACATTTTTACCTACACCTTTTATTCATCCTATCATGAAAACTTTCATGATCAAGCTACTATATCCTATAAGGGCGAATCGTGAGTATAATGTCAGTTTCTAAAACTTTTTTGGATATTAGGATGCCAAGCGTCTCCAACCTTCGAAAAATTCTCATACAATATGAGAACATGTATTTTCCTAAATTATACTCTATAATGCAACCAAAAAATTGTTTCAGTTATCACAATATCTTCCACACATGACGGTTTCTCAAACAATTCTTTCAGATCCTAGATAATCTTGATACTAAAACATCTTTTGAATATCAAGGATCATGGAGGCAAATATGATACTTTAGATACTAACACTAGGATTGTTACTCTTGATTTAATACTACTTATTAAACTTCATGGACTAAATGGAGTTTGCTGAAAATTTGCGACTTTTAAACTTTAGATTGACACTCAAAACAACATGATACTAGTTCGTAAAGTAAATACCTAGAATTCTATAGTTCTATTATCTCAATTATAACCAAGCATAAGGTAGTAAATGGATGCCAATGACTAGAACAAATTATGCAAATTCACTTTGATTTAGTTTATGATAAATTGAGTTCAACTTTAATAATATTACTACATTAACTCCCACTCCAAACCAACATCCCTCGAGTCGTTTTGGTGAATACATGAACCAAATCCACTACACCAAGACTGATCATCATGTGAATTGGTGCAGCTTCAAAGGCGAGCATCAATATGGGCATCATATCAACTATATGACTCATGCTTTACCTTTTGGTTCGTGTTCCAAGGCCATGTCTATACATGCTAGGATCGCCAAGTAAGAACCTTAGTACCCGTGTGTGTAAAACTGCCTTACACCCGTTGTATGTGAACGTAGAGTCTATCACACCCAATCATTGTATGGTGTCTTGAAACAACGAACTTTCTTAATAGTGCATACTAAAGGAAGAACACATTTTGTCTTGATATTTAAATGAGGGATCATCTTATAATGCTACTAAGCATCATACAATCAAAATAAGATGCAAACAAACATCATATGCAAAAAGTGATATGATAGAGTTCTTACACTTGATCACTATCTCGTGCATCTTGGTATGATATCCATCATTCCATTCGTGTAATACCAAGGTCTATGGTGTTTACACTTTGGTTTGTTATAATTTCCAAGAGTATCAAACTATACTTCAAATTATAACATTACCATATCATAACACTTGCCCAACAACCACTAAATTAGACGCTTCTAATTTATCCTTTGCATGTTTTACGTGGCTTAGGACTTTCAGAGATAGAACCGTTCTTACCTACTAACATGGGACCACAACGATGATAGTCAAATTATTAGCAACCCATTGTAAGTCAGATATTGACTATAGTAGGAGAGATAGACACCCGCAAGACACTTATGCAAAACTAGTTGCATGTCAAGCGTGGAACATCTCTCATGTGTGAGGACATGTAAAGCTAGTGCGGGACGCTTCATCCCACTACGCCACCAATATCCAAAATACATAAAGGATGCAATAAAATGATCATCAATGCCCACATATTCATATGTGTTCTACTCGTGCAAAGCATCTACGCATAGATGAAGCTTTGATACCATTGTTGGATTTGCAGCATAGAAAACAAAAAAAATCCTACAATATGAATAATTAAGCACCAAGATCTATCTACCTAGATACAATAAATAGGTGGATATACATCCATAGAGATCTTACCCTAGAAAACCTGAAAAGCTTTGTAAATGAAACTTGATTTCGTGGATGATGCAGCCGTACACTTGCCAATCTCAAGATCGAGTTGAAGTCCAGCGCCGCAAAATAGCAGCGCATCCGTGATTGCACACACGTCTAGCACCCCGGCAACCTCCGAGTCCTCGCTCTAGCAAAGCAGTGGAAGTAGCAGATCCTTCTAGAGAAACCACCGAGAACATGAACTTCGCTAATCCGAAACTATGGGGAATTTACTAGAGGGGGAAGAGAACCTTCACGACTAGGTGGTGCAAGAGGAGAGGAGGCATGAGGATCCTTTTATAGGGAAGGGGACACAGCCCCATGGCCATGGCTGGCCGGCCATGGTGGGTTCCCCGACCTCTCCCTCATTCACGTGGCCGGGTGAAGCTTCCACTAAGCCCACTCACATCAATTTCAACTCCACTCACTTTGCATTTAATGTCCACTAAATTAAATGAATTTTTATCTTTAAATAAAACAATTTTATTTATTTTATTTAGAATTTTGTTAATTATTTTAATTAACAAACATTTGCATAAAATGTTGGGTTCGGGGCATAGAAAACAAAAAAATTCCTACGATGGGAACTATTATCCGCCAAGATCTATCTACTAGATACAAGCAACGGGTAGATATACATCCATAGAGAACATACCCTCGTAGACCGACAAAGCTTTGTTAACAATATGGAACTCATGGATGATGTAGTCGGATGCTTGCTGATCTCAAGATCGTGTGGAAGTCCTAGCGCCACAAATCAGCAGCGCATTCATCCTCGCACACACGTTCAGGCCACCGAACAACCTCCACCTCCTTGCTCTAGCGATGCAGCGGAAGCAGCAACTCCTTCTAGACAAAATGCCACCGGGAACATGTATCTCGCTAATCCGAGACCATGGGGGAATAATACTAGAGGGGGAGAGAGATCCTTCACGAGGATGTGCGAGTGAGAAGGAGTAAGAGGGGGGACTTTTATAGGAGGAGGGGGTGCCCCTCCCCATGGTCGGCACCCCATGGGGGTTCCCCTTCACCTCCCTCATTCATGTGGTGGTAACCCCTCCACATAAATATGCCCCTTCACATTCTCTATTAAAGTCTCCACTTTAAATGCATTGAATTTCTCCAAATTTAATATGCTCTCTCATTTAATAAAACTCTTTTATTAATTTTATTCAGAATTTTGTTAATTATGTTAATTAACAAACATTCACATAAAACCCCCTGCAACATTTCAATATCACATGAAGAACCAATTTCAGCAATTTCACCCGAAACAATTTTGGTGTCTATTGATCTAATTCCAGCGCTTTGCAATTCACTTGTCTGAAACATATTTGCTCCAAATGATGTTGGTATCCCTTAAGTGTGTCACCCTATGGTTCACGAATAATGCAGACATGATCGAGACCCCTCTCAGATCAATAATCAGAAGCGGGACTTGGAGATCCATATTGACTCCCACACATTCAACGATGACTTCTGTGATCGTGAGAACCTTTAACGCTAGTAACTAAATCCCTTTATCTCGCGATATATTACATGTCCGATATTTGATCATTGGTATCTCCATACCTAGTTTTATCTCGTTGCCGACATGTACTCTTTTCTTGTTCCCGTGATATAACATTCTAGTGGTCACATCACTTGCTTGCAAGCTATCTTAATGTGATATCACCGAGAGGGCCTAGAGTATATCTATCCGTCATCACGATTGAAAAATTCCACTCTTGATCCATGAGCCTCAACATAACACCTTCGGAATACCCGAACCCATCTTTATAGTCACCCTGTTACGGTGTGACGTCTGCTGTTATCAAAGTATTGTTCCGGTGTTAGCCATTAACATGATCTCATGGTATAAGGATAAAGATTACTTCGTATGATGCTATAGAAATATAAACATAATGACTTTGATGGTAATGCTATACTTCAGATGAATGTTCATCACATCATTCACCAACGATGTGACCTTGTTATTAACAACATCCAATGTCCATGATCAGGAAACCTTGATCATCCTGTTAATCAACGAGCTAGTTTATAGAGAGGCATATCTAGGAACTTTCTATTTGTCTATTAAACACAGATGTATTAAGGTTTCGGTATTAATACAATTATAGCATGAAAAATAAACATCTATCATATACTTGGAATACATATAATAACAACTTTATTATTGCCTCTCAGGGCATATTCCCTTTTGTCTCCCACTTGCACTAGAGAGAATAATCTAGTTTGCATAGTGATAAATCTAACACCCATGGAGTTCCGGTGTTGATCATGTTTTGCCCTAGGGATAAATTTAGTCAATGAATCTGCTACTTTAGGTCTGTGTGTACTTTACAAATCTTTATATATCCATCCTTGACATGCTTGCGGATGGAGTGAAATCGGTGCTTAATATGCTTGGAATTCTTGTGAGACCTTGGTTCCTTGGCATTGGTTATGGCTCCATTGTGGTCACAGTAGATCACCATTGGGTCCAATGCACTAGGAACCACACCTAGTTCCGTTATGAACTACTTCATCCAAACTGCTTCCTGCGACGCTTCTGAAGGAGCAACATATTCCGCCTCCATCATTGATCCAGCCACCACAGGTTGTTTAGAACTCCTCCAACTAAATGATGCTCCGTTCAATATAAATATGTATCCGGATTGAGACTTAGAGTCAGCCGGATCGGTGTCAAAGCTAGTGTCGCTTCTGAAGGAGCAACATATTCCGCCTCCATCATTGATCCAGCCACCACAGGTTGTTTAGAACTCCTCCAACTAAATGATGCTCCGTTCAATATAAATATGTATCCGGATTGAGACTTAGAGTCAGCCGGATCGGTGTCAAAGCTAGTGTCGACATAACACTTAGCGACCAGCTCTTCTTCACCTTCGTATACAAAAAACATATCCTTAGTTCTTCTTAAGTACTTAAGGATATTCTTGATCGCTATCCAGTGTTCTGAACCTGGATCAGATTGGTACCTACTAGTCAAACTAATAGCATGTGCCACATCTGGTCTTGTACATACCATGGCATACATTATAGAGCCTATGGATGAAGCATAGGGGATCTTATCCATTATCTTTCTTTCTTCCGCCATAGCCGGACTTTGAGTCTGCTCAATGTCTTGCCTTGCAACATGGGTAAGAACCTCTTCTTACTTCCGTCCATATTAAACTTATTTAATATCTTATCAAGGTAAGTACTTTGCGATGGCCCAATTAGGTGCCTTGATTTATCTCTATAGATCTTAATGCCTAATATATATGATGCTTCACCAAGGTCCTTCATCGAAAATTTGCTGTTTAGTTAACTTTTAACACTATTTGAAAGATCTACATCATTTACAATCAATAATATGTCATCCACATATAATATCAGAAATGCCACATTGCTCCCACTCACTTTCTTGTAAATACAAGCCTCTCCATAAGTTTGGACAAATCCAAACTCTTTGATCACCTCATCAAAGCGGAGATTCCAACTCTAGGATGCTTGTCAGTCCATAGATGGATCGCTAAAGCTTGCATACCTTATCAACATCCTTAGGATCGACAAAACCCTTAGGTTGTATCATATACAACTCTTCTTCAATATTACCATTGAGGAACAAAGTTTTGAAATCCATCTGCCATATTTCATAATCAAAATATGCAACAATTGCTAACATAATCCTAACCAACTTTAGCATCGCTATGGGGGTGAATGTCTCATCGTAGTCAACTCCTTGAATTTGTTGGAACCCCTTTGAGACAAGTCGAGCTTTATAGAGGGTCACATTACCATCAACATCAGTTTTTTCTTGAAAATCCATTTATTCTTAATGGCATTTCGGTCGTGAGGTAAGTCCACCAAGGTCCAAACTTGGTTTTCTTACATGGATTCCATCTCGGATTTCATGGCTTCTAGCCATTTGTTGGAATCCGGCCTCATCATCACTTCTTCATACGTCGCAGGGTCATCTATTTCATCAACCATGAAATCCACAATAGGATTTCCGTATAGTTTAGGAGTTGCACGTGTCCTGCTTGACCTACGAGGTTCGGTAGTGTCCTATTTTGGAGTTTCATGATCATTATCATTAGTTCCCTCTTCATTCGGTGAAGTCAACTCCGGAACAATTTATGGCGCTGTGCCATTTCACATTTCATGAAGAGAAGGTTCAATAACCTCTTCGAGTTCTACCTTCCGACTACATACACCTTTCGCGAGAAACTCTTTCTCTAGAAAGGATCCATTCTTGGCAATGAAAACCTTGCCCTAGGATCCGTGATAGAAGGAATACCCAATTGTTTCTTTAGGGTATCCTATGTAGACTCATTTTTCCACTTTGGGTTCGAGTTTATCAAGTTGAAGTTTCTTCACATAAACATCGCAACCCCAAACTTTAAGAAATGACAGCTTAGGTTTGTTTCCAAACCACAATTCATATGGTGTCATTTCAATGGATTTAGATGGTGCCTGATTTAAAGTGAATGCAGCGGTTTCCAGTGCATAACTCCAAAATGACAGTGGCAAGTCTGTCAGAGACATCATAGATCGAACTATATCCAATAAAGTACGATTACGATGTTCTAACACACCATTACGTTGTGGTGTTCCGGCAGGTGTGAGTTGTGAAACTATTCCACAATCTCTCATGTGTGTGATAAACTCGTAACTAAGATACTCACCTCCACGGTCAGACCGTAGAAATTTAATCTTTCTAGTACGATGATTTTCCACTTCACTCTGAAATTCCTTAAACTTTTCAAAGGTTTCAGACTTGTGTTTCATCAGATAGATATACCCGTATCTACTCAAATCATCCATGAAAGTAACAAAATAAAAATATCCACCTCGCGCTGACACACTCATTGGGCCACATACATCTGTATGTATGATTTCCAATAAATCTATCGCCCGTTCCATTGAACTGGAAAACCGTGTTCTAGTCATCTTGCCCATAAGGCATGGCTCACATGTATCAAATGATTCAAAATCAAGTGATTCCAAAAGTCCATTAGAATGAAGTTTCTTCATGCGTTTAACGCCAATATGACCTAGACGGCAGTGCCACATATATTTAGATATATCATCATCAAGTTTAATCCTTTTAGCATCAACATTATGAATATGCGTAACACTATTATCGAGATCCAACAGAAATAAACCATTCATCACAGGTGCATGACCATAAAATATATCATTCATATAAATCGAACAACCATTGTTTTCAGATTTAGAGGAATAACCACTATGCATCAAACACGATACGGATACAATGTTCATGATCAGTGCAGGCACCAAATAACAATTATTTAGATTTATAACTAATCACGATGGTAGGTGGAGAGACAGCGTTCCGACGGCGATCACATCAACTCTTGATCCATTACCAACATGCATCTTGACCTCACCCCTTGCTAGTTGTCGCTTGTTTTGTAGCCCCTAATTCAAGTTACATATATTAGCAACTGATCCAGTATCAAATACCCAGGTGCTACTGCGAGTACTAGTCAAGTACACATCAATAACATGTATATCACATATACCTTTGTTTTCCTTGCCGGCCTTCTTGTCCGCCAAATACTTGGGGCAATTGCGCTTCCAATGGCTAGTGCCCTTACAATAATAGCACTCGGTATCAGACTTAGGGACAGCTCGGCATTTCTTTTTAGGCGCGACAATATATTTGCCGCCCTTCTTTCCCTTTTGTTTACCCTTCTTGTCTTTCTTGAAACCGATGGTCTTATTGATCATCAACACTTGATGTTCTTTCCTAATCTCCAACTTCTGTAGTCTTAAGCATTGACGGAAGCTAGGGGAGAGACTTTTTCATGCCCTGCATATTATAGTTCATCACGAAGCTCTTGTAGCTTGGTGGCAGAGATTGGAGAACATGATGTATGCCTAAGTCAACAGGAATCGTTATTCCCAAAGACACAAGCTTATCGGCGTACCTAGACATTTTGAGTACGTGCTCACTAACGGAGTTGTTCTCTTCCATCATGCAGCTAAAGAACTTTTCAGAAGCATTATAACTCTCTACGACATCATGGGTATCGAAAATCATTTTCAATTCACCCATGGTACCAAAGGCATTGCCGTTTTCGAAATGCTTTCGAAGTTCTGGCTCTAGCCCATACAGTATGTCGCAATGAACTAAGTTGTGGTCCTCCTGACGAGTCAAATAGACGTTCTTTTCCTTGTTAGGGGCATGAGGAGCTAGTGGGGGGCCTAGCGGCGCTTCTAGCACATATTGCTTTTGTGCAGCAGTGAGGAGAATCCTCAAATTCATGGCCTAGTTGGTAAAGTTACTACCATTTGCTGCAAGTTTCTCTTTCTCCATGAACACATTGAAATTAAAAGCAGGTGGTGCCATCTAAAATAGAATTTGTAAAGTTTAGACTAAGTTTATGCTAGATCGAGTTCAACTAATCAAATTACGAATGAACTCCCACTCAAAAACAACATCCCTCGTGTCTTTTTGGTGATTACATGAACCGAATCCACTACACCAAGTCCGATCATCACGTGAGTCGGTGTAGCTTCAAAGGCGAGCATCTATATGGGCATCATATCAACTATATGACTCATGCTTAACCATTCGGTCCGTGTTCTGAGGCCATGTCTGTACATGCTATGCTCGCCAAGTAAGAACTTTAGTACTCGCGTGTGTAAATTTGTCTTACACCTGTTTATGATCATGGATTCAAGTACAGCCGATCATCACGTGATGTCTTGAAGTAGAAAAACATAGAATCGAGTGTACTTAAGGGAGAACACATTATTATCTTGATATCTAAATGAGGGATCATCTTATAATGCTACTAAAATGCCAAACAAGCAATAGAAGAGGCAAACATCAAATGTGTAAAGTGAAATGATATGGTTCCTGCACTTGATCACTATCATGTGCATCGTGGTATGATCTTTATCATTCCTTTGTGTGTAAGGCCAAGGTCTATGGAACTTACACGTTAGGTGTGTTGCAAGAGTATCAACTATACATCAACTTACAACATTACCATATCATGACAGCAGCCTAGCAACGATCTAAACTAGACGCCTCTAATTTATCAATTGCAAGTTTTACGTGGCTTAGGGCTTTCGAAGATAGAACCGGTATTACCTACGAACATGGAATGACAATGATGATAACCAAATTATTAGCAACTTGTTGTAAATCAAATATTGACTATAGTAGGAGAGATAGACACCCGCTAGCCACTTATGCAAAACTAGTTGCATGTCAAGCATGGAACAGGTCTCATGTGCAAGGACATGTAAAGTTAGTCTGGGCCGCTTCATCCCACTATGCCACCAATATACAAAATACATGAAAGAAGCAATAACATGATCATCATCACCCACATACTCATATGTGTACTACCCGTGCAAAGCATCTACGCATAGATCAGGCTCTGATACAACTATTGGGTTCGCAGCATAGAAAACAAAAAAATCCTATGATGGGAACTATTATACGCCTAGATCTATCTACTAGATACAAGCAATGGGTGGATATACATCCATAGAGAACATACCCTCGTAGATCCTATGATGTAGTCGAACGCTTGCCGATCTCAAGATCGTGTGGATGTCCTAGCGCCGCAAATCAGCAGCGCATTTGTCCTCGCACACACGTTCAGGCCACCGAACAACCTCCACCTCCTCGCTCCAGCAATACAGCGGAAGCAGCAACTCCTTCTAGACGAAATGCTACCGGGAACATGTATCTCGCTAATCTGAGACCATGGGGTAATAATACTAGAAAGGGAGAGACATCCTTCACAAGGAGGTGTGAGTGGGAAGGAGTGAGAGTGGGGCTTTTATAGTAGGAGGGGTGCCCCTCCACATGGCCGGTCAACCATGGGGGTGCCCCTTCACCTCCCTCATTCATGTGGTGGTAACCCCTCCACATAAATATGTCCCTTCACATTCTCTATTAAAGTCGCCATTTTAAATGCATTGAATTTCTCCAAATCTAATGCTCTCTCATTTAATAAAAATATTTTATTAATTTTATTCAGAATTTTTTTAATTACTTTAATTAACAAACATTCACATAAAATTCCCTGCAACATTTCAATATCACATGCAGAAACAATTTCAGCAATTTCACCCGAAACAATTTCGGTGTCTATTGAAATAATTCGAGCGCTTTGCAATTCACTTGTATGAAACATATTTTCTCCAAATGGTGTTGGTATCCCTTAAGTGTGTCACCCTACGGTTCGCGAATAATGCAGACATGATCGAGACCCCTCTTAGATCAATAATCAGAAGCGGGACCTAGAGATCCATACTGACTCCCACACATTCAACGATGACTTCTGTGATCGTGAGAACCTTTAACGCTAGTAACTAAATCCCTTTGTCTCGTGATATATTACATGTCCGAGATTCGATCATCGGTATCTCCATACCTAGTTTGATCTTGTTGCCTACATGTACTCTTTTCTCGTTCCCATGATATAACATTCTAGTGATCACATCACTTGCATGCAAGCTATCTTAATGTGATATCACCAAGATGGCCCAGAGTATATCTATCCGTCATCGGGATTGACAAATTCCACTCTTGATCCATGAGCCTCAACATAACACCTTCAGAATACCCGAACCCATATTTATAGTCACCCTGTTACCGTGTGACATTTGATGTTATCAAAGTATTCTTCCGGTGTTAGCAATTAACATGATCTCATGGTCTAAGAATAAAGATTACTTCGTATAATGCTATAGCAATATAAACATAATGAGTTTGATCGTAATGCTATACTTCGGATGAATGTTCATCACATCATTCACCAATGCTGTGAGCTCATTATTAACAACATCCAATGTCCAGGATCAGGAAACCTTGATCATCCTGTTAATCAACGAGCTAGTTTATAGAGAGGCATAACTAGGAACTTTCTATTTGTTTATTAAACACACATGTATTAAGGTTTCTATATTAATACAATTATAGCATGCAAAATAAACATCTATCATATACTTGGAATACATATAATAACAACTTTATTATTGCCTCTCAGGGCATATTCCCTTCATAAAACCCCTTACAATACTTCTATATCACATCTGAAACCATTTTCAGCAATTTGACCCGAAACAATTCCAGTGTCCATCGAAATAATCCCAGCGCTTTCAAATCCTTTCTATGGTATTATATCTACTCCATTTGGTGTTGGTATACCTTAAGTGTGTCACCCTATGGTTCGTGAATAATGTAGACATGATCAAGACCCCTCTCCGATCAATAATCAGCAGGGGGGCCTAGATATTCGTACTGACTCCCACACATTTAACAATGACTCTAGTGATCGCGAGAACCTTTGATGTCATAGCTAAATTCCTTTGTATCGCGATATATTACATGTTCGAGATTTGATCATCGTGAAGGGAATATGCCCTGAGAGGCAATAATAAAGTTGTTATTATATGTATTCCAAGTATATGATAGATGTTTATTTTGCATGCTATAATTGTATTGATTGGAAATGTTAATACATGTGTGCTTAATAAAGAAATAGAAATTTCCTAGTTATGCCTCTCTTATAAACTAGCTCGTTGATTAACAAGATGATCAAGGTTTCCTAATCATGGACATTGGATGTTGTTAATAACTAGGTCACAGCATTGGTGGAATGATGTGATGAACATTCATCCGAAGTATAGCATTACGATCAAAGTCATTATGTTTATATTTCTATAACATCATACAAAGTAATCCTAGTCTTTAGACCATGAGATCATGTCAATCACTAACACTAGAAGAGTATCTTGATAACATCAAACATCACACCATGAAAGGGTAACTATAAAGGTGGCATCAGTGGTACGAAGGTGTTACATAGAGGCTCATGGATCAAGAGTGGGATTTGTCCATCCCGATGACGGATAGATATACTTTGGGCCCTCTTGGTGATATCACATTAAGATATCTTGTAAGCAAGTTGAAAGAACATTTCATGATTTCCCAGGTTTTGTGTGTTAGATAACAATACCATGGACTATTCTAATGTGCACTAAGTGTTGCAAGAAGTTTTGAGAGTTTTGGGGGCCGGATTATCCGCCCTATCCGGCCAGACCACCTTGGCCACGGTTGGCTCTGCGCAAGTCTCTGTCTGGGGGCGGATTTCCCCGCGGAAAATTCCATCTCTGGGGCAAATTTTCTCCCTTGACCGGATAATCTGGCCCTCATGGTGGGGTGGATAATCCGGCCTCAAGGGAATCGCCCAAGTGAGCTCCTGCGCAAGCTTCTGTCTGGGGGTAGAATTTCCCTCGGATATTCCGTGGCTGGGGCAGAATTTTCCCCCAGCCGGATAATCCGGTCCCCAGGAGAAAGTGTGAAGGGAAAGTCTGCGTGAGCTTCTGTCCGTAGCCGGTTTTTCTGCCGGATAATCTGTGTCTGGGGCGGAGTTTTCCCCAGGCCGGATAATCCGGCCCTCACTTGGGCCGGATAATCCGCCCCCCAAAGGCTCCAACGGCTTGGTTTTGGAAGAGGTATAATATCCCTTCTTCCCCCAACAAGCAGAACTCTTGATTCACTCAAAATTGTTCAGACCGTTTTCATGAGCTCCCATTCTAGATCTCCCACTTCAACCACCCAAAGGCTTCGATCTTTGGCGGAATTGAAGGAGGAGAGAATCATCATCATCATCACGAATCAAGCGCATCAACTCCTCTCCATTCATTTGGATAAATCCCTAATCTAGTATTCTTGTCAATATCTAGATCTTGTTCTTTGTTATTGATAACTTGTTCTTGTGGCAGCTTGTTGTCATTACGGGAGCCTCCAAGTTGATTGTGGAGTTGTGCCCCGCTAGTTGTGTAAAGGCACCGGTACCCACCTCGAAGGGTTCCTATAGTGGAAGGTGGATCAAGCCTTTGGTGGTGGGATCCATCGGATAACAGGGTGAGGCCTATTGTGTCGTGGTGGTCTTAGTACCACCCACCCCTCCAACGCAGACGTACTTCCCTTAACAAGGAAGGAACTACGGTAAAACAAATCTTGTGTCTCTGCGTGCTTCACTACGGTTCACCTGTTCCTCTTCCACTCGCTCTTTACTCGCTAGTAGATAGGTTTGCATATAGGGAAATTCCACCTAATAGTTTATCTAGAGAATTTACCTTTTGTGTTAAGCCTAAAATTGAAAAAGCATTAATATTTGAAGTAACACCTATTCACCCCCCTCTAGGTGCCCATACGATCCATTTCAATTGGTATCAGAGCCCCGACTCTTTATTCGGGCTTAACCGCCTAAGAGAAGTATGGGTACCAAGGGAGATGGGGATGAGGCTGTGGATAAGGTCATAATGGATGACCTCAAGACGTTGGAAACAACCTTGTTGAAATCCTTTGAGGCCAAGATGGAGGAGATGAATCAAATGATTGCTCATCTCACATCATCCATAGCCCCATCTCCATCCTCCTCTGAGGCCTCCACACCATCATCCAAGGATAAGGCTAACACCGGATCCAAGGATGATGAAGTGGTAGGTGAAAAACATAATGGTTCTACCTCCAAGAAGGGAAGTGGTAAGGAGGAATATAGTGAGGTTCGTCACGTATATTCCCCTGACCCACCTATCCCTCATCCTCATATAAACAATAGGGGTGATCCACCCAAGCTTACTACATCCTCTTTTAATCAATGGCAATTCTTAATGAAGTCTCATGTTTGTAGCTCCTCTATTTAACTTTGGAGGATTATTGAAGAGGGTCTTCATATTGGAGATCATACCAACCTGACAAGAAGAGAAGTTGTGGACAGCCAATTGAATGCTATTGCTCTCCACATGATACAACTCGGTGTGGGCCCCAAGGACATTCCCCACATTGAACATCCCAACATAGCTAAAGAATCTTGGGATGCCCTCATCGATCTCTTCATTGGGAATGAAAGCACGAGAAGGAATAGGTATGATGCCCTTAGTAATGAAGCTGAAAGATTCTACATGTTAGATGGTGAAAACCATGAAGACATGTATAGAAGACTCAAGGGCATTGCAACAACATTTAGAAAGCATGGAGCCACCCACATTGATGATGCATGGATAAAAAGAAAATATGTGGGTGCCTTAATGCCTTTAGAGCCAACGGATTTGAAGAGCTTGCAAGGTAGACACAACTACCATCAAATGACCTCCAATGAAGTCATGTAAGAAATGGCATCATTCAAAGTTGCTGCAAAGAACGCTGAAGATGCCCGTGCTCGTGCCATTGGAATGCAAAAGGGAGTCAATGTTGCTCTAAAGGCTAATGTTGTTGAGCAAGATGAGGACGAAAGAACTTTTGAGGGGGCCTCCATGGATTGCCCCGATGAAGTCAAACGTGCTCATGGTGAGTACATGACATTTTATGCAAGGAACTTTTGGAAGGATCCTGCCAAGGCCAAGTCAGAACTCGAGCGCAAGAATGGGTCAAGTGGAAGAAGAGAAAGTGGCCCAAAACTGAGAACATGCTACAATTGTGGAGATAGGGTGCACTTTGTAGCCGAGTGTCCATATCAAAATAGAGAAGACAATGGTGACGGGCTCATTCTTAAAGAAAAATCCAAGGCACCTAAGAAGAAGCCATTTATTAAAAAGAATGGCCCCTATAAGAAGCAACCCAAGATCGTCTTGGTGGCACAAGAAGAATACTCCTCTGGAAGTGAAGATGAAGAGGATGAAGAGAGCTCTCACGAAGTGGCTGCTATAGCCACCACATCGACTCCATCATCTCTCTTCGACTCGCCAAACGAGAACGTCATCAACAACAACGCCACTTGCCTTATGGCAAGAGGGTTCGAGGTATCAAGTTCTAGTTCTTCATTTCCTAAGAATCACATAAATTTGGATATGGATGATCATGCTAGTCTTAAAATGAAAGAAGAAGTTATTGCTTTGGAAAACTTTTTCACTAACCTGCAAGGTGAGCACAAACTTCATTTTGATGCTCTTATGAGACAACTTGCTCAAGCCGAAGATCTTCTTGAAGAAAAGGGCAGAATCGAAAGAGAAGATGCCTTGGAGACAGCCTCTTTAAAGAATGCCTTGGAAGAACAAGAGGAAGCTCGGGTATCTTTGGAAGAGAGACTCGAATCCATTGAGGAGTCACATGAAGAAGTTGTAGATCAGCTCATCAAAGAACGTGACAATGCTCTTGCCAAGGTAAAGAAACTAAAGAAAGAAAAGATTGAATTTGGGGCTGCTCATGCTAGACTCTTGGAGAAGTTTGATAAACTTGACAGTGCTCACAAGGCATTGGAGAGTGATCACTCGACTCTAAATGAGTCTCATGACCAGCTCCAAACTCAATTGAAGATGTATGATGTGCCAAGCACCTCCACGTCATCCTATGGAAAAGAAGGACTTGCAAGAGGTTCTCAACACGAAGGTAAAGAAGTTTTAGACGAGATACTGAGCAAGCAAAGGACAAACAAAGGAAAAGAAGGTCTTGGTTATATTCCCAAGACAAAGAACAAGAAAAACAAGAAGAAGAGCAAGACTGCTCAACCAAATACTAGCATCACCACCAATGACAAGTCTAATTATGATGGTTTTGCAGGGGCTAACAATACTAACTTTGAGTTATATTGCGATCATTATGGTGATGTTTATGCTAGTTATGTAGGCTCTTATGATTGTTATATTCCTTGGTCTATTTGGGTCCCCAAGACCCTTGTTACTAACATGAGAGGACCCATTGAAAAATGGGTACCTAAAACCAAGAAGTAACTTTCTTGCAGGCCTATGCTTCTGGTGGGTCTAAATGGGTACTCGATAGCGGATGCACGAGTCACATGACCAGAAGCAAGGAGATCATCACGGAGATGCGGCCAAATCATGATCATATAACCATCTCCTATGGTGACAAGTCAAAATCTGAGGTATTGGGTCTCGGCAAAGTCGTGGTGGCTCACGATATCTCTCTCGTGGACGTCATGCTTGTTGAGACCCTCGGGTATAATTTACTTTCAGTTCGCGCCCTTAGTAAGATGGGCTTTGCAGTTTTTATTGATGCTGATTTGGTGGTACTCTTGTGGAGCAAGTCTCTAAAAGTCGCTTTCGTGGGATATGTCGAAAACGACCTGTATGTGGTGGACTTTTCAGGGAAAACCACTACAAGACCGATGTGTCTTTTCGAAAAGGCTTACGTGGGTTGGTTATGGCATCGCCGACTAGCCCACGTCAATATGAGAACTTTGCAAAGTCTCCACAATGGTGGCCACATCCTTGGACTAAAAGAAAATGTCTCCTTTGCCAAAGATCGTGTTTGCAGGGCTTGTGTTGAAGGGAAAATGCATGATTCTCCTCATAGAAGGAAGACTATTATCTCATCTAAAAGGATCTTAGAGATCCTCCATGTGGACTTCTTCGGACCCCCATCTCATGCAAGCCTCGGTGGGAAGAAGTACCGTCTCCTGATCGTTGATGATTACTCAAGATACACTTGGGTTTATTTCTTCAAGTTGAAGAGTGAAACTCAACAAACGGTCATCTACTTCGCCAACGAGGTTCAACGTTAACACAACGTCCCTATTCTGGCTATAAGAAGTGATAACGACTCTGAGTTCAAGAACTACACATTAAATGAGTTCCTGAGTGAAGAGGGGATAAGACATCAATATTCCAATGCGTACACCCCTCAACAAAATGGTGTAGCCGAGAGGAAGAATCGGACTCTAATGGATATGGAAAGGTCAATGCTAGCCGAATTCAAGTCTCCTTATAACTTTTGGGCTGAAGCAATCTCTACCGCTTGTCATTCATCCAACCGGTTATACCTCCGTAAAATCTTGGACAAGACTCCATATGAAATACTTACCGGTAACAAGCCAAACATCTCATACTTTCGGGTATTCGGGTGTAAGTGTTTCTTTCTCATCAAGGGAGTTCGTTTATCTAAGTTTGAATCTAAGGCTCTAGGAGGTATTTTTGTTGGTTATGGTGCCGAATCCCACACAAATAGAGTCTACAATATGCTCTCCGGAACTGTTGTAGAATCTTGTAGTGTGGTGTTCGAAAAAAATGATGGCTCCCGTGCTGGGTAAGTTGATGTTTGTGATGCAGATGTTGAAATACCCCAAGATGCCATAAGAAGAATGGGTGTTGGATTTTTCTGCCCCATTGAGGAACCCCTTGTGGCGGATCGGGAAGGATGATGCTCTTCTCATGAAGAGCCCTCATCTACACAAACTTTACATGTTCCAACCACGGGAGTAACTTCTACACCATCTCCATCAATTGCTGAAGGTCAAGATGTTCCAGAAAGCTCCAGGCCAGATTATCCGGTCGACACCGGATTATCCGGCCACCCCGCTCCTGACGACCAAACTGCTCGTGGTATTGAAGAAATCGCTGCAAGCTCTAGGCCGGATTTTCTGGCTGGACCCAGATTATCCGGCTGGACCCGGATTATCCGGCCCCTCGCCAGTTCAAGCAAGTCCCAGGCAACCTGATGAAGCTTCTACAAGTTCTCCCAGGCCAGATTATCCGGCCTCACCATCGGCCGGATTATCCGGCCCTGAATCACCAGTTGTCTAGCAGCCTCCTGTTACGGCTGCTGACCTTCCTCAAGGACATTCTTCATCACCTCCTACTCCTATTAATCCGGATTCTAATCAAGGTCAAGCAAATGATTCCAATGAAGATTCAAGTGATGAATCTATTCCACCAAGAAACAACAAGCTTACTGAACTTTGTCGCAAGGCTCGTGCTGATAGGAACCTTGAGCTAAGGGGTCACACTCTCGACAAGGTTGTAGGTGACCTTCGACGAAGGGTTTCTACAAGAAGGGAATTGGCATGTTTTGGTGAGCATCAAGATCACATCTCAATGGTGGAACCCAAGAAAGTATTTGAATCTCTTGAAGATCCAGACTGGGTTGTTGCTATGCATGAAGAATTGAATAATTTCGAGCACAACAAGGTCTAGAAACTCGTGGAGAAGCCCAAAGATTGCTGCAATGTTATCGTCACTAAATGGATATTTAAAAACAAGCAAGATGAGAATGGCATTGTTGTGAGGAACAAGGCGAGACTTGTGGCACAAGGCTATTCTCAAGTTGAGGGCATTGACTTCGGGGAGACCTATGCTCATGTGGCTCGGCTTGAGTCCATCCGTATCCTTCTTGCTTATGCTGCCCATAACAATTTTAAATTGCAGCAAATGGACGTCAAGAGTGCTTTTCTTAATGGTCCTCTATATGAGTTGGTATATGTAAAGCAACCCCCGGGATTTGAGGATCCTAACTTCCCGAACCATGTCTACAAACTCGATAAGGCACTCTATGGCCTTAAACAAGCCCCACATGCGTGGTATGAGCACCTTGAAGAGCTTTTGCTAGACCGTGGCTTCGAAGTTGGGAAAATCGATCCCACTCTTTTTACTAAGAAGGTTAAGGGGGATCTCTTCGTATGCCAACTATATGTAGACGATATCATCTTTGGTTCTACTAATAAAGCTTTTAATGATGAATTTTCAAAGCTTATGACTAACAGGTTTGAGATGTCTATGATGGGGGAATTATGGTTCTTTCTTGGATTCGAGATCAAGCAACTTAGAGAAGGAACCTTCATCAATCAAGCTAAGTACATCCAAGACATGCTCAAGTGATTCAATATGACGGATCTTAATGGTGTCGCCACTCCGATGCAAACAAAGTGTCACCTTGAACTTAACCCCCATGGTAAAGATGTGGACCAAAAGGTATACCGGTCCATGATCGGCTCTCTTCTTTACCTCTGCGTATCTAGACCCGATATTGTGTTGAGTGTGGGGGTGTGTGCAAGGTATCAAGCAGCTCCTAAAGAAAGTCACTTAGTGGCGGTCAAGAGGATATTTCGATATTTGGTTCATTCCCCTAATATTGGTCTATGGTATCCCAAGGGCTCCAATGTCTCTCTATGTGGTTATACTGATTCAGATTGGGCTGGTGATAAAGATGATCGGAAATCCACTTCTGGAGCTTGTCAATTCTTGGGAAGATCTCTAGTGTGTTGGTCATCTAAAAAGCAGAATTGTATCTCTCTCTCCACCACCAAAGCTGAATATGTTGCTGCTGCTAGTGCCTACACTCAGTTATTGTGGATGAGGAAAACTTTAAGGAATATGATGTCAATTGTGACAAAGTGCCTCTTTTATGTGATAATGAAAGTGCAATCAAAATTGCGTACAATCCTGTACAACACACAAGGACAAAGCATATTGAGATTCAGAATCATTTTATTCGTGATCATGTTGCTCGAGGCGATATTGATCTATCTTTTCTCAGCACGAAGAACCAACTTGCTGATATTTTCACGAAGCCACTTGATGAAGCAAGGTTCTGCTACTTGAGGAATGAGCTAAATATCATTGATTCCAGGAGCTTGTCTTGATTACCCATGCACTCACTCATACATCTCAGTCTTATTTTGTCTAGATGTGGGCATGGATATAGGGGAGTGTGGTTCTAATTGATTGGGCTAACCCTCCCCCATAATGCCAAAAGCAATATAAATCATTTCTCTTAATATCATTTTGTGATATGTGAGCTTATTGATGAGTATTGGTCGTGAACTTAAGATATATCTTCGCGGTGTCATGCCATACACTCCAACAAGGTGGCTTCGGCCACCTCCCTCTCCCATGAGGAGAATTGGATTTTTGTGGATCTTTTTGCTTGTTTTGCGCTCATCTCATGCTCTTATGGGAATCACACTCAATTTTGGCTTTTAGTTGATTTGGTTCTTACAATTTTGAGTATGTAGTACCATCTCAGTTTGGCTCTCTCAATCCTAAGCCTTACCCTACCCCTAAAACATCTATTCTTGCACAGAAGTCCCTTGTACACCTTGTGCGGGTGTTGTTTGGGGACGCGCGGGCCTGAATCTGTGTTCAACAGAATTTCAGATTTGTGGCCTGATAATCTGGGCCAAGTATAGGCCAGATAATCCGGCCCTGGCGGATCTTGTCTTTAAGGGAAGGGATCGAGGGGAAGGTCTCATAACGAGCAACACTTCTCCCCCAACCCTCTCCTCCTCCTCAGCCGCCGCCTGCCGTCCCCCACCCTCCCCGGAGCCTCTCCGGCCACCGAATTTTCTGGGCCTCCCCGGATCTTCTTCTCCGCCCCTTCGGGTACCTTCTCCTCCGTGTTCTTCCTCCAATGAGTGAGGGTAACTCCCTCTCTCCCCATCTTTGGCTAGATGTGTTGTTTGTTGGATGGAACATTGTCTAGAAGGATGTTGTTTCGCGTAGAAATCGTTGTCTTGCAGTTTCTAGGCCCAATCTACCTTTTGCATTCAATCTAGGTGAAGTCGAAAATTTTTGCCAGGGGCGGATTATCCGCCCCTGGCCAGGCCGGATAATCCGGCCTGACAGAATCAAATCTGGTTCAGTTTCAGCATGTTGTGTGCATTGAGTAGATTTGTCTTATGAACTTTATGACAACTTTTTCCACGCTCTCTCCTGGACTTGTGTGTATGCTTATCCCCATGCTATCGCCCTTGTTCTCTTCACAGGTGGTTCCAGTGCTCCCAAGACTTACAAGCATCATTCTCGTACCATCTATTTTGGAGTAGACAGTGATGGTAAGACTGTGGACAAAGTTGAGCTGAGGAGAAGAGAAAAAGAGGTTGAACGCATGGCGGAACAAGAGAAGTGGGAGAGATCCAGGATGGGTGTGTCAAAGAGGAAGGGAAAAGAGCCCAAGATCAACTACAAGGCCTTGGATCCAGTCACTTATTCCTCTATTCATCACCGTGATCTGTTTGCTGAGATGCCACGTGATTCTAAGCTAGGGGATTCTCGCTTTTGGTGTGCTGAACAGAAAGGGATATATGAAGATGTGTATGCCAGGCTGAACATTAGGCCTATGCACCCGCTGATTCTTGCTGAGGATTTGGATAAGCCCCACCTTGTTGATGCCATGTATGTGGCTGAGCGGATGGGGCTGCACCATCTCATGGCTCTCTAGTGCTCGTATGATTCTGAGGTGGTGAAGCAGTTCTTTTCCACTTTGGTTATTTGTGGAGATGAGCATCGTACTATGAAGTGGATGACTCATGACAGGCCTATGACTGCTGATTTTCGTGTGTTTGCTGAGGTACTTGGATGCTCTTTCTGCAGCAGGGATAGGGCCAGTGGCCATCGCATCATCACTCAGCTGAAGCCCAACAAAGATGCAGTTCTCTCTCCTTGCACGATGGACAATGCAATTGTGGGCACCCTTGTTGGTCTTGCTCCTATGTATGATGCCTTGGTGGGCCTCTTCCGTGACTCCATCACTCCGAGTGGAGGCAACAATGATAGCATCTGTGGTCACCTTGTCCAGCTCCTAGCCTTCTCTCATGAGGTTGCCTCGTGCGAGGATGAGTCCATGCAATACAAGCTGGATGTGATGGACTTCATCTATCATGAACTGACTGATGCTATGTTCAACCGGTTGTCCATTCCTTATGCTCCCTACATTATGATGCTCATCAGGCACCTGCTTCCCTCTGAAGATTTCAACATTGATGTTGTGCATAAGGCAAAGAAGATCTACAACAAGGTTTAGAAGACCTCTCACCCCTCTTCTGCTCCTGAGGCTCTCATGAGGGATGCTCGCAGGCCTCCAGTGCCTCCCGTTGGCCGTGAGATCAAGCAGCTGAACTGGTTCCAGCGTCACATTCTTTGCATGGGCGTGGACACTCGCAAGGGCCAGTATGAGGCTTACAAGCAGCGCCATGAGTTGGCCCACTCTCAGCAGCTCATCCTTCACCATGTGTCTGGTGCTTCTGGTGATCCCCCGGCTCCTAGTGCACCCACACCATATGCCCGGTGGAACTCTTCTTCTAGGCTGAACTATGGAGAGCTAGAGCGTCACTTGTTCCGCTCTGCGGCCACTGCTGATGATGAGGAAGATGACACCGAGGAGCTCGAGGATGAGGACGATGATGGGAACGAGGACGAAGACGAGGATGAGGACTACGAGTGATACCTTGGGGCGCTAGCATCGCTCTTTTTACTTTTTGGCGTCTCGATGCCAAAGGGGGAGAAGTAGTTCTATTAGGTCTTCGAGGATTTGCATGGGTCAGGCTCAAGCATTTTCACTTTTTCATTCGTCGTTTTCTTGCTTGTGTCCTTTAGCGTTGAACTTTATTTGTGATTTGTGGTGTGTTTGAGACTCTGTGTCGGTGGACGTCTGGATTTATCTCATGGAATTATGCATATGGATTCATTTACTCATATCCTATTATACTGGGAATCTATATCAAGGAAGGCGCTTATATTGGTTATCACGTGATAATTGTGGCTATGTCAAGGACGCCTCTCTCATTATCTCGGTGGTATGATTATGTTGTTTATATTTCAATGGAATAGACTTACACCTATTTGTGTGCATTTGTATTCAAATGCAAATTTCTAATATGCACGCATTAAGGGGGAGTCTCTTCCATGTTTTGTTGGTGGTCTTTTGATCCTTCTTGCAAATCCTAGTATTGTCATCTAACACCAAAAAGGGGGAGATTGAAAGAACATTTCATGATTTCCTAGGTTTTGTGTGTTAGATAACAATACCATGGACTATTCTAATGTGCACTAAGTGTTGCAGGATGTTTTGAGAGTTTTGGGGGCCGGATTATCCACCCCCATCATGGGCCGGATAATCCGGCCAGACCACCTTGGCCACGGTTGGCTCTGCACAAGTCTCTGTCTGGGGGCGGATTTTCCCCTAGAAAATTCTGGCTCTAGGGCGGATTTTCTCCCTGGACCGGATAATCCGGCCCTCATGGTGGGGCGGATAATACGGCCTCAAAGGAATCGTCCAAGTGAGCTCCTGCACAAGCTTCTATCTGGGGGCGGAATTTCCCCTGGATATTCCGTGGCTGGGGCGGAATTTTTCCCTAGCCGGATAATCCGGTCCCCAGGAGAAAGTGTGAAGGGCAAGTCTGCGTGAGCTTCTGTCCATAGCCGGTTTTTCTACCGGATAATCCGTGTCTGGGGCAGAGTTTTCCCAGGCCAGATAATCCGGCCCCCAAAGGCTCCAACGTCTTGGTTTTGGAAGGGGTATAAATATCCCTTCTTCCCCAACAAGCAGAACTCTTGATTCACTCGAAATTGTTCAGACCCTTTGCAAGAGCTCCCATTCTAGATCTCCCACTTCAACCACCCGAAGGCTTCGATCTTTGGGGGAATTGAAGGAGGAGAGAATCGTCATCGTCATCACGAATCAAGCGCATCAACTCCTCTCCATTCATTTGGAGAAATCCCTGATCTAGTATTCTTGTCAATATCTAGATCTTGTTCTTTGTTATTGATAACTTGTTCTTGTGGTTGCTTGTTGTCACTACGGGAGCCTCCAAGTTGATTGTGGAGTTGTGCCCCACTAGTTGTGTAAAGGCATCGGTACCCGCCTCGAAGGGTTCCTATAGTGGAAGGTGGATCAGGCCTTTGGTGGCGGGATCCATCGGAGAACAGGGTGAGGCCTATTGTGGCGTGGTGGTCTTAGTACCGCCCACCCCTCCAACACAGATGTACTTCCCTTAACAAGGAAGGAACTGTGGTCAAACAAATCCTATGTCTCCGCGTGCTTCACTACGGTTCACCCGTTCCTCTTCCACTCGCTCTTTACTCGCTAGTAGATAGGTTTGCATATAGGGAAATTCCACCTAATAGTTTATCTAGAGAATTTACCTTTTGTATTAAGCCTAAAATTGAAAAAGCATTAAAATTTGAAGTAGCACCTATTCACCCCCTCTAGGTGCCCATACGATCCATTTCACAAGTGATGTGATCACTAGAATGTTATATCATAGGACCGAGAAAAGAGCACATGTCGGTTACAGGATCAAACTAGGTATGGAGATACCGATGATCAAATCTCGGACATGTAATATATCGCGAGACAAAGGGATTTAGTTACTAGAGTTAAAGGTTATCACGATCATAGAAGTCATCGTTGAATGTGTGGGAGTCCGTATGGATCTCCAAGTCCCGCTTCTGATTAGTTATCTGAGAGGGGTCTCGATCATGTCTGCATTATTCACAAACTGTAGGGTGACACACTTAAGGGATACCAACACCATTTCGAGCAAATATGTTTCAGACGAAAGAATTGCAAAGCGCTGGAATTATTTCAATAAGACACCAAAATTGTTTTGGGTGAAATTGCTGAAATTGGTTCTGCATGTGATATTGAAATGTTGCAGGGGATTTTATGTGAAAAGTTGCTTAATTAAAGTAATTAACAAAATTATCAATAAAATAAATAAAAGAGTTTTATTAAATGAGAGTTGTATTAAATTTGGTGGAAATTTAATGCATTTTGAGTGGGATTTTGAGTGGAGAAAATGGAGGGCCAAATTTATGTGAGCGAAGCTTCCACCACATGAATGAGGAAGAGGTGGGGGCACCCTCCATGGGCGCCGACCATGGGGAGGGGCTGCCCCCACTCCTATAAAAGGCCCCCTCTCACTCCTTCTCACTCACACCTCCTCGTGAAGGATCTCTCTCCCCCTCTAGAATTATTCCCCCATGGTATCGGATTAGCGAGATACATGTTCCCGGTGGCATTTCATCTAGAAAAAATTGTTGCTTCCGATGCATCGCTGGAGCGAGGAGGTGGAGCGGTGGCTTGAACGTGTGTGCCATCACGGATGCGCTGCTGGACTTCTTCTCGATCTTGAGATCGGCAAGCATTCGAGTACATCATCCACGAGTTCAACCTCGTTATACTTTGTCGGTCTACAAGGGTATGTTCTCTATGGATGTATATCCACCCGTAGATTGTATCTAGTAGATAGATCTTGATGCTTAGTAGTTCCCATCGTAGGATTTTTTTGTTTTCTATGCTATGAACCCTAAGCCACGTGAAACTTGCAATGGATAAATTAGAAGCGTCTGGTTTAGATAGTTGCTAGGCTGGTGTCATGATATGGTAATGTTGTAAGTTGATGTATAGTTGATACTCTTACAACACACCTAACGTGTAATTTCCATAGACCTTAGCCTTACACACAAAGGAATGATAAAGATCATATCACGATGCACATGATAGTGATCAAGTGCAAGAACTATATCATTTCACTTTACACATATGATGTTTGCATCTTATTTTGCTTGTTTGGCATTTTAGTAGCATTATAAGATGATCCCTCATTTAGATATCAAGATAAAAATGTGTTCTTCCTTAATTATGCACCGTTTTATGTTTTGTCGCTTCAAGACATCACGTGATGATCGGGTGTACTTGAATCCACGTTTGCATAACGGGTGTTAGACAGTTTTACACACGCGAGTACTAAGGTTCTTACTTGGAGAGCCTAGCATGTACAGACATGGCCTCGGAACACGGACCAAAAGGTTAAGCATGAGTCATATAGTTGATATGATGCCCATATAGATGCTCGCCTTTGAAACTACACTGACTCACATGATGATCGGACATGGTGTAGTGGATTTGGTCCATGTAATCACCAAAAAGACACGAGGGATGTTGTTTTTGAGTGGGAGTTCATAATTTGATTAGTTGAACTCTATCTATCATAAACTTAGTCTAAACTTTACAAATTATGTTGTAGATGGCACCACCTGCTTTTAGTTTCAATGTGTTCATGGAGAAAGAGAAACTTGCGACAAATGGTAGCAACTTTACTAACTGGGCCATGAATTTGAGGATTCTCCTCACCGTTGCAAAGAAGCAATATGTGCTAGAAGCGCCGCTAGGCCCCCACCAGCTCCTCATGCCCTTAACGAGGAAAAGAACGTCTATTTGACTCGTCAGGAGGACCACAACTTAGTTGACTATGGCATACTGTATGGACTCGAGCCAGAACATCGAAAGCATTTCGAAAATGGCAATGCCTTTGATACCATGGGTGAATTGAAAATGATTTTTGATACCCATGCTGCCGTAGAGAGTTATAATGCTTATGAAAAGTTATTTAGCTGCATGATGGAAGAGAACAACTCCGTTAGTGAGCACGTACTCAAAATGTCTTGGTACGCCGATAGGCTTGTGCCCTTGGGAATAACGGTTCCCATTGACTTAGGCATACATCGTGTTCTCCAATCTCTGCCACCTAGATACAAGAGCTTCATGATGAACTATAACATACAGGGCATGAAGAATTCTCTCCCCGAGCTTCTGTCAATGCTTAAGACTGCATAAGTGGAGATTAGAAAAGAGCATCAAGTGTTGATGATCAATAATACCACCGGTTTCAAGAAAGACGTGAAGGGTAAAAAGAAGGGAAAGAAGGGTGGCAAATATGTTGCCGTGCCTGAAAAGAAATCCCGAGCTGGCCCTAAGTCTGATACCGACTGCTATTATTGTAAGGGACTGGCCATTGGAAACGCAACTACCCCAAGTATTTGGCGGACAAGAAGGCCGGCAAGGCAAACAAAGGTATATGTGATATACATGTTATTGATGTGTACTACCTCTGTTTGGGATTATAGGTCCGTAGAGCTTTTTATATTGTTTGATATTATAAGGCTTATCTCATTTATTAGTCTCTCTCGTCCAATGCATGTTCTCCTTTTCCTGTCACCTCTCTCATGCATGTAAGACTATTGGTGCATGCAAAGAATAATGGGAGAGAGTTATGGAGTGTCTTAGTATTAGCAACTTGGCCCTTAGGACTAATAATCCCGAACAGAGGTAGTATTTGACTAGTACTCATAGTAGCACCTAGCTATTTGATACTGGATCGGTTGCTAATATATGTAACTTGAATCAGGGGCTGCAGAACAAGCAACCGCTAGCAAGGGGTGAGGTCAAGGCATGTCAGCAATGGATCAAGAGTTGATGTGATCGCCGTCGGAACACTACCTCTCCACCTACCGCCAGGATTGGTGCCTTCACTAAGCATGAACATTGTATCCGGATCGTGTTTGATGTGAAGTGGTTATTCATTTAAATCCAAAAACAATGGTTGTTCGATTTATATGAATCATATCTTTTATGGCCATGCAACTGTGATGAATGGTCTATTTCTGTTGGATCTCGATAATAATGTTACGCATATTCATAATATTGATGCTAAAAGGATTAAACTTGATAATGATATATCCGCATATATGTGGCACTACCGTCTAGGTCATATTGGCATTAAACGCATGTAGAAACTCCATTCTGGTGGACTTTTGGAATCACTTGATTTTGAATCATTTGATTCATGTGAGCCATGCCCTATGGGCAAGATGACTAGAACCTCGTTCTCTAGGACAATGGAGCGGGTGACAGATTTATTGGAAATCATACATACCGATGTATGTGGTCCAATGAGTGTGTCAGCACGTGGTGGATATCGTTATTTTGTTACTTTCATGGATGATTTGAGTAGGTACGGGTATATCTGTGTGATGAAACACAAGTCTGAAACCTTTGAAAAGTTCAAGGAATTTCAGAGTGAAGTGGAAAATAATCGTAATAGAAAGATCAAATTTCTACGGTCCGGCCATGGAGGAGAGTATCTTCGTTATAAGTTTAGCGCACATATGAGAGATTGTGGAATAGTTTCACAACTCACTCCTGCCAGAACACCATAATGTAAAGGTGTGTTGGAACATCATAATCGTACTTTATTGGATATGTGGTTCGATCTATGATGTCTCTGACTGACTTGCCAATGTCATTTTGGGGTTATGCACTGGAAACCGCGACATTCACTTTAAATCGGGCACCATCTAAATCCGTTGAAACGACACTGTATGAATTGTGGTTTGGAAACAAACCTAAGCTGTCATTACTTAAAGTTTGGGGATGCGATGTTTATGTGAAGAAACTTTAGCCTGATAAACTCGAACCCAAAGTGAAAAAATGCATCTTCATAGGATACCCTAAAGAAACAATTGGGTATACCTTCTATCATAGATCCTAGGGCAAGGTTTTTGTTGCCAAGAATGGATCCTTTCTTGAGAAGGAGTTTCTCGCGAAAGGTGTGAGTAGTCTGAAGGTAAAACATGAAGAGGTTTTTGAACCTTCTATTCATGAAATGGCGAGTGACGCAGCACCGGAAATTGTTCCGGAGTTGACTTCACCGAATGAAGAGGGAACAATGATAATGATCATGAAACTCCGAAAGAGGACACTATCGAACCTCACAGGTCAAACAAGACACGTGCAGCTCCTGAACTGTATGGAAATCATGTTATGAATTTCATGGTTAATGAAATAAATGACCCAGCAACATAAGAAGAAGTGATGATGAGCCCGGATTCCAGCAAATGGCTAGAATCCATGAAATCCGAGATGGAATCCATGTACGAAAACCAGGTTTGGACCTTGGTAGACTTACCTCACGGCCGAAAGGTGATGACCCACAAGTATAGGGGGTGTATCGCAGTATTTTCGATAAGTAAGAGTGTCGAACCCAACGAGGAGCAGAAGGTGCTGGCTAGTGGTATGGATCAGGAATTCTCTGCAAATACTTAGCAAACAGATTTTTAGGGGTTTTTTATATAGCAAGTAAACAAAGTACGAGTAAATAAAATACAGTAGGAATAAATGCAGCAAGTGGCCCAATCCTTTATGCAGCAAAGGACAAGCCGGTTGTATTACTTAAGATGACCAAACGTTCTCGAGGACACATGGGAAGACTGTCAAGTGCTTTCGCTTCATATAGTTGATTAATCCTCTTTATCTTGCTAAGTGTTGTGTGGGTGAACCTGTGCTAATGTACCACTGTTGGGTCTGCAGCATAGGAAACAAAAATTTTCCTACGGTGTGAACTACACGCCAAGATCTATCTACTAGGTACAAAGCAACGGATGGACATACATCCAACGAGAACTTACCCTCACAGACATCGAGCTTTGCTAACGAGTAGGAACTCGTGGTTGATGTAGTCGTACACTTGCCGATCTCAAGATCGTGATGAAGTCCAGCAGGTCCGGCTCCAGCACGTCCATCAGATCTAGCTCCAGCACCACCAAGTCTAGCACCGCAAAGCAGCGGTGCATCCGTGATCGCACACACGTCCAGTACCCCGACAACATCCGTCCCTCGCTCTAGCAAAGCAGCGGAAGCAGCAAGTCCTTTCCAGATAAAGCCACCGGGAACATGTATATCGCTAATCCGAGACCATGGGGGAATAATACTAGAGGGGGAGAGAGATCCTTCACAAGGAGGTGTGTGTGAGAAGTGAGGAGGGGGTGGCCTTTTATAGGAGGAGGGGGGTGCCCCTCCTTCATGGCCGGCGCATGGAGGGGGTGACCCTTCACCTCCTGCACTCATGTGGTGGTAACCCCTCCACATTAAAATGCCCCTTCACATTCTCTTTTAAAGTCTCCACTTTAAATGCATTAAATTTCTCCAAATTTAATGCTCTATCATTTCATAAAACTCTTTTATTATTTTTATTCAGAATTTTGTTAATTACTTTAATTAACAAACATTCACATAAAACCCCCTGCAACATTTCAATATTCAATGCAGAACCAATTTCAGCAATTTCACCCGAAACAGTTTCGGTGTCTATTGAAATGATTCCAGCGCTTTCTTAAATCTTTATATGAAACATATTTGCTCCAAATGGTGTCGGTATCCCTTAAGTGTGTCACCCTACGGTTCACGAATAATGCAGACATGATCAAGACCCCTCTCCGATCAATAATCAGCAGCGGGACCTGGAGATCCATACTGACTCCTACACATTCAACGATGACTTCTGTGATCGTGAGAACCTTTAACACTAGTAACTAAATCCCTTTGTCCCACAATATATTACATGTCCGAGATTCGATCATCGGTATCTCCATACCTAGTTTGATCTCGTTATCGACATGCACACTTTTCTCGTTCCCGTGATATAACATTCTAGTGATCACATCACTTGCTTGGAAGCTATTTCAATGTGATATCACCGAGAGGGCCCAGAGTATATCTATCCGTCATCGGGATGGACAAATCCCACTCTTGATCCATGAGCCTCAACATAACACCTTCGTAGCACTGAACCCACCTTTATAGTCACCCTATTACGGTTTGACGTTTGATGTTATCAAGATACTCTTCCGGTGTTAGCAATTAACATGATCTCATGGTCTAAGGATAAAGATTACTTCGTATGATGTTATAGCAATATAAACATAATGACTTTGATCGTAATGCTATACTTCGGATGAATGTTCATCACATCATTCCACCAATGGTGTGACCTTGTTATTAACAACATCCAATGTCCATGATCAGGAAACCTTGATCATCTTGTTAATCAACAAGCTAGTCTATAAGAGAGGCATAACTAGGAACCCTTTTTGTTTATTAAACACACATGTATTGATGTTTCCAATCAATACAATTCTAGCATGTAAAATAAACATTTATCATAAACATGGAATAAGATAATAACCACTTTATTATTGCCTCTCGGGCATATTCCCTTCAGTCTCCCACTTGCACTAGAGTCAATAATCTAGTTTGAAAAACTTTGCGTATTGAACACCTATGGCTTTCTGGTGTTACATATATGCTATTTCTAGTGGTTAACATAATCTCTGGATCTGACAGTTTCAGGTCTGTGTGTATTTGCATGTCTCTGCGTCTCTACGCATCACTCATTCTCGAATGGGATGGCATTGTATAGATTTGGTCCTTTGGTGAGACCTTTAGTTCGTTCGGCTCAAAATATGTTGATATTATTGTCACACAATATATCTTCATAGTATTAGCCCACTTTGAACCACACCTAGTTTGATAACAAACTACTTAACACAAATGCCCTCCTTTGCTGCTACTATAGCAGTCATATACTTAGCCTTTTGTTGTAGTATCCGTCACAATGTCTCAACTTTGGAACTCATCCAAATCCATCATGGAACATCCTTTCCATTACATTGTGCCACCCATAGTCTAAATTGAGATAAATTTAATTTGTATCTTGTGAGAAAACTAGTATCAATGTAACACTTTACAATGAACTACCTTTAACTATTTGTCACTTATACATTATATATTCTTAGTTCTTCCAAAGCTCATAAGAATATCTTTACTATTGTCCAATGATCATCTTATGAATCATTCTGGTATATGCTCATAACATTGGGAGCATAGGACATTCTGGATATATACATATCATGGTATAATCGATCAAAATCTTCATGTGATTTTACTCACCAAGTGTTGAAAAACTTGAATTTTGATACAATCCTTTCCATGCAGCAAGAACCTTTCTTGTTGTTTCCATATTGAACCCTGTCAATATCTCATATATGTATGTCTGGCACAACCATATTAGCGCCTTAATCTATCCTTATAGATATTGATGCCTAATATTCCGGGTTTGCCCAAGTCTTTCATCGAAATCTTATTTTAATGAAATTCTTAACTTGTGTCAATACAAGATACATCATTTCCAATCAACAATATGTCCTCTACATAATGTATTAGAAATATGTCTCAGCGCTCCAACCTAATTTCTTGCAAATGCAAGCATCTTCATCATCTCCGATGAATTTAAACTCTTTTAACAGTTTCATCATGCCAAAGATTCCAACTCCGCTATGCTTACTTCAACTATTGAAGTTTACATGCCCTTTTAGCACCCTTTGAATTAGCAAAACCCTTCGGACCATGTCATGTACATGTCCTAGGTTACCGTTCTATTAGAAGAACCTTGTTTTGTTTATTCAACTACCATATACAAAATTATATGTAGTGGTTGCTACATTAATCCGTCAAGACTATATATCGCTATGAAAGATCAAATCTTGTCATAGTCAACTCCTTGAACATTGTCGTAAACTTCTTTCCGACATGTCGACTATTTCATTGATGTTAAACATCCATGTCTTATTTCTTTATAGATCCAAACACGACCGATAGGCTTCACGCCTTTCCGGAGGGTCTTCCAAGTTCAGAAACTTGTTTTCTCGTGTATGGATACTATCACGGATTCTGTGACTTCTAGTCATTTTATGGAGTCAGGGCCCATCATCGCTTCTTTGCATGTAGTCGGTTCATCATTGTCAAAACAATAACGACTTGCTTATCAAATCTTACTATTTGATTCTTACCGACCCACACGGTTCTATAGGAACTCTAATCTCCGAGATCACACCTTTTGTAATCACGAGAGCCATGAGCATTGTGGCCGCCACCGGGACACTTTCCGGCGCTGCGCTACTTAGCACATATAGCTAAGGTTCAACAACCTTATCAAAGTTCTATTGTCCTCCCACTTAACTTTTCACGAAAAATTCCTTCTCAAGAAACTTGACGTTCCATGTAACAAACTCTTTTGTCCTCGGTGTTATGGAGAAATTCCCAACAAATTCTTTGGGATAACCTACAAAGACGTGCTTATCCGACTTTGGTTGTAAACATTTTACTTATGCATAGCATACCAAAATTTAAGAAAAGACAATTCGGGTTTTATCCCAAACCATAACTCATATGGTGTCATTTCAATGGATCACGATGGTGCTCTTTTCAGTGTAAAAGCGGTAGTCTCTAAAGCTTCAATCCTTAAAACATAATGGCAGTTTTATAAATGACACCCTTGATCTTACCATGTCAAACATGGTTTGATTTTATCTCTCGAATATGCCATACTCCTATGGTTTATCGAGAAACACAAATCATGGAACAATTCCTCAAGTCTTAGGTGTTTTTGCTAAACATGTAACTCAAATATCTTCCTTTATGATCGAATCATAAACTCTTTATTTTCTTGTTACAATGATTTTCCACTTCATCTTAAAAGTCTTTGAACAATTTTCAAATGTTTCATACTTCTTCCTTGTTAAGTAAATATACAGATATATTCACTCAAATTTTCGGAGAAAGCATATGAAGCAAAAAGATCCATCGCATATGGCTACACATAATGGACTATGCACATCAGCATGCACAATTTCCAATAAGCTAGTCATCCGTTCCTCTCTGGCCTATGGACGGAGTTTCAATTATCTTGAGGAAAGTCTCACATGCATCAATTGATCAAAATCAAAGACTCCAAAAATCCATGAACATGGAGTTTCTTCATGTTTTCTTTCAAATATAATTTAAACAGCGATTCCACTTCATAAGTGATCTTTCAATCATTTGTCTTGCGACATTTTAGCAATAGTGTTTATGGATGTGATTTCACCAACTAGATTTGTAAAAGTTCATCCATCCTTTATGGAATACGGTAATTATTTGAACAACCATTGTTCTCATGATACCAGAACAAAATAACAATTATTTAAACAAATCTTGAAGGCTTGGTTTGATGACAACGAAAAACACAATAACACTTTATTTGTTTTCGATGAACATCATCACTCATTCTCTTGCTGGTTTACTTAGGCCATTGTAGTTCATGAATTGTGTTGTCCTGTATGACACTTCATACCAACCAATTCGGTATCCAATACCGGTATCCAATACCTAAGAACCACATTTTTTTAACAAGCAAGGAATACAACCACAACATGTATATCTTCTATATACCCAAGTTGGACATCTCCAACCTTATATTTTCTGCCAAATATTTTATAGATTCTCTTTCAGCAATTCCTTTTTCTTTTAAAAGAATCTATCAACATCAATAGTGGTGTCATTCACATGACACATAGTACAAAGCGTATATAGTCAAATACTAATACCTTTGGACTTGCACTTTGAAGTGCATCACCATCATCAAATGTTTGGCATTCTTTCAAAAATCCATTCTTTAGTAATCTATTAGTGTAGTAAACATTTTACTTACATCTTCTATTCATCCTTATCATGACAACTTTCATGATCAAGCTACTATAGCTTATAAGGAAGAATCACGAGTATAATATCAGTTCCCAAAACCTTTTTGGTAGATTCGGATGCCTAGCATCTCCATCCTTCACAAATTCTCATACAATATGAGAACATGTATTTTGCTAAATTATACTCTATCATAATGCAACCAAAAACATTCTTTCAGATATCACAATATCTTTCACACATGATGGTTTCTGAAACAATTTCCAGCTCCAATATAATCTTGATATTAAAAAAACTTTTTGAATATCAATAATTATGGAGGCAAACATGATACTTTCGATACTAACATTGGAATTCTTACTCTTGATTTAATACTACTTATTAAACTTCATGGAGTAAATAGAGTTTGCTGAAAGTTTGCAATAGGACTTATAAACAAATTGACATTCGAAACAATACGATACCAGTTCGTAAAGTAAATATCCAGAATTCTATAGTTCTATTATCTCAAATAAAAACTAAGCATAAGGTAGAAAACGAATGCCAATGACTACAACAAACTATGCAAATTCACTTTGATTTAATTTATGACAAATTTTGTTCGACTAATCCAAATTAGAAATAAACTCCCACTCAAAAACGACATCCCTCGTGCCTTTTTGGTGATTACATGAACCAAATCCACTACACCAAGTCCGATCATCACGTGAGTTGATGTAGCTTCAAAGGCGAGCATCTATATGGGCATCATATCAACTATATGACTCATGCTTAACCTTTCGGTCCGTGTTCCGAGGCCATGTCTGTACATGCTAGGCTCGCCAAGTAAGAACCTTAGTACTCGCATGTGTAAAACTGTCTTACACCCGTTTGTATGAAAGCGTAGAGTCGAGTACACCCGATCATCACATGATGTCTCGGAATACGATCCAGAAAACGGTGCATACTTAAGGAAGAACACATTTTTATCTTGATATCTAAAAGAGGGATCAACTTACAATGCTACAGAAAGCGCCAAACTAGCAGTATAAGATGCTAACATCTAATGTGTAAAGTGAGATGATATGGTCCATGCATTTGATCTCTATCACTTGCATCGTGGTATGATCTCTATCATTCCTTTGTGTGTAAGGCCAAGGTCTATGGAACTTACACGTTGAGTGTGTTGTAAGAGTATCTATCATACATCTACTTACAACAATACCATATCAATGCACTAGCCCAGCAACGATCTAAACTAGACGCCTCTAATTTATCAATTGCAAGTTTTACGTGGCTTAGGGCTTTCGGAGATAGAACCGTTCTTACCTACCAACATGAACCACAACAAGGATAACTAAGTTATTAGCCACTTGTTGTAAATTAGATATTGACTATACTAGGAGAGACAGACACCCGCCAGCCACTTATGCAAAACAAGTTGCATGTCAGTCGTGGAACCGGTCTCATGTACGATGACATGTAAGGTTGGTCCGGGCCGCTTCATCCCACTATGACACCAATATCCAAAATACATAGAAGATGCAATAACATGATCATCATTGCCCACATATCAACATATGTGTACTACCCGTGCTAAGCACCTACGCATAGATCAGGCTCTGATACCACTGTTGGGTCCGCAGCATAGAAAACAAAAAAATTCCTACGGTGTGAACTACATGCCAAGATCTATCTACTAGGTACAAAGCAACGAGTGGACATACATCCAACGAGAACTTACCCTCGTAGACAACGAGCTTTGTTAACGAGTAGGAACTTGTGGTTGATGTAGTCGTACACTTGCCGATCTCAAGATCGTGATGAAGTCCAACAGGTCCGGCTCCAGCACGTCCATCAGATCCAGCTCCAGCACCACCAAGTCCAGCACCGCAAAGCAGCGGTGCATCCGTGATCGCACACACGTCCGGTACCCCGACAACCTCCATCCCTCGCTCTAGCAAAGCAGCAGAAGCAGCAACTCCTTTCCAGATAAAGCCACCGGGAACATGTATCTCGCTAATCCGAGACCATGGAGGAATAATACTAGAGGGGGAGAGAGATCTTTCACAAGGAGGTGTGTGTGAGAAGTGAGGAGAGGGTGGCCTTTTATAGGAGGAGGGGGGTGACCCTCCTTCATGGCCGGCGCATGGAGGGGTGACCCTTCACATCCTCCATTCATGTGGTGGTAACCCCTCCACATTAAAATGCCCCTTCACATTCTCTTTTAAAGTCTCCACTTTAAATGCATTAAATTTCTCCAAATTTAATGCTCTCTCATTTAATAAAACTCTTTTATTATTTTTATTCAGAATTTTGTTAATTACTTTAATTAACAAACATTCACATAAAACCCCCTGCAACATTTCAATATTCAATGCAGAACCAATTTCAGCAATTTCACCCGAAACAGTTTCAGTGTCTATTGAAATAATTCTAGCGCTTTCTTAAATCTTTATCTGAAACATATTTGCTCCAAATGGTGTTGGTATCCCTTAAGTGTGTCACCCTACGGTTCGCGAATAATGTAGACATGATCGAGACCCCTCTCCGATCAATAATCAGCAGCGGGACCTGGAGATCCATACTGACTCCTACACATTCAACGATGACTTCTGTGATCGTGAGAACCTTTAACGCTAGTAACTAAATCCCTTTGTCCCGCGATATATTACATGTCCGAGATTCGATCATCGGTATATCCATACCTAGTTTGATCTCGTTACCGACATGCACTCTTTTCTCGTTCCCGTGATATAACATTCTAGTGATCACATCACTTGCTTGCAAGCTATTTCAATGTGATATCACCGATAGGGCCCAGAGTATATCTATCTGTCATCGGGGTGGACAAATCCCACTCTTGATCCATGAGCCTCAACATAACACCTTCGTAGCACTGAACCCACCTTTATAGTCACCTTGTTACGGTGTGACATTTGATGTTATCAAGATACTCTTCCAGTGTTAGCAATTAACATGATCTCATGGTCTAAGGATAAATATTACTTCGTATGATGTTATAGCAATATAAACATAATGACTTTGATCGTAATGCTATACTTCGGATGAATGTTCATCACATCATTCCACCAATGGTGTGACCTTGTTATTAACAACATCCAATGTCCATGATCAGGAAACCTTGATCATCTTGTTAATCAACAAGCTAGTCTATAAGACAGGCATAACTAGGAGCCCTTTTTGTTTATTAAACACACATGTATTGATGTTTCCAATCAATACAATTCTAGCATGTAAAATAAACATTTATCATAAACATGGAATAAGATAATAACCACTTTATTATTGCCTCTCGGGCATATTCCCTTTAACCACCCCATCCAAGACTAATACATACTTGTGATTATACTCTTTGCAAACATCCGTAAGTAAAAGAAAGTAATTAAGGTAGAAACCTAACCACAACTTTAAACTCTAAGACCCTTACATCCCTTGTGCAATGGTTTCCTAACGGGGGTTCAGGTTTCTGTCACTCCGGCAACCCCTACGATTAGTAGCCAAATACACAATGCAATCCCCTAGGCCCATATAGGTGAAGTGTCATGTAGTCGACGTTCACATGACACCACTAGAAGAAGCACACCACAACTTAAATAACAATCTATTGAATCTTTCTCAACACAACTCCACTACTAACAACATGACTTCTCCCATGTCCTCAAGAACAAAACGAACTACTCACAAGACATCATATGGATCATGATTAGAGATGGAATAATGATGTATAACAATCTGAACATCAACAATAATTCAATGGTTCACTCACTAGCATCAACTACAAAGAGTAATTAACACCGGGAAAGTTTCCCCTATGAACTATGCAAGGTTCAACCAAATTGTTACAGCAATATGGAGATGGTCATGAGGGTGCTGATGGTGATGATGGTGGTGATGATGATGATCCCGATGAAGTCCATCTGGATGGTGGTGTTGATGGCGACGATCTCCCCTCTCCGGGAAGGAATTCCCCCGGCAGAAATCTGTCTGCCGGAGAGATCTTTCTCTCTCGGTGTTTTCCGCCCCGCAGAGGCAGTGGAATCTTTCTGTGGTCGCTCTCCGAGTCTTAGGGTTTCAGGAGGATGATATACGCCATAGGGGAGAGGTTGGAGTGGGCCAGGGTGGTCACACCACCTCCTGGCGTGGCCTAGGGCTGCCCGCGCCATGGGGTGGTGTGGGCCCCCTGTGACCCATCTCCACTCCGTCTTCTGGCATCCTTAGTCTTCTGGAAAAAATAGGATTTTCCGTATATTTTCCCGGATTTTCTGATCTTCACGAATTTTGCCTCCAAACAACACCTTTTCCATCAGAATCCTGACTGCAGCGGTCCATGCTCCAAAAGTCATCAACCATGCAAAAATAGATGAAATAACATAAGTATCACCTCTCAATACGAAATATATCAATGAATAATAGTTAATTAAGACATATAATAGTGATGCAAAATGGACGTATCAACTCCCCCCAAGCTTCGACTTCGCTTGTCCCCAAGCGAAACTGAGCTCAATAAACATGGCCTCAGGTTTATGGAGTGAAGAGTCGATAAAAGAATATGGACAAGAAGCATCACATTCATCAAATACATAGATCATAATAGAAGACAACTCACTATTATATAACTCAACTTGTAATAAGTAAAGGAAACACAATAAAGATACATAAAGTGAATTATAATTGGTAATGGCAAACTTAGCTCTTGGTCGAAGAATAGTTGATAATTTGCTGGAGTTCACAAATAACTGGTTTTTCAATGATAGCTTTCAAAGTAGTAATCATCAAGATAAGAGCAATGTGCAAAACAAGGAACATAAGAAACATGAGTGAATAAATCATCATATGAATGAATGAAACACAACAACTCAAAATACTTGCTGAGATATAAGGGAGTAGGTTTAATGACTCAACTACAAAGTAAAAGAAAGGCCCTTCAAAGAGGGAAGCAGGGATTGCAAGTCTCATAAAGAGCTCCCAAAAATTATGGTACTTACTAGCTTTCAGCTCTCATTGCCCCTATCATAGGCATCTTTAGGTGATTAAGGTTAAAGTGACACAACTAAGAGGATATGCTTGACAAGTTATAAGTTGAAATCTCATGCCCCTTACTTATGAGTACCGATCCTCATGCTACTCAACTTCAGTCACGAGAAAGCTCTTGTCATTGTAAATACATGCGTATCATTGAGAACCGCCAACGGGGTACCCCTTGCACATGACATAGGAGCTATCCCATAATCAAAATGATAAGGCAAGCAGACAGTGAGCATCTCAGCGATCTTTTTATTTGCTATTTGCATAGGTTTTTATTGAGGATGCTTCATAGAATGCTCACTATAGTTATGCTGCAAGTTTCCACCATGATTAGGCATGGCTTAGGCTAGCGGCCCAGGCGTTTCTCTAACACACATATAAACTCCATGATCTTACAAGTTCCACTTTTATTTCACACCGCCGGGATCCATAAGCAAAAGAACATGATATCAACTAGGTACAAAGTACCAAATGAAGTGTTGAAAGCAGTCCCCATGATACATGGTTTGGCTAACTTCAACTCATAAAGCGCAAGCATATACGCAACAAAGAAGGACCCAATGGTTCAAGTTTATTAAATGCAAGAAAGTAAAGTGTGCCATCAAGTTCGTGAGAGCTTTAATCACTAATTTTCACATAACAAGTTTAATTTGGGAGGTAGATAAAACAAGAATTTACTTGGAATAGCAATAATGCTACTAGGTAGGTATGGTGGACACAAATGGCAAAGGTTTTGGTTTAAAGGAGGTGGATGCACGAGAAGAATACCCTCTCAATACAGGGTTTTGGCTAGCAAGGCTAGGTAGCAAGTATAAGAGTTGAAGGAAACAACCAAACATACAAGTGATAAATACAAACATGCAATCTTCCTTGGAAGCACAAAATATCTTAACTAGAGAATACTAGACTTATGAGCAAATCAAGAAAGAAAGATGATGAAATTATTTTTCTTTAAAAAGGTACTTTTATCTTTTCTTTCAACTCTCAGAAAAAAGTGTTGCTACTGACCGAGCCAGGTTTGCCAAAACCAACTAAATTAACTCAATGATCCTAGAGTGCTACCAATACTAACAACAAGATAAATCATATAACCACGAATTGAAAACTAATATAAGCTATGCAAAAGAGTAAATGATAGAACTTCCCATTAATATTCCATAACGGCAACTCACACCAAGGGATACATATCTAACGAGAGAGGGGACACTTCCATAATGCAAACCATCCTACATAATAACTCCTCTATTCATGATATGACTCTACTAAAAAGGTAAAAATATAGAAGATAGTGATGTGATACCGCGGCACTCCCCCAAGCTTGGAACAAACCAAGGGGATGCCAAACCTGATGATGAATTACTCCTTCGGTGGTGGTGGTAATATTTTCTTAGTTGACGTGAGGAAATCTTCCAGCATCTTGCGAAGCCTATTATTCTCCCATTGAAGCATGTCCACCTTCCTCCTCAAGTCTCGGTACTTATCGCAGAACTCCTTAGTGACTCGTAGGGCTTCCGTTGATGCAGGGCAAGAGACTAAAGGTACCAGCCCCTGCTTAGGGTCTTGGAGATCTTCCTCCATAGGCTCCTTCCCCTTATCCTTGGCGAACACCATTGTGCTTCTAAACCTTCAAAGAGTATGTCCTGGCAGAAACAGATCAAAGCAAAAACATGACGAAAATACGATATATGAACCTCGGGAGATCCGAGGGAATATATATTACGAAGTTTCAGATCAAAAGGAAGGTACTGAGAGAAAACGAGTCGGAGGCGGAGTCCGGGGCGGACTCACCACCTGGTGGCGCGGCCAGGGGTGGGCCATTGCCACAGAGTGGTGTGAGCCACCCTGGCTCCGTTTCCGTCCCTTTTTCACTTCCTAGCTTTCCTTATTGACTGAAAACTGCAAAAATATAGTTGGATTGTATTTTCACGGAACTTTTCTTACCAGAACTGTTACCTAGTTGGAAACGGACTCTACTGGTCTCTGAATTTGGTATTTAGTGGATCCTTCCGGAGTCACCACTTGAATCATCAATATCTTCATTTTCATACACTTATTACTTGAGTCATAAAACCCTTCTTTTCCTTATTACACCATTATCTCCACTTCCTAGAAATTTCTTTCACACAAAACTTCACACAGTTCTCATTAGCAACATTAGTATAAGTGAAGTGATAAAACCTTTTGAGTCCAACTTCAACTGAAAACCATCAAAACATAAGATACTGTAGCAACTCCTTCCGAAAATCCAAAAAGAATTCAAAAAGGAAATCGAATAAAGAAGCAAATGCAAGAGTGGCAAAATCTGTCAAAACAGACAAGCAGGTAAAGTTCAATTTTTTAGAAAATCTTCTGTTGCTCAAATCAAAAAGTGCAAAACTAACAAAAGTTAAATAACAACTTGGGGCAGAAGCACAAAAAATTACAGCTCAATCCGACAGACAGAGGTCTCTCACGAATTTTTATGGTGAAGCACAAAAATTTGTTTCGGGACAGCAACTTCCCCAAATCTTACTTCTCTCTCATTAGAGGTTGATCTTGACACAAAAACCAAACAAAACGGATAAGGAGCGGTTATTACCGAAGTAATAACTTCCAAGACTCACAGAAACAAAAACAAACTGAATGCAAAAACAAATTGGGTTGTCTACCAAAAATCTCTTTCTTTATAGCCATTAAGATGGGCGTGATAATTTTGAAGATGCTCACATAGGAATATGAATTAAAGTGAAAAAGAGCATTAAGAAGCAAAAACACACACACACATTTAAGTCTAACCCACTTCCTATGCAAGGGAATTTTGTAAACAAACAAGTTGAAACCAGAGGCAACTTGCATAAGAAGGCAAAAGAAGTGCAGCATAAAAACTTTCAGCATAAAACGAGGAAACTTGATATTATTGAGATGCATAAGAACACTTTTCCCTCTCTAATAGTAACTTTCAGTATCATGCATCAACTTAACAATATAGCTATCACAAGGACCATCATAGCAATGATCACTTATTCTAACAGAAAACCCAGGAATACTAGCTCTCATAACACTACTATGTGAAACAATATTAGAGGTATCCTTACAAAGGATAGTGTGTCCCTCTTTTTCATATTTTGTGACAAAGTCTTTCACATTTACTATTATAGGTTCATCAACCATTTGTTTATCAGGTTTAGCAGCTTTTCTTGTACTTTCATTAACCATACTAGCTATCATAGAATGCTCCTTAATCCTAACTGGGAAAGGCATTTTCTCAATATAAGGTTCAGGTAAAACATGATTAGCAGTATAAACTTCAGTATTTCTTGAAGGAACACTCTTAGCAATATCTTTATAAGGTTCATGATACTTATCCCACTTATTTTTAGGCACTTCAATATAGGAAGCAAAAGCCTTAAAATAAGAAGCAATAGCTTGAGAGTCTAGACCATAAGCATTTTTAATATTTTGAAAGTCATCAGTTCCCATAAAAGATTCAATGCATTCATAATCATAATTTATACCTGACTTTCTACCTTTTTCATTCTCCCAAGCTTCAGCATTGTCTTGAATACGGTCTAGAAGATCCCATTTAGCTTCTTCTTTCATGCGAGTGAATGATCCAGCACAAGAAGCATCCAATAAATCCTTATCATGTAGAGGAAGCCTTGCATAGAAGTTATTGATAATAATATTGTTGGGGAGCTCATGAATGGGACATTTGAGCATTAGTAACTTCAATCTCCCCCAAGCTTGAGCTATACTCTCTCCATCAAGAGGCCAAAAGTTGTATATTTTATTCCGATCTTTATGAATCTCACTAGGAGGATAAAACTTTGAATAAAAGAGAGGCACTATTTCCTCCCATTCTAGAGCTAGACCATTCTTCAGCAGCTTATACCATTCCTCAGCTCTTCCTTTTAGTGATAATGAGAATAACTTCTTCTTAACTTGATCTGTAGTAATACTTGCACACTTGAACAACCCGCATAATTCGTGTATAAAGAGTAAATGATCACCGGGATGGACAGTTCCATCCCCAACATAGTAGTTATCATAACACGATCAATAATTCTTGTAGGTATTTTGAAAACATCATTCTCAGCAGGTGGTGGTTTATCTACTACCTTAGCAGTGGTAGTAGCATTACCAAATAAGAAACTCAGCGAATTATCCATAATGAAAATAAAGCAACTAATAGAAGTAAACAATACTCACAGTAGAAGTTTCCTTTACTAGTTCCACTCTCCAATAGCGCTTCACTCCCCAGCAACGGCGCCAAAAAATAGTCTTGATGACCCACAAGTATAGGGGGTGTATCGCAGTATTTTTGATAAGTAAGAGTGTCGAACCCAACGAGGAGCAGAAGGTGCTAGCTAGTGGTATGGATCAGGAATTCTCTAAAAATACTTAGCAGACGGATTTTTAGGGGTTTCTTATATAGCAAGTAAACAAAGTACGAGTAAATAGAAGACAGTAGGAATAAATGTAGCAAGTGGCCCAATCCTTTATGCAGCAAAGGACAAGCCGGTTGTATTACTTAAGATGACCAAACGTTCTCGAGGACACATGGGAAGACTGTCAAGTGCTTTCACTTCATATAGTTGATTAATCCTCTTTATCTTGCTAAGTGTTGTGTGGGTGAACCTGTGCTAATGTACCACCCCATCCAAGACTAATACATACTTTTGATTATACCCTTTGCAAACATTCGTAAGTACAAGAAAGTAATTAAGGTAGAAACCTAACCACAGCTTTAAACTCTAAGACCCTTACGTCCCTTGTGCAATGGTTTCCTAACGGGGGTTCAGGTTTCTGTCACTCTGGCAACCCCTACGATTAGTAGCCAAATACACAATGCATTCCCCTAGGCCCATATAGGTGAAGTGTCATGTAGTCGATGTTCACATGACACCACTAGAAGAAGTACACCACAACTTAAATAACAATCTATTGAATCTTTCTCAACACAACTCCACTACTAACAACATGACTTCTCCCATGTCCTCAAGAACAAAACGAACTACTCACAAGACATCATATGGATCATGATCAGAGATGGAATAATAATGTATAACAATCTGAACATAAACAATAATTCAATGGTTCACTCACTAGCATCAACTACAAAGAGTAATCAACACTGGGAAAGTTTCCCCTATGAACTATGCAAGATTCAACCAAATTGTTACAGGAATATGGAGATGGTGATGAGGGTGCTGATGGTGGTGATGATGATGATGATGATGATCCCGATGAAGTCCAGCTTGATGGTGGTGTTGATGGCGACGATATCCCCTCTCTGGGAAGGAATTCCCCTGGCAGAAATCTGTCTGCCAGAGAGATCTTTCTCTCTCGGTGCTTTCCGCCCCGCAGAGGCGGTGGAATCTTTCTGTGGTCGCTCTATAATGTACGCCATGCTATGTACAAGACCAGATGTGGCACATGTTATTAGTTTGACTAGTAGGTACCAATCTGATCCATGTTCGGAACACTAGATAACAGTCAAGAATATCCTTAAGTACTTAAGAAGAACTAAGGAAATGTTTCTTGTATATGAAGGTGAAGAAGAGCTGGTCGCTAATTGTTATGTCGATGCTAGCTTTGACACCAATCCGGATGAATCTAAGTCTCAATACGAATACTTATTTCTCATAAACGGAGCATCAGTTAGTTGGAGGAGCTCCAAACAACCCGTGGTGATAAGATCCACAATGGAGGCGGAATATATTGCTGCTTCGGAAGCAGCGCATGAAGCGGTTTGGATCAAGGAGTTCATAACCGAACTAGGTGTGGTTCCTAGTGCATTGGACCCAATGGTAATCTATTGTGACAACAATGGAGCCATAACCAACGCCAAGGAACCAAGGTATCACAAGAATTCCAAGCATATTAAGTGCTGGTTTCATTCCATCCATGAGCATATCAAGGATGGAGATATAAAGATTTGTAAAGTACACATAGATCACAATGTTGGAGATCTGTTGACTAAAGTTCTCCCTAGGGCAAAACATGATCAACACCAGAACTCCATGCATGTTAGATTTATCACTATGTAACTAGATTATTGTCTCTAGTACAAGTGGGAGACTAAAGGGTATATGCCCTCAGAGGCAATAATAAAGTTGTTATTATATGTATTCCAAGTATATGATAGATGTTTATTTTGCATGCTATAATTGTATTGATTTGAAACGTTAATACATGTGTGCTTAATAAACAAATAGAAAGTTCCTAGTTATGCCTCTCTTATATACTAGCCCGTTGATTAACAAGGTGATCAAGGTTTCCTGATCATGGACATTGGATGTTGTTAATAACGAGGTCACAACATTGGTGGAATGATGTGATGAACATTCATCCGAAGTATAGCATTACGATCAAAGTTGTTATGTTTATATTTCTATAACATCATACGAAGTAATCCTAGTCCTTAGACCATGAGATCATGTCAATCACTAACACTAGAAGAGTATCTTGATAACATCAAACGTCACACCGTGAAAGGGTGACTATAAAGGTGGGTTTAGTGCTATGAAGGTGTTATTTAGAGGCTCATGTATCAAGTGTGAGATTTGTCTGTCCCAATTATGGATAGATATACTCTGGGCCATCTCGGTGATATCACATTAAGATATTGCAAGCAAGTGATGTGATCACTAGAATGTTATATCACAGGAATGAGAAAAGAGTGCATGTCGGTAACGGGATCAAACTAGGTATGGAGATACCGATGATCGAATATCGTGTATGTAAAATATCGTGAGACAAAGGGATTTAGTTACTAGAGTTAAAGGTTCTCACGATCACAGAAGTCACTGAAATTGGTGCAAATATGTTTCAGATGAAAGAATTGCAAAGCGCTGGAATTATTTCAATAAGACACCGAAATTGTTTCAGGTGAAATTGCTGAAATTGGTTCTGCATCTGATATTGAAATGTTGCAGGGGATTTTATGTGAATTTTTTTTAATTAAAGTAATTAACAAAATTCCAAATAAAATAAATAAAAGATTTTTATTAAATGAGAGTTGTATAAAATTTGGTGGAAATTTAATGCATTTTGAGTGGGATTTTAAGTGGAGAAAATGGAGGGCCAAATTTATGTGAGTGGAGCTTCCACCACATGAATGAGGAAGAGGTGGGGGCACCCTCCATGGGCGCCGGCCATGGGGAGGGGCTGCCCCCCCTCTTCTATAATAGTCCCCCCTCTCACTCCTTCTCACTTTCTCCTCCTCGTGAAGGATCTCTCTCCCCCTCTAGAATTATTCCCCCATGGTCCCGGATTACCAAGATACATGTTCCTAGTGGTATTTCGTCTGGAAGGAATTGCTCCTTCCGCTGCATCGCTGGAGCGAGGAGGTGGTGGTTGTTCGGTGACCTAAACGTGTGTGTAACGGATGCGCTACTGAGTTGCGACGCTGGACTTCTTCTCGATCCTGAGATCGATAAGCATTTGGCTACATCATCCACGAGTTCAACCTCATTACACTTTATTGATCAACAAGAGTATGTTCTCTATGGATGTATATCCACCCGTAGATTGTATCTACTAGATAGATCTTGGTTCTTAGTAGTTCCCATCGTAGGATTTTTTTTGTTTTCTATGCCGCGAACCCAACACATCGGTATTCTTATACCTAGTTTGATCTTGTTACTAACAAGTACCCTTTTCTTGTTTCCATGATATAACATTCTTAGTGATCTTATCACTTGCTTGCAAGCTATGTTAATGTGATACTACCTCCGTCCCAAGGCTTAAGGCATATAAATTTTTTCAAAAGTCAAACCAACTAAAGTTTGACCAAGTTTTTAGAGAAAAATATTAATATTTACACTACGTAATACATACCCTTGCATACATAATGAAACATATTTTCACATGGTATCTATATAATATAATACTTATTTATAGTTTTTTCTAAAAGTTTGGTCAAACTTTACATGACTTACTTTTGAAAAAAATTATATGCCTTAAGCCTTGGGATGGAGGGAGTATCACCGAGAGGGCCTTGAGTATATCTCTCCATCATTGGGATGGACATATCACACTCTTGATCCATGAGCCTCTACATAACACTTTCAGAGTATCTGAACCCACATTTATTATCACCCTATTATGGTGTGACATTTGATGTTATTAAGTTACTCTTCTGGTGTTAGTGATTGACATGATCTAATGGTCTAAGGACTAAAGTTACTTCGCATGACGTTATAAGAATATATACAGAATACTCTCTCCGTTCAGAAATATAAGACGTTTTGCCTTTATGAAATGAATGTACCTAGACGCTTTTTTGCGCATAGGTTCATTCCGAACCTCTATGAACCTATATACTGAAAGACGTCTGGATACATTCTACTCACAAACCTAAAACGTCTTATATTTCTGAACAGAGGGAGTAATTTTGATCAGATTACTATAATTTGAGTGAATGTTCATCACATCATTCCACCAATGTTGTGACCTTGTTATTAACAACATCCAATATTCATGATCAGAAACCTTGATTATCTTGTTAATCAACGAGCTAGTTTATATGAGAGGCATAACTAGGAACTCTTTATTTATTTATTAAATTCCAATTAACACAATTATAGCATGACAAATTAACTTTTATTATAAATATGGAATAAGATAATAACCACTTTATTATTGCCTCTCGGACATATTCTCTTCACTGATGAGTTGAGTCACCGAAGGTGCAGGAATGCGGGAAAGGACAAAGGATTGCGGTGGCGTAGGAGGCAACACGGCGGGATGGGGAAATCGATCCGAAATCTCCCTCTCACCTTGGATTATAGCAGCCACATGAGCCGATAACCAGTGCTCTAGAAATATTTTTTCCAAGTTCCGTTTGAGCCAAAAAAAACTCAAACGTGCATATGCTACACGGTCAAATAGAGAGGAAATTGCAGATCGTACTACTTGTTGGTGCGTATTTTTCACAAAACCAAAAGTACAACTTTTTGTTGCACAAACACCAATTTTTTTTCTCGGAACACAAAAATAATCATTAATAGATTAAACCCCGGTTAGGCATGTAGGTTCCAAGTACAATTAGGTTGGCATAAAAATCTATCCCATGTATTCTGATAGGCACAGCTTTGTAAATTTTTCTAGCTTTGGTTGTTGAACCGGGGATTTGAACTATCATGACATGCTTCAAGTTGGTTGGGTGAATCTTACTAGTGCATGCAAATTCTTCGGTGAAAAATGAATGCGATGCTCCCGAATCAAACAATACTCTTGCTAAAACTGAGTTTACAGAAAACATACCCAGCACTACATCTGGCGCTTCTTGGGCTTCTTGGGCTTCTTCTGTGTTCACATTGGCATTGGCTCCAGTCTTCTTGGGACACTCATTGGAATAGTGACCCTTTACTCCACACTCGAAACAAGTGATCTGGGACTTGTCCTTGACTGCGACAGGTACAACATTGCTGCCAGTTCTGGGTGCAGTGTTGTTGTTGTTGTTGTTCTTGGGAGGTGCACGGTTGAAATTGTTGGCATTTCCGGAGTTGTGATTGTTTCCTCCGGACTTCACATTTCCTCCGCTACGGTTGGGGTAGCTTGGGCGAGATGTTGGAGGTCAGGTTGTTCCTTGGTGCATATCCTGGTGAAGGGTTGGGACGGTACTTCTAGTGACTGCTGGACCCAGATTGCTGCATCATGCGACGCTTGCCGATTGTCATTTTCCTAGTTAATCTTCCCTTCCATCTGAATGGCAGAGTCGACTAGTTCTTCGAGATCCTCGAAACAGATGTTGACGAGGACAATCTGCATCTCATCATGCAGTCCATTCAGGAATCTCTCCTTCTTATTGGCCTCCGTGTTGATCTCATCAGGTGCATATCTGGCAAGTGACAGGAATCTATCACAGTACTCCACCATAGTCATTCGTCCTTGCTTCAATTCGCGGAATTCATCTCTCATCCCGTTGACTAGACCTTGCGACACGTGGGTGCGGCTGAACTTGACTTTGAATGCTTCCCATGTCATCACTTGACCATGGTTCATATTGCGGATACTGTTCCACCAAGCTCTTGCATCTCTTGCCAGGTAGTGGGTGGCGAAGAGAACTTTCTCATTTTCATCAACTCTGGCAACTTCTAAGTTGTTTTCCATTGTCTATAACCAGTCATCCGCATCTAACGGGTTTTCAGATTGGCTGAAGATTGGGGGATTGGTGTTCTGATTTTTTATGAGTTTGGATCCCTGGTGATCCTGATTTCCATGCCCTTCATTGTTGAGAGCCATTTGGGTGATCTGCTACAATGTTGCTAAGTTGGCTTGGCGCTCTGCCCTGCTTGCTTCACGGTCTGCGATGAGATTCTGCAAGATCTGCAGCATTGGGTCTTGCGACGGGCTGCTCCCTCCTTGGTTTCCACGAGTCATCTGAAGATTGAGATAGATATAGGGGTAAGAGGGAAATTCTAAGGCTCATAGTTTTGGGGTTTTCAAAGCTAAAACTTTGAGTTAGACTCAGGTTTTTCAACTAACTTCATTTTCATTCATGCAAGCAAGCACACGATACAACACACACCACAACAATCAAAGGGAAACAGAGGGTTTGAAGAACCATTCTGTAAGCTATGATATAGTGGGACCGATACAACACATGCTACGACAGTGCTCTAGTGCATCTACTCATCGTCGATGAAGTCGGAGTCCTCATCATCAGTGTAGAAGTCCACAACATCCTCCTCCAGAAAGTCATCATCGTTGCTGAGGTAAGAATCCATGTCTCCCTGGATGTATTCACCCCCATCTTCTTCTTCCTTGGCTGCAAGCTGAGCTTCCTGCTCCTTGACGGTCTTCTTGAGGCCGGCCACCTTCTTGGGAAGACGGGCGATGGTGCGATCCTTCTTTGCACGCTGGCGGCAAAGAGACTAGCGATCTTGGACGAGCAGTGCAAAAGTCTGGGCCTTCTAGTCGGCAATTGCACGGTTCTAGTTAGCTAACTCTCGGGCATTGTCTAGTTCCTGCTGTCTGTCGTGCAGCAAGAAGTCAAGATTCTCCACTTGACGCCTCAACTCTGGGTGACTTGGCATCTCCATCGGCATTCCCATGAAGTCACGTCTTGCATAGTGGGCAAAACTGGTTCCTTGGATCTTGTTGACGCTGAGGGCACATAGACGTGCGAGAGCTTCATGCATTTCCCTGGCTAATCCATCTAGCCAGTTGTTCTCTCTCACGGAGAACTGAATTCTCCCGGAAGTTGGTGCTTCGATGCTTCCTCTAAGATCTGCGGTGACTAGCCACTGTAAGTCTCCTCCTGGGGGTCCTGGAAGTTTAGCTCCAAGAAACTCCGGATGTGGGCGTCCCAGTAACTCCGACAGTGAATCCAGGTCCCTCTCGAAGATCAGCTGACCTCCGTTTCCGAACTGGTAGAACTTGCTGAACTGAGTCTCCATCTACAAGAATTAAGGATGAGGAAATTATTGAAGTGATCAAGTGTGTCAAATTTTAAGTAGTAATGTAAGAATTTTGAGGAACATGAAATTTTGAGAAAGAATGAGTTCACAAGGATAAGATAGGAAGTAGTTTTTCATAAATACTCACTTTGGTTTTGAAACTAAGTTTTTGTTTGGACATCCATTCTAACTAGGGTCTCCTATGGTCAGGATGGTTCTGATACCAACTTGTCAACACCCGGATTTTTAATCCTAGATGCTCATTATGCCATACCTCGCAATCCCAGTATTACCATTTTTGTGAGACATAACGGATTGGATATCACAGTACATCATCCATTACAAACCATACATAAGGTATTACACAAATAAGGATCTCATGATCCAGTGTTTAATACAACACGTAGTGGAAATAAAAGATAAGCGTAGCGGTGGGGTCCATCTTCAGGGGCACAGGCATTGCTGACGAAGGCAGATAGTCCTAGTTATCATAGCCGTCCTGCTGGCCATCATCTTGATAGTCTCCTTCATAGTCTGGCCATGAGAATAGCCCAGGACAAAATCCATGAGTACTCTTTAAGTACTCGCAAACTACCTCTAACAAGTAATATAGTTCTAAGTTAAAGTGCTAGATCTATGTTTAACTATAAAGTTAAGTTTGAAACCTAAGCTGAGTTCTGAAGCAAAGAAAGATAAAATAAAGTTCTAGAATCACTTAAGTTGGGAGGCTAGTATCATAAACACAACCCTGTTGTGGTCAAGTCAAGATTCATCATTCATCTCAAGTTATTTGGAAAACATCTGACAACGAAACAGTATGGCCATTCCAACTGTCCATAACCACGGACGCGGCTATTCGAATAGTTTGACACTCTACAGAGGTGATACACTTTCACCACAAGATTCGATACTTCTGTCAGGAATAACCCTGAATCATCATACTTAGTATGCAGATAATCAAACATAACTTTCCCTTTACACACCCTAGTATAAGCACCTCTCCTATGAGCATGGCCTCCCAACCATGACCATCAGTCATCTTGGGCACTGCATAGGTGGACATCATGAGAGGTAGCCTCAGCTCAAACCTCTCTCGTGAGGGAACTAATACTAATGCATATAAATTTCCAGCTAAGCCTTACCCAATTCAGGTAGTGTGGTTGTACGGTAAATTTGGAATGGTATCGCATCCAAATCCAACCATCAGTTTTATAAAAGGGTTAAGGCTCATGCCTCAACATTTTCATCATCATAAACCATTGGTGTTTCTCAACACATGTCAAAACATCTCAATAGAATGACTCATCATTCCAAGGTTTTCATAATTCATTTTCACCAAGTGCTGCCATCAAAAGTGACTCAAGTTTTTATCTACTCTAACTACTAAGTTAAGAGTGCTCACTAAGGTGGAAAATGATGGGTTGAATCTCATGCCATAGAATGACATCTAAAGGGTTCTAAAATATTTTATACTCTTTATGCTACCTTCAAAAAAAAAGAACTTTTGGTAAAGTAAAGGAAGTAAAGCTTGTAAATAAGACTTGGGGTAACTAATAGTCAAAGTGATATGACTCAAGCATGCCTATAGCATCTTGCTAAACCATCTAGTTTAATCCTAGCTTGCTAAGCATTATACTTGCAAGTGTTAGCTTGCATTGCTAATGGTGGCTTGCCTTGGTTAGTGCAGTGGTTGAAGTTTTCTTCTTCTTCTTGGTAGAACTCCTCCTCCTCGTAGACTTGGTTGTTACTATCGTCTATAAATATATACGGAGTACACAATCACCAAACAATACTCAACTAGTCTAATTATCATTCTAAGACACACATTTGATGATCTATTATCATCACAAGCATCACAAGTTTAATTCACTAGTTTCATTCTTTTTAAATTAGAAAAGTAATTTCTACTCATTGAAAAATTAACTAAGATATAATATTCACCACTTAAAATATGGGATCATGTGGACACATGTCATCACCACATATTCCAACATGTGGTAATGTGATTTAAGGATTGGATCATAATTACTTTGGTTTAAGTTCAATATTTAATGATTTAAAGTGACTAGAAATGCCTATATAGCATTATTTTGGTACTAGTCCAAAGTCACTGCATGTAAACCTTAATATTATTACATATTCAGATAGGTATGGTGAAATGTGATTTTTGAGAGTTGGAACCAACTCAAAATCTATCTTGGTTGATTTTATAAAAATGTTGCAAGGTGCAAATGCTTCTGTTTTGTTATTTTTACTAGGAGAGATCTATAACTCTAATTGAATTAAATCCAACGGGCTTGGAAAGATCATTTCAATAACTTTCAGGAAAAATTGGTTTCATGCAATTTGGATTTGTCAAACTCCCACAATTGATTTTTAAACTAGTGGACAGAAACTAGATTAACTCTAAATAGAAAAAACTAGATTTGAAATTCTAACTCGCGCGGGAACTAACTGGGCCGGCCCAGCTACGCACAGTGCGCGCAACGGGCTGCTTGACATGCGGGCTCCACCAGTCAGCGGCACAAAAACACCGAAACGGTATCTAGCATCCTAGGCCTCACGATCAAAAGGGGATCTAACAGTGGAGAGTCATCGTCGACGACGGATTACTCCGGCGAGAGTCTGACCTAGACGCAGCGGTGGGGGTCGATTGGGGGCATACGAGGACTCCAGCAGGGTCGGTGAGGCGGGCAAACGGGCTGGTAGACGACGGCGAGGCGAGGCGCGGTTGCGGCGGAGCTTGGGGTGCCCTAAATCGTAGGCGCCCTTCTCCTCCTGCTGCGGCGGCTTCGGCTCCAATTCCGGTGATGCAGAGCTCGAGCAGCATCGGCTAGAGGTGGGTGAGGTTCAGTGAGAGGTGGGGAGTGAGTGGGTGTGGAGAAATGAGGCTGGGGTGGTCTCTTTATATAGGGTCGACGAGGGGGCAGAGCGGGCTCCAGTGAGGTCATCGGTGACGATGATGCGAAGCGCTCTCGGCATGGGCAAGGGCGGTGATGGGTTCTCTGTCCCCCGGCGGTCCTCTGGGGCTTAATGGCACAGCAAGGCGAGGGCTCTATGGGTCGGGAGCATGCGGTGCACTGCGCGCGGGTGGTGGTGTTCGACGCGGTTCCTGCGGGCTGCTGGTCGCGAGGCGGCAAACGAGGATGTCTGGGCGGTTGCTGGGCCTGCTGCGGGTGCTGCCACGCAAGACTAGGGTTAGGCGAGGCCGGTGCTACTCTGGCGGGTGTGGCGCTCCGAGGTGATCGGCATGGCGGACAGAGGCTTGTCCTCCACTCGATTTTGGTTGGGGGATGGTCGAGGCGGTGCGGTGTGATGGCGCCTGTCTGCCAGCGGGCAAAGGAAAGCGCGGGACGGGCTGGGGCGAGCCGTCCATGGTCGACCTGGCGCATGGCGTCGGGCGGCTTGGCACTAGAGCAGCTAGGGGAGAGGGAGAGAGAGAGCTAGGGCCGGGGTTTTAGCTGGGGGGACAAGGGGACCGAGTTAGGCCCAAATGATGACCAAAATCACTGCACACTATAGTGTTTTGAATTTGTCTAGATTTGTGCTTGTCACCTGTTTGATGAAATGGCCGCAAGAAGTAAAAGTTTGAATTTTGGTTTTAAAATTTTTGAGTGTTCTCCACTGGTACTAGGTAGTCTCTGGTTGCAAGGGTTTTGAAAGTGGAGCTCAAATTGATGGTTTTTGAAATAGGGGTGATCTAGGCATATGTATTGAATTCAATTTTCACATGCCATTTAAAATAAGTATTTGAATGTTTTTAGCAGATCAAAAGGTGGGCCTTGGTACCTCATTATGTGTACTAGCAAGGGGTGTAAAGACCTAGAATTATTTCTGCTGAGAAGTGAGTGCTAGGAACACTCAAAGTAGTGTAGTGGATTAAAATGACCATTCCTCCTTTTCAATTGTTTTTTATTTGATTTTCTTTGGGAAAAGTTTGGGGATGATGTAGATGATGTTTAAATCACCTAAGAAACATTTTACAACCAAAGAATCACAAAACCATGGCAATTCAAATCAAATCCTAATTTAAATGCACATACACATGAATGCTTTCATTTTTAATTTGGAAAAGTTTTTGTTAACCCTAAATTTGATGATTTGGATCTTGATAAGCTTGGATTAAAGTTTTGGGATGTTACAGGAGGCAATGCCCAAAAGGCCGAATTAAAAAGAGTTTGGCTATTGCTCTACGTGGGTTATATTCCATAGGCTATGCTCCATGAGCTTCATTCTCAAATTTCACTAGGCTGTGCTCAGCAGTCCGCTGACCCGTAAAAGGCCAAACTAATATGTTCTCGGCTATGCTCCTTGGGATGCTTTCTCAAATTTTGTTGGGCTGTGGTCAGTAGTACCTGACCTCGAAAAGACTAAATTAAAATGTTCTGGGCTAAAGAGGGGCTGAATGAGCTACTCCCTCCGATCCAAATTAATGTTCTCGGATTTGGCTAGATTCATACGTATCTAGCACTAAAATATGACTAGATATGTCAGAATCTAGACAAATGTGAGAACATTAATTTGGATCAGAGGGAGTACTAGATTTCTTCTCATGGTTAATAAAAATTGCATTGTGATGTGCTCTACCAGATTTGAAACAAAGACCTCAGCGAGGGCGGGGGAAAAGCGATAATTCTTTTTGGAAGATATTCATGTCAAAATTCAGCAATACAGAATAAGGTAGAAAAATTATCAACAGATTCGAAGTTAATATTCGGGAGCACTTGACCAATTCAGCAGCATTTCAAAAGTGACCAATGCAGCAATACAGACAATGAAATACAATACCAGTACATCAGTATTAGTTGCACAAATGCTTTAGTAATAGCAACGACAGAACATTTGAGAGATTCTGTAGATTTCCTGCTAGAAATTCAATAGCAGTACAGAGAGAATCAGTTCTTGTTCCAGATAAAAAAAACTTGGCCCACGATCAGTTTGGCCTGTTCTCCGAATAGACTCAATCATTGGAGCAAGCAAAACTGACGATCAAGTCTGCTTCTGTGTGAGTACCTCCTCCTTACGCCAATGCCTGTGTGAGCGCCCATAGTAACCCAAAATTCCCAAGACTCATCCAGATAATTGTAACAATGCTAAGTTTCAAAAGAAAAGCAAGAAAATCTAATGCACTTCATCTAACCAAGTACCAGTACATCATAGTTTGTTCTACAAAATATTATACTAATAGTAACTATAAAACATTTGACAGTTTCAGTAGCATTTGGAAGATTCAGCAATATAGAATAGACCGTAAAAATATCAGATAGATTCCCAGTTCATATTCAGCAGCACTTGATAGAGTCAGCACAACATTTCAAAGTGACTGGTTGTGGCAGTACATAGACAATGACCAAAAGAATTGACAGATTTAGCAATGCGGACATTGAAATTCAATAGATTTAGCAAGGACTAATTCAAAAGGAAAGCGAGACCATATTCTGCACTTGACCGGTCGATCTAAACAAGTACCGAACAAAACTTTTGATAGGTTCAGTAGCATTTAAAAGATGTAGCAGTACATAATAAGATAGAAAAATATCGACAGATTCACAGTTCACATTCAGCGTCACTTGTACATATTCAGCAGCATTTCAAAGTGACTGATTGAGTTTGTCCTTTTCTCTATACACTCGATCATTGGAGCAAGCAAAACTGGCGATCAAGTCTGCTTTTCTGTGCATGCCTCCTTCTCACACCAATGCAAAGCCTCTTCAAGATTATGAGTTTATGACAAGGCCAAGTTACAAAAGAAAAGAAAGACCATCTACTGCACTTGATCTAAACAAGTAGCAGCACATCAGTATTAGTTCTATAAAATGCCAAGTTCCAAAACAAAAGCAAGACCATATACTACACTTGGTCCAAACAAGTAGCAGTACATCAGTATTAGTTCTATAAAATGCCAAGTTCCAAAATAAAAGCAAGGCAATCTACTGCACTTGATCTAAACAAGTACAAGTACATCATAATTAGTTCTACAAAATATTGTATTGTACATACTAATAGTAACAACAGAACATTTGATAAATTAAGTAGCATTTAAAAGACTCAGCAGTACAGAATAAGACCGAAAAAATATTAACAAATTCCTAGTTCATATTCAACAGCACTTGACAGATTCCTAGTTCATATTCAGTAGCACTTGACAAACCCAGCAGCATTTCAAACTGACCGAATTAGCAGTACATAGAAAATAATAGACCGATTTAGCAATGCACACATTGAAATTCAATAGATGTAGCTAGGCCTGATTCAAAAGTAAAGCGAAACCATATTCTGCACTTCATTGGTCGATCTGAACAAGCACCAATACATAGTTATTATTGCAAAATAGATTATCAAAGGAAGAACTCCATAGAAAATACTCAGAACTACCTTAAGCTAGGAACCACGTCTCCCAAAATGATAAGTACCAGTACATACAATATGTCTTACTACAAAATACATTAGAAGTAGTTGAACTCCATAAAATACTCCTAAGAACAACTACTAAGAACAGGTAGTAAGTCTTTCTAGCAGTTCAAATACTCCAACAAACATTAAGATGTGTTTATCTCACTCATGAATCTTGTTAATCCGAAGACACTATTCTAGGGTGAACACCGACGGTTGACGAGCGACCAGGTGTGACATCGGCACCGGCAGGAGCCACTGCAGCTCATCGAATGGGATGCCGTCGGGCGACGTGGTGCTCTCTGGCACGCATAGCCCATAATTTTTTATCTTTCTCCCCTCAATCACAGTCGATGACTGAAACTTCACCATGTACCGCGACGACAAGCACGCCGCCAACCTGATGCATATGACGGATACGACGTTTCGTGTTTGGCGCGTGTGAAATCGCACCGCGAACATAGTACCATCGTCCCCGGATCCAATGATATCTACTGTCCGCAGGCCTGTTGCTGACAGAGGCTTAGAGGAGTACCTCCGTGTTTTGCCGTAGCGGAAACTGCACAGTCATCGAGTGAGCTTCATAGAGGTGGGGGAGGAGCACCGCCGGTGAGGCGGCGAAAATGCAGCCATCCTCCATGCAGTTGCAAGGGCCGTGCACACACTCAATCTTGTGGTTGTGGACCTAACGGTAGGCGACCAATGTCCGACAACCATCGTTGGGGCATCTTCTACCTTTTCCGCTGGTGACTCAGAGGTTCAACTCCTTGGAGCATGCGGCCAGCCGGACGGCGCTGGTAGTGTCCATATGCATAGCGATCTCATTGAACACGTCGGCACCGGCGGTGCTCCATCCGCCGTACCACCGGTTGGGCCCCGAATCCTCCATTGCGTCCTGATGGTTTGGGGGCGAGGCGGATCAATCTATGACTGTTGGGAGGTTTTGGAGGAGAGGGGTGGCATCCTAGAAGGACTGATGCTGTGGGCGAGATGGCGAGGAAAATGAGTGAAGCGCATGTTGGATACGATACCGAATACTGCCGGAGATGGGGAAGATGGTACGACTCTTTGAACAAGGAGTTTTTTGCATGTTCCTTCGTCGGTCTTCTGCTGCAGGGCGTAGCTGCATCGACGAGACTTTAATTATTAGCTAGCTAGTGTAGCACACCAATGCTGTCTAATACTACTGTAGTAGCATCGAGGAAACTTTACTAGTAGTAATTAGCTAGCTAGTATAGCACGCCAACACTGTCTAGTAGAATGGCATATCATCACAATACAAAATTGTACTACTCCATAAAGTAGTAATAGGTAAAGCTGATAAAATAACTATATTTTCGAGCCGCTTCCATCAAGTATCAGATGTATATTTGGTTCTTGTACTTGTGCATAGCGTTCATTGTGCTAAAGTCTATCAATAGAATCTCCTACTTCCTCCATTTCAAAATATAAAATGCATTAGCTTTTGTGAAACAAATGTATCTAGACATCTTTTACTACACACTAAAATTAGTGTGTAGGTTCGAAATGAACCACACACTAAAAGTTGTTTAGATACATTCGTTTCACAGAAGTTAAAACATCTTATATTATGGAACGGAGTGAGTAGATGCTAGAATGGAAAAAAAGATTCGATAGTTAGCAATGCTAGAATTTGCTAGTCTTGATACAACGGTTAATGTTGAAAGTTAACCGTACACTATATAGTGGTAAGATAAGATAAGATAAATCTCTAAAAAATATGGTCTCGTCATATCATCTTAACCAAAGACTAGTGCATGAGGCTATAATCGTTGAAGCCAAGGTTGTTTTTATAGAGTACGACCCTTACACAAGCATTGAAGTGATTGTTCAAGTGTATGGCATGTGGTTCGTAACATTCTGTTTATGCTAAAATTTCCATAATTTTTAAAAGAACTCTAGAATTGGCGGACTAAAGTGCATTATGCTAAAGATCCAAAAAAATATAGTCAAGTTCATACGAGTAAATAAACATAGTACCGATACAATGACATGTTTCAAAAGAGAGGAGACCAACAAGTTGAAAGCCGACTTCAGACAAACAAAATAAACAATTCAACATGGTCCAGAACTATTTATCTAATTGTAGTACCAACTATTACATATGGATTGCATCAATACGTATGGTGGCAATATATCTTGTTTCTTAGTTAAGCATGAGGTCGGTTCCAATCGACGGTGTTCGCGAAGGTTGGTATGAACCAAAGCGGATGCCTCACCATTCCTGTCCAGAAGTGAGGGTTACTAATTCCCTCAAGGACATTGACCTCAGAAGTAACACCACAGTTTTTACCACTAATACTGAAGTGGCATAATTCAGGCTGTGCCTCTTTGGAAAGCCATGCTGCAGTTGGTAAGATGTGGACACAGTTGTTTCTCGTTAGATAACCTGAGGTCAGATCTGCACCACCTACGCGCATGATAATCGGATAGTTCACTCCAAGGAAAAGATAATATGAGCCAAGGTCAGCAATCCTTTCCCATGGATTAGCTTGATCAACCTGACCAGTGTTTATTGAGAGCACCAAGCAGCCAAACCCGGAAGTATAAGTGGAGATAGTGCGACCGCAGTGTACAACACGAGGATGAGTAGCACCAGTACGATAGCGGCAATGACAAGTAAGAAATCTGGGATCATAAGAAGCGCCAAGCGTATATATATGAAGAAGTCTAGAACCATCTGCAGATCTTGCTAACCACCAAAAACCAAAAAAAGTAGTCGTGCTCGTCTCCAGTAGCATTAAGAAATGAATCCACCAACTCATCCGCGGCAACTGGTCATGCCAATACCAGCGCAGGACCTTCAAAAAGGTAGCAGAACACGTTAACTTATGATTCCGGGAGCATGATATAGTGAATCCTACTGAAAAATTTCCTTCAAATTGAACTGCATGCAAAGTAGCTCGAACATAGGAAAAACAACTACGGCCTAAAATCATACAAAGGAAAGAAAGCATTATATAATAGGGAAATTTTCTAGAGAACGAACTCATCTTTTCTTGAACAAGACGGGCAGTTTTTGGCTCGTTTTGTCTAAAAAGGCAAAGAGAATTAACCGGTTCATTTGCAGGGAAACTTGCCGAAAACCCGTGCAAATGCAGAAAACATAGGATAGGAAAGACACATGAGTTTACATTTGCATGTCCATTTATACTCCTGCTGGATTGCGGTGTGTTGGATTACATTGCATGAAAAACCATTGAACGGATTATTTTTAGGAGTTTCAAGTATATCTTAAATTTCTATCGAATGAAGTAAAAGACATCCGGAAAAATCTAGTATGCACAATTTAATCTGATGAATCAAAGGACTGCTATAAGAAAAAATCCTACGGAAAAACTATGATTCGTACAAGTCATAGAGTCTAAAATAACTACTCGTATTTTAATTTAAACGAAACACTCCCTATGTCTATTCAGTACAATAGCTTGGGCACATGAGTAATTAAGACAGTACACTACATATGAAGGAATAATTACCAGGATGCAGAGGATCCCAAACATGATCGTTGCCATACAGAGTTGTGGTGAACACCAGTCCGTCGTGGGTAATTCCATCATTGTAACTATAAGGGCTTAGGGTATGGTTAAGAGGAAGTGGAAGAACTGTCCATCCAGCATCACTGCCCTGAAGGATGGCAATTCTGACGCTGAAGACTGAACAAGCGAGAAATCTTTATATCTCCTAGCAGCTGTGGGAACTTGGCAAATAGCGATCTTCTGCATTACAGTTGGAAGATCATTATCCAACAAGAACGTGGTTTGTTTGGTCGGTTGCTTGGAACGACAATGCTAGGAGAGGAATCTTGCGATGAGTGTACACATTGCAAAGCTCCAACTTGCTTCTGAAGCCAGTCGTGGCAATCCAATCTCCATTGGTGCCTACCCACTACCCGAAAGTATAGCCTGGTATCATAGCATCGGAGGAGAACCTATCCAGCGGCGACAAGTTGCACGGGAGGATATTAATTTTGAAGTAATGCAAGAAATCTAGTGGTCCCTTCGTTAGGGGGGAATGAAGAACACATGGGAGGCCAAATGGCATTGAAGCATCTAGAGTTTCACTAGCTTTCGCAGATTCAAGAAAAAGTTTGGACGGACCGATTAGGCTGGCAGCGGTGATGATGTCGCATCGGGTTATGAGTTCTTCAAAGGGGCCTTCAGTAAACACATCGTGAAAAAGCTCAGAATCATGCTCACTATTCTTGCTTGTTGACGCTATCACAAGGCAGCGTCTGTATTTCATTGATTGGAGTTTCGGAAGAGAGGGGGAATCAATAGTGGCAACTTCCTAAGCGAGATGAGGAAGAGAACCCGAAAGAGGCATATCGCGGTAGCGGCGGCACGTGGTGCGGAAGGGGAAGACGCCAGGAAGAGAAGGGGAAGATGCCCTGGAGGGGGCGGGGGAATAGGCAAGGGGGGAAAGCTGGATTAATCAACACGAGCATGCACTCCTCAGCTACATTTCAAGGAGACAGTGACCCGCCGACTCCCTACTCCCTAGTACTAGTAGACGTCTAGATGGTCGGAGTAGTTAATTTGGAGGATACTGTGACCGGCCTGACTCTACTAGATGCCTAGGGTACGGGTTGTACTAGAGTACTAATTCAGAAATCCAAGCTCTATATTTTTATTTTACTTGCATGGACGAGCTCTGTTTTTCTTTTTTCACGGAACGAGATCTATATTAGGGCGTCCACTATGTTGTCCATAAGCAAAAAGTAGTCCTTATGGATGACCACATACATAGTAGAGCCTCAAAACACTTCTCTATCATTCTAGAATCTTTTATACATTTCTATAGACCATGTTAGCAAAATTTGAAGTATTAGGTATAGCTAACAAACATTCACCTCTATGTTGACTTCAACATGATACAAAGTACAAGAACCAAATATACACCCATACTTTATAGATGTCCATCAAATTTAAAACTTTTTGAGCTTAACCTATTATATAATCATATCTTACCACTATATAGTGTAGAAATAACTTTGAACTTTGACCATTGGATCAAGACTGGCAAATCCCAACACTGCTAAATAAAATTAATTTGGATCTTCAATCCATTCTAGCATCTAGAAGATTCTATTGATGTTCATTAGTGCACCGAATGATATGCACAAACTTTAAACACACTTCTTGGTAATTCTAGAATCATCTTCGTCATTTCTCTAGAGCATGTCAAGTACTAGGTAACTAATAGTAGGTTGATTTCTACATGATACAAAGTACAAAGAAACAAACACACACCTAGTACTTTATAGACGTAGCTCTTAATTATAATAGGTAAAGCACAAAAATTTATAAATTTTATTAACATATATATAACTAGTAAATTGCACGTGCCCTGCACGTGAGACTCAGATAATAGACGTCTGACACATATCATCACTATATAAAATTATAATACAGGTAAAGCATAAAAAATATATATTTTATCAACATCTATAAGTATGCGTGTATATTTGGTTCTTGTACTTTGTACAGTTTATGATTTAGAAGTCACCGATTATTAGCTATCTAAAAATTGAAAATTTTGGTAACATGGTCCAGAGAAATGAGGGAGAAGATTCTAGAATGTTGGAGAAGTATGTTTTGAGTGTTGTGCATAGCATTCATCGTGATGAAGACTATCAATAGAATCTTATAGATGCTTGGAAAAGAAGATCCAACGGCTATAAATGTTGGGATTCACGAGTCTTGATCTAACAGTCAATATTCAAAGTTATTCATACATTATATAGTGGTAAGATAAGTTAAGAAGTATGGGTGTATATTTGGTTCTTGTACTTTGTATCATCATGTAGAAGTCAAACATTATTAGCTACCTAACACTTCAAATTTTTGGTAACATGGTCAAGAGAAACAAGGGAGAAGATTCTAGTATGATGATGATACGTTGCTAACGTATCCATAATTTTTGATGTTCCATGCTTGGTTTTATCTACTTTCTTATGTTTTGTCCACACTTTGGAGTACTTTTCATATGATTTCTTGGACTAACCTATTAACAAGAGCCAAAGTGTCAGCTGCCTGTTTTCTGCTGTTTTTGGTTCCAGGAAAGTCAAAAAATGAATATTCTCGGAATTGGATGGGACAAAAGCCAAAGTCAGTTTTTCACCGAGGGACACGAGGAGCCAGAATACGAGACGGAGAGGAGCTGGGGCCCGACCACACCACCTGGCCGCACGGCCAGACCTGGCCCGCACCAGGGCATGGTCTGGATGCCCCAGGCACCCCCTCGGCCTCTCCTTCCGCCTATATATTGCCTCCGATACAGAAACCCTAAGGACCCGATCAAAAATCCACGAAAGAGTCTATAGCCACCGTCATCTCCATCCCTAGATAGGGAGGGATCTGAAGCTCTTCCCGGCACCCTGCCGAAGAGGGGAATTCACCCTGGAGGCCTTCTTCATCATCATGCAAGCCTCCGGTATGATGCGTGAGTAGTTCATCTTTGGACTACGGGTGCATGTAGTAGCTAGATGGCTGGTTCTTCTCCTTTGTGCTATCATGTTGTAGCATCCCAATTGTCTAACAATTGTAATGCTACTTGGTCTAGTAATATAATGGCTACTTCAAACATATAATTGTTGCATCATAATTATATCATGCTCATGTCATCATGCCACCTTGCATTTGAGCATCATATAAAACCCTTTTGATTTGGTTCTTCTCTCATATGCATTGTAAATTGTATTTGCCTCTTGATATTGTATTTGGTTCTTGATATATTGTTTCCTGCCCAAGTTGAGTTGGGGGCATATCTTTTAATTCACTCCACCACCCTTTCTTTCACCACCTTATAATTCCACCACCCCATCTCCATGAGCTTGTAATTTTATTTTTCTTTGGCATTTATTCTAGCTCATGGGAGATAGGATGGATCTACACCCACAAATCCTTAGCTTGGCCTTAAACCACCTTTGGGAATGCATATGTGTAAATGCTAGGGATATTATTTTGTTTTCACAAGATGAAACCTAGCATTAATATTATGCATGGGCCATGCAACCATCTCTATAGTTTTGCCTCTTTTGTTTTTATTTGAATTCTTGGGTGGTTCATCTCTCTCTCTCTTTCTCTCCTTCTCTTTTGGCTTGATCTAGTTTGTCTTGCTAAAATCCATCATCACACCACCTCCCTCTCTATCTCTTTTCCACATCCTCCTCTCCTTTTCACCTACATCCATGCTTGATCATGTGGATCCTAGCTAAACCCTAAAACCATCTTCCCCTCTCTAAACCACACCCCCATCTATACCTAATCTAACATACCCCCCTCCCTACAAACCCTAGCCACCACATCACCCCCTCTCGGCCTCTCTCTTCTCTCTACCTAGCTGGCCCCACCGGCCACCCTCTCTCCCTGGCCACCTCACCCCTGCCCTAGCTACCCTCTACCCAAACCCTAACCGAGCCTAGCTCACCCGAGCCCGAGCCTCTAACCCTAGCCCGAGCCTCCCCTCTCCTTATCTCTCTCTAGCTCTCTCTCGCTGCAGCTCGGCCCCACCCGAGCCTGGCCTCTATCCTCCTGCCTTGCCCCACCTGGAAGCCTCCCCTACCTGTCCTGCCTGCCCAGACCGAGCACGTGAGGAGGAAGGAGAGGAAAAGTGGCCGAGCCACCTTTTCCATCTACCACTCCCCCACGGCACCCCTCTCCTCTCCCGTCCCTATCTACCCCCTCTCTCTCGCCTCTGGCCTCTCCCAGATCCGCCCCGGAGCCTGCCCTCTCCTCCCCTCTCTCTCCACGACCGCCAACAGCCGACGCCGGTCACCGACGTCTACCTCTGCCCCTCTTCGATCCAGCCGGCGTGGGCGACGCGGAGGTGATCTAGGAGACCAAGGGGAACCTCTCTGCTTCGCCTGGACACGTCGACAAGGAGGAAGAGCCCCAGACCGCTGCACACCGTCACCGCCCGAGCGAAACCCTAGCTCTCTGTCCTCCAGCTCCACCGCCGATCCGCTGCACGCCTGCCCGATCCACCGCCACCGACAGCCTCGCGGTGAGCCTCTCCACCCCCCTGACATGTTTCGCCTCGCTGTCGTCGCCTGTGCTCGCCGGTCATATCGTCGAACAGCCTCGGTGCACGGCGGCCGACGTCGTTCCTGCGTTGCTACGCCGCGCAGCGACTTAGCTAGGCCTCGCCCACCCCTCTGACACCAACCTGGAAGCCACCGCACTGGTTCCGTTCCCTCGCGCGCACGCCCGCGACCAGGGATCGATCCCCCGCCCGCGCTGCGCACCGATCTCGCCAGATCGCGGAGAGAAGAAAAACAGTAGCGTCGTTCTTTTCTGTTTAGCCCCTGCCTTTTTGCCGGCCAAACCCGCGACCCCTCCGGACCCAGCTGTCATCGGCTGATGCCACTTTGCAAAAAGAGACCGCAAGTTTCGGATCCTCAACCCGCACTCCCTCACAGCGCCACGTGGTCAGTTCCCCACCTTTCTCTGTCAAGTGGGCCTGCGAGCCAGCGGGTCCCATCTGTCAGTGTCACGGGCTGGGCGTGCTCGCGGTGACAGAAACTTTTCTGAGCGCTGTGGCGTTTAGTCAATCAGGCCCCACCTGTCATTGTCCGTGGCTAGCTAAACCTGAGTAGTAAAAGTAATTTTGCATGTCTGTTTGATTTTAAATCTTTTCAAATTGATTTTAAATTCAAATTTTAATTCTGTTTTTAAATAACTTTTAAATTATAAATCCAAATAATACAAATAATATATGTTTTGAAATCAAAAAAATGTGAGGAATTCAAATATGCCATTCAAAATATATTTTGGACATTTAAAATTCCAAGTTGATTAAAATTACAATAAAATGCCCTTTTCCCTTAATTAATTAATAACTTTTGTTTTATAACTCCAAATTTAACAAATAATATGTCTAAAATGATTAGCTCGACGAGACCTTTCTGTTTATGCATTCCTTTATCTGTTTTGCAGCATGCATCATATAAAAATAAAGTATACAGCAACTAATATGAGGATAAAATGAGGCTAAAACTCAATAAAATGGTTTATTCTTGTATTTCACACCTCACCCATGCCATGCTACTTTATTGCCATGCAAATTGTGCATCATTCATCATGGAATGATTGATTGCTTGTTGCATTTTGTTCATATGCTTGTGCACTTTATTTATGCTGGCCCTTGTTTGTTTGGTTCTTCTCGAATAGACGCTGAGCAGGGGATATATCAAGAGAACCAGGAGCACTACCCAGATCCATCCCTTGCTTCAACTGAGCTGCCAGGCAAGCACTACCACATGCTTGCATACATATAGTACCTATTGCCTCTTTCTATTCTTGCATCATTGAGTCGCGATTGCACTAAATTGAATCCCAAGTATTGCATAGCCATTACTTTTAAACCCCACCGAAGCTTGTTCCTCCATCCCATGAGCCATTACTACAGGAGTTGTTTGAGCCATGCGAGTCGTAGAACAGCATGTGTAGGGTATGTGAGTGTCTGATGGATAACGAGGTACCTATACAACTTAATCTGAGTAGTAATGGGATAACTAATGAAAGTGGCATCGGTGAGCCATATTTGCTATTTGGTATTTCAGGCTCACTTGTGTCCCGTAGGACCCCGAGTACTTGATTCTTGTTCCTTGAATATTCGCGCTATCCACATCCGGGAGGCTTATGAACCCCCCCTGAGCCAGAGCTTGATTCATTCTTATTTCTTGGGGCCACAAACTAGTTTGAGGTTTTATTTACTATCCTGTACTTATGTCATGCTTTACTGCTTTATTTAAATTGTGCGAGGTACTGCACAATATACTGTTTAGGTAAGCGGAGTGTTTTCGCGGTATCGACAAGCCCAGTCACATTTTCGGGTTCCCAGTCGTTTACAGCCACTGACGCAAACCTTGAGGCCGTCTCGGAGTCAGCTAACTTCGTTGCGGGTAGCTCAATGGGGTGGCCCCCTGAAATATTTCTGAATCCTGTGATCGCTTTGTCGTGACTGCCTCGTTGGGTTTTGATTTGGTTTTTCCGAGGTTGATCGAGTGTGTGTTGCTATTTGTGCACCCCTGCAGGGTAAAACTTTCTGAAAGCCGTGTCCGCGGTTATGGACGACTTGGAGCACAGTTTCTCGATCATAGACAAGCATAACTAAAGTACCGCTTTTAATTTGACAAAGTACCTGACTAGTAAACAATGCAACACTCATGGAATGGATAATAAAACTGCCAATGGATGGGGGGTTGTTCGTCCGCTTCCTCGTCGGTAAGCGAGGAGGAGGATGGATCTGATGACATTACCGTTATAACTGTTGTTATTAATTCACAGACATCCGTCTATCTTTGGTTAGGCGGATGGTTAGCGAGTATCTATAAAATCGCTAGGGTTTATCTTTTGCTGCAATTGCGTCACCCCAGGTTGTGTCCCCTTTAGCGGCATAAAGACTTGCTGAGTACCCCTAGGGTCTCACATGATAAATTATTGGTTCAGATGAACAGGTACCCTCGCAAGATGGATACTGGGTGGAAGAAACAGACGATGTGGGCAACGATCATTCGGTGTAGAGATTCCGGGAACGGGGATCCGTGTGATCTGTGGGCGGGATGTGTTTATTTATGGGGCATCTTATGCCGATTTGCTTCTTATCCGTACTCGGATCTTGTTTCCCGCTTCCGCTTGATACTCTGATGTTTGATGTATGAGGAGATATCCTAAACTATTATATCTATCTAGGATATTTGGATCTTGCCGTATGGCGTTGCTATATTTCCTTTCTTTTTAGATGGAATGGCTCTGATGTACTGTTGTATGGTGGCTTGCATACATACTCATTTGTGTATGTAGTTGATCCCTTCGCCTGCCGATTACGCTGCCCGTTCTTGTCCCGATGTTTGGAAATGGTTAGGACGGCCGAAAGGTCTACCTGTGAGTGGCATTTGGGCCCCACTGTACTATTTTAACCATTTCCGCTCATCCAGGCTTGTAACTAGGAGCGTAATTCACCGAGGTAGTTACAATTGGTATCAGAGCCATCCCGCCCTTCAGGGTCTCAGCCAAATGGTCGTTGTCAGTCTAGCAAATATTTTGGTAGCTATGTATACTAGGGAAAAACAAAACGCGAGAGTACGACTGCTTCCACTTTTCTTCTTACCCACCACCCACCCTTTTCTGGTAAGGAAGTGTAACGTTTTCAATCCTCTTCTTAAAATTCAAACTAGGATTCACGTGTTCTGGGTTTCCGTAGTACCATAGGTTGTGTGTGTGTGTGTAATCCCTTGTCTATCTGTTGCATCCAAGTTGTTATCTCTATCGGCCTTTTGGTTATCAACTGTTGGTACATTCCATACCGACAGGCTTTTGCAAACCGACGCGATCTATCTGATTCGTTGTATACCGCCGCGATCTGTCTTACTCCTTGTGATCCGACGTCATCTTGTTTGGGGTGTTCGTTTCCTTATTCTCTAATCTTTAGGTTCATCGTGAGAAGAAGGTGTCGGGATATGTGTTTTACTTATTCATGTGCGGAGTAATGATTTGAGTGCGGGATGGAGTCGCGACCATACCACTACTCTTATCATTCGCTCTTGTATATTGAATTGGTAGAGTCACTAATCTTGATTCGTTAAGTGATTTTGCGCATCTATTGGTATTTTAATGCCGAAATTTGCGGAAAATTTTTCTTTGATATATTTGTGTACCACACTCCTTTTCAGTCGTGTGCGATATGCTTAATATCTTCTAGGTGCTTTGAACTTTGTTGATATTTTCATATCATCTTAGTAAATTGTATCCTTTAATCATGATTAATTCCATCTTGGTACTATTTTGGATTATTATTATTCTCCATCATAGTACTGACTTGTGTTTTATATCAATAACAGGATGGCACCACCACGCCATTCTGAGGAGGACATACAACCTGAACTGGGGGCAGCATTGTCAAGCATCGCCAATGCCTTGGCAGCAATGCAGTAGAACCAGCAGCGCTTTGAAGAAAGTGTCAGGAGGAATGAGTTTGCTCCGCTACCTCCACCTCCCAAGCGAGGAGACATCAAAAGCTTTCTGAAGTTCAACCCACGCCAATTTGATGTTTCTGATCAACCACTTGATGCTGATGATTGGTTGCGTGAGATGTCAAGGCTGCTGTTGACTGCTGATGTTCCTGAGCAAGAATGGGTAAAGTGTGCTACTCACCTTCTGAAGGGAGATGCAACTCTCTGGTGGGAGAATTACCTGAAGGCAAACTGCACTGGTTTTCAGCCTACTTGGGGACAGTTCACTGGAGCTTTCAAAGAGCAGTATCTGTCAGAAATTGTCATGGAGAGGATGAAGGAAGTGTTTCTCAACCTCAAGCAGGGCAATGATAATGTCAATACCTACATCAGGAACTTCATGAACCTTTCTCGTTATGGTGGCGATGAGATCTCTGATGACAAGAAGAAGCAAAAGAGGTTCAGGCAAGGGCTCAATGCATCGATTAAATATGCAATCACACATGCAAGGCCGGCGTCTTTTCTGGAACTTCAGCATACAGCTCTGCAGGAAGAGGCAAGTAGGCAAGTGTTTGAGGAGTCAAAGAAACACAGCCGTGATGCAGCAAGCTCTTCAGCTATGTCAGCTCCTTCTAAGCGTCGTGTCTGGGTTCCTAACACCCCACCGTCGCTCCCGGCTCCACCAAGACCTTCAAGCTTCGCGGCAAGGCCACCAAACTTCCTCACTGCTGCTCCCAGGGGATACAACCACCACTACCCTGGAGCGCCTGGTGGAGTCCCTGGCTACGTTGCTCCACGTCCACCTGGTGCTTGTTACACTTGTGGAGACTCTGGGCATCAGAACTGGAATTGTCCGATGAAGAACAAGGCTCTTCCTCCACCACCTCCAAGATCTGCGGCAAGCTCTCCTATGGTTCGTGCACCACCACCTCGGGCTCTCAACATCAACACCAAGCCCGGGTCTGCTATTGCTCGTGCCAACCGTGTCAACGCCGCTCAAGCTGAGCATGCACCTGGAGTTGTGATGGGTATGCTTTCCGTTAACTCAGTCCCTGCACGAGTTTTGTTTGATTCTGGTGCATCGCATTCTTTTGTGTCTCACAAGTTTGCAAATGAGAATGAGTTAGCTATGGATCCTCTCCTTAAGCGGTTAATGGTCCTCTCTCCTGGAGCAACAATGGCAGCTTCTAAAATCAGCCATGGCAATCAAATTGAGATTGGTGGCTCTTCCTTCTCGGCTTCCTTAATTGTTCTGGGCAATTCTGACATTGATGTCATCTTGGGCATGGATTGGTTGACAGCAAATGCAGCTGTGATTGATTGTGCTGAACGCTCGGTTTCTCTGAAGATTCCTGAAGGCCATATAGTCTATTCTCCAAGTCTGACTCCTGCTATCCAGCTTTTCTCTTTGGCGGCTCTGAATGATGATGCTATGGAAGCTATTCAGAGTGTTCCGGTGGTCTGTGAGTTCCCAGATGTCTTTCCTGAAGAGTTGCCAGGTATGCCTCCGGATTGTCAGGTTGAGTTTGTAATTGAGCTTGAACCTGGTACCGCTCCTATCTCTAAGCGGCCTTATAAAATGGGTCCTGCTGAGTTGGCTGAACTCAAACGGCAGCTTGATGAACAAGAGAAGTTGGGTTTCATTCAGCATAGTACGTCTTCTTGGGGTAGCCCAACGATCTTTGTGAAGAAGTGAGACAAGACTGATAGACTTTGTGTTGACTATCGGGCTCTCAATGCTAAAACCATCAAGAATAAATATCCCCTTCCGCGGATTAATGATCTCTTCAATCAGCTAGCTGGAGCTGTGGTATTCTCTAAGCTTGACTTGAGAAGTGGTTATCACCAAATCAAGATTCGCAAGGAAGATGTTCCTAAAACAGCTTTCACCACCCGCTATGGCCTGTATGAGTACACGGTCATGTCTTTCGGTCTCACCAACGCACCTGCCACCTTCTCGAGGCTCATGAACTCGGTTTTCATGGAGTATCTTGACAAGTTCGTTGTGGTCTATCTGGATGACATCCTAGTCTATTCTAAGTCACAGGAAGAGCATGAAGAACATCTTCGGTGTGTCCTAAACAAGCTTCGTGAGAACCGCCTGTATGCAAAGTTCTCCAAGTGTGAGTTTTGGCTGCCTCAAGTCACCTATCTTGGTCACGTCATCTCTGCCAAGGGCATTTCCATCAACCCGGAAACTGTGAAGACAATTGTTGAATGGCTTCCTCCTGTTAATGTCAAAGAAGTGCGGAGTTTCCTTGGTTTGGCTAGTTATTGCCGTCGCTTCGTTCAGAACTTTTCGAAGATAGCGAAGCCTCTTACCGATCTCCTCAAGAAAGGCAAGAAATACCTTTGGACTTCTGCATGTCAAGCAAGCTTTGAGACACTCAAAGAGAAGCTCACTTCCACACCAGTCTTGGTTCCTCCGGATACATCCAAGCCGTTCCAGATCTTCTGTGACGCCTCTTTGCAAGGATTGGGTGCGGTCCTTATGCAAGAAAAACAAGTTGTTGCTTATGCCTCTCGACAGTTGAAGACGCATGAGATCAACTATCCTACACATGACCTCGAGCTCGCAGCAGTTGTCTTTGCTTTGAAAGTATGGAGGAACTACTTGCTTGGCAACCGTTGTGAAATCTTTTCTGATCACAAGAGTTTGAAGTATATCTTCACTCAGCCTGATCTCAACCTTCGGCAGAGGAGATGGATTGAAGCAATCAATGATTTTGATTTGACCATCAACTACACTCCGGGCAAAGCTAATGTCATGGCCGATGCTCTCAGCCGCAAAGCTTATGTCAACAACCTCATGATGGAAGAACAACAGCCTCTCTTGTGCGAGGAATTCCGTCAGCTCAACCTTGAAATTGTGGAAAAAGGGTATCTTCTGAACCTCCTAGCAACTCCTCTCTTGGAAGAAAAGGTTCGCTCCTATCAGCTTGGTGATCCATACACAAGAAAGGTCATCTCCAACATCCAGCTTCCGAAGTATGAGTCCTTCCACGTCGATGATCAAGGCACGCTTTTCTTTGAACACCGGATGTTTGTTCCGAACTACCTGGGTTTGAGAGAGCAAGTTCTCAAGGAGGCGCATGATTCTGTTCTTTCTATCCACCCTGGAAGCACAAAGATGTACATGGACTTGAAAACACAATATTGGTGGCCTGGTTTGAAACGGTATTGTGCCAAGTATGTCTCGGAGTGTGATGTCTGCCGCAGAGTGAAAGCTGTTCATCAGAAACCTTCCAGTCTTCTACAACCATTGAAACCCCCGGAATGGAAATGGGAGAAAGTAGAGATGGACTTCATCACTGGTTTCCCAAGGTCGCAGAAGGGCAACAATGCAATCTTTGTTGTCATTGACAGGCTTTCTAAAGTGGCTCACTTCTTCCCCGTCAAGGAAACCATTTCTGCAATTCAGTTGGCGGAGCTCTATATCAACAAAATTGTCTCTCTGTATGGGGTTCCGCTTGAGATCAGTTCAGACCGTGGAAGCATCTTCACTTCCAAGTTCTGGGAGAGTTTCCAAAATGCTTTGGGAACAAAGTTGAACTTCAGCACAGGTTACCACCCTCAGTCGCAAGGACAAGTTGAAAGGATCAATCAGATTCTGGAGGATATGCTTCGTGCTTGCGTCATCTCTTTTGGCATGAAGTGGGAAGAATGTCTTCCTTATGCTGAATTCTCTTACAACAATAGCTTCCAGAAAAGTCTAAAGATGGCACCATTTGAGGCTCTCTATGGTCGCAAATGCAGAACTCCAATTGGTTGGTCGCGTGCAGGAGAAAGAATCTTGTTTGGCCCTGACATTGTCACTCAAGCGGAGGAGAAGGTTCACATCATTCTTGAAAATCTGAGGATTTCTCAAAGTCGCCAGAAGAGCAATTATGACAGGAAGCACACGGACATGGAGTATGTCCCTGGTGATCTCGTTTACCTTCGTGTCATTCCCATGAGAGGCACGCACCGTTTTGGTATCAAAGGAAAGCTGGCTCCTAGATACATCGGTCCTTTCAAAATTCGTGGAAGAAGAGGAGAAGTTGCTTATGCTCTTGAGCTTCCGGAAAAACTCAAGGTCCATGATGTTTTCCACATCTCTCAGCTCAAGAAGTGTTTCAAGGACCCCGGCAGGACCGTGGACCATGAGCTTATCAATCTCCAAGAAGACCTGTCTTATCAAGAACACCCCACAAAAATCCTTGAAGTCGCAGAAAGAAGGACTCGCAACAAGTCCATCAAGTTCTGCAAGGTGTAGTGGTCGCACCATTCCGTTGATGAAGCCACTTGGGAACGTGAAGATGAGCTCCGTGCCAAGTATCCTACCCTCTTTGTGTCCTCTTCTTCATCCTAGAATCTCGGGGCGAGATTCTTGTTTAGTGGGGGAGAGTTGTAGCATCCCAATTGTCTAACAATTGTAATGCTACTTGGTCTAGTAATATAATGGCTACTTTAAACATATAATTGTTGCATCATAATTATATCATGCTCATGTCATCATGCCACCTTGCATTTGAGCATCATATAAAACCCTTTTGATTTGGTTCTTCTCTCATATGCATTGTAAATTGTATTTGCCTCTTGATATTGTATTTGGTTCTTGATATATTGTTTCCTGCCCAAGTTGAGTTGGGGGCATATATTTTAATTCACTCCACCACCCTTTCTTTCACCACCTTATAATTCCACCACCCCATCTCCATGAGCTTGTAATTTTATTTTTCTTTGGCATTTATTCTAGCTCATGGGAGATAGGATGGATCTACTCCCACAAATCCTTAGCTTGGCCTTAAACCACCTTTGGGAATGCATATGTGTAAATGCTAGGGATATTATTTTGTTTTCACAAGATGAAACCTAGCATTAATATTATGCATGGGCCATGCAGCCATCTCTATAGTTTTGCCTCTTTTGTTTTTATTTGAATTCTTGGGTGGTTCATCTCTCTCTCTCTTTCTCTCCTTCTCTTTTGGCTTGATCTAGTTTGTCTTGCTAAAATCTATCATCACACCACCTCCCTCTCTATCTCTTTTCCACATCCTCCTCTCCTTTTCACCTACATCCATGCTTGATCATGTGGATCCTAGCTAAACCCTAAAACCATCTTCCCCTCTCTAAACCACACCCCCATCTATACCTAATCTAACATACCCCCCTCCCTACAAACCCTAGCCACCACATCACCCCCTCTCGGCCTCTCTCTTCTCTCTACCTAGCTGGCCCCACCGGCCACACTCTCTCCCTGGCCACCTCACCCCTGCCCTAGCTACCCTCTACCCAAACCCTAACCGAGCCTAGCTCACCCGAGCCCGAGCCTCTAACCCTAGCCCGAGCCTCCCCTCTCCTACTCTCTCTCTAGCTCTCTCTCGCTGCAGCTCGGCCCCACCCGAGCCTGGCCTCTCTCCTCCTGCCTTGCCCCACCTGGAAGCCTCCCCTACCTGCCCTGCCTGCCCAGACCGAGCACGTGAGGAGGAAGGAGAGGAAAAGTGGCCGAGCCACCTTTTCCATCTACCACTCCCCCACGGCACCCCTCTCCTCTCCCGTCCCTATCTACCCCTCTCTCTCGCCTCTGGCCTCTCCCAGATCCGCCCCGGAGCCTGCCCTCTCCTCCCCTCTCTCTCCACGACCGCCAACAGCCGACGCCGGTCACCGACGTCTACCTCTGCCCCTCTTCGATCCAGCCGGCGTGGGCGACGCGGAGGTGATCTAGGAGACCAAGGGGAACCTCTCTGCTTCGCCTGGACATGTCGACAAGGAGGAAGAGCCCCAGACCGCTGCACACCGTCACCGCCCGAGCGAAACCCTAGCTCTCTGTCCTCCAGCTCCACCGCAGATCCGCTCCACGCCTGCCCGATCCACCGCCACCGACAGCCTCGCGGTGAGCCTGTCCACCCCCCTGACATGTTTCGCCTCGCTGTCGTCGCCTATGCACGCCGGTCATATCGTCGAACAGCCTCGGTGCGCGGCGGCCGACGTCGTTCCTGCGTTGCTACGCCGCGCAGCGACTTAGCTAGGCCTCGCCCACCCCTCTGACACCAACCTGGAAGCCACCGCACTGGTTCCATTCCCTTGCGCGCACGCCCGCGACCAGGGATCGATCCCCCGCCCGCGCTGCGCACCGATCTCTCGCTAGATCGCGGAGAGAAGAAAAACAGTAGCATCGTTCTTTTCTGTTTAGCCCCCTGCCTTTTTGCCGGCCAAACCCGCGACCCCTCCGGACCCAGCTGTCATCGGCTGATGCCACTTTGCAAAAAGAGACCGCAAGTTTTGGATCCTCAACCCGCACTCCCTCACAGCGCCACGTGGTCAGTTCCCCACCTTTCTCTGTCAAGTGGGCCTGCGAGCCAGCGGGTCCCATCTGTCAGTGTCACGGGCTGGGCGTGCTCGCGGTGACAGAAACTTTTCTGAGCGCTGTGGCGTTTAGTCAGTCAGGCCCCACCTGTCATTGTCCGTGGCTAGCTAAACCTGAGTAGTAAAAGTAATTCTGCCTGTCTGTTTGATTTTAAATCTTTTCAAATTGATTTTAAATTCAAATTTTAATTCTGTTTTTAAATAACTTTTAAATTATAAATCCAAATAATACAAATAATATATGTTTTGAAATCAAAAAAATGTGAGGAATTCAAATATGCCATTCAAAATATATTTTGGACATTTAAAATTCCAAGTTGATTAAAATTACAATAAAATGCCCTTTTCCCTTAATTAATAACTTTTGTTTTATAACTCCAAATTTAACAAATAATATGTCTAAAATGATTAGCTCGACGAGACCTTTCTGTTTATGCATTCCTTTATCTGTTTTGCAGCATGCATCATATAAAAATAAAGTATACAGCAACTAATATGAGGATAAAATGAGGCTAAAACTCAATAAAATGGTTTATTCTTGTATTTCACACCTCACCCATGCCATGCTACTTTATTGCCATGCAAATTGTGCATCATTCATCATGGCATGATTGATTGCTTGTTGCATTTTGTTCATATGCTTGTGCACTTTATTTATGCTGGCCCTTGTTTGTTTGGTTCTTCTCGAATAGACGCTGAGTAGGGGATATATCAAGAGAACCAGGAGCACTACCCAGATCCATCCCTTGCTTCAACTGAGCTGCCAGGCAAGCACTACCACATGCTTGCATACATATAGTACCTATTGCCTCTTTCTATTCTTGCATCATTGAGTCGCGATTGCATTAAATTGAATCCCAAGTATTGCATAGCCATTACTTTTAAACCCCACCGAAGCTTGTTCCTCCATCCCATGAGCCATTACTACAGGAGTTGTTTGAGCCATGCGAGTCGTAGAACAGCATGTGTAGGGTATGTGAGTGTCTAATGGATAACGAGGTACCTATACAACTTAATCTGAGTAGTAATGGGATAACTAATGAAAGTGGCATCGGTGAGCCATATTTGCTATTTGGTATTTCAGGCTCACTTGTGTCCCGTAGGACCCCGAGTACTTGATTCCTGTTCCTTGAATATTCGCGCTATCCACATCCGGGAGGCTTATGAACCCCCCTGAGCCAGAGCTTGATTCATTCTTATTTCTTGGGGCCACAAACTAGTTTGAGGTTTTATTTACTATCCTATACTTATGCCATGCTTTACTGCTTTATTTAAATTGTGCGAGGTACTGCACACTGTACTGTTTAGGTAAGCGGAGTGTTTTCGTGGTATCGACAAGCCTAGTCACATTTTCGGGTTCCCAGTCATTTACAGCCACTGACGCAAACCTTGAGGCCATCTCGGAGTCAGCTAACTTCGTTGCGGGTAGCTCAATGGGGTGGCCCCCTGAAATATTTCTGAATCCTGTGATCGCTTTGTCGTGACTGCCTCGTTGGGTTTTGATTTGGTTTTTCCGAGGTTGATCGAGTGTGTGTTGCTATTTGTGCACCCCTGCAGGGTAAAACTTTCTGAAAGCCGTGTCCGCGGTTATGGACGACTTGGAGCACAGTTTCTCGATCATAGACAAGCATAACTAAAGTACCGCTTTTAATTTGACAAAGTACCTGACTAGTAAACAGTGCAACACTCATGGAATGGATAATAAAATTGCCAACGGATGGGGGGTTGTTCGTCCGCTTCCTCGTCGGTAAGCGAGGAGGAGGATGGATCTGATGACATTACCGTTATAACTGTTGTTATTAATTCACGGACATCCGTCTATCTTTGGTTAGGCGGATGGTTAGCGAGTATCTATAGAATTGCTAGGGTTTATCTTTTGCTGCAATTGCGTCACCCCAGGTTGTGTCCCCTTTAGCGGCATAAAGACTTGCTGAGTACCCCTAGGGTCTCACACGATAAATTATTGGTTCAGATGAACAGGTACCCTCGCAAGATGGATACTGGGTGGAAGAAACGGACGATGTGGGCAACGATCATTCGGTGTAGAGATTCCAGGAACGGGGATCCGTGTGATCTGTGGGCGGGATGTGTTTATTTATGGGGCATCTTATGCCGATTTGCTTCTTATCCGTACTCGGATCTTGTTTCCCGCTTACGCTTGATACTCTGATGTTTGATGTATGAGGAGATATCCTAAACTATTATATCTATCTAGGATATTTGGATCTTGCCGTATGGCGTTGCTATATTTCCTTTCTTTTTAGATGGAATGGCTCTGATGTACTGTTGTATGGTGGCTTGCATACATACTCATTTGTGTATGTAGTTGATCCCTTCGCCTGCCGATTACGCCACCCGTTCTTGTCCCGATGTTTGGAAATGGTTAGGACGGCCGAAAGGTCTACCTGTGAGTGGCATTTGGACCCCACCGTACTATTTTAACCATTTCCGCTCATCCAGGCTTGTAACTAGGAGCGTAATTCACCGAGGTAGTTACACATGTTTAGATCTTGTGAGCTCCGTTCATGATCAAGATCATCTATTTGTAATTCCTACATGTTGTGTTTGCAGGGATCCGATGGATATTGAGATGTAATTTCAGATTGATTATTGATTCTATCATGTCTTTGTTATTTGTGATCTTGCATGCTCTCTGTTGTTAGTAGCTATCTTGGCCAAGTAGATGCTAGCAACTCCAAGAGTTAGTATTTATGCTCGATATTGGGTTCATGCCTCTAGTAATCTGGGGAAGTGACAGAAATCTCTAAGGTACTAGATGTGATGTTGCTACTAGGGAGAAAACAACAATAATTTGTTCATAGAACAATCGTATTGTTTACTTTACACTCAATTTGTAATGCAATTATCCGTTTCTTGCAACTTAATACTGGAGGGGGTTTGGATGATAACATGAAGGTGGATTATTAGTCATAGATGAAGGTGGATGGTGGTCTATGTATAATGTTGTAATGCCCAATCGAATCTCAAAGGAGTCAAGATGAGTAGTATATGCTTGTATGCTTTCTCGATGTTTGTCAATTGCCTCGCTGTAATTTATTCACCCAACATGTCATCTATCTTAAGGAGAGCCACCTCTAGTGAACTATGGACCCTGGTCCTTTCTTTTATAATCAACTGTTTACTGCTTTGTGTTTACTTTCTGCAAACTATTACTTTCTTCCACTCGATACGTTTAATCCTTTGTTTTCAGCAAAACCGGTGAGATTGACAACCTCATCGTAAGTTGGGGACATAGTTCTATGGTTGTGTTGTGTAGGTCTCCATGTCGCTGCTGGCACCGGTAGGGCGCCCTGCCAAAGTTCAGCTAGCTACACCTTTGGGGTGTTTCCTTGCTCCTACTGGATTGATAACCTTGGTTTCGTAACTGAGGGAAAACTTACTGCTGTGCTCATCATACCTTCCTCTTGGGGTTCCCCAACGAGCTCGTTAATACACGAGTCAGCAAGTACTTTTTCTGGCGTCGTTGCCGGGGAGTCAAGGACATCTTCACAAGGGGAGTCCCTCATAACCAATCTCTTTTCTTTGTTATTTTTGTTTTGCTTAGTTTACTTTTGCTTAGTTTGCTTGTTTCTTTATCAAAAACACAAAAAAAATAGTTTTAAAAGTTTGCTTTCTTTATCAAAAACACACAAAAATGACTACTCTTGAAAACACTAAGTTGTGTGACTTCACTAGCACCAACAACAATGATTTTATGAGCACACCTATTGCTCCACCTGTTCCTGAAGCTACTTTCTTTGAAATAAAACCTGCCTTACTCAATCTTGTTATGAGAGAACAATTTTCTGGTATTGGTAATGAAGATGTTGTAGCCCATCTAAATAACTTTGTTGAACTATGTGAGATGCAAAAGCATAAGGATATAGATGGAGATATTATTAAGCTTAAATTGTTTCCTTTCTCTTTGAGAGGAAAAGCTAAAGAATGGTTAAATTCCCTAACTAGGAATAGTATTGATTCTTGGACTAAATGCAAAGATGCTTTTATTGGAAAATACTATCCTCCTACTAAGATTATATCTATGAGAAGTGAAATAATGAAGTTTAAACAATCTGATAATGAACATGTTGCTCAAGCTTGGGAAATAATGAAATCTTTGGTAAAGAATTGTCCCACTCATGGACTGACTGCTTGGATGATCATCCAAACCTTTTATACAGGATTGAACTATATTCTTCAAGATATCTATTGGATTTTGCCGCTGGAGGTACCTTTATGACCATTACTTTGGGTGCTGCAACAAAGCTTCTGGATAATATGATGGTTAACTATTCTGAATGGCATACTGAAAGAGCTCCACAAGGTAAGAAGGTAAATTCTGTTGAGGAAACCTCCTCCTTGAGTGATCAGATTGATATTATTATGTCTATGCTTGTTAATGGGAAAGCCCATATTGATCCAAATCATGTTCCCTTAGCCTCTTTGGTTGCTCAAGAAGAGCAAGTTGATGTGAAGTTTATAAGAAATAACAATTTTAGCAACAATGCCTACAGGAATAATTTTGGTAACAACAATTATAGGACATATCCTCCCAACAATGGTAATGCTTATGGAATTTCCTACAACAACAACATGAGTGCTCCCTCTGAACTTGAAGTTATGCTTAAGGACTTTATTAGTAAACAAACTGCTTTCAATAAAACTATTGAGGAAAAACTCTCTAATGCTGAAAGAAATATAACATCTTTGGTTGAAGCTCAATCTTCTTTGAATAAAATGGCTGCTAAACATGAAACTAATGAGAATACTTTTGCAGCTACTAATTCCATACAAGTAAGAATTGATGAAAATGTTAGGCTATTAGCTGAATTGCATGCTAAGTGGGAAAGAGAAGATGAAATTGCTAGAAACATTAGTGTTTCTACTATCACTACCACTAGTGTTGAGGCTAGTAATAGCTCTACTACTTTAGATGATAATTATGATTTTGATCTTGATGGTTGCAATATCTCTGAAGTTATTAAGTTCCTACAAAAGCTTGATAAAAGTCCTAATGCTAGTGCTATGAACATGGCCTTTACAAAACACATTACTGATGTTCTCATAAAGATTAAAGAAGAAAATATGAAACATAAAGCTTCTATTCCTATAAAACAAGATGGTTGGGAACCCATCATTAATATGAAAGTGAATGATTTTGATTTCAAAGCTTTATGTGATCTTGATAGTAGTGTTTCTATTATGCCTAGAAGGATTTATGATATGCTTGATTTGCCACCACTTGAAGATTGTTATTTGAATGTCCCACTTGATGATAATGCTAAACAAAACTCATGGGGAGTATTAATGATGTCCTTATTATGGTTAATAATGCCTATGTCCCCGTTGATTTCTATGTTTTGGATGTTGAATGCAATGCTTCTTGTCCTATTACTTTGGGAAGACCTTTCCTTAGAACTGTTGGTGCCATTATTGATATGAAAGAAGGCACCATTAGATATCAACTCCCACTCAAAAAAGGTATGGAACACTTCCCTAAGAAGAGAGAGAAGATTTTTTGCCTCTCCTATGAAAACAAAATTTGCTCTTAATGCTTCTTCATTTGAGAACACTTGATTCTTTTTCTTGCTTCTTATGCCTAACATAAAGGCGTTAAAGGAAAGTACTTATTGGGAGATAACCCAAAAGTTTTAGATGAGTCTTGGAAGTTATTACTTCAGTAATAACCGCTCCTTATCCTTTTATTTGCTTTTTGTATCAAGAGTAACCTCTAATGAGAGAGAAGTAATGATTGGGAAAATTGCTGTCCTGAAACAGATTTCTGTGCTTCACCGTAAAAATTCGTGTAAAATATCTGTATGTCCTTTTGAGGCGTGAATTTTTGTGATTTTCCCCAGGTTATTATCTAACTTTCGTTAGTTCAACACTTTTCGATTTGAGTAACAGAAGGTCTTTTGGGGAATTGAGATTTTTGAGGGAATTGCTACAGTGGCTTGTGTTTTAATGGAACTTTTATTGGTGTTGGAACTGAACCTAAATGACTTATTATCTTAAGTGCACTAATGTTGCTAATAAAGATTGTGTGAAGATTTGTATGAAAGAAAAATTTCAGGTGTATGGAAGGAATGAGTAATGAGATGAAGGATGGACTAAAGCTCAAGATTGGGGATGCCACGCGTGTCACCCCAAGAAATATCCAAGAAGTACAAGCGTCAAAGCTTGGGGATGCCCAAGACACCCCCTCTTCATCAATAAAAATCTTAGGTTTCTTTCAAACACTTCATTTTTATTGTTTCATGCACAGTTATGTTGTTCTTGGAGCGTTTTCTTTTTTGTTTTTGTTTTGGTTTTTCGTTTTCTTGGTTTGCTTAGTTTGCTTAATAAATTGGTTGGACCCCCTCTTTCATACATTGGTTTTCAAATAGTTTGGTTTGGATTGGAAAAGAGTAGGAAAAGTTCATGCTTAAGTGGTAAAGATAGCTTGTTTTTGACTGTGGCATATGCTTTGTCATGCCATGCTTGGTATTGTTTTAGCTTTATGCTTAGTATTCTTTGTTGTAGCATGACTTGTTATAAACAATTGATATTGCTTAATGTGCCTTGGATGAATCATGCGTTGTTTTAGCATATTAAAGCATAGTATAGTGGTATTCTTCTTTGATGCTTTATTTGGGTTGACTTGGCGCATGCTCACACCATGTTATGACTATCCCACGTCACCATAGCATTTATGATCCTTTATTTTTATCCTTGTAGTATCACTTTATGCTTTGATCAATGATGTTTTATTGCTCTGCATGATTATGGCCATTATTGCTCTCTTAGTTGGTCACTCCCAGTCTTTTGCTAGACTCCACAACCAAGTATGAGTTCTACTCATGCATCCAACTCATAAAACCAAGTTATTCCAAAAGAGTCCACCATACCTACCTACTAGCATATGTTATTCCAAGTATATTCATGTTTTTATCTACCTTCCGAATTAAACTTGGTATGAGAAAACTAGTGATTAAAGCTCTCATGAACTTGATGGCACACTTTACTTTTCTTGCCCTTAATAAACTTGAACCATTGTGTCATCTAATGTTGTATATGCTTGCACTTATTTGTTGGGGATTAGCAGAACCATGCAGTCATGGGGACGCTTTCAACATTGCACTTGTACTTTGTACCTAGTTGATATCATGATATTTTGTCTATGGATGTCGTCGGTGTGAAATGAAAGGGGAGCTTGTAAGTCCATGGAGTTATGTATATGTGTTAGAGAAACGCCTGGGTTGCTGGTCTAATCCATGCTGTCATGGTGGAAACCTGCAGCGTAACCATAATGAGCTATCTATGAAGCATTCTTCTTATAAAAAGAGAGTCAGATATTGAGAAAAAATAGAAACAGAAAAAAAGAGATTATGAAAAGAGGAAAGAGAGAAAAAAGCACCATATTCCCATGGTAAATAAGAAGATTGCTGAGATGCTCGTTGTCTGCTTGCCTTGTCATTTTGATATGGGGATTCTTCCGTATCATCGGGCAAGGGGTACCCTGTTGGTGGTTCTCTATGATACACATGTACTTACGATGACAAGAACTTACCGGTGACTAAACTTGAGTAGCATGAGGAGCGGCCCTCGTATTCAAGGGACATGAGATTTCCAACTTATAGTTCGTCAAGCATATACACCATAGTTTATTCACTTTAACCTTAATCACTTCAAGATGCTTATGATAGGGGAAATAAGAGCTGAAAGCTATTAAGTACCATAATTTTTGGAAGCTCTTTATGAGACTTGAATCCCTACTTCCTTCTATGAAGGCCTTTCTTTTACTTTTTTGTTGAGTCTCCACCTTCTACCTTTATGCACCTACTTTGAGAGCATAGTGGCCATTCTTAGTTCTATGTGCATTGTCCCAAGACTTTTTGAATGATGCATACCTTGATATTGCTTGTTTTAAACTATTTGTATCTAGTCACTCTTATAAACTTGGAAGGTGCCCTATGCATTTATGTTTGCTACTCTATGAGGGACAAGCTGAATACTACTATGCTATGTTTTCTTTATGTGAAACAAACAAACGTCTTGCAAAGTATTGTTATTCATGAATCTTTTGTTTGTGCCTTTTCATGTTGCAACATAGTTTCTTTGTATTATTGCTAGAACTTTGTCTTTCATGTTATGATTGAAGTACTATGATCCCAGCTTTGAATGTTTTACAAATACTTTGATCAAGTTTATGATGGTGCATGTCACCTCAAAAATTATTCTTTCTTTTTATCACTTACCTACTCAAGGACGAGCAGGAGTTAAGCTTGGGGATGTTGATACGTTGCAAACGTATCCATAATTTTTGATGTTCCATGCTTGGTTTTATCTACTTTCTTATGTTTTGTCCACACTTTGGAGTACTTTTCATATGATTTCTTGGACTAACCTATTAACAAGAGCCACAGTGCCAACTGCCTGTTTTCTGTTGTTTTTGGTTCCAGAAAGCCAGAAAATGAATAGTCTCGGAATTGGATGGGACAAAAGCCAAAGTCAGTTTTTCACCGAGGGACACCTGGAGCCAGAATACAAGACGGGGAGGGGCTGGGGCCCGGCAACACCACCTGGCCGTGCGACTAGGCCTGGCCCGTGCGACCAGGCCTGGCCCGTGCCAGGGGGTGGTCTGGCCGCCCCAGGCACCCCCTCGGCCTCTCCTTCCTCCTCTATATTGCCTCTGATACAGAAACCCTAAGGACCCGATCAAAAATCCACGAAAGAGTCTGTATCCACCGTCATATCCATCCCTAGATTGGGAGGGATCTGAAGCTCTTCCCGGCACCCTGCCGGAGAGGGGAATTCACCCTAGAGGCCTTCTTCATCATCATGCAAGCCTCCGGTGTGATGCGTGACTAGTTCATCTCTGGACTACGGGTCCATGTAGTAGCTAGATGGCTGGTTCTCCTCCTTTGTGCTATCATGTTTAGATCTTGTGAGATCAGTTCATGATCAAGATCATCTATTTGTAAGTCTGCATGTTGTGTTTGCGGGGATCCGATGGATATTGAGATGCTATTTCAGATTGATTATTGATTCTATCATGTCTTTGTTATTTGTGATCTTGCATGCTTTCCGTTGTTAGTAGCTATCTTGGTCAAGTAGATGCTAGCAACTACAAGAGTTAGTATTTATGCTCGATAGTGGGTTCATGCCTCGGGTAAGCTGGGGAAGTGACAGAAATCTCTAAGGTAATAGATGTGATGTTGCTACTAGGGAGAAAACAACAATCCTTTGTTCATAGAACAATCGTATTGTTTACTTTACACGCAATTCATAATGCAATTTTCCGTTTCTTGCAACTTAATACTGGAGGGGGTTCGGATGATAACCTGAAGGTGGATTATTAGTCATAGATGCAGTTGGATGGCGGTCTATGTATAATGTTGTAATGCCCAATCGAATCTCAAAGGATTCAAGATGAGTAGTATATGCTTGTATGCTTTCTCGATGTTTGTCAATTGCCCCGCTGTAATTTGTTCACCCAACATGTCATCTATCTTAAGGAGAGCCACCTCTAGTGAACTATGGATCCTGGTCCTTTCTCTTACTATCAACTGTTTACTGTTTTGTGTTTACTTTCTGCAAACTATTACTTTCTTCCGCTCGATAGGTTTAATCCTTTGTTTTCAACAAAAACAGTGAGATTGACAACCTCATCGTAAGTTGGGGACCGAGTTCTATGGTTGTGTTGTGCAGGTCTCCATGTTGCTGCTGGCACCGGTAGTGCTCCCTGCCAAAGTTTAGCTAGCTACACCTTTGGGGTGTTTCCTTGCTCCTACTGGAATGATAACCTTGGTTTCATAACTGAGGGAAAACTTACTGTTGTGCTCATCATACCTTCCTCTTGGGGTTTCCCAACGAGCTCGTTAATTCACGAGTCAGCACACACACACATACAAACAGAAAGACTCACAAAGATTGCTCTTGAAGTTATACTATGAAGCTATTTTGAAGGTGTACACTATGGGTCAATATCTTGAAAAACGCCGAGATTTCGGACGACTCAATATCTTGATATATATGAATTTGCATGCTGGAAACTCTTACACGATTAAAATGAAAAATGAATAAATGAAAAGGGTCCGCATGACATCTTCTCGTTTGCCGTACCAGCCATGAAAAAATGGTAAACATGAGATTTGAAACATTCGAAAAAGTTGTAGTCACATTAGATATGTCCTGAACACTTGAGGGTTTCTTGAGCCAAACGACCGATTAGGTCATGGCCATATCAACATCATAGTTCATGATAATGTTCCCATATTTGGTAGATGGGTGTGTCTTGCCATCGTATACAATAATGTTGGGGTGGTAGTTTCGAACTAGTATTAGGAAAAACATGTTCAAATTTCCGAGTTGTATCTTTAGGGTCCGTGTTGTAAAAGTATAGGTCCCAGATGTATTTTGGTTTTCTCTTTGGACCACTATGTAATTTTTATGCCCACCATTGGATTTTAACACGCACGTTCTTGGTACTTCAAGGCAGATTCCTCGTTAGAAAGAAAAAGAAAAAGTTCCTAGTGACTAGAATTATTTTGCGCACGAATATTTTGGATCTGAATGCCCTAGACCCAATTTTTAGAAAAAAGAACTACTGTGCAAAACTTGAGTAATTCGTACTTCTACTGAACCAGGGGCACCAGAAAATTAACCCCAAAGCTGCCAAAGAAAAAATGGAAGAAAAAAACGAAGAGCAAGAAGAGATTATTAACGGGAGGCGGCACGAGAGTAGCGAAGGAGTTGAAGGCGGTGCGATGTCAGAGTAAAGCTAGTTTGACGTGTTTCTGACACGAGGTACAGGTACCTACTACTAGTAACACAGTACTACTAGTAGTCCTACTATGTTTTCTCTCTCCCATCCTCTCTTGCCCTCCTATGCAGCGCCCCGCGCGCACCGGCCGGCTGATCTCTCCCTCGTCCCACTGCGTGGCGCCGCACACGTGTGCCTTGGTACGACCGCGCTGTGTGTGTGGCCTGTTTTTTCCTTTTTTTCTTGACAAGTGTCTCTAGCATGTTGGTCAGCTGCCTTGGTGTATATAGGAAGAGGACATCACAGATTTCACAATGTCCTGCTCCATGTGTTGGTGGTGAACAGTAGCCAGAGTGAATTCCACCATGCTTAGAACCATCATGTCACACCCCTCCCAAAAAAAATCCATAGCACCATAGGCTATATTCTCAATATGTGTATATAGTTATTATTAATAGACTTAATGTATGCCTTTTTTCTCTATGAAGACCGTTGGTTAATAAAAACATAATGTTTGTTAAACCCACATGTGATCTATCCATATAAATGACACAGTGACAGTAACCATTAAGAATCATCATACGTCTTCCCTTCTCCTTTTTTTGCGAAAAGGATCCTGGCATTAAAAGAAACATCGAATAGTACAAATCACCTCAACAAAAACTAAAATTACATCGAAATCCTTGAGATGCCCTTCGTCTTCAACCTCAGTTGCTCGCGCCACGAGGAGCAATGGTACCTGCCAGATTAACATGTTTTTTTGCAAAGTTGTCGAGAAAATCCATGCGACAGAGGATGGCGACCGTGCAGGCGTTGTTCACGCCCGACGTGCCCTGGAATACACACTGGTCAAGGAGGCTGATGAAGAGGTCCAGCTCGTCGTGCTGGGCAAGACACTGCGCGATAACAACTACCTCCATGTAGACGTCCGCTGGTGCAGCGGGCAAAGCCTCAGAAAGCTGCAGGGCCATCAGTGTGCGGAATAGATCGTCTCCAGAGAGACCAGCCCTGGAAGTGGTGAGCATGGCAACAACCTGGGGAGGAACACCTGCACCAAAATTTGGGGCTAAAAATCAGTTATAGATAGGCTAGATGAATGAAGTCCATAGAAGAAAACGATATCGCTGCCGGTAGCATGCATTGTGGCAAACATACCTGTTGGGTATGCATCACGGCGAATGGCCTGAAGGCGGGAAGTGAGGTCGTCCACCATGCCTGTGACGATGCTGAAGCTGGTGAGGAAAGAGTACACCGTCTTCTTGAGCCAGGCTGCAAAGATGGCATCAGAATGGGTGCGTGCCATGGCGCGTGCCAGCATGACACGGAGGCGCTGCAAAGAGTCGACCTGGGGGTGGGCATCCCTGGCTTTCTCTATCAGACGGATGGCGCTCGCCCACACAACCTCCATCTTCCCTTCTCTCTCTCTCTCTAGATATCGCTCTGTGGCAGACTCCACCATTGCTCAATCTAGGTACTTTTGTACTCTTGCTTTTGGAAGTGTAGTATATATATACTACGGAGTACTAGTAGTAGTACTCGTACAAGAAATCAACAGTAGAAAGCTACTACCACCGGTATAGTTGACCTTTAAGTATTAAGTGCCTACCTAACCAAGCCTGCATGCTTATCTTGGTAATTGTGCGTCCTCTCGCATAGCCAAATCCCCACTTAGGCTGGTCATAGTGGGAAGTAACTTAGAGTAGTAGTAACATGCATATGTTACTAGTCTATGTTACTACCTCCATAGTGGAAAATAACATAGATGTGGTATCATGCACAGTCTCATTTATTGCAATGTAGACTCATTTTTTCTTGAAATGTGTGATGTTATGGTAACATAGCTAGTTACCACAAGCCTCTCTCTCATCATTTAATTGCATGCCATATCATCTAAATGCTTAGTTGGCAATACAAATAGGACTAGGTTACTACCCAAGTTACTCCCACTATGACTAGCCTTAACATGGAGTACTAGTACTGCCTGTTCAAAAAACATGTACTCCCTCCATTTAAAAATATAAGATGTTTTAGTTTTGTGAAAAGAGTGTATCTAGACCTCTTTTAGTGTATATGTTCATTTAGATTTGAAGTGAACCTACACACCAAAAGAGGTCTAGATGCACTCTTTTCACAAAGCTAAAACATCTTATATTTTGGAACGGAGGGAGTACTAGCTAGTACTACTATTTTGTTGGTACCAAGACATGGCGTTGAAAATCAGTGAGAAAATCTTGGGAATGTTATTAGAGCTAGCCTCTTAACTGCACCGTAATTCTCTCCCCATTGGTTTGTTTTTTTCCTTCGCGCTCTACCGCATGCAAAGAGAAAAGGTAGATGCCAAAAATTAGGGGCTGCAATAACTAGGGCTCTAGAAATTACCCCCATCTCATTGCATTTTACTACTCCCCGTATTCTGTACCTCGTGTCAGGAACCCATCATAGATTTGCTATGACATCATACTGCAAAACAGAATATTCCATTTTACGGTTCAGTTTTGCAGCATCTGTTCCGCCCTGTCACCTGTACCGCAAAGTAATTTGTACCGCAAAGCAATGAATTCATCGGGGTATGTACTAGTAAACACCATGGATTCGAGTTTTTAATCGACAAATAAAATGATTAAATATGAACAAAGTGACATAGCGAATGATTAAATGGGAACCCTAATCGACTATCTTGCTTCCGGTGTCCTCCGCACCGCCGTCCTCTGCCTCCTCCTCGTCGTTGCCGCTATTGGAAATCTCGATGATTCCGGCTCGGTTTGCCTCCCTCATGAAATCATCCTGGAGCGCATCGTTGATGGTGGTGCTGATTGTGCGCCCAGGTACCACCCAAAATTGCGCCCTAGCTTTGGCATTGCGGTCATCGTGGTGGACCTTGCGCTGGTGTTCGAGGCAGATGGTAAGTGTCGCCCTACACTCCAGCTTGGATAGCCTATGCCAATAGGAGCTCGCAGCCGCGTATCGGGGCATTGCTCGCTTCCAGTCCGGCAGTTCGAGGCGACGATCTTTGATCCGGCAATACAACTCGGCGCCGTGCAGAACGGGTGCCACTGGCACCCCGAAGTGGCTGAGCTCGAAGCCTGCCGGAATTGTCGCGCGAGGCGGTGCAAGGATACCGTGGTGGGCGAACATCGACGCCTCGTAGTAATTTAGATTGGGTCTGGCCATGGTTGCGGCGATGGTGGCAAAGAGTGATGGGATGGAGGAGAGGGATATTGGGGGGTGGAAACGGCCGACAAATATGGCGGCTATGAGCGGGAAGCGGGGATGGGGAAACTTCCCTCCCGCCAACAGACGCGCCAGGATTGGGTACAAACCCTCGGTGCGGTATATATGCGGCACAGAAGCGTCGGTTTGCGGGAAACCGTAATTTTTCTTTGGATGCGGTACGGTTTAGGGTATCTCGAATGACCATTTTTTTCCTGCCTCATACCACAAACGGGCGGTTATTTTGCGCTACACAACGATATGCGGTATCTGCTAGAGATGCTCTAACAAAGTTAAAAGGAAATTCCACCATCCCAATTATCACACAGAGTGGACAGTGGACCATGTGGTTTCTTTATAATTCTCGGTCCAACGGTGAATATTCAAAGTTATTTGTACACTATATAGTGGTAAGAAATGTGGGGTGGTGGAATATTTTCAAGTAGGGTGGGCCTAGAAGGAGCCAGATACTTCAGTTCACAACTTAACATGGTTCGTGGAACTGCATGTTACACCAGGGACCTAAAAAATAAAATTACATCCAAGTCCACATATTTCTTATCATATCCTATCTTATCTTACCACTATATAGTGTACAAATAACTTTGAATATTGACCGTTGGATCAAGACTCGCGAATCCCAACATTTCCAGCCGTTGGATCTTCTTTTCTATTGTAGCATCTAGAAGATTCTATTGATAGTCTTCATCACAATGAATGCTATGAACAAAACTCAAAACACACTTCTCCACCTATTATAGAATCTTACAACTATATATTATTTGAATGAATAAATTTGAACTTTGATTGTTGGATCAAGACTGGCAAATCTGAACATTGCAAACTATTGGTCTTCAATCCATTCTAGCATCTAGAAGAAGATTCTATTGATAGTCTTTAGCACAATGAATGTTATGCGCACAAGCCTCAAAACACTTCTCTATCATTCTAGAATCTTTCAGACATTTCTATACACCATGTTAGCAAAATTTGAAGTATTAGGTATAGATAACAAACATTGACTTCTATGTTGACTTCAACATGATACAAAGTACAAGAACCAAATATACACCCATACTTTATAGATGTCCATCAAATTTAAAACTTTTTGAGCTTAACCTATTATATAATCATATCTTACCACTATATAGTGTAGAAATAACTTTGAACTTTGACCATTGGATCAAGACTGGCAAATCCCAACACTGCTAAATAAAATTAATTTGGATCTTCAATCCATTCTAGCATCTAGAAGATTCTATTGATGTTCTTTAGCGCACTGAATGTTATGCACAAACTTTAAACACACTTCTCGGTAATTCTAGAATCATCTTCGTCATTTCTCTAGAGCATGTCAAGTACTAGGTAACTAATAGTAGGTTGATTTCTACATGATACAAAGTACAAAGAAACAAATACACACCTAGTACTTTATAGACGTAGCTCTTAATTATAATAGGTAAAGCACGAAAATTTATAAATTTGACCAACATATATATATATATAACTAGTAAATTGCATGTGCCCTGCACATGAGACTCAGATAATAGACGCCTGACACATGTCATCACTATATAAAATTATAATATAGGTAAAGCAGAAAAATATAAATTTGATCAACATCTATAAAGTATGGGTGTATATTTGGTTCTTGTACTTTGTACAATATATTTGGTAACATGGTCAAGAGAAACGAGGGAGAAGATTCTAGTATGATGGAGAAATGTGTTTTGAGGTTTGTGCATAGCATTCATTATGCTGAAGACTATCAATAGAATCTTCTAGATGCTAGGGGCTTGTTTGATTCGTATGATAGGAAAAGCATAGGAATAGGAAAAACATAGGATTACAATGTCATGCCCGCTTTAATCCTATAGGAACCCATATATATGCAAGAAAGTTTGTTTGATTTCATCGAAGAAAAAAAGGATTCTAAGAAAGAGGTTTGGGCGTGCATGTTAGATTTCCTATGCAATCTAATGTAAAGGATTCCCTAGGAAAATTTCCTATAGGAATCAATAATCATACAAATCAAGCAACCATTATAGAAAAAATTCTTACGGTTTAATCCTATAAATTTCCCATGTGAATCCTTTGAATCAAACATGATGGCCTAGAATGGAAAAGAAGATCCAACGGCTGGAAATGTTGGTATTCACGAGTCTTGATCCAATGGTCAACATTCAAAGTTATTCATACAGTATATAAAAAGTGTTAAGATAATGGAAAGATGAGATAGTGGTAAGATATACTACTCTTGTTGCCCCATGTCACACCCCAAGAAGAAGAAGCACACACACACATACATAGAGAGACTCACAAAGATTGCTCTTGAAGTTATACTATGAAACTATTTTGAAGGTGTACACTGTGGGTCAATATCTTGAAAATCGCCGAGATTTCTGAACGACTCAATATCTTGATATATATGAATTTGCATGCTAGCAACTCTTACACAGATTAAAAAACAAATAATATAAAGAAAATTAATAAACGAAAAGGGTCCGCATGACATCCTCTCATTTGTAGTACCAGCCATGAAAAAAATGGTAAACATGAGATTTGAAACATTCAAAGAAGTCGTAGTCACATTAGATATGGCCTAAACAGTCGAGGGTTTCTCGAGCCAAACGACCGATTAGGTCATGGCCATATCTACATCATAGTTCATGATAATTTTCCCATATTTGGTAGATGGGTGTGTCCTTCCATGGTATACAATAATATTGGGGTGGTAGTTTCGAACTAGTATTAGGATAAACATGTTCAAATTTCTGAGTTGTATCTTTAGGGTCCGTGTTGTAAAAGTATAGGTCCCAGATGTATTTTGGTTTTCTCTTTGGACCACTATGTAATTTTTATGCCCACCATTGGATTTTAACACGCACATTTTTGGTACTTCAGGGCAGATTCCTCGTTAGAAAGAAAAAGAGAATGTTCCTAGTGACCAGAATTATTTTGCGCACGAATATTTTGGATCTGAATGCCCCAGACCCAATTTTTAGAAAAAAGGACTATTGTGCAAAACTTGAGTAGTCCGTACTTCTACTGAACCAGGGGCACGAGAAAATTAACCCCAAAGCTGCCAAAGAAAAAAATGGAAGAAAAAACGAAGAGCAAGAAGAGATTATTAACGGGAGGCGGCACGAGAGCAGTGAAGGAGTTGAAGGCGGTGCGATGTCAGAGTAGAGCTAGTTTGACGGGTTTCTGACACGAGGTACAAGTACCTACTACTAGTAGCACAGTACTACTAGTAGTACTACTATGTTTTCTCTCTCCCATCCTCTCTCCCCCTCCTATGCAGCACCCCACACGCACCGGCCAGCTGATCTCTCCCTCGTCCCGCTGCGTGGCGCCGCACACGTGTCCCTTGGTATGGTCGCGCTGTGTGTGTGTGGCATGTTTTGAATTGGATACATAGCACCAATTCTGACCATTGGGATATAAGATCCAATGGTTTAGAGCAGCTGGATTCGTGTTGAACAGTACCTAGAGAGAACTCCACCATGTTCTAGAACCATCATACTTTAAGTCTTGTTAGAGAAAAATGCATACATTAAGTCTATTAATAATAACTATCTTCTTTTACATTCTAGCAATCTAGAAGATTCTATTGATAGTCTTCATCACAATGAATGCTATGAAGAAAATTCAAAACACACTCTCCATCATTCTAGAATCTTCTCCCTGGTTTTTGTAGACCATGTTACCAAAATTTTATAGTTTTTGATAGCTAATAATTGTTGACTTCTACATGATATACAAAGTACAAGAACCAAATATATACACCCATACTTTATAGATGTTGATCAAATTTATATTTTTTCTTCTTTACGTATTACTAGTAAGTTGCACGTGCCTTGCATGTGAGACTCAGATAGTAGATGTATGGCATATCATCACTATATAAAATTATAATTGGTAAAGCACAATAAATTATAAATTTGATCAACATCTATAAAGTATGGGTGTATATTTGGTCTGTGTACTTTGCATGTCATGTAGAAGTCAAAGATTATTAGCTACCTAGCACATAAACTTTTTGATAACATGGTCTAGAGAAACGAGGGAGAAGATTATAGTATGATGAAGAAGTGTGTTTTGAGGTTTGTGCATAGCATTCATTATGCCGAAGACTATCAATAGAATTTTCTAGATGCTAGAATGAAAAAGAAAATCCAACGGCTAGAAATGCTGGGATTCGCGAATCTTGAACCAACGGTCAACACTCAAAGTTATTTGTACACTATATAGTGGTAAGATAAGATCATGCAGAAGTCAACAATTATTAGGTACAAGGGAGAAGATTCTAGTATGATGGAGAAGTGTGTTTTGAGGTTTGTGCATTGCATTCGTTATGCTGAAGACTATCAATAGAATCTTCTAGATGCTAGAATGGAAAAGAATATCCAACGGCTGGAAATGTTGGGATTCGCGAGTCTTGATCCAATGGTCAATATTCAAAGTTATCCATACACTATATAGTGGTAAGTGGTAATATAATATATCTCTATCTCTACTACTATAATGGAGCAGTTTTGAATTGGATCCATAGCACCAATCTTGATCGTTGGGCTGTTAGATCCAATGGTTCAGAGAAGCTGGATTCGTGTTGAATAGTACCTAGAAAAAACTCCACCATGCATGTTCTAGAACCATCATGCCACCACCCCCAAAATTTCATAGCATAATAGGCTGTATTCTCTCTACTACTATAGTGGAGCAGTTTTGAATTGGATCCATAGAACCAATCCTGGCTGTTGGGCTGTTAGATCCAATGGTTCAGAGCAACTGCATTCGTGTGTTGGTTTAGAGCAGCTGGATTCGTGTTGAATAGTACCTAGAGCAAACTCCACCATGTTCTCTAGAACCATCATGTCACCACCCCCAAAATTTCATAGCGCAGTAGGCTGTATTCTCAATATGTGTATATAGTTATTATTAATAGAATTAATTTATGCATTTTTTTCTCTAATGTATGAAATGTGATTTAACAAACATTAAGTTGTTATTAACCAACAGTCTTGTTAGAGAAAAAAATGCATACATTAAGTATATTAATAATAACTATCTACACATATTGAGAATATAACCTACTATGCTATGAAATTTTGGGGGTGGTGAGATGATGGTTCTAGAATATGGTGGAGTTTGCTCTATAGGTACAATTCAACATGAATCTAGCTGCTCTGAACCATTGGATCTAACGGCCCAATGGTCTATATGAAATGTGATTTAACAAACATTAAGTTGTTACTAACCAATAGTTTTGTTAGAGAAAAATGCGTACTTTAAGCCTATTAATAATAACTATCTACACATAATGAGAATACAACCTACTATGCTATGAAATTTTGGGGGTGGTGACATGATGGTTCTAGAACATGGTGGAGGTTGCCCTAGGTCGGTACTATTCAACATGAATCAAGCTACTCTAAACCATTGGATCTAACAGCCCAATGGTCAGGATTGGTGCTATGGATCCAATTCATTCAAACTACTGCATTATAGTAGTAGAGAGAATACAACCTACTGTGCTATGTGATGACCCACAAGTATAGGGGGTGTATTGCAGTATTTTTGATAAGTAAGAGTGTCGAACCCAACAAGGAGCAGAAGGTGTTGACGAGTGGCTTGGAGCAGAAATTCTTTGTAAATACTTAGCAAACGGATTTTTAGGGGTTTTTGATAATGCAGATAAATAAAGTGCGAGTAAATAAAAGAGAATAATAGTAAATGCAGCAAGTGGCCAGATCCTTTCTTTAGCAAAGGACAAGCCGGTTGTATTACTTAAGATGACCAAACGTTCTCGAGGACACATGGGAATATCGTCAAGTGCTTTCGTTTCATATAGTTGATTAATCTTCTTTAGTTTGATTAGTGTTGTGTGGGTGAACCTGTGCTAATGTACCGACCTTCCTAGGACTATTACATACTTGTGATTATACCCCTTGCAAGCATCCACAAGTACAAGAAAGTAATTAAGATAAAAACGTAACCACACCTTTAAACTCTAAGATCCTAACATCCCTTGTGCAAAGGTTTCCTAACGGGGGTTTAGGTTTCTGTCACTCCGGCAACCCCTACGATTAGTAGCCAAATACACAATGCATTCCCCTAGGCCCATAAAGGTGAAGTGTCATGTAGTCAATGTTCACATGACACCACTAGATGAATAACACCACAACTTAAATATCAAACCATTGAATCTTTCTCAACACAATTTCCACTACTAACAACATGACTTCTCCCATGTCCTCAAGAACTAAACAAACTACTCACTAGACATCATATGGATCAAGATTAGAGATGAAATAATGATGAGTAACAATCTGAACATGAACAATAATTCAATGGTTCCACTCAATAGCATCAACTACAACAAGTAATCAATACCGGGAAAGTTTCCCCTAAGAACTATGCAAGATGCAACCCAATTGTTACTGCGGTACGAAGTGGTGATGATGGGCTGGTGGATATGATGATGGAGATGATGATCCCGATGAAGTCCAGCTTGATGGTGGTGCTGATGGCGACGATCTCCCCTCTCCGGGAAGGAATTTCCCCGTCAGATTTCTGCCTGCCGGAGAGCTCTTTCTCTCTCTGTAGTTTTCCGCCCCGCAGAGGCGGCATAATCTTTCTGTGGTTGCTCCCCGAGGCTTAGGGTTTTGTGGGGATAATATATGCCAAAGGGGAGAGCTGGAGGTGGGCCAGGGTGGCCACATCACCTGGTGGCACGACTAGGGGTGGCCCGTGCCAGGGGTGTGGGCCCCCTGTGGCCCATCTCCGCTCCTCCTACTGGCATCCTTCGTCTTCTGGAAAAATAGGATTTTCCATATATTTTCTGGGATTTTTCTGATCTTCGTGAATTTCGCCTCCAAACAGCGCCTTTTCCATCAAAATCCTGACTTCAGTGGTCCATCCTCCAAAAGTCATCAACCATGCAAAAACAGATGAAATAACATAAGTATCATCTCTTAATATGAAATATATCAATGAATAACAGTAAATTATGATATAGAATTGTGCTGCAAAATGGACGTATAAACTCCCCCCAAGCTTAGACTTCCCTTGTCCCCAAGCAAAAACTAAGCTCAATAAACATTACCTCGGGTTTATGGAGTGAAGTGTCAATAAAAGAATACGGACAAGAAGCATCACATTCATCAATACACAGATCATAATAGAAGACAACTCACTATTATATAACTTTGCTTGTAGTAAGTAAAGGAAACACAATAAAGATACATAAAGTAAATCATAATTGGTAATGGCAAGCTTTTCTCTTGGTCAAAGGGTAGCTAACAGTTTGGAGGAGTTCAAACATAATGGGTTTTCAATGATAGCTTTCAAAGTAATATTCACTAATATAAGAGCAATGTGCAAAACAAGTAACATAAGAAACATGATTGAATAAATCATCATATGAATGAATGAAACACAACAACTCAAAATACTTGCTAGGATATAAGGGAATAGGTTTACTGGCTCAACTAAAAATTAAAAGAAAGGCCCTTTGCAGAGGGAAGCAGGGATTTCAAGTTTCATAAAGAGCTTCCAAAAATTATGGTACTTATTATCTTTCAGCTCTCATTGCCCCTATCATAAGCATCTTTAGGTGATTAAGGTTAAAGTGATAAAATATGAGGATATGCTTGACAAGTTATCAGTTAAAAATCTCATGTCCCTTGAATACGAGGGCCGCTCCTCGTGCTACTCAAGTTTAGTCACTGGTATGTTCTTGTCATAGTAAGTATATGTGTATCATAAAGAACCGCCAACGGGGTACCCCTTGCCCGATGATACGGAAGACTCCCCATATCAAAATGACAAGGCAAGCAGACAATAAGCATCTCAGAATCTTCTTATTTACCATGGAAAAATGGTGCATTTTTCTCTCTTTCCTCTTTTATCATCTCTTTTTTTTCTTTTTCTCAATCTCTATCTTTTTTATAAGAAGCATTTTTCATAGATTGCTCATTATGGTTACGATGCAGGTTTCCACCATGATTAGGCATGGATTAGACCAGCCGCCCAGGCCTTTCTCTAACACACATACATAACTCCATGGACTTACAAACTCCCCTTTCATTTCACACAGACGACATCCATAAACAAAAGAGCATGATATCAACAGGGTACAATGTACAAGTGCAATGTTGAAAGCGTTCCCCATGATAGCATGGTTCTACTAATTCCCAACTTACAAAACGCAAGCATATAGGCAACATAGATGGGCACAATGGTTCAGGTTTATTAAGTGCACGGAAAGTAAAGTGTGCCATCAAGTTCATGAGAGCTTTAATCACTAATTTTCACATAACAAGTTTAATTTGGAATGTAGATAAAAATATGAATTTACTTGTAATAGCAATAATGCTAATAGGTAGGTATGGTGGACACAAATGGCATAGGTTTTGGTTTAAGGATTGGATGCACGAGAAGCATTCCCTCTTAGTACAGGTTTTTGGCTAGCAAGGCTGGGTAGCAAGCATAAGAGTTGAAGGAAACAACCAAACATACAGGTGATAAAAACAAACATGCAATCTTCCTTGGAAGCACAAAAGGTCTTAACTAGAGAATACTAAGCTTATGAGCAAATCAAGAAAGATGATGATGAAATTATATTTCTTAAGAGTACTTTTATCTTTTTCATTCAATTCTCAAATAGTGTTGTCACTAACCAGAGCCAAGTTTGCCAAAACCAACTAAATTTACTCAATGATCCCAAGGTGATACCAATACTAACAACAAGATCAATCATATAACAGAAATTGAAAACTAATATGAGGTATGCAAAAGAGTAAATGAAAGAACTTCTTATTGATATTCCATAACGACAACTCACACCTAGGGATACATAGATTTCTAACTAGAGGGGGGATACTTCCATAATGCAAACCATCCTACATGATAACTTCTCTATTCATGATATGACTCTACTTAAAAGGTAAATATATTGAAGATAATGATATGATACCATGGCACTCCCCCAAGCTTGGAACAAACCAAGGGGATGCCAAAACCTGATGACGAATTACTCCTTTGGTGGTGGTGTTGTTCTCTGGTTTGGGGTGAGAAAATCTTCCAGCATCTGGCGAAGCCTATTATTCTCCTCTTGAAGCATATCCACCTTCCTCCTCAGGACTCGGTACTTGTCGCAGAATTCATCAGTTACTCGTAGAGCTTCCACTGTTGTAGGGCAGGAACTAAGGTATAGAGTTGGAGGTATCATCCCTTTCATGCCTGTTGACATGTTCTTTACTTCCTCCCCGATGTTCCGATCCATGTCTTCGCACCTAGTCGCGATCCTTCCTTGTTTCACCCATCCCACGAGAGTCTCCTGCTCAAGATTGCGATGGAGCTCGTGACAACGTCGTAGCTCGTAACCCTTTGAAGACGAATCCTGGAAAGACATCTGAATAGAACAGATCAAAGCAAAAACATGAAGAGAACACGATAAACAAACCTCGGAGGATCCTGGGGATTATATATTACGATTTTTTATAACAAAAGGAAGGTACTGGGAGAAAACAGGTCGGAGACAGGCTCCGGGGTGGCCACACCCCTGGTGGCGCAGCCAGGTGGGCCTGCGCCATGGGGTGGTGTGATCCACACTGGCTCCATTTCCGTCCCTCTTTCTCTTCATTGCTTTCCTTGTTAGATAAAAATTGCAAATATATAACTTGACAGATTTTTCGTGGACCTTTTCTTACCAAAACTGTTACCTATGCAAAACAGACTCTGCAGGTCTCTGAACTCGGTCTTTGATAAATTTCTCCGGAGTCACCACTTGAGTAACATCAATATCTTCATCTTCATACACATATTGCTTGAGTCATTTAACCTTTCACAATCTTATTACACCATTTTCTCCTACCACCTGGAAACTTCTTTCACACAAAACGTCACACAATTCTCATTAGCAACATTAGTGCATGCAAGGTAATAAACCTTTTAAGTTCAATTTCAACTAAAGTCCATCAAAACATAAGCTAATGAAACAACTCCTTCCAAAATCCCAAAAGGAATTCAAAAAGGAAATCGATTTAAGAAGCAAATGCAAGAGTAGCAAAAATCTATCAAAATAGACCAGTAGGTAAAGATCAATTTTTTCAAAAATCTTCTGTTGCTCAAATCAAAAGTGCAAAACTAAAAAAAGTTAAATAACAATCTGGGGCAGAAGCAAAAAAATTATAGCTCAATCCGACGTACAGAGATTTTCATGAATTTTTATAGCGAAGCACAAAAATCTGTTTCGGGACTCACTAGAGGTTGATCTTGACACAAAAACCAAACAAAAGGATAAGGAGAGGTTATTACCGTAGTAATAACTTCCAAAACTCAAATAAACAAAAACAAATTGAAAACACAAATATATTGGGTTGTCTCCCAAATAGCTCTTCCTTTATAGCCATTAAGATGGGCATGATAATTTCAATGATGCTCACATAAGAATATGAATTGAAGTAAAATAGAGCATCAAGAAGCAAAAATACACATGTTTAAGTCTAACCCACTTCCTATGTAAGGGAATATTGTCAGAAAATAAATTGTTGAAACCAGAGGCTACTAGCATAGGAAGGCAAAACAAGTGCAACATAAAGACTTTCAGCATAAAACAAGGAAACTTGATATTATTGAGATGCATAAGCATAGTCTTCCCTCTCTCATAATAACTTTCAGTATCATGCATAAATTTAACGTCATAACTATCACAAGAACCATTGTAGCAATGATCACTTATCCTAACAGAAAACACAGGGATACTAGCTCTCTTAACACTACTTTGTGAAACAATATTAGAAGTATCCTTACAGAGGATAGTGTGTTCATCTTCTACATATTTAGTGACAAAGTCTTTCACATTTGCTATTACAGGTTCATCATCTATATGTTCATTGGGTTCAACAGGTTTATTCATACTTTTATTAACCATACTAGCTATCATAGAATGTTCCTTTATATTAACTACGAAAGGAATTTTCTCAATGTAAGGTTCAGGTAAAACATGATAAGTAGTATAAACTTCAGTATTTCTTGCAGGAACACCATTAACAATATCTTTATAGGGTACATGATATTTATTCCAGTTCTTTTTAGGAATTTCAATACAAGAAGCAAAAGCCTTAAAATAAGTTGCAATAGCTTGAGAGTCTATACCATAAGCATCTCTAATATTTTGAAAGTCATCAGTTCCCATAAAAGATTCAATGCATTTATAATCATAATTTATACCTGACTTTCTTCCTTTATCATTCTCCAATGCTTCAGCATTGTCTTGAATAGGTCTGGAAGATCCCATTTAGCTCCTTCTTCCATGTGTGTAAATGATCCAACAAAAGATGCATCCAATAGATCCTTATCATGAAGAGAAAGTCTTGCATAAAAGTTATTGATAATAATATTGTTGGGGAGCTCATGAATAGGACATTTGAGAATTAGTAACTTCAATCTCCCCCAAGCTTGAGCTGTACTCTCTCCATCAAGAGGCCAAAAGTTATATATTTGATTCCGATCTTTATGAATCTCACTAGGAAGATAAAATTTTGAATTAAAGAGAGGCACTATTTCCTCCCATTCAAGAGCTTAACCATTCTTCAGCAGCTTATACCATTCCTCGACTCTTCCTTTCAATGATAATGAGAATAACTTATTCTTGACTTGATCTGTTGTAATACCTGCACACTTGAACAACCCACATAATTCGTGTACAAAGAGAAAATGATCACCGGGATGGATAGTTCCATCTCCAAAAAAGTAGTTATCCATAACACGATCAATAATTCTTGTAGGTATTTTAAAAGTATCATTTTTAGCAGGTGGTGGTTCATCTACTACCTTAGCAGTGGTAGTAGCATTACGAAATAAGAAACTAAGTGAATTATCCATATTTAAATAAAGTAACTAACAATAATAAACAATGTTCATAGTAGAAGTTTCCTTAACCAGTTCCACTCTCCAATAGTGCTTCACTCCCCGGCAACGGTGCCAGAAAATAGTCTTGATGACCCACAAGTATAGGAGGTGTATCGCAGTATTTTCGATAAGTAAGAGTGTCGAAACCAACGAGGAGCAGAAGGTGTTGACGAGTGGCTTGGAGCAGAAATTCTCTGTAAATACTTAGCAAACAGATTTTTAGGGGTTTTTGATAATGCAGATAAATAAAGTACGAGTAAATAAAAGACAATAATAATAAATGTAGCAAGTGGCCCAATCCTTTCTTTAGAAAAGACAAGCCGGTTGTATTACTTAAGATGACCAAACATTCTCGAGGACACACAGGAATATCTTCAAGGGCTTTCGTTTCATATAGTTGATTAATCTTCTTTAGTTTGGTTAGTGTTGTGTGGGTGAACCTGTGCTAATGTATCGACCTTGCTAGGACTAATACATACTTTTGATTATACCCCTTGCAAGCATCTGCAAGTACAAGAAAGTAATTAAGATAAAAACCTAACCACCGCTTTAAACTCTAATATCCTAACATCCCTTGTGCAAAGGTTTCCTAACGGGGGTTCAGGTTTCTGTCACTCTGGCAACCCCTACGATTAGTAGCCAAATACACAATGCATTCCCCTAGGCCCATAAAGGTGAAGTGTCATGTAGTCGACGTTCACATGACACCACTAGAAGAATAACACCACAACTTAAATATTAAACCATTGAATCTTTCTCAACACAATTCCACTACTAACAACATGACTTCTCCCATGTCCTCAAGAACTAAACGAACTACTCACTAGACATCATATGGATCAAGATCAGAGATGAAATAATGATTAGTAACAATCTGAACATGAACAATAATTCAATGGTTCCACTCAATAGCATCAACTACAACAAGTAATCAATACCGGGAAAGTTTCCCCTAAGAACTATGCAAGATTCAATCCAATTGTTACATCGGTACGAAGTGGTGATGATGGTGCTGGTGGAGATGATGATGGAGATGATGGTGATGATGATCCCGACGAAGTCCAGCTTGATGGTGGTGTTGATGGTAATGATCTCCCCTCTCCGGGAAGGAATTTCCCCGGGAGATTTCTGCCTGCTGGAGAGATCTTTCTCTCTCTATAGTTTTCCACCCCGCAGAGCTGGCGGAATCTTTCTGTGGTCGCTCTTGAGGCTTAGGGTTTCATGGGGATAATATACGCCAAAGGGGAGAGCTGGAGGTGGGCTAGGGTGGCCACACCACCTGCACGTCCAGGGGTGGCCCGCGTCAGGGGGGTTATGGCCCCCCTGTGGCCCATCTCCGCTCCCCCTCCTGGCATCCTTCGTATTATGGAAAAGTAGGATTTTCCATGTATTTTCTGGGATTTTTCTGATCTTCGCGAATTTTGCCTCCAAACAACGCCTTTTCCATCAAAATCCCGACATCAGCGGTCCATCCTCCAAAAGTCATCAATCATGCAAAAACAGATGAAATAACATAAGTATCATCTTTTAATATGAAATATATCAATGAATAACAGTAAATTATGATATAGAATAGTGATGCAAAATGGACGTATCACTATGAAATTTTGCGGGTAGTGACAAGATGGTTCTAGAACATGCTGGAGTTTTCTCTAGGTACTATTCAACATGAATCCAGCTGCTCTAAACCATTGGATCTAACAGCCCAACGGTCGGGATTGGTGCTATGGATCCAATTCAAAACTGCTCTATTCTTATCTTATCTTATCTTACCACTATATAGTGTACAAATAACTTTGAATATTGACCGTTGGATCAAGACTCGTGAATCCCAACATTTCTAGCCGTTGGATCTTCTTTTCCATTCTAGCATCTAGAAGATTCTATTTTTTTGAATGGTCTAGAAGATTCTATTGATAGTCTTTATCACAATGAATGCTATGCACAAAACTCAAAACACACTTCTCCATCATTCTAGAGTCTTCTCCCTAGCTCGTTTCTCTAGACCATGTGTTACCAAAAATTTCATGTTTTAGTAGATAGCTAATAATCATTGACTTCTACATGATCTTACCACTATATAGTGTACGGACAACTTTGAATATTGACCGTTGGATCAAGACTAGCGAATCCCAACATTTCTAGCCGTTGGATTTTCTTTTCCATTCTAGCGTCTAGAAGATTCTATTGATAGTCTTCATCACAATGAATGTTATGCACAAAACTCAAAACACACTTTGCCATCATTCTAGAATCTTATCCCTTGTTTCTCTAGACCATGTTACCAAAGTTTTAAAGTTTTAGATAGCTAATAATCGTTGACTTCTACATGATATGCAAAGTACAAGAACGAAATATACACCTGAGAAGATTATTCTACTCCCTCCGATCCAAATTATTGTTCTCAGATTTGTCTAGAGTCGGTTGTATCTAGTCATGTTTTAGTGCTAGATGCATCCGAATCTAGACAAATGTGAGAACAATAATTTGGATCGAAGGGAGTAGAATGATGGAATAGTGTTTTTTGAGGTTTGTTCATTGCTTTCATTGTGCTAAAGATGTACTATCCATAATATATTCTAGTAGAGATGCTAGCTAGTAGAATAGAAAAGAAGATCCAACGACTAGCAATGTTGGTATTCACGAGTCTTGATCCAACGATCAATATATTCGAAGTTATTCGTACACTGTATAGTGGTAAGGTAAGATAAGATAAACAATAGTATTTTCTAGAGATGATGCTACAATGGAACAGTAGATCCAACGGCTGGCAATGTTGGAATTCGCGAGTTTTGATCCAACCGATCAATATTAAAAGTTATTCGCAAAAAATATAGTGGTAAGATACGATAAGAAAGACTATCAATTGTATCTACTAGATGACAGAATGGAAAAGAAGATCCAACCGGTTGGCAATGTTGGGATTTGCGAGTCTTGATCCAATGGTCAAAATTCTAAGTTATTCATACACTATAGTGGGTAAAATAATGTACTATCCATAGTGTATCTTCTATTTAGATGCTAGCTAGAATGGACTAGTAAAAGGCACGTGCCACACACGTATATATTGTATGAAATGTTATTTAGCAAACATTAAGTTGTTATTATTAACCAATAGTCTTGTTAGAGAAAAAAGGGCATACATTAAGTCTACTAGTAAAAGGCATGAGCCACACACGTATATACTGTATGAAGTGTGATTTAGCAAACATCAAGTTGTTATTTTTAACCAATAGTCTTGTTAGAGAAAAAAGCCATACATTAAGTCTACTAGTAAAAGACATGAGCCGCACACGTATATGTTGTATGAAATGTGATTTAACAAATATTAAGTTATTATTATTAACCAATAGTCCTGTTAGAGAAAAAAGGCATACATTAATTCTATTAATAATAACTATTTACACACATTGAAAATACAACCTACTGTGCTATGATTTGGGGGGGTTACATGGTGGAGTATGCTCTATGGGTACTATTCAACACGAATTCAGCTGCTCTGAACCATTAGATCTAACAACCCAATCGTCATGATTGGTGCTATTAATAATAACTATCTACACATATTTAGAATATAGCCTACTCTGCTATGAAATTTAGGGGGTAGGGTGTTGACATGATGGTTCTAGAACATGGTGGAGTTTGCTCTAGGTATGTACTAGCCGTTCAACACGAATCCAGCTGCTCTGAATCATTGGATCTAACATCGCAACAGTCAGGATTTGTGCTATGGATCCAATTCAAAACTGCTCTATTATAGTAGTAGAAGAAAAGAAGATAAAACTGTATAGTGTATGATACAAATAACTTCGAACTTTGACCGTTGGATCTAGACTCGTGAATCCCAACATTGCTAATTAACCGTTGGATCTTCTATCCATTCTACTCCCTCTGTCTAGAAATATAAGACATTTTAGCTTTGTGAAACGAATATATCTAGATGTCTTTTAGTCTATAGGCCGAATGCATCTAGATGTCTTTTAGTCTATAGGCCGACATCTAGATACATTCGTTTCATAAAGGTAAAATTTCTTATATTTATGAATGAGGGAGTAGCATCTAGAAGATTCTATTGTTAGTCTTCAGCATAATGAACGCTATGCACAAATCTCAAAACACACTTTTCAATAATTCTAGAATCTTCTCTAGAGCACGTGGAGTATTAGTAGGAATATCTAGGTTGATTTCTAAATGATACAGTACAAAGTAGAAGAACCAAATATACACCTGATACTTTATGGACGTGGCTCAAAATTAAAATTATTTTTTGAGCTTCACCTATTATAATTATAATTTTATAGTCCCGTGCAAGGCACGTTCAACTTTATAGTGGATGTCCAGACCATGCTGGGGGTGACAACTGCTTACGGCTGTCTCTTTGATTTCGGCGTAAAGTACTGTATCTGAATGGAAATGGTTTTTTTACTCGCGTGGAGACCAGGAGGCCACCTCTCATAGACTCGATCTTCTTCTTCCTCCTCTTCGCGATTGTAGCTCTTCTCTGCCAGATTGCTTTGCCTGTTTTCATTCCTTTTTGCTGTGATATTTCACTCGCATGACCGAGAACAAGTCCCTCCACAGAAGGGCTCGTGCCGCGACGGTGAAGCTGGTGGAAGAGAAGAAGTCGACTTGCCGTTCTGCCATTATGTTGCTACCGGTACCAGGCGATGCGATGATCAAAGGGTCCCAGTCAAATCCCTCGGCTGCAGGCGAGAGGTCTTCAACTCAAGTTTCTTCGAAGCCGCCGTAGCTAGGGACAGGTACCTTCAGGTAAATCTCTGTTCTTGCGCAACTTTCCATGTCTTTGACCGTTTCTTGATTTCTCATTTACCTAAAAAAAGCACATTCTTCCACAATGGTGTTTTTAGGTCAGGCGTTCTTCGAATTCCATCAGCACTCCTGCCTGCAGAATCATCTTCACCGTCACCGATGGAGACTGATACCTTCAGGTAAATCTCCGTGCTTGGGCAACTTTCCATGTCTTTGACCATTTCTTGATACGCTCATTTCCCTATTAGTACATTTTTTCTCAATGTTGTTTAAAGTCGGGCGGACTTCGCATTCCTGCGGCACTCCTGCCTGCAGAATCATCTTAACCATCACCGATGGAGGTCGATCAGTACAGCCGCAAGGTAAGAAATCATTTGAATTGTGATTCTGTGTCTCTCTTCCTTGATAGTTCTCTAGGTACACTTCTGAATTTATGCTCCCTGTTCATCTAACAAAATATTGGCTTCGAGATCGAGTTTATGGTGAAAAAGGTGATGGGTGATTTCTGCGTCAAGACAGTGGACAGAAGCTCCTTCGTCAAGGAGTGCACTTGACTTTACTCCAAACTCGTAGCTGAGAATATCCACCTTAGGAATCTCGTCATGGAAAACTTGATTGAGCGTGACGAGCTGAAGCGGCGGAACATCGGCATGATGGAGATGCTAGGCATAAGCTTCGAACAGATACAGGACCTCGAGGACCAGAAGGACAAACTCCTGGACGAGCTGGCAAAGCTGAAGCATGAAACTATCATCGATCTCCATCAATGAGCCGGCACGTGGAAGACCTTAGTTAGTACTCCATTTGTTTTCACAATATAAACCTATTTATAGAGCTAAAACAACTTACAAAAAAGGCTTATATATTATGGAACAGAGGGACTAGTTCATATCAGATATATAGATTGCAATATTGCCCCAGTAAATTGAAAAAACTTTATTAGTAGTATGAATGTATGATCTTGTACTTGCTGGTAAAATATTTGGTTATTTGGTTAATGTGATATGCGTCAGCATCACCAGACACAATGTTGCCAGAGCCAATTTTGGGTGTGATTATCTTTCCTACTGTACTATAGTACTAATTAGTTATTATCGCTTCCGTGCAGAGCACTAGCTACCTTTCCGTCGTTGTCATGCTGCATCTCACCAACTTCACTTGCTCAAAGCCTCCATTGTTCTTTACTCCAAAAAAAAGAGCCTCCATTCTTTCGCCATCTTTGGTTTTGGTCCTGCTGATGGCAGTGGCAGCGATATCCCACTGATGGTGACTTTAGATCATGACCCCAACTTTGTCTCTGTACAGCTATAGTGTAGTATAATCATTCCGCCAATGCTTACAGGGGAAGGAAGAAGTAACTGCTGGGGATCCCTCCTGGACATATGTACACTCTCCACAATTTATACATTGAAGGTAAACCTGTGCACGGGTTGGTTCCAACCCGTCTAAACTGCTAACCCAACCCGCACCGCACCACTGGACTGTTTTGCATGGTGTCACCAGTTCCACTGGGTTAAAACCGTTGAAATTGTGTCTACCTACCTCAACGACGTCTCTAACAGTCTGACTAGAGGCATAGGCATTCGTTGTTGTTGGTGCAGCCGCTCTTGCTGTAGTTCGTCGCTACGCTCTCCCACCACTACGAGTTCGCCATAGCCACTAACTGAGGGGCGAGGCTCCTACTCCCAGAGCTCACCGACGCATAGGCGTGGGAGGGGATGAGTTGGAGAGTGTGCACACAGAGTATATGCGCCCTGAACTGGAACGGCAGAGTGTAGCTGGCTCGTATTCCTTCAGTGCCTCTCATTGTGCCTGCAAACAGTGTAACCCGTAGAAACTGCTTACACCAACCCGCCTTAAACTGTGTTTGACAGCCTGGTTTTAGTAACCCGCCAAAAACCGTTGAAACCAGCGATGGACAAGCTTAATTGAAGGGATAACCACTTTTATAGCCATTTAAAAGAGTTTCGGGTGATTTGTCAAATTAATTCGACCTTTCACTTGATGTGTGCTATTTGGTCGACAATTAGAAAACACTATTTAGTTATTTAGTAGTAGTATATAGATTCTTCCAATTTTTGACAAACTTATGACATCTATTTTGATACGAAGGGAGTAGGATTATGCATTAGCTACATGCATGGCCTTTATTCTGCATAGTGTCAACCTGGTGGGATAATTCTCTCATGAGGAGAGAGTCCTACACATTAAAAGGTGTCTAGATATATTCGTTTCACAAAAGCTAAAACATCTTATATTTTGGAATAGAGGGAGTACATAGGATCTAATAAAGAGGGGAGAGAGGTACATATATGAGTAAAAAATGAGAGTTGCAAGAACAACATGATGAATGAATATTCTATGAATGGTCTTCCCGACAATTTGTCATCCTGTTACAGAAAAATGCAACAAATCCATGAAAAATGAAAAAATACGCGTGTATTAGTTTTTATGTGACAACGACTGTGCCTCTTGTGCCCTGGCACACACCTAGAAAATATGTGGAATTTCATGGACCGACTCATCTGCAGCGAGTCTATCGTAAAAATAAAAAGGAAACTATAGAAAAAGGAAACAATGTTGTGAAACTAGGTCGAACTTTCTTATCTTATCTTACTACTATATAGTGTACGAATAACTTTGAAGGTTGACCGCTGGATGAAGACTGACAAACCGCAACATATCTAACCTCTCGATCTTTACCATTCTAGCATCTAGAAGATTCAATGGATAGTCTTTAGCACAATGAACGCTATGCTAAAACTTCAAAACACAATTCTCCGCCATTCTAGAATCTTTTGTCATTTCTCTAAGCATGTTACAATTTTTTTTGAGTATTATTATGTACCAAGAACCAAATATACACCTAATAATTTATGGATATTATGTGGCTCAAAATTCTTTAAGTATTTTGAGCTTTACCTATTATAATTTTATAAGTGATGACATGTCTTACTTTCCATCTCATAGCTAGAGATGACATGATAGTATTTTATTTGAGTCTCACGTTTGTTTTTTCGAAATGGGGATACCAAAGCCTCTACACTCAAAGGATGCATAAATCCCTTTTATTAAAAACCAAGTATCAAGTACAGTTTACGGATCAGATAAGGTTGATACAAACACCAACCATGTGAACAAAGCTAAAGGTATCACAAGAGAACACACACGTCTCACGTGCAAATTATTATGCAAATACTTACTTCAAGAACATAGTGACTGTAAATCTGGTCAATAATATATAATTATATTTATTAATTTTTAACCAATTTATTTATATTCGAAAGACGATTCCAATGGTACAATTTTTGTGACATACAATTCATAAATTGGTGACCAAATTTATGGTCAAATTATTTTCTTCGAGTATGTATTTGTCTAATGAACTAGAATGGAGGTAGTATACTACATAGTAGTATTTTTTTTCCCTAAATGGGGAGTGTACATGTTTGATTCGTAGGATAGGAAAATCGTAGGAGTAGAAAACATGTAGGATTGCAATGTCATGCCCACTCCAATCCTATATGAATTCATATGCACCAAAGTGTGTTTGATTCCACCATGGGTGTTTGTTTCATTCAAAGGATTTCCCTAGGGATTTTGTAGGATTAAATCCTATAGGAAATTTTCCTATGATGGCTGTTTGATTTGTAGGATTGATTCCCATAGGATTTTTTCCTAAGGATTCCTTTGTACTAGATATCAAACATCCACCCATACCTCCTTTTCAGATTCCTATGGTGGAATCAAATGCACTTTGGTTCATATGAATTCCTATAGGATTGGAGTGGGCATGACATTGCAATCCTATATTTTTCCTACTCCTACGATTTTCCTTTCCTAGGAATCAAACATGCCCAATCTAAAAAACAGGTTTGGGTGGATGTTTGATTTCCTATGAAAAGTAGTACTATGGGAATCAATCCTACAAATCAAATAGACATCATAGGAAATTTTCCTATAAGATTTAGTACTACAAATTCCTAGGCAAATCCTTTGAATCAAACAGACCCTAGAGTAGGAGTGCTTGAAGCAGAGGCCCTACTCGTGACTGCGCATAGCTTTTCGCAGTAGGGACTACATGGAGTCTGCACCTGGGAAAGGCTGCTGGTGTGTTCATACCTCACATCACATTCGATGCACTTCCTCTAGCTCGGCTCCTCTCTAGTGTAGCAATAATCATAGAGTAGAGATCGCCAATTTTTTTGGCGGGTTCATCTCGTTCTGAAGTGAGATCATCAAAATTTGAATGACATTGGCGGGTTTTTCTTTGAACTACCCGGCGCGACGCAATTCAAAAGTTTTGAACCTACCACCGGCGCCCTTGTGATACATATAAAACACACTGTATCCCACATCTCTCACTCAATCTCAGAGCCGGAGCATCTCCCACGAATATGGCCTCGCACCATCGTCCCTCCCCACCACCACTGCCTCCTCACCAGGTACCATTGTGACCGAAGGCACCACTCCCTTGTTTAGCAAGACCGAGCGGCTTCCCCATGCCGACGACCACTGCACAGGAGCGTGCACAGCATCGCCGGCAAACACGGTACGGTCGCCTCAAAGTCCCATATGCTTCACGGACTCCCTAGTCTCTAGCACCAGAGAGATGGGCAAACGACGCCCCCCCCCCCCGTTCGACCGCACCAACATGAAGCATAAACTCGTCTCCTCCCCATACGAAAGTTGTTGCACACTTTATGCTTCCTTTCGTTATGCACCTTATTACTATCAAACATACTTCGTCGTTCGTTGTAGTGTACTGCATCTTGCTCATATACTCGATCGTTACTAAAGTTTTCTAGAGCCTTCATTACCATCGTTATGAAGCTCCTCTAACATCTATGGAATATCTCCTAAAATGATTCTAGTTGGGGTGTACAGGTTTATAGATATCATAGCTGGTATACGTCAACTCTAGCTGACGTCCTAAGCCGAATTAGTATGTCATGGCTCCTTGTTTAGAGTATAACTAGGCGTGCCCTGCTAGTTATGTTATCGGTATTATAGTCAAGCCTGCAGGTTAGTCGATTGTATTGGAACTTCATGTGTTTTCTTCTCACTCAGGGTGACATATGGTTACATTACTCATAGGGGAAGTACTGTACTAGAGTTTTGATGGGAATCATTGCTTTTCGAGCTGTCAACCTCTGCAAGAACTCCTAATAGTTTCCTCTTTTTCACACGATTCCATGATAAATCTGAAAAGCTATTTGCTTCCAATGCAGGAAATGGAGTCAGAACAAGGTCTCAGACTCTACTTAATCTAGTTGAAAATGACAACCAGGCCGAAAAAGACAATAATGCAAAACATCAGCATAAAAAGTTTCGTCCTAATCCCACACCAGTTGGTCTACTTGCACTGGTGACTGCAAATAGAAAAATACACATCCAACAGCCGCTAGTAGCCCATCCGGTTACCCAGGAAGAATTGGTAGCAGAACCAGTTTCAACAGCAGGTTCTCATCAACAAACTGGTTATGATCTCCCAACGACCTTTAGTACTGACAGAGACATATACTCCCTTGCAAATGAGCTTGACACCAAATTTTTTATATGTCCAGAGACTTGTCGTAGCATGCCCTTTTATATGTAATATTTATACATTGATATTTTGATGTAATTTTTTAGTTGCACTACGACAAAGATTAACAAGGGGGCCGACAATGGGAAAAAATCTTGACCAGATGCTTCAAATAACTAAATCAAGACTACCGATCACATTTATAACAGGATTCAGAAGGCCACTGGATCCACATGAATCTGCTTATATTGCATCAATCACAGGTGTTTTCGTGAGAAATGATATTTCCATCTTGCCCTCATGGAAACACCACCGAAATACCCCCGAGCATTTTGAAGGATTACTAAAGAAGTTACATGTAAGTCCTTTATCTCTTGGACATACTCCATTGCTCTATCCCTTGTCTTCTTAGCTTGCTATTTGTTATATATGCTCCTCATTGTTGTCTACAGAGATTTTTCATTGTTCTCAAAAGCATATTCTCTGCATGTTTGCGCCAGCAGTGCCATAGGCTAAAGAAGCAACACTTCTCTAGCAAGTGTTTTAAGGATGTTACAAGAACGTCTCATGTGGATCACATGACTGGCGATCAGTGGGGTGATCTTCTCCACCACTGGCTTGATCAAAAGAATGAGGTATGCTTTCAGAAGACTGAGACTAGATCGCATTGTCAATTCGTATTTATGCATGTGTTTTACAAGTCTCATTTTGTAGGCCATCGCTCAAAGGAACTGTTCCAACCATAATAAAGTACGAGTACTAAGTCGTACAGGATCCCGCAACATAATTGGGCACCTCTACCAATTGGTAAGGACCTGTTGTTCTGTACTGTATATTTTAAATAAGTATGTAATTGATGTTGTGGAATTTGTATGCATCTTATCTTTCAACCCCCATTTCCACCATGTGATGCAATTTATTTTCGCCCATCCAAATGCAAATGAGGTCTAATGGGGATCCAAAACACAATTGACTATGCTAGAGAAATTTGAGGGATGCCAGACAAATAGATATGGTGTCATTGTAAAGAAAGTTGTTGTAAGTCTTCTCTGCATTTTGTGATGTTGCACTTGCAGTGATTTGTATGTATAAGTTTGATATGCAACCTTGCTTGGATTGCTTCTCAGTTTTGTTTTCATTTTCCTTCATAATTTGCAACTAAAGTCAGTTTCAGTTATGAATTGTACAAATAGTTGGCATATCATGCACCTCACAGTGTTTACACATGAAGCCACATTTTTAGTCTTGTTAGTAAATGACATCAAAAAAAGATACACGACAAAATGATCTTTTTACTGAAGTGTATAAGATGTGTTATCAGCACTGCCAATTATAGCAGTTCATGCACATGTTAAACTTGTCTACATGTTTCTCTGTAGTAACTTCACTTCTCCTACACATGTCTATCAACTGAAAACTTTCCAGGCAGAATTGAAGGAGGATCTGGCAAATCCTGGGAAAGACTGTTCCGTAAAAATTCTAAAAGAATGTGTGGATTTATTTTCCAAGGTACTACAACGCGGTGCTATAGCCAAGAATATGTTGCTGTGTCATGCTGGGTTCCCAGCGAGCTCGTCAAAGTCCAAGTTCAACACTACTAGGAAACATCTTATAGGTAGACAGCTTACTCTATGGCGCATATGTAAATCCATGCGCCACAGACACTTGTCAGTGGCGCATAAGGAAATATGCGCCACAGACACTAAAAACTTTTGTGATGCATTTCATACAACATGCACCACAGAAGTTTGGTGGGACCCGCTAGCCAGGGTGGGGAGATCCAAGTTCTGTGGCGCATAATGAGATATGCGCCACAGAAGAGGCAACATCTGTGGCGCATATTTCATTATGTGCCATAGAACATGGAGGCAGGCCCTACCACGGAATCTATTTCACCCATGATCTGTGGCGCATTTGTGGATATCCGCCACATATATGTTTGACTTCTGTGGCGCATATCCACAGATGCGCCACAGAAACCTAACCCTGGGTCCCACCACTTTAACCTGCACCATATTTTATGTGGCACATATGGCAATATGCGCCACAGAAGTTTGAGAATCTGTGGCGCATTTCTACCATATGCGCCACAGATGAGGGCGTCTAGATCCATGTGAAAAAGGTGGCAATCTCCCACCCTATCTATCCACCACCACCCATTTCACATCTCTTCTTCCTTTCTACCTCCTCCCAGCTCGTCTTCCTCCTCCCTCCCACCCCATGTTGCCCATAGTTTCTCCATTTTCTTGTAACTAAACCTGCATTAGTCCATAGATTGGTAAGTGGAAGCTTCCCTCCAACTTGTAGATCTAAAATTTCCTTACTTTACTCTCTCACATCTCTATTTGTTTACTAATTTCCTCTCCACCAACTTGTAGATCTATTTGTCCACACTCCCTCATCACGCGGTCTCGTCTCGCTATTATTGAGTCTACTAGGTGAGTACTTGGCCATGAACATGTAGGTGAAGCTTGTCGTGCGGGCGGTGTGTGTGCGATGCATGGCGAGACGATGCTTGTGTGGCGCATGAATGTTTGCATTGGGAGGACGTTTTTTGTTGCTTGCTTATTCTTGTTGTCTCGGTCGGTGTGGTGCATGGATGTTTGCCGAAATGTTGATTCATTTCTAGTTCGGCAAATTTTTGCACTACCCATATGTCCTAATTTTAGGAAAGGTCATGCCGAATTTTTCTGGCTAGCATTCATGCATATGTGTGTGCATATGGTGTGGTTCTAACCTATACTCTCTGTTTTGACCGCTCAGGCAACCATGGTCCTCACGATGAGCGAAGGTCGAATTGCTAGGTACAAGAAAGACGCGAAGGAGGACATGATTCTGAACAACAAGACCATGATAAGATGTCCATGTTGAACATGCAAACTCCAGCGCTGGATCAACCCTGATTCTGGACAATTGGAGGGTCACCTACTCATGCGCGGTTTCATGTGCGACCTCAATGAGGCACCAGCAGGACATTGTGGTCACGAAGACGTGGGCGGGCGAGAAGACGAAGAGTCTACCGGGCATGATCATCATGACGAAGGAGATGCCGGCGGGCATGATCATCATGACGAAGGAGATGCCGATAGGCATGATCATCATGACGAAGGAGATGCTGGTGGGCATGATCAGCATGGAGAAGGAGATGGCGACGGGCATGATCATCATGAAGAAGGAGAAGGCGCGAACACACAGACGCTGCTAACTTCGGCCTTGGAGGACCCTCATGTTCAAGAACTTCTCCTCAATGAGACGAGCAACGACAAAGCTGCAGCCAAAGAGAAAGCCAAGCTGGCCCAAATGGAGGTAGACAGGATGACTCCATTTTATCTTGGGTGTCGCCCCGAGGATACATGTTTGAGTGTAATGCTCAAGGCTCTAGAGATGAAAGCTGAATACAAATGGACTGATGTGAGCTTCAACACGAACATGGAATACGGGCACGACCGACTTCCTAAGGGGAACACATTGCCAACAAGTATTGAGGAGGCCAAGAAAATTGTGTGCCCTCTCGACCTACCACACATTAAATACCATGCATGCATCAATAATTATGCACTTTATCAGAATGAGTACGCGGATAGAACCAGATGTCCGGTATGCGGCCAAGGACAGTACAAGAGAGGGAACAAGAAAGTTCCTTGAAAAGTGGCATGGTACTTTCATATCACCCCCCGTCTGCAACGATATTTCATAGATCCTAAGGAAGCAAAGCTCATGCAATGGCACGCGGAAAGAGAGAAACCCGAAGATGATCCAGAGAAGGGCAAGATACTGACACACCCTTCAGATGCTAGCCAGTGGAATGCAAGGAATGTCAGGCTGGGTAGGAGCACCGATGGACTCAATCCTTTTGGAAACCAGAGTAGCACGCATAGCACCTAGCCCGTGTTTGTATGGACATACAACCTCCCCCCGTGGCTATGCACGAAGCAAAGGTATGTACATATGAGCATTCTTATTCAGGGGCCAAAACAACCAGGTATCGATATGCATCTGTATCCTAGGCTGTTGAGAGAGGAGTTAGCCAGCTTGTGGGAGACGCCGGCCCGTACGTAGGACGCCTACACTAAAGAATATTTCCATACGAGAGGCGCCTTGCTCACGACGGTGCAGGACTATCCTGGTTACGCATATGTATCGGCCCAGGTGAACCACGGACACAATGCATGCGTCAAGTGTATGGACGAGAGACCGCATCTCCAGCTACCAAGGGATCCCGGGTCTTCGAAAACCGTGTTCCAAGGTACTCGAAAGTGGCTCCACATGGATCACCCGTGGAGAAAACGTGGTGACCTATTCAATGGTAAGGATGAGCTTGAAAGAGCCCCGCGTCTGAGGAGCGGCAAAGAAATCGAGGAGCTTTTGAATAATTGGTTAGATTGCCCTGCGCCGCGAAAAAACGACCAAGGACAAAGACGATGGTTGGTGTATGGAAAGCAAGGTCTGTTTTCTAGGACCTGCCATATTGGAAGGTCCTCCACACTCCCCATAGCCTCGATGTAATGCAGATCACGAAGAACTTTACCGAGAGTCTGCTTGGAACTCTACTGAACATGCTGGAGAGGACTAAGGATGGGCCGAAAGCAAGAAAGGAGCTTAAATTGCTTAGCATCAAGAAAGATCTTTAGTACCCTGATAGTGATGATGATGATGATGATGATGATGATCAGACGGAATGGACTCAAGGTCACCGCAAAAGAGTTAAGAAGAATGAGGTGGTGCTTCGCGCTGCCTGCTTCACTCTGAGTCTGGAGGAGCTCGAGCAGTTTTTGAGGTGCCTCCTAGGAGTGAAAGTTTCTCATGGTTACTCGGGGAAGATAAGAAGATATCTGGACGTGGCGAAGAAGAGGTTCAGTGGTATGAAGTCTCAGGACTGTCACGTGCTGATGACGCAGATACTCCCTATTGCGATCCGCAGGATAATGGACGAGCATGTCCGTGAGACGCTGTTTGGCCTCTGTAACTTTTTTGACGTCATATCTAGGAAGTCGATCAGTGTGAAGCAGCTCGACAGGCTACAGGAAGAGATCGTGATGATACTATGCGAGCTTGAGATTTACTTCCCGCCCGCATTCTTCGACATCATGGTGCATCTTCTTGTACATGTCGTGGACGACATCATCCAGCTCGGGTCGACATTCCTGCACAACATGATGCCGTTTGAAAAGCTAAATGGTGTCATCAAAGGATTCGTTCACAACAGGTCCCGTCCAGATGGAAGCATAGCCAAGGGCTTTCTGATTTACGAGTGCATCTCCTTCTGCCAGAATTATCTAACCACCGAGAACGAGGGTGTTGGAATACCCACCAAGAAGCACCTCGGCAGGCTCGGTGGATATGGTCACCGCGAGGGTTGCCGCTCACTGCATGTCAGCATTGATGGTCGACGCACCAACTTTGACAGGGCACACCGAGTCGTGCTACAACACATTGAAGTGGTCAGCCCTTGGGTCGAAGAGCACAGAAGCTTAATCGAGCAGGAGTACGTCGACCAGGGCCGGCCGAGGAAGAAGGGAGACGTAACCAGAGAGCACAACTCCAGCTTCACGGGTTGGTTCAAGAAAAGGCAACTGGACAATCCCCCACAGACGCCTTCTACGGAAGATCAAAAACTCATATTCTCCTTGTCGCAGGGCCCAGGGAACAACCTAAGGACCTATCAGTCATACGACATAAATAGTTACAAATTCTACACCGAGGAAAAGGACAGGAATATCGAATATCAAAACTTAGGAGTAACCATGTTATCCTTCACTGATGACGAGACTACTGTGATGGAAAGATTCTACAGAAGGATCGAGGAGATATGGGAGCTCGACTACTGTGAAGAGATCGTACCGATGTTCCGTGTTAGATGGGCCAAGAACATGGAAAAAGAAGGCCGGTATTTCACCACAATGGTTATACCAAATGCCAAATCGACGAAGAACACCTCCGCAAAAAATGAGCCTTGGGTACTCGCTAGCCAAGTTGATCAATGCTTTTTTATAACCGACCCGTCAAAGCCCAACCGTGTTGTAGTTAGGAGGGGCAAGAGGAGCATCATCGGAATGGAAGGAGCCGCCAACAAGCAAAATTTCGACAAAAACAGCGACCCGAAGATCGGAGAGGATTTCGACAAGTACTTCGACATGCCTACTACTACTAAAGTAAGAAGGAAGATCACACTACCTACTAAAGGTTGTCCATTCACAAGAAGAAATATCAAAGTGCACGGGAGAAAGTATTCAACCGTGACGAAAAAGGGCAAGAAGATTGTGAAGAGACGATAGCAATTGTGTGACTTTTTGGTGTATTAATTCGGTTAGGTATAATGTGATATTAGTGTGGGTATTAGTTAGAGACTAAAACATAGTGATATTCATGTGGGTATACAAATTCACATTTGTGTGTGACAAGCACACACACACATATATATATATATATATATATATGATTCGGGAGGGTTTTTTGAATAAATATGCATATGTTCTTGCTTTTTTTGAATAAATATGCATATATGTATATGTTCTTGCTTTTTTTTTAATAAATATGCATATGTGTGTAAGTAAAAATATTTTTTTAAAAAAAAGAAAAAAAGTGTGAGATAGTCGGGATTTGAACCTAGCTGCCCAAGGTGAGAGCTAGCGAGCAAGACCACTAGGACAAGTATCTAGTCTTGTCATACTTTGACGCCGCGCTTTTTTGTACTATGTCCAAAAGTTCTGTGGCACATTCCCACAGAATGCGACATAGAAGTTGGAACTTCTATGGCGCATTCAGTGGGAATGCACCACAGAACTTTGACACTTAGCCAAATAAATGCCACAGAATCTCCCCCTAATCCCCCCTTCTTTCTCATTTAGACAAATATTCGCCTCTCTGTTGTCACCCGCGTGCAAACCCTAGCGCCGCCCTTGTCGCCCGAGCCCTAGCCACCGCCGCGCCGGAGCCCTAGCGCTGCCCGACGAACCCGTGGAGGAGAGCCCTGCAGCCACCGCCGCGCCGGAGCCCTAGCGTCGCCCGACGAACCCGTGGAGGAGAGCCCTGCAACCCTTGGACGAGGAGCCGCCGGAGCCTGTCCGCAACAGGAGGAGGAGGAGAAGGGCACCTCACTGAGCCACCGCCGCGCCGGAGCCCGCCACCCTCATCTTCGTCGACCACCACAGCAGCAGCACACACGGTTTGTCCCCCCCTCTGAACTCTAAATTCCAGAGCATCCTGATTATTAGCACCCTGATTTTATTTTCTCCCATTATTAGCACCCTGATTACTAGATTTTGACGAAGTCACACTACTAGTTCCAGAGCATCTGGGCTATTATAATTGTATTTTTAGAGAGTTCATTATACTCCCTGTATTATCATGGAAATGATAGTCACAAGGTGGTATTCTTTGTTGTGTTCATTTGTTTTTCTCTAGAGACAAATAAAGCAATACAATACAATATTAGTTGGCATAGATAGTTGGAGCCTAGTAGTACGTAGAAGATTCTATTGGTGTGTGAGTCAAGATAAATGTGCTTGAAACAATGTGTTGGCCATTGCTTCCGGCTAGCTCGGTTTAGCCTTCGAGATTCTAATAGCAAAACTTAAGGACACCTGGAGCACTCGCTGTAATCGTGACAGCTAACTGAATTCTGATTAGAACAGTTGAACACCACTCTCAGATGACTTTTCTTGTTTTAGAACCTATCATTTTTATTTGAACCCGATTGCTATTTCTGAATGACACATTGTATATTTGCTAAGTGTATAATGGTTTCTTCTAAGCTACGCACTCTTTGGCCTATTTTGGGGGTCAAATAGCATTTATGCAAGCACATGTTATATTGAGTATAAATTCTCTTGTTTTCTTTTTCCTGAAGAGTTTCGTGTACTTTGAATTATTTATTCTGTCTGAATGAGACTTTAAACACTTGCTCAGTGCACAATGGCTTTCCACTAAGTACTCTATTTTTTAGGACAAATCAGCATTTGTGCAAGCATGCTATGGAACTAATAACTTCTCTTTTTGAAACCTTATATTAGCTCAGTAATTTGTTAGCCTGTTTGTGCCCTATTTTCCTAGGGATAGCTCATCTGTGCTGCACCATTGAGGGGACCAAGAGTGTATTTGTTAATGTCATCTTTTTCACCACTTAGCCCCATGGTAATGTTTTTGAAATGGTTTGGTGATTGAAACAAAACATTATCTGATAAAAGCATGCAGGGTCATTTCTTCACCACTTAGCCCCATGCATATGAGATGTTGCAGTGACAGCTAACAAGGATTAACCCTTTTTCCTTTCCATCGTTTCATTAGTTGCCATGGCAAACCAATACCGCTAATTTGAACTAGGAGTCATTAACTAGACGTGTTCTTGCCCTCTTGTCATTAACCAGTACTTAACTAGGAGTCATTAATTTGAATTGGGGCAAAATAGATTCAGTAGGTTCTGCTTATTATCTTCACTTCCGTCAGTTGATGGTTTAACGTTGTACCTGGAGCTTGCTTGCTTGTACCTGGAGGTTGCTTGCTGTACCTGGAGCTTGCTTGCTATAACATAACATATGATGGTGTACCTGGAGTTTGTTGTACCTTGCTATATCTACATTCTTCAAAAATACTGCAGCTGATGGTGTACCTGGAGTGTATTTATACATATGTATCTGTTATATATATACTGCATGTGGATGATGGATGCTAGGGTTAATGCATGGGGCTGTCAATATGGGGATGGGGTGTTTTGTCTTGCAGGGATATATTTCTTCAGTTGAGTTGCCCATTTCTCCCGAAGTGTCGATTCACTTCCGTTTCGGTTGAGAAATGGGCACTCCTAGGTCAAAAAATTAGCAAAGGTCATGCCGAATTTTTTGGCCGAGATTTGTGCTAACCTTTTGCCTCTTTTTAATAGAGTAGTGCAAACATGTTGGGGAACAACGAGGCTGGCCCTTCTAAGCACATGAGCGTCAAAGAACAAGCTAGATAGGCCAACGAGTCATTCTGGCGGGGGTCCCAACATGAGGAGGAGGAGGCGATGAGGATGACACCACCACCGGAGGAGGAGGCGACTGTCGTCAGCGCTGCTGGGGGCAATGAGGGAGGAGATCCTGATTACGATGGGGACGAAGACGACTACGATGGAACTAGTGAATGCAGCAGGGAAATGGATGACACCACCAATGGCGGCGCCCGCACCGATGGCGGCGAGTGCACGGATGGCGGTAGCGGCAACCCGGTCGCTTCTTAGAAGAAGAAGAAGAAGAAGAAGGAAAAGAAGGAGCGAAAGGTGCCAGTGCTCGCCACCGTCTGCGATGAGTTCACTGAGGTCACAGAAAATGGCCAACCCATTGCGCCAGAGGCGTTTGCTAAAGGGTACGGCCTGCAACTCGGGTGCATCGTCCGGGAAAGAATGTCGATCAACCGAAGTACATCAGACATGCTGACAATGCAACTTTGGTCGATAACCTCCTTAATAAGCTTCACAAGTGATACAGATTCCTAGAGCAGTTTAGAAACATTGATAGAAAGAACCCGGTGAACAAACTAGCCCTCACGAAGATGAGCAATGCCTTGAGCAGCTAGAAAACCCGGGTGAAGAATAGCATTGACAAAGGTGAAAGCTAGGAGGTTATGAGTAAGAAAAATCTGATGCTCGACGAAGAGGAGTTTAAGATATTCAAGGCGGATATAGCTACCGCTGACGCTATACATTGGACTAACTAGGGCAAGACTATGCGGGAACAGAACACAGGTAACCACCACCTTGGAATCGGTGGTTACAGGGGGAAACAGGCCATTTAGGACAAGGAGGACGCCGAGCATGAATGCCTTGGTAAAGACAACCCTTGGCTTAAAATCACGGATTTGCAGCTTAGGCAATTTGTCCGGGCCCGCTACTACCTGGTCAAGGAAACAGGGGAGTTCATCACCGATGATCCAGAGGTGAAGGACTTCGAGAAGAAGCTAGTAAGGAATTTATCACCGCTCTCAAGTCTATTGCATTCTAATTAAAATAATGAAGCCAAGAATCTAAATGGGTTCACCTTTCCTTGTCTCTGCAGGAGGAGGAACTGAACGCTCCTGGCAAAGAGTCGTCCTAGGATTCGACGGAGCTGTGGGACACGATTTTCAACAGGGCGACAAATGCTTACAAGAAGAGGGACAAGGGGTTGCCACCGTCCTCAGCTGGTCGTGTGTCCGGATTCAGTACGAGCATGAAGTTCAAGGAGTACTACAAAGAGGACGCCAAGAAAATAAGGGAGAGGAAGAACCAGTCGGCGGCTAAGGATAAAGCCGATGTTGAAGAGCTAAAAATGAAGGTGCAGACACTAGAGGAGAAGGCAGCGGACGAGAAAACAGTGGACAAGTTAGTGGAAGAGAAGCTCCACGCAATGATCCCCCATGAGTTTTTCGAGGGGCTTACTGCTTGGAATGTGGGAGGTCGACAGGGGCCAATACATCTGCCCAGCTTAAGCGACAGCAACTCGGGCATCAATGTTAATGTGTCGCCGGACCTGGTGACCCTGCCGACCATCAACACCGGGACGCGGTCGCTCATTTTGGTCACACCGATGCCCCCTCCCGCCAAAGATACCAATAAGGCGCAGCCGACGGCGGTGGTGCTTCGTGAGGCACCCGAGCGGGAGAATGCAGATGATGATAGGCCGGCCACCGGCATCGGCCGTGTATCTACATTAGCCGAGCTCCATGCCATCACCAAGGTAACTAATTAGTTAGTGCACGCCATCTCCTTTATGCCTTTGATGCATGACTGCTGCCATCTCATGATGCCCAACAACATGTTTTGCCTTAGGACACTTCTTGCATACTCCTGCTTAAAGATGTTGGCGGTGAGTTGAAGGATGTTGCCAAGGGCACTCTCATACAACCGACGAGCCGCACGATGCACAACAATCCAATGGATGATGATGTGATGAGGGTCAGGTTGGCTCGGGTGTTGCCAGGGTGCGATGACATGGACACCCCTTTCAACCTCAGGGAGCCGACGAACACAAGACCCTTGGAGAATGCTACAACTGGCCCTTGACATGGCCGAAGACCCAGATTCGTCTTCCGAGAGAGCACCGGCGCCACCTCTCGATCGATCGCCCGGCCACCACCTCGGAAGCCAGTAGCCGCCATCGTCGCCAGCACCAGTAGTCACCAGCAACTCTTGGCAGCCTGTGTACCGCCCCATGGCAAAGACGTTGTGCCGCAACCGCCGTAGCCCCCGCTACCACCACCACATGATGGCACCCATGAAGATGTTGATGAATTGGTCAACGTTGATGACTTCATCAACACCGGCGCTGATGAGGGTTTAACTCATCAATGCCCATTGTTATGGACTTAGGTTCGAGGAATTGAGGAGCGCTGGAAATCTCGATCGGCTAGCAAACAAGCACATAGGTGACACGAAGTTTACCCAGGTTCACGCCTCGCAGAGGACCCTACTCCTGCTTGTCTGCTCTTGATTGATGATGATCCGAAGGATTACAATATCGCTGATGGTGGTGTATGCGCAGATTAGATATGATGTATGTGCTAGATTTTGTGATGTCTAGATCTATTGTGGTGTAGCGTAGATCTGTCTATTATGTGAGTCGCGATTGCCTTCTCGTTGGACCCTCCTAGCCTTTATATATGGGGAGGCTAGGTCTCAGGTACCAATACGAGTTGGTTACAAGTTAGATTCAAACTCTAGTATTGAGACTTCCTTGTCTTGTGCGTTTGGGAGTCCGTGTCCATATGGGCTTCATACCACTCGAACCGTCATAGGCATCATGGACCTTGGCAATTCGTTGAGTGGGCCTTCCGTCGAGGCGCACCAGGTACGCTGTAGTTGAGTGCCTATTGGGAATACCCATGTCAGTATCCCCGAGTGTCCATGCGAATCGTAGATTCAGGTGGAGACTCAGAAGTCTTGATCTTCGCATTAGGATGTCGGAGTCGATAGTTATGTTGAGTGCGAAGCACTTCACCCAAAAGTTCATCGGGTCAGTCAAATTTATAGTAGCTCATAGGTATGATGGTAAACGTGCCTGGTGCGCTCGACGGATCGGGGCTAGTTAATTGCTCTAGGGAAAAAACAACGTCACCTACTCAAACTCGAGTCCCCGGACTCGAATTCGGAAATTGCTGGCGTAATTCGACTCATACCACGGAGGCCTTACAGAGTCGAATTCCAGTGTATAAATGTGAGCACTCGATGCGTCCGTCAAGGCATATTCATCGTACCTGCAGGCACGGATATATCTCTGGTAGTGCGCAGCAGATGCATTGCCAGGCCTTATTCAGGTCTTATCTTCACGATGTAAGCGCGGCATCCGAATTTTGTCATCACGGAGATGATTCGGGTGTCCCAGAAGACGTAATCTATTTGAAGGGAAAATATGAGGCGGAGTCGCCATAGCATTCGAGTGTGGATGTTATCGACACACAGTACGATGTACAAGGAAAAATAATCATAGGGTGCATGACTAGCGCTCCCTATGGGAGTAACCCCCGAGTGTCTGTTCGAGTCCTAGACTCGAGCAGAGACTTGCAGTCATCGATTGCATAGATAGAACAATCCAGAAGTACTTCGGATGATCTTGCGGGTGTCATCAACACCGTCGCTTTTTCGAATGCGCGACTAGCACTCCCTATGTGAGTAGCCCCCGAGTCCTTAGTCGAATCGTGGATTCGAGTGAGGATTCGGAGCATGCCACTCAAAGATCTTGTGTGTGTGCGACTAGCGCTCTAGTTTGGAGTAGCCTCCGAGTGTCTGGAAGAGTCGTAGACTCGGGCAGAGACTCGAGTCTCGTGTCTTGCAGCCGTATTCGAAAATCATGAGAGTAGAAACCACTGACCCGGAAGTACATCGGGTCAGTGTCTCACGCATAAGGAGCTCGAATTGACGATGAAGTCGGGGTCATTGTAGCGGAGTCATGTGGCGTTTAGCCTGGTGAGTCGACGATACGGATGGAGTCGGCGCAGTCGCTTCTGTCAGGTGCATAGTTAGGGTCGCGTATTTTGTAGAATCTAGCGATGCAACCATCCGAGGAGGGACTCGACTCGGGTCTTGAGTTTGTAGCGTAGCCAGTTGTTTTTTCGACTCTTGTTGGAGGACCCGATAGAATATCTTGACGCAGTCGACGTTCATCTAAGCTGCAGAAAACATGAAGAATTGTGAAGTACTTGTATCTTGTAAAGAATATTTGCATGTCGGCTTGTAAAGTAAAATTCTGGTGCCAATCAAGTTGGCACTTTTGCACCTTATGCTAGGCCTTTTCGTTAGCCTGATTACCCTTGGTCTCAGTATCTTGCCGAGGTACTCGGAGTTCAAGGATTCGATGATTAGGCAGAATCAGCTACTCGGTCTATCGCGTATGAGGTGCTCGAGTGTGCGGAGTCGATGGCACATTAGGTTACTCAAAGAGGGGGCAGCCCCCGAGTGTTTCGAGTGCGATTTAAAATAAGAAAGAAATCAACTTTAAGTAGAGAACTTAGCTTTATGGGAAGTTGTCGTGGACGAAATTGATGCGGTCGCGAAGCGATGCGGTAACGAGATGCGTGGTGGAGTCGAAGATTGTAACGTGTTGTCGTTGCCGAAGGAGGCAACATATCGCCGGAGTCGAAGGCTGCATTGAGTCGTTGGGTCGCCAATGTTGTGGGATCCCCTGAGTCGCTGGAGTCGAGGACCAAAGCCGGTTGCATGACGAAGTCGAAGGGGCCCCCGAGTATAGATTCGATGTGGTTGATGTAATCGAGGCGGCATTAGAGAGCCGAAGCGGCGGACCGGAGTCGACGCGGCAGCGGGTTACGCGACGGAGCAGAGTCACATGGTGATGATGAGTTGCCGCATTCGAAGACCATAACGAGCCATAGAAGTCGAAGACCGCATCAGGTCACCTCATCTGAAGACCACAGCGCGTCGCCGCAGCCGAACACCGCAACATGTCGCGTGATGGAGTCGAAAACTCAGTAGGTCGGCGGAGTCGAAGACCGTAGTGACTCACCGTATCCAAATGCGGTAATGGTCCTCACGGCAGAGTCGGCGGAGTTGGCGGAGCCTCCGAATCACCTTAGTCAAGACCGCAGTGAGTCACGCGACGGAGTTGGCACAACCCCCGAGTCGCTGGATTCGAAAACTGCAGCGGGTCGCTGGATATGACGATGACAACGGGTCGCCTGGCAGAGTAGGTGTAACGGGGTGTTGTCAAAATTTTGTCGGACAGACTCGGTGGAGTTCGGCGGACGGAGTCGCAGAAACAGCCAGTTGACTCGACATAGCAATGTCTATGTATATGGATTGCACTTCATGTCATGTCCTTCCTTGCATACGTAGATACAAAATCGATTTGTATGTACAATTGAATAATAGCTTGAGCGGACAGAATTTTATGGAATGCATATGTCGTCTCTCTTTATGCCTCCTTGTTTCTTTATCAGAACTGAAGCCTGTCTCGGTATGTGTTTCCTTGAGACTCGCTTCACCGAAAATATCTTCCATGTTGAAACTTCAGTTTATACATGGACACACACAAGTTGGAGCCTTGGCTGACGCGTGCGTGGGCATCTGGCCATGCATGTGCATATGTCTTTTTCTTGTTACTGTGTTTGGCCCGCTTGGTGCTGCACCGATTCGTCGTAGATTTTATTTTGCTTTGATCGAGACTGCTGTCTCTCAGGATTTGGACATGTCTCGTCCTTGGTTTTTGAGACACCGTCTCGGTCAACAGCCTGCTTTTGACTGACTACAGGACATATTGATGTCGATTTAGCGGTGCACTCGTCGTGAAGACAAAACGCGCCGCAGCAAATTCGTCGAATAAGCTGAGCCAGTCGATGCGTACGAATCGACTAGATAGGATCGATCGCCGTTGACGATGAGAGAGCCGAATCAGATCTGGCCTGCAGTAGCCGACAAATCATAGATTGTGGGTGATGGAGCCGTCAAGACCGCAACATCAGCGCTCCCAGTCCCCACGGTCGGCACCAATTGACGAGGGTTTAACTTATGAATGCCCATTGTTATGGACTTAGGTTCAAGGAATTGAGGAGCGCTGTAAATCTCGATCGACTAGCAAACAGGCACACATGTGACACGAGGTTTACCCAGGTTCAGGCCTCGTGGAGGACCCTACTCCTGCTTGTCTGCTCTTGATTGATGATGATCTGAAGGATTACAATGTCGCTGATGGCGGTGTATGCGCAGATTAGATCTGACGTATGTGCTAGATTTCGCGATGTCTAGATCTATTGTGGCGTAACGTAGATCTGTCTATTAGGTGAGTCGCGATTGCCTTCTTGTTGGACCCTCCTAGCCTTTAATATGAGGAGGCTAGGTCTCAGGTACCAATACGAGTTGGTTACAAGTTAGATTCAAACTCTAGTATTGAGACTTCCTTGTCTTCTGTGTTTAGAAGTCCATGTCCATATGTGCTTCATACCACTCGAACCGTCATAGGCGTCATGGACCTTGGCAATTCGTCGAGTGGGCCTTCCGTCGAGCCGCACCAGGTACGCTGTAATTGAGTGCCTATTAGGCATACCCATGTCAGGCGCCGACAAAGGATTGTATATGCCTTCTGTGGATGAAGAACCCTTCACAGCTCGCGGCCATCAAGCTGGTGGGCCCAATACATGCATGCAACGCCTGGTCTTCCATGGTATTTCTCAAGAGACGCCTCCGGCCGCCGATCCACCATAAGAGAAACTGGGATTGGTTTTCAGCCCCAACACACTCCAAAAGGCGGTTGATGAGCAGATGGCAGTGGAGGACACTGTTGTGAAGAAGAAGCACTACAGGAAGAGAGGTAATAATAATAATAATAAGAAGAAGAAGAAGGGTGCGAGCCAGCCTCTTCCGAAGAGGATCCGGGCTCAAGACGCCGCCGTCGTACCAACCACACAATATGTCTTGCCTCGAGTGCATGTAGCTGGTGATCTGATATTGACTCCGGATATGCTCCACATCGCGGTTGGACCCATGTTAACTTTGCACGAAGGTGTCAAGACACTAGAGGGCATCCTTCTTAAAGACAAAGATCCAAATTACCTGGTTTTCATGGCCAAGGTGCCATTGGACGTGGGCTTCGTCGATGAATCCCCCGCGGATATATTCTTCATAGCATACGAGGACATATTCAAGCTGTTTCTCACGAAACGGCTGGACTATAACTTGGTCTGCCTATAGGCGCTTAATCTGGCGATCAAGATCAAGAGAGAGAGTACCCCGGAAATCGCGATAGTGGATCCCTACTACATGCAGGACAGCCAGTTGGTCGAAGGATCAGAGACATGGACTAAGGCAACGGCATACCTCGAGAAGTTCATGGTGGACAACAAGAGGAAGGACACACTTCTTTTGCCTTTCTTTCCCGAGTAAGTACACACTTCCTATCGCCGCCATAACTTATGCATTTCTTATAGATTTCTTCTGTTGCTCTTTTTCCAACATTCCGTTCCAATTGTGTTGTGTAGAGACAAATACTACACACTCATCGTCCTTGCCCCAAGGTATTCGCTAGCCACGTATTTCAACTTGGGGAGTTTGACGAAGAAGAAAGACTACACCAGAATAAGGGGTGTTCTCAATGAGGCTCTCGAGGGGTACGCCAAGAAGGAATGCACCTTCGTAGATAAGGGGGGATGTATCAAGGATGGCAAACACGTGTTCAAGCACGTGCTCGATTTCCCCTGCGTCAAGCAGCTGACTACTGGTCGTTCCAAGGAGGCCTTCTACATCCTCCATCACCTTAAAGGCTATGTTTGGGATTGTCAGAACCTAACGTTGCCATCTAGTCTCCGAGGATGGGCCAAAACTTTGGCGTGAATCGACGATGATGATCTTAGAAAAGACTTCCATCGCATTCAGATGAAGTTGTCGCAAATCATCATTGAAGATGTCAACACAAGGGGGGCCTACAACAAGCTAGAGGATTGAGTAAGAGGGAGATCGAAGAACGCCTCCGTAAGTAGGGTGACACAAGGACGTGGATGACGAAAGAGGGATATCTACCATTCCCGAAGCCGATCGAGAAGAAGAAGTCTTCATGATCGATGTGTGCCTCTAGCATGATCTAGTGTGTGTATATTCTTGATGGACGCTTACTGTAGTGTGTGTGTGTCATAAACTTTACTATCTTATGGTCAAAATGGTTACTGTTGTTAGACTTAAACTATCTTGTGGTCGTGTTGTCATTGAACTTATTACTTCTATGATGATCGCGAGATGCTCTCTTTCAGGTTTATGGATCCTTTGTTTTATATTTTGTGAACATATACATATGGATGTGAACCCTTTATTAATTCTTTTCGTTGTATTTTTACTAATATGCCTTGTCGTCTATAGAGATGGCGATGAGGTGGTATGTGGTGTACATGGGTAGGGTTCCAGGAGTCTACGAGGAGTGGGAGGATTGTCACAAACAAGTGAACAAGTTCAGCGACAACATCTACAAAGGATACGCGACTAGAGAGGAAGTGGTAGCCAAGTGGAGGAACCACCTGTGGAAGAAGAACCGGTTGAAGATATTGGTCGGGCTCATACTCTTACTCACCATCATCACAGTTGTATTCTATTTGATCCTAGTGTAGGCGGAAGTGACCACTTCATATTTGTAATGTGAGATGATATGAACTTTGTATTCGACACTTATGTAAAAAATCAGCACTTGACACTATATATGTATCTCGATTGGGATCTAAGTGTTTGTATTATATATATGTCGGTTTTCATGCATCTACTACTTGTGCAATGTAATGTTTATACTCATCTGGATAAATAATGTATAAATCCTGTATAAATACCTGATTATACACCAGGAATGTATTTTACTTTAAATACGTGTTATATAATCAGTGGCGCATATATAAGTGTAGTCAGTGGTGCATGGGCTTTCTGTGGCACATAAAAGGAAATGCGCCACTGAACTTCTTCCTATGGCGCATATGAAGAAATATGCCACAGAAGTCTTAGACTTGCCGCATATCTATATGCGCCACAGGAAGCAGTTATTAGTGGCGAGGTAATAGTGGCGACTGGCATATGCGCTACAGAAGGTGCATTTTCATGCGCCACAGATAAGCTCTTTCCTAGTAGTGCAAGTTCAAGTCCAACTCCAAGGCCATTTCTTTGCATATTCAAGTTCTAGAGGAACAACTCCAAGCTAAACAGTCGTTATCATCTGCCCTAAGTGTATACAAAGAACATTTGATCGCAAAGTTAGAAGAAATTTTAATTCGGCTGGAGCACTCCATAGAAAATAAGGAGAAAGTCATGAAGATGCTCAGTATTTGTGCTTGAGCAGTAACAGCTGAGGTCAGTCCCTTTGTCGTGAAATGGGACCTGAAGCAGAAAGTATTTGTTAGTGCATTAGTCTGCACTTGTTATGAACTTGGGTTGTTTCCTTGTTGCGACATGTCTATAATTTGTATGGTACCTTATAATGTACTTCCTCTGTTTCAAAATATATCCCTTTTAGCAAAGCTGTTTTAGCTTGCTAAAGATCCTTATAGTATCAATGGAGGTACTATTGGGGAATAGAATGCACCAATATGGAAGAAGTATGATTCTTGAATGTGCGATCTCTGGATTGCTAGCCTGCTTAGTATTGGTGCTTTATACGCTGCAAGGTTGGATTGTTGTGTACTAATATATGTGTGGATGGAGAAAATTGCATCTAACACCAGTCTTTGTGGCATTTGTTGCACATAACACATAAATAGGACCTTTTTTGTGGCTAGCATGGTTTGTGGCTTAATTTTTTGAATCTAGCCCAAATAAACATCTTAACCTGATGGGTTAGAGCATCTCTAACCCATCCCCAAAACGGCAATGGAGGAGTAAATTTACTCCTCTATCGGCCGAAGCCGCACCGAACCTAACCCTAACCCCTATCGCCGTTTAGAGAGAATAAATATAGTACTCGCCACCGCGGCCTCGACTCCTTTTATTTTTCTCCCCCACCCGCACGTTCGCTGTCGGCCCGCTGCCCTTTGCCGGATCTGTGCTCTGTCGATAGCAAGCTACCCTCTATGCTTCTCGTGGTAGCCTATGTCGCCGGAATCGGCTGCCACGAGCCATTTTCACCGGCCACAAATGCGCCACCGAGCTTTGCCGGATTCAACGCACGTGGCCAGGATTTGCCGCGATACGATCGGATCCCGGAGGCCAAGCACCCTCCGGCATGACTACACACCATTGCAACTCCCCGACCGAACTCGCAGAAGCGGCACCGCAAGAACCCGTGCCGCCACTAGCTCCGGATACGGCATCAGCAGCCGCACCGGCACCAACCCTTGGACCCGCACCGACACCTTCCCATACCGGCGCCGCCGGAACAAGGTGAGGAAGAGATACGCTCCAAGGTTCTTCGTAGTGTTTTTGGTTAAAGCTCATTAATTTTCTAGTCTAGATGATTCTTTATAGCAAGGTGAAGAAAATATAAGCTCCGTCGTCCGAGGATGACGATAATTATTTGTACTTTCCTTGGTATCATCAAACAATTGTTGGAGTCGACTAGGCTTTCCAACAATTTTGGGAAGAAATACATGTCAATTTCAATGAAATAACTAGTGGAGAAGCAAGGTCAATAGTCGATTATGAATAGGTGGACTTTGCTATTAATTTACTCCAATATGGGAAATCTATGAATAAATGGATCTTGCATGTATGAATAATGGTGTATGAACATTGGGCTTCTCTCTTATTCATCTTGTTAAGTATAAGCTGACGTGAAATTTTAGCAAATTAGGATGATGCTATTACTATGTATGACTAATTTATTGATATTAGGATGATGCTATTACTATATATATGAACTATGAATCTTTATGTTACACAAAAGAAACTGTGCTAGATGCAAAAAAAAAGAAATTGTTTCTGTGTTTTGTGCAACAAATGCCACAAACAGGTTATGTGTGGATGCACCAATATGCACTAGTGTGATACAGTACATTATGTTACAAGTGCTGCCGTCCTGGATCATTGATCATAAGGTTCAGGTTACTAGTGTGATACAGTACTTATACGCGTCGTGTGATAAATGGAACTACATTTTTGAATCGGAGATCAACATTTTCTTTCATGTCTGAATGGACTGATGAACAGCTGGAGTACGACCCACAAAAAATACCTTATACGATTTTTCTGTTCTATTACTTGGAGTAGTCACATTCTCCGCAAATCCTCCCGCCATCCTCCATAATATTTTTGAATCTGGGATCATGGTATCCAACTTTTTACCCCTCTGTCCGAAAAAGGCTACTTTGAGAAAGGTCCTGGATGATCAGTTGATGTGACTAGGCCTTGGATTCATGAATAGAGGAAAGTATGGTCTACTAGCAGTTATTACTTGGACTATCACCAAATTCAAATTCTAAATGGAGAGGCAAAAGCTCCCGCCTACACAAAATATTTGGGCCCCATGTTTAATCTTTCGTATACTGCGAAATTCTGTTTGACCTATCACACTGATGACCAATGGCGATTGTGAAATTGTTGGGTTGGGTGGTGGGGTTCGCTCATATTTTTTGTTACTAGGACTATTGCCAAAATTCAAAATCTTAATCGAGAGTAAAAACCTACAGCCCAAACAATTTCGTAGATGGAGTCAACATTATTTTTTCTATGGGAATATTTTTTTATTCCTAAACATAGGAAGTAGCATTTTTTCAAATTATTACTTGTACTCTAGCCAAATTCAAAATCTCAGTTGAGCGGCAAAATTTACAATGTTCTACGCAATTATGTAATGGATGGTCAGTTGATGTGACTCTCGGCCTTCAATTCTTGACCAGATAGCGTGCTAGTCTACAACTATATTTTTCTATTATTACTTTGCCGCTAGCCAAATTAAAAATCATAAAATCGAGCGACAAAATCCCAACCGACTCATATGCATTTCGCGCCCCTCCGTTTCAAACATTTTCAGGCAAAATCTCCCACCGATGGAGTACCATTTTTATAGTATTACCTGCACTCTTGCCAAATTCAAAATCTCAATCGAGCGGAAAAATCACACACCGACCTTGAAGCATTTCCTGCCCCACCGTTTCAAAAACTTTGAACTAAATCTCCGACCAGGGAGTACCATTTTTCTATTATTATTATTTGTCCTGTAGCCAAATTCAAAATCTCTATCGAGCGGCGAAATCACACACCGACCTTGAGAATTTCCCGTCCCACCGTTTCAAAAACTTTGAGGCAAAATATCCCATCATGGAGTACCATTTTTCTATTATAGTATTATTATTTGTCCGGTAGACAAATTTAGAATCTCAATCGGGCAGCAATTTCACACACCGACCTTGAAGCATTTCCCGCCCCGTCGTTTCAAAAACTTTGAGGCAAAATCTCCCACGGTGGAGAATCATTTTTCTATTATTATTATTATTATTTGTCCAGTTGCCAAATTAAAAATCTCGATCGAGCGGCAAAATCACAGACCGACCTTGAAGTATTTCCCGTCCCACTGTTTCAAAAACTTTGAGGCAAAATCTCCCACCGGGGGATTACCATTTTTCTATTATTAGCCAAATTCAAAATCTAAATCGAGTGGCAAAACCAGAGACTGACTTTGAAGCATTTCGTGCCCCTCCGTTTCAAAAACTTTTGACGTTAAAATTCCTTTTCTACCCATTGTTTTGACGCCCTATGGGCACACTAAAGTTGGAAGCTTGGGGGCACGATCGTAATTATTTTTCCGTTCACCTCCATAGTCCCGATTCACGCAGTTTTACCAGCTCACCCTCCCAAAATCCCAGGCTTCTCTCCCACGCCCTCACCGCCACGACCACCGTGCGCATCGGCTAGCGGCAATTACACGACTGCCGGAGCCACTTCATTGACGCCCACCCCATCGGATCTAGTTCATCGGGTCTCTCTACCACTCCACCAGAGATGTGGTCTTGCTGGCCGCACCTATGGTGTTGTCGACCGCCCACGCTCTACTTCCCCACCGCTGAAACCTACCCAACCATACCAGAGCATCTTCACCGTTGTCCACCAGACGAGATCTAATTCAACAAGTTACATGTCCACTGCTCTAGACCAGGTACATGATCGTCGTTGTTGACTGCACCAGCATCGACCGCCCAAGATCTACTTCCCCGATGCCAACAGCCACCACAACCGCAACACCCTCGGTGACCTAGACGTCACTCGCATGCTACCGATGATGCTTAGATGCCTCTCCGACCAAGGTAACCAGATCTCTAACCCGTTTTTGTTTTGTCAGTGGTATAGCAGGTTCAAGCCTATTGTAGTGAACTGCATTTGTGTAATCGTGCTAGTACATACAAGTCACTAGGCACACTTGTTCTTCGTGCTAGTACATACAAGGTCATTAGACATGTTGGTTTGCATTTGCTTCTCTACAAATATCAAGTCATGCACATGTCTGTTATTTTCTCATGCACATGTTCTTATCTTAGCTGCTCCGTACACCAGTAAATGCCTGCTATTGTGTAGTTCTTGCAAAATATAATGTTAGTAGAAAATATTAGTGTGGATTCCCTGCTACGTAGTTACTGACACTATCTGGTTATTCCTGAGCTAAGTTCCTGCTATTATTTCCTCCCTAGCATCATTCTGCTATCCTATGGTACCCATTCAAACTCTTCGTACTAGTTTGATTATAATTTTGTTGTTGCCATCTGGTTCTTCAAAAGATGCAACACTCACTATTTTTGTTTTCTTTGCGTAGAGCTCAAAAAGGCAACACTGAACATGTTGGTTTGCACAGCCTACAGGTCCACCAGTGATGCCATTATATATTTTCTGTATCTGGTGCTGGTTCGTCCTAATCAATCGCATAATTATTCTTTACTACATAGTTCATTCGTGTTTTCCATTCCTACTCGACAAGTTCTGGTATGATGCGGTTATAATTTCTATGTGGTTCATTCTTAGCTATGACAGTAACTACATGCCATTGTGTAGCTCACCGCAAATTCTGAGTCACCCAACGTCTCTTGCATTCCAAAAGATACCACTGCTTCCATATATATTTGCTGAAATGACCTGGCTAGTTTATACTGAAATTCTAAGAAACACTTTGTTTGATTGCTCATTTCATTGTTGGCATACTTGTCTAATGCTTGTTTATCCTGTTCTATAGGTTCACAAACCACACGATTATATCTCGTATCTGGTTCTAGTTCGTCCTAGGCAATGACATAACTATTCTCTACTATATAGTTCATTCATGGTTTGCATTCCTACTCTACAAGTTTGTATTATGCAGTTATAATTCCTATCTGGTTCATTCTTAGCTATGAGTAGTTTGTCTTCTTTGCTGTATTAACTTGTTATTAGTTAGTTTTAGACTGCAATTATTGCTATCGCCACCAAAGAGGGAACTACAATATCATGTCTCAAGGTGGGTTTCCAATGTAGCTGTCACACTCAAAGGGAGATGCAGTTGATGGATTGAGAAAAAAACTGAGGACTCTGCTATCAACTTGATTCGCAACTGAAATGCTGAATTTTCTTTCCCTTTTGTTCATATTATGTAATATTTTTAAGAAGTTTGCAGCTGATGTAATATCTATATAACTCGCATAGGCCATGTAGGCATTTAGTTGACGTCGTCCATGCATTGCAGTACCATAACTGCGCCAGCCAGGTCGATCAGGTAGATGTATAGGGTTTTGTTATTTGCCCTTCTTGTATTGCGCCTTCCATGAACAGTAAACGATGCTCCCTAATTATACTCCTTTTATGATATTTGCATGGGCTTCAAAATTACTGAAACAATAACATGAACTGCCCAAAACAGTAACAAGTCGAAACAGTAACATGCCAAAGCAGTAACAGACCAAAACAGTAACAGGCCAAAACAGTAATAGGTCAAAACAGTAGCAGGCCAAAACACCAGCAGACCAGAACAGTGGCAATCCAGCACAACAACAGGCCAGAACAGTAACAGACCAGAAAAGCAACAGGACAGAATAGTAACAAGCCTAAACAGTAGCAGGCCAGAACATGGGTAACCAGCACAGTAACGGGCCAGAACAGTAAAGGACCACAAAAGTAATGGACATGAATAGTAGACGGTCAAAACAGTAACAAGCCAGAATAGTAAAAGGCCAGAACAATATCGGACCTTCTCAAAAGTGGGTCGTTCGTACGCGGCCCAGGACGAGCTGTGAGAAAAGTGACGGGCTGACTATGGGCCTCTAACAGTATCGGGCCTACTTGATGCAGCCTGTTAACAGGCTGCATAATATTCGAATAGTGTGGGCTTCTGTAGGCCGAAACAGTAACGGGTCTGACATTCACGGGCCACTGGTGGCCACATCTTTGGGCCCATTTCAAACAGTGCCGGACAAAACAGTAAGGGGCCATAATCTTATTGGGTTCTCCTAATGGGCTGGCCCACTTAATTATGAGCAGGCCTTGGCTGGGCCTGGCTTCTACCACAGTTTCTATGGCTGTTAACGGCGGTAACTGGGCGTTAACGGTGTTTGCCACATGGCATTTTGCATGACGTCAGTAGTCAACGCGGCTGTCAAACAAATCTACGACGGAACAAGTTTTCGTGGCTGAAGGGTGCGATCCGCCACGGTCAGAAAAAAAATCATGGTGGATTCTTTTGTGACGGGGATTTTACCACGAGGGGCATCCGTCGTAAAGACTTTTTAGCCACGAAAAATGGGCCTTTAACCACGAAAATTGTCCGTTGTAAAAGCCAACTTTTCTTGTAGTGCACACTCGTACCATTAGTATGGATTGATATGTACGTCATGGTAATGTTGATCGCCAGTCATACAGACCTACTCGCCGCTCTCTACCTTCCCCTTATGATGGAGGGAGTGACCTGCTAGTGGATCAAGACCCTCCCCGATAACAGCATCGACTCGTAGGAGGAGATACATGAAGCCTTCATCAAGCACTTTGAGGGCTCCTACACATGCACCACCACCCTCGAGGACCTAGAACGCTATATCTAGGGGACCCACGAGTCGAGTCGCCACTCGATCCAACGCTGGTAGGACCGGTTGATCAATGCCTCTAGCATCCACCTGTACATAGCGATCCACCTTTTCAAGAACGCATGTCGGTACGAGCCTTTGGTCGCAAAGATCAAGAGGGTCTACAGGACACTCGACAACATCTCGACCTCCTCGAGATCGCTAAGTGCTACACAGAGGAGAATCCAAACCAGGACTCGAACGACAAGTTGGGCGGGAGACATCGCGTCGGCGGCCATGACACGGATAGTCACCGTGAGTTACGCTAGAGAAACACTCGCCAAACAGGCAAACGTCGCGGCGACGGAAGGTTCTACTTCGTCGCCGACACCAACTATGGGCAGCGTGACCCCAATAACTTCCACCGCGACGGAGGCAACTATCGTAGCAACAACACCACGAGAGAAAAATTAGACCCCTCGGTGCTCCTCAACCAACCATGTGCCTACCACAACAGGGAAGGTAAGGCTGCCACCCATAAACCCGCCGACTGTCACTCTCTCAAAGAGATCCAAAAGGCAAGGTGTGCTAGGGAGGGCGCCAACCATGAGCCACGGAGAGACAACGGCAACACATGCATGTTCAGCAACGCGGTTGGTTCACTTCACACCTTCACCGACATAGGCACGAAGCACGAGAAAAAATTACTCGCCCGTGCAGTCGCCGTTAATGCGGTGACTCAAGTAGATGTCCCATGCTACCTCAACTCGTCAGAGCACACCATCAGCTAGAGCCGCAAGGACCATGTGCCTAGGATCGAGTACCCAGGGCGAGTCGCCCTAGTCGTCAAGCCCAAAGTGGCTGACTACTGGCTACCCAAAACCCTGATGGGCGGGGGAAGCTCCATCAACATCATGTACCTGGACACCTTCAGGCGGCTGTACCTCCCGTAGTCGATGGTCGAATCGACCCTCTACACCTACCACAACATTGTCTCGGGTTGGAAGGCTTACCCAATCGGCAAGGTGACACTGGAAGTCACCTTCGGCACCCCCACCAACTTTGGCACGGAGCAATCGTCTTCGAGCTGGTAAACTTCCGCATCCCATACCATTGCGTGCTGGGGTGGCAGGCATTCGACAATTTCATGGAGGCTCCCCACTACACCTACAACATGATGAAGCTCCTAGGACCATGCAACATCATCACCGTTCATGGCAACCCCGACATGGCCCTGGAGTGCGAAGATAACAACGCCAAGCTCGCCGACGATGTCATCGCTGAAGAGGTGAATCACGCTGACGAACTCGCCAAATATGCGAGTGGCATCGACAAGGACGACCAGACGATCCTGAAGACCACGGAAAATTCCGTGCAAGCTACTTTCGAGGCCTCCGTGCACACCCGAATTGTCGAGCTCGTCTCGGGCGACTCGAGCCAGAAGGTCACCGTGGGTACCAATCTCACTCTTGTATAGGAAAGAGCACTCATCGAGTTCCTGCGGGAGAATCACGACATCTTCGCATGGAAGCCATTCGACATTCCTGGTGTCCAGAGGTAACTCGATGAGCACAAACTCAACGCCAACCACAAAGCGCGACCTGTCAAGTAACCACTACGGCCCTTCAATGAAGAGCATGGTCGCGCAATTGCGGAAGAGGTGCAGCAGCTACTCGCCCCTTGGTTCATTAGACCTATCAAATACTCCAAGTGGCTGGCAACTTAGTCCTCGTAATGAAGAAAAAAACACCTAGAGGATGTATATCGATTACACTAACCTCAACAGCGCTTTCCAAAAGGAAGAATTCATACTCCCCCGAATCAATCAAATGATCAACTCGACCACGGGGTCCGAGTCACTGTGCTTCCTCAACGCATACTCCAGCTACAATCAAATCAAGATGTCCGCTGAGGATGAGGAGAAAATGGCTTTCATCATGTTGTTCGGAGCCTTCTAGTACACATCTATGACCTTCAGCCTCAAGAACACCGGGGCGACCTACCAAAGGTGTATGCAGGAGTGCATAGCAAGCCAAATTGGCTGCAACATCCACGTCTACATCAATGATGTGGTGGTGAAGTCGACTTGCAAGGACGACCTACTCGCTGACATAGCCGAGACTTTTGCAAATCTGCGGAAGTACAAGATCAAGCTTAACCCGTATAAGTGCATGTTTGGCGTGCCCATCGGGCAATTACTCGGCCATGTCGTCTCCAAGCGAGGCATTGAAGCAAACCCCACCAAGATCAACACCATCGCGCGACTCGGCAAACCCGAGTGCCTACATGACGTGCAGAAACTAATGGGTCGAGTGGCAGCTCTCAGCCGCTTCATCCCTCGGCCTAGCGAGGCAATGCCTCTCTACTGCCTCCTCCGCAAATCACCCACATTCGAGTGGACTAGCAAGGCCGACAACCCACTCACCGCGCTAAAGGGGGTACTACTCGCGGCTTCAGTGCTTGCCGTGTCCCGTGACAAGGAGTCGATGCTCATGTACATCACCGCCTCCAATCGAGTTGTCAGCATCATCATGATCCTGGAGTGGCAAGAGGAGGACAAGGAGCACCCCATGCAACGACCAGTGAACTATCTCAGCGAAGTACTCACTGACTCGAAGCAGTGCTACCCCCAATATCAAAAACTGGTCTACACCGTGTGTTTAGAGCACAACGGCGACTCTCGCTTACTTCCAAGAACACCCAATCATGGTCGTATCCTCTGCCCAGTTGCAAGAAATCATTCGCAATCGCGATGCGATCGGGCGGGTTGCCAAGTGGGCCATCAAATTTAGTGTCCACAACATCAAGTAGGAGCCACAAAGGGCCATCAAGTCACAAGCCCTAGTCGACTTCCTCGTCTACTGGGAGGAATCATAGCAGTCCGACCTGCTACCACACCAACACTACTAGACCATGTACTTTGACGGGTCCAACAACTCTGAGGGCACCAATGCCGACATCGTCCTCATCTCCCCAAAGGAGATAAGTGAAGGGAATATGCCCTTAGAGGAAATAATAAAGTTGTTATTATAGTATTCCAAGTATATGATAGATGTATATTTTTCATGCTATAATTGTATTGATTGGAAATGTTAATACATCTGTGTTTCATAAACAAATAAAGGGTTCCTAGTTATGCCTCTTATAAACTAGCTCGTTGATTAACAAGATGATCAAGGTTTCCTGATCATGGACATTGGATGTTGTTAATAACGAGGTCACATCATTGGTGGAATGATGTGATGAACATTCATCCTAAGTATAGCATTATGATCAAAATCATTGTGTTTAAATTGCTATAACATCATACAAAGTAATATTAGTCCTTAGACCATGAGATCATGTCAATCACTAACACTAGAAGAGTAACTTGATAACATCAAAGTCACACCGTAACAGGGTGACTATAAAGGTGGGTTCAGATACTCCGTAGGTGTTATGTTGAGGCTCGTGTATCAAGAGTGGGATTTGTCCATCCCGATGACGGATAGATATACTCTAGGCCCTCTCGGTGATATCACATTGAGATAGCTTGCAAGCAAGTGATGTGATCACTAGAATGTTATATCACGGCAACGAGAAAAGAGTGCATGTCGGTAACACGATCAAACTAGGTATTGAGGTACCGATGGTCGAATCTTAGACATGTAATATATCGCGAGACAAATGGATTTAGTTACTAGTGTTAAAGGTCCTCACGATCACAGAAGTCATTGTTGAATGTGTGGGAGTCAGTATGGATCTCTAGGTCATGCTACTGATTATTGATCGGAGAAGGGTCTCGATCATGTCTACATTATTTGTGAACCGTAGGGTGAAACACTTAAAGGATACCAACACCATTTGGAGCAAATGTGTTCCAAATAAAAGATTTACAAAGCGCTGGAATTATTTCAATGGACACCGAAATTGTTTCAGGTGAAACTGCTAAAATTGGTTTTGCATGCGATATTGAAATGTTGCAGGGGGTTTTATGTGAATGTTTGTTAATTAAAGTAATTAAAAAATTCTGAATAAAATAAATAAAATAGTTTTATCAAATGAGAGTTGCATTAAATTTGGTGGAAATTTAATGCATGTGAGTGGATTTTTGAGTGGAGGCATGTTTATGTGAGTGGGAGCTCCAGCCACATGAATGAAGGAAGAGGTGGGGCATATCCATGGCCATCGGCCATGGGAGGGGCTGCCTCCCTCTCCCTATAAAAGGCCCCCCTCTCCTCCCTCACAAATCACACCTCTTCGTGAAGGATATCTCTCCCCCTCTTGAATTATTCCCCCATGGTCTAGGATTAGCGAGATACATGTTCCCGGTGGCTTTTCGTCTGGAAGCAGTTGCTGCTTCTGCTGCAATGCTGAAGCGAGGAGGCGGAGGTTATTCAATGGACTGGACGTGTGCGAGCACGGATGCGCTGCTAATTTGTGGTGCTAGGACTTCCTCTCGATCTTGAGATTGGCAAGTGATCGACTACATCATCCACGAGTCTAATCGTATTACACTTTGTCGGTCTTCAAGGGTATGATCTCTATGGATGTATATCCACCCGTTGGTTATATCTAGTAGATAGATCTTGGTGCTTAGTGGTTCCCATCGTAGGAAAAAAATTATTTTCTATGTTGCGAACCAACAGTGGTATCAGATCCTGAGCTATGCGTAGATGCTTTGCACGGGTAGTACACATAAGAGTATGTGGGCGATGATGATCATGTTATTGCTTCTTACATGTATTTTGGATATTGCTGGCATAGTGGGATGAAGCAGCCCGGACTAACTTTACATGTCCTCGCACATGAGACCTGTTCCACGATTAACATGCAACTAGTTTTGCATAAGTGGCTAGCGGGTGTCTGTCTCTCCTACTATAGTCAATATCTGATTTACAACGAGTTGCTAATAATTTGGTTATCATCGTTGTGGTTCCATGTTCGTAGGTAAGACCGATTCTATCTTCGAAATCCCTAAGCCACATAAACTTGCAATGGATAAATTAGAAGCGTCTAGTTTAGATTATTGTTGGGCTGGTGTCATGATATGGTAATGTTGTAAGTTGAAGTATAGTTGATACTCTTATAACACACCTAACATGTAAGTTCCATAGACCTTGGCCTTACACACAAAGGAATGATAAAGATCATACCAAGATGCACATGATAGTGATCAAGTGCAAGAACCATGTCATTTCACTTTATGCATATGATGTTTGCATCTTATATTGCTTGTTTGGCATTTTAGTAGCATTATAAGATGATCCCTCTTTTAGATATCAAGATAAAAAATGTGTTCTTCCTTAAGTATGCACCATTCTATGGATCATTATTTCAAGGCATCACGTGATGATCGGGTATTTTTGATTCTACGCTTTCATACAATGGGTGTAAGACAGTTTTACACACGCGAGTACTAAGGTTCTTACTTGGCGAGCCTAGCATGTACAGACATGGCCTTGGAACACGGACCGAAAGGTTAATCATGAGTCATATAGTTGATATGATGTCCATATAGATGCTCGCCTTTGAAGCTACACCGACTCACGTGATGATCGGACTTGGTGTAGTGGATTTGGTTCATGTAATCACCAAAAAGACACGAGGGATGTTGTTTTGAGTGGGAGTTCATTCGTAATTTGGATTAGTTCAACTCGATCTATCATAAACTTAATATAAATAAACTTTAAAAATTCCGTTGTAGATGGCACCACCTGCTTTTAGTTTCAATGTGTTCATGGAGAAACAAAAACTTGCGGCGAATGGTAGCAACTTTACCAACTGGGCCCTAAATCTGAGGATTGTCCTCACTGCTACACAAAAGCAATATGTGCTAGAAGTGTTGCTAGACCTCCCACTAGCTCTTGATGCCCCTAGCGAGGAAAAGAATGTCTATTTGACTCGTCAGGAGGACCACAACTTAGTTCATTGCGGCATATTGTATGGGATAGAGCCAGAACTTTGAAAGTGTTTCGAAAATGGCAATGCCTTTGATACCATGGGAGAATTGAAAATTATTTTCGATACCCATGCTACCGTAGAGAGTTATGACGCTTGTGAAAAGTTTTTTAGTTGCATGATGGAAGAGAACAACTCCGTTAATGAGCACGTACTCAAAATGTCTGGGTACACCGATAAGCTTGTGTCCTTGGGAATAACGATTCCCATTGACTTAGGCATACATCGTGTTCTCCAATCTCTGCCACCTAGCTACAAGAGCTTTGTGATGAACTATAACATGCAGGGCATGAAGAAGTCTCTCCTCGAGCTTCTGTCAATGCTTAATACTGAAGAAGTGGAGATCCAAAAAGAGCATCAAGTGTTGATGATCAATAAGACCACCGGTTTCAAGAAAGACAAGAAGGGTAAACAGAAGGGGAAGAAGGGCGGCAAATATGTTGCTACGCCTGAAAAGAAATCTCGAGTTATCCCTAAGTCTGATACCGAGTGCTATTATTGCAAGGGGACTGGCCAATGGAAGCGCAATTGCCCCAAGTATTGGGCAGACAAGAAGGCCGGCAAGGAAAACAAAGGCATATGTGATATACATGTTATTGATGTGTGCTTGACTAGTAATCGCAGTAGCACTTGGGTATTTGATACTAGATCGGTTGCTAATATATGTAACTCGAATCAGGGGCGGTGGAACAAGCGACGGCTAGCAAGGGATGAGGCCACGATGTGTGTCAGCGATGGATCAAGAGTTGATGTGATCGATGTTGGAATGCTGCCTCTCCATATGTCGTCAGGATTAGTGATAAATCTAAATAATTGTTATTTTGTGCCTGCGCTAAGCATGAACATTGTATCCGGATCGTGTTTATTGCGAAGCGGTTATTCGTTTAAATCCAAAAACAATGGTTGTTCGATTTATATGGATAATATCTTATGGTCATGCACCTGTGATGAATGGTTTATTTCTGTTGAATCTCAATAGTAGTGATACACATATTCATAATGTTGATGCTAAAAGGATTAAACTTGATAATGATATATCTGCATATATGTGGCACTGCCGTCTAGGCCATATTGGCATTAAACGCATGAAGAACCTCCATTCTGATTGACTTTTTGGAATCACTTGATTTTGAACCATTTGATACATGTGAGCCATGCCTTATGGGCAAGATAATTAGGACCCCTTTTTTGGTACAATGGAATGGGCGACAGATTTATTGGAAATCATACATACTGATGTATGTGGTCCAATGAGTGTGTTGGTGCAAGGTGGATATCATTATTTTGTTAATTTCACGGATGGTTTGAGTAGATACGGGTATATCTTTTTTATGAAACACAAGTCAGTAAATTTTCGATAAAGGACCTTGGTGAAGCATCATATATATTAGGCATTAAGATCTATAGAGATAAATCAAGGCGCCTAATTGGGCTATCGCAAAGTACATACCTTGATAAGGTATTAAAGAAGTTTAATATGGACGGAAGTAAGAAGGGGTTCTTACCCATGTTACAAGGCAAGACATTGAGTAAGACTCAAAGTCTGACTACGGCGGAAGAAAGAGAGATAATGGATAAGATCCCCTATGCTTCAGCCATAGGCTCTATAATGTATGCCATGGTATGTACAAGACCGGATGTGGCACATGCTATTAGTTTGACTAGTAGGTACCAAACTAATCCAGGTTCAAACACTGGATAGCGGTCAATAATATCCTTATGTACTTAAGAAGAACTAAGGATATGTTTCTTGTATACGGAAGTGAAGAAGAGTTGGTCGCTAAGTGTTATGTCGATGCTAGCTTTGACACCGATCCGGATGACTCTAAGTCTCAATCCAAATATGTATTTCTCTTCAATGGAGCAGCAGTTAGTTGGAGGAGCTCCAAACAACTTGTGGTGGCTAGATCAACAATGGAGGCGTAATATGTTCCTGCTTCAGAAGCAGCACAGGAAGCGGTTTGGATGAAGGAGTTCATAACGGAACTAGGTGTGGTTCCTAGTGCGTTGGACCCAATGGTGATCTATTGTGACAACAATGGAGCCATAGACAACGCCAAGGAACTAAGGTCTCACAAGAAATCCAAGCATATTAAGCGCCGGTTTCACTCCATCCGCGAGCATGTCAAGGATGGAGATATAAAGATTTGTAAAGTACACACGGACCTGAATGTAGCACATCCGTTGATTAAACTTCTCCCTAGGGTAAAACATGATCAACACAAGAACTCCATGGTCGTTAGATTTATCACTATGTAAACTAGATTATTATCTCTAGTGCAAGTGGGAGACTGAATGGAATATTCCCTAAGAGGCAATAATAAAGTTGTTATTATCGTATTCCAAGTATATGATCGATTTTTATTTTGCATGCTATAATTGTATTGATTGGAAACATTAATACATGTGTGTTTAATAAACAAATAAAGGGTTCCTAATTATGCCTCTCTTATAAACTAGCTCGTTGATTAACAAGATGATCAAGGTTTCCTAATCATGGACATTGGATGTTGTTAATAACAAGGTCACAACATTGGTGGAATGATGTGATGAACATCCATCTGAAGTATAGCATTATGATCAAAGTCATTGTGTTTAAATTGCTATAACATCATACGGAGTAATCTTAGTCCTTAGACCATGAGATCATGTCAATCATTAACACTAGAAGAGTAACTTGATAACATCAAACTTCACACCATAACAGGGTGACTATAAATGTGGGTTCAGATACTCCGAAGGTGTTATGTTGAGGCTCATAGATCAAGAGTGGGATTTGTCCATCCTGATGTCGGATAGATATACTCTGGGCCCTCTCGGTGATATCACATTTAGATAGCTTACAAGCAAGTGATGTGATCACTAGAATGTTATATCACGGGAATGATAAAAGAGTGCATGTTGGTAACACGATCAAACTAGGTATTGAGATACCGATGATTGAATCTTGGACATGTAATATATGCGAGACAAAGGGATTTAGTTACTAGCGTTAAAGGTTCTCACGATCACAGAAGTCATCGTTGAATGTGTGGGAGTCAGTATGGATCTCCTAGTCCCGCTACTGATTATTCATCGGAGAAGGGTCTCGATCATGTCTACATTATTCGCGAACCGTAGGGTGACAGACTTAAGGGATACCGACACCATTTGGATCAAATGTGTTCCAGAAAAGATTTACAAAGCGCTAGAATTATTTCAATGGACACCGAAATTGTTTCGGGTGAAATTGCTAAAATTGGTTCTGCATGTGATATTGAAATGTTGCAGGGGGTTTTATGTGAATGTTTGCTAATTAAAGTAATTAAAAATTTCTGAATAAAATAAATAAAATAGTTTTATTAAATGAGAGTTGCATTAAATTTGGTGGAAATTTAATGCATGTGAGTGGAGGCATGTTTATGTGAGTGGGACTCCACCCACATGAATGAAGGAAGAGGTGGGAGCACCTCCATGGCCGCCGACCATGGGAGGTGTATGCCCCCCTCTCCTCCCTCACAAATCACACCTCCTCATGAGGGATCTCTCTCCCCCTCTAGAATTATTCCCCCATGGTCTCGGATTAGCGAGATACATGCTCCCTATGGATTTTAGTCTGGAATGAGTTGCTGCTTCCGCTGCATCGCTGGCTCGAGGAGGCGGAGGTTGTTCGGTGGACCGGATGTGTGTGCAAGAACGGATGCATTGCTGATTTGCGGCGCTAGGACTTCCTCTCGATCTTGAGATCGGCAAGTGATCGACTACATCATCCACGAGTCAAATCTCGTTCCACTTTGTCGGTCTTCAAGGGTATGATCTCTATGGATGTATATCCACCCATTGCTTGTATCTAGTAGATAGATCTTTGTTCTTAGTGATGAGTGCATATTTGCATCATGTTTTATATTATTATTTTGCACTATAGATATAGGATCTTGGTATTTTACGGTGTCCGTGTGCACATTTTATGTATATTTTCACCAGGATCAGGACAGAAGATGGATACAATGGACACAATTCTTGGAGCAGTTGTATTAGGGAGAAAAGGAGTAAAAACAACATAAATTTCTTATTTGGGAAATGTAAATAACACTAGACGAAAACCCGAAGCGATCAAAGCATACAGACAGTTTAACGACTAGCTATACCGCGGGAATATATTTTCTGGCCCTATAGTTCCCGCCATATAGTTGGTGCCACCACTGCCTCCTTGAATAGTTTCACCGCATGCAACTAGATCAGAGAGACGAAAACCTGAAGCGATCAAAGCATACAGAACACCTAGAAATCGCTGAAACCTCACCTCCAGAAGGCATGTGGAGGGGGAACTCGTCCACCGAGGATCCATCTTCGCCCTGCGCAGATCCAGGAGGCTAAGGCATCGATCTTCATCATCAACCGCTGCATCACCACCATCTCCATCCATCCCATCTACATCTTGTCTAGATCTTGTTGTAATTCCCGTTTATACAAGTACTATTTGAAGGAGATGTGCCAGAGGCAAAAAATAAATAGGTTTTTATTGTCATATCTCAATTAGTTTATAATAGTTTTATATTGTGCTATAACTGTGTCAAGTAGAAATTTTTGGTACAGGTGTGGTATGAAACAACAAAGTCCCTAGTAGCCTCTATTCATACTAGTTCGTTGGTCATGAGGATGATCTGGGTTTCAAGATCATGGGCATTTATGCCAATTGACAACGGGATCATATCATTGGAGAATGATGTGATTGGACATTCCTCGAAGGATTGCAACACGATCAAGTCATATAGTTCATTGTTGCAACAGTTATACCTAGACTCCTTTTCCTTAGACCGTGAGCTAATATTACTCACTGTTTCCCGAGGCTGCTTAGACTGCATCAACCGTAATCTGGTAATACAGTGGCCATAAAGGTGTACGTTGGGTATTCCGAAGGAACAGTAGATGACATGTGACTGCAAGACCGGGATTTGTTCACCCACATGACGGGTAAAGATACATACGGCCGGCTTGGTGAGATTACATCCATAAATGTTGCAACATGTGACTTGGTCACGAGGATGTAATATCACGGTAACAAGAAAATAGAACTTGTTGTGGACGAGATTGAACAAGGTATGTGATACCAATGGTCGGATCTCGGACAAGTCGTATCAAGAAACAAAAGAAATTGGATGCTACATTTAGCGGTTCAAACGACATTGTCATCAGGAATGCATAGGGGTCACATGGATATCCCTAGTCCCTCTGCTGATCATTGATACAGATTATGTCTAGAGCATTCCCGAGCCGTGAGAGGATACACTTATGAGTATGATGAGAGCGATCATTCGTAAGACGGAATCACAGTAGAGAAAGAGAAAGTCGGAATCGTACCGCGAAGAGATCCGAAGGTTCGGAGAAATAATAAAGGAAAAAACCGGAAAAGTGTTTTCGGATAAATGGAAATTTGAATATATATTTATTATATGTTAATTGTGAATTAATATATTCTAAATAATATTTATATTGAGATTTATAAAAACAACTTTTATATTAGGCCAAATCCCCGGAGGGAATTAGACTAGGATAAAAGCTGCAGAAAAAAGGAAAAGGAACAGTCCACGTGGGCGGCAGATAAGTTGCCACTGCACGGGGGCAGCAGCCTGTGGCAACCGCCTGCGCTCGGGGATGGGCCGCCAAGCCGCCGGCCCAGCCAGGCTGCCCCGCCTCGGCCGCGCTGGCGCGCGTTTGGGCCGCACGCTGGCCCGCATCGGCTGGCCGCCTCTCGCGCTGATGGGCCACGACGGGAGTCGGCCCACCCGAGGGGAGCAGCTGCTGCCGCTGGGCAGTGTGCTGGCGGGCGCGGTGTGGGCCGCGCAAGGCCCACCCGGACAGGCACAACTCCCAGCTGCTGGCTACTTTGCTGTTTGGGCTGCCTAGATTCACCCCATCCGGCCAGGACGAAATTCCTGTGATTTTTCCTTTAGCAATTAGTCCCACATGGCTTAGCCTTTGAGAAAGGTACACCCCCTTAGCCTATATAAAGGGGTGCCCATGGGTGGGATGACACACACCCAATATTTGGAGAAGTCCTTTGGTTGACTTCCTCCTTCCCTCTCTCTCTAGCCCTTGTGACCATGGCCCCAAGTCTGGGTTGTGCGAACAAGGCACACCTATAGTACGCCGTTGCGCTGTAGGGATTCCTAGTCGGATATCAACTTCCACACTCTCGGCGGGATCGGGGAGCCGGAGGTCTCATCGTGCACCGGATGTGTGCGAACACACGAGGCGCAACACTTGGGGCACTTAAATGTCATGAGCCGGAGCTGCTACACGATGAAGATGAAGAAGGAGCAAGGGGTAACCTGCGAGGAGCTTCGCGACCTTGAGGTCGGCTACGAGTACGACTACATCAACCACGTTCCCCTCGGAACGTTAACCGCGTACGGTCTATAAGGGTATGTATTCTCTACGCATCATCCGTTACGGCATTACTACATAGATAGATCCTAGGCAGTTTTGGGGTTCCAACGTAGGAAAATTTTGTTTTCTGCTGCGGATCCCCTTCAGTGGTATTAGAGCCGATCTATGCGTAGGAGTGCTGTATGGCCAGTATGCACAAGTATTGTGCGGGCATTGATCCCTTAGTTGTTACCCTCTAACGTGTACTTGTTTATATCGCGGTATTGTTTGATGAAGCGGCCCGGACCGGCCTTACGCGTATTCGTATGCGAGACTGGTTCTACGCTCAACATACGACTTGTACCGTATAAGTGTCTAGCGGGTGTCTGTCTCTCATTCGATAGTTGATATAGCATTTACAATGGAGGGCCTCGAAAGGGGTGTAGTAGAGGCAACTGTCGGATCCATGTTTTGGTTGGAAAGTTTGTAGTTTAGAAACGGTTCTATCGCTAAAGCCCTAACAACAACGTAAAACATGCAATAGATAAAGTAGAGGCGTCTAACTTTATTTTGCAAGGGGCATGTGATTTGATATGGCATTAGTCGTTATGAAGGTAAAGTAGTTTACTTTTTTGTTACTAAGTAGTATAGTAATAGTCATCATTCCGATGGACGACCTGGTGGCAGCGTCGTGGACTTGGCGTTAAACCAAGGGCAAGATGGAGATCATGCAGGAGTGCTCGATGGAGATCAAGGCGCAAAAAGGACCATATCATGTCACATTATACATATGATGTTGATACCTGTTTTACATCTTATTGTGTGCTAGTATTTAGATACTCAACGGTAACAAATAAGATAATCCCTATTTAATTCCAATGTTCCGTGTTTCCCTTGTGTGTGCACCACCAAGAAAGTTCTTCGGTATGAGGTGCCCTGCGGTGAGTAGGGGTCAGACATATCTACGTTCGCATACAGTGGGTGTAAGCCATGTTGCACAGCGAATACACACAAGTTAGATTTGGCGATCCTAGCATGTTACAGAGACGTGGCCTCGGAACACAAGAGATCGAAAGATCAAGCATGAGTCACATGGATGATGTGATTGGCATTATTGAATGTCTACCTTTGATAATGCACTAATGGTCGTGTTGATCGGGGGAGGTGCAGAGGATAGGGATCATGCGATCACTAAAATCGTCCAGGGGATGACAATTTTAGTGGAGACCAATTATAAATTGATCTCTTATTATAAACTTAGTCTAGATGTCTGTTTGCAAATATCTTAGTAGATATTGGCGTATCCCATTGAGGTCCTTTGCAACCATGGGAATATATTGCTTAATTTGAAACTTAGCAAAAGGGTCCAACTTCATAGATTAATACCCACGCTTGAGGGATATCCTCGTAAAAGGTGATCTTCTCTGCCTGATACAATAACCATTAGGAGATAATTCGATGATTCCGGAATGTTTGTGTTTTCCCCAAAATCATCCAATAAGCCATTCTCCATTCGATGGAGAGTTGGGCTACATTTTTTATTCTACAGAATAAGGCACATAGAGTATGAGCCGTTGGATGGATTTTCCTCCATCATGGATGAAAAGAGATTGTTTGGAAAAACACTTAGCGATCTTGCATTAGAGTTAAGAACTCTTAGAAGGGCTTGATTGCAAAAGGAGGTCATGGATGAAAAAGGTATATGTTAGATATACAAAATTATAAATGTGGTTCTTGCAAAACTCGTTGCAGTTTGCAAAGTATTTGATACTTGTCCTGTTTTGTGAAAACAGGATAATCTGCTTGAGAATTGCTGGTTTTGAGACAACATGACTTGATGAAGGCAACCAAAACAGTTGATGGCCGACATCACCTCTTCCCTCAAAGTTTGTCATTTGGATTAGTGGACTTGAATATAATTTGTAATCCTTGTTTGTGTGTCTTGCTTTTGGCGAGACGATTATTCATATGAACAAGTTACAAGCCAGTTTGTACTATTCTTATGAATAATACCTTATGGTAACATTACGATTACAAATAAGTTATTCACATCACTATGTTAATGATAATAGTTTAAACATTTATAAAGGATTAGAATGCTAAAAGATATCCAAAGTTTAATAATGAAATAACACTATAGTTTAAGTCATTATGGTTATTGCATGTTCTTCATTCTAAATGAAGATCAGGGTCCTAGATGCTTGATCTAGAGACTTTGCAAAACCATGCCTCTTGGGCAGAATGACTGAAACTCCGCATTCTGGTAAAATGGTAATATGCGAAGAAATGTTGAATCTTATACATAGTGATGTATCGTATTTTCAACGAGTAGTGGAAATCATTAGGTAATTGTAGACTTAAGTGAATAAGTGTATTTACTTAATGAAACATGAAGTTTGAAACGATTTGAATTGTTCAAATGAGTTCACAACAAAGAGGATATTGAATTAACAAGTCTCTTCGATTTGATCGACATGACTAAAGTATTCAAGTTAAGTTTAGCATAAAAGAGACTTGTGAAAGATGTTTCACAAATTATGATAATTGGATGAATTCAAACTGTGTTGAAATATCTAAACATCATAATCATTATGTATTAAGATACATATGGTATAATATTATCTCTTATCGGGGTTATAGTTGTTGTTTAGAGTTAGAGATCGAAATAAGCAAACACTCATTTGAAATGCAAAGGAACATCTAAAAGATTCGTGGAAACAACACCATAAGTGTTATGGCACGTTCGAGTTTCTGGAGATTTCGATAAGTTGAAGTCATGGCAAATAAACAAGTCTTTGTAGAGCATTCTTAGGAAGCTATGAATGCATCGTCCACAATGGGCAAACCTGCTGTTGTCCTAAGTTAATGTGTCTTGATGAAGATACAGGTGGAAGAAAGTAAAAGATCCAAACAAGGTATTAGACCTTACCTCCGGATTGTTGAGTGGCGCAGTGAAATATGTTTCGTGAAACCAAACTCTACAAATTGAGGAGAAACCAATGATAATGATCATAAAATTTCAGTGAATACTTTTACTAAAGAAAGTAGGATTCAACTATATATTCTACAAGTTTGTTGAATTATATTGTTGATTCACTTGTCATGCTTTGAACAAGACATACCTACGAAATACAAAGAAGCGTGATGGACCTAAGTGGGAGAAATGAATGGTCATTAAAATCTCGTTAGTGGAATTCTCAAATTGATGATGATCAAGGAATTTTGGAATATCCAAGATTGTCGAGAGGACCTAGATTTGAGTGGGAGAAAATCAGCTTGGCTAATTCATAATATGTAGCTGACATATTTTGAGTGGGAGCTAAGTGAATTCCCTAGATCTCAAACATGAATGTCATATTTTAGTGGGAGCGTGAAATCATTTTGGGATATGTGGACAACATATATGAATGATGTGATTGGTGTTGATAACATTTAAGTTAGATAAATAAGGATGAAGTTGAAGTTATTAAACAATAAGATCTATCGAGATAGATTAGTAAGTTTAATAAACACTGAATATCGAATGCTTCCTGGACATGATTCTGAAAGATGTTCAGAATGTCCTAAGCAAGATTCTGAAGAAGCTCAGAATGGAACAAGGTAAGAAAGAAGTTCTTACTATATGAAGCATTGAGTTAGTATTGCAACTATAGTTGAAAGAAAGAGATGCGTTTCATCTCCTATGCCTCAGTCATAGGTTCTTCCATATAACCATGTTGTATACTCGACGTAATGTGACCCGAAGTTCTGGTTGGTAGGACAAAGTCTTAACTGTAAGAACGTGTCTTTAAGTGATTCTTGAGTTGATCATAGAACCAGAATTAAGTTTGTAACTAAATAGCAAGAAGCAATCTAAGTGGCATAGATGCATTTCATGAACTGGGATCTACATAGATATAGAAGTATAAAGGCTCCATCTGATGTGATGTATAATGTTATGGCGGGGCTAGTTCGCTTTTAACGTAGAATGATGTGTCCCAGGGCCCAGTGCCCATGAGAAAGCCCTCGAGGTTGACCTAAAGTCACTGTAAGCTCCTAGAATTCGGCCTCGTTCTGCTGCCATGACTACAGTATATACACAAAGGATAGCAAAGTGTGTTTCGAAGTTTAGATGACAACAGTGAAAACAACCGCCATTATAAACACTAGAAACAAAGTCTCACTTTGTTGCCAAACAAATGCTTCGACCCATTATAATATAATGGTGTGAATGTCAAAATTACGAAAATATTAATGATTTGCAAAAGACATAATGATCTGGTAAAACAGAACATGGGCATGACGTTTCCCATGAGCATGCATGATCTGTATACGCATATGGTATATGGTTTATATGAGTAAAATGCGAGCTGGATTATTTGTACTCTAGTGCAAGTGGGAGACTGAAGGAGATATGCCCTAGAGGCAAATAATAAATAGGTTTATTGTCATATCTCAATTAGTTTATAATAGTTTCATATTGTGCTATAACTGTGTCAAGTAGAAACATTGGTATAGGTGTGGTATGAAACAACAAAGTCCCTAGTAGCATCTATTCATACTAGTTCGTTGGTCATGAGGATGATCTGGGTTTCAAGATCATGGGCATTTATGCCAATTGACAACAGGATCATATCATTGGAGAATGATGTGATTGGACATTCCTCGAAGGATTGCAACACGATCAAGTCATATAGTTCATTGTTGCAACAGCTATACCTAGACTCCTTTTCCTTAGACCGTGAGCTCATATTACTCATTGTTTCCCGAGGCTGCTTAGACTGCATCAACCGTCATCTGGTAATACGGTGGCCATAAAGGTGTAAGTTGGGTGTTCTGAAGGAACAGTAGATGACATGTGAGTGCAAGACCGGGATTTGTTCACCCACATGACGGATAAAGATACATACGGCCGGCTTGGTGAGATTACATCCATAAATGTTGCAACATGTGACTTGGTCAGGAGGATGTAATATCACGATAACAATAAAATAGAACTTATTGTGAACGAGATTGAACAAGGTATGTGATACCAATGATCAGATATCGGACAATTCGTATCAAGAAACAAAAGAAATTGGATGCTACATTTAGAGGTTCAAATGACATTGTCATCAGGAATGCATAGGGGTCACATGGATATCCCTAGTCCCTCTATTGATCATTGATATAGATCATGTCTAGAGCATTCCCGAGCCGTGGGAGGATACACTTAAGGGTACGATGAGAGTAATCATTCGTAAGACGGAATCACAGTAGAGAAAGAGAAAGTCAGAATCGTTCCGCAGAGAGATCCAAAGTTGTTTGGAGAAAGAATAAAGGAAAAGACCATAAAAGTGTTTTCGGATAAATGGAAATTTGAATATATATTTATTATATGTTAATTGTGAATTAATATATTCTAAATAATATTTATAGTGAGATTTATAAAAACAACTTTTATATTAGGCCAAATCCCCGGAGGGAATTAGACTAGGATAAAAGCTGTAGAAAAAAGGAAAAGGAACAGTCCACGTGGGCGGCAGATAAGTTGCCACAGCACGGGGGCAGCACCCCGTGGCAACCGCCACTACCAGACCGCCTGCGCACGGGGTTGAGCCGCCGGCCCACCCGGGCTACCCTACCTCGGCTGCGCTGGCGCGTGCTTCGGCCGCACGCTAGCCCGCGTCGGCTGTTCGCCTCTCGCGCTGATGGGCCACGACGGAAGTCGGCCTACCCGGGGGGAGCAGCTGCTGCCGCTAGGTAGTGTGCTGGCGGGCGCCGTGTGGGCTGCGGAATTCCCACCCGGCCGAACACAGCTCCCATTTGCTATTAGCTGCTGACCACTTTGTTGTTTGGGCTGCCCAGATTCAGCCCATCCGGCCACGACGAAATTCCTGTGATTTTTCCTTTAGAAATTAGTCCCACATGGCTTAGCCTTTGAGAAAGGTACACCCCCTTAGCCTATATAAAGGGGTGCCCATGGGTGGGATGACACACACCCAATATTTGGAGAAGTCCTTTGGTTGACTTCCTCCTTCCCTCTCTCTCTAGCCCTTGTGACCATGGCCCCAAGTATGGGTTGTGCGAACAAGGCACACCTACAGTACACCATTGCACTACAGGGATTCCTAGCCAGATATCAACTTCCGCACTCCCGGCGGGATCGGGGAGCCGGAGGTCTCATCATGCAGCAGATATGTACGAAGACACGAGGCGCAACACTTGGGGTGCTTAAATGTCGTGAGCCGGAGCTACTGCACAATGAAGATGAAGAAGGAGCAAGGGGTGACCTGCGAGGAGCTTCGCGACCTTGAGGTCGGCTACGAGTACGACTACATCAACCACGCTCCCCTCGGAACGTTAACCGCGTATGGTCTACAAGGGTATGTATTCTCTATGCATCGGCCGTTACCGCATTACTACATAGATAGATCCTAGACAGTTTTGGGGTTCCAACGTAGGAATTTTTTTGTTTTCTGCTGCGGATCCTTCACTATTTATACAAGTACTATTCATCTATGATAGATTCCATTATTATTGCCATGATGTTGATTGCCTCCATGTCCGAGTAGATCATTAGTTCTTGGGGAGACGGAGAAACCCTAGTATGAGATTGAAATAAGATAAAGTTTATTATGATATTCATCGCTGTGACCATGTGTTAGATTGTCTTCACCTTGATGTTGAGAGAAGTCGACCTCTCAATATTTGCCTCTTATGGGGACTTAATGGAGGGAACTACTTGTTGGTATATGGAGGTGTGTTAGCACTTATAGTGAATATAAAGTTGTTGGCACCCCTTACGTATCAACTTGGGAACCGAAGAAACTCACAGAACACTATCCATGCCATGGGATACGTCCTACAGGATTAAGTCCCTTAATAGCACAGTAATTTGATTGATGTCGATTGCTGACTGCTATGGTTATGAGGATGATGTGAGCGGTGGTTGCTTCCTATTCGTCGAAATATGGAGTTCCTCCCACACATACATAGTTTAGAATGTTCATGGTAATAATCTTTACCTTAGCTCTTTATAATGCTAGTGGTGTATCCGCTACTCCCTAAGAATGCTTTTTCCCTATTGCAGTTCTAAAACTCTTTTACATACGTGATACTTACTTTCTGTGTTTTGTTACTTTACTTTACTTATTGTTCTCTTATACCAAAAACCCCAAAACACCTTTCTACACAATACTCCCATTTTATCTCGTCACTTAGAACTTTATTTAGCATTTCTATTGTAGTATTTAATTCAAGAGTTATTAGACTTCAGACTCCTGCTCCCTGTGGGATCAATATCTTTATTTCCAAACTAGCTACAAACGATATGTGCACTTGCAGTCATCAAGATATTTTCTGGCACCGTTGTCGGGGAGCTAAGCGATGTAGTTCTTTTAGTTTTTTCTTATTTATTTTTGGCTTGCTAAGTTTTGTTTTGAGTTACAGGTTTCCACCAACATGGAGTTTGAGAATATGGCTAGTGCTAACCCACTCAGCCACTTTGGGAAGCCTTATGATATTAATAAAAGAGACAACTCCAACGAGAAGACAAGGGGGTTTGAAATAAATCCTCTATTACTTGGTATTCTACACAATAAGCAATTTACTAGAGATGAAAAAGATCTTGATCCATATGAGTGTATTGCATGTTTCAAAGATATATGTGGCACTTTCCAATTAATGGGGTATACTGCTAATGAGGTAAGGGTTAAACTTTTTAGTCAGACTTTGACTAGTACAGCTCTCTCATGGTATAGATCTCTACCCCCAGAAGCCACTACTACTTGGGATAATTTAGCCTATGATTTTCTAGCAAAATATTATCCATTATCAAAATCTTTTGGAATCAGGCGTCTTATAATGACTTGGAGGAACCGTCCTAATGAAGGACTAGTAAGAGCTTATATCAGATTTAAAGATTTACTTAATCTATGTCCTCATCATGATTTTCCTGAATGGTATTTATTACATATCATTTATGGCGGTTTAATTTAACCTAATAAAATTGAACTAGCTTCTTTCGCGCAAGGATCCTTTATGAATCTTCCTATAACTAAAGCTTGGGCTTTACTTAATAGAATCCGCGATCATAGAGTTTCATGGAATTTTGGTCTAGGAAGCGAAGGAGGCGTAGAAATAGATCATGATTGTATCCATGACTATAATAAAAAGGGTCATGTTAAAGAATTATCGAAAGAACTTTACCTAGATTCAGATCTTGTGTTGAAAGTTGTAAAAGCTTTTATAGAACACATCAAAGCTCCAAAAGAGGGTTTGGTCAAGTATGATCCACTACCCGAACCTAAGAAGAAAAGAGAAGTTAAAGCAACACTGGCCTCCCTAGAACCAACATATGAGATACCTTTCCCTAACACTGCACATAAGCATATTTTTGAATATGAGCAGGTCAAAGAAGTACAGGAGAAAAAGGAAGAAGAAAGTATGCCAGAAGTTGAGGAACATCTGGAAGAAACCAAAGATGAAGAGGTGACCAAGGAAGCAATTATGGTTATGTATGCACATTGTAACATAGTGGAACTTGATGAAGAGACTTCTATATTGGTTGAAGGTAAAACAAAGGTAAAAGATGTGGGTAAGCCTATTCTTCCCTACATATTTAAGGAAACCTCGCACTACGGTTTATGTGATCTTGGCACTGAAGTTAATGTTATATCTTATGATTTCTATTTAGAAATAAAAGAAGAAATAGAACCGACTACAATTGAAAATACTGATATGACAATCATGTTAGCCTATAAAACTCTTAGAATTCCTATGGGAGTAGTTGAAGATGTAACTGTCACAATTCGCAATAAAAAAATTCCTATCGATTTTGTAGTTGTTGATATGCCAGCTGACACTCTTTTCCCAATTATATTTGGAAGAAAATGTTTGAGTGATGTAGGTGCCAATGTTTATTTTAAAAAGGAGATAGTGTCTCTTAAGCGGGGGGAGCGGAAAAATAATTCCACTTTTCCAAATTTAAAGTCAGACCTCCACAAGTACAAGAAGAAGAGAAAGAGAAAACTATTGAGGAAATGGTAGCTCTCTTCTTTAGTGATCAAGAATAAGAAATAAATGAAGACTCAAATTATGAAGAAATAGTTATGGAGGATAAGTCCCTAGAATAACTAGAAGGTGAATTCGATTCACTTCCCATTATAGGCCTCCAACTAATGAGGCTTTCGAAGAGCCAGAAAAGAGAGGGGACGAGGAATTACCACCCTCCAAAGTTGAAGACTCTACCAGATAATCTTAAATACAGATTTTTAGATGATACAAATAAATTTCCTATTATTATTAGTGCTAAACTTTCAAGGCATGAAGAAGAAGAACTCATGAAAACACTTAAGGAGCATCGCAAGGCCTTTAGGTACTCAATGGATGATTTGAAGGGCATTAGTACCATGATAACCGTCCATCAAATATTCATGGATGAAGGTGCCAAACCAGTTGCAGAATTTAATAGACGGCTGAAGCCCGAAATGAAGGAAGTGGTAAGAAAAGAAATAGTACGCCTACTGGACGCAGGTATAATCTATCCTGTAAAAGAAAGTGAATGGGTAAGTCATGTTCATTGTTTCCCTAAGAAGGGCAGTTTTACTGTTGTTCCTAATGAAAACAATGAATTAATACCTACTAGAACTATTGTTGGACATAGGATATGTATAGATTTTAGGAAATTGAATAAATAAACTAGGAAAGATCACTATCCTTTACCGTTCATAGATCAAACCTTAGAGAGGTTGGCAAACCACACTCATTTTTGCTACTTGGATGGATACTCTGGTTTTTCTCAAATAGTTGTTCATCTAGATGACCAACTTAAAATAACTTTCATTAGTCCTTGTGGTTTACATGCTTACCGTCATATGCCTTTTGGTTTATGTAATGCTCCAGCTACTTTTCAAAGATGCATGACTTCTATTTTTGTAGATTTTATAGAACTGATAATGGAAGTATTTATGGATGACTTTTTCGTCTATGGAACTTCATTTACTAGTTGTTTGGATAATCTCAAAAGAGTTTTGCAACGTTGCGAAGAGACCAATTGATACATTGCAAATGTATCTATAATTTTTGATGTTCCATGCTTGGTTTTATCTACTTTCTTGTGTTTTGTTCCAACTTCGGAGTACTTTTCATATGATTTGTTGGACTAACCTATTAACAAGATGCCACAGTGCCAGTTGCATGTTTTTTGCTGTTTTTGGTTCCAGGAAGTCAGAAAATGAATATTCTCGGAATTGGACGTGACAAAAGCCAAAGTTACTATTTTCTCGGAAGACTCATGGAGCCAGAAGGAGAGTCGGAGAGGGGCCATAGGGTGGCCACACCACCCCTAGGCGCGGGTCCCCCTTGGCCGTGCCAGGGCATGGTGTGGGCCCCCTGGACGGCCACCGACCTTGCCTCCTTCGCCTATAAGAGCCTCCCGATGCATAAACCCTAAATAATCAATCAGAAATCCACGAAAAGTTCCGCAGCGTCGCTGACACCGAAGGGGAGATTTGGGGGACAGAAAGTCTTTGTTCCGGCACCCTGCCGGGACGGGGAAGTGCCCCCGAGCCATCTCCATCAATCTCCACCACCATCTCCATCACCATTGCTGATTCCCATGATGAGGAGGGAGTAGTTCTCTCTCGAGGCTAAGGGTTCTACTGGTAGCTATGTGTTCATCTCTCTCTGTGCATGATCTTATTGTGATCATGAGCTTGTAATCTATAGATCTACCTTGCTACTCAAGTGCTTAATAGATCTCTGCTCTCCCCATGTGTGTCAAAGTGACAGCATGCTCACCATGGTGGCACTTAGGCTAGAGATTCAAATACTTGTTATGAGTTATATTTGGAGTTGGATGTTTCTATGAAATTGTGGTGTTTGTTGGACTCATCTAGTACTCAAGGTGACAGTGTGGGGTTTTCTAGATGGAAAAGGCTTACTTTGAGGTGTGCTGTTATAGCCCTACCATGGATTAGAGTGTCCAACCGGAGAGTAGTTCAGAGTAGTATGATGAAGATAATATATTTATATGAGAGTGTTCACTAGTGAAAGTATGATCCCTAGGCCTTGTTTCTAAGCACTAAAACACCGTTTGCTATTAGATCTGTTACATGTTTGCTTGCTTCCTTCTTTATTTCAGTTTGCCTTTAGTATTTTCCACGCCATCAAGCTATTTTATATCACCGTTACCACTTATAATTATCCATACCACTTGTATTTCACTATCTCTTCACCGAACTAGTGCACCTATACACCTGACAAGTGTATTGGGTGTGTTGGGGACACAAGAGACTTCTTGTATCTTGATTGCAGGGTTGCTTGAGAGGGAATACCTTTGACCACTTCCTACCTGAGTTCGATAAACCTTGGGTGATCCACTTAAGGGAAAACTTGCTGCTGTTCTACAAACCTCTGCACTTGGAGGCCCAACAACTGTCTACAAGAATAGAAGTGCGTAGACATCACCAATCTTGTTCTAAACTGGGATAAGTGCCATTTTATGGTTAAAGAAGGTATAGTCCTTGGACATAAGGTATCAGGTAAAGGAATTGAAGTGGATAGAGCTAAGGTTGAGGCAATAGAGAGAATACCACAACCTAGGGATATAAAAGGTATACGAAGTTTCCTTGGTCATGTGGGTTTTTATAGAAGGTTCATTAGACATTCCTATGGAATATCTAAACCTGTGACTAACCTTCTGCAAAAGGGAGTAAGATTTAACTTTGATGATAAATGTCTTGTAGCCTTTGATAAACTTAAATATGCTTTATCTCATGCTCCTACCATTACCACCTATATGGGATATGACTTTCGACTTAATATGTGAAGCTAGTGATGATATTGTAGGAGTAACTCTGGGACAACATATAGGTCACAAAATTAATATTATACATCATGCTACTAGAACTCTTAATAGTGCTCAAAAGAATTATCCTAAGAAAGAAATGGAACTTTTTGCTGTATTTTTCTCTTGCGATAAATTTCGTTCTTATATAGTTGATGCGAAAGTAAGAGTTCATACAGATCGTGATGGTTTAAAAGAACTCCTTGAGAGGAAAAATCATAAACCAAGACTGATCCGTTGGATCCTTTTACTTCAAGAATTTGAGTTGCAGATTATGCAGAGGCAAGAAATAAAGATGTTGGATGCAGTGTCCATATTTTCCCAACAAGACACTAATCTTATTGAGAGCAACTTTAGTCCTGGTGATTTTCGCTTACGAGAATTATTAAATGAACTAAGGTCAATTTCTCCAAAAGAGAAGAAGTCTTTGTTGTTGGAGGAGCATGTCATCCCTGACTAGGTAAACGGTACGTGCAAGGTAAGTGTTCTTACTCAAATAAGTGATTTGTTTTCACATATTTTACTTCTAAAATTTTTTCCTTTGAATTCCTCGTGTTTTTCTGAAGTTTCTGAAGGTTTTTACCAACTATACGGGCGCAACTATATGACCGGAGAAAAATCTCCCGCTGTATAGTTGGTCGTTAAACCCTCTGTATCTTCTTCGTGAAATTGTTTTCGATATCTGGATCAATATGGTCGCAACTATACGATTGGAGAAAAAAATTACGGTCTTATAGTTGGTCATTAAACTCTCAGACATTTTTGATTTTTGATGCCTGGATCTATACGGTCGCAACTATACGACCAGAGAAAAAAATTGGCCATATAGTTGGTCGTTAAACTCTCAGACATTTTTTATTTTTGATGTCTGTATCTATACGGTCGCAGCTATATGGCGGGAATAAATATTCCGGCCGTATAGTTGGTCATTAAACTCTCAAACATTTTTGTTTACTTTTTTGTTTTTCCTGAAAAAAGGGGGGTATTTTTGGTTCCTAGTCATAACTTAATCGACATGGACTCGAGATATTTGGAAATATCTGCCCGGAACCAACTATACGACCGGAGCTATACGGGCCGCACCCGTATAGTTGGTCGTTACGCGGCAGGACTCCTCCAAATCTGTGATTTATTTCCCTATTTTGTTAAGATTCTTTTCTTGGGCAAGAATTTGGTGTTTCTCACGACTTTTGCCGACCTCTGACCCTCCTTATATACTGCCATTGTCTCTCTCTCTCTAATCATAATCTCCAGAAACCAATCCACCTCTTATTCACACGTGAGGGCACGCAACCAAGGGACAGAAGCCAAGAAGAAATGTTCCTATGGAGATCGGGAGCAATAGTGAGCAAGGCAAGGAGATCAACATCGTCTCTATGGAGTTTCTAGACGCTGACAATGCACGCCGCAAGAGGGAGTTGAAGGCCCTCGAGCTGAAGATTGAAGAGATGGACAAGGAGACACTAGGGACACCCAAACATCTTTGGTTGCTGTGACTTTATCTTGATAAAGATATTAAGAAGACAACCGAAGCATGTTTTTCTATGAGTCTTAAGGTGATACAAACCCTTCAAGATAACAGTGAGTTCATTAAAGAACAACTGAAATTACTAGAGAGGAATAATCTTTTCTATAACCTGCGTATTAAAGAAATAGAAGCTGTCAATCAATCCCTCTGTCTCAGGCTGACCCATGAAGAGAAGATACCGCGTGCCATAGAGCCACAGTGATCTACAATAATCACGGTATCAAATAATCGCAAGGGATTATTTGATCCCGCCTGGCTTGATTCCAAGCTTGGGGAGATCTTTAAGACCTTGTAATCTATCATATAAGTTTTATATTACTATTTTAATTTTGTATTAGTTCAAGTTAGAAACAGAGTTTGCATCATTAGAATTCCCTTCAGGAACAGTCGATCCCTTTTATGAAATTCCGAGTTTATTATCATATATGGAGCAATATTGAGTTTGTGTTTGTCCTATTGGATATATGAATGGCTTGAGTATAATTTTACTTGCACTTGATGATAGCAATAGGAGTCTTCCACACCATTGGTATTAATGGAACATATAAACATAATTTAGTCAATATGTTGTAAGTCTATGGTTTGATTTACAAATAAAAAATTATCTAATAAGTTAAGTTGAAAAAGAAACCTTGAACAAAGGAAAATAAAAGTGTTATCAAATTAGAGTGAGATCAAGACGAGGTAGAATCTTCAAGCTATAAAGATTGCTTCATATACAATTGGAATTTGGTAATCGAGATCGTTAAACTTTGAATTCCTACATGAAGTGGAATGTATGGCTAGCTCCTTTGCACAACACTTAAACAAAAGTGTGAGCATATATATAAAAAAGAAGAAAAGAAAGAAGAAAAAGAGTGAACGTGCAAAGAGCAAATAGGCATACACTGCTATATTGTGGTATGACAAAGAAGCTTTTGAGATTTTAAATCCCAAGTGAATATGTTAATCCAAAAACACTTGGGACTACCTCTCTAACTCATTCGGTTGAACCGAGTACTTTTACATTATATTGACAGTATTCTTTTGTGAACTGTTAAATGCTAAGGTGTGAAAGTCTGCTAATATTATTCGGATGGTTCGAGTAAGGTACTATTAATGAACTAATTCCTATGTATCATATATGATAAACATATGCTGCAACTGCCTCATTTATTTTATCGACTCGGCTTCATGAATATGAGGATCACATCCATTAAGCTAAACTTTCTCGGGACGAGCAAGAGTCTAAGCTTGAGGAAGTTGATGAGTGCATATTTGCATCATGTTTTATATTATTATTTTGCACTATAGATATAGGATCTTGGTATTTTACGGCGTTCTCGCGCATATTTTATGTCTATTTTTACCAAGATCAGGACAGATGATGGATACAATGGACACAATTCTTGGATCAATTGTATTAGGGAGAAAAGGAGTCAAAACAACGTAAATAGCTTATTTAGGAAATATCAATAACACCAGAAGAAAACCCGAAGCGATCAAAGCATACAAACGGTATAACGACCAACTATACGACGGGAATAAATTTTCCGGCCGTATAGTTCCCACTGTATAGTTGGCGCCGCCACCGCCTCCTCAGATAGTTTCATCCCATGCAACTGGATCAAAAAGAAGACATACATAACACCCAAAAATCGCTGAAACCTCACCTTCGGAAGGCATCTGGAGGGGGAACTCGGCCACCGGGGATCCATCTTCGCCCTGCATGGATCCGGGAGGCTAAGGCATCGATCTTCATCGTCAACCGCTGCATCACCACCATCTCCATCCATCCCATCTACATCTTGTCTAGATCTTGTTGTAATACTATTCATCTATGATAGATTCCATAGTTATTGCCATGATGTTGATTGCCTCCATGTCTGAGTAGATCATAAGTTCTTGGGGAGATAGAGAAACCCTAGTATTAGATTGAAATAAGATAAAGTTTATTATGATATTCATCGTTGTTACCATGTGTTAGATTGTCTTCATCTTGATGTTGAGAGAAGTCGACCTCTCAATATTTGCCTCTTATGGGGACTTGATGGAGGGAACTACTTGTTGGTAGACGGAGGTGTGTTAGCACTTACAATGACTATAAAGCTATTGGCACCCCTTACGTATCAACTTGGGAACCGAGGAAACTCATGGAACACTATCCATGCCATGGGATACGTCCTACGGGATTAAGTCCCTTAATAGCGCAGTAATTCGATTGATGTCGATTGCTGACTGCTGTGGTTATGAGGATGATGTGAGCGGTGATTGCTTCCTATTCGTCCAAATACAGAGTTCCCGCCACACATACATAGTTGAGAATGTTCATGATAATAATCTTTACCTTAGCTCTTTATAATGCTAGTGGTGTATCCACTACCCCCTGAGAACGCCTTTTCCCTATTGCAGTTCCAAATCTCTTTTACATACGCGATACTTACTTTCTGTGTTTAGTTAATTTACCTTACTTATTGTTCTCTTATACCAAAAACCCAAAAACACCTTTTTACACAATACTCGCATTTTATCTTGTCACTTACAACTTTATTTAGCATTTCTATTGTAGTATTTAATTCAAGAGTTATTAGACTTTAGACTCCTGCTCCTTGTGGGATCGATATTTTTATTTCGAAACTAGCTACAAACGATCTGTGCACTCACAGTCATCACTTAGTAGTTCCCATCGTAGGAAATTTTTCGTTTTCTATGTTGTGAACCCAACAATTAGCTCTGCTATGTGTTGCAGATTAACTTCACTACTAGCACCAACAACGTGGCCGAATACGAGAAACTCCTCCACGGCATGTGAGCCGCCAAGGAGATGAGCATTAATCACCTAAAGTGCTACGGAGACTCCGACCTAGTCGCCAGTCAGGTAGCTGACACCTGAGATATCGTCGACCCCAACATGATCGCCTATCGCAGGGTAGTGGACCGGCTCAGAGGCTACTACGCTGGACATTCCGTCGAGTGAGTCGATCAGCGGAAGAACAAAGAGGCCAACATGCTCTCTTGAATCGACTCGTCTGCCGAAGTGCCCCCACCATGAGTCTTCCTCGACATCATCGATCGCCCCTCCATCTCTCCCCTAAGGAGATCGACGTTAGGATTACGCTAATCCCTGACTCGGCCCTAGTCGCCATCATCACCAACACAAGCGACTAGACCGATCCCTACGTCGCCTACCTTGAGCACCAAATCATACCCAAGGACGATACTGAGGCGCGCATGATCGTGTGCCGATGCAAGTCATTCGCCATGATCAACGGTGAAATCTACAAGCTCAGTGTGACTGGCATTTTCCAGCGTTGCATACCATCGGAGGAAGGATGCAAGATCCTCCATGACATTCACTTCGGAGGAAGGTCGCTAGTCGTTAAGGCCATGTGCCATGGCTTCTGTTGGCTCACCACCCGCGCTAACACAATCGACATCATCCAGCGCTGCATTGGGTGCTATAAATATGCCAACCAGATGCACGTACCTGGTCGGCACTGAAGACGATACCTATCACACGGCCATTCGTCGTATGGGGCATCAACATGGTAGGAAAATTCAAAACCGCCACCTCCAGCTACAACCACCTTGTAGTCACAGTCGATGAATTCACAAAGTGGGTCGAGGCGAAGCCCATCAAGAAATGGGATGGGAAGACAGCCACCAAGTTCCTCCACGAGCTCATCTACCGGTATGACTACCCGCATAACATCATCACCGATAACGGAACCAACTTCGCCAAAGGCGCCATGGCCAAGTTTTGCAAGGAACACGGGATCCAAATCGACCTCACCTCAGTTGCCCATCTAGAGTGAAACGGTTAGGCCGAACGTGCCAACCAGAGCGTCCTCTATAGCCTAAAGCCATGAGTGCAAGTCCCCCTCGAGCGGACGTCGGGCTGCTGGGTCGAGGAATGTAGCATCCCATCTGTCTAACATATGTAATGCTACATGGTCTAGTAATATAATTGCTACTTCCTACATATAATTGTTGCATCATAATTATATCATGCTCATGTCATCATGCCACCTTGCATTTGAGCATCATATAAAACCCTTTTCATTTGGTTCTTATCTCATATGTATTAGTAATTGTATTTGGCTCTTGATATATTGTATTTGGTTCTTGATAAATGCTTGATGCCCAAGTTGAGTTGGGGGCATATCGTTTATTCAACTCCACCACCTTTTCCTTGTCACCACCTTATAATTTCACCATCCTAATTATCCATGAGCGTTTACATTTTTTTCCTTTGGCATTTAATCTAGCTCATGTGGGTTGGGATGGATCCACTTCTATTTCCACATGCTCTCACACTAGCATCATGTTGTTTTCAAATTATTAATATGTGGAGCCACCTTTGCATGCCTTGTGAGTGGTACCCCTTTTACTAGCTTCCATATGGATTGTTTTGGAAGAGTTGCCCATGTTGGAATATTGTTGAGGATATTAAACACCTAGTGGAATATACACACTAGCATGTCCCATTTATATTCAAATATGACCATCTCCATCTACTCCACATGGAACATCCTTTTTCAATTCTTTTAGCTTGGCTTTAGCTCCATATTTTGGAATGCATGGGAATAAATGCCATGAGACCTTATTATTGTTTTAACAAAATAAACATGGCATTTATGAATTGTGCATGGGCCATGCAGGTCACCACCATCTTGTTCTCCTTTGGTTTTCTTTGTTTTGATTGGATCTATTCTTTTGTTGAGCTCTACTCACTTCTCTCTCAACCCACACCATCTTGTTCTTTCTAACCTTGCCTTGTGCACCTCTAAGCCCTACCCTCACCTCCATCTCACCCCACCATGCACTTGAACTTGTTAGATCATATCCAAATCCCTCTCTCAAAACTCTAGACCTCATCTTCCTCTCTCTCTCTCTACCTACCCGAGCCACCTCACCACCCCTAACCCTAACCATGTCGTGGCACCACCCTCTTGCCATCTAACCACCCCATCTACCCCTACAACCCTAGCTAAACCCTATCCGAGCCTCTCTCTCACTCCTCACTCTCTCTCTCTGCCACAAGGCCCCACCCGAGCCAGACCACCCTATCCTCGCCCTGGCACCAGGTGCAGCCCCTCGCCCTGCTGTGCCTGGCCGAGCACGTGATAGAAAAGGAGAAAGGTGGCCGAGCCACCTTTTTCTTCACCCGAGCCCCACGGCACCCCCTATCTCACCCTGTCCTTATCTCCACCCCTCCCGTCTCTCTGCTGTGTCCCAGATCCCCCAGGGCCTACCCTGCGCCGCAGCTCCTTCCCCACCTCCCCTACGACCTCTCTTCTCCATCGCCGGCCATCACCTCGGCTTTGGCTTCCACTGGCAGATCAAGGAGGCGGACATGGTGTGTGGCTGTCGAGGAAGGTCATGGGGTACCCTGTGACGCCCCTGTGCTCTGCAACGAGGAGGAGGAGGCCTGGTAGCTGCTACATGTCCTCGTCACTGAGACAAAACCCTAGCTTGTCGGCATTTGCTACGTCGCCGATCTGCCACTCCCCGGCCGATCCAACCCCTCCAGAAGCCCCGCGGTGAGCTCCCTAACCTCCTAGACATCCCCGCAGTCGCCATCGCTGCCTGGACTTGTTGGTCGTTTCGTCGAGCGCGCTCTGTGCGCCGGCGTGCGCGCGCTCCTGCTCGCTGTGCACCACGACAGATACTCCTAGCCGCGTTCCCCTTTCCCTCCAACAACCCCTCCTAGCCGCAGTGGCTTCTGCCTCCGCCCGCGTGCCCCAGGTCGCTGGTTCGATCCCCGCGCCTCACCGTTTCCTGTCACGCACCGACCTGTCATCAGTTTCATCAGACACGCGCTTAGAAGAGAAACAGTACCGCGTGGTACATTTCCAGAAACCCCTCCCCCCACCTTTTTTGCCAGCTCAACCCGCATTCTTTCTAACCCACCTGTCAGCGTCTCTGGGTGTTTTGCAAAAAGGGACCTGGGGTTCCAGATCCTCAACCCGCAGTCCCCCTATGCGCTGCGTGTCTAGCCCACTCCCTGCCTCTGTCGCGTGGCCCCCGTTTGGCGCCGGACCCATCGGTCAGTCACTGCGGCTGTCTTCCTTCGCGGTGCAAAAAGGTTTTGCCATGCCGTATCGCCCAGTCAGCAATGGGCCCAGTTGTCAGCGACTGTGGCTAGGTTTGGCTGGGTAGAAAAAGTCTTTCTGTTTTTCTGTTCAAAATAAATCAATTTCAGTAAATGATTAAAGGTGATTTAAATTCTGTTTTTAATAACTTTTAATTTGTAATTCCAAATAATACAAATAATATATGTTTTGGAATCAGAAAAATGTGAGGAATTCAAATATGCCATTCAAAATATCTTTTGAGCATTTTAAATTTTCGAAATTGTTTAAATGCAATAAAAATGCCTTTTCTCAAATAATTAATAACTTTAATTCTATAACTCCAAATTTGGCAAATAATATGTCTAAATCGATCAGCGCGACGAGCCCGTTCTGTTTATGCATTCCATGTTCTGAATTGCAGTATGCATCATATAAATATTAAGTGGACAGCAAGTTATATGGGAGCAAAACATGGCTAAAACTTAATAAAATGCTTTATTCTTGTACCCCACACCTCACCCATGCCATGCTACATTATTGCCATGTAAATTGTGCATCATTCATCACGGCATACTTGTTTGCTTGTCGCATTTTATTCATATGCTTGTGCACTTTATTTATGTTGGCCCTTGTTTGTTTGGTTCTTCTTTCGAATAGACGCCGAGCAGGGAAAATACCAGGAATCCCAGGAGTACTACCCATATCCGTCTCTCGCTCCAACTGAGCTGCCAGCCAAGCACTACCACATGCTTGCATACATATAGTACCTATTGCCTCTATCTTATTCTTGCATCATTGAGTCGCGATTGCATTAAATGGAATCCCAAGTACTGCATAGCCTTTACTTTTAAACCCCACCGAAGCTTGTTCCTCCATCCCATGAGCCATTACTACAGGAGTTGTTTGAGCCACGCGAGTCGTAGAACAGCATGTGTAGGGTATGTGAGTGTCTGATGGATAACGAGGTACCTAAACAACTTAACCTGAGTTGTAATGGGACAACTAATGAAAGCGGCACCGGTGGGCAATATTTGCTATTTGGTTTTTCATGCTCACTTGTGTCCCGTAGGACCCCGAGTACTTGATTCCTGTTCCTTAACTATTCGCACTATCCACATCCGGGAGGCCTTATGGACCCCCTGAGCCAGAGCTTGATTCATTTCTATTTTTTGGGGCCACAACTAGTTTGGGGTTTTATTACTATCCTGTACTTATGCCATGCTTTACTGCTTTTTTTAGATTGTGCGTGGAGCACCTGTACTGTTTTGGATCATGACACGTTTTTGCTCTATCGACAAGCCCAGTCACACTTTCGGGTTCCCAGTCGTTTACCACCGTCCACACAAATCCTGGGTCCGTTCCAGAGCCGGCCAACTTCGTTGCGGGTAGCTTAGTGGGGTGGCTCCTCTGAAATATTTTATGAATCCTGTGATCGCTTTGTCGTGAATGCCTCGTTGGGTTTTGAGTTGGTTTTTCTGAGGTTGATCGAGTGTGTGTTGCTATTTGTGCACCCCTGCAGGGTAAATCTTTCTGAAAGCCGTGTCCGCAGTTATTGACAACTTGGAGCACAGTTTCTCGATCATAGACAAGTACAACTAAAGTACCGCTTTTAACCTGACTAAATCCCTGACTAGTAAATAGTGCAATACGCATGGAATGGTTAATAAAACTTCCAACGGAGGGGTTGTTCGTCCGCTTTCTCGTTGGTAAGCGAGAAGGAGGATGGATCTGTTACTTTATACTGTTATAACTATTGTTACTAATTAACGGACATCCGTCTATCATTGGTTAGGCGGATGGTTAGCGAGTATCTATAGACTTGTTAGTTATTATCTTTTGCTGCAATTGCGTCACCCCAGGTATATGTCCCCTTTAGAGGCATAAAGACTTACTGAGTACCCCTAGGGTCTCACACGATAAATTGTTTGATTCAGATGAACAAGTGTATTCGCAAGATGGATACTGGGTGGAGGAGACAGATGATGTTGGCAACGATCACTCGGTGTCGAGATTCCGGGGATGGGGATCCGCGAGATCTGTGGGCAGAATGTGTTTATTTATGTGGCATCTTATGCCGATTTGCTTCTTATCCGTACTCGGATCTTGTTTTTCGCTTCCGCCTGATACTCTGATGTTTGATGTATGAGGAGCTATCCTAAACTATTATCTCTATCTAGGATATTTGGATCTTGCCGTATGGCATTGCAATATTTCTATTTATTTTAGATGGAATGGCTCTGAGAATTGTTGTATGGTAGCTTGCATACATACTCACTTGTGTATGTATTTGATCTCTTCGCCTGTTGCCTACGCCGCTCGCTCTTGTCCCGATGTCTTGGAAGTGGTTAGGACGTGTTGGGGGATACCCCCGGGTAGGGTCACGCCGGGGTATAAAGGCCGAGTTAGTCGAGGTTCGGCAAGGCCAAAGCGGATGCTGGCCGGATCACCTCAAGGCAGGCCAAATCATGGGGTAACCCGGACCAGTGGGCATTCGCCTAACTAAGTCTCAACCGACTTAAGCAATAAGTCGGAAATGCATGTTTAACTTATATGCGGGAATGGGTTTGGCCGGATCAACTATGATCTGGGTCATATTTAGCTTCTAGGAGAAGGAAGGAATCTCGCTGGTCAAAAGAAGCCCCGGTACGCACTGCCTGAGCGAAGCAGACAAGGGCAGGACCACCGAGGTGTGACCGACAAGGGTGACGATGCCCATGTCGGCTGACGCGGGCGCCGTAGAGGCTCACATAGCCTCTGCATGTGTGACGCGAGGGAAAAGTAACCCAGTCGGCTTACTACTTTGGGAGATGGCATATTCTTAGAATATGCCTCCACGTATGCCCTAAGTGGAGACCTAGCCCCCCTCCTATATAAGGAGGGCTAGGGCTTCTGTAGAGGGGGTTCCGATTTTTCTGATTTGGCTAGGGTTTTAAGTGTGATCTGTGAGTGAGAGTAAGAGAGCTCCTTATTCCTCCTCTCGTCAATACAGCTCTAGGAGCACTTGTAACCTTGGAGGCAAAGCAAATATAAACTTCTGTGTGGAGAATCACTTCACTATCCCTCCCTGGATCCCCCTAGCTATTAGTCCCCACCTTTAGCCAATCCATGGCATCTGCTGTGACACCACCATGACAGTTGGCGCCCACCGTGGGGCTAGCAGCGCTAGCAGGGGTCAAGATCCGGACGGGAAACCTCATCGGCACCAGCAAACGCATCGTCTCCGGGCTCATTCAGCGCTTTGGAGCGCTGGACTTCGTCAGCGACAACGCTGGCTGCTTCGGCACGCGCCCGCTTCCCCGCAACGGCATCTTCGTCAAGTTGGGTGCACACAAGGTCTACGTTGCTATGGACGTGTCATGTGTTCATCCGCGGCATGTCGTCGAGGCAGGGGAGCCTCCCCTCACCGTGGTTCGCGGGGCGCGTATCACTCGCTCCCCGGACCGTGCAGAGGTGATGATGACTACGCCTAGTGCGGGCGCAAGCAACGATCCGGCACCAGATCCGGAGGTAACACCTAAGGCACCGAGGAAAGGTAGAGGACCTCCACTAGATAGGCCTGAGAATGTACTGAGAGAAGCTATGGATAGCTTGGCAAACCCGGTAGCAGCAGTGGTAGATCCGGCTCAGGCACAGGCCGAGCTAGAGGAAACTAGGCAGAAAATTCTAGAGGGAGCGAAGAAGATTGCTGCGGCTCAGCAGTCGTTGAACATGACGCTGCGTGAGTATGCAAAGGCAAATAAAGTAGATGCTATAAAAGTGAAGGGGAGAAATCTCATGAGTGAAATGAACAAAGAAGGTGATACTCGGATTGATGAGTTAGAAAACTGTTTGTCCATGGGGCTGCCGAAGTACAGTACCCCGGCGAAAAACCTCAGAGCAGCGGATGCAGCTGCATCCGAGCTAGAGGGTCTGACGGGTGAAGCCCGTCAGAGACAGCAAGATCGGGTGAATGAGTTGGTTCGGATCGCGAACAGGCAAAATGAGGAACTGCTCAGGGCAATCCCAGAGAGAGCTGGGGCCCCCAAGATCGTTCATTCGGCGGTGGGTAACCCGGAGAAATCCGCTGGAGCCGCATCGTCTTCTCATGGTGGTCCAAGGAGAGAGGAGGTAGTAACCTCGGCCAGGAGAAACAAGCAGATTGTTTCGTATGACCCGACAAGGGCAGGAAAGGCAAAAGAGGTACAAGGAAACGACGATTGATGGAGTGTAAGCCGAGGTGAAGCTGGCCAAGGTAACCATGACCAAGGCAATGCCGGTCAAGGAAACGTTATTAACGGCAATGCCGGACAGTGCAACTCTACAGGACAACTGCAGCAGCGGAATATACCAAGGCATGAGCAGAGTGCCGGCCGAGGTATGCAACAGAGAGATGCGCCACGAGAGCGAGACCGGTACAACGATGGAGATTCGGAAATGGTAAATGCAGGATACCCAAGGCCGTACTATCATGTGATAGGGTCGAGATTGGGAAGCAGACATTTGATGCCGGATGATGCCAGGTTGAAACTGGATCGACTGTATAGGTCAGAGCAGATTGAAAGTCAAGGTCCTCCGGGTCCTGCGTGTTTTGGACCCCGAATCATGAAAGAGCCACCGGTACCTAACTTCCAGTTACCTAGAGGCACGAAGACGTATGACGTCAGCACTAAGCCAGAGGATTGGTTGATAAATTATGCCACAGCTGTGAAAATTTCTACAGGTAACTTGCGATGGGCTGTGAGATACGTACCCCAGATGTTGGAGGGGCCAGCAAGGGTATGGTTGAACAATTTGCCGCCCGGAAGTATTAACTGCTGGATCGATTTTGAGGAAATGTTCATCAGCAATTTCTCGAGTACGTATCAGAGGCCAAATAGGCCATAAACCCTAGCTATGTGCAAGCAAAGACCGAATGAGACGGACCGGGAGTTTTTGACCCGGTGGTGTACCGTGAGAAACTCGTGTGAGGGCGTGATAGAGTCACAGGCCATAGCATGGTTCGTGCAAGGATGCAGATATGCAAGCGAGTTGTGGCAAAAGTTGCAAAGGAAAATGCCAACTACGTTGGCAGAGATGATCCGGATTGCAGATTCGTATGCTTTGGGTGATCCGACTCAACCTAGGCTCGTGTCCAACGAGTCGAATGAGGAGTACTACCAGAGAGATAGAGCCGGATCATCCCGGAGGAATGATTACAGAGGTAAAAGGAGAGATGATAGACCGGATCACCGGTACAGTTCGCAACAAGTTGCGACTGTGAATCAAGATCAGCCCAGAACAGGGAGCAATCAACGCCAGAAAACTGGAGGGCAACAATGGACACCAAGGAATGATGGCAAGAAAACTTGGACGCCAGAACAGAAGAAATAGTGGCAAGAAAAGAAGGACCGTCCGAGGTACACTTATGAGTCGATGTTGGATCAGCCGTGTAAATTTCACACGCCAAATCCGAGTAACCCATCGGGTCATACAACGAGGCAATGTGAGTGGATGCGTAAGATAGAACAAGGTGGTTCGGGGAATGCTTAGGCACCCCGGAATGATCAGCCTCGGCAGGAGTTACCTCGGCAGCAGTTGCTCTTCGGAGCAAACACGCAACAGCTAATGTTGCCTCTCCCTCCGCCGAGGTATGACAACAATGAGATAAGGGATGCAGTGCATCAGGTGGAAAATCAGCACCAGCCGGATCAGAGGTACCACGGAAATGAGGGAGAAATGACTATAGAGAGCATCACCAGAGCTATTGTGTGTTCACAACTGAGGAAACGGATAGGAAAAGCTTGCAGCGCCAACATATGGAGGTCAATGCGGTAATGCCAGCGGTGACGAGGTACATGCCTTGGTCGGACCAGGAAATCACCTGGAACATCAAAGATCACCCCAAGCTTATGCCGAGTCATGGTTCGTATGCGTTAGTGCTGGACCCGACATTCATTGGGCCTAACATCAATGTGAGGTTCTCCAAGGTACTGATTGACAATGGCAGTAGCATTAACATCATGTATGCCGATACAATGCGCAAGTTGGGTATCTCGGAGAACATGCTCCAGGCTACAAGGACAACTTTCCATGGTATTGTACCAGGCATTTCTTGTGAGCCCATAGGCAAAGTCCGGGTTGACGTATTATTCGGCACGAGAGATAATTGTTGAACTGAGAATCTGGAGTTTGAGGTGGTGAACTTGGAAAGTGCGTATCACGCGTTACTCGGAAGACCAGCATTGAACAAGTTCATGGCAAGCTGCCACATCAGTTATCTAAAGATGAAGTTGCCCAGGCCAAATGGAGTGATTACCATTGCTGGAGACTTCCAACGTTCCATTGAGTGTGCCTCAGCCGGGTCTAACCTAGCCGAGTCACTCGTGATTGCGCAAGAGAAAAGAAAAATCCAAGAGGTGGCGGCATTAGCTCAGTCCGCGTAGCAGTATATGCCGGTGTTGAGTAACCCGCATGGTAGCGTTTCGTTCCAAGCCGCAAAGGATACTAAGAAAGTGCATGTTGATGATATGTTCCCAGAGCGCACCATAACAATTGGTGTCGGGTTGAATGATAAATAGGAAAGTGAGCTCGTCAACTTCCTCCGTGAGAATCGAGATATTTTTGCTTGGTCTACACAGGACTTGCAAGGTGTTCCGAGGGAGTTGGCTGAGCACTCTTTGAACGTGAGACCCGGAGCAAGGCCGGTGAAGCAACCTCTCCGCCGCTTCGCCAATGATAGGAGAAAAGTCATTGGAGGCGAGATAGCTCGGTTGCTAGCAGCAGGATTTATCATGAAAGTACTCTATCCGGATTGGCTCTCTAATCCGGTGTTGGTGGAAAAGAAGAAGGATGACCCGAACGTGGCAGTGCTTTGGCGTATGTGTATCAATTACACGAACCTGAACAAGGCGTATCCAAAAGATCCATTTCCACTGCCGAGGATAGATCAGGTCATAGACTAAACTGCTGGATGTGAACTGTTGTCATTCATTGATGCATATTCTGGTTTCCACCAGATACATCTGAATCTAGATGATCAAATAAAGACTGCGTTTATTACCCCGTATGGGGCTTACTGCTATCGCACCATGCCGTTTGGTTTACGTAATGCAGGTGCAACATACAAAGATGTATGCAAAAATGTTTGCACGACCAAATAGGTTAAAATGTACAAGTGTATGTGGATGATGTGGTTATCAAGACCAAGGAAAGCAAAACGCTCCTTGACGACATCAGGCAGACATTCGCGAACTTAAGAAGGTTCCGAATGAAGCTTAACCCGGAAAATGTACCTTCGGTGTCCCGGCTGGGAAATTACTCGGATTTCACGTCTCCAGCCGAGGTATCGAAGTTAATCCAACTAAGATTCGGGCCATTGAACGAATGGAGCTGCCGAAGTGTCTTAACGATGTCCAGAAGTTCACTGGGTGCCTAGCATCGTTAAGTCGGTTTGTATGTCGGTTGGGAGAAAAGGCATTGCCTCTCTACCAACTTATAAAAAAGTCGGATAAGTTCGTTTGGACGCCACAGGCCGATGAAGCCTTTGCCCACTTAAAGAAGATGTTAGCCACTGCACCAGTGTTAGCCTCTCCACTATCAAAGGAGCCAATGTTGCTCTATATAGCCGCAACCAACCGAGTTGTAAGTGCAGTGATTGTGGTAGAGCGCGACGAAGAGGGTAAGTCGGTGCAGAGGCCAGTGTATTACTTGAGCAAGGTGTTATCCGCCTCAAAGCAGAACTACCCGCACTATCAAAAGGTGGCATATGGTGTCTATATGGCAGCTAAGAAGTTAAAGCATTACTTTGAGGAGCACCCCATCAAAGTAATATGTGCAGCTCCCATATCTGAGATAATGAGTAACAAGGATGCAAGTGGTCGAATCGCAAAATGGGCAATCGAACTAGCTCCTTACACGCCACAATATGACAGAATAGAAGCAATCAAGTCTCAGGCTGTGGCGAACTTTTTTGTGGATTGCGCCGGGGTATAATACGAACCACCGCCACCAGATCCGAACTACTGGAGGATGCACTTTGACGGGTCAAAAACAAAAAACGGGCTAGGCGCCGGAGTTGTGCTTACCTCGCCAAAGAAGGACCAGCTGAAATATGTGCTGCAAATCCATTTCGCGGCATCGAACAATGTCGCTTAGTATGAAGCACTTGTGCATGGGCTCAAAGTGGCAAAAGAGATTGGGATACGCTGGATACTATGCTTTGGCGACTCGGATTTGGTAATACAGCAAGTGTCGGGGTTGTGGGACGCCCTAGATCCAAACATGGCTCTGTACAGATTTCATGTGCAGAAGATATCTAGTTACTTTGAGGGGTGTGAATTTCACCATGTACCCCGGGTGGAAAATGAGGCCGCCAACATGCTATCGAAGCTCGGATCAACCCGACAAGCAATTCCACCGGGTGTAGCATTGGAACACCTCAGAAAACCATCTATCAGGCCGTCCCCAGGAACCGACTCAATCTATGTCCCGGAAGATACAGAATCCGGAGCTGAGCCCATGGACATTGACATGGGAGGTGGTGCGCAAAAACCGGGGCCTACATCAGCAAACCCGGGGACTGCTTCGCAAGACCCGGGGACTGCTCAGCCTGATCCGGTTGCAGTTATGCCGGTGGATCTAATGGAAATTGATGAGGAGGTGTTCCCTGTGCGAGCGATACCAGCTTGGGCACTACCTATATTTCAATTCCTGGAAGATGGAACGTTACCCACTGAGGAAGTGCTGTCCAGGCAAACACAGAGGAGGGCAAAGGCGTACACGATCATTAATTCCGAGCTGTAAAAACGGAGTGTGACCAATGTCCTCCAGCGATGCGTTAACCCGGAAGAAGGGCTTGACATCCTCCGAGATATACATCAAGGAGAGTGTGGGCATCATGCCTCATCCCGAGCCTTGGTGGCAAAAGCGTTTCGGCATGGATTCTACTGGCCAAGTGCCTTAGAGCAAGCAGAAGATCTGGTGAGAAAATGCAATGGTTGTCAGAGGTATGCTACCAAGACGCATATGCCAATGTCGGAACTCAAGACCATACCAATTACATTGCCATTTGCCGTATGGTGCTTAGATATGGTTGGCCCGTTTAAACCAGCAAGGGGAAATATGACTCACATTTTGGTCATGGTGGACAAGTTTACGAAGTGGATCGAAGTAAAGCCTATAAGGAAATGTGATGGGGCTACGGCCGTAACGTTTCTCAAGGATATAATCTTAAGGTATGGTTACCCACACAGTATCATAACTGATAATGGCACAAATTTTGCGGAAGGAGCATTTGCGCGTTTCTGCCGGGATAAGAAGATCCGACTCGACGTAGCCTCAGTAGCCCACCCTGCATCGAACGGATAAGTGGAAAGATCCAACAGATTAGTATTATCCGGGATAAAACCCGGGCTCATTGAGCCGTTACAAAGATCAGCAGGGTGCTGGATAGAAGAACTACTAGCGGTACTGTGGAGTTTAAGAACAACTCCGAATAGATCAATAGGCTATACGTCGTTTTTTCTGGTATATGGGACAGAAGCTGTATTACCAGCCGACATAGAGCATGATTCGCCTAGGGTCACCCAATACACAGAAGCCGAAGTGCAAGAAGCCCGGCAAAATGATGTTGATCTGCTGGAAGAAGTGAGAGAACTGGCATTGTCCAGATCCGCCATATATCAGCAAAATCTCCGACGCTATCATAGCCAGAAAGTAAGCCCCCGAGTCTTTCGGGAAGGCGATCTGGTGCTCCGGTTGGTACAGCGTACTGCCGGCATGCATAAATTATCTCCCCATGGGAAGGGCCATTCATCGTGAGCAAAGCATTGCACAATGACTCTTATTATCTTATAGATGCAAAGCCACGGGAAAAGAACAAGGCGGACATGTCCGGCGAGGAATCTAAGCGCCCATGGAATGTAGCTCTACTTCGTCCTTTCTACACTTAGCAGAGAAGTGTATGTATCCGAGTCTTCTCATATGTCGGTATGTATGCCGGTAATGAGCTTATGAATGAAATATTGGCACCTCGAGCAGTAACTCGGGGACTGCCTTAATAATATTTGTTGTTTTTATTATTTTTACGTCAGCTGGAGTAAGTTGTTCTACTTAACTCAGATTAGTAGTGTGTGAGCACCGAAAACCCAACTCTTCGACTTGCTGCTGTCCAACAAGAATTGGCTTCATGGCAAGCAAGAGAACAAGTTTGGAATTGCGTAGCACATGAAAAACGACTAAGGAAAAGAACTTAATCGAGCCGATGTTTGTTTTTCGGACTAACCTTGTATTTACTTTCAAACTATTATGCTAAACTATTTTGAGCTAAGCCTAAAAGTTTCTAAGTATTGTTAAAACAATTTTTGAAGCTCGGATTCCTAAGTCGTAAAACCCAATCAAGGTAGACACGAACCGAGCCAGAAGATTGGACGAACAAGAAAATGAAACTCGGGGACTACGCCCAAGTTAATCCGGTATACAAACTTAGTAGCAAAATATTACATAAGTACGGGATACATTTGCACCCGGCATACCGGGGATCTAATAAGTTTTCAAGTGTTTTTACTTAAGGAGCAGCAGGAGGAGGAAGTTCGACGTCATATTCGCCTTCTTCGATATCCGAGGCATCGTCCTCTCCATCCTCGTCTGAGCCATCTTCAACATTATCGACCTCTTCGTCGCTAGCGGCTTCCAGGAAGCTCGGACCCTCAGTCCATTCGTGAATGGGAGCATATTCAATGAGGCTATGGGCGCAAGCCTGGCGCCGAGCTACCCATTCCGGGTCATTGGTCCACTTGGATCCGGTGCGCAGGCGCGTGAGGAGGCTGAGATCGATCTTCTCATACCACGTGAGTATGTGGTGAAGAACGGTCTCAGCTGCAGCACGTCCAGCGGACTCCCTCCAAACGTCGAGCTGGGTCTTGATCTCCGTCAGCTTTTCAGCAAGAATTGTGATTCTCTTTGGAGCGTCCTCGCCGGGCCAGAACGTGTTGAAGAATCGGACTAAAACGTCGAGGAGATCCTTGCCGTAGTTCTTGATGATTTCCACGCGAGATGACAGGCTGACCAATAGGTCCTCCATGTCAAAGGGAATGCCCTCACCATCAGGAGCAACGAGAGTACCCCTCTCTCGGCGGAAATTAGCAACAGCGGCGCTCGCAATGGGAGTACCCTCTGGAAATTTGCCTAAAAACAAGAGAAGAGAAGCAAGTAATGAAAAGACATGTGAGATAACCCGAAGAAATATGCCGGATAAGGAAAAGGAACCTACATAAAATATGGTTGTGGATCCGGGTCAATTCATTGATGCAATTATCGCGTCTTTGGCGGAGCTGCACCAGTTCAGCGTTCGCCGACTCGAGTTTGACGTCGGCCTCCTAGAGAAGTTTGCGGTCCTTGGCAATTTGGAGGTTGAGGCGCTCGCGCTCTTCGGTGTAGTCCTGGCTAGCCTTTTCAAGCTCGGTTTGGTGCTGCGCCTTCATCTTCTTAATTTATGCCTTTAGCTTGCCAATCTCGTCGTTCGTGGTTCGGAGGAGGGCCAGCTCATCGTCTTTATTTTTGATCTCGGCCTGATGCTACCCTGCTTGTTCGAGAAAATGCAGCATCATGTCAGGCACAGGCACACTATCTTCAAGAGAAGCTGAAATAGTGTGTTGACCCGGCAGAGTCGAGGTATGAATGTTTGCCGAGCCAAGAAGAAAAGAAGATGGAAAGCAAAGCAGGGTCAGACAAAAAGGACTTACCCTTGATCTGCTCCAGGTTCTTTCGCATAATCTTGTTCTCAGCCTCCACCCCAGCTACGGAAACCAAATAATGAGATTAGTTCGGCAGAGGAAGATGAAGGAAAACGGAGAAGCGCCAAGGGAGAAACTTACCCCTTTTCTCATGATCAGCGAGATGTGCATTGTGCTTTGCGAGCAGCATCTTGTGGGTATCCAAAAGACGCTGGAACTCAGCACTCCGGCGGTTGGTGGTCACCTGAAAAGAATACAAAAATTTGGCTTAAGCCTCGTGCATATTCAAAGTGTACAAGATCCGGGCCAAGTGGAACTTAACCTGGCTCTAGGTGTGTGCATATTCGAAGTGTACAAGATCTGGGCCAAGTGGAACTTAACCTGGCTCTAGGTGTGTGCATATTCGAAGTGTACAAGATCCGGGCCATGTGGAACTTAACCCGACTCTAGGTGTGTGCATATTCGAAGTGTACAAGATCCGGGCCAAGTGGAACTTAACCCGGCTCTAGGTGCGTGCATATTCAAAGTGTACAAGATCCGGGCCAAGTGGAACTTAACCCGGCTCTAGGTGTGTGCATATTCGAAGTGTACAAGATCCGGGCCAAGTGGAACTTAACCCGGCTCTAGGTGTGTGCATATTTGAAGTGTGCAAGATCTGGGCCAAGTGGAACTTAACCCGGCTCTAGGTGTGTGCATATTTGAAGTTGTCAGGAAGCTACGTTAGTTTTCTAAGGAGCATCCGGCCGAGTAACGAGTTACTCCACCGGAGGCTCGGGGACTAATGGTTATATCGCTAGTGCATGCTAAGGAAAAGGTGAAGTAACGTACCTCCGTCATCCGGCCCACGAGGTTAATCGCCTTAGAGGCTGTGTTCATTTGAGCAGCGAATTCGGCGGGACCGAACTTCTCCGAGAGATCGTCGTTATAGACGAACTCCGCCTTGTTCTAGTTGTTCATAAACTCGACCAAGGTCGGAGGATATCGCTCACCGCTGAGCATGTGGGGTGCCACCAAGCCCTTTGCATGTGCCTCTCTCCTCTCAACCTGAGCAAGGGCCGGACTGGTGTGCAGAACAAGTTGCTGCGCACTAGTTGGCTCGGCAGGGGCGTCCTTCGGTGTTGGAGCCTTCTGGGCAAGCATGGACGCGAGGGTGCGTTGTCCAGACCCGGTGGACGCTGCCCTAGTGACGTCAGGGGCTTTCTTTCCTTTGGCTTGCTGAGAGGAGGAAGTGGTTGCGGCAGATTTCCCCTTAGGAGCTGCCTGGGTACTTCCTCGCCGAGACTGAGAAGACTCGTACGAGGCGGAGGAGCTTGGCGCTGGTGCCCTTGTTGCTGGAGCTGGTGTTGCTGCCGACGTTCTCGCTGCCGGAGTTGGTGCTGATGCCGAAACTGGTGCTGGTGTTGGTGCTGGTATGGAGGTAGTCTCGGTAGTTGCTGGTTGCGACAGAGCCGAAGTGGTGGATGCCGCTGCCTCGGCTGGGTCCATCTCCCTCGCTCCGGGGTTGCCCCCCTCTTGATGAGGTGGGCTAGAACCCGGAGCAGCCGCAGAACCCTCTGGAATAGGGCTCAGCGGGCGTGACTCGTCGTCATGAGGGGGAGAAGGGCTAGGTCGGAGCGGTGAAGAGAAGCTAGATCCACTCTGGGGAACATCCTCCGCAGCACTGCCAGATCAAACAATGTCAGAAGAGAGACTAAAACAATGCAAGGAAGAGTAAATTGCAGAGGGAAAAGAGGCTTACGCATCCGAGGTCAGGGGCTCCTTGGGTTTCCGAGCCCTTCGTGCTGGGGCCTTGCCTGTAGGCTTGGAAGCAGTTTTGTCTCCGGACTTCTTTCACCTTTTGGAGGGCTGAGAAGGTCCGGAGGAGGAACTTGATGCAGCTCCACGCCTCTTCTTCGGCGCTGCCGGAATAGGTTCACCTGTGGCAAGGGGAGGGTCCTCGTGGATCTGCCCACTGAGGTTAGCTAATGCCGAAAGGGGGACAACATCAACAGGTTTAATCACCTCGATATCCGAATCACCTTCATCATCGGGCCAATCTCTAATAGAAGAGGGTTTACCGGTGGGTCGCTTCGTAGCGTCGGTCATCAGGAGGAACATCTCCTGGTCCGGCTCTTCCTTGTCTGGGGTCTCCCGGTCGGGCGCCCATTTAAGAGTTGGATTGGTGCCATCCTCGAGGGTCTGCTGAAGGAATAGCTGAGGAAAAGAATGAACAACAGAGTCAAAATGGAACAATGACCGACATATAATTAACCCGGAGTAAATTTGCGCCACGAAGCTTACCAAGGGAGGAAGCCTATCCCGGCAGAAATGCTCAATTCCCCATGTCCACTCAGAGGAGAAGTCCTTGTGGGTGGTGAAGAGAGCCTTGACCCGGCGATAGATCTCCGAGTTGCTCAACTCGAAGGACGAGGTCCGGTTGGGGTCGCGGCCGAAGCTCATGTGGCACACCTTGTGGGTGCGCCTCTGGAGGTGGGAGATTCGGTTGCGCAAGAACGTGATCGTAGCATCCTTGTTGCGCAACCCGAGCTTCTTCAGCTCCGCAAACCTCTTGTTGACCTGGTTGGCCAAGGTTGTGGGCTTCTTGGGGACAACGTCCCACAACTCCGGGTTAGGTGGACCCGAAGCATAGGGAAGCAGCCGGATCAAGTCTTCAGTGCCCTCGTTCCGGACATAAAAGAAAGTCCGGGCCCATCCTTTGCAGGAGTCCAGCCCGGTGACTCGAGGGAAAACGGATAGCCTCCGGGGTGAGATGGATGCAGCTCCGAATTGAGTGAGATGCTTGTCCTCCGGGTCGAGTTGAATATTCGGAATGACATTACGATGAAGGCCAAAAAACCGGATCCATAGCTCCTTCGTGGGCCATAATCCGGCGTAGCCCTCGATCGTAGAGGCAAAAGCAGAAAGAGAAGTGATTGCGTTGGCAGGAAGGTGGTGCGGCTGGAGTTCGTATGTGCTTAACCAGTCATGGAAGAAATCGCTGACCGGCAAACCGAACCCCTGTTGGAAGTGCGACAAGAAGACAACGTACTCACCCGGATTGGGTGAGGGGGCGAGTTCGGCGGAGGCAAGGCGCGCGATGACGCTGGCGGGGATGCGTCTGGTCCAGTAGAGCCAGTCCAAGTCATCTTGGCAGACCCATGACCTGGCCCACGCACCACGGTCCGCAGCAGCGGTGTCCTCCTCCATCTCTTGCTCATCAACGACGAGCTCCTCCTCCGTCATCTGATGATCGCTGCCCTCGCTGGCGCTAGCAGCGGCGGGGGGCAAAGGCCTAGATTGGCAGCGACCCGTGGTGGAGGAGGCGCGTAGCGGTGGCGACGATGTAGAAATGTGGGGGAAAAGATGCGGCAGCGGCGCTGCTACTTGGAAGCACTGGCGGCAGCACGGTCGCGAGGAAGACGAAGAAGAAGAGCAAAGGGTAGAGGTGCGCAGTAAGGGGAAAAAGCCTAAGGGATGCGCCCCTCCCCTATTTAACCTCTCCCACGAGGAGAAAGTGGGATCACGTCCTGCAGGTACGCCGCATGGTGTGGCAGTGTATTACCCGCGTCGACCAATCAGCAGCAAGCCACACGGAGGGCCACAGGGTGTAACAGATCCATGACGTGACACACTGATGCGGTTAACGAGGAGGCAGGCCAGACGTGACCCGCGCACAGTGATGACTAACAATTACTGCGGCGGTTACTGTGCTGGCCCTTAAAATGAGACAACATAATGATTAGCCTCCACGTGGGTTGGCGTACGAGAGAAGGAAGCAAGACCCGGATAGGACCATGGTAACCCGGCCAGCAAGTGAAAACTTGGAATGTGCCAAGGGAAAGTAAAACCATGAGGTCCGAGTTAGAGTGGTAACCCGGCTAGCAAGTGAGAGCTTGGAACGTGCCAAGGGAAAGTAAATCTAGAGAATCCGAGACAAGGAGGGAACCCAGAGAAGGAGCACAAAGCTCGGTGGAATTGAACCTGCTGTGGCCTTAGCGGCTAAGGTAGCTAAGACCGCACCAGCTTCGAGGACTAATGTTGGGGGGATACCCCCGGGTAGGGTCACGCCGGGGTATAAAGGCCGAGTTAGCCGAGGTTCGGCAAGGCCAAAGCGGATGCTGGCCGGATCACCTCAAGGCAGGCCGAATCATAGGGTAACCAGGACCAGGGGGCGTTCGCCTAACTAAGTCTCAATCGACTTAAGCAGTAAGTTGGAAATGCATGTTTAACTTATATGCAGGAACGGGTGTGGCCGGATCAACTATGATCCGGGTCACATTTAGCTTCTAGGAGAAGGAAGGAATCTCTCTGGTCAAAAGAAGCCCCGGTACGCACTGCCTGAGCGAAGCAGACAAGGGCAGGACCACCGAGGCGTGGCCGACAAGGGTGACGATGCCCATGTCGGCTGACGCGGGCGCCGCAGAGGCTCACGTAGCCTCTGCATGTGTGACGCGAGGGAAAAGTAACCCGGTCGGCTTACTACTTTGGGAGATGGCATATTCTTAGGAATATGCCTCCACGTATGCCCTAAGTGTAGACCTAGCCCCCCCCTATATAAGGAGGGCTAGGGCTTCTGTAGAGGGGGTTCTAATTTTTCTGATTTGGCTAGGGTTTTAAGTGTGATCTGTGAGTGAGAGTAAGAGAGCTCCTTCTTCCTCCTCTCGTCAATACAGCTCTAGGAGCACTTGTAACCTTGGAGGCAAAGCAAATATAAACTTCTGTGTGGATAATCACTTCACTATCCCTCCCTGGATCCCCCTAGCGTGTATTAGTCCCCACCTTTAGCCTATCCATGGCATCTGCCGTGACACCACCACGACAGGACGACCGACGGGTCTACACGTGGGTGGCCCCTGGGCCCCCGCTGTACTATTTTAACCACTTCCGTTTCATCCAGGCTTGAACTTAGAGCGTAGGGTCCGAGGTAGTTACAATTGGTATCAGAGCCATCCCGCCCTTCAGGGTCTCAGCCAAATGGTCGTTGTCAGTCTAGCAAATATTTTGGTAGCTATGTATACTAGGGAAAAACAAAACGTGAGAGTAGGACTGCTTCCATTTTTCTTCTTACCCACCCACCCACCCTTTTCTGGTAAGGAAGTGTAACATTTTCAATCCTCTTCTAAAATTCAAACTAGGATTCACGTGTTCTGGGTTCCGTAGTACCATAGGTTGTGTGTGTGTAATTACTTGTCTATCTGTTGCATCCAACTTGTTGTCGCTATCTGTCTTTTGGTTATCAACTATCGGTACATTCCTTATCGACAGGCCTTTGTATACCGGCGCGATCTATCTGATTCATTGTATACCGGTGCGATCTGTCTTACTCTTTGTTATCCGACACTATCTTGTTTGGGGTGTTCGTTTCCGTAGTTACTAATCTTTAGGTTCATCTTAAGAAGAAGGTGTTGGGATATGTGTTTTACTTATTCATGTGCGGAGTAATGATTTGACTGCAGGATGGAGTCGCGACCATACCACTACTTTTATCATTCGCTCTTGTATATTAAATTGGTAGAGTTACTAATCTTGATTCGTTAAGTGGTTTTGCGCATATAGTGGTATTTTAATGCAGAAATTTGCGGAAAAAAATTCTTTGATAGCTTTGTGTACCACACTCCTTGTTTAGTCGTGTGCGATATGCTTAATATCTTCTAGGTGCTTGGAACTTCGTTGATATTTTAATATCATCTTAGTATTTTGTATCCTTTAATCTTGGTTAATTCCATTTTGGTACTATTTTGGATTATTATCATTCTCCATTATGGTACTGACTTGAGTTTTACATCAATCACAGGATGGCACCACCACGCCGTTCTGAGGAGGACATGCCACCTGAACTGGGGTCTGCATTGGCAAGTATTGCTAATGCCTTGGGAGCAATGCAGCAGAACCAGCAGCGTTTTGAAGAAAGTGTCAGGAGGAATGAGTTTGTTCCGCTACCTCCACCTCCCAAGCGAGGAGATATCAAGAGTTTTCTAAAGTTCAACCCGCGCCACTTTGAGGTGTCTAATCAGCCACTTGATGCTGATGATTGGTTGCGTGAGATGTCAAGGTTGCTGATGACTGCTGATGTTCCTGAGCAAGAATGGGTAAAATGTGCCACTCACCTTCTGAAGGGAGATGCAGCTCTGTGGTGGGAAAATTACCTGAAGGCAAACCACTCTGAGTTTCAGCCTACTTGGGAGCAGTTCACTGGGGCTTTCAAAGAGCAATATCTGTCAGAAATTGTCATGGAAAGGATGAAGGAAGTTTTTCTCAACCTCAAGCAGGGCAATGACAATGTCAATACCTATATCAAGAACTTCATGAACCTTTCTCGGTATGGTGGCGATGAGATCTCTGATGACAAGAAGAATCAAAAGAGGTTCAGGCAAGGGCTCAATGCATCTATCAAATATGCAATCACTCATGCAAGGCCGGGGTCTTTTCTGGAACTCCAACATACAGCTCTGCAGGAAGAAGCAAGTAGGCAAGTGTTTGAGGAGTCCAAGAAACACAGCCGCGACGCAGCAAGCTCTTCAGCTATGGTAGCTCCTTCTAAGTGCCACGTGTGGGTTCCTAACACCCCACCGTCGCTCCCGGCTCCTCCAAGACCGTCAAGCTACACGGCAAGGCCACCAAACTCCTTCACTGCGGCTCCTAGGGGCTACAACCACAACTACCCTGGAGCGCCTGGCGGAGTCCCTGGCTACGCTGCTCCACGTCCACCTGGTGCCTGTTACACCTGTGGGAACACTGGGCATCAACACTGGAATTGTCCAATGAACAACAAAGCTCTTCCACCACCACCTCCAAGACCTGCGGCAAGTTCTTCTATGGTTCGTGCACCTCCACCTCGGGCTCTCAACATCAACACCAAGCCCGGGTCTACGGTTGCTCGTGCCAACTGTGTCAACATCGCTCAAGCTGAGCATGCACCTGGAGTTGTGATGGGTATGCTTCCTGTTAACTCAGTCCCTGCACGAGTTTTGTTTGATTCTGGTGCTTCGCATTCTTTTGTTTCTCACAAGTTTGCGCATGAGCATGATCTGGCTATGGTTCCCTTATTGCATCATCTTGTGGTACAATCTCCTGGGTTAAACATGAGGGCTGCTCATATCAGCCATGGCAATCAAATAGAGATTGGTGGCTCTTTGTTCTCGGCTTCCTTATTTATTCTGGGCAACTCTGACATTTATCTTGGGCATGGATTGGTTAACAGCAAATGCAGCTGTGATGGATTGTGCTGAACGATCGGTTTCTCTAAAAATTCCTGAAGGCCATATAGTCTATTCTCCAAGTCTGACTCCTGCAATTCAGCTTTTCTCTTTGGTAACTCTGAATGATGATGCTACGAAGGCTATTCAGAGTGTTCTGGTGGTCCGTGAGTTCCCAGATGTTTTTCCTGAAGAGTTGCCAGGTATGCCTCCTGATCGTGAGGTCGAGTTTGTGATTGAGCTTGAACCTGGACCCGCTCCTATCTCCAAGCGGCCTTATAAAATGGGTCCTGCTGAGTTGGCTGAACTCAAACGCCAGCTTGATGAACAAGAGAAGTTGGGTTTCATTCAGCACAGTACTTCTTCTTGGGGTAGCCCAACCATCTTTGTGAAGAAGCGAGACAAGACTGATAGACTTTGTGCTGACTATCGGGCTCTCAATGCTAAAACCATCAAGAATAAATATCCCCTTCCGCGGATTAATGATCTCTTCGACCAGCTAGCTGGAGCTGTGGTATTCTCTAAGATGGATTTGAGAAGTGGATATCATCAAATCAAGATTCGCAAGGAAGATGTCCCCAAAACAGCTTTCACCACCTCCTATGGCCTGTACGAGTACACGGTCATGTCTCTCGGTCTCACCAACGCACCTGCCACCTTCTCGAGGCTTATGAACTCGGTTTTCATGGAGTATCTTGATAAGTTCGTTGTGGTCTATCTAGATGACATCCTAGTCTATTCTAAGTCAAAGGAAGAACATGAAGAACACCTTCAGTGTGTCCTAAACAAGCTTCGTGAGAACCGCTTGTATGCAAAGTTCTCCAAGTGTGAGTTCTGGCTGCCTGAAGTCACCTACCTTGGTCACGTCATCTCTGCCAAGGGCATTGCCGTCAACCCAGAAACTGTTTGGACAATTGTTGACTGGCTTCCACCCATAAATGTCAAAGAAGTCCGGAGTTTCCTTGGTTTGGCTAGTTACTGCCGTCGCTTCATCTAGAATTTCTCGAAGATTGCGAAGCCTATTACCGATCTCCTCAAGAAAGGCAAGAAATACCTTTGGTCTCCTGCATGTCAAGCAAGCTTTGAAGCACTCAAAGAGAAGCTCACTTCCACACCAGTCTTGATTCCTCCAGATACATCAAATCCTTTCCAGATATTCTGTGACGCCTCCTTGCAAGGATTGGGTGCGGTCCTGATGCAAGAAAAACAAGTGGTTGCTTATGCCTCTCGACAGTTGAAGACGCATGAGCTCAACTATCCAACACATGACCTTGAACTCGCAGCAGTTGTCTTTGCTTTGAAAATATGGAGGCACTACTTGCTTGGCAACCGTTGTGAAATCTTTTCTGACCACAAGAGTCTGAAGTATATCTTCACACAACCTGATCTCAACCTTCCTCGGAGGAGGTGGATTGAAGCAATTAATGATTTCGATCTGACCATCAACTACACTCTGGGCAAAGCTAATGTGATGGCCGATGCTCTCAGCCGAAAAGCTTATGTCAACAACCTCATGGTGGAAGAACAACAGCCTCTCTTGTGCGAGGAATTCCGTCAGCTCAACCTTGAAATTGTGGATCAAGGGTATCTTCTGAACCTTCTGGCAACCCCTCTCTTGGAAGAAAAAATTTGCTCCATTCAACTTGGTGATCCTTACACTAAAAAGATCATCTCCAACATTCAGCTTCCGAAGTATGAGTCCTTCCACGTCGACGACCAATGCGCTCTTTTCTTTGAACACCGGATGTTTGTTCCGAACTACCCAGGTTTAAGAGAGCAAGTTCTTAAGGAGGCGCATGATTCTGTTCTTTCTATCCACCCTGGCAGCACTAAGATGTATATGGACTTGAAAACACAGTATTGGTGGCCTGGGTTGAAACGATATTGTGCCAAGTATGTCTTGGAGTGTGATGTCTGCCGCAGAGTTAAAGCTGTTCATCAGAAACCTTTTGGTCTTCTACAGCCATTAAAGCCTCCGGAATGGAAATGGGAGAAAGTAGAGATGGACTTCATAACTGGTTTTCCAAGGTCACAGAAGGGCAACAATGCAATCTTTGTTGTCATCGACAGGCTTTCTAAAGTGGCTCACTTCTTTCCCGTCAAGGAAACAATTTCTGCAATTCAGTTGGCTGAGCTCTATATCAACAGAATTGTCTCTCTGTATGGGGTTCCTCTTGAGATCAGCTCAGACCGTGGAAGCATCTTCACGTCCAAGTTCTGGGGAAGTTTCCAAAATGCTTTGGGAACAAAATTGAACTTCAGCATAGCTTACCACCCTCAGTCGCAAGGACAAGTGGAAAGGATCAATCAGATTCTGGAAGATATGATCCGTGCTTGTGTTATCTCTTTCGGCATGAAGTGGGAAGAATGCCTTCCTTATGCTGAATTCTCTTACAACAATAGCTTCCAGAAAAGTCTAAAGATGGCACCATTTGAGGTTCTCTATGGTCGCAAATGCAGAACTCCGATTGGTTGGTCGGGCGCAGGTGAAAGAACATTGTTTGGCCCCAACATTGTAACTCAAGCGGAGGAGAAGGTTCACATCATTCTTAAAAATCTGAAGGTTGCTCAAAGTCGCCAGAAGAGCAACTATGACAGAAAGCACACGGACATGGAGTATGTCCCTGGTGATCTCGTTTACCTTCGTGTCACTCCCATGAGAGGCACGCACCGGTTTGGTATCAAAGGAAAGCTGGTTCCTAGATACATCGGTCCTTTCAAAGTTCGTGGAAGAAGAGGAGAAGTTTCTTATGCTCTTGAGCTCCCTGAAAAACTCAAGGTCCATGATGTTTTCCATATCTCTCAACTCAAGAAGTGCTTCAAGGACCCCGGCAGGACCGTGGACCATGAACTCATCAATCTCCAACAAGATCTGTCTTATCAAGAACACCCCACAAAAATCCTAGAAGTCGCAGAAAGAAGGACTCGCAACAAGTCCATCAAGTTCTGCAAGGTGCAGTGGTCGCACCATTCCATTGATGAAGCCACTTGGGAACGTGAGGACGAGCTCCGTGCCAAGTATCCTACCCTCTTCGTGTATTCTTCTTCTTCCTAGAATCTCGGGGCGAGATTCCTGTTTAGTGGGGGAGAGTTATAGCATCCCATCTGTCTAACATATGTAATGCTACATGGTCTAGTAATATAATTGCTACTTCCTACATATAACTGTTGCATCATAATTATATCATGCTCATGTCATCATGCCACCTTGCATTTGAGCATCATATAAAACCCTTTTCATTTGGTTCTTATCTCATATGTATTAGTAATTGTATTTGGCTCTTGATATATTGTATTTGGTTCTTGATAAATGCTTGATGCCCAAGTTGAGTTGGGGTCATATCGTTTATTCAACTCCACCACCTTTTCCTTGTCACCACCTTATATTTCAACCATCCTAATTATCCATGAGTGTTTACATTTTTTTCCTTTGGCATTTAATCTAGCTCATGTGGGTTGGGATGGATCCACTTCTATTTCCACATGCTCTCACACTAGCATCATGTTGTTTTCACATTATTAATATGTGGATCCACCTTTGCATGCCTTGTGAGTGGTACCCCTTTTACTAGCTTCCATATGGATTGCTTTGGAAGAGTTGCTCATGTTGGAATATTGTTGAGGATATTAAACACCTAGTGGAATATACACACTAGCATGTCCCATTTATATTCAAATATGACCATCTCCATCTACTCCACATGGAACATCCTTTTTCAATTCTTTTAGCTTGGCTTTAGCTCCATATTTTGGAATGCATGGGAATAAATGCCATGAGACCTTATTATTGTTTTAACAAAATAAACATGGCATTTATGACTTGTGCATGGGCCATGCAAGTCACCACCATCTTGTTCTCCTTTGGTTTTCTTTGTTTTGATTGGATATATTCTTTTGTTGAGCTCTACTCACTTCTCTCTCAACCCTCACCATCTTGTTCTTTCTATCCTTGCCTTGTGCACCTCTAAGCCCTACCCTCACCTCCATCTCACCCCACCATGCACTTGAACTTGTTAGATCATATCCAAAAACCCTAAAACACCCTAACCAACCCACTCACCTTAACCTCTCTCTCTTATCCCTCTCTCAAAACTCTAGACCTCATCTTCCTCTCTCTCTCTCTACCTACCCGAGCCACCTCACCACCCCTAACCCTAACCATGTCGTGGCACCACCCTCTTGCCATCTAACCACCCCATCTACCCCTCCAACCCTAGCTAAACCCTATCCAAGCCTCCCTCTCCCTCCTTACTCTCTCTCTGCCACAAGGCCCCACCCGAGCCAGACCACCCCCTGTCCTCGCCCTGGCCCCAGCTGCAGCCCCTCGCCCTGTTGTGCCTGGCCGAGCACGTGAGAGAGAAGGAGAAAGGTGGCCGAGCCACCTTTTTCTTCACCCGAGCCCCACGGCACCCCCTCTCTCACCCCGTCCTTATCTCCACCCCTCCCGTCTCTCTGCTGTGTCCCAGATCCCCTAGGGCCTGCCCTGCGCTGCAGCTCCTTCCCCACCTCCCCTACCACCTCTCTTCTCCATCGCCGGCCATCACCTCGGCTTCGGCTTCCACCGGCAGATCAAGGAGGCGGGCTGTCGAGGTAGGTCACGGGGTCCTGTGATCCTGTGCTCTGCAATGAGGAGGAGGAGGCCCGGTAGCTGCTGCACGTCCTCGTCACCGAGACAAAACCCTAGCTCGTCGGCGTCTGCTACGTCGCCGATCTGCCACTCCCCGGCCGATCCAACCCCTCCAGCAGCCCCGCGGTGAGCTCCCTAACCTCCTAGACATCCCCGCAGTCGCCGTGCTGCCTGGACTTGCCGGTCGTTTCGTCGAGTGTGCTCTGTGCGCCGGTGTGCGCGCGCTCCTGCTCGCTGTGCGCCGCGATAGAGACTCCTAGCCGCGTTCCCCTTTCCCTCCAACAACCCCTCCTAGCCGCAGTGGCTTCCGCCTCCGCCTGCGTGCCCCAGGTCGCTGGTTCGATCGCCGCGCCTCGCCGTTTCCTGTCGTGCACTGACCTGTCGTCAGTTTCGTCAGACACGCACTTAGAAGAGAAACAGTACCGTGTGGTACATTTCTAGAAACCCCCCCCACCTTTTTTGCCAGCTCAACCCGCACTCTTTCCGACCCACCTGTCAGCGTCTCTGGGTGTTTTGCAAAAAGGGACCTGGGGTTCTAGATCCTCAACCTGCAGTCCCCCTCTGCGCCGCATGCCTAGCCCACTCCCTGCCTCTGTCGTGTGGGCCCCGTTTGGCGCCGGACCCACAGGTCAGTCGCTGCGGCTGTCTTCCCTCGAGGTGCAAAAAGGTTTCGCCACGCTGTATCGCCCAGTCAGCGATGGGCCCAGTTGTCAGTGACTGTGGCTAGGTTTGGCTGGGTAGAAAAAGTCTTTCTGTTTTTCTGTTCAAAATAAATCAATTTCAGTAAATGATTAAAGGTGATTTAAATTCTGTTTTTAATAACTTTTAATTTATAATTCCAAATAATACAAATAATATATGTTTTGGAATCAGAAAAATGTGAGGAATTCAAATATGCCATTCAAAATATCTTTTGAGCATTTTAAATTTTCGAAATTGTTTAAATGCAATAAAAATGCCTTTTCTTAAATAATTAATAACTTTAATTCTATAACTCCAAATTTGGCAAATAATATGTCTAAATCGATCAGCGCGACGAGCCCGTTCTGTTTATGCATTCCTTGTTCTGAGTTGCAGCATACATCATATAAATATCAAGTGGACAGCAAGTTATATGGGAGCAAAACATGGCTAAAACATAATAAAATGCTTTATTCTTGTACCCCACACCTCACCCATGCCATGCTACATTATTGCCATGTAAATTGTGCATCATTCATCATGGCATACTTGTTTGCTTATCGCATTTTATTCATATGCTTGTGCACTTTATTTATGTTGGCCCTTGTTTGTTTGTTTCTTCTTTCGAATTAACGCCGAGCAGGGAAAATACCAGGAATCCTAGGAGTACTACCCAGATCCGTCTCTCGCTTCAACTGAGCTACCAGGCAAGCACTACCACATGCTTGCATACATATAGTACCTATTGCCTCTTTCTTATTCTTGCATCATTGAGTCGCGATTGCATTAAATGGAATCCCAAGTACTGCATAGCCTTTACTTTTAAACCCCACCGAAGCTTGTTCCTCCATCCCATGAGCCATTACTACAGGAGTTGTTTGAGCCATGCGAGTCGTAGAACGGCATGTGTAGGGTATGTGAGTGTCTGATGGATAACGAGGTACCTAACCAACTTAACCTGAGTAGTAATGGGATAACTAATGAAAGCGACACCGGTGGGCAATATCTGCTATTTGGTTTTTCATGCTCACTTGTGTCCCGTAGGACCCCGAGTACTTGATTCCTGTTCCTTGACTATTCACACTATCCACATCCGGGAGGCCTTATGGACCCTCCTGAGCCAGAGCTTGATTCATTTCTATTTCTTGGGGCCACAACTAGTTTGGGGTTTTATTACTATCCTGTACTTATGCCATGCTTTACTGCTTTATTTACGATTGTGCGTGGAGCACCTGTACTGTTTTGGATCGTGACACGTTTTCGCTGTATCGTCAAGCCCAGTCACACTTTCGGGTTCCCAGTCATTTACCGCCGTCCACACAAACCCTGGGTCTGTTCCGGAGCCGGCCAACTTCGTTGCGGGTAGCTTACTGGGGTGGCCCCCCTGAAATATTTTATGAATCCTGTGATTGCTTTGTCGTGAATGCCTCGTTGGGTTTTGAGTTGGTTTTTCCGAGGTTGATCGAGTGTGTGTTGCTATTTATGCACCCCTACAGGGTAAATCTTTCTAAAAGCCGTGTCCGCGGTTATGGACGACTTGGAGCATAGTTTCTCGATCATAGACAAGTACAACTAAAGTACCGCTTTTAACCTGACTAAACCCCTGACTGGTAAATAGTGCAATACGCATGGAATGGTTAATAAAACTACCAACGGAGGGTTGTTCGTCCGCTTTCTCGTTGGTAAGCGACAAGGAGGATGGATCTGTTACTTTATACTGTTATAACTATTGTTACTAATTAACGTACATCCGTCTATCATTGGTTAGGCGGATGGTTAGAGAGTATCTATAGACTTGTTAGTTATTATCTTTTGCTGCAATTGCGTCACCCCAGGTATATGTCCCCTTTAGAGGCATAAAGACTTGCTGAGTACCCCTAGGGTCTCACACGATAAATTGTTTGATTCAGATGAACAGGTGTATTCGCAAGATGGATACTGGGTGGAGGAGACAGATGATGTTGGCAACGATCACTCCGTGTAGAGATTCCGGGGATGGGGATCCGCGAGATCTGTGGGCGGGATGTGTTTATTTATGTGGCATATGCCGATTTGCTTCTTATCCGTACTTGGATCTTGTTTTCCGCTTCCGCCTGATACTCTGATGTTTGATGTATGAGGACCTATCCTAAACTATTATCTCTATCTAGGATATTTGGATCTTGCCGTATGGTGTTGCAATATTTCTATTTCTTTTAGATGGAATGGCTCTGAGAACTGTTGTATGGTAGCTTGCATACATACTCACTTGTGTATGTATTTGATCTCTTCGCCTGTTGCCTACGCCGCTCGCTCTTGTCCCGATGTCTTGGAAGTGGTTAGGACGGCCGACGGGTCTACACGTGGGTGGCCCCTGGGCCCCCGCTGTACTATTTTAACCACTTCCGTTTCATCCAGGCTTGAACTTAGAGCGTAGGGTTCGAGGTAGTTACAAGGAACTCCCCTCGGTCCTTTGGGGCATTCACACCTTCGTCAATAGGTCAATAGGGTTCACCCCTTCTTCATGGTATACAGCGTTGAAGCGTTCATGCCAACCAACCTTGAACATGACTCGCCTCGACTCGTCCACTATGCGGAGGAAGACAACCAAGTCTCCTATCAAAACGAGATCAACCTGCTTGATGAAGCACGCGACCTAGCTCGCTCGCGCACAACAATCTACCAACAAGGTATCTGACGCTACCACAGCGCCAAGTCCAGACTCGCACCTTCCAATAAGGTGACCTCGTATTTTGCCTCATCCAGGACAAGAAAGGGATGCACAAGCTCTCCCCTCCATGGGAGGTACCATTCGACATCGGCAGGGTGCGGGACAACTACGCCTACTACCTCATCGGGGTATGCGACGACGGAAAGCTTGACGTCGAGCTACCATGGAACATCAACCTCCTACGCAAGTTCTATACATAGAACTAAAACTTGTAAACACCTGTGCTAAATATCAATAAAGATGCGTCTGTCTCCAAACCTGTGTCAAATCACCAAAAGTATGTGCCCACATGCACTTGCTCTCAAATAACGAGCCACTCACCATCATCAACCCTTGGAAGCACGACTCGCAATGGACAAGTATTGTAGTGCAACCCAAGGGCATCGAGGCCATTCAAGTCTTGTGTCGTCTACAAAAAACGCCTACCAAAACCCACCATCGGAGTCACCTTGCTCGACTGGCTTTATGAGCTAAGATGTTTGGCCATGCTTCCTACAACACCTCATCCTCCTCAACCTCAGGAAACTCGCATGGGTAAGTACTACAGACGAGCACTCGCTAACTGAGCCTCAGCCTATCTAGGAAGATGCCAGGTCAAGAGCCACCCCTAGAGTCGCCACGTGACTGCCCCCCGGGCCAAAAGGAGCAACTCGTTAAAACAAACAGCATAACATGTCCTCGCCAAACTTGGGCCTACAACTCGAACGGCTAAGTAACACGCTTGGGGACTCGATAAGCGAACCCGCATGCGCCTCGTGAAAATGCCAAGTACAGAGTATCCCTTAGAGTTGTAACATGACTAGCCCCGCAGGCCAAGGCAAGTCGACCTAAAAGCTACAAAAATAGCCGAAAAATTACCAAGTCCCCGCTAACCACGCGGTCGTGACTCAATCGCCAAACGGATATGCTCGAGGACTCGTAAAACAAACCCAGACGCGTCAGGTGAGACATCACACCAACAAAGCGACCGACTCCACAAGTCAATACAAGTTGACCAGGACAACAGTACAACATGTGAATCAAACACAACTCACAAAATATTTATACAAAATGTATAAGTCTTTACCAATCCATGGTCCATTACACAAATTGTTACAGATTATAGGATAACACGCTACTCGGTCACCTGCGAAGAAGAAGCACCCTCCGCACACTTGGCCCACATGAACGGCTTCCACCTGTTGACGAGGTACATCGATAGCGACTCCGTAATAGCCGAATGAAATAGACGCTCTAACGGCAAGTCCCGATGCGTTGGAGTGGTGTCACCCAGCGCGACACGACTCTCTTGGTAGGGGAGCAGGTCTCTTCGGTCGCGGAGGGGAAGCCGCTCGTCACATTGTCTATATCAAAGTCATCTGGGAAGTGCACAAGCCCCAGGCTCAATGCCGCAGTCACCCTATGATGAAACGTGGAGCACATTATCCATTCGACGATGGCGGGCACTTCCTACAAGTGCTTCCAAACATCGGTGAAGCCTGAAGGAATCACTTCGGTCAGATCAATGTATTGAAGGATGGCACGGACGCACATCGTCGACGCTGTTGCCGCACCCAACACCACCTTGACGCAATCGATGGCCCGGTACTCCATCACTGTCGGATCCTTTGGACCTATGACATCCGCAAAGTGTCAGCATGCACGATTCAAATGCTCGACTTGCTCGAGGACTCCACCTGCTCGGGGACTCGACTTGCCAAAAAGAAGCAAGGGTACTCACCGAGTAATTTTCGACAGTTCTTGATGACGAACTTCTCTAGTGAGGACAACTTCCCTTGCAGCTTCGTCATGATGGACTCAGAGGCTTTGTGATCCTTTTTCACATCCGCCACTGCTGTTGTGGCCTTCTCCTCAGCCGATACCATCACGCCTTTTGTGACTTCTAGTTCTACGACCGACACGTAGCCCACCCGGGACTTCGCCAACGTGGATGCATGATTCTTTGCAAACACAAAGAGCAATCAGCTCACTGACAAATCAAATATGCAAGAAAAGTATGATGGATACAAGCAACATACCTGCGGTCAACTGTAGCTGGCGATTGGCCTGAGTTGATCAACCAAAACTTCATGGCCTAAGTCGGTACCACCCAGCGACCCTCAGGGACTGGGGAATCAAAACTTCAAGGCCCGAGTTTGTAGGGTTTCCGTAGCATATAACAAAAACTTTACTCTACGGAACACCCTGAATGCCCAAAGATCTATCTAGAAGTAATGCAGTAATAGAGGAAGACAATGGTAACATACCCTTGAAGACCGAGAGAGTGTTACGCTCATGCAGGAGCGTGGATGATGTAGTCATAATTGTCCGACCTCAAGGTCGCGAAGCTCCTTGCACGTCACCCCTTGTCCAGGTCCTTGCACGACGGTCGGTCGCTGCAAGTGTAGCTCCCCCGAGTTATCACACACATACGATGCAATATAACAACTCCCAAACTTCTTTATCCCTACCAAGGCTACGGAAGTAGATCTCCTAGCGGAATCCCTGCAGCACAACGGCGTGCCACAAATGTGTTGACTTTGCGCGTATAGTCCTTTCTTGGGATTGTGCCACGACAAAGGAAACTAGAGAGAGGGGGATATTCTAGCCAAAGAGAATATCTTATTGGTGTGTTTTAATACTCCCATGGGCACCACTTTATATAGGGGAAGGGAGGTGTGCCCTCCCCTTTAGGTGCCCCATGTGGGACTAATTCATAAAAGAAAAAGGGGCAAAAAGAGGTGCCATCTGGCTGGGCCACAAGGGCCCATCTCAGCGGCCAGCAGCCGGTCCTCAGCGGCCCGATGGGCTAGCGCCATCCCGCGGCCAACCACTCGTGCGGCTCCCCAGCCCGTGGCGGCAATGGCCCAGGTGGGTCGGTGACTCCCTGATGGCCAGTAGGGCGGCGGCCTGCGCCCGTAGCTCGGGTGGCCCGGGTGGGCCTTCACCCGCGAGTGGCCCAGCTGTGCGGTCGGCTCCCTGCGGTACCCGTATCCGCTTCTCGGATGGGCCGCTGCGGCTATGGCCCGCCAGGCGTTAGATAGCGCCCTGAGCGATGGTTAATACCAGCTTGCCCGCATGGGCCGAAGCCAGGTGGGCTGCCAGCAGCTGCCGGTAGCAGTTGTTACCCCGCGCAACGGCCTCTATCTGCTACTCGACCATGTGGGTTGGTTTGACTAGCCTAGTTCCTTTTGTTGTTTGCTTTTTTTTCTGCCCATTTTTAGGTGACTTTCTCCTGGGCCAATTCCTCCAGGGTTTTGGCCTAGTTGAGAAAGTTGCCCTCAAATAATAATTTAAATATTTATTTAGTATAAGTTAATTCATAACTAACATATCATAAATGCATATTATAAATTGCCATATATCCGAAACTCCTGTCGACCTTTTTCTTTCCTTCTTTTTATCTGAATATCTTTGGATCACTTTGGGGCGATTCTGATTTCTCTCTCTTTCATGATTCCATCTCAGAGAAGGATCTCCAAGCGTCGTATCGCCCTTAAGCGTGTTTCCCTATATTTCGGGAATGTTATGGACATGATATCTATCAATGATCACCAGTGGGACCGGGATGCCCATGTTGACCCCCATGCACTCCACGAATCACCATCGTGTCGAACCTAAAATGATATATCCAATTCCCTTTATTAAGCGATACAAGACTTTTCCGAGATCTGATCATTGGTATCTCAATACCTTGTTCAATCTTGTTTCCAATAACTAATGCTTTACTCGTTCCCATGAAATTCCATCCCCATGACCTAGTCATTTTTTGCGCAAAATGGATGTAATTCACCGAGTGGGACCAGTTGTATATTCTTGTCACACAGGAGAACAAATCCCGATCTTGATGAATAATGCCTCTACATGCTTCTACAGACACCCAACATGCACCTTTATGATCATCAGTTACGAATGATGGTTGATGCAGTCAAAGCAATCCTCTAGTAATAGTGATTGATATGATCTCATTGTCTAAGGATTAGGACACTACGTTTCTGAAAATTGCAACATGAACTAAGTGACATGATCGTGTTGCAACAATCATGGGTGGGAAGTGTCCATCACATCATTCCAAATGATATGACTTCATTGTCACTTGGCTTTCTTTAGCACCATGATCAGGAAACCTTGATCATCAGCTGCCCAATGAACTAGTTCAATTGAGGCTACTAGGGACCTGGGTTTGTTTATATACCACACATGTATCAATGTTTCAGATTGATATAGTTATAGCATGATATAAAACTATTATGAACTAATGTGATATGACAAACCCTTTTATTATTTGCCTCTAGGGCATATCTCCTTTAGTCTCCCACTTGCACTAGAGTACAAATAATCTAGCTACATTGCTACTAATCATAAACCATATCTCATACGCGTTTATTGATCATGCTTGCTCATGGAGGAGTTCTTGTCCTAAATCCGTTTTACCAGATTCATAAGGTCCTATTTTGCAAATCATTAATGTCAACTGTTTTTGACTTACATCACATTATCATATAATGTGATGTAGCATTTTGGTGACTGATGTCTGCAAGTGCACAGACCAATTGTAGCTAGTTTTGAAGTAAAGATATCGAACCCATAGGGAGCTATTGGTAAAGGTCTTTATGCCTCTCGTTCCTCTCTACCAAAGTATACTTGTAAGCTATCTTTGATCTCAAGTAAAGGGTGTTTGAAAGGTTTATGGTTGTTTGCAGAAAAGTAATTAAAACAAGTAAAAAGGAAATAAGTAACAAGTTTACGTGAAAGCGTGGTTGAACTCAATAGGGCTAAAACATTCTCAGGGATGTAGGATACACCACTAGCACAGTATTATTGTTATGTGCAACCAAGATAACATACTTCTTGTGTCATGATATGTGTGGAGCGAGCCCCATAATAAGATGTTCACGACAAGGCTCGTAAGAAGCCACTTTGTTGAGCCAAGTGTGAGGTCACCTCTAAATAACCACTGCGATGTCTGAGAGCAATCACCCATACAAACCACCGCAATTAAGGGTTTCCCCGTGGATATCATAATTTTCTTAGGGAATCCCTCTTTAATCCCCCTTTGACTATGTAGGTTACGAGCCGGTGCCAATCTGTCACGGGGCATTCCGGGTACACTTCCAAGACATGTCCAAAGGATTTCTCCCTCCCTTTAGTCCCGGAGGCAAATGATATGTAGCCGACTACGTATACCATCTAAAGAGAGAGATCAAACACAAATCATAATTATATCATAGACAAGCAAGTCATATAGACACAAGAATAGATCATCTTTATTACAATGGTGCTAGGGTTTCTCCATCTCCCCAAGAACAAAGGAACTACTCACTCATGGAAGCAATCAACAACATCATCATAATCAAATGAATGGATTAAAGTATGGGGGTAGATCTAATGCAAACCACAATTGGATCTGGAATTACAAAGAGATCTAATAGATGAAAGATGGAGTAATGGTGATGATGAAGATGCGGCGGTTGATGATGAAGGGGATGATGCGTTGTCCTCCAATGATCCATGGATCAGCTGGGATTTGACCCCATCCAAGTTCCTCCTTCAGATCCCTCTCGGATGTGGTGTTTCGTGGTTTTTGGTGGCTGTGAATGTCGGATCTCTCTCTCTCTCGTATTCGCTAGGGAGAAGTATTTGACGAGGCGGTTACGATGGCGCCTGGTATGGGCGGATGGTACAGGCAGGATCTGCTCGTACTAGTGGTCGTTAACCATACTGATGCTTCCTCTTTGATTGGTATTCTTCCAGGTGCGAAGGCAAATTCATAAAATGACTTTTATCACTTAGAAATATCATATAATTACACAATATGATAGCTCTAATTGATATGTTCATATATGACTCCATGATTTGGGATCCTGTTGGAACAAGAGCAAAATAGTGCGCGTAGACGCAGTGAAATACAAAAATTCCTACTTTATTTATGCAAAAACAAAAGGTAAATATGCTTCAATTTTGGACGCATCAACTCCCCAAGCTAGGCTCTTGCTCATCCCCGAGCAAGATGGTGGCTTATGGACAAGATCATCATGTTCATGAGACATGGGTCGTTATAATAAATGAGGTAGGAATTGAATCAGGAATACAACATCAGATATAGAGATACGTCCGGGGTATTACCAAACCCTTACACATTACATAACTTAGAGGCTTCCACACCTTTTTTTAGTATTAATCAAATTATAAGAAGCTACTAGTGATTCAACATATCATATAATCAGGGAGTTTAAAGATATAGAGCGCTAAGTTTAATAGTGAAGATTCATGATCATTTTATCTTTTCTTCTCTCTTTTTCTTTTTCTATGTTTGATTCTTTTGATAGCTACTTTCTTCTTTTCTTTTGATACTTGTATGCCAATATTTTTTTGCTTACTCCTTTTTCTCTTCTTCTTTTGAGTACAACTATTTGATCATGCTCACTACTTCCATGGCTTTCAAAAACTCTTGATTATAATATCCTACCAGAGTTCTTCTTATCATAACTTAATCAATACTTTTGTTGGTGTGGAAGTCCCTAAAATTATGATAGTTATACAAGTATCATAACACTCAACCTAGTTCAATCATATAATATAATAATCATGAATCAAACATAACTTCAATTATCATAAGGGATCATAACTCAACGGATATAATTCTTCTCTTGAACAAAGGGAACTCGAAGTTGATGCAACTAATGCAAATTCAAAAACTTAATCCTAACCATGCGTGCATAAAAGTAAATATGCAAGGTCCTCACAGATCCCCCCAGGCTTGGAATCAAGCCGGGTGGATCAAATAACCCCTTGCGATTATTTGATACCATGGCGTGCTTCTATAATTTGTCGATGGAGAAACTTTGGAATCACTAAGACTTGTGCGGAGCATCTTGTTTGATGTCTCCAAGATCAAGATACGGATCCGGCATTGCTCATTGACTTTCTCCAACTGCTCAACAAGAGCCTTGTACATCTCTATTGTTTGCTTCTAAGCGTTAATGGATATGAGGCTGATGTTGAGATTCACCTCTAGTCCTTTCATTATCTTCAGGTCCATCTGGTCCAGGTAGCAATGCAACAGTTCAATATGTTTAGAAGATCCTGGAGATTTTACCTCAATCGTCTTGATGCGACGATCGAGCCTGTCCAAGGAGGCTTGAATCTCCTCCCCTTGTCTCTTCACCTTCTTAAAGAAAAGCTCCCCATATCCTTCTAAATCAAGTTGAACTTCATCAAAGTCGCCTTCTTTTCCAATGCCTAGGCTGAACACCTTGGGCATGTCCTTTAGTATTTCCATCAGCTTATATCCATCCTCATCTTCTAATTTCTTCTCTTTTGGTACATCAACTTTGTCTTCCTCCATAATTCTTGAAGACGATCCATAGAGATCTTCCTTCTCTTGAAGGGTACTCCATATAGAGGACATGGTTCCGGAGAGTTTACAAGGAAGAAGTAGATTATGGAGAAGATATGTATTATCAATGCAAGGATAGAGCCCTTTGGGGGGACTTATAAAGGGTTAGGTGCAGGGTAAAATTCATACTAAGAGGAAAAGGGTCACCCAAGAAAAGAATCCTAACAAATATAGAAACAAATAAGTGAAAAAGAAGGAAATTTGGGTCATAACGACCAGACAGTACGGGCGGACGCCCGTACGGCGCGCCCGTACCGGGTCGTTTCCAAAAACAACATGGGTTGAAGTCGGTAATTAGTCAACCAACTAAGCAGTACGGCCGTACTGCCCGTCTGTACCGACTTCATGGTGGTTCATTTGTTTGAAACAATAGTAAATGAAAATCGGAGGACAGTCACAAAATAGATAACGATCGGCCGTACGGGGGGTTGCGCCCGTACGGTGCGGTCATATCGATTATGTGAAAACGAAACCGAGGTACCTACGGTCTTAATGACTAGCGGTACGGGCATATCCGGTCATACGACCTGCAGTACCGATCTCGTAAGACCGGCAATGAACTCAGAAAAATGATAAGAAATAAAATATACAAAAAGAAATAGTAGAAAATCATCTAGAACAGAGATGTGTTTAGGATTTCATAAGCCATGATCATTGAGGGAATATGGTCTCATTTGAGTTTCTTTTCTTCCTCTCTTTGAATAAAACAGGTCGTAGAAAATCACCAAAACCTTTACAAGAAGATATAGAGAACTTCCTTTTTGGTAGTGTGGTTCCCTCGGGTATGTACAAGGATGACACCTCTTTTGGATGAGCAACTTCTTGAGTGTCCATGAATGTTTCCTCCACCTCTTCCTTCCTTTGTAGGATTTACAAATCAAATTCTTGTAGAAGTAGAGTCCAATAGATCATTATTGGCTTAACATCAGACCTTTCTAGGATTTCCTTTAAGCCAACACAATCAGTATGTACTCTAACTTTGGAGTCCATGATATAAGATCTAAATTTATCATAGGAGAAAAGTACTGCGAAGACTTCTTTTTCTGCCATAGGATAGTTCTTTTGGGCCCCGTTTAAGGTGGGACTAGCATGATGAATGATATTAAGGTCATCACCATCATACTGACAAAGAATTGCTCCTACAGCTTCATGACTAGATTCACAAAATAGCTCAAAAGGTTTCTTCCAATTAGGTGGTTTTATAATGGGAGCTTCAAGAAGGGCTTGTTTTAATATGTTGAAAGAAGTAAGACACTTTTCATCAAAATTAAGACGAACATCCTTTTGAAGAAGGTTAGTTAATGGTCTAGCAGTTTTCGAAAAATCCTTAACAAATCTTCTATAAAATCCTACATGACCTAAAAAGCTTCTTATACCTTTTATATCTCGAGGAGGGGGTAACCTTTCTATTGCTTCAATCTTTGCCTTATCGACTTTTATGCCCTTACCTGATACTTTGTGACCGAGTACTATGCCTTCTTGAACCATAAAATGACATTTCTCCCAATTCAAGACTAAGTTAGTGTCTTCACATCTCTGCAAAACTTTATGAAGATTATGGAGACAATGATTAAAGGAAGTTCCATAAATAAAAAATTGTCCACGAACACTTCCACAATACTTTCAACATAATCAGCAAAAATAGCAGTCATGCATCTTTGAAAAGTGGCAGGAGCATTGCAAAGACCAAAAGGCATACGATGATAAGCATAAAGGCCATAAGTACAAATGAAAGTAGTTTTTAGTTGATCATCAGGGTGTACAGCAATTTGGGAAAAACCGAAATAGCCGTCTAAGTAGCAAAAATGAGAATGCATAACAAGCCTTTCTAAAGTTTGATCTATAGATGGTAAAGGGTAATGGTATTTCCGAGTTTCCTTATTTAGTTTCCTATAGTCAATGCACATCATGTGTCCAACAACAGTCCTAGTAGGTACTATTTCATTATATTCATTTTCTACAACCGTAAACCCACCTTTCTTTGGAACACAATGAACATGACTTTCCCATTCACTCTCCTTCACATGAAAGTTGATGTTTGCATCCAACACACGTATTATTTCTTTTCTTACCTCCTCTTTCATGTGAGGTTTAAGACGTTGCTGAAAGTCCACGACCGACTGAGCTCCTTCTTCCATGAATATTCTATGTTCTATAAAAGACGGAAGGATTTGCAAGCTAATATCATCATCAAGTTGCAGTTCATTAGAAGTTTCTTTTACCTTACCAGAGTCTTTATAAGCATTGAGACAATCATATTCAATTTCTATACCTCCTTCACCTCCTAAATCAAATCCCCATGTTTCTCTATTATGAAAAATTCATTCTAAAAGTTCCCAAGCTTTAATTATAGTTAATTCCATGAAAGAACCTCAAGCTCATGTTTAATTTCTTGATTAAGTCCTCCATAGAAAATATGCAAAATGTACCATTCAGGTAAATCATGATGGGGACATTTATGAAGTAGAGACTTGTACCTTTTGTAGGCTCTTACCAAACCTTAACCCGGGAGGTTCTTGAAGTTTGTAATTGCCCTCCTTACTTCATTAGTTTTTACCTTGGGAAAGAATCGAGACACAAATTCTCCTTTAAGTTTTTCCCATGTATCAATTTTGTCTACAGGGCAAATTCTATACCAAGCCAAAGCAGTGTTGGTTAGAGATTGGCTAAACAATTTAAGTTTCAATTCATCGTCAGAATAGCCTCTCAATTTAAGAGTCCAACATAGCTTGGTAAAATGCATTAAATGATTCTAATGATCCTTATCAGGGTCATCTCCTGCAAAAAAAATCTCTTTCATAATAGCGATGAAACGAGGGTTGACCTCGTATTCTGGTTCGCTCCCACTCGGGAATTCTTTAACTAGTCCTCTATTAAACTTCCCGAGGTATTTAGTAGCATCGATATGATTAATTAGCCCGAGTGCAGTCATGGTGCTTGCCTGAAACTAGTAAACAACTTTAGTAAAACAATGAGTAAAAAAAGTAATTAAGAACAAAGACCAAAAGCGCTTAGCTCCCCGGCAACGGCGCCATAAGATAGCTTGATGACTACAAGTGCACATACCAATTGTAGCTAGTTTCAAAGTAAAGATATCGAACCCATAGAGAGATATTGGTAAATGTCACTCTCTACCAAAGTATACTTGTAAGCTGTCTTTGATCTCAAGTAAAGGGTGTTTGAAAGGTTTATGATTGTTTGCAGAAAAGTAATTAAGACAAGTAAAAAAGAAAACAAGTAACAAGTTTATGTGAAAGCGTGGTTTAACTCAATAGGGCTAAAATGTTCTCGGAGATGTAGGATACACCACTAGCATAGTTTTATTGTTATGTGCAACCAAGATAACATACTTCTTGTGTCATGATATGTGTGGAGAGATCCCCATAATAAGATGTTCATGACAAGGCTTTCACTTTGATGCCCAACCACGCTTTTGCTGTGTTCAAACTTAACTCTGATTCAGTGATTGATTCAGAAATCACTCCCAAATCTTTGTTCTTTACAACTAAGAACATGGATCACATTATGTCAAGTATAAACAACATGGGTTTGACCTTGGAAAAACTATGGCTAAGACATAGTTGATGCAGTGCATCCCTTTTACCTATTTTAACCATTGTCATAAATACCGAGTCATTACTCAATACTTCTCCTAATTGTTCAAGTAAGAATCAATTCTTTGCTTGAATCCATTCTGAATTGTTTTCAGAATCTCAACTAGGTCCTTCTGAACACCTTCAGAATTCTCCAAGCATTTTGACTTTTTAATGTTTATTAAACATTGTGATCTAATCAAATAGATACACTATATTTGATATATACTGAATTGCATCCATATAATGATATAATCATTCCTAATACCAAACACATTGTTCACTAATATGTCGATTACATATTCAAGAACATTGTCACGCTCCCACTTAAATATTGCATCAATATTTGATATTATAGGATGTCACTCATCTTCCACTCAAATATGTCATCCACATATTATATTTGGAAAACTTCTTAGCTCCCACTCAACTTGCAGGCTTTTCTCGATAATCCTGGCAAATCTAGAATTCTTTGATCAAATCGAGAATTTTCTGCTACAAGACTTTAGCAATTCCAGATTGGTCAAAACTTCCTTGTTGTACTAGTTACAACCTTTTCTTCAACCTTTTGAAGACTTTGTAATTTTGATCAGTCCTTTGCTAATTTCATGACTCTAGGTAATTTCTTGTACTTGGGTCCATTAATATTTCTTTGTAGTTCGTAGGTATGTCTTATTCCAATAATAGGACAAGTGAATCAAGAATGGAATTCTGCAACTGGCACAACAAGTTCTTGAATCCTACTTTATAAAGTATTAGCAGAAACTTATGCTTACACTTATACCTTCTACTAACACTTCTATAAGAAAACAATTTCTCAAAGAAGTACCTCGCTAAGACAATGCAAATGTTGTCTTCTTCAGGTATTAGTTTGGAATTTGTATTCATAGTCTTGCTAAGAATGTATCATGAAGACTTACTATTCGCAATAATCTCGAACTATCGAAATCTCTAGAATCTTGAGCTTGCCATATCTCATATGGTGATTCTTTAGATGTTCCTAATACTTTTGAGTGTTTACTAATTCAATCTCTAACTCTAATTCCTAAAATTAAACCATTCGAAGATCATTTGGACCATATGTATCTTATATACTATGATTATGATATATTAGACATAACAATACTATTTGATTAGTCCAATCACCATGATTTGTGAAACTGATTTTCACAAGTCCCTTATATGTGCCAATTACTAATAACTTCAATTCGAAATCACTTGGATCAAATCGCAAAGACTTTGAATTCTTGTTAATCTTATATCCATTTCATTTTGAAATCATTTGAATAATTCAAATAGTTTCAAACTTGTGTTTCATTAAGTAAATACACATATTTACTTAAACTTACCAGAAATAATGATTTCCACTATTTGTTGAAAATACAACACATCATATAAATAAAATTCAACACTTCTTCGCATATCACCGTTTTTACCAGAATGCGGAGTTTTAGTCATTCTTCCCAATGAGGCATGGTTTTGCAAAGTCTCTAGATCAAATATCTAAGACCCCGATCTTCATTAATCTGAAAAACATGCAATCATCACAATGACTTAAACAATAGTGTTATTCAATATTTAAACTTGAATATCTTTTGGCAATTTTCATAAATGTCCTTTTATCATAAAGATAAAGACTAGAATAACTTGTTTATAATCCCAATGTGAATCATAGAAGAGATCATTCATAAAAATAGAACACCTAATTTTTTTCTTATTAATATGAATAACCGTCTCACAATAAGCAAGACACACTAATAGGTTTCACAAACTTTATTACAAAGTTTTTATTCAAATCTACTAATCCTAATGATAAACTTCAAGGGAAGGAGTGTCATTGGCTATCAACTAGCTTGTTTACCATCATCACGCCATTAGTGCCCCTATTCCATTATGTAATTCTCATGCAGAGGGTCCTGTTTTCATTAAAACAAGATTAAGTATCCAATACTTGAAAACTGCACAAGTGTTTCATGGAAACGTTTATTACTTGTATATCATATATACACTTTCCGTTGATGACGATCCGAGCTTTTGGGTTCGACCTTGGTGAAGGTATCATGGCGGTCATGAAGAGTCGTATCTTCTCTACCGTCAGATTCATCAAGGAAATCTTCTAGAGGTTCACAAAGGATATAGAGGAGATGGTTTTTCTACAAGGATCCTACTTAGGCGCTTGTACTAGTCAATGAAATTTGACCCATCTAACTTAAGTTTATCCCCGTTCATTAACGGACCAAAGAAGTCCCGAACTATGGGGATGGTCATAACCTACAAGATATTTGCAAAGGGGCTTAGACCAAGTTCATAATATGGAGTTCAAACAAAGTCCCACTTAAACTATCATCCCTAAAGACAGTTTAGTGATTACACGGCCCCTTTACACCACATCATCCCCGATCATCATGGCCTTTGATGCGACTGCCAGGGTGCACTATACCCGTCGATCACATCATCAATGTGACTCGTGCTTGATCTTTTGATCAGTGTGTTCCGATGCCATGTCCAAACATGCTAGGCTCGCCAAATTAACTTTAGTGTATTGTGTGGCACATACTTGGCTTGTAACCCACACCCTATGCGAACATAGATATGCCTAGCCCCTGATCGTCACAGACGGCTTCATAACGACGAACTTTCTTGGTATTTGCACACATAAGGGAGAACACTTTCATTGGTATTTAATTGAGGGATCATCCTATTTAAAAGCCACCGTTGTGTATCTAATACTTGCACTCAAATAAGACGCACGCGAAATATTAAATCATATCTAATCAAAATGTGATGTGACTTGGTTGTCTTCCCGCTCTGTGATCTCCATCAGGTGCTTTGGTTTGGTGCCAAGTCCATAATGCCACCAGTCTTGACGTTCATCTTCATGATGAGTACTACTATACGACTTAGCAATAGGAAAAGTAAACTACCTTACCTTTTCACGACTTGCAACCATATCATATCACAAATCCTTCCCTGCAACATAAAGTTAGACGCCTTTACTCTATCTATTGCAGATTTTATGTGGTTGTTAGGCTTTCATGACAGAACCTATTTCTACCTACGAACTTCCAACCACAACATGGATGCAATAGTTTTCTCTACTACACCCATTTCAGGGCCTTCCATTGTAGATGCCTTATCAACTACTAAGAAAGAGACAGACACCCGCTAGCCACTTATACGGTACAAGCTGTATGTCAAGCGTGGAACCAGTCTCGCATAAGATTACACGTAAGGTCGGTCCATCTTGCTTCATCTCACAGTACCACGATATAAACAAATACACGTGGGAAGGTAATAACTAGGTATCGATGCCTACACTTTGCACGTGTCTATCTGTACTAGCATACTAACCATAGATCAAGATCTGATACCGCTGTAGGGTTTCCACAGCATATAACAAAAAAATTACTACGCGGAACACCCTGAATACCCAAAGATCTATATAGAAGTAATGCAGTAATGGAGGAAGACACCGGTAGCGTACCCTTGAAGATCGAGAGAGCGTTACGCTCATGCAGGAGCGTGGAGGATGTAGTCTTACCCGTCTGACCTCAAGGTCACGAAGCTCCTCGCATGTCACCCCTTGTCCAGGTCCTGGCATGACGGTCGGTCGCTACAAGTGTAGCTCCCCCCGAGTTATCACACACATACGATGCAATACAACGACTCCCGAACTTCTTGATCCCTGCCAAGGTTGCGGAAGTAGATCTCCTGGCAGAATCCCTGCAGCACAACGGTGTGCCACATATGTGTTGACTTTTGCGTGTACAGTCCTTTCTTGGGACCATGCCACGATAAACACAACAAGTGAGAGAGGAGATATTCTAGCCAAAGAGAATATCTTATTGGTGTGTTTTAATCCTCCCATGTGCACCCATTTATATAGGGGAAGGGAGGTGTGCCCCATGTGGGACTAATTCATAAAATAAAAAGGGGGCAAAAAGAGGTGCCAGCCAGCTAGGCCACAAGGGCCCAGTGATGACTGCAAGTGCACAGATCAATTGTAGCTAGTTTCAAAATAAAGATATCGAACCCACAAAGAGCTATTGGTAAAGGTCTTTATGTCCCACATTACTCTCTACCAAAGGATACTTATAAGCTGTCGTTGATCTCAAGTAAAGGGTGTTTGAAAGGTTTATGGTTGTTTGCAGAAAAGTAATTAAAACAAGTAAAATAAAACAAGTAACAAGTTTGTATGAAAGCGTGGTTGAACTCAATAAGGCTAAAACATTCTCGGGGATGTAGGATGAACCACTAGCATAGTATTATTGTTATATGTAATCAAGATAACATACTCCTTGTGTCATGAGAAGTGTGGAGAGAGCTCCATAATAATATGTTCACTACAAGGCTCGTAGGAGGCAACTTTGTTAAGCCAAGAGTGAGGTCACCTCTAAATCACCACTACGATGTCTGAGAGCAGTCACCCATACAGACCACCACAATTAAGGGTTTCCCCGTGGATATTGTAATTAGCTTAGGGGGTCCCTCTTTAATCCTCCTTTGACTGTGTAGGTTACGAGCCAGCACCAATCTATCACGGGGCCATTCCGTGTATGCTTCCAAGACACGTCCAAAGGATTTCTCCCTCCCTTTAGTCCCGAGGGCAAATGATATGTGGCCGACTAATATGTCCAAAACGTATCTACTTTCCCGAACACTTTTGTTATTGTTTTTCCTCTAAACTTGTGTGAATTGGATGCAACTAACACGGACTGACGCTGTTTTTAGCAGAATTACCTTGGTGTCTAGTTTTTGTGCAGAAAATCAACTATCAAGAAAAACCCCGGAAAATATGCCAAAAATCCTATTTCGCCAGAAGACTCATGGAGCTAGAATACAAGACGGAGTGGGGCTAGGGCCTGGCCATACCACCTGGCCGCGCCAGGGGGTGGTCTGGCCGCCCCAGACACCCCCTCGGTCTCCAAGACACGTCCAAAGGATTTCTCCCTCCCTTTAGTCCCGAGGGCAAATGATATGTGGCCGACTAATATGTCCAAAACGTATCTACTTTCCCGAACACTTTTGTTATTGTTTTTCCTCTAAACTTGTGTGAATTGGATGCAACTAACACGGACTGACGCTGTTTTTAGCAGAATTACCTTGGTGTCTAGTTTTTGTGCAGAAAATCAACTATCAAGAAAAACCCCGGAAAATATGCCAAAAATCCTATTTCGCCAGAAGACTCATGGAGCTAGAATACAAGACGGAGTGGGGCTAGGGCCTGGCCATACCACCTGGCCGCGCCAGGGGGTGGTCTGGCCGCCCCAGACACCCCCTCGGTCTCCCTCTTCACCTATAAGTTGCCTTCTGACCTCAAAACTCAGGGCGGTTCGACATTTTTCCAGAAAGAGTTCTGCTCTGCGCCACCACCAGATTCCACAATTCGGAACCAGAAACTCCATTCTAGCACCTTGCCGGGACATGGAATTGGAGGAGATCATCGCCATCATCATCACCATCGCTTCTCCATCGACCATCCATGTTTCCCCATCTATGAGTGAGTAAATCTCCCGCTGTAGGCCATGGGGATGGTAGGGATTGGATGAGATCGTTCATGTAATGGCATCAGATTGTTAGGGCATGGTGCCTAGTATCTACTATTAGTTCTTTTTGACTTTGTTGCAACTTGTTATGCTTAATGCTTGTCACTAGGGCCCGAGTGCCATGATTTCAGATCTGAACATGTTATTGATTCATTATGATAGTATTGTTTATGGTCTTACCTGCAAGTTGTATACACACATTGTGGTCCGGAACCAATGGCCCCAAAGTGACAGAAATCGGGATAATCGGAGGGAATGGCTTTGATGTGAGGATCACATGTGTTCACGGAGTGTTAATGCTTTGCTCCGGTGCTCTATTAAAAGGAGCACCTTAATTGCCAGTAGTTCCCTTGAGGCCGTGCTACAAACGGGCTGGCAGGACAAAATATGTTGTGCAAGTTCTCATTGTGAGCACGTATGACTATATATGGAACACATGCCTATGATTATTTAGTACTTGGATGCTTTATCTTATTTATCTGCAAATGCCCCATGTTCTGATTGCTATATGAATTGTCTTGTCCATGCAACGCCCGTCCATCCATCCCTATGCCTACCGCGCTTTAATCCTACTGTTTACTACAATTGTTATTACTATCTTTACTTTTACTACTGCTGTTACTTTACTATTGCTACTACAAAACTGTTGCTACTGATAAACTGATGTGAGCAATATTGTTTCCAGGTGCAGCTGAATTGACAACTCAGTTGTTAAGGCTTATAAATATTCTTTGGCTCCCCTTGTGTCGAATCAATAAATTGGGTTTCACTTCCCTCGAAAATACTGCGATACACCCCTATACTTGTGGGTCATCAAGAATACTTTCTGGCGCCATTGCCGCGGAGCATAGCTTTATTTATCAAGTACACTTGGAATCATTATTGTTCGCTGTTATCCATCCATCATGGGTAAGTCTTGTGATGGCAAGGTTCCTATTTTACCATCCACTACAAGGAGAGGTACGGTTCTGAACAACTCTATTGCTCTTGATTCACCGTCTGTTATGAGTAAGTTCCTTACACCACCACACACACATGCTACACACACTGCTACTACTGCTGAATCTGAAACTTCTGATACTTATGATGCTGCTTCTACTGTGCTTGATAAGAATGGTTCATTAGGTCCTTTCCTAGATGCTACAATTGCTAGAACTATAGCTAGAAATACTGAAACTCCTAATGAAGACATTACTACACCTGTTAGTTCACCTGAGTCTAGAGAGAGCTATGATATTGAAGACGGTTATATTGAGATGACCGATGAATTTATTAAAGAATGTCAAAACACCCATGATAGGAGTGCTGCTAAGAGTCTCCTTGAGAGGCGTACTATTAAACCCAAATTGTCTCCTAATGCTAAGTTTGTTGCATCTCCCATAAACATTAAAAATAAAGATTATGATTTCTCTCTTGATCTATCTTACATAGCTATTGTTGAGAAAGAACCTTTTTGTGGGACTAAGAATGGAAGTGCGGTAGCACATATGACTGAGCTTTCTACCATGAGTGGCTTGTTTTCTGATGATATTAAGATGTGCACCTACTTTGTTGCTAAGATTTTCCCCTTTTCACTGAAAGGAGAAGCTAAAACTTGGTTTAATAATTTACCTCCTAGATCTATTGATAGCCCTGATTGCTTGATTAGTACTTTCCTGCAGAAATATTTTCCTCCTAGTGCTAGACATGCTATTTTGGATGAACTTTTTGATTTTAAACAGGGAGAAAAAGAGATATTGCCTGAATCATGGGCTTTGTGCTTTGATTCATGCATAGGCTGGATGTCCATTACCTAAGAATGAGCTTCTTGATATATTTTATAATGGACTAACTGAAGAATCTAGGACATACCTGGATAGCTGTGCTGATTGTGTTTTCAGGAATAGGACTCCCAAGGAAGCTGAGGAATTAATGGCTAAAATAAGCAAGAATTATGAAGACTGGACTCCTCCTGAACCAGCTATACCTAAAATAATTATACCTGAAGTAGCTATACCTGCGCCTATACCAACATCTAAGAAGAGGGGAGTTATTGAACTAAATGATGAAGTGATGAAGGAAGCTAATAAATGTCTTAAGGAGAAGGGAATTAAAGATGTAGATGTCAAGAATTTACCTCCTATAGAAGAATTATGTAAGCCAATTCCCCATTCACCCACTATTGAGGTACACTCTCTCCAACACTTTGATGAAGGTGATATCCCTTACTCTAAACCTCCTGATCAATGCTTAGAAGAATTCGATATTTTTATTGTTAAGCAAGATAATTTTAATAAAAGGGTGCAAAATCATCTATTGGAAAACACTAGAGCTATTGTTGAGTTGAAGGATATTGCGGAAAGAACTTCTAATGATGTTAAAATGCTTGTTAAACATTTTCAAATGGTTCAAACTCAAATAGATCAACTTATTAAACTACAAAAAGACTTTCTAGTTAATGCTGCCAAAGAAAAACAAGCTTATGAAATTAGAACTAGAAGTGGTGCTGCTACCCAGGATCCTCTATATCCTGAGGGGCATCCCAAAAGAATTGAGCAGGATTCTCAACAAGCTGAAAATAATGGTACTACTCGTAAGAAAAGAAAAAAAGAAACATAAAACTATTGTAGAACCCTCTGAACCTGCCAAAGATCCTAATAGTATATCTGTCTCTGATGCTGAAACTAAAAGTGGTAATGAAGAAAATAATGTTCCTGATAAAGAAAAAGTTGAAGAAGAACCTGAAAAGCACACTAAGAATACTAAATACACTAAAGAAGATTTTGTTGCTAAGAAACATGGTAGTGAAAGAGAGCCTTGGGTCCAAAAACATATGCCTTTCCCTGATAAGAAACACAAGTCAAAGGAGGATGAACACTATAACAAGTTTTATGAGTGGATGAAACCTTTATTCTTGCAAATTCCTTTGACTGATGCTATTAAATTGCCTCTTTATTCAAAGTATATAAAGGATATTGTCTCGAATAAAAGGAAGATCCCTAATGAAGAAATTTCTACTTTGCTTGCTAATTATTCCTTTAATGGTAAGGTTCCAAAGAAACTTGGAGACCCAGGGATTCCAACTATTCCTTGCTCTATTAAGAATAGTTTTGTTAGAACTGCTTTGTGTGATTTGGGAGTAGGAGTTAGTGTTATGCCTTTTTCTCTATATAAGAGACTTCAACTGGAAAAACTAATACCAACTGATATATCTTTGCAAATGGCTGATAAATCTACCACTATTCATGTTGGTATATGTGAGGATGTACCTGTTCAAGTGGCTCATAACTGCTTGATATTAACTGATTTTGTTGTGCTTGAAATGCCTGAAGACGATAATATGTCTATTATTCTTGGGAGACCTTTTCTTAATACTACAAGACCTGTTATTAATTGTAATCAAGGAAAGGTGACCTTCAATGTTAATGACAAAGAACATATTGTCTATTTCCCTAAGAAGATTGATAAGACTTATGGTTTGAATTCAATTGAACATGTTGATGGCATTCAAGTTGGAGGAATATATTGGCCCATACCAAGAGGAAAATTTGAAACTATTATGATTGGGACCATTGCTATCAAGGTTGAGGTAACATAATCATTAGTGAAATACAAAGTTTTGTTTCATATAAAATTGTTTTGGTAACAAGACCTGATCAACCTTGTTAACAAAAGGATTTCATTGAACAAAACAATGTTTTCACCATGATTATCTCCACTTCTATTCCATCCATTTTAGTTTTTGCTTCCATTTAGTTTTCTTTTCTATTGTTAGTTGCTTGCATGTTAGAGTGTCTTAGAACTTCTGAAGTTTAGCCTTGTTTTTTCATTGCATCATTCCAAAAACCTTTTTCTGTCAGAAAATCATTCATCTATACGTGAAAATTGCTCAAAAATAAAGTGTCTCGAAAAATTCCAGAAAATTCATATTAAAATTTTTACATGAAAAAAGGGGCAGAGGAGTGCATGGAAGGTACCAGGGGGCCCACCAGGCAGGCACACCACCTGGTGGCACGGCCAGCCCAGGGGCGCGCCTGGCCATGGTGTGGGCCATCCCTGGCCCTCCACTCACTCTCTCACTTCCCACTTTCTTCTCTCTTCCGAGAAAATATCAGTTCATTGCTCGAAATCGTATTCTTGCTGTTCTTGCCCTCGATTTTTCGATCTCCTTGGTTAGCCCATCTTTGCTGCTGAAATTTGGATCATTTGTTCTCCGGTATGTGACTCCTCCACTTGTCCGAGTAGATTTGTGTTTAGTGGTTTATATCTTGAGTATTTTGCTGCTGTAGATGACAGGTTATGAGAGCTTGTAAGCTTGTTCAATGCTTATAGATATAGTTTTGATGAATGTTTAGGCCCCTACAAGTCCCTATGAGTAGTTCCCTCCATTATATATTCACTTTGCAATCAGTTGTGTAATAGATGTTTAAATTTCAGAATACCAAAGATGAACAACCAAACCTTTGGAGAAATTTTTGAGAGGGATGCACCTAGGAGGTCAAGGCCCTCAAGATCAGCCTCTCAGTTTAGGCCTTCATACAACAAAGATCTCATTGCCCCTTGCTTTGGTAATGAGGAGATGATGGGGATGCTCACCCATCTACTTTTCCTTGTTATACCTTCTTGCAAGCTGCAGGGATTCTTGATGATTTCTTGCTACTGATTCAGAGGGTTGGTTTGACCTCATACATGCAAGATGAGAGTGAGCAATACGCTATCCTCACCAAAAGTTTTGTTGAGAGTTTCGTTTTCACTAACACCCCCTATTAGTCAACTGTTTCTTTCAGAATTTATAATCTGCCCTTTACCATGCCATTGGAAAGATTTTGCAGTATTATAGGTGTAGGCATGACAGGGACCGTGAAGAAGATTCAAGGGCGACCCGCTTATTTGCTGGAGCTCTATCGAGGTGTGACCAATGACGATGACCGCGTAGCTGAGCGCGGGAAGATAAGAAACATCCAACTCCCTACTCTTAGATACTTTGCCTATTATCTTGCTACTAGCATTCTTGGTAGGGAGAATACGAGTAATATCTCCAATTATCATTTAGCCTTCCTCGCTGATGCACTTAACAATGATACTTGGTACAATCTTGGCTCTCTTATTGCTCGCCGCCTAGCTGCTAGGGGACCTATTTATGGGGCCATCATCGCTTCACCTTTGGTCAATGCATTAGAGCTTTCGGTGGATCCCAATGATACTATATTGTCACCACAAAGGCTTGACCTTGCTGCTATGAAAACACATCACTTTGTCACTGCTAACTCTGAAATGGACAGTTTAGTATACAAGATGTTGTTTACTGATGGGGATGAAAGGGAGATTCCTTTGCCGCAATCTAATTTGTTTAGTGTTCACAGGAGGCCATGGTTGCGCTCCAAGGAGGAGGTGGACGAGCAGCTCCACTTGCTGGGTTTCCACAGGCAGCACCAGGAGGATGTGCCCTCCTACGATTACTCTGCGCACTACGGTGGGGCGTCCTCGAGCTTGCACTAGGACAAGGGTTCCTCCTCACCGTACTACGGAGGCTCTCCATCTTGGCCAGCTTGGGATTGACACCCACTTAGGCCAAAAGCCTAAGCTTGGGGGAGGTACACCGACATCGCACTCATCTCCACATCATGTTTCGTCGGTACTTTGTATATTCATGTTTTGTTCTCTTTTTAGTTTTCGTTCTTTCTTTGTTTTCGCTTTCTAAAACACAAAAAGACCAAAAATATTTATGTTGTTTCTCTTTGTTTGCTTCTTCTTGTTTTTGCCTTGGTTTGCTTTTCTTTTTTTGCTTTGTTTGAACTATTCGAAAAAACCCAAAAAGATTTTTCTTTGCTTGTTCTTCCTTTTTGGTTCTTGTTTAAAAAAATCGAAAACACCAAAAATATTTGTTGTTCTTCTTTGGTTTTGTGAGTTCGTTGCAGGGTTCAGCAGTCCTTAGTGGAATTTGGTTTCATGTTATTATTCAAGCCACACAAGTGAAGGGTAATAATGAGGATTAATGACAACTTGAGGTGTGGTAAGAGGCTGGTAACGAACTCTATTTGTTTTCATTTTTGTACATATAGTCATCATTGTGGGCATGCTTAGTCTGTTCATGTAGGGTGTATGTTATTTATGGATGCTTAGTAGTTCTTGTTTTCATATGATTAGTTCCAGCTTGCTAATAGTTTGTAGTATGTCATATGAATGTTTGCTTGCATTACTCTATTCATAACTTGGTATGACACTGTGGTATCCTCCTCTGAATGTTTCACTTGAATTGACTTGGCACATGCTCACGCATGCATATGACTGAAATAATCAGTTAAGCCTCGATGAATTATTTTGCCTTGAGGGTCTTGAATCACTTTCATGCCATGATTAGTCCTGTTTTGTTGCAAACATGATTATGACAGTTATTGCTCTCTCGTTTGTCGCTCCCTTGCTATTGCTAGCCTTCACTGACACTGAGTATGAGCTCTACTCGTGTTTCCGATCCCCCAGAAACCAATATTGCTAAGAGTGTCCACCATACCTACCTATTAGCGTCATTTGTTGTTCTGTGCATATTCAATATGCCTTGTTTTCTTCCGAATAAAATGTTTGCTTGTTATGAGAAACTTAGTTAGTAAAGCTCTCACGAACTTGATGGCACACTTTATTTCCTGCACTTAATAAACCTGAACCATTGTGATTATCCATGAAAGTTATATGCTTGCAAATTATAGGCTGGGGATTAGCAGAACCATGATGTCACAGGGAACGCTTTCAACACCTGTAAATATATACCCAGTTGATATCATGCTCTTTTGTTTGCGGATGTCGTCGGTGTGAAATAAAAGGGGATCATGTAAGTCCATGGAGTTATGTATGTGTGTTAGAGAAACGCCTGGGCCGCCGGTCCAATCCATGCCTAATCATGGTGGAAACCTGCAGCGCAACCATAATGAGTATCTATGAAGCATTCTTATTATAAAAAAAGAGATAGCAATTGAGAAAAGAAAAAAAGATATGAGAAAAGAGGAAAGAGAGAAAAAAGCACCATTTTCCCATGGTAAATAAGAAGATTGCTGAGATACTCACTGTCTGCTTGCCTTGTCATTTTGATATGGGGATTCTTCTGTATCATCGGGAAAGGGGTACCCCGTTGGTGGTTCTCTATGATACGCATGTATTTACTATGACAAGAACTTACCGGTAACTAAAGTTGAGTAGCATGAGGAGCAGCCCTCATACTCAAGGGACATGAGATTTCTAGTATATAGTCTGTCAAGCATATAACTCAGATTGGACCTCACTTTCACCTTAAACATATTAAAGATGCTCATGATAGGGGCAATGAGAGCTCAAAACTAATGAGTACCATACTTTCAGCATTTGGAAGCCTTTCAAACTATTCAAAACCTTTTTCATTTCCTTGTTGAGTCACCACCTATTCTATGAGCACTTTCTTGAGAGCATAGTTGTCATTCTTAGTATAATGTGCTTGTCTCAATACTTGATTAATTGTGTTATGACTTTGATGCTTGTATCTTAGATATCTTTACTTCTAGTCTTCACCTGAACTTCAGAGGTGCCTTGGCATTCACAATCAAAGGCAAGTGAGATACCACTCTATCATACCTTATTATGAGCATTGTAATGTTGCTTATGTTTATGTTTCATGCTACTTATTATTTTTGAGTTGGAATCTCTTCATGGTTTGCAATGACTATTAAGTAAACTTAGTTGCATACTCTTTATTATGAATTTCCTAAGTAGTTGATCATATGCTGAGAATATATACATCTTATGAAGCAAATGTGTTCGTGAAAGTTTCTTTTATCGCACTCAGTTTTCAACTGAATTGCTTGAGGACAAGCAATAAGCTAAGCTTGGGGGGAGTTGATACGTCCAAAACGTATCTACTTTCCCGAACACTTTTGCTATTGTTTTTCCTCTAAACTTCTGTGAATTGGATGCAACTAACACCGACTGAGGTTGTTTTCAGCAGAATTACCTTGGTGTCCAGTTTTTGTGCGGAAAATCAACTATTAGGAAAAATCCCGGAAAATATGCCAAAAATCCTATTTTGCCAGAAGACTCATGGAGCCAGAATACAAGACGGAGTGGGGCTCGGGCCTGGCCACACCACATGGTCACGCGGGCTACGCCTGGCCATGCCAGGGGGTGGTCTGGCCGCCCCAGACACCCCCTCGGTCTCCCTCTTCGCCTATAAGTTGCCTTCTATCCTAAAAACTCAGGGGGGTTCGACGTTTTTCTAGAAAGAGTTCTGCTCCGCCACCACCACCAGATTCCACGATTCAGAACCAGAAACTCTGTTCTAGCACCCTGCCGGGACGGGGAATTGGAGCAGATCATCGCCATCATCATCACCATCGCTTCTCCATCGACCATCCATGTTTCCCCCATCAATGAGTGAGTAAATCCCCCACTGTAGGCCATGGGGATGGTAGGGATTGGATGAGATCGTTCATGTAATGGCATCAGATTGTTAGGGCATGGTGCCTAGTATCTACTATTAGTGCTTTTCGACTTTGTTGCAACTTGTTATGCTTAATGCTTGTCACTAGGGCCCGAGTGCCATGATTTCAGATCTGAACATGTTATTGATTCATTATGATAGTATTGTTTATGGTCTTACCTGCAAGTTGTATACATATGTTGTTGTCCAGAACCAATGGCCCTGAAGTGATAGAAATCGGGAAAACTGGAGGGAATGGCTTTGATGTGAGGATCACATGTGTTCACGGAGTGTTAATGCTTTGCTCCGGTGCTCTATTAAAAGGAGCACCTTAATTGCCAGTAGTTCCCTTGAGGCCCCGCTGCAAATGGGCTGGCAGGACAAAAGATGTTGTGAAAGTTCTCATTGCGAGCACGTATGACTATATATGGAACACATGCCTATGATTATTTAGTACTTGGATGCTTTATCTTATTTATCTGCAAATGCCCTATGTTCTGATTGCTATATGAATTGTCTTGTCCATGCAATGCCCGTCCATCCATCTCTATGCCTACCGCGCTCTAATCCTACTGTTTACTGCAATTGTTATTAATGTCTTTACTTTTACTACTGCTGTTACTTTACTGTTGCTACTACAAAATTGTTGCTACTGATAAACTACTGTGAGCAAGATTGTTTGCAGGTGTAGCTGAATTGACAACTCAGTTGTTAAGGCTTATAAATATTCTTTGGCTCCCCTTGTGTGGAATCAATAAATTGGGTTTCACTTCCCTCGAAAATACTGTGATACACCCCCGATACTTGTGGGTCATTATCGACTACAGATACCATGTAAAGAGAGAGATCAAACACAAATCATAATTTTATCATAGACGGGCAAGTCATATGGACACAAGAATAGATCATCTTTATTATGAATTAATAATGGTGCTAGGGTTTCTCCATCTCCCCAAGAACAAGGGAACTACTCACTCATGGAAGAAATCAACAACATCATCATAATCAAATGAATGGATAAAAGTACGGAGGTAGATCTAATGCAAACCACAATTGAATCTGGAATCACAACAAGATCTAATCGATGAAATATAGGGGTAATGGTGGTAATGGAGATGTAGTGGTTGATGATGAAGGGGATGATGCGTTGTCCTCCAATGATCCGTGAAGCAGCTGGGATTTTGCCCCAGCTAAGTTCCTCATTCAGATCCCTTTCAGATGTGGTTTTTCTTGGTTTCTGGTGGCTATGAATGTTAGATCCGCTTCTCGTCTTTGCCGGGAGAAAGTATTTGATGAGGCGGTCACAATGGAACTTGGTACGGGCAGACGGTATGGGCAGGATCTACCCGTACCACCAGTCGTTATATGTACTGGTTGCTCCTCCTCGCTTGGTATTCTCCCATGTGTGAAGGTAAATCCATAAAATGACTTTTATCACTTAGAAATATCATATAATTGCACAATATGGCAGTTCCAATTGATATGTTCATATAGGACTCAATGATTTGGGATCCTGTTGAAACAAGAACAAAATTGTGCGTGCAAACGCAGTGAAATACAAAGATCCCTACTCTATTTATGGAAAAACAAAAGGTAAATATGCTTCAATTTCGGACTCATCAACTCCCCCAAGCTAGGCTCTTGCTTGTCCCCGAGCAAGATGGTGGCTTATGGACAAGATCATCATGTTCATGAGACACGAGTCGGTATAATAAATGAGGCAGAAATTGAAACAAGAATACAACATCGGATGTAGAGATACTTCGGGGGTATTATCATACCCTTACACTTAGAGGCTTCCACACCTTTTCTAGTATTAATGAAATCATAAGAAGCTGCTAGTGATTCAACATATCATGTAATCACAAAGTTTTTAGAGATATAGAGCACTAAGTTTAGTAGTGAAGATTCATGATCATTCTCTTTCTTCTACGTTTGATTATTTTGATAGATGTTCTCTTCTTTTTCTTTCAATAAATATATGTCTATATTTTCACTTGCTCCCCTTCCTCTTTTTATTTCAGTACAGCTATTTGATCATGCTCACTACTTCAATGGCTTTCAAAAACCCTTAATTATAATATGCTACTAGAATTCTTCTTCTCATGACTTAATCATTACTTTCATTGGTCTGGAAGCCCTCAAATCATGACAGTTGTACAAGTATTATAACACTCAACCTAGTTCAATCATCTAATATAATAATCATGAATCAAAACACAACTTCAATTATCATAAAGTCTCACAACTAATGCAAATTCTCTTGAACAAAGGGAGCTCGAAGTTGATGCAACTAATGCAAATTCGGGATTTAAAGTCTAACATCCATGCAGAAAAGTAAACATGCTAAAACTGTAAGATAGATTACAAGGTTCTCACAGATCCCCCAAGCTTGGAATCAAGTCGGGTGGATCAAATAATCCCTTGTGATTAGTCGGTACCGTGGCGTCTATCACGGTGAAGTAGTTTTGTTGGAGACCGATGTGCAAAGCTTCTTGTTTGTCTCTTCCAGAGTGGATATGCGTCGAAGACACTTCTATAGATCCGAACACAAGAGAAACATCCCATCAGCGACCTTGCTCATCACATAATTGAGTTCCTTCTTGCCTTCAAGATCCAAAAGACGCTTGCGCACAATCTCCCTGTGGATGAGCTCTTATTTTTCATACATCTCCATCCTGTGAAGACGGTGTTCAATGTCTGGGACGTGCACGCTGACTAGCATGTCCAGAAGGTTGAACCCCCAATCCTCTTGTGGCTTCACACTCATGTGCATGTTCATGGTGATCTTCTTTGTTGTTGAGGTATGTGCCATAGTCTCCTGATAAGTTCCTGTGTCGGGACAGTTAGCTTTCTTACACTTTGGTGAAGAGTAGTTGACGGCGATGAACTTGAGCGACTCCATGCACCCCTTCCCATGAGGTTTCTTGGCTTCTTCCTCATCTTCAGTCTTCACCATAGCTAGGTAGCCCGGCTGCTTCCATCCTCTCTTAGATTGCTCCATGAAGATCTTGAACTCCTCGTCGTTAGAATCATCATCGGAATCATAGGTGTGCCGTTTGTTCTTCAGGCTTGGGCCTTGAGATTCACGATCATCAGCTTCAATGGAGGAGGTATGGAAACTATCCCACGAAGGAGTCATGAGGTTTAGAGGCTTTCCTTTGCCTTGAACTGGGTAGCGCATCAAGTAGATTAGATCTATTGATATAAGAGAGAGAGGGACCTCTAAAGAGGATTATTAAGGGTTAGGAGCAGGGAGAAACTCATATTGGAAGGAAAAGGGTCACTCAAGAAAACAATCCCAACAAGTATGGAAACAAATAAGTGCAAAATAAGGAAATTGTGATTGTAACGACCAGTTGGTACGGGAAGACGCCCGTACAGAGCACCTGTACCGGGTCATTTCCAAAAACACACCGCAATGAAGTCGGTAATAGTCAACCGATAGAGTGGTATGGGCAGGTTCAACCCGTACTACCCATCCGTACTGACTTTGTGGCTTCAGGTTTTTTCAAAACAAAGAGCAGAAGAAGGGCACAAAACTGATAACAATCGGCCATACGGGGCTACGCCCGTACGCCATGGTCGTACCAGTTTTGCAAAAACAAAACGAGGGCACCAGTGGTTTAACGACCAGCGGTACAAGCGGATTCGACCGTACCGCCCGCCCATACTGACCTCTTAAGACCGGCAATGAACTCAGAAAAATGAAGGGAGTACAAATATGCAAAAAGAAATAGCAGAAAATCATCCAAAACAAATATGTGTTTAGGATTTCATAAGCTTCGATCATCGAGGGAACATGAGTTCATTTGTGTATCTTTTCTTCCTCTCTTTGAATAAAATTGGTTGTAGAAAATCACCAAAACCATTGCAAGAAGAAATATAGAACTTCCTTTTCGGTAGTGTGGTTCCCACAGGTATATACACGGATGGCACCTCCTTAGGATGAGCAATTTTTTGAGTGTCCATGATTATTTCCTCCATCTCTTCCTTTCTTTGTAGGATCTGTAAATCAAATTCATGCAAAAGTAAAGTCCAACAATCATTCTTGGCTTAACATCAATCCTTTCTAGAATTTCCTTTAATGCAACACAATCAGTATGTACACTTATTTTAGAGTCCATGATATAAGATCTAAACTTATCACAGGAGAAAACCACTGCGAAGAATTCTGTTTCTGCCAAAGGGTAGTTCTTTTGAGCCCCGTTTAAGGTACGACTAGCATGATGAATGATATTAAGATCATCACCATCATACTAAAAAATAATTTCTCCTACAGCTTCATGACTAGCCTCGCAAAATAGCTCAAAAGGTTTCTTCCAATTAGGTGGTTTTATAATGGGAGATTCAAGGAGAGCTTGTTTTAATATGTGAAAGAAGTAAGACACTTTTCACCAAAATTAAAATGAACATCCTTTTGAAGAAGGTTAATTAAAGGTCTAGCAGTTTTTGAAAAATTCTTAATGAACCTTCTATAAAATCCCACATGACCTAAGAAGCTTCTTATACCTTTTATGTCTCGGGGAGAGGGTAACCTTTCTATTGCTTCAATCTTTTCTTTATCGAATTATATGCCCTTACCTGAGACTTTGTGACCAAGCATTATGCCTTCTTAAACCATAAAATGGCATTTCCCCAGTTCAAGACTAAGTTAGTGTCTTCACATCTCTGCAAAACTTTATGAAGATTATGGAGACAATGATTAAAGGAAGTTCCATAAACAGAGAAGTCATCCATGAATACTTCCATAATACTTTCAACATAATTAGAAAATATAGCAGTCATGCATCTTTGAAAAGTGGCAGGAGCATTGCATAGACCAAAAGGCATACAGCGATAAGCATAAAGGCCATAAGGACAAATAAAAGTACTCTTACGTTGGTCATCATGGTGAAAAGCAATTTGGGAAAAAACTGGAATAACCGTCTAAGTAACAAAAATGAGAGTGCATAGCAAAACTTAAAGTTTGATCTATAAATGGTAAAGGGTAGTGGCCCTTCCGAGTTTCCTTATTAATTTTCCTATAGTCAATGCACATCCTGAGACCAACAACAGTTCTAGTAGGTACCATTTCATTATGTTCATTTTTGACAATCGTAAACCCACCTTTCTTAGGAACACAATGAACGGGACTTACCCATTCACTCTCTTCTACATGAAAGATGACGCCTGCATCCAACAAACGTATTATTTCTTTTCTTACCTCCTCTTTCATGTGAGTTTTAAGACGTCACTGAAAGTATGCGACCAGCTGAGCTCCTTCTTCCATGAATATTCTATGGGTGTCTATTGAAGGACTAATCCCCTTCAAGTCACTCATCGAATACCCAATAGCATTTCGATGCATGCGGAGAACCTTCATTAAATTTTCCTCCTCTTTCTCTGCAAGGTTAGCACTTATAATAACAGGAAATTTATTGGTCTCATCAAGAAACCTATATTTTAGTTACTTTGGTGGATTTTTAAGGATTGGAGGAGGAAGATCCTCGTCTCCTTTCCTTATGGGTTCTTCATATTTTTGATTAATCTCAGTGTCCAGCTCAGGTGTGGAGTCAAGATAATCACCCATTTGAGCTTTTTCTATGTCCTGGAGGATATTATTATTATTGACTAAACTTCTTGCTAAATCATCGCAAGGAGTCTCGATGACTATTCAGGCTAAATTGAAGATATTACCTTCTTCCTCACATTCGTACTCATCATCGTCTAATTCTTCAATGGCCAGCTTATGGTCAAATTTGGAGAAATGAAAATCCATTTTCTCTTCACCAAACTTGAGGGACATAGTTTGTGTCTTGCAATCTATGTTTGCTCCTGTGGTATTTAGAAAAGTTCTTCCAAAAATGATGGGACAATAAACATCAGTAGGCATATCAGTAAGCACAAAATCAATAGGGTATTTGTATGGTCCAACACAAATTGGAACAAATCTAATTATTCCCATGGGGACTCTGAGTGTTTTATCTGCAAGCATTATAGTCTATCCGTATCTTCTAGTTCGGCTAGAGTTAATTCATTTTGAATTTTTAAATAAAAATTAAAAGGGATAACGTTAACATCTGTACCGATGTCACAAAGGCCATAATAGTAAGTTCCTCCGAAAGTGCAAGGGAGAATAGGCTTACCAACTTCTTTAGCTTTTACCTTTCCTTTGACGAATTGTGAAGCTTCAGTATCTAGCTCAATTACATTGCAGTGTGCAAACATGGCTAAAATATCTTCCTTCATTGATGCCTCTACCTCATGTACACGTTCTTCTTCAGTTTTCCTTCTTTGTGTCTCCTCTTCCATCTCCTTGAGAAATAGTTCTTCTTCTTTGCGTTGATCCTCTAGTTGTTGATCCATCATATGTTTTCTCACCGTCCTTGGGAAAGGAAAGGGTTCAACATATAGGGATACCTCCTTTAATGGCTCGACAGGGGCTGTGATTATTGGATCATCTTCTACAACTGGATTGGGTGGCAGAGTATAATGAAGCCAATCTTTCTTAGGAGCTTCAATATGTTCTATAAAAGACTGAAGGATTTGCAAAATAATATCATCATCAAGTTGCAGTTCATCAGCAGTTTCTTTTACTTTACCAGAGTCTTTATAAGAATTGAGACAATCGTACTCAATTTCTATACCTCCTTCGCCTCCTAAATCAAATCCCCATGTTTCTATATTACGGAAAATTTGTTCTAAAAGTTCCCAAGCTTTAATTATAGTTAACTCCATGAAAGAGCCTCCTGAATTTGTGTCAAGCTCATGCTTAATTTTTGATTAAGTCCTTCATAGAAAATATGCAAAACATACCATTCAGGTAAATCATGATGGGGACATTTATAAAGTAGAGACTTGTACCTTTTGTAGGCTCTTACTAAACCTTCACCTAGGCGGTTCTTGAAGTTTATAATTGCCCTTCTTACTTCAGTAGTTTTTACCTTGCAAAAGAATCGAAATACAAATTCTACTTTAAGTTTTCCCAAGTATCAACTTTCTCTACAAGGAAAATTATATACCAAGCCAAAGCAGTGTTGGTTAGAGATTGGCTAAACAATTTAAGTTTCAATTCATCACTGAAATAGCCTCTCAATTTGAGGGTCCAACATAGCTCGGTAAAATGCATTAAATGAGTGTAAGGATCTTCATCTGGATCATCTCCTGCAAAAGTTTTTTCATTAATAATAGCGATAAAACGAGGGTTAACCTTGTATTCTGGTTCGCTCCCACTCGGGAATTCCTTGACGAGTCCTCTATTGAACTTCCCGAGGTATTTAGTAGCATCGCGCTGATTAATCAGTCTGAGTGCAGTCATGGTGCTTACCTGAAACTACTAAACAACTTTAGTAAAACAATTAGTAAAATAAGTAACTAAGAACAAAGACCAAAAGCGCTTACCTCACTGTTGGGGATATACTTTCTGGGTATCCTCACAGTTCCTCACTGACCAGGGTGGCCCACTTTGGGTTAGAGCTTTGCTTCATGGGTGGCCCAGTCAGGGAGAAGAGACGGAGTCCAGTCCGCTATGGGAAGGCCCAGAAGACTTACCGACATAGGCCCATAGTGTTACTTGTAGTTCAAGATGTACTCTGTAACCGACTCTTAGTCGTAGCCGGATAGATCTCTCCTGCAAACCCTAGGCTGGATATCTATATAAGACGTCCTAGGGAGAGCCTTTAGGGCACCTACCCTCACAATAGTCTACAATCTCAACTCGCACAAGCGAAACCCTTGTAACCCATATTCCGGCTCTGCCGTATTACTGGATTGCTAGCAGGAGTAGGATCCGTCCAAAGCCGGCGGATTCGAACCTGGGTAAACTTGTGTGCTCACCGTCCCGGAACACCGTACGTCTCACACCCCTCTCTTCCGCACGCCTTGAGGACCCCCTCATGGCGTACTTGTCATCAATCCGATGACAGTTGGCGCTCACCGTGGGGCAAGTGAGCTTGGGATCTGTGTTCCGAGCGGAATCTGCAAGAATCGGAATCGGCAAGACTATCGCCATCGGTCGCATCCTCTATGCTAGCGACGTCCCTCTCATCATTCTCGACGAGACCTGGATTCTGGCTAGGGAGGCCGTGACTGCCTACACCATCATGTCTTTTGGCGAGATCGTTGTATACATCAGATTTGCTGAACCTGCCCCACGCACCCCATCGGTGATGATAGAGGCAGAAGAAATTTCTGGGTCCCCTTTGTCAACAGAGGCGGCAGAGTTCCGGATCTTAGAAAACCCTAATCCCACCCAGCCCGCACCAGTTGCGGAGATAGTGGAGAAATCCGAGCCTGAAGCAGACCTAGCGGTTCAAGTCGAAACTGGAGTGGATCTCCCTGGCGAGGCTGAATCCCAGATCGATCTACTCGCTGAGGTAGAAATCCAGGAGGATCACAGCAACAACTTTGGTTCCGGCCCTGCCAACGCCGGAACAGATCAACCGTTCATGAGGCATACGTTGAGGCGTATGATGATGCAAGATGCAAGCGTGGATGAGGTTCTCGAGACTATCAGGATCTTCGAGGAAGCCCACGAGGAAAGCCGCAACTACCTCAGGACCCACACGTCACACTTTGTCGGATACGTTGGATCCGGATCCGGCTCTACCGATGCTGGAGAAAACGCCGACTCAGTGTTGGAGGCGATCGGAACAAACACCGACTTACTCGCATCCTCGGATGACTCAATGACGTCGGCAGATTTCCGAAAGTTCTCCGCGGAGTATGAGGAGGAATATAACTCCAAAGCTGTAGAGGAAGGAGGAGCCATGGATGAAGGATCCGGAGAAAACTCTCCCAAAGCGCAGGATGACATGGATATCGGAGATAATCCCGAGGTCCCGAAGTCCGAAAGTACCGATCAGAGCTTAACTCCGGGAAACGGACCCAAAGCCGTATTTTCTGCCGGTGCTGCCAAGAAGGCAAAGAAGAAGAACAAGAAGAACAAGACCCTGGCGGAGGAAGTGATTGCCGAGGAATACGAGGAAGACTCGAATGGAGCATTGATCCCAGAAGAGCCCAAAGAAGAATCGGTGGATGGACACGTGATCACCGAAGGTGCTCATAAACTCATCGATGCTACATTAACCACACCTATTCCTACAGCTGCAGAATTTACTACTGAAGAGCTAGACGAAAGGGCCCAGGCCCTAGAAGCGTGTCGCCAAGTACTCCCCGATGAAGCTAAAAACCTCAAGGAAGAAAAAAAACGCATGGCAACTGCGGAGAAGTACAACTCTCGCCAGCACCATAAGACTAGGAAGTGTCATACTCATGACGACCAATTCCCGTAGATTCACAAAGTCCTCTTTGGAGGAGACCATGGGATGCCTCATCGCGACAACAATGAAGACTAGGTGTATCCAACACCAGTGCAAAACACCATTGCGGCTCGAGAAATCCTATCAAGTAATCCAGGCCCGGAGCAGATTCGATTAGGCATTAAACTACTCAACAAGGGTCTAGAGCAGCAGAAGGCCGCCCTGTCCGGAAGCGGAAAACTGGTCTACCAATCTGACCAATTCCGCATGGATCTGGCTTGGAATGATGTAAGCCCCCAACGTGTTCCGGAACAGCATTAACGTTCCAACCGTCGAGAAGACAACTACTCAAGAACCGGATCTTCAGGACAGCACCACAAAGTTGCACGTGACTGGCGCAACATTGCCCCAGCTACGGAGCAAGAGGCAATTACTGCACTGAATCCTAAGAATCATCCTCGGCGAGAGTCGAATGATCGCAGGGAAGAAGATAAAGAGAAACGTCGGGAGGAGGACCATCAAAGAATGCCACCACCTAGACACACAAGCCGTCCGGCTAATGGACGAAGGAACAACGGACACCGTGCCGAGTCAAGCCGGCAGGGGGCTCGTCGTAATGAAGATCCTCCCCGGAACCAAAATAATGATGCTCTGGACGGAGGCAGGCGATCAGCCGGAAACCATCCAGCTGCTCCACCCTCTCCACCAAGTAGCCATCACAACGGCTCCCAAGGAGGCCAAGGAGGGCGTCGTGGTGGAGGAGGTGGTGGCAGAAGCCGAAGTCCGGCTCCAAGGCACCGCAGCCACAGCCGTCATTCGGGACGATCTTTATCCCCAAGTGACGCAAGGCACAGGATTAACTCCAACATAGAGGCGCGGCGCTATGAAAATGATGATATATACGTGGGCCCAAAATGCTTCGGACCACGCATAAGAGCTACAAATTTCCTGGAAGGATTTGCTATCTCAAGACACATTTAAGCCTACGACGGTATAGCTCGGCCAGATACTTGGCTCCAAGATTTTTTCAGGCTTGCTGTATTGCCAAAGGCAGAAACAGCCTGGTCGCGACCCGATATCTCCCACTCATGTTGCGGAAGACGGCACGATCATGGCTCAATGAACTTCCAGAGAACACCATCCACAACTAGTATGATATGCAAAGTGCGTTCTTTCGGAATTTCAAAGGCACATATCAGAGGCCCTGTATGGTAGGAGACCTACAGCGTTGCACCCAGAAAGCCGGAGAAACTTGTTGGGATTATCTCGGATGATGGATCGACAATAAGAACTCCTGTGAAGGAGTAAATGACCAAACTGTGATTGACGCTTTCATTGCAGGACTCCCAATTGGTTTACTATGTCATCGCTTGAAGTGTGACAAGGTCACTGATTTGGGAGAGATGATAGAAATAGCGAGCAAGTATGCAGATGCTGACAACGATGCAGAGGGATTACATAACGCCCTAGCCGTGCCACAGTCGGCAAAACAACCAAAGCAGCAAGCTCAGAAGCGCAAGAACACCTTGGAAGAAAAGCCCAACGCGGAAACGGCAGTGGTCACTGCTACTTTCGGGTATGTAGGACGAGCAGGGCGCGGTGGTGGCCGTGGACACGGTCGGGACATCAAGAGTCCAGGGTAAAGGAGACCAACAACCCAGAAAAACCTACTCCTGGGCCGACATTGCCAATAAGCCATGTGTGCATCACTTGGATGCCAATGGGGGCTCGTCCCACACAAATGCCGAGTGTCATTTCAATGATGACATCAAGAAAGACGATACCGCTGGCTGCAGGGCTAAGCGAAAGAAGGGAAAGAAGAATCCCGAAAAGGATAAAGAGACCAAGGATGATTCCGACATGGAGGAAGCCGATGCTTCAAATCCCAAGCCGGAAGGGAAAAAGAATTTCCCGACAAAGAAAGACACTTATGTCACCTTCCTCGGATCTCAACCAGCAAAGGTCAAGAAAGCAGTTCTACATGAGCTCAATGCAATAGTTCCGGCTGTCCCCTAGTTCCTGGACTGGTCAGAAGTGGCAATCACCTTTGACCGCACTGATCATCCGCCTAAGTTGCACAGGCAAGGAAAGTACGCCTTAGTCGTCAATCCACTCATTAACGGCTATGGTTTCTCCAAGACTCTCATGGATGGTGGTAGCAGCATCAACATTCTGTATGTCAAAACACTATGTCAGATGAAGATCTTGGAGACCCAGCTGAACTACAGCTTGGTGATTTTTCACGGAGTTGTCCCAGGAAGACAAGCAAATTCCCTTGGGGAAATCACTTTGGATGTTACCTTTGGAACTCCAAAGAACTACCGGACGAAAGCACTTTCCTTCGTAGTGGTCCCGTTCAAGAGCGCATACCATGCTATATTCGGACGCCCGGCTTAATGGGCTTTTATGGCTCGTCCATGTTACATTTACAATATGATGAAAATTCCAGGTCCTAATGGCGTGATCACCATTAGGGGAGACCCGAAGAAAGCGCGAGAGTGCAAGCATGGAAATGTCACCTTTGCTGAAGCCGTGTTGCACGCCCAGGAGTACCAGGAGATCAAGAAGACCATAGATCCGTCCGAGATGCCCATGACAAAGAAGGAGGTGACAAAGCTGAATCTGGAGTTCAAGGCATCAGAAGGGACGAAGAAGACGCTGTTGAAGGATGATGACCCTCCAATGTGACCCAGATAGGTGTAGGCCTAGATAGCGCATAGGAAAGCGCGCTCATCAAGTTCCTCCAAGCAAATCAAGATATCTTCGCACGGCAGCCATCTAACATGACCGGAGTACCTAGGGAACTTGCCGAGCACTCTTTAAATGTACACCCGAACGCTAAACCCGTCAAACAGTCCTTACGATGTTTTGGCAACAAAAAGCGTAAGGCAATAGCTAAGGAACTAGCACGGCTCGAGTTAGCGTGGATTCATAGAAGAGGTCATCCACACTGAGTGGTCGGCCAGTCCTGTAATGGTCCCTAAAAAGGACACCACTAATTTAAGGATGTGTGTTGATTATACTGCCTTGAACAAGGCTTGTCCCAAAGATCCGTTCGCTCTGCCTAGGATTGATCAAGTTATCGATTCTACGGCAGGCTCGGAACTCCTATGTTTTCTCGATGCATATGCCGGTTATCACCAAATTCAGATGAAGGAATCCGACAAAGTCAAAACTTTGTTCATAACCCCCTTCAGAACCTTCTGTTTCGTTACGATGCCCTTTGGGCTGAAAAACGCAGGAGCTACGTACCAATGCACAATGCAGCATTACCTCCACGATCAAATCGGACGCAATTTACATGCATATGTGGATGATATTGCGGTGATGTCCAAAAAGAAGGAAACCCTGATTTCCTACTTGGAGGAAACGTTCGCCAATCTACAAAAATACAACATAATGCTTAACCCAAAGAAATGCTTCTTCGGAATCCCAGCTGGAAAATTGTTAGGTTTTATCGTGTCTCAAAGAGGCATAGAGGTAAACCGAGACAAAATCAAGGCTATACTCAATATTTCCAGGCCGACTCGCCTGAAGGACGTACAAAGACTAACTGGTTGCATTGCCGCAGTCAGTCGGTTTGTAAGTCGGCTCGGTGAAAGAGCCGCACCACTATACAAGCTCCTGAAAAGACCAAGAATTTCGTTTGGACCGACGAATCTGAAGCTGCACTACAAGACCTGAAAGCAGTACTCTCATCTACTCCCTTCCTTGAAGCACCGGAACCACAGGAACCGATGTTGCTCTATCTTGCTGCGACAAACAAAGTCGTCAGTATCGTCATGGTGGTAAAGAGATCGGAGGAAAATTAGGAACACTTGGTGCAGCGTCCAACTTACTATCTCAGCAAGGTCTTAATGGAAACAAAACAGCGGTATCCACATTATCAAAAGCTGGATTACAGTGTGTTCTTGGCATCTCGTAAGTTACGGCATTATTTTCAGGAACATCCAATTACCATGGTGAGCACAGCTCCCATGAGAGATATAATCAACAATAGTGACGCCACAGGACGCGTCGCCAAACGGGCATAGAGCTTTCAGCTTTCGATATTGAGTACAAACCTCATACTGCAATCAAATCCCAAATCCTCGCTGACTTTGTCACTGATTGGACAGAGACAACAGAGAATATGACCATGCCAGAGTCAGAATACTGGACCTTTGATGGGTCTAAAGCGCTCGTGTGGTGCTCAAGTCACCCCAAGGTGATAAACTTTTCTATGTATTGCAGATACACTTCACGATGACGAACAACATTGCCGAATATGAAGCACTACTGCATGGAATCCAGATTGCTAAGGTTATCGGCATCCGATGTTTAATGTGTTATGGAGATTCGGATCTTGTTGCTCAACAAGTGTCGGATATTTGTAAGGAAAACAAGCACATGGCGGCATATAGAGCTATCGTGGATGAATTATCTAAATCGTTTGACGGTTTTGAGGTTCAACACATCCCTCAAACAGAAAATGAGGAAGCAGATGCACTATCTCGAATAGGCTTTGCCCGGAAAAAGGTCCCGAATGGCGCTTTTCTAGAGAACCTCAAAGTTCCCTCTATAAAAGGAGTAGATGAGGAATATCCGACCAAATCCGACTCACCTTTCGTAGCAGTTCTGGCTGTGATTCCCAGCTGGACTCAACCCTATCTTAATTTCTTAATAGATGGAAAATTACCCGAAGAAGAAGTTCTGAGCCAGCAGATCATCCGACGAGCAAAAGCCTATACTATAATTAGTGGTGAGCTCTATAAGCGGAGTCCATCTGGGGTCTTTTAGCGATGTGTATCTCCGGAAGAAGGAGTGGAAATCTTACGAGAGATCCACAAAGGAGAGTATGGTCACCATGCTGCAGCCAAATCTTTAATGGCAAAAGCTTTCCGACACGGTTTTTCTGACTTACAGCCAAGGCAGATGTCGAACGACTGGTCAAGACGTGCAAAGGCTGCCAAAAGTATGCCAAACAAGCTCACGTTCTGCCTGATCAGCTACGAACAATACCTATAACATGTCCTTTCGCGGTCTAGAGGCTTGACATGGTAGGACCGTTTAAATGGGCTCCAAGTGGATTTACACACCTCTTAGTGATGGTGGATAAATTCACCAAACAGATTGAGGCTAAACCCGTCACTAGTTGTGATGGAGCAACAGCCAGAAGATTTCATGAGGATGTTATAATCCGATACGGTTATCCGCATAGCATTATCACGGATAATGGGAGTAACTTTTCTATGGGAGAGCTTGCCGAATTCTAAAATGAACAAAATATCCGGCTTGACATTGCGTCGGTCGCACATCCACAAGCTAATGGACAAGTAGAAAGAGCAAATGGTTTAATCTTACAGGGCCTAAAACCAAGACTCGAAGCACCACTACGACGTGTTGCGGGGGCTTGGGCAGAAGAATTACCTTCTGTAATATGGAGTTTGCGAACAACTCCAAATAGGTCAACCGGATATACACCTTTCTTCTTGGTCTATGGCGCAGAAGCAGTTCTTCCTAGTGATTTGATTCACACCTCTCCTAGAGTGGCCACGTATATTTAAGAGGATGCCGAAATTTCTCGACAAAATGATCTTGACTTAGTCAAAGAAGTTCGCGTCGTTGCTGAGATGAGATCAACAGCCTATCAGCAGAAGTTGCACAAGTATCATAGCCAGAGAGTCAGAAACCGATCTTTCAATAAGGGTGATTTGGTTCTTCGGCTTGTGCAGCAAAGAAAGCACAAACTTTCCCCAATATGGAAAGGGTCATTTTTAGTTAGTCGAGTATTGCACAATGGTTCATACTACCTAACTGATATGCGACCAGTCAAAGAAAGACCTACTACTAAGAAGAGAAAGAGAGATGGAGGCAGTACAAATCTGGATGAGTTAGACAGACCATGGAATATTGCTCAGCTACGTCCCTTTTATTCTTAGTTTACTTTTCTTTGTAATCATATATGTGTACATGTTCAATGAGAAATAAAGTCTTGGTTCCCTCAAAAAAATTCTGAGAAGTTTTTACCATCTTATTTCTAAATGATCATGTCGCAGTCGAAAATCCCAGAATACTTGAAAGTACTTTATGCTCATGTTTGTTCTGGTTTAGATTTCTGATTCTAAAATTGATACCTTTGGGTATAAATCTAAATTTTCTAGTCTATACTTTGGTTATTTGTCTAATTGCTGGATGTGGGCATTTTTCGAGTAGTGAATTGTTGGTACTGGAAGTCGGCTTTGTTTTCCGAGTTTAAACTGGTTTAGCAATTGCGCTCCGTTGCTTGACAAAGTTTCCGTGCTGAAAGTTGGCTGGCTCATGAAAGGGACGAGGCGGAAAGCCAGATAAACGATAAGTGCAGACAAAAATACAAGTGCTTATGCAAACATTTCAGGCACATAATATCAAAAGCCAAAAGTGCTGAATAGATAAATTAAAACTTAGCACTAGCAAAAGTATTGTACTACTTATTTACAAACCCAAATTGTTTTTCAGAATAACATATTGTTCTTCTGATACTCTATGATGCAAGAGGAGAGGTAGGAGCTGCCGGCTCGCTGGATACATCGGCCTCGGCTTGATAACGTTCCAAGATGTTCAAATCCGATACGGTTTGATCATCGTCGGAAACTTCAGCTGTTTCTTCGGAAGGCGGAGGTGGCGTGTCCACGCGGGTGAAGACGGGAGTGTCGTAGCTAGTCCAATCAGCTACGTGGCACCCATATCCGGCGCAGGAGTCCATGATGGCCTTGATGTCTTGCTCCTATCCATCTTCATCCACCTTGCAGTACCCTCTAGTTACTTGCCACATCTCCATGTTTCCTTGGTGGCTCATAACCATGGTGAGAGAATTTTGCGCTGCGGTTCGTGCGTAGGGCATGTTCTAGTCCTGAACAAGCTGCGGCATATCCTTGGCCTTGTCTCGCACCTCAAAACCGGACATGTTATGCATATCCGGAACCTTGAGAGCTTCGCCAGTATCTTCAAGGGATTGGCAGAAGTCATGTAGCAAATCACCGACTTGGGTAAGCCGGTGGGTGCGAGGTTCGGTAGAGGCTGGGTCCATCAAGTTCAGAGGACCTATGCATCTAATTCAAAGGGGTAAGTCAAATAAAACCCGGACTCCAAAAAGAGTTGGAAGATGCATATAAGTCAGAAAAAGGGAAACATACCAAAGATGACATCGTCGACTTTGGCCTTCTCTTCACGAAGACTCTGGAGTTCAGCCCGGAGTGCATCGGAAATGTCCTTTTCTCTGAATAACTCATTGCTGAGATCCGAGATTTTATTATCTTGAAGCGTAATGTTGCGATCACGCTCCTCGGTGGCCATGGAGGTGGATTCGATAATTTGAGCAATGCTCTTCTCATGATCTGCCTTAAGCTTATCCAGCTCTTGGCGAATTTCTTTGTTTTCCACCACCAAGGTCTTAACATTGTCGGCCTCTTCGATCATAGCACAGGACTATTTTACCAGTGTTGTATGTCAAAATAACAAACAGATCAACAAAAATTCGACTATGAAATAAAAGACAAGGTTTGAGTTTCGGAATGTTTACCTTCGGTCTCATCTTTGGAAACCTTCAGCTGTGCATTTTCAAGCCGGAGAGCTTTGATCTCTTTCCGCTTGTTGCAAACATTCTTCAACAAATCCTGGTTATAGGAATATACTTTATGTAAGTCAGAATACCTAGAGTCAGAAGTCTACTAAAGACCCTGGCTAATATTTTTACTAATATCAGCACGAGCCTTGGGGGCTACACTAGTTCATTCTTTGGCATCCTAAGGAAGCATAAAACCGGATTTAATTTTCTAGTTTCATGCTTGGGGGCTAGAGGATATGATAGGAAATAAGGAAAAATGGGAGTTGGAATTCCGACTTACATATTGTTCGAGAATGAGTTTGTCTAAACTCTTATTCACCTCGGTGGCAACCTTCTCAGTGAAAGTGAGGGGGATCACCAGCGTACTTGGAAGCGCGCCGGACCTTATCTTCTCGTCACGAAGACGAACTTGTTCAAGAAGATCAGAGTGTTTAATATCATCTACTTCTTGGGATTCTTCTTTGGCAGAGAGAGTATGCCTCTCCAGGCATTCCCGGGCCAGCCGTTGAATCTCCTCCACAGACTTCCGAGATAAGCCAAGTTTGGCAAGTCCCGGATTGTCTAGGAGATTCTTATCCGAACAGGGTTCACCCTTATCAACACCTGAGTCACTCATGGTGACATCAGTTTGTGATTCAAGATCGCTGGCTCTGACGGTTGAGACGGATCTTCTACAACAGTCGAAGATGGAATAATCTCCGGCGCTGTAGAAGGCTGAGGGGCAGGAGTCAGAGGAGCCACGGCAGGAGAAGCCAGTTTGAGCTTCGACTGGCATAGGGGTTTCGAGGTAGCTTCCTTCTCCTTGCCCTTGATGAGCTGTTTAGCTCTGAGAAGATAATAGAACAAAGAACATTACATCTCAGAAGGAATTACAAGTAAAATACAAAGACCATGTGAGGAAAGATTACCTATTCACAACGGGCACTTCTTTGGTGCCGATGGCCAATGTCGGAGCCTTGCGTTTTCGAGGAACGACATCCGGCATTAGGACCAATTCACCCTCATCCTGAGAAAACTCAGGAGGATATCCCTAGATAGGACCGAACTCCAACTCGGGGAGGTCAGCAAGCTGAAAAGGAAAAGTATCTCAGTATTACAAAAATAACATAAAGATGAGCACAGAAAAAGAGTTACCGCTGAAGTTTACCGGCACAACAGGATTTTCCGCTGTATGCATGTCTAGGGATAGCTCCGGAATTTTCCTCAATCCGCTCCCTTATCAGCCATTTGACCTGGCATATATAATCTTTCAGCTTTAAGGTCTTGGAGCTACTACGGAGGGAATCCTTCTTCGACAACATGATGCAATGCATCAGTCGATCTCCATGATGTTGAAGAGGTTGGATCCGGCGTGCCACCCAGCATTGAACCAAGTCGGACCCTTTCAGGCCCTTGTGCTTCATTAGATATTCGATCCGTCTCTTGGCGAGAAACAGAGCGTCATTGAGAGTCGGAGCAACCTCATCCCAGGACTCTTGGGGCGTGGAGGCTCCGTCGACGAAAACCAGCAAAGCATGATCTTTGTCAGGAGCGGGGACATCCTTATGATAGAAAAAGGTGGACGGCCATTTTTTAACCGACTCACTTGCCATAATCTGGGGATAAACACGCTCTCACCTAACCGAAAAACTAATGGTACCGGTAATATAAGGATTACCCGCAGTGATGGAATTTCTCCGGACATGAAAATAGTACCGGAAAAGAGTGAGGCTCGGTCTAATGTCGAGATACCCCTCGCACAAAGAGGCGTACGCACTCATCTCTAAGATGTAGTTCGGGGGGAGATGGTGGAGATGAACACCATAAGGATCTATCACCTCGGGAAAGAAATCTGAGGGAGGAAAAGAAAGACCTCTATCAAGGTGAGTGTCGAAGTGCACTCGCTCGTCGTTGCGGGGGTTGGGGATGGTTTCTCCGAAGCCGCTCCGCCAGTTGCCGGCGCGGAGGAGCCCTTCATCTTCAACGACGCGGAGTTTGGGGTCATCGAGGACGCACGGGATCCAAACTCCACGGTGGCTCCTTCTCTGCTATCGCCGCTGCTGCTGCTGTCGTTGCCAAGCTAGAGGATGATGAAGAAGCCATTCTTTCCGGTGCGCCGATGACCTTGTATGGGCGGCGCTGGAGGTTTTTCTGGGGGCAGAGGAGCGCTAAGTGCGTGGGAGGCGTAGAGGAGAAGGAAAGGGCGCTGAGAACTGGTGAGAAGATGGGGAAAGAATCCACACCACTTATATCCGCCAGGCGCGTCAAGATTCGTGTAAACGCTATAGTGAACGTGCCACGCGTCGTGGAAAGGACGGGGAAACCTCTGCGTGATGATTACACCGCCTCGATCTCCATGCACGCATTGAAACCGCGCCTCGGTTCCACGAAAGGCGGACCCACCAACGGTTGTGCTGATAGGAAATGTCTATCAGTGACGTGACTTGACCATAACTATTGTCAGATTATGTCAGAGACCAAGTTTCGGCTTAGTTTGAGTTTCGAGCTAGAAGCACGAATAAACTCACTCATAGGTCCGACTTATTTTTAAGACCCGGATCGTATCTTTTGTTTTGAAGTTTCAGGAACCCGTCAAGATTCTGCAAGCCGAAGATCAAGCTAGATGATGATGAATCCGACTTTGGATCTTGGAGACTTCTGGGGGCTGCTGTTGGGGATATACTTTCCAGGTATCCTCATAGTTCCTCACTGACCAGGGTGGCCCACTTTGGGTTAGAGATTTGCTTCACGGGTGGTCCAGTCAGGGAGAAGTGACGGATTCCAATCCGGCTACGGGAAGGCCCAGAAGACTTACCAACATAGGCCCATAGTGTTACTTGTAGTTCAAGATGTACTCTGTAACTGACTTTTAGTCGTAGCCAGATAGATCTCTCCTGTAAACCCTAGGCCGGATATCTATATAAGCCGTCCTAGGGAGAGCCTTTAGGGCACCTACCCTCACAATAGTCTACAATCTCAACTCGCACAGGCGAAACCCTTGTAACCCATATTCCAGCTCTGTCATATTACTGGATTGCTAGCAGGAGTAGGATCCGTCCAAAGCCAGCGGATTCGAACCTGGGTAAACTTGTGTGCTCACCGTCCCGGAACACCATACATCTCACACCCCTCTCTTCTGCATGCCTCGAGGACCCCCTCATGGCATACCTGTCATTAATCCGACGACACTCACCGGCAACGGTGCCAGAAAATTTCTTGATGACTGCAAGTGCATGGATCAATTGTAGCTAGTTTCAAAGTAAAGATATCGAACCCAGAGGGAGCTATTGGTAAAGGTATTTATGCCCCTCGTTACTCTCTACCAAAGGATACTTATAAGTTGTATTTGATCTCAAGTAAAGGGTGTTTGAAAGGTTTATGGTTGTTTGCAGAAAAGTAATTAAAACAAGTAAAAGAAAACAAGTAACGAGTTTGTATGGAAGCGTGGTTAAACTCAATAGGGCTAGAACATTCTCGGGGATGTAGGATACATCACTAGTATAATATTATTGTTATATGTAATCAAGATAACATACTCCTTGTGTCATGAGATGTGTGGAGAGAGCTCCATAATAAGATGTTCACTACAAGGCTTGTAGGAGGCAACTTTGTTAATCCAAGAGTGAGGTCACCTCTAAATAACCATTGCGATGTCTAAGATCAGTCACCTATACAGACCACCGCAATTAAGGGTTTCCCTGTGGATATTGGAATTATCTTAGGGAGTCCCTCTTTAATCCTCCTTTGACCGTGTAGGTTACGAGCCGGCACCAATCTGTCACGGGGCCATTCCGGGTACGCTTCCAAGACACGTCCAAAGGATTTCTCCCTCCCTTTAGTCCTGAGGGCAAATGATATGTGTCCGACTACACAAACCATCTAAAGAGAGATATCAAACACAAATCATAATTATATCATAGATGGGCAAGTCATATGCACACAAGAATAGATCATTTTTATTACGAATTCATAATAGTGCTAGGCTTTCTCCATCTCCCCAAGAACAAGGGAACTACTCACTCATGGAACCAATCAACAACATCATCATAATCAAATGAATGGATAAAAGTATGGAGGTAGATCTAATGCAAACCACAATTGAATCTAGAATTACAATAAGATCTAATAGATAAAAGTTGGGGTTAATGGTGGTAATAGAGATGTAGCGGTTGATGATGAAGGGGATGATGCATTTTCCTCCAATAATCCGAGAAGTAGCTAGGATTTTGCCCCGGCTAAGTTCCTCCTTCAGATCCCTTTCAGATGTGGTTTTTCATGGTTTCTAGTGGCGGTGAATCTCGGATCTACTTCTTGTCTTCGCCAGGAGAAAGTATTTGATGAGGCGGTCACAATGGCACTTGGTATGGGCGGATGGTATGGGCGGGCTATGCCCGTACCACCGGTCGTTATCGATACTTGTTGCTCCTCCTTGCTTGGTATTCTCCTAGGTGTGAAGGTAAATCCATAAAATGACTTTTATCACTTAGAAATATCATATAATTGCATAATATGATAGTTCCAATTGGTATGTTCGTATAGGACTCAATGATTTGGGATCCTATTGAAACAAGAACAAAATAGTGCATGCAAACACAGTGAAATACAAAGATCCCTACTTTGTTTGTGCAAAAACAAAAGGTAAATATGCTTCAATTTTGGACTCATCACCCAGCTCAGCGGCCAGCAGCAGGTCCTTAGTGGCCGGATGGGTCGGCGCCATCCTGCGGCTCGCCAGCCCATGGCGGCAGTGGCCTGGGTGGGCCGGTGACTCCCTGATGGCCTAGCAGGGCGGTGGCCTGCGTCTGCAGCTCGGGCGGCCCAGGTGGGCCTTCACCCGCGAGCGTCCTAGCTGCGCGATTAACTCCCCACGGCACCTGCATCCGCTTCCTGGATGGGCTGATGCGGTCGTGGCCCGCCAGGCGTCAGATAGTGCCCAGCGCCCTGAACGACGGTTAACACCAGCTCGCCTGCATGGGCCGAAGCCAGGTGGGCTGCTAGCAACTGCTGCCTAGCGCGGCGGCCTCTATCTGCCTCTCGCCCACGTGGGCTGGTTTGACCAGCCCAGTTGCTTTTGTTGTTTGCTTTTTTCTGCCCATTTTCAGGTGACTTTCTCCTGGGCCAATTCCCTCTGGGGTTTTGGCCTAGTTGAGAAATTTGCCCTCAAATAATAATTTAAATATTTATTTAGTATAGTTAATTCATAATTAACATATAATAAATGCATATTATAAATTGCCATATATCTGAAACTCCTTTCGACCTTTTCCTTTCCTTCTTTTTCTCCGAACAACTTTGGATCACGCTGGAGCGATTCCGGTTTCTCTCTCTTTCATGATTCCATCTTAAGGAGGATCTCCAAGCGTCGTATCACCCTTGAGCGTGTTTCCCTACGGTTCGGGAATGCTATGGACATGATCTCTATCAATGATCAACAGCAGGACCGAGATGCCCATGTTGACCCCTATGCACTCCACGAATCACCATCATGTCGAACTTGAAACGATATGTCCAATTCCCTTTATTATGCGATACAAGACTTGTCCGAGATCTAATCATTGGTATCTCAATACCTTGTTCAATCTTGTTTCCAACAAGTAGTGTTTTACTTGTTCCCGTGAAATTCCATCCCCATGACCTAGTCATGTGTTGCGCAACATGGATGTAATTCATCGAGTGGGCCCAGTTGTATCTTCCCATCACATAGGAGAACAAATCCCAATCTTTATGCATAATGCCTTGATGACCCACAAGTATAGGGGTGTATCACAGTATTTTCGATAAGTAAGAGTGTCAAACCCAACAAGGAGCAGAAGATGCTGGCGAATGGCTTGGAGCAGGAATTCTCTGTAAATACTTAACAAATGGATTTTTACGGGTTTTTCATAATGCAGGTAAATAAAGTATGAGTAAATAAAAGACAACAAGAATAAATGCAGCGAGTGGCCCAATCCTTTCTTTAGCAAAGGACAAGCTGGTTGTATTACTTAAGATGACCAAACGTTCTCGAGGACACATGGGAATATCGTCAAGTGCTTTCGCTTCATATAGTTGATTAATCTTCTTTAGTTTGCTAAGTGTTGTGTGGGTGAACCTGTGCTAATGTACCGACCTTCCTAGGACTAATACATACTTGTGATTATACCCCTTGCAAGCATCCGCAAGTACAAGAAAGTAAATAAGGTAGAAACCTAACCATAGCTTTAAACTCTAAGACCCTGACGTCCCTTGTGCAATGGTTTCCTAACGGGGGTTCAGGTTTCTATCACTCCGGCAACCCCTACAATTAGTAGCCAAATACACAATGCATTACCCTAGGACCATATAGGTGAAGTGTCATGTAGTCGACGTTCACATGACACCACTAGAAGAAGTACACCACAACTTAAATATCAAACTATTGAATCTTTCTCAACACAATTCCACTACTAACAACATGACTTTTCCCATGTCCTCAAGAACAAAACGAACTACTCACAAGACATCATTTGGATCATGATCAGAGATGATATAATGATATGTAACAATCTGAACATAAACAATAATTCAATGGTTCACTCAATAGCATCAACTACAGGGAGTAATCAACACCGGGAAAGTTCCCCTAAGAACTATGCAAGATTCAACCCAATTGTTACAGCGGTATGAGTTGGTGATGATGGTTCTGGTGGAGATGATGGTGGTGATGATGATGATCCAGATGAAGTCCAACTTGATGGTGGTGTTGATGGCGACGATCTCCCCTCTCTGGGAAGGAATTCCCCTGGCAGAATTCTGTCTGCTGGAGAGATCTTTCTCTCTCGGTGTTTTCCGCCCCACAGAGGTGGAGGAATCTTTCTGTGGTCACTCCCCGAGTCTTAGGGTTTCGGGAGGATAATATACGCTAGAGGGGAGAGGCTGGAGTGGACCAGGGCGGCCACACCACCTGGTGGCGCGGCCTGGGGTGGCCCGCGCCAGGGGGTGGTGTGGGCCCCCTGTGGCCCATCTCCACTTCTCCTTCTGCATTTCTTCATCTTCTGGAAAAATAGGATTTTCCATGTATTTTCCTGGATTTTCTGATCTTCGCGAATTTTGCCTCCAAACAACTGCAGCGGTCCATGCTCCAAAAGTCATCAACCATGCAAAAACAGATGAAATAACATAAGTATCATCTCTTAATATGAAATATATCAATGAATAACAGTAAATTATGATATAGAATAGTGATGCAAAATGGACGTATCAACTCCCCCCAAGCTTAGACTTCGCTTGTCCCCAAGCGAAACTGAACTCAATAAACATGACCTCAGGTTTATGGAGTGAAGAGTCGATAAAAGAATACGGACAAGAAGCATCACATTCATCAATACATAAGTCATAATTATATAACTTAACTTGCAATAAGTAAAGGAAACACAATAAAGATACATAAAGTAAATCACAATTGGGAATGGCAAACTTAGCTCTTGGTTGAAGAATAGTTGACAATATGCTGGAGTTCACAAATAACTGATTTTCATTGATAGCTTTCAAAGTAGTAGACACTAAGATAAGAGCAATGTGCAAAATAAGGAACATAAGGGACATGATTGAATAAGTCATCATATGAATGAATGAAACACAACAACTCAAAATGCTTGCTGAGGTAGAAGAGAATGGGTTTACTGACTCAACTAAAAAGTAAAGGAAAGGCCCTTCACAGAGGGAAGTAGGGATTTCAAGTTTCATAAAGAGCTTCCAAAAATTATGGTACTTATTAGCTTTCAGCTCTCATTGCCCCTATCATAGGCATCTTTAGGTGATTAAGGTTAACATGATCAAATATGAGGATATGCTTGACAAGTTGCAAGTTGAAAATCTCATGTCCCTTGAATACGAGGGTCGCTCCTCATGCTACACAAATTTAGTCACCGGTAAGTTCTTGTCATAGTAAGTACATGTGTATCATAGAGAACCGCCAACGGGGTACCCCTTTCCCGATGATACGGAAGAATCCCCATATCAAAATGACAAGGCAAGCAGACAACAAGCATCTCAGCAATCTTCTTATTTACCATGGGAATATGGTGCTTTTTTCTCTCTTTCCTCTTTTCTCATCTCTCTTTTTTATTTTTCTCAATCTCTATCTCTCTTTTATAAGAAGAATGCTTCATAGATGCTCATTATGGTTAAGCTGCAGGTTTCCACCATGACAGCATGGATTAGACCGGTGGCCCAGGCGTTTCTCTAACACACATACATAACTCCATGGACTTACAAGCTCCCCTTTCATTTCACACCGACGACATCCATAGACAAGAGAACACGATATCAACTAGGTACAAAGTACCGGTGCAATGTTGAAAGTGTTCCCCATGACAGCATGGTTCTGCTAATTCACAACTTACAAAGCGCAAGCATATACGCAACATAGATGAGCACAATGGTTCAAGTTTATTAAGTGCAAGAAAGTAAAGTGTGCCATCAAGTTCGTGAGAGCTTTAATCACTAATTTTCACATAACAAGTTTAATTCGGAAGGTAGATAAAAACATGAATTTACTTGGAATAGCAATAATGCTAATAGGTAGGTATGGTGGACACAAATGGCATAGGTTTTGGTTTAAGGATTGGATGCACGAGAAGTATTCCCTCCTAGTACAGGTTTTTGGCTAGCGAGGCTGGGTAGCAAGCAAAGAGTTGAAGGAAACAAACAAACATACAAGTGATAAAAACAAACATGCAATATTCCTTGGAAGCACAAAAGATCTTAACTATAGAATACTAAATTTATGAGCAAATCAAGAAAGAAAGATGATGAAATTTTATTTCTTTAGCGTACTTTTATCTTTTTCATTCAATTCTCAAAAATAGTGTTGCTACTGACCGAGCCAGGTTTGCTAAAACCAACTAAATTAACTCAATGATCCCAAAGTGATACCCATAAGATCAATCATATAAACATGAATTGAAAACTAAAATAAGATATGCAAGAGAGTAAATGATAGAACTTCTCATTAATATTCCATAACGACAACTCACATCAAGGGATACATAGATATCTAACGAGAGGGGGGACACTTTCATAATGCAAACCATCCTACATGATAACTTCTCTATTCATGATATGACTCTACTAAAAAGGTAAAAAGATAGAAGATAGTGATATGATACCGCGACACTCCCCCAAGCTTGGAACAAACCAAGGGGGTGCCAAAACCTGATGACGAATTACTCCTTCGGTGGTGGTGGTATTCTCTCGATGAGCTATTTGATTAGTTTCCCCAAGTCCTCAATCTCAAAGGTGAGATTACGAATCAACTGTGAGTTTTGCTCAATGCGGCTCATGATCATGTCGGGTTGCGAATTCCAGCTCTTGCGATTCTTTCCCCGCTATTCCTCCTTGAAGTCTTCTTTTACTACATGGCTAGAACGAGGCAAATCCCAATTGGAGGGTAGTTTCTCCTTGAGCATATTCTGGTATTGATGTTCATGGATAAGGGTATGGAAATGATTCTTGGTGTGTGGAGGAAGTGACCATGGAGCCAAACAGTGACGAGGAGGCTTCCCTCCAGTTGAAATCCGTGCAGTCCTTCTGATCCTGGCAGGTTTTGCCACCACTCAAATGCTTGCAATGGTAGTGCCGGTGTGCGGATGTTGGCTTTGTTTTGCCTCCTCTTCATCTTCACTCTTGATCTCCTTCTCCTGCCCGGGGTCTTGGAGGTCCTCCTCCATAGGCTCCTTTCCTTTATCCTTGGTGGACACTATTGTGCTTCTAAACTTTCAAGAATAGTTCCTGGCAAAAACAGGTCGAAACGAAAACACGATGAGAACACGATACACGAACCTCGGGGGATCCGAGGGGATTATATCTTACAAAGTTTTACAACAAAAGGAAGGTACTGGGAGAAAACGGGTCGGAGACGGAGGCTGGGGCGGCCACACCACCTGCTGGCGCGGCCAGGGGACCGCACCAGGGGGTGGCGTGAGCCACCCTGGCTCTGTTTCCGTCCCTCTTTCGCTTCGTTGCTTTCCTTGTTGGATAAAAACTCCAAAAATACAACGCGGAACTTTTCTTACCAGATCTTTTACCTATTCGAAAACGGACTGTGCAGGTCTCTGAATTTGGTCTTTGGTAGATTCTTCCGGAGTCACCGCTTGAATAACATCAATATCTTCATCTTCATACTCATATTGCTCGAGTCATGAAACCTTTCTCTTTCTTATTACACCATTTTCTCCAATAACCTGGAAATTTTTTTCACACAAAACTTCACACAGTTCTCATTAGCAACATTAGTGTAAGCGAGGTAATAAACCTTTTAAGTCCAATTTCAACTGAAATCCATCAAATCATAAGCTACTAAATCAACTCCTTCCGAAAACCCAAAAAGAATTCAAAAAGGAAATCGTTTTAAGAAGCAAATGCAAGAGTGGCAAAATCTGTCAAAACAGACCAGCAGGTAAAGATCAATTTTTTTGAACATTTTCTGTTGCTCAAATCAAAAAGTGCAAAACTAAAGAAAGTTAAATAACAACCTGGGTCATAATCACAAATAATTACAGCTCAATCCGACATACAGAAATCTCTCATGAATTTTTACGGTGAAGCACAAAAATCTGTTTCGGGACAGCAACTGCCCCAAATCTTACTTCTCTCTCATTAGAGGTTAATCTTGACACAAAAACCAAACAAAAGGATAAGGAGAGGTCATTACTTAAGTAATAACTTTCAAGACTCAAAGAAACAAAAACAAACTGAAAGCAAAAATAAATTGGGTTGTCTCCCAAAAAGCTCTTTCTTTATAGTCATTAAGATGGGCATGATAATTTCAAAGATGCTCACATAAGAATATGAATTGAAGTAAAAGAGAGCATTAAGAAGCAAAAATACACATTTTAAAGTCTAACCCACTTCCTATGCAAGGGAATTTTGTAATAAAACAAGTTGAAATCAGAGGCCACTAGCATAGGAAGGCAAAAGAAGTGCAACATAAAAACTTTCAGCATAAAACGAGAAAACTTGATATTATTGAGATGCATTAGAACACTTTTCCCTCTCTCATAGTAGATTTCAGTATCATGCATAAATTTAATGATATATCTATCACAAGAACCATTGTAGCAACGATCACTTATCCTAACAGAAAACACAGGGACGCTAGCTCTCATAACACTACTTTGTGAAACAATATTAGGGATATCCTTACAAAGGATAGTGTGTGCATCTTCTACATATTTAGTGACAAAATCTTTCACATTTTCCATTACAGGTGCATCATCCATTCGTTTATCAGGTTCAATAGCTTTATACGTACTTTCATTAACCATACTAGCTATCATAGAATGTTCCTTTATCTTAACTAGGAAATGTATTTTCTCAATGTAAGGTTCAGGTAAAGCATGATTAGCAGTATAAACTTCAGTATTTCTTGCAGGAACACTATTAACAATGTCTTTATATGGTTCATGATACTTATTCCACTTCTTTTTAGGAACTTCAATATAGGAAGCAAAAGCCTTAAAATAAGTTGCAATAGCTTGAGAGTCTAAACCATAAGCATTTTTAATATTTTGAAAGTCATCAGTTCCCATAAAAGATTCAATGCATTCATAATCATAATTTATACCTGACTTTCTCCCTTTGTCATTCTCCCATGCTTCAGCATTGTCTTGAATACGGTCCAGAAGATCACATTTAGCTTCTTCTTCCATGCGTGTAAATGATCCAGCACAAGAGGCATCCAATAAATCCTTATCATGAAGAGAAAGCCTTGCATAAAAGTTATTGATAATAATATTGTTGGGGAGCTCATGAATGGGACATTTGAGCATTAGTAACTTCAATCTCCCCCAAGCTTTTGCTGTACTCTCTCCATCAAGAGGCCAAAAGTTGTATATTTGATTCCGATATTTATGAATCTCACTAGGAGGATAAAACTTTGAATAAAAGAGAGGTACTATTTCCTCCCATTCAAGAGATTGACCATTCTTCAGCAGCTTATACCATTCCCCAGCTCTTCCTTTCAGTGATAATGAGAATAACTTCTTCTTGACTTAATCTGTTGTAATACCTGCACACTTGAACAACCCGCATAATTCGTGTATAAAGAACAAATGATCACTGGGATGGACAGTTCCATCTCCAACATAAAAGTTATCCGTAACATGATCAATAATTATTTTAGGTATTTTAAAAGTATCATTCTCAGCAGGTGGTGGCTCGTCTACTACCTTAGCAATGGTAGTAGCATTACGAAACAAGAAACTCAGCGAATTATCCATCTTGAAATAAAGCAACTAAGAGAAGTAAACAATATTCACAGTAGAAGTCTTGATGACCCACAAGTATAAGGGGTGTATCGCGGTATTTTCGATAAGTAAGAGTGTCGAACCCAACGAGGAGCAGAAGGTGCTGGCGAATGGCTTGGAGCAGGAATTATCTGTAAATACTTAGCAAACTGATTTTTAGGGGTTTTTTGATAATTCAGGTAAATAAAGTACGAGTAAATAATAGACAATAAGAATAAATGCAGCGAGTGGCCCAATCCTTTCTTTAGCAAAGGACACATGGGAATATCGTCAAGTGCTTTCGCTTCATATAGTTGATTAATCTTCTTTAGTTTGCTAAGTGTTGTGTTGGTGAACATGTGCTAATGTACCGACCTTCCTAGTACTAATACATACTTGTGATTATACCCCTTGCAAGCATCCGCAAGTACAAGAAAGTAATTAAGGTAGAAACCTAACCACAGCTTTAAACTCTAAGACCCTGACGTCCCTTGTGCAATGGTTTCCTAACGGGGGTTCAGGTTTCTGTCACTCCAGCAACTCCTATGATTAGTAGAAAATACACAATGCATTACCCTAGGACCATATAGGTGAAGTGTCATGTAGTCGACGTTCACATGACACCACTAGAAGAAGTACACCACAACTTAAATATCAAACTATTGAATCTTTCTCAACACAATTCCACTACTAACAACATGACTTCTCCCATGTAATCAAGAACAAAACAAACTACTCACAAGACATCATATGGATCATGATAAGAGATGATATAATGATATGTAACAATCTTAACATAAACAATAATTCAATGGTTCACTAAATAGCATCAACTACAAGGAGTAATCAACACCGGGAAAGTTTCCCCTAAGAACTATGCAAGATTCAACCCAATTGTTACAGCGATATGAGGTGGTGATGATGGTGCTGGTGGAGATGATGGTGGTGATGATGATCCTGATGAAGTCCAACTTGATGGTGGTGTTGATGGTGACGATCTCCCCTCTTCGGGAAGGAATTCCCCTGGCAAAATTCTATCTGCCAGAGAGATCTTTCTCTCTCGGTGTTTTCCGCCCCGCAGAGGCGGCGGAATCTTTCTGTGGTTGCTCCTCGAGTCTTAAGGTTTCGGGAGGATAATATATGCTAGAGGGGAGAGGCTGGAGTGGACCAGGGCGGCCACACCACCTGGTGGTGCAGCTTGGGGTGGCCCGCGCTAGGGGGTGGTGTGGGCCCCATGTGGCCCATCTCCACTTCCCCTTCTGGCTTTCTTCGTCTTCTGGAAAAATAGGATTTTCCATTTATTTTCCCAGATTTTTTGATCTTTGCAAATTTTGCCTCCAAACAGCACCTTTTCCATCAGAATCCTGACCGCAGCGGTCCATGCTCCAAAAGTCATCGACCATGCAAAAACAGATGAAATAACATAAGTATCATCTCTTAATATGAAATATATCAATGAATAACAGTAAATTATGATATAGAATCGTGATGCAAAATGGACGTATCATGCCTCTACATGCTCCTTCGGACACCCAACATGCACCTTTATGATCATCAGTTACGAATGACGGTTGTTGTAGTCAAAGCAATCCTCCGGTAACAGTGATTGATATGATCTCACGGGCACTCCGTTTCTGACAATTGCAACATGAACTAAGTGACATGATTGTGTTGCAACAATCATTGGTGGGAAGTGATGGCTGTGAAATACCACCTCTTTTAGCCATATAAATTGTGCCATTTATCTCTCATATCGTGTTTGTTCCAGCTATAACTATGCCTTATATGCATGATTTCTATTTCTCATTTACTTTCATATGAGCTTTGCACATTTAGTAGTTTAGGTATACTTTTATCACTTTTCCTTGTCTATGGCATGTGTGTAGGTGTTGATGATGATTATGAATAAACAAAGGCAAAAGGAAAAAAGAGAGCATAGTATGGAGGAGTTGCAGGGGCCAGACTTAGCCATTTGAGAGGTTGAAAAAGTGAATTTTTCCAACTTCTCAAGATAAACTCCAAGCACACAGGGTTGTATCCCTCGATGATATGAACTCAATGAGCCCAAGAACACCCAAAACGGAGTTCATATGAAGAAATGGCAGCCAAAATACTAAAGGGGACAGACGGTTTGCGAGCAACTATACGGCCAGAGCTATTTTTCTGGTTGTATAGCTCCGCCCGTATAGTTTCAAAAAAAGGTCGGAAATGACAGGACTTCACCCCAGAAAAGCTCTAGAACCTTCCCTAAGTCATATGAAGGTATTGGGGGAACCCTAGGGCACCCCCAAGGCCTATATAAAGGAGGGAGGACCCAAGAGAGAGCCACCAAGCCATATCCTCCACCACGGCGGAGCCCTGCCGCCATGCCTCCGCCATAGCCACCTCCAAACAGATCTACACCATCACCATCACACTAGAGCAGAAGGGACTAGGATCTTGAAGGACTCCACATCGATCTACATCAATAACGTCTCCATCACCGATCCCCTTTGGTTACTTGTTGCAATTCTGGATTGAATCTTGGATTTGCACTTGTCTTCAATTGTATCATCATACTTCATCCATATGCTATCCATGATGTTGATTGCCTTCATGTGTGAGTAGTTTCCTTTGTTCTTGGGGAGATGGAGAAACCCTAGTATGAGATTGAATTGAGATAAAGATTATTATGTGATATTGTTCATTATGTGTCTGTGTTAATTATCTTCATCTTGATGTTGGGAGTTGTGCACCTCCTTAATATTTTGCCTCCTATGGGGACTCGATGAAGGGGATTACTTGTTGGTAGACGGAGGAATGATATCACTTACTGTGACTATAAAGTTGTTGTCATTCTTTACGTACTAATTTGGGGGAATCAAGGAGAACTCATAAAGCCATGTCCATGCCAGGGGAGAAATCCCTTAATAGCGCACTAATTCGATTGATGTCGATTGTTGTTGATACATTGCAAATGTATCTATAATTTTTGATGTTCCATGCTTGGTTTTATCTACTTTCTTGTGTTTTGTCCTTTGGAGTACTTTTCATATGATTTCTTGGACTAACCTATTAACAAGAGCCACAGTGCCAGCTGCCTGTTTTCTGCTGTTTTTGGTTCCAGGAAAGTCAGAAAATGAATATTCTCAGAATTGGACGGGACAAAAGCCAAAGTTATTATTTTATCGGGGGACACTTGGAGCCAGAATACGATACGGAGAAGGGCAAGAGGGTGGCCACACCACCTGGCCGCGCGGCCAGGCTTGGCCCGCGCCAGGGGGTGGTGTGGCCTGCCCAGGCACCCCCTCGGCCTCTCCTTCCGCCTATATATTGCCTCTGATACGAAAACCCTAAGAACCCGATCAAAAATCCACGAAAGATTCTGTAGCCACCGTCGTCTCTGTACCTAGATCGGGAGGGATCTGAAGCTCTTCTCGGCACCCTGCCGGAGAGGGGAATTCACCCTAGAGACCTTCTTCATCATCATGCAAGCCTTTGGTGTGATGCGTGAGTAGTTCATCTCTGGACTACGGGTCCATGTAGTAGCTAGATGGCTGGTTCTCCTCCTTTGTGCTTTCATGTTTAGATCTTGTGAGCTCCGTTCATGATCAAGATCATCTATTTGTAATTCTGCATGTTGTGTTTGTGGGGATCCGATGGATATTGAGATGCTATTTTCAGATTGATTATTGATTCTATCATGTCTTTGTTATTTGTGATCTTGCATGCTTTCCGTTGTTAGTAGCTATCTTGGCCAAGTAGATGCTAGAAACTCCAAGAGTTAGTATTTATGCTCGATAGTGGGTTCATGCCTCTAGTAATCTGGGGAAGTGACAGAAATCTCTAAGGTACTAGATGTGTTGTTGCTACTAGGGAGAAATCAACAATGCTTTGTTCATAGAACAATCGTATTGTTTACTTTACACGCAATTCGTAAAGCAATAATCTGTTGCTTGAAACTTAATACTTGAGGGGCTTCGGATGATAACCTGAAGGTGGATTATTAGTCATAGATGAAGTTGGATGGCGGTCTATGTATAATGTTGTAATGCACAATCAAGTCTCAAAGGAGTCAAGATGATTAGTATATGCGTGTATTCTTTCTTGATGTTTGTCAATTGCCCCGCTGTAATTTGTTCACCCAGCATGTTATCTATCTTAAGGAGAGCCACCTCTAGTGAACTATGGACCCCGGTCCTTTCTTTTACATTCAATCTACAAACTGTTTACTGCTTTGTGTTTACTTTCTGCAAACTACTACTTCCTTCCATTTGATACGTTTAATCCTTTGTTTTCCATAAAACCGGTGAGATTGACAACCTCATCGCAAGTTGGGGGCAAAGTTTTGTGGTTGTGTTGTGCAAATCTCCATGTTGCTACTAGCACCGGTAGTGCGCCCTGCCAAGGCTCAGCTAGCAACGCCTTTGGGGTGTTCCCTTACTCCTACTGGATTGATAACCTTGGTTTCATACTGAGGTAAAACTTGTTGTTGTGCTCATCATACCTTCCTCTTGGGGTTCCCCAATGAGCTCGATATATTTTGGGCCATCAAGCTCTATTTCTGGCGCTGTTGCCGGGGACTGAAGAAGAAGAAGCTCCCACGTTAACCACGCGCCAGCAAGTATTTTTCTGGCGCCGTTCTCGGGTAGTCAAGGACATCTTCACAAGGGGAGTCCCTCATAACCAATCTCTTTACTTTGTTATTTTTGTTTTGCTTAGTTTACTTTTGCTTTGTTTGCTTGCTTCTTTATCAAAAACACAAAAAAATTAGTTTTACAAGTTTGCTTTCTTATTTAAAAACACAAAAAATTTAAGTCTCCTTTAGTTGTTACCTCTTCCTTAGCTCACCATGTTGATCCCTAAATTCACCCTGAAAGACCTTTCAATAGGTAGTGGTTCAATAATTGGAAAAGATAATATTAAAGAATTCTTTAATCATGTTAGTAAACATGAGGATATTGAGGATAGATCCCTTGCAGAATTTGCTCCAAACTATGAGATTGCTTCAGCTTCCTTAGTTCACATGTTGGAAGCTAGGTTTGTTAACCTTAACCCCTTAATCCAAGTAATGTTTCTTAAACTTAAAGAAATTGATGACCCTGAGACGAGAGATTTTATTCTAGAAACTTTGCTTAAGTAATTCTATGATGTTGCCAAGGAAGCTAGAAAAGTCTTTGAACGTTTCAATATGCTAGGCTCATGTGTAGATGTTGTTGGTACACGAGAAAAGATGAGCAAAACTGAACCTATTGGGGAGGAAACTAAGGTACCAATACCCTTTAAACTTGTAGCAATGCATGAAGCCATAGAAAAGAATCTTGATTAGACTGTACCCAAAAACCTGTTTGATGAAAATAGTGAACCAAAGAGCATTGAGAGAGGATCTTCTAGAACTTATTTGGATGAGATACCTTGCCTTGTTGAAGATATTTCTGGTATTGATCTTAATGCTTCTTCATTTGAGAACACTTGATTCTTCTTTTTGCTTCTTATGCCTAACTTAAAGGCGTTAAAGAAAAGTACTTATTGGGAGATAACCCAAAAGTTTTAGATGAGTCTTGGAAGTTATTACTTCAGTAATAACCTCTCCTTATCCTTTTTATTTGCTTTTTGTGCCAAGATTAACCTCTAATGAGAGAGAAGTAATGATTGGGAAAGTTGCTGTCCCTAAACAGATTTCTGTGCTTCACCGTAAAAATTCGTGTAAAATATCTGTACGTCCTTTTGAGGCGTGAATTTTTGTGCTTCTTCCCCAGGTTGTTATCTAACTTTCGTTAGTACAACACTTTTTGATTTGAGCAACAGAAGGTCTGTGAACAAATTCGTCTTTACCTGCTGGTCTATTTTGACAGATTTCTGCCATTTTCTGCATTTGCTTCTTGTTGGTTTCTTTTTAAGTTCTTTTGGGGAATTGAGATTTTTGAGGGAAGCGCTACAGTAGCTAGTGTTTTAATGGAAGTTTTCTTGGTGTTAGAACTGAACCTAAAGACCTATTATATTGAGTGCACTAATGTTGCTAATAAAGATTGTGTGAAGTTTTGTATGAAGGAAAAATTTCAGGTGTATGGAAGGAATGGGTAATGAGATGAAGGATGGACTAAAGCTCAAGCTTGGGGATGCCACGCGTGTCAGCCCAAGAAATATCCAAGAAGTACAAGCATCAAAGCTTGGGGATGCCCAAGGCATCCCCTCTTCATCAATAAAAATCCCAGGTTTCTTCCAAACGCTTCATTTTTATTGTTTCATGCACAGCTGTGTTGTTCTTGGAGCGCCTTCTTTTTCATTTTCGTTTTGGTTTTTCGTTTGCTTTGTTTGCTTAGTTTTCTTAATAAATTGGTTGGAACCCCTCTTTCATACATGTGTTTTCAAATTGTTTGGTTTGGTTTGGAAAAGAGTAGGAAAGTTCATGCTTAAGTGGTAAAGAGAGCTTGTTTTTGACTGTGGCCTATGCTTTGTCATGCCATGATTGATATTGTTTTGGCTTTATGCTTAGTATTCTTTGCTGTAGCATGACTTGTTATAAACAATTGAGATTGCTTAATGTGCTTTGGATGAATCATGCGTTGTTTTAGCATATTAAAGCATAGTATTGTGGTATTCTCCTTTGATGCTTTATTTGGGTTGACTTGGCGCATGCTCACACCATGTTATGATTGTCCCCAGTCACCATAGCCTTTATGATCCTTTTGTTTTCAACTTGTAGTATCACTTTATGCTTTGATCAATGATGTTTTGTCGCTCTACATGATTATGGCCATTATTGCTCTCTTAGTTCGTCGCTCCCAGTCTTTTGCTAGCCTCCACAACCAAGTATGAGTTCCACTCATGCATCCAACTCCCTAAACCAAGTTATTCCAAAGAGTCCACCACCTACCTACTAGCATATGCTATTCCAAGTATATTCATGCTTTTGTTTACCTTCCAAATTAAACTTGTTATGAGAAAACTAGTGATTAAAGCTCTCACGAACTTGATGGCATACTTTACTTTTTTGCATTTAATAAACCTGAACCATTGGGTCCTTCTTTGTTGCGTATATGCTTGCGCTTTATAAGTTGAAATTAGCAGAACCATGTATCATGGGGAACGCTTTCAACATTACACTTGTACTTTGTACCCCGTCGATATCATGTTCTTTTTCTTATGGATCCCGGCGGTGTGAAATAAAAGTAGAACTTGTAAGATCATGGAGTTTGTATGTGTGTTAGAGAAACGCTTGGGCTGCTAGCCTAAGCCATGCCTAATCATGGTGGAAACTTGCAGCATCACCATAATGAGCAGCTCCGTTCATGATCAAGATCATCTATTTGTAATTCTGCATGTTGTGTTTGTGGGGATCCGATGGATATTGAGATGCTATTATCAGATTGATTATTGATTCTATCATGTCTTTGTTATTTGTGATCTTGCATGCTTTCCGTTGTTAGTAGCTATCTTGGCCAAGTAGATTCTAGAAACTCCAAGAGTTAGTATTTATGCTCGATAGTGGGTTCATGCCTCTAGTAATCTGGGGAAGTGACAGAAATCTCTAAGGTACTAGATGTGTTGTTGCTACTAGGGAGAAATCAACAATGCTTTGTTCATAGAACAATCGTATTGTTTACTTTACACGCAATTCGTAAAGCAATAATCTGTTGCTTGCAACTTAATACTTGAGGGGCTTCGGATGATAACCTGAAGGTGGATTATTAGTCATAGATGAAGTTGGATGGCGGTCTATGTATAATGTTGTAATGCCCAATCAAGTCTCAAAGGAGTCAAGATGATTAGTATATGCTTGTATGCTTTCTCGATGTTTGTCAATTGCCCCGCTGTAATTTTTTCACCCAGCATGTTATCTATCTTAAGGAGAGCCACCTCTAGTGAACTATGGACCCCGATCTTTTCTTTTACATTCAATCTACAAATTGTTTACTGCTTTGTGTTTACTTTCTACAAACTACTACTTCCTTCAATTCGATATGTTTAATCCTTTGTTTTCCGCAAAACCAGTGAGATTGACAACCTCATCGCAAGTTGGGGGCAAAGTTTTGTGGTTGTGTTGTGCAGGTCTCCACGTTGCTACTAGCACCGGTAGTGCGTTCTGCCAAGGCTTAGCTAGCAACACCTTTGGGGTGTTTCCTTGCTCCTACTGGATTGATAACCTTGGTTTCGTACTGAGGGAAAACTTGTTGTTGTGCTCATCATACCTTCCTCTTGGGGTTCCCCAACAAGCTCGATATATTTTGGGCCATCAGTTGTCTGTTGTGGTTATGAGGATGATATGTGTAGCAGTTGCTAGGTATTCGTCCATATATGGAGCTCCTCCCACACATATCATAAATTGTCTTATTCATTATAATAATTTCGATCACTCTTTCTAATTACTAGCGGTGGATCCACTACTCCCTGAGAACTCTTTCCATCATCTTGCATGCTTTCGTAATCATACTTGCATGCTCTTGTTTACTTACGGCTTTAGTTTACTTATTGTTATATTATTTGAAAACCCAAAAAAATCTTTTACACAAAACTCGCATTTTATCTTGTTACTTAGAACGTTATTTAGCATTACTATTTCAGTATTTAGTTCAGAGTTATTAGACTTCAGACTCCTGCTCCCTGTGGGTTCGATATCTTTATTTCGAAACTATATACAAATGATCTGTGCACTTGCAGTCATCAGGAAGTGTCCATCACATCATTCCAGATGATATGACTTCATTGTCAATTGGCTTTCTTTAGCACCATGATCAGGAAACCTTGATCATTAGCTGCCCAATGAACTAGTTGAATAGAGGCTACTATCGACCTGGGTTTGTTTATATACCACACTTGTATCAATGTTTCCGACTGATACAATTATAGCATGACATAAAACTATTATGAACTAATGAGATATGACAATAAAACCCTTTTATTATTTGCCTCTAGGGAATATATCCTTCAGAGTCACTGCTACCCTGTGACCTGACCCTCGGGGACTGGGGAATCAAAACTTCAAGGCCCGAGTCACCGCTTCCCGACGACTTGACCCTCGAGGACTAGACTGTCAAAGTTACATAGCCTCTGGCCACTACTACCTAGCGACTAGAGCCTCGGGGACTAGCCATAGCTGGAGAGCTTGGCCTAGAAACTGGTGGATCTCAATCGTGCCCACAGACGGCAGCAGATACGACACCCCTCCGACCCCTCACGACATCAGCCCAACTCTTCCGTCAATGACCTCTGCTACCATAGGCGATTGCGTTTGGGCAGCCACGGAGGGCTCCTTGGCAAGAAACCGCAAGAACATTGCGACTACGGCTTTTGCGCTGGTTGCCGCCATCGCCCCACCCTTCATTAGGTCTGCGCCCTCTACCAATGTGACTTCTATCTGCGACACGGTGCCATGTGCCTGCACGGGCACCTCGTCCACACCACCCTTTGCTGCGACCTCCTCCGCTTGGTCAAAGTCAACCTTCGACTTCTTTGCGTCGAGGTCAGGTGCCTCAATTAGGTCGCCTTTCCTCTTCTTGGAGGCATCATCTTCCTCCTCGGTGCGGCTGGCGGGAATCTTTCCCACAGTACTTTGCTTAATCTTCTTCGCTTGGATCCTGCAAGCCACGTAGTTCAGCGATCCAGAAGTTCCAATATGAACTTGATAGAATCAAACACGAGAGGAAATGTACTCACTTGGAAACCGGAAGGACTCGTAGCCCTGTACTGACATGCGCAGTTTTCTCCAACTCGGGTCCAAGCTGACGGGTCAACCCCGCTTTGAGAAGACATGCCTACCACCGTGCTTCGTCGATACCTCCATCTTCTTTGCCTCTAGCTTCTTCGTCGCATTTGACTCTGGCACCTTAGGCTTCGCTACCTCGGGCTGCTCGGCTTCCAGTTTCAATGATGCCTCTGACTTTGCCGCCAGCTTCGCCTTTGTGGTATGCTTGGTTGGGGTCGGCACCCGCTAAGAGATTTGTTCATCAACAATCTCTAGATCGCTATCGTATTACTCTAGGAGGCTACGACTGGCCTCTTTGTCACGACGCTTTTAGTCGCAAGTCTACCGGGGCATGGAGGTGGGTTCCCTCTCCTCCTTGCTCTCGGAGGAGTCTCCCTCACCCTCCTCCAGAAGCTCTTCTGGCACCTCCTCGTCGAGTGGGGGTAGCCAATGCTCCAAAATTTGGAAGGTTTGCAACACAAAGCAAGTTATGCAAGTCAATAGATGGACTCGTACAAATAAATAAGAGAGGAGGCTACGAGTAAAGAAACTTACGGTGGGGGTCCGGTCGTGCTCCTGGCCTATACGCGCGAAGCCCCTCTTATAGATTGGTGAACTTCGCGTCCATGATTTTCTTTAGGGACATGATGTAATCTTCGTCGGCCCAAGCTTCGTGTGACACCTTTGTTGGGTCTGATGACCCGATGTATTCGTACAACCAGTGGGCTCGGGTGGCAAGTGGAACGAGACGCCTTTCGAGCCAACAGTTTTAGAGGTTGATCATAACCAACCCCTCGTCATCCATCTTCGTTATACGGCACCACATTTTCTCCACGACCACGGCCTGGTCCTTGGGAAGCTTCCCTGTCGACAGTCGTCGCGGATTGCGCTGTTCCATGGTGTACGCTAGGATTGCCACCTTGCTATTGGGGGTAGATTCCTTGACATAAAACCAGTACTTCTTCCATTCGTGGCTGCCTTCTTTAGCAGCATCAGCTTCAGAAACTTGGCACTAGGCTTGACTTGGAAAGTGACGCCACCCATGGCTAGGATGGGCTCATCCTTTCCCTCTTGGCTGACGTGGCCATGGAACAGCTCTAGCCAGAGCAGGAAGTAGGGTCTACTTCCGAGGGGGCTTTCGTAGAACACGATGAAGATTGCGAGATGCTCGATGTTGTGCGGCCCTAGATTGGAGGGCTTGTTCCGATAGTAGGCACAGAAGCGTCGTAAGACGATTGAGGTGGGGAACCCCAACCCTCGCTCCAGGTAACTGAGGAACAAAATGAATTCCCCAGCCAGCGGCTTTGGCTCAACCTTGCTCGTTGCGGGGATTCGCCAGTTCCCCGCAACGAGGACTCTGGCTTATTGGAACGATTGTAGTTGCGTTGTCGTGCACTTGGACTTTCCCCAAAGATCTTTGGGAGTCACAATCGAGAGTGAGATCGGCTAGTCTAGAGATCTAGATCAGGGGCAGCTCGAGAAGAAGGAGAAGGAATGGAGAAATGCAGAGTAAGATCCGTACAATGCTCCGCACTCCCCCTTAATAGCAGCATCAACGAGAAACCCCCGGATTAGCCGTTGCTTCGTGGTAATTTCGCCAAAGTTACTATTAGAAGTTACCTAACGGCTAGTTTGACCAGGCTGACAGTCCAACTTTCATCAAATTGATCACTCACTTTACTCCTAAAAGTACAAGGATGTTGCCTAGAGGGGGGTGAATAGGAATTAAACTAGCGTTTACTTTGTCAAGCACAAAACCTAGAACAACTAGGGTTCACCTATGTGCACCAACAACTTATGCTAAGCAAGACAAGCAACTATGTGATAGCAAGATATAGACTTCAAGCACAAAGGCTATCACAAAGTAAGGTGCATAACTAAGAGCTCGAGTATATAGATAACCGAGGCGCGTGGAGACGGCGATGTTTTACTCAGTTCCTCCCATCAATGGAGTACGTCTCGTTTGGAGAGGGGGTGGTTTCAAACCACCAATGCCACAAAAGGCCTCCCTTGTTCTCCGGTGAATCTCACCCCAACGGGATCGATCCACACTTCCACTATCGGTGCACTTGTCGATGGAAATCCGGAACCTCTCACGAGATTGGGGCACTTCTCCACAACTCAATTGGAGGCTCCCAACAAACAAGCTTGGGAAAATCTCCACAACTTAGTTGGAGGCCCCAAGAAATCCACAAACCTGCAATACAACTAAACCTTCTAGGGTTCCAAGAACCCAAGAGTAAAAAGCTTCTCACCTTTCACCCAATCGCATCCTCACCGAGAACTCACACTGATGCACCAAATGCAATGGCAAGAACACAGGAAGTGCTCAAGTCCTTCACTCCCAAATTCCACCAAAGCTACAAAAGCTTATGGGGGAATAAGAGAGGAAGAAAAATGGAGGAAATCCACAAAATACTCCAAGATCTAGATCCCAAGATGTTCCCCTCACTTAGAGGAGATATTGATTGGTGGGGTTGTAGATCTAGATATCCTCTTTCAAATCCCTCAAGAATATGCAAGAATCATAGGAGGGATTGAGGGATAACAAGCTTCAAGAGGTCAAAAATGGTGGGGGAACTTGCAAGAGAGCTAGGACCATTGGGGAAGAAGGGCCCCTAAAATAGGTCCCTAGAAATCCAACCGTTAGGCCTAGGAATCGCCTGGTCCGGAGTCTCCGGACTAGGATCGGAGACTCCAGTGTACTACCTAGGCCAAACGGGGACAAAGTGGATGCCATTCAGTAAGCGGTCCGGAGATAGACCGGAGATTTAGTCCAGTCTCTGGTCTTACAAAAACTAGAAGAAAGACCAATATGAAAACAACCATATCTTTTGCATCTAGACTCGGATTTTGATGATCTTGGGCTCGTTTTAAAGAGGACAATAAGCTCTAAAAGATCATATAGAAAAATATCATAGTCCATCAAGGGAGAATAGAACCAAATTACGAAAGGTTTGACCTCTCTCAATAAGATGAACCTGTAAAACCTCCAACATTGAAAACGCAATAGAGAATGCATATAAAATCAGTTTTCGATGAACTAGAGCTTGTTATGAATATTACCACAAGCTCTAGAACCTCACATGGATAAGATCCAAATAAAAACCAAGAAAGATGATGCCAAGTATGCAAAGGTTTGAGCTCTCTCCGAAGGATATGATCAAGTTACTCATTCGAGAGCCCCTCTTGATAGTACGGCTATCTATCCTATAAACCGGTCTCTCCAACTAACACCACGAGACCGATAAGAAGGAAACCCTATCAAGAACATACCTTTGCTTTGCACAAATTTCACTTGAGCTGGATGATGACAATCTTCTCCACCTCAAGGTGGAACACCTTGCTTGATTGCGCTAGCTTGGTGAAGACTTGCAAATTGCTCCCCCATACTCCACTATGGTAGAGCTTATATTTTGGGCATATCATCTTCTCATATCCATAATCACCATAGGATGGCAAGCTTCAAGCAAATGATCTCTTTGAGATGGCTCGTCTTGAACTTGCACATCATTTCTCCATTCTTCATTATGTTGGGGTCTTGAAGGTACATACGAGATATCACTCCAACTTTATTCTTCCAGACACACTTGCTACAGGATCAACTCTTTACAAACCGTTTTCTGCCCATTGGGGAAATATCACACCAGAGACTTCGGCCTAGAGACCAGAGATTCCAGTCGGAAATTATCTCACACCGGAGATTCCGGTCCATCTCCGGACAATCTCTGGACCCCTATACAGACTGGCTTGGACTTGGTTTCGAGGAACACACCAGAGACTCATGCCAGAACTCTTGTTGGGACATCGGAGACTCCGATCCTTGCATACCGGAGATTCTGGTACATCTCTAGACAATCTCCGGATCACTCATTGAAACCTTGGTTAACACTTGATCTTCTTCACTTTCTTCTTCTCCCAACCTTGAAGCCAACATATGGTTCAAGCATTGCCTATGGACAAATCCTAGAAGCAAAACTCAATGAAAACATAAGTCCATAAAGATTTTCATTAATTACCAAAAGCACACATGGGGAACACATGCACTTTCCATCTCCCCCATTTTGGTAATTGATGACAATCCCTTTGAGAGGGTTTATATAAGGAATTAACCAAACAAATCATTGTACTAGCATTAAATACTACACAAGTATTTGATGTTAGTACAACCATAATATAGAGCAAACCCCCCCCCACAATCTATGCACGTGCGGATGAACTTGAATTTTGTTGCATATATTGCCAACCATTACCGGTGGTGTAGTTTCTTCGATATATTCAACATGTAAAGCAGCACACTAAGATGCAAAGCACAAGAGGCAAATGTTTAAGTACAAAACTCAAAGCACAAAACCAAATTCCCTTAAACCCTCTAAAACTTATCCCCCATTGGCATCGATTGCCGAAATGGGTGAAAAAAATTAGAAGGCCAATTTAGTGAGAGTTCCTCCATATGGTGTGCATTTCCAATAATATGAGTGGAATCAAATACACGTATCCAATGACGAATATCTAGAGGGAATCAAACTAAGTTGAGAATACAACGATTGCAAAGAAATAAACTGGTGAATAAGCATCAACAAATGAAGGAAGCAATCAAACGATCCAAAGCACCACTTCACAAAATGAAGATACAAAAAGAAGGATATATTATGATAAGATTACAAGGAGAGTGGTTTAAATAATATGAGGATACTCCCCAAAGTTTGTGCACAAATTATAATTTGCATTTGAATACAATATGCATAACATGGCATCCTTGTTCCCTCTATATCATTTAAACCACGAGCACGATCAAGAGAGAAGATATTATGATGAGAGCAAATGAGTGTTTAGATGAAAATAGGAAGCTCCCCAAGGTTCATGCACAACAAAGTGCACAATTATGGAATCCTAACTCCCCATAATCAAACAAAACACCAAACAAGAAAAACAAAGCAAATGCGTGTATAAAATATGTAAATGAAAATGTCAACCACTCAAAGAAAAACTTTTGGAGCCACCAAAGGATAAAAAAGAGCACAAGGTGGACTCCAAAGACCCTCTAACACCAACAAATACATCACAACTATCACAAGGGAACAAGAGATAGTTGGAATGCATTGGGAAAGGCGACACGTATCATAAAGAACAAATAAACCTTACAAATTCATCCAAATTGCACATGAGAGAAATTGAGGAAATGATTGGTAATAGAATTGCTAGATTGGCATATGTGGGATTGGTGAATCATAAACATGATTTTTATATACTCCTCAAAATATGCATTCATATCAACTTACTCATATACAATAAGGATGATACAAAAAATCTTCCAAGAACCACAATAAAAGCAACTGAAGGAATTCATGCCATGATGTAACCACAAAGGTTGGATACTAGAAAAGTATGCATGAGAGGGATACTTGTTACCGAGATACCATTGGTAGGATGCAATAGATATGAGTTTATTGATCATCCTAGCTTGCCTCGAATAATCATTTAGTCACCACATCTTCTTATTATTGAGACAAGCATCCAATGAATCTCCAATGTACCTAAGACACATTCAAGTACACAATGGTCTCAAAACTCATTTGTTCCAAAGTAGTTAGATACACTACAATACATAGGACAAACTCCACAAAAACATGTGCATATTGATATGAAATGGAATTTCATGCACATCTTAAGAAAAATAGGATTTGGTGGAGTTTCCCTTATATAGTGGATCAAATAAAGCAAGCATACCATAAAATATACATTTAGTAAATATGCATGCACAAGACATTCAAGAACCAAAAGGAGATATAGTTTGAACAACAACACCAAGAAAGCTAAGAGGGCACACCTAAGTGTGACACGATAACGGTTGTCCAAAATATATCAAGGACCAAATCAACACATAATAGACCCCAAGTTCAACAAATGAACGAGGCAAAAGCCAAAGAGCAAAACGGATAAACAAATACAAATGCTCAATGATTTATCTCATTCTAAAAGGTCAAAACACGAAACAAGGAATGAGACAAAGCCAACTCCCCAAAAGAGCAAGTTCCAACAATTAAACCAAACTCTCAACACTTTTCATGATGGCACAAAATACCAAAACAAAAAGATCAAACTTCCAAGAACATAAAGCACGATATGGATCAAAGCAAGAAACATAAAGGAGTGTTCTAAATAATATAGGAGAGCTCCCCCATGAATAGTGCATTATGTAGGATTTTGCTTTTGAATGCAAAATGCACACAAATGGGATCATCACTATAACCTAAATTAAGTAAATCATACGAGAATACTAATTAAATCAATAGATCCAAAAGTAGTAAGGAAAACTTGGGAGCAACATAAACACTCAAAAACCAATGTGAATATGATCAATAAGTTCTACCATATATGGTGTACAAATTGTCCAATGATAAGAAGTAGAGAGATAATTTCCCGAGGTAGCTTACAAGGATATCCAAGATCATATTCATAACACAAGCATATGGCAATATATAAGAATTACACTCTATGCTTAAGAAGAGAATCTTGATAGCTCCAAATAGCTACACGATCATTAATGATTAGAGTAACTTGAAGCAAATGGTTTCCATGGAGGATATAGATGTTCAAATATGAGGAAACACATACCAAGAAGATCTCACACAAACAAGATCCAAAAGATGAGAAACAATGTATTCAAGCAAATTTTAACTTGTTTGAGCAAATGTGTCACATAGGAGCTAGATAATTATCAATATCAATTCTAAGTGACACAACCTCAAATATTCACATTTTCTAGGATTGTAATATGCATAAGCATATGACTCCCCCACAATGTGATAAACCATAAATATCAACAAGAGGCAAAAGGATCCAAATAGAGATAACTAATGGACATTATAGAACTTGAAATTCTCATGAGAAACATAACACATAGAGACTAGACAATATTTCATTATCAATACTAGGTGGTATTCCTCATGTACACACATTTTTAGGATTGTGGAATGCCCAAGCATAACACTCCTGCAAAATGGGATAGTCCATTAATCTCTCCAAAGAGCCAAATAAGATACCAAACATATACAAGAAAGGCTCCAACCCAAGAAACACATGAACATGGTGTGCCACCTAACATACACAAATAAACTTGATAACTCAAGATAAGTAAGTGGCAAGCACAACATATACAAAAGCATGAAAGGTACAAAACCACTACAAGAAAAGTTTCCTTCCGCAATGAATTGGCCCGACGGTCGTCGTAGAAGGCGCGTCTTCCGTGACGAAATTCTCGGCTCGGCTGTGGCTAATGGAAAACTTTTTTTTCCGGTTTCGCAGCCCTCTACTATGACAAATCTGCTAAAAATGTGGAGGAAGCTTGGCTAGCGCGTGGCAAAAACAAGATTTTCGTTTCCTCGTGCGATGTTGACTCGCCGAAGTCTTTTGAGGCGTGTGGGTCCCAGATGTCAGTGTCTCTAGCGGACAATACTTTTCGGTCGCGCCTCCCTGATTTGAACTCGATAACGTTGCTTGAGGCGTCTGCCGTTTAGTCAGGCTACTAGGTCCCACATGTGAGCCTCTCATTAGAAGGATCGTGTGTATGATGGATTTTTTCCTTTGCTCGCACTACCCTGTTCCGAAGTTGATAGCGCTGCTCGATGCATCTACCATCTAATCAACCTTCTGGGACCCACATGTGATCCTCTCATTATAAGAAACGTGTGTATGATGGAATTTTTTCCTTCGCTGGCGCTACCCCATTCCAAGTTGACAGTGCTGCTCGACGTATCTACCGTTTAACCAACCTCCTGAGCCCCACATGTCATCCTCTCATTAGAAGAAACGTGTGTATGATGGATTTTTTTCCTTCGCTCGTGCTACCCTGTTCCGAACTTGATAGCGTTGTTCGATGTGTCTACCGTTTAATCACAATGCTGGGCCCCACATGTCATCCTCACATTAGAAGAAACATGTGTATGATGGACTTTTTACCCTCTGTCGCGCCTTCGTGTTCCGAACTTGATAGCGTTGCTCGCTGCATCAGCCGTTTAATCAAACTCCTGGACCCCACATGTCATCCTCTCATTAGAAGAAACGTGTGTATGATAGAATTGTTTCCCTTGGTCGTGCCTCCGTGTTCCGAACTTGATAGTGTTTCTCGCTGCATCTACCGTTTAATCATGATGCAGGGCCCCACCCCCACATGTCATACACTCATAAGAAGAAACGTGTGTATGATAGAAATTTTTCTCTCGGTCGTGCCTCCGTGTTTCGAACTTGATAGCGTTGCTCGATGCATCAGCCGTTTTTCCAGGCTGCTGAGTCCCCCATGTGAACCTCTCATTAGAAGAAAGGTGTGCATGCTGGACTTTTTTCTCGCTCGCGCCTCCCTATTTCGAACTTGGCAACGTCGCTCGAGGCAGAACCTGTATAAGGCCGCACTACTGGGTCCCACATGCCGGTCTCTCTATATATCAAACTTGCGTATGATGGACTTTCTTTCGGCCGCGTCCGCTGTTTTAACCTTGGCAATGTTGCTCGATGTGGCAGCCGTGTATGGTCTTGCTGCTGAGGCCCCCATGTCACCCTCTGTGGTATGTTCTGGCCAGTGGGTCCCTGATGCCAGCCTCTTTGTACAAGTATTTAACTTTTTTTCAAACCTGACCATTAAACTCGAGGGATGCTGCAGGCTAGTGGGTCCGTGATGTCAGCCTCTCCGTAATGCGATATTAAAAAGTAAACCCAAGATATATATATAAATATGTACATACAGTGGATTCGAACTAAAGACCTTCAAATCAAATCAAATAGACATAAACTGAGTGTTTTGCCACAATACCAAAGATACTAATATAAATTAAATCATTAAACATGTATTAGTACTAAAACTTATGTATCAGTCTTCTAAAAAATATTGTTGTGTTTCCATGTTATCTCTCTTAAAATAAAAGAGCAGTGCTACTAGAACCTCGATTTATAAAAAGCCACATAATGGATTAGTTTCTTAAAAACATGGGTAGGCAGAATTTTTTTAGAGGTGGGGGCACTGCCAAAAAGGCCAAATTAAAAAGTTTTTGGGCTATGGTTAATGGGCTTGTATCTCAAATTTTACTGGGCTATGTCTCGCCAGATTCAAACACAGACCTCTTCGAGGGAGGAAAAAAAGCAATAATTCCTTTGACGGATATTCATGTAAAAACATCTAATGAACATACACCATATGCGCCAAATCAGGGCTGGTATCCAATTACTTCACTTGGTGAAATCACGTTGTATATATTTACCCTCTCATCTCTGTCCAAAATGCATCCAACAGTTCCGATGACACAAAGGCAAATGCTCTAGATCAAGCAACCAGCAACAACGATAGAACTTTTGACAAATTCAATACCATTTGAAAGATTAAGGAGTACAGATAATAAGACATAAAAAATCGACGGATTCCTAGTTCATATTTAGCAGCACTTGGCCAATTCAGAAGCATTTCAAACTGACTGATTCAGCAATACAAACACTAAAATTCAATATCACTACAAAGAGAGACAGTTCTTGTTTCAGCTCTAAAAACCATGCCACGCGATCAGTTTTCCCTTTTCTCCAAACACACTCGATCACAACACAATCATTGTTATAATATTTGCTCATATAGGGAACCGTCATATAGATACAGATATACCATACTAGTATGTACTAGTCATAGCTCCAATCCAGCAAAAGGTTATCACAGTTTTACCACCCATATATGATCAGTGGAGATAAGACAACCACATAATTAATTACAATAGCATGCGGCCAAATAGCTAGATAGCTAGGAAGTTCATGAACAGCATGCCGCATTCAGGGCAGCGAGATACATCGACCTTGACCGTTCTTCCAATAGTAAGTTTGGCTGCTTTCTGGAACTTGATCCACCTAGAAGTAGCTGCCAAGCACCCATCAGTCGAGTTAATGGAGTAGCGTCCCTCGATAAGCAATCCTTCGCTCTGCATCATGAAGACTATTGTGCCCTTTCGTCTGGCCTGGAGTTGCTTTGTGGCACTCTTAGGCAATTTCTGAGTCAAAGCAAGAGATAGACGCATAATTACTAAGAGCGATGCACTGAATCATGTGAAACTTGAGAAGACATTCAGAACAGTTTATCTGTCGCCATATACTCACAAACATAATCCGGTGCGACCTTGTGATGACACATGTGTAGGATATGGTCTGACAAGGTGTTGCCCGGGGTGATGAAGGAGCTTGTGTCGGTGCCTGTGATGGGGCTGGTGCTGGTGCAGGAAATGGTGCCACTAATTGTAGAGGGGCTGGTGCAGGAGCCAGAAGGCCTAGAAAAGGTGTTGGCGCTAGCAGCTTGATGCTAGATTCCTTCTTAGGGGTAGCTAAGCTGACTGCAGGGATGGTAGAGGCAGATGAGAAGTGTACAAGAAAAATGGTCTCTTATACAACAGTTACTCACAAGACAGTGATCAGAGGATATGATGAGTATACAAGCAAATTAAGTTACTACCTCCATTCTTTCTACTTAGGTCAACAGGTGTCGGAGCAGAAACTAGGGCCAGTGTTGTTGGGGGTGCCAGCATCTTGGTGCTGGTTACCTTTTGAGGGGTAGGTAAGGGGACTGCAGGAGTGGTCAGAGAGGCATATCAGATGTGGACAAGCAAAATGGTTTCTTATACAACAGTAACTCCTAGACAGAGATGAGAGTATACAAGTGAATTAAGTTACTACCTCTATTCTTTCTCCTACTGAGGTCAACAGGTGTTGTTTCAGGAACTGGGGTCGGTGCTGGTGCCGGTGCCAGCAGCTTGATGTTAGCACCCTTCTGGGTGGTACATAAGGGGAAGCAGACTGCAGAAGTGGTCAGGGTCATATGATGAGTAAAGACAATGGTGCAGAACAGTTAGTCGCAAGAAAATCATTAGAGGTTGTGATGAGTACAGAATCAAATTAATTAGTACTACCTCTGTTCTTGGTCCTTCGGTCAATAGGTGTATGATGGCGTGCAAGTATCTGCCCAAGCTTGCTAAAATCAAATGTTACATCGTCCCCCCTACTTCAGACCATTCTCACAGACATACTTGGACCAACCTCGGCCACCCAAATAGGTGGTGGCCATCGTCTGGGAGACATCCACATCATATAGTTGCCGCATGCCTTTAGGGCCCTCGCTATACAGAGTTAGAAACTTGTCGTTTCCGAACATCTTGTTTATAATGGGGCGAGCGACACAAGGGACAGCCTTCATGAGAAAATTGATAGAGAAGTAAGGCGACAGCAAAAAAAAGTGAGATACAAGATCTTACATGAAGTCGGTCTAAACCACTTGGAATCCATACCTGATATCATGGGTACCCTCTGCGAAGAGTGTCCATGCACCATTTTTCATCCCTCTCCCTTTGGAATGGCATACAGGGGCCCCCTTTCAATCCACAAGCTTGACAAGAGGAGGGTAGCAGAAAGGGCTGAGCAGCTGGTGCATGATACTGATTGAAATTAAGTGGAAAGGTTAAATTATGTAAAGAGCAATTAATCTAATAATATAAGACAAAACCATTGCCTATAAAGCAAACAGATTTTATTTTTGTGAACTTCTAATGAGCGTAAACATATAGTACTAGCTGATAAAAATAACATAGAAAATCATAACATGTGAAATTGTGGATTTCCAAATTATACCCACTTCTTAGAGAGGTCACTGCCCATCTGGGTACTGTGTTGGCGCTTTCTCGTTATCTAGAGGATGTCCTCTTTTGGTGCGGGCATCAGAAATATACTAGCCTCTACAGTAGCCTTAGCCTCCACAGCAGCACCTTCAATCTACATAAATAGCAACATAGCTCAACAATTCAATACTATGTAAAGTTTGGTCAAACTTTCCGTCGCTTGACTTTTCAAAAAATACAGTATATGCCTAAGCCTTGGGAGGGAGGGAGTATAATACATAGTAGTCATATACTGACTATATGAGACAGTCTAACAGATCCAGATCTGGATTCACATAAACACAGTGCCAGAATTAATAAAATCACACATATGTTTCTGAACATCTAATAAGCATGCATCACACCAAGCGGGTAATGCTTAAATCTGTCTACACCATGGTAATAAGGGTATTAAGAACAAATACCTTTCTCTTTAAGCTGGGCCCTCCCAGCTGGTCGGTGTCCTTGCACTTGTTTTTTGGTGAGTAGTGGTACTCGCCGGATCCTGCGGCATGTGGGGGTACCATCCTGTTTGCCGCACCTGGAGCACCGCACGTTCGCAGGTATGTACCACTGTGCTACAGTAAATGAAGAAGAGATGGTATCACAGAGGATTCCACAAAAACAAGATGCAGACAGAGACAACTTTTAGCACAGGGATACATCCAGGTTGCAGCCAACCACTTTCAGCATTGGAAAGAATGGAAGAACGCAATGAATATACTGCTACATTACCTTTTTTAGGCAACTTTTAAGAGAACTGGTGGGACCATCCCTGTCCATAGTGGCCGTGCGCACCACTAACCCATAGTTCTCCATACAGAATTTGACGCAAAATGCATTGCACATTACGAGTAGCAACTAAAGGTTACAAAAGTGAAGAACACCGAAATCGAACCCGACCAAATGCCCCAATCAGAATAGCGGTGACCATGCACTTATCCGAATCCATATGAAATCAGTACCACCTCCCCCACCCCCACCCCCCATCCCCACCACCACCCCCACCCCACCCAAATGACCCAATCGATTAGAGAAGAGGAAAAATATCCTGATTAGGTGATTCCGAGGTGAGAAATAAGCAAGAACTCCACAATCAAAGCATACCGAATACTACTACTCCTAGTACTAATAGTACCCCAATGGCCCAATCAGAAGTAAATTAAGCAAAGCCGGATTTCGAGGTGAGCAAATACACCCACCTATTTCAACAAGAACTCCCCAATCGGAGGTTGGACCAGTTCCAACAGTTGCTTGCTGGATGTGAGCTAGCTAGTGATGGTGTATTGTCTTGTCGTTGATATGTCCAAAATGTATCTACTTTCCCGAACACTTTTGCTATTTTTTTTCCTCTAAACTTGTGTGATTTGGATACAGCTAACACGGAGGGACGCTGTTTTCAGCAGAATTACCTTGGTGTCTAGTTTTTGTGCAGAAAATAAACTATCAGGAAAAATCCCGAAAAATATGCCAAAAATCCTATTTCACCAGAAGACTCACTGAGCCAGAAGACGAGACGGAGTAGGGCCACGAGGCGCCCACACCACCTGGTCGCGCGGGCTAGGCCAGGTCGCACCTGGGGTTGATGTGGCCGCCTCGGCTACCCCCTCGGCCTCCCTCTTTGCCTATAAGTCGCCTCTTGACCTAAAAACCCAGGGGGTCAACGTTTTTCTAGAAAGAGTTCCGCTGCGCCGCCACCACTAGATTCCATGATTTGGAGCCAGAAACTCCGTTCTGGCACCCTGCCGGGACGGGGAATTGGAGGAGATCATCGCCATCATCATCACCATCGCTTCTCCATCGACCATCCATGTTTCCCCATCTATGAGTGAGTAATCCCCCGCTGTAGGCTATGGGGATGGTAGGGATTGGATGAGATCGTTCATGTAATGGCATCGGATTGTTAGGGCATGGTGCCTAGTATCTACTATTAGTGCTTTTTGACTTTGTTGCAACTTGTTATGCTTAATGCTTGTCACTAGGGCCCGAGTGCCATGATTTCAGATTTGAACATGTTATTGATTCATTATGATAGTATTGTTTATGGTCTTACCTGCAAGTTGTATACACATATTGTTGTCCGGAACCAAAGGCCCCGAAGTGACAGCAATCGGGATAACCGGAGGGAATGGCTTTGATGTGAGGATCACATGTGTTCACGGAGTGTTAATGCTTTGCTCCGGTGCTCTATTAAAAGGAGCACCTTAATTTCCAGTAGTTCCCTTGAGGCCCCGCTGCAAATGGGCTGACAGGACAAAAGATGGTGTGCAAGTTCTCATTGCAGGTATGACTATATATGGAACACATGCCTATGATTATTTAGTACTTGGATGCTTTATCTTATTTATCTGCAAATGCCCTATGTTATGATTGCTATATGAATTGTCTTGTCCATGCAACGCCCGTCCATCCATCCCTATGCCTACCGCGCTCTAATCCTACTGTTTACTGCAATTGTTACTATTGTCTTTACTTTTACTACTGCTATTACTTTACAATTGCTACTACAAAACTATTTCTACTGATAAACTATTGTGAGCAAGATTGTTTCCGGGTGCAGCTGAATTGACAACTCAGTTGTTAAGACTTATAAATATTCTTTGGCTCCCCTTGTGTTGAATCAATAAATTGGGTTTCACTTCCCTCGAAAATACTACGATACACCCCCTATACTTGTGGGTCATCAAGACTATTTTCTGGCGCCGTTGCCGGGGAGCATAGCTTTATTTATCAAGTTCACTTGGAATCACTATTGTTCGCTGTCATCCATCCATCATGGGTAAGTCACGTGATGGCAAGGTCCCTATTTTACCATCCACTACAAGGAGAGGTACGGTTCTGAACACCTCTGTTGCTCTTAATTCACCATCTGTTATGAGTAAGCTCCTTACACCACCACATACACATGCTACACACACTGCCACTACTGCTGAATCTGAAACTTCTGATACTTATGATGTTGCTTCTACTGTGCTTGATAAGAGTGGTTCATTAGGTCCTTTCCTAGATGCTACGATTGCTAGAACTATAGCTGGAAATACTGAAACTCCTAATGAAGACACTACTACACCTGTTAGTTCACCTGAGTCTAGAGAGAGTTATGATATTGAAGACGGTTATATTGAGATGACCGATGAATTTATTAAAGAATGTCAAAACACCCATGATAGGAGTGCTATTAAGAGTCTCCTTGAGAGGCGTACTATAAAACCCAAATTTTCTCCTAATGCTAAGTTTGTTGCATCTCCCATAAACATTAAAGATAAGGATTATGATTTCTCACTTGATTTATCTTACATAGATATTGTTGAGAAAGAACCTTTTTGTGGGACTAAGAATGAAAGTGCAGTAGCACATATGACTGAGCTTTCTACCATGAGTGGCCTATTTTCTGATGATATTAAGATGCGCACCTACTTTGTTGCTAAAATTTTCCCTTTTTCACTGAAAAAAGAAGCTAAAACTTGGTTTAATAATTTACCTCCTGGATCTATTGATAGCCCTGATTGCTTGATTAGTACTTTCCTGCAGAAATATTTTGCTCCTAGTGCTAGACATGCTATTTTGGAGGAACTTTTTGATTTTAAACAGGGAGAAAAAGAGATATTGCCTGAATCATGAGCAAGGTTTTGTGCTTTGATTCATGCACAGGCTAGATGTCCATTACCTAAGAATAAACTTCTTGATATATTTTATAATGGACTAACTGAAGAATCTAGGACATACCTGGACAGTTGTGCTGATTGTGTTTTTAGGAATAGGACTCCCAAGGAAGCTGAGGAATTAATGGCTAAAATAAGCAAGAATTATGAAGACTGGTCTCCTCCTAAACCAGCTATACCTGAAACAATTATACCTGAACCAGCTATACCTGCGCCTATACCAACATCGAAGAAGAGGGGAGTTATTGAACTAAATGATGAAGTGATGAAGGAAGCTAAGAAATGTCTTCAGGAAAAGGGAATTAAAGCTGCTGATGTCAAGAATTTACCTCCTATAGAAGAATTATGTAAGCCAATTCCCCACTCATCCACTATTGAGGTACACTCTCTACAACATTTTGATGAAGGTGATATCCCTTACTCTAAACCTCCTGATCAATGCTTAGAAGAATTCGATATTTTTATTGTTAAGCAAGATAATTTCAATAAAAGGGTGCAAAATCATTTGATGGAAAACACTAGAGCTATTGTTGAGTTGAAGGATATTGTGGAAAGAACCTCTAATGATGTTAAAATGCTTGTTAAACATTTTCAAATGGTTCAAACTCAAATTGATCAGCTTATTAAAGTACAAAAAGACTTGCTAGTTAATGATGCTAAAGAAAAACATGCTTATGAAATTAGAACTAGAAGTGGTGCTGCTACCCAGGATCCTCTATATCCTGACGGGCATCCTAAAAGAATTGAGCAGGATTCTCAACGAGTTGAAAATAGTGGTACTACTCCAAAGAAAAGAAAGAAGAAACATAAAACTATTGTAGAACCCTCTGAACCTGCTAAAGATCCTAATAGTATATCTGTCTCTGATGCTGAAACTGAAAATGGTAATGAAGAAAATGATGTTCCTGATAAAGAAAAAGTTGAAGAAGAACCTGAAAAGCACACTAAGAATACTAAATACACTAAAGAAGATTTTGTTGCTAAGAAACATGGTAGTGAAAGAGAACCTTGGGTCCAAAAACCTATGCCTTTCCCTGATAAGAAACATAAGTCAAAGGAAGATGAACACTATAATAAGTTTTGTGAGTGGATGAAACCTTTATTCTTGCAAATTCCTTTGACTGATGCTATTAAATTGCCTCCTTATTCAAAGTATATGAAGGATATTGTCTCGAATAAAAGGAAGATCCCTAATGAAGAAATCTCTACTTTGCTTGCTAATTATTCCTTTAATGGTAAGGTTCCAAAGAAACTTGGAGACCCAGGGATTCCAACTATCCCGTGCTCTATTAAAAATAGTTATGTTAGAACTGCTTTGTGTGATTTGGGAGCAGGAGTTAGTGTTATGCCTTTTTCTATGTATAAGAGACTTCAACTGGAAAAACTAATACCAATTGATATATCTTTGCAAATGGCTGATAAATCTACTACTATTACTTTTGGTATATGTGAGGATGTAGATGTTCAAGTGGCTCATAATTGCTTGATATTAACTGATTTTGTTGTGCTTGAAATGCCTGAAGATGATAATATGTCTATTATTCTTGGGAGAACTTTTCTTAATACTGCAGAAGCTATTATTAATTGTAATCAAGGAAAGGTGACTTCCAATGTTAATGACAAGGAACATACTGTCTATTTCCCCAGGAAGATTGATAGGACTTATGGTTTGAATTCAATTGAACATGTTGAGGGCATTCAAGTTGGAGAAATATATTGTCCCATACCACAAGAAAAATATGAAACTATTATGATTGGGACCATTGCTATCAAGGTTGAGGTAACATAATCATTAGTGGAATACAAAGTTTTGTTTCATATAAAATTGTTTTGGTAACAAGACTTGATCAACCTTGTTAACAAAAGGATTTCATTGAACAAAACAATGTTTTCACCATGATTATCTCCGCTTACTTCTATTCTATCCATTTTAGTTTTTGCTTTCGTTTAGTTTACTTTTCTGTTGTTAGTTGCTTGCATGTTAGAGTGTCTTAAAACTTCTGAAGTTCTAGCTTTGTTTTGTCATTGCATTCATTCCAGAAACCTCTTTCTGTCAGATCATTCATCTATGCCTGAAAATTACTCAAAAATAAAGTGTCTCAAAAATTCTAGAAAATTCATATTAAATTTTTACGAGAAAAAAGGGGCAGAGGAGTGCCTGGATAGTACCAGGGGGCCACCAGGCAAGAACACCACTTGGTGGCGCGGCCAGCCAGGGGCGCACCTAACTATGGTGTGGGCCACCCCTGGCCCTCCACTCACTCTCTCACTTCCCACTTTCTTCTCTCTCCCGAGAAAACATCAGTTCTGTGCTCGAAATCGCGTTCTTGCTATTCTTGCCCATGATTTTTCGATCTCCTTGCTCAGCCCATCTTTGCTGCTGAAATTTGGAGCATTTGATCTCCGATATGTGACTCCTCCGCTTGTCCAAGTAGATTTGTGTTTAGTGGATTATATCTTGAGTATTTTGCTGCTGTAGGTGACAGGTTATGAGAGCTTGTAATCTTGTTAAATGCTTAGAGATATTGTTTTGATGCATGTTTAGGCCACTTACAAGTCCCCATGAGTAGTGCTCTTCATTATATATTCACTTTGCAATCACTTGTGTAATAGATGTTTAAATTTCAGAATATCAAAGATGAACAACCACACCTTTGGAGAAATATTTGAGAGGGACACACCTAGGAGGTCAAGTTCTTCAAGATCAGCCTCTCAGTTTAGGCCTTCATACAATGAAGATCTCATTGCACCACGCTTTGGCAATGAAGGAGATGAGGGGGATGCTCACCCATCTACTTTTCCTTGTTATACCTTCTTGCAAGCTACAGGGATCCTCGAAGATTTCCTACTATTGGTTCAGAGGGTTGGTTTGACCTCATACATGGAAGATGAGAGTGAGCAATATGCCATGCTCACCAAAACTTTTGTTGAGAATTTCGTTTTCACTAACACCCCCTATCAGTCAACTGTTTCTTTCAGAATTTATAATCTGCCTTTTACCATGCCATTGGAAAGATTTTGCAGCATTATAGGTATAGGCATGACAGGGACCGTGAAGAAGATTCAAGGGCGACCCGCTGATTTGCTGGATCTCTATCGAGGTGTGACCAATGACGATGACCGCGTAGCTCAGCGCAGGAAGATAAGAAACATCCAACACCCAGCTCTTAGATACTTTGCTTATTATCTTGCTACTAGCATTCTTGGTAGGGAGAATACGAGTAATATCTCTAACTATCATTTAGCCTTCTTCACTGCTGCACTTAATAATGATACTCGGTACAATCTTGGCTCTCTCATTACTCGCCGCCTAGCTGCTAGGGGACCTATTTATGGGGACATCATTGCTTCACGTATGGTTACTGCGTTAGAACTTTCTGTGGATCCTAATGATACTATATTGGCACCACAAAGGCTTGATCTTGCTGCCATGAAAACACATCACTTCGTCACTGTTGACTCTGATATGGGCAGTTTAGTATACAGGATGTTGTTTGACGGGGATGAAAAGGAGATTCATTTGCCGCAATCTACTTTGTTCAGTGTTCACGGGAGGCTGTGGTCACGCTCCAAGGAGGAGGTCAACGAGCAGCTCCGCTTGCTCGGTTTCCACAGGCAGTACCAGGAGGATGTGCCCTCCTACGATTACTCTGCGCACTACGGTGGGGCGTCCTCGAGCTCGCACCGGGACGAGAGTACCTCCTCACTGTACTACGAAGGCGCTCCATCTTGGCCAGCTTGGGATTGATACCCACTTAGGCCAAAAGCCTAAGCTTGGGGGAGGTACACCGACATCACACTCATCTCCATATCATTTTTTGTCAGTACTTTGTATATTCATGTTTCGTTCTCTTTTTAATTATTATTCTGTCTTTGTTTTTGCTTTCTAAAACACAAAAAGACCAAAAATATTTATGTTGTTTCTCTTTGTTTGCTTCTTCTTCTTTTTGCCTTGGTTTGTTTTTCCCTTTTTGCTTTGTTTGAGCCATTCGAAAAACCCAAAAATATTTTGCTTTGCTTGTTTTTCCTTTTGGTTCTTGCCTTTAAAAATCAAAAACACCAAAAATATTTGTTGTTCTTCTTTGGTTTTGTGAGTTGGTTGCAGGGTTCAGCAGTCCTCAGTGGAATTTGGTTTCATGTTATTATTCAAGCCACACAGGTGAAGGGCAATAATGAGGATTAATGACAACTTGAGGTGTGGTAAGAGGCTGGTAACGAACTCTATTTGTTTTCATTTTTGTACATATACTCATCATTATGGGCATGCTTAGTCTGTTCATGTAGTGTGTATGTTATTTATGGATGCTTAGTAGTTCTTGCTTTCTTATGATTAGCTCCAGCTCGCTAATAATTTGTAGCATGGCATATGAATGTTCGCTTGCATTGCTCTATTCATAACTTGGTATGATATTGTGGTACCCTCCTCTAAGTGTTTCACTTGAATTGACTTGGCACATGCTCATGCATGCATATGACTGAAACATAATCAGTTAAGCCTCGATGAATTATTTTGCCTCAGGGGTCTTGAATCACTTTCATGCCATGTTTAGTCCTATTTTGTTGCAAGCATGATTATGACAGTTACTGCTCTCTCGTTTTTCGCTCCCTTACTATTGCTAGCCTTCACCTGCACTGAGTATAAGCTTTACTCGTGTTTCCAACTCCTTAAAACCAAATATTGTCAAAAGTGTCCACCATACCTACCTATTAGCATCATTTGCTATTCCGTGCATGCTTAGTATGTCTGGTTTTCTTTCGAATAAAATGTTTGCTTGTTATGAGAAAGTTAGTTAGTAAAGCTCTCACGAACTTGATGACACACTTTACTTTCTTGCACTTAATAACCTTGAACCATTGCGTCCATCTTTGTTGCGTATATGCTTGCGCTTTATAAGTTGAAGTTAGCAGAACCATGTATCATGGGGAATGCTTTCAACATTGCACGAGTACTTTGTACCTCATTGATATCATGATTCTTTTGCTTATGGATCCTGGCGGTGTGAAATAAAAGGGGAACTTGTAAGATCATGGAGTTTGTATATGTGTTAGAGAAACGCCTGGGCCGCTAGCCTAAGCCATGCCTAATCATGGTGGAAACTTGCAGCATAACCATAATGAGCATTCTATCAAGCATCCTCAATAAAAACCTATGCAAATAGCAAATAAAAAGATCGCTGAGATGCTCATTGTCTGCTTGCCTTGTCATTTTGATTATGGGATAGCTCTTGTATCATGTGCAAGGGGTACCCCATTGTCGGTTCTCTATGATACATATGTACTTACAATGACAAGAGCTTACTTGTGACTAAAGTTGAGTGGCATGAGGTTCGGTCTTCATAAGTAAGGGGCATGAGATTTCAGCTTATAACTTGTCAAGCATATCCTCTTAGTTGTGTCACTTTAACCTTAACCATTTAAAGATGCTTATGATAGGGGCAATGAGAGCTCAAAGCTAACGAGTACCATACTTTCAGCATTTGGGAGCCTTTCAAACTCTTCAAAACTTTTTCATTTCCTTGTTGAGTCACCACCCATTCTATGAGCACTTTCTTGAGAGCATAGTTGTCATTCTTAGTGTAATGTGCTTGTCTCAAAACTTGATTAATTGTGTTATGACTTTGATGCTTGTATCTTTGATATCTTTACTTCTAGTCTTCACTTGAACTTCAGATGTGCCTTGGCATTTATGTTTGCTCTACAATCAAAGGCAAGCGAGATACCACTCTATCATACCTTTTTATGAGCAGTACAATGTTGCTTATGTTTTTGTTTCATGTTACTTATTATTTTTGAGTTGGGATCTCTTCATAGCTTGCATTGACTATTAAGTAAACTTAGTTGCATACTCCTTATTATGAATTGCCTGAGTAGTTGATCATATGCTGAGAATATATACATCTTATGAAGCAAATGTGTTCGTGAAAATTTCTTTTATCGCACTCAGTTTCCAATTGAATTGCTTGAGGACAAGCAATAAGCTAAGCTTGGGGGAGTTGATACGTCCAAAACGTATCTAATTTCCCGAACACTTTTGCTATTGTTTTTCCTCTAAACTTGTGTGATTTGCATACAACTAACATGGACTGACGCTGTTTTCAGCAAAATTACCTTGGTGTCTAGTTTTTGTGCAGAAAATCAACTATCAAGAAAAATCTCGGAAAATATGCCAAAAATCCTATTTCACCAGAAGACTCACGGAGCCAAAAGACGAGACGGAGTAGGGCCACAAGGGGCCCACACCACCTGGCCGCGCGGGCCAGGCCAGGTCGCGACTGGGGTGATGTGGCCGCCTCGGCTGCCCCCTCGGCCTCCCTCTTCGTCTATAAGTCGCCTCTTGACCTAAAAACCCAGGGGGTCGACGTTTTTCTAGAAAGAGTTCCGTTGTGCCGCCACCACTAGATTCCACGATTCGGAACCAGAAACTCCGTTCTGGCACCCTGCCGGGACGGGAAATTGGAGGAGATCATCGCCATCATCATCACCATCGCTTCTCCATCGACCATCCATGTTTCCCCCATCTATGAGTGAGTAATCCCCTGTTGTAAGCTATGGGGATGGTAGGGATTGGATGAGATCGTTCATGTAATGGCATCGGATTGTTAGGGCATGGTGCCTAGTATCTATTATTAGTGCTTTTTGACTTTGTTGCAACTTGTTATGCTTAATGCTTGTCACTAGGGCCCGAGTGCCATGATTTTAGATCTGAACATGTTATTGATTCATTATGATAGTATTGTTTGTGGTCTTACCTGCAAGTTGTATACACATATTGTTGTCCGGAACCAAAGGCCCCGAAGTGACAGCAATTGGGATAACCGGAGGGAATGGCTTTGATGTGAGGATCACATGTGTTCACGGAGTGTTAATGCTTTGCTCTGGTGCTCTATTAAAGGACCACCTTAATTTCTAGTAGTTCCCTTGAGGCCCCGCTGCAAACGGACTGGCAGGACAAAAGATGTTGTGCAAGTTCTCATTGCAAGCACGTATGACTATATATGGAACACATGCCTATGATTATTTAGTACTTGGATGCTTTATATTATTTATCTGTAAATGCCTGATGTTCTGATTGCTATATGAATTGTCTTGTCCATGCAACACCCGTCCATCCATCCCTATGCCTACCACGCTCTAATCCTACTGTTTACTGCAATTGTTACTATTGTCTTTACTTTTATTACTGCTATTACTTTACTATTGCTACTACAAAACTATTGCTACTGATAAACTGTTGTGAGCAAGATTGTTTTCAGGTGCAGCTGAATTGACAACTCAGTTGTTAAGACTTATAAATATTCTTTGGATCCCCTTGTGTCGAATCAATAAATTGGGTTTCACTTCCCTCGAAAATACTGCGATACACCCCCTATACTTGTGGGTCATCAGCCGTCGGTAGAAAGGCATGGGCAGGGGAGTAGTAGTACTAGTAGTAGTAGGGCTGGGCAGTACACTTTTTTCCATAGTAAGTATTTGTAAGTGGCAGTGGCGGGAACATTTTGCCGGGAGAGAATCCCGTTTTTGATCCTAGTTATCACGTGGTGGCCTACAGATGTTTCAAGCAGGACCCATGTCAGGGGTGACTTAAAGAAGGTCCCACATCAAGTGGGAGAGATAATTGACCGAGCCAACTTCCTCCTTCCCTTGGTACCAGTACTAGTTCTCCCGGGTTCCTCTCCAAGGATAGAGAAAATCGCCCCTCTTCAAATCAAATTGGTCCCAGCTTATTATCCTTCTGCTGATTCGTCTCACGGAGCAGTGGACAAGACGGTGGTAGTTGCAGCATAGGGCACCAGCGCTGGGGCCTCAAAAACAGTTTAGGAACCAATAAAATGATAAGCTCGAATTTCAGACTAGAAACACGCACAAACACACATATACTCCGTATATACTAATATAAGGAATAGTTTCCAATTACAGTTCTGCTAACAAAGGCCTAGAAATCATAATAAAGTAGCTCCATATTACAGAACTACGACAGTAGCGAACCAATCATGGGATAGCTCTACACCCCAAGAGTTTTGCAGCTGGGCTAGTGGTCATGAATGGCACCAAAAGTACACCCCTGATGATCAGCAGACCTGCATCAAATCCATTCAGACGCAGTGTACCCAATCCATAGCCTCAGGTACAGGCTCATCAATGAACAGGTCATCGTCATTGCCAACGAAGTCCTCTTCGGTCGTCTGGTTCTGCGATTAGTAGATTAACAGATACTTTTATAGACAAACATCAAAGACACACAACCTGAACATTTGTCGTTCTACTGATATACCTTGTCATATGGCATAGCGGTAGTACTAGAAATGAAACCTGTTTCATGCAGCTTGCGCTTTTTCTCTCCTCCCCCTTCTCCAAGTTGATCTAGATACTCAGGAGCTGCCTCTTTCAGTTGATCTAGCTGATCAACATCTGCTTCCCCTACTTGATCTTGATGATAAAGATGTGCTTCCCCCGGTTCATATGGAGGATCATATGGTTCACCATGAAATACCCATCTAACATATGTGCTAAGCATCCCAAATGTAAAAATATGGTCTTCCATTATACTTTGAGGCAGCACCCTACGATTCGCACACAACCGGCAGGGGCAATGTACTTTTGAGTTGTCACAATGAGCTCTAACGAATCCCATATATCATAGAACATCAAGGATATGTTTAGCGCTACCTAATGGAGCAATCTCTATCCAAAATCTATCCATCTATTTAATTATGACATACAAGGTTGGTCATTATTAAAAGAAAAGCACGAAACATATAGATGAAGTACAAAAACTATATATGCCTATGCGTTTCAGCAAACATATTGACAGCAAAAATCGCCGAAGGTATTTAGGAACACAGATCCAGCGCAGAATAAACTATGACTATGCAGATTGAGGACAAATTAAACTACGTAGGAGTATTTGAAAGGGCAATAAAATTGCCAACCAGATCGAGTTAGAGATAGAAGGACTATCGTGGGATCACGTGCCCACCGGTGCGTCTCAAGAAGACCGATGTGTAGGGAAAGCTTCTTCGCACACATTGGTGATGAGGAGCGGCCGTAAGCGCGTCTGTTTTGTGGGGAAGGGGGTGAGGCCTAGGCGGCGGAGGGTGAAAGTTAATACACAGCGCGAAGGGGTGCGGAGGGATAATTTTAGAAATTCTGACCTACCCTGCTTTGGGCACCACCATATACGTGGCCCACCTGCCAGTCACCATAGATCAAAATTGATCCAAAACTTGTCAGTATACAAGTTTATGTTTTACCATGGAAACTAATGCACATAACATTGCACTCTGTGAATGAATGGCTTTATGTCAAAAAGTTATTTAATTTCAGCATCTTCATCTAGGAAGGTTGGAAACTCATGAAAGTAGGGCATTATCCATCAAATCTGGAATCTCCTTTGTAAATAATTTCTTGAAATGCCAAGATGCACCGATCTACCAAATATGGCCAGGTTTGTAAGCTTGGTTGGCGAAGATACTTCAATGTATGGAGTAGTACAAAAGATGAAAAAGGTACAGAAACTATGGCTATGACCTTGCTACTCTTGTTTGAAAGCCTTGAATTAATGTTCATTAATTTTGGTAGATGTCTATAAACTCACTAAATGCCGGAAAGCATACAGACTTGTGACTCTATCTGACGGGGACAGCATCCCAAGTAGGAGTAGCGTACCTTAGAAGCTTCAACTTCAAAATTTCGGCAGAGCGCCGAAATATCCCGCCCACCCATTCAAACAACCCGCCCATCCATTCAAACATCCAGCCCAAAAAAACATCCAGCCCCAAAAATTATTTTATTGCACAAATTTAGCCTGGAAGCTTGAAAGGGCGTTATACATTGTGTGAAAAAAGGGGGCGGTGGCATTTTGAGCCATCATCTTTGTAGTTGCTTCACAATAAAACACATTGTTGTTACTTGGAAATTCGAAAACAAACTTCAAATTTGGAAGCAAACATATTGGTTGATTTGCAAAGATGCACCGATCTACCAAATACGGACACGTCATCATAAACTATTTCCATGACCTTGGTCACCTTTTTTTAGACGATGGTCATCTTCTTGAAAGCCTTAAATTGTTCGAAAATTTAAGCAAATGCCTAGAAACTCGTTTAAATGTCAGGAAGCAACTCTCGCTGGCGTGTGGGCCTAGACGGTGACAGCGCGTCTGAGAGGCCCCACGCCGGAGTAGCGTATGCTAGAAGCTTCGACCTCAAATTTTGGTACGGCGCCCAAACATCGCACCCATCCATTAAAATATCCCTCACATCCATTCAAACATGCTTCACCTCTTTCTAGAATGCAAAATTCCTCTTCTATTCCTGCTCCGGAAACAAGAATCCGAGGGAGCACTGTAATAATAGAGGGATATAGGTGGTAAATTTGTGTTCTCCCAAGTGCATCACCCCATCCATGTTTCCCAGCCCTTCTTCAATATTTACCTGCCTGCCCACTCCGACCTACACCAACTTTTTGGACCCACTATGCAAGTGACCCACATGTCAGTGAGCCAGAATTACGGAAAGTAGAGATTCCCATCGCTTGTTCAAAATTTGAACATTTTTCGCTAAACCGAGATAAAATCGTTAAAATCATCCAACCTGGCTTATACTATCATTCCACTATGTCAGAGTAAAAGCTAAAAAAAATCCAAAAACATGTTCGTAGCTTTATAAGACAAAAATCAAAAGCCTGAATTCGAGCCCAACCAAACAACGCCTAAATCTCAAGGAACCCTTAATGTTTCTCCCTTGTTTTAGTACCCGGGTACCTTCAATTTTATTTAACAAGAAATATGACCAAGCAGGATATCATCGACTTGTAGATCAATTTTTGAGACACTTTCATTAAAATGTGGTAACACCATTCTGTTCCACGAATATATATAACCATAAAGTTTGAAAATATTATTGAGAATTCACGGAATCCTAAACCATAAAATCTAAACCCCTAAACCCTGACCAAGTAGGTATTGCACAACTATAGATCAAAAATTGAGATACTTTCGTTAAATCAGGTAACGCCATTCTATTAGACTAATATAAGCATAAATCCTGAGTATTACCAAAAATTCTCTGAACCCAAAACCAGAAACAACCCATAAAACTAAACTGGAAAACGCTAAACCCTCGACCCATAAACCCTAATCAAGAAGATATCATGCACTTATATATCAAAATTTGAGATACTTTCACTAAATTGCGGTAACGCCATTCTATCCCACGAATATAAGCATAAAGCTTGAACATTATTTAAAATTCCTGAAACGCTGAAATCTAAACACTAAACCCTAAATCCTTACCAAACACGTAGCATGCACTTATCAATCAAAATTGATATATTTTCATTAAACTGGTAACTCCATTCTATTCGATGAATATAAGCATAAATCTTGAGCATTATCGAAAATACCCTAAACCCTAAACAACCCCTAATAAAACATAAACCTAAAACCCCGAACCCTCAACCCATAAACCCTAACAGATCAGGTATCATGCACTTATAGATCAAATTTGGATATACATTCAGTGAGTTAGGTAACGCCATATATATTCTATTCGATGAATATAAGCATAAAGCTTGAGTATTATTGAAAATTCGATACAATCCCTAAACCCTATTCAGTCCATAAAACCTAAATCGTAAAACCCTAAAACCCTAAACCCTCGACCCATATAAAAACCCTAACCAAGCAGGTATCATGGATTTATAGATCAAAATTCTAGATTCGATATTTCATTAGATCGCGGTAACGCCATTCTATTCCACGAATATAACAATAAAGTTTGAATATTATTGAAAATTCCCGAAAAACGAAACCTGTAAAACCCAAACCCTATAACCCTAAACCCTCACCAAGCACGTAGCATGCACTTATAGATCAAAATTTAAGATAATTCTGTTAAATTGGGTAAGACCATTCTATTTGATGAATATAAGCATAAATCCTGAGTAATATCAAAATTTCCCTAAACCCTAAACAACCCCTAAAACTTAAACCCTAAACCCTAAAGCCCTAAACCCTCAGCCATAAACCCTAACCAAGCATGTGTCATGCACACATTGATCAAAATTTGAGATACTTTCATTAAATCAGCTAACACCCATTCTGTTCTACGAGTATAAGCATAAATCTTGAGCATTATTGAAAATTCACTAAACCCTAAACAACCCATAAACTAAACTGTAAAAACCTATAACCCTAAACCCTCGACCCATAAACCCTAACCAAAGCAGGTATTGTACATGTATACATCAAAATTTGAGATACTTTCAATAAATTTATGTAATGTCATTCTATTCAATGAATATAAGCATAAAGCAACTTGAACATTATCAAAAATTCCTAAAACCCAAAACCCTAAACCCCTAAAACCCTAAACCCTTACCAAGCACGTAGCATGCACTTATAGATCAAAAATTGATATACGTTGCTAATGCCATTTTATTCGACGAATATAAGCATAAATCTTGAGAATTATCGAAAATTCCCTAAACCCTAAACAACCCCTAAAACCTAAACCCTAAAACCCTAAACCCTCAATCCATAAACACTAACCAAACAGGTATCATGCACTTTATAGATCAAAATTTGAGATACTTTCATTAAATTAGGTAATGTCATTCTATTCGACGAATATAACAATAAAGCTTGAGCATTATTATAAATTCGCTAAACTCTAAACCCTATACAATGATAAAACCTAAACTGTAAAACCCTAACCAAGCAGGTATCATGCACTTATAGATCAACATTTGTGATATTTTCATGAAAGCAGGTAACGCCATTATATTCGACGAATATAAGTATAAATCTTTGAGCATTATTGAAAAATCGCTAATCCCTAAACCCTAAACAACCCATAAAACCTAAACCGTGAAACCCTAAATCATCGACCCATAAACCCTAAACCAGCAGGTACCGTGCACTTATAGATCAAAATTTGAGATACTTTCATTAAATTGTGGTAACGCTATTATAATACATGAATATAAGCATAAAGCTTGAACATTATTGAAAATCATAAACCCTTAACCGTAAACCCTAATAACCTTCTAACCCTAGAACTCTAACTTCCTAACCCTAGAACCCTAAACCCTTACCAAGGAGGTATAAATGCACTTATAGATCAAATTTTAAAATACTTTTATTAAATTGCGATAATGCCATTCTATTCCATGAATATAACCATATATATAAAGCTTGAACATTATTATTGAAAATTCCCTGAACCTTAAAACCTAAATAATCATAAACCCTAAAACCTTGAACAACCCTAAACCCTAAACCACTAAACCCTAAAAGCCTAAACCCTAAAATCCTAAACCATAAACCATGAACCCTTAAACCCTCAACCCAAAATAAAACCCTGAACCCTAAACTTAATTAACCCTAGGCTATATACTTTGAGTGAAAACCAGGGCAGTGGGAGTTAAAACCATGTTTTGTAGTAGCTTCATGACTAAAGCCATTATTGTGCATTAAAGAATTGAAATAACTTCCAATTCGGAAGCTTCCTTTGTAAATAATATTTTAAATGCCAATACATACCATAACAAATATGGATAGGTTATTATAAACTATAGAAAAGATATGGCCATGACCTTGGTCATCTGGTTTGAAAGCCATGCATATTCTTATATGGTACTCCATATATATTGTGATAGATTGTTTTCTCAGAAATTATCAAATTTCAAGATTATATTTTTCCATGGAAACTAGCTAGTGCACATAGTGAGACACGAAGACAGAAAATAATGGATGCATTTCTTTTTATATTTTGTTTCTTTGTATTTTTTTAAAATGGTTGAAATTAGGTGTCATTACCATTCATATCAAAAAGTTGAATTTTCCAAAACTCTCGGTGGTTCTCCAATATTTGACTACTTGATATCTTTGAATTATTTTAAAAAGTCAAGAGCAAGGTATATCACACACTTTCTAGTTCGAAATTAGACATATTTACTTCAGATTGTCAAAAAGTCATTTTATTGCATAGATTTAGCTAGAAAGTTTGAAAATTCATGAAAGTTGGGCATTGTCCATCAAATCTAGAATCTTCTTTTGTAATGCCAAGATGCAGCTATCTACCAGATATGGACACGCTATTATAAACTATAACAGAGATATGGCTGTGACCTTGGTCATCTTGTATGAAAGCCTTCAAAATATATTGTTTATCAATTTCGGCAAATGTGTGGAAACTCATTTATATGTTGGTAAGCATACTGTTGGCGTGTGAGTCTAGACGCGGCCAACACGTGAGAGCAGCCGTGTCAGAGTAGCATACGTCGGAAGCTTCAACCTCAAAAATTCCGCATGGCGCTGAAACATCCCGCGCACATCTATTCAAATATCCCGCGCATCTATTAAATATCCTGCCCTGCTTTTTGCAAATGCAAAATTCATCTTCTATCCCTGCTCCAGAAACAAGGACTGTGGGAGTACTGCAATAATAGAGGGGTATAGGTCGTGAATGTGTGTCATCCCACCTATATCCCCCTCCCCCCCATCGTCTCTTCCCCGCCCACACCCCTCCAACCTCGACCTTCCTCTACCTGCTTCACCATCGGCCCTCTCTTCCACACCGAAGCTCTTCCACTTCAGGCGCTCTTTCCGGAACTATTTCACCGACTCCCTCGTGGCACCGGATCTGCTTCACCAATGTCGTCGTCTACCCTACCGGGGCCGCTTCACTGAATCATTCGTTGCTGACCCTGAAATTCCGAGCCGTCGCCCCCTCCGCCCACTTGCCCGTCCCACCCGTCCTCGTCGTGCAGCGGTAATTTCTCTGGCCCGTTTGCTATATTTTTGTTACTCGTAAGCTACAAAATCTTCAGGATGTTGCTCAATATCCTGGATGATATTGCCATTTCATTTGCACCCTTCAACTTGTAGGTACTATCCACCTCATTAGCTTCTTGCTTTTATTCCCTTCCTTTATTCTCACGCTATTGGTTTAATCCTCCAACACGAACTCATAGATTCTATTCTTTTCGAGCGCTCGCACGTGTGATGTGTACGCACGCTTCTATTATTGTAGACACTGTTGGGCCTCCAAGTGTAGAGGTTTGTAGAACAACAACAAGTTTCCCTTAAGTGGATCACCCAAGGTTTATCGAACTCAGGGAGGAATTGGTCAAAGGTATCCCTCTTAAGCAACCCTGCAATCAAGATACAAGAAGTCTCTTGTGTCCCCAACACACCCAATACACTTGTAAGGTGTATAGGTGCACTAGTTCGGCGAAGAGATAGTGAAATACAAGTAATATGGATGATTATAAGTGGTAATTGCAATCTGAAATAAGAGTGGCAACAAGCAAACATGTAACATGACTGATTGTAAACGATGCTTCAATTCTTAGAAACAAGGCCTAGGGATCATACTTTCACTAGTGGACACTCATATAAATATCTTCTCTTCATTATTCTACCCTGAACTACTCTCCGGTTGGACAATGTAGGGCTATAACAGCACACTTTAAAGTTCACATTCCCCATCTAGATAACCCCTCACTATCACCTTGAGTGCTAGATGGTTCCAACAAACACCACCATCTTATAGAGACATCCAACTCAAATTATACTCATGATAAGTATTTATGTAACCTTAGCCAAAGTGCCACACGGTGTGCACACTGTCAACTTCACACACGTGCGGATAAGCAGAGATTAATTAAAGCACTTGAGTAGCAGAATAGATATATTAGATTACAAAGCTCGTGATCTCAATAAGATCATGCATAGAGAGAGATGAACACATAGCTACATGTAGATCCCTTAGCCTCGAGAGAGAACTACTCCCTCCTCATCATGGGAATCAACAACGGTGATGGAGATGGCGATGGAGTCGATGGAGATGGCTCCGGAGGCACTTCCCTGTCCCGGTGGGGTGCTGGAACAGAGACTTCTGTCCCTCAAATCTCCTCTTAGGTGGCGGCGGCACTTCGGAACTTTTCGTGGAATTCTGATCTTATCCCTAGGGTTTTCATCTCAGGAGGAATATATAGGCGAAGGGGCAAGGTCAGTGGAGGCCTGAGGGGCCCACACCACCTGGTGGCGCGCCTGGGGGTACCCATGCCACCATAGGGTGTGGCCACCTCGGTGCCCTCCTCCGTCTCTGCTTTGGACTCCGTCTTGTGTCGAAAAAAATAAGAACTTCGGCTTTTGTTTCGTCAAATTTCGAGAATATTTCCTTACTAGCTTTTCTGAAACCAAAAACAACAGAAAACAAGCAACTGGCACTGCGGCATCTTGTCAATAGGTTAGTTCCAGAAAATGTATAAAAATGCCTAGTGTAGACAAAACATGAGATAGTTGATACAAAACAAGCATGGAGCATCAAAAATTATAGATACATTTACGACGTATCAAGCATCCCCAAGCTTAACTCATGCTCGTCCTCGAGTAGGTAAGTGATAAAAAGGATAATTTTTTAGGTGACATGCACCATCACAATCTTGATCAAGGTATTTGTAAAACATTGATAGCTGGGATGATAGTACTCTAACATAGACATGAAAGATATAGTTCTAACAATAAGACATAGCAACTATGTTGTAACATGAAAAGGTACAAACAAAAGATTATGAATAACAATGCATTGAAAGACGTTTGTTTGTTTCACATATAGGAAACATAATAAGAGTGGTACTCAGCTTGTCCCTCATAGTATAGCAAAACATAAATGCATAGGACACCTTCAAAGCATAAGGGTGACTAGATACAAATAATTTAGGAACAAGCAATATCAAAGTTATGAATCAATCAACAAGTTTTGGGACAATGCACATTAAACTAAGAATGACCACTATGCTCTCTTGAATAAAGATAGAAGATAGAGACTCAACATAAAAGTAAAAAGAAAGGCCATTCACAAAGGGAATCAGGGATTCAAGTCTCATAAAGAGCTTCCAAAAATTATGGTACTTATTAGCTTTTAGCTCTTATTGCCCCTATCATAAGCATATTTTAGGTGATTAAGGTTAAAGTGAACAAATATGAGGATATGCTTGACAAGTTATAAGTTGAAAATCTCATGCCCCTTGCTTACGAGTACTGAACCTCATGCTACTCAACTTTAGTCACGAGTAAGTGATGGCTCTGTGTATGGCACCAGAAAAATGCTGGAGCGGTGTTGATGTAGAGCTTGTTGGGAACCCCAAGAGGAAGGTATGATGAGCACAGCAGCAAGTTTCCCTCAGTATGAAACCAAGGTTTAATCAAACTAGTAGGAGCAAGGAAACACCCCAAAGGTGTTACTAGCTTAGCTTTGGCAGGGCGCACTACTGGTGCTAGTAGCAACGTGGAGACCTGCACAACACAACCACAGAACTTTGTCCCCAACTTGCGATGAGGTTGTCAATCTCACTGTGTTTTGCGGTAAACAAAGTATTAAACGTATCAAATGGAAAGAAGTAAAAGTTTGCAGAAAGTAAACACAAAGCAGTAAACAGTTTGTAGATTGAATGTAAAAGACAAGGACCGGGATCCATAGTTCACTAGAGGTGGCTCTCCTTAGATAGATAACATGCTGGGTGAACAAATTACAGCGGGGCAATTGACAAATATCGAGAAAGCAATACATGCATATACTAATCATCTTGACTCCTTTGGAACTTGATTGGGCATTACAACATTATACATAGACCGCCATCCAACTGCATCTATGACTAATAATCCACCTTCAGGTTATCTGTAACTATCTCGGTAAATTACGCTCTAAGTTACATGCCTGGATGAGCGAAAGTGGTTAAAATAGTACGGTGGGGCCAAGGGCCACTCACAGGTAGATCTTTCGGCCGTCCTAACCACTTCCAGAACATCGGGACAAGAACGAGCGGCGTAATCGGCAGGCGAAGGGATCAACTACATACACAAGTGAGTATGTATGCAAGCCACCATACAACAGTTTTCAGAGTCATTCCATCTAAAAGAAATAGAAATATTGCAACGCCATATGGCAAGATCCAAATATCCTAGATAGAGATAATAGTTTAGGATAGCTCCTCATACATCAAACATCAGAGTATCAGACGGAAGCGGAAAACAAGATCCGAGTACGGATAAGAAGCAAATCGGCATAAGATGCCACATAAATAAACACATCCCGCCCACAGATCTCACGGATCCCCATTCCCGGAATCTCTACAACGAGTGATCGTTGCCAACATCATCCGTCTCCTCCACCCAGTATTCATCTTGCCAGTACACCTGTTCATCTGAATCAAACAATTTATCGTGTGAGACCCTAGGGGTACTCAGCAAGTCTTTATGCCTCTAAAGGGGACATATACCTGGGGTGACGCAATTGCAGCAAAAGATAATAACTAACAAGTCTATAGATACTCGCTAACCATCCGTCTAACCAATGATAGACGGATGTCCGTTAATTAGTAACAACAGTTATAACAGTATAATTAACAGATCCATCCTCCTTCCCGCTTACCAACGAGAAAGCGGACGAACAACCCAACCGTTGGCAGTTTTATTAACCATTCCATGAGCATTGCACTATTTACTAGTCCGGCACTTAGTCAAATTAAAAGCAGTACTTTAGTTATACTTGTCTATGATCGAGAAACTGTGCTCTAAGTCGTCCATAACCGCGTACACGGCTTTCAGAAAGATTTACCCTGCAGGGGTGCACAAATAGCAACACACACTCGATCAACCTCGGAAAAACTAACTCAAAACCCAACGAGGCATCCACGACAAAGCGATCACAGGATTCAGAAATATTTCAGGGGGCCGCCCCATTAAGCTACCCGCAACGAAGTTGGCCAACTCTGAGACGGACCCAAGGTTTGCGCCAATGGCTGTAAACGACTGGGAACCCGAAAGTGTGACTGGGATTGTCGATACCGCGAAAACACTCCGCAATCCCTAAACAGTACAGGTGCTCCTCGCACAATCTTAAATAAAGCGGTAAAGCATGGCATAAGTACAGGATAGTAATAAAGCCCCAAACTACTTTGTGGCCCCAAGAAATAAGAATGAATCAAGCTCTGGCTCAGGGGGTCCATAAGGCCTCCCGGATGTGGATAGTGTGAATAGTCAAGGAACAGGAATCAAGTACTCGGGGTCCTACGGGACACAAGTGAGCATGAAAAACCAAATAGCAGATATTGCTCACCGGTGCCACTTTCATTAGTTATCCCATTACTACTCAGGTTAAGTTGTTTAGGTACCTCGTTATCCATCAGACACTCACATACCCTACACATGCTGTTCTACGACCCGCATGGCTTAAACAACTCCTGTAGTAATGGCTCATGGGATGGAGGAACAAGCTTCGGTGGGGTTTAAAAGTAAAGGCTATGCAGTACTTGGGATTCAATTTAATGCAATCGCGACTCAATGATGCAAGAATAAGATAGAGGCAATAGGTACTATATGTATGCAAGCATGTGGTAGTGCTTGCCTGGTAGCTCAGTTGAAGCAAGAGATGGATCTGGGTAGTACTCCTGGGATTCCTGATAATTCCCCTGCTCGACGTCTATTCGAAAAGAACCAAACAAACAAGGGCCAACATAAATAAAGTGTGCAAGCATATGAATAAAATACGACAAGCAACCAAGCATGCCATGATGAATGATGCACAATTTACATGGCAATAATGTAGCATGGCAAGGGTGAGGTGTGGGGACAAGAATAAATCATTTTATTAATTATTTGGCCAAGTTTTATTACCATAAACAGTTCTGATTATTTAATATTTATATGATGCATGCTTTATTTCATAACATGGAATGCATAAAGAGAACGGGCTCGTCGCGCTGATCGATGTAGACATATTATTTGTCAAATTTGGAGTTATAGAATTAAAGTTATTAATTAATTGAGAAAAAGACATTTATTGCAAAATAAACAATTTCAAAAAATTTAAAAAGTCAAACATTATTTTGGATGGCATATTTGAAAACCTCACATTTTTCTGATTCAAAAACATATATTATTTGTATTATTTGGAATTACCAAAATAAAGATATGATTTATTGCATTTAGAGTAGGAAAGGCAAATTGTTAATAGTTTGACTATTTAGCATTATCCCAAATAGTAAACAGAGTTTAAATATGAGTTGTGGTCTGAGAGTGATAAGCATTTGAATTTATGGAATGTTTTCTACAATTGTTTAATGGACAGGGGCTGCAAGCAAAAGATTCAAACTGAACTGATAAACAGGTTCAGAGGAACAAAAGTTCAGAAAAAGGAGGCTTAATGTTTGCCCGACTGGGATTTTATCCCTGGTCGCTAGAGTAGAGGAGTGAGGAACCAGCCACTGGGATGGCGTCAGGGTGAGGTCGGTGATAGGATGCAACTGATTTTGAGTATACCAACCGATCTAGCAAACAGTGCAGCAACTGAAATTAGAATGCAGTATGCAAAACTAGCTAGCTTATTTGAATTTTGGACTGTGTCATGCATAGCTAGCTAGCAGGCTTGTTGTTTGGAACAGATACACATGCGATCGTTGGCAAGGGCGGGCGCTACTGCTGGCGTTAGCGACGAGTGCGCGCGGGCGGACACAGCGCTGGAGGCGAGCTGCATCGGGGGCGACGGAGGCCATACTTGGTTGGCGCAACGGTGTATCGTGCAGATGTGGACATGATAGAGACTGCAAGGGAGAGAGGACCAGAGCATCAGGGACAGGTTTTGCTTCTGACAACTGACAATTGCTGCTGGTGGTTCTCAGAGACTGCCGACAACGTGATACAACGAACTTTGGCGGATGATTTCGAAGCGCTCAGGCAATGAAAACAGGAGCGGTTTGTGGAGGCGGGTAGCTGGATCCACTGAGATAAGCGCTGCGTATAAACGGAGACTAGGGACGCCGGAGATAGCCAAACATGCTCGGGAACAGAAGCCAGAACAAGCAGCATGCAGACTAGCAGAAGAATTCTGAATTGATTTTCGACATATGATGCCAGGGAGATGCAGCAAACTTCGTCGGAAGATATAGGGTGGCTCAGAGTTCCGTTTTGGGCGTGGTTGGATGCGTTGGAAAGCCGTTGGTACCGAGCTTGCAGGCGCATGACTGGCTGCGATGGAGGGTGTCAGAAGCAGCCGGAAAACATCGAGGAACAGAGGGGATTCAGACCAAAACGTGTCATTTTCAGAAACGCAGATTTTCGACCGATCTTCGGCCGATGATTCCGATAGATTGGGAGGTTCGTTTTGAGTGAAACTTTTTGGAATGGAAAGAGGGAACATCGGCGAAGGGACGGGAGTGTGTGGGGGTCGCTGGTGGTGGAAGGAGGTAGCCGGAAACAGGCCGGTTTCAGAGGGTGTTGCGCGTCTGCTGCTGATGCTGCTGTCGTGAGCGGCGTGCACGAGATCTGCCTGCTGCTGCGTGCGATGGCTGTTCCGCGTGCCGGCGAAGTAGAGGAAGGGGCGAGCCAGGGAGAGGGAAGGGGAGTGGGCTCACCTATGGCATGGGCCTAGCCAAACCAGGGCGCGCGGGAGGCGAAGGAAACAGGACGACGATGGCAAAGCGGTGAGCGGCATCGGCATCCCGGGTGCGCTGCAACGGCGTCGGGGTGCGCTGCATCATTGCGGGGTACTTCTCCTCCTCGCCTCCAAGTCGTCCAGGGCTCGACCAGGTACAGGTAGAGGTGGAGGCCGACAGGGACACGGTGGAGACGACGGTGGCGACAAGGATCGACGGCAACATGGGCGCGGCCTGCTGGATGTGGTTTGCTTTGCGTGGAAGAAATAAGGAGGGGAGGTGTCGATTTGGGAAGGGAGTGGTTGGTCTCGGGGTGCTGTAGCTTTATTGGCAGAGAGATGGGGCAACGTGGAGGCTCACCGAGAGGGGGATGATGACGGCAGTCCAGGTGAAGGAGACGGCGACGGCGAGCTTGTGGGCGCAGGGACAGCGACGCGAGTTCCCAGCGCTGGCCGGCTCCTCCTCGCTCCAGGTGGGCGACCGGCTTCCCAGCGTCCCAGCCTGCTCCTGGACACGGTGGGGAGGCGCTCTCGGCGGGAGGGCGGCGGCACGGTGAAGGCGCGCGGTTGAGAAAAGAGGAAAAGGCAGAGAGGGAGGGAGGGGAAGTAGATAGGGATGGAGACGATGAGGATGGAGAGGAGGCCCTCTCTGCTTCTGCTTTTTGACGAGGGCCACGCGAGCCTGACAGGGGATCACGCGCGCGGCATGAGCAGGAGAGGTCATGAGCACGGCAGGCTCGTGAGGAAAAAATGTAACTACCTCGGTGAATTACGCTCCTAGTTACAAGCCTGGATGAGCGGAAATGGTTAAAATAGTACGGTGGGGCCCAAATGCCACTCACAAATAGACCTTTCGGCCGTCCTAACCATTTCCACACATCGGGACAAGAACGGGCGGCGTAATCGGCAGGCGAAGGGATCAACTACATACACAAATGAGTATGTATGCAAGCCACCATACAACAGTCCTCAGAGCCATTCCATCTAAAAAAAATAGAAATATTGCAACACCATACGGCAAGATCCAAATATCCTAGATAGATATAATAGTTTAGGATATCTCCTCATACATCAAACATCAGAGTATCAAGCGGAAGCGGAAAACAAGATCCGAGTACGGATAAGAAGCAAATCGGCATAAGATGCCCCATAAATAAACACATCCCGCCCACAGATCTCACGGATCCCCATTTCCGGAATCTCTACACCGAATGATCGTTGCCCGCATCGTCCGTCTCCTCCACCCAGTATCCATCTTGCGAGCTTACCTGTTCATCTGAATCAAACAATTTATCGTGTGAGACCCTAGGGGTACTCACCAAGTCTTTATGCCTCTAAAGGGGACACAACCTGGGGTGACGCAATTGCAGCAAAAGATAAACCCTAACAATTCTATAGATACTCGCTAACCATCCGCCTAACCAAAGATAGACGGATGTCCATGAATTAATACAACAGTTATAACGGTAATATTAACAGATCCATCCTCCTCCTCGTTTACCGACGAGGAAGCGGACGAACAACCCCCCATCCGTTGGCAGTTTTATTATCCATTCCATGAGTGTTGCACTATTACTAGTCAGGTACTTAGTCAAATTAAAAGCGATACTTTAGTTATACTTGTCTATGATCGAGAAACTGTACTCCAAGTCGTCCATAACCGTGGACACGGTTTTCAGAAAGTTTTACCCTGCAGGGGTGCACAAATAGCAACACACACTCGATCAACCTCGGAAAAACCAAATCAAAACCCAACGAGGCAGTCACGACAAAGCGATCACAGGATTCAGAAATATTTCAGGGGGCCACCCCATTAAGCTACCCGCGACGAAGTTGGCCGACTCCGAGACGGACTCAAGGTTTGCGTCAATGGCTGTAAACGACTGTGAACCCGAAAATGTGACTGGGCTTGTCGATACCGCGAAAACACTCCGCTTCCCTAAACAGTACAGGTGCATTCCTCGCACAATTTAAATTAAGCAGTAAAACATGGCATAAGTACAGTATAGTAATAAAGCCCCAAACTACTTTGTGGCCCCAAGAAATAAGAATGAATCAAGCTCTGGCTCAGGGGGGTTCATAAGCCTCCCGGATGTGGATAGCGCGAATATTCAAGGAACGGGAATCAAGTACTCGGGGTCCTACGGGACACAAGTGAGCATGAAAAACCAAATAGCAGATATTGCTCACCGGTGCCACTTTCATTAGTTATCCCATTACTACTCAGGTTAAGTTGTTTAGGTACCTCGTTATCCATCTGACACTCACATACCCTACACATGCTGTTCTACGACTCGCATGGCTCAAACAGCTCCTGTAGTAATGGCTCATGGGATGGAGGAACAAGCTTCGGTGGGGTTTAAATGTAAAGGCTATGCAGTACTTGGGATTCAATTTAATGCAATCGCGACTCAATGATGCAAGAATAAGATAGAGGCAATAGGTACTAAATATATGCAAGCATGTGGTAGTGCTTGCCTGGCAGCTCAGTTGAAGCGAGAGAAGGATCTGGGTAGTGCTCCTGGGTTTCTTGATATATCCCCTGCTCAGCGTCTATTCAAAGAAGAACCAAACAAGCAAGGGCCAACATAAATAAAGTGCACAAGCATATGAATAAAATGCGACAAGCAAACAATCATGCCATGATGAATGATGCACAATTTGCATGGCAATAATGTAGCATGGCATGGGTGAGGTGTGAAGTACAAGAATAAATCATTTCATGGGGTTTTAATCATATTTTATACTCAAATAAGTTGATGTATACATTATATTTATATGATGCATGCTGCAAAACAGATAAAAGAATACATAAACAGAAAGGTCTCGTCGAGCTAATCATTTTAGACATATTATTTGTCAAATTTGGAGTTATAAAACAAAAGTTATTGATTAATTAAGATAAAGGGCATTTTATTGTAATTTTGATCAACTCGAAATTTAAAGTGTTCAAAATATATTTTGAATAGCATATTTGAATTCCTCACATTTTTCTGATTCAAAAACATATATTATTTGTATTATTTGGATTTAAATTTCAAAAGATATTTGAAAACAGATTTAAATTTGAATTTGAATTAATTTGAAAAAGTTTAAATTAAAACAGAAATACAGAAATACTTTTGTCACTCGCTCAAATCTAGCCACAGACAATGACAGGTGGGACCTGGCTGACTGGACGCCACAGCGCTCAGAAAACCCTCTGTTACCGCGAGCACGCCCAGCCACAGAGGATGACAGGTGGGGTCCGAGGCTTTGCTGACCCACACGCCAGTGGGCGGATGCGAGGCTGCCACGCGGCACAGCGGGGGATTGCGGGTTGAGGCGGTGTAAAACCCAGGCGCCTAACTGCAAAGTGGTACTACGGCTGACAGGTGGGCTCGGGCAGACCGCGGGTTAGGAGTAAAAAGCTAGGGGGTTTTGTGCAAAAAGGCGACGCGGCACTGTGCTTCTTCTCTGAATCTCTGACGACAAAACGGTGTGCGACAGGCGGGGCTTGATGCAGGGGTCGATCCCGCGACCTCGCGTGCGCGCGCGGCGGCGGTTACCGCTGCGGTAGGCTAGGGGAGTTGATAGGAGAGGGCAACGCGGCTAGGTAAGGTTCTAGGTGGCGTAGGTAACTGGCGGACACCGACGAGCCCGACGCACTGACGGCGCTCGACGAAAGGAATGGCGGCGCTAGACGGTGGTGACGACTCGGAGGATGTCAGGAAGAAGGAGATGCTCACCGCGGAGTGATCGGTGTGGTCGGATCGGCTTGGGGAGCAGCGGATCGTTGGCGAAGCAGAGGCCGGCGGAGCTAGGGTTTGGCGTCGGTGGCGGCGGTGATCTTCGGCTCCAGCCTTCTCCTCCTCGCTGGCGGTTACAGGGTGAAGCAGAGGAGCGTCCTCGATCTCCCAGGCCACTTCACGGACGCTCTGCACGACTGGTTCAACGGGATGTGGTGGGGGCCGACGGTGGCCGGCGAGAGAGGGTGGCCGGTGGTGGAGAGGAAGGAGAGGAGAGGGCAAGGCCCTGGGCGGATCTGGGAGAGACAGAGGGGTTGTGGGGCGGAGGCAAAGCAGAGAGGGAGAGGGAGATGCCGTGGGGAGGTGGTGAAGGGAAAAAGGTGGCTCGGGTGCCACCTTTCCCTCTCCTCTTCACGTGCTCGAGCTGGGCTCGTCTAGGGTAGGTAGGCAGCTGGCAGGTGGGGCAAGGTGAGGCCAGGGAGGGTAGGCTCGGTGTGGGGCATGCACGGCAGAGAGAGCTAGAGGGAGAGAGGGGTAGGCTCGGGTAGATGCTAGGGTTTGGAGAGAGGGGGGTATGGCTCGGGTTAGGGCTTGGTGTGGTGGTAGCTAGGTGGGTCCAGGGTGGTCAGGTGGGGCCTGCAGGGCAGAGAGGGGAGAGAGGCCGAGAGAGGGCATGTGGGTAGCTAGGGTAGCTAGGAAGGAAGCTCGGGTTAGGTTAGAGAGGGACTAGGGTTTAGGAGAGAGGAGAGATGAGGGAGGGGACTTAGGGTTTAAAGAGAGAGATTAGGTGGGGTGGTTTTTCTTTTGACAAGATCAAGCAAGAACATGCCAAGCTCAAACAAGATCTAGACAAGAAAAAGAGAGGGTGAGATAAAAGGTGGTGAGGTATGGATGGAGATGGTTATAGGGTTTTGGAGGCTTGCATGCATCAAGAAAGATCAAGCATAAGAGGGGTAGAGAGAGATATGGGGAAGATCCACTCAATGATTCAAATAAAAACCAAAAGGCTAGAATGTGGTGGATCTTGCATGGCCCATGCAAAACAATTAATGCCATGCTTAATCTTGTGAAAACAATAATTTTTACATGGCATTATTCCTATGCATTCCCAAAAGTGGGATTAAGCCAAGCAAAAGAATTTGAAGGAAACTTTCCAGATGGAGTAGATGGAGATGATCACATTTGATGATAATTGAGACTTGCTAGTGTGTTTATTCCACTAGATGTTTAATAGTCCCAAAAATACCCTAACATGAGCATAAATCCATGATAATCCATATGAAAGCTAGGAAAAAGGCACCACTCATAATGCATGCAAAGGTGGCTCCACATATCAAATAATGTGGAAACAACATGATGCTAATATGAGAGCATGTGGAAATAGAATTGGATCCATCCCAACCCACATGAGCTAGAGGTAAAACCAAATAAATTGCAATGCTCATATATGGTGGAATGGTGGAATGATGGGGTGATGACAAGAAAGATGGTGGAGTTAAATAAAAGATATGCCCCCAACTCAACTTGGGCATTAAACAATATATCAATAACCAAATACAATATCAAGAGGCAAATACAATTAATGCATATGAGAGAAGAACCAAAACAAAAGGGTTTTATATGATGCTCAAATGCAAGGTGGCATGATGACATGAGCATGATATAATTATGATGCAACAATTATATATTTGAAGTAGCCATTATATTACTAGACCAAGTAGCATTACAATTGTTAGACAATTGGGATGCTACAACTCTCCCCCACTAAACAGGAATCTCGCCCCGAGATTCTAGGAAGAAGAAGAAGACACAAAGAGGGTAGGATACTTGGCACGGAGCTCATCTTCACGTTCCCAAGTGTTTTCCTCAACAGAATGGTGCGACCACTGCACCTTGCAGAACTTGATGGACTTGTTGCGAGTCCTTCTTTCTGCGGTTTCGAGGATTTTTGTGGGGTGTTCTTGATAAGACAGGTCTTCTTGGAGATTGATAAGCTCATGATCCACGGTCCTGCCGGGATCCTTGAAGCACTTCTTGAGTTGAGAGATGTGGAAAACATCATGGACCTTGAGTTTTTCCGGGAGCTCAAGAGCATAAGCGACTTCTCCTCTTCTTCCACGAATTTTGAATGGACCGATGTATCTAGGAGCCAGCTTTCCTTTGATACCAAAACGGTGCGTGCCTCTCATGGGAGTGACACGAAGGTAAACGAGATCACCAGGGACATACTCCATGTCCGTGTGCTTTCTGTCATAATTTCTCTTCTGGCGACTTTGAGCAATCTTCAGATTTTCAAGAATGATGTGCACCTTCTCCTCCGCTTGAGTTACAATGTCGGGGCCAAATAATATTCTTTCACCTGCACCCGACCAACCAATCGGAGTTCTGCACTTGCGACCATAGAGAGCCTCAAATGGTGCCATATTTAGACTTTTCTGGAAGCTATTGTTGTAAGAGAATTCAGCATAAGGAAGACATTCTTCCTACTTCATGCCAAAAGAGATGACGCAAGCACGAAGCATATCCTCCAGAATCTGATTGATCCTTTCAACTTGTCCTTGCGACTGAGGGTGGTAAGCTGTGCTGAAGCTCAACTTTGTTCCCAAAGCATTTTGGAAACTTTCCCAGAACTTGGAAGTGAAGATGCTTCCACGGTCTGAACTGATCTCAAGCGGAACCCCATACAGAGAGACAATTCTGTTGATATAGAGCTCAGCCAACTGAATTGCAGAAATGGTTTCCTTGACGGGGAAGAAGTGTGCCACTTTACAAAGCCTGTCAATGACAACAAAGATTGCATTGTTGCCCTTCTGCGACCTAGGAAAACCAGTGATGAAGTCCATCTCCACTTTCTCCCATTTCCATTCCGGGGGTTTCAATGGTTGTAGAAGACCGGAAGGTTTCTGATGGACAGCTTTCACTCTACGGCAGACATCACACTCCGAGACATACTTGGCACAATATCTTTTCAAACCCGGCCACCAATATTGTGTTTTCAAGTCCATGTACATCTTTGTGCTGCCAGGATGGATAGAAAGAACAGATTCATGCGCCTCCTTGAGAACTTGCTCTCTCAAACCCGGGTAGTTCGGAACAAACATCCGGTGTTCAAAGAAAAGCGTGCCTTGGTCATCGACGTGGAAGGACTCATACTTCGGAAGCTGAAGTTTTGAGATGATCTTTCTGGTGTACGGATCACCAAGCTGAAAGGAGCGAACCTTCTCTTCCAAGAGAGGAGTTGCTAGAAGGTTCAGGAGATACCCTTGTTCCACAATTTCAAGGTTGAGCTGACGGAATTCCTCGCACAAGAGAGGTTGTTGTTCTTCCATCATGAGGTTGTTGACATAAGCTTTGCGGCTGAGAGTATCGGCCATGACATTAGCTTTGCCCGGAGTGTAGTTGATGGTCAAATCAAAATCATTGATTGCTTCAATCCATCTCCTCTGCCGAAGGTTGAGATCAGGCTGAGTGAAGATATACTTCAAACTCTTGTGATCAGAAAAGATTTCACAACGGTTGCCCAGCAAGTAATGCCTCCATACTTTCAAAGCAAAGACAACTGCTGCGAGCTCGAGGTCATGTGTAGGATAGTTGATTTCATGCGTCTTCAACTGTCGAGAGGCATAAGCAACAACTTGTTTTTCTTGCATAAGGACCGCACCCAATCCTTGCAAAGAGGCGTCACAGAATATCTGGAAAGGCTTAGACTGGTGTGGAAGTGAGCTTCTCTTTGAGTGTCTCAAAGCTTGCTTGACATGCAGGAGTCCAAAGGTATTTCTTGCCTTTCTTGAGGAGATCGGTAAGAGGCTTCGCTATCTTCGAAAAGTTCTGAACGAAGCGACGGCAATAACTAGCCAAACCAAGGAAACTCCGCACTTTTTTGACATTTACAGGAGGAAGCCATTCAACAATTGTCTTTACCGTTTCCGGGTTGACTGCAATGCCCTTGGCAGAGATGACGTGACCAAGATAGGTTACTTGAGGCAGCCAAAACTCACACTTTGAGAACTTTGCATACAAGTGGTTCTCACGAAGCTTGTTTAGGACACACCGAAGGTGTTCTTCATGTTCTTCCTTAGACTTAGAATAGACTAAGATGTCATCCAGATATACCACAACGAACTTATCAAGATACTCCATGAAAACCGAGTTCATGAGCCTCGAGAAGGTGGCAGGTGCGTTGGTGAGACCGAAAGACATGACCGTGTACTCATACAGGCCATAGCGGGTGGTGAAAGCTGTTTTGGGAACATCTTCCTTGCGAATCTTGATTTGGTGATAACCACTTCTCAAGTCAAGCTTAGAGAATACCACAGCTCCAGCTAGCTGATCGAAGAGATCATTAATCCGCGGAAGGGGATATTTATTCTTGATGGTTTTAGCATTGAGAGCCTGATAGTCAACACAAAGTCTATCAGTCTTGTCTCGCTTCTTCACAAAGATTGTTGGGCTACCCCAAGAAGAAGTACTGCGTTGAATGAAGCCCAACTTCTCTTGTTCATCAAGCTGCCGTTTGAGTTCAGCCAACTCAGCAGGACCCATTTTATAAGGCCGCTTGGAGATAGGAGCGGTACCAGGTTCAAGCTCAATTACAAACTCAACCTCACGATTCGGAGGCATACCTGGCAACTCTTCAGGAAAGACATCTGGGAACTCACAGACCACCGGAACACTCTGAATAGCTTCCATAGCATCATCATTCAGAGCCGCCAAAGAGAAAAGCTGGATAGCAGGAGTCTGACTTGGAGAATAGACTATATGGCCTTCAGGAATCTTCAGAGAAACTGAGCGTTCAGCACAATCAATCACAGCTGCATTTGCTGTCAACCAATCCATGCCCAAGATGACATCAATGTCAGAATTGCCCAGAACAATTAATGACGCCGAGAACGAAGAGCCACCAATCTCAATTTGATTGCCATGGCTGATTTTAGAAGCTGCCATTGTTGCTCCAGGAGAAAGGACCATTAACCGCTTAAGGAGAGGATCCATAGCTAACTCATTCTCATTTGCAAACTTGTGAGAAACAAAAGAATGCGATGCACCAGAATCAAACAAAACTCGTGCAGGGACTGAGTTAACGGATAGCATACCCATCACAACTCCAGGTGCATGCTCAGCTTGGGCGGCGTTGACACAGTTGGCACGAGCAACAGTAGACCCGGGCTTGGTGTTGATGTTGAGAGCCCGAGGTGGTGGTGCACGAACCAAAGGAGAGCTTGCCGCAGATCTTGGAGGTGGTGGAGGAAGAGCTTTGTTTTTCAACGGACAGTTCCAGTACTAATGCCCAGTGTCTCCACAAGTGTAACAAGCACCAGGTGGACGTGGAGCAACGTAGTCAGGGACTCCGCCAGGCGCTCTAGGGTAGTGGTGGTTGTAGCCCCTGGGAGCAGCAATGAGGAAGTTTGGTGGCCTTGCCGCATAGCTTGAAGGTCTTGGTGGAGCCGGGAGCGACGGTGGGTTGTTGGGAACCCAGACACGACGCTTAGAAGGAGTTGACATAGCTGAAGAGCTTGCTGCATCACGGCTGTGTTTCTTTGACTCCTCAAACACTTGCCTACTTGCCTCTTCCTGCAGAGCTGTATGCTGAAGTTCCAGAAAAGATGCCGGCCTTGCATGTGTGATTGCATACTTAATCGATGCATTGAGGCCTTGCCGGAACCTCTTTTGCTTCTTCTTGTCATCAGAGATCTCATCGCCACCATAACGAGAAAGGTTTATGAAGTTTCTGATGTAGGTATTAACATTGTCATTGCCCTGCTTGAGGTTGAGAAACACTTCCTTCATCCTCTCCATGACAATTTCTGACAGATACTGCTCTTTGAAAGCTCCAGTGAACTGTCCCCAAGTAGGCTGAAAACCAGTGCAGTTTGCCTTCAGGTAATTCTCCCACCAGAGAGCTGCATCTCCCTTCAGAAGGTGAGTAGCACACTTTACCCATTCTTGCTCAGGAACATCAGCAGTCATCAGTAACCTTGACATCTCACGCAACCAATCATCAGCATCAAGTGGTTGATCCGAAACATCAAATTGGCGTGGGTTGAACTTCAGGAAGCTTTTGATGTCTCCTCGCTTAGGAGGTGGAGGTAGCGGAACAAACTCATTCCTCCTGAAACTTTCTTCAAAACGCTGCTGGTTCTGCTGCATTGCTGCCAAGGCATTGACGATGCTTGACAACGCTGCCCCCAGTTCAGGTTGTATGTCCTCCTCAGAACGGCATGGTGGTGCCATCCTGTGATTGATATATAACACAAGTCAGTACTATAATGGAGAATAAAATAATCCAAAATAGTACCAAGATGGAATTAATCAAGATTAAAGGATACAATTTACTAAGATGATATTAAAATATCAACAAAGTTCAAAGCACCTAGAAGATATTAAGCATATCGCACACGACTGAAAAGGAGTGTGGTACACAGATATATCAAAGAAAAATTTCCCGCAAATTTCGGCATTAAAATACCAATAGATGCGCAAAAACACTTAACGAGTCAAGATTAGTGACTCTACCAAATCAATATACAAGAGCGAATGATAAAAGTAGTGGTATGGTCGCGACTCCATCCCGCACTCAAATCATTACTCCGCACATGATTAAGTAGAACACATATCCCAACACCTTCTTCTCACGATGAACCTAAAGATTAGTAACTACGGAAACGAACACCCCAAACAAGATAACGTCGGGTAACAAAGAGTAAGACAGATCGCGGCGGTATACAACAATCAGATAGATCGCGTCGGTTTGCAAAAGCCTGTCGGTATGGAATGTACCAACAGTTGATAACCAAAGGCAGATTGTGATATCAAACTGGATGCAACAGATAGACAAGGAATTACACACACACACACAAACACACAACCTATGGTACTACGGAAACCCAGAACACGTGAATCCTAGTTTGAATTTTAAGAAGAGGATTGAAAACGTTACACTTCCTTACCAGAAAAGGGTGGGTGGTTGGGTAAGAAGAAAAATGGAAGTAGTCCTACTCTCGCGTTTTGTTTTTCCCTAGTATACATAGCTACCAAAAATAATTGCTAGACTGACAACGACCATTTGGCTGAGACCCTGAAGGGCGGGATGGCTCTGATACCAATTGTAACTACCTCGGTGAATTACGCTCCTAGTTACAAGCCTGGATGAGCGGAAATGGTTAAAATAGTACGGTGGGGCCCAAATGTCACTCACAGGTAGACCTTTCGGCCGTCCTAACTATTTTCACACATCGGGACAAGAACGGGCGGCGTAATCGGCAGGCGAAGGGATCAACTACATACACAAATGAGTATGTATGCAAGCCACCATACAACAGTCCTCAGAGCCATTCCACCTAAAAGAAATAGAAATATTGCAACGCCATACGGCAAGATCCAAATATCCTAGATAGATATAATAGTTTAGGATATCTCCTCATACATCAAACATCAGAGTATCAAGCGGAAGCGGAAAACAAGATCCGAGTACGGATAAGAAGCAAATCGGCATAAGATGCCCCATAAATAAACACATCCCGCCCACAGATCTCACGGATCCCTGTTCCCGGAATCTCTACACCGAATGATCGTTGCCCGCATCGTCCGTCTCCTCCACCCAGTATCCATCTTGCGAGCTTACCTGTTCATCTGAATCAAACAATTTATCGTGTGAGACCCTAGGGGTACTCAGCAAGTCTTTATGCCTCTAAAGGGGACACAACCTAGGGTGACGCAATTGCAGCAAAAGATAAACCCTAACAATTCTATAGATACTCGCTAACCATCCGCCTAACCAAAGATAGACGGATGTCCGTGAATTAATACAACAGTTATAACGGTAATATTAACAGATCCATCCTCCTCCTCGCTTACCGACGAGGAAGCGGACGAACAACCCTCCATCCGTTGGCAGTTTTATTATCCATTCCATGAGTGTTGCACTATTACTAGTCAGGTACTTAGTCAAATTAAAAGCGGTACTTTAGTTATACTTGTCTATGATCGAGAAACTGTGCTCCAAGTCGTCCATAACCGCGGACACGGCTTTCAGAAAGTTTTACCCTGTAGGGGTGCACAAATAGCAACACACACTCGATCAACCTCGGAAAAACCAAATTAAAACCCAACGAGGCAGTCACGACAAAGCGATCACAGGATTCAGAAATATTTCAGGGGGCCACCCCATTAAGCTACCCGCGACGAAGTTGGCCGACTCCGAGACGGACTCAAGGTTTGCGTCAATGGCTATAAACGACTGGGAACCCGAAAATGTGACTGGGCTTGTCGATACCGCGAAAACACTCCGCTTCCATAAACAGTACAGGTGCATTCCTCGCACAATTTAAATTAAGCAGTAAAACATGGCATAAGTACAGTATAGTAATAAAGCCCCAAACTACTTTGTGGCCCCAAGAAATAAGAATGAATCAAGCTCTGGCTCAGGGGGGTTCATAAGCCTCCAGGATGTGGATAGCGCGAATATTCAAGGAACAGGAATCAAGTACTCGGGGTCCTACGGGACACAAGTAAGCATGAAAAACCAAATAGCAGATATTGCTCACCGGTGCCACTTTCATTAGTTATCCCATTACTACTCAGGTTAAGTTGTTTAGGTACCACGTTATCCATCAGACACTCACATACCCTACACATGCTGTTCTACGACTCGCATGGCTCAAACAACTCCTGTAGTAATGGCTCATGGGATGGAGGAACAAGCTTCGGTGGGGTTTAAATGTAAAGGCTATGCAGTACTTGGGATTCAATTTAATGCAATCGCGACTCAATGATGCAAGAATAAGATAGAGGCAATAGGTACTAAATGTATGCAAGCATGTGGTAGTGCTTGCCTGGCAGCTCAGTTGAAGCGAGAGAAGGATCTGGGTAGTGCTCCTGGGTTTCTTGATATATCCCCTGCTCAGCGTCTATTCGAAGAAGAACCAAACAAGCAAGGGCCAACATAAATAAAGTGCACAAGCATATGAATAAAATGCGACAAGCAAACAATCATGCCATGATGAATGATGCACAATTTGCATGGCAATAATGTAGCATGGCATGGGTGAGGTGTGAAGTACAAGAATAAATCATTTCATGGGGTTTTAATCATATTTTATACTCAAATAAGTTGATGTATACATTATATTTATATGATTCATGCTGCAAAACAGATAAAGGAATACATAAACAGAAAGGTCTCGTCGAGCTAATCATTTTAGACATATTATTTGTCAAATTTGGAGTTATAAAACAAAAGTTATTGATTAATTAAGATAAAGGGCATTTTATTGTAATTTTGATCAACTCGAAATTTAAAGTGTTCAAAATATATTTTGAATAGCATATTTGAATTCCTCACATTTTTCTGATTCAAAAACATATATTATTTGTATTATTTGGATTTAAATTTCAAAAGATATTTGAAAACAGATTTAAATTTGAATTTGAATTAATTTGAAAAAGTTTAAATTAAAACAGAAATACAGAAATACTTTTGTCACTCGCTCAAATCTAGCCACAGACAACGACAGGTGGGACCTGGCTGACTGGACGCCACAGCGCTTAGAAAACCCTCTGTTACCGCGAGCACGCCCAGCCACAGAGGATGACAGGTGGGGTCCGAGGCTTTGCTGACCCACACGCCAGTGGGCGGATGCGAGGCTGCCACGCGGCACAGCGGGGGATTGCGGGTTGAGGCGGTGTAAAACCCAGGCGCCTAACTGCAAAGTGGTACTACGGCTGACAGGTGGGCTCGGGCGGACCGCGGGTTAGGAGTAAAAAGCTAGGGGGGTTTTGTGCAAAAAGGCGACGCGGCACTGTGCTTCTTCTCTGAATCTCTGACGACAAAACGGTGTGCGACAGGCGGGGCTTGATGCAGGGGTCGATCCCGCGACCTCGCGTGCGCGCGCGGCGGCGGTTACCGCTGCGGTAGGCTAGGGGAGTTGATAGGAGAGGGCAACGCGGCTAGGTAAGGTTCTAGGTGGCGTAGGGAACTGGCGGACACCGACGAGCCCGACGCACTGACGGCGCTCGACGAAAGGAATGGCGGCGCTAGACGGTGGTGACGACACGGAGGATGTCAGGAAGAAGGAGATGCTCACCGCGGAGTGATCGGTGTGGTCGGATCGGCTTGGGGAGCAGCGGATCGTTGGCGAAGCAGAGGCCGGCGGAGCTAGGGTTTGGCGTCGGTGGCGGCGGTGATCTTCGGCTCCAGCCTTCTCCTCCTCACTGGCGGTTACAGGGTGAAGCAGAGGAGCGTCCTCGATCTCCCAGGCCACTTCACGGACGCTCTGCACGACTGGTTCAACGGGATGTGGTGGGGGCCGACGGTGGCCGGCGAGAGAGGGTGGCCGGTGGTGGAGAGGAAGGAGAGGAGAGGGCAAGGCCCTGGGCGGATCTGGGAGAGACAGAGGGGTTGTGGGGCGGAGGCAAAGCAGAGAGGGAGAGGGAGATGCCGTGGGGAGGTGGTGAAGGGAAAAAGGTGGCTCGGGTGCCACCTTTCCCTCTCCTCTTCACGTGCTCGAGCTGGGCTCGTCTAGGGCAGGTAGGCAGCTGGCAGGTGGGGCAAGGTGAGGCCAGGGAGGGTAGGCTCGGTGTGGGGCATGCACGGCAGAGAGAGCTAGAGGGAGAGAGGGGTAGGCTCGGGTAGATGCTAGGGTTTGGAGAGAGGGAGGTATGGCTCGGGTTAGGGCTTGGTGTGGTGGTAGCTAGGTGGGTCCAGGGTGGTCAGGTGGGGCCTGCAGGGCAGAGAGGGGAGAGAGGCCGAGAGAGGGCATGTGGGTAGCTAGGGTAGCTAGGAAGGAAGCTCGGGTTAGGTTAGAGAGGGACTAGGGTTTAGGAGAGAGGAGAGATGAGGAAGGGGACTTAGGGTTTAAAGAGAGAGATTAGGTGGGGTGGTTTTTCTTTTGACAAGATCAAGCAAGAACATGCCAAGCTCAAACAAGATCTAGACAAGAAAAAGAGAGGGTGAGATAAAAGGTGGTGAGGTATGGATGGAGATGGTTATAGGGTTTTGGAGGCTTGCATGCATCAAGCAAGATCAAGCATAAGAGGGGTAGAGAGAGATATGGGGAAGATCCACTCAATGATTCAAATAAAAACCAAAAGGCTAGAATGTGGTGGATCTTGCATGGCCCATGCAAAACAATTAATGCCATGCTTAATCTTGTGAAAACAACAATTTTTACATGGCATTATTCCTATGCATTCCCAAAAGTGGGATTAAGCCAAGCAAAAGAATTTGAAGGAAACTTTCCAGATGGAGTAGATGGAGATGATCACATTTGATGATAATTGGGACTTGCTAGTGTGTTTATTCCACTAGATGTTTAATAGTCCCAAAAATACCCTAACATGAGCATAAATCCATGATAATCCATATGAAAGCTAGGAAAAAGGCACCACTCATAATGCATGCAAAGGTGGCTCCACATATCAAATAATGTGGAAACAACATGATGCTAATATGAGAGCATGTGGAAATAGAATTGGATCCATCCCAACCCACATGAGCTAGAGGTAAAACCAAATAAATTGCAATGCTCATATATGGTGGAATGATGGGGTGATGACAAGAAAGATGGTGGAGTTAAATAAAAGATATGCCCCCAACTCAACTTGGGCATTAAACAATATATCAATAACCAAATACAATATCAAGAGGCAAATACAATTAATAATGCATATGAGAGAAGAACCAAAACAAAAGGGTTTTATATGATGCTCAAATGCAAGGTGACATGATGACATGAGCATGATATAATTATGATGCAACAATTATATATTTGAAGTAGCCATTATATTACTAGACCAAGTAGCATTACAATTGTTAGACAATTGGGATGCTACAAAAAACAGGTTGGCTTGCTTGTCCGTTTGGTCAGTTGGGTCGATCGATACATGAATCGGTGCAAAGTTTAGCTGCGAGGCAGGTTGATAGATTGGTGGCTTCAGGTAGATGGTTGAATAGATGGTGTTGGTGAGTGTATGTTGGATTTAGGAGGATTTTTGTGTAGATGGTCTCCTTTTAATGAAATAAGCTTTCAAAAGAATTCAAATATCAACTTCCGTAAATTCGAATAGAATAAGAATAGAAGAGGTGGAGTGGATTATGTTGCATGGGCCATGCAATGTAACCATTAATGCATGCAAGGAACATTTTGTAAAACAAAAGGACCTCATGCATATGAGCCCCATTGATCGAAGAAGAACAAGATTTAAGCGAGGGGAAGCACATATGGCACATGATTAGATGGCTTGGATCAAACCACATAAATACTCATATGGCAAGTGGAGTATGGATATGGATCCACACAATATATAAATGGGCATGATTAAAATGCCAACATCAAAAGAAAACCCACATATATATGTATGGTATAATATAAGGAGGATTGGTATGGCAAGTTAAAATGTGTCCAGCCAATAGATAGAAAAGAATGGAGTTGAAGAGATGTGCCACAACTCAATTTGGGCATCAAGCATTTATCAAGAACCGAATACAATGTATCAAGATGCAACTACAATTAATAATGCATATGAGATAAGAACCAAATGAAAAGGTTTTATATGATGCTCAAATGCAATGTGGCATGGTGACATGAGCATGATATAATGATGATGCAATTAATATGTAGGAAGTAGCAATATATAGACTAGGCAAGTAGCATTGCAATTGTTAGACAATTGGGATGCTACATTATCATCCGAACCCCCTCCAGTATTAAGTTACAAGCAACAGATTATTGCTTTACGAATTGCATGTAAAGTAAACAATACGATTGTTCTATGAACAAAGAATTGTTGTTTTTCTCCCTAGTAGCAACAGCACATCTAGTACCTTAGAGATTTCTATCACTTCCCCAGATTACCAGAGGCATGAACCCACTATCGAGCATAAATACTAACTCTTGGAGTTGCTAGCATCTACTTGGCCAAGATAGCTACTAACAACGGAAAGCATGCAAGATTAGAAATAACAAAGACATGATAGAATCAATAATCAATCTTAAATAGCATCTCAATATCCATCGGATCCCAGCAAACACAACATGCAGAATTACAAATAGATGATCTTGATCATGAACGGAGCTCACAAGATCTAGACATGAAAGAACAAAGGAGGAGAACCAGCCATCTAGCTACTACATGGATCCGTAGTCCAAGGATGAACTACTCACGCATCACACCGGAGGCTTGTATGGTGATGAAGAAGGCCTCCAGGGTGAATTCCCCTCTCCAGCAGGGTGCCGGGAAGAGTTTCAGATCCCTCCCGATCTAGGGATGGAGATGACGGCGGCTACAGACTCTTTCATGGATTTTTTGATCAGGTACTTAGGGTTTTCGTCCCGAGGTCATCTTATAGGCGGAAGGGGAGGCCGAGGGGGTGCCAGGGCCACCACACCACCCCCTGGCGCGGGACAAGCCTGGCCGCGCGGCCAGGTGGTGTGGCCGGCCTCTGGCCCCTCTTTGTCTCGTATTCTGGCATTTGATGACTTCCGGAAAAATAGGCACTTTGGCTTTTGTCCCGTCCAATTCCGAGAATATTCATTTTCTGACTTTCCTGGAACCAAAAACAGCAGAAAACAGGCAGCTGGCACTGTGGCTCTTGTTAATAGGTTAGTCCAAGAAATCATATGAAAAGTACTCCAAAGTTGGAACAAAACACAAGAAAGTGGATAAAACCAAGTATGGAACATCAAAAATTATAGATACATTTGCAATGTATCAGTAAGTTCTTGTCATTGTAAGTACATGTGTATCATAGAGAACCGCCAACGGGATACCCCTTGCCCGATGATACGAAAGCTTTCCCATATCAAAATGACAAGGCAAGCAGACAATGAGCATCTCAGCAATCTTTTTATTTGCTATTTGCATAGGTTTTTATTGAGTATGCTTCACAGATTGCTCACTATGGTTGTGCTACAAGTTTCCACCATGGTTAGGCATGGCTTAGGCTAGCCGCCCAGGCGTTTCTCTAACACATATACAAACTCCATGAGCTTACAAGCTCCCCTTTTATTTCACACCACCGGGATCCATAAGTAAAAGAATCATGATATCAACTAAATAATGTGCAATGTTGAAAGCGTTCCCCATGGTAACATGGTTCTGCTAATTCACAACTTATAAAGCACAAGCATATACGCAACATAGATGGGCACAATGGTTCAAGTTTATTATGTGCAAGAAAGTAAAGTGTGCCATCAAGTTTGTGAGAGCTTTAATCACTAATTTTCACATAACAAGTTTAATTCGGAAGGTAGATAAAAATATGAGTATACTTGGAATAGCAATAATGCTTATAGGTAGGTTTTGCATTGGTTTCCACCAGATAATTGAAGATTTGCTCCGTGTAGTAAAGACGAGATCACCAACAAGAGATTATTGCTTATGTTCTCCGAGAGAGCACTCCAGAAAACAAGGACGGAAGTAAAAGTATCGAGGGATAAAGGCCACTTCTACATCCGTGGAATGAGTGAAATTGCATTATTTCACCAATTCAATGTACAAGAGCGAATGATAAGAGTAGTAGTATGGTAGCTACTCCATCCCGCACTCAAAGCATTACTCCGTACATGAATAAGAAAATCATGCAACCCAACTCCCAAAGACAGACTGAAGACCTTGACAAAAAGAACTCCTGGAACTCTGTAAGAAAACAAAGATTAATGCAACGATTCGCCAGATTCAAAGATAGATAAAGATGATGATGTTGTCGTCGTGTCGGAAGATCCTAACCACCAGAAAAATATGAAGAAAGATTACGGAGAACGGCTGCAAGATTCAACAGATAAAGAAAAAGATAGCACCAACTTGAACAGAAGGATTACAAAAGATCTGAAAAGTCTTCGCGGCCTTCGGTGGATTGAGGATAGGAGATGGAACGAGAGGGTTTCAAAAGATTACTTGACGAGACAGAGGTGAAAAGAGATCCATGTTCTTCTTGAAATGATTGAGAGAGATTTAGCAGTCTTGAGGAAATCTTCAGCGGAACGACGATGATAACTCGCCAACAAGGAAAAACTCTGGGTTTGATTGAAGATGGAGGATGGAATTAACAATGGGCTTGCTGATTCTAGAATTGAAGCGATGTATTTAGCAGAAAGACGTGGTCGAGATAGGTGACTTCAAGAAGCCAGAATTCACACTTTGAGAACTTTGCACACAGGCAATGTTCTCGAAGCTTGAGAGAAAGAGACATAGATGATCTTCCATGTTCTTCCATTGATATAGAATAAGAAAGCATATCATCAAGATATACCACCACGGATTAACAAGATATTCCAAGAATATCAAGTTCAGGAGGCGGGAGAAACGAACAAATGCTCGAAACACTTTCTGAGCCCAATGCTCTTTGGAAGATCAACCTTAAGAGCAAGGATTCATGTTGAAAGAGATGTACTGGCAGAATAGATTGTCTGGTCCTTCGGAAGAGAACAAGAAAAGCCCATTGGTTCACATCATCGATCGGATCGCCGGTTACAAAGATAAAGAGATCTTGGATAAGAAACGATGATAGCTCATACCTTAAGCAAAGCTATCAGAGATGAAAAGATGTGATTCCCCTGTATCAAAGAGAATTTTGCAGATATGGAGTTCAAAAAGATGTGAAGCATGATAAACAGATGATAGACCATCGTAGTGCCTTGAGAAAACTCCGGATTGCCAAAGATACTTGAATATGCTAAAGATATGGTCACGGTATAACTCAAAATCACAGGAGATAACCACCACCATTTGGAGGATAGTGTTGATAGCATTTTCCATATTCCACTCCTGATAAGTGTCATATAGCTATGCCGAGAACCAAATTACAATCACCAGCATCGGATCGACACTTGTTATGTAATTGGCCCAAGAGAATTTGAAGATGAAGTAAAACTCCAGGATTAAGCGCCGGTGACAAAAGAATGGGTTAGCATGAACATGCCGATAAAAGGAAGAAAGATAATGTTTCACACACGACTGAAGAGGAGTGTGGAAACACAGGTGTATCAAAGAAAAAATTTCCGCATTTTTCGGCATTAAAATACCAATAGATGTGCAAAACCACTTATCAGATAGAGATTAACAACTCCACATTCTGTGAAACATGCTAAAGAATGAACACCCTTAACAAGGTGGCACCGGTTAACAAAGAGTAAGACAGATCGCGTCGGTTACAACGAATCAGATAGATCGCGTCGGTTTACAAAAGCCTGTCGGTATGGAATGTACCAACAGTTGATAACCAAAAGGCAGATAGCGATAACATGTTGGATGCAACAGATAGACAAGGAATTCACACACACAACACACACACACACAACCTATGGTACTACGGAACCCAGAACACGTGAATCCTAGTTTGAATTTTAGAATAGGATTGAAAACGTTACACTTTCTTACCAGAAAAGGGTGGGTGGGTGGGTAAGAAGAAAAATGGAAGCAGTCCTACTCTCACGTTTTGTTTTTCCCTAGTATACATAGCTACCAAAAATATTTGCTAGACTGACAATGACCATTTGGTTGAGACCCTGAAGGGCGGGATGGCTCTGATACCAATTGTAACTACCTTGGTGAATTACACTCTAAGTTGCATGCCTGGATGAGCGAAAGTGGTTAAAATAGTACGGTGGGGCCAGGGGCCACTCACAGGTAGACCTTTCGACCGTCCTAACCACTTCCAGAACATCGGGACAAGAACGAGCGGCGTAATCGGCAGGGGAAGGGATCAACTACATACACAAGTGAGTATGTATGCAAGCCACCATACAACAGTTTTCAGAGCCATTCCATCTAAAAGAAATAGAAATATTGCAACGCCATACGGCAAGATCCAAATATCCTAGATAGAGATAATAGTTTAGGATAGCTCCTCATACATCAAACATCAGAGTATCAGGCGGAAGCGGAAAACAAGATCCGAGTACGGATAAGAAGCAAATCGGCATAAGATGCCACATAAATAAACACATCCCGCCCACAGATCTCACGGATCCCCGTTCCCGGAATCTCTACACCGAGTGATCGTTGCCAACATCATCCGTCTCCTCCACCCAGTATCCATCTTGCGAGTACACATGTTCATCTGAATCAAACAATTTATCGTGTGAGACCCTAGGGGTACTCAGGAAGTCTTTATGCCTCTAAAGGGGACATATACCTGGGGTGACGCAATTGCAGCAAAAGATAATAACTAACAAGTCTATAGATACTCTCTAACCATCCGTCTAACCAATGATAGACGGATGTCCGTTAATTAGTAACAACAGTTATAACAGTATAATTAACAGATCCATCCTCCTTCCCGCTTACCAACGAGAAAGCGGACGAACAACCCAACCGTTGGCAGTTTTATTAACCATTCCATGAGCATTGCACTATTTACTAGTCCGGCACTTAGTCAAATTAAAAGCGGTACTTTAGTTATACTTGTCTATGATCGAGAAACTGTGCTCTAAGTCGTCCATAACCGCGTACACGGCTTTCAGAAAGATTTACCCTGCAGGGGTGCACAAATAGCAACACACACTCGATCAACCTCGGAAAAACTAACTCAAAACCCAACGAGGCATTCACGACAAAGCAATCACAGGATTCAGAAATATTTCAGGGGGCCGCCCCATTAAGCTACCCGCAACGAAGTTGGCCAACTCCGAGACGGATCCAAGGTTTGCGCCAATGGCTGTAAACGACTGGGAACCCGAAAGTGTGACTGGGCTTGTCAATACCGCGAAAACACTCCGCAATCCCTAAACAGTACAGGTGCTCCTCGCACAATCTTAAATAAAGCGGTAAAGCATGGCATAAATACAGGATAGTAATAAAGCCCCAAACTACTTTGTGGCCCCAAGAAATAAGAATGAATCAAGCTCTGGCTCAGGGGGGTCCATAAGGCCTCCCGGATGTGGATAGTGCGAATAGTCAAGGAACAGGAATCAAGTACTCGGGGTCCTACGGGACACAAGTGAGCATGAAAAACCAAATAGCAGATATTGCTCACCGGTGCCACTTTCATTAGTTATCCCATTACTACTCAGGTTAAGTTGTTTAGGTACCTCGTTATCCATCAGACACTCACATACCCTACACATGCTGTTCTACGACCCGCATGGCTTAAACAACTCCTGTAGTAATGGCTCATGGGATGGAGGAACAAGCTTCGGTGGGGTTTAAAAGTAAAGGCTATGCAGTACTTGGGATTCAATTTAATGCAATCGCGACTCAATGATGCAAGAATAAGATAGAGGCAATAGGTACTATATGTATGCAAGCATGTGGTAGTGCTTGCCTGGTAGCTCAGTTGAAGCGAGAGATGGATCTGGGTAGTACTCCTGGGATTCCTGATAATTCCCCTGCTCGGCGTCTATTCGAAAAGAACCAAACAAACAAGGGCCAACATAAATAAAGTGTGCAAGCATATGAATAAAATACGACAAGCAACCAAGCATGCCATGATGAATGATGCACAATTTACATGGCAATAATGTAGCATGGCAAGGGTGAGGTGTGGGGACAAGAATAAATCATTTTATTAATTATTTGGCCAAGTTTTATTACCATAAACAGTTCTGATTATTTAATATTTATATGATGCATGCTTTATTTCATAACATGGAATGCATAAAGAGAACAGGCTCGTCGCGCTGATCGATGTAGACATATTATTTGTCAAATTTGGAGTTATAGAATTAAAGTTATTAATTAATTGAGAAAAAGACATTTATTGCAAAATAAACAATTTCAAAAAAATTAAAAAGTCAAACATTATTTTGGATGGCATATTTGAAAACCTCACATTTTTCTGATTCAAAAACATATATTATTTGTATTATTTGGAATTACCAAAATAAAGATATGATTTATTGCATTTAGAGTAGGAAAGGCAAATTGTTAATAGTTTGACTATTTAGCATTATCCCAAATAGTAAACAGAGTTTAAATATGAGTTGTGGTCTGAGAGTGATAAGCATTTGAATTTATGGAATGTTTTCTACAATTGTTTAATGGACAGGGGCTGCAAGCAAAAGATTCAAACTGAACTGATAAACAGGTTCAGAGGAACAAAAGTTCAGAAAAAGGAGGCTTAATGTTTGCCCGACTGGGATTTTATCCCTGGTCGCTAGAGTAGAGGAGTGAGGAACCAGCCACTGGGATGGCGTCAGGGTGAGGTCGGTGATAGGATGCAACTGATTTTGAGTATACCAACCGATCTAGCAAACAGTGCAGCAACTGAAATTAGAATGCAGTATGCAAAACTAGCTAGCTTATTTGAATTTTGGACTGTGTCATGCATAGCTAGCTAGCAGGCTTGTTGTTTGGAACAGATACACATGCGATCGTTGGCAAGGGCGGGCGCTACTGCTGGCGTTAGCGACGAGTGCGCGCGGGCGGACACAGCGCTGGAGGCGAGCTGCATCGGGGGCGACGGAGGCCATACTTGGTTGGCGCAACGGTGTATCGTGCAGATGTGGACATGATAGAGACTGCAAGGGAGAGAGGACCAGAGCATCAGGGACAGGTTTTGCTTCTGACAACTGACAATTGCTGCTGGTGGTTCTCAGAGACTGCCGACAACGTGATACAACGAACTTTGGCGGATGATTTCGAAGCGCTCAGGCAATGAAAACAGGAGCGGTTTGTGGAGGCGGGTAGCTGGATCCACTGAGATAAGCGCTGCGTATAAACGGAGACTAGGGACGCCGGAGATAGCCAAACATGCTCGGGAACAGAAGCCAGAACAAGCAGCATGCAGACTAGCAGAAGAATTCTGAATTGATTTTCGACATATGATGCCAGGGAGATGCAGCAAACTTCGTCGGAAGATATAGGGTGGCTCAGAGTTCCGTTTTGGGCGTGGTTGGATGCGTTGGAAAGCCGTTGGTACCGAGCTTGCAGGCGCATGACTGGCTGCGATGGAGGGTGTCAGAAGCAGCCGGAAAACATCGAGGAACAGAGGGGATTCAGACCAAAACGTGTCATTTTCAGAAACGCAGATTTTCGACCGATCTTCGGCCGATGATTCCGATAGATTGGGAGGTTCGTTTTGAGTGAAACTTTTTGGAATGGAAAGAGGGAACATCGGCGAAGGGACGGGAGTGTGTGGGGGTCGCTGGTGGTGGAAGGAGGTAGCCGGAAACAGGCCGGTTTCAGAGGGTGTTGCGCGTCTGCTGCTGATGCTGCTGTCGTGAGCGGCGTGCACGAGATCTGCCTGCTGCTGCGTGCGATGGCTGTTCCGCGTGCCGGCGAAGTAGAGGAAGGGGCGAGCCAGGGAGAGGGAAGGGGAGTGGGCTCACCTATGGCATGGGCCTAGCCAAACCAGGGCGCGCGGGAGGCGAAGGAAACAGGACGACGACGGCAAAGCGGTGAGCGGCATCGGCATCCCGGGTGCGCTGCAACGGCGTCGGGGTGCGCTGCATCATTGCGGGGTACTTCTCCTCCTCGCCTCCAAGTCGTCCAGGGCTCGACCAGGTACAGGTAGAGGTGGAGGCCGACAGGGACACGGTGGAGACGACGGTGGCGACAAGGATCGACGGCAACATGGGCGCGGCCTGCTGGATGTGGTTTGCTTTGCGTGGAAGAAATAAGGAGGGGAGGTGTCGATTTGGGAAGGGAGTGGTTGGTCTCGGGGTGCTGTAGCTTTATTGGCAGAGAGATGGGGCAACGTGGAGGCTCACCGAGAGGGGGATGATGACGGCAGTCCAGGTGAAGGAGACGGCGACGACGAGCTTGTGGGCGCGCAGGGACAGCGACGCGAGTTCCCAGCGCGGGCCGGCTCCTCCTCGCTCCAGGTGGGCGACCGGCTTCCCAGCGTCCCAGCCTGCTCCTAGACACGGTGGGGAGGCGCTCTCGGCGGGAGGGCAGTGGCACGGTGGAGGCGCGCGGTTGAGAAAAGAGGAAAAGGCAGAGAGGAAGGGGAGGGGAAGTAGATAGGGATGGAAACGATGAGGATGGAGAGGAGGCCCTCTCTGCTTCTGCTTTTCGACGAGGGCCACACGAGCCTGGCAGGGGATCACGCGCGCGGCATGAGCAGGAGAGGTCATGAGCACGGCACGCTCGTGAGGGAAAAACAGGTTGGCTTGCTTGTCCGTTTGGTCAGCTGGGTCGATCGATACATGAATCGGTGCAAAGTTCAGCTGTGAGGCAGGTTGATAGATTGGTGGCTTCAGGTAGATGGTTGAATAGATGGTGTTGGTGAGTGTATGTTGGATTTAGGAGGATTTTTGTGTAGATGGTCTCCTTTTAATAAAATAAGCTTTCAAAAGAATTCAAATATCAACTTCCGTAAATTCGAATAGAATAAGAATAGAAGAGGTGGAGTGGATTATTGTAAAGTAAACAATACGATTGTTCTATGCAAAGGATTGTTGTTTTCTCCCTAGTAGCAACAGCACATCTAGTACCTTAGAGATTTCTATCACTTCCCCAGATTACCAGAGGCATGATCCCACTATCGAGCATAAATACTAACTCTTGGAGTTGCTAGCATCTACTTGGCCAAGATAGCTACTAACAACGGAAAGCATGCAAGATCAGAAATAACAAAGACATGATAGAATCAATAATCAATCTTAAATAGCATCTCAATATCCATCGGATCCCCGCAAACACAACATGCAGAATTACAAATAGATGATTTTGATCATGAGCGGAGCTCACAAGATCTAGACATGAAAGCACAAAGGAGGAGAACCAGCCATCTAGCTACTACATGGATCCGTAGTCCAAGGATGAACTACTCACGCATCACACCGGAGGCCACAGTCAAAACAAGCTCCTTTTTGTACCACTATAAGTATGAAATTCCCTACTCTTTTCCAACACCAATCGAAAACTAAAGCTAAACGCAGTGCTAGTAAAGAAGAACACTCACAAAACAATAAGAGTGAAAACTAGAGTGTTCTAGGCAATGAACAACGGGGTGTGTCTCTCTCCAAAAGAAGTGTGTTGGGATCCAACTAACTTATTTAAGCAAACCAAACAAAAGAAAACTAAAAACAAAAACAAAGATGCTCAAAAAACAACACAATAGTGCATGAAACAATAAAAATGAAGTGTTTGGAAGAAACCCTGAGATTTTTATTGATGAAGAAGGGGATGCCTTGGGCAACCCCAAGCTTTGACGCTTGTACTTCTTGAATATTTCTTGGAGTGACATGGGTGGCATCGCCAAGCTTGATCTTTTGTCCATACTTCATCTCATCATATTATTCTTCCCTACACTTCAAATTTTCCTTCATACAAAACTTCACACAATCTTCATTAGCAACATTACTGTATTCAAGATAATAAGTCTTTGGGTTTAATTTCAACACAAGTAAAACTTCCATTAAAACAAGCTACTGTAGCAATTCTTTCTAAAAGCTCAAGTAATCAAAGAGAACTCAAAGAGAAAGAGATTAAGAGGCAAATGCAAATAATGGCAGAAATCTGTCAAAACAGACCAGCAGGTAAAAACCAATTTTTTCGAAGACCTTCTGTTGCTCAAATCGAAACATGCTAAACTAACGAAAGTTGGGTAATAACCTGGGGCATAAGAACAAACAATTATAGATCAATCCGACGTACTAAGATTTTTCACGATTTTTTATAGTGAAGCTCAAAAATTTGTTTCGGGACAGCAACTTTCCCAAGTCTTACTTCTCTCTCATTAGAGGTTATTCTTGGCACAAAAACTACACAAAAAGGATAAGAAGAGGTTATTACTGAGGCAATAACTTCCAAGACTCAACAAAACAAAAATAAACTGAAAGTAAAAATATAATGGGTTGTCTCCCAAAAGCTCTTTCTTTATAGCCATTAAGATAGGCATGATAATTTCAATGATGCTCGCATAAGAAATATGAATTGAAGTAAAAGAGAGCATAAAGAAGCAAATATGGAACAAATTTAAGTCTAACCCACTTCCTATGAAACATAATCTTGTAAAGAAACAAGTCAAGAAAGCACAAAGAAACAAGCATAGGAAAACAAAATAAGTCTAACTTCAACATTTTCAACATAAAGAGGGGGAACTTAATATTGTTGTGATACATAAAACCATGTTTCCCTCTCTCATAATAACTTTCAGTAGCATCATGAATAAAATTAACAATATAAATATCACATAAAACATTCTTATCATGAGCCACATGCATAAAAGAATTAATACTCTTCGCATAAACATAGTCATTCCTATTAATCGTAGTGGGAGCAAATTCAAAAAAATAGCTATCATTATTATTCTCATCACCATAATCATCAAATATAGGAGGCATATTGTAATCATAATTAATTTTCTCCTCAATAGTAGGTGGACTAAAAATATCATATTCATCACTACAATCATCATATATTGGAGGTATAGTATCATCAAAGTAAATTTTTCCCTCCGTTCTTGGGGGACTAAAAAGATCATTTTCACAAAAACTAGCTGCCCCAAGCTTAGACTTTTCCATAGCATTAGAAATAATGGTGTTCAAAGAATTCATACTAATATCATTGCTATTAGCACGCAAATAAAGTTTCATAGGTTTTTTAATTTTCTCTTTGAACACTTCATGTCCTAACTCAAGATAAATACTATAAAGCTCTCTAATTTTGTTGTTGTTTTCCATTAAGCCTAACTAGTGAAAATAAAAACAAGAAACAAAAAGATATAATTGCAGAATCTAAAGGAAATAACTCCGAGCACTCACACACCAGCAACAGTACTAGAAGATAGCTTAGTAGCCAGAGGATGTGAGTACCTTTTACCTTACCTCCCCGGCAACGGCACGAGAAAATAGCTTGATTTCTACGCACGCTTCTATTCTTGTAGACAATGTTGGGCCTCCAAGTGGAGAGGTAGAACAACAACAAGTTTCCCTTAAGTGGATCACCCAAGGTTTATCGAACTCAGGGAGGAAGTGGTCAAAGGTATCCCTCTCAAGCAACCCTACAATCAAGATACAAGAAGTCTCTTGTGTCCCCAACACCCCCAATACACATGTCAGGTGTATAGGTGCACTAGTTTGGCGAAGAGATAGTGAAATACAAGTAATATGGATGATTATAAGTGGTAATCGCAATCTGAAATAATAGTGGCAGCAAGCAAACATGTAACAAAACTGATTGTAAACGGTGTTTCAATGCTTAGAAACAAGGCCTGGGGATCATACTTTCACTAGTGGACACTCTCATATAAATATCTTCTCTTCATGATGCTACCCTGAACTACTCTCCGGTTGGACGACGTAGGGCTATAACAACACACCTTAAAGTTCGCATTCCCCATCTAGATAACCTCTCACTATCACCTTGAGCGCTAGATGGTTCTAACAAACACCACAATCTCATAGAGACATCCAACTCAAATTATACTCATGATAAGTATTTATGTAACCTTAGCCAAAGTGCCACACGGTGTGCACACTGTCAACTTCACACACGTGCGGATAAGCAGAGATTAATTAAAGCACTTGAGTAGCAGAATAGATATTAGATTACAAAGCTCGTGATCTCAATAAGATCATGCATAGAGAGAGATGAACACATAACTACTTGTAGAGCCCTTAGCCTCGAGAGAGAACTACTCCCTCCTCATCATGGGAATCAACAATGATGATGAAGATGGCGATGGAGTCGATGGAGATGGCTCTGGGGGCACTTCCCCGTCCCGGTGGGGTGCTGGAACAGAGACTTCTGTCCCTCGAATCTCCTCTTAGATGGCGGCGGCACTTTGGAACTTTTCATGGAATTCTGATCTTATCCCTAGGGTTTTCATCTCGGGAGGAATATATAGGCGAAGGGGCAAGGTCGATGGAGGCCCAAGGGCCCCACACCACCTGGTGGCACGCCTGGGGGTACCCATGCCACCATAGGGTGTGGCCACCTCGGTGCCCTCCTCTGTCTCTGCTTTGGACTCCGTCTTGTGTCGGAAACAATAGGAACTTCGGGTTTTGTTTCGTCAAATTTCGAGAATATTTCCTTACTAGCTTTTCTGAAACCAAAAACAGCAGAAAACAGGCAACTGGCACTGCGGCATCTTGTCAATAGGTTAGTTCTAGAAAATGTATAAAAATGCCTCAAAGTGTAGACAAAACATAAGATAGTTGATACAAAACAAGCATGGAGCATCAAAAATTATAGATACGTTTACGACGTATCAACGGGTCATGCAAACATCTCATAGAGGATCCAACACTGATAATCTGACGCCTAGCAAGGCTGAATCGTGAGGTTTCCTTGTGTTACTTAGGCCAGTTTCTTGTCATGTTAATTAGTTGTCATTCTACCTAAGAACTTGCCATGACATTTGCATTTATGTTCAATTGTGAATATATGTGTGAATGCTTAATTCAGAAAATGTCCATCTAGTTTGGATGATATATCTGGTCATTTTTAATGCTATATGTTGGTGTTTTCACCTGCTTTCATCCTTCCAAACCAGCTATCTAGTTTGAAACATACATCTGGTAATTTTTAATGCTATGTTTTTGGTGTTTTTCAAGAGTTTTCATCCTTCCAAACCAACCAACTTAGTATCAAATGTCATGCAGAGAAATGACAATGGAGTACAAGGACCAGAGTTCCAACTGCTATGCTCAGATTCTTCTAACAGATTGACCAGGAGTCGCACCCGCTCGAGAAGGAGCTACTGTCAGTCTGAACGTGCTACTGTAAGTTCATACTTACTTTAAATAATCTCTAATCTATATTATAATACTACTTGTTTCTCTTGTTGTTTGTTTTAACCTGTTTTACCATATTTTAGCAGACTGCAGTTAAAACCCAGCAGGAGTCCTTGGAAGGCAGGATTGAAAGTTGTGATCCCTCGTCCCATTCATCCTCCCATTGCATTGCCAAAGCAAATTTACTTAACAGTCCACCTAGAACAACTCCTGCATGTGATAAATATATAAATGTTGTATTGCATACAGAACGAAAGGGTGTACCTACTCTTAGATCTATAGCTGAAACGTTGAAGAAGAGGACAGATGATACAGTGAAGCGAATCGCCATGTACCGATCTCTTATTGATGGTACTAACACGTTGTAATCTGTCAGAATTACGATCTTATTGTATAACCTGTTGTAACAAACTTTTATTGTTCTGTAATAAGTAATTTTAATTTCTGTGTGTTTATTAATTAATGTCTTGATATTCACCTATTATGTGAAAAGTAGGCGCTAGCAAAAAAAAGTCTGAAATAGTAACAAGCCCGAGCAGTAGCATGCCAAACGTTGAAACAACATGCGCATGGACGGGCCAAAGCAACCAGAACAGTAAAAGGCCAGAACAGTAAATAAAAGGCTAGAACAGTAAAAGGCCAAAACAGTAAAAGGCCAGAGCAGTAAAAGGCTAGAATAGTAAAAGACCAGAACAGTAAAAGGCCAGAACATTAAAAGGCCAGAACAGTAAAAGGCCATAATAGTAAAAGGCCATAGCAGCAAAAGGCCAGAACAGTAAAATGACAGAACCATAAAAGGCCAGAACAGTAAAAGGCTAGAATAGTGAAAAGGCCAGAACAGTGAAAGGTCGGAACTATAAAAGGTATCAACAGCAAAAGGCCAGTACGGTGGCAGGCTAGTACAGTAACATGCCAAACAGTGCCGACCTTAACAGGCAAAAGCCCACACACTAATGGGACTAAATAGTAACAGGTCGAAATTCCTAAAAGGCTGAAACCGTAACAAGACTAAACAGTAAAAGGCTAAATTGGTAACAGGCCTGAACAGTGCAGGGCCGGATTTGTGCAAGCCTCAAGTGGCAGCACAGTGTTGGACCAACATGGGCCTTCTGTAGGCCGAAACAGAATCGGGCCTGAAAGTTCGCGGGCCGCATCTCTAGGCCCATTTCAAACAGTGCAGGACAAAACAGTAACGGGCCATCTTCTTGTTGGGCTCCCCTGATGGGCCGGCCCAGTTAGTATTTAGCAGGCCTTGGTTGGGCCTGGCTTATGCCACGGTTTCTATGACCGTTAATGGCGGTAACCGGCCACTAACGGCGGCTGCCACTTGGAAGTTTGCATGACGTCAGCCGTCAGCGTGGCTGGCAAACAGATCTACGGCGGAACATGTTTTTGTGACTGAAGGGTGCGATCCGCCACGGGCTAAAAAAACCGTGGTTAATTCATTTGTGATGGGGCTTTTACCACGAAGGCCATCCATCGCGCAAGATTCTTTGGCCACGAAAAACGGGCCTTCAACCACAAAAATCGTCCGTTGTAAAAGCCAACTTTTCTTGTAGTGAACTAACACATGCACAAGGGGAGAGTAATTTTCAATGTAATGAGTTAAGCACATGTTACCGCAAGGCGGAACATTGGAAATATGATAGAGTCAATACAATCCACATTACTTGGCTTGATAAATATACTAGATTAAGATCCCTCGATTATTCATGATGAAACCAAGTCTCCATTGTCCTCCAAAATCACCTACTGATCAAGTTTTGGCTTGTTGGTCCCCAACCAAGTTGGGTTCTAAAAATTTAGTCACAATAGGCTTGGTAACCCAAATGGTTCTTTTATTGGCACCACATTTGCCACCAACAAATTTGGCAAACACATTTCCAACCTCATCCTTATGAAGATAATAAGCATCATAAATCATGATAGGATTGGATGAGGAGTTACCAATGGTGTAGGAGGAAGAAATGTGCCCTTTCTCGCGGAAAATGTAGCAAGTTCTTCTCTTGCCATCTATCATTTTGGGTGAAGCAACAACTTGAGGAAGAGATTGAGTCTTCTTGGGCGGAGGCCCATCTCTAAAAAGAGGTAGAGCTTGAGGCCGCTTCCCTTGTTGCTTCTTGCAAAGGGGCTTCTTCTTCAATGGCCAAGACTTAACATGATGCCCTTCTTCCTTGCACTTGAAGCAAACAATGTTGGCCAGATTCTTGATTTGATCTTGGCCCTTTTTCTTGTTGTCCTAGTGCTGCAACTTGATATTGGACTTGTTCTTGCTATTGGAGTTGAATCCAAGTCCACTCTTGTCATTGGGGGATTTTTGCACACTCAAGATGTTGTTGAGTATGTCCTTCCGTTTGTGGCCCTTTTTCAAGTCATTCTTCAAAGAAGTGACTTGAGCCTTGAGCTCTTTAATTTCCTATACATGGTTAGTGTGAACAACAATACTATAGGAAGTGAATGCTACATTGTTATAGCAACAAGGTATGGAATGTAATTCATCACAAGATGTAGCAATGACATGAGTGGATAAATTACAAGGACTAGCACATGGCAATATGGCATTTGGAGTAGAAGTAGTGCTAATGTCCACATGAAGCTCATTAGATGTTACCTATGACATACTAGCCTCATGAGCTAATTTAGCCTATCATGGTATGCTAGAAGGTCCTCATTAGAGCTAGAGAGCATTTCATGACTTTCTTACAATTTCCCATACTTGCTAGTTAGCAACTCAAGTTGAGCCCTTAGCTCAACATTATCCTTCAAAATAGATACATCACAAGAAATAGAGTTAGTAGCACAAGCATCATAATTAATTGCAAGAGGCGAGGGAAACTTCGAAATCTCTTTTGAGTAAGAAGCTTTAAGTTGCTCATGTGACTCGGTGAGTTTGATGATCTCACCCTTGATGACCCTAGAGCCATTTTTGAGGTGCTAAAAATCCTCAAGGAGTTTAACATAAGCAACTTTAACCTCATCATTTTTACTTTTGAGATCACTTGCCACCTCAAGATCTCTATTATGAGATTCCTTCACTCTAGACATCTCTAGAGCAAAATCTTCCTCAAGAGATTCCTTAGTGGTTTGTTCCTCTTGAAGAGCTTCTCTTAGATTTGAAATTTTATTAGCACACTCATGCTCAAGGCTACTCATTTTACCAATGGTGTTCTCATGCTCCTCAATTTATGCTTCTAACGTATCAATATGTTCTTTTCTCTTAATAGTGAAGTCCAAGATTTCAAAGAAGTTGAGCAAGCAATGTTATTGTTAACAAGAGGAGGATAAACAATCTCACCCTTTTCATATAAATCATCAACATTAATCTCTTGTTCCCCATTATCCTCATCCCCATCATCACAAGAGGTATTAGGTCCCAAAGTAGGAGTTACCTTTGAATCCCTAGCCATAAGGCATAGGTGGGAACCATGAGACGATGATGATGAAGAATTACTTTAAGATCCATTAAAAATTGTGTCTTTACCAATAGAATCTTCGGTTTCCTCTACATTGTTAGACACATAAGAACTAGAGGAAATAAGAGCATTTAAATTATGGTAACACTGCAAAGAGAGCATATCATCATGAGATCTATTGAGGCAATTTATACATGATATGCAAGGACAATCAACACTAGCATGTAAATCATATATAGTGCTAGACATGAAGTCCAAAGATGAAGCATTGCAATGAGATAGAGATGAAGGATCATCAAGAGTAAGCTTACTATCAACATTGCAATATTCATCACCACTCACCATATCATTACCTTGTGTATTGCCACACTTTGGTGAAGTGGAAGAAGACGAGAACTCATCACGGCCTAAAGTGGAAGCAATACAATCATCCTTAATAATGTTGGACACATCATACTTATCTTGAAGTTTTGTCCATAACTCATGAGCGCTCCAAAAAGGTATGATTGAAGAAGTAACTACATAGCTCAAAGCATTAACAAGCACATTAGAAGCTTGAGCATCAAGATATAAGTTTTTCTCATCCACACAAGATAGATTCCAGAAATCTATTAGAGGAGAAAAACCTATATTTACAATCCTCTCCAAATTTGGGTCCATGGCCTGAAAATGAATAAGCATACGAGACTTCCAAACATCATAATTTGTGCCATCGAATATGAAAATGTCATCATGCACTAATCCCCTATCCGAAATCTTTGCTCTCAAGGCGGTGAAGCCTAAAATGAGAGACCGGGCTCTGATACCAATTGAAAGTACAAGGATGTCACCTAGAGGGGGAATAGGCGGTTTAAAACTTTTACGAGAGGGGCTCAACAAAGGCAGAATTAAACTAGCGTTTACTTTGTCAAGCACAAAACCTAGAATAACTAGGGTTCACCTATGTGCACGAACAAATTATGCTAAGCAAGAAAAGCAACTATGTGATAGCAAGATATAGACTTCAAGCAAAAAGGCTATCACAAAGTAAGGTGCATAAGTAAGAGCACGGGTATAGAGATGTTGGGTCCGCAACATAGAAAATAAAAAATTTCCTACGATGAGAACTATACGCCAAGATCTATCTACTAGGTACAAAGCAACGGGTGGACATACATCCATCGAGAACTTACCCTCGAAGACAACGAGTTTTGTTAACGAGTAGGAACTCGTGGTTGATGTAGTCGTACACTTGCCGATCTCAAGATCATGAGGAAGTCCGAGCAGGTCCGGCTCCAGCACGTCCTTCAGATCCAGCTCCAGCACCACCAAGTCCAGCACCGCAAAGCAGCGGTGCATCCGTGATCGGACACACGTCCGGTAGCCCGACAACCTCCGTCCCTCGCTCCAGTAAAGCAGCGGAAGCAGCAACTCCTTTCCAGATAAAGCCACCGGGAACATGTATCTCGCTAATCCGAGACCATGGGGGAATAATACTAGAGGGGGAGAGAGATCCTTCACGAGGAGGTGTAAGGAAGAAGGGGAGTGAGGGGGGCCTTTTATAGGAGGAGGGGGGTGCCCCTCCTTCATGGCCGGCGCATGGGGGAGGTGACCCTTCACCTCCTCCATTCATGTGGTGGTAACCCCTCCACATTAAAATGTCCCTTCACATTCTCTTTTAAAGTCTCCACTTTAAATGCATTAAATTTCTCCAAATTTAATGCTCTCTCATTTAATAAAACTCTTTTATTATTTTTATTCAGAATTTTGTTAATTACTTTAATTAACAAACATTCACATAAAACCCCCTGCAACATTTCAATATTACATGCAGAACCAATTTCAGCAATTTCACCCGAAACAGTTTTGGTGTCTATTAAAATAATTCCAGCGCTTTCTTAAATCTTTATCTGAAACATATTTGCTCCAAATGGTGTCGGTATCCCTTAAGTGTGTCACCCTACGGTTCATGAATAATGCAGACATGATCGAGACCCCTCTCAGATCAATAATCAGAAGCGGGACCTGGAGATCCATACTGACTCCTACACATTCAACGATGACTTCTGTGATCGTGAGAACCTTTAACGCTAGTAACTAAATCTCTTTGTCTCGCGATATATTACATGTCCGAGATTCGATCATCGGTATCTCCATACCTAGTTTGATCTTGTTGCCAACATGCACTCTTTTCTCGTTCCCGTGATATAACATTCTAGTGATCACATCACTTGCTTGCAAGCTATCTTAATGTGATATCACCGAGAGGGCCCAGGGTATATCTATCCGTCATCGGGATGGACAAATCCCACTCTTGATCCATGAGCCTCAACATAACACCTTTGTAGCACTGAACCCACCTTTATAGTCACCCTGTTACGGTGTGACGTTTGATGTTATCAAGATACTCTTCCGGTGTTAGCAATTAACATGATCTCATGGTCTAAGGACTAAGATTACTTCGTATGATGTTATAGCAATATAAACATAATGACTTTGATCGTAATGCTATACTTCGAATGAATGTTCATCACATCATTCCACCAATGTTGTGACCTTGTTATTAACAACATCCAATGTCCATGATCAGGAAACCTTGATCATCTTGTTAATCAACAAGCTAGTCTATAAGAGAGGCATAACTAGGAACCCTTTTTGTTTTGTTAAACACACATGTATTGACGTTTCCGATCAATACAATTATAGCATGCAAAAAAAACATTTATCATAAACATGGAATAAGATAATAACCACTTTATTATTGCATCTCGGGCATATTCCCTTCAAGAGATAACCGAGGCACACAGAGACGATGATGTTTTACCGAGTTCCACCCAACAATTGAGTACATCTCGTTTGGAGAGGGGGTGGTTTCAAACCACCAACCCCACAAAAGGCCTCCCTTGTTCTTCGGTGAATCTCACCCCAACGAGATCGATCCACACTTCCACTATCGGTGCACTTGTCGGTGGCAATCCGGAACCTCTCACAAGATTGGGGAACTTCTCCATAACTTAATTGGTGGCTCCCAACAAACAATCTTGGGGAAATCTCCACAACTTAACTGGAGGGCCCAAGAAATCCACAAACCTGCAATACAACTAAACCTTCTAGGGATCCAAGAACCCAAGAGTAAAAAGCTTCTCACCTTTCACCTAATCGAATCCTCACCGAGAACTCACACCGATGCACCAAATGCAATGGCATGAACACAAGAAGTGCTCAAGTCCTTCACTCCCAAATTCCACCAAAGCTACAAAAGCTTATGGGGGAATAAGAGAGGAAGAACAATGGAGGAAATCCACAAAAGACTCCAAGATCTAGATCCCAAGATGTTCCCCTCACTTAGAGGAGAGATTGATTGGTGGGGTTGTAGATCTAGATCTCTAATACATTGCAAATGAATCTATAATCTTTGATGTTCCATTCTTGGTTTTATCCACTTTCTTGTGTTTTGTCCACACTTTGGAGTACTTTTCATATGATTTCTTGGACTAACCTATTAACAAGAGCCACATTGCCAGCTGCCTGTTTTCTGCTGTTTTTGGTTCCAGGAAAGTCAGAAAATGAATATTCTCGGAATTGGACGGGACAAAAGCCAAAGTGCCTATTTTTCCAGAAGTCATCAGATGCCAGAATACAAGACAGAGAGGGGCCAAGGGGCCACCACACCACCTGGCCGCGCGGCCCAGCCTGGCCCATGCCAGGGGGTGGTCTGGCCACCTCCAGCACCCCCTCGGCCTCCCCTTCCGCCTATAAGATGCCCTCGGGATGAAAACCCTAAGTGTCCGATCAAAAATCCATGAAAGAGTCTATAGCCGCCGTCATCTCCATCCCTAGATCGGGAGGGATCTGAAGCTCTTCCCGGCACCCTGCCGGAGAGGGGAATTCACCCTGGAGGCCTTCTTCATCACCATGCAAGCCTCCGGTGTGATGCGTGAGTAGTTCATCCTTGGACTACGGATCCATGTAGTAGCTAGATGGCTAGTTCTCCTCCTTTGTGCTTTCATGTCTAGATCTTGTAAGCTCCGTTCATGATCAAGATCATCTACATCTAATTCTGCATGTTGTGTTTGCGGAGATCCGATGGATATTGAGATGCTATTTTAGATTGATTATTAATTCTATCATGTCTTTGTTATTTGTGATCTTGCACGTTTTCCATTGTTAGTAGCTATCTTGGCCAAGTAGATGCTAGCAACTCCAAGAGTTAGTATTTATGCTCGATAGTGGGTTCATGCCTCTGGTAATCTAGGGAAGTGACAGAGATCTCTAAGGTACTAGATGTGTTGTTGCTACTAGGGAGAAAACAACAATCCTTTGTTCATAGAACAATTGTATTGTTTACTTTACACGCAGTTTGTAAAGCAATAATCTGTTGCTTGCAACTTAATACTGGAGGGGATTCGGATGATAACCTGAAGGTGGATTATTAGTCATAGATGTAGTTGGATGGCGGTCTATGTATAATGTTGTAATGCCCAATCAAGTTCCAAAGGAGTCAAGATGATTAGTATATGCATGTATTGCTTTCTCGATGTTTGTCAATTACCCCGCTGTAATTTGTTCACCCAGCATGTTATCTATCTTAAGGAGAGCCACCTCTAGTGAACTATGGATCCTGGTCCTTGTCTTTTACATTCAATCTACAATCTGTTTACTTCTTTGTGTTTACTTTCTGCAAACTTTTACTTCTTTCCATTCAATACGTTTAATCCTTTGTTTTTCGCAAAACACGGTGAGATTGACAACCTCATCGCAAGTTGGGGACAAAGTTCTGTGGTTGTGTTGTGCAGATCTCCACGTTGCTACTAGCACCGGTAGTGTGCCCTGCCAAAGCTCAGCTAGTAACACCTTTGGGGTGTTTCCTTGCTCCTACTGGTTCGATTAAACCTTGGTTTCATACTGAGGGAAACTTGCTGCTGTGCTCATCATACCTTCCTCTTGGGGTTCCCAACAAGCTCTACATCAACACCGCTCTAGCATTTTTCTGGCGCCATACACAGAGCCATCAAGCATTTTTCTGGCACCGTTGCCGGGGAGTCAAGGACATATTCACAAGGGGAGTCCCTCATAAACAATCTCTTTACTTTGATGTTTTTGTTTTGCTTAGTTTATTTTTGTTCTGTTTACTTGTTTTGTTATCAAAAACGCAAAAAAATTAGTTTTACTAGTTTGCTTTCTTATTTGAAAACACAAAAAAATGAGTTCCTTTCTTAAGTTGCCATTATGTCTAGCCTTTCTCCAGTCACTATGTCACTCGAGGAAATGATTTTCACTTTTAAACAAGGAATTGAGGAAAGTTTCAAGGAAGCTTGGTCTAGAATCTCTGATCTACATGAAAAAACTGAGCCTAAAATGACTCAAAGCTTGTTCCTTAGCAGTTTTTACCTTGGAATTGCTCTTTGCTATAGATATGCTTTAGATGCTGTTGTGGGAGGAGATTTCCTCCAATGTAATGAGGATGATGCTATTAATGCTATAAAGAAATTTATCCTCACTTACAACTTGCCTAGCCAAACTGATATTTCTTTCGCAAAAATATTTGCTAGATTGAACACTCTTGAGACTAGCACTGCTAGCTTAAAAGATTGCTATAATACGCTTAGGGAGCATCACAATTATGTTCCAATAAATTCTGAACCATCAAAGTGGCTCCCTTCAGTAAATATTGAGATAAACACTGAAACTTTTCAAGCTCGCTGTGATATCATGTCTGAATTTTGTCTTATGCCCAAAGATATTTATAAATCTCTAAATACTTGGGGGCTTACTGAAGGAGGAAAAGAAATATCTCTTGATAATAATGCTACCATATTACCTCTTGGAGTAGCTGAAGGAGTGTTTACAAATATCCTTGGGAAAATGATTTCTACTGATTATCTCGTCATTGAATGTGCAGGAAAAGGACAAATTACACTTGAAAGGTCCCTATTAGAACTCCTTGGAGCAATAATAGATGTGGGAAAGGGGACCATGTACCTTTCTTCTCCACCAAACAATCATATTTTCCCAAAGGTTAATAATAAAAGTGAGAGAGGTAAGGGCAAGAAATTTGGTCTTAATGCTTCTTCATTTGAGAACACTTGATTCTTTTTCTTGCTTCTTATGCCTAACTTAAAGGCGTTAAAGAAAAGTACTTATTGGGAGATAACCCAAAAGTTTTAGATGAGTCTTGGAAGTTATTACCTCTGTAATAACCTCTCCTTATCCTTTTTATTTGCTTTTTGTGCCAAGAGTAACCACTAATGAGAGAGAAGTAATGATTGGGAAAGTTGTTGTCCTGAAACAGATTTCTGTGCTTCACCATAAAAATTCGTGTAAAATCTCTGAATGTCTTTTTGAGGCGTGATTTTTTGTGTTTCTGACCCTGGTTGTTATCTAACTTTCGTTAGTTCAACACTTTTTGATTTGAGCAACATAAGGTCTGAAACAATTTGTCTTTACCTGCTGGTCTGTTTTGACAGATTTTTGCCATTTTCTGCATTTGCTTCTTGTTGGTTCCTTTTTGAGTTCTTTTGGGGAATTGAGATTTTTGAGGGAAGTACTACAGTAGCTAGTGTTCTAATGGAAGTTTATTTGGTGTTAGAACTGAACCTTAAGACTTATTTATCTTGAGTGCACTAATGTTGCTAATAAAGATTGTGTGAAGTTTTGTATGAAGGAAAATTTGCAGGTGTATGGAAGGAATGAGTAATGAGATGAAGGATGGACTAAAGCTCAAGCTTGGGGATGCCACGTGTGTCACCCCAAGAAATCTCCAAGAAGTACAAGCGTCAAAGCTTGGGGATGCCCAAGGCATCCCCTTCTTCATCAATAAAAATCCCAGGTTTCTTCCAAACGCTTCATTTTTATTGTTTCATGCACAGTTGTGTTGCTCTTGGAGCGTCTTCTTTTTCGTTTTCGTTTTGGTTTTTCGTTTCTTTTGTTTTCTTAGTTTTCTGAATAAATTGGTTGGACCCCCTCTTTCATACATTGGTTTGCAAATAGTTTGGTTTGGTTTAGAAAAGAGTAGGAAAGTTCATGCTTATGTGGTAAAAAGAGCTCATTTTTGACTGTGGCCTATGCTTTGTCATGCCATGCTTGATATTGTTTTGGCTTTATGCTTAGTATTCTTTGTTGTAGAATGGCTTGTTATAAACAATTGAGATTGCTTAATGTGCCTTGGATGAATCATGCGTTATTTTAGCATATTAAAGCATAGTATAGTGGTATTCTCCTTTGATGCTTTATTTGGGTTGACTTGGCGCATGATCACACCATGTTATGACTATCTCAAGTCACCATAGCCTTTATGATCCTTTAGTTTTCAACTTGTAGTATCACTTTATGCTTTGATCAATGATATTTTGTCGCTCTGCATGATTATGGCCATTATTGCTCTCTTAGTTTGTCGCTCCCAGTCTTTTGCTAGCCTCCACAACAAAGTATGAGTTCCACTCATGCATCCAACTCCATAAACCAAGTTATTTCAAAGAGTCCACCATACCTACCTATTAGCTTATGCTATTCCAAGTATATTCATGCTTTTGTTTACCTTCCAAATTAAACTTGTTATGAGAAAACTAGTGATTAAAGCTCTCACGAACTTGATGGCACACTTTACTTTACTTGCCCTTAATAAACTTGAACCATTGTGTCGTCTATGTTGTATATGCTTACACTTATTTGTTGGGAATTAGCAGAACCATGCTTTCATGGGGAACGCTTTAAACATTGCACTTGGTACTTGTACCTAGTTGATATCATGCTCTTTTGTATATGGATGTTGTCGGTGTGAAATGAAAGGGGAGCTTGTAAGTCCATGGAGTTATGTATATGTGTTAGGGAAACGTCTGGGCCGCTGGTCTAATCCATGCTGACATGGTGGAAACCTATAGCGTAACCATAATGAGCTGTCTATGAAGCATTCTTCTTATAAAAAAAGAGTCCTGTATTGAGAAAAAAGAGAAAAGAGAAAAAGACATTATGAAAAGAGGAAAGAGAGAAAAAAGCACCATATTCCCAAGGTAAATAAGAAGATTGCTGAGATACTCGTTGTCTGCTTGCCTTGTCATTTTGATATGGGGATTCTTCCGTATCATCGGGCAAGGGGTACTCCATTGGCGGTTCTCTATGATACACATGTACTTATGATGACAAGAACTTACTGGTGACTAAACTTGAGTAGCATGAGGATCAGCCCTTGTATACAAGGGACATGAGATTTCTGACTTATACTTCGTCAAGCATGTACACCATAGTTTGTTCACTTTAACCTTAATCACTTCAAGATGCTTATGATAGGGGCAATGAGAGCTGAAAGCTATAAGTACCATAATTTTTGGAAGCTCTTTATGGGACTTGAATCCCTACTTCCTTTTATAAAAAGGCCTTTCTTCCACCATTATATTGAGTCTCCACCTTCTATCTTTATGCACCTACTTTGAGAGCATAGTGGCCATTCTTAGTTCTATGTGCATTGTCCCAAGACTAGTTGATTGATGCATACTTTGATATTGCTTGTTTTAAACTATTTGTATCTAGTCACTCTTATGAACTTTGAAGGTGTCCTATGCATTTATATTTGCTACTCTATGAGGGACAAGCTGAATACTATTATGCATTCTTTATGTGAAACAAACAAACGTCTTGCAAAGCATTGTTATTCATGAATCTTTTGTTTGTGCCTTTTCATGTTGCATCATAGTTTCTTTGTCTTATTGCTAGAACTTTGTCTTTCATGCTATGATTGAAGTACTATGATCCCAGCTTTGAATATTTTGCAAATACTTTGATCAAGTGTTTGATGGTGCATGTCACCTCAAAAATTATTCTTTCTTTTTATCACTTACCTACTCGAGGACGAGCAGGAGTTAAGCTTGGGGATGTTGATACATTGCAAATGTATCTATAATTTTTGATGTTTCATGCTTGGTTTTATCCACTTTCTTGTGTTTTGTCCACACTTTGGAGTACTTTTCATATGATTTCTTGGACTAACATATTAACAAGAGCCACAGTGCCAGCTGCCTGTTTTCTGCTGTTTTTGGTTCTAGGAAAGTCAGAAAATGAATATTCTCGGAATTGGACGGGACAAAAGCCAAAGTGCCTATTTTTCTGGAAGTCATCAGATGCCAGAATACGAGACGAAGAGGGGCCAGGGGGCACCACACCACCTGGCCACATGGCCCAGCCTGGCCCGCGCCAAGGGGTGGTGTGGCCGCCTCCGGCACCCCCTCGGCCTCCCCTTCCGCCTATAAGATGCCCTCGGGACGAAAACCCTAAGTGCCTGATCAAAAATCCATGAAAGAGTCTGTAGCCGCCGTCATATCCATCCCTAGATCAGGAGGGATCTGAAGCTCTTCCCGGCACCCTGCCTGTAACATCCCAAAACTTTAATCCAAGCTTATCAAGATCAAATCATCCAAAATTGGGGTTAACAAAAACTTTTCCAAATTTAAAATAAAAGCATTCATATATGTGTGCATTTAAAATAGGAGTTGTTTGAATTGCCATGATTGATTGATCCAATGCTTGTAAAATGTTTCTTAGGTGATTTAAACATCATCTACATCATTCCCAAACTTTTCCTAAAGAAGATCAAATCAAAAATAATTAAAATGAAGGAATGGTCATTTTGACAAATTTAACCCTCATGCCTACTTTGGCTATTCCTAGTACTCAATTCTTAATAGAAACAATTCTTGATCTTTGCACCCCTTGCTAGTACACATAATGAGGTACCAAGGCCCACCTTTTGATCTACTAAAAACATTCTGTAAACTATTTTAAATGACAGTTTAAAATTGAATCTAATGCATATGCATAGATCACACCTATTTCAAAAACCATCTAATTGAGCACCATTTTCAAAACCCTTGCAACCAGAGACTACCTAGCACTAGTGGAGATCACCCAAAAAATTTGAACTCAAAATTCAAAACTTTTTCTCTTGCGGCCATTTCATCAAACACTTGGCAGGCAGAATCACACCTCTAATCCTAGCTCACTATTTTGAACAGAGTTTTGCCCCCAATTGATCTCCATTTAATCTCTATGTCCCCCTCTGATCAAACCATGCCATTTGCAACCCATCCCCTACACCCTAGTGGCAAGGCACTGCCATGCCGAGCACCACCCTGGCCGGCCGAACTTACCCCGCTGCAGCAGACCACCTCCTAGTTCCTCTCCATGTCTAGGAGGTAGCCAGCACCGCACCGCCCCTCTCTGTCCCTTGCCCGAGCCAAGAGCAGCCATGGACCACAGAGAAGAACCCGCGCCCAGTGCCATCGAACCATGCCGACGCCGCCCGCAGAGCGTGCACTGTCCCCGCTCGCACCGACCGCCCCTTGGCACCAGCCCGCGCCCACCGCTCCGCCTCGACCTGGAGAACACCCCAGACACCTCCGTTCGCCGCCCAAAGCCCCACAGCCACCACTCGCCGTGGTCACCGCCGCTTCGGCCGCGCAGAGCGCCACCTCGCCCTGACCGCATGCCACTGCCCCTACGGCCGCATTGAAGCACTAGAGCACCGCCAGGGAACCGCCCACCGATCGCAATCCCCAGCCATGCCGCTAGCTCGCCGTAGCCATGTCGCCACCGTCGACCGCCCATCCTGCTCGGTCTCACCGTCGAGCCTATAGAAGGATCCCTTCCTAGCACCAAAGACTCACACTATTCCACTCCCCTCACCTCTCTGAACCTCACCCACCTCTCGCCGGAGCAAGTGGAGCAGCAGCTCGCCGGAATTGGAGCCGGAGCCGCCGCCTCGGGAGAAGAAGGGTGCCGTTGATTCCGGCCACCCCAAGCTCCGCCGCGACCACGCCTCGCCTCGCCGTCGTCTTCCACTTTGTTCGCCCGCATCGCCGACCCTGCTGGAGCCCTGGTATGCCCCCAGTAGACCCCCACCGAGTCGCTAGGGTTCGAGCTCGCCGGCGACCTGTCCGTCGTCGACGGCGACCCTCAGCCGTAGATCTAGCCTCTAATCGCACGGCCCACAGCGCGCGTACCGTTTCGCGTTTTAAGTGCCACTGACAAGTGGGACCCCCCTGTCAGCTGAGCCCCGTGCCGCGTAGCGCCACTGGGCCGGCCCATTTCTTTTCCCGCGCGAGCCCGTAGATTAAAATCGGGATTTTTCTTTTTAGTTAGAATATAGTTTCTGTCTAGTGTTTCAAAATTCAATTCTGTGAGTTTGACAAATCCAAATTACATGAAACTAATTTTGTTTGAAAGGTATTGAAATGCTCTATCCAAGCCCGTTGGATTTAATTCATTTAGAGTTATAGATTTCTCCTAGTAAAAATAAGAAGACAGAAGCTTTTGCAACTTGAAACATTTTTATAAAATCAACCAAGTTAGATTTTGAGTTGATTCCAACTCTCAAAAATCAAATTTCATCATATCTATCCAAATATGTAATAATATTAAGGTTTACAGGCAGTGACTTTGGACTAGTACCAAAATAATGCTATATAGGCATTTTTAGTCACTTTAAATCATTAAATAATAAACTTAAACCAAAGTAATATTGATCCAACCTTTAAATCTCATTCCCACATGTTAGAATATGTGGTGAGGATATGTGTCCGCATGATCCCATATTTTGGTGGTGAATATTAAATTTCAGTTAATTTTTCAATGAGTAGAAATTACTTTTCCAAAATAAAAAGGTTGAAACTATTGAATTAAACTTGTGAGGTTTGGGATGATAATAGATCATCAATTGTGTGGTTTAGAATACTACTTAGCCTAGTTAAGTATTGTTTGGTGATTGTGCACTCCCTATGTATTTCTAGACGATAGTACCGACCAAGCCTTCGAGGAGGAGGAGTTCTACCAAGAAGAAGAAGAAGAAAACTTCAACCACTGCACCAACCAAGGCAAGCTATTAGTGGCAAGCTAACCCTTGCAAACATGCTTTAGTAAGATACTGTTAGCAAGCTAGAATAAAACTAGATGGTTTAGTAAAGATGCCTTAAGCATACTTTGATCACACCTCTTTAACTATTAGTACCCCAAGTCTTATTGACAAGTTTTACCTCCCTTAGTTTACACAAAGTTCTTTAATTAATTTTGAAGGTAGCATAAAGAGTATAAAACTTGACCTACTTAGAAACCTTTAGATGTCATTCTATGGCATGAGATTGATCCCATCTTTCCACCTTAGTGAACACTCTTAACTTAGTACTTTAGAATAGCTCAAAAACTTGAGTCACATTAGATGGGAACACTTGGTGAAAATGAGTTATGAAAACCTTGGAATGATGAGTCATTCTATTGAGATGTTTTGACATGTGTTGAGAAACACAACTAGTTATGATGATGAAAATGATGAGGCATGAGCCTTAACCCTGTTATAAAACTGATGGTTGGATTCGGATGCGATACCATTCCAAATTTACCGTACAACCACATTACCTGAATTGGGTAAGGCTTAGCTGGAAATTTATATGCATTAGTATTAGTTCCCTCACGGGAGAGGTTTGAGCTGAGGCTACCTCTCAATGATGTCCACCTATGCAGTGCCCAAGATGACTGATGGTCATGGTTGGGAGGCCATGCTCATAGGAGAGGTGCTTGTACTAGGGTGTGTAAAGGGAAGGTTATGTTTGATTATTTGCATACTAAGTATGATGATTCAGGGTTATCCCTGACAGATGTATCGAATCTTGTGGTGAAAGTGTACCACCTCTGCAGAGTGTCAAACTATTCGAATAGTCGCGTCCGCGGTTATGGACAGTTGGAATGGCCATACTGTTTCGTTGTCAGATGTTTTCTAAATAACTTGAAATGAATGATGACCTTTGACTTGACCACAACAGGGTTGTGTTAATGAAATTAGCTTCCCAACTTAAGTGATTCTAGAACTTTACTTTATCTTTTCTTGCTTCAGAACTCAGCTTAGGTTTCAAACTTAAGTTGATAGTTATTCTTTAATTTCAGCACTTTAACTTAGAATGGTAACCCTTATTAGTAGTAGTTTGCGAGTACTTAAAGAGTACTCATGGCTTTTGTCCCTGGCTATTATCATGGCCAGACTATGAAGGAGATTATCAAGATGATGGTCAGCAGGACGGCTATGATAACTAGGACTATCTGCCTTCGTTAGCATTGCTTGTGCCCCTAAAGATGGACCCCACCGCTACGCTATCGTTTATTTCTGATGTTTTTGTTGTATTAAAGACTGGATCATGAGATCCTTATTTGTGTAAAACCTTATGTATGGTTTGTAATGGATGATGTACTGTGATATCCAATCCGTTATGTCTCGCAAAAATGGTAATCCTGGGATTGCGAGGTATGGCATAACGGGCATCTAGGATTAAAAATCCGGGTGTTGACAAGTTGGTATCAGAGCCATCCTAGAATGGACGTCCAAACCAAAAACTTAGCTTCAAAACCAAAGTGAGTATTTATGAAAAACTATTTCCCCTCTTACCCTTGTGAACTCATTCTTTCTCAAAATACATGTTCCTCAAAATTCTTACATTACTACTTAAAATTTGACACACTTGATCACTTCACTAATTTCCTCCTCCTAAATTCTTGTAGATGGAGACTCAGTTCAGCAAGTTTTACCAGTTGGGAAATGGAGGTCAGCTGATTTTCGAGAGGGATCTGGATTCACTATCGGAGTTACTGGGACGCCCCCATCCAAAGTTTCTTGGAGCTCAACTTCCAGGACCCCCAGGAGGAGACCTACAATGTCTAGTCACCGCAGATCTTCGAGGAAGCATTGAAGCACCAACTTCCGGGAGAATTCAGTTCTCCGTAAGAGAGAACAACTGGCTAGATGGATTAGTCAGGGCAATGCATGAAGCTCTCGCACGTCTATGTGCCCTCAACGTCAACAAAATTCAAGGCACCCGTTTTTGCCCACTATGCAAGACGTGACTTCATGGGAATGCCAATGGAGATGCCAAGTCACCCAGAGTTGAGGCGTCAAGTGGAGAACCTTGACTTCTTGCTTCATGACCGACAGCAGGAACTGGACAATGCCAGAGAGTTAGCCAACCAGAACCGTACCATTGCCGACCAGAAGGCCCAGACTTTCGCACTGCTAGTCCAAGATCGCCAGTCTCTTCGTCGCTAGCGTGCAAAGAAGGATCGCACCATCGCCCGTCTTCGCAAGAAGGTGGCCGACCTCGAGAAGACCGTCAAGGAGCAGGAATCTCAGCTTGCCGCCAAAGAAGAAGATGATGAGGGTGAAGACATCCAGGGAGATATGGATTCTTACCTCAGCAACGATGACGACTTTCTGGAAGAGGATGTTGTGGACTTCTACATTGATGATGAAGACTCCGACTTCATCGACGATGAGTAGATGCACTAGAGCACTGTCGTAGCATGAGATGTATCATCTCATTGTATCGTAGCTGGCAGAATGGTTCTTCAAACCATCTGTTTTTCCGTTTTTGCTTGTTGTGGTGTGTGTTGTATCGTGTGCTTGCTTGCATGAATGAAAATGAAGTTAGTTGAAAAACCTGAGTCTAACTCAAAGTGGTAGCTTTGAAAACCCAAAACCATGAACCTTAGAATTTCCCTCTTACCCCTATATCTATCTCAATCTTCAGATGACTCGTGGAAACCAAGGAGGGAGCAGCTCGTCACAGGACCCAATGATACAAATCTTGCAGAATCTCATCGCAGACCGTGAAGCAAGCAGGGCCGAGCGTCAAGCCAACTTAGCAACATTGCAGCAGATCGCCCAAATGGCTCTCAACAACCAAGGACATGGAAATCAGGATCACCATGGATCTAAGCTCAAAAAATTTCAGAACACCAATCCCCCAATCTTCAACCAATCTGAAAACCCATTAGATGCGGATGACTGGTTATAGACCATGGAAAACAACCTCGAAGTTGCAGGAGTTGAGGAGAATGAGAAAGTTCTCTTCGCCACCCACTATCTGGCGGGAGATGCAAGAGCTTGGTGGAATAGCATCCGCAACATGAACCATGGCCAGGTGATGACCTGGGAAGCATTCAAGGTCAAGTTCAGCCGCACCCACGTGCCGCAAGGTCTTGTCAACAGGATGAGAGATGAATTCCGTGAACTGAAGCAAGGAAGATTGACTATAGTAGAGTACCGTGACAAATTCTTGTCACTTGCCAGATATGCACCGGATGAGATCAACACGGAGGCCAAGAAGAAAGAGAGATTCTTAAACGGACTGCATGATGAGATGCAGACTGTCCTCGTCAACATCCGTTTCCAGGATCTTGAAGAGCTAGTCGACTCTGCCATTCAGATGGAAGGGAAGATTAACCAGGCAAACGACAACCGCAAGCGTCGTATGATGCAGCAGTCTGGATCCAGTAGTCACCAGAAGTACCGTCCTAACCCCTCACCAGGATATGCACCAAGGAACAACCGACCCCCAAATTCTCGCCCAAGCTACCCTAACAGTAGCGGAGGAAATGTGAAGTCCGTAGGAAACAATCATCACCCCGGCAATGCCAACAACTTCAATTGTGCCCCTCCCAAGAGCAACAACAACAACACTGCACCCAGAACTGGCAGCAATGCTGTACCTGTCGCAGTCAAGGACAAGTCCCAGATCACTTGTTTCGAGTGTGGAGTGAAGGGTCACTACTCCAATGAGTGTCCCAAGAAGACTGCCGCCAATGCCCCAACTCAGCAGCAGCGTCGTGTTCAACCAGGACGGAGATTTGCCCCAGGAAACCCGCACAACCGCAACGGTCGTCTCTTCCACATGAACGCGGAAGAAGCCCAGGAAGCACCAGATGTAGTGCTGGGCATGTTTTCTGTCAACTCAGTTTTAGCAAGAGTATTGTTTGATTATGGAGCATCGCATTCATTTGTCACCGAAGAATTTGTATGCACTAGTAAGATCCGCCCAACCAACCTGAAGCATGTCATGATAGTTCAAATCCCCGGTTCAACCACAAAAGCTAGAAAAATTTGCAAAGCTGTACCTATCAGAATACATGGGATAGATTTTTATGCCAACCTAATTGTACTTGGAACCAAAGGATTGGAAGTAGTACTAGGTATGGACTAGATGTCAAGGCATAAAGGATTGATAGACTGTGCTAAGAAAGCCATCACCATGACCAGTAGTTCTGGAGTCACAGTAGAGCATATCTCTGAAACCTTACCCCATCAATTCAAGTGCAACAAGAGTGTAGCCCTGCCCACCATAGACCAAGTCAGAGTAGTCTGTGAATACCCCGACGTATTCCCAAATGAATTGCCAGGTATGCCCTCGGATAGGGATATTGAGTTCATTATCGAACTAATCCCCGGAACTGGACCTATAGCCCAGAGACCCTATAGCATGAACCCCTCAGAGTTAGTGGAACTGAAGAAGCAGTTGGATGCCATGTTAGCAACAGGCTTGATTCAGCCAAGCGCATCGCCCTGGAGATCACCAGTGTTATTCATCGACAAGAAAGATGGAGGCAACCGTCTGTGTACAGATTACAGAAAGTTGAATGACGTCACCATCAAGAACAAGTACCCTTTGCCAAAGATAGAGGATCTATTTGATCAGTTGACTGGAGCTCAGGTATTCTCAAAGATTGATCTTAGCACTGGTTATCACCAACTTAAGATTCGTGCAACGGATATTCCGAAGACCGCCTTTACTACTCCCTATGATTTATACGAGTATACGGTTATGTCTTTTGGATTAACCAATGCCCCTGCTTATTTCATGAATCTCATGAATAAGATCTTTATGAATTTCCTAGATAAGTTTGTAGTTGTGTTTATCGACGACATCCTTATCTACTCCAAGTCAGAAGAAGAGCATGAGCAACATCTGAGAATCATCCTAGAAACCCTGAGAGAGCATCAGTTATATGCCAAGTTCAGCAAGTGTGAGTTTTGGCTGAAAGAAGTAGGATTCCTAGGACATATTGTGTCTGCCGGAGGAGTCTCTGTTGATCCCACCAAGATCAAAGATGTCGAAGAATGGGAAGCCCCAACCAATCAAACTTAAGTTCGTTCATTTCTCGGATTAGCGGGATATTACCGCAAGTTCGTAGAAGGATTCTCAAGCATAGCCCGACCAATGACCCAATTGTTGAAGAAGGACAAGAAGTTTGAATGGACAGACAAGTGTGAAGCCAGTTTCCAGGAGCTGAAGAAGAGATTGATATCAACCCCAATTTTGATCATGCCCGACATCAAGAAGCCGTTTGATGTGTATTGTGATGCATCCAAGATTGGTCTAGGATGTGTATTGATGCAAGAAGGCAAAGTCATCGCGTATCTGTCTCGATAACTGAAGCAGCATGAGCAGAACTATCTGACCCATGATCTTGAGCTAGCAGCCGTGGTTCTAGCATTGAAGACATGGCGTCATTATTTGATGGGTAATCGCTGTGAGATTTACTCCGATCATAAGAGCTTGAAGTATATCTTCACCCAAAAGGAGTTGAATATGAGGCAAAGAAGATGGATAGAGTTAATCAAGGATTATGACCTTGACATTCACTATCACCCCGGCAAAGCCAATGTGGTAGCGGATGCTCTTAGCCGATTGCCGTGTAGGCTGAACACCATGATCAAAGAGAAGCAACCAAGTTTGTATGAGGAGTTGGAGCAGTTCAGGACTGAGTTAGTTAGCAAAGGATTCCTAGCTAGCATTAAACTTCAACCCACTTTGATTAGCCAAATCAAGGAAGCCCAGAAGGGGAATGAAAGTATCGACGGGATCAAACATCATATTGGTACAGGCAAAGTACCTGGATTCACCGAAGACGAAGAAGGCGTACTGTGGTACAAGGGACGTATCTGTGTGCCAGCAGATTCGGAGCTGAAGGAAATTATCATGAAGGAAGCTCATGATACTCTTTATTCTATCCACCCCGGAGGAACAAAGATGTATTAGGATTTGAAAGAGCAATTTTGGTGGCACAAGATGAAGAGAGAGATCGGAAGCTACATCGCCAAATGTGACATCTGTCAAAGAGTCAAAGCAGAGCATCAGAGACCTGCAGGATTTTTGCAACCCTTGCAGATTCTGGAATGGAAATGGGATTCCGTCGGAATCGACTTTATCACCGGTTTACCTACTTCTAGTAGGGGGAATGACTCAATCTGGGTCATAGTTGATAGACTATCCAAGGTAGCCCACTTCATACCAGTCAAGACAACCTACCAGAGTGCAAAACTAGCAGATCTGTACATTGCTAGGATTGTTAGTCTGCATGGAACCCCCACGACCATCGTATCAGATCGAGGAACTCAGTTTACTTCAAGATTTTGGCAGAAAGTTCAGGAAGGATTAGGAACCAAGTTGAACTTCAGTACCGCGTATCACCCGCAAACAGATGGACAGACTGAGAGAGTCAACCAGATCTTGGAGGATATGCTTAGAGCTTGTGTGTTGGAATACGGGTCAAAATGGGAAGACTGCCTGCCCTTCGCAGAATTCTCATATAACAACAGTTATCAAGCTAGTTTGCAGATGGCACCATTTGAATTCCTATACGGAAGAAAGTGTCGTACCCCTTTGAATTGGTCGTAAGTAGGAGAGAGTCAGATCTTTGGACCCGACATTCTCCGAGAAGCAGAAGAGAAAGTTCACAAAGTTCGTGAGCACCTCAAGACCGCCCAATCCAGACAGAAGAGCTATGTTGACAAGAGAAGGAGAGACCTGACTTTCAATGTCGGAGATTTCGTATATCTCAAGGTTTCATCATTGAAGGGAACTCAACGCTTTAGTCTAAAGGGAAAGTTAGCTCCCAAATATATCGGGCCTTTCAAGATTCTAAACCATCGAGGAGAAGTATCGTATCAGCTGGAATTGCCTGAAGAGATGTCAGCCATCCACATTGTGTTCCATATCTCATTACTTCGCAAATGCTTGAAAGTGCCTGAGAAGACTGAAGTTTTCAAGAATATCGATCAAAGAGCAGTGGAAATCAACAATGACCTGACCTATCGGGAAGTACCCATCCGCATCTTAGAAGAAGCCTATAGAACCACCAGGACCAGGAGTATCAAGTGTCTCAAGATTCAGTGGAGCAACCATACCGAAGAGGAAGCTACTTGGGAGCGCGAGGATTACATTAGGACAGAGTTCCCAGATCTCTTTAGTTCCTAGTTTTCCTTGTAAATCTCGGGACGAGATTTTGTTTAAGGGAGGAAGGTTTGTAACATCCCAAAACTTTAATCCAAGCTTATCAAGATCAAATCATCCAAAATTGGGGTTAACAAAAACTTTTCCAAATTTAAAATAAAAGCATTCATATATGTGTGCATTTAAAATAGGAGTTGTTTGAATTGCCATGATTGATTGATCCAATGCTTGTAAAATGTTTCTTAGGTGATTTAAACATCATCTACATCATTCCCAAACTTTTCCTAAAGAAGATCAAATCAAAAAGAATTAAAATGAAGGAATGGTCATTTTGACAAATTTAACCCTCATGCCTACTTTGGCTATTCCTAGTACTTGATTCTTAACAGAAACAATTCTTGATCTTTGCACCCCTTTCTAGTACACATAATGAGGTACCAAGGCCCACCTTTTGATCTACTAAAAACGTTCTGTAAACTATTTTAAATGACAGTTTAAAATTGAATCTAATGCATATGCATAGATCACCCCTATTTCAAAAACCATCTAATTGAGCACCATTTTCAAAACCCTTGCAACCAGAGACTACCTAGCACTAGTGGAGATCACCCAAAAATTTTGAACTCAAAATTCAAAACTTTTTCTCTTGCGGCCATTTCATCAAACACTTGGCAGGCAGAATCACACCTCTAATCCTAGCTCACTGTTTTGAACAGAGTTTTGCCCCCAATTGATCTCCATTTAATCTCTATGTCCCCCTCTAATCAAACCATGCCATTTGCAACCCATCCCCTACACCCTAGTGGCAAGGCACTGCCATGCCGAGCACCACCCTGGCCGGCCGAACTTGCCCCGCTGCAGCAGACCACCTCCTCGTTCCTCTCCATGTCTAGGACGTAGCCAGCACCGCACCGCCCCTCTCTGTCCCTTGCCCGAGCCAAGAGTAGCCATGTGAAGGGTTTCGCAGCATAGTAAATCAAAATTTTCTACGGAAGCGAACAGAAGGAAAGCCAAGATCTAATCTAGGAGATGCAAACAACAAGAGAGATTGGATTAGATCTTCATACCCTTGAAGATTCGCACAGCGGAACGTTCGTCGGAACGTGGGTGATGTAGTCGTACTCCCTTCTCCTCCTCGCGATCCGATCCGATCTAGCACCACAAGTGGCGGTGCCTCTGTGAGATGCACACGTGCAGCACCTCGACGTCTCCTCCTTCCTCGGACCAGCAAGTATGGTGGAGAGATGGATTGGATCTACAACACGACGGCGCGGTGTATATGGTGGAGAATTTCTGCAGCAGGGCTTCGCCTACAAACAGTCGGGAGGGAGAGAGGAAGGCAGCAGGGCTACTAGGGTTTGGAGGAAGGTGTGTGGGGTAGGGAGGGGGCGCACCAGCACTCTATATATAGAGGGGGGTGCGGCCAGCCCTTGCCCATCCTCCAAGCCTATCTCTAGTTTAAACGATTTAAACTCTCCCTTCTAGAAACCCTATCTTATCTCTAGTTTAAACGATTTAAACTTATCTAGGATCGGCTGGGCCCTATGGGGCCTTGTGCCCCTGGCCCAATGCGGCCAGGACACTCCCTCATAGGCCCATGCCCCCTCCCGGAAGGTGGGACCACGTTGGCCCCCTTCCGGAAGGTTCTAGAAGCTTCCGGTACAATACCGATTAATCCGGAACAATTCCGAACTCCAAAAACTGCACTGCCTTATATGAATCTTATTCTCCGGACCATTCCGGAACCTCTCGTGATGTCCCGGATCCCATCCGAGACTCCGAACAAAAATTCATAAACCAAGTATCCAATCTATCCTAGCGTCGAGACACGTTAAGTGTGTGACCCTGCGGGTTCGAGAATATGCAGACATGATCTTCTATCAATAATCAACAGCGGGGTCTGGGCACCCATATTGACTCCCACACATTCATCGATGATCATATCGGATGAACCACGATGCCAGGATTCAATCAATCCCATATATATTCCCTTCGTCTCGCGATATTTTACTTGCCCGAGATTCGATCGTCGGTATCGTCATACCTAGTTCAATCTCGTTCACAGCAAGTACTTTACTCGTTCTGTAATCCGATATCACTTTGTGATTAACTCCTTAACCACATGCTTGCAAGCGGTGTTGATATCGATTACCGAGTGGGCCCGAAGTATATCTCTCCGACTTGGGAGGGACAAATTCCATCTCGATACATACAACCCAACAGATACTTTCCGATCACCTGAGAGACACCTTTATGATCACCCTCTCATAGGATGACGTTTGATGACCTCAAAGCTTTCTTCCGATACCAGGGAGTTGTATTATCTCATGGTCTAAGGAATACAATATTTGACATGAGAAAAGCTTCGCAAAGACGAACACGATGAAACGATCTAATAGCTTTGCTTAGTTTGGGTCTGTCCACCATATCATTCTCCCAATGATATGATCTCATTATCAATTGACAACTCATGTCTATGGTTAGGAAACCTTAACCATCATTGATCAATGAGCTAGTCCATAGAGGCGTACTAGGGACACGGTGTTGTTCACAAACCACACAAGTATTAAAGTTTCCGCTTAATACAATTCTAGCATGGAATATAAACTTTATCATGAACAAGAATTATAATAATAACATCTTTATTATTGCCTCTAGGGCATAATTCCAACACCATGGACCACAGAGAAGAACCCGCGCCCAGTGCCACCGAACCATGCCGACACCGCCCGCAGAGCGCGCACTGTCCCTGCTCGCACCGACCGCCCCTTGGCACCAGCCCACGCCCACCGCTCCGCCTCGACCTGGAGAACACCCCAGACACCTCCGTTCACCGCCCAAAGCCCCACAACCACCACTCGCCGTGGACACCGCCGCTTCGGCCGTGCAGAGCGCCACCTCGCCCCAACCACATGCCACCGCCCCTACGGCCGCATTGAAGCACTAGAGCACCGCCAGGGAACCGCCCACCGATCGCAATCCCCAGCCATGCCGCTAGCTCGCCATAGCCATGTCGCCACCGTCGACCGCCCATCCCGCTCGGTCTCACCGTCGAGCCTATAAAAGGAGCCCTCCCCAGCACCAAAGACTCACACCATTCCACTCCCCTAACCTCTCTGAACCTCACCCACCTCTCGCCGGAGCAAGTGGAGCAGCAGCTTGCCGGAATTGGAGCCGGAGCCGCCGCCTCGGGAGAAGAAGGGTGCCGTTGATTCCGGCCACCCCAAGCTCCGCCGCGACCACGCCTCGCCTCGCCGTCGTCTTCCACTTCGTTCGCCCGCATCGCCGACCCTGCTGGAGCCCTGGTATGCCCCTAGTAGACCCCCACCGAGTCGCTAGGGTTCGAGCTCGCCGACGACCTGTCCGTCGTCGACGACGACCCTCAGCCGTAGATCTAGCCTCTAATCGCATGACCCACAGCGCGCGTACCGTTTCGCGTTTTAAGTGCCACTAACAAGTGGGACCCCCCTGTCAGCTGAGCCCCGCGCCACGTAGCTCCACTGGGCCGACCCATTTCTTTTCCCGCGCGAGCCCGTAGATTAAAATCGGGATTTTTCTTTTTAGTTAGAATATAGTTTCTGTCCAGTGTTGCAAAATTCAATTCTGTGAGTTTGACAAATCCAAATTACATGAAACTAATTTTGTCTGAAAGGTATTGAAATGCTCTATCCAAGCCCGTTGGATTTAATTCATTTAGAGTTATAGATTTCTCCAAGTAAAAATAAGAAGACAGAAGCTTTTGCAACTTGAAACATTTTTATAAAATCAACCAAGTTAGCTTTTGAGTTGATTACAACTCTCAAAAATCATATTTCATCATATCTATCCAAATATGTAATAATATTAAGGTTTACAGGCAGTGACTTTGGACTAGTACCAAAATAATGCTATATAGGCATTTCTAGTCACTTTAAATCATTAAATAATAAACTTAAACCAAAGTAATATTGATCCAACCTTTAAATATCATTCTCACGTGTTAGAATATGTGGTGAGGACATGTGTCCACATGATCCCATATTTTGGTGGTGAATATTAAATTTCAGTTAATTTTTCAATGAGTAGAAATTACTTTTCCAAAATAAAAAGGTTGAAACTATTGAATTAAACTTGTGAGGTTTGGGATGATAATAGATCATCAATTGTGTGGTTTAGAATACTACTTAGCCTAGTTAAGTATTGTTTGGTGATTGTGCACTCCCTATGTATTTCTAGACGATAGTACCAACCAAGCCTTCGAGGAGGAGGAGTTCTACCAAGAAGAAGAAGAAGAAGAAGAAAACTTCAACCACTGCACCAACCAAGGCAAGCTATTAGTGGCAAGCTAACCCTTACAAACATGCTTTAGTAAGCTATTGTTAGCAAGCTAGAATAAAACTAGATGGTTTAGTAAAGATGCCTTAAGCATACTTTGATCACACCCCTTTAACTATTAGTACCCCAAGTCTTATTGACAAGTTTTACCTCCCTTAGTTTACACAAAGTTCTTTAATTAATTTTGAAGGTAGCATAAAGAGTATAAAACTTGACCTACTTAGAAACCTTTAGATGTCATTCTATGGCATGAGATTGATCCCATCTTTCCACCTTAGTGAACACTCTTAACTTAGTACTTTAGAATAGCTCAAAAACTTGAGTCACTTTAGATGGGAACACTTGGTGAAAATGAGTTATGAAAACCTTGGAATGATGAGTCATTCTATTGAGATGTTTTGACATGTGTTGAGAAACACAACTAGTTATGATGATGAAAATGATGAGGCATGAGCCTTAACCCTGTTATAAAACTGATGGTTGGATTCGGATGCGATACCATTCCAAATTTACCGTACAACCACATTACCTGAATTGGGTAAGTCTTAGCTGGAAATTTATATGCATTAGTATTAGTTCCCTCACGAGAGAGGTTTGAGTTGAGGCTACCTCTCAATGATGTCCACCTATGCAGTGCCCAAGATGACTGATGGTCATGGTTGGGAGGCCATGCTCATAGGAGAGGTGCTTGTACTAGGGTGTGTAAAGGGAAGGTTATGTTTGATTATCTGCATACTAAGTATGATGATTCATGGTTATCCCTGACAGATGTATCGAATCTTGTGGTGAAAGTGTACCACCTCTGCAGAGTGTCAAACTATTCGAATAGCCGCGTCCGCGGTTATGGACAGTTGGAATGGCCATACTGTTTCGTTGTCAGATGTTTTCTAAATAACTTGAAATGAATGATGACCTTTGACTTGACCACAACAGGGTTGTGTTAATGAAATTAGCTTCCCAACTTAAGTGATTCTAGAACTTTACTTTATCTTTTCTTGCTTCAGAACTCAGCTTAGGTTTCAAACTTAACTTGATAGTTATTCTTTAATTTCAGCACTTTAACTTAGAATGGTAACCCTTGTTAGTAGTAGTTTGCGAGTACTTAAAGAGTACTCATGGCTTTTGTCCCTGGCTATTATCATGGCCAGACTATGAAGGAGATTATCAAGATGATGGTCAGCAGGACGGCTATGATAACTAGGACTATCTGCCTTCGTTAGTATTGCCTGTGCCCCTGAAGATGGACCCCACCGCTACGCTATCGTTTATTTCCGTTGTTTGTTGTATTAAAGACTGGATCATGAGATCCTTATTTGTGTAAAACCTTATGTATGGTTTGTAATGGATGATGTACTGTGATATCCAATCCGTTATGTCTCGCAAAAATGGTAATCCTAGGATTGCGAGGTATGGCATAATGGGCATCTGGGATTAAAAATCCGGGTGTTGACACTGCCGGAGAGGGGAATTCACCCTGGAGGCCTTCTTCATCACCATGCAAGCCTCCGGTATGATGCGTGAGTAGTTCATCCTTGGACTACGGATCCATGTAGTAGCTAGATGGCTGGTTCTCCTGCTTTGTGCTTTCATGTCTAGATCTTGTGAGCTCCGTTCATGATCAAGATCATCTATTTGTAATTCTGCATGTTGTGTTTGCGAGGATTCAATGGATATTGAGATGCTATTTCAGATTGATTATTGATTCTATCATGTCTTTGTTATTTGTGATCTTGCATGCTTTCCGTTGTTAGTAGCTATCTTGGCCAAGTAGATGCTAGCAACTCCAAGAGTTAGTATTTATGCTCGATAGTGGGTTCATGCCTCTGGTAATCTGGGGAAGTGACAGAAATCTCTAATGTACTAGATGTGCTATTGCTACTAGGGAGAAAACAACAATCCTTTGTTCATAGAACAATCATATTGTTTACTTTACACGCAGTTCGTAAAGCAATAATCTGTTGCTTGCAACTTAATACTGGAGGGGGTTCGGATGATAACCTGAAGGTGGATTATTAGTCATAGATGCAGTTGCATGGCGGTCTATGTATAATGTTGTAATGCCCAATCAAGTTCCAAAGGAGTCAATATGATTAGTATATGCATGTATTGCTTTCTCGATGTTTGTCAATTGCCCCGCTGTAATTTGTTCACCCAGCATGTTATCTATCTTAAGGAGAGCCACCTCTAGTGAACTATGGATCCCGGTCCTTGTCTTTTACATTCAATCTATAATCTGTTTACTTATTTGTGTTTACTTTCTGCAAACTTTTACTTCTTTCCATTCGATACGTTTAATCCTTTGTTTTCCGCAAAACACGATGAGATTGACAACCTCATCGTAAGTTGGGGACAAAGTTCTATGGTTGTGTTGTGCAGATCTCCACGTTGCTACTAGCACCGGTAGTGCGCCCTGCCAAAGCTCAGCTAGTAACACCTTTGGGGTGTTTCCTTGCTCCTACTGGTTCGATTAAACCTTGGTTTCATACTGAGGGAAACTTGCTGATGTGATCATCATACCTTCCTCTTGGGGTTCCCAACGAGCTCTACATCAACACCGCTCCAGCATTTTTCTGGTGCCATACACAGAGCCATCAATCTCCTCTTTCAAATCCCTCAAGAATATGCAAGAATCATAGGAGGGATTGAGAGATAGCAAGCTTCAATAGGTCAACAATGGTGGGAGAAAACTCGCAAGAGAGCTAGGGAACCATTGGGGAAGAAGGGGCCCTAAAATAGGTCCCTAGAAATCCAACCGTTAGGCCCAGGAATCGCGCGATCCGGAGTCTCCGGATTGAGATCGGAGTCTCCGATATACCCAGGCCAAACGGGGACAAACTAGATGCCATTCAGTATGTGGGTGGTGAAGCCTAAAATGAGAGACCGGGCTCTGATACCAATTGAAAGTACAAGGATGTCACCTAGAGGGGGGAATAGGCGGTTTAAAACTTTTATGAGAGGGGCTCAACAAAGGCAGAATTAAACTAGCGTTTACTTTGTCAAGCACAAAACCTAGAACAACTAGGGTTCACCTATGTGCACGAACAACTTATGCTAAGCAAAACAAGCAACTACGTTATAGCAAGATATAGACTTCAAGCACAAAGGCTATCACAAAGTAAGGTGCATAAGTAAGAGCTCGGGTATAGAGATAACCGAGGCACGCGGAGACGACGATGTTTTACCGACTTCCTCCCAACAATGGAGTACATCTCATTTGGAGAGGGGGTGGTTTCAAACCACCAATGCCATAAAAGGCCTCCCTTGTTCTTCGGTGAATCTCACCCCCAACAGGATTGATCCACACTTCCACTATCGGTGCACTAGTCGGTGGCAATCCGGAACCTCTCACAAGATTGGGGCACTTCTCCACAACTCAATTGGAGGCTCCCAACAAACAAGCTGGGGGAGATCTCCCCAACTTAACTAGAGGCCCCAAGAAATCCACAAACCTGCAATACAACTAAACCGTCTAGGGTTCCAAGAACCCAATAGTAAAAAGCTTCTCACCTTTCACCCAATCGAATCCTCATCGAGAACTCACACCGATGCACCAAATGCAATGGCAAGAACACAAGAAGTGCTCAAGTCCTTCACTCCCAAATTACACCAAAGCTACATAAGCTTATGGGGGAATAAGAGAGGAAGAACAATGGAGGAAATCCACAAAAGACTCCAAGATCTAGATCCCAAGATGTTCCCCTCGCTTAGAGGAGAGATTTATTGGTGGGGTTGTAGATCTAGATCTCCTCTTTCAAATCCCTCAAGAATATGCAAGAATCATAGGTGGGATTGAGGGATAGCAAGCTTCAAGTGGTCAAAAATTGTGGGGGGAAACTTGCAAGAGAGCTAGGGAACCAATGGGGAAGAAGGCCCCCTAAAATAGGTCCCTAGAAATCCAACCATTAGGCCCAGGAATCGCTCGGTCTGGAGTCTCTGGACTAGGACCGGAGTCTCCGGTGTACCCAGGCCAAACGGGGACAAACTAGATGCCATTCAATACGTGGGCAATGAAGCCTAAAATGATAGACCGGGCTCTGATACCAATTGAAAGTACAAATATGTCACCTAGAGGGGGGAATAGGCGGTTTAAAACTTTTACGAGAGGGGCTCAACAAAGGTGGAATTAAACTAGCGTTTACTTTATCAAGCACAAAACCTAGAGCAACTAGGGTTCACCTATGTGCATGAACAACTTATGCTAATCAAGACAAGCAACTATGTGATATCAAGATATAGACTTCAAGCACAACAACTATCACAAAGTAAGGTGCATAAGTAAGATCTCGGGTATAGAGATTGAAGGGTTTGTAGCATAGAAAACAAAAAATTCTACGATGGGAACTATACGCCAAGATCTATCTACTAGATACAAGCAACGGGTGGATATACATCCATAGAGAACTTACCCTCGAAGACAACAAAGCTTTGTTAACGAGATGGAACTCGTGGATGATGTAGTCGTACACTTGCCGATCTCAAGATCGTGATGAAGTCTAGCAGGTCCGGCTCTAGCACGTCCATCAGATCCAGCTCCAGCAAGTCCAGCACCACCAAGTCCAGCACCGCAAAGCAGCGGTGCATCCATGATCGCACACACGTTCGGTACCCCGACAACCTCCATCCCTCGCTCCAGTAAATCAGCAGAAGCAACAACTCCTTTCCAGATAAAGCCACCGGGAACATGTATCTCGCTAATCCGAGACCATGGGGGAAAAATATTAGAGGGGGAGAGATCCTTCACGAGGAGGTGTGAGTGTGAAGGTATGATAGGGGGCCTTTTATAAGAGGAGGGGGTGCCCCTCCCCATGGCCGGTGCCCCAAGGGGTGACCCTTCACCTCCTCATTCATGTGGTGGTAACTCCCTCCACATAAATTTCCCCCTTCACATTCTCTTTTAAAGTCTCCACTTTAAATGCATTAAATTTCTCCAAATTTATTGCTCTCTCATTTAATAAAACTCTTTTATTAGTTTTATTCAGAATTTTGTTAATTACTTTAATTAACAAACATTCACATAAAACCCCCTGCAACATTTCAATATTACATGCATAACCAATTTCAACAATTTCACCCGAAACAATTTCAGTGTCTATTGAAATAATTCTAGCACTTTCTTAAATCTTTATATGAAACATATTTGCTCCAAATGGTGTCGGTATCCCTTAAGTGTGTCACCCTACGGTTCACGAATAATGCAGACATGATCGAGACCCCTCTCCGATCAATAATCAGCAGTGGGACCTGGAGATCCGTACTGACTCCCACATATTCAACGATGACTCTTGTGATCGTGTGAACCTTTAACGCTAGTAACTAAATCCCTTTGTCTCGTGATATATTACATGTCCGAGATTCGATCATCGGTATCCCCATACCTAGTTTGATCTCGTTACCGACATGTACTCTTTTCTCGTTCCCGTGATATAACATTCTAGTGATCTCATCACTTGCTTGCAAGCTAACCAATGTGATATCACTGAGAGGGCCTAGAGTATATCTATCCGTCATTGGGATGGACAAATCCCACTCTTGATCCATGAACCTCTACATAACACTTTCATAGCACTGAACCCACCTTTATAATCACCCTTTCAAAGTGTGACGTTTGATATTATCAAGATACTCTTCCAGTGTTAGTGATTGACATGATCTCATGGTATAAGGACTAGGATTACTTCGTATGATGTTATAGCAATATAAACACAATGACTTTGATCATAATGCTATACTTCGGATGAATGTTCATCACATCATTCTACTAATGTTGTGACCTCGTTATTAACAACATCCAATGTCCATGATCAGGAAACCTTGATCATCTTGTTAATCAACGAGCTAGTTTATAAGAGAGGCATAACTAGGAACTTTCCTTTTTGTTTATTAAACACACATGTATTAATGTTTCCAAATTAATACAATTATAGCATGCAAAATAAACATTTATCATAAACAAGGAATAAGATAATAACCACTTTATTATTGCCTCTTGGGCATATTCCCTTCAGAGATAACTGAGGCACGCGGAGATGACGATGTTTTACCGATTTCCTCCCAACAATGGAGTACATCTCGTTTAGAGAGGAGGTGGTTTCAAACCACCAATGCCACAAAAGGCCTCCCTTGTTCTCCGGTGAATCTCACCCCAACGGGATCGATCCACACTTCCACTATCGGTGCACTTGTCGGTGGCAATCCGGAACCTCTCACAAGATTCGGGCACTTCTCCACAACTTAATTGGAGGCACCCAACAAACAAGCTTGGGGAAATATCCACAATTTAACTACAGGACCCAAGAAATCCACAAACCTGCAATACAACTAAACCGTATAGGGTTCCAAGAACCCCTAGAGTAAAAAGCTTCTCACCTTTCACCCAATCGAATCCTCACCGAGAACTCACACCGATGCACCAAATGCAATGGCATGGACACAAGAAGTTCTCAAGTCCTTTACTCCCAAATTCTACCAGAATTACAAAAGCTTATGGGGGAATAAGAGAGGAAGAACAATGGAGGAAATATACAAAAGACTCCAAGATTTAGATCCCAAGATGTTTCCCTCACTTGGAGGAGAGATTGATTGGTGGGGTTGTAGATCTTGATCTCCTCTTTCAAATCCCTCGAGAATATGTAAGAATCATAGGAGGGGTTGAGAGATAGCAAGCTTCAATAGGTCAACAATGGTGGGAGAAAACTCGCAAGAGAGCTAGGGAACCATTGGGGAAGAAGGGCCCCTTAAATAGATCCCTAGAAATCCAACCGTTAGGCCCAGGAATCGCTAGGTCCGGAGTCTCCGGTGTACCCAGGCCAAACGGGGACAAACTGGATGCCATTTAGTACGTGGTCAGGAGATAGACCGGGGATTTAGTCCAGAGTCTCCGGTCTTACAGAAACTAGTAGAAAGACCAAAACAAAAACAACCATAACTTTTGCATCCAGACTCCGATTTTGATGATCTTGGGCTCGTTTTAAAGAGGACAATAAGCTCTACAAGATCATATAGAAAAACATCACATTCCATAAAGGGGGGATAGAACCATATGAAGAAATGTTTGACCTCTCTCAAAAAGATGAACCGGTAAAACCTCCAACATCAAAAACACAATAGAGAATGCATATGAAATCCGTTTTCGATGAACTAGAGCTTGTTATGAATATTACCACAAGCTCTAGAACCTCACATGGATAAGATCCAAATAACAACAAAGAAAGATGATGCCAAGTATGCAAAGGTTTGAGCTCTATCCGAAGGATATGATCAAGTTACTCACTCAAGAGCCCCTCTTGATAGTACGACTATCTATCCTATAAACTGGTCTCTCCAACTAACACCACGAGACCGATAAGAATGAAACCCTATCAAGAACATACCTTTGCCTTTCACATATTTCACTTGAGCTTGATGATGACGATCTTCTCTACCTCAAGGTGGAACACCTTTCTTGATTACGCTAGCTTGGTGAAGACTTGAAAATTGCTCCCCCATACTCCACTATGGTAGAGCTTCTCTTTTGGGCATATCATCTTCTCATATACATGATCACCATATGATGGCAAGATTTAAGCAAATGATCTCTTTCGATATGGCTCATCTTGAACTTGCACATCATTTCTTCATTCTTCATCATGTTGGTGTCTTGAAGGTACATACGAGATATCACTCAACTTTATTCTTCAAGACACACTTGCTATAGGCTCAACTCTTTACAGACCCTTTTCTGCCCATTGGGGAAATATCACACCGGAGACTCCGGCCTGGAGATCGGAGATTCTGGTTAGAAATTATCTCACACCGGAGATTCTGGTCCATCTCCGGACAATCTCCAGACCCCTATATAGACTGGCTTGTACTTGGTTTCGAGGAACACACCGGAGACTCGTACCAGAACTCTAGTTGGGACACCAGAGACTCTGGTCCTTGCATACTGGAGATTCCGGTCCATCTCTGGATCACTCATTTAAACCTTGGTCTACACTTGATCTTCTTCACTTTCTTCTTCTCCCAACCTTGAAGCCAACATATGGTTCAAGCATTGCCTATGGACAAATCCTACAAGTAAAACTCAATGCAAACATAAGTCCATAAAGATTGTCATTAATTACCAAAACCACACATGGGGCACACATGCACTTTAACCTCCACTCGCTTCGCTCCCATTCACCTAGAGCAACGACCTGATACTTGCACGACTCGCTTAATGCGATTGGGATATTACTTTGAGCCAACGATTTCTCCCTTCATTGGAGGAGTTCGTCACCGATTTGGATGAGCGTCCACTTGGACTCGCCTACTCTGACTGCCAAGTTGAAGCCTCCATCGAACCCCTGACGCACTTGGAGACTACTGATGGGGATATGCCAATAGGGGTATGACCAGGAGGTGGATTCGACTGAATAGACTTAGGATGAGTGGGCTCGCTGGTACGGCAACTTGAAGCACTGCGACTGGTGGCAACAAAGGTTGCCACTTTTCGCTGGGATTCCAAGTGCAGAGTGTTGTAGGCGTCTTTCCCCCACAAGGGTGACTCGAGGGTTTATATCGAACTCTCAGGGAATTGGTTATGGAAGGATGTTCGTCTTCTCCTCTTCAAACAACTTGTAAAGTGAAATAATTTGTCTTGTGTCCCCAACTCCACCAAGTGGTTTTCAGGCACAAGGTTTCATATTAGTAATACGAAATAAAATATAAAACAAACTAAAGTAAAGAAAGTAAAGTAATGCAAACTAGATGATATGAAAGATAGTAGAGTTGTTTTTGGGGTTTTATAGGTGATTGCAAGTAGAGAAAGTATTTTTATATTTTTGAAATAATTAATTTTTGAAGATAAAAAGGATAGTAGATGCAATGTAAAGGTGTTTCTTATGATAAAAATCGGACCAGGGTTCATGGGTTCACTTGTCTACTCTCTTTTTAGGTTGTAGTGATCACAAAACAATTCATCAATGATAAAGATTCATGGAAATTCTATAAGTGCTTGATAAAAGGAATTAATATAGGCATCACATTCTAATATTGAGATGGAATACATCTCTCTCTTATACTCCTCAAGAAGGAAAATCTCCATTCAATCTTGATTTAAGAATAGATCAGAGTATAGCTTTAAGCAATATTATGTGATGTTTGAAATACAAAATATGCTACCTTGATCTAGTCAATGTCATCACACCGTCACGTGATAACTATAGCACATGATTTCACGTGGAAACTAAAACCAAAGTAGATCTTGAATAATATGTGTCACAATTCAATTTCTACCCCCATGCTACTCCATCTAACACACACTTCTCCCCATACAAGTTCTTGCATACAAGTTTGATCAATAAGCAATGAAGAATGAGGTGCATGATATGCATCTATTAAAACATCTTACACAAAATAGATTCCAATCTCAAATATCAAATCATAGAACAAAGATCCACCACATAGGAATTACAAATATGACCAATCATGTTCGACAACTCATATGGTACTAGATCTATGAAGAACAAGAGAGAAATAGATCAAGCTACTGCCACAAACCCATATCCCGGAGGTGGACTACTCCATCTTCATCATGGTGATGAAGCCGGAGATGTTGGAGAGGGTGGAGATCTCCCCGGAGGTGGCTCCGATAGAGTTTCCCCTCTAATCTTTGCTAAATCTGACTCTATTTGGTGGTGTTTTCGTCTCTGGTGGCTCTCTCTCCGAGGAGCGAGGACTCCCCGGGGGGGTCCTTATATATGGGATTTTAGGTCAAGAGAACTCCGTGGACGAAAGAATCAAGGCGATCATACGGTCGAGGAGGGAAAGAGCATGGGTGGCGCGCCCACCAGGCCTGGGCTCTTTTGGCCCTCCTGGTCCTCCTAGTGAGATTCCAGTGCTCTAGAAGCTTCTCGTGTATAAATATTGACATTCCCAAAAGTACATGTCCATTTGACTTTGTTTAGGTCTTGAAACATCAAAAATATTGAAAACAGGGTTTTTCTGCCCTATAGGGTTATAACCAAAATAAAGAGGATCATTGGTAAATCCCAAAAATCAATATAAAACAGGGATATAATATTATATATGATGCAAATATGTGGGAAAACATATGTATGCATTTTACATGCATCGGCAACCCAAGAAGCATGGCGACTGGATGCAGAAGGTCCAGAAGCGTAGCTAGGCCTAGTCAGATTAGGTTAGGATCATTAAAACCTTAACCGATTCAATATTATCCATGTAAACCCTAGCGAGGTAGCACTATATAAACCTCCCCATGGTACCCTCTACAGGGACACACTTTGATACACCCCATAGAGGCAACTTGATGCCCATCGCCGAGCTTGGCCTCCCGTTATAATCTCACTCCGATTAATACATATAGTAGAAAGTAGGTTCTTTACTCTACAAGGGGCTGAAACTAGGTAAAACTCTAAGTCTCCTCAATCTCGTTCTTCACATGGCTCACTCACCCTTTCCCTCAACTCAATCACTACCCTCGATAGCAACTGCCGTGGTCATTCCCGCGACACCTCTACTGACTCGTAATTGGACGTTGACGTCCATACCTCTTGGTCTCTTGGATGCCGCCCGATAGGGAGGTCCCAAGTCGACCATCGCTGCTTGAGAGCACCACGCCACCATGTCTTGCAGCGCGCTCGAGCTGTCACTATTGGTTTGGCTATGGCTGCCAGCCTACCACCGACATGAGTGTTGAGCGAGAGCGCCGACCATCCATGGGACACGAGGGTGATGAAGGCCCGAAGATGCTATAGTGGTATGTGCCAACGGTGTCAAGTTGTTGCCTCTCTGCTTCCACTGCAGGATGGCTGTAGTGGTGGCGAAGAACTCCAACCTCGCGGCAGTGGTGGATGACACGCGGTGGGAGTCACTCTACCTTGTGGCTAGCGGCATGGTGAGCTTGATGCCTAGAGCACCATCAGGCACGCTGGACTCCACGTGAGACTGGGTAGTGGATCTACATGACTAAATTGGTGTTAAATTTGTTAATAACGATTTTTGTGTTTTCCGCAATAATTATGGAAAACATTGACATTTTGTGCAACAAAACTTGGCAGTTGTGGTTCCGTGCAAATTATGCATCAACACCTTGTGTGATCTGCAATTTCCTCTCAAAATAGACCCAAACTATGTGCAACATGTATTCGTTTCTGTCACTGCCCAGAGGGCTCCACAGTAGCCTGGACGCACCTGTCAGCTGGGTCCCAGCACGGGATCTTTCCCCACTGGCTGACGGGCCTACATGTCAGTCGCACCGACCGGCACTTCCCACGCCCTCAATCATCCCCCCAACAACTATATCCTCACAAACTTGTTTCGAAGGAAAACCAATTGTACTCGTCGAAACCCTAACACCACCTCGCCGCCGGCGACGTCCGCCTGACGGACGCTACGCCAGGAAATCCCGGCGTCGCCTTCCACTCGTCGCCCTCTGCCTGATCCATCGCCCGCCCACGGGATCCGGATCGGGTTCGGCCATGTCAAAGGCCAAGGTCTACGCCGACGTCAACGTGGTGCGCCCCAAGGAGTACTGGGACTATGAGGCCCTCGCCGTGCAGTGGGGGTGAGTCGAATCTTCCCGTAGCTAACCTCGCCCTAGCTCTCAAGTTCTTTCTTTTTCGTACTCTTCGTTCCCGTGGCGCATCTGGGTGTCGTGGATCCTTTTCGTCGGCTCGTCGCGATAGGGTTCAGGGATAGGCTACGTGTAGTGTTCTCTTCAAATTCTAGATGCGGCCTTGGGAGGTATTTGTCTAGTACGAGCTTGATTGTGCCGTGCGGCTTGAGAGGACTCCGCCTGTCGTAGATTGAGATTTTGATAGGCCAGATGTGATTGCTCAGATAATTCTAGCTGCTGTTTGATTGCTTTGCTACAGTATCCGATTTCACTAGTCACTACACGGATCCAACTGTCTTTTGATGCTTTTTGTACTTCGGTAGGGAATCATGCATCCACGATGCGCCCTCACAGGTTATTTGGAAGTATTAATAGTTCTGTGCATCTTAAGAGAACTGTCGATAACTTTTGCCGAATTGGGCATCCGAATCCGAGAGTCAGATTCTGGCACCTGTGCATCCGAACTCCAAAATATTTTGCTGAATCAAACAGCCATGCCCATGTCCCAGAAGCAATATCCATATTTTAATTGTATTGATTTGCACAGTTGCTAGTTCAGTTTGCTTTTCCTTCTGTGGAAAAGCATGTTCTTTTTTTAGTTTTACAGTTTGTCGTTTCAGCTACACTGGTTATTTGGTGTTATCATCTAGTTGGCCAGAGAATAAATAGATTGTATTGTCCAATAAATTGTTATATATCATATCATGGGACACACTATTTGACCCCAAGCTGCAGAATTGTTATTCTACACCCACCCTGTTTCTTTTCAACCATACATGATTTTTACATCAGGTAAATTTTGTCTTACCTTGGAAGTCGAGAAGAATATACTCCCTCCGTCCCAAAATAAGTGACGTGGGTTTGTCTAGATTCGGATGTATCTAGACATGTTTTAGTATATAGGTACATGCGAATCTAGACAAACTCAAGTCATTTATTTTGGGACGGAGGGAGTAATAAAATATAGAAATGTTGCAAATTTTTTGTTTATGTGACATATAAAAATACGACATAAAATACACATTTTTGTGGTTTTTACACTGTAATGAGTCTAATGACCATACACTGCATTTTATTATGTCATTTTTGTTGTTGTGGGTGAATATGAACGTAATTATTTGTATAGAAACATAAATTTCTGACTGTAATAACGTAAAAATATGTTGTGTGCAAAAATAACTTCTCTAGACCCTGGGTGCTGAATATCATTTCTATATCATATCATACCAATTTAGTCTCAAAGTAGCTGTTCCGGTAACAACCATGTATGATTTTAAGGCCTATGCTGGAGAGAATGTACTCCAGGTCTGTTCCTGTTTAACAGATAATTCTGTTGAGTGAGATACTATAAGCAAAGTCTCAACAAGTATGTATGCTACTGGAGTACCTTGGTTTGTAAATTAGTAGATACGTGCAATAAGTAAAGTGATATGGAACTATATTTAAAATTGTACCAGCTGTTTGGTACAGTACAATTTTTTTGATGGAGATGTTTGATACTTACCATAAATGCTTTGTTGTGTAAATTGTCATTAGGATCCAGGCATTTGCCTGTTCTTTTTTGAGCTTGTCATGGGTTTTTCTTGCTTTCCAGTTGTTATATAGATGAAAATGATAGAAACTTAAGTCTGAAGCATTAATTTGTAGGAGCTGGTTGCTTTGGCCTTTGTTTTGCATCAACGTACATGTTCAAATTTATTTTAGTGTAATAATATCCTAAATGTGCCATGAGATGTCTTCATAAATCAACTAGTTGGTGTTTTCTCTTTATATCCCAGACAGGAAATGTAATCCTGTGCCTGGAGCAGTGAAACTGATTTTTTTTAGCTGTCCCCACAAGGATACTGCTGTTATCATTTTGATACTTTTTGTTTTGAATGGTGCGGTTAGTTATTACATCCAGTCTATCTAAATATATCTGTGTTTGGAACTTATGAATGTCCAGATGGATTAGTATATCCACTCATGGGGTCTAACTAGTACGATGTTCCTTTTCAATCAGTGAGCAGGATGACTATGAAGTTGTCCGTAAAGTTGGAAGAGGCAAATACAGTGAAGTCTTTGAGGGAATCAATGTTAACAACAATGAGAAATGTGTTATTAAGATCCTGAAGCCTGTGAAGAAAAAGAAGGTAATTCATCTGCATGTTAAATGCCCACATGTTCTCAAATATTTTAGCTTATGATTGTCATGCTTATGTAGATCAAAAGAGAGATCAAAATACTTCAGAATCTCTGTGGAGGTCCAAATATCGTGAAGCTGCTTGATATTGTCAGAGATCAGCATTCAAAAACACCAAGCTTGATCTTTGAATATATTAACAACACAGATTTCAAAGTGCTGTATCCGACATTGACAGATTATGACATTCGCTACTATATCTATGAGTTACTTAAGGTATCAACTTTTTCAACCTTATGTTGATGTAATTTTGCCGAACAAAATGACTTAAAACATCTAGGATATTTCTGCTCGTCAATAAAGCCTAAATTTTCAAATATATACATATGGTTTAGTTCCAACATCTGGCTAGACTCATTTCTTTGGACAGTTTCTTGTGCTTGGGGAAAGATATTTTTGTGCTAGTGAGGAAAAGAACTCTTCCTTTTCCATAACAAGCAACCACACCAAGTCATCACTTTTCCCTCTTGAGGGGCAAACTACGTTGCTCTTGATTTGGTTGCTGACTTACAGTTATTCTAGTTATGATTTATCACATGTTTCCATTTGCGAGTGCAGGCTCTGGATTACTGCCATTCACAAGGCATTATGCACCGTGATGTGAAGCCTCACAATGTTATGATAGATCATGAGCTCCGGAAACTCCGGTTAATAGACTGGGGCCTTGCTGAATTCTACCATCCTGGCAAGGAATATAATGTCCGTGTTGCATCAAGGTAGGAAGTTAGGAACATGCAATTGTATACATGCTTGCTCTTTAATTATCTTAGACCTAGTTAATACTACCTCCGTTCCATAATATAAGCCTTTTTAGAAAGCTGTTTTAGCTTGCTAAAAAGGCTTATATTGTGGAACAGAGGTAGTACCAGATAGTGATCTTATTTCCTGTGGACTTCCAAAAACAATTGGTTGTTGATCTTCTGTTCACTTGTGAAGCAATACAGACAAAAATTTGGTTTATTTAATATCCACTTGTCATGTGGAAAGATTATTCTTTCTGTACTATTTGTTTTTCACCAGTAGAAATCTCAACTTCGTAGCACACATCCTGTTATTACATGTAAAGATTAATTTAGTTAATATACTTTTCTTAGTATTTTAGTTAATATGCCACTCTATAACATACATATTCCACTCATATTTTTTATCCTTCTTTACATATCCAACATTCAAATGTTCCCTTGATGCATCTGGTATCTCCCTTCAATGTGCATTCTCAAAATATTTGCTGGCATTGCCTTTTTCACTGGGATTCAGGTACTTCAAAGGACCAGAGCTTCTTGTTGACTTACAAGACTACGATTACTCTTTGGACATGTGGAGTCTTGGCTGCATGTTTGCTGGAATGGTATGACTGCCATGATAGTACAGTTTAATATTATTCATAGCTTTGTTTTTGTATCTCAAACTGTTCCAAATACAGTTCGTGCTGATCTGTTAATTGTTTTTGTTGATTGCAGATATTCCGCAAGGAGCCATTTTTCTATGGCCATGACAACCATGATCAACTTGTTAAGATTGCAAAGGTGATTATTCAGTTTGTTCCTCTATGTGCTCTGTAGATTCATTGGTGGCATTTGATATTGCTTGCAGTTGCCATATGTCATTTGCTATTAGCTTACCTGAGTGACTGATTTACAGTTCTGACTCTTCCGTTTCCATGAACTCGTAGTACTCTGGTCACATTAATTACTCCCTCCGTCCTGAAATAAGTGACTTGGATTTGTTTAGATTCGCATGTATCGAATCTAGACAAATCCAAGTCACTTATTTCCGGACGGATGGAGTATTTTACATTGAATTCATGTGTACATGTAATTACTAGCTTGGCTTTACCTGTGTAGTCCTGTTTCACGTCCCATGTCAGCTTTAAAAGCATGAGCACTAAATTCTGAATTTCTGATCACACCCCCACATTCGCAGGTACTTGGAACAGATGGGCTAAATGCATACTTGAACAAGTACCGAATTGAGCTGGACCCTCAGCTTGAAGCCCTTGTTGGAAGGTATATATCTGATCCACCAGACATTCTGCTGCATGATATCTAATTTTCATGTGACATTCTGCTGCATGATATCTAATTTTCATGTGAAATGACAGTTTCTATATTTTCTTTCACCTGCAGGCACAGCAGGAAACCCTGGTCAAAATTTATTAATGCAGACAACCAGCATCTAGTATCTCCTGAGGTCTGTCATCGGTGCATGGATCTCAAGTGCACCTTGCTATCATAACCTGCTCCTGGTTTCTCAACAAGGCTTTTTTGTTCATTTCAGGCCATAGATTTCCTTGACAAGCTTCTGCGCTATGATCACCAGGATAGGCTGACTGCACGTGATGCTATGGTAAGTCCCAATATTATTCTCCTGGTTCTCAGCTCCCAGTAGATTGTGCTGAATATCTACTTGACCCTACAAATATACTCTTGTTTACTCCTCCGGTTCCTTGTTTCTCCACGAACTGTTCCCCGTTCTGATTTGAAGCTTTAATGCAGGGACATGCATACTTCCTCCAGGTGAGGGCCGCGGAAAACAGCAGGACTCGTGCACAGTAAGCAATAACAAGACTGTTGCTCACTGTTGACGCGAATCTTTCGATAAAGCCGCTTCCTTTAGCTACTTTGTCATGTACAACTCGGTAATGGTTGGTTCAGCTGGGAAGGGTGGGAGAGCTTGTGGCGTGTGCCTAACGGCGCAGGGGGAACCTGTGATTTGCTCTCCTCCTGTTTGTGTATGGAAACCTGATTAATTGCAAGTTTGCAACACATTATTCATGTAATGTGTTTGGTACTATTGTATGAATCTGCTTGTAAAGAATATCTTTGGTGATTTGGTTTGGATTCGAACTATTCTAGCCTTTCTCTTATTAGGTTGTTTTTTTATTTTTCTCCTCCAAAAACCGATCTTGCAAAACTGAACAAGCCTGGAAAACTGAACAATCTAGCAAAACTGAGTATTAACTAGGTGGACGTGCGTGTTTGCCTACAGTCTATTTGGCAAAGTGTGTTGGGTGTGTGTACTCATTGTTTGGCAAAGTGTGGTAGGTGTGTTGTACTCACTGTTGGTGATACATTTTATTTTGTTTGTGTTAGCATAAATTAAATATAATTAAATATATGAGCACTTTGAGTGTTTTTATTGTTTGGCAAAGTGTGGTAGGTGTGTTGTACTCACTGTTGGTGACATATTTTATTTTATTTATGTTAGCATAATAAATTAAATATATGAGCACATGCGGGTTGAGTGTTTTTATTGTTTGACAAAGTGTGGTAGGTATGTTGTACTCACTGTTGGTGATACATTTTATTTTATTTATGTTAGCATAATAAATTAAATATATGAGCACATGCGGGTTGAGTGTTTTAATTGGTATATAAATATGTTATTTAGTATTAAACATGTCTAAAACTGAGAGATATGAATTTAGACGCAAGGTGCGGGTCCTTATTTTATATTAAATCTTATCAGCAATATAGGGGTACCACTGTTCAACAAAAATACATCGAGCAATAGAGTAAGTTTAGTACCACGAAAAACTGACGTGTTACATGATTAAGATAGAAACTAATGGTACCAAAACAAGCTAACTTATGAAGATCACGCGGTAACCTTATTTGACTGTCTCAAAATCAATGCTTGCAACTATTTGATTGCATAGCTCTAAGGAAAGTCATAACTTTGTATTCAACTCTTATAAGTAGCTGGATTATTAAATGATTAGTTTAGTAAATATAGATAACCCAATTACATATATACTAATTTTATTCAGGAGTTATATTTGATATATTCCATTTCAGTAAAATTTAAAAGGGAATGCATGGCTGGAAGTTGCCACGGATCTTTACATAAAAACAAGATCTAATATGTAATCAAGTTTGATAATTTTTATATATCAAAATAAAAAATAGAAATTATGACATTTATTTTGGACACACTTAGTCGATGGAACCTGCTTGTTCATTAATCATAGAGCATGCTCTAAGTCAAGGGCACTAATTTTTTTTGTTAACACGTGTAGAAATTGTAGAACAACGTAAAACATATATCAATTTACACAAACATCTTATGTATTCTCGAGATATGCTGATATATTCAAAAGCAAATTTAGCCTCGGAAGGGCCAAAATTAGCCTATTCTGCTTTGTTTCAGGAATATACATACATAATAATTGTTGAAGTGACATAAAACACAGCCGTTTCTCGCAAAACGCGACCATTTCCCGCCCGGTTAACGCTCCACGTTTTATTTTCATTGATTCTTCCGTTCGGTTACTATAGATTCCGGGTTCTGGCCAATCGCTCTGCGGCGCATCATCGCATGCTTCGCGAGCCTTCTTCTTCAATTCCTTTTGATCCACCATCCGTCCCTGATTTTTCCAGTCAAAGCAGTGAGGATGATGCGACATCTTCGTGTTGTCCTGCATAAGAGCGTCTCTACCAGCGCCGCCCCTTCTCTCTCACCCCCATCGTCCCACATGCTGACCTCCTCCTTATCTTCCTCACCACCGACAAAGCATGACGGCGGACGGGGCCAGGGGCAAATGTTGAATCGGTACTGGGAAGGTTCAAGGTGGGGAAGCAGAGGCGTCCGATGCTGGATGCGGGAGCTAGACAGGAGGCGGTGGCCTCGTGAGTGGAGGGGACGGAGGAAGTAGAGGTGAAAGGAAGAGCTCAGGAACGGAGGGGCGACACACATTATTGGGAGAGACGGAGGAGGCGTTGGGATGGGCGTGACCTCAGGATTCGGGAGCTCGGTTGGAGAGGAATGGGATCAAGATGGGGGTTGGGGTGGAGACAGAAGGGACCAACTCGTAAGACTTCGGTCAACATCTAAAACTGCACGGTTGAGATGACTCAGAGTGAACATCAAACAATCAGAAACGTGCGCGAGAGCAGATGACCTCAGATGGTTCGCTTTTGCTCAGACTTAAGCTATAGTATAATGTGTTTCTTCTACCTTCAACATAATTAATGTTCTAGGTTTATTCAAAGTCAAACTTTTTTAGTTTGACATAGTTTATTAGAAATACTCCCTCTGTCTTAAAAAAGATGATTTGTCTAGATTCTCATGTATTATATGTATAAATTAAAACATGTAGATACATGCAAATCTAAGCAAATCTGAGACATACTTTTTGGAGGAAGGGAGTATATTAATATATAAAGCATGAACCTAGTTTCATTTAATTCATCACAAAATATATTTGTATACCATATACTATGTTCAAAGTTATACTCCCTCTGTCTAGAAATAAACGACTTAAATTTATCTAAATTCGCATGTATTTATAACTAAAACGTGTCTAGATACATACGAACCTAGAAAAATCAAAGTTACTTATTTTTAGATGGAGGGAGTAGTAGATATTAACATGTTTTCAATATACTTGGTCAAAACTTATACATGTTTAACTTAATACAACGCTAGAACCTCGCTCCTCTCGTCAAAAACTTATCGGTGCACCTCGGCACTAGTGAGCCCTCTTTTTTCACAAATTTCTGAACTCTGTTTTTTACTATTTTTTACTATTATGTAGTCAAATTTTTTCTACAACCACAAATAGAAGAGTTCTCTTCCTAACTACGCACAAATTTATGGACCATGTATATGTATTTTTGATTTTTTTGGTAACTAAAAATTATAATTTTCAAAATTTACATAGAGAGAGTGCTCTGGTGCTGCAAATCTGTGTCCATTATTCCCTTCAAAAAGAAATTAGAGGAGGTAGTTAGACTACTATTATGGATCGTAGGGAGTAGTGACATTGTGTGAATCATTATGGGTCTCTCGATTAGTGAGCCGTGGAATATAACCGACAAATTTGCAACAACAATTACATAACGAAAACAAGACTTACATTTATGCCATTATAGCTATATCCATCATCAGCAGCGGAACTTCATCAATCGCAGAGCCTAAGTCATGCCTTAACCCTGCAGGTAGCTGACTGGGAAGATGGGCTAACTCGCATAAACGTCACCATATCCTTCATTTTTCATGCTTCTGAAAATCTAGCCAAGTAAATAGCCAGGGACATCGCCAGTGAGTATATTGAATGTACTCGCAAACCACCAAGATAAGGTATACAATGTAGTTTGGCTACGACGAGTAGCTCTCTATGGTTGTTTTTGAAAAGCCTAGTTTCTCTTGTAGATATGATATCTCTATATCTTTGTTAAAAAGAGTTTTGAAAACATGACTGTTTTAAAAGTTGGATATCTTTATATCCTTATTGAAAACCTTTTTGAAAACATTTTTTTGGGAGGAGAAACCCTTTTTAAACATGTTCGACCATCCCTGGTCAAAACAAAGCATATAACTCAGGCCATCTCATGACCATACCACTTCTTTGTATCCTTTCCAGATCCTCACTTGGGTCCTCCTAGCAATCATCTTTCCAACCATCCTTAACCATGGACATGGCTATTCGAATAGATTATACTCTGTAGAGTTTGTACACTTTCCCCACAAAAACCAATACATCCACCGAGATTCAACCAAGGCCCCCTACACAAGGTATACGGGGGTTTGGATAATCAAACATAACTTTTCATTTGTCTACCCTAGCAAGGACACTTTTCCCTCTTGGGTTTGTTCTCTCCGGAACGAGTACACCATGGCATATAGGACATACTCCCTCCCGTACTACCATGATAGCGAATCCAAGATTGACGTATCATTAAACATCTCCCCTTCCATACTTCCAAAAACATACCGTCCGCGAGAGACCCAATTGTTGCGCTCGGCCCTTGTCAAAGACATCCGCCAACCCCAGATTCGTAGACCTTTACAGGGGAAATCCCGGTTTCTAGGGATTCTCCCCTATAGCATTCGTGTAGGGGCTACCCATGCTAAAGAAAACAAACTACAAGTGCCCCATCTCATAGGGGTAAGTTGTTCCGGTAAAGGCATAGAACATCCCTTCTTCTCATGTCCATCATACTCACTTCTCAACATCACCCTTTCTTCTTTTAAAACATCCACTTGGGAATGATTCCCTTCCCAAGGGTTTTACAAAACATTTCCAAATCATTTGTTGTAGGGTAATCCCCAAATAGTTTTTGTTTACAAGATCCGAGGTTTCCACAGAAGTAGGATGCTAACCATCTTAATCTTGGTCTAAAGGGGGATGATAGGTTTCAATAAGGGTGGTGTCTGAGGGGACACCAAGTCATAACTTGGAGGAGCCAAGTTGCTAGCGCAGTAGTAGTAATACAAAACATGCAGGTAATAATGTAGTTTATAGAGGAAATACAAAATAGATAAAAAGGAGTAGGACAAATATCAGAATGTAGGAATGGTGTTTTGCCTGTGATCATCAATATGTCCCTAGACTTCTCCTTAGGAAACCAATAATAATAAGATAATCCCTTCTTCTCGATGTCAACACAATCGCATCTATCCTCGCCACAGAGCATACATGCAAACAAGCCATATACCACAATCAACACAAGGCAAACATGCACCAATACAATATAGCAAGCAAGGATCAAGGAATATCTACAATTCAATAGGTTTTGAGGTTTAGAGTTTAGAACGATTGGAATGGTTTTATTTGCATTTGTAGAAGTTCTTTTATAATTTAAATGCCAAAACTACTTAATGAATGGGTTTTAAACCAATGCCAAGTTCTGTATGATACCAATGTATAAAAATTATAACAATAGATAGGTATTGACACAACAAAGCTACTAGAAGTGGTTTAATTATTTTATCTATTTTCTTTATTTCGTTATGTATTGTTTAGTGGAATAAACCTTTGTTTTGGTGAATAATTCACTAGAAAGGATTTGTAAGTCAAAAAACTATTTCTTATTATGGTTAGGAAGAGGTTCAAGTGCTGCTTCACTTGGAGTTGGTTTCACTTCAAAAATATTTACCATAATGCCCTTGGGAAATTCCAAAAGTCAGTTCTACAAGGAATTTTTCATTTTTACCAGTTTAATTATAGAGATCCTTTTGATATGAAACCAAGGACACCATATAGGCATTACAAATACCTTCCATTAGGATTTTGATTCCTCACTTTTAGAGTTACAAAACTCATGATATGATTTATCTAGTGAAACAACCCTAGGCAGAAGGCTTTTAATTCACCAAAAATCCCTAGAGGCTCAATAAATTACGAACTCCTAGGATTGGGTAGATATGATAGTGCATGTGTACTGGGAGTTTCAATCAAGTCAAATCAACTGATATATTGACTTGTACAAATTTATAAAGAAATATTTGAGTTGGTTTTGTTATTTTTACCATAGTAATTCTATGAGGCTTTTTGAGGTGAGGTCAAGGTGCCATGCAAGGTATCACAGCTACCTCACAGTACCAAGTGGTTTTGTTGCATTTGGATTTACCAAACTCTTTGGGAGAATTATTTGATGAAAAGGACTAATTTTACCATGCTAATTTATAGGAAGGCTCAAGATCATATTTTGGTTTAAATCTTATTTTGCATGTTGGAGTAAACCTACATCACCCATAGAATTTCCAATCTATGCATTTGGTAGTATTTTTCATTTTTGTTTGGAATTAAACCAAACTGCCACTTAACAGATCTAGGTAAAAAAAGAAATGGATTTTAAAAAAGCAAGAGACAGAGAGGAGGTAGTGGGACAGATCTGCACCGTAGCTAGGGAAGATCACGCGAATTCGTCCTACTCGGGTGACGCTGTGCACGGGAGGATGAATTCGAACATGCTGGAGTGGGGCCCATCCATCAATTGCAAAGGAGGGGCGAAGGGGTATCAAGGGCTGGTATTCGTTGGATTAAAAAGGGGATCAACGATATCCTTTCATCTCCTTCCTCTGGCCGCAGAAAACAGAACCGGAACCCTAGATCGGGTTGGGAGGCACGGGGAGCTCACCTGAGGGTGCGGTAAGGTAGGAGGCAGGCGGGAGAGGATGTGGTTGACGATGACGACTCCGACAAGGTGCGGGACGGTGCACTATGGTGCCGGTTCTAACATGCACGCAACCAAACGATGGACGGTGCTCTAGAGTTTGTTCGAGCTCGTGTTTGGGGAGGTCCTTGCTAGAGAGGATAACATTGTTACATGCAGAGGAGGAAAGGGATCTTCATGAACACGGAAGAAGGGTAGGAGGTGCTCTGTCGCGACAACAAGCTTCGAAGCAAGCTAGTAGTAAGATGCGTGCCAAATGAGCCTACTCTACAGAGTCGAAGGATGAAGGAACAGAGCTCCATGGTGCCAGCTGCTTCAGTAGAGCCATACGACAGACACGAATGCCAAAAGGGTTCAAACTTACTTCAGAGAACCCTAAGTTTGACGGCCTCCAGGACCCGAAGATCTGGCTGGAGGACCACATCTGTTCCGTCAAGCTGCACGGCGGAAACAAAAGTACATCCATGTAATGCCTCCAGCTGCAGCTACAAGGTGCCGCTCGAGCATGGCTCAACAATCTGCCCCGTGGGTCGATCCGCAGCTGGGAGGAGCTGGTTTATAGCTTTGTGCGAAACTTCAAGGGCACCTACAAAAGGCCCGCGTCAATTGAAGAGCTAAAGGCTTGCTATCAGAAGCCAGGCGAATCACTTTGCTCCTACATTCAGAGGTGGTCCATCATTAAACACTCGGTGGAGGACATCTCCGAGGATCGCGCAATTGACGCATTCAATGGCGACGTACGTTGCATAGAGCTCGAGGAGGAGCTGGGCTGCATGAAGCCCCGACCACCTGATGGAAATCGCAAAGATGTGGGCTGACAAAGAAGACTCGGTGAAAAATAACCACGTCCACTCAGACGATGAGGACGACCTCGGCCACAGACATGATCATCGAGGGAAATATCGAATGCGCGGTTATGAAGACCGTGAGGAAGTCGACATGGTCGTGGCCGGCTACGCCGACAAATGCAACAAAAGCAACCGCAACAGCGAGTACCGTAGTGGCAGCTACCGCAATAGCGGGAAAACCACGCAGGTGTGGCAACACCGCACCCGCGATGAAGCACCCAGAGCATCCATCCAGGATAAGCTATCTAGGCCCTACAACGTTCACTACTACATCGACAAGCACAATGGCAAGAATAAGTCCAACCATCTACTCAAGGATTGCCGCGAGTTCCTAAAGCTCCACGAAGGTCTCGTCTAGATGAATCGCGTCGTGATACTACGGAGCTACCCCAGGCTCCATAGCTGATGGAGCGCCACCACCGCTACCAGGATCACCCGCGCCGCCCGCGGCTGCACCGGTGCAAAACAACAGAGGTGAGCAATACCCACGAGTGTTGGGGAATTCTTGAGGGGAATTCACCCTGGAGGCCTTCTTCATCACCATGCAAGCCTCCGGTGTGATGCGTGAGTAGTTCATCCTTGGACTACGGATCCATGTAGTAGCTAGATGGCTGGTTTCTCCTCCTTTGTGCTTTCATGTTTAGATCTTGTGAGCTCCGTTCATGATCAAGATCATCTATTTGTAATTCTGCATGTTGTGTTTGCGGGGATCCGATGGATATTGAGATGCTATTTTAGATTGATTATTGATTCTATCATGTCTTTGTTATTTGAGATCTTGCATGCTTTCCGTTGTTAGTAGCTATCTTGGCCAAGTAGATGCTAGCAACTCCAAGAGTTAGTATTTATGCTCGATAGTGGGTTCATGCCTCTGGTAATCTAGGGAAGTGACAGAAATCTCTAAGGTACTAGATGTGCTGTTGCTACTAGGGAGAAAACAACGATCTTTTGTTCATAGAACAATTGTATTGTTTACTTTACACGCAGTTTGTAAAGCAATAATCTGTTGCTTGCAACTTAATACTGGAGGGGGTTCGGATGATAACCTGAAGGTGGATTATTAGTCATAGATGCAGTTGGATGGCGGTCTATGTATTATGTTGTAATGCCCAATCAAGTCTCAAAGGAGTCAAGATGATTAGTATATGCATGTATTGCTTTCTCGGTGTTTGTCAATTGCCCCGCTGTAATTTGTTCACCCAGCATGTTATCTATCTAAGGAGAACCACCTCTAGTGAACTATGGATCCCGGTCCTTGTCTTTTACATTCAATCTACAATCTGTTTACTTCTTTGTGTTTACTTTCTGCAAACTTTTACTTCTTTCCATTCGATACGTTTAATCCTTTGTTTTCCGCAAAACACGGTGAGATTGACAACCTCATCGTAAGTTGGGGACAAAGTTCTATGGTTGTGTTGTGCAGATCTCCACGTTGCTACTAGCACCGGTAGTGCGCCCTGCCAAAGCTCAGCTAGTAACACCTTTGGGGTGTTTCCTTGCTCCTACTGGTTCGATTAAACCTTGGTTTCATACTGAGGGAAACTTGCTGATGTGATCATCATACCTTCCTCTTGGGGTTCCCAACGAGCTCTACATCAACACCACGCACCAAGCACTTTTCTAGGGCCGTGTACTGAGCCATCAAGCGATTTTCTGGCGTCGTTGTCGGGGAGTCAAGGACATCTTCACAAGAGGAGTATCTTATAACCAATCTCTTTACTTTGTTGTTTTTGTTTTGCTTAGTTTCCTTTTTGCTTTGTTTGCTTGTTTTGTTCTTCAAAAATCCAAAAAAATTAGTTTTGGTTGTTTGCTTTCTTATTTGAAAAACACAAAAAAATTAGTTCCTATCTTGAGTTGCCACTATGTCTAGCCTTGCTCCAATCACTATGTCACCTGAGGAAATGATTCTCACTTTTAAACAAGGAATTTAGGAAAGTTTTAACGAAGCTTGGTCTAGAATCTCTAATCTACATGAAAAGACTGAGCCTAAAATGATTCAAGGCTTGTTCCTTAGCAGTTTTTACCTTGGGATTGCTCTTTGCTATAGATATGCTTTAGATGCTATTGTGGGAGGAGATTTCCTCTAATGTAATGAGGATGATGCCATTAATGCTATAAAGAAATTGATCCTCACTTACACTATGCCTAGCCAAACTGATATTTCTTTTGCAAAAATATTTGCTAGGTTGAACACTCTTGAGGCTAGCAGTACTAGCTTAGAAAGTTGCTATAATACGCTTAGGGAGAATCACAATTATGTTCCAATAAATGCTGAACCATCAAAGTGGCTCCCTACAGTAAAGATTGAGATAAACACTGAAACTTTTCAAGCTCGCTGCGATATCATGTCTGAATTTTGTCTTATGCCCAAAGATATTTATGAATCTTTGAATCTTTGGGGGCTTACTGAAGGAGGAATAGAAATATCTCTTGATAATAATGCTACCATATTACCTATTGGAATAACTGAAGGAGTATTTACAAAGATCCTTGGGAAAATGATTTCTACTGATTATCTTGTTATTGAATGTGCAGGAAAAGGACAAATTACACTTGGAAGGTCCCTATTAGAACTCCTTGGAGCAATAATAGATGTGGAAAAGGGGACCATGCACCTTTATTCTCCACCAAACAATCACATTTTCCCAAAGGTTAAGAATAAAAATAAGAGAGGTAAGGGCAAGAAAGTTGGTTTTAATGTTTCTTCATTTGAGAACACTTGATTCTTTCTTTGCTTCTTATGCCTAACTTAAATGCGTTAAAGAAAAGTACTTGTTGGGAGATAACCCAAGAGTTTTAGATGAGTCTTGGAAGTTATTACTTCTGTAATAACCTCTCCTTATCCTTTTTATTTGCTTTTTTTTTGCCAAGAGTAACCTCTAATGAGTGTGAAGTAATGATTAGGAAAGTTGCTGTCCCGAAACAGATTTGTGTGTTTCACCGTAAAAATTCCTGAGAGAGCTCTGTACGTCGGATTGAGCTGTAATTGTTTGTGATTCTGCCCCAGGTAGTTATCTAACTTTCGTTAGTTCAACACTTTTTGATTTGAGCAACAGAAGGTCTTCGAAAAAATTCATCTTTACCTGCTGGTCTGTTTTGACAAATTTCTGCCATTTTCTGCATTTGCTTCTTGTTAGTTCCTTCTTGAGTTCCTTTGGGGAATTGAGCTTTTTGAGGGAAGTGCTACTGTAGCTAGTGTTCTAATGGAAGTTTATTTGGTGTTATAACTGAACCTTGAGACTTATTTATCTTAAGTGCACTAATGTTGCTAATGAGATTGTGTGAAGTTTTGTATGAAGGAAAAATTTCAGGTGTATGGAAGGAATGAGTAATGAGATGAAGGATGGACTAAAGCTCAAGCTTGGGGATGCCACGCGTATCACCCCAAGAAATATCCAAGAAGTACAAGCGTCAAAGCTTGGGGATGCCCAAGGCATCCCCTTCTTCATCAATAAAAATTCCAGGTTTCTTCCAAACGCTTCATTTTTATTGTTTCGTGCACAGTTGTGTTTTTCTTGGAGCGTCTTCTTTTTAGTTTTCGTTTTCGTTTTGGTTTTTAGTTTTCTTGGTTTGCTTAGTTTTCTAAATAAGTTGGTTGGACCCCCTCTTTCACACTTTGGTTTTCAAATAGTTTGGTTTGGTTTGGAAAAGAGTAGGAAAGTTCATGCTTAGGTGGTAAAAAGAGCTCGTTTTTGACTGTGGCTATGCTTTGTCATGCCGTGCTTGATATTGTTTTGGCTTTATGCTTAGTATTCTTTGCTGTAGCATGACTTGTTATAAACAATTGAGATTGCTTAATGTGCCTTGGATGAATCATGCGTTGTTTTAGCATATTAAAGCATAGTATAGTGGTATTTTCCTTTGATGATTTATTTGGGTTGACTTGGCCCATGCTCACACCATGTTATGACTATCACAAGTCACCATAGCCTTTATGATCCTTTAGTTTTCAACCTGTAGTATCACTTTATGCTTTGATCAATGATGTTTTGTCGCTCTGCATGATTATGGCCATTATTGCTCTATATTATTTTGTCGCTCCTAGTCTTTTGCTAGCCTCCACAACAAAGTATGAGTTACACTCATGCATCCAACTCCCTAAACCAAGTTTTTCCAAAGAGTCCACCATACCTACCTACTAGCTTATGCTATTCCAAGTATATTCATGCTTTTGTTTACCTTCCACTTGTTATGAGAAAACTAGTGATTAAAGCTCTCACGAACTTGATGGCACACTTTACTTTATTGCCTCTAATAAACTTGAACCATTGTGTCTTCTATGTTTTATATGCTTGCACTTATTTGTTGGGAATTAGCAGAACCATGCTTTCATGGGGAACGCTTTCAACATTGCACTTGGTACTTGTACCTAGTTGATATCATGCTCTTTTGTATATGGATGTCGTCGGTGTGAAATGAAAGGGGAGCTTGTAAGTCCATGGAGTTATGTATATGTGTCAGAGAAACGCCTGGGCCGCTGGTATAATCCATGCTGACATGGTGGAAACCTACATCGTAACCATAATGAGCTGTCTATGAAGCATTCTTCTTATTAAAAAAAGAGTCCTATTGAGAAAAAAGTGAATAAAAGAGATACTATGAAAAGAGGAAAGAGAGAAAAAAGCACCATATTCCCATGGTAAATAAGAAGAATGCTGAGATGCTCGTTGTCTGCTTGCCTTGTCATTTTGATATGGGGATTCTTCCGTATCATCGGGCAAGGGGTACCCCGTTGGCGGTTCTCTATGATACACATGTACTTACGATGACAAGAACTTACCGGTGACTAAACTTGAGTAGCATGAGGAGCGGCCCTCGTATACAAGGGACATGAGATTTCTGACTTATACTTCGTCAAGCATGTACACCATAGTTTGTTCACTTTAACCTTAATCATTTCAAGATGCTTATGATAGGGGCAATGAGAGCTGAAAGCTATAAGTATCATAATTTTTGGAAGCTCTTTATGAGACTTGAATCCCTACTTCCTTTTACAAAAGGCCTTTCTTCCACCATTATATTGAGTCTCCACCTTCTATCTTTATGCACCTACTATGAGAGCATAGTGGCCATTCTTAGTTCTATGTGCATTGTCCCAAGACTAGTTGATTGATGCATAACTTGTTATTGCTTGTTTGAAACTATTGTATCTAGTCACTCTTATGAACTTTGAAGGTGTCCTATGCATTTATATTTGCTACTCTATTGAGGGACAAGCGGAATACTATTATGCTATATTTTCTTTATGTGAAACAAACAAACGTCTTGCAAAGCATGTTATTCATGAATCTCTTGTTTGTGCCTTTTCATGTTGCATCTTAGTTTCTTTGCTTATTGCTAGAACTTTGTCTTTCATGTTATGATTGAAGTACTATGATCCCAGCCTTGAATGTTTTGCAAATACTTTGATCAAGTCTTTGCTGGTGCATGTCACCTCAAAAATTCTTTCTTTTTATCACTTACCTACTCAAGGACGAGCAGGAGTTAAGCTTGGGGATGTTGATACATTGCAAATGTATCTATAATTTTTGATGTTCCATGCTTAGTTTTATCCACTTTCTTGTGTTTTGTTCCAACTTTGGAGTACTTTTATTATGATTTCTTGGACTAACCTATTAACAAGAGCCACAGTGCCAGCTGCCTGTTTTCTGTTGTTTTTGGTTCCAGAAAAGTCAGAAAATGAATATTCTCAGAATTGGACGGGACAAAAGCCAAAGTGCCTATTTTTCCAGAAGGGATCAAGTGCCAGAATACGAGACGGAGAGGGGCCAGGGGCCGGCCACACCACCTGGCCGTGCAGCCAGGCCTGGCCCGCGCCAGGGGGTGGTCTGGCCGACCCCAACACCCCCTCGGCCTCTCCTTCCGCCTATCAGTTGCCCTCGGGACGAAAACCCTAAGTACCCGATCAAAAATCCACGAAAGAGTCTGTAGCCGCCCTCATCTCCATCCCTAGATCGGGGGGGGGGGTGGGGATCTGAAGCTCTTCCCGGCACCCTGCCAGAGAGGGGAATTCACCCTGGAGGCCTTCTTCATCACCATGCAAGCCTCCGGTGTGATGCGTGAGTAGTTCATCCTTGGACTACGGATCCATGTAGTAGCTAGATGGCTGGTTTCTCCTCCTTTGTGCTTTCATGTTTAGATCTTGTGAGCTCCGTTCATGATCAAGATCATCTATTTGTAATTCATACATGTTGTGTTTGCGGGGATCCGATGGATATTGAGATGCTATTTCAGATTGATTATTGATTCTATCATGTCTTTGTTATTTGAGATCTTGCATGCTTTCCGTTTTTAGTAGCTATCTTGGCCAAGTAGATGCTAGCAACTCCAAGAGTTAGTATTTATGCTCGATAGTGGGTTCATGCCTCTAGTAATCTGGGGAAGTGACAGAAATCTCTAAGGTACTAGATGTGCTGTTGCTACTAGGGAGAAAACAACGATCTTTTGTTCATAGAACAATTGTATTGTTTACTTTACACGCAGTTCGTGAAGCAATAATCTGTTGCTTGCAACTTAATACTGGAGGGGGTTCGGATGATAACCTGAAGGTGGAATATTAGTCATAGATGCAGTTGGATGGCGGTCTATGTATTATGTTGTAATGCCCAATCAAGTCTCAAAGGAGTCAAGATGATTAGTATATGCATGTATTGCTTTCTCGGTGTTTGTCAATTGCCCCGCTGTAATTTGTTCACCCAGCATGTTATCTATCTAAGGAGAGCCACCTCTAGTGAACTATGGATCCCGGTCCTTGTCCTTTACATACAATCTACAATCTTTTACTGCTTTGTGTTTACTTTCTGCAAAATTTTACTTCTTTCCATTCGATACGTTTAATCCTTTGTTTTCCGCAAAGCACGGTGACATTGACAACCTCATCGCAAGTTGGGGACAAAGTTCTGTGGTTGTGTTGTGCAGGTCTCCACGTTGCTACTAGAACCGGTAGTGCGCCCTACCAAAGCTCAACTAGTAACACCTTTGAGGTGTTTCCATGCTCCTACTGGTTCGATTAAACCTTGGTTTCATAACTGAGGGAAACGTGCTGCTGTGCTCATCATACCTTCCTCTTGGGGTTCCCAACGAGCTCTACATCAACACCACGCACCAAGCACTTTTCTGGGCGCCGTGTATTGAGCCATCAAGGCCCACTTTGAAATCTTACAAAAACATTTGAACACTAATTTTAAATGGCATTTGAAAATGGAATCCATTTCATATGCATAGATCCCACTTTTTAAAAAACCACTCAAATGAGTTCACCTTGACAATCCCAAGCAAACACAGACTACCAAGCATGAGATCAAGTCACACACCAAAAGTCATTTCAAAATTGAAATAAGACCTTCTTGCGGCCATTGTGTCGAACACCTTGTGATCACCGAAAAACCTGCCTAACTAACACTGTTTTGATCAATGCATTGTCGAACCATTTGATTAAAACTTTGTCCCCTGGTCACCCCAGCACCAACCACATCCCCTAATCCTAGCCCCTTCACTGTACACACCAGTGCCGCAACGCCCGTTCTTGGTCGCCGCCGGCCAAACATGGGCAACGGGCCAGAGACACACCGTGCCAAACCCGCACATCTCCCAGCTCCGCTACACCCTACCGCCGCCCACGGTCCCTTCCCCGAGCAACGCCAGCCCCTGGACCACCGAGGAGCGCCCGCGCACCGAGCCTCTGGGCCATGCCCGGAGCACGCCAGAGCGTCGTCCCCGATAGGCCAGCATAAGCCACGCCTCGACCTCAGCTTGCACGCGCCGCTCCGCCATAACCCCAGTAGCCTCCCAGACATGCCCTTTTCCCGCCACGTGACCAGCAGCCACCACACGCCACGTCGAGCACCGCCTCTGCTGCGTAGAGTGTCGACCTTTCCCGACCCCATACAACCGCCCCTAGCTGTGCCATTGCACCGTAGCTGACCGCCAGGAGGCAATCCACTGTCTGCCTACCCTGCCCATGCCTCTAGCGCCTTGTACCACCGTCACCGACGAGCTCACCGTCGCACCCCACGGTCTCCTTGTCGACCTATAAAAGGATCCCTCCCCAGCACCATTTCTTCACACTCCAACACTCCCCACCTCCCACTGAGTCCCTCACACCTCTCGTCGGAGCTGCTCGAGCATCCGTTCATCGGAATTTCCACCAGAGTCACTGTAGCAGAGGAGAAACAGTCCCGTCGATTGCGACCACCCCAGGAGCCGCCGCGACCTCGCCTGAGTCTGCTGTCGTCCCCTCATTCGATTGCCCCCATCGCCACGTTAGCTGGAGCCCTGGTAAGCCCCCAATCAACCCCCACCAAGCCGCTAGGGTTCAGTCTCACCGGCGACCAGTCCGTCATCGAAGATGAGCCAGAGCCGTTGATCTAGGTTCTAATCGCACGACCCACATCGCCCCGTATCACTTCGCGTTAGAAGAGCCGCTGACATGCGGGACCCCCCGTTAGCTGTCCTCTACGCCGTGGAGTATCACTGGGCCGGCCCATTTAGTTTCCCGCGCTGGCCCTAGGATTAAAATAAAGATTTATCTATTTAGACTTAAAATCAATTCTGTCCACTAGTTTAAAAATCAATTTAGAGAGTTATACTGAACCAAATTGAATGATTCAAATTTTGTTAGATAGATAATTTAAATATCTATCCAAGCCCGTTGGATTTAAATCAATTGGAGTTATAGATCACATATAGCAAAAATAACAAAACAGAGACTTTTCCACTTTCAAACATTTTTCAAAAATCAACCATAATAGCTTTTGAGTTGATTCCAACTCTCAAAAATCACATTGGATAACACCAATCTGAATATGTAATAAGATGTAGGTTTGCATGCAGTGACTTTGGACTAGTACCAAAATAATGCTATATAGGCATTTCTAGTCACTTTAATCATTCAAATATGAATCCTAAACTTTATAAAATGTGATCCAACATTTAAATCACATTCCCATGTATTAGAATATGTGGTGATGACATGTGTCAACTTGATCCCATATTTTAATTGGATAATATTAAATCTTAATTAATTTCAATGAGTAGAAATTACTTTTCTCAAATAAAATAAATGAAACTAGTTCATTAAATCTTGTGATGAATGTGATGATACTAGATCATCAAGTGTGTGCCTTGGTGTACTAAATAGACTAGTTAAGTATTATTTGGTGATTGTGTATCCCGTATGTATTTATAGACAATAGTACCGACCAAGTCTACGAGGAGGAGGAGTTCTACCCCGAAGAAGATGAGGAGAATTTCAACCACTGCACCAATCAAGGCAAGCTATTATTGGAAAGCTAAAACTTGCAAGCCATCATTAACAATGCAAGCTAACCCTTGCAAGCAAGATAACCTAAGCAAGATGCATTAGGCATGCTTTCGTTATACCTTTTGTTTTATACCCATCCCAAGTTTTACTTACAAGTGTTACCTTTTTACTTTACTATAGTTCTTTACTTTATTTATAGATAGCATAAAGAGTAAAACTTGACCTATCTAGTTAGACTTAGATGTCATTATATGGCATGAGATTGAGATTAGCATCCTACCTTAGTAAACACTCTTAACTTAGTGATTAGAGATAAACCCAAAACTTGATCACTCTAGATGGGAATACTTGGTGAAAATGATTATGAAAATCTTGGAATGATGAGTCATTCTATTGAGATGTTTTGACATGTGTTGAGAAACACAAATGGTTTATGATGATGAAAAGGTTGAGGCATGAGCCTTAACCCTTTATAAAAACTGATGGTTGGGTTCGGATGCGATACCATTCCAATTTTACCGTACAACCATAATACCTGAATTGGGTAAGGCTTAGCCGGAAGTTTATATGCATTAGTATTAGTTCCCTCGCGGGAGAGGTTTAACCTGAGGCTACCTCTCGATGTTTTCCACCTATGCAGTGCCCAGGATGGCAGATGGCCATGTCTGGGAGGCTAAGCTCATAGGAGAGGTGCTTATACTAGAGTGTGTAAAGGAAAGGTTATGTTTGATTATCTGCATACTAAGTATGATGATTCAGGGTTATCCCTGACAGATGTATCGAATTTTGTGGTGAAAGTGTACAACCTCTGCAGAGTGTCAAACTATTCGAATAGCCGCGTCCACGGTTATGGACAGTTGGAGTGGCCATACTATTCCGTTGTCAGATGTTTTCAAAATGACTTATGAAATGAATTGTGACATGACTTGACCACAACATGGTTGTGACTATGACAACTAAGTTCCCACTTAGGTGATTTCAAACTTTATTTTATCTTTCTTTGTTTCTGAACTCAGCTTAGGTTTCAAACTTAACTTTGCAAATAAACTTAGAACCTAGCATTCCTACTAGAACTACCTTACTTGTTAGTGATAGTTTGCGAGTACTTAAAGAGTACTCATGGCTTTGTCCCTGGCTATTCCCGTGGCCAGACTATGAGGAGGACTATCCGGAAGGAGGACAGCAGGACGGCTATGACAACTAGGATCATCTCCCATCGTCAGCATTGCCTGTGACACTGAAGATGGAGCCCACTGCTATGCTATTTATTCCGCTACTTGTTTGTACTAAGACTGGATCATGAGATCCTTTATTTGTGTAAGACCCTATTATGGTTTGTAATGGATGATGTACTGTGATATCCAATCTATTATGTCTCGCAAAAATGGTAGTCCTGGGATTGCGATGTATGGCATAACAGGCATCTGGGATTAAAAATCCGGGTGTTGACAAGTTGGTATCAGAGCCATCCTAACCATAGGAGACCCTAATTAGAATGGCCGTCCAAACAAAAACTTAGTTTCAAAACCAAAGTGAGTATTTTTAAAAATCTATTTCCCCTCTTACCCTTGAGATTCTTTCAAAAAGATTCACGATCCTCAAAATTCTTACATTACTCCATAAAATTTGACACACTCGATCACCTCACTAACTTTCTCATCCTAAATTCTTATAGATGGAAGTTCAGTACTGCAAGTTCTACCAGTTGGGCAATGGAGACCAACTGATCTTCGAGAGGGATCTTGATGCACTGTTTGAGTACCTTGAGTGTCCACATCCAGAATTCTTCGAAGCTCAACTCAATGACCACCTAGGAGGAGATTCACAATGGCTAGTAGTTGCTGATCTTCGAGGCAAGATGGAGGCACCACTTTCCGAGAAGATTCAATTCACGGTGAGAGAGAACAACTGGCTAGATGGATTAGCCAGGGCAATGCATGAAGCTCTCGCTTGTCTTTGCGCACAGAATGTCAACTTGATCCAGGGAACTCGCTTTGCTCACTATGCAAGGCGTGATTCTATGGGAATGCCTCTAGAGATGCCAAGTCATCCGGAGTTGAAGCGCCAAGTGGAGAACCTCGACCTCCTACTGTATGACAGATAGAAGGAATTGGACAATGCTCGAGAGTACGCCAACCACAACCTTGCCATTGCCGCCCAGAAGGCCCAGACTTTTTCACTGCTCGTCAAGGATCGTCAATCACTTCGTCGTCAACACGCAAAGAAGGATCGCACCATCGACCGTCTTTGCAAGAAGGTGTCCGACCTCGAGAAGACCATCAAGGATCAAGAAGCTCAGCTTGCAGCAAAAGAAGAAGAGGAAGAAGGTGAAGACATCCAGGGGGATATTCACTCGTACCTCAGCAATGATGATGACTACCTGGAGGATGATGCCATGGACTTATACACAGACGATGATGACTCCGACTTCATCGATGATGAGTAGATGCACTAGAGCACTATCGTAGGAGTGAGAAGTATCGGTCCCATTGTATCTTAGCTCACAGAATGGTTCTTAAAACCATCTTTTTTCCTTTTGTTGTGATTTGTGTGTTTGTATTGTGTGCTTTGCTTGAATGAATGAAAAGAAGTTAGTTGCAAAACCTGAGTCAAACTCAAAGTTTTAGCTTTGAAACCAAAACCATGAAACTTAGAACTTCCCCTCTTACCCCATTATCTATCTCAATCTTCAGATGACTCGTGGAAACCAAGGAGGGAGCAGCTCATCGCAGGACCCAATGTTGCAGATTCTGTAGACGCTAATTACGGACCGCGAAGCTAGTAGAGTAGAGTTCCAAGCAAATCTAGCTACCCTGCAGCAGATCGCCCAGATGGCCCACAACAATCAAGGCCATGGAAATCAGGATCATCATGGATCCAAACTCAAAAACTTCCAGAATACCAATCCCCCAATCTTTAGCAAGTCTGAAGACCTGCTGGATGCTGATGATTGGTTACAAACCATGGAGAATAATTTAGAAGTCGCAAGAGTGGATGCCAACGAGAAAGTTCTGTTTGCCACCCACTATCTGGCAGGAGATGTAAGAGCATGGTGGAATAGCACCCGCACGATGAACCATGGTCAAGTGATGACATGGGAAGCTTTCAAAGTCAAGTTCATCCGCACCCATGTGCCGCAGGGTTTAGTCACCAGAATGAGAGATGAATTCAGAGAACTAAAGCAAGGCAGAATGACTGTAGTGGAGTACCGTGACAGATTCTTGTCCCTCGCCAGGTATGCACCTGATGATATCAACACTAAAGCCAAGAGGAAGGAGAGATTCCTGAACGAAGTACATGATGAGATGCAGACGGTGCTAGTCAACATCCGTTTTGAGGACCTCGAAGAGCTAGTCGACTCTGCCATTCAGATGGAAGGGAAGATCAATCAAGCGAATGACAATTGCAAATGCTGGCTGATGCACCAAGCTGGGTCCCATAGTGCCCAGAAGTATCGCCCCAACCCGTCTGCCGGATATGCCCCACGGAACAATAGACCACAAATGTCTCGTCCAAGCTACCCCAACCATAGCAGATGTAATGTGAAGACCGTAGGAAACAACAACAATCACCCCCGGCAACTCCAACAACTTCAACCGTGCACCACCCAAGTCCAACAACAACAACAACAACACTACCCAAGGACTAGAAGCAATGCCGTGCCTGTTGCAGCAAAAGACAAGTCTCAGATTACTTGTTTTGAGTGTGGAGTGAAGGGTCACTACTCCAATGGGTGTCCCAAGAAGATTGCCGCCACTGCCAATGTGAATGCTCCAGCGCAGCAGCAGCGTCGTGTTCAGCCCAGAAGAAGATTCGCCCCAGGAAACCCTCACAACCGCAATGGCCGTCTCATCCACATGAACGCCGAAGAAGCCCAAGAAGCGCCAGATGTCGTGCTGGGTATGTTTTCTGTCAACTAAGTTTTAGCAAGAGTGTTGTTTGATTCTAGAGCATCACACTCGTTTGTTACCGAAGAATTTGCATGCACTAGTAAGATTCACCCAACCAACTTGAAGCATGTTATGATAGTTCAAATACCTGGTTCAATCACCAAAGCTAGAAAAATTTGCAAGGCTGTGCCTATAAGCATACATGGGATAGATTTTTATGCCAATCTAATAGTACTTGGAACCAAAGGTTTGGAACTAGTACTAGGAATGGATTAGATGACGAAGCATACATGATTGATCGACTGTGCCAACAAATCCATCACCATGACCAGTAGCTCTGGAGTATCAATAGAGCATATATCTGAAACCTTGCCCCGTCAATTCAAATGCAACAAGAGTCTAGCCCTACCAACCATAGACCAAGTCAGTGTAGTCTGTGAATACCCCGACGTGTTCCCAGATGAATTGCCCGGTATGCCCCCAGATCAGGATATTGAGTTCATTATTGAACTAATCCCTAGAACCGGACCCATAGCTCAGAGACCCTATAACGTGAACCCATTAGAGTTAGTGGAACTAAAGAAGCAACTGTATGCTATGTTGGAGAAAGGCTTGATTCAACCAAGCGCATCGCCATGGAGATCGCCCGTGTTGTTCATCGACAAGAAAGATGGAGGCAACCGTTTGTGCACAGATTACATGAAGCTGAATGATGTCACCATCAAAAACAAGTACCCATTGCCAAAGATAGAGGATCTATTTGATCAGTTGACTGGTGCCAGAGTGTTCTCTAAGATTGATCTTAGGACTGGTTATCACCAACTTAAGATCCGTGCAACAGATGTTCCCAAGACCGCCTTTTACCACCAGATATGGATTGATGAGTATACGGTCATGTCTTTTGGATTAGCCAATGCTCCCGCTTATTTCATGAATCTCATGAATAAGATCTTTATGAACTTTCTGGATAAGTTTGTCGTTGTGTTTATTGACGATATTCTTATCTACTCCAAGTCAGAAGAAGACCATGAGCAACATCTGAAATCATCCTTGAAACCCTTAGAGAGCATCAGTTGTATGCCAAGTTCAGCAAATGTGAGTTTTGGCTGAAAGAAGTAGGATTCCTCGAACATATTATGTCTGCCGGAGGAGTCGTTGTTGACCCCGCCAAGATCAAAGATGTTGAAGAATGGGAAGCCCCAACCACTCAAACCCAAGTCCGTGCATTTCTCGGATTAGCCGGATATTACCGCAAGTTCATAGAAGGATTTTTGAGCATCGCAAGACCCATGACCCAATTGTTGAAGAAGGACAAGAAGTTTGAATGGACCGACAAATGTGAAGCAAGTTTCCAAGAGCTTAAGAAGAGATTAATTTCAGCCCCAATATTGATTATGCCTGATATCAAGAAGTCGTTTGATGTGTATTGTGATGCATCCAAGATTGGTCTCGGATGTGTATTGATGCAAGAAGGCAAAGTCATCGCATATCTGTCTCGACAACTGAAGCAGCATGAGCAGAACTATCCTACCCATGATCTAGAACTAGCAGCTGTAGTTTTAGCCTTGAAGACATGGCGTCATTACCTTATGGGTAACCGCTGTGAGATTTACTCAGATCACAAGAGATTGAAGTATATTTTCACTCAGAAGGAGATGAATATGAGGCAAAGGAGATGGATAGAGTTAATCAAGGATTATGACCTTGACATTCACTATCACCCTGGCAAAGCCAATGTGGTAGCGGATGCTCTTAGCAGATTGCCGTGTAGGTTAAACACTATGATCAAGGAGAAGCAACCAAGTTTGCATGAGGAGTTGGAGCAGTTTAGAACTGAGCTAGTTAGCAAAGGATTTTTAGCTAGCATTGAACTTCAACCCACTTTGATTAGCCAAATCAAGGAAGCCTAGAAGGAATTGCAAGTATCGACAATCAAGCGTCGTATTGGTACAGGAAAGGTACCTGGATTCATCGAAGACGAAGAAGGAGTTATGTGGTACAAAGGACGTATCTGTGTGCTGGCAGATTTAGAGCTAAAGCAAGTTATCATGGAAGAAGCTCATGATACTCTTTATTCTATCCACCCCGGAGGAACGAAGATGTATCAAGATTTGAAGGAGCAATTTTGGTGGCACAAGATGAAGAGAGAAATCGGGAGCTACATTGCCAAGTGTGATATCTGTCAAAGAGTCAAAAGTGGAACATCAGAGACCCGCAGGACTGTTGCAACCATTGCAGATTCCGGAACAGAAATGGGATTCCGTCAGAATGGACTTTATCACCGGTTTTCCTACTTCTAGTAGGGGAAATGACTCAATCTGGGTCATCATTGATAGACTGTCCAATGTAGCCCATTTTATACCTGTCAAGACAACCTACCAGAGTTCGAAGCTAGTAGAGTTGTACATTGCAAGAATTGTCAGTTTGCATGGAACCCCCAAGACCATAGTGTCAGATCGAGGAACCCAATTCACCTCGAGATTTTGGTAGAAAGTCCAAGAAGGATTAGGAACCAAGCTGAATTTCAGCACAGCTTATCACCCGCAGACCGACGGACAGACTGAACGAGTCAACCAAATCTTAGAAGATATGTTGAGAGCATGTGTGTTAGAGTACGGATCAAAATGGGAAGATTGTCTGCCTTTCACAGAATTCTCATACAACACCAGTTATCAAGCCAGTTTGCAAATGGCCCCATTTGAGTTCTTATATGGAAGAAAGTGTCGTACCCCCTTGAATTGGTCACAAGTAGGAGAGAGTTAGATTTTTGGACCCGACATCCTATGAGAAGCCGAAGAGAAGGTTCAAAAAGTCTGTGAGCACCTCAAGACCACCCAATCCAGACATAAGAGTTATGCTAACAAGAGACAGAGAGACCTGACTTTCAATGTCGGAGATTTTTTGTATCTCAAAGTTTCGCCATTGAAGGGAACACAACGTTTTAGTCTGAAGGAAAGTTAGCCCCCAGATATATCGGACCCTTCAAGATTCCAAATTGTCGAGGAGAAGTATCGTATCAACTAGAACTGCCAGAGGAGATGTCAGCCATCCACAATGTGTTCCATATCTCGTTACTTCGAAAATGCCTAGAAGTGCCGGAGAAGACCGAAGTTTTTAAGAACATCGATCACCGAGCCGTTGATATCAACAAGGATCTGATGTATCGTGAAGTTCCCATCCGTATCTTGGAGGAAGCTTACAGAACCACCATGACCCGGAGTATCAAATTTCTCAAGATCCAATGGAGCAACCATACCGAAGAAGAAGCCACTTGGGAGCGAGACGATTATATTAGGACCGAGTTTCCAGATCTCTTTAGCTCCTAGTTTTCTTTCTTAAATCTCGGGACGAGATTTTGTTTAAGGGGGGAAGGTTTGTAACATCCGAAAAGTTTAATCAAGGTTATTAAGATCCAAATCACCCAATTTAGGGTTAACAAAAACTTTTTATCATTAAAATAATTAAGAATGCATATGTGTGTTGCATTAATATAGAATTGTTTGGAAATGCCATGTTTGTTTGTTCTAATGGTTGTAGAATGATTCAAATATGAATGCCACATCATCTAGATCATTCCAAAACAAAATCCAAATAAAAAGAAATCAAATGGAATTAATAAATGCAAATGGTCACTTTTGCCATTTTAATCCACTAGGCCACTTTAGGTGTTCCTAGAAGTCAAATTCGAACAGAAACTTTTCTAACTCTTTACACCCCTTGCTAGTACAAGTAATGATCTACCAAGGCCCACTTTGAAATCTTACAAAAACATTTGAACATTAATTTTAAATGGCATTTGAAAATGGAATCCATTTCATATGCATAGATCCCACTTTTTCAAAAACCACTCAAATGAGTTGTGATCATCGAAAAACCTGCCTAACTAACACTATTTTGATCAATGCATTGTCGAACCATTTGATTAAAAATTTGTCCCCTGGTCACCCCAGCACCAACCACAGCCCCTAATCCTATCCCCCTTCACTGTACACACTAGTGCCGCGTCGCCCGTTCTTGGTCGCCGCCGGCCAAATGTCCCCGAGCAATGCCATCCCCTGGACCACCGAGGAGTGCCCGCGCATCAAGCCTCTGCGCCATTCCCGGAGCACGCCAGAGTGCTATCCCCGACAGGCCATCACAAGCCGCGCCTCGATCTCAGCTTGCACGCGCCGCTCCGCCATAACCCTAGTAGCCTCCCAGAGATGCCCTTTTCCCGCCACTCGACCAACAGCCACCGCACGCCGTGTCGAGCACCGCCTCTACCGTGCAGAGCGTCGACCTTTCCCGACCGCATACCACCGCCCCTAGCTGTGCCATTGCACCGTAGCTGACCGCCAGGAGGCAAGCCACCGTCCGCCTACCCCGCCCATTCCTCTAGCACCCTGTACCACCGTCACCGACAAGCTCACCGTCGCACCCCACGCTCTCCTCGTCGACCTATAAAAGGAGCCCTCCCCAGCACCATTTCTTCACACTCCAACACTCCCCACCTCCCACTGAGTCCCTCACACCTCTAGCCGGAGCCGCTCGAGCAGCCGTTCGTCGGAATTTCCACCGGAGTCGCCGCAGCAGAGGAGAAAGGGGCCCGTCGATTGCGACCACCCTAGGAGCCACCGCGACCTCGCCTGAGTTCGCCGTCGTCCCCTCGTTCGATCGCCCCCATCGCCACGTTAGCTGTATCCCAGGTAAGCCCCCAATTGACCCCCACCGAGCCACTAGGGTTCAGTCTCGCCGGCGACCAGTCCGTCATTGACGATGAGCTAGAGCCGTTGATCTAGGTTCTAATCGCACGGCCCACATCGCCCCGTACGGCTTCGCGTTAGAAGAGTCGCTGACACGCGGGACCCCCTGTCAGCTGTCCTCTGCGCCACAGAGTATCACTAGGCCAGCCCATTTAGTTTCCCGCGCTGGCCCTAGGATTCAGATAAAAATTTATCTATTTAGACTTAAAATCAATTATGTCCACTAGTTTAAAAATCAATTCAGAGAGTTATACTAAACCAAATTGAATGATTCAAATTTTGCTAGAAAAATAATTTAAATATCTATCCAAGCCCGTTGGATTTCAATCAATTGGAGTTATAGATCACATATAGCAAAAATAAAAAACAAAGACTTTTCCACTTTCAAACATTTTTCAAAAATCAACCATAATAGCTTTTGAGTTGATTCCAACTCTCAAAAATCACATTTGATAACACCTATCTGAATATGTAATAATATTTAGGTTTGCATGCAGTTACTTTGGACTAGTACCAAAATAATGCTATATAGGCATTTCTAGTCACTTTAATCATTCAAATATGAATCCTAAACTTTATAAAATGTGATCCAACATTTAAATCACATTCCCATGTATTAGAATATGTGGTGATGACATGTGTCCACATGATCCCATATTTTAATTGGAGAATATTAAATCCTAATTAATTTCAATGAGTAGAAATTACTTTTCTCAAATAAAATAAATGAAACTAGTTCATTAAATCTTGTGATGAATGTGATGATACTAGATCATCAAGTGTGTGCCTTAGTGTGCTAAATAGACTGGTTAAGTATTGTTTGGTGATTGTGTATCCCGTATGTATTTATAGGCGATAGTACCGACCAAGTCTACGAGGAGGAGGAGTTCTACCTCGAAGAAGACGAGGAGAATTTCAACCACTGCACTAGTCAAGGCAATCTATTATTGGCAAGCTAAAACTTTCAAGCCATCATTAACAATGCAAGCTAACCCTTGCAAGCAAGATAACCTAAGCAAGATGCATTAGACATGCTTTGGTTATACCTTTTGTTTTATACCCATCCCAAGTTTTACTTACAAGTGTTACCTTTTTACTTTACCATAGTTCTTTACTTTATTTATAGATAGCATAAAGAGTATAAAACTTGACCTATCTAGTTAGACTTAGATGTCATTCTATGTCATGAGATTGAGATTAGCATCCTACCTTAGTGAACACTCTTAACTTAGTGATTAGAGCTAAACCCAAAACTTGATCACTCTAGATGGGAATACTTGGTGAAAATGATTATGAAAACCTTGGAATGATGAGTCATTCTATTGAGATGTTTTGACATGTGTTGAGAAACACAAATGGTTTATGATGATGAAAAGGTTGAGGCATGAGCCTTAGCCCTTTATAAAAACTGATGGCTATGTTCGGATGCGATACAATTCCAATTTTACCGTACAACCACAATACCTGAATTGGGTAAGGCTTAGCTGGAAGTTTATATGCATTAGTATTAGTTCCCTCACGGGAGAGGTTTAAGGTGAGGCTACCTCTCGATGTTGTCCACCTATGCAGTGCCCAGGATGGCAGATGGCCATGGAGCCCAAGCTCATAGGAGAGGTGCTTATACTAGAGTGTGTAAAGGAAAGGTTATGTTTGATTACATGCATACCAAGTATGATGATTCAGGGTTATCCCTGACAGATGGATCGAATTTTGTGGTGAAAGTGTACCACCTTTGCAGAGTGTCAAACTATTCGAATAGCCACATCCGCGGTTATGGACAGTTGGAGTGGCCATACTGTTCCGTTGTCAGATGTTTCCAAAGTGACTTATGAAATGAATTGTGACATGACTTGACCACAACATGGTTGTGACTATGGCAACTAAGTTCCCACTTAGGTGATTTCAAACTTTATTTTATCTTTCTTTGTTTCTGAACTTAGCTTAGGTTTCAAACTTAACTTTGCAAATAAACTTAGAACCTAGCATTCCTACTAGAACTACCTTACTTGTTAGTGATAATTTGCGAGTACTTAAAGAGTACTCATGGCTTTGTCCCTGGCTTACCGTGGCCAGACTATGAGGAGGACTATCCGGAAGGAGGACAGCAGGACGGCTACGACAACTAGGATCATCTCCCATCGTCAGCATTGCCTGTGACACTGAAGATGGAGCCCACCGCTACACTATTTATTCCGCTACTTGTTTGTACTAAGACTGGATCATGAGATCCTTTATTTGTGTAAGACCCTATTATGGTTTGTAATGGATGATGTACTGTGATATCCAATCTATTATGTCTCGCAAAAATGGTAATCCTTGGATTGCGATGTATGGCATAACAGGCATCTGGGATTAAAAATCCAGGTGTTGACAAAGGAAGTCTAGGTCCACCCGACAGACCCGACCAAGACGACCCTCATTGCCAACAACTTGAGTTCCACATAGGAACTCGCGTTCGTCGAATTCCTCCGTGAGCGTTGTGAGAACTTCGCCTGGTGTCCAGCGGACATGCCAGGAGTTCCTAGGGAATTCACCGAGCATGCACTCAACATGAACCCAGATGCAAGACCAGTCAAACAGTCGATGCATCGACTGTTAGAACCAAGGGAAAAGGTGATGTCTACACACTTCTATTCTTGTAGAGAGTTGTTGGGCCTCCAAGTGCAGAGGTTTGTAGAACAGCAGCAAGTTTCCCTTAGGTGGATCACCCAAGGTTTATCGAACTTAGGGAGGAAGTGGTCAAAGGTATCCCCTCTCAAGCAACCCTGCAATCAAGATACAAGAAGTCTCATGTGTGCCCAACACACCCAATACACTTGTCAGGTGTATAGGTGCACTAGTTCGGCGAAGAGATAGTGAAATACAAGTGGTATGGATATAAGACAACGGTGCTAGAAAATAGCTTGATGGCGTGGAAGAGACTAAAGGCAAACTGAAATAAAGATGGCAACAAGCAAACATGTAACAAATATATTTGCAAACGGTGTTTCAATGCTTAGAAACAAGGCCTGGGATCATACTTTCACTAGTGAACACTCTCATATAAATATATTATCTTCATGATACTACTCTGAACTACTCTCCGGTTGGACACTCTAATCCATGGTAGGGCTATAACAGCACACCTCAAAGTAAGCCTTTCCCATCTAGATAACCCCATACTGTCACGTTGAGCACTAGATGGTTCCAACAAACACCACAATTTCATAAAGACATCCAACTCCAAATATAACTCATAACAAGTATTCATAATATCTAGCCTAAGTGCCACCGTGGTGTGCACGATGTCACTTTAACACACAGGAGGAGAGCAGAGATCTATTAAAGCACTTGAGTAGCAAGGTAGATCTACTTACTTACAAAGCTCATGATCACAATATGATCATGCATAGAGAGAGATGAACACATAGTTACCGGTAGAACCCTTAGCCTCGAGGAAGAACTACTCCCTCATCATCGTGGGAATCAGCAACGGCGATGGAGATGGTGGTGGAGATCGATGGAGATGGCTCCGGGGGCACTTCCCCGTCCCGGCAGGGTGCCGGAACAGAGACTTTCTATCCCCCGAATCTCCCCTTCGGTGGCGGCGGCGCTGTGGAACTTTTTGTGGCTAGAGGCTGTTCGATTTAGGGTTTTTGCATCGGGAGGCATCTTATAGGCGAAGAGGTAAGGTCGGTGGGCGGCCAGGGGGCCCACACCACCTGGTGGCGCAGCCAGGGCTAGCCCGTGTCACCATATGGTGTGCCCACCCTGGTGTCCTACTCCGTCTCTGCTTCGTGTTTCCGTGTTGCTCCAGGAAAAATAGGCATATTGGCTTTTGTCCCGTCCAATTCCGAGAATATTCATTTTCTGACTTTTTGGAACCAAAAACAGTATAAAACAGGCAACTAGCACTATGGAATCTTGTTAATAGGTTAGTTCTAGAAAATGCATAAAAGTACCTCAAAGTGTGGACAAAGCAAAACAAAGTAGATACTAAACAAGCATGGAACATCAAAAATTATAGATACGTTTGCAACGTATCAACATCCCCAAGCTTAACTTCTGCTCGTCCTCGAGTAGGTAAGTGATAAAAAGAAAGAATAATTTTTGAGGTGACATGCACCATCATAGACTTGATCAAAGTATTTGTAAAACATTGATAGCTGGGATCATAGTACTTCAACATAGCATGAAAGACAAAGTTCTAACAATAAGACATAGCAACTATGTTGTAACATGAAAAAGGCACAAACAAAAGATTCATGAATAACAATGCTTTGCAAGACGTTTGTTTGTTTCACATAAAGAAAACATAGCATAGTGGCATTCAGCTTGTCCCTCATAGAGTAGCAAACATAGATGCATAGGACACCTTCAAAGTTTATAAGAGTGACTATATACAAATAGTTTAAGAACAAGCAATATCAAAATTATGCATCAATCAACAAGTCTTGGGATAATGCACATAGAACTAAGAATGGCCACGATGCTCTCTCAATAGGTGCATAAAGATAGAAGATGGAGACTCAACATAAAAGTAAAAGAAAGGCCTTCATAGAAGGAAGCAGGGATTCAAGTCTCATAAAGAGCTTCCAAAAATTGTGATACTTATTAGCTTTCAGCTCTCATTGCCCCTATCATAGGCATGTTTAGGTGATTAAGGTTAAAGTGACACAACTAGAGGATATGCTTGACAAGTTATAAGCTAAAATCTCATGCCCCTTACTTACGAAGACCGTACCTCATGCTACTCAACTTTAGTCACAAGTAAGCTCTTGTCATTGTAAGTACATATGTATCATAGAGAACCGCCAACGGGGTACCCTTTGCACATGATACAGGAGCTACCCCATAATCAAAATGACAAGGCAAGCAGACAATGAGCATCTCGGCGATCTTTTTATTTGCTATTTGCATAGGTTTTTATTGAGGATGCTGCGTAGAGTGCTCATTATGGTTATGCTGCAAGTTTCCACCATGATTAGGCATGGCTTAGGCTAGCGGCCTAGGCGTTTCTCTAACACAAATACAAACTCCATGATCTTACAAGTTCCCCTTTTATTTCACACCGCCGGGATCCATAGGCAAAAGAACATGATATCAACTAGGTACAATGTACAAGTGCAATGTTGAAAGCGTTCCCCATGATGCATGGTTCTGCTAACTTCAACTTATAAAGCGCAAGCATATACGCAACAAAGATGGACACAATGGTTCAAGTTTATTAAGTGCAAGAAAGTAAAGTGTGCCATCAAGTTTGTGAGAGCTTTAATCACTAGTTTTCTCATAACAAGTTTAATTCAGAAGGTAGATAAAAACATGAATATACTTGGATAGCAAATGCTAATAGGTAGGTATGGTGGACTGTTTGCAATAACTTGGTTTTAGGAGTTGGATGCATGAGTGGAACTCATACTTGGTTATGAAGGCTAGCAAAAGACTGGGAGCGACCAACTAAGAGAGCAATAATGGCTATAATCATGCAGAGCGACAAAACATCATTAATCAAAGAATAAAGTGATATTACAAGTCGAAAACTAAAGGATCATAAAGGCTATGGTGACTTGGGATAGTCATAACATGGTGTGAGCATGTGCCAAGTCAACCAAAAAAAGCATCAGAGGAGAATACCACAATACTATGCTTTAATATGCTAAAACAACGCATGATTCTTCCAAGGCACATTAAGCATCTCAATTGTTTATAAAATGTCATGCTACATCAAAGATTACTAAGCATAAAGTCAAAACAATATCAAGCATGGCATGACAAAGCATATGCCACAGTCAAAAACAAGCTCCTTTTACCACTTAAGCATGAACTTTTCCTACTCTTTTTCCAATCCAAACCAAACTATTTGAAAACAAATGCATGAAAGAGGGGGTCCAACCAATTTATTCAGAAAACTAAGAAAACCAAGCAAACGAAAAACCAAAACGAAAACGAAAAAGAAGACGCTTCAAGAACAACACAACTGTGCATGAAACAATAAAATTGAAGTGTTTGGAAGAAACCTGGGATTTTTATTGATGAAGAAGGGGATGCCTTGGGCATCCCCAAGCTTTGACGCTTGTACCTCTTGAATATTTCTTGGGGTGACATGGGGTGGCATCCCAAAGCTTGAGCTTTAGTCCATTCTTCTTCTCATTACATCATTCCTTCCATACACCTGAATTTTTTCCTTCATACAAAACTTCACACAATCTTTATTAGCAACATTAGTGCACTCAAGATAATAAGTCTTTGGGTTCAGTTTCAACATAAATAAAACTTCCATTAAAACACAAGCTACTGTAGTACTTCCCTCAAAAATCTCAATTCCCTAAAGAGAACTCAAAAAGGAACCAACAAGAAGAAAATGCAAATAATGGAAGAAATCTGTTAAAACAGACCAGCAGGTAAAAACCAATTTTTTCGAAGACCTTATGTTGCTCAAATCGAAAAGTGTTGAACTAACTAAAGTTATATAACAACCTGAGGCAGAAGCACAAAAATTCACGCCTCAAAACAACGTACAGAGATTTTACACGAATTTTTACAGTGAAGCACAAAAATCTGTTTCGGAAGCATTACTTCTCTCTCATTAGAGGTTACTCTTGGCACAAAAAGCAAATAAAAAGGATAAATAGCGGTTATAACAGAGGTAATAACTTCCAAGACTCATCTAAAACTTTTGGGTTATCTCCCAATAAGTACTTTTCTTTAACGCCTTTAAGTTAGGCATGATACTTTGAGAAGATGCTCACATAAGAAATATGAATTGAAGTAAAAGAGAGCATCAAGAAGAAAATTCAAAGCATATTTAAGTCTAACCCACTTCCTATGCATAGAAATCTTGTAAAGAAACAAGTCATGAAAGCACAAAGCAACAAGCATAGTAAAGCAAAACAAGTGTAACTTCAAGACTTTCCGAAACTTAATATTATTGAGATGCATAAAACCATGTTTCCCTCTCTCATAATAACTTTCAGTAGCATCATGAATAAAATTAACAATATAACCATCAGATAAAACATTCTTTTCATGAGCCACATGCACAAAATAATTATTACTCTCCCTATAAGCATAGTCATTCTTATTAATCATAGTGGAGCAAATTCAACAAAATAGCTATCATTATTATTCTCATCACCATAATCATCAATTATAGGAGGCATATTGTAATCATAATCAATTTTCTCCTCAATAGTAGGTGGACTAAAAATATCATATTGATCATTGTAATCATCATATATTGGAGGCATAGTATCATCAAAGTAAATTTTCTCCTCCGTGCTTGGGGGACTAAAAAGATCATTTTCATAAAAACTAGCTTCCCCAAGCTTAGACTTTTCCATAGCATTAGCAATAATGGTGTCCAAAGAATTCATACTAACAACATTGCTATTAGCATGCAAATAAAGTTCCATAGGTTTTTTAATTTTCTCTTCAAACACTTCATGTCGTAACTCAAGATAAATACTATAAAGCTCTCTAATTTTATTGTTGTTTTCCATTAAGCCTAACAAGTGAAAACAAGAAACAAAAAGACAAAATTGCAGAATCTAAAGGAAATAACTTCAAGCACTCACACCGGAGGATGTGAGTACCTTTTACCTTACCTCCCCGGCAACGGCGCCAGAAAATAGCTTGATGTATACGCACTTCTATTCTTGTAGGCAGTTGTTGGGCCTCCAAGTGTAGAGGTTTGTAGAACAGCAGCAAGTTTCCCTTAAGTGGATCACCCAAGGTTTATTGAACTCCGGGAGGAAGTGGTCAAAGGTATCCCCTGTCAAGCAACCCTGCAATAAAGATACAAGAAGTCTCTTGTGTCCCCAACACACCCAATACACTTGTCAAGTGTATAAGTGCACTAGTTCTGCGAAGAGATAGTGAAATACAAGTGGTATGGATATAAGACAATGGTGCTAGAAAATAGCTTGATGGCGTGGAAGAGACTAAAGGCAAACTGAAATAAAGATGGCAACAAGCAAACATGTAACAAATATATTTGCAAACGGTGTTTCAATGCTTAGAAACAAGGCCTGGGATCATACTTTCACTAGTGAACACTCTCATATAAATATATTATCTTCATGATACTACTCTGAACTACTCTCCGGTTGGACACTCTAATCCATGGTAGGGCTATAACAGCACACCTCAAAGTAAGCCTTTCCCATCTAGATAACCCCATACTGTCACGTTGAGCACTAGATGGTTCCAACAAACACCACAATTTCATAAAGACATCCAACTCCAAATATAACTCATAACAAGTATTCATAATATCTAGCCTAAGTGCCACCGTGGTGTGCACACTGTCACTGTCACACACATGGGGAGAGCAGAGATCTATTAAAGCACTTGAGTAGCAAGGTAGATCTACTTGATTACAAAGCTCATGATCACAATATGATCATGCATAGAGAGAGATGAACACATAGCTATCGGTAGAACCCTTAGCCTCGAGGAAGAACTATTCCCTCATCATCATGGGAATCAGCAACGGCGATGGAGATGGTGGTGGAGATCGATGGAGATGGCTCCAGGGGCACTTCCCCGTCCCGGCAGGGTGCCAGAACAGAGACTTTCTGTCCCCCGAATCTCCCCTTCGATGGCGGCGGTGCTGCGGAACTTTTCGTGGCTAGAGGCTGTTTGATTTAGGGTTTTTGCATCGGGAGGCATCTTATAGGCGAAGAGGCAAGGTCGGTGGGCGGCCAAGGGGCCCACACCACCTGGTGGCACGGCCAGGGCTAGCCCGCGACACCATATGGTGTGCCCACCCTGGTGCCCTACTCTGTCTCTGCTTCGTGTTTCCGAGTTGCTCTGGAAAAGAGGCATATTGGATTTTGTCTCGTCCAATTCCGAGAATATTCATTTTCTGACTTTCTGGAACCAAAAACAGCATAAAACAGGCAACTAGGACTATGACATCTTGTTAATAGGTTAGTTCCATAAAATGCATAAAAGTACCTCAAATTGTGGACAAAGCAAAGCAAAGTAGATACTAAACAAGCATGGAACATCAAAAATTATAGATACATTTGCAACGTATCAAAAGGCGGTTGGCATGGAGGTCAACAGATTCCTCGACGCCGATTTTATACACAAAATCAAGGAAAGCACCTTGGTGGCTAACCTCGTGCTTGTTCCAAAGAAGGACACGAATATCCTGCGGATGTGCGTGGACTTCACCTCTCTCAATAAGCACAACCCGAAGGACCACTTCCCATTACCACGGATCGACCAGAAAATCAACTCCACCGCAGGATGCGAACGCCTCTACTTCCTCGACGCCTACTCGAGCTACCATCAGATTCGAATGAAGGAGGAAGACCAGGATAAGACAACCTTCATCATGCCCATTTGGCATCTACTGCTACACAACAATGCCCTTCGGGCTGAAGAACACAGGAGCCACCTATCAACAGTGTATGTAGGCCTGCCTTAAAACCAGCTTGGCCGGAACATTCAAGTTACATGAACGACATCATCGCCAAAACTAAGGAGGAAGCCACGCTCATCGACGATCTTTGTGAGACCTTCGACAACCTCGACCACTATCGGATCAAGCTGAATCCGGAGAAGTGCGCCTTCGGTGTGCCATCCGAGCAAATACTCGGGTACCTCATATCTGCTAGGGGAATCGAGGCGAACCCGAAAAAGATACGAGCCATACTGGCCATGGATAAGCCAAAGAACGTCAAAGGTGTCTAGCAGTTGGCTGGACGAATCATGGTCCTCAGTCGATTCATCAATCGAATGGGCGAGAAGGCACTACCGTTCTACCAGCTCCTCCGTAAAACTGAAAAATTCGAGTGGACGGACGAAGAGCAAGAAGCATTCGACGATCTCAAGCGCCTACTCTCCAGATTGATACCTTCGATCTGGATTATAGATGTAGTATAGTTCTTTTTCCCTAGTAGACCTAGGTTTATTGAATCCTTGAGAAGCAGAAGCGTAGTGAAGTTACTTTACCGGACCTTCAGGAGTTTTAGAATTCCTTTTGTGTTTTTACCGTACCAAGAGTTTGCGTATTTTTGTTGTTGTAGATGATGGAGATAGAGGGCCTAGGGCATTCGGTTCACCTGTAGCTATGCAAAACATCTGATGGGAATAAAAGATAATGATAAAGTATGCATGTAATTGTTAGAGGAAGATAAATTATATGTGGGCAGTGCATCCATAATTGCTAGTGCCTCCGCAACCGCTTATAGCAATAACCTACTAGTCTCATCCATAGAAGAAAGAGAACTAATGCTATGCATAGTGACATCACTGTTAATCCCAAGTAAATCCCTCACATATAGCCGTACTACCCCTTCTGTCACTAGGGTTCCCAACCTACAGATTAGTCATTACTCATACTCCCTATACCTGGCTCAATCCTCGGGGTCTTGGGTACCTGACAAGTCCTTGGATTGAGGCAAGAGAGGATACAATAATCATCATGTCATACAAACTAATACATGATCCCATCTATGATAAGTAACATGCACAAAAGCTACATGGCTAGGCCGAAGCCCTTAGCCCAAGGAGAATTACTCACACATAGAGATGAGATCAAAGATCATAAAAATTGTAGTGGAAATCATAATATTGATAGAAAATAGTCTTATAATGTCGCCAATCGAAGATGAGATCTACTATTACAAGTGGTGGAATATGGCTATGGTGGTGGAGAATGGTTTGGAGATTAGATCTAAGTCTATTTCTCCGGGGGATCTTCGGTGTTGTGGATGGAGATCAGGAGGCGGCTGATGGTCAGACAGAGCTCCCTTTTCTATAGGGGTCCCTTCACAAAAGTTGTTCTGTTTGACCAAGCGGTGGCGGCGGCAACTATATGACCGTAACTATATGGCCAGAATTTTATTCCGGTCTTATAGTTGGTCGTTAAAGCATCTGCCTCCGTTCCATGACTCCTGGTTTCTTCTGGTTGTTGCAAATCTCGTATCTTTGACTTTAATGTAGTGATTCCCATCTTCAAACGTCATTATCTACGCAGGGAAAAATAGCAAGAAAGGATTTCATACCCTTTGATCATTAGGCATTAGTGGCAGGATTTAGGGAGATATTTCATCAAATATATGAATAATATCCAGTTTAAATGTGGACGTAGATGGCTATCTTTCAGACCATCAACCTCCCCAAGATTAAACTTGATTGTCCTCGAGCAAGAAAACCAAATATCAAAAAGGAACTCAGCATTTAAACTAAAATAACGAGATGGATCTTACTCATGATTGATAGTCTCATGTTGCCTCCACTTTATAAATCTGAAAAACTTCAGCATAGATAGAGTAATGGCAAGCATGTCGTCCGGGTTTTATGCATCTTTATAGCACAACAAAATTATTGTTAACATGGATGACTCAAATGAGTAAACTTTATTCCATGTCATGTAATCAACTCTTAGGCTTTCCTTTGAATAATAAAGTATGATCATATAAAATTGAGAGTGTGAGAGTTGTCATGAAAAGCATATAATAAAGTATCTCAATTCTCCCACATCAATAAATCAAGACTTTTCAAGCACTACTTTGCCATTCATTGTCCTTCGAGAATTTCAGTTCTTAAGTAATTAAGAGCATGCCACAAAAAATTATTAGTTTATCGGGCTGTGATGGACACTCGTGGCATTACCAAGGTTTTTGTTCCTTTTGCACAATGATTACTCATATCAGCTAGAGGAGTGATTCCATCATGAACACAGCTACCCGGGAGTGCCAAAAATCTTACCCACTATAGCATTGCTGCTACATATGTTTAATTAACTCATAGCCGAAATCTAGGAGTTTCCTCCATGAAGATCGTTCGTAGGCCAGCGGTGTTGTTTGCATACCATGAAGTTTGACACGCATAAAGCTATATCATTCTTATGATTAACAAGTCAAACTTTGGCATGCTCAGAAAAACCGCTAAACATTAATTCAATCGAATAAATCCTTTTTAAAGAGAGCTACCAAGTCAATCATTATATTCCGTGGTGTTGAGTGTCTCTAGAAATAAGCCTTCAAGACTAAGCACTACAACATCCAAGCCTTCAATTGTGAGACTTTTTCTTATTACAATTGTTTAGCAAATTTTTAGGCAAGACTTGGTTAACTACAAGAGCTGGAACAAAATGTACCCAATCAAATATCCATGCAAAAAAACTCTACTACAATACAAAGACTCACTCCACCAATATAATATCTCAACATTTACTACTAACTAGCATGGGTTTCTCAAACTTCAAAAGTGGGGAGTCATAAGGCGTACCTCTCATGTTTGGTTCCACTTCTCTCTTCCCTTTTGATTTGTGTCTTGGAAACTCGAAGTCAATCAGTCTTCCTGCAAATATATGAGAACCTCGAGGCGGAAAGAAAAAAGAAAGAGGGAAAATAAAGATAAATGGAGAAATATTTTTGTTGTTTTTGAGAGAAGGGATTAAAGAATAGAAAAATGGTGGCAAATCTCGGCTAGAAAATTTCGAAAACAAATAGAAATAACTAAAGATAAAGTGTTGGGGAAACCAACACGAGTGCTTATAAACTCGAATTAAAAACATAACCTCGAAATAAATAAAAGCACATGAATGCCAAATAAAGATAATGAGGAAAATTTCCCCAAGCTTAGGCTTTTGCAAGCCCTTCAAATCATTGTGGTGGCGGGAAAAATCATTACTCCAGTCCACAAATTGAGTTGATAAGTTACTAGTTTTTCCTCGGAGGTTCAAAGAGAGGTTATGCATCCTCTCCATAGTCCCTCCAAGTTCTTGGAAGTCTTGGTATGTGGTGAACCGGGTTGGTGGCTACTCCTCTTGGTAAGGAACTTCTTGCTCCTCCTTTTGGTCCTCATCCTCATCTAGAATCTCCTCGGTTTGGTGTTGCTCAACCTGCAAGTAATATAGCAAACGTCCTTCCTCGATAGAGAAAAGACCATTAGGCATAGGAGCGGGGTAGATACACCCAGCTCCAGCAATATGCAAGTAATAAACACCACCTCTCCTAGTGAGCATTCCACAAGCCTTTAAAGTCGAGAAACCAACACATCGCTCACCTAGCAAAGGTTGCAACTCACCTAGGTCGATGCCTAGGGCAATGGCAAGCACGGTGATGATGCCTCCACCTGTGATTGGCCCTTGGCTTTGGGAGGATTGGTGCTCCAGGTAGCGCACAAGGATTGCGCCCAAGTTGAGTGACAAGTTGCAGTTGGTGTACACAACTTTTGCAAGGACTAAGATGTCCTCCTCATTGAGTATCGTGTACTCATTTCTTGCCTGCAAGGTGTTAGCAATAACATAGAACAAATAGCGAATTGCAGGATGTTGAATATTCTTCCCCTTGCTTACTCTAGTAGTGAAGCTTATTCCATTATAATATTGTTCAGGGGAAGGGTCTAAGCCAGTAAAGGATGCACGTAAAGCATTAACATCATTGTTTGGAAGATTAAAACATGCACATCATTCATCTAGTGTTAAAGTGTAATTGTTGTTCACGAGTCAGAAAGAAATCATGTCCTCGCCTTTCCATAGTTTAACGGTGCTTTGCAAAGAACTTAAAAATTCAATAGTTAATGGATGATAAGTAGGAACATCATTGTATACAAAGTTTTGCATGCTAGCTCTATTGCAAAGTAAATTGAAGTCATTAGAAATACCAAGTTGGTTCAACATAATGGGGCAAGCCCACTTGGTTGCCTTCACTTCTCGGTTCTTGATCCTACCGAAGCGATCACGTTGGAGCTCATTCCTGAACCGTATACCCATGCGTTCTTGAGTGACAGCCCGAGAAGCGCTAGAAGCGGCACAAGCATGAGTTTGGCTCCTTGTGTTCATCGTCTAAAATAATAAAGGAAGACAAAATAATTTTTTTTGATCCAACAATAATAAGTATAACATATTCCTCATCATAGCACACTAAAGAATCCCCTCAAAATAATAATCTAGGCAAGATAATCATAGCAATTAGTTCATAGTAGGTCTCACCCTAGATTGATGATGACAATAGATCAAAGATGAATTTGGAAAATGTAATTGGAGGATCGGAGGAGAAACATACCGTAGATCACTTGTGTGCGAGGAAATCGAACGGAATTGAGTAAAGATGAAGACCCCTTGAGGTTTTGAGAGAGTTTGGAGGTGGTGTTGGAGGTACCTTCTCGTGCTTTTTTGTGGTCGGATGCAACTATACGGGCGGAACTAAACGGTCGGAACAATGTGTTCTGCCGTATAGTTGGCCTGTTGCCAAAATTTTAGGGTCCACCTGGCGGTGCAGCTATACGACCAAAACGGCGGGAACAATTTGTTCCCGCCGTATAGTTGGTCGTCAAACTATTTGTACCTGGAAAATAAATTGTACGAAAGCATCGATATCTATACGACTGGAACTATACGGTCGGAATTTTTATTCCCGCCGTATAGTTGGTCGTTAAACCACTAGTACTTTTGGAAGAGAAATTGCTGATGGCAAAAATATCTATACAACCGGAGCTATACTGCCGGAATTTTTATTCCCGCCGTATAGTTGGTCGTTAAACCATCTGTATGCATAAAAAAATTCTATTTCTTCGAGAATTCTTTCTTATCCTGTAACTTGGTGAAATACGTTGTTTTTGACAGAAAATGACAGTAAATATTGTCGACCAACATTAGCATGTATTAAGCAGGATTTTTAGTACTACCGAACTTCTTCTCCTCAACTGGAGTTTTCTATCACTCTTTATTAAACATAAACTTAAACTAAGACTTAAAACTTAACTCAAAACTTTATTTCACATGGGTTGCCTCCCATGAAGCACTATTTTATGGTCAATAGCTTGACCTCAATGTTGCTCACTTAGGCCAGATGAGTGGAACACCCACTCTGAAATAGTTGGCCTTCAAAGTGATGACCTCCTTTTCATCATGCTTGGCTTTCTTCTTCCTAGGGAAATGAATAACAAAAGGATCCCGCGAAGGCAATTGGAGCTTCACATTCCCTTCATGTAGATTAATCAAACCCTTAATAGTTCTTAAAAATGGACGACCTAATATAATAGGAGCAGTAACATCTTCAGGCATGTCAACAATAACAAAATCAATAAGAGCAGGACAACCTTTAATGTATACTAAATTATTCTCCTTAATTCCTACAACCTGTTTGTAGGTGGAATCTGCTAAGTGCAATTTTAACTAAGTAATTTCAAAAGAGCCAAGATTTAACTTATTAAAAAGACTTTTTGGAATTGTTGAAACGTTGCACCTAGATCACAAAGTGCAGCTATCTCATTGATCCCAATTGTAATCTTAATAGTAGGCTCAAATATATCATCAAGTTTCACAGGCAATTTTTCAGCGATGTTCTTATATTCTTCCTCAAGCTCACGCACTTTTATTGCTACTTGAGTAACAAAGTGTTGGTACATGGCTTCCTCGTTTCCTTCACTTACCAGAATCTTGACATTGATCCTTTTTACAAGATCTTCAACGGTGTAATTTGCTAAAGGAGCATTACTATAATCAAGCTCTTCAGGCTCCTCCCTTTGGATTCTTATCATCTTGAGATCTTCAACATGATAGCTTTCCCTGCAAATTTAGCTAGAATGAGAGTTTGAGTCTCGGTTATCTTACCTAATTATGCCTCAACAATCCCCATTCTTTCTTGGAGGGCCTGCAAATCATTCCTCAAACTAATAGCTTGGTTAGATAATTTACCAAGCATAGCATCATGGTTCTCTGTTATTTTAACAAGAATATTGTTTTGTTCATTTTGTGAGTCTATAAAAGACTTAAGTGTTTCTTGGAGACTACCATTACTAGTTCCCATATTATTATTAGAGTTACCTATAGGACTAGAATAAAGTTTCTGAAAATTAGGATTATAATTCTTCTTCCAAGCAGGGTTATAGTCATTACGAGCTATGAAATCTACTTATTCGATATTAGTTTCTGGTGTCGCTCTTACCTGGGTTCCCTTACCTTTTACGGCTAATATGAGCTCGTCCAGCTTAGCATTGAGTTCTTAATTTCCTTGTGGTGAGACAGAGTTCACCTTCTTCATGTTTGATCTTTCCACATGCCATTGGGCATGGTTGTCTTTCATATCGTCTAGCAACTGCTTTGCTTTGGTAACTTGTTTACCCATGAATGTTCCTCCAGTTGCAGTATCAAGCATAGGCTTAGACACAGGGTTAAGAGCATTATAAAATAAATGGAGAATTAACCAATCTTCTATCCCATGTCTGGGACAGTTTCTCATGCATTATTTCACCCTCTCTCATGCAAGCGCTAGTGGCTCACGCTCTTCCTCTCTAAAACCAGTAATATTAGATCTCAGTTGCATAATCTTTGCAGGTGGGAAAAAATTAGTCATAAATAAATAAGTACATTCCACCCATGATGTAATAGTATTTCTAGGCAAATATAGAAACCATTCTTTTGCTCTTCCTCTAAGAGAGAAAGGAAATAAATGCAATTTGACCGCATCGGGGTCAACATCTTTTATGCGCATCATATCACATATTTTAGTGAAAGTGTTCAAGTGCATACCTGCATCCTCAACAGCAGAGCCTCCAAATTGATTCCGTTGAACCAAACTTAAATAGTGGGGCTTAATTTCATAATCATCAGCATCAATTGTTGGCTCTATAATAGGAGTAAGCGAATAATCATTATTGGGAGTAGCAAACTCCCCAAGCTTCTTTTCAGCCATATTTCCTATGTTTTTGGGTTTTTTTAAACAAAGACTTATAATAGTAAAAACAAGAATTTAAAGACTAACTAATTTTGTTGGTTTTTCAAATAAAGACTGAAAGCAAACTAAAAATAAAAACAAGAATTAAAACTAGCAAGGTTCCTACTAATGTCACCAAAGTAGCTATTGCTTCCCCGGCAATGGCGCTAAAAAAAGGGTTGATACCTTCGACCCGGATTACAGATGTAGTATAGTTCTTTTCCCTAGTAGACCTAGGTTTATCGAATCCTCGGGAAGCAGAAGCGTAGTGAAGTTACTTTTACGGACCTTCGGGAGTTTTAGAATTCCTTTTGTGTTTTTACCAGACCAAGAGTTTGCATCTTTTAGTTGTTGTTCATAATGGAGAGAGAGGGCCTAGGGCATTCAGTTTCACCTGCAGCTGTGCAAAACATCTGATCGGAATAAAAGATAATGATAAAGTATGCATGTAATTATTAGAGCAAGATAAATTATATGTGGGCAGTGCATCCATAATTGCTATTGCCTCCACAACAACTTATAGCAATAACCTACTAGTCTCATCCATAGAAGAAAGAGAACTAATGATATGCATAGTGACGTCACTGTTAATCCCAAGTAAATACCTCACATATAGCCGTACTACCCCTTCTGTCACTGGGGTTCCCAACCTGCAGATTAGTCATTACTCATACTCCCTATACCTGGCTCAATCCTCGAAGTCTTGGGTATCTAACAAGTCCTTGGATTGAGGCAAGAGAGGTACAATAATCATCATGTCATACAAACTAATACATGATCCGATCTATGATAAGTAACATGCACAAAAGCTACATGGCTAGGCCGAATCCCTTAGCCCAAGGAGAATTACTCACACATAGAGATGAGATCAAAGATCATAAACATTATAGTGGAAATCATAATATTGATAGAAAATAGTCTTATAATGTCGCCAATCAAAGATGAGATCTACTATTACAAGTGGTGGAATATGGCTATGGTGGTGGAGAATGGTTTGGAGATTAGATCTAAGTCTATTTCTCCGGGGGATCTTCGGTGCTGTGGATGGAGATCTGGAGGCGGCTGATGGTCAGACGGAGCTCCCTTTTCTCGTCGCCCGAGGCCTCTTTACATAGGGGTCCCTTCATGAAAGTTGTTCTGTTTGACCTAGTGGTGGCGGCGGCAACTATACAACCACAAATATACAGCCGGAATTTTATTCTGGTCGTATAGTTGGTCGTTAAAGCGTCTACCTCCGTTCCACGACTCCTGGTTTCTTATGGTTGTTGGAAATCTCGTATCTTTGACTTTAATGTAGTGATTCCCATCTTCAAACGTCATTATCTGCACAGGGAAAATAGCAAGAAAGGATTGCATACCCCTTTGATAATTAGGTATTAGTGGCAGGATTTATGATATTTCATCAAATATATGAATAATATCCAATTTAAATGTGGACGTAGATGGCTATATTTCAGAGCCATCACACCTCACATGTGCTGGTTACCCCAAGGGAAAAGGAGCAAATGTTAATATACATCTCTGCCACCAACTAGGTGGTTAGTACCGTGCTGGTGGTAGAACGAGCCAAAGACAACAAAGTCCATGGAGTACGACACCCAGTCTACTACTTCAGCGAGGTACTGACGCCAACAAAACAGCGGTACCCGCACTACCAGAAGTTGGCTTATGGTGTATTCATGATAGCGCGACAACTGCGCCACTACTTCCAGGAGCACCCCATAGTGGTGGTGAACGACGCCGTGCTAGGCTACATCCTCAACAACCCCGATGCCACGGGGAGAGTCGCCCTTTGGGGAATCGAGTTGTCCCCATAGGATATCACATACGAGCGGCGAGTGGCAATCAAGTCACAAGTTCTCCCAGACTTCCTCGTCCACTGGATGGAGAACCAACTCCCAGACACACCGGACATGTCCTGTCTATGGACAATGCACTTCAACGGATCCAAACATCAAGAGGGAGCCAACATGCTCAACCCTCCTCTCTCTCCCTCCTCTCGCCCCCGTGTGGCGACGGGAGGGGAAACCCTAGCCACCGCCCAGCCTGCCCCAACTCCCCTCCCTCCTCTTGCCCCCGTGTGGCGACGGGAGGGGAAACCCTAGCCACCGCCCCAGCCTGCTCCAACTCCCCTCCCTCCTCTCTCCCCTGCTGCCACCAAGGGCGTGGCCAGGCAAAGCCTAGGCGCTTCCGTCGGCGGGGGGGGGGGGGGGGGGGGGGGGGATCTCTCGTCTTCCCCGGCGTAGATCGGCGGCGCAGGACGCTAATCCTCATTGCAGATGGGGTGCATGTCGGGCACCTCAATGGTGTGGCATCTTTGGCATGCAGCGGCTGCGGCATGGCCGGAGGAGCAACGACGTGGCAGACGGTGATCTGGTGCCCCTCGTCCCTCTAGCCAAGAAAACTCCGAGGGAAACCTCAGATCACGAGGGATCGAGCGATGGTGGTGTCTTGTGCATCATTCCCCTCTTGAGGGCATCGCTTTTGGAGTTCTCATTGACTGTAGGGATTGGAGGAGGCCCTGGGTTTGGTGGAGGTGGTCATCTTCTTCGTCAAAGGTGGTTGGCCTGCGGCTGGTTTGACAGATCTCGCGGTCCGTCTTCTAGTCCCAGCAGCGAGGTAGGGAGACATAGGTGCCGGTGAAAACCGGGCCATTGGCAGGCGATGACGGTGTTACCACGTCGTTACCTTGATGAAGGCATCGCCGTGCACCTTGTGTCGACCTCAATCGTGCTACTCTGGGGGAAACCCTAAGATCTTCGGGTCGGGCGATGGCGGTGCCGTGGTGTCGGTATCATGTTCTCTCCTGGGAGCATCACATGTGGAGCAGCGTTGGACGGAAGCGGCAGGAGGGTGGAGCGGCTAGCGTGTGGGGGGTGGTGCTGCTTGGCACCGAGGTGGTGTCGGTGGCTGGTGTGGCGAGAGTCTGCGCATTGATCTACATGCTGACGACGGGTTGACAGAAGATTTTGAAGGCGGCAACATCCGGACATGTGCGTGGGTGCAACTTCGTGGATATGTTGTGCGGTTCTAGGACTCCCTTCACTTGAGTTCATACCATCGTGCCAAGGCACTCCAACTTCTCTTGGCGAGTGGCAACATGGTGGGTGACCATGGGGGGGGTCGAAACAGGTAGATAGGGGTTTGATAGATCTTGTTAGGGAGCTAGCAATACCGTTATCGTTTTTGCTCAGTGTTTAGTTTTGGCGGTTCCGGTTTGTATCATCTTTGTAATGGCTTTTGACAAACAATGTGGTTCTAATAATAAATAAAGGCTGTGTGCATCGCTTGATGCAGAGGCTAGGGCTCCTCTCCCCATTTCGGAAAAAAAATATCGAGAGGGAGCTGCCGCAGGCGTCATCTTGACATCACCACAGGGTGACAAGATGAGGTATGTTTTGTGGATGAAGTTTCGCGCCTCCAACAACGAGGCAGAGTATCAAGCTCTAATCCATGGAATGCGGATGGTCAAAGCTTGCAACACAACTCGACTCGTCATCTATGGCGACTCCAAGCTTGTGGTGAACCAAACCATGAACGAATGCGATGCTTTGAATGACAACATGATCGCGTACCCCGATCTCTACGATGCGCTCGAAGGAGACTTCGACGGCTGTGAGCTGCGACACGTTAGCCACGAAAGCAAATAGGAGGCTGACACGCTTGCCAACATAGGCTCCACCTGCGCCCCAGTGCCACCAGGCGTATTCCTCGAGCAGATCTACGAGCGCTCCATCAAGCGTAAGAATCCTGCTGGACCATCCAGCACATCACCGGACTCGAGGGCTGCGCCACCCGAAGAAGACGAAGGTTCCAGCAGTGCGGAACATGGATCTATACCCGAGAGCCCCATGGAGGTCATGCTCATCGAGCCATCCTGGCCACAGCTGTACATCACATACCTGCTCACCAAAAGGCTGCTAGATGTCCCGATAGATGCACGACACATATCGTGGCGCTCCAAGGCTTTCACCATCGTCAATGGCGAGTTGTACAAGCGCAACATCACGTGTGTCCTCCAACGGTGTATCACCAACAACGACGGAAGAGGCATCCTTGCTTATTAAGATACACGAGGGCACCTCCGGGCATCACGCTGGCAGTCGAGCCCTTGTCGCTAAAGCTCTACGAGCTGGCTTCTATTGGCCAACCGTGATGCATGATGCCAAGGACATTGTCCAGAAGTGCAATGCTTGCCAACGATTCATGGATAAGCCACATGCACCAGGCGTGGAGCTCAGGCCAATACCTATGGCTTGGACCTTCGCACAATGGGGACTCGACATGGTCGGCAAGCTGTAGAAATCATCACCTAGAGGATATGTTTACCTCCTCGTAGGAGTCGACAAGTTCACCAAGTGGATCGAGGCCATGCCGGTGAATAACCAGAAAGGCGCTACCGTTGTCAAGTTCTTTGAGTCCATCGTCTTCAGGTTCGGGGTGCCACACATCATCATCACTGATAACGGGATGAACTTCACCTCAAATGAGTTCCAGGATTTCTGTGAAAACCTGGGAATGAACATCAGCTATACCTCAGTGGCACACCCCCAGACTAATGGTCAAGTCGAGAAGGCCAACGGCCTAGTATGCAATGGCATCAAGAAGAGACTTCTTCGGCCACTCGAGCAGGCAGCTGGTTGCTGGGCTCAGGAGCTTCCCTCTGTACTATGGAGCCTAAGAATGACTCCAAATAGTGCCACGAGCTACACGTCGTTCTTCATGGTGCATGGCGCTGAGGCGGTGTTACCCGCAGAAGTGCGCTACAAGGACCCCAGGGTCGTCACTTACAACGAGGCCCAATCTACGACCGCACGCGAGGATTCCGTCGACCTGCTCGATGAAGCACGGGAAATCGCGGTGAAACGATCAAAGATCTACCAACAGAGTCTCCGCAACTACCACAGCTGATGGCTATGTGCAAGGTCCTTCGTCGAAGGAGATCTCATCCTGCGTCTGGAGCAGAAAGGGCACCTCAAGTTCGAGTCCCCCTGGGAAGGACCATACATGATCACTAAAGTAATCCTAGGTGGCGCTTATCACCTGAAGGACGTAGAAAGTGGAGTCGCATACTCCAACCCATGGAATGTTGCATAGCTATGAAATTTCTACCCCTAGACGTCTTTACTTTACAATAAGGCTACTCAGCTAGGCTACTTAGCCAAACAATGTACCTCCTGCTATTCTTTGAATAAATAAAGCTAATTGCCTCAACCATGTGTCTTGTTACATTTACTTTCATAACTATTCTGCACTCAGGGGTCGCGCCTCCTTGATGACCTTTTCACATACACAATCTCACAACGCAATGACCTGAGTAGCTGACCGAACTATCAATCGAACCCTTGATAAACCCAACCAAGTTGTAACGCATCTGACAGGTTGGCAGGGTGTTGAGATCCGCATGCGTCAGAATAACGATAGGGCATTGCATAAGAAGCACACTCGCAAAAACACATAGGCTAACAAGCTTTACATACAACACAGGCATCAAAAACACCCAGTCAAAATATTATACAATCTTTACAACACTTATATACCCTGTGCAGGAAAAAGTTATTCTACTAGCGCTGAAGAAGTACATTGGTATGCTTGTCGAACAAATCTACAATCATCTGCACTAGCCCGGTGACCGCTCGATAATGCGGCACCATGTTCCATGTCATTCCCTCTAGAGGTGCTGGCGGGCCTTCTGCGATTGCTTCCAAATCCACATCTGGACACTGCATACGCACAAGTGCTAGCACAGCCTTGGCCCCAGGACAAGTTGCTGGTGCATGCACTCGCGTACATCACTAGCATTCTGAAATCTATGCAGCAAAGCCAATAGGCTCACTGACACAGAATCCAATGGGTACATCGCCACAAATATATGCCGCAGGCACGACCGCGTTTTCTTCAGAAAATGTAGCACCTTGACACGCGATCCTGCAACGTCGCAAGCAGTACTGCATGATTTTGATCAGTCCAAAAGAACCCACAAGCTTCCAGCTGCTCCTGAGTCAAAGAGTTCAGTCAGATGCTAGTGAAATCCCTCTCTTCATGCGGAATGAGATTAACAACTGCACAAATAGCAACAACAAAAAGATCCGAAAGCACATTGGAAACATAGACGAACAAGAACAAGGGAGTCAAAAAGCACCCACATTGCAACTGCTCGTTGATTTGACCCACCTCGCCGAGAAGATAAGCTTCTCGCTCCAGAGCTTTTTATGCCTTCGACTTCCAGACATTGGCATTGCCACGAATCACCAGTGCATCTTGCTCCAAGTGCTTCACGTGATCCCACAAGCGAGACAAAAGCAAAAGCTCCTCCACCTTCAAACGTGGCTGCGCCATAGGTACACCAGAAGAAGGCACACCTCACATGCCACTCGAAGACCCCTAACCAAGCAAAAGATTCGAAGAATAAGAGGCATTACACATGGAACTCGAGCAACAGAAGCACGAAGAAAATTTATACATCAAGACCAACAACAAGTTTCAACAGAGGCACCCCCACAAAAGTAAGTTCATGACAAGCCTAGGGTCCTAGCATTGCTACAAGAAAAACAAGAATGGCATCTACGCCTATGCACCAGCACTCAGGGGCTTCATAGACTCCACAGTAGCATCCGATGTCGCGACCTTAGCAGCAGTAATTCTAGACGCTGTGGCTTTCGCTGTGCTCTGACGCTTTTGCTCCGCGGAGTACTTTGCAAGCGTCTCTATCAGATGAGTCCCGTACTTATGTCAGCAAGTAGAAAAAGGGCCAAAGGCTACATCTTCACCCTCTGCGGTCGTCGGCATCCTTGAGTGATCCTGCTAATGTCTAGGCCAGCACCGCAGGCCTGCGCCATTACCAGTCCCAGAGAAGCACCGGCGCCCTTCTGTGCTTTCTTGAAGTCCGTAGGCACGCCCCTAGCGAAGGTATCGACCAGGCCATCAATATCTTCAATGAGCTTGGACTTAGGAAGCATCTCCTCTTGAAGACGTCGAAGCACAACCTTGGCCTTCGTGAATGAGTCCTAGACGGAGATGCTGCGATCGTCGATTGCTGCACCGGCACCGGCCAGAACGTCTATGCGGGCCAACGCCTAGTGATCAAAGTCTACTTCAACGGCATCTGTGATTAACTTGCATGAATCAGCAAAGGAACTAAGAAAAACAACGGGAAAGATTCGGACTAAACAAAACTTTAACAGAACATACCAGAAAGTGCTTGGGCAATAGAGAGAAGTTGTTCTGTGAAATCTTTCTCTTTGTCGGCTGCAGCGGCTAATAGGTCTTCCTCGTGCTTCTTTGAATCCCTCTCGGAGCACTCGAGGGCTTTGAGTGCTTCATCCATCTTCTTCTCCACCGCGCTGAGCCCCTTTTCAAGGGAGCTTAAATGATGAAGAAGGTCATTGTTTTCATCTAGCAAAATAAATGAAGAAAGTCAAACACAATCAAAACTCATGCTTACCAAAATCATCGCAGGAGCAAAACACCACTACTAGGAAAACATCTATGGATATACAAGCTATTCTGTGGCGCATATACAGAACCATGCGCCACAGAAAAATATCAGTGGCGCACGCCAGAAAATGCGCCATAGAAACTTGCACAATTCTATGGCGCATTTCAAAAAACATGCGCCAAAGAAATTACGTGGGACCCGCCACCGGGGTCGGGCGACCAACTTTATATGGCGCATATGGAGATATGCGCCACCGAAATAATAAGTTCTGTGGCGCATATGTCTGTATGCACCACAGAAAGTGGAGGCGGGCCCCACTATAGAATCTTTTTGACCACTTTCTGTGGCGCATATTACGATATGCGCCACAGAAATTTGAACTTTTGTGGCGCATAACTGCAATATGTGCCACAGAATAAGGCGTCAGATCCATGTGCAAAAAGGTGGCAGCTCACCCCTCTCTATCCACCACCGCCCATTTCACATCTCTTCTTCCCTTCTCCACACCCAGCTTGTCTTTCTCCTCCCTCCCACCCCATTTTGCCCATAGTTTCTCCATTTTCTTGCAACTAAACCTACTTTAGTTCATAGATTGGTAAGGGGAAGCCTCCCTCCAACTTGTATATCTAAAACACACTTACTTTTGTCTCCCACATCTCTATTTGTTCACTAATTTCCTCTCCACCAACTTGTAGATCTATTTGTCCATACTCTCTCATCGCAATCTCGTCTCGCTATTATTGAATATACTAGGTGAGTACTTGGCCATGAATATGCATGTTTTGTAGGTGAAGCTTGTCGCGCGGGCGGTGTGTGCGATGCATGGCAAGACGGTGTTTATACATGAAGCTTGTCTGGTGCATGAATGTTTGCATTGGGAGGAAGTTTTTTTTGTTGTTTTCTTGTTGTTGTCCTGATGTGGTGCAAGGATGTTTGCCGAAATGTTGATTTATTTCCATTTTGGAAATTTTTTGCACTACCCATATGTCCTACTTTTAGGAAAGGTCATGCCGAATTTTTCCGGCTACCATGCATGTGTGTGTGTGCATATGATGTGGTTCTAACCTACTCTCTATTGTGACCGTTCAGGCAACCATGGTAGTCATGATGAGCAAAGGTCGAGTTGCTAGGTAGAAGAAAGACACGAAGGAGGACATGGTTCTGAACAACAAGACCATGATAAGATGTCCATGTCGAACATGCAAACTCCAACACTGGATCAACCTTGATTCTAGACAATTGGAGGGTCACCTGCTCAGGCGCGGTTTCATGTGCGACCTCAATGAGGCACCGACAGGACATGGTGGTCACGAAGACGTGGGCGGGCGAGAAGACGAAGAGTCTCTTGGGCATGATCATCATGATGAAGGAGATGCCGACAGGCATGATCATCATGAAGAAGGAGATGCCGGCGGGCATGATCATCATGAAGAAGGAGATGCCGACAGACATGATCATCATGAAGAAGGAGATGCCGACGGAAATTATCATCATGAAGAAGGAGAAGACGTGAACAAACAGACGCTGCTAACTTCGGCCTTGCAGTACCCTCATGTTCAAGAACTGCTCCTCAAGGAGACAAGCAACACCAAAGCTGCAACCAGAGAGAAAGCCAAGCTGGCACAAATGGAGATAGACGGGATGACTCCCTTGTATCCTGTGTTGGGGATATACTTTCCGGGTATCCTCATAGTTCCTCACCGACCAGGGTGGCCCACTTCAGGTTAGAGCTTTGCTTCATGAGCGGCCTAGTCAGGGAGAAAGACGGAGTCCAATCCGGCTACCGGAACGCCCAGAAGACTTATCGACTTAGGCCCATGATGTTACTTGTAGTTCAAGATGTACTCTGTAACCGACTCTTAGTCGTAGCCGGATAGATCTCTCTTGTAAACCCTAGGCCGTATATCTATATAGGCCGTCCTAGGGAGAGCCTTTAGGGCACCCAACACTTTAGACCCTCAATAGTCTACAATCTCAACTCACACAGGCGAACCCTTGTAACCCATATTCTGGCTCTGCCGTATTACTAGATTGCTAGCAGGAGTAGGATCCGTCCAAAGCCGGCGGATTCGAACCTAGGTAAACTTGTGTGCTCACCGTCCCGGAACACTGTACGTCCCACACCCCTCTCTTCCGCACGCCTCGAGGACCCCCTCATGGCGTACTTGTCCTCAATCCGACGACAGTTGGCGCCCACCGTGGGGCAAGTGAGCTTCGGATCTACGTTCCGAGCGGAACCTGCAAGAATCAGAATCAGCGAGACTATCGCCGTTGGTCGCATCCTCTACGCCAGCGACGTCCCTCTCATCGTTCTCGACAAGACTTGGATTCCGTCTAGGGAGGCCGTGACTACCTACACAATCATGTATTTTGGCGAGATCGATGTTTACATCGGTTTCGCTGAACCTGCCCCACCCACCCCAGCGGTGATGATAGAGGCAGAAGAATCTTCTGGGTCCCCTTTGTCTGTGGAGGCGACAGAGTTCCGGATCCCAAGAAACCCTAATCCCACCCAGCCCACACCAGTTATGGAGATAGTGGAGAAATCCGAGCCTAAAGAAGACCTAGTGGTCCAAGTCGAATCTGGAGTGGATCTCCTTGGAAGAGCCAGATCCCAGATCGACCCACCCATGGAAGTCGAAATTCAGGAGGAGAAAGTCAACGACACTGATTCTGACTCTGATGATGCCGGGACAGACAGGCCTTTCCTGAGGTACACACTGCGACGTATGATAATGCAAGATGCAAGCGCGGATGCAATTCTCGAGACCATCAAAAGTTTCGACATGGCTGATCGCGAGAGCCGCAGGTACCTCAGGAAGCATGTGTCCCACTTTGTTGGGTATGTGGGATCTGGATCCGGCTCTGCCGATGCTGGAGAAAACACCGACTCTGTGCTGGAGGCAATTGGAACAAACACCGACGTACTCGCATCCTCGGATGAATCGATGACGTCAGTGGATTTCCGAAAGTTCTTCGTGGAATATAAAGAGGAGTATAACTCCAAAGCTGCAGAAGAAGGAGAAGCCACGGATGAAGGATCTGGGGAACACTCTCCCAAAGCGCAGGATGACATGGACGTTGGAGATAATCCCGAGGTCCAGATGTCCGGAAGTACCGATCAGAGCTTGACTCCGGGAAACAGACCCAAAGCCGTCTTTGCTACCGGCGCTGCCAAGAAGGCAAAGAAGAGGAACAAGAAGAACAAGACCCCGGCAAAAGACCCTCTGACAGAGGAGGTGATTGCCGAGGAATATGAGGAAGAGTCGGATGGAGCACTTATCCCAGAAGAGCCGAAAAAAGAAGAATCGGTGGATGGACACGTGATCACTGAAGGTGCGCGTAAACTCATCGATGTTGCATTAACCACACCTATCCCTACAGCTACAGAACTTACTGCTGAAGAGCTGGACGAAAGGGCCCAAGCCCTAGAAGCGTGTCGACAACAACTCCTTGATGAAGCAAAGAACATCCAAGAGGAAAAGAAACGCATGTCAACCAAGGATTACATGTCTCGGTTGCATCAGAAGACTCGGAAATGTTACACGCGTGACAGGCAATTTCCGGAAGTAAACACGGTCCTCTTTGAAGGAGATCCGGGGATGCTTCGTATCGATAGCAAAGGAGATCTGGTGTATTCGACACCGGTACAAAACACTGTCGCAGCTCGAGATATCCTGTCAAATAACCTAGGCCCAGAACAGGTTCGATTAGGCATCAAGCTACTCACCAAGGGTCTGGAGCAACAGATGGCTGCGAAATCCGGAAGTGGAAAGCTGGTATCCAAATCCGACCAATGTCACATGGACTCAGCTTGGAATGATATAAGGCCCTAGCGTGTTTCGGAACAGCATCGCCGTTCCGAACGACGGGAAGAGAACTACTCTAGAACCGGATCATCAGGACAACATCACAAACCTACACGTAGCTGGCGCGATGTCGCTCCAGCGGCCGAGCAAGAGGCCATTGCTGCACTGTATCCGAGGAACCCTCCCCAACGAGAATCGAACGATCAAAGGGGAGAAGATAAAGAGAAACGTCGGGAGGAGGATCGCCAAAAAATGCCACCTCCTAGACATGCAAGCCGTCCGGCTGACCCTCACCACGGTGGGAACGACGGACGAAGGAACGACGGAAACCATGCCGGCACAAGCCGGCAGGGGGCTTGTCGTAGTGAAGACCCTCCCCGAAACCGAAATAATGACGCTCCAGACGGAGGCCGGCGATCAGCCGGAAACTATCCAGCTGCCCCACCCTCTCCACCAAGCAGTCATCACAATGGCTCCCAAGGGGGACAAGGAGGACGACGTGGCGGAGGAGGTGGTGGCAGAAGCCGAAGTCTGGCTCTAAGGCACCACAGCCACAGCCGACATTCGGGACGATCTCTATCCCCGAACGACGCAAGGCACAAGATCAACTTCAACATAAAGGCGTGGCGCTATGAAAACGATGATATCTACGTGGGCCCAAAATGCTTCGGACCAGGCATCAGAGCTACAAGATTCTCGGAAGGATTTACCATCTCAAGATATATCCAAGCCTACGACGGCATTGCTCGTCTAGATACCTGGCTACAGGATTTTTTCCAAGCTTGCTGCATCGCTAAAGGCAAAAACAGCCTGGTCGCAACCCGATATCTCCCACTTATGTTGCGGAAGACGGCACGATCATGGCTCAATGAACTTCCGGAGAACACCATCCATAACTGGTATGACATGCAAAGTGCGTTCTTTCGGAATTTCGAAGGCACATATCGAAGGCCCTGTACGGTCGAAGACCTACAACATTGCACCCAGAAAGCCGAAGAAACTTGCCAGGATTACCTCGGATGATGGATCGACACCAAGAACTCCTGTGAAGGAGTAAATGATCAAACTGCGATTGAAGCTTTCATTGCAGGTTTCCCAATTGCTCTACTGCGCCATCGCTTGAAGTGTGACAAGGTCACTGATTTGGGAGAGATGATAGAAACAGCGAGCAAGTATGCAGACGCTGACGACAATGCAGAGGGATTGCTCAATGTCCTAGCTATGCCTCAGTCGGCAAAACAACCAAAGCAACAAGCTCAGAAGCGCAAAAATACCTCGGAAGAGAAACCCAACGCGGAAACGGCAGTTGTCACTGCTACTTTCGGGTCTGTAGGATAAGGAGGACGCGGTGGAGGCCACGGGCGTGGCCGTGGGACTTCAAGGGTCCAAGGTAGAGGAGAACAACAACCAGGCAAAACCTACTCTTGGGCCGACATTGCCAATAACCCATGTGTGCATCACCTAGACGCCAATGGGGGCCCATCCCACACCAACGCTGAATGTCGTTTCAATGAAGACATAAAAAGAGATGATACCGCGGGCTACAAAGCTAAGCGGAAGAAGGGAAAGAAGAATCCCGAAAAATAAAAAGAGACCAAGGAAGATTCCGACATGGAGGAAGCTGATGCTTCAAATCCCAAGCCGGAAGGGAAGAAAACTTTTCCCACCAAGAAGGACACTTACGTCACTTTCCTCGGATCTCAACCAGCAAAGGTCAAGAAAGCAGTTATACACGAGCTCAACACAACAGTTCCGGCTGTCCCCCAATACTTGGACTGGTCAGAAGTGGCAATCACATTTGACTGCGCTGATCATCCGCCTAAGTTGCACAGGCGAGGAAAATACACCTTAATCGTCAGTATCAATATTCTCTATGTCGAAACGCTACGCCGGATGAAGATCTCGGAAACCCAGCTGAACCATAGCTCTGTGATCTTTCACGGAGTTATCCCAGGAAGACAAGCTAATTCCCTAGGAGAGATTACTTTGGATGTCACCTTTGGAACTCCAAAGAACTATCAGACGGAGGCACTTTCCTTCGAAGTGGTCCCATTCAAGAGTGCGTACCACGCTATATTCGGACATCCGGCTTACTAGGCTTTTATGGCTCGTCCATGTTACATTTACAATATGATGAAAATTCCAGGTCCCAGCGGCGTTATTACCATCAGGGGAGACCCGAAGAAAGCGCGAGAGTGCGAGGATGGAAATGCCGCCTTTGCTGAAGCCGTGCTGCATGCCCGGGAGTACCAGGAGATCAAGAAGAGCATAGATCCGTCTGAGATGCCCGCAACAAAGAAGGAGGTGACAAAGCCAAATCCAGAGTTCAAGGCATCAGAAGAGATGAAGAAGACGCCGTTGAAGGATGATGACCCCTCCAAGGTGACCCAGATAAGTGTAGGCCTAGGTAGCGCATAGGAAAGCGCGCTCGTCAAGTTCCTCCAAGCAAATCAAGATATCTTCACATGGCAACCAGCTGACATGACTAGAGTACCTAGGGAACTTGCCGAGCACTCTTTAAATGTAAACCCGGACGCTAAACCCGTCAAACAGTCCCTATGACGTTTTGGTGATGAAAAGCGTAAGGCAATAGCTAAGGAACTAGCACGGCTCGAGTTAGCCGGATTTATAGAAGAGGTCATCCACACTGATGGTCGGCCAATCCTGTAATGGTCCCTAAAAAGGACACCACTGATTTAAGGATGTGTGTTGATTATACTGCCTTGAACAAGGCTTGTCCAAAAGATCCGTTCGCTCTGCCTAGAATTAATCAAGTTATCGACTCTACGGCAGGCTCAGAACTCCTTTGTTTTCTCGATGCATATTCCGGTTATTACCAAATCCCGATGAAGGACTGACAAAGTCAAAACTTCATTCATAACCCCTTTCGGAACCTTCTGTTTTGCTACGATGCCCTTTGGGCTGAAGAACGCAGGAGCTACGTACCAGCGCACGATGCAGCGTTGCCTCCACGACCAACTCGGATGCAATGTACATGCATATGTGGATGATATTGCGGTGATGTACAAAAAGAAGGAAACGCTGATTTCCGACTTGGAGGAAACGTTCGCCAATCTATGAAAATACAACATCATGCTTAACCCAAAGAAATGCTTCTTTGGAATACCAGCCGGAAAATTGTTTGGTTTCATCGTGTCTCAAAGAGGCATAAAGGTGAACCGGGACAAAATCAAGGCTATACGCAATATTTCTAGGCCAACTCTCTTGAAGGACGTACAAAGATTAACTGGTTGCATTGATGCGGTCAGTCGATTTGTAAGCCGGCTTGGTGAAAGAGCCGCACCATTATACAAACTCCTGAAAAAGACCAAGGATTTTGTTTGGACTGACGAAGCTGAAGCTGCACTACAAGACCTGAAGAAAGTACTCTCATCTGCTCCTATCCTTGCAGCGCTGGAACCTCAAGAACCGATGTTGCTCTATCTTGCTGCGACAAATAAGGTCATTAGTATCGTCATGGTGGTGGAGAGACCAGAGGAAAATCAGGAACACCTGGTGCAGCGTCCGACTTACTTTGTTAGTGAGGTCCTGACAGAATCAAAACAGCGGTATCCGCACTATCAAAAGTTGGCTTACGGTGTTTTTCTAGCATCTCGTAAGCTACGACACTACTTTTAGGAGCATCCAATTACCATGGTGAGCACAACTCCCATGAGAGATATAATCAACAACAGTGACGCCACAGGACGTGTCGCCAAATGGGGCATAGAGCTTTTAGCTTTTGACATTGAGTATAAACCTCGGACAGCAATCAAATCCCAGATCCTTGCCGACTTTGTCGCTGATTGGACAAAGACAAAGGAGAAAATGACCCTCCCTGAGTCGGAATACTGGACCCTCTACTTTGATGGGTCTAAGGCTCGAGGGGGATCGGGGGCTGGCGTGGTGCTCAAATCACCCCAAGGAGATAAACTTCTATACGTGCTGCAGATTCACTTCACAGCGACAAACAATATTGCCGAGTATGAAGCACTGCTGCATGGAATCTGGATTGCTAAGGATATTGGCATCTGACGTTTGATGTGTTACGGAGATTCGGATCTTGTTGCCCAACAAGTGTCGGATATTTGTAATGCAAATAAACACATGGCAGCATATAAAGTTGTCGTGGATGATCTATCTAAATCGTTCGAAGGGTTTGAGGTTCAACACATCCCTCGAGCGGAAAACGAGGAAGCGGATGCACTATCTCGGATAGGCTCTGCACGAAAAGAGGTCCCGAATGGCGCTTTTTTAGAGCACCTCAAAGTTCTCTCAATAAAGGGAGTGGACGAGGAATATCCGACCAAATCTGATTCACCTCTAATAGCAGGTATGGCTGTAATTCCCAGCTGGACTCAACCCTACCTAGATTATCTGGTAGATGGCAAATTACTTGAAGACGAGGTTCTGAGCTGGCAGATTATCCGACGAGCGAAAGCCTATACTATTGTTAAAGGTGAGCTCCATAAACAGAGTGTTTCTAGGGTTTTTCAGCGCTGCGTATCTCCGGAAGAAGGAGTGGAAATCTTAAGAGAAATCCATGAAGGCGAGTGTGGTCACCACACTGCAGCCAAATCTTTAGTGGCAAAAGCTTTTAGACACGGATTTTTCTGGCTTACAGCTCAGGCAGATGCCGAACGATTAGTCAAGACGTGCAAAGGCTACCAAAAGTACGCCAAGCAAGCTCATGTTCTGGCTGATCAGCTGCGAACAATACCTATAACATGGCCCTTTGCGGTCTAGGGGCTTGATATGGTAGGACCATTTAAACGAGCTCCAAGTGGATTTACTCACCTCTTAGTGATGATGGATAAATTCACAAAATGGATTGAGGCTAAACCTGTCACTAGTTGTGATGGAGCAATAGCCAAAATATTTGTCGAGGATGTTATAATCCAGTATGGTTATCCGCATAGCATTATCACGGACAACGGGAGTAACTTCTCTATGGGAGAATTGGCTGAATACTGCAATGAGCAAAATATCCGGCTTGACATCGCGTCAGTCACACACCCACAAGCTAACGGACAAGTCAAAAGAGCAAATGGTTTAATCCTACAAGGCCTAAAACCGAGACTCGAAGCACCACTACGACGTGCTGCGGGGGCTTGGGCAGAGGAATTACCCTCTGTAATATGGAGTTTACGAACGACTCCGAATAGGTCAACCGGATACACACCTTTCTTCTTGGTCTATGGCGCAGAAGCAGTTCTTCCTAGTGATTTGATTCACACTTCTCCTAGAGTGGCCGCGTATATTAAAGAAGATGCCGAGATTTCTCGACAAAACAATCTCGACTTAGTCAAAGAAGTTCACGTCGTTGCTGAAATGAGATCTACAGCCTATCAGCAGAAGTTACGCAAGTATCATAGCCAGAGAGTCCAAAATAGATCTTTCAATAAAGGTGATTTGGTTCTCCGGCTTGTGCAACAAAGAAAGCACAAACTTTCCCCAGTATGGGAAGGGACCTTTTCGGTTAGTCGAGTATTACACAATGGTTTGTATTACTTAACTGACATGAGGCCAGTCAAAGAAAGACCTGCTACTAAGAAGAGAAAGAGAGCTGGAGGCAGTACAAATCCGGATGAGTTAGACAAACCATGGAATATTGCTCAGCTACGTCCCTTTTATTCTTAGTTTATCCTTCTTTGTAATCATATATGTGTACATGCTCTGAGAGAAATAAATTTTTTGGTTGCCTCAAGTTTTTCTGAGAAGTTTTTTACCATCTTATTTCCAAATGATCATGTCATAGTCGAAAATCCCAGAATGCTTGAAAGTACTTTATGCTCATGTTCGTTCTGGTTTAGATTTCCGATTCTAAAATTGCTACCTTCGGGTATAACTCTAAAGTTTCTAGTCTTTACTTTGGTTATTTGTCGGATTGCTGGATGCGGGCATTTTCCGAGTAGTGAATTGTTGGTACTGGAAGCCGGCTTTGTTTCCGAGTTTAAACTGGTTTAGTGATTGAGCTCCGTTGCTCGGCAAAGTTTCCGGCAGAAGGTTTATCCGGCTCACGAAAGGAACGAGGCGGAAAGCCAGATAAACGATAAGTATAGACGAAAAAATACAAGTGCGTGTGTAAACATTTCAGGCACACAAAAAATTTAAAGCCAAAAGTGCTGAATAGATCAAAAGCTTAGCACTAGCAAAATAATAGTACTGCATATATACAGGCCCATCATGTTTTTCAGAATAACACAAATATTTCTGTTAATCTATGATGCAGGAGAGGAAGGAGCCATCGGCTCGCTGGATACACCGCCTTGACATCGTTCCGAGATGTCCACATCCGAGATGGTGCGTTCATTGTCGGAAACTTCTGCTGAATCTTCTAGAGGCGGAGGTGGGGTATCCACGCGGGTGAACAAAGGAGTCTCGTAGCTGGTCAAATCAGCCACGTGACACCCATATCCAGCGCAGGAGTCCATAATGGCTTGAATGTCCTGCTCTTGGCTGTCTTCATCTACTTTGCAGTACCCTCTGGTCACTTGCCATATTTCCATGTTTCCATGGTGGCTCATGACCATGGTGAGAGCGTTTTGCACCACAGTACGCGCGTAAGACATGTTCCAATCCTAGACAAGTTGCAGCATCTCTTTGGCCTTGTCCCGCACCTGAAAATCCGACATGCTATGCATGTCCGGAATCTTGAGAGCTTCGCCAATGTCCTCAAGGGATTGGAGGAAGTCATGAAGCAGGTCACCGACTTGGGTAAGCCGGTGGGTGCGGGGCTCAGCTGAGGTGGAGTCTGTCAAGTTTAGAGGACCTATAGACAAAAAACAGTTAAAAGAGATCCGACATTGAAAGAAGTCGAAGAAAAAAGACAAGTCAGACAGATGGAACATACCGAAAATGACGTCGTCAATTTTGGTCTTCTCTTCCTGAAGACTCTGGAGTTCAGCCCGAAGCGCCTCGGAAAGATCCCTCTCTCTGCACAACTCATTATTGAGGTCCGAGATTTTTTGATCTTGAGCAGCAATCTTGCAATCACGCTCATTAGTAGCCATGGAGGAGGACTCAAGGATTTGAGCAATGCTCTTTTCATGATCCGCCTTGAGGTGATCCAGCTCTTGGCGAAGCTCCTTGTTCTCCACCACCAAAGTTTTGAGGTTCTCGGCCTCTTCAATCATGGCACATGATTGTTTCACCAGTGCTATAAGTCAAAAAGAACAACAGTTCAACGAAAAAATTCGACATTGAAAACACAAAGACGAGGTTTGAGTCTCGGAATGTTTACCTTCGGCTTCATCCTTGGCAACTTTAAGTTCAGCATTTTTAAGTCGGAGAGCTCTGATCTCTCTCCGCTTATCACAGACATTCTTCAACAAATCCTGGTTATAGGAATATACTTTCTGTAAGTCAGAATACCCAAAGTCAGAAAGGTACTAAAGGCTCAGGCTAATATTTTTGATAATATCAGCACGAGCCTTGGGGGCTACACTAGTTCGTTCTTTGGCATCCTAAGGAAGCATAAACCCGGATTATTTATCCTACTTCATGCTTGGGGACTAGAGGATATGATATGAAATAAAGGAAAATAGGAGTTCGAATTCCGACTTACATATTGTTCCCGAGTGAGTTTATCTAAACTCGCGTTCAATTCAACTGCAACCTTCTCAGCAAGAGTCAGAGGGGTCACAGGAGCAGTTGGAAGCTCCCCGGACCTGATCCTCTCGTTGCAAAGAAGCACTTGTTCAAGAAGATTAGAGTGCTTGACTTCCTCTACTTCTTGCGCTTCTTCTTCGGCAGATAAGGTACTTTTCTCCAGGCATTGCCTGGCCAGCCACTGGATCTCTTCAGCAGATTTCTGGGACAGGCCAAACTTGGCAAGTCCCGGATTGCTGAGAATGTTTTCGGCGAAGGTTTCTGCCGAGGGATCATTACCCAAAGAGGGTTCACCCTTATCTAAACATGACTCACCCATGGTGACGTCAGTTTGCGATTCAAGGATCGCAGGCTCCGTTGAAGGAGCCGAATATTCTGCGAATACCGGAGAAGGAATGGTCACCGGTGTTGCGGAAGGTTGAGGGGCAGGAGTCGGAGGAGCCACGGCAGGAGAAGCTATGGTAAGCTTCGTCTATCGCAGGGGCTTCGAAGAAGTTCCCTTCCCCTTTCCCTTGATGAGCGGTTTTGCTCTGAGAATGTAGTAAAGTCGGAAACATTACATCTCGGAAGGAAATTCGAGTAAAGTGCAAAGGTGGAAGTTGTGATTGAAAGTTACCTCTTCATGATAGGAACCTCCTTTGTACCAACAGCCACTGTCGGAGCTTTGTGCTTCTTGAGCGCAAGGTCCGGCAATGGTACCACTTCTGTCTCCTGAGAAAACTCTGGAGGATATCCTTTGAGCGGAGCAAATTCCGACTCGGGGAGGTCAGCAAGCTGAAAAGAAGAAAACATATCAGTATTGCAGTATAACTCAAAGATTGAAACACATAAAAAGGTGTACTGATAGAGGCTTACCGGCACTACAGGGTTTTCCGCCGTATGCATATCCAGAGAAACCTCCGGGATCCTCCTCTCGATCCGCTCCCTGATCAGCCACTTAATCTGGCTTATATAGCCCTGCGTGGTGTAGGCTTTGGGGATGATGCGGAGGGAGTCTTTCTTGGACGATGTGATGGAGTGCATCGGTCGATCTCCGTGGTACTGAAGGGGCTGGATCCGGCGTGAGACCCAGCATTGCACCAAGTCGGATCCCTTCAGTCCATTGTGTTTGATCAGATATTCGACCCGCCTCTTAGCGAGGATCAGATCGTCACTGAGAGCTGGAGCAACCTCGTCCCAAGACAGTTGGGTCGTGCCAGCTCTGTCAACAAAAACCGGCAAAGCAGTAGCTTAGTCGGGAGCCAGAATATCCCTATGGTAAAAGAACGTGGCTGGCCATTGTTTGACCGAGTAACTAGCTAGGATTTTGGGATATGCTCGCTCGCGTCTAAGCGAAAAGCTAATGGTACCGGTGATATAAGGAACACCGGCAGTAATAGAGTTTCTCTGGACATGAAAGTAGTACCGGAATAACATCAAACTCGGCCTAATGCCGAGAAAGCCCTCACACAAAGAAGCGTAAGCGCTCATCTCTAAGAGAGACTTGGGAGGAAGATGGTGGAGTTGAACTCCGTAATGGTCAATCACCTCGGAGAAGAACTCTGAGGGAGGAAATGACAAACCTCTATCGAGGTGGGTGCCGAAGTGGACCCGCTCACTGGCGTGCGGGTTGGGGACGGTTTCCTCGAAGCCGCTCCGCCAGTCGCCGGCATGGAGGAGCCCTTCATTCTCCATGTTCTGGAGCTTCTCATCGTCAAGCACGCAGGGGATCCAGTCACCGCCGTCGCCGCTGCTGCCGCCAAGCCGGAGAAGGAAGAAGAAGCCATTTCTCTGGCGGGCAGATGACCAAGGATGGGCGGCTGAAATGGATCGTATGGGCACCTAGAGGGGGGGGTGAATAGGTGCTACACCAATTTTTAATTCTTTTTCAATTTTAGGCTTAGCACAAAGGTAAATTCTCTAGATAAACTAATGTGTGGAATTTCCCTATATGCAAACCTATCTACTAGAGAGTAAGGAGCGAGTGGAAGAGGAACGAGTGAACCGAAGTGAAGCACGCGGAGACACGTGATTTGTTTGACCGCAGTTCCTTCCTTGTTAAGGGAAGTACGTCTTCGTTGGAGGGGTGGGCGGTACTAAGACCACCACTCCACAAAAGGCCTCACCCTGTTCTCCGGTGGATCTTGCCACAACAGGCTTGATCCACCTTCCACTATAGGTACCCTTCGAGGCGGGCACCGGCGCCTTTACACAACTAGCGGGGCAACAACTCCACAACAACTTGGAGGCTCCCGAAGTGACAACAAGCTGCCACAAGAACAAAGTTGTCAAATACAATAACACGATCTAGGTATTAACGAGAATACTAGATCAGGGTCTGGTCAAATTCGAATGAATCAAGAGTTCTGGACGTTGGGGAAGAAGGGGTACTTATACCCCCTTCCAAAAACCAGCCGTTGCACACTTTGGGGGCCGGATTATCTGGCCCAAGTGAGGGCCAGATTATCCGGTCTGAGGAAACTCCACCCCAGACTCAGAATATCCGGCAGAAAAACTGCCACCTATCTGAGCGTCGCGCCGAGCTTGCCCTTGATCAACTTCTGGGGGCCGGATTATCCAGCCCTATGCGAAGGCCGGATTATCCGGCCTGGGGAAGAAAAACCGCCCCAGTTCGGATTTTCCGGTAGAAAATCCGACCGGATACCGAGCGACGTGCCTTGGCTCCTTTTGCTCGAAAACTGGGGGCCGGATTATCTGGACCTTGCGAAACCCGGATTATCCGGCATGGGGAGGAAAAACCGCCCCAGTTTGGATTTTCCGGGAGAAAATCCGACTGGACACAAAGTGACGCGCCTTGGCTTCCTTGAGAGATGAGGTAGGCCGGATTATCCGGCCCTTGGAGGGGCGGATTATCCGGCCTCCCTCAAAACTTCCTGCACACTTAGCACACATGAAAAGTCTCGATAGTATTGTTATCTAACATGCAAAACATAGGGAAACATGAAATGTTCTTTCAATCTCCCTCTTTTTGGTGTTAAATGACAATACCAGGATTTGCAGGAGAAAGACACAAGACACATAGAGATAATTATGAAAGGGACTCCCCCTTAATGTGTGCATAAAAGAGTTTTGCATTGGAATACAAATGCACACAAATAGGTGAATCTATTCCATAGACAAACGGGCAAAAACTCATACCACCGAAGTAGAGAATAGGCATCCTTGACATAAATCACAATTATTATTGGATAACCATTATGAGCGCGCGCCTTCCGTGATAAACCTCCAGCAACAGGATATGAATAGATATAACCATGAGCATAATCCATGATATGAAGTCCATAGGTATCATCCAGACAACCACATAAAGTCTCAACCACAAATAACAAACCACGAATATAAAAGTTCAACGCTAAATGGGCATAAGCAAGAAATAACGAATAAAAAGTGCAAGTGCTTATGCCCGACCCATGAAAATCCACGGACAACCTAATAGAACTACTTCTCCCCCTTTGGCATCGAGACACCAAAAAGGGAGAAGAGCGATGCTAGCGCCCCAGGGGATCACTCATCATAGTCCTCGTCCTCGTCCTCGTCCTCATGCTCTTCCTCATACTCATCTTCAAGCTCCTCAGTGTCACCTTCCTCATCATCAACATCAGTAGCAGGCGTAGAGGGGAACAAGTGACGCTCCAGCTCACCATAGTTCAGCCCAGAGGAAGAGTTCCACCGAGCATATGGAGTGGGAGGTGTAGGAGCCGGAGGAGCACCCGAAGCGCCAGACACATGGTGGAGAATAAGCTGCTGGGAGTGAGCCAACTCATGGCGCTGCCTGTAGGCCTCATACTGACCCTTGCGTGTGTCCACGCCCATGCAGAGGATGTGACGCTGGAACCAGTTCAGCTGCTTGATCTCGCGGGCCACAGGAGGCACTGGGGGCCTATGAGCATCCCTCATGAGACCCTCAGGAGCAGAGGAGGGGTGAGCAGTCTTCCGAACCTTGATGTAAATCTTCTTGGCCTTGTGCACCGAGTCAATGTGGAACTCCTCGGCAGGAAGCAGGTGGCGGATGACCAACATAATGTAGGGCGCATAGGGAATGGACAGACGGTTGAACATAGCATCACACAGCTCATGGTAAATGAAGTCCATGACATCCAGCCTATACTGCACTGACTCGTCCTCGTAGGAGGCAACCTCATGAGAAAATTGAAGTAGCTGAACAAGGTGACCACGGATGCTGTCATTGTTGCCCCCACTCGGTGTTATAGAGTCACGGAAGAGACCCACCAATGCAGCATAGATGGGAGCAAGACCAGCCACAGTACCGACAATTCCATTGTCCACAGTGCACGGAGAGAGAGCAGCATCCTTGTTGGGCTTCAACTGAGTGATGATGCGGTGGCCACTAGCTCTATCCCTGCTGCGGAAGGAGTACCCCAAAACCTCAGCAAACACGTGAAAATCAGCAGTCATGGGCCTGTCATGAGTCATCCACTTCATAGTGCGACGCTCATCACCACAAATCACCAGAGTGGAGAAGAATTGCTTCACCACCTCAGAGTTAAAGGAGCACTGGAGGGACATGAGATGGTGCAGCCCCATCCAATCAGCCACATACATCGCATCCACAAGATGCGCCTTCTCCAAAGCATCAGCAAGTACCAGAGGGTGCATAGGCCTAATGTTCAGCCTGGCATAGATGTCTTCATAAATCCCTTTCTATTCTGCACACCAAAACTGGGTATCCCCCAGCTCATCATCATGAGGCAGCTCAGCAAACAAGTCACGGTGACGTATGGCAGAGAAGGAGACCGCATCTAGAGCCCTGTAGTTGATCTTGGGCTCATTGCCCTTTCTCTTGGACACACCCTTCCTAGTCCTCTTGGATTGTTCAGCCATGCGCCTCTCTTCGTTCTTCCTTCTCCGCAATTCAACTTCGTCCACTAGGTTACCTTGACCGTCGTCCCGAAAGTACTTGGCACGAGGACGGCGCTTGTAGGTCTTGGGAAAACCGGAACCACCTGTGAGGAGAATAAGGGCGATAGCAAGGGGATAAGCATACACACAAGTCCAGGAGAGAGCATGGAACATGTAGGAAAAAAATTCATAGGTCAAAACTACTCAATACATACACCATAGTGAAACTCAAGCAGACTTGAATCTGTCAGGCCGGATTATCCAGCCTGGCCAGGGGCGGATAATCCGGCCCTGGCAGAAATTTTCGATTTCACCAAGAATGCATGCAAAAAGTAGATCGGGCCTAGAAACTGTAAGACTACGAGTTCTATGCGAAAACACATCCTTCTAGACAACATTCCATCCAACAAGATACACATCTAGCCAAAGATGGGGAGAGAGGGAGTTACCCTCACTCACTGGAGGAAGAACACGGAGGAGAAGGTACCCGAAGGCGCAGAGAAGAAGATCCGGGAAGGCCCGGAAAATCCGGTGGCCGGAGAGGCTCCGGGGAGGGTGAGGGGCGGCAGGTGGCGGCTGGGGAGAAGGAGAGGGCTGGGGCAGAAGTGCTGCTCGATATGAGCCCTTCCCCCGAGCCCTGCCCTTTAAGATCGAATCCGCCAGGGCCGGATTATCCGGCCAACACTTGGGCCGGATTATCCGGACTAAAATCTGGGATTCGGTTATACACAGAACCAGGCCTGCGTGTCCCCAAACAACACCCCCACAAGGTGTACAAGGGACTTGTGTGCAAGAATAGATGTCTTAGGGGTAGGGAAGGCTTAGGATTGAGAATGCCAAACTGAGATGGTACTAGACACTCAAAATTGCAAAATCCAAATCAAATAAAAGCCAAGATTGAGTGTGATTCCCATAAGAACATGAGAGAGCAAATAACATCCAAAAAGATCCAATTCTCCACAAGGGAGAGGGCGGTGGCCGAAGCCACCTTGTTGGAGTGTATGGTGGGACACCGTGAAGATATATCTTGGGTTCACGACCAATACTCATTAATAAGCTCACATATCACAACATGATATTAAGAGAAATGATATACTTGCTATTGGCATTATGGGGGGAGGGTTAGCCCAATAAGTTAGGACCACACTCCCCTATATCCATGCCCACACCTAGACCAAAAAAGGTTTGAGATGTATGAGTGAGTGCATGGGTAATCAAGACAAACTCCCGGAATCAATGATATTTAGCTCATTCCTCAAATAGCAAAATCTTGCTTCATCAAGTGGCTTTGTAAAGATATCCACCAGTTGGTTCTTCGTGCTCACAAAAGATAGATCAATATCGCCTCGAGCAACATGGTCACGAATAAAATGATTCCGAATCTCAATATGCTTCGTCCTTGTGTGCTGAACTGGATTATACGCAATTTTGATAGCACTTTCATTATCACATAAAAGAGGCACTCTGTCACAATTGACACCATATTCCTTTAAAGTTTGCCTCATCCACAATAATTGAGTACAAGCGCTGGCCGCAGCAACATATTCAGCTTCGGCGGTGGAGAGAGATATAAAATTCTGCTTGTTGGAGGACCAACATACAAGAGATCTTCCCAAGAATTGACAAGCTCCAGAAGTTGACTTCCGATCATCCTTATCACCAGCCCAATCTGAGTCAATATAACCACATAAAGAGAAATTGGAGCCCTTGGGATACCAGAGACCAAAGTTGGGGGAATAAACTAAATATCGAAAGATCCTCTTGACCGCCACCAAGTGGCTTTCTTTAGGAGCTGCTTGATACCTTGCACACACTCCCACACTCAACACAATATCGGGTCTAGATGCGCAGAGGTAAAGAAGAGAGCCGATCATGGATCGGTATACCTTTTGGTCCACATCTTTACCATGAAGGTTGAGTTCGAGATGACACTTTGTTTGCATCGGAGTAGCGACACCATTCAGATCCGTCATCTTGAATCTCTTGAGCATGTCTTGGATGTACTTTGCTTGATTAATAAAGGTTCCTTCTCTTAGTTGCTTGATCTCAAATGCAAGAAAGAACCGTAATTCCCCCATCATAGACATCTCAAACCTGTCAGTCATAAGCTTTGAAAATTCATCATTAAAAGCTTTGTTAGTAGAACCAAAAATGATATCGTCTACATATAGTTGGCATACGAAGAGCTCCCCCTTAACCTTCTTAGTAAAAAGAGTGGGGTCGATTTTCCCAACTTTGAAGCCACGATCTAACAAAAGCTCTTTAAGGTGCTCATACCACGCACGTGGGGCTTGTTTAAGGCCATAGAGTGCCTTATCGAGTTTGTAGACATGGTTCGGGAAGTTAGGATCCTCAAACCCCGGGGGTTGCTTTACGTATACCAACTCATGTAGAGGACCACTAAGGAAGGCACTCTTGACGTCCATTTGCTGCAACTTAAAATTGTTATGAGCAGCATAAGCAAGTAGGATACGGATGGACTCAAGGCGAGCCACAGGAGCATAAGTCTCGCCGAAGTTAATGCCCTCAACTTGTGAGTAACCTTGTGCCACAAGTCTTGCCTTGTTCCTCACAACAATGTCATTCTCATCCTGCTTGTTCTTGAAAACCCACTTGGTGCCGATAACATTGTGGCACTCTTTGGGTTTCTCCACTAGTTTCTAGACTTTGTTACGCTTGAAATTATTCAATTCTTCATGCATAGCGACAACCCAGTCTGGGTCTTCAAGAGCTTCAAAGACCTTCTTAGGTTCCACCATGGAGATATGAGCTTGATGCTCACCAAAACTGGCCAATTCTCTTCTAGTAGACACCCTTCGTCGAAGATCACCAACAACCTTGTCGAGAGTGTGACCCCTCAACTCAAGGTTACGATTAGCCCGAGCCTTGCGACGCAAGTTCAATAAGTTTGTTGTCTCTTGGTGGAGGAGATTCATCACTTGAGTCTTCATTGGAGGCATTTTCTCCGCCTTGATCAGTAGCTGGAACATCAGTAGAAGGTGGTGGAGATGCATGCCCTTGAGGTGAGTGCGTAGCCATAACAGGAGGCTGCAGAACTGGAGAGTCAGGGCCAGATAATAAGGCCGATGAAGTGGCCGGATAATCCGGCCTGGGAGGACTTGCAGCAGCATCATCAGGAAGCCTGGAACTTGCTTGACCTGGCGAGGAGCCGGATAATCCGGGGCCAGCCGAAAAATTCGGCCTGGAGCTTGTGTTGATATCTTCACCACCAGGAGCTGCATGGACAGCTAGAGCGGGGTGGCCGGATAATCCGGTATCCACCGGAAAATCCGGCCTGGAGCTTTCTGGAGCATCTTGACCTTCAGCAGTTGATGGAGATGGTGTAGAAGTTGCCCCCATGGTTGGAGCATGTTGTGTATGTGTAGATGAGGGCTCTATATGAGTACAGCATTGTCCTTCCCGGTCCGCCACAAGGGGTTCCTCAATGGGGCGGAAGAATCCCACGCCCATTCTTCTTATGGCATCTTGGGGTATTTCAACATCCGCATCACAAACACCAACTTTCTCCGCACGGGAACCGTCATTTTCCTCGAACACCACACTACAAGATTCTACAACAGTTCCGGAGAGCTTATTGTAGACTCTATAAGTGTGGGATTCGGCACCATAACCAACAAAAATACCTTCTAGAGCCTTAGATTCAAACTTAGATAAACGAACTCCTTTAATAAGAAAGAAACACTTACACCCGAATACCCGAAAGTATGAGATGTTTGGCTTGTTACCGGTAAGTATTTCATATGGAGTCTTGTCCAAAATCTTGCGGAGGTATGACCGGTTGGATGAATGACAAGCAGTAGAGATTGCTTCAGCCCAGAAGTTATATGGAGATTTGAATTTGGCCAACATTGATCTTGCCATGTCCATTAGAGTCCGATTCTTCCTCTCGGCTACACCATTTTGTTGAGGGGTGTACGCAGCGGAATATTGATGTCTTATCCCCTCTTCACTTAGGAACTCATTTAAGGTGTAGTTCTTGAAATCCGAGCCGTTATCACTCCTTATAGCCAGAATGGGGACGTTGTGTTGACATTGAACCTCGTTGGCGAAGTCGATGACAGTGTGTTGAGTTTCACTCTTCAACTTGAAGAAATAAACCCAAGTGTATCTGGAGTAATCATCAACAATCACTAGACAATACTTCTTCCCACTGAGGCTTGCATGAGATGAAGGTCCGAAGAGGTCCACATGAAGGAGCTCCAAGATCCTTTTTCAAGAGATAATGGTTTTCCTTCGATGAGGTGAATCATGCATTTTCCCTTCAACACACGCCCTACAAACACGATCTTTGGAAAAAGAGACATTTTCTTTTAGTACAAGAATGTGGCCACCCTTGTGGAGACTTTGCAAAGTTCTCATATTGACGTGGGCTAGTCGGCGATGCCATAGCCAACCCGCGTCAGCCTTTCCGAAAAGACACATCGGACCTGTAGTGGTTTTCCCCGAAAAGTCTACCACGTACATGTCGTTTTCGACATATCCCACGAAAGCGACTTTTAGAGACTTGCTCCACAAGAGTACCACCAAATCAGCATCAATGTAAACTGCAAAGCCCATCTTACCAAGGGCACGAATAGAAAGTAAGTTATACCCGAGGGTCTCAACAAGCATGACGTCCACGAGAGAGATATCGTGAGCCACCACAACTTTGCCGAGACCCAATACCTCAGATTTTGACTTGTCACCATAGGAGACGGTAATGTGATCAAGGTTTGGCCACATCTCCGTGATGATCTCCTTGCTTCCGGTCATATGACTCATACAACCGCTATCGAGTACCCATTTAGAACCACCGGAAGCATAGCCCTACAAGAAAATTACTTCTTGGTTTTAGGTACCCATTTTTCAATGGGTCCTCTCATGTTAGTAATAAGGGTCTTGGGAACCCAAATAGACCAAGGAATGTAACAATCATAAGGCCCTACATAATTAGCATAAACATCACCATAAGAATCACAATATAGTTTGAAGTTAGGATTGTTGATCCCTGCAAAACCATCACAATTAGTCTTGTCATTGGTAATGTTGCTAGTCTTTGATTGAGCAGTCTTGTTCTTCTTCTTCTTGTTGTTTTTCTTGCTCTTTATCTTGGGTATGTAACCAAAACCTTCTTTACTGTTGTTTGTCCTTTGCCTGCTCAGTATCTCATCAATAACCCCTTTACCTTTGTGTTGAGAACTCCTTGCAAGATCTTCTTTTCCAAAGGATGAAGATGAGGTACTTGGTACATTATACCGTTTCAATTGATTTGGAGCTGGTCATGAGACTCATCTAGAGTAGAATGATCACTCTTCAATGCCTTGTGAGCATTTTCAAGATCATCAAACTTCTCCAAAAGTCTAGCATGAACAGCCCCAAAATCAATCTTTTCTTTCTTTAGTTTCTTTACCTTGGCAAGGGCATGGTCACGTTCTTTAATGAGCTGAGCTACAACTTCTTCTTGTGACTCCTCTAGGAATTCGAGTCTTTGTTCCAAAGAAACTCGAGTTTCCTCTTCCTCTTCCAAGGCATTCTTCAAAGAGGTTATCTCCAAAGCATCTTCTCTTTCAATTCTGCCCTTTTCTTCAAGGAGATCTTCGGCTCGAGCAAGTTGACTCATAAGAGTATCAAAATGGAGTTTGTGATCACCTTGTAGGTTAGTGAAAAAGTATCCAAGGCAATAACTTCTTCTTTCATTTCAAGACTATCATGATCATCCATATCCAAAATTATGTTAGTCTTAGAAAATGAGGAGTTAGAAGTTGATACCTCGGATCCTCTTGCCATTAGGCAAGTGGCGTTGTTGTTGATGGCGTTCTCGTTCGGCGAGTCGAAGAGAGAGGAGGGAGTCGATGTGGTGGCTATAGCAGCCACTTTGCGGGAACTATCATCATCCTCTTCATCTTCACTTGCGGAGGAGTATTCCTCTTGAGCTACAAGGACCATCTTGGGTTGCTTCTTGAAAGGACCATTCTTCTTAGCAAATGGCTTCTTCTTAGGAACTTTGGATTTCTCTTTGAGAATGAGCCTGCCACCATTGTCTTCTCTATTTTCATAAGGACACTCGGCTACAAAGTGCAGTCTATCTCCACAGTTGAAGCAAGTTCTCAATCTTGGGCCACTTTATCTTCTTCCATTTGACCCGTTCTTGCGCTCGAGTTCAGACTTGGCTTTGGCAGGGTCCTTCCAAAAGTTCCTTGCATAGAATGCCATGTACTCACCATGAGCACGTTTGACCTCATCGGGGCAGTCCATGGATATCCTCTCAAATGCTCCTTCATCATCCTCTTGCCCAACAACATTGGCTTTGAGAGCCACATTGACACCCTTTTGCATTCCAATGGCCCGAGCATGGGCATCTTCAGCATTCTTTGCCGCCACTTTGAATGACGCCATTTATTGCATGACTTCACTGGATGTCATTTGATGATAGTTGTGTCTCCCTTGCAAGCTCTTCAAATCCGTCGGTTCGAAAGGCATTAAGGCACTCACATACTTCCTTTTTATCCATGCATCATCAATGTGAGTGGCCCCATGCTTCCGAAATGTTGTTGCGATGCCCTTGAGTCTTCTATACATGTCCTCATGGTTTTCACCATCCAACATGTAGAATCCCTCAGCTTCGTTACTAAGGGCATCATACCGGTTTCTTCTCATGCTTTCATTTCCAACAAAAAGGTTCGTAAGAGCATCCCACGCCTCTTTAGCCATGTTGAGATGTTCAATGTGTGGCATGTCCTTGGGACCCACACCCAGTTGTATCATGTGGAGAGCAGTGGCATTCAACTGGCTATCCACAACTTCCCTTCTTGTTAGATTGGTTTGATCTCCAACATGAAGACCTTCTTCAATGATCCTCCACAATTCAATAGAGGAGCTGCAAACATGAGATTTCATTAGAAATTGCCATTGGTTAAAAGAAGATACAGTGAGCTTGGGTGGATCACCCCTATTGTTTATATGAGGATGGGGGATAGGTGGGTCGGGGGAATATACGTGGCGAACCTCACTATATTCCTCCTTGCCACTTCCCTTTTTGGAGGTGGAACCATTTAGTTTTTCACCTTCCACATCATCATCCTTAGATCCGGTGTTACCCTTTTCCTTAGATGATTGTGAGGGAGCCTCAGAGGAGGATGGAGATGGGGCTATGGATGATGTAAGGCGAGCAATCATTTGATTCATCTCCTCCATCTTGGCCTCAAAGGATTTCAACAAGGTTGTTTCCAACGACTTGAGATCATCCATTATGACCTTATCCACAGCCTCATTTCCATCATCCCTGGTACCCATACTACTCTTAGGCGGTTAAGCCCGAATTAAGAGCCGAGGCTCTGATACCAATTGAAATGGATCGTATGGGCACCTAGAGGGGGGGGGGGGTGAATAGGTGCTACACCAATTTTTAATTCTTTTTCAAATTTAGGCTTAGCACAAAGGTAAATTCTCTAGATAAACTAATGCGTGGAATTTCCCTATATCCAAACCTATCTACTAGCAAGTAAGGAGCGAGTGGAAGAGGAACGAGTGAACCGAAGTGAAGCACGTGGAGACACAGGATTTGTTTGACCGCAGTTCCTTCCTTGTTAAGGGAAGTACGTCTGCGTTGGAGGGGTGGGCGGTACTAAGACCACCACGCCACAAAAGGCCTCACCCTATTCTCCGATGGATCTCGCCACAATAGGCCTGATCCACCTTCCACTATAGGTACCCTTCAGGCGGGCACCGGCACCTTTACGCAACTAGCGGGGCAACAACTCCACAACAACTTGGAGGCTCCCGAAGTGACAACAAGTTGCCACAAGAACAAAGTTGTCAAATACAATAACACGATCTAGGTATTAACGAGAATACTAGATCAGGGATTTCTCCAAGTGAATGGAGAGGAGTTGAAGCGCTTTATTCTTGATGTTGATGATGAACTTCTCCTCCTTCAATTCCACCAAAGATCAAGACCTTTGGGTGGTTGAAGTGGGAGATCGAGATTTAGAGCTCTTGCACAGGGTCTGGTCAAATTCGAATGAATCAAGAGTTCTGGATGTTGGGGAAGAAGGGGTACTTATACCCCCTTCCAAAAACCACTCGTTGCACACTTTGGGGGCCGGATTATCCGGCCCAAGTGAGGGCCGGATTATCCGGTCTGAGGAAACTCCGCCCTAGACTCGGAATATCTGGCAGAAAAACCGCCCCCTATCTGAGCGTCGCGCCGAGCTTACCCTTGATCAACTTCTGGGGCCGGATTATCCGGCCCTATGCGAAGGCCGGATTATCCGGCCTGGGGAAGAAAAACCGCCCCAGTTCGGATTTTCCGGTAGAAAATCCGACTGGATACCGAGCGACGCGCCTTGGCTCCTTTTGCTCGAAAAGTGGGGGCCGGATTATCCGGCCCTTGCGAAACCCGGATTATCCGGCCTAGGGAGGAAAAACCGCCCCAGTTCGGATTTTCCAGGAGAAAATCCGACTGGACACAGAGTGACGCGCCTTGGCTTCCTTGAGAGATGAGGTAGGCCGGATTATCTGGCCCTTGGAAGGGCGGATTATCCAGCCCCCCTCAAAACTTCCTACACACTTAGCACACATGAAAAGTCTCCATAGTATTTTTATCTAACACGCAAAACATAGGGAAACATGAAATGTTTTTTCAGTGGCGCTGGGAGTTTTTTGGGGGAAAATGGAGGAGCTCTATGTGCGCGGGGGAGATTTGGAGGAGAGGAAAAGGCAAGGGAACAGGTGCAGAGAGAAGGAGAAAATCCTAACCCCTTATATCCACCTAACCGCGCCAAGATTCGTGCAAATGCTACAGTGTAACCGCCACGCATCATGGAAGGAACTGGGAAGGACCCACGCTATGATTACGTCGCCTCGATCTCCGCGCACGCCTTGAAACGGCGCCTCGGTTCCGCGAACCGCGGACCCACCAACGGTCGTGCTGACAGGATGTCTGTCAGATGACGTGACTTGACCATGACTTGTGTCAGGTGGCGTTAGAGACCAAATTCTGGCTTAATTTGAAATCAAGCTAGAAAATCCGAGTAACCTGTTGATAGGTCTGACTTATTTTTAAGACCCAGATTGTATTTTTTGTTGTGAAGTTTCAGGAACCCTTCAAGATTCTGCAAGCCGAAGATCAAGCTAGACGATGATAAATCTGACTTTGGATCTTGGAGGCCTCCGGGGGCTGCTGTTGGGGATATACTTTCCGGGTATCCTCACAGTTCCTCACTAACCAGGGTTGCCCACTTCGGGTTAGAGCTTTGCTTCACGGGCGGCCTAGTCAGGGAGAAAGACGGAGTCCAATCCGGCTACGGGAAGGCCCAGAAGACTTACCGACTTAGGCCCATGATGTTACTTATAGTTCAAGATGTACTTTGTAACCGACTCTTAGTCGTAGCCAGATAGATCTCTCTTGTAAACCCTAGGCCGGATATCTATATAAGCCGTCCTAGGGAGAGCCTTTAGGGTGCCCAACACTTTAGACCCTCAATAGTCTACAATCTCAACTCGCACAGGCGAACCCTTGTAACCCATATTCCGGCTCTGCCGTATTACTGGATTGCTAGCAGGAGTAGGATCCGTCCAAAGCCGGCGGATTCGAACCTGGGTAAACTTGTGTGCTCACCATCTCGGAACACCGTACGTCTCACACCCCTCTCTTCCGCACGCCTCGAGGACCCCCTCATGGCGTACTTGTCCTCAATCCGACGACATCCAAGGTGTCGCCCTGAGGATACACAATTGAGTGTAACTCTCAAGACTCTGGAGATGAAGGCCGAACACAAATGGAACGATGTGAGCTTCAACGTGAACATGGAATACTAGCACGACCGACTTCCTAAGGGGAACACATTGCCAACAAGTATCGAGGAGGCCAAGAAAATCGTGCGCCCTCTCGACCTACCACACATTAAATACCACGCATGCATCAATGATTGCGCAATTTATCAGAATGAGTACGTGGAGAGAACCACATGTTTGGTGTGCAACAAAGATAGTACAAGAGAGGGAACACGAAAGTTCCTCAAAAAGTGGTATGGTACTTTCCTATCACCCCCCGTTTGCAGCGATATTTCATAGATCCTAAGGAAGTAAAGCTCATGCAATGGCAGGCGGAAAGGGAAAAACCCGAAGATGATCCGAAGAAGGGCAAGATCCTGACACACCCTTCAGACGCTAGCTAGTGGAATGCATTGGACATCGATTTCGAAGAGTTCGGGGGCGATGCAAGGAACGTCAGGCTAGGTATGAGCACCGATGGACTGAATCCTTTTGGCAACCAGAGTAGCACACATAGCACCTGCCCCGTATTTGTATGGTCGTACAACCTCCCCCCGCGGTTGTGCACAAAGCAAAGGTACGTACACATGAGCATTCTTATTCAGGGGCTAAAACAACCAGGTATCGATATGCATTTGTATCTCAGGCTATTGAGATAGGAGTTAGCCATGTTGTGGGAGATGCCAGCCCGTACGTGGGACGCCTACACTAAAGAATATTTCCCTCTAAGAGCCGCGTTGCTCACGACGGTGCAGGACTATCCTGGTCACGCATATGTATAGGCCTGGGTGAACCATAGAAACAATGCATGTGTCAAGTGCATGGATGAGTCACCGCATCTCCAGCTACCAAGGGATCCCGGGTCTTCGAAAACCGTGTTCCAAGGTACTCAAAAGTGTGAAATGGATCGTATAGGCACCTAGAGGGGGCGGTGAATGGGTGCTACTTCAAATTTTAATGCTTTTTCAATTTTAGGCTTGACACAAAAGGTAAATTCTCTAGATATGCGACTATATAGAATTTCCCTATATGCAAACCTAACTACTAGCAAGTAAAGGCGAGTAGAGTAAGGAACGAGGAAACCGTAGTGGAGCACGCGGAGACACCGGATTTGTTTTACCGCAGTTCCTTCCTTGTTAAGGGAAGTACATCTATGTTGGAGGGGTGGCCGTACTAATACCACCACGCCACAATAGGCCTCACCCCGTTCTCCGATGGATCTCACCACCAAAGGCCTAATCCACCTTTCCACTATTGGAACCCTTCGAGGCAGGAACCGACGCCTTTACACAACTAGCGGGCCACAACTCCACAACCGAATTGGAGGTTCCCGTAATGACAACAAGTTGCCACAAGAACAAATGTTATCAATAACTAAACACATGATCTAGATATTAACAAGAATACTAGATCAGGGATTCTCCAAGTGAATGGACAGGAGTTGAAGTGCTTGATTTGAGATGACAATGAATGATGTCTCCTTCAATTTCCCAAAAGATCGAAGCCTTTGGGTGGTTGAAGTGGGAGATCTTGGGAGAGAGCTTTTGCAACAGGTCTAAACTTTTTCGAACGAATCAAGAGATCTGACAGGAGGGGTGGATGGGGCTTTTATACTCCTGACTAGACGGAGCCATTGGAGCCATTTGGGGCCGGATTATCCGACCCAAGTGAGGGCCGGATTATCTGGCCTGGGGAATACTCCGCCCCAGACTCGGATTATCCGGGGGGGAAATCCGCCCGAACAGAAGCTCGCACTGGGCGGTCCTTGGCATCTTCTCTTGGGGACTGGATTATCCGGCCCTAGAGGAGGGCTGAATTATCCGGCTGGGGGGAAAATCCGCCCCAACAACGGATTGTCCAGGGAAAATCCGCCCCCAGACAGAAGCTCGCGCTGATGCTCCCTTGGCCATTTTCCCTAGGGGCGGATTATCCGGCCCTAGACGAAGGCCGGATTATCCGGCTGGGGAAAAAATCCGCCCCAGCTCCGGACTGTTCGGGGGAAAATCCGCCCCCAGACAGAGGCTCACACGCGACCAGCCCTGGCCAAGATGGTCAAGCCAGATTATTCGGCCCTTGATGGGGGCGGATAATCCGGCCCCCAAGCACCAAAATTCTTTCCTACAACACTTAGCGCACATGAGAAACTCCACGGTATTGTTATCTAACACACAAAACACAGGGAACCATGAAATGTTCTTTCAATCTCCCGCTTTTTGGTGTTAGATGACAATACTAGGATTTCCAAGATAGCTCAAATAACCAACATCATTAAACACATGAAAGAGACTCCCCCTCAATGTGTGCATACTAAAAATTTGCATTTGAATACAAATGCACACAAATAGGTACAAGTCTATTTCATTGGAACATAAACAAAATAATCATACCACCGAGAGAGAGAGGAGTCCTCAAGATAGTAAGAATACCCAATGTGATAACCATTATAAACGCCTTCCTCGAGATAGATATCCAATATGGCCAATATGATAGAATATGATAGATGAATCCATAGGAGTAATCCACAAGATAAGTCCAGAGCCACAAATACACATAGTCTCATACAAAGCAAATCACAAGAGAAAGTTCAACGCTAAATGGCACAAGCGAGATAAAGACCAAAACGAAAAAAGTACAAAAGCTTGTGCCCGACCCATGCAAATCCGCGAAGTCCTAATAGAACTAGTTCTCCCCCTTTGGCATCGAAACACCAAAAAGAGAGAAGAGCAATGCTAGCGCCCTAGAGGATCACTCGTAGTCAGCATCATCTTCTCTATCCTCGTCCTCGTCTTCATCATCAACCTCCTCGGTGTCTTCACCTTCCTCATCAGTAGTGGCTGGAGTCAGGAACATGTGGCGCTCAAGCTCCCCATACAAACATCAACTTGCCCCGCACGGGAGCCATCATTTTCCTCGAACACCACACTACAAGATTCGACTACAGTTCTGGAGAGCTTATTGTAGACTGTATAAGTGTGGGATTCAGCACCATAACCAACAAAAATGCCTTCTAAAGCCTTAGACTCGAATTTAGATAAACGAACTCCTTTGATGAGAAACAAACACTTACAACCAAATACCCGGAAGTAGGAGATGTTTGGCTTGTCATCGGTAAGTATATCATAAGGAGTCTTGTCCAAGATTTTGCGGAGGTAGAGCCGGTTGGATGAGTGGCATGCGGTAGAAATTGCTTCAGCCCAGAAATTATATGGTGACTTGAAATCAGCCAACATTGATCTTGCCATATCCATTAAGGTCTGTTTCTTCCTCTCGGCTACACCATTTTGTTGAGGAGTGTACGCAACAGAATATTGATGTCTTATCCCCTCGTCACTTAGAAATTCATTTAAAATGTAGTTCTTGAACTCGGAGCCGTTGTCACTTCTAATTGACAATATAGGGAGATTGTGTTGACGTTGAACCTCGTTGGCAAAATTGATGACCGTCTGTTGAGTCTCGCTCTTCAACTTGAAGAAATAGACCCATGTGTATCTTGAGTAATCATCAACAATCACGAGGCAATATTTATTCCCACCAAGGCTTGCATGAGATGGAGGACCAAAGAGATCCACATGAAGGAGCTCCAAAATCCTCTTTGATGAAATAATGGTCTTCCTTCGATGGGGAGAGTCATGCATTTTCCCTTCAATGCAAGCCCTACAAACACGATCTTTGGCAAAGGAAACATTTTATTTTAGTCCAAGGATGTGGCCACCCTTGTGAAGACTTTGCAAAGTTCTCATATTGATGTGGGCTAGTCGGCGATGCCATAGCCAACCCGCGTCGGCCTTTCCGAAAAGACACATCGGGCCTGTAGTGGTTTTCCCCGAGAAGTCCACCACATACAGGTCATTTTCGACATATCCCACGAAAGCGAACTTTAGAGACTTGCTCCACAAGAGTACCACCAAATCACCATCAACGAAAACTATGAAGCCCATCTTACCAAGGGCATGAACAGAAAGTAAATTGTAACCGAGGGTCTCAACAAGCATGACATCCACGAGAGAGATATCGTGAGCAACCATAACTTTGCCTAGACCCAATACCTATGATTTTTACTTGTCACCGTAGGAGACAGTTATGTGATCATGGTTTGGACGCATATCTGAGATGATCTCCTTGCTTTCGGTCATATGACTAGTGCACCCGCTATCGAGCACCCATTTGGACCCACCGGAAGCATAGTTTTAGGTACCCATTTCTCAATGGGTCCTCTCATGTTAGTGACAAGGGTCTTTGGACCCAAATAGACCAAGATATATAACTATCAAATGGGCCTACATAGCTAGCATAGACATGACCATAATAATCACAAAATAATTCATAATTAAGATTATTAGCCCTTGCAAAACCAACATAATTAGTCTTGATATTAGTTGTGGTGCTTGTCTTTGGTTGAGCAGTTTTGCTATTCTTCTTCTTCTTCTTCTTTGTCTTGGGAACATAACCAAGACCTTCTTTTTCGTTGTTTGTCCTTTGCTTGCTAAGAATATCATCTAGGACTTCTTTACCTTTAGATTGAGATCCCTTTACAAGTTCTTCCTTTAATCTTGCATTTTCTTCAATAATACCTTCATGTCCACACGTTGGTGTGGATGTGCTAGGCATATTATACTTGTCCAATTGAGTTTGGAGCTGATCACGAGACTCATTTAGAGTATGACGTCTGCTCTCCAATGCCTTGTAGGCAATGCCAAGTTTCTCAAACTTCTCTGAGAGTCTAGCATGAGCAGCCCCAAAATCAATCTTTTCCTTCTTTAGTTTCTTTACCTTAGAAAGAGCATTGTCACGTTATTTTATGAGCTGGGCAACCATTTTTTCATAGGACTCCTCGATTGACTCAAGCTTCTCCTCTAAAGAGACTCGAGTTTCCTCTTCTTCCTCTAGAGCATTCTTCAAAGAGGCTATCTCCAAAGCATCTTCTCTTTTAATTCTCCCCTTCTCTTCGAGGAGTTCTTCGGAGTGAGCAAGTTGATGCATAAGAAAATCAAAATGAAATTTGTCCTCACCTTGCAAGTTAGTAAATAAATTGTCCAAAGCAATTGAAGGGTTCGCAGCATAGAAAAAAAATCCTACAATGGGAACTATACGCCAAGATCTATCTACTACATACAAGCAACGGGTGGATATACATCCATAGAGAACTTACCCTCGAAGACAACAAAGCTTTATTAACGAGATGGAACTCATGGATGATGTAGTCGTACACTTGCCGATCTCAAGATCGTGATGAAGTCCAACAGATCCGGCTCCAGCACGTCCATCAGATCCAGCTCTAGCAAGTCCAGCACCGCAAAGCAGCGGTGCAATTCCGTGATCGCACACACGTCTGGTACCCCGACAACCTCCGTCCCTCGCTCCAGCAAAGCAGCAAAAGCAGCAACTCCTTTCCAGATAAAGCCACCGGGAACATGTATCTCGCTAATCCGAGACCATGGGGAAAAATACTAGAGGGGGAGAGAGATCCTTCACGAGGAGGTGTCAGTGTGAAGGTGTGAGAGGGGGGCCTTTTATAGGAGGAGGGGGTGCCCCTCCCCATGGCCGGCGCCCCAAGGGGTGACCCTTCACCTCCTCATTCATGTGGTGGTAAATCCCTCCAGATAAATTTGCCCCTTCACATTCTCTTTTAAAGTCTCCACTTTAAATGCATTAAATTTCTCCAAATTTAATGCTCTCTCATTTAATAAAACTCATTTATTAGTTTTATTCAGAATTTTGTTAATTACTTTAATTGACAAACATTCACATAAAACCCCCTGCAACATTTCAATATTATATGCAGAACCAATTTTAGCAATTTCACCCGAAATAGTTTTGGTGTCTATTGAAATAATTCCAGTGCTTTCTTAAATCTTTATCTGAAACATATTTGATCCAAATGGTGTCGGTATCCCTTAAGTGTGTCACCCTACGGTTCACGAATAATGCAGACATGATCAAGACCCCTCTCAGATCAATAATCAGAAGCGGGACCTGGAGATCCATACTGACTCCTACACATTCAACGATGACTTATGTGATCGTGAGAACCTTTAACGCTAGTAACTAAATCCCTTTGTCTCGCGATATATTACATGTCCGAGATTCGATCATCGGTATCTCCATACCTAGTTTGATCTTGTTACCGACATGTACTCTTTTCTCGTTCCCATGATATAACATTCTAGTGATCTCATGGTCTAAGGATAAAGATTACTTCGTATGATATTATAGCAATATAAACATAATGACTTTGATTGTAATGCTATACTTCGGATGAATGTTCATCACATCATTCGACCAATGGTGTGACCTTGTTATTAACAACATCCAATGTCCATGATCAGGAAACCTTGATCATCTTGTTAATCAACAAGCTAGTCTATAAGAGAGGCATAACTAGGAACCCTTTTTGTTTATTAAACACAGATGTATTGATGTTTCCGATCAATACAATTCTAGCATGTAAAATAAACATTTATCATAAACATGGAATAAGAGAATAACCACTTTATTATTGCCTCTCGGGCATATTCCCTTCAGTCTCCCACTTGCACTAGAGTCAATAATCTAGTTTGAAAAACTTTGCGTATTGAACACCTATGGCTTTCTGGTATTGCATATACGCGATTGCTAGTGGTTAACATAATCTCTAGATCTGACAGTTTCAGGTCCGTGTGTATTTGCATGTCTTTGCGTCTCTACGCATCACTCATTCTCAAATGAGATGGCATTGTATAAATTTGGTCCTTTGGTGAGACCTTTAGTTCGTTCGGGTTAAAATATGTTGATATTATTGTCATACAATATATCTTCATAGTATTAGCCCACTTTGATCCACACCTAGTTTGATAACAAACTACTTAACACAAATGCCCTCCTTTGCTAGTACTATAGCAGTCATATACTTAGCCTTTTGTTGTAGTATCTGTCACAATGTCTCAACTTTGGAACTCATCCAAATCCATCATGGAACATCCTTTCCATTACATTGTGCCACCCATAGTCTAAATTGAGAATTTTTTTAATTTGTATCTTGTGAAAAAACTAGTATCAATGTAACACTTTACAATGAACTACCTTTAACTATTTGTCACTTATACATGATATATTCTTAGTTCTTCCAAAGCTCATAAGAATATCTTTACTATCGTCCAATGATCATCTTATGAATCATTTTGGTATGTGCTCATAACATTTAGAGCATAGGACATATCTAGATATATACATATCACGGTATAATCGATCAAAATCTTCATGTGATTTTACTCACCAAGTGTTGAAACACTTGAATCTTGATACAATCCTTTCCATGCAGCAAGAACCTTTCTTGTTGTTTCCATATTGAACCCTTTCAATATCTCATATATGTATGTCTGGCACAACCATATTAGTGCCTCAATCTATCAGTATAGACATTGATGCTAAATATTCTGGTTTTGCCCAAGTATTTCATCGAAATCCTATTTTAATGAAATTCTTAACCTGTCTCAATAAAAGATACATCATTTCCATTCAACACCATGTCCTCTACATAATGTATTAGAAATATGTCTCAGTGCTCCCACTTAATTTCTTGCAAATGCAAGCATCTTCATCATCTCCGATGAATTTAAACTCTTTTAACAGTTTCATCATGGTGAAGATTCCAACTCCGCTATGCTTACTTCAACCATTGAAGTTTGCATGCCCTTTTTTAGCATCCTTTGATTTAACAAAACCCTTTGGACCGTGTCATGTACACGTCCTAGGTAACCATTCTATTAGAAGAACCTTTTTTGTTTATTCAACTACCATATACCAAATTATATGTAGTGATTGCTACATTAATCCGTTAAGACTAAATGTCGCTATGAAAGATCAAATCTTGTCATAGTCAACTCCTCGAACATTGTCGTAAACTCCTTTCCGACATGTCGACTATTTCATAGATGTCAAACATCCATGTCTATTTATAGATCCAAATATGACCGATAGGCTTCATGCCTTTCCAGAGGGTCTTTCAAGTTCAAAACTTGATTTCTCGTGTATGGAAACTATCACGGATTTTATGACTTCTAGTCATTTTAGGGAGTCAAGGCCCATCATCGCTTCTTTGCATGTAGTCGATTCATCATTGTCAAAACAATAACGACTTCTGTTTCAAATCTTACTATTTGATTCTTACCGACCCACACGGTTCAATAGGAACTCTAATCTCCGAGATCACAACCTTTGTAATTACGGGAGCCATGAGCATTTTAGCCGCCACCGGGACACTTTCCGGCGCTGCGCTACTTAGCACATATAGCTAAGGTTCAACAACCTTATCAAAGTTCTATTGTCCTCCCACTTAACTTTTCGTGAAGAATTCCTTCTCAAGAAACTTGACGTTCCAAGCGACAAACTCTTTTGTCCTCGGTGTTATGGAGGAATTCCCAACAAATTCTTTGGGATAACCTACAAAGACGTGCTTATCCAACTTTGGTTGTAAAGATTTTACTTATGCGTAGCATACCAAAATTTAAGAAAAGACAATTCGGGTTTTATCCCAAACCATAACTCATATGGTGTCATTTCAACGGATCACGATGGTGCTATTTTCAGTGTAAAAGCGGTAGTCTCTAAAGCTTTAATCCTTAAAACATAATGGTAGTTTTATAAACGACACCTTTGATCTTACCATGTCAAACATGGTTTGATTTCATCTCTCGAATATGCCATACTCCTATGGTTTATCGGGAAACACAAATCATGGAACACTTCCTAAAATCTTAGGTGTTTTGCTAAACATGTAACTCAAATATCTTCCTTTATGATCGAATCATAAACTCTTTATTTTCTTGTTAAAATGATTTTCCACTTCATCATGAAAGTCTTTGAACAATTTTCAAATGTTTCATACTTCTTCCTTATTAAGTAAATATATAGATATATTCACTCAAATTTCTGGAGAAAGTATATAAAGCAAAAAGATCCATCACATATGGCTACACATAATAGATTATGCACATCAGCATGCACAATTTCCAATAAGCTAGTCATCTGTTCCTCTTTGGCCTATGAACAGAGTTTCAATTATCTTGAGGAAAGTTTCACAAGCATCAATTGATCAAAATCTAAAGACTCCAAAAATCCATCAACATGGAGTTTCTTCATGTTTACTTTCCAATATAATTCAAACAGCAATGTCACTTCACAAGTGATCTTCCAATCATTTGTCTTACAACATTTTAGCAATAATGTTTATGGATGTGATTTCTCCAACAAGACTTGTAAAAGTTCATCCATCCTTTATGGAATACGGTAATTATTTGAACAACCATTGTTCTCGTAATACCGGAACAAAATAACAATTATTAAAACAAATCTTGAAGGCTAGGTTTGACGACAACGAAAAACACAATAATACTTTATTTGTTTTCGATGAACATCATCACTTATTCTCCCTCTAGTTACTTAGGCCATTGCAGTTCATGAATTGCGTTGTCCTGTATGACACTTCATACCAACCAATTCGGTATCCAAAACCTAAGAACCACATTGTTTAACAAGGAAGGAATGCAACCATAACATGTATATCTTCTATATACCTAAGTTGGACATCTCCAACTTTTTCTTTTCTGCCAAATATTTTATAGATTCTCTTTCAACAATTCTTTTTTCCTTTTAAAAAAATCTATCAACATCAATAGTGGTGTCATTCACATGACACATAGTACAAAGTGTGTATAGTTAAATACTAATACCTTTGGACTTGCACTTTGAAGTGGATCACCATCATCAAATGTTTGGTATTCTTTCAAAAATCCATTCTTTAGTAATCTTTCAGTGTAGTAAACATTTTACTTACATCTTCTATTCATCCTTATCATGACAACTTTCATGATCAAGCTACTATAGCCTATAAGGAAGAATGCCGAGTATAATTTTAGTTCCTGAAACCTTTTGGGAGATTCGGATGCCTAGCATCTCCATCCTTCACAAATTCTCATACAATATGAGAACATGTATTTTGCTAAATTATACTCTACCATAATGCAACAAAAAACTTTGTTTCAGATATCACAATATCTTTCACACATGATGGTTTCTGAAACAATTCTTTCAGCTCCTAGATAACCTTGATATTAAAACAACTTTTGAATATCAAGAATCATGGAGGCAAACATGATACTTTAGATACTAACATTGGAATTCTTACTCTTGATTTAATACTACTTATTAAACTTCATGGAGTAAATATAGTTTGCTGAAAGTTTGCAATAGGACTTCTAAACTTTAAATTGACATTCAAAACAATACGATACCAGTTCGTAAAGTAAATATCCAGAATTCTATAGTTCTATTATCTCAATTAAAACTAAGCATAAGGTAGTAAACATATGCCAATGACTGCAACAAATTATGCAAATTCACTTTGATTTAGTTTATGACAAATTTGGTTCAACTAATCCAAATTAGAAATGAACTCCCACTCAAAAACGACATCCCTCGTGCCTTTTTGTTGATTCTGTACATGCTAGGGTCGCCAAGTAAGAACCTTAGTACTCGCGTGTGTAAAACTATCTTACACCCGTTATATGAAAGCGCAGAGTCGAGTACACCCGATCATCACGTGATGTCTCGAAACACGATCCATAGAACGGTGCATACTTAAGGAAGAACACATTTTATCTTGATATTTAAATGAGGGGTCATCTTATAATGCTACTAAAAGCGCCAAACTAACAATATAAGATGCGAACATCATATGTGTAAAGTGGGATGATATGGTCCATGCATTTGATCACCATCATATGCATCGTGGTATGATCTCTATCATTCCTTTGTGTGTAATGCCAAGGTCTATGGAACTTACACGTTAGGTGTGTTGTAAGGGTATCACCTATACATCAACTTACAACATTTCCATATCATGACACTAGCCCAGCAACGATCTAAACTAGACGCCTCTAATTTATCAATTGCAAGTTTTACGTGGCTTAGGGCTTTCGAAGATAGAACCGTTCTTACCTACAAACATGGAACCACACTGATGATAACCAAATTATTAGCAACTTGTTGTAAATCAGATATTGACTATAGTAGGAGAGACAGACACCCGCCAGCCACTTATGCAAAACTAGTTGCATGTCAGTCGTGGAACCGGTCTCATGTGCGATGACATGTAAGGTTGGTCTGGGCCGCTTCATCCCACTATGCCACCAATATCCAAAATACATATAAGAAGCAATAACATGATCATCACCGCCCACATACTCTTATGTGTTCTACCCGTCCAAATCACCTACACATAGATCAGGCTCTCATACCACTGAAGGGTTCGCAGCATAGAAAACAAAAAATTTCCTACGATGGGAACTATACACCAAGATCTATCTACTAGATACAAGCAACATGTGGATATACATCCATAGAGAACTTACCCTCGAAGACAACAAAGCTTTGTTAACGAGATGGAACTTGTGGATGATGTAGTCGTACACTTGCCGATCTCCAGATCATGATGAATCCAACAGGCCCGGCTCTAGCACGTCCATCAGATCCAGCTCTAGCAAGTCCAGCACCACCAAGTCCAGCACCGCAAAGCAGCGGTGCAATTCCGTGATCGCACACACGTCTGGTACCCCGACAACCTCCGTCCCTCGCTCCAGCAAAGCAGCAAAAGCAGCAACTCCTTTCCAGATAAAGCCACCAGGAACATGTATCTCGCTAATCCGAGACCATGGGGAAAAATACTAGAGGGGGAGAGAGAGATCCTTCACGAGGAGGTGTCAGTGTGAAGGTGTGAGAGGGGGACTTTTATAGGAGGACAGGGTGCCCCTCCCCATGGCCGGCGCCCCAAGGGGTGACCCTTCACCTCCTCATTCATGTGGTGGTAACTCCCTCCACATAAATTTTCCCCTTCACATTCTCTTTTAAAGTCTCCACTTTAAATGCATTAAATTTCTCCAAATTTAATGCTCTCTCATTTAATAAAACTCTTTTACTAGTTTTATTCAGAATTTTATTAATTACTTTGATTGACAAACATTCACATAAAACCCCCTGCAACATTTCAATATTATATGCAGAACCAATTTTAGTAATTTCACCCGAAATAGTTTTGGTGTCTATTGAAATAATTCCAGCGCTTTCTTAAATCTTTATCTGAAACATATTTGCTCCAAATGGTGTCCGTATCCCTTAAGTGTGTCACCCTACGGTTCACGAATAATGCAGACATGATCGAGACCCCTCTTAGATCAATAATCAGAAGCGGGACCTAGAGATCCATACTGACTCCTACACATTCAACGATGACTTCTGTGATTGTGAGAACCTTTAACGCTAGTAACTAAATCCCTTTGTCTCGCGATATATTACATGTACGAGATTCGATCATCGGTATCTCCATACCTAGTTTGATCTTGTTACCAACATGTACTCTTTTCTTGTTCCCGTGATATAACATTCTAGTGATCACATCACTTGCTTGCAAGCTAACCAATGTGATATCACCGAGAGGGCCCAGAGTATATCTATCCGTCATCGGGATGGACAAATCCCACTCTTGATCCATGAGCCTCTACATAACACTTTCATAGCACTGAACCCACCTTTATAATCACCCTTTCACGGTGTGACGTTTGATGTTATCAAGATACTCTTCTAGTGTTAGTGATTGACATGATCTCATGGTGACTAGGATTACTTCGTATGATGTTATAACAATATAAACACAATGACTTTGATCGTAATGCTATATTTCGGATGAATGTTCATCACATCATTCAACTAATGTTGTGACCTTGTTATTAACAACATCCAATGTCCATGATTAGGAAACCTTGATCATCTTGTTAATCAACGAGCTAGTTTATAAGAGAGGCATAACTAGGAACTTTCCTTTTGTTTATTAAACACACATGTATTAATGTTTCCAAATTAATACAATTATAGCATGCACAATAAACATTTACCATAAACAAGGAATAAGATAATAACCACTTTATTATTGCCTCTCGGACATATTCCCTTCAGCAATAACCTCTTCTTTTATCCTAAGACTTGTATGATGATCCACATTAACATCCATAGTAGTCTTAGGAAATGAGGAAATGGGAGATGATACCTCGGATCCTCTTGCCATAACACAAGTGACGTTGTTGTTGATGATGTTTTCGTTTGGAGAGTCGAAGAGAGATGTAGGGCTTGATGTGGTGGCTATAGCAGCCACCTCCCGAGAGCTATCTTCATCTTCTTCATCTTCACTTGCAGAAGAATATTCCTCTTGAGCCACCAATACAATATTAGGATGCTTCTTGTAAGGGCCACTCTTCTTGATAAATGGTTTCTTTCGAGGTGCCTTGGATTTTTATTTGAGGATGAGCCTGCCTCCATTGTCTTCTCTACTTTGATAAGGACATTCAGCCACAAAGTGCAACCGATCTCCACAATTGTAGCATGTCCTCAGTTTTGGGACATTCTCTCTTCTTCCACTTGACCCATTCTTGCGCTCTAGTTCAGACTTGGCCTTGGCTGGGTCCTTCCAAAAGTTCCTTGCGTAGAAGGCCATGTAATCCCCATGAGCATGCTTGACCTCCTCGGGACAGCCCATGGAGACAACATCGTATCCTCTTTCATCCTCATCATTTTCAACAACATTTGCCTTTAGAGCTACATTGACTCCTTTTTGCATTCCAATGGCCCGAGCATGGGTATCTTTGGTGTTCTTAGCTGCAACCTTGAATGACACCATTTCTTGCATGGTACTTGTGTCTACCTTGCAAACTCTTCAAGTCTGTTGGCTCAAATGGCATGAGAGCACTCTCATATTTACTTTTTATCCAAGAATCATCAATGTGAGTGTCTCCATGCTTTCTAAATGTTGTTACAATGCCCTTGAGCCTTCTATACATGTCTTCATGGTTTTTACCATCCAACATGTAAAATCCTTCAGCTTCATTGCTAAGAGCATCATGCCTATTTCTTCTCATGCTTTCATTTCCAATGAATAGATCGGTGAGAGCATCCCAAGCTTCTTTGGCGGCATTGAAGTGCTCAATATGCGGCATGTCCTTGGGACCCACTCCGAGCTGAATCATGTGAAGAGTTGTTGCATTTAGTTGACTATCCACAACTTATCTTCTAGTCAAGTTAGTGGGGTCTCCAACATGAATTCCATCTTCAATGATCCTCCAAAGCTCAAATGATGAACTACAAACATGAGATTTCATTAAGAATTGCCATTGATTAAATGAGGATGTAATAAGCTTGGGTGGACCACCCCTATTGTTTATATGAGGATGAGGGATAGGTGGGTCGGGAGAATATAAGTGAGAGACCTCACTATAATCCTCCTTGCCACTTCCCTTCTTGGAAGTGGAACCATTGTTTTTCTCACCCACCGTCTCATCTTCCTTAGATTTGGCATGAGCCTTATCCTTAGAAAGAGGAGTGGTGGCCTCAGAGGAAGATGGAGGTGGGGCTGTAGATGCAGTGATACGAGCAATCATTTGATGCATCTCTTCCATCTTGGTCTCAAAGGATTTCAACAAGGTTGTTTCCAACATCTTGAGGTCATCCATTGTGACCTTATCCACATCCTCACTCCCATTCTCCTTAGTACCCATACTTCTCTTAGGCGGTTAAGCCCGAATAAAGAGCCCGGGCTCTGATACCAATTGAAATGGATCGTATGGGCACCTAGAGGGGGGGTGAATAGGTCCTACTTCAAATTTTAATGCTTTTTCAATTTTAGGCTTGACACAAAAGGTAAATTCTCTAGATATGCAACTATATAGAATTTCCCTATACGCAAACCTAACTACTAGCAAGTAAAGGCGAGTAGAGTAAGGAACGAGGAAACCGTAGTGGAGCACGCGGAGACACATGATTTGTTTTACCGCAGTTCCTTCCTTGTTAAGGGAAGTACATCTGCGTTGGAGGGGTGGGCGGTACTAAGACCACCACGCCACAATAGGCCTCACCCTGTTCTCTGATGGATCTCGCCAACAAATGCCTGGTCCACCTTTCCACTATTGGAACCCTTCGAGGTGGGAACCGGCGCCTTTACACAACTAGCAGGGCACAACTCCACAACCGAATTGGAGGCTCCCGTAATGACAACAAGATGCCACAAGAACAAATGTTATCAATAACTGAACACAAGATCTAGATATTAATAAGAATACTAGATCGGGGATTCTCCAAGTGAATGGAGAGGAGTTGAAGCGCTTGATTCGAGATGATGACGAATGATGTCTCCTCCTTCAGTTTTCCAAAAGATCGAAGCCTTCGGGTGGTTGAAGTGGGAGATCTTGGGAGAGAGCTTTTGCAACGGGTCTAAACTTTTTCGAACGAATCAAGAGATCTAATAGGAGGGGTGGATGGGGCTTTTATACCCCCTGACCAGACGGAGCCGTTGGAGCCATTTGGGGCCGGATTATCCGACCCAAGTGAGGGCCGGATTATCCGGCCTGGGGAATACTCCGTCCTAGACTCGGATTATCCGGGGGAATCCGCCCCCGAACAGAAGCTCGCGGCGGGCGGTCCTTGGCATCCTCTCCTAGGGACCGGATTATCCGGCCCTAGAGGAGGGTCGGATTATCGGGCTGGGAGGAAAATCCACCCCAACAACGGATTGTCTAGGGAAAAATCTACCCCTAGATAGAAGCTCGCGTCGATGCTCCCTTGGCCATTTTCCCTGGGGGCCATATTATCCGGCCCTAGAGGAAGGCCGGATTATCCAGTTGGGGAAAAAATCTGCCCTAGCTCCGGATTGTCCGGGGGAAAATCTGCCCCTAGACAGAGGCTCACACATGACCAGCCCTGGCCAAGATGGTCAGGCCGGATTATCCGGCCCTTGATGGGGGCAGATAATTTGACCCCTAAACACCAAAACTCTTTCCTGCAACACTTAGCGCACATGAGAAACTCCACGGTATTGTTATCTAACACACAAAACACAGGGAACCATGAAATGTTCTTTCAAAGTGGCTCCGCATGGATCACCCGTGGAGAAAATGCGGTGACCTGTTCAATGGTAAAGACGAGCTCGAAAGAGCCCCACGTTCGAGGAGCAGCAAAGAAATCGAGGAGCTTTTGAATAATTGGGTAGATTGCCCTACGTCGGGAAAAAAGCGACCGAGGACAAAGCCACTGCTGGGTGTATGGAAAGCAAGGTCCGTTTCTAGGACTTGCAATACTGGAAGGTCCTCCACACGCCCCATATCCTCGATGTAATGCACATCACGAAGAACGTTACCGAGAGTCTGCTTGGCACTCTACTGAACATGCCAGAGAGGACCAAGGATGGGCCGAAAGCAAGAAAGGACCTTAAATTGCTTGGCATCAAGAAAGATCTTCAGTACCCTGATAGTGATGATGATGATGATCAGACGGAAGGGACTCAAGGTCGTCGCAAAAGAGTTAAGAAGAATGAGGTGGTGTTTCGTGCTGCCTTCTTCACTCTGAGTTAGGAGGAGCTCGAGCAGTTTTTCAGGTGCCTCCTAGGAGTGAAAGTTCCCTACTGTTACTCAGGGAAGATAAGCAGATATCTGGACATGGCGAAGAAGAGGTTTAGCGGTATGAAGTCTCATGAGTGTCACGTGCTGATGACGCAGATACTCCCCGTTGCGATCCACGTGGTAATGGACGAGCATGTCCGTGAGACGTTGTTTGGCCTCTACAACTTTTTCGATGTTATATCTAGGAAGTCGATCGGTGAGAAGCAGCTCGACATGCTACAGGAAGAGATCGTGGTGATACTATGCGAGCTCGAGATTTACTTCCCGCCCGCATTCTTCGACATCATGGTGCATCTGCTTGTACATGTCGTGGATGACATCATCCAGCTCGGGCTGACATTCCTGCACAACATGATGCTGTTTGAAAGGCTAAACAATGTCATCAAAGGATTCGTTTGCAATAGGTCCCGTCCAGATGGAAGCCTAGCCAAGGGCTTTCTGATCTACGAGTGCATCTCCTTCTGCCAGAATTATCTAACCACCGAGAACGAGGATGTTGGAATACCCACCAAGAAGCACCTCAACAGGCTTGCTAGATATGGTCACCGCGAGGGATACCGCTCACTGCATGTCGGCATTGATGGTTGACCTGCCGACTTTGACAGGGCACACCGAGTCGAGCTACAACACATTGAATTGGTCAACCCTTGGGTGGAAGAGCACAAAAGCTTAATCGAGCAAGAGTACGTCGATCAGGGTCGGCCGAGGAAGAAGGGAGACGTAACCAGAGAGCACAACTCCAGCTTCACATGTTGGTTCAAGAAAAGGCTACTGGACAATCCCCCCACAAACGCCTTCTACGGAAGATCAAAAACTTATATTCTCCTTGTCGTTGGGCCCAGGGCACAACCTAAGGACCTATCAGTCATACGACATAAACGGTTATAGATTCTACACCAAGGAAAAGGACAGGAATAGCAAATATCAAAACTCATGAGTAATTATGTTATCCTTCGCCGATGACGAGACTATTGTCATGGAAAGATTCTAAGGAAGGATCGAGGAGATATGGGAGCTCGATTACTGTGGAGATATTGTACCGATGTTCCGTGTTAGATGGGCCAAGAACGTGAAAAAAGAAGGCCGGTATTTCACCATAATGGTTATACTAGATGCCAAATCGGCGAAGAACGCCTCCGCAAAAAATGAGCCTTGGGTACTCGCTAGCCAAGTTGATCAATGTTTTTTTATTACCGACCCATCAAAGCCCAACCTAGTTGTAGTTAGGAGGGGCAAGATGAGCATCATTGGAACGGAAGGAGCCGCCAACGAGCAAGACTTCGACAAGAACGGTGATCCGAAGATTGAAGAGGAATTCGACAAGTACTTCGATATGCCTACTACTACTATAGTAAGATATAACGTGATATTCGTGTGGGTATACAAATTCATATTTGTGTGTGACAAGCACACACATATATATATATATATATATATATATGATTCGGGAGGATTTTTTTGAATAAGTATGCATGTGTATATGTTCTTGCTTTTTTTAATAAATATGCATATGTGTATATGTTCTTGCTTTTAAACATATGTAATTAAAAATATTTTTTAAAAAAGGAAAAAAAAGTCTGAGACAACCAGGATTCGAACCTGGCTACCCCAGGGTTTAGAACTGGCAAGCAGACCACTAGGACATGTATAGTTTCTTGACTAACTACGATGCCGCACATACAGTAGTAATGCGCCACATAAATTGTAAATTCTGTGGTGCATAATATAGACATGCGCCACAAATGTTTCACACTTAGTCAAATAAACGGTTTGGCCTCCCCTGCTAATCACATCCCCCTTCTCCATTTCTCGCCCTCGCCCGCACGCAAAACCTAGCCTCACCGCCCTAGCCCCGCCCTTGCCGCTAGAGCCGCCGTGGAGGAGGAGGAGAGCCGCTGCGGAGGACAGCCCCGCCCTGCCTGCGACCTAGGAGGAGGCCCGCCACCGTCGCGCCGGAGCCCGTGGAGGAGGAGGCCCGCCACCGCCACGCCGGAGCCCGTGGAGGAGGAGGCTCGCCCCGCCCCGCCCGCAGCAGGAGCACCGCCGCCACCCTCATCATCGACGACCACCGTAGCAGCAGGTACACATCGATCTCTCTGCAACAAGACTGATGTATGAAGCAATATGGCACAACGCTGGATCTTCCTCGGTGACGGAGACAGATAACCAGATGCGGTTCTCTCCATGGTATTAACACATGCAATGCCAAGAAAATACACTATATAAATATTTTTCATTGTCGATGTATTGCAGATGTTAATTTTCTTATACAAATTTGGTCAAACATAAACCTGTTTGTCTTAACACAAAATTCGGTCATGACTTATATTTTGTGAAGAGAGTCCCTAGCATGTCTGCGGATAGGAAGACACCATTATATGTTCAATTAGGGAATGTGCAAATAACATAGATCAATTCGTCACTTGATCTTTTTATCAGCAACTGAATTTTACACTAGGAATCATACTGTTATCCATTTCAATAAAATGCTACTGCATGATTCCACTAAGGAAATTGATACCGATCCCCCGGACGACGGCATCGTCCGGATCAAACCTCTCGCTAGTAGGCCCCACCAAGCGTCCTTATCCTCTCCAAGACTTCTGTTCTTCCTCATCTTTTCCGTTTCTCCTCCACGCGAGCACGTCGTTCATGGAGAAGCTCGCCTCCTCGCGCCGCCACGACGTCGGCCACCCAGCTCCGCAGCTCGCCGGCCGCCAGCAACCCCCACGACTTCCCCCTGTACTTCTCCCTCACCAACCACCTGAGCGCGGAATCCAGTCGAGCCGCCGCGTGAATCCTAGCAGCTTCTGCACGAGGCCACCACCTGCCGTCCGCGAGCCCGCGAGCGCTGCATCAGATGCGGGGCAAGGCAGGAGCACACGGCCAGCAAGGAGACCATGGATTGATTCATGGAGGTGCTGCCATGGGGGGAGATGAGGGCTGTTGTGCTGCTACTGACGATGATGCTACAGCGGGTGGGTAGGGCGATGCTACTGGACGGCTTTGCTCCTAAGGGCGGACGGTGGTGCTAACGAAGGCAGACGGAGTTGCTACAGCCGGTCCCGACAGTGCAGATTGTTTTTTTGATTTGCTGCATACTTATATTTTTTTTTGCTTTTTTGTTGTTCTTGAAATGCTAACATAGCGCAAAATTTTTGCTGCGACGTCTCCGGTGGCGATGTCTTCGACGAAGTCAAATTTTTGCTACATTAGCACAACTCATTTGCTATGAACATTTTTTAGTTTTGCTACAACAGTGACAATTGTTTGCTACGATGTCTCCGACGAGAGTTTTTCCGACGATGTCTCCGGCCAAGCCAGTTTGCTACATTAGCATAAATTTATTGCTACACGGTCTTCAGTGAGGTATCCGCCGAGTTTCCGGCGAGGCCGCCCCTCTTTTTCTAATTTCTGGGTGAACCGCGTTTTTTGCTTCGGAAGCAAAAGCGGGAACATTTGTAGCAAAAATTAGACGTTTGCAGCAAAAGCGGAAATCTGGGGTAAAAAGAGACACGTGTCGGCAGGGGAAGGAGGACGATGGAATCTTCTCATCGTCCGGGGGATGCTGAGTGCTGTCCTTCCACTAAGGAATTGAGTGTCATGAGACAAACATGTACGTACTTCAAGTTCCTCTTACATTATCTAAGAAAAGACATATATTTTTGTCCTTGTCAAATGATACTATATATAAGCAGATTTGGAAGACTCAATTGAACTCCATTACTCATGCGTGGGTTTACATATATCAGTTACAGAGAGAAGGCACGACGTGCATGAGATGCTATTCTATAGGACACTATCGCTAGGAGGTTACAGAGAGAGAACCGATACAGTACGTGACATGAAATATATGTTCAACAGCCCCCCGCAGTCGGAATGACACTGGAGGTGACGTTCAGGCTGGATCGAAAATCTTGAAAGATGCTAGTTGGCAACCCTTTAGTGAAGATGTCTGCAAACTGAGAACTTGTGGGTACATGGAGCACTCGAGCTTCACCAAGGGCGACACGATCACGGACAAAGTGAAGGTCGATCTCAACATGTTTAGTCCGTTGATGTTGCACGGGGTTAGAGGACAAGTACATGGCACTCACATTGTCACAATAGACGACGGTGGCACTGGTTGGAGGATGATGTAGTTCATGCAACAGCTGCCGCAACCAGCAAGATTCTTCAATACAATTTGCCACTGCTCTGTACTCGGCTTTAGCACTAGACCTTGAGACTGTGTGTTGTCGGCGAGAAGACCACGAAACCAGAGGTGGATTTCCGAGTGTCAGGACACCCAGCCCAGTCAGCATCCAAATAAGCAACAACGTTGAATGGCGAGGTCTTGTAAAGCTGCAAACCATAGTGGGAAATTCCTTTGATATACCTCAAGATACACTTGACCAATTGCATATGTGAGTCACGGGGATCATGCATAAACAAGCACACTTGTTGAACAGCGTAAGACAACTCAGGTCTAGTCAATGTAAGGTATTGCAGAGCACCCTCCAAACTTCGATAAAGTGTGGGATCAGCAACCCGAGAACCATCCTGAGCCGAGGCTTTGGAGCGAGTATCAATGGGGGTGGAGATGGGGTTGCATTGAAGCATGTTTGCACGCTCCACGATTTCCAAAGCATATTGTTGTTGGGAGAGAAACAGGCCCTCACTAGTGCGATGCACATTGATGCCGAGAAAATGGTGTATATCCCCAAGATCACTCATGGAGAACTCGTGTTTGAGAGAATCAATGACCGAGTGTAATAGAGTGGTGGTGTTGGCGGTGAGAATGATATCATCGACATATAACAACAAATATGCAAGAGAGGAACCATCTTTGAAAATGAACAAGGAGGAGTCACTCTTTGAGGCCGAAAAACCAATGGAGGTGATGAAATGAGTGAAACGATGAAACCAGGTGCGGGGTGCTTGCTTGAGACCATAAAGGGATTTTCGCAAACGGCAAACATGGGAGGGATGGGTGGAGTCAAGAAAACCCGAGGGTTGCTCACAATATACCGTTTTGTGGAGGTGGCCGTGGAGAAATGCATTTTTGACATCCATTTGATGAATAGGCCACGAAAGAGACGTGGCAATGCTGACCACAAGACAAATAGTAGCTGGATTCACCACTGGACTGAAAGTATCATCGTAATCAACACCATGTTGTTGAGTAAATCCACGAACCACCCAACGCGCCTTGTACCGTGCAAGAGAGCCATCTGGATGGAATTTGTGACGAAAAATCCATTTACCAGTCACCACGTTGACACCTGCAGGACAAGCAACTAAAGACCACGTGTCATTCCGCATTAGGGCATTAAATTCATCAAGCATCGCGTTGTGCCAATTGCGGTCTTTGAGGGCTGGACGGTAGGTGGAAGGTATGGGAGAAATGATGGCAGCAGGAGCGGCGGTGTGCAAGGAGAAGTTTTGTTTGGGCATGAAATAGCCGGACTTCCCTCTAGTGATCATGCGGTGTGGGTTGTGGGGTGCATCTACCGGAATAGCACGAGGTGGCAGGGTGGGGGCGACAGGGGAGCGTTGATTGGTGCTGGAAGCAGCTGGGGATGGGACCTGTCGGCTGTCAGGGGAGGTGGGCGAGTGCGGGTTGGTGGAAGCAGGCGTGGGAACGAGGGGGGTGCCAGGGGAGGCAGGGGGTGGCGTGTGATGGGCGGAATCGGAAGGTTGTGGTGCAGGGACCGAGCGGGAGAGGTGGGGATTGGGCACGTGACGCGAGGGGAGTCTGGGTGGGTCTGGTGCAGGGCGTGATGGGGATTGGGCACGCGAGGCGAGGGGAGGCTGGGTGGGGCTGGGAGTGGATGTGGCAGGGTGGGGGGAGTACGAGGGAGGCGGGGAATGGATCCCGGAGGGGATCGCGATCTGGGGTGCGGCAGGGGTGGTCGGGGCCGGATCTTCGGCGGGTGAATCACTGGGTTCAGGGGAAAAATAAGGAAAACAAGTCTCGTTAAAAACAACGTGCCGAGAGACAATTACACGCCGAGAGGAGAGATCAAAACACCGATATCCTTTATGTTCTCGAGGGTAACCAATGAACACACAACGAGTCGAGCGGGGCGAGAGCTTGTGGTCTGCGGTGGCGTATAAGTTAGGGTAGCAGAGGCAGCCAAACACGCGTAAATGGTCATAGGACGGGTGCACGCCGTACAGGCAGTAATGGGGGGGTGGAGAAGGAGATGGCTCGTGAGGGGCGTAAGTTCAGCAGATGTGTGGCTGTGTGGAGACCCTCGACCCAAAATTAAGGAGGTAAACGAGCGTGGAGGAGGAGGGTCCGAATGATGTCATTGGTGGTACGAATGAGGCGCTCAGCTTTGCCATTTTGGGGGGAAGTGTGGGGGCAGGAAAGGCGAAAGGAGACGTCGTGTGTAGAGAAGAAATCACGCAAGGTAGTAGTGAGAAATTCGCCACCGTTATCACATTGTAAGCATTTAATATGAATATTGAATTGAGTATGGACAAATGCAAAGAAACGTTGAATAGTGACACATGTATCGGATTTATTTCTCAAGGAAAATGTCCATGAATAATGCGTAAAATCATCCAAGATAACCAAGTAATATTTGTAACCAGAAAAACTAAGAATTGGTGACGTCCACAAGTCGCAATGAACAAGTTGAAAGGCAGCAGAGGTGCGAGTGGTGGAGGTGGGAAATGGCAAACGGGGTTGGTGGCCTAGCTGACATGCTTCACAAGTAGGAGAGCGACGGGCTGTGTCATTATTACATGTAAGAAAATCCAAGGGTAAATGGGACAAAGACGAGGTGCTGGGGTGTCCGAGACGCTGGTGCCATAAGTCGCCGGTGGTGATGGAGTAGGCTGCATGGGTGGCGGTCTTGGAGCCGAAGAACGGGTAGAGGTCCCCGTCACTATTGCAGCAAAGAAGTGGTGTCTTGGTGGCTAGGTCCTTCACGGAAAAACCGAAAGGGTCAAATTCAATAGAAACATGATTATCACGAGTAAATTGGCGTACAAATATTAAATTTTTGACTATATGAGGCGAAACAAGGACATTTTGGAGAAGAAGTGGGAGAGAGGAAATTTGGACAGAACCTATAGCGTGACAGGAATTTTAGACCCATTGCCGACAACGATATACTGAGAATTTAAATGGCCAAAATTGGAATGAGAGGAGGTCAAGTTACCCATCTTACCGGTGACGTGGGAGGATGCGCCCGAGTCCATTATCCATTCCGGCGGCGGCGAGGTGTGGTTGCTCGTGGCCGCGTGTATCATGGCGCTGTGGTCGAAGGAGTACGAGTGCATGGAGTATGGCGAGGCCGGCGGCTGCACGGAGTACTGCGGGGTCGATTGCTGCAGGGTGTACGGCGAGGGATGGAGATGCTGGTGCCCGGAGAACATGACGGGGTAGGCCTGGGAGTGCAGACCAGGACGTGGTCCGAGGACGCCAGCGGCATTGGGAGGCATCCAAGGAAGACGAGCGGGAGGGAAGGGCGCTCCCATGGGCGCGAAGTATCCCAGCCATGGCTGCGGTGAGTTTCCACCACCGCGCCCCCCGTGATCGCCACCCCGTCCTCCTGACGAGCCAGAGCCGCGGCCTCGTCCATCACCAGAGGGTTGTGTGCCGCCGCTGCGTCCGTGGGCACCTCGGTGCTGGAAGCCGGGGATGGGATTGGTGCCCCGATAATTGGGGCTGACCCCCGGGATGGAGGAGCTGCTACCGCCGGGGGCGCACGACGGACCGCCGCGGTTGCCACTCCCGCTGGTCTGGCCGCGGTCGTTGCCGTGCGCAGCAAAGGCCTGGGCGCCCCCGCTGCCCTGGGCATTGGTGATCTCCGCCAATTGGAGGCGCGAGGTGCAGTCGGCGAAGGACGGCAGAGCGGTTTTTAAGATCTCCGCTTGCAGCTGGTACCGGTCGCCGAGACCATCCACGAATTGGAGGGCGAGATCATGGTCATCGACAGGGTGCCCGATGGCGTCCAGATCATCCGCGATCGGTTGGAGCTTGCTGGCGTAGGTGGCAATGGACATATCACCGCGCGGCGTATTGCAAAACGCTTTGCTGAGGAAGAGGTACCGTTGGGACTGGTTGTCGAGGAAGAAGCGGTGAAGTCGTCACCAGGTGGTGCCTGCCAGGCCGTCAGGCCCTTGGACGAGGCGATGCAGATCATCAGTTAAGGTCGCCATGAACCAGAGACTGAGATGGATGTCAACGGCGCGCCAGCCGTCATCGGGATTGGGAGGAGCAGCGCCCTCTGTCACGTGATCCATGACGTTGTACATGGTGAGGAGGAATTTGAGAATCTGCCGCCACTTCGAGAAATTCGCACCGGAGGAATTGACCTGGAACTTGATGTAGGTGTGGATTTGGACCCCGAGAATTGGATGGGAATAGGTCGAGGCCGAGATTTGGGAGGGAAAAACGAGCGGCGGCGCAGTGGTTAGGGAGGGGTTCATCGGGAGATTTAGGGAGAGGTTCTGAAGGTTGAGGTTGTCAGTGTTCGAGGGAGTTGGGGGTGCACGGGGCATGACAGGAGGAGGATTCAGAGGTGTGCGGGGATCGGTGTCAAAGGGGGGTAGCTCAGGTGTGGCGGCCGGCATGGACGCCGACGCCGACGAGGGGGAGGTGTCAGCCATGGGGAAGAAGAGAGGGAGCACGAGGCTCTGATACCAAGAAGATTTGGAAGACTCAACTGAACTCCATTACTCATGCGTGGGTTTACATATATCAGTTATAGAGAAAAGGCACGACGTGCATGAGATGCTATTCTATAGGACACTATCGCTAGGAGGTTACAGAGAGAGAACCGATACAGTACGTGACATGAAATATATGTTCAACAATATATTTACTGGGAACAATTATTCATACTACTATTGGATTGCCCTGTTTGCAGTAACAGCTGATGGACCATTTAAATATGTCGACAAGGCATACACGCTTCAATATAGAACTAGATTATTAGCTTGCTTCAATTCTCTCATATTACATGGTGCGTTGACATAAATAATGGTTTAAAACTATATTCATGTAGTTTCAGCCTACCCTTCAATTTCATCCTAGATTCGCCACTGGATGCAACTTCTTTTTTTCCTGTCAGTAATGCCCAGGATATGTACATACTAGAGGAAATTTTAGTAGTTTTATATCTTTACTGAAGCCATGCAAATAATTAGTTGCAGCGGTGGGGTTTAGTGGAGTCTACGGGGAACATGTCCAGATTTTGTGTGTAATTGGCTGGTTGGTCGTTCGGAGAGCTTATGTTATTAATTTATGGATTACTAAAGCACGAACAAGCACCACCTGCACTTGATTTCCATTTTGGGAGCTATTTAGTAGCATGCCAAATTTCATTCTGACTTTGTGTACCATACTGGTTTGTAACTATATAATAGCAATACAGTTTTCTGTGATGATAAAGCACCACTTGCACTAGGCCAAAAGTGGTGTTGCTGATTATACTGTTAATCGCTCCCAGGTTCTGCTAGCACAAAGTTATCATCCTCTCAGGTTATGCTCTAGAACGTTTGTAGTATGAGTACTAGTTGGAGTTCGACTGTCGGTTGCTGTTTAGACTTCGGGTTAGCTTGGCTTGGCTGGCATGGTGTAAGTTCCTGAGGGGAGATAGGGCTGCAGAGGAGAACGTCCCTTTTCTATATTTTTGCAAAAGCCGTATTGTTGGTGCTTTGCGCAAAGGTATCACACTCTCAAAGTTTGTTATTGCTGCAATTTCCTCTTTCTGCTTTGGATACTAACGCGTAAAGTTTCTTGACTTGTTGTCATTTTATGCTAGATAAAGATAACCAACTCTTTTCTTCTTTGCTACACACTATTTTCTAATAAGAACAATGACATTGTGTTGAATCAACCTTGCAAAACTGAGCAGTTTATTGTACTACTCCCCCTTTTACAATATACTCCCTCTGTTCAGAAATATAAGAAGTTTTAGCTTTGTGAAATGAATATATGTAGACAATTTTTAGTGTAACATGTCTAGATACATTCGATTCATAAAGTTAAAACGTCTTATATTTCTGAACTAAGGGAGTATAAGATGTTTTAGTTTTTTCTAGAACAAATGTATCTATACTTTTTATTAGTGTGTAAGGTCAACTCATTTGGGTAGGACTGAGCGTCCTTCGGAGGCTCCAAACTTTCTCAGCCTCCGAGTCAAGAGCCTGATAAGTATCCCAAGGAACCCCTCACACCACATGCATATACAGAAAAGTCCCCGGGCCACAAAAAAAGCCAAAGGCCGTTGCTTGTCATCCTTGCTAGACAAGCAAAGGCAGACCCCCAAATCCCATGAGTTTTGCCTGTCATCGGAGAAGACGATGTCACCGGAGAAGACGACATCGCTAGTGCCGCAGCTTCACGGAAAGGTTGTAGCATCTTTGCTCGCCGGTCGTAGCAACTTCGTCGGCCATCGTAGCATCTCCGCTCGTCGGACGTAACAACTCCGACGATCGGTGGTAGCAACTCCGCTCGCCGGTCGTAGCAACTTCGTCGGCCGTCGGAGCATCTTCGCTCGCCGGTGGTAGCAACTCCGCTCGCCGGTCATAGCAACTCCGGCGGCCGGTGGTAGCATTTTCGCCCCATCCCCGCCTGCCGGTCGCACCACCGTTGGTCGTAGCCCCCGCCCTCGCCCACCACTTGTAGCACCTCTGGATAGGGATCGCAGCAGCATCGCCTGTCGCAGGTAGCACCACCGTCCAGGGTTGGTAGCAGCTCCGCCCACCACTCCTAGCACGTTCGGCCAGGCCTCGCAGCAGCATCGCCTGCCGCATGTAGCACCAAGGCCTGGCGCTCGCAGCAACAACGCCAACAGCATGTAGAGCCACCACCGGCCGACGGCCGCTCGCAGCGCCACCGCTTGACGCAAGTAGCATCTTTCCTTCCCGCTAGCAGCACCGCGGCCGCACACTCGTTGCAGCATCTCCCGCAGCTGGTAGCATCTTAACTCCGCATCACAGCATCGCGCCACCACACCTTTGCTCCCTCCTTGGTTGGCAACTATGTCGGGCCCAACTAGCAATAGCGTCGCTTCCCCTGTAGCAGCAGATCTGCCCTCGCCATTTGGAGCTTCCCATCACCGGGATAGCACTTGAATTTTGGTAGCGTGGGAGGAATTTGGGACGGCGGCAAAAAATCCTCAAGCGAGATAGAACAAGAGGGGTAAGCGAACGGACGAAGAAGATCGGAGAAGATAAAGGCCTCCACCTAGCATTGTCTCCCGCCCCGTGGGAGGCGTGGCGATCGAGCGAGCGGGAGGTCTAGAGGACACGAGCCTCCGCCTTAAGCAAAACGTTTTCCTACTCATTTTGCTTTGAACCTACACAATAAAAATATAAGATGTTTTAGTTTTTTTCTAGAACACATGTATCTAACATTTTAGTGTGTAAGGTTTGCTCCGAACATACGCAATAAAAAGGATAGATACATGCATTTCAGAAAAAGAAAAATGCTAAAACAGAGGGAGTGCTTTTTATGCTTTGGAGGCCAATTTAGTCATTGGACACCAATGTAGTCAGAATGTTTGATGCAAAAAAAGATGTGGCTAACTGTGTCACAGCCACAAAACCAAAAAGCCAATCTTACATCGATGTCTCAGGCATAAGCGTGAACCAAAGTACGTATCTAAGAACGAATTTCGTGAGAACACATTCAACCAAGACGAGCAACAGATCCACACAGAATTAAGATATTGTAGCACAACAGGCTGATAGTGAACGATTACATAGTAGATGGGCACACAACCAAAGCAGCTGGGACTGCAGCATACCGAAGTCCAGACCCAAACTTAGGGCAACAACCAGTCATTGCAGAACATGATAATACTAGGTGGATTACGACTCTCTCTTTATCTCTCTCCCTCTGGTATGGGAGATGTCACTGCTTGAGGTGGGGGAAACACTGGACGAGTTCACTCTTTGGATGCTTCGCCTCGGCATGTTCCTTGCACTTTGCTTCAGAGGTGGTGCAGATGAATGTCTGCATGCATATCTTGCACTGCATTGAGAAAGAAGAATGGATCAGATGACCATGCAAGTGTTTCCTCGCAGAAGATTACAAGCTATCAACGATAATTTGTAACAAATTCAGTAGATCAGCCCGATGTAGCCAAGTTAAGTCAATGAACTATTTAGCCAGTGCAACTATGTCGCACATCAACTGCCACAAAAGAATTTGATGAACCCATGTCAAAGGTTATCATGTTGTGAACAGTTGGGCTCTAAAAATAGTAGAGTTTTCCACCAGGGATACCAATATGAAAATCTACTCCCTCCAGTCCATATTAATGTTCTTAGATTTGTCCAGATTCGAATGCATCTAGTCATGGTTTAGTGCTAGATACATCCGAATCTAGATAAATTTGAGAACATTAATTTGGATTGGAGGGAGTAGCTTATTTGGAACCTCCAGTTAAGTTCAACAAGTTGGTAACCAAAAAAGAAAATGAATACATTCACAGGAATTCTACTTACACAGTCACACACTAACAGTCTTCCAGGCAACCCCTTTTTACACAATAGATAGTAGTGACATACTCCCTCCGTTTCAAAATATAAGATGTTTTAGTTTTGTTGAAGGAGTGTATCTAGACTTCTTTTAGTGTGTAGGTTCATTTATGTTTGGGGTGAACCTTATACACTTCTTTCACAAAGCTAAAACATCTTATATTTTGAAACGGAGGGAGTACTATCTAAAACTAAGAGCAAATCATATACTCCCTCCGTCCCACAATAGATGTCTTAGGTTTTTCAAATTTTGGATGAATCTATATACTAAATAGTGTCTAGATTCATCTAAATTTTGACAAATTTGAGACATCTATTTTGGGACGGAGGGAGTACTATCTAAAACTAAGAATAAATGAGGTGCCACGTCCAAATCGACAACTAGTTACACACAAACATATCCTTTGCTTGGTAATCCCTCCATCCCAAAATAAGTGACTTGGATTCATCTAGATTCACATGTATCTAGATGCATTTTAGTATGTAGATAGACTGCGAATCTAGACAAATCCAAGTCACTTATCTAGACGCATTTTAGTATGTAGATAGATGCGAATCTAGACAAATCCAAGTCACTTATTTTGGGATGGAGGGAGTATTAAACCAAAAGCTAGTCCAGACATGCTAAAGCATGGCACATTAAGCTGAATGGCTCATATCCCCTTAAAACCAAATGGGTCTCTTACTCATCAAACAGCAACATACACTACAGCGGCTGCAACCTTTGGACCTTCTTTGGCAGACTTCACCAAAGAATTAGGAGGTCTATGAGCTAATTCTCACCGCAAACCGAAATCTTAGAGACACTGATGTGTGCAATTTACAACAAGAATTAGCTCATAAACCTGCCAGATCTGTACTCAAAGGAGGATTGTTTTGTAAAACTAACTGGTGTAATCAGACTTGCTAGTAAGTCGATATTGCTAGCTGCTACCAACAGTCGTAGCAGTCAAAAGAAACCAATTCCCTTCGTTGAAATCAACAAATATGCTACAAACCCTACCGATAATCGTGGGAAAAGAAACAGCAATCACCAAGGGTCCTAGAGAGAATGATGCGCTACCAATTGTTGTTGCAATTCAAAGAATCCACCGTCAATACCCAATTTAACAAATTCCAGAGATAAGATTCTCTTGGACAAAAAAATCCCAAATCGCCAGAGGTAGGGTTAGATCGATTCGATCGATCGGATAGGCGGGACTAATCGGCGCACCTGGATGTTCATGGCCTTCTTGTTGGCCTCGAGCTGACTCCCTGCAAAGGATCAGAAGGAAAAAACACGGATAGGATCAGATCAAGAAGATGGACAAGATCCGACGACGAAGAGGACAGTAGGGGAATCATGCGGCGTTACCCTTTCCGCCCTTAAGCTTCTCGAGGTTCCTCTCCCTCGCCATCTTGGACTTCTGCGCGTTGCCGCCGCCCATGGCTGCTGATTTCTCGGCGAGACGAGAGACGATGGTTTTCTTGTTCGGCGAAAATTTGATAGTGGGGAAGGTAAGAAAAGGAAAAAGGAGGCGGCGGCGTTTAATAGAGAGGTGGAGGTGGAACCGGGGCAGGGTCGACGTTGGCGTCAATCAATCGCGGGCAACTTGCGCGTGCCCGTGTCCGTGTGGAGCCCGGCGTGAAGGAAGGCGCAATCTGGACCGTCTGTTGGGTTTGCTTCCACAAGTAGCCCCACAAAAAAATTGGTTGCTTATCAAGTTTTCGTCATTGTTTTGTAGCCAAATTTTTGGCTGCCGATGGATGTCCACCCCTATATCACTCACAGATTCTTGTCAAATAGTTGGTCAAATGTGGGCTGAGTATTTCCCTGACCAAAAAATTGGCAAGCCAACTCTTGTCAAATATTTGTAGAGCTAGTGTGGGTACCAACTAAACACACCCTTGGACGTGGTATTTCCAAGGCGTGGAACCATCTTCGGTTGTGCTACCTGCTAGACGTTCACCATTTAATTAAATTCAACGTTCACCATTTACCAATTGTAAATAAGCCAAAAATAAAAAAAAGACCGCACGCATGACCTAATCGAAGGTCTTGTAGCAATAAAATGTACTACGGTAGCAGAACTGACCTCGTCGAAGATGTCGTAGCAACCACTTTGTATTATTGTAGGAAAACCATAAAACGTTATAGGAAAAAAAATGACGCAGTAGCATTGATTGAGGGTCTGTTTGTTTGGGCTGTAGCTGTTGAGAAGCAGCTGTTAGAAAGCAGTCGTGTGAAGCAGCTGTTAGAAACAAAATTTAGTGTTTGGCAGTAGTGCTTTTTTATGTCTGTTGCTACTGTTTTAAGGATGAAAAGTCTAGAATGCCCTGAATGCTGACAACGTTGTATAAATGTGATTCGAAACGAATTAGCCGATTCTGACTTTTTTGTGCTAAAATATCTTAATAACATGTTTTTACGCTAAAATAAATATAAATATGCGAGATTCTCATGAAAATATTATTAGATGTCCATATGACCCCAAAAGAGCTCAAGCTTTCTCACGTCTAAATACCTCCTCTTGCTACAAATAAAGCATTAGCTATGTTATCACGAGTGTTGTTCATGCTAACATGATTCCCTCCCAAATCATTGCCTACATTGTCTTGTGAAGTAGAAATAACATGCCCCGGAGGCATGTAGTTTCGTCAATATCATAGCGATAGAAATGTTGATCAAACAATTGACTATCGTGAATGAAGTTATGGAGTGTTAGACATGCAATGATGATCTTTGTCTGCTTCTCTAACGGGTAACTCGATATACCATGCAAGATGCGTCATTTCTGTTTGAGTACCCCAAATGCTCTCTCAATAGCAATCTGCAAAGATGAGTCGGCATGGTTGAATATTTCTTGCTTCCCAGAAGGCCCTCGAGATAGCCTAAACTCAGGTAGATGATACTTGGTTCCTGTATATGGTGATAGATATCCATCCTGATTGGGATAACCCGAGTCAACTAGGTAGTATCCTCCTAAAAGAAACACAAGTTAGTGGTAGCATATATGATACCAATATGACACAATGGTGCGTTTGCAAGCCTAACATATACCTGGAGGAGGGTGAGGAAATTTCGCTTCAAACTTAAGCAATGTATCTTTGAATATCCGTGTGTCGTGTACGGAACCTGGCCATCCTGCAACTATGGAGGTGAACCGCAAGTCAAGATCACAAACATCCATAACATTCTAAGTGGAATATCCAAGGTGACCAACATGGTTGACCATATCAGCTGCTGGCACAATAACAGGTATGTGTGTCCCATCAGTTGCACCCATTGCACCATTGAGATGAGGTGTAAACCTAGAGTTTCGCGACCTCTCATGCACTGTTGGGAACTGTGGATCAATAGGCTTGATGATATCTCTAGCTAACTGATTCACACTATATAGCACCTCTGCAAACTTCCTATTGATTGGCTTCTTGGATCTCTTGAATCTGTTTTTAACGTGAGTAACAGATTGTGGACCTCCAAGAGTCCACAAAAACATTCCAAGTGCCTCCTCCGAACACATGTTGGATGGCTCCTCCAGACCATAGTTTTGAACCAAAGTGTCATGCAAAGAATCAAAACATGGCCTATGCATTCTGAACATGTCATAACAATCCTTTCACTTTCCCAAGTTATCAAATACCCATTATTGTCCAGTGCATCTTGGTTCTTCCCTCTTTCTCTTCGTAAGATGCTTCTCGGAGTGCTCAAGAACATGATACATTATCTGTGTATTCCGTCACTGACGACGCCTTATTGCCTCCATAAGTGCGGACTCAATGCTATCACTGTCATTGTCATCACTACTCTGACTTGTGCTCATCTACAAACAACAAGATATAGAAGATCAGCAACATATATTCTCAAAAGAGCAATGTATATAATGAAAATATCAACATACATGGTGAAAACAGCACCAATCGGCAATATATATGCTTTAAAACAGCACAAATCAGCAACATGTATGCTCAAAACAACACCAATCAGCAACATATATGCTCAAAACAGCACCAATCAGCAACATATATGCTTAAAACAACACCAATCAGCAATATATATGCTCAAATCAGCACAAATCAGCAACATATATGCTCAAATCAGCACCAATCGGCAACATATATGCTCAAAACAGCACAAATCAGCAACATATATGCTCAAAATAGCACCAATCAGCAACATATATGCTCAAAATAGCACTAATCAACAACATATATGGTTCACAACAACTTACATAAAAGGGAAATTCCAAGTCTTACTAGTACATAATGAAGTAGTTCACATAACATGGTAGCATAAGGATACAATCTCAAAATATATTATGAGATAGTAGCATAGAGATGCAAATAAAGTAGCACTAGTTTCTATTCATGTCCTCATATTGCATCTTCAACCAACGAAGCTGACCCTCCGCAGTTTTCATGGTATAGAAGAAAGCACGATTTTCAAGTTTGCCAAATATTTTGGTTGCTATGTAATGCTCAACACTACCCTCAAGTGCTCCACATTCCACAACTTCTTTCATTATGGCTTTTATGTATTCAACAACTTGGGTTGAAGATGGTGTTGCATGATCTTCATTAATGCAATGGTCTACCCAATGTTTGAACTCTTGTTGCATGGGATTCTTCTTTTTCTTCCCCGGGCTACATGCAATCCTAGCATCCCCATGTTTTCTATTCACACTTGGAGGTGTTGGCGCCGAGCCTACATCATCATCTAAAAGATCAACCAAATCATCGGGTACTTATCTTGGCACTTCTCTTGACACTCCTGGCATGACCGCCGATGTCCCATCAACATGGGCATCCTCATACATGACATCCATCAACTCTAAATTTTCTGGAGGACCTTTCCGGAAACCCGCAATAAGATTGTTAGCCTACATAAAAACACACAAGTAAGTAACCATAAATTGACCCATCTACTTGCAAATGTACATATGACATAAACATTGGCATATGGCATACCTTGATCAATCCATCCCATTGTGCTTCATCTGCCATGAATGTTTTCTTCATTGGATCCCAACCAAGTCCAGTTGCTTTGGTAGTGTAGTACACCCATGCTTGATACAATGCTTTGGTTAAATCCAATTTGTTTTTGAATTGTTTTTGGGTGTAGTTCCTCCTTGTCCTATGGTCAAATTCTATACTTAGATTCTTGTACCCCCCCTCACTAAGGAAAGCAGTAGGCCTATTTCTTGCCAATTTCTGTTTGGCACAGATTTTGCAAAAAATTGTAGTAGACAGAGCATCCCAATATGCCTTAGATGTTTTCTCTTGATCCACCTAAATGCATAAGGAAAATTATTTAAGACCATACACGATATGAATAATATGTGGACACAATTTGACACATACATCTTTGCATATTTGATATAAAGAATGTAGGCACTACACAGATTTGATGTATATACTTGCAATGTGCCTACATATTAATCATACATATGCAAGGCAGTACAAGATACTTGCAATCTACCTACATATATAATTGAAATTTACACTCAAATCATACTTCCAAATTACACTTAGATTATACTTGTAATTTAAAAGAAATAGAAATAACAGAGAAGGGGAGCTCACCTTGACGTTTGACTGCAACCAACAAGCAGCAAACGAGATGGAGGTGGAGACCCTGTAGGGTTGGAGTAGCCGGTGAAGGAGAGAAGGGGAATACAACATTGGAGGAGCGCAAGGGGAAGACGGCCGACTGTCCTCACTGACAGGGAAATGCGGCAGGGGAAGGGTGGCGGTGGAAGGGTGCCGTTGGAGGAGGGTATCATTGGGGAAAGGGCGGCGACGGAAGGGTGCATCGGCGAGGATGGTTGCATCGGTGAAGGGCGGCGATGGGGAACCCTAACCCTAGCATGTGATGTCTACGCACTTATATTCTTGTAGATAGTTGTTGGGCCTCCAAGTGCAGAGGTTTGTAGAATAGCAGCAAGTTTTCCCTTAAGTGGATCACCCAAGGTTTATCGAACTCAGGGAGGAAGTGGTCAAAGGTATCCCCTCTCAAGCAACCTTGCAATCAAGATACAAGAAGTCTCTTGTGTCTCCAACACACCCAATACACTTGTCAGGTGTATAGGTGCACTAGTTCGGCGAAGAGATAGTGAAATACATGTGGTATAGATATAATACAACGGTGCCAGAAAATAGCTTAATGGCGTGGAAGAGACTAAAGGCAAACTGAAATAAAGATGGAAGCAAGCAAACATGTAACAAATCTAGTTGCAAATGGTGTTTCAATGCTTAGAAACAAGGCCTAGGGATCATACTTTTGCTAGTGAATACTCTCATATAAATATATTCTCTTTATGATACTACTCTTAACTACTCTCCGGTTGGATACTCTAATCCATGGTAGGGCTATAACAACACACCTCAAAGTTCGTTTTTCCCATCTAGAAAACCCCACACTGTCACCTTGAGCTCTAGATGGTTCCAACAAACACCACAATTTCATAGAGACATCCAACTCCAAATATAACTCATAACAAGTATTTGTAATCTTTAGCCTAAGTGCCACCATGGTGTGCATGCTGTCACTTTCACACACATGGGGAGAGCAGAGATCTATTAAAGCACTTGAGTAGCAAAGTAGATCTACTTGATTACAAAGCTCATGATCACAATATAATCATGCATAGAGAGAGATGAACACATATCTACCGGTAGAGCCCTTAGCCTCGAGAGAGAACTACTCCCTCCTCATCATGGGAATCAGCAACAGTGATGGAGATGGCGGTGGAGATCGATGGAGATGGCTCCGGCGGCACTTCCCCGTCCCGGCAGGGTGCCGGAACAGAGACTTCTGTCCCTCGAATCTCCTCTTTGGTGGCGGCGGCACTGCGGAACTTTTCGTGGCTGGAGGCTAGTCGATTTAGGGTTTTTGCATCAGGAGGCAACTTATAGGCGAAGAGGCGAGGTCGGTGGGCGGCCAGGGGGCCCACACCACCTGGTGGCGCGGCCAGGGCTAGTCCGTGCCACCACATGGTGTGGCCACCCTGTGGCCCCTCTCCGTCTCGTCTTCTGGATCTGTGAGTCTTCCGGTAAAATATCGACTTTGGCTATTGTCTGGTCCAATTCTGAGAATATTCATTTTCTGACTTTTCTAGAACCGAAAACAGAATAAAATAGGCAACTAGCACTGTGGCATCTTGTTAATAGGTTAGTCCAAGAAAGTGTATAGAAATACTCCAAAGTTGGAACAAAACACAAGAAAGTAGATAAAACCAAGCATGGAACATCAAAAATTATGGATACGTTAGCAACGTATCAGCGTGCCATGCTGTCCAGTGATGGCGTTCTCCGAGCAAGCGAGGCAAACTATTCGCGACTCGCGAGTCGGGGTTGTCGACGCGATGGGGGCCTGGCGTGGTGGTTGTGTTCTGTAATTGTTTTGAACTCCAGGGGGTAGTATCGTCAGCTGCATTTTCAGAAGATAGGGAGGAGCCAGAAGCAGCTCCGGCCTCGCTTTTGCTCGATGGCTCTCGACCAGTAGGTTTTCCACCCATCTTTTTAGAAGTGCTTTGGAAATATTTGCCTGTTTGTTTGGCCTAGTGCTTTTGGACCCCCAAAAGCCCTAGAAGCATAAGCATAAGACCAAACAAACAGGGCCTGAAGCGTTTTCCATGGTGGGTTAAAATGTACGAAAACATTGCAACACTTTGAGAACAACAAAGTAGCAAAACAAACATGAGTATGTACCACTAAAATATATGTGAATGTACCAAAAGATAATACAAATAGCACCGTCCATATGCCCCATGTAGCACTACCGCATTCCTCATGTAGCACCGCTGCGAGCTTGCAACATCGGTGGGACTCTTTGTAGCTCCTATGTCAGACGCTGGGAGCACCTTTGCTAGGCATTTGTAGCACCGCCCACGAGGTTTCTGAATGAAAAAAATCTGATGCCACCATCTTGCAGCAACCCCCACCCCTTGGGGTAGCAAGATGCTTGCTTACACGAACACGCGGTTGTCTTGCATGCTTCTCTGGATTACATCACCGGTGGTGGAGAAAAGGACCTCGAGCTGGGGAAGGCACACCATCGTCTGAGGAGATGTTCATGACTATGGGGAGCGAGCATTTGCGGGCTTGCATGCTAGATAAAGAAGAAACAAAAGGGATAGAGAAGGAACCAGTGGAGGGGAATAACTTAGAAGAGATAAGGGAGGGTGGTGGGACCCTCACCCCATTGCCACCAGTCACGTGGAAGCCAGGGAATAGAAGTGTGTGATCTTCCAGGTGACATGTATCATTTCCCATATTGTTTTATTTTATTTTGTGCAGACCTACCACCAGAATCGATTTCCTAGTGTGAGCTCCTATCCATATTGGTCTCCTTTTTCCCTCATCCTATGTTGCTAGGGTGTTTAAGGGGTGGACTATACCTGTCCTCCTGGACCTGGTGATGTTGAGGCTAGAGTTTTTACACTTCTCTATGATGACATGATGGCAACTTTGGCTTCGAGTTCAGCAAGCCACGTGCACATCAGATTTTGTGGGAATAAAGATGATGTGATTGATGGTACCCTAAAAGGACGAATCAAAGATATCAAAATTGAGGATCTAGTATTTGAGGACGAGCAAGAAGGTGCCAAAGGAAGGGTTAGAGTGGAAGGCTCTGACTAGGGTTCACAAGACTATCTTTTCCAATTGGCAAACCTTCAAGCAACATACAATGATAGCTTGGAGCCAGGTCACGTTCAGAGGTGTGGTGAATCTTCTCGCATCCAATGTTTTTGTTTGGGAGATTGGTTGAAAGTCACGCATGGTGGACCATGGTTGTTCCCCTAGATCAAACATCATTGTTACTAAACCATATGATGCCCTCTCCCCCATAATTAGTCAATTTCCTATCTAAGCTTGGGATATGGATGAGTACATTTTGCATCATGTTTTATTACCTCGTGTTTTTTGCATTAGTGGTGTTAAGATTTTTGTATTTCATTGCTCTCATGCACATCGATTTTTCTGATTTCACAAAGATCCAAAAGATAAAGAGGTGGAAAGTCAAATTGAGGGAAGTGGTCATTTTTATACAAATATGTTGATTCGAATCAATAAATGCTTTCCATACAAATACCATGCACCTGGGGATCAAGCCAAGGGGGAAATTCGTGGGGAAAAATTCACATGAGACTTGTCGGGCGAATGACGCCCGGTAGGGTAAAGACATAGTGCAAAGTGATATCAAGAGGTTGAACAGAACTAAGGTTGACCGACATAGGGTGGCCGACATACCCATGTAGGCATATGAAAGATATGTTAGCATAACCAAGTTGTCTCTTTTATGTAGGAATGGCCAGGCCGACTTACCTCGGCTGGCGCCATTGATTCAACATAAGGGACTGTCATATGATCAAGTAACACATGCCAGTATTGAAGCCAATGCTCTAGTCCATTCCCAGGAATCTCGGAGAGGATAACTGTTCTCCTACAGGCGTACCCCTAGATTATGGTGAATAGTCCCAACGAGGATAACCCGGAGAGGACAGCGTCAGGCCTGTACACCGTTGATAGGTCTTGTCCCATCAAGGATTATCAGGAGACAAGAATAGCATCTAGGCGGGCCCCAGACGAAGACTTTGATACTGTTGCTAAGGAATATCCTCTGCCACCTATGCCCAAACCATTGTAACCAGGGCACCGTATATAAGGTGCCCCAGGGCCTCTAGAGAGAGGGACCGACCCCCTGTTTCTCATTCCCCCTTTTACACTTACAGAGAATAGAGGCAGAGAGAGCTCCTTCCTCCTCTCACATACAGATCAAGGAGCACCATTGTAGCTACAGTGATTACTTGAGATATATAGTCAGACGTGTAGGAGTAGGGGAGTTATCTCAATAGGAGAGCCACAAACCTGGGTACATCGTGTGTTTGTGTTCTTGTGTGTGCGGTCTCTCCCGCATCCTCCCTCACAGGATCCTCCGGTGTCCATTTGTATCCAGCTTAATCCATCCCATAGCATCTACCATGACACCACCACGACAGTTGGTGCCCACCGTGGGGCCAGCAGCGGCGCTGGCTGGAGTTCTCATCCATACAAGAAACGTCATTGCCTCCAGTGAGCATGTGGTATCTGGCCTTGTCCATAGGCTCGGCTCGCTGAGCTTCGTTAGCAACAATGCTGGATGTTTTGGCAACAAGCCGCTCCCGAGGAATGGTCGCTTCGTCTGCTTCGGCGGTCACTAGATCTATGTTGCCATCGACGTCGTCCGCAAGTATCCATAGAAGGTGGTCATTGCTACAGATCCTCCTGATGTCTGCATGGCTCGTGGCTAGCATATTGATTGCCCCGCTAGCTACATAGAGGTCATGATGACTGCTTCGGGTGCCAGTTCTAGCAAAGAAGTTGTCGAGGATGTTGATACAACCCCTAAGATAGTTAGGTTAGGACATCTTCCGCTGGAAAAGCCAGAGAACATCGCCGGTTGAATCATGTCAGCAAGGCCGAATCCTCTTCAGGCAATCATTGAGAGCTGGCAATGCTAGTTTCTCCCGTTGTTGATCTGGCTCAGGTGCAAGCTCGGTTGGATGAGCGCCTCTAGAGTGTTCTCTAGGAGGCAATCAAGGCAGCTCGTGTCTGGCAGGAGTTGGATATCTCCCTTCACGAGTATAACAAGGCACATAGGTTTACTGCATCTCATCCTAGTCGCATAGATGGTGTGCGTAACCAAGGTAAAAACTTAATGCTGAAATAGCTAGAGATGGTAGATCTAAGTTTGGTATGTCGGCTAGCCTTCTGTTCACCGATAGTCCGAAATACAATACTCCCGCCAAGAACCTTAGAGCTACATAGGCAGCAACATCTAAGGTATCTATCTTATCAGGGGAGGCACTATACAAGCAATAGGCCCGAGTGAATGAGTTGTTGTATGTCGCTAACCATCAAAATGAGGCATACTTCAAGGAAAACCCAGGTTGTGGTTATGGTTCCTAGGTTGTTCATTCGGTTGGGGGTGCTGGAGCAAAGTCCGCCGGCCAAGCATCATCCCCTCATGTTGGCGCGAGGTGCGAAGGGAATGTTACCTCCGGCAAGAACAAGAAGTTGCTAGCATACGACCCAGCATTTGCTGGAAAGCAGATTGCCGATCAAGGTAATGCCGGGCTAGGTCATGCCGGACAAGGTCATGTCATCCAAGGGAATGTCGAGCAAGGCAATTCCGGCCAGAACAACCAAAACTGGTGGAGTCATAACTCAGCTGGTAGGGGACAGCTGCCTCGGAATCCGGCACCCAATCCTCCTCAGCGACAATAGAGTACTGGACAAGTTATTCATCATCAAGGTGGTGTCCCAAGGGTAAACCACTACAATGATGGTTATTCGGCCATGGAGAATGTTGGCTACCAGAGATATGAGCACTAGATTATTGAGAATCCACTTGGGTCCCGGTTGGGGAATCATTAATTGCCGGCACATGATGCACGACTCAAGATTGACAGAATCTATTTGTCAGAAATCCTCGAGGAGCAAGGTCCCCTATGTCCTAGTTGTTTCAGACCTTGGATCATGCGAGAGCCACCTGTACCGAATTTTCAGCTGTCTTGTGGCATGAAAACATATGGCGATAGTACTAAGCCGAAAGATTGGTTGATAGATTATGTCGCAACTGTACATGTGGCTAACGGAAATCACCATTGGGTAGTGCGGTATGTACCTCAGACGTTAGAAGGTTCGACCAGAATTTGTCTGAACAATTTACCAAACAAGAGCATCAACTGCTGGCTCGATTTTGAAGAAGACTTTGTTAGTAACTTCACTAGCACATACAAGAGGCCGAATCATACTCAACAGTTGTCCATGTGTAAGCAAAGAGAGAATGAAACTGACTGAGAGTACCTCACAAGATGGAGTACCATGCGCAATTCCTATGAGGGAGTCGTTGAATCATAATACATAACTTGGTTTGCGCAGGGGTGCCGACATGGCAACATGCTTTGGCAGAGATTGCAGAGAAATACATGCCAACCACTTTGGCAGAGACTATCAAGATAGCCGATATGTATGCCTTGGGTGATCCGACTCATGCATCACTAATGTCGGCCGAGCCGGGCAACAAACATCTGACCCATGATCGGGCCGGATCATCCAACCAAATGATCATCATGATTACTGAGGCAAGAGAAGATATGATAGGACGGATTATCGATATGGGTCGAATCAAGTGGCGGCAGTTAATCAAGACCAACTTGATGTTGGCAATAGCCAGTGTCAAAAGAGTAGTGGCCAACAATGGGATAAAAAAGGTGATGGCAAGAAGCAGTGGGGAGATCAGAAGAAGCGTGGCAAGATAGGACAAAGTACACATTCGAGATGATGCTCGATTAGCCTTGCAGCTTCCATACCCCGAACCCGAGTAAGCCGGCAAACCAGACAACTCGGTAGTGTATATGGTTTCAGCATGCAGGAAAAGGAGAAGGGAATTTACCACCTCCACCGCCACCACTAACGAGGCAAATACTCAGGCATTGAATGCACCGTCAAGATATGATGACTCGGATAAGAGAGAGGTTGTCAATCAAGTGGGAAATCGAGGCAATGACAATGGTAATGAAAGCCATGGAGGCCAGAATGAGTACAAAGAGCATCATTAGAGCTTTGTGGTCTTTGTAACCGAGGCGACAGACAAGCAAAGCCAGCAACGGCGGCAGATGGAAGTAAACGTCATTTTGCCGACAGTTCCTAAATTCATGTACTGGTCTAATCAAGATATCACCTGGAGCATAAAGGACCATCCTAAGGTTATGCCGAATCTAGGACGGTATGCCCTAGTGTTGGACCCGACATTCATCAGGCCCGACATAAATGTCAAGTTCACCAAGGTTCTCATTGATGATGGGAGCATCATCAACATACTATATTGGGATACAATGCACAAGATGGGTATCAAGGAGAACATGCTAGAACCGACCAAGACTACTTTTCACGGCATTGTGCCAGGAGTATCATGTGATCCTATGGGCAAAATCTAGATTGATGTTCTGTTTAGCACCAGGGAGAACTGTTGGACCGACTGTCTCTTGTTTGAGGTAGTTTCCCTTACCAGCTCTTACCATGCTTTGCTTGGAAGGGCCGGCATTGGCAAAGTTTATGTCTTCCATGCATATCAGCTACCTCAAGATGAAGATGTTGGGTCCAAATGGTGGCATCACTATTGCGGGAAACTACAAGTGCTCCATGGAGTGTGCCTTAGTTGGCTCATCTTTGACCGAGTCATTAGTAATTGCCCAGGAGAAGAAGAGAATTCATGATCCAGTGGCTTTGGCACAGCCGGCTCAGCTTGGTATGCCGTCTATGAGTAACCCGCATGGCAGTGTGGCCTTTTAGGCAATAAAGGAGACCAAGAAGATTTCGATTTATGTTGATTTCCCGGACCAAGCTATCATCATCGGTGGCGGCTTAACTGACAAATAGGAATCAACTTCCTTCATGAGAATCGGGACATATTTTACTGGTTGAATCAGGACCTGCCAGGTGTGCCGAGGGAGTTGGTCGAGCACTCATTGCATGTCTGGCTGGATGCAAAACCGGTGAATCAACCTCTCCACCGCTTCGCTAAAGACAGGATAAAAATCATTGGAGACAAGATAGCTCAGGTGCTCGCAGTCATCTTCATCATGGAAGTGCTACACCCGGACTAGTTGTCAAATCTAGTCCTGGTAGAAAAGAAGAAAGATGACCCAAATGTCACTGCAGTTTGGCACATGTGTATTGATTACATGAATTTGAACAAGGCATGTCCAAAAGATCCATTCCCACTACCTCACATCGACCAAGTGATCGATTCCACCAACGGGTGTGAGCTGTTGTCATTTGTAGATGATCATTCTAGTTTCCACTAGATACCTTTGAACCCGACAGATCAAATAAAGACATCATTTATTACGCAGTACATGGCTTATTGCTATTGCGATATGCCGTTTGGTTTGAGAAATGCATGTGCCACATACCAGAGATGCATGTAGAAATATTTGCATGATCAAATTTGCAAAAATGTGCAGGTGTATGTTGACAATGTCATCATAAAAACCAAGGAGAGTCATACTCTCTTGGAGGATATTAGGGAAACATTTGTAAACCTAAGAAAATTCAGGATGAAACTGAACCCGACCAAATGTACATTTGGTGTGCCGGCTGGTAAGTTACTTGGGTTTCTTGTATCAAGCTAAGGTATAGAGGCAAATCCCTCAAAGGTCAGTGCCATAGAAAGAATGGAACTACTAAAGTGCCTCCATGATATCCAGAAGTTCTCTGGTTGCCTGGCATCTTTGAGCCGCTTCGTTAGTCGGCTGGGCGAGAAGCCACTTCCATTATATCAGCTGATGAAGAAAACTGATAGATTCATATGGACACAACAAGCTGATATCGCATTTTGCAAATTGAAAAATATGTTGGCTTCAGCACCGATATTGGCATCACCACTATCAAAAGAGCCAATGTTACTCTATATAGCAGCGACAAACCGAGTTGTCAGTGTTGTGGTGGTAGTAGAACGAGAAGAAGAGAGAAAATATGTGCAAAGACTGGTATATTATCTGAGCGAGGTGCTCTCCATGTCAAACAAGAATTACCTGCATTATCAAAATATGAATATGGTGTCTATATGGTAGCCAAGAAACTCAAGAATTATTTCCAAGAACATCCAATGAGAGGGATATGTGAAGCTCCTATCTCGGAGATCATGTGCAACAAAGATGCAAGTGGCCGGGTAGCCAAGTGGGCCATTGAGCCAACACCCTATACACCACAATATGAGAGAAGAGATGCAATCAAGTCCCAGACATTGGCTGATTTTTTCGTCGATTGGGACGAAATGCAATACGAGCCACCACTACCTGACTCCAATTACTAGAGAATGAATTTTGATGGATCCAAAACAAAAAATGGTCTGTGTGCTACCATAGTCCTCACCTCACCCAAGTGAGATCAGCTGAAGTATGTCCTACAGATTCATTTTGCAGCATCCAACAATGTGGCTGAGTATGAAGCACTTGTCCACGGACCTAAGGTGGCCAAGGAAATCGGCATTCACCGAATGCAATGTTTTGGAGATCTGATCTTGTTGTTCAGCAAGTTTTTGGCCATTGGGATGCATTAGATGCCAGCATGGCATTATACCATTTTCATGTCCAGAAAACATGTGGATATTTTGATGGGTGTGAATTACATCATGTACCTTGAGGATAAAATGAGGCAACCAACATATTGTCTAATCTAGGCTCATCTCGACAATCCATTCCAGTCAGCATAGCGCTTTAGCATCTTCAGAAGCCTTCAATCAAGCCATCGCCTGAATCCGAGTCGATACTTATCCGGACAAATCTAGAACCAAATTTTGTCCCAATGAACATAGATGTGGGAAGTAGTTCGAGTAACCCGAGGACTTCTCCATCAAACCCGGGGACTTCGCAGCCTATGTCGGCAGAAGCAATGTCGGTTGAGCCCATGATGATTGACGAAGCTATTTTCATTGTTCGTGCTATGCCATCTTGGGCACAACCAATCATGTCTATGGTGGATGGAAGTTTTACAAGTGATGAATCCTTCGCCAGGCAAGTGCAAAGAAGAGAAAAGGCATATACAATCATCAATGGTGAACTATACAATATAAGTGTCCCAAATGTGCTCCAGCATTGTGTCGAACCAGAAGAAGGGCAAGAAATACTCTGAGATATTCATCAAGGAGAATGTGGTCATCACGCATGATGGCTCCGATTTTTGCCATCTTCCACTATGTTTAAATGTTGTTTTTGGTCAAGCAAGTGCCAAATAAACTCTCAACTTTGCCACTAATGACTAATAATTGCAAAGATATGTAAATCCCTTCTTTGATTTATGTTGTGCAGGAAATCACTGCTTTTAAGGCGAAATAAGGAGTCATAATGAAGTATTTTGAGGAAGTACACATGGCCAAGTAATTGGAGAAGACAACCAAGGCGTCAGTGCACTTAACGACCACTAGTACGGGCGCGGTTCGCTCGTACCACCCGCCCGTACTAGGTGGCAACGGCTTCATCTCGTCAAACCCTACAACTTTCATGAAGACGCTGATACATTGCAAATGTATCTATAATTTTTGATGTTCCATGCTTGGTTTTATCCACTTTCTTGTGTTTTGTCCACACTTTGGAGTACTTTTCATATGATTTCTTGGACTAACCTATTAACAAGAGCCACAGTGCTAGCTGCCTGTTTTCTGCTGTTTTTGGTTGAAAGTCAGAAAATGAATATTCTCAGAATTGGACGGGACAAAAGCCAAAGTACCTATTTTTCCGGAAGTCATCAGATGCTAGAATACGAGACGGAGAAGGGCCAGAGGGAGGCCACACCACCTGGCCGCGCGGCCAGGCTTGGCCCACGCTAGGGGGTGGTGTGGCCAGCCCAGGCACCCCCTCGGCCTCTCCTTCCGCCTATAAGATGCCCTCAGGATGAAAACCCTAAGTACCCGATCAAAAATCTACGAAAGAGTCTGTAGCCGCCGTCATCTCCATCCCTAGATCGGGAGGGATCTGAAGCTCTTCCCGGCACCCTGCCGGAGAGGGGAATTCACCCTGGAGGCCTTCTTCATCACCATGCAAGCCTCCGGTGTGATGCGTGAGTAGTTCATCCTTGGACTACGGATCCATGTAGTAGCTAGATGGATGGTTCTCCTCCTTTGTGCTTCCATGTTTAGATCTTGTGAGCTCTGTTCATGATAAAGATCATCTATTTGTAATTCTGCATGTTGTGCTTGCGGGGATCCGATGGATATTGAGATGCTATTTTAGATTGATTATTGATTCTATCATGTCTTTGTTATTTGTGATCTTGCGTGCTTTCCGTTGTTAGTAGCTATCTTGGCCAAGTAGATGCTAGCAACTCCAAGAGTTAGTATTTATGCTCGATAGTGGGTTCTGCCTCTGGTAATCTGGGGAAGTGACAGAAATCTCTAAGGTACTAAATGTGATGTTGCTACTAGGGAGAAAACAACAATCCTTTGTTCATAGAACAATCGTATTGTTTACATTACACGCAATTTGTAAAGCAATAATCTGTTGCTTGCAATTTAATACTGGAGGGGGTTCGGATGATAACTTGAAGGTGGATTATTAGTCATAGATGCAGTTGGATGGCGGTTTATGTATAATGTTTTAATGCCCAATCAAGTCTCAAAGGAGTCAAGATGATTATTTTATGCTTGTATGCTTTCTCGATGTTTGTCAATTGCCCCACTATAATTTGTTCACCCAGCATGATATCTATCTTAAGGAGAGCCACCTCTAGTGAACTATGGATCCCGGTCCTTATATTTACATACAATTATAAACTGTTTACTGCTTTGTGTTTACTTTCTGCAAACTATTACTTCCTTCCACTCGATACGTTTAATCCTTTGTTTTCAGCAAAACACGGTGAGATTGACAACCTCATCGCAAGTTGGGGACAAAGTTCTGTGGTTGTGTTGTGTAGGTCTCCACGTTGCTACTAGCACCGGTAGTGCGCCCTGCCAAGGCTCAGCTAGCAACACCTTTGGGGTGTTTCCTTGCTCCTACTGGCTCGATTAAACCTTGGTTTCATAACTGAGGGAAACTTGCTGCTGTGCTCATCATACCTTCCTCTTGGGGTTCCCAACGAGCTCTACATTAACACTAAGCCATCAAGCATTTTTCTGGCGTCGTTGCCGGGGAGTCAAGGACATCTTCACAAGGGGAGTCCCTCATAACCAATATCTTTACTTTGTTATTTTTGTTTTGCTTAGTTTCTTTTTGCTTTGTTTGCTTGTTTCTTTATCAAAAACACAAAAAAGTTAGTTTTTCCAGTTTGCTTTCTTTATCAAAAACACACAAAAAATTAAGTCTCCTTTAGTTGTCACCTCTTCCTTAGCTCACCATGTTGATCCCCAAATTCACCCTAAAAGACCTTTCAATTGGTAGTGGTTCTATAATTGGGAAAGATAATATTGAAGAATTCTTTAATCATGTTAGTAAGCATGAAGACACTGAGGATAGATCCCTTGCAAAACTTGCTCCAAACTATGAGATTGCTGCACCTTCTTTAATTCACATGTTAGAAGCTAGGTTTGCTAACCTCAATCCCTTAATGCAAGTAATGTTTCTTAAGCTTAAAGAAATTGAGGACCCTGAAAAGAGGGATTTTATTCTAGAAACTTTGTTTAAGGAGTTCTATGATGTTGCCAAGGAAGCTAGGAAAGTCTTTGAACGTTTCAAAATGCTAGGCTCATGTGTAGATGTTGTTGGTACACGAGAAAAGATGAACAAAACCGAACCTAATGGGGAGGAACCTAAGATACCAATACCCTTTAAACTAGTAGCAATACATGAAGCAATAGAAAAGAATCTTGATTGGATTCTTCCTGAAAACCCTTTTGATGAAAATAGTGAACCTAAGAGCATTGAGAGAGGATCCTCTAGAACTTATTTGGATGATATACCTTGCCTTGTTGAAGATATTTCTGGTATTAACCTTACTGCTTCTTCATTTGAGAATACTTGATTCTTTTTCTTGCTTCTTATGCCTAACTTAAAGTCGTTAAAGAAAAGTACTTATTGGGAGATAACCCAAAAGTTTTAGATGAGTCTTGGAAGTTATTACTTCAGTAATAACCGCTCCTTATCCTTTTTATTTGCTTTTTGTGCCAAGAGTAACCTCTAATGAGAGAGAAGTAATGATTGGGAAAGTTGCTGTCCCGAAACAGATTTCTATGCTTCACCGTAAAAATTCGTGTAAAATCTCTGAACGTTTTTTTGATGCGTGAATTTTTGTGCTTCTGCAGGTTGTTATCTAACTTTCGCTAGTTCAACACGTTTTGATTTGAGCAATAGAAGGTCTTCGAAAAAATTCTTCTTTACATGCTGGTCTGTTTTGACAGATTTCTGCCATTTTCTGCATTTGCTTCTTGTTGGTTCCTTTTTTGAGTTCTTTTGGGGAAATGAGCTTTTTGAGGGAAGTGCTACAGCAGCTAGTGTTCTAATGGAAGTTTATTTGGTGTCAGAACTGAACCTTAAGACTTATTTATCTTGAGTGCACTAATGTTGCTAATAAAGATTGTGTGAAGTTTTGTATGAAGGAAAAATTTCAGGTGTATGGAAGGAATGAGTAATGAGATGAAGGATGGACTAAAGCTCAAGCTTGGGGATGCCACACGTGTCACCCCAAGAAATATCCAAGAAGTACAAGCGTCAAAGCTTGGGGATGCCCAAGGTATCCCCCTCTTCATCAATAAAAATCCCAGGTTTCTTCCAAACGCTTCATTTTTATTGTTTCATGCACAGTTGTGTTGTTCTTGGAGCGTCTTCTTCATTTTCGTTTTGGTTTTTCGTTTGCTTGGTTTTCTTAGTTTTCTGAATAAATTGGTTGGACCCCTCTTTCTTACACTGGTTTGCAAATAGTTTGGTTTGGTTTGGAAAAGAGTAGGAAAGTTCATACTTATGTGGTAAAAAGAGTTCGTTTTTGACTGTGGCCTATGCTCTGTCATGCCATGCTTGATATTGTTTTGGTTTTATGCTTAGTATTCTTTGCTGTAGCATGACTTGTTATAAACAATTGAGATTTCTTAATGTGCCTTCGATGAATCATGCGTTGTTTTAGCATATTAAAGCATAGTATTGTGGTATTCTCCTTTGATGCTTTATTTTGGTTAACTTGGCACATGCTCACACCATGTTATGACTATCTCAAGTCACCATAACCTTTATGATCCTTTAGTTTTCAACTTGTAGTATCACTTTATGCTTTGATCAACGATGTTTTGTCGCTCTGCATGATTATGGCCATTATTGCTCTCTTAGTTTGTCGCTCCCAGTCTTTTGCTAGCCTCCACAACCAAGTATGAGTTCCACTCATGCATCCAACTCCCTAAACCAAGTTATTCCAAAGAGTTCACCATACCTACCTACTAGCTTAAGCTATTCCAAGTATATTCATGCTTTTGTTTACCTTCCAAATTAAACTTGTTATGAGAAAACTAGTGATTAAAGCTCTCATGAACTTGATGGCACACTTTACTTTTCTTGCCCTTAATAAACTTGAACCATTTTGTCGTCTATGTTGTATATGTTTGCACTTATTTGTTGGGAATTAGCAGAACCATGCTGTCATGGGGAACACTTTCAACATTGCACTTGGTACTTGTACCTAGTTGATTTCATGCTTTTTTGTATATGGATGTCGTCGGTGTGAAATGAAAGGGGAGATTGTAAGTCCATTGTAACATCCCAAAACTCTAATCCGAGCTAATCAAGATCAAATCATCCAAAAATAGGGTTAACAAAAAAATTTCCCAATAAAAAAATGAAAGCATTCATATGTGTGTGCATTTAAAATAGGAGTTGATTTGAAGTGCCTTGTTTAAGTGATCCAATGCTTGTAAAATGTTTCCTAGGTGATTTTAAACATCATCTACATCATTCCCAAACTTTTCCCAAGAAAATCAAATAAAAAATAATTAAAAAGGAGGAATGGTCATTTTGGCCATTTTAACCAACTACACTACTTTGAGTATTCCTAGCACTCATTTCTTAACAGAAACAAATCATGATCTGTGCACCCCTTGCTAGTACACATAATGAGGTACTAAGGCCCACCTTGTGATCTGCAAAAATCTTTCAAATACTAATTTTTAATGATAGTTCAAAATTGAATCTATTTCATATGGGAAGATCCCACTTTTTCAAAAACCATTCAAACAAGCTCTACTTTCAAAACCCTTGCAACCAGAGACTACCTAGCACTAGTGAAGAACACCCAAAAATTTTGAAATCAAAATTCAAAAGTTTTTCTCTTTTGGCCATTTTGTCAAACACCTTGCTGGCAAGATCAAAGTGACCTAACTATTACTGTTTTGGCGTTGATCTTATCTAGCAAATTAAAGTGCTTTGATCATCTTTGTCTCCCTCAAGCCCAACCAGACCCACACTAGCACATTCCCTACCTCCTAGCTGCACTGCATTGCCATGCCGAGCCACTCCTCGCCAGCCGACCGTGCACTCGCAGCAGTAGACCTCTCCAGCCTCTCTCGCCGTGTCTAGCACGTCGCCTGTGGTCCACCTCCACCGTCCAACCAGCCCCAGGCCAGAGCCAGAGATAGGAACGACCGAGAACCGCCGCGCCCGGAGCTGGTCGACCATGCCGACGCCGCCCACAGAGCACGCTCTGTCCCCGCGTGCACAGACCGCCCCTTGGCCGCATCCCGCGCCCACCGCTCCGCCATGACCTGGGGAACACCCAGACACCCCCGCTGGCCGCCCAACTCACCCCAGCCACCGCTCGCCGTGGACACCGCCGCCTCTGCCGCTCAGAGCGCCAGCTCGCCCAGACCGCATGCCACCGCCCCTACGCCCGCATTCACTTCCTAGAGCACCACCAGGAGACCACCTATTGATCGCCATCCTCCGCCATGCCGCTAGCCGCCCGTAGCCGTGTTTCCGGAGTCGCCTGCCCATACCCTTCGGTCTCACCGTCGGGCCTATATAAACCGCCCCCCGCACCATTTCTCCACATCCACTCACTCCCCACCTCTCGCTGATCCTTTCACCCCTCTCGCCGGATCCAAGTGAGCTCTGCCTCGTCAGAATTGGAGCCGGAGCAGCCGCAGCAGGAGGAGAAGGGCGCCTGAGATTTAGGGCACCCCAAGCTCCGCCGCAACCGTGCCTCGCCTCGCCGTCGTCTTCCAGTTCGTTTGGCCGCCTCGCCTACCCCACTGGAGCCCTGGTACGTCCCCAGCAGACCCCCACCGAGCCGCTAGGGTTCGAGCTCGCCGGCAACCTGTTCGTCGTTGACGACGACCCTCAGCCGTAGATCCCCTTTCTAATCCCACGGCCCACAGCGCACGTACCGTTTCGCGTGTTAAGACCCACTGACAAGCGGGACCCCCTGTCAGCTGAGCCCGCGCCGCGGAACGCCACTGGACCAGCCCAAGTTCTTCCCCGCGCTAGCCCAACCGTTCAAATCTGGATTTTTCTTTTTAAGTTGAATCTAGTTTCTGTCCACTAGTTTAAAATTCAATTCTGGGAGTTTTATAAATCCAAATTGCATGAAACCAATTTTGTCTGAAAGATATTGAAATGATCTATCCAAGCCCGTTGGATTTAATTCAATTAGAGTTATAGATCTATCCTAATAAAAATAAAAAAACAGAAGCATTTGCACCTTGCAACATTTTTATAAAATCAACCAAGTTAGATTTTGAGTTGATTCCAACTGTCAAAAATCATATTTCATCATATCTATCTAAATATGTAATAATATTAAGGTTTACATGCAGCGACTTTGGACTAGTACCAAATTAATGCTATATAGGCATTTCTAGTCACTTTAAATCATTAAATAATGAACTTAAACCAAAGTGATTATGATCCAACCTTTAAATCTCATTCCCACATATTAGAGTATGTGGTGATGACATGTGTCAACATGATCCCATATTTTAAGTGGTGAATATTAAATCTTAGTTAATTTTTCAATGAGTAGAAATTACTTTTCTAAAACAAAAAGGATGAAACTATTGAATTAAACTTGTGATGCTTGTGATGATAATAGATCATCAATTGTGTGTCTTAGAATGCTATCTAGCCTAGTTAAGTATTGTTTGGTGATTGTGTACTCTGTATGTATTTATAGAAGATAGTACCGACCAAGCTTACGAGGAGGAGGAGTGCTATCAAGACGAAGACGAAGAAAACTTCAACCACTTCACCAACCAAGGTAAGCCACCATTAACAGTGCAAGCTAACACTTGCAAGTTTAGTGCTTAGCAAGCTAGGATCAAAATAGATGGTTTAGCAAAGATGCCTTAAGCATGCTTTGATCACACCCCTTTTTAACTAGTAGTTACCTCAAGTCTTTGTTTACAAGTTTTTACCTCCCTTAGTTTACACCAAGTTCTTTACTTGTTCTGAAGGTAGCATAAAAAGTATAAAACTTGACCTATTTAGAAACCTTTAGATGTCATTCTATGGCATGAGATTGAACCCATCACTTCCACCTTAGTGAACACTCTTAATTTAGTAATTTAGAGTAGATCAAAAACTTGAGTCACCTTAGATGGGAACACTTGGTGAAAATGAATTATGAAAACCTTGGAATGATGAGTCATTCTATTGAGAAGTTTTGACATGTGTTGAGAAACACAAATGGTTGATGATGATGAAAATGTTGAGGCATGAGCCTTAACCCTTTTATAAAATTGATGGTTGGATTCGGATGCGATACCATTCCAAATTTACCGTACAACCACATTACCTGAATTGGGTAAGGCTTAGCTGGAAATTTATATGCATTAGTATTAGTTCCCTCGCGGGAGAGGTTTGAGCTGAGGCTACCTCTCATGATGTCCACCTATGCAGTGCCCAAGATGACTGATGGTCATGGTTGGGAGGCCATGCTCATAGGAGAGGTGCTCATACTAGCGTGTGTAAAGGGAAGGTTATGTTTGATTATCTGCATACTAAGTATGATGATTCAGGGTTATCCCTGACAGATGTATCGAATCTTGTGGTGAAAGTGTACCACCTCTGCAGAGTGTCAAACTATTCGAATAGCCGCGTCCGCGGTTATGGACAGTTGGAATGGCCATACTGTTTTGTTGTCAGATGTTTTCCAAATAACTTGAAATGAATGATGAATCTTGACTTGACCACAACAGGGTTGTGTTTATGACATTAGCTTCCCAACTTAAGTGATTCTAGCACTTTACTTTATCTTTCTTTGCTTCTGAACTCAGCTTAGTTTTCAAACTTAACTTTATAGTTAAACTTAGATTTAGCACTTTAACTTAGAACTATAGTACCTGTTCATAGTAGTTTGCGAGTACTTAAAGAGTACTCATGGATTTTGTCCCTGGCTATTCTCATGGCCAGACTATGAAGGAGACTATCAAGAGGATGGCCATCAGGACGACTATGATAACTAGGACTATCTGCCTTCGTCAGCATTGCCTGTGCCCCTGAAGATGGACCCCACTGCTACGCTTATCTTTTATTTCCGCTGCTTGTTGTATTAAAGACTGGATCATGAGATCCTTATTTGTGTAAGACCTTATGTATGGTTTATAATGGATGATGTACTGTGATATCCAATCCGTTATGTCTCGCAAAAATGGTAATCCTGGGATTGCAAGGTATGGCATAACGGGCATCTGGGATTAAAAATCCGGGTGTTGACATCCATGGAGTTATGTATATGTGTTAGAGAAACGCCTGGGCCGCTGGTCTAATCCATGCTGACATGGTGGAAACCTACAGCGTAACCATAATGAGCTGTCTATGAAGCATTCTTCTTATAAAAAAGAGTCCTATATTGATAAAAAAAGAGAAAAAAAGAAAAAAAGATTATGAAAAGAGGAAAGAGAGAAAAAAGCACCATATTCCCATGGTAAATAAGAAGATTGCTGAGATGCTCGTTGTCTGCTTGCCTTGTCATTTTGATATGGGGATTCTTCCGTATCATCGGGCAAGGGGTACCCTGTTGGCGGTTCTCTATGATACACATGTACTTACAATGACAAGAACTTACCGGTGACTAAACTTGAGTAGCATGAGGAGCGACCCTCGTATACAAGGGACATGAGATTCCTAACTTATACTTCGTCAAGCATGTACTCCATAGTTTGTTCACTTTAACCTTAATCACTTCAAGATGCTTATGATAGGGGCAATGAGAGCTGAAAGCTATAAGTACCATAATTTTTTGGAAGATCTTTATGAGACTTGAATCCCTACTTCCTTTTATGAAGGCCTTTCTTCCACCATTATATTGAGTCTCCACCTTCTACCTTTATGCACCTACTTTGAGAGCATAGTGGCCATTCTTAGTTCTATGTGCATTGTCCCATTACTAGTTGATTGATGCATAACTTGATATTGCTTGTTTTAAACTATTTGTATCTAGTCACTCTTATGAACTTCGAAGGTGTCCTATGCATTTATATTTGCTACTCTATGAGAGACAAGCTGAATGCTATTATGCTATGTTTTCTTTATGTGAAACAAACAAACGTCTTGCAAAGCATTGTTATTCATGAATCTTTTGTTTGTGCCTTTTCATGTTACATCTTAGTTTCTTTGTCTTATTGCTAGAAATTTGTCTTTCATGTTATGATTGAAGTAATATGATCCCAGCTTTGAATGTTTTACAAATACTTTGATCAAGTTTTTGATGGTGCATGCCACCTAATACGTCCAAAATGTATCTACTTTCCCGAACACTTTTGCTATTGTTTCTCCTCTATACTTGTGTGATTGGGATGCAACTAATGTGAACTGACGCTGTTTTCAGCAGAATTGCCTTGGTGTCTACTTTTTGTGCAGAAAATCAACTATCAGGAAAAATCCCGGAAAATATGCCAAAAATCCTATTTCACCCGAAGACTCCAGGAGCCAGAATACGAGACGGAGAAGAGCCAGGGGGTGGCCACACCACCTGCTGGCGCAGGCCAGGCCAGGCCGCGCCAGGGGGTGGTGTGGGCCCCCTAGGCACCCCCTCGGCCTCTCTCTTTGCCTATAGGGAGCCTTCTGACCTAAAAAGTATGGGGGGTTCGACGTTTTTCCAGAAGGAGTTCCGCTCTGCCGCCACCACCAGATTCCATGAAACAGCACCAGAAACTCCGTTCTGGCACCCTGCCGGGACGGGGAATTGGAGGAGATCATCACCATCATCATCACCATTGCTTCTCCATCGACCATCCATGTTTCCCCCATCTATGAGTGAGTAATCCCCCGCTGTAGGCTATGGGGATGGTAGGGATTGGATGAGATCGTTCATGTAATGGCATCAGATTGTTAGGGCATGGTGCCTAGTATCTTTTATTAATGCTTTATGACTTTGTTGCGACTTGTTGTGCTTAATGCTTGTCACTAGGGACCGAGTGCCATGATTTCAGATCTGGATGTATTATTGATTCATTATGATAGTATTATTTCTAGTCTTATCTACAAGTTGTATACACACGTGGTTGTCCGGAACCTATGGCCCCGAAGTGACAGAAATCGGGATAACCGGAAGGGAAAGGCTTTGATGTGAGGATCACATGTGTTCACGGAGTGTTAATGCTTTGCTCCGGTGCTCTATTAAAAGGAGCACCTTAATTGCCAGTAGTTCCCTAGAGGCCCCGCTGCAAACGGGCTGGCAGGACAAAAGATGTTGTGTGCAAGTTCTCATTGCGAGCACGTATGACTATATATGGAACACATGCCTAGGATTGTCTAGTACTTGGATGCTTTATCTTATTTATCTGCAATTGCCCTATGTTCTGATTGCTATGTGAATTGTCTTGTCCATGCAACGCCCGTCCATCCATCCCTATGCCTACCGCACTCGAATCCCACTGTTTACTGCTTTTGTTACTACTGTCTTTGCTTTACTACTGCTGCTGCTTTACTATTCCTACTACAAAACTGTTGCTACTGATAAACTGCTGTGAGCAAGATTTTTTCGAGGTGCAGCTGAATTGACAACTCAGTTGTTAAGGCTTATAAGTATTCTTTGGATCCCCTTGTGTCGAATCAATAAATTGGGTTTCACTTCCCTCGAAAAAATACTGCGATACGCCCCCTATACTTGTGGGTCATCAAGACTATTTTCTGGCACCGTTGCCAGGGACCATAACTTTATTTATCAAGTTCACTTGGATTATCTATTTTTCGCTGCTATCCATCCATCATGGGTAAGTCTCGTGATGGCAAGGTTCCTATTTTACCATCCACTACAAGAAGAGGTACAGTTTTGAACACCTCCGTTGCTCTTAATTCACCGTCTGTTATAAGTAAGCTCGTTACACCACCACATACACATGCTACACACACTTCTACTACTGCTGAATCCGAAACTTCTGATGCTTATGATGCTGCTTTAACTGTGCTTGATAAGAGTGGTTCATTAGGTCCTTTCCTAGATGCTACGATTGCTAGAACTATAGCTGGAAATACCGAAACTCCTAATGAAGACACTACCACACCTGTTAGCTCACCTGAGTCTAGTGAGAGTTATGATATTTAAGAAGATTATGTTGAGATGACCGATGAGTTTATTAAAGAATGTAAGAACATCCATGATAGGAGCACTGCTAAGAGCCTCCTTGAGAGGCGTACTATTAGACCCAAATTGTCTCTTGATGCTAAGTTTGCTGCTTCTCCCATAAACATTATAGAGGAAGATTATGATTTCTCTCTCGATCTATCCTACATAGCTACTGTCGAGAAAGAACCTTTTTGTGGGACTAAGAATAAAAGTGTGGTAGCACATATGAATGAACTTTCTACCATGAGTGGCTTGTTTTCTGATGATATTAAGATGCGAACTTACTTTGTTGCTAAGATTTTCCCCTTTTCACTGAAAGGAGAAGCTAAAACTTGGTTTGGTAATTTACCTCCTGGATCTATTGATAGCCCTGAGTGCTTGATTGGTACTTTTCTGCAGAAATATTTTCCTCCTAGTGCTAGACATGCTATTTTGCAGGAACTTTTTGATTTTAAATAGGGAGAAAAAGAGGTATTGCCCGAATCTTGGGCAAGGTTTTGTGCTTTGATTCATGCATAGGCTGGAAGTCCATTACCTAAGAATGAGCTTCTTGATATATTTTATAATGGACTAACCGAGGAATCTAGGACATACCTAGATAGTTGTGCTGATTGTGTTTTCAGGAATAGGACTCCTAAGGAAGCTGAGGAATTAATGGCTAAAATAAGCAAGAATTACGAAGATTGGACTCCTCCTAAACAAGCTATACCTGAAGTAATTATACCTGAACCATCTATTTTCGTGCCTATTCCAACATCAAAGAAGAGGGGAGTTATTGAATTAAATGATGAAGTGATGAAGGAATCTAAGAAATGTCTTAAGGAGAAGGGGATTAAAGCTGCAGATGTCAAGAATTTACCTCCTATAGAAGAATTATGTAAGCCTATTCCCTACTCATCCACTATTGAGGTACACTCTCTCCAACACTTTGATGAAGGTGATATCCCTTACTCTAAACCTCCTGATCAATGCTTAGAAGAATTTGATATCTTTATTATTAAGAAGGATAACTTTAATAAAAGGATGCAAAATCATCTAATGGAAAACACTAGAGCTATTGTTGAGTTGAAAGATATTGTGGAAAGAACCTCTAATGATGTTAAAATGATTGTTAAACACTTTCAAATGGTTCAAACTCAAATAGATCAACTCGTTAAAGTGCAAAACGACTTGCTAGTTAATGCTGCTAAAGAAAAACATGCTTATGAAATTAGAACTAGAAGTGGTGCTGCTACCCAGGATCCTCTATATCCTGAGGGGCATCCCAAAAGAATTGAGCAGGATTCTCAACAAGCTGAAAATAGTGGTTCTACTCGTAAGAAAAGGAAAAAGAAACATAAAACTCTTGTAGAACCCTCTGAACCTGCTATAGATCCTAATAATATATCTATATCTGATACTGAAACTGAAAGTGGTAATGAAGAAAATGTTGTTCCTAGTGAAGAAAAAGTTGAAGAAGAACCTGAAAACCACACTAAGAATACTAAATACACCAAAGAAGATTTTATTGCTAAGAAACATGGTAGTGAAAGAGAACCTTGGGTCCAAAAACCTATGCCATTCCCTGATAAAAAACACAAGTCAAAGGAAGATGAACACTATAATAAGTTTTGTGAGTGGATGAAGCCTTTATTCTTGCAAATTCCTTTGACTGATGCTATTAAATTGCCTCCTTACTCAAAGTATATGAAGGACATTGTCTCGAATAAAAGGAAGATCCCTAATGAAGAAATTTCTACTTTGCTTGCTAATTATTCCTTCAATGGTAAGGTTCCTAAGAAACTTGGAGACCCAGGGATTCCAACTATCCCTTGCTCTATTAAGAACAGTTATGTTAGAACTGCTTTGTGTGATTTGGGAGCTGGAGTTAGTGTTATGCCTTTCTCTCTCTATAAGAGGCTTCAGCTTGAAAAATTGATACCAACTGATATATCTTTGCAAATGGCTGATAAATCTACCACTATTCCTATGGGTATATGTGAGGATGTACCTATTCAGGTGGCTCACAATTGCTTGATATTAACTGATTTTGTTGTGCTTGAAATGCCTGAAGATGATAATATGTCTATTATTCTTGGGAGACCTTTTCTTAATACTGCAGGAGCTGTTATTAATTGTAATCAAGGAAAGGTGGCCTTCAATGTTAGTGACAAGGAACATACTGTCTATTTCCCCAAGAATATTGAAAGGACTTATGGTTTGAATTCAATTGAACATGTTGAAGGCATTCAAGTTGGAGAAATATATTGTCCCATACCAAGAGAAAAATTTGAAACTATTATGATTGGGACCATTGCTATCAAGGTTGAGGTAACATAATCATTAGTAGATTACAAAGTTTTGTCTCATATGCAATTGTTTTGGTAGCAAGACTTGATCAACCTTGCTAACAAAAGGATTCCATTGAACAAAACAATGTTTTCATTATGATTATCTTCGTTTATTTCTATCCTTTGCATTTTAGTTTTTGTTTTTTTTTTAGTTTTCTTTGTGTTGTTAGTTGCTTGCATGCTAGAACTTCTGTAGTTCTAGCCTTGTTTAGTCTTTGCATCATGTTTCAAAAATCAAAAAAATCTGTCTGTCAAAAAAATCATTCTTCTATTTCTGAAAAATGCCCAAAAATAAAGTGTCTCGAAAAATTCCAGAAAATTCATATTAAATTTTTACGTGAAAAAAGGGGAAGAGGAGTACCTGGTAGGTACCAGGGGGGCCACCAGGCAGGCACACCATGTGGTGGTGCGGCCAGCCCTGGGTGGTGCCATGCCCTGGTGTGGGCCACCCCTGGCCCCCCACTACCTCTCTCACCTGCCACTTTCTTCTCTCTCCCGAGTAAGCTCTAGTTCATAGCTCAAAATCGCGTTCTTTCTGTGCTTGCTCTCGATTTCTTTGATCTCCTTGCTCAGCCCATCTTTCTTGCTAAAATTTGGAGCATTTGTTCCTTGGTATGTGACTCCTCCCCTTGTCTAAGTAGATTTGTGTTTAGTGGATTATATGTTGAGTATTTTGCTGCTGTAGGTGACTGGTTATGAGAGCTTGTAAGCTTGTTTGATGCTTAGAGATATAGTTTTGATGCATGTTTAGGCCTCTTGCAAGTCCCTATGAGTAGAATCCTTCATTATATTTACTTTGCAATCACTTGTTTAATATGTGTTTAAATTTCAGAATACCAAGCACGAACAACCATACTTTTGGAGAGATATTTGAGAGTGATGCACCTAGGAGGTCGAGGCCCTCAAGAACAGCCTCTCAAGCTAGGCCATCATACAATGAAGATCTCATTGCAACTCGTATTGGCAGTGAAAGGGATGATGGGGATGCTCACCCATCCTCTTTTCCTTGTTTTACTTTCTTACAAGCTGCAGGTATTCTTGATGATTTCTTGCTACTGATCGAGAGGGTTGGTTTGACCTCATATATGCAAGATGAGAGTGCACAATACGCTATGCTCACCAGAACTTTTGTTGAGAGCTTCACGTTTACTAACACACCCTATCAATCTACTGTCTCTTTTAAAATTTATGATATGCCCTTCACCATGCCTTTGGAGAGATTTTGCAGTATTGTAGGTGTGCGTATGACGGGGACCATGAAGAAAATTCAAGGGCGACCCGCTGATTTGTTGGAGCTTTACCGAGGTGTGACCAATGATGATGACCGCGTGGCGCAGCGCAGAAAGATAAGAAATATCCAACTCCCTTCTCTTAGATACTTTGCATACTATCTTGCCACTAGTGTATTGGGTAGGGAGAACACTAGTAATATCTCCAACTATCACTTAGCTTTCCTTGCTGCTACGCTCAACAATGATACTCGGTACAATCTTGGCTCTCTTATTGCTCGCCGCCTAGCTGCTAGGGGGCCTATCTATGGGGGCATCATTGCCTCGCGTGTAGTCAATGCATTAGGTCTTTCAGTGGATCCCGATGATGCTATGCTAGCACCACAGAGGCTCGACCTTGTTGCCTTGAAAACTCATCACTTTGTCACTGCTACCTCTGATTTGAACAATCTAGTATATAGGATGCTTTTCACTGACGGGGATGAAAGGGAGATCCTTTTGCCACAGCCTGCTTTGTTTAGTGTTGACAGGAGACCGTGGTCGCTCTCCAAGGAGGAGGTGGACGAGCAGCTGCGCTTGTTGGGTTTCCACGAGCAGCACCAGGAGGATGTGCCCTCCTATGATTACTACGCACATTATAGAGGGACGTACTCGAACTCGCACCAGGACGAGGGTACCTCCTCGTCGTACCACGGTGACACTTCATCCTGGCCAGCTTGGGATTGATACCCACTTAGGCCAAAAGCCTAAGCTTGGGGGGAGGTACGCCGACACCGCACTCATCTCCATATCATGTTGCGTCGGTACTTTGTATATTCATGTTTTCGTTCTCTTTTTAGTTTTCGTTCTTCTTTGCTTTTGCTTTCTAAAAACACAAAAAGACCAAAAATATTTTTGTTGTTTCTCTCTGGTTTGCTTCTTCTTTTTTCCTTGGTTTGTTTTTCCCTTTTTTTGCTTTGTTTGAACTATTCGAAAAACCCAAAAAGATTTTGCTTTGCTTGTTTTTCTCTTTTTGTTCTTATTTAAAAATTGAAAACACCAAAAATATTTGTCGTTCTTCTTTGGTTTTTGTGAGTTTGCTACAGGGTTCGGCAGTTCTCAGTGGATTATTGGTTTCATATTATTATTCAAGCCACACAAGTGAAGAGCAATAATGAGGATCAATGACAACTTGAGGCGTGGTAAGAGGCTGGTAACGAACTCTATTTGTTTTCATTGTGTACGTATACTCATCATTGTGGGCATGTTTTGTCCGTTCATGTAGAGTGTATGTTTTCTTTGGATGCTTAATAGTTCTTGCTTTCTTATGATTAGCTCCAGCTCGCTAATAGTTTGTAGCATGTCTTATGAGTGTTTACTTGCATCACTCTATTCATAAATTGGTATGACACCGTGGTATCCTCCTCTGAATGTTAAATTTGAATTGACTTGGCACATGCTCACGCATGCACATGACTATGATAATCAGTTAAGCCTTGATGAATTATTTTGCCTTGAGGATCTTGAATCACTTTCATGCCATGAGTAGTCCTGTTTTGTTGCAAGCATGATAATGACAGCTATTGCTCTCTCGTTTGTCGCTCCCTTACTATTGCTAGCCTTCACTTTCACTGAGTATGTTTTACTCAAGTCCCCAACTCCCTAAACCAAATATTTCCAAAGTGTCCACCATACCTACCCATTAGCATCATTTGCTACCTCCGTGCATATTCAATATGCTTTGTTTTATTACGAATAAACTGTTTGCTTGTTATGAGAAAGTTAGTTAGTAAAGCTCTCACGAACTTGATGGCACACTTTATTTTCTTACACTTAATAAACCTGAACCATTGCGTCCTTCTTTATTGTGCACCCTGCCGGGACGGGGAAGTGCCCCCGGAGCCATCTCCATCGATCTCCACCATCATCTTCATCGACCATCCATGTTTCCTCCATCTATGAGTGAGTAATCCCCCGCTGTAGGCTATGGGGATGGTAGGGATTGGATGAGATCGTTCATGTAATGGCATCAGATTGTTAGGGCATGGTGCCTACTATCTTTTATTAGTGCTTTATGACTTTGTTGCGACTTGTTGTGCTTAATGCTTGTCACTAGGGCCCGAGTGCCATGATTTCAGATCCGAACATGTTATTGATTCATTATGATAGTATTGTTTTTGGTCTTATCTACAAGTTGTATACACACGTCGTTGTCCGGAACCTATGGCCCCGAAGTGACAGAAATCGGGATAACTGGAAGGGAAAGGCTTTGATGTGAGGATCACATGTGTTCATGGAGTGTTAATGCTTTGCTCCGGTGCTCTATTAAAAGGAGCACCTTAATTTCCAGTAGTTCCCTAGAGGCCCCGCTGCAAACGGGCTGGCAGGACAAAAGATGTTGTGCAAGTTCTCATTGCGAGCACGTATGACTATATATGGAACACATGCCTAGGATTGTCTAGTACTTGGATGCTTTATCTTATTTATCTGCAATTGCCCTATGTTCTGATTGCTATGTGAATTTTCTTGTCCATGCAACGCCCATCCATCCATCCCTATGCCTACCGCACTCGAATCCCACTGTTTACTGCTTTTGTTACTACTGTCTTTGCTTACTACTGCTGCTGCTGCTTTACTATTCCTACTACAAAACTGTTTCTACTGATAAACTGCTGTGAGCAAGATTATTTCCAGGTGCAGCTGAATTGGCAACTGAGTTGTTAAGGCTTATAAATATTCTTTGGCTCCCCTTGTGTCGAATCAATAAATTGGGTTTCACTTCCCTCGAAAATACTGCGATACACCCCCTATACTTGTGGGACATCATCACCTCAAAAATTATTCTTTCTTTTTATCACTTATCTACTCGAGGACGAGGAGGAGTTAAGCTTGGGGATGTTGATACATTGTAAATGTATCTATAATTTTTGATGTTCCATGCTTGGTTTTATCCAGTTTCTTGTGTTTTGTCCACACTTTGGAGTACTTTTCATATGATTTCTTGGACTAACCTATTAACAAGAGCCACAGTGCCAGCTGCCTGTTTTCTGCTATTTTTGGTTCCAGGAAAGTCATAAAATGAATATTCTCAGAATTGGATAGGACAAAAGCCAAAGTACCTATTTTTCCGAAAGTCATCAGATGCCAGAATACGAGACGGAGAAGGGCCAGAGGGCGGCCACACCACCTGGCCGCATGGCCAGGCTTGGCCTATGCCAGGGGGTGGTGTGGCCAGCCCAGGCACCCCCTCGGCCTCTCCTTCCGCCAATAAGATGCCCTCGGGACGAAAACCCTAAGTACCCGATAAAAAATCCACGAAAGAGTCTGTAGCCGCCGTCATCTCCATCCCTAGATCGGGAGGGATCTGAAGCTCTTCCCGGCACCCTGCCGGAGAGGGGAATTCACCTTGGAGGCCTTCTTCATCACCATGCAAGCCTCCGATGTGATGTGTGAGTAGTTCATCCTTGGACTACGGATCCATGTAGTAGCTAGATGGCTGGTTCTCCTCCTTTGTGCTTCCATGTTTAGATCTTGTGAGCTCCGTTCATGATCAAGGTCATCTATTTGTAATTCTGCATGTTGTGTTTGCGGGGATTAGATGGATATTGAGATCCTATTTCAGATTGATTATTGATTCTATCATGTCTTTGTTATTTGTGATCTTGCATGCTTTCCGTTGTTAGTAGCTATCTTGGCCAAGTAGATGCTAGCAACTCCAAGAGTTAGTATTTATGCTCGATAATGGGTTCATGCCGCTGGTAATCTGGGGAAGTGACAGAAATCTCTAAGGTACTAGATGTGTTGTTGCTACTAGGGAGAAAACAACAATCCTTTGTTCATAGAACAATCGTATTGTTTAGATTACACGCAATTCGTAAAGCCATAATCTATTGCTTGCAACTTAATACTGGTGGGGGTTCGGATGATAACCTGAAAGGTGGATTATTAGTCATAGATGCAGTTGGATGGCGGTCTATGTATAATGTTGTAATGCCCAATCAAGTCTCAAAGGTGTCAAGATGATTAGTATATGCTTGTATGCTTTCTTGATGTTTGTCAATTGCCCCGCTGTAATTTGTTCACCCATCATGTTATCTATCTTAAGGAGATCCACCTATAGTGAACTATGGATCCCGGTCCTTTTATTTACATACAATCTATAAACTGTTTACTGCTTTGTGTTTACTTTCTACAAACTATTACTTCCTTCCATTCGATACGTTTAATCCTTTGTTTTGAGCAAAACACGGTGAGATTGAAAACCTCATCGCAAGTTGGGGACAAAGTTCTGTGGTTGTGTTGTGAAGGTCTCCACATTGCTACTAGCACCGGTAGTGCGCCCTGCCAAGGCTCAGCTAGCAACACCTTTGGGGTGTTTCCTTGCTCCTACTGGTTCGATTAAACCTTGGTTTCATAACTGAGGGAAACTTGCTCTGTGCTCATCATACCTTCCTCTTGGGGTTCCCAACGAGCTCTACATCAACATTGAGCCATCAGATGCCTATATATTTTGAGGCTCTAGCCGCCGGCCAGAGAGCCGCCATTCTCAGATTGCATCACAACATCCCCAAAGGAGATCCACACCATTGTTCATTCCTAGTTCATCCATTATTCATCACTTCCACCATCCATCCCTCCACTAGCCATTGCTTTGTACTTTTAGATCTCCTTATGATTTGGCAAATATTGTAAGAATATTTGATTTCAATCTAAGTATTTGCATGATGTTTTCTATCTCCGATCTATTTGTTATGAGTGAGTAGTCCTCGTGGGCTGCGGGTTGGAGAGAAACCTCGCAACAATTATGTGCATCTAGATCATGGGAGAATTGTATTTTGTTTGGATTCATGATATGTATCTTTTGTTTCTTCGTCTCTCGCCTCGATCTGTGGACTTGTAGGTACCCAAGATCCCATAGACTGATAAAGGCTTGAGTTGAGATACTTTGCTAGAGGTGATCTCATAGGAAACTCAGTGATAGAAAGGGATGTACGGTCTTCGCTTAGCGCCCCATTTGGGATCAACAACAACGTCACCACTTAAAGCTTTAATCTATGTTTACACTTAATAATCGTTTGGAACCCGTGGCTTCGGTGTGTTCTTGGTTGGATTAAAAGTATATTGCTATGCCTGCTGCATCACGGGGGCTCTAGAATATTAGGATGTGTTGCCCACAAAAGATTATCTCAATACAAACACTATACATGACTATGCTTATTATTATCTTTCATCCCATTTGATGTGCAGCTGCAGGTGGATCTTCAACCCTGGCCTATCTCCATCCATTGATTCAACCCCATTATAAAGTAAACTAGATTGGTCCAGTCAACTAAGGTAAAACGAACAATCAAAGTCTTGTAGACGTTTCCTTTCTTATTACCTTTTAGCAGTGCTTTCCAAGGTTCGATTAAACCTAGGTCTCCTAGGGAAAAAGATATTATACTACATCCGTGAATCCGGATCGAAGGTATCAACCCTTTTATCTGGCGCCGTTGCCCAGGAAGAAATTTCGCTATCCTAGTGAGGTCATTAGAGACCTTGTTTTTAGTTTTATTATTAGTTGTAGTTTAATTCTTGTTATTAGTTTACTTTTTGTTATCTATTTGAAAACCCAAAAAAATAGTTACTTGTTATTTGTTTTCATTGCTTAAAAATTACCAAAAAGATAAGAGCCATGGCTCAAATGAGATTAGGGGAGTATGCTACTCCCACCGATGATTTTATTCATGCACCCATCACTCAACCCGCAGTTGATGCGGAAATTTATGAGATAAAACCTAACCTTTTAAGTTTGGTTCAACAAAACCAATTTGGGGGTTCATCTTCTGAGGATTCGGGATTGCACTTAAATACTTTTACTGAGATTTGTGACATGATGCGTATTAAAGACGTAGATCCAAATGCTGTTAAGCTAAGATTATTCCCTTTCTCTCTTAGAGGAAAGGCTAAGGATTGGTTGCTAGCTCTACCAAAGGGCACTATTAAATCTTGGGAGGAATGCACTAATTTGTTTATGACTAAATTTCCCCCCAGCTAAGACTATGCAGCTAAGATCCAACATTACAAGCTTTAGACAAGAAGACCGTGAGGCACTAGCGCTTGCGTGGGAAAGGATGAAAGAAGCCGTAATGAACTGTCCTAATCATGGGATGGTAGAATGTCTTATATTACATTTATTTTATAACGGTCTTAACCCAATGTCTAAGTCTATGCTAGATACTGCAGCATGAGGAACGATCATTGGAAAACACGTAAGTGTTGCAAAGAAGTTACTAGATGATATGCAAAATAACCATGCCCAATGGCATGTAGAAAGAACCTCGAAGAGAGTAAGTTCAATTACCGAGGTAAATAATGAGGAGCTTATATCTAAGGTAGATGAGTTGCTTAGCTTAGTAAAGGGTAAGGAAGATACCCAAGTTAATGATACCACTACCAATGTCAATGATGTTAATTTTATAGCTCGCACTCCTTTTAATCCTGCATGGAAAAATAATTATGCTTCTAATGTTCAAAAATATCATTCTAATCGCGCAGGAGCTCCATATAATAATTATGATAATACTAATGGAGCAAATCATGACAATCTCCCGTTTGAGCAAACTGTTAGAACATTTATGCAAGCTCAAACTGAACAAAACAATATGCTTATTAAGATTACGGAGAACCATGAAAGTAGTTTAGGAAGATTATCTAACCATGCCGTTGCAATTAGAAATTATGTGCATGCTCTACAGGAAAGGACAAAGACCGTGGAGGCTCAGCTGGGTAAAGTGGTCGAGATCCAAGCTCTCATACTAGCAAGTTCGCCGGCAAACCCGAGCCAAATCCGGTAGAGGACCTCAAAATGATGAGGGTGGTAACAAAAGATGAAAAGCCTGAAGAGCTGGATTATAGCAACGTGCCAACACTGGAATATACCATGGAAGATCTATTGAAGATGATCACTGTTAAGAATCTAGGTATAGAACAAGGTAACGATGCTATGTACCAACAATTTATACAACAAGTAGCATCTAAGGTGCGTGGGATGGAGTATAAAATACTAGCTGATAAGCTTCCAACTAAGCTAGATGATATATTTGAGCCCACTATTAAAATTAAGTTGGGAGTTAATGAGATATCCGCACTTTGTGATCTTGGTGCAAGTGTCTCAACAATTTCCAAAATCCTATTTGATAAATTAAACTTGGGGCCATTTGTTACAACTGAATTAAGACTCCATCTAGCTGATTCTACTTATAAACAATCTGTTGGGATCAAAGAAAATATAGTTGTTGAAATTAAAGGAAGTCCCGTTCTTATTGATCTAGTTATTGTGGACATGCTGAACATCCCATAGCACCTATATTCTAGGCAGGCCATTCCTAAGAACTATTAAAGCTTTTATTAATTTACATGAAGGGAATGTAAGAATAGGGCTACCATCTAGAGATCCTTTTGTAGTCCACTTCCCTAGGAAAAAGAAGGCCAAGCCTAATGATGATGATGGTGTAATTACTTTAAAAGCAAACTATTTTGGAGTGGGAATTCCACTCCCCAAACCTAAGTGAGTGCCATCAAGGTCAAGCTAATTGACCTTAACTAGAAGCACTTCATGGGAGGCAACCCATATGAAATAAATTTTCTCTAAGTTTTTATTATGTTTTATTTTCGTGTTAGTTTTCATTTTGTTTTTGTTTTTAATAAAGAGTGTTCGAGAAGACCAATGGAAAGAGGAGAAGAAATAAGGTGATCCTCTATATTATATTTTACTAACATATGGCCTAAGAAGTATTGCTGGATCATTACTTAGTGTTTTTGCTGCTATCTAACCTTTTTGATAAGATGTGAGAAGGCGCACAGAGCTACTAATCAAATTCTTGAGTTTGTTGTAGTTCACAGTGTCAATAACGACCATTGGTACGGCCGGAGTGGCCCGTACCGTGCGCCCGTACCACCTCAAGGCAAAGGGGGATAGACATTTTGGTGAGTGCCGAAGGAATCGGTGGCGATAACAACCACTGGTACGGCCGGACGTGCCCGTACCGCGTGCCCATACTGTACCCGAGCAAAACATCGGATTTCAGGCAAAGTCATCGCAGCGATAATGACCAGCGGTATGGGCGCACGTGACCGTATCGCGCGCCCGTACCGAGTGCACCGCCTAGGAGCAGTCGTCGCCCCCAAGGTACGACACCTAGTACGGGTGGGCTCCGGCCGTACTGCCCGCCCGTACCGAGTACGCGGATGCCATAATCTGCCCGAGGAGGTAACCTAAAAATCCCAATTCAACTATTTTCTCTTTCTTCTTCCTCCAAACTTCAAACCACCTCCATTGGATCTTCAATTTTAGTCAATCTTTTTTCGATTCTTCGCACTCACTCGATCTAAGGTATGATTCTCCTCCGATCCCCAACTTATTTGTGCAAAATCTTGGCTTAATCATTCATCATTGTCAATCTAGACATAGGTCTTGTTCTAGATTCAATCTTGGTACTAAGTATGTTTAGCATTGTTTTTAGAGGAGCTTTCTTGTGTAGTTAGTGTAGAGAATCAATTATGCTATGTTTCTATTGGACCAAAAAATATTAGCAATTTTATTTACTTTGTCTTGTTTTTATTTGTTAGATGAACACAAGGAGTCATACACGTGAGATGGCTACGGAGTCCTCCGCGCCACCCGTTTATACGTTAACCCCCGAGTCACTTGGCATCGAGTTCACCGAGGAGTTCCATCTTACCTGTTTTGATCGTCTCAAGATTCGAGAGATCAAGTCCACCAAGTGAGTGTGTCCCTATATCCTGAACCAACTTGGCATTCGTGCTGTTTTCGATTTACTTTGCAACAATGTTGGTTTGTACAATTTTGTCTTTCAGGATGTTGCGACATACCGCCGCTTGACACTTGAGTTCTTCAGCACCTTGACACACATAGTGGATCCTTATGGTTGTTCTGAGGAACAAAGGCCTGGAGTTAATCGAATCAAATTCCGCCTTATGAACTGTGAGTATACTTTAACACTCAGCCAATGGGCTCAATGCTTTGGGTTTACCAACAACAACACCGATGTACGCACAACTACCTTTGTTTTAGATCCTTCCCCTTCACAATACTTTAACTCGATGAGAATTCATGGACACACACCCAAGGGGAACCAAATTGATCATCCTACCATTTGATATTTGTTCTATGTTATTGCCAACATATTGCAGGCACGTGGTGAGTTTACTAGAGTTAATGAGGAGGACATGTTGATCCTCGCAAAAGTTGCACTTATCAATTGTAATTCAACGCCAAATTTGGGCGCTTTACTTGTGTTTTATCTTGATCATCAAGCTCTTCAATCTCGAGGACCTATATGTGGAGGAGGAGTTGTGACCGTTCTTGCATGCACACTTCACATCAACCTAGGTAACATCCAACCATTGACTGGAGGTAACCGTCTCGGTCCATCTACTCTAAGATCATGTGGTATGATTTCTAAAAATCATGGTAGATATTTCTTCAATATACCTGGAGCGATCACTTGATCCCTGCTCCTTTGCCTAATGATTTATTCTTTATCGAGGATGGATGTTTGCGTTATGACGCACAGGTTGAAGCTAGTCTACCCCAACAAGAAATACACGTGGGAGGAGAAGATGAAGAAGTAGAACAAGAAGGACCCGAACATGATGTGCAGCCACTAAACTACTACACCACCTATGAAGATATCTATGCACTCAAAGGAAATATTCACACCATGAACAACCTCTCCATCAACCTTCGAGATGCCGCTGCAAGCCTCACCACCCAGTTCCATGATTGGAGCAGCCAATGGAACACAAGATATTATCCACCACCACCACAATGAGCAACAAAGGGGCTTACAAAAGCCTGAGCTTGGGGATGTGTTCCCCCAGCAAATTTATTTGTGTAATAACGAGGTTGTACTCTAGCTCCTTGTGAGCATTGAAACACTCGTGTTGGCTTGTTCCAACACTTTGCTTTTTTCCTTTGCTTTTAAAATTTGCTTTTGTTTTAGTTTATTTGTTTTCTTGTGAGCAATTTAGTTCTTTTCTATTCTTTAATCCCTATCCTCAAAAATACAAAAATAATTTTCTGTTTATCCTTTTTTGTAAACATGGATTCATACTTTGCCTCTTTTCTTTGATATCATTTCAGGAGTAATCATGTTTGAGTTTTGAAGGAACACATACCTATAAGGAAGAGGATCAGGAAGTTACTTATGAGAGGTATGTCCTATGTCTCCCACTTATGAAGTTTGTATTGTTTATCTTAGTTGGTTGATTTGCTAAGATGCATGCTAGCGGGAAGTAATTTAATATGGTTAGAGTAAGGCTTTTTATTAGTATGATGATTAGTTATTAAAGCTCTTGCTCTAGTTCTTTTAGTTAACCGAGTCTTGCCTTGGAAATAATAATGCCAAACAAGTACAACAAGAAAAAGTCTGAAATTTACGACTTGTTTGATGAATGATTGTCTTGAGAGTATACCCTTGATTATACTTAACCCCATAGATATTTTGACAGTCTCAACAACACTCGTGAACGGAATTGTTTGATTGAAATAAAGTCTAGTGGTAATTGTGACGCATGCCAAATCTAAGCTTGTGGATCAAACCGCGGTTCTAGCTCAAAAAAAGATGCAAGACAACTTTGTTCTATATCTCTAACACACACCTTTGGTATGCCAACAACTCCGCTAGCTTTTGAACGATCTATGGTATAACATGGGATTTCGGCTATGACTTGATGACATGATTGGCATCCGTGTGAATGTATGGGCAAAATTATTGGTACTCTCAAAGGTTGTGCAAATACTAGCAAAAAGAATCAAACAACTATCCTTGAAAAATGAGATGAAAAAGAAAAAAAAGATATCTTTGAGGATCCACATAACAAGTCCTTGGCATGGTGTCATTACTACTTTACGAATTTTTCTTGAAAGACAATAGTTGGATTATAAGTGTTTTAGATTGACTTGATCTATTGATGTGGGTGTAAATACGACACTTCATTGTTATACTACTTGAGACATGAAACTCTCTTACTCAATTACGCTATTTAAACATCTTAGTGTTCCTTGGCAAGCTGAGAGTTAATTAGAGGAATTGGATTGATTGCTAGACTTCTAGTTATTTATACTTATATTAGACTTTACTTTGATTATCTTGACTTACCTAAGCTTGTATAGTATTCTTGTCATCTCTCTATCTTTGATAATCTTTGCAAATGAATGAAGTGTTGAGCACATATGACTACCTACTGTAAGTGAACTCCTATTCTCGTTGTTTCAAGTTTAAACGCTGAATTCCTTATAGTTCTTTTGGTTCTTCTTGCTCGAGGACGATCAAGGTTTGAGCTTTGGGGAAGTTGATGGCTCTGATTTTTGCCATCTTCCACTGCGTTTAAATGTTGTTTTTGGTCAAGAAATTGCCAAATAAACTCTCAACCTTGCCACTAATGACTAATAATTGTAAAGATATGCAAATCCCTTCTTTGATTTATGTTGTGCAGGAAATCACTACTTTTAAGGCGAAATAAGGAGTCAAAATGAAGGATTTTGAGAAAGTACACATGGCCAAGTAATTGGAGAAGCCAACCAAGGCGTCAGTGCGCTTAACGACCACCGGTACGGGCACGGCCCGCCCGTACCAGGTGGCGATGGCTTCGTCTCGTCAAACCCTACAACTTTCATGAAGACGGATGTATATTTTGAGGCTCCAGCCGCTGACCAGCGAGCCACCATTCTCAGATTGCATTACAACACCCCCAAAGGAGATCCACACCATTGTTCATCCATAGTTCATCCATTGTTCATCACTTCCACCATCCATCCCTCCACTATCCATAGCCATTTCTTTGTACTTTTAGATCTCCCTGTGATTTGGCAACCATTGTAAGAATATTTGATTTCAATCTAAGTATTTGCATGATGTTTTCTATCTCCGATCTATTTGTTATGATTGAGTAGTCCTCACATGCTACGGGTTGGAGAGAAACCTTGCATCAATTATGTGCATCTAGATCATGGGAGAATTGTATTTTGTTTGGATTCGTGATTTGTATCTTTTGTTTCTTCGTCTCTCGCCTCGATCTGTGGAATTGTAGGTACCCAACATCCCATAGATTGATAACGGCTTGAGGTGAGATACTTGGCTAGCGGCGATCTCATAGGAAACTCAGTGATAGAAAGGGAAGTATGATCTTTGATTGGCGCCCCATTCGGGATCAACAACAACATCACCACTAAAAGCTTTAATCCATGTTTACACTTAATAATCGTTTGCAACCCGTGGCTTAGGTGTGTTCTCTATTCGATTAAAAGTCTATTGCTATGCCCGCTGCATCACAGGGGCTCTAGAACATTAGGATGTGTTGCCCACAAAAGATTATCTCAATACAAACACTATACATGACTATGCTTATTATTATCTTTCATCCCATTTGATGTTTAGTTGCAGGAGGATCTTCAACCCTGGCCTATCTCCATCCATTGATTCAACCCCATTATAAAGTAAACTAGATTGGTCCAGTCAACTAAGGTAAAACGAACAAACAAAGTCTTGTAGATGTGTCCTTTCTTATTACCTTTTAGCAGTGCTTTCCAAGGTTCGATTAAACCTAGGTGTTCTAGGGAAAAAGTTATTATACTACATCCGTGAATCCGGATCAAAGGTATCAACGCATCATCGAGAGCTCTGGTTGCCCATGCATTTTGGCATGGGTTCTATTGGCCAAGTGCTCTGCAAGAAGTTGAAGATATAGTCAGAGAGTGCAATGGTTGCTAGAGATATGCCAGCAAGATTCATATGTCGGCATCATAACTCAAGACTATTTCGATCACATGGCCATTTGCGGTATGGTGCGTAGATATGGTTGGACCATTCAAGCCAGCTCGTGGCAATATAACCCACATCTTAGTAATGGTGGACAAGTTCACCAAGTAGATAGAGGTAAAACCGATAAAAGTGTGATAGCCACACATTAGTCTCCTTCTTGAAGGATATAATCCTCAGATATGGCTATCCACATAACATCATCATAGACAATGGGACAAACTTTGCCGAGGGAGCTTTTGCTCAGTTTTGTATGGAAAAAAGGATAAGTCTCAATGTAGTGTCAGTCATACATCCAGAGTCCAATGGACAAGTGGAAAGAGAAAATGGACTAGTGTTGTCCAGAATAAAACCTCAGCTCATGAAATCACGACAGCGCACTACTGGTTGTTGGATAGATGAGCTCCCAGCTGTATTATGGAGTCTCAGAACAACATCAAACCGATCAACTAGCTATATGTCATTCTTCCTCGTGTATGGGGCAGAATCTGTCTTGCCAGCCGACATAGAGCATGACTCGCTAAGAGTCACCCTGTACATAGAGGCTAAGGTAAAAGAGGCTCGAGAAAATGATGTTGACTTTCTAGAAGAAGCACGAGAACTAGCATTTTCCAAGTCGACTATATATCAGCAAAATCTCCGACGCTATCATAGCTGGAAGATAAATCATCGTGTATTCCGAGAAGGAGATTTGGTGCTTCGGCCTATGCAAAGCACAACCGGCATGCACAAATTATCACCTACATGGGAGGGGTATTCATCGTGAGCAATGCTCTGCACAATGATGCATATTATCTCATAGATGCTCAGAAGCAGGTGAAGGATAAGATGGACGTGTCCAGTGGAGACCAATAGGCCGTGGAATGTAGCTTTTCTTCGTCCCTTTTACACCTAAGGGAAGAATGTATGTATCTCTAAACTCCATCGTATATCGGACGTGTATGCCGATTATGAGCAATGAAGAAAATATCGGCACCCAGAAAGAAACTTGGCAACTGCCCTCGTCGTAATATCTTCTAATACTTTTACTTTTTGTGTCGGCTGGCTGATCTTGCTTTTTTCTATGTCGGGTTGGTAATGTGTCGGTGCCAAAGGACAACTCTTTGACCTAGCTCTGTGCACAACCCGGCTTCATGGCAAGCAAGAGCAAAAGCTAGAGGTTGGTACACACACGAAAAACAACTAAGGAACCAACATTTGTTGTTTTTACTAACCCTTTATCTTGGTTTCTTTTCTTGTGTTGAATGGCTCTGAGCTATATCTCACAGTTTTAAGTATTGTAAGCTTAGGTTTGTGACCTTGTGACTCATATGTCAAACACCGAAATGGTAGACAAGAGACAAGGTTGTGGAGCTAAGCAGACAACAAAATAAACTCGGGGACTTGGCCCAAAGCGATTAGGCACTAAGCCTAGTTGTTTAGATTAAGTGTTGAGTACCAACAAAATAACTCAAATGTATATCTTACATCTACACCCGACATACCGAGGATTTAATAAATTAAGTTTTGCAAGGTAACATATGATGCAGCCCGTACTACGGACGTCCCCACATATACACCACCAAGTCCCCCAAGTGGACCGATGACTCGTGCACGAGCCAAGCTCCTTCAAGCTAAGGTGAATTCACTCCCTGTCTCATGTGATTTCGATACACCATTGGATGGCTTGCTACTTCATGCCAATACACTATGCATCCTCAGCTATGAACCCCATGAAGAAATGCCAAGAGAAGGAGCCAAGCCATCGCAAGATGAAGGTCTAGACCAAACCGGCATAGCGCACACTCTGACGAACCGAACCCACGACCGGAATTCCTGGTGCTCGCTGAAACCAACCGGCACCGACCGAACTACCCTTCTGTACGCCATTACGGTTTCGACCGGAATTACCGATGGTGATCGGAAATTCTGGCGCCGATTCTGGTGCTGCCGGACTTACCGCCAGAATCACCCCTCGAAAGTCAACTTGGGTTTGATGCCCGAGAATATTCCTATTTCGTCCCATTTATACCGTTTTGTGCCCAAACTACCCCTATTTTAGTGGTTGGCCTATATATAGCCCCCACACCCCCATGTATTACTAAGACTTGGATAATTGAAATTAGAAGACACCCTTATGGATCTCCCTACTTTCTAGTCTCATGCTCCTTGAGAAAGGAGCACCAATTATCCCCTACCTCGTTGGATTTTGCATTGTGCATCCCTTGTTGTAAAAGGCCTTGGCATCGGATACCCTTGCCAAGATGTCAAGATCTCACCAAGACTCCCCACTCTCCGTACCGGTTCGAGAGAGAGATCTTCGCTAGACGCCGATCATAGGGATTACGCCGGACCGGTAGCCACTGACGTGAGCTATAGGTGTGTGTCGTGTCTTTGTGTGTGTGCGTCCATCGTGTTCTTCGTGCATGAGTTTGCGGATTTGATCCTCTCCCTCATCCCCCACTCACTCTGCCTAGATTTCAAGGGATTCGTGAAAGATCGGGCCATCCACGAGGTTAGCCCTCAACATATTGGTATCAAGAGCTTCGTTGCTCATGAATTCCCCCATCAAAGTTTCTTCTATCCACCAAAAATTCAAAAATCCTCGAAAAGAGCCCCAATTTGCCTTCAGATCAATCTTTGGATTTGGTGAGTTTTTCGTGGTTTTGGTCCATAGATCTGTTGCTTTGGGTGTCGATCTACATTCCTTTGACCTTCCCCTAGCCCAATTTGGACATATTTCCGAAGATTTCTGAGATTTGACTTTTTGGAGTTCGTCACGAACTCATTTTGGCAAAAATTCCGGCGAACTGGTTCTCATGCTAAAATTACTAGCGAGAATTCCGGCGTGACCGAACTCGGCCCAGGAAATACCGGCGCCAGAACCGGCGCCGCCGAGTGCTTCGCTGAAATGAGTTTGGCCTTTTTTCCTCTTGTGTTGTTCGTGTCTCATGTGCGTATCGCCAAACTAACAACAAGCTTACGCAAATCATCTCGTACCACGCTCCTCGACACCGCGACGCCCGAACATCATACCCAACACCGGTAGCAAGTCGTTAATACCGACTCGCTCCACCTTGTTAACCCTTCTTCCTTGTGTGTATATATCCTATGAGAGCAGCTCATCTTGTGTTTGCCTAATTATTGTGCACTTGCCCTTGGAAATTGAGAGTGTATAAGAAAATTCAAGAGTTGACATAGTAGTATAGAAAGGGAGAAAAAGAAAAGGCAAAAGAAAAATAGCAATATACATAGTCTCCCAATACAAAAAGAGTCTCAAGCTTGTAAGCAAAGAGAGAAAGAGCGTGACCAAGGCAAGTGCACAAATCCATTGCTTATCCTCTTTTGGTGAACGAGTTGTGGTATCTCCTTGCGTTGGCACGAAAACCGAGCTTCTTCTTCGTTAGGACATTTTGTGCTCATTTTCATAGTCGTGCTAACCACACCCATCTCCATGTGTGTGTATCTTTGTGTTTTTGTAAATCGTATCCTTTTTTATTTTGATCTTTGGTTCTCTACCACCTTTAACAATAACATTTTCTTTGGATCGTTTCATTTGGTTTTCCACCACCCTAACCTCCCACCAAAAGTTTTTGAGAGTTAGTTCTTTCTTTAGTGTGAGATTTCTTTGCGTTTTCACTTTGCACACTTATAGTTCTCATGTGTGGTTTCTAGTTCGGTGCAATCCCCAAGGTGAGGTAAAAGGCTAACACCCACCATATTACACTTCCATATACAATCCTTGTGTGTTTTGAATGATGGATAGGCACGATGGGTCGAGCCAACCACCTCCACAAGAAGAAGAACAATGCCCATACATGACGCATGCAAGCGACTACATCATCCGACATGAGTTCTGTGAACGTTGCGAGGCTCTTGAGACGCGACAAGATGAACAATTCGGCGAGACTCAAGCTGAGTTCAAGAACATCGACAACCGCGTCGATGGCCTCGAAAGAAAAAATGCATGCAATGAAACATAACTTTGGCCATCAAAATGAAGCGCTCCAACGTTCTGTCACCAAAACAAATGACAAGCTTCAACTCCTCATCAACAAAATGACAAACAACACAAGACCATGCTCGCGCGCATCAAGCTCTTCAACCTCGTCGCATCACCGTTCTCCTCTTTGCCAAGATCCTCATCCAAGTGCTCCAAGACAGAATGACGCCCCCATGGTTGAAGATGGAAGCTCTTCGCATTATGTACCTTCCCCACAGCACGCTGCAATGTCAAGCTATGATGGTGATTTCTCCTCAAGGCCCCAAGAAAGGCGAGAAGGACACCGTCATCACGCAAGAGCACTAGTGATCCAACAAGCACAACCACTACAAGAAAAGTTGGCTTTTACAACGCGTGGTTGAAGGCCCGTTTTTGTGGCTAAAAAGTCTTCTACGATGGATGCCCTTCGTGGTAAAAGCCCCATCACAAAAGAATCTACCACGGTTTTTTACGACCATGGAGGATCGCACCCTTCAGCCACGAAAACTTGTTCCGTCGTAGATCTGTTTGCCAATCGCGTTGACTGCTGCCGTCATGCTAAATGCCATGTGGCACCCGCCGTTAACGGCCGGTTACCATCGTTAAAGGTCACAGAAACCATGGCAGAAGCCTGGCCCAGACAAGGCATGTTAATTGTTAAGTGGGCCGGCCCACGAGGAGAGCCCAATAAGATTATGGCCCTTTACTTCACGTAGTGTACTATTTGACATGGCCCATTAATGAATCCATCCAGGGCCCGTACGATTTCAGGCCCGTTATAGTTTCGGCCTAAAGAAGGCCCACTTTGGTAGAATAATATGCAGCCCATTAGGGGCCTATGCCAGTAGGTCAGGCACTGTTAAGGCTTGCAGGCAGCTCGTTACTATTCCTACAACCCGTGGGGTCCGCTCCTATTCTACCCATTTACTGTTATGGCCTTTTACATTTCTGGGTTGCCAGTGTTAGGATCATTTACTGTTCTGGCCTTCTACTGTTCTGGCCGTTCACTGTTTAGGCCTTTTTCTCTTATGGCCTTCTACTATTCCGACCATTTACGGTTCAGGCCTTTTTACTCTTCTGTCTGTTTTGCTCTGCGGGCCCTCTACTATGCGGGCTTTTTACGGTGCAGGCCTTTTACTATTTCAGCTCTTTACTATTCAGGTATATTAATATTCGGGTCCATTACTATTCGGGCCTTTTACTGTTATGGTTTGTTGATGTTCAGCCCTGTAAGTTTTCAGGGCCTTGGCCGCTTATGAGGCCCACCAATATTCTGACCTGCCACTTACGGCCTTTTACTGTTTATTGGGCCCATCTGCTGGCCAACATATTTGCGTATTCTATAACTATGGTGCAATTCTGGTTTTAAACAGTTCGTTAATATTTCAGCCCACTAATGGACGCACTAGGATCACCCTATTACATCAACAAATATTTTTTGAAATTTATTACAGACCAGAATTTCAACAAAAACAAGATGAGCATTACAGAGACATCACCAGACATGGGTTCGAACAAGATTTGTGTTATGGAGCTTACATCCCCATACAAGTAACAACTGGCATATAATGGCGTGTAGTTGACGTGGGAGTTTCTTCTTCTTCGTTCCCCAGCAACGGCACCAGAAAAGATCTTGATGCACTCGACTTTCAACGTAGAGCCCGTTGGGAACCCCAAGAGGAAGGTATGATGAGCACAGCAGTAAGTTTTCCCTCAGTTATGAAACCAAGGATTAATCGAACCAGTAGGAGCAAGGAAACACCCCAAAGGTGTTACTAGCTGAGCTTTGGCAGGGCGCACTACTGATGGTAGTAGCAACGTGGAGACCTGCACAACACAACCACAAAACTTTGTCCCCAACTTGCGATGAGGTTGTCAATCTCATCGTGTTTTGTGGAAAACAAAGGATTAAACGTATCGAATGGAAGGAAGTAAAGTTTGCAGAAAGTAAACACAAAGCAGTAAAAGATTGTAGATTGTATATAAAAGACAAGGACCGGGATCCATAGTTCACTAGAGGTGGATCTCTTTAGATAGATAACATGCTGGGTGAACAAATTACAGCGGAGCAATTGACAAACACCGAGAAAGCAATACATACATATACTAATCATCTTGACTCCTTTGAGACTTGATTGGGCATTACAACATAATACATAGACCGCCATCCAACTGCATCTATGACTAATAATCCACCTTCAGGTTATCATCCGACCCCCCTCCAGTATTAAGTTGCAAGCAACATATTATTGCTTTACGAACTGCGTGTAAAGTAAACAATACAATTGTTCTATGAACAAAGGATCGTTGTTTTCTCCCTAGTAGCAACAGCACATCTAGTACCTTAGAGATTTCTGTCACTTCCCCAGATTACCAGAGGCATGAACCCACTATCGAGCATAAATACTAACTCTTGGAGTTGCTAGCATCTACTTGGCCAAGATAGCTACTAACAACGGAAAGCATGCAAGATCTCAAATAACAAAGACATGATAGAATCAATAATCAATCTGAAATAGCATCTCAATATCCATCGGATCCCCGCAAACACAACATGTATGAATTACAAATAGATGATCTTGATCATGAACGGAGCTCACAAGATCTAAACATGAAAGCACAAAGGAGGAGAAACCAGCCATCTAGCTACTACATGGATCCGTAGTCCAAGGATGAACTACTCACGCATCACACTGGAGGCTTGCATGGTGATGAAGAAGGCCTCCAGGGTGTATTCCCCTCTCCGGCAGGGTGCCGGGAAGAGCTTCAGATCCCTCCCGATCTAGGGATGGAGATGACAGCGGCTACAGACTCTTTCGTGGATTTTTGATCAGGTACCTAGGGTTTTTGTCCCGAGGGCAACTTATAGGCAGAAGTAGAGGCCGAGGGGGTGCTGGGGTCGGCCAGACCACCCCCTAGCGTGGGCCAAGCCTGGCCGCACGGCCAGGTGGTCTGTCAGGCCCCTGGCCCCTCTCCGTCTCGTATTCTGGCACTTGATCCCTTCTAGAAAAATAGGCACTTTGGCTTTTGTCCCGTCCAATTCCGAGAATATTCATTTTCTGACTTTCCTGGAACCAAAAACAGCAGAAAACAGGCAGCTGGCACTATGGCTCTTGTTAATAGGTTAGTCCAAGAAATCATATGAAAAGTACTCCAAAGTTGGAACAAAACACAAGAAAGTAGATAAAACCAAGCATGGAACATAAAAAATTATAGATACATTTGCAATGTATCAACATCCCCAAGCTTAACTCTTGCTCGTCCTCGAGTAGGTAAGTGATAAAAAGAAATAATTTTTGAGGTGACATGCACCATCAAAGACTTGATCAAAGTATTTGCAAAACACTCAAAGCTGGGATCATAGTACTTCAATCATAACATGAAAGACAAAGTTCTAGCAATAAGCAAAGAGACTATGATGCAACATGAAAAGGCACAAACAAAAGATTCATGAATAACATGCTTTGCAAGACGTTTGTTTGTTTCACATAAAGAAAACATAGCATAATAGTGTCCAGCTTGTCCCTCAATAGAGTAGCAAATATAAATGCATAGGACACCTTCAAAGTTCATAAGAGTGACTAGATACAATAGTTTAAAACAAGCAATAACAAGTTATGCATCGATCAACTAGTCTTGGGACAATGCACATAGAACTAAGAATGGCCACTATGCTCTCAAAGTAGGTGCATAAAGTTAGAAGGTGGAGACTCAATATAATGGTGGAAGAAAGACCTTTTGTAAAAGGAAGTAGGGATTCAAGTCTCATAAAGAGCTTCCAAAAATTATGGTACTTATAGCTTTCAGCTCTCATTGCCTCTATTATAAGCATCTTTAAGGTGATTAAGGTTAAAGTGACACAACTAAGAGGATATGCTTGACAAGTTATAAACCAAAATCGCATGCCCCTTACTTACGAAGACCGATCCTCATGCAACTCAACTTCAGTCACGAGTAAGCTCTTGTCATTGTAAGTATATGTGTATCATTAATAACTGCCAACGGGGTACCCCTTGCACATGATACAGGAGCTTTCCCATAATCAAAATGACAAGGCAAGCAGACAATGAGCATCTCAGCGATCTTTTTATTTGCTATTTGCATAGGTTTTTATTGAGGATGCTTCATAGAGTGCTCATTATGGTGATGCTGCAAGTTTCCACCATGATTAGGCATGGCTTAGGCTAGCGGCCCAGGCATTTCTCTAACACACATACAAACTCCATGATCTTACAAGTTCCACTTTTATTTCACACCACCGGGATCCGTAAGCAAAAGAACATGATATCAACGGGGTACAAAGTACAAGTGCAATGTTGAAAGTGTTCCCCATGAAACATGGTTCTGCTAATTTCAACTTATAAAGCGCAAGCATATACGCAACAAAGAAGAACCCAATGGTTCAAGTTTATTAGAGGCAATAAAGTAAAGTGTGCCATCAAGTTCGTGAGAGCTTTAATCACTAGTTTTCTCATAACAAGTGGAAGGTAAACAAAAGCATGAATGTACTTGGAATAGCATAAGCTAGTAGGTAGGTATGGTGGACTCTTTGGAATAACTTGGTTTAGGGAGTTGGATGCATGAGTGGAACTCATACTTTGTTGTGGAGGCTAGCAAAAGACTGGGAGCGACAAACTAAGAGAGAAATAATGGCCATAATCATGCAGAGCGACAAAACATCATTGATCAAAGCATAAAGTAATACTACAAGTTGAAAACTAAAGGATCATTAAGGCTATGGTGACTTGAGATGGTCATAACATGGTGTAAGCATGTGCCAAGTCAACCCAAATAAAGCATCAAAGGAGAATACCACTATACTATGCTTTAATATGCTAAAACAATGCATGATTCATCCAAGGCACATTAAGCAATCTCAATTGTTTATAACAAGTCATGCTACAGCAAATAATACTAAGCATAAAGCCAAAACAATATTAAGCATGGCATGACAAAGCATAGCCACAGTAAAAAACGAGCTCTTTTTACCACATAAGCATGAACTTTCCTACTCTTTTCCAAACCAAACCAAACTAATTGCAAACCAAGGTATGAAAGAGGGGGTCCAACCAACTTATTCAGAAAACTAAGCAAACCAAGCAAACTAAATACCAAAACAAAAACGAAAAAGAAGACGCTCCAAGAAAAACACAACTATGTATGAAACAATAAAAATGAAGCGTTTGGAAGAAACCTGGAACTTTTATTGATGAAGAAGGGGATCCCTTGGGCATACCCAAGCTTTGATGCTTGCACTTCTTGGATATTTCTTGGGGTGACACGCGTGGAATCCCCAAGATTGAGCTTTAGTCCATCCTTCATCTTATTACTCATTCCTTCCATACACCTGAAAATTTTCCTTCATACAAAACTTCGCACAATCTCATTAGCAACATTAGTGCACATAGGATAAATAAGTCTCAAGGTTCAGTTCTGACACCAAATAAACTTCCATTCGAACACTAGCTACTGTAGCACTTCCCTCAAAAAGCTCAATTCCCCAAAGGAACTCAAGAAAGAACTAACAAGAAGCAAATGCAGAAAATGGCAGAAATCTGTCAAAACAGACCAGCAGGTAAAGACGAATTTTTTCAAAGACCTTCTGTTGCTCAAATCAAAAAGTGTTGAACTAACGAAAGTTATATAACAACCTGGGTCAGAAGCACAAAACATTACAGCTCAATCCGACGTACAGAGCTCTATCAGGAATTTCTACGGTGAAGCACAAAAATCTGTTTCGGGACAACAACTTTCCCAATCATTACTTCACTCTCATTAGAGGTTACTCTTGGCACAAAAAGCAAATAAAAAGGATAAGGAGAGGTTATTACAGAGGTAATAACTTCCAAGACTCATCTAAAACTCTTGGGTTATCTCCCAACAAGTACTTTTCTTTAATGCCTTTAAGTTAGGCATGAAAATTTGAGAAGATGCTCTCATAGGAAATATGAATTGAAGTAAAAGAGAGCATCAAGAAGCAAATTCAAAGCACATTTAAGTCTAACCCACTTCCTATGCAGAGGAATCTTGTATGCAAATAAATACACAAAGAGCAAAGTGACAGGCATAGGAAGATAAAACAAAAGTAACTTCAAAACTTTCAGCACATAGAGGTGTTTCATTATCGTAAAAACTTCTACAACCATATTTTCCTCTCTCATAATAATTTTCAGTAGCCTCATGAATAAACTCAACAATTTAAATATCACATAAGACATTCTTTTCATGATCTACAAGCACTAGAGATTTATTATAAACATTTTCAAAAGAAACCTTGGGAACATAACATTCACCCTCCTTTGATAAGCATGGGAGACAATCAAATAATGTAAGGGATAAAGAGTTACTCTCATTAGAAGGTAGGCATGGGTAGACCATTCTTCCTCCTTTTGTCCATCACTCTCCTCCTCTTTTTCATCTAATGAGCTTTTAGGTTCAGCAATTTCTTCTTCCATGGAGGTTCTAGCAGGCGGTGGTTCACCTATTACCTTAGCAGTCATAATACTGTTCCCAAATAGGAAACTGAGTGAGCTATCCATAATGAAATAGTGATTGGAGCAGAGCTAGTCATAAAGGCAACTTAAGAAAGGAACTAATTTTTTTGTGTTTTTTGAAGAACAAAACAAGCAAACAAAGCAAAAAGAAAGCTAAGCAAAACAAAAACAACAAAGTAAAGAGATTGCTTATGAGGGACTCCCCTTGTGAAAATGTCCTTGACTCCCCGGCAACGGCGCCCGAAAAATCTTTAATGGCATGTAGTTGACGTGGGAGTTTCTTCTTCTTCGTTCCCTGGCAACGGCGCCAGAAAAGATCTTGATGCACTCGACTTTCAACGTAGAGCTCATTGGGAACCCCAAGAGGAAGGTATGATGAACACATCAGTAAGTTTTCCCTCAGTTATGAAACCAAGGTTCAATCGAACTAGTAGGAGCAAGGAAACACCCCAAAGGTGTTACTAGCTGAGCTTTGGCAGGGCGCACTACCGGCGTTAGTAGCAACGTGGAGACCTGCACAACACAACCACAGAACTTTGTCCGCAACTTGCGATGAGGTTGTCAATCTCATCGTGTTTTGCGGAAAACAAAGGATTAAACGTATCGAATGGAAGGAAGTAAAGTTTGTAGAAAGTAAACACAAAGCAGTAAAAGATTGTAGATTGTATATAAAAGACAAGGACCGGGATCCATAGTTCACTAGAGGTGGATCTCCTTAGATAGATAACATGTTGGGTGAACAAATTACAGCGGGGCAATTGACAAACACCGATAAAGCAATACATGCATATACTAATCATATTGACTCCTTTGAGACTTGATTGGGCATTACAACATAATACATAGACCGCCATCCAACTGCATCTATGACTAATAATCCACCTTCAGGTTATCATCCGACCCCCCTCTATTATTAAGTTGCAAGCAACAGATTATTGCTTTACGAACTACGTGTAAAGTAAACAATACAATTGTTCTATGAACAAAGGATCGTTGTTTTCTCCCTAGTAGCAACAACACATCTAGTACCTTAGAGATTTCTGTCACTTCCCAGATTACCAGAGGCATGAACCCACTATTGAGCATAAATACTAACTCTTAGAGTTGCTAGCATCTACTTGGCCAAGATAGCTACTAACAACGGAAAGCATGCAAGATCTCAAATAACAAAGACATGATAGAATCAATAATCAATCTGAAATAGCATCTCAATATCCATCGGATCCCCGCAAACACAACATGTATGAATTATAAATAGATGATCTTGATCATGAACGGAGCTCACAAGATCTAAACATGAAAGCATAAAGGAGGAGAAACCAGCCATCTAGCTACTACATGGATCCGTAGTCCAAGGAAGAACTACTCATGCATCACACCGGAGTCTTGCATGGTGATGAAGAAGGCCTCCAGGGTGAATTCCCCTCTCCGACAGGGTGCCGGGAAGAGCTTCAGATCCCTCCCGATCTAGGGATGGAGATGACAGCGGCTACAGACTCTTTCGTGGATTTTTGATCGGGTACCTAGGGTTTTCGTCCCGAGGGCACCTTATAGGCGGAAGGAGAGGCCGAGGGGGTGCTGGGGTCGGCCAGACCACCCCCTGGCACGGGCCAAGCCTGGCCGCGCGGCCAGGTGGTGTGGCAGGCCCCTGGCCCCTCTCCGTCTCGTATTCTGGCACTTGATCCCTTCCGAAAAAATAGGCACTTTGGCTTTTGTCCCGTCCAATTCCGAGAATATTCATTTTCTGACTTTCCTGGAACCAAAAATAGCAGAAAAAAGGCAGCTGGCACTGTGGCTCTTGTTAATAGGCTAGTCCAAGAAATCATATGAAAAGTACTCCAAAGTTGGAACAAAACACAAGAAAGTGGATAAAACCAAGCATGGAACATCAAAAATTATAGATACATTTGCAATGTATCAGCATACCATGACAGCTACAGAAGAGATTATCGAGTCGACGGTCCGTCAAATCTTGTCGATCTTTCAGTTTTTATATCTGTTCACATGTAATCGTGATTATTCCATCTATTTGCTCTATTTCTTATTCAATTAAATCAATTGTTTGGAGTGCAGCTGTAACAACTCTTTCTGCTGGAAAAACTAAAACCGTGGGCCGATGCAAGAAATAATCACTTTCACTACTGCTTTGTGAAATGACCTCAATACTTAACGTAGGATTCCTCCCTTCTGCCCCCATAGCTTCATGTGTAGCCTGAAACAAAGAAGACAAGTCAGGACAGTGTACCAGCTAACTGGTGTCCATCTTATATGTAAAAAAATTCTAATTCATCATTGGCTAGGAACAATCAGTGAAGTGCCTCGTACATCTCTTTTCAGAATAACAGGAACTATCGATGTCCTAGACTGATGCATACATGTGCCAGTATCATAGCCACTCTGGAACAAACACTACAAGTTATTTGCATGCTGAAACTAAGACATATTAAGTTAGATCAGCAAAGTAGGTGAAAAACACCATGTTTGTTGTCAAAGAATTTCAAAATTGGCATTGTCCTAATATAACCAATCAAGCCATCAACATGTGTGTCTCATGCAGACTAACTAAACTAGTGTGGCAATGAATGTAGGGAATCAAGCAACTCGACTCTTTCCCTCATAAACTAATCATATCACTGCATAACGGAAATATAGAAAATATAACAAAAAGAGGTGCATGAGATTCCTTCATCTGCTTAGAACTGGACGGGACAACAAAGCATTAACCGAAAACATAAAAATAGTGTTTAAAAATGGTCTATAGTATTGATGATCCACAAGTATAGGGGGTGTATCGCAGTATTTTCGATAAGTAAGAGTGTCGAACACAAAGCATTAATCTTCTTTATCTTGCTAAGTGTTGTGTGGGTGAACCTGTTCTAATGTACCGCCCCATCCAAGACTAATACATACTTGTGATTAAACCCCATGCAAACATCCGTAAGTACAAGAAAGTAATTAAGGTAGAAACCTAACCACAGCTTTAAACTCTAAGACCCTTACGTCCCTTGTGCAATGGTTTCCTAACGGAGGTTCATTTTTCTGTCACTCCGGCAACCCCTACGATTAGTAGCCAAATACACAATGCATTCCCCTAGGCCCTTAGAGGTGAAGTGTCATGTAGTCGATGTTCACATGACACCACTAGAAGAAGTACACCACAACTTAAATAACAATCTATTGAATCTTTCTCAACACAACTCCACTACTAACAACAAGACTTCTCCCATGTCCTCAAGAACAAAACGAACTACTCACAAGACATCATATGGATCATGATCAGAGATGGAATAATGATGTATAACAATCTGAACATAAACAATAATTCAACGGTTCACTCAATAGCATCAACTACAAAGAGTAATCAACACCGAGAAAGTTTCCCCTATGAACTATGCAAGATTCAACTCAATTGTTACAACAATATGGAGATGGTGATGAGGGTGCTGATGGTGATGATGATGATGATGATCCCAATGAAGTCCAGCTTGATGGTGGTGTTGATGGCGACGATCTCCCCTCTCCGAGAAGGAATTCCCCCGACATAAATCTGTCTGCTGGAGAGATCTTTCTCTCTCGGTGTTTTCCGCCCCGCAGAGGCAGCAGAATCTTTCTGTGGTCGCTCCCTGAGTCTTAGGGTTTCGGGAGGATGATATACGCCAGAGGGGAGAGGCTAGAGTGGGCCAGGGTGGCCACACCACCTCCTGGTGCGGCCTAGGGCTGCCCGCGCCATGGGGTGGTGTGGACCCCCTATGGCCCATCTCCACTCCGTCTTCTGGCATCCTTAGTCTTTTGGAAAAATAGGATTTTCCGTATATTTTCCCGGATTTTCCGATCTTCGCGAATTTTGCCTCCAAACAACACCTTTTTCATCAGAATCCTGACTGCAGCGGTCCATGCTCCAAAAGTCATCAACCATGCAAACACAGATGAAATAGCATAAGTATCACCTCTCAATACGAAATAAATCATGAATAATAGTGAATTAAGACATAGAATAGTGATGCAAAATGGACGTATCAACTCCCCCCAAGCTTAGACTTCGCTTGTCCCTAAGCGAAACTGAGCTCAATAAACATGGCCTCAGGTTTATGGAGTGAAGAGTCGATAATAGAATACGGACAAGAAGCATCACATCCATCAAATACATAGATCATAATAGAAGACAACTCACTATTATATAACTCAACTTGTAATGAGTAAAGGAAACACAATAAAGATAAATAAAGTGAATCATAATTGGTAATGGAAAACTTAGCTCTTGGTCAAAGAATAGTTGATAATTTTCTGGAGTTCACAAATAGCTGGTTTTCAATGAAAGCTTTCAAAGTAGTAAACATCAAGATAAGAGCAATGTGCAAAACAAGGAACATAAGGAACATGATTGAATAAATCATCATATGAATGAATGAAACACATCAACTCAAAATCCTTGCTGAGATAAAAGGAAGTAGGTTTACTGACTCAACTACAAAGTAAAAGAAAGGCCCTTCAAAGAGGGAAGCAGGGATTGCAAGTCTCATAAAGAGCTCCCAAAAATTATGATACTTACTAGATTTCAGCTCTCATTGCTCCTATCATAGGAATCTTTTGGTGATTAAGATAAAAGTGACACAACTAAGAGGATATGCTTGACAAGTTATAAATTGGAGTCTCATGCCCCTTACTTATGAGTATCGATCCTCATGCTACTCAACTTTAGTCACGAGCAAGCTCTTGTCATTGTAAATACATGCGTATCATTGAGAACCGCCAACGGGGTACCCCTTGCACATGACACATGAGCTATCCCATAATCAAAATGACAAGGCAAGCAGACAGTGAGCATCTCAGCGATCTTTTTATTTTCTATTTGCATAGGTTTTTATTGAGGATGCTTCATAGAATGCTCACTATAGTTATGCTGCAAGTTTCCACCATGATTAGGCATGGCTTAGGCTAGCGGCCCAGGCGTTTCTCTAACACACATATAAACTCCATGATCTTACAAGTTCCACTTTTATTTCACACCGTCGGGATCCATAAGCAAAAGGACATGATATCAACTAGGTACAAGTACCAATGCAATGTTGAAAGTGGTCCCCATGATACATGGTTCTGCTAACTTCAACTCATAAAGCACAAGCATATACGCAACAAAGAAGGACCCAATGGTTCAAGTTTATTAAATGCAAGAAAGTAAAGTGTGCCATCAAGTTCGTGAGAGCTTTAGTCACTAATTTTCACATAACAAGTTTAATTTGGGAGATAGATAAAACAGGAATTTACTTGGAATAGCAATAATGCTACTAGGTAGGTATGGTGGACACAAATGGCAAAGGTTTTGGTTTTAAAGGAGTGGATGCACGAGAAGAATACCCTCTCAGTATATGTTTTTGGCTAGCAAGGCTCGGTAGCAAGTACAAGAGTTGAAGGAAACAACCAAACATACAAGTGATAAAAACAAACATGCAATTTTCCTTGGAAGCACAAAAGATCTTAACTAGAGAATACTAGACTTATGAGCAAATCAAGAAAGAAAGATGATGGAATTATTTTTTCTCTAGAGTACTTCTATCTTTTTCATTCAACTCTCAAAAATAGTGTGCTACTGACCGAGCCAGGTTTGCAAAAACCAACTAAATTAACTCAATGATCCCAAAGTGATACCAATACTAACAACAAGATCAATCATATAACCACGAATTGAAAACTAATACAAGCTATGCAAAAGAGTGAATGATAGAACTTCTCATTAATATTCCATAACGGAAACTCACACCAAGGGATACATATCTAACGAGAGAGTGGACACTTCCATAATGCAAACCATACTACATAATAACTCCTCTATTCATGATATGACTCTACTAATAAGGTAAAAAGATAGAAGATAGTGATGTGATACCGTGGCACTCCCCCAAGCTTGGAACAAACCAAGGGGATGCCAAACCTGATGACGAATTACTCCTTCGGTGGTGGTGGTATCCTCTCATCTTCGTCTGTCTTCCAGGGTAAGGGCTTCCCATCAACAAAGGACATCGTGGTTTCCAACATCCTGAAACTTGCAGCAGCACTTATGCGTTTAAACCTAGCCTCATACTCACAGTTTTGATTTTGAACATCATAGAACTGTGCTTCCAGTTCGTTGGTTGTTTGGCGGAGTGAGAGGACTTAGTATTTGAGTTCAGTAGTCTCCTTTTGGTGCTCGGTGATGAGTTCGGAACAAATCTTATGGATGATGTCCACTTCGTGCTCCGCCATCTTCTTGTACCTAAAGACTTCTTGCTCCAGTGCTTCCATCCTGTCCTCCAGACTTCCTTTACCCTTAGGGCCTTGAACCTCTTTAATCCGGACCTCCCCACCTTCGAGAAACAACTCCTTGGGATGAATCTTCAACTCTCTCATGTATGGGTTGATGATCTCTTCTAAGGAATCTCCCTCGGCTGATCCAGTGGAAGACATTGTGGCTACAAATCTGGGATTCTACCTGGCAGAAACAGATCGAAACAAAAACACGACGAAAACACAATATACAAACCTCGGAAGATCCGGGGGGTTATATATTACGAAGTTTCATAACAAGAGGAAGGTACTGGGTGAAAATGGGTCGGAGACGGAGTTTGGGGTGGCCTCACCACCTGGTGGCGCGGCCAGGGGTGGGCCCGCGCCACAGGGTGGTGTGGGCCACCCTGGCTCCGGTTCCGTCCCTTTTTCGCTTCATAACTTTCCTTATCGATTGAAAACTGCAAAAATATAGTTGTATTGTATTTTCATGGAACTTTTCTTAACAGAACTGTTACCTATTTGAAAACATACTCTGCAGGTCTCTGAATTTGGTCCTCGATGAATTTCTCCAGAGTTATAACTTGAAAGGCATCAACATCTTCATTGTAAGAATCTCCAGCAATATAGTGTTTGAGTCGTTGTCCATTCACTACTTGTGTAGTATTATCTTTTAGAGAAGAAATTTTTATTGCTCCTGAATGGTATACTTCTTCAATGATAAAAGGTCCTTCCCATTTTGATAGTAGCTTTCCTGCAAAAAATTTGAGACGAGACCTATACAATAGAACTTTCTCACCAACATGAAATTCTCTCTTAAGTATTTGCTTGTCATGCCATCTTTTAACTTTTTCCTTAAAGAGCCTAGCATTTTCATAGGCTTCAATCCTCCATTCATCTAAAGAACTTAAGTCAAATAGTCTTTTCTCACCAGCGAGCTTACAATCTCTATTTAGTTCTTTAACTGCCCAGTAAGCTTTGTGTTCTAATTCTAAGGGTAGGTGACAAGATTTCCCATAAACCATTTTGTAAGGAGACATCCCCATAGGATTTTTGTAAGCAGTTCTATAAGCCCATAAAGCATCATTCAACTTTTTGGCCCAGTTTTTTCTAGATCTATTAACAGTCTTTTGCAAGATGGATTTAATTTCTCTATTTGATAACTCTACTTGCCCGCTAGTTTGGGGGTGATAGGCTGAAGCAATCCTATGATTAACATCATAGTTAGCAAGGCTCTTCCTAAAACCACCATGAATGAAATGAGAACCCCCATCAGTCATGAGATACCTAGGCACCCCAAACCTAGGAAAGATAACATCCTTAAGCATTTATAGAGAAGTCTCCCCGTCAGCACTCTTTGTAGGAATGGCTTCTACCCACTTAGTAACATAATCAACGACAACAAGAATATGAGTGTAACCTTTCGAAGGAGGGAAAGGCCCCATAAAGTCGAATCCCCAACAATCAAAAGGTTCAATAACTAGAGAGTAGTTCATAGGCATTTCATTGCGTCTAGAAATATTACCAACATGCTGACATTCATCACAATATAAAACCAATTTCCTTGCATCTTTAAAAAGGGTAGGCCAATAGAAACCTGATTGTAGCACCTTTTGTGCAGTTCTATCTCCTGCATGATGTCCTCCATAAGCACTACCATGACATTTACACAATATCTCCTTTTGTTCATATTCTAGAACACATCTTCGCATAATACCATCCACTCCTTCTTTGTATAAGTGTGGGTCATCCCAAAAATAATGCCTCAAATCATAGAAGAACTTCCTTCTTTGCTGAGCTGTAAAAGTTGGAGGCAAATACTTGGAGACAATAAAGTTAGCATAATCAGCATACCAAGGGCTACCTCGCGAGCTCACCCCTACTGCAGCTAACTGTTTATTTGGGAAACTATCATTAACAGGCATAGGGTCAAAAGAGATGTTTTCCAAACGAGATAAATTATCAGCTACAGGGTTTTCAGCACCCTTCCTATCTACTATATGTAGATCAAACTCTTGTAAAAGCAGCACCCATCTAATAAGCCTAGGCTTAGCGTCCTTCTTCGTCATAAGATATTTAATAGCAGCATGATCAGTATGAATGGTGACTTCTGAGTCTACAATATAGGGCCTAAACTTATCACAAGCAAAAACAACAGCTAGAAATTCCTTTTCAGTAGTAGCATAATTCCTTTGAGTAGCGTCTAGAGTCTTACTAGCATAATGGATAACGTTTAATTTTTTATCAATACGTTGCCCAAGGACAGTACCTATAGCAAAATCACTAGCATCACACATTATTTCAAAGGGTAAACTCCAATCAGGTGGTTGAACAATAGGGGCTATAGTTAAAGCCTTCTTAAGAGTTTCAAAAGCTTCCTTACAATCATCATCAAAAACGAAGGGTACATCTTTTTGAAGAAGATTAGTAAGGGGTTTTGATATCCTAGAAAAGTCTTCAATAAACCTTCTATAGAAACCAGCATGACCAAGGATACTACGAATACCTTTGATGTCTCTTGGGCATGGCATCTTCTCAATTGCCTCAACCTTAGCTCTATCAACTTCTATGCCTCTTTCAGAAACTTTATGCCCAAGAACAATCCCTTCATTAACCATGAAGTGGCATTTCTCCCAATTAAGAACAAGATTAGTTTCTTCACATCTCTGCAAAACTTTATCAAGGTTGTGCAGACAATTATCAAAAGAAGTTCCATAGACAGAAAAGTCATCCATGAACACTTCTACAATTTCCTCACAAAAACCATGAAAGATAGCAGACATGCACCTTTGGAAAGTAGCGGGAGCATTACATAAACCAAAAGGCATATGTCTATAAGCATAAGTTCCATAAGGGCAAGTAAAAGTAGTTTTTTCTTGATCCTGTTGTTTAACAACAATTTGAGAGAAACCAGAATAACCATCAAGAAAACAAAAATGGGTCTTTTTAGCCAACCTTTCCAACATTTGATCAATAAAAGGAAGCGGGTAATGATCTTTCTTAGTAACTTTATTGACCTTTCTAAAATCAATGCACATCCTATAGCCTACTACTATTCTTTGAGGAATAAGCTCATCATTATCATTAGGAACAATGGTAATACCTCCCTTTTTAGGAACACAATGAACATGACTAACCCATTCACTATCAGCAATAGGGTAAATAATACCAGCATCAAGGAGTTTCAATACCTCATTCCTTACCACTTCCTTCATCTTAGGATTTAAACGTCGTTACTGTTCCACTACTGGCTTCGCATCTGGTTCTATGTTGATAGAATGCTGACATATAGTAGGTGAAATCCCTTTTAAATCATCCAGAGTATAGCCCATAGCTCCTCGGTGTTTCCTCAAAACTTCCAATAACCTTTCTTCTTCCTTTCCTGAAAGTTTAGAGCTAATAATAATAGGATATATCTTTTTATCATCAATATAAGCATATTTAAGATCATCAAGGAGAGGTTTTATATCGAAGACCGGATCCTTTTTAGGTGGCAAAGTGGTACCCAAGTCTTCTACAGGCAAGTCATGCTTTAGCAACTTGGGTTGATGATGGAGGATCTCGTCAATCTCATTCCTTTCTTCCATGAATATCTCACTTTCGTGATCTTCCATAAATTGCTGTAAAGCATTGTTAGGAGCAAGAGAGATAGAAGCAAGTTGTTCAACTCTAAAATCCTCATTATGGGTTTCCTCTTCGCAAGGTTCTTTAGTAAATTTCAAACAATTAAACTCATAAGATTCCCCATCAAACTTAGTCAAGATTTTCTCCCTCTTGCAATCAATAATAGCTCCACAAGTACTCAAGAAAGTTCTACCAAAAATGATAGGATAAGTTTTACTAGTAGCTGAACCAAGTACTAGAAAATCACCAGGATACTTGATCTTACCACAAAGGACTTCCACGTCTCGTACGATACCAATTGGAGAGATGGTCTCTCTATTAGCGAGGTGAATAACCACATCAATCTCTTCCAATTCGCAGGGACTAATTTCATGCATAATTTCTCCGTAAAGCTCATAAGGAATAGCACTGGAACTTGCACCAATATCACATAAACCATAATAGCAATGATCACCAATTCTAACAGAAAGCACAAGAACACTAGCCTTTTTAGTTCTATTAGGATGTGAAACAATATTAGAAGCATCCTCACAAAAGACTGTGTGCCCATCTTCTACGCTTTTAGTGACAAGGTCTTTCACAATTGCTACAACAGGTTCAATGTTTATTTGTTCATTAGGTTTTACAGTTCTCTTTTCACTTTTAGTGATTACATTAGTTATCATAGGATGATCCTTTACCTTATCTGAGAAGGGAATCTTCTCGATATAAGGTTCAGGTAAGATATGATCAATAATGCAACACTCAGTGCTCCCAACAGGAACACAGTCAACAATATCTTTATAAGGTGCATGGTACTTATTCCATCCCCTTTTTGGAATTTCAATATAAGAAGCAAAATCTCTAAAGCAATTCATAATAACTTGCAAATCAAGACCATACTAATATTTTGAAAGTCATCAGTTCCCATAAAAGATTCAATGCATTCATAATCATAATTTATACCTGACTTTCTACCTTTGTCATTCTCCCATGCTTCAGTATTATCTTGAATACGGTCTAGAAGATCCCATTTAGCTTCTTCTTCCATACGAGTGAATGATCCAGCACAAGAAGCATCCAATAAATCTTTATCATGTAGAGGGAGCCTTGCATAAAAGTTATTGATAATAATATTGTTGGGGAGCTCATGAATGGGACATTTGAGCATTAGTAACTTCAATCTCCCCCAAGCTTGAGCTGTACTCTCTCCATCAAGAGGCCAAAAGTTGTATATTTGATTCCGATCTTTATGAATCTCAATAGGAGGATAAAACTTTGAATAAAAGAGAGGCACTATTTCCTCCCACTCAAGAGCTTGACCATTCTTCAGCAGCTTATACCATTCCTCAGCTCTTCCTTTTAGTGATAATGAGAATACTTCTCCTTAACTTGATCTGTAGTAATACCTGCACACTTGAACAACCCTCATAATTCGTGTATAAAGAGCAAATGATCACCGGGATGGACAGTTCCATCCCCAACATAATAGTTATCCATAACACGATCAATAATTCTTGTAGGTATTTTAAAAACATCATTCTCAGCAGGTGGTGGCTTATCTACTACCTTAGCAGTGGTAGTAGCATTACCAAATAAGAAACTCAACGAATTATCCATAACAAAAATAAAGCAACTAACAGAAGTAAACAATACTCACAGTAGAAGTTTCCTTTACTAGTTCCACTCTCCAATAGCGCTTCACTCCCCGACAATGGTGCCAGAAAATAGTCTTGATGACCCACAAGTATAGGGGGTGTATCGCAGTATTTTCGATAAGTAAGAGTGTCGAACCCAACGAGGAGCAAAAGGTGCTGGCTAGTGGTATGGATCAGGAATTCTCTGAAAATACTTAGCAAACGGATTTTTAGGGGTTTTCAATAAAGCAAGTAAACAAAGTACGAGTAAATAAAAGACAGTAGGAATAAATGCAGCAAGTGGCCCAATCCTTTGTGCAGCAAAGGACAAGACGATTATATTACTTAAGATGACCAAACGTTCTCGAGGACACATGGGAAGACTGTCAAGTGCTTTCGCTTCATATAGTTGATTAATCTTCTTTAGCTTGCTAAGTGTTGTGTGGGTGAACCTATGCTAATGTACCGCCCCATCCAAGACTAATACATACTTGTGATTAAACCCCTTGCAAACATCCGTAAGTACAAGAAAGTAATTAAGGTAGAAACCTAACCACAGCTTTAAACTCTAAGACCCTTACGTCCCTTGTGCAATGGTTTCCTAACGGAGGTTCATGTTTCTGTCACTCCGGCAACCCCTATGATTAGTAGCCAAATACACAATGCATTCCCCTAGGCCCTTAGAGGTGAAGTGTCATGTAGTCGATGTTCACATGACACCACTAGAAGAAGTACACCACAACTTAAATAACAATCTATTGAATCTTTCTCAACACAACTCCACTACTAACAACAAGACTTCTCCCATGTCCTCAAGAACAAAACGAACTACTCACAAGACATCATATGGATCATGATCAGAGATGGAATAATGATGTATAACAATCTGAACATAAACAATAATTCAACAGTTCACTCAATAGCATCAACTACAAAGAGTAATCAACACCGGGAAAGTTTCCCCTATGAACTATGCAAGATTCAACTCAATTGTTACAACAACATGGAGATGGTGATGAGGGTGCCGATGGTGATGATGGTGATGATGGTGATGATGATGATCCCGATGAAGTCCAGCTTGATTGTGGTGTTGATGGTGACGATATCCCCTCTCTGGGAAGGAATTCCCCCGGCAGAAATCTGTCTACCAGAGAGATCTTTCTCTCTCGGTGTTTTCCGCCCCGCAGAGGCGGCGGAATCTTTCTGTGGTTGCTTCCCGAGTCTTAGGGTTTCGAGAGGATGATATACGCCAGAGGGGAGAGGCTAGAGTGGGCCAAGGTGGCCACACCACCTCCTGGCGCGGCCTAGGGCTGCCCGCGCCATGGGGTGGTGTGGGCCCCCTGTGGCCCATCTCCACTCCGTCTTCTGGCATCCTTAGTCTTCTGGAAAAATAGGATTTTCCGTATATTTTCCCGGATTTTCTGATCTTCGTGAATTTTGCCTCCAAACAGCACCTTTTCCATCTACAGCGGTCCATGCTCCAAAAGTCATCAACGATGCAAAAACAGATGGAATAACATAAGTATCACCTCTCAATACGAAATATATCAATGAATAATAGTGAATTAAGACATAGAATAGTGATGCAAAATGGACGTATCAAGTATGAACTAGCCAAAAAAGAGACCTCTAACCACAGGTGGCATTGCTTTAATCATCAAGGAACTATGATAGTACCTTGGAAAACAAGCAATAGATCAAGTGTCTTAAATAGACTACTAGAATCATTTCAGACAAACAAGATATCAACCATTCCTTTTTAGTATCCAGATCATTCAAATATTTTGATCGTCGGGCCAGTAAATAAAAAAAGAAGAGAAACCAAGAGATGGGTCATTTGCTGCCAAAACAATAGTTGGATGCATCCAAAAAGTTGTACAAACCTTCTTTGTCATGCCTACAGCTATTGTATTTCCAACTGCTAACAGTATCATTATACATATAACCAGGCAAGAAAATCTAGTAGACAAACAAGCAAATGATACATTGTGCACCTTGCAAGGTCAATGAAGTATTTAAACAATGTATGTCTAGGAACCATGTCAGAATATAGCATTGATGCAATCACAAGTCAACTAAAAATTCACAGGAACCATAACAATGGAACCATATGGTGGCTAATATTAAACTCACAAGATCATCTGATCATGTATAGATGAAAATCCCTTTTTATTATTAATCAAACATTGTATTTCTCACAGAAATTGCCATCCCTAGTTTGGGACTGATGGGGCTCAAACCCGCAGCTTCCGCCTTGATAGGGCGGTGCTCTGACCGTTTAAGTTAAGAAAATCATTACATTGCTTTAATCATGAGCAAACTAAAGAATCAAATTGGCAATAGACTCTATATGTGCATCATGTAGAGTAGCTATTGAGGTAATGAATTAAGTAATCAAAGAACAGGTGCACTATATACTTCCAGATCATATTAACATGGTTATAATACATATATATAGTAATTGGGGATCATATTAGATGATAATAGCTATGACAATCTCACTATGAGTAGTCTAGATAGAACTCACTCTGTTTCAAAATATAAGATGTTATGGCTTTCGTGAAACGAATGTATCTAGACACCCTTTAGTGTTGGTAGAGTAACTTGGACTAGTATTGTATGCATTTTTACTAGTCCAAGTTACTCCCCACCAAGACCAAGTAATTTATACTAGTCTCATACATATAACACTAGACTATGTTACTACCTCCAGAGTGCATATAAGCTCAATTATGGTGGCGATCTCTAATATTATAATAGAATATAGATTAGCATAAAAGTGGATATACTTCAATCACCACCACCTAATGATGGTCTAGTTAACGTATATATATATAGATAGATAGAATATCATCAGTCAAATATAGCAAAAAGAGATCTCTACCATGATTGAGTGAGAAAATTGAATTATAAATCAAGGGATTTACATTTGGTCTTTGTGCAGTACCGTTAAAGGTCATCTTGTTCTAATCATTGGCCAACTCATGTGGTGCCGACACTAGACAATGTGACCACCTCCAGAGTGCATACAAACTCTTAATTATAGCAGAAAAATACAATAATAGACTATAAATTAGCATAGAAGTGGATATACTTAAATTACCACCACATAATCATAGTCTAGTTGACACATATGTAGATAGATAGATAGATAGATATGATGATGAGTCAAATATAGCAAAGAATAGATCATCATGATGATTGTGTGAGAAAAACAAATTATAAGTCGAGAGATTTACAATTGGTCTTTGTTACTGATACGTCCAAAACGTATCTACTTTCCCGAATACTTTTGCTATTGTCTCTCCTCTAAACTTGCGTGATTTGGATGCAACTAACACGGACTGACGCTGTTTTTAGCAGAATTGCCCTGGTGTCTACTTTTTGTGCAGAAAATCAACTATTAGGAAAAATCCCAGAAAATATGCCGAAAATCCTATTTTACCATAAGACTCCAGGAGCCAGAATACGAGACGGAGGGGGGCTGGGCCCAGGCCACACCACCTGGCCGCGCGGGCAAGCCCAAGCCACGCCAGGGGGTGGTCTGGCCGCCCCAGACTCCCCCTCGGTCTCCCTCTTCGCCTATAAGTTGCCTTCTAACCTAAAAGCTCAGGGGGGTTCGACGTTTTTCAGAAGGAGTTCCGCTCCGCTGCCACCACCAGATTCCATGAAACAGCACTAGAGACTCCGTTCTGGCACCCTGCCGAGATGGGGAATTGGAGGAGATCATCACCATCGCTTAGCCATCATCCATCCATGTTTCCCCCATCTATGAGTGAGTAATCCCCCGCTGTAGGCTATGGGGATGGTAGGGATTGGATGAGATCATTCATGTAATGGCATTAGATTGTTAGGGCATGGTGCCTAGTATCTTCTATTAGTGCTTTATGACTTTGTTGCGACTTGTTATGCTTAATGCTTGTCACTAGGGCCCGAGTGCCATGATTTCAGATCTGAACATGTTATTGATTCATTATAATAGTATTGTTTTTGGTCTTACCTGCAAGTTGTATACACACATTGTTGTCCGGAACCAATGGCCCCGAAGTGACAGAAATCGAGATAACCGGAGGGAATGGCTTTGATGTGAGGATCAAATGTGTTCACGGAGTGTTAGTGATTTGCTCCAGTTCTCTACTAAAAGGAGCACCTTAATTGCGAGTAGTTCCCTTGAGGCCCCGCTGCAAACGGGCTGGCAGGACAAAAGACGTTCTGCAAGTTCTCATTGCGAGCACGTATGACTATATATGGAACACATGCCTAGGATTATCTAGTACTTGGATACTTTATCTTATTTATCTGCAATTGCCCTATGTTCTGATTGCTATATGAATTGTCTTGTCCACGCAACACCCGTCCATCCATCCCTATGCCTACCGCACTCGGATCCTACTGTTTACTGCTATTGTTACTGCTGTCTTTACTTTACTGCTGCTACTTTGCTATTCCAACTACAAAACTGTTGCTACTGATAAATTGCTGTGAGCAAGATTGTTTCCAGGTGCAGCTAAATTGACAACTCAGTTGTTAAGGCTTATAAATATTCTTTGGCTCCCCTTGTGTCGAATCAATAAATTGGGTTTCACTTCCCTCAAAAATACTGCGATACACCCCTATACTTGTGGGTCATCAAGACTATTTTCTGGCGCCGTTGCCGGGGAGCATAGCTTTGTTTATCAAGTTCACTTGGATTCTCTATTGTTCGCTGCTATCCGTCCATCATGGGTAAGTCTCGTGATGGCAAGGTTCATATTTTACCATCCACTACAAGAAGAGGTACGGTTCTAAACACCTCTGTTGCTCTTGATTCACCATCTGTTATGAGTAAGCTCGTTACACCACCACATACACATGCTACACACTTCTACTACTGCTGAATCGGAAACTTCTGATACTTATGATGCTGCTTCTACTGTGCTTGATAAGAGTGGTTCATTACGTCCTTTCCTAGACGCTATGATTGCTAGAACTATAGTTGGAATATACTGAAACTCCTAATGAAGACACTACTACACCTGTTAGTTCACCTGAGTCTAGTGAAAGCTATGATATTGAAGATGGTTATGTTGAGATCACCGATGAATTTATTAAAGAATGTAAAAATACCCATGATAGGAGCGCTGCTAAGAGTCTCCTTGAGAGGTGTACTATTAGACCCAAATTGTCTCCTATTGCTAAGTTTGCTGCTTCTCCCATAAACATTATAGATGAAGATTATGATTTCTCTCTCGATGTATCTTACATAGCTATTGTTGAGAAATAACCTTTTTGTGGGACTAAGAATGAAAGTGCGGTAGCACATATGAATGAACTTTCTACCATGAGTGGCTTGTTTTCTGATGATATTAAGATGCGTACTTACTTTGTTGCTAAGATTTTCCCCTTTTCACTGAAAGGAGAAGCTAAAACTTGGTTTAGTAATTTACCTCCTGGATCCATTGATAGCCCTGATTGCTTGATTAGTACTTTCCTGCAAAAATATTTTCCTCCTAGTGCTAGACATGCTATTTTGCAGGAACTTTTTGATTTTAAACAGGGAGAAAAAGAGATATTGCCCGAATCTTGGGCAAGGTTTTGTGCTTTGATTCATGCACAGGCTGGAAGTCCATTACCTAAGAATGAGCTTCTTGATATATTTTATAATGGACTAACCAAAGAATCTAGGACATACCTAGATAGTTGTGCTGATTGTGTTTTCAGGAATAGGACTCCCAAGGAAGCTAAGGAATTAATGACTAAAATAAGTAAGAACTATGAAGATTGGAATCCTCCTGAACAAGCTATACCTGAAGTAATTGTACCTGAACCTACTATACTAGTGCCTATTCCAACATCAAAGAAGAGGGGAGTTATTGAATTAAATGATGAAGTGTTGAAGGAAGCTAAGAAATGTCTTAACGAGAAGGGAATTAAAGCTGCAGATGTCAAGAATTTACCTCCTATAGAAGAATTATGTAAGCCTATTCCCTACTCATCCACTATCGAGGTACACTCTCTCCAACACTTTGATGAAGGTGATATCCCTTACTCTAAACCTCCTGATCAATGCTTAGAAGAATTCGACATCTTTATTGTTAAGCAAGATAATTTAAATAAAAGGGTGCAAAATCATCTAATGGAAAACACTAGAGCTATTGTTGAGTTGAAAGATATTGTGGAAAGAACCTCTAATGATGTTAAAATGATTGTTAAACACTTTCAAATGGTTCAAAATCAAATAGATCAACTCATTAAAGAAAAACATGCTTATGAAATTAGAACTAGAAGTGGTGCTGCTACCCAGGATCCTCTATATCCCGAGGGGCATCCCAAAAGAATTGAGCAGGATTCTCAACAAGCTGAAAATAGTGGCTCTACTCGTAAGAAAAGGAAAAAGGAACATAAAACTGTAGTAGAACCCTCTGAACCTGCTATAGATCCTAATAGTATATCTATTTCTGATGCTGAAACTGAAAGTGGTAATGAAGAAAATGAAGTTCCTAATGAAGAAAAAGTTGAAGAAGAACCTGAAAAGCACACTAAGAATACTAAATACACTAAAGAAGATTTTGTTCTTAAGAACCATGGTAGTGAAAGAGAGCCTTGGGTCCAAAAACCTATGCCTTTCCCTGATAAGAAACACAAGTCAAGGGAAGATGAACACTATAATAAGTTTTGTGAGTGGCTGAAACCTTTATTCCTGCAAATTCCTTTGACTGATGCTATTAAATTGCCTCCTTACTCAAAGTATATGAAGGATATTGTCTCGAATAAAAGGAAGATCCCTAATGAAGAAATATCTACTTTTCTTGCTAATTATTCCTTTAATGGTAAGGTTCCAAAGAAACTTGGAGACCCAGAGATTCCAACTATCCCTTGCTCTATTAAGAACAGTTATGTTAGAACTGCTTTGTGTGATTTGGGAGCTGGAGTTAGTGTTATGCCTTTCTCTCTCTATAAGAGTCTTCAACTAGAAAAACTAATACCAACTGATATATCTTTGCAAATGGCTGATAAATCTACCACTATTCCTATTGGTATATGTGAGGATGTACCTATTCAAGTGGCTCATAATTGCTTGATATTAACTGATTTTGTTGTGCTTGAAATGCCTGAAGATGATAATATGCCCATTTTTCTTGGGAGACCTTTTCTTAATACTGCAGGAGCTGTTATTAATTGTAATCAAGGAAAGGTGGCTTTCAATGTTAATGACATGGAACATACTGTCTATTTCCCCAAGAAGATTGAAAGGACTTATGGTTTGAATTCAATTGAACATGATGAGGGCATTCAAGTTGGAGAAATATATTGTCCCATACCAAGAGAAAAATTTGAAACTATTATGATTGGGACCATTGCTATCAAGGTTGAGGTAACATAATCATTAGTGGAATACAAAGTTTTGTCTCATATGGAATTGTTTTGGTAACAAGACCTGATCAACCTTGTTAACAAAAGGATTTCATTGAACAAAACAATGTTTTCACTATGATTATTTCCATGTACTTCTATTCCATCCATTTTAGTTTTTGCTTTCGTTTAGTTTTCTTTTTGTTGTTAGTTGCTTGCTTGTTAGAGTGTCTTAGAACTTCTGTAGTTCTAGCTTTGTTTTGTCCTTGCTTCATTCCAAAAAAATCTGTCTGTCAGAAATTCATTCATCTATACCTGAAAAATGCCCAAAAATAAAGTGTCTCGAAAAATTACAGAAAATTCATAGTAAATTTTTACGTGAAAAAGGGGTAGAGGAGTGCCTGGGAGGTACCAGGGGGACCCACCAGGCAGGCTCACCACCTGGTGGCGCGGCCTGCCTTGGGTGGCGCCATGCCATGGTGTGGGCCACCCCTGACCCTCCACTAACTCTCTCACCTGCCACTTTCTTCTCGCTCCTGAGTAAGATCAAGTTCATAGCTCAAAATCGCGTTCTTGCTGTGCTTGCTCTCGATTTTTTTGATCTCCTTGCTCATCCCATCTTTGTTGCTGAAATTTGGAGCACTTGTTCTCTGGTATGTGACTCCTCCCCTTGTCCAAGTGGATTTGTGTTTAGTGGATTATATCTTGAGTATTTTGCTACTGTAGGTGACAGGTTTTGAGAGCTTGTAAGCTTGTTTGATGCTTAGAGATATAGTTTTGATGCATGTTTAGGCCTCTTACAAGTCCCTATGAGTAGAATCCTTCATTTCATTCACTTTGCAATCACTTGTTTAATAGGTGTTTAAATTTCAGAATAGAAGATGAATGAGCATCAACTAAACCAACATGAACTATGGGTGCCTGAGGTCATGAAGGTCCACCGGGAGGAGGAAGTTTTTCCTTCCATTTATCCATGCTCTGAGTTCATGAGAGCTGCAGGAATTCTCCAAGATTTCCACACTTTGGTTTCTAATGCAGGGTTGGAGCACTTTTTGGAAGATGAACCTTGTCAATTTGTGAAGCTAACCATGTCTGTGGTGCAGGACTTGCAATTTAGTCACTCTTTGCCTAACCCCATGGTCCACTACAAAATTTACAATATCGCTATCGACCTTTCTCTCGATGACTTTTGTGCAGCTATTAAGGTACCTCAATGGGGATCATGTAGAAGGATTAAGGAGCGACCTGAACCACTCATGGATTTAAACGCAAAAATTTGCCAAGGGAGCAGCTTCTCGAAGGAGAGTGGAAAAATCCGCAACATTCATGTTCCCTCCATTCGCTACTTTGCCTACTTTATTTCCAAGTGTGATCTTGCTAGGAAAACTGCCAATAAGTTATCTTCATATGATCTAGCATTTATCTCTGCTGCTCTTAAACGAGATAGGTCTTACAACTTAGGTGCTTTGATAGCTTTCCGTCTTGCTCCTAACTGTGAGAAAAGTGGAATTTGTGGAGGCTTCATTGCTTCTCGTTTACTAGCATTGCATGTTTTAGTGCCTCATCATCTAGACCTACAGTTCCCCATAGAAAGGCTTGATTTTAATTCCCTGATACAGCATACATTTGTTTCCTCGTGGGCTAGTTTGAATGATTTGTCTTATGAAATAACCTTTCTCAAATCTGGTTGGAGAAAGATCAAGTCCGAGCATGTTGTTCTTTTGCCTGCACCTGTTTTGTTTAACCTTGATAACAGGGAAGGATGGTCCCTCACTGAGGAGGATCTTGACACGTACTTGGGAGAGCTCTCCCAACAGGAGCAGGATACTAGAAGGGAGGTCACGGATGATTCGGTCCAGTCCTCGAATGAGGGGGAATCTTCATATCAGCAACCTGCTTATGATTTGGGAGCTTCTTCTTCTTCCCACGGGGCCAACTACGACCATTCTTATCATGATCCTCCTGCTTGGAACCCTTACTCGTATCTGGATTGATACCCACTTAGGCCAAAAGCCTAAGCTTGAGGGGAGGTACGCTGACATCGCACTTATCTCCTTATCATGTTGCGTCGGTACTCTGTATATTCATGTTTCGTTCTCTTTTTAGTTTTCGTTCTTTCTTTGCTTTTGCTTTATAAAACACAAAAAGACCAAAAATATTTCTGTTGTTTCTCTTTGGTTTGTTGCTTCTTCTTTTTGCCTTGGTTTGTTTTTCCCTTTTTGCTTTGTTTGAATTATTCGAAAAACCCAAAAGGATTTTGCTTTGCTTGTTTTTCCTTTTTGGTTCTTGTTTTAAAAATCGAAAACAACAAAAATATTTGTCGTTCTTCTTTTGTTTTGTGAGTTTGCTACAGGGTTTAGCAGTCCTCAGTGGATATTGGTTTCATATTATTATTCAAGCCACACAAGTGAAGAGCAATAATGAGGATTAATGACAACTTGAGGTGTGGTAAGAGGCTGGTAACAAACTCTATTTGTTTTCATTTTGTACATATACTCATCATTGTGGGCATGCTTAGTCTGTTCGTGTAGGGTGTATGTTATCTTTGGATGCTTAGTAGTTTTTGCTTTCGTATGATTAGTTCTAGCTTGCTAATAGTTTGTAGCTTGTCTTATGAATGTTTGCTTGCATTACTCTATTCATAACTTGGTATGACACCGTGGTATCCTCCTCTGAATGTTTCATTTGAATTGACTTGGCACATGCTCACGCATGCATATGACTGAAATAATCAGTTAAGCCTCGATGAATTATTTTGCCTTGAGGATCTTGAATCACTTTCATGCCATGATTAGTCCTGTTTTGTTGCAAGCATGATTATGACAGCTATCGCTCTCTCGTTTGTCTCTCCCTTAATATTGCTAGCCTTCACTTTCACTGAGTATTTTACTCATGTTTCCAACTCCCTAAAACCAAATATTGCCAAAGTGTCCACCATACCTACCTATTAGCATCATTTGCTATTTCCGTGCATATTCAATATGCCTTGTTTTCTTCCGAATAAAATGTTTGCTTGTTATGAGAAAGTTAGTTAGTAAAGCTCTCACGAACTTGATGGCACACTTTATTTTCTACACTTAATAAACCTGAACCATTGTGACTGTCCATGAAAGTTATATGCTTGCAAATTATAGGCTGGGGATTAGCAGAACCGTGCTGTCACGGGGAACGCTTTCAACACTTGTAAATATATACCCAGTTGATACCATGCTCTTTTGTTTGCGGATGTCGTCGGTGTGAAATAAAAGGGGAGCTTGTAAGTCCATGGAGTTATGTATGTGTGTTAGAGAAACGTCTGGGCCGCCGGTCTAATCCATGCCGTCATGGTGGAAACCTCCAGCATAACCATAATGATATCTATGAAGCATCTTCTTATAAAAAAAGAGAGATAGCTATTGAGAAAAAAAAAGAGATTTCTGAAAAGAGGAAAGAGAGAAAAAAGCACCATTTTCCCATGGTAAATAAGAAGATTGCTGAGATACTCATTGTCTGCTTGCCTTGTCATTTTGATATGGGGATTCTTCCGTATCATCGGGCAAGGGGTACCCCGTTGGCGGTTTTCTATGATACGCACATATTTACGATGACAAGAACTTACCGGTAACTAAAGTTGAGTAGTATAAGGAGCGGCCCTCGTACTCAAGGGACATGGGATTTTCAGTTTATAGTCTGTCAAGCATATAACTCAGATTGGACCTCACTTTCACCTTAACCACATTAAATATGCTTATGATAGGGGCAATGAGAGCTCAAAGCTAATGAGTACCATACTTTCAGCATTTGTAAGCTTTTCAAATTATTCAAAACCTTTTCTTTTACTTATTGAGTCTCCACATATTCTTTAAGCACCTTCTTGAGAGCATAGTTGTCATTCTTTGTGCTTGTCTCATTACTTGATTATTTGTGTTATGACTTTGATGCTTGTATCTTTGACATCTTTACTTCTAGTCTTCACTTGAGCTTTAGAGGTGCCTTGGCATTCATAATCAAAGGCAAGCGAGATACCACTCTATCGTACCTTGTTATGAGCATTGTAATGTTGCTTATGTTTATGCTTCATGCTACTTATTATTTTTGAGTTGGAATCTCTTCATAACTTGCAATGCCTATTAAGTAAACTTAGTTGCATACTCCTTATTATGAATTGTCTAAGTAGTTGATCACATGCTGAGAATATATACATCATATGAAGCAATTGTGTTCGTGAAAGTTCTTTTATCACACTCAGTTTTCAACTGAATTGCTTGAGGACATGCAATAAGCTAAGCTTGGGGGGAGTTGATACATTCAAAACGTATCTACTTTCTCAAACACTTTTGCTATTGTTTCTCCTCTAAACTTGTGTGATTTGGATGCAACTAACGTGGACTAATGTTGTTTTCAGCAGAATTGCCTTGGTGTCTACTTTTTGTGCAGAAAATCAACTATCAAGAAAAATCCCGGAAAATATGCCAAAAATCCTATTTCACCCGAAGACTCCAGGAGCCAGAATACGAGACGGAGAAGAGCCAGGGGGTGGCCACACCACCTGGTGGCGCGGGCCAGGCCAGGTCGCGCCAGGGGGTGGTGTGGGCCCCCCAGGCACCCCCTCGGTCTCCCTCTTCGCCTATAAGAAGCCTTCTAACCTAAAAACTCCAGGGGGTTCGACGATTTTCTAGAAGGAGTTCTGCTTTGTCGCCACCACCAGATTCCACGAAACAGCACCAAAAACTCTGTTCTGGCACCCTGTCGGGACGGGGAATTGGAGGAGATCATCGCCATCATCATCACCATCGCTTCTCCATCGACCATCCATGTTTCTCCCATCTATGAGTGAGTAATCCCCCGCTGTAGGCTATGGGGATGGTAGGGATTGGATGAGATCGTTCATGTAATGGCATCAGATTGTTAGGGCATTGTGCCTAGTATCTTTTATTAGTGCTTTATGACTTTGTTGCGACTTGTTGTGCTTAATGCTTGTCACTAGGGCCCGAGTGCCATGATTTCAGATCTGAACATGTTATTGATTCATTATGATAGTATTGTTTTTGGTCTTTTCTACAAGTTGTATACGCATGTTGTTGTCCAGAACCAATGGCCCGGAAGTGACAGAAATCGGGATAACCGGAGGGAATGGCTTTGATGTGAGGATCACATGTGTTCACGGAGTGTTAATGCTTTTCTCCGGTGCTCTATTAAAAGGAGCACCTTAATTTCCAGTAGTTCCCTTCAGGCCCCGCTGCAAATGGGTTGGCAGGACAAAAGATGTTGTGCAAGTTCTCATTGCGAGCATGTATGACTATATATGGAACACATGCCTAGGATTATCTAGTACTTGGATGCTTTATCTTATTTATCTGCAATTGCCCTATGTTCTGCTTGCTATGTGAATTGTCTTTTCCATGCAACGCTCGTCCATCCATCCCTATGCCTACCACACTCGAATCCCACTGTTTACTGCTTTTGTTACTACTGTCTTTACTTTACTACTGCTACTACTTTGCTATTCCTACTACAAAACTGTTGCTACTAATAAACTGTTGTTAGCAAGATTGTTTCCAGGTGCAGCTGAATTGACAACTCAGTTGTTAAGGCTTATAAGTATTCTTTGGCTCCCCTTTTGTCGAATCAATAAATTGGGTTTCACTTCCCTCGAAGGTGGATTATTAGTCATAGATGCAGTTGGATGGCGGTCTATCTATAATGTTGTAATGCCCAATCAAGTCTCAAAGGAGTCAAGATGAGTAGTATATGCTTGTATGCTTTCTCGATGTTTGTCAATTGCCCCGCTGTAATTTGTTCACCTAGCATGTTATCTATCTTAAGGAGAGCCACCTCTAGTGAACTATGGACCCCGGTCCTTTCTTTTACATTCAATCTACAAACTGTTTACTGCTTTGTGTTTACTTTCTGCAAACTATTACTTCTTTCCATTCGATACGTTTAATCCTTTGTTTTCAACAAAACCGGTGATATTGACAACCTCATCGCAAGTTGGGGACAGAGTTCTGTGGTTGTGTTGTGCAGGTCACCACATTGCTACTAGCACCGGTAGTGCGCCCTGCCAAGGCCTAGCTAGCAACACCTTTGGGGTGTTTCCTTGCTCCTACTGGATTGATAACCTTGGTTTCGTACTGAGGGAAAACTTACTGCTATGCTCATCATACCTTCCTCTTGGGGTTCCCCAATGAGCTCGATATATTTTGGGCCAGCAATAATCTACGTGGATCCATCCCTATGCCTACCGCACTCGAATCCTACTGTTTACTGCTATTGTTACTGCTGTTGCGACTTTGCTATTCCTACTACAAAACTGTTGCTACTGATAAACTGTTGTGAGCAAGATTGTTTCCAGGTGCAGCTGAATTGACAACTCAGTTGTTAAGGATTATAAATATTCTTTGGCTCCCCTTGTGTCGAATCAATAAATTGGGTTTCACTTCCCTCGAAAATACTGCGATACACCCCCTATACTTGTGGGTCATCAGTTACATAGCAGAAAAATATAGCATAAAAGTGGATATACTTAAATCACCACCACCTAATCATGGTCTAGTTATCATATAGATATATAGATACATAGTTAGATACATAGATAGATAGATAGATAGATAGATGAACACAAGTCAAATATAGAAAGAATAGATCATCACCAAAATCAAGTGAGCACATTGAATTATAAATTGAGGGATTTATGTTTGATTTTTGTCCAGTCTTGTTTAAGGTCAACCTTGTTCTAATCATTAGCCGAATCATGTGGTACCACGTACAAACAAGCATTTGGCTAAGCACATCTTAGTAAAAACAAGAGACTTACTATTTCTTTTTGTGCAGTCCCGTTGGAGGACATCCTGTTGTCAGTTCGTTCTTTGAAAACATCCACCGCGTCCAGTACTTGGATATACGATCCATCTACTTTATTGTTGCTCCTCTACATATAGGTTCCGGTCACTCATTCACATAAAACAGGTTTGCATTCAGCAATACAAAGCAACATGTACTTACAAGATTGTAGGGGCAATTCACTCTATGATTCTCCATGTTCCCTATGAGAGGAAATAATATCAGATAGTGACTGTTGATGTTTACAAAGAACTAGATAGACATTATATATAATCACTTGTGAACACGTAGAGCAGAGAATGGCGAAATATAAACAAACATTTAAATGACATAAAGATTACCATGACGACAAAATAGAATGCAGTTACAGTCACTCCTTAGCACGAACAAGAGAGAAATTACAATGATTTAACTTGTGAAATAGGATTGCAAACAAATATGAGAAGTGCCATACGAACAGAGCAGACAGTTACTGTACTAACATTTGGACGAACAAGATATACATTACAATGGTATATCTCGTGAACTTATAGAGCAGGGAATGCTAACCCATCTTTGAAGTGACTTAAAATGCCATGAACTACATAATAGAAGGTAGATACTACTGCTACAGAAATTATAATTGAGAAACTTGAATTTATAGAGCAGGGCATGTAGATAACCATGTTAAGTGCCTTAAAACATGCCATATAATACTACATCCAATCCAAAGTAAATAAGGCGTATAAATTTTTTGCGAGTCAATCAACGCAAAATTGGACCAAGTTTGTAGAACATACCAGGAACATCTACCATGCCAAACCAACACCATTCGATACATCGGGGCATATATTTTCATAGACACAAATGCCACAAATTAACCCTTAATATATTTTTCTATGAGCTTGGTAAAAGTCATCATTGTTTGACTTTAAAAAAGTATAGGCCTTCTTTTATGGATGTACTCCCTCCGTTTCAAAAAGTATAAGTCATCATCTAGACCACTTTTAGTGTGTAGGTTCATGTAGGTTTGGAGTAAACCTACACACTAAATGTTGTCTAGATACACTCCTTTCACAAAGCTAAACCATCTTATATTTTGAAACGGAGGGAGTAGTACACAATAGGCGGCAGCTACTGTCGGAGCTTAATTGAAACAAATAATAATGGCATAACTTGCAGAGGGAATGCAAAACCAACAAGTTCAATGACATAAAATTTGCGATGAATTACATAAGAGAAGGCAGTTATTGTGGTTGCTTAGATCAACTAGATTGAAATTAAAGTAGCATAAATTCTGAACTTGTAGAGCATGGAATGTTAACCTACATGTTTAGTGGCTTAAAACTACCAATGAACTCCAAAATTACATGCAGTCAGTATTGTAGCAATAGACAAAGCAAGTGCACATTATTATGACATAACTTGTGAACTTGTAGAACAGGTAGGCAGCTTCAGATGTTTAGTGAATTAACATTTGCCATGAACTGCATAATATCAATGAACTCTAATGATGTTTGTTTTGTACTGCCAAAATTGTTTATGTATATTAAGATTAATTGTTGGTCAAAGAAAAAACACGCATAACAAGGACACCTTATACCTTGAAACAGAAGGAGTAGTTTAACACCTGGATTTAACATACACTACACCGAATTAAGGGAGAGTGGGATATCAATTAAGCCAGTATTGAGGTAGGAATTTACCACCAATACAAAAATGCAGTTCACTGTCGTAGGCTTATACCTGCTATATTGAAACGAACGAACAAGCATATCTGGTTTACCTAGGCGACAACGTTGTTTATGCATACACAACATCTTTGCGGGTGACGTCAAGGACGCCGAGGGTGCCCGGTAGTTGTGAGTCGGGCTGAAGCAGATAGATCTTGGAGGCGTCTGTGAAGCAGATCTGTGGAGTTTATTGATGGGTCTGGCTTTCTTGACAAGATGGTCGGTGAAGAAGATCCGGTGTAGTGCACGGTGTCGTTGGTGAAGCAGATCTGTTATGACCGAGTATTGATTCGAGGTGCTGCACAAGAGCGTCGGTGAAGCAGATCTGGTGTAGTGGACTATTGAGTCCGTGAAGCAGATCTAATGCAGTGCACACCAGCGTAGGTGAAGCAGGTCAGGTGCTGTTGACTAGCGAGTCGGCAAAACTAACACGGTTTTTATGGAAGAGGGTGTTAGCGAACTAGGTTTGGTAAGGTGGACGTCGGCTGATCCTGTAGACTGGTCAGGAGTATATGGTATCGAGGTATGGTGTGTAGTCCGGCGAAGTGTGATGGTGCAGGAGCCGGAGGTGGGTTAGGGGGTTTGGGGTGGCGTATGGGCGGGCAAAGTGCGGCGGTGATGTTCGGGTGCAGTGGTGCAGGAGCTGGAGGTGAGATAGGGGGTTGGGTGGCGTGTAGGCGGGCGAAGTGTGGCGGAGATGATGGTGGTGTAGGTGCTGGAGGTGAGAGGGGGTTGGGTGGCGTGTAGGCCGGCGAAGCGCTACGGGATGCTCTGGTGCAGTGGTGCAGGAGCCAGAGGTGAGAAAGGGGTTAGGGTTTTTCGGAGTGCTATGGGGGAAATGGCGTCGGTGGAAGGTGGACTACCCAGCTTTAGAGCTATGGGGACCCCCACCCCCGGGGGAGGGGGATTACGAACCATACCCACGCCCCGACATTAGTAGATAGGCCATTGTCAGGGGTAGAAAAGGAATTTCGCACGGCTACAACTTGGGGCATGTGACCACTCGAAATATTTCGGTGGAGGTGAGGCAGGAGAATTTGCCGCTCTGGGATTTTGAATTTGGCTATACAGTTCCAAAGATATAGAATAATAATATCCTATCCTATCCTAGGAGTAGCTATAGTCCAATGACTAGAAAAATGAGTTTACTGTAATGTCCTAGCCTTTCTAGGTACGGAGTATTTCCGGAGCCATTTCTGCAAAAATAAGGTCTCTACCTTCGGCTCAATTACATACACACATGAAGGTAGTAACATGAACTAGTATGTTTCCCACTATGACCAGCCTAAGAGCATCTCTAGTGGCTAGTGTATCCGGTAGTCTAAGCCAAATATAGACCACCATGGACCAAAAAATGGAGAATATCACTTTGCGGCCCGAAAGTTGAGGCGCCCAGGCAACACGGTACCCATGTTGCCTGTAATCAGCCGCGATGACCACAGTTGGCATGCCAAATACTCAGAGGGTCTTTTTCGGCACAAATTCAACTTTAAGTTTCAGTACAAAATATCAGGCTAACGCCCGTCAAGTTGGGCCCCCTGTCAGTTTTCACCGTTATGTCGCTGCCGTCGTGATAGCCATGTAGGCTTGCAGCGTTGGCGCCTGAATCCATTACGTGTCTTCTTCTTCCCCGGAGCAGCAATCTGTCGGGCGCCACAGCCATGGCATGGAGATCGGACGTGGACGAACCTGCTCGGCACCGCTCTCCTCCTTGTGGGCTTGCAACGTTGGCGCCTGCATCCATTACGCATCTTGTTCTTCCCCGGAGCGGCAATCTGTGGTTGCGACCATGGCGCGGAGCTAGGACGTGGACGAACCTGCTCGACCCCTCTCTCCTCCCCATCCCGAGTCAGAGCTCTCCCTCACCATGACACGGCGTGGGGACGAGAATTGGTTCCCGGTGAGATCTGTCACCGCATTAACCATGCTCGGTCATGGTTTCCTCCTCTAGAATCCGAGCTCGCCGTTGCCGTGGTCGCACCCTCGCCAATTCTGCCACCCCTGCCAAGGTCTCTGTGGGAGTTGTACCCTCAGTAGCTCAAGTTCTGCCATGTTAAACCTGTAAGCGAATCCGGAGCTAGGCGACAGCAACCCGTTGTTGAACCTATAAGGAATTTGCTGAAGGCTGTGTGCCGCACCAAGGTCTTCGGCTGATGCCTTCGGCCTCAGCTTCTGCCAACATCCACCGCCGATGTGAGATCATTTAGTTACTTCAATACGAAATTTCGACCAATTTAACTTGTTGATGCATTCCTTCAATTATAATATAACCGAACACTAGAAATATTTGGTAGTGTGCATGAGCATGATTAGTAATATAATTGAACACTAGAAATTTTAAGGCACTCCATATAAATGAGTAGATTAATACATATATATAGATGGTTCACCAGAGACACCACGGTCCACAGATATATTGTCTTACATGCAACACATGTAATAATTAACTAAAACAAAATAAAAGCAGGGGCAGCAGCAGGAGGCTGGGACACGGAGACGCCTAGTAGGCCAGGGGCAGCCTAGTCAAGGGGATACAGGCCAGTCCTGACATACTCCCAGAGGAATTTGCCGAAGGCTGCGTGTCGTGCCAAGGTAATCGGCTTATGCCTTCTGCCTCCGCCCTTGCCAACGTCCACCGTGTACTGGATCATGCTGTCGAGGTCCACGTTAATTGCTCTGCCATAGAATGGGCAAAACATTCTTGCCCTATGGTAGAAACGGATTTGCCCCTGCCTCAGCACGTAGCGGCTCTTGCTGTCCCTGGATTCCTTGCTATCGTCCACGTCATCATCATCCTCCTGTTGATTTTTAAGAACATAACTTAGAACTCATACATATGATTGAATTGTATTACAACTCAAGAATTGACAACATATATATGTAAGACAATATTAAGTTGATATCAAAGAGAAAGCATCTCAAGAATAAATCTAGGGGCCTCATAAGTTTCTTTAGGGATGGAGTGAGATAACCAAGTAACAATTGTACAACCTATATTGTTCTTGTACATCACCGCAGGTTCGCTAACTCATCCCTGAAAAATTCGACACCAATGTGTCTGCCTCTCTTTTGGGGAAAATTTGAATCATTGGCCATGATAAGAAATTGAAATGTAATCGTACAAAACAATATTCAGGGATATACATAGTCAGGTACAAAAACAAGCCTAAATATTGTAATTATAAATAAAAAAACCAAACAATTAATCTTCAGGTACATGTTAAAAATACTTATGATCAAAACCATTCATATACATATGCATCATACGAATCATTCATAGATCAGAAACAATTCAAGGATCATATATGTAGTTCCATATGAGAATAAATCAAAGGCCTCATAATTTGTTTCAGAGATGGAGTTGGAGAACCAAAGTACCAACATCACAACCTATATTGTTTGTGTGCATTGCTGCCTCAGGTTCACCAACCCATCCCTAAAACACGGCACCATCATATGTGTCTCCCCTTGAACTCTTTTGGGGAAAATTTCAATCACCGTCCTCGGTGACAAACTGAAATGTAATTCTTATACACTATGAATGTATGGAATAGATAATTCAAATATCATAGTTCTTTGAATGTAGAATAAAGATTGCGGCCTCATAAGTTTCTTCAGGGATAGCGTAAGCGAACCAAGTAACAATTTCACAACCTATATTGTTCTTATACATGGCCCCAGGTTCGCTAACTCATCCCTGAAATTTTTTGACACCAATGTGTCCGCCTCTCCTTTGGGGCAAATTTGAATCATTGGCCATAATAAGAAATTGAAATGTAATGGTACAAAACAATATTCAGGGATATATATATGCATCATACGACTCATTCAAAGATCAGAAGCAATACAAAGATTATATATATAGGTTCCTTATGAGAATAAATTAAGGGCCTCATTATTTTTTTCGGAGATGGAGTTGGAGAACCAAAATACCAACAACACAACCTATATTGTTTATGTACATTGCTGCCTCAGGTTCACTAACCATCCCTAAGAAAACGACACCATCAGATGTGTCTCCCTTGCACTATTTTGGGGCAAAATTGAATCATTGGGCTCAGTAAGGAATAGAAATGTAATGTTATAGGCATGTTGTGTATTGAAATCAACACTCAACTAGATGGCAGATGAGAAGATTAGGGTTTTGTGACTAGACGTATTGGGGTTTTGTGACTAGATGGCAGATGCATAAATCGACCGTTCGAACCATATATATACTACCTGACATGGGTATACCCTACAGGTACTCGAGCTTGGTATATACGGCCTTAATACAGCGGAAGCCCACGGTGTCGCCAAGGCCCAAATAGAGAACTCGAGTAGCCTACGGACTCGATTACTTGAGGAACAAGAAGAAGCTAAAGATAGAAAGTTCAAAGGGGAAAACCCTAACCTGTAACCAACTCGACCTGCTACCTGAGACCTAGCCTATCTATATAAAGGCTAGGAGGGGGCGGCGAGGAGGACACACGCAACCCTAGTTTCCACAACCCTCGCCAGATTGCATCTGCGCACCATTGTAATCTTTGATTTCACTGTTAATTCCACGAGCAGACAAGCAGGAGTAGGGACCTCTACGAGGCATGAACCTGGGTAAATCTTCGAGTCCCCTGTGTGCTTGTTTTCTAGCCGATTGATGCTTCTAGTGCTCCCTCCTTCTCCAAAACCCAAGTCCATAACAATGGGCATTGATGAGTTAAACCCTCGTCAATTGGTGCCGTCTGTGGGAATTGGGAGTGCTGATGTTGCGGTTTCTTCGGCCCCATCAACTGCGATCTACAACTACTCAATAGCGGAGACTCGCCAGCTCTTCGGTGCTTTTGACTTCACCATCCACACGCCGGCCACTCGCCTGGCTTTCGAGTCCGTGGGCGACGGAATTAGCCTGGCGATCGGGAGCTTCCGCCTCCAAGTTGGCCAGATGGGAACGCTTCGCATGCCTGACCAGCCGACGACACTATCGATTGCCCCAGCATCGTGCTTCCTTCCGCTGATCGGCACCCTCAGTGAGCTCAATGCCTCGACAACAGTCGAGAATACGGATAGCGATAGCAGTCGCGAATCCGATCTGGGTTATCTGGCTACTAAAGATGGAGCCTATGGTTCCGGATCTGAAAGTTGTTGGAGGAGCAGCTTCCCCAACCACTTCATGTGTGCCGTCATCAACACGGGCAATTCCTTCGCCAATCGCGACAACACGGGCAATGGTGGCCATGCAGCTGACCCGCCAAACGGCGGCATACCCTATGGCGGACCACCCTATGGGGGACCACCCAACGGCGGCCCTACCAACGGTGCCCCCGTCAATAACGGAGGGGCAGCCGAACCCCCCACCATGGTGAATGAGAAAACCAGCGAACGCGTCGTGATCAGGCTCAACGATCTCGAGTGGGCCCGCTGCCGAGAAGCCCTACGAGGCCACCCTCTGCCTTTCGGATCCCCACAAGAACTACTGATGGGCTACCATTGGCTCCTGAAAGAGGAATACAAACGCCAACTGCAAACAGTCGCGCAACTCGAGGCGCGTAAAAAGGCGGCAAATGAATTGAGCCTCCGATGGGCTGGACTCTCCTCCCATGGAGGATCCTCCTCCAAGTGCAACGAGTATGTCGTTAACAAGAGGCGATCTCGAATGGCCCACCTCACCAAGCAAGAGCGTGAAGAAGCTGCAAAGGTCCTCGACTTCGGCTCCATGACGGTGGATACGCATGGCAACATGCTTCCAAAAATGTCGCAAGCCGCGGTAACGGTGGCCACCATGTACCTCCTCAACAAACAGCCGCCAGCTGGAGACCATCGAGCTGCCATGCACCGATCTACGATCACAGGCTTGGGGTTAATCGAAGCTACTCTCGACAAAGAACCGATACCAGAGCCGAAGAAAGGCAAGGCTCTGGCAAAACGCTATTCCTCGCCCTCATCCAGCGACGACAGTCACGACCTGTCTCGACGCTGCCGCTCACGGCGACACGACCACGACTATGACACGCGTGATGACATCACGCAGCGCAAAATCAACAAATCAAGGGCGCGACGTGCCCGATCGACTGACTCAGAAGACGAAGATATGGAGCTCTGTGGTGCTAGATGCTTCAGCAGGGCCATCAGGCAAAAGCGAATGCCCAAGGGGTTTAAGCTCCCATCAGAGAACCCAAAGTTTGACGGTCTGTAGGACCCGAAAATCTAGTTAGAGGACCATATCTCCTCCGTCAGGATCCACAGCGGAAGTCGGAGCACGGCCATGCAATGCCTGCAACTACAGCTACAGGCGGATCCATTCACAGTTGGGAAGAGCTGGTTTATAGCTTTGTGCGCAACTTCAAGGGCACCTACAAAAGGCCCGCGTCAATCGAAGAGGTGAGGTGCTGCCAGCAAAGGTCGGGTGAATCACTACGCTCGTACATCCAGAGGTGGTCCATCATCAAGAACTCCGCCGAAAATATCTCGGAAGACCGTGCAATCGACGCATTCAACAGCAGCGTTCGCCGCATAGAGCTCAGGGAGGAGCTTGGCTTCTCAAAGCCCAAAACCATCGACCACCTGATGGAAATTGCGAATCGGTGGGCTGATGGAGAAGATTCGGTGAAGAATCGCGTTCACTCTGACGAGGAAGTAGAACTTGAACGCAGAAGCAACCGCCGAAGCAAACATCGAATGCGCATCTACGATGACCGCGACGATGTCAATATGGTCGCAGCCGGCTACGCCGACAGACGTGACGACAACCGTAACAGCGGCTATGCCGACAGACGCGACGACAACTGTAACAGCGGCTACGCCAACAGACGCGACGACAACCGTAACAGCGGCTACTGCAGTGGTGGATACCGCGACTCTGGGAAAACCACGCAAGTATGGCAGCGCCGCACTCACGATGAGGCGCCCGCCGCATCCATTGAAGACAAGCTATCCGGGCCATGCATCGTGCACTTCTACATCGACAAGCATGATGGCAAAAAGAAATCCAACCACCTCCTCAAAGACTGCCGCGAGTTCCTCAAACTCCATGAGGGCCTGGCTCGGATGAATCGCGACGCTGTCAACAGGGGCTACGGAGCCGCCCCAGGCGCTGTGGCACATGGAGCTCCTCCTCCACCACCCGGACCACCGCCAAACGCAGCCGTGCCTGACCAGCATCACGGAGGCGAGCCATACCCGCGGGCCATGGGCACCATGATGATCCAAAAGGGTCGCCCCTCCAACCGGGTGCAAAAGGCCATCAATCGCCAAGTCAATCTGGCGACAAACTCGCCACCATCTACCACTGAGTACCTCAGTGGAAGTGACTCCTGCATCACCTTCGACAAGCGCGACCATCCGTGCCAAGTACCTCGTCCAGGCCACTATCCCCTCGTACTCGAGGCACAAGTTGGAGGTTTCGACATGAGTCGTGTCTTCATGGATGGCGGAAGCGGCATCAACCTTATGTTCACGAGTACCTTACGAGCAATGAGGATCCCTCTGACCTGCCTAGAGGCCTCGGACACGACATTCCACAACATCGTCCCAGGCAAGGGCGTATACCCCCTTGGCAAAATCAACCTCGACGTTATCTTTGGCACACCGAAAAACTTTCGACGCGAGCGCATCGACTGGCCCTCATAGTACCACTGCATCCTCGGACGTGTCGCGTTCGCTAGGTTCATGGCAGTGCCGCACTACGCCTATCTGTAGATGAAAATGCCAGGCCCTAATGGCGTCATCACAATCAATGGGAGCTTAGAAAGGTCCGACAATTGCGATAGGGAGTTCAACAGAATTTCCCAGTCCTTCGGCATGCAGGAAGAACTCGCGAAACTAAAGGAGTCGACAGACAACAGTCTGCCTCCCCTGAGCCAGCCAAGTTCACCTGACCTATCCTTCGATTCATCGGTGCACACGAAGAAAGTGCAGGTCCACCTATCGGATTCCGCCAAGACGACCCTCATCGCCAACAACTTGAGTCCCACATAGGAACTCGCGCTCGTCAAATTCCTCCGTGAGCACTGGGAAATTTTCGCCTGGTGTCCAGCAGACATGCCAGGATTTCCCAGGGAATTCGCCGAGCACGCACTCAATGTCAACCCAGACGCAAGACCATTCAAACAAACAATCTGGCGACTGTCTGAACCAAGAGCAAAGGCAGTCGAAATGGAGATCAACAAACTCCTCGACACCAAATTCATACGCGAGATCAAGGAAAGCACTTGGCTCGCCAACACGGTGCTAGTACCAAAAAAGGACACCGATATCCTGCGGATGTGCATGGACTTCACTTCTCTGAATAAGCACTGCCTGAAGGACCACTTCCCGCAGCCACGAATCGACCAGATCATTGACTCCACCACGGGATATGAGCGCCTTTGCTTCCTCGACGCCTACTTAGGCTACAATCAGATTCGAATGAAGGAGGAAGATCAAGAGAAAACGGCGTTTACAACGCCTTTTAGTGTGTTCTGTTACAACACAATGCCCTTCGGGCTAAACAATGCAGGAGCCACCTACCAGCAGTGCATGCAGGCTTGCCTCAAGAACCAACTTGGTCGCAACATCCAAGTCAATGTTGACGACATCGTAATCAAGACCAAAGAGGAAGCTTCACTAATCAACGATTTACGCGAAACCTTCGCCAACCTCGACCGCTACCGGATTAAGATCAATCTAGACAAGTGCGCCTTCGGCGTACCATCTAGGCAATTACTCGGGTTTCTCATCTTTGTGAGAGGAATCGAGGCGAACCCGAAGAAAATAAAAGCCATACTGGCCATGGAGAAGCCGAAGAACATAAGAGGCGTCTAGCAGCTGGCTGGGCGAATCGCGACGCTCAGTCGATTCATCAGTCAAATGGGCGAAAAGGCACTACCCTTCTACCAACTCCTCCGCAAAGCTGACAAATTCGAATGGACCAACGAGGCACATGAAGCATTCGAAGACCTCAAGCGCCTACTGTCCACCTCGCCAGTACTGGTGACCCCACGCGAAAGGGAACCATTGTTGTTGTACATCTCCGCCACCAACCAAGTGGTCAGCACAGTACTCGTGGTAGAACGAGCCGAGGAAAACAAGGTCCACGGGGTGCAGCGCCCAGTCTACTACCTCAGCGAGGTACTCACGCCAACAAAGCAGCGGTACCCGCACTACCAGAAGCTGGCGTACATCATCTTCATGACAGCCCGGTGACTGCGCCACTACTTCCAGGAACACCCAATCGTGGTAGTCAACGATGCCCCGCTTGGGAATATCCTCAACAATCCCGATGCCACCGGATGAGTCGTGCTTTAGGGAATCGAACTGTCTCCACGAGACATTACATATGAAAAACGCGATGCAATCAAGTCGCAAGTTCTCCCTAACTTCCTCATGCACTGGATGGAGAACCAGCTCCCTAAAAAACAAGATATGTCCTACCTCTGGACAATGCACTTTGACGGTTCCAAGCAAAAGGATGGGGCCAGCGCAGGTGTCATACTAACATCGTCCCAAGGAGACAAGCTGAAATATATCCTGCGAATGCAGTTCACCGCCTCCAACAATGAAGCTGAATACGAGGCCCTACTGCACGGGATGAGGATGGCAAAAGCCTGTGGCGCCAAGAGGCTCATAATATATGGCGACTCCAAGCTGGTCGTCAACCAGACAATGCACGAATGTGACACACTGAACAATAACATGATCGCCTACCGCGACCTCTACGACACACTCGAAGGGGACTTTGATGGTTGCGAGCTGCGGCACATACGCCGCGAAAGCAATGAAGAGGCGGACACACTCGCCAACAAAGGCTCTACCTGCGCCCCCATACCACCTGGGGTATTTCTCAAGCGCATCTATGAACGCTCCATCAAGCCAAAGGCCATAGAGAAGAAAACAAGCGCAACAATGGACTCGGGGGCTGCGCCGCCCAATGAGCCAATGGTACTCGACGACCTGGAGCTGGACACAGGACTCAAAGGACCAATGAGCGTCATGATGATTGAGCCATCTTGGACTCAACCGTACATCACGTACCTTCTCAGCAAAAGGCTACCGGACGACCCGACTGACGCGCGACACATTGCGCGGCGATCCAAAGCATTCGTTGTTATCAACGGCGAACTGTACAAACGCAGCATCACAGGAGTACTCCAACGATGCGTCTCCAATGCCGATGGAAGAGTTGTTCTACTCGACATCCATGAGGGGACTTGCGGGCACCACGCTGGCAGTCGAGCCCTCGTTGCCAAAGCTCTACAAGCTGGATTTTACTAGCCTATAGCCATGCGTGACGCCAAGGACATCTTCCAAAAATGCAACGCTTGCTAGCGATTCGCGGACAAGCCACACGCACTTGGTGTGGAACTCCGGCCAATTCCATTGGCCTGGCCCTTCGTGCAATGGGGACTCGACATGATTGGCAAGCTCCCAAAGTCCTCACGAGGAGGCTACGTCTACCTCCTGGTCGTAGTCGACAAATTCACCAAGTGGATAGAGGCCATGCCAGTGACTAACCAGTCAGGATATAGCGCAATCAAGTTCTTCGAATCCATCGTCTATCGCTTCGGAGTACCACACAGCATCATCATGGACAATGGGACGATCTTCACATCCAAGGAGTTCTAAAAATTCTGCAAGAATCTGGGAATCAACGTAAGATACGCCTCCGAGCACATCCACAGACCAACGGTCAGGTCGAAAAAGCCAACGGGCTCGTCTGCGGCGGCATCAAAAAGTGACTCCTCAGGCCACTCGAACAAGCCGCAGGCTACTTGCCAGACGAGCTACAACCAGTACTATGGAGCCTGCGCACAACCCCAAACAGCGCCATGGGGTACACCCTGTTCTTCATGGTGCACGGCGCTGAAGCGGTGCTACCCACAGAGGTCTGATACAAAGCACCGCGAGTGGTCGCTTACAGCGAGCAGGAATCAACTCTTGCACTCGAAGACTCCATCGGCCTCCTTGACGAGGCACGGGAAATCGCAGCGGAAAGATCAATAATCTACCAGCAGAACCTGCGCAACTACCACAGCAGAAGGCTACGCCCCAGGTCCTTCGTCGAAGGAGACCTGGTCCTACGACTGAAACAGCAAGGGCATCTCAAGCTCGAGTCCCCCTGGGAGGGACCATACGTGATTATAGAAGTAATCCCAGGTGGCACCTATCGCCTCAAAGATTTCGAGACAGGAGTCGCATACTCTAACCCCTAGAACATCGCGCAACTGCGACGCTTCTACCCTTAGTCGTCTTTTATTTTTACATTGCATATAAGGCTACTCAGCCAAGGCTACTTAGCCACACATTGTACCCTGTACTATCCTGCGAATGAATAAAGCTAAGTGCCCCAAAACTCTGTGTTCCTTTTATTTTTGCAAAATATCCACTCGGGGGCTGCGCCATCCTATACACATATGTTCTACGAACTAACGCGATATCCTGAGTAGCTGACACATCAATCGAAACCCTTGACAAACACCAACCCAGTTGCAACGCACTTGACAGGTTGGCAAGGGGCTGAGATAAACACAAGTCAGGCTAACGAAAAGGAATCGCATAGTGCAACGCACTCGCAAAACATACACGCTAACAAGCTCTTTATATACATCAATATTAATCAATTATACACAACATATATATATGAACTTTACAACACTGGTGCAACTATGTGCAGGATACAAACTAAACTACTGTTGCAGCAAAGGAACGTTGGTCTGCTCCTCGAAGAAGTCGACGATTTCCTCCGCTGGACGATCCACCGCCTGGTAGTGAGGAACCATGTTCCAAGTCGAACATGTTGGCGACGCTGGCGATCCGGCTGCAATTGCTGCAACATCCACATCAGGCTTGTGCAGTCGCACCAGCGATAGAGCAGCCTTGGCACCAGCCACTAACTGTTGCCGTACACACTCGCGGACTACACTCAAATCTTGAAATTTGGCAAGAAGGGCCAGCAGGCTCGATGGAACGATGTCCAGCGAGAACATCGTCTGGTAAATACTCTTCAAGCACGATTGCGACTTCTTCAAGAAGTGAAGCACTCGCGACGCACGATCTTGCAGGGTCGCCAGTGCGATTGCGCGATCATGATCCACCCAGAAGTATCCACTTGCCTGGAGCTGCTCTTGGGTCAGATCATTCATGCGAATGGCAATCCTGTCCTTCTCATCCTGCGGATGGCGTGCACTAACAACTGTATCAAACAAAGGTAAAAATATGAAGACGACGAACCATTGCGGGTGACTTCAAGAATAGGATGAGGAGGAAGAAAGCTAACATTTGAATTGGTCGCCAAACTGCGTCACCTCCCCTAGTAGGCATTGCTCTCGGGCGACGGCCTTCTCCACCCTCGACTTCCATACGTCCGCATTACCACGGAGTACGAGCAGTTCACGCTCCAACTGCTTCACGCGTTCACGGAGTTGCGAGAGCAAGGACAGTTCATCTACCCTTGAGTGCGACCGTGCCAAAGTATCATCATCGAATGGCATATTCCGAGGTTCACTCGAAGGACCACTCGATGTGCCCTATCACAAGCCAAGCAAGAGACAATAAGAAGACTAATGTGATGCATAGACAAAAGACTCGAGTGCATTCAAGCATAATAAAGTATCAACAGATACACTCGCCAAAAGGCATGTTCTAGACAAAAAAGATAAACTACTCAACTATTACAGACATGACTACTGAGGAGCAACTGGTTTCTTCGACTTGGACTTTGGTTTTGGGGACCTCATCGAGTCTATGGCGGTATCAGACGCCACAGACTTCCCGCCGGACCCTGACGCCGCAGCCTTCGTCGCCTTCTTGGCTCGCTGCAGTTCCTCAGAATACTTTGCAACTGTATTGATCAGCTGCGGCCCGTACTTGCCACAGGCAGCTGCGAAAGGAGCAAAGACTACCTGTTGGCAATCCGTGTTGACATACATCGCCTTGGAGACTTCTGCAGGATAAACCTCAACTCCATGGGCTTGAACCATCGCGAGTGACATTGAAGCGCCAGCCGCACATAGTGAGTTCTTGAAGCTCGCAGGAATGCCTCCAGCAAGGGACTCCACCAGCTCATCCATATTTTCGATTAGCTTAGCCTTGGGCGCCAGCTCCTCACGGAGGCGACTGAGCACACCCTTGGCCTTGGTGAGCGTCCCCTGAACAGCAGCACTGCGATCCTCGACTGCCGAGATGGCACCTGCCAGGGCATCATCACGATGGAGTGACTGGGGGTCGAAGCTCAGACCGCTGGCATCTACACAAGAATCAAGCATTGGCACAAAAGTCAGCACAACAACAAATTCGAAAGAAGGGACACGACGAAAATCCAGACAAGGGAATACCTGAGAGAGCCTTGGCAATCGAGAAAAGTTGTTCTTCGAACAAGTTCCCCTAGCTACGATGGAGGCGCACAGATCCTCTTCGTGTTTCCGCGATTCGTCCTGTGCTACGATTGCCTCATCGCGGCTCTTCATCGCCGCGGCGAGCATTTTCTCGAGGGAAGTGGTGTCACGAAGGAGTGCATTATGCTCAGCTGTGACACAAAGATAAACCGTCAGTCGAATATATCACAAGGATGCAGACGAAAAAGTAAAGAACACTCACTTTCAACCATGTGATGGCGATTGTCCAGCATTACATGCTGACGACCCATCGCAAGCACCTGCTCTGCTAGACGAGCGGCTTCCTTCACAATGATCTGTGACAAAAGAAACAGTAAAGGGTTAGCAGATGGCATAGATGAAAAATTCGACTGCAAAATCAGAAGAAGAGATACTACACATACATGATCCTCCAATGACTCCGAAGTCGATTGACGCGCAGTCGTCCAGATAACCATCTCATGCTCCACATCATGGGGAGAACTCGATGAATTATGCCCGGAGTGGGCTTCCAATGGAGGAGAAGGAGTGCGCTCCACTTTCTTGGCCTTGGAGGTCGAGACTCCAGATTCCTTCAAAAATTGGACGTCGCCAGAAGATGACGACGCCGGCTGACTACAGAACAAAACCAACATCAAGAAAATGCAACTCCAAAGAAGAACCAGAAGGACGACTCATATACTTACCAATCAAACTTGTCAAAATCGAAGGTTTGATCCCCCGACTCTGACAACGACTCCTTTGGTAGTCGCATCTTCTTGCGAGAAGATGGCGCCACGGTGCTCACAGGAACGGCAGGTATCAGCGACTCTGCACCAAAAGTTGCACCTTCCAGAGTCGAAGGAGACGATGCATCTGAATCCTTGCTACATGAACGCTTGCGAGTGTCCGGACTACTCGACTCGGGGGCTGCCTCCTCCACATCAGATGGGACGGTCGACTTCGACTCGTCCTCTTCCAAGGCTTCACGAGGAATAACCCCCTCAGGAAGAGGGGGCATACAGGGTGACACACTCCAATCCTGCATACAACAAACAAGTTAGTACAAGTCAAGAAAACAGAAGCATTCGACAAATAAAGCTACTTCGTAGCACAACCGTACCTCAGGAGGAGGATTAGCAGCATCGAAGGGAGGCACGACTGGTTCACTGGGGAGCACATCCTTGATGGTGTACTTGGTGACCAGTCACAACCTTTTATCTACCTCACTTGCGGAAATGCCATCGGCAGATACGCGAGTGACATCGTCCGTGCCAACCCACTGGAACATAGGGTGGACTCTGGCCTACAGGGGCTGGACGCGACAGCGCAACCATGTGCGAATGAGGGCGCAGCCTCCCTCCTCTTTACCCATGTGACTCTCGAGGTTGCAGACGCGCTCGTACAGCACATCTGTCTCCGCAGACTCGTCGGGCTCACTATGTTCTTCCAGGAGCGCCTCCTCTTGCACAACGTTGCGGGATCGAAGGGCGCGAGTCCGAAGTGGTCTCCATCAGCCTTCTGGTCGCGGATGTAGAACCACTTGTCTCTCCACCCTTGGACGGACATCATGAGCTTGATGTCGAAGTATGTGGCGGAGGAGTCGACGTGGATACCGCAGCCACCTACATCATAGACTACGGAGCCAGACACCGATTGGCGCTTCAGCTTGAAGAGGCGCTTAAGGATACCGAAGTGCGGCTCGATTCCGAGCCAACACTCGCAAAGAGTAATGTAGCAAGCTACATGGAGGATGGAGTTGGGGGACAACTGATGTAGCTAGAGCCCATAGAAATAGAGAAGGCCCCTGAAGAAAGGATGCAGGGGCAGCAAGAGACCGCGGATGATGAATGCTAGGAACATCACCCGAAAACCGGCAGGAGGAGAAGGGATTACCTCACCACCGGGGACATGCCTGTCAGCGACTATGGAAGATAGAACTCCGTCTTGGCGTAGGAGACGGAGCTCAGAAGACTTGATCACGGACGCACGCCACGCGCCATTGGTGACGTGAGTGCCCGTGCCCTTCTTTTTACCGATGGCGGCGGTGCTGGTGCCCGCAGGGGCGGAGCTGCCTTTTTCTTGGAAGCAACAGTGGCATCGACGGATTCAGCCGCGGCACCTCCTCTCTTCTTCCCCATCCTGCGGTGACGATGTGGCCGGAGGAAGTAACTAGGGAATATGCGGAGTTGGTCCAGTGCCGCGAGGAAGATGAAGTGTAGGAAGCAGAGGAGCAGCAGCAATGGCGACGGAGGCAAAGGCAGAGAAAAGAGCAGATGGGAAAAATTACCGTCACAACACTGCTACTTACCCCCCTGGAAGATGCAATCCAACGGCTAGGAAAACCCTATCAGACGCGTGGCATTCATCGTGATCGACACGTGGAGGACCCGAATCGTGAACCGTCCCCCACTACCCCCATTACGAGCGGAAATCGAGGAGGCACAGTTAAAACAAAGATTACACATGCCCGGTCAAGTCAGAGTCAAAAAATGGGACCCACCGCTCGTCACGTCCTGTCAAACCCACTCACGCGAGCAACTGAGGTCATCACACCGTCAGCACTGATGTCATCCAAAATTGAGCAGCAGAAGACTTCGATTACTTTAGTCCTTGCTCGATTCTTCGATCCACCAAGCACTCGGGGGGCTACTCCCATAGGGATCACTGGTCGTGCACCCTACGATTTTTCTTTTTCTCTTCTGCAGGAATATGGACATTCAAAGCATACCCAACCACTCGAATCCACAATTAGACTATGGACATGGGTTACTCCCATAGGGAGCGCTGGCAATAAATTCGACTGAAACAAGCAAACAAAAGACGACAGCAGTCACAAAAGTTTTTTAGTCCCTGTCTGAGTCTTCGACTCAACTAGGGACTCGGGGGCTACTCCCATAGGGAGCACTGGTCGCGCACCCTATGATTATTTGTACATCATACTGTGTGTCGATAACATCCACACTCGAAGCTTATGGCGACACCGCCTCATGATGTTTCCCTACAAAGAGACTACGTCTCCTGGGTCACCCGAATCATCTCCGCGATGACAAAATTCGGATGCCGCGCTTGCAGCGTGAAGATAAGACCTGAATAAGGCCTGGTAACGCATTTACTGCACACTACCAGAAATATATCCGTGCCAATAGGTACGATGAACATGCCTTGACGAACGCGTCGAGTGCTCACACCCATATACTGGAATTCGACTCCTGTAAGACCTCTGCGGCTTGAGTCGAATTACACTAGCACTTTTCCGGATTCGAGTTCGAGTAGATTGCGTTGTTTTACCCTAAGGTAGTTAACTGATACCAATACATCGGTTAAATCAGGCACGCACATCAACAATCCCTATGACACAAACAGAGAAGTCGAAAATATACTCATTCATGCACTCGAAAGGCTTCATAAAGTCCCCAGTCGAATCTGCGATTCCACTAACCACTCGGGGGCTACTGACATGGGTATACCCTACAGGTACTCGAGCTTGGTATATACGGCCTGAATACAGCGGAAGCCCACTGTGTCGCCAAGGCCCAAATAGAGAACTCGAGTAGCCTACGGACTCTCGATTGCTTGAGGAACAAGAAGAAGCTAAAGATAGAAAGTTCAAAGGGGAAAACCCTAACCTGTAACCGACTCGACTTGCTACTTGAGACCTAGCCTATCTATATAAAGGCTAGGAGGGGGCGGCGAGGAGGACACATGCAACCCTAGTTTCCACAACCCTCGCCAGATTGCATCTGTGCACCATTGTAATCTTCGATTTCTCTGTTAATTCCACGAGCAGACAAGAAGGAGTAGGGACCTCTACGAGGCCTAAACCTGGGTAAATCTTCGAGTCCCCTGTGTGCTTGTTTGCTATCCGATTTATGCTTCCAGCGCTCCCTCCTTCTCCAAAACCCAAGTCCATAACAATGGGCATTGATGAGTTAAACCCTCGTCACTACCCTACTTCAAGAGCAAAAGAATCTATACACGATTGAGCAAATCCTATGTATGAACAGTGAAATCTGCGGCAGCGACTAGAGAAGCTAGCAATGTAGTACCTCAGACTCCTCATCAGGGACCTCCACCTCGAACTCGACATTCTCTGCGATTGCGTCGAAGATTTCTTGGATGGCGATGGGGTTGTTGATGTAGAGCACCGGATTGCCTCCTCCTGCCCCCCATCCAGATCTGCTGCTGGCACCACAACTTTGTCGGCCACCTGCTTCTCTACACGATGGCTACTGGCTAGACGGATGAGCTCGAACCCTCGACGGCATGGCAACAAGCGGCATTCTTTCCCGGAGAAGACGCCTTCGCCTGCTTGGCGACGACCGAGCCATCTGTTGTTGCACCTTCAACTAGCTTCACCTCTGGCTCGTCTCCATGCTTATGCTTCATGGCGCACCTAGGGAAGGAGGTGGTGAAGGGAATATGCCCGAGAGGCAATAATAAAGTGGTTATTATCTTATTCCATGTTTATGATAAATGTTTATTTTACATGCTAGAATTGTATTGATCGGAAACATCAATACATGTGTGTTTAATAAACAAAAAGGGTTCCTAGTTATGCCTCTCTTATAGACTAGCTTGTTGATTAACAAGATGATCAAGGTTTCCTGATCATGGACATTGGATGTTGTTAATAACAAGGTCACACCATTGGTGGAATGATGTGATGAACATTCATCCGAAGTATAGAATTACGATCAAAGTCATTATGTTTATATTGCTATAATATCATACGAAGTAATCTTTATCCTTAGACCATGAGATCATGTTAATTGCTAACACCGAAAGAGTATCTTGATAACATCAAACGTCACACCATAACAGGGTGACTATAAAGGTGGGTTCAGTGCTACGAAGGTGTTATGTTGAGGCTCATGGATCAAGAGTGGGATTTGTCCATCCCTATGAAGGATAGATATACTCTGGGCCCTCTCGGTGATATCACATTGAAATATCTTGCAAGCAAGTGATGTGATCACTAGAATGTTATATCACGGGAACGAGAAAAGAGTGCATGTCGGTAACGAGATCAAACTAGGTATGGAGATACCGATGATCGAATCTCGGACATGTAATATATCGCAGGACAAAGGGATTTAGTTACTAGCGTTAAAGGTTCTCACGATCACAGAAGTCATCGTTGAATGTGTAGGAGTCAGTATGGATCTCCAGGTCTCGCTTCTGATTATTGATCTGAGAGGGGTCTCGATCATGTCTGCATTATTCGCGAACCGTAGGGTGACACACTTAAGGGATACCGACACCATTTGGAGCAAATATGTTTCAGATAAAGATTCAAGAAAGCACTGGAATTATTTCAATAGACACCGAAACTGTTTCGGGTGAAATTGCTGAAATTGGTTCTGCATGTAATATTGAAATGTTGCAGGGGTTTTTATGTGATTGTTTGTTAATTAAAGTAATTAACAAAATTCTGAATAAAATTAATAAAAGAGTTTTATTAAATGAGAGAGCATTAAATTTGGAGAAATTTAATGCATTTAAAGTGGGGACTTTAAAAGAGAATGTGAAGGGGCAAATTTATGTGGAGGGAGTTACCACCACATGAATGAGAAGGTGAGGGGTCACCCCTTGGGGCGCCGGCCATGGGGAGGGGTACCCTCCCCTCCTCCTATAAAAGTCCCCCCTCTCACACCTTCATACACACACCTCCTTGTGAAGGATCTCTCTCCCCCTCTAGTATTATTCCCCCATGGTCTCGGATTAGCGAGATACATGTTCCCGGTGGCTTTATCTGGAAAGGAGTTGCTTCTTCCGCTGCTTTGCTGGAGCGAGGGACGAAGGTTGTTGGGGCACCGGACGTGTGTGCGATCACGGATGCGCCGCTGCTTTGCGGTGCTGGACTTGGTGGTACTGGAGCTGGATCTGATGGACGTGCTGGAGCCGGACCTGCTGGACTTCATCACGATCTTGAGATCGGCAAGTGTATGACTACATCAACCACGAGTTCCTACTCATTAACAAAGCTCGTTGTCTACGAGGGTAAGTTCTCGTTTCCACCCGTTGCTTTGTACCTAGTAGATAGATCTTGGCGTGTAGTTCACACCGTAGGAATTTTTTTGTTTTCTATGCTGCGAACCCAACAGTGGTATCAGAGCCTGATCTATGCGTAGGTGCTTTGCACGGGTAGTACACATATGTTTATATGTGGGCGATGATGATCATGTTATTACATCTTCTATGTACTTTGGATATTGGTGGCATAGTGGGATGAAGCGGCCCGGACCAACCTTACATGTCATCGTACATGAAACCGGTTCCACGACTGACATGCAACTTGTTTTGCATAAGTGGCTGGCGGGTTTCTGTCTCTCCTACTATAGTCAATATCTGATTTACAACAAGTTGCTAATAACTTAGTTATCCTCGTTGTGGTTCATGTTCGTAGGTTAGACAGGTTCTATCTCCGAAAGCCCTAAGCCACGTAAAACTTGTAATTGATAAATTAGAGGCGTCTAGTTTAGATCGTTGCTGGGCTAGTGTTTTGATATGGTATTGTTGTAAGTAGATGTATAATAGATACTCCTACAACTCACTTAACGTGTAAGTTCCATAGACCTTGGCCTTACACACAAAGGAATGATAGAGATCATACCACGATGCATATGATGGTGATCAAATGCATGGACCATATCATCTCACTTTACACATTAGATGTTTGCATCTTATATTGGTAGTTTGGCGTTTTTAGTAGCATTGTAAGATGATCCCTTATTTAAATATCAAGATAAAATGTGTTCTTCCTTAAGTATGCACCGTTCTATGGATCGTGTTTTCGAGACATCACGTGATGATCGGGTGTACTCGACTCTACGCTTTCATACAAACGGGTGTAAGACAGTTTTACACATGCGAGTACTAAGGTTCTTACTTGGCGAGCCTAGAATGTACAGACATGCCCTCGGAACACGGACCGAAAGGTTAAGCATGAGTCATATAGTTGATATGATGCCCATATAGATGCTCGCCTTTGAAGCTACATCAACTCACGTGATGATCGGACTTGGTGTAGTGTATTTGGTTCATGTAATCACCAAAAATGCACGAGGGATGTCGTTTTTGAGTGGGAGTTCATTTCTAATTTGGATTAGTCAAACCAAATTTGTCATAAATTAAATCAAAGTGAATTTGCATAGTTTGTTGTAGTCATTGGCATCTGTTCACTACCTTATGCTTAGTTTTAATTGAGATAATAGAACTATAGAATTCTGGATATTTACTTTACGAACTGGTACCGTATTGTTTTGAATGTCAATTTAAAGTTTATAAGTCCTATTGCAAACTTTCGGCAAACTCTATTTACTCCATGAAGTTTAATAAGTAGTATTAAATCAAGAGTAAGAATTCCAATGTTAGTATCTAAAGTATCATGTTTGCCTCCATGATTATTGATATTCAAAAAGTTGTTTTAATATCAAGATTATATTGGAGCTGAAAATTGTTTCAGAAACCATCATGTGTGAAAGATATTGTGATATCTGAAACAATGTTTTTGGTTGCATTATGATAGAGTATAATTTAGAAAAATACATGTTCTCATATTGTATGAGAATTTGTGAAGGATGGAGATGCTAGGCATCCGAATCAACCAAAAAGGTTTTGGGAACTGATATTATACTCGCGATTTTTCCTTATAAGCTATAGTAGCTTGATCATGAAAGTTGTCATGATAAGGATGAATAGAAGATGTAAGTAAAATGTTTACTACACTAATAGATTACTAAAGAATGGATTTTTGAAAGAACACCAAACATTTGATGATGGTGATACACTTCAAAGTGCAAGTCCAAAGGTATTAATAGTTGACTATATACGCTTTGTACCATGTGTCATGTTGATGACACCACTATTGATGTTGATAGATTCTTTTAAAAGAAAAAGGAATTGCTGAAAGAGAATCTATAAAATATTTGGCAGAAAATAAAAGGTTGGAGATGTCCAACTTGGGTATATAGAAGATATACATGTTATGGCTATATTCCTTGCTTGTTAAACAATGTGGTTATGAGGTATTGGATACCGGTATTGGATACTGAATTGGTTGGTATGAAGTGTCATACAGGACAACGCAATTCATGAACTACAATGGCCTAAGTAACTACCAAGAGAATGAGTGATGATGTTCATCAAAAACAAATAAAGTGTTATTGTGTTTTTCGTTGTCATCAAACCAAGCCTTCAAGATTTGTTTAAATAATTGTTATTTTGTTCCGGTATCATGAGAACAATGGTTGTTCAAATAATTATCGTATTCCATAAAGGATGGATGAACTTTTACAAGTCTAGTTGGAGAAATCACATCCATAAACACTATTGCTAAAATGTCGCAAGACAAATGATTGAAAGATCACTTATGAAGTGACATCGCTGCTTAAATTATATTTGAAAGAAAACATGAAGAAACTCCATGTTGATGGATTTTTGGAGTCTTTGATTTTGATCAATTGACGCATGTGAGACTTTCCTCGAGATAATTGAAACTCCGTCCATAGGCCAAAGAGGAACGGATGACTAACTTATTGGATATTATGCATGTTGATGTATATAGTCCATTATATGTAGCCATATGCGATGGATCTTTTTGCTTCATATGCTTTCTTCGAAAATTTGAGGGAATATATTTGTATATTTACTTAATAAGGAAGAAGTATGAAACATTTGAAAATTGTTCAAAGACTTTCAAGATGAAGTGGAAAATCATTGTAACAAGAAAATAAAGAGTTTATGATTCGATCATAAAGGAAGATATTTGAGTTACATGTTTAGCAAAACACCTAAGATTTGAGGAATTATTCCATGAGTTGTGTTTCCCGATAAACCATAGGAGTATGGCATATTCGAGAGATAAAATCAAACCATGTTTGACATGGTAAGATCAAAGGTGTCATTTATAAAACTGCCATTATGTTTTAAGGATCAAAGCTTTAGAAACTACCGCTTTTACACTGAAAAGAGCACCATCATGATCCATTGAAATGACACCATATAAGTTATGGTTTGGGATAAAACCCGAATTGTCTTCTCTTAAATTTTGGTATGCTATGCATAAGTAAAATGTTTACAACCAAAGTCGGATAAGCACGTCTTTGTAGGTTATCCCAAAGATTTTGTTTGGAATTTCTCCATAACACCGAGGACAAAAGAGTTTGTTACTTGGAACATCAAGTTTCTTGAGAAGGAATTTTTCGCGAAAAGTTAAGTGGGAGGACAATAGAACTTTGATAAGGTTGTTGAACCTTAGCTATATGTGCTAAGTAGCACAGTGCCGGAAAGTGTCCCGGTGGCGGCCACAATGCTCATGGCTCCCGTGATTACAAAGGTTGTGATCTCGGAGATTAGAGTTCCTATTGAACCGTGTGGGTCGGTAAGAATCAAATAGTGTGATTTGATAAGCAAGTCGTTATTGTTTTGACAATGATGAACTGACTACATGCAAAGAAGTGATGATGGGCCCTGACTCCATAAAATGACTAGAAGTCATAGAATCCGTGATAGTATCCATACACAAGAAATCAAGTTTCTGAACTTGGAAGACCCCCCCGGAAAGGCGTGAAGCCTATCGGTCGTGTTTGGATCTATAAAGAAACAAGACATGGATGTTTGACATCTATGAAATAGTCGACATGTCAGAAAGAAGTTTACGGCAATGTTCAAGGAGTTGACTATGACAAGATATGATCTTTCATAGCGATATATAGTCTTGACGGATTAATGTAGCAACCACTACATATAATTTGGTATATGGTAGTTGAATAAACAAAACAAGGTTCTTCTAATAGAACGGTAACCTAGGACATGTACATGACATGGTCCGAAGGGTTTTGTTAATTCAAAGGGTGCTAAAAGGGCATGTAAACTTCAATAGTTGAAGTAAGCATAGTGGAGCTAGAATCTTCACCATGATCAAACTGTTAAAAGAGTTTAAATTCATCGGAGATGATGAAGATGCTTGCATTTGCAAGAAATTAAGTGGGAGCGCTGAGAAGTATTTCTAATACATTATGTAGAGGACATATTGTTGATTGGAAATGATGTATCTTGAATTGACACAAGTTAAGGATTTCATTAAAATAAGATTTCGATGAAAGACTTGGGCAAACCCAGAATATTAGGCATCAATATCTATATCGATAGATTAAGGCGCTAATATGGTTGTGCCAGACATACATATATAAGATATTGAAAGGGTTTAATATGAGATATTTAAAGGGTTCAATATGGAAACAACAAGAAAGGTTCTTGCTGCATGGAAAGAATTGTATTCAGATTCAAGTGTTTCAACACTTGGTGAGTAAAATCACATGAAGATTCTGATCGATTATACCATGATATGTATATATCTAGAATGTCCTATGCTCTAAATGTTATGAGCATATACCAGAATGATTTATAAGATGATCATTGGACAATATTAAAGATATTCTTATGAGCTTTGGAAGAACTAAGAATATATCATGTATAAGTGACAATTAGTTAAAGGTAGTTCATTGTAAAGTGTTACATTGATACTAGTTTTGTCACAAGATACAAATTAAATTTATCTCAATTTAGACTATGGGTGTCACAATATAATGGAAAGGATGTTCCATGATGGATTTGGATGAGTTCCAAAGTTGAGATATTGTGACAGATACTACAACAAATGGCTAAGTATATAACTGCTATGGTAGCAGCAAAGGAGAGCATTTGTGTTAAGTAGTTTGTTATCAAACTAGGTGTGGTTCAAAGTGGGCTAATACTATGAAGATATATTGTGTGACAATAATATCAACATATTTTAACCCGAATGAACTAAAGGTCTCACCAGAGAACCAAATTTATACAATGCCATCTCATTTGAGAATGAGTGATGCGTAGAGACGCAAAGACATGCAAATACACACGGACCTGAAACTGTCAGATCTAGAGATTATGTTAACCACTAGCAATCGTGTATATGCAACACCAGAAAGCCATAGGTGTTCAATACGCAAAGTTTTTCAAACTAGATTATTGACTCTAGTGCAAGTGGGAGACTGAAGGGAATATGCCCGAGAGGCAATAATAAAGTGGTTATTATCTTATTCCATGTTTATGATAAATGTTTATTTTACATGCTAGAATAGTATTGGTCGGAAACATCAATACATGTGTGTTTAATAAACAAAAAGGGTTCCTAGTTATGCCTCTCTTATAGACTAGCTTGTTGATTAACAAGATGATCAAGGTTTCCTGATCATGTACATTGGATGTTGTTAATAACAAGGTCACACCATTGGTGGAATGATGTGATGAACATTCATCCGAAGTATAGCATTACAATCAAAGTCATTATGTTTATATTGCTATAATATCATACGAAGTAATCTTTATCCTTAGACCATGAGATCATGTTAATTGCTAACACCGGAAGAGTATCTTGATAACATCAAACGTCACACCGTAACAGGGTGACTATAAAGGTGGGTTCAGTGCTACGAAGGTGTTATGTTGAGGCTCATGGATCAAGAGTGGGATTTGTCCATCCCTATGACGGATAGATATACTCTGGGCCCTCTCGGTGATATCACATTGAAATAGCTTGCAAGCAAGTGATGTGATCACTAGAATGTTATATCACGGGAACGAGAAAAGAGTGCATGTCGGTAACGAGATCAAACTAGGTATGGAGATACCGATGATAGAATCTCGGACATGTAATATATCGCGGGACAAAGGGATTTAGTTACTAGCGTTAAAGGTTCTCACGATAACAGAAGTCATCGTTGAATGTGTAGGAGTCAGTATGGATCTCTAGGTCCCGCTTCTGATTATTGATCTGAGAGGGGTCTCGATCATGTCTGCATTATTCGCGAACCGTAGGGTGACACACTTAAGGGATACCGACACCATTTGGAGCAAATATGTTTCAGATAAAGATTCAAGAAAGCGCTGGAATTATTTCAATAGACACCAAAACTGTTTCGGGTGAAATTGCTGAAATTGGTTCTGCATGTAATATTGAAATGTTGTAGGGGGTTTTATGTGAATGTTTGTTAATTAAAGTAATTAACAAAATTCTGAATAAAATTAATAAAAGAGTTTTATTAAATGAGAGAGCATTAAATTTGGATAAATTTAATGCATTTAAAGTGGGGACTTTAAAAGAGAATGTGAAGGGGCAAATTTATGTGGAGGGAGTTACCGCCACATGAATGAGAAGGTGAGGGTTCACCCCTTGGGGCGCCGGCCATGGGGAGGGGTACCCTCCCCTCCTCCTATAAAAGGCCCCCGTCTCACACCTTCATACACACACCTCCTTGTGAAGGATCTCTCTCCCCCTCTAGTATTATTCCCCCATGGTCTCGGATTAGCGAGATACATGTTCCCGGTGGCTTTATCTGGAAAGGAGTTGCTGCTTCCGCTGCTTTGCTGGAGCGAGGGACGGAGGTTGTCGGGGTACCGGACGTGTGTGCGATCACGGATGCACCGCTGCTTTGCGGTGCTGGACTTGGTGGTGCTGGAGCTGGATCTGATGGACGTGCTGGAGCCGGACCTGCTGGACTTCATCACGATCTTGAGATTGGCAAGTGTACGACTACATCAACCACGAGTTCCTACTTGTTAACAAAGCTTATTGTCTACGAGGGTAAGTTCTCGTTTCCACCCGTTGCTTTGTACCTAGTAGATAGATCTTGGCGTGTAGTTCACACCGTAGGAAATTTTTTGTTTTCTATGCTGCGGACCCAACAGGTGGTATAAGAGAAGGAGCTTCGGCACGCACGGTAGGCGCAGATTGGGTTTTTGGGACTAGACAGATTGGGGAAAATGACATGAGCTCATGGAAGAAGAAGGCCGAGCGGTTTTATAAACACTAGACCATTCGTAGTCCTCGAGTGGACACGTGTGGTGGGCAGGGGGATGGGGCTACCACGATCTCCACCTTTTTTTGGGTTCCCTTTTTTTGAACCAACCACGATCTCCACTTTAGAACTGCATTGAAAACATGCTCATGGCAGACCTCGATTCCACTTCATGCAAGTGGCACGGAACCAATTTCTAGCAACATTAGATCTACTCGAGGGGCCCCCTTGACGCATGGAAGTTACTTGAGGTAGGGCCCAGTTGGAAGTGAGATTGAGAGCGCTGCATAAAAATGGGATATGTCTTATTAAAATCAAGTGGCAATAAATTGCAGCGTCCTGTCGACAACCGTGCACTCGATGACCCTGTTGCCCTATGCATGTCTTGTAGTATAAGTAGTAGGCTTTCAGACTTGATTAAACATAACATGACCAGTCGACGCCTGTTTCCATGGACGGCTTCGTGTTCCTTCTTGTAGAAGTCCTGCTGAGGGAGACGTCCGTGCTGTCTCACGCTGTCATGTGAAGGGCACGACGTGTGCAACTATCCTCGTTCGATCACATGGGATCAATAGTAGGTGCGCACGATCCGCGTGACAATTGTGACAACCAATCAAGGCGTAGCAGACAGAGTGAGCACATGTTTGGGCTGCTACGAAAGAGAGAGAGAGAGAGTGGGGGGGGGCAAAACTGAGTAGTATCAAAAAACCAAGGGCAAAACTAAGTACTATAAAAATGGAAAGTGAGTGTCTTGTACAATGAAATACATCATGGAATACATCAAATTATGCTAATATAGATCCACTAGAGTTCATTGGATGTGTGTTCTTCTCATAAAACACATGGATCCACTAGAGTTCATTGCATGTGTGCTATTCTCATAAACCACATGGATCCACTAGAGGTCATTGGATGTGTGTTATTGTCATAAACCACATGGATCCACTAGAGTTCATTGGATGTGTGTTATTGTAATAAACCACATGGATCCAGTAGAGTTCATTGCATGTCTGTTCTTTTCACAAACCACATGGATCCATAGAGTCATTTCATATGTGTTCTTTTCACAAACCACATATGGATCCACCGGAGTCATTGCATGTGTGTTATTGTAATAAACCACATGGATCCACCAGTGTCATTGCATGTGTGTTCTTTTCATTAACCAAAACTAGAGTCATTGCATGTCTTTTCTTCTCACAAACCACATATGGATCCACCAGATTCATTGCATGTCTGTTGTTTTCACAAACCACATATGGATCCACCAGTGTCATTGCATGTGTGTTCTTTTCATGAACCATAACTAGAGTCAGTGAATGTCTGGTCTTTTCACAAACCACACATGGATCCACCAGAGTCATTGCATGACTGTTCTTTTCATGAACCACAATTAGAGTCATTGCATGTCTGTTCTTTTCACAAGCCACATATGGATCCATCAGTGTCATTGAATGTGTGTTCTTTTCCTAAAACACATATGGATCCACCAGTGTCATTCCATGTGTGTTCTTTTCATGGACCACAACTAGAGTCATTGCATGTCTGTTCTTTTCACAAACCACATATAGATCCACTAGAGTCATTTCATGTTTTCTTTTCATTAACCACAACTAGAGTCATTGGATGTGTTTTTTTCACAAACCACATATGGATCCACCAGTGTCATTGCATGTGTGTTCTTCTCAGGAACCACAGCTAGAGTCATTGCATGTCTATTCTTTTCACAAACCATAGCTAGAATCATTGGATGTCTGTTCTTTTCATGAACCAACACTAGATTTAATAAATGTCTGTTCTTTTCATAAAGCACATGAGAATGTGTCTTCTTTTCATGGACCACATATGGATCCACCAGTGTCATTGCATGTGTGTTCTTTTCACAAACCACATATGGATCCACCAGTGTAATTGCATATGTGTTCTTTTCATGAACCACAACTAGAGTTAGTGAATGTATGTTCTTTCACAAACCACACATGGATCCACCAGAGTCATTGCATGCCTGTTCTTTTCATATACCACTCATAAACCACAACTAGAGTCATTGCATGTTTGTTCTTTTCACAAACCACACATAGATCCACCAGAGTCATTGGATGCCTGTTCTTTTCATAAACCATAGTTAGAGTCATTGCATGTCTGTTCTTTTCACAAACCACATATGGAACCACCAGAGTCATTTCATGTGTGTTCTTTTCATAGAACACATATGGATCCACCAGAGTCATTGCATGTGTGTTCTTTTCATGAACCACAACTAGAGTCATTGCATGTCTGTTCTTTTCACAAACCACATATGGATCCACTAGAGTCATTTCATGTGTTCTTTTCTTTAACCACAGCTAGAGTCATTGGATGTGTGTCCTTTTCACAAACCACATATGGATCCACTAGTGTCATTGAATGTGTGTTCTTTTCACAAACCACACATGGATCCACCAGAGTCATTGCATGTGTGTTCCTTTCATTAACCATAGCTAGAGTCATTCCATGTCTATTCTTCTCACAAACCACATATGGATCCACTTGAGTCATTTCATGTGTGTTATTTTCAGAAACCTCACATGGATCCACCAGTGTCATTGCATGGGTGTTCTTTTCATAGACCACATATGGATCCACCAGAGTCATTGCATGTCTGTTCTTTTCACAAACCACACATGGATCCACTAGAGTCACTGCATGTGTGTTCTTTTCATGAACCACATATGGATCCACTAGAGTCATTGCATGTGTCTTCATTTCATTAACCACATCTAGAGTCATTGCATGTCTATTATTTTCACAAACAATAGCTAGTGTCATTGGATGTGTGTTCTTTTCATGAGCCAAAACTAGAGTCAGTGAATGTCTCTTATTTTCATAATGCACATGAGCATGTGTGTTCTTTTCATAAAACACATAAGGATCCACTAGTGTCATTGCATGTGTGTTCTTTTCACAACCCACATATGGATCCACTAGTGTCATTGCATGTGTGTTCGTTTCATGAACCACAACTAGAGTCAGTGAATGTCTGCTCTTTCACAAACCACACATGGATCCACCAGAGTCATTGCATGCCTGTTCTTTTCATAAACCACAGTTAGATTCATTGCATGTATGTTTTTTTAACAAACCACATAAGGATCCACTAGAGTCATTGGATGTGTGTTCTTTTCACAAACCACATATGGATCCACCAGTGTCATTGCATGTTTGTTCTTTTCACAAACCACATAAGGATCCACCAGTGTCATTGGATGTGTGTTCTTTTCATAAATGACATGAGATGTGTGTTCTTCTCACAAACCACATATGGACCCAATAGTGTCATTGAATGTGTTCTTTTCCTAAAACACATATGGATCCACCAGTGTCATTGCATGTGTGTTCTTATCATGAACCACATCTAGAGTCGTTGCATGTCTGTTCTGTTCACAAAACCACATATGGATCCACTAGAGTCATTTCATATGTTCTTTTCATTAACCACAACTCGAGTCATTGGATGTGTGTTCTTTTTCACAAACCACACATGGATCCACCAGAGTCATTGCATGTGTGTTCTTTTCATTGACCACAGTTAGAGTCATTGCATGTCTTTTATTTTGACAAACCACATAAGGATCCACTAGAGTCATTTCATGTGTGTTCTTTTCACAAACCACATATGGATCCACCAGAGTCATTGCATGTCTGTTTTTCTCACAAACCACATATGGATCCACAAGAGTCATTGCACGTCTGTTCTTTTCACAAAACACATATGGATCCAATAGAGTCATTGCATGTGTGTTCTTTTCACAAACCACACATGGATCCACCAGTGTCATTGCATGTGTGTTCTTTTCATGAACCACAACTAGAGTCAGTGAATGTCTGCTATTTTCACAAACCACATAGGGATCCACCAGAGTCATTGCATGTGTGTTGTTTTCACAAACCACATATGGATCCACCAGTGTCATTGCATGTGTGTTCTTTTCATAGACCACATATGGATCCACTAGAGTCATTGCATGTCTGTTCTTTTCACAAACCACATATGGATCCACTAGAGTCATTGCATGTCTGTTCTTTTCATGAACCACATAAGGATCCACCGGAGTCATTGCATGTTTGTTCTTTTCATAAACCACAGTTAGAGTCATTGCATGTCTGTTCTTTTCACAAACCACATATGGATGCACCAGTGTTATTGAATGTGTGCTCTTTTCCTAAAACACATATGGATCGACCAGTGTCATTGCAGGTGTGTTCTTTTCATGAACCACAACTAGAGTCATTTCATGTTTATTGTTTTCACAAACCACATATGGATCCACTAGAGTCATTTCATGTGTTCTTTTCATTAACCACATCTAGAGTCGTTGTATGTGTGTTCTTTTCACAAACCACATATAGATCCACCAGTGTCATTGGATGTCTATTCTTTTCACAAACCACATATGGATCCACCAGTGTCATTGGATGTGTGTTCTTTTCACAAACCACATATGGATCCACCAGTGTCATTAAATGTGTGTTCTTTTCAGAAGCTACACATGGATCCATCAGAGTCATTGCATGCGTGTTCTTTTCATTAACCATAGCTAGAGTCACGGCATGTGTGTTCTTTTCATTAACCACGTATGGATCCACCAGAGTCATTGCATGTGTGTTCTTTTCACAATCCACATATGGATCCACCAGTGTCATTGCATGTGTGTTCTTTTCATATACCACATATGGATCCACCAGAGTCATTGCATGTCTGTTCTTTTCAGAAACCACACATGGATCCACTAGAGTCATTGCATGTGTGCTCTTTTCATGAATCACATATGGATCCACCAGAGTCATTGCATGTGTGTTCTTTTCATTAACCACAGCTAGAGTCATTGCATGTTTGTTCTTTTCACCAACCATAGCTAGTGTCATTGGATGTGTGCACATGAGCATGTGTGTTCTTTTCATAGAACACATATGGATCCACCAGTGTCACTGCATGTGGGTTCTTTTCACAAACCACACATGGATCCACTAGTTTCATTGCATGTGTGTTCGTTTCATGAACCACAACTAGAGTCAGTGAATGTCTGCTCTTTCACAAACCACACGTGGATCCACCAGAGTCAATGCATGCCTGTTCTTTTCATAAACCACAGTTAAATTCATTGCATGTCTGTTCTTTTAACAAACCACATAAGGATCCACTAGAGTCATTGGATGTGTGTTCTTTTCACAAACCACATATGGATCCACCAGTGTCATTGCATGTTTGTTCTTTTCACAAACCACATAAGGATCCACCAGTGTCATTGGATGTGTGTTCTTTTCATAAATTACATGAGATGTGTGTTCTTCTCACAAACCACATATGGATCCAATAGTGTCATTGAATGTGTGTTCTTTTCCTAAAACACATACGGATCCACCAGTGTCATTGCATATGTGTTCTTATCATGAACCACATCTAGAGTCATTGCATGTCTGTTCTTTTCACAAAACCACATATGGATCCACTAGAGTCATTTCATATGTTCTTTTCATTAACTACATCTAGAGTCATTGCATGTGTGTTCTTTTCACAAACCAGATATGGATGCACCAGTGTCATTGAATGTGTGTTCTTTTCACAAACCACACATGGATCCACCAGAGTCATTGCATGTGTGTTCTTTTCATTAACCACAGTTAGAGTCATTGCATGTCTTTTATTTTCACAAACCACATAAGGATCCACTAGAGTCATTTCATGTGTGTTCTTTTCACAAACCACATATGGATCCACCAGAGTCATTGCATGTATGTTTTTCTCACAAACCACATATGGATCCACCAGAGTCATTGCATGTCTGTTCTTTTCACAAAACACATATGGATCCACTAGAGTCATTGCATGTGTGTTCTGTTCACAAACCACACATGGATCCACCAGTGTCATTGCATGTGTGTTCTTTTCGTGAACCACAACTAGAGTCAGTGAATGTCTGCTCTTTTCACAAATCACATAGGGATCCACTAGAGTCATTGCATGTGTGTTGTTTTCACAATCCACATATGGATCCACCAGTGTCATTGCATGTGTGTTCTTTTCATAGACCACATATTGATCCACTAGAGTCATTGCATGTCTGTTCTTTTCACAAACCACATATGGATCCACTAGAGTCATTGCATGTCTGTTCTTTTCATGAACCACATAAGGATCCACCGGAGTCATTGCATGTTTGTTCTTTTCATAAACCACAGTTAGAGTCATTGCATGTCTGTTCTTTTAACAAACCACATATGGATCCACCAGTGTCATTGAATGTGTGCTCTTTTCCTAAAACACATATGGATCGACCAGTGTCATTGCATGTGTGTTCTTTTCATGAACCACAACTAGAGTCATTGCATGTCTGTTCTTTTCACAAACCACATATGTATCCACTAGAGTCATTTCATGTGTTCTTTTCATTAACCACATCTAGAGTCATTAGATGTGTGTTCTTTTCACAAACCACATATGGATCCACCAGTGTCATTGCATGTCTATTCTTTTCACAAACCACATATGGATCCACCAGTGTCATTGGATGTGTGTTCTTTTCACAAACCACATATGGACCCACCAGTGTCATTAAATGTGTGTTCTTTTCAGAAACTACACATGGATCCACTCGAGTCATTGCATGCGTGTTCTTTTCATTAACCATAGCTAGAGTCACTTCATGTGTGTTCTTTTCATTAACCACGTATGGATCCACCAGAGTAATTGCATGTGTGTTCTTTTCACAAACCACATATGGATCCACCAATGTCATTGCATGTGTGTTCTTTTCGTATACCACATATGGATCCACCAGAGTCATTGCATGTATGTTCTTTTCACACACCACACATGGATCCACTAGAGTCATTGCATGTGTGCTCTTTTCATGAACAACGTATGGATCCACCAGAGTCATTGCGTGTGTGTTCTTTTTATTAACCACAACCAGAGTCACTGCATGTTTGTTCTTTTCACCAACCATAGCTAGTGTCATTGGATGTGTGTTCTTTTGATGAACCACAACTAGAGTCAGTTAATGTCTGTTCTTTTCATAAACCACATGAGCATGTGTGTTCTTTTCATAGAACACATATGGATCCACCAGTGTCACTACATGTGGGTTCTTTTCACAAACCACACATGGATCCACCAGTTTCATTGCATGTGTGTTCTTTTCATGAACCACAACTAGAGTCAGTGAATGTCTGTTCTTGCACAAACAACACATGGACCCACCAGAGTCATTGCATGCCTGCTCTTTTCATAAACCACAGTTAGAGTCATTGCACGCCTATTCTTTTCACAAACCACATAAGTATCCACTAGAGTCATTGGATGTGTGTTCTTTTCACAAACCACATATGGATCCACCAGTGTCATTGCATGTGTGTTCTTTTCACAAACCACATAAGGATCGACTAGTGTCATTGCATGTGTGTTCTTTTCATAAACCACATGAGTATGTGTGTTCTTCTCGCAAACCACATATGGATCCACTAGTGTCATTGAATGTGTGTTCTTTTCCTAAAACACGTATGGATCCACTAGTGTCATTGCATGTGTGTTCTAATCATGAACCACAACTAGAGTCATTGCATGTCTATTCTTTTCACAAACCACATAAGGATCCACTAGAGACATTTTATGTGTTCTTTTCATTAACCACATCTAGTGTCATTGCATGTGTGTTCTTTTCACAAACCACATATGGATCCACCAGTGTCATTGAATGTGTGTTCTTTTCACAAACCACACATGGATCCACCAGAGTCATTGCATGTGTTTTCTTTTCATTAACCAAAGTTAGAGTCATTCATGTCTGTTTTTTCACAAACCACATACGGATCCACTAGAGTCATTTCATGTGTGTTCTTTTCACAAACCACATATGGATCCACCAGAGTCATTGCATGTCTGTTCTTCTCACAAACCACATATGGATCCACCAGAGTCATTGCATGTCTGTTCTTTTCAGAAACCACATATGGATCCACTAGAGTCATTGCATGTGTGTTCTTTTCACAAACCACACATGGATCCACCAGTGTCATTGCATGTGTGTTCTTTTCATGAACCACAACTAGATTGAGTGAATGTCTATTCTTTCACAAACCACACATGGATCCACCAGAGTCATTGCATACCTGTTCTTTTCATAAACCACAGTTTGAGTCATAGCATGTCTATTCTTTTCAAAAAACACATAATGATCCACTAGAGTCATTGGATGTGTGTTCTTTTCCTAAAACACATATGAATCCACCAGTGTCATTGCGTGTGTGTTCTTTTCACAAACCACATAAGGATCCACTAGTGTCATTGAATATGTGTTCTTTTCACAAACCACATATGGATCCACCAGTCTCATTGAATGTGTGTTCTTTTCACAAACCACACATGGATCCACTCGAGTCATTGCATGTGTGTTCTTTTCATTAACCACAGTTAGAGTCATTGCATGTCTGTTCTTTTCACAAACCACATAAGGATCCACTAGAGTCATTTCATTTGTGTTCTTTTCACAAACCACATATGGATCCACCAGAGTCATTGCATGTTTGTACTTCTCACAAACCACATATGGATCCACCAGGGTCATTGCATGTTTGTTCTTTTCATGAACCACATATGGATCCACTAGAGTCATTGCATGTGTGTTCTTTTCACAAACCACAAATGGATCCACCAGTGTCATTGCATGCGTGTTCTTTTCATGAACCACAACTAGAGTCAGTGAATGACTGTTCTTTTCACAAACCACATAGGGATCCACCAGAGTCATTGCATGTGTGTGCTTTTCACAAACCACATATGGATCCACCAGTGTCATTGCATGTGTGTTCTTTTCATAGACCACATATGGATCCACCAGAGTCATTGCATGTCTGTGTTTTCACAAAACACATATGGATCCACTAGAGTCATTGCATGTCTGTTCTTTTTTACAAACCACATAAGGATCCACCGGAGTCATTGCATGTGTGTTCTTTTCATAAACCATAGTTAGTCATTACATGCATGTTCTTTTCACAAACCACATATGGATCCACAAGTGTCATTGAATGTGTGTTCTTTTCCTAAAACACATATGGATCCACCAGTGTCATTGCATGTGTGTTATTTTCATGAACCACAGCTAGAGTCATGTCATGTCTGTTCTTTTCACAAACCACATATGGATCCACTAGAGTCGTTTCATGTGTTCTTTTCATTAACCATAGCTAGAGTCATTGGATGTGTGTTCTTTTCACAAACCACATATGGATTCACCAGTGTCATTGCATGTCTGTTCTTTTCACAAACCACATATGGATGCATCAGTGTCATTGAATGTGTGTTATTTTCCTAAAACAGATATGGATCCACCAGAGTCATTGCATGTCTGTTCTAACCACATATGCATCCACCAGTGTCATTGCATGTGTGTTCTTTTCATGAACCACAACTAGAGTCAGTAAATGTCTGTTCTTTTTGTAAACCACATAGGGATCCACCAGTGTCATTGCATGTGTGTTCTTTTCACAAACCACATAGGGATCCACCAGAGTCATTGCATGTGTGTTCTTTTCACAAACGACATATGGATCCACAAATGTCATTGCATATGTATTCTTTTCATAGACCACATGAGCATGTGTGTTCTTTTCACAAACCACATATGGATCCACTAGTGTCATTGAATGTGTGTTATTTTCCTAAAACACATATGGATCCACCAATGTCATTGCATGTGTGTTATTTTCATGAACCATGATACATTGCAAATGTATCTATAATTTTTGATATTCCATGCTTGGTTTTATCCACTTTCTTGTGTTTTGTCCACACTTTGGAGTACTTTTCATATGATTTCTTGGACTAACCTATTAACAAGAGCCACAGTGCCAGCTGCCTGTTTTCTGCTGTTTTTGGTTCCAGGAAAGTCAAAAAATGAATATTCTCGGAATTGGACGGGACAAAAGCCAAAGTGCCTATTTTTCCAGAAGTTATCAGATGCCAGAATACGAGACGGAGAAGGGCTGGGGGCCGGCCACACCACCTAGCCGTGCGGCCAGGCTTGGCCCGCGCCAGGGGGTGGTCTGGCCGACCCTAGCACCCCCTCGGCCTCTCCTTCTGCCTATAAGATGCCCTCGGGACGAAAACCCTAAGTACCTGATCAAAAATCCACGAAAGAGTCTGTAGCCGCCATCATCTCCATCCCTAGACCGGGAGGGATTTGAAGCTCTTCCCGGCACCCTGCCGGAGAGGGGAATTCACCCTAGAGGCCTTCTTCATCACCATGCAAGCCTCCGGTGTGATGCGTGAGTAGTTCATCCTTGGACTACGGATCCATGTAGTAGCTAGATGGCTAGTTCTCCTCCTTTGTGCTTTCATGTCTAGATCTTGTGAGCTCCGTTCATGATCAAAATCATCTATTTGTAATTCTGCATGTTGTGTTTGCGGGGATCCGATGGATATTGAGATGCTATTTCAGATATATTATTGATTCTATCATGTCTTTGTTATTTGTGATCTTGCATGCTTTCTGTTGTTAGTAGCTATCTTGGCTAAGTAGATGCTAGCAACTCCAAGAGTTAGTATTTATGCTTGATAGTGGGTTCATGCCTCTGGTAATCTGGGGAAGTGACAGAAATCTCTAAGGTACTAGATGTGTTGTTGCTACTAGGGAGAAAACAACAATCCTTTGTTCATAGAACAATCGTATTGTTTCCATTACACGCAATTCGTAAAGCAATAATCTGTTGCTTGCAACTTAATACTGGAGGGGGTTCGGATGATAACCTGAAGGTGGATTATTAGTCATAGATACAGTTGAATGGCGGTCTATGTATAATGTTGTAATGACCAATCAAGTTCCAAAGGAGTCAAGATGATTAGTATATGCATGTATTGCGTTCTCGATGTTTGTCAATTGCCCAGCTGTAATTTGTTCACCCAGCATGTTATCTATCTTAAGGAGAGTCACCTCTGGTGAACTATGGATCCCGGTCCTTTCTTTTACATACAATCTACAAACTGTTTACTGCTTTGTGTTTACTTTCTACAAACTATTTCTTCCTTCCATTCGATACGTTTAATCCTTTGTTTTCAGCAAAACCGGTGAATTTGACAACCTCATCGCAAGTTGGGGACAGAGTTCTGTGGTTGTGTTGTGCAGGGCTCCACGTTGCTGCTGGCACCAGTAGTGTGCCCTGCCATCGTTCAGCTAGCTACACCTTTGGGGTGTTTCCTTTCTCCTACTAGATTGATAACCTTGGTTTCATACTGAGGGATAACTTAGTGCCGTGCTCATCATACCTTCCTCTTGGGGTTCCCCAACGAGCCCGATATATTTTGGGCCATCAAGCATATTTTTTGGCGCCGTTGCCGGGGAGTCAAGGACATCTTCACAAGGGGAGTCCCTCATAACCAATCTCTTTACTTTGTTATTTTTGTTTTTCTTAGTTTCTTTTTGCTTTGTTTGCTTGTTTCTTTATCAAAAACACAAAAAATTAGTTTTACTAGTTTGCTTTGTTTATCAAAAACACACAAAAAATTAAGTCTCCTTTAGTTGTTGCCTCTTCCTTAGATCACCATGTTGATCCCTAAATTCACCCTGAAAGACCTTTCAATTGGTAGTAGTTCTATAATTGGGAAAGATAATATTGAAGAATTCTTTAATCATGTTAGTAAACATGAGGATACTGAGGATAAATCCTTTGCAGAACTTGCTCCAAACTATGAGATTGCTGCAGCTTCTTTAATTCACATGTTAGAAGCTAGGTTTGTTAACCTCAACCCCTTAATGCAAGAATGTTTCTTAAGCTTAAAGAAATTGAGGACCCTGAAAAGAAGGATTTTATTCTAAAAACTTTGTTTAAGGAGTTCTATAATGTTGCCAAGGAAGCTAGAAAAGTCTTTGAACGTTTCAATATGCTAGGATCATGTGTAGATGTTGTTGGTACACGAGAAAAGATGAACAAAACTGAACCTAATGGGGAGGAACCTAAGATACCAATACCCTTTAAACTTGTAGCAATGCATGAAGCCATAGAAAAGAATCTTGATTGGATCGTTCCTGAAAACCCTTTTGATGAAAGTAGTGAACCTAAGAGCATTGAGAGAGGATCCTATAGAACTTATTTGAATGATATACCTTTCCTTGTTGAAGATATTTCTGGTATTAATCTTAATGCTTCTTCATTTGAGAATACTTGATTCTTTTTCTTGCTTCTTATGCCTAACTTAAGGGCGTTAAAGAAAAGTACTTATTGGGAAATAACCCAAAAGTTTTAGATGAGTCTTAGAAGTTATTATTTCAGTAATAACCGCTCCTTATCCTTTTTATTTGCTTTTTTTGCCAAGAGTAACCTCTAATGAGAGAGAAGTAATGATTAGGAAAGTTGGTGTCCCGAAACAGATTTCTGTGCTTCACCGTAAAAATTCGTGTAAAATCGTTGAACGTCTTTTTGAGGCGTGAATTTTTGTGCTTCTGCCCCAGGTTGTTATCTAACTTTATTTAGTTCAGCACTTTTTTATTTGAGCAACAGAAGGTCTTAGAAAAAATTTGTCTTTACCTGCTGGTCTGTTTTGACAGATTTCTGCCATTTTCTGCATTTGCTTCTTGTTGGTTCCTTTTTGAGTTCTTTTGGGGAATTGAGCTTTTTGAGGGAAGTGATACAGTAGGTAGTGTTTTAATGGAAGTTTATTTGGTGTTGCAACAGAACCTAAATACTTATTATCTTGAGTGCACTAATGTTGCTAATAAAGATTGTGTGAAGTTTTGTATGAAGGAAAAAATTTAGGTGTATGGAAGGAATGAGTAATGAGATGAAGGATGTACTAAAGCTCAAGCTTGGGGATGCCACGCATGTCACCCCAAGAAATATCCAAGAAGTACAAGCGTCAAAGCTTGGGGATGCCCAAGGCATCCCCTCTTCATCAATAAAAATCCCATGTTTCTTCCAAACGCTTCATTTTTATTGTTTCATGCACAGTTGTGTTGTTCTTGGAGCATCTTCTTTTTCGTTTTTGTTTTGGTTTTTCGTTTGCTTAGTTTGCTGAATAAATTGGTTGGACCCCCTCTTTCATACATTGGTTTTCAAATAGTTTGGTTTGGTTTGGAAAAGAGTAGGAAAGTTCATGCTTAAGTGGTAAAGAGAGCTTGTTTTTGACTGTGGCCTATGCTTTGTCATGCCATGCTTGATATTGTTTTGGCTTTATGCTTAGTATTATTTGCTGTAGCATGACATGTTATAAACAATTGAGATTGCTTAATGTGCCTTGGATGAATCATGCGTTGTTTTAGCATATTAAAGCATAGTATTGTGGTATTCTCCTTTGATGCTTTATTTCGGTTGACTTGGCGCATGCTCACACCATGTTATGACTATCCAAAGTCACCATAGCCTTGATGATCATTTAGTTTTCAACTTGTAGTATCACTTTATGCTTTGATCAATGATGTTTTGTCGCTCTGCATGATTATGGCCAATATTGCTCTCTTAGTTTGTTGCTCCTAGTCTTTTGCTAGCCTCCACAACCAAGTATGAGTTCCACTCATGCATCCAACTTCCTAAACCAAGTTATTCCAAAGAGTCCACCATATCTACCTATTAGCTTATGCTATTCCAAGTATATTCATGCTTTTGTTTACCTTCCGAATTAAACTTGTTATGAGAAAACTAGTGATTAAAGCTCTCATGAACTTGATGGCACACTTTACTTTTCTTGCCCTTAATAAACTTGAACCGTTCTGTCATCTATGTTGTATATGCTTGCACTTATTTGTTGTGAATTAGCAGAACCATGATTTCATGGGGAACGCTTTCAACATTGCGCTTGGTACTTGTACCTAGTTGATATCATGCTCTTTTGTATATGGATGTCATCGGTGTGAAATGAAAGGGGAGCTTGTAAGTCCATGGAGTTATGTATATGTGTTAGAGAAACGCCTGGGCCGCTGGTCTAATCCATGCTGACATGGTGGAAACCTGCAGCGTAACCATAATGAGCTGTCTATGCAGCATTCTTCTTATAAAAAAAGAGTCCTATATTGAGAAAAAAGAGAAAAGAGAAAAAAAAAGATAGTATGAAAAGAGGAAAGAGAGAAAAAAAGCACCATATTTCCATGGTAAATAAGAAGAATGCTGAGATGCTCGTTGTCTGCTTGCCTTGTCATTTTGATATGGGGATTCTTCCGTATCATCGGGCAAGGGTACCCCGTTGGTGGTTCTCTATGATACACATGTACTTACAATGACAAGAACTTACCGGTGACTAAACTTGAGTAGCATGAGGAGCGGCCCTCGTATACAAGGGACATGAGGTTTCTAACTTATACTTCGTCAAGCATGTACACCATAGTTTGTTCACTTTAACCTTAATCACTTCAAGATGCTTATGATAGGGGAAATAAGAGATGAAAGTATTTATGAGACTTGAATCCCTACTTCCTTTTATAAAGGCCTTTCTTCCACCATTATATTGAGTCTCCACCTTCTATCTTTATGCACTTACTTTGAGAGCATAGTGGCCATTCTTAGTTCTATGTGCATTGTCCCAAGACTAGTTGATTGATGCATACTTTGATATTGCTTGTTTTAAACTATTTGTATCTAGTCACTCTTATGAACTTTGAAGGTGTCCAATGCATTTATATTTGCTACTCTATGAGGGACAGGCTGAATGCTATTATGCTATGTTTCCTTTATGTGAAACAAACAAACGTCTTGCAAAGCATTGTTATTCATGAATCTTTTGTTTGTGCCTTTTCATGTTGCAACATAGTTTCTTTGTCTTATTGCTAGAACTTTGTCTTTCATGTTATGATTGAAGTACTATGATCCCAGCTTTGAATGTTTTACAAATACTTTGATCAAGTGTTTGATGGTGCATGTCACCTCAAAAATTATTCTTTCTTTGTATCACTTGCCTACTCGAGGACGAGCAGGAGTTAAGCTTGGGGATGTTGATACATTGCAAATGTATCTATAATTTTTGATGTTCCATGCTTAGTTTTATCCACTTTCTTGTGTTTTGTCCACAATTTGGAGTACTTTTCATATGATTTCTTGGACTAACCTATTAACAAGAGCCACAGTGCCAGGTGCCTGTTTTCTGCTGTTTTTGGTTCCAGGAAAGTCAGAAAATGAATATTCTCGGAATTGGATGGGACAAAAGCCAAAGTGCCTATTTTTCTGGAAGTCATCAGATGCTAGAATACGAGACGGAGAAGGGTTAGGGGCCGGCCACACCACCTGGCCATGCGGCCAGGCCTGACCCGCGCCAGGGGGTGGTCTGGCCGACCCCAGCACCCCCTCGTCCTCTCCTTCCACCTATAAGATGCCCTTGGGACGAAAACCCTAAGTACCCGATCAAAAATCCACGAAAGAGTCTGTAGCCGCCGTCATCTCCATCCCTAGATCGGGAGGGATCTGAAGCTCTTCCCGGCACCCTGCCGGAGAGGGGAATTCACCTTGGAGGCCTTCTTCATCACCATGCAAGCCAACGGTGTGATGCGTGAGTAGTTCATCCTTGGACTACGAATCCATGTAGTAGCTAGATGGCTGGTTCTCCTCCTTTGTGCTTTCATGTCTAGGTCTTGTGAGCTCCATTCATGATCAAGATCATCTATTTGTAATTCTGCATGTTGTGTTTGTGGGGATCGGATGGATATTGAGATGCTATTTCAGATTGATTATTGATTCTATCATGTCTTTGTTATTTGTGATATTGCATGCTTTCCATTGTTAGTAGCTATCTTGGCCAAGTAGATGCTAGCAACTCCAAGAGTTAGTATTTATGCTCGATAGTGGGTTCATGCCTCTGTTAATCTGGGGAAGTGACAGAAATCTCTAAGGTACTAGATGTGCTGTTGCTACTAGGGAGAAAACAACAATCCTTTGTTCATAGAACAATCATATTGTTTACATTACATGCAATTCGTAAAGTAATAATCTGTTGCTTGCAACTTAATACTGGAGGGGGTTCGGATGATAACCTGAAGGTGGATTATTAGTCATAGATGTAGTTGGATGGCGGTCTATGTATAATGTTGTAATGCCCAATCAAGTTCCAAAGGAGTCAAGATGATTAGTATATGCATGTATTGCTTTCTCGATGTTTGTCAATTGCCCCGCTGTAATTTGTTCACCCAGCATGTTATCTATCTTAAGGAGAGCCACCTCTAGTGAACTATGGATCCCGTTCCTTTCTTTTACATACAATCTTCAAACTGTTTACTGCTTTGTGTTTACTTTCTGCAAACTATTACTTCCTTCCATTGGATACGTTTAATCCTTTGTTTTCAGCAAAACCGGTGAATTTGACAACCTCATCGCAAGTTGGGGACAGATTTCTGTGGTTGCGTTGTGCAGGTCTCCACGTTGCTGCTGGCACCGGTAGTGCGCACTGCCATCGTTCAGCTAGCTACACCTTTGGGGTGTTTCCTTGCTCCTACTGGATTGATAACCTTGGTTTCGTACTGAGAGAACTTGCTGATGTGCTCATCATACCTTCCTCCTAGGGTTCCCCAACGAGCTCGATATATTTTGGGCCATCAAACCATAGCTAGAGTCATTGCATGTCTGTTCTTTTCACAAACCACATATGGATCCACTAGAGTCATTTCATGTGTTATTTTCATTAACCACAACTAGAGTCAGTGGATATCTATTCTTTTCACAAACCACATAGGGATCCACCAGTGTCATTTAATGTGTGTTCTTTTCACAACCCACACATGGATCCACAAGTGTCATTGCATGTGTGTTCTTTTCATTAACCACAATTAGATTTAGTGAATGTCTGTTCTTTTCACAAACCACATAAGGATCCACTAGAGTCATTTCATGTGTGTTCGTTTCACAAACCACATATGGATCCAGTAGAGTCATTGCATGTCTGTTATTTTCATGAACCACATATGGATAGACCACAATCATTGTATGTCTGTTCTTTTAACAATCTAGATATGGATCCACTATTGTCATTGCATGTGTGTTCTTTTCATGAACCACAACTAGAGTCAGTGAATGTCTGTTCTTTTCACAAACCACATATAGATCCACCAGAGTCATTGCATGCTTGTTCTTTTCACAAACCACATATGGATCCACCAGTGTCATTGCATGTATGTTCTTTTCATAGACTATAGCTAGAGTCATTGGATGTGTGTTCTTTTCATTAACCACAACTAGAGTCAGTGAATGTTTGTTCTTTTCATTAACCATAACTACAGTAAGTGAATGTTTGTTCTTTTCATAAACTACATGAGCATGTGTGTTCTTTTCATAGACCATATATAGATCCACCAGTGTCATTGCACATGTGTTCTTTTCACGAACCACATATCGATCCACCAGTGTCATTGCATGTGTGTTCTTTTCATGAACCACAACTAGAGTCAGTGAATGTCTGTTCTTTTCACAAACCACACATGGATCCACCAGAGTCATTGCATGCCTGTTCTTTTCATTAACCATAGTTAGAGTCATTGCATGTCTGTTCTTTTCATAGACCACATATGGATCCACCAGAGTCATTGCATGTGTGTTCCTTTCATGAACCAAAGCTAGAGTCATTGCATGTCTGCTCTTTTCACAAACCACATATGGATCCCCTAGAGTCATTTTCATGTGTTCTTTCATTAACTACAGCTAGAGTCATTGGATGTGTGTTCTTTTCACAAACCACGTATGGATCCACCAGTGTCATTGAATGTGTTTTCTTTTCACAAACCACACATGGATCCACCAGAGTCTTTGCATGAGTGTTCTTTTGATTAACCACAACTAGAGTCATTGCACATGTGTTATTTTCATTAACCACAGCTAGAGTCATTGTATGTGTTCTTTTCACAAACCACATATGGATCCACCAGAGTCATTGAATGTCTGTTCTTTTCGCAAACCACTTATGGATCCCGTAGTGTCATTGCATGTGTGTTCTTTTCACAAACCACATGAGCATGTCTGTTCTTCTCACAAACCACATATGGATCCACCGGTGTCATTGCATGTCTGTTATTTTCACAAAGCACATATGGATCCACTAGAGTCATTGCATGTGAGTTCTTTTCATGAACCACATATGGATCCACCAGAGTCATTTCATGTGTGTTCTTTTCATTACCCACAGCTAGAGTCATTGCATGTCTATTCTTTTCACAAACCACATATGGATCCACTAGAGTCATTTGATGTCTGTTCTTTTCACAAACCACATTGGATCCACTAGAGTCATTGCATGTCTGTTCTTTTCACAAACCACATATGGATCCACTAGAGTCATTGCATGTGTGTTCTTTTCACAAACCACATATGGATCCACTACAGTCATTCCATGTGCGTTCTTTTCATAAACCACATATGGATCCACCAGAGTCATTGCATGTTTGTTCTTTAGCTAGAGTTGTTGCATGTCTGTTCTTTTCATAAACCACATGGATCCACTAGTGTCATTGCATGTGTGTTCTTTTAATAAACCACAGCTAGAGTAATTGTATGTTTTTATTTTCATAAACCACATGAGCATGTGTGTTCTTTTCACAAACCACATATGGATCCACCAGTGTCATTGCGTGTGTGTTCTTTTCATGAACCACAACTAGAGTCAGTGAATGTGTGTTCGTTTCACAAACCATGCATGGATCCACCAGAGTCATTTGCATGTGTGTTCTCTTCATAAACCACATGGATCCACCAGTGTCATTGAAATGTGTGTTCTTTTCATAAACCACATGCATCCTAACCTTAGCCCCCTAATGGTTGAGGCCGTTAGACAGAGTCTCCTAGAAGGCACGCCCTAACATAGTTGTTCCGTATGACGATTGCTACATACCGTTCGATCGCGGCACTTGGACGATTGGGATGGTTCTTCATAAGAGCGATCCGCGAGTAGGCTATTCTGTGACATGATTGGCCATGCTTACTGTCCGCTTTCTCTGGACAAACCGACAACACCACGCGCTCCCCTTTTGCGAGTGTCACGCGTTCCATGGGCCATATGCCAGTGTCACGTCCCCTTTACTTCTATTCCTCCCCATACTTCTCTTCCTTCCCCTCGAAGCCACTTTGCCCACTTCTCTCTCATCCTGTCGTAGCCGCAAGCCGACGGCGCCTCCAGCCCTGGCCCCCACCTTCTCTCGCCATGGGTTCAAGGGGAGACGGTGAGGAAACGCATCGTGATGGCAGGGACGGTGATTTCGATGTGAGTCGTATCATCTCTATCATCTATGGCCAATTATCTATTTTGAGCTAGATCTGCTCTGTTTACTCATACACGTATGATGTGTTAGGCCAACCAGACGCTGTACGACTCTGACTATCACGGTTTAGCAGAGGAAGATAGTCCTCCGCTATGTAAACATGGATATGTGCCCGCTAAATTTGTAGCGTTCGAAGGACGAAATGTAGGCAAGAGGTTTTTACAGTGTCAAGGACATCATGCAATGATGCAAGGCAGAAGTTGTGGTGTTGTCAAATGGGTAGATCCAGAGTGGCCCAAATCGATGCAGAAAACGCTAGACAAACTATGGGATATGACTGTTGAGTTGAAAGAATCCATAGTCAGCTCACTTCTTGACAGTGCTGAGATGAAGCTATTTGACCAAGTTGACACAACCAAGATTAATTGAGATCTCAGGAGGGTGCAAGACAAGGTTAGCAAAGTCGAGAAGGAGAGGGACATGGCGTTGGCCCTGAAGGCTAAAGCAGAGCAAGAACTGACTCAAGCAAGGAATGAACTTCACCAGGCCAAAGTCCTGCAGTTCACAACTACGAGTACTGACAAGTGCATGAGGATAAATGCAGAGAAACAATTGAAGCTGTGCAAGGAAGGTTCTAAAAGGAAGTAGCAGACGATTCGATCTTTGCTCTCGCAGGAAGATGCGCATCGGGCTAAGATTAGGAAGATCAAGGAGATGTGTGATAACTAGTTCTATTTAGCTTGAGCTCCGTACTTTTTTAAGTTGTAATAGTAGTACTTGTTGGCCTAGCAGTCTGAACTAGTGGTCTCGGAGTCATGGGAGAAAAAATTGGTCGCCTGTTAATCTATCTTAACTTTGCATTACTTCCTTTTGTCTGATGATGGTGATACTCTAACATTGGTGTTTTGTTTAAACATAATTGATACATTGCAAATGTATCTATAATTTTTGATGTTCCATGCTTGGTTTTATCTACTTTCTTGTGTTTTGTCCACACTTTGGAGTACTTTTCATATGATTTCTTGGACTAACCTATTAACAAGAGCCACAATGCCAGCTGCCTGTTTTCTGCTGTTTGGTTTCAGGAAGTCAGAAAATGAATATTCTCGGAATTGGACGGGACAAAAGATAAAGTCACTATTTTACCAGGAGACATCTAGAGCCACAATACGAGACAGAGAGGGGCTAGGGCTAGGCCACACCACCTGGCCGCCCCAGGCACCCCCTCGGCCTCTCCTTCCGCCTATATATTGCCTCTGATACGGAAACCCTAAGTACCCGATCAAAATTCCACGAAAGAGTCTATAGCCGTCGCATCTCCATCCCTAGATCAGGAGGGATCTGAAGATCTTCCCGGCACCCTGCCAGAGAGGGGAATTCACCCTAGAGGCCTTCTTCATCATCATGCAAGCCTCCGGTGTGATGCGTGAGTAGTTCATCTCTGGACTATGGGTCCATGTAGTAGCTGGATGGCAGGTTCTCCTCCTTTGCGCTTTCATGTTTAGATCTTGTGAGTTCCGTTCATGATCAAGATCATCTATTAGTAATTCTGCAGGTTGTGTTTGTGGGGATCTGAGATCATCTATTAGTAATTCTGCAGGTTGTGTTTGTGGGGATATGATGGATATTTAGATGCTATTTTAGATTTATTATTGATTCTATCATGTCTTTGTTATTTGTGATCTTGCATGCTTTCCGTTGTTAGTAGCTATCTTGGCCAAGTAGATGCTAGCAACTCCAAGAGTTAGTATTTATGCTCGATAGTGGGTTCATTCCTCTGGTAATTTGGGGAAGTGACAGAAATCTCTAAGGTACTAGATGTGCTGTTGCTACTAGGGAGAAAACAACAATCCTTTGTTCATAGAACAATCGTATTGTTTACTTTACACGCAATTCGTAATGCAATAATCTGTTGCTTGCAACTTAATACTGGAGGGGGTTCGGATGATAACCTGAAGGTGGATTATTAGTCATAGATGTAGTCGGATGGCGGTCTATCTATAATGTTGTAACGCCCAATCAAGTCTCAAAGGAGTCAAGATGAGTAGTATATGCTTGTATGCTTTCTCGATGTTTGTCAATTGCCCCGCTGTAATTTGTTCACCCAACATGTTATCTATCTTAAGGAGAGCCACCTCTAGTGAACTATGGATCCCGGTCCTTTCTTTTACATTCAATCTACAAACTGTTTACTACTTTGTGTTTACTTTCTGCAAACTATTACTTCTTTCCATTCGATACGTTTAATCCTTTGTTTTCAGCAAAACCGGTGAGATTGAAAACCTCATCGCAAGTTGGGGACAGAGTTATGTGGTTGTGTTGTGCGGGTCTCCACGTTGCTACTAGCACCGGTAGTGCGCCCTGCTAAGGCTCAGCTAGCAACACCTTTGGGGTGTTTGCTTGCTCCTACTGGATTGATAACCTTGGTTTCGTACTGAGGGAAAACTTACTGTTGTGATCATCATACCTTCCTCTTGGGGTTCCCCAACGAGCTCGATATATTTTGGGCCAGCAAGACTTTTTCTGGCGCCGTTGTCGGGGAGTCAAGGACATCTTCACAAGAGGAGTCCCTCATAACCAATCTCTTTACTTTGTTATTTTTGTTTTGCTTAGTTTACTTTTGTTTTGTTTTCTTGTTTCTTTATCAAAAACACACAAAAATTAGTTCTACAAGTTTGCTTTCTTTATTGAAAACACAAAAAATAGTCTCTATCTTAAGTTGCCTTTATGTCTAGCCTTGGTCCAATCACTATGTCACTTGAGGAAATGATTTTCACTTTTAAACAAGGAATTGAGGAGAGCTTCAAGGAATCTTGGTCTAGAATCTCTGATCTACATAAAAAAACTGATCCTAAAATGACTCAAAGCTTGTTCCTTAGCAGTTTTTACCTTGGAATTGCTCTTTGCTATAGATATGCTTTAGATACCATTGTGGGAGGAGATTTCCTCCAATGCAATGAGGATGATGCTATTAATGCTATAAAGAAATTGATCTTTACTTACAATTTTCCTAGCAAAACTGATATTTCTTTCACAAACATATTTGCTAGATTGAACACTCTTGAGACCCGCACTACTAGCTTAAAAGATTGTTATAACATGCTTAGAGAGCATCATAATTATGTCCCAATAAATTCTGAACAATCAAAGTGGCTCCCCACAGTAAAGATTGATATAAATAATGAAACTTTTCAAGCCCGCTGTGATATCATGTCTGAGTTTTGCCTTATTCCCAAAGATATTTATAAATCTATAAATCTTTGGGGGCTTACTGAAGGAGGAAAAGGAATATCTCTTGCAAATAATGCTACAATGTTACCTATTGGAATAGCTGAAGGAGTGTTTACAAAGATCCTTGGGAAAATGATTTCTATTGATTATCTTGTTATTGAATGTGCAGGAAAAAGACAAATTACACTTGGAAGGTCCCTATTAGAACTCCTTGGAGCAATAATAGATGTGGGAAAGGGGACCATGCACCTTGATTCTCCACCAAACAATCATATTTTCCCCAAGGTTAAGAATAAAAGTAAGAGAGGTAAGGGCAAGAAATTTGGTTTTAATGCTTCTTCATTTGAGAACACTTGATTCTTTTTCTTGCTTCTTATGCCTAACTTAAAGGCATTAAAGAAAAGTACTTATTGGGAGATAACCCAAAAGTTTTAGATGAGTCTTGGAAGTTATTACTTAAGTAATAACCTCTCCTTATCCTTTTTATTTGCTTTTTGTGCCAAGAGTAACCTTTAATGAGAAAGAAGTAATGATTGGAAAAGTTGCTGTCCCGAAACAGATTTCTGTGCTTCACCATAAAAATTCGTGTAAAATCTCTGTACGTCCTTTTGAGGCGTGAATTTTTGATCTTCTGCCCCAGGTTGTTATCTAACTTTTGTTAGTTCAACACTTTTTGATTTGAGCAACAGAAGCTCTTCGAAAAAATTTGTCTTTACCTGCTGGTCTGTTTTGATAGATTTCTGCCATTTTCTGCATTTGCTTCTTGTTGGTTCCTTTTTGAGTTCTTTTGGGGAATTGAGCTTTTTGAGGGAAGTGCTACAGTAGGTAGTGTTTTAATGGAAGTTTATTGGTGTTAGAACAGAACCTAAAGACTTATTATCTTGAGTGCACTAATGTTGCTAATAAAGATTGTGTGAAGTTTTGTCTGAAGGAAAAAATTTAGGTGTATGGAAGGAATGAGTAATGAGATGAAGGATGGACTAAAGCTCAAGCTTGGGGATGCCACGCGTGTCACCCCAAGAAATATCCAAGAAGTACAAGCGTCAAAGCTTGGGGATGCCCAAGGCATCCCCTCTTCATCAATAAAAATCCCAGGTTTCTTCCAAAGGCTTCATTTTTATTGTTTCATGCACAGTTGTGTTGTTCTTGGAGCGTCTTCTTTTTCGTTTTTGTTTTGGTTTTTCGTTTTATTTGTTTGCTTAGTTTGCTGAATAAATTGGTTGGACCCCCTCTTTCATACATTGGTTTTCAAATAGTTTGGTTTGGTTTGGAAAAGAGTAGGAAAGTTCATGCTTAAGTGGTAAAGAGAGCTTGTTTTTGATTGTGGCCTATGCTTTGTCATGCCATGCTTGATATTGTTTTGGATTTATGCTTAGTATTCTTTGTTGTAGCATGACATGTTATAAACAATTGAGATTGCTTAATGTGCCTTGGATGAATCATGCGTTGTTTTAGCATATTAAAGCATAGTATTGTGGTATTCTCCTTTGATGCTTTATTTGGGTTGACTTGGTGCATGATCACACCATGTTATGAATATCCAAAGTCACCGTAGCCTTGATGATCATTTATTTTTCAACTTGTAGTATCACTTTATGCTTTGATCAATGATGTTTTGTCGCTCTGCATGATTATGGCCAATATTGCTCTCTTAGTTTGTTGCTCCTAGTCTTTTGCTAGCCTCCACAACCAAGTATGAGTTCCACTCATGCATCCAACTTCCTAAACCAAGTTATTCCAAAGAGTCCACCATACCTACCTACTAGCATATGCTATTCCAAGTATATTCATGCTTTTGTTTACCTTCCGAATTAAACATGTTATGAGAAAACTAGTGATTAAAGCTCTCACGAACTTGATGGCACACTTTACTTTTCTTGCCCTTAATAAACTTGAACCGTTCTGTCGTCTATGTTGTATATGCTTGCACTTATTTGTTGTGAATTAGCAAAACCATGATTTCATGGGGAACGCTTTCAACATTGCATGGGTACTTTATACCTAGTTAATATCATGCTCTTTTGTCTATGGATGTCGTCGGTGTGAAATGAAAGGGGAGCTTGTAAGTCCATGGAGTTATGTATATGTGTTAGAGAAACGCCTGGGCTGCTGGTCTAATCCATGCTGACATGGTGGAAACCTACAGCATAACCATAATGAGCTGTCTATGAAGCATTCTTCTTATAAAAAAATAGTCCTATATTGAGAAAAAATAGAAAAAGACAAAATAAAAATATATTATAAAAAGAGGAAAGAGAGAACAAAGCACCATATTCCCATGGTAAATAAGAAGATTGCTGAGATGCTTGTTGTCTGCTTGCCTTGTCATTTTGATATGGGGTTTCTTCCGTATCATCGGGCAAGGGGTACCCCGTTGGCGGTTCTCTATGATACACATGTACTTACGATGATAAGAACTTACCCGTGACTAAACTTGAGTAGCATGAGGAGCGACCCTCGTATTCAAGGGACATGATATTTCTAACTTATACTTCGTCAAGCATGTACACCATAGTTTGTTCACTTTAACCTTAATCACTTCAAGATGCTTATGATAGGGGCAATGAGCGATGAAAGCTATAAGTACCATAATTTTTGGAATCTCTTTATGAAACTTGAATCTCTGCTTCCTTCTATGAAGGCCTTTCTTCCCCCATAATATTGAGTCTCCACCTTCTACCTTTATGCACCTACTTTGAGAGCATAGTGACCATTCTTAGTTCTATGTGCATTGTCCCAAGACTAGTTGATTGATGCATACCTTGATATTACTTGTTTTAAACTATTTTTATCTAGTCACTCTTATGAACTTTGAAGGTGTCCTATGCATTTATATTTGCTACTCGATGAGGGACAAGCTGAATACTATTATGCTATGTTTTCTTTATGTGAAACAAACAAACGTCTTGCAAAGCATTGTTATTCATGAATCTTTTGTTTGTGCCTTTTCATGTTGCAACATAGTTTCTTTGTCTTATTGCTAGAACTTTGTCTTTCATGTTATGATTGAAGTACTATGATCCTAGCTTCGAATGTTTTACAAATACTTTGATCAAGTTTATGATGGTGCATGTCACCTCAAAAATTATTCTTTCATTTTATCACTTACCTACTCGAGGATGAGCAGGAGTTAAGCTTGGGGATGTTGATACATTGCAAATGTATCTATAATTTTTGATGTTCCATGCTTGGTTTTATCTACTTTCATGTGTTTTGTCCACACTTTAGTGTACTTTTCATATGATTTCTTGGACTAACCTATTAACAAGAGCCATAGTGCCAGCTGCCTATTTTCTGCTGTTTTTGGTTTCAGGAAGTCAGAAAATGAATATTCTCGGAATTGGACGGGACAAAAGCTAAAGTCACTATTTTACCCGGAGACATCTGGAGCCAGAATACGAGACGGAGAGGGGCTGGGGCCTGGCCACACCACCTGGCCGCGCGGCCAGGCCTGACCCATGCTAGGGGGTGGTCTGGCCGCCCCAGGTACCCCCTCAGCCTCTCCTTCCGCCTATATATTGCCTCTGATACGGAAACCCTAAGTACCCAAGAAAAATTCCACGAAAGAGTCTATAGCTGTCATCATCTCCATCCCTAGATCGGGAGGGATCTGAAGCTCTTCCCGGCACCCTGCCGGAGAGGGGAATTCACCCTGGAGGCCTTCTTCATCATCATGCAAGCCTCCGGTGTGATGCATGAGTAGTTCATCTCTGGACTATGGGTCCATGTAGTAGCTAGATGGCTGGTTCTCCTCCTTTGTGCTTTCATGTTTAGATCTTGTGAGCTCGGTTCATGACCAAGATCATCTATTTGTAATTCTGCATGTTGTGTTTTTGGGGATCCGATGGATATTGAGATGCTATTTCAGATTGATTATTGATTCTATCATGTCTTTGTTATTTGTGATCTTGCATGCTGATACGTCCAAAACGTATCTACTTTCCCAGACACTTTTGCTATTGTTTCTCCTCTAAACTTGTGTGATTTGGATGCAACTAACGCGGTATGACGCTGTTTTCAGCAGAATTGCCTTGGTGTCTACTTTTTGTGCAGAAAATCAACTATCAGGAAATATCCCGGAAAATATGCCAAAAATCCTATTTCACCCGAAGACTCTAGGAGCCAGAATACGAGACGGAGAAGAGCCAGGGGGTGGCCACACCACCTGGTGGCACGAGCCAGGCCAGGCCGCGCCAGGGGGTGGTGTGGGCCCCCCAGGCACCCCCTCGGTCTCCCTCTTCGCCTATAAGAAGCCTTCTGACCTAAAAACTCTGGGGGGGTTCGACGATTTTGCAGAAGGAGTTCCGCTCTGCCGCCACCACCATATTCCACGAAACAGCACCAGAAACTCCGTTCTAGCACCCTGCCGGGACGGGGAATTGGAGGAGATCGTCGCCATCATCATCACCATCGCTTCTGCATCGACCATCCATGTTTCCCCCATCTATGAGTGAGTAATCCCCCGCTGTAGGCTATGGGGATGGTAGGGATTGGATGAGATCGTACATGTAATGGCATCAAATTGTTAGGGCATGGTGCCTAGTATCTTTTATTAGTGCTTTATGACTTTGTTGTGACTTGTTATGCTTAATGCTTGTCACTAGGGCCCGAGTGCCATGATTTCAGATCTAAACATGTTATTGATTCATTATGATAGTATTGTTTTTGGTCTTATCTACAAGTTGTATACACACGTTGTTGTCCGGAACCAATGGCCCCGAAGTGACAGAAATCGGGATAACCAGAGGGAATGGCTTTGATGTGAGGATCACATGTGTTCACGGAGTGTTAATGCTTTGCTCCGGTGCTCTATTAAAAGGAGCACCTTAATTGCCAGTAGTTCCCTTGAGGCCTCGCTGCAAACGGGCTGGCAGGACAAAAGATGTTGTGCAAGTTCTCATTGCGAGCACGTATGATTATATATGGAACACATGCCTAGGATTATCTAGTACTTGGATGCTTTATCTTATTTATCTGCAATTGCCCTATGTTCTGATTGCTATGTGAATTGTCTTGTCCATGCAACGCCCGTCCATCCATCCCTATGCCTACCGCACTCAAATCCCACTGTTTACTGCTTTTGTTACTACTGTCTTTACTTTACTACTGCTGCTACTTTGCCGGGGAGCATAGTTTTATTTATCAAGTTCACTTGGATTCTCTATTATTCGCTGCTATCCATCCATCATGGGTAAGTCTCGTAATGGCAAGTTTCCTATTTTACCATCCACTACAAGAAGAGGTACGGTTCTGAACACTTCTGCTGCTTTTGATTCACCATCTGTTATAAATAAGCTCGTTACACCACCACATACACATGCTACACACACTGCTACTACTGCTGAATCTGAAACTTCTGATGCTTATGATGCTGCTTCTACTGTGCTTGATAAGAGTGGTTCATTAGGTTCTTTCCTAGATGCTACGATTGCTAGAACTATAGCTGGAAATACCGAAACTCCTAATGAAGACACTACCACACCTGTTAGTTCACCTGAGTCTAGTGAAAGTTATGATATTGAAGATGTTTATGTTGAGATGACCGATGAATTTATTAAAGAATGTAAAAACACCCATGATAGGAGCGCTGCTAAGAGTGTCCTGAGAGGCGTACTATTAGACCCAAATTGTCTCCTATTGCTAAGTTTGCTACTTCTCCCATAAACATTATAGATGAAGATTATGATTTCTCTCTCGATCTATCTTACATAGCTATTGTCGAGAAAGAACCTTTTTGTGGGACTAAGAATGAAAGTGCGGTAGCACATATGAATGAACTTTCTACCATGAGTGGCTTGTTTTCTGATGATATTAAGATGCACACTTACTTTGTTGCTAAGATTTTCCCCTTTTCACTAAAAGGAGAAGCTAAAACTTGGTTTAGTAATTTACCTCCTAGATCTATTGATAGCCATGAGTGCTTGATTAGTACTTTCCTGCAGAAATATTTTCCTCCTAGTGCTAGACATTCTATTTTGCAGGAACTTTTTGATTTTAAACAGGGAGAAAAAGAGGTATTGCCTGAATCTTGGGCAAGGTTTTGTGCTTTCATTCATGCACAAGCTGGAAGTCCATTACCTAAGAACGAGCTTCTTGATAAATTTTATAATGGACTAACCGAGGAATCTAGGACATACCTAGATAGTTGTGCTGATTGTGTTTTCAGGAATAGGACTCCAAAGGAAGCTGAGGAATTAATGGCTAAAATAAGTAAGAACTATGAAGATTGGACTCCTCTTAAACAAGCTATACCTGAAGTAATTGTACCTGAACCAACTATTCCTATGCCTATTCCAACATCAAAGAAGAGGGGAGTTATTGAATTAAATGATGAAGTGATGAAGGAAGCTAAGAAATGTCTGAAGGAGAAGGGAATTAAAGCTGCAGATGTCAAGAATTTACCTCCTATAGAAGAATTATGTAAGCCTATTCCCTACTCACCCACTATTGAGGTACACTCTCTCCAACACTTTGATGAAGGTGATATCCCTTACTCTAAACCTCCTGATCAATGCTTAGAAGAATTCGATATCTTTATTATTAAGCAAGATAATTTTAATAAAAGGGTGCAAAATCATCTAATGGAAAACACTAGAGCTATTGTTGAGTTGAAAGATATTGTGGAAAGAACCTCTAATGATGTTAAAATGATTGTTAAACACTTCCAAATGGTTCAAACTCAAATAGATCAACTCGTTAAAGTGCAAAACGACTTGCTAGTTAATGCTGCTAAAGAAAAACATGCTTATGAAATTAGAACTAGAAGTGGAGCTGCTACCCATGATCCTCTATATCCTGAGGGACATCCCAAAAGAATTGAGCAGGATTCTCAACAAGCCGAAAATAGTGGTTCTACTCGTAGGAAAAGCAAAAAGAAACATAAAACTGTTGTAGAACCCTCTGAACCTGCTTTAGATCCTAATATTATATCTATCTCTGATGCTGAAACTGAAAGTGGTAATGAAGGAAATGAAGCTCCTAATGAAGAAAAAGTTGAAGAAGAACCTGAAAACCACACTAAGAATACTAAATACACTAAAGAAGATTTTATTGCTAAGAAACATGGTAGTGAAAGAGAACCTTGGGTCCAAAAACCTATGCCATTCCCTGATAAGAAACACAAGTCAAAGGAAGATGAACACTATAATAAGTTTTGTGAGTGGATGAAACCTTTATTCCTGCAAATTCCTTTGACTGGTGCTATTAAATTTCCTCCTTACTCAAAGTATATGAAGGATATTGTCTCGAATAAATGGAAGATCCCTAATGAAGAAATTTCTACTTTGCTTGCTAATTATTCCTTTAATGGTAAGGTTCCTAAGAAACTTGGAGACCTAGGGATTCCAACTATCCCTTGCTCTATTAAGAACAGTTATGTTAGAACTGCTTTGTGTGATTGGGGAGCTGGAGTTAGTGTTATGCCTTTCTCTCTCTATAAGAGGCTTCAACTAGAAAAATTAATACCAACTGATATATCTTTGCAAATGGCTGATAAATCTACCATTATTCCTGTTGGTATATGTGAGGATGTACCTGTTCAAGTGGCTCATAATTGCTTGATATTAACTGATTTTGTTGTGCTTGAAATGCCTGAAGATGATAATATGTCTATTATTCTTGGGAGACCTTTTCTTAATACTGCAGGAGCTGTTATTAATTGTAATCAAGGAAAGGTGACTTTCAATGTGAATGACAAGGAACTTACTGTCTATTTCCCCAAGAAGGTTGAAAGAACTTATGGTTTGAATTCAATTGAACATATTGAGGGCATTCAAGTTGGAGAAATATATTGTCCCATACCAAAAGAAAATTTTGAAACTATTATGATTGGGACCATTGCTATCAAGGTTGAGGTAACATAATCATTAGTGGAATACAAAGTTTTGTCTCATCTGGAATTGTTTGGGTAGCAAGACCTGATCAACCTTGCTAACAAAAGGATTTCATTGAACAAAACAATGTTTTCACTATGATTATTTCCATGTACTACTATTCTATCCATTTTAGTTTTTGCTTTCGTTTAGTTTTCTTTTTGTTGTTAGTTGCTTGCATGTTAGAGTGTCTTAGAACTTCTGTAGTTCGAGCTTTGTTTTGTCCTTGCATCATGTTTCCAAAAAAATCTGTCTGTCAGAAAATCATTCTTCTATGCCTTAAAATGCCCAAAAATAAAGTGTCTAGAAAAATTCCAGAAAATTCATATTAAATTTTTACGTGAAAAAGGGGCAGAGGAGTACCTAGGAGGTACCAGGGGGACCCACCAGGCAGGCACACCACCTGGTGGCGCGGCCTGCCCTGGGTGGCGCCAAGCCCTAGTGTGGGCCACCCCTGGCCCCCCACTAACTCTCTCACCTGCCATTTTCTTCTCTCTCCCGAGTAAGCTCCAGTTCATTGCTCAAAATCATGTTCTTGCTGTGCTTGCTCTCGATTTTTTCGATCTCCTTGCTCAGCCCACCTTTCTTGCTGAAATTTGGAGCATTTGTTCCCTGGTATGTGACTCCTCTCCTTGTCCAAGTAGATTTGTGTTTGGTGGATTATATTTTGAGTATTTTGCTGCTATAGGTGACTGGTTATGAGAGCTTGTAAGCTTGTTTGATGCTTAGAGATATAGTTTTGATGCATGTTTAGGCCTCTTACAAGTCCCTATGAGTAGAATCCTTCATTATATTTACTTTGCAATCGCTTGTTTAATATGTGTTTAAATTTCAGAATACCAAGCATGAACAACCATACCTTTGGAGAGATATTTGAGAGTGATGCACCTAGGAGGTCGAGTCCCTCAAGATCGGCCTCTTAGTTTAGGCCATCATACAACGAAGATCTCATTGCAACTCGTATTGGTAATGAAGGGGATGATGGGGATGCTCACCCATGCACTTTTCCTTGTTTTACTTTCTTACAAGCTGCAGGTATTCTTGATGATTTCTTGCTACTGATTGAGAGGGTTGGTTTGACCTCATATATGCAAGATGAGAGTGAGCAATACGCCATGCTCACCAAAACCTTCGTTGAGAGCTTCACGTTTACTAACACATCCTATCAGTCGACTATCTCTTTCAAAATTTATAATCTGCCCTTCACCATGCCTTTGGAGAGATTTTGCAGTATTGTAGGTGTACGCATGACAGGGACCATGAAGAAAATTCAAGGGCGACCCGCTGATTTGCTGGAGCTTTACCGAGGAGTGACCAATGATGATGACCGTGTGGCGCAGCGCGGAAAGATAAGAAATATCCAACTCCCTGCTCTTAGATACTTTGCATATTATCTTGCTAATAGCATACTTGGTAGGGAGAAAACAAGTAATATCTCCAACTATCATTTAGCTTTCCTTGCTGCTGCACTTAACAATGATACTCGGTACAATCTTGGCTCGCTTATTGCTCACCGCCTAGCTGCTAGGGGGCCTATCTATGGGGGCATCATTGCCTCGCGTATGGTCAATGCATTAGGTCTTTTAGTGGACCCCAATGATACTGTACTGGCACCACAAAGGCTTTACCTTGTTGCTATGAAAACTCATCACTTTGTCACTTCTACTTATGATTTGAACAGTCTACGTATAGGATGCTTTTCACTGACGGGGATGAAAGGGAGATCCCTTTGCCACAGCCTTCTTTGTTTAGTGTTCACAGGAGACCATGGTCGCGCTCCAAGGAGGAGGTGGATGAGCAGCTTCGCTTGCTGGGTTTCCACGAGAAGCAGCAGGAGGATGTACCCTCCTATGACTACTCCGCACACTACGGAGGGACGTACTCGAGCTCGCACCAGGACGAGGGGACCTCCTCGTCATACTACGGTGACACATCATCCTGGCTGGCTTGGGATTGATACCCACTTAGGCCAAAAGCCTAAGCTTGGGGGGAGGTACGCCGACACTGCACTCATCTCCATATCACGTTGCGTCGGTACTTTGTATATTCATGTTTCATTCTCTTTTTAGTTTTCGTTCTTTCTTTGCTTTTGCTTTCTAAAACACAAAAAGACCAAAACATATTTCTGTTGTTTCTCTTTGGTTTGCTTCTTCTTTTTGCCTTGGTTTGCTTTTCCCTTTTGCTTTGTTTGAACTATTCGGAAAACCCAAAAATATTTTGCTTTGTTTGTTTTTCCTTTTTGGTTCTTGCTTTAAAAAATTGAAAACACCAAAAATATTTGTCGTTCTCCTTTGGTTTTGTGAGTTTTTTGCAGGGTTTAGCAGTCCTCAGTGGATATTGGTTTCATATTATTATTCAAGCCACACAAGTGAAGAGCAATAATGAGGATAATGACAACTTGAGGCGTGGTAAGAGGCTGGTAACGAACTCTATTTGTTTCATTTTTGTACATATACTCGTCACTGTGGGCATGCTTAGTCTGTTCATGTAGGGTGTATGTTATCTTTGTATGTTTAGTAGTTCTTGCTTTCTTATGATTAGCTCTAGCTCGCTAATAGTTTGTAGCATGCCTTATGAATGTTTGCTTGCATTATTCTATTCATAACTTGGTATGACACCGTGGTATCCTCCTCTGAATGTTTCATTTGAATTGACTTGGCACATGCTCATGCATGCACATGACTGTAATCAGTTAAGCCTTGATGAATTATTTTGCCTTCAGGATCTTGAATAACTTTCATGCCATGATTAGTCCAGTTTTGTTGCAAGCATGATTATGACAGCTATTGCTCTCTCGTTTGTCGCTCCCTTACTATTGCTAGCCTTCACTTCCACTGAGTATATTACTCATGTTTCCAACTTCCTTAAAACCAAATATTGCCAAAGTGTCCACCATACCTACCTATTAGCATCATTTGCTATTCCCGTGCATATTCATTATGCCTTGTTTTCTTCCGAACAAAATGTTTGCTTGTTATGAGAAAGTTAGTTAGTAAAGCTCTCACGAACTTGATGGCACACTTTATTTTCTGCACTTAATAAACCTGAACCATTGTGACTGTCCATGAAAGCTATATGCTTGCAAATTATAGGCTGGGGATTAGCAGAATCGTGCTGTCATAGGAAACGCTTTCAACACTTGTAAATATATACCCAGTTGATACCATGCTCTTTTGTTTGCGGATGTCGTCAGTGTGAAATAAAAGGGGAGCTTATAAGTTCATGGAGTTATCTATGTGTGTTAGAGAAACGCCTGGGCCGCTGGTCTAATCCATGCTGACATGGTGGAAACCTGCAGCGTAACCATAATGATATCTATGAAGCATTCTTCTTATAAAAATAGAGATAGATAGCTATTGAGAAAAAGAAAAAAAAAGAGATTCATGAAAAGAGGAAAGAGAGAAAAAAGCACCATTTTCCCATGGTAAATAAGAAGATTGCTGAGATACTCATTGTCTGCTTGCCTTGTCATTTTGATATGGGGATTCTTCCATATCATCGGGCAAGGGGTACCTCGTTGGCGGTTCTCTATGATACGCACATATTTACGATGACAAGAACTTACCGGTAACTAAAGTTGAGTAGCATGAGGAGCGACCCTCGTACTCAAGGGACATGGGATTTTCAGTTTATAGTCTTTCAAGCATATAACTCAGATTGGACCTCACTTTCACCTTAACCACATTAAAGATGCTTATGATAGGGGCAATGAGAGCTCAAAGCTAATGAGTATCATACTTTCAGCATTTGGAAGCCTTTCAAAATTATTCAAAAGCTTTTCCTTTACCTGTTGAGTCTCCATATATTCTTTGAGCACCTTTTTGAGAGCATAGTTGTCATTTTTTGTGCTTGTCCCATTACTTGATTATTTGTGTTATGACCTTGATGCTTGCATCTTTGATATCTTTATTTCTAGTCATCACTTGAATTTCAGAGGTGCCTTGACATTCGTAATCAAAGGCAAGCAAGATACCACTCTATCATACCTTTTTATGAGCATTGTAATGTTGCTTATGTTTATGCTTCATGCTACTTATTATTTTTGAGTTGGAATCTCTTCATAGCTTGTAGTGACTATTAAGTAAACTTAGTTGCATACTCTTTATTATGAACTATCTAAGTAGTTGATCACATTGCTGAGAATATTTACATCATATGAAGCAAATGTGTTCGTGAAAGTTCTTTTATCGCACTCAGTTTTCAATTGAATTGCTTGAGGACAATCAATAAGCTAAGCTTGGGGGGAGTTTTTCCTTTTTGGTTCTTGTTTTAAAAATCGAAAACAACAAAAATATTTGTCGTTCTTCTTTTGTTTTGTGAGTTTGCTACAGGGTTTAGCAGTCCTCAGTGGATATTGGTTTCATATTATTATTCAAGCCACACAAGTGAAGAGCAATAATGAGGATTAATGACAACTTGAGGTGTGGTAAGAGGCTGGTAACGAACTCTATTTGTTTTCATTTTGTACATATACTCATCATTGTGGGCATGCTTAGTCTGTTCGTGTAGGGTGTATGTTATCTTTGGATGCTTAGTAGTTTTTGCTTTCGTATGATTAGTTCCAGCTTGCTAATAGTTTGTAGCTTGTCTTATGAATGTTTGCTTGCATTACTCTATTCATAACTTGGTATGACACCATGGTATCCTCCTCTGAATGTTTCATTTGAATTGACTTGGAACATGCTCACGCATGCATATGACTGAAATAATCAGTTAAGCCTCGATGAATTATTTTGCCTTGAGGATCTTGAATCACTTTCATGCCATGATTAGTCCTGTTTTGTTGCAAGCATGACTATGACAGCTATCGCTCTCTCGTTTGTCTCTCCCTTAATATTGCTAGCCTTCACTTTCACTGAGTATTTTACTCATGTTTCCAACTCCCTAAAACCAAATATTGCTAAAGTGTCCACCATACCTACCTATTAGCATCATTTGCTATTTCCGTGCATATTCAATATGCCTTGTTTTCTTCCGAATAAAATGTTTGCTTGTTATGAGAAAGTTAGTTAGTAAAGCTCTCACGAACTTGATGGCACACTTTATTTTCTACACTTAATAAACCTGAACCATTGTGACTGTCCATGAAAGTTATATGCTTAAAAATTATAGGCTGGGGATTAGCAGAACCGTGCTGTCACGGGGAACGCTTTCAACACTTGTAAATATATACCCAGTTGATACCATGCTCTTTTGTTTGCGGATGTCGTCGGTGTGAAATAAAAGGGGAGCTTGTAAGTCCATGGAGTTATGTATGTGTGTTAGAGAAACGTCTGGGCCGCCGGTCTAATCCATGCTGTCATGGTGGAAACCTCCAGCATAACCATAATGATATCTATGAAGCATCTTCTTATAAAAAAAGAGAGATAGCTATTGAGAAAAAAAAAGAGATTTCTGAAAAGAGGAAAGAGAGAAAAAAGCACCATTTTCCCATGGTAAATAAGAAGATTGCTGAGATACTCATTGTCTGCTTGCCTTGTCATTTTGATATGGGGATTCTTCCGTATCATCGGGCAAGGGGTACCCCGTTGGCGGTTTTATATGATACGCACGTATTTACGATGACAAGAACTTACCGGTAACTAAAGTTGAGTAGTATAAGGAGCGGCCCTCGTACTCAAGGGACATGGGATTTTCAGTTTATAGTCTGTCAAGCATATAACTCAGATTGGACCTCACTTTCACCTTAACCATATTAAATATGCTTATGATAGGGGCAATGAGAGCTCAAAGCTAATGAGTACCATACTTTCAGCATTTGTAAGCTTTTCAAATTATTCAAAACCTTTTCTTTTACTTATTGAGTCTCCACATATTCTTTAAGCACCTTCTTGAGAGCATAGTTGTCATTCTTTGTGCTTGTCTCATTACTTGATTATTTGTGTTATGACTTTGATGCTTGTATCTTTGACATCTTTACTTCTAGTCTTCACTTGAGCTTTAGAGGTGCCTTGGCATTCATAATCAAAGGCAAGCGAGATACCACTCTATCGTACCTTGTTATGAGCATTGTAATGTTGCTTATGTTTATGCTTCATGCTACTTATTATTTTTGAGTTGGAATCTCTTCATAACTTGCAATGCCTATTAAGGAAACTTAGTTGCATACTCCTTATTATGAATTGTCTAAGTAGTTGATCACATGCTGAGAATATATACATCATATGAAGCAATTGTGTTCGTGAAAGTTCTTTTATCACACTCAGTTTTCAACTGAATTGCTTGAGGACATGCAATAAGCTAAGCTTGGGGGGAGTTGATACATTCAAAACGTATCTACTTTCTCAAACACTTTTGCTATTGTTTCTCCTCTAAACTTGTGTGATTTGGATGCAACTAACGTGGACTAACGTTGTTTTCAGCAGAATTGCCTTGGTGTCTACTTTTTGTGCAGAAAATCAACTATCAAGAAAAATCCCGGAAAATATGCCAAAAATACTATTTCACCCGAAGACTCCAGGAGCCAGAATACGAGACGGAGAAGAGCCAGGGGGTGGCCACACCACCTGGTGGCGCGGGCCAGGCCAGGTCGCGCCAGGGGGTGGTGTGGGCCCCCCAGGCACCCCCTCGGTCTCCCTCTTCGCCTATAAGAAGCCTTCTAACCTAAAAACTCCAGGGGGTTCGACGATTTTCTAGAAGGAGTTCTGCTTTGTCGCCACCACCAGATTCCACGAAACAGCACCAAAAACTCTGTTCTGGCACCCTGTCGGGACGGGGAATTGGAGGAGATCATCGCCATCATCATCACCATCGCTTCTCCATCGACCATCCATGTTTCTCCCATCTATGAGTGAGTAATCCCCCGCTGTAGGCTATGGGGATGGTAGGGATTGGATGAGATCGTTCATGTAATGGCATCAGATTGTTAGGGCATTGTGCCTAGTATCTTTTATTAGTGCTTTATGACTTTGTTGCGACTTCTTGTGCTTAATGCTTGTCACTAGGGCCCGAGTGCCATGATTTCAGATCTGAACATGTTATTGATTCATTATGATAGTATTGTTTTTGGTCTTTTCTACAAGTTGTATACGCATGTTGTTGTCCAGAACCAATGGCCCGGAAGTGACAGAAATCGGGATAACCGGAGGGAATGGCTTTGATGTGAGGATCACATGTGTTCACGGAGTGTTAATGCTTTTCTCCGGTGCTCTATTAAAAGGAGCACCTTAATTGCCAGTAGTTCCCTTCAGGCCCCGCTGCAAATGGGTTGGCAGGACAAAAGATGTTGTGCAAGTTCTCATTGCGAGCATGTATGACTATATATGGAACACATGCCTAGGATTATCTAGTACTTGGATGCTTTATCTTATTTATCTGCAATTGCCCTATGTTCTGCTTGCTATGTGAATTGTCTTTTCCATGCAACGCTCGTCCATCCATCCCTATGCCTACCACACTCGAATCCCACTGTTTACTGCTTTTGTTACTACTGTCTTTACTTTACTACTGCTACTACTTTGCTATTCCTACTACAAAACTGTTGCTACTGATAAACTGTTGTTAGCAAGATTGTTTCCAGGTGCAGCTGAATTGACAACTCAGTTGTTAAGGCTTATAAGTATTCTTTGGCTCCCCTTTTGTCGAATCAATAAATTGGGTTTCACTTCCCTCGAAGGTGGATTATTAGTCATAGATGCCGTTGGATGGCGGTCTATCTATAATGTTGTAATGCCCAATCAAGTCTCAAAGGAGTCAAGATGAGTAGTATATGCTTGTATGCTTTCTCGATGTTTGTCAATTGCCCCGCTGTAATTTGTTCACCTAGCATGTTATCTATCTTAAGGAGAGCCACCTCTAGTGAACTATGGACCCCGGTCCTTTCTTTTACATTCAATCTACAAACTGTTTACTGCTTTGTGTTTACTTTCTGCAAACTATTACTTCTTTCCATTCGATACGTTTAATCCTTTGTTTTCAACAAAACCGGTGATATTGACAACCTCATCGCAAGTTGGGGATAGAGTTCTGTGGTTGTGTTGTGCAGGTCACCACATTGCTACTAGCACCGGTAGTGCGCCCTGCCAAGGCCTAGCTAGCAACACCTTTGGGGTGTTTCCTTGCTCCTACTGGATTGATAACCTTGGTTTCGTACTGAGGGAAAACTTACTGCTATGCTCATCATACCTTCCTCTTGGGGTTCCCCAATGAGCTCGATATATTTTGGGCCAGCAATAATCTACGTGGATTGTGCCGCATGCAAATGGCACAACCACAATTTATAAAGTGGAAGCATGTACACCCTGTTACTGGAGACCCGAGAGCTTCTCCAGATGCAGGGGATGCAGGAGCAGGGAGGCGGTGAGATAGACCGGCTCAAGATTAGGCCAGAAACTGGTACTGATTTCCTCATCATCTGGGCATTATCGGTTGCCATTGCTATTTATGTTGCCATGTCATTGTGCAACAGTTGAACAAGTTGTTGTTTCGTGGAGTGTAGCAGCTTAAATAATTTATTTCTGTGCCACTTACATTCCATCGAATTTGGAGACCTCCTGCCCCTGGGCAATCATGGAACCAGTGCTGCGTGTTTTTAGATAGTAATGGCATAATCACAATTTCAGATTCAACTACTGACTGGGCGTTTCCAAACCCTAAGTCGCAGTACATTTTACTTCGAGAACGTGGGTAGATTTTTTCACCCGACAAGTTCCACACACAGAGCTCCAGAATTTCACCGAATTACATATATAGGTTCAAGTTCAACACATTATTATGCATGTTCATTGCCAGCAGCCTTCTTCTCCCGCTTGGGTGCCAAGCCTTCATGTCCACTGGCTTCTTCATTTCCTTCCTTCTTCCTCTTCCTCGGTGCCAATTTTATTAGCTTAACGTACTCTGCATCATCGGGACAGTCAGCACCAGAATCATGTCCAGCATCATCTTTCCACTCGTTTTTATTTTCTTCCGGCAGCAAAATGACTGACCCGACAGTCATGTTTCTAACCTTGCGGTGCTTCCTATCAAAGAAACAGGTCTGTTGTATAACTGTCTAATATCTACAGAGTAAATAAAACAAAAATTACAATTCAGCACAAACATGCGAACCCCATAGGACTTTTTCTTACCAGGAGCTAATTGGGTTCGAGCGACCGCCCTATCCAAGAATAGAAGGGCGATTCCTAGTTGCAGCAGTTTCCATATCTAGTACATCACAATTCAGCTCAAACATGCAAGCCGAAGAATACCTTTTCATCAACCCAATTAACTGACTGTCACACGTTAGAGGAACCATGATGTCTTGTTCATCCATGAAGCTGAACTTTGTAGTCTGCTTCGGCCATATTTCATCATGATTACACAAAGCAGCAACCATACTAGGGATAGTACAGATCTGCGCAGGCGCTTCTTCCATCGTGATACAATGGTGTCCATACCACTTGCCCTTCACCCTTGCTAATTTAAAGTCGTACCTGAAGAGGGTTACCATAACCAGGTAAGGGTAGTCCACGGAGATCCCACTTGACAGAAAACTGTGGACAAAATATGTTTGTCAGCATTGGGCTAACAAACAATTTTAGGTTCAGTAGCCAGCTAGCAGTTATAGTTAGTGCGAATAGCAAAGACAAGGGTAGCTCACCCACATGTAGCCAGAACTTTTTCTTCCATGGTAGTAGGATCTGCCATCCTCCGAGCTGCTCAGCTTGTCGGCGGCGGAGGCGGGCTAGATCTAGAGCCTCGCAACGGTGGCTACAGCATGCGCCATTGGAGCTCGGGATCAGCGAATGGGCACAACAACTTGGTGCCGGAAGTCAAATGTCTGAAGGGATCGTTCTGCCTGGAGGGTGGATTTCGATGCTGCTAGTGCTAGGGGAAAGGAGGGAATGGATTTGTGAAATTGGTCAACGCATCTAAGCCACTTAGTTCCTCAATTTGCCTAAGAGGTTACCGCGTTGGCTCTCGCGTCACGGACAGATGAACGACATGTGGGTCCCGACCGTCTACTTCACGGGGTAGTTTAACAGAATGTTTGAATTTGGTAGGGGTGAGATGAGTTTGCCTCGAAATGCCCCCTCTCAGTAGTTGGCAGCCCAACTTTATGAAGTGCGGTAATTATAGGCAACTTGGATACCGCGATGCACTCGCCCAGGAACTTTCGGGCCGCAAACCAACAATCCCCCAAAAAATGCCTCAGGTGGCTTGTGTATCCGGTGGTCTAAAATTTAGACATCCTCCAAACAGGCTACTCGTTGTCCATATTTGGACAACTGAGCCACCATGTTCAAAAGCAAAGTTGGTTACTCGCAAGCTCGCTCCCGCGCCAAATCTGAGCATTTGTTGTACTGATTTGCTATGTATATTGACTATTTGTGTGCAGATGGACATATAGACCATCAAATTTAGACTATCCAATAGAAAACTAAAGTCGTGTAAAAAGGAATATTTTTGCACCATTATCTATAAAGTGAAGATGTAGACTACCAAATTTAGACAAGCCACTAGAGATGCTCTAAGAGACTACCAAATTTAGACAAGCCACTAGAGATCAAGGAAAAAAATACTAGCATGCTATTTAATTTAGCGTGGCTTTTCTCCAAACGATATGAAAGTTATAGCGTGCTAATAATGTGCTATTTAACAAAACATTTTTTTGTAAAAATTAAAAAATATAATAGGTATATCATGAATATAAATGATTTCAGCATCTAATGAATTGCCTAGAGTAATACTTGTACATGCATAATCGATTCCGGCACTATCCAAGTTGGAGGATAACTGGCAGGGCTGAATATAAGTACAAAGCCAGGTGTTGTAGGAGGAGGCGGCGGCTTGACACAATGACTTAAGTTTAACAATCAAATTTTCATTGTATGTTTGCTTACTCGACATATTCATCATATGTTATCTTACTCCACACCTGCCAACAAAAAAATAACATCCTATACTTGAAATAGCGCTAACGCTATGATGTTTTAGCGTGATATAGCATGCTATTTAAAAAATAGCGCCATAGCGAGCAAAATCTTTAAAAAATATCGTGGACTCTCCAAATACGCTATATCACGCTAAATAGCATGAAATAGCGCACTATTTTTTCCATGCTAGAGATGCTCTAAGGCTGGTCTGAGTGGTAAGTAACTTGGAGTAGTAATATGCATACATTGTGCTAAAGACTATCAAAAGTACTCCCTTCGTCCAGAAATAACTGAGTTGGTTTTGTCTAGATTCGAATGTATTTAGACGCATTTTAGTGTATAGCTACATTCGAATCTAGACAAACCCATGTAAGTTATTTATGGACGGAGGGAGTATTATTTTTTATATGTTAAAAGGGAAAAGAAGATCCAACTACTGGTAATGTTGGGATTCGAGAGTCTTGATCCAACACTGGAAATGTGTACGAATAACTTTGAATATTGACCGTTGGATCAAGACTCGCGAATCTCAATATTTCCAGCAGTTGGATCTTCTTTTCCTATCTAGCATCTAGAAGATTTTATTGATAGTCTTCATCGCAATGAATGGTATGCACAAAACTCAAAACACATTCTCCATCATTCTAGAATCTTCTCCCTTGTTTCTCTAGATCATGTTACCAGAATTTTCATGTTTTAGATAGCTAATAATCATTGACTTGTAAATGATATACAAAGTACAAGAACCAAATATACACCCGTACTTTATAGATGTTGATCAAATTTATATTTTTTATGCTTTACCTATTAAAATTTTATATAGTGGTGATATGTCAGACGTATATTATCTAAGTCTCACATGTTGATCAAAAGGTACGTTCCACACACGTATATACTGTATGAAATATGATTTAACAAACGTTAAGTTGTTATTAACCAATATTCTTGTTAGATAAAAAAGCATACATTAAGTCTATTAGTAATAACTATCTACCCATATTGAGAATATATCCTACTGTGCTATGGAATTTTGGGGGTGGTGACATGATGGTTCTAGAACATGTTGGAGTTTGCTCTAGTTACTACTCAACACAAATCCAGCTGCTCTGAACCATTGGATTTAACAGCCCAACGGTCAGGATTGGTGCTATGGATCCAATTCAAAACTACTCCATTGTAGTAGTAGAGAGAATACATCCTACTATGCTATGAAATTTTGGGGTGGTGACATGATGGTTCTAGAAAATGGTGGAGTTTGCTCTAGGTACTATTCAACACGAATCCAGGTGCTCTGAAACATTGGATCTAATAGCCTAATGGTCAGGATTGGTGCTAAGGATCCAATTCAAAACTGCTCCATTAAAATAGTAGAGATATATTGGTAAGATAAGATACGATAAGATAAGAAATAACTAGTGAGTTACAAGTGCCTTGCACGTGAGAATCAGATAATATAAGTATGACATATCATTTTTTATATAAAATTATAATAGTAGGTGAAACTCAAAAAATATTTATACTTTTGAGCCACGTTCATAAAGTATCCTGTATGTTTGGTTCTTGTACTTTTTGTATAATCTATAAATCAACCTACAGCCATAAATAATCCGCGTCCATAAAACTGATTCGTAAATAAATTCAATTCTATAGGAGTACGTAGGCGGGGCCGGGGGAAACTACATGCCCTTTCGTCTCCAGAACCACTCATGCATGCATCTCCCGATCTTCCTTGTGGTTCCTTTCTTCTCTATCCCATTCCTTTCTATCACCCGGCCGGACCTCTACAAAACAAAAGAAGGTGCCAATCACCATCCATGGCGGCGCCATTGGACAAGATGTACTACTTCCTGGACCCTGGCAACACCACACTACATGTGGCGTATCCCAACAGAGCATCGGTGGTGAATGATTACATCGAGAAAATCCAAAAGCTCCTGGAGGAAACGGACGACAAGATTGTTGGCCTCGGCGTCGAGGACACCAATGAGCAATCATCGATGTAGAAGGCTGTTGTCATCTAGCTATGTGTGGGAATGGATTGCCTGGTCTACCAGATCTGCCAGGCCGACCAACCATGCTCCAAGCTAGCAGAGTTGCTCGCCAACCCTAACATTTCCTTTGCAGGCGTCGACATCGGCAACGACGGTATCAGGCTTAGGCATTCTCTAGTACCAGTGACAAACTTCGTGGACATCCATAAGAGGTGGAAGCCTGCCATCTCCACGAATGAGAAGGATTCTTTGGCTGACTACGCGGTGGCCCTTATAGACATTCATTACAAAGTCATGAAGAAGAAGAAGGATGTGGACCACAAGCAGTGGGGGAACATGCCCCTGACCGAAGAGCAGATCAAGTATGCAAGCCTCGACGCCTACACAACCTACGAGGTATACATGCGGATAGTGAACTTCGAGAGGGGTCAACAAACTCTCAAAATGTTCAACCAAAAAAATAACTAAGGAATAAGGGCAAAGGCAAGGGCAAGAAGACCAAAGAATAAGAAGAAGACGAAGACTCGGAATGGTACACCATGTGACCTATGAGTATATCTTTGCGTTTTGGTATATCCTTGCTTGATAATACTCCTACTTGTACTACTACTCGTAGAAGTTAATGCATGTATATACTGCAGGCATGCAAGGGGCAGAGGCAAGAATTAATGCAAGGAATCGCAACTATTTCTTTTATTTTGACTGTAGAGTGATATTAGGAGTAGGCATCGTAGCACGCCAATAGCCCACCCCACGTCAATGAATTGTCTTGTCAATCCAGATTATAATTTTATAGTGGTGGAGACTTTCTTTGAGTAATTCCATTTATACTTCTTAAGGGCGGAGTACTGCTGAAAGACAGAGGGAGAATGGGCACCTAAAAACTACTAGTAACACTATAGCAGCAGAACGGCAAGATGAACTTTTGTCGATTGCCCAAACATATGTTTAGTTAGTACAGTATAAACATATATATTACTACTACCTGCTATGTACTAGTAATAGTACTGGCAAAAAAACCACCGTCCCTACTGTGAAAAAATATGATTTCTTCCAACCAAACTAGTACTACTCCAAAAATGGCTATATTTACTTGTCATGAAAATTGATGTATCTAGACATGTTTTAGTTCTAGATACGAGTACATCCAATCCAGTGACAATTAATAATCAAAGGGGAGCACTACTACTATCATACTCCACTATTGTACTACTACTACGGAGTAGTACATACTAGTACTCCCGAATGTATGTTGACCAGTACTCCTAGATCTGTTTGGGATTATTAGGCCAGAGAGCCTTTTAAAATTGTTAGAAATTATAAGACCTATCTTCTTTATTGTCTTAATTCCCTTGACTCAGTAATTTAGATATCTCTATTTTCTCTCAATCTCTCAATGCATGTTGTTTCATCTCTCATCATGTCCCCTTTTTTATCTAACGTCTCATGCATATAAAACTAGTGGTGCATGCATAAATTAATTAGAGTGAATAATTCATCTACTTGGTAGTATTGCGAATTGGCCCTCTGTCCTTCCTAAACAGAGAGCCTTAATCCTATTCAGCTTACTACTCAGCAGAGTACATCCACCCAATCCATCAGAAGTTAAGACTTCATAAAAAATACCTAGGAGAGTACATCCACCAAACTCATCTACCTCCATTTCAAGGAATAAGGCGCACGCGTGCTCCAAAGTAAAGTTTGACCGAATAAATGGAGCAACTAAAATTTACTTATATTGTGTAAAATTTGTTTCGTTGAATTCGTATTGAAGCACACTTTCCAATGATGCTAAATTTGTACAGTACCAACATTCTTTATATTTATTTAGAGTAAATCTTGGTCAAACAAAAAACAAGAAAAATAAGGGAGCCTTATTTCTTGGGATGTAGATAGAGTACTACTACTACAAAATCTACCATTCCTGGTATGCAAACGATCTTTCTGCAATTAAACCAATTAACAGCATCATACATCACCACTAAAACTCGACGCGAAAGAAGAAACACAGCTCCTTCGATGTAGCAGGACCGACCAGGTAATGAGGCGGCGCTGCCAGGTAAGACGTAAGGTCCTCAAACACGACGTCGCCCGGCTTAGCGGAGCTAGACGCGTCGAGCTCCACCGTCATGGTGTCGGTCCTCCTCCTGCCATCCGTCTAGGAGAGCAGCGGCGGGCATTCCGCCCACATCCTCACCCTGTACACCGGCAAGTTGCACATCGTGGCCCTAACACAGACCACATACACGAGGAGGACCGTTCTTACCGTGCCAATCGTCCGGACGAACACGGCTCCGTCCTGCTCCCCAACGATGATGAGCCGGCGGGACACCTCGCCGAACAGCAGCACCAGCTCCTGGAAAGCTTTGGTGGTGGCATACTAGATCTTGTGCACTTGGATCGAGTGGACCGCTTCGAGGTGGGCAACGAGCACTGGCGGCAGGGTGGCAAAGTCGCATCCGATCTCCGTGCAAGTGCAAGGAGCGTACCAACACATGATTTCGTGCTCATGGAGTTTGTAGTAGGGCAACAAACTACTGCAGCCTTTGTGGGTGCACTCGACCCTAGCCGTTGATAGGACGGCGTCCATGGTGGGCTCATGGGTGAATCCGCCGCTAGGGTGCTTGCACTTCTGGCAGGAGGTGATCTCACGGACGCAGCGGTGGCAGACTAGATGAATATCCACGCACTGTAGAAACGGAAGTTCGAAAAATAAAATTGTTGCACGGACAAACCGACAAAAGAAAAATCAATGGTTTGTGAGGGAGAAATGGAGAGACCTTGTAGACCCATCGGGGCTTGAGGGGCTGGGAGTAGGAGGAACAATTGAGAATGGTGGCTTCCATCTTCAGAGTGACCGTCCCAAGCATTGTGATTTGGGTGGGGGAAATGAGGACTCTCCGATCCGGTCTCGAGCCGTGCCCTTTTTTATATACCACCACCAATAATCAATGAAGCTCTACCTGATTGCGCCTTTCCTTTCTATACTAGGGTCTTTTTTATATTTTGAGGCCTATTATCTACAAATTCCTGGTTTAATTGGACAAGATTAGTGGCCTCTTTGTATTTGTGCACCATCCTTTTATTAGTAAGTTGGCACGTGAGACCTACATAATAATAAAGTATGACATATCATCACTATATAAAATTATGCTCTGTGATAGGTAAAGCTCAAAAAATATGAAAGAGCCACATCTATAAAAAGTAACGGTGTATATTTGTGTGGAAGAGAAAGAAAACATCCAGCCAGAGCTTATTTTTGGGTGGAAGCACGAGGCAAACAGAAGGAAAGTTGGGCTGGACCACCACGGGCCCCAACTTTCTCTGCACTGTTGCGCCTGCACGGTTGTACTCCATTGCACGGAAGCTTACATGGGAAGGAAGAGATGACTGTTGCGATGCTTCCCACCTGAACAAGTGCCAGGCATAGATGCATGAATGGAGCATAGCAGCCAATGCCGCATTGAGGAGGAGAGAGGGAGGATGATTCTCCTTCATCTAGGAGCCTTTTCTCTCACGAAAGGCAACGACGAGATAAATTTTGGTTGGAGGAGCATTTAAAAAAAACAAGTCAAACTATTTGCGGTGGAAGGATCCCTTTCTTGCCTTGCCAGCAGTACGGCTATTTTTTTTAAAATAATATGATTTATTTAACAAATTTCACGAATAATACACAAATTTGAGGAATTGTGAATCTAGCATGGCGTCGGTGTTTGAAATACCGACCAGTACCTATCAGCTTTTGAAATATCAACCAGTACCTATCAACATTTGAAATACCGACCAGTACCTATCAGCATTTAAAATACCGACCACACATTTCATCATCTTGTCCTTAACAAAGGAAAGAGAGCCCAGTCGATAGTTCAAATGATGATAGGTCTAGTCAGTATTTCAAATGCCGATAGGTACTAGTCCGTGTTTCAAACACCGATGCCGCGCTAGATTTGCAGTTCCTCAAATTCGTGTATTATTCGTGAAATTTGTTAAATAAATCATATTATTTTAGAAAAAATACCAACAGTACGAGATTGACTAGGCACCAAAAGCTGAGTACTAATAATACAAACAGGATTAATACTTGAGTACTACTACTAGTACTTCTAGTTGATATAAAAGTTCCATAGTTCCATCCAGGAGCAATAGTGGCTAGTAGTACTAAGTACAGTAGCTTGTCAGGATCCTTCTTGCTTCCTTGAATGCCTTGATGAATACAAGTTTGATGGTATACATATCCACTTCCAATGAAGCGGGATATATTGAGTAATAAAGTAAAAATAGGACCAGAGGAAGTAGGAAAGAACTCACTTTATCAATTTGTTTTCACCCATCAACTCAATCATCTACATAGGGCCCACAGAATGGGGAGGTCGCGGCCGCCTTGGACGCACCAAAAAATTAGGACTAGGCCATCGAGTGCGGGAAGCAGAGTCAACGTTCTGTCCAATCGCTTACCCTAGTCATCGTCATTGATATTTCCCAAACGCATCGTCTTCATCAGCGATATTGATTGCCCCCTCGCTTTGGTAATCTGCCACATTAATCTCGGATCATCTCCTTCCTATTTATCTTCTCCCCTTCCCCGCACCAATCCATCTCTAATCCCCCGCTTCCAGCAACCATCTCCATCCTCGTCTGTCATCCATGGCCACCTTCTGGCTGTCGCCCGCCGTACTGGAGCGCAAAGACCCCGACATCGCCGCACATGAGGACAATGCCCTGTGCATTTGGGCCTTCTTCCCGCGGAGAACAAAATGGCAGCTGTCGTCCGCCTTCCTTGACTCTGGGTACGGTTGCCGCAAGTACCGTATGTATTGCCTCGACGACAATCCGGACGGGACGTTGAAGGTCAAGTTCGTCAACTTCAGGGACGCCCGTCTCCTCTACGGCCAGGCCTTCCACTACGGCTGCGAGATGGTGGTGTTCACCGGCGCCAACATTTTCACCAACTAGTGGTACCGGTTCCCCAACAATAGCAACTTCATCCACAGTGTCCTCCCCGGAGCTGACGATGGCTTCGGACGTGCCGCCGATGGTTCCGGAGGTAACATGGCCATATCCGGAGGTGTCACTGATGGCTCAGGAGGTACCGTCGCATTATCTGGAGGTGCCGCCGATGGCTCAGGAGGTGCCGCCGCCTTATCCGGAGGTGCCGCCGATGGCTCCGGAGGTTCCGCCGCCTTATCTAGAGGTGTCGATGAGTCAGGAGCCAGCCATGTCGCTGGAGCTAGCATTTGTGCCGATGTCACGAGCTGCCGCTGGCAGCGCGGACTAGGTGCTAGGAGGCGCTAGACCTGCACTAGTTCAATAGCGAGTCCTTTATATGTAAACTCATGCTATTATGTTAATGGTTGAATGAAGTTTCTTTTGGGACGTCCTTTCTTTTGGTACTATCGTCAAAAAAAGTTTCTTTTATTACTACTCATTGTACCCTGTAGTACTAGTAGTACTGCGAATGGCGATATATTGAATATCCTTCCCCCCGGATGTTTGTGATGGAAGTGAAAATTTCGAAACTGGGAAAGTTTGAATTGCTACTCTATGGTACTCCCTCAACTTACTTGACTCGAATTTGTCTAGATTCAGATGTATATAAACATGTTCTAGTGCTAGATGCATTTGAATCTGATAAAGGCAAGTTAATTAATTTGGGCTGGAGGGAGTAGTAGTCGGGTTCGGCTCCTTCTCGAGAGAGTAGCTGATCGAGCCATACATTTCATACTAGTTCCTCTTTGATTGTTTTACAAATACAACCAAATCTGTCGCCATGCAAATTCTTGGATATGGGATCATAAAGTATGATGTAGAGATATGGCCTTGACCTTGTGGTCGTTCGTCTTGGAATTCAAGAAAGTTCATACTCATTGACAGCTAAGCTTCAATTCATTTAAATTTCACCACTTACTTTTAGGTTAACATTTTACAGATCGGTGGGAGCATATTTTACATCAAAGACCTAAAAAATGGAAATTTACATGGAGGTCCATACATTTAGCCCATAGGACCGTAAAAGGAATTTTTTTGGTTCATCTCCTTCTCGAGACACCAACTGATCTAACGCAAACTCTTCATACTACTTCCTCTTCGATTGTTTTCATAATATGGCCAAATCTATTGCCATGAAAATTCTCTCATATGGGGCCATCAACATAAAGTATGATGTTGATATGGCCTTGACCTTGGTCGTTCGGCTTGAAATCCAAGAATATTCATACTCATTGACAAGTAAGTTTAAATTTGTTTAAATTTCCCCACTTACACTTTTGGCTAGAATTTTATACGGATGGTGGGACTACATTTTATATCAAGGACCTAAAAAAGGAAACTTACATCGAGGTCCATACATTTAGCACAAAGGACCCTAAAACCAAACAAGGAATTGAAAACAGTTGGGTACGGCTTCTCGAGAGAGCAGCTGATCGAGCCATACTCTTCATACTGCTTCCTCTTTCCCAAATTTGGACGCATATTAGGTTTGGTCGAAGTCAATCTTTATAAAGTTCGACCAACAATATGTAAAAGCATACTGACTTTTCTAATGACAAATGCATATAATATGAAAATATAGTTCATGATGATTCTAATAACACTGAGCTGATGTCGTACATTTAGTGAAATTTTATTAAATTTGACTCTGACCAGAAGTAATACGCGTCCTAATTTGGGAAGGAGGGAGTACTACTTGCTTCACGGAAAAAGGAGCGCTCCTCACTTTCGAACCATCTTGCTGCGGGTGTACTTGGTGCTTCCTCTTCCTAGGGTATGGAGGTGGAGTAGTGCGGAGTAGGAAGGCTAGCCAGATCATAATGGTGAGCATCCAATGCGATGGGACATTTTTTTGCTGGCCAAATCAACCAATCCCTTGTCCAACACTTAACTAGTACTCGTACTTGTACTAGTAGTACTACGAATGGCGATCTTTTGAATATCCTTCCCCCCGGATGTTTGTGAAGGAAGTGAAAATTTCGAAAGTGGGAAAGTTTGAATTGCTACTCTATTGAACTGTAGTAGTAATACTTTTTGCTGCCAAGGACCAAAATGGTTCCCACCAACGCAGCTAACGAACATGCCAGACACAGACATGGAGCCGCCGACACAAGATAGGTTGTCGGTCGATGCGTGTGCGCAGTGCCACTTTGTGGAAGATGGAGAGATCAGCCGGCCGGGGTGTGGGGTGGTGGGGCTGGTCATAGTGGGGAGTAACTTAGAGTAGTAACATGCATATGTTACTAGTCTAAGTTACTACCTCCATAGTGGAAAATAATATAGGTGCGGTATCATGCAAAGCCTCGTTTATTGCAATGTAGACTCGTTTTGTCTTGAAATGTGGGATGTTAACATAGCTAGTTACCACAAGGCTCTCTTTCATCATTTAATTGCATGCCATGTCATCTAAATGTTTACTATTGGCAATACATGTAGGACTATGTTACAACTACCCAAGTTACTCCCACTATGGCTAGCCTGATGAGGGAGTAAAGGAGAGAGAAAACACATTTTGTTTTGCGTGCATATATATCGTGGTCCTGAAATTTACTCTACTCACTATACTCTGTACCTTGTGTCAGGAACCCATCCCTTCTTTGCTCTGACATCGCACTGCCTTCAAATCCTCCTCTTCGCAGCTCTATCGCTGCCTCCTCTGTGCTCATATAGTCTCTTCTCGCTCTATTTTTTTAATAGAAAAAGGAAATAAATTCTTCTTACCTGCTTTTCAGAAAATAAATTCCTATTACTTGGAAAAATGAAATTGATTATTTTTTGTTTTTAATATCTTCGATTGTTTTCAAAAGATGGCCAAATTTGTCGGCACACAAATTCTTGGATATGGGATCATAAGTATAAAGTACATTCTACATAAAGGACCTAAAAAAGGGAAAATTACATCGAGGTCCATACATTTACCACAAAGGACCCTAAAATTGGGCAAAGAAAATAGTCGGGTTTGGCTCCTTCTTGAGAGAGCAGGTGGTCGAGCCATACTCTTCATACTACTTCCTCTTTGATTGTTTTCAAAATAAGGCCAAATATGTCGCCATGCAAATTCTTGAAAATGGGATCATCAACATAAAGTATGATGTAGAGATATGGCCTTGACCTCGTGATCGTTCAACTTGAAATCCAAGATTTTTACATACTTGTTGACAACTATGCTTAAATTCGTTGAAATTTCACCACTTACTTTTAGGTTAGCATTTTACACGGTCGGTGGGAGTACATTCTACATCAAGGACCTAAAAAGGGAAAATTACATCAAGGTCCATACATTTAGCACAAAGGACCCTAAAATTTACCAAAGAAAACAATTGGGTTCGGCTCCTTCTCGAGAGAGCAGCTGATCGAGCCATACTCTTCATACTACTTTGTCTTCGATTGTTTTCACAATATGGCCAAATCTATCGCCATGCAAATTCTTGGATACTCGATCATCAGAATAAAGTATGATGTAGAGATATAGCCTTGACCTTGTGGTTATTCGGCTTGAAATCAAAGAATGTTCATAGTCGTTGACAACTATAAGCTGAAATTCGTTTAAATTTCACCACTTACTTTTAGGTTAGAATTTTACACGGTCGATGGGAGTACATTTTACAACAAGGACCTAAAAGGGGGAAATTACATCGAGGTCCATATATTTAGCACAAAGGACCCTAAAATTAAGCAAGCAAAACATTCGGGTTCGGCTCCTTCTCAAAAGAGTAGCTGATCGACCCACACTCTTCATACTACTTCATCTTCGATTGTTTTCAAAATATGGCCAAATTTGTAGGTATGCAAATTCTTGAATATGGGATCATCAACATAAAGTATGATGTAGATATGGCCTTGACCTTGGTCGTTCGTCTTGAAATAAAAGAATGGTTCGTACTCATTAACAACTAAGATTAAATTTGTTTAAATTTCACAAGTTACTTTTAGGTTAGAACTTTACACGGTCAATCGGAGTACATTTTACATCAGGGACCTCAAAAAAGCAAAATTACATTGAGGTCCATACATTTAGCATAAAGGACCCTAAAAGGAAAAACTGCTGGTTCAACTCCTTCTTCAGAGTAATCTGAGCCAAACTCTTGATACTACTTCCTCTTAGATTGTTTTCAAAACATGGCTAGATCTGTTTGCATGCAAATTCTCTGACATGGGATCATCAACATATAAAGTATGATGTTGATATGGCCTTGACGACCTTGGTCATTCCGTTTCAAATCCAAGAATGTTCATACTCGTTGACAAGTAAGCTTAAAATCGTCTAAATTTCACCACTTACACTTTTAGACCTAAAAACGGGAAAAATACATCGAGGTCCACACATTTAGCACAAAGGACCCTAAAATTAAGCAAGGAAAACATTCGGGTTCGGCTCCTTCTCATGAGACTTTTCGAGCGAGCCATACTCTTCATACTACTTCATCTTTGATTGTTTTCAAAATATTGCCAAATTTGTCGGCATACAAATTCTTGGATATCGGATCATGAGCATAAAGTATGATGTAGATATGGCCTTGACCTTGGTGATTCATCTTGAAATTGAAGAATGGTTCATACTCGTTGACAACTAAGATTAAATTTGTTTAAATTTCACCACTTACTTTTCGTTTAGAACTTTACACGGTCGATCAGAGTACATTTTACATCAGGAACCTCAAAAAAGCAAAAATTACATCAAGGTCCATACATTTAGCATAAAGGACCCTAAAAGGAAAATTTTCTGGTTCGACTCCTTCTCGAGAGATCAGATGATCTGAGCCGAACTCTTAATACTACTTCCTCTTCGATTGTTTCCAAACATGGTACAAATATGTTGCCATGCACATTCTCTAACATGGGATCAGGAGCATAAAGTATGATGTTGATATGGCCTTGACGACCTTGGTCGTTCGTCTTGAAATCCAAGAATGTTCATACTCATTGACAAGTAAGCTTAAAATAATCATATAAATTTCACCACTTACACTTTTAGACCTAAAAGGGGGGAAATTACATCAAGGTCCATATATTGAACACAAAGGACCCTAAAATCAAGCAAGGAAAACATTCGGGTTCGGATCCTTCTCACGCGAGTAACTGATCGAGCCATACTCTTCATACTACTTCCTCTTTGATTTTTTCCAAAATATGGCCAAATTTGTTGCCATGCAAATTCTTTGATATGGGATCATCAGCATAAAGTATGATGTAGAGATATGGCCTTGACCTTGTGGTCGTTCTACTTCTAATCTAAGAAAGTTGATACTCCTTGACAACTAAGCTTAAATTCATTTAAATTTCACCACTTACTTTTAGGTTAGCAATTTACACGGTTGGTGGGAGCATATTTTACATCAAGGACCTAAAAAGGGGGAAAATTACATCGATGTCCATACATTTAGCACAAAGGACCCTAAAAGGAAAACATTTTGGTGGTTCGGATCCTTCTCGAGAGATTAGCTGATATGAGCCAAACTCTTCATACTACTTCCTCTTCGATTGTTTTCAAAATATGGTCAAATATGTTGCCATGCAAATTCTCTGATATGGGGTCATCAGCATAAAGTATGATGTTGATATGGCCTTGACCTTGGTCGTTCATCTTGAAATCCAAGATTTTTTCGTACTCGTCGACAAGGATGCTTAAATTCGTTTAAATTTCACCACTTACACTTTTTCGTTAGAATTTTACACGGATGGTGGGACTACATTTTACATCAAGGACCTAAAAAAGGGAAAATTACATCGAGGTCCATACATTTAGAACAAAGAACCCTAAAACCAAACAAGGAATTGAAAACAGTCGGGTACAACTCCTCGAGAGAGCAGCTAATCGTCAAAATCTTCTTACTTGCTTTTTAGAAAATAAATTCTTGTCACTTGGAAAAATGAAATTGATGATTTTTTTGTTTTTAATATCTTCGATTGTTTTCAAAAGATGGCCAAATTTGTCGGCATGCAAATTCTTGGATATAGGATCATAAGCATAAAGTACATTCTAAATAAAGGACCTAAAAAAGGGAAAATTACATCGAGGTCCATACATTTAGCACAAAGGACCCTATAATTGAGCAAAGAAGATAGTCGGGTTCGGCTCCTTCTCGAGAGATCAGCTGGTCGAGCCATACTCTTCATACTACTTCCTCTTTGATTATTTTCAAAATATGGCCAAATCTCTCGCCATGCAAATTCTTGAATATGGGATCATCAAAATAAAGTATGATGTAGAGATATGGCCTTGACCTCAGGGTCGTTCGGCTTGAAATCCAAGATTTTTTCATACTCGTTGACAATTATGCTTAAATTCGTTGAAATTTCACCACTTACTTTTAGGTTAGCATTTTACACGGTCGGTGGGAGTACATTCTACGTCAAGGACCTGAAAAAGGGAAAATTACATCGAGGTCCATACATTTAGCACAAAGGACCCTAAAATTGAGCAAAGAAAACAATTGGGTTCGGCTCCTTCTCGAGAGAGCAGCTGATCGAGCCATACTTTTCATACTACTTTCTCTTTGATTGTTTGCACAATATGGCCAAATCTATCACCATACAAATTCTTGGATACTCGATCATCCGAATAAAGTATGATGTAGAGATATGGCCTTGACCTTGTGGTCGTTCGGCTTGAAATCAAAGAATGTTCATACACATTGACAACTATAAGCTAAAATTCGTTTAAATTTCACCACTTACTTTTAGGTTAGAATTTTACATGGTCGATGGGAGTACATTTTACAACAAGGACCTAAAAGGGGGAAATTACATCGAGGTCCATATATTTAGCACAAAGGACCCTAAGTTTAAGCAAGCAAAACTGTCAGGTTCGGCACCTTCTCGAGAGAGTAGCTGATCGAGCCACACTCTTCATACTACTTCATCTTCGATTGTTTTCAAAATATGGCCAAATTTGTCGGTATGCCAATTCTTGAATATGGGATCATCAACATAAAGTACGATGTAGATATGGCCTTGACCTTGGTCGTTCGTCTTGAAATAGAAGAATGGTTCGTACTCGTTGACAACTAAGCTTAAATTCATTTAAATTTCACCACTTACTTTTAGGTTAGAACTTTACACGGTCGATCGGAGTACATTTAACATTAGGGACCTCAAAAAAGAAAAAATTACATCGAGGTCCATACATTTAGCATAAAGGACCCTAAAAGTATAAATTTCTGGTTTGGCTCCTTCTCGAGAGATCAGCTGATCTGCGCCAAAGTCTTGATACTACTTCCTCTTTGATTGTTTTCAAAACATGGCCAGATCTGTTGCCATGCAAATTATCTGACATGGGATCATCAACATATAAAGTATGATGTTGATATGGCCTTGACCTTGGTCGTTCGGCTTGAAATCCAAGAATGTTCAAACTCGTTGACAAGAAAGCTTAAAATAATCGTCTAAATTTCACCACTTACACTTTTAGACCTAAAAAGGGGGAAAATTACATCGAGGTCCATACATTTAGCACAAAGGACCCTAAAATTAAGCAAGGAAAATTACATAGAGGTCCATACATTTAGCACAAAGGACCCTAAAATTTCACCATTTACACTTTTAAGTTAGAATTTTACACGAGTGTGGAAGTACAATTTACATCAAGGACCTAAAAAGGGAAAATTACATCAAGGTCCATACATTTAGCACAAAGGTCCCTAAAATTAAGGAAGGAAAACAGTCGGGTTCGGCTCCTTCTCAAGAGAGTAGCTGATCGAGCCATACTCTTCATACTACTTCATCTTTGATTGTTTTCAAAATATGGCCAAATTTGTCGGCATGCAAATTCGTGGAGATGGGATCATGACCTTGGTCGTTCATCTTGAAATCCCAGAAGGGTTCATACTCGTTAACAACTAAGCTTAAATTCGTTTAAATTTCACAACTTACTTTTAGGTTCGATTTTTACATGGTTGGTCGGAGTACATTTTACATCAGGGACCTGAGAAAAGCAAAAATTTACATCGAGGTCCATACATTTATCATAAAGCTCCCTAAAAGTAAAATTTTCTGGTTCGACTCCTTCTCGAGAGATCAGCTGATCTGAGCCAAACTCTACATACTACTTCCTCTTTGATTGTTTTCAAAATACGGCCAAATTTGTCGCCATGAAAATTCTCTCATATGGGATCATCAACATAAAGTATGATGGTTAATATATATTGCCTTGACCTTGGTTGTTCGACTTGAAATCTAATAAAGGTCATACTCGTTGACAAGTAAGCTAAAAAATCTTAGAAATTTCACCACTTACACTTTTAGGTTAGAATTTTACATGGGCATGGAAGTACTTTTTACAACAAGGACCTAAAAAGGGAAAATTACATCGAAGTCCATATATTTAGCACAAAGGACCCTAAAATTAAGCAAGGAAAATAGTCGGGTTCGGCTCCTTCTCGAGAGAGTAGCTAATCGAGCCATACTATTCATACTACTTCATCTTTGATTATTTTAAAATATGGCAAAATTTGTCAGGGTGCAAATTCTTAAATATGGGATCATCAGGATAAAGTATGATGTAGATATGGCCTTGACCTTGGTCGTTCGTCTTGAAATACAAGAATGGTTCATACTCGTTGACAACTAAGCTTAAATTCATTTAAATTTCACCACTTACTTTTAGGTTAGCATTTTACACGGTCGGTGGGAGTACATTGTACATCAAGGACCTAAAAAAGGGAAAATTACTTCGAGGTCCACACATTTAGCACAAAGGATCCTAAAATTGAGCAAAGAAAACAATCGAGTTCGGCTCCTTCTCGAGAGAGGAGCTGATCGAGCCATACTCTTCATACGACTTTCTCTTCGATTATTTCACAATATGGACAAATCTATCACCATGCAAATTCTTGGATACTCGATCATCAGAATAAAGTATGATGTAGAGATATGGCCTTGACCTTGTGTTTGTTCGGCCTGAAATCAAAGAATGTTCATACTCGTTGACAACTATAAGATGAAATTCGTTTAAATTTCACCACTTAATTTTAGGTTAGAATTTTACACGGTCGATAGGAGTACATTTTACAATAAGGACCTAAAAAGGGGAAATTACATCGAGGTCCATACATTTAGCACAAAGGACCCTAAAATTAAGCAAGCAAAACAGTCGGGTTCGGCTCCTTCTCGAGAGAGTATCTGATCGAGCCATACTCTTCATACTACTTCATCTTCCATTGTTTTCAAAATATGGCCAAATTTGTCAGTATGTAAATTCTTGACCTTGGTTGTTCGTCTTGACCATCAACATAAAGTATGATGTAGATATGGCCTTGACCTTGGTCGTTCATCTTGAAATACAAGAATGGTTCATACTCGTTGACAACTAAGCTTAAATTCATTTAAATCGCACCACTTAATTTGAGGTTAGAACTTTACACGGTCGATTGGAGTACATTTTACATTAGGGACCTCAAAAAAGCAAAAATTACATCGAGGTCCATACATTTAGCATAAAGGACCCTAAAATGAAACATTTCTGGTTCGGTTCCTTCTCAAGAGATCATCTGATCTGAGCCAAACTCTTAATAGTACTTCCTCTTTGATTGTTTTCAAAACATGGCCAGATCTGTTGCCATGTAAATTCTTTGACATGGGATCATTAACATATAAAGTATGATGGTGATATGGCCTTGACCTTGGTCGTTTGGCTTGAAATCCAAGAATGTTCAAACTTGTTGACAAGTAAGCTTAAAATAATCATCTAAATTTAACCACTTACACTTTTAGACCTAAAAAGGGGGAAATTACATCGAGGTCCATACATTTAGTACAAAAGACCCTAAAATTAAGCAAGGAAAATTACATCAAGGTTCATACATTTAGCACAAAGGACCCTAAAATTTCACCACTTACACTTTTAGGTTAGAATTTTACATGGGCGTGGAAGTACATTTTACATCAAGGATCTAAAAAGGGAAAATTACATCGAGGTCCATACATTTAGCACAAAGGACCAAAAAATTAAGGAAGGAAAGCACTCGGGTTCGAATCTTTCTCGAGAGAGTAGCTGATCGAGCCATACTCTTCATACTACTTCATCTTCGATTATTTTCAAAATATGGCCAAATTTGCCGGCTTGCAAATTCTTGGATATGGGATCCTACAAAGGAAATCCAAGAATTTGGTTCATACTCGTTTGTCTTGAAAATCCAAGAATTTGGTTCATACTCGTTGACAACTAAGCCTAAATTCGTTTAAATTTCACCACTTACTTTTAGGTTAGAATTTTACATGGTCGATTGGAGTACATTTTACATCAAGGACCTAAAAAAGGGAAAATTACATGGAGGTCCGTACATTTAGCACAAAGGACCCTACAAAGGAAAACTTTCTGTTTCGGCTCCTTATAGAGAGACCAGTTGATCTGAGCCAAACTCTTTGTACTACTTATCTTTGATTATTTTTAAAATATGGCCAAATCTATTGCCATGCAGATTCTCTGATATGGGATCATCAGCATAAAGTATGATTTTTATATGGCCCTGACCTTGGTCGTTCGACTAATATCCAAGAATGTTCATACTCGTTGACAAGTAAGCTTAAAATCTTCTAAATTTCACCACTTATACTTTTAGGTTAGAATTTTACACGGTGTGTGGAAGTACATTTTACATCAAGTACCCAAAAATGGAAAATTACATTGATGTCCATACATTTAGCACCCCCCTAAAAATAAGCAAGGAAAATAGTCGTGTATGGATCCTTCTCGAGAGAGCAGTTGATCGAGCCATACACTTCATACTACTTCCTCTTCGATTGTTTTGAAAATATGTCCAAATCTATCGGCATGCTAATTCTTAGTACTATTCTGAAGGGAACTGGAGCAGAGGACCATGCGTCCGTTTTCATTTTATTCAACCTCGCCAATATGCTTTATCCCTAATTCCCCATTACCCTACCTCTACGCCAAGTGTCGTTGTTCTTCTCCTCCATAATGCCACTTTCCGATCCTGTTCACCACAAAGTATGAGAGTGTTTGTTCTTCTCCCTGTCCCGTTTGGCCTCCCCTGTGTTCTTAATTCTCACCCGACTAAGAAACCATGGGAATACAACGAGTACTTCGAGGGCAAGGGCATGACATGCAAGCTGATGCCGCTAGACAGGTTCTCCTCTGACACTGTGTTCCCTAATTGTATGGGTAAGGAGTGGGTAGGTGCCAATGGAGATTGGATCACCACTGTTGGGTCCGAGTGCAAGTGGGAGCTTGTTAATGTGTACACTCATCAACGCATTCGTCTCCCACAAGTCAATTAGTTTGTACCCACCAATGATCGTTTACATTCATGCATAATGATCGCCCTATTCTCCTCTGGAAGATTCTATTTGCCGAGCTCCCACAGCTGCGGCGGATTATTTAGATTTCTCTCTTGTCGCTATCTTCGACTACTCAATTGCTACCCTTGATGGTGATGAGTATGCATGGATAGTTCTTGAGAACCAGTTCCAGTGCTATTTTAGATACATCGATGCACTTATCCACAAGGGTCTGGTGTTTGTAGCCACTGAGAGTGGCAGTGTTTATGTCTAGAATCATTTGTATTTTGGTAAGTTTGATCCATTCCTGTTCTAAACACTAGCTTCAGTTTTAATGGATGTAAACTAGTGTTGGCTGATTTGGCCGTCATTTCTTTTTGAAGGTCCTATTCTGCTCCTGTCACCACCCATCGCGCATATCGAGGAGGGCAACCTTGACGCCATAGATGATGACAAGCACGGACCTGGTTTATGGTTCTTAGCAATATCTACAGATAAATATCGCCTTCTTCTTACCATACTGTGGGCATTACTGATGAAGAGTTTTATGGCGGTACTTATTATGGTCATGGAAATCCTGTTGGTGATCATAATGTTGATCGTAGCGGTCGCACTTGTGGCACCTATGCTACTGGGTTTGGTTGCAAGGTGTACTCAAAGGACACTACTTACTTGTATCCACCTAAGCCATGGATAGAGATTGCTGACCTAGGAGCATATTCCCTTTTCCCTGGATTGAACTATCCGATTAATATTGTGGTAGGTGGTGCAATGTTGCCCCAGGATATCTGACGAGAAGCAACTACGTCTACACCTCCCACCATGCAATAGGACTTGGATATATGCCATTTCCTGAAATATGCTGCTTCAATCTAACTACCAAAGAAGTAGCTGTTAGTTTCTCAACCAACGTTGCATGGAAATCTCTGGAGACTCCATTATTGTTCATCCCACGCTTCGCCAATGCCCGCGATTGGAAGCAAACTACTGTAAGTAATCATAATACTATGTAATAGGATAGCTCAGTTTAGATCAAGTGTAGTATATGGTCTTGCTTTTCTTTTGTAACTTGGCCTTGTCATAAAATCATAATCTAGACAAGGCTTTGGGCATTTTGAGTTGCCTATGGAGGTCACACACATGCATTGATGTGAGAAGGAGGCATGCACACAAAAGTAGACTTGATCATCAATTTTGTTTCTTCCAATGACGAGTGTTTGGAGAAAAGGGCAAACTCAATCTGTCACTTTGAAATGCTTCCGAATATGTCCAAGTGCCGCTGAATGTGAACTGGGAATCTGTCGATACTTTTCTTTATTATTATGTACTGCTGAATCTTTCATATGCTACTGAATCTGTCAAAAGTTTTGTTCAGTACTTGTTCAGATCGACCGGACGAGTGCAGAATATGGTCTCGCTTTCCTTTTGAATCAGGCCTTGCTACATCTATTGAATTTCAATGTCCGCATTGCTAAATCTGTCAATTATTTTGGTCACTGTATGTGTACTGCCAACCGGTCACTTGGAATGTTGTGTTGACTATGTCAAGTGCTACTGAATATCAACCGGGAATCTGTCTAATATTTTCACGGTCTTATTCTGTACTACTAGATCTTTCAAATGTTATTGAATCTTTCAAATGCTCTATCGTTACTATTAGTATAATATTTTGTAGAACGAACTGTGATGTACTGGTACTTGTTTAGATGAAGTGCATCAGATTATCTAGCTTTTCTTTTGAAACTTAGCATTGTCACAATTATCTACATTAGTCTTGGGCAGTTGGGGTTGCATATGGGCAGTCACACATGCATTGACATAAGGAGGAGGTATTCACATAAAAGCAGACTTGATCGTCAGTTTTGCTTGCTCCGATGGTCTTTTGAGAGAACAGGGCAAACTGATCATGCACCAAGTTTTTTCTACCTTATTCTGTACTGCTGAATTTTGACATGAATAACTGCCAAAAAGAATTATCTCTTTTCCCCCTCCCTCTCTGAGGTCTTTGTTTTGAATCTAGCCGAGCACATCACAATGCAGTTTTTGTTAACCAGGAGAAGAAATCTAGTAGCTTATTTGGCCCTCTTTAGCCTAGAACATTTTTATTTGGTCTTTTCGGGGTCAGGGGACTGCTGACCACAGCCCAGTGAAATTTGAAAAAGGATCCCATGGAGCATAGACGAGAACATATTAATTGGGCCTTTTAGGGGTTAGGGGACGGCTAAGCACAACCCACTAAAATGTGAGAATGAAGCCCATGGAGCATAGCCTACGAAGTATAACCCACGTAGAGCAGCCTATGTAGAATAGCCAAAGGCTTTTTAATTCAGCCTTTTGGGCATTGCCCCAACCTCTCAAAATAAAATAAAAAACTCCGCCTACCCATGTTTTTAAGAAAATACTCTATTATGTGGTATTTTATAAATTGAGATGCCAGGAGAGCTGCTCTTTTATATTTTAAAAGAGATAAACATAGACACACAAAATATTTTTAAGAAGACTAATACATAAATTGTAGTACTAATAAAAGTTTAATATATTTATTCTATAAATATCTTTATTGTAGTGGCAACGCACTCAGTTTACGTTTATTTGATTTGGAGGTCTTTTGTTAGAATCGTATCTTGGGTTTACATTTTTCTTCTTCTAGCAATATCGCATTACGGAGAGGCTGACATCATGGATCCACCAGCATGCAGCGTCCCTGGAGTTTGTTTTGAGGGTGGGTTCGAAAAAAAAGTTTAAATACTTGTATAGAGAAGCTCGCATCAGGGACCCACCAGACTGAACATACAAGGCTACATCGGGGACCCACAAGCCAGAACATGCCAGAGAGGCTGACATAAGGGCCCCAGAAGTAAGACCATATATGGCTGCCGCGGTGAAAACAGCGGACACAGCCAAAAAAAGTCCATCATACACATGTTGCATTAAAGAGAAGTTGACGTGTCGGACCCAATAGGCCCAAGCATAGCCCATAAAACTAGCCTATCAGCCCCAAGCATAGCCCAATACCTTCTAATTCGGTGTTTTAGTGGTCACATGGCCACCGACCTAGCCCATTCAATTTAGGAGTGAGCCCATGGAATATAAGCCATGACAAATAGGGCATTCACCCCGAGTTAGCCCAGAATCTTTTTAATTCGGCCTTTATGAGCATTTTTTGTACTCTGAGGCTGACATCTGGGACCCAAAAAAATAGTCCAACATACACACGTTTCTTTCAAATAGAGGTTGTCAGTTGGGACCCGACATAGACACGTTTCCTGCACAGAGTTGGTTGATATCTAGGACCCAACAAGCTGCCAAGGTCAAAACAGTGGACATGGCCAAAAAAGTCCATCATACGCACGTTTCATTACAGAGAGGATGATATGTGGGACCCAGCAGCGCGACCTTATACAGATGCTGCATCGAGCAACGTAGCCAGTTCGAAACAGGGAAGCGCGAGCGAGAAAAAAGTTCAGCATGTACACGTTTCTTGTAATGAGAGGCTAAAATGGGGGACCCAGCAGCATGAGCAAACGACAGATTCGTCGAGCAACGCTATCTAGTTCGGAATAGGGTAGCGCTAGAGAAGAAAAAAATTCCATCATACACACAATTCTTCTAATGTGAGGCTGACATAAGGGACTGATACATTGCAAATGTATCTATAATTTTTGATGTTCCATGCTTGGTTTTATCCACTTTCTTGTGTTTTGTTCCAACTTTGGAGTACTTTTCATATGATTTCTTAGAGTAACCTATTAACAAGAGCCACAGTGCCAGCTGCCTATTTTCTGCTGTTTTTGGTTCCAGGAAAGTTAGAAAATGAATATTCTCGGAATTGGACGGGACAAAAGCCAAAGTGTCTATTTTTCCGAAAGGGATCAAGTGCCAGAATACGAGACGGAGAGGGGCCAGGGGCCGGCCACACCACCTGGCCACGCGGCCAGGCTTGGCCTGCGCCAGGGGGTGGTCTGGCCGACCCCAGCACCCCCTCGGCCTCTCCTTCCGCCTATAAGTTGCCCTCGGGACGAAAACCCTAGGTACCCGATCAAAAATCCACGAAAGAGTCTGTAGCCGCCGTCATCTCCATCCCTAGATCGGGAGGGATCTGAAGCTCTTCCCGGCACCCTGCTGGAGAGGGGAATTCACCCTGAAGGCCTTCTTCATCACCATGCAAGCCTCCGGTGTGATGTGTGAGTAGTTCATCCTTGGACTACGGATCCATGTAGTAGCTAGATGGCTGGTTTCTCCTCCTTTGTGCTTTAATGTTTAGATCTTGTGAGCTCCGTTCATGATCAAGATCATCTATTTGTAATCCATACATGTTGTGTTTGCGGGGATCCGATGGATATTGAGATGCTATTTCAGATTGATTATTGATTCTTTCATGTCTTTGTTATTTGAGATCTTGCATGCTTTCCGTTGTTAGTAGCTATCTTGGCCAAGTAGATGCTAGCAACTCCAAGAGTTAGTATTTATGCTCGATAGTGGGTTCATGCCTCTGGTAATCTGGGGAAGTGACAGAAATCTCTAAGGTACTAGATGTGCTGTTGCTACTAGGGAGAAAGCAGCGATCATTTGTTCATAGAACAATTGTATTGTTTAACTTACACGCAGTTCGTAAAGCAATAATCTGTTGCTTGCAACATAATACTAGAGGGGGTTCGGATGATAACCTGAAGGTTGATTATTAGTCATAGATGCAGTTGGATGGCAGTCTATGTATTATGTTGTATTGCCCAATCAAGTCTCAAAGGAGTCAAGATGATTAGTATATGCATGTATTGCTTTCTCGGTGTTTGTCAATTGCCCCGCTGTAATTTGTTCACCCAGCATGTTATCTATCTAAGGAGAACCACCTCTAGTGAACTATGGATCTCGGTCCCTTTTCTTTACATACAATCTATAAACTGTTCCTGCTTTGTGTTTACTTTCTGCAAACTATTACTTCCTTCCATTCGATACGTTTAATTCTTTGTTTTCCGCAAAACACGGTGAGATTGACAACCTCATCGCAAGTTGGGGACAAAGTTCTGTGGTTGTGTTGTGCAGGTCTCCACGTTGCTACTAGCACCGGTAGTGCGCCCTGCCAAAGCTCAGCTAGTAACACCTTTGGGGTGTTTCCTTGCTCCTACTGGTTCGATTAAACCTTGGTTTCATAACTGAGGGAAAACTTTCTGCTGTACTCATCATACCTTCCTCTTGGGGTTCCCAACGAGCTCTACGTCGATCGTCGAGTGCATCAAGATCTTTTCTGGCGCCGTTGCCGGGGATTCAAGGACATCTTCACAAGGGGAGTCCCTCATAACCAATCTCTTTACTTTGTTGTTTTTGTTTTGCTTAGTTTCTTTTTGCTTTGTTTGCTTGTTTTGTTCTTAAAAAAACACAAAAAAATTAGTTTTACTAGTTTGCTTTCTTATTTGAAAATCCAAAAAAATGACTACCCTTGAAAACACTAAGTTGTGTGACTTCACTAGCACCAACAACAATGATTTTATGAGCACACCTATTGCTCCACCTGTGGCTGAAAGTACTTTCTTTGAGATAAAACCTGCTTTGCTCAATCTTGTTATGAGAGAACAATTTTCTAGTATTGGTAATGAAGATGCTGCTTCCCATCTAAATAACTTTGTTGAACTTTGTGAGATGCAAAAGCATAGGGATATAGATGGTGATATTATTAAACTGAAATTGTTTCCTTTCTATTTGAGAGGAAAAGCTAAAGAATGGTTGAATTCCTTAATTAGTAATAATATTGATTCTTGGACTAAGTGCAAAGATGCTTTTATTGGAAAATACTATCCTCCTGCTAAGATATATCCATGAGAAGTGAAATAATGAAGTTTAAACAACTTGATAATGAGCATGTTGCTCAAGCTTGGGAAAGAATGAAATCTTTGGTAAAGAAATGTCCCACTCATGGACTGACTGCTTGGATGATCATCCAAACTTTTTATGCAGGATTGAACTATTCTTCAAGGAACCTATTGGATTCAGCTGCTGGAGGTACCTTGATGACCATCACTTTGGGTGCTGCAACAAAAATATTGGATAATATGATGGTTAATTATTCTGAATGGCGTACTGAGATAGCTCCACAAGGTAAGAAGGTAAATTATGTTGAAGAAACCTCCTCCTTGAGTGATAAGATTGATATTATTATGTCTATGCTTATTAATGGGAAAGCCCATATTGATCCAAATACTGTTCCTTTAGCCTCTTTGGTTGCTCAAGAAGAGCAAGTTGATGTGAACTTCATAAGAAATAACAACTTTGGCAACAATGCTTATGGTAATAATGCTTATAGGAACAATTTTGGTAACAACAATTATAAACCTTATCCTCCCAACAATGGTAATGCTTATGGAAATTCTTACAACAATAATAAGGGTGCTCCCTCTGAACTTGAAGTTATGCTTAAAGAGTTTATTAGTAAACAAACTGCTTTCAATAAAACTATTGAGGAAAAACTCTCTAATGCTGAAAGAAATATAGCATCTTTGGCTGAAGCTCAATCTTCTTTGAATAAAATGGCTGCTAAACCTGAAACTAATGAGAATCCCTTTGCAGCTACTAATGCCATACAAGTAAGAATTGATGAAAATGTTAGACTATTAGCTGAATTACATGCTAAGTGGGAAAGAGAAGATGAAATTGCTAGAAACATTAGTGTTTCTACTATCACCACCACTAATGTTGAGGCTAGTAATAGTTCTACTACTTTAGATGATAAAGTTGATTTTGATCTTGATGGTTGCAATATCTCTGAAGTTATTAAATTCCTACAAAAGCTTGCTAAAAGTCCTAATGCTAGTGATATGAACATGGCCTTTACAAAACACATTACCGATGCTCTCATAAAGATTAAGGAAGAAAAGATGAAACACAAAGCTTCTATTCCTATAAAACAAGAGGATGGTTGGGAACCCATCATTAATATGAAAGTGGATGAATTTGATTTCAAAGCTTTGTGTGATGTTTATAGTAGTGTTTCTATTATGCCTAGAAGGATTTATGATATGCTTGATTTGCCTCCTCTTGAAGATTGTTATTTGAATGTCCCACTTGATGATAATGCTAAAAAGAAACTCATGGGGAGTCTTAATGATGTTCTTATTATGTTTAATGATTCCTATGTCCCCGTTGATTTCTATGTTTTGGATGTTGAATACAATGCTTCTTGTCCTATTACTTTGGGAAGACCTTTTCTTAGAACTGTTGGTGCCATCATTGATATGAAAGAAGGCACCATTAAATATCAACTCCCACTCAAGAAAGGTATAGAACACTTCCCTAAAAAGAGAAAATATTTCTTTTGCTTCTCCTATGAAAACAAAATTTGGTCTTAATGCTTCTTCATTTGAGAACACTTGATTCTTTCTTTGGTTGTTATGCCTAACTTAAAGGCGTTAAAGAAAAGTACTTGTTGGGAGATAACCCAAGAGTTTTAGATGATTCTTGGAAGTTATTACCTCTGTAATAACCTCTCCTTATACTTTTTATTTGCTTTTTGTGCCAAGAGTAACCTCTAATGAGGGTGAAGTAATGATTGGGAAAGTTGCTGTCCCGAAACAGATTTTTGTGCTTCACCGTAAAAATTCCTGAGAGAGTTCTGTATGTCGTGTTGAGCTGTGATTTTTTGTGCTTCTGAGCCAGGCTGTTATCTAACTTTCGTTAGGTCAACACTTTTTTATTTGAGCAACAGAAGGTCTTCAAAAAAAATCGTCTTTACCTGCTGGTCTGTTTTGACAGATTTCTGCCATTTTCTGCATTTGCTTCTTGTTAGTTCCTTCTTGAGTTCCTTTGGGGAATTGAGCTTTTTTAAGGAATTGCTACAGTATCTAGTGTTCTAATGGAAGTTTATTTGGTGTTAGAACTGAACCTTGAGAATTATTTATCTTAAATGCACTAATGTTGCTAATGAGATTGTGTGAAGTTTTATATGAAGGAAAATTTTCAGGTGTATGGAAGGAATGAGTAATGAGATGAAGGATGGACTAAAGCTCAAGCTTGGGGATGCCACGCGTGTCACCCCAAGAAATATCCGAGAAGTGCAAGCATCAAAGCTTGGGGATGCCCAAGGCATCCCCTTCTTCATCAATAAAAATTTCAGGTTTCTTCCAAACGCTTCATTTTTATTGTTTCATGCACAGTTGTGTTTTTCTTGGAGCGTCTTCTTTTTTCGTTTTTGTTTTGGTTTTTAGTTTGCTTGGTTTGCTTAGTTTTCTGAATAAGTTGGTTTGACTCCCTCTTTCATACATTGGTTTGCAAATAGTTTGGTTTGGTTTGGAAAAGAGTAGGAAACTTCATACTTATGTGGTAAAAAGAGCTCGTTTTTGACTATGGCTATGCTTTGTCATGCCATCCTTGATATTGTTTTGGCTTTATGCTTAGTATTCTTTGTTGTAGCATGACATGTTATAAACAATTGAGATTGCTTAATGTGCCTTGGATGAATCATGCGTTGTTTTAGCATATTAAAGCATAGTATAGTGGTATTCTCCTTTGATGCTTTATTTGGGTTGACTTGGCACATGCTCACACCATGTTATGACTGTCACAAGTCACCATTGCCTTTATGATCCTTTATTTTTCAACTTGTAGTATCACTTTATGCTTTGATCGATGATGTTTTGTCGCTCTGCATGATTATGGCCATTATTGCTCTCTTAGTTTGTCGCTCCCAGTCTTTTGCTAGCCTCCACAACAAAGTATGAGTTCCACTCATGGATCCAACTCCCTAAACCAAGTTATTCCAAAGAGTCCACCATACCTACCTACTAGCTTATGCTATTCCAAGTACATTCATGCTTTTGTTTACCTTTCACTTGTTATGAGAAAACTAGCGATTAAAGCTCTCACGAACTTGATGGCACACTTTACTTTATTGCCTCTAATAAACTTGAACCATTGGGTCCTTCTTTGTTGCGTATATGCTTGCGCTTTATAAGTTGAAATTAGCAGAACCATGTTTCATGGGGAACGCTTTCAACATTGCACTTGTACTTTGTACCCCGTTGATATTATGTTCTTTTGCTTACGGATCCTGGCGGTGTGAAATAAAAGTGGAACTTTTAAGATCATGGAGTTTGTATGTGTGTTAGAGAAACGCCTGGGCCGCTAGCCTAAGCCATGCATAATCTTGGTGGAAACTTGCAGCATCACCATAATGAGCACTCTATGAAGCATCCTCAATAAAAACCTATGCAAATAGCAAATAAAAAGATCGCTGAGATGCTCATTGTCTGCTTGCCTTGTCATTTTGATTATGGGAAAGCTCCCGTATCATGTGCAAGGGGTATCCCATTGGCGGTTCTTAATGATACACATATACTTACAATGACAAGAGCTTACTCGTGACTGAAGTTGAGTAGCATGAGGATCGGTCTTCGTAAGTAAGGGGCATGAGATTTCGTTTTATAACTTGTCAAGCATATCCTCTTGGTTGTGTCACTTTAACCTTAATCACCATTAAAGATGCTTATGATAGGGGCAATGAGAGCTGAAAGCTATAAGTACCATAATTTTTGCAAGCTCTTTATGAGACTTGAATCCCTACTTCCTTTTACAAAAGGCCTTTCTTCCACCATTATATTGAGTCTCCACCTTCTAACTTTATGCACCTACTTTGAGAGCATAGTGGCCATTCTTAGTTCTATGTGCACTATCCCAAGACTAGTTGATTGATGCATAACTTGTTATTGCTTGTTTGAAACTATTGTATCTAGTCACTCTTATGAACTTTGAAGGTGTCCCATGCATTTAAATTTGCTACTCTATTGAGGGACAAGCCGAATACTATTATGCTATGTTTTCTTTATGTGAAACAAACAAACGTCTTGCAAAGCATGTTATTCATGAATCTTTTGTTTGTGCCTTTTCATGTTGCATCATAGTTTCTTTGCTTATTTCTAGAACTTTGTCTTTCATGTTATGATTGAAGTACTTTGATCAAGTCTTTGATGGTGCATGTCACCTCAAAAATTATTTCTTTTTATCACTTACCTACTCGAGGACGAGCAGGAGTTAACCTTGGGGGTGTTGATACATTGCAAATGTATCTATAATTTTTGATGTTCCATGCTTGGTTTTATCCACTTTCTTGTGTTTTGTTCCAACTTTGGAGTACTTTTCATATGATTTCTTGGACTAACCTATTAACAAGAGCCACGGTGCCAGCTGCCTGTTTTCTGCTGTTTTTGGTTCCAGGAAAGTCAGAAAATGAATATTCTCGGAATTGGACGGGACAAAAGCCAAAGTGCCTATTTTTACGGAAGGGATCAAGTGCCAGAATACGAGACGGAGAGGGGCCAGGGGCCGGCCACACCACCTGGCCGCACGGCCAGGCTTGGCCCGCGCCAGGGGGTGGTCTGGCCGACCCCAGCACCCCCTCGGCCTCTCCTTCCGTCTATAAGTTGCCCTCGGGACGAAAACCCTAGGTACCCGATCAAAAATCCACGAAAGAGTCTGTAGCCGCTGTCGTCTCCATCCCTAGATCGGGAGGGATCTGAAGCTCTCCTAGCACCCTGCCGGAGAGGGGAATTCACCCTGGAGGCCTTCTTCATCACCATGCAAGCCTCCGGTGTGATGCATGAGTAGTTCATCCTTGGACTACAGATCCATGTACTAGCTAGATGGCTCGTTTCTCCTCCTTTGTGCTTTCATGTTTAGATCTTGTGAGCTCCATTCATGATCAAGATCATCTATTTGTAATCCATACATGTTGTGTTTGCGGGGATGCGATGGATATTGAGATGCTATTTCAGATTGATTATTGATTCTATCATGTCTTTGTTATTTGAGATCTTGCATGCTTTCTGTTGTTAGTAGCTATCTTGGCCAAGTAGATGCTAGCAACTCCAAGAGTTAGTATTTATGCTCGATATTGGGTTCATGCCTCTGGTAATCTGGGGAAGTGACAGAAATCTCTAAGGTACTAGATGTGCTGTTGCTACTAGGGAGAAAACAACGATCCTTTGTTCATAGAACAATTGTATCGTTTACCTTACACGTAGTTCGTAAAGCAATAATCTGTTGCTTGCAACTTAATACTGGAGGGGGTTCGGATGATAACCTGAAGGTGGATTATTAGTCATAGATGCAGTTGGATGGCGGTCTATGTATTATGTTGTATTGCCCAATCAAGTCTCAAAGGAGTCAAGATGATTAGTATATGCATGTATTGCTTTCTCGGTGTTTGTCAATTGCCCCGCTGTAATTTATTCACCCAGCATGTTATCTATCTAAGGAGAGCCACCTCTAGTGAACTATGGATCCCAGTCCCTTTTCTTTACATACAATCTATAAACTGTTCCTGCTTTGTGTTTACTTTCTGCAAACTATTACTTCCTTCCATTCGATACGTTTAATCCTTTGTTTTCCGCAAAACACGGTGAGATTGACAACCTCATCGCAAGTTGGGGACAAAGTTCTGTGGTTGTGTTATGCAGGTCTCCACGTTGCTACTAGCACCGGTAGTGCGCCCTGCCAAAGCTCAGCTATTAACACCTTTGGGGTGTTTCCTTGCTCCTACTGGTTCGATTAAACCTTGGTTTCATAACTGAGGGAAAACTTTCTGCTGTACTCATCATACCTTCCTCTTGGGGTTCCCAACGAGATCTACATCGATCGTCGAGTGCATCAGGGACCCACTAGCCTGAATAAACGGCAGATGCAGCGACCAACGGTATGAAGTTCGGAGCACGAAGGCGCGGCAAAGGGTAAAAAATCCATCATACACACGTTTCTTCTAATGAGAGGATGACATGTGGGGCCCAGCAGCGTGATTAAACGGTAGATGCATCGAATAGCGCTATCAAATTTGGAACATGGTAGCGCGAGCGAAGGAAAAAAATCCATCATACACACGTTTCTTCTAATGAGAGGATGACATGTGGGGCTCAGGAGGTTGGTTAACGAGCAGCGCTATCAACTTCAGAACGGGGTAGCGCCAATGAAGGAAAAAATTCCATCATACAAATGTTTCTTCTAATGAGAGGATGACATGTGGGTCCCAGGAGGTTGATTAAACGGTAGATGCATCGAGCAACGCTGTTAACTTCAGAACAGGGTAGCGCGAGAGAAGGAAAAAATTCCATCATACACATAATCCTTCTAATGAGTGGCTGACATGTGGGACCTAGTAGCCTGACTAAACAGCAGATGCATCGAGCAACGTTATCGAGTTCAAATCATGGAGGCGCGATCGAAAAGTATGGTCCGCTAGAGACACTGACGTCCAGGACCCACACGCCTCAAAAGACTTCGGCAAGTCAACAACGCACGAGGAAACGAAAATCTTGCTTCTGCCACGCGCTGGCTGAGCTTCCTCCATGTTTTTAGCGGATCCGTCATAGTAGAGGGTCGCGAAACCGGAAAAAAAGTTTTCCATCAGCCACAATCGAGACGAGAAATTCGTTGCGGAAGACGCGCCTTCTACGATGACCATCGGGCAAAGTCATTGCGGAAGGAAACTTTTCCTATAGTGAACCACAAGTGGAACCTCGAGTACAACCTCAAATACATCACCATCGTCCGTGATACATACTTGACTCAACAAGTGATGACTCCAACTTGGAGGAACAAGCTCGTCAACGACATGATGCTTTCCAAGATCCACATCTTCGTCATCATCGTCATGAATGTCCACGTTGAAACAATGGTCGTCATGAGGTGCCTCCTCCACCACATCAAGACATGGAGCGTCAAATTGTACATGTTGAGTGACGCCCGCCATGTCGTGACGCTCAATACCATGATCTTTGTCGTGAGTCCCAAGTGTCTAACCTGCAACACCAACCGAGGAACGAGCCTCCTCTTTGTCAACAACCTTGTCAAGATGCCTCACATCCTCAACACCCTCATGAGGCCCAAGCGCCTCAACCTCATCAACAACCTCATCAAGAGCAAGATCAAGCTCTGCCACAACATCGTGAGAATCAAGTTCCACCACCTCCAAATGCGGCTCCTGAACCGCAAGTACATCAACAAAGTCACCAAGCTTGTTGCAATGATTTCATGGAAGATGAAGCATGCCAACATCATGGCAACAACCGCTACCGTGACCACAATGATGAAGAAACTTTTTGCAAGCTTCACGATGCCCAAGTTCACCGGCTCAAATGATCCCGAAGAATACCTCTCATGGGCGCTAAAGGTCGACAAGATCTTCCGTATGCACAACTATAGCAATGAGAAGATGGTTGCCATGGCTTCGCTTGAGTTCGATGATTACGCCAACCTTTGGTGGGAAAAAGTGCAAGTTTCTCATGACGCAAGAGAAGAACCACCAATCACAACTTGGCATGACATGAACTCTCATATGAGATCTTGCTTTGTTCCTTCACACTACACGCATGACCTCTTCAACAAACTTCAATTGATTAGTCAAGAGACAAAGACCGTGGAAGAGTACTTCAAGCAAATGGAGCTCAGCATGATCCGCGCCAACATTGAAGAGCGTGAGGAGCAAACAATGGCACGTTTTCTCATCGGCTTGAACCATCCAATCAAGCGTATCGTCGAGTTTCAAAAATACAATGACATGGTTAAGCTTGTGCACATCGCAACAAAAGCCGAGCATCAAGTACAAGAGGTCATCAAATACAACAAGCCAAAGACATACTTCACCTACAAGAAAGCTTCAACCGCTACACCAACAACCCTCAATGGAAGCTCCTCAAGTACCTCCAAGTCTTCCTTTAAGCCCACACTTCCTCAAGGAAAAACACCCCCAAGTGGCATGCTTACAAAAGATGATCCGCCATTCAATGACGAATGATACAAGTGTGGAGGCAAAGGACACAAGTCGGCTGATTGTGGAAATAAGAAAGTATTATTCATCCATGACAATGGTGAAGAAGAGTACTTGAGTGAGGAAGAATTTGATGCTAGAGTCAAAGAGGCAATGACAAGGCAACACGTGGAAGATGACTAAGAACTCCTCATGTGTGAACATGATGCAAGTCCATCGCTTGTCATCACAAGGATCTTGACCACTCAAGCACAAGAGCATGAAGATCAACGATAAAATATCTTCCAAACACGTTCCGACATCAATGACAAATATATCAAGATGATCATCGATGGTGGGAGTTGCCACAACCTTGCAAGCACCGAGTTGTGTGAGAAGCTCAACCTCACCCTCCATCCACACAATCACCCCTACCACATGCAATGGCTAAGTGACCAAGGGTCTGTGAAGATCAAGCATACCATCTCGGTAACATTCTCAATTGGCCCTTACAAAGACACGATGGAGTGTCATCTAGTCCCAATGACGGTTTGCCATATGTTACTTGGTCGACCATGGCAATTCGACAAAGGTGATCTAAATGATGGTCGCACAAATGTATACACGTTCAAATAGCTTAAAAAGACATGTGTTCTTCAACCTATGAGTCCTAGCCAAATAATTGTGGACAATGCAAAGGCTTTAGCGAGGGCGCAAGCCACAACACCTACTTGTGAGAAGAGTGGTGAGTGAGAGAACCACCATATCGTGAGTGAGAGCCACAAGCCTAACTCGAGTGGAAAAACTAAGAGTGTTCTCCTTGCCTCCAAAAGTGAGATGAGAGATGTGAGGAATAACCCATCCATCTTGCACTACGTCCTCATTTGCAAGGGACTAGCACAAGGAACTAATGACTTGACAAATGTTACTCCCTCTTCGATGGCTATTTTGCAGGAATTCAAGGACATGTTTCCTGAAGAGCTCCCTCATGGACTACCTCCTCTTCGCGGAATTGAGCATCGTATTAACCTCATACCCAATGCACGTCTTCCAAACCGCGCCGCCTACCGCACGAACCCGGAGGAGATGAAAGAGATCGAACATCAAATCAACCAACTCTTCTCCAAAGGTTTGATCCAAGTAAGCACTAGTCCAAGTGCGGTACCTGTGATTCTTGTTCCAAAAACGGATGATATGTTGCGGTTACGCATGGACTGCCATCCAATCAATGCTATCACTGTGCGTTATCGACATCCCATAGTGTGGAGCCACTATTTTCTCGAAAATTGATCTTCATAGTGGTTACCATCAAATACGCATGGCGGAAGGTGATGAGTGGAAAACCGCCTTCAAGACCAAACTTGGTCTCTATGAATGGTTGGTCATGCCTTATGGCTTATCTAATGCTCCATCCATCTTCATGCGCCTTATGAATCATATTTTGCGTTCTCTCATTGGAAAAAGTGTTGTTGTCTATTTCTATGATATACTTGTTTATAGCAAGTCACTTGAGGAACATGTTATAGATGTCAAGGAGGTCTTGCAAATCCTTCGACATGAAAAGATATATGTTAATCTTCCCAAGTGCACTTTTGCTAAAGACAAGTTGTTTTTTCTTGGATTTGTCGTTTCTTCAAAGCGCATTGAAGTTGATATTTCCAAGGTAAAGGACATACGAGATTGTCCCATCCCCACAAATGTGAGTGAACTCCAAAGTTTTCATGGGTTGGACGGTTTCTATTGTCGCTTTGTGAAAGACTTTTCTACCATTGCTTGTCCTCTCAACGAGTTGACCAAAAAGAATGTCACCTTCGTGTGGGGCAAAGCATAACAAAAAGCTTTTGATGAACTTAGAAAGAGGCTCACCGAAGCACCTCTTCTTGCGTTACCGGATTTCATAAAAACTTTTGAGATAGAGTGTGACTCTAGTGGTATTGACATTGGAGGAGTCCTCATGCAAAATGGGCATCCTATTGCCTACCATAGCGAGAAACTTGATGGTGCTTGCCTTAACTATCCAATTTATGACAAAGAGCTTTTTGCTTTAGTAGGTGTCCTTCAAGTTTGGCAACACTATCTTTGGCCTAAGGAATTTATCATACATTCCGACCATGAGTCGTTGAAATATCTCAAAGGCCAAGCCAACTTGAGCAAGAGACATGCTAAGTGGGTTGAGTTTATGGAGTATTTTCCTTACATTATCAAGTATAAGAAGGGCAAAGATAATGTAGTGGCGGATGCTTTGTCTCGTAAGCACACAAGCCTTCTTACTCGACTTGAAGTAAACGTGTTGGGTCTTGACGAAATCAAAACTTTGTATTCTTTCGACCTGTTCTTTGGACCAATTTTCGCAAAGTGCTCCATTGACAAAGGAGTTGATGATTTATATTTGCATAAGGGCTTTATCTTTAAGCAAAACAAACTTTGCATTCCGAAGTCGTCTCTCCAATTTTGCTTCTCCAAGAATCACATGGTGGAGGCCTCATGGGTCACTTTGGCCGTGACAAGACATTTGACATGCTCACCACTCATTACTATTAGCCCAAGATGAAGCGAGACGTGGAGCGCTACATCCAATGATGCACCACATGGGTATAAGCTAAGTAGCAAGCTAACCCTTATGGTCTTTATATGCCATTGCCTATTCCTCATGCACCATGGTCGGACATTAGCATGGATTTTATGTTAGGATTGCCTAGGTCTAAGAATGGTCATGATTCTATATTTGTGATAGTGGATCGATTTTCAAAAGTGGCACACTTCATACCGTGCCATAAGACCGATGATGCTCCACACATTGCAAATATGTTTTTTAGGGAAATTGTCCATCTTCATGGTGTGCCAAGAACAACCGTCTTCGACCGCAACATCAAATTCATGAGCTACTTGTGGAAGACCCTCATGTCCAAGATCGGTATCAAGCTACCCTTCTCCTCTGCATCGCACCCGCAAACCGATGGACAAACCGAGGTCATCAACCGAAGCCTCGATACTCTCCTTCGTGTGTTGATCAAGAAGAACTTGAAGGATTGGGAGGAATGCATTCCCCATGCCAAGTTTGCCTACAATCGCGTCAAGCACTCTACAACACAATGGATCCCCTTCATGGTCATCTACGATTTTGAGCCCCTCACCGCGCTCGACATACTACCACTATCTCTACACGAGTGCACCAACATGGACGTCGACAAGTGTGCCCAAGATATGAAGAAACTCCATGAAGAGAAAGAGCTTACAATCGAGAAACAAGTTCACCATCGAGCATCATGGATAAACAAGGACAAGAAAGAGTTGATCTTCGAAGAAGGTGACCTTGTGTAGATACACCTAAGAAAATACCACTTCCCCAAAGAACTAGACTCCAAGATCAAGCCAAGGGGAGATGATCCCTTCAAGGTCCTAAAGAGAATCAACAACAATGCCTACATCATCAACATCCCGACCTCCAAGTACCTTGTGAGCAATACGTTCAACATCAAGGAGCTTTCGCCTTTCCATTGAGATGATCAAGATGATAACCATGAAGAATCGAGGACGACTCTTTCCCAAGGGGGGAGCTCATGCAGCCTGTCCTACGTACGTCCCCACATCTACACCACCAAGTACCCCAAGTGGACTGATGACTCGTGCAAGAGCCAAGCTCCTTCAAGCTAAGGTGAATTCGCTCCTTATCTCATGTGATTTCGATACATCATTGGATGGCTTGCTATTTCATGCCAATACACTATGCATCCTGAACTATGAACCCCATGAAGAAATGCCAAGAGAAGGAGCCAAGCCATCGCAAGACGAAGGTCCAGACCAAACCAGCACCAAGCCCGGCAGACCGGAATCCTCGCCGGAATTACCGGCACACACTCTAGCGGACCGGACCCACGGCCAGAATTCCCGGCGCTCGCCGAAACCAACCGGTGCCAACCGAACTACCCTTCTATCCACCATTTTGGTTTCGACCGGAAATTCTGGCGGTGCCGGACTTATCGCCGGAATCACCCCTTGAAAGTCAACATGGGTTTGATGCCCGAGAATATTCCTATTTCGTCCAGTTTTTACCCTTTTGTGCCCAAACTACCCCTATTTTAGTGGCTGGCCTATATATAGCCCCACACCCCCATGTATTACTGAGACATGGATAATTGAAATTAGAAGACACCCTTGTTCTAGTCTCATGCTCCTTGAGAAAGGAGCACCAATTATCCCCCACCTCATTAGAGTTTCCATCATGCCTCCCTCGTTGTACAAGGCCTTGGCATCAAAGCCCCTTGCCAAGATGTTAAGATCTCACCAAGACTCCCCACTCGCTGTGCCGATTTGAGAGAGATCTTTGCCCGACACTGATCCTAGGGATTGCACCGGACCGGTAGCCGCCGGCATGAGCTATAGGTGTGTATCGTGTATTTGTGTGTTTGTGTGTGTCCATTGTGTTCTTCGTGCATGAGTTTGTGGATTTCATCCTATCCCTCATCCCCCACTCACTCTGCCTCGATTTCAAGGGATTCGTGAATGATCGGGCCATCCACGAGGTTAGCCCTCAACAACATAAGTTCAAGCTGCAGAACTAGAACCGAAAGGATCAATAGGAGGAACGGAAGCGCCATATTCTAGAGCAGTAGTGTCGGCATCAATTGAAGGAGCATCAGTGTGAACGATGATGTCCTCATCAATCTCCTCTTCATCCTCCTCTTTGCTTCCATCTTTTTTGTCGGTAGGGTCTTTCGGGCCCTCGATGAAGGTGTGAATGTTAGCATAAAGGATGAAGGAGTAAGCTCTCTCCTAGCATTGCTGGATGAGCACCGGATTTGTGATCCATTTGGAGCCTTGGCGCATAGTCTGAAGAGCTTTGAGTTTAATGCCCTCGTACCAAGAGAGCACAAAGCTCAAAGCCTCGTCAACACCAACCCGAGCAATAGTCTCCTGCCATTCATCGAGCCTATCCTCGATGTTCATCAAGCACTCCACCAACTCAACTATAGATTTGGGAGCTAGAACTCTTGGACAGAGAGCACCAAAGGTGTGAATGGCATCATTGAGCATGTATCGGGCCAAAAACCTTCAAAAATTTGAGGCGGGCCAGCCGAGAAACCAAATGATCCTCTATCTCCCATTCATCAGATACCGGGCCAGTATCGTCTCTTATCCGTCGGTCCTTGTTAACAGTGGTAGTTGCAGTGAGAGTGGAATGAGGGAATTTACTTGAGACAAGCATGCATAATGGTAAATTCGAGCATATGTCGGCAAAAAGTGCAGAGAAAAAAGAACTTACTAGCCATTTCCTTATTGATTATGGTCAGTTCCGACAACCATACTTTGCCATTACCTTTGAGCCCATCCAATTCCACCTGAGCCGAGTTAATCATTAACTTGGCATCATGGAGAATTTTTTGTGTTTCTATATCTAGCCCGACAAATGATCCTTCTCCTCGGCAAAGTCCAGATAAACATGTCCAAGCTTGGCTTTATGCTCCTTCTTCATATTCTTGAGTTGCATCTTCAGCTGAGACACGTTGTCACATTCCTTTTTAAGCTCTTCCTAATGTTTCTCGTCCCACTTCTTAAGTTGGCTCACCAAATCTAGCATAGGTATGCAATCCTAATGGTGGTTTGCGAAAGCTGTTTTATCAGCTACGCCGAGATAGCAAGATTAATACACGTAAGATAGAACATGTGCAAAATAAAGCACAAACCATATCATACCCTCGATATCAGAAATCCGCTTCACTAGCCCCTCAATTTGCTCTTGTGACCTGGCTGCAAATATCAGTAAAGATTATGTTGGCAAATGAGAGTAGTGAAAATATCAAATCAAGGCAGTCTAGGCATACCTTTGCTCTTCAACTCGACCAGAAGCTTCTTTTGCGCATCTAAGAGGCACTTGTGCTCAAAAATGAGATTCTAGTGGAACTTAGTCCAGGAGTTGGTACAAATCTAGCAATATGAAAAATGTTAGAAATGAAAACTTGCGAAGATTTAGGCCAAGTAAACTTGACCAAAATCTTGGTGACTTGAATATCGATTTTATAAAGATTCAGACTGAGTAAACTCGACCAGAATCTTGGTGACTGGAATATCGAGTAAAGATTCAGGCCGAGTAAACTCGACAAGAATCTCGGTGACTAGAATATTGATTTTATGAAGATTCATGTCGAGTAAACTCGACCAAAATCTAGCTGACTGGAATATCAATTTATCAAGATTTAGGTTGAGTAATTCTTACTCAACCTGAATCTCTGGGACTAGGATTGTATATGTTTTGCATGAAGTTGAAAAGAATTGAAAATGTGCTTACCTCAACAGCTTTATCAACGACAAGAGCAACCTTAGCCCGGAACATTCTCTAAGCAACGGTTCTTGGACCTACCAGATGCTGCTTTGGGTGAGGATTCCTAGAACTCACTTCACTTAGATCAGCATTGTTCCAATCCATGCAAAAATGGTTAAGGGAGCCCAAGATTTTTCCACTCAATGTACAAGATGAGACAAACCCGGGACCAGTAGGATTAATGTTGGCGCAGATCCCGACTATAGATTTGATCATGTGCAGTGTCATTTGCTTATCTGAATTTGGCTCTGAAGAACCAGAGGATTTCTTCATCATATCTCTAGTCAACTTTTGCTTGGCCGTAGTTGCTGGCTTTGTTGGTTTCTTCGGCAGCTACTATGTCGGTGGAGCTATTTGCTACTAATGTGCTGAGGGTTGTGATGTGCTCGTCGTTCGATGTAGAGCTCGTTGGGAACCCCAAGAGGAAGGTATGATGAGCACAGCAGTAAGTTTTCCCTCAGTTATGAAACCAAGGTTTAATCAAACCACTAGGAGCAAGGAAACACCCCAAAGGTGTTACTAGCTGAGCTTTAGCAGGGCGCACTACCGGTGCTAGTAGCAACGTGGAGACATGCACAACACAACAACAGAACTTTGTCCCCAACTTGCGATGAGGTTGTCAATCTCACCGTGTTTTGCGGAAAACAAAGGATTAAACGTATTGAATGGAAAGAAGTAAAAGTTTGCAGAAAGTAAACACAACAGCAGTAAAAAGTTGTAGATTGTATGTAAAAGACAAGGACCGGGATCCATAGTTCACTAGAGGTGGCTCTCCTTAGATAGATAACATGCTGGGTGAACAAATTACAACGGGGCAATTGACAAACACCGAGAAAGCAATACATGCATATACTAATCATCTTGACTCCTTTGAGACTTGATTGGTCATTACAACATAATACATAGACTGCCATCCAACTGCATCTATGACTAATAATCCACCTTCAGGTTATCATCCGAGCCCCCTCCAGTATTAAGTTGCAAGCAACAGATTATTGCTTTACGAACTGCGTGTAAAGTAAACAATACGATTGTTCTATGAACAAAGGATTGTTGTTTTCTCCCTAGTAGCAACAACACATCTAGTACCTTAGAGATTTCTGTCACTTCCCTAGATTACCAGAGGCATGAACCCACTATCGAGCATAAATACTAACTCTTGGAGTTGCTAGCATCTACTTGGCCAAGATAGCTACTAACAACGGAAAGCATGCAAGATCACAAATAACAAAGACATGAAAGAATCAATAATCAATCTGAAATAGCATCTCAATATCCATCGGATCCCCGCAAACACAACATGTATGGATACAAATAGATGATCTTGATCATGAACGGAGCTCACAAGATCTAAACATGAAAGCACAAAGGAGGAGAACCAGCCATCTAGCTACTACATGGATCCATAGTCCAAGGATGAACTACTCACGCATCACACCGCAGGCTTGCATGGTGATGAAGAAGGCCTCCAGGGTGAATTCCCCTCTCTGGCAGGGTGCCGGGAAGAGCTTCAGATCCCTCCCGATCTAGGAATGGAGATGTCGGCGGCTAAAGACTCTTTCATGGATTTTTGATCGGGTACTTAGGGTTTTCGTCCCGAGGGCAATATATAGGCGGAAGGAGAGGCCAAGGGGGTGTCTAGGCTGGCCACACCACCCCCTGGCGTGGGCCAGGCCTGGCCGCGCGGCCAGGTGGTGTGGCCGCCCTCTGGCCCTTCTCCGTCTCGTATTCTGGCACTTGATCTCTTCCGGAAAAATAGGCACTTTGGCTTTTGTCCCGTCCAATTCCGAGAATATTCATTTTCTGACTTTCCTGGAACCAAAAACAACAGAAAACAGGTAGCTGGCACTATGGCTCTTGTTAATAGGTTAGTCCAAGAAATCATATGAAAAGTACTCCAAAGTTGGAACAAAACACAAGAAAGTGGATAAAACCAAGCATGGAACATCAAAATTATAGATACATTTGCAATGTATCAGGTTGCGGCGGTGTTTGTTGATGCTTCTGCTGCTATTGCTAAGCTCGCTGCTGCTAAATTTGTTGATGCACAAGTTCATGTTGCTGTTGCTGTTTCTGCTGCTACTGTTGTTGTTGTTGTGGCTGCTGCTCCGGCATCTCTAGGAGCTCAGAACTCCCAATACTGACTCCCATATTTTCAGTGTCAGGATCGTCTTATCGGTCTAGAGCCTAGGTATCATCTCCAACATGATGCATGACATCGTCTTCTGGAGCGACATGCTCGCCCAGTGTCGGTCGCCCCTCTCGGCTATGGTATGAGGGCAACTAATGCCAGAGGAGTGCTCACCCTTGTCGGGCTTGGAACCCGGTTGTCCACTGGAGGAGGAGTACTCACCCAATGCAGGACGCGCTCTAAGTAACTTCCAGTGCAACCCTATAGTGGAGCATAATGTTAAATCATTTCAACTAGATATAAGAAAGAAAGAGAGAAACAAGAAATATAGAACTACAAAGGTATGTCGGCAAAGATAACTTACTCAGTCGACATTGGTCTCGCACAAGTTTTCTTGATGCCTACTTTGCGCCTCTTCAGCCTTCTAGGCTTTCTGGACCCCAGACCCAATGCATCTCTTGGTTCCATCTCGGCCTCCCACGGCTAGAGGTGCTTCCACCACCACCTAGTCGTCCATGTCAGCTAGTGTCTAGTGAAGCGGAAATGTGAATGCAATTGGCAGAGGATCAAGTACCTCTAAAATCTGACAATCAGCATCATCGTCGTCAGGCCAATCTCTTACTGGATCTCGGGCAGGGGTCTTACCCGGAGTTGGACTAGTGCCGGCATCAGGAATCGCCATATAGTCCTCAAAATCTGGATCTTCCGTATCCGAGATTTCGTGATCCTTGCCCTAGGTACTTGAGGGGTTCTGAACATCTGCATTCGACTATCAGACGAACCTCTGTATAACAAACGAGAGCAATCAAAACTCAAACAATGAATAAAAAATAATGAGCTGTCATAAAAATTATGTTGGTAGGAAAGTTTTGTCAGATAAATTTATGTCGGTACTTACCACACGCACTTGGTTTTCCTGGTCGTGGGGTGTTTTGCCCCTCTCCCATTTCTCAGCCATCTTTGCCTTGACAATGGATTTAACCCGTCTCCGAACCTCGGGCTTGGTCAGCTCGAACATCGACGTGTGGTTAAGGTCATGCCGGCCACTCATTTGGTAGAACTTATGCATCTGGCGCTGGAGTGGAGATATCCAGCAACTTATGATTGTCGCCATAAGATCATCGGCCGACATACCTTCCTGTAGGATCTCCAGGATGACCTTGTGAATCTAGTTGACCTTGGGTTTGAGCTCCTTGGGGTCATATATCTAGTTGAGTTTTGCTTCAGGGGAGCCGATGTCGAACTTCATCAATCCGATCATATCTACCCTGGTCCCATTCTTCACATAAAAGAAGGACCTTTTCCACTTCTTGCAGGAGTCTAGGCCGTGAATCCAGGGAAAGATGGAGTTCCACCGGGTACAATCATGGCGGCCACACAGAGCGATCTCGCCGCCGGGAGTATCTAGATCTAGGATGACCTAGGGTCGAAATTAGAAGTATTTGGCCTAGAGATTTATGGAGGGTTAGAGGCCGAGATACCCTTCCGAGCAAGGAACATAAGCAGACAAGGTAGTGATGGAAATGGCCAGCAGATGATGAGGTTGAAGGCCAAACCTATCTAGGAACTTCTTCATAAACTCACTAATGGGGAGGCCGAATATGTGCTCGAAGTATTATGTACCGGAAAATAGAACGCTTTTATTATTTGACCAACCATAAGGAGAAATGAAGACTACAAACTCACCGGGGTGAATCTCCGGCGTGGGCTCAGCACCGGGAAAACAACATCTACCTCCATCAGGATCCGCCGTGTTCAGTGGAGCCACTGGATATCATTTTTGGTGACGTCGGAGCCCTCCCAAGAAGATTGCTCTAGATCGGTGTCCATCTCCTCCTCGCCGTGCTCGATGGGGACGACCTCGTGGGGTGCCAGATCTGTGGTGATGCTAACCTTCGAATGGCAGTGTCATGTGGTGGAGGAGGCGATGCGTGCGCAGATTGAATTGGCAGCGAGGAGAAGGAAAGCTTGGCGGCGACACAAGAGGGATTGGCGCATCACAATGGCAAGGAGCAACAAGCAGTGGTGGTGCTATGGAGAAGACGATCAGAGGGGAAAGTAAATGAGGGTTCCCTCGCCCCTCTATTTATAGGCCCGATGAGGTCGTGGGACGAAGGATTGGATGAACCCACAATCTCAATAACCGACGCAATTATTTCGCGAACCGTTCCCCAAATCATGGCACACGAAGGGAAATGACTCGTGGTGCCATAATTGATCCCGTGGTAAAAGCGGTAAACAAGGCGTCATGCAGATAGACTTGACTACTCACAGGGATAATTGACCCCTTGTGGGACCCGCGAGACATATCTACAGTGGCATGTGTCACATCTTTGTACGAAAAAGAGGCTACCCGCAATAAGTGCGTGACACGTACGAATAGCCAATAAAATATAAAATCCCAAGGTAACGCTATGAAACACCGCAATACCGACATAGGAAAATAGGAGATGATTTCAAGCTAAGATAAAGTTTCGCACTGACTAAATCAAGTCAATAATGGCTAAGATTTGACAATTAAGATGCCGAGATTGATTGAGAATAAATCGGACGATTTATGATATGTCAGCTGTGAAGGGGTTTTATGGAAGAAACAAAAAAATTCCAACGTTGGAACACCCAAACACCCCAGATATATCTATGTAGTAATGCAGTAATGATTGAGGTTTCGGAAACATACCTTGTAGTCCGAAAGCGGTTAACGTTCTGAGAGGAAAGTGATTGAAGTAGTTGTACTCGTAGCCAACCTCAAGGTCGTGAAGCTCCTCGCAGGTCACCCCTTGATCCATCTTCATCGTGCAGCAGCTCTGGCTCACGACATCTAAAATCCACAAATGGTGGATCCTTGAGGTTTCATACACATACGATGTACGATGACGACCTCCGGTTCCCTGATCCCTGTCGGTAGTGCGGAAGTAGATCCCCTGGCTGGAATCCCGACAGTGCAACGGTGTGCTGCAGGTGTGTCGTCTCATGCAAGCGCCATCCTTCCAGGGACGGCTCCATCGCGAAAGGACAACGAGAGAGAGATATTTCCTTGAGGAAAGTGCCTCAGAAAATACTTTAATTGGTGTAATTGTGTGTATTTATTCCCACCCATGGACACCCCTTTATATAGGTGGAGGAGGGGTACTCCCTCCATTGGATGCTCCATGTGGGACTAAAATATTAAAGGGAAATAGGGAAACGAGGGTTCCAGTCGGCCCAGTAGCTGCAACAACTCATAGAGAGCAGCAACAACAGCCAAGGCCCGCAGTGCATAGCGCACAGCACTCGGGTGGGCCGGTGCACCCCCGCGGCCCAACCCCACAGCGGAAGACAACCTCTGGTGGGGTGACGCCCATGCGTGCTCGCGGCTTGCCAGCTCCCGTGCCGGCTCGCCTTGGGATGGCCCACCACGCACGGCGGCCTGCCCACCTGCCTACACCCATCGCCTGGCATCTTCCACATGGGACGAGGCTGGGTGGGCTGCTAGCTACGGCCAGTAGCAGTAGCATGCCCTGCACACTTGCTGGTATCCGCCGCTCTCCTGCATGGGCTGGTTAGGTGGCCCAGTAGCGTTTCTGGCTATTGTTTGTTGTTGTCTCTTCCGGGTGACTTTCTCCTGGGCCAATTCCTCCGGGGTTTTGGCCTAATGAGGAAGTTGCCCCATAAATTTTAATTCAAATATTTATTTAATATATATTAATTCATAATTAATTTATAATAAATGCATATTTACCTGAAACACTTTTCAGTCCCTTTTTCCTTTCTCTTTCTCCGAACACCTTCAGATATTTTCTCTTTGGAACGATTCTGGTTTCTTTCTTTCTCTATGATTCCTTCTTATAGAAGATCTCAAGCTCATTGTACGCTTAAGTGTATTTCCCCAATGGCACGAGGAACGCCACAGACATGATCGAGATGCCTCTCGTATCAATGATCATTAGCAGGACCGCGATGCCCATAATGACCCCTATGCATTCCACGAAGACAATGTCGTTTGAACCGTAAACGTCGAGTCCAATTCCCTTTGTTTCTTTGATACGACTTGTCTGAGATATGATCATCGGTATCATATATCTTATTCAATCTTATTTCTGACAAGTTCTATTTCACTTGTTCCTATGATATTCCATCCCAGTGACCTAGTCACATGTTGCAACATTATGGGTGTAATCTCACCAAGTCGGCCGTGTGTATCTTCCTGTCATGCGGGTGAAAAAATCCTGATCTTGATAACATAGGCCTCAACTATTCCATTGGAATACCTGACACACACCTTTATGTCCACCCATTTATGGACATGACGGTTGATGAGATCAAAGCAGCCTCGGGAGATAGTGATTAATATGATTTCACGGTCTAAGGAGAAGGATACTATGCTTCTAACTATTGTAATTATTAACCTTGTGACTTGATCGTGCTGCAATAACTATCTTTGTGAAATGTCCATCATATCATATATGACTCCGTTGTCAGCCGGCATAAATGCTCCATGATCAGCAAACCTTGATCACCGGTTGCCCAACGAACTAGTATAAATAGAGGCTACTTGGGACTTAGTCTGTTTCATACCACACCTGTATCAAGTTTCTAGTGTTTACAATGACATTCGATCAATCAATTGGATTTTCACGATTGTCATTTAAACTTTGGAAACCACTCAGTAGAAGTCGAACTTCTTTAGCCAAACTTCTATAATAGCTACTTCAGAAGTAGCCATATTCTTCTATATCTATGTAGATCCTAATCGATAGTGCATATAATGCAACTTTGATGACTATTCTTGCTCCTTACAATTTAAGGCTAAACTTAACTCTGGTTCAGTTATTAACTCTAGAATCACCTCAAGACTTGTTCTTACAACTAAGAACTTGTTCTTGTAACCAAAACCTTGGGTCACATTATGCCGAGTGTACAACATGGTTTCATGGAAGAACATATGACTAAGGCATAGGATATGCAACACATCTATTTCTTTCTTTTAACCACTATTGTAATATTGAGATTAAATCAATTCTTCAACTAGATATACAAGTGAGAACAGCTTTGTTACTTTGTACCATTTAGAACATCTTCATAATCTTATTTAGGCTATAATGAACATCTTCCGAATCAAGTCCATAAGAATTTTGAATCTGATGTTTATTAAATGTTTCGATCTATCTCAATGGATTTAAATGTTTAATACTTTGTTCAACTTGATCCATAGGATATTTACTAACTTAAATACAATTAATACGAATTACATCATTGATTATATGTCTTACACATATACAAGAATGTTGTCACAGTCCCACTCAAATATGACATCCATATATGAGATCCATATACTCCACTTAGCTCCCACTCAAAATATGTCTTCTACATATTAATACTTAGGAAAGCTACTTAGCTCCCACTGAAATGCAGGTCCTCTCAATAATCTTGGACATTCCAAAATTCTTTGATCATTATCAAATTGAGAATTCCAATATGAGATTCTAGCATACATACTGTTTGATAAAACATTCTTTGTTGTATAAAATACAACCCTGTCATTGAAGAACATGTAGTTTTGACAAACTATAACACCGATTATCAAATTGGAGTAATTGCTGGTGTAAATCCTACAAACTCATGCATCGCTTCACTTTATAGTTAACTCCTTGAATTTGTCCAAACTTGCTTTGTGACAAATCGATCGTTATGTCTTTCATTACATTTTCTTTATTTCTTATGACTTTGCAGTCCTTCGTAAATATCAAGTAAACACCTTTACTTAATAAGATCAAGTAACGTATTACTTTTCAATCTTAAATGTAACTTAATATAGGATTTATGACTCCTAGTCATTTTTCGCACTTAGGTCCATCACGCTTCTTTGTAGTTCATAGGTATGTCTTGTTCAATTAACATGACAAGTGAATCAATAATATAATTCTGCAAACTTGCAAAATGTATTATTGAATATTAATTTCCTTAGTAAAAGTATTTGCTGAAACTTTCATGATCATTATCACAAGTTTATCCTCATGCAGATTTTAGCCCCTTGGAACAAATTCCGTTGTGACACTCGACATTTCAGATGCAGGGTCAAATACCCTTATTTATGCTTTTACCTTTTCTACCTATACCTTCATAAAGAAACTACTTATTAAGAAAACACAATACTTAGGACAACAGCAAGTTTGTCCTTTGTGGAGGATGTATTCATAATACACTACAAAGATTTATTTATTCGCCACGATTTCGAACTATCGAAATCTCCAGAAACTAGAACGTGCCATAACTTCTTATGGTGTTGTTTCCATGAATCTTTTAGATATTCCTAATATTTTAAATGAGTGTTTTCTTATTTGATCTCTAACTCTAAACGATAACTAGAACCTTATAAGAGATAATTTTAGACCATATGTATCCAATACAAAATGATTATGATGTTTAGACAAGTTAATGCGCTTTAAATTTATCCAGTTGTCATAATCTGTGGAACATCTTTCACAAATCCTTTTATGCTAACACTTAACTCGAATACTTTACTCATATCGATTAAATCGTATGGACTTTGTATTCCTATTAATTTTAATATCCTCCTTCATTTTGAAATCATTTGAACAATTCAAATAGTTTCAAACTTGTGTTTCATTATATAAATACACATATTTACTTAAACTCACCATGAAGTTTATAAAATAATGATTTCCACTATTTGTTGAAAATACAATACATCGCATGTATAAAATTCAACAATTATTCGCATATTACCATTTTACCAGAATGCAGAGTTTTAGTCATTGTGCCCAATGAGGCATGGTTTTGGAAAGTCTCTAGATTAAATCTAAGACCTCGATTTTTATTCAACATGAAAAACATGCAATAACCTAAATGAATTAAACGATGGTGTTATTCAATATTTAAACTTGGATATCTTTTAGCAATACCCAAGCAGACAATCCTATTTTCGCAAAATTGTACAAGTATCGAATACTTTGTAAATTGCAATGAGTTTTGCAAGAATATCATTTATACTTTGTATATATAACATATAGCCTTTTCATCCATGACTCCCACTATGATCACGCCCTTTGAGAGTTCTGAACTCTCTCATGAACTTATGATGATGAACTGTTTGTATATCATGATATAGCCCCTAATGACATCTTTGTGATCAGGAAGAAGCGAATTGCAACAACCCATTTGCCAAAAATTTGTCCATAGTCCACATCATCTATGTGGTGTTCATGGCGCTAATGCAAGATCACTAAGTGTGAGACTAGGCACATGGCTTAATAGGATTGATAGAATACTCATACCAACAAGTTGCAACTTCTTTTCCGGAAGCTTATTCGAAAAGAACTCTAAGGTTAAGTGTGCTTGGCCTAGAGCAATTCTAGGATGGGTGACCGACCGGGAAGTGGGTATCGAGTGTGCACGAGTGAGGACAAAGTGCGTAGAAAAGACTAGTGTTGGTCTCTGGGGCCAGTCTAGATATCCTATTAAGCTACCAGGAGTGACACCCCCAGGCCCAGTGGATGGGGTGTTACAAGTGGTATCCGAGCCGATCCTCGCGGTTAAACGGGTGTGTGCGGGTCAGTGGCAGGACATGTGGATCATGGCGTGTGTGGCCCGGAGTGGACACAACATGGCACATGTGTCCGCACTAGACTCACAGACGCGTGCCAAGAGGGAACGTTCCTAGGGTGTGCTTGATCGATGAGGGCATCAATCTTCTAAAGGGTGGGTGTATGTGAGACCAGGCATATGGCTTAATAGGATTGATAGAATACTCATACAAACAAGTTGCAACTTCTTTCCCGGAAGCTTATTCGAAAAGAACTCTAAGGTTAAACGTGCTTGGCCTAGAGAAACTCTAGGATGGTTGACTGACCGGGAAGTGGGTATCGGGTGTGCACGAGTGAGGACAAAGTGCGTAGAAAATACTAGAGTTGGTCTGTGGGGTCAGTCTAGATATCCTATTAAGCTACCAGGAGTGACACCCCCGGGCCCAGTGGACGGGGTATTACACTAAGTGATTCTCCTAGATCCGTTTCTTCCATCTTGGAAGGAAACTCATCCAATGGCTCATACTTTATGTGCTTGATCTGTGTGAAAACACAATCATAATTCAGCCAAACTTTCATCGAATGGAGAGTGGCTTTATCAGATGGTAGTGGAGAAAACACAAAATATTATTAATGGAGAAGAGTCCATTGGATGAAATTTGAGGATTCATTGGACTATATCCTAATGGTTCTTATATCAAAAAGAGAAGATTATCTATTACGAGTATTTCCCTCAAGTGTGGGTATTAATCTATGAAGTTGGACCCTTTCTAAAGTTTCACAACAGCAAGAAAATTTCCATGGTCGCAAAGGACCCCAATGGAATAAACTGAGATATACAAGGATATTTTCAAAAGACATCTAGGCTAAGTTCATAATATGAGTCTAATTCTATAACTGACCTCCCACTAAAACTGTCATCCCTTGGATGATTTTAGCAATCACACGATCAACTTACATCGAATCATCGCCGATCATCACGACCTTTGATACAACTGTCAGAGTGGACTATATCCATCGATCACATTAGCCATGTGACTCGTGCTCGATCTTTTGATCTACCATGGTCTGAGGCCATGTCTATACATGCTAGGCTCACCAATTCAAACCTAGTGTATTCACTATGCATATATGGCTTGCACCCACTATATGCGAACACAAAGATGTTTAGCACCCAATCATCACGACCTGCTTCATAACTGTGAACTTTCTTGGTGGTTGCGCACTAATGGGAGACACTACATTGGTATTAAATATGGATCATCCTATATAGTATGCTATTGTTGAGTATCTAATACAAGAACATAATAGAATGTTAAACTATTATCAACATCACATGTATATTGTGATATGATACGATCCTTCTTGCGTCTTGATCCCCATCGAGCGTGTTGGGGGGATGACCCTCGGTAGGGTCAAGCTATGGCATTAAGTAAGGTTGATCGGGATAATGTTGACTGACATATGGTTGCCGGCATAAGCCGACATATCCCAACCAACATACATAAGTTGTGTCGGCTTAACATGTGTTCTCCCTTATTGTAGGAACATGCCAGGACGATTTATCTTGGTAGACACCAAGGAACCGGCATATGGGCTGGCGTATGTCCCAAGGTTGTATGTCGGCCTCAAGGTCAATGCACCTGCCTATCCCAGGAATCTCGGTGTCGTCAGATGAGCGCGCACTTGTATTACAGAAGCATGACTGTGGCTTATGATGTGAAGTCGCGTCGAGGATATTCAGGAGGAGACCGTCGTCAGGAGCGGCAACAGTCTGAAGTGATGGGCGCATCTAGTCCCATTGAGTGAATCTAGCGACAGTACAATGACAAGAAGACCATCTGGGCCTAGGGAAGCGACTTTGCGCAGCATCCAGAGAGGATATTTGGTGCCACCTGTGCCCTAATGTGTAACCTGGGTACCCTTTTATAAGGTGCACCAGGACCTCCTAGATGAGGGTCGGTTCATTTATTCTCCATCTCTCCCCCTTAGCAGGAAGAGAGAGCATGTAGTAGAGAGCTTCTTCTTCCTTGCAACATACAGCTTGAGGAGAAATATTGTACAACTTGAGATATATTGTGATATTGAGAGGTATATGCAGGAATAGGGGTTTTATCTCATTAGGAGAGCCCTGGACCTGGGTATATCATGTGTTGTGTGCGGTCTCAACTGCACCATCCTCTCCGAGTCCTCCGGCATCCACATGGACCCATCTTTAGCCATCCTATGGCATCTGCCGTGATGTGACACCCCTAAGATTAGGGCTAGACAAATCCTAGACCTCCGTCTGTTATAAGCCTAACCTAAATTTCAGAAGCATACAGAGAAAGAATTGGTAACATTATAGTGACCCTACGACACAAAAATTATTACAGCAAGCTCATAACTGAGCAGAGAACCAAATTATTACAAGAAGAGGTCACTAACCACAAACATCAAACAACGGAAGGCAAATTATGCTATTAAGTATAGCAAACTTAACAAATGGCCTAAGAGGCCTGAAGCATAACGATGATGTCCCAATCCATAGATTCAAGGTTGCCGACTAGGAACCCCAAGCTACTCGTCGATGTCGATGTTGTAACGGACTCATCTTCTATAGTAACCTTACCTGCTGCAAAAGTATCAACAAAGCAAGGCTGATTATAGGGTGTACTCTACAAGACTTATGGCTGGTGCGGTTCATTTGCATAAAGCTAACTTTCTTTGTAAAAGAGGGAGAAGAAGCTCGACTAATGGAACCTTTTAAAAAGGGGGAATAAAGCGATATCTCTAGCTTCGATCTTCTTTTGATATCCACCAAACATTTATCAGCTGAACCTACCAACTAGGATCACCCCTCATTCCCTAAGGAAGCATTCCTTAAGCACACGTCACATCTCTTGTCAAGTTATACGATTAGGTTATAGTTCTATATGATCATCACGTCCATTCCCAAGTCGTCCATAACCGTGGACACGGATTTTCGACAAGATTATTACCCTGTAGGGGTGCACAACTTTACCCACACGTACCAATCGACTCTTAATGCTAAATATTATTAGCCCTCTTCCTTGGAAGGCCGACAGAGGGTGGTTGACCATGACGTTTACCTTGCGTTCGCTAAGACGAGGAGTCATGCCCTAAGGAGATGCCACCGTAACGGGTCAAGTCCCGAAGCCGGTCCCTAGAGATGTGAACATGGTTTGAGATTACGGAGGCCATGCCTCTCCCATTCCCTGCCACGCTTACGTACCTGTATGAATGCACCTCCTGCACCACCTTCGAGAATAACCAGAATGCATATGTCGAATGGAACGCCCGAACTATGTGACTCATGGAATCTACTAGGCAAGTTAGTTGGTTGAGGGGGTTTCCAGGCCCCCGTGTGGTTGTACGCTCGTCTTGGTTCAAGAGGCAAGAACTTAGGTTCTAGTAGTGGCAAGTATGGGACTGCAAAAACCACAACCCACCGTAGCCTCCCATGCAAGCCTTAGCATGTTTAACCTTCATCTCTGATCATACCACGTCATCCTGTCCAACTAGGTTCATTCGCAACTTTGATTCATCAACCGGATGGATCAGCGGTAACAACCAAGCAGGGCTAAGCACAACAAGTATAAATAGCTCTAGCGAAGCTCATAAGCCAAACCCTAGTTATGCTAGGAGCAGTGGATCAGAGAGTATAGGCTACAAAGGTAACATGCATCAAATAGGATTGATATATCTGTCGATAAAAGACTTTGGAATCGTATGCACTTGGCAAGAATGAAATATTTTGAAAGCATAGGATTTTATCATGTGTGGGGCTTTGCTTGCCTTTGCCTGTTGATACTCAGATATAGAACTTCAGGTTCATCTGCTTTGCATCATTCGTTGATAACCTTCGATGGTGTTGATCTCGGTCGTCAATCTTGGATTCGATCTCGTTGCTCACATCCACTCTGAGGTCTACCGAGAAGAAGAAGAAACGCCAGAAAGGAAAGCAACAATCAGCACATGGCATCGATGCAATGCTCAAACAGAGATGATGATATGACAAGGTAAATTGTGTTGAGATGAAACCCTAAGGAATTCTTTGCCAATTTAAACAGGGTCCGAGGAGTGCAAACCCTAATTCGGAGAAACCCCGGATGCATATGAGAGGGGTTATTTTGTTCTCCTAACTAAACTTGTCATGTAAGTTGATTAACAATGCATGATTATGAGTCTATTGTGTAGATCTCATTTTTCTGAACATTTTGATATATTATACATATTTTTCTGATTTTAAAAGAATTAGTTATGATTTTCCCAATTTTAATCCATTTTAAATCATTTTAAAACAATTAAACATTTTAAAACAATTAAACATTTTTGGATATTATATAAATTATTTTAAAACCTGGGCCCACATGTCATATATTTATTCATTTCAGGAATTATTTTCTAAAAGAATAAAAACCTGACAGACTGGGCCCACAGGGGTTATTTTTATTTCAAGAAATTAATTAGAAAACAATTAAACAAAAGAAAAAGGATTTATTAATCAGGCATGACGTCATGCTGGCATCAACCAAGGAGGAACTCCAGATCCTCGATCAATCGATCGATCCAGGGCTTGTGGGGTTGCGGGGCTAGCTGTGTTGGACTCAGCGCATCACGCTGGGCCAGAAACTAGCGGCACAGCTTGCGGATGGTCGCCGGAGCGATGAGCATAACGGCGGCGAGCGGCGGTGCTTGCGGGTGCCCGTGGAGGGGACAAACCAGAGCGGGAGGGGACAAGGGAGAAGGTCCATAGGGACCAACAGCTCACTAGGAGCATGGCTGTGATGTCGGGGAGGCGTCGCGAGCTCGTTCAGCACCGGAATTGTCCATGGCGATGGCGGCGGTTACGAGGTGGTGATTGAGGCGACTGCAGCCACTTCGGCTTCCATGGAGTAGCGGAGGAGAACAAGGACAACAAGGGGAGCTCGACGATGGCCTCGATTGGTGCTAGGGAGGTCGGAGACGAAGGGGACAGCAACAGCCAGCGAGCTAGGTTTTCGGCCAGAGAGGAAGAGAACGCGTGCGAAGGGGAGAAGGTGGGCTAGGATTCTCCACTGAGGCGGCCAGGGGGCCTTGTAGGCGCTCGAGGGTGGCGGCGTGACTCTTGGCACGGACCGACAGCGACAGACGGCGGCGATGATGATAGCGAGCTGCTGGCTCATCGTCGACAAAGACGACGGTCAAGAAAGGAGTCCGAAGGGGTATCGGGCTGGCTGGGCCGCTGATATATTGCAAATGTATGTATAATTTTTGATATTCCATGCTTGGTTTTATCCACTTTCTTGTGTTTTGTTCCAACTTTGGAGTACTTTTCATATGATTTCTTGGACTAACCTATTAACAAGAGCCACAGTGTCAGCTGCCTGTTTTCTGCTGTTTTTGGTTCCAAGAAAGTCAGAAAATGAATATTCTCGGAATTGGATGGGACAAAAGCCAAAGTGCCTATTTTTCCAGATGTCATCAAGTGCCAGAATACGAGACGGAGAGGGGCAAGAGGGCGGCCACACCAACTGGCCGCGCGGCCAGGCCTGGCCCGCGCCAGGGGGTGGTGTGGCCAGCCCAGGCACCCCCCCGGCCTCCCCTTCTGAATGTAAGATGCCCTCGGGACATAAACCCTAAGTACCCGATCAAAAATCCACGAAAGAGTCTGTAGCCGCCATCATCTCCATCCCTATATCGGGAGGGATCTGAAGCTCTTCCCGGCACCCTGCCGGAGAGAGGAATTCACCCTGGAGGCCTTCTTCATCACCATACAAGCCTTCGGTGTGATGCGTGAGTAGTTCATCCTTGGACTACGGATCCATGTAGTAGCTAGATGGCTGGTTCTCCTCCTTTGTGCTTTCATGTCTAGATCTTGTGAGCTCCCTTCATGATCAAGATCATCTATTTGTAATTCTGCATGTTGTGTTTGCGGGGATCCGATGGATATTGAGATGCTATTTCAGATTGATTATTGATTCTATCATGTCTTTGTTATTTGTGATCTTGCATGCTTTCCGTTGTTAGTAGCTATCTTGGCCAAGTAGATGCTCGCAACTCCAAGAGTTAGTATTTATGCTCGATAGTGGGTTCATGCCTCTGTTAATCTGGGGAAGTGACAGAAATCTCTAAGGTACTAGATGTGATGTTGCTACTAGGGAGAAAACAAGAATCCTTTGTTCATAGAACAATCATATTGTTTACTTTACACGTAGTTCATAAAGCAATAATCTGTTGCTTGCAACTTAATACTGGAGGGGGTTTGGATGATAACCTGAAGGTGGATTATTAGTCATAGATGCAGTTGGATGGCGGTCTATGTATAATGTTGTAATGCCCAATCAAGTCTCAAAGGAGGCAAGATGATTAGTATATGCATGTATTGCTTTCTCGATGTTTGTCAATTGCCCCGCTGTAATTTGTTCACCCAGCATGTTATCTATCTTAAGGAGAGCCACCTCTAGTGAGCTATGGATCCCGGTCCTTTTCTTTACATACAATCTATAAACTTTTACTGCTTTGTGTTTACTTTCTGCAAACTTTTACTTCTTTCCATTCGATACGTTTAATCCTTTGTTTTCCACAAAACATGGTGAGATTGACAACCTCATCGCAAGTTGGGGACAAAGTTCTATGGTTGTGTTGTGCAGGTCTCCATGTTGCTACTAGCACCAGTAGTGCGCCCTGCCAAAGCTCAGCTAGTAACACCTTTGGGGTGTTTCCTTGATCCTACTGGTTCGATTAAACCTTGGTTTCATACTGAGGGAAACTTGCTGTTGTGCTCATCATACCTTCCTCTTGGGGTTCCCAACGAGCTCTACATCAACACCGCCATCAAGCATTTTTCTAGGCGCCATGCATTGAGCCATCAGCCGCTTTGGGCAGTGGTTGGGCCTTGGCTGGGCCGAGCCAGAAAGAGAGGGAGGGAGGGCTGCGGCCTGGTTGTGCTGCTGGCTATCTTTTTTCCAGAATCCTTTCCTTTTTTGAAATTTGTTTTTCTCTTTTGTAAAATCATTTGAAACTGGTTTGTCTAATTTCAAACTACCAGAGGCTTTATAAAATATTTAAAACAATGTAAGGCCCTTGTAATTTTTGGGCTTCACAACTTTTGTACTTTTCAAAATCCAAAACCATTTTGGAATTGATTTGAGAGAGAAGGGAAATAGGGTTTAGGGTTTGCATATTATTTTCTTCCATGCATTTTAAAATATGATGCTCATGGATGCACAAACAAAGTCCTAATTACTATTAGTAAAACTAGGGGTGTTACAGTTCTATCGCCCTTAATAGAATCTCGTCTGGAGATTCCTAGGTAGGAAGATAGAAGGAATAAGGTTACACTAGACTTCGACGATCTTCTCGAAGAGGTTGATCCATGCCACCATTATTGAATGAATGAGGCGCTTCATTTCTTCGAGGTAGCTGCACACACTAAAGTGAAGAGGGAATGAGACAAAACCACAAATAGAGTATCTCATGGTCAACTCGTGGATAGATGTTTCATAACATCTCTAGAGCCAACGAGCATGAAACACGTCAAGGTAAAGGAGGAAACAAAAGGAGATGGCCTCAAGGTGTTAGATAGCTGGTCTTCATAAGGATTGAGACCATGGAGCTTCATAAGAGTTTAAGATTCTGAAAAGGAGAGTTTACAAAGGAAAGAACATTACCATAGACTTCGAAAGGGGAACCTCTACTAAACAACTTAGGTAGAGCTTCCAAGGTACAAAGATACGGATAACCAAGTTGTCGAACTAATTTTGATACAGAAGGACCACTCTTCATTCAACAAAAGGACAAGACAGAAAGGTTGTTTTGTGGCGAGGACTCAAAAGAGCCACACGGAATATGTAACAAGAGGAACTAATGATTACCAAAAGCACAGTCACTCTTCGAACACATTAGAGAATGGAGGGAAACTCTTTATTCATCCAGGTCTATCAAAATCTTTGCCAAAGATTGTGATATCACTTTACACCACTAAGATGAATCTATAAGAAGATTCCTGATGACATGAGGAAAAAGAAACTTCATTCTCAGACTTCAATTACTTGGCACCACAAGATGCTTGCCAACATAAAAGGGTCTGGAGGATCGACTGAGAGACATTTAGCAACTCTACTTTAAATGTTCTCCTTGATGTTCGAGAAAGTGGACATCAAGTAAAGGTCAGACTTTGGATACAAAAGAAACCATGAGCACAACTCCTAGGACAAATCATAGAAGATGCCTCATGAGGAGTGGTTGTTATTGCTGATTCAAGAGAATATGGCAATAGGCTTTCCAACTAGTTGTGTCAACAATTACATCAATCTTGCCAGAATTTCAAAGAGACCTACGTCAAAAACCTTGATGAACACCAACCATCATTGCTGCTTGAGATTCAACTCTGGTTAGGTGGAATGATACTTCAGACTCAGCATGTCCGAATAGAAAGTTTGCAACATTTACCAGAAAGGTAAAGTTACTAGAGTCTCAATACATGGACTACAATGTCAAGCTCCAAAGGATGAGCTAGGTTGCGACACCCATGTATTTACAAGTTATCCAAAAGATAATTGCCCCTACATGAATTGATTGCAACATAACACAAATGCATCCTTATTGTTGAGAGACATTTAGGAGGATACTGAAGTTTGTAGAACTTCTTCTCTTCCATGACAAATCAGTCAGTGGCTTAGCGTGCTCAGAGGATGTTCTCGAAATGCGGAGGTATCAACCTACCATATCAAGAATACTTCGCACATGCTTGACTAACTTGAAATGATTCCCGAGGAAACAAAGATAACTCTTCTCGAATCCATGGCGACATCTTTCAACTATTGCATGTGAATCGGAGATGGTCACTTCTAACATCTAGAACACGGGCTTCGAGATAACACGGAGATGGTTCTCAAAAGTTTCCAACATTAATACCAACTATTCCATATGAATCTAGTATAGAATGGAGAAGATAAGGATGTCATCGATGGGCTCAATAACAAACTTATCAACATACTCCAAGAATATATACTCGCATGTGCTATGAACAACAACAATATTGGTCAGACCAAAGGACATGTAGATGTACCCAGGTAAAACATCACAAGTAAATACATCATCAGGATAGTCCCTAGGACTGAGTTTGATTTGGCGATAGCCCGAATCAAATCAAAGGTGGGGTGATAACATTCCCACGAAGGAAACACTATATTTCTTCATCGCGAACAGAACTAGACATCCCTCAAGGAAAGAAGACGATACTTCTAGAAAGACGTCCAGAATATCACAGACCACCAATATGTCATTTTGTTCGAGAGGGAACTTGCTTAGTAAGGCAAGAAGACATAGTCTTAGAGCTTCGGCACAAGCCTAACTCTTTGACCGAAGAGAGAGTGTAGCAGAATAACTGACGGGGTAGCACAGTCAAACTTCGCTTAGTGACAGGTTAACCATCACACTAAGAATGACACAAATGTCCTTGTTGAGGTCCAAAGCAATAATGATTGCTAAGAATCTCAGATGGCCACATTGTTACGCACACGTATCATTCACGAGCACGAAAGCTCGGAGGTAGGGTGGGTAAGTATGTGTGAGAGCATCACTTCATTAAGGGAGTCATGAAACTCAGCACGACCTCTTAGTATAAAGGAGTGTGATTCTTTGAGGTAGAACAAAACTAAAGCTAATCATTGCCTCTTGACCTGCGGATTACAACACTTTAACCTGGTCCTAGATATGACAAGGTACTAGAGTTTGTTTATCCTGACATACCGAAATGGTTTGTCTTGACGGACCACAAGAGTATCTTGCATTGGAAGACACCTATGCACTTTTACTACTTGGCTACCAACTGGTAGGCAAAGGTCGGAAACAACAAGGGGAAAAGGAACATGCTCAGGATGTAATCCCGAGATGTGGATGCATAAGTCAACAATCTTCCGATGCGAGAAAGGTAGGGGTGGCAAAGTCACGAGTATAAAAGTGAGACTCACGAGGATTACTCTTGTCATGATCTATTTGGTTCCATTAAAGAACATCTACCTTAACATGTGGTAGGGGAAGTCCTTTGTTTGTCGTAATTTAATCACAACAATAACCACAAGCTTGAAGGCTATACTAGAAGGTACTAGCCGTCCTAAGGTAATGTTTAGACATTAACAACAGGGGTCAGCAAAATGTATCTTGGGTTAAAGGTTAGCTTCATGTACAAGATTCTCAACACTAGAATCCAGCACAATCCGGGATCTTCGGTTCAAGTCCAAGGGCTAAAACTCGAGAAAGGAGTAACTACTATCTTGGTAATACAGAGGGTACTACAAGGTAGTAGCCATCAAGTAGATTCCAAGAGAAGAAACAACTTCGAAAGTACCCGAACAAATGAAAAGGAGGCACACGAGGTGAAAGGAATCTTCAAGGCCTAGAACAGATCATTCTGGAACCATCAACATGATGTTGTGGAACCCACAAGATAGAGAGATCATGATGGAGAGGAATCTCTCAAATGAAGAAGAGAAAAAGGGAAACAAGGAACACACACACTGACTCTGAAGAACTCAACACTACGTCAACTAGTTGAGAATCGTCATGCCAAAAAGACACCTAAGTTTTGAAAAAGAGACGAGATAGTAAAATCTTTTCCAAATCAACACAAGATAAGATGACCCAGAGTTAGAGAGAAACTAGATAAGGAGAAAAAGAAGCATACTAGAGTTTTCACAAATACTTTTCAGCTTTCAAATAGTTTTCTCAAACACTAGACTCAACATCGACCAGTAGAAAGGTTTTCCTACAGTCGGTACTACTCTGATACCAAAACCTATGACACCCCTGGGATTAGGGCTAGACAAATCCCAGACCTCCGTCTGATATAAGCCTAACCTAAATTTCGGAAGTATACAGAGAAAGAATCGGTAACATTACAGTGACCCTACGACACAAAAAATATTACAGCAAGCTCATAACTGAGCAGAGAACCAAATTATTACAAGCAGAGGTCACTGACCACAAACATCAAACAACGGAAGGCAAATTATGCTATTAAGTATAGCAAACTTAACAAATGGCCTAAGAGGCCTGAAGCATAACGATGACGTCCCAATCCATAGATTCTAGGCTGTCGACCGGGAACCCCAAGCTACTCGTCGATGTCGATGTTGTAACGAACTCATCTTCTATAGTAACACTTACCTGCTGCAAAAGTATCAACAAAGCAAGGCTGAGTACAGGGTGTACTCTGCAAGACTTATGGCTGGTGGGGTTCATTTGCATAAAGCTAATTTTCTTTGTAAAAGAGGGAGAAGAAGCTCGACCAATGGAACCTTTTAAAAAGGGGAAGAAAGCGATATCTCTAGCTTCGATCTTGTTTTGATATCCACCGAACGTTTATCAGCTAAACCTACCAACTAAGATCACCCCCTCAATCCTAAGGAGATGCCACCGTAATGGGTCAAGTCCTGAAGCCTGTCCCTAGAGATTTGAACAGGGTTTGAGATTACGGAGGCCGTGCCTCTCCCATTCCCTGCCATGCTTACCTACCTATATGAATGCACCTCCTCCACCGCCTTCGAGAATAACCAGAATGCATATATCGAATGGAACGCCCGAACAATGTGACTCATGGAATATACTAGGCAAGTTAGTTGGTCAAGGGGGTTTCCAGGCCCCCGTGTGGCTGTACGCTCGTCTTGGTTCAAGAGGCAAGAACTCAGGTCCTAGTAGTCGCAAGTATGGGACTGCAAAAAATACAACCCACCATGGCCTCCCATACAAGCCTTAGCATGTTTAACCTTCATCTCTGATCATACCACGTCATCCTATCTAACTAGGTTCATCCGTAGCTTTGATTCATCAACCAGATGGATCAGTGGTAACAACCAAGTAGGGCTAAGCACAACAAGTATAAATAGCTCTAGCGAAGCTCATAAGCCTAACCCTAGTTATGCTAGGAGTAGTGGATCAAGGAGTATAGGCTACAAAGGTAACATGCATCAGATAGGATTGATATATCTATCGATAAAAGACTTTGGAATCGTATGCACTTGGCAAGAATGAAATACTTTGACAGCATAGGATTTTATCATGTGTGGGGCTTTGCTTGCCTTTGCCTGTTGATACTCAGATATAAAACTTCATGTTCATCTGCTTTGCGTCATTTGTCGATAACCTTCGAAGGTGTTGATCTTGGTCTTCAATCTTGGATTTGGTCTCGTTGCTCACATCCACTCCGAGGTCTATCGAGAAGAAGCATAAACACCGGAAAGGAAAGCAACAATCAACACATGGCATCGATGCAATGCTCAAACAGGGATGATGATATGACAAGTTAAATTATATTGAGATGAAACCCTAAGGCATGCTTTGCCAATTAAAACGGTGTCCAAGGGGTTCAAACCCTAATTCAGAGAAACCCCGAATGCATATGAGAGGGGTTATTTTGTTCTCCTAATTAAACTTGTCATGTAAGTTGCTTAACAATGCATGATTATGAGTCTATTGTGTGGATCTCATTTTTCTAAACATTTTGATATATTATACATATTTCTCTGATTTTAAAAGAATTAGTTATGATTTTCCCAATTTTAATCCATTTTAAATCACTTTAAAACAATTAAACATTTTTGGATATTATATAAATTATTTTACAACCTGGGCCCACATGTCATATATTTATTCATTTCAGGAATTATTTTCTAAGAGAATAAAAACCTGACAGACTGGGCCCACAGGGGTTATTTTTATTTCTAGAAATTAATTAGAAAACAATTAAATAAAAGAAAAAGGATTTATTACTCAGGCATGATGTCATGCTGGCGTCAGCCGAGGAGGAACTCCAGATCCTCGATCAATCGATCGATGCAGGGCTTGCGGGGTTGCGGGGCTAGCTGTGTTGGACTCCAGAAACTGGCGGTGCAGCTTGCGGATGGTCGCTGAAGCGACAAGCATAACGGCAGCGAGCGGCCGTGCTTGAGGCGACTACGGCCACTTCTGGTTCCATGGAGTAGCGGAGGAGAACAAGGACAGCAAGGGGAGCTCTACGATGGCCTCGATTGGTGCTAGGGCAGTCGGAGACGAAGGGGATGGCGATGGCCGGTGAGCTAGGTTTTCGGCCAGAGAGGAAGAGAACGCGTGCGAAGGGGAGAAGGTGGGCTAGGGTTCTCCGCTGAGGCGGCCAGGGGGCCTTGTAGGCGCTCGGGGGCGGCGGCGGGAATCTTGGCACGCACCGACAACGATGGATGGCGGCGGCGATGATAGCAAGCTGCTGGCTCGTCGTAGACGAAGACGATGGTCAAGAAAGGAGGCCGAAGGGGTATCGGGCTGGCTGGGCCGCTTTGGGCACCGGTTGGGCCTTGGCTGGGCCGAGCCAGAAAGAGAGGGAGGCAGGGCTGCGACCTGGTTGTGCTGCTGGCTATTTTTTTTCCAAAATCCTTTTCTTTTCCTGAAATCTGTGTTTCTCTTTTGTAAAATCATTTGAAACTGGTTTGTATAATTTCAAACTACCAGAGGCTTTATAAAATATTTAAAACAATGTAAGGACCTTGTAATTCTTTGGGCTTCACAACTTTTGTACTTTTCAAAATCCAAAACCATTTTGGAATTGATTTGAGAGAGAGAGGGGAAATAGGGTTTAGGGCTTGCATATTATTTTCTTCCATGCATTTTAAAATATGATGCTCATGGATGCACAAACAAAGTCCTAATTACTATTAGTAAAACTAGGGGTGTTACACATGATACCACCACGACAGTTAGCGCCCACCGTGGGGCTAGCAGCGGCGCTGGCTGGGGTCTTCATCTGGACGGGAAGGATCATCGCCTCCGGCAAGCGCATCATCTTTGGCTTTGTCTAGAGATTTGGTTCGGTCGACTTCATCAGCGACAACCTCGGCAAGAGGCCTCTCCCATGCAATGGCATGTTCGTCAGCTTTGGCACGCACAAGGTCTACGTCTCCATCAACATCTCCTACAAGTACCCGCAGAGGGTGGTGGTTAGAGAGGATCGACCTGGTCTCTATGTAGCTCGCCACCGGCATACTGATCGCCCCGCTAGCAAGATGGAGGTTATTATGACGGTGCATGGGGACGATGCTGGCAAATATCACGTTGAGGAGGTGGAGACAACTCCCAAGGATCCTAGATCCTCCACTGGAAAAGCCAAAGAATATCCTTCAGGCAGCTATAGAGAAGCTGGCTGTGCAGTGGCACATGTAGTAGATCCAGCTCAGGCATAGGCCGAGCTGGAGCAAACCTGGTAGAGTGTTCTCCAGGGAGCTATGCATGTGGCTCATGCTCAGGAGGAGCTAAATATCACCCTCCGTGAGTACAACATGGAACATAAGTTTGATGTAGCGGGCCCTAGATGGTTAGATGGTCTGAGGAACAGGGGTAAAAACCTCAATGCTGAGATAGCAAGAGATGGTATAACCAAGTATGCTGCGTCAGTTCGTCACATGTTGGAAGGTATGCCGAAATACAATGCGCCGTCTAAGAACCTTAGGGCTACAGAGATAGCAGCAACCGAGATATCAGGTTTATCCGATGAAGCCCGATGCAGGCAATAGGAGCGGGTAAACAAGTTAGTGCACATTGCAAACTGGAAGAATGAGGCAAACCTGGCTAGTGCTGGCGGTTACCAGGTCATTCACTCGGCTAGGGGCACCGTGACAAATTCTATCAGCCAAGCGGCATCATCACCTCATTCGTTTCTAGGAGAGAGGGGAGTGTTACCTCCAGAAAAAACAAGAAGTTAGTACCTTATGATCCAAATCTTGCCAGGCAAGGTAATGCCGGCCAAGGGAATGCGGGGCAAGGAAATGCCGGTCATGGAAATGCCAGCCAGGGGAATCTCTGTCAGGTAAATATCGTGCATGGCAATGCCGGTCAAAATAACTGGAACTCTCGTGGACATCACTCGGCTAGCGGGGGCAGCAACAACATCATCAACCTTATTATCTGACATCAAACCCACCTCGGTCGCAACAAAGTGCAGGACAGCTTGTTCAACATCAAGGTGGCAACCCAATGGTGAACCGTTACAATGATGGTTACTCGGCTATGGTCAATGCCGGATACCACAGGCCAGAACACTAGATGATGGGGAACCCATTGGGATACAGGATGGAAATAGAAACTTGTATAATGCGCAATACAAGATGGGTAGAATCTATGAGTCATAATTACTTGAGGAGCAAGGTCCTCTAGGTCCAGCATGCTTTGGACCTTGGATTATGAGGGAACCACTAATGCCGAATTTCCAGTTATCTCGGGGCACAAAAACGTATGACAACAGCACCAAGCCGAAGGATTGGTTGATTGACTATGTTACTGTTGTGCATGTCACATAGGGAAACCGTAGGTGGGTAGTACGCTATGTGCCGCAGATGTTGGAAGGTCCTGCAAGAGTCTAGCTGAATAATTTGCCAAAGAGAAGTATAAACTTTTGGTTGGATTTTGAGGAAGCTTTTGTGAGTAATTTCACTAGCACGTATAAGAGGCCGAATCATCCTCAGCAGCTCTCCATGTGCAAACAGAGGTAAAATGAAACATATAGAGATTTCTTGACAAGGTGGAGCACAATGCACAAATGTTGTGAAGAAGTTGAATCGCAGGCTATAGCTTGGTTTGCTCAAGGCAGCCGACATGGCAATTTGTTGTGGCAAAGGTTACCGAGCGATATGCCAACAACTTTGGATGAGACTATCAAGATCTCAGATATGTATGCTCTAGGGGATCTGACCCAGCCATTGCTTATGTCGGGTGCGCTGAACGGGGAATATCATAGGGGATCTGACCCGTGATGGGGCCGAGTCTTCTAGATGACCTGATTTTCATGGCAAGAGGAGAGATGAAAGGCCGGATTATTGGTATGGTCAAACCAAGTGGCAATAGTGAACCAGGATAACCCTAGTGCCGACAATAGCCAGCGCTAGAAGAATAGCATCCATCAATGGCCGCAGAAAAGTGATGGCAAGAAATAGTGGGGTGAGCAAAAGAAACAATGACATGAGAGGCTGAAATACACTTATAAGATGATGCTGGATTAGCCATGTAGTTTTCATATGTCGAACTCGGGTAAGCTGGCAAACCACACAACTAGGCAATGCAGCTAGTTCCAGCATACTGGAAAGGGGGAAATGGGTTTACCACCCCCACCACCGCTCACAGGAGCAAACACCCAAGCACTGGTGGCGCAGCCGAGGCATGATAACCAGGAAAGGAGAGAAGCGGTAAATCAAGCGGGAAACCAGAATAACCAGGGCCATAACTATGGCAATGTCGGCCAAGGAGGCTGGAATGAATACCGGGAGCACCACCAAAGCTATGTCATCTTTATGACGAAGGCGACATATAAGCATAGCTAGCAAAGGTGCCAGATGGAAGTGAATGCAGTTATGCCGACAATGCCAAAATTTATGTACTGGTCTGACCAGGAAATCACTTAGAGAATCAAGGACCATCCCAAGATCATGCCAAGTCCAGGGCATATGCTTTATTGTTGGACCCGACAATCATTGGACTCAACATAAATGTCAAGTTCTCCAAGGTTCTCATCGACGATGAAAGCAGTATCAACATACTATACTAGGATACAATGCACAAGATGCGCATAAAATAGAACATGTTGGATCCAAAAAATACCACATTCCACGGAATTGTGCCCAGATTATCATGTGACGTAACACCCCTAGTTTTAGTAATCCTTATTTAAGGTTTATTTGAGCATCATAAGCATTGCATGCATCCTTTTAACTGAATAAATGTTGCAATAAATAATTGCACACCCTAAAACCCTATTTTCCTCTCTCTCTCTGAAATACATTCAAATGGTTTTGATTATTTTGAAAAGTATCAAAATGTATGGAGACCAAATGGACTAAAGGGGACCCACACTATTTTATATATTTGTATGCCTCTGGTATTTTTTGAATCACTCAAACCAGATTTGAAATTCATTTACAAAAAGAAAAGTGAGAGTATAAAAAGGAAAATGATTTCTGCTAAAAATGGAGCTAGATGCCTCAGGCCGAGCATCCCAGCAAGCTTTCCCTCTTCTCTCCCTTTCCCATGGCCCACCTCGGCCCAGTCACGGCCCAGCCAGCCTGTACCCCTTCGCCGTCTTTCTCTTTTATCCTTCCTCGCGTCAGAGAGAGAGCGAGCAAAGCAGCTCGCCGGAGCTTCCTCCGTCGCCCGATGCGCTGCCCAGATGGTACGATGCCCGCCGCTACCCTGGTCGAGGATAATAACAACGCCGAGACGTCTCTCTCCCCTAGTTCCCTCTTTTGCTCCCGCAAGCATCCTCTATGTTCCCCTGTACGTGCCCAAACCCTAGCCGCTGATGCCGCCAGTGTCGCATCGTTGCCGTGCTCCCCTCATCCATCTAAGACCTCCACGAGCTCCACCTCGCCACCCTCGTTCTCCCTGTCGAAGCACGCAAGCCCAGGAGCTCTCTACTCGCCGGAATCGAGTCGTATTCTCCGAGCCAATGAAGCTCGCCACCGTTGATTAGCCTGCCTCCGGCCTCCCCGCACCTTTACGACCCCTTCCCTACAACCATGGTGAGATTAACGTCCTCCCGAGCCACTCCAACTTCTTCCTCACGTCCTCTGCCATGCCCGCGTCGCAGACCATCGACCGCCGCTGTCGGACGCCATCGCAGGTGATGCTCCGGTGACCCTTTTGGAGCGGCGCCGCTAGATTTAGGCTCCCCGCGTCATTCTCATTCGAACCAGCAGCCCCGCGTGTCCCCTCTCACCCCCTAGTGCCTCCAGCCGCTGCCGTCTGCAGAGCTCGCCGGCGTGCCGACATGGTGCCCACATGCTGTCGATGTGGCTCAGCGTGGTGCTAATGTGTGGCCTGCGTGGCATCGGCATCCTTTGCCAGCATGGCAAGGTGACATGTCCTTGGGCCCCACTGGTCAGTGACCATGGCTAGGTCCAACCACGGTGTAAAACGTTTCTATGTGTGTGCTGATGTCAGCGTGACGTAGTAAAGTTTAATAAATGTTTTAATAATTTCAGAAATAGATATAATCTTTTAAATTCAATATCTTTTATTCTATAACTCAGAAAAATACAAATAATATGTGAAAATGTTCAGAAAAATGAGATCTACACAATAGACTTGTAATCATGCATTGATCAACAACTTTAAATGCAAGTTTAATTAGAAGAACCAATTGAACCCCGTAGGTGATTTCGAGGTTCCCCTATTTTAGGGTTTGCATTCCTCGGAACCCCGTTTAAATTGTCAAGCATGCTATAGGATTTCATTCCAATACAAATTAACTTGTCATATCATCATCCTTGCTTGAGTATTGCATCGATGACATGTGTTGATTGTTGCTTTCCTTTCTGGTGTTTCTGCTTCTTCTCAGTAGACCTCAGAGTTGATGTGAGCAACGAGATTGAGTCCAACATTGAAGACCGAGATCAACACCATCTAAGGTTATAGACGAATGACGCCAAGAAGATTAACCTGAAGTTCTATATCTGAGTATCAACAGGCAAAGGCAAGCATAGCCGCACACATGATATAATCCTATGATTTCAAAGTATTTCATTCTTGCTATGTGCATTTTGTTCTAAAGTCTTTTATCGATGGATAGAGTAATCCTATATGATGCATGTTTCCTGTGTAGCCTATATTCCCTGATACACTGCTCCTAGCATAACTAGGGTTTGTCTTATGAGCTTCGCTAGAGCTATTTATATCCGTTGTGCTTAGCCATGCTTACCGCTGGGCCATCTGGTTGATGAATCATATCTTAATGAACCTAGTTGAACAGGAGGACGTGGTATGATCAGAGATGAATGCTAAAGATGCTAAGGCTTGTATGGGAGGCCATGAGGGTTCTGGTTTTTGTAGTTCCAAACTTGCCACCTTTAGGGCCCGAGTTTCTTGCCTCTTGAACCAAGACGAGCGTACAGCCACACGGGGCCTAGGAAACCCCTTGACCCTAACTTGTCTAGTTTAATCCATGAGTCCGTAGTTTGAGATTTTGATTTGTCATCTGCACATTTGGATGGGTTGAAGATGGTGCATCATATAGGACATGGTCGGGTGAAGGTGCACGACACTGAAACTGGATCCCGGTACACAAAGTCGAGGACCTCCTTGGAGTATGGCCAGCTACCGCAGCAGGGAGACCTTCTGGGTGACTCATGGATTAGGCAAAAGCAAGGGAAGGGTTTTGGTCGACCACCCTCTGTCAGCACACCAAGGAAGTGTGTCAAGTGGCATTAAGAGTCGTTCAGCACGTGTGGGTAAAGTTGTACACCCCTGCAGGGCTAAATCTATTTGAAAAGCCATGTCCAAGATTATGGACAACTTGGGAATGGACGTGGGATCATAGAGAAGAATAACCTAATCGTAAAACTTGGTAGGTAAAGTGTGCTTAAGGATGCTTCCTCAGGAATCGAGGGGGTGATCCTAGATGGTAGGTTCAGCTGATAAAGTTTTGGTGGATATCAAGAGATGATCAAGTTAAAGATATCGCTTTATTATCCCCATTTAAAATGATCTATTTAGTCAAGCTTCTTCTCCTCCCTCTTGTTTTACAAACAAAGATAGCTTTATGCAAAATAGATCCACCAGCCATAAGTCTTGCGGAGTACACCCTGTACTCACCCTTTCTTTGTTGATACTTTTGCAGCAGGTAGGTGTTACCATAATAGATGAGTTATGTACGAAAACAACATCGATGAGTAGCTTCAGGTTCCCGGTCGGCAGCCTAGAATCTACGGATTCGGACATCATCATTATGCTTCAGGTCTCTTAGGCCAATTGTTAAGTTTTCTATACTTGATAGCATAATTTGCCTTCCGTTTTTGATGTTTGTGGTCAGTGACCTCTCCTTGTAATATTTTGGTTCTTTGCTCAGTTATGAGCTTGCTGTAATAATTTTCATGTCGTAGGGTCACTATTGTGTTACCGATTCTTTCTCTGTATGCTTCCGAGATTTAGGTTAGGCTTATATCAGACAAAGGTCTTGGGTTTGTCTAGCCCTAATCACGGGGGTGTCACAGGATTTGGTATCAGAGCAGTACCGATTGTAGGAAAACCTTTCTAACAGTTGATGTTGAGCCTAGTGTTTGTGAAAACTATTTTAAAAGATGAAAAGTAATTACGAAAACTCTGGTATGCTTCTTTTTCTCCTTATCCAGTTTTGCTCTAACTCTGGGTCATCTTATCTTATGTTGATTTTGGAAAAGTTTTGCTATCTCGTCTCGTATTTCAAAGCTTACGTACCTTTTGGGCATGTCGTTTCTTAACCAGTTGACCTAGTGTTGAGTTCTCTAGAGTGGTGTGTGTTGTGAATTCCTTGTGTCCCCTTTGCTCTATTTCAGCCGAGAGATTCATTTCCATCATGATCTCTCTACCTTATCGGCCCACAATATTATATTGTAGGATCCATAGTGTTCTGTTCTAGGCTTTGAGGTTTCCTTTCGCCTCATGTGCCTCCTTTTTGTTTGTTTGGGTACTTCAGAAGTTGTTTCTTCTCTTGGAAGCTACCTCGTGGTTACTACCTTGTAGTACCCTTTGTGCTACCAAGGTAGTAGTTACCTATTTCTCGGGTTTTAACCCTTGGACTTGAATCAAAGATCCCTAATTGTGCTAGATTCTAGTTGTGAATCTGGTACATGAAGCTGATCTTTAACCCAAGATCCATTTTGTTGATCCCAGTTGTTAATGTTTATGCATTACCTCGGGATGGCTAACTTCTAGTATAGCCTTCAAGCTTGTGGTATTTATCACGATTGCATTGTGACAATTAAGGACTTTCCCTACCATATGCTATGGCAGACGTTCTTTAAAGGAACCAAATAGATCACGACTAGAGTACTCCTCGTGAGTCTCACTTCTATACTCGTGACTCTTCCACCCCTCCCTTTCCTACATCGGTCTTCAGAAGATTGTTGACGTATGCATCCACATTTGAGGATTTTATCCTGAGCATGTTCCTTTTTTCTTGTTGTTTTCTGAACTTTGTCTACCAGTTTGTAGCCAGGTAGTAAATGTGCATTGGTGTCTTCCGATGGAAGATACTCTTGTGGTCCATCAAGATATTCCATTTCAGGATGTCAGGAGAAACAAACTCCAGTACCTCGTCATTTCTAGGACCAGGTCTAGTGTTGTAATCCGCAGATCAAGAGGCATTGATTAGCTTTTGTTTTGTTCTACCTTAAGGTATCATACTCCTTTATACTAAGAGGTCGTGCTGAGTTTCATGACTCCCTTAATGAAGTGATGCTCTTACACATATTTACCCACCCTTCCTCCAAGCTTTCGTGCTTGTGAATGATGTGTGTGCGTAATAATGTGGCCATCTGAGATTCTTAGAAGTCATTATTGCTTTAGACCTCAACAAGGACATTTGTGTCATTCTTAGCATGATGGTTAACATATCACTAAGCAAAAGATGATTGTGCCACCAAGTTTGCTATTCCAGTACACTCTACTCGGTCAAAGAGTTAGGCTTGTGCCAAAGCTTTGAGACTACGTCTTCTTGCCTTACCAAGCAAGCTTCCTCTCGAACTAAATGACATATCGGTGGTTTGTAATATTCTAGACGTCTTTCTAGAAGTATCGTCATGTTGCCACGTGACCGTGTTGTCAAATTCTTGAGCAAGAAGGTTCTCTAAACTTCTCCCTTCTCCAAGGATCTGTACTAGATAACCCTGAACTAGTTGGTTGAGCTTAAACAACAACTTGGAGAGTTGTAAGACAAAAGTTCTATCCAACATAGTTCCTTCTAATGGGATGTCTAGTTTTGTTCGTGCTGAAGAAGGATAGTGTTTCCTTCATGGAAATGTTATCGTCCCCACATTTGGTTTGATTCGGGCTATCGTCAAATCAAACTCAGTCCTAGGGATCATCCTGATGGTGTATCTATTTGTGATGTTTCACCTGGGTACATCTTCATGTTCTTTGGTCTGACCAATATTGCTATTCCGTTCATACCACATATGTGTCCATATTCGTGGAGTATTTGGATAAGTTTGTTATTGAGCCCATCGATGACATTCTTATATCCATGCTAGATTAGATTCATATGGAATAGTTGGCACTAATGTTGGAAACCTTTTGATAACCATCTTTGTGTTATCTCAAAGCATGTATTCTATATGTTAGAAGTGACCATCTCCGGTTCACGTGCAAAAGTTGAAAGTTGTCGCAGTGGATTTGAGAAGAGTTATCTTTGTTTCATCGGGAATCGTTTCAAGTTAGCCAATCATGTGCAAAGTATTCTTGATATGGTAGGTCAATACCTTCCCATCTCGAGAACATCCATTAAGCACGTAAAGCCACTGGCTAATTTGTCATGGAAGAGAAGAAGTCCTTAAAACTTCAGTATCCTCCTAAATGTCTCCCAACAATAAGGATGCATTGTGTTCTGTTGCAAACACTTTATGCAGGAGCAATTATCTTTTGATAACTTGTTAATACATGGGTTTTGCAACCTAGATCATTCCTTGGAGCATGATAATGTAGTCCATGTTTTGAGAATCTAGTAACTTTACCTCTGTGGTAAATGTTGCAACCTTTCTATTCAGACATGCTGAGTCTAAAGTATCATTCCACCTAACCAGAGCTGAATCTCAAGCAGCAACAATGGTTGATGTTCTTCATGGTTTTTGACATAGGTCCTTTTGAAAATCCGGCAAGATTGATGTAGTGGTTGACAAAATCAGTCAGAAAGCCTATTGTCATACACTCTTGAATTAGCAATAACAACCACTCCTCATGAGGCATCTTCTATCACTTGTTATAGGATTTGTTCTTATGGTTTCCTTTGCACCAAAGTCTGACCTTTACTTGGTGTCTACTTTCTCAAACATCAAGGAGAACATTTAAAGTAGAGTTGCTAAATGTCTCTCGGTCGATCCTCCAGACCCTTTTATGTTGGCAAGTGTTGTTGAGCCAAGTAATTGAAGTCTGAGAATGAAGTTTCTTTTTCCTTGTGTCATCAGGAATCTTCTTATATATTCATCTTAGTGGTGCAAAGTGATATCATGATCGCTGGCAAGATTTTGATAGACCTGGATGAATAAAGAGTTTCCTTCAGTTCCCCTAATGTGTTCAAAGAGCGACTATGGTTTTGATAATCAGAAGTTCCTCGTATTACATGTTCTTTGTAACTCTTATGACCTCTCCACCAAAACAACCTTTCTGTCTGGACCTTCTGTTGAATGAAGAGTGATCCTTCTGTATCAAAAGTAGTTCAACAAGTTGGTTCTTCACATCTCTGTACCTATGAAATCTCTACTTAAGTCGCATAGTAGAGGTTCACCTCTCGAAGTCTGTGGTCGTGTTCTTTCCTTTGTATGCTCACCTTTTCAGAAGCTCAAACTCTTCTGAAGCTCCATGGTCTCAATCCTTATGAAGACTAGCTATCTAACACCTTGAAACTATCTCTTTTTGTTCCTTCCTCTACCTTGATGTGTTTCATGCTAGTTAGCTCTAGCGAAGTTATGAAGCATCTATCCATGAGTTGACCATGAGATACTCAATTTCTGTTTTGTGTCATTCCCTCTCCTCTTTAGTGTGTGTAGCTACCTCGAAAAAAAACGAAGTGCTTCATTCATTCAATAATGGTGGCATGGATCAACCTCTTCGAGAAGATTGTCGAAGTCTAGTATAACCCTGTTCCTTTTATCTTCCTACCTAGGAATCTCGGGACGAGATTCTGTTAAGGGGTATAGAACTATAACAGCCCTAGTTTTAGTAATCCTTATTTAAGGTTTATTTGTGCATCATAAGCATTGCATGCATCATTTTAACTGAAGAAACATTGCAATAAAGAATTGCAAACCCTAAAACCCTATTTTCCTCTCTCTCTGAAATACATTCAAATGGTTTTGATTATTTTGAAAAGTATCAAAATGTATGAAGCCCAAATGGACTAAAGGGGCCCCACACTATTTCATATATTTGTAAGCCTCTGGTGTTTTTTGAATCACTCAAACCAGACTTGAAATTCAATTAAAAAAAGAAAAGTGAGAATATAAAAAGGAAAATGATTTCTGCTAAAAAAATGGAGCCAGATGCCTCAGGCCGAGCAGCCTAGCAAGCTTTCCCTCTTCTCTCCCTTTCACATGGCCCACCTCGGCCCAATCACGGCCTAGCCAGCCCGTACCCCTTCGCCATCTTTATCTTTTCTCCTTCCTCGCGTCAGAGAGAGAGCGAGTGAAGCAGCTCGCTGGAGCTTCCTCCGCCTGATGCGCTGCCCTGACGCTATGATTCTTGCTGCCACCTTGGTCGAGGATAAGAACGATGTCGATACGTCTCTCTCCCCTGGTTCCCTCTCTCCCTCCCACAAGCGTCCTCTCTGTTTCTCTCTGTGCTCCCGAACCCTAGCCGAGATGCCGCCAGCATCGCGTCGTTGCCGTGCTCCCCTCGTCCATCTGATACCTCCACGAGCTCTGCCTCGCCACCCTCGTTCTCCCTATCAAAGCACGCAAGCCCGAAAGCTCTCTACTTGCCGGAATCGAGTCGTCTTCCCCGACCCTGATGAAGCTCGCCGCCGATGATTAGCCTGCCTCCGGCCTCCCCGCGCCTCGACGACACCTTGCCTGCAACCATGGCTAGATTAACGTCCTGCTGAGCCACTACACCGTCTTCCTCGCATCCTCTGTCATGCCCGTGTTGCAGACCACCGACCGCCACTGTCGGACGCCGTCGTAGGTGACGCTCCGGTGACCCTTTTGGAGTGGTGCCGCCAGGTTTAGGCTCCCTGCGTCATTCTCATTTGAACCAGCAGCCCCGCGTGTCCCCGCTTACCCCTAGCGCCTCCAGCTGCTAGCGTCTGTAGAGCTCGTCGGTGTGCCGACGTGGTGCCGATGTGGCTCAGCGTGGCGCTGATGTGTGGCATGCGTGGCACTAACAACCTTTGCTAGCGTGGCAAGGTGACATGTCCTCGGGCCCCACTAGTCAGTGACCATGGCTAGATCCAACCACGGTGTAAAATGTTTCTGTGTGTGTTGACGTCAGCGTGACACAGTAAAGTTTAATAAAAGTTTTAATAATTTCAGAAATTTAAATAATCTTGTAAATTCAATATCTTTTATTCTATAACTCAGAAAAATACAAATAATATATCAAAATATTTAGAAAAATGAGATCTACACAATAGACTTGTAATCATGCATTGATGAACAACTTTAAATACATGTTTAATTATAAGAACCAAATGAACCTCGTAGGTGATTTCGAGGTTCCCCTGTTTTATGGTTTGCACTCCTCGGAACCCTGTTTAAATTGTCAAGCATGCTATAGGATTTCATTCCAATACAAATTAACTTGTCATATCATCATCCTTGCTTGAGCATTGCATCGATGCCACGTGTTGATTGTTGCTTTCCTTTTCGGTGTTTCTACTTCTTCTCGATAGACCTCGCAGTTGATGTGAACAACGAGATCGAGTCGAACATTGAAGACTGAGATCAACACCATCGAAGGTTATCGACGAATGAATCCAAGGAGATGAACCTGAAGTTCTATATCTGAGTATCAACAGGCAAAGGCAAGCATAGCCCCACACATGATATAATCCTGTGATTTCAAAGTATTTCATTCTTTCCATGTGCATTCGGTTCTAAAGTGTTTTATCGATGGATAGAGTAATCATATCTTATGCATGTTTCCTTTATAGCCTATATTCCCTGATCCACTGCTCCTAGCATAACTAGGGTTTGGTTTATGAGCTTCCCTAGAGCTATTTATATCCGTTGTGCTTAGCCATGCTTAGTTGTTACCGATGGTCCATTGATAGCTGTGAGATTCGACACATTTTTTATGGCTTCTATTGATGGTTTTCTCCCGGATTTGATCATTTTCTGGTTTTCCTAACGCTAATACTTCGGTAGCAAAGAAAACTTGGTTTTTAAGTGTGTTTTAGGTTCTGAACGTCAACAGAGGGATTTAACTAGAGAAACACAATATTCTGGAGAAAACAAGAGAGACCCACCTTGGAAGCTCGCGAGGGGAGCTCACAAAAGCTTTAACGAGCAACTATATGGCGGGAATATTTTCCTGGCCATATAGTTCCCGCTGTATAGTTGCCATTGCATCTGTCTTGTCAAAAGGACAACTTCTGTGAAGGGACCGGGGACGAAAACACAACGCAGCAGCCGACATACCATCCAGAAGGGAGAAAGAAGAGATCGAGAGAAGAAGGGGAAGATGTTCTTCGTCTCGCTCCACGATTTTCAACCTCCAAGCAATATACCCCCATAACCACTACTTGTACTTGAGAGAGAGAGAGAGAGATGGATCTCCAACTTGCAAGGCTAGGGCTTGAGATTGTTTCTTCCCATCTTGAATTGTGTTGGATATTTTTCTATTCTTATTATGGATCTCCACGGTAATACCAAGATGAATTCCCCTTATTCAATTATATTGATGATCCGTTCTTCTCTCATGTGTGAGTAATTCCCTTGGACGTGGGAGATGTAGGGGATTGGTGAGATGTGATGTGCCTTCATATATTTACCGTTAGTTTGTGATTGATTATAATTACTATAATATGTGTGCTTGACCATTTGTGGGATGCCTAATGCTTGTTGTCCAATTAAGGGCCTAGACAACATGATGTTTGTTCTACATAGATAAGATCTTATTCGCTAGTGGACCCGCGACCCTCTGGTGACACGGTGATATCAATGGAAAGCTAGTTGACTCGAGGATAACGAGTAACCACTGTGCTTATTGCATTAATCCGATCCAAGGAGCTTAATCGCTAAGCAACCTGAAGGGTCTTAATCATCTAGTGTCTAACCATGGTTTTGGTAGCAGCCTAGTAGGATTATTGAAGTTGGGATGAAATCTACCAAGAGGAGTTCGAACTAATTATGGGTTGCTCGCCTACACATATATCTATAAGATTATAATTGTCACATTTATCACCCGTCCACCTGGCATAGTCACTATCACCAGCGCCTTCTTTCGTCATTTGTAGGAAACAACAAACAAGCAAAGCCATTCTTTACTCGTATGCTTTATATTTCTGAAGTTTACATTTTAGTTTTATTTAAATCTATCGCATTTGATCAAAACCCCATTCTTATTTCAACACTTGTAGTCAATTCACTCAAAGACCTGTGACAACTTCGGGTGTGAGAGAGACTTCATTAATAAACACTTAACTTTGGGCTCCCTATGGGATCGATATCTGAACTTCGAAACTAGCTACAAACAATCTGTGCTCTTGCAGACTTCAAGCTATTTTCTGGCGCTGTCGCCGGGAATCTAAGCGCGAAGTGTTTGCCTTTTGACATTTCAGGTGTTGCTACTACAAAATGTTCTCCTTAGAAGACAAAGGGTCTACACACTCTGGTAGGACCTACCTGCCAGATTATATTGAGCGCGTGCCTGCTCAGAGGCACGAAGAAATTATTGAAAAACTTTTAAGATCAAATAAAGTTGAAGTTGAAAACCTGAGTGGTATTATGGAAATCATGTCTATTTACAGGATAACTCCTATGAAACCTGAGAAAACTCTCAAGGAATACAGTGCTCCAAGTTCTGAATTTCTTAAACAACCAATAGAGTTCCCTAATCCTGGAGTTAGAGAATATCGATTTGATGGTGGAATTATTAAAATCTTGCAGGACAAAGCTTTAAGTGGAAGGGAAGATGAAGACCTAGGAAGACATATTAGAGAGTTTGATGATGTGATAACATCGCTTGGACCAAAAGGTTTGCCAAGAGACTTCTCGCGTCTTAAATTATTTCGATGGTCTCTTAAAGGTAAAGCTCTAGACTGGTTATATTCTATCCCTCGCCATTACATTAAACGTTGAGAAAACTGCATTAGTAAATTAATAAACAGGTTTCTTCCTTTTAAAAAGGTAACTGAACTAAAAAATAACATATGCAACTTTATTCAAAAAGTGGGAGAAAACTACCCACAAGCTTGGGAAAGATTCTTTGGAATGATCAATAGTATTCCTAATCATGGCTATTCTAAACTAAAAAATTACCAGTTATTTTACCATGGTCTCAATACTCAATGTAGAGAGGTTCTTGATTTCTCGGCAGGAGGATCAATAAATACTTTGACTATTAAAGAATGTTTGGAATTAATGTCTACTAGGGCTAAGAATGATTCTTTATATAATCCTGATTTTCGCACTAAGCCAGAAAAATGGATACTTCGAATAACTCCTGATCTTATGCCTGAGGTACGTAAGACTATGAAAGAAAAAGGTATACCTTTTGAACTTGCTAAGGAAAACAAACAAGACTTGTTCCAAGTTTTAGCTAAAGAAGATGAAACTAGAAAAGTTTTTCAAGAATTAAAACATCGACAAGTAAAATCTCATAATAACTTGCATAAGCATTTCCAAAAACACAAAAAGATTTTGGTGGAACTAACTGAAAATTATGATGAGATTGGCCAAAAAATAAAATTGTTTCACAAGTACCTTAGTATGATTGAAACCCAGTATGAAAAAATAGCATCTGGTTATCAAATGTTTCTTCGTGAAGATGAAGATATTCCTGTGTTTGCTAATGTTGTCACAAGAAGGGGTGCAGTTGTTACAGGACCCTTAGGACCACCCGAATACGAAGCTGAAAAAGAGCGAAAGGAAAAAGCCTTTCTTAAAGCAAGCCAAGAAGATGATACGTTGGTGGATCCTCAAGATGAAATAGGGACGCAAGAGCAAACCAAAGAGGGCCAAAATGATGCACAAGATGGTCATTATGACTTTGATGCAGAAACAGTTAATCCAAGAGAAGATAAAGAAACAAGTAAGGAATATGAAGTTATTGTAGCAAAAAAGAAAAGCAATAAGCAACAACAAAACAAAGCAACGAAAGAGCCTGACCCCCCCCCCCCCCAAAAAAAGGTAAAAGACAAGAGTAAGTCATGTGAGAAAAGGCTTCCTTATCCAGATCAAAAAAAGAAAGCACCGGATGAGGTAATTTATAATTCTTTTACAAAGGCACTTAGTGACCTTTGTCTAGAAATTCCATTTGCGGATGCAATTAAAGTTCCTAATTATTGTAAATTCCTCCATGATATTCTTACTAGAAATAAAGAAATAACTGAAACTGTTGCTATGGTAACTAGCTATCCTGCTAACAGGAAGCTGTTGTCTAAGTCTAGAGATCCTGGAATATCAACTATTGCATGCTCATTAGTTAAAACAGATATTCACAATGCCTTATGTGATCTAGGAGCACGAGTTAGTGTAATGCCATACTCCCTCTATAAAAGGTTAGGATTAGGGGAGTATTCTCCTTCTACTATCACTTTACAGACGGCTGACAAGTCCACTAAGAAACCTATTGGTATGATTGAGGATGTCTTGCTTAGGATAGATGAGCATGTTATTCCCACTGATTTTATTATTCTTGAAATGCCAGAAGATGAAATATTATCTATAATACTTGGAAGAACCTTCCTTAGTACTGCAGGTGCATCAGTAGATTGTGCAGAAGGGAAGATAAGCTTCAATGAATATGATGCTGAAATAATCCGGTATTTTCCAAAGAAGTTAAAAGCAGGCGAAAGATATGTTCCACCGGTAAAACAAGTTCATATGGTAAGAACCTTTGATAAGGGGCAACCCAAGGTAAGGATTCGAGAAGTGAGAAGAGGTTAAGTTACTCAACCATTCTTAATAAATGCTTAATGGGAGTCAACCCATTTTCATCAATTAAGTAGATTGGAAAATAAAAAATTCATCGCATTGCTACCACTTTTTCATAGACATTCTTGTGGAAGCGCGCCCATGAAGATGCAGCTATCAAAAAGTAGTAGAAACGTCGATTGAATAAGTAGAGAATAATAATAAGAATAAAAGTTTGAGTTTTCTATTTACAGAAGCTAAAAAAATTCTTTTAATATGCTAATGTTGGTCAACAGTTTTTACTGTCATTTTACTGTTAAAAACTAGGTATTTCGCTAAGTTATGGGATAAGAAGGTATCCTCTAAGAAATAGAAATTTTTTGATGACTACTGATGGATTAACGACCAACTATATGGCGGGAATAAATTTTTTAGCCGTATAGTTCCGGTTGTATAGTTATCTTTGCTCTCATCAAAATTTTCTTTGAAGGCACAGAGAGTTTAACGACCAACTATATGGCGGGAATAAAAATTCCGACCGTATAGCTCCGATCGTATAGATATCAATGCCTCCATACAAAATTTTCTGAAAGGTCCTGAGAGTTTAACGACCAACTATACGGCGGGAATAAAAATTCTGGACGTATAGCTTCGGTCGTATAGATATCGATGCCTTCGTAGAATTTCATCTCAAGGATACTGAGAGTTTAACGACCAACTATACGGCAGGAATAAAAATTCTGGCCATATAGTTCCGGTCATATAGATATCGATGCTAGTTTTAGAAATTTATCTTGAGAGGCAGACGGTTTAACGACCAACTATACGGCGGGATCATTGTGATCCGGTCATATAGTTGTTCATGTGTAGTTGTTTTCTGTATAAAGAAACCCTAGTTGGCGGCGCTACCGCAACTATACGGGCGGAGCAACATCACCCGCCCGTATAGTTCCGTTTGTATAGTTCAGCGCGACCACTTAATCGCATCGAGGCGGCTAGGTCTTCCTCCTCTCCTCATTATTTCTCTCATATTCTCTCTCGAAACCTCTCAAAATCTACCTAGAACTCTTGATTCTTCGCGGATTTCGTTCGTTTGAGTTGGGGAATCAGTAGATTGGTATGTTTCTATCCCTATCCATGCTTTATTTTCAGATTTCCATGGTTGAAACTATCACATTGATCTAGTGGATGAACTCAAGCTTATTTCGTTTTTCCTATTAATTTATCACATTAGGATTGAATTTTTTCACGTAGAATTATTCATGTATCATATAGAAACTATATGCCTAAGGTTTTATGGTGAAATTTTTCAGTGCATCACGATGAAAAAATCGGTAACATCTTTCGTTTAAGCAATCACCAACAGGGTGAGGGCTCAAGCTCGGGGTCCTGAGCTTCGCGCAACTCCAAGTTGGACATTGTCTCATCGAGGAGGGTGCTTCCCACATGTTGGGCCGACACATCTCTCTCCCCTTGGTCGAGGATAAGAACAATGTCGATACGTCTCTCTCCCCTAGTTCCCTCTCTCCCTCCCGCAAGCGTCCTCTCTGTTTCTCTCTGTGCGCCCGAACCCTAGCCGAGATGCCGCCAGCATCGCACCGTTGCCGTGCTCCCCTCGTCCATCCGAGACCTCCATGAGCTCCGCCTCGCCACCCTCGTTCTCCTATCGAAGCACACAAGCCCGAAAGCTCTCTACTTGCCGGAATCGAGTCGTCTTCCCTGACCCCGACGAAGCTCGCCGCCGATGATTAGCCTGCCTCCGGCCTCCCCGCGCCTCGACGACACCTTCCCTGCAACCATGGCGAGATTAACATCCTGCTGAGCCACTACACCGTCTTCCTCGCATCCTCTGTCATGCCCGTGTTGCAGACCACCGACCGCTGCTGTCGGACGCCGTCGTAGGCGACGCTCCGGTGACCCTTTTCGAGTGGCGCCGCCAGGTTTAGGCTCCCTGCGTCATTCTCATTCGAACCAGCAGCCCCGCATGTCCCCGCTTGCCCCTAGCGCCTCTAGCCGCTAGCGTCTGCAGAGCTCGTCGGCGTGCCGACGTGGTGCCGATGTGGCTCAGCGTGGCGCTGATGTGTGGCCTGCGTGGCACTAACAACCTTTGCTAGCGTGGCAAGGTGACATGTCCTCGGGCCCCACTAGTCAGTGACCATGGCTAGATCCAACCACGGTGTAAAATGTTTCTGTGTGTGTTGACGTCAGCGTGACACAGTAAAGTTTAATAAATGTTGTAATAATTTCAGAAATTTAAATAATCTTGTAAATTCAATATCTTTTATTCTATAACTCAGAAAAATACAAATAATATATCAAAATATTCAGAAAAATGAGATCTACACAATAGACTTGTAATCATGCATTGATGAACAACTTTAAATACATGTTTAATTATAAGAACCGAATGAACCTCGTAGGTGATTTTGAGGTTCCCCTATTTTCTGGTTTGCACTCCTCGGAACCCTGTTTAAATTGTCAAGCATGTTATAGGATTTCATTCCAATACAAATTAACTTGTCATATCATCATCCTTGCTTGAGAATTGCATCGATGCCATGTGTTGATTGTTGCTTTCCTTTTCGGTGTTTCTACTTCTTCTCGATAGACCTCGAAGTTGATGTGAGCAACAAGATCGAGTCGAACATTGAAGACCGAGATCAACACCATCGAAGGTTATCGGCGAATGAAGCCAAGAAGATGAACCTGAAGTTCTATATCTGAGTATCAACAGGCAAAGGCAAGCATAGCCCCACACATGATATAATCCTGTGATTTCAAAGTATTTCATTCTTTCCATGTGCATTCGGTTCTAAAGTGTTTTATCGATGGATAGAGTAATCATATCTTATGCATGTTTCCTTTATAGCCTATATTCCCTAATCCACTACTCCTAGCATAACTAGGGTTTGGTTTATGAGCTTCCCTAGAGCTATTTATATCCGTTGTGCTTAGCCATGCTTAGTTGTTACCGCTGGTCCATTGATAGTTGTGAGATTCGACACATTTTTTATGGCTTTTATTGATGGTTTTCTCCCGGATTTGATCATTTTCTGGTTTTCCTAACGCTAATAATTCGGTAGCAAAGAATACTTGGTTTTTAAGTGTGTTTTAGGTTCTAAACATCAATAGAGGGATTTAACTAGAGAAACACAATATTCTGGAGAAAACAAGAGAGTCCCACCTTGGAAGCTCGCGAGGGGAGCTCACAAAAGCTTTAACGAGCAACTATATGGCGGGAATATTTTCCCGGCCATATAGTTCCCACCGTATAGTTCCCGCTGTATAGTTGCCGTTGCATCTGTCTTGTCAAAAGGACAACTTCTGTGAAGGGACCGGGGACGAAAACACAACGCAGCAGCTGACATACCATCCAGAAGGGAGAAAGAAGAGATCGAGAGAAGAAGGGGAAGACGTTCTTCGTCTCGCTCCACAATCTTCAACCTCCAAGCCAATACACCCCCATAACCACTACTTGTACTTGTGAGAGAGAGATGGATCTCCACCTTGCAAGACTAGGGTTTGAGATTGTTTCTTCCCATCTTGAATTGTGTTAGATATTTTTCTATTCTTATTGTGGATCTCCACGGTAATACCAAGATGAATTCCCTTTATTCAATTATATTGATGATCCGTTCTTCTCTCATGTGTGAGTAATTCCCTTAGACGTGGGAGATGTAGGGGATTGGTGAGATGTGATGTGCCTTCATATATTTTTCGTTAGTTTGTGATTGATTATAATTACTATAATATGTGTGCTTGACCATTTGTGGGATGCCTAATGCTTGTTGTCCAATTAAGGGCCTAGACAACATGATGTTTGTTCTACATAGATAAGATCTTATTTGCTAGTGGACCGGCGACCCTCTAGTGACACGGGGATATCAATGGAAAGCTAGTTGACTCGAGGATAACGAGTAACCACTGTGTGTATTGCATTAGTCCGATCCAAGGAGCTTAATCGCTAAGCAACCTGAAGGGTCTTAATCATCTAGTGTCTAACCATGGTTTTGGTAGCAGCCTAGTAGGATTATTGAATTTGGGATGAAATCTACCAAGAGGAGTTCCAACTAATTATGGGTTGCTCGCCTACACATATATCTATAAGATTATAATTGTTACATTTATCACCCGTCCACCTAGCATAGTCACTATCACCGGCGCCTTCTTTCGTCATTTGTAGGAAACAAACAAGCAAAGCCGTTCTTTACTCATATGCTTTATATTTCTGAAGTTTACATTTTAGTTTTATTTAAATCTGTCGCATTTGATCAAAACCCCATTCTTATTTCAACACTTGTAGTCAATTCACTCGAAGACCTGTGACAACTTCAGGTGTGAGAGAGACTTCATTAATAAACACTTAACTTTGGACTCCCTATGGGATCGATATCTGAACTTCGAAACTAGCTACAAACAATCTGTGCTCTTGCAGACTTCAAGCTATTTTCTGGCACCGTCACCGGGAAGCTAAGCGCGAAGTGTTTGCCTTTTGACATTTCAGGTGTTGCTACTACAAAATGTTCTCCTTAGTAGACAAAGGGTCTACACACTCTGGTAGGACCTACCTGCCAGATTATATTGAGCACGTGCCTGCTCAAAGGCACGAAGAAATTATTGAAAAAAATTTAAGATCAAATAAAGTTGAAGTTGAAAACCTGAGTGATATTATGGAAATCATGTCTATTTACAGGATAACTCCTATGAAACCTGAGAAAACTCTCTAGGAATACAGTGCTCCAAGTTCTGAATTTCTTAAACAACCAATAGAGTTCCCTAATCCTGGAGTTAGAGAATATCGATTTGATGGTGGAATTATTAAAATCTTGTAGGACAAAGCTTTAAGTGGAAGGGAAAATGAAGACCTAGGAAGACATATTAGAGAGTTTGATGATGTGATAACATCGCTTGGACCAAAAGGTTTGCCAAGAGACTTCTCTCATCTTAAATTATTTCGATGGTCTCTTAAAGGTAAAGCTCTAGACTGGTTATATTCTCTCCCTCGCCATTACATTAAACGTTGGGAAAACTTCATTAGTAAATTAATAAACAGGTTTCTTCCTTTTAAAAAGGTAACTGAACTAAGAAAGAACATATGCAACTTTATTCAAAAAGTGGGAGAAAACTACCCACAAGCTTGGAAAAGATTCTTTGGAATGATCAATAGTATTCCTAATCATGACTATTCTGAACTAACAATTTGCCATTTATTTTACCATGGTCTCAATACTCAATGTAGAGAGGTTCTTGATTTCTCAGCAGGAGGATCAATAAATACTTTGACTATTAAAGAATGTTTGGAATTAATGTCTACTAGGGCTAAGAATGATTCTTTATATAATCCTGATTTTCGCACTAAGCCAGAAAAATGGATACTTCGAATAACTCCTGATCTTATGCCTGAGGTACGTAAGACTATGCAAGAAAAAGGTATACCTTTTGAACTTGCTAAGGAAAACAAACAAGACTTGTTCCAAGTTTTAGCTAAAGAAGATGAAACTAGAAAAGTTTTTCAAGAATTAAAACATCGACAAGTAAAATCTCATAATAACTTGCATAAGCATTTCCAAAAACACAAAAAGATTTTGGTGGAACTAACTGAAAATTATGATGAGATTGGCCAAAAAATAAAACTGTTTCACAAGTACCTTAGTATGATTGAAACCCAGTATGAACAAATAGCATCTGGTTATCAAATGTTTCTTCGTGAAGACGAAGATATTCCTGTGTTTGCTAATGTTGTCACAAGAAGGGGTGCAGTTGTTACAGGGCCCTTAGGACCACCTGAATACGAAGCTAAAAAAGAGCGAAAGGAAAAAGCCTTTCTTAAAGCAAGCCAAGAAGATGATACGTTGGTGGATCCTCAAGATGAAATAGGGACGCAAGAGCAAACCAAAGAGGGCCAAAATGATGCACAAGATGGTCATTATGACTCTGATGCAGAAACAGTTAATCCAAGAGAAGATAAAGAAACAAGTAAGGAATATGAAGTTGTTGTAGCAAAACAAAGAAAAGCAATAAGCAACAACAAAAGAAAGCAACGAAAGAGCCTGACCCCCCCCCCCCCCCACAAAAGGTAAAAGACAAGAGTAAGTCAGGTGAGAAAAAGCTTCCTTATCCAGATCAAAAAAAGAAAGCACCGGATGAGGTAATTTATAATTATTTTACAAAGGCACTTAGTGACCTTCGTCTGAAATTCCATTTGCGGATGCAATTAAAGTTCCTACTTATTGTAAATTCCTCCATTATATTCTTACTAGAAATAAAGAAATAACTAAAACTGCTGCTATGGTAACTAGCTATCTTGCTAACAGGAAGTTGTTGTCTAAGTCTAGAGATCCTGGAATATCAACTATTGCATGCTCATTAGTTAAAATAGATATTCACAATGCCTTATGTGATCTAGGAGCACGAGTTAGTGTAATGCCATACTCCCTCTATAAAAGGTTAGGATTAGGGGAGTATTCTCCTACTAGTATCACTTTACAGACGGCTGACAAGTCCACTAAGAAACCTGTTGGTATGATTGAGGATGTCTTGCTTAGGATAGATGAGCATGTTATTCCCACTGATTTTATTATTCTTGAAATGCCAGAAGATGAAATATTATCTATAATACTTGGAAGAACCTTCCTCAGTACTGCAGGTGCATCGGTAGATTGTGCAGAAGGGAAGATAAGCTTCAATGATTATGATGCTGAAATAATCCGGTATTTTCCAAAGAAGTTAAAAGCAGGCGAAAGATATGTTCCACCGGTAAAACAAGTTCATATAGTAAGCACCTTTGATAAGGGGCAACCCAAGGTAAGGATTCGAGAAGAGAGAAGAGGTTGAGTTACTCAACCATTCTTAATAAATGCTTAATGGGAATCAACCCATTTTCGTCAATTAAGTTGATTAGAAAATAAGAAATTCATCACATTCCTACCACTTTTTCATAGACATTCTTGTGGAAGCGCGCCCATGAAGATGCAGCTGTCAAAAAGTAGTAGAAACATCGATTGAATAAGTAGAGAATAATAATAAGAATAAAAGTTTGAGTTTTCTATTTACAGAAGCTAAAATTTTGCTTTTAATATGCTAATGTTGGTCAATAGTTTTTACTGTTAAAAACTAGGTATTTCGCTAAGTTATGGGATAAGAAGGTATCCTCGAAAAAATAGAAATTATTTGATGACTACTGATGGATTAACGACCAACTATACAGCGGGAATAATTATTTTGGCCATATAGTTCCGGTTGTATAGTTATCTTTGCCCTCATCAAAATTTTCTTTGAAGGCACAGAGAGTTTAATGACCAAGTATATGGCGGGAATAAAAATTCCGGCCATATAGCTCCGGTCGTATAGATATCAATGCCTCCATGCAAAATTTTCTGAAAGGTCCTGAGAGTTTAACGACCAACTATACGGCGGGAATAAAAATTCTGGACGTATAGCTTCGGTCGTATAGATATCGATGCCTTCGTAGAATTTCATCTCAAGGGTACTGAGAGTTTAACGACCAACTATACGGCAGGAATAAAAATTTCGGCCGTATAGTTCTGGTCGTATAGATATCGATGCTAGTTTTAGAAATTTATCTTGAGAGGCAGACGGTTTAACGACCAACTATACGACGGGATCATTGTGATCCGGTCATATAGTTGTTCATGTATAGTTGTTTTCTGTATAATGAAACCCTAGTTGGCGGTGCCACTGCAACTATACGGGCGGAGCAGTATCACCCGCCCGTATAGTTCCGTCTGTATAGTTCAGCGCGACCACTTAATCGCACCGAGGCGGCTAGGTCTTCCTCCTCACCTCATTATTTCTCTCATATTCTCTCTCCAAACCTCTCAAAATCCACCTAGAACTCTTGATTCTTCGCGAATTTTGTTTGTTTGAGTTGGGGAATCAGTAGATTGGTATGTTTCTATCCCTATCCATGCTTTATTTTCAGATTTCCATGGTTGAAACTATCACATTGATCTAGTGGATGAACTCAAGCTTATTTCGTTTTTCCTATTAATTTCTCACATTAGGATTGAATTTTTTCACGTAGAATTATTCATGTATCATATAGAAACTATATGCCTAAGGTTTTATGGTGAAATTTTTCAGTGCATCACGATGAAAAAAATCGGTAACCTCTTTCGTTTAAGCAATCACCAACGGGGTGAGGGCTCAAGCTCGGGGTCCTGAGCTTCGCGCAACTCCAAGTTGGACATTGTCTCATCGAGGAGGGTGCTTCCCACATGTTGGGCCGACCACAACTTTCTCACCGCAGCATGGTTAAAGGAGGACTTCAACCTCATGTGCAGCAGGTCGGGGTTGGCGGTGATTATCTTTTCAAGCCACGACACCTACGCTGAACTCACCCATGAGTTCCTTGCCTCCTTCTACAATTACCATAAGGAGAAAGGTAACATGTACACGATAAGCTTCACCATGAACCGATAGCACTGTGAAATAAATTTCGAACAATTTTGCAATGCTTTTAGCCTCCCTCATACTGGGGAACCCAATGTTACTAACCTCTATAGCGTCACAAGTGGAACAACTTGGGAGGTTATTTCTGTTAATGGTGGCAGGAACTTTTATCAAAAGTAGATGTCCACCATCCAGAACCCAACCATCCGCTACTACACTATGTTCCTCGCCAACACACTACTAGGGAGAGGTGACACAGGCTCCATGGCCAATGCGGACATGGCAATGATCATCAAGGTTCTTTTCCCTACCTCACCGCAGAGCCCCAGTCCTGCAGCTCTACTCATCCAGCACTTCCACCACCAAAGAAACAAGACCAAAGGTGATATCCACATTCGTGGATTGGTAACCCACCTTGCATATGCATTGAACATTGTATTACCTGTCATGGAACCTGTTGATGGCTCCAAACTTATGGACGTCAAATATTTGACTGCTTGTGGCTTCCTTGGTGTTTACCATGCTAACCGGAGGCTCCGAGCATATCAATTCAGTTATCTTGATGATGTACAGGGTGAGCAGGTTCAGTTGACCTGCCCCCAGGCCTTCTCAATTGTGGACAAGAACACTTGGATCCTCACCAAGAACCAAGTGACGACGATCTTGGCCGAGCACCGGCCCGAGGAGGAGGAAGATGAGGGGCAGCAGGATGATGAGGAGCAGGAGTAGGAGCAGGAGCAGGAGGAAGAGTAGGGACACAACCCTGCTTGGGAGGGACATCAGCAGCAGTAGCAAGGAGGAGCATGGGACCCGTGGCCTAACCAGCCACAACAGGGGTACATCTACGTCCCCTACCAGGAGTTCCAGTAGCCCAACCAGTGTGTTGGGGAGATCGACCACACTCTTCAGGATGTGAATGAAGATGTGAATGATTTGACTCACAACTTCAGTCACTTCATGACCCACTTCCCCGACTTCTACCAGCAATATCCACACCAGCGCCAAATGACGGCAACAACTGAGCCTAGCAATCGCCTAAGCTTAGGGGAGGTTTGAAAACCTCCAAACTTTGCATTCATATTTTCATTTCTTCTTTTGATTTATTTTATTTCTTCAGAATTGCATGTTTATTTCTAGCTTTGCATTTCTAAACCGAAAATACAAAAAAACATTAGTTGTAATTTTATTTGCAAATTCGTTTCTTTGTTTCTCTCGGAGATTGCTTAATTTCAGGTGATTTGGTAATATGGAGATGTAGGAGAGGTTCGACTCAAATACGAGAACGAAGCAAGCAAGAGGAGCTATCACATTCCTTTCATCAAACTCTTTGCAACCTTAAATTGATCCTACAATTATTTACTCGCTTACACTGGAGTCACTCCCCACTTATCTTGTTATCATACAAATTCTATCCCTTTGTTAGTATCTCCTTTTTAGCTTTGAAACAATGAGCAATGAACTTGGTCAAAGATACTTCCTACATTTTTACAACAAGAAAAAACATCTAAAAGATGACTTGAGTCCATGCTTAGCTCAAAGAATTTGATTTTAGAACTACTCCATCCCATTTGAGCTTAATATAAATAGATTTGATAGTACCCTTGATTGAAATTGTTTGATTAAATGGATGCTTCGAAGTAGTAGAAATTATGCCACTAGTTTTTCTAATAATTACCATAAGATATTGCTTTACGCATGTCATTACAACTCTGCCATGCTCCATGGGGAACTATTAACTCTGCTGGCCAATGAATGATCTAAATGTGGGAAACCACTTAATTTTGGCTATTGAGTTATGTAAACGTCTGTAGCAGCAATGCTATGACGTGTAAATTTTTTAGTCTCCTCATGGTTTCACATTCCAAGTGAAGTTGTAGTACTCCTATGGCCCATTATTGCTCAACATCATTTATTGGCATGGTCACGAGTGCACAACACAGCCCCAATTAACATGTCAAAAATAATGGCATGATTTTTCTATGAAAGAGCTGAAGTTTTTGAAAGACAAAAGAAAGAAAAAGGTGCTTTGAGAGCCTTGAAATTTTGACATGAGCGTAGATGAGTTGTTCTTGAATTAAATGTTTTGATGCCAACTTGAGTACTTTTAATTGGTTAAATTAACAAGAACAAAAAGTTTTCATCTCTCAATAAAGAGAGGCACCAAAAGAATTTGTCTCACCTTCCTAGCTAAACTTTCAACACTTGCTTGGGCATATGATTTATTTGCTAACAAGATATACATGGTTAGGAAGTGGACTCAGTGCAATCTTGTGAATACTTGTATGATCATATTTAAGATTGCAGGGATTGTGAAGAAAAGAATTTGACACCAATTCAAACTTGTGAGTTCCTTTATTTTTAGTCTCAAATATCTGCTATTCTTCCTTATTTCCTTGTCACTCGAGGGCGAGTAACATCTAAGCTTGGGGGAGTTGATAGTTGTGATATTCGACACATTTTTTATGGCTTTTATTGATGGGTTTCTCCTGGATTTGATCGTTTTCTGGTTTTACCTAACGCTAATACTTCGGTAGCAAAGAAAACTTAGTTTTTAATGTGTGTTTCAGGTTCTAAACGTCAACAGAGGGATTTAACTAGAGAAACACAATATTTTGGAGAAAACAAGCGAGCCCCACCTTGGAAGCTCGTGAGAGGAGCTCACAAAAGCTTTAACGAGCAACTATACAGCGGGAATATTTTTCCGGACATATTGTTCCCGCCATATAGTTGGCGCCGCCTCTGTCTTGTCAAAAGGGACAACTTCCATAAAGGGACCGGGGACGAAATCACAATGCAGCAGCCGCCATACCATCCAGAAGGGAGAAAGAAGAGATCCGAGAAGAAGGGGAAGACGTTCTTCATCTCGCTCCACGATCTTCAACCTCCATGCCAATACACCCCCATAACCACTACTTGTACTTGAGAGAGAGAGGGATCTCCACCTTGCAAGACTAGGGTTTGAGATTGTTTCTTCCCATCTTGAATTGTGTTGGATATTTTTCTATTCTTATTGTGGATCTCCACGGTAATAACAAGACAAATTCCCTTTATTCAATTATATTGATGATCCATTCTTCTCTCATGTGTGAGTAATTCCCTTGAGCGTGGGTGATGTAGGGGATTGGTGAGATGTGATGTTTCTTCATATATTTTATGTTAGTTTGTGATTGATTCTAACTACTATAATATGTGTGCTTGACTATCTGTGGGATGCCTAATGCTTGTTGTCCAATTAAGGGCCAGACAACATGATGCTTTGTTCTACATAGATAAGATCTTGTTCGCTAGTGGACCAGTGACCCTCGGGTGACACGGGGATATCAATGGAAAGCTAGTTGACTCGAGGATAACGAGTAGCCACTATGCTTATTGCATTAGTCCGATCCAAGGAGCTTAATCGCTAAGCAACCTGAAGGGTCTTAATCATCTAGTGTCTGACCATGGTTTTGGTAGCAGGCTACTAGGATTATTGAAGTTGGGATGAAATCTACCAAGAGGAGTTTCGACTAATTATGGGTTGCTCGCCTACACATATATCTATAAGATTATAATTGTTACATTTATCACCCATCCACCTGGCACAGTCACTATCACCATGAACTGAATCTCCCCGCGCCTTCTTTCGTCATTTGCAGGAAACAACAAACAAGCAAAGTTGTTCTTTACTTTTATGCTTTATATTTCTGAAGTTTACATTTTAGTTTTATTTAAATCTATCGCATTTAATCAAAACCCCATTCTTATTTCAACACTTGTAGTCAATTCACTCGAAGACCCGTGACAACTTCGGGTGTGACAGAGACTTCATTAATAAACACTTACATTTGGACTACCGGTGGGATCGATATCTGAACTTCAAAACTAGCTACAAACAATCTGTGCTCTTGTAGACATCATCCATGCGGTTGATGAATCAGAGATTAATGAACCTAGTTGAACAGGAGAACGTGGTATGATCAGAGATGAATGTTAAACATGCTAAGGTTTGTATGGGAGGCCACGAGGGTTATGGTTTTTGTAGTTCCATACTTTCCACCTTTAGGACCCAAGGTTCTTGCCTCTTGAACCAAGACGAGCATACAACCACACGGGGCCTAGGAAACCCCTTAACCCCAACTTGTCTAGTTTGATCCATGAGTCCATTGTTTGAGATTTGGATTTGGCATCTTTACATTTGGATGGGTTGAAGATAGTGCATCATATAGGACGTGGCCGGGTGAAGGGTGCACGACACTGAAACTGGATCCCGGTACACAGAGTCGAGGACCTCCTCGGAGTATGGCCAGCTATCATAGCAGGGTGCCCTTCTGGGTGACTCATGGATTAGGCAAAAGCAAGGGGAAGGTTTTGGTCGACCACCCACTGTCAGCACACCAAGGAAGTGTGTTAAGTGGCATTAATAGTCGGTCGGCGCATGTGGGTAAAGTTGTACACCCCTGCAGGGTTAAATCTTTTTGAAAAGCCATAAGTCTTGCGGAGTACACCCTGTACTCACCCTTGCTTCGTTGATACTTTTGCAGAAGGTAAGTGTTACCATAATAGATGAGTTATGTACGACAGCAACATCGACGAGTAGCTTGGGGTTCCCGGTCGACAGCCTAGAATCTATGGATTGGGACGTCATCATTATGCTTCAGGCCTCTTAGGCCATTTGTTAAGTTTTCTATATTTAATAGCATAATTTGCCTTCCGTTGTTTGATGTTTGTGGTTAGTGACCTCTTCTTGTAATATTTTGGTTCTTTGCTCAGTTATGAGCTTGCTGTAATAATTTTCGTGTCGTAGGGTCACTGTTGTGTTACCGATTCTTTCTCTATATCCTTCCGAGATTTTGGTTAGGCTTCTTTTAGACAAAGGTCTGGGATTTGTCTAGCCCTAATCCCGGGGGTGTCACAAGCGAGCCAATGGGCAAAATCCAGATAGTCGTTTTATTCGGTACAAGGGAGAATTGTCAGATTGAGAACCTCTATTTGAGGCAGTAGACCTCAATAGTGGTTATCATGCTTTGCTCGGCAGGCCGACATTGGCAAAATTCATGGACTCCACCCATATCAGCTATCCAAAAATGAAAATACCGGTATCAAATGGTGACATCACCATTGCATGCAATTACAAGCACTCTATGGAATGTGCCTCGGTTGTCTCCTCTCTGGATGAGTCACTGGTCATTGCTCAAGATAAGAAGAGGATCCATGATGGCGTGGCTTTGGCACAGTCAGCATTGGGTAACCCACATGGAAGCGTGTCTTTCCAAGCAATCAAGGAAACAAAGAAGTTCCAGGTCGATGCTGAGTTCCCCGAGCGCACCGTCACAATTGGTGCCGACCTAACCGAAAAATAAGAAAGCGAGCTCTTCAACTTCCTTCGTGAGAATTGGGATATCTTTGCATGGTCGACACAGGACCTTCCAGGTGGTCTGAGGGAGTTGGTCGAGCAATCTTTGCACGTCAGGACAGATGCAAGACGGGTGAAGCAACCTCTCCAGCGCTTCACTAAAGATAAGAGAAAAATTATTGGAGACGAAATAGCTCGGCTACTCATAGCCGAGTTCATCATGGATGTGTTGTATCTAGATTGGCTATCAAATCTGGCCTTGGTCGATAAGAAGAAGGACGACCCTAATGTTGCAGTGGTTTGGTGTATGTGTATCGATTACACAAATCTGAACAAGGGTTGTCCCAAGGACCCATTTCCGGTTGTGAATTATTGTCATTTGTAGATGTGTATTCTGGTTTCCACCAGATACCCTTGAACCCGACAGATCAAATAAATACAACCTTTATTACCCCGTATGGGGCTTATTGCTATCATACCATGCCCTTTGGTTTAAGAAATGCAGGTGCCACATATCAAAGGTGTATGCAATAATGTTTGCATGATCAAATTGGCAAAAATGTGCAGGTATATGTCTATGATTTTGTCATCAAAACCAAGGAGAGTCATACTATCTTGGACAACATCAGGCAAACATTTGCAAAAATGAGAAGGTTCAGAATGAAATTGAACCTAGAAAAGTGTACATTTGGTGTCCCGGCAGGAATATTACTCGGCTTCCTTGTATCAAGCTAAGGTATCGAGGCAAATCCGACTAAGATCAGTGCCATAGAAATAATGGAACTACCGAAGTGCCTCAATGACGTCCAAAAGTTTACTGGTTGCTTGGCGTCATTGAGCCGCTTCGTTAGTCAGCTAGGGGACAAGGCACTGCCCTTATATCAAATAATGAAAACAGGCGATAAGTTCATTTGGACACCTCAAGAGGATGACACATTCCATGAACTTAAAAATATGTTAGCCTCAGCACCAATATTAGCTTCACCACTATCTGAAGATCTGATATTTCTCTACATTACAGCAACAAACTGAGTTGTTAGTGCCGTAGTGGTAGTTGAGCGTGAGGAGGAAGGAAAATCCGTGGAAACACCGGTATAATACTTGAGCGAGGTGCTTTCAGCATCCAAGCAGAACTACCCACTAAAAGAGTATGTGGGCCCCCATGTGTGGTTTTGGTAATTAATGTCAATCCTTATGGACTAATGTGTGTATTAAGTTTCACTTATAGGAATTGTCCATTGGCATCGCTTGGAGCATGTGTTGGCTTCAAGGTAGATGAAATGAAGAAGAAGACGTGTTGTGCAAGCTCAAAATGCGCCATCCCTAGAAGATCTCATGTTTGAGGCTTGCCATCCTCAGTGATTATGGGGTGATGAAGACAAGGTCAAAGTATGCTCAAGGCAAAGGTATTCTTAATAGGTTTTCCCTTTTGTCGGTCTCATGTTGGTAGTTGAGAGACCGGGTTTAGGATAGATAGTTGTACTATCAAGAGAGGCTCTCGAGTGAGTATCTCGATCATATCATTCAGAGAGATCTCAAACCTTTGCATACTTGCATCATCGTATTTGGTTGTTTACTTTTCTTATCCATGTGAGGATATAGAGCTTGTGGCATTCTTCATAAGAAGCTCTTATTCATCAAAATTGGATCTCCCTTTTATATCTTGTTGCGGTTTTGTTGTTGGAGGTTTTCCGGATTCTCAATGAGTGTGGTATCTCACATTATAATACTTGATACATTCTCACTCGGTGATATCTCACATTGGGTAGCCCTTGTTGTCCTCTTTCCAACGCAATTGGATTCGGGTTAATCGGAGTTACCAATCAAAAGTTATCACAGTTTGTATTTTGCCTTTTATTTGATTTGAAAAAGAAAAAATAAAGTTTTCTTCTGGCCCATCTGGTAGTATCGCCCAAGCGGGCCGACGCCACTGGTCGGCCCAGTCGCCTCGCCTACCCCTTGGCCTCTCCGGGTGGCCGCATCCGGTGTTACTGGCCTGGCCCGGTAGTACCACCCGAGTGCGTCGGTACTACCGTCTGGCCTAGGTTCGCCCAGCTGCTCTTGCTCTCAACCGCCCCGCCCTTGCCTCGCTTCCTCCCCCGCGCGCTCGCTCCCTCGCCCCGCTCGAGCTGCTCACTAGGCTGGCCCATCCCCTTGCTTGCCTCGCTCCCAGCCAGTCCACCTGCCGCCACAAGCTCCCGCTCGCTAGCCTCGCTGCTGTTGGTTGGGTCCGATAGTATCGGCCGAATCCGGTACTACTAGCCAGCCTAGGCATAAATCGCCCCAATGGGCAGTTTTAGCCCCTCCTTTAAATAGCCTTTTGTCTTATTGTTTTGTGATGTTCTTCCTCAATATTTGCTCAAGCCTTTTGCCTCATTTTGCTCATATCTCTTGTGCTTGATTTCTCTCTCCCCCTCCAATGATTATTGCCAATATTTGAGGGGAAGTTAGAGGAGATCTAGATCTATAATTTGACCAAACCAAATCATCTCTTTGTGGGTGAATCTTTGGGATCTAGATCTTTGGGGGAATTTTGTGTTCCCCTTTTGTGTTCTTCCTCTCTTGTTCCCCCAATTGCTTTAGTAGCCTTGTTGGAACTTGAGAGTGAAGATTTGGGGCATCTTTGTGGTGTTATTGCCTTTTGCATTAGGTGCATCGGTTTGTGTTCTCCCCGGAGGATTTGTTCGGTGATATTCATTGAAGCTTATCCCTCTTGGGTTCTTGGAACCCTATACGGTTGTGTGGCCTTTGTGGCGTGTTCTTGGGGTCTTCAATTAAGTTGTGAAGCTCCCCCAAGATTGAGGCCTTAGTGGCGATTATTGGTAGCCTCCAATTAAGTTGTGGAGATAACCCCAATCTTGTACGAGTTTGGTGACAACCATCAAGTGCCCCATGGTGGAACGAATTCTTGCCCGCGTGGTGGGTGCTCTGGAGAATAGGGTGAGGCCTCTTGTGGTGTTGGTGGTCTTAGTACCGCCCACCCCTCCAACGAGACGTACTCCCTTGTTGGGAGGAACTCGGTAAAACATCATCGTCCTCACGTGCCTCGGTTATCTCTATACCCGAGCTCTTTACGTATGCACTTTACATTGTGATATCCATCATGCTTTAAGTAATCTTTATTGCTATCATATTGTTGCTTGTCTTGCTTAGCATAAGTTGTTGGTGCACATAGGTGAACCTTAGTATATCTAGGATTTGTGCTTAATAGAAGAAAACACTAGTTTTATTCTACCATTGTTAAGCCCATCTCGTAGAAGTTTTAAACGCCTATTCACACCCCCCCCCTCTAGGAGGCATCCGTGATCTTTTACTCACACTATCAAAAAATGACAGATGGCGTCTATATGGCAGCCAAAAAACTCAATCACTATTTCCAAGAACATCCAATGAGAGTAATATGTGAGGCTCCTATCTCGGAGATTATGGGTAATAAGGATGCGAGTGGCCGGGTAGCCAAATGGGCCATTTAGTTAACACCTTATGCACCACAATATGATAGAAGAGATTCCATCAAGTCTCAGGAATTGGCCGATTTTATTGTTGATTGGGCCGAGATGCAGTACAAGCCGCCATTGCCTGTCTCCAATTACTAGAGAATGCACTTCGATGGATCCAAAATGAAAACCGGGTTGGGTGCTGGCATAGTCCTCACCTCACCTCAGAAAGACCAATTGAAATGTGTGATGCAGATCCATTTTGCAACCTCCAATAATGTAGCGGAGTATGAGGCGCTGATGCATGGACTTAAGGTGGCAAAAGAGATTGGCATATGCCGGATTATGTATTTTGGTGTCAGATCTTGTAGTACAATAGGTTTCTGGTAACTCGGATGCACTTGATGCCAACATGGCCTTATACCGGTTTCATGTTCAGCGAATTTGTGGATACTTCGAGGGGTGTGAAATTCATCATGTACCTCATGACGAGAATGAAGCAACCGATGTGTTATCCAAACTAGGCTCATCTTGACAATCAATCCCATCCCGCACAGCTCTTGAGCATCTCCGGAAACCGTCCATCAAACCATCGCCTGAATCTGGGTCAATCTTTATCTTGGCAAATCCAAAATTAGAGGCTATCCTAGTGGACATATATATGGGAAGTGGTTCGAGTAACTCGAGGACTACTCCATGAAACTCGGGGACTGCGCAACCAATGTCGGTAGAAACTATGTCGGTAGAACCAATGTTGATGGATGAAGCTGTTTTCACTATTCGTGCTTTGCCATCTTGGGCATAGCCGATTATGTCGTTTTTGAAGGATGGAAGTTTGCTAAGTGATGAAATCTCGGCCAGGCAAGTGCAGAGAAGAGTGAAAGCTTATACCATTATCAATATACAAGAGAAGTGTAACCAATGTGCTCCAATGTTGTGTCGAACTGGAAGAAGGACAAGAGATACTCCGAGATATCCATCAAGGAGAATGTTGGCATCATGCTTCATCAAGAGCCCTAGTTGCCAAGGCATTCCGGCATGGATTTTATGGGCCAAGTGCCTTAGAAGAAGATGATGAGATACTCAAGAATTGCAATGGGTGCCAAAGATATGCAAGCAAAATTTATATGCTGGCCTCAACACTCAAAACTATCCCAATTACATGGCCATTTGGTGTATGGTGCTTGGATATGGTGGGACCGTTCAAGCCAGCTCACGGCAATATGACCCACATCTTGGTTATGGTGGACAAGTTCACAAAACGGATAGAAGTAAAACCTATAAGGAAATATGACGGCCCCACAACTGTGTCATTCTTGAAAGATATAAACCTGAGATATGGATATCCACACAACATCATAACAGATAATAGCACAAATTTTGCCGAGGGAGCTTTTGCTCGGTTTTGTATGGATAAGAGGATAAGACTTGATGTAGAATCACGCACAGCCCGAGTCAAATCGTCAAGTGGAGAGTGCAAATTGACTGGTACTGTCCAGGATAAAACCTCTGCTCATTGAGCCATGGTAGCGTTCAGCTAGATGCTGGATAGATGAACTCCCGACAGTACCATGGAGTATAAGGACAACTCCAAATCTCTCAACAGACTATACACCATTTTTCCTCGTATATGGGGCAGAAGCTGTCTTACCAACCAACATACAACATGACTCACCGAGAGTCACTCAATATACTAAGGCCGAGGTAAAAGAAGCCCGGGAAAATGATGTCAATTTGCTCGAAGAAGCATGATAGCTAGCATTGTCCAGATCTGCTATATATCAGCAAAATCTCCAACGCTATCATAGCCGGAAGATAAGACCTCAAGTATTTCGAGAAGGAGATTTAGTGCTTCAGTTAGTGCAACACACTGTTGGCATGCACAAATTATCGCCTCCATGGTAAGGCCGTTTATCATGAGCAAAGTTCTACACAATGATGTGTACTATCTAATAGATGCTCAAGCACATGAGAAGAACAAGGCGGACACGTCAGGTGATAAAACCAAGAGGCCATGGAACGTAGCTTTACTTCGCCCCTTTTACAATTAGGGGAAAAGTGTATGTATCTCGAACTCTCTCATATATCAGATATGTATGCCAGTAATGAGCTATGAATGAAATGCTGGCACCCTGAGTAGAAACTCTAGGACTGCCTTCATCGTAATGTCAATTCAGTAATATCATTTTTTATGTTGGCTGACTTAAGTTTCTTTTCCCTTATGTCGGATTAGTAATGTGTTGGCACCAAAGGCCCACTCTTCGACTTGCTGTTGTCCACAACCCGGCTTCATGGCAATCAAGAGAAAAATCTAGCGAGCCAATATTTGTTTTTTGACTAAACCTTTTTCATTTTATTTTCTTATGTCGAATGACTCTGAGCTAAATCTCGTTGTTTTGAGTATTGTTAATTTAATTTTGTGATCTTTTGACTCATACGTCGAACGCCAAAAATGGTAGACAAGAGTCAAGGTCATGAGGTTGAGTAAACAAGAAAATAAATTCCGGGACTTATCCCAAGCAAATCCAGCATAAGTCTGGTAGCAACAAAAGAACTTAATTGTATATATTACATCTACACCCAGCATACTGGTTATTTAACGAATTCAATTTTTTTCAAAGCCTAAGCAGTTGTGCCACGATCAGAAGGATCAACTAGGGGAGCAGAGGCACAAGCTTCCAGATTGGTAGTCTCGGCTGAAGGAGCGGCATTGTGGACCTCGATTTCTTCATCAACTGCTTCCTCATTTACTTCGTTGTTTTATTCTCCCTCGCTATCAAACGCATCCGGATCTTCAACGAAGGTGTTGATGGCACGATTTTGAACGAAGGAATAAGGGCTTTCCTAGCATCGCTTGATAAGATCTGGATCTGTCTTCCATTTCGAATCCCGATGCTGAGTCTGAAGGACGTCGAGGTTGATGCCCTCGTACTAGGAGAGGATGAAACTCGATGCCTCCTCAGCACCAACTCGGGAAGCCGACTCCAGCCATTCTGTGAGCTTCTCCTCACTTTCCCTCAGCCATTCAGCTAAATCGGCAGGAGATTTGGGAACCAGAACCCCGAGCCATAAATCCTTGAATGAGCGGATGGCAGCATTAAGCATATCAACACCAAACACCTTGAGGGGTTAACCCGGGCCGCCATAGCAACCAGATGGTCGTCTATGTCCCATTCATCAGGCAATGGGCCGATATTGGCTCTCTTCCTCTGGGCTTTGGGAACCATTGTTGATGCAGCAGAAATCGACTCGGGAAAGTGAGCTGAAAAGTCACAAGCATAAGAAGCAAAGTTAGGAACGACATAAGCATATGTCGGCAATAAGGGACAGAGCAAGAGAAACTTACTATTCATCTCGCTGTTGATCCATGTCAATTCCTATAACCAAACCCGACCTTGTGCCTTATGATCCTCAAGCTCTTTCCGAGCCAAGTTAACTAGGATATCAACCTCCTTTAGTAAATCTTCATCTTTCTGGACTTGGCCAGTTAGACGATCTTTTTCTTCTGAGAATTCCAGGGACACCCACTCAAGCTTAGCCTTGTTCCCTTTATTTAGCTCCTCAATTTGAGTTTGGAGCCGGGATACCTCCTCCATTTCTCTCTTCAGCTAAAGCTGATGTTCTCCTGCTTGTTCTAGCATGTGATTTGTCAGTTCTGGCATAGTTATGCAGTCCTGATGTTCTTCTGCAAGAGTTGTTTTCTCGGCTGAGCCAAGATAGAAAGATGTGAATAAAAGTAAAAATGTACAAAACGAAGTGCAAAGAATTACATACCATCAAGGTCGGAGATCTGCTTTATGAGCTCTTCGACCTGCTTCTCTGTCCTGGCTGTGAATGTCAATAGAAGGTTAAGTTGGCAAATAAGAAAAGCAAAATATCGAAGCAAAATAGTCGAGACTTACCTTTCTGCTTCAGCTCAATCAACAATTGCTTGTGATTGTTGGAGAGTTTCTTATGCTCCAGTAGAAGCTTCCGATATGTTTGCGTCGAGGAGTTGGTGCAACTCTGGCAAAAAAGGAATGTTAAGAGATTCGAATTTAAAAGATTCCACCCGAGTTATAACTCAACCAGAATATCAGGAAATAGAGAATCATTTTTAAGATTCAAGCTAAGTTATCCTTAACTCAACCCGAATCTCGGGAAATAGAGAATCATTTTTAAGATTCAAGCTGAGTTATCCATAACTCAATCTGAATCTCGGGAAATAGAGTCGAATTTAAAAGATTCGAGCTGAGTTGTGGTAACTCAACACGAATCTCGGGAATTAGATACTCGAATTTAAAAGATTCGAGCCGAGTTATGGTAACTCAACCCGAATCTCAGGAAATAGAGATACAAATTTAAAAGATTCGAGCCGAGTTATGGTAACTCCACCCGAATATCAGGAAATAGAGATTCAAATTTAATAAACTATAGACTAAGTAAAATATGTTCTAAGAGCTTCTGACCGAGTAAAAGATTACTCCCCTAGAACCTCACGGACTAGGATTATGTATGTCCTACTGGAGTTGAGGAGTTTACCTCAATAGCTTTGTCGGCCTCGATGATAGCAGCTTTGGCTTGAAACATCCTCTAGGCAAAAGTGCTCGGCCCTACCAATTGCTATCTCGGGTGAGGATTCCCAGAAGTCACCTCACCTAAGTCTGCATTGTTCCAGTCCATGTAGTACTTCTTGAGAGATCCAAAGTCGTTTCTGCTTAGTGTTTAGGACAGAATAAAGCTATTGTCGGTGGCATTGATCTTGGCACTAACTCAGGCGACATCCTTGCTTGTGTGCAATGCCATCTGCTTGTCTATATCCACCTCAGGGGTAGCAGCACGTTTCTTTGGCATATCAGCAACCGAGGTTTGTTTGGTTTTGGCCGGTGGTTTCTTTGGTTTTTGTTGATTAGTTGAAGGAGTTGGGGCTTGAGGTTTCTTCGAAGAGGCTTACGGTTGTTTCTTGGCCAGCGAAGCTGCCTTTTGCTACACTGTCGGCTCTGGCGGTGGTTGAGATTGCTGAGTTGGCGGCTCTGATTGGGTTTGCTCCGGAATTTCTGGAGTCTTAGTGTTTTCTATATCGACGCCCACATTGCTGGTGTCGGGATCATCATCTCGGCTTGGGGTCGAGATATCCTCTCTTACTTTAGGCATCACTTCGTCACTTGGGGTGATAGGCTCTCTCACTATGTCGCCAACGAGATTCCGCATGAGCATCTCATCCACCAAACCCGGTGGAACATTCGCCCTCACCGGACTCGGAACTCGAGTGTCAGCACGAGGAGGAGAAGGAGGTTGGTTCAGTTACGAAGCAATGCAAGTTGCGCTATGGTTGACATCCAACATGGAACTACAGTATAGCATGTTGTTAGAAGCATGTCGGGTAATAGAAGAAAGAGAGAAACACAAAATACAAAAGTAAGGGTGTATATAAACACAAGTCTTACCCATCAGATGTCGGTCGGACCTTGGTCTTGCGGATCCTAACTTTGCGTCTTTTTCTCGGGAGCTTCACGACTGCGGTAGAGGCTTGTCTTTTGCCTCCACCTCGCACACTCGTTGCTAGAGGCGCCACATCCACTACCTGTTTCCCCGCATCAGCCAGGGTCGGGTTCAGCGGATACGTGAATGAAATGGTCATAGGATCAAGTACCTCTAAAATTATACAATCATCATCATCATCGGAACAATCTCTTAGAGTATCTTGGACAGGGGCCTTACCCGGAGCTGGGCCGGCACCAGTGTCAGGGATCGGCATGAAATCCTCGGAATCTGGATCTTCAACATTCGATTCTTCATGCTCCTTAGCCCAGGATTTTTCGGTGGTCAATTTGTCTTCTGCAACCTGCTGGGTAAACTTCTGCATAATTCATGTGCCAAAGTCAAAAGACGAAGGAATAAAATTGTCCAGCATAAAAGTTATGTCGGCGGAAAATAAAAATCGGTCACAAAATTATCTCGTCACTTACCACAGGTGCTGGGTGATCTCAATCGTAAGGGACTTTGCCCCATTGCCATTCCTCGACCATCTTGGTCTTAGTGATGGCCTTAACCCGTCGTCGGATCTCGATGTTGGTCAGTTCGACCATTGATGTCTGGGTTGGATCATGTCGGCCGCTCATCTGGCAGATCTTGTGCGGTCTGCGCTAGACTGGAGAAACTCGGGGACTAATAAATGTCACCACAAGATCATCTGCCGTCAGACCATCTTTCACAAGAGCCGGGATAGATGAATGAACCTCATTGACTTTGAGATTGAGTTCTTTGGGGTCTATCTTCCAATTGCATTATAATGCGGGTACGTCGATGGTATATTTCGGCAAACCGATCAAATCTACCTCAGTTGTATTCTTCACGTAGAAGAAAGATCATTGCCACTTTTTACAAGAGTCAAGCACATGAACCCGGGGAAAGAGAGAACTTCTCCGAGATACTACAGTGGTGGCCCCGCATTGGGTCATCGGCTTTGAGCCGACAGGAATTTCTGGTGCCAGGATAACCTAAGGCCAGAATTGGGAGTACTTGGCCCACATATTAATTGACGGTCATAGGCCGATATAACACGCAGAACAAGATACAAAGGAGGACAAGATGGTAATGGCATTGGTCGTAAGATGATGTGGTTGAATGCTAAAAGTTTCAAGGAACTTTTGCATGAAGTCGCTAACAGGGAGGCCGAACCCCGCGCTCAAAATGGGAGAGGAAAACTACAAAATCAGCCAGATTAACCACCAGAGCATCCTCGGGCCCGGGAAGCAAGCATTCAACCCCTAGTGGAACCCGCCTCATGTGTTGGAGCCATTCGAGCTTACTCGAGGTCAAGTCGGACCCATCCCACGAGGATCTCTCTATGACGGCCTCCTCTTCCTCCTCGGTGTGCTCAATGGCGATAGCATATTGAGGATCCATGGCTGCGACAGCATTGTCCGTAGTGGCGGCAACGATGCTCGGTTTGGACCGGGGGCACCCTGTAGCAATGGCGGTGGAGTGCGCGTGTGAGTCGAACGTGTGGCGAAGGAGGAAAGAAGTTGGGCAGCAGCGCGACAAGAAGAACCGTAGCAGAGCAGCGGCAAGAAGATTGTGTCGGCGGCGCAGCGGAGGAGAAAGGCAAATGGGAGGAGTGAAAACGAGGGTTTCCCTTGTCCTGCTATTTTAAAGGCCCAGCGTGTCGTGGATCGCGGGATTCTTTGCTCCCACGATCGCGATAACTATGCATTTATTGCACGAACCATTCCCAAGATCATGCCACACGATTAGTAACTATCCCGCGAGCCATAAATGATCCCGCAATATATGCGGTAAGCGAGGCGTCAGGGGGACGATTTGACCATCACTCGAGGATTTGACCCCTCCTAGGGCCTAGAGGCTGTGGCAACAGTGACATATGTTAGGTACTAGTGCAGAAAATGAGGCAATTCATCATGAGTATTTGACACGTAGGATAAAGGAATAAGAAATGGGAAAAACCTGAGGCAAAGTTGTAGGTTACAACGAAATCGACATAGGAAACAATAGATAATAATTGAGCCGAGATAAAAATCTATTCCAGCTGGGAAAACTCGGAAATGGCTGAAGAATTGCCAACCGAGATGTCATGATTCATTGAGAATAAACTTCAGCTGACATAAAAGTATGTCGGCTGAGAAAATATGCTCCATATCAGTTAAAGGAACATGTCGTGGCCTTTCAGCTAGCACTGCAAGACCGCGACAGCTTTGGAGACTAATGTCAGGGGGGATGACCCCCGGTAGGGTCAAGCTATGGCGTAAAGTAAGGTAGAGCGGGATAACAATGTTAACCAACATATGGTGGCTGGCATAAGCCGACATATCCTGGCCGACATACATAAGTTATGTTGGCCTAACATATGTGATCCCTTATGGCAGGAACAAGCCAGACTGAGTTATCTCGGTAGGCACCAAGGAACTGCCTTAGGGGCTGGCGTATGGCCCAAGGTTGTATGGCGGCCTCAAGGTCAATGCAACTGTCTATCCTAGGAATCCTGGTGTTATCAGATGACCGTGCCCCTGTATTACGGAAGTGATGACCCACAAGTATAGGGGGTGTATCGCAGTATTTTTGATAAGTAAGAGTGTCGAACCCAACGAGGAGCAGAAGGTGCTGGCTAGTGATATGGAACAAGAATTCTCTGCAAATACTTAGCAAACGGATTTTTAGGGGTTTTCGATAAAGCAAGTAAAAAAGTACGAGTAAATGAAAGACAATATGAATAAATGCAGCAGTTGGCCCAATCCTTTATGCAGCAAAGGGAAAGCCGGTTGTATTACTTAAGATGACCAAACATTCTCGAGGACACATGGGAAGACTGTCAAGTGCTTTCGCTTCATATAGTTGATTAATCTTCTCTAGCTTGCTAAGTGTTGTGTGGGTAAACCTATGCTAATGTACCGCCCCATCCAAGAATAATACATACTTGTGATTATACCCCTTGCAAACATCCGTAAGTACAAGAAAGTAATTAAGGTAAAAACCTAACCACAGCTTTAAACTCTAAGACCCTTACATCCCTTGTGCAATGGTTTCCTAACGAGGGTTCAGGTTTCTGTCACTCCGGCAACCCCTACGATTAGTAGCCAAATACATAATGCATTCCCCTAGGCCCATATAGGTGAAGTGTCATGTAGTCGACGTTTACATGACACCACTAGAAGAAGTACACCACAACTTAAATAACAATCTATTGAATCTCTCTCAACACAACTCCACTACTAACAACAAGACTTCTCCCATGTACTCAAGAACAAAACGAACTACTCACAAGACATCATATGGATCATGATCAGAGATGGAATAATGATGTATAACAATATGAACATAAACAATAATTCAATGGTTCACTCAATAGCATCAACTACAAAGAGTAATCAACACCGGGAAAGTTTCCCCTATGAACTATGCAAGATTCAACTCAATTGTTACAGCAATATGGAGATGGTGATGAGGGTGCTGATGGTGATGATGGTGGTGATGATGATGATGATCCCGATGAAGTCCAGCTTGATGGTGGTGTTGATGGCGACGATCTCCCCTCTCCGGGAAGGAATTCCCTCGGCAAAAATTTGTCTGCCGGAGAGATCTTTCTCTCTCGATGTTTTCCGCCTCACAGAGGCGGCGGAATCTTTCTGTGGTCGCTTCCCGAGTCTTAGGGTTTTGGGAAGATGATATATGCCGGAGGAGAGAGGCTGGAGTGGGCCAGGGTGGCCACACCACCTCCTGGCGCGGCCTAGGGCTGCCCGCGCCATGGGGTGGTGTGGGCCCCTGTGGCCCATCTCCACTCCGTCTTCTGGCATCCTTAGTCTTCTAGAAAAATAGGATTTTCCGTATATTTTGCCGGATTTTCTAATCTTCGCGAATTTTGCCTCCAAACAGCACCTTTTCCATCAGAATCCTGACTGCAGCGGTCCATGCTCCAAAAGTCATCAACCATGCAAAAACAGATGAAATAACATAAGTATCACCCCTCAATACAAAATATATCAATGAATAATAGTGAATTAAGACATAGAATAGTGATGCAAAATGGACGTATCAGGAAGCGTGACCATGTCTTACGATGTGAAGTCACGTCAAGGATATTCAGGGGGAGACCGTTGTATTGACCGGTAACGATCTGAAGAGATGCACGAGTCTAGTCCCATCGAGGGAATCTAGCGACAGTCCCACGACAAGAGGAGCATCTAGGCCTACACCAGGACCTCCTAGATGAGGGTTGGTTCATTTGTTCTCCATCTCTCCCCCTTAGAAGGAAGAGATAGCACGTAGCACAGATCTTCTTCTTCCTTGCAACATACAGCTCGAGGAGCAAGCTTGTAGCACTTGAGATATATCGTGATCTTGAGAGGTACATGTAGGAGTAGGGATTTTATCTCATTAGGAGAGCCCTAAACCTAGGTATATCGTGTGTTCTTAGGAGTGTTGTGTCTATGGTCTCAACCGCACCATCCCTCCTCAGATCCTTCAGCATCCATATGTCCCCATCTTTAACCATCCTATGGCATATGTCGTGATACCACCATGACAGAGCACTCCGGCATGATCTCCATCTCGCCGCCGGTTTGACGCCAAGTCCACGATGCCACTAGCAGGTTGTCCATCGGAACGATGACTATTACTAGACTACTTAGTAACAGGAGAAATAAACTACTTTTCCTTTTGTAACGACTAGACCATATCAAATCACAAGCCCTCCTACAAATTGAAGTTAGATGCCTCTACTTTATATTTTGCAAGTTTTACTTGGCTGTTAGGGCTTTCACAATAGACCGTTTCTAATCTATGAACTTGCCACCACACCATGAATCAGATAGTTGTCTCTACTACACCCCTCTCGAGACCCTCCTTTGTAAATGCCATATCAACTATTGTATGAGAGACATACACCCGCTAGCTACTTATACGGTACAAGCCGTATGTTGAGCGTGGAGCCAGTCTCGCATAAGATCACGCGTAAGGTCAGTCCGGGCCGCTTCATCAATCAATACCACAATATAAACAAGTACATATTAGATGGTAACAACTATAAGATAAATGCCGCACAATCCATGTGCGTACTGGCTGTACATCATTCATATGCATAGATCGGCTCTGATACCACTGAAGGAGTTACATGGCAGAAAACAAAAAAATTCCTATGTTGAAACGCTTAGACACCCAAGATCTATCTACGTAGTAATGCAGTAACGACCGAGGTTTTGGGTACATTCCCTTGTAGTCCGAAAGCGATTAACGTTTCGACAGGAACATGGTTGAAGTATTCGTACTCGTAGTAGACCTCAAGGTCGTGAAGCTCCTCATAGGTCACCCCTTGCTCCATCTTCATCGTGTATCAACTCTGGCTCATGACATCCAAGATCCACAAATGGCGGATCCTTGAGGTTTCATACGCATACGGTGTATGGTGATGACATACGGTTCCCTGATCCCTGCCGGGGTGCGGAAGTAGATCCCATGGCTGGAAACCCTGTAGCACAATGGCGTGCTATAGGTGCGTGGTCTCTTGCAGGCACCATCCTTCTAGGTATAGAACCATCATGAGAGGACAACGAGAGAGAGATTTCCCTAAGAAAAGTGCCTCAGAGAATACTTTAATTGGTGTAATTGTGTGTCTTTATTCCCACCCATGGGGACCCCTTTATATAGGTGGAGGAGGGGTACTCACTCCATTGCATGTCCATGTGGGACTAAAATATTAAAATGAAATAGGAAAAAATAGGGTTCCAACTGTAACACCCTCGAATCGGCCCTATGCAAGTTTTAGCGCTTCCTGCCAAACTCGCATAGAAACGATTCAAGGACGCCCACCAAGCACTTGCGTGCGGGTGGAAAAACGAAGTAATATCATTACACATTAGTCCATGATGGAACCCATAGAACATTTGTATACAACAACGACTCCATGAGTCAAGAATACAGATATACAGTACAAAGATCCAAATCACCTTGAAAACGATACAACATCCGAGTACGGATAAGATGCAATGGGGCTAAGAGCCCTGAAGAATAACCAATGGCATCCATAACCCTGCCCAGGCCAAGCCAGAAGGGTAACCCTGCTAAGGACGTCGAACTTATACCTGCTAAAACAAAAGGGGTGCCGACAAAGGGCAAAGGAAAAAGAGGAGCGTCAGTACTGCGGCCAGTACACGGCGAGGCTAGAATTCGGCGGCTCTCGTCTACATAGGTATGGTGGACTGAAGCGGCAGCGCAGCATGCATAAACAACCTATAGAGACTCGATGCAACTGTCGGCTATTAGAGAGGGATAAGAGAGACCTATTCGGGACCAACCTGATACTAACACCATTCATAGCCATCCTGGTATTCCCCCTTGAGACCAAACGAGGAAGTCAAACCGAGGAACTCACACAATTGGCAGTTTTATTCATTCCATTATAGTTGCAGCACTTACTAGTCAGATATAGATAGCACGAGTCATCCTGATAGCATAAGTAGTGGGCAGTTTTAGTTAACCATTCAGTTGTAGTTGCAGTACTTACTACTCACATTACAATTAGCATGTGACATCCCAAACCCAGCGGTTGTTGGCACTTTTATTTCATTCCATTAGAGTTTCGATACTTACTAGGCAGATATAACATGACACGATACACCCCAGTTCCACCAGTTGTTGGCACTTTTATTATCCATTCCATTGTAGTGAAGCTGATTACTAGTCGCATATTAAGTCAAATTTATAACACTACTTTAGTTATGCTTGTCTATGGTCGAGATATTGTGCTCCAAGTAGTCCATAACTACGGACACGGCTTTCAGAAAGATTTACCCTGCAGGGGTGCACAAATAGCAACACACACACACGATCAACCTCGGAAAAACCAAATCAAAACCCAACGAGGCTTTCATGACAAAGCAATCACAGGATTCATAAAATATTTCAGGGGGCCACCCCATTAAGCTACCCGCAACGAAGTTGGCCGGCTCCGAGACGGACCCAAGGTTTGCGTCAATGGCTGTAAACGACTGGGAACCCGAAAGTGTGACTGGGCTTGTCGATACCATGAAAACAATCCGCATCCAAAATAGTACAGGTGCTCCACGCACAATCATAAATAAAGCAGTAAAGCATGGCATAAGTACAGGATAGTAATAAACCCCCAAACTAGTTTGTGGCCCATAGAAATAAGAAATGAATCAAGCTCTGGCTAAGGGGGATTCATAGAGTCTCCCGTATGTGGATAGTGTGAATAGTCAAGGAACAGGTATCAAGTACTCGGGGTCCTACGGGACACAAGTGAGCGTGGAAGAACCAAATAACATCTATTGCCCACCGATGCCTCTGCATTAGTTATATCTATTCCCAACAATTTAATAGTTTTATTTAAAGTCATGAACATCTCCACCATTAAGCATCTCCACCATTTATCATGTGCCAACTTGCCGTCAACGATGGAACGACAACGACACGGAGCAACACATAAGCAAGCAACTACGACTCGCAAGGCCGACTATCTATCAAACAACAGGCAATAGGATGTGTCCATGGCAATATAGAGGCTGCAAGGAGTATAAATGGTGCATAGAAACTAAAGCATCGCAACACGGATAACAATAGATCAATAGGAGGAAGTAAAGACTATAAATGCAAAATAGGTGGAAAGGGGGAAATGCTCGCCTAGGAAACACTGCCGAAGATACATTATCCGAAGGACTTGCCGATACTCGCATCAACTCATTAGCCTAATCCGCGAAGAAGCAAAGCACTAAAAGAAACACCGAATGCACTATTTAATACTACGGTAGAAGATCGGGCATGTTCATGATATGATGCATGTCATGGCAAAGATGTGGTGCAATTAGACAATATTAAGCGGAACCGGGGTCCCGTCAATTAAATATAAGGTTCATGTTGTTTAACTACCCCGCAAATTAAATGTGGAATTAACAAGGCAAAGCATGACATCGATTCGCTACACAAAATTAAATGGGCCAATATAAGACTAGAATAGCCCGCATATGGTCTCCATATTTAATTTTGGTAAATTGTCGAAATAGCCCCAAACACCCACAATATGCATGCAAGCATGATGATTTAATTATGCAACAAGTTGTATGTTATATTATAAAATGGGGGTCTCGGAAAGGGAATCACATAAGGGGTCGAAGATCTTGGGGTTCGATGTGGTTCGGGTCCGGTCTTTGGATCCTCGGGATCGAGGCTTCGGGGCTTGGTCTCCGGATCTTCGGATCCGGGGTCTTGGTATTCCCGTCCGGTGTCGATCTTCGGGTACCGCGGGTTCTCGGCGTGGTTTCGTCGGGTGTGGCCCCTTGCATCGGGCATCGGAAGATCTTGGCATCGGTAGATCTTGGGTACGTCTTTGGCACCACGGAGAACTAGACATCGGGGTTGTTCCTGTGACGACCCTCTGTGACACACGTGACCACACTGTCACCATCAAACCACACCAATACGTCGATCAGGGCAACCTTAGGTGAAGCATCAGGAACCACGAGTACAAACATGGCATCCCCATACCGCAAACACTAGCAGTGAGACACGAGTGAAGAGAGGGCCATGACCAGATGACACGGCGAGCTTGGTGACGTCACGCGGGAGGATGCGCTTGCAGGGACACGCGGGTGACATGGCAGAGGGCGGCAGCGCGACGGGGCTCCGGCGAGGCAGGACCATGGCCGCGAACGGGGGCAGTGGCTCGCAAGCGGCGGGATGAGGGGAACCTGGCGGCGGCGGCTGGGCTCGAGTGATGAGGAGAAGGCGCCAACATGGAGAAGGGCAGCCTTGGCATCGTTGCAGGGGAACGGGGAGGCGGTGGCCGGAGGAGAACGCGGTGGTGGACGACGGCGCGCTGGCGGTGCCCTTGGCAGAGGAAGCCGCGGCAGGAGGAGGCCGAGCGCCTGAGGGGAGGAAGGCGGCGGCGGGACGCAGGACGGTGAGGCAGGGCCGAGGAGGAGAGGGCGCGAAGGCGAGGTTGCAGGAGGTGGTGTTGCCACGGCACCTTGCAGAGCTCGAGGTGACCGGCAGAGGAACCTTCGGTGGTAGATCCCACGGCGGAGGAGGTTGCGGCCGGGGTGAGGCCGAGCCGGCGACGGAACCGGTGAGGCGGAGGAGGGCCAGACCAGGCGGCGACGCAGGCTCCTGGCAGCGGTTGGTGAAGGAGGATTGGTGGTTGGTGGGGTGAGGCGAGGTGCGTCGGGAGTGGGGATGAGGGAGAGAGACACGGGTCAGCGGACGTGTGAGGGTGGGGCCACTATGCGACGCGGGGCGTGTGGGGGTTGGTGGGCGTCGGTGCGAGGTGGGGAATTCTCTCAGGCTGGTTGTGGCGTGGTAGGGTGGTGGGTCCAGCTTCACGTGGGATTGAGGGAGGGCAGGTGATCCCGATGGGGTGGATCGCGTGCGTGTCACACTGGTGGGTCTCACAGGATGGGGCCAGGTGCAGGGCTGGGTCAGCGCGGGTGCGAGGCAGGATGGTGGCGGCGGCTGTGGGGAGTAGGTGGGGTGGTGGGGATCTAGGGTTTGGGTAGGTGTGGGTTAGGGTTTGATCTGGAGGTGGCCGGCTGGGCTTTTGGGCCTAGCTGGCTACCTCCCAAAAATAATACAAGTTTTATTTATTTATTTAAAAGACTTTTGTAATTTGTTTTTTAGACAATTAAAATATCCGGAAGAGACCGGGGTTTTTAATTTGAAATAAAGGCGGGGCGTATTTAGAAAAACAAAAATAGGTTTTCGAAATTAGTTTCAGACAAACATATGCAGGATGATGACGATGCTCAAATGCAATGTGGCATGATGACATGAGCATGTTGTCATGATGATGCATAGACAAAAGCAACACGCGATTTTCTAGGAGTGGTTTTACCGGGGTGCTATAATTCGACACCACTAACAATAGATCTCGCCCTCGAGATCCGCCTCATGGTACGGGGAAGAAGGCCGACAGTCTGAATCTTCTCACTTCGTGTAGATCCTCGCGACACCACTAACAATGATCCTGCTCCATCTTGAAATCGGTGACACCACCAACAAAGGGTCGTTGCTCACGTTCGTCGAGGGAACACTTCGGAGAAACAAGGACGAAGGTAGAGGCATCAAAAGGTAAGGCTACCTCTAACTTCAGTGGAAGGAGTAATTACAGATCCACCGATTCAATGTACAAGAGAAAATGTTAAGAGTAGTCGGATGGTGATCAGTCCATCGCGCACCCGAAGCATTACTCTGCACATGAATAGGAGAATTATGCAACCAACTCTTGGAATTAGACTGAAGATCTCGACAATCGAGGTTCGGAACAAAGGAGTGATGCAGACTCTGCATCGGATCTGGCGTAGATGAGGGCGTCGTGTTGGAAACACCGGAAGGCACAAAGGAGGAACAACGAGAAGTCCAACAAATGAAGGATTCCCCAGATAACATGAAGACCGGATGTAGAAACACCGTTGCCAGAGGAGGAAGCAAAACCCTGAAGGTACGACGGAAAACCCAACCACGAGAAATCCTGGACTAGAAGAAGGTAAGAGAGCAGATTCAAAACACGCAGAGGTAAGAGGAGAATAGCAGAGGGGTAAGGAGTAAAAGGAGACCTAATCAGATCTATCCAACTGATTTTGCAAAATAGTTTTGACACTCTACTTCGACCGTTAGCTAGGTTATCCTACAGGCTGGACAAGTGGGTTATCGTAACTGCTGAGCTCTGAGACCACTCTGTAACACCCTCGAATCGGCCCTATGCAAGTTTTAGCGCTTCTCGCCAAACCCGCATAGAAACGATTCACGGACGCCCACCAAGCACTTGCGTGCGGGTGGAAAAATGAAGTAATATCATTACACATTAGTCCATGATGGAACCCATAGAACATTTGTATACAACAATGACTCCATGAGTCAAGAATACAGATATACAGTACGAAGATCCAAATCACCTTGAAAACGATACAACATCCGAGTACGGATAAGATGCAAATGGGGCTAAGAGCCCTGAAGAATAACCAATGGCATCCATAACCCTGCCCAGGCCAAGCCGGAAGGGTAAACCTGCTAACGACGTCGAACTTATACCTGCTAAAACAAAAGGGGTGCCGACAAAGGGCAAAGGAAAAAGAGGAGCGTCAGTACTAAGGCCAGTACACGGCGAGGCTAGAATTCGGCGGCTCTCGCCTACATAGGTATGGTGGACTGAAGCGGCAACGCAGCATGCATAAACAACCTATAGAGACTCGATGCAACTGTCGGCTATTAGAGAGGGATAAGAGAGACCTATTCGGGACCAACCTGATACTAACACCATTCATACCCATCCTGGTATTCCCCCTCGAGACCAAACGAGTAAGTCAAACCGAGGAACTCACACAATTGGCAGTTTTATTCATTCCATTATAGTTGCAGCACTTACTAGTCAGATATAGATAGCACGAGTCATCCTGATAGCATAAGTAGTGGGCAGTTTTAGTTAACCATTCAGTTGTAGTTGCAGTACTTACTACTCAGATACAATTAGCATGTGACATCCCAAACCCAGCAGTTGTTGGCACTTTTATTTCATTCCATTAGAGTTTCGATACTTACTAGGCAGGTATAACATGACACGATACACCCTAGTTCCACCAGTTGTTGGCACTTTTATTATCCATTCCATTGTAGTGAAGCTGATTACTAGTCGCATATTAAGTCAAATTTATAACACTACTTTAGTTATGCTTGTCTATGATCGAGATACTTTGCTCCAAGTCGTCCATAACCACGGACACGGCTTTCAGAAAGATTTACCCTGTAGGGGTGCACAAATAGCAACACACACACGATCAACCTCGGAAAAACCAAATCAAAACCCAACGAGGCTTTCATGACAAAGCAATCACAGGATTCATAAAATATTTCAGGGGGGCACCCCATTAAGCTACCCGCAACAAAGTTGGCCGGCTCCGAGATGGACCCAAGGTTTGCGTCAATGGCTGTAAACGACTGGGAACCCGAAAGTGTGACTGGGCTTGTCGATACCATGAAAACACTCCGCATCCAAAACAGCACAGGTGCTCCACGCACAATCGTAAATAAAGCAGTAAAGCATGGCATAAGTACAGGATAGTAATAAACCCCCAAACTAGTTTGTGGCCCCAAGAAATAAGAAATGAATCAAGCTCTGGCTAAGGGGGATTCATAGAGTCTCCCGTATGTGGATAGTGTGAATAGTCAAGGAACAGGTATCAAGTACTCGGGGTCCTACGGGACACAAGTGAGCATGGAAGAACCAAATAACATCTATTGCCCATCGATGCCTCTGCATTAGTTATATCTATTCCCAACAATTTAATAGTTGTATTTAAAGTCATGAAGATCTCCACCATTAAGCATCTCCACCATTTATCATGTGCCAACTTGCCGTCAACGATGGAACGACAACGACACGGAGCAACACATAAGCAAGCAACTACGACTCACAAGGCCGACTATCTATCAAACAACAGGCAATAGGATGTGTCCATGGCAATATAGAGGCTGCAAGGAGTATAAATGGTGCACAGAAACTAAAGCATCGCAACACAGATAGCAATATATCAACAGGAGGAAGTAAAGACTATAAATGCAAAATAGGTAGAAAGGGGGAGATGCTCGCCTAGGAAACACTGCCAAAGATACATTATCCGAAGGACTTGCCGATACTCGCATCAACTCATCGGCCTAATCCACGAAGAAGCAAAGCACTAAAAGAAACACCGAATGCACTATTTAATACTACGGTAGAAGATCAGGCATGTTCATGATATGATGCATGTCATGGCAAAGATGTGGTGCAATTAGACAATATTAAGCGGAACCGGGGTCTCGTCAATTAAATATAAGGTTCATGTTGTTTAACTACCCCGCAAATTAAATGTGGAATTAACAAGGCAAAGCATGACATCGATTCGCTACACAAAATTAAATGGGGCCAATATAAGACTAGAATAGCCCGCATATGGTCTCCATATTTAATTTAGGTGAATTGTCGAAATAGCCCCAAACACCCACAATATGCAAGCAAGCATGATGATTTAATTATGCAACAAGTTGTATGTTATATTATAAAATGGGGGTCTCGGAAAGGGAATCACATAAGGGGTCGAAGATCTTGGGGTTCGATGTGGTTCGGGTCCGGTCTTTGGATCCTCGGGATCGAGGCTTCGAGGCTTGGTCTCTGGATCTTTGGATCCGGGGTCTTGGTATTCCCGTCCGGTGTCGATCTTCGGGTACCGCGGGTTCTCGGCGTGGTTTCGTCGGGTGTGGCTCCTCGCATCGGGCATCGAAAGATCTTGGCATCGGTAGATCTTGGGTACATCTTTGGCACCACGGAGAACTAGACATCGGGGTTGTTCCTGTGACGACCCTCTGTGACACACGTGACCACACTGTCACCATCAAACCACACCAATACGTCGATCAGGGCAACCTTAGGTGAAGCATCAGGAACCACAAGTACAAACATGGCATCCCCATACCGCAAACACTAGCAGCGAGACACGAGTGAAGAGAGGGCCATGACCAGACGACGCGGCGAGCTTGGTGACGTCGTGCGGGAGGATGCGCTTGTAGGGACACGCGGGTGACATGGCAGAGGGCGGCGGCGGGACGGGGCTCCGGCGAGGCAGGACCATGGCCGTGAACAGGGGCAGCGGCTCGCAGGCAGCGGGATGAGGGGAAGGCGCCAACGTGGAGGAGGGCGGCCTTGGCGTCACTGTTGGGGGACGGGGAGGCGGTGGCCGGAGGAGAACGCAGCGGCGAACAACGGCGTGTTGGTGGTGTCCTTCGCAGAGGAAGCCGCGGCAGGAGGAGGCCGAGCGCCTGAGGGGAGGAAGGCAGCGGCAGGATGCAGGACGGTGAGGCAGGGCCGAGGAGGAGAGGGCGCGAAGGCGAGGTCACAGGAGGCGGCGTTGCCACGGCGCCTTGTAGATCTCGAGGCGGCCGGCAGAGGAACCTTCGGTGGTAGATCCCACGGTGGAGGAGGTTGCGGCCGGGTGAGGCCGAGCCAGCGACGGAACCGGTGAGGCGGAGGAGGGCCAGACCAGGCGACGATGTAGGCTCCTGGCGGCGGTTGGTGAAGGAGGATTGGTGGTTGGTGGGGAGAGGCGAGGTGCGTCGGGAGTGGGGATGAGGGAGAGAGACACGGGTCAGCAGACGTGTGAGGGTGGGGCCACTATGTGATGCGGGGTGTGTGGGGGTTGGTGGGCATCGGTGCGAGGCAGGGAATTCTCTCAGGCTGGTCGTGGCGCGGCAGGGTGGTGGGTCCGGCTTCGTGTGGGATCGAGGGAGGGCAGGTGATCCCGATGGGGTGGATCGCGTGCGTGTCACACTGGTGGGTCTCACGGGATGGGGCCAGGTGCGGGGCTGGGTCAGCGCGGGTGCGAGGCAGGGTGGTGGCGGCGGCTGTGGGGAGTAGGTGGGGTGGTGGGGATCTAGGGTTTAGGTAGGTGTGGGTTAGGGTTTGATCTGGAGGTGGCCGGCTGGGATTTTGGGCCTAGCTGGCTGCCTCCCAAAAATAATACAAGTTTTATTTATTTATTTAAAATACTTTTGTAATCTGTTTTTTAGACAATTAAAATATCCGGAAGAGACCGGGGTTTTAATTTGAAATAAAGGCGGGGCGTATTTAGAAAAATAGGTTTTTGAAATTAGTTTCAGACAAACATATGCAGGATGATGACGATGCTCAAATGCAATGTGGCATGATGACATGAGCATGTTGTCATGATGATGCACAGACAAAAGCAACACGCGATTTTCTAGGAGTGGTTTTACCGGGGTGCTACACCAACCCGCTAGGCCAGCTGGGTGGCCAGGTGGGCCAACCCGTAGCGGCATAGTAGCCGCAGCAGCTCGCAGCGAGAAGTAATAGCGGCCAAGGTCTGCAGCGCCCAGCGCCCGGGTGGGCTGGTGCGCCCCCTATGGCCCAACCCGCAGCGGCCGGAAGCCCCGGGAAGGATGACGCCCATGCGTGCTCGTGGCTTTCTAGCTCCCGCGTCGACTTGCCTTGGGATGGCCCGCCACATGCGGCAGCCTGCCCACCTGCCTGCGCCCGTCACCTAGCATCTTCCCGCATGGGCGGAGGCTGGGTGGGCTGCTGGCTATGACCGGTAGCAGCAGCATGGCCTACGCGCTCGCTGGTATCCGCTCTTGCCTTCGTGGGCTGGTTAGATGGCCAGTAGCGTTTCTGTCTGCTGTTTTTGTTGTCTTTTTGGGGTGACTTTCTCCTGGGCCAATTCCTTCCGGGGTTTTGGCATAATGAGGAAGTTGCCCTATAAAATTTAATTTAAATATTTATTTAATATATATTAGTTCATAATTAATATATAATTAATGCATATTTACCCGGAACACTTTTCAGTCCCTTTTTCCTTTCTCTTTCTCCGAACACCTTCAGATCTTTTCTCTTTGGAACGATTCCGGGTTCTCTCTTTCTCTATGATTCCTTCTTACAGAAAAAATCTAGCTCATCGTAGCCTTAAGTGTATTTCCCCAATGGCAAGAGAAACGTAATAGACATGATCGAGACCCTCTCATATCAATAATCATTAGCTGGACCAGGATGCCTATAATGGCCCCTATGCATTCCACGAAGATGATGTTATTTTACCGTAAACGTCGAGTCCAATTCCCTTTGTTTATTCACTACGACTTGTCCCAAATCTGATCATCAGTATCATATACCTTGTTCAATCTTGTTTATTACAAGTTCTATTTCACTTGTTCCGGTGATATTCCATCCTCGTGACCTAGTCACATGTTGGAACATTAGGGATGTAATCTCACCAAGTCGGCCATATGTATATTCCCGTCACGCGGGTGAACAAATCCCGATCTTGATAACATAGGCCTCAACTATTCCTTTGAAATAGCTGACACACACCTTTATGGCCACCCATTTACAGACATGATGGTTGATGTGATCAAAGCAGCCTCAGGAGATAGTGATTAATATGATATCACAGTCTAACAAGAAGGATACTACTCTTCTAACTATTGCAACGATGAACCTTGTGACTTGATCATGCTGCAGTAACTATCTTTGGAAATGTCCATCATATCATATATGACTCTGTTATCAACTGGCATAAATGCTCCCTGATCAGGAAACCTTGATCATCAGTTGCCAAACGAACTAGTATAAATAGAGGCTACTAGAGACTTAGTATGTTTCAAACCACACCTGTATCAATGTTTCCGCTTTATACTATTATAGAACAATATGAAACTATTACAAACTAACTAAGATATGATAATAAACCCATTTATTATTGTCCTCTAGGGCATATCTCCTTCAGGCTGGTAAATTTTGTTCTAGTTATCAGAGGAACCCATCATGGCCATTCAGCTAACACAGCAGGACCACAATAGCTTAGGGGAATGTCGGGGGAATGACCCCTGGTAGGGTCAAGACAGAGTGTAAAGTGATATCAAGAGGTTGACTAGAACTAAGGTTGACCGACATAGGATGGCCGACATACCCGGGTTGGTATATGAAAGATATGTCAGCATAACCAAGTTGTCTCTTTTATGCAGGAATGGCCAGACCGACTTACCTCGGCTGGAGCCATTAATTCGACATAAGGGACTTGCGTATGATCAAGTATCATATGTCGATCTAAAAAATGCTCTAGTTCATTTTTAGGAATCCCGGAGAGGATAACTGTTCTCCTACAGGCCTGCACCTGGATTGTGGTGAACAGTCCCATTGAGGATACCCCAGAGGGGACATCATTTGGCATGTGCACCAATGATAGGTCTTGTCCCATCGAGGATTATCAGGTGACAAGAAGAGGATCTGGGTGGGCCCCAGACGAAGACTTTGGTACCGTTGCTAAGGAATATCCTCTACCACATGTGCCCTAACCATTGTAACCGAGTCACCTTATATAAGGTGCCCCAGGGCCTCCAAAGAGAGGGACCAACCCATGTTCCTCATTCCCCCTTTCAACTTAGAGAGAAGAGAGGCAAAGAGAGAGATTATTCCTCCTCTCGCATACATCTCAAGGAGCACCATTGTAGATACAGTGATTACTTGAGATATATAGTTAAACATGCACGAGTAGGGGTGTTATATCAATAGGAGAGCCCCAAACCTAGGTACATTGCGTGTTTGTGTTTTTGTGTGTGTGGTTTCTACTACATCCTCTCTCCCCGGATCATTAGGCGTCCATTCGGCCCCAACTTAAGCCATCCCATGGCATCTGCCATGATACCACCATGAAAAGACTTAACAAACACCAGTACGATTAGAGTTGACAATAACACATCATCATATGACACTCCCATGGGTCTGCCTCATCAAATAGTATCACCATGTGCGACCGTATTAGAAGTTGGACATATAGAGAAGCCACCATTTAGTGAATAGTACCAGAAACCTCACCCTAGGAAGGGATCTAGAGGAGGAATTCATTGAAGGTTAAAACATCGACCTATTGGAAATATGCCCAAGAGGCAATAATAAAGTTGTTATTATTATATTTCATATTTATGATAAGTAATGGCTGCAAGAGCATAGATCGTTTATAGCTAGTTTTGAAGTAAGAGCATCAAACCATAGAGAGCTATTGGTAGAGGTCTTTATGCCCCTCTTTACTATTCACTAGAGAATACTTGTAAGTTATCTCGAATTCCAAGCAAGAGTGTATAAATTGTGTGTTTGATTGAGTGCAAAAGTAAACAAGAACAAAATAAATTACTAAAGTGAGCAAGAACATGTGAGTGTGGTTGTGGGAGTTGTAATATTACTAAGGAATTCTCCGGGAGTGTAGGATCCACCACTAGTAAATGTATTAATTAGGATTTGGATAATCTATGTTTTTTCATGATAATGTATGGGAGGAGCTCCAAATTAGATGATCAAAGACAATCCATCTTTTGTTCCATCCCTAATAACCACAATAGTAATCTTAGGCAAGCCACCCTCGATTCTCTACTATTAAGAGTTAACCCCATGGTTAAGGATCAAGCTCTGTGAATCCCCTCTTATCCCCCTTGAACACATGAGTAACAATCGAGCACAATATGTCACTTAGCACCATAGCATTACCACATGCCCAAGAGTAATTCCCTCTCAAGTCCCTAAGGCAAATCTTACATGGTGCACTTCACATAACATCAAGAGAGAGATTGAATACATACATCACAAATCTAAGTCATAGATCATCTTTATTTCAAGACATAATGTTTTCTAGGGTTTCTCCATCTCCCCAAGAATAATGGAACTACTCACATATGAAGGCAATCAACATCATCATGGTAATATTAATGGAGTATGAAGGTGCGAATGTATACAAGTGCAAGTCCATGATTGTAATTGGAACTACAACCAAAATAAATAAGGGGATCAACGATGGAGATGATGTTGATGATGATGACGACATAGATAGATGTGTAGGCCTTCAAGATACAAGTATTCTCCTCCTACAGTGTGGTGATGGTGATGGAGATCGGTGTGAGGCGTTGCGTCTATGGAGGATGACATGGTGTCAGGGCTCCATCGTGGAGGAATGTGGATGGATGCATTCTCCCTTGGCTCCTCCCTCCCTTATATAGGCCTAGGAGAGCCCCCAATACCCCCTCCTACATTCATTATGACCCAAGGAAGTTCTAGAGACGAGTAGGGGCAAATTCCATGAAAAAACGCATCAATTCTGGTGGTTTCCGACACCTAGGACCCATCGTACGGGTGCGATACAGGCACATGCGCCTATACTAATGCTCTTCAAACTGTGAGACTTCTGTTGTAAAATGGCCACCATTGCTTCATATGAATTCCGATTTGGGTGTTCTTTAGCTTGTTGGATTCTTATGGATGAGAGCTACAACAGTGTGACCTTGAATTGTCATTTGGAGTTGATGAAAAAATTCACTTTTTCCACCCCTCGTATGGCAAATTCTGGTGCCTGCAGCCCTTCCAAATTGCTCTCTCTTTGATCCTTTTGCCTTGCCTTGTTTATAATCATCCATAACACCTATACACATGTTAAAGACAAGGAAAAGTACTAAAAACCAATAGTTGTGCAACACTCGTATGAAAATGGTAAGAACTTGTAATCATGCATATAATGCATAATAATGGCTAGAATTAGCATGGAATGAGTGAATAATTGCACAAAATCTATGCTTAAAAGTGTTGCAAAAATGCGCTCATTCACTTCCACAAGCTTATACTCTTGCTTGCCTGTGAGCAATATAGAGCTTGAGTGGACAAAGTTCATGTCCATGAGGCATGAGTCGATAAAATTCATGAGGGCATTGCAACAAATCCTTATTTTTTCCACAAGCTCAAAACAAAATAGAACGTAATCATATGAAAACCCAATATCAGTTTATGTGGTTTCCAAATCTAGAGATTAATCAAAACTTCTATACCCCCTGTCAAAAGTAAATCTAGCTTGGAAGCAAACTTGTGATCCTCCTATTGCACCTTTTGTATTTTTATTCTCACTTTTGTAAGGTAAAACCTTAGCACAGATAGGTGTTGATGCATGTAAAATGCATGCATGAAGTTTGTAGTTTATTGATACATTTCCCCACATATTTGCAACTTACACTACAAGAAAAGTGTCCATCCATAATGACTTGGCCCGTCGGTCATCGTAGAAGGCGCGTCTTCCGCGACAAATTTCGCGGTTCGACCGTGGCCGATGGGAAACTTTTTTCCCGGTTTCACGGCCCCCTACTACGACAAAACCACTAAAAACATGGAGGAACCTCGGCCGGCGTGTGGCAAAAGGAAGATTTTCGGTTCCTCGCACGATGTTGACTCACCAAAGTCTTTTGAGGTGTGTGGGTCCTGATGGCTGTGATATACAACACTTTTTAGCAATATAAATTGTGTCATTTGCTTATCATATCATGCTCCATCTAGCTATTGCTATGCCAAATATGCATGATTACTTGTTTTTATTAAATTCAATATGAGCTTTGGACATTTATTAGTTTAGGTACAATTTTATCCCTCTTCCTTGTCTTTGACATGTGTGTAGGTGTTGATGATGATTATGGACAAAACAAAGGCAAAAGGAACCAAGAGAGCATAGTATGGAGGAGCTGCAGGGACCAGACTTAGCCATTTGACAGGTTGGAAAAGTGAATTTTTCCAACTTCTGAAAATAACTATCCAAGACCATAGGGTTGTAGCCCTCTATGATACGAACTCAATGAGCCCACGAACACCCAAAACGGAGTTCGTATGAAGAAATGGTGGCCAAAATACTAAAGCATGCAGAGAATTTAACGAGCAACTATACGACCGGAGCTATATTTTGGTCGTATAGCTGCGCCCGTATAGTTTCCAAAAAGGTCGGAAACGATGGGATTTTGCCCTAGAAAAGCTCTAGAACCTTCCCTAAGTCATATGACGGTATTGGGGGAACCCTAGGGCACCCCCAAGGCCTATATAAAGGAGGGAGGACCCAAGAGGAGGCCACGATATACACAATACACCATATACAAGATCTAGATCCCATCTACCGCCTCCACGGCGGCGCCCTGCCGCCGTGCCGCCTCCATAGCCTCTACAGCTCCACCAAGATATAGATCTCAATCAACACCATCAAGCCATCCAAGCAAGAGAAGGAGGACGCTGCCATCATCACGCCGACGCCACCATCACCGCGCCATCATCACCATCTCCATCGTCGCTACTCCTTCATCCTTCCCCATCATGATCTCCATGATGGGTTGTAACATGGCTTGAACCCCCTTTATTAATGTTATGATGATTTGAGTAATTGAAGTGTGGCGTGTTCTTGTTAATTAATATGTTTGTGCTTTCTCTTTACATTGTTTTATTCATGATATTATTCTAGTGATTAGAGACGTCCAATCCATTGTTGAGGAATTTACTAGGGATTCATGGAGTGTCACAAAACTTATCATTAGTCTATACTCGTTCCATGGGCCTGAAAAGTCCATGGGTAGAACTAATAGGCTATTTGTTATAAGTGATTTGCGGAGGTAATAGCAACTTAGGATGCACCGCCCATTAAGATTTAATTTCCTTAAGAGCACTCATGATATAGATAGGTATAGTGTTGTGAATTGCTTGACCCCAAAGTGACATACGGGATATCTTGTGACTAGCACACTTGCTTAGGAGGATGGTTGTCCATAGAACTTAATGCCTTTGCTCTGGTTTACCTTGGTTGGTCTTTTTACCTTAATACATTATTCTCTTACAGATGACCCATGTCTGGAGAGGGTGTGGACAATTGAGTTGTCTAGTTGCCACTTACCAATGGTGGGAGACAACTGTATATGAGGGACCGCCACAATTATAGTTAACATCTATTCCATAAGCACTTATCATGCACACCGGTATACACAACATTACTTGAGGAATCATAGCATTAATATTTCATCTCATTGCATTCACCTATTTTCAGTTTTACTTTTGTTCTAGTTTTCTTCCAATCCTAGTAGTAGTTATTACAAAACATCTTAAATTCATTTATCCTAGCAACTTATAGAACAGGATATTTCCAAACCACGATTTGGGTGCGTACGTAGTCACATTGACAACGCGGCTGCGAGGGTCGTGTTCGCCGAGCTGCCATTGGGACAAACTCTTAAATATTTGCTACTGCAAGTACTGCAATAACCCTATTTTGGTACAGGAACTCAACTCCATCACGTCCTGATGTTAGTGTCTCTAGCAGACCATACTTCTCCCTGATTTGAACTCAATAACGTTCTTCGATGAAAGGGCATGTATGCCCCATGTGTGGTTTTGGTGATTAATGACAATCTCTATGTACTAATGTGTAAATTGAGTTTCACTTGTAGGTTTTTCCATTGGCATCGCTTGGACCATGTGTTGGTCTCAAGGTTGAAAAAGAAGAAGAAATGTCCAAGGCCTTTGTGCCTATTGGAATCTTGTTGGAGAAGAAGATCAAGTATGTCTTGAAGAAGAAGAAGAAGATGGAGTTCCTTATGGCCATATTCAAGACATCATCAAGAAGATCAAGTTTGGGGGAGCATTTCACAAGTCTTCATCAAGCAAGAGCAAGCAAGGAAATCAAGAAAGGCGTCCTATCTTTAGAAGGATAAGACAGTCTACATCAAGCTCGAGTGGAATGTTCAAGGCAAAGGTATGATCTTGATAGGCTTTCTATTTTACTGGTCTCTTGTAGTGTTGGGAGACCGGGTTTAGGGATAGATAGCCGTACTATCAAGAGGGACTCTCGAGCGAGTGGTCGATCGTATCTTTCGGAGAGAGCTCAAACCTTTGCATACATAACATCGTATTTCTTTGTTGTTGTTTGGTTCTTGTCCATTTGAGGATATAGAGCTTGTGGTTATCTTCATAAGAAGCTCTAGTTCGTCAAAAACGGATTTCCCTTGCATATCTTTTTTCGTTTTTGATCTTGCGGGTTTTTTTGGCTCCACACCTTGGGAGATATCTCACATATATATTTATGGTATTTTATCCCTTGGTGATACACAATATTTTGTTATCTTTCCACACGTCATTATCTTTCCAACAAAATTGGTTTCATCTCATTTGGAGTTCGGATGCGAAAGTTATTGCATTTATGGTTTCTGAAGTTTTCGTGACCGGTAGTTCTGGTGGGCCACTAGTAGTACCGCTAGGGCATTTTTGTCGCTGGTAGTACAGGTGTAAATTCTGGCCCAACTTCCGGTAACCGCAATTCTGGTTCAGTTCCCTCTCTGTTTTGGAGTGCACTATTTGTCGGAACCTCAACCGGAATTTACGGCGGTAGTTCTGGCCAGGTTTTCTCTCTTTTCACACCTCGTTTTTGGACCATTGACTGGGTGCCACAGGTAGTACCGGCCACCCACCAGTACTACCGGCTATGCCTGAAACTATGAATAACAGGCAGTTCGGGGATCCCTTTAAAAGGAGCTCCCCTTCCCCTTCACGGGGTAGCTCTTTTTGTCCGTTTTTCACTCTCTCTCTCCTCCATTGTTGACCTTGAAGAGCTTGCCCTCTCCCCCTTCCCCCTCCTATGATTCTTGCATCTTTTTGAGGGATTTGAGAGAGGAGATCTAGATCTACAACCCCACCAAACCAAATCCCTTCTTTGTGAAGGAATCCCTGGGATCTAGATCTTGGAGAGTTTTGTGTTCTCGTCTTGTGTTCTTCCTCTCTTATTCCCCAATAGCATTTGTAGCTTTGGTGGAATTTGAGAGTGAAGGACTTTCCTCTTGCATTTGGTGCATAGGTTTGAGTTCTCCTCGGATATTCGGCAAGTTCAAGCTCTTGGGCTTGTTTCTCTTGGGTTCTTGGAACCCTAGACGGTTGTGTGGAGTTGTGGTGTGTTCTTGAGTGATCCAATTGAGTTGTGGAGATTCCCCAAGCTTGTTGGCCTATTGTGGCATTGTGGAGCCTTTGTGGAATTTCTTGGGAGCCCTCCAATTGAGTTGTGGAGACTGCCCCAAGCCTTTTACGGGTTTGGTGACCGCCCTCAAGTGTCCCATAGTGGAAAGTGAGTAGGTGAAAGGGCATGTTTTCCCCCATGTGTGGTTTTGGTAATTAATGACAATCTCTATGGACTAATGTGTAAATTGAGTTTCACATGTAGGTTTGTCCATTGGCATCGCTTGTACCATGTGTTGGTTTCAAGGTTGAAAATAAGAAGCAATGTCCAAGGGCTTTGTGCCCATTGGAATCATGAAGAAGAAGAACAAGATCAAGTATGTCTTGAAGAATAAGAAGAAGATGGAGTTCCTTATGGCTATCTTCAAGACATCATCATCAAGAAATGACGGGCAAGCTCAAGATGCAGCATCTCTAGAAGATCTCATGCTTGAAGCTTGCCATCCTCGGCATTCATGGAATGATGAAGACAAGTTTGAAGAAGAGGCTTCCCCATGGAGTATGGGGGAGCATTTTTCAAGTCCTCATCAAGCAAGATCAAGCAAGTTCTATCAAGAAAGGTGATCCATCTTGACAAGGACAAGACAGTCTACATCAAGCTCAAGTGGAATGCTCAAGACGAAGGTATGATGTTGATAGGCTTTCTATTTTACCGGTCTCTTGTAGTGTTGGGAGACCGGGTTTAGGGATAGATAGCCATAATATCAAGAAGGGCTCTCGAGTGAGTGCTCGGTCATATCTTTTAGAGAGATCTCAAACCTTTGCATACATAACATCATATTTCTTGGTTGTTGTTTGGTTCTTGTCCATGAGAGGATCTAGAGCTTGTGGTTATCTTCATAACAAGTTCTAGTTCATCAAAAATGGATTTCCCTTGCATACCTTTTTGTGTTTTTGATCTTGCGGGTTTTCCGGCTCCACACCTTAGGAGATATCTCACATATATATTCATGGTATTTTCTCCCTTGGTGATACCCAATATTTCGTTATCTCTCCACACGCTGTTATCTTTCCAACAAAATTGATTTCATCTTGTTTGGAGTTCGGATGTGAAAGTTGTGGCGGTTTTGGTTCTAGAGTTTTTGCCTGACCGGTGGTTCCGGCGGTAATACCGCTAGGGCATTTTTCCGCCGGTAGTACCAGTGTTAATTCTGGCCCAACTTCCGGTAAACCCGATTTTGGTTCAGTACTCTCTCTGTCTTGGTGTGTGATATTTGTCGGAACTTCGACCGGAACTTCCGGCGGTAGTACCGGCCAGTTTTGTTTCTCTTTTCGCACCATTGTTGTGACCATTGGTTGGGTGCCACCGGTAGTACCGGCCACCCACCGGTACTACCGGTCGTGCGTGATTTTGTGCGTAACAGGCAGATCGGGAGCCCTTTAAAAGGGTCTCCTCATCAAATTCGTGGGGTTAGCTCTTTTGGTCCGTTTTTCACTCTCTCTCTCTCTCCTCCATTGTTGTCCTTGAAGAGCTTTCCCTCTCCCCTTCCCCCTCCCATGATTCTTGCATCTTTTGAGGGATTTGAGAGAGGAGATCCAGATCTACAACCCCACCAAACCAAATCCCTTCTTTGTGAAGGAATCCTTGGGATCTAGATCTTGGAGAGTTTTGTGTTCTCCTCTTGTATTCTTCCTCTCTTATTCTCCCAATAGATTTTGTAGCTTTGGTGGAATTTGAGAGAGAAGGACTTGCCTCTTGCATTTGGTGCATATGTTTGAGTTCTCCTCGGAGATTCGGCGAGTTCAAGCTCTTGTTCTTGTTTCTCTTGGGTTCTTGGAACCCTAGACGGTTGTGTGGAGTGGTGGTGTGTTCTTGGGGCCTCCAATTGAGTTGTGGAGATTCCTCAAGCTTGTGGCCTTTTGTGGCATTGTTCTTAATTGGGGGCTCCAATTGTTGTGGAGTTCCTCAAGCTTGTAGCCTTTGTGGCATTTCTTGGGAGCCCTCCAATTGAGTTGTGGAGATTGCCCCAAGCCTTGTACGGGTTCGGTGACTGCCCTCAAGTGTCTCATAGTGGAACGTGAGTAGGACTTTGTGGCGAGCTCACGAGAGAATAGGGTGAGCCTTTTGTGGCGTCGGTGAGTTGTGTGGCTTCGCATCCTTGGTGAGTCCTTGTGTGAAATTGGGTTAGCATCGAGCCACCACACCTCATGGTGAGCCATTTGTGGCGTTCGAAGTACATTACGCCCCGCACCTATCCAATAGAGAGGTAGCTTATTTGGAAGTGAACTTTAGGAAACAAATCATCGTCTCCATGTCCATCGGTTATCTCTCCACCGAGCCCTTTACTTATGCAATTTACTTTGTGATATCCATCGTGCTTGAAGTATTATATCTTGCTATCACCTTGTTGCTTGTCTTGCTTAACATAGGTTGTTGGTGCACTTAGTGAACCTAGTGAATATAGGTTTTGTCTTGATAAATTAAATGTTAAGTTTTATTCCGCATTTATTAGAGCCTAAACCGTAATAATTTTAAAATGCCTATTCACCCCCTCTAGGTGACGTCTGTTTCCCTTTCAGTAGGCCTTTGTGGCGAGCTCATGGGAGAATAGGATGAGCCCTTTTGTGGCGTTGGTGAGTTGCGTGCCTTCGCATCTTAGGGTGAGGCCTTGTGTGGCGTTGTGTGAGCATCGAGCCACCACACCTCGAGGTGATCCATTTGTGGCGTTCGAAGTACATTGCGCCATCGCACCTCTCCAACAGAGACGTAGCTTATATGGAAGCGCACTTCGGGAAACAAATCATCGTCTCCGTGTCCATCGGTTATCTCTCAACCGAGCCCTTCACTTATGCAATTTACATTGTGATAGCCATCGTGCTTGAAGTATTATATCTTTCTATCACCTTGTTGCTTGTCTTGCTTAGCATAGGTTGTTGGTGCACTTAGTCGAACCTAGTTGATATAGGTTTTGGCTTGATAAATTAAACATTAAGTTTTATTCCGCATTTATTAGAGCCTAAACCGTAATAATTTTAAAACGCATATCCACCCCCTCTAGGCGACATCCATTTCCCTTTCACTCAATGTGTCTGTCGTTTAGTCAAGTTGCTGGGTCCCACATGTCAGCCTCTCATTATAAGAATCAAGTGTATTATTAAGGTCACACGGCATACTCCTTCGAGTATCACTCCTACGAGTCCGAGTCTAATAGGGATGCCAAATCATTGATGATGTCGATGACGAACATCATATGCAGGTCCCTACGTGTGGTGGTCAACCTCACAGTGATGAGCATGGCTTGCCCAATTTGGAGATGCTTGGTTTGGAGTAAGTTAGTCCCCCTGTCAGTGGTGAAGTACTAAATCAATATGTATAGCTTCATTGACATGATATACTTACCATAAGGCGCCTCTCGACATTCGTCTTCATCAAGCGGGTGACAAATAGCACCCCAATGACGGAATTACTTAGAGGGGTGATTCGTTGGAGGTGATCATTCTCACCATCGATAAGTTTGCATCTCTGGGAGATAATTGGAGATAACTGCTCTATAGGCAGTCCCTCAGCGTCTTCTTCTTCTTCCTCTTTGCTAATATTGTTTAGATAGATGATAGTTATCCTTGGTATGTCTCCTTGCAAGGAAAAGCACACCAACTGACCATCTCTGGTGAGATGGTTATCAGCAATGAACCAACGCCACCCTCCACCTCCCAAGCGAGTCCTAGATGGCCCTTTTTGCACTTCAACTGTGTATGTCCACCCACAAACTCAGAATTGCACCATATCTCCTGTGAGTTCATTGAAATGTGTCCTTGCATTGCATGAGACAGTCTGTGCACCAAAAGAACACACTAAATTAACGATTTTAATATGCTAACGGGTATGAGATGAATTTAAATTGTACGAGTGTCGGAGAATATACCACTGATTTTTCAAAATAACCAGGTACAAGATGAACATTGACCAGTGGGCCTGTTGACAAGATTCTTTTTTTGTAGTGAGTCTTGCAAAGATGGTATGTTGCCATATATCTTGTCACGGGGGAGGGGTTCAGCATCGTCGTTGTGGGCTTTGTCGAGCCAGTCGGCGTCGGTGCATGGCGGCGACCTCGTTCTAGACTTATGGGTGGTGGAAGGGGGAGCTGGATCTGGAAAAGAGGAAGCCGGCCTATGGGGGATTTCTCGATATTAAATGGAAGGGGGGATTCTGTAGGAGGTGGCCCATAAAAATAACCATCACTACCTTAACAATATATTCGGGTACTCGGCATATATTTGGACCCTCCGGATTTTTGTGATCCTAACATTTGAGAATTATTGAGAACGAAAAGGCAAATGAAGGTGGTTATACATGCATACTAATGTTAAATTATGTCCTGAGACTAAATTAGGTTCATGCATTGAAGAAAAAATATATGTTATAGTACAAACCTTGGATCATATCCTGAAAGGTATGACAACTCCTAGTGTCCATGCCCTTGCTGCATAGCAATAAGGTGCAAGTGTTTAGAAATTGACTAATTCGAATGTTTAATCATGATGTGAGATCCTTTGGTTACTCAAATATGAATTTATCATCATTTTAAACTTTTTTCACCAATTCAAACTTTTTTCATGAATTCGTGTAGTTGGAACTCCGGATATATTCGGACACTCCAGATTTTGATAATCCTAAAACTTGCAAATTATATTCAGTACCAAAAGGCAAGGGAGGTGAATATATTACAAACATAGTTGTTCAGACATAGTTCCTATGTTAGATCTATCTAAATAAAATAACAATGCAGGTCTTCCTTGGAGGGTTCAACGAATTTTAGTCACGAACAAAACAATGCAGTATTCCCTCATTTCCACCCTCACAGAAACTAGTGAACCATCTTCAAGTTGGTTGATGTCTACGCACACTTCTATTCTTGTAGACAGTGTTGGGCCTCCAAGTGCAGAGGTTTGTAGAACAGCAACAAGTTTACCTTAAGTGGATCACCCAAGGTTTATCGAACTCAAGGAGGAAGTGGTCAAAGGTATCCCTCTCAAGAAACCCTGCAATAAAGATACAAGAAGTCTCTTGTGTCCCCAACACACCCAATACACTTGTCAGGTGTATAGGTGCACTAGTTCGGCGAAGAGATAGTGAAATACAAGTAATATGGATGATTATAAGTGCTAATTGCAATCTGAAATAAGAGTAGCAGCAAGCAAATATGTAACAGGACCGATTGTAAATGGTGTTTCAATGCTTAGAAACAAGGCCTAGGGATCATACTTTCACTAGTGGACACTCTCATATAAATATCTTATCTTCATTATGCTACCCTGAACTACTCTTCGGTTGGACGATGTAGGGCTATAACAGCACACCTTAAAGTTCATATTCCCCATCTAGATAACCCCTCACTATCACCTTGAGCGCTAGATGGTTCCAACAAACACCACAATCTCATAGAGACATCCAACTCAAATTATACTCATGATAAGTATTTATGTAACCATAGCCAAAGTGCCACACGGTATGCACACTGTCAACTTCACACACATGGGGATAAGCAGATATTAATTAAACACTTGAGTAGCAGAGTAGATCCTAGATTACAAAGCTCATGATCTCAATAAGATCACGCATAGAGAGATAGAGATGAACACATAGCTACTTGTAGAGCCCTTAGCCTCGAGAGAGATCTACTCCCTCCTCATCATGGGAGTCAGCAATGGCGATGGAGATGGCGGTGGAGTCGATGGAGATGGATCCGGGGGCACTTCCTCATCCCGGCAGGGTGCCGGAACAGAGACTTCTGTCCCCTGAATCTCCTCTTCGGTGGCGGCGGAGCTATGGAACTTTTCGTGGAATTCTAATCTGGTACTTAGGATTTTCGTCCCGGGGGGCTTTTATAGGCGAAAGGGCGATGCTAGGGGTGGGCTAGGGTGGCCACACCACCTGGTGGCGTAGCTAGGGGTGACCCGCGCCACCCTAGGGTGTGCCTGCCTCCTGGCTCCCCTCCATCTCCCCTTTGGACTCCATGTCGTGCCGGGAAAAATAGGAAGTTCGGCTTTTGTTTCGTCCAATTCCGAGAATATTTCTTTTCTGGCTTTTCTGAAACCAAAAACAACAGAAAACAGGCACTGTGGCATCTTGTCAATAGGTTAGTTCCAGAAAATGTATAAAAATGCCTCAAAGTGTAGACAAAACATAAGATAGCTAATACAAAACAAGCATGGAGCATCAAAATTGTAGATATGTTTACAACGTATCAACATCCCCAAGCTTAAATCCTGCTCATCCTCGAGTAGGTAAGTGATAAAAAGAATAATTTTTGAGGTGACATGGACCATCATAATCTTGATCAAGGTATTTGTAAATCATTCATGGCTAGGATCAAAGTACTCTAACATGAACATGAAAGACAGAGTTCTAACAATAAGACATAGCAACTATGTTGTAACATGAAAAAGGTACAAACAAAAGATTCATGAATAACAATGCATTAAAAGACGTTTGTTTGTTTCACATATGGAAAACATAATAAGAATGGTATTGAGCTTGTCCCTCATGGTATAGCAAAACATAAATGCATAGGACACCTTTAAAGTTCATAAGGGTGACTAGATACAAATAATTTAAGAACAAGCAATATCAAAGCTATGAATCAATCAACAAGTTTTGGGACAATGCACATTAAACTAAGAATGACCACTATGCTCTCTCAATTGGTGCATAAAGATAGAAGATAGAGACTCAACATAAAAGTAAAAGGAAAGGCCCTTCATAAGAGGGAAGCAGGGATTTCAAGTTTCATAAAGAGCTTCCAAAAATTATGGTACTTATTAGCTTTCATCTCTCATTACCCCTATCATAAGCATCTTTAGGTGATTTAGGTTAAAGTGAACAAATATGAGGATATGCTTCACAAGTTATAACTCGAAAATCTCATGCCCCTTGCCTACGAGTACTATACCTCATGCTACTCAACTTTAGTAACAAGTAAGTTCTTGTCATTGTAAGTACATGTGTATCATGGAGAACCGCCAACGGGGTACCCCTTGCCCCATGATACAGGAGCTATCCCATATAAAAATGACAAGGCAACAGACAATGAGCATCTCAGTTATCTTTTTATTTACTATTTGCATAGGTTTTTATTGAGGATGCTTCACAGAATGCTCACTATGGTTATGCTGCAAGTTTCCACCATGATTAGGCATGGATTAGGCTAGCCGCCCAGGCGTTTCTCTAACACGTATGCAAACTCTGTGAGCTTACAAGTTCCCCTTTTATTTCACACCGCCGAGATCCATAAACAAAAGAACATGATATCAACTGAATAATAAGTGCAATGTTGAAAGCGTTCCCCATGACAACATGGTTCTGCTAATTCTCAACTTATAAAGTGCAATCATATACGCAACATAGATGGACGCAATGGTTCAAATTTATTAAGTGCAAGAAAGTAAAGTGTGCCATCAAGTTCGTGAGAGCTTTAATCACTAATTTTCACATAACAAGTTTAATTTGTAAGGTAGATAAAAGCATGAATATACTTGGAATGGTGTAACACACCATGCATAGGAATTTATAGTGGACTCTATGGAACAACTTGGTTTTCTTGAGGGTTGGATGCATGAGTAGAACTCATACTTGGTACATGTGGAGGTTAGCAAAAGACCGAGAGCGACCAACTAAGAGAGCAATAATGACCATAATCATGCAAAGTGACAAAACATTATTAATTAAAGCATAAAGTGATATTACAAGTCATAAACTAAATGATCATAGAGGCTAAGGTGACTTGTTCATAGTCTTAACATGGTATAAGCATGTGCCAAGTTAACCCAAATAAAGCATCAAAGGAGAATACCACAATATTATGCTTTTGAATGCTAAAACAACACATGATTCTTTCAAGGCACATTAAGTAATCTCAATTGTTTGGAACAAGTCATGCTATAGCAATAATCACTAATCATAAGCCAAAGCAATATCAAACATGACATGATAAAGTCTAGGTCACAGTATAAACAAGCTCCTTTTGTACCACTATAAGCATGAAACTTCCTACTCTTTTCCAACACCAATCGAAAACTAAAGCTAAACGCAGTGCTAGCAAAGGAGAACACTCACACAACAATAAGAGTGGAAACTAGAGTGTTCTAGGCAATGAATAACAGGGTGTGTCTCTCTTCAAAAGAAGTGTGTTGGGATCCAACCAACTTATTGCGGCAATGAAAGCAAAATAAAACTAAAAACAAATACGCTCCAAGAACAACACAATTGTGCATAAAACAATAAAAATGACGCGTTTGGAAGAAAACATGAGATTTTTATTGATGAAGAAGGGGATGCCTTGGGCATCCCCAAGCTTTGACGCTTGTACTTCTTGAATATTTCTTGGGGTGACACGGGTGGCATCCTCAAGCTTGAGCTTTTTTCCATACTTCATCTCATCACATTGTTCTTCCCTATACTTTAAAATTTCCTTCATATAAAACTTCACACAATCTTCATTAGCAACATTAGTGTATTCAAGATAATAGGTCTTTAGGTTCAGTTTCAACACAAGCAAAACTTCCATTAAAACACAAGCTAGTGTAGTAATTCCTTCTAAAATCTCAAGTGATCAAAGAGAACTCAAATAGAAAGAGATTAAGAGGCAAATGCAAATAATGGCAGGAATCTGTCAAAACAGACCAGCATGTAAAAACCGATTTTTGCGAAGACCTTCTGTTGGTCAAATCGAAAAGTGCTAAACTAACGAAAGTTAGATAATAACCTGGGGCATAAGCACAGAAAATTACAGCTCAATCCGACATACAGGGATTTTTCACGATTTTTTATAGTGAAGCACAAAATCTGTTTCGGGATAGCAACTTTCCCAAGTCTTACTTCTCTCTCATTAGAGGTTATTCTTGACACAAAAACCACACAAAAAGGATAAGGAGAGGTTATTACTGAGACAATAACTTCCAAGACTCAACAATACAAAAATAAACTGAAAGTAAAAAATATAATGGGTTATCTCCCAAAAGCTCTTTCTTTATAGCCATTAAGATAGGCATGATAATTTCGATGATGCTCACATAAGGAATATGAATTGAAGTAAAAGAGAGCATCAAGAAGAAAATATGGAACAAATTTAAGTCTAACCCACTTCCTATGAAAAATAATCTTGTAAAGAAACAAGTCATGAGAGCACAAAGTAACAAGCACAGGAAAGCAAAACAAGTACAACTTCAAAAATTTCAACATAAAGAGGGGAAACTTAATATTGTTGAGATACATAAAACCATATTTCCCTCTATCATAATAACTTTTAGTAGCATCATGAATAAAATTAACAATATAACTATCACATAAAACATTCTTATCATGAGCCACATGCATAAAAGAATTAATACTCCCCACATAAACATAGTCATTCTTATTAATTGTAGTGGGAGCAAATTCAACAAAATAGCTATCATTATTATTCTCATCACCATAAGCATCAATTATAGGAGGCATATTGTAATCATCATAAGCAATAGAATAGCTATCTTCCAAAGTGTGTTCGTTTGTAAACATATCATCATTGGAAGGAACATTGATAGCACTAATAGTACAGCAATTATTAATATCATCATTTTCAGAATTGGTACCAAAGAGATTTTCAATATCAAAAGTTAGTGTGCTTTTCCCAATCATGATCACTACTATAGATAACAGGCATAAGAACATCATCGAGTTTAGACTCATCAAAAACTATAATAGGAGCAATGTGCTTAGGGGAAAATACCGTTTCCTCCCTCCTTTTACTCGTCTTTTTCTTCTTTATCTTCTTCTCTTTAGGAGGTAGAGGCTTGAAAGGAAGCTCCTCCATATACCCTGGTTTATTGTTAGAGACAATAGAAGAAACTTTGGAGGATTCCTTCTTTTCATTAATAAGATCAAAACACATATTAGTCCTGTCATATTTTGGTAAAACCTCATCTTTTATAATATTTTGTATGTAAGTATTTGTGTTGCAATTATCAACACAATAAAGATGACTACCATGCAGAACGCTATTCATATCAGAAGCACTCATATCTACCAAAGAGGTTTTTCTTGATAACTCTTCACACCCCAAAAATAATGTAAGTTCATCATGCTGATTAGGAGTGATCATGTCATCACAATACAAACTTGCAGTACTCATTGGATTATAAGGGCTATTATTATGGCATGAGCATTGAAAATTGAAATAACCCACTTCGAAGCAAAGTTCACAAATAAAAGGATAAAGGGCATAAACTTTTTTACCAAGATCATTTAAAGCCCTATACCACATTCTAGTTTTTTCATTCCTGTGGGTGATACAATATTATTCTTCAATTTGATTATTCTCACAAGGTCTATGTATTCCACAAAAATTAACATGTTTATAAGAAATAGTACTTTCAGAGGTTTGAGCATGTTTATTGCTATTATTAATAATAATTTCATTTTCCATGCAAGTGTCTTTAAAAGGCTCATGATACATGTCCCATTTTTCTTTAGGAGCATTAATATGAGAAGCAAAGGCTCTAAAACAATCAACAAGAATTTGAGGATTAAGACCATATTTAGCACTAAGCTCTTGAAAATCAGCAGTTTCAGCGAAAGACTTAATGCAATCATACTCATAGTTTATACCTGGTTCTTTACCTTTGTTGTTATCCCAATATTCGGTATTGCTTCGAATTGTTTCAAGAAGATCCCACTTAGCTTTGACCTCCTTACTTTGTGAAGGATCCCTCTAAACAGGTATCTAGATAGTCCTTATAATGTCCTGAAAGCCTTGCATAAAAATTATTAATAACAATATTACCGGGGAGCTCATAAATGGGACATTTAAGCATTAGTGACTTCAATCTCCCTCATGCTTGGGCAATACTTTCTCCATGATGAGGGTGAAAATTATAAATATAATTTCTATCTTTATGAATTTCATGAGGAGGATAAAATTTAGAGTAAAAGAGAGATTCAAGTTCCTTCCACTCTGAATGGTGAGGATCGTCTAGTATCTCATACCATTCCCTTGCTTTGCCCTTAAGTGATAAAGGGAATAGCTTCCTCTTAACTTGATTCATTGAAATACCTGCACACTTGAACAACTCGCATAATTTGTGTATAAAGAGTAAATGATCACCAGGATGGACAATTCCATCTCCAAAATAACAGTTATTCATAACACGTTCAACAATTTCCATAGGTATTTTAAAAGGGACGCTTTAAGTATGTGGATTTAAAATATCAAAAGTATCCTTAGAATTACCACATATAAGAGATAAAGTATCATCAGATAAAATTTTCTCCTTTAAAGCTAGGGAACTAAAAAGATCATTTTCAAACTTCCCCAACCTTAGACGTTCCATAGCATTAGTAACAAAGGTGTTCAAAAAATTCATACTAATAACATTGCTATTCCCATGCAAAGAAAGTTTCATGGGTTTTTAATTTTCTTTTCAAACCATTTATGTTCTACCTTAGGAAAAATACTAAAAAGATCTCTAATTTTTTGTTGTTTTCCATTAAGCCTAACTAGTGAAAATAAAAACAAGAAACAAAAAGATATAATTGCAGAATATAAAGAAAATAACTTCGAGCACCCACACACCAGCTACAGTACTAGAAGATAGCTTAGTGGCCAGAGGATGTGAGTACCTTTTACCTTACCTCCCCGGCAACGGCGCCAGAAAATAGCTTGATGTCTACGCACGCTTCTATTCTTGTAGACAGTGTTGGGCCTCCAAGTGCAGAGGTTTATAGAACAGCAGCAAGTTTCCTTAAGTGGATCACCTAAGGTTTATCGAACTCAGGGAGGAAGTGGTCAAAGGTATCCCTCTCAAGCAAACCTGCAATCAAAATACAAGAAGTCTCTTGTGTCCTCAACACACCCAATACACTTGTCAGGTGTATAGGTGTACTAGTTCGGCAAAGAGATAGTGAAATACAAGTAATATGGATGATTATAAGTTGTAATTGCAATCTGAAATAAGAGTGGCAGCAAGCAAACATGTAACAGGATTGATTATAAACGGTGTTTCAATGCTTAAAAACAAGGTCTAGGGATCATAATTTCACTAGTAGACACTCATATAAATATCTTCTCTTCATTATGCTACCCTAAACTACTCTCCGATTGGACGATGTAGGGCTATAATAGCACACCTTAAAGTTCTTATTCCCCATCTAGATAACCCCTCACTATCACCTTGAGCGCTAGATGGTTCCAACAAACACCACAATCTCATAGAGACATCCAACTCAAATTATACTCATGATAAGTATTTATGTAACCTTAGCCAAAGTGCCACATGGTGTGCACACTGTCAACTTTACACACGTGGGATAAGCAGAGATTACTTAAAGCACTTGAGTAGCAGAGTAGATCCTAGATTACAAAGCTCATGATCTCAATAAGATCATGCATAGAGAGAGAGAGAGAGATGAACACATAGCTACTTGTAGAGCCCTTAGCCTCAAGAGAGATCTACTCCCTCCTCGTCATGGGAGTCAGCAACGGCGATGGAGATGGCGGTGGAGTCGATGGAGATGGATCCGGGGGCACTTCCCTGTCCCGGCAGGGTGTCGGAACCGAGACTTCTATCCCCCGAATCTCCTCTTCGGTGGCGGCGGTGCTGCGGAACTTTTCGTGGAATTCTGATCTGGTACTTAGGGTATTCGTCCCTGGGGGCTTTTATAGGCGAAAGGGCGATGCCAGAGGTGGGTCAGGGTGGCCACACCGCCTGGTGGTGCGGCCAGGGTGACCCATGCCACCCTAGGGTGTGTCTGCCTCCTGGCTCCCCTCTGTCTCCCCTTTGGACTCCGTGTCCTGTCGGAAAAAATAGGAACTTCGGCTTTTGTTTCGTCCAATTCCGAGAATATTTCTTTTCTGGCTTTTCTGAAACCAAAAACAGCAGAAAATAGGCAACTGGCACTATGGCATCTTGTCAATAGGTTAGTTCTAGAAAATGTATAAAAATACCTTAAAGTGTAGACAAAACATAAGATAGTTGGTACAAAACAAGCATGGAGCATCAAAAATTATAGATACGTTTACGACGTATCATTGGTTCATGTTGCAAAAAAGGTTCCAATCATTGGAGAACACTATCTGATTCAATCTTCCATGCAAGATAGTGTGCTGGCCAGTAACTGTGTTGTCCATGCCATAACCATGAAACAAAGTTGTGCCATTCTTTGGGATGTTGTAACCAAGTGCAAAGCTTGATGGCATGACCTGAAATAATGAAATAATTAAAACACACAAGTAAAATTGAAACCATATCCTTATAGATAGAATAACTCACAAAGATGGTGTTAGCTAAATTAAGTGCACTGAGACTTGTAACATAGTACTGTATGTCAGAGAGATAGAAAAAAGCATCCTCATCATGCAGCTAGCATATTTTGTTTACATCCTTCAGCATCTCAAAAGTAATGGTATACATGTCTTCCATAGTAATTAGATTCATATATGTGAAAACACTCCTATACAAAACACCTCTAATGTAGGGATCCATAAATGGCACCCTAAATCTACAATTACCACTAAAAGAAGAAATAATGTACGGATCCACAAATGGAAATATTAATATACATACATTTGATGGAGAAAAGACATATACCATAAATAGTCTAGTATCCCTTGATGTCACCATTAGGGGTATGTACTTCCATACTAAACACAGACTGGTCATCTCCTTCCTCTGGACCTCCTTCCTCGTCGTCTCCTTCATCTTCCTCATCATCATCTTCTGTGATTAAGCTAAAGGTCACCACATCATGGATAGCAACATTGTGTGTCCTCAAGAAAGATAACCAGAATAACCCTCTTATGGATGTAGCATCTTCCTTTTTCTACAGTAAAATCTCAAACCTACACCCTCCAACAAAAGCTGGTAACCACTTATCGGCATACTGGTTGAGTTTTTTCCTTTAAGTGACAAGGAACAGTCTGAGAAAAAAATGTGATATTGATCATACATATAACAGTAGGAAGAATTAATTTACTACTAAAATGCATATACTCATGTGTGTCTTATCATATCCAAACAGAGATGCATATATGGCAAAAACAGACCGTACCATTGATTGATGTTTCTAGTTGCTCAAACAAAAATATTTCCACTACTCCTGAACTATTTAAATTGTCTTTGTAACATACACATGGTACAATTATTTTCTAGGAAGAAAATTTAATACTAACCAAATAAATTTGATGGTGTTGGATCACTACAACCTATATAAAAAACATAAATGCATGTACTTATATCTGGCTTATCAGATCTAAACAGAGATGCCTATATGATAGAAACAGACCGTACCATTGATTGATGTTTCTAATTACTCAAGCCAAAATATTTATATTACTCCTAAAATATTTAAATTGTCTTTGTAACATACACATGGTACAATTATTTTCTAGTACGAAAATTTAATACTAACCAAATAAATTTGATGATATTGGATCACTACAACCTATATAAAAAACATAAATGCATGTACTCATGTGTAGCTTATCAGATCCAAATAGAGATCCAAATAGACATGCATATATGACAAAAACAGGCCGTACCATTGACTGATCTTTCTATTTGCTCAAACAAAATATTTTCACTACTTCTAAACTATTTAAATTGTCTTTGTAATATACACATGGTACAATTATTTTCTAGTAGGAAAATTTAATACTAACCAAATAGATTTGATGATGTTTCACTACAACCTATATAAAAAAATAAATGCATGTACTCATGTGTGGCTTATCAGATTCAAACAGAGATGCATATATGGCAAAAACATAAAAATTGATTGATGTTTCTCTAACAAATTTTAAAAGAAACAAAGATGCATATATGGTTTATCACTTCTAAAATCTGAAGAAAACTTTTCAAGGTATGCCCATTGATGTTTCTAATTCCTTAAACAACAAAAACTCAAACTCCTAGCTACCAACCATCAGAACAATAATTTTAGTTCACACGTAGACATGCTAATTAACTGATAGTGAAGGACTTTGTAAATAGATTGAGGCTAAAATTACTGACCACTGTTCCCGAAAGTTAGGCTGGTTCAGGACGATGGTGAAGGACTCTGAAGTTTTATTTGAACGACCACAGTTATGCGTTGGCTGACTGCATACACGACAGATTTTCATTGCCGCAGCTTAGTTCTACGTACTGAAAAAATAAAATGATCGAAGAAAAGATTCAGAACGAACTGAAAAAACCCTATTTCTACAGTAGACAAAGTGGGGAAACAGATTAAGAAAATCTCATTTGTACATATCTGGAGAAGCGTCTGAACAATCTGCGCAACTCGAGCTCTATGTATGAACCGCGTCTACGTATGATTAGACTAAATTCAGAGAAAGAAATTAAATAGAAAGAAGAATAGAGAGGAAGAAGAACCTGCGGGAGCCATACTCTGCCTCTAGAACTGTGTTGAGTGCGCAGATTCAGTTTACCCCGAGTGTAGATCTAGGATGCGACGCAAAATCCTAACCGCTTTCCAGTTACTATTCTTAGATGCGGTTGTTATTATCATCCGTCTTAGGTGCACTCGCGTGGGCTGCACGTGGCAGGACAACCAGTTCTGCCGTAACTGCACGTGTCAGGCAACCAAATAAAGATGGTTTGTAATAATAATCGGCTCACTACTCCGAGTATTAGAGACGATTGTTTTTTTCCACCGTCTAAGGTCATACACTGAGACGTTTATTTTTATTATTCGCCTCCCACCGACCTAATTTTTGAATCGACGACGATAAACAACCGCTTTAAAGACTAGTAGAGACAGTCGTCTTGAAACAACCGGCTGAGGGTGATGAATAGAGACGGGTTTTCCGTATTGAGAGAAAACCGTCTGAGTTTGTACTAGTGTGGGCAGCCGGTGGACAGCCGTGGACGTGCCCACCTACAGCCTGAACGTGCCGCCCAGTCCAGCATTTGCGACACATCGGCTCGCCACCATTCGCGACTGCCGCTGGACGTTCGCTATGCTGCCGTTTGTCTGAGATTCGCTCCTGCCCACCTGCAGACCAACTCCTCTGCCGGCCGTAGCGCTGCCGGCCCCATCGGCCGCTCGAACACATTTATACCTACTTCTATAAGATGTTTTAGCTTTGTGAAGGGAGTGAATCTAGACTCCTTTTAGTATATAGGTTCACTCCAAATTCAAAGGGATCTAGATATACTCCTTTAACAAAGCTAAAACATCTTATATTTTAAAACGGAGGGAGTACAACTTATGCATCGATGTGAACTCCTCTAGCTCAGGCCCGCGTTGACTATCTCCTGCTCGGTCCAACATACCCATCTCGGGATCCCGTGTGCTGCTTCTCCATGATAACGGAGATGTTAATTCAGTGGCGGCTCATGCATGTGTTGGATCACGTGTGCTTCTTCCATGATATTGGAGATGTCAATTAAGTGGCGGCTCATGCAGGGGTTTGAGGAACAAGATTGAACTAGGCACGGGACATGTAGAGGCCGCCGGCAGGAAATACCGAGGTTGTGCCTCCTCCTCCTGCTACTTGTCCATGGGACACCGTAGTAGCCCCAGTAGCCCCCAATGTCGCCTCCTGGCGGCGGGTGTACTTGGGTATCCTCTGGCGGCGACCACGGTTTGCCGATGCGCGACTCCATTCACTGCCGCGATGGGCCGACGGGCATGGTCGCATAATCTAGTCAGATCAGGCAATGCAAATTTGTATTTGGCCCGACAATCCATCCTTGTTCGTGGAATCATGAACAGATGACCAGGCTGTGATATCTGGTCTGCGTCTCATGGAACTTGGCTAAGAGAAAACAACTGATTGTTGGGTTTGATCTTCGTATATTTGTTGAAGCATGCGTAAATAATCTGTTATTAATCTAATATGACCTTCTTGTCGTGCCAAGCTCTCCACCTCTCAAAATTAACCGAGGAAACCCCCGTGTCCCTCACAAAACTGTCTGGTGGAGGAGATTGGCATTCGTCAGATGCTTTGCGTGTGCTGATGCTACCACTTCAGCATATTGTCCCTAAGTTAGGGGCCCGGGCCGCCTAGGGTGGCCAGTTCTGGTGCCTTGGTGAGTCTGACGTGGAGGAGCAGGCCTTGCCGGCGGCTCATGCTGCGGACAGATCTCTGAGGTATCGTTGTGATTCGTCGGTCGATGATCGCAAGCAGATCAAGGTGGACAAGAAGAATCTTCGGATTGAGAAGCGAAGATGGATGAGATGGGCGGCAGAGGCACTACGTGTGTCGGAATCTAAATCGGATAGGTGCTCCTCTCTACGGAGGAATGCCTCTGTGGAGAGATCGCCTCTTAAACTTCCGGTTTTGCCTCCTTCGTTGATGTTGGGGGACGCGCTGGATGTGGCTGATTGGATTCCGGTCAGGGGGAGACGAGTTCGACACAAGGATGGACAGGCTTCTACTACGGTGACGGCTGCTCCGGCGAGTCCAGATCACGGTTTGCACGGTAAGTTTTTGAAAAAAAATTCAAATTCTTCTCGACTGGTTGGGCCAACTGGGCACAAAGCCCAGGTGAGGTATTTTCAGGGCTCGATCGATAGCGGTCACAAGGACCGTATCAGATTGGCTGGTACCCTGGTTTTTTCCCGTAGCGATCTGCTTCGGGGTTGTCGTTTCTCTCGACACCTATTCCCATCTAGAGTTCTTGGTGCTCGGCGCGGGTTTGTTGTGGCGTCTGCTATGGCGGGTCGTGGAACTCGTCCACCGGTGCAGTTCAATCATGGTAGGCCGGCTCAGTTCAGAGGGGCTGCAGGACAAGGCAGTGCCTCGGAGTCTGGCGTCGATAATGATTGGTCCCAGGGAGGCAATGGTGGTCGTGGTACTCAAGGGTATCTGTCGCATAACATGCGTAGGGATGGTTCGAATCTGAATTCCAATGGGCAGTCCAACGGAAGATTTGATGATGGCCACCATGAGGTCAGAACTGATGGTTTCAATGCTAGCTTTGGGCAGTTCGAGGAAGGTCAGTACAATGTGGGTCATGATCAGAATCAGAGGTATGAAAACAACGCAAATATATATCATCGAAATCATAAGCCTCAAGGGTTTTACGGGAACAATTTTCATGGTCGAGGGGGTGGAAGAGGTTGTTTCAATTATACAAGAAGGGAAGCAACTAATAATGCTTCTGTGCGTCCTACTGCTACAGAGGCTCCTAGACCCTCGCCTTCTTTAGGGGCAAGGGCGGCTCAATTGGGACAATCATCTGCATCTGGTTCTATTTCTGCCACACCTGGTGATGTGGTTACTGCGAGTGGGAGTGCAGACAGTCAAGGTGTTGCTGCTAACAAGAAGGCAGAGTGCACTCTTTGTTTTAAATGTAACTTAACTGGTCATTTTGCTTCCGAGTGTACTTCCATACTTTGTATCTACTGTGAATCGCCGCTGCATGCCGATGCGGACTGTCCCAAGCTGAGCATGCCAAAACCGACTACAACCTGTTATGGCTTGTGCAGAGAGAGGTTGATGTTCTTTGAGACTCTGAAGACGAGAGACCTTCGGGTAAAAAATAACAGTAGAAAGATTGCCCGGATTCGTGTTGAGGGTGGGGTCATGACGACTGATCAGGTGTTGCATGAGCTACAGTGGCTGCTCCTTGGAGAGCAACAATGGAATCTTTCTTCTGTTGCAATAATGTATTCAAGGTGGTGCTTTCAACTAAGACTTATTTGGCTACGTTGCGCAAAATTAAAATGATTGAAGTGGAAGATACTATCTTCACAATGCAATTTGAGGAATGGTCTAACCAGAAACTTGATTCCTAGCGTCTACAAGATGTGTGGGTTCGTATTACTGGTCGTCCAGAGGCCCTCTGTCGGGATTACTTGGCTTGCTTTGGTGTGGGTTCGCTGGTTGGAAAAACGAAGGAGGTGGACATGAAGTTTACAAGAGAACATCTTGTTATTAGGGCTCTTATTGCATGTGCTAGTCCCCAGGATATTCCTAATGGTACTGATCATTACTATGATGATGTTGGTTATGGCATAGAAATTTTTGTTGAGGGACCGAATGGTGAGATTCTCCCAAGAGAGGAGACGATGGATGACGCAGATGTGGAGGACAAGGGCAATGAGGATCTTTCAAAATCTACAAATTCGGTGACTGATCCTGCGGGCAAAGTACAAAACAAGGGGGCCATGTCCGGAGTGGGAGTTTTGGGGTTAGCGACTAGTGCTACCCCATAGGGTGGTTCATCGGCGGCGGTCGGTATTTCATGTGATGCTGAACCAACAGAGGTGATGCATAAATTGGGCAAATCGTTGTCTGTGCCACGCAGGAGATGGGTTGTTTTAGTGGAGGAGGAGGACCTGGGGCGGGCTTTTTCTGAGCCAAGGCCTGGCTGTTTTCCTGCTCTCCTTTTGAATGATGACTCAATTAATATTGGCTCTTTTCAGCTGCATGCAAAGGGTGATGGATCGGGTTCTCTGGCTGGGGCGACAGATGTTAGTTTTTCATCTGCGGAGGATTCTTCTTCATCGCGTCTGTCTCAACCGGCGGGCATGAGCCCTGTGGGTCGGCGAGGCGGGACAGTCACTGATGTCGAGGTTGTTTGTCAGGGGCAGGTAGCTGGGGCGAATGCTCACAAGGTTGCATCACCCAATGGTACAAGTATTTCTGCTGGACTTTCTCTGCGGAGATATTTTACTCCGATCAAAGACATTGTGCATGGCGAGTCGGATTCCCGGGGTACTGGTGTTTTCTTGGGCGGGAGATTCTCTAAGGAGGAGGTTATTTCTTTTGGCGGCATTCCTGAGAGTTTGGCTGCAAATATCCAATCAAGTGATAGGATTCAGGCTCAACCTAATGCTGATCTATCTCAATTAGAGAGGGCGCAACAAGTAGCGCAAGCTCACGATCCAGGTATGTCCCCCATATCATCTTTTCAATTGCATCCTTGTCTGATGATTTGGTTTTAGCTAGAGCTAAAAAGTTAGGTGTCTCGTTGGGTTGTTCTGGGGCTGAGGTTTCTGCATCTATTAAATTACTCAAGGATATCGATTTGGAGAGAACTCTAATTACTCTCAAAAACAAGCATGAACAACCCGCTGGCCTAAGTGAGAGTGGTGATAGTTTGGTGCTTAACAAAGCAATTCAGCTTAGTAAAGACCTTATTGAGGATGGGCACCTGGATTATGCAGGTCACAAGGATCTGCATCATACCATAGGCAAAAAAACAAAGAAATCTAAAATCAAAAAGCAGATCTCTGAGGGTACCACGGTTAGAAGAAGCTCTAGAATTAAAAAAAGGCTAAAAATCCTAGATGAGAGGAGTTTTTTGGAATAGTGAGGGCTTCGGTGATCCTGCAAAACATAATTTCATTCATGAATCTATTAAAGACCTTAAACTCAATTTTTGGCTATTTTGGAAACAGGTAGAGATAACTTCTCGTCACCTTTCTTACATCATCTATCGGGGGGCTTGATTTCCAATGGTATTGTCTTCCGCCACAAGGGTGGTCTAGGGGTATTTTGGTTGGAATAAATGCTACAACCCATCGAGTCAATAAAGTGATAAATGGTGATTTTTGTGTTAAGTTTCACCTCAAGTCTAAGAGTGATGGTTTTAAGTGGATTTTAGTACCTGTCTATGGGGCGGCTCAGGAAGCCAACAAGCATCTGTTTTTGGCCGAGCTTGTGCGCACTTGTGAACACGAAATTTTACCTTTGTTAGTTGGGGGCGATTTCAATATTATTCGAAGGCATGAGGAAAAAAATAATGACAATTTCAATCCATGTTGGCCTTTTATTTTTAATGCGATTATTGAGAGTCTTAATTTGAGAGAGATTGCTCTCTCTGGTCGGCAATTCACTTGGGCTAGTCGGAGAGAAAACCCAACTTATGAAAAACTTGATCGAGTTTTAACTAGTGTTGAATGGGAACAAAAATTTACTTTGGTCACTGTTAGAGCTCTTGCTCGAACAAGTTCGGACCATACCCCATTTTTTGGATTATGGTGTACAAGCTCATCAGGGGAACAAATCCAATTTATCGTTTAAACTTTCTTGGTTTCATAAGGATGGTTTCTTTGATATGGTTGCGACCGAGTGAAATTCGATACTTACCCACAATAACTTTCTATTGAATTGGCAGAACAAGATTCGCCATATTAGGCAATTTTTATGGGGATGGGCTCGAAATATAAATGGACATGTAAAGCAACAAAAGGAACGTCTTTTGGATACAATTATGTTTTTAGACACTAGAGCGGAAACCACTTCTCTCTCTCCTACCGAAAGAGAGGATTTAAGAAAGGCGAATAATGAGCTAGCTAAAATTCGTAGGGATGAGGATACTAAATGGGCACAAAGGGCAAAGGTTAAGCATGTCCAAGAAGGTGGAGAAAATACAAAATACTTTCATTTAATTGCTAATGGAAAACATCATAGAAAAATGATTTTTCAACTGGAGCAGGATGAAGGTACAATTGTTGGGGAAGAAAGTCTGAGAATGTATATTTTGGAATTTTACAAAGTTCTGTTCGGGCCACCATCTCAAAACCTTTTTCCATGAATGAGTTGGATATACAAGATATTCCTCAATTATCTTTGGAAGAGAATGCCATTTTGTGCGTGACTTTAATGAAAAGGAAATTCATGAGTCTATTATGCAAATGGAAAAAATAAAGCACCTGGGCCGGATGGTTTTCCCCGCTGAATTCTATCAAGCCTTTTGGAAAGTCATTGATATGTTGAAGATGTTTACTGCTTTCCAAAATGGTGAATTGCCTCTATATAGACTCAAATTTGGTACAATTATACTATTACCCAAAAAAGAAAATACTATACACATTCAACAATATAGGCTATTTGTTTACTTAATGTGAGTTTCAAGATATTCACGAAAGTGGGTATAAATAGGCTGACCGGTATAGCTAACAAGGTTATTAGACCGTCCCAAACTGCTTTCATGCCAGGGAGACATATTTTAGAGGGTGTGGTGGTCTTACATGAAACTATACATGAGTTACACAAAAAGAAGATGGATGGGGTACTTCTTAAAATAGATTTTGAAAAGGCATATGATAAAGTTAGGTGGCCTTTCCTGCAACAAGTAATGTGAATGAAAGGCTTTTTCCCAAAGTGGTGTAACTGGATAATAAACTTTATTACACGCGGGAGTGTGGGGTCAGAGTTAATGATACTATCGGACATTATTTCCAAACCCACAAGGGGTTGCGCTAAGGTGATCCTTTATCACCAATTCTGTTTAACATTATTGCAGATATGTTGGCGATTATTATTAATCGGGCTAAAGAGGATGGACAAGTCAGTGGTCTCATTCCTCATTTAGTGGATGGGGGTTTCCATTCTTCAATACGCGAATGATACAATTATTTTTATGGAACATGATCTGCAGAAAGCTATGAACATGAAACTCATTTTGTGTATCTTTGAACAACTATTAGGTCTTAAAATAAATTTTAATAAGAGTGAGCTTTTTTGTTTTGGACAAGCAAAGCGGTGGAGGATGAATACAAGGACCTGTTTGGCTGTCAATGTGGGACTCTACCCTTTAAATACCTTGGTATACCTATTCACTTCCGCAAATTAAAAAACAGAAAATAGAAGCCCGTGGAAGATCGATTTGAAACTAAGCTTAGAAATTGGATTGAAAAGTTATTATCCTATGGTGATCGTTTGATCCTAATTAACTCAGTTCTAACAAGTCTACCCATGTTCTTGCTGTCTTTCCTGGAAATACCGATTGGGGTTAGGAAACGATTGGATTTTTTTAGATCTCATTTCTTTTAGCAAAGTGACAATCATAAGAAAAAGTATAGGCTAACAAAATGGAACATTATTTGCCGGGCAAAATACCAAGGCGGTTTAGGGATTGAAGACCTTGCAATTAAGAATATTTGCCTTCTAAGTAAATGGCTATACAAATTAATGAATGAAGAGGGAGTTTGGCAGGAAATCCTGATGAATAAGTATTTGCATTCGAAATCTTTGTCACAAGTGACTGCAAAACCGAATGATTCCCCTTTTTGGAAAGGTTTGATGAAGGTGAAGCAGGATTTTCTAGACAAGGGTCACTTCGAAGTCTATAATGGGTCTAGTACACGATTTTGGGAAGATGTATGGCTAGAGGAGACTAGTTTAGTAGACCAATATAGCTATTTATATAATATTACTTTACGGAAACAAGTTTCTATAGCTGATGTTCTATCTTCAAATCCAATGAATATATCTTTTAGAAGAGCTTTGACAGGTAACAAATAGAATTCATGGTTACATCTGGTGAATAGGCTAATGCAAATTAATTTAACGGGTGAAAAGGATAGATTTATATGGCGTTTGAATCAATGTGGTGAGTTCTCTATTAAGTCCATGTACCTTGATTTAATAAATGGAAGCACAAGGTTTTTAAAGAAGTACATTTAGAAAATTAAGGTACCACTAAAAATCAGAATTTTTATGTGGTTCATGTATCGTAAAGAGATCCTTACTAAAGATAATTTGAAAAAAAGAAATTGGAATGGGGATTCTGGGTGTTATTTTTGCGACAAGGCCGAGACAATACAACATCTTTTTATTAAATGTCTGTTTGCTAAAATCATATGGCATATAATCCACATGACTATAAATATATCTCCACCTTCTAGTATATCTAATATTTTTGGGAATTGGCTCAAGGGTATCTCCAAGAAGGAAAAAAATAATATTAGGGTGGGAGCTTATGCCGTTGTTTGGGCAATTTGGAATGCCCGGAATGATTTTATCTTTAACAACAATCGATCTATATCTGTTTTGCAGGTTATTCTTATGGCATCCCACTGGATCCGTACTTGGTCGCTCCTGCAGCCTGCGGAGGACAGACATGTTATGCATACTGGATGCAATTTGCTGGAGAATGTTACACGGGGCCTTTTCAGCCAATGTGGGTGGCGATGTGATCTTAGAATCACCACATGATGCTTTAGCCTAAGCTTATCTCTCCTTCTTTTGGGATTGAGCTGTTTTAGTACTGTTTTTTTTGTTTTGTTTTTTTTAAACCTTTTGTAACTCTTCATGAGACTTGTTATCTTGCAATAAAATAAGTGGCCGTATGCATCACTTTGATGCAGAGGTCGGGGCGCTCCCTCAATTTCGAAAAAACAAAGTGGGGAGTATATTGAGGGAGGTACAGTTTACATGTAAATTTTACTGGATTGATTGGCGATGGCAGCATTCAAGGGTTTGATCGCCTAGGTTTATATTGATGGTGATATTAAATTAATTAAGTTCAGAAATGATTAGTCTCTAGCAAAAAGAGATGAACTGTGCGAGTCTGAAAATTATGCTTAATGGTTACAAAAAATAGTTTACCCTCGCATTGCTTTTTCATGGAGTTGTCGTTATAATTATATCTATAGGTGAGAGCCCTTTCCGAAAAGACCATAAAGATATCAATGTTTCAAGACTTGAACATATTCAAATCCAGTGTTATTGGCTCAACGAGTGATTAATGCTACTCTCGTTTTCATAGTACCTCATTTGACAAAATATAATTGTTAGATAAAAAGAGAAGTGAAATCTTAGTGGACAAAATATAATTGCTGGATTGTAATTTTCTGTGCACATGTTGCAGAGATTAGCTTTTTATCAATATACATGTTGAATTATTCGGCATAATTTCCACAATTAATTTCAGAATATAAATCATCACAACAACAACTACAATCACGTGAACCTCGAACATACTAGATGTATTGATGAGCATGAACAGTAGCTGAACAAATGCAGTAACAGCCATAGTATAGCAACAAATCGGATCACAGTATACGTACTGATCGGTTGCCGATAAAGTCGCCGTAGTAATGTTGGGAAAGGCTGATCGAAGCAGACGGTGGCGAATACGGTGATAGGCAGCACCGTCTGACTTGGATGGAAGACGACCCATGATGAAGAGCTCGAGCAGTCGCGCGGAGCGCTTTCCAAAAACCTTATTCGCCCTCTCTCGTACAGGATCGCAAAGGCGAGTGGTTCCGGAGACCCGCTCTTCCATCTGCCGGTGCACGTCAGCAAGCGGGATGGAGTAGACTATGGTGGCGGTGCAACTAGAGAGGCTGGCAAAACCCCAGGAAACCCTAATGGAGGCAAACGTGGGTCGAGTCCACGTCGCGCACGCTCGGATCGGTTAAGTAGCCCACGATCCAGGAGCAACCCGAATAGGCTGATTGTTGACACGTCTGTCAAAACCTCACAACCCGCAACCCGTGGCGCGCGTGTGTCGTGACAGGACGAGACGGGACAGGACAGGCGGGCGGTGCGGTGCGAGCGGCGACGTCATCGTCGGAGGAGCGCGTGTATAGTTCTCATCTTCTCACTCACTTTACCAAATGGTGAACCACTCCACCTTATAAAGTGGTGTAACTTTCCTCCAACTTTATATGTGGGACTAAACTTTAGCTCCCACTTTACTCCCACGTGAGCTGTCCCAAACATGGGCCCAAACATATGGGAGCTCCCACAAACATGGACTTTAAGATTTAGAGAAAATCTGAAATCTACATAGCCCATTATTTCTAACAATCCCCCACCAGATCTCAAATCCCCATTTGAAGATTTGTCAATCCTCGCTACATTTTTATATACAACTGTTTCAGCAGAGACTGTTAAGTTGAACTTTCGCCTAGAACCTTGAGCTACGTATATCAGCAACTTGAACAATGGACGAACCTTGCATTACAAGTTTGGTGCTTTTAGATTTCACACAAAATCATAACTAGTACGTGGCTGTCAGTAGCCTACCCCGCGGGTGTAGCATATGCGTCAAACTAATTGGTCTTCATGAGTTTACTAGAGATCACCCAAATCTCATAGATTGCGACGTTAAACAATAAGAACTCATATAGGTGTGTTTTTTCAAGAATGCTATGTAGGACAACATATTTACTAATCACAGCCAACAGAAACACATTAAGGCATGTTGTCCACCTTCCTTACAGCTTTAGAGAGTTGTGCATCTTCACATAGAGAGGGTTGTCTAATACTCTCCTCCGTCACACCGCTAGCTTGTTCTTACTAGGTCCTAATTCACGGGATATCCGATCATAAAGATTGGGTTACCATTACTGTGCAACATCCATGGGTCTCAAATCCATCTCTCTTGATGCACTTTCTATCACGTTTCATGATAGTCCCTTCATAAAGGGATCTGCGAGATTTTTGTTAGTTTGAATATACGTAACAGTAATTACTCCAGAGTTTCTCAATTTCCTGACAGACTTCAAACATCTCTTGACGTGTCTTGACGACTTCACGTTATCATTAGAATTGTTCACTTTGAAAATAACCGTTTGATTGTCACAATTCAAAAGGATGACGGTATAGGCTTTTTAACCACAGGCAAGTCCATCAAGAGTTCACGCAGCCATTCTGACTCTACAGTGGTCGTGTCTAAAGAAGCGAGTTCTGCTTCCATAGTTGACCGTGTCAATATGGTTTGTTTGCAAGATATCCATGATACAGCTTCACCACCAAAGGTAAATACATACCCGCTAGTGGCGTAGAGTTCATCTACATCCAAGATCTAGTTCACATCACTATATCCTTCAAGCACCGCTGGATGCCCCGAATAGTGTATCCCATAACTTATTGTACCACATAGATAGCGCATGACCCTTTCAAGTGCACACCAATGTTCAGTACCCGGGTTAGACATGAACCTACTCAACTTGCTCACAGCAAAAGAGATGTCGGGTCTTGTCGCGCTAGCTAAGTACATGAGTGAGCCAACGATTTGAGAGTGTCTCAATTGTTCTTTCGACTCTTTCTTATTTTTTCATAATGTCACACTAGGATCATAAGGTGTTGGGGAAGACTTGCCATCAATGAATCTGAAACGGCTCAAGATCTTCTCAACATAGTGTGATTGCGTCAAAGTAATCCCACTCTCATGCTTAATCAGCTTGATGTTCAGAATCACATCAGCTTCTCCCTGATCTTTCATATCAAAGATCTTGGATAGAAAAGACTTGACTTCATTTATCACATTCATATTTGTACCAAAGATAAGGATATCGTCCACGTACAAACATAATATAACACCTTCGCCCCCACCATGGCGATAGTAGACGCACATGTCAGCCTCATTAACGACAAAGCCAACAGAAGTTAATATTCTATCAAACTTCTTATGCCATTGCTTAGGTGTTTGCTTCAGGCCATATAAAGCTTTTAACAACTTACACATCTTTCTCTCTTCATCTTTTACCATAAACTCATCAGGCTGATCCATATAGATCTCCTCTTCCAACTCTCCATTGAGGAAAGTTGTCTTAACGTCCATTTGATGAACGATAAGACCATAAGAGGTAGCCAGGGACAGTAGTATTCGAATGGTGGTCAGTCTAGCGACAGGTGAATAGGTGTCAAAGTAATATTCGCCTTCTCTCTGGGTGTAGCCTTTTGCTACAAGCCGTGCCTTGTACTTTTTAATAGTACCATTAGGACTTAGCTTATTTTTGAACACCCACTTGCAACCCACAGGCTTACAGCCATGGGGTCGTTCTAATAGTTCCCAAGTTCCATTTAAAATAATCGAGTCCATCTCATTATGAACAACTTCTTTCCAATCATCTGCATCAGGAGATGCATATGCCTCTGCAATGGAAGTGGGAGTGTCATCCACAAGGTACACAATGAAAACATCTCCAAAGGATTTTGCAACCCTTTGTCTCTTACTCCGTGTAGGAGCTTCATTGTCATCCTTCTCTAGGACTTCTTCCCCATGTGATTGCTCAAAATTCTCACTAGATGCACTAGTTTCAGAAAGTATTTCAGAAGAAATTCTAGCAGTGCTATGCATATCTTTCATAGGAAACATATTCTCAAAGAATGTTGCATCATGAGATTCCATTATAGTATCAACATTCATATATCAAAAACCTCGGATTTAACCACTAAAAATCTATAGCATACACATATCCTAGAAAGATGCAATCCATTGTCTTTGGTACAAGTTTGTGTTTCTTAGGAATTGGTATGTTGACCTTAGCCAAACACCCCCAAGTGCGCAAGTAAGAAAGTGATAGTTTTCTCCCAGCCCACTCCTCGTAAGGGATTTTATCTTTATTCTTGTTAGGAACTCTATTCAGGACATGACACACTATCATGGCCTCCCCCACCATGCCTTAGGTAAACCAGCGGTGGCTAACATGGAATTCACCAAGTCAGTCAATGTGCGATTTTTCCTCTCGGCAACCCTGTTTGATTGGTACGAGTAGGGAGGCGTCCTCTCATGAATAATACCATGTTCCTCATAGAATTCGTCAAAGATTTTGGGAACATATTCACCACCACTATCTGACCTAAGACGTTTGATCTTTCTCTCTAGTTGATTTTCAACTTCAGCTTTATAAATTTTAAAGTAGTCTAAAGCTTCATCTTTAGTGTGCAACAAATAAACATAGCAGTATCTAGTCGCATCATCAATGAATGTCATGAAATATCTCTTTTCACCTTTTGTCAACACACCATTCATCTAATAAAGATCAGAATGTATGAGTTCCAGAGGTGCCAAGTTTCTCTCCTCGGATGCCTTGTGAGGCTTTCGAGGTTGCTTTGATTGCACACAACTATGGCACTTGGAATCTTTGACAATAGTGAAATTCGAAATTAAACTCATAATAGACAACTTGGATATCAAACTAAAATTAATGTGACATAAACAAGAATGCCAAATACTAGTATCATCATTAACACCGCCACAAATATGGTTTACGGACTTATTAGAAAAATCTGAAAGTAAAAAGCGGAACAACCCTCCGCACTCATAAACTTTACCAATAAATTGTCCATGTCTCGACACAATGACTTTATTAGACTCAAAAACAACCTTAAACCCATCTCTGCATAGAAGGGAGACGCTAACGAGATTCTTGTTCATGGAAGGGACATGTTGCATGTTATTTAGCTGCACAATCTTTCCCGAAGTGACTTCAGATCCACTGTGTCAATACCACGAACAGAAGCATGTGACCCATTCCTATTAGGGCGGATGAATCCCGAGCAACCTGATAAGAAGTGAACATAGAGATGTCAGCACACACATGAACATTAACACATGTATCAATCCACCAACATGGTGATTGGAAAACTGAAAGAACAGTAAATAGATTACCATACCCATCAGCATTGCTAGCGGTCACGACGTTGATAGTCTTCCCGTTTTTCCCCTCGTGGTCTGCATGTTCTGGGCAGTCCTGGAAAATTGACCGAGCTCTCCGCAGGTATAACAACCTAGCTTGGCCTTGTTCGGCTTCTTTTTCTTCTTGAAGGTTGTAGTCTTTTCATGCTTGTTGAAGGAGGGCTTATAGTTCCCTTTGTTCTTGTCGAAGGTCCTCTTCTGCACCACGTTGGCGCTAGACTGACCCTCGCCTACTTTCTCACCAGTGTCCTTAGCTCGAGCCTTCTCCTCAACATCAAGAGACGCTATCAGGTTTTCAACCGATATCTCTTGTCTCTTATGCTTGAGAGTTGTGGTGAAGTTCCTCCATGAATAAGGCAACTTAGCAAAAATGCATCCAGCCACAAACTTGTCAGGTAAGTTACACTTAAGGATTTCAAACTCCTTTGGCAAAACACTGTATCTCATGAGCTTGTTCGACTATAGAACGGTTGTTAACCATTCTGTAATCATGAAAGTTCTCCATGATGTACAGTTCACTCTCAGCAATTGCTACACCAAACTTAGCCTTTAGTGTCTCCTAGAGCTCTTTGTCATCTTTTATGTGCATGTACATATCAAACAGCTTATTGTCAAGAACACTCAGAATGCATCCCACAAAGGCAAGATTGGTTTCCTTGAACTTGTTCTGATCTTGCTCAGATATAGTTCCTTCAGGTAAACCCTCACTAGCCTCGGATACTTTCAGAGCTTGCAGCCACATAGTGGTCTTAGCCTGCCACCTCTTAAAATGAACACCGGTAAACTTATCCGGCTTCATCGCATCAGCCAAGTGTCCCATGTTTAACTCAGGAAATTGCCTATAATAAGGTTTTTGGATTGTTGGATTATTAGGCATAATTTCCATAATTAATTCCAGAATATAAATCATGACAACAACAACTACAATCATGTGAACCTCTAACATACTAGATGTATTGATCAACATGAATAGTAGCTGAAAAATGCAGTAACAACCATAGTATAGCAACAGATCGAATCATAGTATATGTACCGATCGGTTGTCGATGAAGTCGTTGTAGTAATGTTGGAGAAGACTGGTCGAAGCAGGCGGCGGCGAAGACGGTGATAGGCAGCACCGCCTGATTTGGATGGAAGACGACCCGTGATGAAGAGCTCGAGCAGTCGCGCAAAGTGCTTCCCAAAAACCTTATTCGCCCTCTCCCGTACAGGATCGCAAAGGCGAGTGGTTCCGGAGACCTGTTCTCCCGTCCTCTGGTGCACGCCGGCAAGCGGGATGGAGTAGACTACGGTGGTGGCGCAAGGAGAGAGGCTGGCAAAACCCTAGATTGGTTCGGTGTCTTTTTGTGGCGGTAGCCACGCAACACTTTATATAGAGCGGCTTAGGAAACCCTAACGGAGGTGAACGTGGGCCGAGTCCACATCGCGCACGCTCGGGTCGGTTATAGTAACCCACAATCCGGGAGCGACGCAACCCGTGGCGCGCGCCCGTCGTGACGGGACGAGCGGACGGTACGGTGCGACGGCGACGTCATCGGAGGAGCACACATGTAGTTCTCATATTCTCACTCACTTTACTAAGTGGTAAACCACTCCAGCTTATAAGGTGGTGTAACTCTTCTCGAACTTTCCATGTGGGACTAAACTTTAGCTCCCACTCCCATGTGAGCTGTCCCAAACATGGGCCCAAACACATATGAGCTGCTATAAACATGAGCTTTGAGATTTATGGAAAATCTGAAATCTACATGGGCATTTATAGTTTAGCCCATTATTTCTAGCAATACATAGCAGATTTATAAAAAAATAGAATATTATGTGGCTATTCCCACATGTATATCCATGTATACTGTATTTTCATATACGGTAGGCCTTAGCAACGCACGGGTGGCTAGTTATCTATATATATAAGTAGTGTTTCTTACCGTTCAGACACCTTTTTTTGATGATTGTACCCTAACAGTTCAGAGGCATATTACGCACACTGCCACCCTAAGTAAAAAAAAAGGGCAAACCCAATCGTTCCTATCATCATCTAAATAAACCACCCGTGATTTATTCCTCACGCGTGAGCAGCTCGGTGCATGCTGACCTTGAAGCAGCGGAGGGCACGCATGCCGCCGGCTCGCAAGGATCCATGCGGGCGGGTGAGAGGTGAAGACAGGGTCGTGAACCCTGAACATTCTGTCCTCTCCTCCCACCGCCGACGCCGAGGGAAGTCGTCCGCCCCTCCCCGTCCCCTTCCCGTCAGAGTTGGAGCTCGCCCTTGCCTGCTCTGGCGCGATTCCGCGGTTTCCCTCGCACAACCTCTGGGTCGGCGCCTGCGAGCAGCCGATTAGATGCCCTGTCACTCGGCGATGAGGATGGGTGCCCACTCCTCGACCTCGGCCACCTGCTCTCACCGAGCGGGTCAGATTGGAGTCCGATGCGCTGTCCCATGTCTGCTCTTTCCTCTCCTGGTCAGATTGGAGTCCGGAACCCGTTCCTTCTGGCCTAGAGCTCATCCAGCCCCGGCATACGCGTTCTCCACCTGCACACACAGCAGCGCCGCCGGATCTGCATCATCCCGCATATTGCACGGGACACGAGCGACGTCACAGGCCGGAGAGCCGCTCGACTAGGAGGACCAGAGCGAAATATCACGGGACCAGCGGGAAGGGCCTGGCCGCTAGAAAACAGTCCGGAGCGGGGGCGCGCCATCTCGTGAATTTTTGCCGACGCTTGTGCTGATGTCCATGAAACCATCCTACGGATGTTGTTGTCACGGTTCAAAACATTCAGTCCACGGAGGCTACTTGCTCTTGCGCCCCGGCAGTGGTGCAAATTGAAGAATCTTGGATGTCCAGGATGGGCCATGTTCCTCAATCTACTTGGCTGAAGAAGGTGCACATATGGATCCACCATTTTCCATTTTTTCCACCACCGATTAGTCTGATCTGTCGAACTCTGTAACTGCATAGATGCTATGGTAAAATTACTTGGTTAGCTATGATGCTAATCTGGTGATAATTGAGGAGCTCCCCAGTAGCGAATTTTCTGACCCATTTGACCTGTAGCATTTTGTTAAGCGGAACTCTGAATTAGCCACTTGACTACATCACAACTCATTTACATTATGTTAATTTCATTTTTCAATCTTGCAGTCTTTCTTACTGTATGATCTCAAGCCTAAAACTACTCTGAACATTATCTTGCATTACGGTTGATTTCCTCATTTACATTATACTAGTTTAATGCCCGTGTGTTACCACGGTTAATCAAGTTTGTTCTACCGTGTAAACATATTGCACATGCAGATTTTAATCCTACATTCTAGGAATTCTTCAAAGATTAAATTAGTCTGCATACAAATACAATAGGAGGATAATCGGACAATTAAGAGAAACAAGAAAATGTGTTGTGGCCTAAAAAGTCGTCATCGTATTTTAGAAAAAAATCAACTTCTAATCCTTCTAAACGGTGCATTTTTCAGTTGTGCGTCTATCAGAAAAGCAAAGAACGTTAAAACCCTTGGCAATTGGCAAAAACCAAAAACAAATATTTTCAACAAATATGCTTCTGAAGAGCACTCCTTACAACGTAAGAAGCATGTACTCATGTAAGATGCGTCTGATCCTTCACATGCTTGCAGCATGTGGGCTTTCCTCTTGCTTAGCTTACTCTTACACGACATAAACTTAAAAGAATAATGGAAGTCTTGGTTAAGATAGCAACGGGCGTTTGCATTGATCTATTGCTATGTTAGTTCTTGATCTGAATACATGGATTACAATCTGTTCATATGGACTAATATTTCTTCAGACAGTTGGGAAATCAAATAAACATCTATCTAGCAAACATGCCCGTGCGCTGGGGAGAGAAACAAACAAGCCAGCTTCGACGCGTCCACGAGAAGCTCCATGTTGGGCGGCGCCGCTGCCTACTCTTCTTGTCACTTCAACCTCCGATGATAGCAGCCATGCGCCTACATCACCATACTCTGCAAAGTCCTACACCTCACTCAATGTCAAGGAGTGGCGGAAGGAGAGCAAGTAAGATTATCACGGGGAAGGAGTCAGGATGCGACGGTGACGCCGAAGAATTATAGAAGAAAATCCTACGGGACCAGGTATTTTTGTTTGTCAAGTTAGAAGGGCTTCAAGCATTAACATGTGATAAGGCAAATGCTCAAGTCCGTCATCTTCTCCTATTTGAACATGAAGAACAATTCACATTTTTCTTTGGATTATGCAATTCACCATTGTTTTAGCTCTAAAATTTCATATGCGTAACTAAAAAACACTTAGAGATTTACTGATTGATGACTTGGAAAATCCAAAATATAGTATTTAGTAGTTTTCTATAAAGTATTTTGCGTAAGTAAAAAACATACACTCCCTCTGTCTCAAAGTAGATGTCGGTAATTTGTCTAAATTTATATGCATGTATATACTAAATAGTGTCTAGATACATCTAAATTTTACAAATTTGTGACATCTTTTTTGAGACGAAGGGAGTACTATCTTTATTGATTGACTTGGAAAATCTAAAATATAATATTTAATAACGTTGGTGTATAAAGTATTTCCAAAATTGGAATAAAATCTTAAAATGGTTCATACATCTATTGATTATCATCAATAACAGTTAACCACATCATTTTAGAACACCCTCTCACTAAATCTGAAAATAACTTCACTTTACAAACATGAGAGTATTTCTTAAGAGCTTGAACTATTGGATGATAAAATGGCAGCTACACATACATTGACAATGGTATGCTAGGAATGAGCAAATTGGGAACTCAAGATCATACAAAATCATAGCTAAATATCTGAACTTGCTTTGTTCCCGTGGAGAGCATGGACCTTCCAGTCCTGAGATATGAGCTAATCATAGTAATCACGTACCTGAAACAAAAGGGAACAAATCACCCATGGTAGCTAGCTATTTTGCTAGTATCTTAAGTAATTAACACCGTGGTGATTCTATTGCTAGAAAACATGTAGTGCTCAAGTCGTAAACTGATCCTCCAATTCGTTCAAACACTCAACTGCTAGAACAGCTATGCTAAAAGTTATGGAGCACAATAGAGTTCTCAATTCCAAGCAACATCAATCCTAAAGATCTAAGAGTTGTTCACAGGAACCCCTAGTGACTAAATTGTACAAAATAGATCACCTCAACGAGATAATATTTCCCTTTTTTAACTTGGCAGCAATTGCAATAGGGGCTTAGAGCGGGAGAACCATGGCCAATCCATGTCATCGGTGTCTTCTATCGTGGCAAGTGATATATTGCAAATGTATCTATAATTTTTGATGTTCCATGCTTGGTTTTATCCACTTTCTTGTGTTTTGTCCACACTTTGGAGTACTTTTCATATGATTTCTTGGACTAACCTATTAACAGGAGCCATAGTGTCAGCTGCCTGTTTTCTGCTGTTTTTGGTTCCAGGGAAGTCAGAAAATGAATATTCTCGAAATTAGATGGGACAAAAGCCAAAGTGCCTATTTTTCCGGAAGTCATCAGATGCCAGAATACGAGACGGAGAAGGGCCAGGGGGCCACCACACCACCTGGCCGCGCGGCCTAGCCTGGCCCGCACCAGGGGGTGGTCTGGCCAGCCCGCCAGCCCAGGCACCCCCTCGGCCTCCCCTTTCGCCTATAAGATGCCCTCGGGACGAAAACCCTAAGGGCCCAATCAAAAATCCACGAAAGAGTCTGTAGCCGCCGTTATCTCCATCCCTAGATCAGGAGGGATCTAAAGCTCTTCCCGGCACCCTGCCAGAGAGGGGAATTCACCCTGGAGGCCTTCTTCATCACCATGCAAGCCTCTGGTGTGATGCATGAGTAGTTCATCCTTGGACTACGGATCCATGTAGTAGCTAGATGGCCGGTTCTCCTTCTTTGTGCTTTCATGTCTAGATCTTGTGAGCTCCGTTCATGATCAAGATCATCTATTTGTAATTCTGCATATTGTGTTTGCGGGGATCCGATGGATATTGAGATGCTATTTCAGATTGATTATTGATTCTATCATGTCTTTGTTATTTGTGATCTTGCATGCTTTCCGTTGTTAGTAGCTATCTTGGCCAAGTAGATGCTAGCAACTCCAATAGTTAGTATTTATGCTCGATAGTGGGTTCATGCCTCTGGTAATCTGGGGAAGTGACAGAAATCTCTAAGGTACTAGATGTATTGTTGCTACTAGGGAGAAAACAACAATCCTTTGTTCATAGAACAATCGTATTGTTTATTTTACACGCAGTTCGTAAAGCAATAATCTGTTGCTTGCAACTTAATACTGGAGGGGGTTCAGATGATAACCTAAAGGTGGATTATTAGTCATAGATGCAGTTGGATGGCGGTCTATATATAATGTTGTAATGCCCAATCAAGTTCCAAAGGAGTCAAGATGATTAGTATATGCATGTATTGCTTTCTCGATGTTTGTCAATTGCCCCACTGTAATTTGTTCACCCATCATGTTATCTATCTAAGGAGAGCCACCTCTAGTGAACTATGGATCCTGGTCCTTTCTTTTACATACAATCTACAAATTGTTTACTTCTTTGTGTTTACTTTCTGCAAACTATTACTTTTTTCCATTCGATACGTTTAATCCTTTGTTTTCAGCAAAACATGGTGAGATTAACAACCTCATCACAAGTTGGGGACAGAGTTCTGTGGTTGTGTTGTGCAGGTCTCCACGTTGCTACTAGCACCGGTAGTGCACCCTGCCAAGGCTCAGCTAGCAACACCTTTGGGGTGTTTCCTTGCTCCTACTGGTTCGATTAAACCTTGGTTTCATAACTGAAGGAAACTTGCTGATGTGCTCATCATACCTTCCTCTTGGGGTTCCCAACGAGCTCTACATCAACACCGCACCAGCACTTTTCTGGCGCCGTACACTGAGCCATCAAGGATTTTTCTGGCGCTGTTGCCGAGGAGTCAAGGACATCTTCACAAGGGGAGTCCCTCATAACCAATCTCTTTACTTTGTTATTTTTTTTTGCTTAGTTTTTTTGTTTTGTTATCAAAAAACACAAAAAAATTAGTTTTACTAGTTTGCTTTATTTTTCAAAAACACAAAAAAAATTAAGTCTCCTTTAGTTGCCACTATGTCTAGCCTTGCTCCAATCACTATGTCACCCGAGGAAATGATTTTCACTTTTAAACAAGGAATTGAGGAAAGTTTAAGGAAGCTTGGTCTAGAATCTCTGATCTACATGAAAAAACTGAGCCTAAAATGACTCAAAGCTTGTTCCTTAGCAGTTTTTACCTTGGGATTGCTCTTTGCTATAGATATGCTTTAGATGCTGTTGTGGGAGGAGATTTCCTCCAATGTAATGAGGATGATGCTATTAATGCTATAAATAAATTGATCCTTACTTACAACTTGCCTAGCCAAACTGATATTTCTTTCGCAAGAATATTTGCTAGATTGAACACTCTTGAGACTAGCACTACTAGCTTAAAAGATTGGTATAATATGCTTAGGGAGCATCATAATTATGTTCCAATAAATTTTGAATCATCAAAGTGGCTCCCTACAGTAAAGATTGAGATAAACACTGAAACTTTTCAAGCTCGCTGTGATATCATGTCTGAATTTTGTCTTATGCCCAAAGATATTTATGAATCTTTGAATCTTTGGGGACTTACTGAAGGAGAAAAAGAAATATCTCTTGCTAATAATGCTACCATATTATCTATTGGAGTAGCTGAATGAGTGTCTATAAAGATCCTTGGGAAAATGATTTGTATTGATTATCTTGTTATTGAATGTGCAGGAAAAGGACAAATTACACTTGGAAGGTCCCTATTAGAACTCCTTGGAGCAATAATAGATGTGGGAAAGGGGACCATGCACCTTTCTTCTCCACCAAACAATCATATTTTCCCCAAGGTTAAGAACAAAAGTAAGAGAGTTAAGGGAAAGAAATTTGGTTTTAATGCTTCTTTATTTGAGAACACTTGATTCTTTCTTGCTTCTTATGCCTAACTTAAAGGCGTTAAAGAAAAGTACTTATTGGGAGATAACCTAAAAGTTTTAGATGAGTCTTGGAAGTTATTACTTCAGTAATAACCGCTCCTTATCCTTTTTATTTGCTTTTTGTGCCAAGAGTAACCTCTAATGAGAGAGAAGTAATGATTGGGAAAGTTGTTGTCCCAAAACAGATTTCTGTGCTTCACCGTAAAAATTCGTGTAAAATATCTGAATGTCGTTTTGAGGCGTGAATTTTTTTGCTTCTTCCCCAGGTTGTTATCTAACTTTTTTTAGTTCAACACTTTTTGATTTGAGCAATAGAAGGTCTTCGAAAAAATTCGTCTTTACCTGCTGGTCTGTTTTGACAGATTTCTGCCATTTTCTGCATTTGCTTCTTGTTGGTTCCTTTTTGAGTTCTTTTGCGGAATTGGGCTTTTTGAAGGAAGTGCTTCAGTAGCTAGTGTTCTAATGGAAGTTTATTGGTGTTGGAACTGAACCTTAAGACCTTTTATCTTGAGTACACTAATGTTGCTAATAAAGATTGTGTGAAGTTTTGTATGAAGGAAAAATGTCAGGTGTATGGAAGGAATGAGTAATGAGATGAAGGATGGACTAAAGCTCAAGCTTGGGGATGCCACGCGTGTCACCCCAAGAAATATCCAAGAAGTACAAGCGTCAAAGCTTGGGGATGCCCAAGGCATCCCCTTCTTCATCAATAAAAAATCCAGTTTCTTCCAAACGCTTCATTTTTATTGTTTCATGCACAGTTGTGTTGTTCTTGGAGCGTATTTTTTTTTCGTTTTCGTTTTGGTTTTTCGTTTGCTTTAGTTTGCTTAGTTTTCTGAATAAATTGGTTGTACCCCCTCTTTCACACTTTGGTTTGCAAATAGTTTGGTTTGGTTTGGAAAAGAGTAGGAAAGTTCATACTTTTGTGGTAAAAAGAGCTCGTTTTTGACTGTGGCCTATGCTTTTTCATGACATGCTTGATATTGTTTTGGCTTTATGCTTAGTATTCTTTGCTGTAGCATGACTTGTTATAAACAATTGAGATTTCTTAATGTGCCTTGGATGAATCATGCGTTGTTTTAGCATATTAAAGCATAGTATTGTGGTATTCTCCTTTGATGCTTTATTTGGGTTGAATTGGCGCATGCTCACACCATGTTATGACTATCTCAAGTCACCATAGCCTTTATGATCCTTTAGTTTTCAACTTGTAGTATCACTTTATGCTTTGATCAATGATGTTTTGTCGCTCTGCATGATTATGGCCATTATTGCTCTCTTAGTTTATCGTTCCCAGTCTTTTGCTAGCCTCCACAACAAAGTATGAGTTCCACTCATGTATCCAACTCCCTAAACCAAGTTATTCCAAAGAGTCCACCATACCTATGTTGGGTCCGCAGCATAGAAAACAAAAAATTTCCTACGGTGTGAACAACACGCCAAGATCTATCTACTAGGTACAAAGCAACGGGTGGACATACATCCAACGAGAACTTACCCTCATAGACAACGAGCTTTGGTAACGAGTAGGAACTCGTGGTTGATGTAGTCGTACACTTGCCGATCTCAAGCTCGTGATGAAGTCCAGCAGGTCCGGCTCCAGCACGTCCATCAGATCCAGCTCCAGCACCACCAAGTCCAGCACCGCAAAGCAGCGGTGCATCCGTGATCGCACACACGTCCGGTACCCCGATAACCTCCATCCCTCGCTCCAGCAAAGCAGCGGAAGCAGCAACTCCTTTCCAGATAAAGCCACCGGGAACATGTATCTCGCTAATCCGAGACCATGGGGAATAATACTAGAGGGGGAGAGAGATCCTTCACAAGGAGGTGTGTGTGAGAAGTGAGGAGGAGGTGGCCTTTTATAGGAGGAGGGGGTGCCCCTCCTTCATGGCCGGCGCATGGAGGGGGTGACCCTTCACCTCCTCCATTCATGTGGTGGTAACCCCTCCACATTAAAATGCCCCTTCACATTCTCTTTTAAAGTCTCCACTTTAAATGCATTAAATTTCTCCAAATTTAATGCTCTCTCATTTAATAAAACTCTTTTATTATTTTTATTCATAATTTTGTTAATTACTTTAATTAACAAACATTCACATAAAACCCCCTGCAACATTTCAATATTACATGCAGAACCAATTTCAGCATTTTCACCCGAAACAGTTTCGGTGTCTATTGAAATAATTCCAGCGCTTTCTTAAATATTTATCTGAAACATATTTGATCCAAATAGTGTCGGTATACCTTAAGTGTGTCACGCTACGGTTCGTGAATAATGCAGACATGATCGAGACCCCTCTCCGATCAATAATCAGCAGCGGGACCTGGAGATCCATACTAACTCCTACAATTCAACGATGACTTCTGTGATCGTGAGAACCTTTAACGCTAGTAACTAAATTCCTTTGTCCCTCGATATATTACATGTCTGAGATTCGATCATCGGTATCGCCATACCTAGTTTGATCTCGTTACCGACATGCACTCTTTTCTTGTTCCCGTGATATAACATTCTAGTGATCACATCACTTGCTTGCAAGCTATTTCAATGTGATATCACTGAGACGGCCCAGAGTATATCTATCCGTCATCGGGATGGACAAATCCCACTCTTGATCCATGAGCCTCAACATAACACCTTCGTAGCACTGAACCCACCTTTATAGTCACCCTGTTACAGTGTGACGTTTGATGTTATCAAGATACTCTTCCGGTGTTAGCAATTAACATGATCTCATGGTCTAAGGATAAAGATTACTTCGTATGATATTATAGCAATATAAATATAATGACTTTGATCGTAATGCTATACTTCGTATGAATGTTCATCACATCATTCCACCAATGGTGTGACCTTGTTATTAACAACATCCAATGTCCATGATCAGGAAACCTTGATCATCTTGTTAATCAACAAGCTAGTCTATAAGAGAGGCATAACTAGGAACCTTTTTTGTTTATTAAACACACATGTATTGATGTTTCTGATCAATACAATTCTAGCATGTAAAATAAACATTTATCATAAACATGGAATAAGATAATAACCACTTTATTATTGCCTCTCGGGCATATTCCCTTCAACCTACCTACTAGCTTATGTTATTCCAAGTATATTCATGCTTTTGTTTACCTTCCAAATTAAACTTGTTATGAGAAAACTAGTGATTAAAGCTCTCACGAACTTGATGGCACACTTTACTTTTTTGCATCTAATAAACTTGAACCATTGGGTCCTTCTTTGTTGCGTATATGCTTGCGCTTTATAAGTTGAAATTAGCAGAACCATGTTTCATGGGGAATGATTTCAACATTGCACTTGTACTTTGTACCCCGTTGATATCATGTTCTTTTGCTTACGGATCCCGGAGGTGTGAAATAAAAGTGGAACTTGTAAGATCATGGAGTTTGTATGTGTGTTAGAGAAACGCCTGGGCCGCTAGCCTAAGCCATGCCTAATCATGGTGGAAACTTGCAGCATCACCATAATGAGCACTCTATGAAGCATCCTCAATAAAAACCTATGCAAATAGCAAATAAAAAGATCGCTGGGATGCTCATTGTCTGCTTGCCTTGTCATTTTGATTATGGGAAAGCTCCCGTATCATGTGCAAGGGGTACCCCGTTGGTAGTTCTTTATGATACATATGTACTTACAATGACAAGAGCTTACTTGTGACTAAAGTTGAGTAGCATGAGGTTCGGTCTTCATAAGTAAGGGGCATGAGATTTCGGTTTATAACTTGTCAAGCATATCCTCTTAGTTGTGTCACTTTAACCTTAATCACCTTCAAGATGCTTATGATAGGGGCAATGAGAGCTGAAAGCTATAAGTACCATAATTTTTGGAAGCTCTTTATGAGACTTGAATCCCTACTTCCTTTTATAAAGGCCTTTCTTCCACCATTATATTGAGTCTCCACCTTCTATCTTTATGCACCTACTTTGAGAGCATAGTGGCCATTCTTAGTTCTATGTGCATTGTCCCAAGACTAGTTGATTGATGCATAACTTGATATTGCTTGTTTTAAACTATTTGTATCTAGTCACTTTTATGAACTTTGAAGGTGTCCTATGCATTTATATTTGCTACTCTATGAGGGACAAGCTGAATGCTATTATGCTATGTTTTCTTTATGTGAAACAAACAAACGTCTTGCAAAGCATTGTTATTCATGAATCTTTTGTTTGTGCCTTTTCATGTTGCATCATAGTTTCTTTGTCTTATTGCTATAACTTTGTCTTTCATGTTTTGATTGAAGTACTATGATCCCATCTTTGAATGTTTTACAAATACTTTGATCAAGTCTTTGATGGTGCATGTCACCTCAAAAATTATTCTTTCTTTTTATCACTTACCTACTCGAGGACGAGCAGGAGTTAAGCTTGGGGATGTTGATACATTGCAAATGTATCTATAATTTTTTATGTTCCATGCTTGGTTTTATCCACTTTCTTGTGTTTCGTCCACACTTTGGAGTATTTTTCATATGATTTCTTGGACTAACCTATTAACAAGAGCCACAGTGCCAGCTGCCTGTTTTCTGTTGTTTTTGGTTCTAGGAAAGTCAGAAAATGAATATTCTTGGAATTGGACGGGACAAAAGCCAAAGTGCCTATTTTTTCGGAAGTCATCAGATGCCAGAATACAAGACGGAGAAGGGCCAGGGGCCACCACACCACCTGGCCGCGTGGCCCAGCCTGGCCCGCGCCAGGGGGTGGTCTGGCCAGCCCAAGCACCCCCTCGGCCTCCCCTTTCGCCTATAAGATGCCCTCGGGACGAAAACCCTAAGGGGCCGATCAAAAAGCCACGAAAGAGTCTGTAGCTGCCATCATCTCCATCCCTAGATCGGGAGGGATCTGAAGCTCTTCCCGGCACCCTGCCGAAGAGGGGAATTCACCCTGGAGCCCTTCTTCATCACCATGCAAGCCTCCGGTGTGATGCGTGAGTAGTTCATCCTTGGACTACGGATCCATGTAGTAGCTAGATGGCCGGTTCTCCTCCTTTGTGCTTTCATGTCTAGATCTTGTGAGCTCCGTTCATGATCAAGATCATCTATTTGTAATTCTGCATGTTGTGTTTGCGGGGATCCGATGGATATTGAGATGCTATTTCAGATTGATTATTGATTCTATCATGTCTTTGTTATTTGTGATCTTGCATGCTTTCCGTTGTTAGTAGCTATCTTGGCCAAGTAGATGCTAGTAACTCCAAGAGTTAGTATTTATGCTCGATAGTGGGTTCATGCCTCTAGTAATCTGGGGAAGTGATAGAAATCTCTAAGGTACTAGATGTGCTGTTGCTACTAGGGAGAAAACAACAATCCTTTGTTCATAGAACAATAGTATTGTTTACTTTACACGCAGTTCGTAAAGCAATAATCTGTTGCTTGCAACTTAATACTGGAGGGGGTTCGGATGATAACCTGAAGGTGGATTATTAGTCATAGATCCAGTTGGATGGCGGTCTATGTACAATTATGTAATGCCCAATCGAATCTCAAAGGAGTCAAGATGATTAGTATATGCATGTATTGCTTTCTCGATGTTTGTCAATTGCCCCGCTGTAATTTGTTCACCCAGCATGTTATCTATCTTAAGGAGAGCCACCTCTAGTGAACTATGGATCCCGGTCCTTTTTCTTTACATACAATCTACAAACTGTTTACTGCTTTGTGTTTACTTTCTGCAAACTTTTACTTCCTTCCATTCGATACGTTTAATCCTTTGTTTTCAGCAAAACACGGTGAGATTGACAACCTCATCACAAGTTGGGGACAGAGTTATGTGGTTGTGTTGTGCAGGTCTCCACGTTGCTACTAGCACCGATAGTGCGCCCTGCCAAGGCTCAGCTAGCAACACCTTTAGGGTGTTTCCTTGCTCCTACTGGTTCGATTAAACCTTGGTTTCATAACTGAGAGAAACTTGCTGCTGTGCTCATCATACCTTCCTCTTGGGGTTCCCAATGAGCTCTACATCAACACCGCACCAGCATTTTTCTGGCGCCGTATGATACGTCCATTTTGTATCACTATTCTATGTCTTAATTCACTATTATTCATTGATATATTTCGTATTGAGAGGTGATACTTATGTTATTTCATCTGTTTTTACATGGTTGATGACTTTTGGAGCATGGACCACTGTAGTCAGGATTCTGATGGAAAAGTTGCTATTTGGAGGCAAAATTCGCGAAGATCAGAAAATCCGGGAAAATATATGGAAAATCCTATTTTTCTAGAAGACGAAGGAAGCCAGAAGGGGGGCTAGAGATGGGCCACAGGGGGCCCACACCACCCCCTGGTGCAGGCAGCCCTAGGCCGCGCCAGCAGGTGGTGTGGCCGCCCTGGTGAAATGGATCGTATGGGCATCTAGAGGGGGGTGAATAGGTGCTACACCAATTTTTAATTCTTTTTCAATTTTAGGCTTAGCACAAAGGTAAATTCTCTAGATAAATTAATGTGTGGAATTTCCCTATATGCAAACCTATCTACTAGCGAGTAAGGAGCGAGTGGAAGAGGAACGAGTGAACCGAAGTGAAGCACGCGGAGACACAGGATTTGTTTGACCGCAGTTCCTTCCTTGTTAAGGGAAGTACGTCTGCGTTGGAGGGGTGGGTGGTACTAAGACCACCACGCCACAAAAGGCCTCACCCTGTTCTCTGATGGATCTCGCCACAACAGGCCTGATCCACCTTCCACTATAGGTACCCTTCGAGGCGGGCACCGACGCCTTTACACAACTAGCGGGGCAACATCTCCACAACAACTTGGAGGCTCCCAAAATGACAACAAGCTGCCACAAGAACAAAGTTGTCAAACACAATAACAAGATCTAGGTATTGACAAGAATACTAGATCAGGGATTTCTCCAAGTGAATAGAGAGGAGTTGAAGCGCTTGATTCCTGATGTTGATGATGAACTTCTCCTCCTTCAATTCCACCAAAGATCAAGACCTTCGAGTGGTTGAAGTGGGAGATTGAGAATGAGAGCTCTTGCACAAGGTCTGGTCAATTTCGAATGAATCAAGAGTTCTGATCGTTGGGGAAGAAGGGGTACTTATACCCCCTTCCAAAAACCAGCCGTTGCACTTTTTGGGGGCCGGATTATCCGGCCCAAGTGAGGGCCGGATTATCCGGCCTGGGGAAAACACTGCCCCAGACTCGGAATATTCGGCAGATAATCGGCCCCCTCACAGAGCGTCGCGCCGAGCCTGCCCTAGATCAACTTCTGGGGGCCGGATTATCCGGTCCTATGTGAAGGCCGGATTATCCGGCCCGGGGAAGAAAAAACCGCCCCAGTTCGGATTTTCCAGGAGAAAATCCGACCGGATACCGAGCGACGCGCCTTGGCTCCTTTTGCTCGAAAACTGGGGGCCGGATTATCTGGCCCTTGCGAAACCCGGATTATCCGGCCTGGGGAGGAAAAATCGCCCCAGTTCGGATTTTCTGGGAGAAAATCCGACTAGACATAGAGTGACGCGCCTTGGATTCCTTAAGAGATGTGGTAGGCGGGATTATCCGGCCCTTGGAAGGGCGGATTATTCGGCCCCCCTCAAAACTTCCTGCACACTTAGCACACATGAAAAGTCTCCATAGTATTGTTATCTAACACGCAAAACATGAAATGTTCTTTCAATCTCCCCCTTTTTGGTGTTAGATGACAATACCAGGATTTGCAGGACAAAGACACAAGACACACAGAGATAACTATGAAAGGGACTCCCCCTCAATGTGTGCATAATAGAGTTTTGCATTGGAATACAAGTGCACACAAATAGGTGAATCTATTCCATAGACAAAAGGGCAAAAACACATACCACCAAAGTAGAGAATAGGCATCCTTGACATAAATCACAATTATTACTGGATAACCATTATGAGTGCACGCCTTCCGTGATAAACCTCCAGCAATAGGATATGAATAGATATAACCATCGAGACACCAAAAAGGGAGAAGAGCGATGCTAGCGCCCCATGGGATCACTCATCGTAGTCCTCGTCCGCGTCCTCGTCCTCTTCTTCATTCTCTTCCTCATCCTCATCATCAAGCTCCTCAATGTCACCTTCCTCATCTTCATCATCAGCAGCAGGCGCAGACGGGAACAAGTGACACTCCAGCTCACCATAGTTCAGCCCGGAGGAAGAGTTCCACCAAGCATACGGAGTGGGAGGTGTAGGAGCCGGAGGAGCACCTGAACCGCCAGACACATGGTGGAGAATGACCTTCTGGGAGTGAGCCAACTCATGGCGCTGCCTATAAGCCTCGTACTGACCCTTGCGCGTGTCCACGCCCATGTAGAGAATGTGATGCTAGAACCAGTCCAGCTGCTTGATCTCACGGGCCACGGGAGGTACAGGCGGCCTGCGAGCATCCCTCATGAGGCCCTCAGGAGCAGAGGAGGGGTGAGAGGTCTTCCGAACCTTGTTGTATATCTTCTGGCCTTGTGCACCGAGTTAATGTGGAACTCCTCAGCAGGAAGTAGGTGGTGGATGAGCATCATAATGTAGGGCGCATAGGGAATGGACAGACGGTTGAACATAGCATCACACAGCTCATGGTAAATGAAGTCCATGACATCCAGCCTATACTGCACTGACTCATCCTCACAAGAAGCAACTTCATGAGAAAATTGAAGTAGCTGAACAAGGTGACCACGGATGCTGTCATTGTTGCCCCCACTCGGTGTAATAGAGTCACAGAAGAGACCCACCAAAGCAGCATAGATGGGAGCAAGACCAGCCACAGTACCCACAATGCCATTGTCCACAGTACACGGAGAGAGAGCAGCATCCTTGTTGGGCTTCAGCTGAGTGATGATGTGGTGACCACTGGCTCTATCCCTGCCGCGGAAGGAGTACCCCAGAACCTCAGCAAACACGTGAAAATCAGCAGTCATGGGCCTGCCATGAGTCATCCACTTCATAGTGCGACGCTCATCACCACAAATCACCAGAGTGGAGAAGAATTGCTTCACCACCTCAGAGTCAAAGGAGCATTGGAGAGACATGAGACGGTGCAGCCCCATCCTCTCAGCCACATACACTGCATCCACAAGATGCGCTTTCTCCAAAGCCTCAGCAAGTACCAGTGGGTGCATAGGCCTAATGTTCAGCCTGTCATAGATGTCTTCATAAATCCCTTTCTGTTTTGCACACCAAAACCGGGTATCCCCCAGCTCATCATCACGAGGCAGCTCAGCAAACAAGTCACGGTGACGGATGACAGAGAAGGAGACCGCATCCAAAGCCTTGTAGTTGATCTTGGGCTCCTTGCCCTTCCTCTTGGACACCCCCTTCCGAGTCCTCTTGGATTGTTCAGCCATGCGCCTCTCTTCGTTCTTCCTTCTCCTCAACTCAACTTCATCCACTAAGTGACCCTGTCCATCGTCTCGGAAGTACTTGGCGCGAGGACGGCGCTTGTAGGTCTTGGAAACACCGGAACCACATGTGAGGAGAATAAGGGCGATAGCATGGGGATAAGCATACACACAAGCCCAGGAGAGAGCATGGAAAAGGTAGTCAAAAAGTTCATAGGTCAAAACTACTCAATACATACACCAGAGTGAAATTGAAGGAGACTTGAATCTGTCAGGCCGGATTATCCGGCCTGGCCAGGGGCGGATAATCCGGCCCTGGCAAATTTTTTTGATTTCACCAAGATTGCATGCAAAAAAGTAGATCGGGCCTAGAAACTACAAGACTACGAGTTCTATGCGAAAACACATCCTTCTAGACAACATTCCACCCAACAAGATACACATCTAGCCAAAGATGGGGAGAGAGGGAGTTACCCTCACTCATTGGAGGAAGAACACGGAGAAGAAGGTACCCGGAGGGGCAGAGAAGAAGATCCGAGGAGGCCCGAAAAATCCGGTGGCCGGAGAGGCTCCGGGGAGGGTGAGGGGCGGCAGGCGGCGGCTGGGGAGAAGGAGGGGCTGGGGGAGAAGTGCTGATCGTTATGAGCCCTTCTCCCCGAGCCCTTCCCTTTAAGATCAAATCCGCCAGGGCCGGATTATCCGGCCAATACTTGGGCCGGATTATCCGGCCTAAATTCTGGGATTCTGTTATACACAGAACCAGGCCCGTGCGTCCCCAAACAATACCCTCACAAGGTGTACAAGGGACTTGTGTGCAAGAATAGATGGCTTAGAGGTAGGGAAGGCTTAGGATTAAGAGAGCCAAACTGAGATGGTACTAGACACTCAAAATTGCAAAACCAAATCAAATAAAAGCCAAGATTGAGTGTGATTCCCATAAGAACAAGAGAGAGCAAATAACGGCCAAAAAGATCCAATTCTCCACAAAGGAGAGGGCGGTGGCTGAAGCCACCTTGTTGGAGTGTATGGTGTGACACCACGAAGATATATCTTGGGTTCACGACCAATACTCATCAATAAGCTCACATATCACAACATGATATTAAGAGAAATGATATAACTTACTATTGGCATTATGGGGGGAGGGTTAGCCCAATAAGTTAGGACCACACTCCCCCTATATCCATGCCCACACCTAGACCAAACAAGGATTGAGATGTACGAGTGGGTGCATGGGTAATCAAGACAAGCTCCCGGAATCAATGATATTTAGCTCATTCCTCAAATAGCAGAATCTTGCTTCATCAAGTGGCTTTGTAAAAATATCCGCCAGTTGGTTCTTCGTGCTCACAAAAGATAGATCAATATCACCTCGAGCAACATGGTCACGAATAAAATGATTCCGAATCTCAATATGCTTCGTCCTTGTGTGCTGAACTGGATTGTACGCAATTTTGATAGCACTTTCATTATCACATAAAAGAGGCACTTTGTCACAATTGACACCGTATTCCTTTAAAGTTTGCCTCATCCACAATATTGAGTACAAGCGCTGGCAGCAGCAACATATTCAGCTTCGGTGGTGGAGAGAGATATACAATTCTGCTTTTTGGAGGACCAACATACAAGAGATCTTCCCAAGAATTGACAAGCTCTAGAAGTTGACTTCCGATCATCCTTATCACCAGCCCAATCTGAGTCAGTATAACCACATAAAGAGAAATTGGAGCCCTTGGGATACCAGAGACCAAAGTTGGGGGAATGAACTAAATATCGAAAGATCCTCTTGACCGCCACTAAGTGGCTTTCTTTAGGAGCTGCTTGATACCTTGCGCACACTCCCACACTCAACACAATATCGGGTCTAGATGCGCAGAGGTAAAGAAGAGAGCCGATCATGGACCGGTATACCTTTTGGTCCACATCTTTACCATGAGGGTTGAGTTCAAGATGACACTTTGTTTGCATCGGAGTAGCGACACCATTTAGATCCGTCATCTTGAATCTCTTGAGCATGTCTTGGATGTACTTTGCTTGATTAATAAAGGTTCCTTCTCTAAGTTGCTTGATCTTGAATCCAAGAAAGAACCGTAGTTCCCCCATCATAGACATCTCAAACCTGTCAGTCATAAGCTTTGAAAATTCATCATTAAAAGCTTTGTTAGTAGAACAAAAAATGATATCGTCTACATATAGTTGGCATACGAAGAGCTCCCCCTTAACCTTCTTAGTAAAAAGAGTGGGGTCGATTTGCCCAACTTCGAAACCACGATCTAACAAAAGCTCTTTAAGGTGCTCATACCATGCACGTGGGGCTTGTTTAAGGCCACAGAGTGCCTTATCGAGTTTGTAGACATGGTTCGGGAAGTTAGGATCCTCAAACCCCGGGGGTTGCTTTACGTATACCAACTCATGTAGAGGACTGTTAAGGAAGGCACTCTTGACATCCATTTGCTGCAACTTAAAATTGTTATGGGCAGCATAAGCAAAAAGGATACGAATGGACTCAAGGCGAGCCACGGGAGCATAGGTCTCGCCGAAGTCGATGCCCTCAACTTGGGAGTAACCTTGTGCCACAAGTCTTGCCTTGTTCCTCACAACAATGCCATTCTCATCTTGCTTGTTCTTGAAAATCCACTTGGTGCCGATAACATTGCGGCACTCTTTGGGTTTCTCCACTAGTTTCTAGACTTTGTTGCGCTCGAAATTATCATGCATAGCAACAACCCAGTCTGGGTCTTCAAGAGCTTCAAAGACCTTCTTAGGTTCCACCATGGAGATATGAGCTTGATGCTCACCAAAACTGGCCAATTCTCTTCTTGTAGAAACCCTTCGTCGAAGATCACCAACAATCTAGTCGAGAGTATGACCCCTCAACTCAAGGTTACGATCAGCACGAGCCTTGTGACGAAGTTCAATAAGTTTATTGTCTCTTGGTGGAGGAGATTCATCACTTGAGTCTGCATTGGAAGCATTTTCTCTGCCTTGATCAGTAACTGGAACATCAGTAGCAGGTGGTGGAGATGTATGCCCTTGAGGTGAGTCTGTAGCCGTAGCAGGAGGCTGCAGAACTGGAGAGTCAGGGCCAGATAATCCGGCCGATGAAGAGGCCGGATAATCCGGCTTGGGAGTACTTGCAGCATCTTCATCAGGGATCCTGGGACTTGCTTGAACGGGCAAGGAGCCGGATAATCCGGGGTCAGCCGGAAAATCTGGCCTGGAGCTTGCGATGATATCTTCACCACCAGGAGAAGAAAGGTCAGCTGGAGCGGGTTGGCCGGATAATCTGGTGTCCACCGGAAAATCCGGCCAGGAGCTTTCTGGAGCATCTTGACCTTCAGCAGTTGATGGCGATGGTGTAGAAGTTGCCCCCGTGGTTGGAGCATGTTGCGTATGTGTAGGTGAGGGCTCTATATGAGTAGAGCATTGTCCTTCCTGGTCCGCCACAAGGGGTTCCTCAATGGGGCGGAAGAATCCCACGCCCATTCTTCTTATGGCATCTTGGGGTATTTCAACATCTGCATCACAAACACCAACTTGCTCCGCACGGGAACCGTTATTTTCCTCGAACACCACACTACAAGATTCTACAACAGTTCCAGAGAGCTTATTGTAGACTCTGTAAGTGTGGGATTCGGCACCATAACCAACAAAAATACCTTCTAGAGCCTTAGATTCAAACTTAGATAAACGAACTCCTTTAATAAGAAAGAAACACTTACACCTGAATACCCGAAAGTATGAGATGTTTGGCTTGTTACCGGTAAGTATTTCATACGGAGTCTTGTCCAAAATCTTGCGGAGGTATAAACAGTTGGATGAATGACAAGAAGTAGAGATTGCTTCAGCCCAGAAGTTATATGGAGATTTGAATTCGGCCAACATTGATCTTGCCATGTCCATTAGAGTCCGATTCTTCCTCTCGGCTACACCATTTTGTTGAGGGGTGTACGCAGCGGAATATTGATGTCTTATCCCCTCTTCACTTAGGAACTCATTTAAGGTGTAGTTCTTGAACTCCGAGCCATTATCACTCCTTATAGCCAGAATGGGGACGTTGTGTTGACGTTGAACCTCGTTGGCGAAGTCGATGACAGTTTGTTGAGTTTCACTCTTCAACTTGAAGAAATAAACCCAAGTGTATCTAGAGTAATCATCAACAATCACTAGACAATACTTCTTCCCACCGAGGCTTGCATGAGATGGAGGTCTGAAGAGGTCCACATGAAGGAGCTCCAAGATCCTTTTTGAAGAGATAATGGTTTTCCTTCGATGAGGTGAATCATGCATTTTCCCTTCAACACACGCCCTGCAAACACGATCTTTGGCAAAAGAGACATTTTCTTTTAGTCCAAGAATGAGGCCACCCTTGTGGAGACTTTGCAAAGTTCTCATATTGACATGGGCTAGTCGGCGATGCCATAGCCAACCCGTGTCAGCCTTTCCGAAAAGACACATCGGGCCTGTAGTGGTTTTCCCCGAAAAGTCCACCACGTACAGGTCGTTTTCGACATATCCCACGAAAGCGACTTTTAGAGACTTGCTCCACAAGAGTACCACTAAATCAGCATCAATGTAAACTGCAAAGCCCATCTTACCAAGGGCACAAACTGAAAGTAAGTTATACCCGAGGGTCTCAACAAGCATGACGTCCACGAGGGGGATATCGTGAGCCACCACAACTTTGGCGAGACCCAATACCTCAGATTTTGACTTGTCACCATAGGAGATGGTAATGTGATCACGGTTTGGCCGCATCTCCATGATGATATCCTTGCTTCCGGTCATATGACTCGTACAACCACTATCGAGTACTCATTTAGAACCACCAGAAGCATAGCCCTGTAAGAAAATTACTCGGATCCTCTTGCCATTAGACAAGTGGCATTGTTGTTGATGGCATTCTCGTTTGGCGAGTCGAAGAGAGAGGAGGGAGTCGATGTGGTGGCTATAGCAGCCACTTCTCGGGAACTATCATCATCCTCTTCATCTTCACTTGCGGAGGAGTATTCCTCTTGAGCTACAAGTACCATCTTGGGTTGCTTCTTGAAAGGGCCATTCTTCTTAGCAAACGGCTTCTTCTTAGGAGCTTTGGATTTCTCTTTGAGAATGAGCCTGCCACCATTGTCTTCTCTATTTTAATAAGGACACTCGGCTACAAAGTGTAGTCTATCTCCACAGTTGAAGCAAGTTCTCAATCTTGGGCCACTTTCTCTTCTTCCATTTCACCCGTTCTTGCGCGCAAGTTCAGACTTGGCTTTGGCAGGGTCCTTCCAAAAGTTCCTTGCATAGAATGCCATGTACTCACCATGTGCACGTTTAACCTCATCGGGGCAGTCCATGGATATCCTCTCAAAATCTCGTTCATCGTCCTCTTGCTCAACAACATTGGCTTTGAGAGCCACATTGACACCCTTTTGCATTCCAATGGCCCAAGCACGGGTATCTTCAGCATTCTTTGCCGCCACTTTGAATGACGCCATTTCTTGCATGACTTCATTGGATGTCATTTGATGATAGTTGTGTCTACCTTGCAAGCTCTTCAAATCCGTTGGTTTGAAAGGCATTAAGGCACTCACATACTTTATTTTTATCCATGCATCATCAATGTGAGTGGCCCCATGCTTCCAAATGTTGTTGCAATGCCCTTGAGTCTTCTATACATGTCCCCATGGTTTTCACCATCCAACATGTAGAATCCCTCAGCTTCATTACTAAGGGCATCATACCTGTTTCTTATCATGCTTTCATTTCCAACAAAAAGGTCCGTAAGAGCATCCCACGCCTCTTTAGATGTGTTGAGATGTTCAATGTGTGGCATGTCTTTGGGACCCACACCCAGTTGTATCATGTGGAGAGCAGTGGCATTCAACTGGCTATCCACAACTTCCCTTCTTGTTAGATTGGTTTGATATCCAATATGAAGACCTTCAATAATCCTCCACAATTCAATAGAGGAGCTGCAAACATGAGATTTCATTAGAAATTGCCATTGGTTAAAAGAGGATGCAGTGAGCTTGGGTGGATCACCCCTATTGTTTATATGAGGATGAGGGGTAGGTGGGTCGGGGGAATATACATGGCGAACCTCACTATATTCCTCCTTACCACTTCCCTTTTTGGAGGTGGAGCCATTTAGTTTTTCACCTTCCACATCATCATCCTTGGATCCGGTGTTACCCTTTTCCTTAGATGATGGTGAAGGAGCCTCAGAGGAGGATGGAGATGGGGCTATCGATGATGTAAGGCGAGCAATCATTTGATTCATCTCCTCCATCTTGGCCTCAAAGGATTTCAACAAGGTTGTTTCCAACGACTTGAGATCATCCATTGTGACCTTATCCACAGCCTCATTTCCATCATCCTTGGTACCCATACTACTCTTAGGCGATTAAGCCTGAATTAAGAGCCGGGGATCTGATACCAATTGAAATGGATCGTATGGGCACCTAGAGGGGGGGGTGAATAGGTGCTACACCAATTTTTAATTCTTTTTCAATTTTAGGCTTAGCACAAAGGTAAATTCTCTAGATAAACTAATGTGTGGAATTTCCCTATATGCAAACCTATCTACTAGCGAGTAAGGAGCGAGTGGAAGAGGAATGAGTGAACCGAACTGAAGCACGCGGAGACACAGGATTTGTTTGACCGTAGTTCCTTCCTTGTTAAGGGAAGTACGTCTGCGTTGGAGGGGTGGGCGGTACTAAGACCACCACGCCACAAAAGGCCTCACCCTGTTCTCCGATGGATCTCGCCACAACAGGCCTGATCCACCTTCCACTATAGGTACCCTTCGAGGCGGGCACTGGTGCCTTTACACAACTAGCGGGGCAACAACTCCACAACAACTTGGAGGCTCCTGAAATGACAACAAGCTGCCACAAGAACAAAGTTGTCAAACACAATAACAAGATCTAGGTATTGACAAGAATACTAGATCAGGGATTTATCCAAGTGAATGGAGAGGAGTTAAAGTGCTTGATTCTTGATGTTGATGATGAACTTCTCCTCCTTCAATTCCACCAAAGATCAAGACCTTCGAGTGGTTGAAGTGGGAGATTGAGAATGAGAGCTCTTGCACAAGGTCTAGTCAATTTCGAATGAATCAAGAGTTCTGATCGTTGGGGAAGAAGGGGTACTTATACCCCCTTCCAAAAACCAGCCGTTGCACATTTTGGGGGCTGGATTATCTGGCCCAAGTGAGGGCCAAATTATCCGGCCTGGGGAAAACACTGCCCTAGACTCGGAATATCCGGCAGATAATCTGCCCCCTCACAGAGCGTCGGGCCGAGCTTGCCCTTGATCAACTTCTGGGGGCCAGATTATCCGGTCCTATGTGAAGGCCAGATTATCCAGCCTGGGGAAGAAAAAACCGCCCCAGTTCGGATTTTCCGGGAGAAAATCCGACCGGATACCGTGTGATGCGCCTTGGCTCCTTTTGCTCGAAAACTGGGGGCTGGATTATCCGGCCCTTGCAAAACCCGGATTATCCGGCCTGGGGAGGAAAAACTGCCCTAGTTCGGATTTTCCGGGAGAAAATCCAACTGGACACAGAGTGACGCGCCTTGGCTTCCTTGAGAGTGACGCGCCTTGGAAGGGCGGATTATCCGCCCCCCCTCAAAACTTCCTGCACACTTAGCACACATGAAAAGTCTCCATAGTATTGTTATCTAACACGCAAAACATTGGAAAACATGAAATGTTCTTTCACCTGGCCCACTCCAGCCTCTCCCCTCTGGCGTATATCAACCTCCCGAAACCCTAAGACTAGGGGAGCGACCACAGAAAGATTCCGCCGCCTCTGCGGGGCGAAAAACATCGAGAGAGAAAGATCTCTCCGGTAGACAGATTTCTGCCGGGGGAATTCCTTCCCGGAGAGGGGAGATCATCGCCATCAACACCATCATCAAGCTGGACTTCATCAGGATCATCATCATCATCACCACCATCATCACCATCAACACCCTCATCACCATCTCCATATTGATGTAACAATTGGTTGAATCTTTCTATAGTTCATAGGGGAAACTTTTCCGGTGTTGAATACTCTTTGTAGTTTATGCTATTGAGTGAACCATTGAATTATTGTTTATGTTCAGATTTTTATACATCATTATTCCATCTCTGATCATGATCCATATGATGTCTTGTGAGTTGTTCGTTTTTTTCTTGAGGACATGGGAGAAGTCTTGTTGTTAGTAGTGGAATTGCGTTGAGAAAGATTCAATAGATTGTTATTTAAGTTGTGGTGTACTTCTTCTAGTGGTGTCATGTGAACGTCGACTACATGACACTTCACCTATATGGGCCTAGGGGAATGCATTGTGTATTTGGATACTAATCGTAGGGGTTGCCGGAGTGACAGAAACCTGAACCCCCATTAGGAAACCATTGCACAAGGGATGTAAGGGTCTTAGAGTTTAAACTTGTGGTTAGGTTTCTACCTTAATTACTTTCTTGTACTTACGGATGTTTGCAAGGGGGTTTAATCACAAGTATGTATTAAGTCTTGGATGGGGCGATACATTAGCACAGGTTCACCCACACAACACTTAGCAAGCTAGAGAAGATTAATCGACTATATGAAGCGAAAACACTTGACAGTCTTCCCATGTGTCCTCGAGAACGTTTGGTCATCTATAGAAATACAACCGGCTTGTCCTTTGCTGCACAAAGGATTGGGCCACTTGCTGCATTCATTCTTACTGTCTTTTATTTACTCGTACTTTGTTTACTTGCTTTATCGAAAACCCCTAAAAATCCGTTTGCTAAGTATTTGCAGAGAATTCCTGATCCATACCACTAGCCAGCACCTTCTGCTCCTCGTTGGGTTCGACACTCTTACTTATCGAAAATACTACGATACACCCCCTATACTTGTGGGTCATCAAGACTATTTTCTGGCGCCGTTGCCGGGGAGTGAAGCACTATTGGAGAATGGAACTGGTAAAGGAAACTTCTACTATGAGTACTATTTACTTCTGTTAGTTGCTTTATTTTCGTTATGGATAATTCGCTGAGTTTCTTATTTGGTATTGCTACTACCATTGCTAAGGTAGTAGATAATCCACCACCTGCTGAGAAAGATGTTTTCAAAATACCTACAAGAATTATTGATCGTGTTATGGATAACTACTATGTTGGGGATGGAACTGTCCATCCCGGTGATCATTTACTCTTTATACACGAATTATGCGGGTTGTTCAAGTGTGCAGGTATTACTATAGATCAAGTTAAGAAGAAGTTATTCTCATTATCGTTGAAAGGAAGAGCTGAGGAATGGTATAAGCTACTGAAGAATGGTCAAGCTCTAGAATGGGAGGAAATAGTGCCTCTCTTTTATTCAAAGTTTTATCCTCCTAGTGAGATTCATAAAGATCGGAATCAAATATACAACTTTTGGCCTCTTGATGGAGAGAGTACAACTCAAGATTAGGGGAGATTGAAGTTACTAATGCTCAAATGTCCCATTCATGAGCTCCCCAACAATATTATTATCAACAACTTTTATGCAAGGCTCCCTCTACATGACAAGGATTTATTGGATGCTTCTTGTGCTGGATCATTCACTCGTATGGAAGAAGAAGCTAAATGGGACCTTCTAGACCGTATTCAAGACAATGCTGAAGCTTGGGAGAATGACAAAGGTAGAAAGTCAGGTATAAATTATGATTATGAATGCATTGAATCTTTTATGGGAACTGATGACTTTCAAAATATTAGTAATCTTTATGGTCTTGATTTGCAAGTTATTACAAATTGATTTAGAGCTTTTGCTTCCTATATCGAAATTCCAAAAAGGGGATGGAACAAGTACCATGCACCTTACAAAGATATTGTTGACTATGCTCCTATTGGAAGTGCTGAGTATTGCATTATTGATCCCATCTTACCCGAGCCTTATATCGAGAAGATTCCCTTTCCCGAAAAGTTAAAGGACCATCCTATGATAACTAATGTAATCACCAAAAGTGAAAAAGGAACTGTAAAACCTGATGAACAAATAAACATTGAACCTGTGGTAGCAATTGTGAAAGACCTTGTCACTAAGAGCGTAGAAGATGGGCACATAGTCTTTTGTGAGGATGCTTCTAATATTGTTTCACATCCCGATAGATCTAAAAAGGCTAGTGTTCATGTGCTTTCTGTTAGAATTGGTGATCATTGCTATTATGGTTTATGCGATATTGGTGCAAGTTCTAGTGCTATTCCTTATGAACTTTATAGAGAAATTATGCATGAAATCAGTCCTTGCGAGTTGGAGGAGGTTGATGTGGTTATTCACCTTGCTAATAGAGAGACTCTCTCCAATTGGCACTGTGCGAGACGTGGAAGTCCTTTGTGGTAAGATTAAATACCCTGCTGATTTTCTAGTACTTGGTTCAGCTGCTAGTAAAACTTATCCTATCATTTTTGGTAGACCTTTCTTGAGTACTTGTGGTACTATTATTGATTGCAAGAGGGAGAAAATTTTGACTAAGTTTGATGGGGAATCCTATGAGTTTAATTTTTTGAAATTTGCTAAAGAACCTTGTGAAGAGGAAACCCATAATGAGGATTTTAGGGTTGAACAACTTGCTTCTATTTCTCTTGCTCCTAACAATGCTTTGCAGCAATTTATGGAAGAACACGAAAGTGAAATCTTCATGGAAGAAAGGAATGAGATTGACATGATTCTCCGTGATCAACCTATGATGCTTAAGCACGACTTGCCTGTAGAAGACTTGGGTACCACGATGCCACCTAAAAAGGATCCGGTTTTCGATCTAAAACCTCTCCCTGATGATCTTAAATATGCTTTTATTGATGATAAAAAGATGTATCCTGTTATTATTAGCGCTAAACTTTCAGGGGAGGAAGAAGAAAGATTATTGGAAGTTTTGAAGAAACACCGAGGAGCTATGGGCTATACTCTGGATGATTTGAAAGGGATTTCACCTACTATATGTCAGCATTCTATCAACATAGAACCAGATGCGAAGCCAGTAGTGGAGCACCAACGATGTTTAAATCCTAAGATGAAGGAAGTGGTAAGGAATGAGGTATTGAAACTCCTTGATGCTGGTATTATTTACCCTATTGCTGATAGTGAATGGGCTAGTCTTGTTTATTGTGTACCTAAAAAGGGAGGTATTGCCGTTGTCCCTAATGATAATGATGAGCTTATTCCTCAAAGAATAGTGGTAGGCTATAGGATGTGCATCGATTTTAGGAAAGTCAATAAAGTCACTAAGAAAGATCACTACCCGCTTCCTTTTATTGATCAAATGTTGGAAAGGTTGTCTAAAAAGACCCTTTTTGTTTTCTTGATGGTTATTCTGGTTTCTCTCAAATTGCTGCTAAACAACAAGATCAAGAAAAAACTACTTTTACTTGCCCTTATGGGACTTATGCTTATAGACGTATGCCTTTTGGTTTATGTAATGCTCCACCTACTTTCCAAAGGTGCATTTCTACTATCTTTCATGGCTTTTGTGAGGAAATTGTAGAAGTGTTCATGGATGACTTCTTTGTCTACGGAACTTCTTTTGATAATTGTCTACACAACCTTGATAAAGTTTTGCAGAGATGTGAAGAAACTAATCTTGTTCTTAATTGGGAGAAATGCCACTTCATGGTTAATGAAGGGATTGTTCTTGGGCATAAAGTTTCTGAAAGAGGCATAGAAGTTGATAGAGCTAAGGTTGAGGCAATTGAGAAGATGCCATGCCCAAGAGACATCAAAGGTATTTGTAGTATCCTTGGTCATGCTGGTTTCTATAGAAGGTTTATTAAAGACTTTTCTAGTATATCAAAACCCCTTACTAATCTTCTTCAAAAAGATGTACCCTTCGTTTTTGATGATGATTGTAAGGAAGCTTTTGAAACCCTTAAGAAGGCTTTAACTACAGCTCCTATTGTTCAACCACCTGATTGGAGTTTACCCTTTGAAATAATGTGTGATGCTAGTGATTTTGCTGTAGGTGCTGTCCTTGGGCAACGTATTGATAAAAAGCTAAACATTATCCATTATGCTAGTAAGACTTTAGACGCTGCTCAAAGGAATTATGCTACTGCTGAAAAGGAATTTCTAGCTGTTTTTTTTGCTTGTGATAAGTTTAGGGCCTATATTGTGGACTCAAAAGTAACCATTCATACTGATCATGATGCTATTAAATATATTATGACGAAGAAGGACGCTAAGCCTAGGCTTATTAGATGGGTACTGCTTTTACAAGAGTTTGATCTACATATAGTAGATAGAAAGGGTGTTGAAAATCCTGTAGCTGATAATTTATCTCGTTTGGAAAACATCTCTTTTGATCCTATGCCTGTTAATGATAGTTTCCCAAATGAACAATTAGTCGCAGTAGGGGTGAACTCGCGAGGAAGCCCTTGGTATGCTGATTATGCTAACTTTATTGTCTCCAAGTATTTGCCTCCAACTTTTATAGCTCAGCAAAGAAGAAATTTCTTTTATGATTTGAGGCATTATTTTTGGGATGACCCACACTTATACAAAGAAGGGGTTGATGGTATTATGCGAAGATGTGTTCCAGAGTATGAACAAAAAGAGATACTGCGTAAATGTCACGGGAGCGCCTATGGAGGACACCATGCAGGAGATAGAACTGCACAAAAGGTATTACAATCAGGTTTCTACTGGCCTACCCTTTTTAAAGATGCAAGAAAATTTGTTTTATCTTGTGATGAATGTCAACGTGTTGGTAATATTTCTAGACGCAATGAAATGCCTATGAACTACTCTTTATTTATTGAACCTTTTGATTGTTGGGGATTCGACTTTATGGGTCCTTTCCCTCCTTCGAAGGGTTACACTCATATTCTTGTTGCCGTTGGTTATGTTACTAAGTGGGTAGAAGCCATTCCTACGAAAAGTGCTGACGAGGAAACCTCTCTAAAAATGCTTAAGGATGTTATCTTTCCTAGGTTTGGAGTGCCTAGGTATCTCATGACTGATGGGGGTTCTCATTTCATTCATGGCGGTTTTAGGAAGACCCTCGCTAAGTATGATGTTAATCATAGAATTGCTTCAGCTTATCACCCCCAAACTAGCGGGCAACTAGAGTTATCAAATAGAGAAATTAAATCTATCTTGCAAAAGACTGTTAATAGGTCTAGAAAAAACTGGGCTAAGAAGTTGAATGATGCTTTATGGGCTTATAGAACTGCTTATAAGAATCCTATGGGAATGTCTCCTTATAAAATGGTTTATGGAAAAGCTTGCCACTTACCCCTAGAATTAGAACACAAAGCTTACTGGGAAGTGAAAGAACTAAATAGAGATTGTAAGCTAGCTGGTGAGAAAAGACTTTTTGACTTAAGTTGTTTAGATGAATGGAGGAGTGAAGCCTATGAGAATGCTAGGCTCTTTAAAGAAAAATTTAAAAGATGGCATGACAAGCGAATACTTAAGAGAGAATTTCATGTTGGTGAGAAAGTTCTATTGTATAGGTCTCGTCTCAGATTTTTTGCAGGTAAGCTACTATCAAAATGGGAAGGACCTTTCATCATTGAAGAAGTATACCGTTCAGGAGCAATAAAAATTTATTCTCTAAAAGATAATACTACACAAGTAGTGAATGGACAGCGACTCAAACACTATATTGCTGGAGATTCTTACAACGAAGATGTTGATGCCTTTCAAGTTATAACTCCAGAGAAATTCATTGAGGACCAAATTCAGAGACCTGCAGAGTCTGTTTCCAACTAGGTAACAGTTCTGGTAAGAAAAGTTCCGAGAAAATACAATCCAACTATATTTTTGCAGTTTTCAGTCAATAAGGAAAGCTACAAAGCGAAAAAGGGACGGAACCGGAGCCAGGGTGGCCCACCCCACCCCATGGCGCGGGCCCACCCCTGGCCGCGCCACTAGGTGGTGAGGCCACTCCGGACTCCGCCTCCGGCCCGTTTTCTCCTAGTACCTTCCTTTTGATATGAAACTTCTTAATATATAACCCCCTAGATCTTCCGAGGTTCGTATATCGTGTTTTTGTTTCGATCTGTTTCTGCCAGGTAGAATCCCAGATTTGGAGCCACAATGTCTTCCTCTGGAACATCCAAGGGAGATTCCTTAGAAGACATCATCAACCCATATATGAGAGAATTGAAGATTCATCCCAAGGAGTTGTTGCTCGAAGGTGGGGAGGTCTGGATTAAGGAGGTTCAAGGCCCTAAAGGTGAAGGAAGTCTGGAGGACAGGATGGAAGCATTGGAGCAAGAAGTCTTTAGGTACAGGAAGATGGCGGAGCGCGAAGTGGACATCATCCATAAGATTTGTTGCGAACTCATCGCCGAGCACCAAAAGGAGACTACTGAACTCAAACAAGAAGTCTTTTCACTCTGCCAAACAACCAACAAACTGCAAGCACAGTTCTATGACGTTCAAAATCAAAATTGTGAGTATGAGGCTAGATTTAAACGCATAAGTGCTGCTGCAAGTTTCAGGATGTTGGAAACCACAATGTCCTTTGTTGATGGGAAGCCTTTACCCTGGAAGACGGACAAAGTTGAAAGGATACCACCACCATCGAAGGAGTAATTCGTCATCAGGTTTGGCATCCCCTTGGTTTGTTCCAAGCTTGGGGGAGTGCCGCGGTATCATATCACCATGTTCTATCTTTTTACCTTATTAGTAGAGTCATATCATGAATAGAGGAGTTATTATGTAGTATGGTTTGCATTATGGAAGTGTCCCCTCTCTCGTTAGATATGTATCCCTTGGTGTGAGTTTCCGTTATGGAATATTAATGAGAAGTTATATCATTCACTCTTTTGCATAGCTTATATTAGTTTTCAATTTGCGGTTATATGATTGATCTTGTTGTTAGTATTGGTAGCACTTTGGGATCATTGAGTTAATTTAGTTGGTTTTGGCAATCCTGGCTCGGTCAGTAGCAACACCTTTTTGAGAGTTGAAAAGAAAAAGATAGAAGTACCTTTAAAGAAAAAATTATTTCATCATCTTTCTTTCTTGATTTGCTCATAAGTCTAGTATTCTCTAGTTAAGATCTTTTGTGTTTCCAAGGAATATTGCATGTTTGTCTTTATCACTCGTATGTTTGGTTGTTTCCTTCAACTCTTATACTTGCTACCCAGCCTTGCTAGCCAAAAACCTGTACTGAGAGGGTATTCTTCTCGTGCATCCACCTACTTTAAACCAAAACCTTCGCCATTTGCGTCCACCATACCTACGTACCTAGTAGCATTATTGCTATTCCAAGTAAATTCTTGTTTTATCTACCTCCCAAATTAAACCTGCTATGCGAAAATTAGTGATTAAAGCTCTCACGAACTTGATGGCACACTTTACTTTCTTGCATTTAATAAACTTGAACCATTGGGTCCTTCTTTGTTGCGTATATGCTTGCGCTTTATGAGTTGGAGTTAGCCGAACCATGTATCATGGGGACCGCTTTCAACACTTCATTGGTACTTGTACCTAGTTGATATCATGTTCTTTTGCTTATGGATCCCGGCGGTGTGAAATAAAAGTGGAACTTCTAAGATCATGGAGTTTATATGTGTGTTAGAGAAACGCCTGGGCCGCTAGCCTAAGCCATGCCTGATCATGGTGGAAACTTGCAGCATAACTATAGTGAGCATTCTATGAAGCATCCTCAATAAAAACCTATGCAAATAGCAAATAAAAATATCGCTGAGATGCTCACTGTCTGCTTGCCTTGTCATTTTGATTATGGGATAGCTCCTGTGTCATGTGCATGGGGTACCCCGTTGGCGGTTCTCGATGATACGCATATATTTACAATGACAAGAGCTTACTCGTGACTGAAGTTGAGTAGCATGAGGATCGGTACTCATAAGTAAGGGGCATGAGATTTCAACATATAACTTGTCAAGCATATCCTCTTAGTTGTGTCACTTTAACCTTAACCACCAAAATATGCCTATGATAGGGGCAATGAGAGCTGAAAGCTAGTAAGTATCATAATTTTTGGGAGCTCTTTATGATACTTGCAATCCCTGCTTCCCTCTGCGAAGGGCCTTTCTCTTACTTTGTAGTTGAGTCAGTAAACCTATTCACTTCTATCTCAGCAAGTATTTTGAGTTGATGTGTTTCATTCCTTCATATGGTGATTTATTCACTCATGTTTCTTATGTTCCTTGCTTTGCACATTTGCTCTTATCTTGATGTTTACTACTTCGAAAGCTTTCTTTGAAAAACCAGCCATTTGTGAACTCTAGCGAATTGTCAACTATTCTTTGACCAAGAGCTAAGTTTGCCATTACCAATTATGATTCAGTTTATGTATCTTTATTGTGTTTCCTTTACTCATTGCACGTTGAGTTATATAATAGTGAGTTGTTTTCTATTATGATCTATGTATTAGATGAATGTGATGCTTCTTGTCCGTATCCTTTTATCGACTCTTCACTCCATAAACTTGAGGTCATGTTTATTGAGCTCAATTTCGCTTGGGGACAAGCGAAGTCTAAGCTTGGGGGGAGTTGATACGTCCATTTTGCATCACTATTCTATGTCTTAATTCACTATTATTCATTGATATATTTCGTATTGAGAGGTGATACTTATGTTATTTCGTCTGTTTTTGCATGGTTGATGACTTTTGGGGCATGGACCGCTGCAGTCAGGATTCTGATGGAAAAGGTGTTGTTTGGAGGCAAAATTCGCGACGATCAGAAAATCCGGGAAAATATACGGAAAATTCTATTTTTCCAGAAGACTCAAGATGCCAGAAGATGGAGTGGGGGTGGGCCACAGGGGGCCCACACCACCCCATGGCGCGGGCAGGCCTAGGCCGCGCCAGGGAGTGGTGTGGCCGCCCTAGCCCACTCCAGCCTCTCCCCTCTGGCGTATATCAACCTCCCGAAACCCTAAGACTAGGGGAGCGACCACAGAAAGATTCCGCCGCCTCTGCAGGGTGAAAAACACCGAGAGAGAAAGATCTCTCCGGCAGACAGATTTCTCCCGGGGGAATTCCTTCCCGGAGAGGGGAGATCATCGCCATCAACACCATCATCAAGCTGGACTTCATCGGGATCATCATCATCATCATCACCACCATCATCACCATCAGAACCCTCATCACCATCTCCATATTGCTGTAACAATTGGTTGAATCTTGCTATAGTTCATAGGGGAAACTTTTCCGGTGTTGAATACTCTTTGTAGTTGATGCTATTGAGTGAACCATTGAATTATTTTTTATGTTCAAATTGTTATACATCATTATTTCATCTCTGATCATGATCCATATGATGTCTTGTGAGTAGTTCATTTTTTTCTTGAGGACATGGGAGAAGTCTTGTTGTTAGTAGTGGAATTGCGTTGAGAAAGATTCAATAGATTGTTATTTAAGTTGTGGTGTACTTCTTCTAGTGGTCTCATGTGAACGTAGACTATATGACACTTCACCTATATGGGCCTAGGGGAATGCATTGTGTATTTGGATACTAATCGTAGGGGTTGCAGGAGTGACAGAAACCTGAACCCCCCGTTAGGAAACCATTGCACAAGGGACGTAAGAGTCTTAGAGTTTAAAGTTGTGGTTAGGTTTCTACCTTAATTACTTTCTTGTACTTACGGATGTTTGCAAGGGGGTTTAATCACAAGTATGTATTAAGTCTTGGATGGGGCGGTACATTAGCACAGGTTCACCCACACAACACTTAGCAAGCTAGAGAAGATTAATCGACTATATGAAGCGAAAGCACTTGACAGTCTTCCCATGTGTCCTCGAGAACGTTTGGTCATCTATAGAAATACAACCGGCTTGTCCTTTGCTGCATAAAGGATTGGGCCACTTGCTGTATTCATTCTTACTGTCTTTTATTTACTCGTACTTTGTTTACTTGCTTTATCGAAAACCCCTAAAAATCCGTTTGCTAAGTATTTGCAGAGAATTCCTGATCCATACCACTAGCCAGCACCTTCTGCTCCTCGTTGGGTTCGACACTCTTACTTATCGAAAATACTACGATACACCCCCTATACTTGTGGATCATCAATCCTCACCATGGTTAAGTGTTCCAGGAGTCCAAGAGTTCTGGTAAAGAAAATAATTACAAGTGATTCTCAGTTGATGGAATTATGGGTATGTGAAGATGATATCATATCAAAGGTATATACCTGAACCATGAAAGTTCTGGAGGTCCTCTTATTTTCAACATCAGTCCAAGGGTCAGTGTAGTTCAAACAATATAGAGAATCTATTTGGCCCCTCCATAGTAAGAGATTCAACTTTTTGAACATCGAGGTTTTTGAACGCTGAGGGTGTACCTCCTCGTGGATGGCGAGGGAGATCATCTCCTTGTTGAACACCGAGGTTTTGAAGTTGAGCGACGGCATGGCTGCGCCCACCACTGCAGGGTCCGCGACCATGGATGTCGGTAGAGAGGCATGCCGTGGGGATCCAGTGCATGCTTGTAATCTGCAATTCCAACACCCCCAGCCCTAGCCGCCCGTAGTCCCTCTTTTCCCACTGCGCCGCCACCCACTGTCGCTCGCCCCAATCCATGGTTGCGTCGCGCAGCCAGAGCCAGGTTCTTCTTCTCCCTCCTTGTTGGCAACAACAACATCAGACGTCGATGGTTGGTCCCCTCCTCGGCGCGTCGGGCGGCCCCGTCGATCTCTGACAATGGGATTTGGGCGGCGCTATCGACCATCGCGATCAATCTCGGACAGCTTTTGGATCCTGCACAAAGAGGATTGATTGGGAAAGCCGACTCGCGGAGGAGCAGCGTGGTGGGGTTGGGCGCGGGATGCTGCCGGCCGCGTAGGTCCACATTGGAGGGGCTAGTCTTGTTCCCTTGCTCGTTCGGTGGATCGGGGGATTCCAACGGAGCCGGAGTGCGTTCAGGAGAGGAAGAGGGTGGGGCGGCTGAAAGGGACGAGAAGAGCTGTGTGGGGACGTGTTTGTAGCGTTGTCTATTACATGATTTTGAATGCTGGGGAGCAATGAAACCTCCTCGTTAATCGGATCTTAATCACGCTATCAGGTGAGAAATATTGGATGAGCGATATGTTTACGCCATGAAATAAGGAGATAACAGGTGGGGTGACATTTTCCCAGTAATTATATTGATGTGTGACACCACACACCACCGCAACTTTGCTTTTAATAGTAAAGATTAATGTTTTTGAGACACATACCTTGAACTATTCTCACCTCCGTTCAACCGATCAGCTGGCGATATTCATTTTGATCTCAAGCCAAGCATGTCAATGAGTGGTAACCTTGTAATAGAGTTTCCTCTCAATGCTAGATACGCATATACAGTTCTAATTTCGAAATAAACTGTCTGTGAGAACAAACTGTCACCTAGCTTCATTTGGTTCATAGGGTCAGCGAATACACATGCTTCTTATATATGTTATAATAATTATCGCTAACATTAGTCTTCTTAGTTCAGAATAAAAATCAACCCGGTGCAACGCACAGACATATTTTCTAGTATATATATACTAATAAAGAATAGATGGTTTCTTGACGATTCGTTCCGCTTTTTTCTTAGACGATTTACCCTCTCACTAAACTAAATTTACCCACAATACCACCATAAGTGGAAAAACAGTTCAATTTTTTCACAGCAGCAGTTCAATTTTTTGAACGAGCCAGGTTGTGAGGCCGGAGCCGGATCGATCGCTGCCGGGCGCAAGCAAGCTAAGCGGGGTCGTCATGCGGTGACATGCGCCAGGCAAGCAAACAAGCCAGGTTGCCGGCTACATGTACTGTCCACCTATGGTGTAACTTCGACCGTCCATCCATGTATATATATGTGCCTGAAGGACTGGTATGGCTCTTGGTTAGTCCCACCTCGCTTTGTCATATAACCGTACACCGGTAATTTTCTTGGAGTATCAACAAGGTCACTTGAGAATCATCAAAACAGTAGCATTGTTATTTCGTCTCTGAAATCCTATCATCGGAAAAGAAATTAAATTCTCGGTATGTCGTGCTGGCTGTCTTGCATGGTGCATGATGCATTACGTTATTTTTTTAATCAATTTCATAAATAATACATGAAATAGAAAATTTTGGAAACTAGCGCGGCCTCGGATGTCAAAGGATAGAGAGAGATATATTGACGGAATATGTTGGATGTATTATTAAGCCTCGTGGGCAAGTATATATAGGCGTACAGAGGATTATTTTGGAGTACGAGTCAAGTTAGGACTGTGCGTAAACAGATCCTAACTCTATCTAAACTACCATAACAACCGTATATACCTAATACTCTAAGATCCCCCGCAGTCGTAGCGGTAGCGTCGTGAACAACTGAAACATCGCGGACGGTCAGACTGGAGATAAACCGAAATAGCATTCAGTAGGCTGACATCCCCCCACAGTCGTAGCGGGACCGTCGTGGACGGTGTCGCGTCGTGGTTGCTTGGACTGTAGAGGAAGCTGGTGATGCTCAAGTGAGGTGGTAGCCCTTGTGCCGATGTCGAGAGAGCCGAGAGCGTTGGACAGTGCCGTGGTCGAAGTAGCCGTGCGAGGGGTTGCCGTGGTCGATATCGTGGTCGGGGATGCCGGTGTCGAGGTAGCCGCACGTGAAGCCGCATGCGCATAGTGCGCAAGGAGGATGACGGAGACGCGCCGAGGCAGTCGTCGATAGTGTCAATGCCGAAGCCGATGCAGTCCAAGCCGTCGAGGACGAGGTGCGGCCATAGTTTTGCCAGAACTAGGCGCACGTCGGGGACGAACGCACACTCCGGTTTTGCCAGAACCGAGTACGCAAAGAAGAACTCGTCGGTGATGCGGTCGAGGCAGTCGTAGAGGGGTCGATGCCGAAGAAGACATTGTCGAAGCCGATGAAGACGAGGCGCCGATCCGAGCTTGCCAGACTCGGGAATGCGTCGGGGACGAAGGCACTCCCAGTGTTGCTAGTACCAGGCGTGCAGGGACAGGGACCATCATGAACTTGCCGCCATGTCGGAAAGACTAACAGAGGAAGCCTCCAGAGCGGTTGCGACGCGCAGAGCAGCGAAGGGAGAGATGCCGGTGCTGTTCGCGGTTGTCGGAGTAGAGTAGCAGGTGGTGTAGTCGGGGATGAGGCAATGACGCTGGCGGTGAAATTGTAGTGGACGAAGACATGGAAGGCGGCAAAAACAGCGGCGACCTGGGGTAGTCATGTTGTATGCCTGGAGTGGCGATGGGGTAGTCGATGGGACCTGAGACGGCGAGAGGGCGCCCTACAGGTTACCTTGTGAAGCGCGGCGGCGATGCTCGAAGTAGGCGAGGAAGACCCGGCGACGTGATAAAGACCATGTGTGCAGACGGCGACGATCCGCGCCATAGGAGATGGCGCGGTGAAAGCCGAGGCCGTCGATGCATGACGACGACGAAGTAGACTGTGTGCAGCCATGCTACGACTCGAGGGGGCGGCATAGCTGCAGGGCGCAAGTCGGTGCAGCGGCTAGGATACCACCAGCGACGTACACGCCAAGGAAGACGCGTTGGAAGCCGGTAGCATGGACCAAAGGCGGCAGCGCTACGGCCCGACGGGGCGACACAGCGGCAGCCCGTAGCTCGATCGGCGGTAGGCGCGTGCTCGGGGGCATGCTTGGCGTAGACAGGCGCGGGATCGGTTGATCAGACCGACGGTGCACCGTATGCGCCATGGCGTGGACGACGCATAGATCGGATCCGATGGCGGCGTTGTCGGTGAAGTCCTGGACGATGACGACGAAGAGGATCCGAGGGGGGCGGCCGTGGTAGCCTTCCAAGGAAGGCGTAGCAGCCGTCCGCGGTGTGCGGTGATGACCCACAAGTATAGGAGGTGTATCGTAGTATTTTCGAGGGAAGTGAAACCCAATTTATTGATTCGACACAAGGGGAGCCAAAGAATATTTATAAGCCTTAACAACTGAGTTGTCAATTCAGCTGCACCTGGAAATAATCTTGCTCACAGCAGTTTATCAGTAGCAACAATTTTAAACAAGGAATAGTAAAGTAACAGCAGTAGTAAAGCAAAGACAGTAGTAACAAAAGCAGTAAACAGTGGGATTCGAGTGCGGTAGGCATAGGGATGGATCGACGGGGTTGCACGGACAAGACAATTCAAATGTCAATTAGAACATAGGGCAATTGCAGATAAATAAGATAAAGCATTCAAGTACTAGATAATCCTAGGCATGTGTTCCATATATAGTCATGCGTGCTCGCAATGAGAACTTGCACAACATCTTTTGTCCTGCCAGCTCGTTTGCAGCGGGGCCTCTAGGGAACTACTGGCAATTAAGGTGCTCCTTTTAATAGAGCACCGGAGCAAAGCATTCAAGATCCTCAAGGCAAAATAATTCATCAAGGCTTAACTGATTATCACAGTCATGTGCATGCATGAGCATGTGCCAAGTCAATTCAAATGAAACATTCAGAGGAGGATACCGCGGTGTCATACCAATTTATGAATAGAGCAATGCAAGCAAACATTCATAAGACATGCTACAAACTATTAGCGAGATGGAGCTAATCATAAGAAAGCAAGAACTACTAAGCATCCAAAGATAACATACACCCTACTTGAATGGACTAAGCAAGCTCATAATGATGAGTATATGTACAACATGAAAACAAATAGAGTTTGTTACCAGCCTCTTACCACGCCTCAAGTTGTCATTGATCCTCATTATTGCTCTTCACTTGTGTGGCTTGAATAATAATATGAAACCAATATCCACTGAGGACTGCTGAACCCTATAGCAAACTCACAAAACCAAAGAAGAACGACAAATATTTTTGGTCTTTTTGTATTTTTAGAAAGCAAAAGCAAAGAAGAACAAAAACTAAAAAGAGAACGAAAACACGAATATACAAAGTACCGACGCAACATGATATGAAGATGAGTGCGGTGTCGGCGTACCTCCCCCCAAGCTTAGGCTTTTGGCCTAAGTGGGTATCAATCCATGTACGGATAGGGGTTCCAAGCGGGCGGATCTTGGTAAGAATGGTCATAGCTGGGCCCATGAGAAGAAGAAGAAGCTCCCCAATCATAAGCGGGTTGCTGATGTGAAGACTCTCCCTCATCCGAGGGCTGGGCCAAATCATCCGTAACCTTCCTTCTTGTGTCCTGCTCCTGTTGGGAGAGCTCTCCCAAGTACGTGTCAAGCTCCTCCTCTGTGAGGGACCATCCTTCCCTGTTATCAAGGTTAAACAAAACAGGTGCAGGCAAAAGGACAACACGCTCAGACTTGCTCTTTCTCCAACCAGCTTTGAGAAAGGTTATTTCATAAGATAACTCACTCATACTAGCCCACGAGGAAACAAATTTATGCTGTATCATGGAATTAAGATCAAGCCTTTCTATGGGAAACTATAGGTCTAAATGATGAGGCACTAACACATGCAGTGCTAGTAAACGAGAAGCAATGAGGCCTCCACAAATTCCACCTTTCTCACGGTTAGCAGCAAGACGGAAAGCTATCAAAGCACCTAAATTGTAAGACCTATCTCGTTTAAGAGCAGCAGAGATAAATGCTAGATCAAACGAAGATAACTTATTGGCAGTTTTCCTAGCAAGAACACACTTGGCAATAAACTAGGCAAAGTAGCGAATGGAGGGAAAATGGATGTTACGGATTTTTCCACTCTCCTTCGAGAAGCTACTCCCTTGGAAAATTTCTGCGTATAAATCCATGAGTGGTTAAGGTATCTCCTTAATCTTTCTACATGATCCCCATTGAGGTACCTTAATAGCTGCACAAAAATCATCAAGAGAAAGGTCGACAGCTATATTGTAAATTTTGTAATGGACCATGGGGTTAGGAAAAGATTGACTAAATTGGAAGTCCTACACCACATACATGGTTAGCTTCACAAATTAACAAGGTTCATCTTCCAAAAAGTGCTCTAACCCTGCATTAGAAACCAAAGTGTGGAAATCTTGTAGAATTCCTGTAGCTCTCATGAACTCAGAGCATGGATAAATGGAAGGAAAAACTTCCTCCTCCCGGTGGACCTTCATGACCTCAGGCACCCAAAGCTCATGTTGGTTTAGGTGGTGTTCATCCATCTTCTATTCTGAAATTTAAACACCTATTAAACAAGTAATTGCAAAGTAAATATAATGAAGGATTCTACTCATAGGGACTTGCAAGAGGCCTAAACATGCATCAAAACTATATCTCTAAGCATCAAACAAGCTTACAAGCTCTCATAACCAGTCATCTACAGCAGCAAAATACTCAATATATAATCCACTAAACACAAATCTACTTGGACAAGGGGAGGAGTCACATACCAGGGAACAAATGCTCCAAATTTCAGCAAGAAAGATGGGTTGAGCAAGGAGATCAAAAAAAAGAGAGCAAGCACAGCAAGAACGCGATTTTGAGCTATGAACTTGATCTTACTCAGGAGAGAGAAGAAAGTGGCAGGTGAGAGAGTTAGTGGGGGGCCAGGGGTGGCCCACACCAGGGCATGGCGCCACCCAAGGCTGGTCGCGCCACCATGTGGTGTGCCTGCCTGGTGGGCCCCCCTGGTACCTCCCAGGAACTCCTCTGCCCCTTTTCACGTAAAAATTTAATATGAATTTTCTGGAATTTTTCGAGACACTTTATTTTTGGGCATTTTTCAGAAATAGAAGAATGATTTTTCTGACAGACAGATTTTTTCTTTTGGAAACATGATGCAAAAACAAGGCTAGAACTACAGAAGTTCTAACATGCAAGCAACTGACAACAAAAAGAAAACTAAACGAAAGCAAAAACTAAAATGCAAAGGATAGAAATAAACGGAGATAATCATAATGAAAACATTGTTTTGTTCAATGGAATCCTTTTGTTAACAAGCTTGATCAAGTCTTGCTACCAAAACAATTCCATATGAGACAAAACTTTGTACTCCACTAATGACTATGTTACCTCAACCTTGATAGCAATGGTCCCAATCATAATAGTTTCAAAATTTTCTCTTGGTATGGGACAATATATTTCTCTAACTTGAATGCCTTCAACATGTTCAATTGAATTCAAACCATAAGTCCTTTCAATCTTCTTGGGAAAATAGACAGTATGTTCCTTGTCATTAACATTGAAGGTCACCTTTCCTTGATTACAATTAATAACAGCTCCTGCAGTATTAAGAAAAGGTCTCCCAAGAATAATAGACATATTATCATCTTCGAGCATTTCAAGCACAACAAAATCAGTTAATATCAAGCAATTGTGAGCCACCTGAATAGGTACATCCTCACATATACCCACAGGAATAGTGGTAGATTTATCAGCCATTTGCAAAGATATATCAGTTGGTATTAATTTTTCAAGTTGAAGCCTCTTATAGAGAGAGAAAGGCATAACACTAACTCTAGCTCCCAAATCACACAAAGTAGTTCTAACATAACTGTTCTTAATAGAGCAAGGGATAGTTGGAATCCCTGGGTCTCCAAGTTTCTTAGGAACCTTACCATTGAAGGGATAATTAGCAAACAAAGTAGAAATTTCTTCATTAGGGATCTTCCTTTTATTCGAGACAATGTCCTTCATATACTTTGAGTAAGGAGGCAATTTAATAGCATCAGTCAAAGGAATTTGCAAGAATAAAGGCTTCATCCACTCACAAAACTTATTATAGTGTTCATCTTCCTTTGACTTGTGTTTCTTATCAGGGAAAGGCATAGGTTTTTGGACCCAGTGTTCTCTTTCACTACCATGTTTCTTAGCAATAAAATCTTCTTTGGTGTATTTAGTATTCTTAGTTTGGTTTTTAGGTACTTCTTCAACTTTTTCTTCATTAGGAACAACATTTTCTTCATTACCACTTTCAGTTTCAGCATTAGAGATAGATATACTATTAGGATCTATAGCAGGTTCAGAGGGTTCTACAACAGTTTTATGTTTCTTTTTCCTTTTCTTACGAGTAGAACCACTATTTTCAGCTTGTTGAGAATCCTGGGTAGAGAGGATTCTTTTGGGATGCCCCTCAGGATATAGAGGATCCTGGGTAGCAGCACCACTTCTAGTTCTAATTTCATAAGCATGTTTTTCTTTAGCAGCATTAACTAGCAAGTCGTTTTGAACTTTAACGAGTTGATCTATTTGAGTTTGAACCATTTGAAAGTGTTTAACAATCATTTTAACATCATTAGAGGTTCTTTCCACAATATCTTTCAACTCAACAATAGCTCTAGTGTTTTCCATTAGATGATTATGCACCCTTTTATTAAAGTTATCTTGCTTAACAATAAAGATATCGAATTCTTCTAAGCATTGATCAGGAGGTTTAGAGTAAGGGATATCACCTTCATCAAAGTGTTGGAGAGAGTGTACCTCAATAGTGGATGAGTAGGGAATAGGCTTACATAATTCTTCTATAGGAGGTAAATCCTTAACATCTGCAGCTTTAATTCCCTTCTCCTTAAGACATTTCTTAGCTTCCTTCATCACTTCATCATTTAATTCAATAACTCCCCTCTTCTTTGATGTTGGAATAGGCACCGGAATAGATGGTTCAGGTACAATTACTTCAGGTGTAGCTTGTTTAGGAGGAGTCCAATCTTCATAATTCTTTCTTATTTTAGCCATTAATTCCTCAGCTTCCTTAGGAGTCCTATTCCTGAAAACACAATCAGCACAACTATCTAGGTATGTCCTAGATTCCTCTGTTAGTCCATTATAAAATATATCAATAAGCTCATTCTTAGGTAATGGACTTCCAGCCTGTGCATGAATCAAAGCATAAAACCTTGCCCATAATTCGGGCAATACCTCTTTTTCTCCCTGTTTAAAATCAAAAAGTTCCTGCAAAATAGCATGTTCAGCACTAGGAGGAAAATATTTCTGCAGGAAAGTACTAATCAAGCACTCAGGGCTATCAATAGATCCAGGAGGTAAATTACTAAACCTAGTTTAGCTTCTCCTTTCAGTGAAAAGGGAAAAATCTTAGCAACAAAGTAAGTACGCATCTTAATATCATTAGAAAACAAGCCACTCATGGTAGAAAGTTCATTCATATGTGCTACCGCACTTTCATTCTTAGTCCCACAAAAAGGTTCTTTCTCGACAATAGCTATGTAAGATAGATTGAGAGAGAAATCATAATCTTCATCTATAATGTTTATGGGAGAAGCAGCAAACTTAGCAGTAGGAGATAATTTGGGTCTAATAGTACGCCTCTCAAGGAGACTCTTAGCAACGCTCCTATCATGGGTGTTCTTACATTCTTTAATAAACTCATCGGTCATCTCAACATAACCATCTTCAATATCATAACTCTCGCTAGACTCAGGTGAGCTAACAGGTGTGGTAGTGTCTTCATTAGGAGTTTCGGTATTTCCACCTATAGTTCTAGCAATCGTAGCATCTAGGAAAGGACCTAATGAACCACTCTTATCTAGCACAGTAGAAGCAGCATCATAAGCATAGGAGTTTCAGATTCAGCAGTAGTAGCAGTGTGTGTAGCCTGTGTATGTGGTGGTGTAAGGAACTTACTCATAACAGACAGTGAATCAAGAGCAGCAGAAGTATATAGAACCGTACCTCTTCTTGTAGTGGATGGTAAAATAGGAACCTTTCCATCACGAGACTTACCCATGATGGATGGATAACAGCAAACAATAGAGAATCCAAGTGAACTTGATAAATAAAGCTATGCTCCCCGGCAACGGCGCCAGAAAATAGTCTTGATGACCCACAAGTATAGGGGGTGTATCGCAGTATTTTCGAGGGAAGTGAAACCTAATTTATTGATTCGACACAAGGGGAGACAAAGAATATTTATAAGCCTTAACAACTGAGTTGTAAATTCAGCTGCACCTGGAAACAATCATGCTCACAGCAGTTTATCAGTAGCAACAGTTTTGTAGTAGGAATAGTAAAGTAACAGCAGTAGTAAAGCAAAGACAGTAGTAACAAAAGCAGTAAACAGTGGGATTCGAGTGCGGTAGGCATAGGGATGGATGGACGGGCGTTGCATGGACAAGACAATTCAAATGGCAATCAGAACATAGGGCAATTGCAGATAAATAAGATAAAGCATCCAAGTACTAGACAATCCTAGGCATGTGTTCCATATATAGTCATACGTGCTTGCAATGAGACCTTGCACAACATCTTTTGTTCTGCCAGCCCGTTTGCAGCGGGGCCTCTAGGGAACTACTGGCAATTAAGGTGCTCCTTTTAATAGAGCACCGGAGCAAAGCATTAACACTCTGTAAACACATGTGATCCTCACATCAAAGCCATTCCCTCCGGTTATCCCGATTTCTGTCACTTCGGGGCCATTGGTTCCGGACAACAACGTGTGTATATAACTTGCAGATAAGACCAAAAACAATACTATCATAATGAATCAGTAACATGTTCAGATCTGAAATCATGGCACTCAGGCCCTAGTGACAAGCATTATGCACAGCAAGTCGCAACAAACTCATAAAGCACAAATAAAAGATACTAGGCACCATGCCCTAACAATCTGATGCCATTACATGAACGATCTCATCCAATCCCTACCATCCCCATAGCCTACAGCGGGGGATTACTCACTCATAGATGGGGGAAACATGGATGGTCGATGGAGAAGCGATGGTGATGATGATGGCGATGATCTCCTCCAATTCCCTGTCCCGGCAGGGTGCCAGAACGGAGTTTCTGGTGCTATTTCGTGGAATCTGGTGGTGGCGGCGGAGCAGAACTCCTTCTGGAAAAACATCGACCCCCCCCCCGAAGTTTTTAGGTCAGAAGGCTCCTTATAGGAGAAGAGAGAGGCTGAGGGGGTGCCTAGGGGCCCCACACCACCCCCTGGCGCGGTCTGGCCTGGCTCGCGCCAGCAGGTGGTGTGGCCACCCCCTGGCTCTTCTCCGTCTCGTATTCTGGCTCCTGGAGTCTTCGGGTGAAATAAGATTTTTGGCATATTTTCCGGGATTTTTCCTGATAGTTGATTTTGTGCACAAAAAGTAGACACCAAGGCAATTCTGCTGAAAACAGCGTCAGTCCGTATTAGTTGTATCCAAATCACACAAGTATAGAGGAGAAACAATAGCAAAAGTGTTCGGGAAAGTAGATACGTTTTGGACGTATCATGCGGCACCCTGCCGAGGCAGGCGCAGCAGCGGAGGGGGAAGGCGCACGGACGCGATGTAGATCCTCGATGTCGATGGTCGGAGTAGAGGCACGGCGATGACGACGGCGGTGGGCGACTCAATCCGATCTAAGATCGGTAAACCAAAAAAGAAAACTGATGAACAGATCGGAAAATTAGACTTACAGGGCAGCCGATCACGGATCGACGGACGAACCCTGCGTACGGGTTGCGCGTGTAGGGGTTCCGCATATGAAAACAATAAAATTTTACCCTACGCCCCTAAACCCCTGATACTGCCAGGACCTATCTATTAGTAATACAGTAACGGGAGGGGATTTTTATGAACTTACCCTTGAAGACCGAAAAGTGTTGTCAACGCTCAGGAGAGCGTGGTTGATGTAGACGAGCCAAAGCCGACCTCAAGGTCGTGATGAAGTCCTTGCGCTCCAATGGCTCCAACGACTTGAGTGCCACAAGTGTGACACCTCGCGGGGAGTTACACACGTTCGGTGTCTGACGATGACTCCCGCTTCCCCGATCCAGCAGCAGTTACGGAAGTAGAGCTCCTGGATCCGAATCCCGCTGCGACAATAATCCTATAACCATAATTACCATTTTTGTTAAAACACAATACATCGAATATGTATTTACTTTTAATAATTCATTAAACACTTTATATTCAAGTAATACACGGTGTTCAAGTTATTTTGCCGAACTTAGGCATGATTCATATGTGACAAGAAATCGAATGACTTTCACATATTATCAACATAACTTTTGAATTTATACAATGGTTTCATTCATTAATGAACATATCATTAAGTTGGGTATTTTTAAAGGCATTTCAATATTTTACAAATGTTCATGCATTATCAATTAGTTTCAAACAAGATATGAACACAACTAGAAATCATTCATAAAAGTAGAATAACTGTTTATTACAAACTCATATGAATAACCGTCTCACAAAGTGTGAGACACACTAAAGAAGTTCATAATATTTTGATTACAATAAATATCCAAAACCATAAACTAAATGATAAATGTTGAGGGAGACTGTCGTTGGCCATTATCATCATGCTTACCATCAACATGCAACGTCACCTCCTCTCAAGCAAGCACCTCTCATGCAGAAGGACCTGTTTTCAGTAAAACAGAACAAGTATCAAATATACTTTAACACTGCAAATGTGTTTGCGAGATTATAACATTTATAAAATTGTATATCAAATATATACCTTTGTCATTGATGAGCTCAGCGACAGCAGGTTCAACCATCACATTCCTGAGATGTGATACGAACCTGTGGAATTCCATTGATTCCGCGTTGACTCTCATAATGCAAGTACTGACTTGTGCTTGGTAGCTTGGTGGCAGTGATGTCTACGCACTTCTATTCTTGTAGACACTTGTTGGGCCTCCAAGTGCAGAGGTTTGTAGAACAGCAGCAAGTTTCCCTTAAGTGGATTACCCAAGGCTTATCGAACTTAGGGAGGAAGTGGTCAAAGGTATCCCTCTCAAGCAACCCTGCAATCAAGATACAAGAAGTCTCTTGTATCCCCAACACACCCAATACACTTGTCAGGTGTATAGGTGCACTAGTTCGGTGAAGAGATAGTGAAATACAAGTGGTATGGATAATTATAAGTGGTAACCGTGCTAGAAAATAGCTTGATGGCGTGGAAGAGACTAAAGGCAAACTGAAATAAAGATGGCAGCAAGCAAACATGTAACAGATCTAGTTGCAAACAGTGTTTCAATGCTTAGAAACAAGGCCTAGGGATCATACTTTCACTAGTGAACACTCTCATATAAATATTTTCTCTTTATGATACTACTCTGAACTACTCTCCGGTTGGACACTCTAATCCATGGTAGGGCTATAACAGCACACCTCAAAGTTCGCTTTTCCGATCTAGATAACCCCACACTGTCACCTTGAGCTCTAGATGGTTCCAACAAACACCACAATTTCATAGAAACATCCAACTCCAAATATAACTCATAACAAGTATTTATAATCTCTAGCCTAAGTGCCACCATGGTGTACACGCTGTCACTTTCACACACATGGGGAGAGCAGAGATCTATTAAAGCACTTGAGTAGCAAAGTAGATCTACTTGATTACAAACTCATGATCTCAATAAGATCATGCATAGAGAGAGATGAACACATAGCTACTGGTAGAGCCCTTATCCTCGAGAGTGTCGTGGTGGTGTCACGGCAGATGCCATGGATAGGCTAAAGGTGGGGATAATATGCACTAGAGGAATCCAGGGAGGGATAGTGTGGTGATTCCACACATAGATGTTTTGTATTCAGTTGGTTTCCAAGGTTTACATGTGCTCCTTGAGCTGTATTGGGGAGAGGAGGAAGAAGGAACTCTCTTACTCTCTCCACTAGCAAGCCCTCAGGAACCTACTAGAGATCAAACAAATAAAGCCCAACCCTTTTTACAGATGCCCTGGCCCTCCTTATATAGGGGCGGCTAGGTCTCCAATTAGGGCATACGTGGAGGCATATTCCAGGGAATATGCCTCTTCCCAAAATAGTAAACCGACCGGGTCTCTTTTCTGTAGCGTAAGCCATGCAGAGGCTACGTGAGCCTCTGCGGCGCCAGCATCATCCGACACGGGCAGCGTCACCCTTGTCGGCCATGCCTCGGGTGGTCCTGGCCTCTGTCCGCTTCGCTCACGCTCCAGCGTATATCGACCTCCTTTTGACCAGCGAGATACCTTCCTTCTCTTGCAAGCCTGATATAACCTGTATCATGCCTGGTTAATTCGGCCACACTGGTTCCTGCATACAAGTTAGATAAATCCTGCCGGCATACGATATACGTCGGCCGGGACTCAGTTAGGCGGACATCCTCCGGTCCGGGTTACTCCGTGATTCGGCCTGCCTTGAGGTGACTCAGCCAGCATTCGCTTTGACCTTGCCGTACCTCGGCTAATTTGGCCTCTATACCCTGGTGTGACCCTACCCGGGGGTATCCCCCCAATATTAGTCCCCGAAGCTGGTGCGGTCTTAGCGGCCTCGGCCGCTAAGGCCACAGCAGGTTCAATTTTACCGAGCCTCTTGCTCCTTTTTCCGAGTTACATCACATCCCGGATTTCATTGTCTAGCTTTTCCCTTGGCACATTCCGAGTTTTCACTCGCTGGCCGGGTCACCCTATAGTTATCCGGCTTATTCTTCCTTCTCTCGTACGCTTCCCCACGTGGAGGGTAATCATTATTTTGCCTCATGTTAAGGGCCTGCGCCAGTTACTGCTACAGTTAATGTCAGGTGTTAGTGTTGCACACGTCACATCGTGTCTGTCTCCTCGTTAACTGTATCACCATGTCACGTCGTGGGATCTCCTACGCCCTGTGGCCCTTCATGTGGCTCGCCTCTGATTGGTTGATCCGGTAAATACACGGCCACACCGTGTGGCCTCACCGCACCGCTCGATCCCACTACCCCGCTGAGGCGTGGTTAAATAGGGGAGGGGCGCGCCCCTTGGGACTTTTCCCCATTCTAGCGCCCCTCTACCTCTTCTTCTTCCTCTGAGCGACAGCGCCGCCGCCGCCACACCTGCTTAGCAAGGCCGCCGCCGCACCGTTCCTCGCGCACCAGCATCACCGCCACTTCCGCGCATCTCCACCGCCACAGGTCCGCGCCAGTCCAAGGCACTTCCCCCCACCGCCGATAGGGCCAGTGAGGACAGCGACCTAGACATGACCGAAGATGATCTCATCGTCGCGGAACAGGAGATGGAGGAGGATGCGGAGAACGCCGAGCGTGGCGCCTGGGCTAGGTCCTGGGTATGCCAGGATGACCTCGACTGGCTCTACCGCACACGCCGTATCCTAGAGGGCGTCGTTGCCCGTCTCGCCGCCGAGGAGCTCGCTCCCTCACCCAATCCGGGTGAGTTCGTGGTGTTCCTCTCCCACTTCCATCGTGGGTTTGGCCTCCCCGTCAGCGACTTCTTCCATGATTGGCTCAACACCTACGAGCTTCAACCGCACCACCTTCCGGCGAACGCCATCACTTCCCTTTCTTCTTTTGCCTCCACCATAGAGGGCTACGTCGGATTGTGGCCCACTAAGGAGCTTTGGATCCGGTTTTTTGGTCTCCGCCGGAACGTGATTCCGAATAAGGAGCTTGACCCGGAGGACAAACAACTTACGCAGTTCGGTGTAGCTTCCATTTCTCCCCGGAAACAGTCCGTCTTTCCCCGAGTCATGGGGCTTGATTCTTGCAAGGGCTGGGGCCGAACCTTCTTTTATGTCAGAAATGGCATGACTGAAGATCTGATTCGGCTGCGCCCCTACGTTCCGGGTCCTCCTAATCCGGATCTCTAGGACCAGATCCCCAAGAAACCCATTGTCCTGGCGAACCAAGTCAACAAATGGTTCCAGGAGCTGAAGGATGCGGGGTTGCGCAACAAGGACGCGATGATCACGTTCGTCCGCAACCGGATCTCCCCTCTCTAGAAACGCACGCATAAACTTTGCCACATGAGCTGGCGCCTTGACCCCAACCGTACCTCCTCATTCGAGTTGAGAAATACCGAGATATTCCGCTGGGTCAAGGCCCTCTTCACTACTAACAAAAACTTCTCCGCTGATTGGGAGTGGGGGATCGAGCACTTCTGCCGAGATAGGCTTCCTCCTGCGGTAAATCTTGTGATCCAATCTTTTTCTGAGTTATATCATATGTCGGAATTTGTTGTTTGTTTGATCCCTTCGTATTTTCTTCTTAGTTGTATCTTCAGCAAACCCTCAAGGATGGCCTCGAGCCTTCTCTCAAGTGGGCGAATGATCGAGATGCCCCGGACGAGGAGGAGCCGGATCAGGAGATGTTCCTGCTGTTCCCTAATGCCACCAAGCGACCCACTGGTAACTTCTCTTCCTTAAGGGATTGGCCTGATGATGAAGATGATTCCGACGTTGAGGTGATGGAAGCATTTGAAGTTGTCCCCCTTTCTTACGCCTTTCCGGCATCAGCTAACCCGGGTGGGCAGATCCACGAAGATCCTCCCCTTGCTACGGGCGAGCCTGTCCCGGTCACGTCCAAGAAAAGGGGAGCCGCTTCTGCTTCTTACTCCGGACCTTGTAAGCCAACCAAGAGGCGAAAGAAGTCCGCAGACAAAGCCGCCACCAAGCCTACAACTAAGGCCATAGCTCGGAGGGCTTGGAAACCCAAGGAGCCATTGACTTCTGACGAGTAAGTCACCTCTCCCTTATCCAATTTTCTGCTTCGTTCTTTTCTTCTGTTGTAACTTATTGTTCATTGTTTAATTCGGCAGGGCTGCAGTGGAGGTACCTCAGAGCGGATCCGGTATTGCTTCGCCACTCCAGCATAGCCCCTCTCCCCCTCATGGCGACGAATCTCGCCTGCTGAGCCCCATTCAGGAGGGTTCAGTGGCTGCTCCGGGTTCTAGCCCACCTCGTCCAGAGGAGGGAAACCTCGGTGCAGGGGGGAAGTGGCTCTGCCAGAGCAGTAGATGCTCCCAGCTCCACCTTGGCTCAGCCGCAACCAGCTACCTCCGAGGTACCAACAGCACCCTCGCCGAGACAAACACCAGCACAAGCTCCAGCGCCAGCACCAACAGCAGCAGCACAAGCATCAGCAGCAGCACCAACTCCCTTCGCCTCGTCCGAGTCTACCAAGGCTCGGTGGGAAGACACAACCAACACCAAGGCTGTGCCCAAGGGCAAATCCGCAGCACAAACTTCAACCTCTCAGCAGCAGCCCAAGGGAAAAAGGCTTCTGACGCCGCCAGGGCAGCATCAATCGAGGCTGGACAACGTACACTTGCATCCATGCTTCCGAAGAAGACACCGCCGAAGAAATACACCTCTGCCGGGTCAGCTGATGCGCAACTTGTTTTGCACACTAGCCCCGTTGTTGCCCAGGTTGAAAGGAGGGAAGCCCATGCTAACGGTTTGATCGCGCCTCACATAATCAAGTTCGTTAATAACTGGAACAAGGCGGAGTTCGTCCATAACGACGATCTCCCGGAGAAATTTGGACCTGCGGAGTTTGCTGCACAGATGAACACCGCCGCCAAGGCTATCAACCTTGCGGGTCGGATGATGGAGGTATGCTACCTTGATTTTTCTTTAACATGCACTAGTGCTTAGTCACATAATCATTAGTCCCCGAGCCTCCGGGGGAGTAACTTGTTACTCGGCAGGATGCTCCTTAGAGAATTAGCGTAGCTCCCTAGTAACTTCGAATATGCACACACCTAGAGCCGGGTTAAGTTCCACTTGGCCCGGATCTTGCACACTTCGAATATGCACACACCTAGAGCCGAGTTAAGTTCCACTTGGCCCGGATTTTGTACACTTCGAATATGCACACACCTAGAGTCGGGTTAAGTTCCACTTGGCTCGGATTCTGTACACTTCGAATATGCACACACCTAGAGCCGGGTTAAGTTCCACTTGGCCCGGATCTTGCACACTTCGAATATGCACACACCTAGAGCCGGGTTAAGTTCCACTTGGCCCGGATTCTGTACACTTCGAATATGCACACACCTAGAGCCGGGTTAAGTTCCACTTGGGCCGGATTTTGTACACTTCGAATATGCACACACCTAGAGCCGGGTTAAGTTCTACTTGGCCCGGATTCTATACACTTTGAATATGCACATGACTAAGCTATCCTTTTGTACTCTTTTCAGGTGACTACCAATCGCCGGAGCGCTGAGTTTTAGCGTCTTTTCGACACCCATAAGCTGCTGCGCTCGAAACATACCACGCTTCTCACCGAATTCGAGAAAAGGGGTAAGTTTTTCCTTGGCATTTTCCCATTTTTCTTTGTCTTTTCCCACCGAACTAATCTGTCATTCGGATTGGGCAGCCGGAGTGGAGGCCGAGAACATCCTCATGAGGAAAAACTTGGACCAGATAAAGGGTAAGTCATTTTGCTTAATCTTCCTCTGCGCTTTATCTCCTTTTCTTCTTGGCTCGGCAAATATTCATACCTCGGCTTTGCCGGGTCAACAAACTATTTCAGCATCTCTTGAAGATAGTGTGCCCTTGCCTGATATGATGCTGCATTTTCTCGAACAAGCAGGACAGCATTAGGCCGAACTGAAGAAGAAGGATGATGAGCTCGCCCTTCTCTGGACCAAGGATGATGAAATTGCCAAACTCAAGGCAGAAATGAAGAAGCTCAAGGTGCTCCACAAAACCGAGCTAGATAAAGCTGGTCAAGACTTCACTGAAGAGCGAGAACGTCTCAACCTCCAAATTTCCAAAGATCGAGAACTGCTGAAGGAGGGCGACACTAAGCTTGAGTCGGCAAATGCCGAACTTGTGCAACTCCGGAAGAGGCGCGACAACTGCACCAAGGAGCTGACCCGGATCCACAACCATATTTCTCGTAAGCTCTTTTCCTTCAACCGACATCGATCTTTTCAGGTCAACTTCTTTTACTCATTTCACTTGTCTCGTTTTCAGACAAATTTCCGGAGGGTGATGCCATTGCCGCCACTGCCGTTGCCAAGTTCCGCTAGAAGAGGGGCACCCCAACTAGTTCTGGCGCTAAAAACATTCCTTATGACATGGAGGACCTGCTTGTCAGCTTATCTTCTCACGTCGAGATTGTGAAGAACTATGGTAAGGATATTCTAGATGTGGCAATCCGGATCTTCAATGCCTTTTGGCCTGATGAAGATACCCTGGAGGGGGCCACTGCTCTTATTGCCAAGTTAATGGAGTGCGAGACCCAGCTTGACCTTTGGAGGGAATCCGCTGGACGCGCCGGAGCTGAAATCGTCCTCCACTACGTGCTCACATGGTATGAAAAGATAAACCTGAAGCTTCTCGAGCGCATGCGCACCGGATAAAGGTGGTCCACTGACCCGGATTGGATAGCTCGGTGCAAGGCTTGCGCCCATAGCCTCATTCAATATGCCCCCATCCATCTATGGAATGAGGGACCAAGATTCCTTGGCGCTATCGACGACGAATATGTCGAAGATGGTTCGAGTTCGGGTGAGGAGGAAGAGGATGAAGCCTCGGACGTCAAAGAAGATGAAGATGATGCTGAAGACGAGGCTGGAGTTCCACCTGCTGGTGCCGAGTTACCTCCCCCTGCTGCTCCTTGATCAAACACTTTGCAGTTTATCAGATCCCCGGTATGCCGGGTGCAAATGTATTAAGCACACAAATTATGTTTTGCTACTAAGTTGCTCGTCCCGAATTAACTTGGTCGTAGTCCCCGAGTTTCATTTTCTTGTTTCTCCAATTTCTTGGCTCGACTTGTGTCTACCTTGGTTCGGTTTTATGACTTACGAGTCCGAGTTTCAAAAATTGACTTAACAATACTTGGAAACTTTAGGACTACCTCAAAATAATTCAGCGTAGAAAAAACAAGGTAATCATAAAGTTAGTCCGAATAACAAATGTTGGCTCGATTAAGTTCTTTTCCTTAGTCGTTTTTCGTGTGCTACGCAATTCCAAACTTGTTCTCTTGCTTGCCATGAAGCCAAATCTTGTTGGACAGCAGCAAGTCGGAGAGTTGAGTTTTTGGTGCTCACACACTACTAATCCAGCTTAGGTAGAAGCAAGTTACGCCAGCCGACATAGAAATAACAAATAAAGAAAACAATAAATATCACTAAGGCAGTCCCCGAGTTACTGCTCGAGGTGCCAAGATTTCATTGTAAACTCATTGTCGGCATACATACCGACATATGAGAAGACTCGGATACACACACTTCTTTGCTAAGTGTAGAACGGACAAAGTAGGGCTACATTCGACGGACGCTTAGATTCCTCGCCGGACCTATCTGCCTTGTTCTTCTCCTGTGGTTTTGCATCGATGAGATAATACGAGTCATTGTGCAATGCTTTGCTCACAATGAATGGCCCTTCCCATGGGGGGATAGCTTATGCATGCCAGCAGTATGTTGTACCAACCGGAGTACCAGATCACCTTCCCGAAAGACTCGGGGGTTCACTTTCCGGCTATGATAGCATCGGAGATTTTGCTAATATATGGTGGATCTGGACAATGCCAATTCTCTCGCTTCTTCCAGCAGATCAACATCATTTTGCCGGGCTTCACGCACTTCGGCTTCTGTGTATTGGGTGACTCTGGGCGAATCATGCTCTATGTCGGCTGGTAATACAGCTTCTGCCCCATATACCAGAAAGAATGGCGTATAGCCTGTTGATCGATTCGGAGTTGTTCTTAAACTCCACAGTACTACTGGTAGTTCTTCTATCCAGCACCCCGCTGATCTTTGCAGCGGCTCAATGAGCCGGGGTTTTATCCCGGATAATACTAATCCGTTGGATCTCTCCACTTGTCCGTTCGATGTGGAGTGGGCTACGAGGCAACGTCCAGCCGGATCTTCTTATCTCGGCAGAATCGTGTAAATGCTCCTTCAGCAAAATATGTGCCATTATCTGTTATGATACTGTGAGGATAGCCGTACCTCAAGATGATATCTTTGAGGAATGTTACGGCCGTAGCTCCATCACATTTTCTTATTGGCTTTACTTCAATCCATTTTGTAAACTTATCAACCATGACTAAGATGTGGGTCATGTTCCCCCTCGCAGGTTTAAACGGGCCAACCATGTCCAAACACCATGCAGCAAATGGCCAGGTAATTGGTATAGTCTTGAGTTCTGACATTGGCATATGTGTCTTGGTAGCATACCTCTGACAACGATTGCATTTTCTTACTAGATCTTCTGCTTGTTCCAAGGCACTTGGCCAGTAGAACCCATGCCGGAAAGCTTTTTCCACCAAAGCTCTGGATGAGGTGTGATGCCCACATTCCCCTTGATGTATATCCCGGAAGATGTCAACCCCTTCTTTCGGGTCAACACATCACTGTACATTTGTGACACTTTTCTTGTATAGTTCGGCATTGATAATTGTGTATGCCTTTACGCGCCTCTGAACCTGCCTTGAAAGCACTTCATCATCGGGCAAGGATCCATCCTTCAGGAATTTGAATATAGGCAATGCCCAAGCAGGTATAGTTCGCACTGGGAACACATCCTCATCTACTTCCATTTGTTCCACCGGCATAACCTCGATCGGATCTCGCTGCGCAGTCCCCGAGTTCTGCGAAGTAGTCCCCGGGTTTCCTGAACCACTTCCCACGTCAACGTCCATGGGCACAGCTCCTGACTCCGGATCTGCCGGGATGTAGATTGAGTCGGTTTCTGGGGACGTCCTGATAGATGGTTTTCTAAGGTGTTCCAGTGCTACACCCGGTGGAATTGCTTGTCGGGTTGATCCGAGCTTCGACAATACGTCGGCAGCCTCGTTTTCCAGCCGGGGTACATGGTGAAACTCGCATCCCTCAAAGTACCCAGATATCTTTTGCACATGGAATCTATACAATGCCATGTTTAGATCAAGAGCGTCCCACTACCCCGAGACTTGCTGAACTACCAAATCCGAGTCGCCAAAGCATTGGATCCGACGTATTCCAATTTCTTTTGCCACTTTGAGCCCATGCACAAGTGCTTCATATTCAGCGACATTGTTTGACGCTGCGAAATGGATTTGCAGCACATACTTCAGCTGGTCGTTCTTTGGTGAGGTAAGTACAACTACGGCACCTAACCCGGTTTTCATCTTTGATCCATCAAAGTGCATTCTCTAGTAGTTCGTATCTGGTAACGGTGGTTCGTATTGCATCTCGGCCCAATCCACGAAAAAGTCGGCCATAGCCTGAGACTTGATCGCATCTCTCCTATCGTATTGCGGAGCATAAGGGGCTAGCTCAATTGCCCATTTTGCGATTCGTTTGCTTGCATCCTTGTTACTCATTATCTCAGATATGGGGGCTTCACATATCCCTTTGATGGGGTGTTCTTAAAAGTAGTGCTTTAGCTTCTTTGCCGACATGTACACACCATATGCCATTTTCTGATAGTGAGGATAGTTTTGCTTTGATGTGGATAATACCTCGCTTAGCTAATAGACTGGCCTTTGCACTGACTTACCCTCTTCATCACGCTCTACCACCACCACTGCACTTACAACTCGGTTGCTTGCGGCTATATAGAGCAACATTGGCTCTTTTGATAGTGGAGAGGCTAACACTGGTGTAGTGGCTTGATGACCCACAAGTATAGGGGGTGTATCGTAGTATTTTCGAGGGAAGTGAAACACAATTTACTGATTCGACACAAGGGGAGCCAAAGAATATTTATCAGCCTTAACAACTGAGTTGTCAATTCAGCTGCACCTGGAAACAGTCTTGCTCACAGCAGTTTATCAGTAGCAACAGTTCTCTAGTAGGAATAGTAAAGTAACAGCAGTAATAAAGCAAAGACAGTAGTAACAAAAGCAGTAAACAGTGGGATTCGAGTGCGATAGGCATAGGGATGGATGGACGGGTGTTGCATGGACAAGACAATTCACATAGCAATCAGAACATAGGGCAATTGCAGATAAATAAGATAAAGCATCCAAGTACTAGACAATCCTAGTCATGTGTTCCTTATATAGTCATACGTGCTCGCAATGAGAACTTGCACAACATCTTTTGTCCTGCCAGCCTGTTTGCAGCGGGGCCTCTAGGGAACTACTGGCAATTAAGGTGCTCCTTTTAATAGAGCACCGGAGCAAAGCATTAACACTCTGTGAACACATGTGATCCTCACATCAAAGCCTTTCCCTTCCGGCTACCCCGATTTCTGTCACTTCGGGACCATAGGTTCCGGACAACGACGTGTGTATACAACTTGTATATAAGACCAAGAACAATACTATCATAATGAATCAATAATAAGTTCAGATCTGAAATCATGGCACTCGGGCCCTAGTGACAAGCATTAAGCACAACAAAGTTGCAACAAAGTCATAAAGCACTAATAGAGATACTAGGCACTATGCCCTAACAATCTGATGCCATTACATGAACGATCTCATCCAATCCCTACCATCCCCATAGCGTACAGCAAGGGATTACTCACTCATAGATGGGAGAAACATGGATGGTCGATGGAGAAGCGATGGTGATGATGATGGCGATGATCTCCTCCAATTCCCCGTCCCAGCAGGGTGCCAGAACGGAGTTTCTGGTGCTGTTTCGTGGAATATGGTGGTGGCGGCGGAGCGGAACTCCTTCTGGAAAAACGTCGAACCCCCCTAAGTTTTTAGGTCAGAAGGCTTCTTATAGGCGAAGAGGAAGACCGAGGGGGTGCCTGGGGCCACCACACCAGGCCCTGGCGTGGCCAGGCCTAGTCCGCGCCTGGGGAGGTGTGGCCAGCCCCTGGCCCTCCTCCGTCTCGTATTCTGGCTCCTGGAGTCTTCTGGAAAAATAGGCACTTTGGCTTTTGTCCCGTCCAATTCCGAGAATATTCATTTTATGACTTTCCTGGAACCAAAAACAGCAGAAAACAGGCAGCTGGCACTATGGCTCTTGTTAATAGGTTAGTCCAATAAATCATATGAAAAGTACTCCAAAGTGTGGACAAAACACAACAAAGTGGATAAAACCAAGCATGGAGCATCAAAAATTATAGATACATTTGCAATGTATCAAGATCCCCAAGCTTAACTCCTGCTCGTCCTTGAGTAGGTAAGTGATAAAAAGAAATAATTTTTGAGGTGACATGCACCATCAAAGACTTGATCAAAGTATTCATAAAACATTCAAAGTTGGGATCATAGTACTTCAATCATAACATGAAAGACAAAGTTCTAGCAATAAGACAAAGAAACTATGATGCAACATGAAAAGACACAAACAAAAGATTCATGAATAACAATGCTTTGCAAGACTCTTGTTTGTTTCACATAAAGAAAACATAGCATAAAAGTATTCAGCTTGTCCCTCAATAGAGTAGCAAAAATAAATGAATAGGACACCTTCAAAGTTCATAAGAGTGACTAGATACAATAGTTTCAAACAAGCAAATGCATAAATCAACTAGTCTTGGGACAATGCACATAGAACTAAGAATGGCCACTATGCTCTCAAAGTAGGTGCATAAAGATAGAAGATGGAGACTCAATATAATGGTGGAAGAAAGGCCTTAGTAAAAGGAAGTAGGGATTCAAGTCTCATAAAGAGCTTCCAAAAATTATGGTACTTATAGTTTTCAGCTCTCATTGCCCCTATCATAAGCATCTTGAAGTAGATTAAGGTTAAAGTGAACAAACTATGGTGTACATGCTTGACGAAGTATAAGTCAGAAATCTCATGTCCCTTGTATACGAGGGACGCTCCTCATGCTACTCAAGTTTAGTCACAGGTAAGTTCTTGTCATTGTAAGTACATGTGTATCATTGAGAACCGCCAACAGGGTACCCCTTGCCCGATGATACGGAAGAATCCCCATATCAAAATGACAAGGCAAGCAGACAACGAGCATCTCAACATTCTTCTTATTTACCATGGGAATATGGTGCTTTTTTATCTCTTTCCTCTTTTCATAGTATCTCTTTTTTTTCTCTTTTCTCTTTTTTTCTCAATATAGGACTCTTTTTTTATAAGAAGAATGCTTCATAGACAGCTCATTATGGTTACGCTGCATATTTCCACCATGTCAGCATGGATTAGACCAGCGGCCCAGGCGTTTCTCTAACACATACATAACTCCATGGACTTACAAGCTCCCCTTTCATTTCACACCGACGACATCCATATACAAAAGAGCATGATATCAACTAGGTACAAGTACCAAGGGAAATGTTGAAAGCGTTCCCCATGAAAGCATGGTTCTGCTAATTCCCAACAAATAAGTGCAAGCATATACAACATAGAAGACACAATGGATCAAGTTTATTAAGGGCAAGTAAAGTAAAGTGTGCCTTCAAGTTTGTGAGAGCTTTAATCACTAGTTTTCTCATAACAAGTGGAAGGTAAACAAAAGCATGAATATACTTGGAATAGCATAAGCTAGTAGGTAGGTATGGTGGACTCTTTGGAATAACTTGGTTTAGGGAGTTGGATGCATGAGTGGAACTCATACTTTGTTGTGGAGGCTAGCAAAAGACTGGGAGCGACAAACTAAGAGAGCAATAATGGTCATAATCATGCAGAGCAACAAAACATCATTGATCAAAGCATAAAGTGATACTACAAGTTGAAAACTAAAGGATCATAAAGTCTATGGTGACTTGAGATAGTCATAACATGGTGTGAGCATGTGCCAAGTTAACCCAAATAAAGCATTAAAGGATAATACCACTATACTATGCTTTAATATGCTAAAACAACGCATGATTCATCCAAGGCACATTAAGCAATATCAATTGTTGATAACAATTCATGCTACAGCAAAGAATACTAAGCATAAAGCCAAAACAATATCAAGCATGGCATGACAAAGCATAGCCACAGTAAAAAACGAGCTCTTTTTACCACAAAAGTATGAACTTTCCTACTCTTTTCCAAACCAAACCAAACTATTTGCAAACCAAAGTATGAAAGACGGGGTCCAACCAACTTATTCAGAAACTAAGCAAACCAAGCAAACTAAAAACCAGAACGAAAACGAAAAAGAAGACGCTCCAAGAAAAACACAACTGTGCATGAAACAATAAAAATGAAGCGTTTGGAAGAAACCTGGAATTTTTATTGATGAAGAAGGGGAATGCCTTGGGCATCACCAAGCTTTGACGCTTGTACTTTTTGGATATTTCTTGGGGTGACACGCGTGGTATCCCCAAGCTTGAGCTTTAGTCTATCCTTCATCTCATTACTCATTCCTTCCATACACCTGAAATTTTTCCTTCATACAAAACTTCACACAATCTAATTAGCAACATTAGTGCACTTAAGATAAATAAGTCTCAAGGTTCAGTTCTAACACCAAATAAACTTCCATTAGAACACTAGGTAATGTAGCACTTCCCTCAAAAAGCTCAATTCCCCAAAAGAACTCAAGAAGGAACTACCAAGAAGCAAATGCAGAAAATGGCAGAAATCTGTCAAAACATACCAGCAGGTAAAGACGAATTTTTTCGAAGACCTTCTGTTGCTCAAATCAAAAAGTGTTGAACTAACGAAAGTTATATAACAACCTGGGGCAGAAGAACAAAAAATTACAGCTCAATCCGACATACAGAGCTCTCTCAGAAATTTTTACGGTGAAGCATAGAAATCTGTTTCGGGACAGCAACTTTCCCAATCATTACTTCACTCTCATTAGAGGTTACTCTTGGCACAAAAAGCAAATAAAAAGGATAAGGAGCGGTTATTACTCAAGTAATAACTTCCAATACTCAACTAAAACTCTTGGGTTATCTCCCAACAAGTACTTTTCTTTAACGCCTTTAAGTTAGGGAAAAGCAAAAACTAAAAATGGATAAAATAGAAGTAAGCGGAGATAATCATGGTAAAAACATTGTTTTGTTCAATGAAATCCTTTTGTTAACAAGGTTGATCAGGTCTTGTTACCAAAACAATTTCATATGAGACAAAACTTTGTATTCCACTAATGATTATGTTACCTCAACCTTGATAGCAATGATCCCAATCATAATAGTTTCAAATTTTTCTCTTGGTATGGGACAATATATTTCTTCAACTTGAATGCCCTCAACATGTTCAATTGAATTCAAGCCATAAGTCCTTTCAATCTTCTTGGGGAAATAGACAATATGTTCCTTGACATTAACATTGAACATCACCTTCCCTTGATTATAATTAATAATAGCTCCTGCAGTATTTAAGAAAAGGTCTCCCAAGAATAATAGACATAATATCATCTTCAGGCATAAAAAGTTTGAGAGGATGCTCTCATAAGAAATATGAGTTAAAGTAAAAGAGAGCATCAAGAAGAAAATTCAAAACACATTTAAGTCTAACCCACTTCCTATGCATAGGAATCATGTATGCCAATAAATTCACAAAGAACAAAGTGACAGGCATAGGAAGATAAAACAAGAGTAACTTCAAAACTTTCAGCACATAGAGAGGTGTTTGAATACCATGAAAACTTATACAACCATATTTTCCTCTCTCATAATAATTTTTAGTAGCCTCATGAATAAACTCAACAATATAACTATCACATAAAGCATGCTCTTCATGATCTACAAGCACTAGAGCCTTATCATAAACATTTTCAAAGGAAACCTCGGGAACATAACATTCATCCTCCTTTAGTAAGCATGGAGGACAATCAAATAATGTAAGGGATAAAGAGTTACTCTCATTAGAAGGTAGGCATGGGTAGCTAATCCATTCTTCCTCCTTTTGTTCATCACTCTCCTCCTCTTTTTCATCTAATGAGATTTCAGGTTCATCAATTTCTTCTTCCACAGGAGCCTGCAAGGCATTAGTCTCTTCCATAGGGTCCTGCAAGGCATTACTCTCTTCCATTTGTGGAAAGCATTTATTAAAATACTCAAGAATATAGCCATTTTCATCCTTGTAATTATCAAAGAAAAATTTAAGCATACCATACACCTCATATTTGTAAGGTGAATCATCAATATTTTCAAGCAAACTAGCAAGTTCAAAAGCACCCTTCCAAGCAATAAATTCTTCAATTTGTTCCGCATCATAAAAGTCATAAATTCCTTTAGCATAGGAAGATATGGTATCATTATCACTATACTCACATTGAAAAGGGAGGTGTTTATACCTCTTTCTGCAACAAGACTCATCACAGCAATAAGTAACATTATAAGTAGAGCACACATTTCTAGCAATGGTATACAATCTATCAATTTGTTCCCATAAGTGTTTCCCTTTTTGTGACAAGTGGTGTTCCTTATAATAATATTTTTGATCTTCTGTGAACCCACCTTGCCAATAAGCTTCAGTTTCAAAGAAACCAACCATTGCCAACAAGCATGATAAAGCAAGACAATAACAGACCAACGAAAATAACAACTAGAGTAGGAACTAAATTTTTTGTATTTTTTATAAAGAAACAAGCAAACAAGGAGAAAGATAAACTTAGCTTGAACAATAGTGATTCCAAGTGGACTTGATAAATAAAGTTATGCTCCCTGGCAACGGCGCCAGAAAATAGTCTTGATGACCCACAAGTATAGGGGGTGTATCGCAGTATTTTCGAGGGAAGTGAAACCCAATTTATTGATTCGACACAAGGGGAGCCAAAGAATATTTATCAGCCTTAACAACTGAGTTGTCAATTCAGCTGCACCTGGAAACAATCTTGCTCACAGCAGTTTATCAGTAGCAACAGTTTTGTAGTAGGAATAGTAAAGTAACAGCAGTAATAAAGCAAAGACAGTAGTAACAAAAGCAGTAAACCGTGGGATTCGAGTGCGGTAGGCATAGGGATGGATGACGGGCGTTGCATGGACAAGACAATTCACATAGCAATCAGAACATAGGGCAATTGCAGATAAATAAGATAAAGCATCCAAGTACTAGACAAGCCTAGGCATGTGTTCCTTATATAGTCATACGTGCTCGCAATGAGAACTTGCACATCATCTTTTGTCCTGCCAGCCCGTTTGTAGCGGGGCCTCTAGGGAACTACTGGCAATTAAGGTGCTCCTTTCAATAGAGCACCGGAGCAAAGCATTAACACTCCGTGAACACATGTGATCCTCACATCAAAGCCTTTCCCTTCCGGCTACCCCGATTTCTGTCACTTTGGGACCATAGGTTCCGGACAACGACGTGTGTATACAACTTGTAGATAAGACCAAGAACAATACTATCATAATGAATCAATAATAAGTTCAGATCTCAAATCATGGCACTTGGGCCCTAGTGACAAGCATTAAGCACAACAAAGTTGCAACAAAGTCATAAAGCACTAATAGAGATACTAGGCACTATGCCCTAACAATCTGATGCCATTACATGAACGATCTCATCCAATCCCTACCATCCCCATAGCCTATAGCGGGGGATTACTCACTCATAGATGGGAGAAACATGGATGGTCGATGGAGAAGCGATGGTGATGATGATGGCGATGATCTCCTCCAATTCCCCGTCCCGGCAGGGTGCCAAAACGGAGTTTCTGGTGCTGTTTCGCGGAATCTGGTGGTGGCAGCGGAGCGGAACTCCTTCTGGAAAAATGTCGAACCCCCCGAAGTTTTTAGGTCAGAAGGCTTCTTATAGGCAAAGAGGGAGACCGAGGGGGTGCCTGGGCCACCACACCAGGCCCTGGCATGGCCAGGCCTAGCCCGCGCCTGGGGGGGTGTGGCCAGCCCCTGGCCCTCCTCCGTCTCGTATTCTGGCTCCTGGAGTCTTCTGGAAAAATAGGCACTTTGGCTTTTGTCCCGTCCAATTCCGAGAATATTCATTTTCTGACTTTCCTGGAACCAAAAACAACAGAAAACAGGCAGCTGGCACTATGGCTCTTGTTAATAGGTTAGTCCAAGAAATCATGTGAAAAGTACTCCAAAGTGTGGACAAAACACAAGAAAGTGGATAAAACCAAGCATGGAGCATCAAAAATTATAGATACATTTGCAATGTATCATGGCTAACATTTTCTTTAATTGGATGAAGGCTTCATTGGCCTGCGGCATCCATACGAACTTGTCCGCTTTTTTCATTAGTTGATAGAGAGAAAATGCCTTTTCTCCCATCCGACATACAAACCGACTTAAAGATGCTAGGCACCCAGTGAACTTGTGGACATCGTTAAGACACTTTGGCAGTTCCATTCGCTCTATGGCTTGGATTTTCATCGGGTTAACTTCGATACCTCGGCTGGAGACAAGAAATCCGAGTAATTTTCCAGCCGGGACACCGAAGGTACATTTCTCCGGGTTAAGCTTCATCCGGAATCTCCTTAGGTTCGCGAATGTTTGCCTGATATCTTCAAGGAGCGTTTTGCTTTCCTTGGTTTTTATAACCACACCATATACTTGCACATTTCCACCAATTTGATCGTGCAAACATTTTTGCATACATTTTTGGTACGTTGCCCCTGCATTACGTAAACCAAAAGGCATGGTGCGATAGCAATAAGCCCCATACGGGGTGATAAAATGTAGTCTTTATTTGATCTCTAGGATTTAGAGGTATTTGGTGGAAACCAGAATATGCATCTATGAATGACAACAGTTCACACCCAGCAGTAGAATCTATGACCTGATCTATCCTTGGCAGTGGGAATGGATCTTTTGGACACGCCTTATTCAGGTTCGTGTAATCGATACACATACGCCAAACCACTGCCACATTCGGATCATCTTTTTTATTTTCCACAAGCACCGGATTAGATAGCCAATCTGGGTAAAGCACTTCCATGATAAACCCGGCTGTGAGGAGCTGAGCTATCTCATCCCCAATGACTTTTCTCCTATCTTCGGCGAAGCGGCGGAGAGGTTGCTTCACCGGCTTTGCTCTGGGTCTCACATTCAAAGAGTGCTCGGCCAACTCCCTTGGAACACCTTGCAATTCCTGTGTGGACCAAGCAAAGATATCCCGATTCTCACGGAGGAAGTTGACGAGCTCGCTTTCCTATTTGTCATTTAACCCGGCACCAATTGTTATGGTGTGCTCTGGGAACAGATCATCAACAGGCACTTTCTTCGTATCCTTCGTTGCTTGAAATGAGACACTTCCATGCGGGTTACTCATCGCCAGCATATACTGCTGCGCGGACTGAGCCAATGCCGCCACTTCCTGTATCTTTCTTTTCTCTTGCGCAATCACGAGTGACTCGGCTAGGTTAGACCCGGCTGACGCACACTCAATGGAACGTCGGAAATCTCCAGCTATGGTAATTACTCTATTTGGCCCAGGCAACTTCATCTTCAAGTAACTGATGTGACAACTTGCCATGAACTTGTTCAGTGCTGGCCTGTCGAGTAACGCGTGATACGCACTTTCTAAGTTCACAACTTCAAACTCCAAATTTTCGGTTCGGCAGTTATCTCGTGTGCCGAACAATACGTCAACCCAGACCTTGCCAATAGGTTCATAGGAAATGCCTGGCACAATACCATGGAAATTTGTTCTTGTAGCTTGGAGCATGTTCTCCGAGATGCCCAACTTGCGCATTGTATCCACATACATGATATTGATGCTGCTGCCATTGTCGATCAGCACCTTAGAGAATCTCACATTGATATTGGGGCCGATGAACATTGGGTCCAGCACCAATGCGTATGAACCAGGACTCGGCATAAGCTTGGGATGATCCTTGATATTCTAAGTAATTTCCTGATCTGACCAAGGCATATACCTCGTCACTGCCGGCATAACTGTGTTCACTTCCATGTGTCGGTGCTGCAAGCTCTTTCTGTCTGTTTCCTCTGTGGTAAACACATAGTAACTCTGGTGATGCTCTCTATATTCATTCCTCCCCTCATTTCCAGGATATCTTTGATCTGGCTGATGTTGATTTTCCACCTGATGCACTGCATCCCTTCTCTCATGGTTTTCATACCTCGGCGGAGGGGGTGACAACATTAACTGTTGCGTGTTTGCTCTGGAGAGCAATTGCTGCCGGGGTAACTCCTGCCGAGGTTGATCATTCCGAGGTGCCTGAGCATTCCCCGAACCACTTTGTTCTATCTTCCTCATCCACTCACATTGCCGAGTCGTGTGACCCGCTGGGTTACTCGGATTTGGCGTGTGAAATTTACACGGTTGATCTAGCATTGCCTCATTGGTATACCTCGGACGGTCCTTCTTTTCTTGCCACTGTTTCTTCTGCTCTGGCGTCCAAGTTTTCTTACCATCATTTCTTGGAGTCCATTGTTGCCCTCCAGTTTTCTGACGCTGATTACTCCCTGCTCCGGGTTGATCCTAATTTACAGCAGCAACTTGTTGCGAACTGTACCTGTAATCTGGTCTATCATCTCTTCTCTTACCCCGGTAATCATTCCGCCGGAATGATCCGGCTCCATCTCGCTGGTAGTACTCCTCATTTGACTCGTTTGACACAAGCCTAGGTTGAGTCGGATCACCCAAGGCATATGAATCAGCAATCCGGATTGTCTCTGCCAGTGTAGTTGGTATATCCCTTTGTAGCCTTTGCCACAGCATGCTTGCATATCTACACCCTTGTGCAAACCAAGCTATTGCCTATGACTCGATCACGCCCTCACATGAGTTTCTCACGGTGCACCAGCGGGTCAAGAACTCCCTGTCTGTTTCATTTGGTCGTTGTTTGCACATCGCTAAGGTTTGTGGTCTATTCGGCCTCTGATACATGCTCGAGAAGTTGCTGACAAACATTTCCTCAAAATCAATCCAATAGTTGATACTTCCGGATGGCAAATTGTTTAGCCATACCCTTGCTGGCCCCTCCAGCATCTGAGGTACATATCTCACAGCCCATCTCAAGTTGCCTGTAGCAATTTTCACTTGCCGTAGCGTAGTTGATCAACCAATCCTCCGGCTTGGTGCTGCCATCGTATGTTTTCGTGCCTCTGGGTAACTGGAAGTTCGGTACCAGAGGCTCCTTCATGATCCGAGGCCCAAAACACGCCAGACCCGGAGGACCTTGACACTCAATTTGCTCTGACCTATAAAGCTGATCCAGTTTTAACCTGGCGTCATCAGGCATCAAGTCCCTGCTTCCCAATCTTGACCCTATCATGTGATAATCCGGCCTTGGGTACCCTGTGTTCACCATTTCCGAATCACCATCATTATATCTGTCTTTCTCTCGTGGAGTGCCTCTCTGTTGCATACCTCGGCCGGCACTTTGCTCTTGCCATGGTATATTCCGCTGCTGCGGTTGCCCTGCTCCCGCCGAGTTGTGCTGTCCGGCATTGCCGTTTACAGCATTTCCTTGACCGGCATTGCCTTGGTCGCGGTTACCTCAGCCAGCCTCACCTCGGCTGACACTTCGTCGATCATCATTTGCCTGCACTGCTTTTCCTTTCCCTGCCCTTGTCGGGTCATAGGGGACTATCTGTTTGTTTCTCCTCGCCGAGGTTACCACTTACTCTCTTCTTGGGTCTCCATGAGGGGACGATGCAGCTCCAGCTGATTTCTCAGTGTTACCTGCAGCTGAATGAACAACTTTGGACGCGCCAGCCCTTGCCGGGTTAGCCCTGAGCAACTCTTCATTTTGTCTGTTAGCGATCTGAACTAACTCATTAACTCTTTCCTACTGTCTTTGTCGGGCCTCGCCCGTCAAACCCTCTAACTCGGATGTAGCTGCATCCGCTGCTCTAAGGTTCTTTGCCGGGGTACTATACTTCGGTAGCCCCGCGGACAGAAAGTTCTCTCACTCCTCAACTGTGGTATCATCCTCTTTGTTCATTTCACTAATGAGGTTTTTCCCCTTTACTTTTACAGCATCTATCTTATTTGCTCTTGCGTACTCGCGCAGTGTCATGTTCAATGACTGCTGAGCCGCGTCAATCTTTTTCGCACCCTCTAGTATTTTCTGCCTAGTTTCCTCTAACTCGGCTTGTGCCTGAGCCGGATCTACTGCAGGTGCTATGGGCCTCTCTAGGCTATCTATCGCCTGTTGCAGTACGTTCTCTGGCCTCTCTAGTGGAGGACCTCTACTTTTCCTTAGTGCCTTGGGTTACCTCCGGATCTGGTGCTGGATCCTTGCTTGCGCCAGCGCCAGGCGTTGTCATCATCACCTCGGCGCGGTCAGGGGAGCGAGTGATACGCTCCCCGTGAACCGCGCTAAGGGGTGGCTCGCCTCCCTCGATGACGTGCCGCCGGTGAAAGCACGACACATCAATAGCGACGTAGATCTTGTGCGTGCCAAGCTTGACGAAGAGGCCGTTGCACAGAAGGGGTCGTTTGCCGAAGCAGCCAGCATTGTCGCTGACAAAGTCCAGCGCTCCAAAGCACTGAACAAGCCCGGAGACGATGCGCTCGCTGGTGCCGATGAGGTTTCCCATCCGGATCTTCACTCTTGCTAGCACCGCTAGCCCCACGGTGGGCGCCAAATGTTGTGGTGGTCTCACGGCAGATGCCATGGATAGGCTAAAGGTGGGGACAATATGCACTAGATGAATCCAGGGAGGGATAGTGTGGTGATTCCACACACAGATGTTTTGTATTCAGTTGGTTTCCAAGGTTTACATGTGCTCCTTGAGCTGTATTGGGGAGAGGAGGAAGAAGGAACTCTCTTACTCTCTCCACTAGCAAGCCCTCAGGAACCTACTAGAGATCAAACAAATAAAGCCCAACCCTTTCTACAGATGCCCTAGCCATCCTTATATAGGAGCGGCTAGGTCTCCAATTAGGGCATACGTGGAGGCATATTCTAGGGACTATGCCTCTTCCCAAAATAGTAAACCGGCTGGGTCTCTTTTCTCTAGCGTAAGCCATGTAGAGGCTACGTGAGCCTCTGCGGCGCCAGCGTCATCCGACACGGGCAGCGTCACCCTTGTGGGCCATGCCTCGGTGGTCCTGGCCTCTGTTCGCTTCGCTCACGCTCCAGCATACAGCGACCTCCTTTTGACCAGCGAGATACCTTCCTTCTCTTGCAAGCCTGATATAACCCGGATCATGCCTGGTTAATCCGGCCACACTGGTTCCTGCATACAAGTTAGATAAATCCTGCCGGCATACGACATACGTCGGCCGGGACTCAGTTAGGCGGACATCCTTCGGTCCGGGTTACTCCGTGATTCGGCTTGCCTTGAGGTGACTCGGCCAGCATTCGCTTTGACCTTGCCGTACCTCGGCTAATTTGGCCTCTATACCCTGGCGTGACCCTACCGGGGGTATCCCCCCAACAAAGAGAGAACTACTCCCTCCTCATCATGGGAATCAGCAACGATGATGGAGATGGTGGTGGAGATCGATGGAGATGGCTCCGGGGGCACTTCCCCGTCCCGGCAGGGTGCCGGAACAGAGACTTTCTGTCCCCCCCTATTCTCCCCTTCGGTGGCGGCGGCGTTGTGGAACTTTTCGTGGCTGGAGGCTGTTCTCTAGGGTTTATGCATCGGGAGGCTTCTTATAGGCGAAGAGGCAAGGTCGATGGGTGGCCAAGGGGCCCACACCATGCCCTGGTGTGGCCTAGGGCTGCCCGCGCCAAGGGGGGTGTGGCCTCCCTGTGGCCCCTCTCCGTCTCGTCTTCTGGCTCCGTGAGTCTTCCGGTAAAATATCAACTTTGGCTTTTGTCCGGTCCAATTCCGAGAATATTCATTTTCTGACTTTCCTGGAACCAAAAACAGTAGAAAACAGGCAACTGGCACTATGGCATCTTGTTAATAGGTTAGTCCCAGAAAATGCATAAAAGTATCTCAAAGTGTGAACAAAACATAAGAAAGTAGATATAAAACAAGCATGGAACATCAAAAATTATAGATAAGTTAGCAACGTATCAACATCCCCAAGCTTAACTCCTGCTCGTCCTCGAGTAGGTAAGTGATAAAAAGAAAAAATAATGTTTGAGGTGACATGCACCATCATAAACTTGATCAAAGTATTTGTAAAACATGGATAGCTGGGATCATAGTACTTCAACATAGCATGAAATATAAAGTTCTAACAATAAGACATAGTAACTTTGTTATAACATGAAAAGGCACAAACAAAAGATTCATGAATAACAATGCTTTGAAAGACGTGTGTTTGTTTCACATATAGAAAACATGGCATAGTGGCATTCAGCTTGTCCCTCAATGAGTAGCAAAACATAAATGCATAGGACACCTTCAAAGTTCATAAGAGTGACTAGATACAAATAGTTCAAAAACAAGCAATATCAACCTTATGAATCAATCAATAAGTTTTGGGACAATGCACATTAAACTAAGAATGGCCACTATGCTCTCTCAATAGGTGCATAAAGATAGAAGATGGAGACTCAACATAAAAGTAAAAGAAAGGCCTTCATAGAAGGAAGTAGGGATTCAAGTTTCATAAAGAGCTTCCAAAAATTATGGTACTTATTAGCTTTCAGCTCTCATTGCCCCTATCATAAGCATCTTTAGGTGATTAAGGTTAAAGTGACACAACTAAGAGGATATGCTTGACAAGTTATAAGTTGAAATCTCATGCCCCTTACTTACGAGTACCGAACCTCATGCTACTCAACTTCAGTCACAAGTAAGCTCTTGTCATTATAAGTACATATGTATCATAGAGAACCGCCAATGGGGTACCCCTTGCATATGATACAAGAGCTATCCCATAATCAAAATGACAAGGCAAGCAGATAATGAGCATCTTAGTGATCTTTTTATTTGCTATTTGCATAGGTTTTTAGTGAGGATGCTTCATAGAGTGCTCATTATGGTTATGCTGCAAGTTTCCACCATGATTAGGCATGTCTTAGGATAGTGGCCCAGGCATTTCTCTAACACACATACAAACTCCATGATCTTACAAGTTCCCTTTTTATTTCACACCGCCGGGATCCATAAGCAAAAGAATCATGATATCAACGAAATAATAAGTGCAATGTTGAAAGCGTTCCCCATGATACATGGTTCTGGTAACTTCAACTTATAAAGCGCAATCATATACGCAACAAAGATGGACGCAATGGTTCAAGATTATTAAATGCAAAAAAGTAAAGTGTGCCATCAAGTTCGTGAGAGCTTTAATCACTAGTTTTCACATAACAAGTTTAATTCGGAAGGTAGATAAAAACATGAATATACTTGGAATAGCAAATGCTAATAGGTAGGTATGGTGGACTCTTTGGAATAACTTGGTTTTATTTGGAGTTGGATGCATGAGTGGAACTCATACTTGGTTATGGAGGCTAGCAAAAGACTGAGAGCGACCAACTAAGAGAGAAATAATGGCCATAATCATGCAAAGCGACAAAACATCATTAATTAAAGCATAAAGTGATATTACAAGTCGAAAAATAAAGGATCATAAAGGCTATGGTGACTTGGGATAGTCATAACATGGTGTGAGCATGCGCCAAGTCAACCCAAATAAAGCATTTAAAGGAGAATACGACAATACTATGCTTTAATATGCTAAAACAACGCATGATTCTTTCAAGGCACATTAAGCAATCTCAATTGTTTATAACATGTCATGCTACAGCAAAGATCACTAAGCATAAAGCCAAAATAATATCAAGCATGGCATGACAAAGCATGGGCCACAGTCAAAAATAAACTCCTTTTACCACTTAAGCATGAACTTTCCTACTCTTTTCCAATCCAAACCAAACTATTTGAAAACCAATGTATGAAAGAGGGGGTCCAACCAATTTATTCAAGCAAACTAAGAAAATCAAGAAAATGAAAACCAAAAACAAAAACAAAGATGCTCCAAGAATAATACAACTGTGCATGAAACAATAAAAATGAAGTGTTTGGAAGAAACCTAGGATTTTTATTGATGAAGAAGGGGATGCCTTGGGCATCCCCAAGCTTTGACGCTTGTACCTCTTGAATATTTCTTGGGGTGACAGGGGGTGGCATCCCCAAGCTTGATCTTTAGTCCATTCTTCATCTCATTACATCATTCTCTCCATACACCTGAAATTTTTCCTTCATACAAAACTTCACACAATATTTATTAGCAACATTAGTGCACTCAAGATAATAAGTCTTTGGGTTCAGTTTCAACACCAACAAAACTTTCATTAAAACACAAGCTACTGAAGCACTTCCCTTGAAAAGCTCAATTCCCCAAAGAGAACCCAAAAAAGGAACCAACAAGAAGCAAATGCAAATAATGGCACAAATCTGTCAAAACAGACTAGCAGGTAAAAACTATTTTTTTCGAAGACCTTCTATTGCTCAAATCAAAAACTGTTGAACTAACGAAAGTTAGATAGAAACCTGGGGTAGAAGCACAAAACTTCACGCCTCAAAACGACGTACAGAGATTTTACAAGAATTTTTACGGTGAAGCACAAAAATCTGTTTCGAGACAGCAACTTTCCCAAGCATTACTTCTCTCTCATTAGAGGTTACTCTTGGCACAAAAAGCAAATAAAAGGGATAAGGAGCGGTTATTACTGAAGTAATAACTTCCAAGACTCATCTAAAACTTTTGGGTTATCTCCCAATAAGTACTTTTGTTTAACGCCTTTAAGTTAGGCGTAAATAGTTTGAGAAGATGCTCACATAAGAAATATGAATTGAAGTAAAAGAGAGCATCAAGAAGCAAATTCAAAGCACATTTAAGTCTAACCCACTTCCTATGCATAGGAATCTTGTAAAGAAACAAGTCATGAAAGCACAAAGCAATAAGCAAAGTAAAGCAAAACAAGTGCAACTTCAAAAAATTCAACAGAAAGAGGGGAAACTTAATATTGTTGAGATACATAAAACCATGTTTCCCTCTCTCATAATAACTTTCAGTAGCATCATGAATAAAATTAACAATATAACTATCACATAAAACATTCTTATCATGAGCCACATGCATAAAAGAATTAATACTCCCCACATAAGCATAGTCATTCTTATTAATTGTGGTGGGAGCAAATTCAACAAAATAGCTATCATTATTATTCTCATCACCATAATCATCAAATATAGGAGGCATATTGTAATCATTAATTTTCTCCTCAATAGTAGGTGGACTGAAAATGTCATATTCATCATTGTAAGCATCATATATTGGAGGTTTGGTATCATCATAAGCAATAGAATAGCTATCTTCCAAAGCTGGGAAACTAAAAAGATCATTTTCATAAAAACTAGCTTCCCCAAGCTTAGACTTTTCCATAGCATTAGCAATAATGGTGTCCAAAGAATTCATACTAACAACATTGCTATTAGCATGCAAATAAAGTTCCATAGGTTTTTTAATTTTCTCTTCAAACACTTCATGTCCTAACTCAAGATAAATACTATAAAGCTCTCTATTTTTTTTGTTATTTTCCATTAAGCCTAACTAGTGAAAACAAGAAACAAAACGACAAAATTGTAGAATCTAAAGGAAATAACTTTGAGCACTCACACCGGAGGATGTGAGTACCTTTTACCTTACCTCCCTGGCAACGGCGCCAGAAAATAGCGTGATGTCTACGCACTTCTATTCTTGTAGACAGTTGTTGGGCCTCCAAGTGCAGAGGTTTGTAGAACAGAAGCAAGTTTCCCTTAAGTGGATTACCCAAGGTTTATCGAACTTAGGGAGGAAGTGGTCAAAGGTATCCCCTCTCAAGCAACCCTGCAATCAAGATACAAGAAGTCTCTTGTGTCCCCAACACACCCAATACACTTGTCAGGTGTATAGGTGCACTAGTTCGGCGAAGAGATAGTGAAATACAAATGGTATGGATAATTATAAGTGGTAGCGGTGCCAGAAAATAGCTTGATGGCGTGGAAGAGACTAAAGGCAAACTGAAATAAAGATGGCAACAAGCAAACATGTAACATATCTAGTTGCAAACAGTGTTTCAATGCTTAGAAACAAGGCCTAGGGATCATACTTTCGCTAGTGAACACTCTCATATAAATCTCTTATCTTTATGATACTACTCTGAACTACTCTCCGGTTGGACACTCTAATCCATGGTAGGGCTATAACAACACACCTCAAAGTTCGCTTTTCCCAGCTAGATAACCCCACACTATCACCCTGAGCTCTTGATGGTTCCAACAAACACCACAATTTGATAGAAACATCCAACTCCAAATATAACTCATAACAAGTATTTGTAATACCTAGCCTAAGTGCCACCATGGTGTACACGCTGTCACTTTCACACACATGGGGAGAGCAGAGATCTATTAAAGCACTTGAGTAGCAAAGTAGATCTACTTGATTACAAACTCATGATCTCAATAAGATCATGCATAGCGAGAGATGAACACATAACTACTGGTAGAGCCCTTAGCCTCGAGAGAGAACTACTCCCTCCTTATCATGGGAATCAGCAACGGCAATGGAGATGGTGTTGGAGATTGATGGAGATGGCTCCGGGGGCACTTTCCCGTCCTGGCAGGGTGCCGGAACAGAGACTTTCTATCCCCTGAATCTCCCCTTCGGTGGCGGCGGCGCTACGGAACTTTTCGTGGCTGGAGGCTGTTCTCTTTAGGGTTTATGCATCGGGAGGCTTCTTATAGGCGAAGAGGCAAGGTCGGTGGGCGGCCAGGGCGCCCACACCATCCCCTGGTGTGGCCTAGGGCTGCCCGCGCCAAGGGGGTGTGGCCGCCCTGTGGCCCCTCTCCGTCTCGTCTTCTGGCTCCGTGAGTCTTCCGGTAAAATACTGACTTTGGCTTTTGTCCGGTCCAATTCCGAGAATATTCATTTTCTGACTTTCCTGGAATCAAAAACAACAGAAAACAGGCAACTGGCACTGTGGCATCTTGTTAATAGGTTAGTCCCAGAAAATGCATAAAAGTATCTCAAAGTGTGAACAAAACATAAGAAAGTAGATATAAAACAAGCTTGGAACATCAAAAATTATAGATACATTAGCAACGTATCAGGCAGCGACCGCAGCATAACTCCTATTGCAAAAGAGCTTGGGAACCAGTTGTCCAGGAAATATGCCAGACTCATGTATGCATCATATATGCTCAACAAGTGATCGTCTAGTGAGGATCCCTCCTCCATCTTTATGGAGAGGAAATCCCCCATCAGCTCATACTCCCATATGCGTACTTGTTCCACAAAATGTGATCTCAGATGTGCCATAACCGTTCGGGGATTAAGACTTCCCACAATCAGCCATAGCCCATCTTCCATCCTGAGGCGCATCGTTACTGATATGAATGTGGCCATCACACGACGACGGCAGCGACGCTCCTGGGTCTCATGAAAATAGGGTGGCTCCAAGTACATCTCGTAGATCATGTAGTCAGCCACTTTGTTCTCGCTAAGGAGATCATAAAGGCGCATGACCCATGCAGAAAAGTTGGATCCATCTAACTTGAGCTTTTCTCCTTCTAACCAATTGTCAATAGGGAAGGTAATCTCAGGAAGAACCATTTCTATATTTATAATTGCAATGAGGAATTTAGACTAAGTTTATAATTAAATGAGTTAATAATAACTCCACTTAGAAACACCTATCCCCATAAGGGTTCCTAGTGATAACACGACCCCTTTCAGCCACATCTCCCCCGATCATCACGGCCATCAATGTGGGTTCAAGGGTGGACGCTAAACGTCGGTCACATCATTCATGCGACTCGTGCTCGATCTTTGGACCATCCGCATTCCGAGGCCATGTCTATACATGGTAGGCTCGCCAACTAAACCTTAGTGTATTCGCTGTGCAACATAGATTACACCCACTGTATGAGAACGTAGATATGTCTGACACCCAATCATCACGGCCTACCTCATACCGAAGAACTTTCTTGGTGGTGCACACTAAGGGGGAACACAATCATTGGTAATTTTAACAAGGATCATCTTATTAGGCTACCGTCGAGTATATAATACTAGCACACAATAATATATACAAACAATAACATTGAATGTAAATGCGATGTGATATGGTCCTTCACGTCGTGATCTCCATCCGTCGTCACCGAATTCCGGCGCTAGGGTTCCGGCGCCGTAGACAACAGGGTATCAGTGTCTTTCCGGCATGGTAGTCCGTCACTTCTGTGACTATCTACTACTACGTAACATAAGGTAATCACTTTACCTTAGCCACAACCATATCACAAAGCAACGCCCCCTGCAAAACAAAGTTAGACGCCTCTACTTTATCTTTGCATATTTTACGTGGCTGAATGGGCTTTCGCACAAGAACCATTCTTACCTACGAACTGTCACCACAACGCTGATCAAGTAGTTGTCTATACTACACCCCTTTCGGGGCCCTCCATTGTAAATGGCATACCAACTAATGCAAGAGAGACAGACACCCCCTAAGCCACTTTATACGGTACAAGTCGTATGTCAAGCGTGGACCAGTCTCGTGAATGAACACGTAAAGTCGGTTGGGGGCCGCTTCATCAAGCAATACTGCGGTATACACAAGTACACATGGGAGGGTAACAACTAAAAGATCAACGTCCACACGCTACATCGCGTGTGTTCTACCCGTACTAGCATTACTACGCATAGATCTAGCTCCGATACCACTGTAGGGGTTCCACGTATGAAAACAATAAAATTTTACCCTATGCCCTGATGACCCACAAGTATAGGGGTGTATCGCAGTATTTTCGATAAGTAAGAGTGTCGAACCCAACGAGGAGCAGAAGGTGCTGGCTAGTGGTATGGATCAGGAATTCTCTGCAAATACTTAGCAAACGGATTTTTAGGGGTTTTCGATAAAGCAAGTAAACAAAGTACGAGTAAATAAAAGACAGTAGGAATAAATGCAGCAAGTGGCCCAAGCCTTTATGCAGCAAAGGACAAGCCGGTTGTATTTCTATAGATCACCAAACGTTCTCGAGGACACATGGGAAGAGTGTCAAGTGCTTTCGCTTCATATAGCTAATTAATCTTCTCTATCTTGCTAAGTGTTGTGTGGGTGAACCTGTGCTAATGTACCGCCCCATCCAAGACTAATACATACTTGTGATTATACCCCTTGCAAACATCCGTAAGTACAAGAAAGTAATTAAGGTAGAAACCTAACCATAGCTTTAAACTCTAAGACCCTTACGTCCCTTGTGCAATGGTTTCCTAAAGGGGGTTCAGGTTTCTGTCACTCCGGCAACCCCTACGATTAGTAGCCAAATACACAATGCATTCCCCTAGGCCCATATAGGTGAAGTGTCATGTAGTCGACGTTCACATGACACCACTAGAAGAAGTACACCACAACTTAAATAACAATCTATTGAATCTCTCTCAACACAACTCCACTACTAACAACAAGACTTCTCCCATGTCCTCAAGAACAAAACGAACTACTCACAAGACATCATATGGATCATGATCAGAGATGGAATAATGATATATAACAATTTGAACATAAACAATAATTCAACGGTTCACTCAATAGCATCAACTACAAAGAGTAATCAACACCGGGAAAGTTTCCCCTACGAACTATGCAAGATTCAACGCAATTGTTACAGCAATATGGAGATGGTGATGAGGGTGCTGATGGTGATGATGATGATGATCCCGATGAAGTCCAGCTTGATGGTGGTGTTGATGGCGACGATCTTCCCTCTCCAGGAAGGAATTCCCCCGGCAGAAATCTGTCTGTCGGAGATATCTTTCTCTCTCGGTGTTTTCTGCCCCGCAGAGGCGGTGGAATCTTTCTGTGGTCGCTCCCTGAGGCTTAGGGTTTCGTGGGGATTATATACGCCAGAGGAGAGAGCTGGAGTGGGCCAGGGCGGCCACACCACTCCCAGGCGCGGCCTAGGCCTGCCCGCACCATGGGGTGGTGTGGGCCCCCTGTGGCCCACCTCCACTCCATCTTCTGGCATCCTGAGTCTTCTGGAAAAATAGGATTTTCCGTATATTTTCCCGGATTTTCTGATCTTCGCGAATTTTGCCTCCAAGCAGCACCTTTTCTATCAGAATCCTGACAGCGGCGGTCCTTGCTCCAAAAGTCATCAACCATGCAAAAAGAGATGAAATAACATAAGTATCACCTCTCAATACAAAATATATCAATGAATAATAGTGAATTAAGACATAGAATAGTGATGCAAAATGGACGTATCACGCCCCTGAACCCCTGATACTACCAGGACATATCTATTAGTAATACAGTAACGGGAGGGGATTTTTGCGAACTTACCCTTGAAGACCAAAAAGCGTTGCCAACGCTCAAGAGAGCGTGGTTGATGTAGACGAGCCGAAGCCGACCTCAAGGTCGTGATGAAGTCCTTGTGCTCCAACGGCTTCAACGACTTGAGTGCCTCAAGTGTGACACCTCGCATGGAGTTACACACGTCCGGTGCCTGACAATGACTCCCGCTTCCCCAATCCAGCAGCAGTTGAGGAAGTAGAGCTCCTGGATCCAAATCCCACAGCACGACAGCGCTCCGCGGTGAAGAAGTCTCTTGTTCGCGTAGTCCGAACTTGGGACCACGATCACGAGAGAGAGAGAGAAAGAGAGAGAGAGAGAGAGAGAGAGAGAGAGAGAGAGAGAGAGAGAGAGAGAATATCAATTGCAGGTCTTTCCAAAAATGAGAAGACCTTTATTGAATATTGTGTGTATTTATCTGCCCAAATACCCCCACTATATATAGGGGGAGGAGAGGTACTACCTCCCTCAAAGTCCCGGGGTGGGACTAAAGGAGAGGGAGAGGGGGGCAGCCGCCGGCCGGCCCTAGTGGGCCCTGCGCGGGGGGGGGGGGGCTTGGCCCAGCCAGCCACCCCTTGCCCCTTCTCCCCTCTTGCCTTTCCCTAATGGGCCCCTCTTCCCTCTGGAATTGGCCCATTAAGCCTTTTAACCGTTTAATTGATTTTCTCTTTTATTAAATAATTATGAATAAATGATTAAATCAATATTTAACATTCATTAATATATTATTCAATCTCCGTGGCTATGGAACACCTTCCACGTCCACTCCGGACATCCTCCGGACTTACTGAAACCCTTCCGGTTTTCTCTCTACTATTCTTTGGTGATTTTTCCGATCCTATAAACACTCTCTAAGCATCATCAAACCCTTAAGCGTGATACCCTACGGTTCGGGAACACTCCATACATGGTCGGGATACTCGGACCAATGATCAATAGAGGGACATGGATGGCCATGTGACCCCTGCGCGTTCCACGAAGATCTTTCATCGTTTGAACTGGGACAGTCGTGTCTTATTCCCTTTGTCTCTCGATACTTGCATTGCCCGAGATCTGATCCATGACATCACCATGTCGTGTTCAATCTCGTTACCGAACAATGCTACTTGACTTGTTCCGATAAGTGATATCCCTGTGATCAAATCACACGCTGCGCACTTATTGGATATAACTTCTCCGAGTGGGCCCTTGAGTATCTTTCCGTCACGTGGACGGACAAATCCCGCTCTTGACATATATTGCCTCTACGGTTTCCTCCGAGTACCTGAACACAGCTTTATAACCACTTTATTACCAAGTGGCGCTTGATGCTATCTAAGCACTCTCGGAAGACAGTGATTGATATAGCCTCACGGTTTAAGGAATAGTCTACGAGGATCCATTTATAATCATCATAACTTGAACTTCGTGACATGATCGGGTCACAATGTTTAGGTTGGGTATTGGTTCATCATCTCATTCTCAGAATGAGTTGACTCCATTTCTAACTGGCATAAATACTACATGGTCAGAAAACATGATCATCTGTTGACCAATGAACCAGTGACTAGAGTTTCACTGGGAACCTCTGATTGTTTATATCACACGTGTATTGATGTTTCCACTCAATACAGTTATAGCATGATATAAAACTTAATCATAAACTTTATGGAATATGATAATAGTCCTTATTATTATTTATCTCTAGGGCATATTTCCAACAGCGCGGCCCCCGGTGGAGATCATGGAGACCGACCTCCCCGGGGGCGGCGCTACGCGGAAGCGTGTGCGGCGGCTAGCGCGACGCCATGGCGGGCGGTGGCACTAGGGTTTGATGGCGGTGGAGCCGGCGGCGCCTGGGGGGGGGGGGAGAAAGGCGACTAGGGTAGTTGAATCGTGGTTAGGCCGATACCATGTAGAAGGATAGAGAGAGATATTGGCGAAATATGTTGGATATATTATTGAGCCTCATGGGCGAGTATATATAGACGTACAGAAGATTATCTTGGAGTACGAGTCAAGTTAGTACTGTATGTAAACAGATCCTAACTCTATCTAAACTACCATAACAACCGTATATACTTAATACTCTAACATCGGAGTCCGTGCCCGACGAGTAACTTTCAGGGTTTGAACTTCCGACCAGCCTACTCGGTACAGTGCACCCTGACTGGACTGGTCGGGAGTTCAAACTCTAAAAGGTACTCGTCGGGGCACGGGTCTCCAAGACCGTTCTAGTTTTCGAAATTACTAATTTCTTGTATTATCCGTGAAATTAATTTTAAAAAATGTATTATTTAAAAAATTAGCATGCATTACGCATACTTAAAGGAGTGCTACGTTGAATAGTCAATATTTTTTCAAATTCAATACTATTTGAAAAATCTTTTCCTTTGCAAAATAAAAATGACCGTGAGGTGATGAGCGAAAGTGCGGAAGTGTAGCCATAATCACTAGACATGTATGCTACTGGAAAAGTCAAAAACATTTTCCTAGGATCGGTTGTTTAATTGCACCGTGATATCTAAATTACATCATGTTATGGACACACACTAAAATTGAATACAATTTTAAAAATCTTTTCCTTTCTAAAATAATAGAGTGTTGTGAGGTCATGAGACGAAAGTTAGCGTTGTGAAACGTATTCACAATAATATACTCCCTTCGTCTAAAATAATATGTCACAAATTTATCAAAATTCGGATATATCTATATACTAAATACGGTCTAGATACAGTCAAATTTAGAAACTCTGGGACATCTTTTTTAGTACGAAGATAGTCTTATGTTGATTAGTAGCGAGGGAACAGTAATGTTCCAGCAATAGTAACAAAATCATAGGGGCTGGAGTTTTGGCTCTGGGTACAGATGGACCTGTTATCTAAACCATCATTCTGTGCATCAAGATTGTTGATTCAGTTAAAATTGAATAAGCTAGCTGCAGTAGTTATAGTGGAATACAAGACCCACTGCATGCAGTGTTATAATAAGGCCTTTGTCAATGGGGTATTATAAGTACTATCATGTATGCCATGTTGGTAAAATTCTAACGTGACATACTAATTAATAATTAAAAAGGTTGTGTTGGTGTCATAGGTAGATATTGTATCATAGCACGTAAAATTAGAAAAACTAATCCAAATAAATCTTATACATAATGTTGCATTGAGATTCTACAAAACAATAAATATACTAAGATTATAATACTACTACGTGATAAAACTATCCATTATAGAGATGATATCATATACATGATACTACTATGTGATACACCCGATTGTGACTAGAGCATGATATCATGGACAAATTACTTAACTGACACCATACTTAATAAAGAGAGAATATATTGTTGCTTACTCCCTCCGCTTAGGGATTACAAGGCCTAAAAGCCTTTTAAAAATGTTAGTAATTACAAGATGTTTCTCATTTATTATCTTATCTCCTCAAATGCATGATTTTTTTTTCTTTCTCTTTTCTCATGCATGTACAACTATTGATACATGCAATAATTAAGAGGGTGGATTATTAGCTTTTTCTTAATCCTATCAAAGTGGCCCATGGGCCTTGCAATCCCTAATAGAGGGAGTAGATACAAGTCTTGCACGGTACCATAGGCAAAATACATGGTTAGTCCAATCACATACATGCATGTAACCAAAATCATTAAATATAAATACATATCCTAATATACAAACCATTCTACTAATTGTCTCTTAACATATACCACTGTCTAAGATAACGGAGAGATACCCATCGTAAAAGGCCTAACGCGCGCGACAAGAAACCTGGACGGACATAGAGGTTTGACAGCGATGACATGGACCCATGGAACAGGATGCTGGCAGCTATCTAAACCACGAATACATGTCAGTTTTTGGTAAACCAAGTGGTGTGTGGGTTCCAGATCTGACCGCTGTAAAATTAATTTAGCCCTAGCATATGGTCGAGGAGGCTTCCAAATTGCTCTCGAAGAACAGCGGCGCTTGAAGAAGGTTTGGTCTCCAGCGAATCTTGCAGCGCGTAAGCAGGCGACAGGAGCTGTATAGCGTCGAAGACGGTGGAGATCGCAGCTTCATTGGCGACCGCAAACAAATGGACTTCACCTGGATCCAGTCAGCAGGTTCGTTTGAGCTAACATTTTTGGTCAGGGGCTATCAGTTCTTATCTTGTCCAACCTTTGACCTGCCCGCTTGTGTTCTCCATTTTCAGTTTAGCTATCTGCGAGGGAGACAACAGGTTGTCACGATTGAAGCAGCGGGAGAAGAAGGCCACATTAGCCATATTGGGTCGGTTGAGCCGGATCAATCGGTGTTTGGCATTCTGTAAGCTCTGGCATGTGAGGTGAAAAAGAAGCTGCCGGCCAAGCGGACTCCGCATTGTTAACTGGGAAAAATAATCCACAATCTCCGTGGTGGACAAAGAGGGTACAACTTATACATGAGAAATTAGCTGATTACCAAATTCCATCCATGTGTAGCCAGAACCCGCTGCGCTGTGAATTTGACTCGAGTCGTCATGCTATGCGTAGACCAAAACAAAGAGAAATTAGTTAGTTCGGGCTTGGTGTGTTTGGGTGGCAGACAGTTTAATCAGAGCACATACAGAAATTCACAAGTTCAGGTCGAAAGTTGTTATGTTGGGATGGCCTTGTTGGTACATATAACTAGTATGTCTAGTTTCTTCGGAGCATATGCAGGATTTCAGAAAAAGAATAGCTGGAAATTTGTGTGCTGCGGTGGACTTGTTGGGTACAGATAACAACTCATGCTAGTTTTGTCAGAACACATGCGTAAGCTCACAAGTTCAGTTCAAATTTTGTGTGTTTTTTTTTGAACGATAAAAGGGTCTCAGCGATCCTAGAAGCTGCGATTATACAACGTGGCAGGTACAAGCTATGGGAGGCCTCTTTGCAAATAACACCCTAGCCAGGTTTAAAAAAAAGAAAAGGGGCCTCCACTTTACACAAAGCACTAGAAAACTAAAAATAGGATTACAATTCCAACCCTTGGTGCCTTCACCACCAGTCTCCGGCGATCTCTGGCCGAGAGCCAGCGAGATTGAGGTCTCTTGCTCGTGACGCCTATGCAACCGGAGAAGAAGCAAGAAGCCAGCTGTCTTGACGCCAGCGGGGACGAACCACTTGCCATCATCAAGACACCGAGCTCTGGATCCAAGCTTCAGAAGGGGGCCTCCAATGGAGGTTGATGCCCACGGCCGCCTTTCGGCCAGAAGAGGCAGAGGCCCTGCAGACTCGCCACTGCTCAAGGGCCACTGCGAAAAAGGACATGCAGGCGCAACTTCGAAGAGCTTCCGAGCCACGGCGACAACGGCCTCCTCTAGTCTCCCTTCCTCGCCGCAATGGCCGGCCAAAGGAGAGGAGGAGAAACACACGTCGATGGAGAACCAGAAGCTCCGGGATGGCGATATTTGCAAAGAGGGAGGACGGCGGCTAGGGTAGTTGAGTCGTGGTTAGGCTGATACCATGTAGAAGGATAGAGAGAGATATTGGCGGAATATGTTGGATATATTACTGAGCCCAATGGACGAGTATATATTGGCGTATAGAGGATTATCTTGGAGTACGGGTCAAGTTAGGACTGTACGTAAACAGATCCTAACTCTATCTAAACTATCATAACAACCGTATATACTTAATACTCTAACATCAGAGTCCGTGTCCGACGAGTAACTTTCAAGGTTTGAACTTCCGACCAGCCTACTCGCTACAATGCACCCTGACTGGACTGGTCAGGAGTTCAAACTCTGAAAGGTACTCGTCGGGACACGGGTCTCCGAGGCCATTCTAGTTTTCGAAATTACCAATTTCTTGTATTATCCGTGAAATTGATTTTAAAAAATTTATTATTTAAAAATTAGTATGCATTACGCATACTTAAAGGAGTGCTACGTTGAATAGTCAATAATTTTTCAAATTCAATACTATTTGAAAAATCTTTTCATTTGCAAAATAAAAATGACCGTGAGGTGATGAGCGAAAGTGCGGAAGTGTAGCCATAATCACTAGACATGTATGCTACTGGAAAAGTCAAAAACATTTTCCTAGGGTCTGTTGTTTAATTGCACCGTGATATCTAAATTACATCATGTTATGGACACACTAAAATTGAATACAATTTTAAAAATCTTTTCCTTTCTAAAATAATAGAGTGTTGTGAGGTCATGAGACGAAAGTTAGCATTGTGAAATGTATTCACAATAATATACTCCCTTCTTTTAAAAAAATATGTCACAAATTTATTAAAATTTGGATATATCTATATAGTAAATACGGTCTAAATACATTCAAATTTAGAAAACTCTGTGACATCCTTGTTTAGTACGAAGATAGTCTTATGTTGATTAGTAGTGAGAGAACAATAATGTTCCAGCAATAGTAACAAATCATACGGGCTGGAGTTTTGGCTCCGGGTACAGAGGGACCTGTTATCTAAACCATCATTCCGTGCACCAAGATTGTTGATTCAGTCATAATTGAATAAGCTAGCTGCAACACTTATAGTGGAATACAGGACCCACTGCATGCAGTGTTATAATAAAGCCTTTGTCAATGGGGTATTATAGATAGTATCATGTATGCCATGTTGATAAAATTCTGACGTGACATACTACTTAATGATGAAAGAGGTTATGTTGATGTCATAGGTAGATACTGTATCATATCACGTAAAACTAGAAAAACTAATCCAAATAAATCTTATATATAATTTTGTATTGAGATTCTACAAAACAATAAATATACTAAGACTATGATACTACTACATGATAAAACTATGCATTGTAGAGATGATATCATATACTAGTATCATATACATGATACTACTATATGATACTCCCCATTGTGACTAGAGCATGATATCATGGACAAATTACTTATGTGACACCATACTTAATGGAGAGAGAATATATTGTTGCTTACTCCCTCCGCTTAGGGATTACAAAGCCTAAGAGCATTTTAAAAATGTTAGTAATTACAAGGTCTTTCTTATTTATTATCCTATCTCATCGAATGCATGGTCTTCTTTTTCTTTCTCTTCTCTCATGCATGTACAACTATTGGTACATATAATAATTAATAGGGTGAATTATTGGCTTTTTTTTAATCCTATCAAAGAGGCCCATGGGCCTTGCAATCCCTAATAGAGGGAGTAGATATAAGTCTTGCATGGTACCATAGACAAAATACATGGTTAGCCCAATCACATGCATGCATGTAACGACAGTCATTAAATGTAAATATATATCCTAATATACAAACAATTCTACTAATTGTCTCTTGACATATACCACTGCCTAAGATAACGGAGAGATACCCATTGTAAAAGGCCTAACGAGCGCGACAAAAAACCTGGACGGACATGGAGGTTTGACAGTGATGACCTGGACCTACGGAACAGGATGCTGGCAGCTATCTAAACCACGAATACATGTCAGTTTTTGGTAAACCAAGTGGTGTGTTGGTTCCAGATCTGACCGCCGTAAAATTAATTTAGCCCCAGCGTATGGTTGAGGAGGCTTTCAAATTGCTCTCGAAGAACAGCGGCGCTTGGAGAAGGTTTGGTCTCCAGCGAATCTTGCAGCACGTAAGCAGGCGACAGGAGCTGTATAGGGTCGAAGACGGTGGAGACCGCAGCTTCATTGGCGACCGCAAACAAATGGACTTCACCTGGATCCAGTCAGCAGGTTCGTTTGAGCTAGCATTTTTGGTCAGGGGCTATCAGTTCTTATCTTGTCCAATCTTTGACCAGCCCGCTTGTGTTCTCCTCCATTTTCAATTTAGCTATCTGCGAGGGAGACAACAGGTTGTCGCGATTGAAGCAGCGGGAGAAGAAGGCGACATTAGCCATGTTGGGTCGGTTGAGCCGGATCAATCGGTGTTTGGCATTCTGTAAGCTCTGGCCTATGAGGTGAAAAAGAAGCTGCCGGCCAAGCGGACTCCGCATTGTTAACTGGGAAAAATAATGAGAAAAACACCAATTTAGTCTATGAAGTTGTCGCGGATGTTAAGTTTTGATCACAAACTTGCAAATCGTGAATTCCAGATCACGAAGTTGCCACATGCGTGTATTCTGGTCAGTTCGTGATGGTACCATCAAAACCATGCCAAAACTCGATGAAGTGGCATGTCGGTGCCGTTGTGTTAAGGCAGGTGACGGGATAATATGAAAAAAACACCCTCCCAGCTCATTATTCCGTCCCCAACCAGAGCAGCTAAGGTAAAAAAGACAAACATTTGCATATCAAATTTATCAAATACATGAAATATCTATGTACAATATGCTATCTACGGGTAGACCATACAAGCATTTATATGGTCATGCCTGCTATTTATCTACAGCCTGATGTTACATCATTGAATTTAAAATGCTTGAAATATACATTACAACATTGAAATCTAACCGAATTTAAACATGCTAGAAATATCCATTACATAACTGAATTTAAAATTGCTCCAAATATTCATTTCATGATTCAATTTAATCCAGCGGCAAAAAAAATCAAGGGGTTTTCCGCAATATTATAGCTAGAGATGCCCCACACGTGCGACGTTGCCGACGTTTCGACGGCGCTATCACGGTCTGACCAAAATGCACGCGCGTGGCAACTTCATGATCCGAAATTCACGATTTGCAAGTTTGTGACCAAAACGCACATCCACAGCAACTTCATAGACTAAACTGACGTTTTTCTCAAAAATAATCCACAATCTCCGCGGTGGACAAATGTTAGCTTAAACTCAAGCACGTGTATCTAGTCTAGGATTATCGGTTCTTTCTGAATAATGTAACGGCACATGCGATAGGCTGTGACCGATTCTTCAGGTAGACTAGTTCTTCAGCTAGGATTTAGCTAGCATTCAGTTCGTGGAAGAGCCGCAGGAAACGGTCGTGGGATGGCGCGACGTGAGTGTGGATCGTGGCTCCGTTTAGCTCGCTTGTAAACCGGTATAAGGTAATAACAGAACAAGAAAATGTCGCACGTTTTACGCGACACAAAATCTCTCTCTCTCGAACATAGTTGTACTCTCTGTTCTTCAACAGTGTCGAAAGTTCAGAGAAGGCCTGGTCACAGATCATGGTTGGCACTCCACCCCCACCATCGCCGGCAGTCTCTGGCTCCAAAACGCCTGAAAGATCGGCGTCGCAACGTCGCGCGCGCTCGCCAAGCCGCGGACGGAGCAGAGGGAGAAGGGGTGGCGGCGGCGAGGTGGTCGTGCGGGAGATCATCCGCGAGAGCAGCAGCAACGGTGGTGGCGGATCGACATCGACTTGGCCAACGCTCACCCGCACCAACTATGCGGAATGGGCTATCCTCATGCGCGTACAGTGATGGGTTCGTAGCATGGAAAACAAAAAAAATTCTACCTCAAGAACGAAAAAAAACCCAGATCTAATCTAGATAAAAGCCAAGATCTAATCTATTAGACATGAGCAACGAGATAGATCGGTACAAACCCTCATAGAACCGAAAGCGTTACGAGATTAGATCTCGTGGATGATGTAGTCGATCACTTGCCGATCTCAAGATCGTGTGGACGATCCTTCCGGCGCCGCGTTCCGGCAGCGCTTCCGCAGACGGTCACACGTGCGGAATCGAAGCAGACCTTCCTCTCCCTGTTCCAGCGAGCAGCGGAGGTAGTAGATCTTCTCCACGGAATCCTAGCAGCACGACGGCGTGGTGGTGGTGGTGGAGGTGAGAATTCTGCAGGGCTTCGCCTATGCCTGTGCAGAAGAAAGGTGGAGGAGAGAGGCGGCAGAGATTGGTTGTTGTGATAGAAGGAGCAAGAGAGGGCGCCCCCTCCCTTCTATTTAAAGGAAGGAGGCGCGCCTGGGGAGGGGGAGTCCTAGTAGGACTCCCCTCCTCCTTGGGCCGGCGGGTTGGGGGGAGGAGTCCTCCTCCCCCACGAATCCGTGTCTTGCCCCACTTGGACTCCTTGATCCCTTTCTTGATTTTCAAGTAAACTCCAAGAAATTCTCTAGAACCTTCCAGAACATTCTGAAACCTTCTAGAATCGCCATACAAACACTCTGGAACATTTCCTAACTTAGAAAATGATCCCCAATATATGAATCTTATTCTCCGGACCATTCCGGATCTCCTCGTGATGTCCCGGATCCATTCCGAGACTCCGAACAACATTCGGTCTCCAACGCAAATTCCATATCTACTTAAAACAACTTTGAACCTTAAGTGTGTCATTCTACGGTTCGTGAATATGCAGACATGATGAAGACACCTCTCCGATCAATAACCATCAGCGGGATCTGGAGATCCATAACGGCTCCCACATACTCAACGATTACTTCCTGATCGATAGAACCATTTAACATACGAAACCAATTCCCTTTGTCACGCGATATTCTACTTATCCGAGGTTTGATCGTCAGTATCTTCATACCTAGTTCTACCTCGTTACTGATAAGTACTCTTTACTCGTTCCATGTTGTGTCATCCCTTGTGACCTAGTCACACGCTTGCAAGCTATCTAGATGACATTCCACCGAGAGGGCCCAGAGTATATCTATCCGTCATATGGATGGACAAATCCCAATATTGGTCTATGCGCTTCAACACATACTTTCAGAATACCCAATGACACCTTTATAACCACCCAGTTACGAAGCGGCGTTTGATGTCATCAAAGTACCCATCCGGTGATGGTGATTAACATAACCTCATGGTCGAAGGATTAGGTTACTATGCATTTGAAAGCTAACAGCAATACGAACTTAATGACTTGATCTTATGCTACGCTTACTATGGGTGTGTGTCCATCACATCATTCTCCTAATGATATAACCTTGTTATTAATCACATCCAATGTCCATGATCAGGAAACCATGATTATCAATTAATCAACAAGCTAGTTCAACAAGAGGCTTGCTAGGGACTCTTTTATGTTTACAAAACACACATATATTAGAGTTTCCTTATAATACAATTATAGCATGGGATGTAAACTTTCATCATAAACACAAAGATATAATAACAACCACTTTTATTATTGCCTCTTGGGCATATCTCCAACAGTCTCCCACTTGCACTAGAGTCAATAATCTAGATTACATGGTAATATACCGAACACCCATGGCGTTCTGGTGTTGGTCATGCTTTGCTCTAGGGAAACGTTTAGTCAACGGATCTGCTACATTCAGATCAGTGTGTACTTTGCAAATCTTTATGTCACCATCTTGGACATACTCGCGAATAGCATGAAAACGTAGCTTGATGTGCTTCAGCTTGCTATGTGACCTTGGCTCCTGTGCATTAGCTATGGCACCTGTGTTGTCACAGTAGATGGCCATCGGGTCTAATGCACTGGGAACCACGCCAAGTTCAGTAATGAACTCCTTCATCCATATGCCTTCTTGTGCAGCCTCCGAAGCAGCTATGTATTCCGATTCAGTTGAAGATTTCGCCATAACACTCTGCTTGGCACTCCTCCAGCGCACTGCAGCACCATTCAAAATAAATACGTATCCAGACTGTGACTTCGAGTCATCTAGATCAGTGTTCCAACTAGCATCAGTGTAACCGTTTACAACTAGCTGTTCATCACCTCCATTAGAAAGAACCATATCCTTAGTCCTATTCAGGTACTTTAGGATATTCTTGACCGCTGTCCAGTGTTCCATTCCAGGATCACTTTGATATCTGCTAGTTAAACTAACAGCATGTGCTATATCCGGTCTTGTACACAGCATGGCATACATGATAGAACCCATGGCCGAGGCATAGGGAATTTTATTCATCTTTTCTCTATCTTCTACCGTAGCCGGACTTTGAGTTTTACTCAAGGTCTTACCTGACAACATGGGCACGAACCCTTTCTTGCTCTCTTCCATTCTAAACTTCTTTAGAACTTTGTCTAAGTATGTACTTTGTGAAAGCGCTATTAGGCGTCTTGATCTATCTCTATAAATCTTGATGCCTAGAATATATGCCGCTTCGCCAAGATCCTTCATTGAAAAACTATTATTCAAATAGGCTTTGACACTATTAAGAAGTTCTATATCATTCCCAATCAACAATATGTCATCTACATATAGTACTAGGAATGCTACAGAGCTCCCACTCACTTTCTTGTAAATACAAGATTCTCCATAAGTTTGTATAAATCCAAAGTTTTTGATTACTTTATCAAAACGTTGATTCCAACTCCGCGATGCTTGCTTCAGTCCATAAATGGAGCGCTGAAGTTTGCATACCTTGTTAGCATCTTTAGGATCGACAAAACCCTTGGGTTGTACCATATACAACTCTTCCTCAATGTCACCATTAAGGAACGCCGTTTTGACATCCATCTGCCAAATTTCATAATCGAAATATGCAGCGATTGCTAACATAATCCTCACAGACTTTAGCTTTGCTACTGGTGAGAAAGTCTCATCGTAGTCAACTCCTTGAATTTGTCGGAACCCTTTCGCGACAAGTCGAGCTTTATAGACGGTAACATTACCATCAGCATCTGTTTTTCTTTTGAAAATCCATTTGTTCTCGGCAGCCTTACGGCCATCCGGTAAGTCCACCAAAGTCCATACTTGGTTTTCGTACATGGATCCCATTTCGGATTTCATGGCTTCTAGCCATTTGTCGGAATCTGGGCTCACCATAGCTTCTTCATACGTCGCAGGGCCATCAGTGTTGTCCACCAACATGACGTTCAAGGCAGAGTCATACCACTCAGGACTGGTACGGACCCTCGTTGACCTGCGAGGTTCAGTAGTAACTTTGTTCGAAGTTTCATGATCATCATCATTAGCTTCCTCTCCAGTTGGTGCAGGTGGCACAGAAACATCTTCCGGTGCTGCGCTACTCTCAACTCCGAAAGAAGGTTCAATAACCTCGTCGAGTTCTACTTTCCTTCCAGTCACTTCTTTCGAGAGAAATTCCTTCTCCAGAAAGGATCCATTCTTAGCAACGAAAACTTTGCCTTCGGATCTATGATAGAAGGTATACCCAATTGTTTCTTTAGGGTATCCTATGAAGACGCATTTCTCCGCTTTGGGTTCAAGCTTATCAGGTTGTAACTTCTTTACATATGCTTCGCAACCCCAAACTTTAAGGAACGACAACTTAGGTTTCTTTCCAAACCACAATTCATACGGTGTCGTTTCAACGGATTTAGATGGTGCCCTATTTAAAGTGAATGCGGTTGTCTCTAATGCATAGCCCCAAAATGATAATGGTAAATCTGTAAGAGACATCATAGACCGAACCATATCTAAGAGAGTTCGATTACGACGTTCGGACACACCATTACGCTGTGGTGTTCCCGGCGGTGTCAACTGTGAAAGTATTCCACATTTCTTTAAATGCATGCCAAACTCATAACTCAGATATTCACCTCCGCGGTCAGAACGTAGAAACTTAATCTTCTTGTTACGATGATTTTCCACTTCACTTTGAAATTCCTTAAACTTCTCGAAAGTTTCGGACTTATGTTTCATAAAGTAGACATACCCATATCTACTCAAGTCATCCGTGAAAGTGAGAACATAATGATATCCACCACGCGATGCTACACTCATTGGACCGCACACATCGGTATGTATTATTTCCAATAAGTCCGTAGCTCGCTCCATTATTCCAGAGAATGGAGTCTTAGTCATTTTTCCCATTAGACATGCTTCGCATCTTTCAAGTGATTTAAGAAGTCCATTTGAATGGAGTTTCTTCATACGCTTCACTCCAATGTGACCAAGACGACAGTGTCACATGTATGTAGAATTATCATTCAATTTTATTCGTTTAGCATCTATGTTGTGAACATGTGTATCACTACTATCGAGATTCAATAAGAATAAACCATTCATCTCAGGTGCATAACCATAAAAGATATTACTCATATAAATCGAACAACCTTTATTCTTAGACTTAAAAGAGTAACCGTCTCGCAATAAACAAGATCCAGATATAATGTTCATGCTTAACGCAGGCACCAAATAACAATTATTTAAATTTAAAACTAATCCCTATGGTAGATGTAGAGGGAGCGTGCCGACGGCGATCACATCAACCTTGGAGCCATTTCCAACGCGCATCGTCACCTCGTCTCTCGCCAGTCTTCGTTTATTCCGCAGCTCCTATTTTGAGTTACAAATATGAGCAACCGAACCAGTATCAAATACCTAGGCACTACTACGATTACTAGTAAGATACACATCTATAACATGTATATCGAATATACCTTTCTTCTTGATGTTGCCGTTCTTCAGATCCGCCAGGTACTTGGGGCAGTTACGCTTCCAGTGACCAGCACCCTTGTAGTAGAAGCACTCAGTTTCAGGTTTAGGACCAGCCTTGGGCTTCTTAGCAGGTGCGGCAGCTTTCTTGCCATCCTTCTTGAAGTTGCCCTTGTTCTTAGGCTTGCCCCGTTTCTTGAAATTGGTGGTCTTATTGACCATCAACACTTGGTGCTCCTTCATGATCTCCACTTCCGCAGTTTTCAGCATGGACGATAGTTCAGGCAACGTCTTGTTTATGCAGTGCATATTGTAGTTCATCACAAAGTTCTTGTAACTTGGTGGCAGTGATTGGAGGACACGGTGAATCCCCAATTCATTAGGAATCGGTATCCCCAACTCTCGGAGTTTGTTTGCGTGCCCAGACATGGTGAGCACGTGCTCGCTAACAGAGCTACCCTCTTCCATCTTGCAGGTAAAAAACTTCTCGGAAGCTTCATAGCTTTCCATGGCCGCGCGAGTCTCAAAAATGAGTTTGAGCTTCTTAATGATCTCAAACGGGTCATGGTGATCAAAACGTTTTTAAAGCTCCGATTCTAAACCGTACAGGATGGCACACTGAACTGTGGAGTAGTGATGTTTCCGAGTGGCATAACCATTCTTTACGTCATCGGTGGCATCTTCTGCAGGTGGGTCACCTAGCGGTGCTTCGAGCACATAGGTCAACTGACCAGCCCTGAGGATGATCTTCAGTCCACGGAACCAGTCCGTGAAATTGCTTCCATTGTTCTTAAGCTTTTCTTTCTCTAGGAACGCATTGAAATTGATGGAAACGTTCGCCATAATCTACAACAAATTTGCAAGTAGTTTAGACTAAGTTTATGATAAATAGTGTTCAAATTTAATTTTTAAATTAACTAGGTGAACTCCCACTCAAAACAACATCCCTCGAGTTGTTTTAGTAATTACACGAACCAAATCCACTACACCAAGTCTGATCATCACGTGAGATGATGTAGCTTCATCGGCGAACAATCTTCATGTTCATCATATCAATCATATGACTCATGCTCTACCTTTCGGTATTCCATGTTCCGAGACCATGTCTGTACATGCTAGGCTCGTCAAGATTAACCTTAGTTTCCGCATGTGCAAATCTGGCTTGCACCCGTTGTATGCACACGTAGAGTCTATCACACCCGATCATCACGAGATGCTTCGAAACGACGAGTCTTAGCAACGGTGCCAACTAAGGACGAACACTTTATTACTTGATATTTAGTGAGAGGGATCATCTTATAATGCTACCGTCACGATCTAAGCAATACAAGATGCATAAAGGATTAACATCACAGGCAATTCATAATTAGTGTGATATGATATGACCCTTTCTTCTTATGCCTTCGATCTCCATCTCCAAAGCACGGACATGATCTCCATCATCACCAGCATTGCGTCAAGGTCCGTGGCGCCACTTCATGGTTGTTCATCTTCACTAGCAACTATTACAACTACTTGGAACAAATCTATTACAAGATGAATAGACACGCAGGTCTTAACAGAATTAAAGACAACCATTAGGCTCCTGCCGGTTGCCATATTACAATCAAGGATCATTGCATACATCAAATACAATCACAATCACATGATGGCCATATCACATCACAAAACCCCTGCAAAAACAAGTTAGACGCCTCTAATTTTCTTTGCAAGTTTTACGTGGCTTGGGGCTTTTGACTAAGAACGCATCTTACCTACGAAACTGAACCACAACATTGATACAAGTGCTATCAAGTGCAAAGTGTAGATTTTGATCTATACTATGATGAGAGAGACAGACAACCGCAAAGCCACTTGTGCAAAGCAAGTTGCACGTCAAGCATGGAGCAAGTCTCATGTACGATGACATGTAATGTTAGACCGAGCCGCTTCATCCCACCATACCGCAAGATGCAAAGTACACACATAGCAAAATACGGCACGAGCACCAACGCCCACAACCTCATTGTGTTCTACTCGTGCAACAGATCTACGCATAGACAAGGCTCTGATACCACTGATGGGTTCGTAGCATGGAAAACAAAAAATTTCTACCGCAAGAACAAACAAAAACCTAGATCTAATCTAGATAAAAGCCAAGATCTAATCTATTAGACATGAGCAACGAGATAGATCGGTACTAACCCTCGTAGAATCGAAAGCGTTACGAGATTAGATCTCGTGGATGATGTAGTCAATCACTTGCCGATCTCAAGATCATGTGGACGATCCTTCCGGCGCCGCGTTCCGGCAGCGCTTCCGCAGACGGTCACACGTGCGGAATCGAAGCAGACCTTCCTCTCCCCGTTCCAGCGAGCAGCGGAGGTAGTAGATCTTCTCCACGGAATCCCAGCAGCACGACGGCGTGGTGGTGGTGGTGGTGGTGAGAATTCTGCAGGGCTTCGCCTATGCCTGTGCAGAAGAAAGGTGGAGGAGAGAGGCGGCAGAGATTGGTTATTGTGATAGAAGGAGCAAGAGGGGGCGCCCCCTCCCTTCTATTTAAAGGAGGGAGGCGCGCCTGGGGAGGGGGAGTCCTAGTAGGACTCCCCTCCTCCTTGGGCCGGCGGGTTGGGGGGAGGAGTCCTCCTCCCCCACGAATCCGTGTCTTGCCCCACTTGAACTCCTTGATCCCTTTCTTGGTTTTCAAGTAAACTCCAAGAAATTCTCTAGAACCTTCCAGAACATTCCGAAACCTTCTAGAATCTCCATACAAACACTCTGGAACATTTCCTAACTTAGAAAATGATCCCCAATATATGAATCTTATTCTCCGGACCATTCCGGATCTCCTCGTGATGTCCCGGATCCATTCCGAGACTCCTAACAACATTCGGTCTCCAACGCAAATTCCATATCTACTTAAAACAACTTCGAACCTTAAGTGTGTCACCCTACGGTTTGTGAATATGCAGACATGATGAAGACACCTCTCCGATCAATAACCATCAGCGGGATCTGGAGATCCATAACAGCTCCCACATACTCAACGATTACTTCCTGATCGATAGAACCATTTAACATATGAAACCAATTCCCTTTGTCACGCGATATTCTACTTATCCGAGGTTTGATCGTCAGTATCTTCATACCTAGTTCTACCTCGTTACTGATAAGTACTCTTTACTCGTTCCATGTTGTGTCATCCCTTGTGACCTAGTCACACGCTTGCAAGCTATCTAGATGACATTCCACCGAGAGGGCCCAGAGTATATCTATCCGTCATATGGATGGACAAATCCCAATATTGGTTTATGCGCTTCAACACATACTTTCAGAATACCCAATGACACCTTTATAACCACCCAGTTACGAAGCGGCGTTTGATGTCATCAAAGTACCCATCCGGTGATGGTGATTAACATAACCTCATGGTCGAAGGATTAGGTTACTATGCATTTGAAAGCTAACAGCAATACGAACTTAATGACTTGATCTTATGCTACGCTTACTATGGGTGTGTGTCCATCACATCATTCTCCTAATGATATAACCTTGTTATTAATCACATCCAATGTCCATGATCAGGAAACCATGATCATCAATTAATCAACAAGCTAGTTCAACAAGAGGCTTACTAGGGACTCTTTTATGTTTACAAAACACACATGTATTAGAGTTTCCTTATAATACAATTATAGCATGGGATGTAAACTTTCATCATAAACACAAAGATATAATAACAACCACTTTTATTATTGCCTCTTGGGCATATCTCCAACATACAGTTCCAAGGAGCAGGGATGTGGGACGTCGTGGACGCTGACGATGCCACCGAGCGGCAGGAGCGCCAGGTGTTCGGGATCATCCTTCGATCCGTGCCATCGGAGATGGTGCAAATCCTCGCTGCCAAGGACAACGTGAAGGCAGCTTGGGACGCCATCAAGATCATGCGCGTTGGGGACGAGCGTGTCCGCGAGGCGCGGTGGCAGAAGCTGCGGAAGGACTTCGAGAAGCTAGCTTTCAACGGTGGAGAGACGGTCGAGGACTTCTCTCTACGTGTTTCAGCCATCGTCTCAGAGCTTCAGTCGCTGGGGGACAAGACATCGGAGCTAGATGGAGTGCGGAAAATACTGCGTGTTGTGCCAGCCCGCTACGCCCACATGGCGTGCTCGATCGAGACCCTCCTGGACCTCAAGGGGTTGTCGATCGATGAGCTGAGCGGGCGGCTCGCCGCATCTGAAGGGCGTGGCGAGCCAGATGCCGAGGCTGGTGGCCGCCTCTTGCTCACGGAGGAGGAGTGGGTGGCTCGGCACCGCCTGAACACGAGCACACCTGCAGGCGGAGGCAGTGGTAAGCCCACGTTTAAGGCTAAGACCCAGGACCCTGGAAAAACCGGAAGCGGCAGTGGGAACAACACTAGCAACGCCGGTGGCGGCGAGCGCTGTAAAGGCAATTGCCGCTACTGCGGCAAAGCTGGGCATTGGGCCAAGGAATGCCCCAAGGCCAAGAGAGATCGTGAGCGGGAGGAGCAGGCGAACCTTCTGCGGGCTGACGAAGCACAGGGACCCGCAATCCTAATGGCCGTGGTCTCCGAAGCTGATCGTGCAGGAACGGCGATCGAGCGCGCGGCCGAGGTGGCAACACAGGCCGTCTTCCTCAATGAAGAGAAGGTCATCCCCGTCCCCTCCCCGGACGGGGTGTGGTACTTCGACACCGGCGCGAGCAGCCACATGACGGGGGTGAGGAGCATGTTCTCGTCGCTCGACGAGTCAGTCCACGGCACAGTTAAATTTGGCGACGGCTCCGTCGTGCAAATCCGTGGAAAGGGCTCCATCGTCTTCCACTGCCAGACCGGCCAACAGCGTGTACTTGCAGAGGTATACTACATCCCAAGCTTACGTAGCAACATCATTTTGGTTGGGCAACTCGACGAGGGCGGGTGCAAGGTCTCCATTGGCAATGGCGTGATGAGCATACACGAGCCAACGCGAGGGCTCCTGGCGCGCGTGAAGCGAACTCGCAACCGCTTGTAACCGGCATCCTCAGCATCGAAGGACCGGTATGCCTGCTAATGAAGACAGACGACGCAGCCTGACAATGGCATGCACGGTACGGGCATCTCCACTTCCGCGCCCTCCACCATCTGGCTCGCACTCGCATGGTGCGCGGCATGCCGGAGATTCAGCGTGTCGAGGCTGTTTGCGACGCCTGCACGCTGGGCAAACAACATCGGTCACCGTTCCCACGCGCATCGGCGTACCGCGCGGAACACGGGCTCGACCTGGTGCACACCGACCTGTGTGGCCCGATCACGCCGGCCACCACAGGAGGTAACAACTACTTTCTGTTAGTAGTTGATGATTTCAGCCGATATATGTGGATTGAAGTGATCAGGAGCAAGTCAGACGCGTTCAAACTCTTCAAGAAGATCAAGGTCCAGGCAGAGGCGGACGCGCGGCGTAGTCTGCGCGCTCTCCGCTCTGACCGCGGCGGCGAGTTCAACTCCGGTCAGTTCAAGCTGTATTGCGAGGAGTTCGGCATCAGACACTACACCACCGCGCCCTATTCTCCGCAACAGAATGGCGTGGTGGAACGCCGGAATCAAACCGTTGTCGAGATGGCTCGTTGCCTGCTGAAGAGCAAGGGCGTGCCAGCGGAGTTCTGGGGCGAGGCGGTGAAGACCGCAGTGTACATCCTGAACAGAGCGCCGACGAGGAGCCTGGATGGCGTCACTCCCTATGAGGCCTGGCACGGACGCAAGCCGAGCATGCAACACCTGCGCACGTTCGGGTGTGTCGCCCACGTCAAGAAAATCGGGCCAGGCACCAACAAGCTCTCTGATCGATCGACGACAATGGTGTTTGTTGGCTACGAGGAAGGCACAAAGGGCTACCGTGTGTATGACCCAGTGTCCAAGCGGCTGCAAGTGACTCGTGATGTCATCTTTGAGGAGGCAAGGAGCTGGGACTGGACGAGCACTGACAACACGCCACGCACCTCGCTTCCGACGTTCACGGTGGTCTACACCGATGAGGACGGGACGGAGGTGGTGGACAAGGGCCTCACCAGCTCAGCGCCAACCAGAACCTCTGCGCCGCCGTCCGCGGCTGGAGCAGAACGGGATGGCAGTGAAGCATCGGTCTCGCCACGAACGCCCTCGCCTACCACGACGCAAGACGAGCACTGGGCCACGCCGCCCACGCATGACGAAGGTCGAGACGCGGACTATGGACCGATTCGGTACCGCAGGCTCTCCTGCGTCTACAAGGCGACGGAGGACGACACCATCAGGGAGCCTGACGGGCAGTGCATGCTCACTGCAGAGGAGCCACGCGGTATCAACGCTGCGATGGCTGACGAGGCATGGAAAAAATGCGATGGAAGAGGAGATTTCTGCCATCATCGACAATGATACCTGGGAGCTCGTCGCGCTCCCAGCCGGCCACAAAGCCATTGGCCTAAAGTGGGTGTACAAGGTCAAGCGAGACCCCGCCGGCAACATCGTCAGGCATAAGGCGCGCCTCGTCGCCAAAGGGTATGCGCAACAGGAGGGTGTGGACTTCGAGGAAGTCTTCGCTCCGGTGGCCAGGATGGAGACGGCGCGCCTTCTGCTCAGCCTGGCCGTGCACTCGAGCTGGGAGGTGCACCACATGGACGTCAAGTCCGCTTTCCTCAATGGTGAATTGATCGAAGAAGTGTACGTCAGCCAGCCGACTGGGTTCATCGTCACCGGCAAGGAGCAAGCTGTGTTGAAGTTACACAAGGCCCTCTATGGACTTCGACAGGCGCCGCGCGCTTGGTATGCCAAGATCGATGCCTCGCTCGTGTCACTAGGCTTCACGCGCAGCCCGCTGGAGCATGTTGTGTACCGCCGCGGCGACGCGGTGTCGTACCTGCTGGTGGGAGTTTACGTGGATGACCTCATCATTACCGGCACCGACGTCGAGGCGATAAGACAGTTCAAGCAGAAGATGCAGCAGCTGTTCAAAATGAGTGATCTTGGCCTCCTAAGCTACTACTTGGAGATCGAGGTAACTCAGACCAAGGGGTCAATCACACTGTGCCAAAGAAGCTATGCCGCGAAGATTCTAGAAGCCGCAGGACTGAGCAGCTGCAACAGCTCCCACACGCCCATGGAAAACCGTCTGAGGCTGAAGAAGCAAGACGATGGCGAGCCTATTGATGTCACTCTCTACCGCAGTGTGATCGGCAGCTTGCGCTATCTGGTAAACACCCGTCCTGACATTGCACACGCAGTGGGGTACGCCAGCAGATTCATGGAGAAGCCAAGTACAAATCATTGGGCAGCTGTGAAACAAATCCTCAGATATGTTCAGGGCACATTGTCATATGGTTGCTGCTACAAAAGGGGCAATGGGGAGGCTGCACTTGTTGGTTTCAGTGACAGTGACCTCGCCGGTGATCAGGACGACAGGAAGAGCACTTCAGGGGTGACTTTCTTCTTCAGCAACAACATCATAACCTGGTCCTCGCAGAAGCAGAAGACAGTGGCTCTCTCTTCCTGTGAGGCTGAATACATCGATGCGGCTGCAGCAGCGTGCCAGGGCGTTTGGCTCAGTCGCCTCCTTGGCGAGCTAACTGGGCGAGCACCTGCAAAGTTCAGTCTTCAGATAGACAAGTCCGCAATTGCTCTTTGCCACAATCCGGTTCATCACGACCGCAGTAAGCACATCGATACCAAGTTCCACTACATCAGAGGGTGTATGGAAGCTGGACACTTGGAGGTTGATCACATCAGCACTGAGAGGCAGCTGGCGGACATTCTGACAAAATCGCTGGGGCGTGTTCGTTTCGTCGAGATGCGGCAGGCCCTTGGCATCATCGAGATCAAGCCAGTGCATTGAGTTTAGGGGGTGAAATGTTAGCTTAAACTCAAACACGTGTATCTAGTCTAGGATTATCTGTTCTTTCTGAATAATGTAACGGCACATGCGATAGGCTGTGACCGATTCTTCAGGTAGACTAGTTCTTCAGTTAAGTTAGCTAGGATTTAGCTAGCATTCAGTTCGTGGAAGAGCCACAGGAAACGGTCGTGGGATGGCGTGACGTGAGTGTGGATCGTGGCTCTGTTTAGCTCGCTTGTAAACCGGTATAAGGTAATAACAGAACAAGAAAATGTTGCACGTTTTACGCGGCACAAAATCTCTCTCTCTCGAACATAGTTGTACTCTCTGTTCTTCAACAATGTCGAAAGTTCAGAGAAGTTCAGAGTTAGCAGATTGACAACGTCAACAAAGAGGGTACAACTTATACACGAGAAATTAGCTGATTACCAAATTCCATCCATGTGTAGCCAGGAACCCGCTGCGCTGTGAATTTGACTCGAGTCGTCTTGCTATGCATAGACCAAAACAAAGAGAAATTAGTTAGTTCGGGCTTGGTGTGTTTGGGTGGCAGACAGTTTAATCAGAGCACATACAGAAATCACAAGTTCAGGTCGAAAGTTGTTATGTTGGGATGGCCTTGTTGGTACATATAACTAGTATGTCTAGTTTCTTCGGAGCATATGCAGGATTTCAGAAAAAAAATAGCTGGAAATTTGTGTGCTGCGATAGACTTTGTTGGGTACAGATAACTCTTGCTAGTTTTGTCAGAATACATGCGTAAGCTGACAAGTTCAGTTCAAATTTTGTGTGTTTTTTTTAACGATAAAAGGGTCTCAGCGATCCTAAAAGCTGCGATTATACAACGTGGCAGGTACAAGCTATGGGAGGCCTCTTTGCAAATAACACCCTAGCCAGGTTAGAAAAAAAGAAAAGGGGCCTCCACTTTACACAAAGCACCAGAAAACTAAAAATAAGATTACAATTCCAACCCTTGGTGCCTCCACCACCAGTCTCCGGCGATCTCCGGCCGAGAGCCAGCGAGATCGAGGTCTCTTGCTCATGATGCCTATGCAACCGGAGAAGAAGCAAGAAGCCAGCTGTCTTGACGCCGGCGGGGACGAACCACTTGCCATCATCAAGACACTGAGGTCTGGATCCAAGCTTCAGAAGGGGGTTGATGCCCATGACCGCCTTTCGGCCAGAAGAGATAGAGGCCCTGCAGACTCGCCAGTTCTCAAGGGCCACTGCGAAAAAGCACATGCAGGCGCAGCTTCGAAGAGCTTCCGAGCCAGCAGCGACAACGGCCTCCTCTAGTCTCCCTTCCTCGCCGCAACGGCCGGCCAAAGGAGAGGAGGAGAAACACACGTCGATGGAGAACCAGAAGCTCCGGGATGGCGATATTTATTGGCATGGGGGCTCGCCACCTCGAGAGATCTGGAAGCCTCCTCCCTCCATGGGAGCATGGCCAGTCCCTCAAACGGCGACCACCTGCCACCTCGCCGGAGCGGCAGAGCAGAAGACCCCTAGCTCCTAATCCCCTCAGCAGCAGCACCGCTCCTTATCCACGACCCCCCGCCACCACGGTCGTCCAGAAGTGGGGGAAGAAGCAGAGCACCGCCATCGAGGAGAAGAGGAGCGCTGACCTTATAACCAGAGATCCCCGGCCACAGGATAGCCGCCGCCACCTCCGACCACCGGAGAAAGACTAGCCACCACCGCCACCGGATGAACCAGATCTAGCCAGAGAGACCTGGAACCCTACTCCAAACTACAGGCACATGGCCCAAACACCTAAAACTACTCCTAAGAACTACTCCCGCACCTCTCCTCCACCCCTCCGGCCGGCGAGGCCGGCGGAGAGGGCTCGGGATCGGGCCGGCACTCTACAGGCGACTCTCAAAGCTCACGGGAGGGAGAGGGGAGGAGAAAGAAAGAAGAGAGGTTGTGTTAGGATGCCCTTATCGTGTAGTGATTACGGCAACTAGACTGTCCAGTTTCTTCAGGACACATACAAAATTTGATGCGTGCAGGGTGTAGGAGTGGATACCCTCGTATTAGTGTCGATCGGACACCGGACATGTGCTCTGAAAAAACTGGACAACCCTTGAAAATCGGTCTGTGGTTATGCAGAGTAGCTTGGGGATGAGCGAGGTCATTGAACCTTGCCTGGGAAAAATGTTTGATTCACTAGGCTTACGACCTCTACAAGTTGTTTTCATGGGAGCATGCTTTCGGAATTAGATATGGAAAGAGTCACAAAATACGTGCAGGAAATTGTGCATGGAATGCTCGGTAAGTGTGTGTCACTGAACATAGAAAGAACACATGCAGCGAGCTGTCGGCGGTGAATGAGCGAAGTTCATCTGACGCAACATGCATCCTTGATACCAGTGGCGGACCTAGGAAATTTTCAAAGCCAGTACAAGCTAAAGTGTGACTAAAATTGTATGGTTGTGGTTGTTGTTGTGGTTGCGGTTGTGGTAAAGCTTCTTGTGTCAACCAAAAAAAGTCATCATTTATGTAATTTAAACAATTTTGTGTTGAATAGTATAACTTCAAGTTCATTTCAACCATAGATATGAATTACATCTCAATTGAGAAAATGCAGTTCTAAATTTAGAAATTGGAAGATTAATACTCCCTCCGTCCACAAATAACTGACTTAGGTTTATCTAGATTCGGATGTATCTAGACGCATTTTAATATATAGATGCATTCGAATCTAAATAAATTCAAGTCAGTTATTTCTAGACGGATAGAGTAGCAGTTCTGCTAAATGCAAATCTAGTTGTCTTCTATTAGGAGCTGTCGAGATCGAATAATCCCACCGGCTGAAATTGCCCCTTCACTTCCGCCCGCCTTAGTCGCCATCACACCGGAGCCGTTGTTGCCTCGCTTTCGCTTGCGGCTGCGGGGCTCCGGATGTGCCTTCATGCCTAGTAAGCTCGCCCCATCGCTGACGGACTTCCGTTGTGGTGCCCACAATACATAGGAGAGGTCGCACCGCCCGCCGGGCTCCCTCTCCCCCATAGCTCTCTGACTCTAATGAGGAAGTACGTCTTCCCGGACGAGTACGAGCTCTCTACCGACATTTCGGAGGGGAACACAGTCGTGTCAGGTGTAGGCGACCATCTAGAAGGCGGAGGAGCTCACAGAGCACCGAATGAAGAGGGAGATCGTTGACCTAGCTTCCAATTCCGACTGAGTTCGCCGACCGTGTCTCCGCCGCTTCCTTGGCTCCGGTGAGTTTTCTAGGGGCTAATTTTTTGGAAAAAGGTTTAGGTTTAGGGTTAGTGGCGGATGCATAGTCCTCTTGATTTTGCAGTACTATGTGAAAAACTGAATGATGCAATGTATGATCTATACGTAGTTCATGTCTAAATTTTGCGGCCGAGACAACTTTGGTAAATTTATAAAATCTTTAATTCCTAGTTCAAGTTTTGTTATGACTGAGGGTTCTGCGAACTGAATATGAGCTACTTCAGTTACTTCAGGATCTTGAAAATGACCGCTTTGTAACCCTTTCTGAGTAATAAAAGATTCATTTTACCCGAAAGAAAAAGGCTACAATATACACAATGTGTTTGCTCTCGTGATGGAAATAGACGAGCAAGGAAACAGTCAATTGGGAACTGGCAAATTGGAGATTTCCTGGGATGGATTGGTAACCTTTTTTTAAGGGAAAGATGGATCCGTGACTGCGCACATGCAACAGACCCCAGGCCACTAAAACAGCTAACGGTATCCCACTAATTGGAATACAGAGTTTCTGGCCCAATTTGTGGCCCAACATTTGTTGGCGTGGGGCATGGCCCAAGAATTGGCTGGTTCAAGCCGGGGCACGGCTGCCTTTGACCATCCATGTGGCCATGAGAAATCGCTAGACAGCAGAGACGAGCGACCGAGAAGCCCGGGCAGACTGCCCGGGAAACAGGGAGGGTGGGTCGCTTGATACTCAATGTTCTCAGTTTTCTATTTTTCGAAAATTAGTTTATACTAGCAAAATGTCCGCGCGGTTGCGGCGAAAGAAGTTAATCTTTATTTTGTCTGTGATGGTTTTTTTTAAATGCGTCGCAGCATAGACGGGTGTTCTTAAACTTGCTCGGTGCATCCGCTCCTTGATCAATTGATTGTTTTAATACATAAGCAGAATATTTTCTTTCTCCAAACCCATTTTCCTCTTCCTCTTCCTTGGCGTGATATGTCAAAAATATTTAGAAAAATATAGTAGCATGTACATTCGGATATTCTATGTTCGCACATATATTTTTGGTAAAACCCCAGTTTTCATGTCCCAAATAAAAAAGATAAATTTCGGTGCTCTAACACGAATATCTAGAGACATTTTTTTTTACACAAACCACATAAAATATTATTTTTTCCTAAGAAGGTATGTATAGACATAGAATGTCTGCACGGCTCTATGTGCCACCCATGCAAGGTGGTCCACCATCATACCATCATACCATCATGTTTAACTTAGGGCCAATTATCATCATCATTTCTCATTTGATAGATTTATTTAATCAAGCACCGTCCGTATACGCAAGTCAGCTCTCACAATCACTTCCTTCACTTTAAGGCCAATTATCATCATCATTTCTTTGATAGATTCATTTAGTCAAGCACCGTCCGGTCCAAGGTAGCTCTCACAATCGCTTCCCGCCCACATGTTCGCTTCCCTCGCTTTTAATTAAGCCGACATTCAGTTCCCTCGCCTCAGGTAAGGTGTGGCTGATTACATAAGCTTGCCGATATCTAGACAATTTGTGTAGTATATAAATTGGTGAGGCTGGGTATAAGGGGACAGGGTGGGACTAAACTTGAAAACTCGTCCCTCTTTTTCTTCTTGTTTATTTTTTGTCTTTTCCTTGGGCCGTTATTGCCCATTGAGAGTTCCTTGCCCTAGGCCTATCTTGCCGATCAACCAAGGCTAGCTTTGTAATGCCATCGGCTTTGTCTCGAGGCTCGGAAGGTCTTCCTAGAGTCAAACACCGATAGTACTGTCTCTTCATGGCATACGACCTACCAGCACCACCTATATTGCAATAACGCCACGCTAAAATAGGAGGGCAAACCAGACGCTCTGCTGACGCACAAGAAAAGTGCATGTCTGGGTGGTTCTGGTGGTGAAACTGAAACTGCTAATGCGGTCGTGCAATTCCAGCGGGCCTCTAGCGACCGACAATAGTGAATACGGATTCTAACGCGTACGACTCCAGTGCACGCACGATCTCTAAAAAATGGTATTTCACGGGTGGTATCGTGGATAATTTAAATGTCTCATGGAAGGATAAAATCGTCTAAAAAAATGTTAGACCGGAAGAAACAATCCGTCATTTATTATTATAGATTTGCAGTTGTGTAGTGCTGGATGGTAAAAACTCTTAGCTGATAGGGAAATTAATAGCCTGAGCTTGGGGCGGAAGGGGAAAGCCCAGGTTCTATGATGATAGTACAGGAAAGTTGCTTCTATCATATACTATTGGGCCAAACAATGTTGCACGCAATAATTATATCTGAGCAAATGGGCCCTTCCACTATTCAGAAAGAAGATACAGAACGGAATACGTGTTTGAATACACTGACAGACCAGAAACATGGTGAGCATGATTGGTCTAGAAAAAGGGCATCTGCACCCCAGAGCCAAAACGAATTTCCGCAAATCATATTGATAACATATGATTGATTCTCGATACAAGCTAACAATTGCTGGTAATTTTGTTTCTTTCCATTCAAACCAATGTCAAATTCTTGAAAAGACAAGGTTTGGACCGATCAATTACTTGAAAAGTTACCGCAGAATCATAGCACGGCAAGAATCAGATTTTGGACCAGTTTGCTACGCTCCGAGCAGACCGAGGACGATGGCGACCTAGCGCAACCTTGGACCCAACAAGCACGACTTCCAAAGAATAAGTATGGTAGGACCTTTACTTTTTTTAAAGAAACTTGGGTGAATTTATATGAGACATTCGCTTTCTCCCTTTAACAAAAACTGATTTTGAGTAATAAAAGTCTCAAGGGTCTAAAAAATATTTAATAAAAATATTTTCCTTTCATGAAGTATATTTTTTCTCCTGGTGCAACACACGGACAATTTTCCTAGTAGACCGAAGGTTTCTTGTGGTTCGTCCTGACTTTCTATTTTCGATTTTCTCCCTAGCCTTTCAAAGTAATTATAGGGCATGCCACCACCCAAGTTTCTGTGACTAACTCGATCAGATGATAAGAGGTCATAGGTTCAGTACAACGGCGTCACGCCGATAGGATAGAATCCGATGAACAAGTTCATGGAAGGGGGAAGGAGAGATACAAGTTCATGTGAATAGTTGACTAAAATCGATGCCCCACTCCTGGAGCTCGGGTCCTAGATAAACTATGTCCCATCGCCATTGCGGCCTTCTAGGTCCTTGCCTCTTGGGCCTTCTCGTTCTGGGCCTTCGTCAGTCCGGCCCGCCTGCCACTGTCCTGCTCCTCCTGTAACACCTTGCTCAGGTACGATTTTGTGACAATGCCCCCTCCTCGAATAGCAGGACCCTCTCGGTGATATCATATTGACATAGCTTGCAAGCAAGTGATTTGATCACTAAAATGTTATATCACAGGAACAAGAAATAGAGTACATGTTAGGAACGATATTAAACAAGGTATAGATGATACCGAGTGATCTAATCTCAGACAAGTAATATATCGCGAGACAAAAGGAATTTGATTGCAGCGAAAAAGGTTCAGATGATCATTGGATTTTCGTGGAACTAGTGGGAGTCATTATGGATATCCAAATCGCACAGATGATTATTGATCAGAGAAAGTCTTGATCATGTATATATAGTTCTCAAACCTGTAGGGAGACACACTTGAGGTTAACCGACGCATTTGAGCGGATAGGAAACACATGGGAAGTCTATGGACATCGCAGAAAATTGTTCTGCTGCAGAAAATTGTTCTGTCGAATCTGCCGAAATAGTTTTAGGGTATCGAAAACAAAGCAAGGGATCAAAATGTTAATGTGTTCATTAAATTGAGTTGCATTAAAACAAGTGAATTAAAGTGTTTCAACGGAAATACCTTTGATTTTTAAGTGGAGATTTAATGGGAGAATTTTGAGTGGAGAATTATGTGAGTGGAGGGAGCACTCATATGAATGAAGGAGGGGAGGGGGCAGCCCCTTTGCGCCGGACAAGGAAGGGGCCTTGCTCCCTCCCTATAAAAGGAGGTGGCCTCCTCCTTCTCTCCACACACTCTCTCATAAGCCTCTCTCATATATCCTTTGGTTGGCATCTTCTCCCCTTGCTTGCCTTGCCCATTGCCACTAGAAAAGGTGCTCGACGAACCCTTCTCTAAACATTCTCCTCCACCACCACTACCATGGTGTGGCACTGTTGGAGTTCCCGGGGATCCGCTGACTGGTTGGAGCAAGGGACCGGGAGTCGTTGGCACACCATACGTGTGACCGATTACAAAGGTGCTACCTCTTATGGTGATGATAGTTTGCGCATCCTTGAAGACGGCCGAGTACATTCTACACCATCCACGTTCGTTTGCGGGAATATTATCGCGTTTTACTGTCTTCGAGGGTGAGTCCATCTGAAATCGTTATATGTATCTCCTAGATAAGATCTTGGTGGTTGCACCGTAAGAATTTTTTTGTTTTCTATGCAACGAACCCATCAATGATATTAGAGCTGTGTCTATGCATAGATGCTTTGTATGGTTAGAACACATAGAGATGTGGGTGTTGATAGTCTCGTTGTTTCATACTTGCATAAATTTGGATCATGGTGGCATGTTGGGATGAAGTGACCCGGACTAACTTTACATGTCATCGCACGTGGGACCTGTCCCACGATTCACATGCAACTCGTATTTTATAAGTGGCTTAACGGGTGCCTGTCTCTTCTCACATAATCGTGATCTGATTTACAATAGTTTCAAATAACTTGACTGTCAATGTTGTGGCTGAAATTCGTAGGTAGAGCGGTTATCTCCTAGAAAGCCCAAAGCCCCGTAAAATATGCAAAAATAAATTAGAGACATATAACTTGTTTTTGCAGGGCATGTGATGTTATATGGTCTATAATACAAAAATTGTTGTATGCAATGTGTTCTATTGTAAAACAACCAGCATGAGTCATATGGTTTATTTTATTTTATGACCTGTGTGCCGGAAAATGGAAATCTATGTAATTAGATTAGTGGAGAACAACCATGGTGGTGGCACGCCGCTGGAATGATGGGGATCATGCCAAGACACACAAGATGGATATTGAATGCGAGAAGGACCATATCATATCACATCATATATGCATGTAATGTTTATCCTTTTATGCATCTTATTTTGCGTTGATTTGATCGCCTCGGTAGTAGTTGATTACCTCAGTAGCATTATAAGATGATCCCTCCCACTAAATATCAAGATACTAATATATTCTTCCTTAGTATACACCATTAAGAAAGTTCGGCGTCTCGAAGAATCACGTGATGATCGGCTATGATAGATTCTACGTTTGCATACAACGGGTGTAAGACAATATTACACACGTGAGTACTAAGGTTCTTACTTGACGAGCCTAGAATGGACATACATGGCCTCGTAACATGAACCGAAAGGTAAAACACGAGTCATATGGATGATATGATGTCCATACGATGCTCACCATTGGAGCTACGCCAGCACTCATGATGATCGGTTGTGGCGTAGTGAATTTGGTTAGTGTAATCACTAAAATGACTAGAGGGGTGTCATTTTGAGTGGGAGTTCTTATAAGTAATTTTAGAATTTACTTGAATTCTATCTGTTTTAAACCTAGTCTAAATAGTCTTTGCAAATACATTGTAGATCGTGGCACCCCTGCATTCAATTTTAATGCATTCCTTGAGAAAGAAAAGCTGCTGGACAATGGGTCTAACTTCACCAACTAGCACCGCAACGTGAGGATTATACTCACGGGCATGAAGAAGTCATATGTGTTGTACGGTCCGTTAGGTGACGCCTCTGTAGCTAGCATGACTCAAGAAGTCCTATGTGTTGTACGGTCCGTTACGTGAAATTTGATGACTACACTCTTGTTCGGTGTGTGATCCTTTAGTCGCTGGAGCCTAAACTCCCAAAGCGCTTTGAACTTACTGATGCTGATGTCATGGTGGAGGAACTCAAAACTATATTTGGGGACCAAATCCATGCTGAGAGATATGAGATCTCCGATAAAAAATTAGCGCTAAGATGAAGGAGCACATCTCTATGAACGAGCATGGTATTAAGATGACGGGTTATGCTCAACGTCTTGAGATACTGGGATATGAGATTCCAGCTGATCTCACGACAGACGGAATTCTGCAATCGCTCCCACCAAGTTACAAAGGGTTTGTAATTAGTTATAAGATGAATGGTGCGGCCAAGATGCTCACTGAACTCGTAGTTATGCTTAAGATTGCCGAGGTAAACATCAAAAATGAACATCAAGTGTTGATGGTCAATGAAAACACCAGTTTTAAGAAAAGAGGCAAGAAAGACAAGCCTAAAGGTAGCTTCAAGAAGGACAACAAATCTGTTGCTGCGCCTGAGAAGAAAACCAAAGGAGGCACTAAGCCCGATACTGAGAGCTATTACTGCAAAGGGGCTGGTCACTGGAAGCGGAACTTCCCAAAGTACTTGGCAGATAAGAAGGCCGGGAAAGTGAACAAAGGTATATGTGATATACATGTTATTGATGTGTACCTAAGTAGTAGTCGCAGTAGTACCTGGATATTTGATACCGGTTCGGTTGCTAATATATGTAACTCGAAACAGGGGCTAAGGAATAGTCGACCACTAGCAAAGGATGAAGTGATGATGCGCGTAGGCAATGGATCGAAGGTTGATGTTAAAATTATAAAACTTTGTGAATACTTAAATTCTAAATATTTTAAATTATATTTTTTTAATGAGTACATAATTTACCTATTTTTCTTTTTTTTCCATTTTCGTGATGACCATGGCCTCGCCCTCCTCTCTCCCTATCTCCAATTTCCTTACTCCTCCTCTCTCATAGTCACTATCTTCTCTGTTGTTTTCCCCTTCACCATATCCATGGATTTCTCAATGTTGGATGTCCTCCTCTAGTCTCTCTCTCCCTCCGTTGCTTAGATCTTTGCCTAGTCGCGCTTCCTAGATTGAACCACTAAAAATGGTCGGCGGTAGGTACGTAGGCGGCGTGCTGGGGGGGAGGAAGAGACACACAACCTCCCCGTTCCTGCCTGCGGTGAACCTTCGAGGATAGTTTCAATCAACATATATGCAACGGAAATAAAACAACGAGCATATGCACAAGTGACACAAAGATTTACGTGGAAAAACCTCCTCAAGGTGAGGAGGAAAAAACCACGGGTGCGGACCAACCGGTCCATGCGAGCTTCACTATGAGCAACCTGGATACATAGTCTTCTCTAGAACATCTAGAGATGTACAACACACTCAACATGTTGCCAACTGGCAACAACAACAACAACCGCTTGAGAGAAAGATTACAGCAAAGCAGAGTATCTCAGTTTCTGTCCTCTTCGGTAATCAGCAAACTTCTCTTAAACCGCAGATCCAATCAGCACCAAACTTGGTAGACAAGCTAACATACGAGTACCCAACATACACACGAAATTTCAGGCCAATCGGACACTGTTTGCCAGCCCAAATTGTTCGTCTACCAAAACTACTTTGTGCTGAAACTGCAGCAGTCCGAACTGAATAAACCGCTTGCAAATCTAAAGCTACACTGACCTAGACCTCAAACCAGCTAACCAGATCGAAGTACTTAAAGCAAGGGACGAGCTCACCAAGTTTGGAGTCAATCTAAGCACGTTTGAGCCTCCAAACACCAGCTTGAAGACAGACCAGTTAGATCTCAGAAATGTGGACAGAAATCACCTCTCCTTCTTCTTCCTCTCTTCTCACTAGGTTGTGGTGTTCTTGTGTGTTCTCTCACCCTCTCTCGGCATCAGCCACGATGGCTTGCTTCTCTCTCTTGCTCACTCTCTGATTGAGACACTCCCACACAGCCACCAAGGGTGGCTAGGGTTTTCTTTTCTACTCCTCTCCCAAGGAGCACCTCAGCCGTTGGATACGAACATCGATCAACGGTCGAAACGTGTTGGACTTCATGGGCTGATGTTGGGCTACCAACACACCTCCATGTGGAGGGACCTGGCCCAACAAACTCCCCCTCCCGACATCATGGAGGGTCTCACTGCCAACCGGCAGTCATGCCGACGAGCCGACGGCATATCTCGAGCTTTCCCCTTATCACCACCTTGGTCAACATATCAGCCCCATTGTCATATGTGTGCACCTTCTCAATTTGCATTTGCTTGGAATTCAGCACATCTCGAATCCAATGATAGCGCACATCAATATGCTTCGACCTTGAATGAAAACTTGCATTCTTACTCAGGTGAATGGCACTTTGGTTGTCACAAAATAACACATACTTGTCTTGCTCAAAACCAAGCTCACAAGCCAATCGTTTCAGCCACAATAGCTCCTTGCTCGCCTCAGTTACTGCGATGAACTCGGCCTCAGTTGTGTTCAGGGCCACACACTTTTGCAACCTACTTTGCCATGCCACTGCTCCCCCTAAATGGGTAATCAAATAACCTGAAGTAGACTTCCTTCCATCGACATCTCCAGCCAAGTCTGAATCTGAATATGCAATCAGCTTGGGCTCACTACCACCAAAGCAAAGCTTCATATTAGTGCTGCCCCGGAGATACCTCAAAATCCACTTCACGGCTTCCCAATGTGGTTTTCCAGGATTGGACATAAATCTGCTCACAGTACTAACCGCTTGAGCAATGTCAGGCCGTGTGCACACCATAGCATACATCAAACTCCCAACAGCTAAAGCATAAGGAACCTTTTGCATTTCCTTTTCCATATCTTCAGTGGAGGGACATTGCTTTTTACTCAACTTGAAATGAGCTACGAGTGGACAACTCACTTCCTTTGCCTTGTCCATCTTGAACTTGCGAAGTACCTTCTCAATATATTTCTCTTGAGACAAGTGCAACTTGTTGGATTTTCTGTCTCTCTCATTTCTCATGCCGAGAATACACTTTGCTGGACCCAAGTCTTTCATGGAAATTTTTTTGCTCAACTCTTTCTTTAGCCTAGCAATTCTTGAGACATTCTTGCCAAAGATCAAGATATCATCCACATAGAGCAATAACATGATAAAATCATCACCTGAGAACCTCTGGATGAATACACAATGGTCTGAGTTACACCTCTTGTAGCCTTGCTCCCCCATGACAGATTCAAACTTCATGTACCATTGTCTTGGTGCTTGTTTATAGAGACTTTTATTCAATTTGCACACATAGACTTCTTTGCTTTTGACAAGAAACCCCTCAGGCTGCTCCATGTAGATTTCTTCCTCCAACTCTCCATGAAGGAAAGCTATCTTCACATCCATTTGCTCAACCTCCAAGTTGAGACTTGCTGCCATGCCAAGGATCATACGGATTGATGTCATCTTCACCACCGGAGAAAATATTTCATCAAAGTCAATACCTTTTCTCTCGCTGAATCCTTTTACAACTAGCCTGGCCTTGTACCTTGGATGTGACGTGTGCTCTTCTTGCTTGATTCTGTAGACCCACTTGTTCTTTAGAACTTTCTTGCCCTTGGGCAACTTCACTAGCTCATAAGTATGATTCTTATGCAAGGAATCCATCTCTTCTTGCATAGCCTTATTCCACTCCTTCTTGTTCTCATCTTTCATTACATCTTGAAAGCACTCAGGTTCTGAACCATCAGACAATAACACCACATATTGGTCTAAATCGTACCTGGTGGAAGGAACACGACCTCAGCTGGACCTTCTGAGTGGAGCTGCTGGTGGACTATCTGGTTCAGGTGCTTGCTAATCATGATCATCTTCTTCAGCATCATACTCTTGCTGCTGGGGAGCATCCTCACCTGTACCACTATGTGCATCACCTTGCACATCTTCTGCATCATCATCTTAAGCTTCTTCTTCAACTAAATCTGCAGGAACTCAGCCAGAATCAGATCTGTCTTGCTGCTGATTTCAAGGAGGAACATGCACCGGAACTTGCACTGGAGCCTGCACCTTTGTCTTCACAATATCCTCAATTGTTTGGTCTTCAACAAACACAACATCACGGCTTCTCACAACCTTTATTGCTATTGGATCATACAACTTATAGCCGAACTGATCACCTCCATAGCTAAGAAATATACATTGTCATGTCTTTGAATCAAGCTTTGACCTTTCATCTTGAGGGATATGAACAAAGGCCTTGCACCCAAAAACCTTCAGGTGCTCATATGAGACGTCCTTGTCATAGAAGACCCTGTTTGGAACATCTCCTTGCAATGGATGACTTGGTGAGAGATTAATAAGATAAACTGCAGTCGACAAAGCCTCACCCCAATAATGTTTAGGCAGCTTTGCACTCGATATCAAGCATCTAAATCTCTCAAAAATTGTCCCGTTCATCCTCTTAGCAAGACCATTCAGCTGTGGTGTCTTTGGAGGAGTAAATTGGTGCCTAATTCCCTGTTCCTTGCAATAGGCATCAAATGGGCCAATATACTCTCCCCCATTATCAGTGTGAATGCACTTGATCTTCTTCTTAGTTTCTCTCTCAACCGAGACTTGGAATTGCTTGAACATACTTAGTACTTGATGTTTGTTCTTCAAAACATAGACCCAAATCTTTCTAGAAAAGTCATCAATAAATGTGACAAAGTACTTTGCTCCACCCAATGACCTCACGAACATTTTGCAAACATCGGAATGTATCAAGTCCAGCACCTCGGGCTTCTTGTGAGGAGGTTGACTCTTGAACGCAACTCTGTGTTGCTTCCCCGCTAGACAATCTAAACATTTCTTGATGTGAACACCCTTCACACCTTTCAACAGATTTTTCTTCACTAGCACCGTCATCCCCTTCTCACTCATGTGCCCAAGTCTCTTGTGCCATAAAGCACAAGCATCCTCTTTCTGTAATGTTGGGTTCGCAGCATAGAAAACAAAAAAATTCCTACGATGGGAACTATCGTCAAGATCTATCTACTAGATACAAGCAACGGGTGGATATACATCCATAGAGAACTTACCCTCGAAGACAACAAAGCTTTGTTAACAAGATGGAACTCGTGGATGATGTAGTCGTACACTTGCCGATCTCAAGATCGTGATGAAGTCCAGCAGGTCCGGCTCTAGCACGTCCATCAGAACCAGCTCCAGCAAGTCCAGCACCACCAAGCAGCGGTGCATCCGTGATCACACACACGTCCGTTACCCCGACAACCTCCGTCCCTCGCTCCAGCAAAGCAGTGGAAGCAGCAACTCCTTTCCAAATAAAGCCACCGAGAACATGTATCTCTCTAATTCGAGACCATGGGGAATAACTAGAGGGGGAGAGAGATCCTTCACGACGAGGTGTAGTTTGTGAGGAGGAGATGGGGGCCTTTTATAGGGGAGAGGGGGGAACCCAAGGGCCATGGCGTGGCAGCCATGGTGGTGCCCCCACCTCTTCCACATTCATGTGGGTGGAGCTCCCACTCCCATAAAAAGCTTCCACTCAAAATTCCACTCACACATGCATTATTTCCACCAAATTTAATGCAAGCTCTCATTAAATAAAACTATTTTATTTATTTTATTCAGAATTTTTTCAATTACATTAATTAACAAACATTCACATAAAACCCCCTGCAACATTTCAATATCACATGCAGAACCAGTTTCTGTAATTTCACCCGACACAATTCCGGTTTCCATCGAAATGATTCCAGCGCTTTCTTAAATCTTTATCTGAAACATATTTGCTCCAAATGGTGTCGGTATCCCTTAAGTGTGTTACCCTACGGTTCATGAATAATGCAGACATGATCGAGACCCCTCTCCGATCAATAATCAGCAGCGGGACCTGGAGATCCGTACTGACTCCCACATATTCAACGATGACTCTTGTGATCGTGTGAACCTTTAACGTCGTAACTAAATCCCTTTGTCTCGCGATATATTACATGTCTGAGATTCGATCATTGGCATCCAAATACCTAGTTTGATCTCGTTACCGACATGCACTCTTTTCTCGTTCCCGTGATATAACATTCTAGTGATCACATCACTTGCTTGCAAGCTATTTCAATGTGATATCACTAAGAGGGCCCAGAGTATATCTATCCGTCATCGGGATGGACAAATCCCACTCTTGATCCATGAGCCTCAACATAACACCTTCGTAGCACTGAACCCACCTTTATAGTCACCCTGTTACGGTGTGACGTTTGATGTTATCAAGATACTATTCCGGTGTTAGCAATTAACATGATCTCATGGTCTAAGGACTAAGATTACTTCGCATGATGTTATATCAATATAAACATAATGACTCTGATCGTAATGCTATACTTCGGATGAATGTTCATCACATCATTCCACCAATGTTGTGACCTTGTTATTAACAACATCCAATGTCCATGATCAGGAAACCTTGATCATCTTGTTAATCAACGAGCTAGTTTATATGAGAGGCATTACTAGGAACTTTGTATTTTGTTTATTAAACACACATGTATTAACGTTTCCGATTAATACAATTATAGCATGCAAAATAAACATTTATCATAAACATGGAATAAGATAATAACCACTTTATTATTGCCTCTCGGGCATATTCCCTTCAGTCTCCCACTTGCACTAGAGTCAATAATCTAGTTTGAAAAACTTTGCGTATTGAACACTTATGGCTTTCTGGTGTTGCATATATGCGATTTCTAGTGGTTAACATAATCTCCGGATCCGACAGTTTCAGGTCCGTGTGTATTTGCATGTCTTTGTGTCTCTACGCATCACTCATTCTCAAATGAGATGGCATTGTATAAATTTGGTCCTTTGGTGAGACCTTTAGTTCGTTCGGGTTAAAATATGTTGATATTATTGTCATACAATATATCTTTATAGTATTAGCCCACTTTGAACCACACCTAGTCTGATAACAAACTACTTAACACAAATGCCCTCCTTTGCTGCTACTATAGCAGTCATATACTTAGCCTTTTGTTGTAGTATCCGTCACAATGTCTCATCTTTGGAACTCATCCAAATCCATCATGGAACATCCTTTCCATTACATTGTGTCACCCATAGTCTAAATTGAGATAAATTTAATTTGTATCTTGTGACAAAACTAGTATCAATATAACACTTTATAATGAACTACCTTTAACTATTTGTAATTTATACATGATATATTCTTAGTTCTTCCAAAGCTCATAAGAGTATCTTTACTATCGTCCAATGATCATCTTATGAATCATTCTGGTATGTGCTCATAACTTTTAGAGCATAGGACATATCTGGATATATACATATCACAGTATAATCGATCAAAATATTCATGTGATTTTACTCACCAAGTGTTGAAACACTTGAATCTTGATACAATCATTTCTATGCAGCAAGAACCTTTCTTGTTGTTTCCATATTGAACCCTTTCAATATCTCATATATGTACGTCTGGCATAACCATATTAGCGCCTCAATCTATCCATATAGACATTGATGCCAAGTATTCCGGTTTTGCCCAAGTCCTTCATCGAAATCCTATTTTAATGAAATTCGTAATCTTGTGTCAATAAAAGATACATCATTTCCAATCAACAATATGTACTCTACATAGTGTATTGGAAATTTGTCTCAGTGCTCCCACTTAATTTCTTGCAAATGCAAGTATCTTCATCATCTCCGATGAAATTAAACTCCTTTAACATTTTCATCATGGTGAAGATTCCAACTCCGCTATGCTCACTTCAACTATTGAAGTTTGCATTCCCTTTTAGCACCCTTTGAATTAACAAAACCCTTCGGACCGTGTCATGTACACGTCCTAGGTAACCATTCTATTAGAAGAACCTTGTTTTGTTTATTCAACTACCACATACCAAATTATATGTAGTGGTTGCTACATTAATCCGTCAAGACTAAATATCGCTATGAAAGATCAAATATTGTCATAGTCAACTCCTTGAACATTGCCGTAAACTTCTTTCCGACATGTCGACTATTTCATAGATGTTAAACATCCATGTCTATTTCTTTATAGATCCAAACACAACTGATAGGCTTCATGCCTTTCCGGAGGGTCTTCCAAGTTTAGAAACTTGATTTCTCGTGTATGGATACTATCACGGATTCTATGACTTCCAGTCATTTTATGGAGTCAGGGCCCATCATCGCTTCTTTGCATGCGGCCGGTTCATCATTGTCAAAACAATAACGACTTCTGTTTGAAATCTTACTATTTGATTCTTACCAACCCACATGGTTCAATAGGAACTCTAATCTCCAAGATCACACCCTTTGTAATCACGGGAGCCATGAGCATTGTGGCCACCACCGGGACACTTTCTGGTGCTGCGCTACTTAGCACATATAGCTAAGGTTCAACAACCTTATCAAAGTTCTATTGTCCTCCCACTTAACTTTTCACGAAAAATTCTTTCTCGAGAAACTTGACGTTCTAAGCGACAAACTCTTTTGTCCTCGGTGTTATGGAGGAATTCCCAACAAATTCTTTGGGATAACCTTCAAAGATGTGCTTATCCGACTTTGGTTGTAAACTTTTTACTTATGCATAGCATACCAAAATTTAAGAGAAGACAATTTAGGTTTTATCCCAAACCATAACTCATATGGTGTCATTTCAACGGATCACGATGGTGCTCTTTTCAGTGTAAAAGCGGTAGTCTCTGAAGCTTTAATCCTTAAAACATAATGGCAGTTTTATAAATGACACCTTTGATCTTACCATGTCAAACAAGGTTTGATTTGATCTCTCGAACATACCATACTCCTGTGGTGTATCGGGAAATGCAAATTCATGGAATAATTCCTGAAATCTTAGGTGTTTTGTTAAACCTATAACTCAAATATCTTCCTTTATGATCAAATCATAAACTATTTTATTTTCTTATTACAATGATTTTTCACTTCATCTTGAAAGTCTTTGAACATTTTTCAAATGTTTCATACTTCTTCCTTATTAAGTAAATATATAGATATATTCACTTAAATTTCTGGAGAAAGCATATGAAGCAAAAAGATCCATCACATATGGCTACACATAATGGATTATATACATCAACATGCATAATATCGAATAAGTTACTCATCCATTCCTCTTTGGCCTATGGACGGAGTTTCAATTATCTCGAGGAAAGTTTCACAAACGTCAATTGATCAAAATCAAAAGACTCCAAAAATCCATCAACATGGAGTTTCTTCATGTTTACTTTCCAATATAATTCAAACAGCGATGTCACTTCATAAGTGATCTTCCAATCATTTGTCTTACGACATTTTAGCAATAATGTTTATGGATGTGATTTCTCCAACTAGACTTGTAAAAGTTCATCCATCCATTATGGAATACGGTAATTATTTGAACAACCATTGTTCTCCTAATACCGGAACTAAATAACAATTATTAAAACAAATCTTAAAGGATAGGTTTTGACGACAACGAAAAACACAATAACACTTTATTTGTTTTCGATGAACATCATGACTTATTCTTTTTCTAGTTACTTAGGCTGTTGCAGTTCATGAATTGTGTTGTTCTGTATGACGCTTCGCACCAACCAATTCGGTATCCAATACCGGTATCCAATACCTTAGAACCACATTGTTTAACAAGCAAGGAATACAACCATAACATGTATATCTTCTATATACCTAAGTTGGACATCTCCAACCTTTTCTTTTCTGCCAAATATTTTATAGATTCTCTTTCAACAATTCCTTTTCTTTTAAAAGAATCTATCAACATCAATAGTGGTGTCATTCACATGACACATAGTACAAAGTGTATATAGTCAAATACTAATACCTTTGGACTTGCACTTTGAAGTGGATCACCATCATCAAATGTTTGGTGTTCTTTCAAAAAACCATTCTTTAGTAATCTATTAGTGTAGTAAACATTTTACTTACATCTTCTATTCATCCTTATCATGACAAATTTCATGATTAAGCTACTATAGCCTATAAGGAAGAATCGCGAGTATAATGTTAGTTCCCAACACCTTTTTGGGAGATCCGGATGCCTAGCATCTCCGTCCTTCACAAATTCTCATACAATATGAGAACATGTATTTTTCTAAATTATACTCTATCATAATGCAACCAAAAACATTATTTCAGATATCACAATATCTTCCACACATGATGGTTCCTGAACCAATTCTTTCAGCTCCTAGATAACCTTGATATTAAAACAACTTTTGAATATCAATAATCATGGAGGCAAACATGATACTTTAGATACTAACATTGGAATTCTTACTCTTGATTTAATACTACTTATTAAACTTCATGGAGTAAATAGAGTTTGCTGAAAGTTTGCAATAGGACTTCTAAACTTTAAATTGACATTCAAAACAATATGATACCAGTTTGTAAAGTAAATATCCAGAATTCTATAGTTCTATTATCTCAATTAAAACTAAGCATAAGGTAGTGAACAGATGCCAATGACTACAACAAATTATGAAAATTCACTTCGATTTAGTTTATGACAAACTGAGTTCGGCTAATCCAAATTAGAAATGAACTCCCACTCAAAAACGACATCCCTCGTGCCTTTTTGGTGATTACATGAACCAAATCCACTACACCAAGTCCGATCATCACATGAGTTGGTGTAGCTTCAAAGGCGAGCATCAATATGGTCATCAAATCAACTATATGACTCATGCTTAACCTTTCGGTCCATGTTCCGAGGCCATGTCTGTACATGCTAGGCTCGCTAAGTAAGAACCTTAGTACTCGCGTGTGTAAAACAGTCTTACACCCGTTGTATGAAAGCGTAGAGTCGAGTACACCCGATCATCACATGATGTCTCGAAACACGATCCATAGAACGGTGCATACTTGAGGAAGAACACATTTTATCTTGATATTTAAATGAGGGATAATCTTATAATGCTACTAAAAACGCCAAACTAGCAATATAAGATGCAAACATCTAATGTGTAAAGTGGGATGATATGGTACATGCATTTGATCTCTATCATATGCATCATGGTATGATCTCTATGATTCCTTTATGTGCAAGGCCAAGGTCTATGGAACTTACACGTTAAGTGTGTTGTAAGAGTATCTGTTGCATGTCAGTCGTGGAACCGGTCTCATGTGCGATGACATGTAAGGTTGGTACGGGCCGCTTCATCCCACTATACCACCAATATCCAAAATACATGAAAGATGCAATAACATGATCATCATCGCCCATATATAAACATATGTGTACTACCCGTGCAAAGCACCTACGCATAGATCAGGCTCTGATACCACTGTTGGGTTCGCAGCATAGAAAACAAAAATTTCCCTACGATGGGAACTATCGCCAAGATCTATCTACTAGATACAAGCAACGGGTGGATATACATCCATAGAGACTTAGCCTCTAAGACAACAAAGATTTGTTAACAAGATGGAACTCGTGGATGACGTAGTCGTACACTTGCCGATCTCAAGATCGTGATGAAGTCCAGCAGGTCCGGCTCTAGCACGTCCATCAGATCCAGCTCCAGCAAGTCCATCACCACCAAGTCCAGCATCGCAAAGCAGCGGTGCATCCGTGATCACACACACGTCCGGTACCCCGACAAACTCCGTCCCTCGCTCCAGCAAAGCAGCGGAAGCAGCAACTCCTTTCTAGATAAAGCCACCGGGAACATGTATCTCTCTAATTCGAGACCATGGGGAATAACTAGAGGGGGAGAGAGATCCTTCACGACGAGGTGTAGTTTGTGAGGAGGAGATGGGGGCCTTTTATAGGGGAGAGGGGGGAACCCAAGGGCCATGGCGTGGCAGCCATGGTGGTGCCCCCACCTCTTCCACATTCATGTGGGTGGAGCTCCCACTCCCATAAAAAGCTTCCACTCAAAATTCCACTCACACATGCATTATTTCCACCAAATTTAATGCAAGCTCTCATTAAATAAAACTATTTTATTTATTTTATTCAGAATTTTTTCAATTACATTAATTAACAAACATTCACATAAAACCCCCTGCAACATTTCAATATCACATGCAGAACCAGTTTCTGCAATTTCACCCGAAACAATTCCGGTTTCCATCGAAATGATTCTAGCGCTTTCTTAAATCTTTATCTGAAACATATTTGCTCCAAATGGTGTCGGTATCCCTTAAGTGTGTCACCCTACGGTTCGTGAATAATGCAGACATGATCGAGACCCCTTTCCGATCAATAATCAGCAGCGGGACCTGGAGATCCGTACTGACTCCCACATATTCAACGATGACTCTTGTGATCGTGTGAACCATTAACATAGTAACTAAATCCCTTTGTCTCGCGATATATTACATGTCCGAGATTCGATCATTGGCATCCAAATACCTAGTTTGATCCCGTTACCGACATGCACTATTTTCTCGTTCCCGTGATATAACATTCTAGTGATCACATCACTTGCTTGCAAGCTATTTCAATGTGATATCACCGAGAGGGCCCAGAGTATATCTATCTGTCATCGGGATGGAAAAATCCCACTCTTGATCCATGAGCCTCAACATAACACCTTCGTAGCACTGAACCCACCTTTATAGTCACCCTGTTACGGTGTGACGCTTGATGTTATCAAGATACTATTCCGGTGTTAGCAATTAACATGATCTCATGGTCTAAGGACTAAGATTACTTTGTATGATGTTATAGCAATATAAACATAATGACTCTGATTGTAATGCTATACTTCGGATGAATGTTCATCACATCATTCCACCAATGTTGTGACCTTGTTATTAACAACATCCAATGTCCATGATCAGGAAACCTTGATCATCTTGTTAATCAACGAGCTAGTTTATATGAGAGGCATTACTAGGAACTTTGTATTTTGTTTATTAAACAAACATGTATTAATGTTTCCAATTAATACAATTATAGCATGCAAAATAAACATTTATCATAAACATGGAATAAGATAATAACCACTTTATTATTGCCTCTCGGGCATATTCCCTTCATGCAATGCATTGACACAAGCAGCAGAAAGCTTAGCATGAACATGATAGAAAACTGAAACCATGTTACCTTTAGCAACAATCAGATTTCCTTTGGTGAGCTTGTATTGTGTATTTCCAAATCTGCTCAAGTACCCATCTTTATCAAGCAATCCAACTGAGATAATGTTGAGCCGAAGGGCCTCAACATGTGTCACTGACTTGAGGACTAGTGTCGTACCATTTTCAGTCTCTAAGTGCACATCTCCTCTTCCAATGATTTTTGCTCTATCATTATTTCCCATCTTCACAACACCAAAATCACCTGCTATGTAGTTGGTGAAGAGCCCTCTACGAGATGTAGCATGTATGGTAGCACCGCTGTTCGGAATCCAAGTCATCTCATTACCATCTGCAAGGTTGATGGTATCATCAGAAACTACAGTGATCCTCTCCACAATAGTGGAAACGCTGCTGCCATCATGTTCTTCATGCATGAGAAACATGAACTCGTCTACCACAGCAATCTGGCCTCCCTCACTGTCACTATCACTGTCAGTCTGTTTCTAAACTTTCTTCTTTTTCTTTTTGTCTTTCTTCCATTGTTCACAGTGCCACTTGATGTGGCCCTTCTCACGGCAATGATGGCATATAACACCAGCATACTTGTCTTTGCCTCTTGATTTGCTTCTACTTATTTCTCCTCCCTTACTTGGACCTTTACTATTGCTTCTCCCCCGTGACTCGGTCACTAACATTTCAGAATGTGAGGAAGAACCATCCTTATCAACAATTTTTCTGGACTCTTCATTTAGTACCTTGGTCTTCACAAGGTTCTAAGTGACAACTCCATTAGGTGCTGAATTGCACACGGTGACCTTAAAGGTCTTCCAAGTGTCCGATAATGAGCCAAGTAGCAGCAAGGCTCGCACTTCATCTTCAAATGTAATTCCCACTGAAGATAGCTGATTTATAATGCCCTGAAATTCATTTACATGATCGGCAGTTGGAGTGCCCTCCTTGTACCTCAAACGTATCAATTTCTTGATCAAGAACATCTTATTGGTACCTTCTTTGTGGGCATATAACTCCTCCAATTTCTGCCATAAGGTACGTGCATGTGTCTCCTCAATGATATGGTTCAAAACATTATCATCCACCCATTGGCGGATGAACCCACAAGCTTGGAGATGAAGTACCTCTCATTGATCTTCTTTCATATCGCTAGGCATCTTAGTGGAGAAAATTGGCATCCAGTAATCCTTCACATATAACAAGTCCTTCATCTTGCACTTCCAAGATTGATAATTTATACCATTCAAAGAAATCATTCTGTTGGTATTCACTTCCATCTTTCACCACAAGCAAATGCAATCAGCCCAAAACAAACCTTGCTCTGAAACTGAATACAAAACTGAACCTCATCTCTGATACCACTTTGTTGGGGGAGGAAGAGACACACAACCTCCCCGCTCCTACCTGCGGTGAACCTTCGAGGATAGTTTCAATCAACAGATATGCAGCAGAAATAAAACAACGAGCATATGTACAAGTGACACAAGGATTTACGTGGAAAAAACTCCTCAAGGTGAGGAGGAAAAAACCACTGGTGCGGACCAACCGGTCCATGCGAGCTTCACTATGAGCAACCTGGATACAAAGTCTTCTCTAGAACATCTAGAGATGTACAACACACTCAGCACGTTGCCAACTGGCAACAACAACAACCGCTTGAGAAAAAGATTACAGCAAAGCAGAGTATCTTAGTTTCTGTCCTCTTCGGTAATCAGCAAACTTCTCTTAAACCGCAGATCCAATCAGCACCAAACTTGGTAGACAAGCTGAAATACGAGTATCCAACATACACACCAAATTTCAGGTCAATCGGACACCGTTTTCCTGCCCAAACTGTTCATCTACCAAAACTGCTCCGTGATGAAACTGCAGCAGTCCGAACTGAATAAACCGCTTGCAAATCTGAAGCTACACTGACCCAGACCTCAAACCAGCTAACCAGATCGAAGTACTCAAAGCAAGGAACGAGCTCATCATGTTTGGATTCAATCCAAGCATGTTTGAGCCTCCAAACACCAGCTTGAAGACAGACCGGTCAGATCTCAGAAATCTGGACAGAAATCACCTCTCCTTCTTCTTCCTCTCTTCTCACTAGGTTGTGGTGTTCTTGTGTGTTCTCTCACCCTCTCTTAGCAGCAGCCACGATGGCTTGCTTCTCTCTCTTGCTCACTCTCTAATTGAGACACTTCCACACAGCCACCAAGGGTGGCTAGGATTTTCTTTCTACTCCTCTCCCAAGGAGTACCTCAGCCGTTGGATACGAACATCGATCAACGGTTGAAATGTGTTGGACTTCAAAGGCTGATGTTGGGATGCCAACACACCTCCATGTGGAGGGACCTGACCCAACGTGACGTTCATAGGCGACCTGCAGGCCCGGCTGTACTGGACCACTCACTGCGGTACTAGGTCTCGTATAGGATGGGACAAGGCTCCGGCGGGTCACCATCACCCCGCTTCGTAGATAGAATTCCAAGATTGGCCGCCGGTGGCTTGCTTTGTTTCAGGCCTGGCCTGGCCTATTCGATTGCAGGTGAAGGTTGCAGGCCGCGCGGCCGGCTGCTGCTCCCCGTCTCTCATAACTTGCACTTTCAGATTCATCTTGTATGTGTTTTAGTGGGTTCTGAATATATGCAGTCAACAATATTTTAGGATTTGAGACATTTAAATGATAAAACAATAAGATGTACAATAATTTTATGGTTTTTTTCTGAACTGTAATTTTGATTACTAAATTGCAATCATGTCTCATGCAGAGTAATATTGAACCCTCGAAGAACCTTCCTATGACTTGTCTGTTTGTGTGGAGGCAAAACTGAATATTGGGTGTTCATGTTTGTTCTCAGAAGCATACAGAAATGTCAGATAGGTCTGATATTAGTGCTCGTGTGCCCTTTAGTGCTTCGCAATGCGAATATTTTGTTGGAACATGTAGGTATCCTTCGTTAGCAGGATATTTCCCGGTTAGTTGCATTGCAGGATAAATTGTTTTTAGTGTTTTGTGCATATACTATCTAGTAGTCCGTTCTTATTTATCCACTACAATTCACATCCTGGAGACATAGTGTACCCGGAGGAGATATTTGTTGTTGCCGATGATTTCTAGCTTTGTCTGCATGCGGTTGCTTTCTTTGGTGAGTTGTTATAATTACTTTGGGCAATGGTAAGATGGCGGCAATGTCAATATGGTGCGGATTTTCGGTCGTGGAAATGTCCATCTTCTATGGAATTTCCCAGCGGGACTTGGAACCAAAACTGAATATTGGTGGTTTTCATATGTTTTTCCTCAGCATGAGCCTTGATTGAGTACCGTGGATTAATAAGTTTATAGGGAGCATACTTAAATGTGGATATGTAAGAAAATAGCAATTCAAGGGTGTTATACTGTTGACAAGTAAATAACAAAGAACGATTGAAGTAAATACGCATGGGACACACATTTTTAACGTGGAAAAAACTTTCCAACAAAGAGAGGAAAAAACCACGGACGCTAGCCAGTAAACTTCACTATATTGGGATTGTTTGCACACCGCCGGTGAGTTTTCCATTGATTTGATAAACCCTAGCCGGTGGCTTACAAGAGGTTGCCTCCTTAATGAATTTTGATCAAACTTCAACAAAGGGTAGATGCACTATGATGAACAATTATTTGGTTAGGACTTCCATGTACACAATATTTTTAGTGTACGTCTCGCTTGTGTTGATTTTCTTTTCCTTTTTTTTCTTCTTCTTCTCCTTCTCCTTTGTATGTTCTTCCTTATCCTCCTCATTTATACCGGTCAGTACCTTTATGTTTGTTGTTGCAGTTGCTCTAGAGAGTGCGACATATAGTTGACCATGTGAGAAAACCGGTTCGGGTAAGTAGACGGCTACATTCTATATTATCTGATCTTGTGATTTTTTTATTATCATCGTGAAGCTTAGCCTGACAGGAAATTATTTCCTCTTGAAATGGAACAGGAACATGTCGTCGTCCAAGGGGCATAATGGTATTCGAGGCAAGAAAACTCAATTTCCAGAATGCTGTTCTAGCATAATCTCTGTATCGATTGCATTTTTTTGAAATCCACGTATGACCAACATTGTGCCGTTGCAGAGTCCATTAGCTGGGTCTATGTTCCGGAGTAGTATGATTGGATAATTAATCTTGAGTTTTAGCATATGCGGAGGCAGTCCGTTCGGAGTCTGGTTGTTTAGGAAATCCTCTAGATAGTAGCCATGTGGGTCTTCTTCTACAGTATCAAAGATGTGGTACACCATATCCTTCCCTTGGAATCATTCAATCATTTTTAGATTGATTTTGTCTACATAGTCGTTCTTTTTTGCTAAAATTGTTCTTTGTTGCTAAAATTGCTCTTGACGTTATTTATTCTGGATCTTTTAGTGAAGCGCCAGCTGTTTTGTAGATATGGTCGATCAGTCTATCCATGTCATTATCTTTTGTATTATTTGTCACGCATATACTTCTAGGTAGAAGTATTTCTCCGTTGTCGTTTGTCTTCTCGGTTTCGTTTCCAATGCGCAATAGGTACTCTGCAAACCCTAGGTCATTTTGAGCCCTCATGTTGTGTACAAGCTTCAATTGTCTCATGCACTTCCAGAGCTCTAACCTGCTTAGTGACGCGTCTACTATTTGGGCCCTTGTACCCTTTCGGATAATGGGTAGAACTTGTCTAAAATCTCCTCCAAATACGACCGTTTTCCCACTGAATGGAAGATTTGGTTTGTCCATTATGTCCCTCATGCTTCTGTCTAGTGCCTCAACTGCCTGCCTCTTTGTCATAGATGCTTCGTCCCATATTATTAGCGATGCCGCTTGGAGTAACTTGGATGTCCCACTTTGTTTTGTGAATCCACAAATAGCTCCATCATCTATTTTTAGTGGAATCTTGAACCTCGAGTGTGCGGTTCTCCCTCCAGGCATTATGGACGCGGCTACACCGGAAGTGGCTGTTACCAGAGCAATCTTTCCCTGCTCGTGTACCATGGCTAGGAGTGCTCTGTAAAGAAATGTTTTTCCCGTTCCTCCCGGTCGATCGACGAAGAATATGCCTCCTCTTTGGGTGTCAATCGTTGCTAGGATTGCATTGTAGGCCACCCTTTGCTCTTTGTTTAGTTTCTTATGTAATGCTTTGTCCTCAGGGTTTATCTCGATCAAAGACTCCTCGGTTATTTACCTAGGTACATTGTCCGTTGTGTCATGTTGTTCGTCGATTTCTGGCAGAGGGAACAATTTGATATCTTTTCCCATTGATTATAGCATGTCCCTGATATTTTGAGTACCATCTGTTCGATCGTGTGCTTGCATTTGAAGTTCCTGCTGTAGTCTTCAGACATTGCCTCTACATGTTGTTCCATAGGCCACATACGTCGCTGGGCTCGCAAAACACAAGTATTGTTGCAAATAGCCTTCGTAGAGATGATGGCATCCGGAACAACTCTGCTTCTGTCATGCAGTCATCTAGTGTGTTGTCTACCTCAATGAGCCCCCTTTTTTCAGCAGCTTCGCGGAAGGTTGGCATGAGTTGTCCATCAACTATTCGTAGGTCCTCGTAGCTTGTGGCGTCTGTAACGTGGTTTAGAGAACTCGGAGATAGTATTGTTCGCCTTCAGCTGGATGTGCTGCTACAATCCTGCCTACCTGAAATATAGCTTTCCGTTTTTCTCTCTTGCCAAAACTTGTCAGTATTTTGCTAGGTATAATGTTCTGGGAAGTCTATGTATAGCATGCTTCGTGATTTCTCATGTAAGTTGTTTGCTTCAAAGTATATTGTCAGCATTGACCTTTCTATTCCACCACGGTTGATAACGTTGTTGATATTTTCTTTGCCATTATACGAGACCATGTGCATATTTGGGAGATGTAACTGCAGTTGCAGGACTGTTGGGTGTATCTTGCTTAGTTTGAAGCCATCGTGCATCCCTGTACTGTCTAATCTCGTCGATTTTGACTTCATTTACATTCTCACTCACACTTACAGATGCCCGATCATGTCCCTTGTATATGTACTTAAAGAGGTACTTAACGGCTTTAATGCTTGAGCATATCTCAACATTAATGTGGTAGTTGAACATCCTTAGTAGATATGGGTTATAAGGAACGACCCACCTGTTATCTAGCGTACACTTTAGTACTGTTTCTTTCCGTCCATCACTGCGTCTTCTATACACCGGGTAGGAGTCATTTACTTGGATTGTAGTTTCGGTAAATGGCCTTGGATAATTGTTCTTGCATGTCTGGCGATTTTTTGTGCATGGACAATTTCTATTTAGTGCACTGCAAGGACCATGCATCATATGCTTGACTACCATTTTATATAGCTCTGGGTACTTTTTCTTATTTGGTAGCTCATCTGAGATTATTTTGTCATATTGCTCTGGACATGTGTACTTGTATTTTCCAGTCATGATTAACAAGAAGTGAGCATGTGGCAGTCCCCTCTTCTGGAACTCTACAACATATGTATATGCCATCACCATCCCAAGAATGTTCTTCTCAAATAGTTGCTTCTTCATTTCCTCTAGCTTCGCCTTGAAAACATGGACGACGATATCTGGATGATCTTGTGGTGTTTGTCCACGTTGTAGTTCACGTGTAATCTCTTCCCAGTTGGGGTTGCAAGTCATTGTTAGAAATATGTCGGGCTTTCCATATTTTATAACTAAAGCCATTGCATCTAGATACATGTGTAGTTTATCTCGTGGTCCTCCAATAAATGATGATGCGATAATTCTTCTTTTTCCTACTGTATTTTCGTCTTGTTCTCCTACTTGAATGCTATCCAGAAGGCCTTGGTATAGATCTTCCCTTAATTCTTTCTGATGATGAAACATGTAGTCCAGTCTCGAGCTCTCAATCTTGATGTATGTATCTACCACAAACTGTGGGAGTAGTCTTCCCTCGTATAATATCGGGTTAATATGTTTGGCCATGTATGTAGTTTGTAGCAATAGTATTCTTTCATGGTTACCCACAATTTGTTGTTTGCATCTATTCCAAGCATTGTGACAAAAAAAGTTAGTTGCATGGTTAGCAGTGTAGCTTGTGTCAATACTGACATTTGGAAATGCTAAAAGGTGTAATATTTACCTGGGTCATCGCTTCAGCTTTAGCTTCTGCAGTAGCCATTCTTACATCTACATCTTTTGTGTTTTGTTTTGGTATATTCCTGTGCCAACCAAGTGCACCTCTTGGAAAAAATATAGGATACGATAGCGGATCATAACACCCATAGTAGGGCGTCAATAGTGCTAGGGTGTCAATTTCTGCAGCGAATTAACATGAGTGCTTGATATGAAACATTTCATATACATACTAGTGAAATATGCACGGCCGAGTGAAAGATCACGGATGTCGCCTAGAGGGGGGTGAATAGGCGGTTTAAAACTTTTACGAGAGTGGCTCAACAAAGGTGGAACTAAACTAGCGTTTACTTTGTGATGCCTCAAAATGTAGAGCTCGTTGGGAACCCCAAGAGGAAGGTATGATGAGCACAGCAACAAGTTTTCCCTCAGTTATGAAACCAAGGTTATCGAACCAGTAGGAGCAAGGAAACAACTGCAAGGTGTTGCTAGCAACTTGGAATCCTACACAATACAACCACATAACTTTGTTCCCAACTTACAGTGAGGTTGCCAATCTCACTGGTTTTGCTGAAAACAAAGGATTAAACGTATTGTGTGGAAGATAGTAATTGCTTGCAGAAAGAAATAGTAAATAGTAACAGTAGAAGGTATAGCAATGGTAAAAGCATGGACCGGGGTCCATAGTTCACTAGAGGTGATTCTCCTTAAGATAAATAACATGCTCGGTGAACAAATTACAGCGGGGCAATTGACAGATTTAAGAAAGCATACAATACATATACTAGACACCTTAACTCCTATGAGATTTGATTGGGCATTACAACATTATACATAGACCGTAATCCAACTACATCTATGACTAATAATCCATCTTCCGGTTATCATCCGAACCCTTTCTAGTATTAAGTTGCAAGCAACAGATAATTGCATTAAGCAAAGTGTGTAAAGTAAACAATACGATTGTCCCATGTACAAAGGATTGATGTTTTCTCCCTAGTAGCAACATCACATCTACAACCTTAGAGATTCTTGTCACTTCCCCAGATTACTAGAGGCATGAACCCACTATCGAGCATAAATACTGCCTCTTGGAGTTGCAAGCATCTACTTGGCCAAGATAGTTACAAATAACGGAGAGCATGCAAGATCACAAATAACATATACATGATAAAATCAATAATCAATCTGAAATAGCATCTCAATATCCATCGGATTTCCGCAAACACAACATGTAAGATTACAAATAGATCATCTTAATCATGAACGGATCTCACAAGATCTAAACATGATAGCACAAAGGAGGAGAACCAACCATCTAGCTACTACATGGACCCATAGTCCAAGGATGAACTACTCACGCATCACACTGGAGGCAGGCATGGTGATGAAGAAGGCCTCCAGGGTGATCTCTCCCCTCCGGCAGGGTGCCGGGGAGAGCTTCAGATCCCTCCTGATCTAGGGATGGAGATGGCGGTGGCTATAGACTTTCATGGAATTTTGATCGGGCACTTAGGGTTTTCGTCCTGGGAGGCTTTTATAGGCGAAGGGGCAAGGTCGGTGGAGCACCAGGGGGCCCACACCCCTGGTGGCGCGCCCCCAGGCCGCGCGGCCACCAAGTGTGGCTGCCCTAGTGCGCCACTTCGTCTCCCCCCGGACTCCGTGTTGCTTCGGGTAAAACACTGACTTTGGCTTTTGTCCCGTCCAATTCCTAGAATATTTCCTTACTAGCTTTTCTGAAACCAAAAACAGCAGAAAACAGGCAACTGGCACTATGGCATCTTGTTAATAGGTTAGTTCCAGAAAATGTATAAAAATACCTCAAAGTGTGAACAAAACATAAGAAAGTAGATATAAAATAAGCATGGAACATCAAAAATTATAGATACGTTTACGACGTATCAACATCCCCAAGCTTAACTCCTGCTCGTCCTCGAGTAGGTAAGTGATAAAAAAATTGAGGTGACATGCACCATCATAATCTTGATTAAGGTATTTGTAAATCATTGACGGCTGGGATCAAACTACTCTAACATGAACATAAAAGATAGAGTTCTAACAATAAGACATAGCAACTATGTTGTAACATGAAAAAGGTACAAACAGAAGATTCATGAATAACAATGCTTTAAAAGACTTTTTTTGTTTCACATATAGAAAACATAATAAGAATGGTATTCAGCTTGTCCCTCATGGTATAGCAAAACATAAATGCATAAGACACCTTCAAAGTTCATAAGGGTGACTAGATACAAATAATTTAAGAACAAGCAATATCACAGTTATGAACCAATCAACAAGTTTTGGGACAATGCACATTAAACTAAGAATGGTCACTATCCTCTCTCAATTGGTGCATAAAGATAGAAGATGGAGACTCAAACATAAAAGTAAAAAAAGAAAGGCCCTTCATAAGAGGGGAGCAGGGATTTCAAGTTTCATAAAGAGCTTTCAAAAATTATGGTACTTATTAGCTTTCAGCTCTCATTACCCCTATCATAAGCATCTTTAGGTGATTAAGGTTAAAATGAACAAATATGAGGATATGCTTGACAAGTTATAAGTCGAAAATCGCATGCCCCTTGCCTACGAGTCCCGAACCTCATACTACTCAACTTTAGTCACAAGTAAGTTCTTGTCATTGTAAGTACATGTGTATCATGGAGAGCCGCCAACGGGGTACCCCTTGCCCCATGATACAGGAGCTATCCCATATCAAAATGACAAGGCAATAGACAATGAGCATCTCAACGATCTTTTTATTTGCTATTTGCATAGGTTTTTATTGAGGATGCTTCACAAAATGCTCACTATGGTTATGCTGCAAGTTTCCACCATGATTAGGCATGGCTTAGGCTAGCCGCCCAGGCATTTCTCTAACACATATACAAAATCCATGAGCTTACAAGTTCACCTTTTATTTCACACCGCCGGGATCCATAAACAAATGAACATGATATCAACTGAATAATAAGTGCAATGTTGAAAGCGTTCCCCATGACAGCATGGTTCTGCTAATTCTCAACTTATAAAGTGCAAGCATATACGCAACATAGATGGATGCAATGGTTCAAGTTTATTAAGTGCAAGAAAGTAAAGTGTGCCATCAAGTTCATGAGAGCCTTAATCACTAATTTTCACATAACAGGTTTAATTTGGAAGGTAGATAAAGGCATGAATATACTTGGAATGGTGTAACACACCATGCATAGGAATTTATTGTGGACTCTTGTGAATAACTTGGTTTTCTTGTGGTTGGATGCATGAGTGGAACTCACACTTGGTACATGTGGAGGCTAGCAAAAGACTGGGAGCAACCAACCAAGAGAGCACTAATGACCATAATCATGGAAAGCGACAAAACATTATTAATTAAAGCATAAAGTGATATTACAAGTCAAAAAACTAAATGATCATAGAGGCTAAGGTGACTGATACATAGTCTTAACATGGTCTAAGCATGTGCCAAGTCAACCCAAATAAAGCATCGAAGGAGAATACCACAATATTATGCTTTTGTATGGTAAAACAACGCATGATTCTTTCAAGGCTCATTATGCAATCTCAATTGTTTGAAACAAGTCATGATACAGCAATAGTTACTAAGCATAAAGTCAAAGCAATATCAAACATGACATGATAAAGTCTAGGCCATAGTTAAAACAAAACTCCTTTTTGTACCACTTATAAGCATGAACTTTCCTACTCTTTTCCAATCACCAATCAAATTATTTGAAATATCATATGAATGCAGGGGTCCATCAAATTTATTTAATCAAACTAAACAAAATAAAACTAAAAGCAAAAATGAAGACGCTCCAAGAACAACACAATTGTGCATGAAACAATAGAAATGAAGTGTTTGGAAGAAAACCTGAGATTTTTATTGATGAAGAAGGGGATGTCTTGGGCATCCCCAAGATTTGACACTTGTACTTATTGACTATTTCTTGGGGTGACATTGGTGGCATCCCCAAGCTTGAGCTTTTGTCCATACTTCATCTTATTACATTATTCTTCCCCTACACTTGAAAATTTTCCTTCATACAAAACTTCACACAATCCTCATTAGCAACATTAGTGTATTCAAGATAATTGGTCCTATATTTTAGTTTCATCATAAGTAAAACTTCCATTAAAACACAAGCTACTGTAGCAATTCCTTCTAAAAGCTCAAGTGATCAAAGAGAACTCAAAGAGAAAGAGATTAAGAGGCAAATGCAAATAATGGGAGAAATCTGTCAAAACAGACCAGCAGGTAAAATCAATTTTTTCGAAGACCTTCTCTTACTCAAATCGAAAAGTTCTGAACTAACGAAAGTTAGATAATAACCTGGGGCATAAGCACAAAAAGTTACAGCTCAAGCTGACATTCAGAGATTTTTCATGATTTTTTACAGTGGAGCACAAAAATCTGTTTCGGGACAGCAACTTTCCCAAGTCTTACTTCTCTCTCATTAGAGGTTATTCTTGGAACAAAAACCACACAAAAAGGATAAGAAGAGGTTATTCCAGAAGTAATAACTTCCAAGACTCAATAAAATAAAAACTTACTGAATAGAAATTTGGGTTATCTCCCAATAGTGCTTTTCTTTAACGTCTTTGAGCTAGGCATAGGAAGCAAGATTCAAGTATTTTCAAATGAAGAAGCATTAAGACCAAATTTCTTTCCCCTACCTTTCTTACCTTTATTCTTATCTTAAGGAAATGTATGATTGTTTGGTAAAGAAGCAAAATGTATGATGCCTTTTTCCACATCTATTATTGCTCCAAGGAGTTTTAGTAGGGATCTTCCAAGTGTAATTTGTCCTTTTCCTAACATTCAATAACAAGATAATCAATAGACACCACTTTCCCTAGGATCTTTATAAACACTCCTTCAGCTATTCCAATGGAAAATATTATGGCATTATTGCTAAGAGATATTTATTCTCCTCCCTTAGAAAGTCCCCAAAGATTCAAAGATTCATAGATATCTTTAGGCATAAGACAGAATTCAGACATGATATCACAACGAGCATAAAATGTTTCATTGTTTATAACAACTTTTACTATGGGAAGCCATTTTGAAGATTCAGAATTTGTAGGAACATATTCATGATGCTCTCTAAGCATGTTATAGCATTCTTTTAAACTAGCTGTGTTGGTCTCAAGAGTGTTCAATCTAGCAATAATGTTTGTAATGGAAGAATCAGATTTGCTAGGCAAGTCATATGTTGTAACCAAAATTTTGATGGCATTAAAAGCTGCATCCCCATTTCACTGGAGGAAACCCCCTCCTACTACAGTATCCAATGCATATCTATAACAAAGGGCAAGACCAAAGAAGAAACTGCTAAGAAACAAGCCCTAAGTCATTTTAGGTTTAGTTTTTTCATGTAACTCAGAAATTCTAAACCAAGCTTCTTTGAAACTCTCTTCAATTCCTTGTTTGAAAGTAAAAATCATTTCCTTAGGTAACATAGTGATTGGAGCAATGCTAGACATAAAACCAATTTGAAGTAAAAAAATTCTATATTTTTTTTAAGAATTAATATTTTTTGTGTGTTTTTGATAAAGGAAGCAAACTAGTACAACTAATTTTTTTGTGTTTTTGGTAAAAAGAAACAAGCAAACTAAGCAGAAATAAACTAAGCAAAACAAAAAACAAAGTAAAGAGATTGGTTGTGAGAGACTCCCCTTGTGAAGCTGTCCTTAACTCCTCGGCAACAGCGCCAGAAAAAGTGCTTGATGGCTCAAAATGTAGAGCTCGTTGGGAACCCCGAGAGTAAGGTATGATGAGCACATCAACAAGTTTTCCCTCAGTTATTAAACCAAGGTTATCGAACCAATAGGAGCAAGGAAACAACTGCAAGGTGTTGCTAGCAACTTCGAATCCTGCACAACACAACCACAGAACTTTGCTCCCAACTTACAGTGAGGTTGTCAATCTCACTGGTTTTGCTGAAAACAAAGGATTAAATGTACTATGTGGAAGATACTAATTGCTTGCAGAAAGTAAATAGTAAATAGTAATAGGAGAAGGTATAGCAATGGTAAAAGCATGGACCGGGGTCCATAGTTCACTAGAGGTGATTCTCCTTAAGATAGATAACATGCTGGGTGAACAAATTATAGCGGGGCAATTGACAGATTTGAGAAAGCATACAATGCATATACTATACATCTTGACTCCTATGAGATTTGATTGGGCATTACAACATTACACATAGACCGTAATCCAACTGCATCTATGACTAATAATCCACCTTCAGGTTATCATCCGAACCCCTTCCAGTATTAAGTTGCAAGCAACAGATAATTGCATTAAGGAAAGTGTGTAAAGTAAACAATACGATTGTCCCATGGACAAAGGATTGATGTTTTCTTCCTAGTAGGAACAACACATCTACAACCTTAGAGATTCCTGTCACTTCCCCAGATACTAGAGGTATGAACCCACTATCGAGCATAAATACTCCTCTTGGAGTTGCAAGCAACTACTTGGCCAATATAGTTACAAACAACGGAGAGCATGCAAGATCACAAATAACATAGACATGATAACATCAATAATCAATCTGAAATAGCATCTCAATATCCATCGGATCTCCGCAAACACAACATGTAAGATTACAAATAGATCATCTTGATCATGAACGAAGTTCACAAGATCTAAACATGATAGAACAAAGGAGGAGAACCAACCATCTAGCTACTACATGGACCCATAGTCCAAGGATGAACTACTCACGCATCACACCGGAGGAAGGCATGGTGATGAAGAAGGCCTCCAGGGTGATATCTCCCCTCCGGCAGGGTGCCGGGAAGAGCTTCAGATTCCTCCCGATCTAGGGATAGAGATGCCGGCGGCTACAGACTCTTTCATGGAATTTTGATCGGGCACTTAGGGTTTTCGTCCCGGGAGGCTTTTATAGGCGAAGGGGCAAGGTCGGTGGAGCGCTAGGGGGCCCACACCCCCTGGTGGTGCGCCCCCAGGCCGCGCAGCCACCAGGTCTGGCCGCCCTAGTACGCCACTTCGTCTCCCCTCCGGACTCCGTGTTGCTTCGGGTAAAATACTGACTTTGGCTTTTGTCCCGTCCAATTCCAAGAATATTTCCTTACTAGCTTTTCTGAAACCAAAAACAGCAGAAAACAGGCAAGTGGCACTGTGGCATCTTGTTAATAGGTTAGTCCCAGAAAATATATAAAAATACCTCAAAGTGTGAACAAAACATAAGAAAGTAGATATAAAACAAGCATGGAACATCGAAAATTATAGATACGTTTACGACGTATCACTTTGTCAAGCACAAAACCTAGAACAAGTAGGGTTCACCTCTGCGCACCAATAACTTATGCTAAGCAAGACAAGCAACTATGTGATAGCAAGATATAGACTTCAAGCACGAAGGCTATCATAAAGTAAGGTGCATAAGAGCTCGGGTATAGAGATAACTGAGGCACGCAGAGACGACAATGTTTTACCGAGTTCTTCCCAATAATGGAGTACGTCTTGTTTGGAGAGGGGGTGGTTTCAAACCACCAACGCCACAAAAGGCCTCCCTTATTATCCAGTGAATCTCACCCCAACGAGATCGATCCACACTTCCACTATCGGTTCACTTGTCTGTGGCAATCTGGAACCTCTCACAAGATTGGGGCACTTCTCCACAACTCAATTGGAGGCTCCCAACAAACAAGCTTGGGGAAAGCTCCACAACTTAATTGGAGGCCCCAAGTAATCCACAGACCTGCAATTACAAGTAAACCGTCTAGGGTTCCAAGAACCCAAGAGTAAAAATCTTCTCACCTTTCACCCAACCGAATCCTCACCGAGAACTCAAACCGATGCACCAAATGCAATGGAAAGAAAACAAGAAGTGCTCATGTCGTTATCTCCACCAAAGCTACAAAAGCTTATGGGGGAATAGGAGAGGAAGAACAATGGAGGAAATCCACACAAGACTCCAAGATCTAGATCCCAAGATGGTCCCCTCACTTAGAGGAGAGATTGATTGGTGGGATTGTAGATCTAGATATCCTCTTTCAAATCCCTCTAGAATATGCAAGAACCATAGGAGGGATTGAGGGATAGCAAGCTCAAGAAGGTCAACAATGGATGGCAAAACTTGCAAGAAAGGTTATCCAACCGTTGGGGAAGAAGGGACCCTTATATAGGTCCTCCAAAATCCAACCGTTGGAGCTCTGGAGCACGCGAGCTGGACATTCCGGCCAGTTTCCGGGTGGTTTCCGATATGGTATACAGAATGGCAACCATACGACTGAAAACTGAGATTTCTGCGCGATACCGGAGTGTCCGGCGTTTTTACCCCGAACATTCCGGCCAAGACAAAACTGACAGAAACAGCAATACGAAAACACCCATAACTTTTGCATCTGGACTCTGATTTTGATGATATTGAGCTCGTTTTAAAGAGGGAAAAAGCTCTACAAGATCATGCAAGGAACCATCATAGTCCAGAAAGGGAGGATAGAAACAAATTATGAAAGGTTTAACCTGTCTATAAAAGATAACCGGTAAAACCTCAAATATTGAAAACACAATAGAGAATGCATATGAAAATCCATTTTCGATGAACTTGAGTTTGTCATGAAGATTACCACAAGCTCTAAATACTATCATGGATAAGAACCAAGAAAGATGATGCCAAGTATGCAAAGGTCTGAGCTCTCTCCGAAGGATATGATCAAGTTACTCCCTCGAGAGCCCCTCTTGATAGAACGGCTATCTATCCTATAAGTCGGTCTCTCCAAATAACACCACGAGACCGGTAAGATAGAAACCCTATCAATAATATACCTTTTCTTGCACATATTCCACTTGAGCTTGATGATGACGATCTTGTCTACATCAAGATGGAACACCTTTCTTGATTGCGCTAGCTTGGTGAAGACTTGCAAACTGCTCCCTCATATTCCACTATGGTAGATCTTCTCTTTTGGGCATATCTTCACATATCCATGAACACCAGAGGATGGCGAGCTTCAAGCAAATGATCTCTTCGAGATGGCTCATCTTGAAATTGCACATAATTTCTTATTTCTTCATCATGTTGGTGTCTTGAAGGTACACAAAAGATACCACTCCACCTTATTCTTCAAGACACACTTTCCATAGGCTCAACTCTCACATGACCAATCTTTGGATCACTCCTTGAACACCTTGGTCATCACTTGATCTTCTTCACTTTCTTCTTGTCCCAACCTTGAAGCCAACATATGGTTCAAGCATTGCCTATGGATAAATCCTACAAGTAAAACTAAATGCAAACATAAGTCCATAAATATTGTCATTAATTACCAAAACCACACACGAGGGCACACATGCTCTTTCAATCTCCCCCATTTTGGTAATTGATGACAATCCCTTTGAGAGGGTTTATATAAGGAATTAACTGAACAACACATTGTTCTAACATCAAATATTACACAAGTATGTGATGTTAGTACAACCACAATATAGAGAAAAATCCCCCACAATCTATGCACGTGTGTATGAACTTGAATTTCATTGCATATATTGCCAACCATTACTGATGGTGGCGTTTCCTCGATATATTCAACATGCAAAGCAATACTCTAAGATGCAAAGCACAAGAGGCAAATGTTTAAGTACAAAACTCAAAGCACAAAACCAAATTCCCTTAAACCCTCTAAAACTTCTCCCCCATTGGCATCGATTGCCGAAATGGATGAAAAAATTTAGAAGGCCAATTTAGTGAGAGTTCCTCCATATAGTGTGCACTCATAATATGAGTGGAATCAAATACACATATCCAATGACGAATACCTAGAGGGAATCAAACTAAATTGAGGATCCAATGATTGCAAATAAATAAAATGGTGAAGAAGCATCAACGAGTGAAGCAAGCAATCAAACGATCCAAAGAACCACTTCACAAAAATGAAGATATAAAAAGAAGGATATATTATGATAAGATCGAAAGGAGAGTGATTTAAATAATATGAGGATACTCCCCAAAGTTTGTGCACAAATTATAATTTTCATTTGAATACAAAATATGCATAACATGGCACCCTTGTTCCCTCTATATCATTTAAACCACGAGCACGAGTGAAATGGATCGTATGGGAACCTAGAGGGGGGGTGAATAGGTGCTACTTCAAATTTTAATGCTTTTTCAATTTTAGGCTTGACACAGAAGGTAATTTATCTAGATATACTACTATTTAGAATTTCCCTATATGCAACTAACTACTAGCGAGTAAAGGCAATTAAGATAGAGGAACGAGGAAACCGTAGTGGAGCACGCGGAGACATAGGATTTGTTTTACTGCAGTTCCTTCCTTGTTAAGGGAAGTACATCTGGGTTGGAGGGGTGGGCGGTACTAAGACCACCACGCCACAATAGGCCTCACCCTGTTCTCCGATGGATCTCGCCACCAAAGGCCTGATCCACCTTTCCACTATAGGAACCCTTCAAGGCGGGAACCGGCGCCTTTACACAACTAGCGGGGCACAACTCCACAACCGAATTGGAGGCTCCCGTATTGACAACAAGCTGCCTCAAGAACAATAGTTATCAATAACAAAACACAAGATCTAGATATCAACAAGAATACTAGATCGGGGATTATCCAAGTGAATGGAGAGGAGTTGAAGCGCTTGATTTGTGAGGATGATGAATGATGTCTCCTCCTTCAATTCCCCAAAGATCGAAGCCTTCGAGTGGTTGAAGTGGGAGAACTCGGGAGAGAGCTTTTGCAACAGGTCTGAACTTTTTCGATTGAATCAAGGAATCTGACAGGAGGGGAAGATGAGGCTTTTATACCCCCTATTTAGATGGAGCCGTTGGAGCATTTTGGGGCCGGATTATCCGGCCTAAGTGAGGGCCGGATTATCCGGACCGGGGAAGAGAATCCGCCCCGCTCTGGACTTTCCGGGGGAAAATCCGCCCCCAGTTTGAGACTCGTGTCGTGCCAGCCTTTGCACTTCTCCTGGGGGCGGATTATCCGGCCCAAGGTGAGGGCCGGATTATCCGGCTGGGGAAGAAAATCCGCCCCACTTCGGATTTTCCGGGGGAAAATCCGCCCCCAGTCTGAGACTCGCGTCGTGCCAGCCTTTGCCAAGAGGGTCAGGCCGTATTATCCGGCCCTTGATGGGGGCGGATAATCCGGCCCCCCAAACACCAAAACACTTCCCTGCGCACTTAGCACACAGGAGAAAACTCCACTATGTTGTTATCTAACACACAAAACACAGGGAACCATTAAATGTTCTTTCAATCTCCCCCTTTTTGGTGTTCGATGACAATACTAGGATTTGCAAGATAGCTCTAATAACAACACATTTACCAAGTGAAAAAGACTCCCCCTCAATGTGTGCATAATAAAAATTTGCATTTGAATACAAATGCACATAAGTAGGTACAGGTCTATTTCATTGGAACATAGGCAAAATATTCATACCACCATGAGCGAGATAGAGACGTCCTCAATATAGTATAAGAATATCCAATGATAGCCATTATGAACGTCTTCCTCGAGATAGATATCCAATATAGCTAATATGATGGATGAATCCATAAGGATAAACCACAAGATAAATCCAGAGCCACACATAAACATAGTATCATACAGAGCAAAACACAAATGGAAGTTCAACGCTAAATGGGCACAAGCGAGAAAAAGAACGAAAAGATAAAGTGCAAATGCTTGCGCCCGACCCGTGGAAATCCATGAAGTCCTAATAGAACTACTTCTCCCCCTTTGGCATCGAAACTCCAAAAAGGAAGAAGAGCGATGCTAGCACCCCAAGGGATCACTCGTAGTCATCATCGTCATCCTCATCCCCATCCTCATCCTCATCCTCAAGCTCCTCGGTGTCATCCTCCTCGTCATCAGCGGTGGCCGCGGAAGGAAACAGGTGACGCTCAAGCTCCCCATAGTTGAGCCTAGAAGAAGAATTTCATCGAGCATATGGTGTGGGAGTGGTAGGAGTAGGGGGATCGCCTGATGCTCCGGAAACATGGTGAAGAATGAGCTGCCGAGTATGGGCCATCTCGTGGCGCTGCTTGTATGCCTCATACTGTCCCTTGCGTGTGTCCACCCCCATCCAAAGAATGTTCTGTTGGAACCAATTCAGCTGCTTGATCTCACGAGCAATAGGAGGCACTAGAGGCCTACGAGCACTGGCACGAGCATCCCTCATGAATCCCTCAGAAGCAGAAGATGGGTCTGAGGTCTTCCTAACCTTGTTGTAGATCTTCTTCGCCTTGTGCTCAACATCAATATTAAACTCTTCAGTGGGAAGTAGGTGCTTGATCAACATTATAATGTAGGGTGTTTACGGTATGGAGAGCCTATTGAACATTGCATTAGTCAACTCATGATAAATAAAATCCATCACATCCAGCTTTGTAATTAACGGACTCATCTTCACTAGATGCAACCTCGTGAGAAAAGGCTAGAAGCTGAACCAGGTGACCACGAATACTGTCATTGTTCCCTCCACTCGGGGTGATAGAATCACGGAAGAGGCCCACTAGGCTAGCATACAAAGGAGAAAGACCAGCAAAGGAGCCCACAATACCATTGTCAACTGTGCAAGGAGAGAGAACCGCATCTTTATTGGGCTTGAGTTGGGTGATGATACGATGGCCACTAGCACGATCCCTGTGGCGAAAGGAATATCCAAGTACTCTAGCAGAAACACGAAAATCAGCTTGCAATGGCCTGTCATGGGTCATCCACTTCATGGTGTGGTGCTCATCACCACAAATGACCAAAGTGGATAAGAACTGCTTTACTATCTCGGAGTCATAGAAGCATTGAAGAGCCATGAGATGGTGCTGCCCCATCCTCTCAGTCACATACATAGCATCAATAAGTTGAGGTTCTTCCATGGCCTCAGCAATAATCAGGGGATGCGTAGGTCGAATCTTCTGCCGAGCATAAACATCTTCATAGATAGACTTTTGGTCAGCACACCAAAAGCGGGAGTCACCAAGCTCAGTATCTTGCGCTGATTCATCAAACAGATCACGATGACGAATGGAAGAGTAAGTAACAGCATCCATCTTCTTATAGTTAATCTTGGGCTCTTTGCCCTTCCTCTTGGACACACCCTTCCTGGTCCTATCCCTCTTTTCCTGTTCAGCCATGCGTGCAGCCTCGTTCTTCCTTCTCCTCAGCTCAACCTCGTCCACTAAGTTACCCTCACCGTCGTCCCGAAAGTAGTGACCACGAGGATGACGCTTGTAGGTCTTAGGATCACCGGAACCACCTGTGAAACGAACAAGATGGATAGCATGGGGATAAGAACACACACAAGCCCGAGAGAGACCATAGAAATAGTAGGAAAGCAGTCCATAGTCCAAACATACATAATGCACAAAATCCATAAGAATCTGAAGCAGATTGGACTCTGCCAGGCCGGATTAGGGGCGGATAATCTAGCCCTGGTAGAAAATCTTAGATTCGCCTAGATTAGATGCAGAAACATAGATAGGACCTAGGTACTGCAAGACTACGATCTCTGAATGAAACAACAACCTTCTAGACCATGTTCCACCCAACAAGTGACACAGCAAGCCAAAGATGGGGAGAGAGGGAGTTACCCTCACTCATTGGAGGAAGAACACGGAGGAGAAGGTACCTAGGGGCGTGGAGAAGAAGATCCGGGGGAGGCTCGGAGAATCCGGTGGCAGGGAAGGCTCCGGGGAGGGTGGGGATGGCAGGCGGCAGCTAGGGAGAGAGAGGAGGGGTCGGGGGGAAGAACTGCTCGTTATGAGCCCTTTCCCCTGACGCCAGCCTTAATAGACTATAACCGCCAAGGCCAGATTATCCGGCCTCAAATCCGAATTTCTGTTACACACGGATTCAGGCCCGCGCGTCCCCAAACAAAACCCCCACAAGATGAACAAAGGACTTGTGTGCTAGATGAGATGGCTTAGGGGTAGTGAAAGGGAAATAGATGTCGCCTAGAGGGGGGTGAATAGGCGTTTTAAAATTATTACGGTTTAGGCTCTAATAAATGCGGAATAAAACTTAACGTTTAATTTATCAAGCCAAAACCTATATCCACTAGTTTCACTAAGTGCACCAACAACCTATGCTAAGCAAGACAAGCAACAAGGTGATAGCAATATATAGTACTTCAAGCACGAAGGCTATCACAATGTAAATTGCATAAGTAAAGGGCTTGGTTGAGAGATAACCGATGGACGCGGAGACGATGATTTGTTTCCCGAAGTTCACTTCCAAGAAGCTACGTCTCCGTTGGAGAGGTGCGGGCCGCAATGTACTTCGAACGCCACAAGTGGCTCACCTCGAGGTGTGGTGGCTCGATGCTCACCCAACGCCAGAAAGGCCTCACCCCAAGATGCGAAGGCACGCAACTCACCGACGCCACAAAAGGCTCACCCTATTCTCCCGTGAGCTCGCCACAAAGGCCTACTCACGTTCCACTATGGGACACTTGAGGGCGGTCACCGAACCCGTACAAGATTGGGGCAATCTCCACAACTCAATTGGAGGCTCCCAACAACAATGCCACAAAGGCTACAAAGCCACAAAAGGCAACAAGGACACAAAAGGCTACAAGACCACAAAAGGTCAAAAATCCAACCACACAACCGTCTAGGGTTCCAAGAACCCAAGAGAAACAAGCCCAAGGGCTTGAACTCGTTGAATCTCCGAGGAGAACTCAAACATATGCACCAAATGCAAGAGGCAAGTCCTTCACTCTCAAATTCCACCAAAGCTATTGGGGGAATAAGGGAGGAAAAACACAAGAGGAGAACACAAAACTCTCCAAGATCTAGATCCCAAGGATTCCTTCACAAAGAAGGGATTTGGTTTGGTGGGGCTTGTAGATCTAGATCTCCTCTCTCAAATCCCTAAAAAAGATGCAAGAATCATGGGAGGGAGAAGGGAAGAGGGCAAGCTTTTGAAGGTCAACAATTGAGGAGAGAGAGTGGAAGAGCTAGCAAAAATGACCTCCAAAGTTGGGGAAACTTTGGGAAAGAGGGGGCCCTTAAATAGGGCAAGAAAAATCTGCCTGTTTGGGCCAGACTCGCGCCCCACCGGAACTACCGGTGCTCCACCGGAAGTACCGGTAAATAGAAACACAAGTTACTGAACAAAAACAAGATTTACCGGAACTTCGGGCGAAACTTGGGCCGGTACTACCGCTCAAGCAAAAACGTTGGACAATATTGCACGAAAACTTCAATAACTTTTGACTCCGGACTCCGATTTTGATGATCTTGGGGTTGTTTTGAATAGAACAAAAAGCTCTACAAGATTATGCAAAACATCATAGTCCAACAAGGGAGGATAAAAATAAAAAGGAGAAAGGTAGAACCTCTCAGAAGCGATGAACCGGTAAAACCTCCAAAACCCAAAACGCAAGAAATTGAGCTTGGAAACTCCAATTGGGATGAAACCAATTTTGTTGGAAAGATTATAAAGAGTAGAATCCAACAAAAGGTGAAATATTGGGTATCACCAAGGGAGAAAATATCATGAATATATATGTGATATATCTCCCAAGATGTGGAGCCGGAAAACCCGCAAGGTCAAAAACGCAATAGGATATGCAAGGGAAATCTTTTTTGATGAACTAGAGCTTGTTATGAAGATAACCACAAGCTATAGATCCTCACATGTACAAGAACAAACAACAAAAAACAAGAAAGATAATTCTATCTATGCAAAGGTTTGAGCTCTCTCCGACAGATACGAACGAGTCACCCACTAGAGAGCCTCTCTTGATAGTACGACTATCTATCCTAAACCCGGTCTCCCAACACTACAAGAGACCGGTAAAATAGAAACCCTATCAAGATCATACCTTTGCCTTGAGCATACCACTTGAGCTTGATGTAGACGATCTTGTCACCTTCAAGATGGAACACCTTTCTTGATTGCTCTTGCTTGCTCTTTCTTGATGAAGACTTGTGAATGGCTCCCCATACTCCATGGGGAAACCTCTTCTTTGACCTTGAATTCATCACTCCATGAACACCGAGGAGGCAAGCTCCAAGCATGAGATCTTATAGAGAGGACACATCTTGATCTTGCACATCAATTCTTGATGATGATGCCTTGAAGAAAGCCATGAGGAACTCCATCTTATTCTTCTTCTTCAAGACATACTTGATCTTCTTCTTCTACTTGATTCCAATAGGCACAAAGACCTTGGACAATGCTTCTTCTTTTTCATCCTTGAAACCAACACATGGTCCAAGCGATGCCAATGGACAAACCTACAAGTGAGACTCAATTTGCACATTAGTCCATAGGGATTGTCATTAATTACCAAAACCACACATGGGGCATACATGTCCTTTCAATCTCCCCCATTTTGGTAATTGATGACAATCCCCTAGAGAGGGTTTAAATATGGAATTTAACGAACAAAATGGTTGCCCCAAAATCAAGTACTACACAAGTATGTGATGTTGGTACAACCACAATATATAGAGCAAACTCCCCCACAATATATGCATGTGTGATGAACTTGAATTCCATTGCATATATTATTGTTGGAAGAGATTCCTCTATATATTAAACATGACAAGCAACAACAAAGATGCAAGAGCATGCAAGGCTAATGCTTAAGAACCAACTCAAAGCATAAACCAACTTCCCTTAAACCCTCTAAAACTTCTCCCCCATTGGCATCGATTGCCAAAATGGGTGAAAAGTTCTAGATGGCCAATATAGTGAGAATTCCTCCAAAGGTATGCATATGCACATATCCAATGATGAATCCTTGGGAGGAAGTAAAACTATACTGAGGACCCAAAGATTGCAAAAAAAGAAAGAAGCTTCAACAAATGAAGCAAGGAAACAAAGGATCCAAAAAAAATACCAATTGACAACAACAATTGATACCAAAAGAAAGACACAGGATATTATGATACAGGCAAATGAGTGTTTAAATGAAATAGGGAAGCTCCCCAATCTTTGTGCACAAATTAGAATCATTGATTTGAATACATCATGCACAAGTATGGAATCCTCACTCCCCCGTTGACATTTAAACCTCAAACAAAGAGAAAGGCAAAATAGCATTCTTAAGTGAGTTAGAGAAGCTCCCCAAGGATTATGCACCAATTATAATAATTATATTTGGAAACAAAGTGCACAATCATGGAATACTCACTCCTACAAACTCATTCAACAATACACGGCAAGAGAGATCAAATTATGAGTGCTCGGAGATGCAAGCAAATGGGACAAGCACTCATAGGCAAATAAATTTGGAAGCCACCAAAGAATCAACAAGAAGTAAAAGGTGGTCTCCAAGGAAAACAAAAACAACCAAAGATTTATCTTCTCTTGTGTGTATAAGTTTCTAGGTGGAAAATATCACAAAGACATATGCCTACAAAGAAACATGCACACACAAAATAGATACACAAGAGAGCACATGAACAACAAAATGAAGTCATATAACATACCAATAGGATTTTTGCATGAAAGCATGGCCAAAGGCTCAAATATATCTTATTGTACATCAATGAGCTTCAAACACGGACACTATACATACATTACAACAATTACCAAGGGAAGAAGGGAATAGTTGGAATATATGGAGAAAAGCAACAAGTATCACAAATATAAATCAACGATGCAAGATACTCACTATTGCACATGAGAGAAAATTGAGGAAAGGATAGGCAATATAATTGCTAGATTGACATATTTGGGATAAGTGGATCATGGTCATGATTTTGTATAGTCCCCATTATATGCACTCATCTCAACAAACTCACATTTGCAATAGAGAGCACTCCTAAAAACCAACAAAAGAAACACAACATATGCAAAAACACAAACTCATGCCAATAAGCAACCTACAAAAGGTTGGAAGCAAGATATGTATGCATGAGAGAGATACTTGTTACCGAGATATAAATGGTAGGATGTAGAGGATATGAATTCGTTGATCATCCTAGCTTGCCTCCAATTGACATGTAGGCACCACTTCTTCCTAATGGATGAGACAAGCATCCAATATATCTCCAATGTACCTAAAACACAATTAAGTACACTATGTTCCCAAACAAATTGGGTCCAAATTAGTTAGTGCAACTACAATATATAGGAGACCCTCCACATAAATATATGCATATTGATATGAAATTGAATTTCATGCACATCTTAGCCGATAGGATTTGGTGGAGAATCCCCTATATATTGGATCAAGAAAGAAAGCATGCCAAGATATAAACATGTAGTAAATATGCATGCACAAGACTCTCAAGAACCCAAAAAGTGATACAATTTGAACAAAAACACCAAGTAAACCAAGAAGTCGCACACAAGAGTGTGACACGACAAAAGGTGTCCAAATTGTATCAAAGAGCCAAATCAACACAAGAAAGGACCTCAAATCAACAAATGAACAAGGCAAAAGCCAAAGAGCAAAAGATGCACAAAACACACAATGCTCAAGGATTTATCTCATTCTAAAAGATCAAAAGAAGTAACAAAGAATGAGACAAAGCCAACTCCCAAAAAAGCAAGGTTCCAACACACAAACCAAACTCTCTACACTTTTCATGATGGCACAAAGTACCAAAAGAAAAGATCAAACTTCCAAGCATAAAAAAACATGATATGGATCAACACAAGAAGCATAAAAGGAGTGTTCTAGATAATATAGGAGAGCTCCCCCATGAATGGTGCATTATATTGAATTTTTCTTTTAAATGCAAAATGCACACAAAAGAGATCATCACTACTAGCTACATTAAATAAAACACAAGAGAATACAAATAAACTAAAAGGATCCACAAGAGGCAAGGAAGACATGGGAGTAAAAGAAAACACATTCTTGGCCAAAGATAGGACAAAGAAAAACAAAGGACAAAGTGAACATGATCAATACATCCTACCATATATGGAGTGTCACTTGTCCAAGGACAAGAATTATGGGGAAAGTTTTCCCGAGGTAGTTTGCAAGGAAATCATGATCATATTCACACAAAGAAGCATGTAACAAGACATAAAAGTTATGCTTGATGCTTCGAGAGAGATTCTTGATAGCTCCAAAAAGTCACACAATCAATAAAGATTAAGGTAACTTGAAGCAAATGGTTTCCACGGAGGATATTGAGGTCCAAATATGAGGAAACACATATCAAGAAAAACTCTCACAAACAAGATCCAAAAGATGAGCAATAAAATCAATCCAAAGCAATTGGAACTTGTTTAAGCTAAATGTGCCACTTAGGAGATAGATAAATATCAATATCAATTCTAAGTGACACTACCTCAAATGTTCACATTTTCTAGGTTTGTAATATGCACAAAGCATATGACTCCCCCATAATGTGATAAATCACCAAATACTCAACAAGAGGTACAAACATTCAAATAGATATGATTAATGGACATTATGGGACTTAAATTTATCATGAGAAAGACATACCACATAGAGACTAGATAAAATTGTAATATGCATACTAAGTGGTATTCCTCATGTACACACATTTTAGGATTGTGGAATGCCCAAGCATAACACTCCCCCAAAATGGGATAGTACATTAATCTCTCACAAGAGCCAAGAAAGATACCAAATAAATTCAACAAACGCTCAAACACAAAAACACAAATACATGATGTGCCAACCAACATACATAAATAAACTAGACAACACAAAAGGTATGAGGGAAGCACAACATGTACAAACACATATAATGGTACAAAACCAACACATGCACAAGGGAGCAAGTAACTTTCAATGTAAAGGAGTTGAGCACATGTTACCGCAAGGAGGAACATTGGATATGAGATAGAGGCAAGATAATCCAATTGGCTTGACTTGACAAAAATAAATGATGAAGACCCCTCAATTCTTCGTAATGTAGCCAAGCCTCCAATGCCCTCTAACAACACCTATTGATCAACTTTTAGCTTGTTGGTCCCCAACCAAGTTGGGTCCTAAGAAGTTAGTCACAATAGGCTTGGCCACCCAAATGGTTCTTTTCTTGACACCACTTTGGGCACCAACATATTTGGCAAACACATTGCCTACCTCATCCTTACCAAGAGAATATGCATCATATATCAAGATAGGATTGGATGAGGAGTTACCCATGGTGCATGGGGAAGAGAGGTGCCCCTTCTCGCGGCATATGTAGCAAGTTCTTCTCTTGCCATCTTTCTTCTTGGAAGATGCCACCCCGTGAGGAAGAGCTTGAGTCTTGGGAAGAGGCCTGCTTCTAGCTTGAGGTGGAGCTTGAGGCCGCTTCCCTTGTTGCTTCTTCTTCAATGGGCAACATCTCACATGATGGCCTTCTTCCTTGCACTTGAAGCACACAATGTTGGCCGGATTCTTCACTTGACCTTGGCCATTCTTCTTATTGCCCTTGTGCTTCAACAAGTTGGTGGGCTTGTTCTTGATGTTGGAGTTATATCCAAGCCCACTCTTGTCATATGGGGATCTTCGCACAGCCAATACGTTCTTGAGTGTGGTCTTCCCTTCATAACACTTCTTCAAGTCATTCTTCAAAGAATTGACTTGAGCCTTGAGCTTCTTGTTTTCCTCTACATGGTTAGTATCAACAACAATACTAGAGGAAGTAGATGCTACGTTGTTAGAGAAACAAGGCAAGGGATGCAATTCATCACAAGATATAGCAATAGCATGAGTGGATGAATTACAAGGACTAACACATGGAAATACGACACTAGGAGTAGATGTAGTGCTAATGTCCACATGAGGCATACTAGATGTTACCTTTGACATAATAGCCTCATGATCCAACTTTAGCCTACCATGGGAAACTAGAAGATCCTCATGCGAGCTTGAGAACTTAGCATGGCTCTCTTCCAATTTCCCATAGTTGCTAGTTAGCAAAGCAAGTTGAGCATGTAGCTCAACATTCTCCTTCACAATAGATGTTTCACAAGAGATAGAGTTAGTAGCACAAGAATCATCAATAGTAGTAAGAGGTGAGGGTAACTTGGAAAGCTCTTTAGTGTATGAAGCTTTAAGTTGCTCATGTGACTCGGTGAGTTTGATGATCTCCCCCTTGATGACTCTAGAGCCATTGTTGAGGTGCTCAAAATCCTCAAGGAGTTTAGCATAGGCAACTTCAAGTTCATCATTTTTAATTTGAAGGTCACTAGCCACCTCAAGATCTCTATCATGAGATTTCTTTACTCTAGATAGCTCTAGAGCAAAGGTCTCCTCAAGAGATTCCTTGGTGGTTTGTTACTCTTCAAGAGCTTCATTTAGGTTTGCAATGTCATTAGCATACTCACGCTCAAGACTACTCATTTTGTCAATTGTGTCCTCATGCTCATAAATTAGTTGCTTACTTTCAATGGCTAAGTTCAAGATTTCAATGAAAGTAGAGCAAGCATTTTCATTTTTGTGTAGAGCACGAGGACTAGCTCCCCCTTCTCTTTTAGAGAAGCAACATCATCATCTACTTCATCTAAGTCAACATTCACATCATCAAGAGGGGCATTGGGGTACAAAGGAGAATTTACCTTTGATTCCTTAGCCATGAGGCATAAGTGAATGTTGGAAGAAGGTGATGATGGGGGAACACTTGAAGCTCCAATAGCAACCTTGCCTTGGCCCACACATTCTTCGATTTCCTATACATGGTTAGAAACACAAGTACTAGAGGAAATAGAAGCACATTTTTCATGGCAACAAGGCAAACCAAGCATATCATCATGAGATATATTCAATCCATTTCTACATGATATGCAAGGGCAATCACAACTAGGATTTAAATCACATATGGTCCTACATGTGTTCATGCCCAAAGATACAACATTGCAATGAGATAGATATGAAAAATCATCAATGACAAGCTCACTATCCACATTGCAAGTTCTATCACCACTCACCATGTCATTACCTTGTGACAACTCACATGTAGGTGAAGTGGAGGAAGATGAGAACTCATCACGACCGGAGGTGGAGAGAACACAATCATCCTCATCAATCTTGTACATATCATATTTTGCTTGAATCTTGGTCCAAATATCATGAGCATTCCGAAAAGGCATGATTGAGGAAAGAACTACAAAGCTCACAACATTAACAAGCACATTAGATGCATGAGCTTCAAGATAAGAGTTTGTCTCCTCCTCCAAAGATAGATTTTGGGGATCCTTAGGAGGAGACAAGCCCATATCTAGAATTCGCTCAATATTTGGGTCAATGACCCAGAAATTACTAAGCATGCGAATACGCCAAACATCATAATTTGTGCCATCAAAAGTAAATGTGTGAGAGTGCACTAAACCCCTAGGAGACATCCTTACTCTCGAGGCGGTGAAGCCTAAGAAGCAAGAGACCTCGCTCTGATACCAATTGAAAGGGAAATAGATGTCGCCTAGAGGGGGGTGAATAGGCGTTTTAAAATTATTACGGTTTAGGCTCTAATAAATGTGGAATAAAACTTAACGTTTAATTTATCAAGCCAAAACCTATATCCACTAGTTTCACTAAGTGCACCAACAACCTATGCTAAGCAAGACAAGCAACAAGGTGATAGCAAGATATAGTACTTCAAGCACGAAGGCTATCACAATGTAAATTGCATAAGTAAAGGGCTCGGTTGAGAGATAACCGATGGACGCGGAGACGATGATTTGTTTCCCGAAGTTCACTTCCAAGAAGCTACGTCTCCGTTGGAGAGGTGCGGGCCGCAATGTACTTCGAACGCCACAAGTGGCTCACCTCGAGGTGTGGTGGCTCGATGCTCACCCAACGCCACAAAGGCCTCACCCCAAGATGCGAAGGCACGCAACTCACTGACGCCACAAAAGGCTCGCCCTATTCTCCCGTGAGCTCGCCACAAAGGCCTACTCACGTTCCACTATGGGACACTTGAGGGCGGTCACCGAACCTGTACAAGATTGGGGCAATCTCCACAACTCAATTGGAAGCTCCCAACAACAATGCCACAAAGGCTACAAAGCCACAAAAGGCTACAAGACCACAAAAGGTCAACAATCCAACCACACAACCGTCTAGGGTTCCAAGAACCCAAGAGAAACAAGCCCAAGGGCTTGAACTCGTCGAATCTCCGAGGAGAACTCAAACCTATGCACCAAATGCAAGAGGCAAGTCCTTCACTCTCAAATTCCACCAAAGCTACAAAAGCTATTGGGGGAATAAGGGAGGAAGAACACAAGAGGAGAACACAAAACTCTCCAAGATCTAGATCCTAAGGATTCCTTCACAAAGAAGGGATTTGGTTTGTTGGGGCTTGTAGATCTAGATCTCCTCTCTCAAATCCCTCAAAAAGATGCAAGAATCATGGGAGGGAGAAGGGAAGAGGGCAAGCTTTTGAAGGTCAACAATGGAGGAGAGAGAGTGGAAGAGCTAGCAAAAATGACCCCCAAAGTTGGGGAAACTTTGGAGAAGAGGGGGCCCTTAAATAGGGCAAGAAAAATCTGCCCGTTTGGGCCAGATTCGCGCCCCACCGGAACTACCGGTGCTCCAACTGAAGTACCGGTAAATAGAAACACAAGTTGCTGAACAAAAACGAGATTTACCGGAACTTCGGGCGGAACTTGGGCCGGTACTACCGCTCAAGCAAAAACGTTGGACAACATTGCATGAAAACTTTAATAACTTTTGACTCCGGACTCCGATTTTGATGATCTTGGGCTCGTTTGAATAGAACAAAAAGATCTACAAGATTATGCAAATAAACATCATAGTCCAACAAGGGAGGATAAAAATAAAAAGGATAAAGGTAGAACCTCTCAGAAGCGATGAACCGGTAAAACCTCCAAAACCCAAAACGCAAGAAGTTGAGCTTGGAAACTCCAATTGGGATGAAACCAATTTTGTTGGAAAGATTATAAAGAGTAGAATCCAACAAAAGGTGAAATATTGGGTATCACCAAGGGAGAAAATATCATGAATATATATGTGAGATATCTCCCAAGATGTGGAGCTGGAAAACCCGCAAGGTCAAAAACGCAATAGGATATGCAAGGGAAATTTGTTTTTGATGAACTAGAGCTTGTTATGAAGATAACCACAAGCTCTAGATCCTCACATGGACAAGAACAAAAAACAAAAAACAAGAAAGATAATGCTATCTATGCAAAGGTTTGAGCTCTCTCCGAAAGATACAAAGGAGTCACCCACTAGAGAGCCTCTCTTGATAGTATGGCTATCTATCCTAAACCCGGTCTCCCAACACTACAAGAGACCGTTAAAATAGAAACCCTATCAAGATCATACCTTTGCCTTGAGCATCCCACTTGAGCTTGATGTAGACGATCTTGTCACCTTTAAGATAGAACACCTTTCTTGATTGCTCTTGCTTGATGAAGACTTGCGAATGGCTCCCCATACTCCATGGGGAAACCTCTTCTTTGACCTATTATTCATCACTCCATGAACACCGAAGAGGAAAGATCCAAGCATGAGACCTTCTAGAGAGGACGCATCTTGAGCTTGCACATCAATTCTTGATGATGATGCCTTGAAGAAAGCCATGAGGAACTCCATCTTCTTCTTCTTATTCAAGACATACTTGATCTTATTCTTCTACTTGATTCTAATAGGCACAAAGACCTTGGACAATGCTTCTTATTTTTCATCCTTGAAACCAACACATGGTCCAAGCGATGCCAATGGACATACCTACAAGTGAGACTCAATTTGCAGATTAGTCCATAGGGATTGTCATTAATTACCAAAACCACACATGGGGCATACATGTCCTTTCAGGTAGAGAGAGGCTTGGATTAGAGAACCAAACTGAGATGGTACTACACACTCAAGATTGCAAGAATCAAATCAACTGAAGGCCAAAATTGAGTGTGATTTCCATAAGAACACGAGATGAACAAAAACAACCAATAAGATCCACATAAAACCAACTCTTCTCCTAGAAGAGGGCGGTGGCCGAGGCCACCTTGTTAGAGTGCATGGTATGACACCGCGGAGATATATCTTGGGTCATGACCAATACTCATCAATAAGCTCACATATTACAAAATGATATTAAGAGAAATGATTTGACTTGCTTTCGACATTATGAGGGGAGGGTTAGCCCAATCAATTAGGCCCATGATGGCCCAAAATATATCGAGCTCGTTGGGGAACCCCAAGAGGAAGGTATGATGAGCATAGCAGCAAGTTTTCCCTCAGTAAGAAACCAAGGTTTAATCGAACCAGTAGGAACAAGGAAACACCCCAAAGTTGTTGCTAGCTGAGCCTTGGCAGGGCGCACTAACGGTGCTAGTAGCAACGTGGAGATCTGCACAACACAACCACAGAACTTTGCCCCAACTTGCGATGAGGTTATCAATCTCACCGGTTTTGCTGAAAACAAAGGATTAAACGTATCGAATGGAAGGAAGTAATAGTTTGCAGAAAGTAAACACAAAATACTAAACAGTTTATAGATTGTATGTAAAAGAAAGGACCGGGATCCATAGTTCACTAGAGGTGGCTCTCCTTACGATAGATAACATGTTGGGTGAACAAATTACAGCGGGGCAATTGACAAACATCGAGAAAGCAATACATGCATATACTAATCATCTTGACTCCGTTGGAACTTGATTGGGCATTACAACATTATACATAGATCGCCATCCAACTTCATCTATGACTAATAATCCACCTTCAGGTTATCATCCGAACCCCCTCCAGTATTAAGTTGCAAGCAACAGATTATAGCTTTACGAATTGCGTGTAATGTAAACAATACGATTGTTCTATGAACAAAGGATTATTGTTTTCTCCCTAGTAGCAACAACACATCTAGTACCTTAGAGATTTCTGTCACTTCCCCAGATTACTAGAGGCATGAACCCACTATCAAGCGTAAATACTAACTCTTGGAGTTGCTAGCATCTACTTGGCCAAGATAGCTACTAACAACGGAAAGCATGCAAGATCACAAATAACAAAGACATGATAGAATCAATAATGAGTCTGAAATAGCATCTCAATATCCATCGGATCCCCGCAAACACAACATGCAGAATTACAAATAGATGATCTTGATCATGAACGGAGCTCACAAGATCTATACATGAAAGCACAAAGGAGGAGAACCAGCCATCTAGCTACTACATGGACTCGTAGTCCAGAGATGAACTACTCACGCATCACACTGGAGGCTTGCATGATGATGAAGAAGGCCTCCAGGGTGAATTCCCCTCTCCGGCAGGGTGCCGGGAAGAGCTTCAGATCCCTCCCGATCTAGGGATGGAGATGACGGCGGCTACAGACTCTTTCGTGGATTTTTGATCGGGTAACTAGGGTTTTGGTCCTGAGGGCAATATATAGGTGGAAGGAGAGGCCGAGGGGGTGCTGGTGTCGGCCAGACCACCCCCTGGCGCGGGCCAGGCCTGGCCGCGCGGCTAGGTGGTGTGGCCGGCCCTCAGCCCTTCTTCGTCTCGTATTCTGGCTCCAGATGTCTTCCAGAAAAATAGGCACTTTGGCTTTTGTCCCGTCCAATTCCGAGAATATTCATTTTCTGACTTTCCTGGAACCAAAAACAAGCAGCTGACACTATGGCTCTTGTTAATAGGTTAGTCCAAGAAGTCATATGAAAAGTACTCCAAAGTGTGGACAAAACACAAGAAAGTAGATAAAGCCAAGCATGGAGCATCAAAAATTATAGATACATTTGCAATGTATCAACATCCCGAAGCTTAACTCCTGCTCATCCTCGAGTAGGTAAGTGATAAAAAGAAAGAATAATTTTTGAGGTGACATGCACCATCATAAACTTGATCAAAGTACTTGTAAAACATTCAAAGCTGGGATCATAGTACTTCAATCATAACATGAAAGACAAAGTTCTAGCAATAAGACAAATAAACTATGATGCAACATGAAAAGGCACAAACAAAAGATTCATGAATAACAATGCTTTGCAAGACGTTTGTTTGTTTCACATAAAGAAAACATAGCATAAAAGTATTCAGCTTGTCCCTCATAGAGTAGCAAATATAAATGCATAGGACACCTTCAAAGTTCATAAGAGTGACTAGATACAAATAGTTTAAAACAAGAAATATCAAGTTATGCATCAATCAACTAGTCTTGGGACAATGCACATAGAACTAAGAATGGCCACTATGCTCTCAAAGTAGGTGCATAAAGGTAGAAGGTGGAGACTTAATATAATGGTGGAAGAAAGGCCTTCATAGAAGGAAGTAGGGATTCAAGTCTCATAAAGAGCTTCCAAAAATTATGGTACTTAATAGCTTTCAGCTCTTATTGCCCCTATAATAAGCATCTTGAAGTGATTAAGGTTAAAGTGAACAAACTATGGTGTACATGCTTGACGAAGTATAAGTTAGAAATCTCATGTCCCTTAAATACGAGGGCCGCTCCTCATGCTACTCAAGTTTAGTCACTGGTAAATTCTTGTCATCGTAAGTACATGTGTATCATAGGGAACCGCCAATGGGGTACCCCTTGCCCGATGATACGGAAGAATCCCCATATCAAAATGACAAGGCAAGCAGACAACGAGCATCTCAGCAATCTTCTTATTTACCATGGGAATATGGTGCTTTTTTCTCTCTTTCCTCTTTTCATAATCCCTTTTTTCTCTTTTTTTCTCAATATAGGACTCTTTTTTTTATAAGAAGAATGCTTCATAGACAGCTCATTATGGTTACGCTGCAGGTTTCCACCATGTCAGCATGGATTAGACCAGCGGCCCAGGCGTTTCTCTAACACATATACATAACTCCATGGACTTACAAGCTCCCCTTTCATTTCACACCGACGACATCCATAGACAAAAGAGCATGATATCAACTAGGTACAAAGTACCAAGTGCAATGTTGAAGGCGTTCCCCATGACAGCATGGTTCTGCTAATCCCCAAAAAATAAGTGCAAGCATATACAACATAGACGACACAATGGTTCAAGTTTATTAAGGGCAATAAAAGTAAAGTGTGCCATCAAGTTCGTGAGAGCTTTAATCACTAGTTTTCTCATAACAAGTTTAATTTGGAAGGTAAACAAAAGCATGAATATACTTGGAATAGCATAAGCTAGTACGTAGGTATGGTGGACTCTTTGGAATAACTTGGTTTAGGGAGTTGGATGCATGAGTAGAACTCATACTTGGTTGTGGAGGCTAGAAAAAGACTAGGAGCGACAAACTAAGAGAGCAATAATGGCGATAATCATGCAGAGCGACAAAACATCATTGATCAAAGCATAAAGTGATACTACAATTTGAAAACTAATGGATCATGAAGGCTATGGTGACTTGAGATAGTCATAACATGGTGTGAGCATGTGCCAAGTTAACCCAAATAAAGCATCAAAGGAGAATACCACTATACTATGCTTTAATACGCTAAAACAACGCATGATTCATCCAAGGCACATTAAGCAATCTCAATTGTTTATAACAAGTCATGCTACAGCAAAGAATACTAAGCATAAAGCCAAAACAATATCAAGCATGGCATGACAAAGCATAGGCCACAGTCAAAAACAAGCTCTCTTTACCAGTTAAGCATGAACATTCCAACTCTTTTCCAAACCAAACTAAACTATTTGAAAACCAATGTATGAAAGAGGGGGTCCAACCAATTTATTCAGCAAACTAAGCAAACCAAGAAAACGAAAAACCAAAACCAAAACTAAAAAGAAGACGCTCCAAGAACAACACAACCGTGCACGAAACAATAAAAATAAAGCGTTTGGAAAAAACCTGGGATTTTTATTGATGAAGAGGGGGATGCCTTGGGCATCCCCAAGCTTTGGCTCTTGTATGTCTTGGATATTTCTTGGGTTGACATGCGTGGCATCCCCAAGCTTGAGCTTTAGTCCATCCTTCATCTCATTACTCATTCCTTCCATACACCTGCAATTTTTCCTTCATACAAAACTTCACACAATCTTTATTAGCAACATTAGTGCACTCAAGATAATAGGTCTTAAGGTTCAGTTCTAACACCAAATAAACTTCCATTATAACACTAGCTACTGAAGAACTTCCCTCAAAAAGCTCAGTTCCCCAAAATAACTCAAAAAGGAACTAACAAGAAGCAAATGCAGAAAATGCCAGAAATCTATCAAAACAGACCAGCAGGTAAAGACGAATTTTTTCGAAGACCTTATGTTGCTCAAATCAAAAAGTGTTGAACTAACGAAAGTTATATAACAACCTGGGGCAGAAGCACAAAAATTCACGCCTCAAAAAGACGTTCAGAGATTTTACTCTAATTTTTACGGTGAAGCACAGAAATCTGTTTCGGGACAGCAACTTTCCCAATCATTACTTCTCTCTCATTAGAGGTTACTCTTGGCACAAAAAGCAAATAAAAAGGATAAGGAGCAGTTATTACTGAAGTAATAACTTCCAAGACTCATCTAAAACTTTTGGGTTATCTCCCAATAAGTACTTTTCTTTAACGCCTTTAAGTTAGGCATAAGAAGCAAGAAGAATCAAGTGTTCTCAAATGAAGAAGCATTAAAACCAAATTTTGTTTTCATAGGATAAGCAAAAGAAGACTTCTCTCTCTTCTTAGGGAAGTGTTCTATACCTTTCTTGAGTGGGAATTGATATTTAATGGTGCCTTCATTCATATCAATAATGGCACCAACAGTTCTAAGAAAAGGTCTTCCCAAAGTAATAGGACAAGAAGCATTGCATTCAACATCCAAAACATAGAAATCAACAAGGACATAGGCATTGTTAACCATAAGAAGAACATCATTAATACTCCCCATGAGTTTCTTTTTAGCATTATCATCAAATTGGACACTCAAATAACAATCTTCAAGTGGAGGCAAATCAAGCATATCATAAATCCTTCTAGGCATAATAGAAACACTACTATCAAGATCACATAAAGCTTTGAAATCAAAGTCATTCACTTTCATATTAATGATGGGTTCCCAACCATCTTCTTGTTTAATAGGAATAGAAGCTTTATGTTTCATCTTTTCTTCTTTAATCTTTATGAGAGCATCAGTAATGTGTTTTGTAAAGGCCATGTTTATAGCACTAGCATTAGGACTTTTAGCAAGCTTTTGTAGGAACTTAATAACTTCAGAGATGTTGCAACCATCAAGATCAAAATCAAATTTATCATTTAAAGTAGTAGAACTATTACTAGTCTCAACACTAGTGGTAGTGATAGTAGAAACACTAGTGTTTCTAGCAATTTCATCTTCTCTTTCCCACTTACCATGTAATTCAGCTAATAGTCTAACATTTTCATCAATTCTTACTTGTATAGCATTAGTAGCTGCAAAGGGATTATCATTTGTTTCAGGTTTAGCAACCATTTTATTCAAAGAAGATTGAGCTTCAGCCAAAGATGCTATATTTCTTTCAGCATTAGAGAATTTTTCCTCAATAGTTTTATTGAAAGCAGTTTGCTTAGTAATAAAGTCTTTAAGCATAACTTCAAGTTCAGAGGGAATACTCCTATTATTGTTGTAGGAATTTCCATAAGAATTACCATTGTTGGGAGGATATGGCTTATAATTGTTGTTACCAAAATTATTCCTATAGGCATTGTTGCTAAAATTATTATTTCTTATGAAGTTCACATCAACTTGCTCTTCTTGAGCAACCAAAGAGGCCAAAGGAACATTATTTGGATCAATATGGGCTTTCCCATTAACAAGCATAGACATAATAATATCAATCTTATCACTCAAGGAGGAGGTTTCCTCAACAAAATTTACCTTCTTACCTTGTGGAGCTCTCTCAGTATGCCATTCAGAATAGTTAACCATCATATTATCCAGAAGCTTTGTTGCAGCACCCAAAGTAATGGTCATAAAGGTACCTCCAGCAGCAGAGTCCAATAGGTTCCTTGAAGAATAGTTCAATCCTGCATAAAAGGTTTGGATGATCATAGAAGCAGTCAATCCATGAGTGAGACAATTCTTTACCAAAGATTTCATTCTTTCCCAAGCTTGAGCAACATGTTCATTATCAGATTGTTTAAACTTCATTATTTCACTTCTCATAGATATAATCTTAGTAGGTGGATAGTATTTTCCAATGAAAGCATCTTTGCACTTAGTCCAAGAATCAATACTATTCCTAGTTAAGGAATTCAACCATTCTTTAGCTTTTCCTCTCAAAGAGAAAGGAAACAATTTCAACTTAATAATATCACCATCTATATCCCTATGCTTTTGGATCTCACAAAGTTCAACAAAGTTATTTAGATGGGCAGCAGCATCTTCATTACCAATACCAGAAAATTGTTCTCTCATAACAAGATTGAGTCAAGCTGGTTTTATATCAAAGAAAGTAGCTTCAGGCACAGGTGGAGCAATAGGTGTGCTCATAAAATCATTGTTGTTCGTGCTAGTGAAGTCACACAACTTAGTGTTTTCAAGAGTAGTCATTTTTTGTGTTTTCAATAAAGAAAGCAAACTTGTAAAACTAATTTTTTTGTGTTTTTGATAAAGAAACAAGCAAACAAAGCAAAAGAAACTAAGCAAAACAAAAATAACAAAGTAAAGAGATTGGTTATGATAGACTCCCCTTGTGAAGATGTCCTTGACTCACCGGCAACGGCGCCAGAAAAAGTATTTGATGGCCCAAAATATATCGAGCTCGTTGGGGAACCCCAAGAGGAAGGTATGATGAGCATAGCAACTAGTTTTCCCTCAGTAAGAAACCAAGGTTTAATCGAACCAGTAGGAGCAAGGAAACACCCCAAAGGTGTTGCTAGCTGAGCCTTGGCAGGGCGCACTACCGGTGCTAGTAGAAAGGTGGAGACCTGCACAACACAACCACAAAACTTTGCTCCCAACTTGCGATGAGGTTGTCAATCTCACCGGTTTTGCTGAAAACAAAGGATTAAACGTATCGAATGGAAGGAAGTAATAGTTTGCAAAAAGTAAACACAAAACAGTAAACAGTTTGTAGATTGTATGTAAAAGAAAGGATTGGGATCCATAGCTCACTAGAGGTGGCTCTCCTTAAGATAGATAACATGTTGGGTGAACAAATTACAGTGGGGCAATTGACAAACATCGAGAAAGCAATACATGCATATACTAATCATCTTGACTCATTTGGAACTTGATTGGGCATTACAACATTATACATAGACCGCCATCCAACTGCATCTATGACTAATAATCCACCTTCAGGTTATCATCCGAACCCCCTCTAGTATTAAGTTGCAAGCAACAGATTATTGCTTTACAAATTGCGTGTAATGTAAACAATATGATTGTTCTATGAACAAAGGATTGTTGTTTCCTCCCTAGTAGCAACAGCACATCTAGTACCTTAGAGATTTCTGTCACTTCCCCAGATTACCAGAGGCATGAACCCACTATCGAGCATGAATACTAACTCTTGGAGTTGCTAGCATCTACTTGGCCAAGATAGCTACTGACAACAGAAAGCATGCAAGATCACAAATAACAAAGACATGATAGAATCAATAATCAATCTGAAATAGCATCTCAATATCCATCGGATCCCCGCAAACACAACATGCAGATTTACAAATAGATGATCTTGATCATGAACAGAGCTCACAAGATCTAGACATGAAAGCACAAAGGAGGAGAACCAGCCATCTAGCTACTACATGGACCTGTAGTCTAGAGATGAACTACTCACGCATCACACCGGAGCCTTGCATGATGATGAAGAAGGCCTCTAGGGTGAATTCCCCTCTCCGGCAGGGTGCCGGGAAGAGCTTCAGATCCCTCCCGATCTAGGGATGGAGATGACGGAGGCTATAGACTCTTTCGTGGAATTTTGATTGGGTACCTAGGGTTTTGGTCCCGAGGGCAATATATAGGCGGAAGGAGAGTCCGAGGGGGTGCTAGGGTCGGCCAGACCACCCCTGGAGCGGGTCAGGCCTGGTCGTGCGGCCAGGTGGTGTGGCTGGCCCCCAGCCCTTCTTCGTCTCGTATTCTGGCTCCAGATGTCTTCCGGAAAAATAGGCACTTTGGCTTTTGTCCCGTCCAATTCCGAGAATATTCATTTTCTGACTTTCTTGGAACCAAAAACAGCAGAAAACAGGTAGCTGGCACTGTGGCTCTTGTTAATAGGTTAGTCCAAGAAATCATATAAAAAGTACTCCAAAGTGTGGACAAAACACAAGAAAGTAGATAAAACCAAGCATGGAGCATCAAAAATTATAGATACATTTGCAATGTATCAGACCACACTCCCCCTATATCCATGCCCACACCTAGACCAAATAAGAAAGAGATGTAAGAGTGAGTGCATGGGTAATCAAGACAAGCTCCCTGAATCAATGATATTTAGCTCATTCCTCAAGAAACAAAACCTTGCTTCATCAAGTGGCTTTGTGAAAATATCGGCAAGTTGATTCTTCGTGCTCACAAAAGATAGATCAATATCACCACGAGCAACATGGTCTCGAATAAAATGATTCCGGATCTCAATATGCTTTGTCCTTGTGTGCTACACCGGATTGTACGCAATTTTGATGGCACTTTCATTATCGCATAAAATAGGCACTTTGTCACAATTGACATCTATTCCTTTAAAGTTTGCCTCATCCCTAATAATTGAGTACATGCACTAGCAACAACCACATATTCGGCCTCGGCGGTGTAGAGTGATATACAATTCTGCTTTTTAGAAGACCAACATACCAATGACCTTCCCAAGATTTGGCAAGCTCCAGACGTTGATTTCCGATCATCCTTATCACCAGCCCAATCTGAATCAGTATAGCCACATAGAGAGAAATTGGAGCCCTTGGGATACCATAGACCAAAATTAGGAGAATGAACCAAATATCGGAAGATCTTCTTAACCGCCACTAAGTGGCTTTCTTTAGGAGCTGCTTGATACCTTGCACACACCCCTACACTCAACAAAATATCAGGTCTAGATGCACAGAGGTAGAGTAGAGAGTCGATCATGGACCGGTATACCTTTTAGTCCACATCATTACCGTGAGGATTGAGTTCGAGATGACATTTAGTTTGCATCAGGGTGGCGATGCCATTAAGATCCATCATCTTGAATCTCTTGAGCATGTATTGAATGTATTTTGCTTGATTTATGAAGGTCCCTTCTCTAAGTTGTTTGATTTCAAATCCAAGAAAGAATCATAACTCCCCCATCATAGACATCTCAAACCTGTCAGTCATAAGCTTTGAAAATTCATCATTAAAAGCTTTTTAGTAGAGCCAAAGATAATGTCGTCTACATATAGTTGGCATATGAAGAGCTCCCCCTTAACCTTCTTACTAAAAAAGAGTGGGATCGATTTGCCCAACTTCGAAGCCATGATCTAGCAAAAGCTCTTTAAGGTGCTCATACCACGTGCGTGGGGCTTGTTTAAGGCCATGGAGTGCCTTATCGAGTTTATAAACATGGTTCGGAAAGTTAGGATCCTCAAATCCTAGGGGTTGCTTTATATATACCAACTCATGTAGAGGACCATTAAGAAAAGCACTCTTAACGTCCATTTGCTGTAATCTAAAATTATTATGAGCAGCATAAGCAAGAAGGATATAGATGGACTCAAGACGAGCCACTGGAGCGTAAGTCTCGCCAAAGTCGATGCCCTCAACTTGGGAATAGCCTTGTGCCACGAGTCTTGCCTTGTTCCTTACAACAATGCCATTTTAATCTTGCTTATTTTTTAAAATCCACTTTGTGTCGATAACATTGCGGCAATCCTTTGGCTTCTCTACTAATTTACAAACCTTGTTGCGTTCAAAGTTATTCAACTCTTCATGCATAGCAACAACCCAGTCCGGATCTTCAAGAGATTCAAACACCTTCTTGGGTTCCACCATTTAGATGTGAGCTTGATGCTCACCGAAACTTGCCAGCTCCCTTCTTGTGGATACCCTTCGTCGGAGATCACCTACAACTTTGTCAAGAGTGTGACCCCTTAATTCAAGATTTCTATCTGCACGAGCTTTGCGACAAAGTTCGATCAATTTGTTGTCTCTTGGAGGAATAACTTCATCATTTGGGACATCGTTGGAATCATTAGCTTGGCCTTGATCTTCAGCATGATTAGTTGGAATAGGAGATGATGAATCTTGCCCTTGATGTTGATCCACAGCCATAACAGGAGGTTGCTGCTGTTCAGGATTTTCAGGGCCAGATAATCCGGCCGAGGGTGGGGCCGGATAATCCGGCCTCGGAGAACCTGAAGCACCTTCATAGACTTGACTGGTTCTAACTCAAACTAGAGAGGGGCCGGATAATCTGGGATCAGCCAGAAAATCCGGCCTAGAACTTGCAGAAGGTTCTTCGACATGTTGATCAATTCTGCCAGTTGAGGAGGGTTGGCCGGATAATCCGGTGTCCACCGGATAATCTGGTCTGGAGCTTTCTGGTGAAGTTGCTTGATGATCTTCAACAGTTCATGGGATTGGTGTAGAGGTTTCTCCAACAGTTGGAGCATGTTGAGCTGGTGTTGATGAGGGCTCTACTTGAGTAGAACATTGTCCTTCCCGTTCCGCCTCAAGGGGTTCCTCAATGGGGCGGAAAAATCCCATGCCCATTCTTCTTATGGCATCTTGGGGTATTTCAACATCTGCATCACAAACATCAACTTGCCCCGCACGGGAGCCATCATTTTCCTCGAACACCACACTACAAGATTCTACAACAGTTCCGGAGAGCTTATTGTAGACTCTATAAGTGTGGGATTCGGCACCATAACCAACAAAAAATGCCTTCTAAAGACTTAGACTTGAATTTAGATAAACGAACTCCTTTAATGAGAAAGAAACACTTACAACCAAATACCTAGAAGTAGGAGATGTTTAGCTTGTTACCAGTAAGTATTTCATAAGGAGTCTTGTCCAAGATTTTGCGAAGATAGAGCCGATTGGATGAATGGCATGCGGCTGAGATTGCTTCAGCCCAAAAGTTATAAGGAGACTTAAATTCAGCTAGCATAGATCTGGCCATATCCATTAAGGTTCGGTTCTTCCTCTCGGCAACACCATTTTGTTGAGGGTGTACGCAGCGGAATATTGATGTCTTATCCCCTCTTCACTTAGAAATTCATTCAGAGTGTAGTTCTTGAACTCGGAGCCGTTATCACTTCTAATTGCAAAAATAGGGAGATTGTGTTGACGTTGAACCTCGTTGGCAAAATCAATGACCGTTTGTTGTGTCTCGCTCTTCAACTTGAAGAAATAGACCCATGTATATCTTGAATAGTCATCGATAATTACTAGGCAATATTTCTTCCCACCGAGGCTTGCATGAGATGGAGGACCAAAGAGATCCACATGAAGGAGCTCCAAAATCCTCGTTGATGAAATAATGGTCTTCTGTTGATGGGGAGAATCATGCATTTTTCCTTCAACACAAGCCCTACAAACACAATCTTTGGCAAAGGAAACATTTTCTTTTAGTCCAAGGATGTGGCCACCCTTGTGGAGACTTTGCAAAGTTCTCATATTGACGTGGGCTAGTCGGTGATGCCATAGCCAGCCCATGTCGGCCTTTCCGAAGAGACACATCGGGCATGTAGTGGTTTTTCCAGAAAAGTCCACCACATACAGGTCATTTTCGACATATCCAACAAAAGCGGCCTTTAGAGACTTGCTCCACAAGAGTACCACCAAATCACCATCAATGAAAACTACAAAGCCCATCTTACCAAGGGCACAAATAGAAAGTAAATTGTAACCGAGGGTCTCAACAAGCATGACTTCCACGAGAGAGAAATTGTGAGCTACCACAACTTTGCCAAGACCCAATACCTCGGGTTTTGACGTTTCACCATAGGAGACGGTTATGTGACCATGGTTTGGCCGCATCTCCGAGATGATCTCCTTGCTTCCAGTCATATGACTACTCCACCCTCTATCGAGTACCCATTTAGACCCACCGGAAGCATAGCCCTGCAAGAAAGTTACTTCTTGGTTTTAGGTACCCATTTTTCAATGGGTCCTCTCATGTTAGTGGCAAGGGTTTTGGGAACCCAAATAGACCAAGATATGTAACTATCAAATGGACCTACATAGATAGCATAGACATCACCATAATAATCACAAAATAATTCATAATTAGGATTATTAGCCCCTGCAAAACCATCATAGTTAGTCTTGTCATTAGTGGTGGTGCTTGTCTTTCGTTGAGCAGTTTTGCTCTTCTTCTTTTTCTTGTTCTTCTTCTTCTTTGTCTTGGGGACATAACCAAGACCTTGTTTCCAATTGTTTGTCCTTTTCTTGCTAAGCACCTCATCTAGGACTTCTTTACCTTTATGTTGAGATCCCTTTACAAGTTCTTCTTTTAGCCTTGCATTTTCTTCAACAATGTCTTCATGTACACAAGATAGAGTGGAGGTGCTGGGCATATCATACTTGTCCAATTGAGTTTGAAGCTGATCACAAGACTCATTTAGAGTAGAATGATCACTCTCCAATGCCTTGTGAGCAATGTCAAGTTTCTCAAACTCCTTTGAGAGTCTAGCATGAGCAGCCCCAAATTCAATCTTTTCCTTCTTTAGTTTCTCTACCTTAGAAAGAGCATTGTCACGTTCTTTAATGAGCTAGGAAACAACCTCTTCATGGGACTCCTCTATTGACTCAAGTTTCTCCTCCAAGGATACTCGAGCTTCCTCTTCTTCCATAAGGCATTCTTCAAGGAGGCAATTTCCAAGGCATCTTCTCTTTCAATTCTACCTTTTCTTTGAGAAGTTCTTCGGAATGAGTAAGTTGATTCATAAGAGCATCAAAGTGAAGTTTGTGCTCACCTTGCAGGTTAGTGAAAAAATTATCCAAAGCAATAACTTCTTCTTTTATCTTAAGACTAGTATGATCATCCATATCCATATTTATATTAGTCTTAGGAAATGAAGAAATAGAAGATGATACCTCGGACCCTCTTGCCATAAGGAAAGTGACGTTGTTGTTGATGACATTTTCGTTTGGAGAGTCGAAGAGTGATGACGGGGTAGATGTGGTGGCTATAGCAGCCACCTCTCGAGAACTATCTTCATCCTCTTCGTCTTCACTCGTAGAGGAATATTCTTCTTGTGCCACCAAGACAATCTTGGGTTGATTCTTGTAAGGACCATTCTTTTTAATAAATGGCTTCTTTCGAGGTGCCTTGGATTTTTCTTTAAGGATAAGCCTGCCACCATTGTCTTCTCTACTTTGATATGGACATTCAGCCACAAAGTGCAACCTATCTCCACAATTGTAGCATGTTCTCGGTTTTGGGCCATTCTCTCTTGTTCCACTTGACCCATTATTGCGCTCGAGTTCAGACTTGGCCTTGGCTAGATCCTTCCAAAAATTCCTTGCATAGAAATCCATGTACTCACCATGACCATGCTTGACTTCCTCGGGATAGCCCATGGAGACAACATCGTATCCTCTTTGATCCTCATCTTGCTCAATAACATTTGCTTTTAGAGCCACATTGACTCCTTTTTGCATTCCAATAGCCCGACCACGGGCATCTTCGGCGTTCTTGGCGGCAACTTTGAAGGCCGCCATTTCTTGCATGACTTCATTGGAAGTCATTTGGTGGTAATTGTGTCTACCTTGCAAACTCTTCAAGTCCATTGGCTCAAATGGCATGAGGGCACTCACATATTTCCTTTTGATCCAGGCATCATCAATGTGAGTGGCTCCATGCTTTCTAAATATTGTAGCAATGCTCTTGAGCCTTCTATACATGTCTTCATGGTCCTCACCATCCAACATGTAGAATCCTTCAACTTCATTACTAAGAGCATCGTACCTATTCCTTCTCATGCTTTCATTTCCAATGAATAGGTCGGTGAGAGCATCCCAAGCTTCTTTGGCAGTGTTGAAGTGCTCAATGTGGGGCATGTCCTTGGGACCCACTCCGAGCTAAATCATGTGGAGAGCCATTGCATTCAATTGAATATCCAGAACTTCTCTTCTAGTCAAGTTGGTGGGGTCTCCAATATGAAGACCATCTTCGATAATCCTCCAAAGTTCAATTGACGAGTTGCATACATGAGATTTCATTAAGAATTGCCATTGATTAAATGTAGATGTAGTAAGCTTGGGTGGATCACCCCTATTGTTTGTATGAGGATGAGGGATAGGTGGGTCGGGAGAATATAGATGAGGAACCTCACTATAGTCCTCCTTACCACTTCCCTTCTTGGAGGCGGAACCATTATGTTTTTCACCTACCACTTCATCTTCATTAGATCCGGCGTGAGCCTTATCCTTAGATAGAGGAGTGGTGGCCTCAGAGGAAGATGGGGATGGGGCTGTAGATGATGTGACACGAGCAATCATTTGTTGCATCTCTTCCATCTTGGTCTCAAAGGATTTCAACAAGGTTGTTTCCAACGTCTTGAGGTCATCCATTGTGACTTGTCCACAGCCTCATTCCCATTTTCCTCAGTACCCATACTTCTCTTAGGTGGTTAAGCCTGAATAAAGAGTTGGGGCTCTGATACCAATTGAAATGGATCGTATGGGAACCTAGAGGGGGGGTGAATAGGTGCTACTTCAAATTTTAATGCTTTTTCAATTTTAGGCTTGACACAAAAGGTAAATTATCTAGATATACTACTATGTAGAATTTCCCTATATGCAAACATAACTACTAGCGAGTAAAGGCGATTAAGATAGAGGAACAAGGAAACCGTAGTGGAGCACACAGAGGCATAGGATTTGTTTTACCGTAGTTCCTTCCTTGTTAAGGGAAGTACATCTGCGTTGGAGGGGTGGGCGGTACTAAGACCACCACGCCACAATAGGCCTCACCCTGTTCTCCGATGGATCTTGATGTCTACGCACTTCTATTCTTGTAGAAAGTTGTTGGGCCTCCAAGTGCAGAGGTTTGTAGAACAGCAGCAAGTTTCCCTTAAGTGGATCGCCCAGGGTTTATCGAACTCAGGGAGAAAGTGGTCAAAGGTACCCCCTCTCAAGCAACCCTGCAATCAAGATACAAGAAGTCTCTTGTGTCCCCAAAACACCCAATACACTTGTCAGGTGTATAGGTGCACTAGTTCGGCGAAGAGATAGTGAAATACAAGTGGTAACGGTGATAGAAAATAGCTTGATGGCGTGGAAAAGACTAAAGTAAAACTGAAATAAAGATAGAAGCAAGGAAACATGTAATAGATCTAATACCAAATGGTGTTTCAGTGCTTAGAAACAAGGCCTAGGGATCATACTTTCGCTAGTGAACACTCTCATATAAATATATTCTTCTTTATGATACTACACTGAACTACTCTCCGGTTGGACACTCTAATCCATGGTAGGGCTAAAACAGCACTCCTCAAAGTTCGCTTTACCCATCTAGATAACCCCACACTGTCACCTTGAGCGCTAGATGGATCCAACAAACACCACAATTTCATAAAGACATCCAACTCCAAATATAACTGATAACAAGTATTTGAAATCTCTAGCCTAAGTGGCACCATGGTGTGCACACTGTCAACTTCACACACATGGGGAGAGCAGAGATCTATTAAAGCACTTGAGTAGCAAGGTAGATCTACTTGATTACAAAGATCATGATCACAATATGATCGTGCATAGAGAGAGAGATGAACACATAGCTACTGGTAGAACCCTTAGTCTCGAGGAAGAACTACTCCCTCATCATCACGGGAATCAGCAACGGTGATGGAGATGGCGGTGGAGATCGATGGAGATGGCTCCGGGGGCACTTCCCCGTCCCAGCAGGGTGCCAGAAGAGAGACTTTCTATCCCTCGAATCTCCCCTTCGGTGGCGGCGGCGCTGCGGAACTTTTCGTGGCTAGAGGCTTGACGATTTAGGGTTTTTGCAACGGGAGGCATCTTATAGGCAGAGAGGCAAGGTCGATGGGCAGCCAGGGGGCCCACACCATGCCCTAGCGTGGCCTGGGGGGACCCACGCCTAGGGGTGGTTTGGCCACCCTGTGGCCCACCTTCGTCTCTCCTTCTGGCTCCATGAATCTTCCGGGAAAATAACGACTTTGGCTTTTGTATGGTCCAATTCCGAGAATATTCATTTTCTGACTTTCTGGAACCAAAAACAGCAGAAAACAGGCAACTGGCACTGTGGCTCTTTTTAATAGGTTAGTCCAAGAAATCATATGAAAAGTACTCCAAAGTGTGGACAAAACACAAGAAAGTAGATAAAACCAAGCATGGAACATCAAAAATTATGGATAAGTTAGCAACGTATCAATCTTGCCACCAAAGGCCTGATCCACCTTTCCACTATAGGAACCCTTCGAGGCGGGAACCGGCGCCTTTACACAACTAGCGGGGCACAACTCCACAACCGAATTGGAGGCTCCCGTATTGACAACAAGCTGCCTCAAGAACAATAGTTATCAATAACAAAACACAAGATCTAGATATCAACGAGAATACTAGATCGGGGGTTCTCCAAGTGAATGGAGAGAAGTTGAAGCGCTTGATTTTTGATGACGATGAATGATGTCTCCTCCTTAAATTCCCCCAAATATCGAAGCCTTCGGGTGGTTGACGTGGGAGATCTCAGGAGAGAGCTTTTGCAACAGGTCTGAACTTTTTCGATTGAATCACGGAATCTGAAAAGAGGGGAAGATGAGGCTTTTATACCCCCTGTTCAGATGGAGCCGTTGGAGCTTTTTAGGGCCAGATTATCTGGCCTAAGTGTGGGCCGGATTATCCGGCCCGGGAAGAGAATCCGCCCCGCTCCAGACTTTCTGGGGGGAAATCCGCCCCCAATCTAAGACTCGCACCGTGCCAGCCTTTGCACTTCTCCTAGGGGCCGCATTATCCGGCCCAAGGTGAGGGCCGGATTATCCGGCTGGGGAAGAAAATCCTCCCCACTTTGGATTGTCCGGGGGAAAATCTGCCCCTAGTCTGAGACTCGTGCCGTGCCAGCCTTTTCCAAGAGGGTCAGGCCGGATTATCCGGCCCTTGATGGGGGCGGATTATCCGGCCCCCCAAACACCAAAACACTTCCCTGCACACTTATCACACATGAGAAAACTCCACGGTATTGTTATCTAACATACAAAACAAAGGGAACCATTTAATATTCTTTCAACAAGCAAGATAGAACATATTATGATGAGAGCAAATGAGTGTTTAGATGAAAATAGCAATCTCCCCAAGGTTCATGCACAACAAAGTGCACAATTATGGAATCCTAACTCCCCATAATCAAACAAAACACCAAACAAGAACGAGAAAGAAAATGTGTGTTCTTAGGTAGATTAGGAAAGCTCCCCAAGGTTTATGCACCAAATGTGATAATTGCTTTGAATGCAAAGTGCATAAACATGGTATCCTTGCTCCCCCAAACTTACATGACAACTCAAAGGCATGATAGATCAACTTTATTAACACCAACGAGTGCCAAAATATGCAAATGAAAATGTCAATCACTCAAAGAAATTTTTTTGGAGCCACCAAAGAATAAAGAAGGAGCACAAGGTGGACTCCAAAGAAAAAAGGATATCAACTAGAGATTTAGCCATAATCATGTGTATAAGTTTCTAGGTAGACAACAATCACAAAGATATACATCCACAAAGAAACATGTACACACAAAATGGATACTCAATAATGAACAAGATATCCAAACGAAAGTCATAGATAATGCCAATAAGATTTTTGCTAGAAAGCATGGCCCAAGGCTCAAATTTATCTTATTGAACATCAATGACCTCAAAACACCAACAAATACATCACAACTATCACAAGGGAACAAGAGATAGTTGGAATGCATTGGGAAAGGCAACAAGTATTATAAAGAACAAATAAACCTTGCAAATTCATCCATATAGTACATGAGAGAAATTGAGGAAATGATTGGTAATAGAATTGCTAGATTGGCATATGTGGGATTGGTGAATCATAAACATGGTTGTTATATACACCCCAAAATATGCATTCATCTCAACTTACTCATATAACAATAAGGATGATACAATAAAATCTTGCAAGAACCACAATAGAAGCAACTGAAGGAAATCATGCCATGATGCAACCACAAAGGTTGGATGCTAGAAAAGTATGCATGAGAGGGATACTTGTTATGGATAAACCATTGGTAGGATATAGTAGATATGAGTTTGTTTATCATCCTAGATTGCCTCCAATTATCATTAGTCACCACATCTTCTTATTATCGAGACAAGCATCCAATGTATCTCCTATGTACCTAAAACAATATTAAGTACATATGGTCCCCAAACAAATTGGGTCCGAAGTAGTTAGTGCAACTACAATACATAGGAAATTGATGTCTATGCACTTCTATTCTTGTAGATAGTTGTTGGGCCTCCAAGTGTAGAGGTTTGTAGAACAGCAGCAAATTTTCCCTTAAGTGGATTACCCAAGGTTTATCGAACTCAGGGTTGAAGTGGTCAAAGGTATCCCCTCTCAAGCAACCCTGCAATCAAGATACAAGAAGTCTCTTGTGTCCCCAACACACCCAATACACTTGTCAGGTGTATAGGTGCACTAGTTCGGCGAAGATATAGTGAAATACAAGTGGTATGGATAATTATAAGTGGTAATGGTGATAGAAAATATCTTGATGGCATGTGGTTGACGTGGGAAAAGACTAAAGGCAAACTGAAATAAAGATGGAAGCAAGCAAACATGTAATAGATCTAATAGCAAATGGTGTTTCAGTGCCTAGAAACAAGGCCTAGGGATCATACTTTCGCTAGTGAACACTCTCATATAAATATCTTATCTTTATGATACTACGTTGAACTACTCTCCGGTTGGACACTCTAATCCATGGTAGGGCTATAACAGCACACCTCAAAGTAAGCCTTTCCCATCTAGAAAACCCCACACTGTCACCTTGAGCACTAGATGGTTCCAACAAACACCACAATTTCATAAAGACATCCAACTCCAAATATAACTCATAACAAGTATTTGTAATCTCTAGCCTAAGTGCCACCGTGGTGTGCACGCTGTCACTTTCACACACATGGGGAGAGCAGAGATCTATTAAAGCACTTGAGTAGCAAGGTAGATCTACTTGATTACAAAGCTCGTGATCACAATATGATCATGCATAGAGAGAGAGATGAACACATAGCTACCGGTAGAACCCTTAGCCTCGAGAGAGAACTACTCCCTCCTCATCATGGGAATCAGCAATGGTGATGGAGATGGTGGTGGAGATCGATGGAGATGGCTCTGGGGGCACTTCCCCGTCCCGGCAGGGTGCCGGAACAGAGACTTTCTGTCCCCCGAATCTCCCCTTCGATGGCGGTGGTGCTGCGGAACTTTTCGTGGCTGGAGGCTTGATTATATAGGGTTTTTGCATCGGGAGGCATCTTATAGGCGAAGAGGCAAGGTCGGTGGGCGGCTAGGGGGCCCACACCACCTGGTGGCGCGGCCAGGGCTAGCCCGTGCCACCACATGGTGTGGCTGCCCTGTGGCCCCTCTCCGTCTCGTCTTCTGGCTCCATGAGTCTTCCGGTAAAATATCAACTTTGGCTTTTGTGCCGTCCAATTCCGAGAATATTCATTTTCTGACTTTGTGGAACCAAAAACAGCACAAAACAGGCAACTGGCACTGTGGCATCTTGTTAATAGGTTAGTCCAAGAAAGTGTGCAGAAAGTACTCCAAAGTGTGGACAAAACATAACAAAGTAGATAAAACCAAGCATGGAACATCAAAATTATAGATACATTTGCAATGTATCAGAGACCCTCCACATAAATATGTGCATATTGATATGAAGTTGAATTTCATGAACATCTTAGCGGGTAGGATTTGGTGGAGAATTCCCTATATATTGGATCAAGAAAGCAAGCATGCCATAATATAGAACATGTAGTAAATATGCATGCACAAGATTTCAAGAACCAAAAAGGAGATACAATTTGAACAAAAACACCAAGTAAACCAAGAAGTCACACCCAAGAGTGTGACACGACAAAAGGGTGTCCAAATTACATCAAAGAGCCAAATCAACACATGAAAGAACACAAATTCAACAAATGAACAAGACAAAACCAAACAGCAAAAGATAGACAAAAATACCAATGCTCAAGGATTTATCTCATCCTAAGGGATCAAACAAGTAATAAGGAAAGAGACAAAACCAACTCCCAAAAGCGCAAGGATCCAACACACAAACCAAACTCTCTACACTTTTCATGATGGCACAAAGTACCAAAAGAAAAGATCAAACATCCAAGCACAAAAGGGAGTGTTCTAAATAATATAGGAGAGCTCCCACATGAATGGTGCATTATGTAGAATTTTGCTTTTGAATGCAAAATCACTACTACCTATATTAAATAGACACAAGAGGATACCAATAAACTAAAAATATCCACAAGAGGCAAGGAAGACATGGGAGAAAATAAAACATTTTCTTGGCCAAAGATAGGATAAAGAAAACCAAAGATCAAAGTGAACATGATCAATAAATTATACCATATACGGAGTACCACTTGTCAATGATAAGAATTATGGGGAAACATTTCCCAAGGTAGTTTTTAAGGATATCATGATCATATTCACAAAAATAAGCATATGAAAAAATATAAAAATTAAGCTTGATGATTAGATAGAGATTCTTGATAGCTCCAAATAGTCACACAATCATAAAATATTGAAGTAACTTGAAGCAAATGGTTTCCATGGAGGATGTGGAGGTCCAAATATGGGAAACACATCCCAAGAAAACTCTCACAAAAAAGATCCAAAAGATGAGCAATAAAATCAATCCAAGGGAATTGGAACTTGTTTGAGCTAAATGTGCCACTTAGGAGCTAGATAACTATAAATATCAATTCTAAGTGACACTACCTTAAATGTCCACATTTTCTAGGTTTTTAATATGCACAAAGCATATGACTCCCCCATAATGTGATAAACCAAGAATACTACACAAGAGGTAAAAACATCCAAATAGAGATGATTAATGAACATTATGGAACTTGAATTTCTTATGAGAAGGACATACCACATAGAGACTAGATAAACTTGCAATATACATACTAACTAGTATTCCTCATGTACACACGATTTAGGATTGTGGAATGCCCAAGCATAACACTCCCCCCAAAATGGGATAGTCCATTAAACTCTCACAAGAGCCAAGAATGATACCAAATAAATTCAACAAAGGCTCCAACCCAAGAGACACAAATACATGGTGTGCCACCCAACATACACAAGTATACTTGATAACTCAATATAAGTACGAGGGAAGCACAACATGTACAAACACATACAAAGGTACAAAACCAACACATTCACAAGGGAGCAAGTAACTTTCAATGTAAATGAGTTAAGCACATGTTACTACAAGGAGGAACATTGGATATATGATAGAAGCATGATAATACAAATGGCTTTACTTGACAAGAATAAATGATGAAGATCCCTCAATTCTTCATAATGTAGCAAAGCCTCCAATGCCCTCCAAACACACATATTGATCAAGTTTTGGCTTGTTGGTCCCTTACCAAGTTGGGTCCTAAGAAGTTAGTCATAATAGGCTTGGAAAACCAAATGGTTCTTTTCTTGAACCCACATTGAGCACCAACAAATTTGGCAAACATATTGCCAACCTCATCCTTATGAAGAGAATAAGCATCATCAATCATGATAAGGTTGGATAAGGAGACACCACTTGTGCATGAGGAATAAATGTGCCCTTTCTCGCGGCAAATGTAGCAAGTTCTTCTCTTGTCGTCTTTCTTGTTGGGTGAAGCAACAACTTGAGGACGACCTTGAGTCTTCTTGGGAGGATGACCATCTCTAACAAGAGGTAGAGCTTGAGGACACTTCCCTTGTTTCTTCTTGCCAAGGGGATTCTTCTTCAATGGGAAATACTTGACATGATGCCCTTCTTACTTGCACTTGAAGCAAACAATGTTGGTCGGATTCTTGACTTGATCTTGGCCATTTTTCTTATTGCCCTTGTGCTTCAACTTGATAGTGGACTTGCTCTTGATATTGGAGTTGAATCCAAGTCCACTCTTGTCATTGGGGGATTTTTGCACACTCAAGATGTTGTTGAGTGTGGCCTTCCCTTCATGACCCTTTTTCAAGTCATTCTTCAAAGAAGTGACTTGAGCCTTGAGCTCTTTAATTTCCTCTACATGGTTAGTGTGAACAACAATACTAGAGGAAGTAGATGCTATCCAGTTAGAGCAACAAGGCACAGAATGTAATTCATCACAAGATATATAAATGACATGAGTGGATGAATTACAAGGACTAGCACATGGCAATATGACATTTGGAGTAGAAGTAGTGTTAATGTCCACATGAGGCTCATTAGATGTTACCTTTGACATAATAGCCTCATGAGCTAATTTTAGACTATCATGGGAGGCTAGAAGATCCTCATGTGAGCTTGATAGCTTATCATGACTTTCTTCCAAGATCCCATACTTTCCAGTTAGCAAAGCAAGTTGAGTCTTTAGCTCAACATTCTCCTTCAAAATAGATGCTTCACAAGAAATAGAGTTAGTAGCACAAGCACCATAATTAATTGCAAGAGGTGAGGGCAACTTCGAAATCTCTTTTGAGTAAGAGGCTTTAAGGTGCTCATGTGACTCGGTGAGTTTGATGAACTCACCCTTGATGACCCTAGAGCCATTTTTGAGGTGCTCAAAATCCTCAAGAAGTTCAGCATAAGCAACTTGGAGCACATCATTTTTTACTTTTGAGATCACTTGCCACCTCAAGATCTCTATCATGAGATTCCCTCACTCTAGACAGCTCTAGAGCAAAGGTCTCCTCAAGAGATTCCTTAGTGGTTTGTTCCTCTTCAAGATTTGCAATTTTATTAGCATACCCACGCTCAAGGCTACTCATTTTATCAATGGCGTTCTCATGCTCCTCAATTTGTTCTTATAACTTATCAATATGTTCTTTGCTCTTAATAGCAAAGTCCAAGATTTCAACAAAGTTAGAGCAAGCAACATTATTATTAACAAGAGCATGATAAACCATCTCACCCTTTTCATATAAATCATGAACATTAATCTCTTTTTTCCTCATTATCCTCATCCTCATCATCACAAGAGGTATTGGGTTCCAAAGTAGGAGTTACCTTTGAATCCCTAGCCATAAGGCATAGGTGGGTAACATGAGATGATGATGATGAATTATTTGAAGCTTCATTCAAGATCTTGTCTTGGACAATAGAATCTCCGTTTTCCTCTACATGGTTAGCAACACAAGCACTATAGGAAATAGAAGTATTTGTATCATGGCAACAAGAAAACACAAGCATATCATCATAAGATTTATTCAATCCATTTCTACATGATATGCAAGGACTACCAACACAAGCATATAAGGAGTTTTGGATGCTACAAGTGTTAGGGTCCAACGGTAGACCATTGCAACTAGATAGAGATGAAGGATGACAAATAGTAAGCTCACTATCCACATTGCAATTTCTATCACTACTCACCATATCATTACCTTGTGAAAAATCACATGTTGGTGAAGTGGTAGAAGATGAGAAGTCATCTCGACCGGAAGTGGAAGCAACACAATCATCCTCAAGAATATTGGACACAACATATTTATCTTGAAGTTTTGTCCATAACTCATGAGCGCTCCAAAAAGGAATGATTGCAGATGTAACTACATAGCTCAAAGAATTAACAAGCACATTATAAGCTTGAGCATCAAGATATAAGTTTTTCTCATCCTCACAAGAAAGATTTTCGAAATCCATAGGAGAAGAAAAACCTATATCTACAACAGGCTCCAAATTTGAGTCCATGTCACGAAAATGAATAAGCATACAAGTTTTCCATATATCATAATTTGTGCCATCGAATGTGAACATTTAATTGTACATTAATCCCCTAGTCAACATCTTTATTCTTAAGGCGGTGATGCCTAAAATGAGAGACCGGGCTCTAATACCAATTGAAAGATCACGAATGTCGCCTAGAGGGGGGTGAATAGGCAGTTTAAAACTTTTACGAGAGTGGCTCAACAAAGGCAGAATTAAACTAGCGTTCACTTTGTCAAGCACAAAACCTAGAACAACTAGGGTTCACCTCTGTGCACCAACAACTTATGCTAAGCAAGACAAGCACGAAGGCTATCATAAAGTAAGGTGCATAAGTAAGAGCTCGGGTATAGAGATAATCGAGGCACGTGGAGACGATGATGTTTTATCGAGTTCCTCCCAACAATGGAGTACGTCTTGTTTGGAGAGGGGGTGGTTTCAAACCACCAACGCCACAAAAGGCCTCCCTTGTTCTCCAGTGAATCTCACCCCAACGGGATCGATCCACACTTCCACTATCGGTTCACTTGTCGGTGGCAATCCGGAACCTCTCACGAGATTGGGGCACTTCTCCACAACTCAATTGGAGGCTCCCAACAAACAAGATTGGGGAAAGCTTCACAACTTAATTGGAGGCCCCAAGTAATCCACAAACCTGCAATTACAAGTAAACCGTCTAGGGTTCCAATAACCCAAGAGTAAAAATCTTCTCACCTTTCACCCAATCGAATCCTCACCAAGAACTCAAACCGATGCACCAAATGCAATGGAAAGAACACAAGAAGTGCTCAAGGCCTTATCTCCACCAAAGCTACAAAAGCTTATGGGGGAATAGGAGAGGAAGAACAATGGAGGAAATTCACACAAGACTCCAAGATCTAGATCCCAAGATGTTCCCCTCACTTAGAGGAGCGATTGATTTGTGGGATTGTAGATCTAGATCTCCTCTATAAAATCCCTCAAGAATGTGCAAGAATTATAGGAGGAATTGAGGGATAACAAGCTCAAGAAGGTCAACAATGGAGGGGAAACTTGCAATAAAGGTTATCCAACCGTTGGGGAAGAAGGGCCTCTTACATGGGTCCTCCAAAATCCAACCGTTGGAGCTCTGGAGCACGTGGGTGCTGACTCATGTATTAACGAGCTCGTTGGGGAACCCCAAGAGGAAGGTATGATGAGCATAGCAGTAAGTTTTCCCTCAGTTATGAGACCAAGGATATCAATCCAGTAGGAGCAAGGAAACACCCCAAAGTTGTAGCTAGCTGAACTTTGGCAGGGCGCACTACTGGTGCCAGCAGCAACATGGAGACCTGCACAACACAACCACATAACTCTGTCCCCAACTTGCGATGAGGTTGTCAATCTCACCGGTTTTGTTGAAAACAAAGGATTAAACGTATCGAGTGGAAGAAAGTAATAGTTTGCAGAAAGTAAACACAAAACAGTAAACAATTGATTGTAGATTGATAGTAAAAGAAAGGACCGGGGTCCATAGTTCACTAGAGGTGGCTCTCCTTAAGATAGATGACATGTTGGATGAACAAATTACAGCGGGGCAATTGACAAACATCGAGAAAGCATACAAGCATATACTACTCATCTTGACTCCTTTGAGATTCGATTGGGCATTACAACATTATACATAGACCGCCATCCAACTGCATCTATGACTAATAATCCACCTTCAGTTTATCATCCAAACCCCCTCCAGTATTAAGTTGCAAGCAATGGATAATTGCATTATGAATTGCGTGTAAAGTAAACAATACGATTGTTCTATGAACAAAGGGTTGTTGTTTTCTCCCTAGTAGCAACATCACATCTAGTACCTTAGAGATTTTTGTCACTTCCCCAGATTACCAGAGGCATGAACCCACTATCGAGCATAAATACTAACTCTTGGAGTTGCTAGCATCTACTTGGCCAAGATAGCTACTAACAAGGGAAAGCATGCAAGATCACAAATAACAAAGACATGATAGAATCAATAATCAATCTGAAATAGCATCTCAATATCCATCGGATCCCCACAAACACAACATGCAGAATTACAAATAGATGATCTTGATCATGAACGGAGCTCACAAGATCTAAAAATTATAGCACAAAGGAGGAGAACCAGCCATCTAGCTACTACATGGACCTGTAGTCTAGAGATGAACTACTCACGCATCACACCGGAGGCTTGCATGATGATGAAGAAGGCCTCCAGGGTGAATTCCCCTCTCTGGTAGGGTGCCAGGAAGAGCTTCAGACCCCTCCCGATCTAGGGATGGAGATGACGGCGGCTACAAAATCTTTCGTGGAATTTTGATCGGGTACTTAGGATTTCTATATCGGAGGCAACTTATAGGCGGAAGGAGAGGCCGAGGGGGTGCCTGGGGCGGCCAGACCACCCCTTGGCGTGGGCCAGGCCTGGACGCGTGGCCAGGTGGTGTGGCCGGGCCCCAGCCCCTCTCCGTCTCGTATTCTGGCTCCAGGTGTCCCTCGGTGAAAAACTCACTTTGGCTTTTGTCCCGTCCAATTCCGAGAATATTCATTTTCTGACTTTCCTGGAACCAAAAACAGCAGAAAACAGGCAGCTGGCACTGTGGCTCGTGTTAATAGGTTAGTCCAAGAAATCATATGAAAAGTACTCCAAAGTGTGGACAAAACACAAGAAAGTAGATAAAACCAAGCATGGAACATCAAAAATTATGGATACGTTAGCAACGTATCAACATCCCCAAGCTTAACTCCTGCTCGTCCTGGAGTAGGTAAGTGATAAAAAGAAAGAATATTTTTTTATGTGACATGCACCATCATAAACTTGATCAAAGTATTGGTAAAGCATTCGAACATGGGATCATAATACTTCAATCATAACATGAAAGACAAAGTTCTAGCAATAAGACAGAGAAACTATGTTGCAACATGAAAAGGCACAAACAAAAGATTCATGAATAACAATGCTTTGCAAGACGTTTGTTTGTTTCACATAAAGAAAACATGGCATAGTGGTATTCAACTTGTACCTCATAGAGTAGCAAACATAAATGCATAGGACACCTTCAAAGTTCATAAGAGTGACTAGATACAAATAGTTTAAAAAAAACAATAACAAAGTTAAGCATCAATCAACAAGTCTTGGGACAATGCACATAGAACTAAGAATGGCCACTATGCTCTCAAAGTAGGTGCATAAAGATAGAAGGTGGAGACTCAACATAAAAGTAAAAGAAAGGCCTTCGTAGAAGGAAGTAGGGATTCAAGTTTCATAAAGAGCTTCCAAAAATTATGGTACTTAATAGCTTTCAGCTCTCATTGCCCCTATCATAAGCATCTTGAAGTGATTAAGGTTAAAGTGAACAAACTATGGTGTATATGCTTGACGAAGTATAAGGTGGAAATCTCATGTCCCTTGAATACGAGGGCCGCTACTCATGCTACTCAAGTTTAGTCACCGATAAGTTCTTGTCATCATAAGTACATGTGTATCATAGAGAACCGCCAACGGGGTACCCCTTGCCCGATGATACAGAAGAATCCCCATATCAAAATGACAAGGCAAGCAGACAACGAGCATCTCAGCAATCTTCTTATTTACCATGGGAATATGGTGCTTTTTTCTATCTTTCCTCTTTTCTCATATTTTTTTCTTTTTCTCTTTTTTCTCAATATTTGACTCTTTTTTCATAAGAAGAATGCTTCATAGACAACTCATTATGGTTACGCTGCAGGTTTCCACCATGACAGCATGGATTAGACCAGCGGCCCAGGCGTTTCTCTAACACATATACATAACTCCATGGACTTACAAGCTCCCCTTTCATTTCACACCGACGACATCCATAGACAAAAGAGCATGATATCAACTAGGTACAAAGTACAAGTGCAATGTTGAAAGCATTCCCCATGACAGCATGGTTCTGCTAATCCCCAACAAATAAGTGCAAGCATATACAACATAGACGACACAATGGTTCAAGTTTATTAAGGGTAAGAAAAGTAAAGTGTGCCATCAAGTTCGTGAGAGCTTTAATCACTAGTTTTCTCATAACAAGTTTAATTCGGAAGGTAGATAAAAACATGAATATACTTGGAATAGCATATGCTAGTAGGTAGGTATGATTGACTCTTTGGAATAACTTGGTTTTAGGAGTTGGATGCATGAGTGGAACTCATACTTGGTTACGGAGGCTAGCAAAAGACTGGGAGCGACAAACTAAGAGATCAATAATGGCCATAATCATGCAGAGCGACAAAACATCATTAATCAAAGCATAAAGTGATACTACAAGTTGAAAACTAAAGGATCATAAAGGCTATGGTGACTTGGGATAGTCATAACATGGTGTGAACATGTGTCAAGTCAACCCAAATAAAGCATCAAAGGAGAATACCACAATACTATGCTTTAATATGCTAAAACAACGCATGATTCTTCAAAGGCACATTAAGCAATCTCAATTGTTTATAACAAGTCATGCTACATCAAATAATACTAAGCATAAAGCCAAAACAATATCGAGCATGGCATGACAAAGCATATGCCATAGTCAAAAACAAGCTCTCTTTACCACTTAAGCATGAACTTTCCTACTCTTTTTCCAATCCAAACCAAACTATTTGAAAACCAATGTATGAAAGAGGGGATCCAACCAATTTATTCAGAAAACTAAGCAAACAAAGCAAACAAAAAACCAAAACAAAAACGAAAAAGAAGACGCTCCAAGAACAACACAACTGTGCATGAAACAATAAAAATGAAGTGTTTGGAAGAAACCTGGGATTTTTATTAATGAAGAGGGGGATGCCTTGGGAATCCCCAAGATTTGACACTTGTACTTCTTGGATATTTCTTGGGGTGACACGCATGGAATCCCCAAGCTTGAGCTTTAGTATATTCTTCATCTCATTACTCATTCCTTCCATACACCTGAAATTTTTCCTTCATCCAAAACTTCACACAATCTTTATTAGCAACATTAGTGCACTCAAGATAATAAGTCTTTAGGTTCAGTTCTAACACCAATAAAACTTCCATTAAAACACTAGCTACTGTAGCACTTCCCTCAAAAAGGTCAATTCCCCAAAAGAACTCAAAGAGGAACCAATAAGAAGCAAATGCAAAAAATGGCAGAAATCTGTCAAAACAGACCAGCAGGTAAAGACGAATCTTTTTCGAAG